>CM070559.1:1748711-7213019 GCA_036346405.1 Phyllostachys edulis | reverse complement strand
TTTGTCGCCGGTCGGACAAATCCCGTCCTGTTGCCAGATCCTCAGCAAGACGCATTCTAACGCACCGGGATTTATGTACTTTGACTAGTCACTTACTTTAAGTGGCTCAACGGGTCAGTCCTGGTATCTCCTACCGGAGAGACCTTAAAGTATGCCATACACTTAAACTTTCGTGCCACTAACAACATGGCGTATCACGAAGGTTTGCTAGCCGGCATACGAAAGCCGATAAAGCGCTCGATTCGCCGACTACTTGTGAGAGGAGACTCTCAACTAGTCGTGAATCAAGTCGGAAAAGAGTACCAAGGTTTCTAATCCGGACAATGTCTCGATATTTATCGAAGTGCGTAAGCTAGAAAAGCACTTTTTAGGTTTCGAGGCACAATTCATCCTCGAAGGATAATTTCTCGCAGCATCAGCTTGTTTAATAGCTTCTTCGATCCAAGTACCAAAAGGAGTCTTCTTTGAACAACTCTAAGTTCGCCTCTCGTCGCATTTAACCGTAAACACCTCCTATTGAGACAAATTTCTAGAATACGAGGATACATGGATGACACCCATCTATGCATATCTTTAGAAGGGTTCTATATTCAAGACGATCTCAAGCGATCGCTTATCCCTAAAAAGCCAAAATGTATACTTTGGTAGAAGGAGTCCTTTATAAATGAGGTATTAAGGGGTGCTTATGCGATGCATTCCGCAGCGAGGAGGATTAACACTTCTTCATGACATACATGAAGGCATCTGTGGAAATCATGCTTCCTACGTAACGCGGCCTCGATAAGGCCTTTCGACAGGTTTTTACCGCCAACAACTTTATACGATGCTAAAGAGTTGGTTAAAAGGTGTGTCCGGTTAGCTTATAGCGTGCATACACAACCAACCATTTCAGCATTACAAACAATACTCTATCTTGGCCTTTATGCTCGGGGTCTCGATATCCTAGGACCGTTTCCCAAAGCTCCGTGAGGTTTCGAGTTCCTTTTGTGGCTATTGATACGCTCACAAATGGATCGGGCCAACTCGGATCGATAACAACTAAGCGGCAAAACGGTTTATATGAGATGTGTAATTACTCGATTTGGAGTACCGAGTCAATAATTATAGATAATGCCCATCCCCAAAGTAATGGGGCAGTCGAACGTGCAAATGGCCAAATAATGAGAGGAATTAAGACTCGAGTCTTCGACCAGCTCATCAAACGCCCGGGGGCTTGGGTACAAGAGCTACCTCTCAGATATGGGTGTTCAGATGACTACCACTGCAATGTGAAACACCATTCTTTCTAGTCTTGAATTTGAAGCCATGCTTCCTCCGAACTAAAGATACGGTCAACACAAGTCTAAACTTTCACAGACTCCAACCAAGAACAACTTCGAAAGCAGATGATATTAATCTACTTGAAGAAAGGAGAAACTAGGCCCTAATTCATTTAGCAGTCTATCAACAAGCCCTGCGAAGATACTACGATCGTAAGGTCCAACCTCGCAGCCTCGCTGTAGGTGGCTTGGTATTGAGACTCTGCCAATCCAAGTCTAATCGGAACAAACTTTCTCCCAAGTGGGAAGGTCCTTACACAGTGGTCGAAATGACTCGTCGTGGTCGATAGACGATTGGCAATGGAAGACGGCCAGTGTTCTCTCAATTCTTGGAACATCGACCCGATTACAAGTTTTATGTAAACCAATCATTCGCATAATAAAGAATCAGTTCTCTCTACCTCTATTGTCTTACTTTTGAGTAGTGCTTTCATAATCTTTCGACTATATTCTAAACACCCGTTTCCTTTACACTTGGTCGAAAGGCAGATAACATCACCTAGTCGAAGCCTCTCCTTTCTGCATGTGGTCCTGCCCACTAGAAGGAGCTTCCTAGTGTCAACTCGTTACTCGCTTTTGTTGCCAACACAAAGAACTCGGGTTCTATCTAGTCAAAATATTTTTGAAGGCCAACTCCTTTCACCTTAGATTATTTCTTCACTTCCTTTTTGAAAAATATTCTAAGCAGAGTATACTTTTTTAGATTTGTTCAGCTGCCTTTGGGGTATTCGATTCGTCTCAACTAAGTCGGAGGAAGAAACACATCTAGTCGAAGTCTTTCCTCTCTGCACGTGGTCCTGCCCACTAGAAGGAACTTCCTAGCATCGTTCAGTTTCTTACTCTTGATATCAGGACAAACTTATCGAGTCCTCCAAAGAAGGGGCGAACAAATTTTTTAGAGTTCTCTGGATGTTTGTTTAACTCAAGTTGCTGTTCTCGATTTAAAAAATCTAGTCAAAGATGGTCACATCACCTAGTCGAAGACTTTCCTCTCTGCACGTGGTCTTGCCCACTAGAAGGAACTTCCTAGTGTCGATTCGTTTCCACTTTTTTGACCAGTGCATGACAGTCGTGATAAAAAACTACAAGTTAAACAAACCTCTCTGTTTTCAGAAACCCTTTTTAACACTATTTATTTAGTTTGTCAAAACAAACTAAGCAAATAGTCGGGGGCTAGGATAAAGCTATTAATTTGACTTCAATTTTTAGTCTTTCTTTCGTTAATTATCTTTTGAGTTACTAACTACTCGACAAGATGATTTGCAGGAAACAAGATGGATTATATAATACATCAACAAAAGATTGTTTTTCAGGTTTGTTACAAACTACTCTGAAGAGGGAGAGCCTAGTTGCATTTCCTCCGAAACCTTTCGGCCAACTGATTGCATTTCTTCAATCAGACGACTTGCTTTTGCTTCAAGGCAGTCGAAGTCGGCTCCGATTGGTTGAACATTAAGGCTGGGGTCATGAGCTTTAAGTTTTGCCAATGCATAACTTACTGCAACTTCGACCGCCTCCTTTATTGATTCAGTTTGGTTGGTCTTCAGAGTGGTCACTAGTTCTTGTAAAGCCCTCGACTTTTTTCCCCAATTGTACTTACGTGAGCGCCATCGATCATCTTGAGGAGCTTTTCCTTAGTATGTAGCTCACTAAGTCGTTGTTGAGGCGTGACCGCTTTGAAGATTAATCTTCATTGTCTCCATCTCCTGTTGGGTACGAGTCGAAGCCTCGCGGAGTTGTTCGTTTTCGACCGCTTGCTCTGAAAAGAATAAGACCGATCAAGTAAAAGTAAACTTCTAGAGGAAAAGAAAAATAGAAGAAGAAGAATCAATGACCAGTCGTAAGTTTTTCTATGACCAGTACCTAGTCGTAAGCTTTTCTACGACATGTCCCTGATCGTAAGATTTTCTACGATCACTACCTAGTCGTAAGTTCTTTCTACGACTATAAAGTCCTAAGGATAAAATTAGCTTTTGACTACCTTTAGACGCTTAACCTTTTCCTCTGCGGACAAAACCGCAAGGATTTGAGGAACCGCCATTCCAGGTGGCGGGGGCTTCTCACAAACGAGTTTGACTCAAACGTCAATCTCTGCCTGTGAAAGATCTGTATAAAACAGATAAAGATTCTTGATTGAGTTGGTGGCGGAGAAGACAAGAACTTGATGAACAGTGGGATAATTTGAGGAAAAGTGTGAACCCTAAGTCTTACCCCCGGTAAGTATTTATAACCCAAGCCTCGGCCGAGGCGTGGTATTCCAAAGGTTGCCACCGTCTCGGGAACCGCTTCAATGGACAGGCTAACAGGCGTCGTTTAAAATTCCCCAACGTGTCCGTTGGAGAAAATCAGGTTTGCTTTTACACCTCAAGCGAAATTACTTCCTTGGTTAGATTCTTTTTAACCAAAGGAAATGTTAATCGGAAAGGTTTTTCTTCCGATCACCATGCTGCGATCACCTTGTGATCGTAGAAATGTTCTACGACTATTTGATAGCCGTCAGCAATTTCCTTGACCAAGCATATTTCTGGTCAAAGAAGTATACTAATGACGAAGAGTATTTCCTTCGACTATCTTTCTATGACCCTCTCGTGGTCGTAAGACCATCTATAACCCCTTTACCAAGTAAGTTGCTTTCACTTCAAGTCATAGATGGCGAGGATATAATAATCCTCATTTTATCTTTTATCTATAATTCTTATTACAGGTAAATATGACATCATATGGTCCTTGAGTATACCCCTTAATGTTATAAGGGAAGAGCCTACTGGGTGGTCGTAAGTTCTTCTACGACCACCCCCATAGTCGTAAGTTATGCTACGACTACCCCAATAGTCGTAAGTCTTGCTACGACTACCTCATGGTCGTAAGTTCTTCTATGACTAGGTCAGCTCGACCACCTTATGATCAATTAAACCTCTGAGACAAGTGGGCCCAATTGATTAAGGGATTCAAGCAGTCATCATCTGTTGTTACTCTGAGTAATAGCACGTAATGCTCCATTATCTCTAGTATATTCTTTGTTAGGCGACGTGGAGGAGTTATCGCGGTGATTACTACCAACGCGTCGTCCGTTGCGAGGATGTGATGGCGCCGCTTCACCTGGAGAAACTACCGCTCCTTCACGTACTATATAAAGGCGGCAATCAGAGAAGGAAAGGGGGATCAATCGGGCCATCAGGAATACAAGCACTATCTGTAATAGTCTTAGTTTTTCCCCTGATTGTTCAGAATACACTCAATACCATACACACACAGGAGTAGGGTTGTTATTCTCTTCGGAGAAGGCCTGAACCTATATAAAAATCCCCGTGTCAATCTCTCTGCGTGATTCCATTCTAGGAGACCCCCCGAATCAAACAATCTTTACGTAAGTTCGGTTCTAAAACACCGACATAAAGCTAGGCTCTACTCGAACTGATTGTTTCAATGAAAACGATCAGAATGAATGACGACTAGACGACGTCAATTTCCTTGAAGAACGATGAAACCAAGCCCTGGTACGATCAGTGGTCTATCAACAGGCCATACGACGGCACCATAGTCGTAAGATGCAACCTCGCAGCCTCGCTGTAGGTGATCATACGCTGTGTAGGTCCTAGTCGTGATCATTCCATGAATGATTTCCACGCGCGACCATACGAGTAAACAACGCATATTTCAAATAACTCCATATAGTGCCTTATACGCTTAAGATTATGAAGACTATATCTCTTCATTTCAAGATTCTATTCTACTCTCGTTTGGCTACTGGTCGGGACACGGAAAGCCTCCTAGTCGAAGTCTCTCCTTTTTCGCACGTGGTCCTGCCCACTAGAAGGAGCTTCCTAGCGATGGTTCTTTTCTTACGATCCTCGCTGCCAGTCGGACTTGAGCCTGAGCACGTTTTGCGAAATGTTTTTCCATGTCTTCTGTTCTTAGCAGCTCGTCCGACCAGTTTTGGATACTATATAAATACGATCACTTGTCATTTTTTGCATACATTCTTGCATTTCTACTTTTGTCAACACAACAAATCTTTTTTCCGATGATATACAGTTTTGTTTGGTATTTCGATTATGACGAACAAGATCTATAACTAGTCGAAATCATACACTGGTTCCGACCAAAAATGATTTCCTAGTATTGCTACGATCAGTTCTGTCTTACGATCAGTACATACCTTCAAAACAATGGTTTCAACTTTCATTCTCTTTCTTGGCTACCTGCTTTTATAGTAAAGTTCTTCTACTATAAAGCAGTCGGGGGCTAGAAAGTATACGAGAATTTTAAAAGTCAAACAGGATAAACAAAAGAATCGTTGATGACATAAAAGGTAAGTTTCATACATTTTCAATATTCTTATATTACAGGGTCCTACTCTAGAATGTTTCCAGACTAATTACTACTTGATAGAGATCTGACCTCCATTTCCTCTACAACTTTGTCTCCAGGTGGCCTGAGTTCTTCCATAAGCTTGGTCGCTTGGTCAGACAGGCAATTGAAGTCCTCCTCAACAGCCTGGAGATTAATGGAGGGGTCGGAAGCTTTCAGTTTTGCCAGTGCATATGATGAACCTGAAGGTCCTATTGTTGGCCCGATCTTTCGATGAGACGATAAGTTTGGTAGTCGTCGCTCAACTCTCACGATCCTGGCTACGAACTTGCAAGGTTCGAAACCACGCAATCGCTGAACTGATTGACAAGTCATTATCAACCGTGCACAAATACTCGGATGACCTGACCACGAAGGTCGATTCCTACATACACCGAAGAAGCACGCAAGAACAAGATAAAGCAACCTGAAATTGCAAATAGGAATTGAAATATTGAATTGAATTGGGATTCGAATAAGGATCTTAATTGGGTGGTCTTCTTGACACATAAAAGATACAAGTTGCAACGAAGGCAAACTAAACATAAACAAAATCCAAGAAAACTAGAGGGGGTGCAGCCTCCTTAAATAGGGGATGAGGAGCCACACATCTAATAGAACTAAAGGGGTGGGACTAATTCGTGGTTACTGTTTACATGAACAGTAAACACCCTGCTAGGTGGGCCGTCGGCATATGGGCCAAGTTGATTACGATTACAAAGCCCAAGTTGGCCCAAACAGGTGATATGACATCTTTTTTTGATGATCGCGGTCAGTACAGAACGAATTTGGAGGTGAGGCTAGATCCATTGGAAAGAGAATGAAATAAGCTTTTTTATCAAGTACTCGTGGACCTCCAACGGACTCCGTATGTGAAAGTTATGCATGTTTTAAACTAGTGCTGTCAGGCTGATTCCGAACTGATCTGACTTGTTGTGGTAGTATGTGAGACCCCGGGAGTATTGCGCTCGTGATGCTTAGTCGTACCACCGACCCTAGCATCACCAACAAAATAATCCCGTGCCTCGGGAAAATATGTACATCCCAGAAGTGCTGTACATACACCCTTTTACAAAGTCATGCATCAATTCATACAAACATAGAACCAAAACACAACTAGATTAAATAAAAGACATACATAATATCAAGAGTTATTACAAAAGAGAGGCCGACCGGCCAAAATACAACTAAGAGACTAAACACAAGCGGAAGCAAAAGCCATAAGATGGCGATAAACAAAAGAGAGCCAATTGGTTTGCCTATAGCCCACAAGGCAACCAACCAAGCCACCAACCTAGTCGTCCCAACCACCGCACATCTCACAAAAGTGGAACCCTTGGGGCTCAACTTCTTCCTCTGCAACAAATACAATTAAGCATAGCAAATGAGTACAAAAAATGTACTCACAAGACTGACGTGTAAGGGTAACAGCCTAATATTTAGCTACATGCAAGCTTTATTTAAGTGGATGAGGCTTTGGACTTACTTTTAGCATAAAGCAAGTTTTCATTTGCAATAAGGTAATAGATTTAAAGCAATTTGACAAAGCATTTTTAATTGTTGAAGTAACAATGATACAATAATAATAACAACAGTAAGAACAACCTGGAAGTGGCTAACCCAATAGCCACCACAACAATAGCATGAGTTCCCTAACTCACACCACCCATCAAAATTTAATTAAATGGTTGAGTCTAGTTCTTGAAAGACCTTGCCAAGCGTGTCCATAACCTAGGACAAGGCTATTCGAATAGTTTTATCCCTACAAGGGTGTACCAATGTACCCACACGTCGGACCGCCTTTTCGCCACGCGAGTTAGCACACTTCCTTTGGTATGCCGGCACAGCTAAGTCCTACGAGGCATTTCCAATGGATGATGCTAATTAAGAGCTGTACCCCTAACAAAAGAGTAGGACGCATCAGCCATCTCAAGCAATTCTGATGCTCCCTCATATTGCTTTTCCTTTTTACCCTCCAACCAGCTCAATAATTAACACCGCCCAAAGTACTTAGCCAAGAGAGGTCCCATATCCCTCTCGTGTGGTTAGCACGCAATATTGCTTGGTTCAGTGGGACAAGTAACTCGGTCCTTAGGGACTTAGGCACCATTCCACACACCATGAGACCGCACCAACATCCATTGTGCCCAAGTCAATAACAATTTTATTTTCATTTTTATTTGTTTACAAAGTAACAAAGAATACATGCTGGACATAATGGAACAATAGTTTTGTGTGATCAAAGTCATCGACATAAGTCGACAACCGCCCATTTGTACCGTTATCTAAGCATTTTTAAGCAATATCAAACGTAACTACTAAGTGATAAGAGTCCATCCAGCGAACTCTAAATCACAGCAAGATAATCCTAGGCTTAGTAGTAGAGAATGAATATTTACCTACAGAGTATGCATCTATAGGATCACTAATCGATAATCATTTAACACAAAATAAGCAATGCATACATACAAGTTAAACAATATATTAGACTTTAAAGTAATGGGATACAATGGAGATGATCAAACTGCTTGCCTTGCTGGGTATGCTCAGTTTGTTGTAGAGGAACACTCTCGTTATCAACGCACTCGTCGGCACCTAATCGAAAAAGCGAAAAGAACCGATAAGAACGACGAAAACCAAAAAGACACCACAGTAAACTTTCTCCAAACGATTTGAAATTTTTACAGCAAAAATAGAATGATTTTTAGAGAATTTAGCAGCAAGAAACAATTGATTTGGATTCTCAATGCAAAAGTTATGGCCAAAACAAATCTGCTCAGCCTGGAAAATGCTGGAAAATAGAAATCGGTTACTGTTCATCGAATTTAATTCTCTAGCACAATTTTCCAAAGAGGTGTTGCACCTGAGATTTTTATGGTAAATCAAGCACCTCATGAGATGAATAACACTATTGAGTTCACCTCATTTGGAGCTATGATGCATGTTTTATGATTTTTCAAAGACATGCAAAAGAGCACAATTAAAATGCACCATCAAATCTTTTGAAAATAGTGACATGCCTAATTACTATTCTAACATTTAGTGCATTAACAGAGGAAGCCAACAAAGTTGGATTCACTCAAAAAGAATCTATATAGAATTACTTATGCAATTTACAAGTTAAATGCAACATTTAGGGCAACATTTAAAGCTAATTTCTAAACCAATTTTCAATTCCATTTTCTGGAGCCGAACTAAACTTATAACCATTTTTAGATTAAATTTTAGTTCAAACCAGAGCTACCAATTTTTGAATCAACTCAATTGGATTTAAAATGAATTAGATATGCATTTTTGAAGTTTATTACCTTTTTTAGCTCATAAATAAATCCACCGAGAAAATCCTAAATTCATATCGACGTGGACGAACCTAGGCCGTTGATCTTGGATCGGACGGCCCAAGACGATCGGGACAGCGCGCTCGCGCCCGCGAGGGTTCAACCAACATGGACCGTTGATCTTGGGTCCAACGGTCCAGATTGAATCGCCGCGGTCGCGTTTGAATTCTTGCGCGTGAAATGGGCGGCGGCTGTGGACCATTGATCGTGAGATGGACGGCTCACAATCAACGTACATAGCGCACAGCAAACACTTGGGTGAATCTGAGCCCTAGATCAAAAGATGGACGATTTGCAGCTAACGAAGAACAAATCGTTCACGAAATTGGGACCGCAGATCAACCAGATGGACGGCTCCTAGTGAGCCACGTCGCACGTCCGAAAAATAGGGCGTTGGGCATCCGACAACGAACCTATGACAATCAACGGCGAAACGCCGGCGACCTAAGGCATGGCGGCGCGAGTGGGTGCTAGGTACGGGTGCGCAATAGCTTGGCGCACCTCCTGGTACCACCCACTCCGACGGAGGTGGCCCAGAACGTCGGCGAGCCAGAGGAGAGCGGCGCGGCAACTACGGCTAAACGCGAAAATGCTTTTTGCTCCGCTGCGATTGAGCGGGTGCGGCGACTATGGACTATCGAGGGTACCAAGGTCGCGGAGGGATAGAGGAAGGCGGAGGAGCTCTGGCGGCGGAGGAGCTTGCCGGCGCCGAGGGCGAACACGGGGACAAGGCAGCCTGAGCAAAATTAACCAGACCGCGTCATCGGGATAGGTTCAGCAAAGCTCAAGGGTGCTCCCGAGCAAGGAATCGAGAAAGGATGCACTCACCGTGAAGGAGGCGAATGGGGTGATTTCACCACAAAGTGGAAATCAAAATTCCACCACTACGGAGAGGCAAACCAAATTGGGTTAGGGGTTTTACTCCGGAGGTTAGAGGAAGGAAGGGAGCAAAGGATTGAGCAAGGGTGCCATCGAGTCTGAGTTCCACCGAGGAGCCATGGAGCGATAATGGCAGCGGGGTGGATTGGGTGTTTGGAGCTCAAGCAAGCCCAGTGGGTGCTAGCCAGAGCTGCGGGAGGGTGAAAGGGGACTAAGGCGGAGAGGGCAGCTTAAGTAGCAACGAGGAGAGGGGCAACCGAAGCTCTCTCCCACGGTCAACCGCAGCGCACGTGAGCTCTGGGCGATGGGAGCAGGTGATGATGGCAACCCTGGGGGAGGAGCTCTGCTGCGCATTTAATGCTCCCACCCATTGGCGAGGACGAGGACGGGACAAGGCGTTGCGCCCACCACGCACCACTCTGTCCATGGCGACCGCACGCTGACGTGAGGACGACCTGAGGAAGGAGACGACGCGGTTAACGTCCGATTTCGATCCAACGGCTGACAGCGAGCGACGCGAGTCCAACAGCGTGAGAGGTGGTCGAGCCGACCAACAGACTGGGCGTGATCGCGACGGTTGGATGGCGATCAACGGCTCATCGCGATCGCGATGAAACAGCCCAGCGAACGTGGACGGTGCGAAGGAAATCCAACGGTCCAGATCGCACGCGCCAAAGTGGCTCGGTTGGTACAGTTAGTTGACTCGACCGAGTCAAGTGGCTCGAGCCCGAGGAATAGTGCCGATCAGTTTGAGTTTGAATTTGAAAGCTGAGTTTGGAAGAATTTTTAGAGATAGCAAACTAACTCCAAAAATTATGAAATTTTGACTAGAGCTTCCTCACTCCAGGCTTAACCTTACATAAACTTTTCAGAGGTTTTTATGCATATCATTTTTCTCCAAAAATTCTGCAAGGGTATGTTCTAGGGTTTGACCAATTGAAAAATTGGTTTGACTTACCTCCAAAAATTATCAAATAATTTCTAAAAATTATGAAATAATTCAGAGGGTCACACAGCCTCCCTAGAACCAAGGAAAATTATTGCCACAAGTTTGGCACAAGATTTGTGACAAAGTTGAATAAGGGTTTGACTTTAGTCGACAGGAGCTTTTGATTTTATTTTTTTTGGATTCCACAATTCTTGACAAGAATCATGGAAAAGTTCAAGAGTTTCAAGATGTGAGAAAAGTTTTTATTTCTACATATTTTCTTACATTTGAAACACATACCCAATTTAGGTTACATTTGAAAAACAACTCTAGATTTGTTTACATTTGAAACACAAACCTAGGTTTATTTACATTTGAAACACAACCTAATATTTGGGGATGTTACATAGTAGTGGTACTCCCTTGCCTTTGTTCTGAGTAGAATGACATCACAAGACTTACGTAGCAATCCATCCTCAATGGAACAATTATGAACTCCTAGAAACGAAGTTACCTGATAATTTAGTTGGCGAGCACGAGCTCTAGTAATTGGAACAGCAAGCATAGCAAATATGGTTGTATCCATAGGGGTCATGTCCTCATTAGCATAACTAACTCCACTAGCCATGCCTTCTTTCATAGTCTGAGCATAGTTCTCACGAGTAGCTTCGAACAGACCATTGAGATCTTCTAGAAGGTTGCCAAAATAGTTCATTTTCTCTGTTGGATCTCTTAAGGTAGGCAGACTTGATCCTGATCCCATATCGAAGATCATCCTGTTAAGCGCATAGATCTTTTCATTAAGACCTTGCACAAGAGCTGCCTCCTTGTCTTGCTCAAATTCCAGAGCCTTCTTTGCTCTATGCAGTGATTGATTTTGCTCTACATGAGTGAAACAAGTATTAAGTAAACATGATTAGAAGATATAATATATTGATCAGGTCTATGACCAGTTACCTTCCATCTTCTTTTCAAAGTTAGCCACAACTTGCTTGTGCTTGGCCGTCACAAATGTGATTGCCTCAGCCTTAGCTTGGTTTTCTTCTTCAAGCTGAGTTATCTTGGCATCTTTTGCCGCGACCTCTTTCTTAATTTTGTCCAAATCTATCAAGTATGATAAAGGAGAATAATTGAGAAGGACAAAGTATTGAAGAAGAAATAAAAGTTAAGGATAAAGTTCTTACTTTTCAATTCGGAATGCTTTTTCTCCAGATCCTTTATTCGTTGGGTCAGTCCTCTGACCACAGCAAAGTTCTCGACCATGTGCTGCATCAATAGCATTCTTGTTTAAGTTTCCCTGTGAACTTTTTCAAGAAAAGCTATGAAACTAGTCGTAGAAACTTACCCGAATTGCCATGTTATTATATTTGACAAAAATTACATTCGGACTCATTGTGGCTTGATGGTTTGATGTCTTTCCCCCAAACTTCATCAAGTTCCTTATCCTCGATAAATCAAGGGGAAAAAGGAAACTTGTTAGTTTGAGAAGAACCACCGGTACTGGTCGGAGCAGGATCTTTAAAGGTATGTATTCATATGACTCTTTCGTTTGTATATAATTAGTTGATTTTTTTGTTTTGATCTTAAAACGCGGTGGAGCAAACTCCGTACCGCCAGCCTTCCTCTTCTTTTCAACCAATTTTACTGGTTCCAGGCTAGTAGGGTTGGTTAAACCCCTCACATTCTCCGACATGAGATCGGAAGCTATATCCTTGACCAGTTGATCGAGGGTAATGCCCCGAACCATCAGATCGGTGGGTGTGGTCTCATCGACCTCCAGATCATTTGTTTCAGTAACAATTGTCAGGTCGTGAACAACCATGCTGGGGTCTACCACTTTCGCAGATCTGCTCTGCACGACTTCATTCTTTTCCACCTAAATCAACAAACCAGTTTGGTTAGGTTATGAAGTTTTTTTTATCTAAAGTATATACATTTTCTTTTAAAATGCTCTATTACCTTAGGAGAATCATCCTCCTCTAATGCCTCTGAGCAGGAGTCGGTCGGTACCACGGTAGAATCCTAATCCTCACTAGACTATATAACTTTTAGTCCGACCGCCTACAAATTAGAGCAAGGTCAATAAACTGATCGGAAAATATATATATTTAAGATAAAAGATAACTGATCATCTACCTTGAGTCTCGCCAGTCTCTCTTCAGCAGAGACTATCGCCAATATGGCAGAAAACGTAGCCTTCTCGTTAGGCTCCCCAGTGCAAATCATTTTGATCTGCTCCCTGATCTCGTCAGGGGAAAGGGCTTCAAAACAAAAGAGGAGAGTGCTTTTAAGGTTTTATGATAATCAATTAAATCATACTAGTCGGAGCTTCGTCACATACTTACCATCTCGTGAGTCTATGATTGCTTCGTCCCGACCAATGAACCAAAGCAGGGATTGAGTCCGGAGCTTCAAAGGACTGATTCAGCGTATGGTGAAATCTCTCACCACATGCCAGGTAGTCAAGCCCTTGATCCTTAGATCTCGGATGGCATCCATGCATCTCTCGACCATCCCTGTCTTCTCCATGGTCTACCTCAACTTGGGATTCTCGTTCGCCCTCATTCCGGCGAAGTAGAGGCCATCGTCCTTCGTGACCGCCATGTAAAACCAATTTTTCTTCCATGACGACCACGAGGATTTTGAGTACATTAGGATGTACTCATCGGCCTTCCCGTCGTGAAGGCGCAGCGTGCATTCTCCGGGACTCGCCGTGGATCTTGCTGACATCACTATTTGGTAGAAATACCTGAAGAGCTTCAAGTTTGGTAGCACTCCCAGGTACGCCTCACATAGGTAGGCAAAGATACTAATGTTGGCGATGAAATTCGGGGCCAAATTCACCAACTCCACCCCGTAGTGCTCCAAAACACGAAGGAGGAATTTGTGTACAGGAACCCTCAGCCCACACTCGATGTAGGCGAGGAAGACCGGGATTTCCCCATCTTCGCGGGTCAGAAAGTGTTCTCCGGTCGCTAATCTCCACTTGATTAGACTCCTATCCAGGAGCATCCCGATCTTCTCCAGCGCCTCAAGCTTCTTCTCACTTAACTCTGAAGCTACCCACTTTGTGATTTGCTCTGACATGGTGAAACTTCTCAAAACGAGGAAGAGTGGTCGGAGGAGGCTTTGAGGTCGGAAGAACAACAAGAGGTCGAAAAAAATTTTTAGGCAAAGAACTGAAAGGGGTTGAAGGAGGATTTGGAAGCGTAAAAACTCAAAAGCCCAGCGTTGGGGATTTTATAGCTTTAGATCCTCTTTGCAATCGGAAGTTGCCTAAAGAACAACGGACAGGAGGACTCTTCGATTCCCAAGCCAAGTTCTCAACTTTAAAGTGAACATAAACCACCTCGAATGTCACGGCATTAAATGAGGGTTTGCCCAATACGACTTCATCGGAAGATAGTGTTAACACGACCTGTTCATTTAAAGTTCGAGGGCTAGCTGACGAGGATTAAAACCTCTATGTATTATTTTAATACGTAATAAAAGACCATATGTCTTCATGGTCGTAACCCCTAAGGCTAACGACCTCACTGGTCGTGAGGATTCCAGGGTGATTGAAGCCTTAGACCAGGGGTCTTAGACCAGTGTGGTCGAAGTCCTACACCAGGGTGGTCGAAATGTCTTAAATCAGTGTGGTCGAAGTATCTTAGACCAAGGTCGTCGAAGTTTTAGACCAGGGATCTTAGACTAGTGTGGTTTAAACATTAGATTATTGTTAACACAATAATGGAGTCGAGAGATGCTTCATTTTTTGAGGATATTTATCCTATGAGAACTGCAGGTAGTACTTCTCGAACTGAGGATAATGAAACTATGAGTAATAGTAATTTTGAACCTACCACTATATCTAAACCAATACGTGACATACCACCAATCTATGAAATTCCTGAGGAAGATAACAATTTAGTTGAAGAGGCTCCTCGCAGGAGCAAGCGATAAAGGGTTGAGAAAACCTTTGGCGAAGACTTTATTGTATATCTTATGGATGATATGCCAAACACTCTTTCAGAGGCTTATGCATTACGATCTTTGAGTATTGGAAAGAGGCGGGTCCATAGCTAGATGGATTCCATCATGGTTAACGAGGACTTGGGAGATCACCGATCGTCTTAGCGGTGCAAACTGTTGGATGCAAGTGGATCTTTTAAAAGAAAATGAGGCTGGACGGTACTATTGATAAGTATAAGACAAGACTTGTGGCCAAGGGTTATGCCGAATGATGGTGAGGATTATTTTGATACTTACTCCTATTGCCAGATTGACCACCATTCGAGTGCTCATTGCATTAGCTTCTTTCCATAGTCTACACATCCATTAAATGGATGTAAAGACGGTTTTCCTTAATGGAGAGTTGGTTCGTTTTTGAGAACTACAAGATTTCTCCAACTCCTTATAATGCTAGTGTTAAGCTTCGAAAGAATCAGAGAATAGACAAAGATCAATTAAGATATTCACAAATTATTGGGTCCCTTATGTATCCATCTGGTGCCACAAGACCTGACATATCATTTGCTATGAGCAAATGAAGTCGGTTTACTTCTAACCCAGGAGATGATCACTAGGAGGCACTTGAGAGAGTGTTGCGCTACTTGAGAGGCACAACATCATATGGAATTCACTATACTAGGTATCCATTTGTATTAGAAGGATATAGTAATTCAAATTGGATCTCTGATGCAGATGAGATCAAAGCTACAAGTGGTTAAGTCTTTACCCTAACAGGTGCTGCAGTTCATGGAGGTCGTGTAAACAAACCATATTGACGAGGTCAACCATGGAAGCAAAACTTGTAGCACTAGACACAGCTACTATTGAGGCTAAATGGCTTAGCAAGCTTCTGTTGGACTTGCCACTGGTTAAGAAACCAATACCGGCAATCCTAATGTACTATGATAACCAAACAATACCGATTAAGGTTACAAGTATTAAGGATAACATGTAGTCCTCTAGACATATGAAGTGTACGCTTAAATCTGTCAGAAAACTAAGGAACTCTGGAGTGATTACTGTGAATTATATACGCACTAAGAAAAATCTGGCAAACCCTTTCACAAAGGGGCTAGCACGAAAGGCGATTTCCGTAGCATCTATGGACATGGGAATGAGGCCCATTGGAGTTACAACTCAACAGTAACCCATACCTTCTTGATCGGAGATCCTGTGACTTAGGTAATGGGAAAAACAAGTTGATATTTGAACAAGAGAGTACATTTTAATAATATACTAGTAGAGTGCCCGTGCGTTGCAACGGAATCCCATATTTTGAACAAAATAATTTTCATATTATGTGAAGCGTACGAACTAAGCTGAAGCTTTATGAATCGGTTCCAATTGAAAATTTTAGTAGTCAGGAATGCAAAACAATTCCACATTGCATTCCATGGCTCAAAATCTCAAACGGTTGTTCAAAGGATCATCCTGACTACTGAAAAAAGCATCGCTTATAGGAAGGTTGTCGTCGTCATCTCCATCTTCAATTGAACTTTTAAATATTACATGTTCTGAAATAGGATTCCTTGGAGAAGAATCATTCTTGCCATCAGTGTCATTGACTTGATGCTTTTTCTTCAAGCATGTACCTCTTTCAGTTATACCAGTGGGCTTCTCAAGAATTGCCACATAATGAATAGAAATTTGTCACAGTTAAGAAAGAATTGTGAACATACATTATAGAAGAGATATATTTGGCTTTTAATACATTTGTGATAGATAAGCCTCGCGTCTAGAAATGAAAGGTTTTAACGATATATTTGGATTTTAATACATTTGTGATAGATAAGGCTTGCATCCGGAAACGGGGGGTTTTAATCATTTACGGCAGGTCGGCCTGGCAATATACATTGGCACGATGCAGATCAATACATATATTGGATATTGAAACAGAAAATAATAAAACACGGAAGATAGAGGCAAAAATTATGTTTTTTTTAAACAAAACAGTAGGAAAGGATCCTACTGTGTGTGTGTGTATTTATTTATTTATCTAGAAGAAAACAAAAAGTTTAATTACAAAATAAAAGAAAAAAATTGATCATCATTAAGGTAGACTGTGCAGCCATTCTTCTATTGAGATACTTTTACTTTGCCCTATGGATAACCATGGAAACTCATGCTTAAATTTCCTTTTGCAATCTTCAGTCGAGGGTTCAATTGATTGAAAGACTATTGTTTCTTGTTATCTAGATACTCCAAGCAGTAGAAAGGTTGCTGAAGTTTGTGCTTAAAATCGTTGAGTCCTGTAGCGACAAGTTTGGTGTCCTAGTAGTTCAAATTTTCAAATACAAGCACACGTATTAAAGCAAAAGCAGTAGAGCCATTGTTCCTCAGAGATGAGTAACTCTTTCCTTGGCAATTAGTGTTTTAGTTTAGTTCCAATTTGTACAATTAAGTTCTACTTCAAGTTCCATTATATTTCCTTCTCAAAATGGGAGCTCTAGTCTTCAATTAATGCAAGTGCTCTTTATAAATCTCTGTTATCTCTGTTATTTGATGTGTGTTATGACTGGGCTTAATTCAATGTCCTAACAGTTCCATCATGCTACAATACATCATCTCTCACAATATTATCACCTAGAAGACGTCATGCCTGAGAATACTATTATGTAAAGAGCGCCATTAAGGGTATCTCCACCGTTGAGGGAGGACGGACGACCGCAAACTTCTTCTTTTAAGTAGTAGAGATAGAGATTTCGTAGGAATTTCACAAGAAGAAATATCTGCATCCAAATAGGCCCTGCATAGTTACATATATAAAATCCTATATTAGCATACTAATAATATTTATAACAATGACAAGGAAGTGAAGATCACGGGCACCGACGAATTCCCAACGGATGTCAAGAGTGCCATTAAGGGTATCTCCACCGTTGAGGGAGGACGGACGATCGCAAACTTCTTCTTTTAAGTAGTAGGGATAGAGATTTCGTAGGAATTTCACAAGAAGAAATATCTACATCCAAACAGGCCCTACATAGTTACATATATAAAATCCTATATTAGCATACTAATAATATTTATAACAATGACAAGGAAGTGAAGATCAACCAGTCATATACTATACATAAAGAAAATGGTATATATATTGTTTATACACATTGGAGGATGTCAGTCAAGAACCAAAAGCTGACAGGGAATATCAAAAACGGGCTGCGGAAAATCCAAAGTGAGCTTCACACTGTGGGTCACCAAAAAGATGTACCTCTGCTTTTGACTTGCACTAATCCATCAATACGACATCCTTTTAGTGAAGAGAACTCCCCTAGCATTGCAAGAGAAGTATGTCTACATTGGCAAATGATTTTTTTTCTGTTGTACAACAGAGAAAGATCAGCAAAATCATGGTGAACAGATAGGTCCATCAGCGACAATTATCAAGTAAAGGAGAAAATAGCTGCTTAAACTATGTAGCAGAACTCAACCATAACCAATTGAAGCACTACAATGTTCTTTTTTATATAGAGCATTCTGAAGTAAAACACTAAGTCATTGTTCATCAATGCAGAGCTGTAATTTCAAGGAATCAAACATAACATGTTTTTCCTTCAGTTACTGTGTTTCTACAGATTGATCAAACATGTATTGGTCGTAGAACACATAGTTTTTTTTTGTATGTCAGGTAGCCCACAAAGGATACAACCTGCTTAATGACATGTATTGGTCGTAGAACACATTGTTGTTTTGTATGTCAGGTAGCCCATGTATGCTTTCATTCAAACAGATTGTTTGCAATAGTACCTGTATAAAAACAATGAAACATTTAAATCATGCAAAGTGCTGCTTCCAAGTTCCAAGTCCTGTAGAGCGCAGAAAGTGAAATGAACTATTTGAATTATGCAATAATGGCATCTAACTGATTATGATGTTGTATGCAACACAATATAAGATACATATATGTAGCTGCTTTGGGCTGTGTGGAACACCATATAGCTGTAAAAAAAACTACCTCTAGTGGCAGACATGATCAAATTCATTTTTGGTCTGGCAAGTTGTTCCCATTTCTTCCATTTGGCTAATCCGGTATTATGGTGTGACCTCCCCTTCATGCAGTAACTTTTCTGCATATACAAACGCAGGAAATTGCAAAATCACTTATTAGGGCAGAATGTTATAGGTAAAGAAGCTAAATGCCATGCTCGATACCTCCCTAGATAGTACATGAGGCATATCCTACTGATTATTTCATGAAGATAACAAAGGAGCTGATTTAAGTCAACAAAACGTACCAATGAATGGGCTACCATCTGCCTTTTTAATCCAAACATCATTTTCTGAACTACTTTCGTACACAAAGTAGCCCTTCTCTTTCTTGATTCCTGGGTCAAGCATCCAGATTGCTTTGCAACCGATGGAATGGAGATCATTGACCATAGATTTTGGATCAGGGAAACGGTTCTGTAACATATCAGATGCCAAACTACTCAAACAGGAGCAAACAAAATCAATGGCCACAAAATAAACTTGAAAAAGCGCGCTGACACTACCTAGTTCATCTAAAATAAATGAATTTTTGGAGACAATAATAGGCAGAATAAAATTGCAGGCTCTATTTGGCAAGCAATATACATTCTAAACATGCAGAACATGTCAGAATAGGATGTACTTAGAATACTACTTTCTCGTAGCAACTATGATAGAACAGGAGGTACTTACACTATCAAATGTGAAGCATCTAAAACCATCCATATAGTTGATATCCATCCAAACCACATCACAAGGAATGCCTTTTTCTCTAAATGTTCTAACAACCTATGGAAGCAATGAATAACTAAGTATCAGCATGAAAATATCATCAGTCATCACTAACATATTCTTAAGCGATTAAGCCTCAAAATGCATTCAGAGAGAACACTGAGGAATCAGGAGACATTTATGTAAAGCTAGTGGCAAATAGATCAACTGTCCGAGAAGTATGCTCTACAAATGAACCTCTGGAAAGACATGTGTTACATAACATCAATAGGCCCAAGAATCGGAAAGACAATTTTTTTCAACATTATGATATACACTCCAACAATACAAACACTAATCAGAAAAGATTCATTCGTACAAATGCTTTCCATTTCAGTTTGCTTAGGAAGATTATCAGTGTTTTAAAACTACATCGTGCTATGATAAAACAAATAGAGAAGGGGCAAAACAACAATTGCTTCAGTCGATATGCTTGTTTAGGTGGCATAAATTGCATTATTGGTCAGGGTGGATGGATGTGACATAGTAAGGGGCATGTCCCAAATCACATCTGCAACATCACATGATAGTATAGGTTCAGAGTGTGGCAGAAATGCATTGAAGGGTCTCAGGTTTTGCCAATGATACCCAGCATGCATTACCACTACCGCGCTTTTTCTTACAGTTCTAACTTATCTTGTGAGTGTTAGTGTATACATGTATATTATTAGGATATGCCTAGGGTTGTTGGAACTTGGAACCTTTCTCATGCATCGCAGGCAAGGGCTAAGCAGGCGGCGGCAAAGTTCTTTGGAGGAGGTCACCAACAAGTGACAAACAAGCGGCAAAGATAAGTAGCTGGAGCAGGGATGAGGTGGTCGGATAACTGGATAAGTATTAGGGTAAGAGTTTTGGATAACCATGCTTTGATACATGTTATGTTTTGGCCTTTTGGGAGAAACGATGATGTCACTATCATAGACCATGGGGTTTATATGTACTATACATGTACAAGAGATGGAAATGGAATATTGAGGGTAAATAACATGTGGGACAAATCCTATCCTAACATACGTATACATTAACACGGAGAGTATAGGCATCAACTTTCTACCGAGTCCTCCATGGAATCTCTTGCTTGGTCCGTAGTCAGCCCCTCTTCTTAGTTCTCATATTTGAGCTTCAAAATAAGGTTCTAACATTGCATCTCGGAATTAGAGTACATGCAAGATACTAAGCTAAACATTACTTAAACAGGACTAACTATTTACACTTTATTCATCATAACTAAACAGTACGAATCGCTGCTGCCGATATTTCCTTCAGGAAAAAAATGCACATAGAAGATCAAAATCCACTCTGACAAGAAAATACCTTGAGTACTTTCTCAGAAAAATCGTATCTCCAACGACATTGATGATAGCCAAGCAACCATTTTGGAGGCATGGACACAGTTCCTACAATGGAACTTTTTTATCAAAACAAAAGTGGACTACATGTTAAATAACGACCAAATGAAGACAAATGAGCACTTGTGAGAAAATAAATGAACATATGGAGATGATTAGTATGAACATAAATGAATAAATGAGCATGTAATCTGGTAGCCAAAATTTAAAAAATTCAGTCTCTCCCAGCACTTGTGAGAAAATAAATGCGTCATAAAGCATGAACATATGGAGATGATTAGCATCATTACTCACATTGTATATTTTTGCGACAAGCTAGATTGATGCTAACATCTTACTAAATTTCGGCAGAACCTCCTTTGTATAGTTAACTATACTGGAGGTCCCAACAAACAGATATAACATATATAAATAATCCAACATTCAATATGATCAAGACATATCCAAAACTTGGCTAATCATTACTATAACTTCCATAGCAAACTAAACAACTAGGATATAGTCCAAAGGGCATCCAAGTCCTCTAATCCATTTATTACAGTGTATACCAAGTAAAGAGGTAATCATAAAGAATACTTCAAACAAATCATTCAAAGCTTTAATTAACTTTCTATCGAATCAACTTTGTGTAGATCATGCTATTGTGCAACAAATCTAATCTTTCCTTCTCCCCATGCATGCTGATCTTGTAAGGGTACCTAAAAACACAACAACAGCAAGATGTGAGTCCAAAGACTCAACAAATACAATAAATGGCATCAGCAGCATATATAATTGTATCATCAACCAATATCCACAAAACTATACAACAAACATATTACAGACTCATGCTATGCAACATGCTCAAAATGCACTTTATCTTTATCTTTCACTTTTGCATTTTACCGGTAATGCAGAGCATGCATCCGTCGATGCACACCCATGCCTGTGCCATCTGGCACGGGGACCATTGCCCATACTCCGCAAGTATGGGGACCTAAGCCCATGCTCCACAATCATGGGGACCTTTAGCCCGTCATGATCGTGGCGCAGACCTCAACAATTGCTTCGTCATCACATGACCAAGTCTTCAAGATGCCATCATGATGCATATGTATGAAAACTTAAATCACCATAAACATGCATTAGCAACAACATCGCATATGAATAAACCTATTCATACTACGAGCATTCATGATCATTGACTTCATAATTTTCAAGCATCCATGAATAGCACATAATTCATAACACTAGAAAACATGAATATTAGCATTCATAATATCTTAGCAACCATGAACAACACATATACTCATAGTAATAACAAACAATGCCATTCATTCATATTAATTCTATCCATCATGATACTTGCCTTAACCGCGTGAGAACGGAGGATGTGAAGAGGGTGCTGCCCCCGGGACCAATCCCCCACCTGAATATATATAAAAGCATACTAAGACAACAGTAATGGACCAAACAAACTATATAAGAAACCACGAACTCGCAATAGTTTCTAACGCGATCCCAACTCAAATTCCTAAATGTCGATCTATCCCCTCTGTGGACAGTCACATTCTAAATTGCATATCTTTTGGTACAGGAGTCCAAATGAGGTGTTCTTGGACTTTCTGAAAAGTTTATTAATTTGTCCAACTAAACCTAGTTGATGAGAATTTCTGAATCAGCCATCTAATACCCCTAATAAGCTAATTAACAAAACATTGAATTCACGTCGGGTTTCTGGACAGTAATACCAAAACTACCATAATGTTCGGTACAGTTGTCCAAATTTTGCGTTCTTGAGCTTTCTGGAAAGCTAAGACAATAATCTACAACTTTCATTATAGTATGCTCCTCTAATTTTTTCTTTAGATAATCGCTTAATCCAGATTACTAACAACTGTCAGGACACTGACAGATTTGCAGAACAATCACGCTATAAAATTCATAACTTCTGCTACAGAGGTCCAAATAATGCAATCTAGCACTTCACGGAAAGATGACGACGTCCACTACACTACTTTAGGAGACGTCCAAGACTGAATCTGCCCTTAACCATATCATCTGCATAACTTTTCTTCTTGCTTTGGGCTAAGCTTCCCTTTGGTACCGAACCTCACCACACCCTTAGTGGGAGATACTCTCAAGAGCACCTGATGCCCCACTTCAAATTCCAAATCCCTTCTCCTCACATCTGCATAACTTTTCTGCCTGCTCTGGGCTGCTAGCAGATTCTGTCTCACCAAGGCCACTCGTTCAACTGTCTTTTGAACCTAATCCGGGCCCAAGATTGCCTTCTCAGTCACTTCTTCCCAACAAAGGGGTGACCTGCATTTACGCCCATACAAAACCTCGAACGGTGCGTCTTTAATACTTGAATGATAACTATTATTATAAGCAAATTCTGCCAAAGGCAACTGATCTTCCCAACTGCCCTTCCAGGACAAAACACAGGACCGTAGCATGTCCTCCAAAGTCTGAATGGTACGCTCTGACTATCCATCGAACTGTGGATGAAATACTCTACTCAGACGGAGTTGGGTACCCAGTGCACTCTGCAAACTCTCCCAAAACTTGGAGACAAACTTGGCATCTCTATCAGAGATGATGGTCTTTGGCACACCATGCAATCTCACAATCTCACGCACATAGATAGGAGCCAAGTCGTTCACTGAGTTGGTCGTGCGGATAGGAATAAAATCTTGCCGATTTGCTTGAATCGATCCACTATCACCCATGCTGCATCCTTCCCTCGCGGTGATCGAGGTAACGCGACCACAAAGTCCATAGAGATATCATCCCAAGGCCAATGAGGGACCTCTAATGGCTGCAATAACCCTGCAGGACGCTTATGTTCTGCCTTCACTTGCTGACAGACCCCACAAGAGGCTACAAAATTAGCAATATCCACTTTCATTCTTTTCCACCAGAAGTTCTACTTCAGATCATGGTACATCTTCGTCTCACCTGGATGAACAGTATACGGGGTGCAATGTGCCTCTCTCAAGATATCATTTTTTAACTTCCGCCTTCTGCGGCACACAAAGGCGACCCTTAAACCGCAATGCTCCAGTCCCGTCCAAACTGAAATCTCCTTCTTTTCCCATATCCAGACGTTTCCTGACCCTCTGTAATAATTGGTCATGCTGTTGTGCTTCCCGCAGACGATCTGCAATGGCTGACGCCAAGATCAACTGTGTCTCAACATGTGCCGTGCCTGCATAGCAATAAGATATTCCCATGCGATCAAAATCAGCAACAAGGCAATCAAGAGCAGCAGGTGTCACCTTGCAACTAAGAGCATTGGCAACCACATTTGCCTTGCTAGGATGGTACTGAATTGTGAGATCATAATCCTTAATCAACTCTAGCCATCTGCGTTGCCTCAAATTCAGATCCTTCTGTGTGAAAATATACTTAAGACTTTTTTGATCTGTAAAAACATCACAAGTCTCACCGTACAAGTAGTGCCTCCAAAGTTTCAATGCAAACACTACAGCGGCCAACTCTAAATCATGGGTTGGGTAATTCAGCTCATGTTTCTTCAGCTGCATCGATGCATAAGCTAAAACCTTACCATCTTGCATGAGGACACAATTAACCCAATCCAACTCGAGAGGCATCGGAGTAGACCGTGAAACGCTTCCCAGGCTCAGGGACAGTGAGAACAGGAGCGGTCACTAATTTTTCCTTCAAGGTTTGAAAACTGCGTTCACAATCGTCATCCCATCGAAACTTCACATCCTTCTGTGTGAGCCGGGATAAAGGCTTGGCAATAATGGAGAAATCCTACACGAACCGCCGATAATATCCTGCTATACCAAGAAAGCTTCTCACTTCTTTGACATTGGTCGGTCTTCCCCATTCTACCACTGTGGAAATCTTCCCCGGTTCAACTGATATCCCCTTACCATTTATGATATGCCCCAAAAAATCCCACTTCAGATATCCAGAACTCGCACTTCTTCAGCTTAGCATAAAAGTTATTCTCTCTTAGTGTCTCCAATACAAGCCTCAGATGACGCCCATGATCTGCTTCAGTCTTTGAGTATATCAAAATATCATCAATGAAGACGACTACAAAATCATCTAGATACTCATGCAACATCCTATTCATTGTCTCCATGAAAGCAGTAGGGGCATTCGTTAGTGCAAAAGACATAACTTTAAATTCAAAATGCCCATACCTTGTGGAGAACACCATCTTTTCAATATCTTCCTTTCGAGACAGAATCGATTGTATCCCGATCGAGATCAATCTTGAAAATATCTTAGCTCCTCTCAACCGATCAAATAAATCTTCAATCGAGGCAAATGATACTTATTCTTAATAGTCACCGGTTGAGAGAACGGTAATCAATACACATCGCCAACTACCATCCTTCTTCTTGGTAAATAGCATAGGAGGGACGAATAAGATCTTTAGCTTTTAGATCATCCAACTGCTTCTTTAATTCCTCCCGGGATGGGCGAGCCAAACGGTATGGGGTCATGGAAACCGGTCGAGCCCACGGTACTAAATCAATCTGAACTCCTTTGGGTGAGGTGGGGCATCCTCGCAACTCATTTGAAATACATCCAGAAATTCCCGAACCACCGGAATACTTCCTGCAATCAAAGATGAACTCGGCTTTTCCACCAGAGACAAAAGAAATCCACTCTTTGCTGCTCGACTACCAGGAAACAAACTAGCCAGCACACAAGGTGAGTAAGAGGGGGCACTACCCTAAAAAACTATTTCCTGCCCAGATGGAGCTTGCAAAGTTACTGTCTTCCAAAAACATGATATGACAGCACTGTAACTATGCAACCAATCCATTCCCAAAATAATATCAAACGGCTCCATCTTCATAACCATCAGATTAGCAATAAAGTCTTCCCCATCTAAAGAAATCACACAACCAGGACAGACTATGGAACTAGAAAGAATTCCCCCGGGTGAATTAACTAGAACAGACTGAGCTATATGCTGCATACTCAAATTTGCCCAGCTAGCAAACTCTAATGATGCAAAAGAGAAAGTAGCTCCAGAATCAAACAAAACAAATGCCTCCACTAAGTCCACCAGAAGCGTACCTGTCACCACATCAAGACGACCCACCGACTCAGCAGTCGGCATGGCGTAGGAGACTGATGCTAGGGCGGCGGGAGCCCCAACACCCTAGTATGGTGGTGTGGTAGCTGCTGGAGGTGCTAAAGGCACCACAACTGGGAACGGTGCCACGGGACAAGGCGGCCAAAACTACCCTGGTGGTGGGATCCCTCCAGGAGTAGGGTAGTAAGGCTGAGGCTGCATCCAAGACTGAGTAGGAGTAGCTGCTAACATATGCACAGATCCTCGAGAAGAAGCAGCTGGCACTGGTGCTGACGCTTGAACTGGCTCCCACTTGATAATACTGGCGGGATTCCGCCTATAAACCAATGCCTTGTGGCCCTCCTGACCACAGTGGCGACAAGAACCAGACCAGGTACACTCTGAAGCACGATGTTCATTGCCACACTTGAAGCATTTCATACCTTGCCCTGGGACCGGACGAAGCATAGGAGCACCCGCTGACAGTCTAGAAGTGAAGGATGACTGTGGCTTTGTGAACCTGGACTTGAAAGAATTCTGCGGGCCCTTGAACTTCTTGGAAATAGGCTTCAGAGATGACCCACTTCCTCCTCCAAAACTCTTCTTTTGACTACCACCTGTACCCTCAGGAACCATAGTACCTCCCATACCTTGCAACTCTTCCCCAAGTTGCATCTCTAGCTCCATGCCCCTGGCTTTCTCTACCAGGGAGCTAAAGTCGCGCAGCTCCAATGCCCCCAACACCTGACGAAACTCCTGCCTGAGCCCTCTGCGAAACCTCTTAGCCTTCTCCGCCTCATTGGTAACCACAGCTGGAACGAAGCGGATTAAGTTGTTGAAACCCACTTCGTACTCTGTCACCGACATCTTTCCCTACTTATAACTGTTCAATGATACCTCCATCCTCTCCACAAATGAGGTTGGATAAAACCTCCTCCTGAACTGCTCCACAAACAGCTCCCAGGTTGCTGGTCCATGAGCAGCGGTTCTGGCTAACAGGACTCCTTCCCACCAAAGATTACTTTGCCCTTTAGCCGAAGGCAATGAACTGAGCCCTCGGCTCCGAAGTCAACCCCAACGCTCCCCAAGTGTCTCTCTATGTGCCGCAGCTAGTTAGCAGCATCAACTGGCGTGCCCAATCCATCAAAGGTGTCTAACCTCAAGGCATTCCACTGATGCAGTCCCATAGCAACCACCACAAGTACCGCCGTAGGAACCGCCATAGGAGCGGCAGCGGGTACAGCTGGTGGAGCTTGGTTCCCTTGAACCGCTGAAGCAACCTCTTCTGCTGATCCTATCAGACTGCTGACCTCCCCAGCTACAGAGTTCTGAGCAACGTGCGGAGGCATTGCCTGGCCTCGTCCGGCACCCTGCCGACCACAACCACGGCCACGACCACGGCCTCTACCCCTTGCCATAGCTAAACATCACAACCAAAACAATTCAAACATTAAGAACATCATCAAACTATGATAATCAACGGAAGCGTAAATGCAATGCAAAAACCCAATCCCCACCTACTGTGCTTAGTGTGTCAAAATTAATATTTCATGAACCATGGACCTACAGCCCGCTCTGATACCAACTGTAACACCCCAAACCGACAAAGGCCTAGAATGCTACTAAACTAATCATTATAAACAAAATTAAACTAAAACATCTTACTAAATTTTGGCAGAACCTCCTTTGTATAGTTAACTATACTGGAGGTCCCAACAAACAGATATAACATATATAAATAATCCAACATTCAATATGATCAAGACATATCCAAAACTTGGCTAATCATTACTATAACTTCCATAGCAAACTAAACAACTAGGATATAGTCCAAAGGGCATCCAAGTCCTCTAATCCATTTATTACGATTATATGCCAAGTAAAGAGGTAATCATAAAGAATACTTCAAACAAATCATTCAAAGCTTTAATTAACTTTCTATCGAATCAACTTTGTGTAGATCGTGCTATTGTGCAACAAATCTAATCTTTCCTTCTCCCCATGCATGCTGATCTTGTAAGGGTACCTAAAAACACAACAACAGCAAGATGTGAGTCCAAAGACTCAAAGAAATACAATAAATGGCATCAAGGCGATATATAATTGTATCATCAACCAATATCCACAAAACTATACAACAAACATATTACAGACTCATGCTATGCAACATGCTCAAAATGCACTTTATCTTTCTCTTTCACTTTTGCATTTTACCGGTCATGCAGAGCGTGCATCCGTCGATGCACACCCATGCCTGTGCCATCTGGCACGGGGACCATTGCCCATACTCCGCAAGTATGGGGACCTAAGCCCATGCTCCACAAGCATAGGGACCTTTAGCCTATCATGATCATGACAGGGACCTCAACAATTGCTTGGTCCTCAGATGAGCAAGTCTTCAAGATGCCATCATGATGCATATGTATGAAAACTTAAATCACCATAAACGTGCATTCACAACAACATCGCATATGAATAAACCTATTCATACTACGAGCATTCATGATCATTGACTTCATAATTTTCAAGCATCCATGAATAGCACATAATTCATAACACTAGAAAACATGATATTAACATTCATAATATCTTAGCAACCATGAACAACACATATACTCATAGTAATAACAAACAATGCCATTCATTCATATTAATTCTATCCATCATGATACTTGCCTTAACCGCGTGAGAACGGAGAGGGTGCTGCCCCCGGGACCAATCCCCCACCTGAATATATATAAAATCATACTAAGACAACAATAATGGAACAAACAAACTATATAAGTAGCCACGAACTGGCAATAGTTTCTAACGCGATCCCAACTCAAATTCCTAAATGTCGATCTGTCCCCTCTATGGACAGTCACATTCTAAAATCAATATCTTTTGGTACAGGAGTCCAAATGAGGTGTTCTTAGACTTTCTGGAAAGGTTATTAATTTCTCCAACTAAACCAAGTTGATGAGCAATTATGAATCGGCCATTTAATACTCCTACCAAGCTAATTAACAAAACATCGAATTCACGTCAAGTTTCTGGACAGTCATACCAAAACTACCATAGCGTCCGGTACAATTGTGCAAATTTGCATTCTTGAGCTTTCTGGAAAGCTGAGACAATAATCTACAACTTTCATTATAGTAATCTCCTCTAATTTTTCATTTAGCTAATCGCTTAATCTAGATTACTAACAACTGTCAGGACACCGACAGATTTTCAGAACAGTCACGCTATAAAATTCATAACCTCTGCTACAGAGGTCCAAATAACATGATCTAGCACTTCATGGAAAGATGACAACGTCCTCTACACTACTCTAGGAGATGTCCAGGACTGAATCTGCTCTTAACCATATCAAAACGTCGGTCTAACCCAATCTGTCCTGAACAGACCTATTTACCGATATTGCTAAATCAATTAATTATACATCGAATCAAGGGGAAATAGAAGTTACCCTCGACGAACTGCTAAAGATCACGAATTAGCCTGTGATCCCTCCCCTTCCCTCTCTTCTCCCCTCCCTCCCTTCCTCCTTCTTCTCCTTTCTTGGCCAGGCACCACAAATGTGACCTTCCTGTTATCCTTCCTTGGACGGCCAGCGGGTGGTGGACGATCTTCGCCGGTAGTAGGGGGAGGCGCAGGGACCAGGGAAGAGGCGCCCAAGGGAGAGGGGTGGCGGCCTATGGGAGTGGGAGGAGGCGGCCAAAGAGTGGAGGGGGGTATGGGAGGGGCGGCTAGGGTTTTGGGGGGAGGGTTGCGCCCCCCCCCCTTGGTCGGCCAAAGGCTGCTCACATGGGCCAAAGCCCAGGCCCAAGTTGCCTAAAACTTGGTGCTAACCCCTTTGTTAACTGCCTAATTAACTATTTTCCATTTGATCCTTCTTCTAAATCGATTTCTAAATAGTCCTTCTCCTTAATTGTTTAGCTTTCTCCCGATTTCCACTCCGGAGTATAACAACTAGGTATCCATCTTTATTAGAAGGATATAGTAATTCAAATTGGATCTCTGATGCAGATGAGATCAAAGCTACAAGTGGTTATGTCTTTACCATAACAGGTGCTGTAGTTCATGGAGGTCATGTAAACAAACTATATTGACGAGGTCAACCATGGAAGCAGAACTTGTAGCACTAGACACAGCTACTATTGAGGCTGAATGGCTTAGCGAGCTTCTGTTGGACTTGCCACTGGTTAAGAAACCAATACCGGCAATCCTAATGTACTGTGATAACCAAACAGTACCGATTAAGGTTACAAGTACTAAGATAACATGTAGTCCTCCAGACATGTGAAGCATAGGCTTAAATCTGTCAGAAAACTAAGGAACTCTGGAGTGATTACTGTGAATTATATACGCACTGAGAAAAATTTGGCAAACCCTTTCACAAAGGGGCTAGCACGAAAGGCGATTTCCTTAGTGTCTATGGACATGGGAATGAGGCTCATTGGAGTTACAACTCAACAGTAACCCATACTTTTTGATTGGAGATCCCGTGACTTAGCTAATGGGAAAACAAGTTGATGTTTGAACAAGAGAGTACATTTTAATAATATATGTACCCGTGTCCTAATAGACAAAGTGATATTAACTGTATGGAAGGATGGCTTAAAACCTTAATGTATTCTAGTGTTCAATGAGGGAAAAAAGGTATTAGTCTACATGATACCTAAAATGAATACACTTACTTGAGCTTAACTGTGATGTCGTAGTTCACGAGAATAGGGCATTCTCTAGAAAGCTCATGAGCATATAAGTAAGCATGACCAAATAATGCTCTGTTTAGGCTTGGTTCTTTGACAGCCTAGTATTAGTTGAGATTTCAAGTGAAATCTAATCACGAAAGACTGTGAATTCAAGGCATAGACTATTCATCAGTTGTGAGAAGATGAATCTTGTTATTCTAGGTGCAAGTTCAACCCGTCCAGGACTTACACTGAAAGACTGGTATATCAATAACTTTTCAGCACAATAATCTTTATCATCCTTTCTTTTTCCTTTTTGCTGCTTGCCTTAGAATTGGTGAGGGATTGTTGGAATTGGGCTCATACATGTAAAGGCACATTTATTCCTAAAATTCCAAAGGATGCGAAGTCTTAGACCAGGGGTCTTCGACCAGGGTGGTCGAAGTCTTAGACCAGGGTGGTCGAAGTCTTAGACCAGGGTGGTCGAAGTGTCTTAGACCAGTGTGGTCAAAGTGTCTTAGACTAGGGTGGTCGAAGTCTTAGACTAGTGGTCTTAGACCAGTTTGGTCAAAGTCTTAGATTGGGATGGTCAAAGCGAAATAATGTGGTCGGATCCATAGACTAGTGTGGTCTAAATACACTGGTTGTAACAGTAGACCAGTGGTCAGAGCTGTAGACTAGTGTGATAACCAAACAGTACCGATTAAGGTTACATGTACTAAGGATAACATGTAGTCCTCTAGACATATGAAGCGCTTGAGCTTAAATCTATCGAAAACTAAGGAACCTGGGTGATTATCGTGAATTATATACGCACTAAGAAAAATCTAGCAAACCCTTTCACAAAGGGGATAGCATGAAAGGAGATTTCAGTAGCATCTATGGACATGGGAATGAGGCCCATTGGAGTTACAACTCAACAGTAACCCATACCTTCTTGATTGGAGATCCCGTGACTTAGGTAATGGGAAAAACAAGTTGATGTTTGAACAAGAGAGTACATTTTAATAATATATGTACCTGTGTCCTAATAGACAAAGTGCTATTAACTGTATGGAAGGATGGCTTAAAACCTTAATGTATTCTAGTGTTCAATGAGGGAAAAAAGGTATTAGTCTACATGATACCTAAAATGAATACACCTACTTGAGCTTAAGTGTGATGTCGCAGTTCACGAGAATAGGACATTCTCTAGAAAGCTCATGAGCATATAAGGAAGCATGACCAAATAATGCTCTATTTAGGCTTGGTTCTTTCACAGCCTAGTATTTGTTGAGATTTCAAGTGAAATCTAATCACAGAAGACTGTGAACTCAAGGCATGGACTATTCATCAGTTGTGAGAAGATGAATCTTGTTATTCTAGGTGCAAGTTCAACCCGTACAGGACTTACACTAAAAGACTGGTATATCAATAACTTTTCAGCACAATAATCTTTATCATCCTTTCTTTTTCCTTTTTGCTGCTTGCCTTAGAATTGGTGAGGGATTGTTGGAATTGGGCTCATACGTGTAAAGGCACATTTATTCCTAAAATTCCAAAGGATGCGAAGTCTTAGACCAGGGGTCTTCGACCAGTGTGGTCGAAGTCTTAGACCAGGGTGGTCGAAGTGTCTTAGACCAGAGTGGTCGAAGTATCTTAGACCAGGGTGGTCGAAGTCTTAAACTAGTGGTCTTAGACCAGTGTGGTCAAAGCCTTAGACTAGGGTGGTCAAAGCGAAATAATGTGGTCGGATCCATAGACTAGTGTGGTCTAAATACACTGGTTGAAACTATAGACCAGTGGTTAGAGCTATAGACTAGTGTGTAATCAGGATCTGATAAACACTTCTTAATTACCATTAATTGGTTTTTAATTAACAGTTACCAGTTATTTAATAGGAGCTTTATTATTCAGTTACTAGAGAGTAATTGACTCGACCTCAAAAGAGCCGGAGACGTCCAGACTAAAGACCAATTCAAAAAATATTTTCCATTCTTCCATCTTCCTTTCTATTTCTTCTGTGCTAAAGAGTTGTGCTGTCAAACTAAAGTCGTGCCTTCTCCTCGGCATGCACCGGGAAGAAGGGTGAGCGGATATCTCCAAACCATTGTTGTAGAGTTTATCTGCACGGGGCGGCAGTAAGGTTTTTGGGCAGCGCATCTGCGTGACCGCTCACTACACTGAATCAACTATGACCTGCACTGCTTCGAGACCGCGCTACTTCCTGTTCTTCATCGAACCTCACTGCGTTGGTCATAAGACCACTCTATTCTGTTATAGTCCAATCTTTGTATATATTTAGAAGTGCAATGAGTTACCTGCTATTGATATCGTTTTATGCATCTCTAGTTATTTGTGATCTTTGCCTCATACTAAAATCTGGAATTAAAATATTGTCTACATTTCTAACACAAATTGATGTTAATTAATTTGCTCTCAGATGTCGGGTTGCACAATGCACAAAGCAAAGGCCTCATCACCAGTAATAGTTTAGCTTGATCACTGATTATGTGTGACAATTCTCTATAAGTGTGCTAGGTTTTCAGCTCTACTACTTACCAAAATTCTATTGACAGCTAGCAAATCAATATCACAAAATAATTGCTCTAACAGTATTAATGAATCAGCATAGGACAAGTAATAGAATTATACAAGATAATGATAATCAGATAGCCCAAAGGCTAGCCTATGTATCCAAATTTGTCACATGAATCTCACTATGACCAATATCCTCACCGAGCAATTCTTAAGCCCTCGATCTTCATGCAAGTCACCCAATACTAGTGCTACTCAAATCACAGATAGATATGAAATCACTAGCACTACTACAAAAAGACTAATACTAGACACCTCATCATAGACGGTTTACCAAAACCATCTGTATTAAATACAATCATAGACGGTTTTGGTTTAGCGATCGTATGTGTTACTGGTATAGGATCAAGGATAACCGACTAGAGGGGGGTGAATAGGAGGTTTTAAAACTTTTTGACTAATTAACAATTTAAGTTAATTACAAACTAAGTCTAAACTAGATACAATTCTAGCTAAGCAATTCAACACAAGATAAATGCTAGAATTGTAAATGCGGAAATAGTAAAGACAAGAAATAACCACAATTGAGACAATGATGTTTTTCCCATGGTATCGAAGACTTGCCGGTCTTCACTAGTCCACGTTGAGGAAGCTTGAACTAATCAAGCTGGCTCCACGAATTAAGTCTTCCCTCGATCACTAGTGGTTGTTTTTCCTCTGGTCTGGAGATGGCGAACACCAAGCCACTCACAATTGGCACCGGACCTCTTCACAATCCTTCTTGAAGAGATCACCGTGCTACCACCGCCAAGCCGTCTAGGTGTTTGGCAAAACACCAAGAGTAATGAATCGACGATCTTTGCTTGACGGCACTCAAGTGCAATGGACCAATCTAGAATGAATGCACTTGAATTTGGCTCAACTACCTCACAATGAATGCACAAGTGTATTGTTGGTGTTGAGAGGATGCTCAAGGCTCTAAGGATGTTAAATGAAGTCTAGCATACTGTCCTTGAGCAGGTGGAGGGGTATTTATACCCCCCCCCCACCAACAAATACGGGGTGAAATCCCAACTTTTCAGCGAAATGCGGTACTACCGCCAACTATCGTGCGATACTACCGCACCTCACCTACCGCACAGTAACAGCTATAACAGAGACATTAACTTCCTCTGACATAGCCGTTTAAACTACAGAGCGGTACTACCGCCAACCATCATGCGGTAGTTCTGCTGGCTGGTCATACCGCAAAATGAGAGCGGTACTACCATTTCACAAAGGACCCAAAAGGGTACATACTGGAAAATACGTACCACTACACTTTCAGAATCACTGGGGTGCGGTAGTTCTGTTGAACAAATGTGGTCATACCGCGCTGCGGTAGTACCGCCAAGTAAACTCTGGAACTATCGCTCCAATGTTGAGCCACCGAACCAAAATGGTGTCTCTCTGGATTTTATGTACCGCCAACTCATTTTCGGAACAACCGGGTTACGGTAGTACCGCACCACTATCCCAGTCGTACCGCCGACTTAACGTCGGTACTACCGGTTGTCCTGACAAAGCATAGTTGGCTTTCCAAATCAAATTCTAAGTGCATGCATGATCCTAAATTGATCCAAATGGCACAAGAATATGCTATCAAGCTACTAGTCGTGATCCCTCTTAATAGTATGGTATTTAACCTAAAATCCGGTCTTCCATCCATTTCTCCTAAGACCGGTAAAACATAAAAAGGATCCTAGACTACTTGTACCTTGTCTTTGAACCATATTGATTTTCATGTTGTCCTTTAGCATGCATCTTCAAGTTATCAAACTCACCAATAGGGCTTAACCTTGCAAATACTCAATAAACATGTTAATCCCATATTCACATATTACCATTAATTACCAAAACAATTTTTAGGGGCCGAGATGCTTTCAATCTCCCTCTTTTTGGTAATTTATGACAACTCAACTAATATGTGAGAAAGATTGTTTTGAATATACTACTTGTTGTGAAACGAGTTGTATTCTTTTGATGACTTAACAATAAAATAATTCTTGCAATAAGCTTGAATGAGTTTTGAGAATTATTTTCTTGTTAAAGTCAATTTAAAGAAAGCTCCCCCTAAACATGTGCATATAAAAGAGAGAATATTTTAGCAAGCACATGTAGAGATTTTTCAAATTTTGGCGGAGTTTCTTTTGCTTTTTGGAACTTGAGGAAAATTGCAACATTATAAAATGACCATAATAAAGATTGTATTGCAACAGAATAACATAACCATAATATTAACTACCAAGTTCAACAAGATAACAATAAAACCATAAGTTTTAAACTATTATAGGCACAAGTACACAAACATAACAAGTTCAACATTAAGACATAACAATCGATAATAGCATAAGTCTTGCTCCCCCTAGATCTTTCTCCCTTCTTTCTTCTAAGCTTCTCCCCCTTTGGCATCGAAGTACCAAAAACATCAAGTAGCTGGATCCTGAGGAGGAAGAGTAGCTGGGTCCTAAGGAGGAAGAGTACCTAGGGCCTAACGAAGAGTAGCTAGAGTAGATGAAGTAGAAGCCCTTGGAGGTGTGTTAGGGCGACGACGAGAAGTGTAGCGCTGTGGAGTAGTCAACAGTTGCTCCATAGAAAAGAAACTCTCTGACAGGGCAGCTAATTTGTTGTGGGTCTCATTCTGAAACTCTATCTGAGTAGTCTTCATTTCTTGCTGAGTGTCCTTAAGCTCTTGTTGATTAGAGATAACCAATTGTAGATTGTTGAGAATCACCTGCTGATTATTGAGAATCTGAGCAAGAGATACTTGGCCCTCTTCTGCAGCAGCTTCCTCGGGAGCATCATCCCTTTGCTCTCTTTGTTGTCCCTGAGCACGCAACCCTGGAGGGAGAGGAGGACCATCTCATGGCTTGTATGCCTTATGGGAGAACCCAATCCTCCATGATACTCAATCTTGCCGAGGATCAAAGCCATGATATAAGTAGCATAATAGATTATCTTGACCTTGTCATTCTTTGACGGTATGCCCCTAATTATGACATCCACCACATCAAATTTTCTCCCATTCATGATGTTATCAATTATATTCCATGCATGTCCTCTGACAGCATCAAAATTTCCACTCTTGGGAAGAATAGTATGATTAATGATTCTATTAATCAGGCTAGGAATGGGTTGAAGACCATGAATCTTCCCTAGTGTGTACCTGATGTTCTGAACATAGAAATCTATCCAAGAAGGGGCTAACAGAGCAAACCTGTCATAGAGCTTCTACCACTTACTGGATGGTGTTCTCAAGACACGCTCAAATTCTTCCTTGCTACTTTTCGCATATCTGGTCACTGTCATCCATTGTAGTTTGGTAAAATCTGGAGAAACATACAAGGTGGCATAGAACTATCTCACAATCTCCTCATCATAGTTATTCCTTAGTGCTACGAGATCATGAATACTGGCTCTTTGAAAAAGCTGATACACACCATCATACTTGTCCAAAGAGTTGATGTGCTGCCACTTTATCCACTTATGATCTGCAAATTTTCTGTGAGGGCCATATAGCTGCTCATAGACTTGTTCCTGAAACTTAGTGTGGAACCTTAGATTTATGGAATTTGAAGGATAAATATACTGATTACTGTGACGCATGATAGCATAATCGTCAGCAGATACAGTCCTCAAATCAACCTAAGGCTCTTCTGGTTCTCCCATCTCCTCATCGATTACATGCTCAACTTCGCTTGCATCTCGATTGCACTCGATCCTGACTCAGCTTGAGAGGACTTTTCCTCACTTTTAGACTCACTAGTAGCTGGCCCTTTGCCTTTATCATGAACATCCTTCTAGCGAACCTCTCGATTTCCTTGAACAGGAGCTGCAGGAGTTGAAGAAGATTGAACTTGAGGAGGGCCAATGGACTTGCGAGTAGCAATTCTTGTCCTTGGCATCTTCAAACAGAGAGGATAGGTTACAAAGGATGAAATCAATCAACCAAAATAGATTTAATTTTGAATGGAATGATCTTCCTGTTTTGTCAGGAAAATCGGTAGTACCGCAGTTCTTTGGGCGATAGTACTGGGATCCGGAAGTACCGCCATTGTCAGGCCGGTACGACCGCATCGTGGTAGTTCTGCGCTCAAAAGAGCGGTAGTACCGTGTAACATCCCAAATTTTCTCTTTTGGCAAAATAAAACTTAAATTATTTTCCTTGGAATTTCTGGACTTTTTAAAAGCTTTTCTTTATTTACTTTAAAGCCAAAACAAATTTATTTGCAAAAAATATTACCAAGATTAAGTTGAAAATATTTTATTTAACTCCAGAATGCCTTTGAGAATTTCTGTGAATTTTCTCATAATTTTTGGATTTTATTTGCTAATTTCTAAAGCCTTTATGAATTATCAGAATTATTTTAAATCAGTAAATCAATTAAAATCTTAGCACAGCATCGGGCCGGAATTTCCCTCGGCTCAATCTCCTTTCGCGCAGGCGGCCCACTGGCCCGTTCGGCGTTTCCTCCGCGCGAAACATCGGCCGTCAGATTAAAATCGAACGGCCGCCCTTTGCACCGCTTTCCTTCCTCTCTTTCCTACCGCTGCCAGGTGGGACCGCTACACACCAACACCATCCTCTCCCTTCTTTCGTCTTCCTTGAGCTGCCGCCATTGACAGACTCGTCGAGCTCATAAACACCGACTGTTACCTCCCCATTCCACGCGCATTTGATGCCAATGAAACCCACGTTCTCGGACGCACTCAGGGCGCACATTTCTTCTCCCTTAAACCCTCTTAATTCCTCTTTCACCTCGCTGCCACGCCGGCATGAAACGGCCGTGCACGTCCCCACCGCCTCAATGACCCCTGAGGCCTACAAAAGGAGCCCTCAGCACCGCAATCAGCCCCTCTGTAACATCCCAATTTTTGGAGCCCTTTTGAAAAAATTTCAAAACTCAAAAGTAACTATTCGGCTCTGTTATTTGCTCAAGCTTAACTGGGAATTTTAGAATTTTGGAGATTTAACTTGAATAAATCGAACTCCAATTAACTCTTTTGGTTGACCTTGAGTTGTTAGTGTTCTTTGGCTTTCGCTTTCCTTCTCTGCTTGCCTGTGCACCCTTTGGCCTAGCCTTTCTTTCTTCGCACCTCCTTTTAAGGTTCGGACCTCCCTTGTGTTTGAATCTTCCCTTAGGTCCAAGCTCGGGTTTGTGTTTCAAATGTCCTTGGTATCCAAAATTCAAATCCGGATGTAGTTTTCCTTTGATCTCTCCTCGCTTTCTTTCTCTCCTTCTCTCGCTCGGTTGAACCTCCTTCACATCCATTTGGACCTCCTCTAGTTCGCTTTGGTTTTCCTCGTGTCCGCTCGGACCTCCCTTTAATGCATCTTGACCGTCGGGATCACCTTCGGGTTCATCCCGCCGCCAAAGACCTCCTTTGGCTCCATCTCGACCGTTGAGACCAGCCCTGTGTTGGTCTTGATCGTCAAGATCTCTTCTTGTTTCAATCTGACCGTTAGGACCTCCCTTGATTTTGATCTTGACCGTTCAAGACCTCCCCTTTGGTTCTCCTCCGTTGGATCTCCTCTTCGGGGTCGGACCTCCCTTTCCCTTCGCGCGGTCCGAACTAGCCTCGCGCCCTTCCCACTCGTGGATCGTCTGATCCTTTTTTTTTGGATGGTCCGAACGTCCCACTCCTTTAGGACCGCCCGATTCAAGTCGGACAGCCCAGCTTCGCAGCGCTTTTAACCTCTTGTCCTTAAGACCTCCTCTCCTAGGACCTCTCATGGTCCTTTTGCAAAGACCACCTCCTTTGGTCTTTTTGCAAAGACCACCCTCCTGGGTCATGACCTCCGTTGGTCAAGATCTCCCTGTTCTGGTCAGGACATCCCGTTGGTCACGATCGATCTTTTGCAAAGACCACCCCTTTTGTCTCTTTGCAAAGACCCCTCTTGTGGCCTTTTTGCAAAGGCCACCCCCATGGATCATGACCTCCCCTTTGGGTCGGGTCAACCACTTGTGCTTTGATTGGCCCACTTGCCAGTTCCTACTCATTCTCTTTTTCCTCCCGTTGTGTCTTCTTTGCACCAAAATCTTCAAGCATTTAATGCAATTGCTTCTGCAAAGACACAAATCTTCAAGCATTTAATGCAATTTCTTCTAAAGAAAGACAAATCTTCAAGCATTTAATGCGGTTGCTTCAGCAGTACATTGTTTCCCTCTTTGGTCGCTTCCTTGGCTTTCTCCTTTTTCCTTCCACCGCCTGCTCCTATCACATGCATTTATTGTGGCGTCCTCCTCTCTCAAGCTCTCCCCATGCCTATAAAAGGCCTGAGAAGAGCTCTCTGGCCTCTATTTATTGCCCAGTGCCTTGGACCCCCTCCCTTGAGCTAGACCTCCCTTGTTGGAGCCTCCTCTTGAGTGATTCAAGCCCCTGTTTCCATCTTTCTCCGTAACCTTTTCTTTGGCTCTTACTTGGTGAGTTCTTTGATCTTCTTGTTGGAGTTTGTTTTACTTATTTGGGTTCTCCTAGAATGTGTAGATCCCGGTTTCTCAGAGGAGTTCTTGGACCCGGCCACCTCAACAGAAGCTTCTCAGTTCTTCATCGAAGGCAAGTCATAGACCTTGATCATATTGAACCCATCTTTTGCAAAAAAGTATGTTGTTTTAAGATATCATGCATGGCTATTTGTATACAAGTGGTTTTAGGAGTAGTTAAATACCCTCTTGCCAGTAAGACTCCTTGGTATATTTGAGACGTACATGTTGACATGTTCCCTTGACATCCTTAGGATGGGCTTTGTTAGTTGGTTTCTGTTGAATACCAAAATGGGTACGTTTGATGCTTAGCCATGCTGTAGCTTGCGATGGTATCAACCTCATGATTCTTTAATGTTGAACTTGACTAATGAACTATGGAACCGTGGCAATGCCACTTGATGAAAATGTGGTGCCAGGACTAGGGTGGTCCTTGGCCGGGAGGAACTCCAAAGTGTTTTGTGCTCTCAAGCGAGTGGAAGGTGGTTAGTGTGGGTGCAGAAGCACATTGGGATGTGGATGGTCTCGCCGAGCACCAACTAAGGACTTAACCTTGAACCATTGATCTGGGTCATCTCGTGCAACCACATGTCCAGGATGGGGTGGACCAGGTGTAATAATCAGAGAAGCCTGAGTCGGTTCTGTGATGGTTGAGAATGGCACAAGAGGGGGCCAGGACGGAGAAACCTTAGCGAGTAGAACCGAGTCAAGTGGACCTTTGTAAAGACCTGGTGGTGGTCTCTACTTGATTCACACGTCTAAGGAAACGTGTGATATATCAAGCGACTACCTCTTGTGGGTAAAGTGTGCAACCTCTGCAGAGTGTAAATCTATTCGAATAGCCACGGCCTCGGTTATGGTCAAGCTCGGAGATTTCACGCAAGGGGTAGACGTCTCTTCAAAATGTGGTGGTCTTGAGCTGGTTCGGTGTGTTCTGGTGTAGCCCGAGCTGTGATTAGGGTGATCACTGGTTGTGGATAGGGCGTCCACAAGTGTTTTCAAAGAACTTGTTTTCATTGTGTTTTCTTTCAACTGAGCTTTGCAATCTATTTGTTGTATCTCCAATAAAAGTTGCTTCCTACCAACTAACCCTGCAGCTGTTCCTTGTCAAGCTTAACATGATTTGTACTTGCATATATTACCTATGACTTGCTGAGTACATTCCATGTGCTCATGGCTTTGCGCCCTCTGTTTGATCAGTAGAGGAGGGTGATCCAGGGAGCTCCATGCTCTACGAATAGGAGTTCTATGAAGACCTTGCAGCCTAGGGGACGTCCTCCACTCGATAGCCTGTGGGGCTGATCGAATGGACCCATGCGAGCTTTGTGTTTCCGCTGCTTTGTATTTTCTCTTTTCTCAGAAGCCTAGTGAGGCACCCTCAGAATAACTTTGACCATAAGGTCTTTGGCTTATGTCAATATTAATTTAACTGCTTCATCTTTAGCTTGTTGTATGGTTATGATTCCATCTCTGTGGTGACTGTGCGAGCTAGCCATGGATCTTGGAACTAGCTCGGTGCATAGGGTGTCTCGGGTGGTGCTACCCGGGGCGCCGACACCCTCACTCCATTCTCGCCACCATAGCCCTTCTACCCTCTCTCATTGCTAGAATCGACCGGGTGAAGCTCCTCCGCCAACCCTAACTCCGTCGACTTAGCCGCCATCACACCGACGCCCGCCGCCTTCAACCACACCATCGTGTTCGCCATCGTGTGGGCTACCTTGTGCGCAAGATTAGTTCCGCCGAACAGCCCTTAACGCCGCTGCCGCTTTGACCAAACCTCATCGCCACCTTCTACTCGCCACCAAAGAACTCCGTCATGCCTCGTCGTCGAAACCTTGCGATCAGGTTCCCCATCTCCTCCTCTAGCCCTTGGTGCCACCCATTCGCGTCGGCGCAGAGCGCTAGCGACCATTAGGTCCGAGCTCACTGTCGCCGCCCATGTGGTGTCTAGTCGAGCTGTGGTCGCCACGCCACTATTTTCGCCAATCAAGCACACGCCACGGCTTGCGTGGATGCACAATCAGCTAACTCGGGCCCACATGTCATAGACTGTTTAGGATTTTCAATTGAAAAATAATTCCTTAATTTCGAATTTCTAGCTGCTGATGCAATGCTAACGTAATAAATAGAATATCCTTTAGAAAAATAATTCAAGAAATTCTAGAAAATCAGATTTTAGGATTTCTTTAGGTTTTAAACTTCAAGGGTTCGTTCTTCTTCATACTTAACTCGATTTAGGTGATTCAAATTTCTAAATTTATATAAAATCATAAACTAGCTATATAAACCAAAATTATTTCATTTGGAGTTCATTTGAAGTTCATTTTTAATTTTATTTTAATTTGGCTTATTTTCATGTATAGATTTCGACGAGTCTGGAGAACTAGAATTAATCAATGACCAGACTTTTGAGCAAGGCAAGTTACATTCTTTGATCATATTTGAATCCTAGTATTTAAAATTATTAAAATTATGTTTTTAAAATAATGTATCGCATGCTTATTTAAATTCAGCTTATTTAAATACTTGCTTTTAAATTCATAGATATACCTAAAATCATTTGTATGGCCAATGTTGGTATTGAACTAAATATCTTGTCACCTTAGATAAAACCTGGTTAATACATTAGTATGAACTAGGATCATTTGAAAATGCTATGTAGAGACATGCTTAGACCAAAAATGTTTAATTTGGGGAATTTAGCCAATGATTCAATTTTGTTTAAAAATAAGCCATGGCATTGTTTTACCATGGACACTCTTGCAAATGATTTTGAAAACAAAAATAAAATCAAAGGTGGTTTAAACTTGGGAAAAATGGATGTCAAGATGGTGCAGGTTAATGCACAGGACTGAATTATTTCAATGATCAATTCCAGGGTTTTGGTATGTTGCCCAAGTTGATTAAGGACCGGCCTGAGAGCCGCATTTGCTAAACTCCACCGTACTACCACATGTCCCGAGTGGGCGGACTAGGCTTAATCATTTGTAATACTCACTGTTATTTGTGCCATGTTGGTGTGTGGGTGTCGCTTAGACAATATTCCCACTTAGCGCAAAAGGGGGCTTCCGGAGGATGGACAGTCCAATGGAAGTGAAACCTTAGCAGGCATAAATACTTTAGGGTAGAGCATTGTAACGGCCTTGTGATAATTGCTTAGTTGCACACCTTCGGGAGCATGTATTGGCCGACATCAAAAGCAAATTATCTCTTGTGGTTAAAGTTGTACAACCTCTGCAGAGTGTAAAACTATTCGAATAGCCGTGTCCACGGTCATGGACATGTTTAGCATTTGCCACTCAAAGTTAGACTTTGGTTTTGATTTCAAAATGATTTGACACCAATGAGTTTGGATGTTTATCCAAATGGGAATTGGGTAGGAAGCCATATGATATCAGGGTATCCTTCACCATTCTTGTGTGAATGTCATCTTACTATAAAACTTGAGAATTTATAAAATGAATTTTAGTTATAGAATAACTGCTTTGGAACTTAGTATAAATATTTGAAAGAAACATGGCTTTATACAAAATCAACCCTATAAGCCTTTCTTTGTAATCCTTGCATGCATGCGTTATATTATGTTATTGGGTGTAACTTGCGACCACGGAAGTTGTGCTCATCCTTGCTTATTGCAAATAATCTCAGAGGAGGAGCTCTTCGTGGACGAGGAAGACATGGACGGCTAGGCTATGCCCCTAGATGATTGCCTGTGGCGTATCGTTTGGCCTACTACTATCTTTTGCTTTTAAATGAATTCGTACTCAACGAATTCGTCAGAACCTATCGAAAGATTCGAGAAGAAACAATAAGAACGAATAACACCGAGAGTACTCAAAAATTCAAAATCATCTAAAAATCATGAAAATTTCAAAAAAGGTAGAGCATGATTTTAAATGAATTTATCAATAAAAATCAACTGATTTGGATTTTGCATGCAAAAGTTATAGCCAAAACAAAATCAGCTTTTTGAATAAATGCTGGAAAATTCATCTTAGTTACTGTTCATCCGAAATAAAAGTTTTGGGACAAATTTCCACAAAGGTGGTGAAGATGAAAATTTTATGGTAGGTACAGCTCCTTATGAGATGAACAATGAAATTTGATTCACCTCATCTTGAGTTAGAATGAATTTCTTATGATTTTTCAAAGTCAAGAAAGTAGTGCACAAAATATATGTAAAATATGATTTTAAGAGGAAGTCACATACTCAAAACCTATTATACAATAAAGTACACTAACAGAGGATTCCAACAAAATTGATTTCACCCCATTTGGAGTTGATCGTCGAGGTGCTGGACTTGGTGGACATGAAGGTGATGAACGTGAAGACGACGGGACGGTATCGGGAGAATCAAGATCACCATACCAGAGTTCAAGGGCAGATCTGATCCGGAGGCTTATTTGGAGTGGGAGATGCATGTCAATCAAATTTTTGACAACCACCACTACCCCGAAGAGAAGATGTGCATACAAAGCTACGACGAGTTACTCAGGGTGCTAAGACGGTGAGCGAGTACTATCAAGAGATGCAAGTGCTCATGATCCGTACAAGTGTGCGTGAGTTGGCAGAGGCGACCATGACACGTTTCTTTGAGGGGCTGAATGAAGATGTGCAGAACCGTGTTGATTTAATGCAATACAACACCATGCAAGAATTACTTCATCAAGTAAAGCGTGCTGAACAATGGGTGAAGGACACTCAAGCAAGGGGTGGTCGAACCACTCATAGCACTTGGAAGCATGCAACTTTGCATGACGGATATGCAGGATCAACTCCCAAACCAATTGCATCCTCAGAGGATCATAATGGCAATCGAAGGGGGTTGAATGATTGCAAATAATTGACCCCAAATTCTAACTTCTTCTTGTTATCAAGAATTCCAGCAACTTCTCTGTTGACTTGAAAAACTTCACAACCGAGACCTCCTCAGGTGCATAGGAAGAACATCAAATCAAGAATCAAAGTAGAACGAATCTGAACTTTATATATCAAACTTGATTTGTGTCTCACAGAGCTTAGCAAGCACCACTCAAAACCCTAATTCAAAGGACCTTACAACCGTAGCATAAACAACAAGAAAGCTACAACCAAAACCCAAAGAAAAGCACGTAACCCTCAAAATCCACCTCCGGGCCGCACCCTCATCCTTCTCTTATAGCCTAGAGTTCTATCCATGTCCAACACGACACCAATACGGATTCTAACTCAAACCAACCAAATTTGGAACTCCTTCCAAATCTGTCTTTCCAATTCTCTCACGTCAGAAGCCTCCGTGACACCACCTCCCGTAGCTTAAACGTGATCCCCTTTGATCTCCACGTGCTCCAAATGATCCAAACCACCTCTTGACATCCACGACTTCCAAGACCTCAGATTCCCCATCCTAGTCCAAGTCAATCCCATCACCGATTGTGATTCGTCCTCACGCCTCAACCTGCACATGCAAAGATCAAAGAAACCCCAAATCTTGGCACAAGTTTTCCAACTTGACCATCCATTAGCTCACTCACACCCATAAACACTATCATGCATCATGCAACAAGATATAGCTTACGAATTCAACAAATCCGCAGTCAATTCCCCAGAACGACAGCTTCCTAGAGTACAATCGGTACTACCGCCATTGTAGGTCCCAGATTATCAAGACACGCGTCGCATCGCTCCAAACACACCGGTACTACCGATTCTCAAGAACTTCAAAAACTTCCAAAAACATCGCTTCTGGAAAAACCATGCCGCAACCCTGCGGTCATACCGTTGTGCGGTACTACCGCCGTTCAAGCTGCGGAAATACCGCTCACCAGTCGTTCCGCTCCAAGACCTGCACCATCCGATTTTCATTTAACTGCTCATGTCGAGATTCTCTCTTTACGAAAAACCAAGTGCGGTACTACCGCTAGGCATGGCGCGGTCATACCGCCAAAGAAGAAATGCAATGTCCAAGAAAAACAAGTGTTCGGTTTTTCCATACCGCCAAACACACAACCAGATATTTACTATAAGCGGTACTACCAAGAAAATCAAATGTTACTACCGCACCACTTAAAAGAGCAAACAGTGTATGTCAGAACCTCTTTCTCAAAGGAAAACAAAAGCGGTACTACCGTTATTAAAACAACGGTACTACCGAAATTTAGGTACTACCGCCATTCAAGCTGCGGTACTACCGTTCCAGGTAAGTTCACAAAGTCCTCAGAACAGCGTCCTTTGCCACGTGGACGCTCCAGATCCATGGGCCGATCGGACCATGGGTCTCAGCCGTTGGATTTAGAAGCACTGTAGACGGTCCGAACGACCCACTTGATGTCATCCGTTAGATTTCAATCCAACGGCTCAAAGTCTTTGAGCAGTTCCGACGGTCCGAACGTTATAACTCAATATCAGCCGTTAGATCAAGATCTAACGAACCGAGCAAAACGCATCAGAGGAAAAGACTTGCGGTACTACCACTGTACACCCGCGGTCATACCGCAATCCGGTAGTTCCGCACAATACAAGCTGGTACTACCGATAATCCCGACAAAAGCCGATTTTCGACAAATTCAACAGAGCTCAAAAGCAAGTCAAGAAAAGATCAAAAGCATGTTCCGAGACAATGTATTGAACTTTAAGCATCAAGACTAAGTCTTCATTATTGGCAATGTATTCATCATCAAATATCATGACCAAAAACCTCTTGGTCTTACAATCTCCCCTTGATGAATACATTGACAACACAAACAGCTTAAAAGAGCATGAGAAAGACGTAAGTGTCAAAATTCCAAAAACTGCTCAAAAGAACCAAGCAACAGATTTCTCCTTTTTCAATTAAAAAATTGCACATTCAGATTTCTCCCTTGGCAATGTGATCATCAAGAGCTTCAAATTTCAAAAGAGAGGAGCCAAAAGTCCGTAAGCTTTAAGTAAGTCATTTTATGGATTAATCAAGCCAATTAGGTGAGTAGAGCTAACAAGATCATATAAATGCATATACCACATAGCAATATCCGCATAAGTATTTCAAAGTGGTAAATCAATTTAGATTCATGACAAGCATTTACAATGACTAAAAAGATTATAATATCACAAATAGAAGTCATCAAAAGTGAAAGCCTAACAAAGGAGACAAACTTTAAAACTGGATGAGCTACGGTCTCATGAATCATCCTTTTGCTTCACTTTCAATTTTTTATGTGCATGTGGCATGCTTGGAGCATACATCTTTTCCAGGGTGGCATGCTTGAAGCATACTTCTTTTGATGAAGCACTTTTTGTGCATTTTTCTGTTTTTATTATATTTCAAAAATACATAGCTAGGTATGGCATGCTTGAAGCACACTTCTTGTCATTTGAGCATTGTTATGTACTTCTCCTTTTTTCTTTTTGATACCTAGCTATGCATGGCATGCTTGAAGCACACTTCTTTTCATATTCTTTTTCTCAACCCTTTTATTTTTTAAAACATGCCAAATTGAGTGAGCAATACAGGACTGAAAAGAAGGACCTTTTTGCTTCAAATCCAAGAGTTAAAAAAGGACTCACAAATCAGCTTATCCTTTTTAATAAACAACACAAAGTGATTCCAATAATCAAACTAGTCAAAGATTTCAGCCATGTCATGCTTTAGTTATTTATGTAGCAAGTTTATTAAACCAAATTCAGTATGAAGACTACATAGCACATGAATGAATATGATAAAGATAGCTCTATTTATTTCAATGGCTTGACTAAATGAAACATCAAAGCTTCAAAATTTGACCAACAAATCCCCTCAAAATAAGCCCATAGGATGAACAACACCCAATTCACTCCTCGCATTTAACAAATCGAGAAGTATCAAGCGGCTTAGTGAAAATATCAAGAATTTGAAAATCAGTTTCAACAAAGTGGAGAACAATATCACCTTTTTCAACATGATCTCGAGAAAGTGAAATCGATATCAATGTGTTTGGTTCTAGAATGTTGCACTAGATTTTTAGCAATGTGAATAGCACTAGTGTTGTCACAATAAAGAGGAACAAAGGCCCAAATCTAAACCAAAATCTTTGAGAGTAGCGTAAATCCAAAGAACTTGAGAGCAACTAGCAAGAGCAAAGAACATACTCACTTCAAAGCAGCTTGATTGAGCAATGTAAGATTGTTTTCGAGAGGACCAAGACACTAAAGAAGTGCCTAAAAGTGACAAGTGCCGATGTGCTTTTTCTATCAATCCTACACCCCGCAAAATCACTATCGAGTATGCACTTAAAGTAAGACAGATGAAGATGAATAGAAAAGACCAAATTCTAAGGTTGATTGGAGATACCGAGAATTCTTTTCACACTTTGTCGATGAGATGCACGAGGTGATGCTTGAAATCTAGCACATAAGCATACAAAGAAAGTGTATATCCGCCTTGAAGCGACAAATAGAGTAGAGATCCAATCATACTCCTGTAATCTTTTGATCCATCGCTTCACCTTCTTCATCAAGGTCAAGAATGATGTAGACCCCATTGGTGTAGAGATTGGTTTGCATGTTGCCATGTCAAAGCGCCTAAGCAAGTCTTTTGTATATTTGGTTTGATGAATGAAATTGCCTTGCTTGGTCTGCTTTTACTTGCAATCCTAAGAAGTAAGTTAGCTCCCCATCATACTCATCTCAAACTCCCCGCTCATAGTATCTCAAAACTTGGAAACCAAAGCATGAGAGGAGCCCCAAAGATGATATCATCCACATAAATCAATAAGTAATAGATCATTGCCATGTTTCAAAGTGAAAAGAGTTTTGTCTACCTTGCCCATTTGAAAATCATTTTTAGCAAAAACAACTTAAGTCTCTCATACCAAGCCCGAGGAGCTTGCTTCAAACCATACAAGGCTTTTGAGAGTTTGTAGACATGATTAGGAAACTTAGGATTTTCAAAACCGTGGTTGCTTAACATAAACTTCTTCCTCAATGTAGCCATTTAGAAAAGCACTTTTAACATCCATTTGAAACAATTTGAATCCTTTAGATGCAGAAAGGCTAAAAGAATTCTAATTGCTTTAAGTCCTGCTCAGGGCAAAAGTTTCACCAAAATCTAGACCTCCACTGTGAAAATCCTTGAGCAACAAGTCTAGCCTTATTTCTCACAACAACACCATCCTCACTTTGTTTATTTTAAAACCCATTTAGTTCCAATTACATTATGTCCATGAGGAGGTTCAACTAAGGTCCGACTTTGTTTCGCTCAAAGTTTTCTAATTCTTCATGCATGGCATTGATCCAAGACTCATCGATAAAGCGTGACTTACATCATTAGGCTCAAAAGGGCAACAAAAGCGTAATGAGCATGTGAGTCGAGAAGTAAACTTAGAACGTGTTACCCTTTTATGAATGTCACCAATCATCAGTTCTGGAGGATGAACTCGCTGTATCCTCAAAGGTGCCGAAGGTTCTGAATTTGCTTCGCCATTTTGAACAACTTCAGTGGCTGTTATATCACTTGATGATGGCGCCACAGGAGGTGTATGATCAGCACTTGATGTCATGGGAGAAATATCATTACCAATATCAAAACCATCTTCTTCATTAAGAAATATGCTTTCAGACTTCTAACTTGTATACCGAAATGTCGGTTCTAGAACAGGACCCACCTCATCAAAGGTAACCTCACAAGTCTCAATAATTTTGTTTGTTTCAAGATTAAGCACTCGATAGCCACGAGAATGAAGGGATATCCAAGTAAAATACCATCACTTGATCTAGATTCAAATTTGTCCAGATTACCATGTTTAAGAATAAAACATTTGCAACCAAAAACTCAAGTGAGAGACACTAGGCCTTTTGCCAAATCTCACTCATAAGAAGTCTTGTGCAAAGAGGCTCTCAAAATACTATGTTTGAGACATGACAAGCGCTTGAGATTGCCTCGCCCAATACTTCCTAGGAGTGGCATGTTCATCAAGCATGGTCCTTGCCATCTCAACCAAGGTTCTATTTTTCCTCTCAACTACACCATTCTGTTGAGGAACACGTGGAGAAGAAAATTGATGTTCCAAACCTTGTTCAGAGCAAAAGGAAGCAAATAGTGAATTCTTAAACTCAGTACCATTATCACTCCTTATAACTTTCACAGCACCATTCAATTCATTATTTAGTCTGAGAAATAAATCTTTGAAATGACCAAACGCTTCATCCTTAGACACCATGAAGTACACCCAAGAGTACCTAGAGTAATCATCAACAATCACAAGAATATACCACTTACCACCAATGGATTGAACTCTTGAGGGACCTATGTTGTCCATATGCAACAATTGTCCAGGCCATCTGTGATAATTATCAAATAGGAAAATGAGGAGCAAAGAACCATCTTACCGTGTTGACAGGAGAACAAACCAAATCTTTTTCACCTTTCAATTTCAGCAACCCCTAATGAGATCGGGCCCACTAATTCAACAAGATGATCAAAACCAATATGTCCTAATCTACGATGCCAAAAGAAAAGATCACTAGATTCGTGGTTACCAAACATCTAACATTAGGTGAAAAAGAATGATTGAAATCAGCTTTAAAAACTTTCCTAGGCTAGAGATGTTAAAAACAAGATCACCAAAAGCATCTAAAACCCTACAAGCATGTTTCTTAAAGCTTACCTCAAGATTTTCTTCAATCAATTGTGAAATGTAAAGCGATTGTACTTCAATTTACTTACCAAGGCAACATCTTTAAGAATGAACTTGTCATTTACGCCAAGATAGTACCTTTTGCCATCACAATTCCAGTTGAAGCATCCCCAAAAGTAATCAATTCATCATTGGATGCCTTAGTGAGGGAGGAGAACCACTTTGAATCACCTGTCATGTGTCTTGAACATCCTGAATCAACTAGCCAAATGTTCCCCTTCCTCAACTGCTGTACCTACATTAAGCAAGTATCGATCTCACAATATTGGGGTTAGAAAGACATGATTTAGGGACCCAATACTGTGACACACGACGAGTAGGAGCAACAAAAGCATTTCTGTTTTGAGTATACCATTGGTCGATCGTGCAGAAACTCCTAATCCTGCAGCCGTTTGTTTAGTGGAAACATAAGGAGCTTGAAAAACTTTTCTTAGCTTATCTCTTTTTCTTTCTTGGCTTTTCAAAATGTAACGAACTAAATGACCTTCTTTACCACAGTAAGTGCACTGATACTTTTCTTGATAAGAAATCTCAGTTTTTCTCTTCACAGTGCTTACTTTGGTAATAGGATCCTTTGCAAAACCAGCAGATTTAAACACAACATGTTTAGGTTCAGATTCAATTTCGAATTTTCCAGGTTCTAGAAGCTTAAGAACTTTGGGAGGGTGATTCTTGGCATGAACAGCAGAATTAAAACCTAGACCTTGTTTTTTAGAACTCACTCTTGATCTGTCTAGAATCATGTTCAGATTTTTCTTGCCAAAAGAGAACCTCTCCAAAGTGTCTTTAAGATATTCATTCTCTTTAGCCAATTCAGGACAAGTTGTGCACTTAACAGAACTATTCAAGATTTTCTTAGAAGCAACAGACTGAGCCATCTTTTCTTTTTTCAAAGAAACTCACTTAATTGTCTAGTCAAAGCATTAATTTCAGCTTGTGAGTTTAGGACAATTTGTGCAAGAAAGTGTCTCATGGTAAAGCATTTGTTGTATAGAATCTTGAGATGTCTTTAATCTAGCTTCTAGCAGCTTCACAATTTGAACAAGACTTATTTTGCACATTCACAAGATTTGTCTCTAAACAAATTGAGCTAGACTTCAGCTTTTTCAATTTCAAAGATGTGCAAGTATCGCTTTATCATCACATGAATCATGAGCAAGTTTCAGCTTTTTCAAATTCAGATGTAATGATCTAGCAACTTTCAATTCGAATGCAAGATTTGACATGATTCACATGATTCATCATCGTGAATAGCAACCTTTAAGTCTATCAATTTCGAATCTGCTATCAACAACAACGCCATGTTTCTTTGCTTTTTTTATATTTTTAAGCTCATTTGTCAATTTCAAAGACAAAGACGAGATAAATCAAGATAAGAAGGCTTTTACCTCATCGGGATCACTATAGAGGTCATCATCATCATTAATTTCTTCACTACTTGCCATAAAGCACATCCTCGTGAAATCACCGCTTTTGCTTTCTTGTGGTCATCCTCGTTGTCGCTGTCTGAATCAACATCACTTAGCCCAATCTCTCAAGAGCCGAAAGCACCTTGTTGACACTTTTACGATAATTTTGCTTTTTGCTTGAATCAAATTTGAATTTTGAACGCCGAATCGGTGCTTTGTCCTCCTTGGCTTTTTTTCCTCTCGCTTGGGACAATTTACTTTTATGTGGTTTGGCTCACCACATTCAAAGCATCCGATTGGACCTCCTCTTCTCCTTGCTCGACATTATTGATTGCTTTAGTCACCCTATTTGAGAAGAGTACAAGTCGTTCTTCCGAGATCTCCTCCAATTGTTCATCCGAAATAGCACTCAAGGAGAAACTAGAAGAACTTGATGAACTGTCGCTTTGGTTAGTCACTAAACCCAAAGAATTTGACTTATTTATTCTCGCCAAAATATCAATCTTGGAAATAAAGATCATTTAATGTGAGTGTTTCCATATTAACAGAGTGATTGATAGTAGTGACTAGGACCTCCCAAATGTATATATCCATAGCATTCAAAATTTGTCAAGCATTGTCGAATCGTAATATATAACATCAACTCGATTGCAAATCACTAACAATTTTATTGAAGCGATCAAAAGAGCACCTACGGATTCACCCGCTTCATCTCAAATTTAGAGTACTCCTTTTAAATTGGTTTTGACGAACACCTTTAACAGATTTTGAACCTTCATGATAATCAGCAAGTGTTGTCCAAATTTTGTTAGCAGATTTAATATTAGCAATTCTAACAAACTCATTTCTACTCAAGCCTTGCAACAAAATATTTCTAGCCTTAGCATTAGCTTCAACATTAGCAGTATTATTGTTGGTAATCACAGCAGGCACCTCATAAGGATTTTCAACTTTTTGCCAGATGACATTACCTTGTGCTTGCAGAAAGACCTCCATGCGTGTCTTCCAATAGATATAGTCCGATCCATCAAAATATGGCGGCTTACCTGAGAATCGATATCGATCTGATGCCATTGCAACCTTGCTCTGATACCACTTGTAGGATCGTAATGGCAATCAGAAGGGGGTTGAATGATTGCAGCGAATTGACCCCCAAATTCTAACTTCTTCTTGTTATCAAGAATTCCAAAGAACTCTCTCGTTGACTTGAAAAACTTCACAACCGAGACCTCCTCAGTGCACAGAAGAACATCAAATCAAGAATCAAAGTAGAACGAATCTGAACTTTATATATCAAACTTGATTTGTGTCACAGAGAGCTTAGCAAGCACCACTCAAAACCCTAATTCAAAGGACCTTACAACCGTAGCATAAACAACAAGAAAGCTATAGCCAAAACCCAAAGAAAAGCACGAACCCTCAAAATCCACCTCCGTGCCGCACTCTCACCGCTTTCTCTTATAGCCTAGAGTTCTATCCATGTCCAACACGACACCAATATGGATTCTAACTCAACCAACCAGATTTGGAACTCCTTCCAAATCTGTCTTTCCACCTCTCACGTCAGAAGCCTCCGTGACACCACCTCCCGTAGCTTAAACGTGATCCCCTTTGATCTCCACGTGCTCCAAATAAGTGATCCAAACCACCTCTTGACATCCACGACTTCCAAGACCTCAGATTCCCCATCCTAGTCCAAGTCAATCCCACACCGACAGATTCATCCTCACGCCTCAACCTCGCACATGCAAAGATCAAAGAAACCCCAAATCTTGGCACAAGTTTTCCAACTTGACCATCCATTAGCTCACTCACACCCATAAACACTATCATGCATCATGCAACAAGATATAGCTTACGATTCAACAAACCGCAAATAATTCCCCGTAACGACAGCCTTCCCAGAGTACAATCCCAGACTACCGCCATTGTAGGTCCCAGATTATCAAGACACGCGGTCGCATCATTCCAAACACACCGTACTACCGATTCTCAAGAACTTCAAAACTTCCAAAACATCGCTTCGAAAAACCATGCCGCAACCTCATGTCATATCACAGCGGTACTACCGCCGCTCAAGCCGCGAAATACCGCCACCACCGTTCCGCTCCAAGACCTGCACCATCCGATTTTCATTTAACTGCTCATGTCGAGATTCTTCTTCTAAAAACCAAGTGCGATACTACCGCCAGCATGGCGCGGTCATACCGCCAAGAAGAAATGCAATGTCCAAGAAAACAAGTGTTCGTTTTTCCATACCGCCAAACACACAACGGTAGATATTTATAAGCGGTACTATCAAGAAAATCAAATGGTACTACCGCACCACTTAAAAGAGCAAACAAAGGTATGTCGTAACCTCTTTCTCAAAGGAAAACAAAAGCGGTACTACCGTTATTAAAACAACGGTACTACCGCCATTTAGGTACTACCGCTTATCTGTCATGTACTACCGCTCCGTAAGTTCACAAAGTCCTCGTAATCAGCGTCCTTTGCCACGTGGACGCTTCCAGATCCATGGGCCGATCGACCATGGGTCTCACCGCTGATTTAGAAGCATCAGAGACGGTCCGAACGACCCACTTGATGTCATCCGTTAGATTTCAATCCAACGGCTCAAAGTCTTTGAGCAGCCCGACGGTCCAACGCTATAACTCAATATCACCATTAGATCAAGATCTAACGAACCGAGCAAAACGCATCGAGGAAAAAAGACTTGCGGTACTACCGTTGTACACCTGCGGTCATACCGCAATCCGGTAGTTCCGCACAATACAAGCTGGTACTACCGATAATCCTGACAAAAGCTGATTTTCGACAGAATTCAACAGAGCTCAAAAGCAAGTCAGCAAAAAGATCAAAAGCATGTTCCAGAGACAATATGTTGAACTTTAAGCATCAAGACTAAGTCTTCATTATTGGCAATGTATTCATCATCAAATATCATGACCAAAAACCTCTTGGTCTTACACATCCACTACACCGGTTTGAAGTACATTCAAGGAAGCTTCGAAGCCTATAAGTGATGCGGGCAAAGAAGCCTCACATGTTGATTCTAGTGCATTCTCTACAGCTAGAACTAGAACATTGAATGCTTCGAGCGCAAGGGTCGAGGTTGTGAGACCCCGAGAGATTCGGCTTGTAATGCTTAGTCTTCCAAATTGACCCTATCATCACAAACAAAATATCCGTGCCTCGGGAAAATATGTACATCCCAGAAGTGCTCTACATACATTCTTTTACAAAATCATGCATCAATTCCATACAAACATAGAACCAAAGCACGAACTAAAATAAACAAAAGACATACATAATAGAGTTATTACAAAAGGGGCCAACCAGCCAAATAACAACTAAAGAGCTAAATAAACAATGAAGCAAAAGCCATGAGATGGCAATAACAAAAGCCATACGGTTTGCCTTTAGCCCACAAGGCAACCGACTGCTACCAACCTAGTCGTCAAACCCACCACACATCTCACAAAAGTGGAACCCTTGGGGTTCAAATTCTTCCTCTACAACAATTAGATTTAAGAAAGCAGATGAGTACAAAATGTACTGCAAGACCGACGTAGTGTAACAAATTATAATTAGCTACATGCAAGCTTATTTAAGTGGAGGAAGCTCTAGACTTACTTTTAGCATAAAGCAAGTTTTCATTTGCAATAATGTAATAGATTTAAAGCAATTTGACAAACTGTTTTGAATTATTGAAATAACAACGATACAATAATAATAACAACAGTAAAGACAACCTGGAAGTGACTAACCCAATAGTCACCACAACAATAGCATGAACATCCATTCATACCAACCTAACAAGTTTTAATTAAAGGTTATAGTCTAGTTCTTGCACGACCTTACCAAGCATTGTCCATAACCTAGGACGAGGCTATTCGAATAGATTGAACCCTACAGGGGTGTACCAATGTACCCACACGTTAGACCACCTTTTCGCCACATGATTAGCACACTTCCTTTGGTATGCCAGCATGGCTAAGTCCTACGAGACATTTCCAATATTGTGTATTAACTACGAGTCGCCCGTATGGATAGAAACCCATACGTTGAGATAGAGTCATTGTAAAGCCGAAAGTCAACTACTACTGTAGGGTAAAGCTCCCGAACAACTACAATGCCCTTCGGTGTGGAGAACCTAAACCGGATTCCACTCCCGCTCACCCAACACATGTCACAAGTTTCTTTTTCAATACAACACACACACACAACCTCCTGCGACTCGGAGCTAACACACACCAAAGTACTAAGTCAAGAGAGGTCCCATATCCCCCTCGTGTGGTTAGCACGCAAAGATTGCTCAGTTTAGTGACACAAGTAACTCGGTCCTTGGGGACTTAGGCACCATTCCAACACACCATGAGATCACACCAACATCCATTGTGCCCAAGTCAATAACAATTTGTTTTCAATTTTATTTCTTTACAAAGTAACAAAGCACAAGTGCCGGACATAATGGAATAATAGTTTTTAGGTGATCAAGGTCATCGACATAAGTCGACAACCGCCTAATTCTACCAAGAGCTAAGCATTTCTAAGCATGACACCAAAAGACAATAAAAGAGATAATTCAATCACCGGCTCTAATTCACCGCGAGATTAATAACTTATGGTTTGTGGTGGGGGATAACAATTTTAGGGCAACCATGCAATAGGAATAACTACCTCTAATCGATAAAATTACTTTGACACAAAAGCATGCATACATACAATTTGTAAACAAAGTATTAGACTTTAAAAGTAATGGGATTATAATATGATCAAACTGCTTGCCTTGCTGGAGATGCTCACTATGCTATAGAGGGTCACTCTCGAGATCAACGCACTCGTCGGCACCTAACGAAAAAGCGAAAAAGAACCGATAAGAACGAAGAATACCGAAAGACTCAACAGCCAACTTTCACCAAATGCTCTGAAATTTTTACAGTAGCAAGATCATGATTTTTAAGGAATTTAGCAACAATAACCAATTGACTTGGACTCTCAATGCAAAAGTTATGGCCAAAACAAATCTGCTCAGCTGGAAAAAGGCTGAAAAATTCAAACCTAAGCATCGCTTATCCGAATTAAATTCTTTAGCACAATTTTCCAAAGAGGTGTTGCACCTGGGATTTTTATAGTAAGCAAAGCACCTCGTGAGATGAATAACACAATTGATTCACCTCATTTGGAGCTAGGATGCATTTTCTATGATTTTTCAAAGACATGCACAAGAGCACAAAACAAGATTCACCCACAAAGATTTTAAAAATAGTGGACTACCTAAAACCTATTCTATCATTTAGTACACTAACAGAGGAAGCCAACAAAATTGGATTCACTCAAAAAGGATCTACAGAGAAATACTTATGCAATTTACAAGTTAAATGCAATTTTTAGAGCAACAATAAAGCCTATTTCTAAACCAATTTACCAAACCATTTTCTAGAGCCGAACCAAGCTTCCAACCATTTTTAGATTAAAGCCTAGTTCAAACCAGAGCTAACAAAATTTGAACCAACTCAAATGGAGCTAAAATAAATTAGTTATGCAGTTTTGAAGTTTATTACCTTTTTTAGTTCACAAATAAATCTCTCGGGAAATTTCTAAAACCGAAATGACGTGGAAATTTGTGGACCGTCGATATCGAATCGGATGACCCAAGCCCACGGGACGACGCGACAACGCGCACGCGAGACCAGATGAACGTGGACCGTTGATCTTGAATCCAACGGCCCAGATTGAATCGACCACGCAGCCGCGTTTGAACTCGCGCGCGAACGCTCGCGCGAATCGCAGCCGCAGATCTGGAGATGGACGGCTCACAGCGAGCGAGGTAGAAACACTCATGTGATCTGAGCCGTCGATAAAGAAATGGACGGTCCACACTAAGAGCACGCACAATGCGGCTTAAGCGCGTGGGACCCACATGTCAGCGACTCAAGAGATCGCTTAAGACAACCATTAACTCCTAAGCCAATAATTAAGCATTAACGACGAGATTTGGTCTTAATGACGACGCAACAGTGCCGGCGGGTCCGACAACGCAGCCTGACGCACTCCACGGCGAATCACCGGCGACTCAAGCCACGGCGGCGCAAACCAAGAGTGGTCTGAGCTGCGCAATAGCCTTGCACACCTGCTGGTACCACTCACTGCGGCTGAGCCGGCCTAGAACGGTGGTGAGCCGGCGAGGAGCGGCTGTGACATGCATGGCTACGACGACAACAGCAAATTGCTCCGCAGCAGTTCAAAGTAGCGAGTGCCCAAGCCTCTAGGGACTACCAAGAAGCTACCTGAGGGACAGAGAAGGTCGGAGCAGCTCCGGCAACGTTGAACCGCACCGGCGCTGGAGACGACAACGAGGAGACGACGACCTGAGCAAAATGAGCAAGACTGGGTCATCGAGTTAGCTTCAATAGGGCTCAAGGATGGTCCATGAATAAAGAATTGAAGAGAGGAGGAGCTTACCGGCGGCGAGGGTGAAAAGAGTGAACTTCGGCCGAATTTGAACAAACCCCAAATTAGTTGCTTCCTGAGAATGCAAACCAAAATTAAGTTAGGGGAAAGGTTCAAGATGGAGAGGGGCACGAAGTGACATGAGTGGATTTGCAAATGAACCATTGGAGCACCGGGATGAAGAAGGAGCTCCACGGCCGACAATGGCGATTTGGGGTTTTGGTGTTTGAGCTCACACAAGCCGAGAGGGAGCTAGGTGAGGGTGCAAGGATGCTAAAGGGAGGCAGAGGAGGAGCTCGGGGGCTTCTTATAGCAGGAGAGTAAGGCATGGAGCGGGCGCATGCTCAAGAGGGAGCCACGGTCCACGCTCTCCCCTGGGCGAGCTGAGCGACGGGAGCAGGTGAGAATGGCGACTTTAAGGGAGAAGCACTGACGCACATTCAATGCTCCGACCCGTTGGCGAGTTCGCGGAGGGGATGCGACCCTACACGCCCACGCTCTGCTCTGTCCATGGCAACCGCGCGAGGTAGCGATCGATGGTAGGGGACGAACAGCGCGCGGAGGCCCACCCGTCAGCGACACAATCCGGTGCGGCACAAGTCCAACAGCGCCGAGGTGGTCGAACCGAACCAACAGGTACGGGCGCAATCGTGATGGTTGGATTGAGATCCAACGGCTCGCACGAGATCGCGGTTGAGCAGCTCCGCGCGAACGTGGGCGGTGCGATGGGGATCCAACGGTCCAGATCGCACGCACCAAAGCGACCCGGTCGGTACAGTTAGGCAGTTGGGTCGAGTCAAGACGGAGTTGGCTCGGACCCGAGGAATAGTGCACCAGATTAGGGTTTGAATTTGAAAGCTGAGTTTGGAAGAATTTTTATAGGTAGCAAACTAACTCCAAAAATTCTAAAATTTTGACTGCAGCTTCCTCACTCCCGAATTAACCTTACATAAAATTTCCAGAGATTTTCATGCAAGGCATTTTTCTCAAGAAATTCTCAAGGTTTGTTCTAGGGTTTGACCTAAGGTAAAATTGGTTTGACTTGCCTCCAAAAATTATCAAATAATTTCTAAAAGTTATGAAATTTTTCAGAGGGGTCACACAAAGATCCCTAGAACCAAGGAAAAATATTTTCAAAGGTTGAACACAAGATTCTTGACAAAGTTGAAAAAGGGTTTGACTTTAGTCAATTGGAGGTTTGAGTTTTTGATTTCCACAATCCCTTTGCAAGAATTATAGAAAAGTTCAAAAACTACCAGATGCAAGAAAAGTTTTAATTTCTTCTTATTTTCTTACATTTGAAACACATACCCATATTTGGTTACATTTGAAACACACACCTAGATTTCTATATTTGGGATGTTACAGAGGTCATATGAAGAAGGATTGTCCAAACATGAAGATGGTGTTGCTTACACATGATAGCTATGCAACAGAGAGCGACAACGATGAATCTGAACCTTCCGATGAATCTGAGAAGGTAGAACCAATCATTTGTTATCCAGAACATGGTGTTAGCTTGACGGCTCAAATGGTGCAGCGTGATAACACCATTATTGTGTGTAAGGGACATCGATATCATATCTTTCAAACCGATTGCAAGATCAAAGAAAAGGTATGTAAGCTGATTATTGATAATGGGAGTTTGACCAACATGATTGGCAAGAATGTGGTGGAATCAATCTCATTGTCGACATGGAGGCATCCTAAACCATATTACATCCAATGGCTCAACAACGTCGGCAAAGTCAAGATCACTCACAAGGTGAGAGTGCCACTTACTATTGATGGCTATGTTGATAAGCTGGAGTGTGATGTGGTACCTATGCTTGCTGGTCATATTCTATTGGGACGGCCATGGCAATTTGATCTGAATGCTACACATCAAGGATGGTCCAACCGATATAATTTCATGCACAAGGGAGAATTCCATGCTTTGCTGTCAAAGACCGATGAAGAAATCAAGAGTGATTTGGTTGTGATTAGCAAGAAGAAGGCCATAAAGACTACACTAAAACCGAGGACGGTTTTTCTTCAAGAAGGGGAGGATGATGAGGCCCTAGGTGCATGTACTACGGTAGTCAATATCCCCAAGTTGCAAGTGCGTACTAAACCTCAAGTTGAGCCTATTATGCATCAATGGAGAAAGAAACAAGAACAAGGTTCGGCCAAGAGCAAGGAGAGGGAGGTAGGCCGAAGGGAGAGCTTGAGCGGACATGGGAAGGCACAAGGACCGAGGGCTTTGCATGTTGGAAACTTTGGAAGGGAATTTGACCAAGAAAAGACAAAGGATCCAAATTCAAACTTAATTCCGAATTCAATGCATTTTCAGCCTAAGAATCCGAAATGGATTTGGATTGGAGCAATTCCAATTCAGATCTTTCCTTAAAAGAAGTTAATTTTGAAATTACTTGTAATAGGATAGTTTAATCTATTTTCATGAATTACCGTAGCTTAAATTTCTAATTAAAGTAGGAGTTTGCAATAGAGTGGGCTTGATTATCGTTCACGACACTATTCCGACTCTGACATCAGAGTCGACTTTGACATCGCTCATCCACATGTACTGCTCTTCAAAACTATATATTTAGGGTGGACCCCATTGTAAGCAAGTTAGAGTTGAAGAAAATACGAAAAGTCATAGATTTATGTGGCGATAATGAATACATGTGTTTTGGAAATTCCCATCTAGGGTTTTGTGATTGCGTGAATATTGGAGGGAGGTTGTTCTTCCAAGATCCGTGATTCCTTATGGATCATCTCACCAATTCGTAGCATCATCAATTGCTCATGATTTGGTGTTGTTCTTCGGGTTTGATTTTGTTTCTCTTCGGATTGATTCAACATCAACCAAGTATTTCTTACTTTAGAGATATACTTGTTCTTCCTTTTTGCTGAACCAAGAAGGAGGAAAGCTACGGTTTTGCTTCGATCAAGATTGAAATACAAGTACCATGAAAGATTGAGCCACATTACGCATCAACTACACGTTGATCTGTAACATCTTGGTATCAGAGCATGGTTGATCACGGTACGTGAAATTTTTCTTCTTGGTACATTGAGGTTGATCATCATGTCAAGAACTAGCCAGCGTGGTTCGAATGGTGGATCGGACTAGGAGCCTATTTACAATGATACACTATTACCAGATATACGTGCTCAATTTGATTCTACTACCAGATATTTTCTTCATCGTGAGAAGGTGTTACGCCATCAACTTGAAGCTCAAATCCAAGGGGTGCAATACACGCTGAACGATCGTCTCAACGCGAATGAACGGCGTATGATGGAAGGTTTTGACAATCTGAACATTGCTATCCGTCGCTTCGAGGAGAGGCTACCACCGCCATGAGGAGCTAATGTATCGGTGCTGCCCCAAGCACAATATGGACGTGCACAACGTGTTGTACGCCGAGATGGAGATGACTTCTACGATGCTGATTTGGAGGAGGCTATTTCCAATGATCGTGGAAGACATCAATGATGTCCACGACGTGATTACTTTGATCGTCGAGGTGCTGGACATGGTGGACGTCATAACGGAGGTGATGAACGTGAAGACAACGGTATCGGGAGAATCAAGATCACCATACTAGAGTTCAAGGGCAGATCTGATCCAGAGGCTTATTTGGAGTGGGAGATGCGTGTCAATCAAAATTTTGACAACCACCACTACTCCGAAGAGAAGAAGGTTTGTGTTGCCTCGATTGAGTTCACCGAATACACTATTATTTTGTGGGATAAATTGAATCATGCAGGGGAACGTCCTAACACTTGGGGCAGCGATGAAAGACGCTATGTGGGAACGATTCATGCCGGCATACTATACAAGGACGCTGCATACAAAGCTACGACGACTTACTCAGGGTGCTAAGACGGTGAGCGACTACTATCAAGAGATGCAAGTGCCCATGATCCGTACAAGTGTGCGTGAGTCAGCGGAGGCAACCATGACACGCTTCTTCGAGGGGCTGAATGAAGATAAAGGAACCGTGTTGATTTAATGCAATACAACACCGTGCAAGAATTACTTCATCAAGCGGAGCGTGCTGAACAATGGGTGAAGGACACTCAAGCAAGGGGTGGCCGAACCACTCATAGCATATGGAGGCATGCAACTTCGCATGACGGAGATGTGAGATCAACTCCCAAACCGGTTGCATCCACTACACTGGTTTGGAGTACATTCAAGGAAGCTTCGAAGCCTATAAGTGCTGCGGGCAAAGAAGCCTCACGTGCTGATTCTAGTGCATTCTCTATGGCTAGAACTAGCAACATTGAATGCTTCAAGTGCAAGGGCCAAGGTCAAATGAAGAAGGATTGTCCAAACATGAAGACGGTGTTGCTTACACATGATAGCTATGCAACAGAGAGCGACAACGATGAATCTAAACCTTCCGATGAATCTGAGAAGCTAGAACCAATCATTTATTATCCAGAACATGGTGTTAGCTTGATGGCTCAAACGGTGCAGTGTGATAACACCATTATTGTGCGGAAGGGACAGGGACAACATATCTTTCAAACTGATTGCAAGATCAAAGAAAAGGTATGTAAGCTGATTATTGATAACAGGAGTTTGACCAACATGATTGGTAAGAATGTGGTGGAATCAATCTCATTGTCGACATGGAGGCATCCTAAACCATATTACATCCCATGGCTCAACAACATCGGCAAAGTCAAGATCACTCACAAGGTGAGAGTGCCACTTACTATTGATGGCTATGTTGATAAGGTGGAGTGTGATGTGGTACCTATGCTTGCTGGTCATATTCTATTGGGATGGCCATGGCAATTTGATCTGAATGCTACACATCAAGGACGGTCCAACCGATATAATTTCATGCACAAGGGAGAATTCCGTGCTTTGCTGTCAAAGATCGATGAAGAAATCAAGGGTGATTTGGTTGTGATTAGCAAGAAGAAGGCCATAAGGACTACACTAAAACTGAGGACGGTTTTGCTTCAAGAAGGGGAGGATGATGAGGCCCTAGGTGCATCTACTACGGTAGTCAATATCCCCAAGTTGCAAGTGTGTACTAAACCTCAAGTTGAGCCTATTATGCATCAATGGAGAAAGAAACAAGAACAAGGTTCGGCCAAGAGCAAGGAGAGGGAGATAGGCCGAAGGGGGAGCTTGAGCGGGCATGGGAAGGCACAAGGACCGAGGGCTTTGCATGTTGGAAAGTTTGCATGGGAATCTGACCAAGAAAAGACAAAGGATCCAAATTCAAACTTAATTCCGAATTCAATGCATTTTCAGCCTAAGAATCTGAAATGGATTTGGATTGGAGCAATTCCAATTCGGATCTTTCCTTAAAAGAAGTTAATTTTGAAATTACTTGTAATAGGATAGTTTAATCTATTTTCAGCAATTAGAGTAGCTTAAATTTCTAATTAAAGTAGGAGTTTGCAATAGGAGTGAGTTCGGATTATTGTTCACGCACACTATTTCGACTCGGATTACTATTCATCTGTGTGTACTATTCATCGAACTATATATTTAGGGTGGACCCCATTGTAAGCAAGTTTGAGTTGTAGGAAATATAGAAAAGTCACATGTTTATGTGGCACATAATGAATATATGCTCAAAATTCCCATATAGGGTTTTGTGATTGCGTGAATATTGAGGGAGGTTGTTCTTCCAAGATCCATCATTCCTTGTGGATCGCCTCACCAATTTGTAGCATCATCAATTGCTCACGGTTTGGTGTTGTTCTTCGGTTTGATTTTGTTTCTCTTCGATTGATTCAAAGATCAACCAAGTATTACTTGCTTTGGAGATACACTTGTTCTTCCTTTTGCTAAACCAAGAAGGAGGAAAGCTACGCTTTGCTTCGATCGAGATTGAAATACAATTACCGTGGAAAGATTGGGCCACATTACGCATCAACTACACGCTGATCCAGACAAGACGCCACGGCTACAAGATACACCTCGCCATGGTCGAACGGGAAGGTCAGAAAGGGAGGTTGTTAACACTGAGTAGATGCACGGCAGAACTAGTTAGCTAGTATATTGAACTTAATATGGTGTGTGTGTTTATGTTCTGAGCAAAGTGCAGCTTGCTCTCATGGAGTTTAATCTTTTTTGGTATAAGAGAAGTTTTAGCAAAGGACATCGTGTTTCATGAAGTTTCATCCCAAGTCTCATGAAGTTTTATTAAGTTCATAATGTTTCATCCAAGGTTTCATCATGTTTCATCATGTTTCATATAGTTTCATTAAGTTTCATGAAGTTTCATCTCAAGTCTCATGAAGTTTTATCCCAAGTTTCATCGTGTTTCATCAAGTTTCATCCGATGTCTCATTAAGTTTATCCCAAGTTTCATTTAGTTTCATGAAGTTTCATCCCAAGTCTCATGACATTTTTATCAGTTTTCATGAAGTTTAATCCCAAGTCTCATAAAGTTTCATCAAGTGTTATATAGTTTGATCCCACGTTTCATTGTGTTTCATCAAGTTTCATATAGTTTCATTAAGTTTAATGAAGTTTCATCCCAAGTCTCATGAAGTTTCATTAAGTTTCATCTCGTGTTTCATCCCAAGTCTCATGAAGTTTCATTAAGTTTCATCCCAAGTTTCATATAGTTTCATTAAGTTTCATGAAGATTCATCCTGTGTCTCATGAAGTTTTATTAAGTTTTATGAAGTTTCATCCCAAGTTTCATCGTGTTTCATCAAGTTTCATATAGTTTCAAAGTTTTAATCCCGTATAACTGGATGAAATTAATTCATAAGTGTATAGGTGACCGCTTAAAACTAAAACATTGTAATGCCCAAAAATTCATAATTGTAAAAACGAGGATTTTAAAACTTTTGTATAAAGTCTATTGTCATTCGCTTGCTCGCATCTTTGAGTTGCATCTCTTCTTCTCTCATGATTTTATCTATCATCCCGCCATTGTGTCTTTTCTCAAGTCCTTCTAGTTTTCCTCCTTCCCTATCTCCTTTGGTTAAAGTGTTGATCACCCAAAGGTCTCGATCTCGACATGCCCGCCTCCTGCAACCTCTCCTGCTCCTCCGACCAACAAGGGTCAAGCGGGCCGTGCCTCCCACTGCAGGCACAGGCGCCAAGGCAAAGTCATAGTGTGGAGCTGTCCATCCGCCATTAATAGCCATCACTTAGGGTGTCACTCAACTGCACTGTGCCACCACTCCAACAACAGCCCCAACCACTCCGACCACTCCCCCTGGATAGGTTGTGCATATATATATGGTTGCCCAAGTCCTTGCTGCCTCCTTGTTGCTTTTCTTCGCCATTTCAGTGCTTAGCCCCATTCCCTTCTTCCTCCAAGAGAGCTTGAGCTCCAGTCGAGCCCAAGCGCTCGTCTTTGTCGAGCGCCCCCACACCACTGCCTTGCCACGGGCACCCATCGGAACAGCCTTGGAGGCCACTCTTCTTTCCCCTCTGACCAAGACATTGCAAGACATCCGAGTAGGACCATTCACCCATTTCCAAGGAGCACCCTTGAAGACTGAAGACCCCCCTTCTGCTTCAAGCTATTATTGCAGCACATAGCTTCTCTCGTAGTCATGGCCCACGTCGCCAGCCAGCTCCGACTAGCTCATTTTCCAACCCATACCTGTAAGTCCTAGTGGCCAGATGCTCTTCCTAGTTCGAGTCGCCTTGTTCTCTTTTTGGATTTTCCTTTGGTTCTTCCTTGGGCTTTTTTGCTGGTTCATTCGATTGCATAAAAACAGCCAAACCTTTGCTTCTTTCGACCTCTGCTGCATAACCGAATATTCTCCCATTCGTCTACGCATGGTTAACACTCCCACGACCTCCGTTCTTAGACGGACCTCCCTTTTTGCAAATACCACCCTCTTGGCTTTTCTACAAAGACCACCTTCTAGGTCATGACCTCCTTTTTGCAAAGACCACCCCTAGTCGTAACACTTCCAAGACCTCCCACCGGGTCGTAATACTTCCATGACCTTCCCTCGCTTGTAACATCAGAGCACCCACACGACCTTCCCCGTCGTAACGCCATGCGATTTCCTCGCGCAACACTCACAGACCTCCTCGTCCCGTATCGTCAGACCTCCTTTATGCTCATCTTGACCGTCAGACCTCCTTTGATTCCATCTTGACCGCCAAGACCTCCTTTATGCTCATCTTGACCGTCAGACCTCCTTTGATTCCATCTTGACCGTTAGACTCAGAATACCCCTACTTACTCAGAGTGCGGCCCATGTGGCCCATGAGGAGTCATGTGTGGGATTAGTCCCATATTGCTTGCCTATAGTGAGTTGTAGTAGTATATAATGCCTGTGGGTCCAAACTTAGCACCTTCAGTTAACCCTTTACACGAAGAGAGGACGAAGTGTAAGTGGGTGCTATGTGTAAAGTGGTCCGCCCCACCTGGTCGGGCATTGCTTAATTTTGGGCTGTGGTCTTACAGATGGTATCGAGCATCAACATTCGCTGTATGGGCGCGTGAGGGACAGGGGTGCGGGCATATGGCGATGGTGCGTGTGGTCCCAGAGTGGACATACAAGATGGCATATGTGTCGGCACCGACACACCTGGACGCAGTACCGAGGGGTGGTTCTGGCATTTGCCGTATGCGTGTGTGCCGAGGGCATCAGCCCTTGAGGGGGGGTGAATGTAATACCCCGACCTACTCGTAGTGCGGCCCATGTGGCCCATGAGGAGTCATGTGATGGGATTAGTCCCATATTGCTTGCCTATAGTGAGTTGTAGTAGTATATAATGCCTGTTGGGTCCAAACTTAGCACCTTCAAGTTAACCCTTTTACACGAAGCAAGGACGAAAGTGTAAGTGGGGTGCTATGTGTGCTCGGGTCCGCCCCATGGTGGGCTCGACATTAAGTGAATTTTGGGCCAAGGTGTTACAGGACCTCTTTTGCGTTCATCTTGACCGTCAGACCTTCTCTCTGTTCATCTTGACCGTTAGGACCTCCTTGGATTCCATCTTGACCGTTAGGACCTCCCTTGCATTCATCTTGACTGTCAGACCTCCTTTGATTCCATCTTGACCGTCAGACCTCCTTTATGCTCATCTTAACCGTCAGACCTTCTTTGGTTCCATCTTGACCGCTCGACCTCCTTTGTGATCATCTTGAGGGACCATACCTTTCTTCGCTTAGATCTAGCGATCCGCACCTCCCTCATTTGGATCTAATGGTCCGCACCTCCCTTCGCTTATATCTAAGGGTCCGACCTCCCTTCACTTGGATCTAAGGGCACAGACCTCCTCGCTAGATCTAACGGTCCGCACCTCCCACACTTAGATCTAAGGGCATGACCTCCCTTCGCTGGATCTAACGGTCCGCACCTCCTTCGCTAGATCTAAGGGTACATACCTCCCTCGCTGGATCTAACGGTCCGCACCTCCCTATGCTTAGATCTAAGGGCACGCACTCCCTCGCTGGGATCTAACGGTCCGCACTCTCTTCACTTAGATATGAGGGTCCAAACCTTCCTTCGCTTAAATATGAGGGTCCATATGTCCCTCGCTGGATCTAAGGGTCCAGACTCCCTCGCTGGATCTAAGGCTCCAGACTTCTCTTCGCTTAGATCTAAGGCTCCAGATCTCCCTTCATTTGGATCCGAGGGTCCAAACCTCTTCGCTTCGATCTAACGGTCCGCATCTCTTCGCTTAGATCTAAGGTTCCGCACTCCCTTCATTTGGATCCGACCGTCCATACCTCCATTCGCTGGATCCGAGGGTCCTAACCTCTCTTCGCTTTTGATCTAATGGTTCAGATCTCTTCAATTAGATCCGAGGGTTCAAACCTCCTCTCGTTAGATCTCCCTTGTGGTCTTTTTTCAAAGACCACCCTCTTGATCTTTTTGCAAAGACCACCCTCAAGGTCCACGACCTTTCTTAGTCTTAGCACTCTCACGACCTCCCCTGGTCGTGGCGCTTTCGCGACCTCCCGTGGCCATAGTTGATATACCATGATTCTTCAATAATAAGACTACGTTCCTGGCGCCTCCATCTCCTCCCCAACCGAGGTTCCCTAATCGTTCATCCTCCCTCAGATTGCCGCCTTCCATCGCCACCGATTCCCCGCCTTGATGGTCGCCGTGGAGGAAGAAGGAGGGAAGGTAGAGAGGAGAAGAGGAGAGGAGCAATTCATGAGGGGATCTCCAGTGGATTTCAATGGTGTCTTCAAGGGTAACGATTGAGTTCCTCACTGTTTTGTTTCAGTTAGATTCGTTTTACCATCAAGTATAGAATCGTAGTACTACTGTGTAGATCGGTTGAAACTATCTATCTATTGACGCGCGGTTTTGGGTTCGATCTGAGCAGATTAAGGGATTAGTGTCTCCTAGAGATAGATGGGAATTTTCGTTATCTTTCCAGAAAGTGCTAATTCATAATTTTTGGATAAACGGTAAATTAGTTATGAATTTCGCAAGACAGGGTGCTAATTGAGTCTCAGGACTTGTGCAGCGAACGTAGATCTGTAAATTTGATTTGGGAGATTGACGAATTGGGTCATTGGTCTCCTTGAGAGTTGTAGGTATTTTCATTATGTTTCCAGAAAGTTAAATTTCATAATTTTTGGATTACTAGACCAAAAGATATGAATTTTAGAAGCTAAGGCTGAAATCTGTTTCTCGATTGTGGACAGAAGAGATTTACTTGACTATTTGCAACCTTGACTGCACAATGGGAATATTTGAGATAATTTTATTGAGATAGCTGGTTTCCTGTAGTTTCCATAAAGTATTAGAACAATGTGTTTGGTTGAGCCAAACAAAAGTTATGAAATTCACAAGTTAGTATTACCACGATCAGTCTTCGGATTAAAAACAAAGGCTTAGATGAACTAGTTTGATCTTTCGTCACCGAGAAGTTGTAGCTAGACTTGTGTAGGTTCTATAAAATTGATTCATGGCTTTTTGAGTTTTTACTCAAAAGTTATGAATTTTTCCTTAACCGCTGTCTGCTTGGACAGATTTGGGAAATTTGAGAGTGTATTGATTAAATGTTCGGGTTGCGTTAGCTTATGCTTGTTCTTGTTTTGTTCTATTTCAGTGCTATACACTGTTGGCTGGTGTACTTAGTATATTATTTTACGGCTGCCGTGGTGGTGAACCCCGGGCTAGAACGCTCCATCGTTGTCTTTCGTCTCACTGCTGAGGCAAGTACAAATTGATTTGTCTTGTTTGTTGTTTGTTCCACTTGATTGATGAATATGAAATGGGTAATTTCGTATTCCTTGTTTCCTTCATAGTTGATATACCATGATTCTTCAATAATAAGACTACGCTCCTTACATTCATTCGCTCCTTCGCTTCCCTGCTCACCCACTGGAGTGGGTAGTGAAGTCCCATTATTCCATTATGGACAAGTACATTGTGTAATGTACTACCGTTGATTTTTCATAATGTTTTAAGTTCATGCCATGACTGAGGACTATGGTATGTGAGTAGGTTTCGTTGACTTCTACTTGCTTCATGTATGTGAATCATGCTTCTTGAGTTTTCTTCTTACAAATTCATATATATTCACTCATTCATTCATGATTCACCCACGGAGTGGGATGTAAGACCCATCAATTCCAAGATGGGCATGTAAGACCCACCATTCCAATGTGGGTAGATTTGGATCCCCGTGATGAAACGCTCTTCATACGGGCCTTGGATCCTCAGATTTTGTTAAATGCGGCCTAAGTGAACACCGACGGTGTGTCACCGGCTATACCCCAGATAGGCGTAAGAGAAGATTTCATTTATTCATTCATATCATTCCTGTCATTCTATATTCAAATTCCATAATGAAATGATTGTGTTCATATTCAATCTTATTCTTATGATTCTATTGTACTTGCTGAGTCGTGGACTCATTCTTGCTTTTGTTTATTTATTTTAGGTGATCATTGATGACAGCATCCTTGGGAGGGAATAGTCACGCACACTGCATTCATTTCACATCATTCACTCTTATTTATATGAACTTGTTCTTACCGATCATTCGATAAATTTTGGTTTGTAATAAATGGAGTATGATAGTTGATATTATCCTTCACGTTTATGGTTGATTCAATACCTACATGTGTTCCTGGAATAGATTATTGATAGGATTATCTTAATTGATTCTATATGCTTGGACGTTCAGAGTTTGTGCTTCGCTGTCGAATTCATATTAAATTCCTACAGTTGTTCTAGTAGATGATGATCTTTATTCGATAGTATGTGATATATTGTTGAAATTATTCCGCATTGTTGTTGTATGTTAGTTTCTTTAGGTAACATTTTGGCTTCCGAATAGCCAGGGTGTTACAGATGAAATATCATTTCCATATACAAAGATGACTAATAAATAGACAAATAACAATAAATATCACAGTAAAGACCTTAAGGTCAAAGCTACAATTAATGCCTCGTATGCTTAATAGCTCAAAGAAGTCGCAGCAGAACGTAATGTATCAATTTCAAGTGAAGCATATCCATATGCCCACAGCAATCGGTCAGTAGTGCGACCTAGTTCTCCACGATCTTTGAAGTAGACCTTGTTGACCCATTTATTCTCCACTTCTGATTGATTATAGAAAGCATGAGTACACAACCGCATTCGCAAGTCATACCACGTAATGCAATTTCTAGATGATGGCTTATTCCAAAGGAATGGCTTCGTGGTTCTTTTGCGTAAATGCAACATTTGTACTTGAATATGAATAAAAGATTGAAAGCATAATTCAAAACAAATAGACAATAATAATTTTATCATTGTTTTCACAAAGACACATAGCCTAAACAAGTTATTCACACACCATATGACTTAGATCACACAAATTGTCCCTTCCCAATTGTTTTATGAAAGTCTACCCCTCATGTGAAATCCCTGAGCATGTCCATGACCGCGGATGTGGCTATTCGAATAGATTGATTTAACACTCTGTAGAGTTTGTACACTTTATCCACAAGATGCAATCAACTTGTATGGAGCTGATCACAACAAAATCTTTCAGAAACTTCATCTCAAGCATTGACGCTCCCAGTGTGCTTACGAACCGTCACACCAAGCCATACACAGCGATTGGTACGACACACACTGTTGGACAGGGAAGCGGCGAACCGTCCTGCGATGTACTACTTGGTAGCACACCTCCACCCATCATCGAGTACCTAACCTACAACCCGAGTAATCGCTGTCAAGACTCAGAACCTACTAAGTTAGGCCCGCCCCATACCAAGCATGTGGTTGTACAGAAGGCCTAGTTCAATGGCGCACAAAGTTAAGTCCTTAATTGACCAAGGAGAGACTTCCAATTTCTAACTATGCCACGGAGATTACCATTCCCATTCACAGAGTCCACCAATTCACCCACCACTTACCTTAGTCTAAATCTTTTCCCACCTCGTTGGTTATGCAACACATGCCATCACGAGTAATAGCACACAAGACACACAGCTTTATCACATAGTTCCATAATCACTTAGTCAAGTTTATATTTGCAACTCACATGAGATGATGGCTCGTAGCATGGCTAAGGCACTAATCGATCTAACCAACCCACGTTGGTGCTACAATAATACCAACTAAATAATGAACCAATCTAGGGTGACAAAAGATTATGACATAACAATAGACAAGGTGGATATAACAAATGGGACTAATAACTACACCCAAAAGCATTTAAATAAATACTTAAAGTAAATGCAATAATTTGAATCAAAGTAATTTTAGAAAACCGATTCAACATGATCAAAGGTATAACTTGCCTTGCTATAGCAATGATGATCTTAATTATCTTTAATCTTCTACCTCCTTGACCTTTCGCTCCTTCGGACGATTCCAGGACTTCAACGTCTAACGAAAAGAAAACGCAAAACAAACTAAATTCAAAAAGACAAATAAAATAAACTCCAAATTGAAATTGAATGATACTGGAAGGTAGATAATGAATTTAGAAACTTGAATGGACTCAATCGAGTTCGATGCAAAAGATATGACTCTCTAAGAATCACATGAAATGATGAAATTGAGAGAGAAAAGAATATTCTTCGGATTAAAAATAAATAAAAGAATTGGAGACTTACAAGTGGGGTCCACTGTAAGTGAGAGAGAGACAAAGGTAGTGGATGACAAGTGGGACCAATCGATAATTGATTTCGAAATTAAATGAATTTCCTAAAAGGACAAAGAGGATGACAGGGGCTATTGGTCCATAGACCAAGTCCACTGCTAGGGTTTATGGTGCATGGTGAACCGAGTTCACGTAATCGACTTGACATGATGGGGACCACGAGTAAATGACCCAAATTTATAGTGAACCAAGTCTACCCTGTATGGCTTAGGTTAGGTTTAAATCTAGGGTTTAAGATGTCCGCTAACATATGAGGTCCATAAGGCATAGAGTAGGCTTTTAGGGTTAGGGTTGCGCTTAGGAGTAAACACGCATACAGATGCAGCCCATGTCACAGGAGATGACTAGGTGGTCGCTAGGTGGCAGTGTGATGTGGCGATATGTGGCAATGACATGGCACCGCCAACAACACGGGGGCATGGTCCACATTCAAACCTAGAGAGCAACCCGACCGCCACAAAGACATAAGAAGGAGAGGGGGTGTAGGGCCCACATGGAGGTGAGGATACAGAGGTGGAGGCATCCATGGCGTTCTTGGGTGGACGTCGGCGGCAGAAAGCGGCGATCGACTGGATCCGACGAGGACGAAAATGGGGCAGGGGCGCTGCCCTGGTGCTACGGGAGGCGTCGGATTGGCCCGAGGTGCATCGAGTTTCACCAGCGTCGGAGGTGAGCGGCGGCACTGCCAAGGACGCAAGGTGGCGGAGCTTCGGTGCCGGAGAAGAGGAAATAAGAGAGGGGAAACAACAAGGAGGACCAATGGGAGGTGTGGCCGGATGGACCTTGTCTAGTGCTTACCGAAGGCGACGATTCAAATGCGGCGGCGGTGCACCGATGTTGAGCGAGATGGAGTCAGGACCAGCGGTAGAAGACGTGGGAGCTTCATCCGCAGCGACACACGGAGGAGGAGAACGGGCCGATCAATATGACGCGAACGCTCCAGCTCGGAAGGCTTCGACGGTGGAGAATGTCATGGGAGGCGCCGCACTGCACTGGAGACAACTGGCGATGACGCTTGGCGACTTTGGCGGCGGTGTTTAGGGCACCGAGGGCGGCAGTGAGGGCGAAGTGTAGGACCTTGGGAGGCGTGCGGCTCACGGACTCAGCGCGACGGCGGTCAAGACGAGTCCCAAAGTGACCCAAGACGGTTGAGGGGCGGGCGAACGCTAAGCAGACGCGAGGAGGGTAGCTCAGGCTGACAGGTGGGTCCGGCGGATGGCTAGGGTTTTGGCGGTAGGGATGGGCTAGCGACAATCGGGCCAGAGGGAGGGGTAAGGTGGTGGGTCAAGGAGATGGCACAAGGCGCCTACCAAAGGAGCACTGGCCGGATTGGTCAAGGAAAGAAAAATAGAAAGAGGCCAAGGAAAGGAAACGGTTAATGAAAGAAAATGGGATGGGCCAAAGGAATAGATTGAGTCGATGAAAGGGAATTCGTCCAAACAGAATTTGAGATTATTATTAGGTTTTTCTTTTAGAAAATAGCGTAAAAACCAATTGGCAATAGAAAATAGCAAATGCACTCTAAAAATTCTAGAAAAATCTAGAAAATATATCCAAGCACATAAAACCCAAAGAAAATAATTTTGATAATAGTTGATGTTGATATTAATCATATTAAATTGTTTTTGATTTATGAAAGTTTGAATTAAGCTTTATTAATTCAAATAAAATTGCTGAATTTTTCCAAGGACCTAAACTACTCAAAGGATTTTTGAAAAGCCAATTTTTGGGACATTACAGAATGTGACTGGTCAGATATGGGATTTTCCTCTTCTAACATAATAGGAGAGATGTCTCTGGGCCCCTCGTTGTGGTCGGATAAAGAAAGTGCATGGCCATGCCACTAGTGGTCGAAGTGTCGACCACATGAAGTTATTCGACACTTGATTGAGAAAGTATTGAATAGTCCATGGATGACAAATTATCTCACCTAGAGTTCAACCAGATATCGTGAGGCAAAGGGAGAATACACAAGCAGGTTGTTCGGTTCGACCAGATACGAGCTGGTCGTATAAAGATATAGACTGGTTGAACATAGTCTCAAGCTGCCCGTATGTGTGGATACCTTGGAGGTGTTGTTGCAAAGCATAGGCACTAGGACGATCCGCAACTCATGACAATCTTAGGAGTAGGAGGAGAAGACGTGCGACGAGTATGACTACGACTGCATCAACTCACAACATCGAATCTACTGCCGCTACGAGTCGGCGCGTCTAGTGATAATCTCGTGATTTATTACTAGCGGAGGTTCCTTGGTTGTGCGGTAGAATTTTTGTTTTGTGCTATCATAGCCTACCGGTGACCCAACAAGGCGGTCGAAACCAAGAGGCAGGTCGAAACTGGAAGACTGGTTGAAACCGAAAGGATGGTCAAGACTAAAAGACTGGTCGAAACCGAAAGGATGGTCGAGACCAAAAGACTGGTCGAAACCGAAAGGGTGGTCGAGACTAAGAGACTAGTCGAAACCGAAGGATGGTCGAAACCAAAAGGTCGGTCGAAAGCAAAAGGTCGCTTCCAAGCCAAAAGGATGGTCGTGACCAAGAGATCAAACCAAAAGGATGGTCGTGACCAAGAGACTAGTCGAAACCAAAAGGATGGTCGTGACCAAGAGACTAGTCAAAACCAAAAGACCGGTCGAAACCAAGACCGCCAAACCAAAAGATCGCCAAACCAATAGACTAGTCAAAACCAAAGGCTAGTCAAGACCGAAAGACTAGTCGAGACCGAAGACTAGTCGTGATCAAAGGTCGGTCAAGACCGAAAGACTAGTCGAGACCGAAAAGTCGGTCGTGACCGAAAGGTCGGTCGAAACCAAAAGGATGGGAGGTGGAGAGGAGCAGCTGGGAAGGTGGTGCTGTGGCACGACAAAAGGGCGACGGGAGGCAAAGAAGATCAAGGGCAAGTGAGAGGAGGAGGCGGAGCAAGAACGGCCGATAGGAACTCAGCCAAAAACAGAGAAAAGAAAATTCAAATACCAGAGAACTCCAATAAACTCAAAATAAACCAAATCCGGATTTAGTTGAAGTTTGATTAATTCATACTAAATTGCTTTTAATTCTAAAATTGTAAATTAAGCTTTGGTGATTCAATAAAATCGAATGGTTATTTTTATTTTTAAAAATTTCTAAAAACTCTTGAAAATTTGGATGTTACAGAAACATTCTATTCTAAGAACATATTTAAGCTATATTTTTATGAACTGAATTTTGAACATGATTCTTTGGTTAGGGTACATATGTAGCATATGCAATTATGTATTTACTAATATCAGATCTTACCAATGCTATTCGCCTGTACATCTATTCGTCATGGTTGATTGTCTGGAATTTTGTTTCCTTCAGATTAAATACCTCTCATTGTTGACATATAGAAAATATTCCTCTTTAGCTGCTTAGTAGCATTAGAACTTTTTTTATTAATTAATTTTTTTAATTTTTATTTTAAAGTTAACCTCTGCAGCACTTTATCTCCACTCGACTTTTTAGTCACGCCACCACCGTGGCGTGACAAAACAACGCTGTCACGCCATAGGATAAGCCCGCTAAATAGCACTTTTTTTCACGCCACTAGTGGTGGCGTGACCAAACAACACTATCATGCCACCATCCATGGCGTGACAAGAGCTTGTCCCAGCGTGACAGCGTTGTTTTGTCACACCACGAGTGGTGGCGTGATCAAAATGGTCAGAATTGGAAATAAAGTACATTAGGGTTAACTTTAAAATAAAAATTAAAAAAAGATTAATTAATAAAAAAAGTTCCAGCACCTACATTTTTAAGCACCTACTGGAGATGTGCGGCTTTACTGATATCAGCTTTATAATTAAGCACAAGTGGAAAAATGAGGTTCCATAAGGGCAGTCAAGCATTCTTTTGAAATTCTTTTGGTGCTTCCATATTCAGTGTGCACTATACTTCTGAAACCTGTACTAGTACTGCTGATGTCAATTAATCAAGTGACATGTTCCACAAGGTTTTTTCTGAAACCAGTACTGCTGCTGTCGATTTGAACTGTTTTATCAACTGAAACCAGTACTACTACTGCTGCATCATCACAAAGGTTTTTTTTTTCTTCTGAAACAAGTACTACTACTGCTGTCAGTTTGAACTGTTTTTTTTTATTGCAGTGTTCTATGGAATCAGAGAAGCCGGCATATGCATTTCTTCGGATTCATTGTAGTGTTGTTTCTGAAATCTTCAGTGCTAGACTATCGGTTAGCACCATTGGATTTTAGTACTGTGAAATATCTATTTGAACTATAGTTTACTAAAGTTAGTTTATGTCCTACGCTGTTATAGGAACATATTTTAGGTACAGTAAAGTCGCTGAGTTGTGTCCCTTGTATGTGCTATTTCAATGTTTACTGGTTCTCACATTCAGCATGAGGTTTCCAAAAGTTGTTTATGAATTCTTTTCTTGTGGCCTCATGCATGTATGTAGTGGCATGATTGTTCACCCACCTTGGCATGATTGTTCACCCACCTTGTCCTCCTTCCTCATGCTGCTGCCCCGTTTGCAAGATGCGTATGCTTCTGAGTTCGCACGGCTAGACGCGAGTTAAAAGTATGTTAGTAGTGAACTGAAAGGACACTGTACCAACAAACTCACATGAAAATTGTATGGGATTATCCCTGTGCCGCGGTACGTGAGATAAGTACTGATCGGTTCAGAGCAATCGTCCTCGCCTGAAACTGCGACGCACACGCAGAGGCGCACACGACGAACAGAGGGCCAAGCCCACGCACAGGGCGGCGCGAAGGCGGCAAAACACACGCAACGCACACGGTGGAAGAACGCACGGGCTGCCATCCATCAAGAGTCCATACAGGGCGACATGCCAACACACACGCACACATCCATCAACAGAGAGGAACTCGAGTGAGAGAAAAATAAATTATGATATTTTCACTGTTTATGTGTGTACTATTGCACTGAGAGAGCAGGTCTCCAGAACCTTTGTCCTTGAAGACTTACACGAGCGAGGACGAATAAGGTTTTTAGGGAGCGTTCGCGCGACTGCTCGTTGTTTCCTCTTCATCTGATTCTCTGCTATGTCGACATCAACTACACGACTACTATCACGATGTCTACTACGCCATGACGAACGATGATCTCAACAAAACTGCTTTTTTTATGATTTATCTAGCATTTTTCTTGATTACCTGCTTTGATTACACGCAGAGGCGCACGCGACAAACAGAGGGCCAAGCCCACGCACAGCGGCGGCGCGAAGGCGTCAAAAAACACACGCAACGCACATGGAGGAAGAACGCACGGGATGCCCATCCATCAAGAGTCCATACAGGGCGACACGCCGACACACACACGCACACATCGAGTGAGAGAAAAATAAACAAAGCGCCAAAGCCTTGTTTCTTCTCCTGCCGTCAATTCATCGAAGTACTGCTGAGTTGGGAACTTTGTTCTATATATTCATATTTGAATTGCAATTAAAGCTTTGTTCATATTTGTAGACTATTAAACTCTTATATACTATATTAAAAAGTTTGCTTTGTTCATCAAAGGCAGCTCAACCTTCGCCTTGGGCCACGACGAGGTAAAGCGATGCTGGTGTGAGTGTACAATATGGTTTTAGGACACAGCATGGACAGCGATTAGCGATTTTCAGAATTGCAAGTTTGGTACCACCATACAATACATACTACCAACCACAGACAATAAGTAGAGAGGCATAATACTAATTATCAATGGTGGAGCTAGGATTCTACAGAGTCTCGGGCCAAAAATTAAGTAGCTACAACTAAAATCAAATATTATCTACACCGAGTTATAACAAAAGTACAACACAAATGCACAATTAAAATGAAATTTGAATTCCATGCTTAACGATACAACAAAATAGATAAAACATCGCACAAAAATATAGTGTAGTCAAGCTATACAAAAGTTAATACCTAATTAACAAAAATTTGGTTCATTCAAGCCTATCATATCTTTATTAACAATAGTATAAGAACCTGAACCTGCAAAGATGAAATTGCATATGTAAATCAAGGATACAAGACCACAAAGTTATTTTTTATGCAAAATGCTAAATAAAAGTGTAACATACCACTAGCACGAGGTAGTTTCGCTACCCGATCTCATACCACTAGCAAGATGCCAATGTAAGGTCATCTTCATCTTGTATTTCTATTACATCAAATAGAATCAAATTTATTATCTAAGACTTTAAATTAGTATTGAAATGCAATTGAATAATGGTATACATGTTCCTTTGGGAAATATTCAAATGAAGGGTTATCACTTATCCTAGTAAGAAGTTTACTTAGGATGAGATTCCATCTTCGGAAATCCTTCAGCACATAGACTACATATTTGTTGAAAGTAAAGTAGTTAAATGCAGAGACAGAATTTGCACTAACCACATCAGCCTTTTCACCAAAGGAAGGATCCAAAGATCACAATACCGAACCTTCACTCTATTCCAGCTTGTAGAAATCTAAGAGACAAGAAAACATCATTACAATTCTTCAACCGAAATAGCAACCTAAAAATCAATAGCCGATTCTCTTTTGGACAAAATGTAGTAGGAACTACATCACAAGACGGAATTGATGAGAAGAATACCAGGATTTTCTTTAGGTCTATTACTCATTTTCCTCAGAAATTGAATTGCCTCTCCATGTGATTTGATGACCACGCTACGACTACCCATGCGAATATAGCTTTTAACATCATTGCACCACCTCCCCGAATTCCATATGAATCACCAACAACTATTAAGCCTAAAACAGATTTACAATCCCTAATAGTACTAAGGGCAATTTGCTCAAATTTATCTCTTAGTTCATATTACTAACCTTAAAGGATGGAAGGATTGAGCTCTCCCAGCGCATACGCTGGCCGAAATCGTGCACGCTTCGATCGCCACGCAAGCCGCTCCACGCCGTCCGATCCGGGCGGTGCTGATGGCAACATGCGGTGCTCGCGCTGGCCCACGCCGCTCAAACCCAAGGCTTCTCCTTTCCTCCTGCCTCCTCGCCGCTTTGTCTCACACAGAGCTTTTCCCCCCGCCTCCTCCGTGATCCCGGCCCTCCCTCTTCCTCCTCCATCGCGCTCTCCGCCGATGTCCGCCTTTCACGCTAGCGCCATGGGTCCTCGCTTTTCCTCCCCACGCCCGCCGGCCTCCCTCCCCCTGCCGGCCTCCCTCCCCCCCACCATTGGTGTTCAGAACTCTTCCTCCCTCCCGCACTTTGGTCTCCTCCACGGCCGCCTGCCGGCGCCTGGCCCCTCACTCGCCTCCCCATGGCCCCTCGGCCCGCCTCCCCACAGCTTGTCGCTCCTTCCTCTTCCACCCACCGCCCTTCGGCCTCCCTCCCCGCCTCGCCTCCCCCACCGCCCCTCGGCTCACTCCCTGCCGCCGCCGCCCTCCTCTTCCAAGCCCCGCCTTCGGTCTCTCTCCGCCGCTTGTTCTTCCCAAAGGTCGAGATTCATTTTCCCTCGCTCCGCCACTGTGCTCTTTCTCCAAGACACCGCCGCCACAGCCTCCTTCTTCTACGGACGCCCACCGCCACCTACTTGAGCCGCAGGGCGCCTCATGACGCCCAAAGACCTCTCTTCCACCAAGAACTACCGGAGAAAGGTGAGTCTTCGCTTTCGATTGATTGTTCTTAGTTTCTACATCGATGGTAAAGGGGAAATTTTGTGTGCCTAGTGGGATGCCATTCCAACATGTGAACAAAGACAGAGCCTCAAACTTTATCATCTCAAAGAAGGAAAAAGAATGAATCTTTGGTCGAGATATGGAATGTATGATGTTTTGTATTGGTTACTTTGTAGTTTGCTAAGATTTATAGTTTGATTCAGGTTTGCATCTCTGATGACCGTGGCATGTGATGGAGGATGGATTGAATGCATATATTTGGTGAAGGTCCAATTGTTACACATACTGCTTTGTTCCCTTTATGGTTCTAAGGAAGCCAATAGGAAATTGTTTCTATGATTGACTATAGGGCATATCACCAACATATAGTTTGTCTTCGCCTTTGTTGGGCCTGGATGTAAGGTTTGCATCACCTCGATAGGCACTGTGGCATTATAAATGTTGTGAAGAGCAAACTTGATGGATATCTTGATGTGCCGTGATAGGTGGTACATGCGCCACTTAGCAAAGAAATATTTTTAAGCAATGTAATAGGAAGATCTCACAAGAAAGTTCAAGATGTTGTGTGAATGTTTGGAGAAGAGGGACTTCAAGGGCAAGCTAATGCAGCTTGAGGGGATTGACCAACCAACGAGAAAATAAGTGGTTGGACGAGGTATTGCAAAGACAAGAGGAAATGGGCACATGCATATGATGAAGGTGTATGTAGGTATGGTATGATGACCAGAACATCTCGGAGGTCTTCAATAATGTTCAAGGGCATCCGTATATGCCAAAGATCGATCATCATGGAGTACTAATTTAGGAAGACCAACACATACTTTGTATTGGTGGACCTTTGCAAGGGATGCATACAATGCTAGTGAGCGTTGGGATGCGGCCACTACCAAACACCTTGCTGTCGTGGAAGAAGAGTCATGCAACCAGGAGGCAAATGAATACAACCAGACTTTGCATATCTATGGCATTAGGGGAGCAGGGCACCTCGAGAAGGGGTGAGCGTTATGCAGGCCAAAACCAAAGAGTGAACCTGGCTGCTGGAGATTGCACTTGCATGGTCCCAGCTTTCCTACATGTGCCATGCTCTCACATCGCCACCGTGATGTCGTGATGCACAACGTGAGCCACCTTTCAAACACCTTCATTGGCAAGGAATTCTCAAAGCTAGCCACGATTAGGATTTGGGAGAAGAGGTTTGAGTCTTACCTTGATCCCTCACATTGGCCACGGTACGTTGGGGAGGAATACATTCCAAACAAAGAAATGATGAGCAAGCAACGCGACAGGAGGAAGAGGAAAAGACTTCATAACAATATGGACCACTCACAGCAAGCCAACAAGGACATGTATAGCGTAGGGGACTTCGATGATGCCACCATAACTAATCGGTGCTTAGAGTGTCATGAGCACAGCCACACGAAAGCAAAGCACAGGAATAGGGATGGCCAATAGTGAAGGGTTATGTGAGACCCCGACGTTTATTAAGCTCATAATACTTAGTCATCCAATTGACCCTAGTATTATCAACCAAATAAACCTCAGCCTCTAGAGATGTATACTTCCTGCATGCAAGATACATACCTCACAACAAAAGAATGTATCAATTCCATACAACACATAGTACATAAGCAACAAACCGGTTAATATTAATAAGGATAGGTTATTACAAAAGAGGGCCTTCCGCCAAATAACAACAAACTACAAAGATACACAATGAAGCTAAAAGTGCCATAAAGATGGCCCAAAATAAGAGCCAACCAAGGTGCCTTTAGCCCACAAGGCAATCGACCGACCGCCAAGCTAGTCGCTTCTCCCAACCATCAAGACAAATATTAAAAGTAAAGCCCTTTGGGCTCTACCTCCTCTGCAACAAAGTTGTTAAGAAGCAAATGAGTACAATAAATTGTTTATTGTACTCGCAAGATCGACGGTAAGATAGCAAAACTATAATTTAGCTATATGCAAGCTTTATTTATGGATGAGGCTTTGACTCATTTAAGCACAAAGCAAGTTTTCATTTGCAATAATATAGTAGATTGAAAGCAATTTGATAAAGCATTTTAATTGTTGAAATAACGACGAGATAAATAACATGGTAACAACAACAAGAACAACCTCGAAGTGACCAACCCAAGTCACCACAACAATAGCATGAACTCCCTGCTCATACCAACCATGTCAAGTTTTAATTAAAGGTTGTAGTCTAGTCTTGAACGACCTTACCAAGCATGTCCATAACCTAGGACGAGGCTATTCAATAGTTTTATCCCCGCAGGTGTACCACTGCACCCACACGCCGCATCGCTTTCCTTTAAGCACACTACCTTAGGTGTGCCGACACGGCTAAGTCCTACGAGACATTTCCAATGGACAATGCTAATTTGAGTCGCACAACCCACGGGAGAAGGAGACATCACACAACCTTCCCGAAGCTAATGCTCCTCCCACATCACACACACATTTTATCTTTAAAACACACCAACCGAGCGACCCCAATTAACACCGCCCAAAGTACTTAGTCAAGAGGGGTTCCATATGCCCTCGTGTGGTTAGTACGCAAAATCGCTGGCTTAGTGACTCCAACTACTCGGTCCTTAGGGACCTGCATACCACCACATCCAAAACCACGCCATCCATCCAATATGCCCAAGTCTAAATCAATCTTTTATTTTCAGTTTTTGATTTTACAATTAATCAAAGCACAAGTGCTGGACATATAGGAGTAATAGTCATTTTGAGTGATCAAGACCATCGACTAAGTCGATGATCGCCCATTTCTATCGTTACTAAGCATGTCTAAGCAATTTAAATCGAAACTACTAAGTGATAGGAGCTCATCCAACGAGCTCAAACCACAGCAAATAACCTAGGCTCATGGTAGTAGAGGATAAACAATTCCTACAGATTATGCAACTATAGGCGTATAGCTTACATTTAACACAAAGCATGCATACATAGAAGTAAAACGATATATTGCTTTAAAGTAATGGGACAATGATGGAAATGATCAAACTGCTTGTCTTGCTGTTGCTGGTCAATTTGTTGCGGAGGGTCACTCTGGATCACCACAAATGTCGAAACCTAACGGAAAGGCGAGAAAGAACCGATAAGAACGATTTAAAAACAACAAAGACAGCACAACAAACGAACTCCAAATTCTCTGAATTTTCTACAGCAGCAAGAGGGTGATTTTAGGAATATTGCAATAATAACCAATTGATTTGGATTCTCAATGCAAAAGTTATGAGCAAAACAATTCTGCTCAACCCCTAAAATACCAAACTGCACTATTCACTAATTTAATTATGAGGCAACATTTTCTAGAACAGAAGTGAAGCTGAAATTTTTATCAAAAACCAGCACCTCATGAGATGAATAACACAATTGAGTTCACCTCATTTGGAGCTATATTGCACTTTCTATAATCTTTCAAAAACAAGAACTTGAACAAAATTATAATGCACAAGTCCTCATTTTCCTAATAGAACATGCTCAAAACTAATTTTCACAGTGAGTTCATTATTAGAGGAAACCAACAAAGTTGGTCTCACTCAAAAATAATCTACAGAGCATTAGTTTTGTATTTTACAAGTTAAGCATTGATTTAAGTGTATATTTTAAAGTTGGTTTTAAAATCTAATGGCAAATCTGTGCTCTGGAGTTGAACTCAACTTACAATCATTTTTGGATTAAAGTCAAGTCCAAGACAGAGCCAACACAATTTGAATGACCTCAAATGGATTTAAAATGAAAAAGATATGAAATTCTAAAGTTTATACCTTATTCTGTTTATAATTAAGACTTTACTGGAATTCCTAAGAAAATTCACAAGGACATGGGAGGTCGTGAGCCACAGATCACAGATCTAACGGCTCGCACTCTCCCAGTGAACAACGACACGCGCCGAAGGTCCAGAGGTCCCGGACCTCCTAGCAACGCACATGCGCGAGGTGAGGGGAGGTCGGGCCGAGATGCGAAATCCAACGGACCACAACATGGAAAGGAGGTCCTGAACGGACCAGATCTAAAGGGGAGGTCCTCAACGGTTGGGATGTCCTCGAGGAGGTCCCACTGAGGTCTCAACGCCGCTGCACCTCCGTGGAGGTCTGGACGGCCAAGATTGCGCAAGGAGAGGTCTTGACGCCCAGATCTCCTGAGGAGGTCATGGATGTCCTGAGCTCGCGATAAAATTAGCGCACGCGCACGCCGCTGGACAAGAGATTAAATGCGCTACCGACATCAAGGAGGTCTCGCGGCAGAGGCCTTAAATGCGCAACACGGAGGATTAAATGCAGCTAAGACATGCCCATGATTTCAATGATTTGAGCACATGATTAGTGCATTAACTCGGCGGATCTTTGTCCGAAAACGGCATAGCGCCGCAGCTTGTCCGACAAGATCTCGAGCTCAAAGAAGTGGTTATTGCCGCAATGCGGACTCTCGCATGCGACAACCAAAGATATCCCCTGCAGCGCAATAGTGTTGCGCACACCATGGGCTCACTCGACGGCGACGATGACCTTAATCGCCGTGAGCCGGAGAGGACAGAGATGACCAGACGGCCAAAAGACAAAATGCAAAAGGAAGCTCCACGACATTCAAGCGCAGGCTCAACAAAGCTCCGCGACATCATTCAAGCGGTGCCAAAGAACTAAGGGACTAACAGGGGAGTACTGGAGGTCCTTAAGATGCCGGGAGGTTGAGGATGGTGATGGCCCGAGTTGGAGAAGATGGGGTTGCTCCACGGCCAAAGCCTCGCCTCCAAGCTCCTCTTTGTCCACCTTCAGAAATGCCCAAACCAAAGCGAAGTTAGGGTCTTGGTCCCAGAGGGGATGGTACAAATGGAGCTCAAAGAAAAAGGAGGAAAACTCCAGGACCCTTGTCCACCGAGGAGCTCCAAGCTCCAAAGAATGGCGCCAAGAATGGAGGTCAAGGAAGAGCAAAGCTTAGAAGGCACCAAAGGCAAGCTAGAACTTGAAAGAGTGCCAAAGAAGCTACGGAGGAACCCAATGGGGCTTTATACTTGGGCACAGGAGGTCATGGACCATCGGCTAAGCTCATGGTGAGCTTGGCCCATGGCACGGCTCCAGGACATTGGACAAGATGTAAAGTTGACAGTGTGACAGCCAGGTCGACCAGAGAGGCGAAGGTCGACTTGCATTTAATGCGGTCAAGAAAGAGTTGTTAAAGGTACACAAGGGTTCGGCGCTGCATTAATGCATCGCCGTAAGCATGCATGCGCCACCAAGGAAGGAGAAGAACAGGGAGGTCTTGATGACCGCTGGATAAGCCTTGGGAGAGGTCCTGCCCTCCGATGGCATTTTTGAACCGTTACGCCAAAGGATCGAGGAGGTCCTAGCCGCACGATCAAGGATGGGGAGGTCATGGCCTCACGATCTCCTTAATGCGTGACAAGACGTAGGGAACGAGACAGAGGTCCAAAGCGCTGGATCTCCATCCAACGGTGGGACTCTCCTGTGAGGTCTTAACCGCACATGAACATAAGAACACGAGGGGAGGTCATGGCCTTTGGATTTAAATCCAAGGGCTACGACCTCACACGGCGCGGGAGGTTTGATGCGATAAGACAAGGAGGAGGTCGTGACCGTGAGATTTTAATCTAACGGTGCACCACAAAAAATGGGGAGGTTGTGAGTGCTTGATAGCACGGGAGGTCGTGAGTCGTTGGATTTGATCCAATGGCTACGACCTTGGTTAGGTGGGAGGTTTGCTTAGTTTACAAGTGAGGGAGGTCGTGGCCATGGATCTTGGATCCAAGGGCTATGACCTCACGAGGTGGGAGGACCTGATCGAGTATGTTGAGGAGGAGGTCGGGGTCTGGATTTGATCCAACGGCCACGACCTCAACAAGGTGGGATGACCTCGCCATGTGGTTTAACAAATGAGGAGGTCTTTGAGGTTTAACACACAGGGAGGTCATGACCATGGATCACCGATCCAACGGCAATGACCTCATGAGGAGGGGAGGTCTTTATGTGTTAATCATGAGGAGGTCGTGGCGGTTGGATGTGAATCCAACGGCCACGACCGATCAAGGTGGAGATGAGGCCTCACGAGGTGCGTACATGGTTGGGCTGGACCAACTTTTGAATATGGCTAGCCTAAGGAACAAAGGTAGGCTTTTAAATTTAGTTTTTAACAAATGAAGCTTAGCAGAATTATTTGAGATAGCAAAGGAACTCCAAATTTGATGAAATTTTAACTGGAGCTTGCTGACAATGAGATTAACCTTGCATAAAATTTCCAGAGGTTATTATGCAATGCATTTTCTCAGGAAATTCGTTAAGGTTGTTTAAAGGATTGTTTTACCTCCAAAATTTATCAAACTAGTTTTACAACTTGTGATATTTTTCAGAGGGGTCCCACATCGGTTTTACCAACATGACTTGTCCTACACCGCTTAGGTTGATCTCTACTTTGAAGTACACACATAAGTCACAGTAACCACTATTGTCATTGTGCAAATAATTATCTTTACCTCGTTGCATATTTATTTTATTGTGTTCACTCCGTTGCATTTTCTCCAATGTTTTGTTGGTAATAGTTACACATTCATTACATGCCTTTAATAGATTTGTACTTCATCTCTACTAACAAATTTATTTCTTCCATTGCTGGATGCCTCTGCACCCGCAGTATGCATTGCTCAGGATGGAGTATGGCAATGACCACCGTGCACACCTTATAGCCGATGAGAGTCTAGTGAGATTGCTCGATCCGTTGTTCGATGTTGCATCTATTTTTTCATCATGGGGTGCACTTAACTTATCTCTATGCAATTTTTGGCTGGTACTCTAGCCACTTCGGCCTCAGACCCACACCGCTTTGGACTAAGATGAGCGGTATGTACCGTACATCTGCGATGTTGATTTCCTTCCCTTGCCATGGATTGCCATCGTGAGGGATGTCGTTCAAGCTGCCCAGGCTTGAAGTGGCTCATACCATGCTACCTCAGGTGCCAGACACATCTCTAGGTCATCCCATGGTGCTATCTCATCACGGGCCATGACTTCCACTCCCCCAACACGAGATGACGATGACGACGACGACGTGGATGCCGAGCTGCTCGCTGAGATGGTCCTCTCGAATCTTGTGGGTGCACCTACCCCGTCCCAGCCATCTCAGGCTGCGCCTCCACGCCATGAATGCTATGATCGTGCAGACATTAGCAGCATCAATGTCATTGAGGGCACCATGGCGAGCATCCACCGCTAGGTTAATGCCAGCACAAAAGGGTCCGCATAGCGTATGATGTATTGGAATGGGACTTGTGTGTAGTACTTGCATTGCATTGAACTATGTACTATTTGCATGGACAACTTTATGTAAGGACTATTATGGACTATGGGTGCATTATTGTTGCTTACTTTCGGTATGGATGAATGGATGCTTGTGAGATGAATGAATGAATATATGATGTATTGATTGACTGATTGATTGAAAGAATAAAGATATGATGTATTGATTGACCAAAATCGGGTCGGGTTTGGCCACACAAGTGCCTACAATAAGGCGTACCAAGTTCTATCACTTCGTCCCTCTTGGCATGATAGGACATAGCTCTGGGCACGTGCTTGCAGCGCCTCTGGAGTTGGCCAAGCACTAGTGTGGTGGCACGGTTTGGCCACGCCAGCGCCAATGGCGTGCCAGCCAAACCCAGGCACGTCGCCCCTCTTGGCATGACAGGACTTAGCCCCGAAATGAGCACGTGCTTGTAGCACCTTTGGAGTTGGCCAAGCACTAGCGTGGTGACACGGGTTGTCCACGCCAGCACCGATGGCGTGGCAAACGAGTCATGTCATGCCAAGAGGGGCGACATGATAGGACTTAACTACAGAAATGGGAGCTTGCTTGCAGCACCTTTGGAGCTAGCCAAGGACTGGCATGGTGGCATGGTTTGGCCACTCCAGCACTGATGGCGTGGCAGGACTTAGACCCAAAAATGGACGCGTGCTTGCAGCGCCTCCGGAGTTGGCTAAGAACTGGCGTGGCGACACGTTTTGGCCACGCCAGAAACTATGGCGTGACAAGACATAGCCCCAAAATCAGGCGCTGCACCCTCGCGGAAGTATGCATCCATAATTTGTGCCTCAAATCTGCAGGTGAAGTCTGGACTACAATTTACCATGACACCATCTCGTGCTACACAAATCTTGGAGTGGCAACACATGCTCAACACCGTCACACGAAAGGCAGGGTACAACATAAATATAAAGGTCGAGAAGACATACTTCATAACTAGTTCATCACAACTACATACGCAATTAGCCATACATAAGAGCTTAAAGTGCCGCCATGCTAACATAGGTCCACCGAGTTTGACGAAGCCACCGAATTTGACGAAGCCAATCGATGCCAATACAACGACGTACGACGAGGAACTCGCTGAACCACATGCTTGAATGATTCCACTTGGCCACGAATAAGTGGAGATGATCTCCTTGCAATCAACCCAAGAGCAAGCAAGAAAATCACCAAAGGGATTGCACAATTCCAAGGGGCAGCAATTCAGCTAGCAAGAACCCTAGAACAATGCAAGATGCAATTTGAAAATCTCATTAAAATTCATGGTGAACAGTGTTTAGGGAATTCCTAGGGTTAATAAGGTGTCCAACCCTCCCCACACACGCATGGTCTAAGCCCAATAAGTCCCTAAGTGGCCCAAGTGGCCAATTCGGCCTTTGATGGCTGAATTCAACTCCAAATGACATTGACATGCAAATGGGTTCTAATAACTTCACAAACTGGACTCTAGGTCACTCTAGACAAACTAATACTAAAAATAAATATATAATTCATTGGGCTTTGATTTTCGATTGAAATTCCCCTTCATGCATCTTCTTGGATCATTAGGCGCATGGGCTTCAAATCTCGCTGCTTGGCCCATGTGCTGGCCTCTCCTTAACCAAAGGTTGATGTGGATAGTCCTTTCCCCCTTGCTGGCCGAATGGTTCTTTTACCCCTTGTGGACTTGACTTCTTCTCCTTTGAACTTGCTTGGTTCTCATTCGACCAATTGGCCCAGTTGTCCTCCATGTGGTCGAATGTTCCTCCCATAGTGTGGGCTTCCTCCTTAGCATCTCCCTATTCAAATCTAAGTACAATTAACACACTTCCATTAGGTAGTAAAAAATTCTCATGAATATCACAAAGATGAGCAACAAGAAAAGAAGTTGCTTAGTCCTAGCTCTTGTCATAGGACCCTTATATGCATTAGTCTCCTCATTACGTTTCATAATATTTGTGTCATTCAAAATAGGATGATAATTATTGTAACATCCTAAAGTACTGTTACCAAAAATAAAATTAATAAAGTTATTATTTTGGATTTTTTGAGTTTTGAAAGAGTTTTCTTGATTTTCTGAAGTTTAGAAGAGTTTTCTTGATTAGATAATAATATTATTATTATTACTACATTAATTATTTAATTTCCTAGTTTTTAAAATCAAAAATAATATTTATTGAGTATTCTGGGATTTTCTTGGATTTAAAGTTAAAAAGAAAATTTTAATTAATTTCTTGAATTTTCCGGATTTTGAAAAGTTTTTTCCCGATTTATTTTAAAGCCAAAATAAATTATTTGCAAATCTAAATACCAATTATGAGTTGAAAATATTTTACTTATGTCCAAATAAATCAGGACATTTCTGTGAATTTTTCCATAATTTTTGGACTTTATTTGCTATTTTCTAAAAACCAAATTGAATTAACTCATTTTTTGAAATAGCTAAAACCTCAAAAATCCAGAAATTAGCCTATGGGCCTAAACCCTCCTACCAACTTCATTTTCTGTATTTTCCCATAGCCAAATAAGAACCTCATCCCGCCAGCCTACCTCCACCCTCTCTCTCTTTCTCTCACCACGTGGTCAATTTTAGGTGACCCCCCGAATCAAACAATCATACGTAAGATCGGTTCTAGATCACCGACAACACACTTCTCAAGATCAAGTTTCATGCGATGTTTTCTGAGGTTATCGAATATTTCTTGCAAGTCATAAATATGATTGAGTTGCTTGATGCTTTTTACGACTAGATCGTCAACATAGACTTTCAAATTTGGGCCTATTTGAGGTGAAAAAGTCGATTGCATCAATCGTTGAAAAGAAGCGCTAGTATTTTTTAGGCAAAATGGCATTTTGACATAGCAAAATATTCCAAATGGTGTAATAAATGTGGTCTTTTCTTCATCTTCTAAACATATTAATCTGATGGTAACCAAAATATGCATCTAGAAAACTTAATGCTTCACAACCAGCAGTAAAATCAACCAACTGTTCGATACGAGGTAAAGATAAATCATCTTTTGGACAAGCTTTATTGAGATCAATGAAGTCTACACATATACGCACTTGCCATTAGACTTCCTAACCATTGCAGGGTTGCCCAACCACTCTGGGTGGTTGACTTCTCTTATAAAGCCTGCTTTAAGTAACTTGTCCAATTCTGATCTGATATCATCTCGCCGATCAGGTGCAAATCTCTGTAATTTTTGTTTTACGGGTTTCTTGTCAGGCCGTAGAGCTAGCCTATGCTCGATCACTTCCCTGCGAACTCCGGGTATGTCAGATGCTTGCCACGCGAAGACATCTGTGTTAGCTCGGAGGAAAGTGACGAGGGCGTCTTCCTATTTGGGGTCGGAAGTATCCCCGATGTGAACGGTCTTTGAGGGCTCCTCTGGATCCAGAGGAATCTCTTTGACCTGGTCGTTCAGCTTTGGTGCAGCTTTAGGCTTCGACTGCTTGGTCGAAGGCTACTCCTTTCTTTCTTCTCGAGTTGTTATCGGGTCAACCATCTCAAGGGATCGACGGTCACACGTATGCGCCATCTTTTTATCATAGTGAATTGTGATTACTCCTTTGGGACCTGGCATCTTAAGTCATTGATACCCATAATGAGCAGCCATTAAGAATTTTGCCAAAGTTGGTCGTCTGAGTATGGCAGTATATGTTGTATCGAAATCGACCACATCAAAAGAGATTTTCTTTGTCCTGAAATTATTTGGAAAACCAAACGTTAAAGGAAGAGAAACTTGGACAATAGGTTTGGCCGAAGACCCTGGTACAATCCCATGAAAAGAGTATCGTACCGGTCTTATCTTGGTCCTAGCTACTTGTATCTCGTCCAGGGCACTCGTAAACAATATGTTTAACGAGCTGTCACCATCAACTAACACCTTATTTACTCAATAGTTGTGGATGGTGGGCTCAACCACAATCGAAAACCGACTTGGTCGAGTAGAAGGGATCGGGCAGTCACTCTTCTCAAAAGAGATGGTGACTTCTGACCACTTTGGCAATTTATTGACAAGATGAGAGTCAATGGAGTTTACCTCGCGTTCGGCAGCCTTAAGCTGTTATTTTGTCTCGTATGTCCATGATCCCCCATAGATATGCTTGTTGGTATGCTTCGGATCCTGGAATGACATCTCCTCGTCGTCGTCCGACTGCTTATGACCACTCGTTTGCCCTACCTCCTCGAGTGGGAGTGGTCCTTCGCTGGTGTAGTAGTTGTCAAGTTTTCATTGGAAAACCCAACAGTTGTGAAGGTAATGTCCTTCCTTTTTACGGAAAGGGCACCACCTAGGCTTATTGTTCTTCCGCTCAGGGCGCTTACCTTTGCCCCAATCAGAGTACAACTTGGAATGTCATTGCTCCTTACTGCTTATGGCCAAGACTTCCTTGGAACTATTGGCTTGAAGCTTTTGGCCTTTAGACCTGTTCTTGGATTTCTTGGCCTTCTTACCTTTCTTTTTGCTACTTTTGCCTGCTTCTTGAGGATTTTTGTCGTCTTGATCAATGGTTTTGTTCCACTCGACTGCTTCAGCGGTAGTCGCATATTGATCGGCCATCTCGAAGAGCTCAGCGACAGTAGCCAGGGGATTCAAAGTAGCTCAGCGACAGTAGCGAAAGTACCCACCGTAATCCTTCTACTATAGACTCCCTGCCTAAATGCTCTGATAGCAGATGAGTCAAAAACCTCTGGAATCGAATTACGAACCTGACTGAAACGCTTGATAAATTGGCGTAAGGTCTCGTGGTCGTTTTGTCTCATCCTATGCAGGTCGTAATCCTTTCTAGGGTGATTGTAGGTGCCCTGTAAATTGGCTAGTAGAAGGTCGCAGAGTTGTTGCCACAAATAGATCAACTCGAGTGGTTGGTTTAGCAACCACGATCGAGTAGACCCTTTGAACACAGTTGGAAGGTAATTCATCATGATGTGCTCTCCTCCTCCTACTGCTCGGACAGCGGTCATGAGATCTGAAGGAATTTGATGGGATTTTGAGATCCATCAAACTTCTCCATGTTCACTGGTCGAAACCGAGGCGGCCAACGAACTACTTGGATGTCGGGTGAGAATGCCCGACATCCGGTAATGACTTCTTGATGCCTTCTTTGTGGGAAAGAAGGGTTTATATCACCAGATGATCATACACGATGATACCCGGTTGTGGGTGGACCTGACCTATAGTAGGTCTCAGCCTTACGAGAAATACTTCTCGTATTCCATCTGCCGTTGCAGATTTCTGGGTCAGAGTGGTGAACGATCACCTCCCCTAGGAGCTTGTCGATCGTAGACATTCAAAGTACTCTTCTCCGACTGGAGTTAACGTTAGGGGAACACCGTAACATGTTGTCACGCTGATCTCCATCAGGCGAGTTGTTCGAACGACTAGTGGTTGACGGAGTCGTACCGCTACGACTTCTAGAATGATGTCGGGGAGGATGCTCAAGTCTTGCCATCGTACTTTGGAGCCTTCGCGTGATCTCTTTGGTGAAGAGGTCATACCCTGGCACTCATGCGAGTTCTTGAGTTGGGTTCTCAAGACGATCATTTATGTGCTGGAGCCGTCTACTCCAATGCAATTCGATCTGACGGCTCTGACTGGTTCGGTCTTCCATCCAATGACTAGGCAGATGAGAATGGCACTATCCAATGGCTCCAGATTAAAGGACGACGTGGCCCAATGAATTTGCTCAGAATCACCCACTATTATATATATATATATATATATATATATATATATATATATATATATATATATATATATATATATATATATATATATTTTTTCTACTCTGGGAGTAGTTACTCCCTATTCCGTATCTCACAATGTAGGGAGTATCTTGCGCAACCGAGAGTATGTATGTGTAGTATATGAGTATATAAGACCACCTAGGTGGTATTCACACCTTTTCAGGGGTGGTATGTACAATTTTTTAGACATACTCCTTTTTATGTGCGAATATTAAGGTATTTACAAAATATGCTAAAAACTATGAACTCTCTTGCAAATTTTCCGTGTGGTTCACATTGGAGTATTGTCGGTGTTTTAGAACCAAACTTACGTAAAGATTGTTTGATTCGGGGGGTTCCTCTAGGCTCGAAATCACACAGATATGGAGACATGGGGATTTTTATACAGGTTCGAACCTTCTCCTGGGAGAATAACAACCCTACTCCTGTGTGTATGTATTGAGTATGTTGGATTACAAGATGGAACCAAAGACTAGAGTATTGTGCTTCTAATCTTCTGTTTTTTGCTCCTCCCTTGTCCTGTTGATCTTTGCCTTTTATATCATCTCCGAGATGCACCGTTGGATCTTCGAAATAAAGGTTACATTAACGTGTCAGATCGTGGAGCTGTTACCAGAGGTTATTACGGGGTTTTAATGACCCACGCCGCTAGGCCATTATCATTATTACGGGGGTTAAGTCGTGCTTTGTTATTTTAGGAATAGCAACAGAATTGATTACTCATGTCCTTGGACACGGTACACGATATTCCTTAATCGACTAGGCCCACATGTTTGTGAATCTTGTCAACTAAGGACTGGTCATAGAAAGGCTTACGACCAGTTGGTGGTCGTAGGAGAGCCTACAACCACGGATCAATCGTAGTAGAGCTTACGATTACAGGATAGTCGTAGGAGGGCTTATGACTATGGGGTAGTCGCAGAAGACCCACGACTACAAGGTGGTCGATGAGAACTTCGACCTCCGACTTCTCCCTTATGAATATTAAGGGGTATACACAAGAGTTATATGATGTCATTAATACCCATAATATGAATTATAGATATATAATAAAATAAGGATTGTTATATCCTCGTCATCTAGCCCCTCCAGCTTAAGCGAAAATAACTTACTTGGAAAAGGAGTCAGAGATGGTCTTACGATCGATGAGGTGGTCGAGAAAGATGGTCGAAGGAAGGACTCTTCGATTGGTGTTTCATTTGACCGAAATTAACTTGGTCAAGAAGGTTGTAAAATAATCTTACGACTTGCAAGGTAATCGAGAAGATCTTACGATTCTTGAAGTCGTCATGAAGACTAAGGTGGGAAGTAAAATCTTTTCGATTGTCTGTTGTATTTGACCAGAAAAAGACTTGGTCAAGAAGGTAATTTCGCTTGAGGTGTGAAAACGACCTCGGTTTCCTCGAGCAGACAAATTTAAGAATCTGAATCAACTCTTACAGATCTGTCTATTGGAGCAGTTCCCGAGGCATCGGCAACTGTTGAGTAGCCATGTCTCTTCATCTTCAGGCGAGTGGTTATAAATATTCACAGCGGGTGAGCATAAGGTCTTTACCTTCCCCAAATTGCTCTTCTTTCTAACTTCCAAGTTCTCTGTCACGACCAAATCGAGCCCTCTTCCTTAATCTTCCCAAATCTCGACCTTCATTTTTTGGGAGAAATGGCCAGAGCCGCTTCCCAGTGGGTCGAATCGGAGATGGATACGGCAAAAATCCAGGCTTTGGTCGACTCCAAGAAGATCCCGAAGGAGGATTTTGTGAAGTGGATCGAGGCCGCTGGGCAGCAATGGTCGTCAGGTAAGATGGGGCAAATCCCTGTCTTTCAAGCGTTCTGTGAGTGCGGCCTCCGACTGCCCTCTCACCCTTTCCTCACCCTTGTACTCGAATACTTCGGCGTGGAGTTGGTGAACCTTGTCCCCCACTCCATTATGATGTTGAGTGTGTTCGTGCATCTATGTGAGGCCTACCTAGGGATTTCGGCCGACTTGGAGTTGTTCCAGATTATTACTAATGACTCGATTAGCGTAATCGCCGTAGTTGCGGTCTGAAGCTCCACGACGGGAAGTCGAGGGAGTACATTCAGATGTTTATGCGGTCGTCATGGCCGTTTTGGAAGAAGATGTGGTTCTACTGGGAGATTACCCATGAGGACAGCCTCTCCTTCATCGGAAAGCCGCCCGAGAAGACTCCTTCTTGGGACTCGCCTCCCAAGGAAGTTGGTCGTATTGCCCCCTTCATCCGAGCAATCATAGAATTGAAGGAAGAGGGGCTTACCGGATGGCACATGCTGAAGGATTTTATCACGCATCGCATCAGCCCTCTGAAGAAGAGGGCTCATCAGATGTGGAGGTACTCGGGTCCAACGAACTCGACGAGGGATTATGCGGAGGGTAAGTAAACCTTGAGCTCTTGCCTTTCTTTCTATTAATTCTAAGTTCGGCTTATTGAAGGTCCTCTTATCCCTACAGACCTTTCACAAGAGGAGGTTGACATTCGAGTCAAGCTCATCTGTGAGAAGACTCCAGCCCACGTTGTGGCGCCTCCGATCCTGGCTGATTTGTCCCCAGAAGCTAAGGTGGAGCGCCTGAAGGTAACCAGGAACTAATTCCTTTTTTAGGCTTTTGTAGTCGTAGAAAAACTTACGACTATGGGCTGGTCGTGGAAAGGCTCACGATAAGGTTCTGGTTGTAGAAAAACTTACGACCAGGGGGTTGTCGTAGAAAAGCTTACGACTGGTTTTTATTGTCTCTCTTTCTGATATCTGCAGAAAGTAGGCATAGAGAACCGTCGGGACGACGAAGAAGTTGAACTAATGGTTGTCGGTGCGGCCGTAGAGCAGTTTGTTTATCCCCCAGCTAAGAGACACCAACTCGTTAAAGCCGCTGACAGGGGAGATGCGAGTTCCAGCTCTGCTGCTGTGCAAGCAGATGTTCCTCAGGCCAAGAGGAGCAGGCCTGCGAGAGTTGCCGGTAAAGGGGACATAAAACCAGGTTCTGCTACTCCATCTGCGCCCCCTGTTAACCTTGCTGTGGAAATTGCCACTGTGGAGGAAGCAATCGCGGCAGGAATAGCTGAATTGTTCAACCTTGTAGCCCCTAAGATCAAGGTACCCTTCTATTACGATGATAAGGCCTTCGCAATTTTTGCTTCTCGCGGCTTTATTAAGCGACTAGAAAAGGAGAATTGGAAGAGTTTTATATCTTTTATGAAGGAGACTGCTACGCCAGCAATACCTGTGGTCGAGGATAGCGCTGCTGGTGAGGTGGTTGAGACAGGCCTCGACCATCCGGAGAGCCAAGAGGCTCAAAGAGCGATGGTGCTCGATCAAGCTTTACGACCAGACGTGATCATAGTTGTTCCTCAACTCGAGTCTCAACCAGACGTGGTTGAGAAAAAGTCGAAGAAACCTTCTTTAGGAAGGGTCGCTTCCAAGCTTAAAATCAAGTCCGGTACTAGAAGGTATGTAAAAGAGACAAAAACATAAGAACATCATTTACCTTTTGCTTTTTACTACCTGATAGTGCTTTTCTTTTCATGGTTTTAGCCCAGCCTCTCTCTCCATCAAGGACGTTCTCGCCAAGGATGCCACTGTGGCTTCTTCGATAGGTGAAGGAACATCAGTGGCAGTGGTCGAAGAAGCATCCACTATCCAGGCAGCGGGAGATGCCATTGTTGCTGGCTTGGCTACAACCACTAGAGAGGTCGTAGGGTCAGAAGTGGCTACGACCACCGGGGTGGTCGTAGAAACAAGGGCGAAGATGATAGCGGGGGAGACATCCGGCCATGGGGGTGGAACATCTAGTCACCGTGCTGGTGGCGCTACCCCCGAAGGAGAAGAAGAGTTCGAGCTCTTCGACCATACCCTCGGGTTCTTCGCTCCTGCCACCGTTGTGGGCTCCCGCGCGTTCAGATCTCGTGACCGTGTGTAACATCCCAAATGTATAAATAGGTGTGTGTTTCAAATGTAAGAAAATATGTAGAAATTAAAACTTTTTCTCACATCTTGAAACTCTTGAACTCATATATAATTCTTGTCCAAGAGTTGTGGAATCCAAAAACCCAAAGCTCTTGTTGACTAAAGTCCAACCATTATTCCACTGGTCACAAATCTTGTGCCAATCTTGGGGAAATATTTTTCCTAGGTTTTAGGAATGGTGTATGACCCCTCTGAATTATTTCATAATTTTCAGAAATTATTTGATAAATTTTGGAGGTAAGTCAAACCCTAGGACAACCTTGATGAATTCTGGAGAAAAATGCATTGCACAACAGCCTCTGGAAACTTTATGTAAGGTTAATCCTAGAGTAAGGAAGCTCCAGTTAAAATTTCGGAATTTTTGGAGTTAGTTTGCTACCTCTAAAAATTCCTCCAACCTCAGCCTTCAATTTGAATTCCAACCTGGCACTATTCCTTGGGTCCGAGCCACTTTCCAAGTGGGTCGAACCCAACCCACTTCCCCGGCTCACCACAAGGTCCTCCTCTCTCGCGAGGTCGTAGCCGCTGGATTCAGATCCAACAGTCACGACCTCCGCCACAGCCAACCTTGGCCCAGCTCAGCCCAGTCCTCCTCCCTCGCGAGGTCTTGCGCCGTTGGATCAAAATCCACGGCCACGACCTCCCCTCTTTATCATGCGCACCAGACCTTCCACCCGCGCGAGGTCGTGCTCCATTGGATCCAAATCAACGGCCACGACCTCCCCCTCTCATCTCGTCGCCGTCAGATCTAGATCTCGCGCCCCGACCTCCTCCCTTTTCGTCGTATGCGTGCCCAACGGCCCAGACCTCCCGCACCTCAGTTTGTCGCCATTGGATCGAGATCCAATAGCCACGACCTCCCTTAGCATCGTGCGCACCAGCCAGACCTCCCACCATTGTTGTGCGCCGTTGGATCGAAATCCAACAGCCACGACCTCCTACCTCTGTTCGTTGCCGTTGGATCAAAATCCAACATCCACGACCTCCCTTGTGTCATGCGCAACGCTCACGACCTCCCCTCATCGTGGTGTGCCGTTGGATCAACATCCAACCGCCACGACCTCCCTTTGTGTTGTGCGTAGCAGCCACGACCTCCCTCCTCTGTTCAGCGCCTTTGGATGTAAATCCAACGGTCCTGACCTTCCCCTCTGTTGTGTGCCCTTGGATTAAAATCCAGCGCCCACGACCTCCCATCGTTGTTGTGCGCTGTTGGATTAAGATCCAACAGCCATGACCTCCCCCTCGCTTATCAAAGTCGCGCGCAGCGGTTAAGTCCTCCCCATCAGTTCGCGCCTTTGGATGCAGATCCAACGGCCTGGACCTCCTATCCCCTTCAGCGCACGACCTCCCCGTTTTGTTTCGCAACCGTGCGATGGAGATCCCACGGCTGTGACCTCCCCTTGTTCTTGAGCCACCATGCGATGGAGATCCCACGGCTATGACCTCCCCTTGTTCTTGCGCCACTGCGCGATGCAGATCCGATGGTCACAACCTCCCCCGTGCCTTTCCAGATCGCACCGTTGCGGATCTAAAGGTCACAACCTCCCCCTTCGCAGATCCAACGGCCTGGACCTCCTATCCCCTTCAGCGCACGACCTCCCCGTTTTGTTTCGCAACCGTGCGATGGAGATCCCACGACTGTGACCTCCCCTTGTTCTTGCACCACCATGCGATGGAGATCCCACGGCTGTGACCTCCCCTTGTTCTTGCGCCACCGCACGATGCAGATCCGGTGGTCGCGACCTCCCCCGTGCCTTTCCAGATCGCACCGTTGCGGATCTAAAGGTCACGACCTCCCCCTTCGCTGATCCAACGGTGGTGGCGAGGTCCTGTTCTTCTCCTTCCTTGGGCGCGCGCGTGCGCCATGTTAGAGGAGAAGGGCAGTGACCTGTCGCGTCCCAACAGCTCTTAGCCTGCAAGCATTCAATGCGTGTCAGCCTTTCCGCCCCTGGGGTCCTACTCCGACCTGCCCCCCCATCACCTCCACGTCCTGGTGGAGCCATGGATCGAGCCATGGGCTAAGCTCACCATGGAGCTTAGCCCTAGCTCATGACCTCTGCTCCCCGGACTATAAGACCTCCCTTGGTTTCCCCCCATGGCTTCCTTTACACACCATTGAGCTCCGGCTTACACCCACTGTGCTTGGCTGAGCTCCCTTCTCCACAGACCTCCCTTGGCCGCCATTGATGCACCTTGGAGCTCTCGGTGAAGGTAGTGCTCCAGTGGCTCCCTCACTCGACCTCTTGCTCTATTTTGCTCCTCTAACTTCCTGGAAGTTTTAACCCTAACTCCATTTTGGGTTGACCTCTTCAGGAGCGGGCTAATTGGAGTTTGGAGCTTTTGGCCATGGAGCACCCCTTTCTTCACCATCTCCGGTCCTCCTCTCCCCTGTTCTTCCCGGCACCTCCAAGACCTCCAGGTAACCTCCTGGTAGTCCTCTAGATGCTGGGCACCCGCTTGTATGATTGTTGCGGAGCTTTAATTCATATTTTGCGTTCGGCTATTTTGGTCCCCGCCGTGCTCCTCCGGCTCGCCGCCGTTCTGGGCCGTCACCGCCGATGTGAGTGGCACCCTCATGTGCGCACGGCTATTGCGGACTCGTCGGTGCCCTCAGTGTGCGCCGCCGTGTCCTATCTCGCCGGCGGTGACCAGGTCCATGCCCTCGGGATTTTGTCAGACGGCAGCAGCACTGTGCCGTTATCGTTAGGACAAAGATCTCCCCATTATGGCTAATCATCTCCAATCATTGTAGTCATTAATGTGTCCTTAAGTCTTTGAGTGCGTGGTCGCGGGCCGTCCATCTCACGATCGTGCCACGACCTCCGCCTGTTCGCCAAGAGATCCAAATGCGCCAGCATAGCCTTGCGATGCCACAGGTCGTGAGCCGTTGGATCCAGGATCCACGGCCCACATTCTCCGAGCTCGCGCGGGCACAAACACATGATGCCGCAGGTCGTGAGCCGTTGGATCCAGGATCCACGACCCACGTTCGTCGATCCTGCGGGCGCGTGCGCGTTTTCACCGGGAGGTCTTGGGCCGTCCGATTGAGAATCAACGGCTCATGTCCTCCCGCGTCGTTATGGTTTTTAGAAATTCCCGAGTGGGTTTATTTGCAAACTGAAAAAGGTAATAAACTTTGAAAATGCATAACTATTTCATTTTAAATCCAAATGAGGTGATTCCAATTTTGGTAGCTCTGGTTTGAACTGGGCTTTAATTTAAAAATGGTTGTGAGCTCAGTTCGGCTCCAGAAAATGGATTGGTAAAATGGTTTCAAAATTAACTTTAAATGTTATTCTAAATGTTGCAATTAACTTGTAAAATGCCTAACTATTTCTCTGTAAGTTATTTTTGAGTGAATCCAACTTTGTTGGTTCCCTCTATTAATGAACTTTACTGTAAAATTGCTTTTGAGCTTATTACTATTTTCAAAAAGATTACTTATGCATTTTAGTTGTGCTCATTTTCATGGCTTTAAAAAATTATAGAAAATGCATAATAGCTCCAAATGAGATGAATCCTATTGGGTTGTTCATCTTATGAGGTGCTTGATTTACTGTAAAATTTTCATTTGCACCACCTTTCTAGAAATTTTTGCTAAACAATTTAATTATGGTGAATAGTAGCAGATTGCATTTTATAGGCTGAGCAGAATTGTTTTGCTCATATCTTTTGCATTGAAAATCCAAATCAATTGATGTTGGTTTTTGTGGCATCGCTTTAGATAGCTCTTCTTTGGTGAGTTCGACTCTTTCGGATTCTTCTTGTGTTGTCCAACGAATTTCTAGAGACAAAGGTGCTTCTTCCTCAAATGGTACTACATCTTCAAAAGAGAAGTACCATTGCACCTTTTGTAAGAAGGATGGACACACTTTCGAGTTTTGCTTTCGCCGTATGAAATATGAGCGTCGAGTGCGTCGTCGTACCTCTAGGAACACACATAGTCTTTCGCATGGCATGTGTGGTACGAGTGCCAGTACAAGGACGAGTCATGATGTTAGTTCTTCCAAGGCTTCTTCTTTGAGCGACAATGGTGCTTCGTCCTCTCGGACCGTGTCTCTCAGTAGACCTTTACACCATTGCTCATTTTGCGGGAAGAATGGACATCATGTAGATTTCTGTTTTCAGCATGCAAAACATTTGTGTCGAGCTCATGCTTCTAAGTCTCCTAGTGGGCATAGTCTTTCTCATGACATGCACACTAAAGAGCCTAGCAAGAGGACTCGCTCTGTTGATGGCTTCTTTGACACCTTTTCTAGTGGTGTTGGACAGTATCGTGGACTTGGTTTCCGTGGCTTTGCTTTTGGTCCACGAGCTGCCCCGAGGCAGGATTTTCGCCATTTTCCAAGAGGTGGACCTCGTTTTGTTCATCGAGGTACACACCCACGGTGAGGATGTGTGAGTTCTTTTGATGCTTCTGTTGGTTCACATTATAGTGCTGTCAAGCAAGGCCATCGCCGCTTTCCTAGAGATGGACCTTGTTTTCCTCATCAAGTTATCCACTCGCGACGTGCCTTCAAAGTTGTTGTTGGATCTTCTTGCATGGACCATCATTTGCATCATGCTAACTCACATAATGGTTCGACTGCCTCTGGTGGTGGTGTGTCCAAGGTTTGGGTTCCCAAGCATTTGCTCTCTAACCCTTCGGGATCCTAGACTTGGACACCTTGCCTTTCTCATGTGTAGGTACCGAGAATGCGGGTTGGAGAACATGGACTTACTTTTATGTATGGTATCCCTAGTCTACCTTGCATACCCTCTGGATTGTGTCAGGTATTGGGTTTGTTGAGTTCAGGGTAGATAGGAGGCTCTGTTCTAGCACGTGTCCTTTCTAGACACTCTTCTTATCCCATGTTTTCTAGGATGCACTCTTCTCACAGCCTAGGTCGAGCTTGTCTCCCAATCACTAGTGTTAGCAGGTTTTTGAGTTGCTGTAAGCTTTTTAGTGTTGGTGTTTCGGCTCCCTAGCTTTTGAGTTGCTTTCCTAGAGATCTTGTGGAGTAGGAAGTCTTTGTGCTATCTTGTGGAGTTTCTGCATTTTGGCAGGTTTCTTCCCTCAAAACCTTTTAGACCCATCAAGGTTTGCCACCTTGAGAAGCGAGTTAGGAATAATTTATCCCTATGGGTTGGTTTTAGGGGGAGTTAGTTCATTTCTGAACTTTCCTTGTTCATCTGAGCTTTCATTGTTCATGTGAACTTTTTTTGTGGATCTTTTCTGATACCTTCTTCAAGTGGTATCTTCTTCGGATCTTTTTGATATTTTTAGGTTTTTAAGTCTTTTGTGCATCTCATTGTACCATATTGCATTTATATAAAATTCACAAAAAGATGCATTGTAATGTAAGCTTTACTGCTCATCTTTTAAATTGATGAAGCTTTGCTTATTACCCTCTTGAGCTTTAGTATTTCAATTCTTGCTCAATATTGTGTCTGGTTCTTTGACTTGCTAGAATTATCATACTCTCACATGTGCAACAATGTCTTTGCTAATTGAGCTAGCACTTTAATACAACCTGAACTGAAAATAGCAATTTGTGGATCTTTTAGCTAGTTGCACAATTAGTGATCCTTTTGTGACATTGACCCTGTCAAAATTGCTTTGTTAGCTCTAAAATCTAGAATTGAACATCTTTGAGCTTGTTTCTTTAAAGAATCTAAAACAGCCCTTGTGCAAAATTTAAAAAAAAATGATCTCTTTTGTACGAAAAAACTGATCTCACCAATCCTTTCTCATGAGACGGCTTACCATTGCACTAGGCATGAACTCAGGGGGAGTTTTGGATGACCTAGACCACTCTCTCAAGCTTTTATTGCTTGGGATGGTCGTAGTGAGGCTTGAGATCTAGCACAATGCTAAAAATACAAATTGTCAAATTGGTTGAAGCTTAAGAAGAGATTGTGGATGGCTCCTAGTCCAGGATCTTCTTTACTGAGATAGACCTTTTATCAACTTGAACATTCATTGCAAATGAGAAACAGTTGAGAATTGGGCTTTTGACAAAAACTTGTGCAAAATGATTCATTTCAGGACTTTTGTCTCATAGATGGCCTTTGCTAGCTTCTGGTTCTCACAATGACATTCTAACATGGCCATTATCACTTTAGGATACCTGTTGTTGAACTTGCTAATTTTGAAGCATTGCTTAATTTAATCCAACAAGATGTGACACTTTGAGCTCTTTAGCCTAGCTTTGCTATATATGTCTTAACATGATCTTGCTAGCTTTGTTAGGCTTGTTGTATCTTGAGTAATGGTAGAAATGCTAGCCTGTTCAATTGAGTAATCTCCTAAGCTTCATTTACCTGAAAATTGAAAAATCAAAACAAAATTGAAGCCACCCCATTGCATTTCATGCATGCTCTTTCTTTTGCTTCTTCCTTATTGTTGCACTTGTTATCTCTGGATGATAGGAAGGGATGATTCCTTGATGAATCCATTGTCAAAGGGGGTGAAGTTTTGGCAAAAATGTGAAAATGAGCTTTCGGGTTAAGGGGAGAAGTTCGGTGTTAAGGGGAGAAGTTTTGTAAAGGTGAGCTGTTATGAGCTTTTTGGAGAGAAGTGGAAAATTTGAAAATTCTCTCTTGCTAAATGGTGATCATAGTGAGGGGGAGCATTCATATTGCATTCTTTTGGTCTTGTTGTCTTTTCTGAATTTGAATTGCAATTCTTGTAGACTCACAATGATCAATGGTCAAATAGAACAATTGTTCTTTCATATGGACCGTAAGTGAGATTTTGTCATTTCTCTGGAATTTAAAGCTTTTCTTGCTTCTTCCACCGTGTCTCACTTGCTGAAACTATTTTGAAGCCAACTTGGTCTTTGTCACTGCTTTCTCTTGTATTCTAGCCAAGTTGAGCCTTTGCGCGAAAATGTCATGTATTTTCATTTTCAAACCATCAAACTTACATTTTTAGAAAATTGCCAATGTGTTCATCAAGGGGAAGATTGTGGATGTCATGAGGACATTGTGGATGTCATGTGGACATGCTCATGATCTTAGGTGATGAGACAATTGGCAATTGCTGAGAGTTTGTTGAAATCTGGAGTTTTGAAAGTGTCGTAAATCGGTAGTACCACTTTGAATCTGCGGTACTACCGGAGAGCGGGATGACCGCAAGAGAGTGAGCGGAACTACCGCGAGTCCTTGGCCGCGTTGGTTTTCTTGTGGCGTCAGTTGAAATCGGACGACCAGTTGGTTTGAGGCTTTTGGCGTTTAAGTGGAGTGGTAGTACCGCATGGATAAAGGCGGTAGTACTGCGACTTCAGAGCACCGATTGTGACATGGCGGTTGCAAAATTCCGAGGAGGTGTTCTTGAGGAACAGAGGAGCTCTGGTTTTCTTGAGGCCTTCTGACCGGCTTTGGTTGCGGTAGTACCGCAAGATGGAATGACCGTGTGTGCGGTATGGAATTTCGAGAGAGGATGTTTTGGAGATTTTGGATTTCTCCGGTAGCGATCTGACCATAGATTGCTTGAGTGGTATCACCGCGTTGCGGTAATACCGGTGGATTTGTGGCGGTAGTACCGCTTGTGGATTGAATTGTTCTGTTCGTCAAATTTCCTAGAGATTTGATTTTGGGTTAGGTCAAGTTCTTGTTCATCAGTGCATATGTGTTGCATGATGCATGTTTTGGCTAACGTGGGTCAAGTTGTGAAGAACTTGTTCCCGGAAATGGTTTCTTGGTCTATTGCTGTGCAGGTGGCTTGCAGGTCTATGACGGTCAACGGCGAGGTGGATCGGGACTAAGCTTGGAGAGCCGAGGTCCGAATCGATCAAGGATGCCGGTGAGTCGAGGGACTCAAGCGAAGCAGAATGGACATGGATGACCGAACGGGCGGTTTGGTGCGACTGGTTGGATCAAGCGGCGCGGGAGTCGTTGCAAGTGCTTAGTGGTGCCGGTGGGATCCGGACGGGAGAGACTTGACGACATGGAGCCGTTGATCAGCCTACACGTGGCGAAGCATGGGATTGCTTCACGATCTGTGGACTCGATTCTGGAGAAGGATCGAGAAGGGGTATTTTGGTAATTTCACCAAATACCACCTTGGTGACCTTTTGGCTAAACCGCGGCGCGGGTCGGCACATGGTGAAGCGGCTTAGGTCAATCGATGATGAAGACGGCGCTTTGAGATGCATGCGTGTGTTAACCCATTGTGTGTTAGGGTTTAATGGGTGCCCTAATGGAATATTCCCTAGATGCTTAGTCTCCATATAAATAGGGGTGTTGTGTCTTTGGTGAAATTGCTTCTTGTTGGAGGAGAGCCGCCAGAGCCAACCCCATTTGTGCTGCCCTATTTTGGTTTAGGGTTTTGAGGAGAAAAGAGGGGAGAGCTAGGTTCTATGGTTTGGATTGAGAGTGAGTGCTCACGAGTTGAGCTTTGTCCTCCTAGATTGGAGTGGTCAGAAACAACATTCATCCATCTATCTCAATCAATCCAACCAGATTGCTCAAGATCAGTCCTTTGTGTTCTTATTGTTTATTTGCTATTTTTGGGGCTTTCTTAGATCTGTGAGTTTTCTCTTGTGCTCCTGCTGTGCTTTGGCTTGCTATGACAAGTGTGTATATATCTGAGATCATATTGTTGATCATCCACCCACGAGCAAGTTCCAAATCTCTTGAATCTCGATTTTCGGTTTTGGCACGATTACGGAACAGACTTCTCTCAAATTGAAAAAGGAAGGAACCTTAGCATGGATCTCTGCGATTTTGATTGGAATAGGTTCCTAATATCTTAGAGAAGCGTGTTTCAAGTTTCATCGAGTTTGCCCGAGTAGATCATAAGTTGTGCCAATTTTAGTTTTGGTTTTTCAATTTCGGGATGAACTCGGGACAATCGGTAGTACCTTTCATTTGCCTACGGTAGTACCTTTTATTTACTGCGGTAGTACCTTTCATTTACTGCGGTAGTACCTCGGTCTTGGTAGTACCTTTCATTTGCTGTGGTAGTATCTCTCGTGAGGTAGTACCTTTCATTTACTGTGGTAGTACCTCGGTCTTGGTAGTACCTTTCATTTGCTGCGGTAGTACCTTTCTTTACCTTTGTGGTAGTACCGATTCTGAATTTTCTCTGAGACCTTCTTGAGCTTTTTTTCTTTGCTCCTTGGGGGTTAGGAGAGGGTTCAACACAAGACTTCCACGGTGCTTAAGCATTCATCTTCATAGCTCTCATAGCTATTGGAGTGATTTGTGAGTTGAATCCATTCAAAGTGAAAAAGATTAGGTGCTCCTATTCACCCCCCTCTAGTCGCCTTTCCGGTCCTACAAAATACTTACGACAAGGAACTAGTCATAGAAGAACTTACGACCAGGATATTGTCATAGAAAGACTTACGACAAAGAACTTGGTCGTAGAAGAACTTACGACCAGGAATTATGCTAACATCTACCCTTTCCCTTTGCAGGTTTAAGAGCGATGAGAAGACCTTAGCTGATTCTCTCGACTTTGAGAGAGCCGAGAAGAGGAAGCTAAGTGAGAAGGTTGAAAACCACCAGAAGCAGCTTCTGGAGGCAAACTCTGCAAACCAGAGGTTGCAGGGACGATTGATCAGTAAGTGCTGAACTTAGACCGCTTTCGACCTTCTTTTCTTTCTCTGATTCTCATTCCTCTTTAGAGAAAGATCAAGAGGTCCAGACGTGGGAGCAGCGCGACATAAAGGATGCTACTTCTCATGCCGAAGAAGTTAAGAAGTTGGACTCTCAACAAGTTGGTAAGCAAATCTTTACCTGTGATCAATTGTGTTTTCTTCTCGCGGTCATTTCTTTTTCTGACTGATCTTATTCTTTTCAGAACAAATGGTGCGAACGAAACGACTTCGCGAGGCTTCGACTCGCAACCAGGAGGAAATGAAGGCTTTGAAGATCAATCTTCAAGGCAACGTTTCACTCCTGAACAATGTACTCGGTGGGCTTCATGCTGAGGGGATTGCTCCTCATGACGACACACTATCTGCCCACTCGAGTGCCATTGGCAAGCAAGTCCGAACTTTGCAAGAGTTGGTGACTACTCTGAAGGCCAACCAATCTGACTCTATAAAGGATGCGATGCAAGAGGGAGTAAGATTTGTCTTGGCAAAACTTAAGGCTCATGATCCCAACCTTAATTAATCTGTAGCTTGTCATAGATGACTTCGACTGCTCTGACGCAGAGGCGGAGCAATTAATGACATCCATGCAGTCGATTGCTAAGTCAGTTACGGAGGGTGCGCAAATAGGATCCCCTTCGCCAAAGTAGTCTGCACCAGAGTCCTGTAAAGACAAATTTTTTTGTTGATGTTGATATATAATCCTTCCTTTTTCCTGAAAATCATCTTTATTGAGTAGTTAGTAACCCAAAAGATAATGAATGGAAAAAAGAGTGTAGGATCGTAATGGCAATCAGAAGGGGGGTTGAATGATTGCAGCGAATTGACCCCCAAATTTCAACTTCTTCTTGTTATCAAGAACAGCAGCAACTTCTCTGTTGACTTGAAAAAATTTCACAACCGAGACCTCCTCAGGCGCACACTAAGATCAACAAAACAAGAACCAAGATTGAACGAATCTGAACTTCATATATCAAACTTGATTTGTGTCTACAGAGAGCTTAGCAAGCACCACTCAAAGCCCTAATTTCAAGGACCTTACAACCGCAGCATCAACAACAAGAAGGCTACAGCCAAAACCTATCAAAAGCTCGTAACCCTCAAAAGTTCGTCTGCAGGCCGTACTCTACTGCCTTCTCTTATAGCCTAGAGTCCTATCCATGTCCAACACGACACCAATACGGACTCTAACTCAAACCAACCAGATTTGGACCTCCTTCCAAAACTGTCTTTCCAATTCTCTCACGTCGTAAGCCTCCAGGACACCACCTCCCGTAGCTTAAATGTGATCCCCTTTGATCTCCACGTGCTCCAGCGTGATCCAAACCACCTCTTGACATCCACGACTTCCAAGACCTCAGATTCCCCATCCTAGTTCGAGTCAATCCCGTCACCGAACGTAATTTGTCCTCACGCCTCAACCTGCACATGCAAAGATCAAAGAAACCCCAAATCTTGGCACAAGTTCTCCAACTTGGCCATCCATTAACTCACTCACACCCAAAAACACTATCATGCATCATGCACCAAGATATAGCTTACGAATTCAACAAATCCGCAGTTAATTCCCCAGAACGACAAGTTTCCAGAGTACAATTGGTACTACCGCCATTGTACGTCCGGTACTACCGCACACGCGGTCGTACCGCTCAAAACACATCGGTACTACCGATTCTCAAGAACTTCTAAAACTTCCAAAAACATCGCTTCTGGAAAAACCATACCGCAACAATGCGGTCATACCGTTGTGCGGTACTACCGCCGTTCAAGCTGCAGAAATACCGCTCACCAGTCGTTCCACTCCAAGACTCCAGATCATCCAATTTTCATTTAACTATTCATGTCAGAGATTCTCTCTCTCTGAAAAACAAGTGCGGTACTACCGCCAGACATGGCGCGGTCGTACCACTCAGCAAGAAATGCAATGTCCAAAAAAAACAAGTGATCTGGTTTTTCCATACCGCCAAACACACAACGGTATTACCGATGTGCGGTACTACCGCAAAATCAAACGGTACTACTGCACCACTTGAATGTGCAAAAGAGCTCAGAACACAACCCTGAGACACGTGGACGCACCAGATGATTTGAGCCGATCGGACCACGCTTTAAACCGTCGGATTTAGGAACAACAGAGAAAGTCCGAGCGGCCCACTTGATTTCATCCGTCGATTTCAATCCAACGGCTCATAGACTTTGACCATTTCGGACGGTCCGAACGTCCACTTCAATAATAGCCATCAGATCAAGATCTAACGGTTCGAGCAAACCACCGTTCAGACTCAGTGACTTGCGGTACTACCGCTGCACATCCGCGGTCATTCCACACTCCGGTTGTTCCAAGACAAACAACGCCAGATACTACGATAATCGACAAAAAGCTGATTGTCGACAGAATTCAACAGTGCTCAACAGCAAGTCAGCAAATAAGATCAAAATCATGTTCTAGAGACAATGTATTGAACTTTAAGCATTAAGACTAAGTCTTCATTATTGTCAGTGTATTCATCACCAAATATCATGACCAAAAACCTCTTGGTCTTACAATCTCCCCCTTGATGAATACATTGACAACACAAACAGTTTCAAAAGAGCATGAGAGTGACAGAAGTGTCAAAATTCCAAAAACTGTTCAAAAGAACCAAGTAACAGATTTTTCCCCCTTTTTCAAAAAAAAAAGTGCATTCAGATTTCTCCCCCTTTGGCAATGTGATCATCAAGAGCTTGAAATTTCGAAAAGAGGGGAGCCAAAAAGTCCAGAAGCTTTAAGTAAGTCAGTTTTATGGATTAATCAAGCCAAATTGGTGAGTAGAGCTAACAAGATCATATAAATGCATATACCACATAGCAATATCCAGACAAGTATTTCAAAGTGGTAAATCAAATTAGATTCATGACAAGCATTTACAATAACTAAAAAGATTATAATATCACAAATAGAAGTCATCAAAAAGTGAAAGCCTAACAGTGAGACAAACATTAAAAACTGGATGAGCTACGGTCTCATGAATCATCCTTTTGCTTCACTTTCAATTTTTTTGTGCATGTGGCATGCTTGGAGCATACATCTTTTCCAAGGTGGCATGCTTGAAGCATACTTCTTTTGATGAAACACTTTTTGTGCATTTTTCTGTTTTTATTATATTTCAAAAATACATAGCTAGGTATGGCATGCTTGAAGCACACTTCTTGTCATTTGAGCACTGTTATGTACTTCTCCTTTTTCCTTTTTGATACCCAGCTATGCATGGCATGCTTGAAGCACACTTCTTTTCATATTCTTTTTCTCAATCCTTTTATCTTTTAAAACATGCCAAATTGAGTGAGCAATACAGGACTGAAAAGAAGGACCTTTTTGCTTCAAATCCAAGACTTGAAATAGGACTCACAAATCAGCTTATCCTTTTCAATAAACAACACAAAGTGATTCCAATAATCAGACTAGTCAAAGATTTCAGCCATGTCATGCTTTAGTTATTTATGTAGCAAGTTTATTAAACCAGTCCAGATTAAGACTATATAGCACATGAATAAATATGATAAATATAGCTCTATTTATTTCAAAGACTTGGACTAAATGGAACATCAAAGCTTCTGAAATTTTGACCAACAGCTCCCCCTCAAAATAAGCCCATAGGATGAATAACACCCAATTCACTCCTCGCATTTAACAAATCGAGAAGTATCAAGCGGCTTAGTGAAAATATCAGCAATTTGAAAATCAGTTTCAACAAAGTGGAGAACAATATCACCTTTTTCAACATGATCTCTGAGAAAGTGAAATATGATATCAATGTGTTTGGTTCTAGAATGTTGCACTGGATTTTTAGCAATGTGAATAGCACTAGTGTTGTCACAATAAAGAGGAACAGTGCCCAAAACTAAACCAAAATCTTTGAGAGTAGCAGAAATCCAAAGAACTTGAGAGCAACTAGCAGCAGCAGCAACATACTCAGCTTCAGTAGTTGATTGAGTAACAAAAGATTGTTTTTGAGAGGACCAAGACACTAAAGAAGTGCCTAAAAAGTGACAAGTGCCAGATGTGCTTTTTCTATCAATTCTACACCCCGCAAAATCACTATCAGAGTATGCACTTAAAGTAAGACAGATGAAGATGAATAGAAAAGACCAAATTCTAAGGTTGATTGGAGATACCGAGAATTCTTTTCATAACTTTGTCGATGAGATGCACGAGGTGATGCTTGAAATCGAGCACATAAGCATACAGCCAAAGTGTATATCCGGCCTTGAAGCGATCAAATAGAGTAGAGATCCAATCATACTCCTGTAATCTTTTGATCCTTTGCTTCACCTTCTTCATCGTGGTCAAGAATGATGTAGACCCCATTGGTGTAGAGATTGGTTTGCATGTTGCCATGTCAAAACGTCTAAGCAAGTCTTTTGTATATTTGGTTTGATGAATGAAATTGACTTGCTTGGTCTGTTTTACTTGCAATCCTAAGAAGTAAGTTAGCTCCCCCATCATACTCATCTCAAACTCCCTGCTCATAGTATCTGAAAACTTGGAAACCAAAGCATGAGAGGAGCCCCCAAAGATGATATCATCCACATAAATCTGAATAAGTAATAGATCATTGCCATGTTTAAAAGTGAAAAGAGTTTTGTCTACCTTGCCCATTTAAAAATCATTTTTTTAGCAAAAACAGCTTAAGCCTCTCATACCAAGCCCGAGGAGCTTGCTTCAAACCATACAAGGCTTTTGAGAGTTTGTAGACAAGATTAGGAAACTTAGGATTTTCAAAACCAGGTGGTTGCTTAACATAAACTTCTTTCTCAATGTAGCCAGTTAGAAAAGCACTTTTTACATCCATTTGAAACAATTTGAATCCTTTAGATGCAGCAAAGGCTAAAAGAATTCTAATTGCTTCAAGTCTGGCTACAGGGGCAAAAGTTTCACCAAAATCAAGACCCTCCACCTGTGAAAATCCTTGAGCAACAAGTCTAGCCTTATTTCTCACAACAACACCATCCTCACTTTGTTTATTTTTAAAAACCCATTTAGTTCCAATTACATTATGTCCATGAGGAGGTTCAACTAAGGTCCAGACTTTGTTTCGCTCAAAGTTTTCTAATTCTTCATGCATGGCATTGATCCAAGACTCATCAGATAAAGCGTGACTTACATCATTAGGCTCAAAAGAGGCAACAAAAGCAGAATGAGCATGTGAGTCTGGAGAAGTGAACTTAGAGCGTGTTACCCTTTCATGAATGTCACCAATCATCAGTTCTGGAGGATGAACTCGTTGTATCCTCAAAGGTGCAGAAGGTTCTGAATTTGCTTCGCCATTTTGAACAACTTCAGTGGCTGTTATATCACTTGATGATGGTGCCACAGGAGGTGTATGATCAGCACTTGATGTCATGGGAGAAATATCATTACCAATACAAAAACCATCTTCTTCATCAAGAAATATGCTTTCAGACTCCCCCTGAATTTGTGTACCTGAAGTGTCAGTTCTAGAACAGGGACTAACCTCATCGAAAGTAACCTCACAAGTCTCAATAATTTTGTTTGTTTCAAGATTAAGCACTCGATAGCCACGAGAGTGAAGAGGATATCCATGTAAAATACCATCACTTGATCTAGATTCAAATTTGTCCAGATTACCATGTTTAAGAATAAAACATTTGCAACCAAAAACTCTGAAGTGAGAGACACTAGGCCTTTTGCCAAATCTCAGCTCATAAGAAGTCTTGTGCAAAGAGGCTCTCAAAAATACTCTGTTTGAGACATGACACGCAGTTGAGATTGCCTCTGCCCAATACTTCCTAGGAGTGGCATGTTCATCAAGCATGGTCCTTGCCATCTCAACCAAGGTTCTATTTTTCCTCTCAACTACACCATTCTGTTGAGGAACACGTGGAGAGGAAAATTGATGTTCCAACCCTTGTTCAGAGCAAAAGGAAGCAAATAAAGAATTCTTAAACTCAGTACCATTATCACTCCTTATAACTTTCACAGCACCATTCAATTCATTATTGAGTCTGAGAAACAAATCTTTGAAATGACCAAACGCTTCATCCTTAGACACCATGAAGTACACCCAAGAGTACCTAGAGTAATCATCAACAATCACAAGAATATACCACTTACCACCAACGGATTGAACTCTTGAGGGACCTACAGTGTCCATATGCAACAATTGTCCAGGGCCATCTATGATAATTACTAAAATAGGAAAATGAGGAGCAGCAACCATCTTACCGTGTCGACAGGGAGAACAAACCAAATCTTTTTCACCTTTCAATTTCGGCAGCCCCTTAATGAGATCAGTTCCACTAATTCGAACAAGATGATCAAAACCAATATGTCCTAATCTACGATGCCAAAAGAAAAGATCCCTAGATTCAGAAGCTAACAAACATCTAACATTAGGTGAAAAAGAATGATTGAAATCAGCTTTAAAAACTTTCCCTAAGCTAGAGATGTTAAAAACAAGATCACCAGAAGCATCTAAAACCCTACAAGCATGTTTCTTAAAGCTTACCTCAAGATTTTCTTCAATCAATTGTGAAACAGAAAGCAGATTGTAATTCAATTTACTTACCAAGGCAACATCTTTAAGAATGAACTTGTCATTTACGTGCACAGTACCTTTTGCCATCACAATTCCAGTTGAAGCATCCCCAAAAGTAATTAATTCATCATTGGATGCCTTAGTGAGGGAGGAGAACCACTTTGAATCACCAGTCATATGACGAGAACAACCCGAATCAACTAACCAAAAGTTCCCCTTCCTCAACAGCTGTACCTACAATTCAAGAGAATGTCGGTCTCACAAGATCAAGGTTAGTAAGACATGATTTAGGAATCCAATACTGTGACACACGACGAGTAGGAGTCACAAAAGCATTTCTGTTTTGAGTATACCATTGGTTAGTTTGTGCAAAAACTCCTAATCCTGCAGCAGTTTGTTTAGTGGAAACAAGAGGAGCTTCAAAAACTTTTCTTAGCCTATCTCTCTTTTCTTTCTTAGCTTTTCGAAAACAGAACTGAACTAAGTGTCCTTCTTTTCCACAGTGAGTACATTGATATTTATCTAAATGAGAGATTGCTGTTTTTCTTGTAACAATACTCGCTTTGAGAGAAGGATCCTTTGCAAAACCAAAGCAGATTTAAACAAAACATGTTTAGGTTCAGATTCAATTTGAATTTTCGAGTGTTCTAGAAGCTTAAGAACTTTGGGAGGGTGATTCTGGCATGAGCAATGAGAATTAAAACCTAGACCTTGTCTTTTAGAACTCACTCTTGATCTGCTCTAGAATCATGTTCAGATTTTTCTTGCCAAAAGAGAACCTCTCCAAAGTGTCTTTAAGATATTCATTCTCTTTAGCCAATTCAGGCCAAGTTGTGCACTTAACAAAACCATTTGAGATTTTCTTAGAGGCAACAGACTGAGCCATCTTTTCTTTTTCAGCAAACTCACTTAATTGTCTAGTCAAAGCATCAATTTCAGTTGTGAGTTTAGGACAATTTGTGCAAGAAAGTGTTTTATGGTAAAGCATTTGTTGTATAGAATCCTGAGATGACTTTAATCTAGCTCCTAGCAGTTCACAATTTGAACAAGTCTTATTTTGAACATTCACAGTACTTGTTTCTAAACAAATTGAGCTAGACTTCAGTTTTTCAATTTTAGCATGTGCAAGTATTAGTTTATCATCACATGAATTATGAGCAAGTTTTAGTTTTTCAAATTCAGCATGTAATGATCTAGCAACTTTCAATTCAGAATGTAATACTTGACATGATTGACATGATTCATCATCAGGAATAGCAGCCTTAAGTCTATCAATTTCAGAATTCAAGCTATCAACAATAAGGTCATGTTTCTTTGCTTTCTTTTTGTATTTTTTAAGCTCATTTGTCAATTTCAGCACAGCACGTGATAAATCAGCATAAGAGGGCTTTACCTCATCGAGTCCTTTGTAGAGATCATCATTATCATTAATTTCTTCACTACTTGCCATAAAGCATATCCTGTGAAATCAACCTCTTTTGCCTTCTTGTGATCATCCTCATTATCACTTTATGCGAATCAACATCACTTAACCCAATCTCCTCAAGAGCCGAGAGCACCTTGTTGTGACCTTCGATAATTTTGTTTCTTGCTTGAATCAAATTTGAATTTTGAACGCCGAGCTGGTGCTTTGTCATCCTTAGCTTCTTTACCTCTCAGTTTGGGACAGTTCACCTTAATGTGGTTTGGCTCACCACATTCAAAGCATCTAATTGGTCCTCCTCTTCTCCTTGATCTGACATTGTTAATTGCTTTAGTCACCCTATTTGAGAAGAGGACAAGTTGTTCTTTTGGGATCTCCTCCAATTGTTCATCTGAAATTAAACTCAAGGCAGACAACGAGAAACTAGAAGAACTTGATGAACTGTCAGTTTGGTTAGTCACTAAACCCAAGGAGTTGGACTTGTTTATTCTAGCCAAAATATCAATCTCATGTGTTTTCATCTTGGAATAAAGATCATATTAACAAGTCCTCCCAAACAGACATATCCAAAGCATTCAAAATCTGTCTAGCATTGTCAGAATCAGAATAAATCACATCAACAGAATGTAAATCACTAATGATTTTATTTAAGCGATCAAAAAGAGCATCTACATATTCACCCGGTTTCATCTCAAATTTGGAATACTCCTTTTTGAATTGATTTTGACGAACACCTTTAACAGATTTTGATCCTTCATGATAATCAGCAAGTGTTGTCCAAATTTTGTTAGCAGATTTAATGTTGGCAATTCTAGCAAACTCGTTTCTACTTAACCCTTGTAACAAAATATTTCTAGCCTTAGCATTAGCTTCAACATCAGCAGCGTTATTGTTGGTAATCACAGCAGGCACCTCATAAGGATTTTCAATTTTTTGCCAGATGACATTACCTTGTGCTTGCAGAAAGACCTCCATGCGTGTCTTCCAATAGATGTAGTCTGATCCATCGAAAGATGGTGGCTTACCTGAGAATCGATCTCGATCTGCCATTGCAACCTCGCTCTGATACCACTTGTAGGATCGTAATGGCAATCAGAAGGGGGGGTTGAATGATTGCAGCGAATTGACCCCCAAATTTCAACTTCTTGTTATCAAGAACAGCAGCAACTTCTCTGTTGACTTGAAAAGACTTCACAACCGAGACCTCCTCAGGCGCACACTAAGATCAACAAAACAAGAACCAAGATTGAACGAATCTGAACTTCATATATCAAACTTGATTTGTGTCTCTGAGAGAGCTTAGCAAGCACCACTCAAAGCCCTAATTTCAAGGACCTTACAACCGCAAAGATCAACAACAAAAAGCTACTGACCAAAACCTATCAAAACTCGTAACCCTCAAAAGTTAAATGCAGTCCGTACTCTCTCGCCTTCTCTTATAGCCTAGAGTCCTATCCATGTCCAACACGACACCAATCTGGACTCTAACTCAAACCAACCAGATTTGGACCTCCTTCCAAAACTGTCTTTCCAATTCTCTCACGTCGTAAGCCTCCGTGACACCACCTCCGTAGCTTAAACGTGATCCCTTTGATCTCCACGTGCTCCAGCGTGATCCAAACCACCTCTTGACATCCACGACTTCCAAGACCTCAGATTCCCCATCCTAGTCCGAGTCAATCCCGTCACCGAACGTAATTCGTCCTCACGCCTCAACCTGCACATGCAAAGATCAAAGAAACCCCAAATCTTGGCACAAGTTCTCCAACTTGACCATCCATTAACTCACTCACACTCATAAACACTATCATGCATCATGCACCAAGATATAGCTTACGAATTCAACAAATCCGCAGTTAATTCCCCAGACGCACTAGATGATTTGAGCCGATCGGACCACGCTTTAAACCGTCGGATTTAGGAACACTGTAGAAAGTCCGAACGGCCCACTTGATTTCATCCGTCAGATTTCAATCCAACGGCTCATAGACTTTGACCATTTCGGACGGTCCGAACGTCCACTTCAATAATAGCCATCAGATCAAGATCTAACGGTTCGAGCAAACCACCGTTCAGACTCAGTGACTTGCGGTACTACCGCTGCACATCCGCGGTCATACCGCACTCCGGTAGTTCCGCACAAACAACGCTGGTACTACCGATAATCCTGACAAAAGCTGATTGTCGACAGAATTCAACAGTGCTCAACAGCAAGTCAGCAAATAAGATCAAAAGCATGTTCCAGAGACAATGTATTGAACTTTAAGCATTAAGACTAAGTTTTCATTATTATCAGTGTATTCATCATCAAATATCATGACCAAAAACCTCTTGGTCTTACAAAGAGCAAGACTAAGAATTAAAGTCAAGTTAATAACTTTATCCTAGCTCCCGACTATTTGCTTGGTTTATTTAGATAAATCGAGTAAATAGTGTTTAATGGGTTTTCTGAAAAAGAGAGGTTTAACTAACTTACAGCTTTTCGATCGTGATTATCCTGCACTGGTCGATAGAGTAGGAATGAGTCGACACTAGGAAGTTCCTTCTAGTGGGCAGGACCACGTGCAGAGAGGAGAGGCTTCGACTAGGTGATGTTACCATCTCCGACCAGATTAATCAAATCAAGAACGGTCGACTTTGAGTTAGATAAACGTCTAGAGTTCCTTAAAAAATTTGTTCAACTTATTTCAATGCACTCAGTAGGTTCACTCTGGTAGCAAGAGTGAGAAACAGGATGACGCTAGGAAGTTCCTTCTAGTGGGCAAAACCACGTGCAGAGAGGAAAAGTCTTCGACTAGGTGTTGCAACTTTATCCGACCAGTTAAAACAAACCGAGCTTGTCGAAAGTAGTCAAGCAAATTTGGCAAGTGTACTCGGCTTAATTTATTTTTCAAAAGATGGATGAAGAAATAAACTAAGGTACTAAGAGTTGGTTTGACATTATTTCAACCATGTTTTTGACCCAAGCTCTTTGTGTTGGTAGAAAATGGAGGAACGAGTCGACTCTAGGAAGTTCCTTCTAGTGGGCGGGACCACATGCAGAGGGGAGATGCTTCGACTAGGTGATGTTACCATCCTTTCGACCATTGTAAAGATGAACTGGGTACTAGTCGTAGAATGTCTTACGACCAGTATATTGTCGTGGAAGAGTGGACGACTAGGAACTGGTCGAAGGCGGACCTTCGACTAGGGTATGGTTGAAAGAATTGTTAAAGCGCTACTCGAAGTAAGACAATAAAGATAGAAAGAACCTGATGCTTTATTGAATGGTTGGTCGTTTACACGTAGAATTTGCGTAACTAGTCGATATTCCAAGAATTTGAGAGAATTCGGCTGTCTTCCATTGCCAGTCGTACCAAACCTGGTCGCATAACTTCGACCACTGTGTAAAGACCTTCCCACCTGGGGGAAAGCTTGTTCCGATTAGACTGGGATTGAATTTTCCTCAATACCAAGCCACCTACAGCAAGGCTGCGAGGTTGGACCTTACGATCGTAGTATTTCTTGCAGGCTTCTTTGGTAGACTCTTGAGCGGATTAAGGCCTGATTCCTCTTTTCTTCAAGAAGGTTAATGTCATCCGCTCGAAGTTGCTCTTGGGCTGAGTCATTGAAGCTCTTGACCCTTGTAGACCTGATCTTTGGTTCTGGCGGAAGCATGGCTTCGGCACCAAAAACTAGGGAAAAAGGTGTTTTATGTGAGACCCTTAATTATTGGGATTTGTGCGAATTATAATTACCTTTGGTAGCATAATTCTTAATTAAGGAACAATGTAATGTCCTTAATAAAGATCATACTAGAAGCATAATCATAACAAGTAACAATCCAACAATTAGGTTCCGGATATATGTCATGCAATAGTTCCTGTGATTAGTGACTATTAGCATATATCCTTAATCAACATTGCATCAATCACATACAAGTCATACATTCACATAATTATACATTAATAATTACATCTCCAATTTCGGTTGCTACAGATGCAAAGTTGCTCTGATGCGAAATATGAGCAGATGACCTTGGGTCATTTACAAAAAAAGTAACAATGAAACGAAAAGATAAAAACAAAACCACCAATGGCCCCATCATCCCATGAGCTATTGCGTGGAGAATAAAACTAGCGCTACTCGTTAGCGTCACCCGAATCGGCGCTAACGGGCATCTCATAAAGATATCCATCCTCACCGCAACAAGAGGTCATAAAACCACGAGTACGAAAGGTACTCGAAGAAGACTTACACAAACTAATAAAAGAAAGTGGTTGTTAGAACCTATACAATGGAATAGAAAGTATATATGCATAAGGTTGACAATGAAGGTTTAAATGGTTCGGTTTGCATAAAGCGATACATCTTAACCTACAATTGCTATATTTTGATAAAGCAGTTTTAACAAATTGATTTGGACTAAAACAAAGTGAATAAGTGTAATTGTAAACATAAACAAGAACAAGAATAAATAACATCTCACGATTAATTATGCAGAACAATCATCATGCGAACCAATTCCCAAAGCCCAAAATTAGAATAACTTCTATACAGGTGACATCAATCCAAGCGTTGTCCGTAACCGTGGACACGGCTATTCGAATAGTTTTAACCCTGCAGGGGTGTACATCTTTACCCACACGACTTAGTTAGCCCGTAAGCCCCCAGGATAATAGCACACCGCCTTTGGTATGCCGGTAAGTAAACTAAGATTTGGTATTTTCAACAAGTTAACACTATTGAGTTGGATGACCCATGTGAAATTAATCCCGCTTAAACCAGACTGATAGCATACATTCAACCGGGGTTCACATGTTGTACCGGGAATGCCGACCCAGTCAATTAAATGCAAACTCGTGTTAGCCACACATATTACACCGCAGTCGGGGCCCTGAAGGAACGTACATGCGATGTAACACATCTACGCCCTTACCCATCTAAGAACATCTGATATCAATATAAGCTCCACATGGCATACGACACGGCCCGAAGACTTAAGCATCTATGCCATATGAAATCAATACACATGTCCTTACTCTCCTGTATCCAACTCAATAATATTAACCCTTTACTTAACCAAACAGTGCCCATACACTGCGTGTGGAAGTACGTTGGGGCTCGAATTGGGCCGTCAGAGTTCAGTCCTTAATCAACCCAGACAAGACATCCACATTTCCCATTCTCGTGCACAGAGCACCATCACTAGCATCCACTTGTCCAGATTTGAATTGATTGATAACAGGATTCAGAAGCATTTCCAAATCAAATAAACTGAACAAAGATCAAAATAAGTATAAATCATTTGTTATTCCCAAGTCTGACAAGCTAAGCTTGCCAAACTCTAACGTTCTAGGGACTGCATGGCTAAGCAAAAGTGAAAATTAAATATAATAACATCACAAACTACCTTAGGTTGAGTGTATGATATAATTCAAGATAATCCACAAGTTCAGGGTATAACTACCTAAGAACAGGGCACAAATAAATTTTAGAAATTTGCATGCACAAAGTCATCTTTGTATTTTAGAATTCTAAAGTTCAAAAGATTAGGTTCAACATGGTGCGAGAGAGGAAGCTTGCCTTGATAGTAGTAAATAACCTCTTGTTCAGGTTCTTGAGATTCAATAAAAGGCTCAACACACTCGGAAGAACCAAGATCTAAAGAGAGTAAAAGAATTTCCAATAAACATAGGAAAAACAGAGAACAGATGTTGTAAAAGAATGCATGATCAAATGATAATGCATGGGTAATAGTATGCTTAAGCTATATCTAATTTAGTAAGGGTAATAATCCATATATATCATCTCTTGATATTTATTACCCAGATTTTAGATTTAGAAAATAGCTACGATGTCGGGTTTTATATACACTAGAACAGATGACCTATAATTAAGCTACCTATTAAGTCCAACATCATATAAATGGAAAATTAAGCTGAAACTAAATGTATTAAGGCTAATGTTGGCCTCTCGAGCATTTAATAGCTATTAGTAGCAATTTAAAGCCTTGGATGGTTCTTTGTTCATGTTGTCGGTTTGGTTAAAAACCAAAAACAACCAAACATCAATTACCATTTTCGCTAGCTAGTGATGCTACAACATATAAATACTTAAAAAGAGAGTAATTAATACCAAGAATCACTCTCGCTATCCTATTGGCTCGGCTTATTTGAAAGAAAGGAGCAAATAGAGTCATTTGTCGGTTTTGTTATACCATAAAACAAGAAAGAGTTTTTAACTATTTTCGCTATAAAGAAAACTACATAAAGTAAGGCTTCTATCAGTAGTAGAATTTAACTCAAATCTAATTAAGCTAGTGCACTGGTAGAGAAACCCTAGGTCTTGAATACGATATGAAAGACCGAAAAGTCATAATAATAACTTTTCAGTTTAAAGGAACCGGAATCATCACATGAACAGATGAGTGATCCTAGTGAGTGAGGGATGTCCTAAAAGAATTTAAGCTAACAGAAGACAAGACTAACTCACCAGCTAGGGTTTGGAAAAGACAGAGCCAAGCTCTTGGTCAAACAAGAAAAGATCCAATAGCCTTTTTCCTTGTGCTGACCAAAAGAAGATGATGGATTTAGCTCTAAAGATTATTAGATATATCTTTGCTAAGGAAAAAGATGGAACTCAACTCACCAAGTGAGATTTCTCAAGATGAAGCTTCACAGCTAAAGTTGACAGGGAGCAAGTCCTAAGTCCAACCTACAAGAAATACCTACACCCACATTAGTATGAGATTTAGGTATGCTTGTAGTTGAACAAGGCAGAGGGACAAGGGTGCTTCACTGCAAGGAGATAAAGAAAATGAGCTCCTCCCTTGGTTAACAATGTCAAGTCCCAAGACTAAGGATTATATAGTGTATGGAATGTGTAGAGCAATTGAGAATTCTCTAGAGACAATGAGATGGCACTAAGGATAAGGATTAGGAGAAAATATCCTCCAAATCTGCTCATCACCACCATTTCGGTCACAACCATGTCCATGGTGGGAAAAACCAGAGAGAAATCAAAATTCTACCACTTACATGTGGGCCCCAAAGTCATGCAATGCACACAAAGACACGAATGAAGCAAAAACCGGTCCTTCGCCGAGTGGGTCCTGTGAGTATACACAAGATATCGTAAGCCGCACGTAGCAGCGCCAAACCGACAATGACATGCGGGGGCCCCAGGCAAAGCGCGCCATACACGCAAGCAAATAAGACCCATGCACGCCCACCGTCCGATTAGAATTGAGTGGTGGCGATCGCGAGGTTAAAACAAGTTGAATCGGTATGGATCGATATGGGCCACACGATCCTCGGCGAACGACCCACGATCGCGAAGCCTTGAAGTGGTCCGAACGGCACATCTCAACAAGAGCCGTTCGATCACACGTCAACGGCTGCGATTCGGTGGGCGCTGAAGTGGTCCGATCGGCCCAATCCACGAGCCGCGGCGATCGCGATCAAAGGTCCCGGATCAGATGATGCATGCCGAAGCCGCCTCAAGGAAAATCGCCGTTGGATCTACAATCAGCGGCCGAGATCGCTGTGGGGTTCGGTCGGTCCGAAGCGCACATTTGATCTGGGCCGCTCGCTAACATTTCAACGGCCCAGATGGGCTAGGGTTCGGACGCGTGCGCGAATGGAACGGCCCGAGCCGGATCTGCCTGGTTGAACCAAGCCATTTCGGTCGGACCTGAGTTAGGGGTGGGTCGCTACAGTACTAGACCGGGGAAGTTGACCAGGTCTGAATAAATTGCAAACAGATTTGACTGGGACTTTTAAAATAGCAAATAAATTTGTAAATTCATAAAATTTTGTAGAATCACTGCTTCTTCTTTATAAATACATAAATAATTCAATTAAACTAATTAAGGTTTATTTAAAGACAAATATTTTTATGAATATCAAAATAATTTCTAAAATTCAACAAAAATTATTTTTGGCCAATATAATTTTTCTGATTTTCAATTAAAATAATTCCCAATCCTAATACCAACATTGGATGGTATTTCCTTCTAAAATTTTTATCAAGTTGGAATTATAATTAAAATTTTTGGGAAAATAGTTTACAACATGTTACCTAATTTGCTAATTTGAACAGTAATGACATGAACGATTGCTTCATTCTTTGTATATTAGGGTTGGGGCTGTTACAAACCTACCTCCCTTAAGAAAATCTCGTCCCGAGATTTCTTATAATTCAGAAGTTGGACAACGATGAAGTTGCAATGATGTTCTTTAGGAACATAACATCGCTTGTCTTTATTTCTTTCAAAGATAGAAAAGAAATTTTTACATAACAAAGATAGTGCCGTTATTACAACTTATGTTACATTGCTTTGTTTAACCTTGCCTTTCTTGATTCAAAGGCAAGTATTAAACAAAAAAAGGTGGGGTGCTCGATTCTCATCGATCTTGGCGCTCCCAAGTGGCTTCATCTTCTAATGATTAGCCCATCGAATTTTTAAGAACTTGACAGTGCGATTTCTTGTCCTACGTTCCATTTCGTCAAGGATACGCACTGGTTGTTCTTGATATGAAAGATCCGGTTGCAGATCAAGATTCTCATAAGTAGTGGCCTCGGTGGGAACACGAAGGCACTTCTTTAATTGAGAAACATGAAAGGTATCATGAACTGCCGACAACGTGTCGGGAAGTTCCAATTGATACGCCACGGCCCCTCGCTTTGCGATGATTTGGAAAGGTCCGATATAACGAGGTGCTAGTTTTCCTTTCACTTGAAAGCGATGAGTACCTTTCATCGGCGACACTTTAAGATAGACGAAATCATCTATTTCAAAACTTAGCTCACGGCGGCGATGATCGGCATAGCTCTTCTGACGAGACTGGGCAGTTTTCAAACGGTCTCGAATTAGACAAACTTGTTCTTCAGCTTCCAAAACCAAGTCTGGGCCAAAGAATGGTCTTTCACCAGATTCTGACCAATTCAATGGAGTCCTACAAGCTCTTCCATACAAGGCTTCAAAAGGTGACATTTGAATACTTGCTTGGTAGCTATTATTGTAGGAAAACTCCACATACGGCAAAGATTTCTCCCAATTCTTGCCATATGCTAAAACACGAGCTCTCGAAGATCTTCCATTATTTGATTCACCCTTTCGGTTTGACCACCGGTGCGAGGATGATAAGCGATCTTTGAAGGATAATTCAGTTCCCATTGCTTGATGAAGACAATTCCAAAATGGGAAGTGAATTGAGATCCACTATGCGAAACAATAACTTTAGGAACACCGTGGAGACAAACAATCCTAGCAATATCTGACTCGCTAGTTGCTTGCCATTGAAATTGGTTCTAACAGGAAGGAAATGAGCCACTTTCGTTAGTCGATCAATTATAACCCATATGGCATCAAATCCATTCTGGGACTTGGGAAGCTCGGTAACAAAATCCATACCGACTTCTTCCCATTTCCATTGTGGAATAGGCAAAGGCTGAAGGGTACCAGCAGATTTCAAGTGCTCTGCTTTAACCCTTTGGCATATATCATATTCAGCAATATACTGAGCAATTTGCCTTTTCATTTTGCTCCACCAAAATGTTTTCTTCAAATCCTGGTACATCTTAGTACTGCCAGGATGTAAAGAAAATTTGGAATTATGAGCTTCTTTAAGAATTAGCTCTCTCAGCTGTGAATCTGAGGGTACCACTAAACGATTGCGATAACGAATGGTACCACGAGCATCTTCGTAAAATTCATTGGCTTTACGCGCTTCATGTTTTCTTTGATCTCGCTACCTCGGATCGGTTTTACGGGCCTCGAATCGATCTTGAGTGTTGACTTTACTTCCAAAGTAGCAAGAAATCCATCTTCGACCATTTCGAGACTTAAGCGCTGGAAGTCAGCACATAAACTCTTAGTCAAAGGAATTGTGGATAAGCAATTGCACTGTGTGACTTCTGCTTAGAGCATCACCCACAACATTGGCTTTGCCAGGATGGTAATGAATACCCATATCGTAGTCTTTGATCAATTCAAGCCATCTTCTTTGTCTCATATTCAGGTCAACTTGAGTGAATATGTATTTTAGGCTCTTATGATCAGTATAGATTTCGCAACGATTGCCGAGAAGGTAATGTCGCCAAATCTTTAATGCATGGACTACTGCTGCCAATTCTAAATCATGGGTAGGATAATTCACCTCATGAGGTCGCAACTGCCTGGATGCATATGCCACAACTCGGCCCTCTTGCATAAGCACACAGCCAAGTCCATGGCGAGATGCATCACAATAAATATCAAAATTCTTATGGATGTCTGGAAGAGTGAGAATAGGAGCTTCAGTCAGGAGCTTTCTTAAAAGCTGAAAACTGTTTTCACATTCCACTGACCAAAAGAATTTGTTCTCTTTCTTCAAGAGCTGAGTCAGAGGTCTGGAAATCTTGGAAAAGTTTTCAATGAACCTACGGTAATATCCCGCAAGTCCAAGGAAACTTCGAATTTCAGGAACATTTTGGGTGCTTCGATCTAGTACATCTTGCACTTTGTTTGGGGTCAATCAGTAATACCTCCTTCGGATAATACATGACCCAGAAATGCAACTTGCTTGAGCCAGAAAGCACACTTGCTAAATTTGGCATACAGCTGATGCTTGCGAAGTGTATCCAGCACAAGTCTCAAATGATGCTCGTGTTCTTTATCAGACTTGGAGTAGATAAGAATGTCGTCAATAAACACAACAACAAACTTATCCAAGAAATCCATGAATACTGGAATTCATTAGATTCATGAAATAAGCAGAGCATTTGTTAGACCAAAGGACATAACAGTATACTCGTATAATCCATAACGAGTAGAGAATGCGGTTTTAGAAATATCCTCAGTTCTTACTTTGATCTGATGATAGCCCGAACGCAAATCAATCTTAGAAAAGACACGGGCTCCAGTTAACTGGTCAAACAGATCATCAATTCGGGGCAAAGGATACTTATTCTTGATAGTAACCTCATTTAACGGATGGTAATCTACACACATCCGTAAAGTCTGATCTTTCTTTTGACAAAGATGGCGGGCATCCCTGTGGTGAGAACTTCGGTCGAATGAATCCCTTGTCAAGCAATTCTCCAAGCTGTTTTTTCAATTCAAACAGCTCATTGGAAGGCATGCGATAAGGTCTTCTCGAAATGGGAGCAGTACCAGGGACTAGTTCAATCACAAACTCTACTTCCCGATCAGGTGGCATACCGGGAAGTTCTTCAGGAAAGACATCCTGATATTCACACACTACTGGTACTGACTCTAAGGTAGGAGTGATATCAGCTTTCAATGCACCAAGGTGGGAATGGACTGCTCTAGGTTGAAAGATGACTGAAAGGCCGTTTTTATTAGTGAGGGATATAGCTCTCTGGGCACAATTAATTTGACCAAAATTTTTGGACAGCCAGTCCATACCCAGAATGACATCTATCCCTTTAGAGTTTATCACAATTAGGTCAGCCCAAAAGTCTACCCCTTCAATATTAATGTTGACATTTAGGCAAATTTGATCAGTCATGAATACTGACCCAGGTGAGTGAATAATATGAGGTGGTTGAAGCAGATGCATGTCTAATTGATGTTGAGTAGCAAACTGCCTATTAATAAAAGAATGGGATGCTCCAGAGTCAAATAGAACAATAGCTGAACTAAAATTAACTAGGAGCATACCAAGGATAACCTCAGGTGTCTCGGCCGCTTCTTCAAGAAATAATTGATTCACACGTACCATGACCGAACAGGTCGCTTAACAACTATCTTTGGGGAAGGTGCAGGACGCACAGTAGCTGGAGATGGCTGAACAGGTGGTAATCCCTTTGCCTTAGCAAAGCACTGATTAGCGAAATGTCCCGGACGACCACAATGATAACATATCACCCCCGGCCTGACATTGACAGCAGGAGGTGGTCTGTGTCCACTAGGTCGGGACTGTCCAGTGGGTGGCGGTGGACGAAAAGCAAACACCTAGCGCTACAGTGGGCGGAGCCGGTGCTCGGAAGATCGAGGTTGCCACAGACGCGTCCGACCGAACGACCACTATATGTGAATTGAGTGGCCTTCGCCGCTTAGTGAATCTTCCAAAGCCTTGCTCTTGGTCTCAAAGAATTATGGCTTTGTCCACAAGATGTTGGAAATTTCTGAAGTCTTGTATTGCCAAAGCCAGTTGCAGCTCCTCAGACAAACCATTCATAAAACGGTTTCGACGACGAGTGTCAGTCGAAACATCGTCAGGGGCATACCGAGCAAGAAAATTGAACTCATGAAGATACTCGGTCACTGACTTTCGCCCTTGCTTGAGAGCAAGAAATTCCTGCTGCTTGAGCATCATCACTCCCTCATGAATATGGGCTTCGCGAAAGGCCTCCATGAACTCAAGCCAGGTGCGAGTATGTCCGGTGGGTTGGATAGCCAGATAATTATCCCACCAATTACTAGCTGGTCCAGTCAGCTGGTAGCTAGCATATAAGACCTTCTCCCTTTCAGAACATTGGGCAATGGTCAGCTTCTTTTCGATTTCCCGAAGCCAATCCTCTGCCTTCATTGGATCCTGGGAGCTGGAGAACACTGGCGGGTTAGTTCGCTGAAAATCAGCGAGACTACCCTGACCATGTTGAACTCCTGCTCTACCAGTTGGTGTAGGAATAGAAGAAGTGTTGCGCGCAATCTGCTCCAATATGCGCGTCTGGTCCATGCGGTTGCGCTCAATTTGCATGAGCACGTCCGCCATGGTGGGTGGTGGAGGAAGTTCCTCTTCCTGACGACCACCTTGTGGACCATGAGATCCGGAAGGGTCAGTCTGCTCTCCCTGAGTTTGGAGAACAGGGGTGGAAAACCTCTCCTCTTGTTGTGTTCGCGATCGAGTGGTTGGTCCTGTCATCCTGTTGCCATATAATGGTTAACAACATAACAAGGATACCCTCGGGCTAACACATACAAGATTAGGAGATAGAAATTAATTAAATACTAAACCTAAGCATGCAGCATGTCATGGTATGCAACCAATTAACACCAAAATAACACCAAGCTGAGTACTGACAAAAGGGCGACATTACTTTATTAACACATTAAGTCCAAATACACAAGTCGGCCACTCATCTATAGAGAAAAGACAAGGTAGATAAGAGACCGATCTTGGAAAATCAACGAAAGATGGATAAGAATTGATACTAAAAGAAGATAAGGAATAAAAGATAGCGGAGACTTAGATCTTTAGAAATTAATTTAAGTTAAAATAATGTTACAGAGACTCACTAAAGGTAACAACCATGCTAATTCTATCCTACAGTAATGTATGCTCGATACCAACGCTGTGAGACCCTTAATTATTGGGATTGTGCGAATTATAATTACACCGTAGCATAATTCTTAATTAAGGAACGATGTAATGTCCTTAATAAAGATCATACTAGAAGCATAATCATAACAAGTAACAATCCAACAATTAGGTTCCGGATATATGTCATGCAATAGTTCCCGTGATTAGTGACTATTAGCATATATCCTTAATCAACATTGCATCAATCACATACAAGTCATACATTCACATAATTATACATTAATAATTACATCTCCAATTTCGGTTGCTACAGTACCAGGTTGCTACAGTACCGAAATATGAACAGATGACCTTGGGTCATTTACAAAAAGAGTAACAGCGGAAACGAAAAGATAAAAACAAAACCACCAATGGCCCCATCATCCCAAGAGCTATTGCGTGGAGAATAAAACTAGCGCTACTCGTTAGCGTCACCCAGATCGGCGCTAACGGGCATCTCATAAAGATATCCATCCTCACCTGCAACAAGAGGTCATAAAACCCTGAGTACGAAAGGTACTCAGCAAGACTTACACAAACTAATAAAAGAAAGTGGTTGTTAGAACCTATACAATGGAATAGAAAGTATATATGCATAAGGTTGACAACAGAAGGTTTAAATGGTTCAGTTTGCATAAAGCGATACATCTTAACCTACAATTGCTATATTTTGATAAAGCAGTTTTAACAAATTGATTTGGACTAAAACAGTGAATAAGTGTAATTGTAAACATAAACAGTAACAAGAATAAATAACATCTCACGATTAATTGTGCAGAACAATCATCATGCCGAACCAATTCCCAAAGCCCAAAATTAGAATAACTTCTATACAGGTGACATCAATCCAAGCGTTGTCCGTAACCGTGGACACGGCTATTCGAATAGTTTTAACCCTACAGGGGTGTACATCTTTACCCACACGACTTAGTTAGCCCGTAAGCCCCCAGGATAATAGCACACTGCCTTTGGTATGCCGGCCGGGTAAACTAAGATTTGGTATTTTTCAACAAGTTAACACTATTGAGTTGGATGACCCATGTGAAATTAATCCCGCTTAAACCAGACTGATAGCATACATTCAACCGGGGTTCACATGTTGTACCGGGAATGCCGACCCAGTCAATTAAATGCAAACTCGTGTTAGCCACACATATTACACATGATCGGGGCCCTGAATGAACGTACATGCGATGTAACACATCTACGCCCTTACCCATCTAAGAACATCTGATATCAATATAAGCTCCACATGGCATACGACACGGCCCGAAGACTTAAGCATCTATGCCATATGAAATCAATACACATGTCCTTACTCTCCTATATCCAACTCAATAATATTAACCCTTTACTTAACCAAACAATACCCATACATCTGCGTGTGGAAGTGCGTTAGGGCTCGAATTGGGCCGTCGAGTTCATCCTTAATCAACCCGCATAAGACATCCACATTTCCCATTCTCGTACACGAGCACCATCACTAGCATCCACTTGTCCAGATTTGAATTGATTGATAACAGGATTCAGAAGCATTTCCAAATCAAATAAACTGAACAAAGATCAAAATAAGTATAAATCATTTGTTATTCCCAAGTCTGACAAGCTAAGCTTGCCAAACTCTAACGTTCTAGGGACTGCATGGCTAAGCAAAAGTGAAAATTAAATATAATAACATCACAAACTACCTTAGGTTGAGTGTATGATATAATTCAAGATAATCCACAAGTTCAGGTATAACTACCTAAGAACAGAGGCACAAATAAATTTTAGAAATTTGCATGCACAAAGTGTCACCAGTATTTTAGAATTCTAAAGTTCAAAAGATTAGGTTCAACATGGTGCGAGAGGAAGCTTGCCTTGATAGTAGTAAATAACCTCTTGTTCAGGTTCTTGAGATTCAATAAAAGGCTCAACACACTCGGAAGAACCAAGATCTAAAAGAGAGTAAAAGAATTTCCAATAAACATAGGAAAAACAGAGAACAGATGCGAGTAAAGAATGCATGATCAAATGATAATGCATGGGTAATAGTATGCTTAAGCTATATCTAATTTAGTAAGGGTAATAATCCATATATATCATCTATCGATATTTATTACCCAGATTTTAGATTTAGAAAATAGCTACAAGATGTCGTTTTATATACACTAGAACAGATGACCTATAATTAAGCTACCTATTAAGTCCAACATCATATAAATGGAAAATTAAGCTGAAACTAAATGTATTAAGGCTAATGTTGGCCTCTTGAGCATTTAATAGCTATTAGTAGCAATTTAAAGCCTTGGACCGTTCTTTGTTCATGTTGTCGGTTTGGTTAAAAACCAAAAACAGCACAGCATCAATTACCATTTTCGGCTAGCTAGTGATGCTACAACATATAAATACTTAAAAAGAGAGTAATTAATACCAAGAATCACTACTGCTATCCTATTGGCTCGGCTTATTTGAAAGAAAGGAGCAAATAGAGCTGTTGTCGGTTTTGTTATACCATAAAACAGTAAAGAGTTTTTAACTATTTTCGGCTATAAAGAAAACTACATAAAGTAAGGCTTCTATCAGTAGTAGAATTTAACTCAAATCTAATTAAGCTAGTGCACTGGTAGAGAAACCCTAGGTCTTGAATACGATATGAAAGACCGAAAAGTCATAATAATAACTTTTCAGTTTAAAGGAACCGGAATCATCACATGAACAGATGAGTGATCCTAGTGAGTGAGGATGTCCTAAAAGAATTTAAGCTAACGTAAGACAAGACTAACTCACCACTAGGGTTTGGAAAAGACAGAGCCAAGCTCTTGGTCAAACAAGAAAAGATCCAATAGCCTTTTTCCTTGTGTTGACCAAAAGAAGATGATGGATTTAGCTCTAAAGATTATTAGATATATCTTTGCTAAGGAAAAGATGGAACTCAACTCACCAAGTGAGATTTCTCAAGATGAAGCTTCACACTAAAGTTGACAGGAGCAAGTCCTAAGTCCAACCTACAAGAAATACCTACACCCACATTAGTATGAGATTTAGGTATGCTTGTAGTTGAACAAGGCAGAGGGACAAGGGTGCTTCAACTGCGAAGGAGATAAAGAAAATGAGCTCCTCCCTTGGTCAACAATGTCAGAAGTCCCAAGACTAAGGATTATATAGTGTATGGAATGTGTAGAGCAATTGAGAATTCTCTAGAGACAATGAGATGGCACTAAGGATAAGGATTAGGAGAAAATATCCTCCAAATCTGTTCATCACCACCATTTCGGTCACAACCATGTCCATGGTGGGAAAAACCAGAGAGAAATCAAAATTCTACCACTTACATGTGGGCCCCAAAGTCATGCAATGCACACAGCACACGAATGAAGCAAAACCGGTCATTCTTGAGTGGGTCCTGTGAGTATACACAACATGCATCTGCGCCACCGCACGAAGCGGCGCCAAACCGACGCCGACATGCGGGCCCTGTGGCAACGTGCCATACACGCCAAGACAAATGAAGACCCATGCACGACCACCGTCCGATTAGAATTGAGTGGTGGCGATCGCGAGGGTTAAAACAAGTTGAATCGGTATGGATCGATATGGGCCACACGATCCTCGGACACCACGATCGCGAAGGCCAGAAGTGGTCCGAACGGCACATCTCAACAAGAGCCGTTCGATCACACGTCAACGGCTGCGATTCGGTGGGCGCTGAAGTGGTCCGATCGGCCCAATCCACCAGAGCCGTGCGATCGCGATCCAAAGGTCCCGGATCGGATCTTGCAATGAAGCCGCCTCAAGGGAAAATCGCCGTTGATCTACAATCGCCGAGATCGCCAGGGGTTCGGTCGGTCCGAAGCGCACATTTGATCTGGGCCGCTCGCTAACATTTCAACGGCCCAGATGGGCTAGGGTTCGGACGCGTGCGCGAATGGAACGGCCCGAGCCGGATCTGCCTGGTTGAACCAAGCCATTTCGGTCGGACCTGAGTTAGGGGTGGATCGCTACAGTACTAGACCGGGGAAGTTGACCAGGTCTGAATAAATTGCAAACAGATTTGATCGACTTTTAAAATAGCAAATAAATTTGTAAATTCATAAAATTTTGTAGAATCACTTTGCTTCTTCTTTATAAATACATAAATAATTCAATTAAACTAATTAAGGTTTATTTAAAGACAAATATTTTTATGAATATCAAAATAATTTCTAAAAATTCAACAAAAATTATTTTTGGCCAATATAATTTATCGATTTTCAATTAAAATAATTCCCAATCCTAATACCAACATTGGATGGTATTTCCTTCTAAAATTTTTATCAAGTTGGAATTATAATTAAAATTTTTGGGAAAATAGTTTACAACATGTTACCTAATTTGTTAATTTGAACAAGAATGACATGAACAAAGGCTTCATTATCAGATATTAGGGTTGGGGTCTGTTACATTTTGCTGTTGCTGAGACTAGCGGTCGTCGAATCCCCCATAATATCGAGGGTAATTCTTAAACCCAAGCCCCGAGCGCTTGACAAGCTAGTCGAAGACTCGAGTTTTAATTCCCTGCATTATTTGGCCATTTGCTCGTTTGACTGCCCCATTGCTTTGGGGATGGGCGACAGAGGCGTAACAGAGCTTGGTACCCAACTCGTCGCAAAATTCTTGAAATTTTGCGCTCGAAAATTGTTTACCATTATCTGTGATTATTCAACTTGGGACACCAAACTGAGTAATCATGCTTTTCGTCATGAACCATTTTGTGGCTTCCGTTATTATCCCAGTCACAGGTTCGGCTTCAATCCATTTTGTGAACGTATCAATAGCCACAAAAAGGAACTCGAAGCCTCCTGGAGCCCTTAGGAACGGTCCTAGGATATCGAGACACTAGGTCGCAAAAGGCCAAGATAAAGGGATTGTTTGTAATGCCTGAGCTGGTTGGTGTATTTGCCTGCTATGAAACTGGCATTGTACACATTTCTTAACCAACTCTTTGGCATCGTAGAGGGCTGTTGGCTAGTAAAATCCTTGTCGAAAGGCTTTTCCGACCAACGTTCTATAGGAAGCATGAGTTCCACAGATGCCCCTGTGTATGTCATGAAGGAGGCTTAGTCCTTCTCTCTGCGGTAGGCATCGCATGAGTACTCCTTGAGTACCTCGTTTATAGAGGACTCCTTCGACCAAAGTATATATTTTGGCCTTTCGGGATAAACGATCTGCTTCGAGATCGTCATCGTCACGAAACCCGCCTCAAGATACTTGTAGATGGGATCCATCCAAGTATCATCGTAATCTAGAGAGGCTGTCTCAATAGGAGATGTCTCTGGTGTGTCCACCAGAGACGGCTTTTCGAGTTTCTCCAAGAAAACCCCTTTTGGTACTTGTGATCGGGAAGAAGCCATCCGAGCAAGCTGGTCTGTGAGGAAATTATCCTTTCAAGGGATAAATTGTACCTCGAAACCGAAAAAATGCTTTTCAAGCTTTTGAACCTCTGATAAGTACCGCAACATGGTCAGATTAGAGCACTGGTACTCTTTTTCGACCTGATTCACGACTAGTTGAGAGTCTCCTCTTATGAGTAGTCGTCGAACCGCGAGCGCTTTCGCAGCTCGTATGCCGGCTAGTAAACCTACGTATTCTACCACGTTGTTAGTGGCCTGAAAGTTTAACTGTATGGCATACTTTAAGGTCTCTCCGTTAGGAGATTCCAGGACCACCCCAGCCCCCGAGCCACTTAATGTAAGTGACCCGTCAAAGTACATCGTCCACTTGTTGTGGGTATCGTACTGGGGATCCTGAACAGGTTCAGGATTTGTCCATTTGGCGACAAAGTCTGCCAAGATCTAGGATTTAATGGCTGTTCGGGACATGAAATGGAGGTTGAACTCCCCAAGTTCTACTAACCATTTAGACATGCGTCCCGCTGCTTCCCTATTTTGGAGGATTACTCCCAAGGGAAACTCAGACGGCACAATTATCTTGTGCACCTAAAAATAATGCTGCAGTTTCCTCGAAGACATGAGGAGGGCATAGACAAGCTTTTGGACTTGAGGGTAACGCTCCTTACGTCCGTGCAAAACTTCACTTACGTAGTACACTGGTCGTTGAATGTTTTCACGTTCTACGACTTGTACTGCGCTCACTGCCTGTGGTGTGGCAGCTAGATAAATTAAGAGCGTCTCTTCTGGTTTCGGGGATACCAGAACAGGAGCATTCGTAAGATATCTCTTGACATCCTCAAAGGCAGCGTTTGCCTCTTCCGACCACTCAAAACCCTCGTGCTTCCTTAGAAGTTTGAAGAAAGGTAGTCCTTTTCCCCCAGTCGTGCTATGAAACGACTTAAAGCCGCCATACACCATGTGACCTTTTGGACTTCTTTCTTTGTGGTTGGAGAGCGCATTTGAACAATGGCTTTTACCTTTTTGGGATTTGCTTCGATCCCTCGTACGGAGACTAGGAATCCAAGCAATTTTCCCGAAGAGACTCCAAACATACACTTCTCAGGATTGAGTTTCAAGCGGTGTTTTCTGATGTTGTTGAACGTCTCCTGCAAGTCCGAAACATGATCAAGCCGTTTGATGCTTTTTACGACTAGATCGTCAACATAGGCTTCCAAATTTCGGCCTAGCTGAGGTGAAAAAGTCGATTGCATCAAACGTTGAAAAGAAGCGCCAGCATTTTTTAAACCAAATGGCATTTTGACATAGCAAAATATACTAAATGGGGTAATAAATGCGGTTTTCTCTTCATCTTCTAGACACATATTTATCTGGTGGTAACCAGAATATGTATCTAAAAAACTTAATATTTCGCAACCAGCAGTAGAGTCAACCAACTGATCGATAGGAGGTAAAGGGAAATCATATTTTGGACAAGCTTTATTAAGATCAGTGAAGTCTACGCACATTCGCCACTTGCCGTTAGACTTCCTAACCATTACAAGGTTGACCAACCACTCTGGGTGGTCGACTTCTCTTATAAAGCCTGCTTTAAGTAGCTTGTCCAATTCTGACCTTATAGCATCTCATCGATTAGGGAAAATCTCCGTAATTTTTGTTTTACGGTACTTTGTCGGTAGTAAAAGCTAGCTTCGTGCCGATCACTTCCACAGGGACTCCGGGCATGTCGGATGCTTGCCACGCGAAGACATCTGTGTTTGCTCAGAGGAAAGTGATGAGGGTGTCTTCTTACTTGGGGTTGGAAGTATCCTCGATCTGATCAGCCTTCGAAGGTTCTTCCCGATCCAGGGAACCTCTTTGACTTGGTAGTTCGGCTTGGCGCGCACTTTTAGGCTTCGAGCTCTTAGTCGAAGGTCGCCTTTTCTTCCCGAAATGGTATCGACCAACCATCTCGAGGATCGACGGTCACACGAAGTGCGCCATCTTCTTATCACGGTGAATTGTGATTATTCCTTTGGGACCTGGCATCTAAGACATTGATACCCATAATGAGTTGCCATTAAGAACTTTGCCAAAGCTGGTCGTCCGAGTATGGCGTTATATGTCGTATCGAAATCGACCACATCAAAGGAGATCTTCTCTGTCTTGAAATTACTTGCTGAACCAAATGTTAAAGGAAGGGAAACTTGGCCAATGGGTTTGGCCCAAGACCCTGGTACAATACCATGAAATGAATATCTTACCGGTCTTACCTTGGTTCTGGGTACTTGCATTTCGTCCAGGGTACTCATAAACAGAATGTTTAATGAGCTACCACCATCAATCAACACTCGATTTACTCGACAGTTGTTGATGGTGGGTTCGAGCACGATCGGATAACGACCTGGCCAGGTTAAAGGGACCACGATCGAAAGAGATGGTGACTTCCGACCACTTCAGTACTTTATTGACAAGAAGAGAGTCAATGGAGTTTACCTCGCGTTCGACTGCTTTAAACTGTCGTCTTGACTCGTACGCCGATGATCCCCCAAAGATGTGCTCGATGGTGTGCTCGTGATCTTGAAATGGCATGTCCTTGTTGTCATCCGATCACAGATGACCAATCGGCTTGCCCTACTTCTTCGAGGGTAGGAAGCGGTCCTTGTCGCTTGTAATAGTCTTCGAGTTTTCGTTGGAAAACTCAAATAGCGATTCTGAAGTCATGTCCTTCTTTTTTGTAGAAAGGGCACCACCTAGGCTTATCGCTCTTCCGCTCGGGTGCTTACCTTTGCCTCGATCGGGGTTTTGCTTGGCAGTTCGTGGCTCCTTATCACTTACAGCTAGGATCTCCTTAGAAGCATTGGCTTGAGACTTTTGTCCCTTTTCCTTGTTCTTGGATTTCTTAGCCTTCTTATCCTTCTTTTTGCTACCTTCGCCAGTCTCCTGAGGGTGCTGGTCATCTCGATCGATGATTTTGGTCCACTCAACTGCTTCGTCAGCAGTAGCGTACCGATCAGCCATCTCGAAGAGTTTAGCTACAGTAGCGGGAGGGTTCAAAGCGATGTCCTACGTGATCCTTCTGCTACAGACTCCCTGCTTGAAGGCTCTAATAACACATGCGTCAGAAACCTCAGGAATAGAATTGCAAACCCGACTTAAACGCCTAATGAATTGGCGTAGCGTTTTGTGGTCGTTTTGTCGCATCCTGTGTAGGTCGTCCTCCTTTCCGGGGCGATGGTAGGTGCCCTGGAAATTAGCCAACAACAGATCATAGAGGTGTTGCCATGAGTAGATCGACTCGACTAGTTGGTTTAATAACCACGATCGAGCAGACTCTTCGAGCACAGTCGGAAGGTAATTCGTAATGACACGCTCTCCTCCTGCTGCTGCTCGGACAGCGGTTGTGAAGATTTGAAGGAACTCGATGGGATTTTGAGACCCATCAAATTTCTCCGTGTTCCCTGGTTGAAACCGCGGCGGCCAGTGAACTGCTCGGAGGTCAGGCGAGAATGCCTGGCATCCGGTAATCACGTCGTAACGCCTCCTTTGTAAAAAAAAGTGGGGTTGATGTCGCCAGGTGATCGTACTCGACGATATCCAGCAAGTGGTGAATCTGACTTACGGTAAGTCTCGATCCTACGAGGGTAATACTCCTCGTATCTTGTCTACTGTTGCAGACCTCTGGGTTGGAGTGGTAAATGATCACCTCTCCTAGGAGCTTTATGATCATCAGGCATTCGAGGAACTCTTTTCCAGATTGGGGAGCGATGCACCTTGCGGTGATCTCCATGCGACGAGTTATTCGATTGACTAGAAGATGATGTAGTCATACTGCCACGATTCCTGGAATGACGTCGGCAGGGTCATTCGAGCTTGCTCATCGTACTCCGCAGCCTTCGTGCGATCTCTTCGGCGAAGAGGTCATAGCCAGGTGCTCGGGCAAGTTCTTGAGATGGGTTCTCGAGCAGGTCGTTGATATGCTAAAGTTCCTGAGCTTCTTCCGACTGGTATTGAGCACGCCCAGGCAATTTTCTCTGAGTCGCGATTCGTTTCCTTCGGTTTGTTTCAGAATTATTCATACCTGATCCTTGAGCTTGCCTCAATGGAGTGCAATGATCTCGAGAATTTCCCGAACGCTCATCAGAGTATTGACTCTAGTCGTCGTCGGATGTGTCTTTGTCATTGCCACGAGCGGTCGTAGGGTGTGATCTTCGGGGAGCATTTGCAGCCTCGTCTCTAGGAAAGTTATTGCTACCTGAGGGGAGGATGAAGACCTCCCACTGATGATCTCCACTTGTGCTAGAGGCCTCCTCGTTTGAGGAGTCGTCGAATGACACCATCTGACGACTTGGAGTAAACCCGTCTAGGAAGGGGAATTCCGGGTTATAACCGTCTCTGTCGGCAAGCGAGCCCTGCGCTGGGATGGTCGAACTCTTAGGTAGAGCATGTTCGATTGCATCCTTGGTCGGGCTAATCGGAGAGAGAGAATCACCAAATGTTGATGAAGATCCGGAATTACGACTTCCAGGAGTTGTCATGCTAGGTCGGACTGTCTTAGGTGGATTTGGACATTTGGAGAGGGAACCCTCACCATGTCCCGAGTCTGCCTTGGGATAGCCCTCATTGTGGTCGGATTGACCCTTGTCCTCTGAGGAAGCTGGCTCCCCATCTGGACGTATAGATGTGGGGGATAAGGATCCCTCCTCAACTCCATCGATGGTAAGGTCTCCTGGAGAAAGATCTCTGGAGGCGACATCACCATCGGATGATGCATCACTCGGCTTGTAGTCGAAACCGGCATCCATGTCGATATCTGCATAATCAGCCAAATCGAACCAGTTCTCCTCATTCCACTCTCCTGCCATGAGAGCATGAGAATCGGAAAGACAAAGGAAAGCTGATGACTTGAAGATCCCCACGGTCGGCGCCAACTGTCGGTGTTTTAGAACCGAACTTACGTAAAGATTGTTTGATTCGGGGGTTCCTCTAGGCTCAAAATCACACAGAGATGGAGACACAGGGATTTTTATATAGGTTCGGGCCTTCTCCTGGGAGAATAACAACCCTACTCCTGTGTGTATGTATTGAGTATGATGGATTACAAGATGGAACCAAAGACTAGAGTATTGTGCTTCTAATCTTCTGTTTTTTGCTCCTCCCTTGTCTTGTTGATCTTTGCCTTTTATATCATCTCCGGGATGCACCGTTGGATCTTTGAAATAAAGGTTACATTAACGTGTCAGATCGTGCAGCTGTTACCGGAGGTTATTACGGGGGTTTTAATGACCCACGTCGCCAGGCCATTATCATCATTATAGGGGGTTAAGTCGTGCTGTTATTTCAGGGAATAACAGCGTAATTGATTACTCATGTCCTTGGACACGGTACATGATATTCCTTAATCGACTAGGCCCACATGTCTATGAATCTTGTCGACTAAGGACTGGTCTTAGAAAGGTTTACGACCAGTTGGTGGTCGTAGGAGAGCCTACGACCACGGATCAATCGTAGTAGAGCTTACGATTACAGGATAGTCATAGGAGGGCTTACGACTATGGGGTAGTTGCAGGAAGACCCACGACTACAGAGTGGTCATAGGAGAACTTACGACCTCCAAATTTCTCCCTTATGAATATTAAGGGTATACACAAGAGTTATATGACGCCATTAATACCCATAATATGAATTATAGATATATAATAAAATAAGGATTGTTATATCCTCGCCAAGTATCTTATAATTAGTATATGAGTATACCCAAAGTGATAAAGGAGTATGTCAAGTTCTTTTAGGTGGTATATCGAGGTGGGAGTAACTACACCTGTGAGTAGAAAGTATTAATCCTTTATATATATATATATATATATATATATATATATATATATATATATATATATATCCCATTCTTCCCCAATTGAATTTCTTCTAACCCTCCAAGCTCGTAATTTGTAGCGTAAATACCCTATGTGTCTGTATTAGGGAGTACATCTGTACAGTTAGTAGTTTAGAATTTATACTCCTCAATCGCACCAGCCTATAGATTGAGAAAATGCATAGGGATCCAATGGGAATATAATCATGTAAAATGTGTATAAATGATGTATAGATGATCACAAAATGCGAAAATGACTGGTTATTATGTGTTGCAATGGCGTTTTTCCCGCAACACATGTTATATGGCTTATATCAACTACCAAAAGAAATGGCATTTCAAGATGAATTTTTGTAATTTTTCGCAACAGCATGTGTGCCCCCAACTAATTCTGCTAAGTTGTACTTGCTACACATGGGCCTTACAACACATATCATGTGTTGCAATGGTGTTTTTCCTGCAACACGTGTTATATGTGTTACAGAGAATGTGTTGCCCAAAGCTAGTGTTCCTATAGTGTCTATGTATAGTACAAAAGGACACTTATCTTTCACTATACATTTGTGATATCCCAGTCTTAGATAATTCAGATTGATGGCATAGATTTTTCTCTTCTTTAGATGAATGAGGGAATTTCTATATTTTTGTCTCTCTTTTCTGATTTATGTTGTAATTTCTAGCATTTTTATCTTCTAGGATTAACACGAGGCTTGGTAGAGGAGCCTCTAATTAGTATTCCAGTTTGTTAGAAGGGTATGAATTCTTTTGGAAGCAATACATTGGCCATCAGATTTGTTTCTCTCTCTCAGTTTCTTAAAAACAGATATAATGATTTTGCTTCAGGGATACGTTCCTTCAAGTTTTCCTTTGTCCAAATGATTCAATATGACATGTATTTCTTGAAAACAGAAACTATGTTGTGTTCTAAATTGCTAAATCAGATTTCAAAACAATGTTTTTTTTCACAAGGATGGAATTATTTTGCACATCATTCAAGGCCAAGCAGATGAGCCCTTGGCAGTCTTTGAAGGAGCAAAGTGTTCTAAATTGCTAAAGTAGATTTTAAAACATTGTTTTTTCACAGGGATGGAATTATTTTGCACATCATTCAAGGCCAAGCAGGTGGCCCCTTGGGCAGTCTTAGAGCATGTACAATGGGCTTATGTTAGTCGTCTATAGTCACTGCCACATAGGATTTTTTCTGACATAGATTAAAGAGAATGAAGAGAGAGAAAGATGATGTCTACAATCCTGTAGCCGACTATAGCACCAGAAACAAGAAAAGCATTAAAAGATTGTGTGTTCTATAAAGACAGCAGTTGTCTGTACCATTATATGAGCTATCTTTAGTGTTGTCTATAGGTGACATGGAGAGTTGCTATAGATAGCAACTATCTGTACCATTGTACATGCCCTTAGAAGCAACCAAGTGTTCTAATTGCTAAATCAGATTTGAAAACCATTGTTTTTTTTCACAGGGATGGAATTATTTTGCACATAATTCAGGGCCAAGCAGGTCGGCAGTCTTTGAACCAACGAATGGGATGGAAAATCGGGGACATAGTTAAGTGCTCAATATTTTTTTTCTGGGTTTTTTCTACTTGGCAAGCTTTTTCATGTTATGCCTTTTCTTTTTCATTAATGTTGTGAATCACTGAGAAGGCATTTGAGTGTGTTGTTGTACAACGGCGTGCATATCCCACCAAATATTGTAATTAGTGGCTGATTGAATATTTTCTGGACATTTATCTCTAGAGATTGATGCCGTGAGAATAAATTGCTTGTATTAACTTGATCAGAATCATTCTTTGCTAGATATACACCATGGGCAAAAGAAACAAAGAAAAAAGAGAGATAGATCCCGCTTGAATCAGGAGTAGGGGTGTAAGTGGGGTGGGCCTGTTCGCTAAGCCGCTGACCCGCCCCGCAAAACAAGCCCACGTAAATTTTCGCAAAAAAACCGCATAAGCAACCCATTTGTAGCAGGCCGGTCCACGTATGCTGCCAGGCCGCCGCATAAGGTTCCCCGACACGCCCGGTCACCCACTCGCCCCCCACAATAGCGTCTCGCTGAGCCCTAGCCGCCTCCGCCGTCACCTGACGCGGTCGACTCCTCCGCCGTCACCCGGCACAACCGACTCCTCCGCCGTCGCCTCCATCCTGCATTGTTATGCCTCTTGGAGTTGGGCACAACAGAACAGAGCAAGGACTAGGAGACACAAGAAACTGCAAAATTCCATTCGCGTCTCCGATTGCTTCAAGATCTCCACGTCTCCTCTTCTTTAGGGATTTCCTTCCTCATCAATTCTTCTTCATCTTGGTTTATTTGTTCGATTTCTTACAGCCTATTGGTTGTTGGCACAAAGCAGTAATGGCAGGGAGGGCCAACATCTCAATGAACAAATCTGCGTTCATCGCCATCATTGTTGACGAGGTGATCTTATCCTCTTTTTTACCCTAATTTTTACCATTTTTGCTTAGATCTGGATACCAAAAAATGAATCAACTTAATAGCAAAAGATTGGGAGACTAAGAAATGTCTACATGTAGAGCGTTCTTAGTGTTGTTGCTGTGAATCTTGTGGCGATTGTTATGGTTCGGACTCCAGAGAGGTTTACAACTCTTTACATTGACCTAAGAAGGCATTCTTGAATTTGTGTGGTTATTTGGTTGGTGTTGTTTTTATTAGAGACGTGGTGTGGCCACTGACCAGGACCTTAATTTGTATGGGGATTAGCCACAATTGCCTGTTCTAAGAAATAACAAGAACAATCCTAGGGAGGTAGTGAGGGCAACAAGTACCGAACTAGCCTACAAATTTGCTGGTAGTGTCTTGAATTTTGTCCAATGCACGTTGTTGTTGGAAGGTGTTAGTGTGATTATAGTTGGCAATTTGTTGTAGTGTGCTCCTACTAGTCTGCTAGATCCTGGAGATGGATATGGACCAGGTCCAGGTCATGAAAACTACTCATACCTTGTTAGGGTCTGTTTGGAATGTTTGGAAAGATTTTTAGACAATTGTCTTGTTAATATGCTTATCGTTGTTCTTTTCTTATATGCAAGTACCTTGTCCCTGCTGACCTCACGGTTGCTCTTGGATTCTAAAGTTGTTGATAAACAACTGACTTACCATCTGCAACCTGTCTATGGAGGCTCAAGAGGGAGGGCTAGGAGCTGGCCAAGAAGGACTTGACCGAGGTCATGTGCCTCCACAAGCTGCACAAGGACATGTTCATGAACAAATGGGAGCTTCTTCGAGTAGCTTGTCGGTGGCAAAACGGAAAGCCCCTATGACAAAGCGGCAAAAGCTCAGACACCAACTTATAGTAAGTTGTGCGGTTTGTTCTTCAAATGGCAATTGGGGACCTGGTATTATACATTACAATATCTCCACCTTGAAACAATTACCACAAGGAACATTAGGAGTGCTAACACTAGAAATAATAGCAAACGAATTTCCAGTTGCCTTCAAATATGTCTGCTCTTCTGTAGCTTTCACATATTTAACTAATTTACTTGCAGCTTTTGTGTATGTTAATGATCTTTTCAAACAGTTATCATTATTCTCATGTTTCCAAGGCTCAATTGGAAACACCACCAGGCAAGTTTCCAGGCATTCCACAACCTTGGCTTTTGGATTCCATGGTTTTCAGTAGTTCGTCAAGGCTAACCTCAGACTTGCTTGGAACTTATAATACACAATTGGGTCTTTTGTGGCCTACAAAAGAAACTCATTTGGCTTCTTGCTTCTACTGTCCATTACTTATGTTACAATTTACAAACCATGGTTGTGGCACGATTACAATAATGGGATAATTGGCTATAGGACACTGCCCATTGTCCACCTTTGCCAACGGACACTAAAAAAACGTCGTACGGCCAAAAGACACTGCAAAAAACGTGTAATTTTGCCATAGGACACCGAGGGCACTATTTTATCATTTTTGGACTGAAGTGGAGAGAGAAAGATGGCGAAAAGTCCATTTTATCCTCGTCTTCTTCCTTCGTTCCTATTCCCACTTGTCTTCGCTTCTCTCACCCGAACTACTCCTTCCCCAAATCTTCCCATCCCACCACATCGCCTCCGCCAGTTGCCTCCCCTCCTTCCCATCCCGATGACGCCGCGGGCCTCCACCACCTTCATCTCCACCACCACGCCGCCATCACTCTCCACTGTGCTCATCTCCGCCACCATGCCGCCATCGCTCTCCACTGCGCCGCCATCGCTGTCATCCGCCTGCTCCTCGAGCCGGCTCATGCGACGCACATCCAGTTCCTGGAACAGCCGCGCGAGCACCTCAAACGCTGCGACGGACATGGCATCTGCAGAGTCTAGTGCGAGCTCGGCCAGGCGCCCCCACCACGTGGTGGCGTGCGCCATGAGCGAGGGGTTGGAGGAGCACATGAGCGCGAGATCATCGCACAGGAGGAGGGAGGAGAGGGAGGTGATGGCGGCGATATCAGAGTGGGCGGAGGAGAGGAGGGAGGGGAGGAGGTGGGAGGGGAACGAGGGAAACGAGGCGATGGAGGAGGCGGCAACGTCGGGGTCGGGGAAGGAGAGGTCGGAGCGGAGGGAGGAGAGCAGGAGAGGGTTGAGGAGGTTAGGGGGCAGGGGGAGCGCGCGAAGGAGGTCGAGCGCGAGGTGCTTGTAGACGGCGGAGGAGGGTGCCGACAGGATCTTGGTGGCAGCGGTACGGGCGGGAGCAGAGACGTCGCGGCTGGCGGCGCACTGCTATAGGGCCTGCAGGAGCGCAGACGACTTCCTGAGCGCGTCCGAGGAGCAAAGGTCAGAGGTGATCTGCGCGATGAGGAGGCACGGCGGCATTATGTAATTGTTCAGAAATCTGTGTGGAATTGATGTTTATGCTTGACTGGATGTGGATGATTCATGGAGATATTTGTTCCATTTGAGATGTCAGATGTGTAATTGTTCAGAAATTGTAATTGAGTAGAGATGTATAATTTGTTCGAGATGTTCAAAGAAATGCATGGTTCTTTTTGTCCATAAACCAGATGCATAAATGGTTCGAGATGTTCAAAAAATGCATGTGTTCTAAGTGATGCTTGTGTTGGAAAGTTGTCATTGAGGCAAGCGAGCAGTGGCACCCGAGTATTTTTCAAAAAATTTCTCTCCTCAGCTCGAAATGATATAATAATCATCTTAGTGTCTTATGACAAAATTGCACGTTTTTACGGTGTCTTCTAGCCGTACCACATTTTTTCAATGTCCATTGGCAAAGGTACACAATGGGTAGTGTCCTGTAGCCAATTATCCCTTACAATAATAGACAGTTTAAGACATATGACCATGAGTTATTACTGTTATCATGCCCAAATCAGACATTAGCAAGCGCTTTTTGAAACTCCTAAAATCTCTCGAGTTGTAGGCCTACATTGAGAAGAAGTATGGAGGAATTGCACCTAAGAAGCCCCTGATTTCAGAGGTATGCAATTCCATCTCTATAGTCAGCTGTGTAAGATTTTGTTCTCACTTGTCCTTCCTATGATCATTATGAATGTTAGGAAATTGATGTTTGGGATCAGATTTACGGACTCTAATCATGCAGTTTGCCTCAACTATTTTGCAAGAAACCTGCCTCTGTTGTGTTGTAACTTCAAAGCAATGGTTGGACTGGCATTCTGCTGTGCACATTCTACCAAGATTCTTGCAAATTTTCAATTCATGGGATCGATTGGATGGACTAGGACATGTGGAGGCAGTGGAGTTGAAGTCTCTACCATTAAAATTGTTGAGTTAGGCCATTAAGGCCAAAACTTGTGAATCATGTATTAATCTTGGAAAAGAAAATGCTTATCTTAAGGGTACATTAGAAAAATTCTCTAAGGGTAAGAAATAGTTAAACATGAATATTGACAAGTCAAAAACTCCTTATAAGAAGCAAGAGTTAGGATACAACTTTGCACAAGACAAGTCCAAGTCAAATGTTATTCAAGTCTTAGAAAATGGCTTAGTTGAGTTCAAAACCCAACCTACAAAAACCATTTTCAAATCTGCAGGTTTTGCTCAACCATCTTTTGAGCTAAAAGGTGCTTCTCCTAGTGGTCCCAAGTACCATTGCACCTATTGCAAGAAGGATGGGCATTTGCTTGAAGTTCTGTTGGCGTAGGTTGAAAAATGCTAAGAGAAATCTTGCTAGAATTTCATCTCATCAATCTAGAGTTTTTATGAGACATGGTCATTTAGAAAAGAAAAAACCTAGACTAGGATTTGTTTCACATACTCATCATCATCATGTTCGTAGACAGGATGCTTCTCATGTTCGTGTAACCATTGCTCATGATAGAACCTCAAGTAGGATCAAGGATAGCAATTATGCGTTGTATGCTACTCGCAGACGTGTGTCTCAGTACTGGGTTCCCAAGTCATGTTTAACTAACTCCAGTATTGAGACACATCGATCTTTTGTGCCTTGATTTTCAGGATCGCCGCGGAAGGGGAAAGAACACGTGGTTCGTCGACTCCGGCTGTTCACGCCACATGTCCGGAGATTCAAAATGGTTCACCTCCTTCACGCGGTCGACAGGTGATGACTTCATCACCTTTGGAGATGATACACAAGGGCGAATTGAAGGAACGGGATCGATCAGGGTGAACGACAAATTCATCCTGAAGGATGTCGCTCTTGTGGACAAGCTAAGGTATAACTTGCTTCCTGTCTTGCAGCTTCTTGATGATGGCTACGAGACTAGATTTAAGAAAAATGCTTGTTGTGTGCTTGATTCAGCTGGTGAGCTTGTTTTTGGGATCTCTAGAGTTGATAGGATCTTTGGAGCTGATTTTTTTTGAATCTCTTGTTGGATCTCTTAAGTGTTTAATTGCATCTTCTTCTAAGTTCTGGCTTTGGCACCGTCGTTTGGGTCACATTGGTTTTGATCATCTGATGCGAGTTAACAGCCTTGATCTCATGAGAGGTTTGCCCAAACTCAAAGCCATCAAAGATGTTGTATGTGCGCCTTGTAGGCATGGCAAGCAAGTTGCCGCCTCACACCCTTCATTAACTATGGTCATGATTGACGGACTTGGACAGTTGCTTCACATGGATACTGTTGGTCCAGCTAGGGTTCGGTCAGTTGGTGGCAAATGGTATATTCTTATCATAGTTAATGATTTTTCGAGATACTCTTGGGTGTTCTTTCTTGCTTTGAAGGATGAAGCTTTTGATCATTTTCATGATCTTGTTCTTCGCTGTGTGTCAGGTAATCACCACCCTTCTCTTGCCTCCGGCGAACTCCAGGCCTCTCCCACAGGTGCATACGAGGAGGAGTAGGTGCAGTGGGAGGGGGATGCAAGGGGGAAAAGAGATGGAAGCCATCACCACCAACACGGGCACCAACGATGAGGAGGGCTATGCCTCCAACTGTGTTTTGACCAGCATGTTGCCATTCCTGCACCTTCTCTCCCGATCAGGTGAACTCCGCCACCTCTCCCACCACCAATCGAGCCTCTCCGATGCCAGTGCCTCCAAGCTTGATCCAACTCCCTCGTTGGCTTAGCCTCCCAGCCATGTGCTCCTCTCCAACCCATGCACTCGATCTCTGCCCAAACCGCCAGAGGCGAAGGCGAGCAGGAGCGATCCATAGTCTCCTCAAACACCCACCTCCTAAACCGCAAGTAACTCCAACTCCCATCAAATTATCGCATTGCTGGTAAATCTTGATTGATGAGTTAGTAAGATCCATTGGGAGTGACTACTATCTAGAGTCATCCTTGGTAGGCTCCGTAAGCCCACGGCGCTAATTGATTGGTCTGTTGATTGATCCCATGATTCCCAGATCTAACCTATGATAAAAAAAACACAGAGGCGGAGCCCCGTTTCCATGTAACTCTTGTACATGTCCTTGGAAATGAATAGACAAATTCATGTTGTTGTTTCATTGGAAACGGTAGCTTGACAGCGATTTCCTTCGGTGAGCTATGATTCTTGCCTCCCCTCTAACTCCCGGTGCCATCTCTGACCTCTCTGCCAACATCTTCCCTTGGTCCCAGCCACGGCATGGATTCCAATCGGTCTTGATGGCCACCGTCGAATCCACTGATGCGCTTGACTGCTACCGCTGCGTACAATGAACGCCGTCCATGGTGCCCAACTAAGGGATTGCTAAAGTAGTAGATTCTATTTGTTTATGATTTTGCAACCCAAAAAGTATCAGCAATGGATAAGAAGAGCTAGAGCAAGAGGAGCTTGTACAAGACGTCTTATCTGCCCACAATTCGCTTGAGGAAATGATTCAATAGTTGTATAGTTTGGCTTTTAGAAGTGGTGGTTGCAGTGTAAGTCTGAATCGTTCACTCTTCGATATTTTGTTTATGAAACTAAAGTCCAAGATAAACTATGCATTGCTGATAACTCTATGAGAAGTGATCTTTGGATGAATGCTATCTTTTTATTGGTTCTTTGGTCATGTGCACTAAATGTTACATGTGTTTTTTATTTGGTCAGGAAACCATCTCTTACTCCATCTCCTATCTCCATTTTCTACATCAATATGCTTACTCCTAAATGATTGAATGTGCAGATTTTGTGAACTGTTAGCAGCAGATATTGAAGAAGCCACAACTTCTTCGTGGAGTTTGAAGCTCCCAGAATTCAGAGATGTGACGTGTAGGGAAAACAGTTGGGTATTGCTTCTTAATTATCATCATGGTTAATCTTACTGTTAACAACCAATAGTTACTTACGCATGGATGAGCAAAAGATGATGGAATTGTTTTTGCAAGTACTTATAGTTTATTATGCACAAAGAAGGTTCAGGTTTTGACATGCTGTGATCATGGATGAATGGTGGAGTGCAGGCTTCCTGTGTGATATTGTGGTCTACTGGTCTCTGTAACCTTTTTGTTAGATATGTCTATAGTTTGCACTGCCTAAACAAGGTTTTCAGCTACATTTTCCAATTTATGTACTGCATGAAAATTAGGTAACCTTATGAGTTCTATGTGCAAAATATTCTCAATTGCCATTAGTTTTTGCATAATTTCATCGCAATTGTACTTTATCATCTCACTCTTTGTTTTCTTTTTGTTTTAATGGAAGTCTTCTGCTCCAGTTTATCACATTTTAGTGTCCAGCTTATAATAAGTATCCAGTCGCTTGAAGGAGTGTTTAAGCTATCCGGCATGATAATATACTAAATGACTGCTACCTAGGAATTTCAATATGTACCATTGAATAACTTTTTTTATGTATGTGCAATCGTGTAGCTTTTGCAAGAAAAATTGGATGGTGTGCACTGCTCTTTTGGTTCTCTATTGCATTTTGGCGTGATTTGAAATTGAAACTGTGCAAATGCTCCATCCGACCGCTATTTATTGTTGAAAGTATGCTTGCTGGACTAAAGCAGTGTTGTGAACATTTAGTGACATTTCATGTCTTGTGCTTGTTGCAGCAGTTGCCGAAAATTTATAATGTACATGCCAAGAACTATTGTCCTAAAATACAATGCTATCGTTTTTTCACTCTTGGCTCTATGTACTCAACTTAATCTTCTAGGTGCATTGCTAGAACATTTATTTGGTATTTTATGGTTCTGCTTGCTTGAGATAATTTTTTATATGTTCTAATTGCTGAAGTATAATTTTAGTGAATCATTAAATTTGATTCATGATCATGGTAGATTGAAAAATTCATACACATTTTTCGTGTTTCAAAAAATTAGGCTTATTCATTATTCTTTAAAAATTGGGTTTACCTACCACAAATTTTCATCTTTATGGAGTGCTTGTTAAATTGTGATTAAAGATTTTACATTTGAATCGGCTGGGAATGGTTTATTCACAACTCACAAAGATGTGTAATATCATTTATCATATATTTATTTTAGTCTATTTAGTTTAATTGGAAAGGACTCATGAATCACATTCAGAATAGTTGAGGACTGCCTTATCAGAGGCAATGATCGACTGGTGTGCACTCACCGGCAAAGGCCGATCGTTGCACCATCCAAAGACGGCGACGCTGCTATGACAACCCAACCTCCACACACACACCTCCCACTGCACCACTAGCTCCAACCGAGATTTAACCCAATGTTCTTGATGGCAACTCAACTTTTGGACATTGCTCTTATCATCTCTTTGTCTGTAACATTGTTCCATGCAACATTTCACCACATTGCCATATCTTTAGGATATGGTAGAGGATAGTCTAAGCACTACCTTGAGAGGATGATCCATGCAATGAGTTTCACAATGGTTCCGAGCTCTCATGTCATTGCTCATTTGGTAAACATTGCTTCTGAGGTCCGTCCTCTTTTTGTTGTTCAGTATATGTTGATTGTTTTTTTAAGAAGTGAAGGTTTAGTTTATTGTTAACCAAGTATCAATTATTACGATTTATGATCATTGAAATCCTTGGGTTCTACTCATAATTTTCTATAACACATTTCTACTTTTTAAAAGATCTAAATATATGGGGTCCAATCTTCAATGTGCCAGATGGAGCATGGGCTCTTGGCAATGGAGGCGCCCAACAAAACAACTATTCGATCAATGCAATAAGATGTGCATGTTTCTGTTGTATAATAATTTCTTATCATTTTCTCCACCCATTTCACTTTAGTTTCCATCTTCTAAGGCTTTGTTTAAAATGTGTTAGATGATTGGAATAGGTGGTTGAATAGTTTGTATGTGATGTATGTATGTGGGAGCTCAAGAAAGAAGGATGTGTGTGCCATATGTGCAAGATGCATATTTCAATTGATGTTTTTTTTTCATATTTCATAATACAGATTTGGTGTATGAAAAGGCTAGGTTCCACCTCTTGTACATATTGTGTGATATTAGTTTAAGTTATTCAGTTACCTAGATAATTTGTGAGCCATTGATTATGGTGTTGGAATCCTTGTCGGTGTGATGTGTTAAGCTTTGTTATAAATTGTGTAGATTAATAGTTGTCTATTATATTATGTGTTTTACTGGAAGTTTCTAAGGAGGGGTTCTTAAATTTGGATGATACTATACTACGATTATTATGGTTTTGAAAGAAAATATGTTATTGTGCTTTCCATATGAATACACGGATTCTTTCGACTTGAAAATTCAATGATTGCATATTCGAGATAATAGTATGCTTCGGACACAATTAGTATGCATTGCATACTAAAATTTGGTATAAGTATGAGTTTTCGTTGCAACGCGAGGGCACATGACTAGGTATGTTGAAGAAAACAAATGCACCGATATCTTACACATGCTAAACAAAAATTATAACGAATAGTTAAAACTTCACTTATTGGAAAAGATATTACAACTTGTTTTTTTTAAAAATAAAACCTTAACACGAGAGGAAAACATAAAAACACAAGCATGGCCCATCACCTCACTTGCATGCGTGGATCGACTCATTATGGCATAATATATCTGCAAATCTGAAGAAATGCAGAGTAGAGTACGTGGCGGATGTGCAGGTTCAGCAACTAACACCGCTGCTGAACATCATTGGCGATCTCTTGCAGCAACTCCCACGCGTCCCGGACGTGCCAAATCTCCGTCATGGCCCCGCCGATGGCGAGCCGGATCACGAACTTGCCGTCCACCACGAAGTGCGTCATGAACGCCCGCCCGCTCGCGTTCACCGCCGCGAGGAGCTTACGGTTCATCGCGTCCACTACGTCGTCGCCATCGAACCGTGGACGGAGGCGGAAGCACACGAGGGAGAACGTCCTCGGTGCCATTACCTCGAACCGCTCGTCAGCCGCCACCGCCCGCTCGAACCACTCTGCCATCTCGACGCGCTCGTAGATAGCCAAGATGGTCGCCACGCCAGAAGCGCCGCAAAGACCACCCACAACTTCATGGCGCGGAACCGACGCGACAATGAGATCTGCCGATCCTTGTAGTCGATGGCGGCGGTTTATTTGCCGTCTGCGCCGACGTTTTGAGGTACTCGGGTCGGTGGACAGCGCAAGCGGTGAGGGCAACGGGCTTGCCACCCGAGGCAAAGAAGATCCATGTTGGTGAGGAACCACTTATGAGGGTTCATGCTCACCGAGTCCGCGAGCTTCGCGCCGCCGAGGTAGTCCTGGAACTCGGCGATCGCGCGCCGCCGGCAGACGCCGCGTCGGCGACGCGACCACATGCCATGACGGAGCGCCACTTGATCGAAGCTCGCGACGGGGATCAACGGCGCCGAGCCCGGTAGTGCCCATTGTGGCGCCTGAGTGCAGCCGGAACCAAATTCGCCGCCACGCTGCCTCGATCGCGGCGCGAACGGCGTCGGCAATCGGCCAGAACGGAGGTCGCCGACGCTCGGATTACGCGGAAGTTGGACGGCGGATGCCGACGAGCTCGCACCTTCCGGAAGGTAGCGTCGTCTGTCGAGGCGTGACTACCGGCTTCAGATGCACTCATGCCCGAGCCGACTCAAGACGCGGTTCGCATGGCGGCGAAGCGTGCACACGACGGCCTCAAGACGTGTTCCCTTGCAGACGCCGCCGCCGCCAGAGAAGAGGAAGCGGTCCGGCAGCCGAGCAACCGCCCATCCATCCCACCACGACGCCCTCGAAGCTCGGCGGCGGTGGCGACGCGACCCACACGAACGGCACGACGTTGAGGCCAACCGACAAGATCTCGCCGGCGAACCTGCGGTGCTCGCGTTACGGAAGTAGGCAAAGAAGCTCGGCTCGCCAGTGTGAGCCCCGGAGGATGTCCCGCCGACGCCCTCCAAGATGGCGCCCATCGGCTCGCCGTGCTCGCGCTGCCTCGAAGGCGCTATGAGGCGACCGGCTCGAGCTCGCCGCCGGACAGGTACTTGTCGACGCCGCGGTAGTAGCCGGCGAGGAAGTCGACCACGGCGCCGCGACTCGCTCGGTGAAGGTCTCCGGTCTAGTGGTCGTAACGTGTTAAGTGGCAAGTTACCCATGGCCAACAAGTTCCCGTGACAGAAGCTTACGCCACTCGTTAAGCAGGACACTTGTTAGGGTTTGGCTAGTTTTGGGGTAGCTTATATAATGCGAGTTAAAGAGCTTACCCTGTGTTGGCAACTTGAGATACCAGAAAAAGATCTCCTGCATGCCAGAACACGAGAAAACGGTGGATAGAGATGGTGAGCGGACCGTTAAGAAGTTTATATCATGCTGAGCTGCACGAGAAAAACGGTCACAGTATTGTTTATAGGAATTGCTATATAACTGATGACTGTTTTCGATGACTTGTTTATATCATGCTGGAGCTGCACGCCATGTTGTCTCGTTATGCCGAAGTCGGCAAATAAAGAATTCAGACTCTCCGCCGAGCAATGAAATTAAGAGAGGAGAAATATTAAGCTGGAAAAGGAGAGGAAGCAGAGCAGGGCAGCCGCCAAGGGAAGAAATTGCTAAGCCTTAGCAGCCAGCACCTGAAAGAGTTGATATTTCCTTTCAGTTTATTTGCAAATCCAAAGTCCGAGTATAGCTAGGGGTTCTCTTGTCAGGTCATGAACCGAAGTTAATTACCGTTGGTTCACTAATTTCTACGCTTTTGAGTATAGCTAGGGTAGTACCCTACATAAGGACACTCTTTTTGCTGCTGCGTCTAGGAATCTGGATCCTCTCAGACATCAGTAAAGGTTTTTCCGTAGTCAAAACATCGTAACAGCCCCATGTAACCTATTGACCTCGACCTTCGATTTTTGATCGGATAGTGAAGATCGCTTAATATCATACAATCGTAGATCCTCTACATTGAATCTTTTTTATGCAGAGGATCCATTTCCCGCGGCTACACATTCACTCGTACGTTCAAAATAAGAGCATCTACAATAGTTTATTTCTTAGCTTGTAACTAAGAAGAGAACATTCAACTTTGTATCTAATGCTTCTTATCATTGCAATTGTAACTCCACGAGAATAACTGTCTTTTTGGATTATTTTTTTTCCAAATTTTTTGGTATTATTTTGGGAATTTTCTAAAGCATTATTCCTGATGCTGCTAAGTGCTAACAAACAAGTATCGTACTACTCGCCTGGCAAATTAATTGATACGCTTGTAGTTCATATACGATTGTAGCATGCAGCCTGTATCTACCTGAGCTAAATAGAATAGCATTCCCAAGCAGCCGCCAAATAGAACATGCATTCCCAGGCAGCCGCTGCTGGCAGCCGCTGCTTAGCATGTACCGATGCCTTTGCGGGCAGCCGTCAAACCCACCAACCGAGTATCCAGTGATGCGTTGCGGGCTAGCGGCAGCCGTCACTTCTCAGTGGTCACTGTGTGGTGGGTGTGGGCTGTCCGCAGCCCGCCCCACTTGCAACACTAATCAGAAGGCTTGGTATGTGGATTCTGCTTGTTGCAGAGCCAAACCCACCCAGCGTTCCAAAGTGCAGGCCTTATGAACCCAACGCACTAAGGGGCCGTTGGCTGATGACCCCTCTGGGCGGATTGATATATGCCATCCGCGCGATACATAGCAAATCTGACTTAGAGATAAGGACTGCGTAGAAAGATAGTTTAAATAAGAAAATTGCTTTGCATACGCCCTTTTACGATAAGATGCTCTTAACAGCGAACTCCGGAGCATTGATCCTGTGCAGGAAGGTATGGGCCCGCTTGACCTTCCCCTTCCTTATTGTATGGGCATAGTACGACAAAGAGAAAGAGATAGTGGCGTATGTATAGCAGCGTTATTTAAATAATTAACCTGTAAACGGGGCTTATTTTTTCAAAAATATTTTATATTACTTTTAGAATATTATATTTTTTTTTACTTGTTCTATGCTCAAAAGTGTTATATTTTATGTGTAATACGTATACATAATAGAACAATTTTTATTATTTAACCTATTTTTAATTAATTTATTATTAAACGCTGGCCAACTTTATTTTCAATTCTGACACTTTTGATCGCACCACCACTCGTGGTATTGCCAAACAATACTGTCAAGCCAGTCACTATTGCATGGTCAAATCCTGCCGCTCCACCACAAGCACCGTAATAAAGTCGGCGTGACAAGAAGTGCCATTTAGCTATAATTATCACGCCACAGGCAAGGTTATCTTGTCACGCCATGGGTAGTGGCGTGGCTAAAATGGTCACTTTAGAAATAAAGTTGGTGATAGATTAGTAATAAAAATAAATTAAAAATAGGTTAAATAATAAAAATTGCTCTAGACTATATTGGAGGCAAAACTATTTTAAAATGAAATATACAAATTAAGCTCCCGCTAAAGCTTGGATTAGGCCTTTTTTTCATCTCTGCTGATTACGATTTATATTTTGTTTTCTGTTTGATTAATACGGGAACTATGTGTTGGCTCAAATAATATGACCTAAAATTATTTTCATGTTACATACAATTGGGTTAAAAAATATTCCTTGCCCAGTTTTTTTGTAACCAGGAAAAGGAAAAGTGTGTTTAAATTCTCTTTAAATAGATATGTATATTGTTGTGTATAGTTAAAGAGCTAAACATCGAAGAGCACAATGGGTAATTCACCTGTGATGACCTACTCTGAAGAAAGGTATTCACACTTTTATTCTCTGTTAAGCAGTACACATTTTCACATTGCTTAATTTAAAATCATAACTTATGACCAACAGAGTAGATAATAAGATGTCAAAAATCTTTTATTGAGTATATGTCAAGAATCACCAACAGCAGAAGGGGATCCAAGTCTGTCTTCGAACTCTTTTAGGTCCTTTATGACAATGCTAATATTCAATGATTGAGGTGAACCCAAAATATGTTCTATGTTGTAATATCCCAAATTTCGATTTCTGAAGTAAAATATTAAAAATATTATTTTGAAATTGTTTCCCCAAATTTTCTACATTTAGAAAAGGCTTTTCTATTTTTTCTGAAAATAAAACTATTTTTTGTGCAAAAAAAAACAACTTAAAGTTTAAAATATTTTCTATTGAGTTAACAATATCCCAAGGAATTTATTAAAATTTTATAAAATGTTTGGGCCTTATTTGATATTTGTATGAGCCTATTTGATTTTTATGTGCTTTCCAAAATTCAAAAATGAATTTAATTTCCCTTAATCCATTTCCCGGCGCATTCCCCTCCGACGCGGCCCGCTTCCGTTTTCGTCTTTTTTTCCCGTACCAAACCGACCGACGTGGCCCATTTCTCCCGCACGGGTCCACCCGTCGGCTCCTCTTCCTCCTGTCTTCTTCCTCGTGCCCAAGCCGCACCACCACCATGTCCGCTACCGCGTCTGAGCCGGTGAGATCGCCTACCTCTTCACCGACCCCATGGAAGTTGGCCTCGCAGTCGTCGGTGGAGGCTCTCGATGCGGGCTCGCACCCAAAAGGTTCTCCGTCAAGAATCGCCACTCTGCTGACTCCCAGCTTGTACAACACCTGCGAAATTAATGCAGAGATGGAAAATATGCTTGTTGGGTTGGGCTGCACGAGAAAAACGGTCACAGTATAGTTTATACGGAATTGCTATATAACTGATGACTTGTTTATATCATGCTGGAGCTGCACGCCATGTTGTCTCGTTGCGCCGAGTCGGCAAATAAAGAATTCAGACTCTCCAAGCCGAGCAATGAAATTAAGAGAGGGAGAAATTAAGAAATTAAGCTGGAAAAGGGAGAGGAAGCAGAGCAGGGCAGCCGGCCAAGGGAAGAAATTGCTAAGCCTTAGCAGCCAGCACCTGAAAGAGTTGATATTTCCTTTCAGTTTATTTGCAAATCCAAAGTCCGAGCTGTTGTGTGTCATGATCCCAACTGAGGAGAGCAAGGCTGACTACTCAGGCAGAGTAAGGAAAGGGCTGAGGGGACTCAGGCCCAGCATTCACTACCCGTATGATCAGTGGGCCACTTAACTTGGGGCCGGCCGAAGGCGATGTCGTATGGAGCAAGAAGCCAAAGCTGTATTGTTGTTTTATAAATAGTAGACCTACGTAGAGAGTCGGCAACGAATTGTAAAGACACTTCATACTTCCTTCTGTCTCCTACTTTCCTCTCCAGCTTTTCCCCTTTTCCCCAATTATCCCCAACTATCTTCCTCTCCAGAACCTGTGTTGATGTTGCTGTATTATATTTCAATCGGGAACACAACAATTTGGTATCAGAGCTCCCCCGATCGTGGTGCCGAAGCAAATCTGGAGAAGCCCAGATATCAAACGTGAGTTCAAGGTAAAGCAATGGCTATGGAGCAAGAGATCGCCGCTCTTACCAGGGCGATTCAAGCACAAAGTGAAACTATGAAGACGCTGGTTGAATCGATGGCAGAAATTAAGACAGTGGTGCTAGAACTGAAGGTTGGAAACCGATGGTGGCCGCATCTGTTGATGAACTAAGAGATGAAGTCGGAGAGTTGCAGCGGCAAGTCAAGGTGATGGTTCGAGAGGACGCCCCAGTGCATCACACAACGGCTTTACCCCCGCTGTTGCCTCTTCCGGAACACCTGAAGCCCAAGAAACTCACAGAAGAAGATGACCAGGAACGTCGGCTCAGCAGAGTCGTTGATTTGACTCCAAACCAAGGAAGGATCAGGGAGAATAGCACCATGGAGTTTCCCACCGTCAGTGGTATGAACGGATTGCATCCTTTACCCTTGCCACCGAGTGATGCGGGAGACACAGGCAATCGGTTCTAGGGATTCCATCAGTATTACCCGGCGCATCCGAAACTGGAGTTTCCCAAATTTGATGGAGATAATCCTAAAGCGTGGAGATTGAAAAGTGAAGTGTACTTCCGGGTTTGTGCTACACGGCCTGAGCTTTGGATTGGGGTCGCTGCAATGCATTTTCTGGGCAGTGCAGTGCTATGGCTGCATTCAACTCAAGCTCATACTAAATGTACTAAGTGGGAGGAATGTGCTGAAGCTGTATGTCTGTGTTTTGGTTGTGAGGAATTTCAACAACTGCTCCGACAATTCAATCGCTTAAGGCAGAATGGAACAGTCTTAGAATTTGCAGAGAAATTTAATGAGTCCATGCATCGACTGCTAGCTCACCATACATGGGATCCTATGTTCTCTATAACACAATTCACTGATGGACTAAAAGTGAAATCCGGGCTGCAATAGTCCTACATCAGCCGAAGAACCTGGATACGGCAGTATCGCTGGCCTATCTGCAAGAAGAGGTATTGGAGACGATGAGAAGGGAAACACACCAGACTGAATACCCATCGGGGGGGGGGGGGGCGACCCTCTCCACAGACGGCAATGTTGTTACCAGCACCGCCGGGAAGGCCACCGGGGGGCTTTGGGAATCGACCTGAAGATCAAAAGGGGGTGGAGGGCGTCAGATTTAATGGACCTGATGACAAAATCTCCGCTCTCAGAGCGTATCAGCGTGCTAAAGGTCTATATCATACTTGTGGAGAGAAATGGAATCGGGTGCACCGATGTGGGCCGACTGTGCAACTGCATGTAGTGCAAGAAATGTGGGAGCTGGTTCAAGAATCGAAGGAAGAGAGTACCCCTTTAGAGGCAGAAACGTCCCAAGGAGAAGAGGTGCTTGCAATGTCTGTGGCTGCTGAACATGGTGCTGAGACGCCCAAAACCATTAGACTCAAAGGCACAGTCCAAGGGATGGGGGTTACAATTCTTATTGACTCAAGCAGTACCCATAGTTTCGTGGGAAATACTTTGGCAAACCGGCTGCAGGGTGAGCTGTAATCTGGCAACAAGATCAAGGTTCGCATCGCTGATAGGGGAATACTGACAAGTACAAGAGAATTCCCAAACTACTATTGGCAGGTACAGGGTGTGGAGTTCAGAACTACCCTGAAGGTGTTGGCATTGGGAGGTTACGACCTGATTGTGGGGATGGACTGGTTGGAGCAACACAGTCCGATGAAGATTCATTCGCGTAAAAAAGTTCTGACATTCTATTACCTGGGAAAACAGGTGGTCCTTCGAGGGTTGAAGGGAGTTAGTATTAACCGAGAATTGAAGGCAGCATCCACTGAGCAGTTTCTTCCTGAAAATAGAATCCAACTCTGTCTATTACAATCTAAAGACTCTCAGTGCCCGAGCACAGTTCAACAGCTATTGTCGGATTTCACCGAAGTGTTTTCAGAGCCACAAGGCTTACCCCCACCTCGGCAGTTTGATCATACAATTCCTTTGCAACCTGGTGCTCAACCAGTTAACTTACGGCCATACAGGTATCGCCCCACACAGAAGGATGAGATCGAAAGGCAAGTGAATGAAATGCTTAAGCAGGGCATTATCCAGCACAGCTCCAGCCCATTTGCATCACCGGTTTTGCTTGTTCCCAAAAAGGATAGCACCTGGCGATTCTGCGTGGATTACTAACACCTAAACGCTATCACAGTGAAGAACCGTTATCCACTGCCGGTCATTGACAAGCTATTGGATGAGTTAGCGGGCTCCCACTGGTTTATTAGCTTGGACTTGCGAGCGGGATATCACCAAATACGTATGAAGCCCGAAGATGAACCTAAAACAGCTTTCAAAATGCATCAAGGGCATTATGAATTCAAGGTAATGTCGTACGGGTTGACCAATGCACCGGCCACTTTTCAGGGATTGATGAATACCATTCTTGGGCCATGCTTGTGTAGAGGGGTGTTAGTCTTTATTGACGATATATTGGTATATAGTCGAACTTTGGAGCAACATGTGGAACAACTTTGGCAGGTGCTAGAGATTCTGAGAGGCCACAGATTGAAGATTAAACAATCCAAGTGTGCCTTAGCCCAAAGACAGCTAACCTACTTGGGACACATTGTCAGTCCAGAGGGAGTTGCTACTAATCCGAAAAATATAACTGCTGTTAAGGAATGGCCTACTCCAGTGACTGTCAAGTAGGTCCGTGGGTTCTTGGGTTTGGCGGGCTGCTACCACAAATTTGTTAGGAATTTTGGTGTGATCAGTCATCCGTTGACAGAATTACTCAAAAAGAATGCAGTATTTGTGTGGACGATAGTGAAGGAGGAAGCTTTCCAAGCATTGAAGAGGGCTTTAATCTCTACGCCGGTACTAGCTTTGCCGGACTTTTCGCAATAGTCTTAATGCAAAATCAGCATCCTATTGCTTACTTGAGTAAGGCGTTGGGACCAAGAGCGCAAGGTATGTCCACTTATGAAAAGGAGGGACTAGCAATACTATTGGCAGTAGAACATTGGAGAACCTACTTGCAAACAGTATAATTCCTGATCCAGACAGATCAACGTAGCTTGGTTCATCTGGGAGATTAGCACCTGAATACTTTGTGGCAGCAAAAGGTCATGACTAAGCTTTTGGGGCTACAATATAGGATTGTGTACAAGCCAGGCACAACAAATAGAGCTGCCGATGCCTTATCTCATAGAGAACAAATGGAAAATGGGGAAGTAACAGCAATATCGACTGTTATACCGGATTGGATGGAGGCCATAGCATGTGGATATCAAAATGACCAACAGTCCAACAAACTCTTACAAGACCTGACAGTCTTTGGAAATGGTGCTTCAAAATTCCAACTAAGCAATGGCATACTCAAAATTGGAAATCGGGTATGGGTAGGAAACAATGCACAGATTCAGCACAATATCTTGAGTGCATTGCATTCCAGTGCAGTTGGTGGCCAATCCAGATTTCAGGTTACTTATCACCGTATTCGCAAGATGTTTGCTTGGCCGGGAATCAAAAGGATGGTTCGGGAATATGTGGAGCAATGTGCGGTTTGCAAACAAGCCAAGGCCGAACATGTGTGATATCCAGGGCTATTACAACCCCTGCCTATTCCAGACCATGCATGGCAAATTATATCTATGGACTTCATCGAGGGGCTGCCGAGGTCAGCTGGATTCAATTGTATTATGGTGGTGGTGGATAAATTCTCTAAGTACACCCATTTCATCGCAATGGCACATCCTTTTACCACTTTCCAAGTAGCTCAAGTCTTTATGCAGCATGTGTTCAAGCTTCATGGGTTGCCGCTGTACATAGTGTCGGATCGAGATCAAGTGTTCACTAGCTTGTTGTGGAAGGAATTATTTCGGGCTGCCCAAACACAATTGAGGATGAGCACTGCGTATCATCCGCAAACAGACAGGCAAACTGAGCGTGTGAATCAGTGCATGGAAGCTTACTTGCGATGCTTTGTGCATGCGTGTCCCAGTAAATGGTATAGCTGGTTGGCCCTATCGGAGTATTGGTACAACACTGCCTTGCATTCTACTTTGGGTAAATCTCCCTTTGAAATATTGTATAGCTATGCCCCAAGGCATTTCGGCATTAGGGACTCTTCAACTTGTCGGAATTCAGAATTATCAGAATGGCTCATAGAAAGGAAGTTGATGACTGAGTTGCTAAAACAACATCGCAACCGAGCTAATCAACATATGAAGTTGCAGGCTGATAAGAACAGATCAGACAGGTCATCAAAAGAGGAGGACTGGGTGTATTTAAATATTCAGCCATATGTGCGAGGTCAATTGGAGTAAGGGCTAATCACAAATTAGCATTATGTTACTTCGGTCCATTTCAAGTTGAAAGGAAGATTGGACCAGTTGCTTACAAACTCAGATTACCCTCTACTTCAGCAATTCACCCGGTGGTCCATGTGTCGCAACTCAGAAGAGTAGTTCCTCCTTCGATAGTGGTGCAGTCTGAACTCCCTGATTCTGCTGAAGACCTCCGCATCCCACTCAAAGTGCTGCAGAAACGTCTCCGAGACAAAGGAATGACAGCCACAACTCAAGTAAGGATACAATGGTCGGGAACGCCTACTGCTGAACCAACCTGGGAGGACTTTGATGACATTCGGTCGCGTTTCCCTCATGCCCCAGCTTGGGGACATGCTGTGCCTGAAGGGGGGAGGATGTCATGACCCCAGCTGAGGAGAGCAAGGCTAACTACTCAGGCAGAGTAAGGAAAGGGCTGAGGGGACTCAGGCCCAGCAATCGCTACCCATCTGCTCAGTGGGCCACTTAACTTGCGGCCGACCGAAGGCGATGTCGTATGGAGCAAGAAGCCAAAGCTGTATTGTCGTTTTATAAATAGTAGACCTGCGTAGAGAGTCAGCAACGAATTGTAAAGACACTTCATACTTCCTTCTGTCTCCTACTTTCCTCTCCAGCTTTTCCCCTTTTCCCCAATTATCCCCAACTATCTTCCTCTCCAGAACTTGTGTTGATGTTGCTGTAATATATATCAATCGGGAACACAACATTGTGGTTCTCTTGTCAGGTCATGAACCGAAGTTAATTACCGTTGGTTCACTAATTTATACGTTTTGAGTACAGTACCCTACATAAGGACACTCCTTTTGCTGGGCATCTACAGATCCGGATTCTCTGTAATACCGTAGAGGTTTTTTTACTGTAGTCAAAACACTGTAGCAGCCCCGTGGTAACCTATTGACCTCGACCTTCGATTTTTGATCAGATAGCGGAGATCATTTCTTAATATCATACACTGTAGATCATCTGCATTGAATCTTTTTATGTAGAGGATCCATTTCCTACGGCTACACATCAACTCGTACATTCAAAATAAGAGCATCTACAATAGTTTGTTTCTTACCTTGTAACTAAGAAGAGAACATTCAACTTTGTATCTAATGCTTCTTATCATTGCAATTGTAACTCCATGAGAATAACTGTCTTTTTGGATTAATTTTTTCCAGATGTTTTGGTATTATTTTGGGAATTTTCTAAAGCATTATTCCTGCTGCTGCTAAGTTCTAACAAACAAGTATCGTACTACTCGCCTGGCAAATTAATTGATACGCTTGTAGTTTAGATACGCTTGTAGCATGCAGCCTGTATCTACCTGAGCTAAATAGAATAACATTCCCAAGCAGCCGCCAAATAGAACATGCATTCCCAGGCAGCCGCAACTTAGCATGTAGCGATGCTTTTGCAGGCTGCCGCCAAATCCACCAGCCGAGTATGCAGTGATGTGTTGCGGGCTAGCGGTATCCGTCACTTCTCAGTGGTCACTGCGTGGTGGGTGTGGGCTGTCCGCAACCCGCCCCACTTGCAACACTAATCAGGAGGCTTCGTATGTGGATTCTGCTTGTCGCAGAGCCAAACCCACCTAGCGTTCCAAAGTGCAGGCCTTATGAACCCAACGCACTAAGGGGCCATGGGCTGATGACCCCTCTGGGCGGATTGATATATGCCGTGCACACGATACATAGCAAATCTGACTTAGAGATAAAGACTACGTAGAAAAGATAGTTTAAATAAAGAAATTGCTTTGCATACGCCCTTTTACGATAAGATGCTCTTAACAGCAGACTCCGGAGCTCTGATCCTGCGTAGGAAGATATGGGCCCGCTTGACCTTCCCCTTCCTTATTGTATGGGCATAGTACGACAAAGAGAAAGAGAAAGTGTCGTATGTATAGCAGCGTTATTTAAATAATTAACCCGTAAACGGGGCTTATTTTTTCGAAAATATTTTATATTACTTTTAGAATATTATATATTTTTTACTTGTTCTATGCTCAAAAGTGTAATATTTTATGTGTCATACGTATAGATAATAGAACAATTTTTATTATTTAACCTATTTTTAATTAATTTATTATTAAACGCTGGCCAACTTTATTTTTAATTCTAACACTTTTGATCACACCACCACTCATGGTATTGCCAAACAATACTGTCAAGCTAGTTACTATTGCATGGCCAAATCCTACCGCTCCACCACTAGCACCGTGACAGCGTGGCCTGACAAGAAGTGCCATTTAGCTGTAATTATCACGCGCGTGGCAGTGTTATCTTGTCACATCATGGGTGGTGGCATGGCTAAAATGGTCAGCTTTAGAAATAAAGTTGGTGATAGATTAGTAATAAAAATAAATTAAAAATAGGTTAAATAATAAAAATTGCTCTAGACTATATTGGAGGCAAAACTATTTTAAAATGAAATATACAAATTAAGCTCCCGCTAAAGCTTGGATTAGGCCTTTTGTTCATCTCTGCTGATTACGATTTGTATTTTGTTTTCTGTTTGATTAATATGGGAACTATGTGTTGGCTCAAATAATATGACCTAAAATTATTTTCATGTTACATACAATTGGGTTAAAAAATATTCCTTGCCCAGTTTTTTTGTAATCAGGAAAAGGAAAAGTGTGTTTAAATTCTCTTTAAATAGATATGTATATTGCTGTGTATAGTTAAAGAGCTAAACATCGAAGAGCACAATGGGTAATTCACCTGTGATGACCTACTCTGAAGAAAGGTATTCACACTTTTATTCTCTGTTAAGCAGTACACATTTTCACATTGCTTAATTTAAAATCATAACTTATGACCAACAGAGTAGATAATAAGATGTCAAAAATCTTTTATTGAGTATATGTCAAGAATCACCAACAGCAGAAGAGGATCCAAGTATGTCTTCGAACTCTTTTAGGTCCTTTATGACAATGCTAATATTCAATGATTGATGTGAACCCAAAATATGTTCTATGTTGTAATATCCCAAATTTCGATTTCTGAAGTAAAATATTAAAAATATTATTTTGAAATTGTTTCCCCAAATTTTCTGCATTTAGAAAAGGCTTTTCTATTTTTGCTGAAAATAAAACTATTTTTTGTGTTAAAAAAAACTTAAAGTTTAAAATATTTTCTATTGAGTTAACAATATCCCAAGGAATTTATTAAAATTTTATAAAATGTTTGGGCCTTATTTGTTATTTGTATGAGCCTATTTGATTTTTATGTGCTTTCCAAAATTCAAAAATGAATTTAATTTCCCTTAATCCATTTTAGGCCGAAATCCCTTTTCCCGCTGCATTCCCCTCCGGCCCGCTTCCGTTTAGGTTTTTTTTTCCCGTACCAAACCGGCCGACGCGGCCCATTTCTCCCGCACGGGCCCACCCGTCGGCTCCTCTTCCTCCTGTCTTCTTCCTCGTGCCCAAGCCGCACCACCACCATGTCCGCTACCGCGTCTGAGCCGGTGAGATCGCCTACCTCTTCACCGACCCCATGGAAGTTGGCCTCGCAGTCGTCGGTGGAGGCTCTCGACGCCGGCTCGGACCCAAAAGGTTCTCCGTCAAGAATCGCCACTCTCCTGACTCCCAGCTTGTACAACACCTGCGAAATTAATGCAGAGATGGAAAATATGCTTGTTGAGTTGGGCGGGTCCATGAACTCAGTTAAATTTACACTGATCGTTATGTGTTCGATGTAGGCGGGAACTTCTCGATTTGGATGATTGTGTCCATATAATTGCGACTTTAACAAATATTTCAGATTAATTCTAGAATTAAAAATGAATAGAAAAGCATAATTTCAGCAAGAATAAAATGATGTGAGCATCAAATAAATATCCACAAGCACATATATATTACTCCAGTCATTTAAATATGATATCATGCTATACAGAGCTAATATATGGACTTGTTCAATTGGCATAAAGCTCAAATTGATGTTAATTAATTTGCTCTCAGATGTCGGGTTGCACAATGTACGAAGCACATGCCTCATCGCCAGTAATAGTCTATCCTAATCACTGATTATGTATGACAATTCTCTATAAATGTGCTAGGTTTTCTGCTCTACTACTTACCAAAATTCTATTGACAGCTAGCAAATCAATATCACAAAAGAAATTGCTCTAATAGTATTAATGAATCAGCATACGACAAGTAATAGAATTATACAAGATAATGATAATCAAATAACCCAAAGGCTAGCCTATGTATCCAAATTTGTCACACGAATCTCACTATGACCAATATCCTCACCGAGCAATTCTTAACCCTCGATCTATCATGCAAGTCAACCAATACTAGTGCTACTCAAATCACAGATCGATATGAAATCACTAGTATGGTACACTAAGCACAATAGATAAAACAAGAATAAGAGAAGCTCACAAAGTTGATGGCACTCAAAGCCACCAAATAGACGACAAGGCAAGGCAATGTCTAGGCCGACGCTGTTCTAGAAAACCTATTGCTGCCGCTATGCTGTGGTGTGATCAACGTGGTTCTTAGAGATACAATGCCACCGGATGAGCTCTAAAGACTGGGTGAAGAAACCAATCATTCCACCACCGTCTCCCTGCCTCCACAATTCCACCACCAAGAGGTCGGCAATGGTGGAGCCAAGAGTAGGGTTCGCCCGAGATCGAAAAATCAAGCGCAAATGGTAGAAGAAATGGATTGAGAGGGAGAGGAAGCTCTCGCATCTTTCCTATGTATAGCCAAGGAGGAGTAGACCAGGATTAAGTAGAAGACTGCAACCTCCGCTCGCATCACGTGGGGATCGGATCGATCCCCAGAATGGACTCTGCTTCAACTCTATCTCAGCAGAGATGAGGCTCAAAGGAAAAAAAAAAACCATTTCTCTCTCTCAACCGAATGGATGAGGAGTCTTATCTCTTCCCTCTCTCAATTGCAAGTGGGTCCCACCAATTTCAGATGGGAAATTACTAAAAAGCCCACGGCTTACAACACGTTGTGCTTCCCTGGGAGGCATAAGACATGCATGAAGAAATTGTCTCTCATGTTGTTGCTTGTCCTTATAACTTCATCCACGGATCGGCGTCTCGTGTGGTGCTTACCGTCGTGTCGAAAATTCCCGATCCACCGGAAGCGTCTCCGGGGTCAGGGAGAGAAACGCCGGTGGGCTCATCGTGAAACCCATATGCTGTTTCTGCACGTCAACATGTGTTAATTTGCCGTTAAGATTTATTGCAACTTAGTGAAGCGAGCAAAGTATGTATTAAATAATACGACAAGAGGTCTTGGCATATGTACTCCCACCGTCGATATACATAGGTTACCGTGGGATCTGTATGGTAAGCTTTTGAAAATTTGACCATTCTACATGTTAAAATATATAGATTTATTGCATGACACAATGATAGTGGATTTGTCTTACAAAACACTTTCATAATAGATAACTAGCAGGGTGACCCGCGTATTTACGCGGCTAGATTTGTTTTAAAATTTGTAGCGACAAATAATATAACTTAGATGTTTCACAATATATATTTACGTATCTTATAGCTATTTAGATTTTTAATATATCATTAATATTAAAAAAATGACAATAGAAACTTGAAGAAAAATGCAACTTGAGTAATGTAACTGAAGTACGAGTTTTCATGGAAGAAAAATCATTAGTATAATAAGTTAACCACTCTCCATTATGTAAACATAATGTAGATGCATGCCTTTAACTCTTTTCCAAAATATTTGCATGCACATGTACTTCTGTTAAACTCAAGCAATACATTGATTATATGTGCAACAAAATTATCTTATTAGTTTACATGATATTAGAGTACTTTGCCCACGTATACACTGATGCACCATGGACGACCTACCTTGAACTTATCTTCCCTTACGTCAGTTGCACCACCAAACCGTGTCTCTTCTATCTCTTCTCCCCGCCACAATTTTTCTACTTCAACCTTCAAGAGCAAGCTCAATTCTCGATTGATATCTCTCAGCTGCTACCACTTCTAATGCAATACTCTACCACATAGTTATCTTCTACTTCTCTTCAATTATCGCTTAATGATGACCGTTGTGACATCTACACGTATATGCGTGCAAATATCGTCGATACTTGTCGGGACACCCGTCGCGCTCTCTCCAGTGGCCTCAAGTCTATTCCTTACTATTTGCGGTATCTCTACTCCGAGCTCTTTGCTCCTTTATTTCTATACGCCCATGCTTCTATTCGTAGGATGCATGCATGTATGTACACATGCGCGATGTTATACATGCTCGATGTCTTCTTCTCCTGTGTCGGTCGCTCCTCATCTTAGACATTGTCCAACTCAACGATGTGGCTTCCTTACTAACTGCAACGACCTTCCATCTTCACTGATGTTGGTATGTCTGCCTTAATCGTTGTCTAACGATAGGGAGAATCTTCTCGCCATCGCCGGTGACGCCATGTCACTCACCAATGATGGCATGCTCCTAGCTACCCGATGATCACATATCGTCGATAGCTTGTCTTTAATCTAAAGCTTCATCTCCTCTCTGCTATGTCTTTCCTATTATCGAGTTTCTTTGGCCATTGACTTCTTTAACAATGCCGATGCACACCATTCGTCGTCACAACACTTGCCTCCTTTGACTCCGATCTTTCTTTTCAACGGCTCCAGCGAGCAGCATGACATTGTCCTTGTTGAACAACTAAGGTGAGCAGCATAGAATTGCTCTCATCTTCGTCGCCGCTGCCTTGGCTATTCGCTTTCTTGTGGATCAATGTCTTCTGGTAGGACAGATCGACGCCATTGCACTCTTTTGTGGTCTCCTCCGACACCATTCACGATATCCACATTATAACTTATATTTAATTTATTCAAAGTTTTAGTTATTAAGAGATTTTACTTTGGAATTCGTATGGAAATCAAATTGCAATTTTTTTATTTGTTGTCCTTAATTTCAATTATTTTTTGTTGGAATTCGTAAACTAATCCAATTGTTAGTTTTTACTTAATTTTTATGCCGAATTACAATCATTTATATATTTTACTTCAGAACTAGTATCAAAATCATTATGCTAATTTTATTTTATTTTTATTCCGAATTTCAGTTATTTTTGTATTGTACTTGAGATGGACTCTTATTTCTATATTGTTTTTGACATGGACTCTTTCGTTTAATCTAGATTGTTATAATTTGGAGCCACCATAATCAACGGTGTAGATGTTTCTTTTTTTCCACCGATGAACGTGGAAATTTCTAGCCTTTGAGAGCGAACGTGATGACTTATTTTTCTATCGCTATAATAATATAACTAACAGAGTGACCCACGCATTTGCCGGCTATATTTATTTTAAGGTTTGTAGTGACAAATAATATAACTTAGATGCTTTAGAATATATTTACGTATCTTATAGCTATTTAGATTTTTAATGTATCATTAATATTAGAAAATGACAATAGAATCTTGAAGGAAAATGCAACTTGAGTAATGTAACTGAAGTATGAGTTTTCATGGAAGAAAAATCATGAGTATAGTATGTTAACCACTCTCCATTATGTAAACATCATGTAGATGCATTCTCTTAACTCTTTTCCAAAATATTTGCATGCACATGTACCTCTGTTAAACTCAAGCAATACATTGATTATGTGTGCAACAAAATTATCTTGTTAGTTTACATGATATTAGAGTACTTTGTCCACGTATACACCGATGCACCATGGACGATCTACCTTGAACTTATCTTCCCTTATGTCAGTTGCCCCACCAAACCGTGTCTCTTCTATCTCTTCTTCCCGCCATAATTTTTCTACTTCAACCTCCAAGAGTAAGCTCAATTCTCGATCGATATCTCTCAGCTGCTACCACTTCTAATGCAATATTCTACCACATAGTTATCTTCTACTTTTCTCCAATTATCGCTTAATGACGACCGTTGTGACATCTACACGTATATGCGTGCAAATATCGTCGATCCCTGCCGGGACACCCGTCACACTCTCTCCAGTGGCCCCAAGCCGATTCCTTACTGTTTGCGGTATCTCTACTCCGAGCTCCGTGCTCCTTTGTTTCTATACGCCATGTAATATCCCAAAATAACCCTTAAAGGCCTATGCATAATTAGATAAAAGGGGATATGTGAAAACAGAATAATTTGGATTTTTAGAGGGAGATAACTCGTCCAGCAATAAAAGGGTCGTGGAGAGAGTGGGTTATAGAAACCCTAGCAGTCTTTTCTTTTGTTCCTCCGTGCGCCGCCACCGTTTTAATCCTGCTGCTACCACGTGAGTGCTCGCTGCTACATCACAGGTAGCGAGCCACCACCTCCGAATGCCATCGCCACCCGCAGAGTTCACCAGGAAGCTCTCGTTGCTATTCGGTCGGTACGTGGGAGATGAGCAGCCGCACGTCGCCTCAGTCTTGCTTGCCCCGTAGGTCAGTTGGTCAATTCCCGTTACTTGTTTTCCCTGGACTACTTTGACTAGATGATGGGAGGTGCTAATGCGTTCCATTGGTATATTAAGGGAGAGGGTTGACATAACTAGTTATGTGATGCAATTTTCTAGCCACATGCAAAGGTGCAGCCGCATGCAAACATTGGTTGCTGCATCCTGTGCGTGCATGCTTGTGGCCTGAGTAGTAAGGGAGAGAGATGATCTAGATAGTGATGCATCTGCTGTTGGCATTATAAATTAATTAGTAGTGCAAGATCTAATGTATGCATGCAGGCTTATGGCATTAGTATTTAACCAATAGTGATGTAGTTGATCAGTTTTGGTCCTGCTTTGATTATTTAATTGGAATTGCTTTGATTATTTAATTGGATAGTAGGGGAGAGTAGTTAATTGGATAGTGCTGCATGTTTCACTAATTGGTGTAGTACGAGAGAGGGATGAATTAGCTAGTGCTAGAATTATCTAATAGTACAAATAGCGCTAGAATTGTCTAGTAGTGCAAGGCTGCTAGAATTAATTAGCTAGCGCTAGAATTATTAGTAGTGCAACTTTGCACCGCATGTATGCATGCATGCGTTTCATTGTTGTACTAAAAGAGAGAGAAAAGTTAGCATGTTTTGTTGGAGCAGTACGGGAAATTATTACCATGTTTCTAGTCAGGGAAATATCGAATAGTAAATCGGATTAGTCTGCTGTTCTGTTGTATGATTTATTCGGGTACCTTAACGGCGAATTTTAGGAATATCATCTACTAGTTAATTATAGATAATTTCAGTATCTTTCCATAGAGTATTTAATCATGTCGAGCGGACAAGTAATTTTCAAGTTATGAATTTAGTAAGACCCGCTGTCCAGAAGATAACAGATCGGTCTTTTGGGATAAAAACGAGGGGTTAGATGATTTACTTAGAAGTCATGGTAATCCAAATGAAAGTGGAGAATTTTGTGTAGCTTCCAGGATAGGGTGGTTTGCTATGATCGGACTTGTGAGTCAAAAGTTACACCCTTTTTAGTACCAGGACAGCAAGGGGTGACTGTTCGGTATTGGAGAAGCGTTGTGGATTTAGGGGACATGTAGGAGCGATGTCAAATTAATTATTGTTCTTGTGATTCTATAGCTTGTATTGAGATTTGAGTGTTTATTGTAGGAGAGACGTCGTGCTTGTTGCCATCTTCTAGCCAGACCGTGCGTCGCAACTAGTAAAGGCAAGTGCATGGTAGACAGCGATCAATGATTGATCACTGTATTTCTTTATCGTTCATTACCATTATTGTTGTGCTTTTATTCTTATTTAATTGCAAGCAATGGAATGGTATGACTATATCTTGTTGATGAACATGAGGAAAATTGGATATGATGAATGTGATGAAATTATGCATTTTTGCATTCATAAGCATCTTTGCATATGAGCAGGTGATCATTATTGATCACAACTCCACAGGAGTGGAGGAGGTCCCCGATCCTTGAGGAGGAACGGGCTTGAGAGTGAACGTTGTCGCGAGCGTTCACTCATGCTATACCGGTATACGCGAAAGAAGTGCATGTGGACATATAGAGTAGAGTTGCATCGAGACATAGATGAATGTGTGTGAAAACAAAGAAAAGAGAATGGCATGAGAATATTAATATAAGGACATGTGATGATAATGAAGTTATTGAATACTGTTGTTTTACCATTGTTCGTTATATATTGATGTATTTGCTGAGTCGTGGACTCACTCTTACTCTTTTGTTGTTTTTAGGTGATCATTGAGGGCACCACGTTTGAGAGGGACTAGAGCACATGGGATAGTTCATACTTCAGACACATAATTATTTGCCATGAGAACCATTTGATTTACTATTGCTGGAATACTTTTAGGACATGCCAGAAATGGAATAAGCTTAGATGAATACTTTGGACTAGTCTATTTTATTTCAAGGTTTTGGATTTACTGGTTTGGTGCTATTTTAAACTTATTATCTTACTATGTTTCCCTCGCGTATTTATTCATGCTTAATCAGTAGTTATTCATGTTCCATTGCGACCCGTGGTTGGGTTTTATTAATGCTTTGGTAGCTGAAATTTTATAGTGAGTTGATGAATAGTGTTTAAAAAGGATAGTTTAGTAGCATTTCAGGCTCAGTGTTGGACTGGGGTGTTACAATACGCCCATGCTTCTATTCGTAGGATGGATGCATGTATGTACACATGCACGATGTCATCCATGCTCGATGTCTTCTTCTCTTGTGTCGGTCACTCCTCTTCTTCGACATTGTCCAACTCAACGATGTGGCTTCCTCACTAACTGCAACGACCTTCCATCTTCACTGATATCGGTATGTCTGCCTTAGTCATTGTTTAACGATAGGGAGACTCTTCTCGCCATCGCCGGTGACGCCATGTCACTCAGCAACGATGGCATGCTCCTAGCTACCCGATGATCACATATCGTCGATAGCTTGTCTTTAATCCAAAGCTTCATCTCCTCTCTGCTATGTCTTTCCCATTATCGAGTTTCTTTGGCCATTGACTTCTTTAACAACGTCAATGCACACCATTCGTCGTCACAACACTTTGGCTCCTTTAACTCCGATCTTTCTTTTCAACGGCTCCAGCGAGCAGCACGACATTGTCCTTGTCGAACAGCTAAGGTGAGCAGCATGGAATTGCTCTCATCTTCGTCACTGCTGCCTCGGCTATTCGCTTCCTTGTGGATCAATGTCTTTTGGTAGGACAGATCGATGCCATTGCACTCTTTTGTGGTCTACTCCGACACCATTCACGATATCCTTATTATAACTTATATTTAATTTATTCAAAATTTTAGTTATTAAGATATTTTACTTTGGAATTCGTATGGAAATCAAATTGCAAATTTTCTTTTATTTGTTGTCCCTAATTTCAATTATTTTTTGTTGGAATTCGTAAACTAATCAAATTGTTAGTTTTTACTTAATTTTTATGCCGAATTACATTTATTTATAGATTTTACTTCAGAATTCGTATCGAAATCAAAATGCTAATTTTATTTTATTTTTGTTCCGAATTTCAGTTATTTTTGCATCATATTTGAGATAGACTATTATTTCTATATTGTTTTTGACATGGACTCTTTTGTTTAATCTAGATTGTTATAATTTGAACCCACCATAATCAACAGTGTAGATGTTTCTTTTTTTAACCGATTAATGTGGGAATTTCTAGCCCTTGAGAGTGAACGTGGTGATTTCTTTTTCTATTGCTTTAATAATATAATAGATAGATAGATGATTAAAAAAACTATATTCAAAATCTCACGTTGAAACCGTGAAAAAAACATATGGGCAGAGATAGCATCTATGCATCTATTTACGTACATAGTCGGCGAGGTTGTAGCCGTTGTTGAAGCGTCCTGTGACCGCCGAGCCGAAGTCGACGGCGTAGGAGGACTGCACCTTGGGCCCCGGCAGGTACTGGCTGTTGCCGACGTCGGCGGTCGAGTCGCCGAACACGTAGACCGCCGGGACTAGGCGCGCCTCGACGGCGCCCACAGGCTCGCCCGCCGCTGCCGAGCACACAAGGCAGAAAAGAAACAGAGCATTCGGTAACCGCAACGGTAACAACGGTAACACCAGCAGCTTCATGGCCGCTGAACACTCGGAACACCTGCAGCACTACAGACTGCAGGGACACCTAGGCTGCGTATTTAAAGTGCTAATTTACTGAACACTTGGAATCCCTGAGAAGAATATCTCTTTTTGTCTTGCATCATCAGAACAGTGCAATCAGAAGCTTGTTAGTACGCATGGCACCTCCATTTTCTGACCTAGATTAGATGTCGACAGTATTGTGTACGGTCCGTATATGTGGTAAATAGTTGGTCTGTCCGAATCTCAAGCCGTATAACGAGGACGTCAACTCTAAAGATGCAACCACTGTGTCATTACACTGTACTGTATCCTCTACTTCAATCATATAATTCAATTGGACTTTCAGCTACTTCAGTTCTATATTTCCCAATTGGAACTCGGTCAAGCTACGTCTACTCCTACGAGCCGAGCTACTTCTACTTCACCAGGTCGTTCTACGTCTACATGCCATAGTGCTACATCACTTATTGTTGGCCTATGGGTTATGTAATGTATTGGCCGACTTGGCCCATATAGTAGCCAGCCACCCTTGGCAGCCCACGCAGTTACTATTCACACATGAACAATACCATGAAAAGTACTCCCGACCCTCCTCTCTGTGGCCAACGCCCTACCGTAGGGTTTCCACCTCCTAGCCGCACTTCTCATATAGGAGCCACCGCCCCTTTAGCAAAATTCGGGTTTTCTTAGATTGAAGTTTAGCTTTGCTACTTTATACTTTGTCCTCTTGTTCGATGAGTTCAACAACGACATTGTCTTCGAAACCCCACTTATCAATACAATCTTAATTCCTATTCGCAATTTTAGATTGATTATTATCTTGTTCTTGCTTGTTCTTCGATTGCAGGCAGGAATAGACCTTCATGGTCAGGTCGATCGTGCTCCTAGCAAGGTTCATAACAATTACGGAGTTAGTTCAGCGATTGCTGGCATATTAGCCGTATACGATTGGTAGCTGAATCATGAGAGTCGTCTCCACCGAATCAAAATTATCCTTCTCATCGAAAGATCAGGACACCTATTGTCGCATTACGGTACGTACGTAATCCAACTCTGACCACAACGTATGCATGCATTATCCAATTCAATAAGCCGTGCAAGTATCGCCTATCAATTTAATGTTTGTTTTGCGTTGCCAAGAGGGAAAAAATATCATATAGTTAAATGCGAAGCCCCTGTGTATACCTAAATAGTTTGGGAATAATCAATTATTTACCACTACAAAGATGTGGATTTTAGGATTTGTCACTCCATGTGTGAATAACATCTGGGTCCCGGGACCACATGTTATAGAAACATAAGTGGCAAATCCTCAATTATATATTTTTGACAGTGACAAATAATCATATCTCCCGTTGTCGCATTACCGTGATGGGATGGGTTTACCTGAAGATAGGAAAATGAATATCTGCCTATTGTCTAAATGGATTTTCAGAAGTGAACAAGATCGGTCCAAACAAAGGGCTAAATATTAGAGCTCTTTTACGATATACTCAATTTAATACAGATCGTCTATTTTTTTATTGAATAGTTCAGATTAGTTAGGATTTAGTTATACTATATCTAGTAGTATGAGTAGTAGAATCCTGAGGGGTACAATTGTAATTGCTCATGTGGGTGATCAAATGACACGAGTAATATTTTCATCCCTAGATGAAAAAGTCCATAATGCCCTCACGAAAAAATTTATAAATACAAAAAAGACTATTATACCCTTAAAAATCAATGGTCAGATTTGAATTGTACTAATAGAATGTGTATACCGTAAAATTTACAAAATATTATTGTAGAGTCCCGTGCCAATGTTTGGACTTCTGTGCTCTCTGCGAGCGAATTACCAGCCATGTGTAGTACTCATAGAGAAGAACACACTGTTGGTTGTTAAAGAAGTGTCCCCTGAATAGAACCATTGATATATTTGGATTTTTCAGATAATAATATATTTTATTTATGTTTGTAAGACGACGCATTCTGTTTTGTTTTTGCTGAAAAAATGAAGTAATTTACAAGGTTTGTATTGGAAGCTGGAGGGTAGTTTTGATCTAATTATGGTAAACAGATATGTGCAGGACCTATTGTTTTTTTCCCCTAAAAGATTGTTATTTCTTTGTTCCCTGTGTCAATTGCATAAAATTAAAAGTTCAGAGTATTTAGTTGAGAGTTATATTGGCTTGTTCCATATTCTATTCTACTTCTATTCCAATACGAAAATGGCAAAAACGCCCCAATTGTCACTGTAAGTTTGGGGGGAAAAAATCTGTATAACTTATTTGTGGCATTAACACCACCACAAATTCCCTCCATTTGCAGACTCCCATTGCCGTTACCTTTTCTATCAATTTACAACGTAAAACATGAAAAACAGTTCAGTAAATAGTAATGCAAATGAAGGAGACGAAAGTGAGAGCGAGGTGATAGAATTTAAGTAAAGAAAATAATTTTATTTGAAATTGTAATCATTAACATGCATGCAAGCATGTTAACATTGTTGCTTGATGGTTTTCACGTTTTTATCAATCAGTAAAGAAAATTAATGCCAACATGAATCTTGCAAATCAAGATAACTTACAAGGGTGTAAATGCCCAAAATAAATTGTAGGTTTTTTTTTAACTCAGAGCGATTAGTAGATTTTTGTTGTTGCAATTTTCCCTATTCCAGTAGATATATTAACCATTGCAATTCAGACTACACGTATGAACAAAATTAACATCATACATAAACAGTGGTGTTATAGACAAAAGGCGCAATAATTAACTTAAATTGATAAACAAAAGGCGCATCAAAGCCCAAAACCCTTGAGGCACAAACTAATGAGTAATGAATGGCCGGTTGCCCTCGACCGCTCGACGCAACCCAATACTCTGCAGTACTTTGCAGTTATCGTTTCATCTATCTCATGCATTCTATTCTTATCTAGGTCTTGCCTTATTGGTAATTGGCCACGAGCAAGGAAGTTTCCAATTTCCAGCAGTTTTTAGAGTTAAGATAGTGCATGCACTCACATATACATGTGGTTTTGCATTTTTGCCACTTCTATAAGCCCGTCTCTTCCTCTTCCATCCGCTTCTTTGGTACTAGTACATATCACAACGAGAAAATTCATAATATGCTACTGAATAACTACATAATTCATAATATACCACTCATTGTGAGGTTGATACGTGGGCCTAGGGCCCATATGTTAGTGAGATATCGGTGGCATCAGGGGTGAAACTAGAACGAAAATGACCGGGGTTCACCACTTCACCATACATATAACAACATATATAATTTTCAAGCAACACTGTACTAAATAGTAATTTATGTGGCAAATATTGATAAAATACATCATTCGGCCTCAATGACCAATAAAAAGAGAACAAAATGAATAAAAATTTTAGACTAGGGGGTGCACGCATAGTATATACATGATAATATCTGCTAATTTTTTTTAGACCCGATGTCCTGTGACACTGGGTGGGCCCAATTGGCTCCGCCCCTAGGTGGCATATTATGAAGATCCGCAGTTATTCAGTGGTATATAACGAATTTCCCCTATCACAACAGGTTACATGCAGATACAAACATAAAAAAATTGATCTCCTAGGTTGCAAGCATATGCTAATTTTTTACCATTGCTTTACAGATTCGGTCTATTTTTGTTTGACGATTCTAATTGTTCGAACTTAATTCTACCAAATAGGACTTTGCCGGAAATACTTCTTCCTATCATATTACTTCTTAAGTCAACTTCGTAGGTAATATCAATCTAGCATTATTAAATATGTGACAAAATGATTTCCTATATTAAAAATATTGAATCTGGTACTAGTATGCATGCACAATTGATCGGCAAATATTTTGATACAAATACACCCAATATCTAGATTTTCTATCAAGTGTATAGTATGAAAAAAATTGTCATATTTGTTTGGCTCCTCCTATTCTTATTTCCTGGTTCCAGCACTGCAACCTAGATGCCACCACTGCAACCTAGACGCCACCACTCTCTACCACCAAGCAACGCCACCACAATCCTACCTAACACCATCCTTGCTACTGCTCCTCCGCCTTCTCGCAAACCCTAAACTCCACCTTGCCAAAAACCTAGGCTTCATATCCTCTGCTCTTTATCTAGTGTATTGCCTTTGTCGCTCCACACTACCTCCCTCCTGAAGTGTAGCAGTGCCGGCCCCCTCAATTTGACCATGTCGCTCTATTGGACACTTCTCGGGGCAATCTTGGCCCAAGCGATGTGGATATCAGTGCCTAGTGTTGAGAAACTATCGTTGGCGAGTCCAGTCCGAACGATTACTTCGTAGACAAGCGTAGAATCTCTTAGAACAATACAAGAACATAAGAACGGAATAGTAGATTGAACACAAAGATATAATGGGCTTCTTGCTTCTCTTTATTCCTTCATCAATCGATCAATCGTTTACAATGAATAGCACCCCCTATTTATAGGCTAGAGACCCTGCTAGGGTTTGGGATGGGGAGCCCATACATGGGCCGACTTCTGGGCCAAGCCCATAGTTTCTTAACACCCCCCCTTGGGTACCCATCCTCACATGTTCATACCTCGTCAAAACTCCATAAAAACCCAGTGGAAAAAATTTGGAGAAAGAGCACATGATACAAGTTCTGCTGTGTTGCACGAATTGCCTCATTAAAAACCTTAGCCGAGAAACTTCAGGAAAACTCGTCAAGGGAAAAAGAGTACAATCTACCCCATTTCATTTAATCTCTAGGATTTACTCTTTGGGTACTCGATTTTTGTAATCAAGTTTCAATAATGAGTTTGTGAAGATTCTCCCCCTGAATTCTGCACTTCTCTAAGTCTCATCATTACAATTCCACGTATGCACCTTTCAAAGCTAGATGCTAGAAGTAACTTAGTGAATAAATCTGCAAGATTTTCACATGACTTAGTATGCAATACTTTAATTTCGTCCATCTTTTGCAATTCATGAGCATGGAAGAACTTGGGGTTGATATGCTTTGTGAGAAAACTCTTCACATAACATATCTGCATTTGTACAACACAAGCTGTATTATCTTCATAGATAATAGTGGGGGTTTGCGCGATATTAAATCCACACGACTGTTGGATGTGGTGAATCAATCACCGAAGCCAAATACATTCTTGTAAGGCCTCGTACAGTGCTATGATTTCTGAGTGGTTCGTCGAAGTCGATACAAGACTCTGCTCAGACGATTTCTATGAAATTGCAGTTCCACCACATAGGAGTTCATAGCCTATTTGTGATTTGGTTGTATGCGGGTTCTACAGGTACCCAGCATCTGCATAGCCATTCATATTTAGGTCTTAGTTCTTTCTGTAGAACAGACCAAATTCTTTGCTTCCTTGGAGGTATCGGAAGATGTCATTTATTCCCTGCCAATGCCTTTGGTAGGTTCTGTACTATACATTGCTAGTAGGTTAATGGCAAATATAAGGGCGATCTAGTACAGTTTGCTAAATACATGAGTGCTTCTATTGCACTTAAGTATGGGAGTTCTGGTCCCAGGACTTCCTCCCCCTTTTCTCTAGGTCTGTACGGGTCTTTGTCTTGTTGCAAAATTCTCCGACCATTGGCAATTTCAAAGGGTATGCTTTTCAAAATCAAACCTTTCTAACACCTCCTGAGTGTAGGTTGACTGATGCACTAAAATCCCTTCAGGAGTATGCTCAAGCTGCAGGCCTAGACAATATTTGGTTTTACCCAATTCTTTTATTTCGAACTCATACTCTAGGTAAGAGCTTGCTTTCTTAATACCTTTTAGGGTTCCAACGATATTCAGATCATCTTCATACACTGAGATTATACAAAAACCATCCTGAGATCATCGTATAAATACACAGAGATTATTCTCATTGTTTGTGTAGCCTTTCTTGCATAGAAAGTCGTTTCAAGCGATTATACTACATCCTGCCTGATTGCTTAACTTCGTACAGTGACTTTTTGAGTTTCACACTATACAGATTTCTATTTGCTCTGTCTTGATTCGGGACAGGGATACATTCAGGTATCTTCATATAAATGTCCGAATCCAATATTCCATAAAGGTATGCTGTTACCACATCTATCAATTTCACTTTCAACTTCAAGTTTACTGCCATTGAGATTAAATATCTAAAGGGTGGTTCCACCCATGACCGGGGAATAGGTTTCTTCATATACAACTCCTGGATGTTGAATGAAACCTTATGCAACAAGCATTGCTTTACTTCATTATTTTCATTTCTTTTTTGAACAAATACCCACTTATGCCCTACGGGGTGCACATAGAGAGGCGTGTGGCTTACAGGCCCAAACACATTTCTTTTTATTCAGAGATAATGATTCTTCTTCTATTGCCTTCTTCCAATCTTCCCAATCTGATCTTTTCTTTCATTCAACGAGCGATACAGGTTTTGGATCAAGATCGATGATTGTGGCAAATTTCTTTACAAAATCAATGTCGACATTCGCTGTTGTCTTATTCATAGATTCTCCCGAGGTCACAAAGTTTATATCTATTTATTCAAGGGGCGATTCTTCTAATGCTTCTACTTGCTCACCGCTGCTTTCAATTACGGGGCAAGTCCCTTTAGTTTTTCAGCTCTGATGTGTGTGCACACATCCATGCTGATGTCTCCTTTCATGGGGATGTTCAATTCTAGTATGCCTTTCCTGAAGGTGCCATACTGGTGCCGGGTCTCAACTGGCTCCCCTTTTGGTTCTGGGGAACTTCGGTGATTGGCTGTGTCAAGTCCTTCTTATCCTTTTTCACCAGGCGTCCCCGGTTACTTCGAATTCGAGGGGTCGGAGTTCTCGTCCTTTCAGAGGCCTTAGGACGGGATTAGGGATACCTTCATCGGTATTTCAACCCTCTCCGGTGCATTGCGTACAAGCATATGCGACTTGGTCATGCTCTTCAAATCACTAAAGTGGTTAGGCAGTTAATTCGCTAATGCTTGCAAATCAATTATCTTCTGGGCTTCAATTATCTTTTGGACTTCAATTGTTTTCTAGACTTCAATTATCTTCTAGACTTCTCTATTTGCTTCACTAGTGCACGGGTCATGAATTTCAATTATCTTCTGGACTTTTCTATTTCCCGATATTTTCATCAAGGGATTGATTTCCTCCCCCTAATGACGGGAAAATAGCTTCATCTAATATACTATCAGCGAATCGGGCAGTATGCAAATCTCTTATCATAGGTTCCAAATACCTGATTATGGATGCTGTCACATAACCAGCGTATATCCTAGACTTTCGGAGAAGGCCCTTTGTAGTTCGCTGTGGTGGTGGTATAGGTACATAAACCTTGCAACCAAACATTCAAAGATGAGAAATTTTCTGTGCTGACCCTTGCGCTAGTTGCATAGGTGAATGGATGTTATATGCCGGTGGTCTAAAATTGATGAGAGTTGTTGCGGCAGATCATGCGTGTTCCCAACATGCGCTTGGTAAATTACAATTTTTAAAGGTGGTCGGCAATAAATTTAATCCTTATAATTAATGCCTCTCTTTGGTCCATTTTGGGTGTGGACATGCGGTACAGAATGCTCAACTTTAATTCCCATTGCCATACTATAATCATCAAATGCCTTTGAAGTAAATTCTCTAGCATTGTCCATTTTGGTGGACTTCACATGATGATCAGGGAAATTATTCTTCAATTTTAATTATAGCGAGACTAGCTCTGCAAAAGTGTAGTTTCTCGTAGACAATAAACATATATGCGACCATTTCGAGGAAGCATCGATGAGCACCACAAAATACCTAAATGACCCTTAAAGGGGTTGTACAGGACCGCAAAAAATCTCCCTGGATACGGTCCAGGAATGTAGGGACTTCATCCTTCGCTTTCAGAGTAGAAGGTTTAGTAATTAAATTCCCGGTGGCATATGCGGGCACAGAAAATTTCCCTGATTCGGGAAATTCTTTACATTGACATTATGTCCCTATGAATTGTTAATTATATTTCTCATCATTCTAAGACCTAGGCAGCATAATCTATCATGCAAGAGGTAGAAAAGGTTCAGAGCTTCTAAATATGATTTTCAGGGCAGTATAGGCTGTAGATGCCTTAATATTTGTGTAGTATAGCCTAGTTTCAAATGAAGGAAGTCATTCTGATACCATTTTCTACTTTCTTCATGCTTTGTAATGAGCAGGTATTCCTTACCATACTCTTCTTCAGTCTTTACGTGGAAACCGTTAGCGCGAATATCCTTGAGAGTTCTAGTCGATTCTGGGTACAACAAGGCTTCTTCAATGACCAAAGTTGTGCCTATCGGAAGTATAATTGCGGCCATTCCTAAGCCTATTATACAAGTATCACTGCCTGCGATTGTCGTAAGACTACCAGTATTCTTGCTGATTGACTGAAAATGTTTTGTCTCTCTCAAGATGGTATTCATTGTGCCGCTACCTGCTAAGCACACTTCCTTCAGAGGGCGCCACACGTGTTCTAATATAATGTACTTTATTAATATGCAGCAGAAAGCAAGCAACACATAAATAAAATACTTCAGATATCAGAACGTAACTTGCTATTATAAATACGGGAATAAGTCTTGCAAGACTCGTCCTAAGAATTTAATGCTTTGCTCTACTAGAGCTTACAACCATTATTCAAAAATAATTCAATGTTCTGCTTCAATTACAAACTGCAAGTTACTATAAAAGATCCAAGTAAAATGCGTGCACTTGATCGAATCAACGAAGTATTTAGAAACTTCTGCCTCAATCTACTCCATGGATATCTTCTCCTTTTGGGCAACTACGGCTGTGGCCGCTGCGATGTCTAGAGGAGGGATAATGGGGCTACTGCTAGGCTATCCACATCTATGAGTGCAACTAATGGGTGTGGATCTTCCGCGCCTGTAATGGCGAGGTGTGCCTCATGCTGTCCTATGCCCTTCTTCTTAGACTGGAAAGTATCAATAACGTGCGACTCACGACCTTACCCTTCTTACTCCTCTCCATCGTGAGAGGCTTTATCACCTTGTAACTGCTAGCATTGGCTTCATGGCCAACATTGCTACTAGGTGGCTATGAGATGTAGTTCTTCCTTAGAACATTATCTTAAGCTTCTACAACTTGCATGGTGTCAATTAATGCGGCATACTCCGTGTAGCCGTCTTGACGATAGTTGCGTACGAATTGCACCGCATTTGGGTGAAAGGTAGAGAGAGTCTTCTCAATCTTCTGCTTATCTGTGATTATATTATCACAGAGTTGAAGACTTGCACAAATTCTAGCCATGCTGGGTCAGTTCTTCGAACTCCTGGTTCGTGATGCCAGTCATCTTCATATTCATGCAAAGAGTTCATAAGATTACTGCTAGTAATTTACATAAAATGGTTGCAAAATTCTTATAATGCTCTTCGAACGCCCGGTTCGTAATCCCGTAGTTTTCTATGCATTTTCATGATTTACTGCTATTTTCAGTGATTAAAATTAATTTAAACAATCACAAATAATCAAAACAATAAATACAATAAATAAATTGCATAGAAATAACAATAACAAAGTTAAACATGCTTCAAATGCAAAAATTGATTCAAAAATTGAATTCCTAAGGCCCTTTTCTGCTGGAAAATGAATTTTCGATGAAATTTTTAGGGGTTAAAACGTAAAATTTCAGTTCGGAGAAAAACGTTCGCGTAATTTTCATAATATCTGAGGGCCTTTTTGCAAATCTTGGGATTTCTTTTCTTCCAGATTTTTTTCCTTTTCGGCCCGTTTCCTTTTTTTCCTTCTTGGGCCTTCATTGCTTGGCCATGAGGCCCACCCGTGGCCGATCAAGAACCGAGAGGGGTAGGTTTTCCTACCCCGCCTCGGTGTGGCGGCTACTAGCGGCGTGGGCGACCAGAGTTCTATGGCGGCGGTGGCGGCGGACGGAGGCGACGCCGGCGGCGAAGCGCACGGAGGTGCGGCTCATGGAGAGACGGCGCGTGGTGGCTTGGCTCCGTTCAAGTGGCACGGGCGGCGGCTCCGGCTCTGGTTCCGGCGGCGAAAACGGTGTGCGGTGCCGGTGCCACGACGTTGCTAGGCGGTGACGGCCGGAGGCCATGCGAGGCCGTGCGGGCGTGCTTCAAGTTTCGTCGGGGGCGCTACGCGGGCGTGCTTCAAGTTCACATGAGGGCGCTGCGCGGGCGGCGCAAGGCGCGGACGAGTAGCCGACGGGCGCCGAGGCGTCATGCGCGCGCCGCGGCGACGGGCGTGGCGGTTGGTGCGGTTAGCTGGCGGCACTACAGGCGGCCGTGAGGCGCTTCAAGGCGGTGGGGAATGTCCGGGTGGCTTCAAGCGCCGCATGGAGGCAGCGCTACGGGCGGCCAGCAGTGCCGGCGATGCTTCAAGGCGGCGGGGATTGCCGGAGGCGGGGCTCCCGTGCGGCGGCTCTTCATGCGGCATCGGGTGCGCTACAAGCGGAGGCAGCCGGGGAGGCGCGGTAGTGCCGCTTCAAGGCGGCGGTTTGCACAGCTCTGGGCCGGCATCGCACGGTGCATACGGGCGGCGTGTGTTTTTCTGTTTTGTTTTATCACTTGTTCAATCGGTGCAATTACTATTCATGCGGTGCAATGATCTTCCTGCAATTACCGATCGGCTTGGCCGGCGACTTCAAGTCGGCTCGCGGTAGATATACAACGAATTTGTGATTTCTAATTTACGGTACAATCGACATCCAATCTTTCATGCAATCTACCGATCGACATTGTGTCGGTGGCTTCAAGTCAGCTCGCGGTAGATTAAACGGATTTGCACTGTAGAAAACCAATATAGAAAGCGAATTTGCAGAATTGAAAGCAATCTAGAAAAATGACTCAATCTACGAGCGTCGTTCATCGACGATTACATTTCGATCCGAGTAAAGTAGGCCTAGAAGTAGGCCGGAGTCAATCGTGCTAATAACGTGTTGAGGAACCATCGCTGGCGAGTCCAGTCCGAGCGATTACCACATAGACAAGCGTAGAATCGTTTAGAACAATGCAAAAACACAAGAACAGAATAGTAGATTGAACACAGAGATATAGGGGGCTTCTTGCTTCTCTTTATTCCTTCATCAATCGATCAATCATTTACAATGAATAGCACCCCCTATTTATAGGCTAGAGACCCTGCTAGGGTTTGGGATGGGGAGCCTATACATGGGCTGGCTTCTGGGCCAAGCCCATAGTTTCTTAACACCTAGCACATCAAGCCGACAACTAATATGGCGGTGAGGGTGTGATCCACTCAATCGACATGTGTGGCGACGACAGCGGTGTTCATTGTCGATGCACGAGACATAGGGTGCCACTATCGAACTTGCGGGAATAGGAACACTTATTGCCGAGGCCAGGACTTTATTACCGTGGACAAAAGATTACAAGAATATGTTACAAAGAGTGTGAAAGATTTCGTTGTGTTTCATTCTGTTTTTTGGTGGCGCGTAGTGTAACATCCCAAAATTTTGAGTCTTTTTGAAGTTTAAAAAAAATAAACATTTGAATTTTCTTGGTTAAGTCAAAGCTTAATTTGAATTTTCATATATCAAATCATTTAATGTGAATAATATAAACTTTAATTAAATTCAAAACTGTTTTATTTGGATTCCTTGAGTTCTAGAGTATTTTCTGAAATTTTCTAGGAATTTTAGGAGTTTATTTGCTATTTCTTTGAGCTCGGTTTTATTTAATTCTTTTTCTGAAATTCGGAAATCCTTTTCTTTTCCTGATTTTTTTTCATTTGGGTCGAATTCCTTTTTCTTCCCGGGCTTTCTCTCTTTCCCCAGCCCAGTTTCCTTTTCGCCCGACCCGTTCTTGTTTTTCCTCCAGCACGCTAGCCCAGCCTGCAGCCTCCTCCTCCTTTCTCTCTCCGCCGAGTGAACCGCCTTGTTAGCTCCGTCCTCCTTGCACATGGCTTCATCTCCATGTCCGAACTGGCCTCGCCGTCATCCCTGTTCTGGTTTCTTCCTCCCTAGCGTCAAATTTCTCGCCTCATCCTCCTCTCCCGAAGCCCCAAGGTGCCACCGCCGGTTTCAACTCTGTTTCGTCGAATTTTGCCAAAGAAGCTGCCACCGCCACACGCACCACGACGTTTTTTTGTTTCGTCGTCCATGCCTCTCTGCCCATGGACTTTGGATATCAAAACAATTTAATATGATTAAAGTCAACATCAACAATGGTCAAAACTATTTTATTTGGGTTCTATGAGCTTGGATATATTTTCTAGATTTTTCTAGAATTATTTTAGAGCTTATTTGCTATTTTATAATTTCCATTTGGATTTTCTGCTATTTACTAAAAATAAAAACCAAAGAAAATCTCAGATAAAGCCTTGGGCCGAAACCCAGCCCTATTCCGCTCTCGGCCCAATCCTGTGTGGCCCAATTCGCCCGTGCGTGCGCTCCGCCTCCGACTGATATGTGGGCCCCACATGTCAGCGTCCCCCCTCACCTCCCCACATGCAGCTGCACACGGCCCTACCAGTCAGCCTCACCCGTGCCGTTTGCCACGCGAACTCCCGCGAGTCGTTGACGTGTGGACCCCACCAAATCCTATGCATCGTCTCCGAATTCGTTGAGGATTTGTTTCTGCCACTACGTGATCCTCGTTTGGGCTTTTGTGCCCTGGACTCTCCGAGCCGACCGCGTATAAAAGGGGAGGGAGCCCTTGGCGTCCTCACCTCAACCCTAGCCGCCTCAGCGCCAAAGCTGAACCCTAGCCGCTGGGAGATCTCAAAGAAGGATCTGCGCCACCGCCAGCTCTGACGAGCGATTCCGTCCCAACCGAAGCCGCCCGAACCTCGACGTTTGCACCTTCGGCATCGCAAGAGCGAGGGCTTCATCTTGGTCACCTTCACTTCGCTGGAGCATCACGAGAACACCAATCCCGACGAGCCCGAACCAACTCCGCTGCTTCGACCTCGCCGCCGGTCACCACAGTCACTCTTGAGCACCCGTGAGCACACCCATGAGATCCCCGCGTCAGCCTCTACCTCCTGGTACCACCCATCGCCGGCGAGGAGCCATCGTTCGCCAGAACCCTTGGTTCCCGAGCCTCTGCCACCGTTGAGCTACCATGTCCCTGCCACCTTAGCGCCCACATCAGTCCCAAGCCTGTGCGTCACCTATGTGGCATCCGCGTCAGTAGCCAGTCAGCGCCTGCATGTCCAGTCCACCAAACTCTAGATCCGAAGGCTCGGTGAACTTGGTTCACTATGAGCTGAGCCACTGACATGCGGGTCCCACTGGTCAGAATTTCTTTTTAATTCTTTTCCAACAGAAATCCTGTACGACGCCACCCACATCATAATCCAGATTTTTCAATTGAAAAATAATTCAAAAATTCCAATAAATCCTAATTAGGGCATTTTCTTTAGATTTAAACTTCCAAAGCCCATATATTTTGCATCCGAACTCCAATTGAGCCCATTCAAATATCTAAATTCATCTAAATTCGAGATCTATTTATTTGAGATTTTTATTTAATTTTTGGAGTTTGTTTTCTCTCTATTATTTATTTATTTTATTTATTTGCTTCGTTTGCGAGTAGATGTTGATACTTTGGGGAACTTTGAAGAAGGAGTACTTCAAGAGCAAGACCGGTACCTAGATTTATTCCAAGGCAAGTTATATCTTTGATCATATTGAACCCAATTTTCAAAATACTTTGATTCAAATTATTGCATTTACTTTAACTATTTATTTAAATGCTTTTGGGTGTAGTTACTAATCCAATTTGTTATATCCACAATTGTCTATTGTTATGTCATAATCTTTTGTCACCCTAGATTGGTTCTTTATTTAGTTGGTATTATCATAGCACCAACGTGGGTTGGTTACATACGAGTCGATTGCTTAGCCATGCCACGAGTGATCATCTCATGTGAGTTGCAAATATAAACCTGACTAAATGATTATGGAACTTTATGATAAAATTGTGTGTACTGTGTGCTATTACCCGTTGATGGCATGTGTTGCACTTATCCAACTGGGTGGTAAAGGATTTAGACCTAGGCAAGTGGTGGATACTGTGTGAACTGGTGGAATTGTGTGAATGGGAATGATAATCTGTGTGGCATAGTTAGAAATTGGAAGTCTTGCCTTGGTCAATTAAAGACTTAACTTTGTACGCCATTGAACTGAACCTTACTGTACGACCACATGCCTGATGGGACAGGCCTAACTTAGTAAGTTATGGATTCTTGACATTGATTACTCAGGTATTAGGTTAGGCTGTGTGTATGGGTGGAGGTGTGAGCTACCAGGTAGTCGCATCGCGGGACTGTTTGCCACTTCCCTGTCCAACGGTGTGTGTTATGCCAGGGCACATGCTCGGGGATTTCACACGAGGGGTAGTTTTCATAAAACATTTGGGAAGGGAGCTATGCGATCTAAGTCATATGGCTGTGTGAATAACTTGATTAGACTTTGTGTTCTTTGTGAAAACAACTAATAAAATTAATATTGTTTATTTGTTTTACTTCACGTTTTAATCTATTATTCATAATCAACTGCAAATGTTGCATTTTTGCAAAAGAACCACAGAAGCCATTCGTTTGCAATAAGCCATCATCTATAAATTGCATTCTGTGGTATGACTTGCGAGTACGGTTGTGTACTCATGCTTCCTATAAGCAATCAACAGAAGTAGATGAGTCTTTGCCTGCCTTTGAGGAGGAGTTCTACAAATGTGCTGATCGTTAGGGTCTTGATCCCAGTTGGTTGCTTGTGGCGAATTGATGGGATTCCGCTGGAGTTTAGTCTTGTTCCGCTGCTGCTTATTTCTTTATTGCCAGCCCTGCGTGGCTTAATAAATGTAAACTCGACCATAAGGTCAAAATGGTTATTTGTTAATTAAATTACTCGTTTATGCTATTAATCGTCTTGTGTGGATCGATATTCATCTATGTTGACACTGTGTGCACTAGCTTGATCCTAGACTAGTGCATTATACATAGAGTGTCGAGAATTGCATTTTTGGGTCTCGACAAAGGTGGTATCAGAGCCAGGTTTACTGTAGGTCTTGACCTTAGTTAGATCGGTCGTCTCAGAGTGTCCAAATTATTTTCTAAAGCAAAATTAACTTTCAAGATTAATTGAACTGCTTAACTCCTCTCATGTCTTTCTTGACTCAACTATTGCTGGAATTTTTCCTCTCCCCACTGTTTTAATTTGGTTCTTACCCTCTTATCTGTCTTAACAGATGCCTCATCTTCAAAACTATGGTGAGCGCAAGGGAGGACTTGCCGCTAAACTCTAGAAGTTGTTGCAAGTGCTTGGAGGCTTCAACTGTCTGACGTACCGTGGCAGCAACTGGGTAGTAAATGGCCGAGACCGTGGAGTGATCTGCCGTTTGACTATCTACGCCAGAAGGGACACCAAAGCAAGCCAACCCCTGAACATATCAGCTCGGAGGATTATCTGGACCAAAGCAATTCAAGAGGCTTCACGTCTCTCCATCTTAAGGATCTGCAACATCTACGCTCGTGAGTTGCAAGACACCGCCCTCCGCTACCACCCCCGTGCCTCTGTAGTGGACCTTCCTGCGTGTTACCCGTCCACAGATGGAGAGAGCAACGCCACTGTGGTGCACCTTGCCCAATTTGCCGCTGCTCAGGAGGAGTCACTAAAGTTGGCTGCCACAAAGCTGGAGTGCATCCACGAGACCTTACAGATGGCAGAAGAAAGGATCGACGTGCTAGAAGAAGCCCTCTATGGTAAGCACAAGCATGAGGAAGAGCAAGAAGAGGAAGACCCTGAAGAAGAAGACCCAAAAGAAGCTGAGAAGCCAGCAGAGGCCGCAGAGCCAGAGGAGCCAGCTGTGCCTGCACTAGGGTCGACGCTTGTTCCTGCTGCACCTGTCCCGGGGCATCAGGATCAATTTGCAAGGATGCTAGCTCACTTTCAGGTCTACAGCAGGCGGGAGCACCGCCGTGGTTGTGGAGGTTACCTCAGCGACTGAGTTCGCTAAAGTTTAAGTTTAGTCAGGCTTAGCCAGTTTAAGGTTAGGAGAGTCGCCCTTTAGGTGATAGATTGTGTGTTTATGTTCGTTCTTATTTCTTGTGTGCGAGTATGAGCTGCAAAGGTCCTTAGGCATTTGTTGCAGCCATGCTAAGACCCCATTAATAAAAGTATTTCAGTTGAGTTTCTTGAGCTATGTTTGTTGGGCTTAATCTACCATCTCGATTACTTCTAACCCATGGAGCTTCACCAAATAGTTCAGACTCGTCATGCTGCTGTAAGTGGTTCTAGCACCCCTGTGTTAGAAGGCAACGAGCAGACCCCCATAGGAGCAGTACCTCCGTAAGCACCCCCAATCGACTTGCGGAATTTTGGAGCTTTTATGGCAGCTCAGACCCAAATGATGTACACAATGATGAACCAAATTTAGAATATGAACAATCAAAACAGCAACAACAATCACTACAACAGAGCCCCAGTCGCTAATGGTCACCATGGACCATCCAAGCTTGCCGAGTTTATGAGGACTCGTCCACCAACTTTTTCTGGGTACGTCTCACCAGTTGAGACCGATGATTGGTTTCGTGTTATAGAAAGAAAATTGTTGATCACTCAATGCAGCGACCATGAGAAGGTGTTGTACGCCACTCACCAGATGGAAGGCACAGCTGCCGAATGGTGGGAGAACTACTGTGCAGCGTATGAGATGCCGCAAAATATTACTTGGGAAGAGTTTTCCACAGCCTTCCGTCAGTACCATCTGCCAGAAGGAATAATTGATCTGAAGAAGGATGAGTTCCGCGCCCTCAAGCAGGGAAGTATGTCAGTGACGGACTATCTCAATAAATTTTCTCAGCTAGCTCGCTATGCTACAGAGGATGTCGCTACTGATAAAGCTTGTCAGAGTTGCTTCCTGAAAGGATTGAATACCGGGCTGCAAGTCAGTCTGCTTGCCCATACTTTTCCAGATTTCCAGGAGCTGGTCAACAAGGCGTTAATTCTTGAAGATAAGCGCAAAGAATTAGAAGATAACCACAAACGCAGGATGGCTCAGCAAGGGAGTCCCAATCACAGCAGAAGGCAAGAACAGTTCCACAGCAGTTTAATCGTTTTCCATAGCATAACTCTTTCAGGACACCTGCACCAACTTCAGCACCTCGTCCAGTTGCTCAAAACTTTCGTAACCCTGCACCAGCCAACCCCAATCCAGGGAACAACCAGCAGAATGTACAAAGAGTTTGTTATTCTTGCCGTCAACCAAGCCACTTCGCCAACTAGTGTCCTCAAAAGGGAACAATCACTCTATTACGCTTCAACCTTGGAGCTACACCCGCCAAGACACCAGCGTAGAGCAACAATCAAGGAGCTTCTTAAGATACCGAACAACCTGGAGGAGCACCGCAGTCGGTGGTCAGAGGTCGTGTCAACCATGTCACTCTGGAAGAAGCTTAGGAAGCACCGGACGTTGTACTGAGTAAGTTTCTAGTAAACTCAGTACCTGCATCAGTTTTGTTTGATTCTGGAGCTTCACATTCATTTGTTTCTAGAGTTTTTGCAACTAAGAATAACTTAGAAGTTATGCATCTTAAGCATACTCTGCTAGTCCGGTCACTTGGAGCATAGCTAAGTTCTAAAGTGGGATGTTTAGGAGCTAAGTTACTCATAGCTAGAGTTGAGTTTCTAGCCAATCTTATTGTTCTAGACAGGCAGACCCTAGATGTCATTCTTGGCATGGATTGATTATCAAAGCACAAGGCTATGCTAGATTGTGGCCGAAGAGCCATAACAATCGAGGATACCAAGGGAAACAAGATAGAGTTTCTAGCCACCTTAGTGCGTGATGGACATCTGTTAGTAAATAGCCTGAAGACTATTGCTTTGGAAGATGTTGCTTTGGAAGATGTGTCTATTGTCAGGAAATATCCAAATGTATTTCCAGAGAAACTACTAGGAATGCCGCTAGACCGTGACATCGAGTTTGTCATCAATCTAGTGCTAGGGATAGCACCAATCTTGAAGAGACCCTATCGGATGTCAGCCGATGAGTTAATAGAAATGAAGAAACAGATTGAAGAACTTCTTGAGAAATGTTTTATGAGACCTAGTTCGTCGTCATGGGGAGCACGAGTTTTGTTCGTCAAAAAGAAGGATGAAAGCACGAGAATGTGCATTGATTATCGATCTCTCAATGAAGTCACCATCAAGAACAAGTATCCACTGCCCCGGATTGATGATTTGTTTGATCATGAAAGGAGCCGGAGTGTTCTCAAAGATCGACATGTGATCAGGATATCATCAGTTGAAGATTTACCCGAAGGATATACCGAAGACCGCTTTCTCTACGTGGTACGGACATTATGAGTTCTTAGTCATGTCCTTTGGTTTGACTAATGCCCCTTTCTATTTCATGAACATGATGAATAAAGTATTTATGGAATACTTGGACAAGTTTGTAGTTGTGTTCATTGATGATATTTTGGTTTACTCCAAGTCAGAAGAAGAACATGCTGAACACCTGAGGTTAATCCTGGAGAAACTCAGAGAGTATCATCTGTATGCTAAGTTTAGCAAGTGTGATTTCTGGAAAAAGGAAGTTGATTTCTTGATCATATGATGACAACCAAGTGGGTAGCAGTTGACCCCGGTAAAGTTAAAGCAATATTAAATTGGGAACAACCCAAGACTGTTACTCAGATTTGTAGTTTCTTGGGAATGGCAGGATATTATCGCCGTTTCATCGAAGGATTCTCAACGATTGCTAAGCCTCTTACGTAGTTGTTGAAGGAGAAAAAGTTTACTTGGACCCCAGCTTGTGAAGAAAGTTTTCAAGAATGGAAGAAGCGTTTGACTTCAGCACCAGTGCTAATTCTGCCAGATATTCACAATGATTTTAATATCTATTGTGATGCTTTGCGTCAAGGATTAGGATGTGTCCTGATACAAGAAGGAAGAGTTGTCACTTATGCATCTAGGCAATTGAGACCTCATGAGGAGAATTATCCTACTCATGATCTAGAACTAGCTGTCGTAGTGCATGCTTTAAAGATTTGGCGTCATTACCTCATCGGTAACTACTGTGAAGTATACACAGATCATAAGAGCTTGAAGTATATTTTCACTCAGTCTGACCTGAACGTGAGATAGAGATGATGGTTAGAGTTAATAAAGGATTATAATCTTAGAATCCACTACCATCCTAGTAAGGCCAATGTCGTTATAGATGTTTTATGCCGTAAGAGCTACTGCAATGCTTTGGAAGTGAAATAGATTTGTTCAGAACTTCAAGAGGAATTTTAGAAACTGTAGCTAGAAGTTGTATCTGAAGGTACAGTCTACTTCGGAGAAGCAGATTCGTGAAGCTCAACCAAAGGACCTCGTGTTTTCAGACATCAAGCTCAAAATGGCAGAAGGAAAATTCAAAGACTTCACCAAAGATGATCAAGATATATTGTGGATCAATGGATATATCTGTGTGCTAAATGTTGATGGTTTGAGACAGCTGATCTTGAAGGAAGCCCATGACTCAAAGTATTCGATTCACCCTAGTAGTACTAAGATGTACCAGGGTATTAAGAATAAATTTTGGTAGCCAAATTTAAAGCGAGAAGTCGTAGAGTTCGTTGCCTTGTGCGACGTGTATCAAAAAGTAAAAGCAGAACATCAGAGACCAGTAGGACTGTTGCAACCTTTGAAGATTCCAGAGTAAAAATGGGAAGAGATCAGAATGGATTTCATTACCGGTTTACCTAGGACTCAATCGGGTTACGATTTGATTTGGGTAATAGTTGATCGTTTGACTAAAGTTACCCATTTCTTACCAGTGAAAACCACTTACTCTAGAGATCGCCTTGTAGAGTTATATATGTCAATAATTTTCAGTCTACATGGTGTGCCTAAGAATATAGTGTCATATTGAGGATCTCAGTTCACCTCTCATTTATGGTAGAGTTTGCATGAAGCTTTGGGAACTCATTTGAATTTCAGTACTGCCTATCATCCTCAGACAGATGGACAGACCGAAAGAGTTAATCAAATATTGGAAGATATGTTGAGAGCCTGTGCTCTAGCTAATGCTACCAGTTGGGACAAGAGTTTTTCATATGCAGAATTATCGTACAATAATAGTTATCAAGCCAATCTGCAAATGTCACTATCTGAAGCTTTCTATGGTCGTGCCTGCAGAACCCCTTTGAATTGGTCATAAACAACCGAACGTTTAGTATTCGGGCCAGATATTATTTAGGAAGCAGAAGAACAAGTGTCTATGATCAGAGAAAGATTAAAGATAGCTTAGTCTAGGCAGAAAAGTTATGCCGATAACCACCGTCGTGATCTCAGCTTTGAACCAGAGGATTTTGTTTATCATCGAGTTACTCCACTTAGATGTGTAAAAAGGTTTCATGCCAAAGGGAAGCTTGCCCCTAGGTACGTTGGTCCGTTAAAGAATTTGGATCACCGTGGAGAAGTAGCTTATCAGTTGGAGCTGCCGTAGTCGTTAGCAGGAGTATATGATGTCTTTCATGTCTCTCAGTTGAAGAAGTGTCTTCGTGGGCCAAAAGAACAAGCCCCGTTGGATTCAATTAAGTTAAAAGAGGATCACACTTACAAAGAGCAGCTAGTCAGGATTTCGGATGTCGTAGAGCATCATACTAGAAGCAAGACCATTCGTTTTTGCAAAGTTCAGTGGAGCAACCACTCAAAAGAAGAAGCAACGTGGGAGCGTGAAGAGAAACTGAAAGCTGAGTTTCCTAGCCTTTTCTCTAGCTAGCCTGAATCTCGGGGTCGAGATTCCTTTAAGGGGGGAGGTTTGTAACATTCCAATTTTCTGAGCTTTAAAAATCCTTTTTATTAGTTAGTACTTGAAAATTCATCCTTGAGTTTTATTTGAATTTAATTCAAAAGCTTAAACATAGACTTTGGATATCAAAACAAATTAATATGATTAAAGTCAACATCAACAATGGTCAAAACTATTTTATTTGGGTTCTATGAGCTTGGACATATTTTCTAGAATTTTCTAGAATTTTTTCCGAGCTTATTTGCTATTTTCTAATTGTCATTTGGATTTTTTGCTATTCACTAAAAAGAAAAACCAAAGAAAATCTCAGATAAAGCCTTGGGCTGAAACCCAGCCCTATTCTGCTCTCGACCCAATCTCAGGCGGCTCGGGCCGCCTGCACACGCTGCTCTAATCGACATGCGGGCCCGCATGTCGGCCCTCTCTCCTCCAAGACGTCAAAGAAGACCCCGGCCCCACCAGTCAGCCTCACCCGCGCCGTTTGCCATGTGAACTCGTGCGAGTCGCCGTCGCTGGTGTGTGGGCCCCACCAAATCCTATGCATCGTCTCCGAATCCGTTGAGGATTTGTTCCCTAGACTCTCCGAGCCGACTACGTATAAAAGGGGAGGGAGCCCTTGGCGTCTGCACCTCAAGCCTAGCCGCCTCAGCGCTAGAGCCGAACCCTAGCCGCCTGGAGAGCTCGAAGAAGGATCTGCGCCACCTCCAACTCCGAAGACCGATTCCATCGCAATCGAAGCCGCTTGAACCTCGACGTCTGCACCTTCAGCATTGTAAGAGCGAGGGCTTCATCTTGGTCGCCTTCACTTCGCCGAAGCGTTGCTAGAACACCAATCCCGACGAGCCCGATCCAACTCCGCTGCTTCAACCTTGCCGCCAGTCACCACAGTCACTCTTGAGCACCTGTGAGCACACCTACTAGATCCCCGCGCCAGCCTCTACCTCCTAGTACCACCCGTCGCCGGCGAGGAGCCGTCGTTTGCTGGAACCCTTGGCTCCCGAGCCTCCGTCGCCGTTGAGCCGCTGTGTCCCTGCCACCTCAACGCCCCTGTTAGTCCCGAGCCTGCATGTCACCTACATGGCGTTCGCATCAGCCGCCAGTCAGCGCCTGCGTATCGAGTCCACCAAACCCTAGATCCAAAGGCTCGATGAACTTGGTTCACCGTGAGCCGAGCCACTGACATGTGGGTCCCACTTGTCAGAATTTCTCTTTAATTCTTTTCCAACTGTAAATCCCAGGGCTGACGTCAACCTACGTCATGATCCGGATTTTTCAGTTGAAAAATAATTCAAAAATTCCAATAAATCCTAATTAGGGTATTTTCATCCTAAATCCTAAATCCAAAGCCCGTATCTTTTGCATCCGAACTCCGATTGAGCCCATTCAAATTTCTAAATTCATCTAAATTTGAGATCTATTTATTTGAGATTTTTATTTAATTTTTTGGATTTTTTTTCTCTCTATTATTTATTTGTTTTGTTTATTTGCTTCATTTGCGAGTAGACGTTGATACTTCGGGGAACTTTGAAGAAGAAGAAGTACTTCAAGAGCAAGATCAGTACCTAGATTTATTCCAAGGCAAGTTATACCTTTGATCATATTGAACCCAGTTTTCAAAATACTTTGATTCAAATTATTGCATTTACTTTAACTTTTTATTTAAATGCTTTTGGGTGTAGTTATTAATCCAATTTGTTATATCCACAATTGTCTATTGTTATGTTATAATCTTTTGTCACCCTACATTGGTTCTTTATTTAGTTGGTATTATCATAGCACCAACGTGGGTTGGTTAGATACGAGTCGATTGCTTAGCCATGCCACGAGTCATCATCTCATGTGAGTTGCAAATATAAACATGACTAAGTGATTATGGAACTTTGTGATAAAAGTGTATGTACTATGTGCTATTATTCGTTGATGGCATATGTTGCACTTAACCAACTGGGTAGTAAAAGATTTAGATTGAGACAAGTGGTGGATACTGTGTGAACTGGTGGAATTGCGTGAATGGGAATGATAATCTGTGTGGCATAGTTAGAAATTGGAAATCTTGCCTTGGTCAATTAAGGACTTAACTTTGTGCGCCATTGAACTGAGGCTTACTGTACGACCACATGCCTGACGGGACGGGCCTAACTTAGTAAGTTATGGATTCTTGACATTGATTACTCAAGTAGTAGGTTAGGCTGTGTGTATGGGTGGAGGTGTGAGCTACCAGGTAGTCGCATTGTGGGACGGTTCGCCTCTTCCCTGTCCAACTACGTGTGTTATGCCAGGGCACTATGTTTGGGCTGGTATGACGGTAAAGTACACTTGGAGTGTCAATTATTGAGATGAAGTTTCTGAAACGTTTTGTTATGATTAGTGCTTGCAACACAAGTTATATCGTGTGGGTAAAGTGTACAAACTCTACAAAGTGTCAAATTAATCTATTCGAATAGCCGCATCTGCGGTCATGGACATGCTTGGGGATTTCACACAAGGGGTAGTTTTCATAAAACATTTGGGAAGGGAGTTGTGTGATCTAAGTCATATGGTTGTGTGAATAACTTGATTAGACTTTGTGTTGTTTGTGAAAACAACTAATAAATATAATATTGTTTATTTATTTTACTTCATGTTTTAATCTATTTTTCGTATTCAACTGCAAATGTTGCATTTCTGCAAAAGAACCACAGAAGCCATTCCTTTGGAATAAGCCATTATCTATAAATTGCATTCTGTGGTATTACTTGTGACTACGGTTGTGTACTCATGCTTGCTATAATAAATCAATAGAAGTGGAGGAGTCTTCGCCTGCTTTTGAGGAGGTGTTCTACGAAGGTGCTGATCGTTTGGGTCTTGATCCCAGTTGGTTGCATGTGGTGAATTGATGGGATTCCGCTGGAGTTTAGTCTTGTTCCACTGCTGCTTATTTCTTTATTGCTAGCCTTGTGTGGTTTAATATATGTAAACTCAACCATAAGGTCAAAATGGTTATATGTTAATCAAATTACTTATTTATGCTATTAATCGTCTTGTGTGGATCGATATTCATCTATGTTGACACTGTGTGCACTAGTGTGATCCTGGATTAGTGCATTATACACAAAGGGTCCAGAATTGTATTTTTGGGTCCCGACATCTTCACCATCCTTTTCTAATCCCCTCCCTCCTCGTTGTGACTTCACCGTAGTGCCTCCCATCGTCGATTGTTTGTCTCCGCCACTAGTCGTCGTCGTGTTGCCGCTGCTGTCACACTCTTGTCGCTCCGAGCTTCCTGTCGAGTTCCCCTTGCCGTCACCAATCCCGTGCTCACCTCCTTTCTCTTCGAGCGCCGTTGTTTTGCCGTCACCGTTGTGAGCCTGAGCCTCCTTCTCCGCTGCCACCGCCTCGCTCCTTCTCTCACCGCACCGCTGCCGGCCAAAGGTTCCCTATGCCGCTAGCATCCCATTTTTGTCGTCAGCCACCTCTCCCTCAGCACCATCCATTGTCGTCGCCATGTGCCAAAGCTACGCCAGCAGCTCCCCTATTTTCTTTCTCTGTGCTACTGTCTCTTTCTCTCTCCTCCATGTGGGTCCCTCCTGTCAGCTCTCTCTCTCTCTCTCCCTCTGGTCCCACATGTCAGTCAACCCTTTGCTCACACTTTCACTTACAAGTGGGCCCCACTTGTCAGTTTCTTTTCCTTTCCTTTTCTTTTTCTTTTTCTTTTTCAGTCGAAAGAATATTCCTGAGAATATTATTTTCTCCCTCCTTTTGCTTTTCCACAAAATGTTTCGAGAGTCCATTCTTCTTCGTCCGAACTCCGACTTAGTCCGTTCAAGTTCTTAAATTCCTCTAAAATTGAAATCTTTCTTTTTTAGTTTGTTTTTATGGTTTTGGATTTTATTTGATTTTATTTTAGATTTATTTGTGTTTCATTTGTTGTTTTTCTCTCTCGTTTAGACGATCTATTTCAAGCAGCAGGAGCAACTTTTGAAGATCCAAGTGTGGTAACTGAGAAAAGTCAAGGAAAGTAGTAATCCATTGATCATATTGAATCTATGTTTTCAAAAGTATCTTGTTTTATATTAAATTGTATGCCATCTTTGTATCAACTGCTTTTGGGAATAGTTAATCACCTATTTGTCATTATGCCTCTATTGATTATTCTAATACCATGAATCCTTTGTCACCATAGAATGGTCATTAGTAGTTGGACATATGTGTATCACCAACATGGGTATCTTAGAGATGCTTAGTCATGCTTAGTTGAATGATGGGCTCATATCACTTGATCAATAATGTTAAATTTGACTTAATGAGATATGGAATTGTGGTGGGTAGCCACTGTTGTTAAAATTTGTTGTGCCATGGCAGAGTATGTCATTGGTCTTGGTTCAACAAAATGATTTCCGCTTAGGCGAGAGATCATGCAATAAAGGGGGTGCGGGTAGCACATTGTTGGGTTGAGGTAGGCTCGCTTGAGTAAATTGTCAAGGACTTAATCTTGTGCGCCATTGAATTGGACCATATCATATAATCACATGTCCAGTATGGGATGGACCTGGCTATTAATTAGCAATGTATCGATTTTGGTTGTATCTTTGAAGCGTGAGTTATGAGATAGACGTATACTCACAATGGCGCAAGAGGGGGGCCTGTATAGTCGGAAAGACATTCAGTGTTGAAACCTTAGCGGACAGAATTGGTTTAAGAAGGAGCTTTGTAAAGCCCTTGTGTTAATCACTTAGTCGCGCAACTATGGAAGTGTGGTCAGGCATTATAGGTTGATTTATCTCTTATGGGTAAAGCTGTACAACCTCTACAGAGTTAAAACTGTTTAAACAGCTGTATCCTCGGTTATGGACAATGCTCAGAGATTTCATACAAGAGGTAGAGTTTTCTAAAAATGTGTCGGAAGGTGAATGGAAAGTTCACTTGGTGAATATGATGTTCGCTTGGTGGATGAGATGTTCACTTGGTGGTTTGGTTGGGAAGTGAATGGGAAGTTCACTGGTTGTTTCAAAAAATTGTTTACTCTATTTACTTATTATCTTTTAAATTACACTTTGTAATTCATTTACTGTCAATACCTGCTTTCTGCAAAAGAGGCATACAGTTATTCCTTTGATCAAGCCTTGCATGAATATTAATTACATACTATTCCATACGACTTGCTGAGTACTTTATGTACTCACGGCTTTAAGCTTTCCTGCTCAGTTGAAGAGGTCAGGTTGCTCAAGTGTTTTACGAAGACTAGTTCTTTGAAGGTTTTGCAAATTAGGATGCGTTCTCTACTCGATTGACTATGAGTATGTCGATTGGTCTTTCGATGTTCCCGTTTCGCTGTAAGAGTTTATTTGTGTCTCTAAGCCCTACGTGGCAAGTTAAGTAAACGTTGACCATAAGGTCGAGTTATTATTACTATGTGTTATTTTGTTATCTTTTTGCTTAAATCGATAAATGGATGGTATTTCATCGATGTTTCACTCTGTGAGCTAGCTACTGATCTGGGACTAGTTCAGAATACAAAGAGGGTTTCGGATGTGTAAATTCGTGTCCCGACATGCAACCCCCTATACTTATACTGATACAAGAGGTGGCAGTTAATGCTTGAATACATGCCTTCTGATGTGGATCAAACATCTAGATGAGATTAAATCCGCGGGTTGCCTAATCTTTCACGGTAGTAATTCATGATCAGATATGTGGAGCACGAATTATAGGATGCAACTCGCACTTGGATAAATAAACCACACACCCACGCACACCACAGTACACGAATGAGAGACGAGATCAAACAAGATCAGCACTCAAATTCAATCAATGAGATTAAAACCTGAGTAGCAATCAGAGACACCATAGATGGGAAACTCTCAAGAACTTGCAAACATGATAACAGAGGTAGACCCTCATGGCGACACGCCAAATAACTCAATTCATCATCTAAACTCTCCTCCTCATGATGCACACACCGTAGCCTTTTATAGGCTGAACACACACACGCATAGGCCTCAGATTAGAGTCCCTAATGCCCACAACTTGGACTTAGCAAAATACAAGATAATTTCTAAAATAAACTAAAAGAATGCTTTTACATCTCAGGCCCTTTCCTAAACCAAAATATCTTCAAATCTGGTGTGCCATGTCCAGTCTGGTCAACATGCATGTAGGTGGACCCCAACCCGTGGCTCGCAAGGAGAGGAACGTACATGGGCAAAGAAAGAAATACACGGCCATCCTGGATGATGTCGAGCAAAATAGAAAAACGTACAACCTGATCTCTTCGTGATTATGCGTGTAAACTTCCAAAAAATCTGGATGGGTTTCCTTGTTGTAAACGTGTACATTGGAAAGACTTTCCAAACTTTCCTTTCCCTTAATTTCTTGGACTCTGGCACACACACATGCAATGCATGGCTGATTAATTGTGTCTCGTGGCCCTCCTGGCTCCCATGTAAATAGTTGGAATTTTTTTAAAAAATAATCTATTTTTTATTCGAAATTTCAAAAATATTCCGACGATATTTTTTTTAAGGAAATATACGTCTGTCGTCCAATGGTTGGGCGACTCGAGCCTATCGCCCAACGGTTGGGCGACTTCAAGCCTATCGCCCAACCGCTCGCTTTAAAAGCGCATGAAGCTGCACCGTTGGCGCCATGATTCTGATCGCCGCACCACATTGGGCGATAGGATCCATCACCAACAAGACATCGACTTCATGTTCGATCGCCGTCCGCCTAACGGTGCGGCGATGGATTGCTTATATATGCTTGTTACATGTCCTCGGCGATTCATTTCATGAGCATAAACAATCAAGCTACGGGAGAAGAAAGAGAGGGAGAGGAGAGGAAAAAAGAGAAGGGAGAGGAGAAGAAAAGGGGAGGAAAAAAGAGAAGAGGGAGGGAGAGGGAGAAGAGGAGGAAAACTTGGATTGCGAGGTAAGTTTGACTTATTTTGTATTGTATTTTTTTAAGTAGGTATTTAGTTAGTTAAAATAGTAGGTATAAGTAGCGCTCGTAGGAAACTGTAGTTACAAAAAAAGTAGAAAATCGAAATGTTGTTGATTTGTACGTAAGTGTATTTTGTAGTGTATTTTTTTGGGTAGGTAAATAGTTTATTTAGTTAAATGAGTAGTATAGTAGCACCCGTAGGAAATTGTGGTTAGAGAAAAAAAATAGAAAATAGAAATGTTGTTCATTTGTATGTACGTAGTAGCGATAAAAACTTTAGTTACGAAAAAAATAGTCTCGTGAGGCAAGATATTAGTCTTGTTTGTGAGATGTATTGTAGTAGTGTCGGTATGTGCGTGGCCGACTATTATTGGGTGAATAATGCGTGACCGAGCGCATAAGGAGGATGAATTATTTGTATAAACTAATTAGTACAAGTAAATTAGTATGAACTAACTGACCTACGTAATTGGTAGAAGACCGGAATGCCACTTGTAGCATTTCGGATTGCAAGTTAGCGTCCGAATCGAATAATGCCTGCTATGGAATAGCTCGGTTTGGTAGAAGACCGGAATGCCACTTGTAGCATTTCGGATTGCAAATTAGCGTCTGAATCGAATAATACCTGCTATGGAATAGCTCGCTACCACTTCTTCCAGTGGATCGACGGCCCGGAGATGTACGACAGGGCATTCATCCAGCAGAAGTACATGCTAAACTACTCGGTGCGGGCCGAGAACTTCGTGCGGTGGAAACCTTACGTACCGGACCCTGTTGAGGAGGCACCGAAGGAGCCCAGTACTCGCCCGGGCGTAATCCATATCGATGACGTCAGTTATGAAGAGTTTACATCCTTATTACGTAAGGTTTCCCTGTACGGTGTACTTACATCCATCATACAATCGCAGGACATGGACAACTTCGACATACCAGCCCGACGTGCACAGTCCCGCGACAAAGGCAAGGGAAAGGCTCACGCGGTTGACCCCGGCCGCCACAGCGTATCCGGTCGCCCAAGCGTAATCCGTATAGACGACGTGAGTTACGAAGAATTTACATCATTCTTACGATTTTCACTCTACGGTGCCCTTACATCATGGAATCGCAGGACATGGACGACTTCGACATACCACCCGACGTGGGCGATCCCGCGACAAGGGCAAGGAAAGGCTCATGCGGTGAGCCGGCCACCACAACAGATCCGGCCGCCGGGCGATTCCGTGACGACGACGTGAGTTATGAAGAATGTAAATCCTTCTTACATTTTTAAATATATGGTGCACTTACATCATGGAATCGCAGGATATGGACGACTTCGATATACCAGCCCGACATGGACACTCCCGCGACAAGGGGAAGGGGAAGGCCAGCGAGGAGTTCAACGCCGAGCTGGCAAGGAAGGGAAAATGGCCCCGGTCCACGCAGTAGGTCAGGTCCTTACGTAGTAGTCCCCCGTCCTACCCCCCATATTTTTTACTATCCCCTAAAGGCATGTATACTTACATGGTCCGGATGCTTGTGTCACAATGTACCGTAGTAGTAGCGAGGATGACTAAAGCAATTAGCGAACCATCGTGCCATGTGACTACGTGTAACGATGCTTCAGACGCTGATCAGAATGTAGTTACGGTTCCGAGACCCATCAAAGCAAGACTATATTGCAAGTATGCCTCTTCTAGTGGAATCGAAAGAACCATTCGCACCGACATTGAATCCTCCATGTTTTAGGCCATCTTCATAATCACAGTGAGCGTTCTCAGCCCCTTCACTCATATTCTGTATAAGCTCCATAAAGTACAACATCGACTACGTGCCTACATACGCATATACATTCAGACGACTTCATCGAGGAGAGACTCCCTCGCGCATCGTAATATCACTTACCTTTGTACTTACATATCATTACTATCTCAATCGTCCTCACAAAATTCAACAGAAATTTACCGCACTACAACAATATACAACGATCACAAAATGTTATTGCGAGTCTGACAAATTTCGTACCCATGATATTCTACGAAAATAACAAACAAACCAACCAATATCGTCACAACACTATTATTTTCAAAATAAATAACATGATACAATCAGATTTGCTAAATTTAATTAACCTACAAAATGTAATTCATTACAACTCAAATAAACAATAATTAAAAAGTAAAAAGCAGGGGGGAGCTCCTATCGCCTTAGGGTTGGGCGACTGGACCTCCTATCGCCTCACGGTTGGTATTTGGACTTGTCGCCTCATTGTTAGCGCGATCGCAAGCGTAAATGCCTAAGGGTTTGGGCGTGGTTTGATCGCCCAACTATTCTGCTGATTCAATTTCAATCGCCTGACGGTTCGGCGACGAGAACGATCGCCCAACTGCTCGGTGATTCCACTTCAATCGCCCAACCATTGGGCGACAGACGTATATTTCCGTAAAAAAAAATATCGCCGGAATATTTTTGTAATTTCGATTAAAAAATAGATTATTAAAAAAATTCTAAATAGTTGCACACGAGTGCATGCATGGCTCAAGTAGGATGCATGAATCTCAAGTACTTGCGTGCATAGCTTCTTCACGCACACACTTTTGGCTTCAATATGTATGCATGCAGGTGCACTGTACATGCTCCCTTGCACTGCCTCAACTTCTACGCATGATGATTATGGGGCTACATCATCCTCCCCTCCTTGAGACGAAATCATCCTCAGTTTCAAGTTCATCTCCAAGCCTTTCGTCTGCAACTTTTATAGTAGAGATTGACGTAGCAATTATTCTGTGATTCTGATTTTTGCTTATCTCCTGTGCACACGGATATTCTAATAGGAATCGTGCTCTGCTTGGACTCTCACATGCATGCATCAAATCTTCCTTATTAGCTTGAAAATTTCCTTGTTCAAGTGCAAGTGCAAATGTGTGCACCTGAACACATGTGTTACTAGATGTAATGGCATGAATGTGCTCTTCTTTGCTCGACCGAGCTTGCACAATACATGCACGCATTGATCCATGGCCATACCCATGCATTGCACTACACATGCACACGGTTGGCTTGATCGCATGCACGGCATCATCACTTGAAACATCCTCATGCACAGCAGCAACTAGATCCTCTTTCTTGATCTCTTGCATAGCCAACAACACCTTTTCATCTTTTGTAACTTGAATAGGGGCCGAAAAAAATTTAGCAAGCTCGATCTCCTTCTTCGTCTTCTTCCTCATTGGCTTGTGTGGTGGCGGCGCGAATTGATATCACGTCAACACCTTCATCTCCTCCCATGTGGTACACCATGGCTCTTATCTCCTATCACAATCTTCTTGCAAGTTATCCCACCATCTGCGAACCTAAACAACAAAGGTTCTTTTCGCAATTCTCATCTTCCTGATAGAAGAGAAATTGTGCTGCTTGAAGAATTGCTCCATTGCTTCCTCCCAGATGAAGTATTCTTCTGAAGTGGTTCTTGTTGCTAGCTTTGGCATGGTCGGTGGTAGCATCTCCAAGAACTTTCCATTGGCTAAGGTAGCTGCACGAATCCACCATGAGCAACCATCAATTTGATACCAACTGATGTGGATCAAACCTCTAGATGAGATTAAATCCGTGGGTTGCCCGATCTTTCACAGTGGTAATTCCTAGTCAGATATGTGGAGCACAAATTACAGGATGCAACTGTTGGAAATATGCCATCGAGGCAATCATAGAGATGATTATATTTCATTATGTTCATAATATTGGATAATATGATATCTTGTTCCCAGAATAATATCGTTAATATTTATTATCAAGTATGTGACTTGATTGTGAAACTTTATATTTCTGCGATGATTATTCTTAAAACATTCTCTGGTCGGAAACATATGAGGATACATATGAATAGACTAGCATATGTGTGAGGACCCCCGGGTTATCTCCATAAGACCGAGACTAAGCATGGTCTTATGGACATAACTCTGGGCCTCAAGTAAATGGATTCCAACTTAACCCCCATCTAAGTGAGAGGCTTAACTGAAAACTAGAGCCCCGACGATCATGCGCGCTACTCCTCTACGAGCACTACATGATTGTCGGTTCTCCAACAAGCCAAGCACTACACTTAGTGAGTTAAATGGGAAGCCACGAACAGCGAGCATGAAATCATATTAGCTCTCAAGATCAGCGACCAATATGCTCATACTCTCATACAACGTTGATCACATCCATACAACAATCATACATTAATAGTTCAAAAGACATACATCATAATAGTTTAAGTCTACAACTATTACAAGTGGCCGACCGACCAAATTGAAATAAGAGTATAAAGTAGCAGCAGAAGCAAGTAAATAAACCAAAAGGCCAGCAATGGTATGCCCATATCCCATCGGCAACCAACTGGGAGTTAAGTGATAGCACTACTCGTCAACGTCGCCTAAATCGGCGCTAATGAGCTCAACGGGATCATAACCTTCCTCACCTAAAATTGCAGCAACCTGGTTGAGTACAAAGGTACTCGCAAGTCTTACACAAATAAAAATTAGTTATGCTAGAGGTTGTTCCAAAAGATGGCTCATATTGGCTTAGTTTTGTGAAAAGACGCAACAATTTAACAACCTACACATGCTAGTTTTTCAAGTGCCATTTAAAAATCAGATTTGAAGTAGAAGTAAAACGTGTGAATAAATAATCCATTGATAAACAAATGATCCAAACAAACTCCACAGTGGCTATCCACTATGATACATTAAAGCACCTGAACACCTGTTCATGACGAATACCAAGTTGTACCCACAATTTTAATTCAAAGTCTAACAATTAGCAGCCACAAACTCAAGCGATCGTCCATAACCGCGGACACGGCTATTAGAATAGATTTATACCCTGCAGGGGTGTACTATTTTACCCGCATGACTCGATTAGCCTGTAAGCCTCCAGATGCCTCCGAAAATAGCACACTTCCTTTGGTATGTCGGCCGGGGAGAATCGAGATACGGTTGTTTTTAGCAAGAAGATCCTATTGAGCTAAGTCCCCCTTATGAGTGGTTACCACAACTAGTTCAAACAACATCTAGTGCTTGCCAAGAGGGCTCACAAGTTGTATTGGAAATACCGATGCAAGGAAAATGGTAATTGGTGCTAGCTTGCACACTATAGAAAATTGCATCGGCTCCCAAGATCAAATGATCAACACAAATGCCCTTACACCACCATGAGACTTAACGCAATAAAACCTTCCCCCTACTTAACCGTATAGCACCCATATACCACGTTTGATAGCACGAGTTTTGCTTGAATCATAGGTACCCAAAGTTCGGTCCTTAATGGTCCGGACAAGACCACCACTTTCCCAAGTCTCATGCATGAAGGCACCATCACTTGTCCAAACCCAAAATTTATTTAAAATGACAAAATTTATCTCATAGAACAGATACGAAGATCTGAAATAAAAGTATATAATGAAAGTTGTGTTTCTCCCATAATTGTCGGGTTATTCCCGACAATTGAACTATCGTTCTAGACTTGCAAGACTAAGCGATACCCATTCAACATATAATTCACACAAACTAACTTAAGCATGTGGTACTGAAGTAATTCAAGATTAACCTCAATGGATAGGATATAACTAATCTACTCATCCCAAAAATAGCGACATAGTAAAATAATCATGCAAGCAATTAACATTGCACTAACTTAACAAAACTGGGATCAAATATGATGCAAAAGAAACTTCAAATGATGCTTGCCTTGCTGGTATTCTAATTATTCTCCCTCAGTAGTGTACGAATCAATATCAATAGACTCGGAATCTATATAAGTACAACACCGAATAAACATCGAGAAATACTTCAAAATTCAAAATACTCAAAAATACATGATTTTTATACAGTAGCTAAGTCATGATTTTATATTAATTTAGGTGAAATAACTATTCCAATTGGATTTAGTGTGTGAGAGTTATAGCAATTTGAATTTCAGATTTCCAGAAAATCCAATTTGATACTATTCACCTAATTTAATTATTTGGGCAAAATTTGTAGAATAGTAGTGGGACAAAGGATTATATATATAAATATAGAATATTATTACAAGTCCAAAACAGTTTAGTTTGCCTCAATTGGAGTTTTCATGATTTAGTTATGAATTTGTAAAGTTATTAGCCTTTTTCTATTGTAAAAATAATAGGTTTATGGATCACTTTTCAAAACAATACTCTCTGTTACATAGAAAAGTTTGAAACCAATTTTAATATAAATTTCATTAAAAATTAAAATTATCATAAGTGGTTTCATCCATTTTGGAGTTAAGATGAACTAGTTATGAATTTTTAAAGTTAAAAGCATTTTCTAGTGTATAAATAAATTTAGTTTTGGATCATTTTCCACCAAAAATATTTTCTGGGACAGTGGCATGTTTGAAACCAATTTTATAACAAATTTCATTTAGAATTAAAATTAACAAATTTGGTTTCACTATTTTTGGAGTTAATATGAATTAGTTATGCATTTTTGAAGTTATACATATTTTACAGTGTGTAAAGAATTGGATTTCGAATTTTCTAAAGTTTTTAGTACTTTTCTCACCGAATGCGGTGCTAGCCACCGACGCTGACTAGCGGGCCTGGTGAATAGTGAGATTTTCCATTTTACTTCCGATTTAAAATTCAGCTATGACATGTGGGTCCCGTCGTCAGCGACACGTTCCACGAGACTTGGTCCACGCACGCGCGTGCATAGTGCACGGAGCTTAAGGACTTGGGCCCACTCGTCAGTCTCTCCTGCATCTCTCTTATCCCCACGGATTTCTATGCGCGGCCCGCATGTAATAGACTCATTACGACGTTAAGACAGCGATTAATTGCTAATCATCAGCGTTTAACGCCTAACCTCCCTGCTACAGTATTGTCGGCATCCGACACGCTCCCGTTTGCTTGCCCGGTGGCTCGCCGGCGCTACGCGCCATGGCAGAGCTGGCCAAGGGCTGGGATAGCTGCGCAATAGTATTGCGCACAAAATGGGAGTGGTCTCAGTGCCTATGGTGGACTGTGTCGACGGTGAGCCGGAGTTGAGCGACGGTGAACTAAATGGCAATCATGCAAGCAGCATAAAAGCTCTGTAGTGTCCAAGATAGCGGGTGCCAAGGCATCTAGGGACTACTAGGGTGCTACCTGAAGCTTGGGAAGAGGCCGAGGTGGTCGGAGGAGCTCGGAGTTTGGCCGGCGTCGAAGAAGATGATGGTGGCGACATGGCTACACGAGGAGAGTTCGATCTGGTGAACCACAGAGAGAATGGATGATTGGGATAGTTCACAGATCGCAAGAAGATGCTAAAGGAGCAAGGAATTGATGAATGACTCACCGAATCAAGTGGAAGACCAAAGATTAGTGCTTCGACCGAAAATGGGGAAATCTTCAAATCACCGAATCCCTGTCGTGCATTAACAAAATTGATTGAGGGGCTTTCAATCTTATGCTACAAGACACGAGATGGCACGAAAGGTTAAGGACCATACCTACTGGATGTGAAGTTAGCTCGGAGGTGGCTTTCGGAGCACGCACTCGAGCTGAGAAATGGCACGACGATGGCCGATGAGCTACAAGCAATGACAAGGGTCGGCATTAGCCAAAATGGATAAGGCATGAACGTAGAGAAGGAAGGAACCACCTGGTTGAAGCTTACCGGAGTAGAGAGCGAGAACGAGCTTCCCTCTCCTCGGTCAACAGGAGGAGAAGTGGGCAGAATGAATGGCGAGAACAAGGTATTATCCCCGGGGATTGACGAAGATGGAGGCGGCGTTAGATGAGGAAGCTCCAGGATTGGCCAACGGACGCAGTGGATTGACGGCGTGCCTGGCGCCGTTCTGTGCGCGTCGGAGCGTCGTGGCCGCGTGGAGATCGCCCCCTGCATGAGGTTGACAAAGAAACTAACCAGCGGGCCCTGCTTCGTCAGTGAAAAGCACACGCGCGTGAGAGCCCGAGTAAGTGCGTCGTTGTGGGCCGTTGGATCTGGACTGGACAGCTCGGATTAAAAGGCGCCGTTCGGACTTCCCAAACGATGGAGAGATCTGGGCCATTGAGTTTTAATCGGACGATCCAGGGGCGGTGCAGTTAGGTGGTTGGGCTTAGCCCAGTGGCTCGGGTCAGACTCGAGCCCGAGGAACAGTGCTAGGGCTGACTCTAAAGTTTGACTGAGATTTAATTTGTTTTCTCGACTTTGACTAGGGTCTTAAAATTAGACATAAATTTCCTAAAAATGTGAAATAAATCACAGGTGTTCTTGGGAAGGTCTAGTATCTATAACAATTATTAAACACTACTGTTTATGATATAATGTGTATAATTTAAATTCAAACTTAGTGTAGGTCATTAAATTGTGTTTGAATTTTCTTAGGGTTTAAACCAGTCCCAAAAAATGGGGAAAATTATATTAATTCATTATAATTGTTCTAGTATTTGAATAAATTATTTCTAGGGATGAATCATAAGTTTTTCTTATTGGCTTCTTTTGGGAATTCAATTTGAAGTGTAAGTTTAATCCCTTTTTGAGATTTTCCAAGTGCAATATATAATGCAAAAGTTTGAAAACAACGATGCATGCTCATGACATGCATAGTAATCTTCTTTATTAATTTGGGGATGTGACAATATGTATTGGTTGATGACTATGTTTCACAGGTCATGGATATGGAGATATCAAACCAATAATATGGACACATGTTAGAGAACATGGTGTTGGATAAGATCCACCTTGAGACACTATTGAGATTGTTATGATTCTATGTGTCGTTAGTTGGTCTCAAGCAATGATGATGTATAATCCTTAGACCTGAGATCAGCATGGTTTCCTACATGTGTAATAGCACTCTTAGGGGTTACCAAACGCTGCTCGTAACTAGGTAGTTATAAAGGTAGCTTTCGGGTATGCTATGAAACATGCAGAGGAATGTGACTAGTCAGATATGGGATTTGCCCCTCCTAACATAATAGGAGAGATGTCTTTGGGCCCCTCGTTGTGGTCGGATAAAGAAAGTGCATGGCCATACCACTAGTGGTCGAAGTGTTCAACCACGTGAAGTTATCCGACACTTGATCGAGAAAGTATTGAATAGTCCATGGATGACATAACATCGCACCTGGAGTTCAACCAGATATCATGAGGCAAAGGGAGAATACACGAGTAGGTCGCTTAGTTCGATCAGTTACGAACTGGTCATATGGAGATACGAGCTGGTCGTAGACTGGTCGAACATAATCACAGAGTGGTCATAACCTAGTCATAAGGAGTTACGAACTGGTCGTGACCAAATACGAACTGGTCGTATAGAGATAGGACCTAGTCTTAAGTGATGAGGACCTGGTCGTAGATCATATTGCATTAAGGTTCGTTCGATATAATTTGTGTGTATTTGGGAATCGCTATGTTCTGCTAGGAACCACTAACGACTCGTGGTCGGAAAGGGTTTCTGAGTCACAATCGATTACACATAAACCTAACGGGTCACACACTTAACGGGTTGGAACAAACTAGTACAGATACAATTCGTCAAACGTATTCGAATAGGATCCGTCACGAGCGCTATATAAGGAGATGCTTGAGGCTATGGTGGAAACATGAGAGTTGCTCCACCGAAACCCTAGCCGCCATTTTCTTGAGAGCTCTGCCGTGTGACTTGGTGCTAGCACACCGGCGTACGGTTGTTCCTTCTCTGGACATGTGGTTACCGTAGAGGCGCTAATGCGGTTGCTGTTGTGCTTGAGGACGATCTGTGATCTTCATAAGGAACTGTAGAGGTTGCTGGAGGAGACGATCGACTCGCAAGGATGCTGGCCGATCGACTACGACCAATGTATCGATGTGCTCGACGTTGGGCGATCGACTACGACCACTGCATCGATGTGCTCGATGTTGGATGATCGACTACGACCACTACATCGACGCGCTCTACGTTGGACCAGGCTGCTCCAACTCTTCTTCCACTGCTCTGTGCGTCTAATGGCAACGATCTGTGATCTTCTACTTGCATGGCTTTCTGGTTTACGTGGTAGAATTTTTGAATTGTTAGCTAGCGTAGTCTACCTGTATCCCAACAATGGTATCAGAGCCATCCTGTGTAGTTTTTTATCTGGATCGGTCGCATATACTTGATATGTGGTAGTAGTAGATTGGATCTATTACTGGTTGGGTCAGGTAACCTAGATCGGTTCATATAGATGGAACGATCTAGGCCTTGGTCGATAAGATCGATCGGTTTTCAGTGGTAGTAGATGGGTCTACGAGGAGGTATAAGCTAAAAGGACCAGATGGTTTATTGCCGCACTTGTTCACGACCACACTGCATAATACTCCTGCCGGTCGGAATTCCGCCATCGGAGTATGTCGCAGTGCGTGGTCGTATCAAGGCAATGATCGGATTGGTTCGGAATAGGGTTAATATGATTAGTCCGATGATTTTCAAGGGAGGGGCGCTGCCCCTTCGAACCCCGCTCGCTAACTGGCTAGCTGGACCGCCGTGCTGGGTATTCGTACCACGTGTTATAGGTGGTATGTGTTCATGGTGGCTGATAGAATTGGATTCCATGCATAACTTGTTTTTGAAGGGATTGATGTGAATAGTATGACCCATAATGTATGAGATGCATGTGTGTGTGTAATGTTCATGACCTGCGTGTCATGCTTATTACAGCCCAAGGCTGTCCATATTTGTATAACGGCCTGCGTGTCGACTTGTGACGCTTCTTCACTCCATGTAATTTATTACTAATGCTATTAGGAGTAATGGCTTAGTGGAAGTACTTGGAGGAATTGGCCACTTGGAGACATGACGAACAGGAAGCACGGCGATGGAGATCACCATGTGAAAGGGTCATACTATATCACAATGCAATTTGATTGTCTGTGAATGCCTTTATATTCCTGTTCATTTATTTCTATGCATGTTATTCAATTGCTTTAAATGTTTTTAACATGATAGAAGTAAAATTCCATCACATAATATTAAGATAAATTCATGCCCTCCCAATAAGCTGCACCATCCAAAGTCATGTATTTTAATGGTAGGTCTTGCTAAAGCAGAGTGCCATTAATATTCCTTGACTAGATGGGTTTATGTCGGACACTTACACGCATAGTATTGGTTTAACTTGACAAGGTCATCATAACGGTGATAGACCTTGGGGCATAAGGGTTGGGTGCCGGAGAATAGAGATGCTGCCCAACAACAAGAGTCATATAGAGATATGATTAGCAAAGGGTTGCTTACCAATTTCACTAATCTTCTAACAGTGATGCCAAAGCTCACTAGTAGATTAACTAATTGAGGGTCTTGAATCACTAAATGTCATAAGAGGTATATGGTATTTAGTGGGAGTATCTCTATTAAATTGTTTAATAGAAGTTACTTTTCTTGAACATATGTCTTAGTTTTGCATATTTTATGTTGTAGATCATGGCACCATCTGTTGTACCTACATGTAGTTTTGCTTTACGTTCGATACTTGATAAGGAAAAACTGAATGGAACAAATTTTGCAGATTGGTCCCGTAACCTAAGAATTGTTCTTAGGCAAGATAAAAAGGAACATGTTCTAGAGGAACCAATTCCAGATGTGCCTACTGAAAATGCTACTGCTACTCTTAAAACTGCCTATAAAAAGGCATGTGATGAATCCCTTGATGTTAGTTGTCTCATGCTTGCTGCCATGAACTCAGACCTTTAGAAGCAGTTTGAGAACATAGAGGCCTACGCTATGATCATGGTGCTCAAAGTCATGTTTGAGACACAAGCAAGAACTGAGAGATATGAGATCTCAAAGAAGTTGTTTGGGAGTAAGCTAGCTGAGGGTAATCTGGTGAGCCCACATGTGATCAAAATGGTTGGTTACACACAGAGTTTGGAAAAACTTGGTTTTCCACTTAGTCAAGATTTGGCTGATTTGATTCTTCCTTCGCTTCCTGCAAGCTATGGGTAGTTCAGAATTCTGAACTTCTATATGAATGGCTTAGACAAGAATCTCACTAAGCTACATATGATGCTCAAGACTGCAGAGGATAACATTATGAAAAGCAACAGTCATGTGATGATGGTGCAAAAGAGTACAAGCTTCAAGAAGAACGCTAAGACTTGGGTCAAAAGAAAGGGTAAGGCTAAAGTTTTGGATGGGATCCAAACTAACAAGACTAAGCCCAAGACTAAGTCTGGCCCGACTCAAGAGAATGAATGCTTTTACTGTAAGGAGCCAGGCCATTGAAAGAGAAACTGCAAGAAATACCTGGCTGATCTGAAAAAGAATAGTGAAACTAAACCTTCCACTTCAGGTATTAATGTTATAGATGTTTTTCTTGCTAACTCTTCTGTTAACTCTTGGGTATTTGATATCGGATCGGTTACTCATATTTGCAATTCGATGCAGAGTCTAACAAAGAGTGGGCGAATTACAAGGGGCGAGATGGATCTTCGCATTAGGAATAAAGCAAGGGTTGCTACATTAGCCGTCGGGACTTTGTCATTACTTTTGCCCTCAGGATTTATTATGGAATTGAATAATTGTTATTACGTTCCAGCCATGAGTAGAAACATTATCTCTGCCTCATGTTTGATGGTAGAGGGCTATAAATTCATTATTGAGAATAATGGTTGTTCTATATTTTTGAATGAGATGTTTTATGGCTATGCTCCTATTTCGAATGGGTTGTTTATTTTAAATCTTGATGATGCACCTGTCTATAATATTAATGCAAAGAGGCTTCGACCTAATGATATGAATTCCACTTTCATTTGGCATTATCGTTTGGGTCACATAAGTGAGAAACGCATGAAGAAACTTGTGAGGACCTGTCTCAGGAGTTCCTATAGAGATCTCCTAGGACCTCCTAGGAAATCCGACAGGATCACCTGGAGGTCTGGGAGGTCCTCCAAGACCACCTGAGGAGGTCTCCTAGGACCACCAGGATGTCTCCATGACCTCCCCAGGCAGACTCAAAGGTCCACCCGGAGGTCCTCCAAGACCGCCCGAAGGTCCCAGCCTCTGTGCACCATGAGCTAGTCCCAGGATCAGATTGGCTAGCTCGCACAGACTCAACAATTGGTGTAATCAATTCCATACCACAAGCACAAAAGATGAAGTAGACAAATTAACACATATTATCAGCAAAAGACCTTAAGGTCAAGGTTTTTACAAGGTTGCCCCGCGGGCTTACAACTCAAAAGAGAACTTGCAGCAGAAACATAAAACACGTGAAGGCCATTCGGCAAGCCCACAAGCTACCGAGTGGAGGACGTCTCCTATGCGCGGGGTCTTTAAAAGAGCTCCCCTTAAAAGAGCACAAGACTTCCTGGATCTCCTTCCTCTGCTGATTAAAACAGAGGGCACAAGCCATGAGTACTTTGAATGTACTCAGCAAGCCGTGGGGAAAATGTATACGGTTAATATTAATGCACGGCTTGACAATTGAGAGCTGTAAGGTTAGTTTGCAGGAAGCAATATTTATTGGAAATACACTTAATAGATTGCAAGGCAAAAGTTGAAAGATAATACATAAGTACATTTTGCTTTCAAAGGAGGTCGTGAGCACCAGCTCACTCCCAAGACCACTCCCACGAGGACCTGGTAGCACCCACGACTAGGACCTCTCCCACGGCACCAACCAAGACCTCTCTGGAGCACCCACTCCAGAGCTCCATAAGACCACCCTAGAGCTCCACGACCACCCCAGAGCACCCTCTTTGGAGTACCTTGGACCACTCTAGGGCTCACAAGACCTCTTTTGAAAAGTCTACCCCTCGTTCGAAATCTCTAGGCGTGTCCATAACCAAGGACGCGGCTATTCGAATAGATTTACACTCTGCAGAGGTTCACAACTTTACCCACAAGAGGCAGTCACTTGATATTTCACACGTTACCTTAGACATGTGAATCAAGTAGAGACTACCACTAGGGTTTTACAAACGTCCGCTCCGACTCAGTTCTGCTCGCTAAGGTTTCACTTTCGTTGGGCTACAACCCCCCGGATTCGTGCCTCCTCTTGCGCCGTTTCCATCAAAAACAAAACCGAATCAGAACATCCCTAATTATCACACCCGGTCTACCCCATAATGGACATGTGGTTACGCAGCATGGCCTAGATCAATGGCTTACAAGGTTAAGTCCTTAGTTGGCTGCTCAGGCGAGTCTGACCACAACCCAGTGTGCATAAAGCACCCACTACTCAAATTCCCTGCCTACTCACCCGAGCATAAAATGGTTTTGTGTTCAACCAGCCCAAGGACCACCCCAGTCCCGGGCACACATCTTTTAACAGCAGTGGCATTGCCACGGTTCCATAGCTCATTAGCAAAATTATCATTGTTGGGTTCAACCTGGCCAGAGGACAACCCAGTCCTTGGCACAACAAAGTTTTAGTTAAAGTGACAACAAATGTCATGGCCTCACACAGGGCCACACTTTATTTTAATCAGCTACACTGGTCGTTACTACACAAGCCACAACCAGTGCGCTAGGGGTAAACTAACATTGATGACACTTGGTGAGACCAACGTCTACTAAAGCATGTCTAAGCATAAAACGATACCCAGGTTGGCAATATCAATAAGAGACCAAGTAACAGTACCCATCCTAAGGTGTCCAAGGGAAACTTGTCAACATGACTAGCACAAATATTCAAGGAGGCATAAACTCAAGTAGGGAGTAGCTATGCCCAAAAGCAGTTTTATACAACTAGCAATGCAAGTTATATTAAAACGAAATACTTTTGCAGAAATAGGTTCAAGATGATCAAAGGTCCCACGACTTGCCTTCGGTGACGAGCTGCTGGTCTTCTGAGAAGGTTGCTGGATCCTCGAGCTCCTCAGCGAAACCGAGATCTATGCGTTCGCAAAAGAAACCAAATCAATAAAGCAACTTCAAGGCAAAACCGAAAAGAACTTAATAAAACCAAAAAGAGAAGAAGTCCACTGGAAGGGAGGTCCAACAAGGGGGAGGTCCAACCAGAGGAGCCAAGAGAGCTCTCCAGAACAGAGAGAGATATGAAGGGGGAAGTTAGAATGAAGAACAAGGAGAAAAAGGTTGCTCTGTGGTGCTCTATTTATAGAAGAAGGAGAAAAGAACATCACCAAGATGGAGCGACCAGATTCAAGATAACAAGGTGACGGTACGCTGCTAGCAGGTACAAAAAAAAGGACTGGAATAGGTTAAGGAATGAAAGGAGCGGGTAAAAGAGGTGACTACTGAGTCAAAAAGGGTACAAAGGAGATGACTACAGAGTCAAAAGACAAGGTATGGAGGAAGGGATAGCATTTATTGTGACAAAACAGCATTAAATGCAGAGGACCAGAGAGACAGTGGTCCCACTGGAAGGGTGGTTGACCAAGGGAAAGTAGTGACCGCAAGGGTGGTCTTTGCAGAAAGACCAAAGAGGAGATCGCAACTGCGAAGGGAGGTCATGACCTAGAGGGAGGTCCTGCCCTCAAGAGGTGGTCTTGACCAAGAGGGTGGTCTTTACAAAAAGACCGAGAAGGGTGGTCTTTACAAAAAGGCCACAGGGATGGCCCCGACCCAAGGGGAGGTCGTGGCCGAAAGGGGAGGTCGCAGCAAAACGACAAAAAGGGGAGGTCGCAACAAAATGACAAAAAAAGGGAGGTCACGGCCTCAAGGGGAGGTCATGACCGGGAGGGCCGTCTTTGCAAAAAGACCAACAAAAGTCCTAGGGACAAGAGGTCGAAGGCACGGCGAAGCAGGGCTGTCCGATTTGAATCGGACGGTCCACAAGGAAGCGGAACGTTCGGACCGGCTGAACCTTTCCTCTCGATCGGGCCATCCAAAAAGGATCGGACGGTCCACGAGTGGGAAGGGCGCAAGGCTGGCTCGGACCGCGCGAAGGGAAAGGGAGGTCCGAACCCAAAAAGGAGATCCAACGGAGGAGATCCAAAGGGGAGGTCCTGAACGGTCAAGATCAAATGAGAGGAGGTCCTGACGGTCAGATCAAAACCAAGGGAGGTCCTGACAGTCAGAATAAACCCAAGGGAGATCCCGACGGTTAAGATCAACATAGAGGAGGTCTCAACGGCCAAGATGAAGCCAAAGGAGATCTCGACGGTCAAGACTAACACAGAGGAGGTCTCAACGGCCAAGATGAAGCCAAAGGAGCTCTCGACGGTCAAGACCAACACAGAGGAGGTCTCAACGGCCAAGATGAAGCCAAAGGAGATGTCGACGGTTAAGACCAACTCAGAGGAGGTCTCAACGGCCAAGATGAAGCCAAAGGAGATCTCGACGGTTAAGACCCACACAGAGGAGGTCTCAACGGCTAAGAAGAAGCCAAAGGAGATCTCGACGGTTAAGACCCACACAGAGGAGGCCTCAACGGCCAAGATGAAGCCAAAGGAGATCTCGACGGTTAAGACCCACAGAGAGGAGGACTCAACGGCCAAGATGAAGCCAAAGGAGATCTCGACGGTTAAGACCAACACAGAGGAGGTCTCGACGGCCAAGATGAAGCCAAAGGAGATCTCGACGGTCAAGACCAACACAGAGGAGGTCTCAACGGCCAAGATGAAGCCAAAGGTGATCTCGACGGTCAAGACCAACACAGAGGAGGTCTCAACGGCCAAGATGAAGCCAAAGGAGATCTCGACGGTCAAGACCAACATAGAGGAGGTCTCAATGGCCAAGATGAAGCCAAAGGAGATCTCGACGGTCAAGACCCACACAGAGGAGGTCTGAACGGCCAAGATGAAGCCAAAGGAGATCTCGATGGTTAAGACCCACATAGAGGAGGTCTCAACGACCAAGATGAAGCCAAAGGAGATCTCGACGGTTAAGACCCACAGAGAGGAGGTCTCAACGGCCAAGATAAAGCCAAAGGAGCCAAAGTAGATCTCGAAAGTTAAGACAAACACAGAGGAGATCTCAACTAGAGGGAGGTCCAAGCACAAGGGAGGTCTGGACCCTCAGATCCAAACGAAGGAGGTCTTCCCAAGAAGAAAGATAGAACTGGGCCGAGGGAAAACACGGAGCAAGCAGAGAAAAGGAAAAAAAACTCCAGCAAACTCCAAGAGAAACCGAACCGATTTAGTTGAAGTTTGGTTTAGTCATTTATAGTTCTTTTAAAATCTCAAGTTAAGTTTTGAACTCTCATCAAAACCAAATTGTTCTTTTTTTTAGTTTGAAAATTTTCAAAATCTCAGGACAAACGGGACGTTACAAAACTCCATGATGCTGGAATTCTAAACTCATTTGATTTGGAATCATTTGAAACATGCGAATCTTGCCTACTCGGAAAGATGACCAAGACACCTTTCACTGGTCGGAATGAGAGGGCATCCGACTTGTTGGCACTCATACATGCTGATGTATATGGACCAATGAGCACGATAACTAGAGGTGGTTTTCAGTACTTCATTACTTTCATCGATGACTATAGTAGATATGGATATATCTATTTAATGAGGCACAAGTCGGAATCCTTTGAAAAGTTCAAGGAGTTCCAGAGTGAGGTACAGAATCAACTTGGCAAGACAATCAAATCTCTACGATCTAATCGTGGAGGTGAATTATTGAGCCATGAATTTGGTGATCATTTGAAGCAATGTGGAATTGTTCCACAACTTACACCACTGGCACTCCACAATGGAATGGGGTGTTCGAGCGGCATAATCGGACCTTGTTGGACATGGTTTGATCGATGATGAGTCAATCAAATCTGCCGTTGTATTTTTGGGGTTACGCTCTAGAAACTACTGCTTTCACTTTAAATAGGGTACCATCTGATGAGGACATCCCTACCATGGATAAAACCGCGCCTACACACACAACTCATCCACAACTAGTGTTACAAGGACCACTTACTCGAGCTCATGTTCGCCAACTTAATTACCAGGTGAATTCGTTCCTAAGTTTATATATTACTGAGAATAGACCGCTACCTAATGCAAGTGATTTAATTGTGCTTAGGAACATGGGCAAGGACCAAGGAGAGGCATGTGGAGTCATGGACATGCATGGAAGGCATAATGGAGGTCACCACGTCACTTTGGGTCCGAGTCAAGCAAGAGTTCGAGTTGGGCTCGTTCTGGATTCAAATTCGGACTATTGCGATAGTACTAAATTTAAACGGCCGTAACTTCTTCATACGGACTACGTTTGGGGCGTTCTTGGACTTCATGGAAAGCTTATCAAGTCTACTTTCCAATGGATCCAACCTCATCATCAGATTCCATCCGAGCCGGCCACAATCATCAAAAGAGTCCATGTCTATTTTTGAGCCCGAGTCAAAAGGGTGTTGTGCCACCTCCACTTGGGCCCATGGGCCTTGTAACCCTAGGGGGCGTGCGTCCACTCCCCTGGCCGCCACCCCTGGTCATCTCCCCATATAGGAGCTGCCGCCTCCCTTTGCTAGAACTCGAATTTCATTGAGTTTAGGTTTAGCCATTGTGCAAACTTCTGTTCTTCAGTTGTGTCGGACGACCACCTGTCAAGACAGCTTTCGGGATCCCACCTTTGTTTTTCAATACCATTGACACTACAATTTTATTTACAATATCAGATTGCCTACATCTTATTCTTGCTAGTTATTTGATTGCTCGCAGGAATTGAACCTCGTGTTTAGGTTGATCGCGCTTCCAGCAAGGTCAATAACATCTCGGAGTTGGTTCAATGATTGCTAAGGCACAAGCGTCGTTGTACGGTTGTAGTCGGATCGTGAGAGTCACCTCCACCAAAATCAATAGTTATCAATCTCATCGAAAGATCGGGCACCCCGCCCCCATCAAGTGGTATCAGAGCTCAAGGTTGCTCGGTGAGAGTTTACTATCTTTCATAGTTAGATTGCTTAATTCCGAAAGTCCAGAAAAAGCCAAAAAAAATAGTAGTAGATCATCCTGTCTAAACCAGTCTTAGCCTCGCAATTTTTCTTTTCAGTGCATTGCATTGTTGAATTTTCGGTTGCATTGTCGTGTCGTTTGCTGGTCTTAGCATCTAGTTCCTTTAGAGTTTTGAGTTCTGCTCACGTTTGGTCTCACTGTTGCAGTTGGGTTCGATCTGCCACGGCAAGGGGAGAAAAGGAGGAGAAGGACACTGACTTCAGCAAGGAATCATACCATCAGACATCATCTAGGAAGGCTTTGCCCTAGTTGGTCTTGGACATGGTTTCTGCCCCAAGGATCCAATTCGGAGACGGCCAAAATAGTGTGTGTTCAGAAAAGAAAAAGGAGAGCTCCCTGAACAATTCAGAGTCAAAAAAAAAAAGAAAAAATCACACAACTTTTGCATACGACCTCTGATTGGGGCGATTCTTGATCCGTTGGAAAGGAAACGAGAAGATAGGGCAATCCAGAGATTTTATCAACACGTACGACTTCAGGAATACGCGCGGCAACTTCGACCCCAAAAAACGTCGTTTAGGGCCTCAACACGGGCCCACAAACCGAGAAAAATTCAAGTTTCTCGAAATTCGCTCAAAATTGACAGAGACCTTTTACAAGTGATTCTAAGGTTCTCTGTGAAGACGGCATCCTTTTTCGAGCTTCTGAACTCCGTGTGCAACATTCTCTAGTTCTGCCGCGCCATGCTTTTCGTTTGTGTTCTAGGCTCGCGTCTCTAGTACGGTCTAGCCTAGGACCAGCACTAACCGGCGTTGAATGATTTTTCAGCTTGCATTCTCTGATTTTATTATTGCTACTCCTTGCTACCATACTTGAGCATTCCCAGCTACACCTTTTCTACACCGTACAGACTGAACTTCACCTGGCAATCGCTCCATCCAAGCTTCAGAGATACGTTGACACCGCTGGTTGCCAATCACCCCTGTTTGCTTGGTAAGAATTGGTAAGAATTCGATAGAAGGTTTGAGTGTGAGCGATTGTTGAAACACTAGAACCTAGTAGTTGATAGGGACATATACACTGTGTTTTGTTCTTTGTTTCTACTAACGATGGCAGGGTCACACGGATCTACACATGGTGGAAACAATAACGACCACTCTTTGGGGCATACTGTTGATGGATCTTTCACACCTCGCACAAGAGAGATCGTACGGTACATTGAGCACCAGCTCGGTGAGAGTGTTCGCGATGCCTTGGACAAGATCAACGACAACCTCGCGGCGCTTCACACACGCGTTGCACTCCTTGAACGTCAGCCACTTGCTGAAAACAGGACCCATGATCATGAGCCACGAGTGGAGGACCCTCCTGCTCGCCGCACACCACCTGCTGCCCGCTCTTCGACAGATGAGGTGGAAGAAGAAGACGTGAACAACTACACTGCTGATACGGAGACCGATGGAGTCAATGATTGCAACCATTGTCAGCTTCATCACAATCGTCAAGGTATGGGAAGAAAGCAACGTGCGGTACGTGACCATAATGATGCTTTTGGTAAAATTAAATTCACTATACCTCCTTTTGCTGGAAAATATGATCCTGATGCTTATCTCACATAGGAGCTTACCGTAGATCGAAAATTTGCTTGCCATGAATTTCCTGATATTAGACGAGTTAGGGCTGCTACTTGTGAATTTACCAACTTTGCTTCTGTTTGTGGAAAGAACATTGCCATCAATATCCCAATAACATTCCTAACACTTGGGAGGCTTTAAAATTGCTTATGTGGTATCGATTTGTTCCCTCATATTATGCTCGTGATTTGTTAAATAAATTGCAACGCTTGCGACAAGGTACAAAGTCTGTGGAAGACTACTATCAAGAATTACAAATTGGTATGTTGTGTTGTGGTTTAATTGAGAATGAGGCCACCATGGCTAGGTTTTTGGGAGGGTTGAATTGAGAAATTCAAGACATCCTTGATTATAAAGATTACAACTCCATTACTAAATTGTTTCATCTTGCTTGCAAAGCTAAGCATGAATTGCAGGGACGCCAGACGAGGACACAATCTCATTCTTCGACTCGCAAGGACGCTGGCCGATTGACTACGGCCACTGCATCGACATGCTCAACGCTGGACGATCGACTACGACCATTGCATCGACGTGCTCGACACTGGATGATCGACTACGACCACTACATCAACACGCTCTATGTTGGACTAGGCTACTCCAACTCTTCTTCCGCTGCTCTGCGCGTCTAGTGGTAACAATATGTGATCTTCTACTTGCATGGCTTTCTGGTTTACATGGTAGAATTTTTGAATTGTTAGCTAGCATAGCCTACCCGTATCCCAACAGCAACTTGCACTTGGATAAATAAATCGCACACCCGCGCACACCTCTGTAGACGAATGAGAGATGAGATCAAACAAGATCAGCACTCAAATTCAATCAATGAGATTAAAACCTGAGTAACAATCGGAGACACCCTAAATGGGAAACTCTCAAGAACTCGCACACACCATAACAGGGGTAGATCCTTGTAACATCCCAAAATCTGTACTTTGAGAATATGTATTATAAATGCATTAGGAAAAATAATTTGATCATTTTGCATATGAAAAATATACACATGTTTGAATTTTGACTTTTGTATAAAAAGCAAATTATGAAATACAAACAAACATGTACTCAAAAGGAATTAGATAAAACAAAGTAAAAATATTAAATTAGAAAATTATTTTGGGCATAATCTCCTAGGAATAATTCACCAAAACATTTATGTGAAAACTTGTTAAGAAAAACAAATACAAACACATAAAAATAGAAACTTGTATCAATTTTAGAGAAATTCAAAGAAGGTATAAGCTTCTGAATAATTTATAGGAGAAACTACATTAGGTCGAGAGCCCTCACAAAAAATTTCAAGGTCATTTGCTTGGTAAATAAAATCAGCAAACAATTCAGCCGAAATTCAAAACCTAAATCTAATTCTCTCCCTCTCTCTCTCTCTCTGACCAGTGGGCCCCATGCGTAAGGAGCTTCGTCCACCTCGCTTCACCGAGTGCCAGCGCATGCTCGCAAGCACGTCACCACGCACTCATGGTTTTGCCACATCTCCCCTGGTTTTGGCCGTCAACCACCGCCATCAACTCCCTGTCACCTCCCCAGTCTCCTCCACGCCCATGCCTGCCTGCAGCTCGCCCACTTCGGCCCATACGCCCAAGAACTCTTCCACCTTTTTTCGCCGATGCCCGAGCTCTCCCTCACTCATCTCCACCCCTTAGCCTATAAAGCCACCTAGAGCTTCATTCCACCTTTTCCTCACCATTGCGTTCTCTCCCTCACCTTCTTCTCCACTCATTTGAGCTCAAACACTCGAGAGCTCTGAGCTCGCTGCACCACCACCGTCGTTCCACCACACCAGAGGGTTCCTCTTCACCCTATCCGCATCATCTCGTCTTGCAGAACACTTTGAAGCTTTCCCCTCACTTGATTTCATTATTGGTCCACAGGAGACGCTGAATTGTTGCTTCTTCCTTGTCTCCATCCGACAGCATCGCCAGTGCCACCAATTCCTCCTCGAGGCACCTCGGGCCAATTCCTCACACCAGGAGCACCCTAGGAGCATCTTCAAGCTTTCCCGACCATTGGAAAACACTCTCTCTTGCCCGAACATCTTCTCCATGTGAAGCTCATCGTGCCGCCGCTGATCTTCATCGCCGAGCCATCTCCGACCATCTTCTTGACTCCGCATCATTCTGGTATACTTCTAGTAGCCCGTAGATGCTCATATGTGCGTTATTTAGTTGGTAGCATCGCTCGTTTGCACGTTGGCATGTTGTCGTAGCTACGTCGTTACTTAACTCTGCCGCGTCGCCACGTTGGGCCATCTCAGCCCTCGCCGCCAGCACCATTAGATGTGCATTAGCATGGGGAACCCATTTTGGGTCTTCTTTGGCACCGCCAAGCACCACCGCACCGACGATGAGCGTGGGCGCAAGCCCTCAGGCGTTGCTATGTGCTGTTCGAAGCAGACAACCACTATAGCAACACTATTAATGCATGTAATCTCAGTCATTAGGACAAATCTAGTTTTAAATGATTGGTTAATCAATGCCAAGTCACTGATGTGTGGGGACCGAGCCAAAAGTTAATGAAAAATCTAATTCAAAATGTTTTTTAAGTGAGTCACTAACATGCGGGTCCCACGGCCACTTAAGTGCACAGTGAATCCTCGGTGAACCCGTGCACTGTGCCCGTGGACCGTCGGTCTATGCGCTGTTGCGTGGACCAAGTCACTGACAAGTGGTCCCCACTTGTCAGATTAAAGAAAATAAAAAGGAAAATGAAAAATACGTTTTTAGTTCTGAGGAGAATACGCTTTCCAATAGGAAAGTGTAAACCTCAATAGTACATGCGCGAGAATACACTTTCTCTGTTGGAAATCGTATTTATCTTTTTCTCTGGATTTTCCAAACCGAGCAAAACTAAAACATTAATAACTTTTGCATAAAAACTCCAAATTGAATGATTTTTGTTTATAAATTTATTTAAAATCATGAACTACCATAATATGTAAACATATTTGATTTTGGTTATATTTGAATTTATAGGTGTTATTTAATTCGTTTCCAGCTCTTTTTGAATTAGACGTCGATTACTCGAGTGATTATTTCAACGACCAACCAACCATATATTTAGAACAGAAAGAGCTAGGTAAGCATGTCCTTTGACCATGTTGATCCCAGTATTTTACTTATTGTACTTTGTTTTGCAAAATCTATTATGCATGCGTGTATGTTTTGTATGAAAATGCTATGATTGGGAATCGGTAGTTGTAAATCCTACTTGCTGCAAATATCACCTTAGAATATTGATCCCTTTCTATTGTAGCCATTAGATTATGGGTTAGACAATACATAATGTCATTTGGGAGTTTGCGAGTGAGATTATCGCACAACTGCTACTAGAACGATAGATTTTCCGAAAAAATTGATAAAATGACAATATGTTAAATTGTGAATTTGGGATATTTTAAAAAAATTCCGGGGGGTACCTCTGATATTATATATGAAAATAAAATGAAAAACCTAGTTTTTAGACGCGGGCGAGTTATAATATATATTTTGAGAAAGTGAGGATTGTGACTCACTTGTAGCTAGGGGGAGATTATCACGCATGGTCGATTAAGGACTGAAGCCAGCAACTCCGGGACTAGGACCTAAGCATACAACCGTATGTGCCAGGGTGGGGTGGTTATAGCTAATTAAGTTATTGAAAACTAGCCTTGCACGTAGGTAGGCTGTAGATTGCGGGCATGACCGGGTAGGCATGTTCTAAGGGGCTCCTTTCACCATGGTGTTGAGCACAAAGCTTGGTGACACAACTACGAATGCCTCACTTGACGGAGGGTATCCGGGTAAGTGAGGATATACATTCGTTGGGCTAGTGCAAGGTTAGGACTAGGTGATGTAAAGGTTGCGTCACGAGCTCTAGACTGCTTACCTACGGTAGTGAGCAGTGATATAGAGAATTCATGTACTATAGGTAAAGTTGTACACCTCTGTAGAGTAAAAATCTATTTAAATAGTCATGCTCGCGGTCATGAGCGTGCTTAGTACGGCTGGTATGGCTATAGTGTTGTTTTTCAAAAACTGTTTATTGGGAAAACATGGCAATGACTTGGGGTTTTATTTTATTTGAGTTAACTGCCATGTCTTTGGCTGAACATGAAATGTGGCTCGCAACCGAGGGTTGCAGGTTGTTGTCGTTATTTCTTTTGCGCTCGCAGCCGAGAAGGGTTGCGAGTTGTTATTATTTGTTCGGTTCTTTACTTACTGTCCTGTACATATTTAACTACTCTTTCAAATTCCATTGCAAATTACTACTTATGAATATTGCAAACAAAAATGGCTTTAAGAAAAATAACTTGTAGAGTAGAGTCTCATCCTTTGATAGCCTTGTATTTAATATATAATTTTGCGATACACTACAAGTCTTGCTAAGTACACATTGTACTCAATCTTGCTTATATTGTTGGTCAGAGTTTGAAGATGAGCCGACGCCAGACGACACGTTCTTTGCACCAGGAACCGGAGGGTTCGGTGACAGGTTTATCTAGGCCTTGTTTCTTATCGGTTGCCTGAGGGATTGGATAGGCATGTCGCTGGAATTTTGTAATTTTATTACTTCTTTCGTTGCTACTTCTACTCTGATGATGACTGCTTTTATTTGGCCGGTTGGGCATTGATGTAATGACTTTACCATTTAAGTTAAGTACCCTTTTCTTTACTTTTATATGTGAATGTATGGATGTAAATACCAAATGTTGTGAATGTGTGTACTAGCCACTGATCATGGGACTAGTATAGTATACACATAGGGTCTTCGGGTATTCCACGCCCGGGGGTCTGACAATCCTCATGGTGACACACCAAATAATTCAATTCATCATCTAAACACTCCTCATGGTGCACACCCACACGCACAGGCCTTGTGGCCGAGTCAGATTAGAGTCACTAATGGCCATGACTTGGACTTAGCAAAATAAAAGATAATTTCTAAAATAAACTAAAAGAATCCTTTTACATCTCAAACCCTTTCCTAAACCAAAATATCTTCAAATATGGTGTGCCATCTCCAGTCTGGTCGACGTGCATGTAGGTGGACCCCAACCCGTGGCTCGCAAGGAGAGGAATGTACGTGGGCAGAGAAAGAGATACACGGCCATCCTGGATGTTGTCAAGTAAAACAGAAACACATATAACCTGATCTCTTTGTGATTATGCGTGTAAACTTCCAAAAATCTACATGGGTCTCCGTGTTGTAAACGTGTACGAAACTCTTTCCAAACTTTCCTTTCCCTTAATTTCTTGGACTCTGGCACACACACCTGCAGTGCAGGGCTGATTAGTTGCATCTCGCGGCCCTCCTGGCTCCCATGCAAATAGATGCATAGTGCATGCATGGCTCAAGTAGGATGCATGCATCTCGGGTACTTCCGTGCATAGCTTCTTCGTGCACATTCTTTTGGCCTCAATGTCTATGTGTGCAGGTGCACTGTACACGCTCCCTTGTGCTGCCTCAACTTGTACGCACGATGATTCTGGGGCCACGCCACCTTCTTTCTTCATGCATGTCTTTATTGAGTCTTGAACTACCGCGTTAACCTTCGTAAGTTGCCAGAGGTGTTATTAACTGCTCTGATGTGTGAAACCAAATATCCACATGGTAAACCGTCAAGATTCTGACCAGTTATACTCTGTTCTAGGGAACATATAGCTATTGGTCGGCGATTGGCAATTATTGTCCATGGCTGGTCGAACAAAGAAAGAGAATGTTGCTGTCTATAATCTCACAGCCGGCTACAGCACGTAAACCAAAAAAACTATCGACGACTTCACTCGCCATTGTATGGTTGCCGTAGACAGAGCCGTCTGCATCCAAAAAATTCGTTGGGCAAACCGATCCCGTGCGCACTCCCTCTCCTCTCTCTCCAACGCGAAAATCATCTCTTCTCCTTCGCGCGAAAGGCCAGCTCTTCCCCCTTTTTTCCTCCGCTTAGCGCCAAATTCCGAATCCCTCGCGCGCTCTCCGCTGATGCTCCCAATCCCTTGCGCGCTCTCCGGCGTCTCCGCTCCCAATCCCTCGCGCGCGCTCCGGCATCTCCGCTCCCAATCCCTCGCGCGCGCTCCATTCGCATGCCCCGCCAAATCCCCTCTAAATCCGCCAGCGTTCACGGTGAAGCCCGGCGACTACAGGCTTATGCAGGAGGTGGGTTACGGCGCGCACGCCGTCGTGTACCGCGGGGTCTTCGTCCCCAGGAACGAGGTTGTGGCAGTCAAGTGCCTGGATCTCATCGTGAGCTTCTGTTACATCCCCTTCTCCCGTCCTCCTCTCGTATGGTTTCGGTAGTGGTCTGGTTACGGGCGTTATCTGCTGTTTGATCTAGAGAGAGATCCATAGGTAGATTGCAATGGATCCTGTTGATTTGGAGATTGTGGTGGAATTTTTATTTGTATAACGTCCTATCAGGTTCTGATACTTCAGGATTTACTTTTACATTATGTTGTTAACTATATAGCTTTTACATATGGATTTAGCATTTAATCGGTACGATACTGGCCGTTGCTAAGTCTAAGGCTAAGTTGAAACATCAATCGAGTCCTGCATATGCTTGCATTTAGATTTATTCTAGCGCAGTTATTCTTATAGATGATATAATTGTTGGTGCGGCTGGTTGAGATGGTGATTTTAAAATTTTAGTAAATCACTGGGGGTGACATTTTTTTTGGCCAATGTATCAACCAGATGGCTTGCAAGGTGGGGTACTGTCTTAAAGCATCACTGGCTACAAACCCTGCGAGGGAGGGAGAGGTAGCTAAATCCTTGTGTGCATGGGCAGGGATTCAGCTTGTGTTGGTGCTTCTGCCTATGTGTACTCAGGGGTGGGCATGTATGTGTGTGTTTAGATGGTGGAGGGCTTAGGATAGACCAGGGAAAGATTCACAATCTCTGAATTTTCTTAGAGGTAATCTGAGGAAACACTTAAGGCTTTGGACTACCTTCACAGGCAAGGTCAAATTCATGGCGATGTCAAGGTTAGCATGCTTTTGTAGTGTTAAAGTTGTGAAAACCTTTGTTAAGGTAATTGATATCGCACATATGTCATCACTGCTTGGTGTCAATTGTCAATATATGTCTTGACTTTTGTTTCGTTTTTCCCTTTGCCAAAGCTATAACTGAATTTATATCTTACAATTGTACACCATTTGTAGGATGAAATACAAAGGGAGGCTCAAATAATGACCTTGATAGATCACTCCAATGTCATCAGGGCTTACTGCTCATTTGTTGTGGAGCACAGCCTTTGGGTGGTAATGCCATTCATGTTTACACCTAATGAAGATTGCATATCCTGATGGTTTTGAGGAGCCTGTCATTTGAGAGTTGGCAATTCATGCTTCTAAAGAAGGGACACCTTTTCTTCTTTCTTTTGTGGGAATGGCTGAAGTACTTGGTTGAATGCTTTATGATAATTTGTAGCACTCTTTGTAGTATGGCTACCTTGGTTATTTTACAACATTCAGTCATTGACATGTCTTCAGAGATCTTGTAACCTAAGATTTTGCTATCTTTGAGTTCTTACCCAACGTCGTAGGTGCAACTAGAGTAGCTACGAGGTATTCAGAAATCGACCTTTGAAATGACTGAGTTCGCAATTTGTTATATCATTCTTGCTATCTGTATATCGCAATATGTAGTCAATGAGCTGTTCTGTTATGTCATTCCTCAAGCCTGGCCAAGATGACATGATATTTAGAGCTGATCCTGGCCATACCATCTTGTTTAGTTTTACTTGGACCATTTGATGCTACAGTTGCAGTGGCAGAGTGCAACTGGTCTCCACAATTTCACATGACTGGTACTTCTTGTTGAGAAATAATTCAGTACTATGTTGCGAAAAGTGAATACTGAATAAAGTAACACAAGTAGTCCACAAGGATGAAAGTTAGAGTTGATCACAACATTTTTTAGGTCCATGAAAGCATTAAATAATTGTGTGGTCTATATAGACAACTAAAAAGACAACTTCGTTGTATAAAATTCGCCTTTAGTCTTTCTATATAAACGCGATGGTTGTTATAGACAGCAGCTGTCTATACCATTGTACATGCCCTAACTAGTTGTCAATTAGTTGTACTAAATAAAGGAATAAAATACCTTTTTCTCCATAGTCGGACACATAACTTGGGTATTAAATGGGCCCTATTTAAGATACTAAACAAGCCTTGGTTATGTAGGCCCAAATGAAATTCTATTTTGACTTCTCTTGACTAAAAATGTTGACCTAATCAATGATCCCCGTCAGCTAGCCCTCAAGCCTTGAGTAAATAAAATATTTTCATAAGGCTTGTTGCCTCAAAACAAGTTTCAAGAAAACATTTTCCCTTTCTAATCATATTGGTCATTTAATATGGATGTGGGAGAGAGAAAGATCTTCGCCATCTTCGCCATGGGTGAAACCACACATCCTATTTAAGAGGGCATGATCGCAATTTTACTATTGAAAGTGGGAAAGTGGTAAAGGGTATAAAATATTCACTAAGGCTGCTCCCAATGAGCAGTTTCTTTAGTGTACAAGGAGTGTTAGGATACTATCTTTCCAATGCATGGTTTCTTATGGTGTAATATCTTAAGCTGTTTCATTTAATTACATGCATGATCTTTACTAGTATTTGAGCATTGTGGCCTATTTGTGGCATGTACTAAAGCATTGTGGCCTATTTGAGCACCGCACGGGATCGATCACAATAAATTTTATGTGTTGGATTTCGAGACTGAACCGGTATCCAGATTAGATACTAGAGTACCCTCTCTCTTCATTAACTATGATATCACATCATTATTTTGCCTACATAGCAAGCTTAAGATACCAGCCAAGGTGAAGTACTAGGAGCAGCCTAAGTATTACCTTATCCTTTTACCGTCCGTTCCTTAACTCCCACCTCAAAACCTTCTTCCCCTCCTTTCATTTTTTTCATATTTTTTTGAGCACATCCAGGGCGGCTTGGAGCAAATCCATCCTTTCTGAGGAGCAAATCCAACTGCTTGAGGATCAAAGCTACATTCTGGCCAAGGCTTTGGTCCCATGGAATCCGGAAGGTGATGAAACAGAGCCAACCCTTAATCCAGGTCAAATTCCTCTGTTTATATTTTTCGTTTGCCCGAAATCGATTTCTTAACCAATGTCCTTGAACATTACAATCTGGAATTGGTCTACTTGGGTCCAAATTCCATCTTGATTCTTAGTGTTTTCATGCATATCCTTGAAGCTTTTCTTGGCATCCATCCTTCTATTCGCCTCTTTCATCATTTCTATCAATATACTCCCAACAATAAGAGTCCGTGTTTATTTGGTAGTGTTCATTTTAAACTTTACGATAACACTACTGACCAGTACCCTACTATTCCAATTAAGGATTCATGGTGTGCTTATCACGAGGAGTGGTTTATTCCGATCTCCTAGAAGGTAGCCGTTTGCGGTATAACAAGAAGACGCTTCCAACTTGGACGAAGAAAGATAGGGAACATGAGAAATTTTTTACACTAACTTCTGAGGAGAAGAGGGTGGTTTGACTTATTGCGACCTTAGTAGGGAACTGTCATAATGGTCGTAAGATTGTTCATGACTTCCTCAAAAACAGGATTAGCCCTTTAAAAAAGAGGGTTTGTTTGGCATGCGACATTGAGGAGTCTGATGACTCTACTAAAGATCAAATTAGAGGTATACTACTCCCCAACTTATTTTATTTTTCTACGTAAGATTTTTTTACTTAGAATTGTGTTTCTTTCTTTCGATATTATCAGTTGCCAAAGTTCTAGATAGGGCATCGAAAATTCTGAAGGATGCCTAGGACAATTCAGAGCCAATTCCACTTGAGAAGCAACCAATTAGTCTCATTGGAGCTCCAATAGCTATTCGGAGTGAACAAAATAAGGTAAAACAATCTTTAATTGGGAAGGCTATTTATGATTAATATTATTGTTTGTTAATTTTTCTTGTTTTCGAATTCTTAACAGGAAATGACATGCTAACCAAACTGGCTCAAGCAGTCAAGTTCCTGTTGCAAAGAAGGCCAATGACACTAGCTCAAGGCCTTCAAAGATAGTGGCCGGGAAGTCTTCAACCAGGAGTAGTGTCACAGCAGCGGCTTGACTAGTACTTCTACTTCTACCGGAACTGCCATTCGGTCTAAACGTATACACGACATACCACAGGCGTATGAAAAATTGGCCCAGGCTGCTAAGGTTACCTAGGTACAAAAAGGACATCTTTGGGATCCTTTCAAAGATCCATTCCAATATAAACCTCCCCCTTTTACAATTGTTCATGGAGAGGGTGAAGAATTTGTAGAGGAAGAAACTCCTCAACTAAGATTGGAGAGACCGAGACTAGTAGAGTCTATTTTTGAGGTCTCTTCCAATGAGAAAGGCCGTGGTAATTTCACTTTTCATACTACCAACACTTTGTTTGATACTGGAGGATGACGTCGATCGATGGGGAGCCCATGAGAGAGAAGAGAAAGAGGGAAGAGGAGGAAGAAGCGCTGACGTGCGGGCCCGATGTACTGACAAATAACGCAGGGGCAATATGGTCATTTTTGCAAAAATCTAACAAGCCATGGAAGGTTAACGGCGAGTGCGACTAATGGAGCTGATGGAAATGGCGTAGAGGGGAACTTTTTTATTATTTAATCTTTTTAAAGATTTTATTTTAAAGTTAACCTTCGGCGCACTTTATTTCCAATTCTGACCCCTTTAGTCACGCCACCACCCATGGCATGACAAAACAACACTGTCACGTCAGCCCATTTCTGGTCAAACTCTTGTCACGCCACTGGAAGTGGCGTGATAGTGTTATTTGGTCACGCCACAGCTAGTGGTGTGACAAAAAATGCTATTTTGGGGACTTATTTTGGTGCATGATAGTGTTGTTTTGTCACGCTACTACCCGTGGCGTGATCAAAGGAGTCAGAATTGGAAATAAAGTGCGCTGAATGTTAACTTTAAAATAAAATTCAAAAAAAGATTAATTAATAAAAAAAGTTCCGTAGAGGGACACTAAATTTCATCCCGATGGCATAAAAAGAAACTCGATTTTTTCAATGGTAGATCAGGAAACTTGCAAACCTTCGATGGCAAATAAGATTTTTTTCTCTATTTCTCACTGATGTCTATGTGATGGCCTATGGCGTGATTGGTGATTGGTGGTGTTGACGGTTGCCGTTCGTGTTGGTATTGTTCATCCTGGACGTCACTGGCGTGTTGGTGTGGTACCATTGACAGGCCTCCTCCATTGCCTTCTCCTTGATGGCAAGTATCTCATTGTTGCACCATTCATGCTGCACACATGCTGCCTGTATCTAGGCCTCATGTTGTGCACACTCCACCCATTGCTCTGCGGTCTCATTTGTATTTATGGTCGTGCATTCTCAAAATATTGAACAGACGAAATGTTGCAGCATCCCACCCCTCGTTTGAGGAGGGGTAGTAATCGAGATCTCAAAGAAGATGTTCCATAGATGGTTTTTGCCAGAACCTTAACGTGGATGTCGTCAACGAGATCATCATCGAAAGCCACGGTATTGTCATCGTTGATACTTGTCTCTCCAATTGAGATAGAGCGGTAATGTACTCGCCCCTAGTAATGGCATCTCCATCACCTCAGACCCATCGGGTTTGTCTGAGGATGACGAAGGTATTCCCTCGGGAATGTACTCGAGGAAGAAGGCGCTCTTGCACGCCTCCTCAAGAACATAGTCCTTGTCCATGAGGTCATCACAATTGGCAAGGTCAAAGGAGTTCTCGTCTATACACGAGGGCCCGAGTTCATCACGGTGAGGATCTTGGAACGATGGCGCGCCCTCCTTCTAGCGCGAACTGTTGATGCATGACGTAGGGTCCCAGTATTGAACTTACGGGAATAGGGAACGCTATTCACCCAGATACTTTATTGCAGTGGACAAAATATTACAAGAGTATGTTACAAAGAGTATGAAAGATTTGTTGTGTTTTATTCTGTTTATTGTGGCGCACAAGCCCCCCTATACTTATACTGATCTAAGAGGTGGCGGTTAATTCTTGAATAGATTCCTATCTTCTTTACGCATGTGTCTTTCTTGAGTCTTGAACCATCGCGTTAACTGTCGTAAGTTGTCGAATGTGTCATTAATTACTCTCACATGTTAAACCAAATATCCACATGGTAAACCGTCAAGACTCAGATCAGTTATACTCTATTCTAAGGAACATATAGCTATTGGTCGAATTGGTAGTTATTGTCCATGGTTGGTCATCAACTGGTATAACTGGTTGTCAATCAATTATATTAAATAAAGGAATAAATAATCTTTTACTCCATGGTGGGAGACATGACCTGGGTATTAAATGTGCCCTATTTAAGGTAATGTATAATGGTATAGACAACTGTTGTGTATAATATCATTCCATGTCATCTATAGACAGTATTAAAGGCAGCTTCTACAATTAGTTGTCTTTTTACATATCTATATGGACTGCTCCTCCATGTACAATGTGTCTTATTTCTCGTGTTACAATCAACTACTGCATGAAAGACGGCCCAATTCTCTATGCCCCCTCCCTCTCCTCCACATCATCTCATATCCTACATGTCAAGAATTATAGATAGTTGACGTCATACCATTGTACATGCTCTAAATTGGTTTTGGCTACGTGAGCTGAAATGAAATTCTATTTTGACTGAAAATATTAACGTAGTTAAGGATTCTTGTCAACCATGCTTGATGTTGTTGACAATGGCCTCTAGCCCTATACTCAAGACGAGTTGGTGGCGGAGGAGGAAGAAGATGACAAAATGGTTATTTCAGGGCAACATATGCATATTTCTACTTTTGGAGTGGCAAGAAATGAATTACATTGTTTATAGTGGAAAACTATGAAAAAGCCACCTTTTGCATTGGGAAATATCTAAAACTCCCTATTTGAAGAGCCAGCCCAAGGCTCTAAGGTTTGAACCCCGCCCACAGCCACTTTGTATCAAACTAAACGTGCGTACGTGCAGTTGCTGCCCAATTCAACTCTTTCCCTGTATCTTCCCGCTATAACTACCTCCCTTGCTTTCCCCTGCTCCTCCACATCTGACATCTCCCTCTCTGTGCGCAAGTGCAACCGCATCGGCCCATCGCCAATGGCGCCCCGGTGCAGCAACACCGTCTTCGCAGCCTTCAACGTCGTCACCCTCCTCCTGGGCGCGGCCGTCTTCGCGGCGGGCATCTACGCCGGCGCCCCGCACCGCGGCGGCGCCACCGACTGCGAGCGCTTCGTCCGCATGCCGGCCCTCGTCCTCGGCGCCGCCATCATGGTGGCCTCCATCGCCGGGCTCGCTGGCGCCTGCTGCAGGGCCTCCGCCCTCCTCTGGCTCTACCTCTGCCTCACTGGGCTCCTCATCCTCGCTGCGCTCTGCTTCGCCGCCTTCGCGCTCGTCGTCACCAACGCCGGCGCAGGGCAAGCTGTGTCGGGCAGAGGGTTCAGGGAGTACCGGCTCGGCGACTACTCGAGCTGGCTGCGGCGGAGGGTGGAGGACGGCGGCAACTGGGCCAAGATCAGGAGCTGCCTCGTGGATGCCAACGTGTGCCGGAGCTTGCAGAGCAACCGGACGCTCGACGAGTTCGTCCATGCAAATCTCTCGCCGGTGCAGGTGAGCTACCTTCGCTAATCTTGTGAAATTGCTCCTTTCTTTTGGTATAGGAATAAACTTGAGGCTAATTATTCGCACAATTCTGCATTTGCATTGAAAGACCTGTACACATGTAGCTGTCACATGATGCGGTAATTAGTACTCTAACGATCTCTATCTTACCTAGATGCAAAGTAGCTTTCAAGTTATAATCTTGAACGTGTAGCCACTTCACTGATTTAGGAAAATTTGGTTGCTATCCTATGTAATCTTGTGCCGTTTCCATTTCATAAGCTTGCTGATACTTTGTCCTGCAAGGGACAAGTTCTTCAGTTACATATGCTGAATGTTTCCAAGTGCATATATCCCAAAGTCAACAGAGCCTCTTCACCTGCATTGCTTTCAGATATTGGTGACAACTTTGCTTTGTTGAGCCCTTCAAGTGATTCATTGGATAATGGCTCACGTCACTTCTTTTAATATTCGTGTTTTTACATCAGGTAGAAAGCAACTTTGTTGCTCACAAATATCAGTATACTGATACAACTGCAATGTATTTTGCACCGTCCCGATGATCTCACATCTAAACTACTTCAGCATTTTATCCAGATGAAAAAGTTCAGTGTTTTATACTATTGTTTCAACTGTGCTTTTCTGGTTTCTGATCCCACACTATCCAATTATGTTTGAATTTTCTCACTGAATTTGTTCTTTTTTTTTCCTTCAGTAATCTCAATCCAGCATCTCTTTACAGTTGTAGCTATTCATCTGATTTACTGTTCCTTCATCACATGGTGAACTGAAAACAGTTTACCCACAGAGGAAAGCTTATGTCGAGAAATACTAGTCTTCAGATATGTATGCCCAAATTAGCAGTAAAGATAATTAGCATTCATATTATGTTAGTTTCCAAGTGGTCGACCCTTTATGATGTTTATAACGATAGATTTACTCCCACAGATACGCATTTTGTTAAAACTTCCATAGATTATACTGACCAACCTAATACCTTTCAATTGCATCACTCAATGTGGAATTTAGCAACTAACAGGACTTCATCAAAGTCATGTGCACAAGGGCTAGAATACTTAGAATAGACCAGGCCAGTCTATCGGTCCACGTCATAGCAGTTGATCAGCATCAGCAACTCCTGCAAACTAATGTAATTTGAAGTAAGAAGATAGTGATGGTAACAATGAATAAACTACTTCTGCAACCCATTGATTTGGTCTTACGCGTGCATTGGTCAGAGCATGCGTCTATAAGTGCTTCTTCAGATAACCACAGCATAGATGCATCTTGCAGTTGATTAAAGATATAAGACTACAGTCTTTGATTCAGTCCTGAACGTGAATTTCTGAAAGAATCATCTCACTTGTGTTCAAACATCAGATCCTGTACTTTTTAAATATCATCTGAGCATGCGATCTTTGTGGAATTAACAAAAAAGAGTTTGAAGTCAATTGCATTGTGAACTGAATTTGTGCATCTTTGTGTTTGCAGTCTGGATGCTGCAAGCCCCCAACTTCATGCAACTTCACATATCTGTACGAGACCTACTGGATCAAGCCCCCTGGCACCAGCAACTCCTCTGATCCCGACTGCGGCACGTGGTCGAACGACCAATCCGAGCTCTGCTACGGCTGCCAGTCCTGCAAGGCCGGCGTCCTGGGGAACCTCAAGAACAGCTGGAAGAAGATTGCATTCATTAACGCTGCTTTCATCGTGCTCCTTATCGTTGTCTACACCCTCGGTTGCTGCGCTCTTCGAAACAACCGGCACAAGTACACCCTGGTTGGGAAATGAGGAGAGGCTGGCTTCGCTCAGAAAAAGGTGTGTGGCATGTGTGTGTACTCTTGCTTGTTGGTTACAAGAGCAAATGTAATGTTTCAGTCTTTCAGAAAATTTAATACTTGAATGTTATATGGGGTACTGTTCCGTGTAATGAATTTATCAGTATATGTCATAGTTGCGTTCTTGTTATACAGGGTAGGCCACACCCATGGGCTGACTAAGTGCTTGTGGACACTATTCACATAGACCGGGTCCATGACAAATGGGCTCCATCTGTCAGCGAATGGATTTTCTTTAAACAAAATAAATAAAAAGAAAATGAAAAATGCCAGGACCCACCTGTCATCCACTAGTACAATTTCCAACTAGAAACTAGAACAAAAGAAAATGCAAATACAGCGGAGAGTACGTTCTCACTCATTTTAACTCCAAATCGAATGTTTTTTGTTTCTAAATTTATCTAAATTCAAACCTACCCAACCAAACCGAAAACACCCATTTTGGGGTTTATTTGAATTTTTTAATGCAATTTGAATCTTTCTGTGCTTATTTGGACTTTGGTTATTTTCACGTATATAGACTCCGAAGCTCCCAAAGAACATCAAGTCGAGCAAGACCAAGATCCACAAGACCTCTAACAAGGCGAGTCAACACTTTGATCATACTTAACCTACTTTTGAAATGCAATTATATTATTTTAAATTACGAAATTGCATTGCTATGATTCATACAAATATGTTGACTTAGCTCATAGCTAATACCTGAATGATAATTGTGTATAACCTTCTCATCCTTGAACTTGGAAATTATCCTTTGTCACCCTAAAACTAATGGTATACATACTAGTTAATGAGTTTGTATTATGAGTTTGTATCTAAGTGTCATGCTTCGCCCTACTTAGATATATTGTCATGTGGGCAATGATTTGCCCCGATATTATTCAAAACATGAAAACTGGATTTAAACATTCGAGGTTGGAGTCTGGCTGGTACGTTGACTAGAAAAGTATTTCAAAACAAAAGAAGACAAAAAACAGATTTTGGCTCAGGCAGCTAGAAAGCATGGCCGGTGTTGCGAAGATCACGACAAAGTGGGTATAGGGATGTACCACCTGAGTCAATAAAGGACCGAGTTCTTGTGATGGCCTCTCATGTAAGAATAGTGCAACCACAAGTCTATAATGGGTACGACCTGGCTAATTAATTTGTTCGCCTCAGCGTTGCTTCATCATCCCATTCATGTGGCATGTATTATAGTCTTAGTTGACAACCACCTAGAGGATTGGAGTCCAAAGGGTGGTGTGAATATAATGCATTAGGAAACCACTACGGTGCAAAAGGGGACTACGGAGGGTGGTATGCACTATGGTCTTAGTTGACAACCACCTGGAGGATGGGAGTCCAAAGGGTGGCGCGACTGTATTACATTATGAAACCACCTTTAGTAGCAAAATCTAGCGGATGGGGTTGTGTTGGGTAGGGCATTGTAAAGGCCTTATGATGATTATCTTAGTCTCACGCCTACGGCTGTGTGTTGACAGTATAAGACATTTGTCTCTTGTGGGTAAAGTGTTCGTAAAAATGCTAGGTCTTAGGACTTGCTTACTAATTATACTAATTCAAACTTAGCATTGTGCAACCAAAAGAACCATGAACCTTCCTTTGATTGGCCTTGTATATATAATAATTGCATTCTGTGTGTTGGCTCGCGGAGTACGGTGGTGTACTAATGCTCGCTTATATAAAATAACGTTCAGAGCCGTTTGATCAAGACGCCTATGCCTACTTAGTGGCATCTGGACCAGATGGTGAAGACGATGGAGGAGCTTAGGTCGGGACTCCGAGTCGCTTGCCTGTGGGTAGAGTGAATGGATCCACCTTTTGCTTTCTGCTTCCGCTTGTATCCCTACATTCTATGTTAAAGCACTCTGTGCATTATATTGGCCTGCTTGGCCCCCCTTTTGTAAGACAGTTTGTTGTACGACCTGTTTATGTAATAAAGTACACTATTATGATGTGAATGCGATGTATGTGAATGAATCAATGATGTACCTATGCGTGCTATCTACTTATCTAGGGAATAGCACAGTTTCACATAGTAGATCTCGAGTTACAAATTTGGGGTCTAATAGAGTTGGTATCAGAGCATACGACCGTAGGGTAAAGGCCTTAGCTAGCATGGTCGGTAGATAAGAACTTAGGACTACTCTAAGAAGGATAACTAAATGGATTTTTCAAAAATTATATCTTGTTCTGCTCTCTACTTATAATTTCTAGCTCTATACTTGTCTTTTCTACTTCTTTTTCTTGGTTCTATTGGTTACTTACGCTCTTCTTGTTCAAAATTGTAGATGACAGGACCAATGGAGTCGGAGAGCTGGGACTACCACACACACGGGGAGGACCCGTGCCCATGTGGGGGCTACATAGACATGCTCCACCAGCTGCTCCAGCACCTGTGGTACTGCTAGCATCCCATCTACAGGGGATGCAAGACCGAACAGGATGAGCAGGAGGCTTGGTGTTCCTCTAAGCTCATGAGGGGGAGTTCGTGCCCGCACTTTCCGCACCAAGCACTAGCGGAGCACCTCCATCTCCGCAGTCCAGAATGCAGCTCGCTTGGCCTCCATTCGTCTGTGCAAGATCCACGAGGATCTGCTGGCCTCCACCCCCTTCCACTACAACCCTTCCCTTCAAGAGGGAAGACGTCACTACGACGTCAACAACATCGCTACAGTGGACGACCCGTACCTGACCCACCAGGTTTAGCTGATGCGAGTTCAGGACATTGCGTACGTTGAGGCACTCAAAGAGATCACGATGCTCTGACAGGCCCTCACCACTAATGAGGAGGATGCCGAGACCCTTCGCTCTCAGCTGGCAAAGCGAGAGGCGGCCCTAGCGACAATAGAGTGTGAGAGGGCGACAGCTGTCTCTGAGCTCGCTAGGGCGACAACGGCCACCGCCGCTGCTGCAGGCACTCTAGTAGCTATAGGGATGTACCACTACTCGACTGGAGGCTTTACCGTGCCTAGGGACCCACGACAGGCAGTGTCAGCACCCTCTATCTGAGGACTACAATGTGCAAGCACGTGCGAGCCCCAATCACCATCACGATGGTGGACTCCAGCCCCAATCGTTCTCACTCCCGCACCCCACCCATTTGCAGAGGTACTGGGGGTTATGTCGGGACCCTGGATTTCTGAATCCAAGCCCTCTGTGTATTCTGAACTAGTCTCATGATCAATACCTAGTTCACACAGTGACAACATTGATGAAATCATATCCATACAACAAAATATCTAAGGAGAAGGCTAATTAATATTACTTAGTAGCAACGGACCTTATGGTCAAGGTTTATAGAGTTTGCCACGTATGTCTTTAGACAAAAGAGTAAACTTGCAGTAGAATAAAACAACTTGTGGTAGCCATCCGATATGCCCACGGACAATCGAGTGGAGAACGCAACCAAGTTCGCATAGTCTTCGAAGTACTCCTCGTAGAACTCTAGGTTCCCTGGTTCTTCCTCGGTGACTAATAAACAAGAGCATAAAGTCGTGAGTACATAAAGTACCCAGCAAGTCGTAGGGAAATGTATACAAATAGTATTCATGCAAGGCTTGAACAAGGATAGCTTGATGGCTATTTTACAGAAAGCAGTATTGACAGTCAATACAGTAAATAGATTGGAAAGCACAATTTAAAAGATTAAATACATAAGTAAACAAGTACATTGAAACAATTAGTGAACTACCCTGTTCACTTTCCAACCAACAACCAATGAAACTACCTGTTCACTTCCCAACGAAACCATCATTTCAATATTTTTGAGCAAATCTACCCCTCATGTAAAATCACTAAGCATTATCCATAACTGGGGATACAGCTATTCAAATAGTTTTAGAATCTGTAGAGGTTGTACAGCTTGACCCACAAGAGATAATCAGCTTATAATGTTGACCATGACATGCTTCCATAGGCGTGCGACTAAGTGATTATCACAAGGCTTTTACAAAGTTCTATCTTAACCCAGTTCTGCTCGCTAAGGTTTTGACTACACATGGCCCCCTCTGAATCCATCCATGACCCAGAAATCACACCACCCATGACAGAACCAAGCTAATACATTACTAATTAATCAGCCAGGTCCAGCCCATACTAGACATGTGATTGTACGGTAAGGCCCAGATCCATGGCGCATAAAGTTAAGTCCTTAGTGACTACTCAGGCGAGACTACCTCATCCAATGTGATGCCCACACCCCCTATATTGCACGATCATTTGCCTGAGTATGAAATCGTTTTGTTCAACCCAGCCAAATGGCAACCCTTGCCATGGCACAATAAATTTTAATAACAGTGGCCCCGCCACAATTCTATATATTTCATTAGGTCAAAATTTATCATTATAGAATATGTGATCATGATACCATCATAACTAAGTATGGCTAAGCATAATATGCCCCATGTTGGTAATAAAATATGTCCAACTAAGATTATCCAACCTATGGTGTTCAAGGATACATGTCAATAGCAATCATTCAAGGTGGCATAATGTCGAATAGGACTTTAACTATTCTTGAAAGCAGTTATCATAAAACTAGCAATGCATGTTGATATAAAACAATATAATTTTATAAATAATGGATACGATATGATCAAAGGTCTATGACTTGCCTTCGTTGAAGCCTTGAGTTTCTTCGGCAGAAGGGTCTAGGGAAGCTTTGGAAACACCAGAATCTAGACGTGCAAAACAAGACAAATAAATATAATAAATCCAAAAATTATAAAATTAGTTTTATTAGAGAGATTATGAATTTAGGAACAAGAATCGAGAGAATCAGAGTTCGTATGAAGGAGAACGAACTTCCAGTGGTTTGTAATCACATGAAATGATAGAATTTCAGGAAAACGAAAAAAAATCCTGGAAATATTGTTATGGACTTTTTCAGAGCAAGGAAAAAGGGAGGATGGCAACAAGGGTCCACGAGTAAGTGATACCAAGAGAGAGAAGAGAGAAATGGATTGAGAGAATAACGGAGGGTCCCACTTGCAAGTGAGAGGAGAAAGAGACAAAAGGAAAGGAATGTGAGTATGCCAATTGGGACCCACATGTAAGTGACTTCAAAGGAAGAAGGAGAAGAAAGAACAGAGCACATGCAGCAGGGGAGCTCACTAGCGGCTCGGGCAAGGTGGTGGCACTAGCGAGGGGAGGGGCGGCGATGAGGAGCATCCCCCAAAATGGAACCCCATGGGGTCGGGGAAGCGAGGCGGCGACGGCAGTGCACTGAGGGAGATAGAGTGAGGATGGGCTGCTCCCAGGGGTGGGAAGGGTGCAACAACCAACGAGGAGGCTCGGGGATGGCTAGAATGGTGGCGCCACGGTGACCGATGGCAGCAAAGGAGAGGTGATGGTGGCGGAGCTCCACGGTGACGGATTGACCAAATTGAGGGGGATTAAAAAGAGGACGTTTGGGAACACATGGTGACGCACTCAGCTTGGCAAATGATTGACCAGAGAGGGAGATGGAGGAAGGGGTAGCACGGCTGAAGTTGGGGAAGAAAGAGAGCTTGCGGCGACGGGTGCCTCGGGGGGTGGGGGGGGTGGGGGGACAAGGGGTAGGGAGGGGAAAGGGGAGGAGGAAGGGGGGAAGGCATGGCCTTATATAGGTTCTTGAGGAGGAAGGGAGGGCGATCACGGTCTTTGCAGAGCCAGTGTCTTGATCTTGAGTAGAGCCGGTCTTGCGTGGTATGAGCAAGGGCGCGAGGGTGCGTAGGGCATGGGCACGACACGGGTGACGTGGCAAGAATCCCAGGCACAGGCGCAGCGGGATAGGCGACAGGCGCAGAGCTTGCTAGGTGCGGAGGCGCGGGAACGGGGCGTGCTGGCTCGGGTTAGAGCCAGAGCACGAGAGAGAAAAGGAAGGAGAAAGAAAGAAAAGGAAGAAAACAAGAAAAGAAAAGGAAAAAGGAAGAAAAGAAGAAAAGGAGAAAAAGGAAAAAAAAAGAAAGGGAAAGGGAAAAGAAATGGGCTGAGGAAAATTCAAAATTCAAATTTTGAATTTGGAATTTTGGCGAGGAGTTTCGGATTTGAGAAAAGGAATTTGAATTTGAATTTCAGACTCAGATTTTAAATAATTGCAGAAATTCCAAAAATAAGTCCAACACTTTTCAAAATGATTAATTTAAATTAAATTTTACATGAAAGAAAAGAAATTTTGGGGAAAACAAAAAAGGAAATATTTTGAATTGAACTCTAAGAAAATAGCTAAAGAACTTGGAGAAAATCCAAGAAAGTCTAGAAAATCCAATAAACCCATTTTGAATTTAATTGAAGTTTGATTTAATTATTTAAAATGTTTTCATTTTCTAAAATTTCAATTTAAGCTTTAATTAATTTAATAAAATTCAAATTGTTTTTTTATTTTGAAAATTCCAAAAAGTCCCAAAAATTGGGATGTTACAAACCTACCTAACTTAAATGGAATCTCGACCCCGAGATTTGGGTTGACTAGAGAATAGGTTTGGGACACGTACGCACTCTTCCAAGTGATTTTTCTTTTGAGTGAGACAAAACCGCAACAAACGCATAACTGACTAAGGACTTACTAGGAATGACATTTTGAACGGATTGGATTGGCTCTACGGTAACTTGATTCAGTCAAACTCTTGTAGAAGGAAGTGATGTCATGTTGACTTGACTTGGGATGTGAGGTGTTCCTCAGCCTGCTCTTGGCGTAGAGGTTCTGGCTGGTGTAGCTCCCAAATTAAATGGAATTAGCATGAGGGCTTTCTTTCGTAGACATTTGTAAACGTAGTGGCCCGTCTCACGTCAGTTGAAACAGGTAATTCCGGCATCATGTTTGTTGTTTCTTGGTGGCTGGTTGTTGTTGTTGCCGAAGCAAGGGATCCAGAAACTGCCAGACGAAGTGTCAGTGCAGGAGTCATGGATGCCGTAGGAGGGGTGTAATTGACAGGATGCTACACATTTGTTCTGATTCTTTGTGGATGGTTTTGATGAGATCCATGTTATGTTATCTTCCTCTTATGAGATTCTTTAAGCTCACAACGAGACTCTTCTATGAACACAACTTTATCAACCATATGCTAGAAATCTACATAATCGTTACCAACAACTTGTACCTTCAAGCTGGGATTGAGTCCACGCTTGAAATGCTTCTGACGTGCACTATCTGTGGCAACGTCCTTTGGAGCATAACGAGAAAGTTGGGTGAACTTGTTGATGTATTCACTCATAGACATGCTTCCTTGTAGTAAATCATAGAACTCATTTTTCTTCATTTCTACTATACCATCTGGGACATGAGAGTGACCGAAAGCTGCTGAAAACTCAGCCTAGGTAATAGCTTCTAGATTCTCATGGGCTGCAGTGTAGTTTTCCCACCATTCTAATGTGGTGCTCTCTAGCTGGTGTGTGGCATAAATAACTTTTTCACGATCATTACACTGAGCAATGGTCAGCTTCTTTGCTATGGAGCGCAGCCAATCATCTGCGTCCAAAGGTTCAGATGAGTTGAAGAAGGTAGGTAGACACGTCCTCATGAACTCTGCAAACTTTGATTGCTGAAAAGCTGGTGGTGGTGGTGGTGGCATAGCAGCTTCTTGGTTGTTCTGATTCAACATATTAACTGTGGCAGCAATGGTCTGGTCAAGCATTGTGACAAGAGCAGTAGCAGTCTCATTCTATTGATTCATCATCTTATTCATATTATGCATCATGCCATTCACCAATTGTGACTGAGCGGCCATAAACTGACCCAAGCCTTGGTCTGGTATTGCGGCCGATGCAGGTGGTGCATTCGGATTAGCACTGACATTGGGATCCACAAGTGCACCTTGACTTTTTGAGTTGTGAGTTTGAACCATCTGTAATAATTCTTCCTAGGTTTACTAGATGAGAGGGAGAAAGCATGATAGGTGAGAGGGAAAAACACAATAGACGAGAGAGAACAAGGGAGATAGACAGAAACAAACAAACTGGAGAAAGTCAGCTAAACCCAAAGATCAAATAGCCGAAAAGTTATTAAGAGGCAACAAAACTCAAGCAAGAGATCCTATTGCACTGACTAAACGATACTAAAACTAAGAAATGCAACTTTGGTACAACACTACTAACTTATATGGACGGTTGACTTACAGCACTCGACAGATCTTGAAACTTCCAAATCATCCATTGCTTTGATCACCGAAGACTCAATTTATAGAGATTACTGAGGTAAGGAGGTCAAGAGATTATAATAAGATGAGAAAAGAATAGAATAAGAGGAGAGGAGAATAACTATTTATGTCAATTGGTTGGTTTGATTTATAAAATAAATTTTGAAATTTTTGACTAAAACTACCATGCTAACTATAGTTGCGTCCCACAGTTGATATGGCTCTGATACCATCTCTGTCAGGACCCCAGATTTCCGAATCCAAGCCCTCTGTGTATTCTGAACTAGTCACATGATCAATAGCTAGTTCACACAGTGGCAACATTGATGAAATCATATCCATACAACAAAATATCTAAGAAGAAGGCTAATTAATATTACGTAGTAGCAACAGACATTATGGTCAAGGTATACAAAGTTTACCATGCATGGCTTACGACAAAAGGGTAAACTTGCAGTAGAATAAAACAACTCGTGGTAGCCATCCGACATACCCACAGGTAATCGAGTGAAGAACGCAGCCTAGTTCACATAGTCTTTAAAGTACTCCCCCTCGTAGAACTCTGTGTTTCCTCGTTCTTCCTTGGTGACTGATCAACAAGGGCATAAAGCCGTGAGTACATAAAGTACTCAGCAAGTCGTAGGGAAATGTATGCAAATAGTATTCATGCAAGGCTTGAACAAGGATAGCTTTATGGCTATTTTGCAGAAAGTAGTATTGACAGTAAATACAGTAAATAGATTGAAAAGCACAATTTAAAAGACTAAATACAAAAGTAAACAAGTACTATTTGAATAATTTTACACTTTGCAAAGGTTGTACAGCTTGACCCACAAGAGATAATCAGCTTATAATGTCGACCGTGACACGCTTCTGTAGGTATACGACTAAGTGATTATCAGAAGGCTTTTACAAAGTTCTATATTAGCCCTGTTCTGCCTACTAAGGTTTCGCCTACATCTGGCCCCCTCTTACACTATGTAAATCCATCCGTGACCCGGAAATCACACCAACATGATAGAACCAAACTAATACATTACTAATTAATCAGCCAAGTCCATCCCATACTAGACCTGTGGTTGTACGGTAAGACCCAGATCAATGGCACACAAAGTTAAACCCTTACTGATTACTCACACGAGACTACCTCATCCAATGTGCTACCCGCACTCCCTTTACTGCACGATCATTTGTCTGAGTATGAAATTATTTTATTCAACCCAGCAAAATGGCAACCCTTGCCAGGGCATAACAAATTTTAACAGTGGCCCCGCCACAATTCCATATATCATTAGGTCAAAATTCATCATTATAGAACATGTGATCATGATCCCATAATAACTAAGCATGGCTAAGCATAATACTCCCCATGTTGGTAATAAATATGCCCAACTAAGATTATCCAACCTATGATGTTCAAGGATACATGCCAATAGCAATCATTCAAGGTGGCATAATGTCGAATAGGACTTTAACTATTCCCGAAAGCAGTTATCACAAAACTAGTAATGTATGTTGATATAAAACAATACAATTTTATAAAAATGGGAACGTCATGATCAAAAGTCTACAACTTAACTTCATTGAAGCCTTGAGTTGCTTCGGCAGAAGGGTCCAGGAAAGCTTTGGAAATGCCGGAATCTATACGCGCAAAACGAGAAAAATAAATACAATAAATTGAAATAAAATCAAAAAATTATAAAATTAGTACTATTAGAGAGATTATGAATTTAGATGAATTTAGGAATAAGAATCGACGTAATGGAAGTTCGTATGAAGGAGAACAAATGTCAGAAAGTTTGCAATCACATGAAATGATAGGTTTTCAGGAAAAGGAAAAAATCCTGGAAATATTGTTCTTGACTTTTTTGAGAGCAAGGAAAATAGGAGGATGACAACAAGGGTCCACTGGTAAGTGAGACCAAGAGAGAGAAGAGAGAAATGGATTGAGAGAATGACAGAGGTCCCACTTGCAAGTGAGGGGAGAAAGAGACAAAAAGAAAGGAATGTGAGTATGCCAATTGGGACCCACATGTAAGTGACTTCAAAGGAAGAAGGAGAAGAAAGAACAGAGCGCAGGCAGTAGGGGAGCTCACTAGCGACTTGGGCAAGATGGTGGCACCGGCGAGGGGAGCAGCGATGGCGAGGGGAAACCACCAAAATGGAACCCCACGAGGTCGGGGAAGCCATGGGCGGTGGTGGCATGGCTTGCAACGGCAGCGGTGCACGACCTGCGGGTGGCGCGAGTGATGGGGCAGTGCACTGAGGGAGATTGAGTGAGCATGGGCTCCTCCCGGGGGTGGGAAGGGTTCAGCAACCAATGAGGAGGCTCGGGGATGGCGGCGCCACGGCGACCGATGGCGGCAAAGGAGAGGTGATGGTGGCAGAGCTCCACGGCAATGGATTGACCAAATTGAGGGGGGTCAGAAAGAGGATGTTCGGGAATGTGTGGTGATGCACTCAGCTTGGCAAATGATTGAACAGAGGGGGAGATCGAGGAAGGGGCGGTGCAGCCCGAGTTGGGGAAGAAAGAGAACTTACGGCGGCGGGTGCTTCGGGGTGGAGGAAGGTGGAAGGTGTGGCCTTATATAGGTGATGCCGAGGAGGGAGGGAGGAGCGGTGTGGCGCTGGCAGAGCTAGTGCACGGCGTAGGTATGGGCAAGGGCGCGGGGCGTGAGGGTGCGTAGGGCATGGGCATGGCATGGGCGGCGCAGGCGTACAGAGATAAGTGGCGGGTGCAGAGCTCACTGGGTGCAGGGCACGCTGCCTCAGGCTAGAGCCAGAGCATGGCAAAGAAAAGGAAGGAGGAAGGAAGAAAAGGAAGAAAGGAAGAAAAGAAAAGAAAAGGAAAAAGGGAGAAAAGGAGAAAAAGGTGAAAAAGAAAAGGGAAAGGGAAAAATAATGGGCCGGGGAAATTTTGAATTTGGAATTTTGGTGAGGAGTTTTGGATTTGAGAAAAGGAATTTGAATTTGAATTTCGGACTCGGATTTTAAATAATTGCAAAAATTCCAAAAATAATTCCAACAATTTTTAAAATAATTAATTTAAATTAAATTTTACAACAAAGAAAAGAATTTTTGGGAAACACAGAAAAGGAAATAATTTATGACCCACACATTAGTGAGATGGCTCATGGTAGACCAAGTCTATCGAGCCGGTTTAGGGTTGAGTTTGGATCTGCCACACAGGCATTGACGTGGCTGCTGACTGAGCTACACTGGTTGACACATACGCACGAGCGTTGAGGTGGACGCTGAGGTGTCTGCCACACAAGCAACACGTCCACTTGATGGCACAGAGGCTCGGGTCCCTAAGGTCGCTAGCGAATGGCGGCTCCTCGCCGATGGTGAAGGGCACCAGTGTGAAGAGAAGGCTATTGCGATCCTATTGGTGCACTCACGGATGGTTGAGGACAACTGTGGCGGCCGACGGTGAGCTCTAAGCGGTGGAGAAGGTTTGGTTGTTGTCAGAATTGAGCTCCGATGATGCTCCGGTGGCGCGAAGGGGTGTTAGAGGTAGCCCGAGTGATTACGGACTCGACTGTGCAGATAACGTCAATGAGGAGTCAACGATGGCGGTGAAATTTGAAGAAAACAACTACGACGGCCAAAACCCTAAAACTCCGATTACGGCGGCGCTAGGGCTTTGGGGGCACGACGGATTGGGGTTTCGGGATTAGGGCGTAGAGCCAATCCTCGAGGGTCCTTTTATAGGGTGAGGGCATGGTCGATTCGGTAAGATCCCAAAAGAGTCTGAGATGAACATGATACGATTTCAAAGTTTGAAAGAGATACAGGATAAGATTCGGTTGGATTTGGATGTAGAAGGATAAAGGAGATCGAACCACGCGGGTTGCGCCAGCTTTTATCATTGAAATCCCCATTGTCGGACAAAGCTCCAAGGTGCACCAATGGCAATGGTGCGGCTTAGCGCGACAAAGACGAAGGCGAGAGGTAGAAGGAGGACATGGTGTGTGGGCCCCACATGTTAGCGAGGGCAAGCGGACGTGCACGATCGGACCGGAGCGAAAGGCCATGCGGGCCCACCGGTCAATGAGAAAGGAGGCGCGCACGTTTGGATTGGAGTGAAAGGGATAGCCAAGCGTGGTAGCCGAATAGAAGAGAAAATGGGCCGAGGCAATGGGTTTCGGCCCATTGAGATTTCCCGAGATTTAAATAGATTTTCTATTTTATAAAATATAGAAAATGCAAATAGCAAGTGTACTCGAAAAAATTCTAGAAATATATCCAAGCACATAGAATCCAAATAAAATAATTTTGACAGAAGTTGATGTTGGCATTTAATCATATTAAATTGATTTTTATTTCAGAAAATCCAGATTAAGCTTTGACTTCAATAGAAATATTCCAATGGTTATTTTTATTTTTAAAACTTCATAAACAGACTAAATTTTGGGATGTTACAATGTGTCGGTATAGGACGGCCTTAGCTAATTAAGTTATCAAAAACTAGCCTTACATATTGGTAGGTCGTAGTAGTGCAAGCATGTGTGATTGCTCAAAGGGGCTCCCTTCGCCACGGTGTTGGGCATAAAGCTTGCCAACACAACGGTGAATGACTCACTTGACGGGGATGAAGAAAGACATCACCGCACATGTTGCCTGGTGCGACGTATGCCAGCTAGGGATGGCAATTGTGCCTGATTACCCATGTGCCCACGGGCAATTACCCTAATGGAGACAGGTATGGGGGGCTTTCTTTGCCCACAGGCATGAAAATGGGGACAATCTTCTGCCCATCGGGTAAACGAGCGCGGGCATGGGTAAGCTCTACCCGTGCCCGTCACGCCCATTTACCCATCAATCCACACTGATAGGTGGGCCCTCAATCTCATCCATCTGTAACTCCATTAACCGTACCGCTGCTCGCTACTTGGCCATTCGCTAGCATCCCCAACCCCAAATCCAATCCCCATCTCATCTCCTAGCCCCGGCACTTGCCTCCCTCCCTCCCGTGGCCGCCGCCACTCGCTTGCCTCCCTCCCATGGTCACCTCCCGCTGCTGGGCTCCCTCCCGTGGTCACCTACCATCACTCACCTCCCTCCCTCCCGTGGCCGCCACCACCACTCGCCTGCCTCCCTCCCGTGGCCGCCGCCACTCACCTGCCTCCCTCCCATGGTCACCTCCCACCGCTTGCCTCCCTCCCTCCAGTGGCCGCCGTCGCTGCCGCTCGCTTCCCTCCTCGCCACCGTCACTGCCTCCCCCCACCATAACTCAAGATCCAGATCCACCCACGCGGGGGGAGGGGGAGGAAGGGGTCCCGGGGTGGGGAAGGTAAAGGCGAGGAGCTGGCCGTCGTGGGTGGGGTGGGCGATGGCGGTGTGGGACTGTGTGTGCACATGGTGGAGGGGAGCTCCCACGTCTTCCCGCTCTACTCCGACGCAGTCAAGGAGGAACCTTCTGAAGTCATCTCCTTGATCAGAGATGGCGATCATTTGGTTGCTTATCGACTTCCAAAAGACAGTGAAGCTGCTCCTATAGTGGAGTAAGTGCAATCTACTCCTTTTTTGTTGTTGTGTAGATCTAACTAACAAAGTTGGACATTAGCAGCAACAGCAACCTGTCATTTTGTTGCGCGAATGGAAGGTAAAGGAACCGAGAGATTTGTGGATCCTCAAATATCATCAATGCAATTTTGTACTTGTAATTGGCTTGTCAAATTGCTCATAGCTTTCAGAAGCTACGTGTTAACTATTATCTCCAACTCAAGTACTTAGTCTATAGTATAGATGGGCAGATTTGAGATGAATGATGAGTTTTCATCTATATGGTGGGCAGATTTCAGATGAATAATGATTTCATATGGCTTGTTTGTGTGTGTGTGTTTCCTCTTCTTCCTTTTTGCATAAATATACTGTATTGGTGTGAATTGAGTGCATGGACTTTGATCTCCACTTTTAGTGCAGATGCTTAGCTTAAGTTGGTTTATACGTAATGTGATGCATTGTTCGCGGGTATACGGGTATGCCCACGAGCGACGGGCATGGGCGAGGATCTTCGCCCGTCGTCCTTCACGAGTATGCCCGTGGGGGAAATTGGGGTCGCATGCATGGGTATGGGTGAGCACTACCTATGCCCGTCGTGCCCGATTGCCATCCCTAATGCCAGCGTGTCAAAGCGGAACATCAACAACCCGCGGGATTACTTCGACCCCTGAATATTCTGGAGTGGAAATGGGATGAAATTGGCATGTATTTCATCACAGGGTTACCAAAGACCCAAAAGGGGCACGACTCCATATGGGTGATTGTGGATCGCTTAACCAAGGTGGCCCACTTCATTCCGGTCAAGACCACTTATAATGGAGCCAAGCTAGCAGAACTTTATATGGATAATATCATCCATCTACATGGCGTGCCAAAGATTATAACCTCTGATCGAAGACCCCAGTTCACTTCCCGATTTTGGGATAGTGTACATGAACTACTAGGAACCAAGCTTTTCTTCAGCACGGCATTCCATCCTCAAACAGGAGGCCAGACTGAAAGGACAAATCAGATACTAGAAGACATGTTGCGAGCATGCGTGTTGTCCTATAGCACTAATTGGGAGAAATGCTTAGTGCTGGCTAAGTTTTCTTATAACAACAGCTTCCAGGCCAGTCTTCAGATGTCTCCATTTGAAGCACTATATGGAAGAAAGTGTAGAACACCACTATTCTGGTCTGAAGTCGGAGAACGACAATTATTTGGACCAACCGTCATTCAGGAAGCTCAAGAGCAAGTGGATGCAATAAGGAGACGCTTAAAAGAAGCGCAGTCATGACAAAAGAGCTACGCTGATTGTCATCGCCGTGAGCTGAGCTTTGAAGTAGACGATCTCGTCTATCTCAAGGTCTCACTAATGCGAAGTATCCGCCGTTTCCAAGTACGTGGGAAATTGTCACCAAGATATATCGGTCCTTACCGAATTCTTGCGAGAAGAGGCGAAGTAGCTTATCAGTTAGAGCTGCCACCTCAACTTTCAGACGTACATAATGCCTTCCACATATCTCAGCTTAAGAAATGTCTTCGGACTCCTACCGAATCTGTTCCTTTGGAAAGCCTGGATATCCAACCAGAACTTTCTTACCAAGAACAACCAATTCGAGTTTTAGAAGAAGCCACGTGTCATACATGAAGCTGTGCCATCAAGATGCTAAAAGTCCAATGGAGTAACCACACCGAAGTTGAAGCTACGTGGGAACAACAAGACCGCCTCAGAACCGGTTTTCCCTCTTTCTTCTCCGAGCCTACCGAATCTTGGGGATGAGATTCTTTGTAACGGGGGTAGGTCTATAACATCCTAAAATCCTAATCTTAGGATTAAGTAATATAAAATGCATTAGGAAAAATTCCATTGAACATTTGCATTTAAACTTTGTCCTTTTGAAAATCTTGTGTTGGTTTTAAAACAAAAACTTTAACAACATTAGGTGCTAAAAAGGAAATATAAGAAGTAAAATAAAACTTCCTAAGTAAGAGAACGGTTTCGGGCTTTTATCCCAGGAACCATTCTACCAAAATTTCTATATGAAATTTTGTTTAGAGAAATCCTTAAGACCTCTTAGGATCAGCACATTATTTGAATTTTGTAGAAATTCATGGAAAGTGTTAGCCTCTGAAAAATTTTACTGTAGGAATTGCTTGAGCCTAGTAGCCTACACAAAAATTTTCAAAATTTTTGGACTTCATTCACGTAGTGAATTAAATCAGCAAAGAAATCAGCTAATAATTCAAAACCCTAAGGCATGTACTGTTCATCGGGCTCAAGTCAAAACCCCATGGTCGAACCCGACCCTTGTCACGTTCGAACCAGGTTCCAAGGAGTGCAAGCGCTTTGGACCGTTGGATCTGAAGCCAACCGTTCAGATCAAATGTGCCGTTCGGACCTTCCGAACCTCACAACCAATAGGAACCGTTGGATTTAAAACCAATCGCCCAGGTCAAGTGCTACGGATTGCCCCGCTTAAAACACGCGCACACCGTTGGATCTATTTTGAATGCGCCAGATGAATTGGGCCATTCGGACCGTCTGAACAACACATTTCATCTGAGCCGTTGGTTGTGAAATGGACGCTTCAGATTAGTTGGGCTGTTCGGACTGTCCGAACAGCACAATCAATCGTAGCCATCCGTTTCTAATCAGACCGTCACGTTTTAATCAAACGCATAACGTTTCACTAAGCCACTGGCTGGTGGGCCCCGTGCGTAGGACTCATCGTCCACCTCGCGCCTAGGAGCGCCAGCGCATGCCCGCGCGTGAGAGCTTCGCCGCCCACTGTTTTGAACCTCGCCGCCCATGGTTTTGCTTGGCCAACCACTAGCGTCATGTTGCCATTCATTTTGCGCCCATGCCTGCCCACGCCAACCCTCGCTGCCCGTACAACGTTGGATTGCTCCACCTCTGTTCCCCATGGCTACCCGAGCCTTTCTTGCCCTTCTCCGCCGCTCAGCCTATAAAAAGGCCACACCGAGCTTCGCACTCTCTTTTCCAACACAATGCTCTCACTCACTTCCCAATTCATCCACTCAATCGAGCCATAGATCTTCAAGATCACAAACCCTAAAAATCACCGTGCCATCTTCTTCGTCTCTGGTGCCGTGAAGGGTTTTGTATCATTTCTTTCGCGTCATATCGCATCCCTTAACATCTTGAGTATTTCCTCTCAAACAATTTAACTTTTTATCCACAGGAGTTTCTGTTTTGGCCTTTCTTCCTCGTCTCCTGCCAAAACCACCGCGAAGGCCTCACTGGCGATTCAGTGCATCTTGAGTCAATTCACTACACCTGGAGCATCGCCAAGACTCACTTAAGCTTATACGATCATTGGGATTCACTCTCCTTCACCCGGGTTTCTTTTCCACACACGGTTAACCTCGCCGCCGCACCTCGTCATCAACAACGCAACTTCGGCCACCTCAACCTCTTCGCGTCATTCCGGTAGACTCCTAATAGTCCCTAGAATGAATTCTAGAGTTTGTATTGTATCCCTCCAGGATACGTAGAATTCTTTTTGGATACGAATAGTCATTTGCTCTCAATAAAAGGGCACCCCTGTAATTAGATTTTGTGAACAAGAGCAATAGAGTAAGAAAAAAAATCAGAAAAGTTCTTGTTATTCTGGCGGCACAAAAAAATTTCTTATGTTCTTGCGTTCACGTTTTAGGTTTCCATTGTATTCACGTGTGTTTGTCTTTGATTTGGGCCAACAATTGGTATCAGAGCCTGAGTTCTTGATCCGTGTATGCCCAAGATCATGCCGCGCTCTCTAGGAAGTGGTGTCACTGGTGACGAGATGACGTCGGGTGCGATGGCGAAGGAGAGTTCTGACGTCTCGCTGCATTATCCGATGCTCACAAAGAGCAATTATGCAGTACGGGCAATTAAGATAAGGTGTACATGTGTGCTCAAGGAGTGTGGGCCAGTCTCAACGGGTCGGCGGCGATGCTGGGAATAGCGGAGCTAGCGGCGACTGCGCAGCGCCATCTCGTCGGCGAGCACATGCATGTAGTTGTGTCCATGCATGTAGGAGCAGTAGTGCCGAGTCATGTGTGTGTGCATGTTAGCACATTGAGAGTTAGTTGTTTGCATGCATGTGTGCATGTCGAATAGATAGTGGTGCACGTCGGTGGAATGCAAGATGAGTTCGTGTTGCCAAGGTGAAAGCATTGTGTTGGTACTAGGCGGTTGCGGTGCTGTATTTGTGTATGTGTCTGTGGAGTTGAGTCTAGGACGTTGAGGAGATGTGTTTGCCGTCCTGAATGGAGTCCGTGGAGTTGAGTCCAGGACATTGAGAAGATGTGTTTGCCGTCCTATATTTAGTAACAGTTGGGCAAGTCGTAATTGAGACCGACTATCTTACTAAGTAAGTGCACAAAGATTAGGGAGTGATTTGTTAGTAATCTTTGTGCGTATAGTATATCTACATTTTACGTAGAGTTTGCTTACGTAGTTCTACAATATTTAAGCAGTATTCATTACGGATTCTAGAGTTTATGTGGTATCCCTTCAGGATATGTATAATCCTTTTCAGATACGAATAGTCGTTTTCTCTCAATAAAAAGGCATCCCTGTAATCAGATTTTGTGAACAAAAGCAATAGAGCAAGAGAAAATCAGAAAAACTGTTGTTGTTCCAGCGGCACAAATATTTTTCTTGCGTTCTTGTGTTCGCGTTTTAAGGTTTCATTATGTTCACGTGTGTTCGTCTTCGATTTAGGCCAACACTAGTGCCTGCCACGTGCCGCCCTGAGATCATCGCCGCTCGCCGTCGTCTGCCCTAGCAGCCGCCACTGCCAATGCGCAGGCATTGTGCTGCCGTCGCTAGTTGCACAACCTCTGCGTGCGTTGCTGTTGTTGTGCTGCTGCCGCTGCTGCATGCTGTTGCTGCTGTGTGCTTGCTGCTGGTGCATGTTGTTTAAGTCCTGCTGCTAGCTCACGGCACCATCCAGAGATGAAGGCCGAGAGAGCTGGCCGTTCTCGCCGATAACGACGTTCAGGTTTAGGGTAACGACGCAAGATTTTTCTATGGATATCATGGGGTTATGCTCATGATTCTAGGATGATAATACAATTTACAATGGCGGCGAGGGTTTATCGAAACAAGCGTTTTCAGCAAAATTCAGATGTTATCAGGTTTTAGGCGGTCAGACTGGCCTGGCTGGTGGTTTGACTGACCACCCCTGACGGTTAGACCGGCCATGGGCAGACCAAAGGGCCGGCGTTCAGACCGGCCATGGTCGGCGGCCTGACCGGCCGAAATCTTCGGTTGAGTTTTGGGCCAGGTCAAAAATAGAGGGTGTAGGTGTTGGGACCCAAATATGCATATCTGGACCTGCTGTGTATACTGTACTAGTCTAGGATCATGCTAGTGCACACAGTGGCAAAATCGATGAAATATCACTCCATATGCAAAGATAACTAAGAAATAGAAAATTAACAATAATTATTAGAGTAACGAATTTAAGGTCAAAGCTTATAATTAATGTCTTAGAGGTGAGTAACTCAAATAAGCTGTAGCGGAAGGAAACAGAATAACTTCCATGAAGCCATCCATATGCCCACAGGCAATCGACTCGGGTAATACGACCTAGTTCTCCACGATCCTTGAAGTAGACCTTGTTGACAAACGATGAACCAATGTAGCCTTCTCAAACTCAACGACATTGTTTATAGCAAAAATGAGTACATAGAGTACTCAGTCGCGCCACAGAATAAAATTATAGATGTGGCTTATTCCTAAGGATATGGCATCTATGGTTGTTTGGCGCAAAAAAAAGTTGCATTTGAATATGAATAATAGATTGAAAGTATAATTTAAAACAAATAACAATAATTGTTTTTGACAAGTATTTTCACAAAGCTCACATAACCTAATCAGTTTCTTTCACACAGCTGCCCCTCCCAATTGTTTTATGAAAATCTACCCCTCATGTAAAATCCACGAGCATGTCCATGACCGCGGATGTGGCTATTCGAATAGATTGATTAACACTCTACAGAGGTTTGTACACCTTACCCACAAGATACAATCAACTTGTACAAAGCTTATCACAACAAATTGGATTCAATACAAGACTTCTGTTGTGCTTGTACTTTCAATCTTCATAGCTTTCATAGATGTTGGAGTGAGATTGGAATTGAATCCGGTCAAGATGAAAAAGAAGTTGTGAGAGCCCCGGGGTATTTAGCCTATAATACTTAACCATCCAATTAATCCTAGTATTACAAATCAAATATCCTGACTCTCGGTGTAACATGTACCTCCCAGGATGCGGTACACATACACCATCACAAAAATTTAAAGCATCACTTCCATACACGAGGTAGTACAATATCGATAACAATATGGTTACAAGATCCAAAAGACATACAAGTTCATATTACAAAAGGGGCCAACCGGCCAAATGACAATAAAAGACTAAAGTAGCAGCGGAAGCAAAAGCCATAAGATGGCGATAAACAAAAGCCAACCGGTTTGCCCTTACCCACAATGCAACCGACCGGGCCGCCAAGCTAGTCGTCCTGCATGAAATCGATCTCACAATAGTCGATCCCTTGGGGATCAACCTCCTCTGCAGCAAATAGACATTACAGTTGAGTACAAAAACGTACTCGCAAGACTTACGAATAACAAACCTATACATAGCTACATGCAAGCTGAATCAAAGGAGAAGGCCATAGGGTTCATTTTAAGCATAAAGCAATATTTCATTTGCAATAGTGTAATAGATTGAAGGCAATTTAACAAAACTATTTTTATTCATTTAAATAATAGCGAGACAACAATTATAATCATAATTAACTTCCTGGAGGTGACTTCCCAGCAGCCACCACAGAATAGCACGAATTACCCGTTCGTACCACCCGATTTCAAGTTTTATCGAAAAATATTGTAGTCTAATTATTACACGACCTAACTAAGCATGTCCATAACGTAGGACGAGGCTGCACAACTTTACCCACATGTCAGACCACCTTTTTGCCAAGCTATAGACCACACTTCCTTGGGTATGCCGGCAAGGCTAAGTCCTATGTGACGCTTTCCAATGGGGTGTATTAATTAAGAGTCGCATGTATGAGAGTTAACCCTCCGCGAACTGCCCAACCCAGGCTCCCACGGAGGACCCATACATTGTGTCGGACACATCGGCCCAACCTCAGCAACTATTGATGCTCCTCAGGCGAGGGAACCTAAATTCGGAACTCACCCCTCACATACCCAACAATAACAGAACAACAGAACATTTTTCTCCTACTTCTACCACCGGCGACTCATTAATTAACACATCCCAAAGTACTGAGTCAAGAGGGTTCCCATACACCCTCATGTGGATGCACGTGATAGTGCTTGGATCAGTGACACAAGTAATTCGGTCCTTGTTGACTCGGGCACCAAGCACACACCCAACAACACACCATCCAACCAATGTGCCCAAGTCTAAAATATTTTGTTTTCAGTTTTATTTTTCCAAATACATTATATACATAAGTACCCTGACCCAAGTATTTATAGTGATGATCGAATCACCATCACCGAAGCGATGATCCCTAGACTACCGTTCTAGGCATGGCTAAGTGACAACAACTCACGTACTAAATATAAAGTGACCAGAGCCCATCCATCAAGCTCTAAATCACAGCAGATATAAACCTAGGCTCAGTGGTAAAGGATGGATGTTTACCTATAGTTCAAGTAACTATTTAGGTAAACTAACGCGAACTGAGAAAATACTTGTCAACATAGCATGCATACATACAGTTGAAATTGAAATATTAACATGTGAACATAATAGGATCAACGTGCATCAAAGGAAAAATAGCTTGCCTTGCTAGAGATATCCCACTTGTTGTAGAGGATCACTCTCGTACTCAACGAATTCGTCAGAACCTATCGAAAGAATCGAGAAGAAACAATAAGAACGAATAACACCGAGTATACTAAAAAATTCAAAGTCATCCAAAAATCATGAAATTCACACAGAAGATAGATCATGATTTTAAATGAATTTAGAAATAAAAATAAATTGATTTGGATGTTGCATGCAAAAGATATAGCCAAAACAAATCTGTCGGAAAATAAAATCAAGAAAACTAGGGCTCGGGTACTATTCATCCAAAACCTAATTTTTCATGAAAATTTCTAGAAAGGTGGTGAATTTGAAGATTATATTGTGAATAGATCACCACATGATATGAACAATGAAATTTGATTCACATCATTTGGAGTATGAATTTTCTAGGATTTTTCAAAGTTATGAAATTAGTGCACAAATCAATTGTAAAACAAGATTTTCAGAGACAATAACATACTTAAAACCTATTCTAAAATAAAGTACAGTAACAGAGGAAACCAACAAGCTTAATTTCATTCAAAATGGAATTACAGAGAAATACTTATGCATTTTTCAAGTTAAAACAATTTACAATACACAAATAAACCAATTCGGAATTTATAAAAGCATTAATACCTTTTAATACCGAGGGCTTACCCAGCCATAGACACTAACAGAAAGGGCCCATGGATCCTATTCATTTTCAAATAAAATCCTAAAGAAAAACTATTCTTATAGGCGGGACCCGCGTGTCATTGACACGGTCTAATGAACTCGGTCCACCTGTGCATCGCAGCGTGCATTGCGCACTTAGGGGCTAGGCCCACAAGTCATTGACTTAGAGCTCATTACTTAACCCGCTAACATGTGTTTTTTCGACAAAGATGACATCATTAAAGACTAATGATTGCGATTAAGCCCTAATGGCGAAACTACAGTATTTGTCGGGGCTTCCGACAAAACAGCTCGAGGTTGACCGGAGCCCCACCGGCGTTCCTGACCTCAGTGGTGCCAGCCAAGGACATGAATGGGTCCACAAAAGCATAGCGCACCCCCTGGTAGTGGTGACGGTGGTTGAGCCGGCCTAGAACGGCGGCGAGGCGAAGATGAGCGGCAGTGCAAATACGGCAAATGTGCATGCAAAGATAAAGTTTCGCATTGTCCATTCCAGCGGGTTCCTGAGCATCTATGAGGGCTACTGAGCCTACCTGAAGCTAGGAGAGATTTGGAGATGACCGGAGCAACGTTGGCATCGAAAAGGGTGACGGTGGCGGCACAGTTCAACGAGGAGGGGTCGACCTGGTGAAAACCGAAGAAAGAGAATGGTCGGGATAGCTTAAGGAACACAAGAGGATGGTCGAGATAGCTTAAGGACCACAAGAGGAAGCTTTAGTAGCAAAGAATTGAAGAATGCATTACCGGTCGGAGCTGGGGACGATGAATAGGGTTTTTGGCCAACAATAGAGAAACTTCAAAACCCGAGAGCTCCTGCGGTGCATTGTCCAAATTAGATGAGGGGAACTCTTAGTCATGCTCAAAGGCATGATGTGACGTGCAAGAACAAGGATAATACTCACCGAGCACGAAGTTGGCATGTGATGTCCTCGGGTGCACGCCCTGGAGCTGAGAAATGGCACAAAGATGACCCGGAACCTACAAGCATCCACAGAGATTCCAATAAGCTAAAACGGAAATGGCATGCAAGAAGGAAGCTAGAGGACGCGGTGGTGTGGATTTTAACCGAGCAGAGAGCTAGCAAAGGCCTCTTCCTTCTCTACCACCAAGAGAAGGAACGGGGAGAAATGAGGGTGTCGAGGGGGTTTTTAGCTCGGAAGAGTGACAGGAACGAAGGCGGCGTTAGTCGGTGATGCCCTAGGATAGGTAGGCTTGGGCGGTGGATTAACGGCGTTGACGGAGCGACTCAGGAGCTCTCCGCGTGGAGCTCGCCCTCTATCGCACCAACAGGAAGTTAGGGATGAAGCTGACATGTGGGCCTGGCGTGGCAGTGACTCAAATCACACGTGAGACACAACCTGGCTCGGTCGGTGCGGTTAGGGGGTTAGGTTGAGTTAGTTGGCGCGGGTCGGAATGTTCGGATCGACCGAAGGGCTGATCGGACCATGAGTTTTGGATGGTCCAATCAAGATCGAACGGTCCAGATTGCGTCACTAGTTTGGATGGTCCGAACGTGAGCTTAGTTGGTTGGGTTCAACCAGGTGTCTTGGGTCCAGTGCGGTCGGGTTGAAGGAACAGTGCAACTAGGTTTTGAAAGCAAAAGGATGAGTCTTTGAGGAATTTTTAGATAGAGTTGCACAACTCCAAAAATTCTGAAATTTTTATGGGAGATTACTGACTCTATGATTAACCTTGTATAAAATTTTCAAAGGTTTTCATGTATTGTATTTTTCTCTAAACATTTCTCAAGGTTCTGCCCTAGGGTTTGACTAAGGATCTAATTGGTTTGACTAGCCCATTAAAAATAGCAAATAAAATCTAAAAATTATGAAAAATTTTCAGAGGAGTCACTAGGATGATCCAGATCCTAGGAAAGATAATTCCAGAGGATGATCACAAGATTTGTTTTTAAAAGTCTTCAAGGATTATGCTTCTAGTCAATTGAAGCATTAAGTTTTTGAAATCAACAAATCATTTTTCAAAGAATTTCTAGAAAATTCAAATAACAACATGATGTAATCAAAAGTTTTAAAATTCTCCTCAGTTTTATACATTTGAAATACAAACCCGAGTTTGGGATGTTACAGAAGTAGCGTGCTCCTATTCACCCCCTCCCCCTGCCGCTCTAATTGTCGTTTTGGTCCAACATTTCCTTTTGCGTGTTTAGCCTTGTGGTAGGTGATGAGTATTGTTCTAATATTTTTTGAATTAACATGTTTTGCGCAGTTTGGATCTAATCCATTTTTGGGGATCTTAGAGTCCGCTTCGTAAAATATGGTATACTGGGAAAAGGTAGATAATTTCATTATCTTTCCACAAACTTTGTGAACACTGAATTCGAATGGATAGATTAAAAGTTAGGGCCTCTGGAATCTCGATGTCTGACAAACCATGCCATTGGACAATGTCAAGGTAATTATTAGATAAAAATAGTATATGACCAAATTAAAATTCAAGATGAACTAAGCAAGTGTGCATTAAGAAGCATAGATGCTCAAACTGTCTTTGTTTACTGTTTTTTGAAAAATATTAAAATAGATATAAAATTTGTAAAGTTGCTGCTAGTGAGACATCGTGATTGGACCGTGTTGTGGTAATTTACATATTAAAATTATATATGGACGAATTAAATTATGGTGATAACTAAAAAAATGTAGCTAATTCTCTGTAGTTTCTAAAAGTGGTATTATTTACTATGTTCGTGATACATGAAAATAGTTATGAAAAAGTGAAGCTAATTGTTTATGAATTGCAACATATTGAGCTTTGGGATTGAAAACAAGGGCTTATACGACCTAATCAATAAATTTGCATAACTAGGAAAATGTGGAAAACTTTGTGTAGATTCTAAAACACATATGGTTTGCTATGTTTGGAGTTCAGCATTAGAAGTTATAGTTTTTTGATCACCGGGACAGCGGGTGGTTTGTTAGGTGAAAAGGGGTTAATTATGTCGGATTTGCGCATAAGAGCGATGCCAATTTGCTTTATGCTCTTTGTACTGTTTTTGCATGTTTTGATGTGAGTATTGACTTTGTCTGGGGGGTTGTTACTTCAGATTCGGTGCCACCTTCTCATCGTTCTGTTTTCCATGACTAAAAGGCAAGTGCAGAGTAGAGCGGTAGACATCGGTTTGTGTGTTACCGGTCTTTATTGATTATTTTGCCATGATATCTTTATGTTTTATCCATGCTTATTATATTGTCTTCATGATGATATGATTGTAACACCCCAGTCCAACACTAAGACCAGAATGTCACATATACATTTTTCACTCTTAATTTGAAACATATTTACTTATAATTCTAGCTACCATTGTATGTAATAAAATCCACAACGGGTTACCTTTCAACAAACGGAACAATATAAATGCATAAAGGATAAACTATCACATATCTTGGGATCTCGTGCCGAAGAATGCTCGAGGCCACGTGCATGAGAACGCCCGGAATCATGTGCCCAGGAACGTTGATTGACAACAAAACTAAATAAACAAACCATAATTAAATCAATCAAGTAACACATAACTAAGATAATGAAATCCATATCTACTAATCAACTCTAGGTGAAAGCACCAAGTCTCTGGGTTTAAATGTAGCAACTAAATAATGATAACTTTATGATTGATAGCATGTGATGCATATGAGCTACTCCTATCCCATGCACATCACATTTAGTGATCACTTAAAAACAACAATGAAGCAAGGGTGGGTCCAAGACTCAGCAAGTACATAAGAGAACAATAAACCTACAACTTATCAATCAAGTAGATCATTATCATCATCATGTATCTAATTAACATCATCATATTTTCATTAATACAATGGAATGCATCTCTACTCTACATCCTCATTTCCTCATCTCATAGCTTATATCAATATAGCATGTGTTGGTGTTCACTCTTTCAGCAGTGCATCCTACAAGGAACCTGGGGTCTCTCCAGTCTTGTGGAGTTCTACCACCATGGTATATATCACATGCCCACCCGAGGTGGGTCTTTCTTCTTTATGATATAATTGTGCATATGATGCAAGAATGCAATTTGTTCATTATTCATTAACATGATCCATTATTACCATGTCATCATCATGGTCATATCATTATCATATCATCATCATTATCATGTCATCATCAGGGCATTGTAATAAGCAGGGATAAAGCAAAAATATATCATGGCAAATTAATTGTAAAGATAAATGACAAACAAACCGATGCCTACTGCTCTACCATGTACCTGTCTTTTAGCCACGGAAACTGGAATGATGCGAAGACGGCACCGAACTCAAAGTAACAATCTCATGACAAAGTCAATACTCATCTAAAAAACATGTGACAACAGTAAAAGAACATAAAACAAATCAACATCACTCCTACACACTAACCCAACATAATATTATCACATACATCATCCATATGTGTCAGACAATGCCATCATCCAATTATCACTAACACAATACACAATACATGAAACTACATCCAGCTAGCTAGCTGAGATGCATGTCTAGTCCAACACCCATCTCTTGTACATACTTGCCAAAAGAAATTGTTTGACTAGTAGCTAGCATTATATTCCATCTAGGAAATACACATTCAAAAGGTACCACTAGCATCCTTGCAATTGAAACTACATGCACACACAAAAGACACCATCCTTTCCCTAGGTTTGCCATTTCCCTAACTTCCATGCACTTCAACAGCAAAGGTTAACATTGCAAAGTTCAGTGATCACCTAATGAGAAAATGCAGGGACAAGAAAAAAGTAAGTAAATGTGATGAATGTAAAATTATATGTGCATAAAAAAAAACATAGATAAATAGATTCAATCAAGTACTGCAAAGACCGCTGTTATAGTAAAAAGACTAGACAGTGGGTATAGAGTACCCTTTTGTCTTAGGGATGGACCGAAGGGAGAGGAGCCAAGAACCATGTACCATGTATGTGTATTGCTTATGTGTGTAATGAATGAGAGAGCCCCCCTTTGTACATGCCCTTGGGGCCTTATTTATAGGAGGGCAAGAAGGGACATTTACCTTCTTGCCCTCACAATGTTGATAGAGAGAGAGGGTATTTAGGTAATTTGCCAAAATATGCTATACAGACTAACTTTACACATGTACAGTATTCCCGATGGCACACCGGTATTCCTGATAACCTTAGTGTGAGCACCCGGATGTTTATTAGGCTCATAATACTTAGTCATCCAACTGACCCTAGTATTATCAACCAAATAAACTTCGGTCTCGAGAGATGTATACTTCCTGAATCACGGTACACATACCTCACAACAAAAGAATGCATCAATTCCATACAACACATAGTACATAAGCAACAAACCAGAAGTTAACATTAATATGGAATAGATATTACAAAAGAGAGGCCCTTAGGCCAAATAGCAATAATTACAAAAAGATAACAATGGAAGCAAAAGTGCCATAAAGATGGCCCAAAATAAGAGCCAACCAAGGTGCCTTTAGCCCACAAGGCAATCGACCGACCGCCAAGCTAGTCGCTCTCCCAACCACCAAGACAACTCACAAAAGTAAAGCCCTTTGGGCTCTACCTCCTCTGCAACAAAGTTGTTAAGCAAAGCAAATGAGTACAATAAATTGTTTATTGTACTGCAAAACCGACGTGTAAGATAACGAGAACTATAATTTAGCTACATGCAAGCTTTATTTAAGTGGATGAGGCTTTGGACTCATTTTAGCATAAAGCAAGTTTCATTTGCAATAACATAATAGATTGAAGGCAATTTGACAAAGCATTTTAATTGTTGAAATAACAACGAGATAATAACATAATAACAACAACAAGAACAATCACGGAAGTGACTAACCCAAGTCACCACAACAATAGCATGAACTCCCGCTCATACCAACCATGTCAAGTTTTAATTAAAGGTTGTAGTCTAGTCTTGAACGACCTTACCAAGCATGTCCATAACCTAGGGCGAGGCTATTCAATAGTTTTATCCTGCAGGTGTACCACTGTACCCACACGCCGGACCGCCTTTCCTTTACGCACACTTAGAAGGTGTGCTTTGCACGGCTAAGTCCTCGAGACCTTTCCAAAGGATGAATGCTAATTACGAGCTGCACAACCCACGGGAGAAGGAGACATCACAACCTTCCCTAAGCTAATGCTCCCTCCCACACTATACATATACATTTGTTTTGAAAACACACCAACCGAGCTCGCTCATAATTAACACCTCCTAGAGTACTTAGTCAAGAGGGGTTCCATATGCCCTCAGCGTGGTTAGTACGCCAAATCGCTGGCTTAGTGACCCAAGTACTCGGTCCTTAGGGACCCAGGCATACCACCACATCCAAAAACCGCACCATCCATCCAATATGCCCAAGTCTAAATCAATCTTTTATTTTCAGTTTTGATTTTACAATTAATCAAAGCACAAGTGCTGGACATATAGGAGTAATAATCATTTTGAGTGATCAAGACCATCGACTAAGTCGATGATCGCCCATTTCTACCGATAACTAAGCATGTCTAAGCAATTTACATCGAAACTACTAAGTGATAAGAGCTCATCCAACCAGCTCCCACCACAGCAAATAACCTAGGCTCATGGTAGTAGAGGATAAAGAATTCCTACAGATTATGCGACTATAGGATTACTAACGACATTTAACACAAAGTAGCATGCATACATAGAAGTAAAACAAAGTATTAAGCTTTAAAGTAATGGGACAATGATGGAAATGGTCAAACTGCTTGCCTTGTTGCTGTTGCTCAAATTGTGGCAGAGGGTCGCTCTCGGGATCACCACAAATGTCGAAACCTAACGGAAAAGCGAGAAAGAACCGATAAGAACGATTTAAACACAACAAAGACAGCACAACAAACGAACTCCAAACTCTCTGAATTTTCTACAGCAGCAAGAGGGTGATTTCTAGGAAATTTTACAACAAGAACCAATGGATTTGGATTCTCAATGCAAAAGATATGAGCAAAACAATTCTGCTCAGCATATTAATTAGAAATATGTTACTGTTCATCGCAAAATTTTCTAGAATAGAAGTGAAGCTGAAATTTTTACTGTAAAACCAGCACCTCATGAGATGAATAACACAATTGAGTTCATCTCATTTGGAGCTATATTGCACTTTCTATAATTTTTCAAAAACAAGAACTTGAACAAAATTATAATGCACAAGTTCTCAATTTCCTAACAGCAACATGCTCAAAACTAATTTTCACAGTGAGTTCATTAAGAGAGGAAACCAACAAAGTTGGTCTCACCCAAAAATAATCTATAGAGCATTAGTTATGTATTTTACAAGTTAAGCATTGATTTAAGTGTATATTTTAAAGATGGTTTTAAAATCTAATGGCAAACTGTGCTCTGGAGCTGAACTCAACTTACAATCATTTTTGGATTAAAGTCAAGTTCAAAAAAGAGCCAACATACTTTGAATGACCTCAAATGGATTTAAAATGAGAAAGATATGAAATTCTAAAGTCTATACCTTATTTCAGTTTAACTAAGACCTCACTGGAATTTCTAAAACTCACAAAGGCATGGGAGGACGTGAGCCACAGATCTTAAATCCAACGGCTCAAGACCTCCCAGGAGAACATCACACACGCGCACGTGAAGGTCCAGAGGTCCTGGACCTCTTAGCAACTCACATGCGCGAGGTGAGGGGGAGGTCGTGGCCGTAGATGGGAAATCCAACGGACCACAACATGGAAAGGAGGTCCGAAACGGACCAGATCTAAAGGGGAGGTCCTCAACGGTTGAGATCTTCCAAAGGAAGGTCCAAACTATCAAGATCTCCCTGAGGAAAATCTACATCGTCAGGACCTCACGGGGGAGGTCCTGGACGGTCCAGATGCTCCAAGGGAGGTCCTTGATGGTCCAGATCGTCCGAGGGAGGACCTTGACGGTCAAGATCTACCCGGGAGGTCATGAGCAGGCCGAGATGGCCTCGGGAGGTCCTAAGCAGAGGTCCTAACGTCCACAGACCTCCGAGGAGGTGCAGGCGGCCACGATGCGCAAGGGGAGGTCTTGGGCGCTCGGATCTCCTCGAGGAGGTCTCGACGGGCGCACTCCAGCGCCTTAACTCAGCGCACGCACTTGGACATGAATAAATGCGCTGGACATCAAGGAGGTCCGCTACGGAGGTCTTAAATGCACGCATTAAAGGGTGGATTTAAGGCGCTTAAGACGCCCATGATTACAATGATTGGAACACATGATTAGCGCATTAAAATGGTGAAGCTTTGTCCTAAAACGACAATGACACGCCGGGACGTCCGACAAAATCCCGAGCGGGGAGAAGTGATCCTCGCCGGCGATGTAGAGCCCGCCGGTGAGGTCAATGATACCGTTGGGTCCGCAATAACGTTGCGCACCCAGCGGACCTCCTCTCAACGGCGACGGCGGCTTTGAACGCCGGCGAGCCGGAGAGGGCAAATTGACCAAAGACGGCCAAAATCGAAAAGCAAAAATGAAGCTCCGCGCAACAATCAAGCTGGTGCCAAAACTAAAGCTCCGCGACATTCATTCATCTGGTGCGGCACTAAAGGACTAACAGCGGTACAGGAGGTCCTAAGGTCTTTGGGAGGTCGTGGAGGTGATGACCGGAGTTGGGGAAGACAATGAAGCTTGCACTCAAGGCACCAGCTCAAGCTCAGCTTTGTCCACCTCTGAAAAATGCCCAAACAAAATAAGTTAGGGTTATTCCGGGAGGTTTGGGGAGCAAGAGTGAGCAAGGTTTGAAAGAGGGAGCCATTGGAACTCTGAGCTCTGAGAAGCTCCAAGGACTTCAACAATGGCAGCCACTAGAGAGGAGGTGAGTGAGTTAGGAGCTCAGCCACGCACAAGATGCAAGGCTGAGATCGGTTGTGTGCAAAGGAAGCCAAGGGAGGATCCCGGGGTGACTTATAGCCCGAGTGAAGGTTATGAGTGGGGCTAAGCTCCATGGTGAGCTTAGCCCACGGGTTGGTCCATGGGATGGACATGACATAAAGTTGACAACCGGGCGGTGTCTTGACTGACTGGATGAAAAGTGACCTGCATTAAATGCGGTCAAGAAAGAGTCATTAAAGGCGCCTGAGGCTGGGCGCGATGCTCCACCGCCGAGCACGCATGCGCGCCGAGGAAGGAGAAGAACGGGGAGGTCTTGGTGACCGCTGGATAAGACACAGGAGGTCCTAACCATCGGATCTCATTTTGAACCGTTATGTTTTAAGTGGTGGGAGGAGGTCCCACCACACGATCAAGGATGGGGAGGTCGTGGCCCTCCGATTTCATGTCGCGCAAACGCACGCGTGAGGAAAAGGGACAGAGGTCCAAAGTGTTGGATCTCCATCCAGCGGTCTTGGACCTCCAATGAGGACTTAACTGCACGCGATCAAAAAGACATGAGGGAGGTCATGGCCTTTGGATTTAAATCCAAGGGCATTGACACGATGGGGAGGTCTGATATGATGCGCAACAGTGGGGGGAGGTCGGGACCGTTAGATTTAGATCTAAGGGTTCCGATCAAAAGAGGTAGAGGTCCTGAGCTTGCGCAACGCACAAGGGAGGTCATGGCCTTTAGATTTAGATCTAAGGGCTACGATCTCACGTCTTGTTGGGAGGTCTCAGTGCGCATGAGACAAAAAGGAGGTCGTGACCGTAGATTTTAATCTAACGGTGCACAACAAAAGATGGGGGAGGTTGTGAGTGCTTGATAGCACGGGGAGGTCGTGAGCTGTTGGATTTGATCCAATGGCTACGACCGTGGTTAGGTGGGAGGTTTGCTTAGTTTAGCAGAGAGGGGAGGTCAGGGCCATGGATCTTGGATCCAAGGGCTATGACCTCACGCAGTGGGAGGACCCGATCGAGTATGTTGAGGAGGAGGTCGTGGTCATGGATTTGATCCAACGGCCACGACCTCCACAAATGGGATGACCTCGCCTGCGATGGTTTAACAAATCGAGGAGGTCTTTGAGGTTTAACACACGGGGAGGTCATGACCGTGGATCTTTGATCCAACAGTTCGACTGATGAGGTGGGAAAGCTTTGTGCGGTGCTGATCATGAGGAGGTCTGGCACCCACGTTGACCCGAGGAGGTCCACGCGGTCGAGAGGACTTGAAGGGAGGTCTGGGTGCGTTGGTTGAGGGGAGGTCGTGGCCTTTGGATTGAATCCAGCGGCTACGACCTCATCAAGGTGGGGAAGGAGGTCGATGGTGTTGGGTGGACCACTTTGCAAAGTGGCTAGCCCTAGGAGCAATGTAGGCTTTTAAATTTAGTTTTTAACAAATTTGAAACTTAGCGAATTATTTGAGATAGCAAATGAACTCCAAATTTGATGAAATTTTAGCTGGAGCTTGCTGACAATGAGATCAACCTTGCATAAAATTTCCAGAGGTTATTATGCAATGTATTTTTCTCAGGAAATTCATTAAGGTTGTTTAAAGGATTGTTTTGCCTCCAAAAATTATCAACAAGTGTTATAACTCATGATATTTTTCAGAGGGGTCCCACATCAGTTTTTGGACCAAGGGAAAATATTTCCAATCGATTGGCACAAGATTTAAGATGGATGGAAAATGAATTTGACTTTTGGTCAACAAGAGCTTTGTGTTTTTGGATTTCACAACTCTTGGACAAGAATCACATGAGATTTTAGGGTTTTTCAAGTTGTGAGAAAAAGTTTTAATTTCTACACATATAATTATGCTTGAATAACCCTAATTATACATTTGGGATGTTACACTTAGGGTGCAGGGCACCCCTTAGTGTCCTGCTATGACAACTCCCACGTCTACGTGGTCCAAGGTTACGAGGACAGGTCCTGCGGTCTCGAGGGGCGAGCAGATGCAATTCTGTTGCCCCCGGCCCCTCGTGAGTCTGGATATCCCGGGAGATGTAGGTGAACCGGCGAATGGGCCCCGGAACCGGTTGAAGGCAGAGTGTCGAGGGTACTCCGAAGGCGACCAGTGGTGGGGCGCCGAGGGTGCGCCAGAGGAAGATCCATGTCGGGGCCGCCCCGTCGTGGCTATAGCCTCAAGGCGGGTGGTGAGCAGTGTCAGAGCCTGTGGCGGTGAAGTCGATGCGGAGCCGCCATGCTGAGGCATGGCCCTCGAGGCGGGAGGCGCGTCTGGGCTGCCCCACCGAGGTGATAGCCTCGAGGCAGGTGGTGAGCCGTGGCGAAGCCCGTGGGGGCAAAGTCGACGCGGAGCCGCCATGCCGAGGCATGGCCCTTGAGGCAGGCGGCACGTCTGGGACGCCCCACCGAGGCGATAGCCTTGAGGCGGGCGATGAGTAGTGCAGAGCCCGTGGGGGCGAAGTTGGCACAGAGCCACCACGCCGAGGCATGGCCCTCGAGGCGAGCGACACGTCGGGGCTGCCCCGCCAAGGCGATAGCCTCGAGGCGGGTAGTGAGCAGCGGTGGAGCCCGTGGTGGTGAAGTCAACGCGGAGCCGCCACACCAAGGCATGGCCCTCGAGGCCGGCGGCATGTCGGGGCCGCCTCACAGAGGCAATAGCCTCGAGGCAAGCGGTGAGCAATGGTGGAGCCCGTGGGGGCGAAGTCGACGCGGAGCCGCCATGCTGAGGCATGGCCCTCGAGGCGGGCGACGCGTCAAGGCCGCCCCGCCGAGGTGATAGCCTTGAGGTGGGCGGTGAGCAGCGGTAGAGCCCGTGGGGGTGAAGTCGACGCGGAGCCGCCACACCGAGGCATGGCCCTCGTGGCGGGCAATGCGTCGGGGCAGCCCCGATGAGGCGATAGCCTCGAGGCGGGTAGTGAGTAGCAGCGGAGCCCATGGGGGCAAAGTCGACGCAGAGCCGCCATGCCGAGGCATGGCCCTCGAGGTGGGCGGTGTGCCATGGCAGTCGTCACTACCCTCGTATCTGATTGCTTCTTTGGTGTGACCGTTCACGATGCTCCTGCTGGGGGGCTTGGTACCGTCCCCCCCCCCTTCGGCCGCTCCTGGTCGAGTGCGCCCGCGACTTGGAGTAGCGTGAAGGAGTTCTGTTTCTTTTTGTTTTGATTGGGCTCGTTTGAGAGCTTAAAGCTAGCGAGGGGGAGGCGAAGCCAAACGCCGTCCCCCAACTTTCTTTGATTGGGCTTGTTTGAGAGCTCAAAGCTAGCGAGGGGGAGGCGAAGCCGAACTCCGCCCCCCCCCCCAACTTTCTTTGACTGGGCTAGTTTGAGAGCTCAAGGCTAGCGAGGGGGAGGTGAAGCCGAACGCTGTCCCCCAACTTTCTTTGATTCAGCTAGTTTGAGAGCTCAAGGCTAGCGAGGGCTCATTTGAGAGCTTAAGGCTAGCGAGGGGGAGGCAAAACCGAACATCGTCCCCCAACTTTCTTTGACTGGGCTCGTTTGAGAGCTCAAGGCTACCGAGGGGGAGGCGAAGCTGAACATCGTCCCCCACTTTCTTTGACTGGGCTAGTTTGAGAGCTCAAGGCTAGCGAGGGGGAGGCAAAGCCGAACGTCGTCCCCCAACTTTCTCTGATTGGGCTAGTTTGAGAGCTCAAAGCTAGCGAGGGGGAGGCGAAGCCGAACGCTGTCCCCCAACTTTCTTTGACTGGGCTCGTTTGAGAGCTCAAGGCTAGCGAGGGGGAGGCGAAGCCGAACGCCGTCCCCCAACTTTCTTTGATTGGGATAGTTTGAGAGCTCAAGGTTAGTGAGGGCTTGTTTGAGAGCTTAAGGCTAGTGAGGGGGAGGTGAAGCCGAACGCCGTCCCCCAACTTTTTTTGATTGGGCTCGTTTGAGAGCTCAAGGCTTGCGAGGGGGAGGCGAAGGGTACTACTCTGTACCCACTGTCTAGTCTTTTTACTACGACAGTTGGCGCCATCTGTGGGGATGGACCGAAGGGAGAGGAGCCAAGAACCATGTATGTGTATTGCTTATGTGTGTAATGAATGAGAGAGCCCCCCTTTGTACATGCCCTTGGGGCCTTATTTATAGGAGGGCAAGAAGGGACATTTACCTTCTTGCCCTCACAATGTTGAGAGAGAGAGAGAGAGGGTATTTAGATACATTTGCCAAAATACGCTATACAGACTAACTTTACATATGTACAGTATTCCCGACGGCATACCGATATTCCTGACAACCTTAGGGTGCAGGGCACCCCTTAGTGCCCTGCTACGACAACCCCTTATAATATTTTGCTAATCTTAGCTCTAGATATCATCCATTTAAAACAGAGAAGCTAAGTTGTATGATCATACCGATAGTGAAACAAGAGAAATGGTAAAGAACAAGAAATGTGAAATGTTAGTGGGAATTTTACTTCTGCCAAGAAACAGCAGAAGTGGCAACAAAAGTTCCACAGAAAATTCTATATCAATATAAGCTAAATTGGTCCTTCAAAGAGTAGCCATGCATAGCAAAATTACCAATGGGTTGTAAAAGCACCACTTGCCACACATGGAGCGAGAAACATGCAAGTAAATCTGGGATAGGCTAGCAAGGACTAATGCTTTATTCCAATCAGATATATACATATAAAATACAAAATCAATTTTTCTCTTACCTGCACTATTCCCTTCCAAAAAAATGTTACTTTTCAATATTACACCACTTGAACGCTAAATTCTGGTTCCATCTTGAAAAATGTCAGCAACTGTTCAAGAGCAGACATAACATAAACAATTGAGAACAAGTTTAACAAAAAAAAACTCAGCCTACATATATTGTACTGCCCAATTATTCATTTTTTTGGTCCAATATGGACATAGGAGTCTGGAATAGAAATGAATGAAGACCTACAAGTAGTTATGTACCGCTAGGATTTAATACATGAATATTTCCCTCTTACAGTATAAAATAATTGTAGCTCATAAAACACAAGCGAAAATATTGGTAGGCCTCAAACATCGCCAAATATGGCTGCAAAGTGATGTTGGTCATGTCACTGGCCTTCTTGCAAAGCTCCTGGGAGGCATGGAAACAGAGTCAAAGTGTGCCGAGATGACCATGAAGTCATCAGGAGCTTTCAAAGGGCAATGTCATGGACAACAAGATGATAGGAAGTGTCATGATTGGCAAAACTGAAATATTTACATATGAGAAATTGGCCTCACACAATATAATGTATGGCCTCACAACCGTACAACAATATTATGCAACTCATTGCCCTCATCACGTCACCGAGTGAGGGGACTTGGCCGAGAGTACCAAGACAATACTCGATGACCATGGAGAGGGCACTGAGAGGCACAACTACCAACTCATCTACATGTCATCTCTGGCCAAGACAACAAGGTGCATCATACAAGTTTCCTAGTAGTCAAGTATAATGCAGCAAAAAGCTGAAGCAAAGTGTGGTGTGTAGTGACATGCATGCAAACAATTAATGTATTTTCACCCTTCATAAAACATAAAGAAAATGAACACTAGTTCAACATTAAAACAAACTAAGAGAGATGTTCACTTCCATCTTGCATCTATGTTAAACCAAGGATCCCAAAATGTTGCATACAAAGCAAAGTTTTAGACTTAGCCACTTTGGTAATAATTTATGTACTAGTGTAGCCAGATTTTCAACTATTCTTTGCACAACTATGGTTGCTTGCAACTAATTCGTGATGAATAAAACTAGTCTATTCCATCTATATGATAATAAAAAGAAAGGAGACATAACTCATCTATTCCAACGAATAAAACTAGTGAACTAGCCACAATTTCATATATGGTATACAATGCATGTCAAATAAAGTTAAAGGACAAGCAAGGCACTTAACTTGATCTAGCAATAAGGCGTTGACATCACAATATGGAGTGACAATATTGAATAACACATACTAATTTTATTAACTAGTAAGCAAGGTTATTATCTTCCAAATATTGGTTATATACATGTACCATATCCTTTCATATAAGAACAATCATCGCCACATAAAAGGTGCTGCTCACATGCCACTGTATAGCATGAATTAGCAATACAACAATCATTAAACTAGATAGAGGAGGGAGTTGGCTGGAAGAAAGAAGAGGACAAGGCCGAGGCGACGAGGTGAGGCACTGGTGAACGTGTCCTACGGTAGCATTGGCGGTGGAGGTGGCTGGATTCGGCAGCCCACAGCTGGATTCAGGCCGACTCAGCCTAAAGAGAAGAGAGGAGGAGGGAGTTGGTTGGAAGACAGAGGAGGAGGAGGCTGAGGCGATGGGGTGAGGCACTAGTGGAGGTGGCCTACGGCGGCACCGGCGGTCACTACTACAAAACAGGCTATAGTAGACGCCCCATCACAGACGGTTCCTTTGGAACCGTCTGTGTTGGGTCTGTCCGGACCTGCGGGTGGCGCGCGGAACTATCACTGAGCGGTATTTTTAGAACCGCTCGCGGATAGTCATCTATCCTGAGCGGTTTGTTAATAGAACCGCTGCAGTGATAGTACCTGCACGGTTCTATTCACAAACCGCTCAGTGATATCGCCTAATCACGCAGCGGTTCTAAATCGAACCGCTCAGGTACTATCACGAGCGGTTCTCTATAATAGCCGCTCAGGATAATCGACAAATCACGCAGCGGTTATTATTAAAACCGCTCAGGATAGTACGAGCAGTTCGTATTTAGAACCGCTCGTGATAATCGATGATCACGAGCGGTTCTAATTAAGAACCGCCAGTGATAACCCCGCCCATATAAATTGAGCCCGACACATCCCTCTCGCCTTTGCCAAGATCGCCGCTTAGCCGCCTCGCCATCGCCTCGACCGCTTTGGAGCAACCCCTGCCACTGGCTCCGTACTTAATTAGATCGATCGATCTGCTGCTCGTCTCCCAAGGCGCCACTTCCTGCCCTAGCTCCTCCAACCTGTGGCTCCTCCCCTAATTAAACAGGTGGAGTTTAATACTTATTATCCTTTATCCTCTCTATTGATTAATGATTTTCCTTATTTTGCTACTCTGTACATGGACCCTAATGTTTTGTATTCCTTAATCGAAAGCATAGGGTTTAAGTTTCAATTATTACTTCTCACAAAAGCTATAAATTCTTAGAAAAAGGCAAAACATCTAGCACTCAATTTGATGGACCCTAATTAATTAAACCTAAACTATAGCAGCCATTGGATGTTATTGAACCAAAACTATGATATAAATTCCAGAAAATGAAAAGCAAAACATGTAGCCTTTAATCTGATGTAATTCCTTTGTGCAACGATGAGACAAAAACGAGTAAGTACGTACAAAGAGGTGAAAGTCACATCTATTTTATATTTCCTCCATCACAGTGGTTTATTGTTTCAATTATATCAAAACGGATACCCGCGCAATCACGCGGACCAACTTGCTAGTTATTAGGATCTTCCTCTTGTCTTTTGTCTCGTATCTAATCAACAATCATGCAGATAATCAATAATTATCCGTTGTGCCAACTTAGAGAGGAGAAGGTTGGACCCCTGCCCCTAGCGCCTCCAACACCCGCCGCCTCCTCCCCCATTGCACCACCTTAGAGAGGAGAAGGAAAGGAGAGGAATCGAATTTTCTTCGTGAGCTCCAAGGGTAACGATCTATAACCCGTTATGTTTGCTATAAATTAATCGCTAATCAATTTGACACTAATTTGTTACATGCGTAGTGTAGATGGATCGAAACTGGATGTACGATGTAAACCGTGTGAGTCAAGAGTACATTAATGGCGTGGTTGCTTTTAGAAGAGCCATTGAGCAGGATATGTTGAAGAAGGGGATAAATTTTATGTACTGTCCATGCATTGATTGCGGTAATCTGAAGATGTTTAACAACGCGGCGCAGATCGAAGCGCACTTGATTCGAAGGGGTTTCAAAAAAGGGTATACATGTTGGACCAGTCACGGTGAAGAGCAGATTATACCAGAAGTTAATAATGACGACATTGCCGAGGAAGTCAACGATTTCCCGGATGTGGACTGTGCTTTTGATGAGGATAGGCGGCACGATGACAATCTGGATCAGATGCTACGCGATGCAGAAGAGAACTACAGTGAGAGAGAGTTTTGTAAATTCGAGGGCTTAAGAGAGGACTCGGTGAGACCTTTGTTCCCTGGTTGCAAGCCGGAATATACAAGGTTGTCAACCGTGCTTGAACTGTTGAAATTGAAGGCAAGCAATGGTTGGTCCGATAAGAGTTTCACGGCGTTGTTAGGTCTCCTAGCGGATATCCTTCCGGAGGGAAACGTGTTGCCTAGCACCACCTAAGCAAAGAAGGTTATTTGTCCATTGGGAATGGAAGTAGAAAGAATACATGCATGTCCGAACGATTGTATCCTCTACATCAGTAAAGAGTATGCAGACATGCATGTATGTCCCGTGTGCAAAGCATCCCGATACAAGCGTCGAGAATCTTGCTAAGGTGAAGCAAGGACCTCCTGCTAAGATGTTGTGGTATCTGCAGTGATCCCACGTTTGAAGCGTTTATTTGCGAACCCAAAGGAGACAAGATTGCTGCGTTGGCACTCGAGAGGAGCATAAGAGATGGAAAGCTAAGACACCTTGCCGATTACGCGATGGAGAAACTTGATCGGAGCTTGAAGAGTTCGGTGCGTAACCGAGGAACATAAGGTTAGGGTTAAATACGGATGGAATGAATCCTTTTCGGTAACATGAGCAACCGACATAGCACTGGCCGTGAATCTATGTATGTACAACCTTCCTCCTTGGTCGTGTATGAAGCGGAAGTACATTTTGATGTCACTACTTATCCAAGGGCGAAGCAACACAGGAATGATATTGATGTGTACCTAGCACCATTCTGGAAGATCTTGTGACACTGTGGAGCGAAGGGCAGGTATGGGATGCGTACAAATGAGAGAACTTCACCAAGGACCGGAAAGGCGACTAGAGGGGGTGAATAGGAGCACCGAATCTTTTTAGCAAAGAATGGATTCAACTTATAAATCACTCCAATAGCTATGAGAGCTATGAAGATCAATGATTAAGCAGAGGAAGTCTTATGTTGAATCCACTCCTCACCCCCAAAGCTCGACAAACAAAAAGCGAGGAAGAGCCGAACAAATCGGGACAATCGGTACAACCACGGGCAAATGGCGGTTGTACATGATCGGTCCAACCCAACCAAGCGGCGGTTGTACCGCATCAGACAAACGCGCAGTTAAGCCAGTTCATCCGATTGTCTGGAATAGGCAAAATCCGCTCGGGTTTCAAAAGCGAAAATCAACGTAACTTTTGATCTCTGCGCCAAACATGACCAAATTTGGAACACACCTTCCTAAGGATGTTAGGAACCTATTCCAAGAAACGATTGAGTAGATCCATCCACAAAATCTCAGGAATCAACCAAAAACGGAAGAACGAAGAACAGAGACAACCCAAAACTGAAATCTTAGATTTAAACCAAGTTTGCTCTTCGGGAAATCAATCAAATGATCTTGTGGCACTAACCCATCATAGAACAACTCGTTTTGAGGCTTCCCAACAAGAAACAACAAGAGACTCACAAAATCAAGAAATCATCAAATGGGAGTCACGAAGAACAAAACAAGAGTTCGAGAGACAAACTTCAGATTTCATTCATTGAATCAAAAGCGAAAAACACATAGATACATCCCCATACGCATGGACATTAGAACCAGAGGGATGATTACATGTAAGCTCAATCCATCTCCTCACTCTCACAACTCAAGAACCAACACTCATCCATTCTAGAGGGGAGATGAACACAAAACCAAGAAGGGGACAAGCAGGGAGCACTACTCTGCCTACACCTCCACTCTCAACAACTAAAGAGCAAAAAAGAAAAACAACCTCACAAAGCCTCTTTTGACTCTAAAACCCTAATTCCACCCAAGTGCTCCAAGAGGGCATGCAGCCCCTCCTCTCCTTTTATAAGCCGGCTAGCAGGTCTCGCCTGCTACGCCCGCCCGCTATGCCTCCTTGTCTCGCCGCCTCAAGAACCACCTCGAGTCCACGTCGTCTTGACACATCCCGACCGTTCGACCTCGGCGCCACTGCGCCTAGTCCGATCCACCGTGTCTCGCCACGACTCCACTCGGCGTCCTGCAACCACACGAGACAAGAAACACGAAGCAGGAACAAGTTCTTCACAACTTGACCTAACGTTAGCTCAAACATGCAATATGCAACACATATGCATGAACACACTGGATATGACCTATCCCAAAATTCAAACCACCAAAATGGCGATCCTCACGATACAATCGGTACAACCGCCATGTTACCGGCGGATCAACCGCACTCGGTCGTGCGCTCCAATACTGCGATGCGTTCCGATTTCCAATGAAGACCGAACTCGAAAAACAACTTCTCTCGAATTCTTCAACGCCATTTACCAATCGGTACAACCGCCTGCGGCCGTACCGCCCATAACACGCCGGTCGTTCGATTATCTGGCGATACGATTGACTTCACGCAAACGCAGCGTGAACGGCATAGCGACATGGTCCGACCACACAAACCAAACTCGTGACCTAAAACCTTTGTCAATTACTCATCACTTTCATGGAGACACGACCACATGGTCTCTCAATCTCCCCCTTGATGAGAATATTGACAAACTCAGAAAAAGCTTTTAAGAAGAGTTTGAGTTTGAAGAAACCAACATGGTCCAAGAAATGAAATGAAGCAAATGACCATGTCGACAGAAGGAACGCTAGAGCAACAAGCGAAAGAGCAAATTGATCTCCAAAGCTCTACTTTGTTCCTAACAGACTTTTTCTTCTCTATTCTCCCCTTTTGGCAATAAACGATCAAGATGCAATAGAGAATATGACATGTTAATGGATGAAAAAATGGCTGAAGATTGTGTATTTAAGCATTTTGAGCCATGAGAATTATCCATAATGACCAACATGTAATACACCAAGCCATAACTTAATAAAAAGGCTATCTAGATCATGACAAGATATGTATAAGCTAGCTAGAACACATAGATGACAATCTGAAAAAGAGGTACATTATGTGAGCAAGTCAAGTCATCAATGAGCAAAGTCTCGCTAGAGATATCCAAGGATGATCTGAGCCATGTCAATAAGCTAAGCGGAACTAAGAAGCTTAAATTGAGACCAAATAGAGTGCTATAAGCTCAAGATTGAAACATTGGTTAAGTACTTGATTCTTTTGATAGCTTTAAGCAAATTTGAGCACAAATGATATATTTTCTTTGAAATTCAAGGTTGTTGACAACCAGATTTTTATTTTATCATGTGCTAGACCTCAAGCCTTATGCGACTACTTCAAGCGAGAAGCTTAAGAAGGTAGTCTAGGTCATCAAAACTCCCCTAAGTTCATGTCAAGTGCAATGACAAGCCGTCTCATAGGGAAGAATTGGTGAAGTCGGTTTTTCGCACAAAAGAGATCTTTTTGCATTTTAGCATGTTGTACTAACTTATGCATCGACAAGAGACTAAAACTCAATTTAAGGCTCAATATAGATTCAACGCTACTCGACCTATTTGACATGGCATGAATCATAAAGGGATAGCTCAAGAAAGACTAAACTCAAATGCTAGCATGACAAGTTTTAATTTGAGCAAGTTTAATTAACGTATCATGGCAAGAGCTAGTCTACACATATGAAGTCATGATAAATTTAGCAAGTTAAGCACAAGTCATGACAAGGTGTAAAACATTGTAAACATGTCATAGCAGGATAATAATCAAGGCTCAATGTAGTTATATTACAATGCAGAATGCTAGAAATGCAGAAGATCCAGCTCCCCCTCAACATTAGATGCAACTTTTAGTTCAAGTTGAGTTAACTCAATATTAAGCTCCAGAAGCTCCCAAAAGAACTCCCCTTGAACCAAAACAATAAATCGAGAAGCTGGCAAAGAAAACATAAAACAGGCAGTCCTTAAAGCATAGATAAGATATAGAGAATACTATGGCTCAGACTGACTCTCATCTACCCCATATGATTCGAGGACTATCAACTGCCCACTTAACACACCTAGGAGCAAACCGTGCCTGTGCCTGCAGGGTGGCCCAACCTCGCTAGAACCTACAAGAAGTGAGTGAGCTCAACCTAGTGGGATAAGTAACAGCTAATAAGCAGCATCCTAGAATCACAAGATAAGAGCAGAAATCTAAACGACTAGACAAAAGAAGCACTCTAATCTATGCTAGGAGGACTAATCCCAAATGCACCCAAAATGCAATGCAACAGCAAGGAGCGAGAGCATAAATAATATAGTAGAGCAGTAAAACCCAAAGCTCCCCCTCACTACAGTCCATAAGGACAAACCACCCCAAGCTCTCCTTGGTGAAAACCTCGAACTATCCAATGGCTTGGTGAAAATGTCGATAGCCGGTGGTCACTCTCCTGGCCGAAGCACTATATCGCCCTTCTCTACATGGTCTCTAAGGAAGTGGAAGCGAATATCGATGTGCTTGGTCCGGAATCTTGCTTTGGGTTCTTGGCAATGTTAATCGCAGAAGTGTTATCACAAAAGAGTGGAACAACATAGATAACTAACCCAAAGTCCCGCAGGTCGAAGCCATCGAGCACTTGACTACACAGAATCGTCTGCAACAGCGTACTCGGCCTCTGCGGTGGATCAGGCAACACTGGCATCGCTTCCTTGAAGACCAGAAACAAGAGAAGTGCCAAGAAATTGGCGGTGCGAAGTGCTCTTCCTATCTATCCTCTGACCGGTGAAGTCTCGCATCCGAAAAGGCTCTCAAGGAAAGACAGATGAGGAAGAGTACCAGATACCATAGTCAATGGTAGCTCGAAGGTACGGAAGATGCGCTTCACCGCTTTGGCGGTGAGATCTGTGAGAGAAGCTCGAATCGAGCACCTGACACACGGAGAAGTGTATGTCGGTCTCGAGCGATGAGGTAAAGAAGGAGCCGATCATACTTGAACTCCTTGATCAAGCGGCTCGCCATCCTCATCTGGTCAAGATAGGTTTGTAGAAGCCATGGGAGTCGACACGGGCTTCCCATCACTCATGTCGAAGCGCTTGAGGAGGTCACGAGTGTACTTTCCTTGATGAAGAAATGTACCTCCAGAGTGCCGCTTGATTTGGAAGCCAAGGAAGAAGGTCAACTCACCCATCATACTCATCTCAAACTCGGTGCTCATGACATCAAGAACCGGGAAACAGTATGGGAAGAGCCGCCAAAGATAATGTCATCGACATAGATCTGACGACGGAAGGTCGATGCCATGCTTGGCGGATGAACAAGGTCTTGTCAACTTTACCCATCTCAAAACCATGACTTATCAAGTAGGACTTAAGCCTCTCATACCAAGCTCACGGGAGCTGCTTAGAATCCATCTGGCCTTTTTTGAAAGCTTGAAGACATGGTTAGGGTATTTGGGGTTCTCGAAACACAGGAGGTCATCGGACGTGACTTCCTCCTCAATAAGGCCATTGAGGAAGGCACTCTTCACGTCCATCTGGTAAAGCTTGAAACCCTTAGAAGCTGCAAAGGCAAGCGGGATTCTAATGGCTTCAAGTCGAGCTCTGAGGGCAAAGGTCTCCTCAAAGTCTAGACCCTCAACACAGGAAAACCCCGAGCTACCAATCTCGCCTTGTTTGGGATGATTACCCCATCCTCACTCTGCTTGTTCTTGAACACCCACTTGGTTCCAATGATATTGTGGCCTCGTGGGGGCTCAACAAGCGACAGACCTTGTTCCTCTCGAAATTTTCAAGCTCCTCATGCATGGCATTGACCCATGACTCATCGGATAAAGCATGAGAAACATCTTTGGGCTCAAAAGAGGCAATGAAGGCGAGAATGGAGCAGAATTGAGATAAGCGATTTTGAGCGGGTAACACGCTCGAAAAGATCTCAATGATCTGCTCTGAAGGATGAACTTTCTGGATGTGTCTAGGAGGTCTGGGAGAGATGAAGAAGTGGCCTCTACCTCATGAGTGACGAGGTAGGAGCAGAGCCACTAGCTCGGAGGAAGCGAAGGCAGGTGATCACCTCGAGGTGCGGTGGAAGGCGGCACCTCAAGGAGTGGATGAGGGCGGGATCGGGTAGACAACCGTCATCTCCATCGTCCTCATCATCCACAAAGATGGTCTCGGACTGCTCTAAAGAACCTGAGATATCTGGCCTAGTCCCGGGACTGGCCTCGTCGAAGGTCACCTCGCAGGTCTCTACCATTTTGCTAGACTCGCAGTTCCAGACCCTATAAGCCCGCGAAGAAGTCGAGTAGCCTAGAAAGATACCGCCACAGGCGTGACTTCGAACTTGTCTAGGTTCCCGGACTTCAAGATAAAGCACTTGCAACCAAACACACGAAAATGAGAGACGGCTGGGCTTTAGCGTATCTCGACTCATAAGTCTTGCGTGTAGGAGTGCAGAAGAAAAACTCGATTCAAACATGGCACGCGGTCGCAATGGCCTCATTTCAAAAACTTCCTCGGTGTAGAGTACTCATCAAGCATCGTCTGGCCATCTCGACCAAGGTGCGGTTCTTCCTCTCCTAGCGCCATTTCTTTGAGGGCGTATGGAGAAGAGAAGGCGGTGCTCTACACTGTCTCACCGCAGAAACTCTCAAAGTAGGAATTCTTGAACTCCGTGCCATTGTCATCGGATCGCTCGTAAGGCACCCGGAGCTCAGCAGACGACCTACTAAAAAGACCTCGGAAATGTGTAAATGTCTCGTCCTTCGAGGCTAAGAAAAACACCAAGAGTACCTCGAGAAGTCATCGACCACAACAAGAACATACCACTTCCCTCCTGCCGATTGCTTTTCAGCCGGTCCAAGCTGTGTCCATGTGGGCGGTATCTGCATCGGTCATAATGCTCGTGTGGGAGGATGAGAAGCGGCAACCATCTTCTTGCGTGCTTGGCATGGAGTGCAAACAAGATCTTTGACCATCTTGAGTTTGGCGGACCACGAATGAGATCATGGTCGCTAACTCGGGTCAAATGGTCAAATCAATATGACCAAGTCTCCTATGCGGAAGGAGAGATCGCGGGACTCGAAGCAACTAAACACCGAGAGGATCGCCAAGACTCGAGAGAACTCAAAGACGAAAGATCCTCCCATAACGAGAAATCCATAAACCGGACTACGAAGAATCAAGAATTTTGCAAGCGTTTTCTTGAAGCTCACCTCGAAACCGTCATCGTAAGTCCGAAAGCGGAAAGCAAATTGTCTTTACAGCTTACTAACCAAGGCAACATCCTTAAGAATAAAAGAAGCATTAATACGCGACAGTACCTTTGGCGATGACGCCCAGACGAAGCGTCTCGAAGGTGATCGTCTCATCACCGAGCGCGGGCTAGGGAGGAGAACCAGCGGAGTCTCCGGTCATATGACGAGAACAACCGAGTCTACAAGCCAAACCTTCTCCTTCCCTACCCGAACTGAGTCAAGCAGAGTAAAGTCTCGATCTTGGGATAAATCAACAATGATTTTGGCACCCAATCTTGAATAACACGTCGAGCGGATGAAGTAGTCAAGCACGGTGACCTCTATCTACCCTCGCTCTCTGTAACTCAAAGCGAAGGTCTAAGAGTAGACCGAAGTCATTCTTTGGGTTCGATCGCTACTCTGAAGGAGCGAGTCGAACACACAAACATCTTGAACACGCCATGAGTAGCTATCTCGATGGGGAAAACGAGATCTACCCTCGGGGCGGCGGAAGTCACGGTGAAAGCGACATGAGGACGAAACCGAAAACTTCGGAAAAACAAAGTCCTCGATCTTTGCACAAACCCATCGAAGAAACAAGCCTAGACCTCGTGTTGGTCTTAGGTGCACTCAAAGTCTGGGGCCGACCACGAATGCGCCTAAGAGACTCAACATGGTCTCTGTGCGATCTTGGCGCTGAAGCATCGATCATTGTGTGTCCATCCTTGACGAAGGTGCGGTGATACTTCACCTTACGAGAGGTAGAAGCGACATGTGAAATTACCTTCTTGTCGAAATCCTCGACATAGCCCGTGACTTGAAATGGACTTTCTCGGTCTGGCTCGATCTCGATCACACAGTGCTATGGGTGCGAGCACGGCGGTGGATGCTTCCTCATGTCCTCAAAAAGTCATATCCTAGACCACGATTAAATCTGCAAATCTTAGATTGGTCTAGAATAAGATTGAGCTTCTTCTTGCCTCCTACAAATCTCTCGAGAGTGTTCATAAAGTCTTGACACTCCCGAAAGAGAGAGTGCAAGAAGAGCGGGGAAGAAGAGACAATGAAGGTAAGGGAGCAAAAGAAGAACCCGGAAGAGAGGGAAGAATGGCTTGTGCACGCCTGGCCGACTCTGAAGGGACGATCCTCATCGCTAGCCGGTTGGTTCACGTTGCTAAGCGTCTCATCCTTACCACAGGGCTTCTCCCCTTCTCCATAATCATATTGCAAGCACAATGTGGCTTCTCTAGAAGATCCTTAGTTAGCTTCACACATTTCTCATCCAAAGCAATCAAGTCGATTTTAGTTTGTTACACTTAATGCATGGTGAGCTAACGGGATCCTTAGAAGCAAAGCGAGCCAACTTCCTTTCATGATCAATCATATCTTGAAGCTGTTTGGAGAACGACCTCAAGTTCAAGATTAACTTAGGACAGTTCAAGCATGAAACAATTGGCTCAAGTAAAGAAGCTTGTAGTTCACAATTTTATGATCTGCCTGTTTAAGTTCATCTTCAAGTTATTGCAATTTTCACAAGACTCAGGCGGATCAAGAAGCATGGCATAAGATCCTCTAGCGACAATGTCCTTACCCTCACATGAGGTGGGAGAAGTAGTCTCATCGGTAATAAGTAGGGTAATGACCATCCTACTCAACTCTAACTCAAAGAAGCGGACTAACATTCTCCACCTTAACACTATCAAGTTTGGAGGACACACTATCATGTGAGGTCCTTAACTTCTCCATATCAACTTGACAAAGCGAGCATGTATCACAATCATCACTAGAAGGAGCGGATGTAAGAGCAATAATCTCTAGTGACACTATCTATTTCCTTCTCTAACTCAAAGACACCTAGCCTTAGCTTTAGCATGAAAACCTCCTAGCTTAAGAAAAGCATGATTGAGCTGTTCAGAGGTGGGATCTACCTCGTCCGAGTCGGAGTACAGCTTCATTGTCAGCGTGAGTTCGCCCTCGAGGGCCATGAAGCACATCTTGCCGAGAAGTCGTCGCCGCCATTCTTGGGCTCTTGGTCACCCGCCCCGTCATCGTCGCTCCATCCCTCCACCTCGTTGAGGTCGAGGTCGTCGGCGCGGTGAGGACGCCGATGGAAGAGCTTCTTGGCTTTGCCGAAGTTGCGGAACTTCTTCTTCTTTGGCCCGAGCCGGAGGCTTCTTGTTGCAGTTCTTGTCGGTGTAGTCGTTCTTGCGAACCGCCGTAGTCGTTCTTGCCCTTCTCCACTTGGGGCGGTTTGCTCGGATGTGGTTGGGGCCACCACACTCAAAGCAAATCACGGGTCCTCCTCTCTTCTGTCCCTCCTCCTTTGTAAGCGTGGGAGAATCTCGAGCAAGGAGGGCAAGTCGCTCATCATAAGTCGCTCTAGCGATCATCGGTTATGTCACGAGAGCGAAGAAGGAGAAATTGCAAGAGGACTCGGAAGCTGAGCTGGATCGGTGACCAAGGCCATCGATTGTGACTTGACCTCGAGAGACAACGTCAATCTCGTGAGTCTTGAGGCGTGAGTCTGGCGCATCAAGAGTCAAGGTCGAGAGGTCTGTCGTGTCTTTGATGGTGGTCACTTTCATCTCCCACACGCCAGCAGATCGAGTCTTAGTAAGTATCGGACGAGCGTTGTCCGAGTCGGGTATGTGAGACCGACCGCTCGGAGGTTGCTCAAGATCTTGTGAAAACGCGTCTGAAGCACTCATCTAGGGACTCACCGACAAGCATCTCGAATTTGTTGTATTCTCGTTTGAGGCGGTCTGTCGAACCGTCTTGATCTGGTGGTGCCCTCATGGTATGCATCGAGGTCACCCGGATATCGTAAGCGGGCGGCAGTGGGAGATCTTGATCGAACTTCGCTACGACTCAGGCCCTGGATTATGATGTTCCTTGCCTTAGCGTTCGCCTCAACATCATGCATATTTCCAGCATTGATGTTCTCATCGTCAGGAACAACAAACCGGACCTTGACCTTGCGCCAGATGGCGTACCCTTGAGCCTGGATGTACGTTTCCATTCGGCTTTTCCAGAAGGGGTAGTCAATGCCATCGAAGACAGGCGGCTTGGTCGAGTACTTGTCCGTCGCCATGGCTCTTGAGACCGGTTAAGATCTATTGAAAAGAGCTAACCGGCTCTGATACCAATTGAAGGACCGGAAAGGCGACTAGAGGGGGGGTGAATAGGAGCACCGAATCTTTTTCGCAAAGAATGGATTCAACTTATAAATCACTCCAATAGCTATGAGAGCTATGAAGATCAATGATTAAGCACAGAGGAAGTCTTATGTTGAATCCACTCCTCACCCCCAAAGCTCAGCAAACAAAAACGAGGAAGAGCCGAACAAATCAGGACAATCGGTACAACCACAGGCAAATGGCCGGTTGTACCGCAGATCCAGACAACCGCATAACAAGCGGCGGTTGTACCGCAGATCGTCAGACAACCGCAGTGTTAAGCCAGTTCATCCGATTGTCCTGGAACAGGCAAAATCCGCTCGGGTTTCAAAACGAAAATCAACGTAACTTTTGATCTACGCGGCCAAACATGACCAAATTTGGAACACACCTTCCTAAGGATGTTAGGAACCTATTCCAAGAAACGATTGAGTAGATCCATCCACAAAATCTCAGGAATCAACCAAAAACGGAAGAACGAAGAACAGAGACAACCCAAAACTGAAATCTTAGATTTAAACCAAGTTTGCTCTTCTAGAAATCAATCAAATGATCTTGTGGCACTAACCCATCATAGAACAACTCGCTTTGAGGCTTCCCAACAAGAAACAACAAGAGACTCACAAAATCAAGAAATCATCAAATGGGAGTCACGAAGAACAAAACAAGAGTTCGAGAGACAAACTTGATTTCATTCATTGAATCAAAAGCGAAAAACACATAGATACATCCCCATACGCATGGACATTAGAACCAGAGGGATGATTACATGTAAGCTCAATCCATCTCCTCACTCTCACAACTCAAGAACCAACACTCATCCATTCTAGAGGGAGATGAACACAAAACCAAGAAGGGACAAGCGGGGAGCACTACTCGCCTACACCTCCACTCTCAACAACTAAAGAGCAAAAAGAAAAACAACCTCACAAAGCCTCTTTTGACTCTAAAACCCTAATTCCACCCAAGTGCTCCAAGAGGGCATGCAGCCCCTCCTCTCCTTTTATAGCGCCTGGCTAACGGGTCTCCGCCCCGTTACGCCCGCTATGTCCAACGGAGCCCGCCCAGCTTGTGCGACCTTGCAATTTCGATTCGCCTTACGCACCTTCCGAAGCTTCCGCTCCTTGTCTCGCCGCCTCGCAACCACCTCGAGTCCACGTCGTCTTGACACATCGACCGTTCGACCTCGGCGCCACTGCGCCTAGTCCATCCACCGTGTCTCGCCACGACTCCACTCGGCGTCCCGCAGCCCACACGGACAAGAAACACGAAACCGAACAAGTTCTTCACAACTTGACCTAACGTTAGCTCAAACATGCAATATGCAACACATATGCATGAACACACTTGATATGACCTATCCCAAAATTCAAACCACCAAAATGGCGATCCTCACGATACAATCCAGACAACCGCCATGTTACCGGCGGATCAACGCGCTCTCGTTAAATCTGGCTCCAATACTGCGGTCGTTCCGATTTCCAATGAAGACCGAACTCGAAAAACAACTTCTCGGAATTCTTCAACCGCCATTTACCAATCGGTACAACCGCCTGCGGTCGTCACCGCCCATAACACGCCGGTCGTTCGATTATCTGACGATACGATTGACTTCACAGCGCTGAACGGCGCAGAACGACATGGTCCGACCACACAAACCAAACTCGACCGACCTAAAACCTTTGTCAATTACTCATCACTTTCATGGAACACGACCACATGGTCTCTCATTCACTTTACGCGCCATGTTGTTACGCACCATCAATGATTTTTACGCCATTGGTAACACAATGGGCTTCGAGCCAAAGATAAAGGAGCCAAAGCTCATCGCCTTTGCTTAGATGCTACGAGAGTGTATGGCTGAACAAATCGCATAAAGCGTATATATATCACCGTAGGTTCCTTCCCAGAGTCACCCATACCGCAAGATGAAAAAAATAATTCGACGGAAATAAGGAGAACGATTCACTCAAGGGCTTTTAGAGGGCAAGAGGTCTATGATATGGTTAAGGATATCGATGTTGTGCTTGGGAAGGGCGTAAATTAAGAACCCGTGAGAAGAATATCTGAAAAAGCGGTCAATTTTTGGGACTTGCCTTATTGGGAGCACTTAGAAGTTGGCCTTTGCATCGACATCATGCACGTGAGAAGAATGTATGTGATAGCTTGATTGGTCTCTTCTTGAACATTAGTGGCAAAACAAAGGATGGTGTTAGCATGCAGGCGTGACTTGGTTGATATGAACATAAGGACCGAGTTAGCACCGAAAGAGACCGATATAGACTAAGCGTACCTTCCCCACTTGCTACACTCTGTCCAAGGCGAGAGAAATGAAGCGTGCGCGAGCTTGCATGGAGTGAAAGTCCCATCTGGTTACTCTGCTAACATTAAGAACCTTGTTTCTATGCAAGATTTGAAATTAATTGGTATGAAGTCTCGTGATTGTCATGTTCTGATGACATAAATGCTTTCTGTTGCAATTAGAAGTATCTTGCCGAACAAGGTCCGAGTGGCAATCTTGAGGCTGTGTTATTTTTTCAACTCAATTGCTCAGAAGATCATTGATCCCCAAGGACTAGATGCTCTGCAGGCCGAGGTGGTGACGACCCTATGTCATCTTGAGATGTATTTCCCTCTGTCATTTTTTGATATCATGGTCCATCTCATTGTTAACCTTGTGAAAGAGATAAAGATATGCGGCCCTGTGTTCTTGCGTCATATGTACCCGTTTGAGAGCTACATGGGAATTCTCAAGTCCTCGTGCGGAATCGATCTCGACCGAGGGCAAGATCATCGAAGGTTATGCAACCAAGAGGTCATTGAGTTCTCGTCGACTACATGGCTCGGTGGAACCGATAGGTGTGCCTCTGTCTCGCCATGAGGGGAGATCTGGATGGTATCGGGACCATCGGAAGAAATCAATCACTCTGATCTGGATCGTGACGCTCAAGCCCATTTCACGGTCTTGCAATACATGACCCAAGTGTCCCGTACATCGGCGAGCACAAAGACATGGTGCGCCAATGTAATCGAGACCGGTCGGAGGTTTGGATCACGAGAGAACAACCGTCGGTTCAACGAATGGTTAAAGGTGCGAATCAGGGAGGTCATCAAGTGATGATCTGCTATGGTTGTACGAGGGCCACAATTTACAATTGTCGCATGGCAAGGATCGACATAAATGGGTACACATTTTATCTGCAACTCGGGATAGGAAGAGCCTGAGTCTAGAACAATGGTGTCCGTGATAGATGCATTCAAGATACCGATGGGATGAGGAGCTCCTACTATGGGCAAATAGAGGAGATATGGGAGCTCGACTCGTGCTTTTCAAGATCCCCTATTTCGGTGTCGTTGGGTCCATCTCCCACGGTGAAGGTCGACAAATGCGGTGTCACTCTTGTGGACCTCGAACATGTCGGATACAAAGACGAACCATTCGTACTGGCTAACCAAGTTGTTCAAGTCTTCTATGTAACCGACCCGGCAAATAAGAAGCGCCACGTAGTTCATGGAAAAAGGAGGATTGTCGGAGTTGAGAATGTAGTGGACGAGGAAGAATACAATCAATTTGACGAGTTGCCTCCTTTCGGAAACGGCATTAGGCTTGAGGAAGAACCCAGTGAGGAAGCTAGCTATATGCGTGTCGATCATCACGAAGGCCTATATTTTAATTAAGAATTTACTCCAATGTAATTAATTTATTCCATAACATCATGTGTTATGGACTTGTAATCTCTCATATATTTTGATGTCAACGTGAAATTGTCATGTGTTGATGTGTTATGGACTTGTCATATTTGATATTGATGTCAATGTGGACGTACATTGTAATGTGGAGTATCAAAATTGGTATCACTTGATTTGGAGTTGAGTTGAATTAGATATGAAATTTTGAAGTCAAATGTGTTATGAACTTGTTATGGACTTGTCATATTTGATATTGATGTCAATGTGGGCGTACATTGTAATGTGGAGTATCAAAATTGGTTTCACTTGATTTGGAGTTGAGTTGAATTAGATATGAAATTTTGAAGTCAAATATGTTATGAACTTGTTATGGACTTGTCATATTTGATATTGATGTCAATGTGGACGTACAATGTAATGTGGAGTATCAAAATTGGTTTCACTTGAATTGGAGTTGAGTTGAATTAGATATGAAATTTTGAAGTCAAATATGTTATGAACTTGTTATGGACTTGTCATATTTGATATTGATGTCAATGTGGACGTACATTGTAATGTGGAGTACCAAAATTGGTTTCACTTGAATTGGAGTTGAGTTGAATTAGATATGAAATTTTGAAGTCAAATGTGTTATGAACTTGTCATCATACTTGTCACCAGGTTCGAATTCATATGGACTTGTCATGATTGTCATCATACTTGGGATCACCAGGTTCACTATGTTTTCTCAGGATATCACACATTGTCATCAGGTTTTGTCAGGCTATCACAGACGGTTGTATCTGTGATAATAATATCACAGACGGTTTCTAATGACAACCGTCTGTGATAATAATATCACAGACGGTTCTATAATCGAACCGTCTTTGATATTTCCATATCACAGACGGTTCTATTCTAGAACCGTCTGTGATATTATTATCACAAACGGTTCTCATTAGAAACCGTCTGTGATATACTTTTTATAAGGCGGGAAACGCTAGGGTTTTCCTCTCACTTGTCACTTCCTCTCCAGCGCCCCTTAGGCTCTCGCGTGCTCGTTCGCCTCCTCTAGGGTTTAGGGCTCGCCCGTTCACCACCGACTACGACCTCGGCGCCACCGCCCCCGACATTGGCGCCCCGACCTCGGCCGCCGCCGCCCGACATTGGCGCCCCGACCTCGGCGCCCGACCTCGGCGCCGACCTCGGTGCGCCGCCCGACCTCGGGGCCCCATTCACCTCCCGGACGTAAGCCCGGCGTCGCCGCCTTAAACCTCGGTGCCGCCGCCCGACATTGGCGCCTCCGACCTCGGCCGCCCGTCCTCCTCCCGTGTCGGCCTCCTCCCTCTGCAAGCCTTCTCCCCAGCCGTCCTCCTCCCGTGTCGACCTCCTCCCCACCTCCCTCCTCCCCGCATTGGCCTCCTCCCCAGCACTGGCCTCCTCCTTGCACCATGAGTTCTTGTGCGGCATCCTCTCTATGAGTATTGCTCCTCTGTGGCGATTCGGTTGATCTTTGCATATATATATTTGCGAAGCTAGTTGCAAATTGATCGATGGGCTTTGTTGACATGCTCTGTGATGAACTCTGCTTATCTTGAGATTGAATGTGATAGTTAGTTCATACTTGAGCTCTATTGTATTACTTACTCTCGTCAATATGTCTTTGTTAATTGGTTACTTTCGGTTGAGCTCATAGTTACATTGCAAATTGATCGATGGGCTTTGTTGACATGCTCTGTGATGAACTACATCTTATCTGAGATTGAATGTGATAGTTAGTTCATACTTGAGCTCTATTGTATTACTTACTCTTTGTCAATATGATGTCTTCGTTAATTGGTTACTTTCGGTTGAGCTCATAGTTCTATTGCAAATTGATCGATTGTATTGACTAGTTTGTGATTCTTCTAGTAGTCTGTATGAGCTCATTCAACTTTTCATTTGCCATCTTGATCTCTATAGTCAACCTCTGTTTGATTTGGAAGTTTAATCTGTTTTAGATTAGATTGAGATCATTTGTGATTAGGCAAAGTATTGTTTAGAGCTCATAGTTTGAATTTATATTATCATATTCATTTCATGAAGAGTATAGACAATAGGATTGAGATGGCAAAGACTTGTTCTTTAGCTACTCTCTCTTACGAGAGCACATAATATCATCAATCAATATGTTGGAATAGTGTCTGCAGTACACCGTGAGTTCTTGTCGCATCCTCTCTGTGAGTATTGCTCCTCTGTGGCGATTCGGTTGATCTTTGCATATATATATATATATATATATATATATATATATATATATATATATATATATATATATATATATATATATATATATATATATATATATATATATATATATATATATATATATATATATATATATATATATATATATTTGATACCTTGATCCTTATTAGTTACGATTTACGAATCTATCTTGAAGATATTACAAATTGATCGAGTGGGCTTTGTTGACATGCTCGTGATGAACTCATCTTATCTTGAGATTGAATGTGATAGTTAGTTCATACTTGAGCTCTATTGTATTACTTACTCTTGTCAATATGATGTCTTGTTAATTGGTTACTTTCGGTTGAGCTCATAGTTCTATTGCAAATTGATCGGTTGTATTGACTAGTTTGTGATTCTTCTAGTAGTCTGTATGAGCTCATTCAACTTTTCATTTGCCATCTTGATCTCTATAGTCAACCTCTGTTTGATGGAAGTTTAATCTGTTTTTAGATTATGATTGAGATCATTTGACAGTTAAGCAAAGTATTGTTTAGAGCTCATAGTTTGAATTTATATTATCATATTCATTTCATGAAGAGTATAGACAATAGGATTGAGATGGCAAAGACTTGTTCTTTAGCTACTCTCCTACGAGAGAACATAATATCATCAATCAATATGTTGGAATAGTATCATGCCTTTGTTAATCTCTAGACCTTTTATTGGTGAGAGTTTAATCGAGCGGTTCTTATTAAGAACCGCTGTGATTCCTTTGCATTTCCTTAGAAAGCTGGTGGATTAAGGAGTGTTAAATTCTTTAGGAATTATGCTTTAATGCTAATTAATTTTGTTCGGATTAATTCTGAAATTTTGCTAAAAGCGCATTTTTACAACTATCCAAAAGAAAGTTTTACTTGATTCTATTTTGTTTCTATGTTGGGATTAAACCTTTGCTTAGCATTTCCTTCGTCGATCATTTTACTTGATTCTAGTTCTATGTCTTCATTAAAGGCTAGTCTTACGTACATGAAGCATTAAACCTTTGCTCAAGATTTTCTTAAATCGATCTGACACACTTGAGTGTACCTTTGCTTCGTGCCAATCCTCCACGGCACAACAACGCAAATGGTACACTCGATGTCGAGCTCGATAAAGTAGGCTCGAACAAAAATACGCTTCGAACAAAAGATTTATATCACTAGTTTCTATCTATACAAAGATCACAAGAGAAGTGGTGGATTAAGGAGTGTTAGGAGTGTTAGAATAGAAGCTCGTGGATTAAGGAGTGTTAGGAATGTTAGTAGTCTGTATGAGCTCATTCAACTTTTTATTTGCCATCTTGATCTCTATAGTCAACCTCGTACTTCTTCACGAGATTAATTGTTTCATATTTATCTTTGGAATGTTAGTAGTCTGTATGAGCTCATTCAACTTTTCATTTGCCATCTTGATCTTTATAGTCAACCTCTGTACTTCTTCACGAGAGCAAGTAAGCGAGATGGCGAGAGGCACCGTCTTCGCCGTCGTCACCGACGCCGCAGATGGAAGAGGCGCCGACGAGGCCGCCAACACCGAGCCCGAGATGGAAGAGGCGCCGACGAGGCCGCCACCGTCGGCGATAATGACACTAAGCGAGATGGCGAGGACAATCGAAAATGCCTTTGGGCGGATCGTCATCACGGGTCGGTGACTTTGGGGTCCCTCTGAGTCCCAAGAGATCGCCGACAGATTCCGGACCGTCTGTGGGATACTTGGAAGGAGCGGGTCCCCATCACCACACCAAGGTGGAAGGACTGACGAAAGAAGCGAAAGGCGTCTTGTGGGCGAACTTTCGAGAGAAGTTCACTATTCCAGAAGCAGACGTGGCACGCGTGCGACGGACGGCGATGCTCACGATGGATAAATCATGGAGGACCTTCAAGAGCATTCTTGTTACGAAGTACGTGAACACGGGTCAGACACCCTTCACGCAGTATAGATTCTTGACGCGGGAAGCATGGGACACCTTTGTGGCTATGAAAACGACGGCCGAATTTAAGGAGCAAAGTGCGGCGCACAAAGCTCTCTAGACACGAAACACTCACCCGCACAGACTTCAAGACCGCTGGGTATGCGCGAGGTAAATCTGAGAATGGGCAGCGGAGGAGCAGAACCCGTTTCCTGATGTCACAGACCCGCGTTCCCTAAGCTGGTTAAAAGCGAGGGCAAAAGTCTCGTCTTCGGGCAGCATCTCTTTCACAAACCCGGCAGACCAGGAAGTGTCCCAACGTCTGGTAAATATGTCGAACTACCTAGTTAATAAGTCCATAACTTCATAGTGTCTATAATAACATGATGACCTCTTGCAGCGTGACTTGACTGCCCAAGCTTCCCAAGGCTCCTTCCATGCGCGAGGAGAAGGATATACTATCTCTGACCTTGGGAAACAAGGAGCACCAGTGTCACACGCGAGGCCTTGGGGTTAACGTACCTTGGAGTCATGGATTCGCGGATGACTCTTGCGTATAGGAGTAGGAAGAGATCCAAGGCGAAACACGACGGCCGGTTGGTACAGATGATTACTAACAAATTTGAAGAAAAGATAGTAGAATTGCGAGTCAAGCGGAGATAGTACTCTGAGCCGTGATGTAAGCCGCCTCTGATAATCGGGAGGCGATCCTCCTCGGCGTCGGAGTAGCGTCGCGTCGCGCATAATTCCGAACATGACGACGTCCGAAATGCCGATAGAGCGACATCCGATCAGCGATGAAGCGACATCAAGGTAACGTACATCTATGGAATGCACCAAAGATAGACCTATAGGACGCATTAGCTAATTGCGTGTCGTTTTATAGGAGCCGACACCGTGCAAGCTCAATTGAGGATGGATGGGTCCTTTGTATTGAGGTCAGCGAGGATGGTGTATCCATACGAGGAAGGCGGTCTGACACGGTGCCCGCCTAAGCGCAGGTTACGCCAAGGTCGGTGGATATGGTACATGTCAATTTCGAGCCATCCGTGAAGATTCGCCGAACGAAGAGATCATAACACTAGGGGATGCCGTCCTCTCTTTTATCCAGTGGCCCAAGAACAACATCGCCCTGGACCCAGCAGTGCCGCGATCTGGACACAACCATTCCTCTCCAACGGGACCCTCGATGACTCCACCTCATGTTTCGTCTTAGATGGCCACCTCTTCGATTCCCGTGGAGAAGACGCTGAAGGAACAGCAAAAGCATGCCGACGTATCGGTTCCCGAGTCGTCTCACAAAAAGACGTTGCCAATCGCTAAGGCCAAATCGAAATCAACGAACATTAAGGCGCCTCCCAAGTCCAGGAAGTCCGCGATACCCAGGAACTACATCATCGGAAAAATGTTGTGCTCCGACGCAGTATTAATGCACGCTGGATATGCTTGTCAGGCTTTGCATGCACGGTACTTGGACAAGACCCAAAAGAAGGGTGCGATCTTTGGAATCACCGTCGAATCTGAGGACAAGCATTTCTTCAACGGGACGAGGTACTTCGTCGTGGGCTTCAACGACCTATATGACCTATTCAACCTCGTTGGCCTCGATGTCTCGCTTCTACGATGTTGGACACTGTAAGTGCGTACAATCAAGTTCTACATTCATGTAATACCGATAAATATCACAACTCATTGCTTATGTATAGATACATGTTGAAAAATATCCGGGAATGGAAAGAACCGGTGGGTTTCCTCGACCCACATGTGGTATCGTTGCAAACCATCCAAGAAGACTCGTCCTTCGTCGAGAAATACATAACGAGGTCATTGCTTCGTCAGACGAACATGAAGTACATAGTGATGCCCTACAACCAGGGGTAAGTGTCACTACTTGCTATGCAAATTTCATTTGTACTTTATACGCAGCACAAACTTAGGTTTAATGACTATAGCGACATACATGAGTAGGTACCACTGGATCCTTTTAGTTATTATACCCAAGAGGAACCATGTGATATACCTTGATTCCCTAAACCGCAACAAGCACGACTTGACATTCTAAGAGGAATACTGAGAGGTATGCTCATTTCCTCCTTACATAACTCTATTGTAGTCTTCATTCGTTTGAAATGGCTGAGGATAACTTTTTCGAATCATGTAGGTTGTTCATCAATTATGTTGCCAACAAAGGAATATACAATGGAAAGAGCGCACAACTAACACACAGGATGGATTTTCCGGTACGCGCTACAACACGATAGTCCTATATCATACTTCATAATAACGCGTCTCGAATGACTATACCTATATATGTAATTCTATTTTTGCGGTTACAACAACAAAAGATGATGAGTTATGTGCAATCTATATGCGCTATCATATGCGACTAATCCTTAGAGCTAGGAAGAAGGATCCTGAGGTTTGTCAATCTCGAAATAATTATTTCCTAATTATAAATTTAAATATATATAGCTTACCACTTTACTCTTGGTAGCGACATGTCTTGGATTTACAATGTGATTCACTCGTTGCGGAAGAGATCAATGACATTCGAGGGAAGCTCTGCACCTTTATCAACACAGAAATCATTAACGACAATGGAGAGTTTCACTCATCGCCAACCAAGAGCATCACCACATCGACACCTCTCAACGTAAACAATTGTAATCCAGTTGTAACTATAGCGACAATACTTGAACAAATGCGATCTTTTGTAATTTATTTTGAGTAATGATCACTTTGAGTTGTCAACAATTGATTATCTCTAATGAATCTGTTTTTGTGCATGCTTGAATCTGTTTTTGTGCATGCTTGTTTTCAGAGGGCATGGCTAGCAATTCCTGAGGCTAGCCAGAAAAACAGCAATATTGTGGTCAGGGGGGTATGAGCTATCACAGACGGTTTTTTGTTAAAACCGTCTGTGAAGGAAGTATCACAGATGGTTATAAAAACAAACCGTATGTGATTCGCGAATATCACAGACGGTTCTCAACAAAAGCCGCCTCGTGATATTGACAAATCACAAACGGTTTTCTTTAGAACCGCTGCGTGATATTCACAAATCACGACGGTTTTCTTTAGAACCGCATGTGATAATCTAAATCACGACATTTTTTAGTCCAAGCATGCGTGATACTAGCCTTCACGAGCGGTTTTTAGTAAAACCGTGCGTGATATTGCGTATCACTGACGGTTTTTACCGCTGTGATAATGGCCTGTTATCACATACCAACAAACATAGACGGTTCGGAAACCATCTGTGATGACGGTTCTGAACCGTCTGTGACGTGGCTTCCTGTAGTAGTGGGTGGAGGTGGCCGAATCCGGCGGCCCACAACCGGATCCAGGCCAGCTCGACCAAGAGAGAAGAGAGGAGGAGAGAGTTGGCTGGAAGGCAAAAGAGGAGGTGGCCGAGGCGATGAGGAGAGGCGCCGGTGGAGGTGGCCTGTGGTGGCACTGGTGGTGGAGGTGGCCAGATCCGGCAGCCCATAGCCGAATAAGGGAAGGAAAAAGGGGAGGACATAAAAGAAGAATAAGAGAAGGAAAAGAGAAGAAAAGGCGAAGCTGCAAATCCGAGGCAAATTCGACTGACAGGCACGAGTGGCCGAGAAGATCATGTCCGGTGGAGTTGTGCATGTTGCTTTATCACCATGTAATTCGTAGAAGATTCCGATGTGCCCCCGCAATTTTCACAACATGCCAATCTTTTTTTCCCTCCCAAGCTACCATTATTAGTGACAGATATGTTGTCCCTATTCACGAAAACACTTTGCCGATAGACTAATTGACATGGAAGTTCTAAATTACCAACAAATTAGTTGACCCTAATTATCTATAGAATTACAGACAGATGGCTTGTCCCCGTAACGCAGTATTGCCGACAGATACTCTGCCAGTATTTTTACCAATAGATAGTTTGTCAGTGAAGGTCAATTTTACCCCATTGACATCTGATGGGAATACTGGGTCGTGATGTAGTGTCTTCACCAGACAATTCACCCGCTATCCTGGTGATCAAACATCCATAACTTCTAATTCAGGAATCTAAACATAGAAAACCACATGATTTATGGAATCTACACAAAATTTTCTGTATTTTCCTAGTTATGCACATTCCCTAATTAAGTTGTTTAAACCCCCATTTTTAACCTTGAATGTCAATCTGAAACAATACTGAACAATAGGCTTAACAATTTTATATTTATTTTTTTGTCACATAAAAGTAGCAAACCTTACCACTTATGAAAACTATGGAAAATTACATAATTTTCCCTACGTATGACCATAATTTAATTCGATCTTCTACTGTAGGTAAAAAGGCAAACAACACAACTGCTACCAACGGCGATGAAATTCTAGATAGCAACGCTCCAAAAGCCATACCTTGCACTCTATGGGAAGCTTAAACAATAACCTACAATATTCATAATACGACAAAGCTATACAATAGGATGTAGGTACCCCCAAAACTCTCTCGCAAAGCTCAGCAACACATTGAACTGAAACAAGGTATAACCAAAACACCAATTCCCACTATCGAGCTACCCTAAAGTTTTATTAAACGACAATCTTACATCGCAGCAAGCTTCTAGACCATTACCCCTCGAAAACAGATGACGAAGATGATCAGATCACGAAACCCTAATTTTTCCCTCTTCTTCTTTTCCCTTTCTCTTCCTCTCCTTCTCCTTCCTTGCTTCCTCATTGCTCCTCCTCTGCGGTAGCAGCGCAACAACTTCTGATAGTAGTAGTAGTAGCAAGAAGAAGATCGGTTAGCATAATGCCAATCAGGCTCGATAAAGCGCAAAAAGGGCAACAATAAACTAGCAACGCAGCAAGAAGGCAAGATGGTTTGGCATAACGGTGATGGCGAGGTTCGGCGAATGACAATGCAACACGATAGCCAACAATGAGAAGCGGTGTACTAGGTTAGGGAAGGGGGCAGAGGTGGAGGCGGCTAGGGTTTAGGGGCAGCGCTAGGGCCAGTAGCCCCCTTTTTATGTGGCGGCATAGGGGGCCCCATGCCGAGTCCAACTTGGACTCGGTTGGGCCCTACCCTAGCTCCACCCAAATTTCAATTTTTAGTGGACTAGCCTAATGTATAACAACTTGTGCCCCTTCCACCAAAGAAAGGTGCCCTAACAAATCCACTTGTACCCGCTTATTTTTTGACACAGGTCCATACAGCTTGGAATATAGATTGTGCATTTTCCTCATAGTGGGTGTTTCGATGAGGAGTTACTTTGGAAATTTCTAGGAGTTAGTTCAATTCCTAAGAATTTGAATCCAAATCCCCCTATCTAAACCGGCCCGCTCAGTAGTTAAGATTGTAAACCATAAAGGTCCCATTACGCTAGAACAAAAATAAACCTGTTGGATATTGTGTTGGCATTATTATAGCTACAAGCCTATACAACCCCACTGCAGGAAGTAGAAATTGTGTTGGGATTTGCAGGTGAATATTCGTTGGATTGAACCATGGCCTTGGCAGACTCGATCGTTACATACAACTCGCAATAGTGCAGAGGAATCCTAGGTCTCCGGTAGCAAGAGCAGCTACAAGTGGTGCATAGAGAATGGCCAACTTTTTGATACACCTACCAAAGTGTTGATATTAATGATTTTGCATTTCTGCTTTTCCTACGGATGGGCTTCGGTTAGTGATTATGTTCAAAGCTTTTTCTTCACTGATAGCAAAAATAAAAACTTTTTCTTCACAATCTTGAACTGAACATGTAATGTCTGACAGTTACATGACTTGAAATGAAACAGTATGAAACTGAAATGAGCTTGAAGACACCCCTCCTCCTCCTGTGTTTTGTTAGAATCTGACATCTAGAAGATAAAGCTGATCTCACAAACAAGAAAAAAGTCAATAGTTAAAGCTACAGATTTAGCTCCTTAGCTAATTACAGTAGTTCGCATGATCCCCATTATATACATGTAAACGGTATGAATTTCAAGTGAAAGACCAAATAACTACGCTGATTGATTTTACTCCTCATTTTGGTGGTGTTTTCAGTTGTTTTTTAATAAGTTCGTTTTGATTTTAGCAAAACGTCCAATTGGTTATGCACATGACGAATAAATCATTGATTTAATTGCAAAATTTACCTTACATGTCAACATCTCCTTTTTTTTCATTGACCAGATAAATACAAGCCTGCAATTCTCTGCCAGATGCAAACCAACTGAAACTGAGCCATCAGAATATTTCCATTTCATTGAGATTGGAGACTACACATACTGGCATGGTTACTCCCTCCCCCCAAAAACAAAAAAGTTGGTAATTAATTAACACCAAAACTTCTTTTCACCAAATGGATTTTGGCTTCTTCATCCTAGCTAGGAGATATACCTAAACCAAGATCCATCTTTGGACTGACATGTACTTGCGCAATAGTTACAGTGGTACTGCTAGTACTAGCTAGCTATAGTAAGTTGGCTCCCAGAGGCATTTAAGCCCTCCCATCCATCCATACGGCTTGAGTTCCAGTCCTCTTCTTTTTTGTGCATAAGTGTGCTAATTAGAGCATTTCCTTAAATCCTCTCACACCTCTCACGCATGTCTGCAGTCTGGCAGCCGTTTCCTGACAAGAACAGAAAATGTCAACTGCCAGGATAATATATCATGATTTGTTTTTGGTTAAGAGACATATATTCTTGTTCTTAAAAAAGATATATTTTTTGCCAAGTAAGAAAATATGTCTCTAAAAAAAGTAAGAAAATATTCAGACAGAAAATAGCTGAAGCTAGCTGCAGTAAGCAAAAGGTGCCCAGGCAATTTGTTGTTTTTTTTTCTTTTGTTATTCTTTTCCTTGGAACAAAACTGTAAAACTAAGGGCCTCAATTATGACTAAAATTTAACGTCCTTCGCAGAATTGCACGGTAAATGGAGTGGAGATGAAGAACAAAAAGGGAACATAAGCTACTAAAGTGCCTTGAATATCGTTTACAAATTTCAAAGGAGCCAGAAACTTTGGGCTAACATGTACTAAAAGAGGCTTTATATTTTATAGAACATATAAAATTCATGCACTCGAAAGGAAAAATATGAAACCAAGAATTCTTAAAATTTTAAATAAAGTAAGTATTGGAAGTGGAAAGGGGAGCTAGCAATTTGGAAAGAACCAATTGAACAATCTCATGAAATGTACCACGGACAGATCATTACACTAGTGTAAAAGAAGAGAGATGCTTCAGTCACTGAGAGGAGGTACCAGTACTAAATAGTACTCTCAATTAACATCAATTCCACAAAACCTGAATTCAGAAAACATTAAAGGACTCAAAACCCAAAGAGACAAGAACATCTACATATATATACTTAACCATGAAAAACTAGATCATGTGACTTGCATATAAGAAGCTAATAACTACCATCAAGATGATAAAAATTAAACTGAAGATTATAGTACATACATATACATGTATACAGTATACATACCCTGATCACCACCTCAGCCCAGTTGGGATCCTTTGCACAGGGATTGCATGAGCTCCACCTGTGTCTTCAAGCAGACAACATAGTCCAAGGCCTCACTGAGCAAGGAGAAGCCATGCAAGGCCTCCCCTCCTGGCACGAGCTTCCTGAGCAGCTGCAGCCTCCCCTTCACCATCCTCCTGGCCGCCATTGCACCACCTCCATTGCTGCCGCTCGCCGCCGCCATCAGCAAGCTCCTCCTCTTCCTCCTGGAGCTGCACACCCTGTGCGACCTCCTCACTATCTTCCTGCTCCTGACCTCCTTCCTGCCCGCAGCGGCAGCCGCCCTCTCGTAGCCGCCGCTGCCCATGATACGGCGCATGAGGGCCTCGTTGCGCCCGTCCGCCGCGTGCCGGGCGACGAGGGCGCGCGCCCACGGCACCGTGCCGCCCCGGGCCGACGCCATCGCCACGTCGGAGGAGAGCTTCACGGCGTCCCGGCGCTCCCGGAGGCCCATGGACTTGGACGTGAGGCCGGCCACCTGCAGGCTCAGCAGGAGCTGCTTCAGGAAGGCCTTCTTGAACCTTCTTGGGGCATGCATTGCTGTATGTTTGTATGCAGAATCTTGTGAGCAACAAAACAATGGACTCCTTTGCTTGCCTTGCTTGGTTGGTTGTTGGAAGGAGATGGAAGAAGAGAAGAAGAGGAGAGTTTATGGGTTTGAGTTGTTGTAGGAGGCTAGGAGCTAGGAGAGGTGTTTATGTAAATATAAAGAAGCTGGCTTAGGTGTGCCCAAGAAAGTTGCCTGTGCCCTTGGGTTTGCATGTGGCCTTCTTCAGCTGGTATTCATTGCTGTGTGTAGGGAATATTGTTTTTGTTTCCACCATCCATTTGGATTTTCCAAAAGGTATGGTCCTGTTTGGATTACAAACATTTTCGAGGAATTTCTTTTGTTAAATCCCAGCTGATGTTTCATTTCTTACCAATTAACTTCATATACCATTCCTCCTTTCCAAAAAATATGTCTATAATTTCCTTCTGATTTTTGGGTATGCTTAGAACGCAGGAATTTCTTTTTTTTTAAGAAAGCAATGTAATTACTACAAGAGTCCAGCAAAATTCCCTATTTCAAGTGGGACGATCTAAAAAAATTATTAGTGCAAGCCTGCAAGGTACATACATACCAATTGGTTCTGTCCAAATTGCAAATAAGAGTCCTTCTATGCCTTAAAACAAAGGCTATAGATTGTAAAACTCATGAGGTCATTGACATGTGTATGCACGTTTTCTTTTTGAAAAAGTGTGAGAACACTTTCCAAAAATTTAATGGTACATAGTGCTATCTCGCCTTTCACGAGTTATCTGAGTGTTGTGTTGGTTTAATATTTTCCGTAAGTCAATGTGCATTATGTTTGAATGGGAGTTAAATTGGGTATGTACAAAGGAAGGGAAGAAATATCTCAATAGAGGGACCCAGTTTGGACTGTCTTTTTAACTGTAGAAAGCAGTTATATAACTTCCAATGGGTTGTGTTTTTTTATTAATTATTTATTCATTATTAAATAGACTTAGGGGGTAAGAAAAGGAAAGGTCTGAAGTGTGCAAGATGATAGGAAAAAGAAAAGGAGAGAAAAAAGAATGCACTTTTCTGGGGGCATGTTATAAGAGGGCTGGGAAGAGGGAAGGGGATGGAAGATGCAGACCATGCACATGCCTGCACATGGTGGACTAGCCCCACTTGGACCCTAATAACACCCAAATAGTCACCATTAATGCCAAATGAAGACTTCTTAATTAATTCCTTAATTACCCCTCCAGTTCCAAAAAACAAATCGTTTTGGAATGCACATGTATAGTTAAACTTTAGAAACTTTGGTTATCGATATCTTCTTAAATATTTAGATTAGATATATGAAAATCATATGTGTAAATTTGTCTCGAAATTGCTTTCATAATATTATAATTTTGTTGGATTTTAAAAATAATTAAAATAGTAATTAGTGGTCAAATTTGCATTTTGGGGACCGTGTCGATGTCCAAAATAATTTGTTTTTGTGAACCAAATGGAGTAGTTTTATGGGTGAAATATAACATCAACTCTTACAGGATACATGGTTTAGGTTAATGGATTGTTCTAGGCTTTGTGCATGGTAATATCAATGAAAGCATCTTATAATGTGAAGTTACATCCTTGCATAAAAAAGCACATTGTGTAATTACCTAAAGGTGTGAACTCTAAACCTTTGTGATAAATGACTTAATATAAAGCATCATAAGAAAAGACATGAACAAAACCATAATATTAAAAAGTACAGTGTGTGTGGAGACTGGACATCCTGTATATATTTTGAATTTCTTCAATATTTTTGTCAAAAGGTATTATTTAAAAAATCAATTGGCTATTCATATGAGCAATTATTAGTTCCATTGCATATATCCGTAGCTTTTGCTCCTGCATTGTAAAATCTCCACAGAATATGAGACTCATCTAAAGATTCTACTGAATGGAAATTGTAGTAAATTTTTATTGCTGGTCCAACAACAGATTCGATTAAATAAACAAACAGAAGATCCTTTTTGTTTTAATTATAACCAAATCTTATATGTACTTCAGGTTCACAGTGGTCTATTAGAATTTGCACATTAAAAAAGTTAACAATATAATCTTATTGACTAATTAACATGGCCATACTATTAAGCAATATACATGTTAAATCAGTTATTTCAAACATAACCAAATGTGTTTACACATAACCAAATGTGTCAATCAGATGATCATACAATAAGGCAACAAGAGTGTTGACATCTGCAAGCTAGAGAGCAAGGATGTATAGTATGATTCTTGCACTAACAGCTTTGCATGTGTTCCCCCATTAGCAAGAGGTTCCTTGACTTTGTTGGCAATAGTACTTCATGGCCAGAGCATTTGAGTGCAGTGGCAGTGAGCCAGTAACATGGAAGCATGATTTGTAGCTGTGGGAGCATGGCCACTAGCTTTTTTCCACACCATTCTCCTCTTTGCGCCAAAATAATAATAATAATAAATACCACTCACATGGCATCCACATGGAGATTACTAATCCCATAAAAGCTACATATGCATTTCCATCTGATTTATTACTTAGTTCATTTTAGAAAGAAAAAAATACGAAATGAAATATTTTAATTCTCTCAAGTATATATGTTTGTTCTCAAGACAAAGCTGAAGTGCTTGGACAAGAAAATTGGTATGCTTTTGGACAAATGTTTATGGATTTTTATGAAACAACTCCTCCAAGGCTCCAACTAGTTCTAAGCCCAGGTAGACTGGGTTCAGGTTGAACCTAAACTATACCTGCATTCTAATTTTGGAAGTATGCGTATGAGATTGCAAAAGCTCCAAGCAACTAGTGTGCAAGTGCAACATGCTTTCTCTTTCCTACAGACATCATGTGCCCTTCTACTCGTGTTTGTTTTGCTCCTCCTAATTTGACCAAAATTTTGTTGCCTACACTAGATTTGACTAGGGTTTGGTTTGTGAGGAAAAAAGATGTACTTGTACCGAAATTTGGCAGATTAATTTCAATCTTTTTCCCAGAACGAGGACAAATTCTAGAAGCCAAATTGGGGCCAAAATTTGGTCACATACAGAAAGAATTTAGTTGCAAATATAGGGTACCTTAGGCTGTAAAGAAAACCCACCCAATAGGCCGATACATGTTGGATATATTGAAACATTCTGTTTATGTTCCAAAGCATGAATTAATTGTTAATGAGACAGTGGATTCCAAAGTACCTGCAAAACGTAAGAGTTCTGCAATAATAAGTAGCCGACCCCTCTAGTAGTGAAGGACTGAAGGAGAAGCATTACTAAATAGTGACGAGTAGTGTCTCCATTAGTTTATATGTAAACTACACAAATTTCATGCTTGAATGGTACAGCCGTCTAGCAATATTCCAGTCTAGCAGCTGTTAACATTAGTTTTTTGCGTGGTCATTTGGTTGACCAATGTAACAATATGCTTCCCAAATATTGTTTCTGAAAATTAGCATGAATATATCATGCCTATGCTTGACTACGAACACTCATTGGACCCATTGTACGCGTGCCCAGTCGTCCTTTGATAAGCACCCATAAACAATCTACTGTTCATCTCTTCTCAAAAGAAATATATATCATTCCCCCAAAGAAAAAGAACAGTACGATTTCCACATGGCATTGAATTTCTAGCCATGTATACACAGAAACTTTCTATCCGAAAACTCGTTTTCGAATATTCCAAAGCGGATAGCTGCCCCTTACTCCCTTAGTTTGATATGGATACGTCACCTCTCTTCTGTGAAATTGTTCTGAAATGTTCAAATAACATGGGAAACATGCACTTATTTCCTTGCATCACACTTAGTCATCTCTTAAGACGAGCAAATTCAATCTCGTCGAGTTTATGATTCCTCGACCTCTTGGCTTAGGGAAGACCTAATTTTCAGTAAGTTGGACACGCTAATTGCAATGAAGTGCCCCTGAGTTCGGCCTAGCACATAGTGGAAGGCCGGTATAGCAGCCTGAAAGACATTCTAGGTACCAGGTAACTCTGTCAAGGTTAAGTAATTTTTGCCAACACAAGGTAGCATAAGCCATAAAGCCAGCGAAGTATCATAGCAACAACACAAGGCAAATCATCCTAAAGGTGCTGGCTGTAGTAGTTGCTCCAGTGCTAACTCCAGTGACATGACAGAGAGGGAGCGGCAATTTCCTCATGTCAGCACAGAGACCATGTTAGCATCAAAATCCAACTGCCAACTTAGGGGGTTGGCCCCTTGAATTCTGGATGGCACACAAGGCAATGCATTGAGAGCTACACACTAGTCAACAGGGCTGGCAAGTACTGATGTACTATGCTTAGTGAGGCTATCCCCTGGAACCACATGTTGGTGTTGTTCAGGTGCCCTTGGCATGCAGACACATGGTCACACATGGATGGGCTCCTCCTGTCCAGGCAAAGCCATGCCATCTCTCCTTTCAAGAATAACTAGAGATCTGAAGAGCACCCCCTCTCACTGGGACCCAAACCTGCTGGCCTCCCATTTCCTGCCAAAAATTTGGGTGCAACTTGGGGAGATTGGTCAAATTAATCAGGTACTTTTTTAGAGTTTTTCTTTTAATTTTTTATTCTTGGGTTACTAGCTAGGACGTGCTGCATGCCTTGCTAGCTCCTAGTTAGTCTGCACATGTCATTAATTCCAAAAGGCTAAGATTTCTTTCCTGTTTACAAACTTGTACAGATCATTGTTTCTACTTTTCTGTAACATCTTTTTATCTGTAAAAGCCTAGAACATAGATTAGGATAAAAGGAACAATTTTATTTGACCAATGAACTAATTAATCAAATATTCACAGCGGCGCGAAGCTAGAGAATCATGTGATAACTCAGTACATGGTTAAGACCGCTTATTATTACATAAGGTATTGGTTGATGGTTTAATTCCTACATATGTACAAGGGTGAATTCAGGGTTCAAAACATCGGCCGATAATCGCCGATTTTCGTTTCCATTCAGCCCCCGGTAGGAATTCAAACCGGATTCAAAAAATTCAGTTTGCTTGAATTTTATCCCAACAAATAAAATTTGCTTGGATTTTTTTTTGAATTTGATTTTAAAAAATCAAAAAAACTGAAAATTTCGGCCAAAACCGTCTTACCACCGCCCTCCCCCAAAAAAAAAAAACTTACCGGTTAAAAACCAGTGGGTGAGTTAAGAGGTCTTCTGACGAGATTTGACTCAATTTATTAACCTCAGGTTTTAAGCAGAAAAAAACATGCATGTGTCCCCATATGCCAGATGATAGAGATGTAAAGAGCTCCAGAGGCTGCCCTACTAGATTCTATCCATGCCCCTACTTTGGGTGCAAATGGAAAAAAGATTGGTCATACTAATCAGATTTGTCCACTTCGACCTGGACTAGTGGGCTGCATATGCATGCTTTCCTCAGTAAACTTGCACATCAGCACATGCTTCTCATTTCAAAAAGGTAAGCTTGGTTTTATCCAAGGTAGCAAGGGCCAAATTGCTTTGTTTAGTCTTCCCAACCTCTAATGCTTGCTCCCCCTTGAAACATGGGGAGGCGCTTGTCACCTCTGTCTGCTTGCTGCTGTTCTTATCCTGCTACAGATTGTGCTTAATGGCAAACAGGATTTGGTGATAGAAAAATTTGACTACCATGTCAAAGGTGATGAGTCAGCACCTATGTATGTCATGAAAAGGGATGACACTATATCCAACTTATTCCCTATTATCTCACTCGTATGACTTGACCAACTAGGTATATTCCAAATATATGAGTAATCTTAACTATGGAGATAATGTTAGAAGGAAAATATATAATTCTATGCTCTACCTAAAAAGAAAATTGCTCAAATTTGAAAGTTCATTTTAAAATTTTCACCACATTTTTCCTGACTCTTATTGCATATTTGATTCCTCACAAATCCAGACTTGCAGCTCTGATCTTTTGCAGCATCAACAAACACATCCTGCCAAATCAGCCTTTGAGTGCCCCATTTGTCTGCACCCTTTATGCTATTCACCCTTGCAGCTGCAGTATAGAGTTGATGAGTCATCTTCTTGTTGTTGTTTCCTATGTTTGGCACTCTCTCTGTAGAGAGATAACGGCTTTGCAGAGTACACATAAATGTCCTATTACATTCCTGATCACTGAATGTAGGGACGGAGCCAGAAAAACTACTGCTATTTTTATCTAGCACATTTATGTGTACATAAGGAGAGCACCCCTGCCACCGTGACCGAATGCGATGCAACTAGAGCTTCCTTTCCAATAAATCCTCAGGAAAAAAATAGGAGGGATGAGAAGAAGAAAAAAAAAGATGGCCATGGCAGAGGTATCCGAGGAAAGATGCAACTCGATCATTTCCTTTCTATTTGTCGTGTTTGCAAGGTGTTATGATCAGATTCCAGCATTTGCTTGTACTGCTCTCTAAGCATCATGGGGAGGTGCTGTAGAACTACCTGGCAAACACTGTAAGAAGTACAAAAACAATAGGGTTCCGTTTCTCGGCGGTAATTGGCTGGTTAGCGACCTTAAAACCAGGACTAATTGGTATAAAATATTTCTAGTAGGTTTGTTTAGTATACCTACCGTATATACTGCTTAGCACATCAAATTTCATATATTGAACATGCGCGTCAACAAAAAGCTTAGCTATCAAGGAAAGGCGAGCACTTCCATTCATCCTCCAAAAGCCCCATCTCGACGCTGGAATCTTGCAAGAATCCTAAAGCCAACATTCCGAATAGTTCCAACATTCTACTCAAACATTTCAATAGAAATATGCTCTCTACTAGCTGCAACATTGCCCACACCAACACACCATTCCCCGCAGTACTATGCCCCCTGAAAACAATGCCTGGCAGATTTAGCCTATGTTTCGTCAGCCAGGCCTGAAACCTGGGTCTGATCATGTGTCCGTCTGACGCCCTGAAGAAAGGATCATGGAGGCCTGCAAACGAAGGACCATGCCTGAGCACGACGTGCCATCATTCCCTCGGAGTCCGTGCCTACCGCGCATGCCGTCTTCTTCTTCCACCATACATGGAACCGTTGGCGATGACAGGATTCCACGGTAGGCGTCACTGTGGCTACAGTCTTCTCCTCATGTTTGGTGTGGGTTTGTGCGTCAAATCAGTGGTGGAGCCAACCCTCCGTGGCTCCACCACTAATCACCTTATGTCCGTCACTGCCCATTGAAACTGAAGAATAAAGTATTCTCGGCCCACGGAGAACCCGAGTTCATGGCCATGTTAAACTTGGCCAGGCTAGATTTTTTTTTTGTTGGCTTCACTACTGCGTCAAATCCATGGAGCATCTGCATTTGCAATCAGCATGTACACTTCGGCGTTTGGCTTGGACTGGACCAGTGCTAGATATACATGAGATGATCATGCATTGTATATACTGTGGATGTCATGGGGACATTATGGATATCATGGGGACATGCTCATGATCTTAGGTGATGAGACAATTGGCAATAGTGTTGAATGTTTGTTGAAATCTGGAGTTTTCAGCAAGTGTCTGGAAAATCGGTCGTACCGGCGTTGAAGCTGCGGTACAACCGAAGTGCGGTATGACCGCAAGTTTGTTGGCGGTAGTACCGCGATGCGGTGATACCGAAATTTGCATGACGGTTGGAAAATTCCAGAGAAGGTGTATTTGAGCTCTGGTTTTCTTGTGGAGCTGTTCGACCGCACTTTGGTTGGCGGTTCGACCATATGTCGGTATGACCGCTTGAGAGCGGTATGGAATTTCCAGAGAAGTTGTTTTTGGAGATTTTGGGATTCTTCGAGATGCGATACGACCGTAGTGTTGTGAGCGGTACGACCGCAGTGTGGTAGTACCGGTGGATATGTAGCGGTAGTACCGCTTGTGGAATGATTTGAGCTGAATGTTGGTTCAATTGGAGAAATGGTTTTGGGTTAGGTCAAGTTCATGGTCATCAGTGCATATATGTTGCATGATGCATGTTTTGGCTAACGTGGGTCAAGTTGTGAAGAACTTGTTCCCGAAAATGGTTGCTTGGTCTATTATTGTGCAGGTGGCTTGCAGGTCTATGACGGTCAGCGGCGAGGTGGATCGGGACTAAGCTTGGAGAGCTGAGGTCCAGAACGATCAAGGATGTCGGGTGAGGTCAGAGGACTCAAGCGGGGCGCATGATGGACAAGGATGACCGAACGGGCAGTTCGGTGCGACTGGTTGGATCAAGCGGCACGAGAGTCGTTGCAAGTGCTCAGTGGTGCCAGTGGGATCCGGACGGGAGAGACTTGACGACATGGAGCCGTTGATCAACCTACACGTGGCGAAACATGGGATTGCTTCACGATCTGTGGACTCGGTCTTTTGGAGAAAGATCGAGAAGGGGTATTTTGGTAATTTCACCAAATACCGCCTTGGTGACCTTTTGGCTAAACCGTGGCGCGGGTCGGCGCATGGTGAAGTGGTTTAGGCCAATCGATGATGAAGACGGCGCTTTGAGATGCGTGCGTGTGTTAACCCATTGTGTGTTAGGGTTTAATGGGTGCCCTAATGGAATATACCCTAGATGCTTAGCCTCCACTATAAATATGGGTGTTGTGGGCTGCTTGAGGGCTGCTGGAAGCCAAGGGAGAAGCCAGCCAAACCCCATTGGAGAGATGTCCTATTTTGTCTTAGGGTTTTGAAGAGAAAGGGGAGAGCTAGGTTCTAGGGTTTGGATTGAGAGTGTGTGCTCACGTGGTGAGCTTTGTCCTCCATGTTTGGAGTGGCTGTAACCAACAATCATTCCTCGATCTGAAATCAATCCGATCAATTTGCAAGTTGAGTCCTTTTGTGTTCTTCCTTTCTATTTGATGATTTTAGGGCTTTTCTTGATCTGCGAGTTTCTCTTTGGTTTCTTGCTGTGATCTACCTTGCTGTGACATATGGGAGTGCATCTAAGATCATCTAGATCATTCTTTACCCACGAGCAAGGCTTAGATCATGTTTAGGTTCGAAACTAGGTTTTGAAACCTCCTTCGTTCATTTCAAGAAAGGTAGGAACTTTGACATGGATCTAGTGATTCCTTGCTTGGAATAGGTTCCTAACCTCCTTAGGAAGGTGTGTTTCAAATCTCATAGAGTTTAACCAAGTGGATCAAAAGTTGTGCCAATTTTAGTTTTCGTCGTCGGGTTGTTCCAGAACATTGGTACGATCGCCCGTTTGCCTGCGGTTGTACGATTTCCTTGATTTTTCAGAACTTCTTCAGGGTTTTTGCTGCTGTGCCTTTGGGGGTTTAGGAGTGTATTCATTACAAGTCTTCCACTGTGCTTAAGCATTCATCTTCATAGCTCTCATAGCTATTGGAGTGATTTGCAATTTGCAAGTTGAATCCATTCAGAGTGAAAAAGATTTGGTGCTCCTATTCACCCCCCCCCCTCTAGTCACCTTTCCGGTCCTACAATTGGTATCAGAGCCAAGTTTGCTCTTTTGTGATCTTCACTGATCTTTGAGCTTGGCGACAAATATGAGGACTTGTGAGCGCTTCCTTGAATCTTGTCGTAGTTCTTTTACCAGTGGTGTTGGTCGTAACAAGATATTTGAATGTATGATAAGTATAATGGCGTTTGAGGAGGAAGTCTCCTGTGATATCTGTGGCAAATCCTTTTGTTTTGATTGTCCTAGTTTTAGGGATGAGTCACTTTTAGAGCCCGAGGAGAAGAAGCCCAGTGGCATATGTGCAACAGCGGTTGAGGATGAGAATGATGAAGAGCATTTTGAGGATGATCATGATGACTCTTCTGAAGACGATCCCCTACTCAAGCTAAGCAAGGTGAGCAAAGAAAAACTCATTGATGGCTTGATTTCATATGAATATAAATTGCATGCTCTTAGGAAGAAAATAAAATTGCTGAAAAGAGAAAAGAATGATTTGTGTCATGAGCTCTCCAAATTGAAAACCTCCATGAATGCTTATGATTCTTTGCTTATAGACATGGAGAACTTGAATAATTCACTTGCATGCCTAAAATCTGAAAATGAATTGTTGAAATTAAATGCTTCTATGCCATGTGATTCTTGTGTTGCCTTGCATCATGAGCTTGATAATGCTAAGTTAGAAATAGACAATCTTAGATCTATGGCTAGAAATGATTGTGATTTTTTGTGTAGGCATGCTTGCTGAAATTGAGAAGCTTAAATTAACTAATTCCATGCATCTTGAGCAATTAGAGAATGCTAGGGCTGAAATTAATGATATTAAAGCTAGGCCTTGTAGCATGTGCTTAGAACATGAAAAATTTCTTAATGATGGTTTAGTCTCTTGCAAAAATTGTGCGTGTTTAGAAACTAAAATTAATGCTTTGAACTGCATGCTTAATTCGAAAGCATCATTAATTTCTTGCACATCTTGCATTTTTTTGAAGAGCGAGATTGAGTCTTTGCGCGATGATATGAGCGCCAAATCATGTGACTCTTGTATTTGCCTTCACTCCGAGATTGATGTTTTTAAGATTTCTTTTGCATTTTTGCATTCAGAGTTGGAGTCTTTTTGTGCTAAATGTGAGTCACTTGATGTTGGTTTTTGTGCTATCGCTTTAGATAGCTCTTCTTTAGGAGATTCGACTCTTTCGAACTCCTCTTGTGTTGTCTAGAGGATTTCAAAAGACAAAGGTGCTTCTTCCCTAAATGGTACTACAAAGAAGTATCATTGCACCTTTTGTAAGAAGAATGGACACACTTTTGAGTTTTGCTTTCGCCGTCTAAAATATGAGCGTCGAGTGCGTCGTCGTACCTCTAGGAACACACATATAGTCTTTCTCATGGCATGTGTGTGTCTAGTGTCGATACGAGGACAAGTCATGATTCTAGTTCTTCCAGGACTTCTTCTTTGAGTCATAATGGTGCTTCGTCCTCTCGGACCGTGTCTCTTAGTAGACCTTTATACCATTGCTCATTTTGTGGAAAGAATGGACATTATGTAGATTTCTGTTTTCGGCGTGCAAAACATTTGTGTCGAGCTCATGCTTCTAAGTCTCCTAGTGGGCATAGTCTCTCTCATGACATGCACACTAAAGAGCCTAGCACGAAGACTCGATTTGTTGATGGCTTCTTTGACACCTTTTCTAGTGGTGTCAGACAGCACCGTGGACATAGTTTGCATAGTTTTGGTTTTGGTCCACGAGCTGCCCCGAGACAGGATTTCTGCCGTTTTCAAAGAGGTGAATCTCATTTTGTTCATCGGGGTACACACCCACAGCGAGGATGTGTGAGTCCTTTTGATGCTTCTGTTGGTTCTCATCTTGGTGCTTTCAAGCAAGGCCATCGCCGCTTTTCTAGAGATGGACCTCGTTTTCCTCTTCGAGTTGTCCACTCGCGGTGTACCTCCAAGGATGAGATTGGATCTTCTTGCATGGACCATCATTTGCATCATGCTAACTCACATAATGGTTCGACTGCTTCTGGTGGTGGTGTGTCCAAGGTTTGGGTTACCAAGTATTTGCTCTCTAACCCTTCTGGATCCAAGACTTGGACACCTTGCCTTTCTCATGTGTAGGTACCAAGTACACGGGTTGGAGAACATGGACTTAAAAGATTCTGATCTTTTGCTTCATTACATGATCGGGACACTTGATGGTTCTCCACCCTCATGATGGCCTCCAAGAGGCATGTGCTTTCATGATCAGTGTCTTCACATGTTTTGTGAGCTATCTTATACCTTCATGCATTTACTTTCATGATTATTCATACTTGGCATGTTGTGCTTGTCTTTGTGCTCACTTGTACCATATTGGCATGTATTACTCTTATGATATCTTTTATCATGCCTTTGCTAGTACCTTGCTTATGTATCTATGGGCTAGATTGTTATTCATTATTTCCATGGGTGTATGAGCTTGGTCTTGTCATCATGAGCTTGTGCTATCTTGTACCCTTATTATCTTGCTCATGTTGATTCTTGCTTATATATCCATGTATTAAACTGTTGTTCATTGCTTTTATGGGTATATAAGCTTGGTCTTGTCTTCATGAGCCTGTGCTATTTGTACATGATTTATCTTGCTCGTGTTGATGTTTACTGTATGTATCCACATGTTTACTTGATACCATGTTAGCATACTTTATTCATGATTTGTTCTATAAAATGCTTTATGCTTACATGGTTATTGTGCCTTACTGTTAATTGTGGATGCATGAGTCTTGCCATAGCTTTCACTAGTATGCTTTACCTTTGATTGTATATATGATGTGTGATATGCTATGTGTTTGTTTGCTTGCTCTTATGCCTTATTGTGGATTAAGGATAGTTTGAGCTTTGTCTTGTCTTGGATAGCATATGCTGCAATTGATTTGTTTATCTTCATGCTCTTGTTCTGAATTTTTTGATTATATGCTTTTATGAGTTTTGGTTCATTTGCTGCTATCCTTGCTAGTCATGCGTCTTGGTACTGTTTCCCTAGATAATATCTCACTAACCCAGTACCAAGGCATAGATTTATTCTGTCTCTTTGGTGTAGTCTTTCAGCTGAGAAGAAGAACATGTGGTCCAACAAGTGGTCAAAGACTCCAGCTGTTGGTTCTTCTTCATTTGTGCATTCAATGATGGCTATCACTTCTTGGAGATGAAGGAATTTGAGATGAGGATGATGGGTGAGCGCAACTATTTTCTGGAGCTTCAAGGAATGGATGTTCATCCATCATGACTACATCTCACTGCCAAGCAGTGCGACTCTGGTTCGAGCTGCTATACCTTACTTTTATGTATGGTATCCCTAGTCTACCTTGCATACCATCTAGGTTGTGTTAGGTGTTGGGCTTGTCGAGTTCAGGGTAGATAAGAAGCTCTGTCTTAGCACGTGTCCTTTCTAGACACTCTTCTTATCCCATGGTTGCTAGGATGCACTCTTCTCACAGCCTAGGTCGAGCTTGTCTCCCAATCACTAGTCTTAGTAGGTTTTGAGCTGCCTGTAAGCTTTTTAGTGTCGGTGTTTCGCTCCCTAGCCTTTCGAGTTGCTTTCCCAAGAAATCGTGTGGAGTTTGAAGTCTTTGTGCTAGTTTGTGGTATTCAAGGCACTTTTGGCAGATCTCCTCTCAAAGCTTTTAGACCCAACAAGGTTTGCCACCTTGAGAAGCGAGTTAGGGATAATTTATCCCTATGGATTGGTTTGAGGGGGAGTTGGTTCGGTTCTGAACTTTCCTTGTTCATCTGAACTTTCCTTGTTAATGTGAACTTTTGTGTGGATCTTTTCTGATACCTTCTTCAAGTGGTATCTTCTTCGAATCTTTTTGATCTTCTTGATCTTTTTAGGCTTTTAAAGTCTTTTGTGCATCTCATTGTACCCTATTGCATTCATATGAAAAATCCAAAATGATGCATTGTAATATAAGCTTTACCGCTTCTTTCTTTTAATTGATGAAGCTTTGCTTATTACTCTCTTGAGCTTTAGTATTTCAATTCTTGCTCAAGAGCGTGTCTAGTTCTTTGACTTGCTAGAATTATCATGCTTTTACATGTGCAGCAATGTCTTTGCTAAATGAGCTAGAACTTTTGAAATAACTTGATCTGAAAATTGCAATTTGTGGATCTTTTAGCCAGTTGCACAATTAGTAGTGATCCTTTTGTGACATTGGCCCTGTCAAAATTGCTTTGTTAACTTTGGAATCTAGAATTGAACATCTTTGATCTTTCAGTTCATTAAAAAAAAATCTAAAACAGCCTTTGTGCAAAATGAAAAATGTTCTCTTTTGTGCGAAAAAACTGATCTCACCAATTCTTTCTCATGAGACAGCTTGCCATTGTACTAGGCATGAACTCAGGGGGAGTTTTGGATGACCTAGACCACTCTTTTAAGCTTTTTGTGCTTGAGATGGTCGCGGCAAGGCTTGAGATCTAGCACATGGCCAAGAAAACAATTGTCAAAATTGGTTGAAGCTTAGGAAGAGATTGTGGATGGCTCCTAGTCCAGGATCTTCTTTACTAAGATAGACCTTTAATCAACTTGAAATGAAATTTCTTGTGAAAATTGGGCTTTTGAAATAATTTGAGCAAAATGATTCATTTCAGAACTTTTTATCTCTAAAATGGTCTTTGCTAGTTTCTGGATCTCACATTGACATTCTGACAAGGCCATTATCACTTTAGGATATCCGTTGTTGAATTTGCTAATTTTGAAGCGTTGCTTAACTTAATCCAACAACTTATGGTATTTACAGCTCATTAGCCTAGCTTTGCTATATATGTCTTAACATGATCTTGCTAGCTTTGTCAGGCTTGTTGTATCTTGAGTAATGGTATAAATGCTAGCATGTTCATTTAAGTAATCTCCAAAGCTTCTTTTACCTAAAAATTGAAAAATCAAAACAAAAATGAAGCCACACCATTGCATTTCATGCATGCTCTTTCTTTTGCTTCTTCCTTTCTTGTGCATTTGTCTTCTCTAGATGAGAGGAAAGTATGATTCCTTGATGAAACCATTGTCAAAGGGGGAGAAGATATAGCAAAAATGTAATGTTAATAAAGAGCTTGTTGGTTATGGGGGAGAAGTTTTGTAAGGGGGGGAAGTTAGGAGCTTTTTGGAGAGAATTGGAGAAATTTAGAATTTAGAATTCTCTCTTGAAAAATGATGATCATAGTGAGGAGGAGCATTCATATTGCATTCTTATGGTCTTATTGCCTTTTCTGAACTTGATTTGCAATTCTTGGAAACTCACAATAATCTAAGGTCAAATAGAACAATTGTTCTTTCATATGGATCTTAAGTGAGATTTTTGTCACTTCTCTGGAAATTGAAGTTTTTCTTGCTTCTTCTGCAGTGTCTCACTTGTTGAAACAATTCTGAAGCCAACTTGGTCTTTCTCATTGCATTCTCTTGTATTTGAGCCAAGTTGAGCCTTTGCGCGAAAATGTCAAGTTTTTTCATTTTCAAACCTCAAACCTACATTTTTGGGAAATTGCCAATGTGTTCATCAAGGGGGAGATTGTGGATGTCATGAGGACATTATGGATGTCATGGGGACATACTCATGATCTTAGGTGATGAGACAATTGGCAATAGTGTTGAATGTTTGTTGAAATTTGGAGTTTTCAGCAAGTGTTTGGAAAATCGGTCGTACCGGCGTTGAAGCTGCGGTACAACCGAAGTGCGGTATGACCGCAAGTTTGTTGGCGGTAGTACCGCGATGCGATGATACTGAAATTTGCATGGCGGTTGGAAAATTCCAGAGAAGGTGTATTTGAGCTCTGGTTTTCTTGTGGAGTTGTTCGACCGCACTTTGGTTGGCGGTTCGACCGTATGTCGGTATGACCGCTTGAGAGCGGTATGGAATTTTTAGAGGAGTTGTTTTTGAAGATTTTGGGATTCTCCGAGATGCGGTACGACCGCGGTGCGGTAGTACCGGTGGATATGTGGCGGTAGTACCGCTTGTGGAATGATCTGAGCTGAATGTTGGTTCAATTGGAGAAATGGTTTTGGGTTAGGTCAAGTTCATGGTCATCAGTGCATATGTGTTGCATGATGCATGTTTTGGCTAACGTGGGTCAAGTTGTGAAGAACTTGTTCCCGAAAATGGTTTCTTGGTCTATTGGTGTGTAGGTGGCTTGCAGGTCTATGACGGTCAGCGGTGAGGTGGATCGGGACTAAGCTTGGAGAGCTGAGGTCCAGAACGATCAAGGATGCCGGGTGAGGTCAGAGGACTCAAGCGGGGCGCAGGATGGACATGTTGGAAATATGCCCTAGAGGCAATCATAGAGATGATTATATTTCATTATGTTCACAATATTTGATAATATGTTATCTTGTTCCTTGAATGAATCATCGGTCATGAAGATTAACGAGTATGTGACTTGTTGGTGAAGCTCTTTTTAACTTATGATGATGTCGTTCTAAAATATCCACGGTCGAAAGTCCTTTGGTGAACCTTTGGTGACTCTCGACCGACACATGTATTGATTGATGACCACGTTTCACGGTCATGGATATAGGGATATCAAATCAATAATGTGGACACGTGTTAGAGAACATGGTGTTGGATAAGACCCACCTTGAGACACTATTGAGATTGTTATGATTCTATGTGTCGTTAGTTGGTCTCAAGCAATGATGATGTATAATCCTTAGACTGAGATCGGCATGGTTTCCTACATGTGTAATAGCACTCTTAGGGGTTGCCAAACGCCGCTAAATCGGGTGGTTATAAAGGTAGCTTTCGGGTATGCTATGAAACATGCGAGAGGATGTGACTGGTCGGATATGGGATTTGCCCTCCTAACATAACGGAGATATATCTCTGGGCCCTCGAAGTGGTCGGATAAAGAAAATGCATAGCCATGCCCTTTGGTGGTCAAGAGTTCGACCACATAAGGTTATCCGATACTCGATCGAGAAAGCATTGAACAGTCCATGGATGACACAACATCTCACAGGAGTTCAACCAGATATCGTGAGGCAAAGGGAGAATACATGAGTAGGTAAAGCTTAGTTCGACCCGACTACTGACCGGTCGTATGGAGATACAAGCAAGTCGTAGACTAGTCGAGCGTAATCACAGAGTGGTCGAAACCAAGTCGTAAGGAGTTACGAGTTGGTCGTGATCGAATCTGGTGATGCGTATAGAGATAGGACACAGTCGTAAGTGATGAGGACACAGTCGTAGATCATATTGCATTAAGGTTAAGTCAATATAATTTGTGTGTATTCGGGAATCGTTATGTCTGCTAGGAACCGCTTCGACTAAGTGGCGGAAAGGGTTTCAGTCACAACCAAACTACACATGAACCTAACGGTCACACACTTAACAGGTTGGAACAAACCAAGATCGAATCTGATTAAGTAAACATGTTTGGATAGGATCCATCACGGGGCACTATATAAGGAGATGCATGAGGTGTTGGGAAGATAGAGTTGGCGCAAGTTGCCCTACCGAAACCCTAGCCGCCATCTTCTTGAATGCCTCCCGTCGCGATTTGGTGCTAGCACACCGCGTCTGTTGTTCCTTCCTTGGGCGTGTGGATACCATAGAGCGCTTCTCGTTGTTGCGCTTAAGGGCGATCCGCGATCTTCGCAAGAAACCGCAGAGGTCTTTGGAGACGATCAACTCACAAGGACGCCGGACGATCGACTCGACCGATTACATCGACGCGCTCTTTGTCGGACCAGTGTTTCGGCCTTCTTCCGCCGCTCTCTGGCGTCTAGTGGTAACGATCTGTGATCATCTTCTTGCTTGGCTTCTGGTTTGCGTGGTAGAATTTTTGAATTGTTGCTATCGTAGCCTACCCGTATGCCTTGAGACAAGGATGACCGAGCAGGCGATTCGGTCTGTTGGTTGGATCAAGCGGCGAGAGTCATTACAAGTGCTCGATGGTCTTTGGTGGGATCCGGACGGGAGAGACTTGACGACATGGAGCCGTTGATCAACCTACACGTGGCGAAGCATGGGATTGCTTCACGATCTATGGACTCGGTCTTTTGGAGAAGAATCGAGAAGGGGTATTTTGGTAATTTTACTAAATACCGCCTTGGTGACCTTTTGGCTAAACCGTGGCGCGGGTCGGCACATGGTGAAGCGGTTTAGGCCAATCGATGATGAAGACGGCGCTTTGAGATACGTGCATGTGTTAACCCATTGTGTGTTAGGGTTTAATGGGTGCCCTAATGGAATATACCCTAGATGCTTAGCCTCCACTATAAATATGGGTGTTGTGGGCTGCTTGAGGGCTGCTGGAAGCCAAGGGAGAAGCCTGCCAAACCCCATTGGAGAGATGCCCTATTTTGTCTTAGGGTTTTGAAGAGAAAGGGGAGAGCTAGGTTCTAGGGTTTGGATTAAGAATGTGTGCTCACGTGGTGAGCTTTGTCCTCCATGTTTGGAGTGGCTGTAACCAACAATCATTCCTCGATCTGAAATCAATCCAATCAGTTTGCAAGTTGAGTCCTTTTGTGTTCTTCCTTTCTATTTGATGATTTTGGGGCTTTTCTTGATCTGCGAGTTTCTCTTTGGTTTCTTGCTGTGATCTAGCTTGCTGTGACATGTGGGAGTGCATCTAAGATCATCTAGATCATTCTTTACCCACGAGCAAGGCTTAGATCATGTTTAGGTTCGAAACTCGGTTTTGAAACCTCCTTCGTTCATTTCGAGAAAGGTAGGAATTTTGACATGGATCAAGTGATTCCTTGCTTGGAATAGGTTCCTAACCTCCTTAAAAAGGTGTGTTTCAAATCTCATAGAGTTTGGCCAAGTGGATCAAAAGTTGTGCTAATTTTAGTTTTTAAATGCGTCAAATTTGTTCGAAACATTGGTACGACCGCCCGCTTTTACTACTGGTTGTACCGATTTTCCTGATTTTTCAGAACTTCTTCAGGGTTTTTGCTGCTGTGCCTTTGGGGGTTTAGGAGTGGATTCATTACAAGTCTTCCACTGTGCTTAAGTACTCATCTTCATATCTCTCATAGCTATTGGAGTGATTTGCGATTTGTGAGTTGAATCTATTCAAAGCGAAAAAGATTTGATGCTCCTATTCACCCTCTCTCTAATCGCCTTTCCGGTCCTGCATATACAGTTCATTTGACCTCTCCATCACTGTTTGGTGGCCACCAGGCTGAGCAACACTGGTCAACAGGATCTGTTCTTGGTTTTCTGGCCAGCCTGTGGTTTGGTGCATGATAATTAATCTCGGCCGACATATACTGTTTGGGAATATTGCTGGCTGCATGGGGATGTCCTTTCCAAATACCTGCGTATTAGTGTGTGTTTAATTAGTTTCTTATTGGAAAAGAGAAAACGGGGGGAAATCCCGACCTGTTAATTGACGTATGTTTTCTTGTGAACGCAAGTCAGCCATGTAATAGCCTATTTGGGATAGGGGGATTTGTATCTAAATTCAGTGAGCTTAGTTCTGGTTTTGTTTCTTTTGTTGTTAAGTTTGCTCGGAGGTCAGCAAATAATGTAGTCCATTATTGTGCTAAGTTTGCTTGTACTCAAGGCCAAGGGCCCCTTCAAATGGCTACATACGTGCCCTGATTTTCTAATTGACCGCCTCCCCGCTTATTGTAACCAGACTTTGTTAAGTTAATGAAAACTCACGTCTTCCCCTAAAAAAAATCTTAGGCCCCGAAAAATCCCAAAGCAATCACCTCGTCCAAACGTGTTAGGTGGAAATAGTTAGGACAAGTTTGAATCAAAGGAGAAAAAGAAACTCGGGGAAATTGTCCAGTTTTCTGCGAAATTCTTATGTTCTAAACAGTCCCGTAGCAATAGATTCCAAAGAGATTACCGGGCCCGCGGGAGTACTGGCCAAATTTTATTAAGCGTTTTGAAGACACCTGCGGCCTTCCATGCCCACAGCTCTTCTTTGATTAACCATCGCAGTTCCATAGGCATCAAGAGATTCCAAAGAGATGAATGGATTAAGAAACAATCAAGAGGATAAATACGAATCTCTGAGTTCAAATCCTATTCTGAATAGGGGGCAAACATAAATAAATAGAAAAGCTGAAAACAAAACGGACTGTACTTGCAAAATAAATAATAAACATCAAGATCATTAGATGCGTACAACATCCAGGGCACATGCGAACATGCGTGCATGTGCACTCAAAAATTCAGGTACGGTACCTTGTACTGCACTCTAATTACTCCGCTGTTGGAGGAGCAGCATCTTTCAGGAGGAAACGGCTAATGCTCTAATGTAATAGGGCAGGATCTCCACCGTACGATCGTCTATATTAAATGTTACAGTACCAAAGGGATATAATAAAATAGGTACATTATTTCTCCCTACAATAAATATTCTCTGTTTCTACAGTATTTGCTGCAATGCACTGTCGAGTGAGCAGCACTCAACAACAATGTTTGCACAGTATTCTGCCCTACCAGCAGAGAATCCGGATCCCTCTCGGGAACTTCTATGCTCCATGTTGGAGACTTTTCAGTCTGGTGGTTTTCCATAACATCTATCGGTCTCCCCAGCTGAAAAACTACCAATACTTTAGAGAGCAATGAGATCAGAATCAGATCACATGAACAAATAGAGTCCTTTTAAAAATATTTATCCTTTCAAAAATAAATGAATAAATACAGGTTAAGACTGTTGTCTGCCATGTGGTAAATACTTTCGTAAATCTCACTGACAAGTAGTCCCTTTTGAATTCTAACCTTCATAGTCGACCCCACCCATCAGTTATTGTTTTAAAATTTGTCCAAAAGTTTTGCTCATGGGTATGGCAAGACTTGCCAATTGCCATGCTAAACCATAAATTTAAGGAAAAATTAGTTCCATGCCACTCAAATATACCAACTTCAGCAAATTAAATACCACTGAATCTTTCGAGTCCACTTTACTTGTGTGGGGGTGCATTGAGAACGGACCTGCACCTGACCTGATATGATGTAGGTACCAAGTACGCCTACATGGCTACAATCAGTCTTTCCCCTCTTAAGATAGCTCACTCCTTACAAAACTTGAAGTTGAAAATCTCTCGGTGCTCTCGACAGGTATACTTCGTCTATCTCACTATCTGTGATCTCTTGCAGCTTGAAGTACCTACGGCCTTCCCCATGACTCCACAAGAGATAGATTGATGTACTTCTCTGCACTGAATCAGCTGTTGATGTTGCTGTAAGTTGGGGTCGGATCATATGGTGTCAAGTATAGCAATACTGGAATGGATTCTCCTACAAAAGTCATTTCATTGAACTCAATATGCAGTAAAGAGCATCCTTTGAATAAGCAATCAGGTCATAAGGGAAATAAAAAGGCAGAAGCGCAACTATCAGAGAGATACGTGAGAGCATAGGTGCCAGAAAAAAACTTGATCTGAACATGGAGTATCACCCATTAGCATGTTGCATGCACCCATAGGGTGTAGGGGACAATGAAATTTCTGTTCACACACATGCGCACGCATGCTTAAGTCTAAACTATCACCTACAAGGAAACACTACAAAAATAACAAAATCAAACTAGCAGAACTGTAGAAGAGTGCCCTTATAAGTTTAAGAACAGTAACCAAGTTCATTCAAACAACTGAAATAGTAGGCCATAATGCCAACAGCAGCATGCAACTAGAGCAGAGATTCATGTGAAATAACAATCTTTGTCAGACCAAAACTTGGACAACTCCAAATTCGTCTGATAACCATTGAGGCTTTATTAATCCCACATGGCAATGTAGACGCAAAAAATGCGGTGGCTGGGCATACACCTTGAACTCCATAAATGTATGAAGAAAAGATCTAATTTACTCATATGCTATGGGCTCCCCTAATGATGAGAGTGCCATACCCATTGCTAGTCCTCCCAGTCAATAACATGGGACCGAATTATGTGTGATTTCCGAGCAATAAGGCAAGCCTTGAATGACGCTGGTATATACGATGCAGCTCATTATGGGGATCGCTTGGTTCAACTTAAGCGTTGTTCGCATGGTAGTAAAGAAGAAGAAATCTCTACAGTATTGTCCAATGATTAGCAAGGCACTGGGTTTTGTCAATTGTCAGCCTTTTTATTTCACATAGGGTTGGCAAGCACAATAGTCACAGTTTGTTCTTTTATTTAGTTGAGGTTTTCAACCACATGCCCTCAAAAGGTACAGTACTACAATATAATTATGAAACAAGTATTCAGAGCTAGTGGAACCAATCCCGGGATGGATCACCATCACATAAGAGAATGTTAATACCTGAGAATATTCAGATGGGAGGAAAACTGAAATCTATAAGACGCATCTGGACGGACCGTTATCCATTAGCTCAAATTATGCAAGTGTGTATTCGTAAGTTTACGTGTAAAATCTTGATCCTGTTAATTCTTGACTGACAAATCTCAGGTTTCATTATCTTCATTCCATGTAAAAGAATCTTTCCCCTACAATCACATTCTTGAGATGACAGATGGCACCGTAATGGTAAGTAGACTTCTGGAATTGCAAAATTGAGCAATGTATCAGAACACAAGTTGATTCCAACTTCCATGTGAAATGGACCGATCAGTAACAGTGATGAGATAATAAGTTCCTGTGTACCTTTTTACTGTAAGAAAGTTTTCACTTCATCAGCCGTAAAAAAGAAAAGGTTGTACCAGTAAAAAAACGAACACAGATATGCCACACTTATTTTTTTTAGATAATATGCCACACGTATAAAGTCCTGAAATTTATCAAGAATACAGTTATCTTAGACTCTTAGTTTAGCGGGGAGTTCAGATATGACGCTTCAGTAGTTACATAGAAGCACAAGTATTTTAGGTTAATTTCTATGCGATTTGACTTGAAAATTAACAACTGATTCGATCATGTTTACAGCTTCAGTAGCTAATTCTGTATGTTCCTATTAATTTTTTAGAATATTCCATTTTATACTGTAATTTTTCGACGGGCCAGTAGGAAAATTCCCGGGCCAAATATATTAAGAAGGGGAGAACAAGTTCAAAGAACAAGAACAGAGAGAAAGCTCTCTGAAATAGAAAAACACCTTGCAGCCTCAAACGGCCATACTAAGATAACACCGACATGTTACACAAAAGGGGGGGGGGGACTAAGGCTTTGTTTGGTACAACTCCAGATTCTTATTTTTCAAATTCTGCTCCTGATTCTCCAAGAATCTACTCCTTTGAAAATCTGGAGCTGTTAGAGGAAAGTGTTTGGCTGGTAGGTTGGCTCCGGATTTAAGAATGAGAGGATTGTATGCAAAATGTCTATACTACCTATGGTTTTGGCACATGAATATTGTTTTGTACATATTACTAGCTTATTTTATGTGGTTCCTTTGTATGTTGTTATTTTGGATATTATTTCTTTTTTTTTAAACATTTTTGGCCAAAAGTATTTAAAATTTTGGACATAAACTCGACAAATATCAATATTGTCATTCATCATGAATGTGAACTCGGTTATCCACTCAGCCAAATATTTTCAATCCACCATGAAAGCGCATAAACAGTAAACATAAGCATTGGAACAGAGAACACATTCTCAACAACGACTAGAAAAATTACACCACTAGATAAATTACACAAAAGGAGCAATATCTGACTTGATCCGGATCAAACTTCATGGTCCATGAGTTGCTCAATTTGTAATGGCTTCATTACATTAGATACAAACTGAGGATGAGTATATGAATAACGAATTTTCTTGTGAGCTTCCATTACACGAGTACATTAAGTGCAATAATTCATAATGCAACAGTGGTACCCTATAGCAAGGCAGCTCCAGAATAATGTCAATGCTACAACTATCAAGTAAGCATCAAGAACATGGGATCAATGTTACAACCATCTCATTTCTAGCTAATAAAAACTCATCTCTCGATAATTAACATCACTTCTGACCGATTCAACTAGAGTAATTACCAATATATACATCAGTAATGTTAAAATGAACAAAACAAAATTGAAGCTATTACCAATGTATACATCACTACTGCTACATCAAGCTAGCATGAAAGCTAGAAACACTGCAGCCTAAAGAACCATAGCCATCTTAATTCTTCTCTTCAGTTTTGTGTTCAGAACCTCCATCCAATCATCCTTCAGAACCTCCACCTTCCAAACCAAAGAAACTTAAATATTTGATAACAAAATGAATGGTTGTTGCTAAATTGAACCTCCTTGCACACACACAAGCATCAATCTAATAACTGAAACAACAAGGATCCTAGCAGACCATGAACACCTCTGAGCAAAGATAAAAGAAAACCAAGAAAACCTCTATATTTATAGTGTCAAATATTACAGTCCGAATTTAACACAACTCGCACACGACTTGAACTCTTATATAAACTCTAATATCTCCGACATGTATACTAGCATGGATTTATTGGGAATTATATTTTGCTTGTCGGAAAGTATATGATTCATCGACTTGCTTGTTGCCCATGCTGCAAGAATTGATTGGCCCATGTGCAATCACATCCATCTAGATCACATCAATAAAATTAAGTGTATTTTCTTCGAACCATGGCATGATTTACAAAAGGATTGATCTACTTTCAGTGAGGTCTTGAGACGCTGGATCGACAGCCCCTCAACAGTCTTACCTATCATCCAGGAGCTCTTGAAAAACAACATCGAGTGCAGGTGTATGTGTTTGTATGATGTAACCTTTTCAGATACTTACACTTGGATCCAACAATCAAGATTGGATCAGAAATAATTTGTTGTATACATGAAAATTAATCAATACAATGTCACTGATCTTTGTAGTGGAGACACTGATGGGAGAGTGCCGGTCACTTCTAGAATGACCAAAACATTAATGCCATTATTGGATCATAAGTTTCTGGGTCATGTGTTTGCCTTTTTTTTCTGCTCCTGATATGCATCAAATTTGATGAGCAACCCATGATCGGGCTGCCAATTGAGTGTCTGCAGATATGTTATCTGAGGGCAACCCAGGTGTAGCCACTGTACTAATTAGTAAAATCCATTGCATGTTCAATGGCTCATAGCTTCTACAATACTAAACGCATGTTTGTTGCCCACGACGAGCCACAGGACAGGAGAGTACATGTGCATCTTCCACTTAGGTTCTCACAATCCTGTAATCACTCAAGCATTTCATCAAACATCTCCTCTACGCAACCTAACCCGCTTCCTCCTATACAACATTCACCTAACTTTACTCAGACTTACAACTAAAACCGCGCCAACCATTTCGGCGAGCAATTGGCGAGCACCAACAAAAGCCTCTATGGTTCCTCCTCGGAACTCACTAAAAAGTTCAATCAAACACGCAACCCGCGAGAACTCGCAACCACAAGGGCACAGGAATGGCATAATAGCAGGTGGAAGTAGTAGAAGGGGAGGCGACGCTGAACTGATCTTCTTGATGAGGATCTCACAGAGCTTCTTGCTGAGCTCCTAGGAGTGGACTCACAGCAAGAGGGCCTTGCGGGCGAGCACATGCTTCTCCGAGTTCTTGACATGGTGGTCGGTCTGGCGTCGAAACAGCCGCTCCATACTGCTCGACCGCATCTTGCGCTCCATCACCGTCAGGGCTTGCTCCAGGATGCTGTCCCTCACCTACACCATGATCCCCCATGCCGTCTACACCTGCCTGGGGTATCCCCCCTCCATCACCGCCGCCCGCGCCACCCGTGCCAATGCCTGCATCGCTCGTGTCATCACGCTACCACAATCGAACTCTCTCACGCGCACGAGGGCCAATGCGAGATCGCCTGTTTTGGGAGTGAGAAGAATTGAGGAGGCGAGGGGAAACCGAAGGGGGTACGGAAGGGCCGGGGGCGCGTGGTGGGATGGGAGAGGGTAACTCAGTGGCATTTGCTGGTAAATTCATCCAACGTCAAAAGGTATTTATCTTTGTTGAAGGTTAGCTCTCCACAAGAATCTACAGGAAGACTGCTTCTCGTTGTTAGTTCATTTTTTAGACAGCCCCTCGCAAGAAGTAGAATCTGGTTGTTTTGAAAATCTAGGTGTTTGGCACAGCTCCACGAGATCCGAATGAGAAGCTATAAGTAGGAGTCATACCAAACAGTGCCTAAATAGCTGAAACACATCTTGCAGCCTTCCACGAGAAGATTCCCTCCTTGATACTCCAAGGCACATCGGTCGTAGGCCGGCAGTGTCCATCAAAGATTCTGGCATTACGCTCTTTCCAGATACACCAGTGAACGAGGATGGTCACCGTGTCAAAATCCCGTCGGAGCGGTTTTGAGATTAACTTCCTTGTGGTAAGCCACCAATCTTGGGAGCTAGACATCGCAGCGAAGGGGATCGGGAACTGGATGTCGCTCCATGTCCTAAATCTTGCTCAGACCTCGGTCGATAAGGGACAACTGACGAACAGGTGCTTGCAACTTTCACTGGGGTGATTGTAAAGAGAACAACACCTAAGGTTGGGCCAACCGCGCCGTTGGTGATTATCGTTGGTGAGGCACTTCTCATGAATGACCAACCATATAAAAAAAAACTTGCATCGCGATGGTGCTTTAGATTTCCAGATGCACTTGTGGCAAGCGAAGGTTGTTGAATAGGCAAAGAAGAGCTGATAGGCAGAACAAGCTGAGTACTTGCTGTCGATCGAGTGCCTCCAGGTATTTTTGGCATTCCTGCCAGCGTGGAGCAGAGTGCCGGCAACAATGTTCCACAGCTTCAAGTACTGCGCCAACGCCAGCAACGACAGGCCCCCTCATGTCCTTAGTCCAAGAATTGTTGGTGAAAGCCTCCGCAACAAACTTGTTCTTATTTCTGACAAAGGAGAATAGGGCCAGAACGACATCAGCAACCGAGCACCCACCTTCAATTCAATGATCACGCCAGAAGCGCGCACGCGTGTCATCACCCAGCCAAATAGCCGTGGTTGTCCTAAACATGGGCAGGATGTCCGCGTCTTGGCCAGTCGTCACGCTGTGCCATGGCTTTGGCTCGGGATCCCAGTTGTTCTAGTGCCAGCGAAGCACGAAGGACAAGGGCGGACCACAGCCGCCGTTGAGTAGGATCGACGTGGTTGCTGTACAAAGGATGGCGGTGATTCAACCGCGCCATCTGCTGCCAAAGCCAAGTTGCGCCAGAACACTCAACATGAACTCTCAGGATAAAGTGTCAAAGGCCTTCGTAATATCAATCTTGAGGAGGATGGTGGGAATTTTCTTCCTATGCACTGTCACCGCGGTGTTACGAACCAGCTTGAAATTCTTGTGGATACATTGCTTTGTAATGAAGGCCAATTGCACTGGTGACACCAATTTGGCAATCACCGGGGAGAGCCATAGCGATATTAATTTGGTAATAATCTTGGAGAAGTTATGTATTAAACTGATCGGACGGAAGACCTTGACAGCTTCTGGCTTGTCCTTCTTTGGAAGTAGTGTAAGGTTGGTGGAGTTGAGCTTGTGAAAGTTTTGAGCATTTCCGCTATGGAATTTGGCGATGGCATTCAAGAGATCCCCCCTTGATGGTTGGCCAACAAAGCTTGTAAAACAACCCGGAGAATCCATCTGGCCCCGGTGCCTTCTCCAACAGCATCGCCATGACGGCGGTTCTAACCTCATCCCCCAGGAAGGGCGCTTCAAGAGCAACAGCTTCGGAGGGGAGGAGGGAGGGCAGGCTGAGTGCATGCAGCCTCAACAAGTGTGCTGCCGATGCTGGAGAGCCCATGATCTCCATGAAGTAATATCCCAACATCTCCAACTTGTCCTCTTGGCTTGTGGCGACGCGGTCGCCATGTGAAAGTCTAGGGATAAGCTTCTTGCGGCGCCGCACATTGGCCTTCATGTGGAAGTACTTCGTGTTGGCGTCACCCACGCGAAGGTGTGTGATGCGCGCACTAACATTGGCGAATGCGCTCTAGAGACGCCAGAGCGAGGCATTTCCCTTTGAGGAGAGCACGGAGCCTACGCTTGCCGCTGGAGAGAAGGCGATGATCTTGTGCTTGATCGAGCCGATGAATGATCTCGTGGGAAATCTGGAGCTGCAGACCGAGGCCACTAAGCTTCTGCTAGCCCCACTTTTGCAGTGCCGTAGCCGTCCGACGCAGCTTGGTGTCAAGAACGACGTACGGGTCCTCACTGTGCACTGGTTACGACCATGCCGCGAGGACAACATCCTAGAAGCCCTCGAGTCTGGTCCAGAAAGTCTCAAAGCGGAAGTGTCTAGCATAGAAAATAGGAGCGTGGCAGTCCAGCATCATCAGGTAGTGATCCGAGATCGAGGAACTTAGAGCTTGCAACTGGCTCACCGGTAGAGGCCATCCCATGAGTTAGACAAAAAAACCCTGTCCAACTTCACCAACATAGGACGCGACTATTCACTGCTCCATGTGAAATGGCGTCCAGCGAGAGGCATCTCTGAGAGGGGCAACGAGTTGAGGGTGTGTTAGAATTTGCTCATTAGCCTTCGGCTGATACGATTATTGTTCTTGTCGACGGGGTCATAGATCAGGTTGAAGTCGCCATTGAGCATCCATGGGAGTTGGACGTTGGCCCTGATGGTGGTCAACTACGAGATGAAGTAGACCTTATCCACCTCCAACTAGGGCCCATAGATAGAGGTGATGTACCATTGGGCATCGTCCACCATGGCCCTAACATTGGCCGAGATGGTGAACTCTCCTTTCTGAAAATACAAGAGCGTCACTACGTCTGAGCGCCACGCTACAATAACGCCACCGCGGGTGCCATCCGCCGGGAGATAGTCGAAGCCATCGAAGCCAGCGCCGAGAGTTTAAGTCACAACATTTTGGTCAATAGTTTCTAGTTTTGATTCTTGTAGACATACAATAGCCGCATTTGCTGACTAGATGAATAAACGAACTACGTTCCACCTCATGTTCCAAACTAGCACACCGAGGTTTGACACCATGGATAACAATGTAGCTGTGACACACCCACTCGACGCGGCAGGCTAAGGTTGCGCCGGTGCCTCCTCAGGCAGGGCAAGGCCTTGAGCGTCCACCTCGCCACCATCATCCTCCTCGAAGTTGTCCTCACAATCGTAGAGTGCTACCACCACTCTCAAATGATGTGACGCGAGAGGCATGGAGAAAAGTTTGAGTTATTCCTTGAAGGCTTCGTTGGAGACCTTTTCTTTTTCCACGACAATGCCCCAACGACGCATGAGCACCTCCTATGCCTGCTGGACTGGATTCTTTGCTCTGTCGTTAGAGGAGTTAGAGAGGCGTGTGCTCTAGCAAGGAGTGAAATCCAGCGGGACCACGTTCTGCCTCCTTCTTGGTGCCGGCGTCACGGGAAGCGGCATAGGAGGACGCGCGCCCAACAGCGAACAAGGGTCATTGACGCAGAGCTCCGCCTAAAGTTTTAAGACTAGCTGGCATTTGTGCCTAATCTAAATAATTCCAACATAATTATGATTGACGTTTGTGCATAGTAATTATTCTGTTAGTGCCAAAAATACTTTTTAAACTAGGAAAATAGCAACATTCCTATAAAATATCTGTAAAAATTACAGTAGGTTAGTAGGGTTTGTATAGCTTAATCTAAATAATCCTAACTTAAATTTAGTTTCTATTTGTGCACGGTAATTATTTTGTTAATGCCACTTCTTATTACCTTATGTATATGTTTCGGAGCTTTTACAACGTATGTATTGAATTTTTAGGTATGGCAGACCCAGGGCACATTGCGTAGTGGCCGTACGAGTTGCTTGACCTGGTCATTCACGTGCGTCATCGTAGCTATCTCAGTACCATCCTCCAATTTTGCATTCCGAACTACGCGGACACTTCAACGTATTACCAAACTTTTTAAAATATTACAAACATTACAAAAAAATCTCTTGACATAAATAAAAAATGACAGAGCCCTCCTGTTGCGAGTTCAATTAGCGACAGGACTCCTATCGCCAATTCAAATGGCGACAGGGTCATGTCGCCAATTGAACTGGCGATAGAAACCTCCCCCACTGCTCCAATTGGCGACAGGGTCCCTGTCGCCAATTAGAATGGTGACAGGAGCATGTCGCCATTTGGAATGGCGACATGCACCTACTTTTGTAATTATTTTTAAAAATAATATTATTAAAAAAAACCCTCAAAGGTCCATGGTTGCCTTTGTGTATGGGTGCATGATTGCATGAAGGAGATTGTGTGTGCACGATACGTTGTCTTGATAATTTTACATATTTTTTAACTTACCAATTTGTATATAAGTACGTAGGACAAGTGGTTTAACCAGGTGAAATAAGGAATGCAAGATGGTGAGGCATCGTAGCCACTTTTAAATGCAGTAGTTGCGTGGCAACATTGTAAGGCAAGAGCTTTAATATATTTTTTGCGACAATTTTTATATTGGTTCTAGAATTTTAGCGATTACTCATGCTAGATGATCAGATGCGTTACGCCGCGTCCGGTCGTCGAACATAGGTTTTTTTTATTGTGCCATATTAGGTTGTGGAACATCACATTGTTAATAAACTTTGATTGTGCCATAGTTTGGCTCTATAGGTTGACTTACTCCCATTGTTTTATAAAATAAGAGGAAGTTATTCATATAACAACAATGAAATACTCAATCCATGATGATTGTTTATGGGGCAATATTGCTTAGTACCATCGTAACGATCATCAAGTTGGAAAATACCATCCAATGTGTCACTGACAAGTCGCGCCGGACCCCACATGTCATCATCACACTGGGTGGTATTTCCCAATGTATACCCCTTGTGATGGTATTGATCTAATCTTCTCATTGTTTATGCTATTAGTGAACTTATCATACTTAAAGTGTGGTCATAGTCTAGTTTAACTCCTTAAAGTCAGCAAACTTAGCCAATCATATATATTTCACAAACACACACAACAGCTAGCATGACTAACTAAGCAAGTTGCTTTTAGTTAATCAATTCTTGTCTTGCAATTTTTTATTCCAAAAATCTAATCTGATAGAGAAAAAGATCTTCCAAAATGTTTCTCAATATGGTAATTTCCATATGTCGATATTTTTTTTAAAAAAAATAACCATTCGACTGCCTTGTCCATTGAACAGTTCCAATTGGACGAATGCGATATCTGAGGACCACATAGCCTTGATATCAAAGCAAAGATCTTGGATAAGAGAAAATCAAATAAATTAGAAATACAGAAAGAAAATATGGGCTCTACAATACAGTACTATCCAAGATAGGGCCTTTGCATAGTAGAATGGAACAAGTGCATGCAAAGTGATGTAATCAACCAAAAATTTAATGGATGAGACAATTATGCGCTTAAAAGGACTCTTATCCTCATTCAACTGCAAAAAGGGATAAAAAAATTTGTCAGAAATTGCACCAATATAGGAGTTAGCACTAACAAAAATATAACTTTTGAATTGAAAGTAAGCACTTTTTAGAATTTTCGAAGATATGTCATATTTACAAAGTTTTCTACAACGACACTATAACAATAAAGTCCAAAATAAAATATCTCTTTCATCATATATGGGCACCAGACAAAATGCAAACGGAGTCTCCCCAAGCCACCTAAGTCACCTCTCTTTCCTATTTCCTCAAATTTCAGGTGAAAAAACATTAACAGATAGAATGGTGAAATTCTAAAGCATGCTATCCTTCATGTTTTCCCCTCAACGGTCATTTCAACAAAGACAATCTGGCCATTGGTCGTTAAGTTCTTTATTTCCCTTCTTCTATGCACCTAAATGTCATAATATGTAGAGATGAAAAGGATACGATCAAATATTTAGAGCTCAGCACCACCTTACTTCTTTATTACTTACATCATCAGGAAACAATGGGAACTAACAATTGTAATTCCCAATGTTATTTATTAGCCGTGGAAGTGATGGAGGCAGCGCGACCAAAGGGGAGGAGCGGCGTGCGAGGAAGAGGGCAATGTGGGATTGGACCAGAGGCTGAGACGGCTAGGGTTTTCACGTGGTGGAGTGTGTGCGGGCTGATCTGGGCCGCCCATTGCGATCGTTGACATCCGACAGACCTGGACAGCTATGGCCAGGATTGCACGTGTCGCTGCCTCATTGACCTAAAATCCGCCAGGAGCGCAGAGAGAGAGAGAGAGAGAGAGAGAGAGAGAGAGAGAGAGAGAGAGAGAGCAAGGCGAGCTTTAAACTTTAGGTTACCATCATTGTTTACAATAGGTAAAAGAAATTCTGGAACCCCACTGTAACAACCCCATTTTTTTGGGACCGTCAAACCTTTCAAAACCGCCCAGGATGTGCAGTTGTGAAGTAAGAAGCATCACAAGCAAGCTTTCGATTACATTAAAAGCCAAACTTTTATTATACAAGGTTAAGGCCTAACAGCTGGTTTTCACACTAGCACGGACAACCAAGCCCAAAGTTAATATATTACAGGACAAAAGAACTTCCAAACCACAGGCACGCTTGGGCGTAGTCAAGACCTAATAACAGTAATGACTGTCATCCAGAGGTTCACCTTGTTCAACAAGGTCCTTAGAGTTCTCCCAGTTTTCCTTTGTAGTTGATTTAGCAAGTATGAGCAGACAACCGTACTCAGCAAGCCACATGAAAAAGCTAATTAACTACATGCTAGGAGTTCAATAGATTGTTTAGGGTTTACCATGTCAGGTATATCTGGATGCATTACTTGAGATAAAACAGTTTATCTTTAAAACAGTAAAACAATAATAAATATAACATCAGGGGTTTACTCAACAATTGCAATTACCATCTTAACATCTCAAAATCTCTACTTATGCCTCATGTATTGGAATCGCCCATGAACACAACTTCATTAACCGAAAGCACGGCGTATTCGAATATCATTGATTATACTCTGCAGATTTGCACAACTTTACCCACAAGATACCTCAAACTCATACTATCAAGCTATATACAAGCAACCTGATAACATGCAACTAAGTTGAGATAACAAAGCATTTTCCACTGCTCAACCTTTCTAGCCTCTACCCGGTAGGTCCTTGGACAATACAGCCATCGGGAAATCACCGGTCAATGGTGAAGTACATGGTACGACGCTGATTGTTCCTACCGTTGTGTAGTTCAGCAAGTGTCCTAATTAGAGCACTCCTAACTCACCCCCACGCCGTGGCTGCTCTATCACAAAAGAGCAAGTGTCATCCTGTAGATATTCAATCGGAGGAGTAGTGTACTAAGCCAAGTTGGAATGACCACACCCGTGGTTGAGCGATTTCTATGTCTGTTATTTGGCACAAGGTTCTTGTTCTTATCTGTCTTAAAGTGAGGCGATGGACCAACACCAACTCGTGGTTGTCTACGTCCAGGTCTCACATTCGACTCACTTTTTGACAAGTCTATTGGATTATCCATCCTCTTGGTCTCAACCCTCAACTTTCCACAAAAACCACTGGCGGTTAGCCAATACTCTTTTTCAGGATTTGAAAACACTTTGTGTGACAATGCTACATAGTTAGCTATCATTTTATGTAACTTAATCTTGTCAAGATGAATATGTCCTACAAAGAATAGGTGGGTTTGTATGTGGGCTCATAGGATATATCTACTCATCGTGGCATTCAAAGGTATTATTTGAATATTAAAGTAATTGGCACAAATACAGTAATAAAAATAATAAAATAATTATATGAAATATAGGTTTAAAATGATCAAAAGAATACGACTTTCCTCCTTGCTCAAAGTCCCCAAAATTCCCTACTTCTCTCGTTTCTTGTCCGGCGTTCTCCGGAGCTTGATCGTTGAAGTCGAAACCTAGCACAAAATAAAATAGACCAAATAAAATATCCGGGCTCAACAAAAAACGAGCTAGGAACAACATGCAAGTAAAATAAAATCCAGAAAAGAATTAAAGAGAACAGTGGGGTGGTGAATAGGAATTTTTTTTGGAGCTTGATGGGTCGAACATAGTTGATAAATGGATTCACGGGCTTGAGATAGTCGAAAAGGATGCATTATGTCGAAATTGGGTTCGATGAATAGTGTCGGCCCTAATGAATAGTGTCATAGCTATACTGTTCATTTAGGGTTCATGAACAGTGATGGGCTTGAAGAGTATTGGGTTGGGCTGAACAGTGTTTGGGCTAAAACAGTAATGGATCGGGCTGGGTTGTGAATAGTAATGGACCGGGCTTGGAATAATGTTGGGCTGAAATAGTAAAGGGTTGAATAGTAGAAGGCATCATAGTGTTGGGCTAGGCCCAATATGCAAATGGGCTAGAGGCCAACTGGGCCAAAAGCCCAGAAGGCTAGAGCTGCGCACGGCCGAGCCGGTGCATGCTCCATGGTGCCCAAGCCGGGGAGAAGGAAGCCGGCGGTGCTCTTGACGGCTCTCGCGACCAGCGGCGAGGAACGGTGCAGTGAGCATCTCCTCACCTCGCGCAACCCATTTTTGGGCTTTGAGCGGGCTGGGGTGGCTCGAAGATGGTGTGACAGCGGGGACGGCGCATGGCCAGAGCAGAGAGAGACGGTTGCGGCGCTCCGACGAACTTCTAGCCAAGGTGGCTGGTGCTAGGGCACCAGCAGAGCGAGGCGAACTTGGGAGTGATCTTGGTAAGCCGGGGGAAGGTCGGAGGCGGCTTGGCGGCGGTGGCCATGAGCAGCGCGACGGGGAGGGATGGCGCTGGTGAGGCTCCGGTGAGGATAGTGTTGGAAATATGCCCTAGAGGCAATCATAGAGATGATTGTATTTCATTATGTTCATAATATTGGATAATGTATTATCATGTTCCTTGAATGAATCATTGGTTATGAAGATTAACAAGTATGTGACTTGTTGGTGAAACTCTTAACTTATATGATGTCGTTCTAAATATATCCCTGGTCGAATGTCAATAGTCGGAACACTATTGACTCTATCGACCAGCACATTATATTGCTTGATAACCATGTTTCGCCGGTCATAGGTATAGGGATACTGAATCAATAATGTGGACACATGTTAGAGAACATGGGGTTGGATTGACCCACCTTGAGACACTATTGAGATTATTATGATTCTATGTATCGTTAGTTGATCTCAAGCAATGGTGATGTATAATCCTTAGACCTGAGATTAGCATGGTTTCCCACATGTGTAATAGCACTCTTAGGGGTTGTCAATCGCTACCCATAACTGGGTAGTTATAAAGGTAGCTTTCGGGTTTGCTATGAAACATGCGGAGGAATGTGAATGGTTGGATATGAGATTTGCCCCTCCTAACATAATAGGAGAGATGTCTCTGGGCCCCTCGTTGTGATCGGATAAAGAAAGTGCATGGCCATGCCACTAGTGGTCGAAGTGTTCGACCACGTGAAGTTATCCGACACGTGATCGATAAAGTATTGAACAGTCCATGGATAACACAATATCTCACCTGGAGTTCAACTAGACATTGTGAGGCAAAGGGAGTATGCATGAGTAGGTCGCTTAGTTAAGCTTAGTTCGACGATTCTGGATTTGGTCGTATGGAATCTGAGCTGGTCGTGATCGCTTTCGAACGTAATCCTAAAGTGGTCGTAACACAGTGCGTAAAGAGTTCTGAAGTGCGTGACCAAATCTGAACTGAGTCAGTATAGAGAAATGACCTGGTCGAAAGTGATAAGGACCTAGTCGTAGATCATATTGCATTAAGGTTCGTCCGATATAATTTATGTGTATTCGAGAATCGCTATGTTCTGCTAGGAACCGCTACGACTCGTGGTCGAAAAGGGTTCCCGAGTCACAACCGACTACGCATGACCCTACAGGGTCACACACTTAACGGGGTGGAACAAACCAGTACAGATACAATTCGTCAAACATATTCGAATAGGATCTGTCACGAGCACTATATAAGGAGATGCATGAGGCTGTTGGGAGGACGGGTGAACGTAACAGACGAGACACACGAAAGTCGTGAGTTGAGTTGTTCCATCGAAACCCTAGCCGCCATCTCCCTGAGAGCTCTGTCGTGCGACTTGGTGCTAGCACACATGCGCATGGTTGTTCCTTCCCTGGACGTGTGGATACCGTAGAGGCACTAGTGCGGTTGCTGTTGCACTTGAGAATGATCCACGATCTTCACAAGGAACTGCAGAGGTCGCTGGAGGAGACGATCAACCACGACCACCGCACCGACGTGCTCGACGCTGGACGATCGACTACGACCACTACATTGACGCGCTCTTCATTGGACCAGGCTGCTCCAACCCTTCTTCCGCTGCTCTGCGCGTTTGGTGGTAATGATCTGTGATCATCTACTTGCTTGGCGTCCTGGTTTGCGTGGTAGAATTTTTTGATTTGTTGCTATCGTAGCCTACCCGTGACCCAGCAGTGGTATCAGAGCCATCCTGCGTGGTTTTTGATCTAGATCGGTCGTATATAGTTGATATACGGTAGTAGTAGATTGGATCTATTTTTGGTCGGGTTTGGTAACCTAGATCGGTTCATAGTAGATAGAACGATCTAGGCCCTGGTCGATAAGATCGATCGGTTTTTCGGTGGTAGTAAATGGGTTTATGAGGATTCTATGCATAACTTGATTTTGCAGGGATTGATGTGAATAGTATAACCCATATTGTATCATGTATGAGATGCATGTTTGTGTGTAATATTCATGACCTGCGTGTTATGCTTGTTACAGCTCAAGGCTGTCTATATTTGTATAACGGCCTGCGTGTCGACATGTGATGCTTCTTCACCCCTTGTGATTCATTACTAGTGCTATTAGGAGTAATGGCTTAGTGAGAGCACTAGCTTGGAGGAGTCGACCACTTGGAGACATGGCGAACAGGATGCATGGTGATGGAGATCATCATGTGGAAGGGACATACTATATCACAATGCAATTTGATTGTCTGTGAATGCCCTTATATTCCAGTTCATTTATTTCTATGCATGTTATTTAAATGCTTTAGATGCTTTTAACATGGTAGAAGTATATTTCCCTCCTATAATATTAAGTTAAATTGATGCCCTCCCAATGGCTGCACCATCCAAAGTCATCTTTTTAATGGTAGGTCTTGCTAAAGCATAGTGCTATTAATATTACTTGACTAGATGGGTTTGTGTCGGACACTTACACGCATAGCATTGGTTTTAACTTGACAAGGTCATCATAACGGTTATGGACCTTAGGGCATAGGGTTGGGTGCCAAAGCATGGAGATGCTGCCCGACAACAAGAGTCATATAGAGATATGATTAGCAAAGAGTTGCTTACCATTTTCACTAGTCTTCTAGCAGTGATGCCAAAGCTCACTAGTAGATTAAATGATTATGGATCTTGAATCACTAAAATGTCATAAGAGGGATATGGTATTTAGTGGGAGTATCTTTATTAAATTGTTTAATAGAAGTTACTTGAACATATGTCTTAGCTTTGCATATTCTCTGTTGTAGATCATGGCACCAACTGCTATACCTACATCCAGTTTTGCATTACGTTCAATACTTGATATGGAAAAACTGAATGGAACAAACTTTGCGGATTGGTCCCGCAAACTGAGAATTGTTCTTAGGCAAGATAAAAAGAAACATGTTCTAGAGGAACTAATTCCAGTTGTGCCTGCTGAAAATGCTGCTGCTAATCTTAAAATTGCCTATAAAAGGGCATGTGATGAATCCCTTGATGTTAGCTGTCTCATGCTTGCTGCGATGAACTCAGACCTTCAGAAGCAGTTTGAGAACATCGAGGCCTACGATATGATCGTGGCGCTCAAAGGCATGTTTGAGACTCAAGCAAGAACTGAGAGATATGAGATCTCAAAGAAATTGTTTGGGAGTAAGCTAGCTAAGGGAAATTCGGTGAGCCCACATGTGATCAAAATGGTTGGTTACACACAGAGCTTGGAAAAACTTGGTTTTCCACTTAGTCAAGAGTTGGTTACAGATTTGATTCTTGCTTCGCTACCTTCAAGCTATGGGTAGTTCATTCTGAACTTCCATATGAATGGCTTAGACAAGAATCTCACCGAATTGCATATGATGCTTAAGACTGCAGAGGACAGCATAAAGAAAAGCAACTGTCATGTGATGATAGTGCAAAAGAGTACTAGCTTCAAGAAGAAGGCTAAGAATAGGATCAAAGGTAAAGGCAAGAAAGTTTCGGATGAGATCCAAACTAACAAGCCTAAACCCAAACCCAAGTCTGGCCCGACTCAAGAGAATGAATGCTTTTACTGCAAGGAATCAGGCCATTGGAAAAGGAACTGCAAGAAATACATAGCTGATCTGAAAAAGAATGGTGGAACTAAACCCTCTACTTCAGGTATTAATGTTATAGATGTTTTTCTTGCTGACTCTTTTGTTAACTTATGGGTATTTGATACCGGATCGGTTGCTCATATTTGCAATTCGATGCAGAGTCTAACAAAGAGTAGGAGAATTACAAGGGTTGAGATGGATCTTCGCGTCGGAAATAAACCAAGAGTTGCTGCATTAGCCGTAGGGTCTTTGCCATTACTTTTGCCTTCAGGATTTATTATGGAACTAAATAATTGTTATTATGTTCCAGCCATAAGTAGAAACATCATCTCTGCATCATGTTTGATGGCAGAGGGTTATAAATTCATTATAGAGAACAATAGTTGTTCTATATTTTTGAATGAAATGTTTTATGGCTATGCTCCTGTTTTGAACGAGTTGTATATTTTAAATCTTGATGATGCACCCATCTATAATATTAATGCAAAGAGACTTCGGCCTAATAATTTGAATTCCACTTTCATATGGCATTGTCGTTTGGGTCATATAAGTGAGAAACGCATGAAGAAGCTCCATAATGATGGAATGCTAAACTCATTTGATTTGGAATCATTTGAAGCATGCGAGTCTTGCCTGGTCGGAAAGATGACCAAGACACCTTTCACTGGTCGGAGTGAAAGGGAGTCCGACCTGTTGGCACTCATACATACTGATGTGTGTGGACCAATGAGTATGATAGGTAGAGGTGGTTTTCAGTACTTCATTACTTTCACCGATGACTATAGTAGATATGGATATATCTATTTAATGAGGAACAAGTCGGAATCCTTTGAAAAGTTCAAGGAGTTCCAGAATGAGGTACAGAATCAACTTGGCAAGACAATTAAATCTCTACGATCTGATCGTGGAGGTGAGTTTTTGAGCCATGAGTTTGGTGATCATTTGAAACAATGTGGAATTGTTCCACAACTTACACCACCGGGCACTCCACAATGGAATAGGGTGTCTGAGCGGCATAATAGGACCTTGTTGGACATGGTTCGATCAATGATGAGCCAATCAGATCTTCCATTGTATTTTTGGGGTTACGCTCTAGAAACTGCTGCTTTCACTTTAAATAGGGTACCATCTAAATTAGTAGATAAGACACCATATGAGATATGGACTGGGAAGAGTCATAGTTTGTCTTTTCTAAAGATTTGGGGATATGATGTCTATGTTAAACGTTTGACGTCCGACAAACTCACACCCAACTCCGATAAGTGCTTCTTTGTGGGGTATCCTAAGGAAACTAAAGGATATTATTTTTATAATCGGGTTGATAACAAAGTGTTTGTTGTCTGTAATGGTGTCTTCTTGGAGAAAGAGTTTCTTTCCAAAGGAGTCAGTGGGAGCAAGGTGCAACTCGAAGAAATTCGGGAACCATATGAAAATGTTTCAATTCCTACTGAACCTCTACAGGATGAACAAAGTGTTGTTGAACCTGTAGATAAGGCATCAACCCCACGTAGATCAAAAAGGCCACGTCTATTGCCTATAAGGTATGGGCATGACATATTATTGGTGAATAATGATGAGCCTAAAACTTATGCGGAAGCGATGATAGACCCAAACTTGAGTCATGGCATGAGGCCATGAGATCTGAAATAGAGTCCATGCATGATAATCAAGTTTGGAACTTGATTGATGCACCTGATGGTATTAAGACCATTGAGTGCAAGTGGATCTTTAAGAAAAAGATAGATATGTATGAAAATATTCATATTCATAAGGCACGACTGGTTGTAAAGGGTTTCAGACAAATTCAAGGGGTTGATTATGATGAAACCTTCTCTCCTGTCGCAATGCTTAAGTCTATTCGGATTATTCTAGCTATTGCTGCATATTTCAACTATGAGATATGGCAGATGAATGTCAAAACGGCTTTCCTTAATGGAAACCTAAGTGAGGATGTGTACATGACACAGCCTGAGGGTTTTATCGATCCAAAGGAAGCTAGAAAGATATGCAAGCTTAATAAGTCCATCTATGGATTGAAGCAAGCATCTCGGAGTTGGAACATTCATTTTGATGAAGTGGTCAAAGGGTTTGACTTCATCAAGAATGAAGAAGAACCTTGTGTTTACAAAAAGGTTAGTGGGAGCAAGCTTGTATTTCTGATCTTGTATGTAGATGACATACTACTGGTCAGAAATGACATTCCAATGCTTGAATCTGTTAAAACTTTATTAAAAAATAGTTTCTCAATGAAAGATTTATGAGATGTAGCATATATTCTTGGTATAAGGATCTATAGAGATAGATCTAAGAGGCTAATTGGATTAAGCCAGGATATGTACATAGACAAAGTGTTGAAACGGTTCAACATGCAAGATTCCAAGAAAGATTTCTTGCCCATGGCACATGGCATTAATCTTAGTAAGAATCAGTGTCCTACGACCACTGATGAGCGAGACAAAATGAGTAGAATAATATATGCTTCGGCTGTTGGATCTATCATGTATGCCATGCTATGTACACGACCAGATGTATCATATGCTCTAAGTGTTATGAGTAGATACCAAGTGATCCGGTGAAGGTCCTTTGGGCGGTTGTGAAAAACATCCTTAAGTACTTAAGAAGGACTAAGGATGTGTTCCTAGTTTATGGCGGTGATGAAGAGCTCGTTGTAAATGGTTACACCGATGCAAGCTTTCAAACCGACAAAGATGATTATCGTTCGCAATATGGTTTTGTATTCATTTTGAATGGAGGAGTAGTGAGCTGGAAAAGTTCCAAGCAAGAGAAGGTTGCTGATTCTACAACGGAGGCTGAGTACATTGCGGCTTTTGAAGCTGCGAAAGAAGGTGTTTGGATAAGGAAATTCCTTACTGAGTTGGGTGTGGTTCCAAGTGCCTTGAGCCTAATGGATCTCTATTGTGACAACAATGGAGCCATTGCTCAGGCTAAGGAGTCTAGATCCCATCAGAAGTCCAAACATATAGTCAAGCATTATCATCTTATTCACGAGTTAGTGAATAGAGGAGATGTTAAGATATGCAAAGTTCATACAGATTTAAATGTTACTGATCCGTTGACAAAGCCTCTCACACAGCCCAAGCATGAGGCACACACAAGAGCTATCGGTATTAGATACCTTAATGATTAACTCTAGTACAAGTGGAAGACTGTTGGAAATATACCCTAGAGGCAATAATAGAGATGATTGTATTTCATTATGTTCATAATATTGGATAATGTGTTATCCTATTCCTTGAATAAATCATTGGTTATGAAGATTAACAAGTATGTGACTTGTTGGTGAAACTCTTAACTTATATAATGTCGTTCTAAATGTATCCCTGGTCGAATGTCAATGGTCATAACACTATTGACTCTATCGACCAGCACATTGTATTGATTGATGACCATGTTTCGCCGGTCATAGGTATAGGGATACCGAATCAATAATGTGGACACATGTTAGAGAACATGGGGTTGGATTGACCCACCTTGAGATACTATTGAGATTGTTATGATTCTATGTGTTGTTAGTTGGTCTCAAGCAATGGTGATTTATAATCCTTAGACCTAAGATCAGCATGGTTTCCTACATGTGTAATAGCACTCTTAGGGGTTGCCAATCGCTACTCGTAACTAGGTAGTTATAAAGGTAGCTTTCGGGTTTGCTATGAAACATACAGAGGAATGTGACTGGTCGGATATGGGATTTGCCCCTCCTAACATAACAGGAGAGATGTCTCTGGGCCTCTCGTTGTGATCGGATAAAGAAAGTGCATGGCCATGCCACTAGTGGTCGAAGTGTTCGACCACGTGAAGTTATCCGACACGTGATCGCGAAAATATTGAACAGTCCATGAATGACACAACATCTCACCTGGAGTTCAACCAGACATTGTGAGGCAAAAGGAGTATACACGAGTAGGTCGCTTACTTCGAACAGTTACGGACTGGTCGTATGAAGATATGAGCTGGTCGTAGACTGGTCGAACGTAATCACAAAGTGGTCGTAACCTGGTCGTAAGGAGTTACGAACTGGTCGTGACCAAATACGAACTGGTTGTATAGAGATATGATTTGGTCGAAAGTGATAAGGACCTGGTCGTAGATCATATTGCATTAAGGTTCGTCTGATATAATTTATGTGTATTCGGGAATCACTATGTTCTGCTAGGAACCACTACGACTCGTGGTCGGAAAGGGTTTCCGAGTCACAATTGATTACGCATGAACCTACAGGGTCACACGCTTAACGGGATGGAACAAACCAGTACGAATACGATTCATCAAACGTGTTCGGATAGGATCCGTCATGAGCACTATATAAGGAGATGCATGAGGCTGTTGGGAGGATGGGTGAACGTAACAGACGAGACACACAAAAGTCGTGAGTTGAGTTGTTCCACCGAAACCCTAGCCGCCATCTCCCTGAGAGCTCTGCCATACGACTTGGTGCTAGCATATCTGCGTATGGTTGTTCCTTTCCTGGACATGTAGATACCGTAGAGGTGCTACTGCGGTTGCTGTTGTGTTTGAGGACGATCCGCGATCTTCACAAGGAACTGCAGAGGTCGCTGGAGGAGACCATCGACCACGAGCACCGCACTGCGACGCTGGATGATCGACTACGACCACTACATCGACGCGCTCTTCGTTGGACCAGGCTGCTTCAACCCTTCTTCCGCTGCTCTGCGCGTTTGGTGGTAACGATCTGTGATCATCTACTTGCTTGGCGTCTTGGTTTGTGTGGTAGAAATTTTTGATTTGTTGCTATCGTAGCCTACCCGTGACTCAACAGATAGGGGGTGGGAGATGGTAGGGGAAACGTGTGGGGTGGTGAGGTGGAGCTGGTGACGGAGTTGGGAGGGAAGGGGAGGGACATGTGTAGTGAATTTGAGGTTTGCTCACGAGGGAAGAAAAGAGGCGGCGGCAAAATTTGGAGGAGAAGGCTAGCGTTGAGGAAAGAAAGGAGGCGATGATAAGGTTGAGGGGAGGATGGTGATGCTTCAAGCTCGGGATTGGGTGGTTTTTATAGCGCGAAGAGACGGTTGCGACAGTGCGTGAGCGGAGTGAGCGCGGCATGTGGCAGCGAGGTGGACGAACGAGCGTGAATGACGCTGGGTGGCGGTATGGTGGTGGTACGGTGGCGTCACGGTGGCGTGTTTAGCTCACTGGTGCATGGACAAGAGCTGGTGGGGCTATGGGCGGCAAGCTCAGCACGACGAGCGCATGCAGGGGGGATCGTGGGGGTGTGGCGTGGTGATGGCGCGCGGCAGTGGGGGTATGTGCCTGGATTGATGGTGAGGCAAGGTGGCGCGGGAGCTGGCGGGCTAACGGGCGAAGACGAAGGCGGCGCGAGGGTGATGACGCATTGGGGAAGAAGGCAGGGGAGGTAGCACCTTGGAGAAAGGCGCTTTCGGGTTGAGGGAAACGGGGAACCAAAAAGGGAAAGCGGAAAAGGGAGGAAGACTTTCCGAATTGAGAAAGAAAACCAAATTCAAACCAAAAACAGGAAAAACTTTTGAAAATCTGAATTTTTGGGTTGTTTCACCCACTTAACCACAACTTCCTCGGTTCATTCGATACAGCCTTCTGGGCACGCTCATTTGCGGCAACATTTGCCAATCTAGAACTTGAGCTTATATGGCAACTACCGCGTATACCTTCCATAGTTGCTTGCGTGTAACTCTCTTGGTTCAATCACAATTCACAAATCCTTCTGTGTGTGGAGCACATGATCGGAATTTTTAATGTTTGACTAACAATACATTTTTAAATATTTACATTGATCACACGAACATTATATCATTATTAAGAGTACATTTGACATTAAAAATTATTTCACCTGCAAAATATTTTAAGGTCCCTTGTGGCAAAATTACTTAAGGTATCATCCTTGACATGAAATGCTCCAAACAGATCAACAGCCCTACCATTCCTTTTTTTTATAATACTAGAGTTGAAAGTGGGATGTGTCGGCATGTTTCTTTTTCCAGATCATGAGTCTGACAGTTCAAATGAACTTTGCTTGAAAGGATGGGAAGGTAGTGGGATGGCGGCACGACCATGCATTCAAACATTTGGTCGAGTGGCGACTCTTTCAATTTGTACCAAATTTGAACTTTGTTAGTATCTAATTCTCAAAATGAAATTCATTTCAGAACGTGATTATGGCCTTGGTATAAAAAGAAAATACGTTATGTACCATTGGACTTTTGTGCATAACAATGTCGGATCGATTGATTTGGGACGCTATGCTCACACTCAGTTGAAACTTGAGAAGATTGGGAGAGATGGGAAATTCTTACCAAATTTTAGCGTGGTAAACTTCGAGTGGAAGAATTACGAAAAGAACAAAATTGTGTTTTTGTAGACCGTGTCTAAAACTCCACTTAAATATTGAATTTACTGACACAATGAGACATACTTTGCATCCATTTGAAAAGGCTTTTATAGATGATTTTTTGTTGCTGTTGTATCCATGTCATCCATAGAAATTGTGAGATCAATTTAAAGACAACCTATTATATGAGTTATCTTTGATTTTATCTATAGATGATATAAAAAATACTACAGACAAAATAACAATTGTCTGAACTATTGTACATGCCCTAAGGCTGTTGGATAACGTTCCGGTCTCTGTCTTCTTAAATCCCGGGAGAAACATGCTCCTACACATCGAAGACCAAATCCCTTACCACAAAAAAAGAAAAAGAAAACCAAAAATAATAAATTTGCTCCCCCAACTTACAAGGATGCCCAAGCCCAAGTAATCTCCAGCACTGGCACAGCCTGCAGCCCACTTTATTCACCATGTCCCGGCCCACCAACCATGCAACTTCTGCTTCGATATACTTACTGTGCTCACTGTTCAAAGCTCAACGGATTACCTTGCTGCCGATTGCAGGAGTTGCATTACAACACAGTCGCATTCTTTCCGTTTGCTTCGGTAGGACATGCATTACATTTAGTAGCACCATAAATGTACGCTCGTTTGGCTACCAACTCTGCTGGATCTTGCGTTACAATGAGATGGGAGTACAGTGCTCTTGGGGTTACTTCGAGTATGGCCCTGTATAATTGCTGCATGTTTGATAGTAATTGATGCCCCTAAATTCTTTGTCATAACTTGATGATCTCTTCTACGGTAAGAGAGCATTTATATATGAGGCCATTTTCTCGGTTTGGTGGGCGGAGTTTCTATGTCTCCTTACCGTGCAGGGCTCTGCACCTACTCTGTTTTTTCACGGCAATACGAACTCTGGCAATAACAGGCGAGTACAAAAGGTGGTACTGTTGAAGATATGCCTTAAAGATAATCTCTAATGATTATATTTCGTTATGTTCAGAAGTTACTGGATAATATGTTATCTTGTTTCTCGAATAATATCGTTAATATTCATTAACAAGTATGTGATTTGTTCGTGAATCTCTACTTTTTATCTTTGCGATGATTATTCTAAAGCGACTCCTAGTCGGAAACATATGAGGACACATATGAATAGACTAGCATATGTATTGGTTGATGACCATGTTTTTCGAATCATAGATATGAAGATATCAAACAAATAATATGGACACATGTTAACAAACATAGGGTTGAATCTATCCGTCATGAGACACCGCGAGAACGTTATATTCTTATATGTAAGCTGTTGGTCTAATTTACAATTCCGGAAGGTTTTTTCTTGAGTAACTGTACCTACTCCGTTATTAGAGCATCTTATCTGCAATGCGTGTGACTGGTTCAAATCGGGTGGTTGATAGACCTAGAGTTTGCTAACTATCCGCACGGGTGGAAACTACTGCGGTTTTTATTTATTCTAGACTCAAGCGAGATCTATCAATTTACAAGCAGAGTACATATGTAACCGTGCGTCACTCACTCGGTACATCTGCAGAAAAGCACCATGATGATTAAAGAAGATAGGGGTAAACAACACGTGTCAAGGACGGATGTCCTCGCTGGGACCAGTGGTGTCGACGACAGAGCCAGTTGGTGCACGATGCAACCAGGTCCCCCTGGTGATTACTACCTAGGGTCCAAGTTGCTTGAAGTTGAACAATAGACATGTTGTACGCTTCACCGGCCACAACCTGAGATGGATCCCCTGTATCGAAGGTTTCAATCAATGCGGAGGATATATAGTGTATGTCATTAGAAAGTGATATCTATCATTCGATCTAAATCAAAAGTCCAGATCAATAACTACAATGTTTTGCTACAGTAAAATTGCTGAAGTACATAGTCCATTGTTGCTATAGTAGTTTGTGCAGTGCCGAGCTGAGTACTATTCGCACACTCACAAAAACATTGTTCCCATAATGATTATCTGCGTTACAGCAGAGGATCCAGATCTGCCTCAACCTAGGTGCGGTGGCTATAGTCAACAGGAACAAACGCATGGGCTGGCCTACAAGTGTTTGGAAGGCCATGTTAGGGAGGAGGGATGGAATCCACGAGAGGAGGCAAGTTTCGCTGAGGCTCACCTTGTCTTCTCCCAAAGTTGAGCTTCCGAAACTACAACATCCCTCTTTGCCGATTACCCTGAAACAAGAGTTGGGCAATGCCTCCAATCACAATGAAATTGTGTTGCTTCCAAGCAAAATTGTTCACCCAATTGTTCAAAAAGTAGCTAACACTCCCAGGAAGGCACTACAAACCGAATGAGCATGCCATAACATTCGAAATAAATTTAGTTAAAGGGCGTTTGAAAAAACGATGATAAACTGTCAGCCATGCCACAAAATTGACATTGTTCACCTCCTTTCCAACCTCCCTTTTCCAATTATCCTTATTCAAGATGCTATTTCTTAGCACTAGCCAAATGAAAACTTTTATCTTGATGTGAAGTTTAACTTTCCAAATGAATTTACGATGGAAATTGACACTCTGCATCTTCATAAGATTATACATGGATTTGACAGTGAATAATTTGTTGTTACATCCCAACCAGATTAATTTATCTGGGTGGTTCATGTGTTTACCAATAAGTTCCAAAAGTTGTCCTTGTAAACTAAATATCCGAGCTGCTACGTGGAGTAAGGTGATTTTCTTTAATTAGGCTGAGTCTGATGATTTCATCCTGAGTTTCTTATAGCTGGTTTTGCTCAGCTTGCTTTTGTTATGTTATCTCATCACTTCGGTTCTTCCTCTTTCTTGAACACCATGTTCTCTGGGGCCTGCATCATCAGCTTTTGTATTGCACCTACCAAAGATTCACAGTCCAGAAAGTTCTTACACAAGCAACAAATGTCATTAAAGATGCAACCAGGACAGACTGCACAATTCCGGTTCTCGTCCTGGTTGAGTGGAGAGACACCAAAAGACCTAGCCTCTAAGATCTTCGACATCTCTAAAAGGAGAAATCAGACGATGGCCTCAGCTTTACAAAACGGACGCTTGGTTCAGGACATAAATATCCTCAGGGGTCTCTCTGTCCACCACATTCAATAATTTGTGGGACTCTGGACCAAAATCAACCAAATCCACCTGTCCATAGCACTCCGGACGAGATTTCTTGGAAGAGAACCCCAAACGGAAACAACTCAAAATCCACATACGTCTTGCGCACCCCCCCCCTGGCAAAATTGCAAATTCTTCGCTTGGCTGGCAATCCAAAACAAGCTTTGGACCTCTAACAAGCTCGAGGCAAGAGGTTGGTCAAACAATCGCTTCTGTCCACTCTGCAGACACACCTCGGAATTGGTCCTTCATCTTTTTGCCCAATGCCGTTTCTCTTCTAAAATTTGGAAGCACATGGCAGACTGGTTGGGAAATGAGAGTTTACAGTCATCCCTCTGACCTTCTAGCACAAGCATTCTGGAATAGTGGTCCAACATAGGGGAGCGGAAAGGCTCCCCCAGGAAGGCTACGACCACGTCCGTCATCCTTATTACCTGGGAGATCTGGAAGAAACGAAATGCAAGAATTTTCAGCAGTAAAGCCGCCGCATCGCAGGATCTCATATCGAAGATCAAGGAGTGAGGTAGATCTTGGTCCCTTGCGGGGGGCAAATGTTTGGAGCATTTTTCACACCTGTAATTAGGCTTGGACTTTAAACCTGTTTTCTGCGGATTGTCTATCCACCCTCTCTTTATTAATATAACAGGCAGCCCTCCTGCCGGTTTCTATTAAAAAAAGAATTTATACTGGGCGTCAAATCAAAATGAAAATTTTCCAGTTTTTTTTTATAAAGGCTATGGTGAGTCTTCAAGCGCTTCAAACTGACAATGCGAAGGTACAATCTTCCCCATGTGACAGGATGTGATCAATGCCTACAATCTTATTATCTCAAGCTGGTTAATTGGCTACAAGATTTATGGGCAGTTGTTGCAAGTTGCAATTAATCACTTAATTGAAGAAAAGCACTTAAACAAAACAAAGTATATCTTAAGCAAGCATTTGCGAGGCTTCCATCTCAAAAAACAAAAAGGCATTTGCGATGCTCATAATTGGTGTGACTTACAATAATATACGTGAAGTCTTGACATTTCATTTCGCTGCCCTGAAGGAGCAGCAAAATGAACTTTGACCATGTTGAGTTATATTGTACTGCTTATCTAAAGGTCTATAATTTGGAATGTAATAGTTCCATAGAAATTTTGTACTCCCTTGTTTGAAAAATATATGACGTTTTGGACATCGACAGGTCTCTAACATGGGACTATTCTATTTTATATGAATGTGTTCATAAAATAATATAAAAATATTATATTATGAAAAAACAAAAATTATGACTGATGTAATGATACAATTTTTACATGTCCAATACGAATAGTTTTTATATATTAGTGATCGAAGTTAAAAAAGTTTGATTAAGTGTTTTCTAAACATTCATATATTTCTACACGGAGAAAGCAGTAAACAGATCAATTCATGTAAGGTACCAATAAAAATTCATGCAGTGCAAACGGGGCCTAACTGCGCCTCCCTATAGCATCCCTGGGTAATATCAATTTACATATACCGGAGCAAACAAATATATGGTACTGCAATTTGTGAAGATTCAATGTTTTGAGAAGTTTCTCGCTGTGGATTGAGACGATGGCTTTACTTAATTAATTTAGCATTAATCCAGTGGTCCACATGTGTGAATTTTTTTAAAAAAATAATATTCATTTTAAAGATAATTACAAAAAAAAATGGTCGAAAAGTTTTTAAAAAAATAGGAACTTATCACCGTTTGAACTGGCGAGAGACACCTATTTACTACCAGTCGCCGCTTCAACTACCTATCGCTGCTCTAACTGTTTGTCGCCATTTCAACTAGCGATTTGCATCGAAGAGTGTGCAAATCGCCAGTTGAAATGACGACAAGAAACCGTGGGTTCCTGTCGCCAAAATTGGGTGGAAAAGCCATTTTAATTTCAGAAAAAAAAACATAACAGAGCGGATGAGAAGGGAGAAGAGATCGATGTAGCGAAGCCCTACCGATTCCTAGCAGAGAGGGAGAGTCAGAGCAACAGATCTGATTGCTCATTCTGCAGGTAAATGTTCTTACAACTTTGTACCTAAATTCGAAATCTTGTAGGTTAGCAAATAAAAATAACGACATAGAATTCAATGGATTAGATAATTTTAGTTGTATTGATGTTTGATGTAGTACATCATTTTAGCTCTGTAGGTTTTTATTTTTACACGGTAAATATTTTGTTAGTGCCGAAAATACTTTTTAAAACAGGAAAAATAGGAAGATACCTCTAAAAATAACACGGCACCTATTAAAAATCTGTAAAAAAGTGTAGAGCTGCTAAATAGGGTATGTAGAGCTTAATCAAAATAATCTGAACTTAATTTTAGTTTCCATTTGTGCACGTTAAATATTCTATTAATGCCAAAAATACTTTTAAAACTAGGAAAATATCAATAAACCTCTAAAAATTCTCTAAGAAATCCATAGTAGGTACATAGTGTGTGTAGAGCTGAATTAAAATATTTTGAACTTAATTTTTATTTTCATTTGTACGCGGTAAATATTTTGTAAATGCTGGAGACACTTTTGAAACAAGAAAAGTAGCAAGATACCTATTAAAAATCAGTAAAAATCGCAGAGTAGCTATATATGATATGTATCCGAACTTATTTTTTGTTTCTATTCATGCAAGCTAAATAATTTGCAAACAACGAAAATAACAAGGTACCTATAAAAATTATATGAAAATTCCAGAGTAGCTAAATAAGGAATGTAGATGTTAATTAAAGCATTGTGAACTTAATTTTACTTTCCATCTGTACACAGCAAGATACCTATAAAAATTTATATGTCGATACAGATGTGTGCATATCAGTTTACTATGTGTCGCTAATCGTGAAATAATTGAATTAATTAGATATATCGCTTCTTATTACTTTTTGTATATGTTTCGTAGTATTTACAATGCATACACTAAATTTTCAGGTATGGCGGACCATACGCTGCGCAGTGGCCGTACGAGTTGCTTGACCCGATTTTTGATGCGCATCACCGTAGCCACCTCAGTACCATCCCCCCCTAGGAGGGCAAGGTGGTGATTGAGCTTGGCGCGTTGCGGCTGTGCACTCCCATAAGGGCATGGAAGGTGGACACACATTGGGTTCTGAGGTACGTGCAGGTGTGACCTTGGTGTGCTCAATTGCAGTCTGACTACTATGGGTAGACTCGTACGTTTGTTCTTAATCGTTTCGACACAGGTTGAGAGCGGCTGGCCTCCTTCCACTAACGAGGATGGTGGAGGCGACGTGGGAGGACGACTAGGACCACGTGGGCGGTCGTCGTATTTCGAGGCGCTTTCCGTACGACCGGTGCCCCCTTACGGCACTGGTTGACCGTTGGAGGTCGAAGGCACACACGTTTCACCTCCTGTGCAGGGAGATGGCACCGACGCTTCAGGACGTGACCTTTCTAACTGGGTTGCCCTGCACGGACTTCCCCCTGGCGGTGCACGACATCCCGGTCACATGGCGCACGGAGTTCCTCGTGAGGTTCCCAAGGGTGCTGCCGCCCAATAGCGGCTACGGGAGTTCAGTAGCACATACGGGCCGTCGCTGTAGTGGATCTGCCAGTTCTACGTAAGTTTTTGTAACTCTTGTCCTTCCACTTCAATTGCTTTCTTCAACTTACTGCTGTGTATTTTCCTCTACGCCGCTGCCTTCGACATCCGTGCCGTACACTACCTCCAGGCCCATAAAAGCTGCCACCCCGTGCGCATCCCCTTTACCCTGACTAACCGCCTCTGTGCCCTAGCCCCTCTCCCACTGGGACGCCGTCAACCGTCGACACTCCGGTCATCTTCTCCATCACCGGCGATGCCATCCTCGCTCAGTTCTCCACCATCTTTGCTCCTCGGAACGTCCCACCTGCGTCATCGCAACCGCCTCGATCTCCTCCACCGATCGCGTGCATCCACCGAAGCTCCCGCACCTCCTAGCTGCAGTACCATCTCCTTCTTACCCGCCTCCGATTGCGCTCCACCGCCCGAAACGCTTCCATCGTGTTCCTCATCTACCCGGTGAGCCCCTCTCAAATTCTCCTGTGTGATACCGTGTTCTAGCCCCCGATCTACAATTCTCCACTTTTCATTTCGAGTTTGGTCCATCGTAGCCTAAAATTTTCTTCTTCTTCTCCCTCTCCGGCCACCGCCCTTCGCCGGCCGATTGTACCTCTCCGGTGAGACCCCGTCCTTCATCCTCCCCACCACCTTACTCCTCGCGTCGTGTTCTAGCCGGTGCTCTTTTCCACTTCGTCGGAGCATCGTCGTAGCTCGTCGCCACCGTGAAAGCTACCGCTGCCACTTTTCCCACTTGTCGCTAGCGATTGCCGCCACACCCGCATCACCATCTTCGCTGCACTCTCATCTCCCCATTTTGACCCTCCGTTGCCTCCACCGTGATCTGCAACTCCGACGAGCCTTGGAGCCCGAGCACCCCCGTCCACGCTGTGACGTGTCCTCGCCTCATCAGCCACCATCTCACCGTGTTCGCCTCTATGTCCGCCTTGTCACATCCGCATGGCAGCCACCACGCTAGTCGGTTTTGTCACCACGTGTCTGCCATGTCATCACCTCGTCACCTGCCACGTCCCTGACACCTCACCTCCATCGCTGACGTGTTAGCCTCTTCATCACCTACGTGTTAGCCTCTTCATCACCTACGTGTTAGCCACATAACCCAAACCCTAAACATAAACTTCTGTAAACCAATTCCACGTCTGTAAACCAATTCCACGTGAGCCAAGTCACTTACATTCGGCCCCTCATGTCAGTCAAACTTGGTCAACCCTAGCCGCATGAACCCAGTTCATGGTGAACATTTCCCTTGTCATGGACCTAGTCTGTGGACCAGTGGCCCCACTTGTCAATCACTCCCTCTTTTCTGGAATTATTTTAATTATTGAAAATCCATAAATATCAGTGGGTCCCACATGTCACATACTCGACTATTTTTTGAATTTACAAAAAAAATATTCTGGGAATATTCCGCGGACCCCACCTGTCAGTTTCTCTCTCCCTTTTCTTTTTTAGCATTTTCCTTCCCGATCAAATTTCCGAGAGCTCGTTCTTCCTCATACGAACTCCGATTGAACCCATTCATGTTTCTAAATTCATCTACAATCAAGAACTACCTTCCAGTACCATTAAATTTCAATTTGGAGTTTTTTATTATTCTTTTTGAATTTTGTTTGTTTTTGCGCTTTCTTTCTCGTTAGACGTTGACGTACCAGAATCATCTGAAGGAGCTGAAGGTAAAGGAAGTAGAAGATCAAAAATAAAATAATAGAAACATTGCTATAGCAATGTAAGTTGTACCTTTGACCATGTTGAACCCAGTTTTTCAAAACTATTTTGATTCAAATTATTGCATGTTCAATTCTTTAAATGTTTTGGGATTAGCTATTCACCCATTTGATTATATCCACTTTTCTTAATGTATTACCTTGGTATTTTTTCACCCTAGCTTGGTTAATTAATTGCTGATATTATCATAGCACCAACGTGGGTTGGTTAGACACAAATAGTCTGTTTCGCCATGCAACGGGTTATTGATATCATTTTGAGTTGCAAACTAACTTTGACTAAGTGATTATGGAACAACTTTGTGTAAAAACTGTGTGTTGTATATTGTTACTCGTTTAATGTAATTCATTTAACCGACAGGGTGGAAAAAGATTTGGACTATGGCGAGTGGAAAGGATTTGTGATATAGTGGAGCTTAGTGATTGGGAAATAAAAAAGTGGTTACTTAGTTAGAATTTGGCAGTCTCTCCTTGGTCAATTAAGGACTTAACTTTGTGCGCCATTGAACTGAGCCATAACTGTACAACCACATGCCTTGCATGGGACATGCCTAACTTAGAAAGTTATGGGGTCTCGACATTGACTACTCAGGTAGTAGGTTAGGTGCTCAGTGGTGAGTAAAGGTGTGGACTACTTTGTAGGTCACATTGATGGACGGTTCATCGCTTTCAGGTCCAACGATGTGCGTCAGCCCAAAGCACTGTGTAAGGGTTGGTATCGATGGTATGCACATCGGGAGGGTGAATTGCCGAGATGAAGTTTCAGAAAGGTTTTGTTGTGATCATCTCCGATCAAGTTGATTGCATCTTGTGGCTAAAGTGTACAACCTCTAAAGAGTGTTAATAATCTATTCGAATAGCCGCATATGTGGTCATGGACATGCTCGAAGATTTCATACGAGGGGTAGATTTTCATAACAACACTTGAGAAGGGATAGCTGTGTGATTTAATTCATATGGCTGTGTGAAAGAAACTGAATAGGCTTTGTGTCCTCTGTGAAAATACTTGTTAAAATTATTATTGCCTTTTGTTTTAAATTATACTTTCAATCTATTATTCATATTCTACTACAATTGTTGCTTTTATGCAAAAGAACCATAGATGCCATATTCTTTGGAATAAGCCATCATCTATCATTGCATTCTGTGGTGTGACTTGCTGAGTACTTTTTGTATTCACTCTTGCTATAAACAATGTTGTTTAGTTAAAGAAGGCTACATCAGTTCATCGTTGGTCAATAAGGTCTACTTCAAGGATCGTGGAGAACTAGGTCGCGCTACCCCAGTCGATTGCCTGTTGGCATATGGATGGGCTTCACTGAAGTTATTCTGTTTCCTTCCACAGCAGCTTATTTGAGTTACTCACCTTCTGAGGCATTAATTGTAAGCTTTGTCCTTAAGGTTGTTACTCTAATGATTTATGTTAATTGCCTATTTATTAGTTATCTTTGTATATGGAATGGTATTTCATCGATGTTGCCACTGTGTGCACCAGTGTGATCCTGGACTAGTGTAGTATACACAGAGAGTCCAGATTTGTATATTTAGGTTTGGGTCCCGACAAAGGTGGTATCAGAGCCATATCGACTGTAAGTTATGACTTTAGTTAGAATTGTCGTTTTTAAAGAAAACTTCAAAACTTATTTTAAAAATGGAATATTTTAATGATGTGCTATTATCACCTTATCTAGCTTCTCTACTCTTCAATTCTATTCCTTTATCATCTATTTTCTTCTTCACCATTTGGAGTATTAAATTGAACTCTCTCTTCCCATAACTTCTATAGTTGTCGATATCTGTACCAAATGTCCTTGTGGATGCCCAAGTGTCTTTTGAGCAACTCTTTGAAGACTATGCAGTCAACAATGACGCATCGACATCTTCCCTGTGTTCAAGACAACTTCATTGCAAGAATTCAAGGTATAGAAGAAGTTGTACGTCGCCCCTGTCTTTCTCCAAGATTCATCAGCAAGGATCGCAAGCAATCAACATTTGACGAAGATTGCGACCAGTCCAAGTTTTCTTCAGACCCACCATATAGGATAGATCAGTTGAGGCTCCTCTCGTATGTTGAGCCAAGTCACCTAGTTAAGTTAGAGTTTAATCGGCTAGACGTTTAGATTTTTGTTTTCTTTCTCCTATGTGTAGTTTGACTGTGAGTTTTTATACTTCTTAATAGCTTTTTGGCTTTTTGTATTTTCCTTGGTGTTCCTTGGGTTTAACCTGCTCTCCTTAGTAGGTTGTCTTCCTTTACCTTATGCCTTTCCCTCTCATCTATTAGCCTTGATCAGCCATCAGATGGAGAGCTCCAGTGGAGCCAACCCTGTTAGTAATCTTGAGATAGTCTGTGCTAGCTTAGATCTTGTCAACTCCAATGGACAGTTATCAGTACCAGGAGTAGCAGATCCACACCTGGGACAATTTTTGATAGCTCAGACTCAATTGTTGAAAACGATGATACAAGACAAGAACAACATGATGACACAACAGAATCAGACCATCGTTACTTTAATCAATTTGTTGAATCAGAGGAATTAGGCAGGCCACCGTACCGTCACCAGTGTTAGCACCAGAGCAGACGTTAACCAACAGCTATCTCCAGTGCCAGTAGTGACGCATCAGAGCCTAAATCAGTTTCCTGCCTCCTAGAATTAGCTCATACAAGTGACGATGCAACCGTTGGACAACAGTAATGCTTGCAATAATGCACAACTCGTTGTCGTCCCAATAGAATGCCCTCAGATCAAGTTTGCGAAGTTCGTAATGACCGAGCTACCAGTATTTAAAGGATCAGCCAGGCTTAGGGATGCATAATCCTGGATTCGCACTATAGAAGATAAGCTAACTGTCGTGCAATGCAACGATAATGAGAGTTTTCTATGTTGCTCATCAATTGGAAGGAGTTGCATTAGATTGGTGGAAAAACTTTCATGCTGCCCATTAGGATGAACAAACCGTCACTTGGGCAGAGTTCACTGCTGCTTTTTGCCAATAGCATACAACATATCAAGCAAGAGTGATCAAGAGAAACATGCTATTCTGATCTCCTACGTCCAATCTGACCGTTGTTATTTGAAGTGCTGTCTACCAAACAAGTCAGAAGATTGTGCATGTACCCGTTGGGAAGAAATAGGCTATAGTGCTGATGAGCACAAAATCAATTATTCTAGTTGTGAAGGGAACCATTCCTTTGGAGAATGTCCAATATGCAAGATCACATGTTTCTTTTGTGAAGGCAATGATCATCGTTCGAGCAAGTGCCCCATGTATTTAGTGTTGACTTCTGCAACAAAACATCAGCAAGAGAATTTTCGAGCCACTGTCAGTCAAGCATTAGCTAAAGAAGGCAAACCGTTGTTAGTACAAGAATTATCAGTTGAGGAGTCACAAAAGCAGAATGTTGGCTTTGGTAACCAGCCTCAAAAGAGAGGCAAGCCAGTATCATTAGTAGAGTGTTTCGAGTGTGGTAAACAAGACCACCATGCCAAGAGATGCCCTTTAAAGTGACAAGCTTCAACCTTCAAGAGGGATAGTCATTTTGCCACAGTTTCGTCAAGAAAGTGGCAATATCTGACACATTTGTGCTACAATTGTCGTGGAAAAGGTCACTACATTTGCCAGTATCATCAAAAGAACCAGTCACTTACTCTAGATGCAAGAATACCATAAGTCATTTCAGTCAAGATTTTAACACCCAGAGTAGGTGGTAAAGTAGTAGGATCCATTTGTTCAAGGAAGAGGCATTTGAACGATGATACCAAGAAGGTCTAGATTGGTGATACAGATCATGCAGTGTCATGCCTCTATTCGTAGCAGTAAAATAAGAGAATCATTGTAGTCTTCCCTTTTGCTAAAGAGCAAAAAGGTGGATATCTTTGTATGCAAGTTATCAAGAAAAATGATTGTTGGATTTTAAATCATTAGATGCCACTCCAAGCATGTGCCTTTGCAGGTCAAGTAATCAATCGTTGAGTCATGTTGATTGAAGGCCGTAGAGCCTTAATCAAGGAATGTGGTGTTGAATTCTAAGTCACCATTTTGCATATGTAGCATGCAATCATATTAGAAGTCAAGTTTGTCTTTGACTTGGTACCTAGGACCAGCCAATTTTAGAAGGAATTACGTCATAGGTTAACTATGATAAAAATTGTTAAATGAGTTTACAGAAATGATAGAGCAGATCAGAGGATTTTCTCAGATAAAGGTAATGTCAAATCAGGTTCGTCAGTTTGGCAAGCACCAATGTTGACTGTAAAGTAAAATGGTAGCACAAGAATGTCGAGAGTTCAGTCTAGCCAAGAGCTAGCTAATCATTAGACTCTCATATCAGCTTGTTTAAGTGTTGAGAAAGAATTTCAGTTTTCCCAAGATCATTCGTGAATAAGACAGTGTTTAGTGAAGACCAGCGAGACAGTCGTTTCAAGACAGCCAAGACCCCTCACTCCTTTGTAAAAGGAGAGTTCATTAGGACCGCCAGAAGTGAGCTGAGTTATGAGGATTACAGAAGAGTTTGATCGCTACTCTAACATCCGTACTGCCAGACACCAGGAATGACCTTGCCATCTTCTTGGATGTGTCGTGATAAAAAGTTGTCACTAGCGCTTCAGGACAACTAAGGTTTCAAGTAATGAATTATCCTAGTCATCATTCGAAGTTTGCTATCATGAAGCAACAAAGATGGTTTAAATGCACTGAGAACCATGAGGTTGAAATCCGTTCCCTCAGGCCAGATTAGTGTAGTGGCAGATACTTCGAATCAGAAAAGCTAATGCAAGAATATGTTGACCAGTTAACTAAAGTTACCTGTGACATCCAGAAGTTGAGTCTTGAGTCAGTGCAAGAGTACATCTGTTGAACCCCAGCATTCAAGCCAATGCTAGCCAAGCTTCGAGCGCCAGTGCGCACTGGCGGCCATGCACGCCTTGCCTCCATTCAGCTTCGTTCGCGCCGTCTCGCCGCCGTCGTCACCCACCAACCAGCTACCACCTTGAAGTGATGCTGTCATTTTTGACCATTGGAGCTCCTCAAAACCCCGCCCTCTCTCTCTCGGCCGCTCAGATGAGCTCGGCAAATTCTCCCTCCTCTCTGAGGTAAGTCTGTCGTTCTCTTCGCCGTCCTTCTCCTTGTTGCATGCCTTGTCCATTTTTGCTAAGCCGAGGACATCACCGTGCAGCGGAGCACTGGGAACACAGGCTCATCATCGTCGTCTCCAGAGCGTGCTCGCAGCTGTGCCACTTCACCATCCTTGTCTTTAGTGAGGTTTTTCCTCTCTTATGTGTGTCAGCACGTGTTCCTAGTCATGAGGACTGTTTCCCCCAACTTGATGTTGCCTTTCATTCATAGGGATCGTCGGATTTTGGTTTTTCCCTAACTCTGGCCGCAAACCCCCTTTTCTTCTCCAACTTCGACCCAGTAAGGCATTGTCTAATTGCTTCCTCTCAGAGCATCTTCTACCCTTACTAAAGCTTTCCCGAACCTTCTTTGCCTTTCCTTTTGCTCAGGTTGTTTCCTCCGCGTCAACCTCACCGCCGTAGCCTCGATCAATGCCGCTAGCCCTCCACCGTGCCCCTCTGGCCCTCTTATTTGTTCCGGTAGGTTCACTATGCCTCCTAGACGCTAGAGCATGCATTATTTAGCTCGAAGCGACGTTGAGTTTGAAGTTGGCACATAGTGGTAGCTCCACCTCCGCCCTTTTCCGATGTGCCGCCACTACACGCCGCTATAAGCCTCGCCGCTAGTACTGGAAGGTGCGCAAGGATGTGAGGATTCCATTTCTGGCTTCCATTCGCGCCATCGTGGACTACATCGCCGGGACACGCTAGGCAAAATTGCGCCCAAGAGTCCTCTGTTAGGACCATTATTGTAGCTCAATGATTAGCACACATCTCTGTTGTTTAGGGTTTAATCAATGATTACTGTCGGCAAAACATCTATTAGCTGTCGTTTAATTGTCGCTTTGTCTCAATGACACGTGGGCCCATGAACAAAAATTGAGGAGGAATTAAATCCCAGTTTTTTGTTTGACTCACTGACGTGCGGGCCCGATGCCTTAAGTGCACAGTGCACATGGCTGTGGACCGATGCACTGTGCATGTTGGACCTTCGGTCCTTGCAGTATTGGCATGGACCGAGTCTATGACATGTGGACTCCATATGTGAGTAGAGGTTTTTCATTAGAAATAAATGAAAAATAAAAATAAAAAACATAGACCCCACATGTCATGATAGAGGCTAGGTCAGCCTGAGTATAAAAAGTATTTAATGCGATAGAGAGTTCAGAAAAGAATTATTTTTACACTAAAAATTCAATTAACTTTAAAAATTCATAGAAAATTCATATGAACTCCAAATGAGATGAATCTAATTTTGTTGTTCATAAAATTTTATTCTCTGTCAGACCATGTAGTTGTTGTCTCCACTACTATTCTAGAAAATTTCACGAAAAGAATTCATTCTGAGCTACAATAACCGAAACCTATTTTTCCAGCATTTTCTTTCTGATAGATTTTCGAAAGGCCATAACTTTCACATACGAACTCCGATTGAACTAATTATTTCCCCTAAATTCATATAAAATTATAATCTCACTACTGTGTAAATTTCATGCATTTTTTTAGCATTTAGGATTTTTCCGGTTTTCTCGATGTTTATTCGATATCGCTCTTTCTCATTAGATCCCGAATTGCCAGAAGTGAGCAAATATCTGCTCGAAGGAGAGCAAGTGGACTACCAGCAAGGCAAGCCACATATTGCATCATATTGATCCCAGATTTTCTACTCTAATTATTTTGAGTTGCAAATATATGTTCATGCATGCTATTTTGAAGTATCGATATTTTGTGAGTGTAGTTAGCTATGTCCTAACCCTTACAGGTTGTCCTTAATATTCCCACTTCTTACAAATATGCTTAAGGTAGATGTTTGTGATGGTGTACTTACTATTTATGTAAATGCTTAGCCATGCAAGTCTATTAGATGTGGTAGTTCGGTCGACAGGGTTAGCCCGTCAATCGTAGGAAACACTAAGCACATTTCTTCTATGCTTTTGTCCAGATCTTCGAATCTGGTTGTTGAGTTAATTTTTTTATTTAAAACTGATTTTGGTCTGGACAAGTGGCTAGTAGTGTGGGTGCCTTCGTGCACGAGACTCGGTTATCGTGGTAGACTTGTCCGAATCATTAATGACCGAACTTTGGGCTGTCATTCCAAGTAACACTCGTACTTCCACACACTGGATTGGGGCTGGTTTAGTCAAGTAAGGGGAAGGTCTTGTTATGTTTTACCACGGGTAATGTGAGGGCATAATTTATTGTGATCTTATACTCGTAGGAATCTCAGTGTAATGCTATAATGTGCGGGTGAGCACTTTTCTTATGTCGGGGGTTACCCACATACTAACTTTCAAGTTGGGGGTTACCCACTTATTCCTTTGCATTACACTAGCATCTCCAACACAACTTGCGTGCCTGCTCGGCAAGTTCTATAAATAGCTTGACTGAGTTTGGGGTTTCATCTCGCATGAGTGATTCAACTCAATAGGATCGTTTTGCTGAAAAATACTGAATCTCGATCTACCCGGACAGCATACCTTAGGAAGTATGTCCTTTTCCGGAGGCTTACGGGCTGATCGAGTCGTGTGGGTAAAGTTGTACTCCCTGCAGGGATTAATCTATTTGAATAGCCGTGTCCACGGTTACAGATGACCGCTTGGTTTGGGAGACATCATCGTTAGACTCTGAATTAAAATTGACATGGGTTACTACTTGGTATCGACATGAAGGGTGATTCATGCATTTTAGTTTATCAAAGTGGGCTGCCACTTTAGTATTGTTTGATCTTTATGTATATTACTGTCACTTGTAATTCTTTTGCTAAAAATTTGTTTACAAAATAGCAGTTTCAAACTAGTATGTGTGGGGCTGAAAACTTGTGCGTTTTATGCAAAACTTAAACCACTAATGTCTCTCTTTTGGTTAGCCTCTAGTATGTAATATTTTTATTTTGTGTAAGTCTTGCGATTATATTTTTGCACTCAACCAGATTGCCCATTTGCTGCAGGTGAGGAAGATTATATGCTAGATCAGTTCGTTAGCGCTGATTTCGGTGACGCTAATGAATGGTGCTGTTTCTAACTCCCACTCGGTTGCCTTTGGGAATGGGCACACCTAGCTGATGCTTTTGGTTTTTATTACTTTGTTTCCGTTGCATACTTGATGTTAATCTTTTGAATTTGGCCGGTCGACCACTTATGTAAATGTTATGGACATGAGTTCTATGTTGTATGCCACTTTGTAATATTATTGTATGTCTTATGGAATGGCTTTGAATGACGTTGTTGAGGATATGTGCGTGTTAGTCGTTGATCTTAGGAGCTAACACGAGACACATATCCGAAGTATCTAAAATCCTTTTTGATTCATTTAAGTGTGGGTTGGGCTGTTAGGGAAACAGTTACCATGTAGCATACGCAGAGGTGCTGTATGCATGGCAACCTTGGCTCTAGCTCAGTCGGATCCTCTTACTTAAAGCGAATTAAATTTGATTTCAGTTCTTTGAGGCCCATAGTTAGTTTCGTAAGACTGGGAAGGTCTAGGTCTTACTAATTTAACCCAGGGGTCCTCACATCAGTCCCCCTTGAAGCAAGGTAAAGCTTGAGAATCCACCGACGATGAACAAAATGATCCACAAATCAATGAGCATGTTGGCGTAGTTGATCAGAAGGAACTCAAGTAGTTGATGCTCAAACCAAATATTTGAGTGCAAGCATTCCATTTTCTCTAGGAGTACTAAGTTGTACAAAGATCTCAAAGTTATAATGTGAGGATCCAATATGCAGCAAAATATCACAGATGTATTAACATGTGTCTGGTAAGCTAGAAGGTCAGGTTAGCATGTCAAAGGTCAGTCAGAATACACCTATCTCTGAGAATTCAAACATGGGATTTCCCAGAACCCAATCGGGGTGTAATTTCTTAAAGGGTGATTATTGATCATTTGACAGAAATTTGTCGCTTCATTCCTATCAATATCACTTAGTCTAGAGACTGCCCGGCAGAGTGGTATCCGACAGAGGTTGTATACGACAGAGTTGGTATAGTGTCAGACCGACAGAGTTGGTCAGTTTATAGAATGTGCCAAAGGAGCTAGCATTAGACCAAGGATCCTAGTTCACCTTGTGTTTTGGCAGAGTCTGTAGGAAGCCTTGGGTACTCATTTAAATTTCAGTACCGTGTATCACCCTGAACAAGTGGATAGATTGAAAGAATTAATGAATCTGTGTCTTAACTCATAGTACCAGTTCGAGCAAGTAAGTGTTGTATGCAGAGTTCCCTTACAACACTAGATGTCAGTCAGTTCGCAGTTGTCACCATTTGAAGTTCTCCATGATCGACCGTGTAAGACATCGCTCAGCTAGGACTTGAATAAATCAAGAGGCAGAAGGCCAAGCGTCTTTAATCCTAAAGGAATTATAAGTAGCTTAGTACAAGCAGAAAAGCTACACAGATTATCATCCTCACAGTCATGTCTATCTCCAGGATACTTGTTGAAAGGTGCTAATAAAGTTTCAAGCTCATAAAAGTTTGCGATAGAAAGTTCCGTGTTAAGAAGTTTACCTTAGGGTTGTGTTAGTCTCTCCAAGATTCCGAAGCTCAGAAGAAGAGTTAGCTTGTCAACCTGAGTTATCAGCCAAGCAGCCACCGTTAGAACAAATCGAGTTGCAAGAGGCCCTTTACCGCCGACAGCTAGTTCATCAAGTTTTGGTTGAAGCAAGAAGTTCAGGAAGGTGTGAGGCGTCCGTTTTGCAAGTGTTTAGAAGAGTAGTCGCATCAAGAGTAAAGCAGCTTGGAAGTGCGAAGAGGACCCGAAGGCTGAGTTCCTTAACCTTTTCCATACCGAGCCTGAATCTCGGGGTCAAGATTCATTTAAGGGGAGAGGTTTGTAACGTACCAAAATTTGGGATTTCAAAAATCTTTTGAGTACTATAGGTCCCTGAAAAATTTCACCAATTTTCCTTGAATTAATAAAGCTCAAATGGGAATTTCCACAATTAAAACTATTTTTGACTAATGTAAACATCCATTAAAAGAATTTTCCTATATTGTCTTGGATTTTTTTGAGTTTATTTGCTATTTATTTGAACCCATTTGGATTTTTAGCCTTTTTTAAATTCAGAAATCAATTTCTTTTTCCTGTTTGCTTCGTGGGTCAAATCCGTTCAACCCATCCCGTCCTATCTCTCTTCGGCCCAGCCAGCCCCAACCCATTCCCGCTCCCCTCGTCGCCTCCTTATCCGACTTGCCGTGGGCCCACTTGGCAGCCACCCGCCGCCGCTTGCACGCACCCACTGCTGCTCTCGTGTACACCCCAGACATTGCCTCTGTGCCATCGCCTTTGGCATCCATGCCGCACACAGCCTCCAGACCCATAAAAGACGTCGCCCGTCGCGTCCCCGCCGCCAAACCGGCCGCCTCTACTTCTAGCCCTCTATGCAGGATGCCATCAACCCCCGCCACTTCGATCACCTTCTCTATCACCAGCGACGCCATCCTCGCTCGGTTCTCCACCGTCTTTGCTCCTCAGGACGTCCCACCTGCATCATCGCGACCGCCTTAGTCTCCTCCACCAGTTGCACGCATCCACCGAAGCTCCGGCGCCATCTCCTTCTTCCCCGCCTCTGGTTGTGCTCCACCACCCAAAACACTTCTGTTGTGTTCCTCGTCTCCCCGGTGAGCCCCTCTCAGGTTCTTCCGTGTCATATCGTGTTCTAGCCCCCGATCTACAATTATCCACTTTTGATTTCGAGTTTGGTCCATCATAGCCTGAGATTTTCTTCTTCTTCTCCCTCTCTGGCCACCGCCCTTCGCCTACCGATTGTGCCTCTCCAGTGAGCCCCCGTCCATCATGCTCCCCACCATCTTACTCCTTGCATCATGTTCTGGTCGGTGCTCTCTTCCACTTCGCTGGAGCATCATCGTAGTGCGTCACCACTGTCAAAGTCGCCGCCGTCGCATTTCCCCCTCGCCGCCGACGATTGCTGCCGCCGCACCCATATCACCATCTTCACCGCACTCTCATCTCCTCGTATTGACATTCTCCCTCATATGAACTCTGATTGAACTCACTCTACTTTCTAAATTCATCTAAAATCAAGCTATACCTTCCAGTACCATTCAATTTCAGTTTGGAGTTTATTTTATTTGTATTTTTGTATTTTTATTTTATTTTTGTGCTTTGATCGGAGATAAAAGAACAAAAACATTGCTATAGCAAGGCAAGTTGTACCTTTGATCATGTTCGACCCAGTTTTTCAAAACTACTTTGCTTCAAATTATTGCATGTTACTTCAATTATTTAATTCTTTGAATGTTTTGGGATTAGTTATTCACCCATTTGATTATATCTACTTTGCTTATTGTATTACCCTGATCTTTTGTCACCCTAGCTCGGTTAATTAATAGTTGGCATTAGCATGGCACCAATGTGGGTTGGTTAGACGCGAATAGTCTTCTTCGCCATGCAATGGGTTATTGATATCATTTTGAGTTGCAAATCTAAATTTGACTAAGTGATTATAGAACAATTTTGTGTAAAAATTGTGTGTTGTATGTTGTCACTCGTTGATGGCAAGTGATGCATTTAACTAACAGGGTGGGAAAAGATTTGGACTGAGACAAGTGGAAAGGATTTGTGATATGGTGGAGCTTAGTGATTGGGAAATGAAAATGTGGTTATTTAGTTAGAATTTGGCGGTCTCTCCTTGGTCAATTAAGGACTTAACTTTGTACGCCATTAAACTGAGCCATAACTGTACAACTACATGCCTGGTATGGGACATACCTAACTTAGTAAGTTACGGAGTATCGATATTGACTACTCAGGTAGTAGGTTAGGTGCTCATTGATGGGTGGAGTGGACTACTCTGTAGGTCATATTGATGAACGGTTTGCCGCTTCTAGTTCCAACGGTGTGCGTCGGCCCAAAGCACTGTGTAATGGTTGGTACCGACGGTATGAACATCAGGAGGGTCAATTATCAAGATGAAGTTTCGAAAAGATTTTGTTGTGATCATCTCCGATCAAGTTGATTGCATCTTGTGGGTAAAGTGTACAATCTCTACAGAGTGTTAACAATCTATTCGAATAGCCACGTCCGCAATCATGCACATGCTCTGGGATTTCACACGAGGGGTAGATTTTCATAATAAAAAAAAACACTTGAGAAGGGACAACTGTGTGATTTAACTCATATGACTGTTTGAAAGAAACTGATTAGGCTTTTTGTCCTTTGTGAAAATACTTGTTAGTATTATTATTATTATTTGTTTTAAATTACACTTTCAACCTATTATTCATATTCAACTGCAATTGTTGCTTTTATGCAAAAGAACCATAGATGTCATATCCTTTGGAATAAGTTATCATCTATAATTGCATTCTGTTATGTGACTTGCTGAGTACTCTATGTACTCATTTTGCTATAAACTATGTTGTTCAGTTAAAGAAGCCTACATCGGTTCATCGTTGGTCAACAAGGTCTACTTTAAGGATCATAGAGAACTTGGTTGCGCTACTCCAGTCGATTGCCTGTGGGCATATGGATGGGTTTCACTGAAGTTATTCTGTTTCTTTCGGCTACAGCTTATTTGAGTTACTCGCCTTCTGAAGTATTAATTGTAATGTTTGACTTTAAGGTCGTTACTATGATGATTTATGTTAATTGCCTATTTACTAGTTATCTTTGTATATGGAATGATATTTTATTGACGTTGCCGCTGTGTGCACTAACATGATACTGAACTAGTGCAGTATATACAGAAAGTCCAAATTTACATATTTAGGTCCAACACTTCCCTAGCAACTTTTCTTTACTCAGCTGGTAATTAAATTATGCCCACCGACTCATCCAAAGATCTTTCATGATATCTTATTGACATTTCTGTTGCTTTTACACAGTTTTACATGTGTAAGAGGCTGCACATGCACAATAAGTTTGGGAGGGCAGATAATTTAAGTCTTAATTTAGGAATATAGTACATCATCTACTGCTAATCAAACCGAACTTTTTCTGGTCAATTAGAGAAAGAGATCACTTTTTTCTGGTCAAGGTGGGCACGACCGGTCTGAGTCTGAATCAGTGGACCTTTGTGCCCTGAGAGTTGGTCAAGATTTGGTAAAAAAGAATATATCCATAACCTACCACCAAACTCAATTGTAATCTGTAATACCCAACGAGAGTTTGTCAAGATTTGGTAAAAAAAGAATCTATCCATAACCTACCACCAAGCTCAATTGTAATCTGTAATACCCAACGGTGCATAATACTGTAGTCTAAGATCAGCTGTAGTTATGCAAGTTACGTAGCTATGGTAACATGCAATAGATACTGTAGCCATTCGATCCAGGAGAACGTCTATACCACTGGCAACATCGTACATGGGTCAAACATTGTAGCAGTTTACTGTTGCTGGCATTTTGGACCGTTGGATGCCAAATCGGGCGGTTGAGAAATGCCCAACAGCATGCACTGTACCTTGTCTGCAGTGGCAGCGGATCTACACAAGCTCCCCAGTTACACCGCAACAAAGGGCCTATTTGCTATTTAGTGTGGCTGTTGCTTTTATGAAAAGCAACTTCCGATTGGAGCTGAAGGGCTGAACGACTGAGCTCAATACGTTTGGGTTGAACAATCTGGTTTTTAGATCAGCTGGCTGAAGCTTTCAAGTTGAAAAATGTATTAAATGCCCCTGAAGAAAATGATAGCAATTAACGATAATCAAAGGCAATTAATAGCAATTAATGATAATTGACGGCAATTAATGACAATTGACAGCAATTAACGACGATTAACCGCATTAACGATCGGGAAAGCGGCAAGCACGAGAGAGAGGGAAGCCGGGCAAGAGGCGAGGAGGAGGGAAGCGGCAAGGCGGCAAGAGGAGGGAGGCAGCAGATGGCGGCGGGAGGCGGAGGTCGTCGGCGGCCGAGGGAGAGGAGGAGGCTAAGGTAGCGACGGCAGGGGAGGAGGATGGAGGTGGCATCGGAGATGAGGAGGGCGGTGGGAGGAGAAGGAGGAGGGATGACAGGGCAGTGGCAGCGGAGGAGGAGGGAGCCAGTGTGGATGGCGACGGAGACCGAGGCAGCGTCAGGGGAGGAGAAATGAGGAGTGGTTTGGGGATTCTGACTAGAGCATGTCTGACTAAATCCTACCAGACCACTGGGCATGAGCGGTCTGACCGCCCTGCAAGGCCAGTCAGACTGGTCCCTAAGCCTTGGGCTGAGACTATGAAGGGCGGTCTGACTAGTACAGTGGAAGCAATCAGGCTAGCCCTATGAGCTTTTGGAAAAATTTACACCAAACACATGTAACAGCATGTGTAGGGATGTGTTTGCACTAGGTTTCATAGTAGATTGAGCATCGAGCTGAAAGTAGATAGAGTTTAACTTAAATTCCAGAGAGAGTGTTTTTTAGTGAAGTTAAGCGGTCATACTGGCCACATCATGGCGGTCAGACCGGCACAGTAAGGGTAGTCAAACCGGCTATGGTTTGAGCTGAGTGAGTTGGGGGCGGTATGACCGACATGGGCCTGGCGGTCATAGTGGTGTCCTATTACCAAGGAAGTCTTGACTTGGTTCGAGATGAAGTTGGCGCGGTCAGACCAGCCAATGGTGCTCTAACCGGCATGTTCACTATGTTCAAATCGACTATGGTGTTTCAAGGCGCATTGAGCTATGGTTTTGAGCTAAAATTTGAGAGTTGGTCCTAGGAGCATGGGATTGGTGCATACGGATTGCATTTATGCATATTTGGACTATATGAGTCAAGTTGTGAAGAACTTGTGCCTAGAAATGGTTGGCGGTCTGACCGACATGGTGGCTATGGTAGACTAGCTTGGAGTCAATATGGTCAATGGTAAGGAGGACCGGGACTTAGGAGAATCAGGATCCATAACAGTCATGGATGCCGATTGAGATGACTAGACTCAAGCAAGGTGCAAGATGGATAAGAACCATAGATGACAAAGTTTGAGCAAAGACCTTTTGAGGTAAAGTGATGCTTTTGGGAGCGAAGCAAGAAGGTATGCACCTTTGGCTCATCAATTGTGTCAATTTATGGTTTTGTGTGTTGTACGATGCTACGTAATGGTTTGCTTGTCGGTGATGGTTGTAGGACTCCGTAGCTACGTCATGGTGAGCACGAAGGGGACTGGAACTTAGCTAGGAGAGCTAAGGTCTAGAGCAGTTAAGGTTCTGTCGGAAGATGACCGGGGCTTGCGGAGTGGTGGACATGACAGGAAACAACAAGGTGGATTGGGACTAATCTCAGGGAGGACCTAAGGTCCAAAATGGCTAGGGAAGTCGAGTGCAGTCATGGTGCATGGTAAGGCATATGGTGCACCAAGTGACTTGGGCCCATTTGCAAGTAAGGACAGTTCAGTGGATCCGGACGTGTGAGAGGCTTGGCGGCAAGTCATTGGATGAAAGATGATGAAGCATGGGCGATGCTTCAAGGCGAAGGATTGAGAAAAGGTCGGTAAAGGGGCATTTTGGTAAATTGCCCAATATCGAAAAAGTGGTGGTGTGCGAAACCACAGCGATGGCCTAAGTGGATTAGGTCAAGGATACTCCATGGAAGGAAAGACATGATGGATTCAGGAAAATGAATCTAAAGACGAAGACGACACTTTGAAATGCATGCGTGAGTGTGTTGAGTTGAAAAATCTGTTATGTTATTGGGTTTTCTGAATGGCTTAGCGGATAGTATTCATTAAGTGGCTGGTTTTTAGGGTTTCATCTGAGCCTCCACTGTATATGGAGGAGTTAGGGTTTGAGAGAGGGGTGTGATGGTTGGGTGAAGAGAAGGGAGAAAGAGGGCTTGAGAGAAATATCTTGAGAAAGAGGAGAGTACTTGTGTGTGTTGCCCTAGTGGCGTTGTCCTCCCAAGGGCGTGGCTGTAAACATTCATCTCCAAGTAGAAATCAAATCTCTAAATTTGTCCAAGTCTTCCTCATAAGCTCAAGTGTTGATTTCTTTATTTGGCTTGTTTTTTGTTGTTTCTTTCTCCCTTCTTGATCTTGCTTGTTCTATGCAACTTCTTGAGTTTTCCTAGTTTTGGTGGAAGAAAGGGTGATTTGGGGGATTTTTCTCTCGGGGGCTTTTGGTTTGAATTTTATTGTGGTTCGAGGATGCTAGGACGAGTGAGAAACCATCCTTAGCCATCTTGGCTTGATTCCTCCCACAAACTCTTCTCAATCATCATTTTTGTATTTGATCTGGTTTTGGTGCAACTTGCCTTCAGATCGAAATAGATCAAAGCTTTGGAAAGATTTTCTTCAATTTCTTCATGGATTAGTTTCACAATATCTTACGCAAGGTGTATGCAAAGTCTCAAGTAATTTGGAGTTGTGGATTGAAAGTAACATCAATTCTTGGATTTGAAACCGTGCTTCTTTTCAGAATTGTCCCGAGGAAGAGATCTAAACGCCATCTAAAGAGAGGTTAGACTGCCCCTGACCGTTCAAACCACCAATTAGTTGGAGGTCAGACTGTTGGGGTGTGTGAAGGCCCATTTTGCTTTTTTTTTCATGGAGATTTCATTGTGAGGGTTTATGCTCTGATCTTCATAGCGCCGCATAAATTTAGAAAATACTATTGTTGTGAGGCACCTATTCAACCCCCTTCTAGTCACTTCCTTGGTCCAACAAGTGGTACAAGAGTGAGGTTTTCTCTTTTGTGATCTTCACCGATCTTTGAGCATAACGGCTAGTATATGGACTTGTGAGAGATTCTTTGCATCTTGTTGTACTTCTTTTGCCGATGATGTCTGTTGTGACAATAGGCTTGATGATACAGCCCCAAGTACGACCAAGGCATTGCTTTGCATCTCAATGTTGCAAACTCAAGTTAGCAATCACATTGGTACTGTTTTGGCAAAAGAAGCAAAACAAGAACTAGGTTCGGCCAAGAGGGAGGAGAGGGAGGTAGGCCGAAGGGGGAGCTTGAGCATGCATGGGAAGTTCACTAACCAAGGAAGAAGAGGGCATGTGGTACAAGGGCAGCAAGGGGACATGCATGCGGTGCATGGGAGATCGACTGGCTTAAGGACATTGCATGTGGCTGCCAAAGGTTTGGGCCAAGGGGAGAAGTTTGGGTGGTGTGCGACATCAAGATGGAGCGGTTATCCAAACCAACAAGAAATGAAGCCACGGGAACAAGGAATCTATGTTGGTGTGGTTTGGATCCGAATAGGATACTAGTAGAGTAGGTTTTGGTTTGGCAAGAAAATCCTAAATTAACCTTGCTGAATTTAGATTACGAAAATACATGTTTTCTTTTAAAAAAGAGTCCGAATAGGAAGTTTTGGCAAGAGTTGGAGTTTGAGTCATAGTTTTAATTCTGAAATTCCTTTTTGCTGATTTTAAATTCTGAAATTAGGAGTGTTTGAATTGTGTGTGTTTAGGAGGTTGAGTTGGTTTCGAGGGCACTATTCATGCGTACTGGTCACATGATACTGTTCATCCAAAAGCAATTGTGTTTGTGTGGGAGCCTATTTAAGCCCCATGGCCGCACCATGCAAAGACAAGTCAGATTTTAGTTTATGAATAAAAACATAAAAGCCTTTTAGCGCAAGAGGGAGTGTTCTTGTGATGATTTGCTTAATTGAGAGATTGACACCTAGTTTGTTGAGAGAGGGGGAGAGAGGGGGAGAGAGAGAGAGAGTGGAGAGAGAGAGAGAGAGATTTACACCTGGTTCTATCCTTGGCGCAAGGCAAGAACACCAAGTTCTTGGATTGACCGAAGGCTATTACGTACTACTACTATTGCAATTCAATCTATTAGATTGGTTTGTGAGTGTGCTGATTTTCTTGCAATTTTACCCGAATTGGTTTGTGATATTACTATTCTCCCCTCAAGCTATCCATTTTGGTATTGTTCATGTGGGTACTATTCACATGTATGGTACTGTTCATCCAAAGCAAAGAGAAGGAGATGACGTGCTACTGATCTTTGATTTGTACCATGAAAGATTGGGCCAACAATCGAGATACATCTATTCAACTAGTTGGATCCTTATCGCTTGAGCTTAAGGTGTATTTGTTGGTGGTTGAGAACGAAGTCTTGTGCGATATTTATGGCAATCTCTTTAGTTTTGATTGTCCTTGTTTCAGGGATGAGATGCACTTGGAGCCCAAGAAAGAGAAGGAAACCGATGGCTTGTGTGGAGTGGCGATCGAGGTTGATCGTGATGGAAAACTTTTGGAGGATGATCATAATGAGTCATCCAAGGACGGTCCTCTACTCAAGCTAAGCAAGGTGATCAAAGAAAACTTATTGAAGGCTTAGTGTTTTATGAATCTAAATTGACTGCTCTTAGGAAGAAAGTAAAATTACTATAAAGAGAGAAGGGTGATTTGTCTCATGAGCTTGAAAAGGTGAAAACCTCCATGTATGATTTTGATTCCTTGTTTGTAGACATGGATAACTTGAACAATTCTCTTGCATATCTAAAATCTAAAAATGAATTATTGAAATCCAATGCTTCTAAGCCATGTGACTCTTGTGTTGTCTTGAACCATGAACTTGATAGTGCTAAGTTAGAAATAGGCAATCTTAGGTTCATGGCTAAGAATGAATCTTAGGTTCATGGCTAAGAATGAATGTGATTCTTTCGCTAGAATGCTTGCTGAAATTGAGAACTTCAAATTGAGTCATTTCACATGTGTAGAGCAATTAGAGATTGCTAGGGCTAAAATTAGTGAGATAGGATCTAGTCCTTGTAATACTTTCATAGTCACTAAGAAATTGCTTGGTGATAGCCTAGCTTCTTGCAATAATTGTGCTAAGTTGACACACTACTACAAAAAGGCTAATACTGGACGCCTCATCACAGACGGTTGCCCAAAACCGTCTGTATTACATGCAATCACAAACGATTTTGATTTTGCTACCGTCTGTGTTACTGGCTGCGCTAAAAACTGTTTGTGAAGAGGTAATATCACATACGGTTCATGTTGAAAACCGTCATGAAGTATCCTGAGCAGTTACGAACAAGAACCGTCTATGATATTACTAAGTATCACAGACGGTTTCAACAAACAACCGTCTGTGATGCTTCACAGACGGTTTTAATAATGAACCGTCTGTGATATGAGACCATATCACGGATGGTTCCATTGTGGAACCGTCTGTGATAAGTATCATTGACGGTTCCATAATAGAACTGACTGTGATAAGTCTCTTTATTAGTAGGAGCCCGCTAGGATTTGCGCTCTAACTCGTCACTCCCCTCCCTACCCGAGTGACCCCATCGCCGACACCGCCATGCATTCTTCCCGTCGCCGACAGTTGTGACACCACGGTTCACTGAACAAGACACTCGTACGATAAGAGTGTCTTTTTTAGTGTCACCGTTGTGCCACAGCTACAGTGACGCTACGTGCCTTCCCCTCTTCCTCCTCCCCGGCTACCTTTGCACTGGCGATGTCGAGGTAAGATAGATCTATCACCTATTGGTTTGTACTATTGGTATTCATGTGAACCGAGCTCCTCCTCCCTCTCGCCTTGACTCCCGACTTTTGGATCAAGCTCCTCCTCATTGCCTGCGGATCAAGCTCCTGGTCCTCCTCATTGCGCCACCCCCTGCTCCTCCTCCTCGCCAGCTCCAGCTCCTCCTCCTTCTCGCCGTCGGCTCATTGCGCCACCTCGGACCTCCCTCGCGCCTCCAACCTCTCCAGCTCTAGCTCCCACTAACGCGTAAGCCCCCTTCTTGTCTTCTTGATGTTGTCTGGTTGTTGGTTAATGCTGATGGTGATGGCAGAGAAGTATTGTAAATGTGTAATACATACATGTAGAGAGAAGTAGAGAAATCATAAATATAAATGAATGCAATGATCATGCAGATGCTTGTTGGCTAGTGGCACCTTGCTAGTTGTTGAACTGCTCAATGATGTTAATAGTCTTATGCTGAAATTGAATTGATAATTAGTACATATTAATAGTCCCCTTTCTCTGTGATGTAAACTGAGGGCTATTGGTGTATGTGCATTCTATGCATCTTGCTTAGTTCATGCTGTGAATTCAGATTGACGAAATGAATGGGGATGGTGGGTTTGGTTAATGCTCTCTAATGGATACTAAGGGTTATTGATGCCGGTTCTAGCTTTGTGCTTGGTTGGCTTACATTGGATATGGTTCGGATGGGGCTTAGTTGCATTTAACTTTTCAGATTTGTAAATGTTAGGCTAATTTGTAAAGCTACAATTGACATACAAATTATTTATTAATTGGTGTGTATTGTATTCAAAAACAAGACCAAATGAGTCAAAAACTACTACAACACCTCTTCACCTGTCTCTCACCATTCATTTCACCTTTGTCTATGTAACGTGTTTATGCGGTCAAGTTCTCCTACCTTGCGTCCCAGTCGTCCTACCATTCCATTCATGGTCTCTCTTCTTTATAAAGTCTCCAGCGGTGGTGCTTGTGCCATTAAAACCGACATCATATATATATATATATATATATATATATATATATATATATATATATATATATATATATATATAAATAGTCCCTCGGCCACTTTAGGAAATTAGTCACATGACATGAGAAGGATGAGGCAGTAGCCACGGGCAATTTCATTGAGCTCATGCGGGTTTAAAGTATGGATGCAAGGAGGCGGTAGGACATCCAATTACGGATGTTGTCGATAGGTAATTGGGCGTCGCTATGTTGAGAAAGTGGCGTGGTCTATCGACAACCAACAATTCTTGAGCTCCTTTAAACAAGAACACCAAGCAAGTGGCATCATCTATCGACAACCAACAATTCTTGAGCATGTAATTGTCTTTAAACCCAACAAGAACACCAAGCAACAAGTTGAAATCCATCTTTTGAAATGCATGAGAATGGTTGCTTGTGGCTACTATCTCATCCTTCTCATGCTGCAATGACAACCCCCAAAATGGCCGAGGACTACAAATAATATATATATATATATGATGCGGTTTTAATGGCACAAGCGACCATGCTGGAGGCTTTATAGAAAAGTCATCACAGATTTATTTTAGCACAAACCGCTCAGGATAGTTGCCTATCACGCACGGTTCTCGATTAATAACCGCTCAGGATAGTATGCATCATGAGCGGTTTGAAAACCATCTATGATGACCTCGTGTCATCACTGACCCATAAACTCAGACGGCTCACGAAACCGCTGCGTGATGGCGTTTTGAACCGGCTATGCGTGAAGACCTTTTCTGTAGTAGTGACAATTGAGCTAGATGCTTTGAATAGAACTTTGCTAGACAAATGTTGAGAAAGAGAACCTAGTTGTCCTAAATGCATCTAAAATGGTAGAATCCTCTTGTGGAAATTGTGCTAGCTTAGAAAAAGATATTGGTATTTTGCATGGATCATTTGTTGAGAGAATTGAGAAAAAAATACATAATTTGAGAATTGCCAAATGTTGTTCTTGTGAATTTCTTAAACTTGAAAATGGCATTCTTAGGAAGAAAGCTAATTTGATCTCTTGCAAGTATTGTGATAATTGTGCTAGCCTTGATAATAAAATTGATGCATTGCATGGCATGTCTAAGAAGAAGGCATCTTTAATCTCTTGCACATCTTGCATTGCATTGAAAAATGAAGTTGAGTTTTTAAAGAGAGTGTGCGATTGATATGAGTGTCAAGTCATGCGACTCTTGTATTTGCCTCCACTCCGAAGTTGATGTTTTGAAGATTTCTCTTGCTTCTTTGCATTCAAAGTTGGATTATTCTCGTGTTGAGCGTGGGTCATTTGATGTTGGCACTTGTGCCATTGTTTTGAGTAGTTCTTCCTTGGCAAGTGAAACTCTAGATGGATCTTCTCGTGTTGCCCAAGGGATTTCTAAGAACATGGGTGCTTCTTTCTCACATGGTACTATACATCCCAAAGTGAAGTACCATTACACCTTTTGTAAGAAAGATAGACACATTGTTGAGTTTTTCTTTCGCTGTGTCAAACATGAGCGTCGAGTGTGTGATCGGGCATTTAGGAACACATGTCACCCTTCTCATGGCTTGTGTGCACCTAGTGTCGACATGATGTTGAGTAGTGTTGACAGTTCTTTGAGTTTGTCTCAATGGATTTCTTCTTTGAGCAGAAATGATGTTTTGTTCTCTCAGATCATGTCTCCTAGTAGACCTTTACATCATTACTTATTTTGTGAGAAGGGTGGGTATCTTGTGGAATTTTGCTTTTAGCGTGTCAAGCACATGACTCGAGCCTATGCTTCTAAGTCTCCAAGTGCGCATAGTGTTTATCATGACATGCACACTAAAGAGTCTAGCATGAGGACTCACTTTGTTGATGGTTTCTTTGATCCATTTTCTGGTGGTTTTGGATAGCATCGTGAACTCGATTTGTGAGGTTTTGGTTTTGGTCTACGAGCTACCCTGAGGCAAGATTTCAGCCGTTTCCCAAGAGGTGGGCCTCGTTTTCCATATCGAGGTGCGCCTCTTAGGAAATTGTGAGTTCCTTTAGTGCTTCTGGTGGTTCCCATCATGGTCCTTTCAAGCAAGGCTTTCACCGCTTTCCTAGAGATGTAACTCATTTTCCTCGTCGAGTTGTCCACTCGTAGCGTGTCTCCAAGGATGTTGTTAGATCCTCTTGCATGAACCATCGTCTACATCATGCTAACTCACATAATGGTTCAATTGCTTCTAGTGGTTGTGTGTCCAAGTTTTGGGTTCCCAAGTATTTGCTCACTAACCCTTCAAGATCCAAGATTTGGGCATCTTGCTCTTTTTATGTGCAGGTAATGGGGGCGCGGGATGGAGAACATGAACTTGAAGGGTTCTAGTCTTTTGCTTCATCACGTGATTGGAGCACTAGATGGTTCCCCGTTCCCTTTGATGGCCTATAAGAGGCATGTGCTTTCATGTGCAACGTCTTCACCTACTTTGTGAGCTATTTCATACCCTCATGTCTTTACCTTCATGATGATTTACTCTTAGCATGTTGTGCTTGTATATGTGTTCACTTGTATTATTTTGGCATGTGTCACTCATGTTGTTCTCATTATCATGCCTTTGCTAGTATCTTGCTTATGTATCCATGTGCTAGACTATTGTTCATTATTTCCATGGATGTATGAGCTTGGTTTTATCATCACGACCTTTTGCTATGGTCTTGTTGATGTCTTGCTCTATGCATCTATATGCTTACTTGATATCCATGTTAGCATACATTATCCTTGATTTGTTCTATGTCATGTTTTATGCTTACATGATATTGTGCCTTATTGTTAATTGTGAATACATGAGCTTTGACATAGCTTCACTAAAATACTTTACACTTGACTTGATGCATGGCATGCTATATGTTTACTTGCTCTTATGCCTTATTGTGCATTATGGATACCTTGAGCTTTATCATATCTTGGATAGCCTGTGTTGTTCATGATATGTCTGTTGTCTTGCTCGTGTTAGTATTTTGCTTTATGTACCCATAGAGTTACTTGATATCCTTGTTGGCATGCATTAGCCATGATTTATCTTATGTCATGCCATATGCTTACATGTTCTTATGTTATACCGTGTACTATGGATACATGCGTCTTGTCATATTATCTACCTAGCATGTAGTGTTCATGATATATTCATTGTCATGCTTTATCTTTTCATGCTCATGCTCTAGATTGTGTTTTATACTTATATGAGCTTTGACCTCACTTGCCTAACCCATGACCCATACTTGTAATGTATTTTTATATCTTGTGGTGACTTTGTTTACCTATTTGCTCTCATCATCTCATTGAGTTTTTTTTATTGTTCTTCAAGTGGAATTGTATCTTTGGTTCTTTGCATGGTAGGTCTTGTATGCATATCATACTAACCCACACTTTGGATCATTTACCGCTACTCTTGTTGGTCATGTGTCTCGGTACTATTTTCCTATATCATGTCTCCCTAACCTAGTACCAAGGCATATACTTCTTTTGTCTCTTTGGTGTAGTCTTTTCAGTTGATAAGGAGAACATGTGGTTCATGACTCTGACTATTGGTTCTCCTTCCTCATGTGTGCATTCGATGGTGACTATCACTTCTTGGGGATGTAGTACGGTCCAACTTCTACTCCTTCGACTACATATCACCGCTAATCGGTGCGACACAGGTTCGAGCCTATGTGCTTTACATTTGTGTATGTATCCTATCCTACTTTGCATAGTATTTGGTTCTTTTCAGTTATTGGATTTGTTGAGTTCAGGGTAGATAGGAGGTACACTTCCGAATTTCTCAACCGAACTAACTTCTAGAAGCTTATTCTCCTTCATACAACCTCTGATTAAGTCTGTTCTTCTCTATAAATTCATATAAATTCGAGCTATATCTTCCAGTACTATTTATATTTATATTTGTTTTTGTTTTTTTATTCTATTTTGGTATTTATTTGCATTTAATTTTTTGTTCATGTAGACATTGACATTCCAGAAATTTTCGGAGGACTAGGAGAAGATCAAGCTCAAGACCAAGACTCATTTCAGTAAGGCTAGTTGTGCTTTGATCATGTTGAACCCAGTTTTACAAATCTACTTAGGTTTATTAAACTTGCATGCTACTTTTATATCAACCTCACTTGGGAGTAGTTAGTACCTAGTTGCTCAATTACCCACCTTGATTATTCGTATGCCATGAATCATTTGTCATCCTAGGTTGGGAGATTATTAGTTCGACATGTTTATATTACCAATGTGGGTTGGTGTAGTTTTGCTTAGCCATGCTAGGCTATTGATATCATTTTGAAATGCAACTTTACACATGATTAATCAGTTATGGAATTATTTCATGAATAACTATGTGCTTAGTTAAACAACTTTGGGTGGGTAAATGATTTAGACTTGGGCGAGTGTTCGTGCTTTACTGGGTGTAGTTTGCACGAGATCTTGGTTAAGTGGTAGTCTCTCCCAGGTCAATTAAGAACTTCACTTTGTGTGCCATTGAATTGAGCCACATTGTACAACCACATGCGTGGAATAGGACAAGGCTAGCTTAATAAGTTATGGAGTTCCAACGTTGGATGCCTTAGGAAGTAGGTTAGGCTCTATTTTAGGGCGAAGAGTGTGGCTACTGTGTTTGAGCCACATCATGGATGGTTCCCATTATGTAATCCAACGGTGTATCCCTGCACCCATTCACTATGTTGGGATATTCTCTATGTCTGGAATGAGGGTCTAGGTAAGTCACCGGGAGGGCCAATTGTTGGGCGAAGTCTCTAAAATGCTTTATTATGATCTAGCATAGGCCATGCTGATCGTATCTTCTGGGTAAAGTTTTATAACATCTGCAGAGTGTTAATCAAATCTATTCGAATAGTTGTGTCCGTAGTCATGGACATGGCCAATTGTTGGGCGAAGTCTCTAAAATGCTTTGTTATGATCTAGCATAGGCCATGCTAATCGTATCTTGTGGGTAAAGTTGTACAATATCTGCAAAGTGTTAATCAAATCTATTTAGATAGTTGTGTCTGTGGTCATGGACATGCTCGAGAATTTCACACAAGGAGTATATTTTCATAAAACAAAAGCTGGGAAGGAAAGTGAAGGGGTTAACTTGCCGGGCTATGTGACAACTCTTTACCTGTCTATTTATTTATTATGTTGTTTCTCAAAGTTATGCTTTTGATCTATTTACCGTATTTCAAAGTCAACTATTGCTTTATGCAAAATAAACCATGATAGACATTCCTTTGTAATAAGCCTGGTATCTATGTATATATTTGCATTCTATGCACAACTTGTTAAGTACTCCATGTACTCACCCTTTCTATCTCATCACCATCATCAGCGATTAGAGAAGGAGAATCTAGCCCATTGTTTGAGGAGTACTACGAGGAGCGAGACAACTAGGTCTCGTTCCCCAGTCGATTGCATGTGGCATGTCAGTGGGTCACCATCGTCGAAGTTGTCTTTATTTTCCCCTGCAATTTTATTTATTGGTGCTAAGCCCTGTGTGGCTAAATAAGTGTAACCTCTTACCATAAGGTGTCAATGGTTTTCTCTTTAATAAATTGGTACTTTATTAGGTATTCGTTGTGTATGAAATGGTTTTTCATCGATGTTGTTGTTGTGTGCACTAGTGTGATCATGGACTAGTGCAATATGCACAGATTGTCCAGATTTGCATATTCGGGTCTCGACAATATCACATTAGAAGTCTCTCCTACTGTTTTCCCAAAAAAAAAATCTTATATAGACAAGAAATTCTCGCATTAATTGAGAGAGAGAAAAAAAAGATGTACACCACTTATTTTGGTGAGACCAATTATAACAATGCAAATTAATCATGTGTGTGTGTGTGTGTGTATATATTACAGCTATTACAATTCTATAACAAATACAATTATATTTTCGAAAGATGATAGAGTTATATAACATATACAATATACGGTAATATCTAACTGCACAGTCGCACGGGAAATTCCGCTAGTTTCATTAATTTCTTGTTGCAATATCAAGTTGATGGAACATGATCCTATGTATTAGAGCATTAGAGAAGAAAATATATATGGCTACAATAGTATGCACTAAAGTCTTCTTGCTACCCATTCTCCATACAAGACAGAGTCTGATGTCATAAATATGTTGCTTCAATAGTGTCGATGCTATATCATCGCTACTACAGTAGAAAATCTCCGAAGATGTTCTTAATTTTTCACTTCCCAATCCAACGGCTATGGGGAGTTTTTTCTTTTTTTTCTTTTTTTGAGACCGGGGAGTACTCGCACACGATGATTTAGCACCACACGTTAACCAAAGAAACGCATAGGATTCGTTTACACGTAGATCTTGCAAACAATGTAATAAAGTCACTAAAAACAATATAATAATATCACTAAAAAACAATATAATAAAATAGTCTTCCAGATGACCCAACAAGTTCAGGACAAGACTACAGCTATATGTAGATGGAGCAATGCAAAATGGGGCCTGCCACAGGAGACGAATGGAGCCTCGTGCAAAAGACTGGTTCCCTCCATGGCTTTCTCCATCATGCAGGCAGACATGCCTTCCTTGTGGGGTTGAATCGCCGGTTGTTTCTTCTTGGCCGCAATAATGTTGTATTTGTATCGCATAATATTAATGTGGCTATGCAATGCATTGTGATGGAATAGAGTATAGGGGAGGAAAGAAGAAAGAAACAGCTCTCCATGTCCCCTTGCACCATATTCGCTGCCCGTACAAGCACTGCCGAAACAAAAAAAGAGAGCAATTTATAACTGGATAATGATGTTTGCAATTGAAAATGGGAGGTGTCAGATAGAAAAGGTAATTTGCTTGTTTAAATCAATAAGTGATCGATCAGTTTATGGAGCTGCTAATTTTTTATTTTGATTAGAAGTTGCCATAGAAAAGGTCATGTGCTTGTTAAGCATAATCGGTGGTCATTTTCTTCGATGTTGATAATTGAGAAGATGGGATCTGCCATAGTGACATAGAAAAGATCTTTTGCTTGTTAAACTTAATAAGTGGTCATTTTCTGCAGTTGCTTATAATAAGGGTCATGTGTTGGCAGCAATGAATTTGGCTCTGTTTTGCTTCTTCAGTCATTTTCATATCTATATAAAACCGAACTTTCTGGAGGGTTTGTATGTAGTGTAATAGTGGTATTATATCTTCAAAAATATAAGGAAAATTCTAATATCACTTATAGACATGAACCGGTTATACACAAGGTGTGATTATCTTGGTAATTCGGTCAAATATCCAAGAAAAATTTAAACATGACAAAGGTATAATGGGACTATGGAGCACAAGTCTATCAGGCCTAAGTATCTTCAACATTCATGAATATAGAATAAATTAGGAAAACATAACAGCACATAAACATTTATTCTAGAGTTTGAAAACATAGCACACGAACACGCTAAGTATTGTGATGGAGTTGGGAACCAAGTTCACCAACTCCACCCCAAAGTTCTCGCGCATGATAGGTAGGAATGGGTGGCAAAGCGGTCAATAACCACATTCGCAGTACGCTTGGAAGACAGGAATCCTTCCCTCCTCCGCTGATGGCCAATGTTACCCCTCAACGTTAGTCCATTTCACCAGGGCGCGCCTCGGAATCTTCTCCGCGGCAACCAGTGTTCTCATCTTCGTGACATCCATCTCTGATTTCTCCCACTTCGACATGACTTCGGACATCTCTTCAGAAGTTTAAGTTGGATTCGAAAGATTTGTTATGGATTTGAAAACTTGGAGAGAAATTGCGAACTTGGTTGGCGGCGGAGAGAACAAGGGTTCAGGAATAGTTGAAGCAAATGGGGAAAGTAAAAAAAACCCTAAGTTATTCCTCGGTGAATACTTATAGCCATCGGTTGGAGTAGAAGATCGTGGAATACTAACAGTTGCAAATCCCTTCGGGAACTGCTCCCAACAGACAGATTTTGCAAAAGATGGTTGGCATTCTTTTTCTGTCTATTCAGGAAAATGAATTTTATTTTTTACAACTCAAGTAAAATTACCCATTTAATCAAGTCAATTTCTGGTCAAACGATATACCAGTCAGAAAGACATTACTTTCGACCACTATCCTAAGACCTCTTTTTCAAGTAAGTTACTTTCACTTAAAGTTAGGAGGCTAGATGACGAGAATCTGATAATCCTCAATTAATTAAGTTATTTATCTATAACATTTACATATAATAATGTATTTTATATAACCTTCAAAGGTACCCCTCAATATTAACAATGAGGGAGATCATACACACTTAGAGGTCGTAAGCTATTTTACGACCACCCTATATGGTCGTAAGTTCTTCTACGACTACCTATTGATTGTAAGTCCTACTACAATCACTCTATATGGTCGTAAGTTCTTCTACGACCACCTATTAATCGCAAGTCCTACTATGATTACCTTATGGTTGTAAGTCTTACTACGACCAGGTTATCTACGGCTACCCTATGGTTGATAAAGTCTACAGACATATGGGCCCAATCAACTATGGATATTTGTGCGTTGTGTTTAATACACGCAGTAGTTAATAGGGGAACTTAGCTCAGTAACATCTCGTTAGAGCGTAATCGTGTGGATATCATGGGAATATGCTCACGATCTTAGGATGATGATACAATTGGTAATGGTGTTGAAGGTTTGTTGAAACACGCGTTTTCGGCGAAGTTCAAAATGTTGTCAAGTCTCAGGCGATCAGACCGGCCATTGTGTGGCGGTCGAGGCCGCGAGCCTCAACAGGCTCGGGCTAAGTGGTGGCGGTCGAGCCGACCGATGGGTGTGATCGACCGGTCAAAATAGATTTTTGATTTTGAGGCCGGACCAAAAATAGAGGGTGTAGGCAAGAGAGGGGATTCTCCTACACTTGGTCTCATAATTTTTGGAGCCTCGAGTCAAAAGTTCTATTCGTTTGAAATTTCAAGAAGGTTTCGGATTTTCAGGGAGAAAATTTGGCTAAGTCCCAGCTGGGCGGTCGGGCCAAACCAGCAGTGTGATCCGACCAAGCCAAGGCGGTCGAGGCCGCCAAAGTGACGGTTTGACCGGTTTTCACTTGTTCATCGGCCAACTCGGTGGCGATGATTGTTTGGTTAGGTCATATTCATGAGTTTCAGTGCATATGTGTTGCATGATACATGTTTTGACTAATGTGGGTCAAGTTGCGAAGAACTTGTTCCCGGAATCGATTTCTTTGTCTATTGTTGTGCAGGTTGCTTGGAGGTCAACGACGAGGATGATTGGGACTAGGCTTGGAGAGTTGATGTCCAGAACGATCAAGGATGCCGAGTGAGGTCAATGGATTCAAGCATGGCGCAAAATGGACAAGGATGACCGAGCGGGCAGTTCGGTGCGATGGGTTGGATCAAGCGGCGCGGGGGTCGATGCAAGTGCCATGGTGGTTTCGGTGGGAGCCGGATGGGAGAGACTTGCCGACATGATGAGAGCCGCTGGATCAACCTACACGTGGCGAAGTATGGAAGTGCTTCACGCAGATTGGACTCGGTCTTTGCAAAAAGATCGAGAAGGGGTATTTTGGTAATTTCACCTAAATACCACCTTGGTGACCTTTTGCCAACCCGCGGCGCAAGGAGAAGTGGATTAGGTTAAGAAGAGATGAAGACGGCGCTTTAAAATACGTGCATGAGTGAACCCGTTTGTGTGTAGGCTTAATGGGTGCCTATTAGGGTTTTTCTTTTAGAAGCTAAGCCTCCACTATAAATAGAGGAGGGTGCTGGCCAGCACCTCCTTAACCCTTTCTTTTGTGAAACCCTAGTTTGTCTTTGGTGCTTAGGGAGAGGATAGTGGGAGGTTAAGGTTCTAGAGTTTTGGATTTGGTTTCATGCTCATGTGTTGAGTCTTTGTCCTCCTTGATGGAGTGGCTGTAAACCAACATTATATCAAATCAATCCAAGGAAAGATTTCTTAAATATGTTTCTCTTTGTGTTCTTTCTCTCTATTTGGTGATTTTAAGTCTTTCTTTGATCCGCTAGTTTTCTCTTGGTTCTTGCCTTGATCTAGCTTGCTGTGACATGTGAAAACACATCTAGGATCATCTTGATCATCAATCACCCACGAGCAAGTCTTTAAATCATATTTTGATTTTGACTTGGTTTTGGAGCATCCTTCACTCAAACAGAAAAAGGTCGAGACTTTGACAACGATCTTCATGATCGTTAATTGGAATAGGTTCCTGACATCCTAGAGAAGATATGTCTCAAGTTTGGTAAGGTTTGGTCACGAATCAAAAGTTAGACCATTTTGTGTTTTGGAAGTCCGGGCTGATTTCACTGTTCATCAGGCTGGAGGTCAGACCGCCCATTTGAAAGGTTAGACCGCCCCATGGAGCGGTCAGACCGCTAGGCTGAGAGGTCTGACTGCCCAACTCATTGTAAATTGAGTTTTTGGTAATTTTGGTTGTTTTGCTTCGGGGTTTCGATTGGATTCAATACAAGTCTTCCGCTGTGCTTGTACTTTGATCTTCATAGCTTCCATAGCTATTAGAGTGAAAACATGTTGAATCTGATCTAGAAAAAAAAAGTGATCGTGCTCCTATTCACCCCCCCTCCCCCTCTAGTCGCCTTTTCGGTCTAACAAATCGGAGGAATGACACTCCGTTGGTGACGCACTAGATAATAACATCGCGAACACTGAAAAATTAAATGAATGACATCGCCGCGAGTTACTTCCATTTTCAGAATTTTTAAAATATAGAAACTAAGCTAAAAAAATTATCAATTTTTTTGTGGAGCCTCCCGACACAGTTTAATTGCTTGTGCATTTTTGTCAAAACTTTATACATCTGATTTTGTCTCTAAAATTTATTTAAGTATAATATTTATAGGAATTTTCTAATATAGAAAATAAGGCCCAAACATTATGAATATTTTTTTCAGGCTCCTTACATAGTGGATTTGATTGTGTAATTGTTATAGAATTTTTACAAATTTAATTAATGCAATTTCGAATGTCCTTGCATTATGAAATATTAGACTTCTCACATAGTGGATATTATGAAATTGCATTACTTAATTTTATAAAATTCTAAAAAAATTACACAATCAAGTCCACTGTGTAAGGAGCTTGAAACAATAATTTCAAAATGTTTGGACCTCATTTTCTATATTAGAAAATTCCTACAAACAGTATACTTAAATAAATTTTAGAGACAAAATTAGAATGTACAAAGTTTTGAAAAAAAAAATACACAAGCAATTAAATTGTGTCGGGATGCTACACAAAAAAATTGATAATTTTTTTAGCATAGTTTCTATATTTAAAAAATTCTGGAAATAGAAGTAATCAACGGTGATGTCATTCGTCTAATTTTTCGGTATTCACGATGTTATTTTCCAGTGCGTCACGAATAAAGTGTCGTTCCTCCGATTACACTCTAACGCGATGTCATTGAGCTAATTTTTTCGTAGTTAATATGTGCCATTATTTTTAAGATAACTGCACGTATTAAACCTATGTCTCTGACATAACCATAAGATGACGTGGAGGATACGTCTCTAACAATAACTACCCTTAAATATACGTATTACATCAAACGACAAGGTATCTCTTGATATAGACAACTGCCACCCCTTCATGCACTATATAAGGAGTAAAGTCAATGGACAGAGGAGAGGGAGACGAGAAGCGAGAGACAAGAAGATTCATCCCTAGATTTAGTGACTCATTCTTGTTGTAAACACAATTAATACAGTAAACACGGGAGTAGAGTTATTATTCTCTCAGGAGAAGGTCTGAACCTGTATAAAATTTTCGTATATTTTTCTGTGTGATTTTGCTCTAGAAGAGGCCACAGCATTCATTTATAAAATTGATACTAAACTATCGACAAAATGCCTACAACTAAATTCGTAATTCACAAATTGTTCGCTACCATAATATAAAAACTGGGCAAGTTTCGGGTCCAAAGTTTGAATAATTACTAGCAAATGATCACCTGCAAATGCAAATTACGGAGTGTTTGATTGCTTGACACACTTTTATTTTGGATGCGCTTAATTTGTTTAGTGCATATGTAACTAAATATATAGTGTATTCCATTCTTATTACCACATATTTATTTTTTGGGCGGTAGCTATGTGACGTTTAAGGATTAACCACTAGAGAAGAAAAAAAAGGTGTGCGGGTTATAGAAAAAAATAAGAGAGTAGGGATCATAGATAGAAGTGTTCCAGAGAAGGGCACATAAAATGGATAGTACTTACGTCGCATAAGGAAGATCTCCAAGCATACAAAATGAGAAGTGTGCGAGTTACAAGGGGAAAAAAAGGAGGAATAGTAGATATAGACACTAAACGAGCACACAATATCGGTTATATGGAAAAAAATATATTAATTAACCTTTTTAAAAAAATTATTTTTATTATTAACCCATCGCAAACTTTATTCCTAATTCTGATCTATTTGGTCATACCATCATATATGACGTGACGAAACAACACTATCACGTCAGTCCGTATCTTGTCAACCTCTTGTCTAGTGGCATGACAGTGGTGTTTGGTAACACCACTGGTGATGGCGTGACAAAAAATGCTATTTAGCGGGTTTATCCTACGGTGTGATAATATTGTTTTGTCACACTATAGGTGGCGGCGTAACTAAAAAGATCAGAATTAGAAATAAAGTTTAGGGGGTTAACAATATTAATAAATAAATATGGGTTAATTAATAATAAAAAGTTCTAGGTACTTGCTTCACACAAGGAAGTTCTTCGAGCACACAGGCCCGTCCTATATAATTTATTTCCCACACAGAATGGGCAGTAGTTGCGTCGTATAAAGAAGATTTACGAGGTAGGGACTGACGAATGTAGGAATTCGAGGTGATACCTATGGCCAACATGAACGTAGAAAGAGGTTGAAATAGAGCAATAGAAGCAAAAAAAGAAGGCACGGAAAAAAACCCAGAGTTCACGTGTCGAGTATTTTTATGGAAACAACATATATTAAACTTAACTCTCTAAATTATTTGTACTTATAATGTTTTTTTAAAAGCATGCCAACTCATAATTTTGGGATTAATATTCGGCATCATGGCTTGATTCAATCAGGCTTGTGATCCTTTAGCACTGATTGACACCTGTCTTCTTTGTCTAACCAAGCCTCCTCACTAGTTGTATCACTGTCCTGTAACTACTAACAGAAAACAAACAGAAGAAATTGTCAAGTTCGAAAAAAGTAGAAGAAATTGTCAAGCTTGTGGTATCACCAAAGAACAATTGTCACAGACAAACCAATTCCACACCTCTGCGGCTCCGCTGCAGCTAGAAAAGAAAACTAGAAATCGCGGGGACGAGTTCTATGTGTATATTCCCTTCCTCTTCCACCACCTCCTTCCTACTCGTGCTCTCCACTGCATGCTCCCCTTGTCCTGTCTCCCCCACCTCCCTTGTTCTTCCCACCCGCCCCATCCCATACCATCCCATCCCAGCACGACGCATCTGCGCCAGTGCCGTCTCCTGACAGGGACAGCTAAAACGCACGAAGCCATTTGCGGTTTCTGATCCCGTGGTGGTGGTTTTCTTTGCTTCACTTCGCCCTGTCCCTGAGCTGTTGTTTTTTGATGAGTTGGTGGCGCCAAGCAGGAGGAGGAGCTTCCCTGGCGCCGGCCGCCTGAAGATCCCATTCTGGGAGGGAGGTGGGTGCTCCCGTTTCTTGCTGCGTAGATGAGTAATTGCGTTTCTTGATCTTATTTACTTGCGCAAAACAAAACCATTTCTTTTAGCCGTTTCGTCGCCGAAAGATCTGAGTTTTGGGAGGCGTGCGTGCAATGTTTCTGTGTTAATTTTGCTACGAATGGGTCAAGATTTTGATCCGGGTTCGTTGTTTCTTGATTAGTTGCAGAAATGTTCCAGGGCAGTTTTTTCAAATGTCGAAAAGGAGATGTTTGTATTGATGGACTCCAGTTCTTCTCCCCCTTTCTGTTCTTTACTCTTTTCTTCACCAATACAAGTCAATTGGTGAGCTCAATGCCGGTGCTGGTAGTTGTGCTATTCCTCCTTGGAGCAATGGGGCCGTTGTCCTGAGAGGGACAGGAGGAGACAGTGACCTGTCTCTGCCGCTGTTTCCACCATTACTGCGTCTCCCCACATCTCGAATAGTAAGAAGCTAATAATTGTAGTAAAACAAGAGGGGTAGCTCATAGGACGTCGCTTACCATTTCTTGGATCAATTGGGGATAGTGTGCTGCAGAAAGATGGTGCCTTCAGTTCTATTCCTGTTCTTTCGAGTCAATTTGGGGTAGTTTCCTAAAGAAAGGTGCCATTTGTACTCTTTGATCCATGTGGAGTGGCCAAGTGGTCAGAGTGTACTTTCTTATTGGATCAGTTGAGGTTACTTTCTTGCAGAATGATGCTATCTCTGTTCAAACTCCCTGTTTACTGGATCCATTCGTGGTATTTCTTGCAGAAAGGGGCCAACTTTGCTGCCGTTTATGCCCATTGGCTTCTTATAGGAGTGGCCTAGTGATCCAATCATCCAATTAGTAATTCACTTACCCCTTACCGTAAATCCTTGGCTAGATTATTGTAGAAACGCCTCGTGATCTGTGATGCCATTTCATCTTTGCCTACGTAGGATTTTGTTGTTTCGTAAAGTGGACGGGTGGCTTAGTTTCCCCTTTTCTTGAATCAGTTTCGTGTGGAGTGTCCAAGTGGCTTAATTCCCCCTCCCAGATCAATTTAGGGGCAATATTCTAGTTTATAGCACAGGCTCTCCATTCTTGGTGCCTCAATACCCTTGGCTTTAAGAATTTTGTGATCCCAGAGGGTGCTGAAGTGATTAAATCCCATATTTGGTGAGTCCTTGGAGAGGTGGTACTAATATCTTGTGCTTTGATAGGTAGAAGCACCATGGGGCTCTTAGGTATGATGGGCGACTCGTTCGGTTGCTCAGCTATCGGCGAGCGGCTCGTCTCCGCCGCAAGGGATGGAGACATCCAAGAGGCTAGGGCCCTCTTGGAGCTTAACCCCCGGCTTGCACGGTACTCGACGTTCGGGATCCGGAACTCGCCCCTCCATTACTCGGCGGCGAAGGGCCACTGTGAGGTAATTCATTTATTTTCTCCGTACAATTGTTTCCTTATCTATGTGCAATAATTTTGAATTACAATTGTTAATTCGTTTAATCAGTATATGTGTGTTCGTTATTGATTGACAAGTAATTTCATTGTTCCATTAGATTGTTTCTCTCTTAATCGAATCCGGCGTCGATATCAACCTTAGGAACTGCGGAGGACAGGTAAGCTCTTTTCTCTCACCTTCTTCATCATTGATATTCATTTCTTGATGATCATTAATATCTCTTGATATTCATTTCTTGATGATCATTAATATCTCTTCTTCCTTTATAATTTTTCATCAGGAGTATAGAGAATACTTTCAATTCAGGACTAAGAAATGAATTTAACCAGTCAATTATTCCATAAATTATTTATTTATAAATATTATTGAGAACAGTCTATTTGCATATTTTATAAACCTGTGCATGCCACATATATCTGAGGTTGCTCATGTTCTAGAGAATGATAATCAGTAGTTGTGGAGAGGGACAGTAAGTTATATAGCCTTCCTACTTTCTGTTGGTTGAATTCTACTGTACGAATTATCTACATAATCCTGATATAAAAGAAGCACTTGATGGTGGGATCTTTTGTGGATAGATATGTGTATGCATACATATGTTACTATAAGGTTCTTTTGTGGTCAATTAGATCATCTATGCATGTGGTTTATGATAAGACTCTTTGTGGCTTGTTAATAGGATGCGAATTATGTATGCAACTTTTAGATATAGGGATAATTACCTTATGTAAATTGTTTTTTCAAGTTTAGAACTTATATATGTTTATTTGAGATCCGTTGCAGCGCACAGGCACTCGGCTAGTCTACATAGTCCTGATGTTGTGAAGTTTTCAGTAAATAAAGATCAGTGTCAGGAAATATTGCATGACAGAAATGGCCCATATGAATAAGAGATAGATCCTATGGACTATTCTTCAATGGATGATTGGATATCACCTGATTAATTTGTTTTCATCTCTGTTCTTTTCTCAAATGAAAAGGTTTCTGCAGTTTTTGGGCTAACTCTAAACACTGAATTGTTATGTGCAGACTGCTCTGATGCAAGCTTGTCTATATGGTCATTGGAAAGTTGTACAGATTCTAGTTCTTCTTAAAGCTAATGTAAGTGAATATCAATTAATTTGTTTTTGGGTCAAACTACACTGTAATGTATACTGATGCAAGTGATCTGTTTCTTTAATTTTCTAGATTCACAAAAAAGATTGTTTTAGTGGTGCGACAGCTGTTCATTTTGCCGCCCTAAAAGGTCATACTCGGTGCATTCGGCTTCTTGTGGCTGATTATGTGCCTAGCTTGCCAGAGTTTTGGAACATTATGCGTGGAAAATCCACAGATGAAACAAATAAGGAAGCCTTTGATGCGGGGTATGTTAATTTCTGATGTTCATCTATGTTGGCATCTTCTCATGACTAATAAATTTGTATCCTTTCTCCTTCTGTTTTCCAGAGCTCTCCGGAGGCTAATTAATGGAAAGTCAGATGGAGGCGTCACCCCGCTTCACCTGGCAGCTCTTCATGGGCATGCTGAGAGCGTGCAATTGCTCTTAGACCTTGGAGCCTCTGTCTCTGAGGTCACTGTCAACGATGGTTCAACTATTGATCTCATAGGTAAAAAGTAAACAGAAAAAGATAAATGTTTAACTCAATTCAAGTCATTATGGAACTTGACCATTTGTTCTGACATCAAAATGTAGGGGACAACTGGAATTATCCTGAGCTTTTTTATATGGTCATAGATTAAATCTTCCTTCAAATTGCAGGTTCAGGAAGCACACCCCTTCACTATGCCGCTTGTGGTGGAAGTGCTGTATGCTGCCAAGTATGCATCAACTTTTTCCCTTTCCTGACATTTCAAGCAATAGGTCAATTCCCATTTACTGATTGCCGTTAAACAGCTTCTCGTCGCAGCAGGAGCAAACATGGGAGCTGAAAATGCTAATGGGTATGCACTGGCAATTCCATCATAAAATATTTGTTTTTATACCACACCAATTGAACTTATCTCATGAAAAAAAAATGTTACCTTACAATTGTCACATCAAGTTCTTATATTCTTTGTTTATCTGTCATGATGCTTTCTGGACATCTGATCTCTTTGCTGATGTCAGTTGTGTAAATTTCACACTGCTTTTGGGGTCTTTGTATGGGAATTCCTGAGCTAACTATGCTAAATGCTAATTAGTTTTGAGTCATTTTTTGGTAAGTAAATCATATTTCCTTTGAGTTGAACTCAAATCCTAAAGCCTGTTGGTTGTATTTCGTGCTTATGTTAATTGTGATGCCGTATGCTGGACTGGACTTATACCGTGCATCAAACCTTAACTTTCTGTTTCCAACTAAGGAAGAGGGCTTGGTGGTTGTGTATGTTTATGCCTTATTAGCAAAACGATTTCCCTGTAACTTGTTTGGATTGCTTACTGTTGTCCAATGCTATTTGCTTGAAGGTTGACTCCTTTGATGGTGGCTCGTTCATGGCACAAAAACAATGTTGAAGGTATCCTAAGCAAACAGCCAGAAGGCAGAGTACGCATTCTTCCATCAGCATATTTGTCTCTCCCACTGATGAGCATTGTCAAAATTGCTCGGTGAGTTCAAATACCAGACCCAATAGGTAGATATTTTTATCATTTTGGAATGTCTGAAATTACAAGTCCAATAAGTATTTGTTTCTATAATAGAAATGAAACCTGTCCAAACTTGACCAAACATCTCTACTCATGTAGTACTGCCCACGAAGGCACAAACCTTTGCTTATTCCAACAGAAGAGCTGAAGGTCACCAAATCTCACAATAGAATCTGGACTACTGTTGTTAGGAACTAAAAACGTACAAAAAGTCTCCACTTCATTGGAGAAATTGCACCTCACTAGGTGCAGAATGTTGAGAATAAGAACCTGGACTTGTCTTGTACGTCATCCAGAAACTTTTTGTCAGGCCTATTTTCATTTCTCAAAGTTCACAAAGAACAGATAAACGGATGCCTTGTTTTTCCCCATTTCTTTTGCACCCTTCACAAATTCACTCCTATGTTTGATCCTTTACAGGGAATGTGGATGGAGAAAAACCTCTGTCTCATCTACTTGTCATGATCCATGCGCCATATGTTTGGAGATGGAATGTACGGTAGCTGCAGAAGGTACGAACAAACTAACCCTTTTGCTGAATTGCTCTACCCTGCCAATTCCATTAATAATATTTTATGTTTTAATAGGTTGTGGCCATGAGTTCTGCACCAAATGTTCACTCTATTTGTGCTCTACCACTAGCAGCTCAACATCCATTCGTGGCGTGCCTGGCTCCATATCTTGCCCTTTGTGCAGGCATGCAATCGTCTCGTTCATAAAGCTCACGAGTACTACCGCAATAAAGGAGCTTCCATGGACAAGCTCGTCATTAGCTCTATGTGCGGCAGGTGCAAGCACTGGCTCCAAGTGGACCAGCTCTTTGCACCGCCGTTCTGACATGCGTCGCTTACGCTCCTCTTCAGTTCAGCTCGGATGCTCCTCTTTTAGATCCATTAGCTCCGGGAAATTGTCATCCATTAAGTTGAATTGCACAGGGGCTGACGAGACGATGCCTTGCCTGGTCAGCTGTGTCAAGCCGGATGTGCAGCGATCATCTTCGTATAGGGAAAGAATTAGAAGATATTCAGAGTTTTCATAGCATTCCTCTTTGTTGGTGTTGTGCCTCCCTTTCATTTTGTGAGTTTTGGGGGTTTGGCAGTTGAAACTTGTGCAGTGTTTGTTCATGTCTCTTTGCTTCTTTATACCTCTAGCTTGACCTGATGCTTGTCATAACATGACATGATCCGCGTGCTTAAGATGTGTAATTATACAAAGATTTCTTTGGTGTCTCGATTATTAATAGAGTATCAAAACGCACCTGAGATGAGCGGGCAAGTAGATGGTGCTTCGAAGGTCTTTTTAGTCTGGATCACCACCTTTCTCAGGTCTCACTAGGGAGAATATCTCCAGTACCGATGGCAAAACTGGGAGTATCATCAGTGCCTCTTCTAAGCAGCAACGCTCTTCAATCATACCACACCTTCAGTTGATGCTGGTGAATCAGGTAGCTAACTGCCTAACATACATATTTGCCTCTCTAATTGCATTTCTATCCGTTTCTTGTAAAAATTCCTTCTCTCCCCCGAACTACCCAATCTCTGTATAGTCCTAATTTCCAATTTTGTTGGATGTCTCCGAATTTTGAAGAGATCCCAAAGTACCCAATCATACCCTACATTCGGTTACCCACCACGCAAGTTCCATACATTAGGACACTATCTGCATGGCATGTGATGTTTGCACTGTCTTCTGAAATTCTTTTTCTTTTTTGAAAAGCTAGGCAGGAGCGTTGCCGATTCATTAAGGGTGTGTTTGGTTGATAGGATAAGGTTGAATAGAATGAGATAGTATAAGTAGGATAGGATCGTCCTAAGTGTAATGATACAAGCATGCTGTTTGGTTGGTAGTATGAAATGATACACGAATGTGTTTGGTCGGTTGTATGGAATTTATACACGAATAGTATGAGATTGTGTTTGGTTGGGGGATAAGGTTGGTTCGGTAACCTCCTTCCTACATAGGTGAGATTACCTTCATGATATTTTTCTTTTTTTTCTTTTCTTTTCTTTCTTTTTATTTTTTCATTCTCATTTTTCTCTTTTTCTTTTTTCTTCCTTCCTTTTCTGACCTAACTATTAATGATCAACTAATGATCATTTTCTAATTAATCTATAATTTCTCAACTTAATCTCTAGTCAAGTTCTTTGTTTTAATTCAAAGGTTAATAATATACTACTAGCTCTTCTTTAACTTAATGCAATTTTTAGTTACAGTGCGACCCACTAATATTGAACTATTTGAGTAATTAAACACTAATCATTTCTAAATATACAACTTATAGTTAAATTTGTTCTTTAAGTTTAACTGCTAATGGAAAACTTATTAATATCTAATTACCTAAATTAGTTACCTTAAAACAACCACTAATTAACTCAAATACTTAAATGAATCATTCATTTGGGTGGGGCCCACTGTCATTGGGTGTTCAAAGAGGTTGCTAAAGCGGTAGAGAAGGGGGAAGCCGCTCGTTGTCTCAGAACTCAGAGCAGAGGAGCACGAGAGGGCTGTCGGGAAGGGGCTCGGCGCTGGTGGGGAATCGTCGTCGATGACCGGAGAGGTCAAAATGGGTTGGGGGCATCGAGGCGAGCGCGTGGGTGGTGACATTGTGGACGAGCACCCACCGTATGTGGCGATGGCGCCCTCTGATCGGGCGGCGGGCAGAGGCGGCGGCGCCGGAGAGGTGAAGAGAGAAAGTAGGGAGCACGGGCATTAGGGAGGTGTTTGGGACTCACCGGAGTTGGTGGTGGCGACAGGGAGCTCGCCGTGGGGGAGAGGGGGAGTCGACTGATGTTCCGTGCATGAGAAGAGAGGGGGAGTCAAGCGGAGACGACGCGAGTAGTGAGCACACGTGACACGAGCAAACGAGCCCGTCCTGCACCATGTGGTTCGCCCAATTTCATCGAACGGAATTGTTCATTATCTCACGGGAATATTCCCAGAATCTGTACCACCCTATCCAGAACGAGTTGGTTCGATTCACTTAACCAAACATATGGATGAAGGCATATCCAGAACCATCCCATACACGTACAATTTGGTTCATCCAACCAAACACACTCTAAGAAGTGGAAAAGCAAGTTTCAAAATACAATCCTAGTAATTACAAAAACATTGAAAAGAACATCGACTTGCTGGTTTTTGACCAGCCAACTAGCCCCATTAAGATAGAGCTCTCCTTTTATTGTCAACATCCTCTGTAATGAAATGAAAGACCCTTTGCACCGGTTGATAAAATTGATAAAAAAATTCTCCTATTCCTTTCCTTCCAAATGTTCCATAACGCATAAACTACGATACCATCGAATTCTTTCTTCTTATGTTTTGGAACACTGTTTCGGATGTCAGGACCCAAGGAAATGGATCCCAAATCAAACTTGAATTAGCTACTCAGTTGGGAAATTGAGGGGATAGATGAGATAGAATTTGGGGAAAGGGAGAGAAAGCTGCAGTGCCCCCCTTACTCTTAAGAACTAGAGACACACAAAAAAGATAATTGAAGAGAAAAATCTCTCCTAGCCTCTGTATCAAAGATGCACATAGCCCATTTTATTAAGAATTAAAGTACCACAAATACCAAAGATGGTTAAAAAGTGGCTGGAAGCCTTACAACCTTAAAACGATTGGAAATTATACTCAATCATTACAAATCTTGTGACTAAACTGTCACCCATGGAGGCTTAAGATTTGCTTCGCCACAAACTCCAATTTGTCACTTCCAGCTATCATTGCCTCATTCCGAGGCAATTTCTGTAAATTTGCCCAAGCACTCAGCTAGTGCTCACTCAAATGATAACCTGCAAGGGATTAGTGATAGCCTTTTTGTTAAAAACAACATCATTCTGACATAACCAAATAGACCAACATAAGGCACTAGCTCCCACTAGGAGTTGTGACTTTAAATTTTTTGGAACACCGGCTAGCCAATTCCCAAACATGTGCGCTATACTCACAGGAGGGGATAAATTAAACGCACATTGAGCAGCCCACCATGCAAGTCGTGCAAAAGGGTAGTCAATAAAAAGATGCTGAATTGTTTCCTCTTTAATACAAAAATAACATTTTTTGCTTCCCCTCTAATTTATTTTAAACAAGTTATCTTTAGTTAATACAATCCCTTCTTTTGAGATACCATAGGAATATTTTCACTTTTAACGGAATTTTAATGAACAAAAAAAAATCCCTAATGGGAGCTTGATTAGTTCCAATTAGTGCCCCATAGAAAGATGGTATCAAGAAAAGTCCAAACTTATTCAGTTTCCACCTTAAAACATCTTTTTGAGAGCTCAATGTTAAATTAGCAAGTCTCAAAATCAACTCATTCCAAGCATGTAACTTAGGTCCAATAATAAGTCTTCAAAAAGTAATATGTAAAGGATCCGATCTCAGTATATTTGCCAATGTATCATTCTTTCTCCTTGATCACCACATTATAAAGTATTGGATATTGATTTTTTAGAGGAGTATCTCATAACTATATATCTTCCCAAAACCTGGTTTGCATTCCATTTTTAACCTAGAATGAACCAAATTGAAGAAATTGGTTTCTAATTTTTCATAAGACCCGACCAAAACTAGAAAGTCCCAAGTTTATTAACCACCTGCGAAAGACTCTTATCACCCAGATATTTCCTTGTTAGCAAAGATTGCCAAACCCCTTCTTCATTCATCAACTTAAACTACCATTTTCCTAGTAAACTTTTTTTTTGTGTCTAGGTTCTGAATACCTAAACCGCCTTGCTCTATGGGTGTATACACTAAAATCCATTTAGCAAGCATATATTTTCATTTATGACTGTCACTTTGGTAGTAAAATCTAGATCGATAGAAATCAAGTCTTTTAAGAACCTCTCTGGGAACTTCAAAAAAAGATAGCATAAACATTGGCTGACTACTGAGTACCGAGTTAATAAGTACTAATCGTCAACCAACAGATCACATGTTCTAATGTCAAATCCTGCCGGAATACGTATCATTTGATAACTGGACCTCGTCTCGCAAAAGTTGTAGCTACAGACAAATAACCCAGATCATCAATTTCCCCTTTCCTGCTTGACAAGAGACCTAACAAACACGCCCATGAGTATTCTACCTATCTGAACAACCCACATGTATCTAAATTGTCTAGCCAAAAAAACAAACATTACACAGAACACATCAACGTCTGTTGTGTAGTACAGGATCAAAGGAACTATGCTATCCAATACAGCAACCTAATACAATTGCACTAGCACAAATAATGTAAGGATGCATGGAATTTAAGCAAATGTTGCTCATTTACCTGGGCTGGAATTCTAAGACCTCGACGAGCTTCTTGCCATGGCTATCCTTCCATTGCACGTGCCGCTTTGACCCCTCTCGGCCCTTGACACCAAGCCGCCACGGGATGCATGGATAGCAATGCCTCGCGCTCGAACTTCTGCCGCCACATCCTCCTTCGAACTTCTTGCCGCCCGTGGACACCCGAGGCCCCACACCCGGCGAGGGAGGGACCGGATTCTTACCTCCGCAATTGCAAGAACCGCTCTTGAGGCTGCGACGATCCATGGCGGGGTGGCATCAACTCCGCGTCACACGAGCTCGATCCCTTTGGTTCAATTTGTGCGGCTCCGGCTCGAGGCTTTTAGGATTGCAAGTTATTCGGATGGGAATTGGCACCTCGGACTCGAATGTTGCACAGCAAAATCTGAATCGGATCTTGGGGTCGAAGATATTCAAGGATTTCCAAATGCCCAACTGACAGAAAGAAAACAAGAAGAAAGCGATTCAAAATTAAGGCGGAATCCAAACTTTACGACGCAAACAAAGCAAATAATTGAATCCACCAACAGGGACGGCAAAAATTGAGCAGAAAAGAAGAAAGCTGCCGGAGTAAACCAGCCGAATTTGGCACAAAATTGAGGAATTTTTGGATCAAAGCAGGTGGGTTTGGGGGCAAGGCAAATCGACAAGATTTTGAGATGGGGAGAGGGGATTTGGGGCGGCGTTGGGTTGTCTTGTGTTGGGTCAAAGAATTGGTAAGGGAGGATTGGAATCGGGAGGGGGCGAATCCAGCGAGCGGGTATGCTGTATAGGCGTGGAGGTGGTGGCGAGGATCTCCAGTGGCCGCAGAGAAGACAACGACGCCACCGAGGGTATCACCGATGCCCACCCCCGGTTTCGGAGAAGGGGATGACACAGATGGGTTCCGGAGAAGGGGTGCCTGTGTTTGTCGACCTCCTGGATGACCGGATCCGACACACGGCGCGGCAGCGTGGGCGAGGCCGGAAGCGATCAGATCCGGCGCGGATGCGGTAGGGGCGGTGGCGTCGCAAGCGAGGGGAGGAAGAGATCGCTCGTGGGTGGACCAGGTGGCTCAGGTGGGAGAGGAGGGCTGCATGGGTGAGGAGAGGTTGCTCGAGAGTGAGGAGAGGAGAGGGAGGGAGGGAGGTGGGTGTGGGGCGTGGGGTGTGGGCACGAAGCGTGGCCTTTGACGCGACCTAGGCATCACTCGCCGATCCAACAGATGTAAGAGTGCCACTAAGAATATCTTCACCGTTGAGTGAGGACAGACCGCAAACTCTTTTAAGCAGTAGATATGCCAGAAAAGGGGTTGTGAAGAGCAGGTGAGCAATCAATACACACACACCCTTCCAGCAACCTATCCCCTCTTCGATGACCCTTCGGTCATCCGCGTGGGTTTGTTAGTTTCTTCGGAGTCCCATTGATGTTCACTAGAATGCAGTCAAAAGAACCTCGCGTAACTGCAGAAGCAATTGAAAGTTAGAGAGCGTTGCATCTCCTCGGTGCTGGAAGTATCAGCCATGGCTATGATGAATCAGATTTCTCGTAGAATATTGTGAAGGGAGGGCATGGAGCTTGGGGAAGCCGGCGTTGGAAGTGCTGTAGCTTCCGTAGAAGTTTTTATTCCTTTTTCGCGGGTTCATCGCGTAGTTAGCGCTGCGATTGGGTCTAGGTTCTGGCAACTGAAAGACGGTGATTCTTCCGAAGAGGAAGATCTCATCTTGGCAAAAGCGGCTGATGAGGTGAAAGCGTGCAATCGACCGCCAGAAGCTTCGAGTCATCTTCCAGAAACTTTGAGTCATCTTCAAGGTAATGGTGGCAGTTCATCTTCCTATCCTAGTGCTTCTTTGCAGGTTGGAGGATTGGGGGGCTTCGACCATGGTTCGTCTTCGAAGGTTGGAGATGAGTTAGCTTTTGGGGAGGCCATTGCAGCGGGATATTCGACAATGGAGCTGCGTAAGATGGGGTTATCGCTGGGCAGTGCTAAGCCGGGTGTTAAGGGTGTTCAGTCTTGGAAGGGACCTTTGCCTCCTCCTAGGCTGTCCCCGCCATTGACGGTTGGAGACGCCATGGACAGAGCTCGACGTTCGCTTCCTTCCCGGCTGCACGGCAGAATCCAAGATCCGGATTGTACGCCTGATTTGCTGCACAATCAAAATTCGAATTTTTCAACTGTCTCGGCTGATTTTCCAGAGCTGATGGCCAAACTTGCAAATCCTACGCTGGTCACCAGTGGGGCGGGCCCATCCTGCGAAGGGAAGGGAATCAAACCTGATTTGTGTGGCAGGCGTGGTTTACCTTGGCTCCGAAAGTTGTTTGGTCACAATTGGGAAAAAGCAAGGAGCACCTCAAGGTTCGGTTCATCTGGCGGCTGGGCAGACTCTGGACAACGAGCGCGTTCCTTTGTCGACGTGCTTTGTCAGCCAAGTGGAATGGCCGGTCATGGGCGCATGGGAGGTCACTTTGGGAACGTTGGCAGCAGTGGCAGGATCCCGGTCGTGGGGAACATTGATGGACTTGCAGCCAGGACTAGCAGAGGTGGGGGTTCTGGTAGAGGGCGGTCCATTGGTTGCTTTAACGGTGAGCAGATCCAAACACGTGGTGGGATAGTTGGTCATTTGGATAGTAATGTATCTTCAGGGCTGGACTCTGCTGGTTGTGGCATTGATCAGTTCTCGGACAGCAGCAAGATTGAGTTCGGAGGTGGGCAGTTTCAAAACAGCAAGGTGATTGGTATTGGCAGTGGGCATCAGGGTATCGGAGGCTCAGGGCAGTTCTCTGTCAACGGTGGTACTAATTGTCAGACTGCTGGGCCTGGCGGGGCATTTGGCGGTCAGGGTGGTTTTCCGGTTGTTGGTTTTGGCACTCGTAACTCAGCTCGGATGTTTAATAATGTCCGAGGGAGGTTCGGAGAAGCCAACAAGGGGAGTGGGAGTTTCGGAGAAGGCAACAGAGATCGTGGTCGTGGGTGGATTGTCTCTCCGCAGGTTAACAGCGGTCCAGCAGGTGCTTCTCTTAACTTAGTTTGCTTTCGATGCAAAGGGGTAGGACATGGCAGTGCGAATTGCAACGTTATTTTGCTGTGTGATATCTGTGAGGACACTAATCATTTGGCGAATAAATGCCCTTTGACGCTGATACCGAGGCCTATTGCCAGTTTGTGTGGTTTCGGTGCTGATGACCTGGGATTTTACCATATCCCAATATCTGGGACAAAGAAATTGAAGAAAGTTAACAACAAGACGGGAATTGTTCGGGTTATTGGGCCCCCAATGACTGAAGAATGGTTGATTGCGGAGCTGAAAAGAATTAATCCAGTTAATTGGCAGCCTCAGGTGGAGTTTCAGGGGGGAAACGAGTTCTTGGTTCATTTTCCTAATAGGCTTGATATGCTGCGTATGGTGGCTATTGGCGATGTCCATGTTAAAGAGCATAAAGTGGTGTTACAATTTGAGGAATGGAATTTGGGGCCTAAACCTAAGTACCAACTCCAGAAGGTGTGGGTTCAGGTGTTAGGTGTGCCATTGGAAGTCCGTGATTTTTTGGGTCTTTGTGCGGTTGGATCAATCGTCGGTATAGCTTTGCGGGTGGATATGGAGAAGGATCGAAAAAGTGATGTGGTTCGTATGCTGGTGGGGGTACTGGATATAGATGCCATACCTTCCAGTGTAGAGGTTGTAGTTGGCGAAAATGTTTATGACATTTTTTTTCAAGATTGAAGATGTTGCGGTGGATGCTAGTGACGATGTTGTCGATCAGAATGAGAATCATGAGGGAGGAGACAAATCAAGCAGGGACAAAGATGTTGACATGGAAGACAAAGATTCTAAGAGACCGAAGAATAATTTGGCCAATACACAACCAAAAACTTCAGAGGTCAGCAAGGGTCAGTCTACTTCAAATTATAAGGGGATTTCCTTGGGAGATTCAGCTTCGGATGTCTTATGGGTTACTCTGCGAGCGGACAGGAAGGATATGAAGTCTGGTGACAGAAAGAAGGATCAGTCGAGTTTGGTCATTGAAAGAGTTTTACCAATTCAGTTGGTAGAATCAAATGTTGAATCGACTGTTTGCTCTATTGCAAAAGAAGCTGGTGCTTTACTTAGGAGATCAGTTGAGTCTGATAGTAGAGTCCTTTCTGTTACTGAGACAGTACTTAACAAGACAGAATTGAACTCTGTTAAATCAGTGCCTGAAGCAAGCCGGTCAGGTGGTGTTCTTACAATAAGCCGACCACCAGTCTCTGTAGCTTCAGCTAGTGCAAAAGCTGATGTGTATAAGTCCCAGGTTAGTTTAACAGAGGAAGCTTCGGAGAAGATTCAACCAATTGCGGTTGAAAAATCAGTCATAAAAGGGAAGCATCTTGCTTTTTCAACTGGAATGTTAGCCAAGATGGATGTGGACAGTACTGAGATGATTATAGATCCACAGGTGGGGGATTCAATTGCTAGATGTGAGATTATGGAGGGCACTAAAGCTGGGTAGTATCCTATTTCAGATAGCGCAACAGTGATTCAATTTGTACAGGAGGAAAGTAAGGAAGTTGCTGTGGCTAGAGAGTTAAGTGCTATTGCTTTGCATCACGCTGTTGATGCTACGGCGACTGATGTGTTGCAACTAGAGCAATACTTGGCTGGGCAGAGTGCTGCTTCAACGCAGGAGCTGTTGTTCTCGGCTGATGCATCACAGGAGCAGATCTCGGAGGAGACAGGGACCCTGCAGCCCTTGGCGATGTTGGTTAAAACATCGGCACAGGAGGTACCGGCTGTTGTTGTGCCACTAGAGATGACCTTGGAGACGACAAATCAAGCCAGTGGTTCAATCGATTCGCTAGCTGATCGAGGCAGTGCAGAAAAAGCTTGTGTAGACAAAGCCATTGCTTTTGACAGTGTTGGTCAGTTTGAACATCATTTTACACTGGATTCCGTCGGCCAACATTCACTGGGTGCAGGGGCGGGCAAGAAAAGCAAGACGGGCGTTAGTTCTTCCAAATCTGATGGGGATTTTTGGTCACCAGTGATTTATAAGGAGGAGACGGTGGAGCCTCGGCAAAGTGAACGTATTAAGAAGCAGCAATCTGGTGATGGTGATGTGGTCCAAAAGGCTATACGACGTGCAAAAGTGAGAAACCTAGAAATTGATTCAAGCAATCCAAGTAAGCCCGGTAATAATATTTCTTTTATGTATTTTACTGATGAGCAAATTGTTGAAAAAGTTGCTAGCATTGGTATTTCCTTAGGTGTTGACAATACTGAGATTGGTAGTTCAATTAATAATCTTAAGAATATTGAACTACGTAGATTAAAAAATAAAGAATTAGTAGAAACAGATGACATAGAGGATGAAAATCTAGATTGCAATGATTTATCAGCCTACAGTCATTACTGTAATGATTTAGATGGTAATTTAGAGGATGACCATTCTAATTTTACATTAGTGACTTATAAAAAGAAGTCGAAAAAGAAGAATTTCCACAATAGGCCGTTTAAATTAAAATTAAAATGAAAGATCTTTTTTGGAATAGCAGAGGTCTGGGAGACTTGGCTAAACATCGTTATATCTGTGATTTGGTTAAAGAACAACATTTAGATTTTGTGGCCATTTTAGAAACTGGTAAAAAAGATTTTACTGCGGCTTGTCTTAACCATCTCTGTGGTGGGAATAATTTTTTGTGGCATTTTTCTCCTCCTCATGGTCGGTCGGGGGGTATCCTTTTAGGAGTGGATACGCGGGTTTTCGATATTAGCTCGATTGATGCTGGTGATTTTTATGTTAAGTTTCATCTTAAAAATAGAGAGGATGATTTCCAATGGGTTCTTGTGGCTGTTTATGGTGCAGCTCAAACCCAGTTCAAAGATAAGTTCCTTTCTGAACTTGTTCATGTCTGTAGGAAAGAATCGCTACCTATTTTAATTGGGGGTGATTTTAATATCATCAGACATTCTTTTGAAAAAAATAATGATAATTTTGAGTATAGGTGGCCTTTCTTGTTTAATGTTGTGATTAATAGCTTGGAGTTCAGAGAAATAGCTTTATCAGGAAGACAATTCATTTGGGCCAACTCTTTAGCTAACCCAACCTTTGAAAAGTTGGATAGAGTCTTAATGAGCATAGATTGGGAGTCTAAATTTCCTTTGGTCACAGTAAATGCCCTTGAAAGATCTTTATCTGATCATACACCCTTGCTTTTAAATACGAAAGTGGCTTTATTTAGAGAAAGTCAACCGTTATTTAAATTCGAATTAGGGTGGTTGTGTAGGGAGGGGTTCAGGGAGATGGTGGCTGAAGTGTGGAAAAAAGATACTAGATGTCATTCCGCCTTACAAATTTGGCAGTGTAAGGTTAGAACTCTCAGAAGCTTTCTTCATGGTTGGGCTAAAAATATCAGTGGGTCGTATAAAAAAGAAAAAATAGAGCTTAATTTACTTATTGAAGAGCTTGATAAAAAAATCTGAGATTGTGAGGTTGTCTGATCACGATCTTAATCTTAAAAGGGTTGCCAATGAGCGTTTAGCACATTTGCTGAGAGAAGAAGACATTAAGTGGTATCAGAGGTCCAAAGCGAAATTTCTATTGGAGGGGGATAGAAATACGCGGTATTATCACTTGATTGCGAATGGGAAACATAGACGTCAAAGAATTTTCCAGCTCGAACAGGAGGAAGGATTAATTCGGGGTGATGTACAATTAAAAACGTATATCACTAATTATTATAAAGTTTTGTTTGGACCATCCGAAAATAATCATATTTCTTTGGTTGATACTGTTGTGAATGACATACCTCAAGTTTCTGAGGTGGATAAAAATTACCTTACAGAAGCGTTCACTGAAAAAGAGGTGAAGGAAGCAATTTTTCAATTGGATCACAACAAAGCACCTGGGCCAGACGGCTTCCCTACCGAGTTCTATCAGGTGTTTTGGGATATCATTAAATATGACTTGTTAGCTATGTTCCAAGATTTTCATAAGTGTTCGTTTCATCTTTATAGCTTGAATTTCGGAATCATTACATTGCTTCCCAAAAAAGCGGACGCTAAACAAATACAACAGTACAGACCGATTTGCCTTTTAAATGTTAGTTTTAAAGTTTTTACTAAAGTTGTTACTAACAGGCTTATGGGGGTAGCTCAAAAGGTGGTTAGACCTTCCCAGTCGGCTTTTATGCAGGGGAGGTTTATTCTTGATGGAGTTGTTATTCTTCACGAAACAATTCATGAATTGCATAAAAAGAATTTAGATGGAATAGTTTTCAAGATAGATTTTGAGAAAGCTTATGACAAGGTTAAATGGCGGTTTTTAATTCAAACCTTAAGAATGAAAGGTTTCTCTGATAAGTGGTGTTCCTGGGTGGAAAGTATAGTCAAGGGAGGGAGTGTTGGAATAAAAGTTAATGATGATATTGAATCCTTTTTCCAAACTCATAAAGGTCTTAGACAAGGTGATCCTATGTCTCCTATTCTTTTTAACATTATAGGGAACATGCTTGCCATTCTTATTTCTCGAGCTAAAGAGGCAGGCCTTTTAGCAGGCATAGTTCCTCATTTGATAGAAGATGGTTTGTCAATTGTACAGTATGCTGACGACACCATCCTCTTTTTGAATAATGATATGGAACAAGCTAAAAATTTGAAACTTATTCTTTGTGTCTTTGAACAATTATCGGGTTTAAAGATTAATTTTCATAAGAATGAGATTTTTTGTTTTGGTTCTGCCAAAGCTGCTGAACCACAGTTTACACAATTATTTGGTTGTGAAGTGGGTGCTTTTCCTTTCAGATACTTAGGCATTCCTATCCACTTTAAAAAGTTAAGGAATATAGATTGGAAAGGGGTAGAGGATAGAATTGAGAAGAAGCTTAGTTGTTGGAAAGGAAAAAATTTGTCTGTGCGGGGTCGGTTAGTACTCATTAACTCGGTACTAAGCAGCCTGCCTATGTTTATGTTTTCTTTTTTTCAAGTGCCTAGACAAGTCCTCAAGAGACTAGATTTTTATCGTTCTAGATTCTCTTGGCGAGTGACAATCATAAACGTAAATCTGAGACTTGCTAAATGGAGTGTAGTTTGTTCACCCAAAGAGCAAGGCGGTCTAGGAGTTCCAAACTTAGACACTAAAAATAAAAGCCTTCTTGGGAAATGGTTATTTAAACTGCTAAATGAAGAAGGTGTTTGGCAGTCGTTGCTAAAGAGAAAGTATTTGGGGGACAAAAGTCTTTCGCAGGTGGTTAATAAGGCTGGTACTTCTCAATTTTGGTCGGGGCTTATGAAAATTAAAGATCAATTTCTTCGGTTTGGGTCTTTTCAGGTTCATAATGGAAGGCAAACTAGGTTTTAGGAAGATATTTGGCTAGGTGATTCTCCGTTGAAAAGACAATACCCTATTCTTTATAATGTGGTTAGGAGAAAGGAGGATACTATGGAAAATATTATGAGATCGACACCTTTAAATATGTCTTTTCGTAGACCTATTATTGGTCCCAAGTTACATGCTTGGAATGATCTAATTTTGAGAATTGCTAATTTACAGTTAAACTCTCAAAAGGATACCTTTATATGAAATTTAAATAAATCTGGACTGTTTACGGTCAATTCGTTCTATGGGGCTTTAATTAACAATTATCAAGTCCCTATTAGGAATTTATTTTGGCTAATTAAAATCCCCTTAAAAGTGCAAATTTTCCTTTGGTATCTCAAAAGAGGGGTAGTTTTAACTAAAGATAATCTGCTTAAAAGAAATTGGAGGGGAAGTAAGCAGTGTTGTTTCTGTATTAAAGAGGAAACAATTCAGCATCTTTTTATTGATTGCACTTTTGCGCGTCTCACTTGGTGGGTTGTCAGTTGTGCGTTTAATTTACCCCCCCTAGGAGTATAGCGAATATGTTCGGAAATTGGTTAGCTGGAATTCCAACAATTCTAAAGACACAACTCCTAGTGGGAGCTAGTACTTTATGCTGGTCTATCTGGTTAAGCCGGAATGATGCCGTTTTTAATAAAAAGATTGTTACTAATCCATTACAGGTTATCCTTTTGACCGGGCACTGGCTGAGGGCTTGGGCAAATCTGCAGAAACCAGACCAAAAAAAGGCCATGCTGGATGGAAGCAACCGTCTGGAGGTTTTGGCGAAGCAAATTTTATATGCTCATGGGTGGCGGTTTAGTCAAAGAACTTGTATTGATTGAGTTTACATTTCAGTCAAGATTTGCTTGTAAGGCTTATGCTAGTTTTAACAGTTTGGCTACTTTGGTACCTTAAACTTTTTAATAAATTAGGCTGTGTGCATCATTGATGCAGAGGCCGGGGGAGTTTTTACTCTTCCATTATCTTAAAAAAAAGGTGCGATTTGACTAGGCGACCGGCCTGTAAAAGCAATCGCATGCATGCGCATCAGCTTCAATTGGTTTCGACCGTGAGACGAGACGAAACCTTGACTAGCGCGCAGCAAGCCAACACCGGGTGGCCACTCAACACAATGCGAATCTAGACATCGATCGACCGATCGGACAAAACGAAGAAATTTATGCGTAGTGCTCCATTGGTATTTGACTGAAATCTACGTAAGATCTGACCAATCTGTATGATTGGCCAACTCGATATCCTCTGATAAGACGGATATTGACCAATCAACTGTTAGCCTCCCTGGTATCTACGCACGCAAAAACACCTGGACACACACAAGCACACTAGAAAAACTTCAAAAAAAATATAAACACACAAAACGTTTTGGTGCTGCCCAAACTTCACAGCCAGCTTTTCTATTTCTCCTCTTATTTATAAAGTCAAGGTGACCTCTCATATTACAAGCAAATTAATAGGCCAATAAAATGCCTGACACTACTGCCCACTACCCCTAAGAAATGCTTTACTAACCACATGTAACCTCTCCACTAACTATCTTAATTCACTAACGCTCCGTAAATCACACGAAACGTCCTACATGCAAACAAACGCATCAAAGCCATGGCTACCATGCAAAAAAAACAAAACTAAAAAATGACATTACAAAAAAATAGTCAATACTCGATACAATAACCAGTTATCAAGGATTATTCAACATCAACTGCCACTCTGCCAGTAGCCAGCCCGCGGTGCACTCCGGCCGGCGCTGGTGGCGTCGGCGTGGCTTCTCATCGCGTGCTAACTATTAAGGCCTAGGGCGCGCGAGGTGGGGTTCAATCCGCCGCGCCATCCCCCGCGCGCGGGCACACTTGGGCATGGACGCCTCCGTCCCCGTGCGCGCGCAGCCGTTTCCCAATTCCCACGCGCCCGGTTCCCGCACGGTAGCAGCGCGTACGCTTGCTACAGCCGCGGCCCGTGAATCCACGCGCGCGGGCACGTGAAGCGCACACACCTTTTCAAGCTTCCATGTTGCGATCTCACTTCTCGGCCATCCTCCTCCAGCGAAAAGGGGAGGAAATAAATGATAAGGTGCGGTTGTTAGGTGACAGGGGACCAACCAAACACGTAGAGATTAACGAGTAAGGACCATCTGCTAGAACCAGTACACTGCACTGCAACCAATTGCTAAACCACGTACTGAAAGGGAAAGCGAAGCCGAGAGGAGAGGAGAAGAAAAGGATATATTATGGGATTGTGGGGTGCGAGACTCGTGCTGAATTGACCAACCCTGGTGATCCATTAGACAGGACACACGATGTTGTTTTTCTGACGATGGTGGTCGATGAGACGATCGATGAGAGCAAGTGGAATCCATTTCTCTTCGTAGTAGCTAAGCCCCATCTGCATCGGCGTTTGTCCCCTTCCTAGATGTCGTTGCCTCATGGCAATCGAATCTTCTTAATTTCCTCTTTGATTCATCTTTTGTTGCTTAAGCTGATTACAGCAGCTTCCAAGTTCGAGTTGTAAGAGCTATGATAAATAGTCCTTTTGGCTAGCTTAGCAATGAATTAGTAGCAAGGTAGGAAGCAGGGCGAGCTTCAAGCCTCCATAATCATATACACATAACTTTTAGTTAAGGCAAAATAACAGCTAGTATATATTGCAGAATTTTTTTTTATATGCCACTACAAAGTTCTTTGATCTTTGGTCTGTTATTACAAAATGACTTCCCCATTCTACGCCATTACATTTCACAAATGTTATCTTGACTTCCTTTGCTCCATGTGGGGTAGCTCGGAGCGAAGACCCCCGGGAACCCCTCGCTCCTTGCGAGGTGGCCTGGGGCGAGGATCCTCGAGGCCCTTTTGCTCCAAGGTGTGTAGCATCCTTCTTGTGGGGATGTCTTCGGTAGTCTTTCTATACCCTTCGCATGTGTGAGGCGGTACGTGGTACCCTCGCCCGGGCCGAGGTGCCCCTTTGGCTCAGCGCCTTCAGCGGCCTTCCTCTACCCTTCGCCTAATGCGAGGGAGTACATGGTACCCCTCGTCTAGACCGAGGTACTCCCCTGGCTTCGTTCCTTCGATAGATCGTTGGAGCTGGTGGGCCGCCCCTACAACAGGAGCCTCTCATGGTCAAGGTTTTGCTTCGCCATAGTTGAAACTGCACCTTGTTACCCCCGAAGGGTTTAGACACACCATCCCCTTCGACCTGGCGGCGCGCTAGGGAGTCATTGCAACAGTTGGTTTGCATGCGACGTGTTAGGGTGTTATTGTGATAAATCCTGTGCCTGGCATGAGTGGGGCACATCGTAGGTCCCCTTTGGCCCATGGTTCATCGTGGAATGCGCCCTTGTGGCCTATAAAATGGCCCAAGCGCCCACACTCCTGTTTGTGCTTCCACACTCTTTTGAAACCCTAATTGCTTGCTTTTGCCATTGTTGTTCTCCGTCGGATGTCTTAGTGGCCCCCGCCTCGAAGTTTTCGAGCATCCTTTCTTCAAAGAGAATATATTATATTGCATATCTTTCGTTGGGTCTATGTTTTTTGTGAATTAGTCATAACTTACTATTCGTGCGTGTTTGGGATAGGCTAATTGTGTGGTATCTAACACGGTGGAGACTTGCGGGTAAAGAGCACCATGTTTTTGCCATGACATTGCTGAAGAAGAATAGTAAGTATGGTATGTGTAGAGCTATTTCAATCTTATTCTTAATATTCAACAAATTGCTGTAACATACTAATCTATACACTATAATATTGAAAAGGTTGCTTGATGACAAAGGGATGTAGCAATTTCTTCTTTGGACCTCAAGTTGCTAGTGCACAAGAGCTCGAAGGTAAACAACCATGTAAATAATGATGCACATCTTTATTTCATAATTTAATTGGTACTCTCTTTAAATAGAACTACGACGAGTAGTGTTGCATGATGTGAATGTACGAAACTTTGTCATGCATGCTGTTGACATAAGGAATGATGCACTTGTTGGAATGTTTGTACATTAATAACGTAAGCAAGTCAGTCAATCTTTTGACATCTCTTACATATAATATACAATAGATTTATGATGTTTAACTTTTCTTTGTTATTTTGTAAAGTGTGCATCTTTTCTCTTTACGTGACAAGTTAGAAATAAGGATGGGTCTTCTATAAGGCTGTCGCATCAGCTTTATTTCTAAATTTTCGTTTATGTTTATGTTTAATGCGTGATTTCTACTTTATCTGTTGGTTTGTACTTAATTTATATGATGATATGTCAGTTATTTATGTATTGAAGTAAACTATGAAAAAATATTGTTTACTATAGTTCATTTCTAGAATTGTCGTACAAAGTTCTTATTCTCTCGTGTTGCACTAATGTGATGATAGTATATATCACCATCTTTTAATTGCTTTATTCGTTTTATATGTTGAAGAAAAATATTATTTCTGTGAGAGTTAGATTCCATTGCAATGCACGGCACCTACTAGTTTTTTTTAAGAAACCGAAGGTTGGGTTTTGGGGGCCCTTGCATCAATCATTTGGTACCCTTTCCTTTTCTTTGTTTTCTTGGGCGGTTGAGGTTCCTGCCTTCCATTGGCCTAGGGGAAAGTTTTTGTAATATTCATGTTCTTCCTTCTTTTTCTCGTTCAATTTGTTGGTATGGAGTTTATAGTTTACTGTTCATGTTCAATTCCTCTTTTCTTCTTTTAGGATCATTGTTTGCAAAAGCTGGTATAAATGTTTATTTTTTCCCTTTGCAGTATCAGGTACTCTATTCATGGCACAATGCTTTTGATTGGTGGACCAAGTTACACAACCTTTGATTCCGAAATTTGCAACCAAATCTTGGTCCGGTTGCAGCAATTGGAGATCTCTACTGACAAATTTCAGAACTTGCCACGGTTTTAGCTACTAATATTCTTTTAAATCAAAGCAGAGAGACTTGTAAAAACTCCCTGAGGAGATTATCTTGGATTTTGCAATAACAAGTTCAATTCTTAGCCTACAAGTTGCAATTTTTCGGACTTCTTCCCCATCAACAGAAGCAACTGGAGTCACCAAAGTTTGGTGAGCCAAGTGTTTACCTGGATTCTGCAAGAACGAGGTATTGCAATTTGAGGACATCTCTTAATACCATCTAGTTGATCCTTGGATTTGGATATGGAGAGGCAAACCAGTTTCCGTCTGGGCGCGCTCGAGAAGCTGAAGAGCTTCCGGGGGATGGAGAAGCAGAAGAGCTTCAAGATGATGTCCATGGAAAGCTTCAGGAGGAACAAGGACAGCCCTGGTAAGCGCGGCGACACGGCGCTCCATCTCGCGGCGAGGTCCGGGAATGTCCCCCATGTCCAGAAGATCCTTGCCGAGTTCGACCGGGAGTTGGTTGGGGAATTGGCCGCCCGGCATAACCAGGATGGGGAGACGCCGCTGTATGTGGCCGCCGAGAAGGGGCACGCCGAGGTGGTGCGTGAGATCTTGAAGGTGTCTGATGTGCAGACGGCGGGGATCAAGGCAAGCAACAGCTTCGATGCATTCCACATCGCGGCGAAGCAGGGTCATCTAGGTAAGTTATTTTCCTTATCATCAGTAAATTATGATAATTTATTATTTACTTCTATCTCAACAAGTTTTTCCATGTCAATGAATTGATGATTGGAGGTTCATGGAATTAGAATTGGGCACATGTTGATGCAGTGAGTTAATTTTGTACTGTTGACCTATTTATGCATGGAATAGTCTAGCCTCTAGGCTTTGAAAATTTTCGATTCTTATCAGATTGACTTAGTAAAATACTATGGCTCACTTGAACAATGATTTGTTCAAATTCTTTTCCTCCAGAACAAGTGCTAACATATATTATTCCTTGGCTACCTGGCTGAAAAGAGTGTGTACCTTATTTGATTTAGAGTTTTAGCCTCTAATCTTCACCACTTAGTTTTTCTTGGTGGCAACTGACAAGTTGAGTTTTCATTAGCAGTCTTGGTTTATGAGGGGTTGACAAATTCTGGGTTATTCTCAAAGAAGAATTTATGATGCAAAATAGTGGTAGTATTCCTTTTGTGCAGATTGGATATAATACAACCATTAGATTGGTAGCCTTATCTCACTCTGGTCTGTTCTACTGAGACCCATGTCATTTTGATCTTTGACTTTGTAGCTAGTGGACATCAAATTACAGTCATAAGTCATAGCTGTTACTTGCGCAACATATGGTTGAAAGCAAAAAAAAAAAATGAATCTTAAAGCAAATTTCCAAAAGAGTTATGGCTTATTGTCTTCTTCCATTTATTGGTTTCGCAGAAGTTTTGAAGGAGCTGTTGCAGGCTTTTCCTGCTCTAGCTATGACTACAAATTCGGTAAATGCTACAGCTTTGGACACTGCTGCCATTCAGGGTCACATTGATATTGTCAATCTCCTACTGGAAACTGATGCTAGCCTTGCCAAAATTGCAAGAAATAATGGGAAGACGGTTTTGCATTCAGCAGCAAGAATGGGCCATGTGGAAGTTGTAAGATCGTTGTTAAATAAGGATCCAGGGATTGGTTTAAGAACAGACAAGAAGGGGCAAGCAGCACTACATATGGTTTCAAAAGGACAAAATGCTGAAATTGTGGTTGAGTTGTTGAAGCCTGATGTCTCAGTTATCCATCTAGAAGACAACAAGGGGAACAGACCATTGCATGTTGCAACTCGAAAGGGCAATACCATTGTGGGTGATTGCATATTGGGAATTATCTTTTATACATTACCTTATTTCAGTTATATTGTTTTGTCAATCATTTGCTATCCTGTCTTATTACTCACTGAACCTAATTTTGGTCAGTATAATTTTTAGCATACAGCCCATCGGTTACTTTGCTATAAATACCTTTCTTTGCTTAGAATGGCAATAATTTTTTTAATCAAAACAATTTTATATATCAACATTATAAAGAGGCATGTTTCCTTCAAACTTAATGATAGCATGAAGTTGTGAGCTGTTTGGACAAGAATGTTGCTCGCTCTTAAAAATTGTTTGTACCTAACCTTTTTAAGAACTTTCCGATTTATATTTTTGACTTTTTGTATCTTGACTGATAAATGTGTAATTCCTTACAGATAGTGCAGACTCTACTATCAGTTGAGGGGATTGACATCAATTCAGTTAATAGATCTGGAGAGACCGCTCTTGCTATTGCTGAGAAACACAACAATGAAGAACTTATTAACATCCTGAGAGACGCTGGTGGAGTAACTGCAAAAGAGCAAGTACATCCTCCAAATTCAGCAAAGCAACTCAAGCAAACTGTCAGTGATATTAGACATGATGTCCAGTCCCAAATCAAGCAAACATGTCAGACAAAGATGCAAGTCCAGAAAATCAAGAAGAGACTCGAAAAACTCCACATTGGTGGGCTAAACAATGCCATCAACTCCAATACTGTTGTTGCAGTGCTTATTGCCACGGTCGCCTTTGCTGCCATATTCACTATTCCTGGTAATTTTGTTGAGGATATGAGTCAAGCATCAACCAACATGTCCTTGGGGCAAGCATATGTAGCAAGCAATCCGGCCTTCATAGTGTTCTTGATCTTTGACGCCTTGGCTCTCTTCATCTCGCTTGCTGTTGTCGTCGTCCAGACCTCGCTAATCGTTGTTGAGCAGAAGGCCAAGAGAAGGATGGTGTTTGTGATGAACAAGTTGATGTGGCTTGCATGCCTCTTTATCTCGGTGGCTTTCATAGCGCTAACCTACGTTGTTGTTGGCCGTGATGACTGGTGGCTAGCTTGGTGTACGATGGCAATTGGCGCCGTGATCATGCTGACCACTCTTGGTTCCATGTGCTACTGTATCGTTGCCCACAGGATGGAAGAGAAGAACATGAGGAAGATTAGGAAGGCCTCTGCAAGCCAGTCCCGCTCATGGTGCCTGTCAGTTGACTCAGACCCAGAGCTGCTAAACAGTGCATATAAGAAGATGTATGCACTGTAGGATAACAATCACATGGAGTCTTTGTACATAACAGTGTTGTTTTTGTCACGATCCTGGTGTCACACTAGATGAATGGAGACAATATCGAGACAATCGACAACTAATCAGAGGAAGAACTGAGGATTTTGGGGGAAGAATGACAGAGAGATAGGTTTGGGGATTTCACATGTATTTCTCAATACCCTCTCTGTCCAATGCAGAGTAGCAAGTACACACAACGCTACCGAGCGGACTCTGACACTGTAGCCCAACAGTAAAGAGGTCGGCCCAATGTTTAAACCCAGTCCTCAGACGCCTAGGGCTTCTCCTTGTCGATGCCTCCTATCATCGTCAGAGTCTTGACAGTTTTGCATGAGGCTACTCGATAGGATTCAGTGGGATCGACTTGAATTTCTTGGTGCATAGACTGGAGCATGGCACCAATATTTAACCGAAGCTACCTTGCTGCCAAAACAAGGTTACCTCACTGTGGTTGTAGGCTTGATATCCAAGTGAAGGTGCTTCCCTGCCGAAAGAAATCACCTTACTGTGAGTCTGACTGCTGTATGGTTTCATGGTGGTTCTTAAATATGTGGCTAAGTTGCTTTATGTAGGCATTGCATGAGTACCTCCAGGTGAAAGTCTGCTAAAATTGATTTGCTCTTGCAACTGAAACAGTCAGTGAAGGCGACAATACAATCATAGTAGAATAAAATAATGTGTCCATTACTCCATTGTCAAAGTCCAATGGTCATTCATACTGATCTTGTTCGTGATGAGCTCAACAAGTGATGCTTGGGTACACTCTTAGATACTGGGCACTATTAGTTTTACTGATTTTATGGTGAACCGCGAAGAGAATTTCTTGGGGGACTCGTGATTTTGTATTTTTGTATTGACAGTTACACCGAAGAAAAAGAAAAGATCACAAATGACTTTCCAAGGCTTGGACTGCAGAAAGCTGCAATAGGTTAATGCTGCTGCGGAGTGGTACAATAATTTTGTAACTTGTCGACCACTGGGATTCTGAGGGGATTTGTTTTGTGCGAATTCGCAGCCGCTTAGTAAATTTTCTCTTGATATGATGGAATATGACGTAGTGAGGTTTGGCATGGAGCCAATACTCGTCCATCTTCTCGGTTAAAAATCTGAGAAATTTCTACCCTTGGCCCTTGCCGTCTTGTAGTGTTTTTCGTGACGAATTTGGAGCTGTGAAGCGCTAACCAGTGAGAGAAATCGTGTATCGCGTCGTTCGTCCTAGCGCTGCGGACGACTCGTCCTGCCGCGGCGAGGCCGCCCGCACCGCTGGGACGGACAGTATGCCCCGCCCGCGGGTGCCAAGTGCCCACTGGTCCAGCGGGGTAGGGGGGGCCCATCGAGGAGGCGAGGGCACGTCTAGCGGCAGACGTACCTTCCTTCCGTCACGGCCGTCGGGCCGTGCAACTCTGCGTCGCGCTCGCCCGCGGCCCGTGCGACTGCCGGCTCCAGCACGATGCTCATGGCCACGGGACAACCGCAAGGGCGCACGGCAAAAAGGCAAGCTAGCCGGATGGATGCTTCATGCGTGGATCCGTCGTATCCGTGGATAGCACACGAAACGACCCCATTTTTCAAACATTGCAGAGCCAGTTTAAGCAATCGCCTACGATTTTGATTGTAGGTCGGAATAGCACTAAATCTGCTTACGAACATTTTAAAAGCATTAATTTTGTTGAATTATAGCCTAACGGCTATTTTGCAATAACAAAATAGACATATCAAGTCCAAGCTTTAATTTACATTCAGAAGAACCAAATAGTATCCACAGGAAAGCTTAAGTGCGGTCGCAACCCTAGCACGATCTTCAAAGTGTCCTTCACTCTTCTTATACACCTTCTGATGAAAATTTAGCAAAATTGAGCACACAACGTAATCAGCAAGCCACATGAAAAATCTATTTAACTACATGACAGGAGTTCAATTGGTTGTTGAAGGTTTACCATATCAGGTATATGTGAATATAACATTTGAGTTAAAGCAGTTTGTCCTTAAAATAGTAAAACCATATTAATATAACAACAAGGGTTTTCTCAACAATTGTAATTACCATCTTAACATCTCAACATCTCTACTTATGCCTCATATATTAGAATCACTTATGACCATAGCTTCATTAACCGGAAGCACGGCGTATCCGAATACCGTTGATTATACTCTCCAGAGTTGTCCAACTTTACCTACAAGATACCTCAAACTCATATTATCATGCAATATACACACAACCTGATAGCGTACGACCGAGTTAAGATAACAAAGCATTTCTACTGCTCAACCTTTCTAGTCTCTACCCGGTAGGTCTTTGGATAATACAGCCATTGGGAAATCACCCATCAATGGTGAAGTACGCGGTCCAACGCTGACTATTCCTATCGTTGTGTAGTTCAGCAAGTATCTTAACCAGGCCACTCCTAACTCACCCCCAAACCACGGCTGCTCTGTACACAAGAGCATGTGTCATCCTGTATATATTCAATTGGAAGAATAGTGTACTAAGCCAAGTTGGATATATCAAACCCATGGTTGAGTGATTTCTATATCTGTTATTTGGCATAAGGTTTCAGTCCTTACCTATCTTAAAGTGAGGCGATGGACCAACATCTAACTCGTGGTTGTCCACCTCTCGATCTTACCTTCGACTTACTTTTATGAAGTCTATTGGGTTGTCCGACCTCTTGGTCTCAACCCTCAACTCTCCACCGAAACCATTGGCAGCTAGCTAATATTCCTTTTTAGTATTTGAGGAAACATATTGTGACAATACCGAATATTTATTAATATTTTATGTATCTTAAACTTGTCAAGGTGAATATGGCCTACAAATGAATAAGTGGGTGTGTATGTGGGGTGATAGGATATATCTAATCATCATGACATTCAAAAGTATTATTTCAATAAAGAATTAATTGGCATAAATATGATAATGAAAGTAATAATATAAGTACATGAAATATATGCTCAAAATGATCAAATAATACAACTTGCCTCCTTATCCGCGGTCTTTCACTGGATTTACCACTCCTATTTTGATCGACTCCTTCTACAGCTTGATAAATAAATTCAGGTTATAACATGGAAGAGAATCAAATAAATAAGTCCGGACTCAACAAGAGGCGAGCTGTGAACAACATGAATTAAAATAAATTCGGAAAGAAATGAAAAGAAAGGTGGTCAAGTGGTTGGGATTTATTTGGTGCTTGATTTGGTTAAACGGGTCGAAAATGGGATTCACGGGCTCGAAACGGTCAAAACGGAAAAATAAATAAATAGGTTTGGATGAATAGTCATGTGTTTGGATGCACATTGTTGGTTTTGGTGAACAGTATCGGGTCTGGTGCTATTTACTAATGGGTTTGGATGGAACAATAATAGGTTTGGACTGAAACAGTAATAGGTCATCTCAGGTTGGCTGTGAATAGTGCATATACATAGTGTTAGGCTAAGCCCAACACGTGGCTAGGCTCAAGGCCACTAGGCCAGGCCTAAAGGCCTAGTGCAGGAGCGGCTTGAAGCTAGGGCGTGCTCCCAGGACACCCGAGCTAGGGAGGAAGGCGTCGATGGCGAACGACAAGCTCCACCAAGGCCTGAGCAACCAATTTTTGGGTTTTGCTTGGGCCGAGATGGCTCGAGGAGGGGTGGTCGACGACGGTGGCACATGGTCGGAGCAAAGGAGGTCGGTGGTGGCGCTCTGGCGAAGCTTCGGCCAAGGTGGCCGGTGCTAGAGCACTAGTGGGTCAAGGGGGTCACGATGGTGGTGGCGGTGGGGCTAGGGAAGCTTTGTGGCAGCGTGTGCCATGGGCGGAGGGGCTCCACGCCGGCGAGCTAGAGGTGGTGGGGTTGGACAAGGAGGTCGGGGATGGGTTTGCGGTGGCGAGGTGAAGCTCATGGTAGGGCCAATTTAATTGATGATGGCGTAGGCGGTGGCAATGAATTGAAGAAGGGGCTTCTTTGGTGTTTCTCGGGTGCAGTGGTGATTGGCGGCGGTTACTGGCATTGGGGAAGGGGGAAAGCAGGCGGTAGGGTGGCGAGGTGAGGTGGCGGGTACAGGCGCAGAAGAAGGTGGTGGAAGAGGTTGAAGGAAGTAGGGTGTGCGCAAAGGGTGGGGCGACACGAGGAAGAAAAAGAATAGGGGGAAAGCGCATGGGAGAAAGGCGCCTTCGGGCTTGCAAAAACGAGAAAGCAAAAAAGGAAAGCGGGTTTGGCTAAAGACTTTCCGAATAGGGCAAGAAACTAAATTCAAGTCAAACTCAACTAAGTTTTGAAATTTTTGAAATTTTGGGTCTTTTCAGCACATGCAAGCAGTGTATGCGGTGGGGCAAGAGGAACATGACCAGGAGTGTGCGCTGCAGAAACGACATCCCAGCTCTAGCCTAGCTGATGTAGAGAGCTAGCGGTCAGCCCGGCTATAACATCCTGTTTTCGGTTTTCGGTTTGGATCTTTCCGTTTGTCTTCTTGGTTTTCAGAACCCATTTCGAGTTATAGTGTTTTTGCAACTTCTCCAGTTTCTGCCCTATTTCAAATTTTGGGTTTCAAGTTTCAGCTTAAATCTCGGCTTCTTTTTGAATCCTCTCAGCTGAGCCCGACCTCCTCTGGCCCCTCTCCTCCCCCTGCCCCTTTCCTTCTTACGACCAGTTGGTTAGATACCTCCTTCCAACCAGGTCGAAAGCTTCTTTCTTTTGACCACGTGCCCGCTCTACTGCGCCCTCATGCGCTTTGTCCCCCACTCGGTCCCAGTTGCGACCATCTTCTCGTAGTCGACCACCTTCTCATTGACGACCACCTTCTGGTTGTCGACCACCACCTCGTTGTCGATCGGCCTCTTGGTTTAGACCACCCTTTCGTTTTCAACCACCCTCGTCCCAATGCATCTCTCTCTCTCTCCTCAGCGACGTGCGCATTAGATGTCGTTGTCTCTGCCACGGCGTGTGAATTCCCCCCTCTCGCTCCAGCTTGTCGCCCGGCGCCCTCTGCTGCCACCTACTCCTCCCACTCACTTTGACTTAGGTGCCTCTCTTTCCCGCCTAGTCTTGTCACCAGAGCGCCTGCTTACATCCCACTGCTTCTTTGCACCCGTGCCCTCACCTTTCGCCAACACTTTGTCTTCTCCACACCTTTACCTGTCGTGCCTCGGGACCACACGCCTCCAAATCTCAGAGGCTCTCCCCTCCTCTCCTCCGGGCTATAAAGAGCCAGAGCCACCCTCCTTCATCTCCTTCCTCCACCCAACTCTCCATCTCTCACTCCTGTTGCTGGTTTGCCCAAGCTCCGAGCGCCGAGTTCAAGCTGCTGCGCACCTCCCATCGGTCCTCGCCGCCCCAGTGCAACCTCCTCTTCTACCCACGTCAATTCGTGTTCTAGAGCCCCTGGAAGCAATCCCCTCACTCCGGTTCAGTTTTGTTTCGCAGGAGCCGCCGCCTTCCTCTTCTCCTTCAATCCTGGCTGACCCCTTCACCGCCGGCCTTCTTCGCCCTCGACCGCGAGCTTCCTCGCCACCGTTCGCTGTCCACCGAACTCTCTCTCGATCTTGGTAAGTTTTCCATGCCCTGTTTTCTATCACGGTATCATGCCCCATTTTCTATCGTGTTCTTTTGACCACGTTGAGTAGTCGAATCCTTCCTTCTTTCGACCACGTCGAGTAGTCGAATCTTTCTTCTTTCGACCACGTCGAGTAGTCGAATCCTTCTCCTTTCGACCACTCGGGTAGTCCTTCCGACCACTCGGGTAGTCAAACTCCTTTCGACCTCATGTAGTCGGATGAGCAGTGCTCGAAACCAAAACTTCGACAACTCCGTTCTCCTCCGTTGTAACTCCGATTGCAGTGTTTTCTATTTCTATTTTTTTTCTAAATTCAAGATCTTGCTTTTAGCTATGGCCTTATTTAATTTGGAGTTTGTTTATTATTTCTTTATTATTTATTTGTTCTTCTTGCTTGTTGTTCCTTTTTCTGGATCGTTCGTCCGAGTAGAGTTCGAAGAAGCAAGAAACCTCCAGTTTGATCAAGCACAAAGCTACCAAGACTATCTTTCCTTTAACCCAGGTGAGTCAATGCTCTAATCATTTTGAGCCTACATTTTGTGTAAATTATATTCCTTTAAATTACCAAAACTACATGCTTTAATTCTTTAAGCAAATGTATGTTAACTCCTAAGGTAGTTAAATGCCCACTTGTTGATTAAGTAATTATTATCCCATTATCTGGTAATTGAATCCCTTATTCCATGTCACCCTACTAACTATGTGGTAAATTACTAGCTATAGGGTGTACTTAAGCGACATGCTAGTCTTGCTTAAGTACTAGGGCATTAAATGTCCCAATCATCATCTCTTAAATCATGGTTTGGTTTTGGGCAGTCATGGGAGATATATGACTGAAGTATTTGAGATAAATTGGTTTTTCCTCCTCAAAACCCCAAACTGCTATTACCACATCTAGGCGGATCGTATGATGGTGTGTGCGGATGTAGCACGAGAATGGTGGGTATGTGGAATGAACCGCCCAGATGACTTTAAGGACTGAATCCGGTGATGGCCTCCCATTGTAAAACATATGCAACCACAAGTCTGCAAAGTGCAACTTGGCTTAGTAGAGTTATCGAACCCTAGAAGTCATCTCGCTGGAGGGGATCGAGGAAATGCAAGCGGCTGGATGCGTTCCGGCTTGAATGGGACACCGTGGTAAGGTGAAGTTGCTAGCTACGCTAGTCGTTGTGGCGAGTGGAGGCTAGCTGCACTAGTCATTGTGGTAAACATCCCGCACAACGTATGAGCGCAACCCTATATGGGTGAGATGATGGAAAAGGGTGACATAATTTGAAAAGTTACCGTGACAATCTCTCGACCACATGACTAAGGAATTGTGTTGGGCTACGAGTTGATTATCTCTTATGGGTACAGTGTATAAACCTTTGCAGAGTGTAAAACTGTTTAAACAGTCGTGCCTACAGTCAAAGGCGGACATGGGAACTTTACTAGAGTTAGCTCTATTTCATAAAAAAAAACCCTTTGTGGATGGGATAGAAAAAAACTTGTCAGGCGGATGTAACCCAGCATTTGGATTTTTCCTGGGTGGTTGTACCCAGTGCTGTTAAGTGGCGGATGTAACCATAATCAAAATAAGCATAGGTAGAGGTAGCCTCTGCTGTTATACTTATTGCACAACTACTCTCTCTTTGCAAAATGCAATTTGGTTAAAATGCTAAGTGATATGACTTCATTAATATTGATTTTTGAAAATGTTGCTTTGGCAAATAAAAGAACCTGAGCCTCCCTTGTTAAACTATGCATGTATATTATTGCATATTGTGTGTTGGCTCGCGAGCACGGAAGTTTTGATCATCCTCGCTATTTCCCCAACCCTTCAGATCCGGCTAATCATGGAGACTACAACTACTACGAGGACCCCAAAGACGATGGACAAGGCGGCAATGAAGAGTAGTCTAGCTTTGAGTAGTCTAAGTCTCGCCCGCAGTCTAACTGGCTCGTCGGTGCTTATGTACGACCTATATTGTTCAAGCCCTTGGGCAAATACTAGTCACACACGAGTGCCCCAGTTGCCTACCTGTGGAGCGCTGTGCCTTGCCCCGTTTGCTGCCGCTGTAGCTTTTGACCATGTGGTCGAAACCGTCTCGTGTTTCCGTTGTCTTTTGTAATGTAATCATTTTAGCCTGCTCAGCCCTTATTGTAAAACTCGACCTGACGAGGTCTATGTTACTCTGATGATTGTAATATATTGCATGGTTTGGTATTACAACTTGTATGAATTTATTCAGTGATGTAGCTGTGAGTCCTATCTACTGACCCAGGGAATAGCACAGTGTTTTTATAGGGGATTCGGGATTTTGAAAATCTGGGTTCAATAGAGTTAGTATCAGAGCATACGACTGTAGGAGCTTTAGTTAGATTGGTCGAGCCTAAGGACTTGAGTCTTATTTTCAAAAACTAAGGGAAAGCTTTTGTTAAAATATAGGGTAATTATTTTCTCCTTCTCATCACTCTTAGTTCTGAACTTACCTCTGCTCTCTTCAAGTTTTGCTGGTTTCCCCCCTTGTTCAAAATTATAGATGGTCGTACCATCGTTCGATGGCGAGTGCGTGGACATCCCTCCGCTAGCTGTTGAAGCACCTGGGCTACCGCCGCAAGCCTATCTTCAGAGGCCGGAAGACCAGTTTGCGAAGATCTTCTGGTAAGAGTACCCTGTCTATAGACGTTGTGGTTTGTATCTTGTGTCGTGGCTTAGCATGGCCTATATGCTATGCTTCGGAAGCCATGTAACACTTAACCCCCCCAAAATGCAACCATTCTAGGCTTTATATTGTGTGTGAGCTATTTCCTCGTTTGGTCAAGTTCTTCTGTTGTGCTCTAGAGGGCCTTTAAACCCTCATATACCTTTCCTCTAGTTCTCAACCTTAGCGTTCCTTCAAGATGCCGCCTACAAGAGCGTCACCCCAACCCATGGTGCCTTTGCAGCTGACCGTTGTGAGGACCTGTCTCGGGAGCTCCTGGAAAGATCTCCTAGGACCTCCCCAGGAGGTCCGACAGGACCACCTGGAGGTCTGGGAGGTCCTCCAAGACCACCCGAGGAGGTCTCCCAGGGCCGCCAGGAGGTCTCCAGGACCTCCCCAGGAGGACTTGAGGGTCCACCCGGAGGTCCTGACCTCATGAGCTAGTCCCTGGATCAGTAAGCTAGCTCGCACAGACTTACATTGGTGACATCACAACCATACAACAAGCACAAAAGATGAAGCAGACAAATTAATATTATTATCAAGAGACCTTATGGTCAAACTTGTTTGCAGAGGTGCCACGCAGGGCTAACAACAAAAGGAAAACCTGTAGCGGAAACAAAACACGTGAAGGCCATTTGGCAAGCCCACAAGCTACCGAGTGGAGGATGTCTCCTAAGCGCAAAGTCTTCAAAAGAGCTCCCCATCAAAGAGCACTGCACTCCCTGGGTCTCCCTCCTCTGCTGATTAAAACAGAGGGCACAAGCCATGAGTACTTTGAATGTACTCAGCAAGCTGTGGGGAAAATGTATGCAAATAATATTTATGCACGGCTTGACAATTGAGAGTTGTAAGGTTAGTTTGCAGAAAGCAATATTTATTGGAAATACACTTAATAGATTGCAAGGCATAAGTTGAAAGATAATACATAAGTGCATTTGTTTTTCAAAGGAGGTCGTGAGCACCAGCTCACTCCCAAGACCACTCCCGAGGACCTGGTCGCACCCACGATCAGGACCTCTCCCACAGCACCAACCAAGACCTCTTTGGAGCACCCACTCCAGAGCTCCACAAGACCACCCTAGAGCTCCACGACCACTCTAGAGCACCCACTCTAGAGCTCTTTGGACCACTCTAGGGCTCTCAAGACCTCTTTTTGAAAGTCTACCCCTCATTCAAAATCTCTAGGTGTGTCCATAACCGAAGACGCGGCTATTCGAATAGATTTACTCTGTAGAGGTGCACAACTTTACCCACAAGAGGCAGTCGCTTGATATTTCACACGTTACCTTGGACATGTGAATCAAGTAGAGACTACCACCGAGCTTTTACAAAGGTCGATCCGTTTCGACTCAATTCTGCTCACTAAGGTTTCGCTTCCATTGGGCTACAACTCTCGGATCTGTGCCCCCTCTTGCATCATTCTCAACCATAACAGAACCGAATCAGAACATCCCTAATTATTACACCCGGTCCACCCCATAATGGACATGTGGTTGCGCAGCATGGCCCAGATCAATGGCTCGCAAGGTGAAGTCCTAAGTTGTTGCTCAGGTGAGACTGTCCACAACCCAGTGTGACTCTAGAGTACCAACCCCTGGAGCACCCACTACTCACTTCATGCCTTCTCGTCCGAGCATAAAACAGTTTTGAGGTTCTTACCGGCCACTGGACCACCCAGTCCTAGCACAACAACAATTAACAGAGGTGGCAAAGCCACGGTTCCATAGTTCATTAAGCAAGTTTAACATTGTTGGGTTCAACCCAGCCAAAGGACCTCCCAATCCTTGGCACAACAAAGTTTTAGTTAAAGCGACAACAAATGTCGTGGCCTCACACAGGGCCACACTTCATTTTAATTAGCTACACCGGCCGCTACTACACAAGCCACAACCGGTGCGCTGGGGGTAAGCTAACAGTGATGATTCATGGTGAGAACGACGTCTACTAAGTATGGCTAAGCAAACACGATACCCATGTTGGTAAACAAGAATGTCCAACTAAGAATACCCATGCTACGGCTCTAAAAAGGGAACATGTCAGCATGTTGATTGCAAAGTAATCAAGGAGGCATAAAGACAAGTAGGTAATTAACTAGGCCCAAAACCATTTTTATACAACTAGCAATGCAATTTATATCAAATCAAAATACTTTTGTAAAAATGGGTTCAAGATGATCAAGGGTCCACGACTTGCCTTCAGCGACGAGCTGCTGGTCTTCTGAGAAGGTTGCTGGATCCTCGAGCTCCTCAGCGAAACCGAGATCTGCACGTTCGCAAAGAAACCAAATAAATAAAACAACTCCAAGTAGAAACCAAAAAGAACTTAATAAAACCAAAAAGAGAAGAGGTCCACTGAGAAGGAGATCCAAGCGAAAGGGAGGTCCAAACCCATGGAGGTTCAAACCAGAGGAGCTTGGAGAGCTCTCCAGAACAAAGAGAGAGGTGCGAGGGGAGGTTTGAGTGAAGAACAAGGAGGCAGTGGTCGCTCTGGGGCACTCTATTTAAAGGAAGAGGAGAATAGGAGCACCATCAAAAGGAAGTGTCTAGATTCAAGGTGTTGGGGCAAAGACACACTGCCAGATGGTACGAAAAAGGACTAGGGCAGGTAAGGGAGGTGACATAATGGTCAAAGGTGGTGGCAGCAGCATTTAATGCGCACAAACTTTTGCATTAGAAATGAAGTGACAAGAGGTAGAAAAGGTACTAACAGGACTGACAAGTGGGCCAGTCAAACTCGGGTGAACAGACCAGTCAAAGGGGTGATCGCGACCAAATGGGAGGTTGTGACCAACAAGGGTGGTCTCAATTGCAAGGGTGGTCTTTGCAAAAAGACCAGAGGTCATGGCCATGAGGCGGTCGTGACCGCAAAGGAGGTCACGGCAAAACGCCAAAAGAGAGGAGGTTGCGGCCTCAGGGGGGGGGGGAGGTCGCGGCAAAACGACAAAAGAGAGGAGGTCGCGGTCTCAGGGGGAGGTCTAAACCAACTGAAGTCTAAACCCAAAAGGGAAGGTCTAAACCATCGGAGAGGTCTAAACCAGCGAGGAGGTCTAAACCAACAAAGAGGTTTAAACCCAAAGGGGAGGTCTAGACCAACAAAGAGGTCTACACTCAAAGGAGATCTACACCTCATAGGAGGTCTAAAGCACAAAAGAGATCTAAACCTCACAAGAGGTCTAAACCACACAAGAGATCTAAACCTCACAGGAGGTCTAAACCACAAAAGGCAAAGCCAGGGGAAAACACGAGACGAGCAGAGAGGGGAGGGACAACACCAAAGCTCAAGCAACTACAACTAAAACCAACTCGAAACAACCAGCAAAGAACAGAGATAAATAACAAGAAACAGGCTCTCAAAAGAGGGGCTCGACTCGTTGGGAGGAGGTCCAACGGGTTGGGAGGAGATCCAGCCACGGGGGTGGTCTTTGCAAAAAGACCAGCAAAGACTGAGAGGGTGGTCTTTGCAAAAAGGACCCAAAAGGGTGGTCTTTGCAAAAAGACAAGTCGCGACCAACAGGGAGGTCGTGACTCAAGAGGGAGGTCATGACCAATGGGAGGTCATGACCTAAGGGGGTGGTCTTTGCAAAAAGACCAAGAGAAGTCCTAAGGGCAAGAGGTCGAAGGCATGGTGAAGCAGGGCTGTCCGATTTGAATCGGGCGGTCCACAAGGAAGTGGAACGTTCGGACCAGCCGAACGCTACACTCGATCGGGCCATCCAAAAAGGATCTGATGGTCCACGAGTGGGAAGGGCGCGAGGCTGGTTCGGACTACGTGAAGGGAAAGGGAGGTCCGAACCCAAAAAGGAGATCCAATGGAGGAGATCCGAAGGGGAGGTCCTGAACAGTCAAGATCAAATGAGGGGAGGTCCTGACGGTCAAATCAAAACCAAGGGAGCGGAGCGATGGCAAGGAAAACGTAGGGAAGGCTGGGGCCGTCAGATCTCGATCGAACAGGGCAAAGCGATAAAGGTTTGGATCAAGCGGAAGGCTCGAATGGACACAAGGGAGGTCCCGACGGTTAAGATGAATAAAAGGGAGGTCTCAACGGTCAGGATAAACACAAGGGAGATCCCGACGGTTAAGATGAATCAAAGGGAGGTCTCAATGGTCAGGTTAAACACAAGGGAGATCCCGACGGTTAAGATGAATCAAAGAGAGGTCTCAACGGTCAAGATAAACACAAGGGAGATCCCGACGGTTAAGATGAATCAAAGGGAGGTATCAACGGTCAGGATAAACACAAGGGAAATCCCGACGGTTAAGATGAATCAAAGGGAGGTCTCAACGGTTAGGATGTAACCAAAGGAGATCTCGATGACCTAAGGGAAGATCCAAACATAGGGGAGGTCTGAGCCTTAAAGGAGGTCTGGACCCTCAGATCCAAACGAAGGGAGGTCTTCCCAAGAAGAAAGATATAACTGGGCCGAGGGAAAGCACGGAGCAAACAGAGAAAAGGAAAAATTCTAGCAAACTTCAAAAGAAACTGAACCGATTTAATTGAAGTTTGGTTTAGTCATTTTAAACACCCCAATTTATGAAACTCTCAGGTTAAGCTTTAAAACTTCAGCAAAACCGAATGGTTTTTTTTATTTTGAAAATTTTCAAAAACTTTGGACAAACGGGGCGTTACAACCGTGGTCGTGGTCGTGGACAGGATCTACCTCCCCCGCCACTGGCAAACCCAACAATGGTGCAAGTTATGTTCCAGCAGATGCAGATTCTCCAAGCTTTGCTTATTAGTCAGCAGTCAGGACCAGTAGGCCACCACTAGAAGTTGGCAAACTTCCTCAGGACTAGATCCCTCACCTTCGCTACAGCCAATGAACCACTAGAAACCGAAGACTGGCTCAAGGACACAGAGAAGAAGCTTCGTCTTGCCCGCTGCTCAGAGCAAGACAAGGTCGACTTTTCCACCCATCAGCTGAAAGGAGCCGCCGCTGCTTGGTGGGAAAACTACCTCGCTGCTCGAGGTGGTGAAAGTCCAGTGGCTGATGAGAAGCCAGAAGCAAAAGAAGCAAGAAGACTCGAGGTGACGATCGGCAAAGACTCGCCACAAGCAGATGTGATTGTTGAGATTCAGCTAGATGAGATTGAACCTGCATGGCAATCAATTCCTTGGGATGAGTTCAAGGTAGCCTTCAGAACCAATTTCGTACCTGCACCCTTCACCCCGCCGGGCAACCTGCAGTAGTCAACCCAGCCGCCCACCTCCACTGCTTCAATTACGGAGAAAAAGGACACTTTGCCAATAAGTGCCCTCATCGCCAGAATTCTGTCATGAAGTTCAACTCGGAAGCCACATCAGCTCAAGGTTAGACCTCAATACAAGGCAAGAGTCATTCGGCTTTGCAAGCAACAAGGTCTACCCTGACACCGAACTGTGGATGTGTGAACCATATCACAGCCAAGTAGGCCCAGGAAGCCCTAGGAGTGCTAATGGGTATGTTCTCTGTTAATTCAGTATCCGCTCAAGTTCTGTTCAATTCTGGAGCTTCTCACTCTTTCGTTTCGAGATCGTTTGTTGAAAGGCATAAGTTGCCGACCTATAAACTAAAGAAACCCATGGTGCTTAGTTCACCCGGGGGATCCTTATATACTACCTCAGTTAGTCCCTGAGTAGAGATTGCTTTAGAGAATTTTGGATTCCTAGCAAACCTTCTAGTGCTAGAGTCCCAAACTCTGGACATCATTCTAGGGATGGATTGGTTGGTCGAATATCAAGGATTAATAGATTGTGCTAACAGAGTGGTCGTACTCACCAAAGACCCAGAAACCACAATAAGGGCGGGTGTGGATCATTCCTTTCCTTTGGATCGAGTAGTCCACCACCTTGAGGAGTTGTCCCTTTTGACCACGCCTGCAGTCCAAGCTTACCCAGAGGTGTTCCCAGAAGAGTTGCCTAGTATGCCACCTGATAGAGATGTTGAATTTGTGATCAACTTGAGACCAGGGACAGTCCCAATTGCCAAGAGACCTTATCAGATGGCAGTCAATGAACTCGAAGAGCTTAAGACTCAGATTGAGGACTTGCAAGAAAAAGGATTCGCGCGACCTAGTTCTTCTCCCTGGGGTTTGCCAGTGCTCTTTGTAAGGAAGAAGGATGGCACTGCTAGATTGTGTATAGACTACCGAACACTCAACGATGTGACCATCAAGAACAAGTATCCATTGCCCCGCATCGATGACTTGTTCGACCAGTTGTCGGGAGCAATAGTATTCTCCAAAATAGACCTAAAGTCGGGATACCATCAGCTCAAGATCAGGAAAGAGGACATTCCTAAAACGACTTTTACCACTCGGTATGGCCTGTTCAAGTTCACTATTATGTTGTTGGGCTTGACCAATGCGCCAGCCTACTTCATAAACCTCATGAACAAAGTATTTATGAAATACTTGGACAAGATTGTGGTCGTATTCATAGACGATATCTTGATCTAGTCGAAGACCAACGAAGAGCATGCGGGATATCTGCATTTGGTCTTAGAGAGGCTTAAAGAGCACTAGCTTTACGCCAAGTATATCAAATGTGGATTTTGGCTTCATAAGATAAGTTTCCTCGGACACATTGTATATGCTGAAGGAGTAGCTGTTGACCCATCCAAAGTAGAAGTTGTCATGGACTAGAAGCAGCCTACCTCAGTAACTGAAGTGCGTAGTTTCCTTGGTTTGGTCAGATACTACAGATGCTTCATTGAAGGATTCTCCAAACTCTCCAAACCAATTATCCATCTGCTCAGAAAGGAGAAGAATTATGAATGGATAGAATCCTGTGAAAAGAGTTTCCAAGAATTGAAGAAAAGGCTAACCTCTACACCAGTGTTGACCCTGTCCGACATACACAGGGACTTTGAAGTCTATTGTGATGCTTCACGACAAGGTCTTGGCTGCATACTCATGCAAGGTAGACAAGTCATAGCTTATGCGTCCAGACAACTCCGTCCTCACGAAGGCAACTATCCGACTCATGATCTGGAGTTAGCATCAGTAGTGCATGCCCTAAAGATTTGGCAGCATTACTTGATTGGAAATCATTGTGATATATACATGGACCATAAGAGTCTCAAGTATATCTTCACCCAGTCAGATCTCAACATCCGACAAACAAGATGGTTAGAGCTGATTAGGGATTACAATGTGGATGTCCATTATCATCTTGGTAAGGCTAATATAGTCGCAGGTGCATTAAGCCGTAATCCCTACTGCAGTAATGTCATGATTCGTGAACAACAACTTGAGATCTACAAGGAGTTTGAAGTACTCAACCTTGAGTTAGTGGAGCAAGGCACTCTAGCCACCATGGAAGTGCACCCAACTCTAGAAGAGCATATCAAAACCACTCAAGAAGGACACCTCGGAGTCTAGAGATTCAAGCATCTCATGGCTAATGGGAAAGCCCCTAAGATGATTGAAGATCAATAAGGAGTCCTATGGTATGGGAAGCGTCTTTTTGTTCCCCACTAGAAGGAGCTCAAGGATTTGATACCGAAAGAAGCACACAGCTCAGCCTACACTCTGCATCCGGGCAGCACCAAAATGTATCAAGACTTGAAGATTCTGTATTGGTGGCCGCGGATGAAGAGAGACATCACAGAGTTCATAGCCTGTTGTGATGTTTGCCTGTGAATCAAAGCCGAACACCAACGACCAGCAAGGTTGCTTCAACCACTGCAGATCCCTCAATGGAAGTGGGAAGAAATTGGAATAGATTTCATTACCGGTCTGCCTCGAACCAAGTTTGGATGTGATTCGATTTGGATGATAGTTGACAGACTAGCGAAAGTCGCCCATTTTATCCAAGTGAAGACCACTTACAAAGGAGACAAATTGACTGAGTTATATATGGCTCGTATTGTATGTTTACATGGAGTACCCAAGCGGATAGTCTTAGATCGAGGTTCTCCATTCACCTCGCAATTCTAGGCTAGTCTGGATGACGTACTTGGAACCCACTTGGTCTTCAGTACATTGTATTATCCTCAGACTGATGGTCAGACAGAGATAACAAGTCAAATTCTAGAAGACATGCTTCGAGCTTATGCTTTGGAATTTACCGTAGACTCGGAGAAATGCCTACCGTATGTCGAGTTTGCATACAACAATAGTTTTTAGTCGAGTTTGAAAATGTCCCCGTTTGAAGCACTCTATAGAAGAAAATACAGAACTCCTCTGCATTGGTCAGAATCAGGAGAAAACTATGTCTTTGGACCAGATACCCTCAAACAAGCCAAAGAGAAAGTTCAACTGATCAGAGATCGACTTCAAGCAGCTCAGTCCAGATAGAAGAGTTATGCTGACAACCATCGAATGGAATTAGATTTTGAGTCAGGGATGCCGTGTATCTCAAAGTATCACCGCTTTGTGGAACTTGACGATTCAAAGTGAAGGGCAAGCTTGCACCAAGATTTATCGGCCCGTTCCCGATTACCGCCAAGCGTGGAGAAGTAGCCTACCAACTCGAGCTACCTGAAGATTTGTCAGACGTCCACAACGTGTTCTATGTCTCTCAACTCAAGAAGTGCCTCCGAGTACCTGAGGAGCATACCCCAGTCGAAGCCATCACCTTGTAGAAAGATCTGACTTATCTAGAGCATCCAATCAAGATTCTCGACGTCATGGAGAAGCAAACCCGACACCAAATCATCTGCCTCTGTAAAGTTCAGTGGAGCAACCACTCGGCGAGAGAAGCTACCTGGAAGCATGAAGACCAGCTGAAGTCAGAGTTCCCGTCCCTGTTATCGGAGTTGCTCGAATCTCGGGGTCGAGATTCCGTTTAAGGTGGAAAGGTCTGTAACATCCCGTTTTTGGTTTGGATCTTTCCGTTTGTCTTCTTGGTTTTTAGAACCCATTTCGAGTCATAGTGTTTTTGCAAGTTCTCCAGTTTTTGCCCCATTTCAAATTTTGGGTTTCAAGTTTCAGCTTAAATCTCGGCTTCTTTTCGAATCCTCTCAGTTGGGCCCGTCCTCCTCTGGCCCCTCTCCTCCCCCTGCCCCTTTCTTTTCTTACGACTAGTTGGTCGGATACCTCCTTCCGACCAGGTCAAAAGCTTATTTCTTTTGACCACGTACCCACTTTGTCGCGTCCCTGTGCGCCTTGTCCCCACCCGGTCCCAGTTGCGACCATCTCCTCGTAGTCGACCACCTTCTCATTGTCGACCACCTCCTAGTAGTCGACCACCTTCTCGTTGTCGACCACCTTCTCGTTGTTGACCACCGTCTCGTTGTCGACCACCTCCTCGTTGTCGACCGGTCTCTTGGTTTTGACCGCCTCTTGGTTTAGACCAGCCTCTCGGTTGCGACCACCCTCTCGTTTTCGACCACCCTCGCCCCGATGCGTCTTTCTCTCTCTTTTTCTCTCTCTTGTTCTCTCTTTTTCCTCAGCGACGTATGCATTATATGTCGTTGTCTCTGCCACAGTGTGCAAATTCCCCCCTCCCGCTCCAGCTTGTCGCCCGGCGCCCTTTGCTGCCACCTGGTCCTCCCACTCACTTTGACTTAGGTGACTCTCTTTCCTGCCTAGTCTTGTCACTAGAGCCTCCCACTCTGTCCCGCCACTCTGCTGCACCCTCGTGCGCTCACCTGCTCGCCAACGCCTTGTCTTGTCCCGCACCTACCCCCTGTCGTGCCTCGGGACCGTGCGCCTCCAAATCCCAGAGGCTCTCCCCTCCTCTCCTCCGGGCTATAAAGAGCTAGAGCCACCCTCCTTCATCTCCTTCCTCCACCCAAACTCTCCATCTCTCACTCTTGTTGCTGCGGTTTGGCCGAAGCTCCGAGCTCTGAGTTCAAGTCGCCGTGCACCTCCCCTCGGTCCTCGCCGCCCCAGTGTAGCCCCCTCTTCTACCCGCGTCAATTCGGGTTCTAGATCCCCTAGAAGCAATCCCTTCACTCCATTTCAGTTTTGTTTCGCAGGAGCCACCGCCTTCCTATTCTCCATCAATCCCGGTTGACCCCTTCAACGCCGGCCTTCTTCGCCCTCGACCGCGAGCTTCCTTGCTGTCGTTCGTGGTCCGCTGACCTTCTCCGACCTCTCTCTCGGTCTTGGTAAGTTTCCTATGCCCTGTTTTCTATCGCTATCTCGTGCCCTGTTTTCTATCGTGTTCTTTCGACCACGTCGAGTAGTCGAATATTTCTTCTTTCGAGCACGTTGAGTAGTCGAATCCTTCCTTCTTTCGACCACGTTAAGTAGTCGAATCTTCCTTCTTTCGACCACGTCGAGTAGTTGAATCTTTCTCCTTCCGACCACTCGGGTAGTCAAACTCCTTCTGACCTCGTGTAGTCAGATGAGCATTGCTCAAAACCAAAACTTCAAGGACTCCGTTCTCCTCTGTTGTAACTCCGATTGCAGTGTTTTTTATTTCTAATTTTTGTCTAAATTCAAGATCTTGCTTTTAGCTTTCATTATTTCTTTAGTATTTATTTGTTCTCCTTGCTTGTTATTCCTTTTTCCGGATCGTTTGTCTATGTAGAGTTCGAAGAAGCAGGAGACCTCCAGTTTGACTAGCACAAAGCTACAAAGACTCTCTTTCCTTTAACCCAGGCAAGCCAATACTTTGATCATTTTGAGCCTACATTTTATGCAAATTATATTCCTTTAAATTACCAAAACTACATACTTTAATTCTTTAAGCAAATGTATGTTAATTCCTAAGGTAGTTAAATGCCCACTTGTTGATTAAGTAATTATTATCCCATTATCTGGTAATTGAATCCCTTATTTCATGTCACCCTACTAACTACGTGGTAAATTACTAGCTACAGGGTGTACTTAAGCGACATGCTAGTCTTGCTTAAGTACTAGGGCATTAAATATCCCAATCATCATCTCTTAAATCATGGTTTGGTTTTGGGCAGTCATGGGAGGTATATGACTGAAGTATTTGAGATAAATTGGTTTTTCCTCCTCAAAACCCCAAACTGCTATTACCACATCTAGGCGGATCGTATGATGGTGTGTGCGGATGTAGCACGAGAATGGTAGGTATGTGGAATGAACCGCCCAGATGACTTTAAGGACTGAATCCAGTGATGGCCTCCCAATGTAAAACATGTGCAACCACAAGTCTGCAAAGTGCAACTTGGCTTAGTAGAGTTATCGAACCCTGGAAGTCATCTCGCTGGAGGGGATCGAGGAAATGCAAGCGGCTGGATGCGTTCCGGCTTGAATGGGACACCGTGGTAAGGTGAAGTTGCTAGCTATGCTAGTCGTTGTGGCGAGTGGAGGCTAGCTGCGCTAGTCGTTGTGGTGAACATCCCGCACAACGTATGGGCGCAACCCCATTAGGGTGAGATGACGGAAGAGGGCGACATAATTTGAAAAGTTACTATGACAATCTCTCGACCACATGACTAAGGAATCGTGTGGGGCTACGAGTTGATTATCTCTTGTGGGTACAATGTATAAACCTTTGCAGAGTGTAAAACTGTTTAAACAGTCGTGCCTACGGTCAAAGACGGACATGAGAACTTTACAAGAGTTAGCTCTATTTCATTAAAAAAAAACCCTTTGTGGATGGGATAAAAAAAACTTGTCGGGCGAATGTAACCCGGCATTTAGATTTTTCCTGGGTGGTTGTATCCAATGCTGTTAAGTGGCGGATGTAACCATAATCAAAAGAATCATAGGTAGAGGTAGCCTCTGCTGTTATACTTATTGCACAACTACTCTCTCTTTGCAAAATGCAATTTGGTTATGCTAAGTGATATGATTTCATTAATATTGATATTTGAAAACGTTGCTTTGGCAAATAAAAGAACCCGAGCCTCCCTTGTTAAATCATGTATGTATACTATTGCATATTGTGTGTTGGCTCGTGAGCACGGAAGTTGAGCTCATCCTCGCTCTTTCCCCAACCCTTCAAATCCGGCTGATTATGGAGACTACGACTATTACGAGGACCCCGAAGACGATGGACAAGGCGACGATGAAGAGTAGTCTAACTCCGAGTGGTCTAAGTCTCGCCCGCAGTCTAATTGGCTCGTCGGTACTTGCGTACGACCGGTATTGTTCATGCCCTTGGGCAAATACTAGTCGCACACGAGTGCCACAGTTGCCTACCTGTGGAGGGCTATGCCTTGCCCCATTTGCTGCCGCTGTAGGTTTCGACCAGGTGTGGTCGAAAGCCATCTCGTGTTTCCGTTGTCTTTTGTAATGTAATCATTTTAGTCTGCTCAGCCCTTATTGTAAAACTCGACCCGATAAGATCTATGTTACTCTGATGACTGTAATATATTGCATAGTTTGGTTTTACGACTTGTATGAATTGATTCAGTGATATACCTGTGAGTGCTATCTACTGACCTAGAGAATAATACATTGTTTCACAGAGGATTCAGGATTTTGAAAATCCGGGTCCCACACAGGCACAATGGTTTTGGAGTACAACACCGGTGATACCATATTAGATTTGCAATATGAATAGCGCGCGGTAAGTAACGCATGTGACGTAAGAAACTCTTAAGTTCCGTGAGAAGAAGAAAGTAATAAACTCTTTAAGTTGGCACTTGCAATTCCAAATCAAAATATACAAAGTATTAGGCAATGCAGTTCAAATCATCCATTTCCCTTGGTCTTAGACAAGCCTCTGGTACCACCTTCTCAATCAAAGCTCTTCTGGGGAGAGAAACCTAAACATCCACGGAGGTGTTTCTTCTCCAAACACGTATAAAACAATGTTACAGTTTGAAACAACATGAACCTCCCTAAAACGAATTCCCCAAACCAAGCATGAATTCGTAATTCAGAACATACAACACTGAGCATCAAGTTGCATAAGGAATTTTCTGAAGACCAGCAAATAAAACATGTTTCTTTTTGGAAAGTACATGTAAGATAATAAAAATACTTTTTTTTTCCATCAGAAACGCCAGGTTGGAAACAAACAGCAGTTGAGATCAAACCCTCCTCCCCTCTCCTCGCTCTCTTCCTGCCCCAAGCGCAAGCAAATTGAGACGAGACGAAACCCCTCCCCTTCTCCCTCCAGTCTCCATGGCGCAAGACGACACCTCCGCCTCGGCCTCGGCCTCGGCCGGCCGTCTCAACGCCGCCGCGCCAGAGTTCACCCCCCGATCCGCCGCCCAGCATCACGCCAATCCCCATCGCCGCGGGCCCCACCACCATCAGCCGTATCACCACCACCAGCACCAACACCACCACGGCGAGGAGGAGGGGGATGCCGCGGCGGCGGAGAGGGAGGGGCATGGGGGGCTGCCTGAGGAAGTGGCCCGCCGGCTCGTCAAGCAGGTAGCTTTCTTCGTTTCCCCACTCGATTGCTGTGTTACTATCAACTGTGTTGCTGTATTTCAGTGTCATTGGTGCCGATTGTGAGCAATGGTTAGTGTGAAATCTGAAGTGCCCCGCGATAAAGTTTGATCGTTTGACCCCCCAAAAAAAAGGTGAGATGGGGGTTTATGGTGTAGGAAAGACAAATTGCAGGCGGGCTTCGCCCAGGAATTTGTAGGAATACGCGGTAGTGTGCTAAACAATGGAAACACTGTGACCATACACATCAATCATGTGTTGGCAAATTTGATTTTTAGTTTCAAACATATTCACAACAGTGATGACTAGAGGATATGGCTTGTCTGAATTCGTGTATGGCTTAGCATGCTCTCGTACTGTTTATCTGATATGTTCTCTTCTAGTTGTATTTCTTAATTACTATAAGGATACGCAATCTGGCTTTACAGACTGATGGTGCTGCACTCTGGAATAGTATGCATTAGTAAGGAGGAATCTAAATGCGGGGAAATATAATTGAAATCTATTGAAGAGTGCTACTCTTTACAGTGAGTCATAAATACACAAATATTTTCTTGGAGAATGCTATGTGTTTCATAGTTCATGCAAATATGGGGTGTGGCTGGAAGGCACAACTGGGTTGTCACATGGTATGGTTTGCTTCATTTGCACGTGAGTGGGGTTAGGGTTATGCGACAGGAGGGTGGAGGCAAGGAGGGAAGAGCGAATAATAACTAACATAAAGCATGTACGCCAAGTTGTCAACATTTGGCAATCATGTGGGCCTCAACCTCAACTGGATTCACTAGTCACCACTCTAGGATATAACAAGTACGACAAATTACGCAATGTCGTCTTGTTCAAGACCCCGCGCCCAGGATACTTTTTCTCTTTTATATTATTATCTTCTAATCCCTTCTCATTTGTTTTATTTTATCTCCCCTCAAGTAACTGAAACTAAGTCTGTGATATTAACTTTACCTTTTACTATTTCCTTTTTAGTTGTTTATTAATATAATCAAACTGTCGTTGGATGCTTGATCTGCCTCTGTACTTCTGTGTGTCCCTTGGATTAAATGTATTTGAAAACTTGACAGGTGGAATTTTACTTCAGTGATGTCAATTTGGCTACAACTGAACATTTGATGAAGTTCATTGCTAAAGATCCAGACGGATTTGGTGAGTTCAGCTTGTTAAATTTAAAATTAAGCACCTGATCACACTGTCCAAGCGTCCACCTTCATGTGTATTTTTCGTTTGGTAGCCAAGAAAATTTGAAATATGTGATGCAATAGTTGGGTGTATATACGATGTACATATACTAATATAGATCTTTTCATCCCGCCATTGTTTTTCATACATATTTACATGTTATGAACAAGTTATGTACAAGTTTGGGGCACTAGCATTGAGAAGTAATCATGTTGTGATGTAGGTTGTAGGACTACTGACACGTTTACAAATGGACAAATGTTATGTTGAAGTATTTCTACTCTGCTTGCATTATTTGCTGTATCATTAATTCATCATTGGGAGCTGCATGCCCTTGCCTTTTTTTGTTTACCAGACAACATTTGATGCACATAAATTTAGCACATGCTCATTCACATTTGATGTTTTGTTGACTCATATTTTCTGATAATATTGACATATCTTATTCTGTTTTACAGTGCCAATGTCCGTAGTTGCATCCTTTAGGAAGATTCGGGAGGTAGTTAATGATAGACCCTTGTTGGCTGCTGCATTACGTATGTCATCGGAGCTGGTAAGCATCTTAATTAAATATCATGTTTACTTGTTTACTCTTTCTTTCTGATATGCCTGTTCTCCCTGTAGTTGGCACAGCCCAACCCACTTGGTTCTTGATGACTTGTTTGCATATATTTTTCATCTTTGCTTAATCAAGACATATGGTTTCATTAGTTCAATCTAGGAAATGGCTGCCTCAATGCAGGGATGAAGCAAAAAACTCATCTGTTTAGAAACATATACTATCCTACTGCAAGAGCTATCCTGTCATGATCTTGTTCTATTTTCCATTATCCAGACACAAGGAATGCTTTGTAGCTCTTTACTAAGACTACGGTTTTTATCATTTGTAGGTTGTTTCAGATGATGGGAAAAAGGTTAGACGTCGATTGCCCTTCAGTGAGGCGGATGCGGAAGAAGTTCAGGTTAGCATCTAATTAGTCAAATAATCTATTCATTTTGTATGTCATGCTTCTGATTTTTTTGGGGGTCCTTTGTGTACTCAGTCACGCATTGTTGTTGCTGAAAATTTACCTGAGGAGCATCGCTATCAGAATCTTATGAAGATTTTCTCAGCTGTTGGGAGGTATTCATGTCTGTTTGCTCAATTAATTGCCAAATGTAATGTTGAACACATGATGTCACCTATGTTGCAGTGTGAAGTCAATGCGTACTTGCTATCCACAAGGGACTGATGGTGCTGGACCTGCTGCCAGCAAATCATCAAGGATTGAGATGCTGTTTGCTAACAAGGTCTGTATAAGGATCTATATACCTTCTATATGAATGCTAAAAGTTGATGAAGGATTGCATAACTTTGTACGAAACAATGAATATATTGTTTAAGTATTTTAACACCAGTTTTTTCCCGTATTGTTTGTTTTTTTTTTCTGTACTTGCAGCTGCATGCTTTTGTGGAGTATGAAACTGTTGAAGATGCTGAGAAGGCGGTATGCCATCTTGACTTTGCTATCCAGTTGTGCTTTGGCACTCGTCTATCACACATAAAAAATAACGCTCTTTGTTGTGTATAGGTTGCCGAATTCAGTGGTGGGAGAAACTGGAGAGATGGGATTAGAGTTCGCTCGCTGCTTGGTTGCCTGGTACCTTAATGAATCCTGCCCAAAGCAATGTGGTTTTCATTGCCCATTCTATGTTCTATGCAAAATTTGAAGTAGTCATGGACTGGTGGTGATCAAATCGCATATACAACTATCCTCTGTGCTCCCCATGTCTATCCTAGTATCTTGAGATCTATTAGTCATTAACATTCAGAATATTATTTGTCGACTCTCACCATTCTTGATATTGTTATTATTGTTGGTTAATTGGTAATTGGGTACATAAGTGTAGCCTGTTAGATCATTTCATTTGTGGGCAGATAATTCCCAAAAAGACGTGTTTGGATACTTACTAAGATTTAGCATTCCTAGTTGCGTGTTTCATTGGGAATGAAACATTTTTAAACATTTATTTTCATCTCGTGTCATTAGAAACATGGGATGGGCCATGGAAGAAAAGGAGGAGATGAAGAGGACGCTGCATATGAAGATGGTCCTGACACAACTGGGCATCCACAAGACTGTGAAGCAGAGGACACTTCAGAAGCGCATCTTGAGCACCAGGTATTGCCATGGACCTCCCTTCCCAGCTATCGTTGTCATGTAGCTATTACAGGATCTTAATGCATTAGAAACTTGGATAGTCTAACAACGTGTACCATTTCATAGGCTGAGGATGGTTCCCACGACAAAGGTGGAATGAAGCATGGGAGGGGGCGAGGACGTGGAGGAAGAGGTCGTGGCCGGGGCCAATACTATGGCCACAACCAGGACAGTGGCCATCCAATGGGCACTCCTCCATCGAGTCACAGTGTCCTTGCTGAGCGTCCAGCTGTGCCAAAGCCGCCCCCTGGTCCCCGTATGCCGGATGGCACAAAAGGGTTTACCATGGGGCGAGGGAAGCCGCTCAACCCTAGCAATGCTGCTTAATTTCAGTGCTTATGCCGGTGGTAGCCTGTTGCCCTGTTCTATCAGACAGTTGCAAATGAGATCTTTGGCTCAGTGGATGTTCCAGTTTAGAAGCTTCATGGTGTGTTGGTTCCTTTTGATGTGAGATTCTAAAAACAAATGATATACCTGATACATGCATGTATACTAACACCGCAAGAGTGCTGGACACTGGACATGTGAATCTGTCTTTAGAATATCATACTTGACAAACAAGTATTTGATCATTTGCAGTTCTGGTCCACAAACCTTTTATATCTAACAGCAAGGTACAAAATCCTTTAGGCTTTGTTTGGAAGGGCCGGGATCGACCGGGAATGACCGGGATCGGGGATGAATCCACGGGATCATCCCAGATTTTTTTTCGCCCAATGCGTTTCACTGCTTGGCTAACGCTGGGATCAAGAATTCCTCCCGCTCCAACCCAATCCACGGGGTAACGAGACTCCCTCGGTCGCGTGGTTTCATCCGTCATTGCGCTTCAAGAACTCGCGTCTAGCTCCTCCGAACGGCGCCGCCTCCCTTTTCTCCCCTTGACTCGGTGACAGGGAGCCCGCCGTCGTCGCCGCCTCTTCCTCCTCCTCCAGTTAGTCTCCTCCTCTTCCTCCTCCTCCTACCACGCGCCGCTTCTTTGCTGCCGCTGCGCCCGTCGTCCCGCCGTCGGCGTCGGGCGGCGCCGTTGTCTCTTGGCGCGGGCGGCTCGGGTCGGGACGGAGTACGAGTGGCTTTGGATTGCAGCGGCGGCGGCGGCATCGGGGAGGAAGGAGGATTACGCCATGGAGATGGAGGTGGCGGTGCGCGTGGTGCAGGTGGCCTGCTCCTGTGCCAGCGCGTTCAGGACTCGCTTCTCCTCTCCGACTCGGCTCGGCGCGTCCACTCCAAGCTCGACCACTCCAAGCTCGACCGCTCCGGCCGCGTTCAGAGATTAGCAACTAGCAACTGATGCTCAAAAACAGAGTTGGACAACTAGCAACTCCACAATCGAGGACTAACTGGTATCAGCATGTTTTATCCTAGGACTAGCTGTGACAAAATCAATGCAAAAATGAAGCAATACCTCTCTAACTGAAAACAAAAGTGAATCCTGACCACTGCGTCTTTTGTTATTCCTACTATCCGATGGTCATCAAGAAATGCTTATGTGTGTCGGCTCTGCTTTGCTGCAGAATTAAGTGAACAAAGTTACAGTTGTGTGTCATGTGCTCTTCATTTCATCGATTGGAAGTTGGAAGGATGATTTTTAACAAAGAATTATTTATTGATGAATATTAAGCATTGTTATTTAGAGGTTGGGCTGATATCAGTGCTGGTTTTGCTATGTACTAATATAAATGCTGAAACCTCCTAGTAATTACATCACATCACTTCATAATAATGTATCTCGTAGAATTCTGGTGCTCTTGTCCAGTTTGGTTCCATGTAGTGATATATTGTTTTTCTGCTGTCCTTTTGCACTGACCACAGGCTGAGTAAGCTACTGCTGCTGGCGATCAACTTAAACAAGGAGCACATTTGCTGCAAGAACTGGCATTCAAGATGGCTTCTTGGACAATAGGAAAGGCAATCGTCATTACTTGTGTTTATACTGACTGACTAGTTTATTTCTTCAGAGACATAATGGTATGGAGCATGGCGGGCGGATGTTTCGTGCTCAGAGGAATGCTGCTTTTCAGCTTTAGCATATAGGCGCTTACTGTGCTCATGTTTGATATTGCAGGTCGAAATATCAAACATGAGCACAGTAAGCGCCAATATTGATCAGGGGCCGCAATGCTTACCGTGATGGACCTGACATGGATATCTCATCATCTCTGCAAAATGGCAGTGCAACCGCAGACCATGGCCTAGCAAGTCGAGTTGATAATGTTACAGGGCCTTTACAGTCAAATTATGAGGTGGTCCATGTGAAATTGACCCTCTACGTAACTGTGAAGTGGAATTGTAAGAATTTGTTATCCAATTTCAGTGATTTGTATAGATATTAGTCAGATTAACGTGATGACTTGCGTACATTAAGGTGAAATGTCAACTGGACTCTTGTAGTTGATTTGCGCATGTGTCGTTCATATGCTTATGTCACGCTTGATCTAAGCCTGATATTAGATGTTTCTGCAATAGCATCACTTGTTATCCAATTTTCTAGAGATTGTATTCAAAATTTTAATATTTTTTCGAAATTTATAATCTGTGCTTTTTACATTTTGAAATCTAATTTTTATTTTGATTTTTTATGATTTTTTCGAATTTTCTGCACTTTTTTTTTTCCAAATTTAGTGGACAGTTTGTGAAAATTTTCTGATATTTTTCGAATTTTCTGGTTTGGTTTTGGAAATTTTTCTGAATTGTTCCAATTTTTTTATGTTGTTTTTGGAATTTTCTATATTCGTTTTTTGCTTTTAGATTTTTCAATATATGCAATCCCTACTCATCCAACCATTTATCCAAACAAATCAAGGGATTAGATCCAAGGTGGGAGGGGATTGGGTGGAGGGAGAGGGATTCACCTAATCCCCCCTTGGATTGTTTCTCCCCTGGATAGATTTCCTCATTAGCCAAACAAAGCCTTAGTTAGAAGGGCAAACATATAAATTTCACAGTACTTCGGGAAATAGTTCTGTCTCAGGTTTTTTACGGGATAGGGGTACCACTTTGCTACTAGAGGTTCATGGCAATTACCCACCAAATGCCACGGTTGAAAAAAGGGCTTGCAAACGTTAGCCCACTCCTCACCCCACAGCCTCAGGAGGCGCTCCTGCCCAAACCCGCCTGCTCACCGTTGGCCCCATCCCGCCCGGAATTCCATTTATTATTTAATCCTTTTAAAAGTTATTTTAAAGATAGACTCTTCTTAATTTTATTTTCAATTTTGACCTCTTTTCATACTATAATCTAAGACGTGACCAAACTATGCTGTCACACCATCGACCGCGGCGTGACCAAACTGTGCTATTACGCTACTCTTCTTGGCGTGATAGGATTTAACCTAAAAACAGTCACATCCAAAGAGATTAGTGGCGTGACAATATAGTTTGGTCATATCGCGGTTAGTGGCGTGATAGCATAGTTTGATCGTGCCATGGGTCATGGTGTGATCAAATAGACCAGAATTGAAAATAAAGTTAAGAAGAGTCTTATCTTTAAAATAATTTTTAAAAACGAATTAAAAAATAAAAAAGGCTCTCCCGCCCACTCACTGTCGCCCCGTTTTGTTTGGACGCCACTGGCCCCATCCCGGCCACCGCCACCATCTCCATCAACCTCCGGTTCGGCACCGCTTATCTTCTCCGGCCAGCTCTGCCTCCCGCCATCTACGCCTCCCGCCGATCGGCCGTGCAGGCCCATCTCCCGCCGGTAACTTCTCCAACTCTCCATCCCCGATCTGATTAATGTGAGTGATTAGTAGCACGGATTTGCAATAGGTAGCACAAATTTGCAATTGTAAACTCTTCTTGTAGTCTTGCTAGTATTTGGTTTCGTAAAATCAAGTATGTGGTGTGCGTATCTCTTTGCAGATCATGTTGTTGAGCTCCCTGAGCAATTTTTCCCAGCAGTCCGTGTGTGAATTCTAACTGATCTGGTCTGAGCTTTGCAAATAGTCCATGTGTACTTTGTTCCTTCAAGCGAATACAATCTGGTAGCCAAGAACTTGGTTAGATATATTAAATAATTGATCGTGAATGCATTCCAACCGATGATAAAGAACAAAGAACAATTCTCATTTGTCAGCATGTCAACCATTGTGATGAACATGTGCCAGAAATGTTAAAATGCATTGGCTCCGCTTTAATAATAAGGTGAAACTAGACTGTTATTCTGGTGGTCTAAAAAATTGAACTTCTAATATCTTCCATTTTCAGTGTCAATTTTCTTGTGAGACCCAACTTATTTGTGCTGTGAATGGAAATTGAAAGACCTTTCCCATTGCTAAGCGATCTTCATTGTTGTTTGGTTGCAGTACAAGAATGTCAGGTCAAACTACCTGAACAATATCTGGGAGGTGATGAACTGGAAATACTTTGCTCCTTGGTTTCACTGTGCTGGATCTCTTTGTATGTAATAAAAATGGACATATTCCAGTGTTGGACTTTCTGTACAGTGCATAGAGGTGGACTAAGAATTTTTTTTCAAAATAACCTAGTTTTTATTTCGAAATACAGTAATAATACTACGTTTTTTTTATTTTACAGGAATAATCATTTGTCGCTCAACCGTTAGGTGACTAGCCTAAATCGTTGAACGGCTGAGCAACACATGGACTTGTCGCTCAACGGTTGAGCGACAATTCCACTTGTCGCTCAACGGTTGGAACAAGTACGCAGGCCGCTCAACTAGCAGGGATGTATTGTACACTGTTGGGCAACAAGTGTCTAAATCGCTCAAGTCACTCAACGGTTGAGTGACAGATGATTATTCCTGTAAAATAAAAAACATAGAATTATTACTGTATTTCAGAATAAAAATTAGGTTATTTTTTTAAAAAAATCGATGGACTAATGTCTAATGCACAATGTCTGTCAATTTTGTTATTGCCCTGCTTGCGTTCTCTGCTTTGCTCGTGGTGTATTACACTCGCATTCTCTAGTCCTGCCCTTCTATACAAGACCATCCCAATAAAGCCGCTCTTACTCGGGCCATGTGCCATTAAAGCAAATATATACCTCTCTTTATAGCGCCTAGAATCGGAGCCCTCCTCGCGTTTCCTGGGCAAGTCCTTCCAGTCGCGCGCAACCATGTACACGTCATTTTGCGTTTGTGCACGTCATCTGTTCGCTTCTTCCAGGAGCAGCACGTTCGCTGTTTCCTGCTTCGCGTTTGGCTGAGATGTTCGGGTTGTATCGAGCCACCGAGTGCAGCTATACCTCTCTTTATAGTGCCTAAAATTGGAGCCCTCCCCGCGTTTCACAGGCGAGTCCTTCCAGTCATGCGCAGCCACGTACACGTCGTTTTGCGTTCATGCGCGTCATCCGTTCACTTCTCCCGGGCACAACGCGTTCGTCGTTTCCTACTTCGCGTTTGGCTGAGACGTCTGGGTTGTTTTGAGCCACCAAGTGCAGCACTAGGACATGTCCAGAGATTTAGTGTGCAATCTTGTCATTGACGCTGTGCATCTGGTTTTGTGTGCGTGGGAGTCGGTCGTTGTTGCGATCACGTGTTACATGAGTGTTGTTCTCCCCGCGGTTTCTAGTTGAGTCTTTCCAGTCGCGTGCGTGCACGTGGATGCCGTTTCCCATGCGTATGTGTTGGTCGCTTGCTTCTTCCAGTCGCAGCGCTCTCGCCGTTCCATGGTTAACCTTTGCCTCATCCGTTTGATTTTCTGCGAGACACTAGTTTGGTCGCCGAGACGCGTCCAGATGTTTAATGCGCCGTCTTGTCCTGGCCACTGTGCATCGGGCTTCGCGCGTGTCGGAGCTGTTCGTCGCTGTGGCAGCTTAGTTCATGTTCGCTGTTTTGTCGCATCTTTTGTGGTTCTTCAACATCTTTGTGTTTCACGCTGCTAATTGGGTCATCCCGCCGTTTGGGCCCCGCACGCTTTTTTGGTTTCGTCGGGTCATCTTAGTGGTGACAAGGTTTTTACTGCGTTTGTTTCCTTACTATGCTTCCTTCCCGATTCAACTCTTTTACGCTCGCTTCGCTCTTTCGCTTTAGGCTCGACGATGTTTGCCAGCGAGATTGTAGACCCATGCTCTTCCCACCATTCGTTTGCTTGTGTTGCCGCATCTTTCGAGCTGTCGTTCGTCGTCGTCCACTGCCCGCGTAGGCTTCCACCAGTGAAGTTTGCCTTCTAGGATCCAGCCCCTTTCTCTCCTTGCTTGTTTTGTGTTGCTTTCGATTCATGGTATCAAAGTTTTCCGTTGTTTGTTTGTTTTCTGATTGGGTTTTGCGTAATTTCTCGCTATGCAGGTGTACATGTCCTTCATGGAGCCATCGTAGAACTGTGTTTTGTCTTTCCGTCATGCCTTCCTCGGGTACACGGATGCGTTTTCTATTTTTTTAGGGCCAAAAATCATTGCACTTAATTCTCCTCTCCTGTTAGTCGGTTGTTTCACATTCTTTTGGTTTATGAAATTACTAGGTGTCCGTGCAAAACCTATGTGGCAGACCAGAGGAACCTCTACTGGTATTTATCGATGACACTCGCTTTTTAGGACTCGTCTAATTCCTATTCGTATTTATTTTGTTTTCCTACGTGGCGGACCAGAGGAACCTCCTTTGCTATTTATTGATGACACTCGCTTTTTAGGATCCGTCTAATTTCTGTTCGTATTTGTGTTGTTTTCCTTTCAGTTTTTGCTAACGTGATTTCCCGTTATTCCTTTATTGCCTCCTCATATTTCGAGCGATTTCTTGCTGTGTGCCTGTGAATGTTGTGTGCAAGAATGTGCTAGATCTGTGCTTCGTTCGTCGAACTTGATTTTTCTGCTAGACGGGTATGTTACCGTTTTTTCCCTTGCATTAGACCGTTACGATTGACTCTCTTCTTTTAGTTATTCCTTTATTATTTGTTTGGTTCCCGAAATCCTCAGGTATTCGTGTGCGGCTTGCGTACCGAACCATACGTAGCTCCACTGTTGTTCCTAGCGAGAGGTTCGACAGTTTTCGCGTTCCTATATATCTATCATCATGTTTTCCAAAATAATTATCTTCTGCTTTATTGTTGTTTCTACAAGAGAAGCATGTTTCGGCATTGTTGTCTTCAACAAAAGAGAGCTCTGAGCGTGCATGTACGGGCTCAGCATTTTGTAGTCCATTTGTCCCGCTTGCGTTTCCTTTCTGTATGTATGGTACGTCTTACCATGTGAGAAACTATATACGACCGAATACGATGATTTGCTCATATATGTGTTTAACTGGTAACTGCATTCAGTATACTTCACAGTTCGATGTTTGTTACACGTTCTTTTTCATCTCCTTGCTTTTCCTCTTGACCGACTTTTATGAGCTAATAGTTCATTTGTTCCATCCACTGTATTGCTTTCTTCTGTTCGTTTCTTATTTAGTTTGATCCAACTCGGCCTGTTTTTGTAGTCATTGTGTATTGCTGCTCTTCACGCCTTTTCAGCCGTTCGCTTCCTATATACTTATCACCATGCTTTCCAAAATATTTCTCTTCTGTTTTACTATTGTTTGTACAAGAGAGACATGTTTGTTGTCTTCAACAGAAGAAAGCGCTGAGCATGCATGTACAAATTCAACACTTTGCGTTCCATTTTTGCCGCTTGTGTTTCCTTTCTATAGGTATGATACATGTTAGTGTGTACGTAACTGCATGCGCTTGTTTTGGTTACACTTCCCGCCCATATATTGTTCTCAGTATTTCTACCGTTGCATTCTTTCATAGTTTACTTACTTATTAGTCTTTCTTGGGTCAGAACCACCTTTTCTCCCTCATGTTTCACGTGGAGAGGCATCCGCAAATCGTTCTAGGCAGTGCCTGGCAATGCACAGGCGCTGGTCTATGCGAACAGGTGGATTGTGTTTTTGCTTAAAAAAAACTTGTTCTTCTAGCTGATAATATCAATCAAAGTTTAGTGGCAAAAAGGTTCCCCCGTTTAATGTTGTTATTCTAACTTTCGTACTATTTTTAAAATGTCTTTGATGTCTAGGCCTTTTACCTTTTATGCCTTTTACGAATGGTGTTGGTCGTCTTAGTAAAGAATATATCGAGGTTTTAAAAGGTTGTTCTCTTGTGTGCTTCTGCATTACACATATTTTCATTCAGCTTTGTTGCTTTTACCCTTTTCCACTTTTAACGGTGTTGTTACCCTGATGCTTAATTTCAGTCTGTTGTAACTTTGACAGCGTCTTTTCCTGGTTGATCTTATTACGACGGACCTGACTATTCTTGTGTCCACTGTTCGGCGATGTTCTGGTATGGAGAGAGGGTTAGACAACACAACGCCTTCACCCATCGTCGTATCACCTACAACACTTGTTGCCGAGGAGGAAAACTTGTTTTACCTGCGTTTAGACCGTGGCCTCAACCATTGAAAGACCTAATCTGTTTTGACGGAAATACTGTATCAAACGAGTTCATACGTCTTATAAGATCGTACAATTCACTTTTCGCTTTCACATCTCTTGGTGTAGAGGTTGACAAAGCTGTTAATGTTGGTCGTGGCCCCTATGTATTTAGAATAAAAGGTGTGGTTCACCATCGAATTGGTTCTATGTTGCCTTCTCCTAGTGACTCTCCATAGTTTGCACAACTCTATGTGTACGACACAAACCATGAACTACAAAATAGTCTTAATGTATTTCATGTGAGCTCTAAACACGGAACTTCACCTGATCCATCCATTGTAGATGCTTTGATAAAGATGCTTGATCGATGCAATCCACTTGTTCAGAAGTTCAGAACTGCTAGACAAAGAATACTTTCATCTGAAGGAAACAACCTAGCAATCGTATTTTAGGCTCTGATACGACCCATGCGGATCGTTATATACCTCCGACTAAACTAGGACTAGCAGCACTGATAGTTGGAGATCTAACCACTGGGGGTATACGTTTGATATCATGGTTCATGCCTTATCAGGTCCTTTGAGACGTGTATCTCCTTTGCATCCTACTCTAATGACGTTACAATATCCGCTTCTTTTCCCTTACGGTGACAAATGATTCTATGTTGGCCTTAAATTTGTCGAGGTTGATGGCCAGTTGCCTCCTGGAAGAGAAGATGCTAGCATGCTCAAATACTATTGCTATTGGTGCCATTATAGGCAAGGTCAAACCAATCCATACATCTGTTGTGGCCACTTCTCTGACCAAGCCATAGTTAACACTTATTCCTGCGTTGAATGCTCAAGACTAACATTCATTGCTGAACACCAAGACCAACTAAGAACAAAAACATATCAAGGTATATCTAATGTAGTTGGACGTGGTTGTACTAGTGGTAAAAATATTGGCATAAAAAGAATGCTTCCTGCAAGTTTTACTGGGTCACGCCGCTATATGAACATGAATTTCCAAGATGCTATGGATATTTGCCATGTGTACGGTTCACCTGATTTATTCGTAACTTTCACATGCAATCCTAAATGGCCCGAAATCGCTGATGCACTAAGGTCTAAGGCCAGAGCCTGGCCAGCGCCCGCATGACAGATCGGACATAGAATGTCATGTATTCAAAATGAAACTAAACGAGTTATTTGGTGGTATCAAAGACAGAACTATTTTTGGCCCTATTCAAGCTAGTAAGTGCATGTCCGTTGGTCTTTCACTCAACGTTTTTGTTCCTTGGTTTCTATAAACTTATCCCATGCTCTATTTTTCCTTTTACCTAGCTATGTACACGACTGAGTTTCAGAAGAGAGGTTTGCTGCATGTGCATATTCTGGTTTGGCTAGCAAGCCAAAATGATCCCTCTTCCACGTTCATTGACAATTTAGTGTCGACTGAATTGCCAGATGTTTCTGTTGATACACTTGGATATGCTTTGGTGGAAGAGTTCATGATCCACAGCCCTTGTGGTGATCTCAATAGACGATGCCCTTACATGAAGAATGATGTTTGCTCAAAAAGATACCAAAAATCCTTCAATGATGAAACCACCATTGATGAATCTAGTTTCCCAATATATAGACGTCGAGACAACGGTCATTTCATAATAAAGAATGATGTGCGGCTTAATAACAGATGCATTGTGCCCCATAATCTTGACTTACTAAAAAAAATACCAGGCACACATCAATGTTGAATGATGTAACAAAACTTACTTGGTCAAGTATCTTTTCAAGTATATCACAAAAGGCCACAATTGAGCACGTATTTTCATTGGCCCATCAAATTCAACAAACTCTGATCCACGGACATCCTCCACAAAAAACATCGATGAAATAGAAGAGTACATTAGTTGTAGATACTTATCATGTTGTGAGGCATTCTGGCGTTTGCTTGGGTTCGACATACATGAGAGAACACCGCCTGTTGAGCATCTTCAGGTGCATTTACCAGGACTGAATAGAATGATGTACCATGAAGAAACATATTTGAATGAACTGATTCATGATGATTTATAGCTTAAAACAACGCTCACGGAGTGGTTTGTTGCAAACTAGGGAAGTTCAACCGGGCATGATCTAACATACTGTGAATTTCCAACTAGATATACCTGGGATAGCACTTCTAAGTTATGGAAGAAAAGAAAGTGAGGGACAAAACTTGGTAGAATGTATTATGTTCATCCAAGTATGGGAGAACTCTTCTATCCACGAATGATTTTAATGATAGTTTGTGGAGCGAGGAGCTATGAAGATATAAGACGATATGACAACGTATTATGTAATACATTCAGAGAGACATGCCAGGCTCGTGGTCTCTTGCAAGATGATAATGAATGGTTCATTCTATTCGAAGAGGTTATCATGTCATGCACATCGTTTCAACTAAGAAACCTATTCATGACCGTTTTGCTTTTCTGTGATGTTGCAAACCCTCGTCTGCTTTACTGGACATATATGGCGGACGATATAGGCCGACGGACCAGGAGGGCTCTCAACAATCATACATATGTTATACCGGTTTCTTATTTACAAGCACAGTTAGTTACGAAACTCCAAACTTTATTATCCACGAACGGAGCGTCACTTTCATCATATAATCTTCCGTCTATTAGTTCCCAGGGATCATACCATAATGTCAATAGGCTTATTGCAAATAAAATGTCGTACACTTCGGAGATTGTGATGACTGAATGGGAACAACTTCATGAAAAACTAAATCAAGAACAACACATTACATATGACGAAATCATTCATAATGTGCATGCAAAAAAACCGGGCGTAGTATTTGTGTCTAGTCATGGTGGTACAGGAAAGACATTTCTTTGGAATGTCATGATCACGAAGATTAGATCTGAAGGAAAAATTGTACTAGCAGTTGCCTCTTCAGATGTCATAGCGTTGCTACTCCTTGGAGGACGAACTGCACATTCACGTTTTCGTATACCGCTTGACATTGACGAAAGATCCCTTTGTACGATCCATAGAGGCACAATGCTTGGCGATCTTATAAAAAAAACTTCTCTCATACTATGGGACGAAGCACCCATGACTCATTGTAGATGCTTTGAAGCATTGGTTATAACTCTTCAGGACCTACTTTTCGACGTGAACCCCGCAATGGCTATGTTACCATTTGGAGGTATGCCTATGGTTCTAGGTAGAGGTGGGAGTCGGGCCAGGCTTTTCCATGCCCGCCCGAGGCCTGGCCGACTCGGCACGGCCCAAGCACGGCCCAAGCACGCCACGTGGTGGGCCGAGCTGGCACGGCACGGATGCTGGGCCAGGCCTGTAACACCCCGGTTTTCTGAGCCTTTTTGAAATTTTCAAAATAAAAAGAACCATTTGGTTTTAATGAGAGTTCAAAGCTTAACTTGAGATTTTTAGAATTTGAGTGTTTAAAATGACTAAGCCAAACTTTAACTAATCCTAAAGTTTGGTTCATTTGGTGTTATTCGAGCTCTGGAGCTACCTCTCCCTTTCTCTGTAGGTTCGGCTCTCCCCTTGCCCAGCTCTTGTGCCCAGACCTCCCCTTGTTTCTTTTGTTTGGATTTCCTTTAGTCCAGACCTTTTTGTTGGTTTGAATCTCTTTGTGGTTCAGACCTCTTCTTTGTTGGTTTGAATCTCTTTGTGGTTCATACCTCCTCTTTGTTGGTTTGAATCTCTCTGTGGTTCAGACCTCTTTCCGGTCCAAACCTCGTTCTTCACTTAAATCTCTTTTGTGTTCCTTTGGACCTCCCTGTGTTCATTGGAATCCCCTATGTGTTCATTTAAACCTCCCTTGTGTTCATTTGAATCTCCCTGTATCCCTTTGGACCTTCCTGTGTTCTTTTGGACCTCCCCGGGTCCGTAAGGACCTCCTTGGCCCTTCATCTTAACCGTTGAGACCTTCCCTGTGTTGGTCTTGACCATCGAGATCTCCTTGGGTTCCATCTTGATCGTTGAAACCTTCCCTGTGTTGGTCTTGATCGTCGAGATCTCCTTTGGTTCCATCTTGACCGTTGAGACCTTCCCTGTGTTGGTCTTGACCGTTGAGACCTTCCCTGTGTTGGTCTTGACTATCGAGATCTCCATTGGTTCCATCTTGACCGTTGAGACCTCCCCCGTGTTGGTCTTGACCGTCGAGATCTCCTTTGGTTCCATCTTGACCATTGAGTCCTTCCCTGTGTTGGTCTTGACAGTCGAGATCTCCTTTGGCTCCATCTTGACCGTTGAGACCTCCCCTGTGTTGGTCTTGACCGTCGAGATCTCCTTTGGCTTCATCTTGATCGTTGAGACCTCCCCTGTGTTGGTCTTGACCGTCGAGATCTCCTTTGGCTCCATCTTGACCGTTGAGACCTCCCCTGTGTTGGTCTTGACCGTCGAGATCTCCTTTGGCTCCATCTTGATCGTTGAGACCTCCCATGTGTTGGTCTTGACCATTGAGATCTCCTTTGGTTCCATCTTGACCGTTGAGACCTCCCCTGTGTTGGTCTTGACCGCTGAGATCTTCTTTGGCTCCATCTTGACCGTTGAGACCTCTCCTGTGTTGGTCTTGACCGTCGAGATCTCCTTCGCTCTTCATCTAGACCGTCGAGACCTCCCTTTGATCTTATCTCAACCGTCTGGACCTCCTTTGAACCATCTTTTGTGGATCTCCTCCGTTCGATCCCTCTTCCTTTAAAACCCCTCCGTCCGGACCTCCCTTCATTTGGATCTGATTGTCCAGACCTCCCTTCATTTGGATCTGAGGGCCCAAACCTCCCCGTGGGTTATACCTCCTTTCAATCTAAGACCTCCTCGCCAAGGTAGTCAGAGTCGAGATCCCGAGTCGGATCGATTTGCCTCTGGTACGATCGAATCGTAGTATCGAATCGTAGAATTGGCGATTCTACGGATTTATAAAAATACACATATTTAACATCTATACTATAAGTTTATATGATTCTTATAAGGTTTACCACTTACTTATTACCAAAAAAGGGGCAAAACACTTCTTATCACACAATAGAAAAGCATAATGGTACTAACATGATGGGTGATATAGTTCTGAATTATAGGAGAACAGCCAATGGCCTTGACTAGTTTACTACAATTAATGAGAAATGTTCACAAGTTTTGTAAATCAATATCTAATTGCAACGCTTGCATGTTCCTTAAAAGCAGCTAGACATACTACAGGAATAAAAATAGCTTATCATTATCAAGCTCAAGATTGCTCATGTCATAACTCATAATATAGATATTTGTACTAGCATTGCCATCCGATATAATATTTTGCATGCTCCTTATTTATTTATAGTTTCAATCTCGAAATTAATATCAACAAATTTTGCTCTAAAACAAAATATCAGCAAAGCCGGGCCTCTAAAAAAATTGCAAAAAAAAAAGAAAAAAATTGCAAAAAAAAACAATTGTGACTCTACCACGATTCTACTCTGCGATTCTACACGATTCTACCCTTTGGATCGCGACTCTACCACGATTCTACCTGATTCCGATCCACAGTGCGATCTGGATCGACAGGCCGTCGTGGGATCGTAGAATCGTACGACTTTACGAGTAGGATCGCGATTTTAACTACCTTGCTCCTCGCGTGGCTTAGCTCCGCGCCTTCGTTTGGAACCGTTCGATCTGTATCGGACGACCCGCTCATGTTGGCATGTGCGACTGATCCGAACATCCCATCCCTTTTGAGACCTCCTTTGATCTCATCTGACCGTCAGGACCTCTCCCTGAGTTGATCTGACTGTCAGGGCCTCCCTTGAGTTGATCTTGACCTTGAGGTCCTCTCCTGGTCCTTTTTGCAAAGACCACCCTTGTTGTCTTTTTGCGAAGACCACCCTCTTGGTCATGACTACCTTGTGGTCAGGACCTCCTCCCCTCTTTTGTCGTTTAGCCGCGACCTCCCCTCGGTTTGGCCACCTATCCCGAATGTTGACCGGCCCCACCGGTCAGCCTCGCCCACCTCCTTTTTCCCCCCTTAATCGCGGCGTTGCTCTCGCTGAAATCCTCTGTGATGCCCTCACCGAAGTCTTCGTGCATTAAATGTTGTTGTATCACATTAAATGCTGCCTCACCGTTTTGCTCCCTCCCCGCTTGTCCCGCCGTTTCTCCGGTGAGCTGTCTGCTGTAACACCCTGAATTTCAGAGCCTTTTTGTAGATTTCAAAATAAAAAGAACTATTTTGTTTTGATGAGAATTCGAAGCTTAACTTGAAATTTCATAATGGATTTAAATTGACTAACTCAAACTTCAACTAAAATTCCTTGATGGTTGGTTGAGTTTGTTGGAGTTTTGGTGATCTTCCTTTTCTCTGTCCGTGTTTTGTCCATCTCTGGACCGGTCCTCCTTAGGTCTAAACCTCCCCAAGTGATTGTACCTTCCCTGGTCTACACCTCCTTCTGTGGTCCCTTCCCAAGTTTAGACCTCTCCTAGGCTAAACCTTTCTCAAATCCATTTGAACTCACTCTCTGTATCTTTGGAACCCCCACTGAGTCCGTTTGGACTTACCTCCTTTGCTTTAACCCTTGTAATCCTCTCTAGAAGTGTCCCTCACTGCCCATCCGGTATTACCGTCCTAACTCACGGTATTACTGTTTTTCAGGACCTCCCCTTTCCTTCATTTGGACCTCCCGTGTCCTTCAGGACCTCCCCATATCCTCTAGGACCTCCCCTTTCCTTTATTTGGACCTCCCCGTGTCCTTCAGGACCTCCCCATGTCCTCCAGGACCTCCTCCTTGTCCATTTGGACCTCTATCACTTGTGTACCGTCTGATTTGCATTGGGCGGTTTGATCTTGGTGAGACGTTCGGATAGTCCGAACGTCCCACCCTCTCTGAGCCTTTAGATCTTTGCTGGACGGTCCGATTTGTAGAGCGTTCGGGCGGCCCGAACGTCCCAATCATTTCGGACCACCCGATTCAGCTCAAGGGCTGAGATCTAGCGTTAGCTCGGATAGTCCGAACGACCCTATCATTTTGGACGGTCCGATTGAAATCCAATGGCTCCCGCTTCTCCCGCTTCCTATCTCGCTATCGCTCACCTCCCTCCTTGTAGATCTGGCCATTAAGACCTCCCCTTTAGAGATCTTAACCGTCCAGACCTCCCTCCTTGTAGATCTGGCCGTTAAGACCTCCCCTTTGGAGATCTTAACCGTCCAGACCTCCCTCCTTGTAGATCTGGCCGTTAAGACCTCCCCTTTGGAGATCTTAACCGTCCAGACCTCCCTCCTTGTAGATCTAACTGTTAGGACCTTCCCTTTGGAGATCCTAACCGTTCATACCTCCCCTTTGGAGATCTTAACCGTTCAAGACCTCCTCCTTCGATTAGATCCTGAACATCCAGACCTCTCCCTTGATTTAATCCAACCGTCAGGACCTCCCTAGTGGGTGAGGACCTCCACTTGACCTCTGCAGACCTCCCCTTTTGCACTTGATCTTGGCCGTTGGACCTTCCTTTCAGAGATCCAACCGTCAGGACCTCCCCAGTGGGTGAGGACCTCCTCTTGCCCTCTGCGGGACCTCCTCAAGGTCTCCGCAGGACCTCCCCTGTGGGTCTTGACTGGCCCCACTTGGCAGTCATACCCATGTTTCTTTTATCCTTTGACTGTGTCCTTGTGCAAAGGAGTCTCCTCCACATTTAATGCATGTTGTATCATATTAAATGCTACCACTTTTTGCAGTACCCATGTCATACTTTTGTCACATCCCTTGCCTGTTTTCATTGTCCTCTTTACCAACTCTTGAACACCCGTAACTTGGGGCATGCTCAATGGCTCCGGCTATATATAGCTTGGGCAGCCCTTCCTCTCTCACTTTCTCCTCATTTCCACTCTCGGCTCCACCGACCACTCGTGGACCTCCCTCAAGCTCTCTGGACCTCTCCAAAGCAAGCTCGTTGGACCTCCTCCCGATCTCCCAATCTCTCGCTTGGTTTTACATTGGAGTTTATTTGGAGTTCTGTGGATCTTGCTTGAGCTCTGCTTGAGTTATTTTGTTTTCCCACCGTGTAGATTGCGACGGTAGTGAGGAGCAAGGGCCCTTGAAGAAGAAGAAGCTCAAGACTTTGAGCAAGGCAAGTTACACTCTTGATCATATTGCACCCATTACTTCAAGATACTTATGTTGGTTTCAAAGTCAGACGATGCTTACTTTTACTAAGTTATTTCAATGCCTATCTTTACGCTCAGTACGCCATGGGTTCCATTGTATGGCCACCGTCTATGTTGAACCCACTTCATTGTCACCTTAGATAAAATCTGGTTTTTGCAATAGTAAGGACCAGAGGCTTATGAAAAATGAAAGCTTAGTCTTGCTTAGACCAAAATCTTGATTTGGGAAATGTTTCTTCCAACAGACCAAAATGTTCAATGTTTTAAAGCCATGACATTGGGTTGTCATGGAGGTTTTGATAAATGGTTTTGAAAAACAGAAAAGAACAAATGGATTTGGTCTTGGGAGGATTGGTTGTTTGGCTGGTGCAGGGTATGCACGGGCTTAACTCGGGTAGGGTTGAGACCCAGGGGTTTGTGTTAGCCGCCCAAGCCATATGAGGACCGGTCTTTGAGCCGCATCTTGCTATGCCTATAATGGGCTATGCCACCCTCATACAACCACATGTCCTGAGAAATGGGCAAAGGGACCTGGCTAACTAATTCACAAAGCTCCATCGCGGTTGATCCTGTGGATGCGGTGGGTAGTCATGTTACGACCTTTGTAGTCCCACCTGGCGCAAGAGGGGGCCTGAACCCTACGGATGGGTAGTCCAAAAAGGGTGAAACCTTAGCGAGGGTGGACTGCGTTGGAGTAACGCTTTGTAAAGGCCTTGTCATGTGCTCTAGACCTCTCACCCAAGGAAGGGTGAGGTGGCATTGACGGATGCCAAACAAACTAGAGAATTCATGTCATGTGGGTAAAGTGTACAACCTCTGCAGAGTGTAGATCTATTCGAATAGCCGTGTCCACGGTCATGGACATGCTAGCAAATCCACTCAAAGTTAGCTCTTGGTTTTGGTTTTCAAAGGACTTATGAAATTGGTTTTGGATTTCCATCCAAATGGTTAATGGGCGGGGAGCCATGTGACAGGAGGGTATCCTTCACCATCTTGATGATGAATGTTATCCAACTGAAAAATAGAATTTACAAAATGAATTTTAGATATGGTATAACCGCCTTGAAACTTAATACTTGTATTTGAAACAAACTTGGCTTTACGCAAATCAACCCTAATATGCCTTCCTGTGATATATCCATTATGCATGTCATATTGTTAATTGACGGGTGTAACTTGCGAGCACGGTTGTTGTGCTCACTCTTGCTTGATTGATGAATTGAGCAAGTGAAGATTTCTTTGATGATGAGGAGGACCAAATCAATTAGGCCGCGTCCTCCAGCTAATCACCTGTGGTGTAATGGATGGAGTCCATACTTTTGGTTTTCCGCTGTGTATTTCGCTCTTGGTTGCTGGAGCTTGTAAGCAACCCCTTGTAATCAACTCTCTTTTGTTGTTAATAAAACCTTTGGTGGATGTGTATGTTATCACTTGCTTGCTATGAGAACTAGTCGTTGATCCTTGGGGACTAGTTTAGATCACAGTGGACTTGAGACTTGTCCCAAGCCCCACGACCTCCTCGGGTTGGATCCTCACGGACCTCCCTTAGGTCAGAGCGTGGAGCTTGGGGACGTCTGAGGTCCAAAGACCTCCTCGGGTTGGAACCCCAGACCTTCGAGTGGTCCTACCGGACCTCTTGAAGAGGTCTGGGCGGTCCTACCGGGAGGCCCTACAGGATGTCCTGGGAGGTCCTAGCGGACTTCCCAGGAGGTCCTCTCGGGTAGCCCCTGGTCGGATCGCCACATCTGCGCACGCCTGTACATGCCGTGTCTTGTCCGTCACCTGCTTTTGACCCGTGGGTCTCTGAGTTTCTTAGTGACCCTCTTTCTCCTCCTTCTTTGGCTATAAATAGCCTGTGCAGCCCTCCTTCCCTCACCTTTGGCCACATAGCTCTCCAGCTCTTTTCCACCTTGCTCAGTGCTGAAGCTTCGCCAAGGAGTCCGTTGAGGCAGTGCCGTCGCCTCCTCGTCGACAAGGAGTTCGCCGGAGTGCCAGCATCACCTTCAACCATTGTCGCTGAGCCCTCGACCTCCTCCCTCTCCTCTTCTAACTTTCTCTCGACTTTGGTGAGTACCTTCGTGCTGTGTTTCTTCCTTGGTTCCGTGCGACCATGTTGCGAAGTCGTATATCTCTTACGACCACGCAGCATAGTTGTGGCCTTTGTTGAATCCCCTCCTTTGGAGCTCCTGAGGGTCTCTTTTTACAAAGATGACCTTCTTGGTCTTTTTGCAAAGACGACCTTCTCAGGACCTCCTGAAAGACCTCCTTGACCTCCTCAGGACATCCCCCCCAGGGCGTCCCTTGAGCTCCTCAAGACCTCCCTTGGCAAAGACCACCCTCTCAGTATTTGCTAGTCCTTTCACAAAGACCACCCTCCCGGTCTTTGCAGGTCTCTTCGCAAAGATGACCCTCTTGGTCTTTTTGCAAAGACGACCCTCTTGGGTCCTCCTCTGGACCTCCTCCTCAGAGACCTCCCTTTTGCTCTCTCAGGACCTCCCTTTTGTAAAGACCACCCTCTTGGTCTTTACCCCTTTTGGTCTTTTGCAAAGACCACCCTCTCCAGAGGACCTCCCTTCAACCTCTTGGACCTCCTCCTAAGAGCCCTTTCTTAGTTCATCTTGTTTTGTTCTTTGCTATTTGGGTTTGTTTGGAGTTCATTTGGATCTTATTGGCTGTTATTTTATTTTGCTTTGCTTTGTCTCATATAGATTGCGACTCTTCGGGGAGCCCGAGTTCTCCCAATTAGTTCCTCAAGCTTTCGGGCCAGGCAAGTTACACTCTTGATCATATTGCACCCAGTATCTCAAATTATTTAAGTTTTATTTTAATGATTACTGCATGCTTATTTACGCTAAGTATTTCAATATCAGTTTTAAATTCATAGCAATGCCGAATCCTTTGTATGGCCCATGTTGACATTGATCCCACTCTGTTGTCACCTTCGATAAAACCTGGTTGATGCCATAGTGTGAACCAGGATCATTCGAAAACATTATGCTCAGTCATGCTTAGATCCAAAAGCATTTGATTTGGGAAAATTTCACCATCTAAGACCAACTGTTGTTTTAAATGCTTAGCCATGACATTGGGTTGTCATGGAGATTTGAAAATGTTTTCGAGAATCAGAGGAAAAGGAAAATGGTTTGGACTTGGGTGAATTTGGTTGTTTGGTTGGTGCATGTATATGCACGGGGGTTGTGTTATCCGATGCCCCAGGGTTGAGGTTGTCGCCCAAGTTAGTTAAGGACCGGTCTACGAGCGTTACTTTGCTATGCGTATAATGGGCTATGCCTCACCATGCAACCACATGTCCTAAGTATGGGTAGGGGACCTGGCTGACTAATTTGCAAAGTTACCATCGCGGTCGATCCTGTGGATGTGGTGGGAGGTCTTTCATGGCCTGTCTTTTATGACTTGGTTTTTCCTACCTAGCGCAAGAGGGGGCCTTGACCTCTGCGGGTTTCTATCCGTAGGGTGGGCGAAACCTTAGCGAGGATGGACTGCGGTGGAATGATGCATTGTAAACGCCTTGTCATGAGCTCTAGACCACTTACCCTCGGAAGTGAGTGGTGGCATCGACGGTTGCCAGACAAACTTGAGAAATCATATCATGTGGGTAAAGTGTACAACCTTTGCAGAGTGTAAAACTATTCGAATAGTCGTGTCCACGGTCATGGACGTGCTGGCAAAGCCTCTCACAGTTAGATGTTGGTTTTGTTGTCAAAAGGACTTGATAAATTGGTTTTGGATTTCTATCCAATTGGGTTTGGGCAGGGAGCCTTGTGACAGGAGGGTATCCTTCACCACTTATGATGAATGTTATCCAACTGAAAACTAAAATTTAGAAAATAAAATTTAATTATTGTTATCTACCTTGGAACTTAGTACTTGTATTTGAAATAAACTTGGCTTTATGCAAATCAACCATATTATGCCTTCCTTTGAGATATCCATATATGCATGTCATTCTGTTATCTGACGGGTGTAACTTGCGAGCATGGTTGTTGTGCTCACTCTTGCTTAATATTCTTATTGAGCAGGAAATGAAAGCTTGAGGTCTTTGTAGTGGACCTAGAGGTCCTGGCCGACTAGGATGCGCCCTCCAGCTGATTGCCTGTGGTGTATTAGGTGGTCTACTTATTTATCTTCCACTGTATTTTGTTTGCTGGCTTGTAAGCCTCCCCTTTGTAATCAACTATGTTGCTGTTAATAAAGCTTGTGTTTGATGTATGCTACCACTTTTGTATGTTGTGAAGAGCTAACTATTGATCCTTGGGACTAGCTTGGTTCACACAGAGGACCATAGGGTGATCCCTAACCACCACGACCACCCTCGGGTCTAGTCGTGGGAGGTCTTTGGGGTGATCCCAGCCCTCCACGACCTCCCTCGGGTCTGGTTGTGGGAGGACTTGGGTCACCTCAGGTCTCACGACCTCCTCAGGATTGGTCTCTCGACCTCTCCTGGGTTGAGTCGTGGCACTCGGGATCATCTCGTGGTTATCTCGAGCTCACCTTGGGGGACATCTGGGTGGTCTTGAAGGACCTTCCGAGAGGTCTTGGAGGACCTCTGGGTGGTCTTGAGGGACCTCCCCGGGAGACCCCAGGTCGGGCGTTACAGGGCCAGGCCTGGAGAGATAGCACGGTGGGCGGCACGGCATGGCCCAGTGCAACATGTCGTGCTCGGGCTAGCCCAGCACGGCTGGCACGCTAAGCACGCGTGGCCCGCCTGGCACACTGGCGCTAGCAGCGGCCTCACCTTCCGTCGCTCCGCGTCGCCTCCCGCCGCGCCGCTCCGCCTCGACCTCGGTCTCGTCGCCTCCCGCGGTGGGCAGCCATCAGGCCGAGCCAGTGCTCGACGAGCCACCGGAGGCGCACGAGCCAGAGGGTAGGCGGCGTATGAGCCGGTCTAGAGAGAGAGGGAGGCGCAGGTGAGCACAGCACGGGGAAGAGGTGGTCGGACTTGTCACCTCGACCCTCGCCGCCTCAACTCCCGCCGCGCTGCACCGCCTTGTCTCCCGCCGCCTCCTCTTGCCTCCCGCGCGTGCTGGTGCCGCTCCGCCTCCCGCCAAGGCCTCAAGCGTCACTTGGCCTCCCGCCGCCTCCTCCACCTCTCGCCTCGGCCTCAAGCGCCGCTCGGCCTCCCGCCACCTCCTTCGCCTCCCGCCTCAGCCTCACGCGCTGCTCGACCTCCCACCACGGTCGCTGCAGGGGATGGGGGGATGGGAGAGGCCAGAGGCGGCAGGGGATAGGGGAGCTCCGCAGGGGGAGGCGATGTCGTGGGAGATAGCCGATGGGGGTTGCCGGCCGGGACGGGAGGCGCTCGGAGTCGAAGGGGGACGCGATGGGGAAGGGAGGATGTAACGTCCCGTTTGTCCTAGAGTTTTGCCAGATTTCAAAACTAAAAAGGAACCATTCGGTTTATTTGCTTGCTCAAGCTTAACTTGAAATTTTGGGAAATATTGGAGGTTTAACTTGAATTAACCAAACTTCAACTAAATCTAGTTGGTTACTGCTCTCTGTTGGTTGAAGTTCTTTTGTGTTCCTTGGCTTTTGTTTTCCTTTCCTTGTTTCCTCTGTGTGCTCTTAGGCCTAGTCTCTCCTTTCCAGGACCTCTTATGTGTCTGGACCTCTCTCTCTCGGTCCAGACCTCCCTTGTGTTGGACCTCCCCTTGTCCAAGACCTCTTTGTAGGTCTAAGACCTCCCCTTTTGGGTCTTAGACCAGCTCGGGTTTGTGTTTCAAACCTTTTTGTTTTCTGAGGGTCAAGTTTGAGTGGTTTTCCTCTCTCTGGACCACCCTCTTATTTGACCTTCTCTCCTTTTTCTTCTCTTTAGACCTCCCTTGAGTTTATCCTTTGGACCTTTTTCCTTGGACCTCCTCATTTTGAAATATCCTCCCTTGGATCCCCTCTTTTGAATCCCCTCTGTTGGACCTCCCTTGTGTTCGTTTGGACCTCCCTCGCGTCCGTTCAAGCCTTCCGCTTGATCCAGACCTCAACTGCTTTTTGTACCGTTCGATTTGTATTGGACGGCTTGATCTTGTTGGCACGTTCGGCCGGACCGAACGTCTCACCCCTTTTTTTGAGTCATCCGATCTATGTGGGACGGCCCAATCACTTTGCTCCGTCCGATCGAGATCTGACGGCCCCAGCCTTCCGCACGTTTTTCTCGCTTTCATCCACCTCCCTTGTTTAGATCTTGACCGTTGAGACCTCCCCTTTGGAGATCTTAACCGTTAGGACCTCCCTTGTTTAGATCTTGACCGTTGAGACACCCCCTTTGGAGATCTTAATCGTTAGGACCTCTCTTGTTTAGATCTTGACCGTTGAGACCTCCCCTTTGGAGATCTTAACCGTCAGGACCTTCCCTCGTTTGATCTTGACCGTTGAGACCTCCCTTGTGTCGGTCTTGACTGTCGAGATCTCCTTTGAGTTCATCTTGACCGTTGAGACCTCCTTTGATCTTATCTTAACTGTCAAGACCTCCCCTTGATCTATCTCGTCCGTTGGATCTCCTTTTTGGGTTTAGACCTCCCTTTCCCTTCACGCGGTCTGAACCAGCCTCGCGCCCTTCCCACTCGTGGACCGTCCGATCCTTTTTGGATGGCCCGATCGAGTGTAGCGTTCGGCTGGTCCGAGTGTTCCACTTCCTTGTGGACCGCCCGATTCAAATCGAACGGCCCCACTTCGCCACGCCTTGCTTTGTTCCTCAGGACCTCCTCGTCCTCAGGATCTTTTGGTCTTTTTGCAAAGACCACCATCCTCGTCATGACCACCCCTTGTGGTCAGGACCACCCTCTTGGTCACGACCACCCTTTGAGGCCGCGACCTCCTCCTTTTGTCATTTTGCCGCGACCTCCTCCTTTTGTCGTTTTGCCGTGACCTCCCTTTGAGGCCGCCACCTCCTCTCTTTTGTCGTTTTGCTGCGACCTCCCTCTGAGGCCGCGACCTCCTCCTTTTGTTGTTTCGCTGCGACCTCCCTCTGAGGACGCGACCTCCTTCTCTTGTCGTTTTGCCGTAGCCTCCGTTGTTCAAGACCTGTGGTCGTTTGTGCAGACCTCCTTTGTGGGTTAAGGCCTCCCCCTTTGAGGTCAAGACCCGTGGTCTTTTTGCAAAGACCCCCCTTGCAACTGAGACCACCTCTTTGACTGATTTGTCTGCCGAGTTTGACTGGCCCCACTAGTCAATCCAGAACCGTGGGTCTTGAGAATCATCCTTCATTAATTATTAACAATCTTGACTAATTGAACTATGGAACTGTTGTTGGTGCCACTATTGAGCAGCTGAGGTGCTGATGCCGCAGCTTTATTGATTGTGGTGCAATGCCACTCTTGTTAAAATTTGGTGTGCCAAGACCAGGGTGGTCTTTGGCCGGGTTGAACCTAAAATGTTTTCACACTCGGGCAAGTGAACGTGCAGTAAAGGGGGTGCTATGTGCACACTGGGATGAGGTTGTCTTGCCTGAGTGGATTAAGGACTTAACTTTGTGTTCTGTTGATCCAGGTATTACCATGCAACCACAAGACCATTTTATGGGGGTGGTCTGGGCCAAATAATTAGCAATGAGCTGGCTTGGTTCTGTTGTGGTGGAAGTGTGTGTTGATTCACACTTGGCGCAAGAAGGGGCACCCATTAACCTAGCAGGGGGGATCTGCGAAACCTTAGCGAGTAGCTTTGAGCCAGTTCAAAGCTTTGTAAAGGCCTTGTCACGCCCTCTAGACTGCTCACCTTCGAAAGTGAGCAAGGGTTCCAACGGGAACCCGACCCGCTAGAGAGGTCGTGAATTGTGGGTAAAGTTGTAAACCTCTGCAGAGTGAAAAATAATTCGAATAGCCAAGTCCTTGGTCATGGACATTACCTGGTGAAATTTGTGCAAGGGGTGGACTTTTATAAAAATTTGTGGTCCACGGTTGTCCGTGGATATCGGCGAGTGTTCTGGGTGGCTCCGAATGCTCGTGATGTCCATGGTTGGTCGTGGTGGTCTTTTGAACCCTATGGTGGTCCAAGATGCTCCTGAGTGGGTGCTCAGAGGAGGTCTTGGATCCCTAGGGTGGTCTTTGGGAACTCTGGAGTGGGTGCTCCAGAGTGGTCGTGGGAGTAGCCCTGGCCATGGGTACGACCAGACCTCCCACGAGTGGTTTTGGAAGTGGGTGGGTGCTCACTCCCTGTTTTCAAACAAATGTATCTATGTATTATGCTTTTAACTTGAGCTTCTCAATCTACTGATGCTATTTACTGTCAAATCTTGCTTTCTGCAAACTAACCTTACAGCTCTCCTTGGCCAAGCCATTGCATGAATATTATGTGCATAACTATTCCCTGTGATTTGCTGAGTACATTCAAACGTACTCATGGCTTTAAGCTCTCTGTTTGAGCAGTGGCCGAAGATGATCAATTCCAGGGAAGCACAGACCTCTTCGAGGAGTTCTTTGACGACCCAGCGTGCTAGGACGTCCTCCACTCGACAGCCTGTGGGCTTGCCGGATGGCTCCTTGCGTTTTGCGTTTCTGCTGTAAAGGTTTCCTTTTGTCAGTTTTTTTATAAGCCCTAGTTGGCAAACCTCTGTAAGCAACCTTGACTCTAAGGTCTTTGTTTAATATATGTTAATTTATCTGCTTCATCTTTTGTCCAGCACCATGTGGTTGTGATTACACCTTGGGAGTTCTATGCGAGCTAGCTCTTGTTCCTGGGACTAGCTTAGTGCACAAAGGCCAGATCTCCAGGAGGTCTTTGAGATCCCCTAGGAGGTCCTGCGGACCTCCTCTCGAGACATACTTGGAGGACCTCCCAGACCTCCAGGCGATCCTTCCGGACCTCTCTAAGAGGTCATGGGAGACCTTTCCTAGTATTTCCGAGAGAGTCCTCACAGAGGCGCTCGGAGTCGGAGCCCGGGAGGCGATGGGAAATGGGGTGGGTGGTGGAGCCTTGTGGAGGCAGATGGGGATTTTGGCTTTTGGGGGAAGTGGGGAACCGATAGCCGAGCCGGTCGGGGAAGAGAGAGAGAGAGAGAATCTAGCTGGGTGAGGACCGATGCTCTTTACTTTTTTCTGGGTGAGGATCGAGGCTCTTTACTTTCTTTCAAATTGAGAGAGATAGGCAGAGAGACAATGGGCGAGTGACCGGGTGATTAGCAACGTTCGTAACGTACGGGTGATTAGCGAGTCATGTCTTTTTCCAATCGTGAGAGACAACGGGCAACAAGCATAGAGAAGCAACAGGCAAGCTGCGACCGCGAGAGACATGACATGACATAAATCTGATGTGACAAGCACAGTGCACAGAGAAGGAATGGCTCTCGAGTTTCTTCTCTCGGGTGCCTATAAAACAAAGCTCATTTCTCATTGATTCATCCACTCTCATCTCAGCTCATTTCTTCATCATTCATTTACTCTCCTCATTTCTTGAACAACCATCTACTCTCCCCGTTTATTCACCATCTATCCATTATGCTGCCAAGGAGTTGGAGCACCAAGGAGCTCCCGAGCGGTATGCTACCGAGGAGTTGGAGCATGAAAAGGACAGCAGGGCGACTTAGTGTAAGCTCTCGCCGCCGCTCTCCTAGTCCTCCTCCGGCTCCGACTCCCATTGATGCTCGCCAATTCTCGCCAAGCATGGGAGACTACGGTATGGATGACCATCATATGGACGGTACAGAGGGCTACGAGGAGTACTAGGGCGGTCCGGAGCCAATGGGGACTCCAGAGTTCTCTCCCGCGTCCACAGATGGCAACATTGGTGGGTCTGGACGAAGGGCAAATTGCTAGAAGCACATGACTTGGAGCCAGGAAATCGAAGACGGCCAAACGGTAGATATCGCAATATGTAATTATTTCCAAGCTAAATTAACTGCTCGTACAGCTGTAGGGACAGGGCACTTGAACCGCACTACAAGGCATGCTTATGCAAGATCGGGCGAGAGCGAGGGGAGGAGTACAAACGCAGCTAAACTTCGAGGCTGATGGCTCTATAAGTACTTGGGTATACAACCCGCTTTCTGCCCGTGAGGAAATCGCTAGATATATTGTTACGGAAGATCAATCGATTAGGATGGGTGAAAGCCGTGCGTTCGAAAGAATGGTCCAACGCGACTTTTGCCCACAATACCAACATGTTAGTAGGAGAACCACTATATCTGATATTTTACAGTTGTATCATAAGGAACTAGTAGAGCTAAAAGAACAATTCCTACAAGTTCAGTTCTCTTTTGCTATAACTTCAGACATTTGGACATCATCACACCAGAGAAGTGCCTACCTTAGTGTTGTAGCCCATTATTTAGACGACAATTACAAACTAAACAAGAGAGTCATAGGGTTTGAGGCAATTAACGAATCACACACGGGAGAGGCCATTGCCGAGCGTATACTACACATACTTGATGATTTTAAGATAGATAATAAGATTGCTTCTATAACTCTTGATAACGCATCAGCGAACACGACTACTATGAACATCCTCACCCCAAGATTGCAAACGTATATTGGTGGTTATGTTCTCCACCAGAGATGTGTACGCCATATCTTGAACCTTGTTGTTCAAGACGGTATGCAAGCGATTGGCGGATATTTGAACAAAGTTCCGCGACGCTGCTCGCTATCTCACAAATTCCCCACAAGTGGCGGCCAGTGTTCATGAGTCTCACAGAACTAATGGGAAGGAGCCAAGAAAATTCGGTCTTGACATGAAGGTGAGGTGGAACTCGACCTACATCATGTTAAAGAAGTTACAAGGGTACGGACATGTTATATCTGTTTTTGTCAATGCTAACTCTCAAAACAATGAATTGGTAGTTACCAATTCAGATTGGTAGATTGCTAGTCATTTTAGATAGTTTTTACAACCTTTTTATAAAGCAACAAAGATGTTATCTGGTGTTTATTACCCTACCTCTTGCTTAGTTATAGAATTTATTTGGTTAATTGCAGACAAGATTGCCAAATCTAGGGAGGATCCCCTTTTCGGTCATGTTGTTGCACTAATGGAGGAAAAGTTTATTAAATATTTTAGTTCTATTTCACATGTGTATTGCTTTGCTACTACGAAAAAGTTGCCAGGTTTGCAGATGGGTATGGAGGGAATAGGTGAATGCCTTGGTCTTGATAATTCAGAAGCTTTTGCACATGTCAAAGAGGAGCTTTTTCATGTTTTTCGCATGTATCATGACAAGTTCAGCAGCAGCGCGAGATCAAAGGCCTCACAATAGACGCAACAAGGAAAGAAAAGCTTGACATCCCACTTGTGGAAGAAGCTAAAGGGCAAGTCCAATTCTTCGTCCTCTCAGTCTCAGGCAGCCCCCTTGTGGAATTCTGTCTCAGAGCTAAAACACTACCCGGAGCATGATTTTGCAAACATCGATCCTGATCTTTCCAGTGGAAAGATAGACTTACTCGAGTGGTGGAAGAACAATAAGCGGATATTTCCTGTGCTATCACATTTCGCACGGGATGTTCTGTTGGTGCCGGTGTCCACTATATCTTCAGAAGCAATGTTCAATATGGCAGGGAGAATAATTGAAGAAAGAAGATCATCCCTCACGCCTAGGATGGTGGAGGCAATCACATGCGCCAAGGATTGGGAATTGGCTAAAGAGCGGCAACAGCATCAATTGAAGGATCTTGAGATCGTGCAGGCGTACGCTGACCTCGAACGCATGAATGATCTCGACATTGATGAGTAGTTAGTATGTACACATGTTGTTACTGTACTCTTTTCCTTACTCGGGAATCCCACTCGGGCGTAAGGTTTTAACGAGGCAAGAATATTGTATCTCAGAAATATCAAGAAAATTTCACTTTTTCCCTGAAATATTTTCGTGCCCATGTTTTTACGCAATTAATTCAATTTTAACTAGGTTTTTAATGAGGTAGGCACGACCGCACGAGAGGAATGAAGATGGCGGTCGCCGCCATCATCGCCGCCTCCGCCGTTAATAGTTACTTAGGGCTGGGCTTGGGCTGGCACGGCACAACCCCAAGACGACGGCTTTTTGGTCGGCTCGGCCCGGCCGAATGCGAGGTGGGCCGACACGCAAGACGCAAGACGGCGGGTGACCGCCGAAATGGCATGGCACGATGCGGTCCGGCACGGTGGTCTGTCCGCTTCAGACGCAAGATGGCCCAATTCCCAGCTCTAGTTCTAGGTGGTGATTTTCATCAGGTTCTTCCGGTTATTGATGGTGCATGTCAGATTGAGGTTGTTCTTGCCTCTCTCACAAAATCTCCTATATGGTGCAATATAAGATTGATGTCTCTTCAAACCAACATGAGAGTATCCAATCCTTCATTGTCTGAAAATGAACGAATGGAGCTTGATGCTTTTGGGGAATGGGTTCTAGCGGTTGGGAATGGTATGGTACCTACACATAAGAAAGGAAACGAATCACACGGTACATGGATAGACATACCAATTTTTTTTTGTTGAAACCTAAGAATGAAAAGATAACAGCAATGGTAGAAAAAATATATGATTCATTCAGTACCAATTATGGAGATATGACATACTTAGCCACGAGAGCAATCGTGTGTCCCACGAATGCAGTTGTTGACGATATTAACGATTTAATTCTCGATACAGTTCCAGGCAATTTCAAGGAGTACTTGAGCTACGATACTATCTTTAGCTCTACAGATCAAACTGCAGATCTAGACCTACTATATCCTCTTGAGTTTCTAAACTCTATAAATGTCCCTAATTTCCTGCACCATCGCCTCTTACTCAAGGTCGGTCTACCCATGATGATTCTTAGAAATCTTAATCAAAACATGGGTCTGTGCATTGGAACACAATTGATTATCACTCGTTTAGGTGATCGTCTACTTGAAGGCAGCATCATGACTAGCATAAATGCTGACCAATCTATTTGCATTCCTCGAATATCTCTAAACACAGGAAATTCAAAGTGGCCATTCGTTTTACAAAGAAGATAGTTCCCCATACGTGTTTGCTATGCTATGGCCATCAATAAGAGTAAGGACAAACACTAGCAAAGGTAGGGATATACCTTAGGAATTCTATGTTATCACATGGACATCTGTATGTTGTTGTCTCTCGTGTTACAACACCAAGTGGCCTATACGTCTTAATTGAAAATGAAGAAGGCATGTGTGGGTCATCTACGAAAAATATAGTTTATAAAGAGGTCGTGCAACATCTTTAGCTACAGTTGCTTCATACAATGTCTACATACAGCACATTTTTCAGATTGCCGCATCTTATCTTAAATTACTTAAAACTTATTTCTGTAAGTTACGTTGTGCTACGCTCTGCCTTTTCCTGTTTCATTCATTTAGACAACGTAACATTTGACCACGCTGACATATGACATGTTTTCCAACCTTTACATTTAAACTTTTATTTTCTGGTACTACTATTATCTCTTCTTTTGTGTGCACAAGTAATGCTACATAGTGTTCTTTTTTGGTCAGATACACTACGTAATTTTACCGGCCACAGTTTAGTTAAGTCTTCTTCTTCCCTTCATAACACAGATTAACCTTTAACAAAATTTATGTTTGCTACCTTCACTACTAACAGATATATAACGCCAAATCAACTATAATACTACAAAGATATCTAATCACTCAGATAGTCCCACAGCTAGGACTTGTTTATCATCTAAACCATTACATCACCCAATATTTGTACAAATGTTTTAATGCTGACCAGTGTTTCTTCTCCTTTATCACCTGCTCCATATATAATAATGTAGTTGCTCTTTCTGAATACACCAGCAGCTACGTGACCTGTTTTCACACAATTTTTTTTACAACGGATACAAACATACACACTAGCTTTTCTTTATATTCAGATACTCACTAATTGATTTCTTGTTTCTTTACTTTATACGTGATTTCTTTTTTACAAAGACAATCCTGCATATGTTTTTGTTTTTACGTGTGTTTCATTGCATATCCAAGACATATATACTACATTTGTGTTCATACTCAGTCGTATAATCCTCCATTAAATGCTTACTCATTATGCATACAACTAAATACTAAACAAATTAATATTGCAATGGCATACTCTATGCTAAACGCCATTTCATGAGAGGTTCACCACTGGCGCATAAGAGTAAGAATAACGAGATTGTGGGAGACGCAAGACCGCATGAATATAAAAAATGTATTACGAAAAGACTTTGGCATGTTTGATGAACATGTATTTCCTCACAGACTATTGTTACATGTACAATGAATCCTTTTCTACACATGCATTCAGTCAATTGCCTCCTGCGGTTCATTCTATCCAACAATAACACGCAGAGAATAACATATACTACCTACATAGCTTTATAGCTAATAATACCTTTCATAAAATATCAGGCGAAACATGTCAGACTAATCCTCTCTCTCTAACGCAGACATTTACAAAGTATTTACGTTGTCTGAGATATACGCTATCACTCTCACAACAGGTCTTTATTACCACAAAGAACATGTAACCATACCTGCCATAGGTTCCTAAACTATATATCACATGGGTATATAAATTTATAGGTATTTTTGTTTGCTCCTTAGTATCTTTAAACCGAAACTATCACTGCGAATAAGAAAAACAGACTCTTCCTGTATACTTCAACATAAAAAAAATGGTTCTCCAAACATGCATTGCATCGATTACATAACGTTGTTTATTCTGTAGGTCCAAAATAAAACAATAGCAAAAACTTCTTTCTAGCAATTATACCGATACTATATACTAGATAAACTGTGTGTATCGTATACATGTCTCACCAACTCTAGGATATTCCTCGAATAATAATTTCGATATTTAGTGTTCTCACTTTACCATATGTATAATGATGCTGATTATTACCTTCTGAGCAAAACTATAAACAAGGGTCTTCATCAATTGATAAAAATGTGTTTTTTAGGACTTTACATATCTTTAATACATTGTTGCATGTACCAGACATCTATTATCCAATGCATAGATCCATCACATACTTACAGTTACAGTTACACAGCCCGCAACATGTGTTCTTACTTTACTATTTGCTCTGTTATCATCTGAACTTTTCAATGCATAGGGCAATACCATGGAGGCCTACATACCAAAGGCACAAATCAATAGATTCATGACTACCATCGTTGAGGACCAAATTTATTACATCGAATATTTCGAGGTGGTCGACGCAAAAGAACAATACCGTGCCGTTGATCATCACCTTCAAGCACGATTCACAAGATGGACCAAGGTGAGAGATGTTCTTCCTATCCCACAAGGATTCCCATTATTCGCGTACAAGCTATGTATGTTCCAGCAGATTCTATCAAGAATAGAGGATAGAACCTACCTTGCAGGTAGGTGCAGAAACTTCTTTTATCACTTCTCATTAGATGAATTACTCAGGATGTTTTTCAGGCCCTTATAACTATTTTACAACACATTACACTTGTCGGATCTCTACCTAATGATTATTATGTTTACACATGTTATCGATGCTATTACTTTCATAGGAGAGGTCAACATGATTAACTCCAAAGGCCAAGTCAAAGCAAGACGCCATATCACACTTAATGATGGAAGGTCTGTTTTAACACCACACATAATGTTTGACCTTTCACTCTGTTTTTATTTCAGGATTTTTTTTGTCTGCATGAACTCAAAATATATAGCTCAATACGATTTTTTTTATGTATGCAGAGAGTGCACATTAAAAAAAACTGTCAACACTTTTCTTTAGTTACACTCATTAACTTCCAGTTGATTCAGCAAATAAAAAAGTGCAACTCTATTTACATTTAATTGGCCTTTTTGCCTCTTCATATAGAGAAGATGCCACCTTAGCGCTTTGGGAAAACACCACACAAAGCTTCGACGTTGAACGACTATACAACATCAGCAAAAGAGAGCCTGTCGTTGCTATCTTTGCAGGCTGCACATTCAAACTTCATGAGGGTATATACTTAAGATACAGCCTATCACCTACGTTTTATATAATTACTTTACAAAACAAGTTTTGTCATAACGTAGATTTGTGGTTCTTTAAACTATATATTCGATTGCAGGTAAGCTCAGTCCATCTGCAAGTTTTGCGTGTAAACAATACATAAACGTTCCAAAACAGGTTTGCTTTTCAGTCCATCTCACCAAATACACTATCAACCCGTTTTTCTAGATGGCCATACTCTGTTATGCACTACTATCCAGCCTAGCCAGAACTACCTACGAAATACAATGGAAAGGCACATTACCGACTACTCAACAACCAAATGAACCAATCGAAACAACTATATTAGAATTGTCAACTCAAAACCCATATGATATAATGGTATTCATATCTTTACTCTGTCCCAACTAGACTTTATCATTGTATCTTTTCGTTCCCAAAAACTAATGCCCAAAGCTCCATTGTTCTCACGGAATCAGATATAGAAATGTCAGGCAACAATCAGGGGTTTAGCACCACGTGACAAATGGTGGTATCTAGCCTGCAGATCTTGCAAAAAAAACAAGGCAATACCACGTGGCGACAGCTTCAAATGCACCAAATGTCCCAACAAAACTATAGAACCAAGGTATTGCATAGCCTTTACAAACCTCATACTATGCAAAGCTTTTTTTTGGAACAAATATAATTATAGATTTTGCTGTTTTTATTGTTAGATACAAATTGACAGTTGAGGCAGTCGATGACACTGCTGAAAGTATAGCTATCGTAGAGTTCATCTTCTTTGGCAACATCGCTGAAGAACTTGTTAGCCAACCAGCCATTATGCTCGTTTCCACTGAACATGGACTATCCCAAGAGAAATATCATCTCTATTTGGAAGAACATACATTTTTGAAGTGACTGTCTCTCGAGGCTCATTTCAATGGGACAACATTTTATTTCAAGTTACTAAAATACATCAACAACCTGCACCACTACTACAATCAAGACAAGACATTGATACGTCGATAGGAATCTCATCGTATTCACAACTCTTCCAATAGCGGTACACCATACAGCAGAGCGAGCTGGACATCGCCGCTACCAAGCCTCACGATCCCCACTGTTGGACCGAAAAGGCGACTAGAGGGGGGGTGAATAGGAGCTCAAAAACTTTTTCACTTGAATGGATTCAACTTGTAAATCACTTCAATAGCTATGAGAGCTATGAAGATCAATGATTAAGCACAAGAGAAGTCTTGTGTTGAATCCACTCCTAACCCCCAAACCTCGGCAAACAAAAAGCGAAGAAGTCTTTGAAAAATCGAAAATCGGAACAACCGCAAGCAAATGGGCGGTCGTGCGATGTCTTGATATGACCGTGAGGCAAGCGAGCGGTCGTCTGACAATGCTTGATATGACCGTAGGCAAGCAGGCGGTCGTCTGGATTATCCCGAAACGACGACGATTTAAACCAAAATTGGCACAACTTTTGATCTACTTGGCCAAACGCTACGAGATTTGAAACACACCTTCCCAAGGAGGTTAGGAACCTATTCAAGCAAAGAATGACTAGATCCACGTCAAAGTTCCTACCTTTCTTGAATTGAGCGAAGGAGGTTTAAAACCGAGTTTCAAACCTAAACATGATCTAAACCTTGCTCGTGGGTGATGGATGATCAAGATGATCCTAGATGGGTTCCTACATGTCACAACAAACTAGATCACGGCAAGAAACCAAACAAAAACTCGCGGATCAAAGAAAGACCTCAAATCACCAAATAGAGAGAAAGAAAGCAAATAGACTCATCTTGGAGAGAACTTTCTTTGGATTGATTTGATATGATATTGGTTTACAGCCACTCCATCAAGGAGGACAAAGACTCAATACATGAGCACGAAATCAAATCCAACTCTCTAGAACCCTAACCTCCACTAATCCTCTCTCTAAGCAAACTAGGGTTTCAAACACAATGAAAGGGTTGAGGTGGCTATCCCAAAGACACCCCTATTTATAGTGGAGGCTTAGACCTTCTAGAAGAGTAACCCTAATGGGCTCCCGTTAAGACCCAAAACAAACGGGTCACACACGCACGTATCTCAAAGCGCCGTCTTCACTTTTCTTGACCTAATCCACTTCTTCACGCATCGACTTGCGCCGCGGGTTGGCATTAGGTCACCAAGGTGGTATTTGGTGAAATTACCAAAATACCCCTTCTCGATCTATTTGCAAAGACCGAGTCCCATCTTCATGAAGCACCTCCATGCTTCGCCACGTGTAGGTTGATCCAGCGGCTCTCTTCATGTCGGCAAGTCTCTCCCATCCGCTCCCACCGAAACCACCATGGCACTTGCACCGACCGCCGCTTGATCGAACCCGTCAGACCGAATCGCCTGTTCGGTCACCTTTGTCCCTCTTGCGCAATGCTTGACTCCATTGACCTCACCCGCATCCCGATCGTTACGGACCTCGGCTCTCCAAGCCTAGTCCGATCATCTTCGCCGATTGACCGTCGTTGGCCTCCAAGCAACCTGCACATCAATAGACAAAGAAATCGAATCCGGGAACAAGTTCTTCACAACTTGACCCACGTTAGTCAAAACATGCATCATGCAACACATATGCCATGAAACCCATGAACTTGACCTAACCCAAAAGCAATTCTCCAATTGAAATGACAATCGGCACAAAATCGGTACTCTGTCATGTTATGGTTTGGTACTACGATCATTAGTATCAAGATCTGCGCATAATCATAACTTCGATTATCGCTACCCAAGAAATCCAAAACTTTCCAAAATACACTCGTTCGGAAAAACCATACCGCACACATGCGGTCATTCACGATCTTGGTACTACAAGAACCAAGGCACGCGGTACTAGATCATGCTCGCGATCGTCTGCCGACTTAACCGATTGTCCCGACACTTAATCGAAAACTTCTTTGCTGTTTCGACAAACCGAGAACCACATTGCCAATTGTAACATCATCCTAAGATCTCAGGCATATCCCCATGATATCCACAATCTCCCCCTTGATGAAAACATTGGCAATTTCCCACAAATGCAAATTTTGAGATTTGAAAAGTAAAAACTCGGCATTTTCGCTCAAAGGCACAACTTGGTCCAAATGCAAGAAAAAGCAAACGAAATGACCAAGTTGGCTCCAGAATAGTATCAGCAAGTGAGATACGGCAAAAGAAAGCGAGAAAGCTTCATTTTCCAGAAACGGGTCAAAATCTTACTTAAGGTCCATATGAAAGAACAATTGTTCGATATGACCTTTGATCATTGTGAGGATCAAGAATTGCAATTCAAGTTCAGAAGAATCAATAATAACAAAAGAATGCAAATAAGAAACTCCCCCTCACTATGATCCTCAGATTTTAAAATTTTCTCCAAGTAGCTCCCCCTTTTTCATAACTCCCATTTTTCAAACATCTTCTCCCCTTTAACACAAAGTTTTGAAATATCTTCTCCCCCTTTGACAATGGAGTCATCAAGGAATCACGCCTTCCTCTCGTCCAGAGATGACAAATGCAGACTGAGGAAAAAGCATAAGATGGAGCATGCATGAAATGCAATAGAGTGGCTTCAATTTTTTTGTATTTTTCAATTGTTGAGTACAAGAAGCTTTGGAGATTACCCAAAAGAACAAGCTAGCATTTCTAAAGTTGCACAAACAACATATCAAGCCTAACAGCGCTAACAAGATCATGATAAAACATATATAACAAAGCTAAGCAAGAAGGCTCAATATAAAGCAATGAATTTTAGCATTTTAAGCAAAGCTTCAAATCTAGCAAGTTCATCAACAGGGATCCTAAAATGATACTGGCCATGTCAAAATGTCAACGTAAGATCCAAAAGCTAACAATGACCACATTAAGAGACAAATAGGTCCTGAATCGAATCATTTTGCTCATTTTTCTCAAACGCCCATTTTTCAATAGTTTTTGAATATTGAAGTTGACTAATGGTCTAACTTAGTGACAAGATCCTGGACTAGGAGGCATCCACAAACTCATCCTAAGTTTCGACCAAAAGTTGATTAAAGGTATATCTTAGTGAAGAAGATCCTAGACTAGGAGCCATCCACAAACTCTTCCTAAGCTTCTACTAGGGCGACAAATCTTGAGGTTCATGTCAGTTGTGACAAGCAGTCCCCATGAGATCGTCTGGATCATCAAACTATCTCCAAGTTCATGTCTTTGACATGCAGTCTTGTAAGAGTAGTTTGGCACAAATTAAGCATAAGACAATCTTGGAAGTTGATTTTTCATTTTCCACAAGAGCAGATTTAGATTCTCAAGAACACAAAAAGCTCAAGTAATGTTCAAAGCTAGATTCAAGAGTTAACAAAGCAATTTTGACAGGGCCAATGTCATAAAAGGAGCACTAATTGTGCAACTGGCTAAAAAATTCACAAATTGCTAGTTTCTTAGTTCAAGTTGTTTTTCAAGTTCTAGCTCATACAGCAAAGACTTAGCTACACATGTGAAAGCATGATAATTCTAGCAAGTCAAAGAACTAGACATGGCATTGAGCAAGAATTGAAACACTAAAGCTCCAAAGGGTAATAAGCAAAGCTTCATCAATTTTAAAAGATAAGCAGAAAAACTTATATTACAATGCATCTTTTTGGATTTTTCATATGAATACAATATGATACAATGAGATGCAAGAAAAGCTCAAAAAGCCTAAAAGATCAAAAAGATCAACAAGTTCAAAAGAAAATCAAGAAAAGATCAAATGAACAAGGAAAGATCAGAAAAGATCCAACTCCCCCTCAAACCAACCCATAGGGATAAATTACCCCTAACTCACTTCTCAAGGTGGCAAACCTTGTTGGGTCTAAAGGCTTGGTGAGGATATCGGCTAATCGAGCCTCGGACTCCACAAAATGCAAACACAATATCACCCTTCTCAACGTGGTCTCTAAGGAAGTGATAGCGAATGTCTATGTGTTTGGTCCTAGAATGTTGCCTTTGGGTTTTTAGCAATGTTAATAGCGAAGTGTTGTCGCAGAAGAGAGGAACACTAGCAAAAGTTAACCCAAAATCCTTAAGAGTGGAGACCATCCACAAAATCGACTCAAACAACTAGCAAATAGACTACAAATTCAACTTCAAAGAAGGATTGTGCAATGTAAGATGCTTCCTAGAAGACCAAGAGACAAGAGAAGTGCCTAAGAAATGACATGTGCGGATGTGCTCTTCCTATCTAGCCTCTGACCCGCAAAATCGAGAATCAAAACCCCGAATGGACAAATAAGAAGAACAAGAATACCAAATGCCATACTGAAGGGTAGAGTGTAAATACCTGAAAATGCGCTTAACGGCTTGGCGATGTGAAGTCCTTGGTGACGCCTGAAACCTCGCACAGAGGCAGACCGCGAAGTGGATGTCCGGTCTTGAGGCCGTCAGTCTGAAGGAGCCGATCATCTTTGCGGTACTCGCGTTGATCCACGGCTTCTCCTTCCTCATCTGGATCCAAAACAGTCGATGTCGCCATGGGAGTGGCGATCGGCTTGCAATCACCCATCTCAAAACGCTTGAGCAAATCCTTGGTGTTCTTCATTTGATGGATGAAGATCCCTTCCTTGCACTGCTTGATTTGTAGCCCCAGAAAGTAGTTGAGCTCTCCCATCATACTCATCTCGAATTCCCTGGACATGGTCTCGGAAAAACTGGAAACAAGAGCATGAGAAGAACCACCAAAGATAATATCATCTACATAAATCTGAACAAGCAGGAAGTCATTGCCATGCCTAAGAATGAAAAGAGTCTTATCAACTTTTCCCATTTTAAAATCATTCTTAAGCAAGAAGGTCTTAAGCCTATCATACCATGCTCTAGGGGCTTGCTTAAGACCATATAAGGCTTTGGATAGCTTAAAGACACGATCAGGGTGCTTGGGATCCTCAAAGCCAGGGGGTTGCCTAACATACACTTCCTCCTCTATAAAACCATTCAGAAAGACACTCTTAACATCCATTTGATGCAACCTAAAACCTTTAGATGCAGCAAATGCAAGCAAGATACGAATGGCTTCTAATCTAGCAATAGGAGCGAAGGTCTCATCAAAATCTAACCCCTCAACCTGGCTAAAACCCTGAGCTACCAACCTAGCCTTGTTTCTAACCACATAACCATCCTCATTTTGTTTATTTTTGAACACCCAACGGGTTCCTATAACATTATGGCCACTAGGAGGATCTACAAGGTTCCAAACTTTATTTCTTTCAAAATTCTCTAACTCCTCATGCATGGCATTGACCCAACTAGCATCAGATAAAGCATGTGATATATCTTTGGGTTCAAAAGAAGCTACAAATGCAGAGTGAGAGAAAGGACTCGGATCATGATACCTGGAGCGAGTGACTCGCTCATGGAGATTACCAATCATCTGATCCGGAGGGTGTTGCTTCTGGATGTGCAAAGGAGCGCCTGGGGGAGATAGTATCTCCTCAACCTCCGCAGGTACTGCTGATGAAGAAGATGCAGCAGGAGCCTCAATTGGAGGTGAAGCAGTCGTGGCAGGTTCTAGAGCTGAAGTAGGAGCATTAGCATCAGGTGAAGGAGCATCATCAATTTCATCCTCATCTTCCTCAACAAATATGCTTTCTGTCACCTGTAAGTCACCTGAAACATCGGATCTAGCTCCAGGGCTAGTCTCATCAAAAGTGACATTGCATGTCTCTGGGCGATGTTAGTTTCAACATTAAAAACCCTAAAACCCTTGAATGAGCAGGATAACCCAGAAATAAACCATCACAAGTCCTTGATTCAAATTTATCTAGGTTCCCTGTCTTGAGAATAAAACACTTCGATCCAAAGTCTCGAAAGTGAGAGACAGAGGGTTTTCTGCCAAAACGAAGCTCATATAAAGTCTTGCCCAAAGACGGTCTCAAAAAGATACGGTTCGAAATATGGCAAGCTGTAGCAATAGCTTCGGCCCAAAACCTCCTCGGTGTGCTATACTCATCCAGCATCGTTCTAGCCATCTCGACTAGAGTCATGTTCTTCCTTTCCACAACGCCATTTTGTTGAGGGACGTGTGGAGAAGAGAACTGATGCTCAATACCACGCTCAGCACAAAAAGAGGCAAAAGAAGCATTTTTGAATTCCGTGCCATTGTCACTGCGGATCGCTCTCAAGGCACCAGGAAGTTCAGAAGCCAAACGAAGAACAAGGTCATGATAATGATCAAAAGCCTCATCCTTCGAAGCAAGAAAGAACACCCAAGAGTACCTCGAAAAATCATCGACTATGACAAGAATGTACCAATTGCCACCGACTGACCGAACCCTAGCAGGACCAACAGTATCCATATGAAGCAACTGTCCCGATCCGTCAGTCATGACCATAGTCAATGATGGGTGTGAAGCGGCAACTTGCTTGCCATGCCCACAGGGCGCACATACAACATCCTTGACAACTTTGAGTTTAGGCAAACCTCTCATGAGATCAAGGCCGCTAACTCGTGTCAGATGATCAAAACCAATGTGCCCCAAACGTCGGTTGCACAAACCAGATATCGAAGAAGAAGCAATTAAGCACTTAAGGGATCCAAAGAAGAGATTCGAAAAATCAGCTCCAAAAATTCTACCAACTCTAGAAATCCCAAAACGAGCTCACCAAAAGAATCAAGCACCACGACGGCATTCTTCTTAAAACGAGTCTCATAGCCATCATCGAGAAGTCAGGAGACGAAGGAGATTATACCTTAGCTTAGACACAAGCGCGACGTCCTTGAGAATGAACTTGTCGTTCACCCTGATCACTCCAGTTCCTTCAATGCGCCCTTGTGTATCATCTCCAAAGGTGATGAAGTCATCACCGATTGACCGCGTGAAGGAGGTGAACCATCTTGAGTCTCCGGTCATGTGGTGTGAACACCCGGAGTCGACGAACCATGTGTTCTTCCCCCTTCCGCGGTAATCCTGAAAATCAAGGAGCAAAAGAACGATGTGTCTCAATACTGGGGTTAGTTAAAAGCGACTTGGGAACCCAGTACTGAGACACTCGTCTGCGAGTAGTATGCAAAGCAGATGCGCTATCCTTGACTTTATTAGCAGTTCTATTATGAGCAATGGTAACAAGAACATGAGATGCATCCTGTCTAGGAACATGGTGATGAGCATGTGCAACAAATCCTAGACTGGGTTTCTTCTTTTGGACGTGACCATGTCTCATAAAAGCTCTAGGTTGATTAGATGACATTCTAGCAATATTTTTCTTAGCGTTCTTCAACCTACGCCAACAAAACTCAACCAAATGTCCACTCTTCTTGCAATAGGTGCAATGGTATTTTGTACCACTGGGAGAAGCACCTTTTGCCTCAAAAGAAGGTTGGACAAACCTATGATTTAAAGACAGCTTTTTGCGAGTTGGGTTTTGAATTCAACTAAGCCTTTTTCCAAGACCTGAATGGCATTAGGCTTGGACATGTCCTGGGCAGAGTTGTATCCTAAACCTTGCTTCTTAAAAGGAGTTTTAGATTTATCTAGAATCATGTTTAACTGTTTTTCACCATTAGAGAATCTTTCTAAAGTATCCTTGAGATATGCATTCTCTTTTCCAATATTAGCACATGATTCACAAGTCTTGCCCTTAATGGCTCTAGCATGTTTCTCCTTAAGATGAGCAACTTCAAGCTTATATGCGGCACAAGAGGCATAAGGTGTAGACTCAATTGTGTCCTTAAGCTTGGCATATTTAGCTCTAACTGCTTCTAGAATATCCTTAACTTCATGTTCACGTTCTAAGCAGAAAGAGCAAAAGCTAGATTTCACATTGCCAAAAGCATCCAACTTGCAGACTCTAAGCATTTTTCACATGGAGCAGATTTAACATCAATTAGCTCAGTTCTAGCATTTTCAAGTTGATGCAAAGCAATATCATGAGCAGATTGTAGTTTAGGCAGGTTGAGTGCAAAGCATGGCGGGATGAACATTCATCAACATCTAGACTCTTAGCATTCACAAGCTCTAATGTCAAATTCTCGACTTGTGACTCTAGATCCTTGTTCCTAGCCATGGTGAACTCTAAAGCCTTATCTTGACTAAGCAATTGCTCATACATGTTATCGCATCTAGCAGAAAGGACATCATAGGATGGAAGTACCTCATCGTTGTCATCGGCGTCGATGGAGTCGGCCATGAAGCACATACCGGTGAAGTCCTTGGCCTTCCCCTTCTTGTCTTGAGGAATCTCCTCCTCCTTGTCCTCCTCGCTCCCGGAGTCCACATCGCTCATGGATTGATCTCCAAAGCGGCAAGGACTCGGTGGCGACCTTCATGAGCTTGGCAGCATCATACTTGGGCTTACCCCCTTTAGGCTTCTTCCAGGCAAGCTTCTCATTCTTGTGGTTACCCTTACCTTTCAGCTTGGGGCAGTTGGCCCGGATGTGATATAGCTCTCCACACTCATAGCATGTCACAGGGCCACCTCTCTTTCTGTTTTTGACATTGTTATATGCCCGTGTGACTTTCTTGGCTAAAAGAGCTAAATCAGCCTTAGGAAGACTCTCAAACTCTTCTTCTTGAATAGCAGATAAACACGCAAGAGAAAAACCAGAAGAAGACTCAGAAGAACCATCAGGAGTCCCTTTGAGAGGATCAGCCACCAAAGCCATGTTATCCTTCTTAGGATTATGTAACATTCTGATTTTCTAAATCCTTTTTAAATGTGTAAAATAAATTAAAACTATTTACTTTAATGAGAATTCAAGTTTGGTTCTGTTGGAGAGGTTTGAGTTGTTGGTATCTCTTCTGGTATGCTTGGCGAGATCCTCCTTGATTTATCTTTTTCGGCTATGTAGGTTTAGACCTTCTCTGTGGCCTAGACCTCCCGAGCAACTCTTGAGGTTAGACCTCCCTTGAGGCTTGGACCTTTTCTCACCTAGACAAACCCTTATGTCCAGGCCTCTTTCCCTTGAGTTTGGTCCCTTGGACCTCTTTGTTGGTTCGAATCTCTTTGGAATCAGACCTCTTTTCTGTTCAGACTTCTCTTAAGTCTAAACCCCCTGGTTGCCTGGGCACTTCCCAATGCCCAGACCTCTTTTCATTCGGACCTCCATGCATTCCAGTGGACCTCTTATGTGTGCCTTCGACTCTCCAGAGTTCATTTGAACCCCTTGGCATTTCTTCTTGGCCGAATGGACCTCCTTAGGGTTCATTCTAACCACCACGGTTTTGATCTCACCCAAGAGGTTGGAATCTCCTTTGAGTTGCCTTGACTCACGAACTTCTGTTGGACCACCTTTTGTGAATCTCCCCGTGGGATCCCTCTCCTTCTCGGAACTCCTCTGCCTGGACCTCTCCTTGCATTGAATCTAACGGTTTGGACCTCCCCTCACTCTGAATCCAAAGGCCCAGACCTCCCCGTGCGTTATTTCTCTTTGGGGACCTCCCCCTTCACGTTTGATCCTGGCCGCTGGACCTCCCTCTGGGAGATCCAACCGCCCGGACCTCAACTTGTCTTTAATCTCAACCACGGGACCTCTTTGAAGTTTTCTGGACCTCCTGTCCTAGACCTCTCCGTGGCCTTTTACGTTTGGCTCTGGACCTCCTCAACCTTCAGACCTCCTTGAGCCATGGGACCTCTTTTGATGAAGTCCTGGTTGTCCGAACGTCAGTCACGTGGACCTCCCCCATGTGTATTTGGATCTCCTCATGTTCGGACCTCCCTTGTGTATCAGGACCTCTTAGCCTTCGGACCTCCTCAAAGACCTCCCCCGCGGGGCAATACCTCCCCTTTTGACCCGACTGTTTCTAAATTGACTGGCCCCACTTGCCAGACTTAGTCATTCTCATTTCCTCCGCCACGTTATTATATTGAGCATTTAATGCGTGTCTTGTCACATTAAATGCATCCATATACGTGGTGTTTTACTTTGAATTTGGTCACTTAGCCATACCCTGACATTTTTCCTTGTTCCTTCCCATAGCAACATATGTTGTCCTTTTTCGTACCTTTTAACCAAAGTGGTAGTGACACATGCTCTGCCACTTACCTACCTTTGACCCATTTCTATACTTATCCTTGACACGTATATTTCTAGTTTTCTTCACCACCTTGATTACAATTAGACCAAGAAATTCTACCACATCACCTTCCTCCCTTTCTCCACACTCTGTTATCTTAGCTCACGATCAGTGGCTCTCCAGGGAAGACCTTGCTGCTCACGACCTCCCCTCCATCCATTGTTTCTTCTTTTCCCTGGTAAGTCTCTTGGTGATCTCCTCCACTCTTGTTCGTGCCACTGTACTGAGCTGGTCATGTCCATCTCAGGACCTCCTCTGGTGGACTTCTTTTGGGTTTCTAGGGCTTTTGTGTGAGGACCTCATCTCTGGGCTTTACGCAAGAATCATATCTCGGGACCTCTCTGTTGTGTTGCTGAAATCACTCCTTTGGGGTCTTTTGCTAAAGACCACCTCCTCCTGGTAAGCTTGGACCTCTTCCAAAAGAACCGTTCTAAAAATATAGACCTCTCCTGTTGATTAAGTTTTGGACCCCCCCCCCCTCTGGGATTCTTTTGGTTTTCTTGTTGTTCTCAGTTGGTTCTTTATTTGAGTTCTCTTTGAACTTGCTCTTTTAACTGTGTAGATTGCGAAGACTCCAGGGAGTCTGAGTGCACAGAAGAGGAAGATTCTCAGGACAGTGAGCAAGGCAAGTTACACTCTTGATCATATTGCACCCAATAATTCAATTTAATTATGTTCAGTTTCAAAGTTTAATGCATGCTTATTTTTACCAAGTATTTCAATACCTTGTTTAAATTCATAGTTATACCTACTTCCTTTGTATGGCCACTGTTGATTTTGAACTGAACTTGTTGTCACCTTTAGATCAAACTTGGGTCATGTAGTAGTGTGAGCCAAGACCATTTGAAAAACTTGTGCTTAGTTAAGCTTAGACCCAAAAGTATTGATTTGGGGAAATCTTTACCAACATGACCAAATATTGCTTAAAATGTTTTGACCATGACATTGGGGTGTCATGGGAATGTGAAAGTGTTGCTGGGGAAGCAAAGAAAATGAAATTGGATTTAGACTAGGGCGAATTGGTTGGCTTGGCTGGTGCAATGTTTGTGCACGGACTCTATCCTGGCTAAGGTGGAGGTCCAAGGGTTTGTGGGAGTCGCCCTAGTCATGTGAGGACCGGTCTTTGAGCGAGCAATGCCAAGCCTATAATGGGCTATGCCACAATCGTGCAACCACATGTCTCCAGAATAGGGCGTGGGACCTGGCTGAGTAATTTGCAAAACTTCACCATATGCTGCTCCATTGGAGGTGTGGGAGGCCTTGTAGGGCTAATGGTCTTGTTATGACCTCCTGTTCCCACCGGTGCAAGGGGGGGTTTTCCGCCGGATTGCGATCCATAGGAGGGTGAAACCTTAGCAAGGAAAGGCTGTGGTGGAGCAATGCATTGTAAAGGCCTTGTCATGAGCTCTAGACCTCTTACCTTTGGTAGTGAGAGGTGGCATTGACGGATGCCGGATAAACTAGAGAAATCATGTCGTGTGGGTAAAGTGCACAACCTCTGCAGAGTTAAATCTATTCGAATAGCCGTGTCCACGGTCATGGACGTGCTGGCAAAAGCCACTCAGAGTTAGATGTTGAATTTGGGTTTCCAGAAATGTTTTCAAATCTGTTTTGGGATTGCTATCCCATGTGTTTGGGCAGGGAGCCTGTTGTCAGGAGGGTATCCTTCACCAACTTGTTGATGAATGTTATCCAACTGAAAAATTGCTTTGATAAAATGAATTTTATCTATTTAAAGACACCTTTGGAACTTAGTAATGGTAGTTGAAAGAAAATTGGCTTTGTGCAAATTAACCATAATATGCCATCCTTTGATTATCCATATATGCATGTCATTTTGCTAATCCACAGGTGTAACTTGCGAAACACGGTTGTTATGCTCACTCTTGCTCATTACAATCTTTGCGGGAGAAGACCTTGGCGATGAAGAAGACCAAAGCGAATAGGTTGTGCCTTCCACCATTTGCTGTGGTGTCTTGATGGACCTGTGACCTTTTGTTCTTTTACTCTTTTGTATATATGTGCTTGGCCCAAGGCCACTTTGTAAACAACTTTGTAGATATTTTGCTTAAATAAAGATACGTTCTGGATGTCACCACTATTGTATTATTTCTGTGAAGAGCTAGCCATGATCCTTGGGACTAGCTCGGGATTCACAGGGAACCTTGGAGCAAGCTCGGACCTTCATGTCCTCACAATGGGATGAACGTGTGAGGGTCTGAGGGGGTCTCGGACCTCCACGACCTCCTCTGGAGGGTCGCGGGTGGTCTTGGGGTGCCCTCAGACCTCCGCGTTTTCCTGACCCGTGGCCGTGACAGTAGTGGGTGCTCCACGGCTCAAGACCCTCTCGGGTCATGTTCTCCTGGACCCCAGGAGGTCTGCTGACCTCTGGGAGGCTCTAGGATCTGGCGAGAGATCCTTTGTGGACCTCCTGGGAGGTCCTGATGGACTTTCCAGAAGGTCTTGGAGGACCTCTCGGGTGCCCTAGAGTTGGGTCGTCACAGATTACCGCCTCTCTTGATCTCATGAGTTTTTAGCTTGCTATAAAGCAGCTCCAAAGTGAGATAAGAGAGATCGACATTCTCCTCTATGGCAGTTGCCTTCATCTCCCACTCCTTGGTGTTGATTGCAGCCAAGAGGTGGGTGGCATTCTCAGATTGAGAGTACTCAATGTCAACAACTCTCATCTGATTGATCACCTTGTTAAAACGAGTAAAGACGTCATCGATGCTCTCGCCAGGACGCATCTCGAATTTGTTGTACTCTCGCTTGTAGACATTCTGACGCACTTGCTTGATCTGGGACGATCCCTCATGGTAAGTTTCAAGGGTGTGCCAAATCTCATGTGCGGTCGTAAGTTTGCAAATCCTATCGTACTCTTGCCTACCAAGCCCAGCATATAGAAGGTTCTTTGCCTTGTTGTTGTTAGCCAAGAGAAATCAAGCCGGGCGTAGAGTAACCGGGCAAAACAATGAGGATCGAACAACCTCCCATATAGCTTGTCCTTCGCTCTCAAGGAAGACTCGCATCGATTCTTCCAATAGGCATAGTCGAGCCCATCGAAAACATGCGGCTTGGTCGAGTACTTATCCATCGCCAAGTTCAGTGACCGGTTAAGATTAAGATTGAACTAACCGGGCTCTGATACCACTTGTTGGACCGAAAAGGCGACTAGAGGGGGGGTGAATAGGAGCTCAAAAACTTTTTCACTTGAATGGATTCAACTTGTAAATCACTTCAATAGCTATGAGAGCTATGAAGATCAATGATTAAACAGAGGAAGTCTTGTGTTGAATCCACTCCTAACCCCTAAAGCTCGACAAACAAAAAGCGAAGAAGTCTTTGAAAAATCGGGAAATTGGAACAACCGCGAGCAAATGGGCGGTCGTGACCGATGTCTTGTATGACCGTAGGCAAACGAAAGCGATCGTCTGATGTGCGGTATGACCGTAGGGCAAGCAGGCGATCGTCTGGAATTATCTGGAAACGACAGACGACGAAAACCAAAATTGGCACAACTTTTGATCTACTTGGCCAAACGCTACGAGATTTGAAACACACCTTCCCAAGGAGGTTAGGAACCTATTCCAAGCAAAGAATGACTAGATCCACGTCAAAGTTCCTACCTTTCTTGAATTGAACGAAGAAGGTTTAAAAACCGAGTTTCAAACCTAAACATGATCTAAACCTTGCTCGTGGGTGATGGATGATCAAGATGATCCTAGATGGGTTCCCACATGTCACAGCAAACTAGATCACGGCAAGAAACCAAACAAAAACTCGCGGATCAAAGAAAGACCTCAAATCACCAAATAGAGAGAAAGAAAGCAAATAGACTCATCTTGGAGAGAACTTTCTTTGGATTGATTTGATATGATATTGGTTTACAGCCACTCCATCAAGGAGGACAAAGACTCAATACATGAGCACGAAATCAAATCCAACTCTCTAGAACCCTAACCTCCACTAATCCTCTCCCTAAGCAAACTAGGGTTTCAAACACAATGAAAGGGTTGAGGTGGCTATCCAGCACACCCCCTATTTATAGTGGAGGCTTAAACCTTCTAGAAGAGTAACCCTAATGGGCTCCCGTTAAGGCCCAAAACAAACGGGTCACACACGCACGCATCTCAAAACGCCGTCTTCACTTTTCTTGACCTAATCCACTTCTTGACGCATCGACTTGCGCCGCGGGTTGGCATTAGGTCACCAAGGCGTGTTGGTGAAATTACCAAAATACCCCATTCTCGATCTTTTGCAAAGACCGAGTCCCATCTTCGTGAAGCACCTCCATGCTTCGCCACGTGTGGGTTGATCCAGTGCTCTCTTCATGTCGGCAAGTCTCTCCCATCCGCTCCCACCGAAACCACCATGGCACTTGCAGCACCACCGCCCGCTTGATCGAACCGTCGCCCGAATCGCCTGTTCGGTCACCTTTATCCCTCTTGTGCAATGCTTGACTCCATTGACCTCACCCGCATCCCGATCGTTACGGACCTTAGCTCTCCAAGCCTAGTCCCGATCATCTTCGCCGATTAACCGTCGTTGGCCTCCAAGCAACACGCACATCAATAGACAAAGAAATCGAATCCGGAACAAGTTCTTCACAACTTGACCCACGTTAGTCAAAACATGCATCATGCAACACATATGCCATGAAACCCATGAACTTGACCTAACCCAAAAGCAATTCTCCAATTGAAATGACAATCAGCACAAAATCGGTACTACCGCCATGTTATGGCCGGTACTACCAAGATCATGATAATACCGCACTCATAATTCTTGGTCGTCTCGCTACCTGAAGAAATCAAAACTTTCCAAAATACACTCGTTCGGAAAAACCATACCGCACACATGCGGTCATTCGCGATCTTGGTACTAAACAACCAAGGCGCGGTACTACCGCCTTCTTGGTCGTCATCATGACTTACACGCGATGCGACCGATTGTCCTAACACTTGCTGAAAACGCTGTTTCGACAAACCGAGAACCACATTGCCAATTGTAACATCATCCTAAAATCTCAGACATATCCCCATGATATTCACACCCACAAAACACAACAACTTGCTTCTATTACTTGCCCCACCCAGGTACCACCTAATCTCTTTTCACACTACCCTAGCTTATTATTTTCATTACACCACCAGTATGCATGAGTTTTTTGCTACGCACAACACAGTTATCAGTTCCTTTAATCCAACGTCTTGCCATTGAATTCATCATTGTAGATACCATCCACCATAGACATCACTACAGAGTTGACTTCACAACAATAGACTGCATACCAGCAGGAAACCACTCACGCAGGCAAAGGACAAAAACAAATTCCTGAAACAACAATGACACCTTCTGAAATTCCTTTACCACAACTGTAAGAAAACATCATCTCCAAGATACCAACACAGGAACATTCAACGCTAAATACCATACCTAATAAACCTCTACAACCTCAACATCTACTAATGACATGAATTTCCTTTTATAATGATGCAGTCAACTCCCTTAGAAACAACGGAAAAAAAAGTCTCAGCTGAAGACAGAACTCCTCTAGATATTGATGATGTTCCTCTACAGCTGAGCTTTAAAGGAACAGCTTCAATTTAAGCTTTTCCTCGTTAACAAAAACAATAAGAAACGGAACACTCTTATACAACATGTGTACCCATACATACCATCACATACATGCCTCTAACGGTTTTTTTTTAATGATAGACGTACCACTTCTTACGCAACTCAAAAGCAGCTAAGAAGCTGTTTAAGGATGACGACGGCAAACCAGTAGCAAAACTTAGGTCAGTTCAATTCAGCCCATATGTTACTCTTCCATGATCAGCTCTCCAGTTAGATAAATACACATCGCAGTTTATCGCCTGCCTTAAGATACAACCAAATGGTTTACAAATTCAAGATGCACGATCACTTTTTCTAAGGGAAAAGGTATGTACTTCATAAGTACTATAGCTTCAGATAATTAAAGGACATATTGAGATACTTTAGAAATTACTACGTATTACAAACAACATAGACTACCAACCATTTTCAATACACCTGCAAATTATATGCTACCGTAATTTACCAAATCTGTATAGATGCCTTCTAAATTCAAATCAAGTTCTCACTGCTCTTCAATCTGCATGCTTATACAAGTTGTAATAACAAAGAATATGTGCTACGTTTATACAGAAAATGAATTGATCTACATAACCATTTTCATATTATCAGTCCTTTCTCATGTTGATATAATTCCGTATTTAACAAAATATCTTCACTCAAACAGACGTTCTTGTGCTACTAAACTTTACGAATTACACTTTGTTCTACACCAGCATTTAACATATCTCAGCAAACCAATAATGTTAAGCTCTACATATTTTGCCTCTGCTTCGTGCAACAAGTACATTTCAATGCTAAAATAGGTACTTCTACATGTTAGATCCATTATATAGCTCAGAAACACAAAGAAAAAACAAATTGTATTTCCAGTTCCCTGATTACACAGTCAAAACCCCAAAAAAAAAGTACTCACCGCCTTCCATAAAAAAGGAAAAATAAATAAATACTAAACATACTGTATTAAACCCTCGCCTTTGCTAACTTTCTATCTTATTTCTTAATTTGTAGGTCACATTTACTATGGCTAATCCATCGGTGATAATATTGTGCTATACAGCTTTTGATCACGCAGTCTTGCATATGCTGTCACTTAGATTAGCGCTAGATTTTCTACTACAAAGAGCTTTTGTTAATTATGTGCACTCATGTCTTACCCAGCATAGCACGCACGTCTATACAGCACATATCGAACTGATATCTGTACTATAACCCAACTAATACATGCCTACAATACCCCTGTAATACTTATGTAGATATGCTTTTGCTCTTATGAAACATGCTCAAATGTATAACGTATGCTCCTTACACAGTTTTTACTTGATTTCTACTATGCTCATCCTATGTATCAACGCCAAAAGAAAAACCCTAATATTGTCTTTCACTGTCATCCGTATTACTAAATTTCAGACGGAGCAAATACCGTGTTTTATACCAAATTACACACTATGTAATCACAATTGCACAAAGTCATGTGCTGCACGGCCTTACAATCCATTAGGTCGTGTTCAAATAAAAGGTTCTCACACCAGTAGAGATACAGCGGCGCAGCATCGCGCGCTTTACCATCCTAGTAAATGATTATGTGCCGAGCTTTTGATGTTTTCTTCAAGTTAACAATGATGAATTAAGCACACCACTCCAAAGTTTTTGACTTTCTACGTGCAAAATATTGTCAACCACAAAGTGGCACCAAATTGACCTAAGAAAAATAACTATGTACACTATTTTGGTTCGTAACTTAGTAAAATTAGATGGTTTTATCAATATTTCTGCAAAAAGAATAAAAGCAGTCATATTTACACTAAATTAGCAAGCAAACATGTTTTCAAAACTCTAAGGGTATTTTAGATATTTTAACATTTATTCACAGCTAAAGCAGCCAATCAGTCAGTCCAATAAAAAATCATACTGCTAAACGGTCTCTCGGGAAAAGCTCCCATCATAGGCTACATCGACTCAGCTACTTTTCAGCCAAAAAACCGCTTTTGACAAATGCTACGTCTCCCCCAGACAGTGCCATAATGCGGCCAGCTTGGTTTCGTTTTGGAAGGAAGCATCAGGGTTTAGACTCCGTGCCGTCGGAGGGGTGATAAGGGAGCAACCGCGAGGCAGACCGACACACGAGATTCGAAGGGCCAACGCGTCGCCGACGGCGACTTGCCTCGCGCTGGCAGCTCGACCGTCCACGGTCACTAAACGTCAGGCCGCGTGGTTGGAACCAAGTCCATGGTCTAACGGGTAAAAATGCGATCAGACAAGTCAGATACCTATCCTGAGTTCCAATTGTCTGCTTAAAAGATAGTATTCTCATTCGACACATCCCATAACACCAATAGTTATATCAAACGCTAACTTTCATAGATTCATGCTACAATTCCAGAGTTTAAATTAAGCTTTCATTTTCCATATGTAGATGGGACGGAGCACCATGCCAAGGGCATTCGATGCTATCATTCAAGAGTGCGCAACGTCATACAAGCAGACATGTTACATGCTTGCAAAACTGCCAAAACAAGGCCCAATACAGGCCCTGTGAAAAAGCAATGGTGCGAGAATTAAATTTAGAATTAAATTCTGGTCATCTTCGGCAACAGCCATCTTAAAATAAAGCACAGCCACTTGGCATGATTTAGTCCAGTTCACCACCCTTTAAACCAACCGGACCTACAATCAAAACAAAGTATGTCAGCCTGATGCTGAGTTCCAAATACATAGCATTAGTATGGTTGCTGGTATTTTGAACAGTTAATAATGCAAGCACGATACAAGACATACGATGATAAGATGCAGAAAGGCAGGTAAAGCAAGTCCTCAACTCCTGATTATGCAAAAGTGTGAAGAATAACATGAACAATCTGTTAAACATGTATCCAATATGTACTGTAATGATGACATTGTATCGACTATTAACCAAGCAATTGCTCAACACAGCAAATTCATCAATACAAATAAAAGAGAGAAATGCAAGTCCACGTGTATATGGACGTCCATGTACTATCCTATTCATCCATCCAAAGTGTTCCGAGATTTGTGCAAGGACATTTAAATTATTAGATGGGATGTTGGTTTGAATTTGGAAGTTATCTCGAAGCACATTTGATGGTGATGATAGTACATGGATGTCCATGTACATGTGGGAAAACCATTCTCAAAAAGATTCTACATAATAAACATGAATGCACGATCAATTTAGCATCTTTCCAAACAATGATGATCCCATCTTGTAATTTCAAGTGGATAATTTCCATGTATTTGGCTTACATACTTATGATAAAAGGGATGTAGCGGAATAGCAAAATGTAGGACAATGGTTCAGTGTCAATGTTCTACTTGCAGCTTATTGATGTCGCTGTTTACCTGTCTGCTCTTCTTGGTTGATGTAACATTTATATGAAACTACCTAATAATCTGATTTCATATTGTATGGTACTATAATTAGCTATTTTTAAATCTTCCAAGAGCTAACACCTTCTATAATTAGCTAATTGCCTAATCCGAAGTCTCCCAAGATTTAAGACCACTTCAATAACAGAACAATAGCAAAACTACAAAAACTCAACCTTTGGACCAAAAGTAACAGGTTACAACAAGCAAGCAAAAGCAGTAAGCTAGACTCAACAGCAATGACCGTAAACAATTTCAAAGACTATTTTTTACATCGAGTATGAAATCATACCTAATGATATGCCACTGCCTCATCTTCTGGAAATGTATGTGGTTCCCGTTGATCTGGAATATAGGAGAAATTTACAGCAGATCAGCATTAGAACGGTGTCTTAACTTTGACACTGCATCAGAAATAGACCATACCTCCCCTGTTGCTTTCCTCCATAACCATGTCTGATATTACTCACGCCTTTGTCATGCATAAGGAGACCAGCTCGTTCATTTGTTCCTCCAGGTCGAACTTCATCTGAAAAACCATTCTCTTGGATGTCTTTTACTTTGTTTGAAACTGTTACGTCACTAATCCCCTGAACAATGTTAAAACTTTGGTGTTGATCACTGGCTTTGGGGATATGTGAACATTTGTCAAACTGATCTCCAAAGTTAGTTGTAGTAGAGCCATTTCCAGATGGCATTGTATTTGACGATCTGGAATCAACAGGTCCTCTTTTTTGCCGAGTGCTTTGTGCCACAGGAGTAACAGCAACTGAAGGCAATAACGATGAGTAAGGAGCAGATGATGCAGCAGCAGCAGCAGCAATTTTAGCAGCAGCTGTAGTAGCCGAAATGATCTGTTGTGCTCCTTCACGAAGGTGAATGAAGTCCCCTTCAATCACAAAGAGCTGCAAACGCAATAAATGTATCAGTAACGGAAATGATCGATATACTCACTAAATTGCTATATGGAAAATAAACAAACCTCTGGATGAATAGCCACAAAATCGTCTAGCTTCCCATAATGCTTCTTATAGTCATGCCAGTGAAGAGGAGCCAACATTTTCCCAAGCCTATTTGGTAGCTGAGAAAAAATGAACATGAATCAGAAAATGTTCCACTAAACAAACAAAACATATAATTTCCATAAGTGGGCGCTCAACAACTTGAAGATGGCAAGTAACTCACAGTTGAACTAATCCTGATTCGGCCATCAGGAGCAGCAGGAACTGCACGAACAATGCAAGCCAAAAGGGATCTCTCATCTAGAAGGGCAGGCTCCTTTGGTATGTGAGGTAACAGTGATCCCAAACCACCACCCGCGGATGTAAGTGTGTCAGCCTGATTCACAACATTAGAACTGAACTCTCCTGCACTATTTTTGAAGTGGATCTGGGTAGTTGATGCAGCAAAATTTGAAGCTTTATGCAGCTGCCTAGGTACATGCTCCTCAGACTGCTTGCCAGATGCAACTTTCTCATCCTGGTTACACAGAGAATGCGTGATATGAGATGCTTACACAGTCAATGGGAATTTATAGAGGGGGGGGGGGCGCAGTAAATTAGAGACCTTCAATTCAGTTTTTTGCTCTTGATGTTCAACCTTTCCAGTAGGGCTGAAATTTGGAGATAAATCCTGGGCTTTCTGCTGCTCATTGAAAGCTAAATGTTCGGTTACATTGGATTCCATAACCTGTAAACAGTTTTTAATAGAACAAATAAGATTAACAGAGCCAAGTTGAACAAAAAACAAACAAATAATAAAGCAAAAAGACTAACCTTTGGTTCATGAGTTGATTCAGCAACCACACTCGTGGAACGTTGTTGTTTCCCATGGGCTATAAGATGTTCTGAATGGGTTATTTGACTCTGCTTAGAAGAAAGCTCATTATTACTAGCACCTGATTGTAACGCATTCTGGTCTGATTGGGATGGCTGATAGTTTGTTTCATCTGGTGTTTGTGAGGCATTTTGTGCTTCCTAAACGATACAAAATTATTTCCAAATCAGAAGATATCACGTTGTCAGTAAAATTATGATACAATAAGCAAAGTGCTTCAAGAGTATAAGTACCTGTTGATTGGGCCAGTGTAGGTTTGGTTGAACTGTAGACTCTGACTGAAAACTACCGAATTGAGGAACACCAGAGTTGGGCAATGCTAAAGATTGAGGTATACCTTGGGGGTGCATCATATAAGAATGCATCCCAGCCATCTGCCCAGAAGGAAGAAAGCCACCTATTCCCAATAGTGAAGATGGAGCAACAGGTACAGCAGAGGCGTTATTTCCCTGAAAGCAACAAGAGTAAAACCTCTCAAGAATATTTCTTGACAATAATGAAATAAAAGGGTCCACACAAATCTATATGATATAGTATGGGGAGAACAGGTCACGTAAAGACATGCTAACAAAAAACAAATAGATATAACTGAAATGTCACACAACGCTATTTGCAGACACTATAACAAAGTCATCCGGCCAATATTGAACAATGTATTTTGCATCTTCCATGACAGCTACTGTTAACTGTTTATTGAAGTTACTCTAAATCAATAATACCTTTATGGAGCCATCAGCACTTCCATTATTTTTCAGTGACTGGCTGCCGTCTGCTGTTGCATTACCGTTTGCAGCCATGTTGTTCCCTTTGCTTTGAACCAATGACGATTCAGCTGAGCCCTCCTGAGCAGCTTGTGAACCATCTTTTTGTACTCCAGTCCGTTCTCTTAACTCAGTTAGTTCCAGCTGCAGTTGTTGTACTGTATGCAGAAAACCCCGTTGCATTTCAACATACTGGGGAAGAACAAGAGGAGGAAGTGAAGAGAATGCTAATATGACACAGTGAATATTCATGAAATACAACGGAACAATAATTTAACAGAAGCCCAAAGCATACATGAATAACAGAAAGAACACGTCTACTGAACTAAACAACTTACCTGCTGCTGGAAACTAATCCAATACTGATTAAATTGCTCAGTACGTTCACGTAACTCAGCTTGCAGGGACTGAGACTGTAAAACATCCATTTCTTGGACTCGTGCCACCCAAGCATGAGCTTCCCTCAACTGTTCATCTTTGTAAAGAATGTTCTCTTGAGCAACCCTATGCTAGAAAAATAAAATGCTCATTGGTGAGTGGCTGAATGCTAACGGGTGTTACAAGCATTTTGAATTTGATGAGCAGGCAATCTTGCAAAAAGACTGAGCATTCATGAAGAAATTTCCCCACAAACAAATAACCTTTTCATTGCTAGGCATAGATACAAAGAACTAACCCAACACAAATAATGCCTGAGATTCTCTCAAGACAAGATAGTTTTTCTACCAACAAAGAAATATGGAGAAACCGTGCCATTAGGAAGGAAATTCACATTCATTTTAAGAGACTACCATATTAATGATTTAAAAGTTGTAACAGCTCTTCATGAGATAGTGCAAACTAGGATATGTTATCTGTACACTGTCAGTAAAAAATGTTAAAGGTTTTAATCATAGTTATTAAGTAGCTCGATTAGTCGCGATTAATCAGTAAGTCGGCCAAGAATCACGACTTGAGCACCTCAACTCGACTTGTTTAGCTAGTCGTGCGACTTGTCGACTTGGTGACGACTTGCGACAACTAGTCCTTGACTTGCGGCGGCTAGTCGGGCGACTAGGGAATTTTTGGTTTGGGCTTGAACAGAAAAATTGCTCGGTTGGGCTTCACCGTGGTTCTTAAGGCGTCGCTTAGGCGTCGCCCCCGCCTTGCCGTCACCCGTCGCCCTTGCGACGTTGGAGAGCCAGATCCGGGCAGGAAGCGAAGCAGAGAGGCCCGTCTGGCCGGATCCCAAGCGGAGAGAGCTCGGGGTGACGTCGGGGAGCTAGAGCCAGCGAAGGGGAGCAGGAGGCTGGCAGCAAGGCGGGGGAGGCGAGGCCTCCCTCCCCACCTCCTCCTGAGGTGAGCTCTCGGCGAGGATCCACGTACCATCTTTGCAGCGGCGTGGAGCAAGAGCGAAGAGGCGGCTGGCGGCGCGAGGGCAAGAGGAGCGAGCTAGGGCTCGCCCGTGGGTGCCTTCCTCCGCCTAGAGCTCGCTTGGTTGCTCCGGATCTCGCCCGTAGGGAAGGGGAAGAGGACGGGAGAGGGCGGGGGTAGGAGAGAAGGCAGGGTTGAGGCGGCGGCAGGAAAGAGAGAAGATGAAAGGAGGCCGGGTTGAGGGTTGAGGTCCTCACAGGCACATCTTGGGCCTGATGAGCTACTGGACTGGGCCAGGTTAGTCTTTTTCTTTTTCTTTTTTGCTTTCTCTTCTCCTTTTCTTCTGCTCTTCTTCTTCTTCCACACTACTCGGTTGCTCCGGATCTTCCTCCGCTCGTAGCGCCTTAGGATGTGTAAGGCGTCGCCTCGCCTCGCCTCGCGCCTTAGCGCTTAAAAGGTGTGAGGGGGGTGGGTCGCCTCACCTTACCGCCTTAATAACCATGGGCTTCGCCCATTTAGAAGTGATACTACAGAGCAGAGCTGCAAAGGAGAGCATCAGACTCAGATCACACATGATGACACGAACAAAGGAGAGGAGAGAGCCCTGGGGAAACCCTAGCGCACCGTCACCGGTCATCAACCCTCGTCCTCCTCCACCTCCCCATGTTGCAGCCCCAGGGGAAGCACAAAAGCGACGACCACACTGGTCGTCGCTGGTTGTCGCCATCCCTCGACGCCGGTCATCGTCCTCCGCCTCCCCAAGTCACCGTCCCCAACTTGTTCCTCCTCCGCCTCCCCAAGTTGCAGCCAGCTTCAACTCCTCTGCTCTGCCATGAGCTTCAACAAGTGGCGAGCCGTGAACTTCAACTTCTTTCCTCCCCTCTCCCCACTTTCCTCTTCTCTTTGCTCTCGCTCTGCTCTGCACTCTGCCCTCATGCTTTATTCGACTTGGATGGCAGTGAGAGTCCAGCAAGTAGTCCTCATGACGGCGATGATGGATAAAGTGGTGACAAGAATGGCCCGCTTGACATGGATGACTAATTTTAGGCGGATTTGATGAGGATGTTTTGGAGTTTGGACTTTGGGGCTTACTTTTGCTCTATTCAAACTTAAGAACTTGAAGTTCTAATATTTTATTGTCGTCGTCGTTAAGAACGCATTGCTTAGTTATGCACTTATACTAATTTGCTACCCCTATTTAATGTTTGTTACGTCATTTTACTTGCTATGTGGCTGTCGACTGCCATGTTTTTTTACTTGTCCCATTGTTCAAGTCTCTGCAATGTGCATACATCATGGTAACTTGGTAGCTTGTCGTCCTAATATTTATTTAGTTGTCGAATGGTCATCTGAATATTTGATTGCTATATTGTTCAAGTTTGCTTTTACGTCGCCACTAAATTGTTATGCTATTGCTCATTTCTCTCTTTCCTTCAAAATTTCAGGGTATTGCCACTCAATTTCAAAGAAATGGATTCGCCAAGAAAGAGATTTTGGGCTCAAAAAAGGTAAGAAATCAGCTCATTACCTTGCATATGTGTTCTCCTCTTTATTTGATGCAAAACAGTACATATACATGTTTTTAATTGTTGCTACAAGCCTAGAACTTACAACAACATAACTATGCTGATTTCCTGGAATTTCTAGTGTCTAGTTGAGGCTAGTCGTGGACTAGTCGCGAGTCGTGACTAGTCACGCAAGTCGCCCCTACAGCGACTTGACTCGACTTGACGACTTAATAACTATGGCTTTAATGAAGTGGGGGCCTAAGTGCCTAACCATATAATGCATAGAGCCCCTTCTAAAATATAATGAAAAATGAGAGGGCTAGAGAAGAATACTTGTTCTTCTAATGCAAGAAATTGGCTTTCTTTTTCTTGCAGATGCTCTTGGAGATCATGAATTTGTTTTAGATGTTGGCCTCTTTCAGCTTCAGAATTGTCACGTTCCCTTCTGTACAAAATAAGAAAACATCAAGCATAAATTTTAATTTTTACAATGAAGCTTCTGATAAAGATAGCGAAAATAGCATCTTGTCACAGATTGTGAACTCAAAAGGTATACAAAATGCTTGTTCCATAACAATATTATATTTAGACATGTATGTCAAGCTGTCAGCCAATGCATGAATAGGTATGATATGTGGTGGTTCTTTGTGGTAAAAAAAAAATAGAGAGAGATCCAGCGAGGTAGCTTAGCACAAAAGCAGCCCATAGAGCAAACTGATGATTTACATTTATGGTCCAGAACTCTGGATGTTGCTTGAAAGTTTAAAGAAGTGCAATTTCTCAACTGCATTATTCTAACTTGTGAAATATGGTTCCATGCCACAAGATACTAAAAACAGCAATAGTACCTGACAGTTGCAAGCTCCTTCGTCTGTTCTCTAAGAAGATCCTGATTTGCCCACACCTGCCAAAAAGGATGAAAGATGACAAATAGAGATCATCAAGTCTCAATCTCTCATTGTGAATAGTGCAAAACGTAACAGGAAAGACCACTAACCGTTTGATGGTCAATCTTCAAAGCATTCAATTCCCTATCCTTATCATCCAATTTTGTTTCCAGCTCAAGAGTGTACTTCTCCCTTTCATGCAGTTGTTCCTGTTCAATACGGACATCAGTCTTTTTTTCCCGAACAAGGGCAAGACAGCACATCAATCGTATTACCATAGACGAGATGCTATATGTGTAACTGAAATGACTAAAGGTAACCAGCAAGGCAATGTGCAGATGAAATCAAACCATAAGGCCAGATAAGTTCACTAAAAGCTACCCTGCATCTTATAGTTATAGCAATAATCAACCAACAACGGTTCGTCGCATAACTATCTTTGAGCATTAGCCACCATTCAACTTTGCTCATCAGCAGATAACCATGTAACCACAGGGCAAGACAACATTATCAATGCATAAATTTACCACAGCATAAAGACCTGTTTCATTCTGTAAGCAAGCAGAAATTAAGCTTAAAAGGACTCCTATTGAGCTGCACCCTATCCATCAACATAACACAGAACTCGGCCACTTTGAAAAGAATAATATAACACAGAAATACAGAATTACTTCCATTTCAACACTACAATGCAACCACCAAAGGTGGTACCTACTCTCTGCCCATCACGCCTCCCAAAATTATCAATAATATGTTATATGTACTTCCTTCCACCTAGTGAGTAGGGCAACACCAAGCATACGATAGCAAAAGCAAGAGATGCGACCTTGAGCTTTGCCGCAGCTGCTACATGCTCCTTGGCAGCCGCCTCGAAGCTGCGCTGCGCCTCGATGATCTGCGGGTGCACGATGGCCTGCGCGCGCAGCTCGATCTCGACCTGCTGCAGCTCCTCCCGCTGCCGCACGATGCTCTGCAGGCGCTGCTGCAGGATGTCCTCGCTGAGCCCCCCGCTCCCGTCGATGGTGATCGAGCAGAAGTCCTCCAGCCCTCCCGCCCCATCCTGCACCAAAACCCAATCTCCCACCGTTACAAACCACGTCACGTACCGATCATTGAGCGGAGGAAGCAAGCACGCACCTCGTAGATGGCTCTGTCCTCGGACTGCCCCATCTTCGCGTGTTCCGCGGCATCCTAAACACCAAAACAACAACACAGGATACGCGAAGTGAGTACGATAACAGAAACGGATGGTGGTGGGGGGAAGGGTTTTGTCGTGCGAAGGGTGCCAAGCAGCGGGACGACCTCGGCGCCATTGGTGCGAAGAAGCGCGCGCCACTCCTTGCGCACCACGCCGGCCTCCATATCGCGGCGAACGGGCGCGCGGTGGCGCCGGCTCCCCTCGCGGGATCGGGATCTGGCGGCGGCTAGGGTTTTCGCTCCGCGCCGCGGATCGTGAGGAGGGGGCCCTGTCTAGGGTTTACGCGCGCGGGGCTGGAGGCAATCGGAGAGGGGAAGCGGAAAATTTTGGGGGATTTCCGCGGGGGGCGTGCGATTTGGGGGAGGGGACGGAGATGGAAGGGGAGAGGAGGGGAGTGGAGACTGGAGACCCCAAAGGGAGAGTGAATGTATGTGTAGGGAAGCAGCACATGGTGAGGGTAGAGCTCATGTTACCACTCTCCCAAGAAAGCACAACGCATGCGTAACGGACACGTGGCCAGACGTACGGAAAAATAGAATAATTGATTATTTGTCACCGTAAAATAGTGAATTTTATGATTTGTCATTACATGTGAGTATGATATATGAGTCCTGAGACCACATGTCATATTCACATCAGTGGCAAATAATCAATTATGAATGTTTAGTAGTGGCAAATAATTGGATCTCCCAAAAAAAATTATCTAGGACGATCCTCGCAGCCGTCCTCCTAAGCCCCTTCCCAATGTCGGACACGTGTACTTCCAGAGAATCAATCTCAAAGCACCCGAAGGCCCGAACGGCCTCCTCTTCCTCTAGTTCCCTCCTCGCGAACACTACTACCCTTTCTCTTCGCTCGTGCCAACACCGCTCGAACCAATCCGTCATCGCCCTCTGCCCTCACTGACGATCTCGTGCGCTGCTCGCGCCCAGCGGTGGCCTTCATCGATGGCGGACTCCTTCGACGGCATCGACGCGACTCCCGCATGGCTGCAAGACGCTAGTAATCTTCTTGTTCGCGTGCGGCGGTGTGGTGGCTTTGACGGCAGCACAGCTCCTTCGACGGCTTCGATGGCGGCACATCTCGGGGACGAGGGAGGCGGAGGAGTGGCACATCCCGACAACGAGGGAGGTGGCGGTGTGGCGGCGCCATAATCTCCTCCCCACTCAGGATGGCACCGGCGCCGGCCCCGTCCTACTCCACGGTCACTGCTCCGACCTCCCTACGGCGCATCCTAACCTCCCTGCATTCGAATTTTGATGTAATGAATCCTCGCGCTTGCGCTTGCGTCTCAGCCCCCAAATAAAACGTGTTTCTCTGAAGTTGACTGAATGTTTGTCAAGAGAACCTATAAATGGTTTCTCTCTAAATGTATGCATGTCCGAACTGAGTGAATGAAAGTTTTCATGTTGTATAAACTGAGTGAATGAAACATGTAAATGGTTTCTCTCTGAATGTATTCATGATTGTTTCTCTGAAGTTTTCATATTGTATAAACTGAGTAAATGAAAGAATGAATGTGTTGTCTCTGAATGTATGCATGTCTGAATGAACCTGTAATTTGTTTCTCTCTAAATGCACTATCATTGAATGAATAGGTGTATTGTATCTCAATGCATTTTATCGGAATGAACAGTATCAGATTATGTCTATGGTAGTGTATGTGAGAGTTGTGCTGTGATGTTCCTGGCATTCCATTTAGCAAGTTCAGAAAGTAGTACAGAATGAATGTAGTTGTCTCTGCAAAAAGTTCAGAAATATTGCCATTGTTCTGATGTAACTCATGTAATCTTTTCATCAAACGCAACTTAATTCATCCAATCTAGCCATAACTTTTTTCATGAGAAATTTATTTACTGTATGTGCTGGTCAGTGTTAGCAAACATGTGCTAACAATATCAGATTGCTGCTTGTTGTTGGTCACTGTTAGCAAATAGGTGCTGGTTAGTGTTAGCTATCAATTGCTCTCGAGAATGCAATGCAATGCAACAACCAACCAGGTGTTGGTTAGTATCAGAAGAGGACACATTACACACAAACTGCAATGCAACAGTATCAGATTGCTGCTTGTCACGATAACAATACAAAAATCAAGATAGTTCACTGTCTTGGTTCCAAGCAAATGTAGAAGATTGCCTACTCCTTGAATATTTTAGGATTCACTACATCAAAATCTAATCTTTGAGAGGTGGACAACAATTGAAAGATCTTGACTAGCTCCAAGTAAAAGATCTCAGATATTCTCCTCGGATCAATCGGAACAAACATGGTCGAACAAACATCAATCGAACTCTTCGTTTGTTACTTCCTTTGGAGCTTCTCCTACAGGTTGTACATACAAAAAAGGCAAAATATTATTGGCTATACAAGGATTGGGGGGGGGGGGGGGTTGATGGGGTAGCACTACCTTTTTTTCTCCCACTGTTTGTTTTATTTCCTTTCTTTTTTTCAAGTACATTTCTCATTCTTTTAGACTTTGGACCTTTTAACACTTGTGGAATTTGAAATTATACTTTTCCTTTTGTTATATATTCACCACACTCATTACAATTTAGAGACACACCACAATGTTTGATAGGTCTTCTTTGGCTTAGTGAATTATCTGCTTCTAGATCTAGCTCATCTATAGATTTCTCTAAACTTTCAAGAAGTTCTTTCGAAACAAAGCACTTCATTGCAATAGATCGATGTTGCCTTTCGAGAGATGCAGGCAGCATGTGTTTGTAAAGGTTCCTTCTCACATCCTTGTTTTCCAGAAAATATAACTCTTTTGGCATATTTCGTCCATCTCTACAGTATATATCAAGATGGCAAGATGAAAACTTCATTGATATTGAACACTCGAATAGCATGCCCGCACAACAAACCTATAAGATAGGAAAAGTAATTTAGAACCAATCAGCATTATGAACTAGTAAATTGTTAAAATCAGCAGTATGAACTACTAAATTGTTAAAATCAGCATGTGTACCTATATATTCATACTTTCTACAGGAACATGATATGCTCATATCCACAGAGTTAAACACTACTTGTGCGTCATCTTCAAATTCCATAGGCATCACTTGGTATGTTTTGATTGTCCCCTCACTAAGTGACAACTTGCATGATATTGAAAATTGCTCTTCAAACTGCTCCTCAAAATCAGAATAAAGCCTCCTTGTATATGATTCAGCTGCAACCTTCAACATAGGTAAGTTTGGAATGTAAGTAATTGGGTCAGAGTGTTGTGATTTATAATCTGCATCCAACTCATTTTCACAGAGATTAGTGGCGTACTTCTCATATTCTACTAGGAGTTTTGAAAGAGATAGTTTCTTACAAAACCTTTCCTGAACACATTGTTCATACCTTCACTCCTTTGAGTCAAAGTCATGTCAGCAGAAAAAGAATCATGGCGGTAGACAGCAGCCCACTTCTCACGCAAATCATATAGGTTTTTGAGCCATGAGTTCCCCTCAAGGTTATAAGTACTCAACAACTCTTGCCATTTCTTGTTAAAGTATGCCACTGACCTTTCTTCATACACACATCTCTTAAAGTCGGAAAGAAATTGAGGATGGTTAGGAATTACATGACTTAGATGCTTAGCAGCATTTTGATAAATGTGCCACAAACAAAGACGATGACTTGTGCTTGGGAAAACAATGCTAATTGCTTTGGATATGGCAGCAAATTGATCTGTGAAAATTGTTACAGGTTGCTTCTCGGACATAGCTATCAGATATGTGTTAAAGAGTCAAATAAATGATTCAACACTTTCATCATATAACAATGCAACTCCAAAAAGAATCGTCTGCTTATGATGGTTGTTTCCAATGAGTGGAGCAAAAGGTATTTCAAACTTATTTGTCTGAAACGTGGTGTCAAATGTGTAACAGCCCAAGATTCCTAAGTTGGATTAGTTAAGCATCTAATAAGCATTTGTGAAATTTTTGGACTTTTTAAAGCTTTTGTTGCAAAGCAAATGTGTTAAAACCTAGTAATCCAATATTTCTTCTCCAATTCAAAAGTCCAATTTGCATTTGGGGCAAAACTAAAAAGGTACCAAATATGGGAATATTTATTTTGGGATTCAAATTATCAATAGTAAAACCTCATATGCTCCTAGAATGCTTGAGGTACTTTCAAAAGAATTATCAAAATTCAATTTGCAAATATACTTTCTTTATCTCAAAAATACAAACTGTCTTTTATTTTCAAAATATAGTAATACCCATAGCTAGGAGTAGTTTAGTTGAGCTCTATATGCTCTGATTTGCTTATTTGGAATTTTCTGAAATTTTTGGAGATTATTTGGTTCCTTATTGGATTTGCATATTCAAATTGAGTTTGAATTTAAACTGCAAGCAAATCTTGTGAACAGTGCCTAGAAATATTTTCCTAGATTCTGTAACACCTTATAAACTCACCTTCAAACTTTCACAATTTTTAGAAATAATTTATTATTTTAAAATAGTTAGTCAAAGTAGAGATTTCAAAGTCAAACATCAAAAATAGGAACTTCAAACAATTTTAGGGAAAAATGCATTACATTAAAAACTCTAGAAAAATTATAGAATAAACTAGGCAGTGTCAAGAACCTTCCATAACAATTTTAGGATTTTATGAGCTCATAAGCTATCTCTAAAAATCACTTAACCACCTCAGCTTTTCTGGAAAATCAGAAAACCCATTTTTTTCCTCTCTCCTCACTGTTCCTCCAACCGGGTGTGTTGCAACCGAATTGGCTCCATGTGGCTCACACCACTCTCTCCCACTGACCAGTTGGCCCAACCTATAGCCCTTCTTCTCCACTGAGCCAAGCTAGCTCTGTCTGTGCATGTCCACGCACCCTGCGTAGCCGCGCCAACACATCATCACTACCCCCGGTTTCGGCTGAGCACTGGCAGTTTCCATACGCCCATGTCGTGCCCATGCTCAGCCCTGACCACCCATGTCCTGCCCCGGTCGCCACGACCATGCCCCGCTGTCTTGCTCCCTCAGTAGCTCCGAAGCAAATGCCATCGCCTCTTCTTGTTCCCATTGAGCCTTCGCCTATTTAAGCCGAGCACCGAGTGCCTCTAACCCTCTTATTCATCTCTCTGCTTCTTCCTCTCCAATTTCTCCTCTCTATGAGCTCCAATCAATTGAAGTCCCGAATGCCGAGCTCTGGCCATGGCCGCACTGCCTCCAAGCATTCTGGCCGAACCAATGGACTCCAACCCTAATATTCATGTCCTTGGAGTTCACCTTGATGTCCTCTTGCTTACTCTCACCTCCTTTATCTCCATTTGCAACCGGAGCACCAAGATCGCGAAGCATCTTCAACACGGCCAGTGACATTCGGAGCATGGCCACAACCTCTGTAGAGATCATGTGGATATGATCCTAATCTTAGTGTGTTGAACAATTAGCAATAGCATCGAGGTGTTTGGAGAAACCCTCATTTTCTGTGAAAGTCCTCATCATTGTCAGTCAGTGGCGGTCGATCGCCAAGAGGCGGCGGTTAGACCTACAGATGGCGGATCGACCGCCACTCAGCGCTTGGACTGCCACAGCTTTGGCCAAGAGGTCAAGGTCTAACCGGCCAAGAGGCGACAGTTTGACCGGTCATAAATGACTTTTGAGTTTGGAGCTGGGCCAAAAATAGAGGGTGTAGGCAAGAAAGGGGTTTTTTTTCTACACTTGGTCTCATAATTTTTGGAGCTTCGAGTCAAAAGATCTATTCGTTTGAAATTTCTAGAGAGTTTCGTATTTTCAGGGTGGAATTTTGGCTAAGTCCCTGCTGGGCGGTCAGACTGGCCAATAGGTGGTGGTCAGACCAGCCAGGGGGCAGTCAGACCGGCCATGGGTGGCAATCTGATTGGTTTTGACTTGTTCGTCGACCATCTTGGTGGCGATGTTTGTTGGTTAGGTCAAGTTTATGGGTTTCATTGCATAGATGTTGCATGATGCATGTTTTGGCTAACATGTGTCAAGTTGCGAAAACTTGTGCCCGAAAATGGTTGCTTGGTCTATTGTTGTGCAGGTGACTTGGAGTCAACTATGGTCAACACGAGGAGGACCGGGACTAGGTTAGGAGAACCAAGGTCCAGAACGGTCGTGGATATCAGGTAAGATGGTTGGACTCAAGCAATATGCAAGATGGACTAGAACCATAGAAGGCGAAGTTTGAGCAAAGGCCTTTGTGAAGGTATGTGCTCATGCCTCATCAATTATGTGAATTGATGATTGTGCGTGTGTCAAGATTGCTACGTAATCGGTTTGCTTGTTTGTGATGGTTGTAGGACACCAGAGCCAGGTCATGGTGAGGCGAACTAGATTGGGACTAGGTTAGGAGAATCGAGGTCCAGGACGATTGTAATATCCCAAAGTTCTGTTACCAAAATAAAAATAAATAAAATTATTACTTTATTAGATTTTCTAAAATCTGAAAGAGTTTTATTATTTTATTTGAATTTCTAAAGTTTTAATAGTCAAAAGTAAAATTTATTAAAGTTTTTGAAGTTTTATTTGATTTAAATTGAAAAATAAAAATTAATTAATTTCTAGAATTTTAAAAGCTTTTCCCGAATTATTTTAAAGCCAAAACAATTTATTTGCAAAATCTATTACCAATTATATGTTGGAAGTATTTTATTTAAGTCCAAAATAACTCTCAAAATTTCTGTGAATTTTTCTAGAATTTTTGGATTTTATTTGCTATTTTCTAAACCCTTTTTTATTTAACCGAATTATCTAATTTGTTAAATCATTTGAAAATCCCAAATCACTTTCGGGCTGAAACCTTGGACCGACCCATTTTCTTCCACGCCGTGCGACCCATCTCCACCTAAGCCATCTCGCTTCACCCGCACGTGTGATCTTGACCGTCGGATTGAAATTCGATGGCCATCCGCATCCCTCCTCTCCTCCTTCTATTACAGGTGGGCCCGCCCACGTTTTCTTCAATGCCCGTTTCTTCCTCCTCCGGCCGCAAGAACCGCCCGCTATTACCGCGTGTGGGAGCTCTATATCCGGCGCTAGTTTGGCCCCCTTTCTTTACGGTTTCGCTCGCATTCAAACTCTCCGTTCATGCCACGCTCGATCCCAGCCACCTCTCCCTCTTTCGTGCGCAGTTACACTGAAATCTCGCCATGGTCGCTGCCGCCCCCGCACCACGATCTCCTCCCCCGGCCACTCTCGCGCCCTATAAAAGGGAGCCCCAGGAGCCCTCTTCCTTGCTCATCTCATTCCCACTACCCACTCCTCTCCCCTCTCGGTTTGGTCATATTTCGTGTTTGAAGTTCCTTGGCCGCACGCCCTTTCTTCCTCAATTCCGGCAACCACAAGGTCTCATCATCGACCGCGACCACCTATTCGGCATCGCAACTCCACGTTCTCTCTCGTGCACACTCTGGTTTCGTCGGAGAGCCACCCGAACGCCGCCGCCTCGTTGACCCTGTTTCGCCGCCGCCAATCTCCTTCATCGCCAGTTTTTCCTACACGCCCCGAGAATTTGAGGTGAGCATTAGGTTCGGTGTGTTCCACTCTTGCTCTCGGTGCCCTCGCCGGCCTTCGCCGTGCCACCGTTCGCTAGCGCCATACGCGTCCGAGCCGCCGCCGGTTCTGCTGAGGTGGCACCGCCACGTGGCTGCCACGCGATGCCACGTAGGCACCACCTCGCCTCTTCATTGACATGGCTCACACGGGTGTCACGCCCACGTGGCACTACCACTGTGCCGCAGGCCCCATGTGTCAGCGGCTCAACCTTTTTCCCAAATTAAAAATAATTCCAAAATTCCAAGAAAATCATTTATTCATCATTTCATGTGATTTCTAAACTTCCCGGGCTTCGACCTTCGATTGCGCCGCCACCAGAGCCGCTCCACCCCCGTTGTCCACACCGTCGTCATCGTCGCGTCATCGCGAAGCTGGTGCACCCACTTGCTTCACTGGAGGACCCTCGGAGTGCCTACTTCACCGGAGCCGTAAAGACGTCGCCGCCAAACCTCACCGCCGACGCGAACCACCACACTCCTCTACCGCAAGGTAGCGCATCAGGATCCCCGTATCTCCCTCTCTCTTTTGGTACCATCCACACCCCTCGTCTCGGCGTAGAACGCCGGCGAGCTCGCCACCGGTTGTGCACCGTCAATGGGCCTATGTGGCCAGTCCACGTCAGCGCCATGTCGACGCCACGCAAGCGCTAATCCAACGTGGTCGCCTATGTGGCGCCACATCAACCCAGCCCTCCAGAGCAAAAACCCCGTGGGCTTAGTTCATGTGGACCATGTCTATGACACGTGGGTCCCACATGTCAGCCTCAGCCGCTTTTCTTTTAAATTCGGAAAAATCCTTCGCTGACGTCATGCTGATACATTAATCTGAATTTTCCATTGGAAGAATAATTCCAAAATTCGGAAAAACCCTAATTTCATCATTTCATGTGATTTCAAAACTTCCCGGAGTTCGTTCTCCTTCATACGAACTCTGTTTTTGTCTATTCAAATTTCTAAATTCATATAAATTCAAGATCTAGCTATCTAAACCAAAATTATTTAGTTTAGAGTTCATTTGGATTCTATTTTGAATTTTGTTTGAATTTGGCTTATTTTCACGTATAGATTTCAACTACTTCGAAGAGTCAGATTTCGACGCCGTTTGAGAGCAACTAATTGAGCAAGGCAAATTACATCCTTTGATCATATTTGAATCCTAGTATTTTAAATTATTTAAATTTTGTTTTAAATTATTATTGCATGTGTATTTATATTCAAGTAATTTAAATTCTCGTTTTAAGCTTTATAGTTATTCCCAATTCCCTTGTATGACCGATAATTATCAAGAGAGGTGGTATGGAGAATATTTCCGAATGCGATATATATTCTGGAGTTAGAATTTGATGTTTGGATAATAAAAGTAGATTGTGGGTAGGTGTTTAATGATAAAGAAAGAATGTTGATGGATATAGGATTAATGAATGTTGAACTACAGAAATAGGTAATTATTGATATTAGCCTATTGACGAATATGAATGATAGAACTACACGATTGTTAGATATTGGGTTATATAATTTGATTATTGTTGAGATTGAATTATAGATACATATATTATTATTGGGCATCGGATTATCGGAGATGGAATTATAGGATTACATAATTGATGAACATGGGATTGTAGATATACATTATGGATGGATATTGAATTATAGAATCATGTGATTATTAGATATTGGATTATATGAATACATGATGATAGGATTAGCAACTCATGATGTTAAACTTTGGTGGATTAGTTGAATCAAGCAGTATGCATAAAACTCTATGGGATTAGTAGGAAGAATTGGTTATATTGGATTATCGGATTATATTAATGTTGGATTGTAGGAGTAGATGGAATTTTTTTATTAATTAACCTTTTTTTGAATTTTATTTTAAAGTTAACCCCCGGCGCACTTTATTTCCAATTCTGACCCCTTTGGTCATGCCACCACCCGTGGCGTGACAAAATAATACTGTCACGCCAGCCCATTTCTGGTCAAACTCTTGTCACGCCACTGGAAGTGGCGTGATAGTGTTATTTGGTTACGCCATAACCAGTAGCGTGACAAAAAGTACTATTTTGGGGACTTATCCTAGCGCGTGACAGTATTGTTTTGTCACGCCACCACCCGTGGCGTGACCAAAGGGGTCAGAATTGGAAATAAAGTGCGCCAGGGGTTAACTTTAAAATAAAATTCAAAAAAAGGTTAATTAATAAAAAAAAGTTCGAGTAGATGGTTGTTGCATATTGAAATATAGGACTAAATGATTATTGGACTATAGTCTTACATGATTGTTGGATAATAGGTATACATGACTGTTGGATAATAGAGATATATTATTATCAGATGTTGGATTGTAGAAGTAGAATATTGTTGGAGAATGGATGGACAATGTCGGATTATAGAGATAAATGATTTATGGACATTGGATTACGGGAAGTTGGATTATAGGAATACAATATTGGAGGTTGACCTACTGACCTTGAAATTGACAATTCTTGAACATTAATCCATCATACATTGTCGCCCTAGATAAAACTTTTGTTAATACAATAGTGTTAACAAGATGTTTTTGATTGAAAAACTTTGTGCTTAGTCAAAGCTTAGACCAAAAATGTTTGATTTGGGAAATTTTAGCCAAAAATCAAATGTTGTTTAAATTGTATCCATAGCATTGGTGTATTATGGAAGTTTATAAATGACTTTGCAAAAATGAAATAAAATGATGGTTTGGACTTGGGCGAAATGGATGTTTGGATGGTACATGTTTATGCATAGGCTCAATCTGGTTAGGGTTGAGGCCTAGGGGTTGTTTTGGAAGTCGCCTAAGTCAATTAAGGACCGGCCTTTGAGCCGCATCTTGCTAAGCCACATCGTACTACCACATGTCCTGAGAATGGGGAGGGGACCTGGCTGACTAATTTGCAATGTTTCACCGTGGTCGTTCCATCTGGTTGTGTGGGTGGTCTTTTACAACCTACGTACATGCATTCTCACCTGGCGCAAGAGGGGCCTAAAAACTCTGCGAATTTCTATCCAAAGGGGGCGAAACCGTAGCGAGGGGGGACTGCGGTGGAATGGCGCATTGTAAAGGCCTTGTCACGTGCTCTAGACTTCTTACCTAAGGTAGTGGGCGGTGGTATCGACGGATGCCAAATACACTAGAGAAATCGTGTCATGTGGGCAAAGCTGTACAACCTCTGCAGAGTGTTAAGAACTATTCGAATAGCTGTGTCCACAGTCATGGACATGTTTGGCAAAAACCATTCAAAGTTAGACTTGGTTTTGATTTCAAAATGATTTGACACAAATGATTTTGGATTTCTATCCAAATGGAAATTGGGCGAGAAGCCATGTGATAGGAGGGTATCCTTCACCATTCATGTGTGAATGTTATCTGACTATAAAACTTGAGAATTTATAAAATGAATTTTAGTTATATAATAACTGTTTGGGAACTTAATACAAGTATTTAAAAAAACATTGCTTTATGCAAATTTAACCAATAAGCCTTCCTTTGTTATATCCATGCATGCATTAACTCTGCTATTAGGTGTAACTTGCGAGCATGGAAGTTGTGCTCATCCTTGCTTCATGCAAATAAATTTCAGAGGAGAAGAACTTTGCTACCGGTGTGGATCTCGACGACTAGACCGCTATCCCAGTCGATTGCTTGTGGCAGATCAGCTGGACTCCACTACTTCTTCGTCTTCCGCTGTGTTCTTTATTGTTGGCTTGTAAGCCTCTTTTGTAATAAACTCTGTTGATTATTAATATAATTATGCGATTCATGGATGTTACCATATCTGTTTAACTATGTGAACTAGCTACTAATCATGGGACTAGTTCAGAAATGCACAGAGGATTTGGGGTGTTAATCTCGGGTCCGACAATTTTCTCGTAGACCAGCTTGCTCGAATAGCTTCTTTTCGATCGCAAGTACCAAAAAGAGTATTCCTGGAACAACTCCAGAAGCCGTCTCTGGTTGAAATACCAGAGACACCTCCTATTGAGACAACCTCTCTAGAATATGAAGATACCTGGATGCATCCCATCTATGAGTATCTTCAGATGGGTTCCATACCCGACGATGATCTCGAGGCGGATCGTTTACCCCGAAAGGCTAAAATGTATACTTTGGTTGAAAGAGTCCTCTACAAACGAGGCACTCAAGGGGTACTCATGCGATGCATATCGCAAAAAGAAGGACTAAACCTCCTTCACGACATACATGGGGGCATTTGTGGAACTCATACTTCTTACAGAACGTTGGTTGGAAAAGCCTTTCGACAAGGATTTTACTGGTCAACAGCTCTCTACGATGCCAAAGAGTTGGTTAAGAAATGTGTACAATGCCAGTTTCATAGCAGGTAAATATACCAACCAGCTCAGGCATTATAAACAATCCCTCTATCTTGGCCTTTTGCGACCTTGGGTCTTGATATCTTAGGACCGTTCCCAAAGGCTCCAGGAGGTTTCGAGTTCTTTTTTGTGGCTATTGATATGTTCACAAAATGGATTGAAGCCGAACCTGTGACTGGGATAACAACGGAAGTAGCAAAATGGTTCATGATGAGAAGCGTGATCACTCGGTTTGGTGTCCTAAGTCGAATAATCACACATAATGGTAAACAATTTTCTAGCGCAAAATTCCAAGAATTTTGTGACAAGTTGGGTACCAAGCTGTGTTACGCCTATGTTGCCCATCCCCAAAGCAATGGGGCAGTTGAACGAGCAAATGGTCAAATAATGCAGGGAATTAAAACTCGAGTCTTCGAATAGCTTGTTAAGCGCTTGGGGGCTTGGGTACAAGAATTACCCTCAGTACTATGGGCAATTTGTACGACTGTTAGTTGGGCTACAGGTGAAACACTTTTTTTCCTAGTTTTTGTTGCTGAAGCCATGCTTCCTCTAGAACTAAAAATCAGGTCAACAAGAGTCGAGAGTTTCAACAACTCAGCTCAAAAACAACTTCGAGCGGATGACATTAACCTGCTCGAAGAAAAGAGAAATCAATCCAAATACTATGATCGTAAGGTCGAACCTCGCAGCCTTGCTGTAGGTGACTTGGTATTGAGAAAAATTCGATCCCAGTCTAATCGGAACAAACTTTTCCCCAAGTGGGAAGGTCCTTACACAGTGGTCGAAGTTATGCGACTAGGTTCGGTACGACTAGTAATGGAAGATGGCCAAATTCTCTCTAATTCTTGGAACATCGACTAGTTACACAAATTCTATGTGTAATCGACCAACATTGTAATAAAGCATCAGGTTCTTTCCATCTTTATTGTCGTACTTTGAGTAGAGCTTTGACAATTTTTTCAACCATACCCTGGTCGAAGGTCTGCCTACGACTAGTTTCTAATCGTAAGCTTTTCTACGACATTACACTGGTCGTAAGACATTCTACGACCAGTACCCAGTTCATCGTTACACTGGTCGAAAGGATGGTAACATCACCTAGTTGAAGCCTTTCCTCCCTACACGTGGTCCGCCCACTAGAAGGAACTTCCTAGTGTTGAGTCGTTCCTCTCTTTTTGCTGCCAACACAAAAAAGCTTGGGTTTAAAACATGGACGAAATAATGTCAAGCCAACTCTTAGTACCTTAGTTTATTTATTCATTGATTTTTTAAAAATAAATTAAGCCGAGTACACTTTTCAAATTTGCTTGACTACTTTTGGTAAACTCGCTTCGTTTTAACTGGTCGGAGGAAGTTGCAACACCTAGTCGAAGACTTTCCTCTCTGCACGTGGTCTTGCCCACTGGAAGGAACTTCCTAGCGTCGTCCTGTTTCTAACTCTTGCTACCAGAGTGAACCTGCCGAGTGCATTGGAAAGAGTTGAGCGAATTTTTAAAAGGCACTCCAGACATTTATCTAACTCAAGTTGATCGTTCTTGATTTGATTAATCTAGTCGGAGATAGTAACATCACCTAGTCGAAGCATTTCCTCTCTGCACGTCGTCTTGCCCACTAGAAGGAACTTCCTAGTGTCGACTCGTTCTTACTCTTTCGACCAGTGCATGATAATCGTGATTGAAAAACTACAAGTTAACTAAACCTCTCTTTTTAAAGAAAATTCATTTCACACTATTTACTTGGTTTATCTAAATAAACCAAGCAAATAGTCGGGAGCTAGGATAAAGTTATTAACTTGACTTCAATTCTTAGTCTTGCTCTTTTTTTCTATTCATTATCTTATGAGTTACTAACTACTCGATAAGATATATATCAACAACAACAAAAACTTGTCTTTACAGGACTCAGGACTCTGGTACAGACTACTCTGACAAAGGAGATCCTATTTGCATCTCCTCCGTGTCTTCCTCGGTGATCGGCTGCATTTCCGTCATTAACTGCTCTGCTTTTGCTTCAGGGCAAGCGAAGTTGTCTATGACGGGTTGCAGATTAAGGCTGGGGTCACGAGCTTTAAGTTTTGCTAAAACAAATCTTATTCCCTCTTTGACTTCCTGCTTTATCGAATCGAATTGGTTAGTCTTTAGAGTAGTCAGCAACTCTTGCAATGTTCTGATTTGATCGCCAATGGCACTCGAGTGGCTAGATAGCGTGTCATCACGAGGAATAATTCCCTTAGCATGAAGCCCACCAAGTGCATTGTTCAGAAGAGAGACATTGTCTTGAAGATTGATCTTCGAAGCCTTCATTTCCTTCTGATTATGAGTCGAAGTCTCGCGGAGTCGTTTTATTTCTACTGCTTGCTCTGAAAAGAATAAGACTAGTAAGAAAAAACGACCTGGAAAGGAAAGCAAAATCAATCACAGGTAAAGATTTGCTTACCAACTAGTCGAGAATCTAACTTCTTGACTTCTTCATCGTGAGAGGCAATGCTCTTTGTCTAGCATTCCTCCCATGACTGGACCTCTTGGTCTTTCTTTGAAAAAGAATAAAAGCTAGAGAAAGAAAGAATGGTCGTAAGCGGTTTTAAGTTCAGCACTTACCGTTTATTCGTCGCTGCAACTTTTGGATTACAGAGTTTGCCTCCTGAAGCTTATTCAGGAGGTCTTCATTCTTCTCACTTAGCTTTTTCGTCTTGGCTTTCTCATAGTCGAGAAAATCAGCTAATGTCTTCTCGTCACTCTTGAACCTACAAAGGAAAAGAGTAGACATCAGCATAAAATAAGCGGTCGTAAGTTCTTCTATGACCAAGAACTAGTCGTAAGTCTTTCTATGATAATACCCTGGTCGTAAGTCCTCTTACGACCAGTACCTAGTCGTAAGTTTTTCTATGACAATACCCTAGTCGTAAGTCCTCCTACGATCAGTACCGAGTCGTAAGTTTTTATACGACAATACCCTGGTCGTAAGTTCTCCTACGACCAGTATCTAATCGTAAGATCTTCTACGATAATTCCCACAAGAATTGTATAAGTGGTCGAAACATAAAACGACTATGAATACCAGTTACTTACCATCTCTCTACTTGCTCGCAGAGCATCGCCTTCTCCTGTCGGAGCTGGACAAGTTGTCTGTTATACTCAACAACAGCAACAATTTGTTCCAAGGCTTTCTACATAAAGAAAGACAGTAAGAAGCAAGAAAAGACATATATGTGAATACCGAACATCAGATACTTACATTCATAGTCGTTCGAACAAACGGAGATACTACCATCGTAGGGTTCTTCAGCTCGTCGATCTTCTGAACTCGGTCCCACCACACCTTTTCGAGACACTCATCGTCGAAAACATCCCCCCTATTGGGAATGTCCATGGGGTGAGGAACGCGAGCACGAGATCTAAACGCGCGAGATCCTATGACGGTAGCAGGAATGAAGAATCCGAAGGAGTGGTCGAAGAATTCGTACCCTTCTTCTTCTTCGGCGGTAGTGGCATGAGAAGCTTGACCTTGGGGGCTGGGAGGATCATCCATGATGATTTCCTTCCCAGCACAGTGATTGAGTGCTTCACCCCTATAGGACCGGAAAGGCGACTAAAGGGGGGGGGGTGAATAGGAGCTCGCCTAATTTTCACCTTTGATTAGATTCAACACAATATCACTCCGATAGCTACAAAAGCTATGAAGATCAACAATCAAACATAGAGGAAGACTTGTGTTGAACCCAAATCAAAACCCCAAACAAGAGACTAAAAACCCGAGATCAAAACCACTAGATCGGACTAACCGACGGCTTACGAGCAGTCAAATCGAGATCTGGTCAAACCGACATGTAAACATCGGATTGACCGGATTCTGGTCGAACTGGCATTGAAATTTCAGTCTGACCAAACCTGACCAGAAGCACTATTGACAGCCCGAAACCAAAACGAAAATCGGTCTAACTTTTGATCTACACGGCCAAACTTGACCAAATTTGGAACACACCTTCCTAAGGATATTAGGAACCTATTCCAAGCAGAGATCATCCAGATCTACATCAAAGTTTTGACCTTTTTCAGTTTTACCGAAGGAGAGTTCAAAACCGAGCAAAACGAAAAACTTGATCCAAAAATTGCTCGTGGGAGATTGATGATCTAGATGATCCTAGATGTATTCCCACATATTACAGCAAGGTAAGTGAGGGCAAGAAACCAACCAAAAACTACAGGATCAAGGAAGCACTCAAAATCATCAAAAGAGAAGGAAGAACACAAGAAGACTCATCTTTGAATAATCATCCATAGATTGATTCAAGATTGGTTGCTGGTTACAGCCACTCTCTCAAGGAGGACAAGAGCTCAATCCATGAGCACACACCCAACTCATCTCTCTAGAGCCTAAGCCTCTCCTCTCTAATCCTTAAGACAAACTAGGGTTTCTCCAAATGAAGTGCTTGGAGCTGCTTTGAACAGCACCCCTCCTATTTATATGAGGCTTAGACCTTCAAGAAGATAAACCCTAATAGGCTCCCGTTAAGGTCCAATACAAACGGGTCACACATGCACGCGTTTTAAAGCGCCGTTTTCACTTCCACTTGACCTAAACCACTTCATGCGCCGACCCACGCCGCGGTTTTAGCCAAGAGTCACAAAGGCGGTATTTGGGGAAATTACCAAAATACCCTTCTCGATCCTTCTCCGTGGACCGAGTCCAACTCGTCAAGCAATCGCCGCTTGCCACGTGTAGGTTGATCACGGCCTCATCATGTTGGCAAGTCTCTCCGTCCGAGATCCCACCGAGCCTCCATGGCACTTGCACCGACTTCGCCGCTTGATCCAACCTGTCACACCGAATCGCCTGTTCGGTCATCTCGCTCTATTCTCATGCTATGCTTGAGTCACTCGACCACCCGCATCCATGATCGCCTGGACCTTAGCTCTCCAAGCTTAGTCCCGATCCTCCTCGCTGACCGTTGTTGACATGCAAGCCACCTGCACAAAGAATAGACAAGCAAACTCAATCCGGGAACAAGTTCTTCACAACTTGACCCACGTTAGCCAAAACATGCAATATGCAACACATATGCATTAACAAACATAGATATAACATATCCCATAATCAATTCACAACAAATATCAACAATCAAGACAAAACCGGCCGATCACTGCTCGCTTGGCCAGATCACTTCGCTCGGCCCGATCACTGCTCGCTCTGGCCCGACCGCCGACTTAGGCAGGATTTCGCTTAAGGCTTGGCTTGTCGACCGCCAAAGAACTCGATAGAACAGAACTTTGTCAAAATGCTTGAATCGACAAACCACAAATGCCATTGCCAATTGTATCATCATCCTAAGATTATGGGCATATCCCCATGGTATCCACAACCCCCATGGTCGGACGCCTCCGCCGCTACCTCTGCCACTTTCATCTCCAGCTCCACGACCACCTTAGTGGTCGTAGCCGCTTCAGCAAAAACAGCACTCTCCACCACTCGGACGGCGGATGATCGTTCGATCACCGCCATAGTCATTTCTCCAACTATCGGGGAGGTGGCAGTGGGTTTCTTGGCAGGAACATCCTTGATGACTAAAGGAGCCGGGCTAAGATCATAAAAAAAAAGGGAAACACCTTCGATGGTAAAAAGCAAAAGGTAAATACTGCTCTTACACTTTTCTCTTTGAACATACCTTCGTGTACTGGACTTGATCTTGAATTTAGAAGAAACCTTCCCTAAAGAAGATTTCTTTGACTTTTTCTCAACCACGTCTGGTCGAGAATTGAGTTAAGGAATGGCCACGACCACGTCTGGTCGTGGGTCTTGAGCGAGCATGACTGCTCCTTGGGCCTCTTGGCTCTCCAGATGGTCGAGACCTGTCTCGACCACCTCAAGGGCAGCACCACCCTCGACTACAAGTACTGCTAGCGCAACAGTTTCCTTCACAAAAGACATAAAGCTCTTCCAGTTCTCCTTTTCTAGTCACTTGACAAAGCCGCGAGAGGCAGAAACTTCGAAAGTCTTATTGTCGTAATAAAAGGGTACCTTGGTCTTAGGGGCTTTGCGCTTGAGAGGCTCGAGTGCTTCGACCTCCGCAACCTCTACTGCAGAAGCCAAATCTGCAGCAAATTTTGCATAAGGCCTAGTCGGGTCAAAAGTGCTCGAGCTTGCGCCTTCCTTGTCGGCGACTTGCACGAGCTGACACCTCTTGGCCAGAGGAGAATCAAACTGCTCTCTCGCCGCGTCAATAACCATCAGCACGACTTCTTCCTCGTTCTGACGGTTTTTCATGCCTACTTTCTGCAAGAATCAGAAAGAGAGATATTACAAAGTGGTTGTAAGTTTTTCTACGACAACCCCCTGGTCGTAAGCTTTTACACGACTAGTACCCGGTCGTAAGCTTTTCTACGACCAGTACCTAGTTGTAAGTTCTTCCACGACTATAAGTTCCTAAAGATGAAATCAATTCTTGATTACCTTTAGGGATAGGGATCTGCCCAATTTCCCCCAATGGCCAATGCTGCCCAGTAGCTTCAATACACTTCACGAACTGACTCTTCGGAATCTTCTCGGCGGTGACCAAAGCTTTGACCTTGGTCGCATCCATCTCCGATTCGGCCCATTGGGAAGCGGCTCCGACCATCTCTCTCAAGGGTCGGGGATTCAGATTTGGAAAGATTTCAAAAGGATGCTTAATTTGGTCGGCGGTGGAGAGGGCGAGAGCTCAAAGAACAGTAGGAGCGATTGGGGGAAAAGTAAAAAAAATTAAGTCTTACCCCCGGTAAGTATTTATAACCGCACGCCTGAGTTAAAGACATGGCGACCCAACGATTGTCACCGCTTCGGGAACTACTCCAACAGACAGGTCTGTGAGATTCGATTCAGATTCTTAAATTTGTCTGCTCGAGAAAACTGAACCTGTCTTCACACCTCAAGCGAAATTACCTTCTTGACCAAGTCATTTTCTGGTAAAGAGCAACAGCAATCGGAAAGAATTTATCTTCTGATTACAGTACTGCGACTACTATGTGATCGTAAGATCTCCTACAACCACCTTGTAAGTCGTAAGTCTCTCTACAACCTTCTTGACCAAGTCAATTTCTGGTCAAATGAAATACCTGTCAAAGAGTTTTTCCTTCGACCACCTCTCTACGACCAGCTAATGGTCGTAAGATCATCTATTGCTCATTTCCCAAGTAAGTTATTTTCACTTGAAGCTGGGGGGCTAGATGACGAGGATATAATAATCCTCATTTAATTATTTATCTGTAATTCAAATTATGGATAATAATGACATTATATGGTTCTTAAGTATACCCCTTAATATTCATAAGGGAGAAGCTGGAGGTCATAAGTCCTTCTACGACTACCCCATAGTCGTAAGTCTTTCTACAACTATGTTTTGATCGTAAGCTCTTCTATGATTAGTTTGTGGTCGTAAGCTATTCCACGACCACCACCTGGTCGTTAGCTCTTCTGTGACCAATCTCTAGTCGATGTGGCTTACAGACATGTGGGCCTAATCGATCAGGGAATCTTTCGCACCATATTTAAAGATATGGGCAGTAAACTACGCTGTTATTCTCTGGAATAATAGCACGAATCAACTCCCTGTCATGGTGATAACTGCCTCACAACGTGGGAACATTACTACTCCCACAATAATATCTTGTAACGGCTCTATAATCTGGAACATTAAGGGGCCCTTTGGACTGGAAGAACAGCAGCACACTTTGAGTACTATAAAAGGCAGAATCATCAAAAGGATGAGGAGGAGGAAAAATCAAGAGCACAAGGTGCATCATTCTAGTCTTTCTCTTGATATTGTAATCCAGCTGTGGATATCATGGGGATATGTGCATGATCTTAGGATGATGATACAATTGGCAATGGTATTTGCGGTTTGTCGAATTTCGCATTTTCGGCAGAGTTTCAGCCTGTCAAATATTGGCGGTCGACCGCCAGACGGTGGTCGACCGCCATGTCTCAAGGATTTTTGGTTAAGTCCTGTGGCGGTCGGACCGCCGTAACGGCAATCAACCGATTTTGACTTGATTCGTCGAGTTGTTTGGCGATGCTTATTGGGTTAGCTTAAGGGTATGGGCTTCAGCATATGTGTTTCATGTTGCATGTTTTCACTAACGTGGGTCAAGTTGTGAAGAACTTGTTCCTGGATTCGCTTTTGCTTGTCTATTGGTGTGTGTTGCTTGGAGGTCAACGACGGTCAACGGCGAGGAGGATCGGGACTAAGCTTGGAGAGCCGAGGTCCGAACGATCAAGGATGCCAGTGAGGTCAATGGACTCAAGCATGGAGCAGAATGGATATGATGACCGAATCGGCGGTCGGCGATCGTTGATCAAGCTAAGGGGTCGGTGCAAGTGTTATGGTGGTCCTGGGAACCGGATGGGAGAGACTTGCCGACACGATGAGAGCCGTTGGATCAACCTACACGCATGCGAAGGATGGAGTGCTTCACAGAGTTCTGGACTCGGTCTTCTAAAAGATCGAGAAGGGTATTTTGGTAATTTTATCAAATACCGCCTTGGTGACCTTTTGGCTTACTCATGTGCAAGACTATGCGTTGGAGAAGTGGATTAGGTCAAGAGTTGAAGATGGCGCTTTAAAATACGCGGCAGGTGACCTGCTTGTGTTGGGCCTTAACTGGGGCCCATTAGGGTTAACTCTCTAGAAGCTAGGCCTCCATATAAATAGGGGTGGTCACCAAACAAATTTCAAGAACTTCATTTGTAAACCCTAGTTTGGTTTTAGGGTATTAGAGAAAGAGGAGGGGCTTAGGGCTTTAGAGAGATGAGTTGAGTTGTGTGCTCATGGTTTGAGTTTTGTCCTCCATGGATGGAGTGGCTGTAAACCCTCTTAAGCTCAGATCAATCTATGGATGATTTCCAAAGATGAGTCACTTTTGTGTTCTTGCTCTATATTTGTGATCTTTGGTCTTTTCTTGATCCTTTGGGTTTTGTTGGTTTCATGCCTTCTTCCACCTTGCTGTGACATGTGGGAACCTATCTAAGATCTCCTAGATCATCATTCTCCTACGAGCTAGTGTTGGATCAAGTTTTTCGTTTTGCTCGATTTTGTACCCTTCGGTAAAACTGAAAAAGATCAAAACTTTGACGTGGATCTACTCAATCGCTGCTTGGAATAGGTTCCAAATATCCTTAGGAAGGTGTGTTCCAAGTTTGGTCAAGTTTGGCTGTGTAGATCAAATGTTTGATCGATTTTTGTTTTGGATCCCGAGCTGTCTGCACTGTTTCTGGTCAGGGTCGGTCAAACCGAAATTATAACACCGGTCGATCAAGACTCGGCCTCGACTGCGCCTTATGCCGCTGCTTTGACCGCCTTTTTAGGGTTTGAGGCATTTTGGTTCGAGGGTTTGGGGATTTTGGTTTAGATTCAACAACAAGTCTTCAACAGACTTGAATGTTGATCTTCATAGCTTCAGAGCTATTGGAGTGATATTGTGTTGAATTTGAACGAGGTGAAAAGAAGGCGAGATCCTATTCACCCCCCCTCTAGGCGCCTTTCCGGTCCTACACCAGCATACTCAATACATACACACAGGAGTAGGGTTGTTATTCTCTTAGGATAAGGCCCGAACCTGTATAAAAATCCCCGTGTCTCCTTCTCTGCGTGATTTTGAGCCTAGGGAACCCCTGAATCAAACAATCTTTACGTAAGTTTGGTTCTAAAACACCGACAGGGCGGTTGTCGACTTAGTCGATAACCTTGATCACATAAATTATTACTATTATTATGTTATATCTAGCACCCTGTGCTATTTGGAAAACTAAAAATGAAAATAAAATATTTTAGACTCGGGCATATGGATAATGGTGTGATTATCGGGTGTGTGGTTGTATGCCTGAGTCAACAAGTTCCGAACATCTTGTTACACTAAACCAAGCAATATTGCGTGCATCCACTTGAGGGTATTAGGAACCCCTCTTGACCCAGTACTTTGGGGGTGTTAATTAATGAGTCGCCGGTGGTAGATGTAGGAGAAAAATGTTCTGTTGTTTAGTTGTTGTTGGTCATGTGCGGGGTAGGTTCTGGATTTAGGTTCCCACGCCCAAGGAGCATCGGTAGTGGCTCTAGCTAATCGATGTCTCCGACACAACATATGGGTCCCTAGTTCACGAAGGATTAATCCCCATACGTGTAACTCTTAATTAACCCGTTCCATTGGAAAACGTCTCATAGGACTTAGCTCTGTCGGCATACCTTCAGAAGTGTGCTACATCGCATGGCAAAAAGAGCGGTCTGACATGTGGGAAAAGTTGTACACCCCTGTAGGGTTTAATCTATTCAAATAGCCAAGTCCTTGGTTATGGACACGCTTGGGGAGGTCTTTCGAGAGTTAGACTCAACATGTTGGATTTTAAACTGAAAACTTGATGGGTAGTATTGAGAATGGTTTCTCATTCTATGTCTTGTGTGCTGTCAGGGTAGCCACATGTAGATGTTCAGTTGATATCTAATGTTAATTACTCACTGTTATTTAAGTATCAAAAATATTTGCTCTCTTGCCATTTTAATCTACTACTTGTATTTCAAATGAAATATTGCTTTGTGCTGAAAATGAACCCTATAGCCTTCTCCTTTGAGTAGAGCTTGCATGTAGCTATGGATAGGCTTGGTAAAGTCTTGCAGAGTACATTCGTGTACTCACTGTTTGCTTTTATTTACTAATCTGGACAGCAGGTATTGAAATCAATTCGGGTAAGGAAAGATGTGCAAGAAACGTCGATTTGCTAAGGTTTTAACCCCAGTCGGTTGCCCTGCGGGTTATGGCAAGCCATTGGGACTCCATCGCTGGTTGATTCATGATTTTATTTTAGTTTATTTACTGTTTTCCACTTCGTACCTGATATTTTATCTTGCGATGTTATGATTACCTGTGTAAGGCTTGATACCGTTTGTGAAGGTGTATGTGTACCGCTCCTGGGAGTTACATAATGCACCGAGAGTGGGAAAATTTAATTTGTGATGCTATGACCAATTGGGGGTTAAGCATTACAAGTTAAAATCATCCGGCGGCTCTCACAAAATGACATAGCATCACCAAAGCATGCGTAGTCAAGGATAGCTTGACCATCTACCTAGATGAAATTTGCTATCTGGCCATCCTCCTCATCTAATTGTATGGCATAAAAAAAGAAGGATCTTCAAATTGCTTGTTCTTTAAGTATTCTAGTAACATTTGCACATTATTGATTCTCAAATACTTCTTGCGCTCATGACCAATATGATTATTGAATCCATCCGCAAGAAAGGTACATTCTGAGCTCCTCCATACCATTGCTTGAAAAAGTTGTACACTTTAGCAGCCTTTATTCCTGCTTCTCGCATCTGACTAATCATAAGTTTATTAGCCTCAAACAAATGACGTTGTGACCTTAGCATGTGTCTCTTATCTGGACTTGGAAGATAACGATTGTGATCAAGTATAACCTTTTGCACTGTCGAAATGCCCTCGCGACAAATACTAAAACATGCTTAGAATGAGTACCTCGATCTCCTTCATTACTGCAAACTATATGTTTATGATATATAGTGCCATCTCGTCTCAACTTTGAGTGGCTCTTCCGAACACTGATTCCAATCTTTCCAACATAGCAGTTATAAAAATTATATGCATCCTTCTCTAACATGAAAGTCATTTCAACTTCAGGAACTTGTATAGATTCAACATTTATATCATCCACCTGAAAGTCATTCCAATAGAGGAAAACTATAGTGCCATCTCGTCTCAACTTGAAAGTTATTCCAATAGAGCAAAACTATAGCTCGAATTACCTTAGTAGGTGATACTGATGTGGTTGAAGCCACCAATATGGGCATCATTGAATCCTGTGCTACCACTCCTTTTTCTGAAGTTGGCAGCCATAGCGTTGATTGTGTTGATATCGGCAAGGTCAAAATTAGTATGGAGTCAAAGTTTGATATGGCTGCAGGTGCGGTGGACACAACGAAGGTGGAAACCATCGACGAATGCATCATTGTCAAAATCAAAGGTGATCGGGGCGGTGGTAGGGTCAGCGAAGACAAAGGGATGAGAGGAGGCATCTCGCTACCATCGAAGCCGTCAGAGCCGCGGGGAGTCGCGTCGATGCCATCAAAGGAGTTCGCCATCGACGATGAAATCAAAGGTGATCGGGACGGTAGTAGGGTCAGTGAAGATGACAGGATGAGAGGAGGTGTCTCGCTGCCGTCTAAGCGCGTGCGACCGCGGGGAGTCGCGTTGATGCCATTGAAGGAGTCTGCCATCGACGACCGCCACCGCCGGGCGCGAGCAGCGCACGAGATCATCGGTGGGGGCGGAGGGCAGTGGCGGATTGGTCTGGGCGGTGTTAGCGTGAGTGAAGAGAAGTGGTAGCAGTGTTCGCGCGGAGGGGAACTGGAGAAAGAGGAGGAGGCAGTTCGGGCCTTCGAGTGCTTTGAGATTGATTCTCTAGGAGTACACATGTCCGACATCAGGAAGGGGCCTTGGGAGAACGACTGCGAGGCCCTATCCCAGAGAATTTTTTTCTAGATGTACGGGTGTGCATCTAGCTCGTCAGGGTTCAAGTCCTATATTCAACGCTAGTTCTAGATTTAGCGCTGGTATCCGTCGATTTCAGGAGTATACACACGTATGCGCGTTAGGTACTAAAACACGTGTCCGTGCTCTACGAGGACTTAGATGCCTCTGATAAATTCCTAGCGTAGGGAGACTCGTATGCATGTGTGTGCGTGAGTGACGTGAGCACATCGTATGTTGAGTGTGCGCGTTTGGCTTTGTATATGTATGTAATGTTCTTTTTTCTTTTCTTTTTGAGAGAACATGGTTTGGTACTCTGGTACATGTAAGTCAGTGGTCATCATCAAATTAACCATACACTCTATTGTGTCCAGTGCCCAGTGGCTAAGTAAAGCAACAGCCCATGAGAGCCCAAATCTAACCTTTCTTTAGTGGTTAGTGGGCCGAAAAGGCTCGCTTTGTTGGGTTTGTAGGTTGGACGGTCCCTTGGTAGTACATTTCTTGGGCTTTCAGTATCCATGTGCGCTTCCTTTCTAGGCCTATAGTTAGGGCTAAAAAAATAGCTCAAGGCTCACGAGCCGGCTCAGCTTGGGCTTGTGAATTTTCGAGCCAAGCCAAGCCCCTCGTTCAGCTCACAAAAAAAACGAGCCGAGCTCGAGCTCGAGCCGCTCAAGCGGCTCGTTTGGCTCGTGCGGCCCATGAAGGCCCAATCATTTCCAGGCCCCTTCCTCCTGATCCCCTACTCCCGATCCCCTTCCTCTCCCCGTCCTCCGCACCATCGCCCGTCCACCCCGGAGCAGCATGCACCTTGGTCGATGGACGATCCTGTGATCAACAGACAATACTAGGCTATCAGTAGTTTCCAGAACAATGTGGAGCCATGGTTCAGACACTTTAGAAGAAGAAGAAAAATCAGAGTATTTCCACTCTTATAGACTATATCCAAAGGAATGATCTGGGAGATTGGTTTCACAAGGTTAATTCAATTTTACATGAGTAAATTGGGTCAAAAAAACCATGATAGATCATGTAGTAAAATTCCATTTCGTATCGAGTAGATGAGAAGGGCACGCACTAACTGTGAGGAAGTTCCTGTAGTTATGGGCCTTTTGGCCCTGCGCCTAGAAGTAGTTGTTGGGCTGGGGGCACTAGATGCCAGCGGGGATGTCAAGATGAAGCCAAAGGAGATCTCGAAGGTCAAGACCAACACAGGGGAGGTCTCAACGGTGAAGATGAAGCCAAAGGAGGTCCTTACAGGCCCGGGGAGGTCCAAATGGGGTTCAGATGGACACGGAGAGGTCCAAATGAACTCTAGGAGGTCCGACTGTACCCAAGGGAGGTTCCAAATGAACCCGGGGAGGTTCACTTGAGCACACAGAGACCCAATTGGGCACAAGGAGGTTCAATTTGAACAAGAAGCGATCTAGTTGAACACAAAGAGATCCAATGAACAGAAGGTTGTCCATTTGATCAGAGGGAGATCCAAATGAATCACTGGGCGTTCCAGTGAGCAAGAGAGGGATTCAATTGAATACCAGAAAGTCCACATAAACTCAGAGGGGGTTCCAATGAACACAGAGAGGTCCAAGGGACACAGAGGAGTTCACAGGATCCAAGGAAGGTCCAAGTGAACACAGGAGGTCTAGATGAACCAAAGAGAAGTTCAAATGGACACAAGGAGGTCCAGATGAACTAGAAGAAGGTTCAATGTAGCCTAAATATGTTCAAGTGAGCACCAAGGGCTTTAACTTAACACAAGGAGGTGCAAAAGAACACGAGGAAATCCAAATGAACACTAGGAGGTCCAATTGAACACTGGAGGGATCAACCGAGTAAAGGGAGATTCAGTTGAAGGATAGAAGGAGATTTAAATGAACCCGAGGAGGTTCAAATGAATTCAAGGAGGTCCAAACGAAGAGGAAATTCAACCCAAAATTAGAATTTCAAAATCAAGGACATTTGAAACACACACCCGAGCTAAAACGCTATGGGGTGGACGTGTCCCAAGAGAAGGTCAATCCGAAGGGGTGGTCTGGACAAGGAGGGAGGTCCGAACCACAGGGGAGGTCTGAACCACAAAGAGATTCAAACCAACAAAGGGGAGGTTTAGACACAAAGAGACCTGGACTCAAGGAGATTGCCGAACAAGAGGGAGATCTGGCCACAAAGGAAGTCTACACAAGATGAGAGGACCAAACTCAAGGAGGTTTGGACAGAAAGAGCTGGGCTAAGAGGAGGTCAGAATTAATAGAGAAAGGAAGAGATAGCTCCAGAGAGCTCAAGTAACACCAAAAGAACCAAACTTTGGATTAGTTAAAGTTTAGTTTAGTCAGTGTAAACACTTCAAATTCTGAAAATCTCAGGTTAAGCTTTGGAATTTCAACAAAACCAAATGATTCTTTTTATTTTGAAAAAAATCAAAAAGGCTCAGAAAAACCAGGGTGTTACACCCTACGATCAAGCACCTTCAACGAACTCCTCCTCGAAAACAGGTGATGACTCCTCCGCTTCTATTGATTTGATTTAGCAAGCATGAGTACACAACCGTACTTGCAAGTCACACCACAGAAATGCAATTATACATGATGGCTTATTCCAAAGGAATGACTTCTATGGTTCTTTTGCAGAAATGCAACATTTGCAGTTTGAATACAAATAATATATTGAAAGTATAAAGTAAAACAAATAACAATAATAATTTATCAGTTTGATTTCACAAAGACACATAGCCTAAACAAGTTGTTCACATAGCCATATGACATACATCACATAGCTCCCTTTCCAATTATTTTATGAAAATCTACCCCACGTGTGAAATTCCCGAGCATGTCCATGACCGAGGATGCGGCTATTTGAATAGATTGATTTAACACTCTGCAGAGGATGTACACTTTACCCACAAGATACAACTATTGTTGCAAGTACTAATCATAACAAAATGTTTCAGAAACTTTATGTCAAGCATTGATACTCCCAGTGTGCTTACCAACCATCATTCCAAGCCATACACAGCGATTGGTACGACACACACCGTTGGACAGGGACACGGTAAACCGCCCCATGATGTAACTACTTGGTAGCACACCTCCACCCAATAAACACAGTCTAACCTACAACCTAAGTAGCAATGTCAAGATTCCATAACTTACTAAGTTAGGCCCGTCCCATCAGGCATGTGGTCGTACAATAAGGCTCAGTTCAATGGTGCACAAAGTTAAGTCCTTAATTGACCAAAGCAAGACTTCCAATTTACTACAAATCCCTATACACAGAGATTTTTAAGCCCATGCACACAGATCCACCATAACAATACACAGTCCACTTGCCTCCGTCTAAATCCTTTTCCATCCTATTGGTTAAGTGCAACATATGACATCAACGAGTAATAGCACATAGTACACGTAGTTTTATCACATAGTTTTATAATCACTTAGTTAGGTTTATAATTGTAACTCACATGAGATGATGACTCGTGGCATGGCTAAGCATTCTAATCATATCTAACCAACCCACATTGGTGCTACGATAATACCAACTAAATAAACCAATCTAGGGTGACAAAAGATTAAGACATAACAATTAAACAAGGTGGATATAACAAGTGGGATTAATAACTAAACCCAAAAGCATTTAAATAAATACTTAAAGTAGATGCAATAATTTGAATCAAGATAATTTTAGAAAACTGGGATTCAACATGATCAAAGGTATAACTTGCCTTGAAATAGGTTTAGGTACTAATCTTGATCTTGAGGTACTCCTTCTTTTTCAAATCTTCCCAAAGTATCAACGTCTACTCGCAAACGAAGCAAACAAACAAAACAAATAAATAACAAAGGCAAAACAACTCCAAAAATTAAATAAAAATATTAGATATATAGATCTTGAATTTAGAAATTTGAATGGGTTCAATCGGAGTTCGAATGCAAAAGATATGGGCTTTGGAAGTTTGAATCTAAAAGAAATCCTAATTTTAGAATAATCTGAATTATTTTCCAATTGAAAATACCGGAAAAGAAATAAAAAGGAAATCACTGACGTGTGGGGCCCACACGTCAGCGACTTGGTTCACGGTATACCAAGTCCACCGAACCAATCTGGAGTGAGGCTGGCAAGGCTGCCACGCGTGCATGCTGACACGGCAACACGTAAGCACAGAGGCTGATGTGGCACTGAGATGGCGATGACGTGGCTCGACACCGACGCAGCGGCGCACTAGAACCAATGGCAACCAGTGAACAGTGGTGATCCACCGGCGGCGAGGGGTACCAGGATGAAGCTCAGGTTATTGCGAACCTAATGAGCCAACTCCGGGTGGTAGAGGACGACGGTGATGGTCGGCGGCGAGCTCGAAGCGGTGAAGCTCCTCGGGTTTTGTCGGATCAAAGCTCTGGCAACTCTCCGATGACGAGGAAGGGCTCTGGAGGTAGCTTAGACGATGAGGAACACGACGGCGTGCTCCACGGAGGTAGGGTGTCACTGACGGTAGCGGAATTGAGGTTTTAGGGTTTCGGTGACCGAAACCTAAATCTCCAATTGCGGCGGCGCAAAAGCTCTCGGGGTGAAATTGGTGGCGGCTTTGGGTTGAGGACAAGATTGCGAACCTGGGGGTGCCTTTTATAGGGGCCAGGCGGCTCGAGAAAGGAAATTCCCAAATCGAGTACATGAAGAGCACGAAACCTAATTTGGAAATCCCGGGGATAGAAAGTGATTTGGTCACAATTGAAACCAGATACGAGTGCGGGATATCAAGAGATAAGGTTTAGCAAAGAAATCTAGAAGGTTTTAGTTTGGAAATCGACATTGTCGGATTGAGCTCGAGGTCCTTCAATGGCGGCAGCGGCAATGAACTCGCGAGGACAAAGCTGACTCGGAGACGACAACAAACACGGGCCCACCCGGCAGCGAGGCTAAGCGAACGCAAACGAAAGGAATGTTCAGACCACAATATTCTAACCGTCAGATTTAAAATGGACGATCCAGATCAAATGTGACGTTCGGACCGCCCAAACAGCCCATTCGATCTTGGCCGTCCATTCTTGATCAGACGGTTCACATCGAGTGTGACGTTCGGACCATCCGAACAGCCCAATTGATCATGACCGTTCAAACAAAATCCAACGGTGGCGAACTGAGCTGAGCGTGCAAAGGAAAAAGGAACAGAGGCTGACACGCGGGACCCACGTGTCAGCGAGAGATGGGGCGCACACGCGGGTGAGCTGGGCCGCACAAGATTTGGGCCGAAACATGATAGGGTTGGGTTTAGGCCCAAAGGGATTAACAGAGATTTAAATAGGTTTTCTAATTTATAAAATACCAGAAAATCCAAATGGCAATTAGAAAATAGCAAATGAACTTGGAAAAACGCTAGAAAAATCTAGAAAATATATCCAAGCAAAGAGAACCAAAATAAAATAGTTTTGACTATTGTTGATCTTGACTTTAATCATATTAAATTGTTTTGATGCACAAGGTTCAATATTAAGCTTTTCCATTAAAGTCAAATAAATCCAAATGGTCAATATTAAGCTTTTTATCTTGCTTGAGAATAATTCTCAGGTTGCGGGACCAATCCGCAAAATTTATTCCATTAAGTTTTTCCCTTTCAAGTATTGAACGTAAAGCAAAATTGGATGTAGGTACAGCAGTTGGTGCCATGATCTACAACACAAAATATATGCAAAACTAAGACATATGTTCAATTAAAGTAACTTCTATTAAACAATTTAATAAAGATACTCCCACTAAACACCATACCCCTCTTATGATATTTAATGATTCAAGATCCATAATCATTTAATCAACTAGTGAGCTTTGGCATCACTACTAGAAGATTAGTGAAATTGGTAAGCAACCTTTGCTAATCATATCTACTATATGACTCTTGTTGTTGGGTAGTATCTTTATGCTTCGGCACCCAACCTTTATGCCCCAAGGTCCACAACTGTTATGATAACCTTGTTAAGTTAAACCAATGCCAGCGTAAGTGTTCGACACAAACCCATCTAGTCAAGGAGAGTTAATGGCACTGCTTTGGCAAGACCTACCATTAAAATACATGACTTTGGATGGTGCGGCATATTTGGGAGGCATCAATTTAACTTAATATTATGTGAGGGAATTTTACTTCTACCATGTCAAAAGCAATTAAAGCAAAATAACATGCATAGAAATAAATGAACAGAATGTAAAGGCATTCACAGACAATCAAATTGCATTGTGATATAGCATGACCCTTCTTCATGGTAATCTCCATCGCCATGCATCCTGTTCACCATGTCTTCAAGTGGCCGACTCCTCCAAGCACTCCCACTAAGCCATTATTTCTAATAGCACAAGTAATGAAACACAAGGAGTAAAGAAGCATCACAAGTCGACACGCAGTCAAGATACAAATATAGACAGACTTGGTCTGCAATTAACATGACACGCAGGTCATGAACATTACACGCATACATGCATCTCATACACGAAACATCATGGGTCATACTATTCACATCAATCCCTGCAAAAACAAGTTATGCACAGAATCCAATTCTAACGGACGACATGAGCACACACTACCTATAGCGCGTGGTACGAATACCGAGTACGGCGGTCACGCTAGCCGGTTAGCGGGCGGGGTTCGAAGGGGCAGCGCCCCTCGCTAGCTCAGTGTTGGGTCGCGGGTAGGCTACGATAGCTACAAACAAAAATTTCTACCACGCAAACCAGGAAGCCAAGCAAGTAGATGATCATAGATCGTTACCACCAAACGCACAGAACAGCGGAAGAAGGGTTGGAGTAGCCTGGTCCAACGAAGAGCGCGTCGATGTAGTGGTCGTAGTCGATCGTCCAACATCCAGCAAGTTGATGCGGTGGTCGTAGTTGATCGTCCCCTCCAGCAACCTCTGTAGTTTCTTGTGAAGATCGCGGATCGTCCTCAAGCGCAACAATCGTAGTAGCGCCTCTACGGTATCCACACGTCCAGGGCAGGAACAACCGAACGCTGGTGTGCTAGCACCAAGTCACACGGCGGAGCTCTCAGGAAGATGGCGGCTAGGGTTTCGGTGATGTTTCACGCATGCCTCCCAACAGCCTCATGCATCTCCTTATATAGTGCTCGTGACGGATCTTATCTGAACACGTTTTCGAATCGTATTCGTACTGGTTTGTTCTAACCCGCTAAGTGTGTGACCCTATAGGTTCATGTGTAGTTCGGTTGTGACTCGGAAACTGTTTCCGATCACGAGTCGAAGCGCCCTAGCAGAGCATATCGATTCCTAATACACACAAATTATATCGGACGAACCTTAATGCAATATGATCTACGACAGGTCCTCATCACTTACGACCGTGTCCTATCTTTATTCGACCAGCCAGAATTGCTTACGACCACTCAGGACTATGTTCGATCACCACGACATCAACAGATTCAGATAATGCACTCATCCAGAATCGTCGAACTAAGTGACCTACTCGTGTATACTCCCTTTGCCTCACGATGTCTGGTTGAACTCCAGGTGAGATGTTGTGTCATCCATGGACTGTTTAATTCTTTCTCGATCGAGTGTCGGATAACTTCACGTGGTCGAACACTTTGACTACTAGTGGCATGGCCATGCACTTTCTTTATCCGATCACAACGAGGGCCTAGAGACATCTCTCCTGTTATGTTAGGAGGGCAAATCCCATATCCCACCAAATACATTCCTCTCCATGTTTCACAAAGATACCCAAAGCTACCTTTATAACTACCCGATTCACGGTGCGCTTGGCAACCCCTAAGAGTGCTCTTACACATGTAGGAAACCATGCCGATCTCGTGTCTAAGGATTATACATCATCATTGCTTGAGACCAACTAACGACACATAGATTCATAACAATCTCAATAGTGTCTCAAGGTGGGTCTTATCCAACATCATGTTCTCTAACATGTGTCCATATTATCGGTTTGATATCTCCATATCTATTACTCGTGAAACATAGTCATCAACCAATACATATGCTAGTCTATTCATATGTGTCCTCATATGTTTACGACCAGGGATCGTAAAAGAATAATTATCGCAGGAATATAGAGTTTCACAACCAAGTCACATACTTGATAATAAATATTAACAATATTATTCTTGGAACAAGATAACACATTATCCAATATCATGAACATAATGAAATATAATCATCTCTATGATTGCCTCTAGGGCATATTTCCAACAGTCTCCCACTTGCACTAGAGTCAATTATTTAGGTATCTAATACCGATAGCTCTTGTGTGTACCTCATGCTTTGGTCAGTGAGAGGCTTTGTCAACGGATCGAAGAACATTTAAATCCGTATGAACTTTGCATATCTTAACATCTCCTCTATCCACCAATTCGCGGATAAGATGATAACGCCTGAGTATATGTTTGGACTTCTGATGGGATCTAGGCTCCTTATCTTGAGTAATGGCTCCATTGTTGTCACAATAGAGATCCATTGGGCTCAAGGCACTCGGAACTATTCCCAATTCAGCAATGAAATTTCTTATCCAAACACCTTCTTTTGCGACTTCGTGGTCGCAATGTACTCGGCCTCTGTCGTGGAATCAAGAACCGCCTCTTGCTTGAACTTTTCCAAATCAACGCTTCCTCTATTCAAAATGAATACAAAACCAGATTAAGTAACGATAATCATCTTTGTCGGTTTGAAAGCTTGCATCGGTGTAACCATTTACAACGAGCTCTTCATCACCGCCATAAACTAGGAACACATCCTTAGTCCTTCTTAAGTACTTAAGAATGTTTTTGACACCGTCCCAAAGGACTTTCACCGGATCACTTGGTATCTCGCTCAGAACACTTAGAGCATATGATACATCTGGTCGTGTACATATCATGGCGCATATGATAGATCCAATGGTCAAGCATATGGAATATCACTCATTTTGTCTCGCCATTAGTGGTCGTAGGACACTGATTTTTGCTAAGATTAATGCCATGTGCCATAGGCAAGAATCCTCTCTTGGAATTTTGCATGTTGAACCGATTCAACACTTTATCTATGTACATTTCCTGGCTTAATCCAATTGGCCTCTTAGATATATCTCTATAGATCCTTATTCCCAAGATATATGTCAGATCTCCTAAATCTTTCATTGAGAAACTTTTTCTTAATGAAGATTTAACAGATTCTAGCATCTAATGTCATTTCCGACCAAAGAGTATGTCATCTACATACAAGATCGTAATAACAAGTGCGCTCCCACTAACCTTCATGTAAACACAAGGTTCTTCTTTGTTCTTGACGAAACCAAACCTTTTGATCTCCTCATCAAAACGTACATTCCAACTCTGAGATGCTTGCTTCAATCCATAAATAGACTTTTGAAGTTTGCATACCTTACTAGCATTCTTTGGATCGACAAAACCTTCAAGCTGTGTCATGTACACATCCTCATCTAGGTTTCCATTAAGGAAAGCTGTTTTGACATCCATTTGCCATATTTCATAGTCGAAATATGCAGCAATAGCTAGAATGATCCGAATAGATTTAAGCATCGCTACCGGTGAGAAAGTCTCATCGTAGTCAACTCCTTGAACTTGTCAAAAACCTTTTGTGACTAGTTGAGCTTTATGAATGTGAATATTTCCATCCATATCAATCTTTTTCTTATAGATCCATTTGCACTCAATGGTTTGAACACCATCAAGTGGATCGATCAGGTTCCAAACCTGATTTTCTCTGATGGAATCTATTTCAGATTTCATGGCTCCAAGCCATTTCTCAGAGTTTGGGTCCATCATTGCTTCCTCATAAGTCTTAGGCTCACCATTATTCAATAATAATACGTCATGCCCATACCTTGTAGGCAATTGACGCGGCCTTTTAGATCTACGTGGGGCTGGTGCCTTATCTACAGGTTCAACAACAATTTGTTCATCCAGTAGAGGTTCAATAGGAGTTGAAACACTTTCAGATGTTTCCCGAATTTCTTCGAGTTGCACCTTTCTCCCATCGACTCCTTTGAAAGAAACTCTTTCTCCAAAAGACACCATTTCGCAACAAAAACTTTGTCTTCTTCCCTTGTAGAAATAATATCCTTTGGTTTCCCTAGGATATCCTATAAAGAAGCATTTATCTGATTTGGGTGTGAGCTTATCAGACGTCAAACGTTTAACATAGACATCACATCCCCAAATCCTTAGAAAAGACAAACTAGGACTTTTCCCAGTCCACATTTCGTATGATGTCTTATCTACTGATTTAGATGGTACCTTATTTAAAATGAAAGCGGCAGTTTCTAGAGCATAACCCCAAAAATATAATGTCAGATCCGATTGGCTCATCATTGATTGAACCATGTCCAACAAGGTCCTGTTACGCCACTCGGACACCCCATTCCATTGTGGAGTGCCGGGTGGTGTAAGCTGTAGAATAATTCCACATTGTTTCAAATGACTACCAAACTCATGGCTCAAAAACTCACCTCCACGATCAGATCGTAAAGATTTGATTGTCTTGCCAAGTTGATTCTGTACTTCATTCTAGAACTCCTTGAACTTTTCAAAGGATTCCGACTTGTGCCTCATTAAGTAGATATATCCATATCTACTATAATCATCGGTGAAAGTAATGAAGTACTGAAAACCACCTCTAGCTGTCGTACTTATTGGTCCACACACATCAGTATGTATGAGTGCCAACTGGTCGGATGCCCTTTCACTACGACTAGTGAAAGGTGTCTTGGTCATCTTTCCGACCAGGCAAGACTCGCATGTTTCAAATGATTACAAATCAAATGAGCTTAGAGTTCCATCATTATGGAGCTTTTTCATGCGTTTCTCACTTATGTGACCCAAACGACAATGCCAAATAAAAGTGGAATTTATTTCATTAGGCCGAAGCCTTTTCGCATTAATATTATAGATTGATGCATCATCAAGATTTAAAATAAACAACCCATTCAAAATAGGTGCATAGCCATAAAACACTTCATTCAAAAATATAGAACAACCATTGTTCTCTATAATGAATTTATAACCCTCTCGCCATCAAACATGAGGCGAGATAATGTTTCTACTAATGGTCGGAATGTAATAACAATTATTTAATTCCATAATAAATCTCAAGGCAAAAGTAATGGCAAAGTCCCGACGGCTAATGCAAAGAACCCTTGCTTTATTCCCGACGCCAAGATCCATCTCGCCCTTGCAATCATCCTACTTCTTGTTAGACTCAGATCGAATTGCAAATATGTGCAACCGATCCCAGATCAAATACCCATGAGTTAACAAAAGAGTCAAGAAGAAAACATCTATAACATTAATACCGTAGTGGAAGTTTTAGTCCCACCATTCCTTTTCTCGATCACCAGTATTTCTTGCGCCTCTTCCAATGGCCTAGCTCTTTGCAAGAAAAGCATTCATTCTCTTGAGTCGGGCGGACTTAGTCTTGGGTTTAGGTTTGTTAGTTTGGATCTCATCCAAACTTTAGCCTTGCCCTTTTCTTGACCCAAGTCTTAGCCTTCTTCTTGAATTTTGTACTCTTTTGCACCATCATCGCATGATTGTTGCTTTTCTTAATCTTGCCCTCTCTTGCCTTAAGCATCATATGCGATTCGGTGAGATTCTTGTCTAAGTTGCTCATATGGAAGTTCAAAATGAACTATCCATAGCTTTCGTGGAGCGAAGCAAGAATCAAATCAGAGCCAACTCTTGGCTAAGTGGAAAACCAAGTTTTTCTAAGCTCGTGTGTAACCAACCATTTTGATTACATGAGGGCTCACCGACCACCCTCACTAGCTTACATCCAAACAAGTTCTTTGAGATCTCAAATCTCTCAGTTCTTGCTTGTGTCTCAAACATGCCTTTGAGCGCTACGATCATATCGTAGGCCTCTAGGTTCTCAAACTGCTTCTGAAGGTCTGGGTTCATAGCAGCAAGCATGAGACAGCTAACATCAAGGGACTCATCACATGTCTTTTTATAGGCAGTTTTAATAGCAGCAACAGCATTTTCTATAGGCACATTTGGAATTGGTTCTTCTAGAACATGTTCCTTTTTATCTTGCCTGAGAACAATTCTCGTGGTTATGGACCAATCCGCAAAATTTGTTCCATTAAGTTTTTCCCTTTCAAGTATTGAACGTAAAGCAAAACTGGATGTAGGTACAACAGTTGGTGCCATGATCTACAACACAAAATATATGCAAAACTAAGACATATGTTCAATTAAAGTAACTTCTATTAAACAATTTAATAAAGATACTCCCACTAAACACCATATCTCTCTTATGACATTTAATGAATCAAGATCCATAATCATTTAATCAACTAGTGAGCTTTGGCAACACTGCTAGAAGATTAGTGAAATTGGTAAGCAACCTTTGCTAATCATATCTACTATATGACTCTTGTTGTTGGGCAGCATCTTTATGCTTCGGCACCCAACCTTTATGCCCCAAGGTCCACAACTGTTATGATAACCTTGTTAAGTTAAACCAATGCCAGCGTGTAAGTGTCTGACACAAACCCATCTAGTCAAGGAGAGTTAATGACACTCTGCTTTGGCAAGACCTACCATTAAAATACATGACTTTGGATGGTGCGGCATATTTGGGAGGGCATCAATTTAACTTAATATTATGTGAGGGAATTTTACTTCTACCATGTCAAAAGCAATTAAAGCAAAATAACATGCATAGAAATAAATGAACAGGAATGTAAAGGCATTCATAGACAATCAAATTGCATTGTGATATAGCATGACCCTTCTTCGTGGTAATCTCCATCGCCATGCATCCTGTTCACCATGTCTTCAAGTGGCCGATTCTCCAAGCACTCCCACTAAGCCATTATTTCTAATAGCACTAGTAATGAAACAAAAGGAGTAAAGAAGCATCACAAGTCGACACGCAGTCAAGTTATACAAATATAGACACCTTTGGTCTGCAATTAACATGACACGCAGTCATGAACATTACACGATACATGCATCTCTTACATGAAACATCATGGGTCATACTATTCACATCAATCCTGCAAAAACAAGTTATGCATGTAATCCAATTCTAACGGACGACATGAGCACACACTACCTATAGCGCGTGGTATGAATACCAAAGACGGTGGTCCCGCTTAGCCTTAGCGGGCGAGGTTCGAGGCGGCGCCCGCTAGCTTCGTGTTGTTGGGTCGGGTAGCTACGATAGCTACAAACAAAAATTTCTACCACGCAAACTAGGAAGCCAAGCAAGTAGATGATCACAGATCGTTACCACCGCACGCCAGTAACGTTAGGAAGAAGGGTTGGAGCACCGTCCAACGAAGAGCGCCGATGTAGTGGTCGAGTCGATCGTCCAACGCCCAACAAGTCGATCGCGGTGGTCGAGTCGATCGTCCCTCCAAAGAACCTCTCGTAGTTCCTCGTGAAGATCGCGGATCGCCCTCAAGCGCAACAATCGTAATAGCGCCTCTCACGGTATCCACACGCCCGTAAGGAACAACCGAACGCCGGTGTGCTAGCACCAAGTCACACGGCGGAGCTCTCAGGAAGATGGCGGCTAGGGTTTCGGTGATGTTTCACGCATGCCTCCCAACAGCCTCATGCATCTCCTTATATAGTGCTCGTGACGGATCTTATCTGAACACGTTTTCGAATCGTATTCGTACTGGTTTGTTCTAACCCGCTAAGTGTGTGACCCTATAGGTTCATGTGTAGTTCGGTTGTGACTCGGAAACTGTTTCCGATCACGAGTCGTAGCGGCTCCTAGCAGAGCATATCGATTCCCGAATACACACAAATTATATCGGACGAACCTTAATGCAATATGATCTACGACCAGGTCCTCATCACTTACGACCAGGTCCTATCTTTATTCGACCAGTTCGTAATTGCTTACGACCACTCTGTGACTATGTTCGATCGACCACGACCACTTCGTATCAGATATCACATCAAATCAGAATCGCTCGAACTAAGTGACCTACTCGTGTATACTCCCTTTGCCTCACGATGTCTGGTTGAATTCCAGGTGAGATGTTGTGTCATCCATGGACTGTTCAATTCTTTCTCGATCGAGTGTCGGATAACTTCACGTGGTCGAACACTTTGACTACTAGTGGCATGGCCATGCACTTTCTTTATCTGATCACAACGAGGGGCCTAGAGACATCTCTCCTGTTATGTTAGGAGGGGCAAATCCCATATCCGACCAGTCACATTCCTCTCCATGTTTCACAGCATACCCAAAAGCTACCTTTATAACTACCCAGTTACGGTGCAGCGTTTGGCAACCCCTAAGAGTGCTCTTACACATGTAGGAAACCATGCTGATCTCAGGTCTAAGGATTATACATCATCATTGCTTGAGACCAACTAACGACACATAGATTCATAACAATCTCAATAGTGTCTCAAGGTGGGTCTTATCCAATATCATGTTCTCTAACATGTGTCCATATTATCGGTTTGATATCTCCATATCTATTACTCGTGAAACATAGTCATCAACTAATATATATGCTAGTCTATTCATATGTGTCCTCATATGTTTACGACTAGGGATCGTAAAAGAATAATTATCGCAGGAATATAGAGTTTCACAACCAAGTCACATACTTGATAATAAATATTAACAATATTATTCTTGGAACAAGATAACACATTATCCAATATCATGAACATAATGAAATATAATCATCTCTATGATTGCCTCTAGGGCATATTTCCAACACTCGGTCCCTGCCTCCTGCAAGAATACTGTTGGTTGCAAGTTGGTACTTGCACCATCTGCTGCACAGTTGCCATGCCCTACATGCTTCCTATGGAGAAGGAAAAAAAACTAATTTTAGGCCTATTTAGAACACATGAGTTTCTACCCATTTATGTGGGAATCGGAACATTTTAAGTGAAATTCATGTGAAATTGAAACCCCGGAGTCATCAGGACATATACAATGTTGCAGGTGCCAGATTCGCCACCTCACTGCCACATCACGCTGGTGCTAGATTTGTCTTTCTCCTATAATGTTGAGCACCCCCTTCTCTCTCCAAGGCATGATCCATAACTAAATAAAATATCACTTCTTTTTCTCCTACCACACTCTCTCTCACTCTCTCATTTCACTTACAAGTGGGCCTGTAGATTTTTTTTTGAGTTAGCATCCGATGCATCTACATACACCGAATCTTATTCCTGGCACCTCTCACCTTCGCTCGCTACAATGGACAAGCACCAACAGCAGAGGGGAAAAGCTAGCTAGCACCAGTACATTGTATATGGCCTCGTATCTCTTTACTAGCTCACCCGCTCCTCTCCAACTCTTTTTGTGTGTGTGGGGGTGTGTGTATTATGTCTGTAGGAGTATTATTTAGGTCACCATGCATGTGTAAATTGCTTGTAGCTAGCATACGAGTATGCCAACTTCTTGTCCAATCTGAACCGCACAAATTCGTCAAAGTGAATAAGTGTTACCTTTTAATCGCCTCTCATTATAATCTAGTGATCACAGAAGAATCTTACCTATTATTAAGCTGTATGAGATTTCTGGCCTCTCCTTGAATCCATACATTTTTTGGCAGTTCCCGAAATTCCGCCAATATCGTGCGAGCAGGTTGGTCGCCGTCCAATCGCGGCAAGTGTACCGGTTGTGTCCAGCGGAGCGAGCCTCGCGATTCTTCCCATTCCTTGCCCTTCGCCTGCTCTTCTCCTCGCCCTCCGAGACCAGTGGAGAGCTGCCGATTCCTTTCCTCTCGCTGCCCTTTGTCCGTGTCGGCCGCGCCGCTCTCTCCTCTCCTCCCGTCCCTTCCCGTCCCTCTGCTCCCTCCCTGCCACCGCTTCCCCTTCCCCTTCCCCTGCCTCGCTGCTATCTGCTCCCCTCTCTGCGTCGCCGCCTCCGCCTTCGCCGCGGCACCGCCTCCCCCTCTCCCACCACGCGCTTCGTCTTCCCCCACGCAGCTGCCTTCTCCTCCCCTCTCAGCGATGCCCCTTTCCCGTCCTCGTGACGCCACCTCATCCCACTGCCTCCTCCTCGCTGCATCTCCCTTCCCCTTGTCCCTCCGCGGTAGCCACCACACCCAACAGAATGGAAGCATTGGCTGCCATCTCCACCTTCTCCGCCTCCTCCACTTTGTCTTCCACAGCACCTACACCCCACCACCACCTCCTCACGAGCCTCGCCTCGGGGCGCAACAACCGGACCCCTGCTGCCACCGTCCCAGGTCGTCTCCTCCTCCCGCGCACCGCACCGCTGGTCGTCTCCCACTTGCCGCCCACGCCCATTGCCGCACGCCAAGGTCGACCGCTTCGGTCGCTTCTATAGCCCCTGCTTAGTCCGCAAACTCGCATTGTGTGTTCTATTCGATGAGCTTTTCCTTCAGTTCTTGATCTGCTTTGCGTTTATGGCTGCCTACAAATCATTGTTGCAGGATGATATCCTACGCACCGTGACTGGAGGCCTTCGATGTGGTATGGCTCTTCGACCGCAGGGTCACCGCGAGAAGAGGTGAGCCTCCTCTTCCGACGCCTCCTAATTTCTTGCTAAATTGAATTGTTTCAACAGACACAACAATTGGCTATGATAATCAATGTGCACTATTTAGTGCCCAATTGGTCAGATGCATGCTTCATCCCAGTGTCCATGGCGAAGGCGTTGACAGGGGCGAGGTGGAAGGCCGAAGCCACGGGGAAGGGAAGGTAGAGTCTCTCTCTCTCTCTCTCTCTCTCTCTCTCTCTGATCCTATGTCAATTTTGAGATGGATCTTGTTGGTTTCATGGGTCCAAGCAGACTATATTCGCAGAGGCGATGCTGATGTGATGGCTGCTGGTAGCACTGAAACCACGATTATTCCAATTGGTGTTGGCGGGTTTGTTGCATGCAGACCACAGACACGGAGAAATGATGTCCCTAGAACAGCATCGAGCCATTGGGAGCAAGACCGTCATGGTTTTGTTGAGTGGTGGTATGCTCTACAAACATTGTACTATGATCCAGATTGTAAATCGTCATTAGGTTGATAATAAATCACTACTGAAAATTTTCCTATACTTATTGTATCCTGCAGCCTGTAGAGTTACACATATTTATTTCTTCTCAGTCATCTGTTCAATAGCTTCCAGTTAATTTTGGTAGCCTCAGAGTCATTCTCTAATTATTCCAGGTAGAGTCATTGTTTGCTAACATATTGGAGTTTTCACGTTTTAGTTTTTGTACGATGTATATCATGCTTTTATCGTTGAACATGCCAGGGCCGAATGGATACGTTAGTTTGTGCCTGTGCCTTCCATCCACATGAAAAAACATATAAGCTGTTGTTGGTGGTTGTTATTTTTTGTGCCTAATAAGCTCAGGTCAAATACAAGTTCACTCCTATACTAGGTTAGGTCCTTTGCACTATATTAAATTCAATTCTGGAGTTCACAGAGCGGTTGGCTGCACTTGTTGACATTGTTCACCGTTTGATGTAGACGTTGAGTCACCAAAAACTTGTTTTTATCTAAAATAGTAGTTTTTTTTTTGTATTTAATGTTTCGTGGATGTCTAAATTATCCTTTTATGTCCCTACACGTTCACTGCATTTTGTCAGCAATAACAATCTTGGTGTTATTGTCTCCTCTTTTGTTCTTTCATGGTTTACGCATTTATTGGGATCTATGATCGAATTTTGCATGAACAAACACATTTTTGTGAAATAGAGTTGGAAGTAGTATGTGGGAGACTTGATGTGTTAACTAGCTACCTGTAATATCAATTATATTTTTTCAGGCATGTAAATGCCATGTTTCTTTTCATTAAATGTTTGATTGTGTAACTCGGTATCTACTTAATTCGGTGTGACACAAATAACTTAAATTTGAAAGGTATTGCTCTTAAGTGGTAGGTTGAAATGTGCCTTTAGTGTTCTTTTGGTTACCATATACTATCGTCTCTGATCTTTCTCGAAGTTTTTTCCCAGCATTGTCCTTCTTTACCACATAGTAGTTTCTAAATGCGTATACATGAGTACAGTCGTCGATAATGTCTACAAAATCATTTCGCAACCAAGGTGGTATCCTATCTAAACATGCTTTACTGCCTTACTTAATACTCTATAGTACTTCAAAGCTTGCACAACACTGTTAGTCATAGAAACTCGGTTCAAGAAAATATATGAATGAAGAAACCATAACTACTTTGTTTCACCCTTCCTTTTTTGCACTTTACTCACCAATTTGGTTGCCTTTCAAAAAACATGAATATGATATTTTTCCAGTTCCCTGTGATCCCTTTGTGTTCTTTTCATGTCATAAAGTTTTGCTGTTATTGCCGCCTTCTTCTCCCGCCAAGAACAAAAAATTACAAGCAATGAGAATCTTTATGACCTGCATGGTCGTGACACAATCTGATGAAAAATTAGAAAGAAATAGCGATTGGATGAAAGTGTATTCTGGGAATGTTTTCGACATAATAGGTAATTGTTGAGAACAGAGGTATATTAGATATAAGACACAAATCCCAATTCCAAAAAAAAAAGCATCAGTATTAGCTACCAACCTACGAGACAATATATTAGACATTGGTAGTTGCCTTAGCTACCTTGAGAAAGAACTACTATCTTTGGAGCAGAGGTTACCGGACCAACAATGCCAGGCATTGGCCTCATGCCCGTTCCATGGTCATTCTCAAGTACCTACAGACAATGAAAAATGCATGGTGAGTTTATATAGTTAGTAACACTTCAAAAACAGCTTGAGAAACAGACAAATAAGAGGTAAGAACATCTTGAAACTCATGATTAGCTATGCATGAGGATCATAGTTCATTGACACGCCCCTCACACATCTGCAAGTCATGCAAATACGCAGTACCATTGACCTTAGACTGCTATGGTCTCCGGGATACTATGCCATTCTACGCTATCGTCTTTCTGAGTATGATTCCTTTGGTCACCTTCATTCTCTCCCTCATTTTAAGGTATACCATTTCTCCGTCTTTCACATTCTAATTAAGATGTTGTTACTCTGAAAAAATCAATACACTTTTTGTTTCGCAAACCAACCCTAAGTCACACATTGAGATCTTTTTGTTATCCTCACCAAAAGAAGAAAGAAATGTTTCTGTTATCTTGCATTCCATCGATACATGCATGTGTGCTTATGTATTAGAATGGAGACATGCCAAATTGGTAGCAAGGTAGGACCACTGAAGATCACAATTGTTCTCCTCACTGTTGGAGGCACAATCCTCATCAGCCTCTACAAGGGCAGAGTAGTGCATTTGTGGAATTCCATTCAGCAGCACCACAAGGAGGCATGTATGGAGATCACAACCAATCAGCTACAAGGGACAATCTTCTTGGCAGTCAACAGCTTGACATTTGCTTGGTGGTACCTTATTCAGGTAATTCCTTATTGCATACCCATGATTTGTTGTCTTACTCTACAGTCCCAGTCTCTAAACATTGTTATGTCATTTAAGTGCCAAAAAAAGATTATAAACAGTTTATGCTCTGATGGAAACTATATAGTAGAGATAAATTTCCAGCTTTACAGACATAAAAAAATAACAGATTGATATGTAAGTGGCACAAATGCACTTGTGCATTGCCATTGGATTTTTTGTATTCTAGAATACCAGTTTTGTCATTATATGTTTGTTTCATAGTTGATTAGTAATTAATCACCGAGCATTTTCCGACCTGATATCACAGTGAAAGTTTCTCAAAGTGTATCAATACAAATATTGGTCGTCCATGCTGATATACTTGGTTGATTTATTGATAGGTACATAAAACTACGTATAAAGAAGTTCTAAATAAAAAGGTAGCAAAATACAAAGAGGAAAAACTGGTAAGGAACTACAATAGTTCTTATTTATTCTTATAATTGATTGCAATTAAACTTGGCAAAATCTTTTTTAAAGGATTTCACCGAAAAAAAGATACAATCTTTGTTATCCAAAAAAAATGCATTGTGTGCCCTTAAACTCCTCTACTTACTCAGATGCTTCCGCTTCTTCTTCTTCTTCTTCTTCTTCTTCTTCTTCTTCTTTTTCAATTCTCCATGACTGATAGCCAAAAGCTACTGGTAGATTGTTCTATTAAATTGTACAAACTATATACTACCTAAGAACATATGTCGGTACTTGTATGCGTCCTATACCATGCAGCTGCATATTATATTATTGATATTTTTTTTCATAATATCCATTTTATCAATTAGTGGTAGTAATTGCTCTCCTATACAATATTAGCTTAATACATGCTTTCTCGGTTAGTAGTAGTACTTGGTTTGTTATAGCATGTTTAGCATAGCCTCACATATTAACGGAAAAAAATACACCGTGTTAGTGCTGAGAATGTTTTGAAGGTGATTCCACAAGATTAAAAGTTCTTCCAGCTATGAACCTTCGATTCACTCATTTACCCATTCCGTTTGACAGTCAAGATAATCTTTGAAAGATTGATTTTCAGAAGAAAAAAAAGGAAAAATATCTCGCCTTCAAAGAGTATTTGTAGCTACATTTTGTGTTTAGTAGTACCATACTATTAAAAATAAGTTAGACAATAACATTTGATGCTTTCTCATTTACCCTACAAAAGCTTTCTCATTTTCCCTTCAAAACATATTTACAATTGGTTGCACGTATTGAATTATGAAGTAACACATTTAATGTCTCAATTTTTAACTGATGCTGGAATGTCTAGAGCATGCAAACAAGTAATTCGGATTTGTTCTCCCAATTATCATGGATAGCATTTCTTCGGTTACAACACCACAGTTTTAACTTCTGTTCATAGTCTGCAACTCTTTATATCCCAAATACTAACAACTCAATCGTTTGGCATGTCACTAGAAAGTCTCTGTCCCAAACATGATAACAAAAAGATTTGTTAGCTTCTCCTCATGTATCATCCAGTTTCATGAATATCATTTTAAAGAATGCACTTGATTCTCTATTTATGATATAATTACAATAGCGAAAGTTTTTAGGGGATTACCTAACAGTTCGATTGGCTTTTTTTGGGCATATAATACATGTTTGTGCATCCTACAATCTCAATGGGATTAATTCATGTACTCCAAATGCGTAAAGAGTATTGAGCTCTAGCGCCAACTCCTGATCTTGCATGTAGCTTATGGTTTTTTCCTGCTTCGGTCCAATTAGTTTTCCCTTTTTTGGTTCTCTTGCAAGTGAAAAACTCACACAGACTCTCTGAACACATGTTGTGCTGTTCCTGAGATCACTTAGCCAAATTTGTTGTAACTTCCACGTACTATATCCTACTGCTGCCATTAGGTTGTTCAAGCAGAGTATTTAACTTCGAAGTGTCATCAACAGTTCATGCTTCACGTTTGATTTCGGGGGCACGGCGTAGCGCGCAGGTTCTACCTAGTGTCAGGTACGTACGAGCAAAAGGGTGACTTCTCATGCATTCATCTGGCCACACAGTGTGGTCACGAATTCAACCAAGTGTCATGCATGTCTCCTTCTGGCAGTCGGCAAATCTTTATCGATGCGTGGTATGGTGTCATGACCATGCATGCATGTAACATTTTAAATTTGGAGTGTTTTTTAAGCCTTTAAAAATAAAAATAACTATTTGATTTTTCTTGGTTTAGTTCAAGCTTACTTTGAATTTTTAGAAATCAAAACCATTTCATGCGATTAATCTAAACTTCAATTAAATTCAAAACCATTTTGTTTGGGTTCTTGAGTTCCAGAATATTTTTTGGAATTTTCTAGGATGTTTTGGAGTTTATTTGCTATTTCTTTGAGCTCGGTTTTCTTTATTCCTTTTTCTAAAATTCAGAAATTCTTTTTTTCTGGATTTTCCTTTTGGGTCGAATTCCTTTTTCTCCAAGGCTTTTTCCTTTTCCCTGGCCCGCTTCTCCTTTTTCTTAGCCCAGCCGCCTTAGCCCGTTTCCTTTTATCTCACGCGCAGCCCAGCCGCCGACCTCCTTTCCATTCTCTCTCTCTAACCCGCGGGCCCCGCTTGTTAGCTGCCACCTCCTCTTTCCTTCTTCCTCCCCACTCCGGCCTCTTTGCCGTGTCCGAGCCGGACACGTTGTATGCGCTGGCCTCCATCCAAACACTCCCTTCCCCATGCCTTTAAAACTTCGTCGCCCAGTCACGAGAATCGCGTCATTCACCTCTCCCGAATCGCCAAGTCATCACCGCTGGTTTCGCCGAATCAAGATCGGGAAGACGACACCACTGAAGCTCGTCCTCACCGATTTCTTTCGCCACTCGAGAGTCTCCGTCGTTGTTGACCCCACCGTTGGATTCGCCTCGTTGTGTTCTACGTGGTGCTAGTCTTCTCGTCGCCCAAACCTCACCAGACCATCATCGTCTCTTTCTTCCCCAAAACTGGCTACCGCCTCCATTCTCGATCTCGCCGTCGGTGAGTTCTTTTACCGTCCTGTGTGTGCCATCCCGTGTTCCCATCCTTATCTTCCAATCCCCTCTCTTTCTATCACCAAGGTGCCTCGCCGTCGTCGCCTGTAATATCCCGGGCTACTCGTAGTGTAGCCCATGTGGCCCATGAGGAGTCTTATGGTGGGATTAGTCCCATATTGCTTGTCTAAAGTGAGTCGTAGTAGTATATAATGCCTGTTGGGTCCAACCTTAGCACCTCCGGGTTAACCCTTTTACACGAAGCGAGGACGAAAGTGTAAGTGGGGTGCTATGTGTGCGCGGGTTCACCCCTACGGTGGGCTGGGCATTGAGCGGATTTTGGGCCAGGGTGTTACAAATGGTATCAGAGCCTTAACCTTCGCTGCGGCGCATGCGGGACAGGGGCGCGGGCATATGGCGCATGGCGCGTGTGGTCCCAGAGTGGACACACGGTATGGCATATGTGCTGGCACCGACGCCTGGACGTGTCCGAGGGGTGGTTACAGGGCATTTGTCGATATGCGGTGTCTTCCGAGGCGTCGGCCCTTAAGGGGTGTGAATGTAATACCTCGGCCTACTCGTAGTGCGGCCCATGTGGCTCATGAGGAGTCTTGTGGTGGGATTAGTCCCATATTGCTTGTCTAAAGTGAGTCGTAGTAGTATATAATGCCTGTTGGGTCCAAACTTAGCACCACTGGGTTAACCCTTTTACACGAAGTGAGGACGAAAGTGTAAGTGGGGTGCTATGTGTGCGCGGGTCCGCCCCTACGGTGCGCTGGGCATTGAGTGGATTTTGGGCCAGGGTGTTACATCGCCGTTCTCCTTTGCCGCTGCTCCCATCGTCCTCTGGCCACCCCATCTGTCCCATCGTGATCCCTGTGCTGCCACCAACGTCATGCTTCTCTTCTTTCTCCTTTGGCACCTATGCTTCACCGTAGCCGCCGCAAGCCGTGCCTTCTTCTTCTCCGCGGCCGTTTCGCTGCCGCTTTCGCCATGCTGCCACTGCCCAAGTCTTCGCCATGCCGCCAACGTCTCATTTTTCCCTCGCCGGCAGTTGCCTCACCGCCATGCGTCGTTGTCGTAGTGCACCAGAGTCACCTACCTTGCTCCTTTGTTCTGTCCGTGCTCTTTCTCTCTATCATGTGGGTCCCACATGTCAGCCTCCTCTCTCTGTCAGCCTGGTCTCATCTGTCAATCTCTCTTTCTCTCTCTATCACTTATGATTGGGCCCCACTTTTTAGTTTCCTTTTAGTTTCTTTTTCCTTTTACTTTCTCTTTCCAATCAAAGGAATATTCTTTGGAATATTCTTCTATCTCTCTTTTTTCCTTTCTGGCAAATCTTCCGAGAGTCCATTCTCTTTCGCTCGAACTCTGATTCAGTCTGTTCAAGTTCCTAAATTCCTCTAAAATCGAGCTCTTTCTTTAAGAGTTGGTTTTGCTATTTTTGGATTTTATTTTGGATTTATTTGTACTTTGCCTGCTGTTTTCTTTCTCGTTTAGACGATCTGTTTCAATGAGCAGGAGCAGAAGCAATTTTTGAAGATCCAAGTATGGTAACTAAGCAAAGCCATGGCAAGTCATAATCCATTGATAATATTGAACCTATGTTTTCAAAAGTATCTTGTTTTATAGTAAATTGGATGCTATCTTTATATCAACTGCTTTTGGGAATAGTTACTTACCTATTTGTGATTATGCATCCATTGATTATCTGAATACCATGAATCATTTATCACCATAGGATGATCATTATTAGTTGGGCATATTTGTATCACCAACATGGGTATCGTAGAGATGCTTGGTCATGCTTAGTTGTACGATGGGCTCATGACACTTTATCAATAATGTTAATTTGACTTAATAAGATATGAAATTGTGGTGGATAGCCATTGTTGTTTAAATTGTTGTGCCACGGCAAGGTATGTCATTGGTCTTGGTTGAACAAAATGATTTTCGCTCAGACAAGCAATCGTGAAGTAAAGGGGGTGTAGGTAGTACATTGTGGGTTGTGGTAGACTCAATTGAGTAATTGTCAAGGACTTAATCTTGTGCGCCATTGAAGTGGGCCATATCGTACAACCACTTGTTCAGTATGGGATGGACCTGGCTAACTAATTAGCAATGTCTCAATTTTGGTTCTGTCTTGGAAGCGTGAGTTACAGGACAAACATATACTCATAATGGTGTAAGAGGGGTGCCCTGTCTGGTTGGAAAGATATTCAGTGTTGAAACCTATGGAAGTGTCGTCAGACACTTTAAGTTGATTTATCTCTTGTGGGTAAAGTTGTACAACCTCTACAGAGTAAAAACTGTTTAAATAGTCGTGCCCCCGATTATGGACAATGCTCGGGGATTTCACATGAGAGATAGAGTTTTTATAAATGATGGCCGCTTGGTGAATAGAGAATTCACTTGGTGGTTTGTGTCGAGAGGTGAATGGGGAGTTCACTAGGTGAATATGATGTTTTCTTAGTGGATGAGACGTTTACTTGGTGGTTTGGTTCGGAAGTGAATGAGAAATTCATTGATTGTTTCAAGGAAATTGTTTACTCTATTCATTTATTGTCTTTTAAATTATGCTTTGCAATCTATTTCAAGGAAATTGTTTACTCTATTCATTTATTGTCTTTTAAATTATGCTTTGCAATCTATTTACTATATTTACTGTCAATACTGCTTTCTGCAAAAGAACCATACATCTATTTCTTTATTCAAGCCTTGCATGAATATTAATTGCATATTGTTCCTCACGACTTGCTGCTGAGTACTTTATGTACTTATGGCTTTAAACTTTTATTTTTTAGTTGAAGAAGTCAAGCTACCCAAGAGTTCTACCAAGAGGAGTTCTTTGTAGGTTTTGCGAATTAGGATGTATTCTCCACTCGATTGCATGTGGGCATATTGATTGGTCTTTCCAAGTTTTCTGTTCCGCTGCAAGAGTTTATTTGTTTCTTTAGCCTTGCATGACAAGTTAAGTAAACGTTGATCATAAGGTGTAGTTATTATTACTATTTGTTATTTTGAGATCTTTTTAGTTAAATTTATTAATGGATGGTATTTCATAGAGGTTTCATGTATAAGCTAGCTACTGATTTAGGACTAGTTCAGAATACATAAAGGGTTTCAGATGTATAAATCTGGGTCCCTACAATTCATGTGACGTCATTTTGTGCTCGAACGATCACAAGCATTTCGATCTTCCTTGTACGTACTGCGTGGATTAGTAGTAATCGATCTGTATCTGATACAGATGATGTATGCATTTCTATTAGTACTACAAACTAAGGCCCATAGTGTTGAACAAAAAGGACAGACCGGAGGCCTAATGGTGGGAGTGAGGGTGTTCATTCATACCTACCTGGGTTCGATTCCTAAGATCTAATGGTGGGAGTGAATGTTGACATAAATGTGGTTTTAACAGATAAATTAGATTAATTCTATATTTAATTATGAATAGAAAAACATAATTCCAGTACCAACAGTAAGACATGAGCATCAAATAAATGACTATTAACCGAATCAAACTACTCATGTCCTCTATACAGAAATTCATGCAATCGGTAATTGACCAATGAAACAAATCAATCAGCATAATGCTGAAATTGAAGTTTGTTTAATTTTGCTCTCAGATGTCAGGCTGCACAAGCACAAAGCAAGGCCTCCTCGCCACTAATGGTCTAGTCTAATCACAGATTATGAGTGACAATTTCTTAGAAATATCTCCACCTTGTCACACTAATATCACTATGGCCAACAATCTTAACTAAGCAACCCAGAAGCCCACAATCTATCATGCAAAGTCACCCAGTATTAGTGATACTTAAAACAAAGAGAGATATTTACATAATCACTAATACGACACACTAAGCACAATAGGATAAAGCAAGAATTTGAAGAAAGCTCACATCATTGATGGCACTCAAAGCCACCAAGAAGCCAAGGCAAGGCGCGTTAGCAACGATGTCCCAGAAAACTTATCGCCGCCTCTATGTCATGGTGTAATCAACGTGGTCCGGTCCTCGGAAATACAATGTCCTCCAACAATCAGGGGCACACCAGATCGTGGAGTTGAAGTCCAGGAAGTGCCACACAAGATCACAGATCACAATTGCACATAGGCCACATGCACAAACCAAGCAACCGAATACCATATCACAGTCAAGCATCACAGCAACCACAAGAACAACCGAGCACGCTCAAGCCTCACCAACAGATGGGCTCTAAAGACTCAATAAAAATCCAATCAACTCAGCACCGCCTCCCTGCCTCCACAGCACCACCACCACCACTAAGAACCGAGTTGCTAGCCAAGTTCTCTATGAGGAGAAAGCAAGGCAGTCTGCTGGTCGCAAGTGGGGGGGGAGGGGCAGTCACCACCACTGCCAAGAGGTCCACAACGATGGAGCCAAGAGCAAGGTTCGCCCGAGACCAAAGAATCAAGTGCAAAAGGTAGAAAAGATGGATCAGAAAGGACTTGGCTTGTGTCTGCCAAGGAGGTGGAGACCGGGATTAAGTAGGAGGAGAGGCAAGGCAAGGCGACACCGCCGAATAGTTGCTGCAACCTCCGCTCACATTGTGTGGGGATCGGACCGATACTCACGATCGCGTCTGCTCCCTCTCTCTCAATCGGGATGAGGCCGTAGCCTTACCCTTTCCTGTATCTCAATGACAAGAGCGCCCACGGCTCAAATGGGAAATTCCCAAAAGGCCATTGACTTACAACAATGAGGATGCTCATTCGCAAGATTAAGTGTAGTTACTCAAGATATAAGTCTAGTACAATTGGCAAGAGATTACGTACAAACACGTTTTGAACCAGTAAATCCAGAAGAAGAAGAAAACTATCCAAACAGGGCAGCAGTGCAGACTGCAGAGTGCAGATACATGCAACCAGCTATCAGCACGCACGCCATACATACCGCTCCTTAACACCAAATACAAGTAGTATATAGGAACAGATTAATCATGCAGTATGTTGGTTTCATTAACCACTAGATTGATTAAGCGCAAGCTTAGCAAGAACTAAAGTAGCTAAATTAGCTAGCTCTAGCTCTCCTGTAGCCTGTGGAGCAATGCCGCGCGGAGGTAGCCCTCGTCCCTGACAGCTGTCGGGCATGTCCACGACGGTCGCACAATCAACGCGCCCACGTGGCTCACGCCGCAGCGTCTTTGCCGCGAGTCCAACACCTGGAGCGCTACCATGAGGCGCGCGGGGGCGTGGCGCGCCGCTGTCGTCAAGCGCAGCTCGGCCGCCTCCCTCCCGACCATGCGCACCTCGAGCTTCTCCTCGAGACCAAATGCGTGGGAGGACGCTGCGGCGGAGGGTGCCTTCCTCGCCGCCGCAGCCTGCTTGGCCTCGGCCTTGAGCCGCTCCACGCGGCCGCGCAGCTTGGCGATGTAGGCGACGGCGACGGCCAGGAGGGACGCCTTGTCCATCCGGGACACCGTGGGGACGGTGGCCCTGAGGTCGCAGAACCAGCGGTTGAGCCTGTTCCGCCACCGCCGCTGGGCCTCCACGTGTCTAATGGTGGGACCGTCGGAGTGGGGCCTGGGCTTCCGGCCGTGCCGCTTCGCTGGGAGCGACGGCGCGTTCCCTTGCATTGACATGTCGAAGCCCACTGGTAGCGAGCTCCCGACGGCCCACGCGGAGTAGTCGGCCAGCAGCCATTCCTCGGGAACATCGCAGGACATGAACTCGAGGACCAGGTGGCTGGCGGCGGAGAAGAAGGTGTCCGCCAGGGAGTAAGGGGAGTAGGAGCAGGGTTCACAATTTTGTTTTGTATTTTAATTCGTTTGGCAGCGAAATAGGCGAAATTTCGGTAATTTCGGATGAAATTTCGGTGATTTTTTGCTAAATGGTTTGATCAAATTTGAATTTTAAAATTTGAAAAATTCCAAAAAAAATTCCAGCGCACGACCTAGGATTCGAACCCAGATCACTGCCGTTGCAAGCCGCTGGCATGGCCACTGCGTTAGCCGCATGTTGACCTCTTTTACTCACTTTAACACTTTAAATTCAAACCAAACGTAAAAATTTGAACGAAGTGAATTTCTTTCAGAAGGTAACGAAAGGTCCACAAATTCTGACATTTTAGCAAAATATCACCGAAATTGTGAACCATGAGGAGGAGGAGGAGGAGGAGAGGGAGAGCAGCTGCTCATCCATTTGAGCTAGTACGTAGCCATGGTCACTTGACGACTCACTAGCTAGCTTCCCTTATCGATCGCGTATTGCTTTCTAAAAATGGCAGACCACTTGTTTGGATCTCTTGTTTTGTGAAAACAGATTCTTCCAAAACCGGTTTTAGCATCATTTTAGGAAATCTCTGTTTGGGTTGGGTAACTAACTCTTGAGATAAGCAAAACCAGTTTATTGTAAATCCAATATTATACGTTTTACTAAAAACAAGGGCTGGTCATTTTTGTGAAAACAAGTTTTATCAGCGCCAACAAACTCCACTTGGCCATGAAGCTCGACACCCTCCTGGATCTCAAGCGTGCGAACTCGATGTCGCCCCTCCGGATACTACGCCGAACTCGATGTCGCTCTCGATTTTGTCCAAGACAAGACTTCGCCAAGCTTGCACGGCGGGTAGAGCCCGGCGATACGGATTTTACCAGGAGAAAACAACGGTTCAACAAGCTGCCGAAGTAAGGCTCGCTGGCGAGTGGCCGGGTTAGAGATGTAGAAACGTCTCTCCCAGTTCCGGACGTTCGTGTTGTTAACGGAGATGAGAAGTAGGCCGTCACAGGCGGCATGGCCGTCACAGGCAGATGTGTGGGGTGTAGCGGATGATGGGCCGGAGAATGTCATCCCCTAGGTCGGGGACGAGAAGAGTGTTGAGCACGCTGTTGTGGACGTGGACGATGGGGAGCAGGGGTTGGTTTCGGTGGTGTGCGAGGACGAATTCAGGGGTGGAGATGAGGCGGCGCCACGACTTGCAGACGGCGTGGCAGCGGAGGACGGCCTTGGGCGGCAGGCGGCCAATGATCTCCCAGATGACGATCGTCTTGGGTAGGACATGAGACAAATCGATCGATGGTGTAGCAAACTAGCAATGGAAAACCGATTCAAACCTGCAAATTTCTCTTGTCAAATGTTGCCCGTCGAGCATCGGCTCCTTATTCGATTATTCTCCGATTCTTTGAACTCAACACAACACAGATAAGTGACCATATGCAGTGATTGTACGTTTTTAACAAGAAATATATCACACCGTGATAGTAAAAATCCATTACTATACAGTAAGTTCATTTTCAATTTTATTTTTAGCCAAACACTACATTGAAGAAAGCTTGTTTTAATTTTTCTGATCCAAACAAAGTATTCCTTAAATTCATCCTAACAAAATAACAACTTAAAACCAGTTTTGCTAAAAATTCTCCTAAAACTAGTTTTCTTAAAACCTATTTCTTGTTTCTGAGATCCAAACAACCACTTAGCACGGTGGGATTCCTGCATACTTTTGTTAATTCCGTATCGGTGAACATCCCGGTTTACTCTATAAAACGGAACGTCGATCTGGCACCGCAGTATAGGGGCGTCTATTTTAGAAGCGCCCGAAAATTTGGGAAATTCGAATAGTAGTTGAGAAAGAATCGCAATAATGCAAAGATGGACATCTTGGATCCGGTATTGAAGGAGTTGAACCAAGATTTCCAAATGGATAGGATAGGGTATTTCTATATGTGATAGATAATGTAAATGCAAAAATGTGTCTTCTAAAAAGGGAAATATTGAATGAATAGATCGTAAATTTTGAAACTTTGGTGTTCTTTTTCTTTCGGACAAGATAATTCTCATAGCGAGAATGAGATTTGTACAACGATAGTAAACCCCTCAGATAGAATCTGAGAATAAAACCCATAGTAAAATAATTGTTGTAATCCAATCGATCTTGGTTAGGATGATTAACTAAGTTAATCCAACAATTCTGGTGAAAAATTTGAATAATTAAACGTTTCACAAGTAGTGAACTAAATTTCCTGTTATTACAACTAATAACTTCCACAAGTTCGGAACCATTTAATCCACAATCATGGGTCCACCATTGGATCATGATCATGTGGTTCACATCTCTTCCTCTCTCACCTACATAACTCACATAACGCCCTAACCCTGACTCACTCCACACCCAGCTCCCCCCCGCCCCACCTCACCGGCGCCCACGATGCCCGTCGGCAAGCTCCTTCCGACCCACCACTACTACAAAAAGGCTAATAATAGACGCATCATCACAGACGGTTGACCAAAACTATATGTATTACATGCAATCACATACGGTTTTGGTTTAGAGATCATTTGTGTTACTAGCTGCGCTAAAAACCATCTGTGAAGAGGTAATATCACAGACGATTCATATTGAAAACCATCTGTGAAGTATCACAGATGGTTCTAAACATGTACCGTCTGTCATAATTGTAGACATCACAAACGGTTTTTAATTATAACCGTCTGTGATAATATCGCTTCAGCTCCCCGGTGAGTTTCTTCATCGCCATTGCATCTCTTCGTCGCATCAATGTCGCTTCGGCTCCTCGATGCATCTCATTTTTCTCACGTGCCAAATTTATTCCTTATATTATAAAAAGGATCATCTGCCATCGAAGATGATCATCCCCACATATAACTCTACTATATATATATACTTCTAAAGCAGAAATGGCTCCCTCTTCTGTTTACTTGTCGCCGGCATTGATAGCCTACCTGGCCATAATGTACGAGAACCTTTCCAGCCGTACATTGGCAGATGCTGCGGAAGGACACTGTTTCAACAGTGTCTTCACTCCTCTGTCCGAGGATTTGCCGGAGCAGGTGATGACCACCTTCCGCTGTCTTGACATCCTCCTCTGCCGCGTCTTCTGGGTGATCTCCCACTTCCGGCGAGTTAACCATGTCATCGATGTGGTCCTCTACAATGACGTTGCACATCTCCAGGAGGCTTGCCATCACTTGAACTGCTTAATCGAGGTGGCGGACGACCGAGTTGACTATGTCGAGACCCCTCAAGCAAGGGAAGAGAACCTATGGGCTCAATTCTTCTTGATTCAATAGTCCGAGGGTCTTCGGAAGACACTCGAACAAGCGAGCTAACGGGTGGACGCATTTCGGGCTTCGTTCGCTGATGATCACGAACCGTCCGATGCCGCCGCCTCCTACGAAGTTTTGAAGACGGAGATAGCAGCTACCTCCGCCACTAGAAAAACTTTGTTTATTTATGTTTCTACTTTTTTTTTAGTCTTTGTAAGAAGTGACTGACCACCTGTTTGGCCATATGTAAATTCCAAAATGAAAAAAAAATAGTTTGGAGGTGAAGTTACTATATTATATGTTGAACTATATATCACAGACGGTTTAGTGGAACAAATATCCATCTGTGATATGTATCATAGTTAAATCATATTTTCAGCAGTATTTAAATGACAAAATTGACATATAAATATGTAAATTCTTCATGTCATGTAAATGTATACATGATAATATGCTCAAAACATAGAACTTGAGAACAACCATATTACAGACGGTTCCATAATAGAACCGTCCGTGATATGGGACCATATCATACATGGTTATATTATGGAATCGTCTATGATATGAGACATATCATGGATGGTTCTATTATGGAATCGTCTGTGATAAGTATCACTGACGGTTCCATAATAGAACCGTCTGTGATATCTCTTTATTAGTAGGAGTCCGCTAAGGTTTGCGTCCTAACTCGTCACTCCCTAGTCCCCAACGCCATTACTCTTGCCCGTTCCCCTCCCCACTCGAGTGCCCCCGACCTCGACGCCACGCCTCGACATCAATCTAGCACCGCCTGAGTCGCGCTTTCTCCCGACCACGCCGGCGCCGCCCTTCTTCTCTTCGTCCTCTCCCCCCGACGTGCGCGACCCCGGCTACCTCTCCACCGACCTCCCCCGGCTACCTCTCCACCGACCTCGACGCCGCTGCTCCCGACATCAATGACTCTGCCCGAGTCACGCCTTCTCCCCGACCCATGTGCCTCCTTACGCTCGGCTCCGACCCGGCTGTGGTTTGAGGCCTAGTTGTTTGGGGCTTCCTGCTCCCTAGACTCAATCCCCCTTTTCCCCACTTCCTCTTTCTGTTATTTTAGTTTCGTGCTTGAGCTTGTTTTGATTTACTGATGTGAGTTGATTATTTACTGATGTGGGTTAATTTATTATTTAAGCATGGTAAATGAAATAGAGGTGGGTTAATGCATGGTGGAGGTGTTGCTGCCGGTATTGTTTCGCACTGAGGTAACTACTCCCCTCTACTCTCTATCGCTTTCCCTCCCCTTGCTCTATGATGTAAACTGAGAGCTATTGGTGTATGTGCATTAATTCTATGCATCTTGCTTAGTTCATGCTGTGGGTTCAGATTGACAAAAATGAATAGGGCAAAATTGTGGGTTTGGTTAATGCTCTCTAATGGATACTGAGGGTTATTGATGCCGGTTCTTTGTGCTTGGTTGGCTTACATAGCATGTGGTTCGAATGGGGCAAAATATCAGTCTGTACACATACACTTTTTTGTACATGTAACTAATCTCATGGTATGTTCCTATATGGTATTCTGCTTTTGAAAGCTGCAATTAACTTTTCAGATTTGTAAAGATTAGGCTAATTTGTAAAGCTACAATTAACATACAAATTTCTGTAATTTTTACCTAGCTTGTGCCTCTGATCATCAATTATTTATTAATTGGTATGTATTCTATTCCAAAACAAGACCAAATGAGTCAAAAACTACTACAACACCTCTTCACCTGTCTCTCGCCATTCATTTCACCTTTGTCTGTGTAACCGTGTTCATATTGGTCAAGTTCTCCTCCCTTGCGTCCCAGCCACTTTTGGGGGGTCATGAGGAGGATGAGACAGCAGCCACGGGCAACTTCATCGAGTCTGCAAGTTCAAAAAGCATGGCTGCCAGGAGAGCACGTGAACATACAATTACCTGGTTGTCGTCGATAGGTAATTGGACTTGACATCAAGGAATGGTTGATTGCTAATACATGAAGCCACTTCCCAATCGGAGTACCTCTACGTACACATCATGTTCAGAAAAATGGCGTGGACGTGCAGGTACTCCGACTGGGAAGTGGCTTCATGTATCAGCAACCAACCATTCCTTGATGTCAAGTCCAATTACCTATCAACGACATCTAGGTAATTGTATGTCAACGCGCTGTCCTAGCAGCCATGCTTCTTGAACTTGCAGGCTTGATGAAGTTGCTCGTGGATGCTGTCTCATCCTCCTCACGTCCCCCTGAAAGTGGCTGTGGGACTACGAACAATATATATAATATATATATAAAGTCGGTTTTAAAGGCACAAGCAGCCACTGCTTGGAGACTTTATAGACAATATATATCATAGATGGTTTCATCAACAAACCATCTATGATAGTCAACTATCGCAGACAGTCCTGAGTTAATAACCGTTTGCGATAGTCTGCATCATGGACGGTTTGAAAACCGTCTGTAATGACCTCATGTCATTACTAACCCATAAACTCAGACGACTCACGAAACCGTCTGTGATGATATTTTTGAACCGTCTGTGAAGACCTTTTCTGTAGTAGTGCACCCTGCCCCCCAATCCCAGTCTCGCCGCAGCCTCCCTTCTTCCTCCTTAGCAAGATCCCCCCTTGCCCCCCTCCCCCGAGCCGATCCGCCACCACCTCATAACTACTTTGGTCGTCGCCACCCTTGTAACTTCCAAAAAAATTCAAACTCAGGTATATTGTATTGAGAATAACTTTTTAATTATTTTGAGCATGTTTTTGAAATTTTTCTTAAATCAATTATTGCATTTGCATACAAATAGTGACCTTAAGAGCATTTAATAGAGAAATTCATGGAAGATAAAATTATGAAAAAATACAAAAAATAACTACACTATGTCGGGAGTTTCCACAAATATTTTCATAATTTTTGGAGCTTTTTTTTACTATATTTAGAAATTCCTCGTACCCTTCGGCCTTTTTCAAAATTTCAAACTCGATTTCTTTTCCTGTCGCTCCATTGGGCCAGAAGCCCAGGACGGCCCATCTCCCCTCACGCTTGCCATCCTACCTCGCTCTCCTGCTCCCCCTCTCATTGAAGCCGCGACCCCACTTGCTAGCAGTCTTCTTCCACCTCACCCACGCCCCTGTCCGCGCCTTCACCGCGCCAGCTCCGCACTCGCCCCCGGCTTGCGACCGCCACCCTCCATTTTTTCCACCGAAATGACATGCCACGGACTGTGCCATACTCCGTCCCGTCGCTATAGTGGCCAACCACCCCCTTTGTCATCGCCTTTTCCCGAATGGGTGAGGAACCAGAGCGTGCGCCCTGTTTTTTCGCCGCGGCTGGCGTCATCTAGCTTCTCATCTCGTGCATTTCTCATGGCTACTTAACCACCTGCGAAGTACTTGAAGTACTCTAAGCTGGTGTACACTCTACTAGAAGTAGAGAAACATACATAACTTGTGATGGAAAACCATCAGATACGTCCCACTGGGACGATGGCTGTGCCTGAAGCACACGCAAATGCTCATCAAGCTAGCAAAAGCCAGGACCGCGAAAAAGGTCAAAAACAGAATGGGGGCAAATGGAAGAAGGTTGGGATGCATATAGGCAGGGGTAAACCCCGTGGTAGAGGAGCAGGTAAAGGGAAGCCCCAGAAGCAAAAAAAAATTAGGCAGCAAGACTGCTCATCCTCCCAGACATGCTTCAGATCCGGTTGCACCGGCCATTGGTCACGCCCTTGCCACACCTCATAGCATTTGGTCAACCTCTACAAGCAATCCATGAGAAGAGTCAAGAAGACTCAGGGGAACAAAGTTGAGGCTCACTTCATCACTCAGCCCGCTTTAACTGGACCGTCTCCTAGCCAAGACGTTGAGAAGAATGATTACATGATTCCTGATGATGCGGCTCAGGGAGAAGGCACCTCATGGATCACGATGATTTTGTTGGGTTGGAGCTCTTGGACCTTCATAAGGACAGTCAAGATCCATTTAGACACATGAAGTAGCCTCCTTAGATGATTTTTTTTGCATATTAGTTTAGTTTCGGTTCCCGATGAACATTAGTTTATTCATACTCATGTTGAGCATTTATCTTTCATTATTTGCTTAGGCTGAACTCTTGGCATTGTTATTTTTCGAGATTAATTCAATTCATTATATTCTTGGTCCATGCTTGTTCTATTTAATTTCGAACTATTTTTCCTATTGAATAATCGTTTGATTATAAATAATGTTTTAAATATAGAACAACCTGGTACGATCCAATGGCAGAAGAGAAAATTTGTCCTATCGACAGTTGCACCACTAATTCGATTTTTAGGGAAAATAAATATTTCTAGACATTAGCTAAGAAAACTAGGAATATCAAGACCATCGCCAGAAGCGATGCTCTCATAGTCAGCAATGGAAGGGCTCTCATAGTTCTCCCTATGGGTACATGTATAACAGTTAAGGATGCTCCTCTGTACCCCAAATCTAAACGCACCCTCCTCAGTTTTAAATATATTCGTCTGAGCGGATTTCATGTAGAAACTGATTATGAGAATGGTACGTAATACCTACTCATGACTAAGTCTAATAGATGCCAAAAGCAAGTGGTCGTAAAACTCCCCTCTTTCTCATCAGGATTGTACTACACTTAAATAAAATCTGTAGGTTATGTTGAGATGAAAACAATTGTTAAACACCCAGAAATTTTTTAAGTTCTGGCATGATCATCTGGGTCATCTTGGTTTGGGTATGATGCAAAAAGTTATTAATAATTCTATTGGTCATAACATAAAAACTACAGACTTGCCTAAACCTGAAGATTTCGTGTGCCCTGCTTGTGCCAAAGGAAAATTAATTACTAGACCCTCTTATCTGAAATTAAGAGATGAATCACCTAGATTCCTTGAGAGAATTCAAGGTGATATTTGTGGACCTATCCAACCCCCGTCGGGCCCTTTTAGATATTTTATGGTCCTGTTAGATGCCTCTACTAGATAGTCCCATGTTTGCTTGTTGTCTACACGAAACCATGCTTTTGCAAAATCAATCGACCAAATAATCAGATTAAGAGCCAATTTTCCAAACAAATAGATTAAGTCCATTCGAATGGACAATGCTGGCGAGTTTACGTCAAAAGCATTTAATGATTATTGTATGGCTCTGTGCATTAAAGTAGATCATTCAGTACCATATATCCACACTCAAAATAGCCTCGCAGAGTCATTAATTAAAAGAATAAAACTTATTGCTAGGCCACTCTTACATAATTGTAAGCTTCCTACCAGCTGTTGGGGCCATGCAGTGCTGCACACTACTCTATTAATCCAACTCAGACCAACTGCATATCATCCAATTTACTCCTTGCAATTAGTGCGTGAAAAAACCAAGTATTTCCCATCTGTGAAAATTCGGTTGTACTGCATACATGCTGATTTCACCACTACAGCTTACAACTATGGGCCCTCATCGGAAGTTGGGGACCTATGTAGGTTTGGAATCTCCATCAATTATTAAATACCTAGAGCCGATGATAGGGGATCTGCACACGGCTCGGTACGCTGATTGTATTTTTGACGAGGACAATTTCCTAGCATTAGGGGGAGGAAGGTGCCACTCTAGAGAATGCCAAGAAATATATTGGAATGTCACGGGCATTTAGTCCTTAAATCCATACACCAAAGACTCAGAACTGGAAGTTCAGAGAATAATTGATTTGCAACAAATAGCTAATAATATGCCAGATGCCTTCACTAATCTTAAGTGAGTGACAAAATCACAAATACCTATAGTAAATGCCCCGGAGAGAGTGGAAGTACCTCAGAAGGATATTGAACCCACTTATACCCCTCATGCAAAGGAGGGGGAGACCTTCGGGCACATGGGACTTAACTTCACAAAGACGTCCGTAGAAACAAAGAACCGAACAAGACAAATCAATCCATAAGATAGCTAAAGAACATCAACCTGATGTTGAGAAAATCCCTAAAGTGATCCATCCTAAGGATGGTAAACCCAGCAAAAATTTGTGCGCACAATTTGACATTGGGAGATTAGAACACCCAGACTCCATCGTTGTGGGAAATCACGAGGGGCTGGAAGAAATACATGAAGAAATTTCTACAAATTATGTGGACTCAGGAGAGTCATATAAAAGAAAGACTACAGTTGTCGACATATACTTTGCCTCTAAAATTGCAAAAACTCTTGAATTGGATCCAGAACCAAAGTCCATGGCAGAGTATCAGAAGCGCTCAGATTGGGTCAAATGTGCGAGAGCCCCCAGGGATTTAACTTGTAATGCTTAACCATCCCAACGGTCTAAGCATCACGAGAGAAATTTCTGGCTCTCGATGTATTATGTACCTCCTAGGAGCGGTACACATACACCTTCACAAACAATCAAGCCATACACAAGAATTACAATACCGAAATCTTCATAATTTACAACAGAATGAACATACAACGCTCATTTTCATACACAGGGCCGACCGGCCAAATAGTAAGATAAAATATCAAGTACGCAGCGGAAAACAGTGAATAAACTTAAATAAAACTATGAATTAATCAACATTAGGGTCCCAATGGCTTGCCATAACCCACATGCAACCGACTGGGGTTAAACCTTAGCAAATTGATGTTTTCTGCGCATCTTTCCTTACCCGATTCAATCTCAGCACCTACTGTCCAGATTAGTAGATAAAAGTAATCAGTGAGTACACGAATGTACTCCGCAAGACTTTACCAAGCCTATACATAGCTACATGCAAGCTCTACTCAATGGAGAAAGCTATAGGGTTCATTTTCAGCACAAAACAATATTTCATTTGAAGTACAAGTAGTAGATTTAAATTGCAAGTGAGCAAATATTTTTAATACTTCAAATAACAACGAGTAATTAACATTAGACAACAACTAACATCAATAGGTGGCTGCCCTGCAGCACACAAACGTAGCATGAGAACCCACTCTCAACACCACCCGATCAAGTTTTAAGTTTAAATTCCAAAATATTGAGTCTAACTCTTGTGCGACCTAACCAAGCGTGTCCATAACCAAGGACGTAGCTATTCGAATAGATTAAACCCTGCAGGGGGTGTACAACTTTACCCACATACCAGGCCGCTCCTTTTCCAGGCCATTAAGCATACTTTCGAAGGTATGCGAGCATAGCTAAGTCCTACGAGACGTTTTCCAATGCAATGCATCAACTAGGAGCCGCCCATATGGGTGAAACCCTCCGTGAACCACCCAAATGGGGTTCCCACGGAGGACCCATACGTTGTGATGGAGCCACTGGTAAAGCCTCAGCAACTACCGATGGTCCTCAAGCAAGGGAACCTTCTCGGATCCCACCTCGCATAAAACCAACAACAACAGAAAAATTTTCTCCCTAACAACTACCACCTGCGACTCAGAGTCAATACACCACAAAGTACTAAGTCAAGAGGTTTCCCATATACCCTCATATTAATGCACACAATAATGCTTGGATCAGTGGCCAAGATGTTTGGTCCTTGTTAACTTGGGCACACAACCACACACCCGACAAACACGCCATTCAACTATGTGTCCTAGTCCAAATCATTTTATTTGCACTTTTAGTTTTCAAATTATGACAGCATAGAGTGCTGGACATAGCATAATAAAAATGATTTATGTGATCAAGGTTATCGACAAAGTCGACAACCACCCAATCTGCCAGAAGCTAAGCATTGCTAAACATCACATCGAATAAGCATAAATAGACCATATAACATCCACTAGGCTCTAATTCACCAGTGGAAATATTAACTTAGGCTAGTGGTAGGGGATGAACAATTTTAGGGAATTCATGCAATAGGATTAGCTACCTCTAATTGACAAAAATAACTTGACAAGCAAGCATGCATACATACAGTTGCACAACAAGATAATAGTTTTGAATATAATAGGATCAACATGATAAAAGGATGGAGGCAAGCCTTTGGCTGCTGGGACTCTGGACATTCTCACAAACATCTCGATTGCACTTCCGAATCACCTTCATCTAACAAAAAGAATCGACAAAGCGAAAACATCGAATAAACACCAAAATTCCAAAAGTCTCCAAAAATTATGAAATTAATACAGAAGGCATCTCATCATTTTAGATGAATTTATAAATAAAAATAATTTGATTTGGAGTTTGTCTGTGAGAGTTATGCCCTAAGCAATTTGTGCTGGGAAAGAAATTCTAGAAAATTGCTTGTTGTTGCTAAATTCCGAAATTAATTACAATTCCAAACAATTCTGGAGTTGTGGTGGATATAAATTTTACATGGCTTGGAAGAGAATAAAAGTTATGATCAACAAAATTGGAGTCACCCCATTTGGAGTTCATACGAATTTCTTATTGATTTTTGAAGTTAAATGACTTTTCAGTGTAAAAATAATTCTTTTCTGAATTTAATCCTAATATCGAAATTTTCTGCGATAGCACCATGTTTCAAACCTATTCCAAGTTAAAGTACAATAAACATGGATACCAACAAAATTGGTATCACTCAATTTGGAGTTGATTTGAATTAGTTATAAATTTTGTTCTAAGCATATATCAAATATTCTTAACCCCTAATTGCTTTACCAATTTTTATTATCTATCTCATTGACCTTGTGCCACTATTGTTATTATCGTAACCATGGCATAAGGTTACTGTCATTTTGATAATCAATTAGTCTATCTTCTTGTCCTCTAAATAATTTTACTCTTTTAAATCAAATGCCAATGGCTAATTAACTCAATATTATCTCTACTAAACTTGCCTTTGCATTTGATAAGGTTTTAGCTCGCTGCTCCTTTTCTAATCATCCTCTAATCTCTTAAAAACTTTTATTTAGAAGAATTACCTTATTGGATTAGCTTACTATCAAATGTTGTTGTCCAATTGTTAAGTGGAGATCTACTGTTTATTTTTTAATAGCTATCTTCCATACTTGTTTTTCAGGTTAGTTTGCTCCTTTTAGACCAATCTCTAATGGATCGAACTCATCCGCGTTCGCTTGGTCTCTCGTCTGCGTCTGTCATCCTGGTGCCGACGCATGCACCGCGCCCTCGTCGCCGCATCCACCATGCCGGGTTGCACCGCATGGAGCTACCGCCTGCTCCCCATGCGTTGCTGCTGACGCCCTTGGCTCGGCATTGGCCACGTCACCATGGGCTAACACTGCTGTGCGCTAACAGCCGCGCCACCCTGGGCTCGTCCTCGCTCCATTGCCGCCTGGCCACCATCACCTTGTCGCCGCATGCACCAGTCCACCCTCTGTTTTTCCCCTTCCTCTTCTCCAAAATGCTCAAATGATCATGCATGTGAAAACTTCTTGGAGGAATGGAGAGCTTAAGTGATGGGGAAGTGTAGGTATAACATGCATGCCTTGTTTTTAAGTTTTTGATTGGGATTGAGAGGAGAGAAAGTGGAGAGATGAACATATATTGGAGAACAATGGAGCTGTGCATGTGTTCTGTTTGGGGAAGAAAGAAAAGACTGAGTGGGGAGGATGAGTGGTTGTGGTGGCTTTGGTGTTGGGAGAAGAGGAATGGCAGTGGGGAAGGGAATGATTCGGTTGGGGCAAAGAAATGGGGATGGCTGTTCGGTTGCGGTAAGAAAATGGCAGGGGGAAAAGAGTTTTGGCTGGGAGTTGGGGGGGGGGGAATGGCAAAGAGAGTTAAAGAATTTTTAGGCATAGAAATTTGACTCTAAAAATTACGAAATTTGTTTGGGGGTTTCCTGACACTGTGGTGCTCATTGCACAAGTTTTCCAGGGTTTTTATTTTTATGTATTTTTCTCTATAATTATTTTAAGTTCTAGTTTTTGTTGGTTGACTTTTGATTCTCCTCTTTGACTGCCTAAGTAAAAACAACAAATTAATTGTGAAATTTTGAAGGTGAGTTTATTAGTTGTTCCACAAAAAAATTTTAGGCACTGTTCACATGAGTTATTTGTATTTAAATTAAAATTAAAATTTGAACATGCAAATTAAATAGAAAACCAAATAACTTCCAAAAATTTCAGAAAAATTCAAACAAGCATATCAGAGAAGATAGAATCCAATTAAAATATTCCCACACTTAAAACCTTTTTATTTTTTTGTCCCACATTCAAATTGAGCTTTTGAATTGAAGAAGGAGCCTTGGATTTCTACGTTTAAATTCTAGTCTTCAAAATCAAAGGATTTCCAATATAAGTTTTACACTCCACTCTGAACTAAGTTTCATGATTTGGACAAAATTTTATTTTGTTTTAGAAAATTCATTTCTAAGATTTTGGAAGACTAGGTTTCAACCTATTTGCTTTGCAACAAAAAGTTTTAAAAAGTCCAGAATTTTACAAATGAACATTAGATGGTTAACTAATCCAACTTATGAATTCTAGGACATTACAAACCTACCCCCCCTTAAACAGAATCTCGTCTCGAGATTCCGGTAGTTCGGAAGTCGGAACGAAAGGTTGTGGCAACCTAGCTGGGACGGGGCCACACTTCGGATTATGTCGCAAACCGAACTCAAATCCGAATCAAGTGAGGTTCTTCATAATTTTTAGGTCCTATGGTTGGAAGCTTTGTCGAAGGATTCCTATGATCCTTCTGTCACATGTTTCCTAGGCAATTCTTTCAACTCTAATGAAATACACCAACTGCTGTCTGGATTTCCTTCAAAGACAGAGCTAAGAGATCCTCATAACGTAACATGACATTGCTGACATATTTTCCTTTTTATTGCTTTATTTAACATTTCCTTTCTTGATTTGAAGGCACTTCCGACATATAAAGCTCCACGTCGCCTTTTGGTAGGACGAAAGACATGGCTCCATTCAATCGACCGAAAGGGGCATCTATCGATAGAACGGGAGGACTGGTTAAATGGTGATCTAGCATCAACACTCGAATGTTGTGCAGAGAATAAAAGATAAATCAAGGTTTATGGTAGTCTCACTTAACCCTTGCTTCCCTAGTTCTATCTGCCTGGCTTGGAGAGGAATGCATGAAAGAATGCATATATGCAATCAACTTTATGACAAAATTAGGTTTGGTTAGTGAGAGTACAAATGCTCACATGCATGCTTACATGATTCTATCAAAATACAACACAAAAAATTCATTTTTGTTAGGTGAACATAAGATTCGACAAATAACAAGAATCCACACTACCATGACCTAGTCCTTAACCTAGCAATCAACAATCAATTTGACAACTTGAATAAACTCTCAATAAGGCCTACACATACTGGTACATTCATCTTAAAGTTCACACAAGCAACAAGTATATCTCACACTTCACAAGCCTAACATCTAATTCGTTTTAGATTCTGATTTAAATCCACTTGTGAGCAACTAAACCTCGAGAAAAAAAATACTGAATTGGCTAGAAAATTTCTGGGATGTTTATGGGATGCTATATATGCCATAAAAATTAACCCTACACATTATTCTCAGGTTTTGGTTGGTACAACAATTTAGACAAGGAAAACAAGGCCTAGGGCTCAAACACTAGTGAAATTAAGTTAAAAAATTCCAGAAAACTTTTGGCATGTTACTTAGGTGATAATAAACACCAAAAAATTAGGTCCTAACATTTTAAACCTTCCTATTAGTTCCAAATTAAAAAACAGCCAGAACAGCCCTGCAAAGTGTTTGAATTAATTCCTAGGCAAAACAAGCTTAACAAATTCCGGAAAAATCATATTTGTGAACTAAACACCGTCAGATTCTTATGTGAATAATTTCAAAAAAAAATTGAGATCACCTAATGGCACTGGAGCACATTTCTTTCATTTTCGCCAAAAATCTGCATCATAACAAGAGAGGGTCCTACTTTACATACATGGCTACACAAGGAACCTTAACAAGCTTTATCTCTTTAATATTATTTAAAGTTGAAATGAAGCTACACCAAACTTTATTGACAACAAATTCATACTTCATCAATGAAAATGCAAACATATTTCTTTTAACTCCACAAACATCTAGCACATCGAGCTATCACATCCATGACATCCAAATGCAAGGAATCTATATGAGCAAGGCAAGTTGTTAAATTCCAATTTTGTTAACAATTTTAAGATAAAGAGAATTAAAGGCAATTTCAATTTATAGTTTTACAAGTTAGTCATTTTCATGCTTCAATTACCAAGAACTACTAATTATGCATCTTGATTTATATATATCCTTTTTAGTTGTGATTCTTGCTAACAACTTGAGTAACATGATATGCTTGAGTTAACTTCGAAACTATATGCATAAGCAAGGTGTATGAATCATGATGCCTGACACAGAATTTGCGATATCTTCTACCCCCCTTAATGTTTTAGTGCATAAAAGATGTGGTGAGAAAAGAATGAGCATAAGGTAAGTAAACGGATAGCGGGTGTGCAATTTAATTTCTATCATGAATGCGCCATCCCGAAACCTTGAAACTCAAGATCCAAATGGGTGTACTAAGGCTCAAAGGCCAGCACAAGATACAAATGAACCACAGTTAGTTTTCCGATATAGTTGCCATACATGCTGCCCATAGGCGATGCGCAACTACTTGGAACAAAAGAGAGCAGATGATCACACTACAAAATCCAGCGTTTATAAGCTAATGAATATAATTAGGGTGTATATAATCTGAGAATAATCCCTAACTTAATCCTAATATCAATGCAAGGCAACGTCTTCTCGTCCTTTCGTAATTGTGCTCGCCGATGACTACTAAGTGTGTCTATTGTTGGAAATGAGAGACGAGTAATGGAGAAAAATTATTTTGCACAAATCAAATGAATGGTGATGTAAGAATTAGATGCTAGGATGGGTAAGAAAGAAAGGAATTATATTACTTGTATTTTTGCCAAATTTTTGCTAGTTTGAAAAATACTCTTTGCAAACCAAAATCCTAACAACGTCCATTGCTACGGCTTTAACCTACAGTTAGTATGGCTCTGATATCAAGCCTGCGAGAGCCCCCGGGGATTTAACTTGTAACGCTTAAACATCCCAACGGTCCTAGCATCACAAGAGAAATCCCCATATGTCAGTGCATTATGTACCTCATAGGAGCAGTACACATACACCTTCACAAACAATCAAGCCATACACAAGAATTACAATATAGAAATCTTCATAATTTACAACAGAATGGACATACAACACTCAGTTTCATACATAGGGCCGATCGGCCAAATAGCAAGATAAAATATCAAGTACACAGCGGAAAACAGTGAATAAACTGAAATAAAACCATGAATTAACCAACATCAGGGTCCCAATAGCATGCCATAACCCGCAGGACAACCGACTGGGGTTAAACCTTAGCAAATCGATGTTTCCTGCGTATCTTTCCTTACCCGATTCAATCTCAGCACCTACTATCCAGATTAGGAGATCAAAGCAAACAGTGAGTACGCGAATGTACTCCGCAAGACTTTACGAAGCATATACACTACACCATAGCATAGTATTAAGGGCAATGCAACTGTCGGGAAAAACTGCGATTCCCGGCACTTATTGCCTGCCCGGTAAAGTGCTACCAAGAAAGACATTCCTTGGCAGATATGTGTATTCCCGGCAGTTAAGTGCCCTAGATAAGTTGATTTTCCCCGGTAGTTAAAGTTTCCCCGGCAGTTAGATGTTTCCCGACAGTTAGAGTTTCCCCGACAGTTAGATGTATTGCCGACAGTTCACTGCTCTCAATTGTCTGTTTTCCCGGCAGTTAAGTGCCCTCAATAAGTTGGTTTTCCCGGCAGTTAACTGCCTTCGATTGTCTATTTTCGTCGGCAGTTAAGTGCCCTAGATAAGTTGGTTTTCCCTAGCAGTTAGATTTATTCCTGGCACTTAACTACCCTCGATTGTCTATTGTCCCCGACAGATATATTGACCTCATTAGCATGATTCCCAGCAAATTAGGCACCTATATACATGTAAAATACCAATATAATTTAATTATACCGCCAAGATATTTTTTCAATAGTTTGCACCATTCAACCAGAATTTAGAAAACATACAATTTTCTCCATCATACCACTTAGAAAATGTCATATCAATAATCAAATATAGCCAACACAAAAAAGTTGACAATACTAGTCTATCCTTGGCACATGTAAATTCTAGAGCCCCTTCTACCATAATACTAGTCTATCCTTGGTATTTACAAAACATCTACACAAAAGAAGTCGACAATGAAATCATTATGCTATCACCATTTGCAAAATAAGGACGATCACTCCATCAGCAAACAATAACTTCAACAGCCCTTATGTTTTGTACCTGAAAAGAAATTTGAGAAGTCAATAACCACAAACCATATATCTCTTGTTGTATGAGTTTTTCCTTATTTTATTGCCAAAAAAAAAAACAGCATTACATTACACTACCACCCTTAACAGTCATTTCCTAAAAGTGCACGAGCTAATCAGTGACTTCGATGATTGAATTTTAGTAGAAGTTGGCTTCTAAAAAAAATCAGTAACTAGACACACAGAATTTGCTTTCAGTTCTTATATCATCCTAGTTTCCCAATCCCATGAGAACAAGCCAGTAATTCCATAACACAATTTGTTGTCACTTAAAAACATGTATGTCTTGTAAAAAAACCTGTATGTCAATGAGCTGTTAGCACCAATGAACATATTATGTACATAACTCTAGAAGGCCTTAAATCCAGATCAAAATCCACAGTATCATGGAATTATTCATATCTTGCGGCGACGGTACAATTCTAGAGGTAATGATAAGATTGACAGCAACTGTACAAATCAACCCAGTTGGATCATTCACTTATTTATCAGTGGACTGGATCCCAAATATTGTGCAGAGCTAGACTGCTAAGCATCACAAAGCTTGACAATATGAAAAATGGATATGGACTAAGGGCAGAACACGTGAGAAGGTTGTGAATGTTATATCACAGCTTGATATGCATTTGACCAGCAATTTAGAAGCTCCATTTGGGGAGGGGGTAAAACTTATTTTTCTGCTGTCCGGACTCCACACCAAATGAATGTACATTCATACAAGTTGAAGAAACAAAAAGGCAGAATGAAGCTAACTTCTGAACAATCAGAAAGCCTCAATCATTTACTAACAGCCATTACGATCTTGGATCCTGAGTTGCATTAGCTATATGACTCTGCTAGACAAAAACAATCTTTCCACTGTGTAGAGATTTAGTAATCAAAGAATACGAGAGAATCAGCACCAAAATGTGCAGATGCCGATCAACTAGTATTAAAAAATGGTTATTTCCTTCTCTTCTGCTATGCTAACATGAAAACAACCTACTGTTCAGGCATCTTTTTGCACTATATAGATTTTTTTTCTAGCAAGCTAGGATGGGAAACCCCCTGCTTCATATATTGAAACCAAATGGATAATGAGTTCACTACATAATTTGCAACATATAGATATATTTTGCATACCATATTCCATGTTTCTTTCCCTGTTTGAACATCCCACTGCCAAACAAAATGATCCCAAGATGCTGAATATATTGTTTGCTGCTTAGGCCAGGCAACAGCAGAAAAACATCGTGTATGTCCTAGAAGTGTTGAAGTGGCTGAACCCTGGAGTAAAACAGGATCAAAACTGTGAGATCAGTGGGATTTATCACGAGTTCAAGACATCAAATGAGCAAATAACATGAAACTTCATAGTAACAGAAAGTGTCTACCTTCTTCCATCTCCATCAATATCATGGTAGTCGATACACATTAAAATTTATCATAGCACAGGGATTTGAAAACCAAAACCCGGTCCAATTACAAACGAATAACTAGAATCAATCTGTCTAGTCCCAGATAGAACACTGTGGAAAGGTAAAGACTAAAGAGTAGTTCATGATTTAAACAGGAACAAAGCCATTTTTCACTTCACAAAGTATTCATACTCTTATCACTATAGCTCCCCACCCCCCAAGGGGGGAAACACCAACACACACGAAAAGGCAGTGAAAAAAACTTGATGGTGCTATCCCAGGAACCAGAACAAATCTACGTACCAAAAAAATAGGTTAAAAGGAACAGGGGATAAAATGAGTTTCATATAGCATTGCTGTGGAAGACCAGATCAAGTGATCATTACCATATCTCTGGAAGGATCTACAGCAATACTTTGAACAGATGATGTGTGCCCAGGAAGAATTTTGTAGGACCCAATCCGCTTTGGGTAGGCCATAGTGACTGATGTAGCAAACTTCATGAGTGCACAGCATAATTTAAGATTATAAAAATATATATATTACAATGTAAATAAATAAGTCTTGAAAATAAAAGCAAAATAGAGTATCTTTACCTTGAATAGGTGCAATGACCTATCCTTTGAGCCAGTCACTATATGCGAATTGCCTTCAGTTTCAACTCCTGGAATAACATTATTCAAGTTAGTTGCTTAAACATACACACAACTTGACATTACGCCAGTGATGGGAAAATAATCAGCAAAAGGAATGGCCTCGTAGCATTAATAGACAAATACTAAATATTTTGAGCAAGGTAACCTTTATTGATGAAACTGACAGAAGTAATTGCACCACTGTGTCCCTCCAAAACATGAGTACATATAGCTGCATCTTTCCATATCTATGCAAGAAACGAAACTAAAAGAGTAAGACATACAACAATTTTACATACTTTTCATGTAACAATTGACACTATTATGTGCGCCCTTTTCTAAGAGTTAAATAAAATAAACAATAGAGAATTGAGAGATGCATACCTTGCAAGACCATCGTAGCAACCTGTTAGTACGAAGCTACCAAAAGATATTTAGTTTAGTAATACACTAATACTATAGTCCACATGAAAGCAAAATTTCAAATAAAGATCAAACATGTAAACAGTTCATTTGAACTGTCAAGGTTTATGTATATCTAACTAAGGAATCTTATCCATAGCTGTTATGTAATATCAAATTTCAAAAGTTACCTAAATTTCACAAACTATAAGAATAGTAAGTCAGTAAATACATAGGAATGAACAAGTGTATGTTCAATGGGACAACAAAACTTTTTAAATTTGTTTTCCTAGGTGGTGCATTGGGTCTTAAATAATTGATAGCCCAGTAACCTTCTCATTCAAAATTTCCTGGTGAAGACTGGGATGTGGTGTACTAAATCCAAGTATGACCAATTTAACCCGAGTTATGTCGAGTTAAATTGGTCATACTGAATGTTATAATGCCAGTACAATGGCAAGAAGGCATTGGTATATGAAGTTCTAGAACGACAGTGCACTAAACGACTGAAGGTTTATGACAGAATGTTATGGGCTGTTCACATGCACAATTCAATAGCCAAACTTCATGAATGTGCATAACAATGCAGCCAAACTCATCCAACCCCACAAAAAGCATGACAAAACAAGTCACATTTGACCTTAGCTAGTTGTTGGGTCTAGCTAGATACAAACAAAAATGAAATATGCAGTCCTTGTGTGCAAGTTCTAGTTTTTTATGACTTGTGATTTGTGAAGCTCGCAAGCTTAGAAGCTGAACAAGGACAACCATACATACATATGACAGATTATCAGAACATGACAAATATGGGCATTTGACCTAAAATTACGCCAACCAACAATCCAACACCAAAACTGTAACATTCTATCCTACCTCGTCATGCAGACATGCACCAAATCAGAAACAAGGTAAGAAACAATGCAGAGAAAAACTCACCAGAAACACAGGGCCTTGTCGGCACTGGGAGGAAGGGGGCGACGTTGGGAGGAAGAGCCAGCCAGGGAGGAGGGGAGGCGAGGGGAGGAGCCTACCTCGTCATGCAAACATGCACCAAATCAGAAACAATGATTCACACATAGCACCGGATCTCAGTAGCATTATCCAAGCATCACAGAGCACGAGGAAGTGGAGAGAATAGAGCAGGGTTCACCTCAATGCAAACCTTAGCAACCATGGCGGTAGTAGCCCGCATCCAACACAGCATTCACCATGCATAGCCAGCAACCCACCATCCTCTTCACCTTACATGAGCAACCAGAATCCACAAATCAAAAGTGAACCAAGTTAAAACCGTAAAAACCAAAAAAAAGGAAAGGAAAATAGGGGGGATGAAATCCAGTAGCAGGACCGAGCAAGGGCGGCCGGAGGCCGAGCCTACCGTAGGCGGCACAAGGAGGCACAGATGGCCAGGCATGGGCCGGGCCTAGGGGAGAGGCGCCGGTGGTGGGCCGAGTAGACTGGGAGGCCGGAGGCACATGCACGAGGGAGCAAGCGGCACCAAGAAGGGGGGTGGCGGTGGCGCCGTGCCGGCGGGCCAGTGGAGGCGCCATGAGTGGATTCGGCCAAGGGGAGAAACTTCAAGAAATTGAAGAGAGAGAGAGAGAGAGAGAGAGAGAGAGAGAGAGAGAGAGAGAGGTGGAGAAGAAGGCATTTGGGGGAAGAAAAACTCACCAGGGAGGCGCAGATGGCCATGAGTGGCGCGGGGAGGGTGGCGGCCAGGGAGGAGGGCGACAACGGGGGTGGCATTGGCCGTTGGAGGAGGGGGCGCGGGAGGAAGGGGGCGACACCGGGAGGAAGGGGCGGCACGGGAGGAGGGGCGTCTTGGGAGGTGGTGGAAGAGGCGTATTGGGACGAAGGGGCGCGGGAGGAAGGGCGACAGGGGAGGAAGGGGGTCTGGAGGAGGAGAGGCGTTGGGGAGGGTGGCGTGTGAGACCCCCAATTACTGGAATTGCGCCGAATTATAATTATACAGGTAGTATAATTCTTAATTAAGGAACGATGTAATGTCCTTAATAAAGATCATACTAGAAGCATAATCATAACAAGTAACAATCCAACAATTAGGTTCTGGATATATGCCACGCATAATAGTTCCTGTGATTAGTGACTATTGCACATATATCCTTAATCAACATTGCATCAATCACATACAAGTCATACATTCACATAATTATACATTAATAATTACATCTCCAATTTAGTTTGCTACACATGCCAGGTTGCTCTGATGCGAAATATGAACAGATGACCTTAGGTCATTAACAAAAGATCAACAAATGGAAGCGAAAAGAAAAACAACACCACCAATGGCCCCATCATCCCATGAGCTATTGCGTGGAGGCTAGAACTAGCATCACTCGTTAGCGTCACCCAGATCGGCGCTAACGGGCAACTCATAAAGATATCCATCTTCACCTGCAACAAGGGGTCATAAAACCCTGAGTACGAAAGGTACTCAGCAAGTCTTACACAAACTAATAAAAGAAAGTGTTTGTTAGAACCTATACAAAGGAATAGAGATTTTATATGCATAAGGTTGACAATAGAAGGTTTAAATGGTTTATTGTTGCATAAAGCGATACATCTTAACCTACAATTGCTATGTTTTGATAAAGAATTTTTAATAAATTGATTTGGACTAAAACAGTGAATAAGTGTAATCATAAACATAAACAAGAACAAGAATAAATAACATTTCACAATTAATTGTACATAACAATCATCATGCCGAACTTAACTCCCAAAACCCAAAATTAGAATAACTTCTATCTGGTGACATCAATTGAGCGTTGTCCGTGAATCGTGGACACGGCTATTGAATAGTTTTAACCTGCGAGGGTGTACATCTTTACCCACATGACTTAGTTAGCCGTAAGCCATCTAGAACAATAGCACACTTCCTTTGGTATGCCGTAGGGTAAACTAAGATTTGGTATTTTCAACAAGCTAACACTATTGAGTTGGATGACCCATGTGAGATTAATCCCGCTTAAACAGGTGATAGCATACATTCAACCGGGCTCACATGTTGTATGCAGGAATGCCGACCAGTCAATTAAATGCAAACTCGTGTTAGACACACATTTTACACATGATCGAGGCCACGAAGGAGCGTACATGCGATGTAACACATCTACACCCTTACCCTTCTAAGAACATCTGATATCAATATAAGCTCCACATGGCATACGACACGGCCCGAAGACTTAAGCATCTATGCCATATGAAATCAATACACATGTCCTTACTCTCCTGTATTCAACTCAATAGCATTAACCCTTTACTTAACCAAACAGCGCCCATACACTGCATGTGGAAGTACGTTGGGGCTTGAATTGGGCCGTCAGAGTTCAGTCCTTAATCAATCCAGACAAGACATCCACATTTCCCAAATCTCGTGCACAAAGGCACCATCACTAGCATCCACTTGTCCAGATTTGAATTAATTGATAACAGGATTTAGAAGCATTTCCAAATCAAATAAACTAAACAAGGATCAAATCATTATAAATCATTTGTTGTTCCCAAGTCTGACAAGCTAAGCTTGCCAAACTCTAACGTTCTATTGACTGCATGGCTAAGCAAAAGTTAAAATTAAGTATTATAACATCACAGACTACCTTAGGTTGAGTGTATGGTTGAATTAAGGATAAGCCACAAGTTCAGGGTATAACTAACTAGAAACAGGCATAAATAGATTTTTAGAAATTTGCATGCACAGTGTCACTTTGTATTTTAGAAGTCTAAAGTTCAAAAGATTAGGTTCAACATGGTGCAAAGAGGAAGCTTGCCTTGACAATAATATATGACCTCTTGTTCAGGTTCTTGCAACTCAACAAAAGGTTCCACCAATTCAGAAGGTCCAGATTCTAAAAGAAATAACATCCAATGAACACAAGTAAAAGAAACAGGGAACACAATGTGCATAAGAGAAAATATGATCAAGATGGTAATGTATATTTAACAATATTCTTAAGCTATACCTAATGTACTAAGAATAATAGCCCATATGTAGCATCTCTCAACACTTACTACCCAGATTTTATATTTAGTCTAAAGCTACAGGAAAAGAATTTAGCTACAGGATCAAATTTTTTTATCAGAACAGGACAACTTGCAATTTGATCAATTATCTAGTTTTACTTCATAAGAATGAATTCTCGTGCTTTAAACTAAGTGTACTAAAGCTAATGTCGTGATTTCTTGGTTAGCTAATGCTTAGGAATAACAACCTAAAATCTTGGCCTCCTATTTGCTATTCTTTGTCGGTTTGATCATTTGACTACTAACCCGAAAATAGCAACAGAGCAATTCCTTTTTTTACCGCTATGGAGGGATGCACTAACCAAAAATTCTAAATGGTTTTAAGGGCTACCGGAAGGTGGTTGAGACCATAAGTCCTTATTACTAACCCTAACCGCCCGAGTAAAGAAAGAATTGGAAATTAGCTAATTGTCGGTTTTGGCCGACAAAATATGACAGAGAAGAATTTCGCCCTACTAACTAAATGGATGATCCTGATAAAAGAAAGATGGTCTATTTATGATACTAGGGTTCAGTTAGAACCTAAGCAAGATGATAAGTTATCATGAGAAGCCCTAAATTTTGAAAACGACATGAAAGACCGAAAAGTTAAAATATAACTTTCCAGTTAAAGAAAGGTTGAAGCATCACATGATCGGTGAGTGATGTACATAGGTGAGTGATGTTCTCAAAGAGCTTATAATGATATGAAGCAAAATGAAGACTTACCAGCTAGGGTTTAGAAAGAAAAGATTAGTTCTAGGTTAAGATAGTAAAGATTCAACTTTAATCTTTGATCTGCACAAAAGAGAAAATGATGTATCTAAGATGAAAAGGCCATTCAGTCACTTTCTTGATGGAAAAAGATGGACTTAACTCACCCAGATGAAGTTTTCACCAAGGTGATGCCCCACGGTTGAAGTTGACCAAGAAAATGACCTTAAACCCAACCTACAAGAAATGCCCAAAATCATATTAGTATGTGATTTAGGCTTTCTTGAAGTTGAGCAAGATAGAAGAACAAGAATGCTTCACTGTGAAGGAGGACAAGGTCAGGAAGCTCTTTCTTTGGTCAACAATGGCAGAGAGAAAAGAACTAGGGTTTATATAGAGATAAGGTCCTCTGCACAACCGAGAATTCTCTAGAATGGGTTGAGGTGGCATTAAGGATAGAGATTTGGAGAAAATATCCTCCAAAGGACTATTCATCACTACCATTTCGATCACCACAGAGCTTAAGGTGGAAAAACTAAGGAGAAAACAAAAATCTATCACTTACATGTGGGCCCCAAAGCCATGCAATGCACACAGCACAAGAATGAATCAAAAACTGGTCACTGCCGAGTGGGCCCTAGGGCTGTTCATGCCATGCAACGCACACAGGAAAGCAAAAACTGCCGCTGACATGTGGGGTCCAAGGCTGTTAGAGCCATGCAGTGTACACAGCCAATCTCGAAGAACAGTAGCCCTCAGATCAGTCACGAATGGCTGCGTTGCGGAGGAAAAAGGCACACTGAATCGATATTGCGGATTATGGACCGTGCGATCTACCTCGGACGGCCACGATCAAAGGAAGCTCCAAGGTAGTCAGAACCTTCAAACCCACGTGAGCCACACGATTTCCAGCGAACGACTCAGATCGAGCGGGTCCTGTAGCGGTCCGAAGGTTACAACTCACGCGAGCCGTCGGATTCAGGTTTAACGGTCGCGATTCAATGGGGAACTATCGCGGTCCGATCATTACATGCGATCTGGATGGTCCATTACGCATCCAACGGTGGCCGGAGATGAGGAGGGCTTCAGAGATGAAGAAAGGATACGATGCTGTCTAATTGAGATCCAACGGCTAAATTGGAGACGGAGCGGATGGTCCGTGCGCCGATCCGAGCGGTTCAAAGAGGATCCAACGGTGGAAATCGATTTGTGCGTGTGGGATGACCCGCACGATCGCAAATCCCATCCGTTTGCTATGAGATCAACGGTTCACGTTTATTTGGAGGTTGGGATCGTCGTGAACGTGTCGGGCGGACCAGTACCTGGGTTGGACCCAACCAAGTGAGGCCGAGTCGCTCTGATTACTAAGTTTGAGTTTAAGTGGCGCTTTGACCGAGATCTATTTGAATTTTAAACAGTTTGACCGGCCTTTAAATATAGTAAATAAATTTGTAAAATCTTGAAATTTTGCAGGCTTGCTATGGAATAATATATTCCCCAAATAAATTTTAAAATCACTGTTTCTTCTTTATAAATACATAATTAATTTATTTCAACCAACTAGGGTTTATTTAAAGACAATTGTTTTATGAAATTCAAAATAATTTCTAAAATTTCAACAAAAATTATTTTTGGCCATAATAACTTATCTGGTTTTTAATTAAAATATTTCCCGATCAAAATTCCAACATTGGATTATATTTCCTTTTGAAATCTTTACCAAGTTAGAGTTTATAACAAAAACTTGGGGAAATTAGTTGTAACAAGTTACCTGATTTGTTAATTTGAACAGTAATGACATGAACAGTGCTTAATTACTGTATATTAGGGTTGGGGCTGTTACATGGCGGCTGGGGAGGAGGTGAGGCGCGGGGAGGGTGGCGGCTGGGGAGGAGGGCGACAAGGGTGGCGCTGGCCGCTGGAGGAGAGGCAGCCGTCGGGAGGAAAAGCTGGGGGAGAATGTTTGGGAGGGGAAGGGGATTGTGTGGGAGGGGAACGAGATAAGGTGGAGAGAGGATCGCACGTTCGCATTTTTGTTTGGCGCTTCGTTTTTCATTTGGCACTTCGTTTTTCATTTGGCACTGCATTTTTGGTTTGCCCGGCAGATACGAGTTTTTCATTTGGCGCTATTAATTTGCTCGGTAGTTATGTTGACCTAGTTTACTTTTTCTAAGGCAGATATGTTGTAGCTAAAATAAAAATATACCCAGCAGATAAGTTGTTCTACATAATAGTTATTGTCGGCAGATAATAGGACCTGTAATATCTTCAACATTGCCGGCACATAATTTGCCTCTCACCCAATTCTTTCCCGGCAGATTATTGCCCTTAATACTATGCCATGGTGTAGTGATACATAGCTACATGCAAGCTCTACTCAATGGAGAAGGCTATAGGGTTCATTTTGGCACAAAGCAATATTTCATTTAAAGTACAAGTAGTAGATTTAAATAGCAAGTGAGCAAATATTTTTAATACTTCAAATAACAGCAAGTAATTAACATTAGACAACAACTAACATCAACAGGTGGCTGCCCTTGCAGCACACAAACGTAGCATGAGAACACACTCTCAATACCACTCGATCAAGTTTTAAGTTTAAATTCCAAAATGTTGAGTCTAACTCTTGTGCGACCTAACCAAGCATGTTTATAACCAAGGACGTGGCTATTCAAATAGATTAAACCCTGCAGGGGTGTACAACTTTACCCACACACCAGACCGCTCCTTTCCCAAGCCATTAAGCACACTTCCGAAGGTACGCCAATAGAGCTAAGTCCTACTAGACATTTTCCAATGCAACACATCAACTAGGAGCTGCCCATATGGGTGAAACCCTCTGTGAACCGCCCAAATAGGGCACCCACAGAGGACCCATACGTCGTGACGGAGCCACCGGTAAAGCCTCAGCAATTACCGATGCTCCTGCGGTGAGGGAGCCTTCCCGGATCCCACCCCACACAATCCCAATAACAACAGAACATTTTCTCCCTAACAACTACTACCTGCGACTCGGAGTCAATACATCACAAAGTACTAAGTCAAGAGGGGTCCCATATGCTCTCATGTGGATGCACACAATAATGCTTGGATCAGTAGCCAAGATGTTCGGTCCTTGTTGACTTGGGCACACAACCACACACCCGACAAACACACCATTCAACCATATGCCCTAGTCCAAATCATTTTATTTGCACTTTTAGTTTTCAAATTATGACAGCATAGAGTGTTGGACATAGCATAATAATGATGATTTATGTGATCAAGGTTATCGACAAAGTCGACAACCACCCAATCTACCGGAAGCTAAGCATCACATCGAATAAGCATAAATAGACAATATAACATCCACCGGGCTCTAATTCACCAGCAGAAATATTAACTTAGGCTAGTGGTAGGGGATGAACAATTTTAGAAAATTCATGCAATAGGATTAGCTACCTCTAATCGATAAAAAATAACTTGACAAATAAGCATACATACATACATTTGCAAAACAAGATAATAGTATTGAATATAATAGGATCAACATGATCAAAGGATGGAGACTTGCCTTTTCTTGCTGGGACTCTGGACATTCTCATGAACATCTCGATTGCACTCCTAAATCACTGTCATCTAACGAAAAGAGTCGACAAACCGAAAGCATAGAATAAACACAAAAATTCAAAAAGTCTCCAAAAATTATGAAATTAACACATAAGGTAGCTTATTATTTTATATGAATTTATAAATAAAAATCATTTGATTTGGAGTTTGTATGTCAGAGTTATGCCCTAAGCAATTTCTGCCGGGGAAGACATTTCAAAAAATTGCTTGCAATTGCTAAATTCCGAAATTAATTACTATTCTAAAAATTTCTGGAGTTGTGGTGGATATAAAATTTACATGGTTTGGAATAGAATAAAAGTTATGACCAACAAAATTGGTGTCACCCCATTTGGAGTTCATATGAATTTCTTATTGATTTTTGAAGTTAAATGACTTTTCAGTGTAAAAATAATTCTTTTCTGAATTTAATCCTAATATCAAAATTTTCTGTGATAGAAACATGTTTCAAACCTATTCCAAGTTAAAGTACAATAAACATGGAAACCAACAAAAATGGTTTCACTCAATTTGGAGTTGATTTGAATTAGTTATGAATTTTATTCTAAACATATACTAAAGATTCTTAACCCCTAATTGCTTTACCAATTTTTATTATATATCTCATTGACTTAGTGCCACTATTGCTATTATCATAACCATGGCATAAGGTTATTGTCATTTTGATAATCATATAGTCTAACTTCTTGGCTTCTAAATAATTTTACTCTTTTAAATCAAATGCTAATGGCAAGTTAACTCAATATGATCTCTACTAAACTTGCCTTTGCATTTGATAAGGTTTTAGCTCATTGCTCCTTTTCTAGTCACCCTCTAATCTCTTAAAAACATTTATTTAGAAGAATTACCTTATTGGATTAGCTTACTATCAAATGTTGTTGTCCAATTGTTAAGTGGAGGTCATTGTTTATTTTTGAATAGCTATCTTCCATACTTGTTTTTCAGGTTAGTTTGCTCCTTTTAGACCAATCTCTAATGGCTCTTTAATCCAATATAATCTTTCTCACTTGCATTTGAAATGTTATTTGCTCACTGTTATATTTAATTATCCACAATTTACCTTGCTATTCATATATCCTACAAATGGACATGCTTAGGATGATGATGCAATATAGACCACTAATTATATCAAACGTGGTAATGCGATTATCACTAAGGATTTTATCGCGGCACTAGGCATGTGAATCATCACCGGACATCGTCTTCTCGGCTTCGCATCCGCCGTAGTTGTCGCCAAACTCATCCGCGTCCGCTCGGCCTCTCGTCCACGTACGTTATTCCAGTGTCGACGCATGCACCGCGCCCTCGGCGCTGCATGTGCCCCGCTGTCCTCCGTCGTTGCTCTCCCTTGACGCCATGTTCTCAAGCCGCTATCGACCCACGCCGCACCATTTGGGGCTGCCGTGTCACATGCAAGCGCCGTCCTTGCTCCCGCATGCCAGCGCCAAGCCGGCTCCGCCTCGGCGCCGTTGCTCTCGGCCATGCCCACCGAGCTGCCGCTCGCATGCATGCGCCTCAAGCTGCCAGCGCTGAACCGCTGTGCCGTTGGCCAGCGCCACCGCATGCATGCATGCATGCATGTGCCGCCGCCTTGCTGCTGGCCAGCTTCTTCTCGGCACCAAGCCGCCGCCTCCATGTCGTGCAAGCCACCGACCGCCTCTACCACTGCTTGGTGCCACGCCAGTCGTCACATGCGCCTGGCATCGCCGAGCTCCTACGCTGCTCTGCTGACTGCGTCGTGCGCCAAGCTGAGGCACCAGGTCACACCGCATGGAGTTGCCGCCTGCTCCCCATGCGCTGTTGCCGACGACCTTGGCTAGGCCTTGCCCACATCGACATGGGCTGCCGCTGCTGTGCGCCAATAGTCGCGCCTCCCTGGGCTCGTCCTCGCTCCACTGCTGCCTGGCCACCTTCACCTTGTCGCCGCATGCACTAGTCCACCCTCTGTTCTTCCCCTTCCTCTTCTCCAAAATGCTCAAACGGTCATGCATGCGAAAAACTTCTTGGGGGAATGGAGAGCTTAAGTGATGGAGAAAGTTTAGGTATGACATGCATGACTTAGTTTTGAGTTTTTGATTGGGATTGACAGGAGAGAAGGTGGAGAGATGAACATATGCTGGAGAACAATGGAGCTGTGCAGGTGTTCTGTTTGGGGAAGAAAGAAAAGACTGAGTGGGGAGGATGAGTGGTTGTGGTGGCTTTGGTGTTGGGAGAAGAGGAATGGTAGTGGGGGAGGGAATGATTCGGTTGGGGCAAAGAAATGGGCATGGCTGTTCGGTTGCGATAAGAAAATGGTAGGGGGAAAAGAGTTTTGGCTGGGAGTTAGGGGGAGAAAAAGAAATGGCAGAGAGAGTTAAAGAATTTTTAGGCATAGAAGTTTAAATCCAAAAATCATGAAATTTTTATGGGGGGTTCCAGACACTGTGGTGATCATTGCATAATTTTTCTAGGGTTTTTATTTCTCTGTATTTTTCTCTATAATTATTTTAAGTTCCAGTTTTTGTTGGTTAACTTTTGATTCTCCTCTTTGACTAGCTGAGTAAAAACAACAAATTAATTCTAAAAATTGTGAAATTTTGAAGTTGAGTTTATTAGTTGTTCTAGAACCTAGGAAAAATATTTTTAGATACTGTTCACATGAGTTGTTTGTATTTTAAATTCAAATTCAAATTTGAAAATGCAAATTAAATAGGGAACCAAATAACCTCAAAAACTTCCAGAAAAATTCAAATAAGCATATCAGAGAAGATAGAATACAACTAAAATATTCCCACACTTGAAACCTTTTTTTTGTCCCACATTCAAATTGAGCTTTTGAATTAGAGATGGAGTGGTCTTGGATTTCTACATTTAAATTCTAGTCTTCAAAATCAAAGGATTTTCAACATAAGTTTTACACTCCACTCTGAACTAAGTTTCAAGATCTGGACAAAATTTTATTTTGTTTTAGAAAATTCTTTTTTAGAATTTTGGAAGACTAGGTTTCAACCTATTTGCTTGCAACAAAAAGTTTTAAAAAGTCCAAAATTTCACAAATGCACGTTAAATGCTTAACTAATCCAACTTAGGGATTTTGGAGACGTTACAAAAATGGAAAGAAGCAATTGAGGCAGAACTGCATTCGCTAAATAAAAGGAAAGTATTCGGTCCTATTACCCGAACACCTCCTACAGTGTTCCCTGTAGGATCCAAATGGGTTTTCTTCCGGATCCAAATGGGTTTTCTTCCGGAAGAGAAATGAGAACAATCATGTGGTAAGATATAAAGTGAGGCTTGTAGCACAAGGGTTCACGTAGAGATCCGACATCGATTACGATGAAACCTACTCACTTGTGATGAGTGGAACCACGATCCGATACTTAACAGTGGCAAATTGTATGAATTTAACAATGCAGTTGATGGATGTAGTGACCGCATCTTTATATGGGTCATTGGATACGGGTATCTATCTGAGAGTCCCTGAAGGAATCAAAACTCCGGATCCTAATAATACTAATCGCAAATGTATAGCGTCAAACTGCAGAGGTCGTTGCACGGATTGAAACAGTTAGGAAGAATGTAGTACAACCGACTAAGTGACTTTCTCATGAAGAAGGGTTACCCAAATAATGATGATTGTCCCTACGTATTTATAAAGAAGTCCCATAATAGATTTTGTATCATCTCAGTTTACATTGATGACCTAAATATCATCAAAACTGTAGAGGACATAAATGAAGCCAGTTCTTACCTTGTGACGGAGCTTGAGATGAAAGACTTGGGTAAAACCAAATATTGCTTAAGCCTGTAGCTAGAGCACTTCCCTGACGGAATCCTAGTACACCAGTCTACCTATACAAAGAAGGTATTGGAGAAATTTAACATGGATAAATCTCATCCTTTAAAGACCCCCATGATAGTAAGATCCCTAGATACGGATAAAGACCCTTTCAGATCGAGGATGGAAAATGAGGAAGTTTTAGGACTAGAAGTTCCATACTTAAGCGTCATAGGAGCACTAATGTACCTTGTGAATTGCACTAGGCCTGATATTGCATTCGCAGTCAACTTATTGGCTAGACATAGTACAGCTCCAACCAGAAGGCATTGGGCTGGCGTTAAGACTCTTCTCAGATACCTTCAAGGTATACAAGATTTTGGCTTGTTTTTCTGGAAGAACCAAGACTTGGATATACGGATGCTAGCTATCTGTCTGATCCCCATAGTGCTAAATCTCAGACTAGGTTTGTATTTCTATGTGGTGGTGCAGCCATCTCTTGGTGGTCATTTAAGCAGACTTTGGTAGCTACTTCTACCAACCACTCAGAAATTATTGCACTATATGAAGCCTCACGTGCATGTGTTTGGCTCAGACGTGTGATTAGCTATATCCAGAAGTCATGTTGCATAAACACCGTCGATACCCCCACAATTATCTATGAAGATAATATTGCTTGTGCTGTACAAATGCAAATGAGTTATGTTAAAAGTAATATCACAAAACATATTGCTCCCAAATTCTTTTATCATCATAAACTCCAGAAGAACGATGAGATAAAGATCCTGCAAACTAGATCTTGTGAAATTCTGACTGATTTATTCACTAAGTCTTTGCCGACGTCCAGTTTTCAACGATGTGTTTATGGTATTGGAACGAAGTGGCTTGGAGAGTTGTAGGGATCAGGGGGGAGAATCCTCTGAATCATAATCCACTTAAGGTCCTAAAGTTTTACCTTAATCGTGATGATTAACTAAGATGTAAAGAGGTTGTACTCTTTTTCCCTTAATGAGTTTTTCCTAAAGATTTCTCACATAAATATTTTTAACGAGGCAACGGTGTAATACATCTTGCGGATGCAATGTACTCTTTTCTCCAATCCCTTTTTTCCCACTGGGTTTTTAGGAGTTTTAAATGATACATATGCATGACGCGGTATTTGCCCAAGGGGGAGTGTTGAGAAACCCTGATTTAAGGGTTGATGGACGTAATACTAAAACTGCTCCTGATGGGTTTTAGTCTTTAAATATGATCTCATTATACTAAAAAAGATATGAATATATTAATAAAGAGATTCCCTATATTGTGTCTCTAATGTTCGTCCCTCTGTCAATTGTCTATTGTGTGCTGATTGTTGATTGAATTCCTGCGATTACTACGTTCTTCAACAATTACTTCTCAAAGTAAATGAGACCCCAAGGATCAGAGAAGAAAAACAAAAAACGAACTGAAAATATTGCTATTTTTTTTCTGTTAATCCCATTGTTCTCGAACCGTTATAAATATTAAAGGGTAGAAGAGAATACATCTAAATTAACAACATCTTTTTAGCTGGACCCATGCAAAGGATGCAGCGGATGTGGAGAGTGAAGAGACACGAAGGTTAATTTGGAGGGGCTAATTTAAGTAGATACATAAGAATTAGTAATGCCGGTAATCTAAATAGTGCGCGCTCTATTTGGTCTTAATGCACCACCATTTTCTTCAGGCGACGGCGGGACTCTTTCTCGGCGAGGTGGTAACGGCCGGTGGCGGGGATAGGGAGGGGTTCACCGGGACCCCAACTGTAGAGGGAGGGATGGGTGGCGCTGGGTCGCTTATAGGGAGGGGTTCACCGGGACTCCATGTGTAGAGGGATGGGTGGGTGGCGCCGGCCACGGGATCGAAGGAGGGCGGTGGGCAGCACGACGACGATGGCATGGACGAGTTAGGTTGAGCAGGGGCTGGGACGACGGTAGGCAGGGGTAAAGGCGATGCGGCAAGGCGGCGAGGCGCTGCAGCCATGGAAGGTGGCGGGAGTGCGGCGGAGGCACCGGGGGCGCCGCTGGAAACCTCGGCGGGAGGCAGACCGATGGGAGCCGGAGGTGGAGAAGAGAGTCGGCGGGGGCGCATGCTACCGGAGGCGGGCACCCTTTAAGACAAAGCAGCAAGTGCGTACTGGTTAGTCGTGTACTTAGTAATGATTAGACGACAACTTGAAAATGTGGTAGGAATTTGTCTTCCTTCTAACATCTTTTGTATATTGATATTCTTCCTCAAACCTTAACAACAAGTAAGGGCACTGTCTTGCATTTGACTAATTAATCCACATACTTATAAAAAAAATTCGGAGTACAAATAACGTACAGAGACAGGAAGAGGAGTTTAAACTAATGACATGCAATGTGACAAACTCACAATACTCCACTGCATTGCCAGTGGTAGCCAATGTGGAGTCACCCAAATTATGGGCAATGGGATGAAGCACACACGGCGGGACGGGGTGCTTGATGGTCCCCGGCTAGCTCACAGTCCAACAACCTAATAGTGCACTGAAAAACAACGACGGGATTCACCATTCATGCATGTGTTTTGCATTACAGGATGTAACCCTTTATGCTGATAGATATATGTAACTATTTTACTGTGCTGGATATGCAACTTCCTTATGTCCTTTTTTGAAGGTAACAAGGGCCTCATCCATTTATCAAAAGTTATATGTGCAGCACACCTGGATTTTACATTGACCCCTGAGAAAAATAATAAAATACACATAGAACCCTGGGTCCTAGCCGGAGAAGAAATCGATGGTGAAGCTCTGCATCTCGCCGTGGGCTCCGGATTTGGCGGCTGCGGACGTTCCGCAGGCGATCAACGGCGACGAGTAGCACTGAAGTGGTCGCCTCCCTAGCTCGATTAGCTCTTGGAGGATGAGGGAAGAAGCCTCCAGACCGAGCCGTCAGCAGCAGCGACAGGGAACGTCGAGGACGGCAGTAGATCTGAGGACGCACCCGGTTGCCGTAGTGGACGGAGAATACATAAGGTGATCCTCAACCACAGCAGCATCACCACGTGCAAAAAAGGTGCTAAGTATAAGTAAATGGGAAAGTTTGATATATGCCATTGCAGAGTTTATGGAATCAAATGTGTCACTGAAAAGTTTTTAATTCTAAAAATATCATTCCCTAGTGTAAAGCAGAGTTCATGGATCCAAATGTTTCACTAAAAAGTTTTTAATTCTAAAAATATCATTCCCTGTAAAACTTTACACTAGGGAGTGGTATTTTTAAAAGAAAAAACTTTTCAGTGACACATTTGTGAAACATTACCTTTGCAGTGGCATATATCAACTAAATCCTAAGTAAATTGCCTATCTTTTTGTGAAGATAAGTTTCCTAGTTGTTGTATAGAATCCAATCACATATGTACACAGCAGTGATTTGATCCTATATCCCTTGATTATAGGATATGTACACAGCAGTGATTTCATCATGTATCCCTTGATTATAGGTTCAGGATTGTAACCTTCTGTATATGCATGCATGCGTTATAAAGGAAGGAAGAGGCCAGCGTATCATGCACTGAGCCGAATCATTCAATTGACTTTCTTTCCTGTTATTCTTCATATGGTATCAGAGTGTCTTCTTCCACCGCATGTCTAACCTACCTATCCATCCATCTATGGCATCTGGCTCAACTTCCTCGGGCAGTGCCGGATCTTCTTCCACCTTTGGTTTTGGCCATCTTGTCAACGTGAAGCTAGGGCAGGAGAATTATCTCCTGTGGAAGGCTCAAGTTCTGCCAGCTCTCCACGGTGCCGGTCTCGACGACTTCGTTGATGGAACCTCTGCTGCTCCCCCAAAGATGGTGATGGGGAGTGTCATGGAGGATGAGAAGAAGGTGGACCGACTGGTCCCTAATCCAGAGTATTAACTCTGGGTACGTTAGGAGTAGCAAGTGCTCAGTTCTCTCCTAGCCTCGCTTGAACCGGAGGTGCTGTCACAAGTCTGCTCTCGATTATTCGCCGCAATATGGGCGGCGCTTGAGCGTATGTTCTCGCCGCGATCCAAGCGCGCCGCTTATACAAATCCGTCTGCAACTCTCAAGCCTTCGGAAGAACGACATGAGTGTAGCCGCGTACTTCCGTCGCATGAAGACCCTTGCTAACATGATAGCATCTATCGGCCATCCGCTCAGCGAGGACATGCTCATCTCGCACATCTTAGTGGGGCTGGACGTCGAGTACAACCCGTTGGTGACCTCGATCACGACAAGGGTTGACGACATCAGCCTCAACGAGTTCTATGCACATCTCTTGAGCTTTGAGATGCGCCTAGAACAGCAGAACGTGGCGCTCCAGATCGGTGGTTCTTTGGTGAATCTTGCCTCGCAAGGCAATTATGGCAATGGTAGAGGTGGTCGCGGCAAGGGTCGCGTGCCACCGCCTCCTCAAGGCAAGGCGGCGACAACTTCAAGGGCCCTGGTCAGAACTCTGGCTACAAGAAGAGCGGCAATTGACCCACTTATCAGATCTGTGGCAAGATCGGGCATGTGGCAATCAAGTGCTATGAGAGGTTCAACCACTCCTTTCAAGTGGACGAGCCTCGCGTAGCAGCCTACCCCAACTCCTACAACGTCGACACCAATTGGTACACCAACATAGGTGCCACCGACCACATCACTGGCGAGCTCGATAAGTTGACTGTCCATGACAAGTACCATGGACGAGATCAGGTGCAAACTGCGAATGGGACAGGTATGTTTATTAGACATATTGGCCATTCTAAAATCAACACCCCAACTCATGATCTTCTCCTCAAAAATATTCTTCATGTGCCCAATGCTACAAAAAATCTTGTGTTTGTTCATCGTTTCGCATCCTATAACAATGCTTTTCTTGAATATCACCCTGACTATTTTCTCGTTAAGGACCGGGTAACGAGGAGAACACTTCTTTGCGGGGAATGTAGGGGAGGGCTCTATCCCATCCAACCACACGCAGCCGCACCGAGCAAGCAAGCTTTTATGGCCACTACACCTACCCAAGAGAGATGGCATAGTCGCTTGGGACATCCAGTGTTTTCTATTATTCATCAAGTCCTTAGAGTCAATAATCTTCCTTGTTCTAATGTTTTGCATAAAGTGTCGGTCTGTGATGCTTGTCAACAGGCCAAAAGTCATCAGCTTCCGTTTCATAGATCCAATAAAATTTCGTCACATCCTTTGGAACTTGTGTACTCAGATGTATGGGGTCCGGCCATCACTTCAGCGGGCGGATACAAATATTATTTGAGTTTCCTTGATGATTTTAGCAAGTTTGTTTGGCTATATCCTCTTAAAAGTAAAGCTGATGTACTGAAACTCTTTGTCCAATTTCAAACTCTTGTGGAACGTACTCTTGATAGGAAGATTATCTGCATGCAAACGGACTGGGGAGGGGAGTACCAAAAATTACATTCATTTTTTCAACAAGTTGGCATCGATCATCGTGTCTCTTGTCCACATACTCACCAACAAAATGGCGCGGCTGAACACAAACATCGCCATATTGTTGAGATGGGATTAGCTCTTCTTTCGCATTCTTGTGTACCACTCAAATTCTGGGATGAGGCTTTTAGCACTGCTAGCTACCTCATAAATAGACTACCAAGCAAAATCATCCAGAATTCTACTCCTCTTGAAAAATTGTTTAATACTAAACCAGATTATCCTTTTATGAAGACATTCGGGTGCGCATGTTGGCCTCATCTTAGGGCCTACAATGCTCGCAAGCTCCAATTCCGGTCTCGTCGGTGTGTTTTTCTTGGTTATAGTAACCATCATAAAGGCTATAAGTGCCTTGATCCCCAGTCTGGACGTGTGTATATTTCCTATGATGTCGTCTTTGACGAAGATGTTTTCCCTTTTGCCAACTCTTCCTCCTCCGGCCCCCGAATTGTTTCTGAACATGCACTCCTTCTGCCTCTATTATCCATGCCCAATAGTCCATTCCTAAATGGTCGTATGACTAATGAACTACCTTTTAACCATGTATTTTTGCAGCCTGATGCTTCTGTGCAGCTGCTCGATGATGCTATTGAGTCATTGCCTCCTGTGCATGGTCCTGTTCTCTCATTCAAGGTGCTGTTACTGCCTCCCTTCCGGTGTCCTCGGCTGCTAATACTAGACATGATGATGTCCCGCTCATGCATGCCACTTCGGACGTGCACGCTCCTACGGCCTCGCTAGACAACGCGTCATCCGTCTCAAACGGTGCAGCTTCGGCAACCGCTGGGCTGGAACCACCTACTGGAGCGGCGGATGTGCTAGATGACGACTTGCTGACATGGCGGTACCCACCATTGTTGCAGCCCCGACTCGTACTCACCCGATGACAACAAGGCTCCGCAACAACATCCATGTGCCCAAGCAGCTCACGGATGGCACTGTGCGCTATGCATACAGCTGCTCAGTCGAGCCCGAGTCTCTCCCAGCAGCTCTAGCAGATCCTAACTGGAAATGTGCCATGGATGATGAGTATGCTACACTTATGAGGAATGACACATGGAGTCTTGTTCCTCCGCCACAGGGTACGAACTTAATTGACTACAAATGGGTTTATAAGGTGAAGCGCAAAGCGGATGGCAGTGTTGATCATTATAAGGCACAACTCGTGGCTAAAGGTTTTAAGCAGAAGTATGGGGTTGATTATGAAGACACATTCAGTCCGGTTGTGAAGCCTACGACCATCCGACTCGTCTTGTCCATTGTTGTGTCTAAGGGTTGGGGTTTGCGGCAGTTAGATGTGTAGAATGCGTTTTTGCACGGCGTTCTGGAAGAAGAAGTGTTCATGCGACAACCTCCTGGGTATGTTTCAGTGGTTCCCAATCTGGTTTGCAAGCTGCATAAGTCCCTATATGGCCTCAAACAAGCACCCCGTGCATGGTATTCTAGGCTTAGCTCCAAGCTTCAAGAGTTGGATTTCATACCGTCTCGTGCTGATGTCTCTTTGTTCGTCTACAGCCATAGCGGTACGGTGATGTATATCCTGATATACATGGATGACATCATTCTCACCGGATCATCTCCAACTGCCATTCACAGTTTGCTTCATGATTTATGATGAGGATTAAAATCTCTATGTATTACTTTAATACATAATAAAAGACCATACGTCTTCATGGTTGTAACCCCTAAGGCTAACGACCTCACTGGTCGTAAGGATTCCAGAGGTTACATAATGGGTACCCTGGTCGAACAAGGTCCTGTGCCTAGTCTCCGACCAGGTAGCTGCTCGAAAAAGCTATGAACTAGTGTATAGATCTGATTCCAGGTATATCTACCACGCGATGTTACACAGTCCTAAGACACTGACAATAACCACCATACGGTTGAGTGTCTCACAAACACTCAACCGTAGAGCAGTTGGTACATTATCAACTAACGCCTCGCTCCGACCAGTCGTGATGCTTCACCAGGGACGCCTTCTCTAGGAGTAACTGCCACCTCTTCGGAAGTTATTTAAGGGTGGAGCACAGAAGACAGAAGGAGGAGGACAATCTGATCTAAGAGAGATCGAAGTCAAGCAAATCTAGACATGATCATCCGACATAGCAAACCGCATTCTCTGTGTAATTAGGATTAGTCCTTTGCCTGGTCTAAGGCACCCCTTGTAAATCTAGTTCATATCAATAAAGAGCAGTCCCATTCTCTCCCAGGAAATATCTCGTCATTTTCCTCTTTTATTTCGTAAGATCGGCGACTCGATCGTCGACAATTTACAAGCTGAGTTTGCCATTAAAGATCTCGGTGATCTTCATTTCTTTTTTGGGATTGCAGTCCAGAAACATGGTGATGGGCTCATCTTGTCACAGTCTCGATATGTTGGTGATCTGTTGCAGCATGCAAGGATGACACAGTGCAAGGGTGTGACGACTCCTATGTCTACTTCTGAGAAGCTCTCGGTCTCCGCCGGTACACTTCTCAGCTCTGCCGACGCCACCAAGTATCGCAGCACTGTTGGTGCCCTACAATACCTGGTGCTGACCCAGCCTGATATCGCCTTTTCCGTCAACAAGGTCTGTCAGTTTTTGCATTCTCCAACCAGCGTGCACTGGACGGCGGTAAAGAGGATACTTTGGTACCTCAAACACACTGCCACGACTGGTATGGTAATTCGCAACTCGACATCGACCTTAGTGAGTGCCTTCTCTTATGTAGACTTTGCTGGGTGTCTAGATGATCGAAAATCTACAGGAGGTTTTGCAGTATTTTTTGGATCTAACCTGGTCTCGTGGAGTGCTCGGAAACAAGCCACGGTCTCCCGGTCGAGTACGGAGGCAGAGTATAAAGCTTTAGCTAATGCAACAACTGAAATTGTTTGGGTGCAGTCACTGCTTGGTGAGCTTGGCATTTTTCAGTCCCGAATAGCTTGTCTCTGGTGTGATAACCTTGGCGCTACATATCTCTCAGCAAACCCGGTCTTTCATGCACGGACCAAACATATCGAAGTTGATTTCCACTTTGTCCGAGACAGAGTAGCACGAAAGGTACTCGACATTCGATTTATTCCATCACAAGATCAGGTTGCAGATGGCTTTACGAAGCCACTGCCTATATGACAGCTAAATATCTTTAAACACAATCTCAACCTCCATATGTTGTGATTGAGGGGGAATGTGAAGATAAGTTTCCTAGTTGTTGTATAGAATCCAATCACGTTTGTACACAGCAGTGATTTGATCATGTATCCCTTGATTATAGGATCTGTACACAGCAGTGATTTCATCCTATATCCCTTGATTATAGGATCAGGATTGTAACCTTCTGTATATGCATGCATGCGTTATAAAGGAAGGAAGAGGCCAGCATATCATGCACTGAGCCAAATCATTCAATTGACTTTGTTTTCTGTTAGTAAATTGATTGGTGTATATAACCTAATATGGTACAGAGCCAAAAGGCTTTGAGTTTAAGACCTGGTTAACGCTTTTAAAGAAAGAAAATGAAGCCCACTTTTATTCATACAAAAGTAATCGCATTATGCTTCCATTCCACGTATTTCATGCAACTCAAATAAGAGGAAGGACCAACTTGCTTAGTTGGGATTTATATATTCTTCGTTCCTTTCGGATGGACATAGGGCTGCTAATGGGTCGAGATCTTGTCCAAATCCAAATAAACTTGAGAAGGATCTGATACAAGCCTAGTCCAAGTTATGTATGTCCAAGCCTGATCCAAGCCAAACACAGATCCAGACTAGTTGGGCCGAGAGCCTCCCATGTCGGTTGTCTTCAGCTGAAGAGACAAAGCAGAGAGAGAAGCGGAGCGAGGAGAGGGAAGAGGGCATGGCCGAGGAGACCGAGACGAGGCCGCCCTCCGCCCGAGACCTTTCGCCGTGCAGTCAGGCCGCCGTCATCGTCAAAGTCGGTGTCGCCGCTGGATCTGGAGCTAGAGTCCATGAAGCCACTGACGTTGCGCCTCGTCCTCTCCGTGACTTTTGACAGTCTGGTCACAGTCGCCACTGTCGCATCAAGCCCATCCGATATGCGGAGAGGTGGAGGATACATAGACAAAGCACCCGCCTTTAGCTCGTGCGCCGACGGAGGTCTTGTCCTTCTTCGGGGCATGCGGATCAGCGGGCGCGGCTACAGAGCCAGGAGTTTAGGAGTTTAGCAACGAAGGTGCACATTTTAAAAATAAAAAAATTGTTCAACATATAAATAATTTCATAAGTCCAACATAATCACACAAAAAAAAATGAAATTAGTTAATAGTACAATACAAATAGTTCAAATAAAATCTTATATGGATAAAAGAGTCCTAAATAGTTAATAGAAATCACAATACCACACGACACGATCTCATTTATTGGAAACACTTGATTATATCATCATCACTAACTTTTGAGAAGAATAATTATTCAATACTTGATCATCCATACTATTTCTCAACTTGTTCTTCACAAGATTCATTGCCAAAAATACTATTTTAACGCTCACTGTTACCACCAGTAGAAGCAATACTAATTTGATAAGTACATCAACTTGTAAATATCATGCTTCTTTGTTTCAACAAGCTCAGTAGAAAGCTCACCGAGATAAATCTATCACCGCTTCGTATATCATCAATGAAGTTATCAAGTTAGAAAGAAAGTTTCATTAAATCTGTGCTTGCAAAGTCATTGGGATAAAAGTTGGTCACATGAATTACTCCAAGGAACCGCTCACATACCTGTCCTTCTTTATCAACATAACACAAGCAAAGAGTAAATTGTTCTTTGTGAGATACATCACTACACTCATCAGCTAGAATTGAATAGTGATTATCACCAATTTCTTCAATAATGTGCTTAGTAGTTTGGATGGCACAACAATTAATTATGTCCATTTGTATCTCATGGGCAATCATCTTACAATTCCCAGGGGCATTGCTTAAGACAACCTTAGCAACCTCCTCATTGTTGTTTGCAAGTCATTCCAAAAGTTCAAGAAAATTCCCCTTATTGCTATAATTTGCACTTTCATCATATCCACAACATGCTAGTCCTTGACGCAAAATAAACCTCAAACATCTAATTGAATAAGTCAACTTAGAGCCATTGCTGGTTGCTTGTTTTCACTTTGCGGTTGGTGTTGAGATTGAGATGGGGCATTCATAGATGGAATTGAATAAGCCACAACCAAAGCCAATTCATTTGTATTTCTACTTGCTTCAGTTCCTTCTCCTCCTTGAGTTTGAGTAGTTTCCACTTCAACAGATTTTGGCTTGACTGCCTTGCCATTTCGAAAGAAAGAAATGATATCTCTATTCCTTTTCATTTCAAGAATTCAACTTGCCCTAGCCCTACATATACAAATCACATGAAACATTCAATTTTGCAATCCCTAATTGGCTAAACGTCCAAATCAGAGTCGCCCTACATATACAAATCACAAGACTGCCGATTTATTACCTTCTGGGCTTCTAGTAATTTAGCCACCTCCTAGATCCCTTAACGCTTCTGACGGTCTTGCTATTCTAACAGCATTGCGGCGTCTGGCGCCCAGCGCCAGTCGCCTCTCGTCTCGTCTATAGCGACCACGACTCGGTACTGAGTCTCTTCTTGACCGCTTGCCCAGTGCCCTCCTTCACTTGCTTATACTTTGTGCTTTGGTGAGACACACAATGGCGGCCAAGGCGTCACTCTCATTCTCTGTGAGAGGCTGAGAGCTGAAAGAATAAAGATTAGAGACTAGGTCACTTGAGAATTTGAGATAGAGAGTTGAGGGCTTAATTGGTGGGCCACTAAGCAGTCTGGGCTGAAAGATCACATGATGACTATTGGGCTTTAGCCTTTAGGGCTTGGGCAGTTGGCCTAGACGTCTGATTGCTACTTGCTAGTTGTGCATTACAGAGTATTAGTCCATACTAATATGCTATTGGTATACTAATGATACCTCATACCTAGGTAAAAAAAATTACAAATTTTTTTGGGGGTGCCCATGCGCGGCTAGGTTCATCTGAGACATGGCACGACCAAGTTCCGTAGAGGAGCAGGGGAAGAGCGATGGGAAAAGCAACGGGTCCAAACTTGATCCAAGATTTTTTTAAAAAAAATAATCTTTTTTATTTTGAAATACAGTAATATACCTCAGTTTTTTTATTTTACAGAAATAATCCTACATCACTGTGTCGTTAGGTGACTTGGATCAAATCGCCAAATAGTTGAGCAACTAGATCCAAGTCACTCAACAGTTGCGCGACAAGTGGAGTAGTTGCTCAACAATTTAGCGACTAGTCCCTTCGTCTACTAGTCGCTCAACGGTTGAACGGCTTAGCCCCTAGTCGCTCAACTGTTCGGTGACTACTTGCTGCCAAGTTGTCCAACGGTTGCGCGACTAGAAGGTCAGGAGAAGGGGAGAAGGAGAGGAGAAGAGAGAACAACAGGGGGGAGAAGTAGAGGAGCGTAGGAGAGAGAGAAGGGGAGGAGAGGAGCTCGGGAGGTAAGAGAGAAAGAAGAAAGAAGCTCGTTGATAAGGAGAGAAGGTCTTCGCGTGAAGGTAATAGTCTCATCTGTTTTTGTTCTCATCCGAATGTAGGCAACGTATCACTACTTATTGGTTTAGCACATATTTCGTAAATGTATGTTGACAAATGGATAGTTACAATGTTCAAAATATTTGCAGTGAGAAATCAGTCATGTTGGAGCCCACAAGATTAAAAGTGCATTACAGTGTTGGTACCATTCGTGAAGGTCCATACGATGTTGACTTGATTGGTTTCCCGCAAGTCACTATGGTACACCTGGACGCAAAAAATGCTCTAATCGGAGATGTCCTGCGCTGGCACACCTGCAGCTTCCCCTTAGACCCCAAGGTGTGTAGTGTCATCCTACATGGGCTTTAGAGTCGGTCTGCCACGCACATTCGGTGGGAGTTGAGCAGACTGATGCGCACGGTTGCATGTAAGGGCTTTGTGGAAGGCTATCAGTGCTGTGGATACGAGTGCATGCTACTCGTGCAAGCATGTCTAAAGGGAGTTGCACGAGGCCCTGCCGATGGCTATCGTCTGGTTGGTGGAAGCGGCTTCGTATTGTGCGTGGTTCATGAAGAATGCTGCGGTGGCCGATGTTGCGGAGGCGAAGCGAAAATCGCGACACCGCCGCTCAAATTTACTAGACAAGTGGATGCAGGTGAGCATATCGATAGCATAGTGCGTCAGATAGAGATCGATGACTTAACGGCCTGGGCCGAGGAGGAAGGCGATGACTCTTTCGATGAGGATGAATGCCCCATCCCATAGGAATGGAATAGGGTGGCGTTGAGGATCTTGCTGTGCACGACTAGCACGAATCACCGTGGGAGTGCCATGATGCGGAGGTTCGGCTTCATGCAATGTTTGCAGACAAGGGATCACTACGGTATGCCATTAAGCCGTAGGCCTTGTACATGCAACGAACGTTTTGGGTCCTCAAATCCAGTTAGGAGCAGTACACCATGGTATGTGAGCAGGCTGGTTGTCCTTGGCATGTGTATGCACGTAGACCCAAGTACGAGACTCACTGGATTGTCTCTAAGGTGGAGACGCACTCCTGCATGCTCAATAGTGTTTTGCCGAAGCATCGCAACCTAACGTCCACCTTCATAGCTAATCTCATGTACAGAGAGATAGTGAAGAAGAAGGACCCAGAGGCCAAGCACATGATGGTGGCTATCGAGTAGAAATTTAAGTACAAGATTAGCTACGCGAAGGCATGGCGTGCGAAACAAAAGGATTTGAAAAGGAGGTACAGTTCTTTCGAGACGGCTTACGACAACCTTCCTCGCATGCTCCAGGTGCTGTAGGACAGGAACCCAGGCACATACATTACTGTGAAGGACAAGCCATCCAAAAGACCGACAGGTTTCATGGTATTGCAGGGGACCTTCTTAGGCTTCGGTGCCTGCATCGATGCTTTCAGGCACATGTTGCTTGTGATCTCAGTCAACGGTACATTTCTAACTGGGAAATACAAGGGCTAGATCCTGACAGCAATTGGCATTGATGGCAACAATCAGATTCTGCCTTTAGCCATCGTATTTGTCGAAAGTGAGAATTTTGACAACTAGTTGTGGTTCCTTTGATGTTTGAAGGAGGGAGTAGTTGGGGCACGTCTTGATGTCTGCATAATCCATGATCGCCACCCCGGGATGATGAAGGCCATCAGAAAACTTTAGCAAGACCCTGAGGAGCCGTTCCCTTGGCCAGACATGAGGAACAGATGGTGCATTCGCCATCTGGGGGCTAACTTCTTCAGGCAGTTCTCACAGCAACCATTAATGAAGCTATTCAAGAGGCTGGCTATGTAGAACCAGCAACATAAATTTGATGCGTTGTGAGAGATGTTGGAGGAGCACACCAGGAAGTATGTCGTCGAGAGGAATAAATGTCCGCCCATTCCTAGGGCGGCTCAACTCGAATGCCTCACACCACTGCCGGAGCTTGACCCTCCTCGTGTCACATGGAGGACCTCAAGGAACATCAAGTGCTTATCCCATTGGATTGAGGCCGAGCCATTGGAGAAGTGGTCCTTGCTGCATGACACGGACGGTGCAAAGTACGACATAATGACCACTAACCTCACAGAGGTGTACAACTAGGTTCTTAGGGGCCTCCGTCCTCAGCCCCTCGTTGTCATCGTGGAAGACGTTCTGCACAGTACAATCGAATATTTCAGGAAAATGCATGCAAATACGACACTTCATGTAGCCAACCCACATACACTGTACTGCTCGAAAATTACAGCGTACATGCAGGCCAAAACCGAGAAGGGTCAGTCGCACATAATCTTCGTGATGGGCAATACAGAGCATCGTTTTGACGTGCTCCTTCGGGCAGAGCCGGATTTGGGACGGCTCATTCTCTTGTTACCCACGAGGCGTGCCTTGGATATCAAGTGAATGAACCTAGGTGCACATACAACAAGCCAAAGCTCCTTCAGAAGCCATGCTCTCATGTCCTCACCGCATGCGGGGCTATCAACATGGACCCATCGAACTTCATGTCGAAGTACTTCATGAAGTTGAGGGTGCTGTAGACGTGGTGCAACAAGCTAAGAGGCTTTAGGGTTGTGGGCAACTTCACCACATTGGATATGGCACAGATGACTTGGATTTCGGATCTTGACCTGTTGAAGGGTGGGAAGGGTCGTCGACAGAGTCGTCGCATTAGGAACGATATGGACAAAGGAGAAGCTAGAGTGGCGGGTAGACGTTGCGGCCGCTGCGGCCAGGAAGACCACACTGCGAGAAGTTGCAAGGTGCATGCCAACAAGTAGGAACACTAGTGTAAAGTGCAACACCACTTCTTGTTGTGTGTAGTGGTACTAAGATTAGAAATGCTAGCATGTTGTAATTTGTACTTCAGTTAGTACTTTGCTTGTTGTACGAGTGTGGAACTAATTGTATCGTAATTGCAAACTTTAACTTCATTTGCAGTGTCAATCTGTCGTCGTTACCTATCTCTGCAAAGCACGACGTGACCACGGTTTGCAAAGTAGGACATGACCACTCTTTGCAAAGCAGGATATGACTTCTCTCTGCAAAGTAGGACGTGACCACTCTCTACAAAGCAGGGGTGCGACGCATGGATGCGAAACACATTCATGCCTTATCACAGTGGAGCCGCTACAGCTGCATCCGCTCCCGCTATAAATACAGCGCTACTCAGCCAGAAACTCCACACCAACAACACTACATACATAACATGGACAAGGAGAAGGAATGGAAGCACATCCGCGAGCTTTTGAAGGACTGGGAGGCTCCCCAGCATACCGCCGCTCGTCTCAGGGCGTTTAGTCAGCAGCCTTACACACACCATCCACATCCTCAATGAAGCCACAGTCAGTCAGTAATGAAATCGCATTTCAGTGCACACCACTATTTTGCTTCCTGTTACGTCGTAACCATGTCTCTCTTCCCACCGCAATCTCCGCCGCGCCTATGCGACTCCGGCTAGTGGATCGACGACAAGATCCACTCCTATGACATGTGAATGTTGTTGTCACGGAAGAGGTGGGCCAAGGAGGACTATGAGGGTCGTGAAAGGCGCCTTGAAGAGCTGCAGGCTGAGATGGAGGAGAAGAAGAGGCGGGAGAGGCTGCACGAGGAGGAGGAGCATGGCATGCCAAGCGACGCGAGGCCGAGATGGTGCGGAAGAGGGCCATCGCGGTGAAAAATAAGGCGTACGGCGAGGAGTACAACGCCGAGCTAGGCCGTAAGGGCAAATGGTAACGTTCCACGCAGTAGTTTGACTCTCTTCGTCCATATGTCCCATATATTTCTAATTCCCTAATGGCATACATGTATTGTCCTTGGTTCGTTAGCCTACGTGCCATGTAACCTCCTTGTCGGATCAACTGTCGTGTTGTTATCGTTGCGTCATTTCTCCAAAGTTCTCCACCGTATATGAATTCCCTAGCGCATCGTAATATCACTTACCTTCCTACTTAAGAATCATTGCTACCTCAAACGTCCTCACAAAATTCTTTATAAATTTACCGCACTACAACAACATACGATGATCATTGTTGGAAGAATATTTCATCCCCTTACTAGTGGGACCCACTCCTAAGGGAAAACAGCTGTATAACAGGTCGAGAAATGTAACTGTCCTGCAAAAGTAGATTGTACCCCTTACTTGTACTCATAGTATAGCCAACCCCCAAGGGGCATTTTGGTCATTTGTACAGGCTTGGGAGCCTATAAATACCCCATGTATCCCTCCTTTGAGGGGAGAGGACTCTTGAGCAATACATAACAGGAAGACGCTAAGTGAGCCTTCGGGAGGAACCCTCAGCCCCGCAGGCCACCGATAGGAGTAGGGTGGTCCTCTCGGACCCCCGAACCTGTATAAATCCCCGTGTTACGCCCGCTCTCGTGGACGAAGGCCCGTAGCACGGCCGACGTCCACCCTCTTTTTTGTGTTTGGTTTTACACCATCAACATTGGCGCCGTCCGTGGGGACGTAGCTAATCGACAGAAGGCTATGGCTCCTACCAAGAAGTACTCCAAGTCCACGAGGCCTCCTCACCTTGAGCATCGAGCCCATGGACGATCGGTCCGTTCTCGAAGAAACCCAAAGCGCGGGTTATCTTGGAGATCGAGCTATTCCTACAGAGGCGGAACAATGTCTGTGCATCCCCGGATGTCAAGCGTTCCGCATCCATCGCACCAACCGGCGAAGTGTCGGCCCAAGGCAAGAGGCCGAAATGTTCTTTGAAGCTCGGGACCATCCGCGCTCTGGGGGGCTCGGCGCCGCTAATTGCAAAGCAATGGTGGAGGCAACCGCAAAGGCGGTGGTGGACTACATGATGACCACGTATCGTACTCGGCTGACCCTCGGCCGCGTCTCCGCTCCCAGCCGCCTTGAGTTCAAGCGACCCTTGACCCGGCCAGGATTTTTCCTCGAAGGAGGGCCAGGGGGACTTCCTTACAACCTCCCTCCACTCGCCCACGTGGCGGTGATGAGCGGGGCTCCTTACTGGCCAATGCACCCGCCAAACTTTGGATGGGGAGGAGCTCAGCCCTTTCCATTGCAATTCATCCCGTCGCCTGACCTCCGAGGGCTGAGTTCATACCCCGGAGCAGGCGCTCACGACCTCCCTCAAGCTCCTCCACTGGGCAAATCTTTGCACCCGAGATGGTGAGTCGGCTCCCCGATGAAGTCTTTGGGCTCCATCCTCAAGGTGTTACATGGCGGGGCGACTAGGGATCCGTGAGGCCAAAAGTTGCTCCCGGTGCCCCCCGGCACCTTGAAAGGAAGGACCATTCCACCGTCATGGCCCAAGTGCACTTTCGTCAAGGCGTAAGATTCACATCAAGGAGGTTGTGGCCAAGGCGGCGAGAAGAGCATGTACTCTACGGGCACTAAGCGTGTCCCGTGCCTGTCGGATCCTTTGGGAGCACGGTCACCACCGCCGTGAACAAATGGATGTTGAATCACTAATCTCCCAACCAGATCAAGTCAGTAAGTCGGCAGGGCGCTCCAACTCGCCGATGCGCTTGTACCATCGCCGCCACCGGTGGGCATCTAGCTCTTCGGCTCAGAGAGCCCGCCACCACCGTCGCCGCACCGCTGATCCACCATCACCTCAGCTTGAAGGACAAGGGCATCCCGAGGCCGGGAACCCTCTCGCTCGAGACATCTTCAAAGCTCCGTTTCAACAAAGTTCCGCCAGCCCAATCTCGGGCCTTACGATGGGGACTCTGACCCCATACAATTCCTAGAAGTATACTCCACGGCGATTGGTGGGGAGATGGAGAAGTGGAGATGTGCAACTACCTCCATTGTTCCTCTCCGGAGCAGCGCTCTGATTCTTCAACCAAAAGAAAGGCTCCATCTATTCTTGAGACCGGTGAAGGAAGAGTTCAATGCAAATTTCCAAGGAAGCTATAAGCGCCCATGCTCCCAACCAGCTCTTTCTTGTTAAGCAGAGGGTGAATCCACAAGAGAATTTCTTAAGCGCTTCTCTAAAGTCTCGAAGCCGTGGCAGATGCCCTGACTCCACAGTCATCAATGCGTGCAAAGAAGGTGCTCCCGGAGAACTCAATCGCTTGGGAGAGATCCCGAGGGGCGACCCATGAGCTCTTGAGTCGTGGAAAAATCGCTTAGGAGAAGAAGATGACTGGCTAAGAAGGATTTCTCCGCGAGGCGAAAAGCATCTCCTCCGGGAAGAAGTCAAAAAGCTCTCCGGGAGGAAGGGCAATGACCGAGGGATCACTCTGGCGGGAGCGTGACTCCAAGATTCTTGTCGTGTAGGACACTCCTTCGAGAACCGCACGGAGCAACTCCACGGAGAGGACCCAAGAAGGAATCGAGACCAAAAGCCCCTTTGGAAGGATGTCTTGATGAAGGCCGCAATGAAAGGAGGGCAACCCAAATCAAGGATCTGGTATTGGTGTGCCTACCATAAGATGAGCGGGCATGAATCTGAATGAGTGCCGTCGAGACGCTGGTGAAATAGCGGCTCCTCGAACATAATACTGGGCGCGTCGAGCATTGTCGCCACGCCCCATCCACGCAGCGGGGCGATGCCCTTCAGCAATTCCACCACCCGAGCACAGGCCTGGTGATCGCCCCTCGGGCAGCGCTTGCGATCTTGAGCATGAACTCCCCTTCCAAGCATCGCAAAGACAAGTAAATGTCATAATAGGGGGCTCGGCCTCCGGTCATGCATTAAAACGCCAATAATGAAGGAGTACTCCCAGAAATCAGCGTCGTGGGGTGGCTCCTCAAAGCGTCCCTCCCAAATGGGCAAGCATTTCTCTTAGCTTCTGGTGATGATGCACAAGGCTTAAGGTTCCCTCATGATGACGCCCTCTTAGTAACTGCCACAATATCCAATTGCGAGGTCTCCCGCATCCTTGTTGACGGAGGAAGCTCTACAGATATACTCTACCTGCGTGCACTCAAGGAACTATGGGAGTCACGGGGGGGCTATCATCCTGGCATCCTACTGCCATCTAATCGCCCTCTCGCCGGCTTCGTACCAGGAAAATCCATTCAACCCCTTGGGAGGATCGAACTCCTCATAACGTTCGGATCACAGGAGAATCACCGCACGGAAGCCGTCAAGTTCGATGTTGTTGACATCGAGTCCCCATTCAATGCTATCATGGGAAGGGCAACTCTCAACCACTTCTGTGCAGCGGTACATCAAAACTACCTGTGCTTAAAGATACTAGGGCCTCGTGGGGTCATCTCCGTGAGGGGTGATCAAGACTTAGCTCGCCGTCTGTACCACAAAGCGGCAGCTAACTCCGGCGACATTAACTTTCTTGAACCCAAGGAGTCAAAGGAGGACATGCCCTTGCCTCTCTCACCAAGGCACACCAAGGATGTACCCCCTCCAGCGAGGTGCTCCCTTAAGCCTTGTTCGGAGGAGGACCTGCAGGAAGTACGACTCTTCGACCAGGGTGACCTGCAGTCTCTTAGAATCGGGGTCGTTATCCCAGGAAAGATGGAGAAGGAGCTAATGGAGTTCTTAAAGTCCAACACTGGCATATTCGCTTGGACACCGTCAAACATGACACTTCTTTTGGACGTTCATGAGGGCCTCTACACCTCTCATATCGCGCCAAGGGAAATCGCAGCAAAAACACTTCGCCAAGGCTTCTATTGGCTCACAATGGTGCAGGATGTCCTCGACACGCTCAGGAAGCGCGAGGGATGCCAAAAGATGGCAGCCAATCGTATTGATCCTACTAATCCCCTGCGCACCATACCAATCACCTAGCCTTTTGCCCGATGGGGAATGGACCTGCTCGGGCCATCCCCACCGGGCAAGGGGGGCTACAAGCGTGTGGTAGCATCAGTGAATTACATCACCGAATGGGTAGAGGCGGAGCCCCTAGCCTCCATCACGCCTCGCGCCATGTTTGAATTCCTTTGGAAGAATATAAATCGTAAACCCGGTGTTCCTAAGGAACTCACAGTGGATAACGATACCCAATTCAACGCTCCAGCCTTCAGAGATTTCTGTAACTCCATCGGGACCACCCTTCGCTTTGATACGATGGCTCGTCCAAAAACCAACGGGGACGTGGGAAGAACCAATGGGCTAATCCTGCAAGGAATACGTCACCATTTTGAAACAAGTGCACTCAAGCGGGGAACCCGTGTAGAGGAGCTCCCCGGCATCCTATGGGGCCTGCACACAACCCCTAGCTGCTCCACTGGAACGACCCCATTCTCACTCATGTGCAAATCAAGGTGTCCTCCTGCCCGCCCGATCCGTCACCGCTCTCTCCAATTGGAAATACTCTCAGCACCACTACCTGCCCAATTCGCACAAAACGAGGACAACCGCAAGTGAGAGGGCGGACTTTGCGAAGGAAATCTGCAAGTTTTATGCTTAAGACTCTACTGTATGCCCTCTGTGGCACCTATCGAGATGTAAACACCATCTTACTTAATGCAATGAAGACGTGGGTTTCCTACATGATCGCACTATTTATGCAGTTATGATGTGGATTGAGGATAGTCCCTTAACACGCTGCTGTTAAGGGGTTGACCTGTTTTGTGAATATCTTCTCAATTTTGTGCTCATTGACGATTGAAAGGTTTGCCTTCGACCTTATTGTGATAAGATAGGTTTTGCTCCTAACACTGCCTTTGTTAGGAAGCGGACTGTCCTACAAGTCTCGCTTGCCTCACACAAGCTCTCGCTAACCCTTCCCTGCGAAGGATGTCACCTCCGTGGTGCCTAGGCGCCGACCCCGTGGTCTCCCTAATAAAAGACCAAAGCGGCAGGTCGTCTGTCGACTCCGCCATGGCGGCTTGCATCTCTTGGACCCGAGGCGCAAGTAACGGCTCGGGCCTAGTGCAGAGTCTATGGATGTGCTAAGTTAGTCCCCTTGACCTCCGGGCTATCTGCCGAACGACCTCCGGGTCACTCCTCGCCCTGTTCTAATACAGGCAAAGGCCAAGCGTGCCTAACACATTCGCATCCCCTCGGGAACGTTTAATGTCGGGGGCACACGTCTAATGTACCCATGACTTAGCCTCATGGGCACCTCCAAGCCCACTGGGAGGCTACGACCCCTAGTGGTCATTTGGTGCCCCACGACTTAGTCTCGTGGGCACCCTCTGGTGCCCCACGACTTAGCCCTGTGGGCACCCCTCCGACATATCCATGACTCAATTTCATGGGCAGCTCGAACTGCGACACTTCTGAGGAGTTCTATTTCGACGACTCTCATCAAGCCGCTCAGCAAGAGGAGGACGACTTCACCTACAGAGGCCTCGCTTCGACGCACCGCCGGCCTCGAAGGCTATGCCTCGGCTCGGCGGCCTCGCGTTCACAACTTCGCCTACTTAGGCCTCGCTTTGACGCACCGCCGGCCTTGAAGGCTATGCCTCGGCTCGGCGGCCTCGCGTTCACAACTTCACCTACTTAGGCTTCGCTTCCACGCACCGCCGGCCTCGAAGGCTATGCCTCGACTCGGCGGCCTCGCGTCCAAGACTTCGCCTACATAGGCCTTACTTCGACGCGCCACCCGCCTCGAAGGCTAACGTTCGGCTCGGCGGCCTCGCATCCACGACTTCACATACGGAGGCTACGCTCCGACGCGCCGCCCGCCTTAAAGGCTGTGCCTCGGTGGAACGACCCTACATTTAGTACTTCACCTTCAGGACTGGAAAAACGAAAACCCGCGACACGAAGGGCCAACGAGAAGCGGCAATTTGGTACCCACTCTCACGTGGAGCACTCACGTGATATGAAGCACAAAATAATCCGAAGCCTTTGGGCGCTCGCGTGCCCACAAAGCCAAAATTGGCTAAGTCGTGGGTGCCCTTGCGTGTATTCCTCAGCCCTCATGCCTCGCACTGCATCGAGACAGAATTTGGCTAGATCTCGAGTGTCTACATTCCAAGATACAAGACCTCAACATTCTTATTTGCCCTTGGCGCCCTTACAAGTGCCCAAGGGGCAAGAAACTTCTTGTTGAGAATCCGACCACCTCCGTCAGAAATGCTCTATACTTCGACAGATCTACACAAGGGACGTACGTGAGCCCCTTGCCCCAGGCGCATGGCCACCAGCCCACTGGAAGTGGCTCAAGGCCTGCTGGATACTCACATGCTACACGCTTACGTTGCGTGGATATCCTCGCTCGTACCCTGTGCCTTGACGCGTAGGCGCCCCGACGCACCATGCTCCAACGCCCTGCACGTCTTGTCACCACTACAAGGCCCGCGCTCCGACACCTCTTTTCTCTAAGGTTTTACGTCCCACGCACCAGCATGCCTTGTGCGGCTACATCCCACACACCTTGCGTGCCTTGTGTGCCCCGCGTGCCTGGTGCACCCACGTGCCCCGCACACCCCGTGTGCCTTGCGCGGCTACGCCTTGTGCGCCCTCTCGTGCCCTTGCCCCTCGCGATGGTCTCTGTGCCCTCGCGGTGCCCTCGCCCCTCGCGACGGTCTCCGTGCCCTCCCTCGGGGCCTCGAGGCCTCATGCCTTGTGCCCTCGTGGCCTCGCGGTGCCCTCGGGGTCTCGAGGCCTCGCACCCTCGTGGTGCCCTCGGGGCCTCGCGCCTTGGGGCCTCGGGGTTTCACGCGCGTTCATGTTGCCCACCCACCCTCGAGGCCTCGTGCCCTCGGGGCCTCGCACCCTCGCGCACCTTCGTGGTGTCCTCGCACCCTCGTGCACCTTCGTGGTGCCCTCGCGCCCTCATGCCCTCGTGATGACGAGCCCTCGGGTCTCAGATCCTCGTGCCCTCGAGACCTCGCGTCCTTACAGTGCCTTCACGCCCTGGGGGCATCACACCCTCGCGCGCCCTCGCCATCAAGGAGAACCGGTCTAAACACTCAAGCCTTGTCAAACAATCTCCATCTGACAACAACATCCGAGACAAGTTGAGTACATGTGGATTAGTGCATTACGGACATTCTAATATATGGCGATGGTTCATGCAAGCATGAGGCCTAGCCTTGGGAACAACACCCACCTTTTGAGATTAGAATGCTTGGGCCGACATTGTACTAGCCAAGCATGCATGTAGTCTAAATAGCCTCTTGGCCTAGCTAGCATATAGCCCCAAAAACTAAAAGCGTTTATTTAAATCTTTGTTTGGTCGAGGATAGGGCAAAGCCATCGATTGTTTTCCTCGATCACACGGTTCCACACGAACCTACTAGTACTACTTGCCATGCGCCTCCTCCGGCGAGCATGCGTCCTTTTATGCGCATACCTTTCTGGCGCCATAGCAAAACTTACAAGATGCTGCGATAAAAGGAAAAAAAAGAGGAACGTGGGCAACTCCACCCACAGCCACGACCAAAGTGCATGGCGCCTGGCGATTGGTTACAAGTTAAACCAAAACAAGCAATTACATACACATAGGGACCAATGCCACAGCACTCGGCATACACAAAGCGCCTGGCGATGGGCGTCCCGCTACTGGCGATAAAGCCAGCGCCACAGCACAAAGCGCCTGGCGATGGGCGCCAGCGCCACAGGCGATGAGCGCCCAGCGCCAGCACTTTCAACACACACAAGCATACATTAATATCCTCTAGCGCCTGGCGAGCAGCCCGCGTCTGGCGAGTGCGCCTCCGACCCGCCGCGGGGCTTCCCCGCCGTGCTCCCGGTCTCCAACCTCGACCTCCACCTCGGAGATGACGCAGCTTCCGTGGGCACGGCGGCACCGACTGCCCGAGGCACCCCGCCTTGGGTCTCCTCCTGCGCCCAGCTGGCACTCCTCCTCCGGCTCCGCCCGTGCATGGCGCTCGTCTGGTCTCCGCCTCGCCAGCCTCGAAGCCCCCTCGGTGCGCGCCGACTCCGCCTTGACCTCGCCAACTCCCTCCTCTTCTCCGACGGCGGCGGCTGGTCGCTGGTTGGCGGCGAGCGGCGGCCCTAGGGAGGCCGAGCCGACCAGGCGATGGCGGCGGCTGCCTGCCAGCCAGGAGGACGAGGCGACCAGCACGGGCGAATAAGCGGCGGCGGCGCCATCATCGCACGAGCCAAAGCCACCAGGAGAGAGGAGGCCGGAGGAGGGCCGTGAGAGGCCGGAGGGGAGCCGTGGAGGCGCCGTGGGGAGCGGTGGCGGCGGCTTCGGAGGGAACAGCGGCCGTGGCGTGGAGTGGCGACTTCTTGGCGCGGTTTGGCGTCGAGACAGGAGTGGCGGGCCGCGACACCAGCCAGTGGCGGCGGACCGTGTGGCGGGCTGGGCCAGCAGAGGCCAGCGGGCCGGGCGAGACACCCGGCGGCTTGTGAGGGCGTGAGGGAGTAGTGAGATTTGGGGAAGAAGATAAGAAAGAGGCGGCCCAAAGAAAGTCTTGACTTAGAAGAAAAGGAGGAGAGAGGCTGCGTGTGCACCTTCAGCTGAAAGGAGAATTGAAATAAAGAAATGGGAACTTGCCTACCTAGGATTCCCACGAGCTGACTCATAGTCTGTCTCATTGTTTTTATTATTTCTCATGAGGACAAACAGGGAGGCATATCACATGGAAAAAGTAACTACACAACAGTGGACAGCGGGACCTAAATTTATGACATGCTGCCATATTCCCCTATTGTATTGCTACAAGCCTGGACCAGGTTGCACCTACACTCGAGCCAAGTGATGATACTCTATGCACCTGCACTGTGCTGCATACATGACTTTGGAGATAGTAATCCCCAACTGTCAAGAGATGACAAAAAGTCTAGTGCTTCCATTAAACAAGGTTTGACCAACTTTGATGCTGCCCGTTCAATGATAATGGCGCCGTCTGTGGATCCATCGTGTATGCGCCCAGTGCCCTGCACGCGCCCTATAGCGGCCAGCGCCATGCATGCACCCCGTGCCCTGCATGCCATCTCGCGGTGCCGCGCCCTCGCGCCATGGTTGTGACGTTTTCGGCACACATCTTCGGACGCAGCTACCATTCAAGTCTACCAGAACTCTTCTGAAGTATCGGCCTCCGCATGAAAGGCGCAATTCAAGCTTGCCCTTTGGCGTTCCCAAAGCGCCAAGGCGAGAAACTCTTGTTGGAAGAATATTTCATCCACTTACTAGTGGGACCCACTCCTAAGGAAAAGCAATTTATATATGTGTCGAGAAATGTAAGCATCTGCAAAAGTCGATTGTACCCTTACTTGTACTCATAGTATAGCCAACCCCAAGGGCATTTTGGTCATTTATGCAGGCTTGGGAGCCTATAAATACCCCATGTATCCCTCCTTTGAGGAGAGGACTCTTGAGCAATACATAACAGAAGGCGCTAGGTGAGCCTTGGGAGGAACCTCATTGCCAGTGCAGCCACCGAGGAGTAGGGTGGTCTCTCGGACCCCGAACTGTATAAATCCCGTGTTACGCCATTTCTCGTGGGCGAAGGCCGTGTAATGCGGTAGGCGTCCACCCTCTTTTTTGTGTTTGGTTTTACACCATCAACAATCATAAAATGTTATTGTGAGTCTAACAGATTTCGTACCCTTGAGAATCTACGAAAACCATAAATGGACCAACCAATCTTGTTACCACTCTTTTATTTCCAAAAAAATTAATAACCTACAAATAAGATTTGTTAAATGTATTACCTATAAAAATTGCTATTTATTCCCCCACAATTATTTCCACCGAATTAATAAAATAATAGTATTATTATGTTAAATCGCCCAACTAGTGCGCGACTTGTCAATGTGTCGCTCAACCGTTGAACGGCTATCACTTGTCGCTTAATCGTTGGGCGACTTGTACCCTTGTCGCTCAATCGTTGGGCGACTTCTATAGTCGCCAAATAGTGGAGCGACATAGGGTTATTTCGGTAAAATAAAAAACAGAGGTATATTACTGTATTTCAAAATAGAAAATAGATTTTTTTTTTAAAAAATCATTGATCCAGCCTATTTGCTATTTTAGACCGTCCTGGTCCAAAAGCCTAGACGGACCTAAGCCCATCAGCAGCCATATTTCGGATCTCTCCATGCATATAGGGGTGGATATCGAGCTAGGTAGTCGTCTTACCGAGCTTTTCTAAAAATTGACAAAGTTTAATTTAATATAATTTTATTTATAGTTTGAAAGTATCTTTTCGCCCTGAAAACGTGTGATACCGGCGAATCTTATTCGTAGGCATACATGCATGCGTCCAACTCCAGACAGCCGGTCGAACAGGCACTAACAACTCTCATGTCCAAATTAGCCATCTTGGGGCCCAGTGTCTAAGAAAATCAACGGCCCACGAGAGCCCAGATCTAACCCTTTGTTCGATTTTTAGGTTGGACGGTCCATTTGTAGTCCAGTGTCCATGCGAGCTTCCTTTGTGGGCCAGGCGTTTGTTCATTGCTAGTTCTGTCTTTTTCCGAGAGCAGGAGGCAAGATGCATTTGTTTTTGAGACCAAGAGGAATAGAATCACGTGCTAAACAGCGTACCAAAAGTCTGGCGTCTTTTTCATGCCCACCCAAACTTGTGTCGACACGTGTCTATTGGATACAAATTATCCCTTTTGTTCGACATAGGATACAGTCATGTTTTTGATTTTTTTCATCTGATTAACAATTTCTCTTTTATTTGTATTTGTATTCGTATAAAAATATAGATACAAATATGATATGAACTTTTGTTATCCGAAATATTATTTTGCCCACACTATTAAGTATTCTAATTTGATAAAACAACGTATATATTTTATTACAGTATGACTAATTAGTTAGATACATATTTTTAGTTTAACGTGAATTCATGTTTTTATGTTAAATAGATAAACTAGAATGGTTAAGTATGCTATGTACAAGGATAAAGTATCATACATATATTACCATTTCATAAGTTATGAGTAGGTATTCAATTCATATTCGCATTCAACAATATTCGAATTCGTATATGTATTCGCTTATAAAATATAAATACGAATATGAGAAAACCAGTATTCAATTTGTATTCGATCAGTTGACACCCTACACACGGTCCTTGATGGGGATGCTAGGCAAGAGGCATTCGCGATCGTTGTTTTGTTGCATTCTGCACGGAGGACGTACAAGTTGCATGGCCTAGATGCCTTTCCCACAGAAAAAGAAACTGATTTTAAGGGTTCGTGATCATCGATCGAACAGCTGTGGATCCATTGATCCTAGCTCACGGTGTATATGGTAGCTATCCACTGGCTAGCTAACCTGTTCCTCTCTCTGGTTTTTTTTTTGTTTGCTCATTTGCATCAATTAAGTACCTACGAGTATTATTTGTGGTTCTATTCAACTACCTACCTACGTACGTATCTCACCACGGATGCATGCATGTGTAAACTGCTTCTAGTGCACGAGTATATGCCTACTTCTAGTCCTATCTGAGCCACACAATTCATCGACCGTTCAAAGTGATACATCCCTTTTACCTCTCGCTCAGAGCTCAGCAGGAAGTATCTTAGTGATCAGAGTCACAGAAGCGAATTGGATGCAGCCAAAACGACTCAACCGGCCGCTGATAACAACCGCACATGCACACACGACATGTACATCCCGTTGGTGACTTTTCCATGCGTTCGTCTCGCTACACGCGTTACACACGGCGCGGGCGGTCAATGGATCGGTGAGAAATTCGACCGAGCCCATGTGGGTGCGACAGTGTGCACCATACGTGGGCGGCGAACACTGCTCAAATTCGCATTCGCTGATGTTGCCGTGTTGTCAGCTTTTGCTAGTATACAGAAAATTAGCTCAGTGAGATCGTATTAGAGCGTAATCGGAGGAACGCCATTTCGTTCTTGATGCACTGGAAAGTAACAACGCGAACACAAAAAAAATTAGACAAATGATATTGCCACCAATTACCTCCGTTTTCATAATTTTTTAAATATAGAAACTGAGCTTAAAAAATTATCAATCTTTTTGTGGAGTCTCTCGACACAGTTTAATTGCTTGTGTATTTTTAAAAAAAAAAACTTTATATGTTCTGATTTTGTCTCTAAAATCCATTTAATTATACTGTTTGTAGGAATTTATAATATAGAAAATGAAATCCAAACATTATGAACTTTTTTCAGGCTCCTTACATAGTGGACTTGATTGTGTAATTTTTCTAGAATTTTTATAAAATTAATTAATGCGATTTTATAATATCCTTACAAGATGAAATATTAGACTCCTCACACAATGAACATTATGAAGTTGTATTAATTAATTTTGTAAAATTATGAAAAAAATTACACAATCAAGTCCACTATGTAAGGAGGCTGAATTTTTTTTCCATAATGTTTGGACCTCATTTTCTATATTAGAAAATTCCTACAAAAAATTATATTTAAATAAATTTTAGAGACAAAATCAGAACTTATAAAGTTTTTTTTAAAAATACACAAGTAATTAAACCGTGTCAGGAGACTCCACAAAAAAAAATAATTTGATCTCAGTTTCTATATTTTTAAAATTATGGAAACAGAAGCAACTAGTGGTGATGTTATTCGTCTAATTTTTTGGTGTTTGCGATGTTATTTTTCAATGCGTCACGAACGGAGTGTCGTTCATCCGATTACGCTCTAACACGATGCCACTGAGCTAATTTTCCCATCTTTGTCCTTCTTGGAATCATCTTGTACAGACGATCGTAGAGATCACCGGAGATCCCTGTGCAGTAGAAAAAGAAACATGTACAGATGTATAGATAGATATGTGTAATTGCTAGGGAAATTATGTTATGTTTTTTGTCGTCAACGGTGACCCTGTTCGTCATTGTCACTGGAGACGCGCTTATTCGGTCAGGTGGATGCACTTGCGCCCCTAGCGACAAAAACAAAATCCCCCCAATCATGCGTGTGAACATTCACTAAAAACTGTACAGTCTCTGTCAAACCCAAAAAAAAAACCCGTCTCCTTGTTCATAAAATTTTCTCAGATGCACTATCCCCGTATCGCTCATTCATGCATCGTACGTCCTTAACGCCTAGGTCAGTCAGCAGAGGCTGCGTCCGCCCTCTCTTTTACTTTTTAGGACTCGATCGGTACCATCTCGCACTCTCATGAAACATCCACATGTTTAAATGTATTGACAGCATAATATATTACCAATTTCTTCCTATTAAACTGAAAATTTTCATCCAATTGGGGAGCCACCTGTTGGTGTATGGTGGTAGGGTTGTGACCCACTATGTCAGGCACCACTTTAAGAATGGTACTAATTAATTAACTGAATCGCCTTCTAGGTAGATTTGGTAAATACGCTCTTCGGCCGCTTGCTTGTACCCAAAATGGACGCTGTGTATATGTCGCTCGCACCTCCAATAATTGCGTGGTTCCATAGGAAAAGTGTATATATATATATATATAGATTACTGGTGAGGCTTCAAAATAGACATATGTAAATTGCCTGATTCATATATTTCTCTGGTGTGGGCCCCCTCGGACTTTGGCCTAAACTCCGCAAATGAGCAGATCCTTCTTTTTGAAGAAGCAACTGAGCAAATCCTGATCTATGTTGCTAACTTTGCCGTGGATTTTTGCATGATGGTATATACGAACAAAACAACAATTTATTGTCGGACCCAAACGATGTCCTTGAGCATCGCGTTAAAGACGCCGTACTGCTACACTATAGCTAGGGTGACAAATACGAATTGAATAGTGTTTTTTCGTATTCGTATTTGTATTTGCTAAATAAATACAAATTTGAATTCGAATATTGTCGAATACGAATACAAATCGAATACCTACTAAATTTGATCGGATATAGGTACCTCATAACTTACGTAATTGGAGTTATTTATGATACTTTATCCTTATACATGCACTCCTAATCGTTCTAGTTTATCTATTTCACCTAAAAACATGAATTCATGTTAAACTAAAAATATCCATCTAACTAATTAGTCATACTACAATAAAATATGTACATTGTTTTATCAAATACGAATAGTGTGGATAAAATAACATTTTGGATGACAAAAATCCATATCATATTCGCATCATATTTTTTATGCGAATCGAATACAAATACAAATAGAAGAAAAATTATTAATTAGATAAAATAATATAAGCCATGCTCGTTACCAACCAAATTCAGATATCGGATAAAAGAGGTATGTCTTATTCGATTGACACCTTTAACTATAGCAGAGCAGCGGGGACACCACGCATATGCCAGATGGAGGGAGGTACCTTTCTTTTCTTACCGGCCACTAACAGAGGCGGAGACCTACTGACGCGATGGCTCCACCCCTCGAGCCCAACAGCAGCACAATTCGACACCTCCCAAGCTAAGTACGCCGACCAAGACCAACAGGGTTATCCGTTGGCGCCGTAGTGGAAGAAAAAAAAAACTGAGGCTGACCAAGACCAACAGGGTTAAAAACGACACAACAACACCGCCATCCGATGTGGCTAGCATTCACCTCCGGGTACAAATCCAGCCGCAATTGCCGGTCAACTTTTCACATTTTTACATCGCCATCCCCTTGCCAGTCGCCGCAGTAAACATCACGAGTTCACGAGTTCACCGCCAACACTCCAACCCGGTGGTAGCGTGGCACTAATGCCGTGTCGTAAAATTAGCTGTTTCAGCGAATATTTAGAATTAATAATAATTAAAACATAATTCTAGCAGCATTTAAATAACAGAAATATCATATAAACGTGTAATATCTTCACATCAATCAAAAGATATATCTTAACAACAAAAAAAAAAATCAGCATAATACTCAGATTAAGTTTCAGGGGTGGATCTACTTAGCACAGCATGGTGCACAGGACACCAGATCCAAAAATTATTTTTCTTTGGATATAACTATGTATATGTAATGCGGACACCCCAAGCCACAGTCCAGCCGAACGTGACTCATCTTGCCTCAGAGACCTTCGGTCATTTTCGTTCTAGATCCGCCACTATTTAGATTATTTGTTTATTGCTCTCGGATGTTGTGCTGCTCAAGATAAAATCTTGGACTCCTCGCCACTATTGTCTATAGTCTTCACAAATTGAATATGACAACCAAAAATCAGTATTTGAGCTCAAAAGACTACTTTACTAATATGTCAAGAATTATCTCAAAACAGCAGGTTATATTTTCAGCCAATAGAGGATATAAAATACTTAATAGAGTAAGAGAATCACAATTCAGCACTTTAGCCTTTCGACCAGCAGGACAATATTAACCTATTTAACAGCCGGAGGAAAGCTCCCCCGGCTGTGTGGCCACGTCGCCCGGATTTTGGCGGTCGTTCGATCGCGTAGGTGGGCATCCGTGGTCTTCCGCGTCGCCGTCCGGGTGTTGGTCCTTTGATCGTGCTGGCGTGTTCGCGAAGGGTCGAGTCGCGCCTCCTCTGTGCGCCTGCCTTTTCCCATCCACGCGTCGTCTCTCTCGCTCTCTCGCTCTCTCCTCTCGGCTTCTCGCTCCTTCCCTCACGCGCCGCCGCTCCTTTCCCTCTTCTACTCCCGCCGGCCGCTTGCTCCGTCTCTCACCCCCCCTCTCCTCGGCCGCCGCCCCCTCGGTCTTCCTCCCTGGCCGCCTCGTGCCCCGGCCCCGCTTCGCTTCTCCTCCTCCTGTCCCCTCCCTTTTCTTCCTCCGCCGACCCTCTCCATCAGCACCGCCGATCCTTGCCTATTCGTCCCGCGTCGCCCCCTCGGCCTTCCTCCCCCACCGCCGCACCCGCTCCCTCCCTCCTCCTCCCTCACGCCCCTTCGGTCTCCCTCACCGGTCCTTGCATCGACACTGTCCCTCGCTCTTCCTCCCCCGCCGCCCCCTCGGTCTACCTCGCCCGCCGTTGCTGCTCCCCCCTCCAGCCCCTCCGGTCTACCTCCTCTCTCTGCTCCACGCCTGCGGCCCCCTCGCATCTCCTTCGATTCCCCACTCCATTTCCATCTCAGAATCCGGCAAGATTGAGACGTCTCGCTGGAATCCGGCGCTCGCCGTCCCCATCCCGGTTGGATCTCTGGGGTTCAGCTGCCGTCAGGGCTCCACCGACTGCGGAGGTTGCCATGGGAAGTGGTGTGGTCGGCGTTGGTCTCCTGTGGCCTGGTGCTCTTCTCGCAGCTCACCATGGCCATGGTGCCCCACCTCTTCCCCTCCCTCTCCCTCCTCGCCATGCTCCCCATCGCAGGCCAGTCCTAGCTTGCTTTGCTTTCATGTGACTTTTTTAGCGAAATTTTAATCTCGCTTCGGTTGCGTGTTGCACAGGTTTGGTGTTTCTGGTGGCTATTGTGGTGGGCAGTTTCTGGAGGAGATTCATCAGGGTGGCGGCGTTCGTGCTATTCAACATCCTCCTCTTGTGGGGCTTCTACGTATTTGTCATCTGGAGAGGTGAAATATTGGTGCATTACATCGGTTGGACTTTGCATAGTGTGCATAGGCAGTCTTTCATGTTAGAAATTGCATAGTATATGGCTGCAAGCCTGCAATGTGGTATCGTTTCTCAGTAGAAGTTAAGCATTCTTTATAGCGATGTCGCATTGGTAGGATGTCATTTAGGTGGTGTTTATTGCTATAGATATATGGTATATTTGTGGTGGTTCATTGATTTGGGTGAAGCTGAGGACCGTTCCTAATGCATTGCGTTGCATTACTAGAGCTTAGTTAGATTAAATGCGATCATACATGCCATTCCAGTACATATCAGGAGTATATTACTGCTGTTGTAGATGAGGTGCCATAAATGGGTCTGGGGTGTAGACATGTAGCTACCCTTCAATCCGTCGATTGTGCATAATTTGTTGCATTTATGATGCCATTTGAGAGCAGGATATAGATAAATGAGTGTATCTAGCTTCTGTTATAGTTTTGTAATTAGTCCTATGTTTTGCAGATACTTCTTCGCTGCTAGACATGCTAATTAATGCCGAGTGTGCACTGCTTCTCCTTTGTTAATTGTTAGTGAGCTTCATCAGTCATCACTACAGCATATAGTAATGATATATTGATATATGTTGTAGCTTATATTGCTTTGAATTGTGAATTTGTGATGCTGTCTCCTGTGACTCCTTTCTGCTGGCCTGTGCCTGTTCACTGTTGGATATTGGCTATTGGCCTGTTGCTGCTAGGTACTTAAGTTTGATGATGTTTGCCGCGCTCGAGGTGCTATCTCTACGTAGCTTCAAGTAATAATTCTTCTAACATTTTCATTTTTATGTTAGTACTATTGCTGCATATCCGTGCTTTAGCATTTGAAATGATTGCTTTAGCTAGAACATAACCTGTATGCTATGGTCTTGCATTTGTGCCCATATCCAACGTCAAGAGGGAATAGCTCAGAAAATGTGTTGGTTGGTTTTCTGTTATGTGTGACCTTCCTGTTTCATAAGTTTTCAGATAGGCCGAAAAAAAGAGAAACCCAATAGTTTGCTTATGGTGCTTAAAAATAGAAACTCTTTGTTACTAAACTGTTCCGAGGGAGGAGGATTAATTCTACTGCTGGTTGCATACTCTGTAACTTTATATAATGTTGGGACACTATTTTCTAAAGATAGATTTCTGTTCTCAGACTCATTCAGAAAATGTACTGATTTCGCTTTTAGTTGTCCCAGTTCATAGAATGGGGTCATGTATTTGTGAGGGTCTGTTTGGTTGAGAACTCAAATGTTCATATGCACGTACATTGCTCTTGTGATTTCCTCATTTATGTGCTCCATCCATTTATATACTCGATTTTCATGAAAATAGTCAGCTGTTCGTAGTCATGCTGTTTAGTTGCACTTCAATACACACATGCAACCGTTTAATTGAGTTTACATTTCTACTATGTTATTTTCAGTTCATTGCTGTTCATTTACTTTGAAAGTGAGATTATTCCTGGTGCAATAGAAATTGGAATGAGGGTATGCTATACTCTTGAAACATGTTTAGATGCTTGCCGGTCTTTTATGCCATCCCCTCACCTCTCATTTTTAAACTAGAAAGGTTAATCTCCATTCTTTAAACTGATTCTCATATGCTAAATCCCACTCCGGTTTAGATGTCTAGTTCCTGAACGATAAACTTATTTGGGTCATTTTAAATTCCTGCTTCTTATCCAGGTAATCTCAGGCTGAATAAAGGAGAATTCATTTTGCAGTTTAATGAGAAGCCAGTTTACAAAATTAACTCTTATAAGAGGATTCCCAAAATGGTACAATTTTATAATATAATAGTTTGCCAAACTGTGGCCTCTAACCTATGTGTCCTATAAGTTGGATAGTTGCTGAGTAAGGCTAAACAAAGTATATAATGGTCCAAATTGTGTGAAATGGGCCGTGTCAAGAATGTACACGAAATCAGACCGATGTAAACCAAAACCTTCATATGGTCTTGACAACATTTCCTGTGTAGAAAGATATCTTGCTATCTTCATAGTTGCGTTTATATACCACCTTAGCTTCTTTCTTTCTTTATTTTTTACATGCTCCCATGATTTGTCAATAGGACAGAGAACTATTTTTTACATTATTTTAATTCAAAACATCATTCCAAAGGTATTGGTATTTTTCTGCCTTGCAGATGGTCTTATTTAATGTTGCCTTCTTTGGAACTGGTAATTTTCCAAGTATTGCAAGCTTTGAGATCTCATCTGTGTACCGATTTATTACAATATCAGTGTAAGTGTTTGTGTTATATCGTTTTTCTTTTCCTTTCTTTGTTTGCAAGGATATCGTTTTTCTTTATAATATCATCTTTAACTTTTTTATTATTATTACAGTCACTTATCATTTCTCTCATTTTTCTTGGCAGCCATTTCTTAGGGCGGCACTTCTTATTTTCAAATTGTTCATTACATTTATGTTTGTCATGTAAGTCTTCTCTAACTTTTGCTACTATTGTATCAGGCCATCTTATGGTGATGACTAATAAAATAAGTTACTGTTACATGTGCTGAACAAAGTTTCACTGTGCAATAATTTTGTTGCTGTATACACCCTCTTCAAAAAATATTTTGTTTCAATGGAAGTTCTTTTTACAAAATGAGTGTTGCTCTACGATTTAAAGAAAAAACAAAAAAGATTGTATTCCTGATCTACAGTTGTGTTGTTTTGTGAAACAAATTATTGGAAGAACAAAATATAGACTTCTAGAGATTGAAGATAATTGATACATCAAGAATGAGTATATTTGTGTTATTCCTTAATCCAAGTGACAGTTACTGAAATATCACTTATTTTGTGTCATAGTTAGTAATAAAATGTTTAGAATTTAATGTTCGTTTAGACATATTTTTTAGATTAAATGTGCAATCTTTAAATTTGTTATCACTTGGCAGGTTTTAAGATTAATAAAAAAACATAAACAAAGATGAGATCCCTTCATCCAAGTAAATACCTATGTAATCATTCAGGACCAGATTTTGTATTACATGCTACGATCCTATCACCCATCACACACACACACACACACACACATATATATATATATATATATATATATATATATATATATATATATATATATATATATATATATATATATATATATATATATATATATATATATATATATATATATATGTATATATATATACATATATATATATATATATATATATATATATATATATATATATATATATATATATATATATATATATATATATATATATATATATATATATATATATATATATATATATATATATATATATATATATATATATATATATATATATATATATATATATATATATATATATATATGCCTTATACATTTGTTAGATCATGTGGTTAAGAGCGATTATGGTTAAGTTCAAGATCTTAAAAAGGCATTGACCGACTACCTACAATTGATCACATATTTCATATACTGAGAGATATATATATATATATATATATATATATATATATATATATATATATATATATATATATATATATATATATATATATCCTTATATGGATGCCTTAATACAAATTGTTAGATCGGCGTGGTTAAGAGCGATTATGGTTAAGTTCATCTTAAAAAAAGGCCGAATTGATGACTACCTACAATTGATCACATATTTCATATACAGAGAAATCAGCGATCTTAGTTCCAGTAATACCTAGCAAAGCCAAACAATGATGTCATGTTAGTTTACTATTTCCCACTATCTGAATTGGCTACATAGCAAGTGGTTAGTTTGCGAGAATAGCCAAGAGATGATCAAACTAAGTAACTAATGACTCACTAACACTTGGACCTATGTTTAGGCTCTTCAGATTTCATTTCGCTTATACAGTATGCTCTACTGTTCCGTGTTCAAGACACTTCTTTTATTTACAGATTGATTTGGAACACATGCTTTAGCACGGGGTTTTTTTTGTTCTCCTTCATGGTAAGCTTAGTACTATAGGGAGCCCAGGAGAAAGCAAATTTTAGTGGACTCAAATTCATGTATTCTTCACTTATCAATTCGATAGAGACTCTAGGTCATTGCTAAGCATTGATTGTGGCAAATTTTAAAATATAAATGTTCAAAGAAATTTTGCTCATTACTAAAAGACAATACAAGTGCACCACTACATTTTTACTATCGTGACGTGTAGATCAAAGTGGAAGTAAATCAGCCGGAAGACTACAAATACTTTGAATTGCTAAAGTGCGGACCTGAAGACCGCAATGGCTTTGAAGAAGATGCATACTGCCCTACGATGGATGCCTTCAGAAACAACGAGTTGTATCCTGAACAATACAATACAGGGTATTTGACGAAGAAAACGATGATGCCGTTGCTGTGGTCGCGAGAGTGGCTTTGTGAGCGGGATTCATCCCATGCATGATCTCTACCATGATGATTCCGATATGGGCTTCTATTATTGTTTCTATATATGATGGTCCAACATGGCACTACATCTAAATTACTATATTATTTATGTTCTGTTGTGAGATGTAGATTTCCCCCCCCTAAAACGAGAAACACATGTGCTACTCTAGCATGTCGCTATATCTAAAATTACTCTATTAATTATGCTATGTTCGTATTTGTTATATGCGTCTTTTGTTTTGTGAATATTTGTCTTATACGCTATGTCATGTCAAATCTTAATGTTCAAAAAGAGATAGATTCAGTTATAATCTTTCCACTCACGTCCGCCGCGCCATTTGGCGCGGGTTACTTCCTAGTTTATATAATAGTGCACAGAAATGTTCAATTAGTCATAAGATTTGCAATTGAACTATCTAACAGTGCACATAGAACACAAAACAAGATCAAGTTCAATTAGTCACAAGACTCACAACAGAACTACTGAAAATGATAGAGCCACCAAAATGAGATAAATTGACAACAGTAACCAAAAAAATAAGCTCAAGTTTGATCTAGCTATCAAATCAATTTCATTATATGACAATCATCCTCATCGAGCATTAATCCGAGCCCATAAAATCACTAAGCAATATCTCCCAGTACCAATATTAATCCAGTTAATCACAATTTCAGATTTTGACTAGTGCAACACATGCAAAGTGATGCGCAAAATGGAAAACCAGAAAACTCACGAAGCAGATGGCACTCAAAGCCACCGGGTAGTAAACCGGGCATGGCACGCCGAAGACGCTGACTCAGAAAACCAATCGCTTCACTGTGTCGTGAATGAATGGACGAGGTCGTTAGAGATACAATGCCGATTCACAAATCGGAACAAACCAATTAGCGAAGTCCCAATCACGGAGCACCGGCCAAATGCAACCATGGAGCACCAATCACCAGGAAAGACTGAAGCCTTCTTCTTCATCGAAGTCAAGCCAAAGCCATCCAAATCGAGCCCCAAATGCGCAAGTCCCAGTTCCCCAAACAGAACACCCACAGAGGAGAGGTCGTGAGAAGGGAACCGGCGGGATGCGCACAGAGGAAGGTTTGGAACTCACCGCCGACGGCGCCGGGTCGACCACGGTGGCGCGAGAGCTCTAAGGCCCCAAAATCGAAGACCAATCGGAGAAGAAGAAGAACTACCAAAAAGGAAAGAACTCACTAATCTCGGGTTGAATCGGAAGAGGAGAGGAGGACCTTCTTTCAAGAAGGAGAGGAGAGGAGGAGAGGCCCCGGGATGCTGCTCCAATAGCCAACGCGCCTCACGCCCGAGCCGCTCGCCTAAGCCCGCATCGCACGCGCTGCCGCTAGCCAAGGCACCGAAGCCTGCGCCTCGCCCAAGCCCACATCAGTGCTTTTCATACGCACTGAGTGCTGCTCAGCAAAAAAAAGCCTTCGTAATTCTAGGGTGTGCTAGACTACCCACTCGCACATGTATGTGTGCGTCGACCTTGTAACTAAAAAAGAAAATTTCATTTAATTAACTAGTCTAAGTCTAGCCGAAAAAGTATGCATATTGGATCATCCTTGCATTAATTCGTTTGAATTTGAATTAAATCCCAATCAAAACTCCCTCATCAAAACAGAGACATTATTGGAGTTGCAATTTGGTTGCTGGATAAACTAACCGATTCTGCAAGCTCTTCTTTTTTAAATCTGATCCATACAGAACTCTACTAGCCTGAACAATAGTAAGACCCCGCTTATCGCTTAATTAATGAGGGCTTTTGTAATATGCCCCTCAAGTAAACTTTAGTTTTAAATATTTCTTGTAGCTGTTGGTTACCAACAGTAATCAGTAGGACAGGCAAAAAAGAAACTCGTTAGCTATTCAAATTTGGCTTGATAATAAGTTATTCCAAATTGCTTCAAAACTGTACGTAAGAGACTAAGATCGATGATGTTGAGTCAAACTGAGCCGATTTTGAATGACGCTCGATTAGGCCCCGGTTCGACTTGCCAGCCCTAATTATCAGTACCATCTCTAGAAAGAGTGTCATTCTGGAGTCTGTACTAGCCTTTAGATAAATCTGGCATCCAATGCATTTTATGTACGAGTCAAAAAAACTGAATTTGTTGACGAGTCTAGTCAATATAACATGCTTTAAATATGCATTCTTCATTCTCTCTAAAAAAAATACTATACCCATAAACATTGTTTTCATTTGTTTTGTAAATAATACTCCATCCGGGTTTTTTTATTTGACATTTCCGCGCTCAATTCATCTCTTCAGGACGTCATCTATTCACGCATGGAGGGAGTAATAGAAATATTCCAGGGCATTAATAGAGAGAGAAGAATAACAACCAACCAGAGAAAATACGCAAAAGGTTTGTGAGCTATTCAGCGAAAATTGTTGCTGATGTCTATTTGGGACTTAGAATTTCACGAGAATTTCATATAAAATAATTTTATGACATCTTGCAAAATGTGTACTTTTCAAATAAGAACTGAGTGGTCCTTGTCGTCCGTAAACCTGCAAAGTTGATCAATTACATCAACAGGAATATAGGATCCTTGAAGATAAGCATGCGATATCTTGGGTTAACCGGTTAAGCATGAAGTCGTGCAGAAAACTGTAAGTGCTAACCACACTTCGCTGAGGCTTTTATGATTATGTTTCGATTAAGAGTATATAGTACTGTGATTAGTTGTAGGAAGCCGGAGGAATAAGTGGCTCTGGAAGGGAATAAAGAACTGCATGTTCTTAATTAGCAGCATTCGGCCATTCGGGCACTGGTAGTGTATTCTTGGTCGAGGAAGAAGTTGATGTTGTTGTTGGCGTCTCTGGAGACGAACAAACGCGAACACAATGGAACTCCAGAACGTGAACATAAGAACTTAAGAATTTTTTTTGTGCCAGCGGAACAACATCAACTTTTCTGATTTTCTCTTGGTCTATTGCTCTTGTTCACAAAATCTGATTAAATGGTGCTCTTTTATTAAAAGCAAACGACTATTCGTATCCGGAAAGGATTATAAGTATCTTGAAGGGATACCACACAAACTCTAGTATTCATAATGAATACTGCCTAAATACTATAGGACTACGCAAAACAAACAGTTACCTAACAAACATTCCCTAATCTTTGTGCACTTACTTATTGAGGCAGTCAGTTTGAACTACGACTTGTCCAACTGTTACTCAATACACGACAACAAACACATCTCCTCAACGTCCCAGACTCAACTCCACGGACTCGACTCAGGACGGCGAACACATCTTCTCAACGTCCCAGACTCGACTCATAAATACGGCACCGCAACCGCCTAGTACCGACATAACGCTTTCACCTTGGCAACGTGCAACTCATCTTGCATTCCACACTCCTTGAGCGCGCATGTATACCTTCATCTTGATTGCTCACACTACATAATTGCTCTTTGTGAGCATTGGATAATGCAGCGAGACGGTATAACTCTCCTTCGCCATCGCCTCGTTATCGGTGACATCACTTCCCGGAAAGCGCAACATGATCTTAGACATACACAGGTCAAGAACTTAAGCTCTCTGATACCAATTGTTGTCCCAAATTGAAGACGAACACACGCGAACACAGTGGAACCCTAGAACGTGAACACAAGAACTCAAGAATTTTTTTTTGTGCCGCCGAAACAACATCAATTTTTCTGATTTTCTCTTGCTCTAGTTCACAAAATCTGATTACAGTGTGCCCTTTTATTGAGAGCAAATGACTATTCGTATCTGAAAAGGATTCTACATATCCTGAAGGGATACCACACAAACGCTAGTATTCATAATAAATACTGCCTAAATATTATAGGACTACACAAAACAAACTCTCCCTAAAATCTAGATATACCATATACACAAAGATTACCTAACAGTTGTAGCCAGCTGCGGAGCTTGGTAGGAAATTAAGTAAGGATCGCTAACGGCGATGAAATGTTAACTTTTAGGTACTATGCAATGGATTTAAAAAAGGAATGAGTCCATTTTTACCTCTCCTCTCTAAACTATAAAATCAGTTATTTAACCCCTTTAAACTTACAAAACCATGCCAATTTCCATCCTAAGGTAGTTTGGGATGATGGTTTTGCTTACGTGGAGGTAGTTTTGCCATGTGTACAACTTTACGTGACCAAAATTTTGCTATAGTAACATCCTAGTCATAAGTAATATTTTTTTTATAAAAAATCCACTACTTCAACATATTAAGACTCGTAAAGTTTTATAAAAAAGTGTACTGAAGCAAACCCCACTTTGTAAACGTGTAGGGTGGTGTTGAATAGGAGCCTCAAATTTCCCCCTTTAGTATTTCAAGATTCTTTCACTCCAATAGCTATGAAAAGCTATAAAGATCAGACTCTAACACCAGCATCGGAAAACTCAAACAAAAGACAAGGTGACCGACACTCACGATGTTGCTTCGTAGCCTTGGTATGTAGTAAACATCGGTCAAGGTTCAATGCTCACCGCTTTGACAAGAGAACATCACCGTCCCTCTTCCACAAATGTCCACGACGGAGCCATCTCCAAATTTTTTCTGAGTCTTTCACTACAGTATCAAGCTCAACAAAGTTCTCCCTTGAACCAGTCATATGGTTCATGGCCCCAGTATCAACGTACCACTCACCATTGTATTTCTCTTCAACACGTCCAACATTCACTTGTGCATGCACTGCATTGAGAATCACATCTCCAGGAGCTTCGTCCTTGACTTCGGCAATGGCACACACCTGTGCCATAAGTAGTTGCGGTTCCTCCTCTTAAGCCTACACCAGATTTGCTTGTTCTTTGCGCTCTCGACGGGGCTTGCAACATTCCTTTGCAAAATGCCTGAAATTGTTACAATTAAAGCATTTTACCTTTGATTTGTCCCGTTTTGTGGTTGATGCTCCAGCATCCTTCACCTCGGAACCCACCTTGCCTTGCCAGCTCCGTTTTTCATGGTTCTGATCATGGCCGGTTCCTTGACCAGCACCTTTGGAAGTACTTGACTACTTGTACCTCGATTGAGTGACCCATTCTTCCTCTGTGAGAAGAAGACATCCTCCAGCATTGACGAGGATTAAAACCTCTATGAATTATTTTAATACATAATAAAAGACCATACGTCTTCATGGTCATAACCCCTAAGACTAACGACCTCCCTGGTCGTTAGTATTCTAAAGGTTACTTAATGGGTACCCTGGTTGGATGAGGCTTTGTGCCTAATCCCCGACCAGATAACCACTCGTAAAATTACCGAACTGGTATTTCTTATCGTATGATGAATGGAACACATGTTATCGTTCCATTCCACGCGATGGTACAACCACGAGACATCGACTATTAACCACCCTACGGTTAAGCTCTTCACGAGTAACCGCAAGGAAGTTAGCACGTTGCTAAGCGCTCCACCGTTCCAACCGATCGTAACGTTTCACCAGGACGTCTTCTCCAGAGTAATCGCCACCTCTTCGGAAGTTATTTAAAGGTGAAGCGCCAGACACAATGAGCGAAGACCAAGACCAACAAAGACAAGAACAACGACAGTTCAACAAGAATACACAGAAGCCTAAGCGGTGGAATTAGAAGCTAGATAATCAGACTTAGACTCATATTCTAAGTCTGATTATCCGGTTAGACATTCCCCCATTCAGTGTAATTCAGGGTAGTACTTAGCCACATCTTGTAAAACCCAGTTCATATCAATAAAGAGCGACCCTCATTCCATTCCAGGATATTCCACGTCATTTTCCTCGTTCATTTTCGTAAGATCGGCGACTTGGTCGTCGACAAGCATTTCCACTATCGTCGAGCTCCCACTGATACTCAATAGATTTGAGGCGTCCAGTGAGTTCCTCGGTCGACATGGCATTGAGTTCAAGCAGTTGCTCAATTGAGATTGCCATGCTGGAAAAGTTTTGCAGTACAACCCGCAAAAATTTCTTGACAACCTATTCTTCCTACAGGGTATCGCCAAGGGCGCAAATGTTGTTCACCAGTCCTGTTAACCACATGGAGAAGTCATCAATAGATTCAGACTCCTTTATGCGGATGTCTTCAAATTCCCTGCGCAACGTCTACATCCGGGCCTCCTAGACGCAATCGACTCCCATATGCATTGTTTTGATGGCTGCCCATGCTGACTTAGCTGAATCCTTGGATGCTAGCGAGGCCAACATTTCTGGTGGAACAGCTTGTAGAATGGCAGCCAATGCCATTCTGTCCACGCGGTATTCCACGCTTCCCGGTTCAATTGCTTCCCAAACTCCCTGAGCCTGGAGATTGACCCTCATCAGGAGCGCCCAATCATTGTAGTTCATGCGCGTGAGGACGGGATATCGTAGCGACACTCCGACCTCCTTTGGCGCCGCCTGTGCCACCACGTCTAGAGCGCCGCCACTGCCACCAGAGGACCTTGTGGGCGGAGGAGACACAGACCTTGCACCCCTAGGCATCGTCGCAGGATCCGTTAATCACCGCTCTGATACCAATTAACAGGATTCTACTGAACTTCAGAGAGAATTCAGAGTTCTGTACTTTTCGGATGAGCTATAGTTAAGCTTCAGAGAAGTTCAGAAGAAAGGAAACACACATGTTTGTGCCGCGCACAACCAACTACGGGTTTTTCTGGCTTTCTTCCTTTTATTGCTGGCTAATAACATGAATTAGTTACATGCAAGTTAGTGGCCCAATACTCCCTCAGTGGTTGTTTGGATCAGCTAGATTAGAAATGAGTTTTCAGAAAACATGTTCTAGTAGGATTTTTAGGAAAACTGATTTTAAGTTGTTATTATGTTATTGTGTTATTGTGGGTTTGTAGATTACTTTGTTTGAATCAGAAAAACTAAAACGAGTTTTCAGCAATACAGTGTTTGGTTAAGAAGAATGCTGAATCTTCCATTCCTATTTTGGTGAGCTAGCAAGTCAACTAGCTCGTCATTGGATCATCCCTTTTCTCTACCATTGAATCATTCAGCACGTCATTTGCAAACCGTCCAATCTAGCCATTTCCTAATCCATCATCCAATCCCCCTCTCACACACTTTCCCCGTTATCTTCCCCTCTCTCCACGCCTCACAAGATCCATCCACTATTCATCTTCTTCCCTAGTCCCGACGGCTGCGAGCTTGAGCGAGGGCAGCAGCCGATGCGATCAAGGTGCAGCGGCATCGACTTGGGCGATCTAGGGGGCGGCACGCTAGAGTGAGGCCCAATTTGTCGTCCCCACGCTGGAGCGCTACTGGTCAATTCGTCCTTGGCACCAGCAGACGACATGCTCCCCAGCTCCAACAGCTCCGGGCCACATCCTCGTCGTCATTGCCGCAGGTGAGCTCTAGCTATGCTTCCAGATCTGCAGAATATCATCCTTATTTGTGTTTGGTCAAACAAATCAATTGGATGAAACAATTCATTGCCGTGTTTGCAGAAAGATTTTTGTTTCCTTGCAAGAGATATGTGATTTTCTGGAGGTGTTAATTCTTGAATTGACGTGGATGCTTTGATCCTTTGTTGTTGCATTGCTTTGATCAGCCACAGTTCTTCAATCCCGAGCTGGAGGGCGAAGTTTCCGTTGGTCCTCGACGCGGACGACATCACATACGCTGCGGCCTTCCTGAAGAGCGGGTTCTCAGCGTGCGAGCGGACGACCGAAGCAATACGTGCCGGGGACAATGGAAACTCGTTTTCAGAAAAACGGCGCCCATTGGTTTTTTGATTAAACCTGAAATTCTAGTTTTAAAGAAAACATGTATTCGTTATCCACGGAGTTAGTTGCGGTAACCAAACAGAGTTTTCCTAAAATCGGGCTAAAACTAGTTTAAGGAAATCTAGTTTTCACAAAATTCGAGATCCAAACAAGCCCTCGAGACCATTCCATGATCCGGATGAATAGGTCCACCGAAAACAACAAGAGCTAAAACATGCTGAAGACATTCAGAAAAGGCTACATGCAAACACTACATGCAGAACCGAACAGATGGTCCTACAAAAAGTAAAGAGTCCATTCGCATATTTAGCGCGTAGTGAGTTTGGACGTGCAGCGTATGGATAGTGAACTCAGGGTAATCAAGTGTAGTTACTCGTGGTAGTCTACCACAAGTCCACAACTGCTAAGAGACTACAAGCTCATTCTGAACTAAATCTAAGAAAAACATCCAAACAGGCAAACAGGGCAGTAGTGCAGAGAATACAGATACATTAGTGGGAATAATATGGTTAATATTGGCAACACCAGCTGAAAATAAGTGAAAGTAAACCTGGCTTTGAAAATGCTAGCTTGACTACATGCAGCCAGCTATATATCAACACGCACGTAAACGTAATACATACGTACTCCCTAACACCAAACAGAAGTACATCTAGGAACAGATTAAGCCTGCAGTTTGTTTCATTAACTGCCAGATTAATTAAGCGCACGCTTAGCATGAACTGAAGTAGCTTATTAGCTAGCTAGCAGCCAGCTCTAGCTCTAGCTCTCCTGCAGCCTGTGGAACAATGCCGCGCGGAGGCAGCCCTCAACCTGCAGCGCAGCGGGCACGTCCACGACGGCGTCCTGCACCGTCACCGCGCCCACGCGGCTCACGCACGCGTGCTGCAACGGCAGGTCCAGCGCCCGGAGCGCGCCCATGAGGCGCGCGGGCGCGTGCAGCGCAGCCGTCGTCAACCGGACCGCCGCCGCCTCCCGGCCGACCATACGCACCTCGAGCTTCTCCTCCAGCCCGAATGCCTCTGCGGCGGTGGCAGTGCCAGAGGGCACGTTCCGCGCGGCGGCCGCCTGCTTGGCTTCGGCCTCGAGCCGCTCCGCGCGGCCGCGCAGCTCGGCGATGTAGGCGACGGCATCGGCCAGGAGGGACGCCTTGTCCATCCGGGACACCGTGGGGACGGCGGCCCGGAGATCGCAGAACCGGCGGTTGAGCTTGTCCCGGCGCTGCCGCTCGGCCTCCACGTGGCTGATGGTGGGGCCATAGGAGCGGGGCCCGGGCTTCCGGCCGCGCCGCTTCGCCGTGAGCGGTGGCGCGTTCCCCTGCAGTAACATGTGGGAGCCCGGCGAGAGCGAGCTCCCGACGGCCCACGCGGAGTCGTCGGCCAGCAGCCATTGCTCGGGGACGTCGCAGGACATGAACTCGAGGACCGGGTGGCCGGCGGCGGCGGAGAAGGAGGCCGCCGGGTAGTGAGTGGAGCTAGAGGATGAGAGGGAGATTAGCTGCTCATCCATTATAGCTAGCTAGCTAATAGGGTCGTCACTTGACTGATCAGTTAATTATCACTTGCTATCGATGGTTGCACCTCTATATATACTCGACACCGTGAGCTACAAGAGTATATATGACCTCACAAGTCTCGTCAGCGCGTACGTACGTGATGACATATGTCAGTCAATGTGCGACAGAAAACTGAGAAAACCCTCGCAAAAAAAGAAAAGCGAGAAAAGGGTAAAGACAAATTGATCGAAAACTTATGTAAAAAGGGAGATTCATTCTCAAGTAGTAATTGAAGCACACAAAGTATGGGCAATGGGATGAAGCACACAAAGAACATGACACGGTGGGACGGGGTGCTTGATGGGTCCCCTGATAGCTCACAGTCCAACGACCTAGTACTTCACAGAAAAACAACGACGGGATTCATGCATGTGTTTTGCATTACAGGATGTAACCCTGTATCTATCAATGGGATTCATGCACATGTGTTTTGCATTACAGGATGTAACCCTGTATGCTGATACCCTAGCTCGATTGGCTTTTGGAGGAGGCGGCAATAAGGCTCTATCCGCCAAGTTTTTATGAATAGAGCTCTAGCTGTTAGAAAAATGGACAACTTTTTAATTTCAAATTTGATTTTGAGACAAAGATCATAAATAACTAAAGATACAAAAACGAGACTAACAGCAGGTAGCTCATTGCAATTATACACAGCAGGAAAAACCGGTCGAATGAACAGAAAACTGGTCGTATGACAAATAGAATGGACTTACGACCAACTTACAGTATAGGTCATTGAAGAACAGAAGCTATGCAGACTCGATGCAGTGCAGATCGTAGATGATGCAGCGCAGAGAGCGGTCGCGCAGATGCGCTACCAAGAAACCTTATTGCCGCCCCGTGCAGGTGAACTCTGCTATAATGGTTCGGAGATATTTGCTCAACCTCCTTCCCGGTGCACGCTGAGGAGAAAGGACGACTTGATTTGACAGCTCAAATCTCTAGCACAAATGACCGGAGAGGAAGCTAGGAAAAGAATTGATCAATTCCTTGTCTGGACGTCTCCAGATCTTATTTATGGTCGAGACAATTACTCTCTGGTAACTATCATAATAAACCACTGGTAACCGCTAATTCAAAACCAATTAATGGTCACCACTGCTAATTCAAAACCAATTAATGGTCATTAAGTAATGTTTATTGATCCTGATTGTATCTAGTCTAAAGCTTTAACCACTGGTCTACAGTTTTAACTAGTGTATTACGACTACACTGGTCTAAGGGTCCAACCAGATGATTCCTACTATACTGGTCTAGGCCTTCGACCAGATTATTTTGACCATACTAGTTTAGGCTTTTGACCACACTAGTCTATGGCTTCGACCACTGAGTTTCGATCACTGAGTATCGGCCACACTGGTCTTATGGTATCGACCACTGAGTTTCGATCACTCAGTTACGAGCACTGTGTTCCGACCACTGAGTTTCGACCACTGAGTTTCGACCACTAAGTTTCGACCACTCCATTTCGACCACTGTAGTTCGACTGCTCAGCTTCGACCACTATAGTTCGACCGCTCAGTTTCGACCGTTGTAGTTCAACCGCTGTAGTTCAACCGCTCAGTTTCGACCGCTGTAGTTCGACCACTCAGTTTCGACACTTCTGGTCTAATACTTTGCATGCTTTGGAATTTTAGGAATGAATGGGTCTTTACACATATATGCCCAATTCCAACAATTCCCCACCAATTCCAAAGCAAGCAGCAAAAAGGAAAGATAAAGATTATTGTGCTGAAGAGTTGTTGATATACCAGTCTTTCAGTGTAAGTCCCGTACGGGTTGAACTTGCACTTAGAATAACAAGATTTATCTTCTCACAACTGATGAATGGACTATAGCTTGAATTCACAGTCTTTCGTGATTAGATTTCACTTGAAATCTCAATTGATACTAGGCTGTCAAAAAACCAAGCATAACTGGAGCTTTATTTGGTCATGCTCCTTTATCTGCTCATGAGCTTTCTAGAGAATGCCCCTATTCTCGTGAACTGTGACCTTAGTTAAGTTCAAGTAGGTGTATTCATTCTAGGTATCTTGTAGGCTAATACATTTTTCCCTCATTGGATATTAGAATACATTAAGGCTTTAAGCCATCCTCTTCCATACAGTTGAGAGTACTTTGTCTATTAAGACACGGCTACATATTTTATTAAAATGTACTCTCTTGTTCAAACATCAACTTGTTTTTCCCATTGTATAAGTCATAGGATCTCCGATAAAAAAAGGTATGGGTTACTGTTGAGTTGTAACTCCAATGGGCCTCATTCTCATGTCCATAGACGTAACGAAAATCACCTTCCGTGCTAGCCCCTTTGTGAAAGGGTCTGCTAGATTTTTCTTAGTGCGAATATAATTCACAATAATCACTCCGGAGTTCCTCAGTTTTCTAACAGATTTAAGCCTACGCTTCACATGTCTGGAGGACTTCATGTTATCCTTAGTACTTGTAACCTTAATCAACACTGTTTGATTATCATAGTACATTAGGATTGTCGGTATTGGTTTCTCAACCAGAGGTAAGTCCAACGAAGCTCTCTAAGCCATTCAAATTTCTCAAGATGGCGTGTCTAGTGCTATAAGTTCTGCTTCCATAGTTGACCTCGTCAATATGGTCTGTTTACACGACCTCCATGACACTACAGCACCTGCAAGGGTAAACACATACCCACTTGTAGCTTTGATCTCATCTGCATCAGAGATCCAATTTGAATCACTATATCTTTCTAATACAGATGGATACCCAGTATAGTGAATTCCATATGAGGTTATGCCTCTCAAGTAGCGCAACACTCTCTTAAGTGCTTCCTAGTGATCATCTCCTGGTTAGAAGAAAACTGACTTAATTTGCTCACAGCACCAGATAGATACATAAGGGATCCAATAATATGTGAATATCTCAATTGATCTTTGCCTAATCCCTTATTCTTTCGAAGCTTAACACTAGCATCATAAGGAGTTGTGGAAATCTTGCAGTTATCAAAACCGAACCAGCTCAAGATTTTCTCAACATAATGGGATTGGTTCAAAGTGATCCCATCCTCATTTTTGATCAATTTGATATTCAGAATAATATCTGTCTCTCCTAGGTCTCTCATATCAAAGCATCTAGATAAGAAATATTTGACCTCGTCAATGACAACAGTGTTTGTCCCAAATATAAGTATGTCATCGACATACAAACACAAAATCACTCCTTGACGCCCACCATAACGATAATACACACACTTATCTACCTTATTCACAGAAAAACCAGCAAAAGTTAAAGTTTTATCAAACGTGCTTGCTTTAGACCATACAAGGATTTGATTAATTTGCATACCTTACTTTCTTGTCTAGAAATCACAAAATTATCCGGTTGCTCCATATAGATTTCTTCCTTTAACTCTCCATTAAGGAAAGTTGTCTTCACATCCATTTGATGAATGTGTAGACTACAGGAAGAAGCTAATGCAAAGAGCACTCGAATGGTGGTCAATATGGCAACAGGAGAGTAAGTATCAAAATAATCCTCACCTTCTTTCTGGGTATAACCCTTGGCCACAAGTCTTGCCTTGTACTTATCAATAGTACCGTCAGACCTCATTTTCTTTTTAAAGATCCACTTGCATCCAACAGGTTTACACCCGATAGGATGTTCAGTGATCTCCCAAGTCCCGTTAGCCATGATGGAATCCATCTCGCTATGGATTTCCTCTTTCCAATACTCAGCATCAGGTAATGCATAAGCATCTGAAAGAGTATTTTGCACATCATCCATGAGATATACAATAAAGTCTTCGCCAAAGGTTTTCTCAACTCTTTGTTGCTTGCTCCTCCAAGGAGCCTCTTCGATTAAGTTGTTATCTTCCTCAGGAAAATCACAAACTGGTGGTATATCACTTATTGATTTAGAGATGGTGGTAGGTTCATAATTACTATTATTCATAGTTTTATTATCCCCAGTTCGAGAAGTACTGCCTGTAGTTCTCATAGGATAAATATCCTAAAAAAATGACGCATTTCTGGACTCCATTATTGTTTTGATAACAATTTTAGGAGTTTCTGATTTTACTACTAAAAATCTATAGGCCATGCTATTATGAGCATATCCCAGTACGACACAATCGACTGTTTTAGGTCCAAGCTTTCTCTTTTTTTGCAATGGTATATTGACTTTTGCCAAATATCCCAGGTTCGTACAAAATTAACATTGGGATTTCTCCCCTTCCATCCCTCATACGGAGTAATCTCACACCTTTTAGTGATTACTCTATTTAGAATGGAAGTTGCTGTCAAAATAGCTTCCCCCCACCATATCTTAGGCATACCGGAACTTTCCAACATGGCATTCACCAAGTCTGTTAGTGTCCGATTTTTCCTCTTAGCCACCCCGTTTGATTGAGGTGAGTATAGTGGTGTAACTTCATGGACTATTCCATGTTCAGCACAGAATTGGGAGAATTCATGAGATATATACTCTCCTCCACTGTCAGACCTTAGTATTTTAATTTTCCTTTCTAGTTGGTTCTCAACCTCGTCCTTATAAATTTTAAAGTAATTTAAAGCTTCATCTTTTGTTTTCAGTAGATACACATAAAAATATCGTGATACATCAACAATAAGAGTTAGAAAATATCTTTTTGCCTCGTTTTGTCAACAATCCATTCATTTCACACAGATCAGAGTGGACAAGATCTAAATGTGCCAAGTTCTTTTCATCATGTAACCCCTTAAAGGGTTTTCGAGGTTGTTTTGCTTGCACACAAGTTTGACACTTCGATGCTTTGACAATTTCACATTTTGGAATTAAATATAATATGGACATTCTAGCAATACTATCAAAACCAATATGACAAAAACGAGAATGCCATATATTGGCCTCACGTTTATTCAAACCAGCTGCAACATTCAGATTATACTCTAAAGTACTCATGTGGAACAAGCCTTCGCTCTCATAGCTTTTACCAACAAAGTTACCAAACTTAGACAATACAATTTTATTTGACTTAAATACTAGCTTATACCCATCCCTGGAAAGGAGGGAACCACTAACAAGGTTCTTATTTATGGTTGGCACATGCTGCATGTTCTTCAAGTGGACAATCTTCCCTGAAGTAAGCCTCAAATCCACCGTGCTAACACCAAGAACAGAAGCATGCAACCTATTCCCCATTAGGACAGAGGAAGCCTTGGCTGCCTGATAAGAAGAAAACAAGGAGATATCAGAATATACGTGAACATTAGCTCCAGTATCAACCCACCAATCAGTGGATTGATATACTGAAAATACAATAGGTGGATAACCATACCCTCCTGTTGAGGCCTCGCCTATGATCACGTTGACAGCATTTTTCTTTGGCTATACACCATCCTTGCTCTTGCGGAAATGATAGTCTTTCGCCATATGATCATTTTTCCCACACACAAAGCAGGTGATGTTCTTCATATCCTTCTTCTCAGTTTTCTTCTTAAAGCTAGTTGTCCTTTTTGGTTTAAAGCCTTTTTTATTCTTGTCATATCTCTTCTCTATGACATTTGCATTGATCTGATTGTTCTGACTACAAGTGCTTGGTGCATCTTTTGCTCTTGCCTTTTCTTCCACATCAAGGGTAGTAATGAGATCCTCAACAGATATCTCTTCCTTCTTGTGCTTTAAGCTAGTCGCAAAACCCCGCCATGAAGCAGGAAGTTTGGCAACAATGTCCACAGCCATAAACTTAGGAGGCAAAACACAACCCAGATGTGCAATCTCTCAGACCAGTAACTATAGCTCATGCGCCTGTGCAACTATCGACTTAGCATCGTCCATGCTGCAGTCGAAGAATTGCTCGCACATATAGAGCCAGTAACCTGAAGGGATACGGGTAGGCTACGATAGCAACAAAACAAAATTTCTACCACATAAACCAGGAAGCCAAGCAAGAAGATGATCATAAATCGTTACCACTAGACGCGCAGAGCAGCGGAAGAAGCGTCGGAGTAGCCTGGTCCAACGAAGAGCGTGTCGATGTACTGGCCGTAGTCGATCGTTCAGCGTCCTCACGAGTCGATCGTCTCCTCCAGCACCTCTGCAGTTCCTTGCGAAGATCGCGGATCGTCCTCAAGTGCAACAACGTAGAAGCGCCTCTATGGTATCCACACGTCCAGGGAAGGAACAAACGTACACCGGTGTGCTAGCACCAAGTCGCACGGCAAGGCTCTCAAGAAGATGGTGGCTAGGGTGTCGGTAGAGCAACTCGCGTCAACTCGTCTTGCACCCAACAGCCTCATGCATCTCCTTATATAGTGCCCATTACGGATCCTATCCGAACACGCTTTACGAATCGTATCCGTACTGGCTTGTTCCAACCCGTTAAGTGTGTGACCCGTCAGGTTCATGTGTAGTTCGGTTGTGACTCGGAAACCCTTTCCGACCACGAGTCGTAGCGGTTCCCAGCAGGACATAATGCTTCCCGAATACACACAAATTATATCGGACGAACCTTAAAGCAATATGATCTACGACTAGGTCCCCATCACTTACGACCAGGTCCTATCTCTATACGACCAGTTTGTATTTGGTCACGACCAACTCGTAACTCCTTACGACTTGGTTTCGACCACTCTGTGATTACATTCGACCAGTCTACGACCAGCTCGTATCTCTATACGACCAGTCCGTAACTGGTCGAACTAAGCGACCTACTCATGTATTCTCCCTTTGCCTCACGATATCTGGTTGAACTCCAGGTGAGATGTTGTGTCATCCATGGACTGTTCAATACTTTCTCGATCGAGTATCAGATAACCTTATGCGGTCGAACACTTCGACTACGAGTGGCATGGCCATGCACTTTCTTTATCCGATCACTTCGAGGGGCCCAGAGATATCTCTGCTGTTATGTTAGGAGGGGCAAATCCCATATTCGACCAGTCACATCCCTCCGCATGTTTCATAGCATACCCGAAAGCTACCTTTATAACTACCCAGTTACGAGTAGCGTTTAGCAACCTCTAAGAGTGCTATTACACATGTAGGAAACCATGCTGATCTCAGGTCTAAGGATTATACTTCATCATTGCTTGAGACCAACTAACGACACATAGAATCATAACAATCTCAATAGTGTCTCAAGGTGGGTCTTATCCAACACCGTGTTCTCTAACATGTGTCCACATTATCGATTCGATATCCCTATATCCATAACCGGTGAAACATGGTCATCGATCAATACATGTGCTAGTCGTAGAGTCATTAGTGTTCCGACCAGTGACTTTCGACCAGGGATACTTTTAGAACGATATCATCATAAGTTAAAAGAGCTTCACCAACAAGTCACATACTTATTTAATCTTCATAACTGATGATTCATTCAAGGAACAAGATAACATATTATCAAATATTATGAACATAAAGAAATATAATCATCTCTATGATTGCCTCTAGGGTATATTTCCAACAGTCTCCCACTTGCACTAGAGTCAATCATTTAAGTATCTAATACCGATAGCTCTTGTGTGCGCCTCATGCTTTGGCTGTGTGAGAGGCTTTGTCAACGGATCAGCAACATTTAAATCCGTATGAACTTTGCATATCTTAACATCTCCTCTATCCACCAATTTGCAAATAAGATGATAACACCTGAGTATATGCTTGGACTTCTGATGAGATCTAGGCTCCTTAGCCTAGGCAATGGCTCTATTATTGTCACAATAAAGATCCATTAGGCTCAAGGCACTCGAAACCACACTGAACTCAACAATAAAATTCCTTATCCAAACACCTTCTTTTGCGGCTTCCGAAGCCGCAATGTACTCGGCCTCCATCGTAAAATCAGCAACCGTCTCTTGCTTGGAACTTTTCCAGCTCACTGCACCTCCATTCAAAATGAATACAAAACCATATTGCGAATGATAATCATCTTTATCGGTTTGGAAGCTTGCATCGGTGTAACCATTTACAATGAGCTCTTCATCACCGCCATAAACTAGGAACGCATCCTTAGTCCTTCTCAAGTACTTAAGAATGTTTTTCACAGTTGTCCAGTGACCTTCACCGGGATCAGCTTGGTATCTACTCGTAACACTTAGAGTATATGATACATCTGGTCGAGTACATATCATGGCGTACATGATAGATCCAATAGCTGAAGCATATGGAATACCATTCATGCGGTCTCACTCATCAGTAGTCGAAGGACACTGACTCTTGCTAAGACTTATGCCATGTAACATAGGCAAGAACCATTTCTTGGTATTTTGCATGTTGAACCGAATCAACACCTTGTCAATATAAGTACTTTGGCTTAATTCAATTAGAATTCTTGATCTATCTCTATAGATCCTTATTCCCAAGATATATGCTGCCTCTCTTAGGTCCTTCATAGAAAAACTATTTTTCAATGATGCCTTAACGGATTCCAGCATAGGAATGTCATTCCCAATCAATAGTATGTCATCCACATATAAGATTAGAATTACAAGTGCGCTCCCACTAACCTTCATGTAAACGCAAGGTTCTTCTTTGTTTTTGATGAAACCAAACCTTTTGATCTCCTCATCAAAACGTATATTCCAACTCCGAGATGCTTGCTTCAATCCATAAATGGACTTCTGAAGTTTGCACACTTTACTAGCATTCTTTGGATCGACAAAACCTTCAGGTTGTGTCATGTACACATCCTCACTTAGGTTTCCATTAAAGAAAGCCATTTTGACATCCATTTGCCATATCCCATAGTCGAAATATGCAGCAATAGCTAGAATGATCCGTACAGATTTAAGCATCGCTACTGGTGAGAAGGTCTCATCGTAGTTAACTCCTTGAACTTGTCAAAAACCTTTTGCGACTAGTCGAGCTTTATGAATGTGAACATTTCCATCCATATCAATCTTTTTCTTATAGATCCATTTGCACTCAATGGTTTTAACACCATCAAGTGGATCGACCAGGTTCCAAACTTGGTTGTCTCTCATGGAGTCTATCTCGGATTTCATGGCTCCAAACCATTTCTCAGAGTCTGGGCCCATCATCACTTCCTCATAAGTGTTAGGCTCATCATTATTCAATAATAATATGTTATGCCCATACCTTATAGGCAATTGATGTGGCCTTTTAGATCTACGTGGGGCTGATGCCTCATCTACAGGTTCAACAACATTTTGTTCGTCCTATAGAAGTTCAGTTGGAGTTGAAACACTTTCAGATGTTTCCCGAATTTCTTCGAGTTGCACCTTTCTCCCACTGACTCTTTTGGAAAGAAACTCTTTCTCCAAAAAGACACTATTTCGAGCAACAAACACTTTGCCCTCCTCTTAGTTGTAGAAATAATATCCTTTAGTTTCCCTAGGATATCCTATAAAGAAGTATTTATTCGACTTGGGTGTGAGTTTATCAAACGTCAAACGTTTAACATAGACATCACATCCCCAAATCTTTAGAAAAGACAAGTTAGGACTCTTCCCAGTCCATATCTCATATGGTGTCTTATCTACTGATTTAGATGGTACCTTATTTAAAGTGAAAACGGCAGTTTCTAGAGCGTAACCCCAAAAATACAATGGCAGATCAGATTGGCTCATCATCGATCGAACTATGTCCAACAAGGTCCTATTACGCCACTCGGACACCCCATTCCATTGTGGAGTACCCGGTGGCGTAAGCTGTGGAACAATTCCACATTGTTTCAAATGATTACGAAATTCCTGGCTCAAAAATTCACCTCCACGATCAGATCACAAAGATTTGATTGTCTTGCCAAGTTGATTCTGTACCTCATTCTGGAACTCTTTGAACTTTTCAAACGATTCCGACTTGTGCCTCATTAAATAGATATATCCACATCTACTATAGTCATCGGTGAAAGTAATGAAGTACTGAAAACCACCTCTAGCTATCATGCTCATTGGTCCACACACATCAGTATGTATGAGTGCCAACAAGTCGGACGCCTCTCATTCCGACCGAAAGAAAGGTGTCTTGGTCATCTTCCCGAGTAGGCAAGATTCATGACGCTTCAAATGATTCCAAATCAAATGAGTTTAGAATTCCATCATCATGGAGCTTCTTCATGCATTTCTCACTTATGTGACCCAAACGACAATGCTAGATAAAAGTAGAATTCATATTATTAGGCTGAAGCCTCTTTGCATTAATAGTAAAGATGGGTGCATCATCAAGATTTAAAATAAACAACCCGTTCAAAATAGGAGCATAGCCACAAAACATATCATTCAAAAAGATAGAACAACCATTGTCCTCAATAATGAATTTATAACCCTCTGCCATCAAACATGATGCAGAGATAATGTTTCTACTCATGGCTGGAACGTAATAACAATTATTTAATTCCATAATAAATCCTAAGGGCAAAAGTAATGGCAAGGTCCCGATGGCTAATGCAGCAACCCTTGCTTTATTCCCGACGCGAAGATCCATCTCGCCTCTTGCAACTCTCCTATGCTTTGTTAGGCTCTGCATCGAATTGCAAATATGAGCAACCGACCTGGTATCAAATACCCATGAGTTAACAGAAGAATCAGCAAGAAAAACATCTATAACATTAATACCTGAAGTGGAAGGTTTAGTCCCACCATTCCTTTTCAGATCAGCCAGGTATTTCTTGCAGTTCCTTTTCCAATGGCCTGACTCTTTGCAGTAAAAGCATTCATTCTCTTGAGTCGGGCTAGACTTAGTCTTAGGTTTAGGCTTGTTAGTTTGGATCACATCCGAAACTTTCTTGCCCTTTCTTTTGATCCAAGTCCTAGCCTTCTTCTTGAAGCTTGTACTCCTTTGCACCATCATCACATGACTGTTGCTTTTCTTAATGCTGTCCTCTGCAGTCTTAAGCATCATATGCAGTTCGGTGAGATTCTTGTCTAAGCCATTCATATAGAAGTTCAGAATGAACTAACCATAGCTTGCAGGAAGCGAAGCAAGAATCAAATCTGTAGCCAACTCTTGACTAAGTGGAAAACCAAGTTTTTCCAAGCTCTGTATGTAACCAACCATCTTGATCACATGTGGGCTCACCGGACTACCCTTAGCTAGCTTACAACCAAACAAGTTCTTTGAGATCTCATATCTCTCGGTTCTTGCTTGTGTCTCAAATATGCCTTTGAGCACCACGATCATATCGTAGGCCTCAATGTTCTTAAACTGCTTCTGAAGGTCTGAGTTCATCGCAGCTAGCATGAGACAGCTAACATCAAGGGATTCATCACATGCCTTTTTATAGGCGGATTTAAGAGTAGCAGTAGCATTATCAGCAGGCACATCTTGAATTGGTTCCTCTAGAACATGTTCCTTTTTATCTTGCCTAAGAACAATTCTTAGGTTGCGGGACCAATCCGCAAAATTTGTTCTATTCAGTTTTTACTTATCAAGTACCAAACGTAAAGCAAAACTAGATGTTGGTACAACGATTGGTGCCATGATCTACAACATAAAATATGCAAAACTAAGATATATGTTCAAGAAAAGTAACTTCTATTAAACAATTTAATAAAGATACTCCCACTAAATACCATATCCCTCTTATGACATTTAGCGATTCAAGATCCACAATCAGATAATCTACTAGTGAGCTTTGGCATCACTGCTAGAAGATTAGTGAATTTGGTAAGCAACCCTTTGCTAATCATATCCCTATATGACTCTTGTTGTTGGGCAGCATCTCTATGCTTCGGCACCCAACTCTATGCCCCAAGGTCCATAACCGTTATGATGACCTTGTCAAGTTTAAACCAATGCAATGCGTGTAAGTGTCCGACACAAACCCATCTAGTCAAGGAAAGTTAATGGCATTCTGCTTTAGCAAGACCTACCATTAAAATACAAGACTTTTGATGGTGCAGCTTATTGGAAGGGCATCAATTTAACTTAACATTATGTGAAGGAATTTTACTTTCATCATGTTAAAAGCACCTAATGAAAAACATGACTTAATATCATGACAGGAATAAACACAAACATTCACAGATAATCATATCACTGTGAAATAGTATGGCCCTTAACATGACAATCTCCATCCGCATGCTTCCTGTCCTCCGACCACCATGCTTGAAGTCTCCGACCGCATTCATCTACTACACAATTACTCCTAAGAGCTAGTAATGAATTACATAGGATATTATCAAGCATCACATGTCGGTACGCAAACCGTTATACAATAATATGTAACTCGATGGTTATCTTACAACATGACACGTAGGTCATGAAAATCCATACATGCATCACATACACAATGGGCCATACCATTCACATCAATCCCTGCAAAAATAAGTTATGCATAGAATCCAATCCTATTAGACGACATGAACACATATTACCTATAACGCGCGGTACGATTAGCCAGCACGGCGGTCCCATTGTTCTCGGAATATTTTTCCGAGACATGAATCTTATTCACGTTTCCAAGCCTTGGAAATCATCGGATTAATCATATTAACCCTATTCCGAACCAATCTGATTACTGCCTTGATACGACCACATAATGCAGCATACTCCGATGGCGGAATTCCGACCGGTAGGAGTATCATGCAAGGTAGTCGAAAAACAAGTCGAGTAAATCATCTGGTGCTCATAACTTATACCTCCTAGTATACCCATCTATTACCACCGAAAAACTGATCAATCTTATCGACCAGGGCCTAGGTTACCAGAGCCGACCAGTAATAGATCCAATCTACTACTACCACATATCAAGTATATGTGACCGATCCAGATCAAAAACTACGCAGGATGGCTCTGATACCACTGAAGGGATACGGGTAGGCTACGATAGCAACAAAACAAAATTTATACCACGTAAACCAGGAAGCCAAGCAAGAAGATGATCATAAATCGTTACCACTAGACGCGCAGAGCAGCGGAAGAAGCGTCGGAGCAGCCTGGTCCAACGAAGAGCGCGCCGATGTACTGGCCATAGTCGATCGTTCAGCGTCCTCGCGAGTCGATCGTCTCCTCCAGCACCTCTGCAGTTCCTTGCGAAGATCGCGGATCGTCCTCAAGCGCAACAACGTAGAAGCGCCTCTATGGTATCCACACGTCTAGGAAAGGAACAACCGTACGCCGGTGTGCTAGCACCAAGTCGCACGGCAAGGCTCTCAAGAAGATGGCGGCTAGGGTTTCGGTAGAGCAACTCACGTCAACTCGTCTTGCACCCAACAGCCTCATGCATCTCCTTATATAGTGCCCGTGACGGATCCTATCCGAAAACGTTTTACGAATCGTATCCGTACTGGTTTGTTCCAACTCGTTAAGTGTGTGACCCGTCAGGTTCATGTGTAGTTCGGTTGTGACTCGGAAACCCTTTCCGACCAGGAGTCGTAGCGGTACTCAGCAGGACATAACGATTCCCGAATACACACAAATTATATCGGACGAACCTTAAAGAAATATGATCTACGACCAGGTCCCCATCACTTACGACCAGGTCCTATCTGTATACGACCAGTTCGTATTTGGTCACGACCAACTCGTAACTCCTTACGACTTGGTTTCACCACTCTGTGATTACGCTCAACCGCCTACGACCAGCTCAGATCTCCATACGACCAAATCAGAATCGGTCGAACTAAGCAACCTACTCATGTATTCTCCTTTGCCTCACGATATCTGGTTGAACTCTAGGTGAGATGTTGTGTCATCCATAGACTGTTCAATACTTTCTCGATCGAGTATCAGATAACCTTATGCGGTCGAACACTTCGACTACTTGTGGCATGGCCATGCACTTTCTTTATCCGATCACTTCGAGGGCCCAGATATCTCTCTTTGTTATGTTAGGAGGGCAAATCCATATCCGATCAATCACATCCTCTCGCATGTTTCATAGCATACCCGAAAGCTACCTTTATAACTACCCAGTTACGAGTAGCGTTTGGCAACCTCTAAGAGTGTTATTACACATGTAGGAAACCATGCTGATCTCAGGTCTAAGGATTATACTTCATCATTGCTTGAGACCAACTAACGACACATAGAATCATAACAATCTCAATAGTGTCTCAAGGTGGGTCTTATCCAACACCGTGTTCTCTAACATGGTCCACATTATCGATTCGATATCCCTATATCCATGACCGGTGAAACATGGTCATCGATCAATACATGTGCTGGTCGTAGAGTCACTAGTGTTACGACCAGTGACTTTCGACCAGAGATACTTTTAGAACGACATCATCATAAGTTAAAAGAGCTTCACCAACAAGTCACATACTTATTTAATCTTCATAACTAATGATTCATTCAAGGAACAAGATAAAATATTATCAAATATTATGAACATAAAGAAATATAATCATCTCTATGATTGCCTCTAGGGTATATTTCCAACATGACCATGCTCAACTTCAGCATATTTGTGCTCGAGTGCATCCCACAACCACTATAGTTCGACCGCTCATTTCGACCATTGTAGTTCGACCACTCAATTTCGACACTTCTGTTCTAATACTTTGCATGCTTTGGAATTTTAGGAATGAATGGGCCTTTACACATATGTGCCCAATTCCAACACTAGCTGCCCAATTGGCTCTGACCGCCAGAACAATATTTCTAAGAGTTCCAACTACTCCCAGATCCCCAAAATATTTCTTTGAAACCAAAATTAAAATCTACCATGTGTATACGCACCTTGCCCACCCCTTGACCGTGGGCACGGCTATTCGAATAGTTTACACTCTACAGAGGTTGTACAGCTTGACCCACACGAGATAATTGACATATACTTTCTGCTTCACACACTTCCAAAGGTGTGCGACTAAACGATTATCATATGGCTTTTACAATACTTTATCCTAACATTAGCCCACCCGATGAGCTTAACCCCAAGTCATGGACGTCATTTACCATCGACTTGGAGCTCACCGTTGTGGGGGATAACCTGTCTGAACTTGGACGTCAATTACCAATACCCGGCGCAAGCCCCAACAGACATGGACATCCATTACCATTGTCTGCACTACTCAGGTAACTCCTACCATTTACAGCCTGTGGGCCAAATGTCTGGACTTAGTAAATTAGTCAGCCAGGTCCTTCCCATTTAGGACATGTAGTTATACGGTATTGTTTGGTTTGAATAAACACAAGAGTCGGTCCTTAATCGACTAGGACGAGACAAACAAGACTCATGCCACTCACCCTAGTCTAAAATATTTTTCACCATTTTATTTTATTTTTCAAATAATGACATTACCTAATGTCAAACATTTTTCCAAATTAAAGCATAATGGGCAATAATGATTTTTCTCCCCAAAGGTTAAACAAGACCGTAAAGCTTATCTAAGCAATTCTACCGTATATAACTATTCCACAAAGTTGTAATCAATATTGCAGAATTTCTATGCTACACTACCACAGAAAGTCTCCACAGATGGTTCAAAAATGTCATCACAGACGGTTTCATAAGCCGTCTGAGTTTATGGGTCAGTAATTAAATGAGGTCATCACGATAGCTTAATCGAGCTATGCGTGATGCGCATATCACGCGATTATTAACTCAGAACCGTCTATGATAGCTAACTATCATGGACGGTTTGTATATGAAATCGTCTGTGATAGCTGATGTATCACAGACGGTTTGTAGATAAAACCATTTGTGATATATATTACAGGATGGCGTGGACGCGCAGGTACTTCGACTGGGAAGTGGCTTCATGTATCAGTAACCAATCATTCCTTGATGTCAAGTCCAATTACCTATCGATGACATCAAGGTAATTGGATGTCCACGCGCTCTTCTGGCAGCCATGCTTCTTGAACTTGCAGGCTCAATGAAGTTGCCCGTGGCTGCTGTCTCATCTTACTCATGACCCCCCAAAAGTGGCAGGGGACTATGAACAATATATATATGAAGCCGATTTTAAAGGCACAAGCAGCCACTACTTGGAGACTTTATAGAGAAAAGATCAGGAATAGATTGGTAGGACGTACCTGGGACGCAAGGGAGGAGAACTTGACTGGCTTGAATATGGTTACACAGACAAAGGTGAAATGAGTGATGAGAGACAGATGAAGAGGTATTGTAGTAGTTTTTGACTCATCTGGTCTTATTTTGGAGTAGAATACACACCAATTAATAAATAATTGATGATCAGAGGCACAAGCTAGGTAAAAATTCCAGAAATTTGTATGTTAATTGCAGCTTTACAAATTAGCCTAACCTTTACAAATCTGAAAAATTTAATTACAGCTTTCAAAAGCATAATACCATATAGGAACATACCATAAGATTAGTTACATATACAAAAATTTGTATGTGTACAAACTGATGTTTTGCCCCATTCGAACCACATCCCATGTAAGCCAACCGAGCACAAAGAACCGACATCAATAACCATCTGTGTCCATCAGAGAGCATTAACCAAACCCACCATTTTGCCCCATTCATTTTAATTTACCAATCTAAACCCACAGCATGAACTAAGTAAGATGCACAGAATGCACATGCACCAATAGCCCTCAGTTTACATCACAGAGCAAGGGGAGAGAAAGCGATAGAGAGTAGAGAAGAGTAGTTACCTCAGTGCGACGCAATACCGGTGGCAACACCTCCACCATGCATTAACCCCCCTCTATTTCATTTACCATGCTTAATCAATAAATTAACCCACATTAGTAAATAATCAACTCACATCAGTAAACCAAAACAAGCTCAAGTATGAAACTAAAATAACATAAAGAGGAAGTGGGGGAAAGGGGGATTGAGTCCAAGGAGGAGGAAGCCCCAAACAACCGGGCCTCAAACCATAGCCAGGTCGGAGCCGAGCGCAAGGAGGCACAGGGGTCGAGGAGAAGGCGCGACTCGGATGGAGTCATCGATGTCGGGGGTAGCGGCGTCGAGGTCGGCTGAGAGGTAGCCGGGGTCATGCACGTGTAACATCCCAAATGTGTAATTAGGGTTAATCAAGTATAATTATATGTGTAGAAATTAAAACTTTTTCTCACATCTTGAAAACCCCTAAAATCTCATGTAATTCTTGTCCAAGAGTTGTGTAATCCAAAAACACAAAGCTCTTGTTGACCAAAAGTCAAATTCCTTTTCCAATTATCTTAAATCTTGTACCCAACAATTGGAAAGTATTTTCTTTGGTCCTAAAACTGAGGTGGGACCCCTCTGAAAAATATCACGAGTTGTAAAACTTGTTTGATAATTTTTGGAGGCAAAATGAATCATTGAACAACCTTAATGAATTTCCTGAGAAAAATGCATTGCATAATAACCTCTAGAAATTTTATGTAAGGTTAATCTTCTTGTCAACAAGCTCCTGTAAAAATTTCATGAATTTTGGAGTTGAAATGCTATCCCAAACAATTTTGCAAAGTCCCAGCTGTTGAAAACTAAATTCAAAAGCCTACACTGTTCCTTGGGCTAGCCATGTTCAAAGTCGGGTCCACCACCATGTCTGCACCCCAAAGCAGACCTCCTCTCCACTTTGATCAGTCACACCATTGATTTACATCCAACAGCACGACCTCCTCCGCGGTCAACACCGCCAAGACCTCCCACCTTGTTGAGGTCTTGGCCCTTGATTAAGATCCAACCGCCTCGACCTCCCTTGTTATCAAACCTCAAAACCACCTTCCACCTTGTTGAGGTCTTGGCCCTTGATTCAAGATCCACGGCCCGACCTCCCCTCACTGCTAAGCTAAGCAAACATCCCACCTACATGAGGTCACACTGCTGGATCAAAGATCCACGGTCATGACCTCCCCGTGTGTCAAACCTTAAAGTCTACATCCCACCTTGATGAGGTCACACCATTGATCAAAAATCCATGGTCACGACCTCCTCCTCTCAATCTAACTAACAGACCTCCCTTTTAGCTACATGGAGGTCGTGAGCCGTTGGATTCAGATCCAAAGGCCATGACCTCCCCTCATGTCTTTTTGATCGCGTGCGGTTAAGTCCTCACTGGAGGTCCGCACTGCTGATGGAGATCCAACGCCTTGGACCTCCTGTCCCATTTTCTCGCGGCGCTACACATTAAGGAAATCGGAGGGCCACGACCTCCCCATCCTTGATCGTGTGGCCGGGACCTGCTCCCGATCCTTTGAGCGAACGGTTCAAAAATGACATCGGAGGGCAGGACCTCTCCTGTGTCTTATCCAATGGTCATAAGGACCTCCCTGTTCTTCTCCTACCTTGGTCACGCATGCGTGCTCTGAGCGGTGGAGTTAATGCGCGCCAGGCCTCTGTGCACCTTTAACAGCTCTCTGCTGACCTGCATTTAATGCAGTCGACTTCTTCAGTCAAGACAGCCCGCCCCCTTGTCAACCTCATGTCCTTGCCACCCCATGGACCAACCCGGGCTAAGCTCACCATGGAGCTTAGCCCCAGCTCATAACCTTCACTCGGTCTATAAGTCACCCCTGAATCCTCCCTTGGCTTCCTTTGCACACAATTGACCTCAGCCTTGCACTTGTGCGTGGCTGAGCTCCTCATCCCCAAACTCACCTCCATTCTTGGCGCCATTGCGGAGCTTGAGCTCCTCGGACAAGGGTCCTTGAGTTTTCCTCCTTTTCTCTCGAGCTCCATTTGTACCATCCCTCCGGGACCAAGACCTAACTCGCTTTGGTTTGGGCATTTACAGAGGTGGACAAAGAGGAGCTTGGAGCAGAGCTTTGGCCGTGGAGCAACCCCATCTTCTCCAACTCAAAGCATCACCATCCTCAACCTCCCAAGATCTTAAGGACCTCCGGTACACCTCCTGTTAGTCCTTTAGATGTTGGCACCCGCTGAATGCATGTTGCGGAGCTTAAGTTTTGGCACAAGCTTGAATGTCGCATGAGCTTCATTTTTGCTTTTCGGTTTTGGCCGTCTTTGGTCAATTTGCCCTCTCGCTCATGGCGCTCAAAGCCGCCGTCGCCGTTGAGAGGAGGTCCACCGGTGCGCAACGTTATTGTGCACTCGGTGGTACCATTGACCTCACCGGCGGGCTCTACATCATGGGCGAGGACCACTTCTTCACGCCGGGATCTTTGTCGGACGTCCCGGCGTGTCATTGTCGCTTTAGGACAAAGATTCACCATTTTATTGCGCTAATCATTTGCTCCCATCATTGTAATCAATGGGCGTTTTAACCGCCTTAAATCCACCCTTTAATGCGTGCATTTAAGACCTCCATAGCGGACCTCCTCGTGGTCCCGCGACATTATCTGCTGTCCAGCGCGTGCTGTTGGGTGCAGGACGCCCGACCTCCCCGAGGAGATCTGGAGCGTCCAAGACCTCCCTTGCGCAAGCGTAGCCGTCCAGACCTCCCCTGGAGGTCTATGACGTTGAGGACCTCCGCTGGGACCTCCTCGAGGACATCCCAACCGTTGAGGACCTCCCTTTAGATCTGGTCCGCTCCGGACCTCCTTTCCGTGTTGTGGTCCGTTGATCTCCCATCTACGGCCACGACCTCCCCTCACCTCGCGCATGTGAGTTGCTAAGAGGTCCAGACCTCTGGACTTCACGCTTGCGCTGCGTGTGTGATGTTCCTCGGAGGTCTTGAGCCGTTGGATCTGAGATCTGTGGCTCACGCCCTCCCATACCCTTGTGAGTTTTAGAAATTCCAAGAAGTCTTAGTTATATATTTGAAATAAGGTATAGACTTTAGAATTTCATATCTTTCTCATTTTAAATCCTTTTGAGGTCATTCAAATCGTGTTGGCTCTGTCTTGAACTTAACTTTAATCCAAAAATGATTGTAAGTTGAGTTCAGCTCCAGAGCACAGTTTGCCATTAGATTTTAAAACCAACTTTAAAATATACACTTAAATCAATGCTTAACTTGTAAAACCCATAACTAATGCTCTGTAGGTTATTTGTGAGTAAACCCAATTTTGTTAGCTTCCTCTAATAATGAACTCACTGTGAGAATTAGTTCTGAGTATGTTGCTGTTATAGAATTGAGGACTTGTGCATTATAATTTTGTTCAAGTTCTTGTTTTTGAAAAATTATAGAAAGTGCATAATAGCTCCAAATGAGATGAACTCAATTGTGTTATTCATCTCATGAGGTGCTGGTTTTACAATAAAAATCTCAGCCTCACCACTTTTCTAGAAAATGTTGCCTCATAATTAAATTAGTGAATAGTGCAGTTTGGTAATTTTTAGGGCTGAGCAGAATTGTTTTGCTCATATCTTTTGCATTGAGAATCCAAATCCATTGGTTCTTGTTGAAAAATTTCCTAAAATCATCCCTTGCTGCTGTAGAAAATTCAGGGTATTTGGAGTTCGTTTGCTGTGCTGTCTTTGTTGCCTTTCGTCGTTCTTATCGGTTCTTTATCGCTTTTCGTTAGGTTTCGACATTTGTGGTGATCCCGAGAGCGACCCTCTGCCACAATTTGAGCAACAGCAACAAGGCAAGCAGTTTGATCATTTCCATCATTGTCCCATTACTTTAAAGCTTAATACTTTGTTTTACTTCTATGTATGCATGCTACTTTGTGTTAAATGTCGTTAGTAATCCTATAGTCGCATAATCAGAGGAATTCCTTATCCTCTACTACCAATGAGCCTAGGTTATTCGCTGTGGTTTGAGCTCGTTGGATGAGCTCTTATCACTTAGTAGTTGCGCTTCCTATCGCTTAGACATGCTTAGCTATCGGTAGTATTGGGCGATCATCGACTTAGTCGATGATCTTGATCACTCAAAATGATTATTACTCCTATATGTCCAGCACTTGTGCTTTGATTAATTTGTAAAATCAAAAGTGAAAGTAAAAGATTGAATTAGACTTGGGCATATTGGATGGATGGTGCAGTTTTGGAATGTGGTGGTATGCCCGGTCCCTAAGGACCGAGTACTTGGGTCACTAAGCCAAGCGCTTTTATGCGTACTAACCACGCGAGGGCATATGGAACCCCTCTTGACTAAGTACTCTAGGAGGTGTTAATTATGAGCGAGCTCGGTTGGTGTGTTTTCAAAACAAATGTATATGTATAGTGTGGGAGGAGCATTAGCTTTGGGTAGGTCGCCTAATGTTTCCTTCTCCCGTGGGTTGTGCAGCTCGTAATTAGCATTCATCCTTTGGAAAGGTCTCAGAGGACTTAGCTGTACAAAGACACCTTCTAAGTGTGCGTAAAGGAAAGGCGGTCGACATGTGGGTACAGTGGTACACCCCGCAGGATAAAACTATTCAATAGCCTCGCCCTAGGTTATGGACATGCTTGGTAAGGTCGCTCAAGACTAGTCTCAAACTTTTAATTAAAACTTGATGGGTTGGTATGAATGGATGTTCATGCTATTGTTGTGGTGACTTGGGTTAGTCACTTCGTGATTGTTCTTGTTGTTGTTATTATGTTATTATCGCGTTGTTATTTCAACAATTAAAAATGCTTTGTCAAATTGCTTTCAATCTACTACGTTATTGCAAATGAAACTTGCTTTATGCTAAATTGAGTCCAAAGCCTCATCCACTTAAATAAAGCTTGCATGTAGCTAAATTATAGTTCTGTTATCTTACACGTCGGTCTTAAGTAGTACAATAAACAAGTTATTGTACTCATTTGCTTTGCTTAACAACTTTGTTGCAGAGGAGGTAGAGCCCAAAGGGCTTTACTTTTTGTGAGTCAGGCGGTGGTTGGGAGAGCGACTAGCTTGGCGGTCCTGGTCGGTTGCCTTGTGGGCTAAAGGCACACTAGTTGGCTCTTATTTTGGGCCATCTTTATGGCACTTTTACTTCCTCTGTTATCTTTTTGTAATTATTGTTATTTGGCCTAAGGGCCTCTCTTTTGTAATATCTATTCCATATTAACGTTAACTTCGGTTTGTTGCTTATGTACTATGTGTTGTATGGAATTGATGCATTCTTTTGTTGTGAGGTATGTGTACGTGATTCGAAGTATACATCTCTCGAGACCGAAGTTTATTTGGTTGATAATACTAGGGTCAATTGGATGACTAAGTATTATGAGCCTAATAAACGTCGGGGTCTCACAGCACGCCAGGGGGAGAGGACGAAGAGGGGAAGGTAGATCTGGCGGTAGGGAGGTGGATTTGGCTAGGGGGAGGTCGATTGGACTGGCAACGGCGGTAGCGTCACCATAGTTGTGTCACAACAGTGGCACTACATAAGACACTCCTATCGTAAGACTGTCTTGTGCAGTGAACCAAAGTGTCACAACCAGCGGTGATGGGAAGAAGGGCGGCGTTGACGACAGGGTCGGGGAGAAGGCATGACTCAGGCGGCATCGTTGATGTCAGGGGCGACGGCGTCGAGGACGGGGGCACTTGGGTGGGGAGGGGAACGGGCGAGAGTAAGGGCGCTGGGGAGTGACGAGTTAGGACGCAAACCCTAGCGCGCTCCTACTAATAAAGAGATATCGTAGACGATTCTATTATGAAACCATCTGTGATACTTATAACAGACGGTTCCATAATAGAACCGTCCATGATATGGTCTCATATCACCGACGGTTCCATAATGGAATCGTTCGTGATATGGTCTCATATCACGGACGGTTCCATTATGGAGCCGTCTGCGATATGAGACCATATCACAGACTTTTCCATTATGGAATCGTTTGTGATATGGTTGTTCTCAAGTTCTATATTTTGATCATATTATCATGTATACATTTACATGACATGAAGAAATTACATATGTATATGTCAATTTTGTCATTTAAATACTGTTGAAAATATGCTTTAACTATAATACATATCACAGACGGATATTTCCACTAAACCGTCTGTGATATATAGTTCAACATATAATATAGTAACTTTACCTCCAAACTAGATTTTTTTTTCATTTTGGAATTTACAAATGGCCAAACAGTGTGGCCAGTCGCTTCTTAGAGAGATTAAAAAAGTAGAAACCTAAATAAACAAAGTTTTTCTAGTGGCGGAGGTAGGCTGCTATCTCCGTCTTCAAATCTTCGTAGGCGGCGGTGTCGGCATTGGATGTTTCATGATCATCAGTGAACGAAGACCGAAATGCGTCCACCCACTAACGCGCTTGTTCGAGTGTCTCTCGAAGACCCTTGAACTGTTGAATCAAGAAGAATTGAGCCCACAGGCTCTCTTCCCTTGCTTGAGGGGTCTCGGCATGGTCGACTCGGTCGCCCGCCGCCTTGATTAAGTAGTCCAAGTGATGGCAAGCCTCCGGGAGACGTGCAACGTCGTTGTGGAGGACCGCGTCGATGATGATGTTAACTCGCCAGAAGTGGGAGATCACACGGAAGACACGGTAGAGGAGGATGTCAAGATGGCGGAAGGTGGCTGTCTCCTGCTTTGGCAAATCCTCGGACAGAGGAGTGAGGACACTGTTGAAACAGTGTCCTTTCGCAGAATCCGCCTTCGGTGATGTTGGAGGTTAATGCTTCTAGTTGATCCAAACTAGTGTCGGCGGCATTAGTCTCTACACACGCGAATCGAACCAAAATAAATTATTGAAAACAAATAAAATCTAAAAATTATAAAATAAATACTGGAAGGAATATATTGAATTTATATGAATTTAGGAGGAAGAATCGACAGATTTTGAGTTCGTATGAAGGAGAACGAACATCCGGAAGTTCGATCTTCACATGAAATGATAGAAAAAACTAAAATTGACTATTTTGGAGTTTACTGTTTCGCTGTTTAACAGTGAAGAAAAAAGTGTTGAGGGACTGACATCAAGGGTCCACTGCTAGCGAGATAATAGAGAGGAATTGAAAGGAAGAGAATAAGTATATGACTATTGGGTCCCACCTGTCATTGAGAGAAAAGTGCATTCAACAGAGAGCTTCATAGAGGACAACAGGGCAACACTGGGCGCATGGAGAGGCGACGGTGAAGCTGGCGAGGCAAGCGGCGAGGTGGCTGGTGAACCCATAAAATGGAACCCCATGGGGATGTTCTACCCACGGGTGGTGGCGGCTCACCGAGGGCCACTGGTGGTGGCGGCGGACCTGTATGGCATAAAGAAGGTAAGACCGCTCAAGGCGGCAGTAGTCCGACGGTGCGGGGAGGCAACGAAGGTGAGCACGGGCAGCGCATGGGTGTGGGGAAGCTTCAGGACCAAATAGGGAGGCCAGAGATTTGCCGAGATGATGGCTCCACGGCGACCAGCGGCCACAAAGAGACGACGACGGCATCACTCCACGGTGACAAATTGAACAAATTGAGCGGGGGAAAGGTATGAAATCTTCGGTAACATGTGGTAACATGGTTCATTCGGCGAAAAACTCACCAGTGAAGGAGATCGGTCATCGGGGATGAAATCGGCCAATAAGAAGAAACGACCAAATTCCGATGATGCATTGCATGAAAATTGAAATTGATTGAGGGGTATTGATCACCGTAATCGAGAACACGTCATGACGTGGTGGAGACATCAAGAAAATCATCAGATTGAAGAAATCACAAAATGGGTGTGGTGGCTGATGTTCGGGAAAACGGAAAATTCGTCGTCGTCGGAGCTCCGAGGATCCTGGGGTTTTGAGGGGGTGCGAAGGGGGTAGAATGGGTGCTGGTGCTCCAATTTATACTCTTCCATGATTTGAATCGATGGGAACACAATTACAAATGCCGATGACAGTTTCGACTCAGTGTTAAATGGCAAAGGAAACAATAATGCTTTGATGGAGGGATGCTGTAACGGAGGCTTTGACGGTGCATTGGTGAAGGCACGATGGGGGCAATGATTGATGCAAGGCAAAATCGGCGTGATTGGCATGGGCGTAGCGACCTAGGCGCAACTCTGTATGCTACTATGCTTAGAGCAAGAGCTTGGCAGAGGCGGAAAGAAAAGAAGAAAAGAGAAAAAAAGAAGGAAAATGAAGGAAAGAGAAAAGGAAAAAATAAAATAAAAGAAAAGAAAAAGATTTCGCGGGAAAATTCAAATTGCAAATATTGAATTTCGAATTTGACGACGATTTTTTGAATTGAGTCAATTGAATTTGATTTTAATTTTTGGATTCGGAATTTAAATTAATGCAAAAACTACAAAAGAAATCCAACACTTTGAATTAATTACTTTAAAGTAAATTTTTGAAAAAGGGTAAATTTTGGATGTTACACTATTGTTATAGAAAATCTCAGCAAACGGCAAGCATTTCTCCTAACTCGTGCTATCGGATAGCACACATGCTCACAATATATCTTCGAAGATCTAACTTGTCCTCTTGGTTTGACCTCCTGTTTGTGGGTGGAATGCCGTGCTAAAGAATAGCTCGGTTCTCAACAGTTCGTGTATGCCTATGCCAAAATTGTGAGGTGAACTGAGGGCCTCGATCAGAGGTTATGATCATTGACATACCATGCAAGCGGATGATGTTGTTCATATAAAGCTTTGGAAGTTTGGCTCCATGATAGGCGGTGCTAACCGGAATGAAGTGTGCCACCTTGGTTAAGTGATCCACAATAACCCATATGGAATCATGTCCATTGCGGGTTCTTGGTAACCTTGTTGTGAACTCCATGCCAATTTCATCCCATTTCCATTTGGGAATACTTAGGGGTTGGAGTAATTCCGCTGGACGTTGGTGTTCCACCTTAACGCGTTGGCACACGTCGCACATGGCAATGTGTGCAACGATGTCTTGCTACATACTGGGCCAACAGAATTACTTCCTGAGGTCTTCATACATCTTGGTGCTTCCGGGATGAATGGAGAGTGGCGATTCATGAGCTTCTCTAAGGAATAGGTCCTTAATATCATGATTATTCAAGACTTATAGCTCCTATCGCGCATAACCACTCCACTTAGGTTCTCAGTGAATTCTGATTTCCTGCCTTTCTGCAAGTCATGGTTGATTTCAGCAATTATTGGATCTTTGAGTTGAGTAGTGTAACATCCCAAAGTTTCGATCTTGGTTAAAAATAAAACTTAAATCTTTTCCTTGAATTTCTGGATTTTAAAAAAAGATTTTTCTTATTTATTTTAAAGGAAAAATAATTTATTTGCAATTATAAATGTCAATGTTAAGTTGCAAATATTTTATTTAAGTTCAAAAATGTCTAAGGGAATTTATTTGAATTTTTCTAGAATTTTTGGGCTATTTTCTAAAAAGCCTTTTGCTTTTCTCGTATTTCTTTTAATCAAAAAGGAATTAAAATTCCTCCTTTGGCTTTGGGCCAAATCTTCCCGGTCCGACTCCCTTTTTCCTCGCAGGCGCCCAACCTCCTACCCACTTCGCTTCAAGGCTCCACCAAAATTGCCCCCCCCTTTCCTCTCTATCTTGCTCATCTTCTCCCCCCTGCGCTCCGCCTACTCCAACGAGTGCCACGCCCGCACCTCGCTGCCGCTCCGCCTGTGTGCCACGTCGCCTCCCCGCACACCACCTTGCCATGCGCTAGCGCCACACGTAGCCGCGCCGCCTCCGTCCCGACCGCTCCTTGCTTGCACCGCAGCCCGCGCTCACCACCCTGCCTAGCGCCGCTCACCTCCTTGCCCGAGCCACCGCTCACGTCCTCCCCCTTCTATAAAAATCGCGCGCTGAACCTCCTTCGCCCTTTCCACTACCTCTTCCCCCTCTCCTTCACCTCTCTTTGTGCCTAAAGCACCGCATCGCCCCTATCTCTCTTTCTTCGCTGCCACCGGTCGCGCTGCCCTATCGCCATTCTCCCTCTCCGGTGAAGCTCTGGCCCTCGTAGCCGTGTCACAACGTGTCCCCTAACCCCTTCTTGCTTTCCCCCTCTTTCTCCTAGTCGATTGTGCACCTTCCCATGCCGCCACCGCCGCCCCTTTCTTCTTCACCACCGGCGCCGCTGCCGCACTTCCTCGCTCGCTCCCAAGCCTCGCCTAGTAGCTGTGCTCGCTCCACGTGCGCCCACCGTGCCCGTGCGCGCGTTATCTCCCTCACATTGTCGCCGAGCCGCCGGACACGCAGACGACTGCAGCCTGCGGCGCCACTTCCCACCAAGACGGCCACCGTACACTCCACCGACGCCGCCACCTCTCGTCACCTCCTCGGGGTCCCGGTGGCCCATTTTGGCTGTTGGCTAGGCTCCACGCACCCGCCTTGCCACCGGCCGCCCCTTGTCCCGACCGCTGCCTCCTCCCCTACTTCCTCTGTGCGTCCTCTCTGTGTGTGTAGTAGCTGATAGTGGACCTCTCATCTCTCACTCTCATAGGTTTTCTATAGGATCGAAACAGGTGACTAGAGAGGGGGTGAATAGGAGCTCAAAATCTTTTCACAAAGAATGGATTCAACTTGCAAATCAGTCCAATAGCTATGAGAGCTATGAAGATCAATGACTAAGCACAAAGGAAGTCTTGTATTGAATCCACTCCTAACCCCCAAAGCTCAGCAAACAAAACCGAGGAAGTGCTGTAGAAATCAGGGAAATCGGTAATACCTCTGTCTATGGACGGTATTACCAATTATCGGTAATACCTCTGTCTATGGGTGGTATTACCAATGATCGGTAATACCTCTGTTCATGGGCGGTATTACCAATTATCCTGGAACAGTGAAATCAGCCCGAAAACCAAAACTCAAATCGGTCTAACTTTTGATCTACAAGGGCAAACTTCGTGAAACTTGAGACACACCTTCTCTAAGATATTAGAAACCTATTCCAATCAAAGATCACAGAGATCCATGCCAAAGTTCCTATCTTTTTCAGTTTGAACGAAGGGTGCTCCAAAACCGAGTCAAAATCGAAATATGATCTAAAGACTTGCTCGTGGGTGATTGATGATCAAGATGATCCTAGATGGGTTTCCACATGTCACAGCAAGTTAGATCAAGGCAAGAAACTAAGGGAAAACTCACAGATCAAGAAAAGCCCTAAAATCATCAAATAGAAAGGAAGAACACAAAAGGACTCATATTGTGAAATCTGGTTGGATTGATTTGAGATAGATGATTGTTGTTTACAGCCACTCCATCTAGGAGGACAAAGCTCACCACGTGAGCACACACTCAATCCAAACCCTAGAAACCCTAGCCTCTCCTCTCTTCTCCTCAAAACCCTAAAACACACAAATAGGGTTACAAATGACCAAAGGGTTCTGAGTGCAACCAGCACTTAGCCCTATTTATAGTGGAGGCTAGCATCTAGAGAATATTCCATTAGGGCACCCGTTAAGCCCAACACACAAATGGGTTAACACACGCACGGATCTTAAAGCGTTGTCTTCATCATCACTTGACCTCAACCGCTTTACCATGCGCCGACCCGAGCCGCAGTTTAGTCAAGGCCAAGAAGGTGGTTTCGCACACCACCACTTTTTCGGTATAGGGTAATTTCCCAAAATGCCCCTCTACCGACCTTTGGATATTCGTTCGCATCGAAGCATCTCCCATGCTCCGTCTTCATCCATGTGATCCCAATGACTTCCCGCCAAGCCTCTCACACGTCCGGATGCCACCGAACCGTCCTCGCTTACAACTGGGACCAAGTCACTTGGCGCACCACATGTCTCACCACCGGTAGCTTCCGTTTCGGTTCCTTATCTTCTCGGCTTGTAAGCACTCCGCTAGCCTTAGTCATCTTCCAGCACAACCTCGATCATTATGGACCTTGGTTCTCCTAACCTACTCCCAATCTAGTTCGCCTCACCATGACCTAGCTCTGGTGTCCTACAACCATCACAAACAAGCAAACCGTTACGTAGCACCGCACGATACACACAATCATCAATCCACATAATTGATGAGGCATGAGCACATACCTTCACAAAGGCCTTTGCTCAAACTTCGCCTTCTATGGTTCTTGTCCATCTTGCACCTTGCTTGAGTCCAACCATCTCACCCGACATCCACGACCGTTCTGGACCTTGGTTCTCCTAACCAAGTCCCGGTCCTCTTCGTCATTGACCATAGTTGACTCCAAGCCACTTGCACAACAATAGACCAAGCAACCATTTCCAGGCATAAGTTCTTCACAACTTGACCCATGTCAGTCAAAACATGCATCATGCAACATCTATGCAATGATCAACATGGACTTGACCAAACCCAAAGCCAATTCTCCAATTGAAACAACATTCAGCTCAGATCATTCCACAAGCGGTACTACCGTCCTACGGTAGTACCGTTCACATCACTGCGGTCGTACCGCAACTCGGAGAAACCCAAAATCTCCAAAAACATGCTCTCTGGAATTTCCATACCGCTCACAATCGGTACTACCTCCATGCGATAGTACCGACATTCAAACTGCGGTCATACCGCTCTTCATATAAACCAGAGCTCCAAAGACACCTTCTCTAGAATTTTGCAACCGCCTACTAACTTGCGGTAAAACCAATGTGCGGTATTACCGCTAAGCGGTAGTACCGCGACCACAATACCGGTACTACCGCAAAACCTGACACTTGCTGATTTTTGCTAAAAAACAGGAGTTTCAACAAACCATTAAATAAATTGCCCATTGTATCATCACCTAAGATCGTGAGCATATCCCCATGACATCCACATTTTCGTTTAGAAGAAAGATTGTTAGGTGATTAGTAAGAGGTTTAGCAGGAGCTTGATCTAAATCAGTTAGCTATCTATATTACGTTAATTAGCTGCTTAGCAAGTATATGTTCGTAGCCTGGTGTGCTCAATCTTTGTTACAGTCAAGTAAGTAGGGCATTGTTAGAATTGATTAGGGTTTAGTAAAGTGATTAGTTCAGTTATAATTAGTGGGACGCTTTGTAGCTAAAGTATTGCCTCAAGTCATTTAGTGATTAGTAAGTTATTGCAGTCAGGTTTAGACATGTTTATAGACTATGTGATCTACCTTAGTGAACCCTAGCCCTTTGTTGGAATAAAATAAATATTAAGGTAACCGGATAGTTAATTAGGAATTAATAGAATAATTAAATATTAATCGAGTATCATTAATCTATAGGCTCACTTACACTTAAGAACCATTTAACCGTCAGCTATTCACATGACTCACTGTCAAGAGTGACCCAGAAGTCTGCCTTCTTTCATCCTAGATCTTGAAATGGAATATTCTTGCATATTCCATTTTCTATATTTTCTATCATTTCATGTGATCACCATCTTCTAGACATTCGTCCTCCCTCATACAAACTCCGATTCTGTCGATTCTCGTTTCTATACTCATATAAAATTAGTACTTTCTTTTGGTTCTAATTTGATAATTTATGGATTTTATTTTAAATTGTTATATTTATTTGGCTCTTTTCGCGCGTGTAGATTCCGGCGTTCCTGAAGAATTTCCAAACCAGTCAACCGAAGCATATCAAACCTTCAACGAAGGCAAGTTGTAGACCTTTGATTATATTGAACCTATTTTATAAAATTATATTGTTTTATATCAACATGCATTGCTACTTTTATAATAACTACTTTCGGGAATAGTTAATTACCCAATTGCTGATATGCCTCCTTGAATAATTATGAATGATATGTGTATCCTTGAACACCCTAGGATGGGTTATTTTAGTTGGACATATTGTATTACCGACATGGGTATCGTATTATACTTAGCCATGCTTAGTGTTCAACGGTCGTTTCTTAAATGATTAATTTTGACTTAAGCATGGCTAAGCATAATACGATCACATATTCTTAAATGATTAAGTCATATGTTAAATTCGTAGTACGCATTTCGCTGAATTGTTGGGGTTTTGTCTTCAACGGTCGTTTCTGTTGGTGGGGGTTATAAATACCCCTCCCCCCAAACTGCTCAAGGGCTGAGTGCTAGACCACATTTAACATCCTTAGAGCCTTGAGCATTTATTCAACACCTCAAATACACTTGTGCATTCATTGTGAGGTAGTTGAGCCAATTCAAGTGCATTCACTTATTCTAGTTGATCCATTTGCACTTAAGTGCCGTCAAGCAAAGATCATTGGTTTATTACTCTTGGAGTTTTGCTGAACTCCTAGACGGCTTAGCGGTGGTCGCACGGTGATCTCTTCAAGAAGCTTGTGAAGAGGCCCAGTGCCTAGATTGTGAGTGGTTTGGTGTTCACCATCTCCGGAGCGGAGGAAGAACAATCAATAGTGATCGAGGGAAGGCTTAATTCGTAGAGCCGGTTTGATTCGTTCAAGCTTCCTCAACGTGGACTAGTAAAGACCGACAAGTCTTCGATACCACAGGAAAACATCGTTGTCTCTATTGTGGTTAATTTTTGTCTTTACTTATTCCGTATTTACAATTCTAGCATTTATCTTGTATTAAATTGCTTAGATAGAATTATATCTAGTTTAGACATAATTCATAATTGGCTTAAATTGTTAATTTGCTAAAAAGTTTAAAAACCTCCTATTCACCCCCTCTAATCGGTTATCTTTGATCCTACAAGTGGTATCAGAGCTTGGTCTCTCATTGTTTTAGGCTTAACCGTCTAAGAGAGAAAATGATGGCTAGTGAGGGAATTGCTATAGAAAAGGGTCCTTTATTTGATGGTTCTAATTATGCTTATTGGAAAATTAGAATGTCAATTCATTTAAAGGCCATGAGTCTAAGCATTTGAAAAATCGTAAATGAGGGTTACGTCATGCCTTTTAATCCACTAGATCCCATGGATCAAGAGGTGCGTAATGCTCATTTAGATGCCCAAGCTATGAACGCTCTCTTTGGTGCTTTGAACACGGATGAGTTCAGTAGAGCGAGCAATTTGGAAACCACTCACGAAATTTGGACCACCCTCTCCGAAATTCATGAGGGAACATCCACAGTCAAAGAGGCCAAATTGCATAGGTTTCGGATTAAATATGAGACATTCATAATGTTGCCTTATGAAAACATCAATGAGATGTATTCACAACTCAATAACATTGTGAATGAGCTTAAAGGCCTTGGTACTAACTTTGTTGATATAGACATTGTGTGCAAGATCCTTAGGGCTCTACCAGACAAGTATGAGACGTTGGTGACATTGTTTCTCAACTCTCCCGAGTTGCCAAGAATGACGCCAACGGGACTTTTGGGCAACCTCATAACAAATGAGTTGTTTAAGAAAGACAAGGAAGAGGTCTTGAAGTCGTCTTCCTCAAAGAAGAAGATTACCGCTTTCAAGGCCAAAGCGGAATCAAGTGATGATGAGGACGAAGGAGACTCCGAAGAGGAGTTTACATTTCTTGTGAGAAGAATGAAGAAATTCATGAGAAGGCGTCCACATAGAAGCTTCAACTTCAACAAGAATAAGAAATGTCAATCCTCAAGTGATAACAAGCGTTATAGCAACATCCGGTGCTATAATTGCGAAGAGAAGGGGCATATTGCCTCTCATTCTCCATTAAAGAAGGATGACAAGGGCAAGTCATTCAAGAAGAAGGAATTCAATGGCAAGAAGAAGCTTTTCAAGAAGCTTCACAAGGATGGCAAGCATGAAGCCCACATTGGAGAATGGGACTCCGATTAGGAGTCAACCGACTCCGACTCCGACTCCGATGAGTCCCCCAAGAAGAAGGGACTCATTGGCATCACCATCAAGGAGGCTCCATCGCTATTCTCCACTCCTACTTGCCTCATGGCAAAAGGAGATAAGATAAAAATTCATTAATGATAACGAACCAACATATAATGAATTAATGAATATGCTTGAAGACTTGAATGAATATCTTGGAAAAGAAATATCAAAACATAAAGTCTTAAAGAGAGAGCACATCTCTCTAAAAGAATCTTATGAGGAGCTAAAGGAAGCTCATGACTTGCTTATCCAAGAAAATTCAAGCAAGTCTTACTCTAACATAGGAATTACATGTGACATCATTGATGAAATACCTAGTGTAGAAATTGCTAAGACTAGTGCATCTATTTCATGTAATGATCCTATTGCTATGCCATGTTGCTCTAACATTAATCGTGATAATGTGAAGTCTAATGATGCAAAGTTTGTTGTTGAAAACAATGAGCTAAAAGAGCAAGTAACCAAACTAAGCAAAATCTTAGAACGGTGCTTCAAGGGAAAGGCCACCCTTGACAAGATTTTGAGTGAGCAAAGGTGCTCATTCAACAAAGAAGGACTTGGGTATGTGCCTAAGAAAGGTAAGAAACCAGTAAATAAGCCCACAAGGTTTGTTAAACAAAATGGTAAGTACTTCCATAAGTGCTAGGAAATAGGACATGTGCAAAAAGCTTGTCCTATGGGTAAGACTCCATCCCTTGGTATATATAATTCATGCTATATTCTTAGAAAAACTAAGGATGGTAGAGTTATTCCTAGATTTGTTGGCACTTCGATTTTAGGCGCTAAAAAGAATGCTATTTGGGTGCCTAAATTCTTGGTCACTAACCTCTAAGGACCCAAACAAATTTGGGTACCTAAAAGAACTTGATTCTTGTTTTGTAGGTGAACTATAAAACCGGTAGAAAACATTGGGTGCATGATAGTGGATGCACTCAACACATGACCGGTGATAGAAAGATGTTCACCACATTCGAGAATGGTAAAGGAGTCGACAAGATCACTTTCGGCGATAATAGCAAAGGAAAGGTATTAGGATTGGGTAAAATCGCTATCTCAAATGACCTTTCTATTTCTAATGTATCTTTGGTAGAATTCTTAAATTTCAATTTGTTATCCGTTGCTCAAATATGTGATCTTGGCTTAATTTGCTCATTCTCTAGTAAAGGTGTTACAATTTCAAATGCAAAAGATAACTCCTTAGTTTTCAAAGGTTTTAGATTTGGAAATCTTTATTTGCTTGATTTTTCTTCAAATGAATCATGCTTAAAAACTTGTTTAATTGTAAAAACCTCTTTGGGTTGGCTTTGGTATAGAAGGCTAGCTCATGTTGGAATGATTCAACTTAAAAAGCTTTTCAAACATGATTTAGTTGTTGGCTTGAAAGATGTGAAGTTTGAGAAAAAATAGACTTTGTAGTGCTCTTCAAGCCGGTAAACAAGTCGTTAACTCTCATCCTTCCAAGAGTATCATGTCAACTTCTAAACCATTTGAACTCTTACATATGGATTTGTTTGGCCCAACAACCTATAAGAGTATTGGGGGTAATAGTTATTGTCTAGTCATTGTGGGTGATTACTCTAGATACACATGGGTATTCCTTCTAGATGATAAAAGTGAAACCTCCGGCATTTTCATAAGTTTTGCAAAAAGGGCTCAAAATGAATTTGATTTCAAAATTAAGAAAATTCGTAGTGATAATGGTTCCAAGTTTAAGAATACTAAAGTTGAAGACTTTTGTGATGAACTTGAAATAAAGCACGAACTTTCCACAACATATACTCCGGAGCAAAATGGAGTTGTAGAAAGGAAAAATCGTACATTAATTGGAATGGCTAGGACAATACTTGATGAGTATAATACTTCTGATAGCTTTTGGGCGGAAGCAATTAACGCCGCTTGTCATGCCATAAATCGTCTTTATTTGCATCGACTTTTGAAAAAGACTTCTTATGAACTTCTTGTTGGAAGAAAACCGAACATCTCTTATTTTCGTGTATTTGGTTGCAAGTGTTATATTTTGAAGAAGGGTGTTTGTCATTCAAAATTTGATAGTCATTGTGATGTTGGTTTCTTGCTTGGTTATTCTTCAAATAGCAAAGCTTATCGTGCCTTTAACAAAAACTCCGGTTTAATTGAAGAAAGGCACGATGTGCAATTTGATGAAACTAATGGCTCTCAAGAAGAGCATGAGAATTTGGATGATGTAGGTGATGAAGCCTTAAGAAAATCCATGGAGAACATGCAAATTAGCGACATCAAGCCTAAGGATGATCCATCAGCTTCTGCTCAAGTTGAACCTCCTACCTCTTCCACAAATCAAATACAAATTGATGAAAAAGACAATAAAGAAGATGATCAACCATCCAACTTACCACCAAGAATTCACAATGCAATTGTAAAAGATCACCCAATAGTACAAATATTGGGTGACGTAAGTAAGGGTGTTCAAACTCGATCTCGCATTGCTTCTTTTTGTGAACATTACTCTTTTGTCTCTTCCATTGAGCCAAAGCATGTAGAAGAAGCACTTGATGATCCAGATTAGGTGAATGCGATGCATGAAGAACTCAATAACTTCACCCAAAATGAAGTTTGGACATTGGTGGATAGGCCCAAGGAACACAACGTTATTGGTATAAGATGGGTCTTTAGGAACAAGCAAGATGAAAACAGTTTGGTTGTAAGAAACAAAGCAATGTTGGTTGCTCAAGATTATTCACAAGTCGAAGGTTTGGATTTTGGTGCAACCTTTGCTCCTATAGCTAGATTTGAGTCAATTCAGATATTGCTTGCTTTTGCATCATGCTTTGATATTAAATTATTTCAAATGGATGTTAAAAGTGCTTTCTTAAATGATAAAATATCCGAACTTGTCTTTGTTAAACAACCTTCTGGTTTTGAAGATCCAAAGAATCCAAATCATATCTATAAACTCTCCAAGGCGCTCTATGGTCTTAAACAAACTCCTAGAGCATGGTATGAACGCCTTAGAGATTTTTTAGTCTCAAAAGGATTCAAAACCAAGAAAATTGATTCAACTTTATTTACTAAAGTTTTAGATGATGATTTCTTTGTTTGTCAAATTTATGTTGATGATATCATTTTCGGGTCTACTAATCAAGATTTTTGCAAAGAATTTGGTGATATGATGTCTAGGGAATTTGAAATGTCCATGATCGGAGAATTAGGTTATTTCCTTGGACTTCAAATCAAGCAACTCAAAGATGGAACCTTCATGAGCCAAACAAAGTATGCAAAAGACTTGATCAAGAGATTTGGCATGAAGGATGCAAAGCCCATCAAGACTTCCATGGCAACCAACAGTCATCTCGACCTAAATGAGGGAGGTAAATCGGTAGATTTAAAGCTTTATAGGTCTATGATTGGTAGTTTGCTTTATCTTACCGCATCTAGGCTCGATATCATGTTTAGTGTTTGCATGTGTGCACGTTTTCAAGCAACTCCAAAAGTGTGCCAATTAATAGCCGTAAAAAGAATACTAAGATATTTAAAACATTTCCCCTAGTATTAGCCTATAGTTCCCCAAAGGTGCTAAATTTGATTTAATTGGATATTCGGATTCTGATTATACGGGTTGTAAAGTGGATAGAATAAGCACCTCGGGTAGTTGTCAATTCTTAGGAAGATCTTTAATACCATGGTCATCCAAGAAACAAAATTCCATAACTTTATCCACCGCCGAAGCCGAATATGTTTCCGCGGGAAGTTGTTGTGCTCAATTACTATGGATGAGGCAAACTTTGATGGATTATGGAATTAAATTTGATAAAATGCCTCTTTTGTGTGATAATGATAGTGCTGTGAAAATAGCCAATAATCCTGTCCAACACCCAAGAACCAAACATATAGATATTCGCCACCATTTCTTGAGAGATCATGTGAGCAAGGGAGATATTGAAATTAGCCACATCCGAACCGAAGACCAATTAGCGGATATTTTCACCAAACCATTAGATGAAGGCCGCTTTTGCAAATTGAGGAATGAATTAAATGTTATAGACTATTCAAATGTTGGTTGAACTCTTGCCTCGTGCGTTTTGCTTCATTTGGTGTTATTTAAAGTCTTTTATGAAAATATTTTTAAAACAATTATTAAAAATATTATGTTCATAAAAATTATGTTCTTAGATAGACATTAGTCTATTCAATGCATAATGATCCTAAATGATATTTGTTTGAGTGCAAAACTAAGGATCATTTGCATAATTCTCAAAATCCAAAGTCAAATCCTAAAGTTCCAGGAAAATCGGAACTACCGGCAGGTTAAGCGTAGTCTGACCGTAGTGCGGTACAACCAGCGTTATAACCACGGTATGACCGTAGTGCGGTACTACAGATGGTAAAGAAACAGTATTACCGCGTCGATTTGTAAATGGCATTAACTGCCGTGCGGTTTCTACTTCGTGCCCGTTTTACTTCCGAAAAGGTTCGATCGCACCTCTCACCGATTCATTTCTCCCTCGGCCTCTCTCTCTCCAACCCGAAGAACCTCAAATCCCCTTTGCAATTCCACAAATTTCTTTGGTGATTCTTTGTTCCTTGTTGATTCCTTGCATCACTAGGGTTCATCTCCCTCAATTCTCAAGGTAAAACCCCTTTTGATCTTTGTTTTTCCTAGTTTTGGAACCCTAGGTCATATTTTAGGGTTAATTTAGAATGCGGATGATTTTTTGAAGTTCAAGTTGGGCAAATAGACAAATTTGATGTTTTATGATGTTCATACATCTATTCCATGGATTCAGTCCAAAAAAACATCACAAATTTCATTAAAATTCATTCCCTAGAACTCAGTCTGGAAATGCGGTTCTACCGCTGTCTTAAGCGCGGTACTACCGCGATGCGGTCGCACCGGCCCAAGAACGGCGGTACTACCGATTATCATAACAGATCAAACACGACATTCCATTCAAATTAATCCTATTTTGATTGATCATTTGAACTCCTCGTAACCTATCATCTTTGTGTGAAGATGCCTAAGATGAGGATCTTAACTCACAAGTCGCATGGACCACCTAGAGGAGGGCAATCTTCATCTCGAGTTCGACAAAAGGTCGTGCATGGCAAGGGCAAAAGGCCAGCAGCGGATGACCCTAAACCTGAAGAAAGTGAGGAAAATTCATCTCAAGCTAAATCTAAAATGGAATCAGAAGCTCAAGTTCAATCAGATGAGGAAATGGGAGAGCCAAAAGAGCCTCTAACTAATTTAAGGCTTATTACAGCTGATGAGTTTGCAATCAGGCGACACTTAAATCAGTACAATTTCATTTCAAACTCTGTAAATCCAAGATTCCACACAAGATTTCAGGAGCAAGTCTATGATCAACTGTATGGACATCATAGAAAATTTGCTGATCCTAAGTGGATCAACTGGGAGCACATCAACTCTTTGGACAAATATAATGGTGTGTATAGACTTTTTCAAAGAGTTGGTCTTCATGATCTTGTACAACTGAGAAATAACTATGATGAGGACATTATAAGACAGTTCTATGCTACTGTGCATCTTGATCCAGATTTTACAAAGATGAAATGGATAAGAGTGACAAGCTATTTGGCGTGCACCAAAGAAGATTTTGAGCATGTTTTGAGAACACGATCTGGCCAGTGGGAGAAGCTCTTTGATAGTCCTGCCCTACTAGCTCCTGCTTGGACAAACTTCTATGATCCAAATGTCAAGGCTACACTAGGAAAGATTCATGGTCTCATGCCCATTCCTAGTTTGATTAATAGGGTTATTAATCATACCTTCTATCCCAAGAGTGGGAACTTTGATGCAGTAAGAGGGCATACTTGGATCATTATTGACAACATTATGCATGAGAGGAGATTTGATGGATGTCATTATTAGGGGTATAGCTAATTCAAAGGATGATAGGGTCAAAAGAATCTACTATGCTCCATATATCATGGCATTGATCCTAACTAAGTTTGAGTACCATGGAGGTTTGGGTTCTCCCCACAAGGCATACAAGCCTCGAGAAGGTCCTCCTATTCATCATGAGGATGCTCTAGTGGAGGCTGCTGCTCAAGAGGATGTCCCTGATCAGGTATCACTTGCACAGATCCTCAACAATCAATAGTTGATTCTCAACAATCTGCAAGAGCTCAAGGATACTCAGTAAGAAATGAAGACTGCACAGCTAGAATTTCAGAATGAAACTCACAACAGGCTAGCTGCCCTGTCAGAAAGTGTTGAGTCTTTGGAGCAGCTGTTGACTACTCCTCAGCTCTACACTCGTCGTCCTCCTCCTCCAAGGGCTTCCTCTACTCTAGTTGTTCCTCCTTTGGCTCCTGCTACGGCTCCTTTAGCCCCAGCTGATCTAGCTCCTGTTCCTCAGGCTCCATCTCCTCAAGCCCAAGCTTCAGCTCCTCAAGATCCAACTCCTCTTCCTCCTCAAGATCCAACAGTTTGATGTGTTTTTGGTACTTTGATGCCAAGGGGGGAGTAGAAGAGAAGAAAGTTTTAGGGGGAGCAAGACTTATTATAATATACTCTATGTGTTTTGTGTGTTTTGTTATTGTTGAACTTGTCATGGATAAATGCTTGTAATAGTTTAAACCTTGTTATGGTTGTTATCTTGTTGAACCTGATTAATATTATGATTATGTTCTTCTCTTGCAATGCAATCTTTATTTTGGTAATTATATATTGTTGCATTTATTCCTCAAGTTCAAAACAAGCAAAAGAAACTCCACCAAAATTTCTAAAAATCTATACATGTGCTTGCAAAGATTCTCTATCATTTATATGCACATGTTTAGAGGGAGCTTTCTTTATTTTGGCATTAACAAGGAAATAATTCTCTAAACTCATTTGAGCTCATTGAAAGAATTATTTTGTTGTTAATTCATCAAAAGAATATACACTTGTCTCACAACAATTAGTATATTCAAAATAATCTTTCTTACATATTAGTTGTGTTGTCATCAATTACCAAAAAGGGGGAGATTGAAAAGCATTTAGGCCCCTAAAAATGGTTTTGGTAATTAATGATAATATGTGAATATGGGGTTGACGTGTTTATTGTGTATTTACAAGGTAAAGTCCCATTGGTGAGTTTTATATCTTGAAGATGCATGCTAAAAGACAATATGAAGATCTTTTGGATAAAAGACAAAGGTACAAGTAGTCTAGGATCCTTTTTATATTTTACCAGTCTTAGGAGAAATGGTTGGAAGACCGGATTTTAGGTTAAAGGCCGTACTATTAAGAGGGGTCATGACTAGTAGTTTGATAGCATGTTCTTATGCCATTTGGATCAATTTAGGATCATGCATGCATTTGAATTTCATTTGAAAGCTCTCTGTGAAATTGTTAGCACAAACGGTAGTACCGGAGTTTACAGGGCGGAACTACCGCTTTGCGGTATGACCGCATACCCTTCGGCGGTACTACCGTGTGCCGTTCGGACCGTCCGAAAATGACATGATCATGTGGTTTAAACGAGTGGTCTGAACGGCCCAATGAATCTGGGCCATCCACGTAATCGGTCCGATCGTCACAGCCAACTGGTCGCTAAAGCGATACGACCGGCTCTTGATGTGGTACTACCGCATTGCGGTCGTTCCGAATTTTAGTTAGCGGAACTACCGTGTGCCGTTCGGACCGTCCGAACAGCACCTGATCGTGTGGTTTAAACATGTGATCCAAACAGCCCAATCAATCTGGACCGTCCACGTATACAGTCCAAACGTGCCTGTTAACCTATTTGCTGAGCTGTACGACCGCAACATGGTCATTCCGTTTTCTAGTTGACGGTACAAAAAATCCAGAGAGACTCCATTTCGATTGAAATTTCAAAACCCTTGGAACGGTAGTACCGTCGTTCTTTAAATAGTACTATCGCTCTACGGTACTTCCGGAAAATAGAGCGGTACGTACGTATTTTCCAGAGAGTACCCTTTTTGGATCTTTTGTGAAACGGTAGTATCGCCCTTGCGAGCGGTACGACCGGGCTTAGCGGTATGACCGCATGATAGTTGGCTGTAGTACCGCGTCGCAGCTCAAACGACTATGTCAGAGGGAGTTAATGCTTCTGTTACAACCGTTACGGAGTAGTTTGTAGGATGCGGTAGTACCGGCCCTTAGCCGGCGGTAGTACCGCATTTTGCTGAATTGTTGGGGTTTTGTCTTCAATGGTCGTTTCTATTGGTGGGAGTTATAAATACCCCTCCAACTGCTCTAGGGCTGAGTGCTAGACCACATTTAACATCCTTGGAGCCTTGAGCATTTATTCAACACCTCAAATACACTTGTGCATTCATTGTGAGGTAGTTGAGCTAATTCAAGTGCATTTACTCATTCTAGTTGATCCATTTGCACTTAAGTGCCGTCAAGTAAAGATCATTGGTTTCTTACTCTTGGAGTTTTGCTGAACTCCTAGACGGCTTGGCGGCGGTCGCACGGTGATCTCTTCAAGAAGCTTGTGAAGAGGCCCAGTGTCTAGATTGTGAGTGGTTTGGTGTTCACCATCTCTGGAGCGGAGGAAGAACAATCAATAGTGATCGAGGGAAGGCTTAATTCGTGGAGCCGGTTTGATTCGTTCAAGCTTCCTCAACGTGGACTAGTGAAGACCGGCAAGTCTTCGATACCATGGGAAAACATCGTTGTCTCTATTGTGGTTAATTTTTGTCTTTACTTATTCCGCATTTACAATTCTAGCATTTATCTTGTATTAAATTGCTTAACTAGAATTGTATCTAGTTTAGACATAATTCATAATTGGCTTAAATTGTTAATTTGCTAAAAAGTTTAAAAACCTCCTATTCACCCCCTCTAGTCGGTTATCCTTGATCCTACAGGTGTTTTAGTTCGACCAACTCGTCGGACACCATTTGATAAGTTCATTTGGACATGGGTGCTATCCCGGGTATTAAATCGATGACAAATTCCATGTCACGATTTGGCGGCATCCTCGACAATTCATCCGAAAACACGTCGGGATATTCACATACCACGGGCACCTGATTGAGCTCTGGGATTGAGATGGAATTGAGCATGGGCTGCTGCGATGGAGCAGCATAAGTGGGGGTGAAAACAATGCGTTCTCCGTTAGAGTTGATAAGAGAAACGGCTCATTTTACGCAATCGATTACTCCCTTGTGTCTGGCTAGCCAATCCTTCCAAGTATTATATCTATCCTAGGTTTATCTATCATAATAAAATTTGCTTTGAGTTCTATTCCATTGATTTCTATCCGGACGGCGAAACAACCAAGTTTTGTTCACATAACTGATCCGGGGGAATAGACTACCATGTTAGTTTCTAGGTGCGTAGTCTTTATGTCTTGTTGTATGGAAAATTTCCTTGATATGAATGAATGAGAGGCTCTAGAGTCAAATAACGCCAATGTAGGTACGGAGTGAACGAGAATCGTACTTGTCACCACATCAGGCAATGCGTCGGCCTCTTCGGCGATTGTATGGTTCAGACGACCACATCCGAAACCTTGCACTAGTTTGGGGGCTTGCTGCCCTCCTTGACTTCGTGCGAGGCCCTCGGGTTGTTGCTAGACGCCATGGGGTTGAGGTTGAGGTGCTGCAAACTTTTTCTTTGGGCACGTACTCACAAAGTGCCCACGTTCACTGTAGCCAAAATAGGTGACGTCTGCTGCCCAGTTTTGCGTACCGGACGGCTGTCCTCCACGGTTATATTGTTGAACTGTGGCTTGCTGTGGTCGGGGGTCTTGTGCTTGGATCCTTGGAGGTGGTGGTGCCAAGGGACATGCGTTTGAGGGTTGCCTAACGCGCAGTCTTGACGTGCCGCTGCTTGTTGATTTTTGTGCAAGCCATTTGCATTCGCGGCTCTCCATTACTGTTTGGGTTCTATCCTCGACCCAGATGGCCTTGTTGATCAAGGTCTGGAAGTTGGGGATGTCATGGGAAGTGAGTGACCATTTCATCTCATCGTTGGGGTGCTCCTTGAATAGAACAACTTTTCTTCCCTCATTCGGTATCTCCGAAGCAGCATAACGGACGAGATAGTTGAAGGGATGGAGAAACTCAATCACCATCATGCTCCCTTGCCAGAGTTCGTAGAACTCTTGCTTCTTGATGTCCATAAGACCCAAAGGAATGTGAGAATTATGGAACGCTTCCTTGAAGGCGGGGAAGGAGAGGGTGTGGCCTTCAGGGAGGATGGCCTGATGATTCTCCCACCAAGCTGCTGTTATGCCTTGCAGCTGGTAAGATGTGTATAGCACCTTCTCTTCATCATTGCACTGGGAAATGAAAAACTTGCTCTCAACGGTGTGGAGCTAGTCGTCGGCGTCGAGAGGGTCAACTGCCGATGCGAAAGTCGACGACCGAGTTTACATGAACTCGCCCATCCTTGACTACGATTGATTTGCAGCCATTCAGTTTCCTCCAGCAGCTGTGCCGAGGGCAGCGGTGTTTCACACCAGTTGCTAGAGCAGAAGGGTGTTGGTCTACCGCCCTTGCTCGATCATGGCCAATACTTGTGCCATAGTGGGCGGTTGCTGTAGAACTTATTCTTCCTCGGTGGCGGCAGGCTGAGGTTGCTCAGTTTGCGGCAGGGATGTGGAAGGATGTAGCGGGTTAGGTTGCAAAGGTGTAGGGACCTCGCTTCCTGGTTGGTGTGATCCAGAGGTAGCTTCTCTTGCCATTAGCTGGTAAACGGAGCGCGTTACTAGCATCCTATTCATACAAAATATAGTTTAAACAAACATGCACAAGATGAGGGGGAATAAGCACAAGTTAAGTGGGTCAGTAAATATCATCATCCCATGCTAGAATTATCTTGTCCAATCTGAAATATGCATGTTTTTAGACCATAGGGGCAGCACACATGAATTTCAACATACTAGTCAAATATTACATGGCGCACATGCCCGTTGCTTGATATTACAAAAGAGGGCAACTAAACCATCATAAGTAGCAAATTATAATAATTATACAGTGACATTTGACATAAATTTAAGCCTACAAAATCCCAAAAGTGCTCACGCTAAGTCCTACAAGTGAGCTCTAGACTATCTGCCTCCGTCTAGTTGTCGCGGTTGCGCCGTGCAGTACCGAAAGACTCTGGGGCAGTAGTGGATGAAGGGCCAAAGTGCTCAGCCTCCTCATACCCGTCGCGGGGAAGACGGTGTCGCTGGACCATCTGCGAAGGCTCCTCCGTTCCTGCACAAAGGGCCATCACTCGACGGCGGTGACTGATCGCAGAGATGCAGGGACATTGGGCTCTTGATCGGATGTGGATGATGGGCTCTGGTATCTCCTCAGCATGCGCTAGTACGGCATCCTCCCTGTATAGTAGCTCCTATGTGAAGAGCCCTTGGGCCACCATCGGCGCGATGCTGTCCTCAAGAGTGGAGATCCTCCGTTGGGCCTCCAACAACTCGCAGGATACGCAACAGAGGTATCCATCGAGTGACCTCGCGAGACCTGCGAGGTGTATTTGGGGAGTGAGGAACTGCCTCCCCTTCACCTGGTAGGCGTGCTCCTCCTGATCCACAGTCCGTGCGGGGATGTGAAAGAATGGGTCCTCCAACTCCGACAGCTCGTGTCGCAGGCGTACGATAGCGACATAGGTCGCGTTGCACAGTGACATCAGGACCGTAGAGCCCTTCTCGTAGTAACGGAAGATGGGGTCTCCGAAGTGACAACCCTGGATAAACACCTGGGTGAGGTACTCAGTGGACGCCGCACTGGAGGGTGCGCTGAAAATCGTGTACCAGGGCGTTTGTGGCCACTCCACGTGCTGTAACATCATCCATAGGGTGTGTTGCAGCGTACCTTTCTCGAAGGCACTCGTGCGATACTGCGGTTCCCAGTAGGTGGTCATCTACATATTCAAGAACAAGGGAAGTTAGTGATCAAATAATGAGAGACATGGATAAGGAATGACATTAGACAAGAAAAGAATTTCAGCACAAGTTTTTACCCATTATCTATATTATTTAACCAATCCTTAAGGCTTAGTTTCAGGTCATACTACCCCTTGGTCTTTATATATATTTAGACCTTCATAATATCAATCAATTTAATACCAAATGAAGGTACGTAGGAGGGGTTTAAAGAATAGTACATCACATCATTTCCAGAATGTAACTAGGTTATGAAATTTTGGAGAAAAGCTCATCTAGAGTGACACTATTCCTTAGTTAAATGATGAATTTCCAAACAAACTTCATGTAGGGTGTTTTAGGGACTTTTTCAAAATATTTTGGCTCTATTTTAATGTCCTAAGAGTGATTACAAATCTTTATTTTCAGAAAGCACACCATCTCTCAAAACTATGACTATTTGGAATGAGATAAGAAGAAATATCCAAAAGAAGGACTTAAAAAAGAGGAGAATACTAAGAGTGGTAAGATTAGCAAAAACTCCTAAATTTTCAGAATCATTCCCATGATTAGAATATGTTGCATTTTGAAAACTAAATCCTAATCTAATAGCCATTCTATCTAGGGCTTGTCCTACAGTCAATATGGCTCTGATACCAACACTGTCGGACCCCAGGCTTTGAATACCCGAAGGCCTCATGTGTGTACCATACTAGTCCCATGATCAGTGGCTAGTAACACAATCACAACATTGATATTCACATCCATACATTCATGCATACAAAATAAAGCAAATGGAGATAGTTAATTTAAGCAGTTAAAGTTATTACATCACAGGTCGACTAGCCAAATAAACACAAGTATCAACAGAGTAACAAAAGTAGCAGTTGAAGTAAAAGTGATAAAAGTAGATAATTTCCAATGGCATGCCCATCCAAACCCTCAGGCAACTGACAAGAGACAAAGCCTAGAGAGATGCATCACCGAACCCTCCGGTTCTGGGTGCGAAGAAAGTATCATCGGGCGTTGGCTCATCCTTATACTCTGAACAGCAAATTAAGAAAGATTGGATACATTGTGTACTCAGCAGGACTTATAGTGTATCGCAAATTTTAGATACATGCAAGGCTATCAAGGAGGTGGCTCTATGCTACAAGTTGTTTTCAGTATTAAGCAAATTTTATTTGCAGTATCATTACATAGTATTTTGCAACGGAAGTTGAAAGAGCAGTTAAATAGATACAGGACATTAAGTAATTGAATGAATAACAACAACTCGCAACCCTCCTCAGCTGCAAGCAACATTTCATTTTCAGCATAGAAATGGCAATCAATTCAAATATAAACCACAAAATATTTCCCGTGTTTTTTTCCAATGAAAGTGTTTTTAAGAAAAACCAAGTCTATACTCGATATGACCGCACTAGGCATGCTCATGACCATGAGCACAACTATTTAAATAGATTTACACTCTGTAGAGGGGTACAAATTTACCCACAGAACACAAATTCTCTATCTTGTTTGGTATCTGTCGATACCACCGTTCACTACCTTAGGTGAGCAGTCTAGAGCACGTGTCGAAGCCTTTACGTCATATAGTCCTATCCTTACACTAGCCTAGCGAATGTATACCCTCACTTCGCCCCGGTACACCCCCGTCGAGTGAGGCATTCGTCGTTGTGTCGGAAGGCTTTGTGGCCAATGCCTCGGTGAAGGGAGCCCCTTCGGACATGCCTCCATCTGATCATGCCCGTACTACTACGGTCTACCAACGTGCAAGGCTAGTTTTCAATGACTTAATTAGCTAATGTTATCACATACCAGCACATGTGGTTGTAAGCTTAGACTTAGATTGATGGCACCGATGTGCGATCCTTAATTGACCCGGACGAGAATCTCTCCCTATCTACTTATGAGGTACATCACTCACACTTCTCAGAATATATTATAACTTGCCCGCATCGAAAACTAGGTTTTGCACTTTTATTTTTATGGAAAATAACAGAGGTACACCACTCATGTTTATCATATTGTCCTTTTATAGCTTTTAGGGAAAAACTTTTGCTCTAATAAGCATTTGTGTGATAGTCGCATTTAAAACTCCCAATTTGACATTATTTGTTGTCTAAATCATACCCTAATGGCTACAATAATAAGGGCATCAATATTTCAAGGAGATACATGCATCGAATAGGATTTACAACCACCGATATCCCAAACATGGCAACTTTATATCAAACATACATGCACGCATGATATATTTTGCAAAAGGAAGTATAATAATTAAAATAGTAGGATCAACATGATCAAGAGGGTTGCTTGCCTTGCTCTAGTTGTTCTGAATAGGAGGATGGATGGTCGTCAAAAATATCGTTTGAACAATCGACGTCTAATCAAAAGAGCTGGAAACAAATTAAATAAGGCAAAATAATTTCAACAGTAACCAAATTCAAACATTTTTGCATATTCAGGTATAGCATGATTTTATATGAATTTATAAAAAATAATCATCTCATTTGGAGTTTTTATGCAAAAGTTATTAAGATTTCAATTTGGTTCGGTTTGAAAATTCGTGAGAAAAAGAAAAGGTGACGTCGAAAGCGTATTTTCCGAGGTTTACGCTTTCTAGCAGAGAAAGCGTATTATCTTATACGTTCTACTAAGGTTTACGTTTTCCAGCAGTGAAAGCGTAGTCTCCTCAGAACTGAAAGCAACTTTTCTATTTTCTTCTGATTTTCAATAATCTTACATGTGGGGCCTACTTGTTAGTGACTCATTCACTAAACACGTTTAAAATTAGATTTCTAGTTATCTTTTTAGCCAGTCCCACATGTCAGTGACTTAGTCCCATTTAAACTCTGTCATTATGGGTTAACCATTGTTTAAACTCGTGGGTCCGATTAGCAGAGAGAGAGAGAGAAGTTGCTGAGCATGCGTATGGCCGAGCGCCATGGCGAGCTCGTCGTCGACGATTGGCGAGACAGCGAGGCTTGGGATGGACAAAAATGGAATCATCTCTCGACGGTGATGCCACCGGGTGGTGATGGAGGCCAAAGAGATGACCGGAGACGCCGCTACGCCGGAGAAAAGCGACGGAGCTCCTCGGGCTCAAAGTGGTTCTCGTGTTTGAGAGGGTTTGTGCATTAGCTTCAGGTAGTAGCTTGGGGACCAAAGGTCATCAGTGCGGCGGCGACAAGGTTTCCCACGGTGGTGCCATGATCAGCTACCACGAAATCTATGCTACGATGGCTAATCCTCTGATCTAACGCGTGTTAAAGCTTCAGGGAACTATTAGAAGCACACCAAAGGCTTTGAAGATGCTGGAGGATGACTGGAGCAGTGGGGCGATGTTGAGCAGCGGCGGTGCAAAGGTGGCTCCTGTCGATAGCATGCTTCAGTGATGGAGATGCTATAAAAAGGTGTGTATTAGCTTGCATGCATCCCAAGGATGGTAGGGATAGGAGGAATCGACAAGGGGCTCATTGAATCAACAGCTAACTAGAAAATGGTTGCGACGTCTGGAAATGGGGAAGAAGATCAATCTGGAGGATTCTTCGTGGTTGAAGCTTCATTAATAGAGGGAAAAGCATCAATGTGTTGTAAGGCACGATATGACACGAAAAAGGGAGGTTCAAGCTCACCCGATTGCCGGAAACGAAGATGCTCCGAAATGGGTGCGCGTCGGAGCTGAGGAAGACGATGGCTTGCCAAAGCTACAGGGTTTCTGGAACTACATCAAGCACAGAGAGGGCATCAGTGAGGTAAGGGGCACGTGATGACGCAGTTGGCGAGGGTAAGGAAGCTCACCCGGGGAAATGGCGTTGCGGAGCTTGCTCATTGGCATTGAGAACGACACACGCGTTCCTGCAAAACCATGGAGTTGTGAAGCTCGGGCTAGCACGAAAAGGAACGGGCTCGAGCTGAGGAAGAAGGTGCGCGTGTTGGAGCTTAAGTAGGTGGGTTAATTTGGTGAGATGAACGACGAGATGCCGGCGGCGGTGCGAGTATCTCGTGGAGGCTGCTCTGGTCTCTTCTCTTGCGTGGCAGTTGGCACCATAAAGAAGGTAGCTAGCATGGGTGGAGGTAGGCGGAGGTGACAGGAGCAGTTGAGTGGTGAAAATGGTGGGCGGAGCGGCAAAACAGTGGGCGAGCGGGTGAAACGCTCCGAGCGCATGCTGGCGAGTGGGAAAGCGAGGTTGAAGAAAGCTCTTGATGTGTGGGTCTCGTATGTCAGTGAGAGGAGAGAGATTAAAATCAGGATTTTGAAATAAAAGGCTGAGGGTTTTGCTGAATTTTTGTACTGAGCAAACATGGTCCAAAATTTATGAATTTTTTTGTGAGGGCTCCTCACCTAGTATAGTTGCTTATGTAAATTTTCCAAAACTTTTTTTGGTCTATGATTTTCTCGAAAAATCTTACAAGTTTCTGTTTTCATGTAATTGCATTGTTACCCTGGAATTTCATTATTTGCTTTAGCAAAGTTTATACATCATGCGTAACAAATCTTTCATACAACATAATTTCAAAATTATATTCTCCCTTTTAATTATACTATGTATTCCTGAAAGGTGAATTTTGAGATGTTACAGAATTGCTTTAGTTTCTAACTAAAAAAATCAAAATCAAGTGACTATGACTGTGCGTTCCTTAGGCCTTGTTTGGATCTCTTGTTTTATGAAAACAGATTCTCCCAAAACCAGTTTTAGCATTGTTTTAGAAAATCTCTGTTTGGATTGGATAACTAACTCTTGAGATAAGCAAAACCGGTTTAGTGTAAATCCAATATTCCTTGTTTTACTAAAAACAAGTCCTGGCCGTTTTTATAAAAACAAGTTCTCCCAAAACCAACAAACTCCACGGCGCACGAACTCGCTCTTCTGCACATTGCGCAAGACGAACTCACTATCACACATAACTCGACTCCGTTCGCGATGGCGGCGAGAAGCGACCGGCGCCTCTGCGACATCTCGACTAACGACCTCCTCGCCACCACGCCATGGGAGCGGCGACCTGCGAGAGAGGAGGCGCATGTGAGCACCGACGACTACGAGCCGACGCGCTTTCGGCGGCGGTGGCTCTGCGTTGTCGCCGGCGCCACCGCCACTCCAGCGAGTCCGTCGCCGTCAAGTCCCCTGACGCGCCCGCCGCTCCAAGAAGAGGCATCGCCCACGCCGCCGCCGACGAAGCTGCTGCCTGAGGCCGGAGGCCGACGGCGTGCCCCGTGATGCGGAGCTCCTCGCGCGCGCCGAGCACATGCACCGTAATCGCGTCATCCACCGCGACATAAAGCCGGGAACATCTCGCTTGGCGGCGGCGGTGGCGGCCTCGACGCCGTCAAGATATGCGACTGGGATCGCCGTCCACATGGCCGAGAAGGGAGATGAGCGAAGGGGAGAGAGACACACACAGAGAGAGAGAGAGAGAGGGGGGGGGGCGGATTGAGTGAGTTAAGCAAAGCGGAAAAAAACATTTTAGCCAAACACGTAATTAATCAAACCTGTTTTAATTTTTTTCATCCAAACATTAGTAATCCATAACTTCATCTTAACAGAAAAACAACTTAAAACCAGTTTTACTAAAAATTCTCCTAAAACTAGTTTTCTTAAAACTCATCTCTTATTTATGAGATCCAAACAACCACTTACAGGTCCATACAGGGAATATAATCCCGTATGATTTCCTGTTCCCCTACGGTAGACAGCACATTAGATCTAGACAGATCGTTGTAGTGTACGCTAGCTTATCTGGCTAGGTACTCGGGAAAACAAGGAATGATCCGCGGCCTCGACCCATGGTTTTTGAGTTTTGAGTAGCCGGGCAGATCGTCCCGTGCATGCTTGCACCGACCAGCCCATCTGAAACAGCAAGACACTAGATGACCACCCGCGCCAGCCGGCGCGGGCACGCACGCGGTGTGTCGTGGAAGGCGGGCGCCACGGATGCGTGGAGGCCAAGGCGAGCGAAGCACGCTGCGGACGGCGCAGGCACGCAGGCGTCTCACGGAAGGCGAGCACGGCACGGGTCCACAAGACGCGTGTCGCGGAAGGCGTGAGCAAGCGAGCGTGGCTCCTTGCCTCTTGGGCCCAGCTTACGCGCGGCCGCGCGAGCGGATGGCCAAATCGGGCTGGCGCACGAGCAGCGAGCGACGTGGAAAGCGGGAGGAGTCCCGCGTCCAAGCCTCCAAGGAGAGTGAGTTTTAGTAATGCTTCTGTGTGGCTGGCTACGTGAGATGTATGCAGAAATGCATTGTAATCTATCTGAATTCTGAAGGCTGGACAGAATCCGATGGCTTGGCGCAGGTGCGCTGTACAGAGCTCAGAGCTGTGTGTACGTGTTTGTGCCTGTTTTGTCGATATGCTAGCTAGGTGAGATCGAGAGAGAGACAGGACGAACCTGGACTTTTTTTTGGGTTGAAAGCCATGTACCATAGCCATAATTTGGTTTCTAGAAGATTTGCCCTTTTCCCACTATAAAGATGACTAAGCATGCACGGCCCTAGCTAGCTTCGTCAGGGTGAAACGACTCTAAAGAGCTAAATATATATATATGTATACATATGTAGCTGCGATCTAATCATGAAAATGTCTGACGGAAGAACTAAAAAAATCAGGGTAAAACGACTCTAAATAAAAGGCCACGGTAGAATTAATATACAACGCCAACGACGTGGTGGTTGACTCCTAATTCATGTAAATCCACGTCATTACCCTGCTTCATGTAAATCCACGTCATTACCAAAAGGATAGGATCTAGCCAGTGGATCTATCATGACGTGGACGTTTTGTGCTGTCTGTAGCGTGGACGTTTTGTGCTGTCTGTAGATTGAGAAAGCGGTTTTCGAGCAGACAGCCTACTCTTTGCGTAAAACGTGTGGAAATTAAAAGCGAAACTACTGTCGTCTACGATCCGCGTAACCGATCAACAATCGGAAGCAAGACCAATCATAATTATAATTAGACAACGTGAAAGTAGAAGAACAAATAGATACAAGATGTGAGGAAGAACAATCCGACGATGTTCTTTATTCCAATGATTTTCTGGTGTATAATACACGAGTTTTCCTCCTATAGTTATAGCCTAAGAATCCTCCTGGGAATTGGTAGGCCATTATATGTTCTTGGAGGACAAGTACCCGTGTTTGCCTCGGAGAGTTGGGGTGCGACACTGCAAACTGTGTGTTTCTATTTAGGCCGTGTTCGGGATGCGGAAATTTCGCACAAAACAATTCAAATCATTCAGGAGTAATAGCTTACGGAGGAATTGCACAGTTTCCTTCTTTCTCTCTCTCTCCGCAAATATAGTTTTTTTTATCTTTTACGGTCTCGAACGCAAGACTTTGATTATGGTTTTGTATCATTAATATATACTAGCAAAAATAATAGAAAATAAGTATTTGCACGATAGATCCGATGACATTTATTTTATGCAATCAATTTATACTACACTTTAGCATATATATTAATGTTCAAAGTTTCCAAAACGTTAACCGCATCTTCCCAGAAGGGAGCACGGAATTACATGAAATCCATAGGTTACAAGCACATGCCCATGCGAAAATCAACACATACGTACAGACGTATAGTCAAACGACAGTGATAGCTCAAGGTGTGGGGTCCTGCAGCAGTACTATATACGGAGCAAAAATCTTTTACGCAAGTTATTTCACTTCCGCCTCTAATTACCGGTGGTCGAAATTAAGTCCGCGTCATTCTCATCAATCAATCACCCGTCCTAGCCTTTGGTTTTATGCAATTAATGGTGCTGATGGTGGTCTCGTGACGATCGCAGCAACGCAAAACTCGTGCTCGGATCAATCTTACCACGTTCGCGAACGCTCTACGACTACGACTCTTGTACGTCGAGGCGTACATTAGTTCTACGGTTCTTCTACTTTCGCGAAAGCTTCATCGGGGGTCGTCCATACAACATAAGAAGAATGAAACAGCAACTACGACCTACTTCAACGAGTCTGTAAGTTCAAAAAGCATGACTACCATAAGGATTGACATGAAGTAAATAACACACTCCAGTGTGTCAGGTTCGATGAGGTAGGTTGTGGTTTCTCCTACACATTTAGGATGAACGCTCAAGGAGCGAGCTAGCTAGCTGAATTCAGGCCTCGAGTTAGCTTTTATATATAGGACGCTTGCTTAGATCTCTGAGAGACGTGATTCCTTCTAATATACCATTTAAACGAAGAAATTATACTTCTTTATCACTTTCAGTATTCTTAAATACCGATTATAAGATACTCCAATGTGATTTGATTGAAAAATTTTCATTGGAGCTCTTTATTTTTGATATATACTCTTTTTCATATATAAAAGAAGTGTATACACTGATTTTGGTATAAAAAGTGCATTTTCATGAATTTTTTCATGGAACTCACTTTGAAGTATCTTATAATCATTAATCATTATTGGAGTATACTCAAATTAATAAAGATATATCATCATACAATTTAAGTGGTATATGAGAAGTGGAAGTATATACTCCTAGGAGTATCATACCATTTTCATATATATAAAAGACACTGACAATAAACCACTCTACGGTTAAGCTTTTCACAGGCACTTAACCGCAAGGTAGTTAACAAGTCGTTAACTGCCTTAAATCTCCGACCGACCGTAACGCTTTCACCAGGACGCTTTCTCCAGAGTAATCGCCGCTTCTTCAGGAGTTATTTAATGGTGGAACGTAGAAGACGAAGAGACAACAGAAGACACACAGAGCAAGGCAACACAAAAGCCAAAGCAGTAGCAAGGAAATTGGTCTTTAAGCCTGATTACTTTGCCTAGCATTCAATACATTCGGTGTAATTAGAAATAGTCCCTAGTCAGGTCTTGTAATTCCAGTTCATATTAATAAAGAGCAGCCCCCATTCTCTTCCAGGATACTCCACGTCATTTTCCTCTTTTTATTTCGTAAGATCGGCGACTCGATCGTCGACAGCTAGCGCCGTCCGTGGGGAAGAAGACGTGAGTTTTCTGAATTCTTGCTCATCAAAATCCTCGCCCAAATCCCTGTAATTGCTCATGCGATTATGCCCGAAGTTTTTGATGAGGAGAACTGGTTCGATTAGGCGGACTACGCTGACCTCGACATGGAAGGATGCATCCGTGCCATGCAAGAGAATAGCATGTCATCCTCCTCCTCCTCCTCCGTTGGTTCGCACATCGCCGATGTCGACGAAGTCGACCCAATGGATGAGGATCCACCCGTACGATAGGTGGCGGTTCCAGCCATTCCGATCGGGTCGGAAGGCCAGGGAACCTCCTTAAGCCCGGTCGTTCTGACCGACAAAACAGGTGAAGAACTTTCAGCACCACAAATCGAGAATCTCTATACTCTCGATGAAATCATGGCTGAAAGATACTCACTTACGGCTTCTAGCAATTCTAGGAGCGAACCGACACCTGGTAGCGGTGTCGATGAAACCTCCACTGGTCGTAGGTCAGGTGGAGATGATCAAACTCTACATACGATCGGCTGTTGGCCGGGTCAGGCTGAGTTCGCCAAGAAGACCTTCGGAGGTGCTCATCTCCGACCGCTCTCCGTCATGGAAACTTTTGGCAAAAGCACTGAGAAACTCTCCATCAGTTACGATGGAAGCTCATCGGAAGATCGCTGCTGGAGGCATGAGGTCAATGCGATCGGAGATGCAAATCCGGATGCCTTGCGCGGTCCTACGCACTCTGCCACGCCACCACGTGTTGGTGGAGATGATGCGGGCCGTCAAGCACCAACTTCCGGAGGCAACAGAGCTGATCAACGTCCATCAATTAACTCACCGGCGCCCGATAAAGAGTAACTAATCGACGTAACAAATCCAAGATCGGGGAAGGTTCAGTCTGCAGACACCTACGCACCGCCCAACCCCGAGACCTTCGATAATCGTATTTAAACTTGTGACGTGTGCAAGATATGTTAAATAATTCTGATCCTGTTCTAATAGAAACTACAGGTTTTGTACAGCTCGTAAGCCAAGTATCGGAAATTCTGCAACAGACTATGCAACGAACGGAGGCGAATCGAGAACAAAGAAGTTCGGGAAGTCGCACCATGACTTCATCTCAACGCCTCCCTCGAAGAGAGGGCAACATGGTCAAATTGGGGAACAAACGATACCTAGGCCCTCTCGGCGATTCCGACCTAGGAGTCACGAGGGAAGAAGGCTATTTCAGATAGCAACTCCCTCACCACGTCGAGAAGAACAAAAGCTGGAACCTGACGATCTCAGGCACCGTTTGAATTAAGTAGGCGGTCGGAGACATTATACAAATGTCCACGATCGGATCGGCTCATCGGAGCGCCTGCGTTCCAACCATAGGAACCGGTCTCCGACCGATTACAATCCGGCGCCTTCCCAGAGAAGGCGCCATGAATCCATTACAGGTTGTCGAGCCTTCTCTGCAGGGCTCCAGGCTGTGCGTTGGCCAAACCGGTTCCGACCGGTTAACTTGGACAAATTCAACGGGACTCAAAACCCGCTAGAATTTCTCCAAATATACACCACCGCCATCAGAGCTGCTGGTGGTGACGAAAATGTAATGGCTAACTATTTACCCACCGTGCTCGAAGGGTCTGCCCGGTCCTAGTTACTCAACCTACCGGTCGGATCAATCTATACTTAGGAGCAACTCTAAGACCTCTTAATCGCGAACTTCCAGGGTACGTACGACCGCCCTGGAAAGGAAGATGATCTCCACCGAATCCGGCAAGGTTCTGATGAGACTTTACGTCAATACATCAAGAGGTTCAGCCAGGTCCGTAATTCCATACCGGAAATCGCAGAGTCATCGGTTATTCAGGCTTTTAAGGCAGGCTTAAGGAACCAGAGGTTTACGGAGGACATGGCAATGAACCCTCCACGAACCATCGTTGAGCTTTTCGACATGGCCGATAAGTATGCCACCGCTAGCGAAGCAATTGAGTGGTGTGAGACCATCGATCGAAAAGACAAAATTCCCCAGCCTGGCCTGGACAAACTAGAGAAAATGAATAAAAAGTCTCTCAAGAAGAAAAAGAACCGCAGACTCAACGATAAGGAAGTCTTAGCGATTCCTGAAAAATTCACGAAGGGTAAGAAGGACTACACCGGTCGAAGCAAAGCAAAGGCTTCAACCGAAGGATTCCAGAAAAACAAGAAGTGGTGTCCACTTCACCAAAGCAGTGGCATGATCTGCAAGACTGCCGTGTCCGCAAAAGAAACCGGAGGATTATTATGCGTAAAGGACCATTTCGCAATATCGAACCCGAGAAACAAGCTCCAAAAAGGACAAGGATGACAATGAAGAGATGGAGTACCAGGATCCCCAACACACACCAACATGATTTTTGGAGGATCTTCTTCATACGAGTCCAAGCGCCATCTCAAGGCCATGGAGCGGAGGTCAACTCGTTAATCTCCGACCATCACCAAGCAGTCAAGGTGGTCGAACACGGTAATTTCCTTCAGCAAAGACTGCCCCATCCCTTCGACTCGACCGGGTAGGTTCCCTATTGTTGTTGAACCAACTATTAATAATTGTAGGGTTAATCGAGTTTTAGTAGATGGAGGTAGTTCTTGGAATATATTATTTGTGAGAGCTTTAAAAGAGATGCAGGTCCCCATGTCAAAGGTGAAACCAGTGAAATATGCTTTTCATGGCATAGTTCCTGGCTCCACCGCCAAACCGATAGGACAAGTTTCTACCTACCGTTACGCTCGAAAGCCCGATAATTTCGAATGTAAAAAATTCCATTTGATATTGTAGATTTTGAATCAAGATATAATGGAATCTTGGTCGACCAAAGATTAGCAAAATTCTTGATAGCCACGCACTACGGTTATCAAAGTTTGAAAATGCCGACCAAGAGGAGTCATTACGGTTCAAGGAGACCGTAAAATGGCCTTTGTATGTGATCGAAATCCTAGAATCGGTTGATGAACTTCCGACTGCAGAGGTCACCCATCTATCAGATAGGTCAAACGCTCGAGGCCGAAGATGACGCCGAAGAGGTATTGCTTGACAAAGACGCTTCTCCGGACAGTGCCAAGTCACTACCTAGGTCAAAAAATGCTGACCCACCCGCTCGCAAGGTTCTGGTCGGAGCAAGACTCGATCCTAAATAGGAAGAGCCGCTCGTCTCCTTCCTTCGAGCAAATCAGGACGTATTCGCCTGGCAGGCGTCCGATATGCCCGGAGTCACCCAGGAGGTGATCGAGCACAGACTAGCTCTCCAGCCTGATAAGAAACCGATCAAGCAGAAGCTACGGCGTTTTGCACCTGATCGGAAGGAGGCAATCCAATTGGAGATTGACAAGCTTCTCAAGGCTGGATTCATCCGTGAAGTCGACCACCCTCAGTGGCTCGCCAACCCTGTAATGGTTAGAAAGAATAATGGAAAATGGCGAATGTGTATCGACTTTACAGATCTTAATAAAGCTTGTCCGAGGGATAATTTTCCCCTTCCACGCATTGATCAGCTGGTAGATTCTACCTCCGGGTGTGAATTACTAAGTTTTTTAGATGCATATTCAGGGTACCACCAGATTAACATGTGTAAAGAAGATGAGGAGAAAACTTCCTTTATCACCCCATATGGCACTTACTGTTATGTTAAGATGTCATTTGGTCTCAAAAACGCTGGTGCAACTTTTCAAAGGTTGATGCAAAAAACCTTTAATCCACAAATAGGTCGGAACCTTGAAGCTTACATTAACGATCTGGTCGTAAAGAGCTTCAACGCTAGTGATCATGTTCATGACTTACAAGAAACTTTCAATAACCTGAGAAGGCATAACCTCAAGTTAAATCCTAAAAGTGTGTGTTCGAGTTTCGCCGAAAACCGCTTTCGGTTTCCTTGTCTCGGCTAGAGGTATTGAAGCAAATCCAAAGAAAGATAAAAGCCATTGACCAGATCGCCCCACCACAAAGAAAGAGGTCCAAAAGCTAACCGGCTATATGGCAGCGCTAAGTCGTTTCATAGCAAGGTTAGGTGAAAGATGATTACTTTTCTTTAAGCTTCTTCGGAAACACGGGAGTTTTGAGTGGACTAAAGAGTTAGCGGTGTACTGGTCGTAGAATGGGATAACATCCGACGTCCAGTATGTTACGTAAGAGAAGTCTTACATGGACCAAAGGAAAGATACCCACAGGTACAGAAGTTACTCTACGGCCTCCTTATGTCTTCAAGGAAGCTTAGGCATTACTTCCAGGCCCACAAAGTGGTCGTACCGACCGGATATCCCCTTGGTCAAGTCCTTGGAAACAGGAAATCATCAGGACGAGTAGCAAAATGGGTGGTTGAGCTAGGGGCATTTGACCTCCATTTCATTTCACGAATAGCAATAAAGTCCCAGGCAATAGCAGAATTCATTGCCGAATGGACAAACCCTGAACCCACCCAAGGGCCTGATGTAACACCCTGATTTTTAGAGCCTTTTTGAAAATTTTCAAAATAAAAAGAACCATTTGGTTTTGATGATAATTCAAAGCTTAACTTGAGAATTTCAGAATTTGAAGAGTTTAAAATGACTTAACTAAACTTCAACTAATCCAAAACTTAGCTCTTTTGGTGTTGCTCTAGCTCTCTGGAGCTATCTCTCCTTTCCTTGATAGGGGTTTCCTTTCCTCTATCCTACATTTGGACATTCTTATATGTCCGCACCGTCCCTCTTGTTTGACCTCTCGTTGATGTTATCTCCTCCTTGTCTTTTCGGGTCTTTCCTCTCCCCTGGAAATCTCTCTCTATTGAGACCTTTTGTTAAGTTTACCCTCCTGGTTCATCCCATCCCTTGGGTTAGAACCTTCCTTAATCTCAATTACAGTATAAACCTCCTCAGAGGTTCAGATTTTTCCTTATATCTAGACCTCCTTTGAGGACTAGACAATCCTTGCGGTTTTGACATTTCTCTTTTGTATGGGCACCCCCTGGGTTTAGACTTTCCTTGTATTTAGCCTTCCTGTGTGCCCAGACCTTCCCTCTTATCTGGCTATCTCCTGGAAGCCACATCCCCTTATGTTTGGAACACTTCTGTGAGTCTAGACCTTCCTTGTATCTAGACTACCCTTTGTTGGCTTGAACCTCTTTGTGGTCCGCACCATTTCTTTGTTGACTAGAATTCTCCTTTCTCGATCTTTCTCTTCATCGACCTCTTTCCCCTCCGGGCTCATTCAAACCCTCATAGTTCACCCGAACCCTGCGGGCTCCATAGAACCTTCCTTTAGTTTATCTCGACCTCATTGTGTCCATTTGAACTTCTCTTTGGGTTATCTAGGCCATCCGTGTTCCTCTAACCTCCCATTCAACCTGGTCTTCTTTGCATTCGATTGAACCACCCTTGTGCTTAAATGAAACTCCTAGTGTTCAATCGGATCCCTTTGGTCTCACCTAGTGTCCGCACCTCCTTCCCCGGTTCTTTCCAAACCTAAGCCTCATGTTCATTTGAGTTCCTTCTATGCTCTTGTGAACCTCTCGGTGATCACTTGGACTCCTTCTCACCCCGATCCTTGTAACCTTCTTTTGAAAAGTCCTCCTAGTGCAATCCGGATACCGCCCAACTCTCGATATTACCGCTTAGGACCTCCTTCTCATTTATCAGACCTTCTTATCCTTTAGACCTCCTTGGCCTGCAGGACCTCTTAGTCCTTTGGGGATCCTAGCCAACAAGACCTCCCTAACATTTGGACTCCATCACACTGTGGTCAGGCCGCCGGGTTTGACTTTCCTAGCTTAAGGATCATTCGATTCGTGTCGAACGGTCCGATCTTGAGGGTACGCTCGATGGTCCAGATGTCCTAGTCGCCTCCTCCGCTCGATCAAGATCGGATGGCACCAGCTCCTCCTCACAGATCCTTGCTTACGCGGACCTCCTCTCTTCCGATCGTGACCGTTAGGATCTCCTGTGGAGGTCCTAGCCCTCGATCTCCACCTTCGATTTGAGCTTGACCTTGGACCTCCCGTGAGTAGGTCGTTGGACTTCTGCCCAGAGGACCTCCTCCCGGTTGTGTCTGTTGGACCTCCCTGTCCTTTGACCACATCCTAATCGCCTGCACCTCCTCCTAGCGAGTCTAGACCGTTAAGATGTTCTTTGATCGATCTCGAGCCATCCAGCACTCTTTTGAGATGATCTAAACCGCCCGACCTCCTTTGATCATCTCCGAGCTGCTCAGATCTCCTTTGCTTATTTTTTGACCGCCGACCTCATCCTTATGAGATCGGACCGTCAGACTCAGCCTTTTAGGGTCCTGCCTCAGACCATCTCGTGGGTGTCTTTCGACCTCCCCGCCCATGAGACCTCCCCTTGTGTGTCCTTTGGACCTCCCTTGCCTTGATCTTAATCGTTAAAGCTCTTGATTTCATCCCACCGCTGAGACCTCCCCGAGTTGATCTCACTCGCTAAGGACCTCCTAGACCAAATCTTGACTGCAATTTCATTTCAATCCTTTGAACCTCTTTTGTCCTTCAGGACCTCCTTGAGTCCTTTGGGACCTCCTCCTTGTTTAGCTGGATCTTCCCATGTCCTTCAGGACCTCTTCGTGTTCTCTAGGACCTCCCCCTTGTTTGGACCCCAACCGTCCAGACCTCCCTTGTAGAGATCTCAACAGTCAGGACCTCCCCATGTCCAGACCTCCCTGTTGAGTTTTGGACCTCCTTTAGGTTCAAACTTCCCTATGGTGTTCAGACCCTTATGGTTTGGACCTCCCTTTTGTGTTTAGACCTTTGTGGTTTAGACCTCTATTGTCTTTTGCACCTCATGTCCTTAGACCTCCTTGTGGCCTTTAGGACCTTTTGTCCTCAAAGATCTCCTTGTTTGTCTTCAGGACCTCCTCCTTGGACCGTCCCCTTTGACCAAGCTGTTCACCCTTTTGACTGGTCTTCCTTGGCTCTTAAGTGCATTTGATGTGGGTGGAGTCACATTAAATGCTGCCACCTACCGTTGTCCTCTTTTCTACTTTTTGTCACATCCCTTGCTTTCTTTATCCGTTTTAGTACCTTAGGGTAGTGTGCTTTTTTACCAATACATTGAATTCGGTCATCCTCTTTTTATGGTGCTTCTATTCCCTTTCTCCTTTAAATAGAGCACCAGGGGTACCCACTGCCTCCCTGTTCTTCATTTCGGCCTCTGCTCTCAGCTTTTCGGTTTTGGGGAGCTCTCCAGTTCCTCCGGTTCGGACCCCTGAGTCTAACCCTTCACCAATCGACCTCTTCCCAAGGATCCTCTCTGGTTTTTCTTTTAGTATCATCTTCTGCTATTTCCTTCTTGCTCAGTTCATTTGGATTTCATTTGGATCTTTATTTGCTTTGCTTTGTACCCGTGTAGATCTTGGCATTCCTAGAGAGCCAGAGCTGTGAGGAAGAATAGATTCTTAAGCTATCAAGCAAGAGGCAAGTTACACTCTTGATCATATTGCACCCAATATTTCAATCTATTTATGTTCAATTTCAAAGTATAATGCATGCTTATTTCTACCAAGTTATTTCAATACCTGTCTTTAAACACATAGTTATGCCTATTTCCTCCATATGGCCAACTTTGACATTGAACCAAATTTGTTGTCACCTTAGACAAAATCTGGTTGATACAATAGTGTGAACCAGGGGCAATTGAAAAACCATATGCTTAGTCTTGCTTAGACCAAAAGTACTTGATTTGGAAAATCTTTACCTTCATGACCAACTATTGTTTAAAATATTTTGACCATGACATTGGGGTGTCATGGGCGTATGAAAAATGCAGCTGGGGAAGCAAAGAAAATGAAAATTGATTTGGACTTGGGCGATTTGGTTTGCTTGGCTGGTGCAATGTTTGTGCACGGACTCTATCCTGGAAAAGGTGGAGGTCCAGGGGTTTGTGGTTGTCGTCCAAGTCAGTTGAGGACCGATCTTTGAGCCGCCAATGCTAGGCCTATGATGGGCTATACCAAAACCGTGCAACCACATGTCTCCAAAGATAAAAGGGACCTAGCTAAGTAATTTGCGTAACTTCCACCGTAGCTTGATCCAATTGGAGGAGGGGAGGTCTTCTATGGCCAAAATGGTCTTTTATGACCTATGTTCCCACTGGTGCAAGAGGGGGCCCAAATCCTGCGAAGTTGAATCCAAAGGAGGCGAAACCTTAGCAAGGAGAGGCTGTGGTGGGACAATGCATTTTAAAGGCTTTGTCATGAACTCTAGACCTCTTACCTTTGGTAGTGAGAGGTGGCATCGACGGATGCCGGATAAACTAGAGGAATCATGTCATGTGGGTAAAGTGCACATCCTCGGCCGAGTGTAAATCTATTCGAATAGCCGTGTCCACGGTCATGGACATGCTGGCAGCGGCCACTCAGAGTTAGATGTTGGTTTTGGGTTTTTCAGAAATGTTTATTAAACCGGTTTTGGGATTGCTATCCCATGGGTTGGGCGGGGAGCCTTGTGACAGGAGGGTATCCTTCACCATCTTGATGATGAAAGTTATCCAACTGAAAATTGCTTTGATAAAATGAATTTTATTTATTGTACCACGGCCTTGGAACTTAATACATGTATTTGAAAGAAACTTGGCTTTACACAAATTAACCATAATAAGCCTTCCATTGAGATATCCATTTATGCATGTCATTTTGTTATCTAACGGGTGTAACTTGCGAGCATGGTTGTTGTGCTCACTCTTGCTTGCTGCTGTCTTTAGCAGGGTCTGGAAGCCTTGGGTTGAGCTTGTTGTGGACCTAGTGGTCCTGGAACGACTAGGATGCGCCCTCCAGCCGATTGCCTGTGGTGTATCGGGTGGCCCTTGTGTTTATCTTCCATTATATTTTGTTGTCAATTGTAAGCTCTCTTGTAAACAACTTCCTTGATATTAATAAAGTCGGTGTTGTTGCAATGCTATCACTATTGTTCTTTGTGAAAGAGCTAGCCATGATCCTTGGGACTAGCTCAAGATGCACAGGAACCTTGGAGCAAGCCAGTCCTCCACGACCACCCTCAGTGTCCGGACGTGTGTGGTTCTGGGGTGGTCTCATCCTCCACGACCTCCTCCGTGGGTCGCGGGTGGTCTTGGGATGACCTCAGACCTCCACGACCTCCCCTGGTCTGGCCGTGGCAGGTCTGCGGGGTGCTCCTTGGCTTCACGACCCCCCCCCTCGAGTTTGTTCTCCTGGACTTCCAGGTGGTCCCGCTGGACCTCCTGGGAGGTCCTGGTGGACCTTCTTGGAGCTCTTAGAGGACCTTTCGGGTGTCATAGGGTTGGGTTGTTACACCCGAATACGAACACCACGAGGAGTGGACAATGTACTTTGACGGTTCCTTGATGTTAAAAGGGTCGTGGGCTGAAGTGATCCTGATATCCCCTACAGGCGAACACATCAAGTACGCCATCCAGTTAAATTTTCTGCCACAAATAATGTGGCAGAATATGAAGGTTTATCGGCAGACTCGGCAGCTCGCTCACTCGGGATTCGCAGACATTAGTGAAAGGCGATTCTCAACTAGTAGCGAATCAAGTAGAGAAAGAGTATCAATGCTCGAGTACCAAGATGTCATCTTATCTGGCGGAAGTACGGAAACTCGAAAAGCACTTCTTCGGTTTTCAGATCCAACATATTCCTAGAAAGGAAAACTTTTTGGCAAACCAGTTGGCACGGATGGCCTCCATGAGGTCAACCGTCCCGCCCGGAGTTTTTCTCGAGCAACTCGATTCACCCTCGGTAGTCGAGCCTTCCGAGAACATACATGATTCTTTACAGGTTGAACAAATCGATCAAAGGAACATGGATGCTCCACAGGTCGTTGACGGTTGGCGCTGTCACGATCAAGGTAGAGATTGGATGACATCGATCTACAATTATCTTCAACATGACATAATTCTGGAAGATGATGTAGAGACTGATCGTATAGCATGAAAAGACAAATCATACACTCTAATCGAAAGTACCTTGTATAAACGAGGATCTCATGTAGTGTTGATGAGATGCATATCTCAAACGGATGGCATTAAGTTGTCAATCAAATCCATGAAAGAGTCTCAGGAGCACATCATTCCTACGTAACACCGGTCGGTAAAGCCTTCAGCAAGGATACTCTCGCCAATCGCCTTCATGATGCAAAAGGACTTGTGACGGCGCGATAATGTCGGTTTATAGCGAATAAGTACATCACCAAGCACAAGCCTTACAAACAATTCCTCTTTCTTGGCCTTTTGCAACCTCGAGATCGGACATTCGGGACCTTTCACAAGAGCACCAGGGGCTTCAATTCCTTTTCGCCATGATTGACACGCTTACAAAATGGATCGAGGCCGAGCCGTTGTTAAAACAACAACCGAGGCCGCTAAGAGATTCCTTATGAAAAATGTGATCACACGATTTGGTGTACCCAACAGATAATCACGAGATAATGGCGCCAGCTCTCTAGCAAATAATTCCAAGAATTTCGCGATGAACTTGGTGTCAAAGTTCATTTTGCTTCTATTGCTCATCCGCAGAGAAATGGAGCAGCTTGAGCGAGCTAATGGTATCATTATGCAAGGGATCAAACGCCGAGTATTCACCGCTTAATCAAACGGTCGAGCTTGGGCTCAAGAACTTCCGCTCAGATATGGGCGTTCAATCACGACCCGATCGTCGCGACCGTGAAACACCATTCTTTTTGGTTTACTGGTGAAGCCATGCTTCCTCCGTAACTCAAAATTGGCTCGCCGAATCGATCGCTTTAACGAAAATGATCGAGAATGAACGAAGACTCGACGATATCAATTTCCTTGAAGAACGCATTTAAACCAAGATCTTTTACGATCGGCGATCTACCAACAAGCCATGCGAAGGTACCATAGTCGTAAGGTGCAACCTCGCAGACCTTCTTGAGGTGATCCGTTCTCGAAAAATTCGTAACCAAGCAAATCGCAATAAACTTTCTCCCAAGTGGGAAGGTCCTTACACTGTGGTCGAAGTCACCCGACCAGGTTCCGTACGACTAGCTATGTCTGATGGGCAAATTTTGTCAAATTCTTAGAACATTGATCAATTGCGTAAGTTCTATGTTTAATTATTGTTTACATTCTTTCAATTCTTTCAATTTCAATAAATTCATTTATTCATTAAAAAAAAGTAACCTTTCTTATATATATATACCTATAGGCTGGTCGTTCATGATTGTTAATTTAAACTAGTCGGAGAAGACAATTTTCTCTCCGATATCCTCTTCCAAGGATCTCTGTTACTCTATGGCAACGACTTCTAAGTCTTACGCCGTATTGGTCCTAGTCGTGAGCATTTTTCCACGTCATGACAAAGACTCTTTTCTTAAGGAAATATATGAGTAATCAGAGCATCATACAAATAACTTTCCATACTAAATGATATGCCTAAGATTATGAAGATTATATTTCATTATTTCAAGATTCTGCTCTGCTCTTGTCAGCTCTTCGGTCGACACGGAAAGCCTCCTAGTCGAACTCTCTCCTTTTTCAAGACGTGGTCCCCCTAATCGGAAGGAGCTTCTAGTGACGGTTCTTTTCTTACGATCCTCGCTACGATCGGATAGAGAGCTTGAACACGCTTTCACGAAATATGTTATATGATTTCCGATCTAAGCATTCCTTCTGACCAGACTTTAGGATAATAGATATAAACAAAGTTCATTTATAATTTGTTGCATTCATTTTTGCATTTCTTCTTATGTCAAATAACAAGGTCTTTTATCCGACCATGTATAACTTTTGATTGGTATTTCGATCATGACAAACAAAGATCTATAACTAGGCGAAGTCATAAGCTGGTTCCAACCACAATGATTTCCTAGTATTACTACGATCGGTTTTGACTTCATATCGGCACATACCTTCAAAACGATGGTTTCGACTTTCATTCTCTTTCTTGGCTACCTGCTTGTATAGTAAAGTTCTTCTACTGTAAAGCAGTCAGGGGCTAGGAAGTGTATGAGAATTTTTTTAAAAAAGAGAGTCAAACAAGATAAACAAAAGCATTGTTAATGACATAAAAGGTAAGTTTTATACATATTCAATATTTTTACACTTTTTGCAGGAGCCTACTCTAGAAATATTCCTGCACTAATTATCGCTTGATGGGGATCCGACCTCCATCTCCTCTACAACTTTATCTCTCGAGTGGCTTGAGTTCTTCCATGAACTTGGTCGCCTCCTCAGGTGGGCAGTTGAAATCATCTTCAACAACTTGGAGATCAATGGAGGGGTCGGAAGCTTTCAGTTTTGCCAAAGCAAAACTAACTCCACTGGCAACGCCTGTTTTTATGGCCTGGGCATAGTTCTTCCGAGTAGTCTTAAGCAGAGTATTAAGATTCTCTAGAAGTTGACCCAAGTAGTTCATTTTCTTTACCGGATCTCTTAGGGTAGGCAGGCTTGATCCTGATCCCATATCAAAGATCATCTTGTTCAAAAATAAAGTCTTTTCATCTAGACTTTGAACGAGAGCCGCCTCCTTGTCTTGCTCAAATTTCAGAGTCTTTTCTACTCTGCCCAAAGCTTGTTTTTGCTTTGCAAGAGTAAAACAGGTGATAAGCACAAAAATAATTGGAGGAAGATAATAAGTCAAGTTTACGACATATTACCTGCAATTTTCTTGTTAAGTTCTTCCTTGCTGGTCGTCGCTTCGGCGATCGACCGGTCCTTAGCTTTGATTTCTTCTTCAAGCAGAGCTGTCTTGGCTTTCTCAGCCAGGATCTCTTCTTTTATTTTCTCCAAATCTATCAAATACGATAAGAGAGAATAATTAGCAAAGGGCGAAGCGTTGAAGAAAGAAAAAGGCTAAGGGGAAAGTTTTTTACTTTCTAATTTGGATTGTTTCTGCTCCAAGTCTTTAATCCGCTGGGTCAGTCCTCCGACCACAGCAAAATTCTCAACCATATGCTGCTCAAATAGCATTTTCCTCTTTAAAAATTCTCTATAAAAGATACTTACCCGGATCACCAAATGATTATATCCACCAAATATTGAATCAGGATGCATTTTGATTTGATGATCCGATATTTTCCCCATGCCTCGTCAAGCTTCTTATCCTCGATAAATCGAGGGTGAAAAGGGAACTTGTCAGGTTGAGGAGAATTACCGACAATGGTCGGAACCCATTGAGGGCCTTTAGGAGCATCTACCTCCACAGAAGGAGTTAGAACCACCAATGGTTCCAATTCATTCATGGCCCCGACGCCGCCGGGGCTTCTCCGACCATCGCTTCTCGGGAACTCTGTCTGGAAATGGTCTGCTCATGGACCTCTTCAAGTAACTGGTCCTTAGAAGGAGTCTGGTCGAAAATGACCGGAACACCAGAGGACCTATACTAAGCAAAGAAGGGAAGTTCAAAAAACATCAAATCATCAAGAAATTATTAAAGGTATACATTTATACGACCACTTTCATTTGAGCATACCTAGTTAATTTCCGAGATTTGACTTTAAAACGCGGAAGAGTAAAATCTGTACCGTCACCCTTCCTTTTCTTTTCTTCTGATCTTGCCCGTTCCGAACCGGCAGAATTGGCCAAATCCGTTGCATCATCCAACAGGATGTCGGAGCGATGCCCTCGATCACCGTCAAAAGATTACGCCCTGACCATCCGGTGGGTGGAGTGGTTTCACCACCTCCTAACCAGCTTGTTCCAAGAACAATCGTCCGGCCGCAACGACCGGCCCGAGTTGGCGATCTCATGATCGCGCACCGTTGGCCTTCAACCTTCTCCACCTGAACCAATAAATAAATTTGGTTAGGTGATGAAATCTTTTATCTAAATTACATATATATTACTCAAATGTTCTCACATTTGGAGATTCATCTTCTTCCAAAGGCATCCGGGCACGAATCGGTCGGAACAACGGTGGGATGTTTAGCCTCACCAGTTTGTGTGATTCGTAACCCAACCAACTACAAAAATAGAGCATGATCAAAAATCTGATCGGAGAATATGTATGCATGATAAAAGAATTTTTTTGATTGTTTACCTTAAGCCTCCTTAGTCTTTCTTCAGCAGGAACTGTGGCCAAGATCTCAGGGAATCCAGCCTTTTCTCCAGGCTCCCCTGCACAGATCAGCCTGATCCGCTCCCTAATTTCCTCAGGGGAAAGAGCTTTGAAAGAAAAAGGAGAGGAAAACAAAACATGAACATGTTTTAAGGTAATACATTAATTAAATAAAAAAACTAGTCGGAATTTATCTCAAAGACTTCCCACCTCCTGAGATAGCTTCATCACGACCAATGGACCAAATCAGGGAGTGAGTCCGGCTTCAATGACTAATCTGTGCTTGGTGAAGTCCCTCACCACATGCCAAGAGGTCAAGCCCTTGACTCGCAGGTCGTAGATGGCATCCACCCATCGTCCGACCAACCCTGTCTTCTCCACGGTCTTCTTCCACTTGAGATTTTCATTCGCTCTCATCCCGGCGAAGTAGAGGCCATCATCCCTTGTAACCGTCATGTAAAACCAGTTCTTCTTCCATGACGACCACGAGGATTTCGAGTACATATGAATATACTCATTAGCTTTCCGTCGTGAAGGCGCAATGTACATTCTCCGGGAGTTTCGTGGTTTTCCCATCACCATTCGGTAGAAATACCAAGAGCCTCAAACTCGGAGGCACTCCTGTATGCTTCACACAAATATGTGAAGATGCTTGATATTGGCGATAGAATTTGGGGCCAAATTCACCAATTCCACCTCGAGAATTCAAGAACGCGGAGAAGGAATTTGTGTACTGACAACCTCAAATTTCACATTCGATGTAGGCGAGGAAAACAGGATTTCTCATCTTCGCGCTTGGAAAATGCTCTCCAAACGCCGGTCTCCATCTCGATCAAATTCTTGTCCTGGAAGCATCCCAATCTTCTCCAAAGCCTCAAGCTTTTTCTTGCTCAATTCAAGGCAACCACTTTGTGATTTGCTCAGACATGGTGAAAATCTCAAGGATGAGTAGAGTTCGTAGGAGATTTTGTGGTCAAGAACAAGAAAAGAAGGACAAAGATTTTTTCTCGGAAGGAGATCAGAAAGGGGATCTGGAAGCATAAAAAGTCCAAAAGGTCTAGCGATGGGGATTTTATAGCCTCAGATCTTTAAATTACGATTGGAGGTTATCCATAAAAGTTTGAACGGCAAAAAACTTCTTTTTTGCCCAACGGACAGAGGAACTCTTCAGTTCCCAAGGCAAGTTCTCAACTTTAAAATAAACACAAACCACCTCGAATGTCACGACATTAAATGGGGGTCTGCCCGATACAGATTCATCAGAAGAAGGTGTTCACACGACCTGTTCATTTAAAGTTCAGGGGCTAGCTGACGAGGATTAAAACCTTTATGTATTAATTTAAATATATAAAAGACCATACGTCTTCATGGTCGTAACCCCTAAGGCTAACGACCACCGGGTCGTAAGGATTCGAGAGGTTACACGATGGGTACCTCGTCGACTAGGTTTCACCGTAGTCGCTCGGAAATGCTATGAACAGCACCCTTAACAGTATGATGAATGGAACACGTGCAAAACGTTCCATACCATGCGATGATATACAAAACACTGACAATAAACCACCTTACGGTTAAGGTTCTCACAAGTACTTAACCGCAAGGTAGTTAGCACATTGTTAACTACCTTAAACCTCCGACCGGTCGTAACGTTTCATCGTGGCGCCTTCTCCAGAGTAATCGCCGCCTCTTCGGGAGTTATTTAATGGTGGAACGCAGAAGACGAGGAGGGAGACACAACAGCAAACAATAGAAGACACGCAAAGCAAGGCAACTCAGAAGCCAAAGTAGTAGCATTCAATACATTCGGTGTAATTAGAGATAGTCCCTAGTCAGGTCTTCTAATCCCAGTTCATATTAATAAAGAGCAGCCCCCATTCTCTTCCAGGATACTCCACGTCATTTTCCCCTTTTTATTTTCGTAAGATCGGCGACTCGATCGTCGACAATATGACACATTCACATATTAGTAAACAATTATATCTGAATATTTGCTAAAACTATGCTAAAACCGCTAATTTTACGGCAAGTAGTTCAACACTTGTGCAAAGAACTTGGCATACTCATGCCTAATCCTACAGTCGTCGCTGTATAAAAAGACGTAGTCGTCCCACCCTTTCGTCACGCCGGTGCTTGTGCACCGGTGGCTGTCCTCCGACAGCGCTCACACTCGGCCCAGCAGCCTAGGCATCTTCTTCCACGCCACCTCTTGGACCACGTCAGCAGCGAGCCTCCGGCACTGCCTGCACTCCCGGTTGGTCCTCTTGGTCGTCTCGCATCCGCTGCTGGCTGGCTCGCCCTCGACCTGACTGATGTAGTGATTTCCATCGTCGCGCGCCTCGCCGACCGTGTAGAGGAGGAGACCGAGCACGTAGGCCGTGGCCTTGTGGCCGGCGACGGCCGCCCGTTTGAGGCACACGAGGCCGTGCTGTATGTCTTGGGGGCGCGAAGACACGCGCGGGGATGACGATGAAGCAGGCCTCCTAGTTGCCAGCGCCGGCCAGGTGGTTGATGACGATGAGGTAGCACTCGTTGTCTAGCCACTTCATCGCCTCCTCCCGCTCCAGGGCCACGCGCCTCCCCACGACACACTCTTTGGACGCCTTGTACATGGCCTTGCAACTAAAATTCAAGACGACAGAATCTTAATACAAGAATTACTCCATAAGAGAAAATTAAAAGGACAAATTAAGGTCATTGTTGCTAGTCAAATTCAGTCAAATTTTGCGCCGTATCAACTGATACAACTTTTCAATTTTTCTCTTTTTTATAGATTTTTAGAGAAATTACAATCAGGTTCTCTATCGGTCTCTGAAACCGAAACGAACACCTAAAGCTTTCCGACAACTAGGATGATATGCTATAGTCATCTTCAGAAACTGACTCTGAACAAAAATAGAACAGGATACTAACTCCTTTCAGACCTACCAAAAACAAAAGAACAGAATAAGTATGTGGCTCGTAGGCTGTAGAGGTCAACCATGGGCTGAGGAGAGCTCACGACCACGAGGCCGACGATGTGGATGGCGACATTATGAGGAAGACTGACGGCGATCGCCGACCTCCTCACCTTGGTCCTTGCCGTCATGCTTTGTGTGCTCAGCATGGCGTACGTATTCAATACCATGCGTGCCCACCATGGCGCGCGATGATCATTCTTATAAAACGTCGAAGAGACGTATCGTAACATCGGCGCATGAGACGAAGAAACGCGTCGCGTGAGAGCCGAAACATTGAATTATCACAGATGGTTATATTTAAAAACCGTCTGTGAAGTCTGTAATCACAGACGGTTCTAACCTAGAATCGTCTAGGAATTATCATCACAGACAGTTCTTATTAAAAACCGTCTGTGATGATCCAGCTTCATTTGTAAAGATAGGAAAATGAGCATCAACCATATTTATGAAAAATAATTCCCGAAAAGACGGTGATTCTTTGGTTACCAACGATTTATTAAGAGCAGATTCTAATAAATCCTATCCGTCAGACTTCCGTCTTTATTCGTTTAATCTTGCCACAAGTTGTTGGCCTATAAATAACCATTAGAAGGGTAGAACTAAGAAAAAATCACTCACAAACTTCCCATCTTTTCTTACTTCCATTTCTTCTTAAAGTTCTCATCATCTCCATATACACTTCTAGTAAGACAAAATTCACGGAACAAATTGATTTTTCGACCATCGTGGAAAGAACAAAATTCATGGATGACTTCAATAAGGTGGTCGGAAAGTCAGTTTGGTCTATGGATTTGAACTCTTCAAGAAATTGGTAGAAGATCATATCCCTACAATCAGGTGAGCAATTCACTGTCTATGATGTGCAATTTCTGATCAAGTGAAGTACTTCTGGTTTCTTCTGTTGATCAGAAGTTACACATCAAAGATAGTGAAGTTACACATACTGCTGGAAATCAACTTCGACCACTTTAAAAGATCAATCCCGAGGAACTGGTCGGAATCGACTATAACCAGTTGTTTCTCCTTATAGACAGTTCCAATAAATAACCGTATGTGAATTTAGTAATATCACAGACGGTTCTTCAACATGAACCGTCTGTGATATTTCACAGACGGTCTTCAACATGAACCGTCTGTGTTGTTACCTCTTCACAGATAGTTTTTAACGTAGCCAGTAACACAGACGGTCGCTAAACCAAAACCGCCTATGATTGTATTTAATGCTGACGGTTTTAGTCAACCGTCTGTGATGAGGCGTCCAATATTAGCCTTTTTGTAGTAGTGTAAACACATCACAACCACAAACAACTAAGTACTACTTCTACTAAACCTTAACAGAACACAATATTGACAAAGATAGGATACTGCTACTACAACTACACTACGAACAGATCACCAACTAAGAACATCACACAAATCAAAATGTCTCGACGAGGAAATCTTCAAAGCACACACCTATTGTTCCTGCACTAATACTACAAGGAGAAATCCCCAAACTGAAAACACCTTGTCCACCTGTTTGACCTCACGCAATAAAAATGGAAGGAAGAAACACAAATCACTTAGATCAGTAAAACAAAATTGCAGATCTAGGAAGAACACAAAAAATGACTCTGAATCCAAATCACATCCGTTGGGTCAGGTACAAACCACACACTAAAAACCCTCTTAAATCGCCAAACTCCTATTCGTTGTGTCCTCTCCTTGTGGCTACCAAGGCAGATCAAGAGCCCTCATTCGGTTCACTCCCTCTCCCTCTTGATGGTTCTTATCCCCCAACGCACAGTGTAATCTGAGGGGGAGTAAATATGAAGGAGAGGAGACAGAAAGACCAATGCACAAAGCAATAGCAGTAAATAGATGGAAACAAAAACACACGGTCTCCAATGTTGAATAGTGTTCAAATCGGATGGTTTTACACACAAAACAGTTTCAGTAATCTCAACAGGTAGACTAGTTAACGCACCTATGTGCCCTGTTGGCTTCAAAGTCTGGTGTCGATCTTAGAGCTCCATCGGACAGCTACGAAATCGAGTACTGTCAAACAAAAATATACTCGAGTACTAATTAGCAAAAACCCTATAGGGAAACTGAAGGAGTAGTTAGCTGGGCTCGTGTGAACTGATCGTACAACGGAATTAACGGACTGAATTGGACGAGGAGGCGATCGAGAGAAATTATTCATGCATGGTACGTTGTTGCATTCTGCATGCATGCATGGATCAGGCCGGCGGGACAGTGCTAGCTTCTGCAATTAATTAATTTCGTATCTGCAATTAACCCTCTCGACGAGGCCAGCCTACATCTGCTGCATGGCATTGGCCTCGTAATGGTTCATGGCAACTGATGAGATTGCTCGCTCGCTCGCTGCCTCTCCAATATTAGTACGCTCCATGGTATATGCATGGTTAATCTGCTCCGATCAGATCCGTTGCAATTAAACATTCTGCACAATGCCCAGCGCTCGCGCATGCATGTCAAATTGATAACAGATCGATGGAGACTGCTTCGTCGCCCCCACACAATGATCAATCACGCACAGGATTATTGTTATCTTCAAGGTTGCGACTGCCTGTTGGTTTGCAGCCCCGCATCAACGACTTGCACAAGCATATACCAGTAACAACACTACCAGAAACCGGTATTTTCCCGAGTGTCCAAAACACTCGGAAAGTCCCCAAAACACTCGGAAAAATAATTTCCAAAGGTCGACCGTCGGGAAAAATCACTCGGGATAGTTTAGTCGGGGTTCAAATTGGTTTCCCGAGTGTTCCCGAGATTACACTCGGGAGAAATAATTTTCCCGAGTGTTCGGGGTTACACTCGGAAAACCTAAAACACTTAGGAGAATAGTTTACACAACGGGTTCCCCCACCGTAACAGAATACTTTCCTGAGTGTATATCGACCAAGGACACTCGGGAATAGTATATTTTTCCTGAGTGTTTCTGTTGGAAATATGCCCTAGAGGCAATCATAGAGATGATTATATTTCATTATGTTCATAATATTGGATAATATGTTATCATGTTCCTTGAATGAATCATTAGTTATGAAGATTAACAAGTATGTGACTTGTTGGTGAAACTCTTAACTTATATGATGTCGTTCTAAATGAATCCCTGGTCAGATGTCAATGGTCGGAACACCAGTGACTCTATGTAACGACCCGACCTGGGGTCACCCGATAGGTCCTCCAGGATCTCCCGAAAGTCCATCAGAACCTCCCAAGAGGTCCAGTAGTACCACCCGAGGGGACCTCCAAGACTACTCAGGAGGTCCAGCAGGACCACCTGAAAGTCTGGAGACCAGACCCGAGGGTCCCAAGGTGGGCGTGAGGCACGTGGAGGACCCCAAGTGCCACGACTCAACCCAGGAGAGGTCGAGAGACCAATCCTGAGGAGGTCGTGAGACCTGAGGTGACCCAAGTCCTTCCATGACCAGACCCGGGGGAGGTCGTGGAGGGCTGGGATCACCCCAAAGACCCCCCACGATCAGACCCAAGGGTGGTCGTGGTGGTCAGGGATCACCCCATGGTCCTCTGTGTGAACCGAGCTAGTCCCAAGAATCAACAGCTAGCTCTCACAATATACAAAAGTGGTAACATACATCAACGAGAACTTTATTAATATCAACAAAGTTGTTTACAAGGGAGGCTTATAAGTCGGCAACCAAAACACAGTGGAAGATGCAACAACAAGCCACCCGATACACCACAGACAATCAGCTGGAGGGCGCATCCTAGTTGACTAGGACCTCTTGGTCCACAGTAAAGATCTCGTCAAAGCTTTCTTTCCCTACTCAATAACAATATTAAGCAAGAGTGAGCACAACAACTATGCTCGCAAGTTACACCCGACAAATAACAGAATGACATGCATAGATGGATATATCAAAGGAAGGCTTAATATGGACGATTTGCATAAAGCCAAGTTTCATTTAAATACAACTACTAAGTTTCCAAGGCAGATAACAATAATTAAAATTTATTTTCTAAATCTCGGTTTTCAGTTGGATAACATTCATCACAAGTAGTGAAGGATACCCTCCTGTCACATGGCTCCCTCCCAAACCCATTTGGATAGAGATCCAAAACCATTTGACAAACCATTTTGAAACAAAACTGAGATCTAACTTTGAGTGGCTTTGCTAGCATGTCCAAGACCGTGGACACGGGTATTCAAATAGTTTTACGCTCTACAGAGGTGGGCCCCCTCTTGTGCCAGGTAGGACTTACATAGTCGTAACATGATAACCCGCCGCATCAGAAGGAACAGCCACGATAGAACATTACAAATTAATTGGCTAGGTCCTGCCCACTCAAGACATGTGGTTTCATGGGGCGGCTAGCAAGATGCGGCTCTCAGACCGGTCCTTAACCGACCTGGGCGACCACCACGAACCCTGGGCCTCAACCTTACCCAGGTTGAACCCGTGCATAAACATGCACCAGCCAACAAACCAATTCGCCCAAGTCCAAATCCATTTTCCTTTTCTTTTCTTTTCAAACATATTTACAAACCTCCATGACAACACAATGTCATGGCTCAGCTTTTAAAACATTTAGACAACATTGGCCTTGGCAGTAAAACTTGCCAAAACAAGATTTTGGTCTATGCATGGCTAAGCATCAGATTTTACAAACCATGTTAGTTCATACTATTGTATCAGCTAGCTTTTACTGCGGTGACAAGGGTGATCAATTCAATAATCAAGATTGGTTGTACAATGGAATTAGGAATAACTACAAAGTTAAAACATGGATTAAAATACTTGAATTGAAATAAGCATGCAGTAGTAATTTGAAACATAATATAAGTAATTTGGAGTACTGGGTTCAATATGATCAATAGTGTAACTTGCCTGGCTTGAAAGCTTGAGGATCTAATTGGGAGAACTCGGGCTCCCTGAAGAGACGCAATCTACATGAGACAAAGCAAAGAAAAATCAAATAACAGCTAATAAGATCCAAATGAACTCCAAACAACCCAAATAGCAAAGAACAGAACAAGATGAACTAAGAAAGGGCTCTCAGGAGGAGGTCCAAGAGGTTGAAGGGAGGTCCGACGAGTTGGGGGAAGTCCTCGGGAGAGGGTGGTCTTTGCAAAAGACCAAAAAAAGGGGCAAAGACCAAGAGGGTGGTCTTTACAAAAAGGGAGGTCTTGAGAAGGTCCCGAGAGAGCAAAAGGAGGTCTCAGAGGAGGAGGTCCGGAGGAGGACCCAAGAGGGTTGTCTCTGCAAGAAGACCGAGAGGGTCGTCCATGCGAAGAGACCTGCAAGGACCGAGAGGGTGGTCCTTACAAAAAGACCAGCAAAGACCGAGAGGGTGGTCTTTGCCAAGGGAGTTCTTGAGGAGCTCAGGGGACGTACTGGGGAGGATGTACCAAGGAGGTCAAGGAGGTCTTTGAGGAAGAGATCCTTAGGAGGTCCTCAGAGGGTCATCTTTGCAAAAAAACCAAGACAGTCATCTTTGCAAAGAGGAGATCCTCGGGGGATCCAAAGGAGGAGGTTCAACAAAGGACACAACTATGCTACGTGGTCGTAAGACAAACACGACTACGCAACACAGTCATGCATGGAATACAAAAAGGATATGGAGGTACTCACCAAGGACGAGAGGGAGATAGAAGAGGAGAGGGAGGTCGAGGGCTCGGCGGCGACGGTTGAAGGTGACGCTGGCGCTCCGGCGAACTCCTTTAGCGGTGAAGTGGTGGCGCAAACTCCGGCGAGCTCCTTATCAACGAGGAGGCGACGTCACTGCCTCAACAGACTCCTTGGCGAAGCTTCAAGCACTGAGCAAGATGGAAAAGAGTTGGAGAGCTAAGTGGCCCAAGGTGAGGAGAAGAGGGCTGCTTAGGCTATTTATAGCCAGAGTTGCTGGGAGTTCCAAAGGGCTCCCACGCTCAAGCGTAGGTGAAGGAAGAGACGGGAGCAGGTGGAGGAGGGGACAAAAGAAAGAACAGATGATGCAAAAAGTGGTAGCATTTAATGCGACACAACCGGCATTAAATGCCCGAAGACTTCTGTGGCGGTTGAGATACGGCCGGGGAAATAGAAAATGAGCATGACTGGCAAATGGGACCAGTCAACGCTCAGCCAGGAGGTCCTGCGGAGACCTGGAGGAGGTCCCGCAGAGGTCAAGGGAATCCTGCCTCGCAAGGGGTGGTCTTTGCAAAAAGACCACAGGGAGGTCTCGACCAAAGGAGGCCGCGGCAAAACGACCAAGAGAGGAGGTCGCGGCCTCAAGGGGAGGTCGCCGCAAAACGATAAAGAGAGGAGGTCGCGGCCTCAAGGGGAGGTCGCTGGAAAACAACAAAGAGAGGACGTCACGGCCTCAAGGGGAGGTCCTGACCACAAGGGGTGGTCATGACCAGGAGGGTGGTTTTTGTAAAAAGACCACAAGGGTGGTCTTTGCAAAAAGACCAGAGGTCGGGAGGACAAAGAGGTCCTCAGGAAATCCCCGCAAAGGTGGTCTTTACAAATAGACCACGAGGTCCTGAAGAGAAGGAGGTCAAAAGGGCAAGGGAAAGGCACAGTGAAACAGAGCCGTTTGATTCAGATCGGGTGGCTCAAAAGGGATGGGACGTTCGGACTAGCCGAACATGCCAACAAGATCGGGCCATCCGATACAGATCGGATGGTTTCAAACGAAGATGTGGAGGTCTGGTCCATCAGATCCAAACGAAGGGAGGTCTGAACCATCAGATCCAAACGAAGGGAGGTCTGGACCATCATATCCAAACGAAGAGAGGTTTGGGTGGAGGGGTTTTCAAAGGAAGAGGGATCCATCGGAGGAGATCCACAGAAGATGGTCTAAATGAGGTCTTGATGATCAGGATGAACTCAAAGGGAGGTCCAGACTATCAGATCAACTCAAGGGGAGGTCCTGACGGTCAAGATCTAACAAGGGGAGGTCCTGACAGTCAAGATCTAACAAGGGGAGGTCCTGATGGTCATATCAACTCAAGGGGAGGTCCTAATGGTCAAAATCTAAGAAAGGGAGGTCCTGATGGTCAAAATGACTCAAAGGAGGTCTCGACGGTTGAGATGAAATCAAAGGAGGGGAGCGATAGCGAGGGAAAGGCGCGGAGGAGCGGGGCTATCCGATCTAGATCGGAGGGTCCAGAACGAGTGGGAAGTTCAGATGGTCCGAACAGCCCAATCGCCACGGACGGTCTGATGAAAATCGGACGGTCTAGCAAGGAAGGAAGTTTTCAAGGGACGTTTGAACCCGAGGGAGGTCCAATCAAAGGAGAGTTTGAACCAAAGGGAGGTCCAAACGAAAGGAGATTCCCAAAGTAAAGGTTGGACCAAAAGGAGGTCTAAATGAATACAATGAGATCCAGGTGAACCCAATGGGGTTCAAATGAACACAAATAGGTCCAAAAGAATACAGGGAGGTCCAATTAAACACAGAGGAGGTTCAAATGGACTCAAGGAGATCCAAAGGAACACAGGGAGGAAAGAGGGTTGGACCAGAGAGTTCTAGAAGAGAGGAATTCAATCCAAAATTTGGATTTCAGATATCAAGGATGTTTGAAACGCAAACCCGAGCTTAGGACATCTCGGGGGTGGTTGTGACCGAGAGAGAGGTCAAAACCAAAGGGAGGTGTGGACATAAGGGCATGTCCAAACAAGAGATATCCAAACAAGAAAAAGGTCTAAACCTCAGAGGGAGTCTAAACCACAAAGGGGGGTTTAAATGATGTCCTGATCCAAAGGGTGATCTGGACCAGGAGGATGGTCTTTACAAAAGACCCCCAAGGGTGTCCAACAGGGTGGTCTGAGCAAAAAGGGGGAGGTCGTGACCACAAAAGGTGGTCTTGACCAAAAAGGGGTGGTCTTCACAAAAGATGAAAAGAGGTGGTCTTTGCAAAAGACCACGGGGAGATCCAAGGGAGGAGATCCAAAGGGCAAGGAGAGGCACAGCTAAGCAGAGCCGTCCGATACAGATCGGACGGTACAAAAGAGAGGAGGGCACGGGCAGCGCCAAAACGAAACAGGAGATCTGGACAGAGAGGAATTCCAGAGGGAAGGGGAGGTCCGAGCGGTCAAAAGATGGGAGCAACACCAGAGGCCAAGAAAACACAGAGGGAACCAACTTTGGATTAGTTGAAGTTTAGCTTAGTCATTTTAAACACTCAAATTCTGAAAATCTCACGTTAAGCTATGGAACTTCAACAAAACCGAATGATTCTTTTTTTTTATTTTGACGATTTTCGAAAGGTTCAGAAAACCAGGGTCTTACAAACCTACCCCCCTTAAGGGAATCTCGTCTCTGAAACCGTTGTTAGCTGGCTAATTTCACTGCCTGTTGCTTCCTCGGACATTTATTGGCGTAATGTCCTAACTCTCGACAATGGAAGGACATGACACTTGCAGCATGAGGGAACTTCTTCCGGGGCTGGCCTTGAATAGGTAACTTGGTGGTGCTAGAGCTGACTGGGTGACTCACTGTCTTATCTTGGGGCATTAGCAAGCCCAAACTCCTACACTTTGGCAATTGTGACAAAATCCTTCTATTGTTCTTTCTCCCTGCTGCTGGTGTTGTTGTTGCGATCAGGGTAGCTTCTGGAATGATGTCCCTTGCTGCTTCGCTTTAGAGAAACTGTCCACCAATCACATGAGCCTTGGAGTTCTTCGCAACACTTTGCACTTGATCCACTATTTTCCTCTTTTGACCACTGTCCTATTGTCGATAGGGAGCTTGAAGATTCAGTGCCTTGGGATTGGCCCTACTGAAACTCAGTTCTTTTGATTCTTGGGATAACCTGGTAGACAAATCCACGTTCCTTTCTTTCTCAACTGGATTGAGAGTGGCTTGATAACCTTCACTCTGCTGCTGCACTACAGGAGCCCAGGATGTGTTCAAGCAACCCTTGCCCTCATGACTTGAACAATTGATTTCCTCTTGGCGTGGTGTCTCAGGTCTTGTTGATCAGTCTTCTAGTGCTGAAGTGTCTTGCGGTGCCAAAGAACACTTGCAAAGGGCATTGGATAAGGAAACACTGTTGGCATTCATCTGTTGCATTATCCGTTGCATAGGCTGAGTTTGGGTGACCAAGAACTGATTCAAACTCTAGAGGATCTCTGCTGTCAGACTTTGGTTTTCTTCAGTACTGAAACTCTGAGGGGCTTTGCGGCTGGCATTGCTTCCATCTTTATTCAACATCTGCCGGGTGCTCCAGAGGGTTGGGGAAAGAGACCAATGATAGGTAAGAGTCAAAGAAGACAAAGAGGGGATAGAGCAAACAACACCCCAGCAAAGAACCAACACAAGAGCTGCAAGAAGAGCTAAACAACTTAACAGCGTTCTATCGATTAGCACTTACCATCTGGTGAGGCGACTCAGTACACAGAATGAGTCTAGGTAGGTAAAACTATAGGGCTGGGCTGACGAGGCGATCTTCAATCTTCGGTCTTCAAGAAGGTCTTGCATGATGTTTTTGAAGAGTAGAGACGACGATGCTTCTTTTCTTCCATCTGGCTCTCTTTATGAACCACTTGTCTCAACCATGTGCTGGGTGCTAGCTACAAGCTAAGAATCAAACTTCCCAGTCTAGCCAGATCCACAACTTAACATTATTGAGTTCCACCAATTCACTTATCTTAGAATCACCCAAGTTAGAAGAATTCAATCGTTCAATCAGGATCACAATCAGCTGAAAAGGCCTTAAAATCCACAGATCTTCATTAAAGAGTCTCCCAAAAGACTTCTAGCAATCCACCAGTTCAAAATTGGTTCACCAAATCATTTCATCACCATCTATCCAGCAAATATTTGATCAAAAATCAAAATCAGCAAGGTATCATTCAAACATACCTTCCAACATTCACAATCCAACAATTCCAAAATCTGATCCAGACATATTTCTAAAGCCCAATCAAGATTCCTTTCAATTCCAAATTCTCTATTCAATCATATCCAACTAAATCCAGTATAACCCACATATTTAATTCCAATCTTCTAATCAGCATTGTAATCTGCCCCAGATTTAAGAGTATTCAATTTATCCTAATAATCGAATCAAAACTTCAAATCCTTATCTTCTTCATGATCCATCAAAACTTTCTTGCAAGATCAACTTCTTGCTTTCACCATCCATACAATCCACCATTCACAAACAAGGCATATCCACTAACATGCCCCCGAATTCACAAGACTTCCTATAATCATCAAAAATCCTCAAAAATCTTTACTTTACAAAATCCACCTCAAGATCTTTGATTCACAAAATCAACCTTAGCAAAAATCCTTCAAAGCTACCTAACTTGGCATCCAATGCACTGGTTAACTCACAAGGGCAGCTTCCAAGAGCCTTTGAAATTTGGTCAATCACCGCCCAATCTTCCCGAGGCATCCAGAACTTGAGCACGAAGGGTTCGGTCCTGTAGAGGTTACAAGGGAAAGAGGATCCATTTGACATTATAAAATGATGACAAGAAGGAAAGCAAGGAAAGATAGAATTAAGGTTAGAAAGAATACCAGAAGGGAGGTAAGAATAGAAAGATGACCCAGATAAGAAGAGCAAAAATTACTTTTCTTGTTATATAAAATAGGTTTTGAGATTCTACGGCCATTCTACTAGATTACAACCTGCAGTCAAGATGCTCTTATACCACTTTGTAACGACCCGACCTGGGGTCACACGAGAGGTCCTCCAGGATCTCCCGGAAGTCCATCAGGACCTCTCAGGAGGTCCAGTAGGACCACCCGAGAGGACTTCCAAGACCACCCAGGAGGTCCAGCAGGACCACCTGGAGTCTGGAGACCAGATCCGAGCGTCCCAAGGTGGGCGTGAGGCACGGGGAGGACCCCAAGTGCCACGACTCAACCCAGGAGAGGTCGAGAGACCAATCCTGAGGAGGTCGTGAGACCTGAGGTGACCCAAGTCCTTCCACGACCAGACCCAGGGGAGGTCGTGGAGGGCTGGGATCACCCCAAAGACCTCCCACGACAAGACCCGAGGGTGGTCGTGGTGGTCAGGGATCACCCTATGGCCCTCTCTGTGAACCGAGCTAGTCCCAAGGATCAACAGCTAGCTCTCACAACATACAAAAGTGGTAACATACATCAATGAGAACTTTATTAATATCAACAAAGTTATTTACAAGGGAGGCTTATATGTCGGCAACCAAAACACAGTGGAAGATGCAACAACAGGCCACCCGATACATCATAGGCAATCGGCTGGAGGGCGCATCCTAGTCGACCAAGACCTCTTGGTCCATAGGAAAGATCTCCTCAAAGCTTTCTTTCCCTGCTCAATAACAATATTAAGAAAGAGTGAGCACAACAACCGTGCTCGCAAGTTACACTCGACAAATAACATAATGACATGCATAGATGGATATCTCAAAGGAAGGCTTAATATGGTCGATTTGCATAAAGCCAAGTTTCATTTAAATACAACTACTAAGTTTCCAATGCAGATAACAATAATTAAAATTCATTTTCTAAATCTCGGTTTTCAGTTGGATAACATTCATTACAAGTGGTGAAGGATACCCTCTTGTCACATGGCTCCCTACCAAACCCATTTGGATAGAGATCCAAAACCATTTGACAAACCATTTTGAAACAAAACTGAGATCTAACTTTGAGTGGCTTTGCTAGCATGTCCATGACCGTGGACATGGCTATTCGAATAGTTTTACGCTCTGTAGAGGTGTACAACTTTACCCACATGACATGATTTTTCTAGTTTATTTGGCAACCGTCGATGCCACCACTCACTTCCGAGGGTAAGTGGTCTTGTAACGCCCCAACCTAGGGTCACCCGAAAGGTCTTACAGACCACTTGAGAGGTGTAGCAAGACCTCTCGGAAGGTCCTTTAAGATCACCTGGATGTCCCCATGGTGGACTCGAGACAGCCACGAGATGATCCCAAGTGCCACAACTCATCCCAGGAGAGGTCGAGAGACCAATCCTGAGGAGGACGTGAGACCTGAGGTGACCCAAGTCCTCCCACGACCAGTCCCGAGGGAGGTCGTGGAGGGCTAGGATCAGCCCAAAGACTTCCCACGACCAGACCCGAGGGTGGTCGTGGTGGTTAGGGATCACCCCATGGTCCTCTGTGTGAACCGAGCTAGTCCCAAGGATCAACAGCTAGCTCTTCACACATACAACAGTGGTAACATACATCAAATACAAGCTTTATTAACAACAAGGTTTATTACAAAAGGGGGCTTACAAGCCAGCAAACAAAATACAACGGAAGATAACTAAGTAGACCACCCGATACACCACAGGCAATCGGCTAGAGGGTGCATCCTAGTCGGCCAGGACCTCTAGGTCCACAGCGAAGACCTCCTCAAGCTTTCTCTTCCTGCTCAATAAGAATATCAAGCAAGAGTGAGCACAACAATCGTGCTCACAAGTTGCACCCGTCAAATAATAGAATGACATGCATAAATGGATATCTCAAAGGAAGGCATAATATGGTTGATTTGCATAAAGCCAAGTTTATTTCAAATACAAGTACTCAGTTCCAAGGCAGATAAAAATAATTAAAATTCATTTTCTAAATCTCAGTTTTTAGTTGGATAACATTCATCACAAGTGGTGAAGGATACCCTCCTGTCACAAGGCTCCCTGCCAAAACCCAATTGGATAGAAATCCAAAACAGTTTACAAGCCATTTAAAAACCAAAACCAACATCTAACTGTGAGAGGCTTTGCCAACACATCCATGACCGTGGACACGGCTATTCAAATAGTTTTACACTCTATAGAGGTTGTACACTTTACCCATATGACATGACTTCTCTAGTTTGTTTGGCGACCGGCAATATCACCACTCACTACCGAAGGTAAGTGGTCTAGAGCTCATGACAAGGCCTTTACAATGAATCCTTCCACCATAGTTCACCTCCACTAAGGTTTCGCCCCATCCTATGGATAGAAACCCGCAGAGGTCAAGGGCCCCCTCTTGAGCTAGGTGGGAACAACCAAGTCATGAAAGACAGGCCATGAAAGACCTCCCACCTCATCCACAGGATCGACCGCGATGGAACTTTGCAAAGTAGTTAGCTAGGTCCCACCCACTCAGGATATGTGGTTGCACGATAAGACATAGCCCATTATAGGCATAGCAAAGTTGTCACTCGCAGACCGGTTCTTAACTGACCTGGGCGACATCCTCAACCCTGGGGCATCAGATTACACGACCCCCGTGCATAGGCATGCACCAACCAAACAACCAGACTCGCCCAAGTCCAAATCCATTTTCCTTTTCTTTACTTTTCAAACACATTTTCAAATCTCCATGATAACCCAATGTCTTGGCTAAGCATTTAAAACAACAGTTGGTCTTAGATGGTAAAATTTCTCCAAATCAAATTCTTTTGGGTCTAAGCATGACTGAGCATAATGTTTTCAAATGATCCTGGTTCACACTATGGCATCGACCACGTTTTATCTAAGGTGACAACAGAGTGGAGTCAATGTCAACATGGGCCATACAAAGGAATCGGCATAGCTATGAAGTTAAAACAGGTATTGAAATACTTAGCATAAATAAGCATGCAGTAATTTTGAAACAGAACTTAAATAATTTGAGATACTGGGTGCAATATGATCAAGAGTGTAACTTGCCTGACTTGAAAGCTTGAGGAACTACTGGGAGAACTCGGGCTCCTCGAAGAGTCGCAATCTACACGAGACAAAGCAAGACAAAATCAAATAACAGCCAATAAGATCCAAATGAACTCTAAACAAACCCAAATAGAAAGAACAAAACAAGATGAACTAAGAAAGGACTCTCAGGAGGAGGTCCAAGAGGTTGAAGGGAGGTCCAACGAGTTGGGGAAAGTCCTTGGGAGAGGGTGATCTTTGCAAAAGACCAAAGAGGGCGGCAAAGTCCAAGATGGTGGTCTTTGCAACAAGGGAGGTCTTGAGAGAGTCCCGAGAGGGCAAAAGGGAGGTCTTGGAGGAGGAGATCTAGAGGAGGACCCAAGAGGGTTGTCTCTGCAAGAAGACCGAGAGGGTCGTCCTTGCAAAGAGACCTGCAAGGACCGAGAGGGTGGTCCTTGCAAAAAGACCAGCAAAGACCGAGATGGTGGTCTTTGCCAAGGGAGGTCTTGAGGAGCTCAGGAGACGTCCTGGGGAGGATATCTCGAGGAGGACAAGGAGGTCTTTTAGGAGGTCCTGAGAAGGTCGTCTTTGCAAGAAGACCAAGAAGGTCATCTTTGCAAAAAGGGGCCCGTCGGAGCTCCAAAGGAGGAGGTTCACAAAGGACACAACTATGCTGCGTGGTCGTAAGACAAATACGACTACGCAACATAGTCATGCAAGGAATGCAAAAAGTATATGGAGGTACTCACCAAGGCCGAGAGGGAGATAGAAGAGGAGAGGGAGGAGGTCGAGGGCTCGGCGACGACGGTTGAAGGTGACGCTGGCGCTCCAGCGAACCCCTATAGCGGTGAAGTGGCGGCGCCAACTCTGGTGATCTCCTTGTTGACGAGGAGGCGACGGCACCGCCTCAACGGACTTCTTGGCGAAGCTTCAAGCACAGAGCAAGAAGGAGCAGAGCTAAGTGGCCAAAGGTGAGGAAAGGAGGGCTGCTCAGGCTATTTATAGCCAAGGAAGAAGGAAAGAGAGTCACTTAGAGACTTAGTGACCCACAAGTCAAGTGCAAGTGAAGGACAAGACAAGGCATGGCCTGAAAAGAAGGAAAAGATGGGGCAGGTAAAGGAAAAGACAAAAAAAAGGGAATACACGGTACCACAGGAGTGACAGCATTCAATGCGCACAGACTTTTGTGGGGGAGAGGAGGAGGACATGAGCAGGACTGACAAGTGGGACCAGTCAACTATACGGGTGAGGTGGTCAAACCAATAGGGTGGTCATGACCAAAGGAGGTCATGGCAAAATGACAAAAGAGGAGGCCGTGGCTCCAAGGTGAGGTCGCGGCTAAAGGACAAAAGAGAGGAGGTCGCGGCCTCAAGGGGAGGTTGCGGCTAAAGGACAAAAAAAGGATGTCGCGGCCTCAAGGGGAGGTCGCGGCTAAAGGACAAAAAGAGGAGGTCGCGACTCCAAGGGGAGGTCCTCACCACAAGGGGTGGTCTTCACAAAAAGACCACAAGGGTGATCTTTGCAAAAAGACCACGAGGTCCAGACCACAAGGGTGGTCTGACCCGCAAAGGTGGTCTTTGCAAAAGGACCAGGAGAGGACCTCAAGGTCAACATCAACTCAAAGGAGGTCCTGACGGTCAGATCAACTCAGAGAGAGGTCCTGACGGTCAGATGAGATCAAAGGAGGTATCAAAAGGGATGGGACGTTCGGATCAGCCGAACGTGCCAACAAGATCGGGCCATCTGATACAGATTGGATGGTTTCAAACGGAGGCGCGGAGGTTTGGTCCGTCAAATTCAAACGAAGGGAGGTCCAGACGGAGGGGTTTCAAAGGGAGAGGGATCCAACGGAGGAGATCCATAGAAGATGGTCCAAAGGAGGTCTTGACGATCAGGATGAACTCAAAGGAGATCCCGACGGTCAAGAGTAGATCAAGGAGGTCTTGGCGGTCAGGATGATCCCGAGGGAGGTCCTGGTGGTCAAGATGGAACAAAAGGAGATCTCGACGGTCAAGACCAGCACAGGGGAGGTCTCAACGGTCAAGATGGAACCAAAGGAGATCACGACGGTCAAAACCAGCACAGAGGAGGTCTCAACGGTCAAGATGGAACCAAAGGAGATCTCGACTATCAAGACCAGCACAGGGGAGGTCTCAACAGTCAAGATGGAACCAAAGGAGATCTCGACGGTCAAGACCAACACAGGGGAGGTCTCAACGGTCAAGATGGAACCAAAGGAGATCTCGACGGTCAGGACCAGCACAGGGGAGGTCTCAACGGTCAAGATGGAACCAAAGGAGATCTCGACGGTCAAAACCAACACAAAGGAGGTCTCAACGGTCAAGATGGAACCAAAGGAGGTCTGGGTAGAAAGAGCAGGGCTAAGAGGAGAGTAGAACTAGCAGAGAAAGGGGGAGACGGCTCCAGGGCTCAAACAACTCCAAATAAACCAAGCTTTAGGACTAGTTGAAGTTCGGTTTAGTCATTTTAAACACCTAAATTCTGAAAATCTCAAGTTAAGCTCTAAACTCTCATCAAAACCAAATGGTTCTTTTTATTTTGAAAACTTTCAAAAAGGCTCAAAAAACCAGGGTGTTACAAGTCTAGAGCTCATGACAATGCCTTTACAATGCATCATTCCACTGTAGCCCCTCCTCGCTAAGGTTTCACCTCCTTTGGATAGAAACCCGCAGGATCTGGGCCCCCTCTTGTGCCAGGTGGGACTTACAAAGTCGTAACATGACAACCCGCCGCATCAGAAGGAACAGCCATGATGGAACATTACAAATTAATTGGCCAGGTCCTGCCCACTCAAGACATGTGGTTGCACAGGGTGGCTAGCAAGATGCGGCTCTCAGACCGGTCCTTAACTAACCTGGGTGACCACCACGAACCCTGGGCCTCAACCTTACCCAGGTTGAACCCGTGCATAAACATGCACCAGCCAACAAACCAATTCGCCCAAGTCCAAATCCATTTTCTTTTTCTTTGCTTTTCAAACACATTTACAAACCTCCACAACAACCCAATGTCATGGCTCGGCTTTTAAAACATTTAGACAACATTGGCCTTGGCAGTAAAACTTCCCAGAACAAGATTTTGGTCTATGCATGACTAAGCATCAGATTTTACAAACCATGCTATGGTGACAAGGGTGATCAATTCAATAATCAAGATTGGTTGTACAATGGAATTAGGAATAACTACAAAGTTAAAACAAGGATTGAAATACTTGAATTGAAATAAGCATGCAGTAGTAATTTGAAATAGAATATAAGTAATTTGGAGTACTGGGTTCAATATGATCAAGAGTGTAACTTGCTTGACTTAAAAGCTTGAGGATCTAATTGGGAGAACTCGGGCTCCCCGAAGAGTCACAGTCTACACGAGACAAAGCAAAGCAAAATCAAATAACAGCCAATAAGATCCAAATGAACTCCAAACAACCCAAATAGCAAAGAACAGAACAAGATGAACTAAGAAAGGGCTCTCAGGAGGAGGTCCAAGAGGTTGAAGGGAGGTCCAACGAGTTGGGGGAAGTCCTCAAGAGAGGGTGGTCTTTGCAAAAGACCAAAAAAGGGGAAAAGACCAAGAGGGTGGTCTTTACAAAAAGGGAGGTCCTGAGAAGGTCCCAAGAGAGCAAAAGGAGGTCTCAGAGGAGGAGGTCTGGAGGAGGACCCAAGAGGGTTGTCTCTGCAAGAAGACCGAGAGGGTCGTCCTTGCGAAGAGACCTACAAGGACCGAGACGGTGGTCTTTGCAAAAAGACCAGCAAAGACTAAGAGGGTGGTCATTGCAAAAAGACCAGCAAAGACCAAGTGGGTGGTCTTTGCCAAGGGAGGTCTTGAGGAGCTCAGGGGAAGTCCTAGGGAGGATGTCCCAAGGAGGTCAAGGAGGTCTTTGAGGAAGAGATCCTTAGGAGGTCCTCAGAGGGTCATCTTTGCAAAAAGACCAACATGGTCATCTTTGCAAAGAGGAGATCCTCGGGAGATCCAAAAAAGGAGGTTCAACAAAGGACACAACTACGCTGCGTGGTCGTAAGACAAACACGACTATGCAACATAGTCATGCAAGGAATGCAAAAAGGATACGGAGGTACTCACCAAGGCCGAGAGGGAGATAGAAGAGGAGGGGGAGGTCGAGGGCTCGGCGGCGACGGTTGAAGGTGACGCTGGCACTCCGGCGAACTCCTTCGGTGGCAAAGTGGTGGCGCAAAGTTTGGCGAGCTCCTTATCGACGAGGAGGCGACGTCACTGCCTCAACGGACTCCTTGGCAAAGCTTCAAGCACTGAGCAAGATGGAAGAGAGTTGGACAGCTAAGTGGCCAAAGGTGAGAAGAGGAGGGTCGCCAGTTATTTATAGCCGAGTCAGCTGGAGTTCCAAAGGGCTCCCACGCTCAAGCGTAGGTGAAGGAGGACACGGAAGCAGGTGGAGGAGGGGACAAAAGAAAGAACGGATGCTGCAAAAAGTGGTAGCATTTAATGCGACACAACCGGCATTAAATGCATGAAGACTTCTGTGACACTTGAGATACGGCCGGGGAAACAGAAAATGAGTGTGACTGACAAATGGGACCAGTCAATGCTCAACCGGGAGGTCCTGCGGAGACTTAGAGGAGGTCCTGCGGAGACCTGGAGGAGGTCCCGCAGAGGTCAAGGGAGTCCTGCCCCGCAAGGGGTGGTCTTTGCAAAAAAGACCACTAGGAGGTCTTGGCCAAAGGAGGTCGCGGCAAAATGACAAAGAGAGGAGGTCGCGGCCTCAAGGGGAGGTCGCGGCAAAACGACAAAGAGATGAGGTCGCGGCCTCAAGGGGAGGTCGCAACAAAACGACAAAGACAGGAGGTCGTGGCCTCAAGGGGAGGTCGCTGCAAAACAACAAAGAGAGGAGGTCGCAGCCTCAAGGGGAGGTCTGCTTCATCTATTGTTTGGTTGTGTGGTTATGATTACACCAATGTTGCAACTGTGTGAGCTAGCTACTGATCATGGGACTAGTTCAGAATACACAGAGGGTCCTGGGTTGCATACCCGGGGTCCCGACAACCTATTGCTTCAGTTTCTCAGGATCCGCCATCGGCTCCTCCTCCAGAGCAGGCCACCGTTTCTCAGGTTTCAGCTTCTCCGGCCCCTGAGCCTCAGGATCCAGCTCCAGCTCCTGCTCTAGCCCATGACTCGGCTTCCCAGGACCTCGTCTCTCATCCTCAGGACCTAGCCGTCTGAGTTGTTTTTGGTATTTGATGCCAAAGGGGGAGAGAAGAGCGAAGTGAGAAGACAATAGCTTTAAGGGGAGCAAGCGCAAGCTTTTGCTACTATTATATATGGACTTATATATGTTATGTTCTATGTTGGACTTATGTGATGTTGGACTTATATGCTACTTGTGTGCTTGTAATAGTCTAAATCTGTGTCTTTTATCATGTTGAACTTGTTGGATGCTGTTTATGTTTATGTTATTATCTTAAATGCAATTTCAATTATTGTCATATCTCAATATTGCATTTCCTCAAGTTCAAATATGCTAAAGAAACTCCGCCAAAATTTCACAAAATTTCTACATGTGCTTGCAAAATTTTCTATGTTTATATGCACATGTGTAGGGGGAGCTTTCTTTAGATTTGTCTTAACAAGAAAATAATTCTCATACATTAAATTGTGCTTATTGCAAGAATTGTTTTATTGTTAAGCCATCAAAAGAATATACACTCATAGTATATTCAAAACAATCTTTCTCACATATTAATAGTGTTGTCATCAATTACCAGATAAATAGATATTGAATTGAGATGAATTTAGGAATTTGAATGGACTCAATCGGAGTTCGGATTCAAGGGATATGAGCTTTGGAAGATCACATGAAATGATGAAATCGAGAGAGAAAAGAATATTCAAATAATATTCTTTCTGATTAAATCATTAACTAGAATTGGAGACTTACAAGTGGGGTCCACTGGTAAGTGAGAGAGGACAAGGATAGTGAATGACACGTGGGACCAACTGAATAAATGAATTTCTAGAATTACAATAATTCTATAAATAAGTTAAAGGGAAAGACAAGTGGGCCATTGGTCCATAGACCAAGTCTACGATCTAGGGTTTAAGGTGCACAGAGGAATGGGTTCATGGAATAGTGTGCTGGCAAACGGGGTTCACAGGTCATAGGCTTGGGTTCACAGTGAACCGAGTCTACACCGGTGTGGTTTAGGGCTAGGGTTTGATTGGTGTTGACTGAGAAAGGGGCTCCGCAAGTCATAGACTAGGTTCACAATGAACCATATCTACATTGCTCCGGTTTTAGGACTGGGTTGGTACATGCCACGCAGGTGATGACAGTGCATGCCACACGTGCGTAGACGCTGAGGTGACGAGGAGGGGACAACGACGTGGCATCTGATTAGCTATTGGTGAGGCCGTGCTGAGGCGTCGGGTGGCAAGAGATGACGGCGATGCTACAAAGGACGACGCACAAGCACAAGGGCCTTGATGGCTACTGAAAAGGTGATAACTAGGCGGATGATAGGCGTATGTGGCACAAGCACTGATCTAACGTGCGGGACCCACTCGCCATAGAGACTAAAGAGAGAGGGAGAGCTGGACGGCCCACACGTAAGGGACACAGAGGGATGGCACGACAGCCATGGCTTCTTTGATTCAAGCAGTGGCGTAACGACGATCGGGGACTACTAAGGGATGAAAACGGGCGGGTGCTTCCCTGATGCCATGGGAGGTGGCAGGTGACAAAACGACAGCACGACAGGAGGTGGCGAGGCCGGCATGCCTGGCACATAAGCATGGCGGCTCGGGCTCATTGGCTTGCCAGAGCTGCGGGTCGCGGCGGTGCAAAACGATGGGTGCTACGGGAAGAGGAAGCGACGGAGATCTCCGTGACTCGGGTACGGCAGTGCGGGTCAACGGCAAAGAGTGGTGACCGGTTGGACTCCAGTGAGGACGAAAACGGGGTGAGGGTGTTGCCCTAGAGATGGAGAGAGGGGGGCAGGGCCCGCATGGAAGGCGCACAGAGGGGGCACGCTACTTCCCTGGCTTCCTCTGGTCAACGATGAACGGTGTGCACATGGCTGGGTGATGTGGTAACACTGACGTGGCATCAAAGAAACCAACACGCACGAGAGCTAAGCACTGGGTCATGGTGGCTTGTCAGCGCGGCGTCTCCGGGGTGGCCAGCGGGTGACGGAGTCCCGGTGAGCTCGACGAGTAGCGGCGGCGCTAGCCGCTGCGGTTCCAGTGGGCTCGACGGACGGCGATGGAAACCGAGGTGAGGGCGACTCGGCGAGCGCGCAGGACGAGGGAGGAAAACAACACAGCGACGCTCGGCGACGGCAGCCACGGATCCGAAGGGGTCCAAGGCGGTAAGAACCAGCGAGGGGGATGAGAGGAGACAGGGAATGGGGCCTCACCGGTGAACGGGGATGAGCTCGGGGATGACGTTAATGGCGGCGACGGCTCGGGTTGGAGAGGGATGGCGCTCCGGTGGCGTGGCGACGACGGTGAGCGTGGGTCGGGGACGAGGGCGGCGCGGTGAAGGTGGAAGGGCACCGAGTCGGCGGCGGCGGGGAGCTCCGAATCGGTGTCCATGGCGGCGGCGGCTTGGCTTCAACTCGGCAATCTCACGCGGCACGACGGTGACGCTTCCGGCCGCGGGCGCTTATGGCTCGTGAGGCGGCGGCGAGGGCGAGCGGCGCGCGGCGGCGCTTGGTGGCATCCCGCAGTAGCGGCGTAGGGCATGGCGGTGGCGAGGACGCGATCGGCGAGGGGGGGCGCGCCGAGTAGCAACAAGACTTATGGCGTGGGCGACGCTAGGCACGGACGCCCATAAGGGGCATGGCACAAGATCGCGCTACGCGCCAAGACAAAGCGGCGGGCAAGACACGCACGCGCGTATGAGCAAGTAGGGCGGCGGCGGCCGCTAGCAAGCGTGCCCGTGGAATTAGGTTAGGGCGGGAGTTGGCCGGGTCAAGCGGGCCGACCGGGCCGAGCGGGCGAGAGAGGCGGCGGGCCGATCCAATTCGCCCACGGCGAAAATTGAATACAAATGAATTTCCTAATTAAGAAAAGACTAGAAATTCAAAAGAGCTCAAATAAATAGCAAATAAATTCAGAAAAATCCAAGAGAATACACAAAAATTCCTTGGAGCACAAGGAACCCAACTAAAACTGATTTTATTTAAATTGATGTTTAGATTAGTCAAATTAAATATTTTTAATTTAGGAAATTCCCAATTAAGCTTTATTAATTCAAATAAAATTGGTGAAATTTTCCAGGGACCTAAAATTTTGGGACGTTACACACGCAGAGTCACAGTGTGTCGAAGTTTCCGGCGACTGTCGGCGAACAGGCACGCAATAGGCCGGTGGTCAAGATGGGTAGCCCGTCGCTTTGCGCGCCACCGCACCAATGGGCGAGACCGAGGTGGTCCGACGCTGACGGCGCGACGGCGATGAGAAGAGGAGCTTCTACGGGGACATGGCACATCGCGGATAAGGGACGCCCGCGAAAAACTAACGCACGCATAGGCAATAGAGTGGTTCAGGGAACTCACCGGGATGACCCGGAGGTGGAGTGGCTGCCAGAGTCGCGCCGGCGACGAGAACCGAGGCAGCGGCGATGGCTTCACCGAGGAGGGGTCGACCTGGTGAAAGAGACAAGGAATGAGTGGTCGGGAGAGCACAAGTGAGGCCCTCAGATGGTGTGGGAACGAGGAATCGACGAGAGGCTCACCGTGCCGTCACCGGAGAAGAAAAGGGTTGTTTCGGCTTGAAAAGGGGGGAAATCAAAATCCCGAAGCTCCTGTGAACGAAAGCCAAATTAGTGAAAGAGAAAGCTTGCTCGCACTCAAGGACGCCTTCTGACGCGCTAAGGACAAGACAAGCCTCACCGGAGCTGAAGATGTCGAAGAGGTTTGCTCGGTGCGTGCTCTGGAGGTGATGAAGACACGATGAAAAACCAAGAGCTACAAGCCAAGACAAGGGCTCTCGTTAGCAAAAATGGAATCAGCCTCGAAGATGGAGTGTAGAGGAACCAAAGCACCGAAGCTCACCTACGCGAGGAGCCGGCAATGGCGTCCTCCTCCTCTCGGCTATGAGGAGAAGTGAGCAGAATTGAGGGGGAAGAGGGGGTTTTGAGCGGGGCAAAGGACAGAGGAAGAGGCGGCGTTACACAGGGAAGCACCCGGATAGGTCGATGTGGGCGGTGGATTGACGCCGCTGCTGCACCGTGACGCAGTTGGCAGCGCACGCGGCGACGTGGCGTGCGACCTCTGCCCACTCGCCAGCGCGAGGAAGGAGACGAGCCTGATAGTCCCGGCCCACAGCGCAGCGACTCAGACGCGAGCACGCGATCACGCGAGAGGAATCGAGGCGGGCCGTTGGATCGATATCTAACGGTCGACAAAGCGCAAGAAGTTTTATAACTTGGTGAAGTGGTACGCGATCGTGAGTGTTCATGCGCGATGGGACGGCTGCATGCGAGGTGCAGTTTAGTGACTTGGTTAGACCGAGTCGGCTCGGGCCGGACCTGAGTCAGGTTTGAGCCCGACAAACAGTGATTTCAGATTTTGATTTAAAAAGGCTGAGAAGATAGGGAATTTTTGGAGGTAGCTCCGAAGCCCCAAAAATTATGAAATTTTTATGGAAGCTTTCTGGATCAGATAAAAACCTTGTGTAATTTTTCCAGAAATTTTTATGCAATTCATTGCTCTCCAGAAAATTCACAATCTGCTGCCCTAGAGGTTTGACCAGAGTTCAAACTGGTTTGACTTGCTCTTTTGAAATAGCAAATAAAATCTAAAAATTATGAGATTTTGCAGAGAGGCTTCTAGGATGATCAAGATGATAGGAAAATATTTCTAGAGGATGATAATAAGATGAGATTTGAAAGTTTTTAAGGACAACAACTTCCATCCAAAGAAACATTGATCTAAGGAAATAGGAATTACTAGGGGAAATTTCTAGAAAATTTCAAATGACATCATGAGGCATCAAAAGTTTTAATTCATCCTCATTTTATTACATTTTAAACACACACCATTGTGTGGGATGTTACAAAACCTCCCCCCCTTACAAGAATCTCGTCCCGAGATTCTGATCACTCGGAAAAGAAAGATGGGTTGTCCGCACGCAGGCGATCCTCCCTTTCCCATGTTGCTTCATCCTTGGTGTGATTTGTCCACTGAACTTTAAGGAATTTGATGGCACGATTCCTTGTTCTTCGTTCATCTTTCTCAAGGATGCGAAGAGGACGCTCTTTGTAGGTCAAGTCTTCTTGTACATCGAGACTCTCCAATGGAGCTTCCTCGGTTGGAACACGAAGACACTTCTTCAATTGGGACACGTGAAAGACATCGTGCACACCCTCAAGTGCAGCGGGCAATTCCAACTTGTAGGCAACCGCTCCTTTCTTCTCAATGACGCGGTAAGGTCCAACATATCGAGGAACTAGCTTGCCTTTGATGCCAAATCGCTGATGACCCTTCAGTGGAGAGACTTTGAGATAAACAAAGTCATTGGGCTCAAAGCTCAACTCACGGCGACGATGATTCGCATAGCTCTTTTGCCTTGATTGAGCAGTGCGTAATCGATCTCGAATCAACCGAACTTGACTTTTGGCCTCATTGATTGAGTCAGGGCCAAAGAATGGTCTTTCACCAGTTTCTGACCAATTCAACGGAGTTCTACATTTTCTCCCATATAAGGCCTCAAACGGTGCCATACCAAGACTAGCTTGAAAGCTGTTGTTGTAGGAGAACTCGGCGAACGGCAAACACTTCTCCCAATTCTTCCCATAAGAGAGAACACAAGCACAGAGCATGTCTTCCAATACTTGATTTACCCTTTCAGTTTGGCCATCAGTTTGAGGATGGTATGCGGTGCTAAAAGAAAGACGGGTCCCCATAGCCTCTTGTAAGCTTTTCCAAAATTTGGCGGTGAAGAGCACACCACGATCTGAAATGATCGTCTTCGGTACACCATGCAAGCACACAATGCAGGAGACGTAGAGATCCGCCAACAGACCCACACTGAGATTGGTCCATATTGGAAGAAAATGGGCTACTTTTGTCAACCGACCAATGACAACCCAGATGGAATCTTTCCCCTTGGAGGTTCGGGGTAGACCGGTGATAAAATCCATACCGATTGAATCCCACTTCCACTCAGGTACAGACAAAGGTTGTAGCAAACCCGCTGGACGTTGATGTTCGGCCTTCACATGATGACATATGTCACACTCAGCAACGAACCTTGCGATCTCTCGCTTTATTCGGGTCCACCAGAAACTCTGCCGGAGATCTTGATACATTTTTGTGGCCCCGGGATGAATGGACAAAGGAGAATCATGGGCTTCGCGGAGGATGGCATTCCGCAATTCCATGACCTTAGGAACCATAAGGCGCTTTCCGAACCATACAACACCATGGTCATCTTCCGAGAAGCACTTGGCTGTTCCATTCTTGATATTCTGCTTGATCTGATTCACACCATCATCTGTTTGTTGTGCAGCCTTAATCTGATCTTCAAAGGTTGGTTGCACAACCAAGGCAGCGAGGGAACCATGCTCAACCACTTCCAAGTTGAGCCGCTGAAATTCTTCATGAAGGGCGGGCTGCTGCTCCTTGAGTATCAAGGTATTGCAATAGACCTTGCGACTGAGAGCATGGGCAACAACATTAGCTTTGCCCGGATGGTATTGGAGACCCATATCATAATCTTTGATCAATTCCAACCACCTTCCTTGCCTAAGGTTCAGATCCGGTTGGGTGAACAAGTATTTCAAACTTTTGTGATCCGAATACACTTCGCAACGATTACCGATGAGGTAATGTCGCCAAATCTTCAGTGCATGAACCACTGCAGCTAATTCCAAGTCATGGGTTGGATAGTTGAGTTCATGTGGCCTCAATTGCCGTGATGCATAAGCCACTACCTTGCCCTCTTGCATAAGAACACAACCGAGTCCTTGACGAGAAGCATCGCAATAGATATCGAAGCTTCGGTGGACATCGGGAAGAACAAGAACTGGAGCTGTGGTCAATCTCTTCTTGAGCTCTTGAAAACTCTTCTCACAATCAGCGGACCACACATATTTCTTGTCCTTCTTGAGCAATTATGTCATTGGCTTCGCAATCTTGGAGAAGTTCTCAATAAAGCGACGATAATATTCCGCTAAACCGAGGAAACTCCTCACATCAGTCACTGACTTAGACTGACCCCATGATAGCACATCACTGACCTTGCTAGGATCAACGGCGATGCCTTCTGCTGAAAGAACATGGCCCAAGAATGCCACTTCCTTCAACCAAAATCAGACTTGTCAACTTCGATAGAGTTGATGTTCGCAAGTTTCCCAATACTAGCTTCAGATGTTCAAAGATGCTCTTCATCATTCTTCGAGTAGATGAGGATATCATCAATAAAGACCACCACAAACTTGTCCAAATGCTCCATGAATACCATATTCATAAGATCCATGAAAAGAGCAGAGCATTCGCTGCCGAAGACATGATCATACACTGCATAACCAGAAGCGTAGTAGAGAAAGCCGCCTTCGATATCTTGCCTGATTCGGACTTGATGGTAGCCCAATCTCAGATCAATCTTAGAGAATACTCGAGCGCCGGTCAATTGATCGAAGAGGTCATCAATCCGGGGCAACGGGTACTTGTTCTTCACCGTCACAGCATTTAGCGGACGGTAATCAACGCACATACGCAGAGTCTTGTCTTTCTTCTTTACAAAGATTATAGGACAGCCCCATGGAGATGAGCTCGGGCGGATGAAACCCTTCTCTTGAAGTTCACCAAGTTGCTTCTTCAACTCCTCCAATTCATTCGGAGGCATTCGATACGGCCTCTTGGAAATCAGGGCGGTACCGGGCAGCAACTCAATGACGAATTCACTATCTCTGACAGGAGGCATCCCAGGCAATTCTTCGGGAAACACATCAGCGAAGTCGCACACCATAGGGACTTCATGAATCTCCAAAGTTGGCTTTGCTTCAAGTGCATAAAGATGTGGTTCTTGCAGCTTCGGAGAAATTCCAACTTGCTCGCCGGATGGACTTGTGAGGGAGATAAATTTTCTGGCACAATCAATTTGCCCCAAGTGTTGGGACAGCCAATCCATGCCAAGTATCACATCCAAACTTGCTAAATCTATGAGGATGAGGTTTGCCAAAAATCCCACTCCTCCAATCTCAATAGAAACATCCCGACATTCATATTCAGCTCTCATTATTAACCCCAGAGAATGAATAATCAAAGGAACATGCATAAGTACAATTGGAAGATCACTAAGTGCAGCAAAATACTTTGATATAAATGAATGAGAAGCTCCGGAATCGAATAAAACTGTAGCAGGCTGAGAGTTGACAAGAAGCGTACCTAACACGACGTCGAGTGCCTCCTGAGCTTCCTTGGCCGAGATATGGTTGACTCGACCGCTGCCCATATTCTGGGCCTTCTGATTAACCTTCTGATCATGGACATTTCCTTGCCCGCACCCTCCATTAGGACGAGGGGCCGCTCCAGCCTTCTTGGGGCAATGATTAGCGTAATGCCCCTTGTTGTTGCAGAAAAAACAGGTAACATCGGCAGCCGGATTGCGGGGGCCTCCTTGCTGTCCCGCAGGTGCACGTGACTGAGACACGGCCTACGGAGGGCGTGGTACAAACGCTGGTGCCCTCGGTGGTGCTAGAGTCTGAGAGTGATGCACTGGGGCTTGCCCGCCATAAGAACGAGGAAAACTGGCCTTTGCTTATTTTTGGGCCTCCCACTTGCGCTTGCGAGAATCGCCAAGCGCCCTTGCCTTGTGCTCAGCGACAATAGCCATGTCGACCAACGACTGGAAGTCGGGGAAGTCAACGATAGACAGCTTGTCCTGAAGCTCCTCAAACAAGCCATCCATGAACTTCTCCTGCTTAGCCTCATCCGTGGGCACGTCCTCAGGGGCGTACCGAGAGAGGTGGTTGAAGTCGTGGAGGTACTCGGTCACAGATCTGCACCCCTGCTTGAACGTAGAGAACTCCTTTTTCATAATCTTCATCACTCCAGCGAGAACATGAGCCCACCGGAAAGCAGTGCGAAACTCCACCCAAGTGATAGCCCGGCCTGCGGGCTGCATGGCGAGGAAGTTCTCCCACCTTGAGAGTGCTGCCCCCTCCACCTGTTGGGAGGCAAAGAGTGCCTTCTCCTGCTCCTGGCACTGAGCGACATCGAGCTTCCGCTCGACAAGGCGCAACCAATCATCCGCGTCGAGTGGATCCTCGGACCGGGAGAAGGTGGGTGACTGTGTGCGAAGGAACTCTGAGAGTCCTCCCCTCCGATGGTGGCCACCACCCCCTCCTGATCCGGAGGCACCGGATAAGTTGGAGGTGTTCCGTGCAATCGCCTCTAGGATCCTCGTCTGATCCATGCGATTCCGTTCAATCTGAGCGAGAGCCTCAACCATGGTCGAAGGAGGTGGGAGCTTCTCATCCGAACCAGCTGGTGGACCCTGGCTGCTGTGTGTTCGTCCAGCCATCCTATTTCATCAAGGCGGGTTAGCAACAAAAACCCGAAAACTAGAGACAAAAAGTAGCAAAAGACAAGCTATCGACTAGGGAAATGATATATTACCCTAACCCCATTACAACCATATAACCAGCACGGAAATAAACTCCAAACATATGCAAAAAGGCATAAGATCCAATGCAAAGCTCATAAAGCACAAGATTCAACTTCTCGGTACGACTAACTTGTATTGAATGAAGAAGCAATCGGTTTGAGAAGAAAATTTCAGAATACATCTCAAGTCTTATTGCATCTAAAGATCATGGTAAAAACCATCTAAGGGTGTGTTAGACACTAGCTATCTAATATCACATCTTACCCTTTTAAACCCCACAAGTTTTAGTTGAATTTTTCTCTCATTTTTAGCCCTATCGAAAAACTAGGTGCTTGCTGTCCAAAACTTGTACTTGCTGTCCAGATTTTGTATCTATGCTCCAAGCGGAAATTTCCAACTTCTAAAGCTTCTAATCTTCATCAAAGGACATCCAACACTTCATATTCTCAACACTCATTGAATCCCAAAACCGAATTTAAACGGTAACAACTATCTTTTGAAAGATGATGAGAGGAAACAACTTTACAAAACTTAAACAAGAGCAAGGTGAGAGGAGCAATCTAAGATAGGTAAGGAGTAAAATCTGAGAACTTACCTAAGTTTTCATAACCATTTGATATTTTGAAACTAAGTTTTTCAAAATATCCTAAGGATCTACTGTTAGTGGTTTCTATGGTTAGTATGGCTCGATACCAACTTTTGTGAGAACTCAGTATTTAACTTGTAATACTTAACCATTAAGATGATTCAAGCATTACAAATCAAATATCACGACTCTCGGCAAGATATGTACTTCCTGCACGCAAGACACATACCCCATACAAAATTATGCATCAATTCCATTCAACACAATAGAATCCAAAGCACAACTAAGCAATACAAAAGACATACATAATAGAGTTATTACAAAAGGGGCCGATCGGCCAAATAACAACTAAAGAGTCTTAAATAACAGCGGAAGCAAAGTGCCATAAGATGGCGATAAACAAAAGCCAAGTAGTGTGCCTTAAACCCACAAGGCAATCAACCAGGCCACCAACCTAGTCCTCGAAGCCACCGCACATCTCACAGAAGTATAACCCGTGGGGTTCACCTTCCTCCTCTGCAACAATTTAATTAAAGCATAGCAAATGAGTACAAAAATGTACTCGCAAGACTTACGTGTAGGATAACAGGCCTATATAAATAGCTACATGCAAGCTTATTTAAGTGGAGTAGGCTCTAGACTCACTTTCAGCATGAAGCAAGTTTTCATTTACAATAATGTAATAGATTTAAAGCAATTTTGCAATCTGTTTTTATTTGATAAAAACAGCGATATATAAGTAATAATAATAACAAGACATCCTGGAAGTGGCTAACCCAATAGCCACCAAAACAATAGCATAAATTCCCCATTCATACCACCCACATCAAGTTTTAATTAAATGTTATAGTCTAACTCTTGCAAAACCTAACCAAGCGTGTCCATAACCTAGGACGAGGCTATTCGAATAGTTTGAACCCTGCAGGGGTGTACAACTTTACCCACATGTCAGACCGCCTTTTCGCCACATGATTAAGCACACTTCCTTTGGTATGCTGGCACGGCTAAGTCCTACGAGACATTTCCAATATTGTGCATTAACTACGAGTCGCCCATATGGGAGGAAGCCCCAAACGTTGATGCGGAGTCATCAAAGATGCTCACCTCCTTATAAAGGACGATGCTCCTTGCGGTGGTTAACCACCACTACTACTCACCCAAACACACACAAGTTTCTTTTTCAACACAACGCACACATCCACCATGCGACCCGGAGCTAACACACACCAAAGTACTAAGTCAAGAGAGGTCCCATATCCCTCTCATGTGGTTGCACGCAAATATGCCTGGATAGTGTGACACAAGATGTTCGGTCCTTGTTGACTTAGGCATACCACCACACACCCGATAATCACACCATCAACCATATACCCAAGTCTAAAACATTTCATTTTCAGTTTCATTTTGTTTTTGACTTTATAAAGTAACCAAGCACAAAGTGCTAAGCATAATGATAATAATAATTTTGTGTGATCAAGGTTATCGACTAAGTCGATAACTGCCCAATTCTACCGGTAGCTAAGCAGTTCTAAGTATGACACCACAAAGACAATAAAGGAGCATAATTAAATCATCGGGCTCTAATTCACCAGCGATGTTAATAGCTTATGTTTTGTGGCAGGGGATAACAATTTAAGGGCAACCATGCAATAGGAATAGCTACCTCTAATCAGGAAAATTACTTTGACACAAAAGCATGCATACATACAATTTGTAAACAAAGTATTAGACTTGAAAGTAATAGGACATTTATGATCAAACTGCTTGCCTTGTTGAGGATGATTATCTTGTCAGCAGAGGGTCACTACAAGACTCAATAATTTCGTTAGAACCTAGCGAAAGAAGTCGAAAGCACAATAAGAACGAATAACACCGAAAAGACCAAAAAAAAATTCAAAGCCATCCAAAAATTATTGTAACATCCCAATTTTTCTAAGCTTTAAAAATCCTTTGAATAGTTGGTAGAGAGAAAATTCACCATTTGGATTTATTTGAATTTAATTTAAAAGCTTAATATTGGACTTTGAGTAACAAAACCATTTAATATGACTAAAGTCAACATGAACTATAGTCAAAACTATTTTATTTGGATTCTATGTGCTTGGATATATTTTCTAGAATTTTTGGAATTTTTCCAAGTTCATTTGCTAATTTCTATTGCTTATTTGATTTCGGTATTTTCTTAAAAAGAAAAAGTATTTAAAATCTCCAAAACAGTCTTTGGGCCTAAACCCACTCTTTCTCACATCCGCCCAACATTGTAGCCCACGCCACAAGACCCGCTTCCACTAACAAAGTGACCCCACCTCGATCTCCTCTCTCTCCTCCGCGTGTTTTCTTAAGTCGGCAATGTTAGCCGTTGATCGCAAATGGGCGCCCGATCTTGATGGCCGATTGAGCGGTCCGAACGTCACATTGTTTGTGAGCCGTCCGATCCGAGTTGGACGGCTAGATCCTCGCCTTTCTCAAGCCTCCACCGTGTTTTCTCACTCGCCGCCTCGAGTCCCATTCTTGACAAGCGGCCCCACCTCTGCTTCGTTCTTCGTCTCCGATTTAAATCGCAGACGTTGTTGCACCGCTGCGTGGCCGTTTTTGAGTGTCCGCGCTCTGGACTCTCCCACGCCGCCATACTTAAGGGGGAGGCCAGCCCTCGACGCCCTCACCCAACCCTAGCCGCCTCGCGCAAGGCAGCACCCTAGCCGCCACTAGAGCTCGAAGATTCAATCTCGCCGCCGCCTACTCCGACGAGCAATTCCGACGAGCCCGAAGCCGCCGGAGCCTCAACGCCTACACCGTTGACATCGCGCGAGCGAGGGGAACCCAGGGGACACCTTCGTTTGCGGAGCACCGCCTTTAGCGCTGCCGCTGCCGAGCCCGGCGCCGCCGCTTACCTCGCCACGGCCGCCACGCTTGTCCTCAAGCACCCGTGAGCACCTCATTGTGATCCCTTCGCACCTCTACCTCCTGTGCCACCCGCCGCCGGTGAGACGCCGCTGCCGCCGTCTTGCTTGGTTCCGTCGGTGCCGCCGCTACCGCCGCCCACGCTGGCGTCCACCTCATCGCCCTAGTCTCCGTGGCACGCGCGTGTCAACCACGTGGGCGCCGCGTCAGCGCCACGTGCGCGGGTGCGCCACCTCAGCCTCGACCCAGATCCAGAGGCTCGGTGGACTTGATCCACCGTGAGCCGTGCCGCTGACGTGTGGGCCCCACGCGTCAGGATTTTCTTTTTATTTATCTTTTTCTAAATTCCTGTGGTGACGTCATGTCAAGCGCAATATTCTGATTTTTCTGTTGAGAAATAATTCGGGAAATTCATGTAATTCTGATTTTAGGGTTTTCTTTAGATTCCAACTTCCAAACCTCGTAACTTTTGCATCCTAACTCCAAATCTACCCATTCAAATTTCTAAATCCGTCTAAAATCAAGATCTATTTAATGGAGATTTTTATTTATTTTTTTGGAGTAGTTTTGCCTCTGTTATTTATTTATTTTATTTGTTTGCTTCGTTTGTGAGTAGACTTCAACGTTTCGGGAGGATTTGCAGAAGAAGGAACACATCAAGACCAAGATCAATTCCTAGATCTATTCCAAGGAAAGTCATGCTTTGACCATGTTGAATCCTAGTTTTCCAAATATTATTTTGATTCAAAGTATTGCATTTTACTTCAAGTAATTATTTAAATGCTTTTGGGATTAGCTATTAAGTCCAATCTGTTATGCCTTCCTTGTGTAACTTGTTATGCCTTGATCATTTGTCACCCTAGTTGATATTTAGTTGGTAAAATATTATAGCACCAACGTGGGTTGGTTAGAACGATTAGATTGCTTAGCTATGCCACGAATCACCTATTCATGTAAAGTGCAATTATTAACTTGACTAAGTGATTATGTAATTTTGTAATAATCATGTGCACTATGTGTCCTTGTGGTATGTGTTGCACTAAAATCAACTGTGTGGGAAAAATATTTAGACGAGGCAAGTGGAAGGAACTGTGACATGTTGGCTATGTGATATGGGAATATTAATCAGGTGTCATATTTATCTCGTGTGCCTTAGTTAGAACAATGGAAGTCTTGCCTCGGTCATTTAAGGACCGAACTTTGTGCGCCATTGAATCGAGCCCTCTGTGCGACCACATGCTGTTATGGGACGGGCCTAGCATAGTAAGATACTGAATTTTAGCATGGATTGCTTAGGCGAGAGGTTAGGCTATGTGAATAGGGTGGGGGTGTGTACTACCATGTAGTCGCATCATGGACGGTTCGCCGCTTCCTCATCCAACGGTGTGTGTTGTACCATACAATGTGTATGGTTTGGTATGACATAAGCACATCGGGAACATCTATGTTAGGATGAAGTTTCAAATGCTTTGTTACGATTAGTGCTTGCAACACCGATTGTATCTTGTGGGTAAAGTGTACAAACTCGCAGAGTGTAAACAAATCTATTCAATAGCTGGCGTCATGATCATGGACATTGCTCGGGATTTCACACGAGGGTAGATCTTTAAAACTGTGTGGGAAGGAGTGCAGTGATCTAAATCATATGGCTATGTGAATAACCTGCTTAGGTTGTGTGTGTCTTTGTGAAATCAAACTGTTAAACTATTACTGTCTATTTGTTTTACTTGCTTTCAATCTATTATTGTATTCAATTGCAAATGTTGCATTTCTGCAAAATAACCACAAAATGCCATTCTATGCAAAAGTTATAACAGTTTGAATGACAGTTTTCCAGAAAATCCCATTTTAATTGCCACCAGTTACTGTTCATTCTAATTAATTATTTTGGTGAAAATTTCCAGAATAGTGGTGCACTTGAAATTTTTATGGTAGGAAGAGCACCACATCGGATGAACAATGGAATTTGATTCACCTCATTTGGAGCTAAGATGAATTTCCTATGACTTTTCAAAGTTGTGAAAGTAGCACTCAAGTTACATGCAAAATAAGATTTTCAGTAACAGTAATATGCTCACAACCTATTTTACAATAAACGACACTAACAGAGGATTCTAACAAAATTGATTTTACTCTTTTTGGAGTTACAAAGAAATACGTATGCATTTTTAAATTTAGAGCAAGTTTTAGTGCAACAATAATACTAATCAAAAAGTAATTTTGCCAAATGTGATTTCTGGAATAGCAACATGATTCAAACCATTTTTATAATAAAGTACATTTAAAAAGGAAACTAACAAAATTTGAATCATCAATTTTGGAGCAAAAATGAATTACTTATGCAATTTTGAAGTTTAACCAATTTTTCAGTTCACAGATAAAGGATTTCGGAAATTATATAAACATACAATACTTTTTATACCCAAACTAGCCTAGCCCTACACACTGACCAGTGGGGTCCCTAGAACAGTGCCATTTTTTTATTTTCCAGATAATTTATGATTAAACCGACAGGTGGGACCCGCCTGTCATAGACTTGGTCCACATGCATAGTGCATGGACCCAAAGTCATGAGCTGGGTCCACGGGTTCACAGCAGGATCACTATGCACTAATGGCCGCGAGCCCACATGTAAGCCATACAAAGAATCAGCTAATCATATATTTCCCGACAAAGATCCCTCATTATCACTAATCATCGTCATTAAATGCTAATGGCGCTTACAAGATCTGCTTCGGAAGTCGCCACGCAGATCGCTGGCATGAAGTTTCCGGCGACTCACCGGTGATCCAGGGCACGGCAGCGCGGCCGAGTGGTCAAGATGGGTAGCCCGTAGCCTTGCGCACCCACCGGCACCAGCGGCGAGACCGAAGGTGGTCCGACGCGGCGGCGCGACGGCGATGAGCGGAGGAGCTTCTACAGGGACATGGCACATCGTGGATAAGGGACACCCGTGGAAAACTAATGCGCGCATAGGCAATAGAGTGGTTCAGGGAACTCACCGGGATGACCCGAAGGTGGAGAAGTCATTTGAGTCGCTGGCGCGACGAGAATCGAGGTCATGGGCGATGGCTTCACCGAGGAGGGGTCGACCTGGTGAAAGAGACAAGGAATGAGTGGTCGGGAGAGCACAAGTGAGGCCCTCAGATGGTGTGGGAATGAGGAATCGACGAGAGGCTCACCGTGCCGTCGCCGGAGAAGAAAAGGGCTGTTTCGGCTTGAAAAGGGGGAAAATCAAAATCCCGAAGCTCCTGTGAATGAAAGCCAAATTAGTGAAAGAGGAAGCTTGCTCGCACTCAAGGACGCCTTCTGACGCGCTAAGGACAAGACAAGCCTCACTGGAGCTGAAGATGCCGAAGAGGTTTGCTCGGTGCGTGCTCTGGAGGTGATGAAGACACGATGAAAAACCAAGAGCTACAAGCCAAGACAAGGGCTCTCGTTAGCAAAAATGGAATCAGCCTCGAAGATGGAGTGGAGAGGAACCAAAGCACCGAAGCTCACCTGCGCGAGGAGCCGGCAATGGCGTCCTCCTCCTCTCGGCTACGAGGAGAGGTGAGCAGAATTGAGGGGGAAGAGGGGGTTTTGAGCGGGGCAAAGGATGGAGGAAGAGGCGGCGTTACGCGGGGAAGCACCCGGATACGTCGACGTGGGCGGTGGATTGACGCCGCTGCTGCGCCGTGACAGAGTTGGCAGCGCGCGCGACGACATGGCGCGCGACCTCTGCCCGCTCGCCAGTGCGAGGAAGGAGACGAGCCTGATAGTCCGGGCCCGCAGCGCAGCAACTCAGCCGCGAGCGCGCGATCGCACGAGAGGAATCGAGGTGGGCCGTTGGATCGAGATCCAACGGTCGACAAAGCGCGAGAAGTTTTATAACTTGGTGAAGCGGTACACGATCGTGAGCGTTGATGCGCGATCGAATGGCTGCATGCGAGGCATGGTTTAGTGACTTGGTTAGACTGAGTCAGCTCAGGCTGGACCTGAGTGAGGTTCGAGCCCGACAAACAGTGATTTCATATTTTGATTTAAAAAGGCTGAGAAGATACGGAATTTTTGGAGGTAGCTCCGAAGCTCAAAAAATTTTGAAATTTTTATGGAAGCTTGCTGGATCAGATAAAAACCTTGTGTAATTTTTCCAGAAATTTTTATGCAATGAATTTCTCTCCAGAAAATTCACAAGCTGCTGCCCTAGAGGTTTGACCAGAGTTCAAACTGGTTTGACTTGCTCTTTTGAAATAGCAAATAAAATCTAAAAATTATGAGATTTTGCAGAGAGGTTTCTAGGATGATCAATATGATAGGAAAAATATTTCCAGAGGATGATCATAAGATTATATTTGAAATTTTTTAAGGACAACAACTTCCATCCAAAGAAACATTGATCTAAGGAAATAGGAATTACTAGGGGAAATTTCTAGAAAATTTCAAATGACATCATGAGGCATCAAAAGTTTTAATTCATCCTCATTTTATTACATTTGAAACACACATCATTATTTGGGATGTTACAATAGCTATGTATGGCATGCTTGAAGCACACATCTTTTTATGTGAGCACTGTTATGTACCCTTTTTTTGTTTGATAGACAGCTATGTATGGCATGCTTGGAGCACACATCTTTTCATATTCTTGTTCTCAACCCTTTATCTTTTATAACATGCCAAATTGAGTGAGCAACACAGGATTGAAATGAGAGACATTTTTGCTTCAAATCCTAGATTTAAAATAAGACTCACAGATAAGCTTATCCTTTTCAATAAACTTCACAAAGTGATACCAATAATCAATCTAGTCAAAGATTTTAGCCATGTCATGTTTTAGTTCTTTGTGTAGCAAGTTTATTAAGACCAATCAAGATTAAAGCTACATAGCACATGAATGAATATGATAAAGAAAGCTCTACAACTCTTTTTATCTCAATGGCTTGGACTGAATGAATAATCAAACAGCTCCCCCTCAAAATAAGCCCATAGGATGAACAACACCCAATTCACTCCGCAAACAAACAAATCGAGAAGTATCAAGCAACTTAGTGAAAATATCAGAAAATTGAAAATCAGATTCAACAAAGTGAAGAACAATATCACCTTTTTCCACATGATCTCTGAGAAAGTGAAATCTGATATCAATGTGTTTGGTTCTAGAGTGTTGCACAGGATTCTTAGCAATGTTAATAGCACAAGTGTGATCACAATAAAGAGGAACAGTGCCCAATTCTAAACCAAAATCTCTGAGAGTAGAAGCAATCCAAAGGACTTGAGAGCAACTAGCAGCAGCAGCAACATACTCAGCTTCAGCAGTTGATTGAGCAACAGAAGATTGTTTTCTAGAGGACCAAGACACTAATGATGTGCCTGTAACATCCTGTTTAACCTTTGAGATTTAAGTGAGGGAGAAAGAAAATTAAATAGAATTAAAATAAAAATTAAATGAAGTTAGAAGTGTAACTTCTGATTTATTTGCCTAGAGATAGGGCTTTCGACCCAATATTTCTTTGGCCCAAGGGGACCAACCCTATAAGGAAAAAGACAAGGACGCCCCAAACCCTAGCATTTTTATTTCTCCCAATCCAGCCGCCGCTGTCTCTTTTGCTGCTGCTTGGAGCCACCGCCCAGGAGAGTCGCTCGGCCGCCAGTGCCTCCTCGCGGCTCTTCTACCCGCACGCGCCCCTGGTTCCCCGCTGCTGCCTCCTACTGCTCTTGGCTCGCCCCAGCGTCGTGCTCGGCCATCGGTTCGCTTGCGCCGCCACCCGCTTGGCTTCCCCCGGTCCGACTCGCCTCCCCCTGGCCTCCAGGCCGCGCGCCTAGGTCGTGCCTCCCCTCGGGCGTCGCGCTCGGCCCAAAGCACCGCCGCCTCCACCGGTGTCATCAGCCTCCTACGCCCTTGGCTCGCCGCCGCTGGCCTCCCCTAGTGCCCGGAGCCCGAGCCCGAGCCTGGCTCCTCCCGCTCGGTCTCGTGTGTGCACGCGCTTGTGAGGTTAGGCGGCCGTGCGCTGCTCAGCCCAGCCCGACCTCCTCTACACCACCTCCTCCTACCGCCAGTTGGTCCAGCGCCACCTCCCCAGGTGTCGCCGCCGCCGAGCTTCGGCCTCGCGCTGGCACACTCATTACTGGACACCATCTTTGCGGCGGAGATGTCGAGTTCTTCGACCTGGATGCGCGCACGTGGGACATCGTGTTCGGGATCTCCACCGACACGCTGCTCGTGCAGGACGCCATTGACGAGAAGGTCGGCAACTTCATCCACTACATTGCCACTTTCCTCACCAGGCTGGTCGTCGGATTCGTATGTGCAATGGGGAAGTTTCAGATATCCATTCTTTTCTTGAGAAAAGTTACATCGGAATGGGATTGTACTACTAGCGAAACCTTCAATCAATCTAATCCTTGATGGCATACTCAACTGACATCTCATATTGTTAATCCCAAATTCAAGTCGTGCAGTTGGGAATTAGGATCTTCCATTCCAGTCCATTGTGAGATAGAACGAACTGGCAGCTTCAGCTTGGCCTGCAACTCTGCATGGTAGAAATTGCATGTGTATGAGTAGTACCTGTAGCTCAATAAAGTTTGATATAATTTTATATCAAGAGGCGATTTGTAGTTATGGTAGTAATTTATTCCTTTGAGTTGACGTCTGAAGAATTCCGACATTGAGCGTGTTCATAACACAGCGATTAACTGTTGAAGTAACTTTTATATACCGATCTCTACAGGTGGAGCATATCTGACCAAAAGAGACTGAATTCAATTCTATCTTTGTAGCATGCCATATGCTCACATTAACAACACATCATTTCAATCATCTGCTTAAGAATTATAGGAACTCCCTTATCTCCATATTGTAGAATACTCAATGTATTATGAACCTAGCATAGTAGTATAGTACAATGATCTGATGCTGATCATGAACTAGGTTTTTTTTGTTTTTGGCATAACCATGTTCTAGGTGCGTGCTGGGCCTAGTTCCTTGTAGAAATGAACTTGGATGTAGTTACCTAGTTTGTGTTGGATGACATGGATTTGCTATCATAGTCAGAGAGGATATTTAAGTGTCCAGAATAATTTGCTCCTGTTTGTTGAACTGCCTGTTTTACTGATCCAAAGTTGAAATGGTACGAGCCACAATCCTACTTGGATCGGAATATTTCCTCCATGCTTATGGACCTATTTATGCTTTATCAGCTGATGTGGCGGCAAGCTTGGTTGCCTTGAGAAACAACAGGGGGTGGTGAACGGCAGGGCTAGAGTTTTTCTGTCGTTGTCTTCTGTCTCACGGTTGAGGCAAGTGCAAGTATTATTAATGAGTTGTTATATTATATACTTGATGAATGCCATAGTTGATTGATGTTGATTGTTGCTTGGTAATGTTGATGAGACTAAATGCCATAGTTTAATGACCATGCTTACTACTTGAGAATGTTTATATGATGCTGCATGCTAATGTTTACACGATGATGCATATATGTTACTGTTTATATGGTGATGCTTGCATGATAATGGTTATATGTTGATGGCAAGAATGATGGGACAAGGTGAGCAATGAGGCTACCTTGTTAATGATGAATCAGGATAATGATAATGGACATGCGCATTTGCATTTCTGCATGTTCATTTCTTAACCTTGGACTACATGGTAGCCAAGGGCTGTTTCCTTGAGATCCCCGTCCTACATTGGACGGGCCTGGTCCCCACACTTGCGGAGTGTGGGCTTTGGATCCCTGTGCCTAGAGGGCATAGGCTTAGGGTATGTATCGACGGGTACATACTCGGTATTACCGGTAATTGCAAAGAAGTGAAGTATTTTGTATTCATGGCATATTCATTGCACTTCTGCATAAGTTATGGATTTGTTGTTTAGCATATGATGCTAGCATAAGAGATGGATTGTGGTATATATGGTGGTTGTTCAGGTGGGGATGGTTTAATCCCTTTGACTACTTATGATGCTGTCATAAGAGATGGATTTGAGGTAATTAGTATTGTATTCATGACGGAATTGTTTGTTCCCTTTGACTATTTATGATGCAATGTTTGATTTACTATTGCACTTTGCTGAGTCATGGACTCACACTTGTTGTGTTGTGCTTGCTAGGTACCTCTCGAGATAGCGACATGCATGGGAAGGGGTAGACATGGTGCACAACACATAAACACAAACCACAAAGAATAAACTAGTCCAATTATCCACAATATATATTCTTGATAATTGTCTAGGTTCAGTTTTGTGACCATCCTTCGTGGTGGATGTTTTGATTGTAATTATGGACGATCTAGTTAGGTTCTTAATCCTTCGTCATTTAAGTTCATTTAATTTCATTTGATGAATTAGTATCTGAATATCATGCTTAAGTAATTACCTATGGTTACGCCTTATGCTCTCAATAATTTTGTAATAGAGTTGATTAGGAGATTATGGACGCCCTTTTGACTATGCTTAGGTTGTTTCGCATATTTTGGATGTCTTGTGATGATTCGTTTAAATTGGATGATTTGATTGATGAATGATGCTATATTAAACTGTTTGAACCTCCGGGATAGCCATCTTTACAAAGGAGGTTCTGCCAGATTTTAGAGAAAAATCTTAGTTTTAATTGGCTAAAACGTTAGTTTAGTAGCAGTCCTCGCTGCTTGATTGGTTAATGATGCTTTAGAGGTTGCTATTTGATCATTATCTGCTAGAGCTTCGTAGTGTTGGACTACCTTAACTTAGTTGTTAAAGAGAAGACCTCTTACATTGTTTTAGGTTCAATTGTTAGATGATATGCTTCTATTGAGTAATTATAGATTGTGCTAGTGTTGAGTATTAGTTTCAAACATGAATGTTTGGTTGATGGTTTGGATAGATGTTGATGGTTGATATTACCATTCTTCATAATATGGTTGAAATTATTTCCATATTGTTGTTTTATGTTAGTCTTTTACGTAACATCTTGGCTTTCGCATAGCCAGGGTGTTACAGTTGGTATCAGAGCGGGCTTTAGGTCCGTGGTAGTTGAAATTTTAAATTGACACACTGTGCACAGTAAGATGGGAATGGGTCAAGCATTGCATATGCGTTTTCGTTAGGTCGCTTTGCACATTGCTATTATGAAATAGTTATGAATACTTATGATATGCCTATATGGTTACTATATGTTTTAATGGTAGATGACAAGAGGTTCAGTTCGTGGTTGTAGTCCTGGGTTGCCAGGTTGCACCACCATTCGGGGTATGAGTCTCTTTGGGAAGATTATTGTCTTCCTTGAGTTTGGAATGATTATTCCTGTTCAGCTGCGGTGGATGAGTTTTCTTGGATTAGTGGTTTATTACAGTTGGGAGGAGTTTGTCGGACTTTATTGGTTTTCTTAAAACAAACCATTTGATCTCCTGAATAGCAAATTGTTTTGCTGCTTATAAACGTAGTTGATTTATGAGATTGATCTTTTATTTGGAAGTTCTATCTTTCTTGTTGGGAAGCACGACTCGTTTAGTCGCTTGGTACCTTGGTTATTGGAAGCTTTAAATTGCATGTTCCTAAATATGTGGAAGCTTTTGGCCCCAATGTATTCTTCTCGGGGTACATTGAGTACTGAGTTTTAAGGCTTCCCTTTCATGAGAGAAAACGTCAAAGTTTATTTGTGTTGTCCTACCTTGGTTAAGTCAGAGCAAATGTTGTCTTTTCGACCAATGGGCTATCTTGGCTACTGGCAAATGTTGTTTTTGACAAGATTGTTCTCTTTTCATGAAAGACCTACCTTTCTTGTTGAATATTGTGATCCGGTGATTCGTTTGGTACTTTGGATAATGGAAATTATCTTTTACAAACTTCATTGAAGAAAGTTTTGACTCTACTCATTTCTTTTAGAGTAGTTGGAGTGTTGGAGTTTTGAACCTTTCCTTTGAAACAAAAAGGTGTCAAAACCCTTTGCAACGTTTTGTGGTGTTAAGTGAGAAGTCGTAAGCAAAGAAGATAATTGATAATGTATATGACATCAAGTTGGGTCTTTGGCATCATGCATAATTAACCTTAACTGATGTCCTCGGTAGCGTAGCCAGTTAATTTATTGCTACCTTGTAATGATTACTTGACGAGATGTGATTTAGAATATATTTATTCCTGGTTAGAATCAACAGAGTTCTAAGAAGAGTGAATATTAATATGAAGCAATCTCGTAAACATCTACTTGATGATCTTACTTAAATGCTAGATTTATCTAATTCCTAACATGCTAGAAATTGTTGGAACCTGTATAAAGGACTAGATGGATGTTGGTGTATTGACTCGTGAAACATTGTTTTATAGAAATTATGTTAGTAAATCTTTAATCATGTTTTGAACTGATATCTAAACATAAGGTGAAATGTTGAATCTAAGTTTATAAATAGTTATGTGATTGCAAATAGGATTAGTGTCATATTTATATGCATGATTAATACAATCGTCAATTGTTAATGGGAGCTGAAGTTGGTGTTGAGCAACACCAACAGTTGAGTAGACAAATTTCGTAAGTGGTCTTCGATAGTGTGCCTTGTGATATTGCTATTGCGTAGTATGATTTTGTTAAAATAAATTTGTTTCAACCTTGTGGCTTGTGGAAAGCTTTTGAGTGGGGCGATAAAGTTTGATGATTCTTAGTACTAATGTGCAGTATAAGTATTTGAGAATTGGAGTCAAGTTTTATAACTTATGGTTATTTGAATCGTGCTTAGATTTTCTGTTCTTCTTCCGCTCAAGCTTTGTCGAGTTTCACCAGAAATGTTTTATTCTTATTGGTTGATATTTGCTATTCTCTTTTGCAGGGTGTGTACTCTCAACTGTGATCCCAGTTTTGTTTTTTCCAAGCTCATCGTTGTTGGATTATTTCTTTTGGTTTCGTGTTCGCCGTGAGGAGCAACGTTTTCCTGTGTGACAAACCTTGTCCTTGTTCGCCTCTTTCTTTTGAGAAAGGACCAACAGATTTGTGCTGCAAAGTTTTACGAAGCCTTTTCTGGCAATGGTTTGGTGGTGGTCAAGTACTTGTAGTGGTAAGATTTTGCTACCTAGCTATTGGAGGAGTAGTAGAAGATGAATTGGTTTTGACCTGTACCTCTTGGAGGAAAATTGATTCGAATAGAATGAATGTCGTTGAAGTAAAACTGATTAGTGACACGACTAAGTAGAACCTATGGTAAAGTGCAATCCCAGAACCTCAGTTCATATTGAAATGTTGGAATTTATTGAAGGTATGGAAACCTTGATCAATTTTGTAAAGTAACGCAATTGGATTGTATTGCGAGATGGTGTGGGTGAATCCTGATGATGTCAATGAGTGATTATGTTGGAATTGTGGGAATGTTAGAGATTTAATCTGAGGATTTCTCTATCTGTTATAAGTGAAGTTCGTTGTAGAGGACTTGGAGGTTAAATTTGGGCTTTGCATTTTTATGCTAGAACTTTGGTCGCCCAATGATTGTGTGTAGAGAAAATAGAATTGTGGCGTTTCCTGAGCAGTGGAATGATCGTTGATAGAACCCTTCTGTTGTGGTACGTGAGCATGTGTACTGAGGATTCTGAGTTGCTACTCTTGAATGTTGGAGATGATGTGATGTGTGAGATCTATTTTGAGGTGCATTGGGAGCCATCTGTCAAATTAATTTTGTTAGTAGAAAGAGTTGTCTAGAGTGTTTTGGTGGGTTTACTAGTTGCCATGTCAAAACGTTTAAGTCTTTAGTATACTTAGTTTGATGAATGAAATTGCCTTACTTGGTCTGTTTTACTTACAAGCCTAGAAAGTAAGTTAACTCCCCTATCATACTCATCTCAAACTCCCTGCTCATAGTATCTAAAAACTTGGAAACCAAAGCATGAGAGGAGCCCCCAAAGATGATATCATCCACATAAATCTGAATAAGTAATAGATCATTGCCATGTCTAAAAGTGAAAAGAGTTTTGTCTACCTTGCCTATTTGAAAATCATTTTTTAACAGAAACAGCTTGAGCCTCTCATACCATGCTCTAGGTGCTTGTTTTAAACCATACAAAGCTTTTGAGAGTTTGTAGACATGATTAGGAAACTTAGGATTCTCAAAACCAGGTGGTTGCTTAACATAAACTTCTTCCTTAATGTAGCCATTTAGAAAAGCACTCTTGACATCCATTTGAAACAATTTGAAACCTTTGGATGCAGCAAAGGTTAAAAGAATTCGAATTGCTTCTAATCTGGCTACAGGGGCAAAAGTTTCACCAAAATCAAGACCCTCCACCTGAGAAAATCTTTGAGCAACAAGTCTAGCCTTATTTCTCACAACAACACCATCATCACTTTGTTTATTTTTAAAAACCTATTTAGTTCCTATAACATTATGTCCATGAGGAAGTTCAACTAAGGTCCAGACTTTATTTCGCTCAAAGTTTTCTAATTCTTCATACATGGCATTGATCCAAGACTCATCAGATAAAGCGTGACTTACATCATTAGGCTCAAAAGAGGCAACAAAAGCAAAATGAGCATGTGAGTCAGGAGAAGTAAAATTGGAACATGTTACCCTTTCATGAATGTCGCCAATCATCAGTTCTGGAGGATGAAGTCGTTGAATCCTCAAAGGTGCAGAAGGTTCTGAACTGTGTTCAACATTATGTACACCTTCGGCTATTTGTTCATCACTTGGTGGTGGCGAAACAACAGGTGTATGATCAGCAGGTGATGGCAAGGGAGAAACATTATTACCAAGATCAAGATCATCTTCTTCATCAAGAAATATACTTTCGGACTCCCCCTGAACTTGTGTACCTGAAATGTCAGTTCTAGAACAAGCACTGACCTCATCAAAAGTAACCTCACAAGTCTCAATAATTTTGTTAGTTTCAAGATTAAGCACTCGATAGCCACGAGAATGAAGAGGATATCCAAGAAATATACCATTTGTTGATCTAGACTCAAATTTGTCTAGATTACCATGTTTAAGAATAAAGCATTTACATCCAAAAATTCTGAAGTGAGAAACACTAGGCTTTTTGCCAAATCTCAGCTCATAAGAAGTCTTGTGCAAAGAGACTCGCAAGAATACTCTATTTGAAACATGACAAGCAGTTGAGATAGCCTCTGCCCAATACTTCCTAGGAGTGGCATGTTCATCAAGCATGGTTCTTGCCATCTCAACCAAAGTTCTATTTTTCCTCTCTACAACACCATTCTATTGTGGAACACAAGGAGAAGAAAATTGATGTTCCAAACCTTTTTCAGAACAAAAAGAAGCAAACAAAGAATTCTTAAATTCAGTCCCATTATCACTTCTTATTACTTTCACAGCACCATTCAATTCATTATTTAGTCTGAGAAACAAATCTTTGAAATGACCAAACGCCTCATCCTTAGACACTATAAAATACACCCAAGAGTATCTAGAGAAATCATCAACAATCACAAGAATGTACCATTTACCTCCAACGGATTGAACTCTTGAGGGACCTACAGTGTCCATATGCAACAATTGTCCGGGGCCGTCTGTGATGATTACAGAAATAGGAAAATGTGGAGCAGCAACCATCTTACCATGTCGACAGGGAGAACAAACTAAATCTTTTTCACCTTTCAGTTTAGGCAGCCCCCTACTGAGATCTATTCCACTAATTCGAACAAGATGATCAAAACCAATATGTCCTAGTCTACGATGCCAAAAGAAAAGATCTCTGGATTCGGAAGCTACCAAGCATCTAACATTAGATGAAAAGGAATGATTGAAATCATCTTTAAAGACTTTCCCTAATCGAGAGATATCAAAGACAAGATTTCCAGAAGCATCTAAAACCCTGCAAGCATGTTTCTTAAAGCTTACCTCAAGATTTTCTTCTATTAATTGTGAAACCGAAAGCAAGTTGTACTTCAATTTACTTACCAACGCAACATCTTTGAGTATGAATTTGTCATTAACACTAACTGTACCTTTTGCCATCATAATTCTAGTTGAAGCATCCCCAAAAGTAATCAATTCATCACTGGATGCCTTAGTGAACGAGGAGAACCATTTTGAATCACCTGTCATGTGTTTGGAACATCCTGAATCTACTAACCATATGTTCCCCTTCCTCAACAGCTGTACCTCATCAGGGTCACTGTAGAGATCATCATCGTCAATAAGTTCTTCACTGCTTGCCACAAAGCACATCCCTGTGAAGTCCACTTCTTTTGCCTTCTTGTTATCATCCTCATTGTCGCTGTCTGAATCAGTATCGCTTAATCCAATCTCCTCAAGTGCTGAGAGCACCTTGTTGACCGCCTTTCGATAATTTTGCTTCTTGCTTGAATCAAACTTGAATTTTGAACGCCGAGCTAGTGCTTTGTCATCTTTAGCTTCATTTCCTCTCAGCTTGGGACAATTCACCTTAATATGGTTTGGCTCACCACATTCAAAGCATCTGATTGGACCTCCTCTTCTCCTTGATCTGATATTGTTGATTGCTTTAGTCACCCTGTTGGAGAAGAGTACAAGCTGCTCTTCTGGGATTTCTTCCAATTGTTCATCTGAAATAGCACTTAAGGCAGACAAAGAGAAACTAGAAGAACTTGATGGACTATCAGTTTGGTTAGTCACTAAACCCAAAGAATTTAACTTGTTTATCCTGGCCAAAATATCAATCTCATGTGTTTTCATCTTGGAATAAAGATCATTTAAAGTGAGTGTTTCCATGTTAACAGAGTGATTGATAGTAGTGACTAAAACCTCCCAGATAGTCATATCTAAAGCATTCAAAATTTGTCGAGCATTATCAAAATCAGAATATATAACATCAACTAATTGCAAATCACTAACAATTTTATTGAAGCGATCAAAAAGAGCATCAACAGATTCACCCGGTTTCATCTCAAATTTAGAGTACTCCTTTTTGAATTGGTTACGATTTAACACCTTTAACATTTTGAACCTTCATGATAATCGGCAAGTGTAGTCCAAATTTTGTTAGCAGATTTAATGTTGGCAATTCTGACAAATTCGTTTCTTCTTAAACCTTGCAACAAAATATTTCTAGCCTTAGCATTAGCTTCAACATCAGCAGTATTGTTGTTGGTAATAACAGCAGGTACCTCATAAGGATTTTCAACTTTTTGCCAGATGACATTACCTTGTGCTTGCGAAATACTTCCATCGTGTCTTCCAAGAGATGTAATCGATCCATCAAGTATGGAGGCTTACCTGAGAACCGATCTCGATCTGATGCCATTGCAACCTCACTCTGATACCACTTGTAGGATCGTAATGGCAATCAGAAGGGGGGGTTGAATGATTGCAGAGATATGACCTCCAAATCCAATCTCCTCAACTCGTGCACTAAAGCTCCTGGAACCTCATGTGAGTCTCCAGAAGCACTTTACAGCAAGAGCTACCTCAGTTGCACAGCAAGGTCAACAAACCAAGAACCAAAGTTGAACAAATCTGAACTTTATATATCAAACTTGATTTGTGTCTACAAAGCGCTCATCAAGCACCCCTCAAAGCCCCAGATCGAAGGATCTCTAAACCACAGCAACACAGCAAGAAAGCTACGGTCAAAAATCCTATTTTCAGCCCGTAACACCAAAGCTACGGCCAGAACTCCTCCAAACGGTTCTTACCCCCTTCTCTATTTATACCCTATAGTCCTGTCCATGTCCAACACGACACCGACACGGACTCTATCTCAAAACACGTCCAGATTTGGAACTCCTTCCAAATCTGTCACTCTTCTCCAAAACTTCACGCCGCAAGCCTCCAGGACTCCTCCTGTAGCTTCAGCGCAACCCACCTTTGATCTCCACGTGCTCCAGCATGATTCAAACCACTTCGTGACATCCACGACTTCCTAGACCTCAGATCTCCCCATCCTAGTCCGAGTCAACCTCGTCACGAACTGTGATTCGTCCTCATGCTCAACCTGCACATGCACAGACCAAAGAAACCAAATCTTGGCACAAGTTCTCCAACTTGACCATCCATTAGCTCACTCACACCCATAAACACTATCATACAACATGCAACTAGATAAAGCTCATGAATTTAACTTGTCCTCAGTCAAATCCCCAAAACGACAATTTTTCCAGAGCATAATCGGAACTACCACCATATGATCCCCGGTACTACCACACACGCAGTCATACTGCTCGAAACATTGCGGAACTACCGCTCTTCGTGAAATCTCAAAGTCTTCCAAAAACACACTCTCTGAAAATTCCATACCTTTATCAAACGGTCATACCGACTAGCGGTATTACCGACGTTCAAAGCACAGTCATACCGTTCTGCGGTCATACCGCGCCAAGACTACAGATCTATCGATTTTCACTTAACAGTGCTTGTCAGAAACTCTCTCTCTCTGTGAAAAACCTATCGCGGTACTACCGTCGTTGAAATAACGGTACTACCATAAAAGCCGGTACTACCGCAAACCATGACGCGGTCATACCGCTCAGCAAGAAAACCAATATCCAAAAAGCAAGTGTTCTGGTTTTTCCATACCGCCAAAAACACAATGGTATTACTGATGTGCGGTACTACCGCAAATTCCAAACGGTACTACCGCACCACTGAAATGCGCATAGAACTGAGAACCAAGCCCTAAGACACATGAACACTCCAGATGATTTGGCCGATTGGACCACACTTCAAAACCGTCGAATTTTAAGAGCACTATAGAAAGTCCGAACGTTCCCTCTGTTTTCATCCGTCAGATTTCAATCCAAAGGCTCACAATCCTTGAAGAGTTCGGACGGTCCGAACGTTCCTCTCAATATGAACCGTTAGATCAGGATCTAATGGTTCGAGCAAAACATGCGTTCGGAACCTTGACGAACGATACTACCGCTGCACAGCCGTAGTCATACCGTACTCCGGTAGTACCTCACATTACAAGCTGGTACTACCGCTCTCAGGAAAACCAGACACTCCAAAAACAAGCCTTCTGGAAATTTCGTACCGCCAACAAAAATACGGTTGAACCGTCCTGCGGTAATACCGCGAAAGCAACGCCGGTACTACCGTTAAAACTGACAAAAGCTGATTTTCGACAGAATTCAACAGAGCACAAAAACAAGTCAGCATCTAAGATCCAAAGCATGTTCCAGAGCCAATGTATTCAACTAAAAACACCAAGACTAAGTCTTACTTATTGTCAATGTGTTCATCATCAAATATCAAGACCAAAAACCTCCTGGTCTTACATGCTGCACAGCTAGCATGCACATGTATTACAACAACAAATAAACAACATGACATGGAGTACTAGGAAGGAACAGATAAAATATGCTTAATCTCAGCAATTGTTTTCGTGCAACACCACCACAAAATAAGCATCACTGGTTTGTCTATAACTCTATACTAGGATAGCACCTGCGCCCTTGGCGTGTGCTGCATCCCGTGCGGCAAGTTCGGCCCAGCTGACGCGTGTGCAGCCCGTGAGTCAAGGCTAGCGATGCTGGTAGCGAGTGAGCGCGAGGCCTACCAAACACGCATCCTAGCCGCAGCGAATGGTAGCGAGCGAGCGTGCAGCGAAGGAAGTGTGGATCGTGCGGGTGTGCACGAGGGCTGGCGCGATCAAGCGGCTCACGATTTCTCGGTGACGTGGCCGCGTGGGGAGGGGCAAACTCCTTCGGCTGTTAAATATGTGAATATATGTGGACGATGCAGGTGCATGCTCTTTGTACGTTACATGTGTTTGCACCACCCAAATTATTCAATCCACATGACGAATATAGTGAGAAACAAGCACGACTACATGCACACAACCGCTACGTACGTACACCAAATAAGCACATGACAAGGTTTACATCATCCTATGAATAATAGAAGAGGGGCAAAGATAGATATTGAGATATGTAGGAGAAACTAACCTAGGTTTGGTTAGTGCTTAGTAATTTCCTGTCAAGAAAGGATGTTAGTCAAATTTCATATTTTTTTGCCCTTTTCCCTTGGACTAATATCAGTTGGAAGCATATGCTTATCAGGTATTTCATCATATTTTCTTCACTCTTTTGTTTTGAAATGCGCAATTACAGAGAAAGACTACTAAATTACGTATATGAATGGTGAAAGCTTATGCTTAAACTAAAGCACACTTCTATTTTTTTATATTCTCTGAGAAATATTTCGGTTTGTGGCCATGAATTTGTAAGTCAGAACACTCATAGTTTTATTTATGAAATTGTCCATTTCCCTCGATAGAACCACTCTAACATCTATTCTTCTCAAACTATAACCCTGTTTGGAACACAAAACTCTTGAGTAATAAAATGTATCAATTCAAATGAGAATTTATCTCTCTATTCACCCTGTTTGGAACACAAAGCTCCTGAGTAATAAAATGTATGAATTCAAATGAGAATTTATCTTTCTATTCATGTCTAAAAAGAAAAGTGGCCATACACTTTCTTCAATGTAGTCATCCATGAAAGTAGGCATCCATTAGTTTCCTTCTACATGGTCATGTTTTTTCAAACCCATTTCAACTATTAATGGAATATATCACATTGACAACACATATAGATCCATATATAATCAATAAAATGTTGGTAAATATTGTGTCTTTCACATGTTCATTTATGGTACTTTTTTTCTACTTCAACAAAAATATTCATATCTTCTGTCATTGCAGTTAGAGATCAAATAAGAAACAGCTAACATCAGACATACTAATTATTCGTACTACAAATCATTTGTTCACAATATGCCTACATGTTGTGTTAATGATTCCTCTTTGAATTCTAGGATTGGCAAACCAAGTGTTTTCCAACTACCATACATTAGTGATGTTGAACAAGCGGCGCCTCTGATCTCTGTGTCTTCACGTGAAGTTGCGCTTCTCACAAAAACTATTCCCAACCTCGGTCTTCTTTCCTGCTGGAGAAACAAACTCTGAGACAAAACGAAATGCAAAGAACACAACTAATCGAAACTGATTTAGTCAGGAGCACCAAGTGTTGCTCCTATTTTTTGGTTTTCATGTATATTTATACTCAGGATTACAGAGTTGGATTCGAATTTCTAATCCGTATCAAAAACAGACTCACATTCAGACTCCTACCAAAATTAATAAATCTAAAACGAAAACTAACAAAAAATTACCAAAACGATATTAAATCTATCAATCACCCCCTTAATCTTGTTTCTTCACCTTGATCATGCCAAACTTCTCTCTCATTTCCAAGAACTTAATCCACCCCAGCGACTTCGTCAAAATATCAGCAAGTTGATCTTCTGTTCTGATGTGATCAACTATTATCTTTCTTCTTCGATACATTCCCGAATGAAGTGATAGCGAGTATCTATGTGCTTGCTTCTGTTATGGTAGAGTGGATTCTTGCTCAACAATATCGCTGACTTGTTATCAACTTTGAGCATAAAAGTGCTTACCTCACTACAACAAAAACATTGTATAGCAACGTAAATCTCGCAACGGAAAACGACACTCATTGTGAATACACTGTACATGAAACTCGTTGGGCCTGCCCACCATCTCCCACGCAAAGGTAAAAACTGCCCACATCTAAAGCTTCTTATCCTGACTCTTGAGTCCTAAGAAAGCTCTGCATCCCCCAATCCATTACTTCCTCTTCCAATAAAATTGATCCCTTTGCCAAACCACCACACACGCCAGCCACGCCAAACCGCTACCCCTCCCATAGCCGCCACCTCCATGCATGCTCCTCGCCCGCTGCCGCCCTCCCCTCCCCTCCCTACCATGCTCCGTTCCCCTTCTTCTACGTGTTCCCCCGGTGAGATCCTATGCGAGCCCCGCGCGCGGTCATCTCCTCCCTCAAGCTCACTGCACCCTCCCTCTCCCAGATCCACCGAGCACCATCATCTCAGGCCGCACCGGCGTCTGAGGCAACCACCGGTCGCTTGCCCCCGCTCTCTCCCTGCATCGCCAGTGCCTTCGTCAACCAATTTCTTCCTTGCTTCGCCGCCGCCGCCTTGTCGTGTTGCCTAGATTGGTCCAGATTTGGACGACAGAGGTCTAGATCCGACTAGATCGAGTCATCGTTGACCAAAATTGGTTGCCGCCGTTACCATCACCGATCAGATCATCTCCATCGTCTTCTCGGTCACCGGCGCAGTGCTGGTCATCGCCATCATCCTCAACACCGGAAGATCCGTCACCCTAGCCATTGTCCCAGGTGCGTGTGTGTGCCACTCTCACCTTCCCTCCAAGGACGTGCACCCTTAGGATCGCGCCGCCTCTGCATGTGCTGTCGCCCCACGTGCGCCAAGCACCATCCAGATTCCGCTGTCGTGTGCGCAGCTACCTCCACATCGCCGAGCACCTTCGAGTCCTCGCCGCCTCCGCATGCACTAAGCGCCCTTCCGGATTCTGCTGCCTCCTAGTGCGGCCAAGCGCCCTTCGCCTCTCGTCGGCCGAAGCAAGCCGTCGCCGCCCTCTGGATTCTGGTGCCTTCTCATTTGCGTCGCGCGCCATCCAGCTGCAGCTGCTGGCGAAGCTCACAACCGCTCGCCTCTATGTGCCACTGCACAAGCATCAAGATTTTTTTCGTGGATTAAGCTTGTGGCATAAAGTTTCAATTTGCGGTTGCATTACAGATGATGAAATGCATATTCTGTTTATCTTAGATCTGGGTAATATGGTTATTTCTTGCTAATTTTGGTATTATCAATTAATTGCAATATTGTTAGTATTGCATCCGGATATGCTCTCAGCCTAAAACTATCAAATTATTATTGTCTATTTGTTTTGAATTATGTTTTCAATCTATTACTTGTATTTAAATTGCAAATACTGCATTTCTGCCAAAGAACCACAGAAGCCATTCCTTTGGAATAAGCCTGCATCTATAATTGCATTTCTGTGGTATGACTTGCGAGTACGGTGTGTACTCATGCTTGTTGTAAAACATGCAACAGAAGAGGAGGAGTCATCGCCTTGCTTTCAAGGAGGAGTTCATCGAAGGTGCTTGATCGTAGGGTCTTGATCGATCGGTTACTGTGGTGAATTGATGGGATTCATTGAAGTTTCTTCGTTATTTGCTATTTTATTTCTTTGCTAGCCTGCGTGGCTTAATAATTGTAAACTTCGACCATAAGGTCAAAACACTTATTTGTTATCAAATTACTCGTTTATGTTATTAATAAACTTGTGTGGATCGATATTCACATGTGTTGACCTTTGTATGCACTAGCGTGATCCTAGACTAGTGCATTATACACGAGAGGGTCCAGAATTGCATATTTTGGGTCTCAACAGAGGTGGTATCAGAGCCATACTGACTGTAGGTCTTACCCTTAGATCGGCTATCTTAGAGAGTCCAAATTATTTTCTAAAGAAAAATTAACTTGCAAGATTAAATGAACTACTTAACTCCCCTCATGTCTCTCTCGACTCAACTACTGCTAGAATCTTTTTCTCTCCCCGCTGTTTTAACTTGGTTCCCACCCTCTTCTCTGTCTTTACAGATGCTTCACACTTACGGTGAGCGCAAAGGTGGACTTGCCGCAGAGTTGTGGAAGCTGTTGCAAGTACTTGGAGGCTTTGATCGTCCCATGTATCGTGGCAACCAATGGGTGGTAAACGGCCGAGATCATGGAATGTCTATTTGTCGACAGGTCTCGCCAGAAGAGCACCAAAGCCACCGGTAGTTGAACATCTCCGTTAGAAGGATCACCTTCGCGCAAAGGGATTCAAGAGTCGTCACGCTGGCCATCCTCGAATTTGCCACATCTGGCGAGTCGTGAAATCGTCTTCTGTTACCATCCTCGAGCCGCGGTAGTGGATCGACCAGCACGCTACCCGTCTACGGATGGAGAAGACGATGCCACAGTGGTGCACTTCGCCCAGTTCGCAGTCGCTCAAGACAAGTCGCTGGAAGTAGTCGCCATCGAGCTAGAGTGCGCCTATGAGACCCTGCAAAGAGCTGAAGAAAGGATCGCCACGTTGGAAGAAGCCCTCTACGGTCAGCATGACCATGAGGAGGAACAAGAAGAAGATAACCCTGAAGAAGATCCCGAGGAAGACCCCGAGGAGGTCCCAGAGGAGCCAGCAGAGGCCGCAGAGCCGGAAGAACCATTTGACTGCGCCCGATCCCAGACATCAAGATCAGTTCGCGAAGATGCCAGCTCACTTCCAAGTCTACAGTAGGCGGGAGCATTGTCGTGGTTGTGGAGGCTACCTTAGCGACTGAGATCGCTAGAGTCTTAGTTTGTCAAGCTTAGCCAGTCTCTTTTCGAGTCGCCCTTTAGGCGGTAGATTGTGTGCTTAGGTTCGTCTTTTCCTTGTGTGCAGGTATGAGCTGCAAAAGCCCTTAGGCATTGTTGCAAGCCATACTAAGACTAGTAATAAATAAAGGTGTTCATTTGGTTTTCTTGGACTATGTTTGTTGGGTTTAACCTACCCCCTAGATTAGTTCTTAACTCATCTTGTGCTTTCTACCTTATCTAACCCATGGAGCTTCACTAGATGGTTCGGACTCGCCATGTGCCCGCAAGTGGATCCGGAACCCAAGGATCGAGAGGCAACGAGACCCTGCAGGAGCGATACCACCACAAGCACCCCTCTTGACTTGCGTAACTTTGGAGCCTTCATGGCAGCACAGACATAGATGATGTATACTATGATGAACCACCTGCAGAATATGAGTAATCAGAACAACAACAACAACAACCATCATCCTGGAGCCCCAGTCGCTCATGGACACCAAGAACCATCCAAGCTTGCTGAATTCATGAGGACTCGCCCTCCAACCTTTTCTGGTAATGTTACACCAATTGAAGCTGATGATTGGCTTCGGGTTACCGAGAGAAAGCTGCTGATCACTCAATGCAGCGACCATGAGAAAGTTCTGTATGCTACTCATCAGATGGAAGGCATAGCTACCGAATGGTGGGAGAATTTTTACGCGGCACATGAGGCGCTGCAAAATATCACTTGGGAAGAATTTGCCACAGCATTCCTTCAGTATCATGTACCTGAAGGTATTATGGATCTGAAGAAGGATGAATTCCGTGCCCTAAAGCAAGGAGCTATGTCAGTGACTGACTATCTGAATAAGTTTTCTCAGCTAGCTCGCTATGCTCCAAAGGATGTCGCTACTGACAAGTCTCGCCAAAGTCGCTTCTTGAAGGGTTTGAACTCAGGACTGTAGGTCAATCTACTTGCCCACACTTTCCCAGACTTTCAAGAATTGGTTAGCAAGGCATTGGTTATGGAAGACAAACGCAAGGAACTGGAGGACAACCGCAAACGCAGGATGGCCCAGCAAGGAAGTCACCAGTCCCAACAAAGAGCAAGAGTGGTACCGCAGCCAGAGTGTCGGTTTCACCACGAGTTCATTGGGGCCTTTGCACCAACATCAGCACCTCGTCTAGTTGCTCAGAACCCTTGTAACCCCGCGCCAACCAACCCCAATCCAGGGAGCAATCAACAAAATTCTCAGAGAGTTTGTTATTCTTGCCGTCAGCCAGGTCACTTCGCCAATCAGAGTCCGCAGAAGGGGACAATCACCCCAGTCCGTTTTAATCTCGAAGCTACGTCCGCCAAGACCCCAGCACCGAGCAACCAAGGAGTTCCTCAAGGTACCAGTCAACTAGGAAGAGCGCCTCAGTCTGTGGTCAGAGGTCGTGTCAACCACGTCAATATGGAAGGAGCTCAAGATGCACCGGACATCATACTGGGTAAGTTTCTAGTAAACTCAGTACCTGCATCAGTTCTGTTTGACTCTGGAGCTTCGCATTCCTTTGTTTCTGGAGTTTTTGCAACTAAGAACAACTTGGAAGTTATGCGCCTTAAGCATACTCTGTTAGTCTAGTCGCCTGGAGAAGAGCTAAGTTCTAAAGTGGGATGTTTAGGGGCTAAGTTGCACATAGCTGGAGTTGAGTTTCTAGCCAACCTCATTGTTCTAGACACCCAGACCTTAGATGTTATTCTTGGCATGGATTGGTTAACCAAGCACAAAGCCGTACTAGATTGTGACCAAAGAGCCGTTACAATCGAAAATACTAAAGGAAACAAGGTAGAATTTCAAGCTACCTCGGTGCGTGATGGACACCTGGTAGTCAATAGTTTGAAGGCAGTTGCTTTGGAAGATGTGCCCATCGTCATAGATTATCCAGATGTGTTTCCAAAGGAATTACCCGGAATGCCACCAGACTGTGACATCGAGTTTGTCATCGATCTAGTGCCCAGAACAGCACCTATTTCTAAGAGACCCTATCGGATGCCAACCGATGAGTTAGTGGAGAAGAAGAAGCAAATAGAAGAACTTCTGGAGAAAGGTTTTATAAGACCTAGTTCGTTGCCATGGGGAGCACCAGTTTTGTTCATTAGGAAGAAAGATGGAAGCATGAGGATGTGCATCGATTATCGATCTCTCAATGAAGTCACCATCAAGAACAAGTACCCATTACCTCGGATTGATGATCTGTTCGATCAGATGAAGGGAGCCGGAGTGTTCTCAAAGATCGATCTGCGATCGAGTTATCATCAATTGAAGATTTGTCCTAAGAATATACCTAAGACCGCTTTCTCAACGCGGTACGGACATTATGAGTTCTTAGTCATGTCCTTTGGTCTAACTAATTCCCCTACCTATTTCATGAATATGATGAATAAAGTGTTCATGGAATATTTGGATAAGTTCGTAGTGGTGTTTATCGATGATATTTTGGTCTACTCCAAGTCAGAAGAAGAGCATGCTGAATATTTGAGATTAATCCTAGAGAAACTCAGGGAGCATCAGTTGTATGTAAAGTTTAGTAAGTGTGAGTTACGGAAAAGCGTGTTGATTTCCTTGGTCATGTAATGACAATGAGGAGTAGCCGTTGACCCCATAAAGTCAAGGCGATATTACAGGAGGAGCGACCCAAGACCGCTACTCGATTCGCGATTTCTTGGGAATGGCGAGGATATTATCGCCGTTTCATTAAAGGATTCTCAACGATTGCTAAGCCTCTTACGCAGTTGTTGAAAAAGAAAAAGAAGTTCACTTGGACCCCAGTTTGTGATGAAAGTTTTTAGGAGTTGAAGAAGCGTTTAACTTCAGCCCTAGTGCTGATTTTGCCAGACATCCGCAAAGACTTTGATATCTATTGTGACGCTTCGCGTCAAGGATTAGGATGTGTCCTGATGCAAGAAGGAAGGGCTGTCGCTTATGCGTCAAGGCAATTAAGGCCTCACGAAGAGAATTACCCTACCCATGATCTGAAATTAGCTACTGTAGTGCATGCTTTAAAGATTTAGCATCATTACCTTATCGGTAATCGCTGTGAGGTATATACAGATCATAAGAGTCTAAAGTATATCTTCACTCAGTCTGATTTGAACATGAGACAGAGAAGATGGTTAGAGTTGATAAAGGATTATAACCTTGGAATCCATTACCACCCTGGTAAACCTAATGTAGTTGCAGACGCTTCAAGCCGTAAGAGCTATTACAACGTTGTGGAAGTAAAAGAGGTTTGTTCAGGACTTCAAGAGGAATTTCAGAAGTTGAAGCTAGAGGTTGTGTCGGAAGGATTTATAGCCAGTCTAGAAGTGCAGTCTACTCTGGAGAAGCAGATTCGTGAAGCTCAACCAAAGGATTCAGAGTTTTCTGATATCAAGAAGAAGATGGCGGACGGAAAGTTCAAGGACTTCACCATAGATGTTCAAGATACGCTGTGGATCAATGGACGTATCTGCGTACCAGATGTTGATGGTTTGAGACAGCTGATTTTGAAACAAGCCCATGATTCAAAGTATTCAATTCACCCTGGTAGTACTAAGATGTACTAGGATGTTAAGAATAAATTTTGGTGGCCAAATATGAAGCGAGAAGTTGCAGAGTTCGTTGCCTTGTGCGACGTATGTCAGAAGGTAAAAGCAGAACACCAGAGACCAGAAAGTCTGTTACAACCTTTGAAGATTCTAGAGTGGAAGTGGGAAGAGATCGGAATGGATTTCATTACCGGTTTACCCAAGACTCAATCGGGTTATGATTCAATTTGGGTAATAGTGAATCGCTTGACTAAGGTTGCCCATTTCTTGCCAGTCAAAACCACTTACTCAGGAGACCGCCTTGCAGAATTATACATGTCAAGGATTGTTAGTTTGCACGGTGTGCCTAAGAAGATAGTGTCAGATCGAGGATCTCAGTTTACCTCTCGTTTCTGTGAAAGTTTGCATGAAGCCTTGGGGACTCATCTGAATTTCAGTACTGCATACCATCCCTAGACGGATGGACAGACATAAAGAGTTAATCAAATATTAGAGGATATGTTGAGAGCTTGTGCATTAGCCAATGCTACCCGTTGGGATAAGAGTTTACCGTATGCAGAATTTTCGTACAACAACAGTTATCAGGCCAGCCTGCAGATGTCACCGTGTGAAGCTTTGTATGGACGTGCCTGCAGAACCCCTTTGAATTGGTCAGAAACAGCTGAACGTTTAGTTTTCAGGCCAGACATTATTCAAGAAGCAGAAGAACAAGTGGCTATGATCCGAGAAAGGCTAAAGATAGCCCAATCGAGACCGAAGAGCTATGCTGATAATCATCGTCGTGATCTCATCTTTGAGCCAGAGGATTTTGTTTATCTTCGAGTTACTCCCCTCAGAGGTGTAAAAAGATTTCATGCCAAACGGAAGCTTGCCCCTAGATATATTGGTCCGTTCAAGATATTGGCTCATCGTGGAAAAGTAGCCTATCAATTGGAGCTGCCACAGTCATTAGCAGGAGTACATGATGTCTTTCATGTCTCTCAGTTGAAGAAGTGTCTTCGCGTACCAGAAGAACAAGCCCCGTTGGAGTCAATCGAGCTGAAAGAAGATCTCACTTATAAAGAGCAGCCAATCAAGATTTTGGATGTCGCAGAGCGCCATACTAGAAGCAAGACCGTTCGTTTTTGCAAGGTTCAGTGGAGCAACCACTCGGAAGGAGAAGCAACGTGGGAGCGTGAAGACGAGCTGAAAGCCGAGTTCCCTAGCCTTTTCTCTAGCTAGCCTGAATCTCGGGGACGAGATTCCTTTAAGGGGGGGAGGTTTGTAACATCCCAATTTTCTGAGCTTTAAAAATCCTTTGAATAGTTAGTAGGGTAAAATTCACCATTTGGATTTTATTTGTTTTTAAATCCAAAGCTTAATATGGACTTTGTACATCAAAACAATTTAATATGATGAAAGTCAACATCAACAATGGTCAAAACTATTTTATTTGGATTCTATGAGCTTGGATATATTTTCTAGAATTTTCTAGAATTTTTCTGAGTTCATTTGCTATTTTCTAAGTTTTATTTGGAATTCTTGTTATTTTCTAAAAAGAAAAACTACTAAAATCTCATATTTCCTCGGTAGAATCTTCCCTACCCGATCTTTTTTTTCATCATGCCCACTCTCGGCCTAGTCCTCCATGCAGCAGCCAGCCAAGAAGTTCGCTCCACGGCCTCGTGACCAGGCCCCGCCTCCGCTCGCTGTCCGGTGGACCCACCGCACGCCGCTCCTTCCTTTTCTCTTGTGTCACTGTGCGTGGGGCCGCCTTCGCCACGTGCGCGTCGTCTTCATCACGGACTCGGGAGTCCATGTCCTTCCCGAACGCGAGCACCGCCGTCTCCGTTTTGGAATCCTTCCATCTCGTGGCTATTTAAAGCCGCCCCTGCATCACAACCTTCACACCGCCATCCTCCCTCAAAGCCCTAACGCGTCGCCTCGGATCCCCTTGTAGTTTGGGCGAATTTCCCCGGAGAGGATCGCCGCCGCCGTAACCTTCTTCGCCGCCTTGCATCGCCGCTGGTAAGCCTTGGTCTTCGCCGTCACCGAATTCGAGATCGTCGCAGCGTGTTCATCCCGATGCGCGTACGATCTTCTCCGAAGAGATCCCGCATCGTCTCGCCGCCGATCAGCCGCACCGCTCCGTCACTTTTCTTGCCACCGCCGCCGCTGTGGTCGTCACCGACGAGAGTGGATCGCGTCATCGTGTTCGCCAGGTCCTTCTCGTTCGGATGTGCGTCTTCACTATCACCGGAGAGCCGCCGCTCTCCAGATCCGTGTGCGCCGGAGCGTGGCCGCCGTCGAGCCCCCGTGTCCATGCCACCTCAGTGCCGTGTCACCCTGTTTGCCCACGTGTCGCTCATGTGTCCGCCTCGTCAGCATCTGCGTGGCACCACCAGGTCTAACCCAACCGCCTGGCTCGGTGAACCAAGTCCACCGTAAGCCTAGCCACTGACTCGTGGGGCCCACCTGTCAAGGGGATTTTCTTTTCCTTTTTCTTTCCTTTCCGGTAGAAAATCTTCGCTGACGTGAGCGCCACGTCATAAATCCGGATTTTTCAATTGGAAAATAATTCAGATAAATCCTTAAATCCAGTTTTAGGGTTTTCTTTTAGATTCAAACTTCCCAAGTTCATATCTTTTGCATCCGAACTCCGTTTGAGCCCATTCAAATTTATAAATTCATCTAAATTCAAGATCTATCTAGCTGAGGTTTTTATTTAATTTTTGGAGTTTTTTTGCCTATGTTTTTATTTATTTTTGTTTGTTTGTTTCGTTTGCAAGTAGACGTTGATACCTCGGGAGGTTTTGAAGAGCAAGGAGCATCTCAAGACCAAGATCAATACCAAGACCTTTTCCAAGGCAAGTTATACCTTTGATCATGTTGAACCCAGTTTTCAAAAGTTATATTGATTCAAATTATTGTATTTACTTTAATTATTTATTTCAATGTTTTTGGGATTAGTTAATATCCAGTTTGTTATGACCTCCTTTTCTAATTGTATGCCATAATCTTTTGTCACCCTAGTTTGGTTTATTTAGTTGGTGCTATTGTATTACTAACGTGGGTTAGTTAGATGCGAGTAGATTGCTTAGCCATGCTACGAGTCATCATCTCATGTAAGTTGCAAATATAAACTTGACTAAGTGACTATGAAACTATGTGATAAAAACTGTGTGCACTGTGTGCTATTACTTGTTGATGGCATATGTTGCACTTAACCAACAGGGTGGGAAAGGATTTAGACTGGGGCAAGTGGTGGATACTGTGTGATATTTTGGTGGAGCTATGTGCGTGGGCTTAATAACCTGTGTGCATAGGGATTTGTAGTTTAATTGGAAGTCTTACCTTGGTCAATTAAGGACTTAACTTTGTGCGCCATTGAACTGAGCCTCTCGTATAACCACATACCTGGTATGGGACGGGCCTAACTTAGTAAGTTATGGAGTCTTGACATTGATTACTCAGGTAGTAGGTTAGGCTGTGTGCATGGGTGGAGGTGTGCTACCAAGTAGTCACATCACGGGGCGGTTCGCCGTGTCCCTGTCCAACGATGTGTGTCGGACTGACTTCCTGTGTGGGGTTGTCTGATGGTTTGTAAGCACACTGGGAGTATCAATGCTTGAGATGAAGTTTTCGAAAGGTTTTGTTGTGATCAGCTCTGATCCAGTTGATTGCATCTTGTGGGTAAAGTGTACAAACTCTGCAGAGTGTTAATCAATCTATTCGAATAGCCACGTCCGCGGTCATGGACAATGCTCGGTGATTTCACACGAGGGGTAGATTTTCATGAAAACCTTGGGAAGGGAGCTGTGTGACCTAAGTCATATGGCTATGTGAATAACTTGTTTAGGCTATGTGTCTTTGTGAACTAAAACCGTCAAATTATTATTGTCTATTTGTTTTGAATTATGTTTTCAATCTATTACTTGTATTTAAATTGCAAATGCTGTATTTCTACCAAAGAACCACAGAAGCCATTCCTTTGGAATAAGCCTACATCTATAATTGTATTTCTGTGGTATGACTTGCGAGTACGGTGTGTACTCATGCTTGTTGTAAAACATGCAACAGAAGAGGAGGAGTCATCGCCTGCTTTCGAGGAGGAGTTCATCGAAGGTGCTTGATCGTAGGGTCTTGATCCTAGTTAGTTGTCTGTGGTGAATTGATGGGATTTCACTGAAGTTTCTTCATTCCGCTGCTATTTTATTTCTTTGCTAGCCCTGCGTGGCTTAATACTTGTAAACTCGACCATAAGGTCAAAACCTTTATTTGTTATCAAATTACTCGTTTATGTTATTAATCGCTTGTGTGGATCGATATTCACCTGTGTTGACACTGTGTGCACTAGCGTGGTCCTGGACTAGTGCATTATACACAGAGGGTCCAAAATTGCATATTTTGGGTCCCGACATTAACCATGCACATGCACCTTCTTCTCTATAGGTGAAGGAATATGATGGCAAACGTGGCCGCTCCTATTCATGTAGCCGAAGCCCAAGTCGTAGCCGCAGCAAAAAAAAGCAGGACCTAAGGTCTGTTTATTGTATTGTGGTGTCCTTTGGTAACCTTGTTCATAACTAACTTGTATAGAATATGTTAAAGTATATAAGTTTTACTTATATGATGTCATTTTTCAGTCGGATTCTTCGGTCCGAGAGTTATGTAGTACTATCTTAAAGTTCAATAAAATATTCTTTGTTAAATAAATATCGTCTAACTCTTATTTTTATTATTGTACACAGAGAGTATATGGTGTTTGTCCTGGTCAAGAATTTAGTATGGTTAAGCAGCAAAATAATACGATGGTAATGTATGGAAAAAGTATTATTTTCCAACTAAGGTTTAGATAGTATTTATTTCTTCTCTTTCAATACAGAGCAAGCAAAATGATTTCCAGGATGACGATTTACAGCCACTAAGCAAACGCTCCTCTTCAGACAAGATTTGCTCATTTATATAATGTTCAGAACTCACTATGGTTGAGTAGGAATACATTATGTTGGTACTGTTTGCAATTATCGATGTTTACTATTGGTTGTGCCAATCTTCTGACATGTCTTTTATTATTAAACAAAAAAACTTTGATCCAGAGTGACAATGTGCAACATGGAAAGAAAAATTCTGTTGCATATAAGGTTTACGTCTCTACTGTTTGGAACTTATGAACATGGTCGAGCATTAAAATAATATAATACACTGCTCCTTTCAGTTTTGTTATTTTAATATTGTGATTTTGTTTCTTCCTATTGGTGAATTACTAGACTCCAATATTTCATTGTAGGTTGATAAGATAAATGGATGATGCTATGGATGATATGTTGAATGAACATGGAGAATGGTGACATAGGCAGATGATTTTTATTACGTTTAGATTTCATTATCTTAGGAAATGATGTTCAAGCAAAATATTTATATCATATCTTTTGTGGATGGTTCTTTATGTAATGCAACAATTTCTTTTTAATATATGAGTGTTTTTTTTACCATGCTACGACCAATAATGTTTTTTTTTAATTTGACTTCTACACATTTATAATCGTTGCAGCAACTTAATTATATCCGTTGCCAAAATAGCAAAAGTCATCTGTGTGTGGTAAGTACCAACGCTTTTATGCGTTGTGACAATATAATTATATCCATTGTCAAAATAGTAAAAGTCATCACTACATGGTAAGTACCAACGCATACAAGTGTAGTTACAACCTGACTATATCTGTTGCGAAGTTGCAACACCTTTTCATATCTATTACCAACGCTTGTTTATCTGTTGTAATAGACCCTCGCAATGGCCTCAATGGCAATGCATATTAAATGCATTGGTATAGACCGTAACAACACTTATTTGGATTTTTACCAACACATATATGTGTTGGTAAAGGGGTGTTCATCTTATAGTGCCTCCTTTTGTGTGAGATCACCAATTAGGCGTCCCAACCAAATCCCTTGACATGCTGCAGTGGTAGCAGCAATATATTCTACTTCACATGAAGAAAGTGCCACTACTTTCTGCTTTTGTGACTGCCAACTCACCATGCTTTTCACAAGCAACAAAAATACACCTGTTGTACTCTTTCTACTATCAACATCTCCAGCCATGTCGTTGTCACTATAGCCGACCAAGTAGATTTCTTCCCCATCACCTCTTACATAGTAGCAGCCAAATTCCAGTGTGCCACACACATACCTTAGCATGTGCTTAACTGCTGCCATGTGTTCACTTATAGGAGACCCCATAAAGTGACCCACATACCCAACAGCGTAAGCGATATCAGGTCTAGTACGCACTAAATATCTCAGGCTTACAACGATGCTTCTGTAGTATGTAGCATCAACTGGTGGGCTGTTACTAACCTTACTTAGCTTTAGGCGAGCCTCCATTGGGACATGGCAGGAATTGTAGTTCTCCATACCAGACTTCTCAAGAATCTTTTCTCCATAATTTTCTAGTTTGTTTTACCTCTATCCCAAGGTAGTAGCTCAAAAGGCCCAAGTGTGTCATCTTGAACAAACTCATCATCTCCTCCTTAAATCTTGCAATCTCCTATGTGTGTACATGTGACAATTAAATCATCCACATATAAGCCCACGATTAATCTTGACGAATCTATCCCTCTTTTGTACACATATACACCCACGATTAATCTTGACAAATATGTCCCTCTTTTGTACACGGTATGCTCATATTTGCTTTTTTCAAAATTTTCAGGTTCTTCTGCTGAGCAGAAATATAGTTCTTCTTCTGTTTCAACGGAATTAGTCTGATCATAATTCTCGTACAAGCTTCTAAACTTTGAAATCCTCTCTGGACTAGCTTCTGTCAGAACCTTTACCTCTTGCATGGCTTGATGTTCACTTGTTGTCATTATATCTTCATCTATCCCAGCCTGTTCAAGCTTCACAGGTTCTGAATTGTTCTATTGCCCCTGGCAATGAGCTCCCTCGTCATTCATTAGGGAATCTTGATTCAAGTCAAAATTTGTGTTTTTACTCGTAGACGACACTTCAGTAGTTGCCCCAGGATAGCCAAATGCCGAAGCGTCATTGCTTCTCACGGCGGATGGGATTTTCTGACTTTTCTTCTTAACTGTTGTAGAAACCAACATCAATCACTCCAGCTGATTCCCTTGAGCCAACGCCATCCAAGCCAAAGCCTCCTACGCCATCTGCTTGTGCGTGGGATGCACCGCTGCATGTGTGGGTTCCGCTTCCCTCAGTAGCGCCTGCATCAACTACGTGCGGGCCCTACTGCTGATGGGACCATTCTGAACCGCTGTGCGTCAGGTGCATGCGAGTGGGGTCTACTGCCATCACGAAAGAACCCGCCGTCCTGAATCACTTGAGGCTCCGTCTACTGTGCCTGCATGCGCGTGGGCCCGTCGCTTTGATCACCCGAGCTGCTGCCTGATGCGCCTCGTGCGCCAGCTGTAGGTCACGCTATGTTCTTGGCCGGTGAGATCAACAATGCCCAAGACCTCCTGTCCGGCGGTAGAGATAGGTTCGTCGAGAGAACCAATTGCGTCTGCACCTTCACCTAAAACTGAAAAAATGAACCAATTTTGTTTGTATTGTTCTATACCTGGCTCGACTCCCCAGTTCCACTTTGACACATAAAGAGAGCAGTAGAGTCGGCTCGTCGTCTTCACAGGCTTGGGTGAGGTTTACCTCCTCGTTCTTCTTCTTGCTTTGGCAATTCAAACCATAGTGCCCATACTTGTCGCAGTTGAAGCACTTTATGTGGCTGCGACACTGCGACGCATAGTGTCCGAATTTATCACATTCAAAACACTTGATATATAACTTATCACGAGATCTGCCACCACTGCCTTGTCTAGACTTGTCTCCATGTCCACCTCCGCCACCTCACCCACGCCCGCGCCCACACTCACGGCTACTTGATTTGCTACGACCGTTCTTCGACGATGGTTCCTTGTGAAACTGCCTATCACCGCTTCTTGCATCTCCCTTTAATAGCAATGCATATGTCAAGAAAGCTCTTTCTTCAACTTCTTTGCAATTACTGGTAATGCCGAGTAGTGTATCCGTCGATACATACTCAAGCATGTGCCCTTAGGCACAGGGACCTCATGCCTACACTCCACGAGTGTGGGGACCAAGCCCGTCCAATGCATGACGGGGATCCAATGCCCACCCAATGCATGACGGAGATCCAATGCCCACCCAATGCATGACGGGGATCTCAAGAACAATTCTTGGCGATGCAAATTGAACTCACAATCTCAATTCATCATGACTATTTAATGCTCAGTGATATTATCAAACATAAAACTTCATAATTAAATCATGGCATTTAATATGAATGAAATATCGTAATATCATTATCACTGCTTGCACTTGCCTCAACCGTGAGATGGAAGACAACGACGGAAAGCTCTAGCCCTGGGGTTCACCACCACCTGGCAATCGTAATACAATATACTAAGTACACCAATCAAAAGTGTATAGCATTGCAATGGAATAAAACGAGAACAAGCGTCCCTAATCGAAACCTGAACATATAACCAATACACTCTCAAATTCCCAAATCTATCCAAACAAACAGCTGTTAAGGAAAAATTCATAACTTTTGAGTCAAAACTCCAAAAGCCATATATCCAATTTTTCTAGAATCTACACAAGCCTAGCTACAACTTCTCAGGTAATCAAAAGATCATATTAGCTCATCTAAGCCTTTGTTTTTAATCCTGAAGACCGATCTGTCATTTTCGGTACTACTAACTTGTGAATTTCATAACTTTTGTTTGGTACAACCAAACACATTGTTCTAATACTCTCTGGAAACTAAAGTAAACCAGATATCTCAATAAAATTATCAAAAATATCCCCATTGTGCAACAAAGGTTTCAAACAGTCAAGAAAAACTCTCTTGTCCACAACGGAGGGACATATTACAACATTAGTTCCTAAAATTCATATCTTTTGATCTAGAATTCCAAAAATTATGAAATTTAACTTCCTGGAAACATAATGAAAATACCTACAAATCTCATACAGACCAACTGACCCAATTAGGCCTTCTCCAAGATCAAATTTACAGATGTATGTTCATAACTAACTCATCGATGATTCAAAAATTATGAATTAGGACTTTCTGGAAAGCCTACGCGAAACCCCACATATCTCCAGGAGACACTAATCCCTGAATCTGCTTGGAACTAATCCAAATTCGCGTGACAACAAATCAGAAATTAACTAATCTACTGCAGCAAGCTGAGAACTGCTAACGATTACAAATCGCATATGAAACATCTACTAAAACCAATAGGGATTGTGAATTTACCCATGAAATCCCGCTGAATTTCATTGAATCCCCTCGCGATGAATGCCCCCCACCTTCTTCCTCTTCTTTTCCCTTTTCCTCTCTTCTTCTCCCTTCGTCTCCTTCCACCATGGCCGGCAGCACCTCGGAACTTCTTCCTCCTCTTGGTAGAGCAGCGGGGGGGGGTCTCTGATTCAAGATGCTACAAGGCTTGGCGAGGTATGTGAGAGGCTAGGGTTTTGGGGAAGGGCACCCCCCCTCTTCACTCCACTAAATGGCCAGCCCACTTGGTTAGGACACCTTGGGCCGAAAGCCCAAGGTCCAATCCTCTCTCAAATCTTGAATTTTCTTTTAATTTCCCTGTCTAAATAATATTGTTCTCTCTAATCTTTATTGCATTTACTAACGAATATTCGGGATATTACATTCTACCCCCCTTAACAGAATTCGATCCCGAATTCTAACTGTCGAAATAAACAAATGAACAACTGCTACTGGAATGAAACAACAATTAACACGTACCAGGAGCAAACAGGTCTGGATACTGCTTGCGTATGCCAGACTATAGCTCATAGGTCGCTTCACGCTCACACGGGTGCGCCCATGGCACCTCAACGGATACCAATGTCTTTTGCCCCAATGCTCGTCCCGACCTCTCCAGTATACGTACTGGACGAGACTCGGACGTGGGGTCTTACTCAATGGTAAATGGCTCTAACGAAACCTCAAATCCCAAATTTTCAAAGTTCTCTCTCAGCACCAGAACATACCAGACATTGCGTCCCTCGCGTATGGACCCGAGATGGTCATAGCGATACGCCCACATCCTAATCCCTACAACTGCCAAAAACAAAACAATGTGCCTTGGGCCAACTTTCTGTTTGGTACTAAAGCACAACATATGCACAACCCATGTGGACCTCCTATCCTACTTCTCAATCGGTTCCTTCATCTAACAAGGAGCACCTCCTTAACCAGGAACACACAACAGTGTTCGCTTTAAATAACTCTTTCATAACCAGAATCCCAACTAAAAATAATGGATTCTCATTGCAACCACAAAATGGCAACTTCACACAAAAAGGGTCAAATTCGGAAGCCAAGATTCATCATGAAATCCCTTTCGCTTTCCAAGTAGACAGTTTACAAATAAACACCACATAAGCCGAAAGAGCAACCGCTCAAACACCAAATCAAATACTTCCTTTCTTCTTTCTGAACTGATAAGGACCACACATGCCATCATAAAGCCAGGCTCAAATTGCGAAGGACATCCGTCCACAACACAAAGCTCAAACAAGAATCAAAAAAACGCTTCACTACCCAAGGAAATATTCTTTTTCTCAGTTTCTCTTTTAGGAATAAAATTCCTCTCAAACCTTGGAATTTGAATTCATCACATACTACACGAATTCAAATCTCTTAAATTAGCATCCTCAAAATTATGCTCAATCCAAAATGCATCATCCACACCTTTGTGGAAAGGATCTATTGATCCCACCAAAACACTCTAGACAACTCCTTCTACTAATGAAATTAATTTGACAGATGGCACCCAAAGCACCTCGAAATAGATTTCACGCAATCACACCACCTCAATCTTTTAAGAATAAACAATTCAGAATCCTTAATACACACGCTCATGTACTAAATCAGAAGGGTTCTATCAATAATCATCCCACTGCTCAGAATACGCCATAATTCTATTTTATCTACACACAATCATTGGGCGACCAAAGTTCTAGCATAAAAATGCAAAGCCCAAATTTAACCTCCAAGACCTCTACAATGAACTTCTCTTATAATAGATAGAGAAATCATCGGATTAAATCTCTAATCATTCCCACAATTCCAACATACTTAATCATTAACATCATCAAGAATCACCCACACAACCTCGCAATACTACCCAATTGCGCTACTTTATAAAATTGGTCAAATTTTTCATACTTTCGATAATTCCCAACATTTCAACATGAACTAAGTTCCTGGAATTACACTTTACCATAGGTTCTACTTAGTCATAACACTAATCAATTTTACTTCAACAAAAAGCATTCCATTTGAATCAAATTTCCTCCAAAAGGTACTACTCCTCCAATAGCTTGGTAGCAAAATCTCTTCACTACCATTTCTTGACCACCACCAAACCGTTGCCAGTTACGCTTTTAAAACTGTGCAGCATAAAACTGTTGATCCTTTCTCAAAAGAAAGAGGCGAACAAAGACAAGTTCCGACACACCGTAAATCATTGCTCCTCAGTGAGCACGAGACCAAAAGAAATAATCCAATAGCGATGATCTTGAAAAACAAAAGTTGAGATCACAGGTGACGGCAGACACCCCTCAAAAGAGAATAACAAATATCAACCAATAAGAATAAGACATTGCTATTGAAAATCGACAACTCTTGAACGGAAAAACAGAAAGTTTAGGCACATTTCAATTAAACCGCAAGTTACAAAAGTTAACTCCAATCCTCAAATACTCCTACTACAATCTTTCCTTTAACACAGAAGATAGTCCTTTGACTACAACAATTCTTTGCCATCTCGAACAAGATAAGTTCTTAAGACCAAACCACAAGAACCACGTAAGAACTAATAAAATCTTTCAACACGTCATTTTACTCGGAACAGTTCAACTACCACATAAAACATGAGATCCAAATGATCCCAACCGCAAAACTCGAAACATTTTGCATTTACAGAACATTATGAAAAGCAAGCAAATTATTCTCCTCTTAAAGGAATCAACATAATTTTCTTTGATTGCAACCTCACGTTGCCAACTCAGACAAAATAGCCTTTAAGATTAAATCACACGAATCTCTTAAGAACCAATAGGACATTTCAATACATCATTTTATTTAAAAATAATTGTATCTACCACAAAATTCATGAGCTCCCAAAAGATCACAAAAGCAAAACTTGAAATATTCTCATTCAAGCAATATCACCATGGGTCATCAAATTACTACGAGAATTAACATCAATATCACATTCTAACAATTTTAATAGCATTGATATCATACATTACTGTCAAGAATCATCAAACTCTATTACCCCATTCTAAGGCTTTCCAAAAGAAACACAAGCCACAAGATTGAAATAATTTTATTTTAACAAGATCATACTATGCAATAGCAATTTCACAAAGCACGCTATCAAAGACCACTTACGAAATTCATCTACTCAACTGTTGGTGTGCTCAACACCAACTTCAGCTCTCATTATCAATTGACCATTGTATTAATCATATGTGTAAATATGATGCTAATTCTATTTGCAATCACATAACCATTTATAAACATAGATTCAACATTTCACCTTATGTTTAGAAATCAGTTCAAAATATGATTAAAGATTTACTAACATAATTTCTATAAAACAAGGTTTCACAAATCGATACACCATCATCCATCTAGTCCTTTATACAGGTTTCAACAACTTTAGCATGTCAGGAATTAGGTAAATCTAGCATTTATGTAAGATCATCAAATAGATGTTTACAAGATAGATTCATATCGATATTCACTCTCCTTAGTAACCCTGTTGATTCTAATTAGGAATAAATATATTCTAAATCACAACTCGTCATGCAATCATTACAATGCATCAATAAATTAACCAGCTATGCTACGGTGGACATCAGTTAAGATTAACTATGCATCATGCCAAAGACTCAACTTGATGTCATAAACATTATCAATTATCTTCTTTACTTACAACTTCTCACTTAACACCACAAAACTTTACAAAGGGTTTTGACACTTTCTTTTTCAAAGAAAAGGTTCTAAACTCCAACACTCCAACTACTCCAAAAGAAATGAGTAGAGTCAAAACTTTCTTTAATGAGGTTTGTAAAAGATAATTTTCATTATCCAAAATACCAAATAAATCACCGGATCACATTTTTTAACAAGAAAGGTAGGACTTTCATGAAAAAGAACAATCTTGTCAATAACAGCATTTATAAGTAGCAAAGATAACTCATCAGCGGAGAGACAACAATTTCTCTACCTTAACCATGGCAGGACAATGCAAAAAAAAAAACTTTGACACTTTCTCTCATGAAAGGGAAGCATTAAACTTTATACTCAAAGTACCCCGAGAAGAATACATTGGGGCCCAAAGCTTCCTCACATTTAAGAACATGCAAATTAAAGCTTCCAATAACCAAAGTACCAAGCGATTAAACGAGTCGTGCTACCCAACAAGAAGGACAGAACTTCCAAATAAAAGATCAATCTTATAGATCAACTACGTTTATAAACAGCAAAACAACTCGTCATTTAGGAGATCAAAGGTTTGCTTTGAGAAACCAATAAAGACCGATGAACTCATCTTAACTGCAATGAACCACTAATCCAAGAAAACTCACCCACCGCATCTAAATAAGAATAACCATTCCAAACTCAAGGAAGACAATAATTCTCCTAAAGAAACTCATACTCAACATCTGGAACTAGTTGATTCGAGGTAGAAACTCCATTAATCTCATACCCCAAACGGTGGTACAACCTGGCAACCTAAGGCTACAACCACGACCTAAATCTCTCGTTGTCTACTATTATAGCATATAATAATCATATAGGCATATCATAAGTATTCATAACCAATTCATAACTACAATGCTCAAAGCGACATAACGAAAACGTAAATGCAATGCTTGATCCATTCCTATCTTATCGTGCATAATGTGTCAATTTAATATTTCAACTACCACGGACCTAAAACCCGCTCTGATACCAACTGTAACACCCCAACTCAACATAGAGCCTAGGATGCTACCAATCTACTCTATAGAACCAATTAATTTCAATCTTTTAATAAACAATCAACGAATCATTCAACTATGAATGATATAATTACAAAATTCCACTATTCAAGAACTAGCACAATCTACAATTAGTCAAGACAAAGATTATCAACTAACCATTGAATATAATCCAAGCATGAATTCTTCTCTTTATCAACTAGGTCTAAAACAAACCATCCATGCTACGCAACAGCAGCAATTATTTAAATGGTTACATCATTTATTAGTCGTGGTTTGTGTATTCGTGATGTGCATCAAATCTACCCCTTCCCATGCATGTCGCTGCCTCGAGAGGTACCTAGAAAACACAATACAACAAGAATGAGTCCACGACTCAGCAAAGTACAACAGTAATAAAACATAACCTCATAACCAGTCAATGAGCATACCAATTCCATTTATGAACATCAGTAATGAATCACAAATCTATATCTTATGCATGTATGCAATGCATATGTCAAGAATGCTCTTTCTTTAACTTCTTTGCAATTACCGGTAATGTCGAGTAGTGTATCTGTCGATACATACTCAAGCCTGTGCCCTTAGGCACAAGGACCTCATGCCCACACTCCACGAGTGTGGGGACCCAAGCCCGTCCAATACATGATAGGGATCCAATGTCCGCGCAATGCATGACGGGGATCTCAAGAACAATCCTTGGCTACCACATAGTCTAAGGTTCCGAAATGAATGCCATGATGCAAATTGAACTCACAATCTCAATTCATCATGAATATTTAATGCTCAGCGATATTATCAAACATAAAACATCATAATTACATCATGGCAATTAATATGAATTAAATATCGCAATATTATTATCACTGCTTGCACTTGCCTTAACCGTGAGACGAAAAACAACGACGGAAAGCTCTAGCTCAGGGTTCACCACCACCTGGAAACCGTAATACAATATACTAAGTACACCAATCAAAAGTGTACAGCATTGCAATGGAAAAAAATGAGAACAAGCGTCCCTAATCGAAACCCGAACATATAACTAATACACTCTCAAATTCTCAAATCTATCCAAACAGACAGTTGTTAAGGAAAAATTCATAAATTTTGAGTCCAAACTCCAAAAGCCATTAATACAATTTTCCTAGAACCTACACAAGCATAGCTACAACTTCTCAGGTGATCAAAAGATCATATTAGCTCATCTAAGTCTTTGTTTTTAATCCCGAAGACTGATCTGTCATCTTCGGTACTACTAACTCGTGAATTTCATAACTTTTATTTGGTACAACCAAACACATTGTTCTAATACTCTATGGAAACTACAGGAAACCAGCTATCTCATTAAAATTATCACAAATATCCCTACTGTGCAACAAAGGTTGCAAACAGTCAAGAAAAACTCTTTTGTCCACAACGGAGGGACAGATTACAGCATTAGTTCCTAAAATTCATATCTTTTGATCTAGAAATCCAAAAATTATGAAATTTAACTTCCTGAAAACATAATGAAAATACCTAAAAATCTCATGGAAACCAACTGACCCAATACGGCCTTCTCTAAGATCACATTTACATATCTATGTTCGCTGCACAAGTCCTGAGACTGATTTAGCACCCAGTCTTGCGAAATTCATAACTAATTCATAGATGATCCAAAAATTATGAATTATGACTTTCTGGAAAGCCTACACGAAACTCCACATATCTCCAGGAGACACTAATCCCTGAACATGCTTGGAACTAATCCAAATTTGCGTGACAACAGATCACAAATTAACTGATCTACTGCAGCAAGCTGAGAACAGCTAACGACTACAAATCGCATATAAAACGTCTACTAAAACCAATAGGGATTGCAAATTTACCCACGAAATCCCGCTGGATTTCATCGAATCCCCTCGTGAAGAACGCCCCCCACATTCTTCCTCTTCTTTTCCCTTTTCCTCTCTTCTTCTCCCTTCTTCTCCTTCCACCATGGCCGGCAGCACCTCAGAGCTTCTTCCTCCTCTTGGTAGAGCAGCAAGGAGGGGGGGCTGCTACAGTACCATGTGCTACACTGCGGCGTGGTACTATAGCAGAGGCTAGGGTTTTGGGGAAGGGCACCCCCCTCTTGACTCCACTAAATGGCCGGCCCACTTGGCTAGGACGCATTGGGCCGAAAGCCCAAGGTCCAATCCTCCCTAATCTTGAATTTTCTTTTAATTTCCCTCTCTAAATAATATTGTTCTCTTTAATCTTTATTGCATTTACTAATGAATATTCGGGATATTATAGCTAGTCCCTATTCCCCCCGACTTGACCTACTGTAGAGCATGTCTTCCCAACATGACCCGCTCCAAGCAACGCCCCTGGTCTTCGCTCAAAGCAGCGTCTTCCTGCTGTTGCAATTCACATGATGCTGAACAAGTTGCACCTCTCATCTCTGTGTCTTCATGTGAAGCTGCGCTTCTGGCAAAAACTGCTCCCAGCCTCGGTTTTCTTTCCTACTGGAGAAACAAACGCCGAGAGAAAATAAAACGCAGAGAACACAACTGATCAAAACTGATTTAGTCGAGAGCACCAAGCGTTGCTCCTCTTCTTTGGTTTTCATGTATATTTATACTCAAGATTACAGAGTTGCAATCGGATTTCTAATCTGTATCAAAAACAGACTCACATTCGGACTCCTACCAAAATTAGCAAATCTAAAATGGAAACTAACAATTTTTTTTTACCAAAACAAGATTAAATCTATCAATCGTCAGGCGCAGCATGGCCGCCTCCCGCTCGACCATGCACATCTCGAGCCTCTCCTCGAGGCCGAATGCGTCGGAGGCAGTGGCAACGGCAGAGGGCACCTTCCACGCCGAGGTGTCCTGCTTGGCCTCGTCCTCGAGCCGCTCCACGCAGCCGCGCAGCTCGCCGATGTAGGCAGTGGCGTCGCCCAGGAGGGACACCTTGTCCATCCGAGACACCGTGGGGATGGCGGCCCAGAGGTCGCAGAACTGGTGATTGAGCTTCTCCTAGCGCCGCCGCTCGACCTCCACGTGGTTGACGGTGGGACTGTCAGAGCGCGGCCCGGGCTTTCAGCCCTACCTCTTCGTTGCGCGCTCCGTCATCAATAGTGGGTTCCTGGACAAGTTTGAGCCCGCCCAACGCGAGCCTCCAACCAGTGGCGGATCCACAACGAAAATGATCGGGGGTCCCTGAGGCAAGATGGGTCACATTCGGCTGAGCTGTGGCTTAAGGTGTGCCTCATGTTGGGCTAGGGGTGTCCACATTACATATATATGATTATATCCAAAGAAAATTGATTTTTAGACCCGGTATCTTGTGCACCCTGCTATGTTACTGTAGATCTTCCCCTGCCTCCAACAGCCCACGTGACGCCCTCCTGGTAGCTGGGGTCGTTGTCGAGCTCGTCGTCGCCCACCAGGCATTGCTCTAGGACCTCGCAGGACATGAACTCGAGCACTGGGCGACCTGGGGAGGAGAAGGAGGAGGGAGCACTACTGGAGGCGGGCTCTTTGCCGAGTGCCTGTTGCACTCGGCAAAGGTAGCTTTGCACTCGGCAAAGCCTTTGCCGAGTGCAACACTCGGCAAAGAGCCTCCGTCGAATCCCCTTCCGGTAAAGGCTGCTTTGCCGAGTGCCAAATTTCGGGCACTCGGCAAAGGCTTTGCCGAGTGCCGTGCGGGCACTCGACAAAGATTTGACGCCGTCGGCGAAGAATTTTTTTAAAAAAAACTCTTTCCGAAAGTGCCACGATTCGACACTTTCGGCAAAGGGTGTTTTTAATTTTTTTTAAAATTTTCTTTACCGAGTGCAATGACCATTGCACTCGGCAAAGCGTGTTTTTTATTTTATTTTAAAATTTTCTTTGCCGAGTGCAATGGTCACTTTGCACTCGGCAAAGCCACCTCTAAAATTCCTTTTTTTTGGTTTTTGCTTTTCCATTTAAACAACAATGCATATATATATAATAGAAACCACAATTCAACAACAATAAATTACAAACCACATTTATATATTACAAACGACCAAATTTGTCCGAAATCCACAATTTATTACAAACCACAAGTTCATAGTCCACTAGTTCGATACATAGAAACTACTCATAAGCGGCTCACGGCGATCGCGCTTCAATCGTGATCCGGCGACGGTCCGGTGCGGATGGTCTGACTTGCGATCTGGCGACCCTCCGACCTGGTTCGGCCGCCCCGATGTCCGCTGCACAAAAAGAAGATATTGCACGTGGTGACAAGATAAAAATGTAAGGAATTTAAAGAAAAGTTGAAAATTTCGGCAGCACCTCCCCTGCACGGGGACGTTTCCAAAACCTGCAAAGAAAAACGTCGGCACGAAGGCCGACAACCACATTTCGGGCACGAAGGCCGTCACATCAACTAACCCGGCACGAAGGCCCACACATCAACAAATCCGGCACGAAGGCCATCTCTAGGTTTGACACTAAGCATGAGCACAGAAAGTAAAACATACTCACCGGAGTAGACTGTGGTGGTGGCTGTGGTGCAAGCAGGTGTAGTGGGATCTGCCAACCTTGTTGCTCCCCAAGTTGTTGCACGAACCTGAGCAAACCTTCTTCTTTGGGCCTCAACGACTTGTAGCCTCGGCCTTCGGCCTCCGCTCGGCCGCTCAACCGCCCACTCGGCTTCTGGGCCTCTGCTTTGGGCCGAAGTTCTTGCTGCTTTCGACCGCAACATTTGACCCCAATGTTTCAATATTGCAGAGCTAAGGAACGTAAAAGTCAAAGAACGACGAATGAAACTGGAATACTTACCTGGAGTGCCGCCACCGTTGTCGGCCGTTGGCTTATGGGCACGCTAGAGCTCGTGCTCGCTGCTCGGAGGCGGTTCAGAGGAGGAGTAGAGCCCGTGTTGAGGACGCCGTCGCCAAGCGTAACCGCACATGCTTCTTGCCTTCCCCACCCGCATCACGATCTCGGGATCAAGGCTCCTCGGTCCTCGGATCGTAGGCGGCCCGTGGTGACCTTGCCGCCTCCGTGTAAGAAGTGAGGCGTGTGGACGCCGGAGTTGGTGTCGCCTCTGGGCCCTTGTCCGGGTTGTACTCGATGTTGGATATCGAATTGTACTATAGAACATTCGTATCATCATGTGCACTAACTACATGTAGTCATATTTGATATCAATATATCCGGTCTTCCAAGTCATATGGTTGTCACAAATTTTCCAAGATGCAACTAGCCCAACTAAAAGCACACCAGGTTCCAAAGTATAACTATCCTAACAAAAGCGCACCACAATTCCATAATATAACCGGTCGTAGTTCCTAATCGAAAGCGACAATGAATATATATGCCAAGTAGCTCCCATAATGAATTGACACTCTGTGCGATTTGAACTTTTTTCCACCTAGTGATCGGGTTATGATTTCGCATCAAGTGGCGTGCGGTTCGTGACATGCATCGACAAAAGAAAAACAACATATACATTCAATTCGCGACTCACTCGCAAAATGATTTCTCGGCTCGATGGCGGTCACAAAAGAGGGCTCGCCGCCGGGGGTTAGTGCTTTGTGTCGTCGTCTATACCACATTGCCACCGAGGCACCGACAACAGTAGCGGCTAGCTAATCTCGTTTGCCTCCTCTGTGAACCCGTATATTTTCTCTCTCTCGATCTCCTTTTACGCTCCTGCCGTCGACAAGAGAGCGGTAGGAGCTCACCGGCGTGGAGGAGGCGGCGGCGGGCAATGGTGGCAGTTCTTCTGGCGGGCGGAGGCCAGCCGGATCCGGTGAAGGAGGAGGAGCGGGCGAGCTGGAGCGGAGGAGGGAGGAGCCAGGCGAGCTGGAGCGGCGGAGGAGGAGCCAGTGGAGGTGGTGGCGGGAGTGGGCGCCACGGGAGGAAGGAGGAGGCCGGGCGCCACAGGCTGGGCCGAGCAATTAAGCGAGCGAGGAGACGGCGAGGGAGACGGAAGGGGTGGAAGAAGGGAAGAAGCCACTGTTGCTTAAGTACTGAGGGGGACCTTTAGTCCCGGGCGGTATTACCAACCGGGACTAAAGACCTTTAGTCCCGGGTGGTAATACGGACCGGGACTAAAGGCTGGACCTTTAGTCCCGGGTGGTGCCACGGCCCGGGACTAAAGGTTTTTGTGGGACATATTTTCGAAGAACCTTTAGTCCCGGGCTGTGTGACCTTTAGTCCCAAGCGATATCTGAATCGGGACTAAAGGTGGACCTTTAGTCCCGGTGGTGCCACGGCCCGGACTAAAGGTTTTTGTGAGGACATATTTTCGAGAGAACCTTTAGTCTGGTCAGTGACCTTTAGTCCCAAGCGTGTCTGGACCGGGAGTAAAGGTCCCCACTATTCAGTTCCCTCCACAGTTTTCAACAGTTTGGGTTTTGTATTAAGTTTATTTGTATAAATATGCTAATTCTTGTTAAATGCATAGTAAATTAAATACTAGGCATAAATTTTTTAAAAATAATAGTTGCATTTCCTTTTATCTTATTGACATTTCAAACGACTTTTATAGTGACCACAAGCTAGGAAGTGAAGAGCCAACTATAAACAAAATGAAGGGCTCAAACCACAAGTTGAATTTCATTTGAAGGCATAAATACTTGCTAAAAAAATTTCAAGTCATTTTTACACCGGTGGAGAAGACATGCTTCACAGAGGTACATGTGTCCTTTTATCGAATAGGAATTTCATTTGAAACGATAAAAAACAAGAAAAATATGATAGAAACATCTGAAGTTACAATTATTACATAAAATCTCTAATACACACTATTTATTAAACATCACTATATATCAAGCGGGCACAGTGGTGAACTTCTTCTTGACGTATGACCCTTGGTTATGATCATGCCGTAACCATGGAGTGTCCTCGGCATTTAGCAGGATGCTTGGGTCTTTGGTCACACTAAAGGGCGGGATTCGGTCATCCCTTTCATAATCTTGACTTGTCTGACTTGTCCTCAATTCCCACGATGTTTCTTTTCCTGAAAAAGAACTATGTGGCGTTTTAGCTCATTGGTTGATTTGTCGTCGTTTTTCCCTCTCTTGGGTTTTGTAGACATGTCTTTCACATAGAACACCGATTCACATCGTGACAAGGATGAATGGTTCGTCTTTGTACCCAATATTGTTGAGGTCCATGTTGTCATTCCATACTCCTTGTCATTTGTTACCCCGCCTCCGGTCATCTTCACCCATTGGCACTTTGGAACAAAGGGACTTTAAAATTAGGTCGTAGTCTAGTTCCCAAATCTCCTCTATCTGGCTATAATATGTTTGCCTCTTTCCATTTGGGTCCGTGGCATCTCGCGGACACCACTGCTTTTGGTTCGTGCTCCTTTTATCTTGGGCTACGATGTAAAATGTATTTCCATTTATCTCGTACCCTTTATGCGTGAGGATGTGCCACGATGGTTGCCTAGCCAACAAATCTGATTGCTCATCAATATTGTCATCACCACGACATTCTTTTACGCAACCAACCGCTGAAAGTTTCCATGTGATGACGCCTAATCCAAGCTTCATTCTTCCTCGAAACGGGATCGTAGGAACTCCTTGTGTACCTCGACATACGGCTCCACCACGGAGGAGTTTTGAAGAAGCTGTGTAGTGCGCTTTATTGAAATAATCGTCCCCGCATCGATATATGTTTTCTTCCCTAGTGTTCCCTTTCCACTAAGTCTCCCCTCGTGTCGCGATTCAGAACACCAATCGGGTCAAGGTCGGGAATGAAGTCAACACAGAACTCAATGACCTCCTCGTCCCGTAGCCCTTGGCGATGCTTCCTTCTGGCCGAAACGCTTGGTGAACATATTTCTTGAGACTCCATGAACCTCTCAAAGGGAACATGTTGTGTAGGAACACAGACCGAGAATATTAATCTCCTTGACCGGAGTGAACTAGGAGGTGTGTCATGATATTAAAGAAGGATGGAGGGAACACCAACTCAAAGCTGACAAGACATTGAACCACATCATTCTGTAGAGTAGCTAGTTCCATTGGATTGATTGCCTTCTAAGAAATTGCATTGAGGAATGCACATAGCTTCACGGTGGCCAGACGTACATGTGGAGGTAGAATTCCTCTTAAAGCAACCGGAAGCAATTGCGTCATAAGCACGTGGCAGTCATGGGACTTTAAGTGTAGGAATTTCTTCTCCGCACATTTATTATCGCTTTATATTGGAGGAGAATCCAGATGGGACCTTGATCTTTGTTTAGGCATTCAAACATGCTTTCCTTCTCTTCTTTGCTAAGAGTGAAGCTAGCGGGTCTTAAGTAATGGCGTCCATCGTCATCTTCTCTCGATGCGAGGTTGTCTCGTTCTTTCATGCGCTGCAAGTCCTGTCGTGCTTCGAGTGAATCCTTAGACTTTCCATACACATCCATGAATCCTAGCAGGTTCACACAAAGATTCTTTGTCAGGTGCATCACGTCGATCGCGTTGCGGACCTCTAGGACTTGCCAATAGGGTAGCTCCCAAAATATGGACTTCTTCTTCCACATGGGTGTGTGTCCCTTAGCATCTTTCGGAACAGGTTCGCTGCCTTGTCCCTTTCCAAAGACTCTACATGCGATAACACGACGCCCCGACAAGTTTCGTCATTTTCGGACTTCGTTCGGATTTTATATAATTTAAATACACTTTTCTCGCGGTACCTCGTCATATTACGTCAACAAGATGCTCGAAATTTCATGTGAGTTCTGGATCTGGCCTCAACATACACCAAATATCATGAATATCATTTTTTGAACGACCAAATTCGATTATTTCATGCACCTGCAGTTCAAATTTGAAATATTCCATAAAATTCAACGAAACAAAAAAAACTAACGAAATAGAGCAAAAAAAGTCAAAATTGTCCCAAATTTGAACATGGAGTTTTAAATAATGTGGGAAGGCCTCACAAAAAAAATGGGTCAAAAAAAACAAAAAAAAAAATTTTGCCGAGTGCCGGCCCTGGGACTCGGCAAAGAGGTCCTTTACCGAGTGCCAGCAAGTGGCACTCGGCAAAGAAGGGATCTTTACCGAGTGCAGGGAATTGGCACTCGGCAAAGGACCTCTTTGCCGAGTCCCAGGGCCGGCCCTCGGCAAAGAATTTTTAAAAAAAAAAAATGACGGCGTGGGCGGGCTCGGCCGTCAAGGGCCATTTTTTTTGCCGAGTGCACTCTTTGCCGAGTGTTGCACTCGGCAAAGAGGGCTTTTGCCGAGTGCCGCCCTTTGCCGAGTGCCGGGCACTCTGAGGCACTCGGCAAAGCCACTCTTTGCCGAGTGCTAGACTTTGCCGAGTGCCACCCGGCCCGGCACTCGGCAAAGAGTGGCTTCGCCGAGTACCCGATTTTTGGCACTCGGCAAAGCTGGAGGCACTCGGCAAATCTGCGTTCTCCCGTAGTGGAGGGGAACATGAATCAGTGGGGGAGACAAGCTCATCCATGGTAAACTACACTTTAGAGTCGCTTCCCTGTAGCATATTTTTTGCTAAAAATGGCAGATATCGTGGTTTGTAGTGGTAGCACCAGGAGGAATAGGGAGTGGTTTCACCTTTATATTTGATGGAACGTTTGCTGTGAGATCCTCACGAGTATGCTTGTTTGCGCTGAGAGGGTGCTGGGGACACCTAATAATTCTGGTCATTGAATGTTTCTCTATAATTAAGGTAGGCCCAACAGAAAACATAAATCACTACGTCATATAAAGTCACAGACGCAGCGATGCAAACTGGGACCTACGGAATAACAACTAAGGGGAAAAAGCTGTAAAAGTCACGTAAATAACAGAGAATCTTTTACGTTAAGACACGTGACATACCAAGATTTAGGGTCTGTTTGATTCATAGCCAAATATTGTTACACTTTGTCACACTCCGGTTTAGACAAGTTTAATCAAGTTAGACGCTCATTTGGTTCGTAGTCACACATGTGACAATATTCCTTTTCACCACCTGGGTCCCACACGTCAGTGTCTCAAAAAAAGTGTGGCAATATTTCTTTTTGATAGCCAATGTGTGGCGGTGATTTTGATGACCTAACCTTAAGTGGGTTTGGCACAATGGCGAAGCTAAAAAAAATTTAATATAGGTGCACACTTTGTAAGGAAGTGTATCATGTATGTTCTAATTTCTAAAACAAACTTTAACAAAGCTATCACCCTTCACAATTTTATCCTTAAACAAATAACGGACAGAGCAAAGAACATCATCTTTTTCCAAACTATATTCAAAATCAAATTAAAGAGTTAACAGTGAAGAAGGGGCAACTCATTCCTACTTCCGAAGTAAGTCTCTGTTCCAAGGCCCAAAGTGGGCTGCCATCATGTTGTGTGCTAAGATGGAGTATGGGCTGAGTCGTGAGAGCCTCATATAGGCTCATATATATCAATTGGACTAATAAATACATATATACGGTATGCATGTTCGCTAATATTTTGGGTGTGTCTAGGTATATCAGGCGGATTTGCATCCTCTGATATTCCTACGGGAATGTCATCAATGAACAGTACTGTGACATTCGAAAGATCCGGACTGTTTGATCTGGGAAGGACGGATCAGATCTATCGCTACAGTGCAGTAAACAGTACCATGCTACTGTATTTCGCTACGGTATTTTTGAACAGTATTTGTGAACAGTACTTTTGCTGCAGTGTTTTAGTCTCATCCGTTGTTTTCGATCCGACGGATGTTACACAATGTCACGGAACTGTTCATCCGTGACATTGCTTAGCAATGTCAGAGGATTTGATTCCATATCAGGCACCCCACCGGCCTCCGCCTATAGTTTGACAAAAACAAAAAATTATGTGAAACTCTGGTGATGTTAGTATATGAACCAAACACGCCATTAATCTAAACAATGTAGCGGCGTGACCTAGAAAACCCTTCGCTCGCGTGAACCCTTGAAATTAATCTCGTGTGTGTATTGTCAAGCGAACGATGGGGCGTGGGGTGGGCTAGAAATTTGAAATTGGATCGGCCGCCCATCCGTTGGATCACACCAGTCTTGGTCTGAGTTTTTTTGACCTAGAACGAAGCTAAAATTTTGGGCCTTTTTATATAAACATGATAATACTACTAGTACTACCCATTGGTAGTATATATACACACATATATAAAATGTTACTAATAAGCAGTTAACTGAATGCAAAAGCAATATTCATATGAAATAATTTGTATACATATTAAATTACCTCAAAAATTTCTTCTAACATTCCTTGATGCGAAGTCATCGATGATGGTGTCAATATCAATCTCATCCAACAATCGCTTCTCAATGCATAATGTTGTCAATCCATTTAACCTCTCTTGTGACATTGTAGATCTCAAATAGTTCTTCACAATTTTAATTTTGAGAAGCTTTTTCACCGATGCCACACCACCAGCATAGTAAACAAGATGTGATAAGCAATGGAAGTACTAGGATAACAATCACCGTCAGAACAAACTCAAAAATCTCCATAGTTGTCATTTCTCTATCGGCAAAGCGGATTGCGAAGCGGAGAAGTCACGCTCGTTTCTTTTCTACTCTACTTAGACCTTAGTACCGTGTCTTCGACGTCTCGTGTATATACTCGGGAGGGCCCATCAATGTCTTTGGGCACGGGCTCGATTGCCCTCCCGCCTCCCAGGGCGGGCCACACTTGAGTTGTCTAGTGCCTCTGTGTCTCTCTAGCTACCCTAAAACAAGGCATAATGTAGGCGGATAAGACAGATGGATATGGCGGGATAGAGGAGGCCATCCGCGCCACACGTTTTCTGCATCATAAAGTTGCGGTCAGGTTATTTATGTTGGGAGACAACCAATCCAATTTCCAATCATACAAATGAACACTAAAATGATACACAGAGTATAGGGGTAGAGCTAGCTCTTTCAATCATCAATCCATCTCTATACATAATGAAGCCCTATTTATAGATAAAAGGAGTGGAACCCTTCAAGTGATATTTGTTGGTGATATGCCCTCACAGGCAATCATGAAGATGATTATATCACATATATATTTATAAATTATAGAATAAATGTTATTCTGTTCCATGGAAGAATTATCATTTATAAAGATTAACAAGTATTTGACTTATTAGTGATGCTTTTTAATAGTTGTATGATGTCATTATAAAAGTATCTTTGGCCGAATGTCACCAACACATATTGATTGATAACCATGTTTCATCGGTCATAGATATAGACATATCGAAACAAAACGAGCGTTGACATGCAAAACCACCGAATATTCTTGGAGTTGACAGCTGCTGGAGTTGGGGTGTGGATTTGCAGGAGTTGGGTGTGGAGATGGGGTAGGAAGGCGACAGAGATGGATATTGATTTGGGGGTGGTGGTGGAAGGGGTGATGGGGTACGGAGGCGGTAGAGGGGGAGACCTATTTCGGCCGGTGGTGGAAGGGGAGATGAGGTGCGGAGGAGGAGGAGCTTGATTTAGGGCGATGGTGGTGGGGTGTTGGGGGGGGGGGAGGCGATGGGGTGCGTGGCGAGACACCGGGGGGGATGGGAGATACTTGCTCGACGAAGGGAACCTTATCCTCTATTGGCTCGACATTTTTTTAGTGCGTAATTTTTCTATGGGCTGGCCAAACTGATAGGGATTTTATGAACACAAGCGCATCACAGCACCCCTGTCACGCCAATGACTACTTGTCGTGGGAGCGTCGCAAGTTTTCGGCACGAGACGTGGATTTTTTGGATGCGAACCAAATTTTTCCACAGTTTTTTTTGCGGGAACGGCCAAAAAATTGCCGTGACGGTTTAAAACCATCAGAGAAATACGTATTATCCTCACGGTTCGCTTGAAACCGACAGGAAAATATGAATTATCCTCACGGTTGACATGAAACCGTCACGATAATCATTATATTGACAGTCCCTTGCGGGCAGTGTTCATAATTTCAGCCAAAAATCAACAATTTAGGTTTTACTGGTGGGGACCAGTAAGAGTACAAACGGGTCCCAAAAAAATCGGTTTGGTTGAATTTTGTCCAAAAAAAGGGATTTTGTTTGAATTTTGCTTGAAATTGATTTTTTTAAAATTTTAAATCTGAAAATTTCAAATTTTAATTTGAAAATTTCGGCCGAAATTTTCTGATTTTCGGCCATACCGGCCCCGGTAAAAAAAATGTTTCCGGTTTTGAAAACTTGCGGGTCGTTAAAAAAAATCCTAAACTGTCACGAAAGCTCTGCGGTCTGCAGGTAGTGTACTGATGAAAAGCTTAAGCTCATCCAACCTAACCATTTGTGGACTCCATTTGATAGGCTTCTGGGTGGAATTAATAACTCGGATAAACACATCTAAAGAATATAATCAAACGAGATCTACACTATGCAGTTTGCATGCATGTTGCTGCAGAATGTACGATGAAAACCGTTATTTCATTTCACCTTTCTGCTGGAAACATATATTCAGTGTCACAACTCACAAATGCGCCAAAAACTTTCCGACGGAATAACCACATACGTACACATGCAGTACAAGAACAGAAGACAACAGTCGGTCCATCAAATTAAGTCTGTATATAGTCTTATTCCTCAAGCAAAAAGACTCTACAAGCATGAGAAGTAGTACTATAAACTTGTATGTTTAGCTGAAATTGTAGCATATGCAGCTCCAGTGTATTCCTTGAAACAAGTTGAGTAGTTATTTTTGGTTGGTGCCCTGAACTCTATGCCTGAAAAAAAGTGGTGTCTAGAGGTAGTCTGGAAAGTAAATAATTTTTGTTTGGTCAGGCAAACCTGGGGATGTGGTGTTTGGTTGAAGACCTGGACCTGAAGATAACATAAAATTAAAAAAAAATAACATTTTGACAATGGGGAAGCTTCTTCGTTTATTCGATAATCTCTTTTCTAATTGTCCCGCTAGAAATTTAATGCTTCGTTTCTTGGATAAACAGGATTAGAGGAGCTTCGTTTTGGTTGCCTGAGCCCAGCGTCGTTTTTCATCGTCTAGGCCTGGTAAAACTGCCTGTGGCAGGAAGATTCTCAGGGCTAGAATCAAACACTCCACTGACTGCTTCCCGACATGCCCTCGTCAGGCAAATGTCTTTCAGGTACGCAACCAAACAGACCCAAAATCATATGCATTCAAGAATCTGTTAATCAGTAGTACGTACATCGCTGCAGCAAGCTTTGACCAGTCAGTACTTTCCTTCAGAAGAAATAAAAAAAAAACAAGAAGAAGACAGCTTCAATGTCGCTCTTGTACGTACTGCTGATTTGTACGTACTTAAAGACTGATTTGATGTCTTAGAAGCTCTCAAGAGAAAAGAGGCCATGCTTTTATTTGGATGTAGCTATGTGTTGATGACAAGATTTGATATCTATAAAGAATAAAGAATAGCTTCAAAAGACCTCCCGAAAGGTCTTGGGATGTCCCATTCAAAGACCTCTTAGGAGGTCCTGGCTTCAAAGGAGGTCATGGACGATCTCTACAAAGACCTTCTCAGAGGTTCTGGATGATCTCTACAAAGACCTCCTGGGAGGTCCTGGCTTCAAAGGAGGTCCTGGACAATCTTTACAATGACCTCCTGGGAGGTCCTAGCTTCAAATACCTCCCGAGAGGTTCTAGAGTGGCCTCTACAAGGACCTCTTGGAAGGTCCTGGCTTCAAAGACATTCTAAGAGGCTTTGGACGATCTCTTCAAAGACCTCCTGGGAGGTCCTGACTTCAAAGACCTCTCAAGAGGTCTTAGATGACATCTACAAAGACATCTTAGGAGGTCTTGGAGGGTGGTTTTTAGGGAAAAAAAAAAGGAGGTCCTAGCTCAAAGAAGTGGTCCTGAGCGGTACCTACAAAGATCTCCTCAGAAAGCACCACGTGGCTTCATCAAAATCGCCCAGGACTTCCTCAGGAGTGTTGCGCGCCTCCATCAGAGCCGCTCAGGACCTCATCAAGAGTGCTCGTGCGCCTTCATCAGGGCTACTCAAGACCTCCTCCAAAGTGTTGCGTGGCTTCATCAGAGCCGCCCAAGACTTCCCTAGGGACTCTCGCGCGCCTTCATCAGAGCCGCCCATACCTCTTCAAGAGCTCTCACGTGGCTTCATCAGGGTCGCACAAAACTTCTCCAGGAGAACTCGCGCACCTTTCATCCAGACCGTTCAGGACCTCCTCCAGAGTACTATGCGTCTTCATCAAAGCCGTTCAGAACCTTCACTACCAGAATCCGGATTTTTCCCGAGTGCCAAAAACACTCGGGAAAATGGGTGAAACACTCGGGAACTATATTTCCCGAGTGTGACACTCACAAAACACACTCGGGATAGTTTAGTCGGGAAAAATAGTTTCGAGTGTAACACTCGAATCAGACTTTACTGAGTGTATAAATATACACTCGGGAAACTCATACACTCGGGAGAAAACATCGCAGAACGGCCGGACCCGTGAACGGAACCTTTACCGAGTGTGGACACTCGAATAACCTTAAAAACACTCGGAAAGTTTCCAACTTTTGTCCGATTTAAACCGAGGAAATTGACCGTGGCTATTTTTCCCGAGTACATTGCAAAAAAATGACACTCGGAAATGTTTGGTCTATTTCGAGTGTCAACACTCGGGAAATCTTTGGTCACTTTCCCGAGTGTCGACACTTTCTGAAAAACGACAAAACAAAGAACCCCATTTTTCACAAATTCAATAATCCATTCAACAAAGAATCAAATAATCCATTCCACGACAATTCAACAAAGAATCAAATAATCCATTCCACAAGAATTCAATAGCAATGAAATAATCCATCCATCCATCCATTCCACAAAGAATCAAATAATCCATCCATCTATCCATTCCACAGCAATCAAATAATCCATCCATCCATCCATCCATCCATTCCACAAACAAAAGACATGATAGATATAACGGTTCGAGCTCGCAACATTCAAGTTCAAGTTCAAAATGTAAGCATATGGCATGATACATATAACAATTCAAATAGTAAATTCATAGTCTTATATACATCAAACAAAAGCAAGTATCACTACAACCATTTGCATGCACAGAATTTCCTGCTTCAATCTTCTATGCACAAAAGCATCATTCTGCGAGTTCTGCAAATAGAGCAAAACTTAATATTAGTGCCATCTTACAACAAAAGTTAGGAATTGATATTACATGAAAAGATAATTAACCAAACTATTGACAAAGCAAAAAATTCCTTTAAATCATGATGAGCAACCTAATAACATGGCAAATCGATTAAGGGCATGCACGGGTGTGGGCCACTAGCTTGTGGCCTAATTGATCATTTACTTATGTCATCTACAAAGACATGCAAGAGAAATTTTAGTATAATGATGTACTACTGTAAAAGGAAATGAGCTGAAACTATATATGGACTTAATTAAGAGGTGCGAGGAGTGATATTTTGTTAGATATATAATTACATGCATGGAATCCACTTGTATGATGTACCTTTTAAAAGCTCTGGCAAATTCATATGTTGACGTGCTTATTAGCACCTAACAATATAGAACATGAAAAGCACAAGTGCTAAAAATGTTAAACTCCAACTCTCAATATGTTGTCATTGTGAACTACTGATCAACATTTATGTCTCAAGCACTTATCATCAAATTCATAGAAAGGAGTGTACATACAAATTATTATATGTTGACACATTTCAAAAGATATAGTAAATTAGTTATATATGTAGCCATTTTTATCCATTTTTTAGCAAGCACCTGATTGTGAATGTTTTGTAATATTGGTATCCTTTAGTAGATCATGAAAATAGCAAGCACTGGTGGTGGCCTCTCGTGACATGATCTTCAACATTAGCACCAAAGCAGCCTTCAACATTAGCAAGAGAAGCAAGCCGATCCCGCCGTTCCTATATTTTCATAAGAAATCGCATTATAAGGAATTTGAAGTAGCGACCAATAATTACATTGCATGTCATTTCAATGTCTTCTGAATCAAGCACTCATAAGAGACTAACAATATAATAATCAAGATCACGATTACTAACAGGAGGAGATAAGTTAGGCTATATCTATATATATATATATATATATATATATTGCATATTACTTTGTTATTGTACTACCACGCCCAACTAACTGCAGGAGTATTTGCTCCAACCATTGCCTAGCCTCAATTTCTGTCATGATTCTTTGAAGCTCGTAAAATCGAGATCGGAAACATGTGATGTTTATCGTCGACTTTGAAGGTGTACTTCATCCGTTGATGCAAAGACTCGTGGATCGGACCTCAGAGGGTTGTCGGTGTGCTAATGTACGGCACCCATGAAGAAACGACCATGTTTCTTCCCTTTCGACCTTGTACACAAAGACGCTGTCTAGTGGTGAATTCATGACATCGTAGTCCTGCCATGAATCTCCTTAGCGACATCGATATATGCGACTGTTGGACAAAATAATCGAGGAGCAAAAATCATTAGGGAGCAAAAATCATCGTGACAAAATGATCGAAATCGTACCAAGTTATCTGTCATACCGGTCGCACAAGGTGCCCTCCGATCACCCTCCTAGTCGCTAGATATGCCTCCATATCGGAGATGGACCTCTGCTCCTTCTTTTCACGCACCCAAAAAACCACGGCGGTCAATAAATATGTATCTGCAACATACAATCAATATGAACATGTTGACCTACCAGGTTCCTCTTGTAACGTGCCATGGAGGAGCTGCCTTGACGATGTGCTGTCCCGCCCATCATCAATCTCCGCTCCCTAGCAAAGACGAGAGTCCTCAGAACCATCGTTCGTTGCACCACATGCCTTTGAGAATCTACCGCCATGCATTTTCACACTTAAGGGCCCACCAAGGTATTGCCTACATTAACCAAGTGTTAAATATGAATAAACTAGAATTGATTGTAATCAAGGACATCGTTTGTTCAGTTGGTTACCTGCATGTACTCGTCCAAAGTGATATGCGTTTGGCAAGCGTCGGCCCTACGAATTTGCCGTCCAAGGACTTGTGTGTGGTAACAGATCACCGCTTGGATGCATGCTTCGTAGAACATCTGTGGGATAAGCTTCTTAACACAATTACGCAAAGACTCTCCTAGAATCGACTTCACGTCCCTCATTTCATCGAAACCACCACTACAATCCAAGAATAAAGAATTGATAAAGAATAAGATGATTAAGTTAGTTGATGAAAGCGAAAAGGAATTGATAAAGAATAAGATGATTAAGTTAGTTGACATTTTTACTTGGCTACTAAACATCCAAAAGAGGTAAATTAAACATGTCAGACTACTTTAATATCAACACTTCTATGAGCAAAAGGTTAGTGTGTTGGAAGTCATAATTTAGATAGGTGATTGAACATTGGGGCCATTATTTTACCCAAACATTTATGCCTCATCTAGTCATCTAGTCACAAAGTAGAAAATATATTTCAATTGTAGAAGTACATATTATTTGGGATTCGTGTGGTAAGTTAGTATAGTAACTAAATTGAGACTCGAGAGTTGTGACCTAATCAACCCTAACATGCATAGGAACACATAGAAGCAGATTTGAATATTCACCACTTACCAAAAACTTTCCTCCACCACCGCAAAACAGGTTGTCAAATGGAACCTCTCCTTCAACAGCGGCGGTATCTTCAGCAGCCTTGTAGTGGCACCATGTCCATGCAGGCTCCCGCCTTCCTCTGTAGGTGACCAAACCAGGAAGGTGCCATCGAATCAACACACCAATTATGCCATTCGAAGTCTACATTTGTCACCCCGCCTTCTTCTCGCCATTGCTCGCATATTAGTTTTTTGAGGTATGCAACTAAGTGGGCTAAATTAGTGAAAGTGTAAGCAGTTTCTTCACGGTCGCCAACAGAATGATATGATCTTCTCCTCCTCTCGGGTTGGTCGTCAGTGGCGTTCGCGAGTCCTCGTATCCAAAATTCTTGCGCCTCGGGGTGCTCATCCTCCTCACCTCCGCCGCCTCGGGTGCTCTTCCTCCTCACCTCCGCCTCACGGTGCTCATACTCCACATCATCAAGACGCAAGGGCTGCAGGCTGAGCGACTGCTAGACCCCATTGCCTCCTCGAGGGCCATGGTGCCCTCTGCCTCCTCGAGGGGCCATGGCTGCCCCTCTGCCTCGTCGAGTACCCGCGGCTGCCCCTGTGCCTCCTGGAGGGGCCGAGGCTGCCCCTGTGCCTCCTGGAGGGGCCGAGGCTGCCCCTCTGCCTCCTCGAGTGGAAAACAAGCGTCTGCCTCGACTAGAGTATGCTGCCTCGCCACTCATATTTTGGTGTCCTGAAATGAAATGAAATAAATCAATTAATATAGCGTAATCAAGTAAGCTCATAGAAAAATGTAATATAACGTAATCAAATAAACTCATACAAAAAATTAAAAACATGCAGCAAATAAATGGAAGACATACAAGATCATGCTCAGAAGTAGTCATCTACAATGGGATCCTCCGCGGATGGGCCCTCCAAAATGTCATCGTCACTATCATGAGGTGTTGACTCAACCTCATCCCCTTCGGTGCCATCAATGTCTAAGCGATTAAGTAGTTCTAAGTCCTCTTGGTTTACAACCTCATCGGCATCGATTTGAATATCATCCATGTGATCGTCCTCTTCCCCAATTATTATTTCAAAAGTCCCTGGTAGCCCATCTTCTTGAAAGAATAGGCCCTTATTACATACGTATTAGTCCCATCATCACATGTTCAATAATATTACTTGCTCCCAAATAGGCACTAGCTAGCTAACTCTGACATCGTACCATTAATATATACTTCCTGCTACCTTAATATATACTTCTACATCGTACCATTAAGCTTGTGGAAAAGCTCAAGAATATTTGATGAATTTCGGAATTAATATATATTACATTCCTTTTTCTAAATTAAACTTGTTAATAATTTCTTGCCGATGGTCAATGCATGTACTTGCCAAGCATGTATTTTTATACCTATATATATATATATATATATATATATATATATATATATATATATATATATATATATATATATATATATATATATATATATATATATATATATATATATATATATATATATATATATATATATATATATATATATATATAAAAAACTACAAGTATATATGTGTGCCACTCAATGTGGAATGCTATAGCCACTTGGACTGTGGTTAGCAGTCAATTCCTATAAATATATAAGATAGTACATGATAAATTAATGTCTAGATATATACACGAATTTCCTAGGAAATTAAATCTATTTCATGGCACAATATACATATTACTTATTGGAGTTCAAGCGAGAATCCTCTTCAGATAATTCAGCGCTAGCTAGAGCACTAATGTATTTGTTTTTTGTATATATATGCGAAGATAGATTCCATGAGACCATGAGTCTTCGTAAAAGGAGAGAGAGAGACCATGACCATGACCATGCATATGCCATTTTACACAAGATTGATCATGAAACGGTCGGGGCAATAGCTAGAATGGTAAAAGGTCCATTTGAGAAGAGAATATAAACAAATGCGGATAAGAAAAAACAAAGGTTTTAAGGCCATATGGTGTAGACTGTAGAGTACATATGGATTTTGTATATGTGTGTGTACTCTCGAACAAAAAGAAGCCTATGATTGCAGTTACTTAGAACATATGCAGGCTTGCTAGCTAGGCCTATTGAGTGCAAAAGGAAGCAAGATCTCCAAGTCATTATGAGACATGTATTAAAATGAATTCCAGATCATGACTTAGTTTAGAAGCTCCACAAAATACCCTAGGCCAAACATTAAGCAAACGATCAAAAGAGAAAGGAGAAGGTTACAAGATGATATTTTGAACAAGAAGACACTATTAAATCTAGAGACTGATTTCTTTTCCTGGCCACACCTTGTAGGTTTGAAAAAGACTGACCCTATCCATGCTAGCGACCAATTCCCCTCTAACAGCTAACTGCGATAGAGAAAATACTTAACTTTCTAAATTCTGGTGCACTAAGCTTATTTAGTTAAATAAATTATTTATTCAGATTATGAATATAAGAACTGGTCCCACTTCTCTACATACCAAACCTCCCTTCTCCCCCTTCTCTACCATATCAAAACCAACACATGCACAGTTTTTACTAGTTCTCAAACAGCGGTATGAATGGTGCAGTCAAGCATTTCCTTGCTGGTTGCAGAAGGCATCCACTGATCCACCACATAATACAAAGGTCCTGCTCCATAATTTCGATTGTTTCATTAAGCAAAATTTATGGAGAAATCAAGAGGGTGTTCAACCTACAGGAGGGCGCCGGTCGGAGGAGGCCGCCGGACGGCGGATACGGGCGGCGCCAGGAGGAGGGAGCCCGGAGGCGGAGCGGGCAGCCATGAGGAGGGAGGCGGAGCGAGGGAGCCGGGAGGCGGAGAGTCGGGCGGCCAGCAGCTTGGGAGCCCGGAGGCGGACTCGGCCATGAGGAGGGAGCGAGGAGCCAAGCCGAGGAGGCGGCAGGCTGGCGGCGGTGGAGGCGGCGGAGGATGGGGAGGGAGCGCGCGGGGGATTAGGGGATTAGGGTGAGCAATGCGGGGGGGGTGGGGGGTTTGGGGAACGGGAGGAACGGGCGCGCGCGGGGGTAGGAAATGGCGCCAACCGTTATTTTTTAGCTCCCGAGTGTCGACACTCGGGAGATAATTTTTCCCTGTTGCTCCTGTCAGAGTTTCCCGAGTGTCCGATCGGACACTCGGGAAAGTTTAATTTCCCGAGTGTTTTTCTACTTTCCCGAGTGTTTAATGAGGCACTCGGGAAGTTCCCGAGTGTATTATTCAAAACACTCGGGAAACTTCCTAGCACTCGGGAACTTCGACGATTCTGGTAGTGCTTCTCCGGAGTGCAACGCGGCTTCATCAAAGTCGTCCAAGACCTCCTCAGGAGCATTACGCGGCTTCATCAAGGCCGTTCAGGACCTCCTCAGGAGCGTTTACGCAACCTCATCAGGGGCGTCCAAGACCTCTTCAGGAGCATTACGCGGCTTCATCAAGGCCGTTCAGGACCTCCTCAGGAGCGTTTACGCAACCTCATCAGGGGCGTCCAGGACCTCCTCAGGGGCGATCACGTGGCTTCATTATGGCCGCCCAGGATCTCCTAGGAACACTACGTGGCTTTATCGTGACCGTCTAGGATCTCCTAGGAGCAACATGTGGCTTCATCAGGGCTACACAGGACCTCTTCGGAGCACCTATGTGGTTTAATCAGAGCCGTCCAGGGTCTCCTCGGAGCACTTACGCAGCTTAATAAGAGCCGTCTAGGACCTCCTTGGAGCATTTACGCGGCTTAATCAAAGACGTCCAAGACCTTCCCTAGAAACATTTACGTGGTGTCATCAGAAATGTTCAGGACCTCCATAGGGACATTATGGGGCTTCATCAGGACCGATCAAGACTTCCCAGGCGGACCTCCAGACGGACTTCCCACAAGACTTCCCGCCAAGCATCTAAGACCTCCCTCCACGAGCTCCTTAAGGGAACTTATGTGACCGAAAAGGAAAGATTTGTCAATCATAGAAGGTTTGGAGATCATAACCGAATCATATCTGTAAAATTGGTTCGGTTTAGGAGTCCTGAGCTCTCACGGCTGAGACCTATCGCCCTTTAAATAGAAGAGGGTCATGGTCGATTGTAATATCATCCAATCGATCAAATACAAATTGCATCTACTTTTTCTACCATAGCTTCCTGTAGTCCCGCACTCTTCCAATCTCTTTTGCTTCCTGCTCGGCAAGATTGCAAGATCAACCCATGCAAAACACCACCGTGCCGTGCTACGACTAGCTCCGCCTAGGCGCTGCGCGTTTGTGCCAAGATCCGAAGCATCCGATTGCTGCCGTGATCATCGTGTTGTGCGCGATACCGCTTTTGCGCGCAACAGTATGCAACGCTCAAAATCATGCATGCAAGAATCCGTTAGAGTTATACTATACACATGATGATAAAATCATTATGCACGCTTCTGACAGCACATGGCGGCGGATGGGCATTTCCGCAGGCCCACAGCCGACGGGAGGCGCAGTCTTTGGTGGCGGCCGGGCCAGCGGGCAGGGGAGTCGGAGTGGGAGTCGGCGGGCGCTCTGAGGAGGAGCAGGAGTAGACGGCGTGGTCGGCATGGCCGGCGTGGGTAGCGTGGGAGGAGAAGGGGGCGGCAGGCGCGAGAGAAGGAGGAGGCGTGACGGCGCATGTCTGTTCATTTGAAATAAACATACATGCTACAGAGCTAGCATGCACATATATTACAGCAAGAAATAAACAACACATCATCGATGGATCGATCGATATATATTAGTTCGAAACAGATAAAATATGCTCAATCTCAGCAATTGTTTTCGTGCAACACCACCACAAAATAAGCATAATTGGTTTGTCTATATATATGTGGACGACACAGGTGCATGCTCTTCGTACGTTTCCGCGTTACGTACGTTTGTACCACCCAAATTATTCAATCGACACGACGACAGCATCAATATGTAGTGAGAAACAAGCACGACTATCTGCACACAGCCGCTACGTACGTACGCACTTGACACCAAATAAACACAGGACAGGGACTACTAGGAAGGAACAAACCCCTAGCTAGCTCTAGCTCTCCTGAAGCCCGTGGAGCAATGCCGCTCGGAGGGAGCCCTCATCCTGCAGCGCCGCGGGCACGTCCACGACGGCGTCCTGCACCGTCACCGCGCCCACGCGGCTCACGCACGCGTGCTGCACCGGCAGGTCAAGCGCCCGGAGCGCGCCCATGAGGCCCGCGGGGGCGTGGCGCGCTGCCGTCGTCAGGCGCAGCGCGGCTGCCTCCCGCCCGACCATGCGCACCTCGAGCCTCTCCTCGAGGCCCAACGCGTGGGAGGCCGCGGTGGCGGCAGAGGGCGCCTTCCGCGCCGCGGCGGCCTGCTTGGCTTCGTCCTCGAGCCGCTCCACGCGGCCGCGCAGCTCGCTGATGTAGGCGGCGGCGTCGGCCAGGAGGGACGCCTTGTCCATCCGGGACACCGTGGGGACGGCGGCCCGGAGGTCGCAGAACCGGCGGTTGAGCTTCTCCCGGCGCTGCCGCTCGGCCTCCACGTGGCTGACGGTGGGACCGTCGGATCGCGGCCCGGGCTTCCGGCCCCGCCTCTTCGCCGCGCGCTCCGTCATCGCCGGCGGGTTTCCGGACAGGTCTGACCCCGTCGAGCGCGAGCTTCCGACAGCCCACGCGACGCCCTCCTGGCAGCTGGGGTCGTCGTCGAGCTCGTCGTCGCCCACCAGCCATTGCTCTGGGACCTCGCAGGACACGAACTCTAGCACCGGGTGCCCTGGGGCGGACGAGGAGGTCGGGGAGCAGGAGGAGATAAGCTCATCCATGGTAAACTACAGTTTAGTGTCACTTCCCTCTGGCGTATTTTCGCTAAAAATTCAGATGTTGTGGTGTGTGGTGACAGTACCGGGAGAAATAGGGAGCGGTTTCACCTTGATATTTGATGGTACATTTGCTGTGAGATCGTACGGAGTATGCTCATTTGCGCTGAGAGGGTGCCGGGGACGCCTAATAATAGTGGTCGTTGAAGGTTTCTCTATAATTAAGGTAGGCCCGACAGACAGAAATCAGGTAGTACCACTATTTAGCTGGACGTAAGAAATTACAGACGCAGCGATGCAAACAGGGACCTACGGAACAGGAACTAAGGGGAAAAAAGGCGATAAAAGTCACGTAAATAACATAGAATCTTTTAAGTCAAGACATGCGACATACCACGATTTAATCTATACGCTGTAGCTTCGTGGCCTAGAAAACCCTGCAATCGAGTGAGCCGTTGAAATTAATCCCTTGTGTGTGCTGTACTGCTGTGAGGCAGCCGATTGCGGGCTGGGGCTCCATCAGGCCGCCCGTCCGTTGGACGGTGGCCCATCCACGTGCATCACTGTCGGACTAAATGTGCTAATTCGGACTATCATTGTGCACTGTACTTGTTTAAAATCAGGCTAATGCATACAGTGACAATATCGATGAAACATCATTCTATATACGAAAATAAATAAGAAATATGCAAGTAACAATAATTATTATTGTACCGATCTTAAGGTCGAAGCTCACAGTTAATATCTTAGAAGACCAATATCTTAAATAAGCTATAGCAAAAACAAGCAAAATAACTTAAGTGTAGCCCATCCATATGCTCACAGACAATCGACTGTGGTAGCATGACCTAATTCTCTATGATCCTTCAAGTAGTCACTGTTGACCAATGATAAACTGATGTAGTCTTCAACAAATGAGCAACGTTATTTATAGCAAGAGTGAGTACATGGAGTACTCAGCAAGTTGTATCATAGAATGCAAGTATAAGTGATAAATTATTTCAAAGGATATGGCTACTATGGTTATTTTGTAATAAGCGACATTTGCATTTGAATACGAATAATAGATTAACACTTTGAGAGGTTGTACAAAGTTCACACAACTTAAACCAATTCTTTTACAAAGCCTCCCTTACAATTTTGTTTTGTAAAATCTACCCTTTGTGTAAAATCACTAAGCTCGTTGACCTAACGCACACTGTTGGACTTAGAGACGGCGAACAGCCCATAGATGTGACTCATTACAAAGAAGTCCACACCTTCACCCAGTCACAAAGCCTAACCTACCTCTTGAGGTAGCCAATGTTGAGACTCTGTAATTTACTAAGTACGATATGGCTCAGTTCCATGACGCACTAAGTTAAGTCCTTAATTGACCAGGGCGAGACTGCCAATTACTACATCGCCCTCGGTTTCCACCGGCCAACTATCCCCGTCACATCGCCATCCTCTCCCGCACCCATCTCGGCCTGGCCGAGCCCCATGCTTGCCCGTACGCTGGAGACTCCGCCAGCTTTGCCCATGGTCACCTCGGCCTCTACCTTGCTATACTCCGCCACTCCTTCTATAAAAGCCAGCCCAAAGCTATGTTTTCTTCTTTCCATCTCAGTGCGCACCTCCCCACTTCTTCTTCTCCACTGAAACGAGCTCAATCACTCGGAGAGCTTGAGCTCCGCTCTGGCCGTGCGTCGCCACCTCCATTGCCGACGAACTGAATGGTTCCTCGTCATTCCTCTCGTGTCACTTCGTGTTCCAGAGACCCCTAAAGCTTTCCCCTCACTTGATTTCATCTTCAATTCACAGGATCAGCCAAATCACTTCGTCTTCTTTGTCTCCGGCCAGAGCTGTCGCCTCAAGCACCCTTGGAGCTCTATTGCACCTTGAACCAATCCCTTGCACGGAGAGCATCTCCAGGACTCCAGCAAGCTTCCCCAACCATCACCGAGTCTTCTCCTTCAGCCGAACACCCTCTCCACGTGAAGCCTCCTTGCGTCGCCTCAGCTCACCGTCGACAGCTCAACTTCGACCACCTCCGTCCCTCTCCTTGCTCTGGTATACTCCTGGTAGCTGTAGATACTCATGCGCACATTAGTTTGTAGAGAGCATTGCTCATTCGAGCTTTTGCCCGTTGTCGTAGCTGCTCCCCCACTTAACGTCGGCGCGCCACCACTACGAGACATCTCTGACCATGCCACCAGTACCAGTAGGTGCGCGATAGCACAGAGATCCCATTTTGGGCACTCTCCGGCACCGCCGAGCATCGCTGGCGAGAAGCGCGGGCGCGAGCGCCACCATGCGGCACAGCGTGACAAACACTGTAGCTCATCATCAACGTGTCTAATCTCAGTCATTAAATGCTAAGCAATCATTAGCTGTCATATTAGTATTAGATAAGCCGCTGATATGTGGGACCGAACTAATAGTTTAAAGAAAAATAAAACGAATCGATATTATCAAGTGAGTCGCTGACATGCGGGCCCCACGGCTTTAAGTGCATAGTGCTGGTCCCGTGGACCGCGCACTATGCGTGTGGACCCTCGGTCTATGCACTGTTATGTGGACCGAGCCACTAACATGTGGACCCCACATGTTAGTCGGGTTTTATTTCAGAAAACTTAAAAGAAAAAGAAAATCTTTGGAACCCACCTGTCATTGACTGGGATTTTTGGTTGGAAAAGTAAATCAAAAAGAAAAAGAAAAGGTGCGGGACCCACTTGTCAGAGAGACACTATCTCTCTGTTTTCTTTTTCTCTAGATTTTTCAAAACAAACCCTATTCAAACCTTAGTAACTTTTGCTACAAAACTCCAAATTGAATGAAATTAGCCTCTAAATTCGTATAAAATCATGAACTACCAGAATATATAAAAATATTTAATTTTGGTCACTTTTGAATTTATTTGTGTTATTTATTTCGTTTCTGGCTCTTTTTTATTTAGACGTCGATTGTCCGAGTAATTATTTCGATGACCAATCCACCATATTTCCAGAACAGTAAGATCAAGGCAAGCACCTCCTTTGATCATATTGATCCCAGTATTTTACTTATTGTACTTTGTTTGAAAAATCTATTATGTATGCGTGTATGTTTTGTATGAAAATGCTTTGTATGGGAAATTGGTAGTCGTAATCCTATTTGCTGCACATATTTCCTTGCAATATTGATTCCTTACTTTTGTAGCCTTTAGAATAGGGGTTAGGCAATATATGATGTCATATGGGAATTTTTTAGTGCGGTTATTGCACAACTGCTACTAGGACGGTAGGTTTTCCCAAAAAAAATTGATTAATGGACAATATGTTAACTTGAGAAGTTGAGATATTTTGAAAAGTGTCCAGAGGTGTTATCTCTGTTATTTCTATGAAAATAAAATGAAAAACTAGTATTTAGACGTGGGTGAGTTATAATGTAAATTGAAAGAGTGAGGATTGTGATTCACTGGTGGTTAGGGTGGAGATTCTCGCCCATAGTCGATTAAGGACTGAAGCCAGCAAATTCGGGACTAAGACCTAATCGTACAACCATATGTGCTAGGATGGGGGAGCCGTAGCTAACTAAGTTGTCGAAAACTATCCTTGCATGAGAGGTAGGCAGTAGGTTGCGAGAATGGCCGGTTTAGGCATGCCGACATAACGACGAATGCCTCACCAAGGCGGGTATACCCGGGTGAAGTGTCAATAAATGTAGCACTGAGACGGGTATACTCGGGTGAGGTGAGGACCAACATTCGGTGGGCTAAGTGCAAGGTTAGGACTAGACGATGTAAAGGCGGCGTCGCGAACTCTAGGCTGCTTACCTTCGGTAATTAGTAGTGATATAGAGATATTTCAGGCAATTGAAATACCACATACTATGGGTAAAAGTTGTACACCTCTGCAAAGTGAAAATCTAGTTAGATAGCCCTACTCGCGGTCATGAGCATGCTTAGCGCGGCTGGTATGGCTGTAGTTTTGATTTTCTAAAACTGTTTGTCCCAAAACTTGGGTAATGACTTGGGGTTTTTATTTTGTTGAGTTAACTGTCAAGCTTATGGCTGAACATGAAATGTAACTCGCCACCGAGGAGGGTTGTGAGATGTTGTTATTATTTCTTTTGTGCTGGTAACTGAGAAGGGTTACGAGGTGTTGTTATTAATTGCTGAGTTCTTTACTTATTGTCCTGTACATATTTAAATTGCTCTTTCAAACACCGTTGTAAATTACTACTTATAAATATTGCAAACAAAAGTGGCTTTCAGCAAAATAACTTGTAGAGTAGAGCCTCATTCTTTGATAGCCTTGCATTTAATATAATTATTGCGATACACTACAAGTCTTGCTGAGTACACAAGTACTTAATCTTGCTAATATTGTTGTTCAGAGATCGAAGATGAGCAGATGCCAGATGATGTGTTCTTTGCTCCTGGAACCAGAGGGTTCAGTGACGGGTCTACCTTGGCCTTGTTCCTTGTCGGTTGCCTGTGGGATTGGATGGGCATGCCACTGGACTTTTGCTACAATATTATGTCTTTCGCAGCTAATTATTTACTCTGATGACTACTTTTATTTGGCCGGTCGGCCGTTGTTGTAATAATCTTGTAATAGCTTAAGTAGAGTACCCCTTTACTTACTTCAGCATGTGAATGTATGGATGTGGGTACCAAATATTGCGAATGTGTGTGCTAGCTACTGATCATGGGACTAGCAGAGTATACACATAGGGTCTTCGGGTATTCCACGCCCGGGGGTCCGACAGCGTTTGGTATCAGAGCCATACTAACTGTAGGACAAGCCAAAGGTAGAATGGCTAATAGATTAGAACTTAGAATTAAAAACTTGTAACCTAATCTAACCATAGGAATGGTTCTAAAATTTAAGAAATTTTGCTATTCTTATCTCTCTTAGCATTCTTTTCTCATCTAAATCTATTTTTAATCACCTTCTCTCATCTTGTCCAAAATCGTTCTAGATTTGAGAAAAGAGATGCTCTCTGGAAATAAAAGTATTTAATTACTTTTAGGACCTTAAAACATAGCCAAAATTATTTCCAAAAGTTCTTAAAATATCCCCCGCAATGTCCTTTTGGAAATCCTCTTTTGAACTGCTAAGGATATCACTTTAGATACCTTTCTTTCCGAACATAATGCTTGCTGAAATTTTTGTGATGTAATATCCTTTATCACCTCTTCCACTTTCGTTTGGAGTTTATTTGAGTGATATTATAAAGGTCTAGTTATGTAAACACCAAGGGCTAGTAATACCTGATTATAAGTCATAAGGATTAGATAAATGAACTAGAGAATGAGTAAAAGCGTGTGCTGAAATTTCTTTCCTGTCTACTATCATTTTCTTATCCATATCTCTTGTCACCTGATCACTAACTCTCGTTTTCTTAAAACTTATAGATGGCCAGCTGGTGGGAGCCTTAGTACCGCACCAGCGCATTCGAGGAGGGTACGCTACAGCACACTCTGTGGGTGATGCTGCAGCGTATCAAGTGGCCGCATATGTTCTATTATACGGTCTCTGATGCACCCTCGAGTCAAGGCCCATCGAGTACCTCACCTGTGTGCTCATCCAGGATGGAACTTTGGTGACCTGCTCTTCTGCTTGCTTAAGGGCTCGACGGTTCGGATATCTCCCCTCGATGTGGCTTATGTCGTTATCGTTCAACTGCGTCATACACTATCGAATCTGGAGAAGTCATTCCTCCACTTTCCAGCACGGGCCGCGGACCAGGAGGAGAACACCTACAGGGTGGAGGGGAGGCAGTTCCTCACTCCCCACCTGCACCTCGTAGGCTTGGTGAGGGCCCTCGACGGGTATCTCGGTCAAGTGACCCGAGAGCTGCTACAGGCCCGTCGGAGGATCTCCCTCCTAGAGGACAGCATCGCCCCGATGGTGGCCTAGGGGTTCTTCTCCCAAGAGCTACTGTACAGGGAGGATGTCGTACTCGCACCAGCCAAGGAGTTGCCGCAGCCCATCATCCGCCTCCAATCCTGTACCCGATGTCCCCGTATGTCAGTGACCGGACATCGCCGTCGGGTGATGGCCATTTGCACCTGTATGGTGGAGTCTTCGCAGACGTAGCAGCACTACCACCACCCCCACGCTGGACATGAGGATACCGAGCACTAGAGCACTCCACCCTCCGCTGTCCCTGAGTCTTTAGGAGCCGCCTCGTGCAACTATGATGTCTAGACAGCCACAAATAGTCTAGAGCTCACCTGTAGGACTTAGAGTGAGCACTTTTGGACATTTTGTATGAGTAGATTGAGGTGGTACCTCGCTGTATAATATTTGTAATATGCTACAGTTTATGTTTCATTTGATCTCTTTTGTAATATCGAACAACAGCATGTGCACCATGCAATGTTTAACGCATTTGTTGAAAATTCATGTGTGTTGCCCATAAAGCTTAAAAGTATACATGCTTTCAGTTTATGATAGATTAAATTAGATCAGGAGGATAATACTTAGTGACCCACTCAACTTATGCTTATTCCATCTTATCCTGCGAGCGTTTGTTTACTCTGCTTTTGCTAATCAGGATGCCGGTAACCCGCTCTGTTCGCCAGCTCATGGCAACGGGAGCCACCTCCGGATCACAACAACGAGGTAGCGAGGCTCCTACGCCTTCACAACCTAACCCTCAGCATCCTTCCATCTCGACGCCAGCTGAGCAATCTCAGCATGACGTCCCCGATGACCCCGAAGTTCCACCTGTTGGGCTACGAGTAGGCTACGATAGCTACAAACAAAAATTTCTACCACGCAAACTAGGAAGCCAAGCAAGTAGATGGTCACAGATCGTTACCACCAGACGCACAGAGTAGCGGAAGAAGAGTTGGAGCAGCCTGGTACAACATAGAGTGCGTCGATGTAGTGGTCGTAGTCGATCGTCCAACGCCGATCACGCTAATGCAAAGGGTCGAGTCGATCGCTCCTCCAAAGAACCTCTGAGTTCCTTGTGAAGATCGCGATCATCCTCAAGCGCAGCGATCCGCCAGAAGCGCCTACTCACAGATCTACACGCCCAGGAAGGAACAACCGTACACCGTGTACTAGCACCAAATCGCCAAAGATAGCTCTCGTGAAGATGGCGGCTAGGGTTTCGTGGTCTAAAACTTACATGCCAAACAAATTTCATGCATCTCCTTATATAGTGCTCGTGATGCATCCTATCCAACACGCTTGACTTAATCAGATCCGTCTTGGTTTGTTCCAACCCGTTAAGTGTGTGACCCATTAGGTTTATGCATAATCGGTTGTGACTCGGAAACCCTTTCCGACCACGAGTCGTTAGCGGCTCCTAGCAGAACATAGCGATTCCCGAATAAACATAAATTATCGAACGAACCTTAATGCAATATGATCTATGACCAGGTCCTCATCACTTACGACCAGGTTATATCTATATACGACTAGTTCGTATTTGGTCACGATCAATTTGTAACTCCTTACAGCCAGGTTATAACCACTCTGTGATTACGTTCGACCGCCTCGACCACCAGATCTCCATACGACCAAATTCAGAACTATTCGAACTAAGCGACCTACTCGTGTATTCTCCCTTTGCCTCACGATATCTGGTTGAATTCCAGGTGAGATGTTGTGTTATCCATGCACTGTTCAATACTTTCTCGATCACGTGTCGGATAACTTTATGTGGTCGAATACTTCGACTACTAGTAGCATGGCCATGCACTTTCTTTATCCGACCACAACGAGGGGGCCAGAAACATCTCTCCTATTATGTTAGGAGGGGCAAATCCTATATCTGACCAGTCATATTCCTCTGCATGTTTCATGGCATACCTGAAAGCTACCTTTATAACTACTCAGTTACGAGCAGCGTTTGGCAACCCCTAAGAGTGCTATTACATATGTAGGAAACCATGCTGATCTCAGGTCTAAGGATTATACATCATCATTGCTTGAGACCAACTAACGACACATAGAATCATAACAATCTCAATAGTGTCTCAAGGTAGGTCTTATCCAACATCATGTTCTCTAACATGTGTCCATATTATTGGTTTGATATCTCCATATCCATAACCCGTGAAACATAGTCATCAACCAATACATATGCTAGTCTATTCATATGTTTCCGACCAAGGATCGTATAAGAATAATTATCGCAGAAATATAGAGTTTCACAATCAAGTCACATACTTGATAATCAATATTAACAAAATTATTCTAGGAATAAGATAACATATTATCCAATATTATGAACATAATGAAATATAATCATCTCTATGATTGCCTCTAGGGCATATTTCCAACACCACCGCCACCGTCCACTATGGCGCAAGTGCTTGCCATGATTGAGCAAGGGCGGCAGACCAATACCCTCCTACTCCAACAACTAGTACATAACACTGCTACCCTCGGCACTGTCACCATAGGTAATGGAGGTGCCACCAACCAGTTGTCATCCAGGATGGACGATTCATGCGAACTCGGCTACCAACCTTTGCATCTGCAGCCGATCTTCTCGACACTGATGATTGGCTCCGCATAGTGGAGAGCAAGCCAATCATTGCCTAGTGCAATGATGAAGATAAAGTTCTCTATACATCCTATCAGCTACAAGGTGCAGCAGCAGCTTGGTGAGAAAACCATCAGGCCCTCATTCCTAAAGGCAGACCATCTCATGGGCCGCTGTCAAGGAAGCCTTCCGCGATGCCCATATCCCTTCGGGTCTTATGGACATCAAGAGGAGGGAGTTCTTCGAACTCCATCAAGGGAACCAGACCGTGATGGAGTACCTACACCACTTCAACTATCTCGCTCGCTACGCTACGTTCGAGATACCGAATGAAACAAGAAAGGTCACCCTATTCCGAGAGTGCCTAAATGATAAGATGAGGTGGTCACTCGCTGCCCATGACAACCCCAATTTCCATACCTTGATCAACAAGGCCATCTGGGTCGAAGATAGCACTCGGACGATCGTGGAGAGCCACAAGTGCAAGTGGCTTGCGTAGAAATCGGCAAGTAGCGGCCCACCGAGACCTCATGTTTAGCAACCGTCGAATGCTCACCCTTCAGCACCACTACCTCTAAGGTTTCAAGCACCAGCACCCCGCCCTTAACCAATAGTAGTTTAGCAATATAATGATAGAGGTCAGCCGTCTGGTACTCAAAACTGGACAGCAGACGTCACATGCTTCAGTGCGAAGAGCGCGGGCACTTTGCCAACATGTGCCCGAAGAAAAAGTTTCCAGTGCCTCAACCTCAACCTCTTGGAGTCTAGCAGTGACCTCAGGGCCTCACTCGAGGTTAGAGAGGGTAGCAAGCGCCTAGGCCAGTGCAAGGCTTCGGACACGGCCGCTTGAACCACACGACGACTGAGGAGGCTGACGCATCGCCTGATGTGGTGACAGGTACGATTCTCATACATTTCGTACCTGCATTAGTGTTATTTGATTCTAGAGCAACTCATTCCTTTGTCTCTAAGAAATTTGCTATGCATCAACAACTGGAAACTACATCACTAGATAGTGTCCTGCTAATTCATTCACCCAGGTCCGTCCTACAGATGAAACTCGAATGTTTTGAAGTTCATATTGACATAAATGAGGTAAGATTCAGAGCCAACCTCATCATGATAGATACACCTGGGCTCAACATAATTCTTGGAATGGACTGGCTAGGTAAACATCAAGGAGTAATCGATTGCGCAAATCGAGCAGTTTCTCTAGTTAATTTTGGCGAAGAGCGCGTCGTATTTTCCTCCGCATATGCCACTCCATTGCCGCAGACCAAGCTCAACTCCATCTCAATTCTAGAGATTAACCAAGTGCCCGTGGTATGCGAATATCCCGACGTGTTTCCGGGTGAGTTGCCGGGAATGCCGCCTAATCGGGACATGTAATTTGTCATCAATTTGATAATCGGGACAGCACCTATGTCCAAGCGGCCTTATCGAATGGCATCAGATGAGTTGGCCAAATTGAAGAAACAACTCAAGGAGCAGTTGGACAAGGAATTCATTCACCCTAGCTCATCCTCGTGGGGAAAACCAGCTTTGTTTGTAACAAAGAAGGACGACAGTCTACGGATGTGCGTCGACTATCGTTCTTTGAACGAAGTCACCATCAAGAACAAATATCCTCTCCCAAGGATTGATGACTTGTTCGATCAAATGAATGGTGCATGTATCTTCTCCAAGATTGACTTGAGGCTCGGATATTTTCAACTTAAGGTCAGACCAGAAGATATTCCAAAGACTACATTTACCACCCGTTACGGTCTGTATGAGTACACCGTAATGTCATTTGACTCACCAATTCTCCGACAAACTTCATGAATCTCATGAACAAGATTTTTATGGAGTATTTGGATTAGTTTATAGTGGTCTTTATTGATGATATTCTCATCTACTCGAAGACCATAGAAGAGCATGAGCAGCATCTGCGATTAGTGCTCCATAAGCTGCGAGAACATTAGTTGTACGATAAGTTCAGCAAGTGCGAATTTTGGCTAAGGGAAGTCGGTTTCCTAGGCCACGTATTATCCGAAGGTGGTGTGGCAGTGGATCCAAACAAGATACAAGATGTCCTAGCTTGGAAGCAACTCCGCACCGTTCCTGAAGTCCGAAGCTTCCTCAGTTTGGCGAGATATTACCGCCGGTTCATCGAGAACTTCTCCAAGATCACAAGACCAATGACTCAACTTCTGAAGAAAGAAAAGAAGTTTGAATGGTCAGCCCCATGTGACGAAAGCTTCCACGAGTTAAGAAAAAGGCTCACATCAGCCCCAGTGCTTACTTTGCCTGACATACACAAGAGTTTCGTTGTGTATTGCAATGCATCCCGCCACGGCCTCGGTTGTGTGCTAATGCAAGAGGGCAAGGTAGTGGCCTATGCCTCACATTAATTACGGCCACATGAAGCTAACTATCTAACCCATGATTTGGAGTTAGCAGCTGTGGATCATGCTCTCAAGACCTGGAGGCATTACCTAATCGGCAATCAGTGTGAGATCTACTCAGATCATAAGAGCTTGAAGTATTTCTTCACGCAACCAGATTTGAACCTAAGGCAGCGAAGATGGCATGAATTGATCAAAGACTATGACTTAACCATTCATTACCATTCTGGTAAAGCCAATGTTGTAGCTGATGCTCTAAGCCGGAAACTTCACTCCTTAAGCACATTGATCAAGAAAATCAACCGATGTTGCACAAAGAGTTCCGTAAAGTCAACCTAGAAGTGGTTGAGAAAGGTTATATTGCTACTCTAGTACTACAACCTACCCTCGAATTACTGATCCAGGCCGCTCAGCTCAAAGATCTGGCAATCGCCGAAATCAAGCTCAACCTCTGAGATGGTGAAAAATCAGAAGTTTCTGAGAATGTGAGTGGATTAGTTATGCGCGGACAGTAGATCTGTGTTCCCAAGGACCGCGATATCAAGGAACTAATCCTCAAAGAAGCTCATGATTCCCCTCTCTCTATTCATCTTGGAAGTACCAAGATGTACCAAGATCTCCGAAAACAGTTCTGGTAGCCCGGTATGAAGCGGGATGTCGCCACACAAGTTGCCATGTGCAACATGTGCCAGCGTGTCAAGGCAGAACATCAGTGACCCGCAGGTTTACTTCGGCCCCTGAATATTCCCGAGTGGAAATAGGATGAAATCGGCATAGATTTCATCACAGGGTTACCAAAGACCCGAAGTGGGCACGTTTGGGTTATCGTGGATCACCTAACCAAGGTGGCTCACTTCATTCCAGTTAGCACCACCTACAATGGAGCCAAACATGCAGAGCTATATATGGATAATATAATCTGTTTGCATGGCGTGCCAAAAATCATAACCTCTGATCGAGGACCTTAGTTCACTTCCCGATTCTGGGATAGTATATATGAACTGTTAGGAACCGAGCTATTCTTTAGCACGGTTTTTCACACCCAAACAGGAGGTCAAATAGAGAGAACCAATCAAATTCTGGAAGTCATGTTGCGAGCATGCATGCTGTCCTACAGCACGAATTGGGAGAAATGCTTGGCATTCACCGAGTTGTCTTACAACAACAACTTCTAGTCTAGTCTCCAAATGTCCCTGTTTGAAGCACTCTACGGGAGAAGGTGCAGGACACCCTTGTTCTGGTATGAAGTTAGAGAAAGACAGTTCTTTGGACCAACTATCATCCAAGAAGCTCAAGAGTAAGTTGATACGATAAAGAGACGACTAAAAGAAGCACAGTCATGACAGAAGAGTTATGCAAACCGCCATCACCATGAGCTGAGCTTTTAAGTAAATGATTTTGTTTATCTCAAGGTTTCACCACTGCGTTGTATCCGTCGTTTCCAAGTCCATGGAAAACTGGCACCTCGGTATATCAGTCCATACCGAATTCTCACAAGGAAAGGCGAGGTAGCATACCAATTGGAATTGCGACCTCAACTTTCTGACATGCATGATGTCTTCCACATATCTTAGCTCAAGAAATGTCTTCGAACTCCCACCGAATTCACTCAGTTGGAGAACCTTGATCTTCAACCGAATCTATCTTATCAGGAGCACCCAATCTGAATTCTAGGTAAAGCCACGCGTCATATGCGAAACCGTGCCATGAAGATGCTGAGAATCCAGTGGAGCAACCACACTAAAGACGAAGCTACGTGGGAATGAGAAGATTGCCTCAAAGCCGAATTCCCTAACTTCTTTACCAATCCCTTTGAATCTCGAGGATGAGATTCTTTATAAGGGGGTAGGTCTGTAACATTCCAAAATATGAATTCTGGGATTATGTATTATAAATGCATCAGTGATAATTTGCATATGAAAATATACCCATGTTTGAATTTGACTTTGATTTAAGAGCAAAACTTGAACAACAAACAAATAGGTGCTAAAAGGAAAATAGATAAAACAATATAAAAATATTTAATGAGAGAATTATTTCGGGCATATTATCCCAGGAACAATTCACCAAAACTTTTATATAAAATCTTGTTAAGTAAAATAATTACAAACTCATAAGAATAGAACCTTGTTCGAATTTTGGAGAAATTCACAGAAGGTTCAAACCTTTGAGAATTTTATAGGAGAAACTACATTAGGTCATAAGCCTACACAACAATTTTCATAAAATTTGAACTTCATTTGTGCACTAAATAAAATCAGACAAGAAATTAGCAGGAAAATAAAAAATCCTAAACCTTATCTCTCCCCTCTCTATCTCTCTCTAGCGAGCGGGCCCCACCTGCAGGCATCGTCGTCCACCTCGTGGCACTGAGCACAAGTGCATCACCGCACCGCCCACCATTTTTTACCGCATCACCCCCGGTTTCCACCGGCCAACAGTCCCCGTCGCATCGCCGTCCTCTCCCGCACCCATCCCTGCTCGGCTGAGCCCCCGACTTGCCCATACGCCGAAGACTCTGCCAGCTTTGCCCGCGGTCACCTTGGCCTCTACCTCTCTATACTCCACCACACCTTCTATAAAAGCCAACCCCGAGCTCTGTTTTCTTCTTTCCAACTCAGTGCACACCTCCCCACTCCTTCTTCTCCACTGAAACGAGCTCAATCGCTTGGAGAGCTTGAGCTTCATTCTGGCCATGTGCCGCCACCTCCATTGTCATTCATCTCGTGTCACTTCATGTTCCAGAGACCCCTAAAGATTTCCCCTCACTTGATTTCATCTTCGATTCACAGGATCAGCCGAATCACTTCGTCTTCTTCGTCTCCGGCTAGAGCCGCCGCCTCAAGCACCCCCAGAGCTTTACTGCATCTGGGACCAATCCCTTGCAAGGAGAGCATCTCCAGGACTCTAGCAAGCTTTTCCCAACCATCACCGAGTCTTCTCATTCAGCCGAACGCCCTCTCGACGTGAAGCCTCCTTGCGCCACCTCGGCTCACCGTCGGCAACTAAAATCCAACCACCTCCGTCCCTCTCCTTGCTCTAGTATACTCCTGGTAGCCCGTAGATACTCATGCGTGCATTAGTTTGTTGAAAGCGTTGCTCATTTGAGCTTTCGCTCGTTGTCGTAGCTGCTCCGCCGCTTTACGCTAGTGCGCCACCACTACGAGCCATCTCCGACCAAGCCACCAGTACCAGTAGGTTCATGATAACACAAAGATCCCATTTTGGGAACTCTCCGGCACCGCCGAGCACCACATCGCTGGCAAGACACGCGGGCAGCATAGCGTGATGAACACTGTAGCTCGTGATCAACGTGTCTAATCTTAGTCATTAAACACTAAGCAACCATTAGCTGTTGGATTAGTATCAGATAAGCCACTGGCATGTGGGACCGAACTAATAGTTTAAATAAAAATAAAATGAATCGGTATTCTTAAGTGAGTCGTTGACATGCGGGCCCAATGGCTTTAAGTGCACAGTGCTAGTCCCGTGGACTGCGCACTATGCGCGTGGACCCTCGGTCTATGCACTGTTATGTGGACTAAGCCACTCACATGTGGACCCCACATGTCAGCAGGGTTTTATTTCAGAAAACTTAAAAGAAAAAGGAAAATAAAATCATTGGGACCCACCTATCATTGATTGGGATTTTTGGTTGGAAAAATAAATCAAAAATAAAAAGGAAAGGTGCGGGACCTGCCTGTTAGAGAGACTCTCTATTCAAACCGAACCCTATTCAAATATTAATAACTTTTGGTAAAAAAAACTCCAAGTTGAATGATATTTGCCTCTAAATTTGTATAAAATCATAAACTACCATAATACGTAAAAATATTTAATATTGGTCACTGTTGAATTTATTTGTGTTATTTAATTCATTTCTGGCTTTTTTTTTATTTAGACGTCGATTGTCTGAGTAATTATTTCGACGACCAATCCACCATATTTCCAAAATAGCAAGAGCAAGGCAAGCACCCCCTTTGATCATATTGATCCCAATATTTTACTTATTTTACTTTGTTTGAAAAATCTATTATGCATGCGTGTATGTTTTGTATGAAAATGCTATGTATGGGAAATTGGTAGTTGTAATCCTATTGGCTGCACATATTTCCTTGCAATATTGATTCCTTACTATTGTAGCCTATAGAATAGGGGTTAGGCAATATATGATGTCATATGGGAATTTTTGAGTGCGATTATCGCACAATAGCTACTAGAACGATAGGTTTTTCGAAATAAATGATTAATGGACAATGTGTTAACTTGAGAAATTGAGATATTTTGAAAAGTGTACAGAGGTGTTATCTCTATTATTTCTATGAAAATAAAATGAAAAACTAGTATTTAGACGCGTGCGAGTTATAATGTAAATTGAAAGAGTGAGGATTGTGACTCACTAGTGGTTAGGGTGGAGATTCTTGCCTGTAGTCGATTAAGGACTGAAGCTAGCAAATCCAGGACTAAGACCTATTCGTACAACTATATGTGCTAGGATGGGGTAGCCATAACTAACTAAGTTGTCAAAAACTAGCCTTGCATGAGAGGTAGGTAGTAGTTTGCGAGCATGGCCGGTTGAGGCATGCCGACATAACGGCGAATGCCTCACCGAGATAGGTATACCCGGGTGAAGTGTCGATAAATGTAGTGCTGAGACGGGTATACTCGGGTGAGGTGAGGACCAACATTTGGCGGGCTAAGTGCAAGGTTAGGACTAGACGATGTAAATGCGGCGTCGCGAACTCTACATTGCTTACCTTCGGTAATTAGCTGTGATATAGAGATATTCTAGGCAATTGGAATACCGCGTACTATGGGTAAAAGTTATACACCTCTACAATGTGAAAATCTAATTAAATAGCCGCGCTCGCGGTCATGAGCTTGCTTAGCGCGGCTGGTATGGCTGTAGTTTTGATTTTCTAAAACTATTTGTCACAAAACTTCGGTAATGACTTGGGGTTTTTATTTTGTTGAGTTAACTATCAAGCTTATGGCTGAACATGAAATGTGACTCGCCACCGAGGAGGATTGCGAGATGTTATTATTTCTTTTGTGCTCGTAATCGAGAAGGGTTACGAGGTGTTGTTATTAATTGTTTAGTTCTTTACTTATTGTCCTGTACATATTTAAACTGCTCTTTCAAACACTGTTGCAAATTACTACTTATAAATATTGCAAACAAAAGTGGCTTTCAACAAAATAACTTGTAGAGTAGAGCCTCATTCTTTGATAGCCTTGCATTTAATATAATTCTTGCGATACACTACAAGTCTTGTTGAGTACACAAGTACTCAATCTTGCTAATATTGTTGTTCAGAGATCGAAGATGAGCAGATGCCAGATGTTGCGTTCTTTGCTCCCGGAACCGAACGGTTCAGTGATGGGTCTACCTAGGCCTTGTTCCCTGTCAGTTGCCTGAGGGATCATATGGGCATGCCACTGGACTTTTACTAGTATAATATGTCTTTCGCTGCTTATTATTTACTCTGATGACTCCTTTGATTTGGCCGGTCGGCCGTTGTTGCAATAATCTTCTAATAGCTTAAGTAGAGTACACCCTTTACTTACTTTAACATGTGATTGTATGGATGTGAGTATCTGTCGAACCCAGGAACGAAGGATCCCGGATTCTCTATGTTTCATACATTAATATATGAATAGCTAGTGTACACAGTCAAACAAAAGTGATAGCAAAATTATATCACGTATTTATTAATTGATAATCAGAGTTTATTACAATTGGGCCTGAGGCCAACTAGAAAGATACAACAAAAACATAAATAAATAGGTAGATCACACGATTCACCATAGGCAATCGTCTGGGGGCATAGCCTAGTCGTCCTGATCCTCACCGTCTTGATAATAATCTTCACCTGAATAATTTATTCCGCAAGAGTGAGCACAACAACTGTGCTCGTATATTACTCCCAATAACAGAATATAATGTATGCATGTGTAATCAAGTGAGGCTGATAGGGTTCATTTTGCATAAAGCAGCATTTTCAGTTTTAAATATTCTTTCTAAGTTTCAAGACACATTTTAATCTATAACTAAAATCAGATTTCTTTTTAATTCAAAATTTTATAGTGGATAACCTCCATACAAGAATGGTGAAGGATACCCTCCTATCACATGGCTAACCACCCAATTTTACCACAAGGATTAACCATCTTAAATCATTTGCTAAATTCATTCTAAAACAAAATAAAAGTCTAACGTTGAGTGGCTTTGCTCAGCATGTCCATGACCGTGAACACGGCTATTTGAATAGATGGAAACTCTACAGAGGATGTATAACTTTACCCATAAGAGATAATTTGCTTTTAATGTCGGCCAATACACACTTCTGAAGGCGTGCGACTAAGCAATTATCACTAGGCTTTTCCAATGTTCTACCCTCAAGGTTAATATGCCTGTTAAGGTTTCACTTCCATTGGGCTAACCACCCGCCGAAAGCCCCCTCTTGCGCCAAGTGGGAATACTGTCTAACCAACATCCACACATCAACATGGCACATTTAACAGTGAGGTATTACAAATTAATAAGCCTAACATGTGTCATTCCAGACATGTGGTAGTACGGCGGAGCTTAGCAGGATGCGGATCGAAGACCGGTCCTTAACTGACTTGGGCAACATTCTGTGAGAGCCGCCGGGCGATTTAACTTGTAATGCTTAACCCTCCAATTGATCCTAGCATCACAAATTAAATTTGCCCGCTCTCGGTATATTATGTACCTCCTAGGAGCAGTACACGTACACCTTCACAAATAGTATCAAACCATACACAAGATATCTGTTGGGCCGAAAAGGCGACTAGAGGGGGGTGAATAGGAGCACGATCTCTTTTTCTCTTTGATTGAATTCAACACTATTTTCACTCCAATAGCTATGAAAGCTATGAAGATTAATATACAAGCATAGCGGAAGACTTGTATTGAATCCAATCAAAACCCCGAAGCAAATAGACCAAAATCTCAAAAACTAGAACCCAAATGAGTTGGGCAGTCAGACCTCCATGTACCTAGTGGTCTAACCTCTCCATGGGTGGTCTAACCTCCAATTAGTTGGTGGTCTGACCTGCAGGCTAATGAACAGTAAAATCAGCCCGAACTCAAAATCACAAATTGGTCTAACTTTTGATCCACAACTCCAAACTTCACGAAACTTGAAACATACCTTCTCTAGGATGTCAGGGACCTATTCCAATCAATGATCATGAAGATAATTGCCAAAGTTCTGACCTTTTTCCGTTTGAGTGAAGGTTACTTCAAAACCGAGCCAAATACGAAAACGATGATTGAGAGGATTTCATGGGAGGAATCAATCCAAGATGGCTAAGGATGATCTCCCATACGTCCTAGCACCCTCAATCATAGAAAGAATCAAACCAAAAGCCCTCAAGAGCAAAATCCCTAAAATCACCCTTTCTTTCACCAAAACCGGGGCAAAATCAAACTTAGATCCAAAAACTTGCTCGTTGGTGGATGATGATCAAGATGACCTTAGATCATACCCCACACATCCCAGCAAGCAAGATCATAGCAAGATCCTAAATAAAGACCTAAGAAACACCAAAAATCCCAAAGGCATCAAAGAGAGAGCAAGAATAAGATAGAACTCAATTTGGGGCAAATCTTGCATTGATTGATTAGATAGATTGCATGTTTACAGCCACTCCACCATGGAGGACAAAATCTCAACACTTAAGTACTCAATCAATCCATCTCTCATGAACCCTAGCCTCTCAACTTTTCTCCCCTAGCCCTAAATCCCAAATTAGGGTTTCTAGAATCAAAGGGTTGAGGGTTACAACCAGCACCCTCCTGTTTTATAGTGGAGGTTAGCCCTAGAGAGATATCCCAAACGGGTACCCATTAAGCCCACACACAAATAGGTTTCACTCACGCACGCTTCTCAAAGCGTCGTCTTCATCTTCTCTTGACCTAGATCGCCTCTCCTTGCGTCGTATTGCGCCGCAGTTTCTCCAAGGCCAAAAAGGTGGTTTCGCACACCACCACTTACCACTTTTCCAGTATAGGGCAATTTCCCAAAATGCCCGTCTACCGACCTTTGGCGATTCCTTCGCCTCGAAGCATCTCCCATGCTCTGTCATCATGTATGTGGCCCCAATGACTTCCCGCCAAGTCTCTCACGCGTCCGGATCCCATCGAACTGTCCTCGCTTGCAATTGGGACCAAGTCACTTGGCGCACTATATGTCTCACCATAACTGCACCCGGCTTCCTTGACCGTTCAGGACCTCAGCTCCTCCCTGAGCCTAGTCCGGACCTCAACTCCTCCTTGAGTCTAGTCCCGGTCAACCTTGTTGATGCCCGTCATGTTCATCACTAGTAGCTTCCACTCCAGTTCCTTGTCTTCTCGGCTTGTAAGCACTCCGCTAGCCTCAGTCATCTTCCAGCACCACCTCGATCATTCTAGACCTCGGTTCTCCTACCCTAGTCCCGATCTAGTCCGCCTCATCATGACCTAGCTCCGGTGTCCTACAACCATCACAAACAAGCAAACCGTTACGTAGCACCGCACGATATGCACAATCATCAATTCACATAATTGATAAGGCATGAGCACATACCTTCACAAAGATCTTTGCTCAAACTTCGCCTTCTATGGTTCTAGTCCATCTTGCGCCTTACTTGAGTCCAACCATCTCACCCGACATCTACGACCATTCTCGACCTCAGTTCTCCTAACCTAGTCCCGGTCCTCCTCGTCGTTGACCATAGTTGACTCCAAGTCACCTGCACAATAATAGACCAAGCAACCATTTCTAGGCACAAGTTCTTCACAACTTGACCCAGGTTAGCCAAAACATGCATCATGCAACATCTATGCAATGAAACCCATGAACTTGATCTAACCAACAAACATCGCCGTCAAGTTGGCCGACAAACAAGTCAAAACCGGTCAGACCGCCACCCATGGTCGGGTCGGACCTTCTAACGATCGGCCGACCACAGCCGCTAGTCTGACTGCCACCTAGCCGCCGGTTTGACGGCCCTCAAGGGACTTAGCCAAATTTCCACTCTGGAAATCCGAAACTCTCTGGAAATTTCAAACGAATAGATCTTTTGACCCGAAGCTCCAAAAATTATGAGACCAAGTGTAGAAAAATCCTCTCTCTTGCCTACACCCTCTATTTTTGGCCCAGCTCCAAACTCAAAAGTCATTTATGGCCGATCAGACCGCCGCCTCTTGGCCGGTCAAACTGCCAGCCTCTTGGCCAAAGCCAGGGCCGGTCTGACCACCAAAGTAGTAGTCGGTCGATCGCCACATAGGCTGATCGACCGCCACTTTGTTGGCCGGTCGACCGCCTTGACAAGATGTGAGACTTTACCAAAAATGAGGGTTTCTCCAAACACCTCGACGCTATTGCCAGTTGTTCAACACACTAAGATTAGGATCATATCCACATGATCTCCATAATATCATAATACCGTAGGATAAAATATCAAGTACGCAGCGAAAAACAATAAATGACCTGAGATAAAAACATAAAATAACAAGATCTGGAGTCCCAATGGCTTGCCATAACCCGCAGAGCAACCGACTGGGGTTCAAACCTTAGCAATCGACGTTCCTGCGCAACTTTCTTACCCGATTCGACCTCAATACCTTCTGTCCAGATTAGTAAACAAAAGTAAACAGTGAGTACACGAATGTACTCTAAAGACTTTACCAAGCCTATACATAGCTATATGCAAGCTCTACACAATGGAGGAGGCTATAATGTTTATTTTCAGTGCAAAGCAATGTTTCAATTTGAATACCATATAATAGATTTAAATTGTAAGCGAGCAAACATTTTTAATACTTCAAATAACAGCGAGTAAATAATATTAGACAACAACTAAACATTAACAAGTGGCTGCCCCTGCAGCACACAAACATAGCATGAGAAACCATTCTCAATACCGCCCATCAAGTTTTAAGTCTAAATTACAAAATGTTGAGTCTAACTCTCGAAAGACCTCCCCAAGTATGTCCATAACCAAGGACTTGGCTATTCAAATAGATTAAACCCTACAGGGGTGTACAACTTTATCCACATGTCAGACCACTCCTTTTGCCACCGGATAAAGCACACTTCTGCAGGTATGCCGGCAAAGCTAAGTCCTACGAGATATTTTCCAATATTGTGTATTAACTACGAGTCGCCCGTATGGTGTCGGGACCCAAAAATACGATTCAGGAACCCTCTGCGTATTCTGAACTAGTCCTAGATCAGTAGCTAGCTCACACAGGAAACAGTGCTGAAATACCATCCATTTATTCGATTTAACTAAAAAGATCTCAAAGTAACAAATAATAATAATAACTGGACCTTATGGTCAATATTTACTTAACTTGCCACGCAGGGCTAAAGAAACAAATAAACTCTTGCAGCGGAACAAAACTCTTGAAAATGCCAATCAACATGCCCACATGCAATCAAGTGGAGAATGTATCTTAATCCGCAAAACCTTCACAGTCCTCCTTCTAAAAGAACTCCTGAGCAGTTTGATATTCTTCAACTGATCAACAAAGGCATAAGCCGTGAGTTCATAAAGCACTCAGCAAGCCGTAGGGAAATGTATGCAAATAGTATTCATGCACGGCCTCACAAAGGTTAGTTGTATGGTTCTTTTTGCAGAAAGCAACATTTACGATAAATACAATAAATAAATTGAATTGCGTAGTTGAAAACAATAATAAACAATTAAACAATTTCTATCATTTCATGTTATTTTCAAACTTCCGAATAGTCTTTCTCATTCATACGAAGTCCAATTCCATCGATTCTCGTTCCTAAATTCATCTAAAGGCGGTATCTTCCTTTTGGTATTTATTTTATGATTTTTAGATTTTATTTGGATTTGTTATATTTATTTGACTCGTTTCAGCGATAGATTCTGACGAATCATGAGAACCGGATTTTGACACTTCTTCGTTTTTTGACGCCGTTTAAGAATAACAACTAAATAAGCAAGGCAAGTTACATTCTTTGATCACATTTGAATCTCAGTATTTTAAATTATTTAAATTCTATTTTAAATTGTTATCGCATGCTATTTAAATTCAAGTAATTTAAATACATGTCTTAAGATTTATAGTTATTTTCCAATTCCATTAAATAGCCTATTATTATCAAAATGGGAAGTAAGGAGGACCTTTCCAAAGGTGAAGTATAATCTGGAGATAGAAATAGGAAATTGTGGATTATTAGAATATATAATTGTTGGAGTCGGATTATAGAAAATATGATTGTTGAATATTGGATTGTAGAAATACATTATTATTGGATTATTGGAATGTCTTGTTAGATTATCAAAGTATACCTTGTTGGATTATAGGGATACATGATCGATGATTATTGGATTATAGAAGTATAACTTGGATGGATGATATAATGGATTATTGCTGGATATTAGATTAAAGAAGTAGATTATTGTTGGAGATTGAAATGTAGGATCCCCTATTTATGATGTTGATTTTGGTGGATTAGGTTGAATCAAGAAGTATGGAATTAATTAGGTGCGTTGGCCATATTGGATTTATTGGATATGATTGAATAGAGGAGTTGGATCTAGAAGAAATCTTTGTTGGATTATAGAAATAAATCTTTGTTGGATTATAGAAATAAATTTTGGTTGGATTATAGAAGTATATATTTGCTGGATTATTAGAATATAACATTTTTTATTTATAGATGGTGAATTATTAGAAATAAATTATTATTGAAGAGTGAATTATTGGAGATTGGATTACGTAGTAATTGTGGGATGTTGGATTATATGATTATTTATTGGAGAAGGGATTATAGGACTAATTAATGGATGTGAAATATAGAAATAGATAATTATTGGATATCGATTCTAGAAGTAGATAATTGTTGATATTAGATTATCGAAGATTGGATATAGAAATAGATAATTATTGGATATCGGATTATCGGAAATTGGATTATAGGATTGCATAATCATTGGATTGATGGATGTTGAACTATTAGAAATAATTTATAAAGAAATTATGGATTGATGGATATCGGATTATAGAATTAGAGTATAGTTGAATGTTGGATCGATGGAAGTCGGACCATAGGAATAGACTGATATTGTATATTGGACTAATTGATATTGGAGTATAGGATATACAATTGCTGGAGATTGGATTATGATTCTAACATTGATGGTTGAATTACTGATCTCGTAATTAGCAATTCTTAGACATTGAATCCCTCACACCTTGTCGCCCTAGATAAAACTCTGGTTAATACAATAGTATTAATGCAATGCTTTTGTTTAAAAGACTTTATGCTTAGACAAAGCTTAGACTAAAAATATTGAATTTAGGGAAATTTAGCCAAATGTTGAATTATGATTTAAGTGTTACTATGGTATGGTTTATACCATAGAAATTTATGAAATGATTTAATTTGGTAAATAAAATGAAAAGTGGCTTGGACTTGGGCGAAATGGATGTTTGGATGGGTGCATGTTCATGCACGGAGTCAATTCATTTCTATGATCGAGGCCCAGGGTTCTTTTGGAAAGTCGCCCAAGTCAATTAAGGACCGGTCTTCGAGCCGTATCTTGCTAAGCCACATCGTACTACTACATGTCCTGAATGGGCAGGACCTAACTAACTAATTTGCAATGTTTCTCCGTGGTAGTGCCATCCGGTTGTGTGGGTGTCTTTTATGACCTACTTTTATGTATTCCCACCTAGCGTAATAGGGGGCCTGAACCCGACGGGTTTCTATCCAAAGGGGTGAAACCTTAGCGAAACGGGACTACGGTGGAATGGCGTATTGTAAAGGTCTTGTCACGTAAGATAGTGAGCGGTGGTATCGACGGATGCCAAACAAACTAGAGAAGTCGTGTCATGTGGGTAAAGCTGTACACCTCTGCAGAGTGTAAAACTATTCGAATAGCCGTGTCCACGGTCATGGACATGCTAGCAAAGCCACTCCAAGTTAGATTTTGGTTTTGATTTCAAAAGACTTTATTAAATGATTTTGGATTTCTATCCAATGGGAAAATTGGGCAGGTAGTCTTGTGATAGGAGGGTATCCTTCACCACTCATTGATGAATGTTATCTGACTATAAAACTTGAGAATTTAGAAAATAAATTTTAGTTATAGAATAACTATTTTGGAACTTAGTGCAAGTATTTGGAAAGAAACATTGCTTTATGCAAAATCAACTCTATAAGCCTTCCTTTGTTATATCCCTGCATACATTATAACACTGTTATTGGGTGTAACTTGCGGAGTACATTCATTTGTACTCACTCGTACTTAATAAAATGTTGTTCAAAGGAGAAAGACTTTGCATCTGCTGAAGATCTCGATGACTAGGCTGCTACCCCAATCAATTGTCTATGGCAGATTAGCTGGGCTCTACTACTTGCTCTTCATCTTCCGCTGTGTTCTGTATTGTTGGCTTGTAAGCCTTTCTGCTAATCAACTCTGATATTTATTAATAAAGTTTTACGATTATGGTTGTGGTACCATGTTTGTTTACTGTGTGAGCTAGCCATTGATCATGGGACTAGTTCAGAAGTGCACAGAGAATTTGGGGTGTTAACCCTGGGTCCATACATGGGGCCCACCTGTAGCCGTGGCAGCCAACAAAATAAATAAGTTACGTTAGTTTTTAGTCGGTCTGTTTATTTCCATCTCTACGGAACCGATTGGTTTTAGTGGGTCCTTTACAAAAATCAATCCAAAGTCTTAGTTTTTGTCATGTACATCAGTTTGGGTCAAATAATTTATTTGGTTTCCAAGATGTAAAAGGAAACATACATGTTTTAGTCTTGGATCAGGACATCTAGTTCGAGTACATCCTTTTGTGCGCGCATGTGCGCTGGCGATAAAAGCCAAAGGCTGTCGACCATGTAGGCTCAGATTATTGATGACAAATTAACTTATTCGGTGTGTCGCCATGAAGGTCTACCCATGTTATCATGTGCGTGTGAGTTCTTGACAGTTTTCCATTTAGGATATCTCTGATTGCTACTTAGGTTTAATCTAATTGATTGAATTTGAGTGTTGATCTTGTTTGATCTCTTGTACTGTGGTGTTCGGGGGTGTTAGATTTTGTGGATATCATGGGGATATGCTTATGATCTTAGGATGATGATACAATTGGCAATGGTGGTGAGGGTTTATCGAAACACTCATTTTCGGCAAATTTTAGAAACTATCAGACTTCACGCGGTCTGACTGACCATGCTGGTGGTCTAACTGGCCTTGGTCGACGGTCTAACCCAGTGTTGTAAAAAACGGTTGAAATGGTTGATTAATTGTCTGTTTAATCGGAGTCGCCAGGCAAAACGTCACGTATACATGAATCGGAGCACAGTTAATGTTTGTGAACGCCAAATCAGCCGCATTATTCGATTAGTCGGCTATTTCCGTATAATAGCCCCGCATAATTGACTTGTTTCCATATAATCGCCCCCGCATTATCTGATTAGTCAGTAGTTGATGTGAAGCTAGCCATTAATGTTTTCCTTCCACATGTTAAGATTCTTCGACTTGTTGATGGAGATAAAAAGGCAACTATAGGATTCATATATAGAGGTTTATTGAATGCTAAGCATCACCGTTCATGTAACATCCCAAAGTTTCGTTACCAAAAATAATATTAATAAAAAGTTATTACTTTATTGGATTTTCTAAAATTTAAAAGAGTTTTATTGCTTTTATTAAATTTCCTAAATTTTAAAAGTAAAAAAATTATTGAGTTTTCTGGGTTTTTATTGGATTTAAAGTTAAAAAGTAAAATTTAATTAATTTCTTGAATTTTCGGATTTTAAAAGGCTTTTCCTATTTTCCAAAAATTAAAAATAATTTATGTGCAAAAATAAAAGCCAACTTTAAGTTGGAAATAATTTTATTAAGTTAAAAATAATTCAAGGAATTTATGTGATTTTTTCTAGAATTTTTGAACTTTATTTGCTATTTTCTAAAAGCCTAATTGATTTGTTGCTTTTTTAAATCGAAAATCAAATAAAAATTCCTTTTTCGTTTTGAGCCAAAAGCCATTCTCCCGGACCATTCCCTTTTCTTTCGGCACACCCTCACCCAGCCTTCCCTCTCACCCTCTCTCTCTCTCTCTCTCTCTCTCTCTCTCTCTCTCTCTCTCTCTCTCTCCTCCTCTCTCTTACACCCTGGAACCACCTGTCAGTGCCTCCCCTCCCTTTCTTCCTCCTCCCCCTTCTTCTTTCTCTCACCTCCGCACGTAACTGCAATTAAAGCCCCACGGGAGCTTTTTAAATCCAGTGATTTCCTCCCCAAATCTTCGCACCATCGATGCCATCAAAACCATGTGTCATCATCGCGTCCATTTCGTTTAATCCCCTTTCCTTCTTCGCCCTCAATCCCGCAAATCGCGCCACCGCCCTGACTTGACCTCCACACGCGATCTCCTCCTCCCATCCTCCCCTTGCCATATAAATAGGAGCATGATGTGCCCCTTCTCTCCCGCATCCAACCCTAGAGGTCTCACCTCTCCTCTCCTCGCCGAAATCGCGTTTTTCCGTCGCCGACCGAAACCCACATCGTCGCCGATTGCGGCGCCTAGAGTGGAGCCCCACCAACATTCACCCCACCACCAGCTTCGCCTTCACATGTTCTACGCGGTGCTTCCCTCGCCTTCGCCGGAGCATCACCGCCGCCGTGAGCTAACACGCGCCATCCCTTGTCGCTTCGCCGCTGGTGAACCCTTCACGCCTAGCCCCTGACGTGGTGAGAATCGTGATCCCTGTGTCTCCCTCTCTCTTTCCCACACATCACCACTGACCACCGCACCACCGCTCGCCAGAACCACCAGTTCCCGAGCCGCCACCAGTTTGTGCTGATTTGTCATGCCACCGTAGCGCCATATCATCGCCTACATGGCTGCCCAGTCAAACGCCCACATGGCAATTCCCTTTTCCTTCAGAAAAACAATTTGGCCGAAAAAGAAAATCAAGTGATGACGTCATCCTACATCATAATTTGAATTTCCCTAAGAAAAATATATCAATAATTCCATAAATTCCCATTTTCATCATTTCATGTGAAATTCAAACTTTCGATAGCTCGTTCTCCTTCATTCGAGCTCTGATTCAAGTGATTTAAATTTCTAAATTCATCTAAAATTAAGATATAGCTATCTAAACCCAAATTATTTAATTTGGAGTTTATTTGAATTTGGCTTATTTTCGCATATAGATTTTGACGACTTCGGAAAGTCAGATTTCGACGCCGATTCAGAACAACAACTAATTGAGCAAGGCAAGTTACATCCTTTGATAATATTTGATCTCATTATTTCAAATTATTTAAATTCTATTTTAAATTTTTACTACATGTTTATTTATATTCAGTTTAATTTAAATTCTTGTTTTAACAATTATAGTTATTCACATTACCATTGCATAGCCAATTTTGACACCGAATCAAACATACCTTTGTCACCTTAGATAAAATCTAGTTTATGCAATAGTATCAACTATAACATTTTGGGAAAATTATGCTTAGCCGTGCTTAGACCTGAAATATTTGATTTGGGAATTTTACAGCCAAAAATCAAATATTGTTTACATTGTATCCATGTCATTGGTGTACCATGGAAGTTTACAAATGATTTGAAAAATGAAATAAAGGTAAAAACTGGTTTGTACTTGGGCGAAATGGATAGTTGGTGGGTGCAAGTTTATGCACGGGCTCAATTCAGTGAAGGGTTGAGGACTAGGGGTTATTTTGGAAGTCGCCCAAGTTGGTTAAGGACCGGTCTTCAAGCCGCATCTTGCTAAACTCCACCGTACTACTACAAGTCTAGAATGGGACAAATTAGGCAAAGTGATTTGTAATACCTCATTGTTAATTGTGTCATGTTGATGTGAGGGTATCAGTTAGATAGTATTTCTGACATGGCACAAGAGGGGGTTCCCGGCTGGTGGTTAGCCTAATGGAAGTGAAACCTTAGCACGCATATTAACTTTGGGGTAGAGCATTGTAAAAGCCTAGTGATAATTACTTAGTCGTACGCCTTCGGAAGCATGTCTTGGCCGACATATTAAGCAAATTATCTCTTATGGGTAAAGTTGTACAAACTCTGCAAAGTAGAAACTATTCAAATAGTTGTGTCGACAGTCATGGACATGCTGAGCAAAGCCACTCAAAGTTAGACTTTAATTTTGTTTTCAAAATAATTTATAAAATAGTTTATGTCATGGATTGGTGTCCATGAGAAAAATTGTGGGTTAAAGCCCCAGGTTGGTGCCCGTGTTTAAGTTAGTGTTAGATTGGTGCCTACACTAGTTTTATTAATTCAGTTAAAACTCAATTTTAGATATTGTAAAACTTCAGCTTTGAACTTAGCTATTGTATTTAAAATGTCAAATGTTGCTTTTGCACAAACAACCCTATAAGCTTTCCATTTGTGATATCCATACATGCATTAACTCTGTTATGAGTGTAACTTGCAGAGTACATTTTTGTACTCACCCTTGCTTAATAAAATAGTGTTCAAAGGAGAAGGACTTCGCTACCGGTGTGAATCTCGACGATTAGGCCGCTACCACAGTCGATTGTCTGTGGTAGATTAGCTGGGCTCTACTACTTTTTCTTCGTCTTTCGCTATATTCTTTATTGTTGGTTTGTAAATCTTTGTTGTAATAAACTATGATATTTATTAATAAAGTTATGCAATTTATGTATGTTACCATATTTGTTTATTGTGTAAACTAGCTACTGATCATGGGACTAGTTCATATTACACAAAGGATTTGGGGGTGTTACTCCTGGGTCCAACAGTTCACTACCTTAAAAATGAGCTGGAGCTTTGCATTCCTGTGATTAATGCTATTGATGACTACATTAAAGGCAAGCTGGATAGTGACCTCCATTTAATGTCATATTATCTCAATCGATACTACTTTTACCGGGATAGAGCTAACATGGTTGTGTCTGAAAAGATATTTAGTAGCATTCATAAGTGACAATGAATGTTTTTAATCTATTACGTAAACTCGTTGCAAGTCGTACTTTAGTGCGGAACTATAATATTCTGCCTATCAATCTTGTTATCTTTTGAGTTAGTAATGAAGTTATCATGCACAATTGAAGGGTGGTACAAGTTTCTTTGATAGTATTGACAATATAATGTGTTCAAATATCTCTTAAACTAGCATTATCATCAAATATGTGATAACGCCAAATTGTCCACATAATTCCGATTAATCATCTGTATTTCGACTAATCTCTTCGCGGTACCCTATCAGCCCAATAACCGTATTCAACTTTTTACAACACTGGCGTATAATAACTATTCTACGCCTAGCTAGCCCATGCAACTGCCAAATAATGTGGACGCCATAATCCTCAATTTGGTTGGCCCATTAACTGCAGTCGATGGGCTAGCAACATCAGCTCCCGTGCGGGAACTCGATTTGACGGTAATTGATAGAGTGTGTGACAGTAATTCGTGTATAAGGTTTACTGCCAGTTTTTTGAGATACGATTACACGAGTAGTAAATCTTTTTATAATAGAGCACTAAAGCCATGTGGAGGTTGTAGTAAATCTCTTTTAGTGATGCAGTAAATCTTTTTTAGTAAACGCACAGAGAGGTTTTTATTTGTGAGACTTATATCATTTTGTTACTCTCTTCATCACCAAGCTACCGATGAAAACCGTTCATGAATCGAACCTTCCAATCAAAAGATATTGCTAAAACAAGATAAAGACATATTCATGTACAAAATAAAGAACCAATTATTTGCTAGTTGGTTGTCTACTTGTCTATACTAGTTGGCTAAGATGGCGATAAAGTCATGTGAAGGTTGCAGTAAATCTTTTTGTAATAGAGCAGTAAAGTTATGTGGAGGTTGCAATAAATCTTTTTTTGTAACATAGCAGTAAAGTCAAGTGGAGGTTGCAATAAATTTTTTTAGTGATGCAGTAAATTTTTTTTAGTAAATGCACGGAGAGGTTTTTATTTGTGAGACTTATATCATTATGTTACTCTCGTCATCACCAAGCTACCGGTGAAAACAGTTTGTGAATCAGAGCTTCCAGTCAAAAGTTATTGCAAGAACAAGAGAAGAAACATTCGTGTACGAAACAAGGAACTGATTGTTTGCTAGTTGGCTAAGATGATGGCACAGTCATGTGGAGGTTGTAGTAAAAATTTTTTAGCGATGCAGTAAAATCTTTTTTATTAAATGCATAGTGAGGTTTTTATTTGTAATACTTATATCAATCTATTACCCTCGTCGTCACAAAGCTACCGATGAAAACCGTTGATGAATCGAAGCTTCTAATCAAAAGTTATTGCTAAAACAAGAAAAGAAACATTCATGTACAAAATAAGGATCCGGTTGTTTGCTAGTTGGTTGTATACTTGTCTGTGCTAGTTGGCAAAAGAGGGCAGTAACAGTAAATCTCTTTTAGCGATGCTGTAAAAAAAATTAGTAAATACACAGAGAGGTTTTTTTGCCAGACTTATATCATTTTGTTACCCTCATCATGAACAAGATACCAGTAAAAATCGTTTGTGCATCGGAGCTTCCAATCAAAAGTTATAGCTAAAACAAACAAAAAAAACATTCATATACAAAACAAGTAACCGATTTGTTTGCTAGTTGGCTTGGTTCATGTAAGACACAAGGCGTCGGGGGGGGGGGTTCGTTTTTACTACCAGTATGTGTGCTCTTAAGCCATTTTACCGCCGATTGCAACATGGCGCTTGCGGTTTTACCTGCCGATCCCATGTGGAAAACATGCAAGCTGGCGCACCGCACGTAGCGTGAGGGAACATGGGCTGTCGCGTGCAGAATAACTATATTCTTTAGACTATGGCCAATTAACATGCATGGATATGATTTTCTTTTCCTTTAGAAAGCTCAGAAGAAACTAAGAGCTAGCTAGCTAGGTGGACTGAAGTCACTGAACTCAGAGAAACTGGTCTATCTTCATTCGTACGCGCAAGCCAAACTGATCATCGATCGACCCCTCCAAATGCCTAAGTACGTGCTATCTAGCTAGAAGCCTAATATATATCAACTAGTTACGTTACATGCACACTTTCTATTGAACAAGATGTAATAAGCAATGTAGTTAAGACACACCCTCGTTAGACGATCTCTTGGTTTCAGCGGATTGTATTAGGGCATGTACAATGGTATAGATAGCTGCTGTCTATAACAACTATCCATGTCACTTGTAGATAGCACTAAAGACAGCTCATACAATGGTATAGACGGTTGCTGTCTTTTTAGTTGTCTTTATATAACACACAATCTTTTAATGCTTTTCTTGTTTCTTGTGCTATAGTCGACTACAGGATTGTAGACAACATCTTTCTCTCTCTTCATTCTCTTTCATCCACGTCAGCAAAAATCCTACGTGGCAATGATTATAGACGGCTGACATAAGCCCATTGTACATGCTCTTATGTATGCCCTGCATTATATTCATAGGACGCAGAATTTTTTTTATTAATTAACCCTTTTTAAATTTTTATTTTAAAGTTAAGCTCCGGCGAACTTTATTTTCAATTCTGACCCTTTTGGTCACGCCACCACCCGCGGCGTGACAGTGTTGTTTGGTTACGTCATGACCAGTGGCGTGACCAAAAGTACTATTTAGTGGACTTATCCTATGGCGTGGCAACGTTGTTTTGTCACACTATGGGTGGTGGCATGATCAAAGAGTCAGAATTGGAAATAAAGTTAGTCGGGGTTAATTTTAAAATAAAAATTAAAAAGGGTTATTTAATCAAAAAAAGTTCTAGAATGCATGATGTATCTGTTGAGGAACCGTCGCTGGCGAGTCTAGTCCAAGCGATTACCTCGTAGACAAACTCATAATCGTAAGAACGATGCAAGAACGTAAAAACAAAATAATACATTGAACACAGAGATATGAGGGGACTTTAGGCTTCTCTTTATTGCTCTTCCAAAATCGTGTTTACAATGAGGGGTTCCCTTTCCTTTATATAGGCCTACTGGATGATGAGTAGTCCACTTGAGCCAGGACTCTCTAGTCCTGGGCTTGGTTTCTTAACACTCCCCCTTGGACACTCATCCAACAAGTTCACATCTCGTCAAAACTCCATAAAAACTCAGTGGAAAAAATTTGGAGAAAGAGTACATGTCATGCGTTCTGTTGCGTTGCAAGAATTGCCTCATTAAAAATCTTAGCCGAGAAACTTTAGGAAAACTCGTCAAGGGAAAAAGAGTACAATCCACCCAATTTCATTTAATCTCCAGGATTTATTATTTGGGTACTCGATCTTCATGATCAAGATCAACAAAGAGTTTGTGAAGGTTCTCCCCCTGAATTCTGCACTTCTCTAAGTCTCATCATTCCAATTCCATGTATGCATATTTTAAAGCTAAATGCTGGAAGTGGCTTAGTGAATAAATCTACAAGATTTTCACATGACTTAGTATGCAATACTTTAATTTCATCCATCTTTTGCAATTCATGAGCATAGAAGAACTTGGGGTTGATATGCTTAGTGAGAGGACTCTTCACATAACCCATCTGCACTTGTGTAACACAAGCTGCATTATCTTCATAAATAATAGTGGGCGTTTGTGCAGTCTTCAATCCACACGACTGCTGGATGTGGTGAGTCATTCGCCGAAGCCAAGCACATTCTCGTGAGACCTCGTATAGTGCTATTATTTCTGAGTGGTTCGTCGAAGTCGATACAAAACTCTACTTAGACTATTTCCATGGAATTGTAGTTCCACCACATAGGAATACATAGACTGTTTGCGACTGGGCTGTATGCGGGCTCTACAGGTATCCAGTATCTGTATAGCCATTCAGATTTAGGTCTTGGTTCTTTCTATAGAACAGACTAAGTTCTTTGCTTCCTTGGAGGTATTGGAAGATGTCCTTCATTCCCTACCCATACCTTTGGTAGGTTCTGCACTATACCTTGCTAGTAGGTTAATGGCAAATGCAAAGGCCGATCTAGTATAGTTTGCTAAATACATAAGTGCTTCAACTGCGCTCAAGTATGGGAATTCCGGTCCTAGGACTTCCTCCCCCTCTTCTTTAGGTCTGTACAGGTCTTTGTCTTGCTGCAAAGATCCCCCGACTATTGGCACTTTCGAAGGGTATGCCTTTTCAAAATCAAACCTTTCTAACACCTTCTGAGTGTAGGTTGACTGATACACTAATATCCCTTCAGGGGCATGCTCAAGCTACAAGCCTAGACAATATTTGATTTTATCCAAATCTTTCATTTCGGACTCCAACTTCAAGTAAGAGCTTGCTTTCTTAATACCTTCTAGGGTTCCAATGATATTCAGATCATCTTCATACACTGAGATTATACAAAATCCATCTTAGGATCGTCGTATAAATACACAGGGATTATTCTCATTGTTCGTATAGCTTTTCTTGCATAGAAAGTTGCTTCAAGCGATTATACCACATCTTGCCTGATTGCTTAACTTCGTACAGTGACTTTCTGAGTTTCATACTATACATATTTCTATTTGGTCTGTCTTGGTTCGAGACAGGGATACATTCAAGTATCTTCATATAAATGTCTGAATCCAATATTCTATAAAGATATGTTGTTACCACATCTATCAATTTCACTTTTAACTTTTAGTTTACTGCCATTGAGATTAAATATCTAAAGGGTGGTTCCGCCCATGACCGGGGAATAGGTTTCTTCATAAACAACTCCTGGATATTGAGTGAAACCTTATGCAACAAGTCTTGCTTTACTTCATTATTTTCATTTCTCTTTTGAATAAATACCCACTTATGCCCTACGGGGTGCACATAGGGAGGCATGTGGCTTATAGGCTCAAACACCTTTCTTTTTATTCAGAGATAATAATTCTGCTTCTATTGTCTTCTTCCAATCTTTCCAATCTGATCTTTTCTTTCATTCAACGAGCGATACAGGCTCTAGATCAAGATCGATGATTGTGGCAATTTTCTTTGTAAAATCAATGTCGACATTGGATGTTATCTTGTTCATAGATTCTCCCAAGGTCATAAAGTTTATAGCTATTTCTTCAAGGGGTGATTCTTCTAATGTTTCTACTTGCTCACCGCTGCTTTCAATTACAGGGGCAAATCCCTTTAGTTTTTCAACTCCGATGTGTGCACACATATCCATGTTGATGTCTCCCTTCATGGGGATGTTCAATTCTGGTATGCCCTTTCTGAAGGTGCCATACTCGTCCTAGGTCTCAACTAGCTCCCCTTCTGGTTCTGGGGAACTTCGGTGATCGGCTGTGTCAAGTCCTTCTTATCCTTTTTCACCAGGCGTCCCCGGTTACTTCGGATTCGAGGGGCCGGAGTTCTTGTCCTTTCAGAGGCCTTAGGAAAAAAATTAGGGATACCTTCATCGGTATTTCAACCCTCTCCGATACATTGCGTACAGGCATATGCGACTTGGTCACGCTCTTCAAATCACTAAAGTGGTTAGGCAGTTGATTCGCTAATGCTTGCAAATCAATTATCTTTTGGACTTCAATTGTCTTCTAGACTTCAATTATCTTCTGGACTTCTCTATTTGCTTCACTAGTACGCGGGTCATGAATTTCAATTATTTTCTGGACTTCAATTATCTTCCGGACTTCTCTATTTCCCAACATTTTCATCAAGGGGTTGATTTCCTCTCCCTAATGACGGGAAACTAACCTCATCTAATATACTATCAGCGAATCGGGCTTTATGCAAATCTCCAGTCATAAGGTCCAAATACCTGATTATGGATGCTATCTTATAACCAATGTATATCCCAGACTTTCGGAGAAGGCCCATTGCAGTTCACTGTGGTGGTGGTATAGGTATATAAACCTTGCAACCAAATCTTCAAAGATGATTTTTTTTTTTGTGCTGGCCCTTGCGCTAGTTGCATAGATGAATGGATGTTATATGCCGGTGGTCTAAAATTGATGAGAGTTGCTGCGAGCAATACTGCGTGTCCCTAACATGCAGTTGCTAAATTACAATTTTTCAAAGGTGGTCGGGCCATAAATTTAATCCTTGTAATTAATGCCTCTGCTAATCCATTCTAGGTGTGGACATGCGGCACGGAATGCTCAACGTTAGTTCTTATTGCCATAAAATAATCATTAAATGCCTTTGAAGTAAATTCTCCAGCGTTGTCCATTCTGGTGGACTTCACATGATGATCAGGAAAATTATTTTTAATTTTAATTATCTACGAGATTTAGCTTTACAAAAGCGTAGTTTCTCATAGACAATAAACATACATGCGACCATTTCGAGGAAGCATCGATGAGCACCATAAATACCTAAATGGCCCTTACAGGGGCTATATAGGACCGCAAAAAGTCTCCCTAGATACAGTACAGGAATGTAGGAACTTCATCCTTCGCTTTCAGAGCAGAAGGTTTAGTAATTAAATTCCCAGTGGCACGTGCGGGGCAAACAAAATCTTCCTGATTCGGGAAATTATTTACATTGACATTATGTCCCTGTGAATTGTTAATTATATTTCTCATCATCCTAAGATCTAGGTGGCATTATCTATTATGCCAAAGATAGAAAAGGTTTAGAGCTTCTAAATACGTTTTTCATGGCAGTATAGGCTGCAGATGCTTTAATATTATTGTAGTATAGCCCAGTTTCAAATGAAGGAAGTCGTTCTGATACCATTTTTCTACTTTCTTCATGCTTTATAATGAGCAGGTATTTCTTACCATACTCTTCTTCAGTCGCTACGTGGAAACCGTTTGCGCGAATATCCTTGAGAGTTCTAGTCGATTCTGCATACAACAAGGCTTCTTCAATTACCAAAGTTGTACCCATTAGGGGTATAATTGAGACCCTTCCTGAGCCTATTGTACAAGTATCGCTGCCTATGATTGTCGTAAGACTGCCAGCATTCTTGATGATCGACTGAAAGATTTTCGTCTCTCTCGAGATGGTATTTGTTGTGCTGCTACCGGCTAAGCACGCTTCCTCCAATAGGGCACCACGCGCATTCTAATATAATGTACTTTATTAATATGCAGCAGAAAGCAGACAACACATAAATAAAATACTTCAGATATCATAACATAACTTGCTATTATAAATACGGTAATAAGTCTTGCAGAACTCATCATAAGAATTTAATACCTTGCTCTCCTAGAGCTTACAACCATTATTCAAAAATAATTCAATGTTCTGCTTCAATTACAAACTGCAAGTTACTATAAAAGATCCAAGTGCAATGCGTGCACTAGATCGAATCAGCGAAGTATTCAAAAACTTCTGCCTCAATTTGCTCCATGACGATCTTCTCCTCTTGGGCAACTACGGCTGCAGTCGCTGCGATGTCCAAAGGAGGGATAATGAGAGCTGCTACTAGGCTGTCCACATCCATAGGTGCAACTAATGGGTGTGTATCTTCCGCGTCTGCAATGGCGAGGTGTGCCTCATGCTATCCTTTGCCCTTTTTCTTAGACTGTAAAACATCAATATCGTGTAACCCACGACCTTACTCTTCTTGCCCCTCTTCTTCGTGAGACGCTTTATCACCTTGTAGTTACTAGCATTGGCTTCATGGCTAACATTGCTACTAGGTAGTTGTGAGATGTAGTTCTTCTTTAGAACATCATCTTGAGCTTCCGCAACTTGCATGATGTCAATTAATTCGGCATACTACATGTAGCCGTCTTGATGAAAGTTGCGTGCGGATTGCACCGTATTTGGGTGAAAGGTACAAAGAGTCTTCTCAATCTTCTACTCATCCGTGATTACATTATCACGAAGTTAAAGACTTGTACAAATTCTGACCATGCTGGGTCAGTTCTTCAAACTTCTGGTTCGTGATGCCAGTCATCTTCGTATTCATGCAAATAGTTCATAAGATTACTGTTGGTAATTTACATAAAATGGTTACAAAATTCTCATAATGCTCTTCGAACTCCCGGTTCGTATTCCCGTACTTTTCTATGCATTTTCATGATTTACTGCTATTTTCAATGATTAAAAGCAATATAAACAATCACAGATAATCAAAACAATAAATATAATAAATAAACTGCATAGAAATAACAATAACAAAGTTAAACATGCTTCAAATGCAAAAATTGATTCAAAATTTGAATTGCCGAGGCTCTTTTTCTACTGGAAAATGAATTTTGGACGAATTCTGCAATTTCAAGGGTTAAAACGCGAAATTTCAGTTCTGAGAAAAGTTTACGCGTAATTTCTAGATTTTCGGAGGGCCTTTTCGTTAAAAAAAATGGAATTTCTTTTCCTTCCTCGTTTTTTTTCGATTTCTTTTTCCGTCTAGGCCTTCTTTTCGGCTCATATGCCCTCTCCCGGCCCACATTTGGTCGGCTCAAAAATGCGCATGGGGTAGGGTTTTCCCTACCCCGTTCCAAATGGCGATGGTGCCTTGCGCCTGAGAGAGGCGCGGTGGCTCGGTCTGGTAAGGGCGGCGCCGACGTGGCGGGAGGCGGCGAGGCCATCTTGGGGGTCAGACGCTTGGAGCTCGCAGACGCGGCGTTGGCGGTGGTAACGCGTGGAAGCGGCCGGGTCGCGGGCTTCAGCCGCCTCCTCCATGGCGCTGCTTGATGGGCGGGCGGCGGCGGCGCGAGGGCCATCGGCAACGGCGCGCCGCTTCGGGCGAGTGCATGGGGCGGGCCGAGTCGCGACGATTCGGTCGGTGCATGGCGGCGGGTCCTAGCATGCGACGCGGCTCGGTGGTGGCTCCAGCTCTGGCGGCGACTTCATGCAGGGGCGGCCATGCGGGGCGGTGCTTTTGGCTCTGGCTCTGGCGACGCACCAAGCTCGGTCCATGGTGATCGGCGGCATGTCGTTCCCGAAGCGGCGACGGCTTCATGCCGTTCGAAGGAAGGCTTCTGCTACCGGCGGCGAACGCGCACGCCGAGGCGGTGGCGCTGGCGCCGGCGCGATTGCTTTTGTCTTGGTGGTAGTGGCGCTGCGGGCATCGGTGGCAGCGTGGCTCCATGCGAACGTTATTGGCTGATGGCTTCAAGCCGTGATTTTTTTTCATGCAATTATTGTTCATACATGCATATTATTCATGCGATGCAATGCGATGTAGTGCAATCAACATTGGTTCTTTCGTACAACCACCGATCGGCTTGGCCAGCGACTTCAAGTCGGCTCACGGTATGTTAGAACGGATTTGCAACTTTCAATCTACGGTATAATCGACATCCAATCTTTCATGCAACCTACTGATCGGTATTGTGCCGGCGACTTCTAGTCGGCTCACGGTAGATCAGAACGGATTTGCACCGTAGAAAATCTATCTAGAAAGCGAATTTGCATAATTGAATGCGATCTAGAAAGAAAAACGGTTCAATCTACGAGTGTCGTTTGTAGACAGTTACCTTTCGATCCGAGGAGAGTCGATCGTGCTGATAACGTAATGAGGAATCGTCGCTGGCGAGTCCAGTCCGAGTGATTACCTCGTAGACAAACTCAGAATTGTAAGAACGATGCAAGAACGTAAGAACAGAATAATAGATTGAACACAGAGATATAAGGGGACTTTAGACTTCTCTTTATTGCTCTTCTAAAATCGTGTTTACAATGAGAGATCCTCTCTTCTTTATATAGGCTACTGGATGATGAGCAATCCACTTGGATCAGGACTCTCTGGTCATGAACCCGGTTTTTTAACAGTATCATGTACGGATTTCACATCAACTCTTAATTATATGGCAAGTGGTACCCTCAGCTGGGCCCTATTTCTCTTCAACATATTAAATACGTAAATGGTCCATCGATCGTATCGATCCGATGATCGAACGGAGAATCTGGCATCTAGTATTGAGTTTAGTATCCCTTTTCTGATTAAAAAAAAGGGTAACAAATTTGCACCCGATATACAGCTACTAGCTTCATGCACAAAAACAAAATGGAAAAGAGTCTCGATCGACCTGCTAGACTTCGCCTGCCCACAGGCACTCAATCTGCAGGGAGGCGCTACTGCTACGACTGGTGTCTGTTGCCATGATCGGTGTTTGGTACCAGGGTACCAAATTTCGTTTGATGAAAAATTTTGAGGGTGGGCAAAATTACCGAATTTTTTTTGGATTTCAACTCGGGTAAATGGCCTAAATTGGCATTCAAATTTGACTGATTTTCATCAAAAAAAATTGAAGAATTTTGACAAAATTTAAATTTCTGCTTGAATTTGGCCTGAATTCATGTGCAACCGAAATTTTTTGACCGATAGGGAAAATTTTCAATCTTCAGCTAAATGTACGAGATTTCGCTTCGAAATTTGGAACCCTGATTCGTACTATTCTTATTGAGTGGAGACGTAGACGATGACGAGTCGGCAGGAACGCCAAGCAAGAGGATGTCCCGGAGATGAGGCGGCGGGCGCAAGCCCATTGCGGTGGCGCGCTCCCACCGGCGGAGGCGCGTGATGCCGATGCACGGGCCGTACGTCATGTCCATGACGAACCGCCGGCGCTCCTCCTGGCCGTATCCGCCATCCGCATATATAAATGCATCGCGTGCACAATCAATAAGGCATACGTCATTAATATGCTTTACGATAATTAATCATGAATGCGTGCGGATGTGGAGTATAATTAACTGAAACTGGTTAGGGTCGATGGCAATGTGAGCGAGTTATAAAGAAAGAAATTAAACTAGTACGTAGTACTCCTATCCGCCGAAGCATCCGGACCTTAGGTGCACAGCTGCGGTTTGTTCTTGAACTTTTTGGGGACGCTGATGGCTTGGCGACGACACCTTTTGTTAGAGTATATTGGTATATCTTTATATTTAGTAGTTTATGATTTATAATCCCGTGATACCTGTCTTATCTCTAAGAGAGGCTTCTTGTCATCTAAGTCTTATACTCTATATAAACCGCCCTCGAGTCTCAATAAAATCATTCATTGCAGCATATTCATCTTCCTACATGGTATCAGAGCGGTGTCGCTCTTGAGCCGCCGCCTCCACAGTTTCCGCTGCGCCGCCCCTAGGAGATGATCTCGTCTCCATGATCTCTCCCGGGGGCTGCGTAACCCATAGTTTAAGTCGTGTCGCCGATCATCCGATCAGCTACCAATTAGAGTTTTCCCCGGTCATCTTCAGATCGGGTTTTCTCTATAAAAAAAAATCCGATCATAGATCGGTTTGCATCGCCCTGCCGACTTGTCGACGTTCCTCAGCTCCAGACTTCACCGCCTTGGCTTCGATCTCTCTGACGCCTCCTCTGCTCCAATGACGTCGTGGCATGACGTGGCGCGCTCATCGACACGACCCTTCCTCCACGGGCCACGGCCTTCCGAGCGCCCCGTCTACCGTCGTTATCACGCCGGATCATCATCGCCGGCCCGTCGTCCACGAGTACGAGCCGTCGCACCACCGGGAGCCTGCACTTGTGGTCATGCCATCGACATGCACGGGTTGCCGCTGCATCACCCCTTCAAGCTGCAGTGTCGCTGCCTGTGGTCACCATTGCCATTGTCGACACCACCATCTTCATCAACGCTGATCAGGTCCTTCTCTAGTGCCGCCACTCCCGGATCCGACCTCCTCCCCACCAGATCCGGCGGTGCCTCGCCTGGATCCGACCTCCTCCTCGTCGGATGTGCCGACGGGCTTCTCTTCGCCGAATCTAGAGCCGGCTCTCTCCGCCGCTCATCTCCACGGCCCCCAGATCCAGGCTCCCCGGCCAACGGCGCCGCTGCCTCCAGCTTGCCCCGGCCTTCTCCGGTGCCGTCGCTCCCGGATTCAGCCTCCTCCGCACCGGATCCAACGGTGCCTCGCCCAGATCTGGTCTCCTCCTTGCCGGATCCAATCCCCCTCCCCCCCTCTGCTTCATCTTTGTCCACGGCCGGACAACGTCAGCAACCTCTTCACTAACCTCGGCCACGACCTCCTCTACATCAACTCCACTACCCCAACCACAACGAAGACCTCGACACCCGCTACCTCGGCATGGCTCCCTCCTCCACGGCTACGACCATGGTCACCTGGCTCTTGGCTACCTCGGCAACAAAAGGCTATTATTATCTTGAGCAAACTCATCAGTTCCCTCTACAGTCACCGCGTCTGCGACGCCACAGCAGTCCCCGACGCTCCCGCTATGATTGCGAGGGGATGTCAGTCCGATGGTTCCCCACCTTTGGCTTCCTCTCCAGTCTGACCGTTCGCGACGCTCCTATTGTCCGCGACACTACCGCTACGACTACTGGGGGTGTTAGAGTATATTAGCATATCTCTATATTTGGTAGTTTAGGATTTGTAATCTCGTGGTACATGTCTTATCTCTAAAAGAGACTTCTTGCCATCTAAGCCTTATGCTCTATATAAACCGCTCTCGAGTCAGCAATACAATCATCCATTGTAGTCTATCCATCTTCCTGCACTTTCTTCTTCCTCTGCCGGTACAAGCCCTTCAGCCCGCCGCGGGCAGAAGCCATCTAGACCTAGTCAGCAATCTCTCCTTCAATTCCGCCGCCGCCGTAGTAATTTGCAAGCCGCCGAGTAGGATTCCTCTCCTTGGCATGCACGAAACGAGAAGATTTAAGAGCGCATCCGATTCAGCCCGTACAGGCCCACCTCGGCCTCTAACCACGTGATGGGGCCTGAAAGCAGCAACAGACTGGGCGCGGACAGCAGCGGAGGCCGAGCGAGGAAGCGCGTCGTCCGGGGCTTAAGAGGTCCAAAATGTTGTGGACGGCCGGGACTTTCGTGCGTTGGCTGGCGGGCTCAAACAATCGCCGTTTTGACCTTTCCATTTTTTTTTGTTTGACTTGGATATAGACTGTGTGTCGGCAGCAATGCATTTTAGAGCATCTCCAATGTTTTTTCCCGTAACAAACTAAGCTACGCCGGCCAATTTAAAATATTAGAGAGGAGGTACTAAACTAACACGAGCGCTACTCCGGGTACCGGTACCATGGGCCCGCGTGTCCGTGAATATACAGTAAACTGGAACGTTCCACCGCACGTACGTACTCGGCACGTCGAGCTCTCCTTTTCACAACTCAGCCGTCGGGTGTGTCCAAAAAAAAGAGAAAAAGATACATGAGAAGGTTAGTCTTACACCAGTGGATGTGCTGTGCCTGCGTGTGCCGTCCATCCCAAATTCAAAATAGACGAGAGGGGAGAGGAGAGAATGGCCACCCGTGACAGCGACGCGGAGAGATGGAAAGCGTGGCCTGTCGCGCCTAGCTCGCTCGTGGAAAAACCAGAGGAAAATGCTAGTAAATAGATAAGCGGCCGGTCGCTTTCGGACGTCAAGCAGACCACGTTGCATGGAGGCTGACGGGATCAATCAAGCCCGCCTCCCCTCCCGATTTTTTTTATTTTGGCACATAACGCCACGCGAATTGCAAAAAATAGCTTATGTACTGTCTTATTTGCAAATATAGTCTCCTCTCTCTCCTTCTCCAGTAGGAGAGTGGGAAAAATGACCTTCTGCGATTGAAGAGCACGGAAAGTAACCGACTAGGTGGCCGAGCGCGGAACCAAGGCCATCGGCGTGGGAGACAGGTGCACGGCCACTTGCTGTGGGGGCACGGGAACGGGCTGGCGGAGCGCGGAAAGTGGCAGGCCACTGAGCTTCCCGCGTTCGGGCGGTGCGGAAAGAGCCCACGCCCACCATCTTTCGCTGTTGCATTGGTTCTCACGCTGGCCACCGAGCTTCCGTGGTCCTCAAGCGTGAAAATAGACACATGTCATGTCTAGGATATTCCACGCTCAAGAATATACCAAATTTATAAATACGTTGGCACGAAATCCATTTTAACAATTTACAGGCGTCAGGGAGTCGAGATTAAAAAAAACTCCCCTCCCCTCCCCTGCCTGCGGCTACGTCGCTCCGTCCGTCGCATCGCACCGCATCCCAAAATTCCCAACCCTGCTTTGTACGATTTCTCCGCTTCGCGTTTTATTTCGCACCGATCGGTCTGCCTGTGCGGTCAACCCTAGCTTCCGTGCTGTCGCCACGCCCCGCACGGCAATGGTTGAATTGGATCCGGGATACCCGCGGCGAAGCGACGCCACTGGCCACCGCTATCCTGTCAGATGTACAAGAAAAATGGAGTAGCGGTATCAGCAGAAGAAGGTACAGGTACGTCAAGTCAGTCAGCCAGTCAATGGTTGCTTTGGTTGGTTGCTTGCTTGCGACGAGGTTCATTTTTCTTTCCTCTCAGCGGGTAAAACGGGAAGGCTGGGCAGCCTACCGCCCAGGCCTAATCAAGCATGTTGATTAAGCACGGATGAGTCTAGACACCGACCTGTCATGTACAGGGATGGAGATTAAAATACAGAGTTCATACGAGTACTTTATTTTCCCTCCTCAGTTAGTGCTCGTTCGGTTGGTGAGACAGACTTCAATAAGATATAATGGTATTGTATCATGTTGTTGGGTGAAATAAATGAGATGGTTCAGTATCTAGAAAGTATATTTCATAAATTTGTATCCTATCATTTAGGATGAGATGATTTTATTTAAGCAACAAAATATATGGATGATTTTATTTTAGAACCAACTCATATATGTATCGCTTAGTACAAACAGCGTACACACCCTTAGACTATCTAGGCATAAATCACGATGCAATCCTAGCCGATGAACGCATCCCCTTCATTACCGTCTCGTATTTCTTTAAGATAGTCTTGTTTCCTGCGCATTATTTGGGCATGGTTTGCCCTAAATCCTTTTTTTCCAACACAAACCACAAAATTCTTGATTCGTGATTGTTTGCCTCATCCAATATTCATTAAGCACAACCTCAAAAAAGTACAAGAGAATGTCACTCTCTCACAACCATCTTGAACCTTTTATTACTAGGAATCTTGCCATATACAAAAATCTAATACTAAAGAATAACCTAGTCTCAGAAACTCTCGTGTGCCATCTTGCTTTGGATGAGTTAGTTTGTGACTTGGGTTTTTTATGACCACCCCCGTGGCTTTATATAGTGCATCTAGTTCTCCTCCAAAGAGAAGTTGGAATTATAATCCTATTCATATAGGCATCCTTGTAGCACACATCTCCAAGTCTTAGTAGGTTAGGATATGTATCACCTTACTCAACAATCTTCAACTTGACCCTTATCATTTGAAGTCACAGTGCTCTTCCAAGAACTCGCCCCAAGTCAGCTCCACATTTTTTCTCTTTTTTTTTGGTTTTTTCCTTCCACTTTTGGAAGTGTCCCACCATAGAGGCTCATGCACATCAACGCAATGTGTGTGTCGATGTTCGAATTTGACTGTCCAGACCCTCCACCAAAGAGCTCCTTTGTTGTGTAGTTTGTTTAACCACACCTCTTGTTCATACAACTCTCTATGTCATAGGTTTATATAGCCTCTGAGCTCCACCTGCTCGCCGATACCGCGTGATATATTCTCACCACGTCTTCCTTCTTCCAATACATCACACCTTCGCCTTTGCGCCCGTTAGATTTTGCAACCATCTTTATAGTTTCATATATACCTGCAGATGAGATCTGAGTACTTATCGCTGACAATATGGTTTTCTTCCTCTTATCAGGATTTTTATCATACCTCCGTTAGTTACTTGGTTGGCTGTTTGCTAAGAGGTTCATTTTTCTTTCCTCTCAGGTCCGAAAAATGGTTAGACTGGATAGCGTAGCCTTATCAAGTCATGTTGATTAAGCATCGGATGAGTCTAGACACCAACCAGCCACATACAGGGATTGAGATTAAAAAACATACGGAGTACTTTGTTTTCCATCTTCCCTTAGACCATCTGGTTGCAAATCACGGTGGCAATCGCAGACGGTGAACGCGCCACCCTATATTCCTGATTGACAACCTGGCAATGGCAGAGAAATATAGTTCTGATATTCGGCAGATTTAAGACGTTCCATCCCCAAAGAACGGCTCAGATCAAATGCTACAGTGATGCTACAGTTTATGTGCTACAGTGTTTCCACTTCCGTTCATAGCATCCTCTCATCCTTTCCTTCCCGATCCGATGGCTGCTACACGATGTGATGGTACCATAGCACGTGATATTACTATACAATATCAAAGGATGTGTTTCCTTTATTCCGGTCTCGTGTTTTTTTAAGACAGTCTCCTTGCCCGCAAATTATTTGGGCGCGCGGTTGCCCCTAAATCCTAATCTTTTTTTCTTTTTGCTAACACAGTCCACTAAATTCTTAATTCATGATTGTTTGCCCCATCTTATATTCCTATCCTATGCGATCACTGCACGATACTTACGGGCTGCTTGGTTGCGTACCTGGTGACGTCCGGCTGGCCGAGAGCTCAATCGGAGGGCTGCCAGTGGTTTGCATGGTTGAAAGCCTAGGAAGCTCCCTAGCCCAGGCAGCAGCATCAGGACCAGGCACTCAAAACCAACGCCTAGTCCAAGCAGAGTCTTTTCTTTAGTTTTTGTATTTCTTCTTTTTAATTAGACATGCTAAAAAACTGAAACTTATATAAAAAAAACATTTAGATCTTTGAATTACATCTCTAGGCACGTATCACCAACCAAACACCAAATCTCTAGGCTTACCTGACCAGACAAAAATCATCTGCTTCTCAGACTACTCTCATGCACCACTTTTTCTTAGGCACGCCTCTCAGGCCCTAAACCAAACAAGCCCTTATTTCGTCTTTTCCCTAACTGTAACTTCTGACGAAGAGAGACGTTCTAGACTTTGCAAAATCAACACAAATTTATCTGGTTTGCAAATATTTATGTACGCAATCGTAGTGAGTATCATACTAATACCCCTACTTATGAGCAACGGCCCAGATCGAATCAGAGTTGCGAGATATGACACGAGCATGCACGATATCAAGAACAAGGTAGATGCATCTTGTAGAGAGAACTAAAATAACGAAACCGAAACAACCACAATAAGAGAGAAAATGTTTGGCAAAGCCGATCACAAATTTCTTAATTACGACCTCAAAAGGGTACAAGGGACTGTCATTCTGTCACAACCGTTTCGAACCTTTTAAGACACTCAGATCCTTACTCTATACAAAAATCCAATGCTAAAGAGTAACCGAGCCTCTAATCCTTTCGTGCACCCTCTTGCCTTGGATGAGTTGGTTTGTGCCCCTAGTTTTCTTCCAAAGAGAAGTCGGAATTCTAATCCTATTTATATAGGAATCCTTGTAGCACACGTCTTCAAGTCCCAGTAGGTTTGGATATGAGTCACATTTCTCAACAATCTTCATATTGACTCTTATCCTTTGGAGTCATCGTGCTTCTCGAAGAACTCACTCCAAGTAGGCTCCACCTTTTTTTTTATTTTTCCTCTTTTTTTGTTTTTTCTCCCACCTTTGGGAGTGCCCCCAGCCCCCCCACCACACAGGCTCATGCACATCACCGCAATGTGTGTGTTGGTGTTCAAGCTTGACTGATCGGGCCCTCCACCTGAAAGCTCATTTGTTGTGTAGTTTGGGTAACCACAACTCATGTTCCTACAAGTTTCCATACCATAGGTTTATACTGCCTCCGAGCTAGCTCCACCTGCTCGCTGATACCGCGTGGTTGGTCTCACCACGTCTTTCTCCAATAGCCCACACCTTTTTCTTTGCACCTGCTAGATTTTGTAACCATATTTGCAGTTCCACACATACCTGCAGATGAGATCTGAGTGCTATTGCTAACGACACAATTTTCTTATTCTGGTCAGGATTTTTATCAGATTTCCCATTGGTTGGTTGTTTCCAATGAGGTTCATTTTTCTTTCCTCTCAGTTGGGTAAAGCAGGAAGACTGGGCAGCCTAGCCAGTCCTGTTGATTAAGCACCGGATCAATCTAGACACTAACATGGAGTTGAAAAATACCAGGATTACATATAGAGTACTTTATTTTGGATGCGACTAGTGCTCGGACGTACGATCCGAATAGGGATACATATGGAGTACTTTATTTTGGATGCGACTAGTGCTCAGACGTATGATCCGAACGCTAGTGCCATACGCCGCACCTTGTCGTTCGACCTCGTGCTATGAGGTTCAATCGTTCGATCTCGGTGCGTTTTTTCTTCCTCCCAAAACAAGCAAAAGTAACCCTATGTAACATCACGCACCCCCGACGTAACGAAAAAAAACTCATCTGCTCGATCTCCTCCAAAAAAAAGATTGGGAAAAAGAACATATTCTCACTAAAATTGTATGGAAACCGTCAGTATAGAACCTAGCTATGCTTTAAAAATAATTCAAATATCTCAATCAAACAAACTTCAATATTACAACATTGCAACATTTGAAAATAATAGTTGCAACATCTAAAAATAATTGTTGTAGCATCAAGAAATTTGCAACATTTAAAACTAACTTATGAAACATTTTGATTTCATGTGTGCAACAATCAGCGACAATAGTGGCAACAAAATCATTTTTCTACAAATTTTCAAGAAGATGTATTGCAACAAACAAATCACTTTCTGCAACAATAGAGAAAAGCTGCTGCAAAATTCGAGAGAATACATGCAACAATTAAATAGTGAAGGGGCTGCAACAAAATATTTATACTTGTGCAACAAATCAAAAACACCATTGCACACAAAAAATACCTCTTGCCGCAACATTTATCTCTATCATGGACTTGAGGAACTCCGCGCGAGAGGCATACATTGACACTGAGATTCGTCGCACCGCGTTGTCGTGCTCCTTGTGGGCGCGCAGGGCCATGGTGGGGGTGGCGGCGGGGCCGGTGCTGGCGCCTCCCGATGAGCGAGCGGTGTTGGATGGGATGGACCTGCCGCCGTGGGACGTAGCGGCGTGCTCTGAGGAGTCGACGATGGAGTTGGACCGGGCCAGGGATGCGAGGAAGAACCAGCGGTGTACAGGCTACCGGTGTCGGCTTCCGCCTCTGAGTCATCGAGGTATAGCAGCGCGACCTCGTCAAGGAGCGCTGGGGATGAGGTGGGCTAGCGTCGCCAATAGCAGAGAAGAAAGACTCATGACGGCGTAGAGGCAACGCTAGGCACAAAGCGCAAAGAATGGAGGCGGTAGCGTGGGAGCAATGGAGAAAGAGGGGATGGATAGTATGAATAGATAAGGAACAAGTGATTGACAACGATATATATTAGCCGTATGAACGAAGATGCTAGAATCGGACGTAAGAGCCATATCAATTCCCTTATTTTTCATTCTTCTCCTAGGCTATCGAGGCGCAAATCAAGGTGCCACGCCCCTTCGTTCCCGTCTAGTGTTTTTGTAAGAGTTGCCCACACGTTATTTGGGCACGGGATTGCCCCAATCATAATCTCTTTTTTTTTCTTGTTTTTGCTAACACAATCCACTGAATTCTTAATTCGTGATTGTTTGCCCCATCCTATATTCCTATCCTGTGCGAACACTGCACGGTGACTCCTGACGAAGAGATAGCTTATAGACTTTGCAAAAATAAATACAAATATATCTGGTTTGCAAATATTTACGTATGCAACTGCCGTGAGGATGTTTGTTATTCTCAAAGAAACCATGTGGCTACGTGAGGCTACAAGAGGAAGAGAGTGAGGGATTAAAAAAAGAGGGAAACAGTGAAACGGTCCAATCTCTGAACAGGGCCCCTAATCCCACGCACACGCCCCCACTAATTGCGGCGCCATCAATCATTAACAACAACAAGACCCAAACCCAAAAATAAATCACGCTGCAAATCCCCCGAATATAGCACAGCATCAGGTCAATCAGACACTAACATTTCCAAACCAAAAATAAATAAAGAGAGAGATAGATTTGGGGATTTTGTTTCTCCCATAGTCACGCGTCACGTAGCCTCGCCTCGCACCACATGCACACGCAAATCCATAGCTGACTAATCCCCCTAAAAATTAATAAAATATAAACTCCGATTAGGACAGGTATATACACATGTTGTCTATAGTAACTCTTTATATCACTTATAAACAACACTAAAAACAATTCATACAATAAGTTATAATGATACGGTCAGCTACAATTCAACATACAATCTTTTAATGTTTTTCTTGATTTTAGTGCTACAGTCGGCTACATGATTATAGACAACATATTTCTCTCTCTTTTATCTATACCAACTTAAATCTTACATAACAGAGATTATAGACAGCTAATCTAAAATCATTGTATATGACCTTACTTGCGGAAAAAAAACTTCGCATTTTTTGCTTTTGTTTTAATTATGATCTAGCTCGCTCTCTCTCTCTCCATCCACTTCGCCATCTCCAGCTCGAGGTCGGCGCTTAGGCCTTAGCTCCCATCCTTGCCGTCGTCGGCATTCCACCGCATCCCCCTCCCGAACCTTCTACAAGCACACCGATGGGCGATCCCGGCGCCGCCGATCACGCGCGCCACCTCCTCTCTCCGCAGGCGGCCGGCGGCGGGCAGCCGCCGGTTCCCCGCTCCCCGACCCCGCTCGACCTCTCCGCCGCCTCCGCCTCAGCCTCGGCGTCGGCGTACCGACGCCTCTCCCCGTCGCCCCGGCCCCCGGCCCACCCGCATGTGCGTCTCCCTTCGCCCTACGCCCAGATCCCCCCTGGCGCCGGCGGCCACGCGCGCTCGCTGTCGCAGCCCCTGTTCTTTTCGCTGGACTCGCTCCCGCCGCCGCCTCCGTACGCCGATCTGGCCGCGCCGCCCGCCGTCCCGCCCTCCCAGCCGTCGTCGACCTCCGACCCCCCGCCGCCTGGCCTGCCGCCGCGGAGGGCTGGGCACCGCCGGTCGCAGAGCGACATCCCCTTCGGATTCTCGCAGCTAAGCCCGCCCCTGCCGCCGCCGGCGCCGGTGAAGCGCGAGGCGGCTACGCCGCCGGAGGGCTGCAGATCGGACGGCGACGACGCGGCCTTGTACGACCTCGTCAACGCCTACATGGACCTGGACGGGCTGGACGCGCTCAACTCCTCCGAGGACCGGCACGACGACCGCGACAGCCGCGCGAGCGGCACGCGCAATGGGAGCGCGGCCGACAGCAGCGAGAACGAGGCCGAGAGCCGGTCGACGTCAGTGGATAAAAAGGACGGAGGCAAGTCGCGGCATTGTCGCAGCTTGTCGGTGGATAGCTTCATGGGGAAGCTGAACTTTGCCGCAGGTGAAGAGTCACCAAAGCTTCCACTGCCGTCTCCCAGCGGTGGCCTCTCGAGGAGCGGGAGCGGGTCCTTGGATGGCGGTGCTGCGGCGCTGTTTGATACGGAGTTTGCCAATGGGGAGTTCACTGAGGCTGAGAAGAAGAAGATCATGGCAAATGAACGCCTTGCAGAGATAGCTTTGACGGATCCTAGGAGGGTCAAGAGGTGTGCATTTCTTCGTAGTAGCGTGGGGGGGAAACGATCTTTTCCCTCAAGTTAAGCATTGCGACTTGTTAAATTTTTTCAGGATTTTGGCAAATCGGCTATCTGCGGCAAGGTCAAAGGAGCGCAAGATGAGGTATATTCAAGAGCTTGAGCACAAAGTACAGGTTTTGCAGACTGAGGCTACTACACTTTCAGCACAGTTGACAATGCTGCAGGTTTGTTGTGTGGATGTGCTGTGGATTTTGATTTTGCTTATGATTATGATGATTTTAGTTACCCTTGATACACTTGTTTGTAGAGGGACTCAGCTGGACTTGCGACTCAAAACAATGAGTTGAAAATCAGGCTGCAAGCAATGGAGCAACAAGCACAGCTGAGAGATGGTATGCTTGTTATAGTTCTCCAGCATTGATCGTCTTTTTTTTTCTGATGAAAATGAAATTGTATGATGTCTCTTAATGTTCTTGGTTCTTAATTTATTGTGTAACTTGGTGGCGTTAGTCATTTTGTAAAAATGCTTCATGTGGGATTTTATTCAAATTTTGCACAGCCACTAGCCTATTACTTATGTTTCATGATTAATATATAAAAAATTGCTTGTTACGTCTCTCTATTAGTCAATTATTAAGCTAAAGTTATAAATGTCATTAATATTGTTGATTCTATTTATGCTAGCGTCCACATCTTCCTGGCATACTTTATGTTGATTTCTTGCTGAGTAGATTGACTTCGTTTTGTCATAGGAACAACGACGCAATTTTGCAATTTGATCCAGTTGAAGAATGTTAATGCAGTCTGTTTGTTGTTTTTTTTTGGAAGGGGGTTTGGTTGTATCATGGTACATATGTTTTTTATTTTATTTTTTTGCAAAAGTTTCATTTTGATTAATATATTTTGAAAATCTTTGGTACCTCTAGTCCTCAACACTATTCTTTCTTGACTATTTTCTTGTGAATCTTGTTGAAGTACTCTTGCTTAAACATTGAAAAGATCATTTGCGGATTTTATTACAATATAATATATCAGCTACAATCCAGTTCACTTAGATGCTAACATGTCCCATTGTTCTTTTGGTTTCCCTATTTTATCTTAACAATGTTTGTGCAATTTTTTGTTGAGTGCTAACTGCTAAGTATCTATCATCTTCTGTAGAAACTGGCCTTTTATAACTTAATGTTTAGACCAAACTCCAAAAGTTTTTACATTTTTCATTTACAAGTATTTGACAGGATTAAAATATTCAATGCAGCAATTCTTGAAAGTTAATTCAATATCTTATTTCAACTTCTGCACAATTGTTTCTGAAACTTCACACTGGTGATGTTTGCTTGTTCTTTTTAACATTTTTTTAGTATGATGTAAGATCTATCATATCATTTTCTCTTTGTATTATTTGCCTTATGTATATGATTTTTTTTATCATTTGAGGTGCCACAACTGGTTCTAGCAAATGCTATGACATGCTGATTTCTTTGGCACGAGTCCTTGCTAGGGATTGATACATGGTTCATATATGTAACGTATTAAGGTGTATGGTCAGCTCACAGTTGAACTAGTTACTGACTAGTGATTACTCACTACTATTCAATTCTGATTCAGCATTGGCACAGCCACACAGGTACTGTTTTGCCGACATAGGTCTCCGTAGTTGACATGATAAATTGGTGGTGGCTGTGCACAGCAAACTGACCTCATTTCCCGCTAAGCCTACCTGTAGAACTTGCAAGGGAAACCAAACTATGTTTGATATGTGATATTTGCATTATCTTCATGTTTGACGCCATGTTATTTGTTATGTGTATTATGTCCATTGTTCAGGCTTTAATTTTGCATTGTTTTTCTTGCATGTTAGATTAAATCAGTCAAGTGTTGTGCTATTTGAGTAACTGAATTACAAATATGACTTGGAGTGCTTGCTTATTTTTAAAATCAATGTCCTAGTTTTTTCCGAGATAATTAATACATTGATGCAATCCATGCCTGTCATATACTCCCTCTGTTTTCAAAAGCTTGACGTTGATGTTCACAAAGTTGTATACAGTGGCGTCAAGTATAGATGTACGGAGAGAGTAATTTAATTGTGTTGCTTTTTGTCGTATTCTCTCCCCTCATTTATGCTTTGTATCTGATTCACCATTCATATGTATCCAGCGCTGAATGAAGCATTAACTGCTGAGGTCCAGCGTCTGAAGCTTGCAACTGGTGAGATAACTGACTCTCGTATGTCAAAGGGCCTACAGCAGCAGATGAACTCCCAGCTGATTCAACTGCAGCAGCTGCAAATACAGCAGCAGCAGCAGCAGCCATCGCAGACGCAGCAGGCTCAGCAACAGCAGTCGCAGCAATCAGCATAGATCAAGGTCCAAAAAACTGGACCCCCATCGCAAAGGAGAAATTAGAAATCAAGATGAGTATGATGAATTTAAGGATGATGATTGTATATGCTAGTAAAATATCTTTTGCTTATGTCAGACAGGTTGTAGGACAGCAATGGTAGGGCAAGATGCTGGTTTTCTGCTGCCCAAGTTGTTTCGTTTAAGGTGGTAATACTTAGCTAAAGTATGTTGTCGTGTCGCATCGTATTATACATGAGTACCTGCCTGGTGAGCAGGCATTGTGGTAGTCTTATCAAATATTCTTTCCAACAGTACTTATGCTGTAATAGTGTAATTACTTAATTATAGTGTACCTGAGTGTTTGTCGAAGCAGCCCTATGCAAAGGTGCCCTATTGAAATCCGGGCGGATATTTCCTGCCTGATCTAGTGATTCGGGATGCAAGTTGACTATCCGGCCGGATCCGGGCATTTCCTGTATTTCATCGGATACCATCCCGTATTTTATGCCAGGACATCCGACACGGCCAGTCGTCAACCTATCTAAGCATCGCTCCTAGTAATACCCTAGCTGCACACGGCACACACACATCAGTACGACACTAGTCTACATCACAATAGTCACAAATCAAGCCACCTACCTCGTCGCCTCTCCGACCGCACGACCGTTGGCTGGCTGGAGCCGTGAGCCGCAACCATCGACCACCTCACTAGATCTACTCTACAGTTGAGGTGACGCCAGAGACGGTGGGGCCTAGACTACACGGAGAAGGTCTCCGTGGTGTTTCAGGTCGGGGCGATTTGGTGAGAGCACATGGTTGGCGATAGGAATGTGGTGGTGTGGTGAGGAGGCAGAGGAGCAGGCCCATCCGGCGAGGCACAACTTGGCCCTTAGTGTCAGAGATTGGGAAGGAAAACAAGCTCAGTTTGATGCCTCTGCGTGTAGATCGGGAAGGAGAGAGATATGGGAGGAGAGCAAAAGAAAAAATGTGAGCTCAATTTGCTACGCCTAGCGGCTAAGGTGCGAGGCCTAAGTGTGTATTGGTGCTTTTGCATTTTAGTAACCCGAATTTTTGGTAATTATGAAACAATCCAGGTGAGCTCAATTTGTTGCGCCTAGCAACTAGGGTGCGAGGCCTAAGTGTGTATTGGTGCTTTTGCATTTTAGTAACCCGCATTTATGGTAATTATGAAACAATCCTTCCCCCTTGCTGTTTATTTTTGTTTTAGCCCTCTATAGTTCCGTTTTATTCACAGAAAAAAATCATACATGCTAGTTTGAATGCCTACGGTTGTGTATGTACTTACGTTGAATAGTTGAAGCAACCAATATTATGTCATGCGATAGTGTAATAATTATGTATGTACTGATGTGGAATAGTTGAAGCGACGGTGATATGGTTCAACATATATTCCTTTCTATATGCACGTACTATCCACCTATTTTTATCCGTTTTCGATCTGATTCTATCACGTATCTGTCCCGTGCCCGTATCCCGAATAACCCGAATTTGTATTCGTATCTGGCTCCAAATCTAGGGAGAAAAAAAAAGAAATAGGACATGAGCAACATCCGGCCATATCCGGCGTTTTCACCCCTACGCGCCAATTAGTGAGGGCTTTTTGTCTTGATAGGTTATCTCTGCTGTGGAAGTAGCACATAATTGGTGCCTGTACTTCTTCATCAAGGTCTAGGCTTTGTTTGTTTGTTAATTTGTCTGCTGTATGATTGTGTCGCGCTTGATGTCTGGCATATATGTGACCTTTTATATATGCAGCAAGATAAGAGAGGCTACATGTGAGTCTTTTTGTCAGCAAGCAAACGAGCATCGATTGCACTGTGAGTACAAAGGGAAAGAAATGAAACGGGATGTGTGGTCCTTTCTCCTAGACGTTCCTATGTGCGGAATTGTGGCTCCAAGTAAATTGTGGCAAGGTTTCGTGCCAACACGAATCTGTAAGTGGCCGCGATGATTGTTGTAGTACTACTTGGCAGCCTCCATTCTCCCAGGTCCCTGTTGCTTTCTTGCATTGCACTTGAACATCCATCCAGCAGGAACCAGTACACTAGCACGCTAGCTGCGCGCGCTCGTGTCATGGATAGTGTCCGTGCTTCCGACGCCGATCGCCCGGCGCCACGGCTAGAATAGATGATGCCTTTGCCTTCTCCGCGCCGCCCACCGTGCAAGTATGCAACGCGCACGGCGCGGCTCGGCTCGTCGATCGGCCGGTCGGTGTCCGCCACGCCGTGCCGTTCGTTCCGCGCGGCGCGTTACGCGAGCATGAGCTGCGTACGAGCGCCTCGTCGGCGCGTACGGGGGTACGAGCCTGTGGGCTGTGGTCTGTGGCGGCGCGCGGCATCGTCAGTTGCTGGCATCGGCGGTTCGGCCCGACGGAAATCAGTTTGAGATCGTACAGCGCGGGGTGCGGGGCCTTTTCATGCACCTGATATGGAGTGGAGTACGTCTCCAGCTCCACAGCATCGGGGCTTGAATTCGGCGAACCATGTGAGGCCCAGGCCGTTTAATGGGCGCAGGCCGACCCATCAACCCATGGGCTACTCATCATGTGAGCCTAACAATACACAGCCACATGCTTAATGCCTTGTTCTTTGCCGGTAGCACAACGCATTTTGTTTTTTCAACTCTGACGCGATAAGAAACTTGTAAGTACGGTATGTATGCATGCATATGCTTTCGCTAGCGCCTAGTAGGGATTAGAGCAGTGAAAAAAAGCTCGAGACTTGCGAACTATTCGAGTTCGGCTCGATCTAGATTCGATTCGAGCTTGGCTGGAGCTCTAAACGATCCGAGCTCGAGTCTGATATCAAACTCGCGAGCCTTAATGAGTCGAGCTCAAATGAGCTTCTCCCGGATAGCCCTTCTATATATCTTGTTGAAAATTGCTAAAAAACTCTCATATCTTGTTGAAAATTGTTGTATTTTAACTATTACCAAGCTTCCCTTGAGCTCGGGCCTACTCGAACTTTTCTAATTGTTGAAAATTGATGTATGTTTCTTACTGTTATCGAGCCTACTCAAGTTTAGACTAAGCCGAGCTCGATCCTAGGTCCAAGCACAGACCCCAACTCAAGCTCGTTCGAGCTCGTACTGGCAGGCTCGCTCCTGCTCGACTTGTTTACCGCCCTAGTCGGGATAACAAGAGAGTAGATTTTGAAATTTTACGAGAGCTAGCTCGGTGCCAGTAATTGACAGGTAGGGTTCTAGTCATTTTTTTGGGTTTATTCTGGTTTTTTTTTTCTTTTTTTCTATTTTGTTTTCTTGAAGCATTGACATTAATATTTCGTTACAGTTAGTGCTAAATCACTTCTTTCCCGCCAACATGTCTAGTAGGACCAGTGGGCTAGTAGCAAGTGGCCGAGATTATAATGGGGCGGGCTGGGCGGCTGACCAACCTCACCGTCGAATCGTCCATAAGGAATGGATCCGTCAAACCTCACGACTAGTGAGTCGTCAATGGATCCGTCAAACCACACGACTAGCGAGTTGTCAATTAATTGTCATAACTATCTGTCACTATTTCGTGGTTTTCCCGTGTTTAGTAACGCTCACTCCAGCCTTTTTATAATATATATATATATATATATATATATATATATATATGAAAATAAGATAGTACTCGTGAAAGACGTCTCCCACTTCTCATATAAAGACTTAAATCGTATGATGATCATTTTTATCAATTTGAGTATACTCCAATAATAATTATAAGATACACTAAAGTGAGTTCCATGAAAAATTTCATGAAAATCCATTTTTTTTTACCAAAATCGGTGTATATACTTCTTTTATATATGAAAAAGGGTATATAGCAAAAATAAAGGACTCCAATGATAATTTTGTTGGAAATATGCCTAGAGGCAATCATATAGATGATTATATTTCATTATGTTCATAATATTGGATAATATGTTATCTTGTTCCTAGAATAATATTGTTAATATTGATTATTAAGTATGTGATTTGATTGTGAAACTCTATATTTCTGCGATAATTATTCTTATACGATCCCTGGTCGGAAACATATGAAGACACATATGAATAGACTATCATATGTATTGGTTGATGACTATATTTCACGGTTCATGGATATGGAGATATCAAACCAATAATATGGACACATGTTAGAGAACATAGTGTTGGATTAGACCCACCTTGGGACACTATTGAGATTGTTATGATTCTATGTGTCGTTAGTTGGTCTCAAGCAATGATGATGTACAATCCTTAGACCTGAGATCAGCATAGTTTCCTACATATGCAATAGCACTCTTAGGGGTTACCAAACGCAGCTCGTAACTGGGTAATTATAAAGGTAGCTTTCGGGTATACTATGAAACATGCAGAGGAATATGACTGGTCGGATATGGGATTTGCCCCTCCTAACGTAACAGGAGAGATGTCTCTGGGCCCCTCGTTGTGGTCGGATAAAGAAAGTACATGACCATGCCACTAGTAGTCGAAGTGTTCGACCACGTAAAGTTATCCGACACGTGATCGAGAAAGTATTGAACAGTCCATGGATGACACAACATCTCACCTGGAGTTCAACCGGATATCGTGAGGCAAAGGGAGAATACACGAGTAGGTCGCTTAGTTCGAACAGTTACGGACTGGTCGTATGGAGATACGAGCTGGTCGTAGACTGGTCGAATGTAATTACAGAGTGGTCGTAACCTGATCGTAAGGAGTTATGAACTGATCGTGACCAAATACAAACTGGTCGTATAGAGATAGGACCTAGTCGTAAGTGATGAGGACCTGGTCGTAGATTATATTGCATTAAGGTTCGTCTGATAATTTATGTTTATTCGGGAATCGTTATGTTCTGCTAAGGCCGCTAATGACTCGTGGTCGGAAAGGGTTTCCGAGTCACAACCGATTATCCATAAACCTAATGGGTCACACACTTAACAAGTTGGAACAAACCAGTACGGATACGATTCGTTAAACGTGTTCGGATAGGATCTGTCACGAGCACTATATAAGGAGATGCATGAGGCTGTTTGGGAGGCAAGTTTTTACACCACCGAAACCCTAGCCGCCATCTTCCTGAGAGCTCTGCCGTGCGATTTGGTTCTAGTACACCGGCGTACGGTTGTTCCTTCTCTGGACGTGTGGATACCGTAGAGGCGCTACTGCGACTGTCGCGCTTGAGGACGATCCATGATTTTCACAAAGAACCACAGAGGTTGCTGGAGGAGACGATCGACTCGCGAGGACGCTGGACGATCGACTATGACCACTACATCGACGTGATCGACGTTGGACGATTGACTACGACCACTACATCGACGTGCTCTACGTTGGATCAGGCTGCTCCAACCCTTCTTCTGTTGCTCTACGCGTCTAGTGGTAACGATCTGTGATCATTTACTTGCTTGGCTTCCTAGTTTGCGTGGTAGAAATTTTTATTTGTTGCTATCGTAGCCTACCCGCACCCCAACAAATTTTTCAATCAAGTCACGTTGAGAGTATCTTATAATCGGTATTTAAGTATACTAAAAGTGATAAAGAAATATAATTTCTTCGTTTAAGTGGTATATTGGGAGTGGGAGTATGTACTCCTGGGAGTACGAAACGAACGTCATATATATATATATAAGAATTCCCGCGTAATTGTGCGGTTATATACTAGGAAGTAGTTGTTTATATCAACATAAAGTTGTACTTGTTATACTACTCTGATGTTTACGATCAGTGGTGGAGCTAAGAATTTTTCAAAGCCTAGGCAAGCCCGCGAGAAAGCGTTGGTTGTCTTGTTTTGCCTGAGTAGGAAGTCATTTTTCGGTCGTGGTCACCGTAGAACCTCACCAAGGCTACCATGGCGCATCGCTAGCAAGCTTGGGCAGTTGCCCAGGCTGGAGAGATGCTAGATCCGCTCCTGTTTATGATGAAACATAATTATATTTTTTTATACAACTGTAATAGTTCTCATATTTATCTGATTGATCTACACAGTACTCTGAACCACCAAAATCGACGGTGAGGTTCCTTCTCTTTTTCCTCTGATTAACGTCGGAATTTCTAGCTCCTTGAAAATGAACATGGTGGCTTCTAGCTAGCTAGCTAGATAGATAGATAGATTGTAGAAGATAGATAGATGTCATCTAGACCCTATCTACCATTTATGTTTGCACCCAAAAAAAGTAGAGGAATACATAGAGCCACATGCGATGGACTAGGGCAGTTTTCAGCTTTAGTTGTTGTCCTAGAGTTTCTTATCTAGACAATCAATAGTTATCACTGATTTAATTAATCACCTTTCTCCTTTTCTTGCTTTTCCAATTTCCATCTAAAGGAGTAGTTTTAGAGTAGGGAAATAGTACTACGCAAACGTCCGATCACATATTGGACACTCTCCCTCTCTAACTTTTCTATTTACTTCACTTTTTTTCCATGGGCTGCTCCTAGCCACTCATTCGTCATCTAACTTTTCTATTCACTTCGCTTTCCCCCAGCTCGCTCTATCTACCCACTCCTCATCCACCGAGTAGTGAGCATTATCCAGCTTCTTTCACAGCTTCTCTCAGTCGTCTCAAAAAAAAAGTGGAACCGATAGCGCCATAGTGGTCGGACCTCCCGACAGAGATGCTCGGCCTCGTCCTCCTCCACCTGCGTTGCCCGTAGTCTCCTCGTGGAGGAGGAGATCTAGGGGTCAGACTTCATCTACACGGTGGACAACCCGGCCGTCAATAGGTGATTATTGTAACGTCCCGTTTTTCCTAAGAGTTCTTGCCGATTTCAAAGCTAAAAAGGAACCATTCGGTTTATTCACCTGCTCAAGCTTAACTGGGAATTTTGGAAATTTGGGAGTTTAACTTGACCTAACCAAACCTCAACTAAGTCTTTTGGTTTGTGTTCCTGGTCCTTTTGAGGTTCTCCGGTGCCCTCTGGTTTTAGCTCTATTTCTTTTGCGTGCTCTGAGTGCCTTTTGTTTTAGCCCTCTCTCTGGACCTCCTCTGTGTTCATAGGACCTCTTCTAAGTCCTCTGGACCTCCTCTGTGCTCATAGGACCTCATTGGAGATTCTTTGGACCTCCTCTGAGCTTGGATCTTTCCTTCTCTTTTAATCTAGATTTTCTTTGTTGGTTTGAATCTCTTTAAGGTTTAGACCTCCCTCCCTGTTTGAATATATCTTTGGTTCTGAACTCTTTTCTTTTGGGTCACAACCACCCCGTGGTTCTCTGCCCGGGTTTGTGTTTCAAACCCTTTTGTTTTCTGAAGAGTCAAGCTAGGATTAGCTTGCCCTTGCGCTGTATCTCCTCCTGCCCAAACCTCCTTTGTGGGTCTAGGACCTCCTCTCTTAGGTCTTAGACTAGCTCGGGTTTGTGTTTCAAATGTCCTTGAGTGTTGAAATTCAAATTCGGGTGCTCCCCGTGTCCTTCAGGACCTCCCTATGTCCTTTAGGACCTCCCCTTCGTTCATTTGGACCTCCTTCGCGTCCGTTCGAGCCTTTCGCTCGATCTAGACCTCTATCGCTTGTGCACCGTTTGATTTGCATTAGACAGTTTGATCTTAGAGAGATGTTCGGATGGTCCGAACGTCCCACTCCTTTAGAGCCGTTCGATCCATCTTGGACGACCTCAATCTGTTGGAGCGTTCGCTCGGTCCGAACGGCCCAATTGCCTTGCCCCGTCCGATTGAAATCTAACGGTCTTGCTCCACCACGCCTTATCTCACGGTCGCGCAAGACCTCACCTTTGTTAGATCTGACCATTAGGACCTCCCCTTTGGAGATATTAACCGTTCAGACCCCCCCCTTTGTTAGATCTGACCGTTAGGACCTCCCCTTTAGAGATCTTAACCGTTCAGACCTCCCCTTTGTTAGATTTGACCATTAGGACCTCCCTTTTGGAGATCTTAACCGTTCAGACCTCCCCTTTGTTAGATATGACCGTTAGGACCTTCCCTTTGGAGATCTTAACCGTTCAGACCTCTCCTTTGTTAGATTTGACCGTTAGGACCTCCCCTATGGAGATTTTAACCGTTCAGATATCCCCTTTTGTTAGATCTGACCGTTAGGACCTCCCCTTTGGAGATCTTAACCGTTCAGACCTCCCCATGGTTGTGTCTTTTGGACCTCTAGTCCATAGGACCTCCCCGTTGTGTGTCTTTTGGACCTCCTGTCCTCAGGACCTCCTCGTCAGGACCTCCCCTTGATTTGATCTGACCGTCAGGAACTCCTCCCCCACTTTGATCCTACCGTCAGGACCTCCCCTTAGAGGTCAGGACCCCTGGTCTTTTGCAAAGACCTCTCTTGCGGCTGAGACCAACTCTTTGACCGATCTATCCTCTTGAATTTTGACTGGCCCCAGTTGTCAGCCTTGCTCACTTTTCCCAATTCTTCTGCCTCAAAACATTATGCGCATTTAATGGTTGTTGTATCACATTAAATGCAGTCACATCTGAGATACTTTGTTTTATTCTTTTGGTGACCTACCCTGTCCTAACCTTGTCCTAGCTACCACCGATCATTGACACGTTTTGCTCAAGCCCTTGTTGCTTCTCCAGCAGCTCCGGCTATAAATAGTGTAACACCCCAGCTCAACATTGAGCCTAGAATGTTACTAAAATTAAATTAAACAATAATACTAAGACTTTTTACCAAATTTTTCAATAGAACCTCCTTTGTATAGTTAACTATACCGAGGTTCCAGCAATTAATTATAACAATTAACAATAATCTCAATATCCAAGATCATTCAAGCATGCAAGATAATCTATTAAGCATAATCAAAACTTGCTATTCTCCTCCTTACAATTAATTTAAAACATTCAACCATCCATATGTAATTCTCAAATAGTTTGCTTATTATTAGAATAAAGACTAATTGACAGTCGCCTTAAGGATGAGTGGTAGTGAGTGCATCCAAACAACTACTCCCTCCCATGCATGCCGTTCTTGCCAATGGTACCTAAAACACATCAAAGCAAGAGTGAGCCCAAAGACTCAGCAAGTATCAACAAGGCTAAAGCCAAGTACACAGTCATAGCATCAATATACCAAAATAAGCATTACACTAAACATAGCCTTCATGCTTATGTAATGCGACCATGAAAATAAGCATTACACTAAACATAACCTTCATGCTTATGTAATGCAACCATGCAATGCACCTTTTAAACTTTATCTCTTTTCGCATTTTACCGGTAATGCGGGGTATACAACCGTCGATGTATACCCTTGCCTGTGCCCTCTGGCACAGGGACCAAGAGCCTATACTCCACAAGTATAGGGACCTTTGCCCATCATCATCATGATGGGGACCTCTTTACTCATTGCCCACATTCCACGAATGTGGGGACCTCAAGCCCGTCATTTACATGACGGGGACCTCAACTATTACTACATGCATATGTACAATGACATCATCTTCCAAACATATGAATTCAACGTGTACATAATAACATGTAAGCATTAACAACATACACAGGAAGCTTTAACCATAACTTGCATTTACCAAGATCTATTGTAATTCATCACATTAACATCCATGCATGGCTATTACGAACAAGACACAATCAATCTCAAAGAAACAATCATAATTATTCTACAACCCGAATACTTGCCTCAACCGGCGAGAACGGTGGACGCCAAGAGGGCGCTGCCCCTCGATCACGCTCCCACCTGAACATAATGATAACCCAAACTAAGACAAGCATACTGGACCAAAAGCATAAATAATAACACAATTGAACTCGCTAAACTCCCAAGCGTTTCCAATCTTCCAATTTCTACCGATCGATTTGGTGTTCACTGCGGACAGTCAACTTCTAAAATACATAACTTTCTTCTCAGGAGTCCAAATAAGATGTTCTAATATTTTCTGGAAATATAATTCAATTAACTAAATAAACTTAGTTGGGGAGCCCTTCTGATTCTGCCATTTACTGCCCCTACCAAGCCAATCTATAGAACATCAATTACCACGTCGAGTTCTTTGGACAGTACACTAAAATTATCATAACTTTTTCTACGAAAGTCCAATTCTTACGTTCTTTAGCTTTCTGGAAAGGTGAGGAAATTACCCATCTTTTTAATTATAACAAGATCCTCTGATTTCATCTTTAACTAATAGATTAACTCAGATTTCTACAGACTGTCAGGATGTTGATAGATTAACAGGACAGCGGCACTAAACAATTCATAACTGTCTGACCATTAATCGGATTTGGGCGTTCTTGGCGGCCACGGAAAGCTAATGACATAACCCAACTATCTCTAAGAGGTTATATCCCCAGATTTTGCATCTAAAGACATGAAAACCGTCGTCCAATCTACTAGACAAAACACGATCTATCGACTGTTGATACTCGATCTACCAAACGAAATCAATTGCAACTAAAACACATCAACCAGCGAGGGAAACTCGATGTTACCCTTGAAGAATCGCAGGAAGATGATGAACTCGCCCCGCGAAGATAATCTTCTCCCCTCACCTTCTTCTTCCTCCTATGGCGGCAAAGAAAAGACCTTTGGTCGGGCAAAGAAGGAGAGGCACCGGAGGAGAGGGGGCACCACCATGGAGGAGAGGGGCGTGCTACAGTAGACATGCTGCAGTGGCGGCGGTGTTACTGTAGCTACAGTCTTGATTAGGGTTTCCTTCCTTTTATTGGTGGCGGCCCTCATGGGCCTCTGCCCAAGGCCCGAGGCCCAAGTTGTCAAGAACCGCAGAAACCCCCTTTTTATGTCTAATTTCTCTTTTGAATGCTTTCAGAGAATAAATCGGAGTATTACATTAAAACCCCCCCTTTCTCCTGTTCAATCGCTTTGCTAAAAGAAACATTCTCCCGATTTAATTATTCTCTCCCGATTTATTTATTCTCTCCCGATTTAATTTTTTGGGGTATTACAAATAGCCTGGGCATGCCTCCCTTTGTCACCTTTTTGCTCATTTTCAATCTCCTTACTCTCGCCTGGTTCTCTCCACGCTCAAGACCTCCCCAAGGAGCTCCCCGAGGCTGTGCTGAGCCTTTGCTTCCTGGTTTTGGCTGAGCTGATTTGAGCTCTTTTTAAGTCTTCTTTTATGTTCCTTGCTTGGAGTTGGTTTGCTTATTTGGTTCTTTGGCGAACGTGTAGATCTCACATTTGAGGAGGAGTTCTTGGACCCAACGATTTCTACTGAAGGATCACCACTGCTCAACGAAGGCAAGTCGCAGACCTTTGATCATATTGAGCCTAGCTTTTCAAAAGTATTTTGCTTTACTTAATCATGCATGTCTATTTTTATAAGAAATGGTTTGGGGCAGTAGTTATTCTCCTACTTGACAATATGCCTCCCTGGTTACTTGATTTTGACATGTTGACATGATCCTCTTAGACACCCTAGGATGGGTATTTTAGTTGGTATCGTTTGGTATCGCCAACATGGGACCGTATGTTTATGTTTAGCCTTGCTTTTAGAACCGGGGTCTTGGGAATCATGTTCCTTCTCTAATAACTTGACTAATGGAACTATGGAATCTGTGGTTGGTGCCACTGTTGAGCAACTATGGTGGGATGTGGTAGTTGTGTTGATTATGGTGCGAGGCCACTTTGTTAAAATCTTGTGTGCCAAGACTAGGGAGGTCTTTGGCTAGGTGAACCCAAAATGCTTTCTTGCTTGGGCAAGTGATCGTGCAGTAAAGGGGGTGCTCTTCGCACACTGGGATGTGGAAGCCTTGTTTGAGCAGCAATTAAGGACTTAACTTTGTGTTTTGTTGATTTGGGCCTCTTAGTGCAACCACAAGATCATTTTATGGGGATGGTCCGGGCCAAATAATTAGTGATGTCTTGACCTGGTTTTATTGTGGTGGTGTGTGCTGATTCGCATGGCGCAAGAGGGGGCCAGGTTCCTTTTACAGGACGGCGAAACCTTAGCGGGCAGATCAGGTTAGGACAAAGCTTTGTAAAGGTCTTGTTGTGCTCTCTAGACTGCTCACCTTTGGGAGTGAGCAAGGGTTTCGACGGGAACCCGCCCCGCTAGAGAGGTCGTGAATTGTGGGTAAAGTTGTACACCTTTGCAGAGTATCAATCTATTCGAATAGCCAAGTCCTTGGTCATGGACATGCCCGGTGAAAATGGTGCAAGGGGTAGACTTCTCTAAATCTGTGTTCCATGACTGACTTGGGACGTCTGCAAGTACTCTGGGTGGCTCCGAGTGCTTGTGATGTCCTCGGGTGGTCGTGGAGGTCTTGTGAACCCTAGGGTGGTCCAATGAGCTTCTGAGTGGGTGCTCAGAGGAGATCTTGGAGCCCTAGGGAGGTCTTTGGGAACTCTGGAGTTAGTGCTCCAGAGAGGTCTTGGGAGAGGTCTTGGGAGAGGTCCTGGTCGTGGGTGCGACCAGACCTCCCCCCAAGTGGTCTTGGGAGCTCTGGAGTGTGTGCTCTAGAGTGGTCTTGGGAGAGGTCTTGGTCGTGGGTGCGACCAGACCTCCCCCAAGTGGCTTGGGAAGTGAGTTGGTGCTCACTCGCCCCCCCCCTCTCTTTTCAACAAATGTACTTAAGTATTATTGTTTCAAAATTGAGCTTTGCAATCTACACATGTTATTTACTGTCAAACTTTGCTTTTTGCAACTAACCCTACAGCTCTCATTGCTAAGCCAATGCATGAATATTATTTGCATAATTGCTCCCTGCGATTTGCTAAGTACATTCAAAGTACTCATGGTTGTAAGCCCTGTGTTAAAGCAGTGGTCGAAGATGATCAAGTGCAGGGATGCCCAGACCTCTTTGAGTAGGAGTTCTTTGACGACCCGACTGCCTAAGACGTCCTCCACTCGACAGCCTGTGGGCTTTCCGGATGGCTTGGAAGCATTTTGTGTTTCTGCTGTAAAGGTTCCCCCTTTGTCGGTTTTGTAAGCCCAAGTTGGCAAACTGCTGTAAGCAAGCTTTGACCATAAGGTCTCGTTTAATGCAAGGTTTAATTTGTCTGCTTCAACTTGTGTTTGGACTAGCTCGGTGCACTCAGTCAGGACCTCCAAGAGGGCTTTGAAGATCTCCTAGGAGGTCCGGATGAACCTCCTCTCTCGGAACCTGCGGGCGGTACTACCGCTCCTTGGTGCGGTAGTACCGGGGCACGCTCACACAAAAAAAAATCCGGTATTTGCCCTGTCCAGTGTGTTCCGAGAGGAAGTCCCCACAATTATCTTCTTGGTCGATTCTGCTATTCTTTGTGGAGGTTTGGATGGTTTGTTTCTTGATGACTCGTTGTTTTTAGTACTTGCTACTATTGGTGTATGGTTTCACCGGGGCCAGCACTTCCCGCTCCAGCAGCAGGAATTAGTATTCTTATTTTATTGCAGTAAGTTTGAAATTGTTGCACTATGTGTTTTTATTTTGTTGCAATGTGATGTTGTAGCATGTTACAATTAGGTTACAAATTTGTTGTAGTGGGATTTGTGTTGTGTTTGTGCGTGGGGATGAATTTGGTACACAAGGATTTTTTTTTGTTGCATGGTGATTGCATCAATGTTGCGCCTCATTGAAAAATTTGTTGCAAGTGTCTGATTGTTGCTTCTTTGATAAGTTGCGACCGTTGCAAAAAAAATGTTGCACACGTTCTTCATTTTTGTTGCGCCTAGCACATGGCCATGTTGTGCTTGTGAAATCAAAATATTTCATAAGTAAGTTTTAAATGTTGCAAATTTTTTGATGTCGACCATGTTACGTTGCATCTTTTTTGGCCAAATCCTTATTTCATTTTGCGCGTGATGTTGTGTTTGCTGCTGTCGGGAGGAGGTTTGTTTCACGCGCGAGATGAACGGCCGGAGAACATCCCGCAAAATTGGACGTCGGAGCTAGGCGTACGACGCTAGCGCTCGAACCGTACGTCTGAATGCTGGTCGCGCCCTTTAGAGTATTGTATTGAAAAACAGAAAGGAGTTGATAACTAGATGACTGATCCTGTAGATGCATGCCACAACAATTTCGGACCACTAACACAACATATACCGAACCACAGTTTACAACAAAAAAAAGCTTCATTCATATTCATGTAGAGTGACAATGTTCGAAAGAGAGGGGAAAGATAATGTGCTGGTATATACATACTCACCCGAAGGGCTTAGCATTTATAGGGGAAAAGAAAGGAGATTCCACTCAGGGACCTGTCTTTAATATGCATGACTTGGTCGTTTGATGAACGTACTCAATACACGCATTTGATCATTGTTTTTTCTAATTATGTATTACTAAAAATATTAAACATATAATCATATTACTTTTGATGGCAAATCTAGTAATGTTATTTTCACACGAAAAATCAAAATACTTTAAGGTATATTAACGGTCAAATTTTTAAAAGGTTGACTGCAGCCATTCTAAAACAGCATCTAAACAAGAAACAGAGGGAGCAACATTCAAAAGGACTTATGGTTAATTAGGGGTGAAAATAGATCGAATACGGATGGATTATAGCTCTACCATATTTGTTTCATACTTTTCCCCGGACGTGGATACGAATAGACACCTGATACAAATATGAATACGAATAATATCGAATACAAATACGAAACGAATATGGATAGATTATAGCTTTATATTTTTCTCCGGACGCGGATACAAATACACTCCTTGTAGGACCGGAAAGGCGACTAGAGGGGGGGTGAATAGACGCTTTCTCTATTTTTCTCCTCGATCAAACTCAACACTACTATCACTTCAATAGCTAAAAAGCTATGAAGATCTGTATACAAGAACAGCGGATGACCTGTGTTGAATCCAACCAAAACCCCCAAACAAAAGACTAAAAACAACTCACACCCGTATGCACAAAATCCAAAGCACCCTCTCACGGCAGAGCACAAGCAAAAACCAAGTAATAAAAACTAAACAGCAAACTGCCACCAACAAGGGTTCAGTCGAACAAGACGCCGCCACCAGCTTCTTTTTCTACCAATAGCTCTGCAGCTAACCTGTCCGATCGGCCGGCACATCAAGAGGCAAAGACGGCAATCAAACCGAGGACTCAGTTTCCTGAACACATTACGTGCACGGCCATTACGCACAGTGCCGAGCCGACAGCAACACAAAGAAACAGCAGCAAGATGATAAACAAATCAACAACAGCTACTTGCAGGAAATTGAAATCAAAAACAGCAAATCGCTGGACTCAAAACCGAAACCTCGCAGATCTGACTAGCATGCACAGAGAAACAGGAAATTGCAGCCAGCTATTCAGAGCAGCACTCTGCCGTAACAAACTACAAGAACCTGACGAACAAACAAGCACAAATATGTTGCAGTCAAGACATTAAAAAAAATAAAACAGCACAGGCTAAAAAAAATCGATGGGACAAGCACCAGCTACAGCCGCTTGATTCCTCCTCAAGGCAGAGAGGCCGCCGCCATGCACTACTTCGATTTCTTCGAGTGCTTCATGGACGAACAAATACCGCCAGAACTTTTTTTCGCCGGTGCTCGATTTTATGCGGGAGTTCTAGCGAAGATGCAAAGAAGAACAGTAAGGCTTCTCTGCCTCGCTCCACACAACCGGCACTACAGGCCCTATTTCATGGGAGCAGGGCACTGCCACTGGAGTCCGGTTTTTGCGGACATCTCCAGGCGCCGACAGCCAAAACACAAGACGCTGACAGAAACGGAAAAAACAAATTCCAAAAGATATAAGCTGCTAGCTAATACACGGAACTGAACGCACACGCACAGACATTGATCCGACAAGATAAACTGTAGCTAAGCAATAAACTACTCAAAACAACAAACCGGATCATGTCACTCGCATGAGGCAAAAGGAATCGCAATCAAATAAACATAGATGGCAGTCACATAATGAAGATCATGTAACAACAAATCAACCAGGCGGAACATAATCATTTTAAGGCATGACCAGGCTCCTAAATCTACGGAACAGTCGCATCAAGACCGATTTGCGAAGTCACCCTGTATGCCGCCAAGCATTGAGTTTTTTCCTCACGGGCACAGGGCGCCGCCACAGTGTTCCCTTTTTCTTTTCCAGCCACTAACCCTAATGTCCATCTCCTGTTTTTATATGGCAGCTACCAAACCTAATGGGCTTCCGTTAAGGCCCAATAACAACGGAACACATACGCACGTATTTTAAAGCGTTGTCTTCAATTCTCTTGACTTAATCCACTTCCCGACGACCGCCTTGCGCCGGGTTGGCATTAGGTCACCAAGGCGTATTGGTACAATTACCAAAATACCCTTCTCAATCTTTTCCAAGATCGAGTCCAAACCGGTTGAAGCAATCGCCGCTTCGCCACGTGTAGGTTGATCCAATGCTCTCATCAGACGGCAAGTCTCTCCCATCCGGTTCCCACCGGACCACCTTGGCACTTGCACCGACCCCCGCACCGCTTGATCAACTAGTCGCACCGAACTGCCCATTCGGTCATCCTTGTCCATTCTGCGCCACGCTTGAGTCAGTTGACCTCACCCGACATCCTTGATCGTTCTGGACCTCAGCTCTCCAAGCTTAGTCCCGATCCTCCTCGCCGTTGACCGTCATTGACCTACAAGCCACCTACACAACAATAGACAAACAAACACGAATCCGGGAACAAGTTCTTCACAACTTGACCCACGTTAGCTCAAAACATGCATCATGCAACACATATGCACTATAGCCTATGAACTCAATCTATCCCAAAGCCAAATTCCCATAAGTGACTAAAGATCAACCTATTAACTTTGTCGAAAACGCGTGAAACTTCAAACCAAAAGCCACATTGCCAATTGTTTCATCATCCTAAGATCATGGGCATATCCCCATGATATCCACACTCCTGATACGAATAATAATGAAAACAAATACGGTAATATCTTGCATAACTTACCGTCCATGCATATATAGCTTCATTTTATACATGATTTCGTATATATATGTTTTCCTTTCGAGAACGTCTAAGTCGAAGCTGCACCCGATACGAATCGAACCAGGAACGCCATGCATGCATGGGCGCTCACGTAGCCAGCCAAGCAATGCACTCAATTGATGATTTTTTTAATAATACATTTTTAATAGAATTACATAAATAAATGCTCTTTTAATAAAATTATAAAAATAGGCTTATGTCGCCATTCTAAATGGTGAAACAGCCTTGTCACCATTTGGATTGACGACAGAGCCCTATCACCATGAAAACAGTGTGAAATGTCTCTGCTGCTATTCGAAATGGCGGCAGAGACTTAAGTCCCTATTTGAATTGGCGACAAGATCATGTCGCCAATTCAAATGGTGACATGACTTGAGAATTTTTTTTATTTTTTTTAAAGTAACGGTAAACAGAAGACATAAAATTAGGTAGTTACATTGTTCATAGTAAGAAACAGAAGCAAAAGGTAATAAGAAACAATATTAACGGTAGTACATAGGTTACATATAATAATTCGGCGTACCACATTATATCGGAGTACACAACTAAATAGGACAAACACCATCACATAGTTATTCAACATATCACAATGATAGTAAGCAGAACATTTGTCCTAACATATTTCAACAAGATAAACAATCCCCGTGGCCACCACCTCCACGTCCGCCATGTCGACCTCAACGGTGCTCGCCTCGAGTGGGGCGGTCGGATGAGGTCCCATGGCGCTGTCTGGATTGCCGACCTCTCCTTTGTGTTGTTCATTTCTCGCATAGCAATACTTGAAGGTATACCCGGATTCCCTACAAATAGAGCACTTCTTTGTTCGACATCCAACTTCTGCTTCATCCATGTCATTCTTGATACGCCGTCTCTACCGCCAATCAACTATTCCCTTCAACTTATCAACGTCGGTGGCCCAGATCAACTCCTGCCACGTAGGATGGCCGGTGAAATGGCCAACACTCCGTAACCATACAACTCTGCACTCCAGGTTAGCATTACCTCTTCCTTGGTGAAACATTCAAAAAGGTATTGGCCGGGATGTTGCGCCAACGTTGAACATGTGGCCATCACATGTGAGCATGACCTATGCAAAATAAAAGGCTTGTTACAAGTGCATATGCAACGAGTGTGGCCAAGCGTGCACTCGTGGATGATCCTCTTACGGTTCGTCCCGCGACGTCCTTTCTCCTTGCAGTGTACCTCAAATCAGAGCTTCTCTGTGTCCATCTTGAATGCGCTGTGCATCTCACCCTTCTTGCTCTTCTCTTCTATGTGATTATGGCGGAGTATAGTAATATGTCATTTGCCATGGAGAGCAACACGATATTGCTTCAGTCAACAAAGTACTTTGTGGTGCCATGTAGAATTACCCCTACAATACTAACCAAAGGGAGACACCTCGCATTGCACATGACCCAATTATATATCTCAACTATATTGGTTGTCATGACACCATACCAAGCACCATTTTTGTCATGTAGCAATGACCACTTGACCTTAGGCTTGTGCTTGATCCAGTTCGAGAAGCATTTCACCTACCTGTCGGTCTTCCTCGTTAAATTGGGACCAACTGTGAGTAACTCGGGCAATGACTCGAGGAGATTTCCAGTGCTTGTGGTGGGCTTCTTCACTGCCTCCCTTCTGTGTGCCCTCGTCGGCTCATCCAGAGTTTTCCAGAGTGCGTCGAACTTTCGTTTCTAGTTTTGGTTGCACGACTGCTTGAAAATGTTCATCAAGTTCTTGTTATTAACCTGCTTGTAATAGTTTAAACCCATGTGCCTCATGCGCCACCTACTCTGCAGATCTACCCATGGAAGTGGCTCGTGTTGCCCTTATTGTAGCTGAGTTATTGCACTCAATAGGCCTACATTTCGGTCCTATATGATGCATGCGTTCGGACGGCTCTATACAATAGAAATCTTCACGTTCCTCATAAACTACAACCAACTATCAGTGTTCTCGCTTTCAATGAATGCAAATTCCACAGGAAGAACCTGGTTGTTCTCATTCGTCGCAATTGCAGTAAGTATATGTCCCTTATACTTCCTAGTCAGGAACGTGCCATCCACGCACAATATCGGATGGCAATACCGAAATGCATTGATGCATGCACCGAAGACGAAGAATGCTCGCTTTGGTATCCTCTTCACCGTACATGACATTCATAATGAAGCCTGATAACAGGTTCTTGTAGGACTGCATTGATTCAAAGATGACACATGTGTGAGGGATTACTATAGAGCATCTCCAGTACGTGTCACACTTAGGCTGGAATGCATGCACTCGCCAAGGGCATCCCGCTATCTCGCACTTCACGTCATACACCTTGGGTTAGAATTCACTACCGTGAATGTACGCCGCAGCGACAAGGCTCATAGCCTAACCTCGTTCTGGTGGTACTCCCACGGTACACAGGATCCTTCATCCATGACGAGGTTATCGAATTGGTACATGTTCCACTCAGATAGAACTGCCTGTTGTTTCCCACCATCCTCGTCATCCGATCCTTCATCTTCCGACAATGCCTTGTAGTCCTAGTTTTTGAGTGCCATCCTTTGAGCTAGGGCTTCAGTCTCCTCACCTTCGTTAGTAATCCCATTAGATTCCTGGACCAAAGGAGCTTCTTCGACCCCGTCTTCATCGGAGGCATTAGCAACTACCCGCCCTTTGGCAGTTGTGTGCGTTGCGCTGTGGATGGAGTCTCTAGCTTCTTCGATATCACAACCAACTACCCCTTGTTCAGCCGAAGGTGCAGGTATGGTCTTGGCATATGCCTGGGCCAAAAGGATCAAATCCCACTCTTGATCCCTCGCCATTCTTAGATATGACTGACATGACCTCCTTCCCTTGAGCTGCAATAACTTCCAATGTGTGCCATGTGGTGATTGGCAGACAAGGCGGCTCAATTTCAGATCATGCAGAGCATGGTCCAACTCAAAGGTGTAATACAACAATCGGATCACAGTGGCCCATGTACGCTTCTCTAGTCTTGTTAGGCTAACAATCACCAATTGGAAATAACGCAAATCAACCCTCTTAGGACCATCCAGAACGATCCCTTGACCATAGTAAAATTTAAAATTGATTGTGTCCGACATATTCGACGTACTTCACCATAAACAAGATTTTCACGATTAACCATATATCTAAAACTAAACTACACATCTAAAAGGATGCACTACAACATACTACCGTATGTAATCATAGAGCTAAAACTATCTAATCTATTCAGTTAAAAAAATTACCAACAAGGACGATGACCGGATGGGCATCACTTCGCTATCTCCTCTCCTCCCCTCTACTCCGCTCCCTTCCCTCCCTCTCTTTCTCTTTTGTCCGAATAAAAGTGAATTTTCCCCCAAATTTTGTGGGTGTTTTAAAGGGGAGATTGTGTCACCATTCGAAATGGCAACAAGGACTTGCGGGGTCTCTATCGCCAATTGGAATGGACGACAAGGCCTTTCGATACTATTTGGTTTCTTAACAGGGCTCCTACCGCCATTCCAAATGGCGACAAGGACATTTCACCATTTGAAATGACAACAGAAGCCCATTTTTGTAATCTTATTAAACAAACATTTATTTTTGTAATTCTATTAAAATGTATTATTTAAAAAAATCCTCAATTGATTGTATAGGTAGCCATCAAATTATTTAATATCTTTACTTGCTAGTTAGATCACAATTTAGCACTATTGCGTTCCCTTTTTTTTCCTGTAACCATAACTTATGATTGATAGCTCTAATTTACCAACAATTTTCACTGGTAGCTTATTGACAATGAGGGGAATATGATGACATAGGTTTGACCTTCCGCCGCACCGTGCGCTACAATTCTGTCGTGCACCTTCCTCCCTCCAGCCATCTCGCCTCCCTTCCTCCGATCCACACGCCACCCCTTAGCCGTCTTGACTCCCGCCCCTCCATCACTATGTGTGTTTATCTGTGGTAATCTCTGTCGGATAGTGTAGTAGAAGCACAATGAGGATGCACTAGTCGTTGTTGGATAGTGTAGTAGAAGCACAAGAAATATGCAGTCGTTTATCGTTTGTCTACTTCAGTTTTGGTCTCTGTGTACTACACTTTGGTCATGTGTCTATTGCAAATGTTGGTATATGTCTACTGTAGTCGTTGGTTCTGTGTCTACTGTAATTCTTTTGCTACCCGCCTACTGTAGTTTTTCGTCATGTACCTACTGCTTTTTTAGTCCGATCGGATGAACTATAGCTAATGTATCCGTGTCCGATCAGATAAACTAGCACATTTGGTCTCGTGTCTACTACAGTTTTAGTCTCTATTTACTGCAATTTTGTTACGTGTTCACTATAATTTTTGGAATATGTCTACTGCAGTCATTGATCCCGTGTTTATTGCAGGTTTGGTCTCTACGTACTGCAGTTTGGTTATGTGTCTACTGCATTTTTTATATATGACCACTACAATCGTTGATCCTATGTCTACTACAGTTTTGATCTCAGCGTGTTGTAGTTTGATTATGTGTCTACTGCAACCAAGATGACTCTAGCTAGGAAGAGATCAAAGAGATAAAAACTATAGTAGATACAGGACCAACGATTACAGTAGACATTACGAAAAAATTACAGTAGACCCATCATGTTTTGATGGAGGACGTGTGAAGGATGTATCATGGGTTGATGCATATCAAGATAATGACCCGAACTTGAAGTGAAGATGCGTGTCATTAAGCTTCAAGAGGATGCTCAAAGCAAAGTTATAACTAGTTAGGGCTAAGGATGTGTTCCTATAGTCTTTTACCGGTTTTGGTGTTTGGTTGGAAGACCGGATTGCTAGTATAGATTATCGTACTATTAAGAGGGGTCTTGTCTAGTAACTTAAGTCTCATCATGTGTTGATAGCTCAATCTCACTTGCTCTAGCTCTCAGTGGCATGATGATATTATTTGCGAATGTGTTTTGCAAATAGCTGAGGCTCATGCATTTAATCCTTGTAGCATGTGACTATACTTTTCAAATGTGTTTTGCAAATGGTTGAAGTCCATATACCTACTGCTTGTGGCAGGATCTAAGTTTGCAAATGTGTTTATCAAATTGTTGGGATTCATGTATTTTCTCTTGGCATGGTCTAAGATTGTCCGTTGCTATTTCCTTAGATTTAGACTATGGTGTTGGCTCTTTCGAGTTGTGCTTTTTAATTTGATCAAATATGTTTGAGATCAATCAAATAGGTGAGCTATGTAGCCCTCTGGATAAGCTTTCAATAGAGTCCAAGATCACTCAATTCCGACATTGGAGTCAAAAGTTATGACCGTTTTTCCGAGTGTTGTTTGTGCTAAAAATTGGCCTGCGGTAATACCGTATGAGAATAGTTTTTTTTTTGGTGCGATAGTACCGCTGTACAAACCCGGTATTACCGCAGAGCATTTAATGCACTCTTTCCGACCATTGAATAGTAAGTGCGGTAATACCGGGTTTGTACAACGGTATTACCACAAATACTGATTCTTTGCTGATTTCTGCTCCCAACATCTATTTTTTGTTGTGAGGGCTATAAATACCCCCTTGGCCGGTTGAGAGACAATCTTTGGCATCTTATTTCACTCTCTTGAGCTAGTGTGAGCTTCTCCTCTCAATTGTGCATGTGTTGCACCTTGTGAGCAAGAAGAGAGGTCTCTAGTTGCTTGTGTTGTATCTAGAGATGAATTTTGTATCCACTTTAGCTTGTGCATTCGTTGTACATGGTGAGAGTCAAGCAAGGGGCTTAACTTATTACTCTTGGTGTTTGCCGACACCTAGATGGCGTGGAGGTGTCGTGGGCCGGTGATCTTCTCAAGAAGCTTGTGAGAAGACCCGACGTGTTGTGAAGGTTGGAGCTCACCTACCCGGAGCGGGAAAGAGCTACCACTAGTGGAATTGAGGTGTTTGGCTTAATTCATGAAGTCGGTCCAATTCGTTTGGCACCTCAATGTGGATTAGGGGAGACCGATAAGTCTCCGAACACCACGGTAAAACATCCTTGTGTCATTGTGGTTTGCTCTCTAGTGATTTACTTTATACAATTTACATTCCTAGAATTAAATGGCTTACATGTCTTTGTATGTTCACTATCATTGACATAGACTTAGGTTGTTGGTGCACTTAGTGAGACTAGTTGTTTTAGGCCTTAATTGTGCAAAATTGATTTGACTTACTCTTCCGCATTATAAACTCGTTTTTTGCCTAAGAAATTTTAAAACCGCATATTCACCCCCCTCTAGTCGGCCTCCTCGATCTTACAAATGGTATCAGAGCTTGGTCTCTCATTTTATTAGGCTTCACCGTCAGGAGAGTAAAGGATGGTAACTAGTGATATAATGCACCTTGGTGATACACCTCTATTCGATGGCACGAATTATGATATTTGAAAAATCCGCATATCTTGTTATTTTAAGGCCATGAGTCCTAAAATTTGGCAGATCGTAGATGTGGGTTTTTCTCCTTCAAATGATTCTCTTACTCGAACTATTGAGGAAGAGAAATACTCACATCTCAATGCTCAAGCTACTAACGCTTTATTTAGTGCTTTGAGTATAGAGATATTCGATGCCATATGCAATCTCAAGAACGCTCATAAGATGTGGACCTATCTTCAAGATAATTATGAAAGGTCCACCTTAACCAATGATGATTGCATAGAAGAATGGATGTCGGGAGAAGAATGCTCAATCTCTAGCTCTGACAATGAGAAGCCCTCAACCCTATCCATATCACCTCATTACTTTATGGCCAAAGGTAATAAGAAGGTAAATGATAATAATGAGTCCTCGTATAATGAGTTGATGGATATGCTTGAGGAGCTTAATGAGTATCTAGGGAAGGATAAATCAAAATTCAATGTTTTGAAGAAAGAGTATGTCTCACTTCAAAATAATTATGAGGAGCTAAAGGATGTTCATGAAAATCTCCTTCTCAACTGTTGTAAGAATAATTCATCTATCACGCTGACGGGGCCCGCCTCTCAGAAGACACGCGTACAGACCTGAGAAATGCTATTGTACTCATGAAAGACTGTAATACCCCTTGCTTGTACCCCTAGGCTAGCAATCCCACTGAAGGGTATTTCCGTCATTTGTACAGGCCCAAGAGCCTATAAATACCCCATGTATCCCTCCTTTCAAGAGGATGGCTCTCTTGAGCAATAAAGCAACCTATTCAAACTGGTGAGCCCTCGGGGGCTCCCTCTCCGGAGGTAACCCCCCGTTGGCTCACCGACAGGAGTAGGGAGGTCCTCTCGGACCCCCGAACCTGTATAAATCCTCATGTCATTTTTTACCATTGTAGACGACGGCCCTTCAGACGGCCGACGTCCACCCCCTCACTCGTGTTTGGTTTTTACACCTACAACATTGGCGCCGACCGTGGGGTCGTAGCTAATCGACGAAAGGCTATGTCCCCTACCAAATACTCTAAGTCCACGAAACCTCCTCTGGCTCCGGAGAGCGGTGATCTCGTGGATGACCCATCCGCTCTTTGAAGGAGCCCCAGTCGAGCACCCTCGTCAGAGATCAAGGCCATCCACCTCGAGATGGCAACGTTCTACATGCCCTGGGGCTCCCACGCGCGTCCTCCTCCCTTGTGCGGGTCGATGCGAGGCCCAGCCAAGAGCAAGCAGTTCAAGACACCTTCATAGCCAGAAGGCTAAGGATTCTGAGGCCAACCATCACCCCCGGGACACATGACGTCCATGCGGCGCGAGCGATGAAGGCTCGCTACGAGGGCTACCCCCTAACGTGCTCTTGTTGAGGGGCACCTGACATATAAATCTCGTATGGGCTCTCAAGACACTTTCCTCCAAGGATTTCACCCTCGTGGTGCGAGGGCGTCACGACCTCCGCGGTCTCCCCTAACAAAAGTCCATGGTGGCTTGGGCGTCCGTCGCCTCCACCATGGCGGCTCATGTCCCACTGGACCTAGGGCATGAGCGACCACCCTCGTGGTGCGTAGGGCGTCACGACCTCCGCGGTCTCCCTAACAAAAGTCCATGGTGGCTTGGGCGTCTGCCGCCTCCACCATGGCGGCTCATGTCCCATCGACCTAGGGCATGAGCGACCACCCTCGTGGTGCGTAGGCGGTACGACCTCCGCGGTCTCCCCTAACAAAAGTCCATGGTGGCTTGGGCGTCCGTCGCCTCCACCATGGCGTGCCCGTGTCCCATCGACCTAGGGCATGAGCGACCACCCTCGTGGTGCGTAGGGCGTACGACCTCTACGGTCTCCCTAGCGAAAGTCCATGGTGGCTTGGGCGTCCGTCGCCTCCACCATGGCGGCTCGTGTCCTACTAGACCTAGGGCATGAGCGACAACTTTGGTCCAGTACCAAGTTGATGGATGTCTTGAGACTCGTCCCCTTAGACTCGTGCCACACGCCGAATGACCTCCGGGTCCCCGCATGCCTAGCTCCATTGCTTCGCAAGGGTTAACCATTCTCATACATTCCCGATTATCACAAAAAACCCACCAACGGGGTAAAAGGGCTTCATTGCCCTCATAGTTCAGTGTCCCACGACTTAGCCTCGTGGGCGCCACCGGTGTGCCCATGACTCACTGTCAAGGGCACACGTCCAAGGTGCCCATGAGTTAGCCTCATGGGCACCTCCAAGTCCACTGGGGGGCTACCACCCCTGTGGGCCTTAAGGTGCCCCACGACTTAGCCTCGTGGACGCCCCTCCGATGTGCTCAGGACTTAGTGTTTGGGGCACACCTTCAAGATACACATGAGTTAGCCTCATGGGTGCCTCCAAGTCCACTAGGGGCTACCACCCCTATGGGCCATTCGCGCCTACGACTTAGTCTCGTGGCCACCCCTTTGATATGTCCATGACTCGGTCTAGATTGGCACTCAATCATCTACCGTCAACCTGGCTCGAATATTGATCAAGGACTATCATGCTCGCATAAGGCTATCACCTCGAAGATCCTAGTATCGAAAGTGATGGGACTCTACTAGTCCCTCGGCAACACTTCGATCAATGCTCATGTCAAACGAATGTTATCTTGCTACAAGAAATAAGTGTTGATCATTCTCTTTTTCCCGCAGAGACACTCGTGTTATCTACCTGTCGCTGCAACGTTTCTAGCTCGAACCGCGACCTTTCTGAGGAGTTCTACTTCGACAACTCTCATCAAGCCACGGAGCAAGAGGAGGACAACTTCGCCTACTTAGGCATCACTCCGACATGCCGTCCGCCTTGAAGGCTATGCCTCGGCTCGGCGGCCTCGCGTCCAAGACTTCGCCTACATAGGCTTCGCTTCGACGCACCGCTGGCCTCGAAGGGCTATGCCTCGGCTCGGCGACCTCGCATTCGTGACTTCGCCTATATAAGCTTCAATTCAACGCACTGCCCGCCTCAAAGGCTATGCCTCGGCTCGACGGCTCTGCGTCCACGACTTCGTCTATACAGTCTTCGCGCCGATGCGCCGCCCGCCTAGAAGGCTGTGCTTCAGTGGGCCGGTCTTGCGTCCATGACTTTGCCTGCACAGGCTTTGTTCGGATGCACCCCCTGCCCTGAGGGTTGTGCCTCGGTGGGGCGCCTCAGCATTCAGTACTTCATCTTCAGGGATGGAGCAACAAAAACCACCCCACACGAAGGGCCAACGAGAAGCGTCAATTTAGCACCTGCCCTCACGTAGAACACTCGCGCGATATGGAGTACAAAATAAGCTTAAGTCTTTGGGCACCCACGTACCCACCAAGCCAAAATTAGCTAAGTCACGGGTGCCCTTGCGCATATTCCTCAGCTCTCGTGCCTTGAGTCAGAATTTGGCAAAACCTCGAGTGCCTGCATTCCCGTCAAGCTAGAATTCGGCCAAGTCCTTGGCCAAGCATATTCATCAACAAGATACAAGACCTCAGCACTCTTCTTTACCCTCAGCGCCCTTGCAGCACCTGGGGCGGGGGGCTGGTGTTGAGTAATCCTACCACCTCGCCTCTACACGAGCCCCCTCGGGGCACCTTCACGACAACTTCGTAACCGCCAAAGGGTCACACCACCACCTTCGCTGACGGGCCATCACAAGATGCCCTCATGCTCGGCCCTCAAGACCCTCGCGTGCCCTTGCATGCCTTCGCAAAACCCTCGTGCCCGAGGCCTTTGCAAAACCCTCGCGATCGAGGACTTCGCAAAACCCTCGTGCAGGAGGCCTCATAAACCCTCGGCTCGAGGACTTCGCAGAAACCTCGTGCCCAAGGCCTTTGCAAAACCTCGCGCCGAGGCCTTCAGAAAACCTCGCGCCGAGGCCTTCGCAAAACCTCGCAAGACGCATTCTCGCGCCCGGCATGCCTCACGCACCCGTGCCCTCGCTCCCGAGCCTTATTGTTCATCGTCAACAAGCAAACACAAGCTAACAAACTGCACGTATACACGGGCAAAACACATCCGCAATCACTGTTCATACACATGGCAAAAGATCTACTGCAACAAAGGCTGAGGCATTTCATCAAACAGGCGGCGTGCAACGCCGAAATAGGAAGGGGGGCGGTCTGATGCCGCTGATGTCGGCCCAACGTCAACCACCATCAACACACCGAGGTCGTGCCACGCCGGAGGCCGGCACCTCCCGAGCAAAGAGCTCCACCACACCGGCAAAGACGCTGCGCCCGCTGCCGCTCCGCTTCCACCTCCGCGTGGATCGCCGTTGTGCCGGCAAGAACGAAACAAAATCGCCAGAGAGCGGCGCTGCATCACCGACAATAAATATCGCAAGGTAACGCGTAGTCTCTCGGCCATCTTTGGGCGGCTTGTGACAAAGAGAAGGGCACTGGTGGCGAGTGTGCTGCTGGTGAGTGCATGTGCACGTTCTGCTCCCATAAACTGCCTCCACAGCAAAAACTTGTGACCAAGTTCTTTGCATTTGTGACCACCGAAGCGGCGCCCTTGTGCACCAACGCCGGCGCTTCCGCTGCGCAGCGCTGGCTCCGGCGCCTGCGGACGGGCGCCCTCGTGCACCAAGATCCCGTGCGCCTGCTCACGGTGCCTTCGCGCGCAAAGCGCCATCTTGCAACAAATACCTTAAACGCACCTCGACGCCTCGGCACCTCGGCGTCTCGACGCGCGCCCTATGCTCGAGGAGAGTGGCGGTGGTGGCGAGCCAGCAAAGCAGCACGGGTGGAGGCGGAGGCGCAGCACCATGAGGCCGGAGGCGGGCCGGCGAGCACCGGTGAGCCGGACTAGGAGGCGAGGCCGAGGGGCTGGTGGTGACCACCATGGGCGATTTCAACCGAGGAACAAGGTGAGCCGGGCGTGGGGAGCTTTGACGGACGGGACCGAAGCGGCAGAGTCAAGCGAAGCCGGGCGGGCACGACGCCAGAGTTGCTGTCGGGCCACTAGGCGGCCAAGACTGCCGGCGGCGCTGCAAGTGAGGCGGCTCCACCAACAGAGGCGGCGAAGCTCGGCGAGCCCAGCCGAGTCTGTGGATTTGGCGGTAAGTCGGAGCGCAGCGCAAGTGAGGCAACTCCACCAGAGAGGCGGCGAGCTCGGCGAGCCTGGGCTGAGTCCGTGGACGGGCGGCAGTCGGAGCGGCGCGGCGAGGCGCTCCACCAATGTGAGGCGGCGAGCCCAATGAGTCTGTGGATTTGGCAGCAGTTTGAGCGGGCGGGCGGAGGCGGCTCCACCAGCCAGAGGCGGCGAGCCAATGAGTCCGTGATTGCAGCAGCGAGCGGCGCGGCGGGGCGGCTCCACCAATGAGGCGGCGAGCTCGGCGGGCTGGCCGAAAGGGCCATGGCGGGAGCGGCAGGCCGGAGCGCCGGCGTCGGCAGGCGCAAGAAGAAGGACCGGCCGGTCCTAGGAAGGAGCCAGGCTTCAGGAGGTCTGGAGAGAATGGTGAAGAAGTGAGGTGGAGAAGAAATATCTTTGCCTTGTCTAGAAGAGAAGGGGAAGTTTAGTTGGGAGCTCTACCGAAGGCATCCAAAGACAATACTAGTCATTTCGGTTGGTCATCCAAAGACAATACTAGTCGTTTCAGTTGGTCTAAAAGAAAAAGGAAGCTCAGTTTGGGGGCTCCGCCAGAAGCATCCAAGGGCAAGCAGTACCATACTCGGTCGGCTTGTCTAAAAAAGATGAGCATGGTCTAGAGTTTTTTGCCAAAAGAAGAAGGCAGGCTATATAACAATCAGGACAACAAAACCACTCAGTTAATTTGTCCTAGACAACATCACGTGAGGAGGCATTTTCACAGGGACAGTGCAAGGTGCAGACCTACACCAAAGATAAAAGAACAGGGACAGCTGACCCACGTTCAAAAGAAAACTCCGGGCCATATCACTCTCGAAGCACATTATCGAACGCAATCACTCTTGAACTCTTCTGAAGTATCGACCTCTGCATAGAAGGCACAATTCAAGACTGCCCCTTTTGGCGTTACTCCCGAATCGCCAAGGGGCAGGGGGGCTAGTGTTGTAAGAATAATTCATCTATCACGCTGACGGGGCCCGCCTCTCAGAAGACACGCGTACAGACCTGAGAAATGCTATTGTACTCATGAAAGACTGTAATACCCCTTGCTTGTACCCCTAGGCTAGCAATCCCACTCAAGGGTATTTCCGTCATTTGTCTGAGCCCAAGAGCCTATAAATACCCCATGTATCCCTCCTTTCAAGAGGATGGCTCTCTTGAGCAATAAAGCAACCTATTCAAACTGGTGAGCCCTCGGGGGCTCCCTCTCCGGAGGTAACCCCCCGTTGGCTCACCGACAGGAGTAGGAGGTCCTCTCGACCCCGAACCTCAGATAAATCCTCGTGTCATTTTTTACCATCGTAGACGACGGCCCTTCAGACGGCCGACGTCCACCCCCTCACTCGTGTTTGGTTTTTACACCTACAACATCAACGAACTCAATAACACTACAACACAAAAGCCCTATAGAGACGTCTATTTTATGGGTTAAAAACGTTTTCAATCATCTCTATAGCGTCGTAGAGTCGTTTTTGTAAAGCGTCTCTAGAGCGTCTCCCCACGTACCGTGTCAGAGATCGTAGAGACGTATTGTTAAGCGTGTATACAATGATATGAGTCGTTTAGATTGCGTGTCTACAAGCTTGGAGATGCTTTCATATATGCATTTCCATATCGTCTCTACTCTCCCTAGTGACACTTTATTGCATGCCAAGAAACATAGATACACATTCATAGACGTATTTAGATTGAGCTAGAGATGTCCATTTTTATTTTGTTATGTAGAAATATTTTATCGCTAGTTAAACTACAATGATTCGGAGGATATAGTATCAAGGATATAGTATCACATATTTTCATAAGAAGTTTTAGATCTTAGGTAAAACCATTTCAAATGTAGAATTACATTGTCGATATATAAAAACCAGAAGAAAAAAACATAGACACTCCGTTGCGGACTGAATTGAGTTAATAACTGAATCTAGCATCCACATACAAAGGTGCAAACACACTGAAAAAATTCCTACAATTGAATCAAAGCGACGAGTGGCTAGAGGGCAACGACAAATCTTTTTAGGAACAAAACACCTAATCCACCTCCAAATCGCAGAGCACAGTACAATTGCTCAAGATAAACTTGTTTATTATGTCTATTCATGTCTCAAAAATAAATCATGCACACATGACATAAGAAGGGTTTTATTTATCGAAAACAAAGGAAATACACAATAAGAAATTGAAAGCACAAGAACCGCAACAATACTTTTTTTTTGAAGTAGCAAATTGTAAAGATAGAAATGATAAAGCATAAGAAATAGTCTCTTCAATTTAAGTTGTCAAAAATACCAAGAAGTAGTCAACTTCTACAGAACTGGAGTAAAAGTGCACCTTTACTTTGTAGCATATAAAAAAAAAGCTGAAGTGATGACCCCTGGAAAGAAAGAAAGAAATCAAGAAATGATCAAGAAGACTCGCATGGATATATCTTGAAATGTCCATACATGATTAACCAAAACAATGCGAATTTATCTAGCAGCCAAGAATCAGCAACCATATGAATAGGCCGAAGTTAGCAAAACTGAAGCTTTGGCATACCTGCCTATAAGAGTTTTCCTTGTCTAGTGATGAGCAAAGCAGTATCTTGCACTAGAAACGATCAAGGTGACAATATGATCCAGGGCTACCAAAAATCAGATGATAACTGGTAAACTCGTAGTTCAAGCATTGCCTTTCCAGTACAGATGACATCTGATTCTAACACACAATGTAATTCAACATCCTGCAATGGTGCACAACAAAGCATGCATTAAGTTGCAGCTATAAGGAAAAACAACAAAAACTGAATGAGAATCATGGCAATGAGCAACCAAAAATGGCACAATGATTGTTGAGTAATATTAGAAAAAGATCAAAGAAATTTTAACAGTGAATCTGGGTAGTTAACATCATGATGCAACACAGTCTTATGATATGCAGCAATGCTGAGATAGTATACTAAAATACTTTATAGTTAATACAGTTGGACTGGCACTAGGAGCAATATGCAATGGATGGGCTAGTCATATAAATTTTAGGTCCTTTGAACAATTGGTATGACTACAAATGAAAAGTTAGAGTTGTCAAATTTCCAAATTTTATCGTCAGAGTCAGACAACTTGATTAGCTTATATAACTACTTAAAGGATAAGACATGGAACTAATATTAATTACCGGATAGGCAGTCATGTGCAGTGAACTTAACTTACCCACAAAAATTTAAAAGAACGTTAAGAAAATACTTACCTTAAGAACACACTAGAAAGATTCTCTAAAGGTAAGAAACAGTTAAACATGATTCTGGACACGTCTAAATCTCCTTATAAGAAGCAAGGTTTAGGATACAACTCTGCCCAGGACAAATCCAAGTCTAATGTCATTCAGGTCTTGAAAAAAGGCTTAGTTGAATTCAAAACCCAACCTGCAAAGACTATTTTTAAATCTGCAGGGTTTGTCCAACCTTCTATTGAGTCAAAAGGTGCTTCTACCAGTGGTACCAAATACCATTGCACCTATTGCAAGAAGAGTGGACATTTGGTTGAGTTCTGTTGGCGTAGGTTGAAGAACACTGAGAAACATATTGCTAGAATGTCATCTAATCAACCTAGAGCTTTTAGGAGACATGGTCACTTAGAAAAGAAGAAACCTGGTCTAGGATTTGTTGCACATGCTCATCATCATATTCCTAGACAGAATGCATCTCATGTTCATGTAACCATTGCTCAGAATAGAATCGCAAATAAAATCAAGGATAGCACTTCGCTTTGCATACAACTTCATGAGACGTGTGTCTCAAGATCGGGTTCCCAAGTCGCTTTTAACTAACCCCAGTATTGAGACACATCGTTCTTTTGTGCCTTGATTTTTAGGATCGCCGCGAAAGGAGGAAGAACACGTGGCTCGTCAACTCCGGCTGTTCACGCCACATGACCGGAGACTCAAGATGGTTCACTTCCTTCACGCGGTTGACGGGTGATGACTTCATTACCTTTGGAGATGATACACAAGGGCGAATTGAAGGAACGGGATCAATCAAGGTGAATGACAGATTCATCTTAAAGCACGTCGCCCTTGTGGACAAGCTAAGGTACAACTTGCTTTCTGTTTTGTAGCTTCTTGATGATGGCTACGAAACTTGTTTTAAGAAAAATGCCTGCCGTGTGCTTGATTCTATCGGTGAGCTTGTTTTTGGGATTTCTAGAGTTGGTAGAATCTTTGGAGCTGATTTTTCTGAATCTCTTGCTGGATCTCTCAATGTTTAATTGCATCTTCTTCTTATATCTGGCTTTGGCACCGATGTTTGGGGCACATTGGTTTTGATCATCTGACGCGAGTTAGCGGCCTTGATCTCATGAGAGGTTTGCCTAAACTCAAAGCTGTCAAGGATGTTGTATGTGCGCCCTATAGGCATGGCAAGCAAGTTGCCGCCTCACACCCTTCATTGACTATGGTCATGACTGACGAACCAGGACAGTTGCTTCATATGGATACTGTTGGTCCTGCTAGGGTTCGGTCAGTCGGTGGCAAATGGTATATCCTTGTCATAGTTGATGATTTTTCCAGATACTCTTGGGTGTTCTTTCTTGCTTCGAAGGATGAGGCTTTTGATCATTATCATGATCTTGTTCTTCGTTTGGCTTCTGAACTTCCTGGTGCCTTGAGAGCAATTCACAGTGACAATGGTACAGAGTTCAAGAATACTTCTTTTGCCTCTTTTTGTGCTGAGCGTGGCATTGAGCATCAGTTCTCTTCTCCACACGTCCCTCAACAAAATGGCGTTGTGGAAAGGAAGAACAGGGCCTTAGCCGAGATGGCTAGGACGATGCTAGATGAGTATAGCACACTGAGGAGGTTTTGGGCCGAAACTATTGCAACAGCTTGCCATATTTCAAACCGTGTCTTTTAGAGGCCATCTTTGGGCAAGACTTCTTATGAGCTTCGATTTGGCAGAAAACCCTCTGTTTCTCACTTTCGAGTCTTTGGATCAAAGTGTTTTATTCTCAAGACAGGAAACCTAGATAAATTTGAATCAAGGACTTGTGATGGTTTATTTCTGGGTTATCCTGCTCATTCGAGGGGTTTTCGGGTCTTTAATGTTGAAACTAACATTGTCTAGGAGACATGCAATGTTACTTTTGATGAGACTAGCCCTGGAGCTAGATCCGATGTTTCAGGTAACATACAGGTGACAGAGAGCATTTTTGTTGAAGAAGATGATGATGATTTCGATATTGCTCCTTCACCTGCTGCTGATGTTCCTGTCTAAGCTCCAGAACTTGCTACGACTGCTTCACCTCCAATTGAGGCTCCTGATGCATCTTCATCATCAATAGTACCTACAGAGGTTGAGGAGATGCTATCTCTCCCAGGCGCTCCACTGCACATTCAGAAGCACCACCCACCAGATCAGATGATTGGTAATCTTCATGAGCGAGTCACTCACTCCAGGTATCATGATCCGAGTCTTTTCTCTCACTCTGTATTTGTAGCTTTTTTTGAACCCTACGATATATCACATACTTTATCTGATTCTAGCTGGGTCAATGCCATGCATGAGGAGTTAGAGAATTTTGAAAGAAATAAAGTCTGTAACCTTGTAGAACCTCCTAGTGGTCATAATGTGATAGGAACCCATTGGGTGTTCAAAAATAAACAAAATGAGGATGGCTCTGTGGTTAGAAATAAGGCTAGGTTGGTAGCTCAGGGCTTTATCCAAGTTGAGGGGTTAGATTTTGATGAGACCTTCGCTCATGTTGCTAGACTAGAAGCCATTCGCATTCTGCTTGCATTTGCTGCAGCTAAAGGTTTTAGGTTGCATCAAATGGATGTTAAGAATGTCTTTCTGAATGGTTTTATAGAGGAGGAAGTGTATGTTAGGCAACCCCCTCGCTTTGGGAATCCCAAGCACCCATATCGTGTTTACAAGCTATCCAAAGCCTTGTATGGTCTTAAGTAAGCCCCTAGAGCCTGGTATGATAGATTTAAGACCTTCTTGCTTAAGAATAATTTTAAAATGGGAAAGGTAGATAAGACTCTTTTCATTCTTAGTCATGGCAATGACTTCCTGCTTGTTCAGATTTACGTTGATGATATCATCTTTGGTGGTTCCTCTCATGCTCTTATTTCCAGTTTTTCTGAGACCATGTACAGGGAATTTGAGATGAGTATGATGGGTGAGCTCAACTACTTTTTGGGGCTTCAAATCAAGCAATGGAAGGAAGGGGTCTTCATCCATCAAATGAAGTACACGAAGGATCTGCTCAAGCGCTTCGAGATGGGTGATCGCAGTTTATCGCCACTCCTATGGCGACTTCGATCGCTGGATCCAGATGAGGAAGGAGAAGCCATGGATCAACGCGAGTACCGCAGCATGATCGACTCTCTTCTATACTTGACGGCCTCAAGACCGGACATCCACTTCGCGGTTTGCCTCTGTGCGAGGTTTCAGGCGTCTCCGAGGACTTCACATCGCCAAGCCGTTAAGCGCATCTTCAGATATTTACACTCTACCCTCCAGTATGGCATTTGGTATTTTTGCTCTTCTTTGTTGTCCATTTGGGGGTTTTCTGATTCTGATTTTGCGAGTTGTCAGCTAGATAGGAAGAGTGCCTCTGGCACTTGTCATTTCTTAGGCACTTCTCTTGTTTCTTGGCCTTCTAGGAAGCAGTCTTTTGTTGCACAATCCACTACTGAAGCTGAATATGTAGCTACTGCTAGTTGCTGTAGTCAGATTTTGTGGATGGTGTCCACTCTTAAGGATTTTGGGTTAAACTTTGCTAGTGTTTCTCTTTTCTGTGATAACACTTCTGCTATTAACATTGCTAAGAACCCAGTGCAACATTCTAGGACCAAGCACATAGACATTCGCTATCACTTTCTTAGAGACCATGTCGAGAAGGGTGATATTATGCTGCATTTTGTGGAGTCCGAGGCTCAACTGGCCGATATCCTCACCAAGCCTTTAGACCCAACAAGGTTTGCCACCTTGAGGAGAGAGTTAGGGGTAATTTATCCCTATGGTTGGTTTGAGGGGGAGTTGGATCTTTTCTGATCTTACCTTGTTCATTTGATCTTTTCTTTATCTTCTTTTTGAATTTTTTGATCCTTTTGATCTTTTTAGGCTTTTTGAGCTTTTCATGCATCTCATTGTATCATATTGCATTCATATGAAAAATCCAAAAAGATGCATTGTAATATAAGCTTTTCTGCTTCTTTTTCAAAATTGATGAAGCTTTGCTTATTACCCTTTGGAGCTTTAGTATTTCAATTCTTGCTCAATGTCATGTCTAGTTCTTTGACTTGCTAGAATTATCATGCTTTCACATGTGTAGCTAAGTCTTTGCTGAATGAGCTAGAACTCTAAAACAACTTGAACTAAAAACTGCAATTTGTGGATGTTTTAGCTAGTTGTGCAATTAGTGCTTCTTTTGTGACATTGGCCCTGTCAAAATTGTTTTGTTAGCTCTTGAATCTAAAATTGATCATTACTTGAGCTTCTTGTTCTACTGAGAATCTAAAACTGCTCTTGTGCAAAATGAAAAATGAAAAATCAATTTCAAGATTGTCTTGTGCTTAAATTGTGCCAAACTACTCTCACGAGACTGCATGTCCAAGACATAAACTTGGAGATAGTTTGATGATCCAGACGATCTCATGGGGACTGCTTGTCAAAACTGATATGAACCTCAAGATTTGTCGTCCTGGTAGTAGCTTAGGAAGAGTTTGTGGATGACTCCTAGTCCAAGATCTTCTTTACTAAGATATACCTTTAATCAACTTCTGGTCGAAGCTTAGGAAGAGTTTGTGGATGGCTCCTAGTCTAGGATCTTCTTCACTAAGTTAGACCATTAGTCAACTTCAATATTCATTGAAAATAAAAAACCGTTGAAAAATGGGCGTTTTGAGAAAATTGAGCAAAATAATTCAATTCAGGACCTGTTTGTCTCTTAATGTGGTCATTGATAGCTTTTTGATCTCACATTGATATTTTGACATGGCCATTATCATTTTAGGATCCCTGTTGATGAACTTGCTAAATTTGAAGCTTTGCTTAAATTGATAAAATTCATTGCTTTATATTGAGCCTTCGAGCTTAGCTTTGATATATATATATGTATTATCATGATCTTGCTAGCACTGTTAGGCTTGATATGTTGTTTGTGCAATATTAGAAATGCTAACTTGTTCTTTTGGGTAATCTCCAAAGCTTCTTGTAATAAAAAATTGAAAAATACAAAAAAATGAAGCCACTCTATTGCATTTCATGCATGCTCCTTCTTATGATTTTTCCTCATTCTGCATTTGTTATCTCTGGACGAGAGGAAGGCGTGATTCCTTGATGACTCCATTGTCAAAGGGGGAGAAGATATTTCAAGATGTTTAAAGGGGAGAAGATATAAAAGTGTTAAAAAGGGGGAGAAAATTGGAGAATTTAAAATTTTCTGAAATCTGAGGATCATAGTGAGAGGAAGTTTCTTATTTGCATTCTTATGGTCTTATTGCCTTTTCTGAACTTGAATTGCAATTTTTGATCCTCACGATGATCAAAGGTCATATCAAAAAATTGTTCTTTCAGATGGACCTTAAGTGAGATTTTTGACTCTTTTAATAAAATAAGAAAAAAATTCGAACGATTAAATTACTTCTCCCGAATATCCAACTGACTGATTAATTTCTTATAACGTACTCTATTTTTCTTTGCCAAATAAGCCAGCAAACGTTGACGTTTTCCCAAAAGTCTTCGTAGACCTCTTTCCGAAGGTTCTTGTCTTGTGGGGAATGATGCACAAATTTTTGGAATCCGGTTCGTAGACCTCTTTCCGAAGGTTCTTGTCTTGTGGGGAATGATGCACAAATTTTTGGAATCCGGTACCAACAGGTATAATCCCCCCACAGAACTACATTTTCTTTCAGGCCTTTCAACCAATCAATACGACCTCGTAGGGCAGCTTTTGCTAAAACTTGAGATTTTGACTCTTTCCGGAAAATGAAGCTTTCTCGCTTTCTTTTGCCTTATATCACTTGCCTCTACTATTCTGAAGCCAACTTGGTCATTTCCATTGCTTTCTCTTGCATTTCGACCAAGTTGTGCCTTTGTGCGAAAACGTCGAGTTTTTACTTTTCAAACCTCAAAATTTGCTTTTATGGGAAATTGCCAATGTGTTCATCAAGGGGGAGATTGTGGATATCATGGGGATATGTGCACGATCTTAGGATGATGTTACAATTGGCATTGTCGTTAATGGTTTGTCGAAACAAAGATTTTCAAAGAAGTGTCGATAATCGGTCATATCGGCGTGTAAGTCGCAGACGATCGACCAGCAGCGTAGTACCGGCTTGTAGAGGGTGGTAGTACCGCATCGCGGTGTGACCGTTTGAGTAGCGGTATGGAATTTTCAGAGAGGATGTTTTTGGGGAGTTTTAGATTTCCTTGAGAAGCTGATGCGACCGTTAAGTATATGCTGCGATACGACCACGGTCTGCGGTAGTACCAAATTTCATCGGGCGGTTGTACCGATTCTGTTTCTAAGTTTCGGTTAACTTGGAGAATTGTTTTGGGTTAGGTCAAGTTCATGGGTTTCATGGCATATGTGTTGCATGATGCATGTTTTGACTAACGTGGGTCAAGTTGTGAAGAACTTGTTCCCATAATTGATTTCTTTGTCTATTGTTGTTCAGGTTGCTTGGAGGTCAATGACGGTCAACGGCGAGGATGATCGGAACTAAGCTTGAAGAGCTGAGGTCCAGAACGATCGGGGATGCCGGGTGAGGTCAATGGAGTCAAGCATGGCGCAAGAGGGACAAAGGTGACCGAACAGGCAGTTCGGTGCGACAGGTTGGATCAAGCGGTGCGGGGGTCGGTGCAAGTGCCATGGTGGTTTCGGTGGGAGCCGGATGGGAGAGACTTGCCGACATGATGAGAGCCGTTGGATCAACCTACACGTGGCAAAGCATGGAAGTGCTTCACGAAGATGGGACTTGGTCTTTGCAAAAAGATCGAGAAGGGGTATTTTGGTAAAATTATCAAATACCACCTTGGTGACCTTTTACCAACCCGCAGCGCAAGACGGCGCATGATGAAGCGGATTAGGTCAAGAGGAGATGAAGACGGCGTTTTAAAATACGTGTGTATGTGACACGTTTATGTGTGGGCCTTAACGGGAGCCCATTAGGGTTAATGCTTATAGAAGCTCTAAGCCTCCACTATAAATAGAGGAGGGAGGTGACTGCACCCCTTTCAACCATTTCATTATTGAAAACCCTAGTTTTGCTTTTGTGCTTAGGGAGAAGATAGTTGGAGGTTAGGGTTCTAGAGAGTTGGATTTGATTTCGTGCTCATGTATTGAGTCTTTGTCCTTCATTGATGGAGTGGCTGTAAACCAATACCATATCAAATCAATCCAAGGAAAGATTGCTCAAAGATGTATATATTTGCTTTTCTTCTCTCTATTTGATGATTTTGAGTCTTTCTTTGATTCGCGAGTTTTCTTATAGTTTCTTATCGTGATTTAGCTTGCTGTGACATGTGGGAATACATATAGGATCATCTTGATCATCAATCACCCACGAGCAAGTGTTTGGATCATATTTTGGTTTTGACTCGGTTTTTGGAGCAACCTTCGTTCGAACGGAAAAAGGTCAGAACTTTGGCAAGGATCTTCACAATCTTTGCATGGAATAGGTTCCTGACATCCTTAGGAAGATGTGTTTCAAGTTTCGTGAAGTTTGGAGTTACGGATTAAAAGTTACGTCATTTTTTTATTTCTTTTTCAGGCTGTTTACTATTCATTCGTCTGATTTTACTGTTCATCCGGTACAACCGGTACAGTTCGTTAGTACTGTTCATCAGGCTGTTTTTGGTCGTTTCTTTTGAGGGTTTGAAGGGGATTCAGTACAAGTCTTCCGCTACGCTTATATATATTGATCTTCATAGTTCTCATAGCTATTGGAGTCAATATCATGTTTGAATCCAGTCAAAGCGAAAAATAGATAGTTCTCCTATTCACCCCCCCCCTCTAGTCATCGTTTCGGTCCAACAGGAAGTACCGCCCAAGTCAATTAAGGACCCGGATCTTGTGATGATCTCTCGTGTAAAAAAAGTGCAACTACAAGTCTATAATGGGTACGACCTGGCTAACTAATTTGTTCGCCTCCTCGCAACTTCACCATTGGTGGGTGTGTGGTGTGTATTAAGGGTAAGGGAGCCACCAAACTACACGGCGCAAGTGGGAGACCTCCTGGGGGCGTGGCCTAAGAAGGTGATACCTGGTGGGTGGAGTTGTGTTGAGGTAGAGCATTGTAAAGGCCTTATGACAATCATCTTAGTCGCACACCTATGGAAGTGTGCCAAGACGGACATTATAATTTGATTGTTTCTTGTGGGTAAAGTGTACGAACTCTGCAAAGTAAAAAAAAAACTATCTAGATAGCTATGCCCACGGTCATGGGTGGTGCCGAGAACTTGCTTGAAGTAGCTTTCATTTTTATAAAATAATTTGTGGGTGGGATGAGAGGATGGGTTGGAGCCTAGTGATTGGAAATATTAGGTTGGAGCCTAGAGATTTGAGATGGCCTGGTTGAGAACCAGTGATAAGTACGGGATGTGACCCGAGAACGGACATGAGCATTGGGTGGATGGAGTCACTCAGTGATATAGGAGGTTGGAGCCTCCACTAGTACTTTACAACAAAACTCAGTTTTATCAAAACTTGTGTTAGTTAAAATGCTAGGTCTTAGGAATTGCTTACTAACTATTCTAATTTAAACTTAGCTTTGTGCAAATAAAAGAACCATGAACCTCCCTCTGATTAGCCTTGCATATATAATAATTGCATTCTGTGTGTTGGCTCGCGAGTACGGTTATGTACTCATGCTCGCTCAATATATTATTATCTAGTAAGCATAAAAGAAAGATATATGGACATTTATGAGCATTCGTCAAAACTGGAGATCAAGAAGGCCAAGAACTAGGTCGCGGACCCCAGACAAAAGCTTGTGGGTATATCGTGAGGGCTCCACGTGTTGCACTTTAAATTCAGCTTTCGCTGCTGTTTCTTTAAAGGTATTTGGCCTAGGCGGCCAATTTGAAAGTCAAACATCATAAGATATATTTACGCTTTTTTATTATTATGCAATAACTTTACATTTTCATGATATGTGTTTGATATCCAATGATATAACTGTGAGCACTAGCTGCTGATCCAGGGACTGTGCTGCGAACACAGAAGATTCCAAATTACAAATTTGGGGTCTGACAGGTAGGATCGTACAAAAATTTTGATCATGATTCTACATATTTTTTGTTATAATCATAATAATATTAATATTCTACCAATTTAAGACTACCATAACCGGTCCAGTCAATCTGGATGGTAGAAATATAGAATCGTATGGCTAAAATCGAAATTTTGACAACCTTGCTTACGTGCTTGTCCAAGTATTCATCTACTCGGCAATTGTATATATACCCTATTATTGGATTCCAACTAACCATTGCCAAGTTCTTTTGGTTTGCACTCTTCATGTTGGTAAGCTTCTGACCGATGGGTCATGGGTCGTAATATCGACAGCCCAGGATGCATTCTGACCATACTTATCAATTCAATTCCGGTACCGACCGGAATGGCTGGAACATATCATACCAGCACCCAAACCGGCACACTGTAGCCCTAATCTCGTACCGGCCTCAATACCGGTTAATACCGCCCATTCCGCCATTCCAGTATCGGTAAAAAAAAATCAAAATTGAAGTGATCACTTCTTTGAATCAGCTCGGAAGGCCAAGTCAAATACTACTCCTTTGGTAAATGAAATTATACTAGACTATGGTAAAATATATGAAATTATGAACTCATGTTGTATTATTTAACTACGCATGACCTTTATATTTATGAACTAATTGAACTATGTGTCATTTTTATTCTATGGTTATGTATTTGAAGTGAGATTCTAAGTGAAATTATGTGTGCATATAATTACATATATATTTATAAATAAATATTATTATATTAAAATCTGGAACGGAAATGGATTGCTCAGCCGCACGGCCATATTTTCTTTGCCGTCAAAATGGGCCGTTCTTCGGCGATGAGGGCCTCCATGGCGCCGGCCGCGGATTTTAGGCTTTTTAGCCGCGTCCCGGTTCACTGCTACGCACCACGTTCCCGTGGATGGACATGGACCGATCGATCCAGTCGGAAGACTGGCATGCCCGCGGTTGCTTCCGTTCCATGCATTTCCAACGTGCGTGCATGGATGGCACGTTTCTTCTTCTTCTTCTTCTTCTTCTTCAAATGGCACGTACGTTTCAGAAACCTGCTCGCGCGTGTATATACTTGTACCTCCTGCAGTACGTACCTACGTACAAGCAAGGCACAAGGTGCGGAAACGAGTCAACGTTGTTGTTATCTTGGGAAAGGAAAAACGTGCGTTCATGTGTTACATACGCAACAGATAGGCAGTATCGATTTGATTGATTTCATGTTCAGGCACGAGCACGTCCGTCCGCGTACATGCATGTGTACGTCCGTGTGCTGCCAAGGGACACAACAGTGCAGAACAGGAGAATATATATCGATGGAGAAGTTGTGGCTCCTACGCCAGATTGAAACGTGCGTCGATCGTCTAATAATTAAGGCCTACACGCGCGCACAAGAAACTTGATATATGCTAGCTTGCTGCTTGCTTGACCTTCCTCCTGCTCAATCTGAGTTTAATTGTGAGATCGTTATTGCATGGTAGCAGAACAAGTTTGGCGCGAGTCCTTATCCTCGTTTTTATTTTCTTTTGTCTTTTTCCTTAGGTGGAAGCAAATAGACAACAATATCGATCGATCCTTCGAAGTTGGAGATATGTATTCATGCGTGTACCTGTTTGTAAGTCAAGGCAATTAAAGGTCCTCTTTGGACGAGTGTTATAGCTTATCACTTTGATTAATTCCCTTACCGCAATTGCATATACATGCACAGGCACCTTGGTGTCGTGTCTACTGTCTAGCTAGCTTCTTATTGATTTCCTCCTTTCGTAGGCTTATTGATCTCCTCCTTTCCTTAATTTATCTCCATCCTGTTTTGCATGTGCATGTTCTTCCTGCTCTCGGAATTGATTCCAGAGAGATTTCTTCCAGCTTAACAAACAATCGCCATCATTACTTAGTAGTACACTATACTATGTCTACTCATCCTGATTATCGATCTTGATTCTTGAAGATTTTTCGGTCCTAAACTCGGACCGTTCGATCATGCAACCACATTCTCTAGGGACTAGCTAGCTCCTCGATGGTCTGTCCTGACTCTGCCTCTTATTGCCACTCAAATTTTCTCTTGCCACATATTGATCGGTAAGGAACTAAAATTAATTACTCCCCGGTCACAAAAATATAACGTTTTTTACTTCTCAAAATCAACAATATGTCATTTTGACAACTAAATTTTATTATCATGTATTTGAACAAAGTTATACAAGTGTAGTATTATGAAAGTACTTTGTATGACAAGGTCACTCATACCAATTTCATATATCCAAACTATATGTACTATAAAATATTTATGGTCAAAATTAATATAATTTTACTCCACGCATTCTAGAGTGTCACTCTTTTGTGACTGGAGGGAGTATTTGCAACACAACTACATATACTCTTTGAATTGCAGTTATTGAATTAATTAATTGCTCTGTTTCCTTATGTTTGTCCATAACTCGCCATGCACACAAAACAGGTAGTAAATCTAAGAAAAAAATTAATAAGAAATGATCATACATACTCATATTAAATTCTACAGTCACTTAACCTCTTCAAAAGTATTAAATCGGGGCAGAGAGCGGAAACATTGTAATAACTATGTCCAACTGAAGCTAGCTAGCTAGCACAAGTCAATGCTAATGCAAGTTGCTAGTATTGTAGCATAATAGCCATATAGGAGTACATATGGTATATGAGAAATGGGAATACGCTCGGCGGTTCCTACGGCCAGGGAAACCATCAGTGCGTCCCTGCCGCCGCACAAGAGCCTGAGGACGCACTTCACTGTGTGAGACGTGATTGGGATGCTCCTGCCGCCGCTAACATGGATCACCATTTCGTTGGGGTCTATCCTGTCTATCAGGAAGCATAGCAGGTCGCTTCTATCAAGTCCCTCGAGGTTGAACCTGAGAAGGCCACCGAAGCTGAGTCTCGTAACCTCAGTCATCTGGCCTATTATCAGCTGGCCAATGGTCGAGACAACGAGGGTAGGGGCGCACCTAATGCACGTCGTATACGATCTGTGCTTCCTCTCCGCCACAGCCTGCTTGAAAAAGAATGATTTACTGCCGCTATGACTAAACAATTACTAGAACTTGCTACGGATTTATTGCTCAATAATACATGACGATAACAGGTTAGTGAACCAAAACAAAATTATTGTAATATGAATAAGGATTTACTGCTATATATGCATCTCTTTACTAGGGCAAACTCCGCCGCGGGCTCCGCGCAGGACGTCAGGGCAACAACGTCCTTTGGCTTGATGACCTTACTCTTCTTGCCCGACTGTTTCTTCTGAGAAATACCATCACGTGGATCTGCGACGAGTAAATCTGATGCTTGTGCTATGGCGGGTTCTGGTTGAGATGGGTCCACAAAAATCACCAGTGTGGTCCGACTGTCCTCTATGGTGATCTTCCTCACCTTCGAGAGAGCCTCGCCGGATGTCCTCATTTACTGTCACAGCGAAAAAAATAAATATATATAAAAAATGTGTGATTTACTTCAAAGCTTGTATCCATGCCATGTTTTACTGGTTTCGCATGCACCGGCTCTGGAAAACACGAATTTGGGAAGGGGATTGCCGGAGGCAACTCGATTGTGCTGAGTTGGGGGAATTTTTGTTTGGAACCCTAAATTTTTCCACGCAGCAAGAAAATATGAAACAAATGCAGCGAGATTTTTTTGGCTTGTACGTGGAGACTTGCAGGGTGGGTGGGGGTTGAAACCGAAGATCGTCTCTGATCATGTACGACCGGGTAAATACCATCTAAACGAACTTGTTATACTCCATTATTATCTACTGTTCATCCTCTCCGAGATACTCCTGTCCTGATCTGGTTTTTGGGTGCGGCGTCCCTCCAATAGTGATCCACTAATTGTGTGATTTAATTAAAGTAGTAAAAAAAGGAGATATTAATGGAACTACCTGCCGAATTCTCAGCCACGTACGTCTGACGTATTCACGGGAGGAGAGAGTATGTAGTATGTATGCATAATTTTGAATTTTTGTTGTACTGGGACAATTTCGTCCTAGGTTAAAGGATATGGTGCATTCAACTAACGTATACTCTATGGCCTGTGGAGCAAATAGTAAATTAGAGTATATATATATATATATATATATATATATATATATATATATATATATATATATATATATATATATATATATATATATATATATATATATAGCTCTCATTATCTTTATAAAAGAGAAAATTGCACTATAGGTTTCTAAACTTGCGAGATGGCCACTTAGCTCTCTCAACTTGTATTTTACCTTTTCAGCCCCCTAAAGTTGTGAGGTTGTGCCACTTAGGTCCCTGAACATACGAGGTTGTGCTACTTAGCTTTCTAAACTTGTATTTTACTTTCTCGCCCCCCTGAACTTGCAAGGTTGTGCCACTTGGCTCCCTGAACTTACGAGGTTGTGCCACTTAGCTCCCTGAACTTGAATTTTACTTTCTCAGCCCCCTGAACTTGCGAGGTTGTGCCACTTAGGCCCCTGAACATACGAGGTTGTACCACTTAGCTTTCTAAACTTGTATTTTACTTTCTCGCCCCCCCCCCTGAACTTGCAAGGTTGTGCCACTTGGCTCCCTGAACTTACGAGGTTGTACCACTTAGCTCCCTGAACTTAAATTTTACTTTCTCAGCCCCCTGAACTTGCGAAGTTGTGCCACTTAGCTTCCTGAACTTACGTTGAAGCGAAGTTCGTTGGATACGATGTCGGTGACTTCATCCCCTCCAAGTTCGGTGGACTCGTCACCACCCTGTTCCGGCCATGTTCATCATCCATGTCACCTCACGCCGACAAAAATGGATTCTTTGGACCCAGGAACGCACCGTGCTCACGTTTTCGCCGGAGCTCCACCATCAGAGCTTGTCGTTGCCCTCGCGCTTGCCTTCTCTAAGTCGGCCGTGAGAGAGAGCGAGAGAGAAGTACATTATTACTTCTCTCTCTCTCTCTCTCTCATGGTGATTCACTAGATCAGCCTTTTCTGTTAGCAAACGGCCAAATGGACTTTGTGTAGGGTGAGTAGCTTCTGCTCTGACACTCGGAATATACTTATCTTTCTCACGGCTGACTCAGAGGAGGTAAGGGCGAGGGTGGCGGTGGCGGCAAGCTGCGACGGTTATTCTATGCTCAGGACAACCCACTGCGCGCGAACTGAGCCTCCCCTACGGAGCGCCGAACAGGTCATTTTCGCCCACCAACCCACGATCCCCCACGCATGACGTCACGCGTCCAGTGTGCGCTATGACGAGTTTGAAAGTAATTGTGATAGCAATGTTACTGCTGCACGTATCACCACGTTTATTTTTTTACGATTGTTTCATACGCGCATCGCTGGATCTGTAGTAAACTACAAGTGGAGTCTAGTAAATCTTTTGCGTAACAGAGCAGTAAAGTCATGTGGAGGTTATAGTAAATCCCTTTTACGATGCAGTAAATCTTTTTTAGTAAACGCAAAGAGAGATTTTTATTTACGAGACATATTGTCACGACCCGGTCCTGGGCTCACCTGGGAGGTCCCTCAGGACCTCCTGGGAGGTTGTCACGACCACCCAGGCGCACTCGGAGGTCCTCAGACCTCCCGGGAGGTCCAAAAGGAACCCCAGACGCCCCGAGAGGACCTCCAGACCTCCCAAGAGGTCCGAGACCACCCGAGGTCCGGGGTCCCAACCCGAGGAGGTCGTTGGACCTCGAGACCTCCCAAGCTCCACGCTACTCAAGGGAGGTCCGAGAGGAGCCAACCCGAGGAGGTCGTGGGGCTTGAGGACAAGCCTAAAGTCCATCGCGATCCAAACTAGTCCCCAAGGATCATCGACCAGCCTCACAAAGAAGCAAGTGACAAAGAAACATCCACACAATTTTATTAACAACAAAAGGGGGTTTGATTACAAGGGTTGCTTACAAGCTCCAGCAACCGAGAGCACACAAACACAGCGGAAAAACAAAAGCAGTGTCCACCCATTGCACCATAGATGACTGGTTGGAGGGCGCGGCCTAATTGAGTTGATCGTCTTCATCATCATAGGAGTATTCATCTGCTCAATTTATGAATCAAGCAAGAGTGAGCACAACAACCGTGCTCGCAAGTTACACCCGTCAATTAACAGAATGACATGCATAGGGATATATCAAGGGAAAGTATATTAGCGTTGATTTGCATAAAGCCAATTTTATTTCAAATACAAGTATTAAGTTTCAAGGCAGGATACAATAGTTAAAATTCATTTTTACAAATTCATTTTCAGTTGGATACATTCATCATTGAAATGGTGAAGGATACCCTCCTGTCACATGGCTTCCCGCCCAAACCCAATTTGGTTAAACCACCAAAACCAGTTCCATAATTCTTTTGAAAACCAAAACCAAGAGCTAACTTTGAGTGACATTGCCAGCATGTCCATGACCGTGGACACACTTATTCAATAGATTTACACTCGCAGAGGTTGTACACTTTACCCACATGACATGAATTCTCTAGTTTGCTTGGCATCCGTCGATACCACCTCACACTTCCTTTGGTGAGAGGTCTAGAGTACATGACAAGGCCTTTACAATGCATTGCTCCACCGCAGTCCACCCACATTAAGGTTTCACAGATCCCCCCCCCCTTGGTTAGAAACCCGCCGGGTTAATGGGGTGCCCCCTCTTATGCCAGGTGGGACTACAACAGTCATAACATGACAACCCACCGCATCCACAGGATGAACCACGATAGAGCTTTGCAAATTAATTAGCCAGATCCCACGCACCATACTGGAGACATGTGGTTGCACAATTTTGGCATAGCCCATTATAGGCTTAGCAAGTGGTGTCTCAAAGACCGGTCCTTAATCGACTTGGGCGACAAACCTCAACCATGGGGCATCGGATCACACGACCCCCGTGCATAGACATGCACCAACCAAACAACCAGTTTCGCCCAAATCAAAACTATTTTTCATTTACTTTGCCTTTCAAACCTCCATGGCACACCAATGCCATGGCCATTTGTAAAACCTCCATGACACACCAATGTCATGACCGAAATCTCCATGGCACACCAATGCCACGGCCCAAATTATTTGATTAAGCGATGTTTTTGGTCAAAACTCCCAAATCAAGATTTTGGTCTAAGCAAGACTAAGCATTTCATTTTCTTTAAAAGCTACAGGTCCTCACTATTGCAAGAACCAGGTTTTATCTAGGGTGACAATGAGGTTGGTTCAACATGGACAGAGGTCATACCAAGCAGTAGGCATAACTATGAATTGAAAGATAGGCATTGAAATACTTAGTAAAGTAAGCATGCATTCATCTTTGAAAACGACATAAGTAATTTGAAGTATTGGGTGCAACATGATCAAGAGTGTAACTTGCCTTGCTCAAAGTCTTGAGCTTCTTCCTCTCCCTCACAGAACTCGGGCTCCCCATGGTCTTGACAATCTACACGTGAAAAACCAAATATTCAAATGAAGCTCAACAAGATCCAAAGAACTCCAAATAAACTTAAAGACAAAACCAACAGAGAGGTTGGGAGGTCAAGAAGAGGTCCAAGGAGCTCGCTGGAGAGGTCCTGGGGCTTGAGAGAGGAGGTCCCAGAACTTGGAGGGAGGTCTAAGGTGTGCTAGGTTGAGACAGAGAGGAGAAAATGGAGAAGAAAGTAAGAAAGGAGGACTACTCCAACTATATATAGTGGAAGCCAATGCACTTGACCCAGAATAGGGGTCCTCAGGAGTTGGTAGAGAGGACAATGGGAGTAGGCAAGGAATGTGACAATAGTATGACATGAGTACTGCAAAGGTGAGAGCATTTAATGTGATACAACATGCATTAAATGCGGTGAAGACTTCCTTGCCCAAGGACACAGTCAAAGGTAAAGAAAACTGGGTGTGGCTGTCCAGTGGGGGCAGCCAAGACCCGCAGAGGAGGTCCTACAAAGACACTGAGGAGGTCTTGCAGTGAACAAGGGAAGATCCTCACCCACAGGGGGAGGTCCTGATGGTTGGATCTCCAAAGAGGAGGTCCAAACGGCCAAGATTAAGCGCACTAGAGGAGGTCCACAAGAGCTGGGAGGAGGTCCTCACCCGCAGGGGAGGTCCTAACGGTTGGATCTCCAAAAAGGAGGTCCAACGGTCAAGATCAATGGCAAACGGGGAGGTCCATAAGGTAAGAGGAGAACCTCACCCGCAAGGGAGGTCCTGGCGGTTGGGTCTCCAAAAAGGAGGTCCAACGGTCAAGATCAATGGCAAACGGGGAGGTCCGCAAAGGTAAGAGGAGAACCTCACCCGCAAGGGAGGTCTAGAGCCGTAGGATCAAATCCAGGGGAGGTCTGAACAGTTAGGATTTCCAAGGGGAGGTCCTAACGGTCGGATCTGCCAAAAGGGGAGGTCTGGTCGGCCAAGATCTCCAAAGGGGAGGTCTTGACGGCCAGATGTACAAGGAGGAGGTCTGGACGGTTAAGATCTCCAAGTGGGAGATCTTAACGGTCCAGATGTTGAAGGAGGAGGTCTGGACGGTTAAGATCTCTAAGGGGGAGGTCTGGACGGTTAAGATCTCCAAGGGGGAGGTCTTAACGGTCTAGATTTACAAGGAGGAGGTCTGGACGGTTAAGATCTCCAAGGGGGAGGTCTTAACGGTCCAGATCTTCAAGGAGGGAGGTCTGGACGGTTAAGATCTCTAAGGGGGAGGTTTTAACGGTCCAGATTTACAAGGAGGAGGTCTGGACGGTTAAGATCTCTAAGGGGGGTCTTAACGGTCCAGATTTATAAGGAGGAGGTCTGGACGGTTAAGATCTCCAAGGGGGAGGTCTTAACGGTCCAGATGTTGAAGGAGGAGGTCTGGACGGTTAAGATCTCTAAGGGGGAGGTCTTAACGGTCCAGATTTACAAGGAGGTCTGGACGGTTAAGATCTCCAAGGGGGAGGTTTTAACGGTCCAGATCTTCAAGGAGGAGGTCTGGACGGTTAAGATCTCCAAGGAGGAGGTCTTAACGGTCCAGATCTACAAGGGGGAGGTCGGGACCGCTAGATTTCGATCGGACCGCCTAGGATGATCTAAGGCTCAGGGAGGGTGGGACGTTCGGACCATCCGAATGTCTCACCAAGATCAAACCGTCCAATGTAAATCGGACGATTCACAATCAATAGAGATGCAAATAGGTGAGGAGGAGGTCCTGGAGGACCCGGGGAGGTCCGATAAAGGTAAGGGGAGATTGTAAGCAAGAGAAGACCCGAGAGGGAGAGTTGGACCCAGGGAGGTCCAAGCGTTTGGGAGGTCTAGATCCAAGGAGGTCTGGACCAGGGGAGGAAAACACAAAGGAGGTCCGAACCTTTGGATCCAAACGAAGGGAAGGTCTGGGCCGTTAAATCCCAAACGAAGGGAGGTCTAGGCCAGAGGTGGGTAAAAGATAAACAGAGAAGGGAAGATCTTCAAAACTCCAACAACTCAACAAACCAACAAGGAACTTTTAGTTGAAGTTTGGGTTAGTCAACTTAAATCTATTATGAAATTTCAAGTTAAGCTTTGAATCCTCATCAAAACAAAATGGTTCTTTTTATTTTGAAAATTTCAAAAAGGTTCTCAAAATCAGGTGTCACACTTATATCATTCTATTACCCTTGTCGTCATCAAGTTACCAGTGAAAATCATTTATGAATCGGAGCTTCCAATCAAAAGTTATTGCAAAAACAAGAAAATAAATATTCGTGTACAAAACAAGGAACCAATTTTTTGCTAGTTGATTGTCTACTTGTTTGTACTAGTTGGCTAAGATGGCAATAAAGTCATGTGGAGGTTGCAGTAAATCTTTTTGTAACAAAGCAGTAAAGTTACGTGGAGGTGTAGTAAATATTTTTGTATCAGAGCAGTAAACTACAAGTGGAGTCTAGTAAATCTTTTTACAACAGAGCAGTAAAGTTATATGGAGGCGGTAGTAAATCTCTTTAGTGATGTAGTATATTTTTTTAGTAAATGCACAGAGAGGTTTTTATTTGCGAGACTTTTATCATTCTGTTACCCTTGTCGTCACCAAGCTGCCAATGAAAACCATTCGTGAATTGGAGCTTCCAATCAAAAGTTATTGTGTAAATAAGAAAAGAAATATTCATGTACAAAATAAGGAACCGATTGATTGCCAGTTAGTTCTCTACTTATCTGTACTAGTTGGCTAAGATGGCAGTAAAGTCATGTGAAGGTTGTGGTCAATCTCTTTTAACGATACAATATATTTTTTTAATAAATGCAGAGAGAGGTTTTTATTTGCAAGACTTATATCATTCTGTTACCCTCGCCGTCACCAAGCTACCGGTGAAAACCATTGATGAATCGGAGCTTCCAATCAAAAGTTATTGTGAAAACAAGAAAAGAAATATTCGTGTACAAAACAAGAAATCGATTATTTGCTAGTTAGTTGTCTACTTGTTTGTACTAGTTGGCTAAGATGATAATAAAGTCATGTGAAGGTTGCAGTAAATCTTTTAAAAACAAAGCAGTAAAGTCATATAGAGGTTGAAGTAAATCATTTTTTGTAACAAAGCAATAAACTACAAGTAGAGTCCTATAAATCTTTTTGTAGCAGAACAGAAAAGTCATGTGGAGGCAGTAGTAAATCTTTTATCGATGCAGTAAATATTTTTTAGCAAACGCACAGAGATGTTTTTATTTGCAATACTTATACCATTTTGTTACCCTCGTCGTCCCCAAGCTACCAATGAAAACCGTTCGTGAATTGGAGCTTCCAATTAAAAGTTATTGTGAAAATAAGAAAAGAAACATCCACGTAAAAAAACAAAGAACCGATTGATTGCTAGTTAGTTGTCTACTTATCTGTACTAGTTGCCTAAGATGGTAGTAAAGTCATATAGAAGATGTAGTAAATCTCTTTTAACAATGCAGTAAATATTTTTTAGTAAACGTGTAGAGAGTTTTTATTTGCGAGACTTATGTCATTCTGTTACTCTCATCGTCAACAAGCTATCGGTAAAAAATCGTTCGTGAATCGGAGCTTCTAATCAAAAGTTATTGCAAAAATAAGAAAATAAATATTTATGTACTAAACAAGGAACCGATGGTTTGTTAGTTGGTTGTCTACTTATCTGTCCTAGTTGTTTAAGATGGCAAGAAAGTCATGTGAAGGTTGCAGTAAATATTTTTGTAACAGAGTAGTAAAGTCATGTAGAGGTTGAAGTAAATCTTTTTTGTAACAGAGTAGTAAACTACAAGTGGAGTCTAATAAATCCTTTTCTAACAGAGCAGTAAAGTCATGTGGATGTGATAGTAAATCTCTTTTAGCGATGTAGTGAATCTCTTTTAATAAACGCATAGAGAGGCTTTTATTTGTGAGACTTATATCATTCTGTTACTCTCGCCGTCACTAAACTACCGGTGAAAACCGTTTGTGAATTGAAGCTTCAAATCAAAAGTTATCGTGTAAATAAGAAAAGAAACATTCATATACAAAACAAGGAACTAATTGATTGCTAGTCAGTTCTCTACTTGTGTGTACTAGTTGGTTAAGATAGCAGTACAGTCTCATCGTGGTCGTAGTAAATCTCTTTTAATGATGTAGTAAATATTTTTTAGTAAACACACAGAGAGATTTTTATTTATGAGACTTATATCATTCTGTTAGCCTCATCTCCACCAAGCTACCGATGAAAACCATTCGTGAATCAAAGCTTCCAATCAAAAGTTATTGATACAACAAGAGAAAGACAAATTCATGTATAAAATAAGGATCTACGTGAGTTTTACTGCCAGATTAAATAATATTGAAACTTTTACCGTCGATTGCAACGTGGCCCCGGCAGCGGTCCACGCGCAAAATATGCATGTGCTAGTTTAGAAGAATAATTTGGATATATGGATTAATTAATTATCCATCAGACTTCTTTTTGCTTTTTTTTAATAGGAATTAATTGATGATCTCCATCAGAATATAGTTACCAACTTCTTACCTACACGGAACAACGATTGAGTTGAGTGCGTTATACGGATACCGTGCGTTATTCTTCTCATAATGAAGATAAACTGACAAAAATTAATAAATTTTATATCTATCTATTATCTTATAAAAATAGAGTCAAAACAAGCTACACGTTCGCTTTAAAGGGCTAGAAATTCCCACATTAATTGGTGAAAAAAGATAAAGATCTAAATCGTCGATCGTGGTGGGTCCAAATTATACTAGTTTAGATTAAAAGAATAAGTCCATATCGAATACAATAAAACTGAAATTCGGAATATAAAATAAAATAAAATCAGCAATTTGATACCCATACGAGTTCCTAAGTAAAAGAGTCCATGCCAAGTACAATAAAATTAAAATTGGGAATAAAAATAATATAAGCAAAATAAAAAAAAAGCCACCACATTCGTTCTCAAGGGTTATAAATTCCCACGTTAATTGGTGGAAAAAGACAAAGATCTAAACCGTCGATCGTGGTGGGTCCAGATTATAACAGTCTAAATTAAAAGAATGAGTCCATGTCAACAATTAAAAAAAACTGAAATTCAGAATAAAAAATAAAATAAAATCAGTAATTTGATATCCATAAGAGTCCCTAAGTAAAAGATTCCATATAAAGTACAATAAAATTAAAATTCGAATAAAAACAATATAAAATTAGATGTTTGATTTTCATACTAATTTCTAAGTAAAATCCTAAATAATTATAATAAAAATAAAAATAAACAAAATTGTCAATTACATTTGTATACCTAAATCCAACAAAAAAAAGAAATAAAAAATAAAAGTAGCAATTTGATTTCCATGCGAATTCCTAAGTAAAATCTATAAATAATTACAATTTAGAATAAAAAATAAATAAAAATCATCATTTAGATTTGTATATGAAATCCAACAAAAAACTGAAATTTGGAATAAAAATAAAATAAATTTAGAAATTTGATTTTAATACAAATTTCAATAATTGTAATATGGAATAAAAATTAAACAATAATTAGCAATTAAATTTGTGTAAGAAATACAACAAAACAATAACTAAAATTCAGAATAAAAACAAAATAAAATTAGCAATTTGATTTCAATATGAATTTGAAAGTAAAATCCCCAAATAACTTTAATTAGAAATAAAAATTAAAGAAAAATTAGCATTTTGATTCGGATAAAAATTCCAAGAAAAAGAACATGAATTGTATTAACAAATAAAATAAAATTAGCAATTTTATTTGTATACTAATTTGTAATATAATAAAAAATAAGCAATTTTCTTTGTATACGAGTTTCACAAATATAGCTAAAATTCATAATAAAAATAAAATAAAATTGCCAATTTGGTTTTCACGATCTCCAAAGTAAAATCCATAAATAAATGTAATTCAAAATAAAAATTAGCGGTTTGATTTGTATACGGTCCCAAGAGAAAAATTAAAATTTGGAATAAAAATAAAAATTTGCAATTTGATTTCCATAGGAATTTGAAAGTAAAATCCCTAAAGTAAATAAAATTTAGAATAAATTAAATAAATTTAGTATTTTGATTTTTATGCAAACTCTAATAAAAATATTAAAATTTGGAATGACAATAAAAGTTATAATCAAGATAACCCGAATGGTGTCGGAAGAGACCATGAAAGAGTACAATGACGTTGATGTGTCCTGCGAGAAGACATTGAGCTATGGGGAAGCGAAGAGCTGAGGCGGCGGCGGCGGAAATGAGGACAATGCCGTGCGGCTTACTTTAGTCGTTCGACGATGTGCTGCTCGCTGGAGCCGTTGAAGAGAAAGGCCTGAGTCGAATGAGCTAGGGCCACGAGGACGAGTGGTGAGTGTTGGCATTATTGAAGAAGTTAGTAGGCAAAGAAGCTCAATGATGGAGAATTCCTAGTGGAGGGAAGATGGAGTTTTCCATTGAAGACAAACTACAAACGATGTGAGGCCATCAGTAGCTAGGGGCATACCATCGCTGGTGAGCACATCATCACCAACAATGGCAAGAAGGTTCACCATATCGTTAGATAGCGACTAAAACAAACATGTTAGCATCAGTGAAGATGAGATGTCGCCGTGGTTAGTGAGGAAGCCATAACGTTGAGTTGGCCAACATCAAAGAAGATGAGTGGCGACACGAGAAAATAGGATATTGAGCATGTTTAACATCATGCATGTGTATGTACATGCATGCATCCGTACGAATAGAAGCATGGGCATACAAAAGCAAAGGAGCAAAGAGCTCGAAGTAGAGATGAGACAGTCGTAGGGAATAAGCTCATGGCCACTGGAGAGAGCGTGAGGGGTATCCTCGGCGGGGATCGGTGTTGGTTGCATGTGTATGCGTGTTTGATGTCACAGCGGTCAACAATAAGCAATAATAGAGAGAAGTAGAAGATAACTACGTGGTAGAGTATTACATTGGAAGGGATAGCAACAGAGGGGGGTCGATCAAGATTTGAGCTTGCCGTTGGAGGTTGAAGCAGAAAAGAAGAATTGGTCAATCAAATCGACTTATAAATAGGGGAAAAACAAATAATCAACACACAAATGCCAATGTTGATTATGTGAGCATTATGTAATAAATCTAGCAGTGCATTTGCGCGAGCTACCATGGTAGATATTATCATAAGACAGATAGTATGAACAGTAGTGTACTAGATAACTAACAGTAGTAGCTAGCAAGAATTAAAACAGTTCTGGAAATCACATATGCATGCGATCGAATGCTGGAGGTCGGCCGAGGTGGCTGACATTTATGCACTGCTGCCGCATAGTTTGAACGGTTGCTGACTTGTGATAAATTTAAGCTGAGTGCAGCATGGGATCATCTCTTTTGGTACGTACGTAGCTTTCGACCGATATCGATCTATATATCCAGATATGGGTATGTCCGAGTGCAATGTATACATATGCATTGGAAATGGCCAACAGCGCTGACTCGCACAGCTTGATTAATTCGTATCAAATCGATCGATCGATCAGCGCAACATAAATGTTGCCCATGCATGGATTAATTTCTTCAACTGATATATCACTAGTACTCTATTCGCCATGTATGCCGAAGCCGGGATATCAGCTTGCTAGGTGCAGAGTCCGGTGATTAAATGAGACGCGTTCGCCAAGCATGGCTCGCTGTTGATGTGTCGTTTTTTATGGCAGCAATCTGCACGAAGATCACGCTACTTGGTCTGATATGACATCACTGACAATGATCAGCTAGCTACTCAGTTCTGGCCAGTCCCAGGGTGATGCATGAGCGGTCAAACAGACATACATGTACATTGTATACTCGATCGATCAGCAAGCACCTAGCTCCTACACATACATGAACCTGCATCTTGATTGAGGGACAATTAATCGGTCGCCTATGCTGTTGGAAGTTGTTTTCAAACAACAAGTCGTTTCTTCATGAGATGGTGTATTCGAAGAGTTGTGTATCTTTATTTCGTATTTTTTCACGGAATGGTGCATTTGAAGAGTCGTGTCTCTTCATTTCGCATATTTTCAATCTCTATATAAAGAGATGCAGTTCAGTTTTCGAGATGCACTTCACAATCCTATTCTTTTGTTCTGTTCACGACGGGTTTTCACTTTGCTTTAGTGCAAACTTTGTCTAGACTTGTCTTATTCTACTAGCTTATTTACAATAGACCCTTAAAGCATTTAGATAGGGTGCAAATAATCGCTTTAGGAAAGCGTTTTGGCGTGTTTCAAGTCTCCTACTCAACAAAATTCCCAATAATCTAAAGCGATTATTATGGAGTCTGAGGCTTCTGCTTCGCCATCAAGTTCATGAATCAAGACATGGTGCGACTTGATCGTTTCGACGGCACGAACTTCACCCGCTAGCAGGACAAGCTGAAGTTCTTCCTCACGACCATGAAGCTCTTCTACATTCTTAATCCAGCGCTTCTTCCAGTACCAGCGTCCGACGAGAACGATACCGACGAATGCAAGGCAGAGAGAACAAAGAGGAACGAGGATGATCTGATGTGCCGTGGACACATACTCAACACCCTCTCCGACTGGCTGTATGATCTCTACATTGACACGTCATCGGCAAGAGACATCTAGAATGCTCTGGAGAGCAAATACAAAGCAGAGGAGGAAGGTACAAAGAAGTTCCTTATCTCTAGGTACTTCGACTTTAAAATAAATGATGGTAAATCCCTTCTTTCTGAAGTACATGAGTTACAAGTGATAGTGAATAAACTAAATGCGATAAAGATTGATATTCTTGAAGTTTTTCAGGTTGGTGCAATTGTTGCGAAATTGCCACCAACTTGGAGTAACTATAGGAAAAGACTTCTGCATAATTCTGAGGATCTTTCCTTGGAACAAATTCAGAAGTACCTTCGAATCGAAGAGTAATCGAGGGTGAGAGAATAAAATGGCAAATGTCAATCTTAACGCTGGTTCCTCCAAGGCAAATGCTGTAAGTGATAGCAAGCCTAACAAGAAAGGTGGAAATAAAGGTTTTCATATCGGACTCAAAAAAAACAAAGGTGCTTTTAAGAAGAAAAGTGCAGAAGAAAAAAAGTTGCTATGTTTGTGGCAAGAACGGGCATTTTGCTCGTGATTGTAGGCACCGCAAGGGTGCAAATAACAAAAATACAGCATGTACAACTAAAATGGATGATGATGAGATCATCGCTACTGTAAGTGAAGTCATGGCGGTACAAGGTAAGTTTCTAGATGGTGGTATGATACATGTGCCACTGTTCATGTTTCCTATGATAAGTCTTTATTCAAGACTTATGTTGATGCAACCAATGGACAAGAAATACAGATGGGAAATAAAAATCGGTCCAAAGTGCATGGGAAAGGAAGCATCGAACTGAGTATTACTTCTGGAAAGAAGATTACGTTGGCGAACGTTCTTCATGTGCCATATATGAATAGAAATCTTGTAAGTGGTGACCTTCTTGGGAAGCCAGGTATCAAAACTGTGTATGAATCGGGCAAGTTAATCTTGACCCGCGGTGGTGTATTTGTATGAAAAGGGTATTCATGTAATGGGATGATAAAACTATGTACTATTGACAACGCTGTTATTGTAGCAATAAATAAATCTTCTCATTCTGGTTATATGCTTGACTCTGTTTCATTATGGCATGATAGATTAGCACATATTGGTATAAGCACTATGAAAAGATTAGTTAAACATGGTTTGATTTCTTGCAATATTGATGAGTTCAATAAATGTGTGTCTTTATGTTGATGATATGTTGATCATTAGCAATGATGCCAAAGGCATAACAGAAATAAAGAGATTTTTGATTTCTTGTTTCAAAATGAAAGATCTTGAAAAGGTGGACACTATTTTGGGCATCAAAGTGAAACAAAATAGTGGAGGTGTTGAACTTAGTCAATCTCATTACGTGGAGAAAATTCTTGACAAGTTCAAACATCTAAACTTTAAAGAAGACTTCCTTGGAAATGAAACTTAAACTCAATAATAAATCTATAAACAATGGCAACCCAACCTAAAAATATGTGACACCCTGAATTTATTTTAGAATCTTTTTGGAGTTTTCAAAAATAAAAAGAACCATTTTGTTTTGATGATAATTCAAAGCTTAACCTGAAATTTCATAATAGATTTAAGCTGCCTAACTCCAACTACAACTAAAAGTTCCTTGTTGGTTTATTGAGTTATTGGAGCTTTGCTGGTCTTTCCTCCTCTGTCCATTTGTTACCCACCTTTGGCCCAGACCTCACCTTTGTTAGGATCCAGAGGTTCGGACCTCCTCTGTGCAGTCCTCCTATGGTCCAGACCTCCTTAGGTCCAGATCCTCCAAGCACTTGGACCTCCTTGGGTCCAATTCCCCTCTCGGGTCCTCTCTGACTCGCAATCTTCCCAAGTCTATGCCACCCTTGTGTGTATTTGAACTCCTTTGGAACCATGTGGACCTCCCCTTACATTTATTTGACCTCCCCGTGTCCTTCAGGACCTCTCCATGTCCTCTAGGACCTCCCCTTACCTTTCTTAGACCTCCCTGTGTCCTACCGGACCTCCCTAGGTCCTCCAGGACCTCCTCCTTGCCCATTTACATCTCCATTGATTGTGAGTCGTCCGATTTGCATTGGACGGCTTGATCCTGGTGAAGCGTTCGGGTGGTCCGAACATCCCACCTCCTCTGAACCCTTAGATCTTCGTTGTATGACCCGATTTGCTGTGGCGTTCGGGTGGTCCGAACGTCCCAACCATTCTGGATGGTCCGATCGAAATCCAGCGGCCCGGACCTCCTCCTTGCACATCTGAACCGTTAAGACCTCCCCCTTGGAGATCTTAGCCGTCCAGACCTCCTCCTTATAAATCTGGACCGTCAAGACCTCCCCTTTGGAAATCTTGACCGTCCATACCTCCCCTTCTTGGCAGATCCGATCGTTAGGACCTCCCCTTGGGAATCCCAACCGTTCAGACCTCCCCTGGATTGGATCCTACGTTTCTAGACCTCCTGTGCGGGTGAGGTTCTCCTTTTATTGTTTTGGACCTCCCCGTTTGTGCTTAAATCTTGACCGTTGGACCTCCCCTTTGGAGATCCAACCATCAGGACCTCCCTTGCAGGTAAGGACCCCCCCCCCTTGCCATTGCGGACCTCCTCTGGTGCGGTTGATCTTGACCGTTTGGACCTCCCATTTGGAGATCCAACCGTTAGGACCTCCCCTTGTTCACTGCAAGACCTCCTCGAGGTCCTTGCAGGACCTCCTGGCGGTCTTGGCTGCCCCACTTGGCGCCAAGCACCCGGTTTTTTCTACTTGACTATGTCCTTTGGGCAAGGAAGTCTCCGACATTTAATGCATGTTGTATCACATTAAATGCCCCCACCTTTGCAGTACGCATGTCACACTGATTGTCACATTCCTTGCCTACTCTCTTGTCCTATTTACCAACTCTTGTTGACTCATCCTGGGTCATGTGCATGGCTTCCCCTATATATATTTTGGGAGAGCCCTCCTTTCTCACTTTCTTCCTCATTTTCTGCTCTCTGTCTCAACCGAGCCACCATAGACCTCCTCTCTCTAGTCTCTGGACCTCCTCCATCAGGTCTTGGGACATCCTCTCTGGAGCCCTAAGACCTCTCCAGCGAGCTCCTTGGACCTCCTCTTGACCTCCCAGCTTCTCTGTTGGTTTTGTCTTTAAGTTCATTTGGAGTTCTTTGGATTCTTGTTTGAGCTTTGTTTGAATATTTGGTTCTTCACGTGTAGATTGTCAAGACCGTGGGGAGCCTGAGTTTAGTGAGGGAGAGGAAGCAGCTCGAGATCTTGAGCAAGGCAAGTTACACTCTTGAACATGTTGCACCCAATACTTCAAATTACTTATGTCGTTTTCAAAGATGTATGCATGCTTACTTTACTAAGTATTTCAATGCCTATCTTTCAATCTATAGTTAAACCTACTGTTTGGTATGACCTCTATCCATGTTGAATCAACCCCATTGTCACCCTAGATAAAACTCGGTTCTGGCAATAGTGAGGACCCGTAGCTCTTGAAAAATAAAATGCTTAGACCAAAATCTTGATTTAGGGAATTTTAACCAAAAACATCAAATAATCAAATGTTTTGAGCCATGGCATTGGTGTGCCATGGAGATTTCGGCCATGACATTGGTGTGTTATGGATGTTTTACTTGGCCTTGGCATTTGTGTGCCATGGAGAATTGTAAAGCAAAGTAAATGAAAATGGTTTTGACTTGGGCGAAGTTGGTTGTATGGTTGGTGCATGTCTATGCACGGGGGTCGTGTGATCCGATGCCCCAGGGTTGAGGTTTGTCGCCCAAGTCGGTTAAGGACCGGTCTTTGAGACACCACTTGCTAAGCCTATAATGGGATATGCCAAAATTATGCAACCACATGTCTCCAGCAGGGGCGTGGGACTGCTAACTAATTTGCAAAGCTCTATCGTGGTTCGCTTCATGACGCTGTGGGTTTGTCATGTTATGACTAGTTGTAGTCCCACCTGGCATAAGAGGGGGCACCCCACTAACCCTGCGATGTTTCTACCCAAAGGGGGGGATTGCGAAACCTTAATGGGGGTGGGCTGCGGTGGAGCAATGCATTGTAAAGGCCTTGTCATGTGCTCTAGACCTCTCACCAAAGGAAGTGTGAGGTGGCATCGACGGATGTCAAGCAAACTAGAGAATTCATGTCATGTGGGTAAAGTGTGCAACCTCTGCAGAGTGTAAATCTATTCGAATAGCCGTGTCCACGGTCATGGACATGCTGGCAATGTCACTCAAAGTTAGCTTTGGTTTTGGTTTTCAAAAGGTTATGAAAATGGTTTTGGTGGTTTAACCAAAATAGGTGTGGGTTGGAAGCCTTGTGCAGGAGGGTATCCTTCACCATTGCTATGTTGAATGCTATCCAACTGAAAATGGTTTTCACAAAAATGAATTTTAATTATGGTAACCTGCCTTGAAACTTAATACCTGTATTTGAAATAAAATTGGCTTTATGCAAATCAACCCTATTATGATGTCCTTTGATATACCCCTATGCATGTCATTCTGTTATTTGACGAGTGTAACTTGCGAGCACAGTTGTTGTGCTCACTCTTGCTTGATTCATATATTGAGCAGATGAAGACTCCTATGATGATGAAGATGACCAGCTCAATTAGGCCGCGCCCTCCAGCCAGTCACCTGTGGTGTAATGGGTGGACATTGTCTTTTGTTCTCCGCTGCGTTTGTGTGCTCTCTGTTGCTGGAGTTGTAAGCAACCCTTGTAAACGAACCTCCTTTTGCTGTTAATAAAGCCTTGTGGATGTTTATGATATCACTTGTTTATTGTGAGAACCAGTCGATGATCTCTGGGGGCTGGTTTGGATAACAGAGGACTTCAGGCTTGCCCTAAGCTCACGACCTCCTCGGGGTGGTTCCCTTTGGACCTCGCTCGGGTGGAGGTGTAGAGTTTTGGGGGAGGTCTGGGGTCCAGTGACCTCTGCGGGTCTGGACCTCCCAGACATCCGAGTGGTCATCTTGGACCTCTCGGGAGGTCTGTGCGGTCCACCGGGATGTCCTCTCGGGACGTCCTGGGAAGTCCTTCGCGGACCTCCCAGGAGGTCCTGAGGGACCTCTCGGGACGTCCTGGGGGCTCCTCTCTGGACCTCCCAGGAGGTCCTGAGGGACCTCCCGAGTGTGCCCTAGGCCGGGTCGTTACAAAATAGTAGTTAACTAGTTTTATGGTTCAAAGGGTAACAACAAGTTGTGACGTGGATGGTTCAGCATTTATCTAATTGTGAAATGTTGGCTGTTACTGTTTGAGGGTTGAGTATTTTACTCTTAATGAGATTCAGTCTTTGAGGACAAGTATCTATAAGTAACAGAGATACTGAAAGAATTTCGCCTATATGAAAAATGAGATGGTGCCATCTCTAAATGGGAGTAGAGTTTCTCTCATAATTTTTCATTAATATAGGATGAGCACATGGCATTAATAGTGCTAAGCATGTTTTTGTGGACAGAATGTTATAAAGAATATGTGTAATGCATGACCGATTTTAATATAAGGAATAATTGGTTCAAAGCTTTTATGCTACCTTTAATTTCATCGAAACTTTGTTGTGTATTTACTAAGGTTAGGTTCAAATCGAAAGATACCTAACTGTATTAATATTCTTTTATTACCGTGTATGAACTTGTTTATTTTAAAACAAGTGGGGGATTGTTGGAAGTTGTTTTCAAACGATAAGTTGTGTCTCTTCATGAGAGGATGCATTCGAAGAGTTGTGTCTCTTCATTTCGCATCCTTTCACGGGAGGGTGCATTCGAAAAGTCGCGTCTTTTCACTTCACATCTTTTCAATCTCTATATAAAAGAGATGTTCTTCAGTTTTTGAGATGTACTTCACAATCCTATTATCTTGTTCTGTTCATGACGGGTTTTCACTTTGTTTTAGTGCAAACTTTGTCCAGGCTTGTCTTATCCTACTAGCTTATTTGTAGTAAACCCTCAAAGCATTTAGATAGGGTGCAAATAATCACTTTAGGAAAACACTTTGGCGTGTTTTAAGTCTCCTATTCCATAAAATTCCCAACATATGCTAAGTTGTTCTTTGGTCAGGCCTGCTGATCGGCTATATTTTTGGTCGTACCTCAACCAATCTTGATTATAACGGCACAGATCCATAATCGCAGACCTATCATATTAGAAATATACTAACATGGGGGACTGTGTCTTGAAATATATCAACTTTTAAACACAATATATTGTCAATACTATCAAAAAAACTTGTATCACCCTCCGATTGTACGTACATGATAACTTCATTACTAACTCAGAAGATAACAAGATTGATCGGTGGACTATTATAGTTCTGCACCAAAGTACAACTTGTAACGAGTTTAAGTAATAGATTAAAAGCATACATTCTCACATAGATTAGACTAACTTAACACACTGATAAGACGACGACCAAAAGAACTAAGTTTTAAATTTAAATACATAAAATGACCCATAACCACGAGAGAATCAGTTACTCTGAATCATTATCATAGTCTGGTTTTGTGATGGTTATATATGAATCAGTTACTCTGGATCAAGTGTTTTGTGCTTGAGTATATTAGTATTCTAACTGTGCTGCTATTGGGCTAGTTGTAACGGGCTGAATTCTAATTTGACTAAAGGGCTGAATTTGGTCAATTAAACGGATTATGCGGGCGATTATACAGAAACGGCTGACTAATCAGATAATGCGGCCGATTTGACGTTCACAAACATTAAATACCATTCATATATGCGTGATGTTTTGCCTGACGACTCCGCGTAAACGGGCCATTAATAATCGTCGTTTCAACCATTTTTTACAACACTGGTTCAGAATGTGATATAACCCAGCAAGTCTGGTCTTTGTAATTTAACGCTTCTATGATTCCCGTCCCATTAAAGGTTTATGTAGAAACCGGGGTTTCCCCTTAATTTATTCAGAAAATAACTTAACGAAATTAAACTTGCACCGACATGACAGAAATATGGGTGCAACAATATTATTGTTACGGTGGTGTGTGGCGCTGTGATGTGAATCAAACCTCTAGATGAGACTAAATCCATAAATTGTCTGATCTTTTATGGTGGTAATTCCTAATCTGATATATGGAACACAAATTACAAGATGCAACCCGTACTTGGATAAATAACACTCACACTCGCGCACACCACAGTACACGAACGAGAGAAGAGATCAAACAAGATCAACACTCAAATTCAATTGATAAGATTAAACCTGAGTAGCAATCGGAGATACCCTATATGAAAAACTCTCAAAAACTCGTACACACATGATAACAGGGGTAGACCCTCATCGCGACACGCCAAATAACTCAATTCATAATTTCAACTCCCCCACGCGCGATTGTGCATACACGTGGATGTACTCCTCTACCACATATGAAATAACAGTAACACAAGTTAAATTAGTAGAGGGTACTTGGGAGCATCACGCTGGATCCCGGACATTATTGTTTAGCCGTTAAAAGATAAGGTTTAACATATTTTTGCTTACGTTCGCGGAGCAGACATTGATTTTTTTTGTCTAACTTAATCTATCCCTAAATTTGAGTATGGCGGTAGTAGAATTTTTATCTCTTGCAAGAAAAAGATTAAAATGGATGTCTTGCCATCTTACAATTAATCAAGTGCCTAGCTGCCCCGGCCAAATCGAACTAGTTAATTAATTGGATAGGAATTAATGGAGTGGCGTTGGGCCGCAAGAAGACTCCACTATATATACGACGAGATGAGATCCCTATAGACTCCTTGCCTATAATCTTGACACCTTTAAAACTCCTCTTCCTTGCTTATATCTGCATTCCATCCATCGGCTAGATATATACCTATTCATGCGCTTAGGACAAGTAGTCATTGTTGTTCGCATCGAACGTACGCACGTACGACGTCTCGTCCAAGACGTGTCTGCGTAGGCATCGCCAGCGAGGATGGAGTGCAGGGAGGATGAGCCGGCGGCGGTGGCGGCGACGTTCACCGGTGAACAAGGCACCACGACGTCGTCGGAGAGGAGGTTGCCGCCGCCGTTCACCCACGACGACAACCGCGGCTTCCTCCAGATGCTCCGGGAGAAGAAGGAAAGGTACGCATAGGCATAGATATACTACGTATATGCGCGTCGATCTATCTGTGGCTCGAGACTAGTGCGAGATTGAGCTAACTGTGATGGTGCTTGTTGCGTGCATGGCGCGCGTACGCACGTACGTACGTGCGAACGCATGGATGCACGGTGATGGATTCTCAGGCTGGGAGTTGGAGCGGCGAAGGTGGAGGTGCGGTTCGAGAAGCTCACCGTGGAGGCGGACGTGCGCGTCGGCCGCCGCGCCGTGCCGACGCTGCTCAACTGCGCCATCAACGCCGCCCACGTACGTACGGTCCACAATATTGTCATGATCAATTCTCTACCGCCGTTAATTATTTGCTAATCTTGTTGCTTGCTGAGTGTTGTTTTCCCCGATCGAATTGAAAGTGCTTTCGCTTTCTCTCTTCTTGGATGCATGGCTTGCATTGCAACTGTTTGAGAGAGAGAGAGAGATTCGCGTGGATTCGTTGATGCACGTCGAAGGGGTTGTGATCCGTAGATCGGTTGAGGTCCGTGTGGGTTACGGTGTGTACGCATGAGGGAAGGTCGAGGAGCTCGAATCAAGTGCTAGGACGATTAACTTTTGGGTTGTTTGTTCACCGAGCAAAACTAGCTGGTTAACTAGTTAACTTACTAGTAGATATGCTACTGCTAGCCCTAGTACCAGCTACAGTACAATGCACAGAAATAGAATGATTCCCTTGATCGCCTGCATGTGTTTAGTTAATAGATACTTGTTTGGATTCACGACTGACTCAAATAATTAGCTAGTATGGCGGCTATGCAGCACATAATTGTTTTTTTCCGAGAATAACTATGTAAGTAGTATGTAACACATAGAGATCAACCTTCTCTACACAGCATGTACCCTACTGGTAAATTACTGGCTAGTTGTCTATCTTTTAAAAAAAACGCTAGCTAGTTGTCATGTGGAAATCCCAGTGTGTGATGTTGTAATACTTCACTCTTGACGTGGTACTGTGTTGTATATAAGCCATTCTTAATGCTAGATTAAATTATATTGAATTGGGCGCTGATTTTTACGTGAGTCTTATTTCATCACATAAGAAAGACACCTGTCAACTTTAGCTGGTCCTTGTTATGTAGTACTATCTTATTACTAAAGAATAAGGGAGGATATAGTTAGGACCACATCTTGGTATAAATAGGATTGCCCCCACCATGTCTACCTTAAACCGAGCATTGTCATGGGGCTCTTTCAGCGACTTGCAAGAGATCGTTCCAAACCCTGACTATATTTTCGAAGATTTAAGACAGGGCCTGGGCAGGTCAACGTACGGTGATTCAGATTTTAGAGGCAGCAGCAGCAATAGTAGTAGTACAGATCTAACCTGGCTTTTCCTGAGCTGCAAGCTCCGAGTTTTGCAGTCGGCGTCGTCGACGACAGCGGCGATGACGATGACGATACATGCTTCAATGCGAGCTTGTCCCCAGGCCCGAATTGTTGCTTGTTCCTTTCCCCTGAGAGAAAACAGATCAGAACACTGAGGACGTACGTCTCTCAGATCGGATATATTCATAATTAAGGTCAAACACATCGAATTCTCATGGTGCTGCAAGCCATTTGTTTGATAAACCTAGTCTTAAGAGAATATTACAAGCCACCACTCAGCCGGTAGCTGAGTGAACAGTGAGCACTGCTAACCTGCTTTGGCCGGACTTGTTCCAAAATGGTTGTTTTCCTCTTGCAAACGTAAGGTGATCCGCTGCAGTTATTGGAAGTGGTTGGCAAATGCAAATAATACAAAGAAAACGAGATTAGTTCCTTGGAGGCATGAATATCGATTGCATACTGTTAGTATTGTTTAATCATGTTTGTGGAGATTCTGACAAGTCTGTCAAGCCTGCCTTGAGCAGTTTAGCCAAGATTCATTTTGACCGCAGCTGCTAACCTAGGCAGATCCAACATAACTATGATTTTTACCTTTTCTTGGTACATCCCAAACCTTCTTAGCAGTTGATTTATCAGGAGAAGTGATCCTTTAGTTGGTCAATTATCCATCTCCTTTGTAGAAAGCACAGCACACGCCAACATCTCTTCTTGGATACCACACAAAGTCTCCCTACACACGAGAGTTGACTCTGAGCACGCGCCTAACACAGACAAATAATCCAAGATTACCTGCACAGAAGGTTCAGAAGTTTGGAAATTGTAGTGTAAAGCGACAAACAGATGGATTACGCGCAAGTCACAGCACTCTGCCGAAAAAAGAAGAAAGATTTTATATGCTTACCATTTGATAGAGGGGCTACGTAGTATGAGCACAAGTGCACAACAAAAGTGCAGCACTATTTCTGGGCTTGCGTTGGTGTCCACCGATTTTCGGAGTACACATACGCGTGTGCGTTCAATGGGAAAGTGTGTGCCCTCACTCTGTGAGACCTTGAGTGTCTCCAATAAATTCCTAAAGTGTGTTGGGGACGCGCACGCGTGTGTGTACGTGAGTGGTGTGAGTGTGGTATGTGTTGAGTGTGTCCGTCTGTCTTGTTCTCTCACCAAAAAAAATACTTCTGGGGTTAGCACGTCTGTTACAACAAAATATAAAGCAAATTGAGACAGCGAGTCTGTGTCTTAACCCAGTTAAATTGTACAAATGCATTTAAGTCTGTTCCCAGAACCAAAATGAAAATGTGTGTTCTGGTGCAGTTATGCATTTAACAAGTTCTAAAGTACATATATACGTTTAAATGCAGATGTTTCCTTTGCTATGCATATTAATTATTTGGCAGGTCACATTAAAACCATATTTCTAAAAGAACAATTTATTTTGTTATGCAGGAATTGGCAACATCTTGGCACATGTGTACTACAAGGAAAAGACCCATCAAAATTATAAATGACGCAAGTGGGATAATTCGACCATCAAGGTAAGTGTCTCTCTAGTTCTTACTAACTCAAAAGTGAAGATATAGACTCCATTCTATGTCAAGATAAGTGTTCTATTGAATTTAACAGAGGAGTTATGAAGAAACACATGTAACTTCATAAAGTACCACAATAGAACGTTTATCGTTCATAAAAGATAAAAAGAAGTATGATCTATCCTTTTATTTCATTAATTTCCTCACCTAAGATACTAAAATTTTTGTGATCCCATTCTGTAATCAGGATGACACTTCTTCTAGGAGCACCTGGTTCGGGGAAAACAACTTTTTTTAAAGCATTGGCGGGAAAGTCGGATTCTTCTTTGAAGGTAGACTGAGTTATCTACATGCCATCAAAATTACCTATCAACAAAAAAATGCAAAAAAAAAAAAATTAAAACAATGCATAGCATTGACAAATATAAATGCATTTTCTTGATCATGTAACATTTCTTAATAGCTCAAAGGGAAGGTCATGTACAATGGAGAAGCAGTGAATTCGTCGACACCTCCATATCTTCATGCTTACATTAGCCAGTATGATCTTCACCATGCGGAAATGACCGTAAGAGAGACTATTGACTTCTCATCCAAGATGTTGGGAACCAATAATGAATTTGGTAAGACACCGTCTTGTATATGGTGTGCTATTCATTTTACAGATCAGAAACAACTTTATTGTACGTATATGCGCTAATTTATAACAAAATCAAACACTGTAACTCAAGAAGTACTATTCATGGAAATATGCAAGGTGTATTAATCTTTGCACGACAAATACTAACACAAGGTTCCTGTTTGAAATGACCACCTCAGAGATGCTGGGAGAAGCAATAAGAAGAAAAAAGGGTGTCATCAATAAAGTTGACCAAGATATTGACTCATTTATCAAGGTGGTTAATCTTGTTTTCATCTATTTTTAGCTGAAACTGGATTTTTTTTGTTTAATTACTTAAACATCTGTTTTGCACAGGCCACTGCATTTGGAGAAGGAAGCAACCTTACAACAAACTATATTATCAAGGTAAGTTTGTTACTTGTTCAATTTATTATTTCTCTTGACAACATAATCATCAAATTTGCGTACATGCAGATACTTGGTTTGTCCGAGTGTGCAGATACCCTAGTGGGAGACGAGATGAGAAGAGGCATATCAGGAGGACAAAAGAAAAGAGCCACAATCGGTAAGCATTTTACCTTTTTCTACTATGTATTTTGTTCCTTCACCCTCTATTGTCAGTTGTAGGCTTGTAGCTATCAAGTCAGATGGAAGCAACTAGCCCAAAAAGAAGAATGAGGACCTGAGTAAAGAGATATCTAATTGGCGACTAACCATACTTCACAATGAACTCCTTAATGCAGGAGAGATGCTAGTTGGTCTAGCAAGATGCTTCTTTATGGATGATATATCAACAGGTCTAGATAGCTCCACTACGTTCGAGATCATGAAGTTTCTCCAACAAATGGCTCATTTGATGGATCTCACAATGGTTATTTCCTTGCTGCAACCACCTCAAGAGACATTGGAATTATTTGACGACATAATCCTTTTATGCGAGGGGCAAATTGTATACCATGGTCCTCGAGAAAATGCTACCGATTTCTTTGAAACTATGGGATTCAAATGCCCCACGAGGAAGAATGTAGCTGATTTCCTTCAAGAGGTATTCCATTGTCAATTATAGTAATAAGGAACTGTAAAATAAGACAATATTGCTAACAATTGATCCTCCTTACCAAATTACTGTATTTAGGATAACCAATACATTAAAGCCACAAGGTAAAACAGACAGTAGATGACTCACAATTCCATGTAGTTCCACCAAATCAATTATTCTGTAATATGTACTTGTGCATCACAACGGAACAACCTAACGGTAACTTTTCTGCAATTGGTCAGGTAACCTCGAAGATGGACCAAAAGCAATACTGGGTTGGTGATGAAAATAAGTATCAATACCATCCAATTGAAATATTTGCAGAATCCTTCCGTGCCTCCTATCTTCCTCGACTTGTAGATAACAATCTCTGCAGGCCAAACAATACTGGAAAGAGCAAGGAGGTAAAAACAAATGCAAGTCGCAGGATCTCCAGATGGAATATTTTCAAGGCATGCTTTTCAAGGGAAGTACTGCTTCTAAAAAGAAACTCTCCGGTGCATATATTCAAGACCATACAGATAACTGTTCTCGCTTTTGTGATCTCAACACTTTTCCTTCGAACAAATATGAGCCACACTTCTGTACTTGATGCCAATAAGTACATGGGAGCACTATTTATGGCTGTTGTGATTGTAAACTTCAATGGCATGACTGAAATTGCAATGACAATAAAGCGGCTCCCCATCTTCTACAAGCAAAGAGAGTTACTAGCATTGCCAGGATGGGCACTCCTTTCTTCAGTTTTCCTCATTAGTCTACCAATGTCACTTCTAGAGACAGGTCTTTGGACCGGCTTAACCTACTATGTGATTGGCTACGCACCTTCCCTTATCAGGTACTCCTCTTGGCCTTCTATACCTAAGGAATAAGGATCTTAGTTACTTGAATAGACTGAAGTAACAGAAAGAAGTTCCTTTGCCTCTGGCAGGTTCATCCAGCACTTCGTTGTACTTTTTGCCATGCATCAAATGTCAATGGGACTGTATCGCTTCTTAGCAGCCATAGGAAGGACGCAAGTAATGGCCAACATGCTAGGGACTGCAGCACTTATAGCAATCTACATACTTGGAGGCTTCGTCATATCAAAAGGTTAGATGATTTAGCTCAGAATACCTCGGGAAGTATGGCAACTCTGTAATGCAGGACAAGTTTTAAGGCTTATGTGCAACTAAGATGCTCACCAATTTTATACACTGAACAGATGATCTCCAACCATGGTTGCGCTGGGGATATTGGACATCCCCGTTCACCTATGCACAGAATGCAGTCGCCCTGAATGAGTTCCTTGACAAAAGATGGGCTACAGTAAGCACTCGTTTCAACACTTGGAATTGCTCATCTAAAAAAATGCTAACCCCATGCTAGTATATCCTTCCCAAAGTACACTTAACATTCTTTATCAATGGCATGAAACCCATATAAATTAGTTTTCACCTAATGATGATGGTCTTGGATGCTGATAGGAATTTCATTACGCAAATGCAAACACCGTCGGTGAAGCTATCCTCAAGATCAGGGGGCTGCTCACAGAGTGGCACTGGTACTGGATTTGCGTCAGCATTTTATTTGGATTCTCGCTGGCCTTCAACATCCTCAGCATATTTGCATTAGAGTTCATGAACTGTATGTATACCAAGCAATCAAAATCTCATAAATGTTGAACTAGGAATACGAACGATACTCATCCTTCTTGTTTATCATTTGCAGCTCCACACAAGCATCAAGTTAACATCAATGCCACCGAGATGAAGGTAGAGTACAACAGCCAGACAGTTGGAAATGGCAATGCGTCAACTGATCAAGCCATCCTCCCATTTCGGCCTCTCTCCCTTGTATTTGATCATATCAACTATTTTGTCGACATGCCTAAGGTAAGCTCTTGACCACATCAGACCTTACCAAATAGTTACATCCATTCTAGTCACCCATTGACCAAAAGTATGCATATCTTCCACCAGGAGATGGCAAAATATGGTGTAACGGATAAAAAGCTTCAGCTGCTACAAGAAGTCAGTGGTGCTTTCCGGCCAGGGGTGCTAACAGCTCTGATGGGGATCACTGGCGCTGGAAAAACAACACTGCTCGATGTCTTGGCTGGAAGAAAAACTGGAGGATATATTGAAGGCACTATTAGGATAGCAGGCTACCCAAAGAAGCAGGAGACGTTCTCAAGGATCTCAGGCTACTGCGAACAGAGTGACATACACTCCCCCAATCTCACTGTGTATGAGTCACTGCAGTTTTCTGCATGGCTTCGCCTTCCTTCAAATGTTAAATCTCGCCAGAGTGATGTATGTGCGTTGACCTCTACCCTCTTTTATCATCGTTAGAAACTAATATCTGACACAAGATCTCACAAGATTTCTCTTCAAACATATTTCAGATGTTTATAGACGAAGTCATGGACCTAGTTGAATTAACTGGATTGAAGAATGCCATTGTGGGTCTGGCTGGAGCAACTGGCCTGTCGGCTGAGCAGCGAAAAAGACTAACAATAGCTGTGGAGCTGGTAGCTAGTCCTTCCATTATATTTATGGATGAGCCAACCACTGGCTTGGATGCTCGTGCCGCAGCAATTGTCATGAGAACAGTAAGAAAGACTGTAGACACTGGACGAACTGTTGTCTGCACAATTCATCAGCCAAGCATTGAGATATTTGAATCTTTCGATGAGGTATGACTAAGTCAGTAAATAGGTCAAAAAGAATTTCTACTGGTACCAGCCATAGGAATAGTCCAGTGGTGTCAAGATGAAAGACTGAAAGAGAATCAATTACACAGCACCAAAACTATGATGTTTTTTTCCAAAATTCGACAGCAAATTGCTCTTCAGATTATTATTTTTCGATAGTAGCACTCATAAAAGTGTTAAAGATAGTTATGGCTTAAAGCAGAAAATTTGAGGAACCACAGGCCAATTGACCTTTTATATGAGTAAGTACAAAACTACCTTCTGAATTTGAATTTAATTTGACTAATTGCAGCTTCTACTTATGAAAAGAGGAGGTCAGCTCATATACAGTGGTTCACCAGGTCCGCTGTCTAGCAACATGATAAAGTATTTCGAGGTAAGATTGCCTGAGATTGGATGCTTTTTCATAAGATGGAAAGGAAAAATATTAATATTGCTTTGTCGCAGGCTATACCTGGTGTTCCTAGAATAAAAGAGGGACAAAACCCAGCAGCATGGATGTTAGATATCAGTTCGCAAACAACAGAATATGAGATTGGAGTGGACTATGCAGAAATATATCGGAGCTCCTCCCTATACAGGTAAGCCCAATACAATCATAAAGCTGCAATCACTATTCTATCAACTTGTTTGAACAATAAGAAAAAAGATATACACAATGAAATTGTACCTGGTTTCCGCAGGGAGAACATGCTTCTAATTGATGAGCTGAGAAAACCAGAACTAAACACAGAGGATCTACAATTTCCTCCCAGATATTGGCAGAACTTTAAGGCACAATGCATGGCTTGCCTGTGGAAGCAAAGATGTGCATATTGGAAAAACTCAGAACACAATGTTGTCCGGTTCCTAAACACATTTGCTGTATCAATTATGTTTGGAATTGTATTCTGGAAAATTGGCTCAACCATGTAAGTAGGAGCAGGAACTAACCTAAAGATTTTCTTTCATGAAAACTTATCAAGCCTCAATTAGATCATAACTTGGTTTTCCTGTGCAACAGCAAGGATCAGCAAGATGTATTCAACATACTAGGAATTGTATACGGATCAGCATTGTTTCTGGGCTTCATGAATTGTACCATATTACAGCCGGTTGTGGCAATGGAGAGAGTTGTGTTTTACCGAGAAAAAGCGGCAGGGATGTACTCTACCATGGCTTACGCCATTGCTCAGGTAATGTTACTTTACCAATCTTTTCACAAAAATCAATAATTCTGAACTTAGAGGGCATGGATTCTAGACTCCAACGTTGGATTTCTGTGTGCAGATGGCAGTTGAATTGCCTTACATGTTTGTCCAAGTGTTCATCTTCGCAGCAATTGTATACCCAATGATTGGGTTCCAGCTCACCGCCAGCAAGTTCTTTTGGTTTGTGCTCTACATGGTGCTAAGCTTCATGTACTACACACTCTATGGGATGATGACGGTGGCACTAACACCTAACATTGAGATAGCAGCCGGACTGTCCTTCCTCATATTCATCTTTTGGAACGTCTTCTCCGGCTTCATCATCGGAAGAGAGGTACTACTCTGCCATTTAATTCCCTAATTTTTGTCACCTTAATTACAATGCCGCCTAGAGGGAACAGAATTGATTTCGATTTGGGATTTTTTATTTGGAAAAGAAAACCAACAAAAAAAGAGAGGAGATTATGCCTGACTGACCTGATGAACAACAATGTGAATGCGGCAATGTGGATGCAGCTGATCCCGGTGTGGTGGAGATGGGTGTACTGGGCGAACCCGGCGGCATGGACGATGTACGGGCTCATGTTCTCACAGCTGGGCGACCGGACAGAGCTGATCCGCGTGCCGGGGCAGCCGGACCAGACGGTGCGGGAATTCCTCGAGGGCTACCTCGGCCTCCAGGACCGCTACTTCAACCTCGTCACCTGCCTGCACCTCGCCATCATCGCCCTCTTCGCCTTCCTCTTCCTCCTGTCCATCAAACACCTCAAGTTCCAGAGGAGGTAGCAGCAGCACAAATCAAAATTGATGCGTGCAAGCTGCAAATCAAACTGCAAATAAACTCACTAATCGGTAATCACTTAACTGTAGAAAGGTAAGATTCGAAGAGAAACACCCAATTAATAAGCACAAGACGATAAGGATTTGTTGCAAGAGGAAGTGTGTAAGTAATCAGAGGATCTGTGTGAGGATTTGTATATGTAATACTAGTGCAGAATTGTTGTTATAGCAAGGTCGATAAATAAATTAAAAGGGCAAGTGTATTATGTGATTAGAATTTATGATTTATAAAAGCATATACTATACTAAATGTGACAGACACATCAGCTTGCAATGCCAATCGAAATAGTAATGTAGCATATAGAATTGCCGAGTAACTGCTTACCCGGATGTTCGCGTTCCGTTGATGTTATGTAACTGGATTCAGTTCTAACACTAGATCACCATTGAGCGAATTCAAAGGAACATTTTTTCTGAGCAGCACACACATTTCTGGCTAAAAGAGATTACAGTCTAAAAGGCTATTACACAATCCAGTTTACATTAACAGCCGTACTACTAGTAGTACTTCTCACACGCAAAATGGCTAAACTAGCTGAAATCAGTTTTCTACTGACATTATCATGCCTCAAGCAGCAACGAATATTACAGGCGGGGTTAATTACAAGTTACAACAACACTAGTTACATACAACTAGATACATCTTCTGATCTTCTTTGCTGTGAAGGAGATAACAAATAACAACACACTGCTGATCAAGTGCTCAACAAAGAATGGGCATTTGTTGATGCAGACTCCATCAGCTGATTCTACTGTCCACTGAAAAATAGATAACTTGATATTCATACTCTGCATTCTATGAAGGCTGGCACATTCGTCTTGTACACTTGTTATGAGATGTCCTATTTGTAGGACAGAGGGCCAGATCTTGACACAGCAAATCTTTGTATTGAGCCAGCCCCATGGCTTGCAGAACTTGAACCCTCAACAAACTTCACTTTCCTGCTTGCACTATAGTCGAGTGGCCCGGAACGTCTCATGCTTCGCAGTAGCTTCTCTCCGGTTCTTCTATCCACTTCATAGCCTTCGTCATGCTGGGAACCAGATGAGCTGTAGTAGCCTGGCTCGAAAGTATGAGACCTGGGTGTTGTGTCTGCTCGATTTTGCCTTGCTGATGGGGATGCATGCGCCAGAGAAATTAGAGGTGACTGCCTTGGGGATAGCTCCCCTGGTTCCGAGGCCATTAGTGAAGCTCCATAAAACTGATGATAGATTGAACGCAGAATGGTGTAAGGTATGTGAACTTCTAAGGTGCTCCTGGGGAGGTAGGGGGACAGCTCGCAGAGTTGATCAAGGAATATTAGCTTTGGAACAATGTGTGACCTGCATTTAGGTCATATAAAACTCATCAAAAATCAACAAGAATCAGTTGTAAGCAAATTGCAACCACCATAAACTACAAAACCATTAGTACATCAAAGTCGTTTGTCAGAGTCAATAAATAGCATTTCAAATGAGGAAATCGAGAATTTCCTGGTCACCAAAGCAAATTAGAAGCGTCCAATCTCACCTGTCTAGCTAGATGGCATATAACATATTAGATAGCAGGTCGTCTGATTTCAGTTTTTTGCACAAATGATTCTAACGAGGATTAGGACATACAAGAATTAAGTGTATCACCGGCACCCTGGGCAGCATACCAGCACCAAACAGTAAGCAATATCTGGTGTTACACCTAGTATAGGTGCCACATCTAGTACACTGTCCAACAAGACTAGCAATCCAACCGTGGAAGTGGAATTTGTTAGAATAGGAATTCCTTTGTATTTCCTTATATATGTATGACATATTCCTTTGCAATATCTTCTTATACTCCCTATATATATTGCCTATTAGGCCTCATGAATATACACACAATATTCATAACATGGTATTAGAGCTAGAGCACTAACCTAACTCCTTCCACTGCCATCCTGCCACTGTCATTGCCGTCGTCGAAGGCCGCCACCGCCGCCGCCCGAATCGGGCCACCGTCCGACACCGCCGACGCTGAGCCCTCGCCGCCATCAACGCCGACGCTGCTCAACACCGCCGCCTAACGCCAGACCGCTGCCGCCCGACTCGATGTTGCCGCTTCAACGCCGCCGCCGACTCGACGCCGCCGCCCCCTGATGCCCGACACGAGGATAACGCGGGCCAAGCCCACAGTGCGCCGCCGTCGTCGTCACCGTTCCGCTCGGGCCGATACCGACATTTTTATTTAAGGAAACCATCCACGGTTTCCTTTAAAAGAGTTTGGTTCCCAAAAAAAACGTCGATCTAACCGCTGCGCCATCCAACGCCGCCTGTTAGACTTTGTTGCCTTGTTCGCCGCGCCGCCCAGCGTCGCCTACCGATGGCTTCTGTTCCATCAGCTGCGATCCGATTCTCGGGAACAAAGCTTCATGGGACAAACTACAGGTGTGAAGATCACACTCGATGGTCTCCGCCTCTGGGGACATGTCACTGGTGCTCGACCTTATCCGCCGTCGCCGGTTCAGCCGCCTCCTAGACAACCTGCTTTTGCACCTCCTGCAGAAGATGAGGCCGCCAAGGAGGCAGAGGCCGCTGCTGCTGCTGCTGATGAGACCTTTCAGTATACCATAGACACTTTTGAGCACTAGTGTGATGATGAGGCCCGTGTTCGAGCCATCCCGGTGGTCAGCGTCGACGACTCCATCCAGCCAGACATTGTTGGTCTACGTTTCACTCGTCAGATCTGGGAATACTTGCGCGAGCGATACCAGCAGAGTAGTGATGCTCAGTTCTTTTCACTTTATTGTGAGTTGGAGACACTTCGCCAGGAGGACTCCTCCGTCGACGACTTCTTCCAAGCCCTGGCCAGTCTCTGGCGCCAGCTGGACGAGCTGGCTTCTCCGCTCTGCTAGGAGTGTCATAAGGTGCAGAAGGCGGATCGTGACCACCTTCGCCTTTATGACTTCATCTGCTGTCTTCGCCCAGAGTTTTGAGCCTATCAAGGCTCAACTGCTAAGCCGCTCACCACGACCGACAGTCACCGAGGCTCTTTCAACGCTTCGTGCTGAGGAGCTTCGCCATGGGTTAACAGCATAATTTGTTCCGGCTGTGCTTGCTACCCCTTCTTCGACTACACCGACTTACTTTCGCTTGACTACGATCCCTCCTCGGTGTCTGCTTTTCGCTCGATTTTGCACCAAGGTTTAGTGCAATTATTGCAAGAACTTCGGGCACGACTACCAGAGTAGTGCGATGCGGAAAAAACAGAACAAGAAGCGTGGGGGTGGACGATCTAAGGGGGGGCAAGAAGACCCTTCCTTTACGGGAGGATCAGGACCTTCTCAGCGAGGTGACTCTGTTCCGTAGCTCTGCCAGGCTCTACTTCAGCAGCTCTCTCACAGCTCAGTAGGTTATGTCAATCTAGCTCAGACGTCTCCTCTAGGTATTTCTTGGGTTCTGGATTCTGGTGCCTCTTTCCACATAACACCGGACTCCACATCTCACTTCAGTAGGACTTCCTGTTTTTCCTACCTCTGTCCAGACAGCTGACGGAACTCATCTGTTTGTCAACTGTCAATGCACTCTTTTATCCACTGACTTTTCTGTTCCAGCTGTTTCTCATGTTCCTCAGTTTACCATGCAACTTCTCTCGGACCGCTCACCGATCTCGGCTGTAGGGTTGGTTTTGATTCTATCAAACCCCAAATTTGCAACTTGGAATCTTATGTGTTCGCAGCATAGTCCCTAGATCAGTAACTAGTGCCTACAGTTATATCATTGGATATCAAACACATATCATGAAAACATAAAGCTATTGCATAATAATAAATAAAGCGTAAATATACCTTATGGTGTTTGTCTTTCAGAATGACCGACCAGACCAAATACTTTTAAAGAATTAGCAGCGAAAGCAGAACAAAAGTACACTTCGTGGAACCCTCGCGATATACCCACAGGCAATCGAACAGGGCCCAACATGGGTGTGGGCGACCGGAGCGGGTGCGCGCTCGTAGACGGCACAGAGGCGGTGGTACGGGCCACGTGGGGTTGAGGTTTCAATTAACAGCTCAAAAATTCGAACATCAACGAAGCGTAAGACAGTTTTAAAAATCCCACATTTTTAAACAGTTGAACTGAAGGTGGGATTTGGGGTGTTACAGACTCTCACTTTGCTTGGTCCAGACCGATGCATGGGACGATGCCAGGACTAGCCAACCAGTAGGGATCGTCAGGGTCTACATCCTTGACCACCTCCACCTTCTATTTGTTAGAGATATATGTATAGTGTTATTCCCCATTGTTATGAGGGGTTATTTGCATATTCACCTCCTGTACTTTGTATATATATACTGGCCCTTTGGCCCCCTAGCAATACAAGCGCTATTCATAACATGGTATCAGAGCGTATCTAGGGTTTCCTTTGCCAAGCCACCGCCGCCGCTGTTCTTTTTCCAGTCGCCGCCGCCGCTTGGTTTTGCCTGTCGCTTCGCTTGTCTCCTGTCGACGCCTGGTCTTGCTCTGGAGCTGGTCTTGCTCTGGAGCCGATGACATCTTCATCGCCGCCGTCTCTGCGGTTCTTCATCGAGCGCGTTTTCTGCCGCCTGAGCCCGGTTGTGCCTCTTCCACCGCTCGGTCACTCGCGTCGCCGCCGCCGGGAAGCTTACGACGCGCCGCCGAGGACGCTTCGCCATTGCCGGGTCACTCGCTTCCGGACGCCCAAACGTCGGGTCCTCCGCACGCATCTTGTCGATCCATTATCTTGCATGCGCCGCCATGCACGGGCCTTGGCCGCCATGCCTCCGCCATTCGCTCTGCTTGCGAGCCACCGCCGCCATCTTCTTGACCGCCCGTGAGTAGTTAAAAAAGTACAATGTCGTCAGCACCATTCCTCCCTTGTTGCCCGGTGATCTTCGATGGTGTTAATTACACCGACTTCGTGTCTCACATGCGTGGTTTTCGTCTCTAGGGCATCCTCTCTGGCGATGTCACCTGCCCGCCTTGCCCTACTCCTTCAACGGAGCCTACACTTGTCGTCTTTGCCCCAACAAATAAACAAAGGCTACTCTCGAGGCCTTCGCCTTCTGCCGATGATGAGGCTGCCTCTGCCTACCAAGAGGCTCTGGATTCCTACAAGGATCGACTGACCGCCTACACTCAATGGTACGACGACGATGCTTGGGCTGCTGCTGTCTTCATCGCCAATGTCCAGCCTAAGTTCTCTTCTAAGGTTGTGGGACTCCTTTCGGCTTTCCAAATGTGGACTCACCTTCGTCAGCGCTACAAGCCCTCTGGTGATGCCCTCTACCTGTCCGTGGTCCGCCAGGAGCACTCTCTTCAGCAGGGTGATGCTACTGTTGACGCTTTTTACGCTCAGAGCTCTGTTGTCTGGCGTCACCGGACTTCGCTCAGCACCGCCTTGTTTGCGCTCTGTCCGTCTTTGCTGGTATGCGTCTTGACCTAGAGTTTCAGCGTGTCTACGATTTCCTTACTCGCTTTAAATCCCGAGTTCGAGCAGAGTGTGCCCGGCTCCTTGCCCGCCACCTCGTGTCACTCTCTCGAGGCTCTTCTACCGAGATACACGCAGAGGAGACTACTTTGAGTGGTCTTTGATGCGATGCCACTCCCTCCGTGCTTTCGCCGCTCATCCACTTGCTACACCGACGCTTCCACGCCAAAGACATCGCCTCCTTCAATGGCCGCCATAGGTGGTGATGGCGCCTCCATCCGGCGATGGCCGTCCTCATCGTTCCTCTCATGACAAGGTTCGCCACATTAAGTCGATGCTATAAGAAGCGGCGGCATCTTTCACGTCGTTCTTCTACTAGCATCGCACCGGTGCTTCTACATCGACGTCTGCATCGACTCCTTGGCAGTTTCTCTCACGGAGCAGAGATAGCGGACTTCGACGCTTTGCTTGCCGCTTCACGTTCTCCTCGGCAGTTCTGCGGGTTTTGCTCTCGACTCTTGAACCGTGAAACCACCCCTACACAACAGTACCTCCCGTGGATTCTTGATTCGGAGCATCTTTTCACATGACTTCTGATTCTTCCACGCTGTCTTTTATTACACCTCTTGATTCTCCTGTTAGTGTTGTTACTGCTGATGGTACCTCTCTTTCTGTCTCTGGTTGAGTACCTCTTAGCAACTCATCTTTTCATGTTCCTTATGTTGCTTATGTTCCTCGTCTTACCATGCAGCTTCTTTCTGCTAGGCAGATTACTGACCTTGGTTGTCAGGTCATTCTCGACTCTGACTCTTGTTGTGTTCAGAACCGCCACACAAGAGCTCAGGTTTGTTCTGGCCCTCGGCGTCTTGACTCATAGCGTCTCTAGAAGCCTGACTGGCTTCACCTTCCTTCCGCTGCCACCGTCGCCGCCGCCTCTCCGCCGCCATCAGTCTACCACTCTTTCCAAAGAAGGCATCACCGTCTTGGTCATCTGTGTGGATCTCGTCTGTCGTCTTTAGTTCGTCGTGGCCTTCTGGGGTCTGTCTCAAGAGACGTGTCTTTAGATTGTTAGGGCTGTAAGTTAGGTAAACAAATTCAGCTTCCTTATCCTCATAGTGAGTCAGTATCTCAGCGTCCATTTGATCTTGTTCATTCAGATGTTTGGGGTCCGGCTCCCTTCGTTTCGAAAGAGGGTCATCGATATTATATCATATTTATAGATGATTTCTCTCGCCACACTTGGATATATTTCATGTCTTCTCGTAGTGAGACCTTGTCTATCTATAAACAATTTACCACTATGGTTCGCACACGGTTCTCCACTCATATTCGTGTCTTTCGTGCTGACTCTGCTGGCGAGTACCTCTCTCGTTACCTGCGCAGCTTCCTTGCTGAGCAGGGCACTCTCGCTCAGTTCTCGTCCTGGTGCTCATGCTCATAATGGTGTCGCTGAGCGCAAGCATCGTCACCTCCTTGAGATGGCTCGTGCACTGATGATTGCCGCCTCTATTCCACCTCACTTTTGGGCCGAGGCTGTTTCCACTGCCACCTATCTCGTCAACATCCGACCTCTTACGCTCTTGGTGCGATCCTGTTGGCGTCTCTGTGGTCTTCTTCCGACTACTCGCCTTCGTTTGTTTGATTTGCGTTTGCTCGTTCTCCTCGCCCTCGAGAACGCACCAAACCGACTGATATCCGCTCGAGTCGCAGAGGTTGAGTTGCGAGCTATAGCTCTCTTGACAGCAGAGATTACTTGGCTACGGTGGTTACTTGAGGATTTTGGTGTTTCTGTCACTACACCGACTCCTCTCTTGTCAGATAGTACAGGTACAATTAGTATTGCCCGTGACCCTGTGAAGTATGAGCTCACCAAGCATATTAGTGTCGATACTTCCTTCATGAGGTCTTGTGTGCATGATCAGGTGATTACTCTTCAGTATGTGCCTTCAGAGCTTCAGATAGCGGATTTCTTCACGAAGGCCTAGACTCGAGCACAGCACGACTTCTACCTCTCCTAACGCAGTGTTGTTGATCTACCATGAGTTTGAGGGGGGGTGTTAGAGATATATGTGTAGTGTGTTATTCCCCATTGTTATGAGGGATTATTTGCATATTCACCTCCTGTACTTTGTATATATATACTGGCCCCCTGGCAATACAAGCGCTATTCATAACACTATCCACTTCAGTTGTTCCTATCACCTCTACATCTACCTCCACCGCCACTGCTGCCACGTTGCCACCACCTCTGAAATTTTTGCGCAGTGGCATCATCGTCTAGGTCACTTATGTGGGGTCTCGCCTTTCTTCATTTGTTTGTCATGGTGTTCTTGGATGTGTTACTATTGACACGGCCATGTTTTGTCAGGGTTGTAAGCTGAGCAAACAGCTACAACTTCCTTATCATTCTAATGAGTCATTGTCTTCTCGTCCTTTTGACTTAGTTCATTCATATGTATGAGGACCTGCGCCTATTATCTCTAAAGGCAAGCATAAGTTTTATGTGATCTTCATTGATGATTATTCCCGTTTTACATGGCTTTTTTCTATGTCTAATCGTGGTCATTTTCTTGCGATCTATCATAGCTTTGCAACGATAGTTCATACTCAGTTTGATTCTTCCATCCGTACTTTTCGTTGTGATTCTGCTAGCGAGTATTGTTCTGACGTTTTTAGACAGTTTCTTTCTGAGCAGGGCACTCTTTACCAGTCTTCTTGTCCTGGTGCCTATGCTCAGAATAGGGTTGCTGAGCGCAAACATCGTCATCTGATTGAGATCGCCGCGCTCTTCTCATTGCCTCTCACGTTCCACCACGCCTGGTCAAATTTGTTTCTACCGTGCATATCTCATCAATATGCAACCTTCCACTACTCTTAAGGGTATCAGTCATATAGAGCGTCCCTACTCTCGAGCCCCTCAATATACTCAACTTCGTGTTTTTTGTTGCACCTATTTTGCTCTGCTGCAGCCTCGTGAGCGCACCAAACTATCGGCTCAGTCAATTAGGTGTGTTTCTTGGTTATAGTTCTGAGCATAAGGGTTATCGCTGCTATGATCCTTCTGCTCAACGGATTAGTATCTCATGAGACGTTGTCTTTGACGAATCTCGACCTTTCTTCTATCGAGATTCGGCTCCTTGTCCTATTTCCACCGTTGAGACGATTTCATGGTTGTCTCTTTCTGACTCTTCACCCATTTCTCCACTATCACAATCTTCCCCTGGTCTATCTCCAGTGGTTCCTTCTGTACCTCCGCCTCCGATGCTGCCTCCTACAGCACCGCCTCTTATTCCTGCAGCACCACTATCTCGTTTCTCTGATATTCACTACTCCAAGCGTCCTCGTCCTTCACCAGTCTCCTCTCCTGGTATCTTGCTGACACCTACATATGATCCTCCTGATGATGCTCGCCGTTACGTCCTTCGTGACCAAACATCCCTTCGGCCTCCTGATCGCTTTGGATTTGCTCCGATAACTCATGCTCTTTTTGTCACTGAGCCTAGTTCTTATCGTGCGGCTGCTCCTCATTCTGGGTGGCAGCTCGCTATGGCAGAGGAGCTTGATGCTCTTCGACGTACGAAGACTTGGGATATTGTACCGACATCTATGTATGCTCGCCCTATCACGTGCAAGTGGGTGTATAAGATTAAGACCCAGTCTAATGGTACTATTGAGCGCTACAAGGCTCGTCTTGTGGCTCGTGGTTTTCAGCAGGAGTACGGTCGTGACTATGATGAGACTTTTGCCCCTGTTACCCATATGACCACTGTTCACACTCTTGTTGCAGTTGCTTCTGTTCGCTGGTGGTCTATCTCTCAACTAGATGTTAAGAATATCTTTCTTAATGGTATTTTTGCATGAGGTCAACATTCAACCACCACTTGGGTATTCTGTTCACGATGAGCACGTTTGTCGTCTTCGTCGTGCTCTTTATGGCCTCAAATAGGCTCTTCGTGCCTGATTTGCGTGTTTTACCTCAGTGATTACTGCTGTTGGTTTCACTGTCAGATCTCATGATCCTACTCTTTTTGTCCATGTCTCATCTCGAGGTAGGACACTGTTTCTTCTGTATGTTGATGATATGCTCATCACTGGTGATGATTCCTCATTCATCTCGTATGTGAAAAAGCATCTCGGTGAACAGTTTCTAATGACTGATCTTGGTTCTCTTACGCACTTCCTTGGGATTGAGGTCTCTTCCAAGCCTAAGGGCTACTACCTCTCCTAGCAGAAATATATCTAAGATCTTCTTGATCGGTCTGATCTGACTGACACTCGCACTGCCGAGACTCCTATGGAGCTATCCCTTCAGCTTCATGCCACTGATGGTGATCTTCTTAAGAATCCTACTCGATATCGCCATCTTGTTGGGAGTTTGGTGTATTCTGTAAGCATTCGTCCTGATATTGCTCATATTATTCATATCTTGAGTCAGTTTATGGCTCGTCCTACCCATCTTCACCAGTCACCTTCTTCATGTTCTTCGCTACTTGCGTGGGACTATCTCTCGTTGTTTGTTTTTCCCTAGCTCCAACTCACTACAGCTTCAGGCATACTCCGATGCGACTTGGGCTAGTGATCTTTCTAATCGTCATTCTCTTTAGGTTTACAGTGTTTTTCTTGACTCCTCCCTAATTGCCTAGAAGAAAAAGAAGCGGACTGCAGTTTTCCGTTCGAGTGCAGAGGATGAGTTGAGAGCTATGGCAGCAGTGACAGAAGAGGTTACTTGGTTGAGGTGGCTACTTGTAGATTTTAGAGTGCCTGTGATGGAACCTACGACTCTTTTGTCTGACAGTACAAGTGCTATCAATATTGCCCATAACCTAGTGAAGCATGAGCTCACCAAACACATTGGTGTTGATGCTTCATGCACTCGCTCACAGGTGCAGGAGAGAGTACTTGCTTTACAGTTTGAGCCCTTAGAGTTACAGATCGCTGACTTCTTTACGAAGCCACAGACTAGGGTACGATCCACCATGAGTTTAAGGAGGATGTTAGAATAGGAATTCATTTGTATTTTCTTATATATGTATGGCATATTCTATTGCAATATCCCTCTGTACTCCCTATATATATTGCTCATTGGGCCTCATAAATATATATACACAATATTCATAACAGAATTAGGATCCAGCAGCACGAACCTAGCCAACCAAAATGCTGTGTGCACCAAGTGATGCATGAACAGGAAGCACTTAATGTATATCCCTTTTATTTAGGAAGTAGGAACGACATAGAAACAAATAGGACGAACCAAGTACAGTACCTGCTAGTGTCATTCCATGAATCCAAGACTATCCCTGCGGACAATTTGACATACAGTTGCATAGCAGATTTAATATTTGCTTCAGCTGAGACACGGCTCAGTAATTCAGGCTCTTGGAGCTCATCTGTATGCCCATTTGAAAGAGAATTTCTTCGTTGTTCCCTCTCCACCCTAGTGTATTCACTTCCTCCAACCACAGCACTTATACACCTGTACAGACACGAGTGGATACTGGATAGTCACATGCAACTTGCAGTGTCCAATAGTAGCCCTTATACCCTCTACTACGTCATAGTAATATTGTATGGTGTAACTAATTTGGACGCTAGGAGAAGCTTTAGGAAATAAACTGCATAATAGCTATATAGACCGGGATACAGTATTACCATGTCAATGTTTCCGATTAGTTTTTTTCATCGTGTAAAGTTTTCACCATCCACAATGAGGAACAAACTGACCCTTGCATATTTCTAGCTTTTAGATCACTGATCTTGATACATTTTCAATGTCTTAAATCTTAACAGTTGACAGTGGTTTTCACGCTCAAACATACTTAAAAAAGTATCAAGCAGAATGGGAAAAATTGCAAGTACCACTTCAAAAAATTCCCAACAAATTTAGTAAGTACTGTGAAAATAGTGTAATTGAAGGCTAAGAACATGCTTGTGTTCTCGTTAAAAAAAGCATGCTTGTGTAGAAACCATGGACATCTATAAATGATAATATCGATATAAGGGATATATTTTGCACCCGTCAAACACGACCGACAGGAAGCAAGTTCTTACCTTGATAGGCAGTGCAAATTGTTACTGAATCCACCTGTATTTACATCATAAACAGCATTACTCCACATATTAGACACCATAAACGCAGCACAAAGATATGGAAGTAAGATCCAAGAATTATCATTAGCAGAACCAGATTCTGCCAGAATAGAATGCACCCACTCGGCGTCATGTTTATCACCAATACCAACACTGCTGGCAACCCTTCTCAATCTAATGATCTCATTTTTATCAGGTGCCTCGTCTGGCAACTGCATAGCTAATCCCTTAAGCAGAGAATATATGAGAGGTACTTTCTCATCAAGGACCACTCCGACGGCTTCTACCAACAGCCGACGAAAAGTTATTGCCTGCCCTGCCTGGATACAAAAGTCAGCCAATGTTTCAATATCAATTATCTGCTTTAGATTTGCATCTCTTTCAATCCTATCACCAGAATTTACACTTCCAGCCAGGCCCTCCAAGGCATCACGATTTGACCTCAGTGCTGAGTCAATGCAATTTAATAGAGCAGATGTATGTTCCCTTAGCATCTTATCCATTCTATCTATTCCATAACCACCGAAAAGACGAGCAAGTGCTTTGAGTTCTCTTTTATCTGTAAATGATATCGCTAAATATCCGCCACCAATAGGCTGTGAGCTCCTGAAGCAATTCTGAGTTGCATCAAAAACAACTCCAGTGCGAGATGCATCCTTTACTATGTTCTCAATGTACCAGTTACATATTATGTCTATGGCAGATCCTCCTCCATGTGTCTCTGCTGGTCTCTCAAATACTTGCAGGTTGGGAAATGGCCCAGTAAAACTCTCTGCTAGGAGCACTTCACGTATTCCTTCAGTAAGGTCCATACTGATATGCTGCTCTGCTAGATGGATGATGCTCAGGTGTCTTCGTAGAAGAGATTCTATTATTGATGGTCGCTGAAGACAGTTATCAGTTCTAATCATACTATGAAATCTTCTCCTGAAATTTCCTATGATGCAGTCTCTCATGTACTGTGAAATATAAAGTATCTAAAATAAGTCAAACAAGGACACTTTCATGCCTAGTTTCAGAAATAAACGATATAAGCAACAATTTTTTTCTAAAAATAAAGACAATTCATTAAGATGAAAAAAGAACTGATCTTTCCAGAACAAGGGAACTTCATGAACAAGATATTTCTTTTTTTGTGAGATCAGATCCTTTTTCATCTTAAGATTATTATGTTACAGGAGAATAACAATATAGAAAGCCACTAGCTTAATACTGGTCATGAACAACCACTAATCTTATCATTATCACATACCCTAACACATCTACAGTTCCAATCTATGATAAAGTGAACATAGACTGTCACAACAAATTCCTTGAAGATATTCCTTCATATCAACAATATAAAAATGAAATTACTCCTTCTTGATATAAATTATGAAAAAGAAGCGGTAATTGATCTATGTATTGTGGGATGGCAAAGGAAGACCCAGAAATAAAAGAAACAAACTGTACATACCTCCCGGAGAACAAAAACATGGTTGAGAACACAAATAGGCTCCATGTCATTTAGAACAGAACATAGACTAGTCAGCCTTTGCATAGCAGCTTCCAGCCTGTTTTTCATACATCCACAATTAAAGTCATGGAACCCCAATAGTATTTAAACAGTGATGCAAAGTAGCGAATTGACTGACATCTTAACCGAAGAACTATTATCAGGATAGCTCTCGTGCCCTGGCGCTAACAAGCCTGGAACAGCTTTGGCTCTTGTTGCGTTATTCAATCGAAGAGCTGCTTGCTCTGGCGAAAGCTGCAGAGTTTGAAAGTGAGGGTGTTAAGTATATAACTTATATATAGCCGAAACCATAAATATGAGCTCAGAAATTCTCTACCTGCATCTCTAATGAGCCAAATCCACCTTCTGAATCTAGAATATTTATCAAACCTTCCAATCCACCCATGATAGACTCAATAAGGGACTCGACGTATGAGATAGAATCTCTGCCAATCTTGTTAACCTATATTTTAAACAAAGGAGCATTCACTAATCAATATTTTAAATGAGGAAGAAAGACACGGTACATATAGTGGAGCAATTTTAACATATTTGAGGACTGGGGACATCATAGTTGAGTTGTGTTTGTAAAAAGAGTTCAAGTAGCAGATAGGATTATTGATGTTCATGACGGTCCGACGTCTTCATGTTTCGGAGACATGGGAAAGTTGCTTTTTTTTATAAACAACTAAAGCATTGTTAAAAGCCTATCAGTTCAAGCAAAGATCAGTACTCATGCATCGTCTTATCCTATTCACAATTCGTCATAGCTAAACATTTTGCAACAGCACATCTTCAGGATGCTGTGTACATCAAAATAATGCTCAAACTGAAATGACATGGCGAGTTCAAATACACACCTCTTCAGGAATAATTACAGAAGCACATTCCGGAAAACTGCAAGCTGCTCCAAGCCATGCACAACAATGCTGTGGACGGCCTTCTGGACCAAACATTGTGTTTCTGAAGACCTGCAAGATTCCAGCAAAATTCAAATTGTTAACACCACAAAAGGCTAGTTATTTTAAAGAAAAAAATGCAAATATGATAATGGCATAGCAAATATAAACAAAATATACACTTACAGTCGTAAGATGCTGATGATAAAAGTAGAGTTTTTTAAGACTTCCATGTTTGGAAAGTTGGCTCTCGAGTTCATCCACACATCTGTGAAATAAGTTCACTCTAGTGAGATACACACGATCGAGGATCAAAATACCGGTACCGGGTAAAATCTTGCAGGGCAGCCGGTAACCGGGAAACCCAGGAAAAACCCGGTCGAAATTCGTCTGAAGAAATTTGAATTGGGGATGTAACCGCGGGGATTTTGAATTTAAATTTAAATTTGAAATTTTTCGGCCGGTTTTTAGGATCCCGGTTCCCACCGGTAAACCGGTAACCGCCGGGATTTTGATCCATGCACACGATTATAGAAGAAATTAGATCACAGGATCTGCATTTTGGTTCAAGCAACTAGCAAATATTACCAAAAGCATAATACCAGAGCAACATGAAGATGGATGCATGTTTAGAAAAAACTTTAGTTATTCTGTGGATTAACATTAACTTGACCTGATTGTTAATTATATGTAACGGTGTAAGATATTCAGAGAATGCAATGTAATGGAGGGGGGTATGAAACTAGGGACAAACTTTTCACAATTGCAATCAGAAAATAATTTTGTGTCATTACAATTCCGGTAAGTATCACGCTCAGGTGGAAAAAACCGGCCGGTTACCGTGGTAACGGGGCTTGCCGGTTTTGTTCCGGTTTAACAAATTCAAATTTCGAATTTCGGTCGATTTTTAAGCGAATTCCATCCGGTTTGTTCCCGGGAAATCCAGTAACCGGCCGGTTTTTTTCCCCGGCCAGCGACCAGGATTTCCACCGGAAACGGGTTTTGGATCCTTGATCACGCTAAGATGCAGCCATTTGGCTCATTAGAGATTTCCACAGAGTTCACAAGCTAAGAAAAATGGCTGCATCTGTGTTAGGATATTGCACTATTCAATTTAAAACGGTAATTTTGCATCACCTAGACCAATTGTATGCGGCGTTGCCTTCTGAGACCAGGCCCTCCTTCCCAGTAGACACAGTAGCCTTCTCCAAGTGCCTAATATTTATAGAGGATCGTGAAGATGTGACAATCATCAAAATGGATAGCCAGTGCTTGCGCAAATCCTGCACCATCAGATTATCAGGTTTAACAAATCTTAAAAGTAAATTCTATGGAATATTTAGCATATATATGTATATAGTTGGTACACTGGTTTCCTTGTTAACAAATCCTTCTTGATTGCTTTGTGTAATGACTATGAAACAGTGCACCAAAGGTACCAAGACTAAGGCGATGGCATGATTTTATTGCACACTTAAATCGTTTTTTGTGCAAATCCCAACAAGCAGTGGGTAGTGGTGTTTACTTTCACCAGGTATTTACAGTAGAGGGATCAGGATGTACAAACAGCTCGGTAAAGCATAATTAAAAATGATGAGATCATCAACAAACAGAAAAAGGGGAAAGTAATAATCAGCAATGCAAGGTTCAGAAATAATTAATTCAAAGAGAAGCAAAGCGATCTCTTTCTTTCACAGATCACAGTAAAAGGACCCTAGGAGCAAATGATCCTCGTCAGCATGTATGTTATAGTGACTCCATCATATTCATGCCTACTATCTTGGATTACGAAATCTTGAGAAGACTTGAACTAGTAGTTATCCACCAGCAGAGTTATACAAACACAACTGTTGCTACAAGATGAGACTCTTTTTTGTTTTAAAGAATTCGTAGGAAAACTGAAAATTTCCTGATTTTGCAGTAAGTTGGTTATTTGCTCCTCAATCACAAATGTACGAATAAAGTAAGTCCTCAATTGCAGGTGTACGAATAAAGTAAGTAGTAACAGAACTATGTGGGGAAAAGATCAGCCGAAACTGAATTAATGGTAACACAAAATTGAATGTGTGCATGCTTGCGTCTGTGTGTGTGCGCGCACGCAGGTGTGCGTGTCTGTGTGTTTGCCCATCAATGATACAAGTTGAACATTAATACTTAATAGTGTTAGCCCATCTGCAACCTGGGTTATTAAGGAAATGATCTTAGGGAAACTCTTACAGTTAAGTCACAAGTAATAGCAGGGGCATTTTCCCCTTGAGGTTTCGGAATGTTCTCCAGACAATGGAGGACTTGCTGGAACAGGCCCTTCAATGTTGCATCTAGGTCAAGAGCAACCATGCCTGGGGTACCAAGTAAGAACCGTATTCTTCCAGCACAAGATGATAAGTATGACAATGCATAACCCTTTATTGCTGCAAAGAGAACATAGTAAAGAATGCAATAAGCATCACTGTCTTATATCATCAAGTTATGCCATATCTTTGTATAATATTTTTATTGACCCGAAGTAAATGAATGTACAGCAGAAAATAAATGAGCAACCTCCAAACTTGACATTGAAATTCATAACCTTCTTGAGAGCATATATGAAACACTATTTACCCAAATTTTGTCACCTCTTACTAACGTCAAATGCAAAATGAATAAATTCTAAAGGCCAGCCATGATTAATAACACTGATCACGGCATTAGCATAGCAGTGATTGAGCTTAAAATCTAGTGAGTACCGACAAAAGATTAATTTGTACAACTCAGCCCCTCAAATTGCATCATAAACAATAGCCATTAGAAGCATAATTTCTACACAATCAAACCTTCTAATTTCTTTTCCACACAGCTAGTTCCTCAGATTTCTTTATATGAAATAACAGTTCGTGGTAAGATTTCTCTTCCTTTGCTTAACCAAGAGTTCATGCCAGCACTTTGTACAACTTTAGTGGTTGGAGATTTGAAATATCACAAATATATAAATGCATCCAAGGTTTCCTTTGTAGCTCCAACCAAGGAGGAAAAAACTGGCGGTTACTGGCCGGTAACCACCGGTTACCGGAAAAACCGGTGGGTACCGGGAGGTCCAGGAGAAAAAAAACGGTTGGAAATTTTCAAATTTAAATTTAAATTTATGACTGCATAATTCACTTCCTATGTTGGTTTATGCCTTTTTTGTGCTAGATTATGTGTTGTATGAGTTAAATATGCTTGAATTATTGTACTCCCAAGTTCTAATTCAAATTTCAGTTTTTGAATTTCAACCGTTCCGGTTTTTTCGGGTTTTGAAGCGGTTTTTCCGGGTTTTGGGCGGTAACCAGTTTTAAAAATTCCAATTTCAAATTTCAGTTTTCGAATTTCAACTGGTTTTTCCGGTAACCGGCTGGTTTTTCCTCCGGTTCCGGGATTTCTATCTTTGGCTCCAACTGCAGGTCAAGATTTTTTTCTCAACGGATAAGCCTAGCAACAGCCAAAATCAACCTGGTTGCCTTAACAGATGAACTGAATAGATAAATCTAGGTATATCATGCTGCAAAATACTTGGGCAAATCAAGATCAAGATAAGGATTTAGGAAAAAGCAATAGAATTATAGAAAGGAAAAAATTAAAGCAAATTATCACAAATCATTTTCTCCTAACAAAATACGACAGATACAGAATGCTCTAAGTAAATAGAGCTTACAATAAGACCCCAAGTACATGTTATTTAGTCTAGAATGAACCACCTAGGCTCCTAGTGTTGTCATACCAGTTTACATCAAATATGCTAAAGATATTAAACAGAAGAAGATGCACAAATGTTAGGTTCATCTGACATAACATTAATAAGAGAAATCTTAATGTATAATTGCTCTACAAGGCATCACATAGAACAAGACAAGAAAAAAATAAAAGGAAAAACTCAAATAGCAACAGGTCTGGAAGAACCTGCTATATATTTACGGACCAGGCAACAAAGCTTGCCCATCCCATCTAATAGGAAACCAATAGTTGGGTCTGTTGCATCCTGAAAGTTTTGAGACTGAGTTAGAACGGAAGGAAACAAGGATTGAAGGACTCCAAGACAAAATGAGCGAAGTTACTAACAATGTCAACAGTTCTCCCTCGGGTAGATTTTGATGGTGCAACCCCTACATGTTGGAAGTACCAAACCACCTCACATTGAGCCAAAGCAAGAGCAGAAAAGACCATCTGCGAGAATTTACCAATGTTATATACACATTATAATTTTGGAATCACAAGATCTTAATTACTGACAACAGGCCTGCATTTAGATGAAGTTTTTTACAGCCCCTTTATCAATAGACTAGTTACTTATAAGTCCAGATAATTCCTCTATGCCCTTCATCCCTGAATAAGTGATATTTTTTTTACTTCTCTCAGTCGCTAAGATACAGAAATATTAACATCCGAAGAGACAAATATTGAAAATAGCATCAACATTCAAATATTAATATCAGAAATATGATAGGTTGTCTTTGCAGGCCTGTTTATGACAATCCAACAAAAAACAATAGTCCATAAAATGTGATATTTGGCACCAAACCTGAATATTGGGCGCTAGGAGGCTAGGTTGATCTGTGAAAAACAAAACCATCCTTCCAATTTCCTGCTTAAGAAGAATTCTCCTTTCATGATGTATAGCATCACATGTCACCAATGCTTGCTCATGCACTTCCCTGCAGGACATCAATATAACACAGAGATAGGAGTGAGGAAGAAGGAAATGCTAGGCATGACGGAGGAAATCTATTTTTGGGAATAACTGAATAATTCCCTTTGTTGAAGGAAGGCCAAAACAACCCATCAAACATAATTTGCCTCCTATGCAAATAGGATCTTAGGATTTATGGCAGACCAAAAAAAAAGGAATATGCAGAAAGCTTAAAGAGTAAATGGCTCAAACTTCACCAAAAAGGGCCAAAATCCCTTTCCGTTTCAAGCTGTATCAGAGCAGAGGTCAAAGTAGAGGAGATGAGGTTGTGAAGGACATACGTTAACATTTTCTCAACCTGCTTTGCAACATTGTATTCCAGATCAGCTTCCTTTTGCTTAGTACGCCCAGATTTAGCCATTCTCTTTGATTCTAAAACTTTTGGAAGGACATAAAGTTGATAATTCTCATGAAGTAAGATGTACTACACAAACAAATGAAAGCCCAAATTAGAATAGCAAACAACAAAACCTAACAGTGGCCATCACATGAGCTTTAATTTTACCTCATCTCTGAACAGAGGGAGTACTAAGTTCTCTTTCAGAACAACCTAAAAAACACACAAAAAACGAATTATAGGTTACCAATAGAAGTATTATTACGATACAGCTGTCTGAGAAAACAAGAGGGTGTATGTGACAGTGTGGGGGGGTGGGTGTAAGGTGTTCATGGCTTCATGCATCGCACACAAAGGGCAAAACCACGAGACATCATATCAATTATTAAGTTCAAATGTGTCCAGTACATTTCAGGAAAACAGCAAATACCAAAAAGAAAAGCTCGCAACATACCATCGCAACATCTATACTGGTCACCCGAAGTAGTTCATCAGGACAAACAAGATATCCAAGAAGAACCCATTCACGATATGATGTGACATTAGCCAAGTCTTGGGCCCTCTGGGAGGAAATAGAATCATGATAAGACTCCGAATTTTAATACCTATTATATTATGGTATTTGGCAAAACAATGAAACTGCATGTAAAGCTACGACTATAATTCATCTCCAGTCAGTTGAACAACTAACCATGGGATGAGCAGAGTTTGTAAGGATGTCAGGATAACGCGGATGAAATGGACTGAGGAACCCTTCATTTCTTAACTTTTTTGTATCAGTTGAAAGAAAGATAATTGGGCCAACAGCCTCCAAGACCTGAGGGGCAAAATATTATAGTCAAAGCACATAAAGGAGTCAAAAAAAGTAAGGCGGATGCAATAAAGGTACAATAGAAGAGAGATATGGAATCAAATACCAAAAAAACATGTGACGCAATAAGAATGGCAGATAACATGAATGGATCATCCAAAGAACCCAACCAAGCAAAAAAGATTATACATCAAAACAATTGAATATTTGAATTACAAATATATTCCAGACTAGCCTAACTGTGACTCGTAGCATCGAGTGACAAGAGCAAGTAGACTTGCATGATTACAAACTTAGGGTGAAAACTTTATAATAGCCTATGAAGCTTCACTTCCTAGTTATTACTATTGCAATGTAGAAGGAGATGGGTATCACCTCTCCAATACGTGGGCTCACAAAATTTAGATCTTCATGCAACCCCTTGACAGGTGGATCATAAGAATCCACAAATTGAACCAATCTGTATATAATAAAGCAAATAAAAGAGTGAAGAAGCAAATAAAAAAGGAATTGCATGACAGGAATCTGACTGGTTAGCATGATAGAATGTGCGAACCGAATGGTCACAACAATGAATGTCGCAGGGACCCAGTTAAATAAAAAGTGCATAAGGTGCTATTCTTATTAATAATTATAAAATTAATATGTTAAAAACATACACTGCTAATGATATTTAAATTGCATAATAAGATATTTGAATGTGTATATTTATGGATGAGCTAGGGAAGTGTCAGCATTGAAAAAGCAGTTTCAAGTTTTGAGTAATATTGTTGCATTGCCTACATGTTTGTTTTTCTCTGTGAGGACCAATCAATTATCATCAACTGATACATTATTCGAGCATATGGTTTATATCTGTTCTCCGTGCAATTTTACAACACGATAGCACTTGAACTACACAAATGTTTAAGTTAATTAGGAAAAAAATACATAATCATATAAAAGGTTTTGAAAGGTGGAGAAAACTTTTTATTTCTAAAACGTAGCACCCTTACCACCTTACCGGTGATAAAACTCACAATCACGACCACCCTTTAGCATGACGTGCAAGATGTTGTAAACCTGGAGGATCATCTTTCTTGGTATCTACAAATCAGATAATCAGGAAGGATTATGTTAGTACAAGAGAAACGGGTATTAAGTATTCAGAGCAGTTACATAGAAACATTTCAAAGAAGGATGAGATAAAGGAAATAATTACCTTGTCAGATAAAAGATTGACTCGCACAAATGAACAAAAGAGATCCATAAAAGCATGAAGAATTAAAGAGTTCTGATGCGGCTGTGAAAAGTAGTGGAAATGCCATTATTTACAGATGCAAAAAATGATAGTAAGTTAATTCAGTTAAGACTGTATTTCCTTACCAGCAATGTTATGACCGTACTGCTCAGGTCCAAAATAAGTCGCAGAGCTTGGTCACGAAATTCCAGCAAATCAAGAAGCAACTAACGGGGTGAAATATAGAAAGAAAATTAGCTAAATGTGAAGAAAAAAATGGAAGCATAACTTTTCTTCAAGGTAAAAGCAATGCAAAAAAGTATATTACTATACTAAAGGTCAATTATTTCAGGATACACTAAACTAAAATAGAATGGTTAACAGAATGTACACACCATTTTCAAGCTGATACTCACCTGTAGTTCAGTATAGTACTTCGTTCCAGTTATGGTACAAAATACCAAAGTTTGGACAGTATTTTACATTTTACAAGCATTTTGGAAATTGCCAACATAGCTTAATTATTTTTCTGGTTCATATGCTCATTGATTAATAGTCAAGTAGATTTAGGGGAAACATAGATATGCTATCAAAAAACACTCCGGCAGGGCAAAATGGATATCATCTCTGGCCATTCAATGTTTGGAAAATATTTCACGTGAATCCACAACCACAATGTGAAATAAGAGGAGGTCGGATATTATATCATACAAGTTCCAACGAGGATGCTCGATTACAGGAGTGCAAAATATAGTAACAAACCCCTATGTCACTGTAATCCCATCTTTCACAAGTCGGTGCAGCCTTAGCTCATACATAAAGCAGAATTTATCTAGTGAATCGCAACACATAATTGATTACCCAACAGGACTGAATTTTTTTTCCCCAGCAGGTTAAGATTAATTGATAATCTTGGCAGTTGGTACATACCATGATCCACTGCTCTAGGTTTTGAATGTACCCTTCAGCGTTCTCATTCAAAGCATCGAGAGCAAACTTATCTACCTGTAAAGCAGAGTCACCATAAGATTAAATAAATTCCAGGTGGAAATAAGGCATGGATAGTTCAACAAATTCTTACTTTCTCAAGCTGCAGCTTGTTCGGATGCTCAGGGAATTTCTTTGACAAAGTTATGCAAATTTTTGGGAAATTCGGCATAACACCAGCTTTCCAAAATGCATCCGAAAATGTGTGTGTGTTTGGATCTGGATAGTCCAGGATGCCATTCAGCCTGTACATTTTGGCCAGTAACCCTTCCGCAACCTTTGACAGTTGAACCACTGGCTCCATCTGAAGATGTTTCTGGCCACTCGCGGAACCTTGAGGCCCATCAACGCCCATAGCCCTCCAGCTTGCTGATGCTGAAGGAGACAATTCTTCAACACTTAGGTACTCCGACCACCGGGACATGCTGTCCACTTCCTTGGATTTGAACGACACATGGGCCATGTCTTGAGTAGAGAACAACCGCCTGGGCATTGTCACAAGTTCGAGCACTGAGAGTGAGGAACTTACAGCATCTCAGTCTGAAATCGAAGCATCAATGCGGTAACTTAACAAAAAGTATCTATTAGACTTACGAATTTAACTGCACGTCCACCCACTCCATACTCAAAGAGGTCGAAATCTAAGTAGCGTTAACCATCTAAATTGCGGAGAATTCAGCATTTCAGACCTAAAAAGCTCACTCTGGCGAATCTTGTTAAACCCAACGACCTAACCCCACCACAGATCTCCCGAAATTGGAATTAATTACCAAATCTAACTCACGCGGTTAGTTCGGAGCTCGGCTTAACGGCCTAAACTCAGAGGAAACCCGGCATTTCCTTCTAGGGGACTCAGGCTCCAGATCACAGGGAGAGCGAGCAAGCTCACCTAGGGGACGCACACCGGTACGGAGGCCCGTGGATTGCTCAGCGGCGCGGAGATCTCGCCGCCATTCCGAAGGAGAAGCTCTGCTGTCTCTCTCGCCGTGGTCGGGAGGTGGGAGAGGAGTTGGAGAGGCAGCAGCAGTACAGCGACCTGACGCTTTCTTTTCTTTTTGGACGATTCGTCTTTACTCCTACGCAAGACTCCGTGGGGACACATCTCACACCATGTTTGGTGAGCTCGCGGTGGGCCAAGGCCCGGATCTTATGCGGCCGCCGGAGATCGTGGCGAGTGGGCTTGGCTGGCTGTGGCCTGTAGTGCTGAATTAATGGGCCGGCTAGGGGCTCCACGCTCGACGTCTGTGGGCCGCTCACTGCGCCCTCTGGCCTGTGGACGGAGCATCGTTCATCAGCATTTACATGCAGCAAAAAAAAAAACAGGGGTATTCATTTTTTTGTTGGACGCGTCTGTAGAGTGCGCGGTCGCCGGATAGCATTATGGGGCGACCACCCCCACATTTCGTCTCTTCCCTCGCTAGCCTGCCTCCCCTCGACAGTCGCCCCTACCCCATTGGCTTGCCTCCCCTACGGTTTTTGGCGCTTCCATAGGCTCTGCGCAACCTAAATCCTCCACCACTATCGATGTGTCTCCCGTTGCCACAGCCCACAGTCCTCTGAACCCTTGGCCGGCGGAGCTACCCCCACCTCGTCACGCCATTGTCGTCTCCCTCTACAGCGCAGGGGGCATAGTGAACCCGAATCCTAATCTTCATCACCCGCCCGTCGTCGCTGGAGAAGAACCACATCGCCTTGTGGAGATGAGCGCTCGTTGAGACCAAATCAAGAGCGTGCACTATTTAGATTTTGCCCTTTTTTTATCCGTTCGATCTGCCTTGTGATATGTGCTAGGGTGGCTTCGTGGCAAGATCTCCAATGACGTTTGGGTTTCAAGGATCGCCAAGACCCACTATAGAATTATTAGGGGGCAATGGTTGCGACGAGTGTGGAAATTACGACAACAACGCTAATGGCCATGGTTAGAGGACAACGGTGAGCGGTAGGCGGAACATCGAGGAGGTGATCGAGTTAGGTTTTTTTGCGGTGACAGTGATGCCATGGGGCCAGTGGGATGACGGTCGGGAGGAGGTGAGGTGGGTAGGAGAGAATGAGGAGTGGGCCTCACTAAAGGGATCAAAAATTTAGTACTTCTAGCTTAAGAAACCTAGGCACCATCCCAAAAAAAATAACAATGATGTGTTCTCTAAAAATGGATAACAATATGTGTTCTCTAAAAATGGATAACAATATCGCTAAAAAAAAGAGGAGTGATTTCTAAGTGTTAACGTAACAGCAAGCAAAACATATCGAGTGGTGTTTGGGCACAACTCTGCGCTCGCGAAGCTGTGATATGGTAGAGGCCATGTGTTGGCATGACTGCAGCTTTCTTAAAAGCAACTTCCGGTTGTGTTGTATGACTGAAGGTTTGAACGGCTGAGCTGAAGACTTTTGGTGTTTGGTAGTCTGAAATTAGGTAGGTTGGCTGATTGTTCTGAGTTGTGAAATGTCTGAAATGCCCGGGAGGCAAATGATGGCTTATTTGGCACCATTTGAAATGATTTTATTTGATTTGTTTTTGTTTTTTGCATGTTCACGTAGAAATATAAATTTAAGCATTAAATGTACTATATTTTTCAATTTCCAAGTATGAAATACAGAACATTACATATGTGGGATCCTTGCTTTGAACTTCGCATATCCATTCATATGAAATCTACTATAATTTTATTTCAACAATAATCCATAATTTTATTTCGCATATATAGGTTGCCTTCTTAGTTAGCTTCTAACTCTTTTGACAAATCAACAACACTTTCCTGATTCTCGTGGAACAAGCATGTAAACATGTTGGAATTGCCGTCGGTCCTTTGCGCGAGAGAACAATCACAGTAAGCACACAAGAGACATGAGAATTTCTTTACGAGGTTTCTGCAAAGTCTGCATCCCCGGGAGCCAAAGGCTTCGTCCGTATGAGGACTTTTTTCTTCTTCTTTTTCTAATTAATGTTACAAAGAGGTCGACGCTATATATTTATACCCCGATTATATGTTCGACTCGAACTCATAGTCCGTACCATGGGGGCTTCGCCCCCGCACCCCCAGTCCACAATATTTCGTAACCCCCACAAAACTGTCTCTCCCTCTATAGGGTTGTGTTCGAAAAGCATACACTGCGTTCCCACTTTCCAAGCTGTTTTTTTCACCTTGTTATATATGAGCCATACACAACAAAACAATATTAAGTCATCATCACGTCACTCAGAATGCGCGACAATGAGCCGGCTGAGGCTGAGCTAAGGGAGGAGACCTCTGTGTTGTTCTCCTCTTCCTCTTTAATTAGGATTTCTTGGTGCCTACAGTTGCCACTGCAGAATGCTTTCTCACCTTTGCAAAAAGGACATTCAACAATTTGTTTAACGACGTTAAGTCATGCAATACTACCAGCTACCCATCTTACTATTAACTTGTTCAATTAAAGAAATGCAATCCTAGTCTGACAAAAACAAATCAACAAATTCTTCAGTCATACTGTTTCCAAATTATCCATTTCAAGAAAAGTTCATCTTCCAATGAACACACCCTAATGCAACTGATGCAAATTCCTCAAACAAAACTTGCAGAACCTTGATTCTTACACATATGAAGATACATCACAATCATCACTTCTTCATAGCCATATCAACAAATGATTGGAGGATTTAAGTGAGGCATTTGCTTGGTTTCACCACATCGGGGCCCGAGCGGCGGTTCTTAATGGCGTGGCCGGGCTCGACAAGGGTGTCCACGAGGTTGCCAAGCCCAACGCGCCGTGAGTCCCATCTCGCGGGCGACATAACATATTTGTAAAACTCAATAAAATTATAATATTATGAAAGTACTTTTTGAGACGAATCTAAACATATGATTGTTGTGTATCCAAACTAAATATTTAAAAAGACATTGATAGCCAAAGTTTTTAAAGTTTGATTGCACGTATTCCAAAACGACTTGTTTTTTGAACCGAAAGAAGTACATATGAAAAACACGATAGCACACTACTGTTTATATGAAACAGTAGGGTTCGATATTTATTTGTTTGCTACATACTCTCTCCATTTCAGAATACTCGGCCATCTTTGATTTTTTTTACGGTCTTCAAAGTTAAACTTTGACTCTTAATTTTATATCAATACAATTATAAATAATATAGGAGTATAATATTATGAAAGTATTTGTTACTATAAATCTAACAATACTATTTTAATATGACCAATCTAAATACTTAGAAAAATATTATTAATAAAAGATTACAAAGTTTGACAGGCCAAAATAAAGGAGGGTTCAAGTATTTCGAAACGTCCTAGTGGATCCAGAAACTAAAATCCTGCAAATTAGTAGTACCTAGTTATATTCCTCCACTATGTCTATATAGCTAGCCTGTATATCTACAGGCCCTTCGTTCCAGTACTGCGCCGCTCAACGAATTGCTGCAGGCAGCAGGCTCAGAGTCTACAGTGCGCCAGTACCAACTACGTACCAAGTACGAACACGTCACACGTGCATGTGGAATGAACAGTACGCTGCTAGTTTAGAATCAGAGTGCGCTAGCTTTGCCGATCCATTAATGCCAGCATTCTGTACTCTGTAGCAGGGTCAATCGAATTAACTATTTTACCCGGCATCCGAATTTCATGATAAGGAATATAATTTAGATTTTTTTATCCGATTAACAATTTCTCTCCTATTTATATTCGCACTCACATAAAAAATATAAATACAAACATTGTATGGACTTTTACCATCCGAAATGTTATTTTATCTGCACTATTCGTATTCGTATTCGATAAAACAATATACACATTTTATTGTAGTATGGCTAATTAGTTGGATGACTATTTTTAGTTTAATATAAATTTATGTTTTTAGGTGAAATAGATAAACTAGAATGATTAAACGTGTTATGTGCGAGGATAAAATATCATAAATATCTTGTAATTATGTAAGTTATGAGGATATCCAAATCCAACCGAATTGAGTAGGTATTCGACTTATATTTGTATTCATTACCACATTCGATCTGTATTCGTATTCGACAATATTCGAATTTGTATTCGTATTCGTTTAGAAAATACGAATACAGAAAGACCACTATTCAATTCGTATTCAACCCGCTGACACCCCTACTCGATAGTCGCACTCGAGCAACTAAGCAGCAATGTATGCTGAATGCACCCCGAAGATGAGCAGCTAGCTAGCACCAACAATTGGTTAGATTAGATCATGGCTCTCGAAGGGGAAAAAATGTTAGAATTTATGGGCTTGGCCCATATAATATTCTAAATAAATCATTAGAAAATCTCAAAGGTTCACTCATGCATAGTAAAAGGTGTGAAGTTTAGTACTATATTATTAGTCTAGGTAGAGGAGACCAATATATAAGGTGGAGTTGGTCTTGTCTAGTTGAAGCAAGCAAAAGAAGAACACGCGCAGGTGCGCTCGCTCGCCTCACCACGCCTCACCATCACCATCGCCTACGTGTGACGTGCGCGTGAATGGTCCAACGATTTCGTGTCTGGTTGGCTGTGGAGCAGCTGCTTCTTTTTGCACCTCAAAACTATGCATATGAATTAGAAACCGAAAGTTTGAAAAACAGAGTAATGACAACAGTTTCTTTTGCTTACTGCTGGTTCTATATGAGGGAGAGGAGTCTCCTCTCAGATATAGAACAAAGAGAGAGATCAATACCGTTTTGTTGCCTTGTTCCTCTGTGCTGTGCAACCTCGGCTTTTCCATCGCTTCTTCAGTGTGCACCGCCGTGGGAAAGCGATATCTTGGCCGGCGTCCCGTGATCTTTGCACAGGTTGAGGCGAATCGAGTTTTTGGCAGCGTTAAATCGATCGCTCACGGCTTCCTCCTCCATTATCCTCTGTGTGTTGTCTTCTTCACATCAGTACTACCGCGACCTTCGTCGGAGCGATTCTCTGTAAGTCGCGGTGATATCATTTGATACGGCTAGACCTTGCTTCCTAGATATTTGTCATGTGATGATGTTGATATCTACTTTTGTTAGTAGTGTTCTTGTTTTAAGCTTTGTCTTGTTAATGCATATATATGATATAGATATATTTGAGTTGATGGTCATATTACTGCATATATATGATATAGATATATTTGAGTTGATGGTCATGTTACTGTTAATAGTATCAAATATGCCTAGTATATATACGATTGTTGATTCAATTATTATTTTTGGAATTATAATAATTACAAAAGTGCATATATACCTGGAAAAAAAACTTGGTATCATCGCAAATTAACACGGACGTACCCAGATGTCTACGTAATGCACAAACACCGTACGTTCTAACCGATCTTTTTAACAATGGCACCGTACTTACTACTTAGCTTGTCATCAGGAGCTCATCAGCCAGAGCTAGCTCACACGAATTCATCACGAGTCCATCATGACCGACCAGCCACGCCGTTAGCCGGCCACCACTACGACGCGCGGAGGAGCCGACGGGCGGAATGATTCGCCCCCGACACCCTACTCCTGCAGCTCGCAAAAGCGCGTCTCCGTTTCGACTTTCGATCGCAAAGGAAGCCAAAAACAAATAAAAAAGGAGCCGAGCATAGACGAGCCGACGCGACGCTATACTAGGCCATAGGATTTAGGAAGCATCCGGGATGGTGCACGACAGCACGAGAGCATATCAGAGGGATCCCGACCCTCTAGCCTCTGTTGTGACTTGTGATACGAGGATTAGTGTATGAACAGTAATTTGTGTGTGTAAACAGTAGCAAACAGTTAGCAACGCAGTAAAAATACTGTAGCTATTAATTTGTATCGCTTTTCTTTTTTGCTCGAACGGTGAAGATCATCTTCCGACGTACCCACTGTCCTCTGCTTTGTTTCCGTATTGGAGCTGAACTTTGGCTTTGCGCACGGCCTCCTGGTCTCCTCCCCTACTGATGCGAGACGCACACGACGACCGTAGTGCCAAGCTCGTGGCTGAACTCACAAAAGGTACACCAGTACTACTAGAGTCTAGAGTAGCCTTTGGTCGAACGAGAAGTGCAGTGGCACTCACTGGCCAGTAGGAAAAGCCAGCCACTTTCTGCGCTACCCCCCCGAGTTGGTTTCCTTTGATCCACCGGTACTACTACTACATAGTGCTTGTCTTACATAAGCTGCTAGCCTGCTTTGAACGGTAACCGCAGTCTGCTTGGTAACGGTAATGTTAATGCTAGTAATCTGTAACGGAAGAGCAATGCTGCTAGCCTGCTACTGTCATGCTCGGGTAATTGGGGTTGGGATCCAGCGTGCGGATATTCGCGCCGTCCACGTCACCCGCACCCACGCGTCGGGCCCGCCGGACCCGGTCCCCACCAAACGGGAGAGGGAGAGGGAGGAGGTCGAGGGCCCTCCCCTCCTCCTCCCCCACCACCTACCTCCCAACACGTGTCGTGGGCAGCGCCCACCCGAGGCAGTGGCATCCAGAAATAAATCATACCAGACCTTCCTCCGTGTAGACATTTGCTTAGATCCTTTTAAATCATGACACCTAGACGTTTAACGACAGTTGATTTGTTTTACAAAAGATTACATGGTCTAATACGGGTCTTAAGGAAGACAAGGAGGTCTCATGATTTTCTTCCGTGGCCCCACCTACCGCCCCGCCCGCCGAGAAGCGGCCCCACCACGAGGCGGCACCGAGGAGGCCCCAAGCGGGGTGGGCCCCGCTCCATCAGTCACGTGGCGGCCAGCCGGTGGCGCCCACGTAACAGCCAACACGCTCACTCCTCCAACTCGCACCGCACGGTCCGCGAGGGTACCCTTTGACCCACCACCACTTTGCGCCCGGGCCCCACGCCCCACCGCCCCGAACCACCACCGGGTCGGCCCCACCGCCGCGCTCCGGCCGTGTGTGTTAAAGTTTGCCCCCACGTACGCACGTGCCTGCCGCTCCTTAATCCTAAACCCAAAAGCTTCCCATTTCCGAAAGCAACTGAAAGCAAGCACAGCACAGAGAGAGAAAACATGCGTAAACTTGTGCTCCTGGCTGGTTAACTTAAAAATCTGCATCTGCTAATTTGCATTCTTCTTCTTCTCTAACACTAACACTGAGCTACTGAGGCGAGAAGTACCAACACTACACCAACACCAACACCAACACGGGGGAGTAATTACTAGTTCATCATGATAAGGAGGATATTGCGAAAAGAAAGAAAGGAGGGAAAAATTAAATTAGGGAAAAAGGAACCTAAGCTTTGGATTGGACTTTTGGCGTGCAGTGGAGTGCTTTCTTTGCTTTGCTACTCCTCTGGGCTGGAGTCGGAGACCGGCTCGTCGTCGTCGTCTTCGTCCTCCTCGGGGTGGTCCACGCCGCCGCCCTCCTTCCGCCCGCGGCGCTGCTGCTCGTGCGAGTCAGCGCCGGTGAGCTGCAGATGGAGCTGGTGGTCCGAGTTGTTGTTCTGGACCACGGTAGAGAGCGCCTGCTGCTGCTGGAAGTCGGCGACGTTGAACGCCGTCGGGAACACAGCTCCCGCCGGGATGGTCTGCGCGCCGGCGAGGTTGATGAGCTGGGGCGCGGATTGGAATGCCCAGAACTGCGTGGGCTGGTTGGCCGCGCCCGCGGCGCCCGCGGGCTGTGGGACCATCCACACGGTGGTGGCTTGCGGGATCATGCGGTTGCCGCCGGCGGCCGCGGGGCTACCGGTGGCCGGGACGGCGAAGAGAGGGACGAGGCCTTGTGGGGCGGCGGTGGCGGTGATGGGGGCGAGGCCGCTGGGCACAGAAATCGTCGCGCCGCCGCTGCCTTGGAGGAGAGGGTCGGCGATGACGGGGTAGTAGGCCGCGGGCGCCGCCGTGGCCAGTGGGGCCGCACCGGCCGCCGCGCGCGTGGGCTGCAGCTTGCGCCGGCGCTTGGCGGAGGACTCCTCGCCGTCGATCACGGCAGATGACGCCGGGCCGGAGGAGGACGAGGACTGGGTGGGGATGCGGAGCACGCCGTCGACGGTGGTTGCGATCGCCGGCACCGTGCCCGTGCCGGTCGCCGCGATGATGGCCGGCTCCGACTGTTGCAGCAGCCACCGACTTGTGCCCTAGCTCCCACGTGAGCTGGAAGATCCTGGCCGCGCACGCCGCCGGCATGCGGATCCGCCGCCCGCGGCCCTCCACCTTGGTGTGCCGGTCGCGGTTCCTCGGCGGCGGCTTGCGTATCATGGCCATCCCGCCGAAGAACTCCACCGGCTCGGGCTTGGGCACGATGAAGCTGTGCATGGGGATTGCGCCAATGGCCATGGCCGCCGCCGCCGCGCCGCCTCCCACCCCACCCGGCTGCGCGTGGAGTCGCGCGCTCTCCTCCTCCTCCGCCTTGTCCTGCGCCTGCGCCTCCGCCTCCATGGTGGGAATCGAAGAGATTGGATTGGTTCGGCTCCGGAAAGGCTCGCGCTTGTTTCCGCCTGGCCTGGCCTCTCTTTCTTTTCGCGTGTTGCGGGAAAGGGTGGGGTGTTTCGGTTTACTTGGCTCGCTCGCTGCGCGTCGGGCTGAGTTAGATTTATCACTTGGCGGTGGGCCCTCCGCGCGCGATCGACGGCCTGGATGTTGCCCGGGGTCGTGGTGGGGACCCGTCCGACCTGTACCGGGCCCCGCCGCATTAGTCTGCGCGCCGGTGCGGATCCGACGGCCCAGGACGCGTTGTCGTTTCCTAGCCTTCCTGACTCCGGGGCCCCCCACGTGGCCCCACAAATAGTGCCCAAATTTGAGACGCATTAATGGATAATTAATCCGTATTATGAGAGGCCATTTGGATTACGTTAAGCATAACTAGCAATGTCTATAGATTCGCATCCTGCGTGACTCGTGACTTCCCAGCTGCCCCCGAGCCTTTCAAAAAAATGGACCAGTAAAATAATAAAAAGGAAACGTGGGTACTGTAAATGACAGGTGGGCCCCGGTGCGGGGGTAAGGTGGGGCTGCGGTAGTGGAGAGGGCCCACCGGCGGCAAGCAAGGCGGGACCGTCTCGGCCGGGACACGCGTCGGGAGATGAGTGGGGATTCAGGCTCGTGTAGCGCTGGTGGGGGCTGCGGGGAGCGGGCGCAGAGGATCCGGAGGTGGTCGCGATGGCCCCCAGGATTGGCCCAGCTGGATCCAACGCGAAATGTGGGGACCACCTACCTGTTACGGAGATCTGGGCCCATGTCTCCAGAGATATCTCGAGGGATCCACTGTGCAATGGGGATCGCGTGCCTGGACGGCTTTCCGGTTGGCTTGGGCGGTCAATTGCTGCTAAGTTGCAATTTACTTTGTGGCAGTAATTCTCTTCCTTTCTTTACCTTACCATTAGCTGTGAAAATGAGCTGTTTGTGTTGTTTACTCTTAAGAAAAATCAAGGTTCAAACTCTTGTATTTGTTTATTGCATGTTTACATTCATGGTCTTCATGGTTTCTCTCCCATTTGTATGGTTTGATCTCATCGTGCATTTGGTGTACATATCTTATCGGTTATCACAGTCGTTTTAGCTCGTATATAAAAAGGCGTGCTATAATGTTCATCTACTCTAATTCACATTTGGAGATTAGTCTGGGTAAACCCAGAAGCATCAGAGATGTGGACCGTTGAATTTTTATGTTTGCAGCGTATTTCTTTGTTTACTATACTTTACTTTACCATGAGCTGTTTGCGGACGAGATTAAGGAATAAAAACAAAAGAGTTGTTTGTGTTTGTGGATGTGTACTCTCTAAAAAAGAATCAAGGTTCAAATTCTAATATCTACATACTACGGAGTACTACGTTTACATTGATACTTCTGACGGTTTAAGATTATTTGTCATGGTTTGCATTTTTGGTACGATTTGATCTCATGACAGGTCTGTAATCCATATGCTCCCAATGGTTCTAGCTACACTGGTAGAGTTGCCACATATAGTAAGAACTAAGAAGGTATGATATTATGGTACAGCCACATTGGGAGGAATAAATGAGTTTTATGGGCCCAGGAACGTGAACTGTAATGTATGGGCGAAATGCAAGACATGTATAGTGTGGGCTTCATATGGGCCTACACTAATCTATATGTACTGGGCCCCAAAGGGCAGCCCATTCTCCTTCAGCACTCGTCAATCTGAGGTTCTAAGACCGGGTTCCAAGTCCAACACCGAGTGGGCTGTTTGGTTGTGTGTCATGGAATCATTGACGAGAGAAATGCTAAAACATGGGATCTTTTTCTTACTGATTTGGACGAGACAATCGGCAATGACATCGACGGCGGTGATTGTGAGATGGTAGAAGCCTAGCCCGCTTCACTATCCCCCTTGACTTCACATCAGGAAGATAGCTAGCAATGGCTTTGCCGGCCAGTGGATGCCGTCCTGTCATTAGCAATAAATAGCAATGGCGGGGCTGTTATTAGGACATATACAATGATATAGACAACTGTTATCTATAGTATCCATACATATCATCTAGATAGCACTAAAGACAGTTTCTACTATGGATTGTCTCTTTGCGTGTCTCTATAAACAGCTCCTCCATATACAATTTGTCTTATTTCTCGTGTTACAGTCGACTACTGCATAAGAGATGGCCCAATTCTCTATGCACCACCTCTCTTCTCCACATCATCTCGTGTCCTACGTGCCAAGGCTTATAGACAGCTGACATCACACCATTGTACATACTCTTAGGAGAGGATGCGGATCCAGCTTGTCCCGTTCGAGTGGTAGTAGGCTGGATACCGTACGTAGGTGAAAATGGAGCGTATAATTCCTATCTGACCGATCGATCGAAGGCTCGCAGAGCGAGTACGGGATGAAGAAATAGGTATCCGACACTATCTGAGTCCGACTTCGACTCCGAGGAAAAAAATACGGAATGAGATGCAGGATGCGCGATATCTATCCGTGTGTATCAGTACGTCAGATGGTATGAGGAAAGCCTGTTGTAATTTTACTTAGGAACAAGATAACAGATAGATGAGTTACTGCATCTGAGTAGGCAAGGGATACTAAGTGTTTTTCCTTCAACATCTCAGCGATTAGTCTCTCTGTGTTTGGTTTGATTGTACTTACACTGCCCAATACAATGTGTGTAGGTGCAAAAGAAGCAAATAATTTCCGTTCGACCGACCGAAGGTTCGCGGAGCAAATATGGGGTGAAGAAATAGGTATCTGATATTATCTATGTCTGACTCCAAAAATAACCAGAATATGATGCAAGATAAGATATATCCGTTCCGATTGCACCACTACTAACGAGCACTCGCGTACGATTCTCTCTCTCGTGCGTGAGAGATTTCCAATCCAAATCTATTTTAATGTTGCGCATCCATAAACTGAATGCGTCGTTTTCGTAAGGAATTTGTCACACATACTTGAAGGCAACGACAGAGGCAGGGACAAGGGGCTGGCAGGACCTGGCCCCCTCATGATTTTTACTACTTTTTATTAGCACGTAGGAGTTTTAGAACTTTACTAGGACTAAGATCTTAATAATTTAATTTATGTGATTAAGTAACCGTTAAGATAAAACTAAAAAGCCTAGTAATTAATTTGTGGCATATAAACCTATCTTACGTAGCATCTAGATTCTATTTTGTTTTCAAAATTTTAAGCTAATATTAAGTCTAATTTGTATCATACAAGTGCATGATATTTTTATCTCCTTACATGTTCAGAATTTAATCAAGCATTTCTTCCTTATATCTCGCTTCTATCACGCCTTCTATGGCTTGGTGAAGTGTGCATGTTCACCAAACTCCACCAAACTCAAGTTATCATCCATCATGATCATTATTTGTTTTCTATTGCTTTTTTGATATAAAAAGTTTTCTCCTAAGAAAACTTCTATTTTTATAAGAAAAAATTGAGAATTTGTCACTTTTAAGCACCTTGATTTAGGATTTGCCACATTTAAGTTTCTTCTTAATATAGAGGGGTAAATGCATCTTTTCACAGCGGATTTTGGTGCCAAAAAAAAATACTGGAATACGCTTGAGGTGTCAAATCACAGGTATTTGGTGCTTAGGAGTGGCAAATTATCAAGAAAAAACTTAAAGTTGACAAATTCTTAATAAAAGAGCTTAGGAGTAACAAATTCTTAATTTTCCTTTCATAAGTAGCTTAAATTGGACGATGACGAATTCATGTCTCTCCTCACGCTATCAGCCCCCTATGGTCTAATCCTGGCTCCGCCTCTGGTAACAACGTACTCTTCGTTTTTGTCATTTGACATAAACAATTGCCAACCTGATCGAAATGTTTTACAGAGCATTCATAAAAAAAAAAGTTTTAGGGTGTTGTCAAATAGGGAATTTTTGGCTCATATGGCACTATTCACAACGCTAATAGCAATTTTGGTTCTCTCCCTACGTCAATGCCAAAAATAGAACTCTCCACCGTGCCCTAGGGTGTCGGACTCCCTATCGTGCGCCACGTGTGAAATCTAGACCCCTAGGGCACGAATCAGGCCAAGTCCGGCCCCTGTGGCACTGACAGAGAAGCATCGTGCCATAGAGCCACGGAGATCTTGGTCAGGTGCTAGAGGCGCATGGCGATGGCGAAGATTCGAAAAAAATCGATTAAAAATTATTTCTGATAGTATTTGATATAATTTGAAACACTATTTGAAACTTTAAAAAATAATTTTTTCTTTGGATTTTTTTCTTGTTTTTACCTCACACTCGCAGCTTCAAATGTATTATCACATGTTGCAGCAAAAATCTCATTTTTTTTTCACATGAAATCATGGTGCATCACAACACACAGCTTCAAACATGGGTGTCAACCGTCGCCATCGCCATCCTTCGAGCCCCTTGGTGGCTCGGTGAGTCGATGAACGGTGCATGTGAAACACTATTGGATGACGCGGCGACGGGCAGTAGTACACAGTACCATCAAATTATGTTAAATAGTGTTAGAAATAATTTTTTAATTGATTTTTTCGAATCTTCTCACCTCTGTCGTGCCTCCCTGGCACGGACTCGCGCCTCCGTGGCTCTAGGGCACGGTAGTGCCCTCTCTCGTGTCCCCAGGAGCTGAACTCAGCCTGGTGTGTGTCTTAGAGTCTCGGATTTCACACATGACACGCGGTAGGGAATCCGCCCCCATGAGGTACGGTGGAGGATGCCATTTGTGATATTAAAGTAAGGAGAAAACCAAAATTTCTATTATCTCTATGAATAGTGCCATGTGAAAAAAAAAACACTCAAGTAGTTTGCAGCGTTGAAGTTGAAGTCGAACTGAGGGAGGCTCCCGAGGAAGTTGGCCTGGCAGCTTGACCACATAAAGCAGCCCCCGATCGAACGGATGATCCATGGCCGTCTGATCGGAACGGAACAAAAAGTTGTGTCCCACTGGCGTTGTCGCAGCCGCTCACGTGCTGGAAATTCGCAGTGATCCAAGACCAAGGACGAACGATGCTACAGCCACATGCGAGTGTACCTGACGCCTCTTTGTCTTCGTCTGAAATTGGAAAAAGTGCATCCGTGGTCGCTCTCTATTTCGTCTAATTTTCATCCTTCATCTGCAAATTGGGTAGAACCCGTCCCATCTCTTAATATCGAACAAACTTTATTATGGAGACATGGATTTGCATCCAGACTTTCTATGTTTTCTGAGCTAGCTCTATGATCAATAGCCAGCTCACACAATACAAATATCACATCCAGACAATATATACATAAACGAATAATTTAATATTATTATAGAACATGGTGAATAGAATAGGCCTTAAGCCTAAAGTTTACCGAACGAGCCCAGATGCCAAATAGTTTAAGGTAACAGAGTAGCAGCGGAAAGTAAACATAGCAGCAAAAAGATCGTCGTAAGAGCGGGACGTCCATGCATTGCCACAGGTAACCGACTGGAGCTAGGATCTAGTTAACGCTGTCTCCATTGTTTCCATAACCAGATGCATAGAAGTATGCATACACCGGGTCTTTAGCTTCATAATTTGAATCCGCATGTTTGAGCAACCATGAGTACAAAAGTACTCAACAAGCCATCACCATGAATGCAATTATATAGATACAAGGCTTCTAAGGGAGGGTTGTATGTTTATTTTAGCACAAAACCAATTTTGTTCAAATACTATAGTTATTTTCCAAACCTATGATTTAGCATGTTTAACTTCAAAACCAAAGTTTATTTTGTATAAGCAATTGTTATCATGATCTTGCTTAACCAGCATGACCACGTCCCCAGCGAGCTTGCTTAAACTAGTGTGTTGCGGCTTCACCCAACATGTCTCAAATTACTCGTGACCATGCTTAAACTAGCACGTCCCATTCATAGCCACCGCGCTTAAACTAGCACATTGCAAATCAAAACCACCATCCTTTACCAGCATGTTCCAACTTTCAACGTCCATGCTTTAACCATCATGCCCTGTTCACAACGATTGTGCTTAAACCATCACGCCGCAAATCACAACCACCATGTTTACCCAAAATATTTTAGTTCACAATTTTAAGTTAATAAAACTAACCAGTGTGACTTTTTCACAATGCTTATGACCGAGGACACGACTATTCGAATATATTTTTAAAACACTCTGTAAAGGTTGTACAACTTTACCCACAAGAGATAATCAACTTATAATGTCTATTTGACACACTTCCTTGGTGTGCGACTAAGTGATTACCACAAAGCTTTTTCAATCCCCAGTCACGACACTAAACCCACTTCGTCGGGTAAAAAATCCTCAACGATTAGGACTGTGCACATTTACAAGGTCACATCCCAAAATGTCCCTGTTTACACAGGACATCTTTAATGAGGGACCCGCCATTGTTGGGGATTCACGGCCCTTCTTCATTTACTATAATAGGGGCATGAGTCTTCACGTCGATCGAAGCTAAGTAAAGGCCAGGTGGAACTTGTTGCCAGCAAGGCGGGGCTCGATTGACACCCGGAAGGGGCAAAATGGGATGCAAGGGCGACGGCGAAACTATCAGTGGTGGCAGCGCATCGGGAGGTGGCCCAAGGAGGCGTTGGCGCTACTGTGGTGTAGTGGAACTCTACGCTATAGTGACAAAAGCTAGCGAACAAAGCGTGGATGAGCATCTACGTAGCCTAAAGGGTTTGCAGAAGTGAGGACACGATATGACGCGATGAAGGAAGGAAGGAGCTTACTGGTGACAAAACGGGGAAGAAGGGGCCCGACGGCGACACTCTTCCGACAGTGAGGATGAAAGGGGCTCCGATGCTCTCGTGCTCCAACTTGAAAAAGAAGAGGAGCGTCAACAAGAGGAGAGTGAGGTGATGCCAAGGGTCATGACCTTCAAGGTCGAAGCTCGTCGGGGCGGCGGGAACGGGCGGGGTGGGTTTTGGCTCGATGGGAGAAAGCAGGAAAGAAAGGTTTTGAAATTTGTTTGAGAATATTTCAAGGATGAATTTGAATTCCAATTCAAATTCAGAGGGATTTTGGCACATATATTTTCTTGTAGATTTTTATTAATTCCATTTAAGGCAAGGATTTTGATTTGACTTTTGCAAATGCAACTAGGTTTTTGTAAGTTCACAAAATGCAGCAAACGTTTTTAAAAATCTATAAAATTCAATAAAGTTTCAATTGAACAAAAAATTGAGCTGCTACACTTACCCCTTAGCTTGTTTGACCGTGGTTGTGACCCACCTAGAGTCCAACTCAGATCAGAGCTTGCATACTACAGGGGTGGGGTGTAACATCCCAATTTTAAGTTTTGATTTTTTTTTGTGGAGTTTAGGTCCCCAAAAAAATTCACCAATTTTACTTGAATTAAAAAAGCTTAATTGGCAATTTCCTAATTTTTCTTGGATTTTTTCAAGTTCTTTTGGTATTTATTTTGCCTCATTTGAATTTCCAACATTTTCTTAATTTAGAAATCAATTTCTATTTCCAACTATATTTGTGGGCCGAATTGGCTCGGCCCGTTTCCCTTTCCTCTCTCTTCTTGGTCTGCCATTCACTTTCTTCCACCAGCCCATCCCCATTTCACCGCTCTACCAACCCTCCTCCATCCCCGCCCCACTTCCCCCTTAACCCTTGGTCCAACTTCGACCGTGCACGTTAGCCTCGCCTGCCCTACCACCGAAACCCTAGCGCCGCCTCCTCTACTCGAGACCACTTACCAGATGCCACCGCAGCTTCGCGCGCGCGATGCGGGCTCCGCGGTCGCCACCCTTGGCGTCCGTACTGCCTATGCCTCCCGAGGCTTTAAAAGCCCCCGGGAACCTCGTTTTTCACGCCATTGTGAACCCACTGGCTTCGTGCCCTAGCCGACACCGCTCATGATGTCGTCATGTGCTCCCACCGAGTTCATCTTCTTTAAGCTCTGTGATGGCTGAAACACCTCCTTTGTGTTCCTCGTCGCATTAGTGAGTCCATGAAGAATCCAGTCATGTCACCATGTGTTCCATCTCTAGATCTATCCATACCATCTCTCGATTTCTTGTTTCGATCACCGTGTGTCGAGATCCAAGCCATCTCTCTCATCTTCGGTCAACGACCTTCACTGTCCGATTCCGCCGCGCCGGTGAGTCCTCACCGTTCATCTTCGCCACCATCTCCATCCTCGCGTTACATTCTACCCCGTGCGTATGTCCCCCTCACTGGAGCTTCACCGAAGCATCCTCGCCATCGTAGCCGATCCTCCTCCACCGCCTTATGCTCACCGCTAGCCATCTCCGACAACCTTTGGACTCCTTGACCACGTCGTCGTGTTTGTCGTCTCCTCCTCTACGCGTTGCGCCGCTCCACGCGCGCCACCGTGACCCTTAGCGTCAGCAGGCCATCGGGCTCCGTGTGTCATCGACACGTCGCTGCCACGTTAGCAACCGTGTCACCGATCTGTCCTCCATGTCTGCCATGTCATGCCCACATGGCAGCAACTTGATGCCACATCGCCAGCTAGCCTTGCCACGTCATCACCATCTCGTCCCTGCCACCTCACCGCCACCTCGGTGACACACATACGTGGCGTCAGCGCCATCTTCATCATCATTGTCCATGTGTCAGCCACTCGTACCGAACCCTAGTTCCAAACCTTTGTGGACCTAGTCCATCGTGAGACATTACACTTACAAATGGACCGTGCCTATCAGTTTTCTATTCCGTGAACCCAGTTCGCCGTGAATGAAACCCCGACTCCTTGGACCTAGTCTATAGACCAGTGGTCCACATGTTAGTCCCTCATTCCTTTTCTAGAATTATTTTAATTCCCAAAAATCCTCTTTATTCAGTGGGTCCCACATGTCATCCTCTCAGCATTTTTCCAAATTTCTATAAAAATAAAGATGCCATGAATATTCCCTCATCCCCACCTGTCAGTGACTTATACTCTCTCCCTTTTATTTTTTTCCTAATTTTCCTTCCAATCAAACTTCCAAGAGCTCGTTATTCCTCATACGAACTCCGATTGAGCTCGTTCAAGTTTCTAAATTCATCTAAAGTCAAGCCCTACCTTCTAGTACCATTCAATTTCAGTTTGGAATTTGTTTGGTTTGTTGTTTTGAATTGTTTTTATTTTGTGCTTTCTCTCTCGTTAGATGTTGACGTTTCAGAATCGTCCGAAGGAGCTAAGGGTCAAGGAAGTCGAAGATGAAAGATAAAGAACAACAACATTGCTATAGCAAGACAACTTGTGCTTTGATCATATTTGACCCAGGTTTACAAAATTACGTTGATTCAAATTATTGCATGCTAATTCAATTATCAAATATTTTACTATTTTGGGATTAGCTATGCAACCTATTTGATTATGCCTACCTTGTGAATTGTATTGCCATGATCAATTGTCACCTTAGGCTGGATACTTATTAGTTGGTCAATAATGTAGAACCACCGTGGATTGGTTTAGACACAACTAGTATGCTTAGCAATGCAATAAACATTGATATTATTTTAATGGCAAATTTCATACATGACTAAGTGACTATGGAATATCTTTGTGATAATTGGTATGACATGTTTTTTCATTCAGTGGAAGCATGTGTTGCACTTTAAACAAATGGGTAGGAAAATGTTTAGATTGGGGCAAGTGGGAGAACTAAGTGAACTTGTGGCTTCGTGATTGGTATCTTCGTGAGTAGGTGTAGTAAATTGGTACTCTCACCCTGATCGAATTAAGGACTTAACTTTGTGCGTCATTGAACTGAGCTATACAGTACGACCACATACCTGGAATGGGACAGACCTAGCTTAGTAAGTTATAGAGTCTCAACATTGGCTGCCTCAGGCAGTAGGTTAGCTCAATGAATGGGTGGAGATGTGGAGTCATGTGTTGAGCCACATTTATAGATGGTTCGCTGTTTACATATCCAATGGTGCACTCCGGGCCAACATCTATGTGATGGAAGGTTATCGGCTTTATGCTCACTGGGAGGGTCAATTATTGAGGTGAAGTTTATAAAATGTTTTGTTATGATTAGTGTTGGCCACACTAATTATATCTTGTGTGTTAACTCTTTTGAATAGCCGCGTCCGCGATCATAGACATGCTCGGGGATTTCACACGAGGGGTAGACTTTACAAAACAAAACTGGGAGGGACAACTATGTGAAAGAATTAGTTTGGACTAAATAAGCTTTGTGGAAATACTTGTTTAATTACTATTGTTGTTTGTTTTCAATTATGCTTTCAATCTATTATTCATATTTAATTGGAACTGTTGTTTTTTTGCAAAAGAACCATAGATGCTATATCCTTTGGAATAAGTCATCATCTGTAATTACATTCTATGGTATAACTTGCTGAGTACTCCATGTACTCACTCTTGCTATAAACAATCTTGCTCAGTTGTTGAAGACTACAACAGTTCATCGTTAGTCAACAAGGACAACTTCAGGGATCATGGAGAACTAGGTCACGCTACCCCAATCGATTGCCTGTGGGTATATGGATGAGCTACACCGAAGTTATTCTATTTCCTTCCGCTGCAGCTTATTTGAGATATTCGTTTTCTAAGACATTAATTGTAAGGTTTGACCTAAGGTCTACACTTTGATAATTGTTGTTAATAGCATATTTCTTAGTTATATTTGTATATGGAATGATATTTCATCGATGTTGTTACTGTGTGTACTAGCGTGATTCTGGACTAGTATCGTATACACAGAGGGTCCAAATTTGCATATTCGGATCCCAACATGGGGACCATGTGTCATAGAGAGGGAGAGAGACATAGAGGTCTTTTGTCTCCTTCCTCTTACCCACAACGGAACAGAGGAGGGCGACAGGTGTTTGGGTGGCGATCATCGGCGGCGAGGGAGGCGGTGGTGGACTCCAGTGAAGGGCAAAATGGAACTGTCGTGACAAGGGGTTCTACTAGTGGTGATCTCGTTAGCCGAGATGCAGCGGCGTGAGAGAACAATAGTAGGTAGAGAGGAGGGAGAGAGAGAGAGAGAGAGGTTGCGGCGGCTCTTGCTAACCAGTAGCAAGTCGGGCCAGGAGAGGGGCGAGGAAGCAATAGGAAGAGAAGGGGAAGCTAGTGGTGTGGTCCTCAAGGACTAATATGCACGGGATGGGGCCAATGACAGCTCACAGTGACGAAAGAGAACAGAATACATGGCTGCAACTCTCTAGTGGGCTTTGGCAACCAGGAAGTAGAGGATAAAAAAGAGGAGAAGATCTAGCTAAAGGTGTGATCGGATGGGAGGGAAACCTCACCTTGGTGGAGATCGGGTGCGGGTGGGGTCGACCGGAATTGAGGAAGATGGCGGCGGTGCGCACATACGTGAGCTATGGCCAAGCCCTCTCGCCTCAAGCATCACCTCCACCTCTTTTTTAAATCCCCCACATCAATTTGATTTCCCCTTGTGTAGGACCGCTGTCGTCACCATCTTCATCCCGAGCTCCGACTGCTATTGACCCGTTGTTTAGCTGCATCCCGTCGTCGCCAAGCACATTAGTGAGACTCCCTCGACCCCCTATGCTCATGTGTCCCAGTGCACCCCCGTGGTCCTGCGCATCTGTTCCTGTCATCGCCACCATCTCCTAGGCCATCGCTCATCGTTGCCGCCTAGTCCAGAGTCACTATGCCATCCTCCTATGCTTCCCCGCTCTCTCTCTCTCTCTCTCTCTCTATTAGTATGACAAATAGGCCCAACTGATGATGTGGCAACCAACATGGTGAAAACCGCCCATGATATCTGACTAGGGAGGGGATTTGCATGGTTTGGACAGTTATGGGACGGGTTCCACCCGATTTGATAGATGATGGATGGCAATTAGACAAACTGAAGAGTTAAGGACCACAAATGAACGTTTTCCTCTAAAAAAATCCTTGCCGTAAAATGAAAACCATGTTACCGTCTCATTTTCTTTTATGTTTACAAAGTCAAAAGGTCAACTTTTAATTTTTCATGACAATGTACATAAAACCTATAGACAAAGATATAGGTAAATATATAAAAAAACAATTGCAATGTTAATGGGCAACCACATAGCATAGCAAGATTCTTATATCATGTATAACGAATGGAACTATCGACTGGTTGATGAGTTTTTCTTAGTGTTTATGCTATACTACTTGTTAATGTGAGTAAAAAAGTTATATCATACAGTTGCCCACATGGACTTTGCAGACGTCGCATCCACCTCTTCCCTCTCCTCCTCCTACCCTACCAGTCCATCTCTAAGGGAGTTTTTGGCACATATGGCACTATTGCCTGGCGTAATAACAAATTTAGCACCTTCACGACCGTAATGACAAAAATGGCACCACGGAGCTAGCGACGGACGTCATGTAGCCAAGTCCGATCCCCAGGGGCTGGACTTCCCCTCGCGCGCCACATGTGAAATCCGATCCCCTAGGGGCCGGACCTGGCGCAACGTGTGAAGTCCGGTCCCTAGGAGGCTGGACCTAGCTCGCCCGTGCTCCTAGGGGCCGGAGCTACCTTGTCCGTGCCCTTAGGGCACGGTGCATCTGAAGTTAGTGCCCCTAGGGCACGGTATTGCCATGCCGTGGCCCTAGGGCGAACTTCCCCCAAAACAGGTGTTTTGTTATTTTATGATTTCACGTGAGCCTCAGGTGTTTTATGATTTCATGTGAATCTCGGGGCATTACAGTTGTCTCTGGAACCGATGTACTCTGACAATACACACATAATGTATACAAATATAATACAACAAAAGCACACAACATCCTGGAAACATACACATAAAATGTATACAATGTAAACACAGACTACAATATGGCTCACTCGTTTGAGCCACTCTCTGCTCGCTGCGTCTGTGTCTGCATGCACATCCTGGTCTTGCGTTGATTATGTCCCGTGTGATACGTGAACCGGCCCGGAGAGCGCGTATTGGTTCGAAGGGCGTACAGACTACAGAGACTGTTGAGTGGGCGGAGGTGCTTCGACAAGCTGACTCTGGCCCAGCTGAGTCTATCCAACATCAATGTCGTTTAGCTAAGTCATGCCAAGCTGGCTACCACCAGTCATCATATCTATAATGAACGAATCAAGAAATTCGGCCCAGCTGCACGGCCCCCAAGTACTATGTATGAACTGTCCTTGGTGCGAAGGAGCTCTGGCCTTGACCGTACAATGCACTAGAGACCCTAGGGAGGTGGAGCTCTGGCCTTGGTACGGTACTCCGTACTGGTCAAGGTTCTATTGAGCGTAGACCAGGGTGGACACCCTGGGTGGTATGCTCCAAATCCTGGCATCGTGTACTCCTCCCTAGCTATAGCTGGGATGGCCACCTCTTCATCGGTTGATTCATCATCACCCCCATGCTCAAGTAAAGGCTGCAAGATGGAATAATGTTAGGCAAAATTAATAATCAGGACCTAAGCTGAACATCATGTACCTCCTCGATGTGCAGTGCGGATGACCGACAGGGAGCACTCGAACACCCTCTAGTTTGAGTAGGCTGTGCGGATGTTGATCGCAGAAGTGATGCATCCCGATGGACGTGCGGCTAGAAAACTGCATGATATTAGCACAACCTAAGGCATAATAAATAATCAGGACATAAAATGAACATAACTTACCTCCTTGATCTGCAGTGCGGATGACTGACAGGGAGTGCTAAGACGCCCCCCAGTCTCACTAGGCCGTGCCGACCTAGCAGGTGAGCACGGTCGGGCACTCGGTGCGCAGCCTGAAGGACGTCGTCTCTCGACCAACCGTAGCTCATGTTCTTAATTATTTGCTTGGACTCCGACAAGATGGACTTGAGAGTACCGAGAAGCTAGTGTGATCTGGGCCGTGGATGGCGAAATCCGATGCACAAGAGATCTGCTAGATCTGGTCAATTTGAAGTGACATGCAACAGTTGTTCAGTACAAAATAGTAAAAATATCATGGATGAAGCGAGCATAGGTTGTGAGTGTTTTACAGTGTCATCATGTCGCGAAGCGCTGTGTCGATCGAATGAGTGATGAAGCCTCTCCTCGTGCGTGACCTACTTTGGACATTCTGGTAGAGGACGGTGAGTCTGGTGCGCAACCTGGTGCATACCACTCGATGTACTCACGGTAAGCTCGAACGTCGTACAACCGCCGCTCAGGTACAACCTCAATGTGCACCAACTCAGTCGAAGCCGTAGTCCACTGATGCTGGAGTGTCTGCCAGTCCTCAAAATGTCGCCCCATCATCGATTGCCTACATTGGAGAATGATTTATGTGTGAAGAGCGGATATAGGTATGAATTGTAAACATTACTCGGATGGAATTGCACTCAGAAGTGGACAAGTCGCTTGAGCATCATCCTGTTAGGAGGGAGCATAACTGAAGAATCTAGGCCCGCCATTATGTGTTAATGGAGTATTTTGGTTATTAATGACAAATCTATTTGTGAGACTAACACTTCTATTGTTTAGTCTCAGTTGGACAAACACCTAGACGGCGTAGAGGCGTCGTGGTTCGGCGATCTTCTCAAAGAAGGTTATGAGAAGACCCGGACGTTTGTGAGTGGCTTGGTGCTCACCATCTCCGGAGTAGAGCAAGGTAGTCAGAGTCGAGATCCCGAGTCGGATCGATTTGCCTCCGGTAGGATCGAATCGTAGTATCGAATCGTAGAATCGGCGATTCTACGGATTTGTAAAAATACACATATTTAACATCTATACTATAAGTTTGTATGATTGTTATATGGTTTACCACTTGCATGTTCCTTAAAAGTAGCTAGACATACTCCAGGAATAAAAATAGCTTATCATTATCAAGCTCAAGATTGCTCATGCCATAATATAGATATTTGTACTAGCATTACCACACCGATACAATATTTTGCATGCTCCTTGTTTATTTATAGTTTCATTCTCGAAAATTAATATCAACAAATTTTGCTCTAAAACAAAATATCGAAAAAGCCCGGCCTCTAAAAAAATTACCCTAAGTCTCTACAGTAGGATCGACAAGAGATTTGGATCGACAGTCGTCGTGGGTTCAGAGAACCGTAAGACTCTAAGAGTAGGATCGCGATCCTACCTACCTTGAGTAGGATCGGATCGGCAGTAAGACTTGGATCGACAGGCTGTCGTGGGTTCGTAGAGTCGTAAGACTTTAAGACTTGGATCGCGATCCTAACTACCTTGGAGTAGAGGAAGAGTAACCCCTAGTGGATCGAGGTGTTGGTTCATATTGGAACCGGTCCAAGTGGTTGGACTTACCTCGGATGTGTTTGGCTTAATTCGTGGAGCTGATCCAATTAGTTTGGGCTTACCTCAACGTGGATTAGGGGAGACCAGTAAGTCTCCGAACACCACGGTAAAACACCATCTTGTCAATTGTGGTTTGTTCTCTTGGGTTTTACTTTGTGCAATTTACATTCATAGAATTAAATTGCTCACTTGTATTTGTATGATTGCTATATTTTTATATAGTCTCTTCTTGTTGGTGCACTTAGTAAAGACTAGTTGTTTCAGGCTTTAATTGTGCAAAACCAAATTGATTTATAATTAAGCATAAAACTTGGTTTTAGCCAAAGAAGTTTTTAAAACCGCCTATTCACCCCCCTCTAGTTGGCCTCATCGATCTTATAATAACCTGGTAGAGATCGAATTGTCACATTACACGCTGCGACGCGTAAGGCTCCACCATATGGGAAAACACAAGGTGGTAGGTCATCACCCATAATCCGGCGTCCTGCGTGCATTGCATAGACAGTCTGTGCGGTGCTACCGTATTCATGAAATGTGGGCTCCATGGAGACCACATGATGCTATCATTGTGCAACAACTTGAACTCTTTGTGGAACACGGGGTAGCACTTCGCTGGTCTATGTTTGGCCCAGCATAACTTGGCAGTTGTCCACCGGGTGCCCATAGTGGGCCCATCTATGAGGTCGTGCAACTCAGGGTATGGGTGCGCTGCATTCCAGATGGTGGACCACCCAACAGGGAAGTGCTCCTAACTCCACAACAAGCGAGAGCACATAGCAAACAACGAGATTGGTTTCACACCGATGTCGTCGCATGCGCGTCACAATCCCATATACGTGGCGCAAAGGACAGCTGATCCACAGCTTTTGTGGGGTATCCCCCATGCTCTGCGTCAACCAAAGATTCGGCGATGCAAACAAAGCTGGGGTACACTGAATCACCCTTCGTGGTGGGAAAAAAAAGGCCCAACCGAAAAGATGGAAAAGGTACGCGACGAGGTGTGTCCTAACAACCTCATCCAGTGCATCCGCAGGGCATAACTGAAATGCCTAAGCCAATTGCTAGGGATACCACAGGCCCTGTCTGGCACGGGTAGGCTGAACTGTTGCGCCAAGCGAACTTTCTAATCCGTCGACGGACAGAGTGGAACAAGTGCGTCTCCTGTGATCGAGAGACCGGTCAAGGAGACATTCTGGAAAGTGATCGTCATCTCTCCCCCACCAAAAGTGGAACGTGCGCGTCTCGGTTCTCCATCTGTCCACAAGTGCCGACATGAGACTCTTGTCCAAGGTGAAGTAGCGGCCGGCCTGGAGCATCATCGGAAAGGGCAATAAGCTTGTGTCCCGAAAGATTGGGACATAGCGAGGGTCAAGGTCCCAATAATGCTTCTTTGACTGAAGCACCAAAGGGTGGACAATCCTCGTCTCCGGTGGTCCACAAGTTGCTCCAGTGATGTTTGTCATAGAATGGTTCGACTAGCTCTTGTAGAGGCATAGCTTGCAAAAGATGAAATATCAAGTCAATTCGGAACAAATCGAAAGACGCAAATTAATAATGACTAAATTATTTACGACTAGTTATCTGCGGCCAAATTAATTACAGATAATTAATTACGACTAATTAATTATGACTAAATTAATTACGAATAAATAATAACGACTAAATTAATTACGAGTAAATAACTACGACCAATTAATTTGGACTTAATTAATTGTGACTATTTAATTATAAGTAATTAATTAATACTAAATAGTAATGACTAAATTAATTACGACTAAATTAACTACTTACTAAATTAATTATGACTAATTAATTAGGACTTAATTAATTGTGACTAATTAATTACGACAAATTAACTATGACTTATTAGTTACAAGTAAATAATAATGACTTAATTAATTACAACTAAATAAATGCGACTAAATTAATTACGAGTAAATAACTATGACTAATTAATTAGGAATTAATTAATTATGATTAATTAACTAAGACTAATTTAATTACAACTAATTAACTAGGACTAAATTAATTACGACTAAATTAATTTAGCAATAATTACATAGTTAATAAAGATCATGCATATGAGGAAAAATTACCTACTCCTGATGTCGAACTTTTTGTGCTAATATGACCGCTAATCACGGCTCTAAACACTCCTTAATCGGTGACAAAATTGGAATTCGCTCGCTGTATTCTCTGTCTGTCTACGTCGAGTGAGAATGAGAATAAAAATGAGAGCATCTGGATTTTATAGCCGCCATGAGCCGTAAATTATGGTCGATCGCTGGCAACGAAGGGAATCGATTCCCCATGAGTTTTTTTCCATGCATGGACGTGATGGGATGGAAGGAATCAATTGATTCCCTCCCACACGGGCATACGAGGGTTGTAGGGTCGTGGCGCAGCTATAGCCATTCCCTCCCTTGCGGGATGCTTTGTATGCACGCAAAAATTTAAAAGGTGAGGTGAGACCATGCCCCAGGGCAACGGAGACGGCATCACCATGCCCTGGGGGCACGAACGAGCGTGGTCCGCCCCCTAGAGGCACGAACTTGCTACGTGGCACACAGAGGTGTTGTCCGAGCCCCTGATGAATGGACGAGAGGAGTCCGGTTCCCTGGGGCACGGTGGAGGTGAAGTTTGGCCCTCAGGGGACCAGACTTCACACGTGGAGCCAGGTCCGGCCCCCAGGGTACCGGATTTCACACGTGGCACACGAGGGGAAGTCTGCCCCTGGGGCACGGTGGAGGTGTAGTCTGGCCTCCTGGGAACTGGACCTGCCTATGTGTCAGCCGCCGACAGTTCCATGATACTATTTTTGTCATTACGACCACGAGGATACCAAATTTGTTATTGCGCCCGGCAACCGTTGATGCGCCAAAAACTCCCTCTGATGTTGCCGATGCTGCTAACATCTAACTTTTACCGCGTGTGGCAGGAAGGAAAGAAAAGAATTTGCGGTTGTGAAACAATCTTCGAGGACATGTTGCGAATATGCATCAGAAAATGCTGTTTGGCCTTAAAAAAGCAAAATACTCTTTGGACATAGTGTACTGCTCCTTCCGTTTGTGAATACTTAAGACATTTGATCGGTCCAAGCGTATTTAGGTAATCATTTGTTGAATAGAATATGGCAAAACTGGCTCTTATAACTAACTCAAGTATGGACGATTTCAAATTTAATATTTTAATTGTGTGGATGAAGTAGACTTGCACAAATTACGAGAAGGTGCATAATAAGAGCAATTGTATTGAGAATGGCGAAATACCAAGTATCCATGGAAATGGAAGAAGAACTTTTTTTAATTAATTAACTCATTTTTAATTTATTTTTATTACTAACCACTCGTTAACTTTATTTTCAAATCTGATTTTTTTTGTCACGCCACTACCCGTAGCGTGACAACACAACACTGCCATATCATATGATAAGTCTAGCTAAATAGCACTTCTTATCACGCCACTGGTAGTGGAGTGATCAAACAATACTGTCACGCCACTAGTGGTGGAGTGATGGGATTTGGTCACGCCATGATGCTGGCGTGACAATGTTGTTTTGCCATGCCACGAATGACGGCGTGACCAAAATAGTTAGAATTAAAAATAAAGTTGGCGAGATGAATTTTTGTTATTTAATCCATTTTTAAAAATATTTTAAAGATAATCACTCCATAACTTTATTTTCAATTCTGATTTCTTTGGCCACGCTACAACGCGTGACATGGCGTGACAAAAACACGTTGTCACGCCACAGACCATGGTGTGGCAAATGAGTGCTGTAACGCCACTCCTCTTGGCGTGACAGGACTTAGCCCAAAAAGGGCACGTATTGGCTCGAATGGTTATCGTGGCAGGTTTGGTCATACTGTGGTCGGTGGCGTGACAACACAATTTGCTCACACTATGGACCATAGCATGACCAAATGAGTCATAGTTGAAAATAAAGTTAGGGAGATGTTATCTTTAAAAAATATATTTTTTTAAAAAATAATAATAAAAAACCTCTTGGCAAGAGGTTTATAATAAAAATAAATTAAAAATGAGTTAATTAATAAAAAAAAGTTCATCGAAGAAAGATTCTGTCAACAATGTCGAGTAAATGAAAACAGAGGATTACGAGCCTGTTTGGTTCTGGTCCTGGTGGCAAAGTGCCTAGCCAGGACCGCATCTGCTCATAGCCTACACGCTGTTTGTTTGCTGCCTGCCAGGCTGCCGGTTTCAGGCGTCAAAAATGAGTGCCCGGGAGCCTGCCTCTCAGGTAGCTTCATCTACGGTTAATTTCTTCAATCCAACGGTCTATTTTTCATTCACCAATTCCATACATAGGCTTCCAACCAAACAACTTATTTTCAGATTTGCCTGACCAAGCAAAAATTATTTACTTTTCAGGCTACCTCCAGACATCGTTTTTTCTCAGATATAAAATCTAAGGCATCAACCAAACAAACCCTACATGTCATTGCTGCCTCGTGATCCCTGGCCCAGGCCAGCTGGCCAGCGTGGCAGGCAGGCACCCGCCGTAGGTCACAAAATCACAAAGACCGGTCCCACTCCCACGAGAGGTAAAGAGAACAGAGCCCTTGTATCATCCTCAACGTGCTCCGCGTCCACGGCGGTGTCAAACTCTCAAGCACACGAACTCCCTCGCATCACACCACCAAGGCGTCGTCCGTTCCGTGCGAGCCACTGGGAGAGCCGCGGACTCGAAGGTGGAGCGGCATCGAGGAGGGATCGCGTGATGGAGCGCAAGGATGTCGGGATCCTCGCCGTGGACATCTACTTTCCTCCCACCTGCGTCCAGCAGGTGAAGTTCTCTCCCTAGTTGTTGTTTCACCCCCCTTCGATTTGTTGTTTTTTTCTTCCTGCTGTGATGTGATGCTTTGTTTTGCGGTTGTCGCAAACGCCACTGATCCGAGGCTCTGAGCATCCCAATGTGGAGATGATTGTTGATTTGGTTTTTTTAATCAGAGGTTTTACCTTTTTTTGTTAGTTTTTGGGGAATTACCGCGGGGTGGTTTTAGTTAGATGGGTGAAATTTTGGGTTTAGGAGGTAGTTGAGATCGCTGCGAGTGGAATTGTTGCCAAAAATTCATACATTGATTCGTGGTGCTATTGCTGTGTAGATTTGTGGATCATTAGCGATGAAGTGTTTTTCTAGAATATTTCAGTCGGTTCAGCTCCAACATAATGTGAGTGGTGAGATGTTACATGTGTCTGATATTTCGTCCTTCAGAAAGCGTACGTTTGATGTGGCATTGGGGAGGAATTGGATGGGTTGTGTCTATTAAGAATGCAGGGATAATATGCGTTATTGGTTCAAGATTGTTAAGAGCTGATTGCTCTTGAAAAAAGGGTTGTTAGACTTGGAGTTGAATGTTCATGCATTGAACAAATGGCTGCAGGAAGCGTTGGAGACTCATGATGGAGCCAGCAAGGGGAAGTACACAATTGGTCTTGGGCAAGACTGCATGGCCTTTTGCAGCCAGGTGGAAGATGTCATCTCTATGAGGTATATATATCCCTTGTTGCTATCTCGAACAATTACTCCCTTTTAAGTCCCTTCTTTCGTTGGAATTGAATGTCCTAACGGGTTGAATTTAGGAAGCTATTATCTTGAAGGCGTATTTTTTTTCATGCAATGCCCTATTTGGTATGCGAACACTCAAGAGCAAACGTTGTTTCAGCTTGACAGTTGTCACATCCCTGCTGAAAAAGTACAACATTGATCCTAAGCTAATTGGCCGCCTGGAGGTTGGCAGTGAGACAGTGATAGACAAAAGCAAATCCATCAAAACTTGGCTGATGCAAATTTTCGAGGTTTGTCCCCCCTACTGTTTAAATTACAAAAATAGCACCCCACCTATCCCAGATGTGCAATATTTATAATTAATTTTAAAATTTGTTTATCTTTTATCTGTTCTTAGTATACTGAATCTATTGATGAATTGGCAGTGCATTCAACTTTTATTTGTTTTATTAGCTCTATTTCAGTCTCACCTAACGTTTCGTTATTGTCAACATTTGCTGCAAACACAGGAAAGTGGCAATACTGACATTGAAGGAGTTGACTCAAGTAACGCCTGTTATGGTGGAACAGCTGCCCTGTTGAATTGTGTGAATTGGGTCGAAAGTAATTCCTGGGATGGACGCTATGGTCTTGTTGTTTGCACAGATAGCGCGGTTTGTCACCCAAAATCACCTTTTAGTTTTGGAACTAAGCTGTTTCAGTTTCTCTCCCTTTTGCCCCTGTGCAGCATTCATTCACTGGCCGATCTTATGCAATTATTATGTTCAGGTTTATGCAGAAGGACCAGCTCGGCCTACGGGGGCTGCTGCTGCTATTGCAATGCTTATTGGTCCAAATGCTCCTATTTCTTTTGAAAGTCAATATAGAGCTTCTCACATGGCTCACGTCTACGATTTCTACAAGCCTGATCTTGCAAGTGAATATCCGGTTAGGATTCTATCACTTGCATTCTCATATTTAGTGCTTATCTTTTTGCATGTTAATGGGCAATTTCTAAATCACATACCTTGCTTTTGGCTACCCATTTCAGAGGATCGTATCCTCACTACACTTTTGTTCCTGGATTACTGTAGGTTGTTGATGGAAAACTATCTCAAACATGCTATCTGATGGCTCTGGATTCGTGCTATAGACAGTATTGTACCAAGTGAGCTCACTACCTTTATTTAACCCCTGAATTGTAGTATCTTGGCATTCTCAAGCAATAACATTGTGACCACGGGATTAGGTATGAAAAGCTAGTGGGAGAACAATTCTCAATTTCTGATGCAGATTATTGCGTGTTCCATTCTCCATATAATAAGGTATGATGACTGCACACTTCCATAAAGATGAATAACATTTTGCAGTTGATTAATTCTGCCTGTTCTGTTCTCTTAACTTCTGGAGAATGTTAACTCTTTCCTTTTTATTGTCACAGCTTGTACAGAAGAGTTTTGGTCGACTTTACTTCAATGATTTCATGCGCAACTGCAGGTCTGTAATGTTCTTGTTGTGGTTCTGTTCCTTTTCCTTTGTAAAACATAGCCTTTTTAATCTGTAGACCAGATAATGTTCTGAAGTTCTTGACGACTTCCCCCCTTTTGGGGGGTTATAAGCTACCATTTTTTATTTGACTTACTTGATCCCTAGATGGAGTGTCTTATTTGTTCTCCTTTTCTTCAACATTAGCTCCGTTGATAATGATGCTAAAGTGAAGCTTCAGCCTTTTGCAAATTTGACTAGTGAAGAAAGCTACCAAAGCCGTGACTTGGAGAAGGTTCTTTCTCATTTGGTGTGCAATAGTTATTGAGGTGCTTACTTTCTTGACTGATGTCAGCATTACATCAATTTTACTAAACTTTCAGGCGTCTCAACAAGTTGCAAAGCATTTGTATGACATCAAAGTTCAGCCATCCACTTTGCTTCCAAAACAAATTGGTAACATGTATACTGCATCTCTTTATGCTGCATTGGCATCTGTAATGTACAACAAGCATGACAGTCTGGTGAGCCTTATGTCTTTATTGTATGCCTTTGTATCTCTTGTTCATTTCCTATAGCTAACTTTTGTTTCTTTTACAGAGCGGCCAACGAATTCTCATGTTCTCTTATGGCAGTGGCTTGACATCCACGATGTTTTCATTGAAACTAAATGAGGGCAAGCATCCCTTTAGCTTAACGAACATTGCTTCTGTGCTTGATGTGACGGCAAAACTTGAGTCAAGACATGTGGTATGGTCTTTCATCCTAACAACCCTCAGCCAGTTGGCTGTTTTAGATAGAAATGAATTTTGTCATATATTGTATGATCATGCATCAAAGTAAGTATATTAGAACCGTAAATTTGTCATATACATGAGGTATGATCTTGCGAGGCTTTGGAATTCATTTTCCAGAGTGGTTCCTGTTGGCATGTTAGTAGTAGCCTCCAGCTGATTGCTGCTGGGGACCGGTCAAATATTCAGGTGCTTGGGAGGTTAAAACCTTGATGATTTTTATATTAAATGGTTACCGGTGGTTGAGCCCCTGGAAATTGGAATTTTTGGAGTTGTAACTGGCCTGTTTGAGGTTTTATTTATATGGTATTGAAGAAAAGGAAGCATAGCGTATTTATGTTGTTTACTCATATATCATCAACAGTCTCTGAACATAGAAAATGAATAAATAAATTATATAGAAAATGAATAAATAAATAAATAAATTATACCTGTGAATTGACCTACCCCTGAACTGATATCTTTCAGAAAAATAGCCAAAGTCATTATCGCGATTATTCACTGTATCACCATTCACGTCTGTTATGGCTCATTCTGTCTCAACACAAATATGCATTCGAATTTTACCACCAAATTTGTCAACAAGGAAATCGGGGTCTAAGGGCTGTGCCAAACTTATCCTCAAGAAAATGGTGATTTGTTTAGTTTTACTTATGACATCCATTTGGTTAGCTACGTATGATTATTGTATTTATTATCACTGTACAAGTGCACATAGTGATTCAACTGTAGTTTGCATGTGATGATGTAATTGCTTGCTATTGTGAAGACCTTGATATCTAGGATCTGAATGTCCCAACATGCATTTTTGGAGAGCCCATTCCTCCATGTAATTTCTCTACAGCAGGCTGATTTGTTCCTTCTCATGTTAATAGACGTCGCCTGAGAAGTTCATCGAGACACTGAAGCTGATGGAACACCGCTATGGAGCAAAAGATTTTGAAACAAGCAAAGACACGAGCTTGTTGCCACCAGGAACATTCTACCTTACAAAAGTTGATTCCATGTACAGGAGGTTCTACGACAAGAAAGCGGTGGACGGCATTGTTGGAGGCAAAACCAAGTGCAGCAACGGCATTGCAAATGGTCACTAATGGCGTGCAAAAAACAGCTTCAGTTTGGTGTATTTATGCTTAGAATGCCCAGTCTAGCTATATTTCAAATAATCCATCATTCTCTGAAGCTGTTTGCCCCGTATCCCGCAGCTTATTTTTGTATTGAGCTGAACAGCAACCTTTGTTTAGTACTAGTACCCTTATTTTTTCCCCTTATGCTTGTTATCTTTGTTATTTGATTGCCTTGTTAGTGACAACTTCCAAGCGAGTGCTGTATTATTTGTTCTGTGATATTGGTACGACTCAGCGATCGCAAGGGGTAGCGATGTGTTACTGGCTGCCGGCGACCCGGCCAAGCGGCGCGACGCCCAGGAGCTGTGACGAGCTACAGTGTCGACAAGCAAGGGAAAATCAGGATTTGGGGAATCAGATTAATGTATTTCGTTGTCTTTGATACAATGAGTAAGGCTCCCCTTTTATAGTACTGGATCAATATATCCCTATTCCGAATCCAACTCCTAAATAAAGTAATCCTTCTGAAGAAAGCATATAACTATAGATAGCTTACGATACGTATTCCGTAACTAGAATAAGCTTTGGACTCATATTCCTTAGTTGATCCCGTTTGCCGCTGTTGGTGTTGAAGTCTCCTTCCTTGTATTGCGACGTTGGTATTGAATGCCCCACATAACATCTCTCCCTGCCTTGGTAAACAGTTCGTCCTCAAGCTGAAAAGACGGATAAGACAACTTGAAATACTCCACTGGTTCCCACGAAGCATCAGCAGGAGACAGAACAACCCATTGTACAAGGACATGCCAAACGTCGCGACGAAGGCTGGCCTTTAAGATCTTTGCAGGAACCAGAATTGGACGACCATCAATAACCGGAGGTAGCACTGAAATTGTGGTTGGCGGCATTCCATAGAACTTCTTGAGAATACCCACATGGAAAACATTGTGAAGCCGTGATCCTGCAGGAAGTTGGAGATGATATGGTACCATCCCAATGCATTCCAACACTTGATAGGGCCCATAAAACCTCGTACCCTGCTTGCCCGTTTTTCTGCTTGGCAGGGAAGCAGCTTGCCTATGAATCAACCTTAACCATACCCATTCTCCTGCCTCATATGTAATCTCCTGTTGATGTTTATCATAGTATTGCTTAGCATAGTGCTGGGCCTGTAGTAGTCGATCACGTACTTCAAGAAGAAATGCATCTCGGTCCTGATTTTGTGCTTCTGCGGCGGCAATCTTTGCAGTGCCCTCATTGCATGTTTTCAAGGAAGGAGGTGGCCGACCATATACAATCTTGAAGGGAGTGTCACGAAGAGCCGTATGATAGGATGTATTGTAATAATACTCGGCCCATGGAAGCCACTCTACCCAAGCGCGTGGTCTGTCTCATGTGAGACAACGAAGATACATGGCAATGGCTTTATTTATGGCCTCCGTCTGTCCATCGGATTGTGGGTGAAACGCAGAACTAAGATGAAGATTAGTACCCGATAATCGAAATGAATCCTTCCAAAAAGCACTAGTAAAAACCGGATCACAGTCGCTCACAATAGAATGTGGAATGCCATGTAGACGGACAATTTCGTGAAAGAATACACGGGCAACTGTTGTAGCTATATATGGATGGCCTAATGGAATAAAGTGGGCATATTTAGAAAAGCGATCAAAAACCGATAGAATTAACGATTTGCCGTGTACACAAGGCAATCCTTCAATGAAATCCATTGAAATATCAGCCCATATTGTCGTTGGTACAACTAATGGTTGTAGTAGACTTGCTAGATGGAAGTGTTCAGTCTTGTTCCTTTGGCAGATTACACAAGCTCGCACAAAATTCTGGACTTCCTTTCTCGCATGAGGGACATAAAAATCTGATCGCAAACGATGAAGTGTTTTCTGGAAACCTTCGTGGCCTACGTGAGCTGTGGACAGAATAACTTGTAGTGATGGTGATGCCTTGGAAACATATACCTTTTCACCACGCAGCAGAAGGCCATCGGTAAAAGACCATGGTGCTCTCAATTCGCCTGACTGAACCTTAGAACATAGAGTTTGTAAGTTGGGTGAGGTAATCACCTCCTGCCAAAGTTCCTCAAAGAGGGAAAAGGTTGGTCTAGAGAGCGCAAAACTGGCTGTTGTGTCTACTGAGTCTCCTTCTTGACGGGAAAGAGCATCGGCCACGGTGTTCAAACGTCCGGGACAATATTCCACCGTAAAACTGTACCCGAATAATTTGCTCACCCATTGATGTTGTGGTATGGTAGATAAACGTTGATCCAATAAAAATTTCAAGCTATAATGATCGTACGTACTATGAAAGAGCAACCCCAAAGGTACGGTCGCCAGTGTCAGATGGCATGTACCAATCCTATGAGCTCTCGCTCGTATGCGGCCAGCTTCTTATAACGTGCTGCAACTTGCTTACTAAAGAAAGCAAGGGGACCTTTACCTTGGTGGAGGACAACGCCAAACCTAGTGCCAGAGGCAACGCATTCGACGATAAAGTCGGTGGAGAAGTTGGGCAAGTGTAAAACGGGAGCACCGGCGAGAGCCTTCTTGAGTGTGATAAACGCAACGGTAGCTTCCTCGGACCACTGGAAAGTCTCCTTCTTGAGTAGCTTAGTGAAAGGGGCGGCGATAGAACCGAAATCACGAATGAATTTTTAGTAGTAGCCGGCGAGTCCAAGGAACCCACGCAGTCCTCTTGTTGACGGTAGTTGTGGCCATGTTTGGATTGCAATCACCTCGTCTTCATCCATGGAAACCCCATTAGCGGAAATGACGTGGCTGAGATACGCCATAGACGGCGTACCAAAGGTGCATTTGGACCGCTTCAGATAGAGGCCATTCTCGCGCATGACACTGAGGATGATCCGCAAATGTTGCAAGTGTTCCGCCCAAGTTGAACTGTATATCAAAATATCGTCAAAAAATACAAGAGCAAAATGACGAAGATAAGGACGTAGAACCATGTTCATCAAAGCCTGGAATGTAGATGGCGCATTAGTCAGTCCGAACGGCATCACCAAGAATTCAAAATGTCCATGATGGGTATGGAAGGCGGTCTTCTCCACATCGGCAGGGTGCATGTGCACCTGATGATAGCCTGAGCGGAGGTCAAGTTTGGTGAAAAAACGTGCCCCTTTTAACTCGTCAATGAGCTCGTCAACGACTGGGATGGGGAACTTGTCGCGAATTGTTAATGCATTAAGCACCCAGTAATCCACGCAAAAGCACCATGAGTTGTCGGCCTTCTTGACAAGTAAGACGGGCAAAGAAAATGCCAAAGTACTTGATCTGATGGTGCCCTGCTGCAACATCGCTGCACATTGACGTTCGAGCTCATCTTTTTGCAACTGGGGGTATCGGTACGGTCGAACTGCCACCGGGTCTGACCCCTGTCGAAGGTGAATGCGATGATCAAAAGCCCGGACTGGTGGAAGGCTGCTGGGTTCGTCGAAGTTGTGTTCGAACTCACTCAGTAGGTTGGTGAGGAGATCTTCTTTGGAGCATGAAACTGCACGTACTGCTGCAACCGGTGCTGCTACCCCGTGCCAAGTAATGTGACGCCCGTCGTGCCAGAACGATATCCGTAAGTTGTTGAAGTCCCACAGAACAGGGCCTAATGTGCGGAGCCACTGCACCCTAAGTACGATGTTGAATCCGCCGAGTGGAATAGCTAGGGCATCCGTCGTGAAGGATTCGCCGGCAATGGACAGTGTTAAGTTACGAGCGATGTCGTCGCTAGATACTTGGTCCCCATTAGCAACTTCCACCCGAAGGCCAGTTCGGGGCTCGAGTTGCACTCCTGTACTGAGCACGATCCCTTCGCTGATGAAATTATGAGTGGACCCTGTGTCCAATAGCGCAGTGAATTCTTGCTTGCCCACCAGAACCTTGAGTTGCATGGTTTCATTTGCTCTGATACCAGATTGGTATGACTCAGCAATCGCAAGGGGTAGCAATGTGTTATCGGCGACCCCGGCCGAGCGGCGCGACACCCAGGAGCCGTGACGAGCTACAGTGTCGACAAGCAAGGGACTGGGAACAGAGAAATCAAGATTTGGGGAATCAGAATATTGTATTTCGTTGTCTTTGATACAATGAGTAAGGCTCCCCTTTTATAGTACTGGATCAATATATCCCTGTTCCGAATCCAACTCCTAGAGAAAGTAATCCTTCTGCTAATTAAAGAAAGCATATAACTATAGATAGCTTACGATGCGTATTCCGTAACTAGAATCAGCTTCGGACTCATATTCCTTAGTTGATCCCATTTGCCGCTGCTGGTGTTGAAGTCTCCTTCCTTGTATTGCGATGCTGGTATTGAACGCCCAACATAACAGGTGAAGTCACCTTTTTTATCTATTGAATTAATATTCAATCATACGAAACATCGATCTCTACATAAATCCAATGTCACAACAATTAACTTAAATTTAAAAAAAATTCAGACGACTTCGAAATAGCCAATCCGTATGTGAATTGTCTCGCAGGATGCACTGAGCACGTCTATTCTATATTTCTATGTCCCGGCTTGCCATTTTTGTATACCAAATGGAGTAAACGAACACATCTTGGGGACACCAATGCGGCTGTAGTATAGGAAACATACACAGGATCAGCACTTTCTTTTTTTAAGGAAGCGGAGTCCACATTTTACAGTTTAACACAGAAGCAGGAGCTAGAGTCTCACAAAGAATGGAAGGAGCAGCTCTCAGGCGACACGGCGGAGCTGATCTCGAAAGAATGGTGAACAGTGACGCAGTGAACTGAACTATACTATACCAATCACCAATGTATTGTGTAACAGCTGAAGCAGACGACATGGCGGCCTACACCTCCACGGTCTTCTGGTTGAGCGCGGTGTACCTCCACCTCTCCTTCTCCACGAAGTCGGCGTCCAAGAACTTGGCCACGAACGCCCACAGCCTGTACGCGTCCTCGAAGTTGCTCAAGAACCCGAGCGACGCGTTCACCACGTAGATCCCCACCTCGCCGGCGCCGCCGGCGGAGTCCTTTTTCTTGCCGCCGCCGCCGCCGCTTACGGAGCCGCCATCGCCTGCGGTGGCGGCGCTTCTGTGCTCCAGGACGGCGTTCCTGTCGGCTTCGTACTTGTCGGCGAACCAGATGTTGCGCAGGAAGCCGCAGGTGAGGGAAATGTTGTGGCGGTCGGCGAGCTTCTGCACGAGCGGCGGCGCCACCTTCTCGCCCTTCCAGTCGTACACGTTGAACGCCAGCGAGGGCCCCCGCTCGAACTTGACGCGCGGCCCGTACACGCGCACCAGCGGCTGGCCGTGCTCCGAGTGCGGGTGCCGCAGCTTCTGCATCGCCACCACCAGCCAGTTGCTGATGCACCGGAGCCGGTTGCCGATGGCGATAAGGCCCAACGCGTCCGCGTGGTCCAGCCCCTGCACTCCACCGCCACGCTCTCGGCGATCCCCGGCTCCTCCTTGCCGCGCTCCTCTGCTTCATCATTTTCTTCCACGGCTGCTGCTGCTGGTGGCGCCGGAGTCTCTTCCTCGCAAATCTCCGGCGTATCACCGTTCTCGGCCACGTCGGTCTGCGGCGGGGTCCTGCTAGCGATGGCGGTGGTGCTGAGCGGGCCGGAGAAGGAGCTGGTGGTGTCGACGTCGTCCGCCGGCAGCGGTTCGGTGTGCTTGGAGAAGCTGAGCGAGTGGTCGAGCTCGGTGGAGTAGCCGTCGTGGAGCGACCACCGCCGTGCCGGGACGATGCTGACGATGCCGATGCTGCGCGCGATGACGGAGCGCTCGAGCGCGTCGAGGCTGGTCTTCTTGACGAAGAGCCCCGCGAACCCCGAGGGGTTCTCGCCGAACACCTTGAAGAAGTTGCAGATGATGAAGTCGGGGCGGAGGAGGGAGAGGCCGAGGGTGTCGAGGTCCTTGGCGCCGAGCGCGCACGCGTCCAGCGCCACGTGCCACCCCTGCTCGTGCGCCGCGCTCATCCACAGGTAGGGGTACCTCGCTCCCGTCATGCGCGACACCAAGGGGAACACGAAGAGCCCCCGCCGCTGCTGCGCCCCGCGCCGCCGCCCCCGGAGCAGCTTCTTGCGGAGGTCGGCGGCGTGGACCCGCATGCTCGGCCACGCGAAGTTTGCGTGCATGACGTCCGCGCCCCGGCGGCGCGCGCTCTCGGCCATGGCGCCCACCGCCTCGCTCTCGTAGTCGTACACGGCGAGCAGCTTCCTGCTAGGCTGGAAGGAGTAGGACTCCGCCAGGAGCCGGAAGGCGGTCGTCCTGTTCGCCGTGCACACCATGCTGTACTCGTCCTCGGGGATCTTGAGCGACGCCATGATGCGCCTGGTCACGCCGGCGCCGATGCCCCCCGCCGCGGAGGCGCCGTCCGCGCATTGTACCTGCGTCCGGAGGCTCGTCGACTTGTACGCGATGTCGAAGAAGGGCGGCTGCCACGCCGGCGCCGGTGCCGTGGACGTGGACGGCAGGGACGAGTTCATCTGCGCGTGGGAGAAGAGGTTCATGCCGGTGTAGTCCAGGCACACGTGCCGGTCGAGGTGCTGGTACTCCTCGTCCCTGATCGCGTCCGCCCGGGCGAGCCCGCCGTACTGCGGGAACGCGGCGACGAACTCCGAGTACGCGTCCGGCAGCGCGGGGAGGGACTCGTGGTTGGTGAACTGCGCCCCGGGGAAAAGCCCCGACGCCGCGGACTTGACGAAGTTGTGCCGCGACGTCCTTGCTGTCGTCGTCGTCGTAGTAACCGTTGCCGTCGCCGCCGCGGCCCGCTTGGCGCGCACCGGCACGCAGCCGGGCATGCACATGTGCTCTCGCTGCGTAGTCCTGTTCGACGCCGGCGGCATCTCGCGCTGCTGCTGCCTCTCCTTGTCGTCACCGGCTGCCAGGTTCTTGCCCCTGGACAGGTATTTGTTGATGAGAAAGAGCATGGTTGTCTCATGGACAGGTCTTCTTCTTGTTCCTCTTGTGCTCGGCGCGGTGCAGCTGGTGCCGCTGTCCCGGAGCTGTCACGAGTCGGACAGCGACCGGTTGGCCGCCCAGTGGCTACATGCGGCGCGCCTCCCGGCTGGCAGGCCGGCCAGCCCCCTCTTTCCGGGCTTCTCCTCCTTGTTTGCTTGCTAATTTGCCTGGTCTGGTGATCAACGACGATGTGCGCGCCAGTGGCTCTCCTGCTGCAGCGGAAAGCTTTCTTTTTTGGTTTTTTTTTGCTTCGATCAGCTAGTAGTGAGTGAGTTGCCCACAGGCTCACAGTGACAGCAACGTCCCAAGCAAGCACGAAGGGTTGAAGGAAGCATCCATCTCATCTGGTCCTGGTATCGGGTCAATGACATCTTGCTGACCGACGAGATGATTATACACTATACAGGATAGGGTTTTCTTTCTTTAAAAAATTACTTATTTGATCAGGTGTGAATGCCTCCAACCTGCAGATATATTCTCTTCCTTCGATCATGGATTAGAAGCCAAACGAAGTTGTTGGCTTCCCCAGCATTCACGGCTCGCGCTGCTGTGTTTCTCCCCAGTTGCGGTGCCGGCGCTGACCGGCCCCATTCGTTCAACCTCCAATTGTACTCTTATAACTTTTATCTCGCCGCCGCGTATGAAAATCCATATGGATTTACGGCTCCAATCGTATTTACTCCCTCCGATTCTAAATAGAAGTCGTTCTCGACATTGACGCGCGACTCTGTTTGTTGTGTTTGTTGTTTCATATGTAAAATTTCCATTTCACTGGTAGATCTTACGCGACTGTAACCGGTCTACTGCTGCCCCATTGCTTGCTCCAAAACAGATGGACGCAGACACCAAGAAAGATGATAGGAAATTCTAAATCGGCGACAGCAACTAGCTAGGGAGGCGGGGACCTCCGGTTCGATGGCAGCTTCAACTACGGAGCGCCGTGTGCCGGCCGGGAAGAGCTCATTGGCCCTGCCTTTCTGATCCTACGGCCAGGGCCGCAGTAAGCCGTGGGTCCACATTGCTAAATCGTGTGGTTTATTTAACTAAGAACACGTTTCTTTCTGAAGCCTCGATGTTGCACCAACAAAATCAGGTGATTTTGCAGCGAGCAAAACACGACTAGTAACGATGAATTCAGGAATAGATCCAGAATTTGTGTTAGGTCAGGAGGTCGACTGGTCCATTGGTACTCTAGTACGTTGTAACTTTAGGAAATATCAGGATATTAACCGGTGGGACAGGAGTTGCAGTGCTCGCTGAGGCGGAGAAGCCAGCATAATTGGGGGGAATAGGCATAGCAGTTGGGTCGTGTCACTATCTCCCAAGGTCCAGGTGGACAGCACCGAAGGCAGGCACACGACCGGTTCAACGATTTCGACGCAGGCACAGGCCGCGCCGCTCGGGCTCGCGGACGGAAGAAATATCTCGCTCCATCCCAAGCAACAAAACCACGCGGTTTCTCGGCCGGATGTCGGTCGAATCCTCGATTCGTGCGGTGCGCGCGGGCGGCGGCACCATCGCGGACGTTCGCCGAGTCCGCCACCACATATGTACGGCATGTTGGATTTGAGGACTATTTAGTAATTTCTTATTTTAAGAAAAGAAGAAATAGAAAAGGAAAGGAAAATAGGTGATGTCCACCTGTAAGTGTGTTAGGGCATGTACAATAGTACAGACAGTTATTGTCTATAATAACTTTCTATGTCATCTGTAGACAACACTAAAGATAACTCATACAATGGGTTGTGGTGATACAGTCGGCTACAGGATTGTAGACAACACACAATCTTTTAATGTTTTTCTTGGTTCTAGTGCTACAACCGGCTACATGATTGTAGACAGTATATTTCTATCTCTTTATTCTCTGTCATCTACACCAGTTTAAATCATACGTGGTAGAGACTATAGATAGCTGATGTAAGCCTATTGTACATGATCTTAAGAGGAGGGATAAGGCTAGAGACTTTGTCTCCAACCCTAACCCGAGCGAAGCGCATGGCTTCGGTGCCTTGGCTGGTGGCAACGCGTGCAATGCGGGCTTGGGCAAGCGGCTCGAGCGCGAGGTGTGTCAACCATAGGAGCGGCATCCCGGGGCCGCCTCCTCCTCTCCTCTCCTTCTTGAAAGAAGTGACGAGGATTAAAACCTCTATGTATTATTTTGAATGCATAATAAAAGACCATACGTTTTCATGGTCGTAATTCCTAAGACTAACGACCTCCCCGGTCGTTAGTATTCCGAAGGTTACTTATGGGTACCTGGCCTGATGAGGCTTTGTGCCTAATCCCGACCGGATAACCGCCAGAAAAATTATCGAATCGGTATTTCTTATCGTATGATGAATGGAACACGTGTATATCGCTCCAAACCATGCGATGGTACAACCTCGAGACACCGACTATTAACCACCCTACTGGTTAAGTTTTTCAAACAACGCAAGAGAAGTTAGCACATTGCTAACTTCTCTATCGTTCAAACCGGTCGTAACGCTTCATCGAGGACGTCTTCTCCAGAGTAATCGCCACCCTCTTGGAAGTTATTTAAAAGGTGAAGCACAAGAGACAAATGACAGGACAAGAGGAGACGATAGGCGACACACAAAACAAGGCCAAGGTAAAGATATGCACGAAGCCTAAGCGGTGGAATTAGAAGCTAGATAATCGGTCTTAGACTCATATTCTAAGTCCGATTGCGGGCTACATTCCTCCATTCAATGTAATTGAGGTAGTACTTAGCCACATCTTGTAAATCCAGTTCATATCAATAAAGAGCGACCCCATTCCATTCCGGGATATTCCACGTCATTTTCCTCGTTTATTTTAAGTAAGATCGGCGATTCGATCGTCGACAGCTGCGCCGTCCGTGGGGAAGAAGGCGTAAGTTTCTTGAAGAAATTTTTTTCTTTTCGCTCAAGAAAATCCTCGCCCAAAAACTCTGCAATCGCTCATGCGACTATACCCGGAGTTTGGGATGAGGAAAAGCGGTTCGATTGGCGGACTCGCCAACCTCGACATGGAAGGATGTATCCGCGCCATGGAAGAAAATGGCAGTCATCCTCCTCGTCCTCCTCCGTAGGCGGCCGTCGTCGCCGACGTTAGCGAGTCGTCGGATGGATGAAGATGCGCCGCCACTCTACGGTGGCGCAACCAGAGAACCGGCCGTTCAGGCCGATTCGGAATGCGGAGGATCTCTTCAAGCCCGGTCTTCTCGGCCGTGAAACAGTGAAGAAATTTCAGCTCCATCACCCGAAAACTCTATACCATTGATGAAATCATGGTGAAAGATACTCTCCTTCCGACCACGGCAATTCCAGAGTCAACCTTCACCGTAAGCGGTGTCGATGAAACCTCCAGCGTCGTAGGCCATGTGGGGATGATCACACTCGACATACGATCGGCGGTTCGTCGGATCGGTGAAGACCTCGAGAAGTGCTCATCTCCGACCGATCTCCATCGTGGAAGATTCGGCGAAGCGGCGACAAGCTCTCCATTAGTTATGATGGAAGCTCATTGGAAGATCAATCTTTGGAAGCACGAGGTCAACGCGATCGGAGATGAAGATCAAGATGCCTGCGGTCCTACACTCTACTACGCCATCACGTGTTGTTAGAGATGATCCGGGCCGTCAAGCACCAACTTCCGGACGCAACGGAACTAATCGGCGTCAATCGCTTAACTCGTCGCTCGCACCGCCCCAGTGGTAGCGATCGACCGACCAAATCCGAAGGTCGGGGAAGGTTGAACGGCGTACACCTCGACCGGTATGAACCACGAGACCTTCTAGCTATCAGACAAAACTTGCGGCGTATTCAAAACATGTTAAATAATTCGATCTGCTCTAGCGAAACGCCTAATTTTAATACAACTTGTAGGTCGGTATCCGAAATTCTCCAATGCACCATGCAAATAAGCAGGCGTATCGAGAACAGAGGGTTCAGAAGTCGGACTAGGACTTCGTCCCCGCTCCTCCCTCGATGAGGGGCAAAGACGGTCATACCGAGAGAGCGATCGATACCAAGACCTCCTCGGCGATTCCGACCAAGGAATCACGAGGAGAAGGCTATTTCAAGAGGATACTCCCCCTCTGCGTCGAGAAGAACCACCACTAGGACCTAACGATCTCGACATCGTTTGAACCAAGTGGTGATGCGTGGACATCATATCAACGTCCACGATCGGATCGGTACTACCGGAGTTCCAGCGCTCAATCCTAGGGATCGGTCTCCCATCGACACAATCCGGCACCTTCGGAGAAGACGCCATGAATCAATCACAGGTTGTCGAGCCTTCTCTGCGGGCTCCAAGTCGTGCGTTGGCCTAGCCGGATTCCCGATCAAACCAACTTGGACAAATTCAATGGAACTCAAAACCCATTGGAATTTCTCCAAATATATACCACCGCTCGAGTGGTCTTTGGTGGCGATGAGAATGTAATGGCCAACTATTTACCCACCGTGCTCGAAGGTCCGCCTTGTCGTGGTTGTTAAACTTACCTCGGATCCATATATACTTGGGAACAACTCAGTGATCTTCGATTGCCAACTTCGAGTGCGTCGACCGCCAGGAAGGAGGACGATCTCCACGAATCCGGCGAGGATCGATGAGACTTTACGTCAATATATCAAGAGGTTCGGCCAGGTTCAGTAACTCTATACCCGAAGTCGCAGAGTCCTCTCGTTATTCAGCTTTTAAAAGCAGTCTAAGGAATCGGCGGTTTACGGAGGACATAGCAATGAACCCTCCAAGAACAACCGTTGAGCTTTTTGATATGGCGGACAAATATGCCATCATAGTGAAGCAATCGAGTGGTGTGAAGCCATCGATCGGAAGACAAGATTCCCAAACCGGTGCGGACAAGCGGAGAAAAAGAACAAGAAGTCTCTCAAGAAGAAAAAGAACCGCAGACCCGACGACAAAGAAGTCCTCGCCGTTCGCACAAGATCGGGAAGGGCAAGAAGGACTATCTTGGTCGAAGCAAAGCAAAAGTTCCGACCAAGGATTCTGCACGAATAAGTGGTGTCCACTTCACCAAAGCGAGGGCATGATCTGCGCTTTGTCGTGTCTGGCGAAGAAACTGGAGGATTATTATGCGGTAAGGACCATTTCGAAGAATCTGAGGAACATGGAGAAACGAGCTCCAAAAAGGACAAGGATGGCGGCGAGGAGATGGAGTACCAGATCCCCAACACACACCAACATGATTTTTGGAGGATCTTCTTCATACGAGTCGAGACGTCATCTCAAGGCCATGGGCGAGAGGTCAACCTCGTCGAATCTCCAACCGTAATCAAGCACTCGAAGTGGTCGACACACATAATTTCCTTGACAAAACGATCGCACCATCCCATCGACTCGTAGGGTAGGTTCCCCATCGTCGTTGAACCAACTATTAATAATTGTCGGGTTAATCGGGTCATAGTGGATGGGGTAGTTCCTTGAATATATTATTTGTAGGAGCTTTAGAAGAAATGCAGTCCCCATGTCAAAGGTGAAACACATGAAATATGCTTTTCATGGCATAGTTAGGGTTCTACCGCTAAACCGATAGGACAAGTTTCCTTACTGGTGGCGTTTGGAAAACGACAATTTCGACAGAGAAGATCCGCTTTGATGTAGTAAACTTGAATCCGCGATACAACGGAATCCTCGATCGACCGATTAGCAAAATTCTTGATAGCCACGCATTACGGTTATCAAAGTTTGAAAATGCCGGGGCGAGAGAGTCATCACAATTCGAGGAGATCGAGAAAATGGCTACGTATGCGATCGGAAATCCTTTGCCTTTGGTTGATGAACTTCCGACCGAGAGGTTAATCCGTCTCCCATGCGGTCAAGCACTCGAAGCCAAAGATGGCGCCCAAACCATCCGACCGGACCAAGGAGGTACTACTCGACAAAAGCGCTTCTCGGACAAATCAAGTTGTCACATGGGTCGGGACAACCAGATCCAACCGCCAGCAAGATTACGGTCGGGCAAGACTCGACCCTAAATAGGAAGAGTCGCTCGTCTCCTTCCTCCGAGCAAATCAAGGCGTGTTTGCTTGGCAAGCGTCCGATATGCAGAGTCCCCGGGAGGTGATCGAGCATGCTTGCTCTCGGCGATAAAAACCGATCAGCGAAACTACTGACGTTTTGCACCCAATCGGAAGGAAGCAATCCAATCGAGATTGACAAGCTTCTCGAGCGGGATTTATTCGTGAAGTCGACCACCCACAAAGGGGCTTGCTAATCTGTAATGGTTAGGAAAAATAATGGGAAATGGCGAATGTGTATCGACTTTCTGAGATCTTAATAAAGCTTGCAGAAGGATGACTTTCCCCTTCCTCGCATTGATCAACTAGTAGACTCTACTTACGGGTGCGAGTTACTAAGTTTTTAGATGCGTATTCGTGGTACCACAGTTAGTATGTGTAAAGAAGATGAGGAGAAACTTCCTTCATCACCCCATATGGTACTTCTTTGTTATATTAAGATGCCATTTGGTCTCAAAAATCTTGGTGCAACTTTTCAAAGGTTGATGCAAAAAACTTTTAGTCCACAAATCGGTTGGAATCTAGAAGCTTATGTTGACGATCCGTCGTAAAGACCACCAACGCCAAGCGACCACATTCTGACTTACAAGAAACTTTTAATAACTTGAGAAGACATAACCTCAAGTTAAATCCGGAAAAGTGTGTGTTCGAGTTTCTGTGGAAAAGCGCTTGGTTTCCTAGTTTGGCTAGAGGTATTGAAGCAAATCCGGCAAAAATTGCGACCATCGACTGATCGCCCTCGACCACGAAGAAGGAAGTCCAAAACTAATCGGTCAGTATGGCGTTAAGTCGTTTCATAGCAAGGTTAGGGAAAAATGATTACCTTTCTTTAAACTTCTTGAAATATGGGAGTTTTGAGTGGACTAAAGAGGCAAGCGATGCCTTTGAGGAACTTAAAAAGTACCTTACAAGTACCGGTTTTAGTTTCTCAGAGGCCGGAGAAACATTGCTAATTTACGTGGCGGCAACACCACGACGATTAGCGGCATCTTGGTTGTAGAAAGGATAATATCCAACGACTACCTATTACGTGGCGAAGTCTTACATGGACCAAAGGAAAGATACCCACGGTACAAAAGTTGCTCTATGGCCTCCTTATGTCTTCAAGGAAGCTAAGGCACTACTTTCGAGCCCACAAAGTGGTCGTACCTCTGGATATCCCTTGGTCAAGTCCTTGAAAACGAGGAATCATCGGGACGAATAGCCAAATGGGCGGTCGAGCTAGAGGCGTTCGATCTCCATTTCATTTCACGAACAACAATAAAGTCCTGAGCAATAGCGAATTCATTGCGAATGGACAAACCACGAACCCACCCAAGGACCCGAGTACGAACACCACGACGAGTGGACAATGTATTCGACGGTTCCTTGATGTTACAAGGATCGGGGCTAGAGTGGTCTTGATATCCCTCTTGGCGAACACATCAAGCGCCATCCAAGAAATTTTCACGCCACCAATAATGTGGCGAGAATATGAAGGTTTATTGGCGGGACTCGGCGGCTCGTTAAGCTCGGGATTATGAGACACTAGTGAAAGGCGATTCTCAACTAGTAGCGAATCAAGTGGGGAAAAAGTATCAATGCTCTAGTACCAAGATGTCATCTTATCTGGCGGAATACGAAAACTTCGAAAAGCACTTCTTCGGTTTTCGGATCCAACATATTCCTAGAAAGGAAAACTTTCTGGCGGACCGGTTAGCACGGATGGCCTCCACGAGGTCGGCCGTCCCCGCCCGGAGTTTTTCTCGAGCAACTCAATTCACCCTCGGTAGTTGAGCCTTGAGAACATACATGATTCTTTGCAAGTTGAACAAACTAATCAAGGAAACATGGATGCTCCACGTGTCGTTGACGGTTGGCGGCCATCACGATCACGGTAGAGAGCGGATGACATCGATCTACAATTATCTTGACATGACACAATTCGAGAAGATGATGTAGAGGCCGATCGTATACGAAAAGCCAAATCATACACTCTAATCGAAAGTACCTTGTATAAGCGAGGATCTCATGGAGTGTTGATGAGATGCATATCTCAAGCGGATGGCATTAGATTGCTAACCGAAATCCATGAAGGTGTCGTGGAGCACACCATTCCTCTGAGAACCACAGTGGGTAAAGCCTTCCGGCAAGGCTATTCTTGCCAACGCCCTTCATGATGCAAAAGAGCTTGTGATGAAGTGTGTACAATGTCGGTTTCATAGTCGAACAAGTACACCGCCGGCCAAAACCCTTACAAACAATTCCTCTTTCTTGGCCTTTTGCAACTTTGGGGTCGAACATTACGGGACCTTTCCCAAGAGCACCGGGGCTTGAATTCCTTTTCGTCATGATTGACACGTTTACAAAATGGATTGAAGCCGGCGATCGTTAAAATAACAAGCGAGGCCGCTAAGAGATTTCTCTGAAAAATGTGATCACGCGATTTGGTGTACCCGGTCGTATCATCACAAACAATGGTTCCCGCCTCTCGGCGATCAATTCCGGAATTCGCGATGAACTTAGTGTCAAAGTTCATTTTGCTTCATTGCACATCCGCAGAGCAGCGGAGCGCTTAAGCGAGCTAATGGTATCCTTATGCGAGGATCAAACGCCGAGTATTCGACCGATTAATCAAGCGGTCGGCGCTTGGTTAAGAACTTCCCTACGTGTTATGGGCGTTCGACCCCACGACCGTCGTCGCGGCCGGTGAAACTCCATTCTTTTTGGTTTATGGTCTTTGAAGCTATGCTTCCTCGAAACTCAAAATTGGCTCTGCTTTCGAATCGATCGTTTTGACGAAAATGATCGAGAATGAGCGACGACTTCGGCGACGTCGATTTCCTTGAAAACAGCGAAACCAAGCCCTTATGCGATCGGCGGTCTACCAACAAGCCATGCGAAGGTACCATAGTCGTAAGTGCGACCTCATGACCTTCTTGTAGGTGATCCGGTTCTCGAGAAAAATTGAGCCAAACAAATCGCAATAAACTTTCTCCTAAATGGGAAGGTCCTTACATCGTGGTCGAAGTAACCTGACCAGTTCCGTCTGACCGCTATGTCGATGGGCAAATTTTGTCAAATTCTTGGAACATCGATCAATTGCGTAAGTTCTATGTTTAATTTTCATTCTTTCATTTCTTTCAATTTCAATTTCATTAAATTCATTAATTAATTAAGAAGTGCAACTTTGCTTATATATATACACCTACATTACAGTCGTTTATTATTGTTAGTGCAGTGGGAGAAGACATTTTTCTCTCGATATCCTTTTGAGGATCTCGATACTCTATGGTCCTAGTCGTGAGCATTTTCTTCAAATGATTCCCACGCGACTACACTCTTTTCTCAAAGAAAATGAGTAATCGAGGCGCCACACAACTAACTATCTCATGAATGATATGCTTACGATTACGAAGATTATGCTTCATTATTTTAAGATTACGGTCTATTCTTGTCCTGCTATTGGTGGGACACGGAAAGCCTCCTAGTCGAAGTCTCTCCTTTTCGCACGCGTGGTCACCTTAATCGGAAGGAGCTTCCTAGCGACGGTTCTTTTCTTCGATCCTCGCTACGATCGGATCTGAGAATTTGAACACGTTTCAAGAAATGTGTCGTATGCCTTCGAGTTTTAGCATTAGTTCCAGGATTATGGGACAATAGATATAAACAAAGTTCACTTATAATTTGTTGCATACATATTTGCATTTCTTCTTATGTCAAGTTTGACAAAGTCTTTTTCCCGACCATATATAGTGTTTTTGATTGGTATTTCCATTATGACAAACAAAGATCTATAACTAGTCGAAATCATCTGTTGAGTCCTGACCACATTTGATTTCCTAATCTTTAACGATCGCTTTTGTCTTACATGTCCAAACATACCTTCAAAAACTCACATACATGGTTATGACCTCTTTTTATTCTCTTTCTTGGCTCACCGCTTGTACAATAACGTTCTTCTACTATCAAGCGTTCGGGGCTAGGAAATATCTGAAATTTTTTAAAAAAGTCAAACAGGATAAACAAAAGCTTTGTCAATGACATAAAAGGTAAGTTTTCATAGATATTCAAATATTTTTACACTTGCAGAACCTACTCTAAGAAATATTCCAGCCTAACTCTCGCTTGTCGGAGATTCGACCTCCATCTCCTCTACAACTATATCTCCGAGTGGCCCGAGTTCTTCCATGAACTTGGTCGCCTCCTCAGTGGGCGATTGAAGTCATCTTTAACACTTGGAGATCTATGGAGGGTCGGAAGCTTTCGGTTTGCCAAAGCAAAACTAACTCCATTTGCAACGCCTTTTTAGGTGCAGGCATAATTAAATGCGAGTAGTTTTGAGCAGTAACTTTAAGGTCCTCTAGAAGTTGACCCAAATAGTTCATTTTCTCTATTGGATCTCCTAAGGAAGGCGGGCTTGATCCTCGATCCCATATCAAAGATCATCTTGTTCAAAGCATGAATCTTTTCATCAATATTTTGAGCAAGAGCCCTTCTTATCCTGCTCAAATTTTAGAGTTTTCTTTACTCTGTTCAAGATTTCGTTTTGCTCTGCAAAAACAAATCGCTTAATGAACACAAGCATAAGTGAAGGAAAAATCAAGCTTACGACATATTACCTTCATTTGTTTTTGCTAAGCTGTTTCATATTTGGTCGTTGCTTCAGCCGATCAACCTGTCTTTAAATGAACTTGCTTGACAGAATGATGATCTTTAGCTTTATTTCTTCTTCAAGAAGAGTCATCTTGGCTTTCTCGACCACAACCTCCTCTTTTATTTTCTCCAGATCTATCGAATACGATAAGGAGAATAATTGTAGAGGAGCAAAGTATTGAAGAAGAAACAAAAGTTAAAAAGGAAAAGTTCTTACTTTCCAACTCGAGTGCTTTTGCTCCAAGTCCTTAACTCGTTGGTCACCTCCGATCACAAAGAAAGTTCTCGACCAAATGCTACACAAATAGCGTTCTCTTTCTTAAGTTTCTTATAAACTTTTTAAAGAAGAGCTATGAAGTGGGTCGAGAGAATACTTACCATTGCTGGTCATTATAACCAAAGAAAATCAAATCGAGGTGCATCTTGAGTTGAGTATCCGATACTTTCGCCACGCCTCATCAAGCTCCTTATCCTCGATAAATCGGGGCGAAAAGGAACTTGTTAGGTTGAGAAGGGTTATCAACGATGGATCGGAACTGTTGAGACCTCTCGAGGCATCTACCTCCACGAAGGGGTTTCAATCACCAAAGGATCCAACTCAACCGTTGCCCTTGTCACCGCTTTCGGGGCGTTGATCTGTCTTGTCCCAACGGCTCTTTACTGCGAGGCATTTAATGCGGTCGGTGCTTTTACCCCCAAAGTCATTGTGCGAGCACTGCTCTGTCACCTCCACGTCTGTCCAAGCCGTGGACCTCCCTTGGGCTAAGCTCACCATGAGCTTAACCCGTGGTCGAGATCTCTTTTGCCCTAGCTATAAAACCCCCATGTTGCTCTTTGGCTTCTTTTACACACCATTGAGCTTGGCCTTGCTGCTTTTGGTGAGCATCTCCTCCCACTGACCTACCCTTTTTGGCCGCCATTGTTGAAGTCCTTGGAGCTCCTCGGTGGCAGTGCTTCTGTGGTTCCCTCTTCAACCTCTTGTTCACTTTGTGCTCCCCAGACCTCCTGGAGTTAACCCTAACCCCATTTGGGTTGACATTTTGAAGAGGCCTAACTTGGAGCTTGGAGCTTGGAGTTGGCCGTGGAGCAACCCTTCTTCCCCAACCCCGGTCCTCCACGTCCCCAACCTCCTCCGACCTCCGCGACCTCCGTAACCCTCCCGGTAGTCCCAGTGAGATCTTGGCACCGCGTGTATGTCGTTCTGAGCTTTTCTTGGGCACACTTGGATGTACGCTGCGGAGCTCATTATCATTGTTTGTGTTTTGGCCGTGTGTTTCATGCCGCCAATCTTGACTCGTCGCCGTTCAGGGCCACCCGCAGGTAGGGAATGGTCTGGCGTGTCGCAAACACTATTGCGCACGTTGGTGCTCTCTGGATGGCGCCGACGAGGTCCTCATCGCGGCGACAAGCCTTGGGAGCCTCTCGGGGTTTTGTCGGACGACAATGGCACCGTGCCATTGTCGTTAGGACAAAGATCTCCCCTTAAATGCGATCATCATTGCTTATCATTGGTAAACTCGGGTCAGCCTTTAATGCCTTGTTTTCGTCCTTGTTGCGCAATTAAGGCCACCGCTTAGCCTCCCAGCAGCGTGCATCTCTGGGACCTCTTTGCCAAAGGATCACCCGTGGACTTTTGGCAAAGACCTCCCAAAGACCTCCTCGGGGTCCTCTTTGCAAAGACCACCCCTGGTCTTTTGTAGGACAACCCCAGTGCCCTCCCTCCTTGCGATCTTGACCGCTAGGACCTCCTTGTGGGAGATCTTAGCCGTTGAGGTCCTCCTGTGTTGATCTCCACCGTGTAGGACCTCCCAGGTCCTCTTAACCTTGTGGACCTCCTCGGGTAAATCTTAGCCGCCTGCACCTCCCAAAGGAAATCTGAGCCGCTTAGGACCTCCTTTATTAGATCTTGGCCGTTCGGGACCACCCCAAGTGGATCTGAACCGCCCAGACCTCTTTGTTGTTGTCTTGACCGTTAAGGTCCTCCACAGGACAATCTAGGCCATTAAGGTCCTCCTTGGAAAATCTGGACCGTCCGGACCTCCTCGAGAGGTCTTGGCGATGTAGATCTTCCTTGGGGAGATCTTGATAGTTTAGATCTTCCTTTGGAAGATCTCGGCCATCCAGACCTCCCTCGTTTGATCTGGACCGTCCGGTCCTCCTCTTGTGTTGTGGTTCGTTGGATGCGGCATCAACGGCCACGACCTCCCCTACATTGCTTGGCGTGGCGGGGAGGACATGGACCGTTGGATCCAAGATCAACGGCCGTGTTCTCTGGACTCTTGCAGCTCGTCTGCGCTTCTTCTCTGGAGGTCTTGGGCCGTTTGATTTAGATCAACGGTTCACGTCCTCCCCTCTCTTTGGTTTTAGAAATTCGGTGAACTCTTATTTATAAACTGAAAAAGGTATGAACTTCAAAATATCATAACTAATTCATTCTAAATCAAAATGAGGTCATTCAAATTGTGTTAGCTCTGTCTTGAACTTGACTTTAATCCAAAAATGATTGTAAGTTGGGTTCAGCTCCAGAGCACAGTTTTGCCATTAGATTTTAAAACTCACTTTAAATATACACTCAAAATAATGCTTAACTTGTAAAATACATAACTAATGCTCTGTAGATTATTTTTGAGTGAGACCAACTTTGTTGGTTTCCTCTATTAATGAACTTACTATGAAAATTAGTTTTGAGCTTGTTGCTGTTATAAAAATGAGGACTTGTGCATTATAATTTTGTTCAAGTTCTTGTTTTTGAGAAATTGTAGAAAGTGCAACATAGCTCCAAATGGGATGAACTCAATTGTGTTATTCATCTCATGAGGTGCTGGTTTTGCTGTAAAATTTCAGGGTCACCACTTTTCTAGAAAATGTTGCCTCATAATTAAATTAATGAATAGTGCAGTTTGGTATTTTTAGGGCTGAGCAGAATTGTTTTGCTCATAACTTTTGCATTGAGAATCCAAATCAATTGGTTCTTATTGCTAAATTCCTAAAATCATCCTCTTGCTGCTGTAGAAAATTCAGAGTGTTTGGAGTTCGTTTGCTGTGCTGTCTTTGTCGTTTTAAATCGTTCTTATCGATTGTTTTCGTCTTTTCGATTAGGTGCCGGCAGTGTATTAATTCCGTGGCGATCCTCAGCAACAAATTGGCCAGCAACAGTAAAGGCAAGCAGTTTGATCATTTCCATCATTGTCCCATTACTTTAAAGTCTAATATTTTGTTTAACTTGTATGTATGCATGCTTTTGTGTCAAAATATTTTATCGTTTAGAGGTAGCTATTCCTATTGCATAGTTGCCCTAAATTGTTACCCTGCCACAAACCATAAGTTACTAATATCGCTGGTGAATTAGAGCCGGTGATTTAAGTATGCTCTTTTATTTGCTTTTACGGTGTCATGCTTAGCAATGCTTAGATAACGGTAGTAATGGGCGATCATCGACTTAGTCGATGGTCTTGATCACTCAAAACTGATTATTACTCCTATATGTCCAGCACTTGTGCTTTGGTTAATTGTAAAATCAAAAACTGAAAATAAAAGATTGATTTAGACTTGGGCATATTGGATGGATGGTGCGGTTTTGGATGTGGTGGTATGCAGGTCCCTAAGGACCGAGTACTTGGGTCACTAAGCCAAGCGATTTCACAGACTAACCACACGAGGGGCATATGGAACCCTCTTGACTAAGTACTCTAGGAGGTGTTAATTATGAGCGAGCTCGGTTGGTGTGTTTTCAAAAACAAATGTATATGTATAGTGTGGGAGGGAGCATTAGCTTCCTGGGAAGGTTGTGTGATGTCTCCTTCTCCCGTGGGTTGTGCACTCGTAATTAGCATTCATCCTTTGGAAAGGTCTCGTAGGACTTAGCTGCACAAAGACACCTTCTAAGTGTGCGTAAAGGAAAGGCGGTCGGCGTGTGGGTGCAGTGGTACACCTGCGCAGGATAAAACTATTGAATAGCCTCGTCCTAGGTTATGGACATGCTTGGTAAGGTCGTTCAAGACTAGACTACAACCTTTAATTAAAACTTGACATGGTTGGTATGAACGGGGAGTTCATGCTATTGTTGTGGTGACTTGGGTTAGTCACTTCTAGGTTGTTCTTGTTGTTGTTACTATGTTATTATCTCGTTGTTACTTCAACATTTAAAATGCTTTGCCAAATTGCCTTCAATCTATTATGTTATTGCAAATGAAACTTGCTTTATGCTAAAATGAGTCCAAAGCCTCATCCACTTAAATAAAGCTTGCATGTAGCTATTTATAGTTCTGTTATCTCACACGTAAGTCTTGCGGAGTACTTTATGTACTCATCTCGCCTCGTGGTTGTGGCATTTTGTGGCTTTTGTTGCAGAGGAAGAAGGTGAGCCCCAAGGGCTTCACTCTTCGAGATGTGCTTCGGTTTGACGACTAGCTTGGCGGTCCTAAGTAGTTGCCTTGTGGGTAAAGGCACACTAATTGGCTTTTGTTATGGCCATCTTATGGCACTTTTGCTTCCGCTGTTTATTTAGTTTTGTATTTGTTATTTGGCCTAAGGGCCTCTCTTTTGTAATATCTATTCCTTTTTTTAATGTTAACTTCTGGTTTGTTGCTTATGTACTATGTGTTGTATGGAATTGATACATTCTTTTGTTGTGAGGTATGTATACTGCATTCTGGGAAGTATACATCTCTCGAGACCGGTTTATTTGGTTGATAATACTAGGGTCAATTGGATGACTAAGTATTATGAGCCTAATAAACGTCGGGGTCTCACAAAAGTTGGTATCAGAGCTATATTGACCGTAGTAACGCAAGCTTGGTCTTTAGGGTATTTTGAAAACCTAATTTCAAAGTATCAAATGAGTTTTGAAAGCTTAAGAAAATTCTCGGATTTTACTCCTCATCTATCTTAGCTTTCTCTTCTCATCTCCCTCTAATTTAAGTTTTAAAAGTTGTTTTCCTCTCTTCCCTTCTACAAAATAGTTGTTATCGATTAATGGGGTTTTGGGGAATCAATGAGTTTGGCAAATTGAAGTGTTAGCTGCCCATCTACAAGGTTTTGAAGCTTCTGGAATGGCCAATTTCGACTATAAGCTTGGATGCAAAATCTGGACAGCAAGCGTCAATTTCCGGACAGCAAGCTCAAAGGTTCTAAATAGGGTAGAAAATGAGAGGTTGAATCAACTAAAATTTGTGGAAATAAAAGGGTAAGATGTGATACTAGCTAGCTAAGTATCTAGCACTTATTTCGCTGCACTAACCTTGCTCTCTAATAGGTTTAGATCTCATCTTACAATCTGATTTTTAATCTTCTCAACCAATTACTCGTTCATTCAATACAAGTTAGTTGTGTTGGGAAGTTGGCCTTTAATCTTATGTCTTCCTTGCTGTTTTGGAGTCTTTTTAGAAGCTTTTAAAGTGCATTTCCTCGCTGTTTTTGCTTCTCCTTTATTATGCTCCCTATAACTTCTTTTATTCTGCTTGTTTCATTAGTTTACATTTACTATCATCTAATCCGTTATTAACTTTCGGTAGGGATTTGTACTATCTATTTTGTTGGCCTTCGGTTAGGGTGATGTTCCGTTCCCTAGTCGTTGGCATCCTTTTCGCTTTCTTCAACTTCTAGTCCTTGGGTTTCGTGTTAACCCATCTCTTAAATGCGAGGATGTGCATGCGGAGACCAAATAATGACTAGGTCGACAAGCGGTTGGGATGAAAATCCTCCTTTTTGCCTTAGCTGTGGCGAAGAAGGGCATTTCGCCGATGGTTGCGAACTAGGAAAAGTCAAGGTTTGTCGGCGTTGTGGTGAGGAAGGACACTACAGCAACCAGTATACCACACCCTGTCCAAACTGTGACCAAAACCACTTACCCGGAGATTGTCTGGCTGCCAAAGTTACTTGTTTCCTTTGCGAGGGAAGCGATCACTATCCCAAGGAGTGTAGCTTGAACTCGGTGATTGCCAAGTCATTGGGCTAATGATCGTTTCTTGATCATCTGTAAGCATTGCAATCACCAATGCCTCCAAACCAGAGAAGTTCTTGGGTGATTTGTCCGAGGAGCCGAGAGACAAATTACCGTTTATACCTTCCCGACTTTCGACTTGTGGTGAAAATCTGTTGTTGCCGTGGGCGAGAAGAGAAAGTCGAGGATCGTCGCAGTGTCAAGGGAGGACTCGTGGTGACTCCAAAGAAGGTCGCCGGTGTCACTTGTTTCTTCTGCAATCTCAAGGGCCATTATGCTAATAATTGTCCTAAGAAGCTTGCAGCAACCCCTTGTCGCTCGCAGGCCGTGCCTCCATCACGTGCACCTGCAAGTCAGCAAGGTGGTCCCCGCAAATCATTTGCCGGGATCACTTGTTTCTTCTGCAACTATAAGGGGCATTACGCCAACAATTGCCCTTTGAAGCAGCAAAAGATCGTTTGTAATCCAGTCGACTCCATCTCAACTGAGAAAGCTCTGGAGGCACCTGACGTCGTGTTAGGTACGCTTCTCGCTAACTCTTGCCCGGATATTATTTTATTCGATTCAGGAGCATCTCATCTTTTGTACCTCGCCTTTTCTTTCTTTGTTGGTGGTCTCCTTTTCGCTCCTTTGATTGGTTTCGTTGCTCATTCACTCTCCCGGTTTGGAGTTGAGAGCTGAGTCCGAGTGTCGGAATGTCCCTGTTGAGATTGAGGAAGTGGAATCCATGCCAAAAATTACCTCTAAACCTGTGCAAACCATTGAAATGGATTGGTTGTCTCCACGTATGGGATAAATCGATTGCACCAGGAAGCTTATCTACCTCACAAGTCCCTTCGTGAGCGGGTTTCATTGTTCACGAGCAAGAAGGTCCACATCTTTTCACTCTTAAAGCAAAGCCGGCTCTGGATATTCGTGAAGTTCCAACAGTGTGTGACTTCGTCGATGTCTTTCCCGAAGATCTTCCGGGGATGCCTCCCGTTCGAGAACTCGAGTGCGTCATCAAGATGGTACCCGGTACCGCCCCGATTTCAAAAAGGTCTACTAGTCTAACCTGAACCCCTAAGAAAAATGATGATGCCATCTGGGTTGTCATCGATCGTTTGACTAAAGTGGCATAATTCCTTCCTGATACCTCTAAGGGCATCACATACCTGTTGTTGCCTCGAACCTTCGTGGCCTAAACGGCCATAATCCTTTGTAAGAGAGCTAGTCATGCGGAGGATGACTCAGATAGCTAGTTAACCGACCAAGGTCTCGTTTGTTAGTGGAGTAACGGCACAAATTGCTCCACCAACTAAGAACGACCATAGTCCCTCTAAGATAGCTAGTGCGGAGGATGACTCCGTAAAGCTAGTTAGCGGTGAGATCCGTTATTCTTGGAATTAACCAAATAAATCGCTCCTAATTAACCGGACAAGTTGTTAGGAATTAACCGAATAAATCATTCCACCAACTAACAACGGCCATGCACCACCAACCATCGAATCAAGAACAAGCTCTCAGTCTGTCAAAAATAACCTTCTTGTAGGTTTTTCAAAGGATCTCTACATATTCCGCATCGTAAATTTTGCACGGTGTACTGAAGACGATCGTGCTGATCGTGCTTCTTTGCTCACTTCTCGATTTTGGCATAGCCTATAAGAGGCTACGGAAACCCGAGTTTCTTTCAGATCAGCTTACCCTCATCAAACTGATGGTCAGACCGAAAAGGCCATCAATGTTTCCGCGTCATGGGCAAGTTAGCTCCTCGATACGTGGATCCTTACCGCATCATCCAAAAGAAAGGAGTTATCGCCTATAAGATTGAAATTACCTGCTGCCCTTGAGGGAGTACATGATGTTTTCCATGTGTCCCAGCGTAAGGAGTGCCTCCGTGTTCCAACCGAGGAAGCTCCGTTGGAAATTCTTGTTGTGCAAGAAGTTGGGTCAGAATCGTGACCTGACGAGAAACAATGCAATAGAACAAATCAAATAAAATCCGGCTCGTCAAGGAACGAGCTGGGAGCAATATGTAACTAAATAAAGTGTTGGTTGGACTGAACATAGTCCGAGAATTAGGTCCCAGTACAACAAAAATATTATAAGTGGATAAGAGTCTTAAAGGAAGGTTTGTATCTTTGAAGAAGCTAAACGAAGATCATGGAATCGTGTCCTCAAGATCCTAAAAGTTCAATGGCCAAATCATTCTGTGGATGAAGTTGCTTGGAAACGGAAAGACTACCCATCTTCCTTCCCCGCCTGAGCCAAAATCTCGGGACGAGATTTTTGTAAGGGGGGAGATTTTGTAACATCCCAAATGTACAATCTGGGTTTGTTCAAGTATAATTATATGTGTAGAAATTAAAACTTTTTCTCACATCTTGAAAACCCCTAATCTCTCATGTAATTCTGGTCCAAGAGTTGTGTAATCCAAAAACACAAAGCTCTTGTTGACCAAAAGTCAAACTCATTCTCCGTTTATCTTAAATCTTGTGCCAAACATTTGGAAATATTTTCCTTGGTCCTAAAACTAATGTGGGACCCCTCTGAAAAATATCACAAGTTGTAAAACTTGTTTGATAAATTTTGGAGGTAAAACAAATCCTTGAACAACCTTCATGAATTTCCTGAGAAAAATGCATTGCATAATAACCTCTAGAAATTTTATGTGAGGTTAATCTCATTGTCAGCAAGCTCCCTAAAATTTCATGAATTTTGGAGTTCATTTGCTATCTCAAATAATTACGCTAAGTTTCAATTTGTTAAAAACTAAACTTAAAAGCCTACTTCGTTCCTTGGGCTAGCCACTTTCCCAAAGTCGGTCCATTAACCTTTTCCCCACGCTCGTCGACCTCCTCTCCATTTGATCAAATGTGGCCGTTGGATTAACATCCAACCGCCACGACCTCCTCCATGATCAACACCGCAAAGACCTCCCGCCTCATGAGGTCATTGCCGTTGGATCGGTGATCCATGGTCATGACCTCCCCGTGTTTAAACCTCAAAGACCTCCTCGAGTTTGTTAAACCATCGCAGCGAGGTCATCCCACCTTGTTGAGGTCGTAGCCGTTGGATCAAATCCAACAGCCACGACCTCCTCCTCAACATACTCAGTCAGGACCTCCCCACCTCATCAGGTCTTGGCCGCTGGATCAAAAATCCATGGCCCTGACCTCCCCGCGAGCTCAAACCACCTTGACCTCCCCTTTTGCACTCACTTGAGGTCGTAGCCGTTGGATCGGATCCAACAGCCCACGACCTCCTCCCCTCAAAATATCCAGCGCTCACAACCTCCCCCATCTCATGTTGTGCACCGTTGGATTTAAAATCCACGGTCACGACCTCCTCCTTGTCTTGTGCGCATTAGACCTCCCTCACAAGACGTGAGGTCGTAGTTCTTAGATTTAAATCTAAAGGCCATGATCTCCTGAGTGCGTTATGCAAGCTCGGACCTCCCTCTTTTGATCGTAACGTTGGATCAAAAATCCAAAGGTCTGACCTTCCTTGCCTTCTGCAAGCGTCTCGAGACCTCCTCGCCTCTCATCACCATTGGATCTTAATCGATGGCCATAACCTCTTGTGCGCCACGAGTAGTGCTAAGACCTCCCTTTGGTTGTGCGCCCTTGGATTTAAATCCAAAGGCCATGACCTCCCCTCTTGTTCTTAAGTTAGGTATGCGGTTAAGACCTCACAGAGGTCCGCACCGCTGATTGAAATCCAACGCCTTGGACCTCTGTCCCTTTTTCCACGTCTTGATTCAAGATTATGGAAATCGGAGGGTCACGACCTCCCGATCCGATCCAATGGCTGTGATCTCCTCCTTCTCCTTTTAAAACTTACTGCTTCGATTTAGATCCGAGGGTCACGACCTCCCCTCATTTCTAATCGGACGGTGGTGGCAACTCTGTTCTTCTCCTAGCTCTGGCGCCAGACGCCATGGCGATGGAGGAGGCGTGATCTGTCTTGTCCCAACGGCTCTTTGCTGCGCAGCATTTAATGCTTGGTCGATGCTTTTAGCCCCAAAGTCGCTGTCTTGAGCTGCTCTGTCACCTCCACGTCTGTCCAAGCCGTGGACCTCCCTTGGGCTAAGCTCACCATGAGCTTAACCCGTGGTCCAGACCTCTTTTGCCCTAGCTATAAAACCCCCCATTTGTTGCCCTTGGCTTCTTTTACACACCATTGAGCTTGGCCTTGCTCTGCACTGGTGAAGCATCTCCTCCCACCGACCTACCCTTTTTGGCCGCCATTGTTGAAGTCCTTGGAGCTCCTCGGTGGCGGTGTACGTGGTTCCTCTTCAACCTCTTGTTCACTTTGTGCTCCCTGCACCTCTGGAGTTAACCCTAACCCCATTTGGGTTGACATTTTCAGAAGAGACCTAACTTGGAGCTTGGAGCTTGGAGTTGGCCGTGGAGCAACCCTTCTTCCCCAACCCCGGTCCTCCACGTCCCCAACCTCCTCCGCACCTCCGCGACCTCCAGGTAACCCTCCTGGTAGTCCCGTAGATGCTGGCACCCGCGTGTATGTCGTTGCAGAGCTTTTCTTGGGCACACGCTTGGATGTACGCTGCGGAGCTCATTATCGCTGTTTGTGTTTTGGCCGTGTGTTTCTGCGCCGCCAATCTTCGGCTCGTCGCCGTTCAGGCCACCCCGCACTCGAATGGTCTGGCGTGTCTTACACACTATTCGCACGTTGGTGCTCTGGATGGCGCCGGTGAGGTCCTCATCGCCATGACAAGCCTTGGGAGCCTCTCGGGGTTTTGTCGGACGACAATGGCACCGTGCCATTGTCGTTAGGACAAAGATCTCCCCTTAAATGCGATCATCATTGCTTATCATTGGTAAACTCGGGTCACCTTTAATGCCTTGTTTTCGTCCTTGTTGCGCAATTAAGGCAAGCTTAGCCTCCCAGCGTGCATCTCTGGGACCTCTTTGCCAAAGGATCACCCGTGGACTTTTGGCAAAGACCTCCCAAAGACCTCCTCGGGGTCCTCTTTGCAAAGACCACCTGGTCTTTTGTAGGGACAACCCCTGTGCCCTCCCTCCTTGCGATCTTGACCGCTAGGACCTCCTTGTGGGAGATCTTAGCCGTTGAGGTCCTCCTGTGTTGATCTCCACCGTGTAGGACCTCCCGAGGTCCTCTTAACCTTGTGGACCTCCTCGGGTAAATCTTAGCCGCCTGCACCTCCCAAAGGAAATCTGAGCCGCTTAGGACCTCCCTTTATTAGATCTTGGCCGTTCGGGACCACCCCAAGTGGATCTGAACCGCCCAGACCTCTTTGTTGTTGTCTTGACCGTTAAGGTCCTCCCCAGGGACAATCTAGGCCATTAAGGTCCTCCTTGGAAAATCTGGACCGTCCAGACCTCCTCGAGAGGTCTTGGCGATGTAGATCTTCCTTGGGGAGATCTTGATAGTTTAGATCTTCCTTTGGAAGATCTCGGCCGTCCCAGACCTCCCTCGTTTGATTTGGACCGTCCGGTCCTCCCTCTTGTGTTGTGGTTCGTTGGATGCGGCATCAGCGGCCACGACCTCCCCTCATTGCTAAGCGGCGTGGCGGGGAGGACATGGACCGTTGGATCCAAGATCAGCGGCCCGTGTTCTCTGGACTCTTGTGAGCGTCTGGCGTTCCTCTGGAGGTCTTGGGCCGTTTGATTTAGATCAACGGTTCACGTCCTCCCCTCTCTTTGGTTTTAGAAATTCCAAAGGAACTCTTATTTATAAACCTGAAAAAGGTATGAACTTCAAAATATCATAACTAATTCATTCTAAATCCAAATGAGGTCATTCAAATTGTGTTAGCTCTGTCTTGAACTTGACTTTAATCCAAAAATGATTGTAAGTTGGGTTCAGCTCCAGAGCACAGTTTTGCCATTAGATTTTAAAACTCACTTTAAATATACACTCAAAATAATGCTTAACTTGTAAAATACATAACTAATGCTCTGTAGATTATTTTTGAGTGAGACCAACTTTGTTGGTTTCCTCTATTAATGAACTTACTATGAAAATTAGTTTTGAGCTTGTTGCTGTTATAAAAATGAGGACTTGTGCATTATAATTTTGTTCAAGTTCTTGTTTTTGAGAAATTGTAGAAAGTGCAACATAGCTCCAAATGGGATGAACTCAATTGTGTTATTCATATCATGAGGTGCTGGTTTTGCTGTAAAAATTTCAGGGTCACCACTTTTCTAGAAAATGTTGCCTCATAATTAAATTAATGAATAGTGCAGTTTGGTATTTTTAGGGCTGAGCAGAATTGTTTTGCTCATAACTTTTGCATTGAGAATCCAAATCAATTGGTTCTTGTTGCTAAATTCCCTAAAAATCATCCTCTTGCTGCTGTAGAAAATTCAGAGTGTTTGGAGTTCGTTTGCTGTGCTGTCTTTGTCGTTTTCGTCGTTCTTATCGATTGTTTTCGTCTTTTCGATTAGGTGCCGACGAGTGTATTAATTCCGTGAGCGATCCTCAGCAACAAATTGGCCAGCAACAGTAAAGGCAAGCAGTTTGATCATTTCCATCATTGTCCCATTACTTTAAAGTCTAATATTTTGTTTAACTTGTATGTATGCATGCTTTTGTGTCAAAATATTTTATCGTTTAGAGGTAGCTATTCCTATTGCATAGTTGCCCCTAAATTGTTACCCCTGCCACAAACCATAAGTTACTAATATCGCTGGTGAATTAGAGCCCGGTGATTTAAGTATGCTCTTTTATTTGCTTTTACGGTGTCATGCTTAGCAATGCTTAGATAACGGTAGTAATGGGCGATCATCGACTTAGTCGATGGTCTTGATCACTCAAAACTGATTATTACTCCTATATGTCCAGCACTTGTGCTTTGGTTAATTGTAAAATCAAAACTGAAAATAAAAGATTGATTTAGACTTGGGCATATTGCATGGATGGTGCGGTTTTTGGATGTGGTGGTATGCAGGGTCCCTAAGGACCGAGTACTTGGGTCACTAAGCCAAGCGATTTCACGTACTAACCACACGAGGGCATATGGAACCCTCTTGACTAAGTACTCTAGGAGGTGTTAATTATGAGCGAGTTCGGTTGGTGTGTTTTCAAAAACAAATGTATATGTATAGTGTGGGAGGGAGCATTAGCTTAGGGAAGGTTGTGTGATGTCTCCTTCTCCCGTGGGTTGTGCATGACTCGTAATTAGCATTCATCCTTTGGAAAGGTCTCGTAGGACTTAGCCGTGCACAAGACACCTTCTAAGTGTGCGTAAAGGAAAGGCGATGCGACGTGTGGGTGCAGTGGTACACCTGCGCAGGATAAAACTATTGAATAGCCTCGTCCTAGGTTATGGACATGCTTGGTAAGGTTGTTCAAGACTAGACTACAACCTTTAATTAAAACTTGACATGGTTGGTATGAACGGGGAGTTCATGCTATTGTTGTGGTGACTTGGGTTAGTCACTTCTAGGTTGTTCTTGTTGTTGTTACTATGTTATTATCTCGTTGTTACTTCAACATTTAAAATGCTTTGCCAAATTGCCTTCAATCTATTATGTTATTGCAAATGAAACTTGCTTTATGCTAAAATGAGTCCAAAGCCTCATCCACTTAAATAAAGCTTGCATGTAGCTATTTATAGTTCTGTTATCTCACACGTAAGTCTTGCGGAGTACTTTATGTACTCATCGCGTGGTTGTGGCATTTTGTGGCTTTTGTTGCAGAGGAAGAAGGTGAGCCCCAAGGGCTTCACTCTTGCGAGATGTGCTTCGGGTTTGACGACTAGCTTGGCGGTCCGGTTAGTTGCCTTGTGGGTAAAGGCACACTAATTGGCTTTTGTTATGGCCATCTTATGGCACTTTTGCTTCCGCTGTTTATTTAGTTTTGTATTTGTTATTTGGCCTAAGGGCCTCTCTTTGGTAATATCTATTCCTTTTTTTAATGTTAACTTCTGGTTTGTTGCTTATGTACTATGTGTTGTATGGAATTGATACATTCTTTTGTTGTGAGGTATGTATACTGCATTCTGGGTAGTATACATCTCTCGAGACCGGGTTTATTTGGTTGATAATACTAGGGTCAATTGGATGACTAAGTATTATGAGCCTAATAAACGTCGGGGTCTCACACTATGTCCTCAACCAGTTCATCAAGGACCGCATTCCTGACTATCTGGTCGGAGGGAGTGGTTTCATCAATCTCCAGGTCAGTTGTTTCAGTAACAACCGTAAGGTCGTGCACGACCACTCTGGAGTCTATAGCCTCCGCAGTTACATTCTGCGGGCCCTCAGGCTTATCCACCTAAATCAAAGAACAAATTTGATTGGGTGAAGAAATCCTTTTATCTAAAAAATTCGTACATATATGATTCCAAATGTTCTATTACCTCGAGGATTCATCTCCTTCGAGTGCCTCGAGGCACGACTCGGTCGGAACTAAGGTGGGACGTTGATCCTCACCAGATTGTATGATTCGCAATCCCAACCGACCGCAAAAGTAGAGCACAATTGGAAATCTGGTGGAATATATGTATACACATGGTAAAAGGAATTTTGATTAAATTACCTTAAGCCTTGCAGTCTCCTTCAATAGGAGTTACGGCTAAGATCTTGGGGCATTCAGCCTTTTCTCCAGGCTCCCCCGCACAGATCATCTTGACTCGATCTCTAATTTCCCCAGGGGAAAGTGCTTTAACAGAAGGAAGAATAGACAGATTTTAAGGTAATATATTAATCAAATCAAAATACCGATCGGAATTTATCTCAAAGACTTACCACCTTCTGAGGTAGCTTCATCACGATCAAGGCACCAGAGCAGGGAATGAGTCCGGAGGTTCAATGGGCTAATCTGACGAAAGGTGAAATCCTTCACCACATGCCACGAAGTCGGGCCCTCGACTGCAGAAGTCATAGATGGCATCCGCCCATCTCTTGACTATCCTGCCTTCTTCTGGTTTCCTTCCACTTGGAGTTTTCACTTGCTCTAGTTCCGTGAAGTAGAGGCCATCGTCTTCAGAACCGTCATGTAAAACCATTATTTTTCCACGACGACCACGAAGATTTCACAGTACATGAAGATGTACTCATCGGCCTTCCCGTCATGAAGACGCAATGTGCATTCCCGGGGAGCCTCGATTTTGCATGATTTTCCCATCACCATGCGGTAGAAATAACTAAAGAGCTTCAAGTTCGGTTGTATTCGGTATGCCTCGCACAAATATCTGAAAATACTAATATTTGCGATCGAATTTGGGGCCAAATTCACCAATTCCACCCGTAATGTTCAAGAACGCGGAGGAGGAATTTGTGTACCGATAGTCTCGGCCCACATTCGATGTAGGCAAGAAAACAGGATTTCGCCATCTTCACGGCTCGGAAAATGCTCTCCGATCGCGGTCTCCAATTAATCGATTCCTATCTGGGAGCATTCCCATCTGCTTCAAGGCCTCGAGTTTTTCTTGCCCAATTCAAGGCAACCACTTTGTAATCTGCTCGACATGGCGAAAATCCTCAAGGATGAGTAGCAAAAGTTGGAGACTTTGTGGTCGGAAGAACAGAAAAGACTCGGAGGATTTCTTGGCGAAAAGCTAAAGGGGATCGAAGGGGATTACGGAAGCATAAAAATTCTAAGAGCCCAATGAGAGGAGATCTTATAACCTTCCGATACTTTCAAGGATTCCCACAAAGTCCAACCGACAAAAAGCTTCTTTTTGTTCAAACGAACGAAGGAACTCTTCGTTTCCCAAGGCAAGTTCTCAACTTTAAAGTGAACACAGACCACTTTAGATACCACGACATTAAATGGGGTCGGCCCGATACGATTTCATCGGGAAAAGGTATATGCACGACCAGTTCATTTAAAGTTCGGGGGCTAGCTGACGAGGATTAAAACCTCTATGTATTATTTTGAATGCATAATAAAAGACCATATCGTTCATGGTCGTAACCCTAAGACTAACAACCTCCCAGTCGTTAGTATTCCAGAGGTTACTTAATGGGTACCACTGCCGGATGAGGCTTTGTGCCTAATCCCGACCGATAACCGCCGTAAAATTATTGAATCGGTATTTCTTATCGTATGATGAATGGAACACGTGTTATAATGTTCCAAACCATGCGATGGTACAACCCTGAGACACTGACTATTAACCACCCTACGGTTAAGCTTTTCACAAGCAACCGCAAGGAAGTTAGCACATTGCTAACTTCTCTACCGTTCCGACCAGTCGTAACGCTTCATCAGGGACGTCTTCTCCAGGAGTAACTGCCACCTCTTCGGAAGTTATTTAAAAGGTGAAGCACAAGAGACAGCAACAGGGACAAGAGGGGAGACGATAGGCGACACACAAAACAAGGCCAAGGCAAAGATATGCACAGAAGCCTAAGCGGTGGAATTAGAAACTAGATAATCAGTCTTAGACTCATATTCTAAGTCGATTGCTTGCTAACATTCCTCCATTCATGTAATTCAGGGTAGTACTTAGCCACATCTTGTAAATCCAGTTCATATCAATAAAGAGCGACCCCCATTCCATTCCAGGATATTCCACGTCATTTTCCTCGTTTATTTTCGTAAGATCGGCGATTCGATCGTCGACAAGAAGGTCCTCTTCTCTTCTTCCGGTTCAACCCGAGATCAGTGAGTTCTATCCTTTTTGGTAGTTCTTCTTCCTCTCTGATTGCTCTTCTATTTTGGGGCCTTCCGCTGTGCGCATCCTGCCGCGACAAGGATTAAAATCTCTATGTATTACTTTAATACATAATAAAAGACCATATGTTTTCATGGTCGTAGCCGCTAAGGTTAACGACACTGCGGTCGTAAGGATTCTAGAGGTTACATAATAAATATCTTGGTCGGAGAGGTCCCGTACCAAATCCCCGACCATATGACTGCTCGTAGAAGCTATAAACTGGCATTCGGATCTAACTCCAAGCATATTCCTTACCGTGTGATGAATGGAGCACATGTCATATTTGCTTCATACCACGCGATGTTTTATGGCCCTAAGATACTGACAACAACCATCATACGGTTGAGTGTCTCACAGACACACAACCACAGAACGGTTGGTACTTAATCAACCGTTGCCTCGCTCCGATCAGTCGCAGCATTTCCAACAGGCGTCTCTTCAAAGAGCAACTGCCACATCTTCGACGGTTATTTAAAGATGGAGCGCGGAGGACAGTAGACATCAGATTGAAGCACAACAATCGGCATTAGATTCATGTTTCAAGCCTGATTATGCAAATATAGCAAGCATTATGCTCAGTGTAATTAGGATTAGTCCACTGCCTCGTCGAGGGCACTGTAACATCCCAATTTTCTGAGCTTTAAAAATCTTTTAAATAGTTAGTAGGGAGAAAATTGACCATTTGGTTTTATTTGAATTTAATTTAAAAGCTTAATATTGGACTTTGGATGTCAAAACAATTTAATATGATTAAAGTCAACATCAACAATGGTCAAAACTATTTTATTTGGATTCTATGTGCTTGGATATATTTTTTAGATTTTTTAAGAATTTTTTCAAGTTCATTTGCTATTTTATATTGCCATTTGGAATTTCTGCTAATTTCTTAAAAGGAAAAACTAAATTAAAGTCTCAGATTTCTATTGGGTCGAATTTCCTTCAATCCGGCCCAACCCTATTCGCTTCTGGCCTTCTCCCGCACAGCCCATTTTGCAATTTCATCGCCGGCCCGGTCCGTTGACCGCTTCCTTTCTTTTCTCGACCGAAGCCCAAGCAGTCCGCGCCTCCCTTTTCCTTTGTGTCTCTGCCGCGTGGGGCCGCTATTCGCCGCATCAGCATCGTCTTCAAGCCAGACTTCTTCGTCCATGTCTTGCACACCTTGAGCGCCGCCGGCTCTCTCTTGAATCCCCATCTCTCGTGCCTATTTAAAGGAGCGCCTCGCGTCAATCTCTTCGCCCGGAGCTCCTCCCTCAAAACCCTAAGGCGCCGTCAGAGACCCCTTCTTCTTTGCACTAAATTGAGCCGAAGGACTCGCCGCCAGCTTTCGTCCTTGGAATTCTTTGCCGACGGTCTACCCCCGGTTGCCTCGAGGTGCTCTTGGTGATCCTTGTCATCTCGCCAACTCGGTGCGCTCTCATCCGTTTTCGTTGGGCGCCACTTCCTTGCCGTTTTCACCGTCACCCGAAAAACTCGCTGCCACCAAAGTCACCACCGTCACCACCACATTGCCGCTGGAGCCGAGCCACCACCGCCGAGAGCATTGCCGTGGTCCAAGCAACCCGTTTTGCCCTTGGCCGGACCAACCTCGTCGCCGTTTGACCTCGTCATCGAGCTCCACTGTCGCCGGCCATGGCCGCCGCCCTTCTCTGCTTGTCTTGCTCCAAACCGAGTTAGTCGCCACATAAGCAGCCACATCGTCACCTTTCGCTCATCTGGCAACCAGCTGGCTCCTTGTCATCTGCCATGTGGCACACCATCATCCAAAACCCGAGCCATTCATCCATGCACCCAGTCCATGTACACCGTCCCTATGACAGTGGGTCCCACCAGATTTAATCAATTTGTTTATTTCTTTTCAGCCGAAATCCTTCGCTGATGTCATAAATCTGGATTTTTCTATTAAGAAATAATGCGGGTTAATTCCAAATTAGGGTTTTTTTAGATTCAAACTTTCAAAGCCCATATCTTTTGCATCCGAACTCCGATTGAGCCCATTCAAATTTCTAAATTCATCTGAATTCAAGATCTATTTATTTAAGATTTTTATTTAATTTTTGGATTTGTTTTGCCTCTATTATTTATTTCTTTTGTTTATTTGCTTCGTTTGCGAGTATACGTCGATACTTCGGGGAACTTTGAAGAAGAAGGAGTGCATCAAGAGCAAGATCAGTACCTAGACCTATTTCAAGGCAAGTTATACCTTTGATCATATTGAACCCAGTTTTCAAAAGTTATATTGATTCAAATTATTGCATTTACTTTAAGTATGTATTTAAATGCTTTTGGGTTCAGTTATTAATCCAATTCGTTATATCCACCTTGTCTATTGTTATATCATAATCTTGTGTCACCCTAGATTGGTTCATTATTTAGTTGGTATTATCATAACACCAACGTGGGTTGGTTAGATACGATTAGATTGCTTAGCCATGCTACGAGTCATCATTTCATGTGAGTTGCAATTATAAACTTGAGTAAGTGATAATGGAACTAAGTTATAAAACTGTGTGTATACTATGTGCTATTACTCGTTGATGGTATGTGTTGTACTTAACCAATATGGTGGGAAAGGATTTAGACGGAGGCAAGTGGTACTGTGTGCTACTTTGGGTGGAGCTGTGTGCACGGGAATAATAAACTGTGTGCATAGGGATTTTTAGTTAAATTGGAAGTCTTGCATTGGTCAATTAAGGGCTTAACTTTGTGCGCTATTGAACTGAGCCTTACTGTACGACAACATGCCTGATGGGACGGGCCTAACTTAGTAAGTTATGGATTCTTGACATTGTTACTCAGGTAGTAGGTTAGGCTGTGTTGCATGGGTGGAGTTGTGCTACTGAGTAGTTACATCGCGGAACGGTTCGCCGCTTCCCTGTCCAACGGTGTGTGTTGTACCAATCACTGTGTATAGTTTGGTATGATAGTTAAGCACACTAGGAGTGTCAATGCTTGAGATGAAGTTTTTGAAATGTTTTGTTATGATTAGTGCTAGCTACACTAGTTGTATCGTGTGGGTAAAGTGTACAACCTCTGCAGAGTGTTAAATCAATTTATTCGAATAGCCGCGTCCGCGGTCATGGACATGCTCGGGGATTTCACATGAGGGGTAGATTTTCATAAAACCTTTGGGAAGGGAGCTGTGTGACTTAAGTCATATGGCTTTGTGAATAACTTGTTTATGCTATGTGTCTTTTGTGAAATCAAACTGATCAAATTAATATTGTTATTTGTTTTAACTTTATGCTTTCATTCTATTATTCGTATTCAATTGCAAATATTGAGTTTCTGCAAAAAGAACCACAGAAGCCATTCCTTTGAAATAAGCCATCATCTATAAATTGTATTCTGTGGTATGACTTGTGAGTACGGTTGTGTACTCATGCTTGCTAAATCAAATCAACAGAAGTGGAGGAGTCATCGTCTGCTTTCGAGGAGGAGTTCAACGAAGGTGCTTGATCGTTAGGGTCTTGATCCCGGTCGGTTGCCTGTGGCGAATTGATGGGATTCCACTGAAGTTATCCGTTCCGCTACTATTTAATTCTCTGTCAGCCCTACGTGGCTTAATAAGTGTAAACTCGACCATAAGGTCAAAACCATTATTTGTTAATCAAATTACTCGCTTATGTTATTAATCGTCTTGTGTGGATCGATATTCATCTATGTTGACACTGTGTGCACTAGCGCGATCCTAGACTAGTGCATTATACACAGAGGGTCCAGAATTGTATTTTTGGGTCCTGACAGGCACCCCCTGTAATAGTCAGTTCATAGCAATAAAAGAGCAGTCACATTCTCTCCCAAGAACTCTTTGTCATTTTCCTCTATTTATTTCGTAAGATCGACACTCGATCGTCGACACGCCGGTTCTCTTCTCGCGATCTCTCCTCTGTGGGTGTTCTGTTTGGAGAACTGGGACTTACGCATTTGGGGTTCGGTTCGGTTGGCTCTGGCTTGACTTTGGTGAGGAAGAAGGCTTCAGTTTTTCCTGGTGATTGGTGCTCCGTGGTTGCATTCGGCCGGACTTGTGCGGCATTCTTTGTACCATGACTTCGCAAATTGGTGTGTCTCGATTTGTGAATCGACATTGTATCTCTGATGACCTCGTCCATTCATTCGAGACACAGCGGGGCGATTGGTTTTCTGAGTCTGTAGGATCAAGGATGACCGACTAGAAGGGGGTGAATAGGATATTATAAAAATTCTTGTGCTCTAATTAACAATATTAACAAATGTAATCTTATAGAAGAAATGCTAGCACAAGTACAAGAGTTATGATCAATATTTGCTAAAGCAACTCAAGAATATGTCAATACTAAAATAATTCTAGCTGAGCAATTCTACACACTTAATTGCTAGAAATGTAAATGCAGAAATAGTAAAGACAAGAGATAAACTATGTTTTTCCCGTGGTATCAAAGACTTGCCGGTCTTCACTAATCCACGTTGAGATAAGTCCAACTGAATTGGACCGGCTCCACGAATTATGCCTTAACACCTCGATCACTAGAGTTGCTCTTTCTCCTCTCTGAAGATGGTGAGCACAATACCACTTCACAATCCGTTGCCAGGACTCTTCACAATATCCTTTGAAGAGTTCATCGCGCAAACTTCCTCCAAAACAGTCTAGGTGCTGGCAACCACCAAGAGTAATAAACCAAGTATTTGCTTGAGAAAATTCAAGTGCCAACAAGATCAACTAATGATGCAATGCATTTGAATGCTCTCAACCACCTCAAAATATGAATTCAAAGCAAATGAGTAGAAGAGAGTGCACTAAGAGCTCAAGTGTATTCAATATGCTCAAAGGTTCTTGGCTTGGTGCTGGTGGGGGTGTATTTATAGCCCTCAGCAACAAAACTAGCCGTTTGAACCGAACTCCTAAAAAATTCAGGATTTACGGTAGTACCGCTGAAGAAACCCGGTACTACCGAAACCACTATTCAACAGTCGGAACTATTGCATTTAATGCTTCTGAACTAGCCGTTATATAAAGATGCGGTACTATCGCCAACTAAAATCCAGTACTACCGCACAGCAGTAGTACCGCTTGGATAGAGCGGAACTATCGATTTTCAGAGGTTCAAGAAACTCAAGAAAACACCCTCTCTGGAAATAACGTACCGCCATGTAATTTTTGGTCCTACCGCACTGTGGTAGTACCTCTTTAGAAATGTGGTCATACTGTTTTTTGGTAAAGGAAAAACTCCCAAAAACACCTTCTCTGGAAAATAGATACTGCCAAGTAAAATTCGGTACTACCGATCTATGGTAGTACTGCTCATAAAATGTGGTCATACCGATTTCTAAGACAGAACAAAACTCCCAAAACATACTCTCTAAATTACGTTCCAGCAACTAGATTTCGGTAGTACCGACTTGCGGTAGTACCGCTGTTCATTTGCGGTCGTACCGATTATCAGAGAAGATCAAAAACACCAAACACATGCTCTCTGGAAATAACGTACCGCTAACAAGATTTCGGTACTACCGACTTGTGATAGTACTGCTTGTCAAGTGTGGTCATACCGATTTTCTCTGAAGTTCTTCCAGAAGCTACTCTAAATGCATTGCATGAACCCTAGTTGATCAAGATAGCACAAATATAGTTTTTCAAGCTACTAGCCATGATCCCTCTTTATAGTACGATATTTATCCTATAAATTCGATCTTTTCTCCAAACACCGAGACCGGTAAAAACTATAAATGATTCTTAGGCTTATACAATACCTTTGCTATGAGCCATGTCAATCTTTAATCATCATTGCATTGCCAAAGTCTTGTCATCAATTAAACTTCGGGACTAAGCCTTTAAACATCTCAGTACACATGTTAGTCCTTAAAACATTATTATAATTAATTACCAAAAACACTTTTAGGGGCCTAGATACTTTCAGAGTCAGCGCCTTCAGCGTGCCTTGCCTGGTTTACTGCTCGGTGCCTTTGAGTGCCATCCGCTTCGTGAGTTTTCTAGTTTTCCATTTTGCGCATCACTTTGTATATGTGGTGTACTAGTCAAAATATGAAATTGTGATTAATTGGATTAATACTAGTACATGGAGATATTGTTTAGTGATTTTGTGGGCTCGAATTAATGCTCGATGAGGATGATTGTCATATAATGAAATTGATTTGATAGCTAGATCAGACTTGAGCTTATTGCTTTGCTTATGTTGTCAGTTCATTTCATTCTGGTGGCTGTATCATTTTTAGTAGTTCGGTTGTGAGTCTTGTGACTAATTCTATGTGCACTGTTAGATAGTTCAGTTATGAATCTTGTAACTAATTGACATTTCTGTGCACTGGCCGAAAGGCTAAAGTGCTTAATTGTAATTCTCTTTCACTATTAAGTATTTTATATTCTCTGTTGGCTGAAAATATAACATGCTGTTTTGAGATAATTCTTGACATATTAGTAAAGCAGTCTTTTGAGCTCAAATACTGATTTTTGGTTGTCATATTCAATTTGTGAAAAGTATAGACAATAGTGGTGAGGAGACCAAGATTTTATCTTGAGCAGCACGACATCTGAGAGCAATAAACAAATAATCTAAACAGTGGCGGATCCAAAACAAAAATGACCGGTGTCCCTGAGGCAAGATGGGCCATGTTCGGCTGGGTTGTCGCTTGGGGTATCCCCTCATGTTGGGTTAGGGGTGTCCACATCACATATACATAGTTATATCCAAAGAAAAATAATTTTTGGATCCGGTGTCCTGTGCACCCTGATGTGCTACGGTAGATCCGCCCCTGAATCTAAATATGAGCATTACACTGATATCTTTGGTTGTTAAGATATATCTTTTGAGCATTTTATCATATTTAATTGATATGAAGATATTACATACTTAGATGATATTTTTATCTTTTAAATACTGCTGAAATTATGTTTTAATTATCGTTAATTATACTAAAATTAATTATGAATACTTACTAAAAGAGCTAATTTTACGACACGGCGTACGTGGGCAAGTTTCACTGCTTGGTGCTGGTCACCATTCGTGCCACGCTACCACCGGGTTGGAGTGTCGTGGTCGTGGGTTTCATTTTTCCGTGGGCGGGCGGTGATCTACTTACTGTACGCTCTGTCAAGTGTGTCGTGAACTCGTGATGTTTACTGCGGCGACTTGGCAAGGGGATGGCGATTTAAAAATGTGAAAAGTTGACCGGCAATGGCGGCTGGTTTGTCCCCGGAGGTGAATGCTAGCCACATCAGATGTCGGAGTTGTTGTTTCGTTTTTAACCCTGTCGGTCTTGGTCAGCCTCAGTTTTTTTAACTTCCACTACGGCGCCAACGGACAACAGGTGAAGTGATACTGCGTGCGTAGCTTGGGGAGGTGCCGAATTGTGCTGCTGTTGGGCTCGAGGGGTGGAGCCATCGCGTCAGTAGGTCTCCGCCTTTGTTAGTGGCCGGTAAGAAAAGAAAGGTACCGAAACAACTAGAAATTTCGGGTTTTCAAATTTTTTGAATATTTTTGGTTTGAATTCAAAAACCTTCCCAATTCAGAAATTCCTCTCCTCTTTCCGCTTTCCTTCTTGGTTGTTTCCGTCTTCTCCACCCAGAGGCGCCTTCCTCCCCGTGCGTCTTCTCCCTTTCTTCCTCCTCCCGGTCATCACCTCTCCGACGCCATCACCGTCGACGTTGCCTCCGTCAGCTGCCACCTCGCCTCGCCTTGAATGCGGTGCGCATCTCCACTGCCACCTTGCTCGCCCCGGCGCCGCCCACGACCGTCTAACCGCGCGTGGCCAACCACGTCGCGCCCGCCGCACCGCCTTCGCCTCGGCTAATAAAAGCCACCCTCCGGTTCGCCATCTTTCTCACCTCCCACCTCTAGCACCTCCCCACTCTCCATGCCCTCCGACGCCGGCCGGATTTTCAACATTTCACCGCCGCCTCCCTTCCTCCCCTCCCCTCCCACTCCCAACTCAAGCATCACCTCACCGCCGCCCACCTTTTCCCCATTCTCCCCCATCCCAATTTCTGTCGGAGCTCGCCGGCACCACCCACCCCGCCGCAACTCCTTCGACCACCGACGCCAAGCCGCCACACACCACCCCTAGCTCCACCGCCACCACCAATGAACTCGCATTGGCTCACTGGTGCACTAGCTTCAGTCACCTTGGCCGGAGCATGGTTGGAGCCGCCGGAGCGCCGCAGGCCTCTCTCCTCCTCTGCTCGGGCGAGAGCGCGGGCCTTTGGCCATGCGGCTCAAGCCGCCTAAGAGCTGGGCCGTTATGGCCTGGCCATGTGGGATTTAGCCTATTTGAGTATTGGGCTTGGCCCAATACTGTTCACAATACATGAACAGTAAACAAAACACTGTTTATTCCTCTAAGCCCATTTACTGTTCAACACCGTTCATAGCACAGTAAAATTCAGTCATTGTTCACCACACGAAAAGGCTGATCACTGTTCATTTCCAGAAAACAATAAACACATTACTACTCAATATCCAACCCATTAGCCCAAACATGGGTTATAAACCATTTTCGTACATGAATAGTAAATTAACACTATTCATCATCTGACACTTTTTCGTCCGAAACCCTAAATAGACATATTATATCCATTCTGTCCATTTCGAGTTCGTGAATCTATTTCTCAGCCCTATTCAGCCAAATCAAGCTCCCAATAAATTTCCACCATCCCACACCACCCTTCTTTTTAATTCTTTTTTATTTTAATTACTTGCATGTTGTTCCCAGCTCATTCCTTGTCGAGCCAGACCTTTTTATTCGATTTATTTTATTTTTGTTCGCGTTAGGTCACGACTTCGATGATCAGACTTCAGAAGATGCCGGACAAGACCAGTGTCTAGAAGAATTTGTGCAAGGAGACAAGTCGCACTCCTTTGATCATTTTGAGCCTATAATTCATATATTTATATTATTACTTCCATTATTGTTTTGTGCCAATTACTTTAAATATTCAAATAATACTTTTGAATGCCATGATAAATAGATAAATCCTGTTAACCCACGTACAAACCCACCTAGCACTTGTAAGCCATATTCACCTTGACAAGTTTACTTCATTTGTAAGCCATATTCACATTGACAAGTTCACATAAAATATTAGCTATATAATTAGCTTAGTCACACGTACATGTTTATAAAATCATCAAAAGTGTATTGGTTGTTCGTCAATGGTTTTGGAGGAGAGTTGAAGGTTGTGTCCAGGAAGTTGGACAACTCAATAGACTTGTGTTAAAAGTGAGTAGTAACCGACACAGAAAACAGCTCAACCACATGTGTGGTCATTCATCCCTGGCTTAGTACCCTGCTCATCCAATTGAATATCTACAGAATCTAGAATGGGACAGGAGTGGGCCGGTAAGGGACACTCGCTGGTCTACACAACGGTAGGTGCCGTTAGCATCGGGGTGCAAGTTCCACTGTTGGTCGATGGTCTCCCAAGGGCTATATAGTCCATAGACCTACTGGGTAGAGGCTAAAAAGGTTGAGTAGTAAAAAGGCTTTGTTATCTCAGCTCAGTCGCATGCTAATGGGTTGTGTGTCTATGTTCTGACAGTATGAGTTTGAGATATCTTGTGGGTAAAATTGGACAACTCTTCAGAGTGTATAATTAAAAGTATTCGAATACACTGTGCTTCCTGTTAATGAAGTTGTGTTAATGGGTGATTTCAATACAGAGGCATAAGTAGAGTTTTTGAGATTTTAAGTTAGTAATTGCAGTTGTTGAGAAACCCCTGTTGTTATTATTTATTATTGTTTTAAAGATAAACCGCTTTAGATACAAAATGCATCCACATATGCCTGTTATGGTAAAACTGTACCATTCCTTTGACAATCCTAGCATGTAATTAATTAGGATTTCCATGTGGCTTGTTGAGTATGATAGTAGTACTCATTCTTGCAATATTGGCAAAACATCTACAGAGGAAACTTGGGAAAATATAGAGGATCATATTGAGCAGAATTTTGGTAGACCCACGGATGGCAGCGACTACTGTTATTAGGTCTCGACCGCACTCAAGTGTGCCTGTGGTTTGAAGTTCTTTTGTCTTGTATTACATTAACTTTAGGCTTGGATGCCCGTGTCAGGTTAAAACTGGCTGTTAAACCTTAATCTTATGTAATAAAAGACTGATTTTTGTTGTAATCGGAAGCTTATTTGAAATGCTACTTACTTTGCAACTGTGCATCCTGGGCGGTTGTGAAGGGTTTAACGGTCCCTGATTTTGGGGGCGCTACAGGTACCTCCCTCCATCTGGCATATGCGTCATGTCCCCGCTGCTCTGCTATAGTTAGAGGTGTCAATCGAATCCGAATTACCTGTTTTATCCGACATCCGAATTCGCTTGGTAGGAAATATGGTTTATATTTTTTTATCCGATTAACAATTTCTCCTCTATTCGTATTCGTGTTCGCATAAAAAATGATACGAATATGGTATGGATTTTTGTCATCCGAAAAGTTATTTTATCCGCACTATTCGTATTCGTATTTGATAAAACAAGATACATATTTTATTATAGTATGGCTAATTAGTTCGATGAGTATTTTTAGTTTAATATGAATTCATATTTTTAGGTGAAATAGATAAACTAGAATGGTTAGGTGTGCATGTACGAGGATAAAATATCATAAATATCTCCAATTATGTAAGTTATGAGGATACCTAAATCCGATCGAATTTAGTAGGTATTCGATTCATATTCGTATTCGCTACAATATTTGATTCGTATTCGTATTCGACAATATTCAAATTCAAATTTGTCCTTATTTAGAAAATACAAATACGAATCCAAAAAGACTACTATTTGAGTCATATTCGATCTATTGTCACCCTAGCTATAGTGTAGCAGTACGGTGTCTTTAACGCGATGCTCAAGGACATCGTTTGGGTGCGACAATAAATTGTTGTTTTGTTCGTATATACCATCATGCAAAAATCCACGGCAAAGTTAGCAACATAGATCAGGATTTGCTCAGTTGCTTCTTCAAAAAGAAGGATCTGCTCATTTGCGGAGTTTAGTCCAAAGTCCGAGGGGCCCAACACCAGAGAAATATATGAATCAGGCAATTTACATATGTCTATTTTGAAGCCTCACCAGTAATCTATATATATATATATATATATACACTTTTCCTATGGAACCACGCAATTATTGGAGGTGCGAGCGACATATACACAGCGTCCATTTTGGGTACAAGCAAGCGGCCGAAGAGCGTATTTACCAAATCTACCTTGAAGGCGATTCAGTTATTTAGTACCATTAGTTCATTGTCTATATCATGTCATCATCAACCACATCCTTTTGTGGACATCGACCCATTCTTAAGTGGAGCCTGAGTATGTATTAATCTTAACAAATGATCCAATTAACGATGGCCCCTCAGCAATGATGGTATGCTAATGTCGTCCCGGTCCGGTCACGCAAAAGTAGACTACCTGTCGCTGCTCTGATGCAAGTATGCAACTGAAAAGTTGTTAGACCACGTGGATTGATTGTGAATATTGATGATGAATAATTGACTTGAAGGTTGTATTGAAATTTACATTTGTGAAAGTTTTGGTCGTTGGTATATTCAGGTCGGATGGTCTGAACGTGCCTGGTACCGTAGCGTTGAGTACTGTTCATAAAAGTACTGCAGCAACAAGTACTGTTTATACGGGTACTGTAGCACCAGGTACTGTTTATATGATTACTATCCATCACGAGCCCTGGCCGTTGCGAGTGTCGTTCATCACGAGTTCTGTCCGTTGTCTTTCGACTGCGCGTGCTCAAAAGGTTTCAACTACGTAGTTGTAGACGTGGTCGAAACAGAAGGTTCGACTATGTGGTCGTAGGCCTGGTCAAAGCTACAGTGCGTGGTCGAAGATACAGTGCATGGTCAATGGTCGAATCTACAGTGGTCGGAAGCTACAGTGGTAGGAAGCTACAGTGCCTGTCGTTGGTCGAAAGCTACAGACCTGGTCGTGGTCATAGACTTTGCGATCAGTTGTCGTAAATCATGGACCTGATCATGGAACAGGTCGTAGACCTGGTGGTACCGGTCGTGGACCTAGTGAAACTGATCATGGATGATCTGGTTCGTGTTTATTAATGGATGAGGGTGTGATATGCGTGTGTGAATTGATATTGGTCAAGTTGGTGAACTTATGCCAGGAAAATGTTATTTGGACTTTGCATGTGCAGGTTGAGCATGGAGATGGTTATGGTCGATGATAAAGAGGACCGGAACTAGGATGGAGAAATCCAAGGTTCAGGTGGTCGGGGATGTCACGAGGTGGTCGGGCTTACGCTGGGGCACATGGAGATCAAAGGTGGATGCATGATGCGTGGAGAAGTTACGGGAGGTGCGGTCCTAGAGGCTTCGACACGTGAAGAGTTATGGAAGGTTTCATAACCGGAAGGTTTAGAGATTTTGAAAAATCCGTGTTTGGAAGGGTTTTCGGTCCCTTGATTTTCGGAAGAGATGGGATTTTGTGTCCAGGTTGCTAAGGACACGGTTTAGGACACTAGCATATAAAATGAGGGAGAGGTAAGGAGTTAACCGTGGATCCTAGAGACGACTTTCGCGAGAAAGCTTTTGGAGTTTTTGTGCTAGGGTTTGAGAGGTGTCGTGAGAGCACTTTGTAGCCACAATACATGATTCTGAAATAAAGGTTTAGATCTATTCCATGGAAAAGTAGTCATCGCTGGCGGTGTGTTTATCTGGACATCGTTTTCGACTTGTTCTCGTTCCAAGCGGTGCGTGGCTAGATTGCGCTCCTCTGTCGACTTCACTGTTGTCGATCACGTGCTGTGTCGTTTACCCGATCATAGCCAACAGCATTGGCAGGCAAAGCAGATCAGAATAGATAAGAGCACGACAACTAGGAGGCATCACGCACGAGTACAATGTCTTTAGTTGTCGGTTCAATCCTACGCAGACCATCCTAAGTGATTGTAACATCTTATGACCAGGTGATTGATCTCATACGACCAGATAATTTGGAAAGAAATCGCTACAATCATTCACCCCCTCTGAAAGAAAATAATTGTCTTGTTGAAAGCTTAACTTCTTAAATTAATAGACTTAGTGCTTCTATTCCTGATAATGAAAAATGTAAGTCTTGTTAAGTTTTAAATTCCAAGTTGGAGATTGCTAGGTCAATGAATGCATCAAACTTGATTCAACTTAGGAATGTAAATACTAAATTTGATGATTTAAGGTTGGCACATGACTCTTGTGATGAAAAGCTAAAATTTGCAAGTGATGAAATTGAAAAGCTCTAGTTTAGTTCTCCTACATGTTTAGAGTCATGTATTTCAAATGCTCAAACTAAACCTTGCTTTAATTGTGGATTGCTAAAAACTAGACTTAATTCATCTCAGAAAACAATTCAACAGATGCTCTATCATGAGACATCTTCTTGCTCCAACTGTCCTAAACATACCATAGAAATAGAAGCTTTGACTAGATAACTTAATGATTTTGCTAAAAAAGAAATATTAGCTCAGTCTAGTGCTTCTAAGAAACTTGTGAATGAATCAGTTAAATACACAATTTATTTCACTCTAGCTAAAGAAAATGAGTATCTCAACTCTCAAGGATACTTTAGAGAGATTTTCCTTTGGCAAGGAAAATTTAAATATGATCTTAGACAAGTCAACGATGAGCGTTAAACATCATGGTCTAGAATTTAATTTTGTTGAGCATGCCAAGAACAATCCTCCTAAGATTGTTAAGCTTCTTGAACCTAGAATATTTGAAGTAGAATCTGAACTAAAACAAATTATTTTTAAATTAGCTCGTATTGCAAAGGACTCATCTACTAAAGTGGGTGCTGTAAAGGCAAAATATAAGACTTCTCATCAAGTCAAGTATCAATACACTCACTGTGGTAGAGAGGGTCATTTGGTTCAATTTTGCTTTCGAAAAGCAAAGAAAGAAAAGAAAGACAGGGTAAGAAAGATTTCTTGTTCTGGAGTGGAGTTTGGTCAAGCTTCTTGTCATCGCTTTGCTCCCGCTAAATAATTTTCTGTAGGTTTGGTAGTTTTTGCAACAGGACCGGTCAGACCGGCGTCTTCCACACGGTTAGACTTGCTAGCGGTTAGACCGGCACTTCAACGGCGGTCTGACTGAAAGTGCACATATTCTAAAAGTTCTTTGTATCTACCTGCTGTTGTTCCTGTTCGTCGCGTATCTCAGTACTAGTTACCTATAGCTTTACTCTCTAACCCCAGTACTAAGATACCGACGATTGTTGATGTTTTGTAGGCTCGTCGCAAGCGGAAGGAGAACATATGGTTCATTGACTTCGGTTGCTCTCGCCCATGACCGGAGGATCTCGATAGTTCTCCCCCCTCACTCATGCCACAAGTGATGAGATTACCACTTTTGGGGACAATGCTCAATGACGATTTATTGCAAAAGGTACTGTGTGTAACGTCCCGTTTGTCCAGAGTTTTGAAAAGCTTTTAAAATAAAAATAACCATTTGGTTTTGTTGAATTGCACAAGCTTAATTTGAAGATTTCGGAATTTGGAGATTTAACTTGAACTAATCAAACTCAAATTAATCCTTTTGGTCGATTTGGAGTTATTGCTGTTCTTTGGCTTTTAGTCCCTTTTCTCTGTTGCCTTGTGTGCCCTTAGGGCTAGCTTCTCTTCCTCTAGACTTTCCTCTTGCTGGACATTCCCCTATGTCCAGATCCTCCTTTAGTTGGACATCTCTGGATGTCCAGATCCCTCTCTGACCAGACCTCCCTTCGTTTGGACCTCTTTGTAGGATCAAACCTCCTTTGCTTGCTGGACCTTTCCTTGTATCTTTTGTTTGGACTTCCTTTAATTCAGACCTCCTCTTTGTTGGTTTGAATCTATTTGTGTTTAGACCTCCCCTTTGGTCTAAACTTTCATCTCTGTCTAGATCTCCTTCGATCTAGACCTCTTTCTCTGTTTAGGACCTCCCCTTGGAGATCTTAACCGTCAGGACCTCCCCCTTGGTAGATCTTGGTCGCCCAGTATCTCCCCTTGGTAGCACTTGGCCGTCCAGGAGCTCTCCTTTGTAGGTCTTAGCCGTCCAGGGCCTCCCGTTGTAGATCTTGCGGACAGGACCTATCCTTTGGTCCTGATCTCCTCGCCCTCCTTTGGACCTCCTCCCTGGATCTCCTTCGTTGGATCCTTTTCCTTTGAATCTCCTCCGTCAGGACCTCCTTTTCATCTGGATCTCCTTTCTAGTCCAGACCTTCCCTTTGTCCTTTGCGCGGTCCGCTCTAGCGCCACACCCTTCCCACTCGAGGATCATCCGATCAGGATCGCACGGCCCTGCTTTGTTGTGCGCCTTTTGCTTTGTCCCCAGGACCTCCTCCTGGTTGTTTTGTAAGGACCACCCTCGTAGTCCAGGGCCATCCTCTAGGTCACGACCTTCCCTTTGGTCAGGACCTCCTTGAGGCCTTCTCTTTTGTGGTTTAGACCTCTTGAGAGGTTTAGATCTCCCTTGAGGTTTAGACCTCCTTTGAGGTCTAGCTCTTTCTGTGTTTAGACCTCTCTGTGGTCTAGACCCTCCTCTTTGTGTTTAGACCAGCTCGGGTGTATGTTTCAAACATCCTTGAACTTTGAAATTCTAAATTTGGGTTGATTCCCCTTTCTCTTGAACCTCCCCGTGTTCATCTGGACCTCCCTTGTGTTCATCTTAACAGTCGGGGATCTCCCTTGTGATTATCCTGACCGTTGAGACCTCCCTTGCGTTTATCTTAACCGTTAGGACCTTCCTCGCGTCTGTTCGAGTCTTCCCCTTGGGCTGTGACCTCCCTCTGAGGCTGTGACTTCCTCATTTGTCGTTTTGCCGCGACCTCCTCCCTGTGGTCTTTTTGCAAAGATCACCTTTGCGGTCAGGACTACTTCGTGGTCATGACCTCTGGTCTTTTTGCAAAGACCGCCATTGCGGGAATGATCCCCTCAGGACCTCCTTGTCCTCAGGACCTCTTTGCCTTCGGGACCCTTGGTCTTTCTGCAAAGACAACCTTTGTGGTTGAGACCCCCCTTGATGGTCACGACATCCTTCCCTGGTCACGACCTCCCATTTGGTCGTGATCACCCCCCCTTTGACTGAACTGTTTCCCTAGTTTGACTAGCTCAGTATGTCAGTCCAGCTCACTTATATTTCTCCGCCACATAAGTCTCTTGTTCGTTTAATGTCGGTTGAGTCACATTAAATACGGTCACTTGCGTGGCACCTTAATCTCCCTCCTTGTTCCCTTCTTTTACAGCACATCCTGCTCTAGCTGTCCTCCACCAGATCGGTCGTGACACTTTCCCTGACTCCTACCTACCTCTGACCTGTATGTCTCTGAGTCTCTCTCTTTCTCTCTCTTTCATCTCCGGCTATAAAAATAGCCTAAGGGAGCCTTCTTTTATTATTCCTAATCTCTTGGCCTAAGTTTTCTTCATGCTTGAAGCTTCACCAAGAAGAGCCCGAGGAAGCCATGGGAGCTGCCCTCATCGCCAAGAAGGATCTTTTGGAGCCTAGGTCACCGACTTGCTACCTCAAGAGTTCGCCGGAGCGCCATGGCAACCTAGACCACCGCAGCTGTCCCTCTGATCTCCTCCTTTTTCTGTCTCTTTCTTGGTTTTGGTGAGTTTCCTTGTGCCTAATCTTTTCTTGTCCATACGACCACTTTGTGTGATCGTATTCTTCTCACGACTACGTTACGTGGTCGTGTTCTTTTTACGGCCACGTGGGATAGTCGTGTCTTCCTCAGGACCTCCCCCTGGGATCCCCTCAGGATCTCCTTTGGCAAAGACCACCTTCATGGTCTTTGTCGGCTCTTTTGCAAAGACCACCCTGGTGGTCTTTGCTAGTCTTTTTGCAAAAAACCACCCTCCTGCTCATGGCCGCCTTCTGGTCTTTTTTGCAAAGACCACCCTCTCGGCCATGATCGCCTCTCAGCCATGTCTTGGTCTTTTTGCAAAGACTGCCCTCTTTCGGGTTGGACCTCCTCTCTCGCTGAGACCTCTTGCTTTTCTAGTTTTTGGTTGAGATTTGCTTAAGTTCTTTTGGATTTCTTGGAGTTTCTTTATTTATTTGGTTTCTTTGCGAACGTGTAGATCCCGGTTGTTGCTGAGGAGTTCGTGGATCAAGCCACCTCAACCGAAGCTTTGCTCATCAAAGTGGCAAGTCGTGGACCTTGATTATCTTGATCCCATTTTGCAAAAGTATTTTGATTTGTTAAACTTGCATGGCTATTTTTATAGAAAAATTTGGGCAGTAGCTATTCTCCTACTTGACATTATGCCTCCTTGATAATTGTACTCATCATGTTGACATGAACCCTTTGGACAACTTAGATTGGGTAATTTAGTTGGTATCGTTTGATATTGCCAACATGGGACCGTATGTTTATGCTTAGCCTTGCTTTAGAACCGTGGGTCTTGAGAATCACGCTTCATCATTAATAATCTTGACTAATTGAACTATGGAACTGTGGTTGGTGCCACTATTGAGCAGCTGAGGTGCTGATGTCGCAGCTGTATTGATTGTGGTGTGACGCCGCTCTTGTTAAAATTTGTTGTGCCAAGACCAGGGTGGTCTTTTGGCCGGGTGGACTTAAAATGTTTTCACACTCGGGCAAGTGATCATGCAGTAAAAGGGGTGCCATGCGCACACTGGGATGAGGTTGTCTTGCCTGAGTGGATTAAGAACTTAACTTTGTGATGCATTGAACCGGGTATTACCGTGCAACCACAAGACCATTTTATGGGGATGGTCTGGGCCAAATAATTAGCAATGAGCTGGCTTAGTTCTGTTGTGGTGGAGCGTGCTGATTCGCTGGCGTAAGAGGGGGCACCCAATAACCCGAAAGGGGGGATTTGCGAAACCTTAGCGGGCAGCTTCGAGTCAGTTCAAAGCTTTGTAAAGGCCTTGTCACGCTCTCTAGACTGCTCACATTCGGAAGTGAGCAAAGGGTTTTCCCGGGAACCCATCCCGCTAGAGAGATCGGATCCGTTTCAAGCTAAGTAATTACGCTGAAAGAGCACAATACTTAACATGAAACGAAAACGATCCCGAGTGCCCGGATATGTGTCTCATGTTAGCTCCCAAGGATCAGTGACTAACATGCACATATCCAAACACAACATTGCATTCACATCCATACACAATATACAAGAATAATGGAATAGTAAATACAACATCATTGAATAGAAACATAATGTACAAGTTTGCATAAGAGGGCCAATCAGCCAAATATAAACAACACGAATAAATTGCAGCGGAAGACAACTTAGAATAAAAAGGGAATAACCGAGTTGGCGTGCCCACAATCCCACAAGCAACCAAATGGGATTAAAGTCGTAGCGTCTGAAGTACTTTACCCAATTTGAATGACTTCTCACCTGAACAAATGGATAATTTTTAAGTACAAAGTTGTACTCGCGAGACTTTTCAAGAAAAATAAGGATGCATGTAAGTATCAAAGGAAGGCTACTACACTAGTCAATTTTCAGCATAAAGCAAGTTTTCCAATTAGATAAACAGTATAGATTCAAATTGCCATTTTTAAAACATTTATAAAACATTGTATAACAGTAAGCAATGATCATCAACAGTATAATCTCCAAATATAATCAACACATGAACATCCCATTCGTGACACAATTCATTCCATAACAAAATTAACAAGCGAACATCCCGTTTGAGATGACATTTCAGATCTGGACAAACTAACATAAAGATATAACATTTTTAACCATAACCCAAACTTAATTTTTCATAAGCTAACTGTGCATGCTTTCCCACAAGTGATGTCCATAACCGGGGACACGGCTATTCGAATAGAGTTATTTGACTCTGCAGAGTTGTACAGCTTTACCCACACGATATGAATACCTCACACTGTCGCCATGCACTCTTTCGAAGGAGTGTGACTGAGATATCATAACGAGGCCGTTACAATGTCATGTCCTAACTATCAAACCACCCGAGGATCAGAATCCCATAGCAGACTAAGCGCCTGCACTACAGGTGAACCTCGTTGTGTAAGTAAGTCCCTTGCACAGTTTCACGGCAAACGCAAAAGACCCTTAAGGGCAAGAAAAGAAAAGTGTAACATGCCCCCACCGATTGACAAGAGAGCCATTAAAACCAAACAACAACAATTGCCAACTGATTGTGTTTTGATAGCTAACACACAACAAATTATTAAGCCAAGCCTTCGCCATTATCCCGCGTGTGGTTGTGCGTAAGACTTGGTTCATCACACCACGCATCGTCCTCAAATACCCAGACGGGACTACGCGAATCTGGGACCACCCCTTCATCACCCTATCACCCGTCCAAATCCAACACACAACAGCAACCCATCAACAAGTTCATAATAATCAGATACGAAGATCTGGACATTTTCCTCAAAGTCAACATAATCAAATCCATATAATCCTCAAATTTCATTAAGATTCAATTCGATCCATCGGCCGATGGACTAGCTCCATCAACCGTTATCGACTACAACTACTAGCATGACTAAGCATCGTTCTACAAATTAGCAACAAGCCCATATAACATATAGCCTTAATCATTAAAGGTAAAAAGGGTAATCAAGATTCAAAGGAGGGCCAATGCAGCAAGTAGAAAATTAACTACTTCTACCCATGAACATACTTTTCAAAATAGCATGCAATTGAGAGATTAAAAACCATACAAAATATTTTAAAATCAATAGGAGCAATATGTTCAAGAGGAGGGTGCTCGCACCTTTGCTGTACCACTTGTTCAATCTCAGGTTACACTCATGAATATGTTTGTATCGTCGAGATATCTATCGAAAGAACGATATTGCAATTAACACCAAATAAGCCAAAAATTCAAAATACTAAAAAATGCATGAAATTTATACAGTAGGTAGATCATGATTTTAGATGAATTTAGGTGAAAGATTCATTCCATTTGGATTTAGTATGTGAAAGTTATAGCAGTTTGAATCTCAGTTTTCTGGAAAATACAATTTAAATGCTACCGGTTACTGTTTATACTAATTTAATTATTTGGCCAAAATTTGTAGAAAGATGGTGGGAAAAAGGACTACATAGATAAATAGAGAATACTATTATAATATCAAAATAACTGAGTTTATCTCATTTGGAGTTTTTATGAATTAGTTATACATTTTCAAAGTCATCAGCCTTTTTCTATTGTAAAAATAATAGAGTTACGGATCATTTTACAAAAATATATTCTCTGCTATAGAGACATGTTTGAAACATATTTTAAAATAAAGCTCACTTAAAATGAAAATTATCAAAACTGGTTTCATCCATTTTGGAGTTAAGATGAAATAGTTATGAATTTTTAAAGTTAAATGCATTTTCTAGTGTATAAATAATTAGGTTTTGGATCAATCTCCAATAACTATATTTTCTATGACAGGGACAAGGTTGAAACCTATTTGAAAATATAGTTCATTTAAAATTAAAAATAACAAAATTGGTTTCACTTTTTTGGAGTTAAAATGAATTAATAATGCAATTTTGAAGTTAATACAATTTTAAGTGTGCAAATTAATGTATTCCAATTTTTCTTAATGATTAAATACTTTTTCTACCAAGGTGTTACCTGGCCATAGTCTATGACAGGTGGGGTCTAGTGCTGAGTGCTATGTTCCATTTAATTTTTGAATTTAAGCGTCCTGACATGCGGGCCCTAGTTGTCATAGACAAGGTTCACCAAATAGTATGCGGACCTTCGGTCCACAGCACAGTGAAATGGTTCACCGGGGTTGGACTGTGCACTTAATGTGCGGCACCCGCAGGTCATAGAAACAAGCCGCAACTAATCATCAACTAGTGAATGCTTTGCCGACAGAGATCGCCGGATAAATGCTAATCATCATTTAAACCCTAATTGCCGCGCTACAGTGCGGTCGGAAAATCTGACAACGCAGAGCTCGCTGGACCGCGAGCTTGCACAGTGGCTCGTCGGCGCGGTGATCTCCAACGGCGCCGGCCAAGGCCAGACACGGGTGCACAATAGTCGTGCGAATCTACTCATACCGGTGGCAGCCTTTAATAGCGGCGTCTGCAAGCAAACAAGACCGGAGTAGGGCAGCGGTGAGCTTCGGCCAAAACATGCATGTGCTAACCCGGTGCCAATTCGAGCCAACCAAAACATGCTTAAGCTATAAGGGTGGTCATTGAAGCTCACCAGAGAGATGGAGTGGCCAGGGAAGCTTGAGGATGAGATGTCCACGGCAATGGTGACGGCGGCGCTAGAGCTCCACGCGAGAGAAACCCCGAGCAATCCTAAAGACAAAGAAAGGCGGAATGGGTTAAGGACCGCATAAGGATCTTTGAAGAGCAAAGAATCGGAGAGAGTCTCACCGGATCCAAGAGGGAGATGAAAGAACTGTTCCTAGGCCAAAAAGGCTAAAGCTTCAAATCAACAAGCCTCTGTAGTTCATTGTTACAATAGAGTTAGGGGTTCTGAAACTTATGACTAGAGGCACGATATGACACGGTAGATTGAGGTCAAGGCTCACCGTAGACGAAAATGGCATGGTGGCTCCTCCGGTGCCTGCGCAATCTACACGATGGGAAAACAAAATAACTCAAATAGAGCTCAAATAAGATCGAAGGAAACTCCAACGGTTGGTCCGACAAGAGTGTCACGGGGCTGTTAGGTCTCTTAGCGGACATGCTTTCGGAGGGAAACGAGTTGCTCAAAACCACCTACAAAGCTAAGAAGGTTCTTTATCCATTGGGAATATAAGTAGAAAGAATACATGCATGTCTGAACGACCGTATCCTCTACGTAACGAGTATACAAATATGCATGTATGTCCGGTGTGCAACGCATCCCGATACAAGCGTAAGAATCAATCAGATGACGACAAGGGAATCGAGGTGAAGAAAGGACCTCCTGCTAAGGTGGCGTGGTAGCTTCCTGTAATTCCCCGTTTGAAGCGGTTTTTTGCGAACCCAAAGAATGCAAAACTGCTGCATTGGCACTCAGAGGAACGTAAGAATGACGGAAAGCTAAGACACCCTGCTGATTCCGCCCAGTGGAGAAACATCGATAGGAGGTTTGTAGACTTCGGTGCGGAACCGAGGACTATAAGATTTAGATTGGGTACAGATGGAATGAATCCTTTCGGTAACATGAGCAGCCGACATAGCACTTGACCCGTGACGCTCTATATCTACAACCTTCCTCCTTGGTTGTGTATGAAGCGGAAGTGTATTTTGCTGTCGATACTTATCCAAGGGCTAAAGCAACCTGTGAATGATATTGATGTGTACCTAGCACCATTGATAGAAGATCTAAAAATCTTGTGGATTGAAGAATGCAATTATGGGATGCGTACAAACGAGAGAACTTCACTTTACGTTCCTTGTTGTTACTGCAGTAAATGATTATCCCGCCTTGCTAACTGTCGGGCGAGTACAAAAGGGCCAAAGCACAGTACTCACCGCTTAGATGATACCGAGAGTGTGTGGTCAATCACTCGCGAAAACCATGTACATGCGTCATCGCAGGTTCCTTCGGAGGGCTCACCCATACTGCAGGATGAAGAAACAATTCGACGGAGAGAAGGAGGACAGTTCAGCTTCAAGGCATTTAAGTGAAAAAGAGGTCTATGATATGGTTAAGGATTTAGATGTTGTGCTCGAAAAGGGATGTAAATCGAGGACCCGTAAGAAGAACATGTGGAAGAAGAAATCAATATTTTGGGACTTACCTTATTGGGAGCACCTAGAAGTTCGCCACTGCATCGACATCATGCACTTAGAGAAGAATGTATGTGACAGCTTGATTGGTCTCTTACTGAACATTTGTGACAAAACAAAGGATGGTGTCAACGCACGGCTTGATTTGATTGATATGGACATCAGACCTGAATTAGTACCAACAAAGACCAATAAAGGACGAACGTACCTTCCCCCTACTTGTTACACTATGTCCAAGGCCGAGAGAACTGAACTGTGCCGGTGCTTGCATGGTGTGAAAGTTCCGTCCGGTTACTCTGCCAACATGAAGAAACTTGTTTTGATGGAAGATTTGAAGTTAATTGGCATGAAGTGTCATGATTGTCATGTGCTGATGACACAAATGCTCCCTGTTGCAATTAGAAGTATTTTGTCGATCAAGATCCGAGAGACAATTATGAGGCTGTGTTATTTCTTTAACACAATTGCTTAGAAGGTCATCGATCCCGAAGGACTAGATGCTCTGCAGGACGAGGTGGTGACGACTCTATGTGATCTTGAGATGTATTTTCCTCCGTCGTTTTTTGATATCATGGTCCATCTCATTGTTCACATTGTGAGGGAGATAAAGATGTGCGGGCCCGTGTTCCTATGTAGCATGTACCCGTTCGAGAGGTTCTTGGGAATTCTCAAGTCCTATGTACGGAATCGATCTCGGCCGGAGGGCAGCATCATCGAAGGTTATGCAACCGAAGAGGTCATTGAGTTCTGCGTCGATTACATAGCTCAGGTCGAACCGATAGGTGTGCCTCGATCTCACCATGAGGGGAGGCTCGAGGGTATCGAGACCATCGGAAGGAAAGCAATCACTCCAGATATGGATGCGTATACTCAAGCCCATTTCACGATCTTGCAACACATGAATGAAGTGTCCCTGTATATCGACCAACACAAGGGTGTGCTTCGGCAACAGAATCCGGAGCGTCCGGATGTTTGGATCACGAGACAACACAACAGACGGTTCAACCAATGGTTGAAGGAGCGACTCGCTAGGAGCTCGTCAAGTGATATGCTGACATGGTTGGCAAAAGGGCCAACATTTACAGTTCTGACATGGCGAGGATACGACATAAATGGGCACGCATTCTATATGCAGATTCAGGATATAAAGAACACTAACCAGAACAGCGGTGTCGGCATAAATGCATTCAATACCGATGGACTGAAGATCTCCTACTATGGGCAAATAGAGGAGATATGGGAGCTCGACTACGTGCTTTTCAAGATCCTCCTATTTCGGTGCCGTTGGATCCATCTCCCATAGGTGAAGGTCGATAAGTACGGCGTCACTACCGTGGACCTCGAACGTGTCAGATACAAAGACGAACCATTCGTACTAGCTAACCAAGTTGTTCAAGTCTTCTATGTAACCGACCCGGCAAATAAGAAGCGCCACGTAGTTCTTCATGGAAAAAGGAGGATTGTCAGAGTTGAGAATGTAGTGGACGAGGAAGAATACAATCAATTTGACGAGTTGCCTCCATTCAGAAACGGCATAAGGGTCGAGGAAGAAGAATATGACGAAACTAGCTGCATACGCGTCGATCATCATGAATGGCTAATTTTTAAAGATTAATTAACAATGTGTGTATTTGTACGTTCTGATGAATGGTTAATTTTAGTTAATTGATTTGTACTATGAAATAGATGTGATTGTTTCTGAAATAAATGTGAATGGGATGTATATACATGTACTTATTGTGTTTTCTGCCTGTTTCAAAGGGCATAGCTAGCATTTCCTGAGGCTAGCCAATAAATAGAACTAGATTAACCAATATAAAATAATATCACAGACGGTTTGTAGATCAAAACGTCTATGATTATATATCACAGACGGTTCCTTGGTAAAACCGTCTGTGATACAATATATCACAGACGGTTGTTGGCTAGAACCGTCTATGATACATCATATATCACAGACAGTTGTTTATTGGAACCATCTGTGATACATCACATATCACAGACGGTTCTACTTTAGAACCGTCTGTGATGTCCATCCCTATTTATATTCGGACTCTAGGGTTTGCCCGTGCCCCCTCACTAAAACGATTAAGTTTCTCAACTCCTCGCTCCCTCCTCCCCCGAGCCCGGCCGTCGCCGCCGTCCTCGACGCCGCCTCCTCCTCGAGCCCAACGCGACTCCTCCCCCGAGCCCGTCGACGCCGCCTCCTCCTCCAGCCCGGCGCACCTCCTCCCCTGAGCCCATCGTGCCTCCTCCCCCGAGCCCGCCACCTCCTTCCCTCCCCCGAGCCCGGTGCACCTCCCCTTCGACGCCGCCCTGCTGCTCTGGTACTGCTCCCTGCTCGTCCTTGTCCTCGACGCCCAAAGGTAACCAATGCCGAGTTGCCGACCCCAACGCCCCTTTCACTCACTCTTTCTATCAATAATCTGTCTTGCTGTTTTAGGAATTTGTATTTGTTTTAGTCAGTTATTCATATGGTATTTGTTTTGATACTGCTACTGGAATTTATTGCAATGTGGTGTGGTGGGCTTGAGATGAATGCTCTGTGATGACAATAGTCTTGTACTGAAATTGTTTTGATAATCGGGTTTGAACTTGAGCTCTAATTGGAATGCTTACTCTACATCTGATAGCAATATCAAAATGTTCAATCTTAGCTTTATGCTGATTTCATTTGTTCACATGATGTTTGTGTTGAGCATATTATTCCTTTTAAATGACTTGGAGGATTTACATGTCTATGTCAATTATCCTAATTATTATTAATTGGTGTGTATACCCATACACATAGAGATCGAATCTAATTGGAATGCTTACTCTATATCTGATAGCAATATCAAAATATTAAATCTTAGCTTTATGCTGATTTCATTTGTTCACATGACGTTTGTGTTGAGCATATTATTCCTTTTAAATGACTTGGAGGATTTACATGTTTATGTCAATTATATCATTGTATTGGTCCTAATTTCTTCCCTACATATCCCAATTATTATTAATTGGTGTGTATACCCATACACATAGAAATCGAATCTTATGATAATATGTTCATGTGTGTCAGAACTTTTATTTCCTGTGAAGATGTCTTTCGCTCATTCTTCATTATCGCTGCCTCATGTGTTTGATGATGCACTATCCTCTGGAATATCCAACCGCGGTAGAAGAAGAGGAATATCGAAAAGGCTCGCGGGCCGATTTACCATCACGGAGGTCGATTAGTGTGGGACCCCTATCAATCCTCGCCGAGCAGCATCTGCATTCCGGAGAACGATCAGAATAGTTTCACGGCAACGGGTCAACGTCACCTACGATTCGTGAAAGGAGTTGACCAAACAAGAGAAAGATGTGCTATTGACGGATATTCTCAAATCGTTCGAGATCCCGGAACAGCACCGGGACTCCATGCGGTGACACGCGTTGCTACAGGCGTGCAAAGCATGGAAGAACTTCAAGATCACGCTTGTCAAGAACTACGTGGAGAAGGATCTGACCCCCTTCCACAAGTATCCGTTCTTGGAAGAGTCCTGGGCCGAGTTTGTGTCGAAGAAGACGACATATGAATTTAGAAGTGAAAATGCGGTGCACACGGCCCTCCAGGCAAAAAACAAGCACCCCACAGACTCGGCACCGCTGGGTATGCAGGTAAAATCCCGATATGGAGGGATCAGGACCAGCAGGTAAGCCGTTCGAATGTCTCCCCGCCATTTTTCGAGATCACTAATGTGCGCGCTCGACAGTGGTTATTTGGGAGGTTACGTACCCTGCCTACGGGGGAAGTCTCTTTTCCAAACCCCGCAGACTAGGAAGTGTCTCAGCGCCTGGTAAGATATCAAACTACCTAGTTTGTAATTACTCCATAACTTCATAGGAAGTGAAATGACATGTCGGGCTATTGCAGGTAACGCTGAGGGCACAATCTTCCCAAGGCTCATTCCAGGCAGACAGGGAGAGAGATATACTCTCCACAGCCCTAGGAAACAATGAGCATCCGAGTTGTACAAGAGACGCTGGTGTTTATGTTACATGGGCAGAATGGTTCCAAGCGGACTCCAGATCGTACCGGAGTAGGAAGAGAGCCAAAGCCGACCGCGATGCAAAGCTACGAGAGGAGATTCGTGAATCTCTCAAAGATGAGATCACTTAATCCCTCAGAGATGAGATCGATGATCGCGTCAGAGCTACGACGCAACAGTTTGAGGAAAGGATTAGGGAATTGCAACTCTCAAATCAGTTGCAAGCCCTCGCCTTCTTGTGCTAGCCACCCCAAACTTCTCGAGTAGTCATGTCTAACCCTACCCCAATAGGCGACGATAGATTTCCTGTCAATGACATCCAAGTAATAATTATTATCTCTGGAATGCTCGATCCATTGATAGGCCTATTGGAGTAGCTAATTTTGTATCGTTATGTAGGCGGCTATGAAGTGCAAGCTCCAAGTGAGATATGCCTCTATTGCCCTAGATGCTGCTTGGGGCCAGGTGTATCCATCTGGTGTCGAGGCTTTGGTGCACGGTGAAAGTCTAGCGCCAGGTTTCGTAAAAGTGAATGTGGACGGTGTTTGTGCCAATTTCGGGGCCGTCCTGCTGCATATTCCCCCAAACGACGAGGTCATGACTCTAGAGCAAGCCGTTGGAACATTCATCCAGTGGCCCAAGGGGGACATCTGCCAGGAGCTACCTGCTCCGGTGTCAACTTCACGAGAATGTCCTGCAATGGTACCAAGTCCACGGGAGCTGACTGCACCGAAGCTACCTGCACTGACACGGCAAGGGCCCGGTGCATCAAATGCTTCTATACCTCGTGCTCAGTCGACTCTTGTGAAGTTGACCTATACAAAGCGAGGCAGCAAGGGCAAATCGAAGATGGTCGACTCCTGTTCTAATATCCCTTTCTTGTCGTTGGCTCAGAAATTCGTGCTAGGCGACCCGTTGGTTGAGAGGTTAGATAGCCCTACCATAGGACCAGCTTGCCCGACATTGCATACATGGTACATGGAACAGGCCAACAAGCCGGCTGAACAACAACGCTCGGGTGTCACCGTCAAGTTCAAGGAGGATCATTTTAACCACGTGCTTCAAGACTGTGTCTTTACGGTGACCTTCGAGGACTTGTTCTGTCTCTTCAACCTCAACAAGCTCAACGTCTCACTCCTACGATGCTGGACACTGTAAGTGTGTACAATCACGGTCAATGTTCGTGTAATACCGATAAATGTTATATATAACTCCTTGCTTTTGTATATAGATACATGATGTCTGAAGCCGAAAGAAGGAATTCACCGGTAGGTTTCCTCAACCCACACGTGGTCTCCGAGCAAACCATCAAGGCGAATGCAATATTCGTCAAGGATTACGTTATAGAGTTTTTCCTGGCTCGCCGCAACAAGGAATACATACTTTTGCCCTACAACCAGGAGTAAGTGTTGCACTACTGGCTATACTTGTTGATTTGTACTTTATAAGCAACATGAACTTATGTTTAATGACCACGCTGACATACTTGTGTAGCTTCCACTGGATTCTAATTGTAATTATACCAAAACGAAAATGGATAATATACCTAGATTCCCTAAAGAGGACCACTCACAACTTCATAGTTATCCAGAATTTAATCAACAGGTAAACACATTTCCTCTATAGAAACTCTATTGTAGTCTTTCCTTCCTTTGCAATGGCTAAGGCTAACTTTTTGGAGTCACGTAGGGTGTTCGATGTGTTATATGCTAGAGGAGGGAATTGCAGGGGAAGGTCGCTGCAACACGATCTAACTTTCTCGGTACTCGCTAGCTAGCACACATTCATCCTATATAGCACTTCGTAGTAATGCCTCTCGAACTAAACAATTCTATTTTTGCAGTGCCACCAGCAGCCGTCGGGCTGCAACATCTGTGGATACTATGTTTGCCACAACATGGAACTACTCATCGGTTCCGCGATCACCAATGATCCTTAGGTTTGTCAATCTTGCAACAATTATTTCATATATACTTACCAATTTATATAAGCACGAATTTAATCTTCCTATCGACAGGTTGCGACCATCGCTGAAACTGCGTTGGAACTGAGCGAGCTCATAAAATTTCGATCACACTTGCGTCATTCCTGAACAGTCAGGTCATAAATCCAGATGGGAGTTTCCACAGTGTAGATTGAACTTGATTGGGATAGATTGAACTTAATGGTACATGTGTGTAAATTAATGTACATTAATGGTTAATTTTAGTTAATTGATTTGTGAATTGGATGTGCTTGTTTCTGAAATGAATGCGAATTTGATGTGCTTCTGAAATAAATGCGAATTGGATGTGCTTCTTTCAGAGGGCATGGCTAGCATTTCCTGAGGCTAGCCAATAAATAGAAATAGATTGCTATATCACAGACGGTTTGTACATAAAACCGTCTGTGATAGTCGACTATTACAGACGGTTTTGAATTAATAACCGTTTGTGATATTATGTATTACAGATGGTTTGAAAACTGTCTGTGATGACCTCATGTCATTACTGACCCATAAACTCAGACGGCTCATGAAACCGTCTGTGATGACGTTTTTGAACCGTCTGTGAAGGTCTTTTCTGTAGTAGTGTTAGGCTTTAACTTTTCATTGTGATATCTCTTTGTGCTCTTTATAATCGGTTTGGTCATTGTTGAGATGCCTGCCATTAATTTAAATTGCTTAATCATTCTCAAGACTTGTTTTGACACTGCTATATGGTATATGATTTTATATGATCCAGATAGCTCTACTCAAAAAGATGGCTTGGTTAATTTATTAAATCAATGCGAAGTGTTGAGGAGGAGTATTTCAATTGCTATTGTGGTTTGTTTAAATTCTTTGCTTTATAGATCCGAAACTTTCTTTTCGCAAATTTTAGTTTCTTTCAAAATTTCATCTCACGATTTTGAAGTTTTGTCAATGTATTCATCATGGGAGAGATTGTTAGACCATGTGGATTGGTCGTGAATATTGATGATGAATAATTGACTTTTGGGTTGCATTGAAATTTACGTTTGTGAAAGTTGTGGTTGTTGGCATATTCAGGTCGGATGGTTCGAATGTGCCTAGTACTGTGGTTTCGAGTACTGTTCGCACGAGCACTGTGGTGATGAGTATTGTTCATACGAGTAATGTAGCACCGAGTACTGTTCATACAGTCTCAGAGCGCGCCGCCCTGCTCGTAAAGTGCTATTCGTCACGAGTCTTTTTCATCACGAAGTTACGCTTCGTTGTTTTTATTTGCGCGTGCTCAAAAGGTTTCAACTACGTGGTCGTAGGCGTGGTCGAAGCTATAGTGCGTGGTCGGTGATCGAAGCTATAGTACATGGTCGATGGTCGAATCTACAGTGGTCGGAAGCTACAGTGGTAGGAAGATATAGTGCCTAGTCGCTGGTCGAAAGCTACGGACCTGGTCGTGGTCGTAGGCTTTGCGATCAGTTGTCGTAAGTCGTGGATCTGTTCATGGAACAGGTTGCAGACCTAGTAGAACTTGTCATAGACCTGATAGAACTGGTCATGGACCTAGTGAAACTGATCGTGGATTATTTGGTTCGTGTTTATTGATGGATGAGGGTGTGATATGCGTGTGTGAATTGATGAGGGTGTGATGGGAAAATCCAAGGTTTAGGCGGTTGAGGATGTCACGAGGTGGTCGGGCTTACGCTGGGGCACATGGAGATCAAAGGTGGATGCATGATGCATGGAGAAATTATGGGAGGTGCGGTCCTGGAGGCTTCGACGCGTGAAGAGTTATGGAAGGTTTCATAATCGGAAGGTTTAGAGATTTTGGAAAACCCGTGTTTGGAAGGGTTTCGGGTCCCTTGATTTTCAGAAGAGATAGGATTTTGTGTCCAAGTTGTTGAGGACACGGTTTAGAACTCTAGCATATAAAAGGATGGAGAGGTTAGGAGTTAACCGTGGATTCTAGAGATGGCTTTCGCGAGAAAGCTTTTGGAGTTTTTGTGCTGGGGTTTGAGGGGTGCCGTGAGAGCACTTTGTACCTACAGTACATCATTCTAAAATAAAGGTTTAGATCTATTCCATGGAAAAGTAGTCATCGCTGGCGGTGTGTTTGTCTGGACATTGTTTTCGACTTGTTCTCGTTCCAAGCGGTGTGTGGCGAGATTACGCTCCTCTGTCGACTTCACTGTTGTCGATCACGTGCTGTGTCGTTCACCCGATCATAGCCAACAACATTGGTAGGCAAAGCAGATCAGAATAGATAGGAGCACGACAACTAGGAGGCATCACGCACGAGTACTGTGTCTTCAGTTGTCAGTTCAATCCTACGCAGGCCATCCTAAGTGATCGTAACATCTTATGACTTTGTGATTGATCTCATACGACCAGGTAATTTGGAAAGAAATCGCTACAATCATTCACCCCTCTGATTGCGGTATCCGATCCTACGAAAGTGGAAACTAATTAACAACGTTGTCTCTGCACTAAGCAAAAACAGAACTCATGTTTGATTTATCTAGTTTAGTTTTGTTGGACCATGTATAGCTCCTTTACACTTATGTTATCCGGTCAGCTGCATTAATCTTGATTCAATTATATACACCTGTGTCCTCTATTCATTCAATCCGCTGTATGACATCTGGTCGTGGTTGATTAATGTTCAGGCTTTGTCTAGTTAGTTGGTTATTTGCTCAAGGTTTAGCATTGACTTTTTTTTTTTATAAAAAATGAATTAAGAGCCATGGTCTGAATTCAAGATCTTTATAAAGTCGTACCTATGTGCAGTTTTGCCTTTTGCTTATAGTTCAGAACTTCAGATGCTAATCTGAAATCGAATTCAGTTTATCTGCTCCCTAGCTAACAAGTGTCCTGTACTTCAGCTTGCCGCTCTCAAACAGTTATCTGTGATTTCCCTCTGGATCGAAAAAAAAAACAGTTATCTGTGATTAGAGTACGTACTCTTACGTACTGAGAGGAGCAGTAGTAATAAATTGACCTGCAAATACATGCAACTACAGGGGGAAACTAATCTTGCAGTTAACTGTTATCACCTCTCGCACTCTGATTTCATTTTCCTCTACAGCGCTGTGTATCTCTCCCCTTCACCCGCTCTGGATTCAACAAAGAAGATCCTCCGCACCACTTGTTCGATCGAAGTTGTCACCGGGATTGCAGTTGCAGACCAAACAACCATATGTTCCCGCGCGGCGCCGCAGTGGGCCTCGCCGAGTGCATCGCCGGAAGCAAGCCTCCGTCGCAGATCCTCGGATCACTGCCTCAGCCTCCGCTTCTAGGAGGCCGTTCTCTCCTAGCCGACTCAATCAGCTGGCCTCTGCACTCGGACGGATCTTGGGCCACAGGGGGAGCCAAGAGCTGGAGAGATATATGAATTTGTTGTCATCCAAATATAACATAGACACTTTAAGCTATTTGCAAAAAAACAGAAGTTTTTTTAGAACAGAAATTTTTACGTCAAAAATAAAATAGAACACAAATCATGATCATGATAACTGTAAGTTGAGTCTGGTGGAGTTTGACGCAGATGCAAGCTTCACCGAGTCATGGACTGTGCGACAGAAGCAAGGACGGAGATAGGCCTTGGGTCGGTTGGACAACGGCCCGAGGCCTAGAGGGAATAGTAGTAGGATATCTACTATACATTAATGCCATTTTTCAGGTTATAGCAGCCTGGCCTGAGGCATATAGCCCGGCCCAAGGCAGGTGCCCAGCTTCCTAGCGCCCAGCTCCCCAATGCCCATTGAGGAGCCGGTCCAATCGAGTGGCCTAGCACCCCAGTCCCAGAGCCTCCTCACAAGTCGCAAGCAAGCAGCAGCATTGAGCCATTGAGCACGTGTAAGATCGAGGAGGCCGACTAGAGGGGGGGGGTGAATAGGCGGTTTTAAAAACTTTTTTTTGGCTAAAATCAAGTTTTATGCGGAATAATAGAACAATTCGGTTTTGCACAATTAAAGCCTAAATCAACTAGTCTTTACTAAGTGCACTAACAATATGAGACAATGTAAAAGATAGCAATCATACACAAGCAAGTAAGCAATTTAATACAAGCAATATAGATTGCACAATGTAAAGCACAATGAAAGCAAACCACAATTGACGCGATGATGTTTTACCGTGGTGATCGGAGACTTGCCGGTCTCCCCTAATCCACGTTGAGGTAAGCTCAACCAAGTTGGACCGACTCCACAAATTAAGCCAAACATATTCGAGGTAAGTCCAATCACTTGGATCGGTTCCAAACCGAACCAACACCTCGATCCACTAGGGTTGCTCTTCCTCCACTCCGGAGATAGCGAGCACCAAGCCACTCACAAACGTTCGGGTCTTCTCGCAACCTTCTTTACGAAGATCACCGAACCACAACGCCCCCACGCCATCTAGGTGTCGGCAAACACCAAGAGTAACAAGTCTAGAACTCTCACTTGAACTAATCAAGTGTCTAAACTCAAGTGGATACACAATCCACTACCTAAGGCAACACATGCACTTAGGGTTTGCCTCTCAAGCTCACTAAGTGCAACACATGCACAAAAGAGTGTAGATGGCTTGCTCTTTGCTCAATAGAATAGAATGGGGGCTCAACACCTTGCCCACACACGGCCAAGGTGGGTATTTATAGCCCACACACAAAAACTAGCCATTGGGCAAAGGACTGCTGAAAAATTAGCACGCACGGTCGTACCGCAAGTACCGAGCGGTACTACCGCCCCTCCTCCAATGGCTATAAAACTAGCCGTTGGACATCGGCGTGGTACGACTGCCAACCAACATGCGGTACAACCGCTGAGGTTGGTCATATGTAGAGACCCCGGATCTCTGGATCCAGGACCCTCTGTGTATAACAGCACTATTCCCTGGATCAGTAGCTAGTGCACACAGTTACAACATTGGTGTAATCAAAACCGTACACCTAAACTACAGATGAAGCAGACAAATTAACACTTAATAGCAAAAGGGACCTTATGGTCAAGTCTTACAAAGTTTGCAACGCAGGGCTAGCAACAAAAGAGAGCTTGCAGCGGAAACCAAACAACCAGTGGAGGTCACCCAATATGCCCACCGGCAATCGAGTGAAGGACGCGACCTAATTCGCATAGTCTTCAAAGAAGTCTTCTTCATAGAACTCTGAGTTCACTGGTTCACTGTAACATCCTAATTTTTCAAGTCCTTTTAAAATTGTAAAATAAAATAAAACTATTTTGTTTTGATGAGAATTCGTAGTTGGTTCGTTGGAGAGGTTTAAGTTTCATGTTGTCACCTCTTCTGTATGTGGCCAGTTCTCCCCTCAGTCTCTCTTTTGTGTTATGTTCGGGTTAGACCTTCTCTGTGGCCTGGACCTTCCCAGTGGTCCTTGAAGTTGGACCTCCGCTGGGGGCTCAGACCTTTTCTCAATTGGACGTGCCCTTATGTCCAGATCTTTCTCTCTGAGCTAGATCTCTTTGGATCTCTTTGTTGGTTCGAATCTCTTTGGTTCAGACCTCCTCCTTAGGTCTAGACCTCCTCTTGGTTAAACTGCGCCTATATGTTTAGGCCTCCTTCGAATTCAAGTCCTTTGGACCTCTCCATCCATTGGACCTCCTTACTCGCTTATCTTAGGAACCCCGACCACCAAAGATTTCCTCCTAACCTTTAGGACCTCCTATGTTGAGATCCTCACCGCCAGACCTCCCATTGTGGAGATCCTAGCGATCGAGACCTCCTGGTCAATTCAGCTCTTTAGACCTCCTCTCAAGACCTCCTCGAGCCTGTGGAACCTCCTTTCATGAGAGCTCGACCGATAGGACCTCCCCGTTGGTGAGATCCTACCAACAGACCTCCTTACAAGGATCCCCTCAGCCAGGACCTCCCTTGATGGGATCTTGGTTGTTAGAACCTCTTGTCGTGTAGACCTCCTCCATGTATGTCTGGACCTCCCCATGTCCAGACCTCCTCTGTAAATCTGGACCGTTAAGACCTCCCCTTGAGATCTTAACAGCCTGCACCTCCTCTTTGAACATCTGGACCGTTAAGACCTCCCCGGAGATCTTAACCGTCTGCATCTCCTTCGTTGGCGATTCGATCGTTAGGACCTCCCTTGGAAATCCTAACCGTTCAGACCTCCTGTGTGGAGTTGATCCTACGGCTCTAGACCTCCCTTGCGGGTGAGGTTCTCTTCTTACCACACGGACCTCCCCGTTAGCATTCAATCTTGGCCGTTGGACCTCCTCTTTGGAGATCCAACTGTCAGGACCTTCCCCTTTGACCCAACTGTCTCTAGATTTGACTAGTCCCACCTGCCAGGCTTACCTATTTTTATGTTTCCCCGCCACACTAGTACCATGAGCATTTAATGCATGTATTGTCGCATTAAATGCAGCCAAGCAAGTGGCTGTTTCTATTGTATGGGGTCAATCTGGGGCACTATTGGTGTCTTTTCTAGTCTCCTCTCGTAACAGTACACCACGTCCTTTATATTTTTCTTTGACACCCCCGTACCTCTTGCCCATCTCATATGCTCACCAAATCATGTACGCATTGAGTGGTCTTTTCACTTTCTTTGACTATAACTAGCCCCGGGAGCCCTTCAGTGCCACCTTTTTCACACACTCAACACTTTGGCTCACACTCAGTGGCTCCCTGAAGAGTTCTTGCTGACAAGAACATCGCCTGGAGCATCTCTCCATCGTGTTTTCACCATTGGAGGCTCGGTAGGAGCTTGGGCTTGACCTCAACCGCCCAGATTGCCTTCGACCTCCCCTTCACCCATCACCTCCTTCTTATTGCTGGTAAGTTTCCTTGTATATTGCGCTGTTCTTGTTCTTGTCACCACCATAAGAGGTTGTGTCCCTTTCAGGACCTCTTCTTCTGGCTTCTCCTTGGAACTCTATGATTTTTGTCTAAAGATCACGTCCTTGGACTCTGCGCAAGTATCATCTTCTTGGTCTGTTGCTAAAGCCGCCCCTTTGGTCTTCCGTGAAGACCTTCCTCATTGAGCTTCTCCCTAGTAAGTTGGGACCTCTCCCAAAGAACCCATTTTGAATATGTGATGCTTCTATCAATTAAGTTTCGGAGTTTCTTTTGAAGTTCTTTTGGCTCTTTATTTGGAATTTGGTTTGAGTTGTCTCCTTTCTCACGTATAGATCGTGAAGGCAATCGATGAGCTTGAGAGCATCAAGAAGAAGACTCTCAAGACAAAGGAGCAAGGCAAGTCATGCTCTTGATCATATTGCACCCAATATTTCAATTTACTTATGTTACATTTCAAAGGATAATGCATGCCTATTTCTACCAAGATATTTTAATACTGTCTTTAAACACATAGTTATGCCTAATTCCTTCATATGGCCAACTTGACATTGAACCAAATCTGTTGTCACCTTAGACAAAACTCGTTAATACATTAGTGTGAACCAGGAGCAATTGTGAAACCATATGCTTAGTCTTGCTTAGTCCAAAAGTACTTGATTTGGGGAAATCTTTACCTTCATGACCAACTATTGTTTAAAATGTTTTGACCATGGCATTGGGATGTCATGGGAGTGTGAAAATATTGCTGGGGAAGCAAAGAAAATGAAAATTGATTTAGACTTGGGCGAATTGGTTTGCTTGGTTGGTGCAAGGTTTGTGCACGGACTCTAACCTGGATAGGGTGGAGGTCCAGGGGTTTGTGATTGTCGCCCAAGTCAGTTGAGGACCGGTCTTTGAGCCGCCAATGCTAGGCCTATGATGGGCTATGCCAAAACCGTGCAACCACATGTCTCCAGTATGGGGTGTGGGACCTAGCTAAGTAATTTGCAGAACTTCCACCGTAGTTGATTCAGTTGGAGGAGTGGGAGGTCTTCTATGGCCGATGGTCTTTTATGACCTATGTTGCCACTGGTGCAAGAGGGGGCTCAGATCCCGCGGAGCTGAATCCAAAGGAGGCGAAACCTTAGCAAGGAGAGGCTGTGGTGGGACAATGCATTTTAAAGGCTTTATCATGAACTCTAGACCTCTTACCTTTGGTAGTGAGAGGTGGCATCGACAGATGCCGGATAAACTAGAGGAATTCATGTCATGTGGGTAAAGTGCACAACCTCTGCAGAGTGTAAATCTATTCGAATAGCCGTGTCCACGGTCATGGACATGCTGGCAGCGGCCACTCAGAGTTAGATGTTGGTTTTGGGTTTCTAAAAGTGTTTAACATCTGTTTTGGGATTGCTATCCCATGGGTTTGGGCAGGGAGCCTTGTGACAGGAGGGTATCCTTCACCAACTTGTTGATGAATGCTATCCAACTGAAAAATCAAGTTTTGCAAATAAATTTTATCTACTAAAACCCGCCTTGGAACTTAGTAATTGTAATTGAAAGAAACTTGGCTTTATGCAAAGCAACCATAGTATGCCTTCATTGTATATCCATGTATGCATGTCATTTTGTTACCCCAGGTGTGACTTGCGAAACACAGGGTAGTGCTCACTCTTGCTCAATGCAAAATCTTATCGAGAGAAGACAATAGCGGAGAAGAGGAGGACCAGGACGAGTAGGTTGTGCCCTTCAGCCATTTTGCCTATGGTATAGTGGATGGACGTCTGTTTCCGCTCTTTTGTAAGCTTGCTTTTGGTCCAAGGCCACCATTTGTAAACAACTCCTTTGTTATGTTGTAAATAAAGTTTATGTCGTGGATGTTACCATTCTTGTATCTTTGTGAAGAGCTAGCTTGAGATCCTTGGGACTAGCTCGAGATCACGCTGGGAATCACAGAGTGATCTCTCAAGTCTCACGACCTCCCCTGTGTCAGTCTTCGACCTCCCCTGAGTTGGCCGTGGCGGTGAGGGATCTCCCCGTGACTCCCACTTCCCTCGGTGGTAATCATGAGAGGTCCTACCAAGGCCTCAATTGGTCTTTGCCATGGTAGATCCTACCCGAGCCTCGGGAGGTGCCACCGGACCTCCTGGGAGGTCCTAAGGGATGTCCTAGGAGATCCTGGGAGGTCTTCTCGGGTGCCCTAGGGTTGGGTCGCCACAAGAGTGGTATCAGAGCCATTTGACTGCAGGTCGCAACCTAATAGAATTGCCATAGAACTTCAAAGCTTATTTTATAAAAACAAGAAGAATAAAATGTTCTTTCTTACCTGGGTCATCTCTCTACTCTTACCTCATTAATGGTACTCATCCGTACCCTAATTCAGATCTTATCTGGTCTCTTTCTTTACATTGATTTGCAATACCAAATGGACCTCCTTACCCTTAAAAAAAAATTCTACTAGAGGTCTTTAGGGTTAGGCTTGGTGCTTAAGACCTCCCTCAAAATGGTAAGAAACGAGTAGAACGATGGTTATTTGTAACAGTTTCTGAAAAAGCTTCTTTCTATTGCTTTCTGTGCATGGGATCTCCTTGTTGAGTTGGTTGTTTTGGTTAGTCTTACTTAGCCTTTGCTTTTCTTTCCTCAGACTCTGGAGTCTAGCAAAATGGTGACCACTAGGAATGGTAGTGGAAGTTCAAGCAACCAAAATAGACAAGCTGCAGGAGAACCTGAGAACCCAGCTTTGTGGAGTAACCAAAATAGAGGGGTTGATGGCGTGCAGCAGGACCCAACCTCATAGCCGCCACCTCCTCCAGTTGATGGTCCTAGTTGGGCCCAAATAATGGCCAATCAAGCTCAGCTTATAAGCTTGCTGTCTCAATCTATTGCCAACACCCAGTCTTTGCAAGCTACAGCAGCAGCTCAACCTCAAGCTCCAATTCCACCTCCTCCAAGGTCCAGCATTGCCGAATTCATGAGGCTGCGTCCTCCAACATTTTCAAGCAGCACTGAGCCAATAGAGGCTGATGATTGGCTCAGGACAGTGGGCAGGAAATTGGACATGGTGCAATGCACAGATCATGAGAGAGTTCTTTTTGCTTCTCACCAGCTTAGTGGACCAGCATCTGAGTGGTGGGATAACTTTAGTCAATCTCATGCTGATGCCCAGGCCATCACATGGGATGAGTTTATGCGAGCTTTTCGTCGTGCCCATATTCCCTCTAGTGTGATGTCTTTAAAAAGGACGGAATTCCGCACCTTAAAGCAAGGCAGCCACTTTGTGAATGAGTATCTACATAAGTTTAATCAATTGGCAAGATATGCTCTAGGAGATGTTGCGACGGATGAAAGTAAGCAAGAGCACTTTTTGGAAGGGCTTAATGATGAAATTTCAGTCCACCTTGTTTCTCAAGAGCATTCTAATTTTCATCAACTTGTAAGCAAGGCCATTCGGCAGGAAAGTAAGCTCCAACAGATGGAAGGCCGAAAAAGGAAGAAGTCGGCACAGAGGTTTGGCTCTGGAGGTTTTCCTAAGTCTAAGACCTCCCAGCCTCAGTCCTCCCATCATAAGGTCTCTCGGACCTCTTCTCAAGAAGACCTCCAAAGACAGTCAAAGACTCAAGCAAATCAAGCCATCATAAGGCCTCCTCTGGAAGTCAGTTCCAAAAGAAGTCCTCCACGACCTTTACTGCTGGAGTGACTTGTTTCTTTTGTAATGAGGTGGGGCACTATGCTAGTAGGTGCCCAAAGAGCGACAAGCACCGCCTGGCTCGAAATGGTCAAGGTGTCTCGACCGAGCGGCGCCTCAAGTGTGAAGCCAAAGGCGCATCTCACAAAGGGCCGGGTCACTCATGTCACGGCTGAAGAAGCTCAAGCAGCACCCGATGTAGTACTGGGTATATTCCTTGTTAACTCCATACCAGCATTGGTTTTATTTGATTCGGGAGCTTCCCATTCTTTTGTTTCAAGCAAGTTTGTGGGGGAAGTATGGGTTATCTATAATCCCTCTAGTTAACCATATGATAATTCATGCTCCGGGCCTGGATATGAGGACTAATACCCTCTGCCCAAACCTCACCTTAGAGATTTCTGGAGTACCTTTCCAAGCAGATTTAATAGTTTTGCAATCTCAAGGTGCTGATGTGATTCTTGGAATGGATTGGTTAGCCAAGAATAGAGTACAGATAGATTGTGCCACCCATCCATATCACTTATAAATGACCAGGAGTACAAGTGGAATATAAGTCCAAGACCTCCCTAGCACAAAACCCATTCTCGACCAAAGTGAAAGGAGTGAAGATAGAAGACCTCCCAAAGGGTCAAGGAGTATTTAGATGTGTTCCTCAAGAGCTACCCGGTATGCCACCGGATAGGGATATATCATTCCTAATTGACTTAGTCCACGGATCGCACCCATCTCAAAAAGGCCTTATAGGATGCCCGTGAATGAATTGGTAGAGTTAAAGAAGCAGATCAAAGAACTGAAGAACAAAGGATTTATTAGACCAAGTTCTTCACCATGGGGAGCACCTGTGCTATTTGTCAAAAAGAAAGACAATAGCCTGAGGATGTGTGTAGACTATAGATCACTCAATGAGGTCACCATTAAAAACAAATATCCTCTGCCAAGGATAGATGACCTCTTTGACCAACTAAAAGGAGCAAGTGTGTTCTCTAAAATTGACCTAAGGTCTGGGTATCATCAATTGAAGATTAGGGCAGAAGACATTCCCAAAACTGCCTTTACCACAAGGTATGGACTATATGAGTTCACTGTGATGTCATTTGTATTGACAAATGCACCAGCCTATTTCATGAGTATGATGAACAAAGTATTCATGGACTTCCTAGACAAGTTTGTGGTGGTGTTTATTGATGACATCCTCATCTACTCCAAGAATGAAAAAGAACATGAAGACCATCTCAGAACTGTTTTGGAAAGACTTAGAGAGCAGCAGCTCTATGCAAAATTTAGCAAGTGTGAATTCTGGTTAAAGCAAGTAGCCTTTCTTGGTCATATCATTTCGGCTAAGGGAGTGGCTGTAGACTCTTCGAAAGTAGAAGCTGTGCTAGAATGGAGACCTCCCAAGACAGTGACTGAAATAAAAAGTTTCCTTGGTCTAGCCGGCTATTATAGGAGATTTATTGAAGGTTTTTCCAAGATTGCTAAACCTCTCACCCAGGTCTTGAAAAAGGAGCAAAAATTTGAATGGACTAAAGTCTGTGAGCAAAGCTTTCAAGAGTTGAAGAAAAGACTTGTCACAGCCCCAGTTCTAGTCTTGCCTAACATCCATAGAGACTTTGAGGTATTTTGTGATGCATCTCATCAAGGTCTTGGGTGTGTGCTAATGCAAGATGGAAGGGTAGTAGCATATGCATCTCGACAGTTGAGACCTCATGAAGAGAACTACCCAACACATGATCTAGAATTGGCAGCTATTGTACATGCTTTAAAAATCTGGCGACATTACCTTATAGGTAATCGCTGTGAAATATACACAGACCACAAAAGTTTGAAATATATCTTTACACAACCAGAGCTTAATTTGAGGCAAAGGAGATGGTTGGAATTAATTAAGGATTATGACCTTGGGATTCATTATCACCCAGGCAAAGCCAATGTAGTGGCAGATGCCTTGAGCCGAAAAGGTTATTGCAATACCTTGTTGGTTCAAAAACAACAACCAAAGTTATATGAAGAGTTGAAGTACCTCAACTTAGAGATTGTAAAGCAAGGATGTGTAAACACCTTAGAGGTGCGCCCAACCATTCTGGACCAAATTAAAGAACATCAAGGAGAAGATGAAGACATCTAAGAAATTAAGAAGAACATGAGAAGAGGTAAAGCCCCGGGTTTCTCTGTAGATGAACAAGAGATAGTGTGGTTTGGCAATAGAATTTGTGTGCCCAATCATCAAGATATCAAGCAGCTCATCTTGGTGGAAGCCCACGGGTCACCTTATTCTATCCACCCGGGCAGCACCAAGATGTATCAAGACCTCAAAGAAAGGTATTGGTGGGTCGGGATGAAGCAAGATATTGCCAAGTATGTCTCTCAATGTGATGTATGTCGAGGGTTAAAGCCGAGCACCAACGACCCAAATAGGTTGTTGCGACCATTACCGATCCCCTCGAATGGAAATGGGAACAAGTAGGCATGGACTTTATTATCGATTGCCGAGCACCCAAACGGGCTTTGATTCCATTTGGGTGGTAGTTGACCGACCCACCAAGGTAGCCCATTTTATACCGGTCAAGACCACCTATAGAAGTGATAAGCTAGCTGAATTATATATGGCAAGAATTGTCTGTTTACATGGAGTACCCAAAAGAATAGTTTCAGACCGAGGGTCGCAGTTCACTTCGAGGTTTTGGAAAAGCTTACATGAAGCTCTCGGTACTAAGCTCAATTTTAGTACCGCCTATCACCCTCAAACCGATGGGCAAACCGAGAGGGTGAACCAAATACTTGAAGACATGCTCAGGGCTTGTGCTTTGGATTTTAGGAAGAGTTGGGACAAGAACTTACCCTATGCTGAATTTTCTTACAACAATAGCTATCAAACCAGTCTACAGATGTCCCCTTTCGAAGCTCTATATGGTAGACCTTGTAGAACACCCCTCCTTTGGGATGAGGTTGGAGAGCATCAACTTCATGGTCCAGACCTGGTTAAAGAAGCTGAAGACAAGGTGAAGCTGATAAAGGAGCGATTGAGAGTGGCCCAATCTCAACAAAAGAGCTATGCTGATACCCGTCGAAGAGATTTGTCCTTTGAGGTTGGAGACTTTGTATACCTTAGAGTGACACCACTTAGGGGAGTTAGAAGATTTCGGACTAAAGGAAAGCTGGCACCAAGATTTATCAGCCCATACAGGATTATGGACAGAATTGGTGAAGTCGCCTATCAACTAGAGCTCCCAGAGTCCCTCTCGGCTGTGCACAATGTCTTTCATGTATCCCAATTAAGGAAATGTCTTCGGGTGCCAGAAGACCACACATCTCTAGAGACCTTCGATCTTCAAGAAGACCTTACCTATGTGGAGCAGCCAATTAAAATTCTGGATGTTGCAGAAAGGGTTACCAGGAGCCGGATTATCAGATCCTACAAGGTGCAATGGAGTCACCATCCAGAAAGTGAAGCTACGTGGGAGAAGGAAGAAGACCTCAAGGCTAATTACCCCTACCTCTTTACTGATCCTGTTTGAATCTTGGGTCGAGATTCTTTTAAGGGGGGTAGGTTTGTAACATCCTGATTTTCCAAGTCCTTTTAACATTGTAAAATAAAATAAAACTATTTTGTTTTGATGAGAATTAAGAGTTGGTTCTGCTGGAGAGGTTTAAGTTTCATGTTGTCACCTCTTCTCATATGTGGCCGCCTCTCCTCAGTCTCTCTTTTGTGTTATGTTCTGTTAGACCTTTTACAGGGCTCGACCTTCCCAAAGGTCCTTGAAGTTGGACCTCCGCCGGGGCTCAGACTTTTTCTCAATTGGACGTGCCCTTATGTCCAGATCTTTCTCTTTGAGCTAGATCTCTTTGGATCTCTTTGTTGGTTCGAATCTCTTTGGTTCAAACCTCCTCCTTAGGTCTAGACCTCCTCTTGGTTAAACCGTGCCTATATGTTTAGGCCTCCCTTCAAATTCAAGTCCTTTGGACCTCTCCATCCATTGGACCTCCTTACTCGCTTATCTTAGGAACCCTGACCTCCAAAGATTTCCTCCCGAACCTTTAGGACCTCCTATGTTGAGATCCTCACCGCCAGGACCTCCCATTGTGGAGATCCTAGCGATCAGGACCTCCCCTGGTCAATTCAGTTCTTTAGACCTCCTCTCAAGACCTCATCGAGCCCGTGGAACCTCCTTTCATGAGAGCCTAACTGATAGGACCTCCCCGTTGGTGAGATCCTACCACCAGACCTCCTTACAAGGATCCTCACCAGACCTCCTTGATGGGATCTTAGTTGTTAGAACCTCTTGTCGCAGAGACCTCCTCTATGTATGTCTGGACCTCCCCATGTCCGCACCTCCTCTCAGAATCTGACCGTTAAGACCTCCCCTTGAGATCTTAACACCCAGCACCTCCTCTTTGAACATCTCGACCGTTAAGACCTCCCTCGAGATCTTAACCGCCTGCATTCTCCTTCGTTGGCGCTTACGATCGTTAGGACCTCCCTTGGAAATCCTAACCGCTCGCACCTCCTCTGGTGGAGTTGATCCTACGGCTCTAGACCTCCCTTGCGGGTGAGGTTCTCTTCTTACCACGCGGACCTCCCCGTTAGCATTCAATCTTGGCCGTTGGACCTCCTCTTTGGAGATCTAACTGTCAGGACCTTCCCCTTTGACCCAACTGTCTCTAGATTTGACTAGTCCCACCTGCCAGGCTTACCTATTTTATGTTTCCCCGCCACACTAGTACCATGAGCATTTAATGCATGTATTATCGCATTAAATGCAGCCAAGCAAGTGGCTGTTTCTATTGTATGGGGTCAATCTGGGGCACTATTGGTGTCTTTTCTAGTCTCCTCTCGTAACAGTACACCACGTCCTTTATATTTTTCTTTGACACTCCCGTACCTCTTGCCCATCTCATATGCTCACCAAATCATGTACGCATTGAGTGGTCTTTTCACTTTCTTTGACTATAACTAGCCCCGGGAGCCCTTCAGTGCCACCTTTTTGAAGGACCGGAAAGGCGACTAGAGGGGGGGTGAATAGGAGCACCTAATCTTTTTCGCAAAGAATGGATTCAACTTGTAAATCACTCCAATAGCTATGAGAGCTATGAAGATCAAAGATTAAGCACGAGGAAGTCTTATGTTGAATCCACTCCTCACCCCCACAAACAAAGAAACAAAATCAGAGGTTCTCAAGAAACTCGGGAAATCGGAACAACCGCGAGTAAACGGCGGTCGTTCAAGATCTTGGTACAACCGTAGTGTTACGGCCGGTCGTTCCGCATCTTGCGGTACAACCGTAGTGTTACTGGCCGGTCGTTCCGATTGTCTGGAGCGAGTAAAATCAGCTCGGGTTTCAAAACGAAAATCGATCAAACTTTTGATCTACGCGCCAAACTTGACCAAAATTGAACCACACCTTCCTGAAGATATTAGGAACCTATTCCAAGCAACGATTTCAGAGATCCATGCCAAGGTTCCTATCCTTTTGCATTTGAACGAAGGTGGGTTCAAAACCGCAAAAACAAAACTTGATCTAACGACTTGCTCGTGGGTGGATGATGATCTAGATGACCTTAGATAGGTTCTCACATGTCCCAGCAAGCAAGATCAAGAGGAAGAACCAAGCAAAAACTCTCGAATTGAAGAAAGCACCAAAAATCACAAAAAAAAGGAGAACGAAGAACAGAGAGCACGAATAGAAGAAAACTTCAGATTTCCATTCATTGAATCAAGAGCGAAATACAAAGAGATACATCCCCATACGCATGGACATTAGAACAAGAGGAATGATTACAAGTTCATCAATCCATCCTCTCCCTCTCCCTAAGCCAAGAACTCACATTGGAGAGCTACGAAGGGGACAAGCAGGGAGCACCACACTGCCTCCACCAACAACCCTCAACCACTAAAGCCTAAAGCAAAAACAGCCACTAAAGACTCTTTTGACTCTAGCAAACCCTAATTCCTTTTCAAGTGCTCAAGAGGGCATGCAGCCCCTCCAATCCTTTATATAGCCTTGGCTAACGGGTCTCCTCCCGTTCGCCCGCTTAAGTCCAACGGAGCTCGCCCCGCTTGTGCAAATTTTGCAATTTCCGATTCGCTTACTTCAGACCTTCCGAAGCTTCAGCGCTCCTTGTCTCAAGACGCCGCAACCACCTCGAGTCCACGCGTCTTGACACATCGACTGTTCGACCTCGGCACCACTGCGCCTAGTCCGATCCACCGTGTCTCGCCACGACTCCGCTCGACGCCCTGCAGCCCACACGCATAAGAAACACGAAACCGAACAAATTCTTCACAACTTGACCTAACGTTAGCTCAAACATGCAATATGCAACACATATGCATGAACACACCGGATATGACCTATCCCAAAACTCAAAACACCAAAATGGCGAACCTCACAATACAATCGGTACAACCGCCATATTACCGGCGGATCAACCGCGACTCGGCCGTCTGGCTCCAATACTGCGGTCGTTCCGATTTCCAATGAAGACCGAACTCGAAAAAACACCTTCTCGAAATTCTTCAACCGCCATTTACCAATCGGTATAACCGCCTCATGGTCGTCATCACCATCACACGCCGGTCGTTCCGATTATCCCGACAAACGATTGACTTCACGAAAACGTGTGAACGGCAAGAACGACATGGTCCGACCACACAAACCAAACTCGATCGACCTAAAACCTTTGTCAATTACTCATCACTCTCATGGAGACACGACCACATGGTCTCTCAATCTCCCCTTGATGAGAATATTGACAAACTCGAAAAAGCTTTAAGAAGAGTTTGAGTTTGAAGAAACCAACATGGTCCAAGAAATGAAATGAAGCTAATGACCATGTCGATGTATGAACGCTAGAGCAACAACTGAAAGAGCAAATTGATCTCCAAAGCTCTAAACAGCTCCCAACAGACTTTTCTTCTCTATTCTCCCCTTTTGGCAATAAACGATCAAGAATGCTCAAGAGAGAATATGACATGTCAATGGATGAAATGGTCAAGTTTGATTATTCTAAGCATTTAGAGCCATGAGAATTATCCAATATGACCATAATGTAATACACCAAGCCATAACTTAATAAAAAGGCTATCTAGATCATGACAAGATATGTATAAGCTAGCTAGAACACATAGATGACAATCTGAAAATGAGGTACATTATGTGAGCAAGTCAAGTCATCAATGAGCAAAGTCTCGCTAGAGATATCCAAGGATGATGCAGGCCATGTCAATAAGCTAAGCGGAACTAAGAAGCTTAAATTGAGACCAAATAGAGTGCTATGCTCAAGATTGAAACATTGGTTAAAGTACATGATACTTTTTGTTGCTTTAAGCACATTGAACACATGAAATATATTTTCTTTTGAAATTCATGGTGGTTTCCAACCAGATTTTTGTTTTATCATGTGCTAGGTCTCAAGCCTTATGCGACTACTCCAAGCGAGAAGCTTAAGAAGATAGTCTAGGTCACCCAAAACTCCCCTAAGTTCATGCCAAGTGCAATGGCAAGCCGCCTCATAGGAGAGAATTGGTGAGATCGGTTTTTCGCACAAAAGAGATCTTTTGCCTTTTAACAAGTTGTACTAACTCATGCATCATCAAGAGACTAAAACAATTCAATCTAAGGCTCAATATAGATTCATCACTCTACCCAGCCTATTTGACATGGCATGAATCATAAAAAGATATCTCAAGAAAGACTAATCTCGAGTGCTAACATGACAAGTTTTAGTTTAAGTTGAGCAATTTTAATTAACTTATCATGGCAAAAGCTAGGCTACACATATGAAGTCATGATAAATCTAGCAAATAAGCACAAGTCATGACAAGGTGTAAAGCATTGTAAACATATCATAGCAGGATAATAATCAAGGCTCAATGTAGTTATATGACAATGCAGAATGCTAGAAATGCAGAAGATCCAGCTCCCCCTCAACATTAGATGCAACTTTTAGTTCAAGTTGAGTTAACTCAAAATTAAGCTCCAGAAGCTCCCAAAAGAACTCCCCTTGAACCAAAACAATAAATCGAGAAGCTGGCAAGGAAAACATAAAACAATGATCCTTAAAGCATAGATAAGATATAGAGAATACTATGGCTCAGATCGACTCTCATCTACCCCATATGACTCTAGGACTATCAACCGCCTGGCTAACACACTAAGGAGCAAACACGTTCCCTGTCTACCCAAGGGTGGCCCAACCCTTGCTAGAACCTATAAGAAGTGAGTAAGCTCAACCTAGTGAGAAGAGACAGCTAATAAGCAGCATCCTAGAATCACAAGATAAGAGCAGAAATCTAAACAACTAGACAAAAGAAGCACTCTAATCTATGCTAGGAGGACTAATCCCAAATGCACCCAAAATGCAATGCAACAAAGAAGGAGCAAGAGCATAAATAATATAGTAGAGCAAGAAACCCAAAGCTCCCTCACTATAGTCCATAAGGACAAACCACCCCAAGCTCTCCCATGAGTGAAAACCTCGAACTATCCAATGGCTTGGTGAAAATGTCACCAACCGGTGGTCACTTCCACAAACCGGAGCACTATATCGCCCTTCTCTACATGGTCTCTAAGGAAGTGGAAACGAATATCGATGTGCTTGGTCCGAATGTCGCTTTGGGTTCTTGGCAATGTTAATCGCAGAAGTGTTATCACAAAAGAGTGGAACAACGCCGATAACTAACCCAAAGTCCCGCAGGTCGGCCATCCAGAGCACTTGACTACAAAGAATCGGCCGCAAAGAACATACTCGCCTCTGCGGTGGATCAGGTAACACTGCATCGCTTCCTTGAAGACCAGAAACAAGAGAAGTGCCAAGAAATTGGCAAAGCGAAGTGCTCTTCCTATCTATCCTCTGACCAAATAAGTCGCATCCGAGAAGGCTCTCAAGGAAAGACAGATGAGGAAGAGTACCGATACCATAGTCAATGGTAGCTCGCAGTACCGAAGATGCGCTTCATCACCGGGCGGAGAAACGCGAGGAGAAGCTCGAAACGAGCGCACAAACACACGTAAAAATGTATGTCCGGTCTCGAGGCGTTGAGGTACAAGAGGAGCCAATCATGCTTTGCGAAACTCCTTTTGATCAAGCGCTCGCCATCCTCATCTGGGTCAAGATAGGTCAGAGAAGCCATGGAGTCGACACACAAGCTTACCATCACTCATGTCGAAGCGCCAGAGGTCACGAGTGTACTTTCCTTGATGAAGAAATGTACCTCCCGAGTCTCGCTTGATTTGGAAGCCAAGGAAGAAGGTCAACTCACCCATCATACTCATCTCAAACTCGGTGCTCATGACATCCGAGAACCGGGAAACCAGAGTATGGGAAGAGCCGCCAAAGATAATGTCATCGACATAGATCTGAGACGAGCGAGAAGGTCGATGCCATGCCGCGGATGAACAAGGTCTTGTCAACTTTACCCATCTCAAAACCATGACTTATCAAGTAGGACTTAAGCCTCTCATACCAAGCTCGGGAGCCCGCTAAGTCCATACAACATGGAAAGTTTGAAGACATGGTTAGGTATTTGGGGTTCTCGAAACTGAGGTCAGTTGGACATAGACTTCCTCCTCAATAAGGCCATTGAGGAAGGCACTCTTCACGCCCATCTGGTAAAGCTTGAAACCCTTAGAAGCCGCAAAGGCAAGCAGATTCTAATGGCTTCAAGTCGAGCTCTGAGGGCAAAGGTCTCCTCAAAGTCTAGACCTCAACTCGAAAACCCCGAGCTACTAATCTCGCCTTGTTTGGATGATTACCCCATCCTCACTCTGCTTGTTCTTGAACACCCACTTGGTTCCAATGATATTGTGGCCTCGTGGGGGCTCAACAAGCGACTGCACCTTGTTCCTCTCGAAATTTTCTAGCTCCTCATGCATGGCATTGACCCATGACTCATCGATAAAGCATGAGAAACATCTTTGGGCTCAAAAGAGGCAATGAAGGCGAATGGAGACAGAATTGAGATAAGCGATTTTGAGCGTAACACGCTCGAAAAGATCTCCAATGATCTCGCTCAAGGATGAACTTTCGAAGTGTCTAGGAGGTCCCGGGAGAGATGAAGAAGTGGCCTCTACCTCATGAGCCGACGAGGTAGGAACAGAGCCACTAGCTCCAGAGGAAGCGAAAGCAAGGGTGATCACCTCGAGGTGCGGTGGAAGACGGCACCTCAAGGAGTGGATGAGGGACGGGATCGTAGACAACCGTCATCTCCATCGCCCTCATCATCCACAAAGATGGTCTCGGACCGCTCTAAAGAACTCGAGATATCTGGCCTAGTCCCTGACCGCCTCGTCAAAAGTCACCTCGCAGTCTCTACCATTTTGCTAGACTCGCGCCTGCACTTATAAGTTCGCCAAGAAGTCGAGTAGCCTAGAAAGATACCGCCACAGAACGTGACTCGAACTTATCTAGGTTCCCGCACTTCAAAATAAAGCACTTGCAACCAAACACACGAAAATGAGAGACGCTGGGCTTTCGCCCGTATCTCAGCTCATAAGAAGTGCGATGTAGGAGTGCCCGAAGAAAAACTCGATTCGAAACATGGCACGCGGTCGCAATGGCCTCAACCAAAACTTCCTCGGTGTAGAGTACTCATCAAGCATCGCCCGCCATCTCGACTAAGGTACGGTTCTTCCTCTCCACAACGCCATTTTGCCGAGGGACGATGGAGAAGAGAACGGTGCTCTACACTGCCTCACCGCAGAAACTCTCAAAGTAGGAATTCTTGAACTCCGTGCCATTGTCACTCATGGATCGCTCAGAAGGCACCCGGAGCTCAACAGACAACCTACTAAAAGACCTCGGAAATGTGTAAATGTCTCGTCCTTCGAGGCTAAGAAAACACCCAAGAGTACCTCGAGAAGTCATCGACCACAACAAGAACATACCACTTCCTCCTGCCGATCAAGACTCGAGCCGTCCAACTGTGTCCATGTGGAGCAATGTCCTGCATCGGTCATAGTAATCGGACCGAGGATGAGAAGCGGCAACCATCTTGCCGCGTCTTGATGAAGTGCAAACAAGATCTTTGACCATCTTGAGTTTCGCGGACCTTAATGAGATCATGGTCGCTAACTCGGGTCAAATGGTCAAATCCAATATGACCAAGTCTCCTATGCCGTAAAGAGAGATCGCGGGACTCGTAGCAACTAAACACCGAGAGGATCGCCAAGACTCAGAGAAATCAGCACGAAAATCCTCCCATAACGAGAAATCCCGCAAACCGCACTACAGAAGAGTCAAGAATTTTGCAATTGTTTTTCTTAAAGCTCACCTCGAAACCGCCATCAATAAGCCGAGAAACGGAAAGCAAATTGTACCGCAGCCTTACTAACCAAGGCAACATCCTTAAGAATAAAAGAAGCATTAATACGCGACAAGACCTTTGGCGATGACGCCTGCAGACGAAGCGCCTCCGAAGGTGATCGCCTCATCACCGAGCGCGGGCTAGGAAGAGAACCAACGGAGTCTCCGGTCATATGACGAGAACAACCGAGTCTACAAGCCAAACCTTCTCCTTCCCTACCCGGCGAACTCCGAGTCAAACAGAGTAAAGTCTCAAGATCGATAAATCAACAATGATTTTGGCACCCAATATCGAGTAACACGCCGAGCGATGAAGTAGTCAAGCCCGATCGACCTCTATCTACTCTACGCCTCTGTCACTCACAAAGCAGAAGGTCTAAGAGCAGACCAAGTCGTTCTTCGAGTCCGATCGCACGGCGAGCGAGTCGAGCACTGCAACAGATCGAACACGCCATGGTAGCTATCTCGATGGGGAAAACGAGATCTACCCTCGGAGACGGCGGAAGTCACGATCGAAAGCAAAGATGAGGACGAAAACCGAAAACTCGGAAAAGCCAAGTCCTCGATCTCGCACAAACCCATCGAAGAAACAAGCCTAGACCTTGTGTTGGTCTTAGGTGCACTCAAGGTCCGGGGTCGACCACGAATGCGCCTAAGAGACTCAACATGGTCTCTACGCTACGATCTTGGCGCTACCAAGCATCGATCGATTGTGTGTCCATCCTTCCGACGAAGGTGCAAGTGATACTTCACCTTCGAGAGGTAGAAGCAAGATGTGAAATTACCTTCTCGTCGAAATCCCGACATAGCCCGCCGACTTGAAATGGACTTTCTCGGTCCTGGCTCGCCTCGATCACACCAGTGCTATGGGTCCGAGCACGGCAGGTGGATGCTTCCTCATGTCCTCAAAGAAGTCATATCCTAGACCCTGATTAAATCTGCAAATCTTAGATTGGTCTAGAATAAGATTGAGCTTCTTCTTGCCTCCTACAAATCTCTCGAGAGTGTTCATAAGGTACTGACACTCCCGAAAGAGAGAGGTGCAAGAAGAGCAGGGGGAAGAAGAGACAATGAGAAGGTAAGGTAGCAAAAGAAGAACCAAAGAAGAGAGGGAAGAATGGCTTGTGCACGCACAAACCGACTCAAGGGACACCCCATCGCTAGCCGCTTGGTTAACGCTGCTAAGCGCCTCATCCTTACCACAGGGCTTCTCCCCTTCTCCACAATCATATTGCAAGCACAATGTGGCTTCTCTAGAAGATCCTTAGTTAGCTTCACACATTTCTCATCCAAAGCAATCAAGTCAGATTTTAGTTTGTTACACTTAATGCATGGTGAGCTAACAGGTCCTTAGAAGCAAACCGAGCCAACTTCCTTTCATGATCAATCATATCTTGAAACTGTTTGGAGACCTCAAGTTCAAGCAGCTTAACTTAGGACAGCTTCAAGCATGAAACAATCGGCTCAAGTAAAGAAGCTTGTAGTTCAACAATTTTATGATCCGCCTGCTTTAAGTTCATCTTCAAGTTATTGCAATTTTCACAAGACTCAGGCAGATCAAGGAGCATGGCATAAGATCCTCTAGCAAAGAATGTCCTTACCCTCACATGAGGTGGGAGAAGTAGTCTCATCAAGAATAAGTAGGGTAATGTACCATCCTACTCAACTCTAACTCAAAGAAGCGCACTAACATTCTCCACCTTAACACTATCAAGTTTGGAGGACACACTATCATGTGAGGTCCTTAACTTCTCCATATCAACCAAAGAAAGCAGAGCATGTATCACAATCATCACTAGAAGGAGCAGATGTAAGAGCAATAATCTCTAGTGACACCTATCTATTTCCTTCTCTAACTCAAAGACACCTAGCCTTAGCTTTAGCATGAAAACCTCCTAGCTTAAGAAAAGCATGATTGAGCTGCTCAGAGGTGGGATCTACCTCGTCCGAGTCGGAGTACAGCCATTGTCACCGAAGTTCGCCTCGAGGGCCATGAAGCACATGCCGAGAAGTCGCCGCCGCCATCCTTGGGCTCTTGGTCACCCGTCCCGTCATCGTCGCTCCATCCCTCCACCTCGCCGAGGTCGAGGTCGTCGAGGCGGTGAGGACGCGTGGAAGAGCTTCTTGGCTTTGCCAAAGTTGCGAACTTCTTCTTCTTTGGGCGCCCGAGCTGGAGGCTTCTTGTTGCGTTCTTGTCGGTGTAGTCGTTTTGCCCGAACCGCCGAGTCGTTTTTTCCTTCTCCAAATTAGGGGCGGTTTGCTCGGATGTGGTTGGGGCCACCACACTCGAAGCAAATCACGGGTCCTCCTCTCTTCTCCCCTCCTCCCTTTGTAAGCGTGGGAGAATCTTCGAGCAAGGAGGGCAAGTCGCTCATCCGAAGTTGCTCTAATCGATCATCGCTATGTCACAGAGAGCGACAAGGAGAAACCGCAAGAAGAATCAAGAAAGCCCTAAGAAGAAACTGGATTGGTGACTAAGGCCATCGATCGTGACTTCGACCGACGAGAGACAACGCTCAATCTCGTGAGTCTTGAGGCGCGAGTACAGCCGCATCAAGAGTCGTGGTCGAGAGGTCTGTCGTGTCTTTGATGGTGGTCACTTTCATCTCCCAAACACGCAGACGAGTGCCGTGAGCATCCGACGAGCATTGTCCGAAGTCGGGTATGTGAGACCGACCGCCGGAGGTTGCTCAAGATCTTGTGAAAACGCAAAGCACTCATCTAGGGACTCACCAACAAGCATCTCAAATTTGTTGTATTCTCGTTTGAACCGGTCCTGCCGAACCGCCTTGATCTGGGTGGTGCCCTCATGGTATGCGCCGAGGGTCACCCAGATATCGAGGCGGACGACAGTGAGATATGCGGTCAAACTCACTACGACTCAAACCCCGGATGATGATGTTCCTTGCCTTTGCATTCGCCTCAACATCAACCATGTTCCGGCATTGATGTTCTCATCGGCAGAACAATGAATCGAACCTTGACCTTTCGCCAGATGGCATACCCCGGCCTCGATGTATGTCTCCATTCGCTCTTCCGTAGGGTAATCGATGCCATCGAAAACAAAGCGGCTTGGTCGAGTACTTGTCCATCGCCACGGCTCTTGAGACCGTTAAGATCTATTGAAAAGAGCTAACCGCTCGATACCAATTGAAGGACCGGAAAGGCGACTAGAGGGGGTGAATAGGAGCACCTAATCTTTTTCGCAAAGAATGGATTCAACTTGTAAATCACTCCAATAGCTATGAGAGCTATGAAGATCAAAGATTAAGCACGAGGAAGTCTTATGTTGAATCCACTCCTCACCCCCACATTTCAAACAAACAAAATCGAGGTTCTCAAGAAACTCGTGGAAATCGAACAACCGCAGTAAACGGCGGTCGTTCATGAAGGCGGTACAACCGTAGTGTTACGGCGGTCGTTCAAGAAGGCGGTACAACCGTAGTGTTACGGCCGGTCGTTCCGATTGTCCCGAGCAGTAAAATCAGCTCGGTTTCAAAACGAAAATCGATCAAACTTTTGATCTACGCGCCAAACTTGACCAAAATTGAACCACACCTTCCTGAAGATATTAGGAACCTATTCCAAGCAACGATTTCAGAGATCCATGCCAAGGTTCCTATCCTTTGCATTTGAACGAAGGTGGGTTCAAAACCGCAAAAACAAAACTTGATCTAACGACTTGCTCGTGGGTGGATGATGATCTAGATGACCTTAGATAGGTTCTCACATGTCCCAGCAAGCAAGATCAAGAGGAAGAACCAAGCAAAAACTCTCGAATTGAAGAAAGCACCAAAAATCACAAAAAAGGAGAACGAAGAACAGAGAGCACTAATAGAAGAAAACTTCAGATTTCCATTCATTGAATCAAGAGCGAAATACAAAGAGATACATCCCCATACGCATGGACATTAGAACAAGAGGAATGATTACAAGTTCATCAATCCATCCTCTCCTCTCCCTAAGCCAAGAACTCACATTGGAGAGCTACGAAGGGGACAAGCAGGAGCACCACACCGCCTCCACCAACAACCTCAACCACTAAAGCCTAAAGCAAAAACAACCACTAAAGACTCTTTTGACTCTAGCAAACCCTAATTCCTTTTCAAGTGCTCAAGAGGGCATGCAGCCCTCCAATCCTTTATATAGCCTTGGCTAACGGGTCTCCTCCCGCTACGCCCGCTTAAGTCCAACGGAGCCCGCCCGCCAGTGCGACCTTGCGACTTCCGATTCGCCTTCGCACCTTCCGGAAGCTTCAAGGCCTTGTCTCAAGACGCCGCAACCACCTCGAGTCCACGCTGCCTTCGACACATCCCGACTGTTCGACCTCGGCCACTGCGCTTAGTCCATCCACCGTGTCTCGCCACGACTCCGCCGACGCCCCGCAGCCCACACGCATAAGAACACGAAACCGGAACAAGTTCTTCACAACTTGACCTAACGTTAGCTCAAACATGCAATATGCAACACATATGCATGAACACACCGGATATGACCTATCCCAAAACTCAAAACACCAAAATGGCGAACCTCACAATACAATCCAGACAACCGCCATATTACCACGGATCAACCGCACCGGCCGTCTCGGCTCAATACTGCGGTCGTTCCGATTTCCAATGAAGACCGAACTCAAAAAACACCTTCTCTCGAAATTCTTCAACCGCCATTTACCAATTCCAGATAACCGCCTTCATGGTCGTATCACCATCACACGCCGGCCGTTCGATTATCCCGACAAATTTCGATTGACTTCACGAAAAACGCGTGAACTGCAAGAACGACATGGTCCGACCACACAAACCAAACTCGACTGACCTAAAACCTTTGTCAATTACTCATCACTCTCATGGAGACACGACCACATGGTCTCTCACTTTTTCACACACTCAACACTTTGGCTCACACTCAGTGGCTCCCTGAAGAGTTCTTGCTAACAAGAACATCGCCTGGAGCATCTCTCCATCGTTTTTTCACCATTGGAGGCTCGGTAGGAGCTTGGGCTTGACCTCAACCGCCCAGATTGCCTTCGACCTCCCCTTCACCCATCACCTCCTTCTTATTGCTGGTAAGTTTCCTTGTATATTGCGCTGTTCTTGTTCTTGTCACCACCATAAGAGGTTGTGTCCCTTCAGACCTCTTCTTCCGCTTCTCCTTGGAACTCTATGATTTTTGTCTAAAGATCACCTCCTTGGACTCTCAAGTATCATCCTCTTGGTCTGCTTGCTAAAGCCGCCTTTGGTCTTCCGTGAAGACCTTCCTCATTGAGCTTCTCCCAAGAAGTTGGGACCTCTCCCAAAGAACCCATTTTGAATATGTGATGCTTCTATCAATTAAGTTTTGAGTTTCTTTTGAAGTTCTTTTGGCTCTTTATTTGGAATTTGGTTTGAGTTGTCTCCTTTCTCACGATAGATCGTGAAGGCACCGAGGAGCTTGAGAGCATCAAGAAGAAGACTCTCAAGACAAAGGAGCAAGGCAAGTCATGCTCTTGATCATATTGCACCCAATATTTCAATTTAGTTATGTTCTGCTTCAAAGGATAATGCATGCCTATTTCTACCAAGATATTTTAATACTCGCTTTAAACACATAGTTATGCCTAATTCCTTCATATGGCCAACTTGACATTGAATCAAATCTGTTGTCACCTTAGACAAAACCTGGTTAATACATTAGTGTGAACCAGGAGCAATTGTGAAACCATATGCTTAGTCTTGCTTAGTCCAAAAGTACTTGATTTGGGGAAATCTTTACCTTCATGACCAACTATTGTTTAAAATGTTTTGACCATGGCATTGGGATGTCATGGGAGTGTGAAAATATTGCTGGGGAAGCAAAGAAAATGAAAATTGATTTAGACTTGGGCGAATTGGTTTGCTTGATTGGTGCAAGGTTTGTGCACGGACTCTAACTCGGGAGGTGCCACCGGACCTCCTGGGAGGTCCTAAGGGATGTCCTAGGAGATCCTAGGAGGTCCTCTCGGGTGCCCTAGGGTTGGGTCGCCACAAGAGTGGTATCAGAGCCATTTGACTGCAGGTCGCAACCTAATAGAATTGCCATAGAACTTCAAAGCTTATTTATAAAAACAAGAAGAATAAAATGTTCTTTCTTACCTGGGTCATCTCTCTACTCTTACCTCATTAATGGTACTCATCCGTACCCTAATTCAGATCTTATCTGGTCTCTTTCTTTACATTGATTTGCAATACCAAATGGACCTCCTTACCCTTAAAAAAAAATTCTACTAGAGGTCTTTAGGGTTAGGCTTGGTGCTTAAGACCTCCCTCAAAATGGTAAGAAACGAGTAGAACGATGGTTATTTGTAACAGTTTCTGAAAAAGCTTCTTTCTGTTGCTTTCTGTGCGTGGGATCTCCTTGTTGAGTTGGTTGTTTTGGTTAGTCTTACTTAGCCTTTGCTTTTCTTTCCTCAGACTCTGGAGTCTAGCAAAATGGTGACCACCAGGAATGGTAGTGGAAGTTCAAGCAACCAAAATAGACAAGCTGCAGGAGAACCTGAGAACCCAGCTTTGTGGAGTAACCAAAATAGAGGGGTTGATGGCGTGCAGCAGGACCCAACCTCACAGCCGCCACCTCCTCCAGTTGATGGTCTTAGTTGGGCCCAAATAATGGCCAATCAAGCTCAGCTTATAAGCTTGCTGTCTCAATCTATTGCCGAAGGTAAGCAGTCTAGAGTACGTGACAGGGCTTTTACAAAGTTCTGTTTTGACTTGGCTCTGTTCGCTATGGGGTTACCGTTATGGGCCCCTCTTGCGCGTTTCCCAACCAACACAGAACCGAACCAAAACATTACTAATTAGTCGGCCAGGTCTATCCCAGTCTAGACATGTGGTTGTACGATAATGACCCAGATCGATGGTTCAAGGTTAAGTCCTTAGTTGGCTGCTCAGACGAGACGTTTTCGCATTCCAAGTGTGCGTTACGGCACCCACCTTTTTCCACCACCCACTCGTCCAAGCATAAATCATTTTTGTTCAACCCGGCCAAATGACCACCCCTAGTCATGGCTCAACATCTTTTATCAAAAGTGGCTCCGCCACGGTTCCATAATTCTTTTAGTCAAGTTCAATCATTCTTTGAGTATGTGCTCAAGAGTCTATCGTATAACTAAAGCATTGGCTAAGCATAAAACGGTACCTATATTGGTATTTCAATAATGTCCAACTAAAATAATCCATCCTAGGGTGTCCAAGGATTATGTCATTCAAGGATACATGTTATTCACAATTTATCAAGGAGGCGTAATGGCAATTAGGTAATTAACTAATTCCCGAAACAATTTATTATAAAATTAGCAATGCATGTTTATATCAAACAATATACTTTTTATAAAAATAGGTTCAATATGATCAAAGGTCTATGACTTGCCTTCATTGAAGAGTAGAGGTGCTTCGGTCGTCGGGTCCACAAAATCTTCCGAAACGCCGGAATCTATACATGCGAACAAAGCTAAATAAATAAAACAACTTCAAATAAAATCCAAATAAATACCAAATAAATACTAGTAGGAAGACAAGGAATTTAGATGAATTTATAAATTTGAATAACTCGAATCGGAGTTCGAATGAAGAAGTTATGGCCAAAGGAAGATAGAAAATTGCATAAAATCAAGAAAAAGGATTTTCCTAATTTTTGGAATTATTTTTCAAAAGAAAACCGAAATGTCACAGGCGCCGACGAGGCAGCCACGCCGCAAGGGGGGGGGTGTGGTCCGACCGGCGCCACTTGGCGCCCACGTGGCTTGCCACGCCGGACCCGAGCCGTGGCGCGCTTTCGCCCGATGGTCGCTTGCGTTTGGTCGAGATGGCCGGCGGTGAGGACACCGGCAAAGAGGGGCTCACGGCGATTCTGGTCCGCGACGGGCTCGACGACGCCAGCGGCACGGAAGGTCATTGGTGAGGGTGAAGAGCGGCGAGGCGGCGGCTCGACGGCGATGGCGGGGTTCGGCGGGGCTCGGGGATGGGGAGGTGCGCACTGGTGCGCTTTGGTTTGGCGATGCTTGGCGGGTCGACGGCGATCGAGGGGCTTGACGGCACGGCGGGTGCGGCAAAGCTCATGCCGACAGCTTGAGCTCCAAATCCGCGAGCTTGGAGGAGAGAGAAGAGTGAGTTGAGGAAAGAGAGAGAGAGGAGAGCTCCCCGGTGCTCGCTTAAATAGGGCTCGGGGAGGCCCAGAGGAGGAGGAGAGGTGTCGCGGCGGCCTTAATGGCGAGCGGCGGTGGGGGGTCCGGCTTGACCGCGTGGAGAGGGGGAAAAGCGAGGCGACGGGCCAAGAGAGGCGGGACTGCAGGCGCGACCGAAGGGGACAGGTAGGGCTAGGTTATGGCGGGAATCGCGACGAGGCGACACTTGAGCGCTGGCCGGGAGGTAGGAGACGACCTGGGGCGGACAAATGCTCTGACGTCAATGCAAAGAAGTAGAACGGGAGGCGCGGCGACGGCAATGCCGATTGGACGGACGGCCGATCAGTGGGAAGAGGAGGCGGGCTGAAGAAGCCATGAGAGGAACAGGAATGGGCCAGGAGGAAATTGGCCCAAGGCCAGGGGAGGGATTTTGAAGGATTTTCGATTTTTGAAAATACCAGAGAAGCAAAAGTATTTTTAGAAAATAGCTTAAGACGTCCAAAAATTCTAGGAAGATTCACAGAAATCCCTTGAATTATTTAGAACTTAGTAAAAATATTTTCAGCTTAACTATTGCTTTTAATTTTTGCAAATAATTATTTTTAACATAAGGCAAGAGGAAAACCAACTTTAAAATCCAACAAAACTCAACTAAACCAACTTTAATTAGTTCAAGTTTTAATCAAGTCAAATTAAACTGTTTTTAAAATTCTAAATTACAAATTAAGTTTTAGCGAATTAATAAAACCAAATGGTTAATTTTTAAAGTTTTTCAAAATTTTCAAAAACTCCGGAAATTTGGGATGTTACATCGTACCGCTCAAGGAGCGCGGTACTACCGATTGTCAAGGGGATGCACCGTCCCAAAAACACTGGTACTGTTTTAAACGAATCGTCAACTAGAAATCAGAACAACCGACGTGCGGTCATACCGCACCAAGATCCGATCGTACCGCAGAGCGATTGTACCGCAGACAACACGCCGGTACAACTGATTTTCCTGAGAAATCAGCAGTTTGCATCCAAAACAAATTAAATTACAAAACACATTTGACAATTGACAAGGTGATGCAAACACGGGTTCAAAGGCAAGATTCTTTCCAAGTTGCAAAACACATTTGCCAACTTTTAGAATCAATACCGCAAGGAATAAGATATATAGACTTAAACCATTTGCAAAACACATTCGCAACTACTAAAGTCACATGCTATAAGGATTATGCATGAGCTTCAACTATTTGCAAAATACATTCGCAAATAATAGCAACATGCTAACGAGAGCTAGAGCAAACACAATGAGCTATCAACACATGACTAATTCAAGCTACTAGTCAAAGACCCCTCTTAATAGTACGGCAACCTATACTAGCAATCCGGTCTTCCAACCAAACACCAAGATCGGTAAAAGACTAGGAACACATCCTTAGCCCTAGCTAGTCATACCTTTGCCTTGAGCAACCACTTGAAGCTTGATAACACACATATTCACTTCAAGTCTGGGTCATTGACTTGATATGCATCAACTCATAATGCATCCTTCACTTGACTTCCATCAACACATGATGGGTCTTCTTTTGACTTGATGATCAACTCATGATCATCGCTTCTTAGAGATCTTGATACGCATCAACACATGATGCATCCTTTACTCCAAGCTCTTTACTTCAATATCATCAACACATGATGATCTTCTAAAATCTCCAACTATGGAACTCAACCTATTCATCCAACTCATGGAAAATGTTAGTTCTACAATGTGATTGTCATTAATTACCACAACACACCATTAACTCATAATGGTGGGACAAGATACCACAATCTTTCCCTCTTTGGTAATTGATGACAATCATCACAAAAGCGAATAATTGAATATTTAAGTCATATGAGTATATATGAACTACACAAGTCTTATATACTCATATGATATGTTTCAAGAGTACATATGTAAACTACACAAGTTTTATATACTCAAAGGATTTGTTTCATCGTAAATATCCTTAATGTATGTGGAAATGGAATATGGATCAATGCTAATGAAACCACAAAACATAGAGTGAACTCTCCCTAAATGTGTGCATGCACAAATGTGTAGAAAGAACATATGCACATATTCAAGTTAGATTTTTGGTGGAGTTCAACCTATATTTTGGATCCGAGGAATGCAACAAGTATAGAAGTATAATGTAGAATGCATACCTCTTTGATTTTCACCTTTATATCCAATTTAGACTAAGCAATAGGTATATCAATAAACATATTAGTCTCATAATTAGATTTATCATTAATAACCAAAATACCACATTAACTCATAATGGCCATTAACTCATAATGGCGGGTCTAGATTCTTCAACCCTTTTGGTGATTGATGATAAATCCTTTAATAATAACAACATTTGGATATAAATCAACATAAGATAAGAATTTAAACTATTTGACTATTTGCATGCATGGCACAAAGCTAACTATGTATGAAATAAGATGAAAACATCCAAACGAACTCCAAAATATTCTCCGCCTTTTTGGCCTTAAACACCAAAAATCTAAAAAAAATCGAAGCCAAAAGGAGTCTTTGCAAATAAGTTTTCCCATATAATAGATTACCCAAAACGTTTTTCATTTTCACTAAGAAAACCCTTTTAGGAAAAACTCCCCCTTACTCAAAGGTTGTACTCCTTTGACACACAAAGGCTTGGCTTTCTCCATCCAATCAATATCCCCTCTTTGTCATATCTTTTTAATAGGTTCATTCAAAACTCATGATGACTTCAAGCTCTCTTATTTGACCATTTCCTACTTGTAACCAAATTCTCCTCCTTTGAAATTTAGCACAAAAAATGTCTCTTTGTGGATCACACTTGAAAGATAGACTTCGAACATCACTTGTAGATACCATATGACGACAAGACTTGAAATTCTCCAGATGGGATCGGCGACAGTTGTGTGTGTTTGCGCATTGGTGTCGCAATGGTTGGCATTAAGCAGTAATTAAGGAGAAGTAGAAGATAACTATGTGATAAAGTATTGTATTGGAAAGGGTAGCAGCTGAGACGAATCAATCAAGATTTGGGCTTACTGTTAGAGATTGAAGCAAAAAAACTATGACATTGAGAAGAGATAGAAGTCACACGGTTTGGTGGGGTAGCCGACGTGTGAGGAAAGATAAGTTCAAGGTAGGTCGTCCATGATCCATCTGTGTATGCGTGAGTAAGGTACTCTAATACCTTATACCATGTGACATGTGAATGCTTACAATTTCGGAAAAAAAAACTAATAGAGTAAGAATATAGACATACAACTCATTATCTATGTATGACGAAGAGTGATTAGTTTATAAGAACCCCAACAACTTATTATGCTCAATAATTTTCTTCCATCTAAGCACATACTTAAATTACGTTTCCGGGGTTGTAATTTCTTTTAAGTTTCTATTGTCGTTTCTAATGTTTTGTATATCTTTAGAGTATAAATAGCCTACAAGATACGTAAATGTATTATCAATCATTTACATAAACTTCAAAATAAATCTAGCCGTATAAATACGCGAGACACCTGCGAGTTTCCTTAAAAAGAAAACTTACACAGTGGGGAATTGATTACGGTGAGCATAATTAGCGTACACCGCTGGTGAGCACATGAAACGAGTAGATAGAAGAGATGAGAGCAAGAACGTACGCTAACGATCATCGAGTTCATGATGTGTGAGTTGGAGACGAGTACGTTTTGACCAAATTAAGCCGGGGGCAGTCATAGGGCAGCTCTCCTTTGGCAAGCAGGCACTGCAGGGCGCATCTCACCGACCGCTTGCCAAAGTAGAGAAGCCCTGCCACTGCCTCGCTTAGCTAGCTCTCCGATTCTCTCACGCATCGATCGCCGTCGGCACTCCCGTCGTTGCTTAATTCCGGCCAAACGACGGTGCTTCTTATAGGCGCGCACAAGCATGCATGCCGCCTGGCTCTGGGCATGCATGCTGTGGTGGCAGGGGATCGACGGAATGGGAGAGTTTATACCATGGATATCCTTTCTAGCTTGCAGATCTTCTGCTCCTCTTTTTCTCGACGTCTCTCTCTTTGAGAGTAAATTAATTCCTTACCCAAAAGCTCGACGATTCGATCCCCGGCAGGCATGATCTTGACCTCTGCCTCTTTGCGCAGTGCCGCGTTTACATAATTGCAATCTCCTCGATCCCTGTGTTAGTTTGCACCTATCTTTAAGGCGTCAGAACTCAGAACCTCTACAATTAAGCTGAGTGGCAGAGCTAATCATCGCTGGCATGCATGTTACAAGATCGAAGACGGAGTATATGCCAGGGTCGTCATGAATCGGATTGAAGGGATTGTTAGAATTACGATCTTGAATCGGATTGGAGGTAGTTCAGCAGGATCACAAATCGTAGGATCAAAGTAGAATATAAGATCTTATCTGATTCTACCAAAGAAACAGTTTTTTAAAAATCTACTTTGTATTTTAACACTTCTATATTTTTAAAACTATACTTTTAGAACTTTTATTTACCAAAATGTAGTGCAAAGAAAAGACTATTTGTTATTTGTGCAAATTATAATGGACATGAAGAAATAAAGAGTAAAAATTTACAATGAAAGAGTCATATGCAAATAATTATTTATAATAAATAACTAGAATCGGTAGAATTGTATGCAAATTTTGATTACCGTTATACAATTTTTTTATTAGAATCACAATAATACTAAGATTCTACCATATAATCGATCGATCCAATCAATCTCGATCGTATAAATGTAGGCGGGGCGGGCATATCCTCCTGCAATATGCTGCGTCTGGAGCGGATCAAGCTCATCAGCATGGTCCCCTGCTCGCTGATCGAAATCAAACAGCAATCCATCAGTACCAACGCGCGGAAACGGGCCACTGGGTCGAGCCGCCTTCCTCCCACTTGCGGCCTTGCGGGCGGCCCAACGTCTACGGCAGCGCGGCTCGCGCCCAACCCTCCAGTGCGGCCCTGTTACCATTCCGGCCCATCCAGCGTGGACCCCGGACAAAATCCGCGATCAAACTCCCGGGGTCATCGTGAACCGTTGGATCTGTCGCGGGTGGTTACATCAGGTCAGGGAATCATGATCCGGGGACAAACGCCGCCGTCCGATTGATCGTCGACGGCCTCGATCTAACAAGAAAGTAGTAGCTCTTTCCTCCCGACGAGGCGGCGAAGCTGCGGTGGCTCACGCAGGCCAGCAGGGCACAACGCGCGCGGCGCGGTCTCGGCGGCTTGCGAAATTTTGATGCGCTACACTTCGTTCGAGTATTTTAGCCGGTAACTTCCTCTAAAAAGAAGTGTCTTAGGTAGCAGACACTGACAGCGTGTGCAATGGTAAGCTCAGACATGCATCTCGTCATCAGGCTGCTGGCTGCTGCTTTCCCCGGTCGCCGTCTTCTCGACGGAATATAAAAACTGTGGCGCAAACAAAAGGGGTACGTGGATTTGATACCCAACACCCTTCGTGACACAACCAGGATCACGCAATCGATATGACACGTTATCTAATCCACGGTAAAACGCATCACTCTGATGATCACACACTTTGTTTGCATCCTGACGATAAATCCGCGGATTTTTATACCTGATTGCAAGAATAAGTCGGGGCCGACACTTGTGGCAAGGCGTCATGGAGGCGCTCCGGCTCAATAATACTATGAGGAGGATGAGGTGGTTGCTAAGGGTGCAAACGAAACGGAGCGAATAGTTTCTGATCATCCGTCCGTCCGTCCAAATATATTTGGATCTTATTCGGAGCTTGAAACCGGATATCCGCGATTTTTCTCGGATTTCGGAGCCGAAGCCGGTTAGTTTTTGTCGGATACGAAAACGCATTCAGTAATGAGGTATTTGTCGGATTCGGGGCTATCTGGGTAATTTATCAGATAGTATCCGTTAAATACATTTTGGATGTCTGGTAAACTCTAGGCCTAGTGGGCCGAAGAGAGAAATCAACCCACGAGGATTTCTATTATTTAATTATTTTTTATTTGTAGAAAAATACAAGAAATCCAAATAACCAATAAAAATAGCGAAAGAACTCGGAAAAATTCCAAAACATTTACAAAAATACTTTGGAACATAAGGAACATAAATAAAATACTTTTGAATTTAATAGATGTTTGATTTATTCATATTAAATCATTTTCATTTGTGAAAAATATATTTAAGCTTGGTTAAATTCTAGAAAATCATGAAAAATTTATAAAACCTTATTTTAAATAAAATATTTCGAAAACTCGACAATTTGGATGCTACAGACTTACTACCAGTCAACGTTGTGTGTATCCCTAACTAGTTGTTGATACTGGTCTGTAGGCATTGTATATATTGTATATGTCTTGTTATGTAGTTAGCAAATTACATTTTGGACATCTTTTGTACTGTTATCACTATGACTTGCTACTTGTTACTTGATAAGGACACACCTAGCACATGTACATCTTCTCTATCTTATGTTGTTGCTTTAAAGTTGTGTGCACTCTCTGGTACATGTAGCATCAACCGCCACACAAAGATAAGATGAATAACTCCACATCAACATGATATCCACAGATGTCATCGCTTATGTTAGCAAATATATAATATCATCACATGTCAACATCATGATGAGGTCATCGCACGTGCCAGCATACTTAGCCAGGAAGTATAATGATGTCATCGCACGTGTCAGCAAACCAGATGATATCATCACATGTGTCAGCGTACTTAGCCGAGAAGTATATGATGTCATCGCTTATGTTAGCAAATATGTGATGCCATCGCTTAGGTCATCATCTTTCTTGGATGTAAAATAATGAGTTATAAAGTTGAACTTTATAACTTGAGTTGAGTTATAACTCCAGTTGCAAACAACATACCATGTAGACATCCCTATAACACACACATTATCTCATTCCCCAAATACTACTCCAACACCAACTGTGCCTATCACCAGAGCTAGAACAAAGCAAATTAATTAAGAGATGAATATTTTCCTCAATTGCTACCTAATGTCTATACTTTACTTGTTATAAGGTTTCATGAAGAAGCTTTGGAGGCAAAGGAAAATAGACTACTACAACTTCAAGAACAAAGGAACCAACACGAAAAACAGAAACTGGTCTGACCTGTTTAGAAAACACCAGTCTGACCAAGAGAAAATCAATCCCAATTTGATTGTTGTCAGAAGGCATTCTATGAACTAGCTTGCTTGCTACACAAAGAATACGCAGAATCAAGTCTAAACACCGTGATCAATCGGTGTCAGAGTAACCGCTATACAAGAGCAACCGGCCTCAACAGAAGCGCCGCTTAGAATTGCTATATAAGGAGGGGTGCATCCTCTCATGTAAATTAGAGTTGAATTTTCCGAAGTAAAAACTTCTTGTTCTAGGGTTTGAGTGAGTCATTTCCACCCCTCTTATAATTGGGAAATATCTGAGATTCTTGTCTATGTCGTTCTTGCGTTTGCCTCCGCGATTGTAAGAACACGTTTACTCCACGTGAGCGAGTAGACAAAAAGGATCGAAGCGCATAATTGGGTGAATCGAGTGTCGCGGGTTGCCGTAATAGAGACGGTGGTGGCAGTGTCATTCATCAGATTGCACGGACCCAGTTATCTCTAATCCTACGCCGTGAAGATCAGGCCAACCTCGCCCTGTATCACTATTACTTCTTTAACTAGTCATCGAGACAGTGTGACATAGTTAAATTTGCTTGTTGAATTACTAATGTAGTTGTATTTTAGACATATAGTATGGTTGATTGATTTTTATATGTGCGACATATGTGGTTTTTGTTTTCGCGTAATATCTGACTAAGTATTCGTGATCGAGATAATCCGTATTCGGTTCGGCATGTATTCGTTCCGTATTCGTAATCGAGACTATCCGTATTTAGCACTGTCTATGTCCAACTCTGATTCCAAAAAAAAAAATGAAATAAAATACGAAATAGACGATATCTGTCTGTATCCACTTCGATGCCACCAGCGGTGGCTCGCGCCTCAGGTGGTCGCGACAAGAACAGAAGCGAGCTGGTCCGAAAACCCCACGCCATCTTTTACTGTCCCTTTCCGGCATCTACAACTTGCAAGCATGGTAAAGTGATAGGCATCGCACGGCAGGATGGCTGGGCTGTCTGCTGCCTCTTCCAGTAAACAGCCGGCTGCATCGGCGTCATTCTCTATATAATCGTCACATCACTCGCCTGCTCTGAATATACTGTCAGTGAGTGAGTGAAAGAAACAGAAGAGAAGGGGAAGGGGAAGAGAGGGGTCGGTGGGGAAGGGAGGGAAAGGAAGCGAGGCGGCGGCGGCGGCCTGTGCCGATGAGGGGGAGAACATGGCGGCCTGGCTGGCGGCGAGGAACACCCTCAAGATCATGCCTTTCAAGCTTCCATCACTTGGTTTGTGTCTTCCTGGCCTTCTTGTTGCTCTTTGCTAAACAAATTACTAACTTGCTCTGTTCTAGGATTTTGTTATCCAATCTTCGTTTCCTTCTGTAGTAATTAAAGCATGTTCTCATCTTCCTGTAATTTTCATTTGTGGTAAAGAAGAATGGCCTGAATGGGCATCCAAAAAGAAGAGACCGTTCTTTACTGTTATGGTAATCTTGGTCTTGTTTATGATTTGTTCCTCTCCTTTTACGCGGATAGCTACTCTCTGCCTGATTTTCAAAATTACATATCTTGAATTTGTGTTACAGTGTTACAATATCATCTTTGTTCACACGCATCAAGCCCTTCCTCACAGTGTTAGGCAATAGACATCTCGTGTGAGCTACTGTATGGATACAACGTTGGATGAAATGTTATTCGTTAAACATAAAAGAATTGGATGAAATGACCCTGACATTGATTGACATTTTCAGGCCCTTATGATGTCCGGGTCCGAATGAAGGCGGTGGGAATATGCGGAAGTGATGTGCATTACCTCAGGGTAATCTTATTGTTCATCGTCACAAAAAATCCCATTGTTCAATGATTTAGTTCGTCTTATGCCTCGATCTTTAGGACACTTTTTTTTGCGGCTAAAACGTGGCATAATTTGATCACAGGAAATGCGCATTGCGCATTTTGTGGTGACGGAGCCGATGGTGATCGGGCACGAGTGCGCCGGCATCATCGAGGAAGTGGGCAGCGGCGTGAAGCACCTCGCCGTGGGCGATCGCGTGGCTCTGGAGCCCGGCATCAGCTGCTGGCGCTGCAGGCACTGCAAGGGCGGCCGCTACAACCTCTGCGATGACATGAAGTTCTTCGCCACCCCACCTGTCCATGGATCACTCGCCAATCAGGTACACATTTTGTGAAACCCAAATGCAATTTGCCAAGTTGAGTTATATATGTGCAAGAAGATTTTGATCAATTGTTCTATAGAAAAAAGGGAGAAGATCTTGATCGATATAATGTAATAAGATGTGCTGCATCTTGGCTAGATCGTGCATCCGGGTGATCTGCGCTTTAAGTTTCCTGACAATGTGAGCCTGGAGGAGGGCGCCATGTGCGAGCCCCTCAGCGTCGGCGTCCACGCGTGCCGCCGCGCGGACGTCGGTCCGGAGAAGAACGTGCTGATCATGGGGGCCGGCCAGATCGGCCAGGTCACCATGCTCGCCGCGCGGGCCTTTGGCGCGCCGAGGATCGCCATCGTGGACGTCGACGACCACCGCCTGTCCGTCGCCCAGTCGCTCGGCGCGGATGCTGCCGTCAGAGTCTCCACCAAGATGGAGGTATGTATATCGGTGCCGCGCGCGCATTCCCTCTCTTCTTGCACGCCTAATTCGCACATAGCAACAGTGCAATGCTGTTGAACACTGATGTTTGCTTGCGTGTGCAGGATCTGGGCGAAGAGATCGAGAGCATCCAGAAGGCGATGGGCGCGGACATGACGTGAGCTTCGACTGCGCCAGGTTGTTGGAGTATAAGTGAAATGTTCGTCTTTCATCGTCAGGTTAAGGTTCTGGGTGAATTTGATCAATTGGTTGGTGCATATAACTCAATATAGTATCAGAGTCAAGAGGTGTTGAGTTTAAGATCCGACTGGTGCAATTAAAAAAATAATTACAACTCATTTTTATTTCACATCTTAGGTCTGATAAAACCTACACGCATGGGCGACGGGGCGCCGGGGGGGGGGGGGTGCACGGGCACCCCTAAAAATAAATGAAATTTTTTTTCTAACTAGGTATAAGCACTCAGTAGTTGGTCAGCTCACCAGGCTACGAACTAGAGCAAGTCGTCAGGCACTAAGGTAGTCAGGCACCCGCACCCGCAGTTTCCTAAGTCATTGTACAATCGATCATAGAGAGTACTATCACAAAAGACTAGTTGTACAAGCTAGTGAAGCCTTTTACCATCTGTTATGACGAAACATTTCTGTTATTGGCACAATATTTTGTTCCTGTCATGGTGTCATCTCGGCTAGCTACAATCGCCAACTGAAACAATCACTTCCTGATGCACATCTGTAGAGTACCAGTAATTTATCTCTGGGTACAATCATGGGCGAAGCCAGTAGGGGTGCCTGGACACATTAAAAAATCGAAAAACATTTACAGGGATCAGTTCTGCATTTGGGCCATATTCATAGTACTTCTTGGTGTGCACTCTCTTGGAAGCTCATCTCACAACCCACGGTCCGCTCGTGCCTCGACCAGCCCATAGCCATCTCATCACTCACCAGCCCACATCCATCTTTATCTCCAATACTCCAACTCCTCCCCAATTTGATTCCTGCGGCTCGGTGGCCGGTGCGGCGCAGTGAGGAGGAGCGATGGGCGGCGTGGCACCAGTGTGGGAGCAGCAAGCAGTAGTAGGCGACGCGCCACTCACTAAGAACAATGGTTTTGTAGGTGCGTATGGAGCAACTTCCATTTTTCTCACATTCATATTATTATATATGCAAGTCATTTTCCAAATTGATTACTATAGTAATGACATGTGAAAAGATACTAGTAGATAATTTTCTCTGTTCTTTTTTTCTTGACGTTTTTTTTACTTCTAACCGCAAATTATCGGGTTTCATGGGCGTCGTAGTTTAAACCAAAGGAAAACTTTTTGGCGAAATTTCGGTGGTTACCGGCAAAAATCGGATCTACTAAGAATTTCCAACCGGCCAAAAAAATCTCGGATTTGTTAGTTTTTTTTTACAAATATAAAGAAAGTTTGTAACCATATGCAAACACAAGAGTGCATGTGCCGTGGTGGAAACACCCTTACTCTTGAAGAGGTTGGTTTTGGGTTTGAACCTTGGCTATGCATTTTTTTCTCTATATTTTTCGTTTTAACTTCACAAAAAAATTCAAATTTCAATTTGAAAATTTCGGTCAAAATAAATCCGAAAATTCCGGTAACCACTGTTAACCGGGTCTATCACTAGGCTCCGAAATTTTTTCCCAACCGATAGCTTTTTCCCTGGTTTGAACTAATCATACCTAGCGTTGCTTTATGTGTGCACCCCCAACACTAAATTCCTAGCTCCGCCACTACCTACACGTGAGGGGGACGCATGCCAGCGGCAAGGTGTGCCTGGTGGGGATGGGGCACAACGAGATGACGGTGCCGCTCACGTCAGCGGCGATCCGGGAGGTGGACGTGGTGGGGATCTTCCGGTACAAGGACACGTGGCCACTGTGCCTCGAGCTCCTGAGGAGCGGGAAGATCGACGTGAAGCCGCTGATCACGCACAGGTTCGGCTTCTCCCAGAAGGACGTCGAGGAGGCGTTCGAGGTCAGCGCCCGCGGCCGCGACGCCATCAAGGTCATGTTCAACCTCTAGAGTAGAGTCTACACTGTGTATGTGTGTGTGTTCTGGAATAAAAGGCTCCCTTGCTCCGGGAGCGGATGCAGACTGTGATTCCAAGTGGGTGAATGGCCAGTATGTCTTGACATTGGAATAAGTGTGCCTTGCTTTTGCGTTCCTGTTTCCGATTTTTTTGCTTGTGCTGTTGTGCCTGACTGATCGTGCATTCAAGAATCTTGATAGATCTCTGTTGCTTCGAGCATGGCTGTTGTCAGTAGTTCAGGCACGGTGGTCGTGTGGATAGTCACAGCTCTTGATTTCGCTCCATGGTTGATTGGGTTGGCTGGTCGTGACTCCAATTGGATTTGGGCCACTAGCACTACAAATACAAGCCATCGAATACCACAACAAAAAAGAAGCGGAAATCACATACAGATTACAAACTCCCGTTGCGCCAAGAGTACAGCTTCAACCCATATGGGCCATGATAATAACTTCACAGCTTCAAGCCTTTCAAGCCCACAAAACAATTGGTCCCTTTTATCGCGGCTTCGCCGAGCGTGCCGCTCCCCGCGCGAAGCATGTCGCGCAAGAAGTAGGCACGCATGAGCATGACGGCAAGACCCAGCCGAAGGAGTCCAACCGTCGCGCCGGGTGATGGGCTTGGCTTGAATTCCGCGCGATTCCCTCCCGGATGGCAATTGTGCCCGACTATCTATGTACCTAGGAACGAATATCTTAATGAAGACGGGTATAGACATATTTCTTTACCCAGGAGTATAAAAACAGATACAATTTCTTACCCATCGTGTGAACGGGCGCGGGTATAAGTAAACTACACCTGTACCCGTTTCGCCCGATTACCTGCCATCTTACACTGACAGATGGGACCCTCACTGAGTAAAAAACTAAAACCCTAACCCAGTTTCATAGCCCCATCCCCCCACCCCCAGCTTCCCACAATCCCACTTCTAGCCGCCAGAGGCCAGACCGCTCTCTCCTGGGGTCCCAATCCTCCCATCGCTCTTTCTCAGTTCCTCCCACTAGATCTCCTCCTGGGCTCCTAGCCAACCGCGCCTCCCGGCCGTCGCCCTCCTCCCAGCCGCCGCCCTCCTCTCGGTCAATCACAGCTGCCGTGCCGCCGCCGCCATGGGCGCCATGGTGGAGCTGCCATCTCGCCTCGCCGCCACAGATGCTCACAGGCGAAGCGCCAGCGTTTCGGCCTTGCCACCGCTGGTCGCGAGCTCCGTCGTGCACAAGCGCCGCGGTTCGGCCTTTGCCGCCGGCCGTGAACTCCGTGGCACCGCCGCCTGGCGAGGAAGGCGAACGTCTTTGGCGGTGGTGCTCGGCCGCCGGAAGCTGCCGTTCCGGCGCTCGCCGAGGCGCTTGACTACATTGCCGCTTAGAGATGCAGTGCGCGCCATGACCGCCAGATAGGCCCTCGCTATCCATCGGCTCGTCGTTGTCCCCGCGTGATCCAAATTTCGAGATTCGTGTAAATTTGTCGAGCCTCGACATTTTTTTTCACGTACAGCCTAGTTGGGCCGTTAGTGTGATGATGATGGTGATATGCTACCGCCATTTATTTCACCAAGCCGAAGAAACAGCTTGTTCGTCTGCTGCTTCTTCTCTCTCTCTCTTACACTCTTATCTTTTCCTCGTGGTTTTTTTTTGTAGATCTCGATTAGTGTTTTGTTTCGTCTCTGGTAGATGCAAGAGATTTTCATACATTTTGGGAGCATGTTCTTGCAGCAAGCAATTGGTTGGCTGCATTGGTGCTTGGATGGGGAAACGTTGATTTCTGATAAATGCGTGAGATTTCTCATGTTCATCGTCATGTAGGCTTCTTCAGCACTCAACATCAAAACATCGCTATTCTCTTGTAGGACCGGAAAGGCGACTAGAGGGGGGTGAATAGGCGCTCAATCAATTTTTGCAACCCCTCAAAGAAGCAGCAATAGAAATCAGAATCTCTGCTGAAAATATACTGAAATCGGTACTACCGCCATTGTGAGCGCGGTACTACCCCATTGCGGTACTACCGCTGTTCATAGTGCGGTATGACCGATTTTCTTGGAGTTCTTTCCAACAGCAGAGTACCAAAACCAAAAGATGATCACCTTGAGTTTTATCCAACCAAAACCTGTCAAACTTGAAACATAACCTCTAGATAAGGTTAGGAACCTATTCCAATCATCCATTCAACAGATCCATGACAAAGTTTTGACCTTTTTGAAAAATGGTAAAGAACGAGTCAAAATCAAACAATAATCCTAGGCTTGCTCGTGGGCTATAAATGATCAAGATGACCTTAGATGGTCTTCTACAAGTCACAGCAAGCAAGATCAACACAAGGAACCAACATAAATAGAATGGAACATCAAAAGCACCAAAGCATCAAAGTAAAGTGCAAGAACAGAGAGAACTTAGCTTGGAGAACTTGCATGGATTAATTGAAGATTAGAGATTTGAGGTTTACAGCCACTCCACACTTGGAGGACATAAATCAATACATGAGCAACACTCAGTCAATCAATCCCTAGAAACCTAGCTTTCCTCTCCCTCTCCAAAACCCTAAGGATAGTCTCAATGAAACGCTCCGCTCTGCTGGAAATAGCACACAACCCTTATATAGTGGAGGTTAAGCATCTAGGAATATTCCACTTAGGGCACCCATTAAACCCTAACACACAAATGAGTTAACACACGCAAACATCTCAAAGCGTCGTCTTCACGTCTTCATGACCTAACCCACTTTTCCACGCGTTGCAGTTTAGCCAGAGGTCTCCAAGGCGGTATTTGGTGAAATGACCAAAATACCCCTTCTCGATCCTTCTCCATGGACCGAGTCCAATCCTGTCGAAGCAATCGCCTGCTTCACCACGTGTAGGTTGATCAACGGCTCTCATCATGTCGGTAAGTCTCTCCCGTCCGGATCCCACCGGAACCTCCAAGGCACTTGCACCGACCCCCACGCCGCTTGATCTAACCAGCTGCATCGAACTGCCCGTTCGATCAACCTTGTCTATTTTGCGTCATGCTTGAGTCGCCTGACCTCACCCGGCATCCATGATCGTTTTGGACCTCAGCTCTCCAAGCTTAGTCCCGATCCTCCTCGCCGTTGACTATCGTTGACCTGCAAGCCACCTGCACAGCAATAGACCAAGAAATCGTCTCCAGCAACAAGTTCTCACAACTTGACCCACGTTAGCTCAAAACATGCAATATGCAACACATATGCAAAGATAAACATAGATATGACCAATCCTAAAATCAATTCTATGAAAGAATCAACATTCAAGGTAAATGCGGTATTACCGCTAAGTCATTCCCAGATTACCGATCACGGTAGTACCGCTTTAGTATTGCGGTCGCATCATCAAGAATTCCCAAAATCATTGCTTCTAGAATTTCCATACCGCAAACAAAGTGGTCATACCTAAGTGCGGTACTACCGCCTTTACTTGCGGTACTACCGCTTCGCGAAATCGCTCAAAACCTTCGGAGGGAACCCAATGACACGTGGACGCTCTAGATTTACTAGGCTGTTCGGATCGCAGGTCACAGCCGTCAAGATCTGGCACTGTGGGGCGGTCCGAAAGTCCCAAATGTTCTGTGCCGTTAGATTTCAATCGGACGCCTCTCAAGCCCTGTCACGTTCGGACGGTCTGAACGCTCATCGTAATCTAGACCGTCCGATTTCAATCGAACGACTCAAGGAATCCCACGGTCAAAGAGGCTTGCGGTAGTTCCGCTCTACTCCTGCGGTCATACCTTAACGCGATAGTACCGTGACTTTCAAGCCGGTACTACTGTTTCCAGAAAAACTGAACCGACCTGACCGAAAACCTCCGGTAGCATCGCTCCACTTAAACGGTTGTACCGCACTGCGGTATTATCGCGGCTACAAAGCCGGTACTACCGATTATCCTGACACTTTGCTGAAAACTTTCTGAAAAACAGGAATTCCAACAAACCTTCAACCAAATTGCCAATTGTAACATCACTTAAGATCATGAGCATATCCTCATGATGTCCACAATCTCCTCCTTGATAAACATTGATAATTTCCCAAAAATGAATGTTTTGAGGTTTGAAAGAAAAAGAAATTAGTTTTTCGCACAAAGGCGCAACTTGGTCCTAAAAGCAAGTGAATGCAAAAAAAATGACCAAGTTAGCTTCAGAATAGCTTCAACAAGTGAGATAAGGTAGAAGAAGCAAAGAGAGCTTCAAATTCCAGAAATGAGACAAAAATCTCACCTTAGGTCCAAAGGAAAGAGCAAGTTTTCAACATGACCTAAACACTGAAAATTTTCAGAAGCTGCACAGAGACTCCAAAACAGTATTTTTATCCAATTTTTCTCCCCCTTTGACAATGGAGTCATCAAGGTGCAAGAAGGAGAATAGAGCAAGAATGACATGGAATGGCTGCAGTCTTTAATTTTTCAGTTTTTTTTGTTTTAAATTTGAGTAAAAGGAGCCATGAAGATTATCCGAGGACTGTAAAAGTATTACACCAAGCCATATTATGTGAAGAAGCTATGTTCTATCATGGCAAAACATGTACAGCAAGGCTAAGGCCAAAATAGCAATAATCTGAGATTAAATGAAATGATAACATAACAAGGTGTTCAAGATCATAATTTCACTAAAGATATCCAAAAATGAGTCAAGCCATGTCTATAAGCGAAATGGAGCCCAAAAACTAGAAAATGAGTCAAGTTGAGCATTATGAGTTCAATTTTGAATCAATTTGTTCAAGCATTTAGAATTTAGCACTTTAAGCACTTTGTTGAACATGATTGGTTTTATCTTAGTAAAGCAAGTCCTGGACTAGGAGCCATCCACAACTGCCTCCTAAGCTTCAACCAATTGGCAATTTTGTTCTCTTAGAAATGTGCTAGATCTCAAGCCTTACCGCGACCATCTCAAGCAAGAAGCTTAAAAGAGTGGTCTAGGTCATTCAAAACTCCCCCTGAGTTCATGCCTAGTGCAATGGCAAGCCGTCTCATGAGAAAGAATTGGTGAGATCAGTTTTTTCGCACAGAAAAAGTCATTTTTCATTTGCTTGACTTAAGAATTATCATAGCTCAAGTTACAACTCAAAATAAGTTCAAGACTCAATTTAGCATATATGACATGGCATGAATCATGAGAGGATCACTATGGCAAAATTAGTCACAAGATCCAACAAGCCATGTTTTGATTCAATTTTCTCACAGATAATAAAGCTAGCATAGCAAAAGCTAAGTTAAACAAGAAAAGCCATAAAAGAATTCCAGCAAACTAGCACAATACATGACAGGGTATAAAGCATGAAAACATGTCATACAAGGATAATAATCAAAACTCCACAAGTTTATATTACAATGCAAGTTGTTGAATTTTAAAATGTATTATGGTACAATGAATGCAAAAGTGCAAACTCCCCCTCAAACCAGGCCAAGAGGACTAATAACCCCCAACTGTCCCTGCAAGAAAGCAAAACGCGAAGAATCAAGAGCTTTAGTGAAAATATCCGCAACCTGCTGCTCAGACTCAACAAAGTGAAGCACAACATCACCCTTCTCAACATGGTCTCTAAGAAAATGATATCTAACGTCAATGTGCTTGGTCCTAGAGTGTTGCAATTTGGGTTTTTGGCAATGTTAATGGCGAAGTGTTGTCACGAGAAAAGAGGAACACTACCCAAAGACAACCCATAGTCCCAAGAGTAGATAAGATCCAGAGAACTCGAGAGCACCTACTAGTCATAGCTACATACTGCCCTCGGCGGTGGATCAGGCAACAGAGGACTATTTCCTAGATGACCAAGAGATAAGAGATGTGCCTAAGAAATGACAAGTGCCAGAAGTACTCTTCCTATCCACTCTACATCCCGCAAAATCAGCATCAGAAAAGGCCCGAATAGAGAGAGCAGAAGCAGAAGAATACCAAAGTTCAAAGTCAAGAGTGTCCTGGAGGTACCTAAAAATGTGACGCACTGCTTGACGATGAGAGGCACGAGGGGAAGCTTGAAATCGAGCGCGCAGACACACAGCAAATTGTATGTCCGGCCTCGACGTCGTGAGGTAGAGGAGGGAGCCAATCATGCTGCGGTACTCCTTCTGGTCCACGGGCTCTCCATCCTTATCAGGGTCCAGTACGGTGGATGTAGCAATGGGAGTAGACATTGGCCTACTGCTTCCCATATCGAAGCATCGAAGAAGGTCCTTTGTGTACTTACTTTGATGAATGAAGGTGCCTTCTGTCAGTTGCTTGACTTGAAGACCAAGGAAGAAGGTCAATTCGCCTATCATGCTCATCTCGAACTCCCTGCTCATAGAATCTGAAAATCTGGACACCAAAGCATGAGAGGCCCACCGAATATAATGTCATCCACATAAATCTGAACCAACAGAAAGTCACTGCCATACTTGAGAGTGAACAAGGTTTTATCTACCATTCCCATTTTGAAATCATTTTAAGCAGAAAACTCTTAAGCCTATCATACCAACCTCTAGGGGCTTGCTTCAGTCCATGCAAGGCTTTTGAGAGTTTAAAAACATGGTTTGAGAACTTGGGATTTTCAAAACCAGGAGGTTGCTTGACAAAGACCTCTTCTTCTATGAAACCATTCAAGAAAGCACTTTTGATATCCATTTGAAATAGCTTGAAGCCCTTGGATGCCGCAAATGCTAGCAAAATGCGAATGGCTTCTAATCTAGCTACAGGAGCAAAGGTCTCTTCAAAGTCTAAGCCTTCTGCCTGGGAATAACCTTGAGCTACAAGCCTAGCCTTATTGTGAACTACCAACCCATCCTCACTTTGCTTATTTTTGAAAACTCATTTTGTTCCAATTACATTATGATTAGGTGGAGGTTCAACTAAGGTCCAAACTTTGTTTCTTTCAAAATTTTCAAGCTCTTCATGCATGGCATTGACCCAAGAGGAATCAGATAAAGCATGGGTGACATCTCGGGGTTCAAAAGACGCGACAAAGGCAGAATGTGCATGAGAATCAAGAGAAATAAACCTGGAGCGAGTGACTCGCTCATGAAGATCCCCAATCATCTGCTCAGGTGGATGTTGTCGCTGAATGTGAAGAGGAGGTCCTGGTGCAGAAGTGGCCTCTACCTCATAAGCTGTGGAGGTAGGAGCAGAGCCACTTACATCGTCGGTGAATGTAGGAGGAGGCTGCTAAGCTAAAACTGGAGAAATAGAAGCAGGCTCTCCAACCATCTCAGAAGTGACTGGAGGATGGATTGGGTCCTCATCCTCAGAGTCATCGTTGACGAAGATGCTTTCTCGAATATCAGGAACTTGTGTACCTGCAGCATCGGGTCTAGTACCAGGACTAGCCTCATCAAAAGTGACTTCGCAAGTCTCAACAATTTTGTTAGTATCCAAATTAAATACACGATAGCCACGAGAATGAGCAGGATATCCAAGAAATATGCCATCAGAACATCTTGATTCAAATTTATCAAGGTTGCCATGTTTAAGAATGAAGCACTTGCAACCAAAAATCTTGAAATGAGAGACTTTGGGCCTATGACCAAATCTGATCTCAAATGAAGTCTTACCAATAATAGATCTCAAGAACACCCTATTAGAGATATAACAAGCAGTAGAGATCGCCTCAGCCCAAAACCTCCTAGGTGTGGAATGCTCATCTAGCATGGTCCTGGCCATCTCTACAAGAGTCCTGTTCTTCCTCTCTACAACACCATTCTGCTGGGGAACTCTAGGAGAAGAGAACTGGTGCTCAATTCCCGATCGTAATGTATGCGTAAAAGGAAGAGTTCTTGAATTCTATCCCATTGTCACTCCTAATGGTTCTCAAAGCTCCAGGAAGGTCAATAGCTAGTCTAAGGACCAATTCTCTAAAATAGCCAAAAGCCTCGTCCTTAGAAACCAGAAAATAAACCCATGAATACTTGGAGAAATCATCCACAATCACCAGCACATACCATTTCCCACCTACAGACTGGACTCTAGAAGGGCCAACTGTGTCTAAGTGTAAGAGCTGACCTGGTCCATCAGTCATCACTAAAGTAAGAGGTGGATGAGAAGCAGAAACCATCTTAACATGTCTACAGGGTGTGCACACAAGGTCTCTAACAGCCTTCAGCCTAGACAAAACCTCTAATCAAATCATGGCAACTGACTCTAGTCAAGTGGTCAAAACCTATGTGTCCAAGTCTACGATGCCATAAAACTAGATCATGAGAGTCGGTTACAAGACATCTAGGGTCGGAAATGTAAGAGACATCAAATCAAGACAAAAGATTCTCTCAAACCTGGAGATCTCAAAGACAAGCTCACCTGAGGAGTCTAGAACTCTACACTCACTACTCTTAAACCTCACCTCTAGACCCTCATCAAGAAGCTGAGAAACAGATAGCAGATTATACCTCAGCTTACTTACTAGAGCGACGTCCTTAAGCATGAACTTATTATTGACACGCACTGTGCCCTTGGCTGTCACGGTCCCAGTAGAAGCATCCCCAAATGTGATCAATTCATTGCCAGATGCACGTGTGAGGGAGGAGAACCATCTAGAATCTCCAGTCATGTGTCGAGAACACTCAGAGTCAACAAGCCATATGTCCTCCTTCCTCGCACGACGGACCTCAGAGCACTAACAGAAACATCGTGCCTCAAGATCAAGTTAGTAATGAAAGACTTGGGAATCCAGTACTGAATCACATGATGCTTGGGAACAACAGTAGAAGCAACAATAAAACGGTTAGGAGTAAAATCATAAGAATGCACACGAGAAACACCTAGACCTCTCCGAATCGACCTACCAAAAGGTCGGTACTCCCCCTGTCTAAATGCTACGTGCGGTCTCTCCTTACGATACCCTAAACCAGAACACTGCCTAGAGCCACCAAAGGAGTCAAAGAAATCCTCTACGAACCTAGGCCTATGTCTAGCAGGAAAGACAGGCTGCCTGGCTCTAGAGACTATAGCAGGTGAAGGAACTCCTCTAATGGTTCTCAAAGCACTCATCCTCTCCTTTCTCTCAATCTTGGCTCTACGGAAGAAGAACTCAACAATGTGGCCATCCTTCTTGCAGAAGGTGTAATGGTACTTGACCTTTTGAGGGGTCTGACCTGTTGAAGTAGAAGCACCTATCTTGCTAGAAAAAGTTTGGGCAAAACCTACAGATCTAAAGACAATCTTAGCTGGCTCATGGGGTTCTACCTCAAACATGCCACTCTTAACAACTCTCGTAATCTTAGGTGGATGGTTTTTGGAATGCTCTAGGGGATTAAAACTTAGGCCACTATTCTTCACACTCACCTTAGATTTGTCGATGATCAAGTTGAGGTTCCTCTTCCCACTGGAAAATCTCTCAAGAGTCTTTTTTGAGGTAATCATTCTCTTTGGCTAGATCCTTACATGATGCACACTTATTTGAATCGATTACCTTATTATATCTCTTCTTAAGAAGAGCTAGCTTAACTTTCAAAGACTCACATGACACACAAGAAGTATTCTTAATCTTATCCACTTGCTCCTTGAATTTAACTCTAAATGCCTCTTGTATCTCATCTAAATTTTGTCCAACTTCAATACAAAATGCACAAGAGCTAGAGTCAACTACTTTCTTGGAAGCAATCATGGACATAGATTTTTTAATTTTAGCTTTCTCTTCTAGTGTTTTGTTTAGAGCTTCATTTTCAATTGTGAGCTTAAGACAATTTTCACAAGATGCAGATTTAGAGTGAAGGACCATTTTAGTCATTTCTTTCATTTTTATCTTATTATTCTCACAATGAGAGCAAGTGTGACTAGCATCAAATTTCATCAATTCTTTTGTAGCGCTATCCAATTTTAATTTAAGCAAAGCACAATTTGAGCAAGGCAAAAGGATAGCATCTACAGCAGTCACATCTAAAGCAATGGCATTCATGCAACCAGGACTAGACTTGAGAGATTTTAGTTCATCAAGAGCATCTTTTAGTTGATTCGCAACAGAGGAATGAGCATATTTCAAATTGGTCAATTCATTATTCAAGCTAGAGCAAACATCACAAATGTCAACATGATTAATGGATTTGAGCCTAACAACTTCTAGGTTCAAGTTATCAATCATAGTGTCCTTTCTCTTAATCATTTTAGCTTGGTTCTTCAATTTTTGCTCAGCAACGACCAAAGCACGTTTCATATCAGCAAGTGAGGGACATACCTCATCGGGATCGCTGAAAGGGTCGTCGTCGTTGGAGGAGTCGACGTCGTGGCTGTCCCTGGCCATGAAGCACATGCTAGTGAAATCTTGAGCCTTCTTCTTGCCATGAGAGTCATCCTCGTCGTCCTCCGTCCCCGAGTCCACATTGCTCATATCAACACTCTCAAGAGCGGCAAGGACCCGATTGACAAACTTGCGATAGTTGGGCTTCTTGGCTTTCGCATCCTTGGCTTGAGGACGCCTCCGAGAGTCCTTCTCCATTTTGCCCTTCAGCTTGGGGCACTTGGAGCGAATGTGGTTCGGCTCACCACACTCAAAGCAAGTGACAGGGCCACCTCTCCTTCTGTTCCTCACCTTGTTGTACACTCTGGAGAATTTTGTGGATAGGAGGGCTAGGTCATCCTCAGGTAGCTTCTCTAGCTGCTCATCACTCAAAGAATGCAAAGTGGACAAAGAAAAACCAGATGAGCCAAAATCCAATGAATTAGAAGAACTACGCTTAGATGGGTCGACCACTAAAGCCATTGACTCTGTCTTGGGGAGACGCGAGATGAAGTCAATCTCATGTGTCTTCAACCTCGAGTAGAGCTTATCCATGGTAAGCTCACTCATGACAGTGTTGTCATTGATGGACGTGATCTTCATCCCCCAGACCTTCACATCAAGAGCACCCAAAAGCTGACGTGCGTTTTCAGATTCAGTGAATACAAGATCAACAGCACGTAAATCATGATAGATCTTTGAGAACCTCCCCCACAGCTCATCTAAAGACTCACTAGGCCTTTGCTTGATCTTTGAGTATTCTTTCTTGAGCTGGTTCTGTCTCACTTCCTTGATCGCAGTAGAGCCCTCGTGGTAATCACAGAGAGTCCTCCAGATCTCATGAGCAGACCTCAAATAAGCAACACGCTCAAACTCAGATCGACTAAGGCCTTGGATCAGAAAATTTCGAGCTTTGATATTTGCCTCAACATCTGGAGTGATCACATCGTCATTGGCTAGCACGGCATATGGATTTTTGACCTTAAGCCAAATAGTGTGCCCTTGAGCCTCGATGTAGGCATGCATGCGTGCCTTCTAGTAAGCAAAATCAACTCCATCAAAAACAGGTGGTTTGGTTGAATACTTGTCAGTCGCCATGGCTCCAAAGACCGGTTAAGATCTATGAGAAGAGCTAACCGGGCTCTGATACCACTTGTAGGACCGGAAAGGCGACTAGAGAGGGGTGAATAGACGCTCAATCAATTTTTGCAACCCCTCAAAGAAGCAGCAACAGAAATCAGAATCTCTGCTGAAAATATACCGAAATTGGTACTACCGCCATTGTGAGCGCGATACTACCGCTGTTCATAGTGCGGTATGACCGATTTTCCTGGAGTTCTTGCCAACAGCAGAGTACCAAAACCAAAAGATGATCAACTTGAGTTTTATCCAACCAAAACCTATCAAACTTGAAACATAACCTGTAGATAAGATCAACACAAGGAACCAACAGAAATAGAATGGAACATCAAAAGCATCAAAGCATCAAAGTAAAGTGCAAGAACAGAGAGAACTCAGCTTGGAGAACTTGCATGGATTGATTGAAGATTAGAGATTTGAGGTTTACAACCACTCCACACTTGGAGGACATAAATCAATACATGAGCAACACTCAGTCAATCAATCCCTAGAAACCTAGCTTTCCTCTCCCTCTCCAAAACCCTAAGGATAGTCTCAATGAAACGCTTCGCTCTGCTGGAAATAGCATATAGCCCTTATATAGTGGAGGCTAAGCATCTAGGAATATTCCACTTAGGGCACCCATTAAACCCTAACACACAAATGAGTTAACACACGCACGCATCTCAAAGCGCCGTCCTCACGTCTTGATGACCTAACCCGCTTTTCCACGCGCCGCGGTTTAGCCAGAGGTCTCCAAGGCGGTATTTGGTGAAATAACCAAAATACCCCTTCTCGATCCTTCTCCATGGACCGAGTCCAATCCTGTCGAAGCAATCGCCTGCTTCGCCACGTGTAGGTTGATCAACGGCTCTCATCATGTCGGCAAGTCTCAATAGACCAAGAAATCGTCTCCAGCAACAAGTTCTCACAACTTGACCCACGTTAGCTCAAAACATGCAATATGCAACACATATGCAAAGATAAACATGAATATGACCAATCCTAAAATCAATTCTCTAAAAGAATCAACATTCAGTGCAAATGCGGTACTCATTAAGTCATTCGGATTACTACGCATCACGGTAGTACCGCTCTCAGTACTGCGGTCGTACCGCTCGAAGAATTCCCAAAATCATCGCTTCTGGAATTTCCATACCGCAAACAAAGTGGTCATACCTAAGTGCGGTACTACTGCCTTTACCTTGCGGTACTACCGCTTCGCGAAATGGCTCAAAACCTTCGGAAGGAACCCAATGACACGTGGACGCTCCAGATTTACTGGGTTGTTCGGGCCGTAGGTCACAGCCGTCAAGATCTGGCACTGTGGGGCGGTCCGAAAGTCCCACATGTTTTGTGCCGTTAGATTTCAATCGGACGCCTCTCAAGCCCTATCATGTTCGGACGGTCCGAACGTTCGTCGCAATCTAGACCGTCCGATTTCAATCGAACGACTCAAGGAATCCCACGGTCAAAGAGGCTTGCGGTAGTTCCGCTCTACTCCTGCGGTCATACCTTAACACGGTAGTACCGTGACTTTCAAGCCGGTACTACCGTTACCAGAAAAACTCAACCGACCTGACCAAAAACCTCCGGTAGCACCGCTCCACTTAAACGGTTGTACCGCCCTACGGTATTACCGCGGCTACAAAGCCGGTACTACCGATTATCCTGATACTTTGCTGAAACTTTGTAAAAAACAGGAATTGCAACAAACCTTCAACCAAATTGCCAATTGTAACATCACTTAAGATCATGAGCATATCCTCATGATGTCCACATCTCTAATTAAGCAGGGCATAGATCTAGAAATGGAATGCTTCTTGCTCATCTTTATACTTTTACAAAAGTGAACAACGATTGATCAATGATGGTATGCTCCCCTGTCGTTCACCGGTAAACGGGCATGCCCGCGGGCGACGGGTATGGGCGAGCTTCTTCGCCCGTCGTCCTTCGCGGGCATGCCCGTGGGGGGAAATGGGGGTCGTGGGTATGGGTATGGGCGAGCACTACCTGCACTTGCCAAGGCGATGCCATCCTTACCCACGGGTGCTCGTTCTTCTTGGCCTGCCGCCTCTGGTCTCACCTCCCATCCCACGCTGCCCGCAGCAGCATTTCAATCCAAATTCTCCATGGTTGTTTGCCAATTGGTTTGGGTGCCATGGACTCATGGTTGGCCGTGTTGAAGAGTTCATGTTAGATCTAACTAACGAGTTGTATTAGAGTTGGACTCTACTTTGAGACTATAAATAAAGGGTGTGGGATCCTACGGGATACACACAATGATTTTTGAAATCAACATGGTATCAGAGCCCGCTTGTACATCTACCACCGAACCCTAACCTTAGCCCCCACGTACCTCAGCCCTCGCACCGTTGTCTCCGCAGGCGTCAGGGCCCATCACGCCGCTTCAGGCCACGCTGTTGTTGCTCTTGGCAGCGTCAGGGCCGCCTCCGCCGCTCGGGTTGTGCGGGACTCCGCGCCGCACGGCCTTCGCCGCTTGGGTCACCATCGCCGCTGCCATCGACGAAATGAAGCACTCCAGACGCTTGCTCTCGCCGTCCCTCTCGCCTGATCTACCGCCGCTGTCCATCGCTATCGCCTCAGGCTGCCACCATCTCAGAGCCGTCGTCACCGTCGCCTCTGGCCACCACCATCTCGGAGCCTTGCCTCGCCTCTTTCGGTGGAGGAAGAGTGGAGAGAGAGCCGACGCTCGGGAGAAGAAACAAGGAAGAAGCGTCGCATCTGCTTCGGGAGGAAGGAAACGTGCGGTTGGAAAAGGAGGTGAGAGAAGGGAAAAATATATATTGTATGATTTGGGTGATCGTGAAGTCAGTCATTGAGGTTTGACAAAACGTTGATGCGTGAAGAATTGCCGTGATCGTGGGAGATACGCGCGGCATATTTTGGTGGTAATTTAGCATTGCTCTGGTGTTTGAGAAGATGACCCCTGAGGAAATTGAGGTAGTGAGGAAGGAGGAAGAAGTCGCAATGAGGGCAGTAGAAGAGAAAATGAAGGCAATTGTTGATACTACTTCCCCGCTAGTAACTCAAGGTGACATGAGAAGCATGTTACAGGACCTCTTTGCGACGGGTATGATAGGTCCGAGGGTTGGTGCAGGGTCATCTGACTTAAAGCTGGAGCTGATGCCGAATGATGTAAAATTAGAAGGAAGTAAGAATTACCTGAGTTGGTCTAGAAGGGCTCAGCTAATTCTGAGGACGAAGGGGGTGGAGCACTACCTATGGGAGACTTGTGTTGAGCTTGCAGATAAGGTGAGCATGGATTGGAGGATGTGGAACACCACCAATTCTGTGGTGGTAGCTTGGTTACTAACTTCGATGTCTCCATCCATCGCTCGAATGGTAGAGATGATGTAGAGTGCACTGGCGATGTGGAAGACGCTGAGCAACATGTACTCTGGGGCAGGAAATGTGATGATAATGGTGGAAGTCCAGGGCAAGGTGGAGGCCCTGCAACAGGAGGAGAAGACTGTCCAGGAGTATGCTAGTGAACTGCAGCAACTATGGGTGGATTTAGATCACTATGATCCACTGCAGTTAACATGTGCTGGTGATATTGAGCCTGACAGGGTGTGGCTGCAACACAGACGGGTTACACACTTTCTAAAGGGACTGAACCCAAAATTTGAGAGTAGAAGGGCTGCCATATTTCACTCGGCAAACTTGCCTTCTATGGAGGAAGCTATTTTGGCTATAGTGCAGGAGGAGGTTTGACTATGAGTGATGGAGGACAACAACCCGGTCTGATCCGCATACACCATACCAGATGATAGGGAATGCTACAACAGTGGAATGAGAGGACATATGAGCCGAGCTTGTCCTTCTCCACAGTATGGAGGTCGAGGTGGAGGTCGTGGTGTCTGTAGAGGCCGAGTTGGAGATTATCGAGGCCGAGGTGGAGATCGTGGTGGTCATGGAGATGGTGGTCGAGGAAGGGGCCGAGCTGGCCCCAAGGCTAATGTGGCTCTGACACAGGAGGTCACGTCTGTTACTCTAACAGGCGAGCAAGCTATGCAATGGGAGAAGTGGCAGTAGGGAAAGGCATTGGAGACTTCTCATGATTCCACCTCCTTTGGTTACTTTGCAAACTACACCCACGTGGGTGAAGGTACTCAGGAACATGCACTTGCATCCACATATAAGCACTCTCATATTGATAGGATCATTGATTCAGGGGCATCCAAGCATGTCACGGGTTCACTTAGTGCTTTTGCATCTTGCACCCCATATACTCATTCTGAAACTGTCCAAACAGCTGATGGAACCTCCCAGCTTATCGAGGGTGTAGGATTTGTAGAGTGCACACCATCCATTGCTCTATCCTCTATTTTGCATGTTCCATCCTTTCCAGTCAACCTTCTTTCAGTCAGTTCTATCATTGACCAATTCAAATGCACTGTCACATTTGATGAGGATTCGTGTTTCTTCCAAGAGAAGAGAACTGGAAAGAGGATTGTGACTGGAATAAGGTGTAATGGGCTATGGTACATTGACCAGGTTGATGCAGCATTGGCAGTGGCTATAGGAGGAATCGAGGGAGAAGTTTTATTATATCATCGTCGCTTAGAACATCATCATTTGGGAGTTTAAGTCAGTTACACCCTGATTTGTTCTAAAGGGTAGACAAGAGTAAACTTGTGTGTGATGCTTGTGAGTTTGGAAAGCATACACGGTCTACGTATAATAGCATTGGTCTTCGGAGTTATGAACCTTTTATATTAATACATTCAGATGTTTGGGGTCCGTGCTCAGTTACTTCTGTGAGTGATTTTAAGTGGCTTGTCACATTTATTGATTACTATACTCGTATGACTTGGATTTGTACGATGAAACACAAGAACGAGGTCCTTCGATGTTTTCAGGACTTCCATAAGATGGTTGCTACTCAGTTTGACGCTGTCACATCCTCAAGTAATAAAGAGAATTATTATGCATCTCATGAGCATGCATCATTGTTTTCAAACTTTTGCATAATTTATTGAAGTAGGAAAATTTTAAACAAGTGTTAAACCTACACCTTGTAATTCAACTCCAAAAGAAAACAAGAACAAAACCTTATGAACATCTTCTGGAAATAATTTATTCAAATACTATAGTAATTATAATGAATTAATATAAATTTTCCCAATTTTTTGGGACTGGTTTAAACCTTGAGAAAATTCAAACATCAATTAATGACATACACTAAGTTTGAATTTATTATATACACATTATATCTTGAACAGTGGTGTTCAATAATTTTTATGGGCACTAGACCTTCCCAGGAACCCCCTTAATTTATTTTATGATTTTAGGGAATTTATTTCTATTTTTAACACCTTGGTCAAAGTGGAGAAAACAATTTAAATCTCAGTCAAACCCTAAACCTAACCAGCTGCACTGTTCATCGGGCTCGAGTCCGACTCAGCGAACCGGCTCAGCCCAACCAACTAAATGCACCAAACGGGAACCCTCCGATCGGAAATCAACGGCGTAGATCGCGTAACCCTTCGGCCCCGTCCAAACGTTCGCGCTTAATGTTGACCGTTCGATCGAGATCCAGCGGTCCGCGTGAACTCACTTAACGCGAGCTCTTGTGTGCGCGTTGAGACACTGACGACGAGGGCCCACCTATTGGATCCGTCTCCCTCCTCTCGCTGGCACTCTCACAGGCGCCGAACGCCACACGGCCGCGACGCTCTGAGCCGCTCTGTCGACGCCGTCAATCCGCCGCTGCCGTTGACCACTCCTGGAGCTCCCCGTCTAACGCCGCTTCCGCTCCGTCCCTTTCCCGGGGATAATACCCCCTCTACACCTCGCATTTCCTCACTTCTCTTCTTTTCGGCAGAAGAGGAGGACGCCATTGAGAGCTCCTCGCTTGGGTAAGCTTCACCCGCGTGGTTCTCCTCGCTTATGCGTTCATTGCTTTTCCCATTTTAGCTAACCTCAGCTCGTGTATTTGCTTGTAGCTTCGGTTTCATCCTCGTGCTCTAGCTCACGTCCAGAGCGCGCACCCGAGGACCTCACCTTGTCATCTTCGACTTCGGTGAGTATTATCCTCCCGTTTTCGCGTCACTTTGTGCCTCTTTACTCCCTAATCAAAACCCCTCAACTAATTGGTATAATGCACAACAGGGTTGCGGTGAATCGAAGTTTTACTCTCTTCGGCCGTGGAACCAACCCTTTGTCTCCCACTTTCCTCCGGTAAGGCTGAGGTCGATTCCTTGCTTCTATAGTTTCCTCAGACGTTATTTAGGCCATCCCGGTCATTCACTCCCTTTGGTTTTGCTCAGGATCTGCTCTCCTCGCAAAGCTGTGCCGTCATCTTTGTCTTCTCCGGTGCCGACGCAACTCCGGCCTACCCCGAGCTTCCCCAAGCACCCCCTTAGCTCAGGTACCTTCCTCTTAGTCCCTAGACACCGTGGCACCCGCTTGTTTGCGCTGCGGAGCTTCACATTGTTGTTTGCACATTTGCCGTATTGGACACCGCCGCTTAGCTCCGGCTAGCCGCCGGTACGGACTACCATTGGTGTCGCCACCACCACCCAGAGGTGCGCGGCACTATTGCAGAGCAGATGCGTGCCTTGGCCGGCTCCGCCATGGCGTGTAGCGCTGGCGAGCCGTCGGGCAAACACGCGGTCGCGTTGTCGGACGCGCGATCGGTACTATAGCAGCGTGATTACACTTTAACTGCGATGATTAAAACCGGTTTAAACTGATTAATGATTGGCCTTAAGAGACTGACATGCGGGCCCATGGACGATTAAGTGATAGTGTAAAATGGTGGAATGTGTTTTCCTTTAAGGAAAACGTATTTCTTATCGGCTTAGATAGAAAGTACGTTTTGGTTTTAGGAAAACGTACTTAGCAGACTACGCCTTCTTTTGCGTTCGGTTTAGGTCTTTTGACCGAGTCAACAGTTGACCCGGGGCCCGCTGGTCAAGGATCATGACTAGAAACGCCTGTAAGAAAAGTAGTAAATGAATTAGAAAAATCTGAAAACGAATTATTTGCACACTATAAAATACGTATAATTTTAAAAATGCATAACTAATTCATCTTAACTCCAAAATGGATGAAACCACTTTTGATAATTTTTATTTTTAATGAACTTTATATCAAAATTGGTTTCAAACATGTCTCTATAGCAGAGAGTATTATTATGGAAAATGATCCATAAACTTATTATTTTTACAATAGAAAAAGTGATAACTTTAAAAATGGATAACTAATTCATAAAAATTCCAAATGAGGTAAACTCAACTATTCTGGTCTTATAATAATATTCCCTATTTATCCATATAATCCTTATACCCTCCACTGCCCTACAAATTTTGGCCAAATAATTAAATTGCTCAATGAGAATATGTTTGAAATCTGAAATTCAAACCTTAATTACTTTTGCATACTAAATCCAAATGGAATAATTATTTCACCTAAATTCATCTAAAATCATGATTTAGCTACTGTATAAAAATCATACATTTTTGAGTATTTCTCGATGCTTATTCGATATTATATTTATTTAGATACCGAGCCTATCAATATTGACTTATGCGCTACTGAGGAAGAGCAACTGAGTTATCAGCAAGGCAAGCATCATTTGAACTTTCTTTTGCATCATATTTGATCCCAATTTTGCTAAGTTAGTGCAATGATAATTGCTTGCATGCTATTTTTGATAATGTCGCTATTTTTGTGATGTGTAGTTTAGTTATCTCCTAATTCATTGAGGTTATACTTGAATTATTCCAGTACCACATGCTTAAGTTAGAATTTTTGAAATATATTATTCGGGTTTGCTTAGCCATGCAAGTCTAGAACCATTAGTTGATTGTCGGGAATAACCCGACAATTATAGGATAAACACAACTATCTTTATATGCTTTTGTTTCAGATCGTCGTATCTATTTTATGAGTTAAATTTGGTCATTTTAAATGAGCCTTTGGTCTGGACAAGTGATGGTTAGTGATGGTGCCTTCGTGCACGAGATTTGGGTAAGTGGTTGACTTGTCTGGACAGTTAAGGACCGAACTTTGGGTACCTACGGTTCAAGCAAAACTCGTGCTATCACACGCGGTGTATGGGCACTGCTTAGTTAAGTAAGGGGTTGGTATTGTTGAGTTGATGACTGGGGGTGTGAGGGCGTTTATGTGTTCCATCGCATATATGTTCCATAAGGGTGCCGATTGTAATTCTTTATTGTGAGGGTGAGCCCTCTTTAAGCTTTATTAATTGGGTCGGCATTTTCGGCACAACTTGCGTGCCCGTTTAGTTGTAGGTGGGTAGCCTACACTTAAACGGGATTACATCACGTATGGGCGAGTCAACTCAATGATATCAACTTGCTGAAAAATACTAAGTCTTGGTTTACCCGGCCGGCATACCATAGGAAGTATGCTATATTCGGAGGCATCTGGAGGCTTACGGGCTAATCAAGTCGTGTGGGTAAAGTAGTACACCCTGCAGGTATAAATCTATTCGAATAGCCGTGTCATGGTTATGGACGACAACTTGAGTTTGTGGTCGCTATCGTTAGACTTGGAATTAAAATTGTGGTATAACTTGGTATGGTCATGAATGGGATGTTCATGTATGTTGTTGTATCAAAGTGGACAGCCACTTTGTTATTTGGATGATTCATTTGTTATTCAATTTACTACTTATTCACATGCTTTACGTCTACTTCAAATTTGATTTTGAAATGGCACTTGAAAAACTAGTATGTGTAGGTTGTAAATTGTTGCATCTCTTTTTGCAAAACTAAGCCAATATGAGCCATCCTTTGGAACAACCTCTAGCATAACTAATTTTTATTTGTGTAAGACTTGTGAGTACCTTTGTACTCAACCCGGTTGCTACAATTTCAGGTGAGGAAGTGTATGAGCCCGTTGAGCTTGTTAGCGCCGATTTTGGCGACGCTAATGAGTAATGCTATCGTTTAACTCCCAGTCGGTTGCCGATGGGTTATGGGGCAAACCATGCTGGATATTTTGGTTTATTTACTTGCTTCCGCTGCTTCTTAATACTCTTATTTGAATTTGGCTGGTCGGCCGTTTGTAATAGATGTAGACTTTAACTATTATGTTGTATGTCTTTTGAACCATCTATGTATGTTGTTGTATGGATGTGATCAACGTTGTATGAGAGTATGAGCATATTGGTCGCTGATCTTGGGAGCCAATATGATTGCATACTCGCTGTTCGTGGCTTCCTATTTAACTCACTAAGTGTAGTGCTTGACTTGTTGGAGAATTGACAATCATGTAGTGCTCGCAGAGGAGCAGTGCACATGATCGTCGGGGCTCTAGTTTGTAGTTAAGCCTTTCACTAAGATTGAGTTAAGTTGGAATCCATTTACTTGAGGCCTTAGAGTTATGTCTTTAAGACCATGCTTAGTCTCGGTCTTACGGAGATAACCCGGGGGTCCTCACAGACGCAAAGGTTCGGATTCTTCGATCAGATAATGGAACTGAGTATGTTAACAAGGAGTTTGTAGCATATCTATCAGAAGAGAGGATACTTCATTAGACTACTTGTCTAGGAACCCTGCCTCAGAATGGAGTGGCTGAAAGGACGAATCGATATTTGTTGGAGGTAGCACATTCACTCATGTTTCAAATGAATATGCTAAAGGGATTGTGGAGTGAGGCAGTAATGACGGCAGTGTATCTCATCAATCGTATGCCTTCTCGAATACTTGGGATGAGGTCTTCAGCTAAACTTCTTTTGGGTCAGTGAGAGTTCAAGGTGCCTCCCAAGGTGTTTGGCTGTGTGTGTTTTGTACGAGATCACCGACCAGCGATTGGCAAGCTGGATCCACAGGCATTGAAATGTATCTTTATAGGCTATTCATCAAGTCAAAAGGGCTATAAATGTTGGAACCTAGTGGAACGAAAGTTGTTCGTGAGTATGGATGTGACATTCCAGGAGTTTGAGCCTTACTACATGAGTGGAGGTACTCTTGATTAGTTTTTGGAGTTCTCTCCTATCACTAAGGGTGACAGTCGAGAGGGGGAGAACAAGGAGAGTCAACGAGAAGAAGAAGTTATTATGGGGACAATTCCATGCCCAAACCTAACGGAATATGCGAGAGATGTGATGGACCCAAAAGAATTGAAGGTTTATCAGCGAAGACGCTTTAGGAAACAGGGGGAGAAGCCGAGAGACAAGTAGTCAGCACCTGAGCCACCAATGACGGAGCTTTCTGAACAGCCAGCCTTGCCAGTTGACTCAGTCCCAAATCTCTCCTCGAGTCTCTCTCCATCAAGTTCCTTGCCTCCCCTTGGGGCGAGTGGTAATGTTCATTCTAATGACTCCCATTTAGAGTTACCACTTGCACAACATAGGGAAACTAGAGTTAATGCAGAAAAGCCTCCAGTCCGGTATGGATTTGAGCATGACATTGCAAACTTCGTCTCATATTCTCATATCTCACCTGCATACAAATCATTCATTGCATCTCTTCAGACAATGCATATTCCAAAGGATTGGCGAGTTGCTAAGTAGGATCTTAAGTGGAAGGATGCTATGAATGAGGACCTTAGTGCACTTCAAAAGAACAAGACATAAGATCTTGTTCCACTTCCAGCAGGAAAAAGGGCAGTAGGATGCAAATGAGTGTTTACAATTAAGCAAACTCCTAAAGGCAAGATAGAGAGATACAAAACACGGTTGGTTGCAAAAAGGTTATAGTCAAACATATGTGATAGACTATGATGAGACTTTTGCACCAGTGGCGAAGATGAGCACGGTAAGAACGTTGATCTCCTGTGCAACTAACTTTGGATGGCCCCTACATCAGTTGGATGTGAAGAATATTTTTCTACATGGCGATTTACAAGAGGAGGTATACATGGAGATTCCTCTAGGCTTTGAGAACAGGTAGACTGAGAGGAAGGTGTGTAAACTCAAGAAGTCTTTATACGGTCTGAAGCAATCTCCAAGGGCGTGGTTTGATAGATTTAGGCGTGCAGTTTGCAGTATGGGCTATTCTGAGCGCAATGGAGATCATACTGTGTTTTATAGGCATAGAGGATCACATATCACCATATTGGCAGTCTATGTTGATGATATTGTGATTACTGGAGATGATACCGAGGAAATCAAGTCATTGAAGAAAAAACTGGGAGAGGCATTTGAGGTGAAAGATCTTGGACCTCTTCGATACTTTCTTGGGATTGAGATTGTCCGCTCTTCGAATGGTATAGTTCTCTCCCAGAGGAAGTATGTCCTTGATCTGTTGGCAGAAACAGGTATGCTTGGGTGTCGCCCTATTGCTTCACCTATTGATAGAAATCATAAGCTATGTGCTGAGTCGGGAGATCCAGTTGACAAGAAGTTTATCAAAGGCTTGTTGGACGTCTCATCTATTTGTATCATACAAGACTTGATATTTCATATGCAGTGAGTGTGGTTAGTCGATACATGCATGATCCCAGAACATGACACATGGATGTTGTCTATCGAATCCTGCGATATTTGAAGAGTAGCCCTGGGAAAGGCCTTTGGTTCAGAAAGAGTCAACATTTGAATGTGGAAGGGTATTGCGATGCTGATTGGGCGAGCAATGTGGATGACAGGAGGTCTATATCTGGATATTGTATCTTTGTGGGAGATAACATTGTGTCATGGAGAAGCAAGAAGCAGGGGGTTGTGGCTCGGTCTACTTCAGAGGTAGAGTATAGAGCAATGACGTTGAGTGTGAGTGAAATGATATTGATGAGGCGTTTATTGTCCGAGCTTCGAATATGGAGGAATAATCTCTTGGTATTGTATTGTGACAATAAATCTGCAATCAACATTGCTAACAACCGAGTTCAGCATGATCGTACCAAACACGTTGGGATTGATAGTTTTTTATCAAGAAAAAACTCGATGGCAGAATATTGAAGTTGGAGTATATCAAGTCTAGTGAACAGTTGGCTGACCGTTTTACTAAAGGATTAGGTCTTAGTGAGGGTGCTACAATATGTAATAAGATGGACATGATTGATATCTGTGGCCCATCTTGATGGGAGTGTTGGAGAGTTCGTGTTATATCTAACTAACAAGTTGTATTAAAGTTAAACTCTACTTCGAGACTATAAATAAAAGACATGGAATCCTATAAAATACACACAACAATTCCCGAAATCAACAGCCCGGTTGCCATGCCGACCGCTGGGAGGGGCGGCCCATGCGGCACCATATTGCTGTGTTGTTGGACACAAAACGACGTCGCTATGCATTACCGAAGCGGCTTCAACCCAAGCGACTTCGGTTGAAGCGGACGTGTGTGACGGATAGTACCCGTGTAACTGTGCTGTTGCGCAAGGCGTGATCTGGACGGCCGCCGCACATCAAGTTGACGAGGCCAGAGGTATCCCGTGGCGTGGGCGGCGGGATACGACAACAATCGTCTTTTCCGCGATGAATTAATCCCGGTTCGGTCCACCGATCAACTCCCTCGTCGGCTTGGCGGATGACTTAGGGCTTAAGAGATGGCATTTTGCGAATGAAATGAGCCTTGTGTGTGATGAGTATGTACAGTCGCAACGAATACCAAGAAGCACACGACAACGAACCACTGCTACCGACGTGTAATGATTCGAGAACAACCGGTGTTGAAATGATCATCCGCCGACCATGCACCGCACACCAGGACTAGGACAAAAACTGCCTTTTTGGCCAGCCGCTCCGGCCGCTGTCGCAATCTAGTGAACTTCGATCAAACCCGTTGAGAGGACACGTCAATGCTAGACAGAAATTTAAAAATAATTTCTACAGGTTGTTTAGAAAAACTTCTCTCAAACATCATTTTGTTCCTAAAATTATAGAGAGCCCAGCCAAAACGGTAAAACTAAACAAAAAAACAGTATAATCTTAGTATGCGCTCCTAGCTGAGCATCTCTTTCACACAAAACCAATCACACTTTGCTAAGATACAAGAGAACAAAATGTGATCAATACTTTCTTCAATACCACAAAGAATACAGTTCACATCCCCTTTCCACCCCTTTTTTAAGTTGATCAGCTGTCTGAACTCTGCCCTGATAACATTGCCACACAAAAATCTTGACTTTCAAAGGTATCTTACTTTTCCACAGTTTTTGAAATTTTCTGCAGATCACTCCCCCAAAAACTATATGCTTATACAAAGATTTAACTGAGAACAGTCCTGGTTTTTCAAGACACAACACCACCTTGTCCATATCACCATTAAGATCAATATCCATAACAGAATTTTTCAAAAGCTTCCATTGAATTTTCTCCACTTCACCAAAGATTCTAACGAAAGTGATCTTCCACACGCCATCAACCAAACAGTCAGCAACACTCATGTCAGGGTACTAGCAGATGTTAAAAAGCTTGTCATATATTTAACCTTCAAAGAACAATTATCAATCCAGACATCACCCGAGAAAGAGATATTGCACCCATTACCTATCTGATATCTTGTACCCCAACTAAACAAAATTTTCACTCTTTGTAAACTTTTCCAAAACTGAGAGCCTATCAAGGGAATGGCATCTCTGAAAGCACCTCTAGGGAAGTACTTAGCTTTAATAATTCTGTACCAAAGCTCATTGTTAGTTGAAGCAATTTTCCAAATCCATTTGGTAATAAGGCAATCATTCATAATCCTGGAATTAATGACCCATAAACTTCCATAATCTTTGGGTCTGCAAACAACCCCCCACCATATGATACTTAAAATTGTCACTATCACCCCTCTAGAAAAAATTGGATATGATAGAATCCATTTTTTTTGAACTACCTCATTAAACCTATAGAATCCCATGGTGTAAATAGAAAGACTACTTAAGCTACTATTCACCAACACTAACTTGCCACCAAAAGACAGAAGATTATTTCTCCAATTATGCAACCTCCTTCTCAATTTGTTAAAAACATTCTCTGCTGCTTTCTCCCCAACAGCACAGTACGGAAGTCAGCATGTTAAAAACATTTGCTACTTTAGTAGCCTCTTCATTATCCATCCCCAACACAAAAATTTCACTCTTGTAGTAATTTATTTGCAAACCACATATCCACTCAAAAACTTCACTCTTGCAGTCAGCTTTTACCTGATCTAACGGAACTGCGTGCGTCCGCGTCTCCGTTCTCATGCCGACTTCCCTCCTCCAAAGGCAACGTACCAATACCAATCTCGATCTGATGCAGAGCACGAAAGCAGGGTTCTCTCCTTAATTCTATGATATCTGCTGTTAAGTATACTACGTTGAATGCAACATCTGATGCTAGTGGCGATTCTCACTTTCTCTTGCAGCCACGCGGATACAAGTGTTTTAACTTTTGACCAGGTAGCAATCCAGACTTCTGGTGGATAAAGTCTTCAACTGGCACAGTTAGCTGGTGGTTATAGTAAGTAGTACTTCTGCAAGTAGTGGCATCAGACTCAAATTACAGTAGTTAGAGGGGAATGTTTCCCCTTCTCTAATTTGTCCTGTGTAACACTAGTACCAGTAGTATTTTCAACTGGACAGAGATATGATAGAAACATCACAGTAAGGGATATTAATAGCTGAGCGTTAAAATTCAGTGGTTGGTTTATTCGGGGTAAAAGTAGTGGCTGGTTGCAATGAAACCTGCTCAAAAGGTGAAAACTTGGCCAACACCTTTGGGTTTTAGCAGAAAGAGTTGACATAACATATATCCAGCAAAATCACTAGATTCATTGATGTATTCCAGCAAATATGAAATACCAGTAACCATTCCCAAAAGGAATTGTAACTGCGAAGCATGTAGCATAACTCACCATGCAAAAAGTAGTGCATAAAAATATCAGTATTGTTGTAAAATACTTTTTTGTAACAATATTATTATTTATATATCATTATATACAGTTGGATCCTTTTCTACTGTTTTCATTCAATATATATATAAACCTCGCATTGTTTAGTTTAGTGTACATCAGCTAGCTCCACAGCTCCATTTCAGCGCCGCCGCATTCTTCATCCTCCAAGCACTCCACGGTGGTCGGCGGCGGTTCCATGAGCAACCCCTGCGCCAAGCTCGCATAGTACAAATCGGCGTCCATACCGCCGAACATATCAACCTGGAGCATGTCATTGTCCAACGCTGCCCCTGTCGGCGGTGTTTCAGCCGTCAGAGCCGCCGCAGGAGCCACCGCTTCTGTCGCCGCCGAGGGAGACGGGGTGGCATTGCGCGTCAACACTGGAGCGGTCGACGCGCCGCCGGAGGCGGCAGTGCGGCTCGCGCCCCCCCGGCGCTGTAAGTCTGCCACGGCCTCGTTGGCCGCGCGCTGGACGTCGGGCAGGGCGGAGACCGGCGCGCGCGGGACGTCGAGCAGCCACGCGGAGTCGGCGAAGTTGAGGGTAGCCGAGGGTCCGCACAGCGCGAGCATGGCGGCGTCGTGCGCGCGCGCAGCGGCTTCGGCCGTGTCGAACGTGCTAACCCAGAGGCGATCGCCGTGGCTGCTCGGCACACGCACCTCGCACACCCACCGCCCGGCGCGGCCGCGGCGGCGCACCCCGCGGAACACCGGGTGGCGCGTCTCCTGGAACTTGGTTCGCCCAGCGGGGCGCTTCGGCGGGGAGGGCCAGCCCGCCCTGGTCCCCGACGAGGACGGCGACATCGAGGGGGAGCTCGACTGCTCAATACTCTTGTCCATGGCCGTGTGGCTACTGCCTAGCACTTGGTCTGTCTTGGTGATGGCTAGTGTTTTGTGGGGAGTAAGCGTTTATATAGGTATGCCTCCGGCTCCGGGTGTTGTTTACGAGTTAGGGCGCGGGGAACATGTGGATTTGGAAGGTTACTCACTCCTAAATAGAGCTGGGACTTAGGCCGGGTTTTTCTGGGCTGATCTGAAGCCCGGTCAGTACGGTACGGTCTAAGCACGGCACGACACGGTACGCGTCCGGGCTGAGTTGGCACGACACGAACGTCGGGCCGGGCTGGGTCTGAGAATGCGGCCCGTTGGACGACACAGCACGGTACGAAAAAAGCCCAATCCTCCAATCCCTCCCCCGGCTTAGCCCAATCCTATCCCTCCTCGGCCTGGTAGCCTGGTCCAATCCCGTTCTTCCCCTCCACGGCCTGGCCCAACCCTAACCCCCATCCCGGCTAATCCATATCCCCAATCCCACACACCGCCTCCAGCCCTCCACCCTCAGTTCCTCCCCTCCCCAAGCACCGCTTTCCTTCCTCCCTCTCCGGCTCTCTCCTCCCCACGCGTCACCTTCCTCCTTCTCCGGCTCTCCTCCGGCCGAGAGGAATGAAGATGGCGGTTGCCGCCGCCATCGCCGCCTCCGTTGTCTATAGTTATTTTGGGCTGGGCTTGGGCTGGCACGGCACGACCCTAGCACGACGGGCTTTGGGTCGTGCCTGGGCCTGGCCGAAGACGAGGTGGGCTGGCACGGCACGACGGGATGACCGGGCCGAGCTGGCACGGCACGACACGGTCCGAAGCACGATAGGCCTGGACCGGACCAGCGCGGCACGGTCCAATGCCCAGCTCTACTCCTAAATGGTGAGATATTTAGGCTGTGCCTGAGCTCTTGAGGGGGTAAATAAGTGTAGGCGGAGGGTTTGCCTAACGATGACGAGTTTGACGATTGGAGCACAGCCCAAGTCAGTCAGGGATACTTCCTTTCTTCTTCCTTTTCCTGTATTCTGTTGAAATGATCATGCGCCGACTACGCACCGCACACTAGGACTAGGACAAAAACGGCCTTTTTGGCCAGCCGCTCCGGTCGCTGTAGCGTCGGCCCGTACGTTTGCGTTGCCTACGTCGCCGACGCGCCGTTGCAAGTTGTGCTGTGCGGCTGTACGAGCGTGCCTGCAGTCAGCTTTTACCTGATCTAATGGAACCGCCTGCGTCCACGTCGCCGTTCTCATGCCGACTTCCGCCCTCCAAAGGCAACGTACCAATACCAATCTCGATTTGATGCAGAGCACGAAAGCAGGGTTCTCTCCTTAATTCTATGATATCTGCTGTTAAGTATAGTAAGTTGAATGCAACATCTGATGCTAGTGGCGATTCTCTCTCACTTTCTCTTGCAGCCACGCGTACACAAGTGTTTAACTTTCGATCAGGTAGCAATCCAAACTTACTGGTGGATAAAATCTTCAACTGGCATAGTTAGTTGGTGGTTATAGTAAGTATAGTTACAGGGGAATATTTCCCCTTCTTTTATTTGTCCTGTGTAAAGGTATGTACAGTGGGTGACATCAGCAGTTTATAATCTTTGCTACGTAAGATTTTTAATGACGTGAATGGGAAAGAATAAGGAGAGAGAATGAAGCACAGGTAGTATTTTCAACAGCATAGAGATATGATAGAAACATCACATTAAGGGATATTAATAGCTGAACGTTAAAATTCAGTGGTTGGTTTATTCGGGATAAAAGTTGTGGCTGGTTACAATGAAACCTGCTCAAAAGGTGAAAACTTGGCCAACACCTTTGGGTTTTAGTGGAAAGAGTTGACATAACATATATCCAGCAAAATCACTAGATTCATGGATGTATTCCAGCAAATATGAAATACCAGTAACCATCCCCAAAAGGAATGGTAACTGCGAAGCATGTAGCATAATTTACCATGCAAAAAGTAGTGCATAAAAATATCAGAATTGTTGTAAATACTTTTTTTGTAACATTATTATTATTATTTATATATCATTATCTACGGTAGGATCCTTTCCTACTGTTTTCATTAAAAGAAAATTATATCAGAATTTCTCTTATTCCTCGTTTTTTATAAAAAAAACCTCGCATTGTTTAGTTTAGTGTGCATTAGCTAGCTCCACAGCTCCATTTCAGCGCCGCCGCATTCTTCATCCTCCAAGCACTCCACGGTGGTCGGCGGCGGTTCCATGAGCAACCCCTGCACCAAGCTTGCATAGTACAAATCGGCATCCATACCGTCGAACATATCACCCTGGAGCATGTCATTGTCCAACGTTGCCCCTGTCGGCGGTGTTTTAGCCGTTAGAGCCGCCACAGGTGTTAGAATTGGGCCCTTATTTGTAAATGCCCATTCATTCCTAAATTCTAAAGCATGCATGGTTTAACACCCAGAAGGTCTCCTAGGACCACTCGAGAGGTCTTCCATGACCACCTAGGAGGTCTTCCAGAGACCACCCAGCAGGTCTTTCGGGACCACCCGGGAGGTCCAACCGAGAGGGAGGTCTAGACTGAGGGGGAGGTCCAAATGAGAGGGATTAAACCATGCATGCTTTGGAATTTAGGAATGAATGGGCCTTTACAAATAAGGGCCCAATTCTAACAATCCCCCACCAATTCCAAGGCAAGAAGCAAAGAGTAAGATAAAGACTTTTGTGCTGACGAGTTGTTAATATACCAGTCTTTCGGTGTAAGTCCCGTATGGGTTGAACTTGCACCTAGAATAACAAAATTCATTTTCTCACAACTGATGAATGGACTATGCCTTGAATTCACAGTCTTTCGTGATTAGATTTCACGTGAAATCTCAACTGATAGTAGGCTGTCAAAGAACCAAACTTAACCAGAGCTTTATATGGTCATGCTCCCTTATCTGCTCATGAGCTTTCTAGAGAATGCTCCTATTCTCGTGAACTGCGACCTCAATTAAGCTCAAGTAGGTGTATTCAATCTAAGTATACTGTAGGCTAATACCTTTTTCCCTCATTGGACACTAGAATACATTAAGGCTTTAAGCCATCCTCTTCCATACAGTTGAGAGTACTTTGTCTATCAGGATACGGGTACATATTTTATTAAAATGTACTTTCATGTTCAAACATCAACTAGTTTTCCCCATTGCCTAAGTCACGGGATCTCCGATCAAAAATGTATGGGTTACTGTTGAGTTGTAACTCCAATGGGCCTCATTCCTATGTCCATAGGCATAGCGTAAACCGCCTTAGTGCTAGCCCTTTTGTGAAAGTGCGCGATTTTTCTCGGTTAAGTATATAATTAGCATAATCACTCGGAGTTTCTCGGTTTTACGATGATTTAAACCTACGCTTCACATGTTTGGAGGACTTCATGTTATCCTTAGTACTTGTAACCTTAATCAACACTGTTTGATTATCACAGTACATTAGGATTGCTGATATTGGTTTCTCAACCAGTTGTAAGTCCAACAGAAGCTCTCTAAGCCATTCAGCCTCAACAGTAGCTGTGTCTAGTGCTACAAGTTCTGCTTCCATTGTTGACCTTGTCAATATGGTCTGTTTACAGGACCTCCATGAAACTGTAGCACTTGCAAGGGTAAACACATACCCACTTGTAGCTTTGATATCATCTGCATCAGAGATCCAGTTTGAATCACTATATCCTTATAATACAGATGGATACCCAGTATAGTGAATTCCATATGATGTTGTTCCTCTCAAGTAGTGCAACACTCTCTCAAGTGCCTCCTAGTGATCATCTCTTGGGTTAGAAGTAAACTGACTTAATTTGCTCACAGCAAATGATATGTTAGGTCTTGTGGCACCAGATAGATACATAAGGGACCAAATAATTTGTGAATATCTCAATTGATCTTTGCCTAATCTCTTATTCTTTCGAAGCTTAACACTAGCATCATAAGGAGTTGGGGAAATCTTGCAGTTCTCAAAACCGAATCGACTCAAGATTTTCTCAGCATAATGAGAATGGTTCAAAGTGATCCCATCTTCATTTCTGATCAATTTAATATTCAGAATAACATCTGCTTCTCCTAGGTCTTTCATATCAAAATATCTAGATAAGAAAGATTTGACCTTGTCAATAACAGCAGTGTTTGTCCCAAATATAAGTATGTCATCGACATACAAACACAAAATCACTCCTTGACCCCCACCATAACGATAATACACACACTTATCTACCTCATTTATAGAAAAGCCAGCAGATGTTAAAGTTTTATCAAATTTCTTGTGCCATTGTTTAGGTGCTTGCTTTAGACCATACAAGGATTTGATTAATTTGCATACCTTACTTTCCTGTCCAGAAATCACAAAACCACCCGATTGCTCCATATAGATTTCTTCCTCTAACTCTCCATTAAGGAAAGCTGTCTTCACATCCATTTCATGAATGTGTAGACTATGGGAAGAAGCTAATGCAATAAGCACATGAATGGTGGTCAATCTGGCAACAGGAGAGTAAGTATCAAAATAATCCTCATCTTCTTTCTGGGTATAACCCTTGGCCACAAGTCTTGTCTTGTACTTATCAATAGTACTGTCAGGCCTCATTTTCTTTTTAAAGATCCACTTGCATCCAACAGGTTTACACCCAATAGGACGTTCAATGATTTCCCAAGTCCCATTAGCCATGATGGAATCCATCTTGCTATGGACTGCCTCTTTCCAATACTCAACATTAGGTAATGCATAAGCCTCTGAAATATTGTTTGGCACATCATCCATGAGGTATACAATAAAGTCCTCACCAAAGGTTTTCTCAATCATTTGTCGCTTGCTCCTGCGAGGAGCCTCTTGGACTAAATTGTTATCTTCTTCAGGATTATCACTCATTAGTTCAGAGATGGTGGTAGGTTCAAGACTATTATTCATAGTTTGATTATCCTTAGTTCGGGAAGTACTGCCTGTAGTTCTCATAGGATAAATATCCTCAGAAAATGAAGCATCTCTGGACTCTATTATTGTGTTAACAATAATCTCAGGAGTTTCTGATTTTACTATTAAGAATCTATAGGCTGTGCTATTATGAGCATATCCTAGTAAGACACAATCGACTGTTTTAGGTCCAAGTTTTCTCTTTTTCTGCAATGGTATATTGACTTTTGCCAAACACCCCCAAGTTCGCAGAAAATTAACATTGGGTTTTCTCCCCTTTCATCCCTCATACGGAGTAATATCACACCTTGTAGTGATTACTCTGTTTAGGACGAAGGTTGCTGTCAGTATAGCTTCCCCCCACCACATCTTAGGCATACCGGCACTCTCCAACATGGCATTCACCAAGTCTATTAGTGTCCGATTTTTCCTCTCAGCCACCTCGTTTGATTGAGGTGAGTATGGTGGTGTAGCTTCATGGACTATTCCATGTTCAACACAGAATTGGGAGAATTCATGAGAGATATATTCTCCTCCACGATCAGACCTTAGTCTTTTAATTTTCTTTTCTAGTTGGTTCTCAACCTTGGCCTTATAAATTTTAAAGCAATTTAAAGCTTCATCTTTTGTTTTCAGTAGATACAAATAACAATATCGTGATGCATCATCAATTAGAGTTAGAAAATATCTTTTGCCTCCTTTGGTCAACAATCCATTCATCTCACACAAGTCAGAATGGACAAGATCTAAAGGTGCCAAGTTCTTTTCCTCCTGTAGCCCCTTAAAGGTTTTTCGAGGTTGTTTTGCTTGCACACAAGTTTGGCACTTTGATCCTTTGACAATTTCACATTTTGGAATTAAATCTAATCTGGACATTCTAGCAATACTATCAAAACCAATATGACAAAAATGAGAATGCCATATATTGACCTCACATTTATTCATACCAGTTGCAACATTCAGACTATACTCTAAAGTACTCATGTGGAATAAGCCTCCGCTCTCATAGCCTTTACCAACAAAGTTACCAAACTTAGACAATACAATTTTATTTGACTCAAATACTAGCTTATACCCATCCCTGCATAGGAGGGAACCACTAACAAGATTCTTGTTTATGGTTGGCGCATGTTGCACGTTCTTCAAGTGGACAATCTTCCCTGAAGTAAGCCTCAGATTCACTGTGCCAACACTAAGAACAGAAGCATGCGACCCGTTCCCTATTAGGACGGAGGAAGCCCCGACTGCCTGATAAGAAGAAAACAAGGAAATATCAGAACATACGTGAACATTAGCTCCAGTATCAACCCACCAATCAGTGGATTGATATGCTAAAAATATAACAAGTGGATTACCATACTCTCCTGTTGAGGCCTCGCCTATGATCACGTTGACAGCCTTTTTCTTTAGCTATATACCATCCTTGCTCTTGCGGAAATGACAGTCTTTCGCCATATGACCATTTTTCCCACACACAAAGTAGGTGATGTTCCTCATATCTTTCTTCTCAGTTTTCTTCTTAAAGCTAGTTGTCTTTTTTTTTGGTTTAAAGCCTTTGTTATTTTTGCCATATCTTTTCTCTATGACATTTGCATTAACCTGATTATTTTGACTGGAAGTGCTTGGTGCATCTTTTGCTCTTGCCTTTTCTTCCACATCAAGAGCAGCAATGAGATCCTTAATAGATATCTCTTTCCTCTTGTGCTTTAAGCCAGTGGCAAAACCCCACCATGAAGCAGGAAGTTTGGCAACAATGCCTGCAGCCACAAACTTAGGAGGCAAGACACAACCCAGATGTGCAATCTCCCCAACCAGTAATTGTAGCTCATGAGCCTGTGCAACTATCGACTTAGCATCGTCCATGCTGTAGTCGAAGAATTGCTCGCACATATAGAGCCACCGACCAGCCTCAGCTTCGGCATATTTATGCTCGAGTGCATCCCACAACTCTATGATGGACTTGAAGTCCATGTACATATCATAGAGCTGGTTGGCTAGAATGGTCAGTATGCATACAAGGGCTGTGTTGTTATCTGTGTCAAAATGCCTGGTCTGTTCATGTGTAATTGGATACTATGTATGGATCACCCACCACAGCCCCAAAGACATGAGCCAAAACTTGACCCTTGTCTGCCATCTACGGAAGTTCTGACCAGTAAACATCTCAGGTTTCATAGCATCAGAAGCACCAACCATTGCTAGATCATAAAAATATCCACAATAAGGTTTCTGGAATGTTGGAAATGTGGACAACATTTTAATTCCAGATTTTAATATGAGGCAAAGATCACTTAAAAAATACAGATGCATAAAACGATACTAACAGCAGACAACTCATTGCACTTTTAAACATACTCCATAAAAGATTTATAACAGAAAATGTCTGGTCGTAAGACCAACTCACAATAGGGCTCGATGAAGAATAGGAAGCGGTCACGGACTCGATGCAAGGTCACGGATCGTAAACGTCGTAGTCAAACAAGCGGTCGCCTGATTCTTGCTGCCTAGAAACCTTATTGCCACCCCGTGCAGGTGAACTCTGCAACAAAGGTTCGGAGATACCGCTCACCCTCCTTCCCAGTGCACGCCGAGGAGAAGGGACGGCTTGGTTCAAAACATCACAACCCTCTAGCACAAGAGGAAAGAGAGGAAGAAGAAGGATTCTTAGAATGGAAAAGATCTCATTTGGTAATAAGGGACAAGACCTCCCTCTCGGTTGGACCTCTCGGGTGGTCTTGGAAGACCTCCCGGATGGTCTCTGGAAGACCTCCCGGGTGGTCCTGGGAGACCTCCTGGGTGGTCTCCGGGTGGTCTTGGAAGACCTCCAGGTGGTTGTGGAAGACCTCCTGAGTGGTCGTGGAAGACCTCCTCCAGGTGGTCCTGGGAAGACCTCCTGGGTGGTCCTGAAAGATCTCGTGGAAGACCTCCTGGGTGGTCGTGGAAGACCTCCTCCAGGTGGTCCTAGGAAGACCTCTTGGGTGGTCTTGGAAGACCTCGTGGAAGACCTCCTGGGTGGTCATGGAAGATCTCCGGGTGGTCCTAGAAGACCTTCTAGGTGGTCGTGGAGAGAACATACTCCTTTGGAGGTTTCTCTTGGACCTCTTCGGGAGATCCTCTTGGACCTCCCTTGGAGAACGTGGTCATAGCTGTAGACCAGTGGTCAAAGCTGAAGACTAACATGTAATCAGGATATGGTAAATTCTGCTTAATTACCATTACTTGGTTTTTAATTAGCAGTTACCAGTGTTCTAATGTGTGCTTTATTGAGCAGTTACTAGAGAGTAATTGACTCGACCCTTAAAAGGTTTTCGAAAGGTCCAGACCAAATGAGATCTTTTCCATTCTAAGAATCCTTTTTCTTCCTCTCTGTCCTCTTGTGCTGGAGGGTTGTGCTGTTTTGAACCAAGCCGTCCCTTCTCCTCGACGTGCACCGAGAAGGAGGGTGAGCGGTATCTCCGAACCTTTGTCGCAGAGTTCACCTACATGGGGCGGCAATAAGGTTTCTAGGCGGCAAGAATGCATGACCGTTCTTTGCCTTTACTGCGCCACGATTTACCTTGCTTGAGTCTACTTCGCTTCCTATTCTTCATCGAGCCCTATTGTGAGTTGGTCTTATGACCAGACCTTTTCTGTTATAAATCTTTTATTGAGTATGTTTAGAAGTGCAATGAGTTGTCTGCTGTTAGCATCGTTTTATGCATCTGTATTTTTTAAGTGATCTTTGCCTCATATTAAAATCTGGAATTAAAATGTTGTCCACATTTCCAATAGCAGGAACCACCGCTTCTGTCGCCGCTGAGGGAGACGGAGTGGCATTGTGCGTCAACATTGGAGCGGTCGACACGCCGTCAGAGGCGGTAGTGCGTGTCGCAGCCCCTCGGCGCTGTAAGTCTGCCATGGCCTCGTTGGCCCCGCGCTGGACATCGGGCAGGGTGGAGACCAAGGCTCTCGAGACGTCGAGTAGCCACACGGAGTCGGCGAAGTTGAGGGTAGCTGAGGGCCCGCACAGTGTGAGCATGGCGGCGTCGTGCGCACGCGCAGCGGCTTCGGCCGTGTCGAACGTGCTAACCCAGAGGCGATCGCCGTGGCTGCTCGGCACATGCACCTCGCACACCCACTGCCTGGCGCTGCTGCGGCGGCACACCCCGCGGAACACCGGTTCTATTATTTTAGAGTTGCTATTTTAGGTAGGAGTCCGATTTAGACAAGGCATGTGTGAGTTGGAGTCTATTTTAGGTATGAGTTGTCAAACCTATTATGATTCCGATTCTGTAATTGGTGGGTATAAATATACATAAAAGATGAAAAAGAGGAGTAGCGCTTGGTGCTCCTGACAAAATCAGTTTTGTTCGTTTACTGCTCATTCTCTTGCCAGGCAAGCGCTTTATGTGAAAGAAACAGAGAGGTGCTGCCTTTGTTCCTTGCGCGTAGGTTCCAGGCGTTGGGCGCAGCTTTGCTACTAGCATCACGAGAAGACAAGGAAGAGCATGGGTGTTGCTGTACGTGTATTCACGTGAAGATAGGGGCACAGCTTCACATGGAGGTCCAGCGACGAGAAGACGCTGCTTCGCTTCATGCAAGTCACATCGAGGAAGGGATAGGACCAGCGGGTCCCGCAGAGGAAGCTAGATGAAGCTGTGACAGCGCAAGGACCGAGTGTACCGAAGTAGTAACAGTGCAAAGGTCAAAGGAAAAATTCCAACAATAGGTATGCCTCTGGCTCCGTGTGATGTTTACGAGTTAGGCCGCGGGGAAGATGTGGATTTGGAGGTTACTCACTCCTAAATGGTGAGATATTTAGGCGGTGCCTAAGCTCTTGATGGGATAATAAGTGTAGGCGGTGCGCTTGCCTAAGGATGACGAGTTTGGCGATTAGAGCACAGCCCAAGTCAGTCAGGGAAACTTCCTTTCTTCTTCCTTTTTCCTGTAGTCTGTTTGACCAGGAGAGATGGTTGAGATTACCAGTGCAAGAAGACAGAACTTAATAGTTTCAACCAATAGATGGATAACAACTAATAGAGCTACAAACTCACAAACTGAAGTTTATAAGTTTGTCAATTTACAGAGAGTCAAAGAACTAACAGCTCTACTAACCAAGTCAATATAGTAAATGCAAAGTAACCAAACCTTCTGATAATGATATAGCCGAATCAGCTAGAAATAAAAAGACAGCAGTAAGCAACACTTATAGAGCTCAAATTTGAATATGCTACCACTTCAATTTCAGTATATGACAGTTATCCTCATTGAGCGTTTAAACGGGGCCCACTGACATTACTTGCAAAGTCTCCCAGTACTAGACTAAATCACATAATGGAATTGACTAGCACAGTACACAATGCTCAGTAACGAAATAAGAAATCAATGTTCCTCACAATGCGGTTGGCACTCAAAGCCACCAAGAAGAACTAGGCAAGGCATGTCAAAAGACGTTGTCTCAGAAAACCAATTGCCTCACTGTGCGACGAATACCAGACAAGGTTGACGGAAACGCAATGCCGATCTTTGCAATCCGGGACACATCGAAACTGCAAAGTCGAGGTACAGATAGATGCCGCACAAGAACAACAGAAGTGCACCGGCCAAAGCACACCACCGAGCACTAGTGACCTAAGAACTGAATGATCCAAAGCTCTTCTCCGTCAGCAAGATCAAGTCAGAGAACACACACCGAAAAGTACTTCATCGGTGCAAACCAATATCTCTCACAGAACACCCAACAGAAGGAGAGGGTGCAAAGGGGAACTGACAGGATGCACAAGGTGAAGTATTCTGACCTTACTTGGGATGACACCGAGACAAGCACGTCGATGCAGGAGCTCTCAAGACCCAAAATCAATCACCAACCGAATCGAAGAAGAAGCACTAGATCCAAACCTCAATCTTGTTTTCTCTACCAAAAAGGAGGATCGAGTTGATGGTTTTCAAAGAAGGAAGAGCTCAGGGCCACGCGGCTGCAACGAACGGCCAACGCCCAAGGCGCCGGGCCATCCATGCCTCCCTCACCCAATTCTCCCTCTGCCTCTACAACCGTCCCAAGCACTAGCGAAAAGAGAGGGGGAAAACCATCGTGTGTGAGATAGGATCAGGTTGGAGATAAGACTCCAGCTTGCCCAACGCTCTCTCCTACCAACAGGTGGGCCTAGCCAGCTTTCCCTTTTTCCTTTTCTATTTATGCTTTTCTCTAATTGGGAAATTCCCAAAAAGCCCTCAAACATTCAACAGTCCCCACCAATTTATCAATTTGATAAAAGATGCTCAAAGTCTTGTTTAATGTACAACTTTTTGACGATGGGTACCTTGCGAGTTTTGTAACAGCCCAAAAATTCAAATTCTGAGAAAAATTTAAAAACTTATTTATTTTGGTGGATTTTCTAAAATTTTCTAAAGCTCTTATTATTAACCTTAAAGCTAAAACAAAGTTAAATACAAAAACTATTAACAAGTTTAAGTTGAAATTATTTTATTTAAGTCCAAAATCATTCTAGGAATTTCTGTGAATTTTTCTAGAATTTTTGGAATTATTTGCTATTTTCTAAGGCCTCTTTGAATTATCTGAATTAAATCAATTAGAAAATCAAAGAAAAACCTAAAACAGTGTCGGGCGAATTTGGCGGCCCAAATCCCTTGCGACGCACGCGCGGCCGCTTCGCTGCTGCGTTACCCCTCACCGCGACAGTTGGATCGACATCGGACGGCTTCGCCGCTCTCTCTTTCCTTCTCTTTCTTTCGCCGACAGGTGGGCCCACGAGCAATGTCGTCCCCTACCTCTTTCCTTCTCCCTCGCGAGGTTTCCATCTCCGTGCGTGACCGCCATTGCTGGTTTTCAAATCCTTTCCATCCTCGGCGAAATCACGATCTAATCCCCGAATCATCGCGCGCATTAAAATCGCCGCGTCGAATCGCACCCAACCCGGCCATTCCTTTCCTTCTTCGTCCACGATTCCGTTGATTCCGCCACGGACCGGCGGCGACCCGTGATCTACCGTAGCTCCGCCCTCCCGCCCTATATAAAGGAGCCGGGTGCGCTTTCTCCCCACACCACAGCGCCACCATCCATTGCCCTCCTCCTCCTCCTAGCACCCCAATTTTGGAGTTTCTCACCGCGCGATCGAAGCTTCACTTCTTCTCCGATTCGGCACCACCGTCCCTTTCGAGCCCCACCATCCACACCTACGAGACCGCGCGACATCGCTGGCTTCGTGCGCTCATCCATCGTCCCGAAGACCCGGAGCTTCTTCCTTGTCGACGACCCCTGCAACGCCGCCGAACCTCGCCGCCAAGCGACCAAAACGTCGATTCCGCCGCCCCAAGGTAGCGCGCCAGGACCCCATCTCATCCTCTCTCTGTTGGTATCACCCACACGACTTCATGCATGACGTAGAAACGGCCGGCGAGCTTCGCCGCCGACCTCGCGCCTTGTCGGTGGCGTGGTTCGCCACGTCATTGCCACCACATCGCCACATCAACACGGGTGGCGTGGCCACTGCGTGGCGCCACATCACCTCACCCCCACCACGTGGGCACAACCCCTAGGTTCATAGGTCCGTGGACTTAGTCCACGTAAGCCATGTCTATGACACATGGGGCCCACATGTCGAAATTAATTTAAATTCTTTTAAATCCCGAAACACTTGTGGTGGCCGACTTGCAATAAATGGATTTTCCTTTAGAAAAATAAACCGAATTTCATTTAAATTTGATTTAGGTTTAAACTTCTAAAATTCATAACTTTTGCATCCAATCTCCAAATTGGGTGTTTCAAATTTCTAAATTCATATAAAATCATTATCTAGCCAACTAAACCAAAATTATTTAATTTGAAGTTATTTTGAATCTGTATTTAAATTTAGAAATTCTTTTAATATCAAATTTAGACTAAAACTTGTAAAATTCATATCTTTTGAACCACAACTTCAAATTGAGTGATTCAAATTGCTAAAATCTTAGAAAATTATTATCTAGCTAAATAAAATAAAATTATTTCATTTGGAGTTAATTTGATTTGTCTTTTGGATTTATTTGAATTTCATTTGAATTTGTCGTACTCTCGCCAGATAGAGTTTGGCGATTAGGAGAGGTAGATCTTTCAGAGGGTTTAGAATCTCAAGACTTCAACGAAGGCAAGTTACATTCTTGACCATCTTGATCCCAGTATTTCAAAGTTAATTAATTCTGTTTTTAAAGTTATTATTGCATGCATATTTGTATCCAAGTATTTTAAATTCTGTTTTTAATTCTTAGTTATGCCAATTCCTTTGTATAGCCAATCTTGATGCTTGGAATGCCATGCCCTTGTCACCTTAGTAAAATAATTAAGATATTTATGCTTAGTCATTGCTTAGACCAAAAGATGATTTGGGAATTTTGCCAAAATATAAAGTTGTTTTGAAAATGAATCTATGGTATTGTTTTTACCATAGATGATTGGAAAATGTCTTGACAAAAGAAAAATAAATAAAATTGGTTTAGACTTGGGTGAATTGGATTGTTGGTGGGTGCAAGTTCATGCACGGGCTCAATCTGTAATGTTTGAGACCGGGGTTTGTTTTGGAAGTCACCCAGTCATGTAAGGACCGGTCTGCGGGCCGTGGATGTTAAGCCAAACTCGTACCACCACAAGTCTGGAATGGGACAGACTTGGCCAAATAAGCTATATTATCTCACCATGTTTATGTCTTGGAAAGATGTGGGAGTCGTGAAGACTTATTGATGATACCCACATGGCGCAAGAGGGGGTAGTCGTTGGTGCGAAGCCTTCGATTACGAAACCTTAGCGGGCATAATTATGTTGAAATAGTGTAGGGTAAAGGCCTCGTGATAGTCGCTTAGTCGCACGCCTCTGAGCGTGTATTGGCCGACATAATAAGCAAACTATCTCTTGTGGGTAAAATGTACCAACTCTGCGAGTATTAATCTATTGAATAGCCGTGTCCACGGTCATGGACATGCTTAGCGAAGCCACTCAAAGTTAGTCTCTGGTTTTGTTTGAAAAGACTTTGTCACTGGTTTATGAAAATGGGATTAGGCGAAGCTTTGGTGTAAGGGGTAGTCCTTCACCATTTGTGTATGGAGGTTCATCCTACACTTGACATTGAGAAATTGAAATATGATTTTGATCTTATTCTAAAATGGCCTTGGAAATCACTAAGAGTATTTAAACTGAAAATCTTTGTCTTATGCAAATAAACCATGCCATTACCCTTTGCTCACTTTATGCATGCATTCAATCATTTACTTTACGGGTGTAGCTTGCAAGCACGTGGTAGTGCTTACTCTTCTTGAATAATCTTTATTAGAGAAGACTTCTATCAAGGCGGTGAGGACATGGATGCTTAGGCCACGCTCCCAGACGATTGCTGTGGTGAATCGTTGGGTCTACTACTACTAATTTATTTCATTGTGTTTTACTTTATTTGGCCTCGAGCCCGTTTGTAATAAACTCGAATAATTATTAATAAAATGCATGATATGTTTTGATTATCACTTTTGTTTAACTGTGTACACTAGAAATCCTGGACTAGTGTATGAACACAGAGAATTCGGGATCCTTCGCTCCCGGGTTCGACAAGTTTGAACCCAAAGCCTAGCAACAAAAACTACGACTCTGCATAGACAAAGGAGGACTTCGCTTTGATGCAATGCCTTGGTGTGAGAATTTTCGCGCAAGTTACATTCTACACTGGGTGGCTTGCCCTTTCCCCACTCTGGTTGGGACGTTACGGTCATGTTCCCGTATCTAGATCATGAGTAGTTAAGAAAGTATACCCTTATCTTTCTTTGATCACGACCTCACGATCATACTCAATTAGGTGAATTCTTCAAGGAATCCTATAGGACGATTCCCGATACCATACAGGTCTCGAATTCATTAAGAGCTATTGCTCGACCTCCCATACAAAAAAGAGCACTACAGCTAATAAGACCCTTTAGATGTGCTCTATAATCCCATATAGTTTGTTGTCCTAGAGCCTAGTTCACGTGATCTCCGAGCTACTAGGATAGGTTACCACCAATATGAGCCTTTACATGGGTATGAGCCCCCATTCCCTTTGATACTGCAAGGATGGCCTTCTGCGCCAATCCTTTGCTGAAAGGATCTGCCAAGTTCCTTTAAGACTGGATGTATTCTACAGTAATAACACCCATCTCTCTGTCATGCCTTACCGACTTAAGTCGTCTTTTAATATGTTTTGAGGACTTCATATTGTCCTTCCTACTCTTTGCCTTAACCAGAACGGTTTGGTTATCGCAGTAGGTTAATACAGTTGGAATTGGTTTTTCTAGCACTGGTAGGTCAGAAAGGAGTTTTCTAATCCATTCTGCCTCTACAGTTGCTGAATCTAGAGCTACCAGCTCAGCCTCCATGGTGGACTGTGTAAGGATAGTCTGTTTAGAAGATTTCCACAAAACAGTCTCACCTGCTAGAGTGAATGCATAGCCACTTGTAGCCTTCATGTCATCCGAGTCACTGATCTAGTTAGAATTACTGAATCCTTCCAAGACTGCCGGATGGCTAGAATAATGTATCCTCAAGTTACAGGTCCCCTTTAGGTTCATAAGTACCCTCTCTAGTGCTATTCAATGATCATCTCCTGGATTGGATGTATAACGACTTAATCTGCTTACAACATATGAGATGTCAGACCTCGTTGCACTAGTTAGATACATTAAGGATCCAATTATTTGAGAATATTTAAGCTTGTCTTTTCCATGTCTAGTGTTTTTATGTAGCTTAACATTTGGATAATAGGATGTGGCCGCTGATTTACCGTCCATGAATCCAAATCTGGTTAGGACCTTGTCTACATAATGGGATTATGAAAGAATAATTCTATTCTCACCCTTTATAAGCTTGATGTTTAAGATAACATTAGCTTCACCCATATCTTTCATATCAAAAATCTGGGAGAGGAAAGACTTTATTTTATTGATTGCATCCATGTTGGTCCCAAAAAGTAATATGTTATCTACATGTAGACACAGAATGATACCTTCGCCCCCACTAAACTGATAGTAGACACATTTATCGGCTTCGTTTACACAAAAGTCGACCGAGGACATAGTACTGTCAAATTTCTCATGTCAATGCTTACGAGCTTACTTTAGGCCATACAAGGATTTAATCAATCGACATACTTTCTTGTCTTACCCTTCAACCACAAAACCATCGGGCTATTGCATATAAATCTCCTCATCCAACTCCCCATTTAGGAAAGCTGTCTTTACATCTATTTGATGTACTTGGAGTTTATATGTGGCAGCTAGTGCCAAAAGCACCCGAATTGTAGGCAAACGAGCAATAGAAGAGTATGTATCAAAACAGTCTTCACCCACTTTCTACGTGAAACCCTTAGCCACTAAACGGGCCTTGTACTTTTCTATAGTACCATCAGGTCTACGCTTTCTTTTAAAGATCCATTTGTAGCTCACTGGTTTGTATCCAGATGGGAGATCCGTAACCTCCCACGTTTCGTTAGCTATGATGGAATTCATCTCGCTATGGGCTGCTTCCTTCTAGTAATCCACATCCGGGCATGCGTATGCCTCTAAAAGAGTTTGTGGTTCATCATCCATGACATAGTAATCGCTAAGAGACTTTTCAATCCTCTGCCTCTTACTCCTCAACTCCAATCCTGGTGCGGTGTTTTCCACACTAGGAAGAATAAAGTGTTCATATGAACCATTAGGGTCAATGACTTTACTTGGTCTCGTAGGAAACACATGTTCAAAGAATGTCGCATCACGAGATTCTATCATTACATTTGTAGCAATGTTACTCACCTCAGATTTGACTACTAAAAATCTATAAGTAGTGCTATTTTTAGCATACCCTAGAAAGAAGGACCAAACTTTCTTTTCTTCGGTAACGGTACATGTACTTTCGCAAGGCATCCCCAAGTTCGAAGAAATGATAAGTTAGGTCTTCCCCCCTTCCATCCTTCATAAGGCGTTTCCTCCTGATTGCGAGGTGGCACCCTAATGAGGACATAATTAGCTGTGAGAACTACATCACCCCATGGTTAATGTCACAAAGAGTTCGGCTCTTTCTTTCGGCTATTCCATTCGATTGGGGTGAGTATGGTGGAGTAATTTCATGAATTATTCCAGTTTCTTCATAGAATTGAGATAATTCATTAGAGTCGTATTCAATGCCTCGGTCTGACCTTAACCGTTTGATTTTCTTATCTAGTTGGTTTTCCACTTCTGCTTTAAAGATTTTAAAGTGTTCTAGTGCTTCATCTTTCGACTTAAGTAAGTAAATATAACAATACTTAGTCACATAATCTATGAGAGTTAGAAAATAATGTTTGCCACTTTTAGTTAATATTCCATTCATCTCACAAAGATCAGAATGGATTAGCTGACGTGGAGTGGCGCTTCGCCCTTCAACGCCATGAAAAGTTTTTTAGGGTTGCTTTACTTGCACACACACTTCACACTTTGAACCATTCTCATAATTAAAGCTTGGAATTAAACTAATTTTGCTTAACTGCACAGTAGCTTCAAAGTTAACATGACATAAACGAGAACACCAAACATCATTAAATTTATTGCAATGGAAAACATTAAAATATTTACATTATTAAAGTCAAGAATATATAAGCAGAACATACCTCCACTATCATAGCCTTTGCCCACAAAATTACCAAATTTGATCAACATAACCTTATTGGACTAAAAAACAAGCTTTATTCCTTGCCTACACAACATAGACCCACTCATGAGGTTGTGAGTCATTGAAGGACATATAACACGTCTTTCAGAATGAGTATTTTACTTGAAGTGAGCTTCAAGCAAATCTGTCCAATCCCACGTACTGTAGCAGCGACTCCGTTACCCATCAGTACAGATCCACGGCCTTCACCTTGAAATGAAGAGAAACACGATTGATCAACACATATATGTCTAGTAGCACTTGTATCAATCCACCAATCAATAAATGGATTTGCCACAAAGGCCTGAGGTACATACCCTTTAGCACTGGAGCTTGCCTGTGCGACATTCACTTTGGCCTTACGACCTTTATGTTGACCAGGAGATGGACCCTTGCCTTTACGATTGTAGCATTGGTTGGCTTTGTGACCAGCCACTCCACACAGAAAGCAGACAATGTCCTCCTTCTTCTTCATTTTCTTGCCTTGGATCTTGTTTTGGGGCTGGTTCTTGAACTTTGGCTTCCTAGAGCCTCCAGCACTCTTGACCTCCACTTGATGAGCATGAACTTGAGCCTTCCCTATTCTGTCACTGGCTCTGGCTTGCTTTTTGACATTAATAGCTGCTGACAGCTCATCGAGTGTCAAGTTGTCGACGATCGAATTGCCGATCTTATGAAATAAATAGAGAAAAATGGCAAAGAGTTCTTGGGAAAGAATGTGATTGCTCTTTATTGCTATGAACTGGATCCTTTACAGGAAATGCTCTCGACAAGGTAGTGGACTAATCCTAATTACACTGAGCGTAATGCTTGCTATGCTATTGAATCAGACTTGAAGCATGGATCTAATGTCGATCGTGATGCTTCAAATGCATCCCCCTTGTTCCTCCGTGTTCCATACTTAAATAACCATAGAAGGGGTGACAGCTACTCCTGGAGAAGACGCCTGTTGAAAGTGACACGTCCGGTCTGAGGGTCAGTTACAGTTAGTGAAATAGTAACTGAACGCCGGTTGGTGTCTATGAGACACTCAACCGTATAGTGGTTGTTGTTAGTGTCTTAGGTCCATGAAACATCGCGTGGTATGGAGCAATTATGGCATGCGTTCCATTCATCACACGGTAAGGAATATGCTTGGAATCAGATCCAAGCACCAGTTCATTGTTATGATTAGTGCTTGCAACACTAGTTATATCGTGTGGGAAAAGTGTACAGCCTCTGCAGAGTGTTAAACAATCTATTCGAATAGCCGTGTCTGCGTTCATGGACATGCTTGGGGATTTCACATGAGGGTTAGATTTTCATAAAACACTTGGGAAGGGAGCTGTGTGATCTAAGTCATATGGCTGCGTGAATAATTTGATTAGACTTTGTGTTCTTTGTGAAAATAACTGTTAAATTAATATTGTTTATTTGTTTTACATTGTGTTATAATCTATTATTCATATTCAAATTGCAAATGTTGCATTTCTGGAAAAGAACCACAGAAGCCATTCCTTTGGAATAAGCCATCATGTATATATTGCATTCTGTGGTATGACTTGCGAGTACGGTTGTGTACTCATGCTTATTTTAATCAATCAATAGAAGTGGAGGAGTCTTTGCTCGCTTTTGAGGAGGAGTTCTACGAAGGTGTTGATCGTTAGGTCTTGGTCCCTATCGGTTGCCTACGGCGAATTGATGGGATTCGGCTCAAGTTTTGTTTTGTTCCGCTGCTACTTATTTCACTATTGCCAGCCCTGCGAGGCTTAATAAATGTAAAACTCGACCATAATATCAAAATAGTTATTTGTTATTCAAATTACTCATTTATACTATTATTTCATCTTGTATGGATCGATATTCATTTATGTTGACACTGTGCACACTAGCGTGATCCTGGACTAGTGCATTATACATAGAGGGTCCAAAATTGTATTTTTGGGTTCCGACAGAGGTGATATCAGAGCCATACTGACTGTAGGTCTTGATTTTAGTTAGATTGTCTATCTTAGAGTGTCCAAACTATTTTCTAAAGCAAAATTAACTTGCAAGACTAATTGGATTGCTTAACTTCTCTTATGTCTCTCTTGACTCAACTATTGCTGGAATTCTTTCCTCTCCCTGTTGTTTTAATTTGGTTCTTACCCTCTTGTCTGTCTTGACAGATGCCTCGGTTCTAGAACTATGGTGAGCGCAAGGGAGGACTTGCCGCAGAGCTATGGAAGCTGTTGCAAGAACTTGGATGATTCGACCGACCTATGTACAAAGGAACCAATTGGGTGGTGAATGGTCGAAGCCGTGGAGTGCTTTGTCGTTTGACCAACTATGCTCGGATGGACACTAAAGCTAGCCATCCTCTAAATATCTCTATCCGGAGGATGGTCTAGACCGAAGTAATTCAAGAGTCTTCATGCCTGGCTATCTTGAGGATCTGTAACATCTACGCTCGCGAGCTTCAGGATACTGTCTTTCGCTACCACCCCGTGCCTCCACAGTGGACCTTCCTGCACATTACCCGTCTATAGATGGAGAGCGCAATGCCACTGTGGTGCATCCGTGCCTCCACAGTGGACCTTCCTGCACGTTACCCGTCTACAGATGGAGAGCGCAATGCCACTGTGGTGCATCTTGCCCAGTTTGCAGCTGCTCAGGAGGAATCCTTGGAGTCAGCTGTCACGGAGTTGGAGTGCGTCTACGAGACCCTACAGATGGCGGAAGAAAGGATCGACACACTAGAAGAAGCCCTCTACGGCCAACACAAGCACGGGGAAGATCTTGAGGAGGAAGACCCTGAAGAGGAATATCCAGAGGAAGCTGAGGAGCCAGCAGAGCCTGAAGCACCCGAGGAGCCAGTTGTGCCTGTACCAGGAATGCCTGTTCCTGTTGTACCAGTTCCAGGGCACCAAGACCAGTTTGCGAGGATGCCAGTGTAGTTTCAGGTCTACAGTAGGCGGGATCACTGTTGTGGCTATGAAGGTTTTCTTCTCGAGTAGTTTGTTCCAGTTAGGTTAAGTCAGTTGAGACTTAGTGTGTGTGAGCTGCATCAGTCTAAGATTAGGAGTGTCGCCTTTTAGGCTGTAGTTGTGTGTCAGGTTCATTTGTTTTTCTTGTGTGTGAGTATGAGCTGCAAAGGTCCTTAGGCATTTGTTGCATCCATACTAAGATTCTATTAATATAAGTATTTCAGTTGATTTCTTGAGCTATGTTGGTTGGGTTTAATGTACCCCCTTGTTTAGTTCTTAACTTATCTTTGCTTGCTACCTTATCTAACCCATGGAGCATTCTCCAGATGGTTCAAACTCGTCATGCTGCTGCCAGTGGATCCGGAACTCCTGGATCAGAAGAGAATGAGTAGACACCAGCAGGAGCAGTCCCGCCGCAAGCACCTCCAATGAACAATAATCAAAACAACAACAACAACGTAGCACTAGTCAACCATAGCCATCACAGACCATCCAAGCTTGCAGAGTTTATGATAACTCGCCCACCCACCTTCTCTGGACATGTCTCACCAGTTGAAGCCGATGATTGGCTTCGTGTCATCGAAAGAAAGCTGATGATCACCCAATGCAGTGACCATGAGAAGGTTTTATATGCCAATCACCAGATGGAAGGCATAGTTGCCGAATGGTGGAAAAACTTCTGTGCCACGCATGAGACGCCACAAAAAATCACCTGGGAAGAGTTTTCATTAGCTTTTCGCCAATATCATGTACCAAAAGGAATTATTTATTTGAAGAAGGATGAATTCCGTGCCCTCAAGCAAGGAGGCATGTCAGTGACCGACTACCTCAATAAATTCTCTCAGCTAGCCTACTACACCATGAAAGATGTCGCCACTGATAAGGCCCATCAGAGTCACTTTCTGAAGAGGTTAAATACTGGATTGCAGGTCAGTCTGATCGCCCATACTTTTCCAGATTTCCAAGAGCTAGTCAACAAAGCTTTAATCCTCGAGGATAAGCGCAAAGAGTTGGAGGACAACCATAAACGTAGAATGGATCAGCAAGGGAGTCATCAAGCTCAGCAGAAGTCGAGAACAGTGCCTCAACAGTTCACTCATTTTCCAGCGCATAATTCTTTTAGAACGCCTGAACCAACTTCAGCACCTCGTCCAGCTGCTCAGAACTTTTGCAGCCTAGCGCTAGTCAACCCCAATCCCTAAGGCAATCATCAGAGCGAATCTAGATTTTTTTGTTATACCTGCCGTCAGCTAGGACACTTTGCCAACCAGTGCCCTCAGGAGGGAACAATAACTCCAGTAAGCTTCAACCTTGGAGCTACACTAGTCAAGACGCTAGCACCAAGCAACAATCAAGGAGCCTCTCAAGCTACTGGTCAATCCGGAGGAGTACCACAGTCGGTGGTCAGAGGTCGTGTCAATCACGTTACTCTAGAAGGAGCCTAGGAAGCACCCGACGTTGTACTGGGTAAGTTTCTAGTTAACTTAGTACCTACATCAGTTTTGTTTGATTCTGGAGCTTCACATTCATTTATTTCTAGAATATTTGCAACTAAGAATAACTTGGAAGTTATGCATTTTAAGCACACTCTGTTAGTCCAGTCGCTTGGAAGAGAGTTAAGCTCTAAAGTGGGATATTTGGGAGCTAAGTGACTCATAGCTAGAGTTGAGTTTCTAGCCAACCTTATCGTTCTAGACACCCAAACCTGAGATGTCATTCTTAGCATGGATTGGTTAACAAAGCAAAAAGCTGTGCTAGATTGTGGCCGAAGAGCCATAACAATCGAGAATACTAAGGGAAACAAGATAGAGTTTCTAGCCACCTCAGTGCGTGATGGACATCTGCTAGTTAATAGCCTGAAGACCGTTGCTTTGGAAGATGTGCCTATTGTCCGAGACTATCCAGATGTGTTTCCAGAGGAATTACTAGGGATGCCACCGGACCGTGACATTGAGTTTGTCATCGATCTAGTGTTAGGAACAACATTGATATCTAAGAGACCTTATCGGATGCCAGCTGACGAGCTAGTAGAAATGAAGAAGTAGATAGAAGAACTTCTTGAGAAAGGTTTTCTGAGACCTAGTTCGTCGCCGTGGGGAGCACCAGTTCTGTTTGTCAAGAAGAAGGATGGAAGCATGAGAATGTGCATCGATTATCGTGCTCTTAACGAAGTCACCACTAAGAATAAGTATCCATTGCCTCGAATTGATAATTTGTTTGATCAAATAAAAGGAGCCGAAGTGTTCTCAAAGATCGATCTACGATCAAGTTACCATCAGTTGAAGATTTGCCCGAAGGATATTCCGAAGACCGCTTTCTCTATGCGGTATGAACATTATGAATTCTTAGTCATGTCCTTTGGTTTGACTAATGCCCCTACCTATTTCATGAACATGATGAACGAGGTATTCATGGAATATTTGGACAAGTTTGTAGTGGTGTTCATTGATGATATTTTAGTTTACTCCAAGTCAGAAGAGGAACACGCAGAACACCTGAGGTTAATCCTAGAGAAACTAAGGGAGCATCAATTGTATGCAAAGTTTAGCAAGTGTGATTTTTGGAAAAAGGAAGTTGATTTCCTGGATCATGTAATGACAGCCGAGAGAGTAGCAGTTGACCCCGGTAAAGTTAAAGCAGTATTACATTGGGAACAACCCAAGACTGTTACCCAGATTCACAGTTTCTTGATAATGATGGGATATTATCGCCGTTTCATCGAAGGATTCTTAATGATTGCTAAGCCTCTTACGCAATTATTAAAGAAGGAGAAAAAGTTCACTTGGACCCTAGCTTGTGAAGGAAGTTTTCAAGAATTGAAGAAGCGTTTGACTTCAGCCCTAGTATTAATTCTGCCAGATATTTGGAAAGATTTTGATATCTATTGTGATGCTTCGTGTCAAGGATTGGGATGTGTCCTGATGCAAGAAGGAAGAGCTGTCGCTTATGCGTCAAGGCAATTGAGACCTCATGAGGAAAATTATCTGACACATGATCTGAAACTAGCTGCCGTAGTGCATGCTTTAAAGATTTGGCGTCATTACCTCATTGGTAATCGCTGTGAAATATACACAGATCATAAGAGCCTAAAGTATATTTTCACTCAGTTTGATTTGAACATGAGACAGAGAAGATGGTTGGAGTTAATAAAGGATTATAATCTTTAAATCCACTACCATCCCGATAAGGCCAATGTCCTTGCAGATGCTTTAAGTCGCAAGAGTTACTGCAATGCCTTGGAAGTAAAGGAAAACTGCATAGAACTTCTTGAGGAATTTCATAAGCGAAGGCTAGAAGTTGTATCTGAAGGATTAATAGCTAGCCTAGAAGTATAGTCTACCTTGGAGAATCAAATTCGTGAAGCTCAACCAAATGATCCCGTGATTTCAGACATCAAGCTTAAAATGGCAGAAGAAAAATTTAAGGACTTCACCAAAGATAATTAGGATATACTGTGGATAAATGGACGTATCTGTGTGCTAGATATCAATGGTTTAAGACAGCTAATCTTAAAGGAAGCCCATGACTCAAAGTATTCGATTCACCTTAAGAGTACTAAGATGTACCAGGATGTTAAGAATAAATTTTGGTGGTCAAATCTGAAGCGAGAAGTCACAGAGTTCATTGCCTTGTGCGACATATGTCAGAAAGTAAAAGCAGAACATCAGAGACCATCAGGTCTATAGCAACCCCTGAAGATTCCAGAGTGGAAATGGGAAGAGATCGGAATGGATTTCATTACCGGTTTACCCATGACTCAATCTGGTTACGATTTGATTTGTGTAATAGTTGATCGTTTGACTAAAGTTGCCCATTTCTTGCCAGTCAAAACCACTTACTCAGGAGATCACCTTGCAGAGTTATAGATGTCAAGAATTGTCAGTTTGCATAGTGTGCCTAAGAAGATAGTGTCAGATCGAGGAGCTCAGTTCACCTCTTGTTTTTTGCAAAGTCTGCATGAAGCCTTAGGAACTCATCTGAATTTCAGTACTGCTTATCATCCTCAGACAAATAGACAGGCTGAAAGAGTTAATCAAATATTGGAAGATATTTTGAGAACCTGTGCTCTAGCTAATGCTATCAGTTGGGACAAAAGTTGCCATGTGAAGAATTCTCGTACAACAACAATTATCAAGCCAGTCTGCAAATATCACCATTTAAAGCTTTGTATGGTCGTGCATGTAGAACCCCTTTGAATTGGTCAGAAACAGTCGAACATTTAGTATTCGGGCCGGATATTATTCAAGAAGCAGAAGAACAAGTGTCTATGATCAGCGAAAGATTAAAGATAGCTCAGTCAAGGCAGAAGACTTATGCTGATAACCGTCGTCGTGACCTCAGCTTTGAACCAGAAGATTTTTTTTATCTTCGAGTCACTCCGTTGAGAGGTGTCAAAAGGTTTCATGCTAAAGGGAAGCTTGCCCCTAGGTATGTTGGTTCGTTCAAGATTTTGGATCATTGTGGAGAAGTAGTTTATCAGTTAGAGCTGCCACAGTCGTTAGCAGGAGTACACGACGTTTTTCATGTCTCGCAATTGAAAAAGTGTCTTTGTGTGCCAGAAGAACAAACCCCGTTGGATTCAATCGAGTTGAAAGAATATCTCACTTACAAGGAGCAGCCAATCAAGGTTTTGGATGTCGTAGAGCGTTGTACCAGAAGCAAGACTATTAGTTTTTGCAAATTTTAGTGGAGCAACCACTCAGAAGGAGAAGCAACGTGGGAGTGTGAAGAGGAGTCGAAGACCGAGTTTCCTAGCCTTTTCTCTAGATAGCCTGAACCTCGGGGTAGAGATTCCTTTTGGGGGGGGGGAGGTTTGTAACATCCCAATTTCTGAGCTTTTAAAAATCTTTTGATTAGTTAGTAGTTGAAAATTCACCCTTTTGGTTTTATTTGAATTTTAATTAAAGCTTAACATGGACTTTTAGTATCAAAACAATTTAATATGATTAATGTCAACATCAACTATTGGCAAAACTATTTTATTTGTATTCTATGAGCTTGGATATATTTTCTAGAATTTTCCTGAGCTTATCTGCTATTTTCTATTTGCTATTTGTATTTTCTAAAAAGAAAAACTAAATAAAACCTCAGTAAATGCTTTGGGCCGAATCTCCTTGGATCTGGCCCAATCCTATTCATTCTTAGCCCAACCCACTCGGCCTATCTCCCAGCGCGCAACCCAGCCGCGCGTGCGTCCTCTCGCATCCGCAGACGCGTGGGCCCGCGTAGCTGTTCGGACCAGTCCGAACACGCTCGCACCCTTGCGTGTCGCTGACTGGTGGGCCCCGCGGCTTTGTCTTCGAGTCGTCTTCCTTACGTGCAGCTGCTGCTCCGCCTGCCATTGAAGCTTCTCAAGCTCTGTCAGACAACGGGATTTCTTCAACTAAATCGTACCTATAAAATGCGTAGAATCTTATCTCCTTCCTTTTCACGACCATTTCGGTTGAAATCGCATCCCGAATCATATCCTATCTACTAAAATCCTAAATTCGATTTCGTGTTCATTTCGGACTTGATTTGGGGATTCCTTACCCCGGCACGCCCGAGCCCCTATAAATAGCCCCCCTAGGATCGCTAGCGCCTTCGCACCCCAAAGCTCCCACCCACATCTACTCCGGATCCCTAGCGCCGCCGCGATTTGAAGAACTAGGGTTTCTCCCCGACACTCGATTCCTTCGATTCCGCTGCCGCCGTTGAAGCCCTGCCTCCATGGACCGCACCATCGTTGTCACCGGCACACGGGCTACCTCCAGCGACCACTCACACCGCCGGCACATCACCGGAGCCTCCGTCCGATAAAACCCAAAGCCCTCCACTGCTCAACGCTCGCTGCCGGCCAGTCCAATCATCCCCGATCACCAGTAAGGGTACCATCAGGTTTGCAATAACCTCAGCTATCTAGTGGTATCACCCACTGTTGGCGAAGCACCACCGAACGCTGTCGACCATCGGGTCCAGAGCCTTACCACCGTCAATCTGACGTGTGTGCCCAAGTCACCAGCCACATCAACCTATTGTCCTATGTGGTGCCCACGTGTCGGTGAAATCACCACCGCGTCAGCGTTTGCATGTTCGGTCCACCCAAACCTCAGATCCAAACCTCGGTGGACTTGGTCCATGTGCACTGTTTCACTGCCATGTGGGTCCCACATGTTAGGTTTTTCTTTTATTTCTTTTCCAGCCGAAATTTCGAGGGCTGACGTCATGCTGGCATCATAATCCATTTTTCCAGTAGAAAAATAAATCCCTAAATTCCAAAAATTCCTTTAGGGTTATTTCTTTAGATTCTGATCTTCCAAAGGCCATATCTTTTTCATCTGAACTCCAATTGAACCCATTCAAATTTCTAAATTCATCTAAATTTGTGATCTATTTATCTGGGATTTTTATTTAATTTTTAGAGTTTGTTTTATCTCTGTTATTTATTTATTTATTTTATTTGCTTCGTTTGCGAGCAGACATTGATTCTCCGGGAAACTTTGAAGAAGAGGGAGTGCATCAAGATCAAGATCAATACCAAGATCTATTTCAAGAAAAGTTATACCTTTGATCATGTTGAACCCAGTTTTTCAAAATTACTTTGATTCAAATTACTGCATTTTACTTTGAGTATTTATTTAAATGCTTTTAGGATTAGTTATTATCCAATTTGTTTATATCCACCTTGTATTGTTGTGTCATAATCTTTTGTCACCCTAGATTGGTTCTTTATGTAGTTGGTATTATCATAACACCAACGTGAGTTGGTTAGATATGAGTAGATTGCTTAGCCATGCCACGAGTCATCATTTTATGTGAGTTGCAATTATGAATTTGACTAAGTGATTATGGAACTTTATGTTAAAACTGTGTGCTATGTGTTATTACCTTGTGATAGCATGTGTTGCACTTAACCAACTAGGTGGGAAAGGATTTAGACTGAGCTAAGTGGTGGACATGAAGTGATATGGTGGAGCTCAGTGCGTGTGTTTTAAAAAGAGTGGTTACTTAGTTAGAAATTAGAAGTCTTGCCTTGGTCAGTTAAGGACTTAACTTTATGCGCCATTCAACTGGGCCTTCCATACAACCACATGCCTGATGAGACGGGCCTAACTTAGTAGGATACGAAGTCTCGACATTGATTACTCAGGTAGTAGATTAGGCACTGTGCAAGGGTGGAGGTGTGTACTACCAGGTAGATCACATCGCGGGACAGTTCGCTGCTTCCCTGTTCGACGATGTGTGTCAGACTAACTTTCTCAGTGGGTTGGTATCGACGGTAAAGCACATCGGGATTATCAATGTTTGAGATGAAGTTTCTGAAAGGTTTTGTTATGATTAGTGCTTGCAACACTAGTTATATCGTATGGGAAAAGTGTACAACATCTGCAGAGTGTTAAACAATCTATTTGAATAGCTGCGTCCGCGGTCATGGACATGCTCGGGGATTTCACACGAGGGTTAGATTTTCATAAAACACTTGGGAAGGGAGCTGTGTCATCTAAGTCATATGACTGTGTGAATAATTTGATTAGACTTTGTGTTCTTTATGAAAATAATTGTTAAATTAATATTGTTTATTTGTTTTACATTGTGTTATAATCTATTATTCACATTCAAATTGCAAATGTTGCATTTCTGGAAAAGAACCACAGAAGCCATTCCTTTGGAATAAGCCATCATGTATACATTGCATTCTGTGGTATGACTTGCGAGTATGGTTGTGTACTCATGCTTGCTTTAATCAATCAACAGAAGTGGAGGAGTCTTTGCTCGTTTTTGAGGAGGAGTTCTACGAAGGTGTTGATCGTTAGGTCTTGGTCCCAGTCGGTTGCCTATGGCGAATTGATGGGATTCCGTTGAAGTTTCGTTTTGTTCCGCTGCTGCTTATTTCACTATTGCTAGCCCTGCGAGGCTTAACAAATGTAAAAGTCGACCATAATGTCAAAATGGTTATTTGTTATTCAAATTACTCATTTATACTATTATTTCGTCTTGTATGGATCGATATTCATCTATATTGACACTGTGTGCACTAGCGTGATCCTAAACTAGTGCATTATACATAGAGGGTCCAGAATTGCATTTTTGGGTCCTGACATTTCACTTACTGAGAGAAATCTCCTCTGACCTCCTCTCATCCTTTCACTCAAAACCTTCTCCGACCACCTCTCATCCAAGATCTCAACCATGTTGGACTCAATCACCAACTGACTAGTTTCGGATTTGAGCAGAAAGAAACTCAAGGCTTTGGAGGTGAGAGGGATGCTACCAAACAAGAATCTGGTTCCTTGGAGATCTACAGCCGGAGAGCATTTTCTGAGCAGGGAAGATGGGAAATTCCAGTTTTCCTTGCATACATCGAATGCGGATTCATGCTACCAATGCACCAATTCCTCCTGAAGGTATTGGCGTACGACGAAGTCGAGTTGGTGAACCTCGCCCCCAATGTGATTGCCAATCTCAGCATCTTCGTATACCTTTCTGAAATGTACTTGGGGATTTTGCCAAGTCTGGAACTCTTCAAGTACTACTACAAGATAGCAAGGTCAGGGAAGTCACTGGGGTCGCTTGGGGAATGCACCTTGCGCCTCCACGACGGGAAGGCCAATGAGTACATTCGCACATTCCCAAAATCTTCATGGTCGTCATAGAAGAAGAGTTGGTTCTACATGACGGTCACCACTGATGTTAGTCTCTGCTTCATTGGTAAGAAGGCTCAAGAAACCCCAGAGTGGCACTCCTCTACGAAGAAGGAGGGGATAGTGGGGAGATGGATAGAAGCTATCCAACTCCTTAGCATCAGAGGTCTAACTTCTTGGCACGTGGTGAGTGATTTCTCCATGCACCAGATTAGTCCTCTGATGTCCCGAGCACTTCCAATGCTCTGGTATATTGGTCGGGGCTTCACAATCAAAGATTCTTCAGAAGGTAAATTCCAAAAAATCCCGACTGGTTTTGTTTGTTTATTTTGTAACCTTCAAGTCTCCCATTTACTTTGTACAATCCTTTCCCCTGAGGAAATCAGGGAGCGGATCAAAATGTTTTGCGCCGGGGAGCCTAATAACAAAGTTGATTTCCCTCAGATTTTAGCTATTGTCACTAAGGAAGAGAGGGAGGAGAGGCTCAAGGTAAAAGTAGCAACCTCTTTTCATTGTTTATGTATGTTCCGATCAGTTTTCCATAATACGTCTTTGATATGTAGTCGGTTGGATTGAAGATCAATGAGCTCACCGAGAGTTGTGAACCAATTGATCCCTCGACCGCTTCTGCTTTCACGACCACCCAAGATGGTGGTCTCTTGGAGGTAAGAAGAAAACGTTGACAAGGAAAAAAATACATTTCGAATGAAGTTTTTCATCACCAAATCAACCCCATGTTATTAATTAGGCGGGAGAAAAAGAAGACCTGCCGAGCAAAGCTGTAGCGGTCGTAGGCTCCGGAATGGTCGTGGTCGACCAGACAGTTGCTTCTAAAGCAGTTGTTCTAGAGGTTGATGAAGCCACACTCTCCGATCGGATGATCGAGGATCTTATCCTCAACCAACTGGTCAAGGATATTTCCTCCAACCTCTTGTCAGAGGATACGAGGGGTCTAACCAACCCTACTGGTTCAGAACTAGTAAAATCGGTAGAGAAGAAAAGAAAGGCAGGCACCATAGATTTTGCTCCAGCGCATTTCAAGATCAAGACTAAGAAGACAACCAAGTATGTATACATGAAAGATTCTTGTGGAAAATACATACCTTTTGTATTTTCGGTATTCTAAAACCTTGATTTTCCTTTCTTCTGCTTCTATAGATCCTCTGGTGTTTTGGTCGCCTCCGACCAGAGCACCACTGAGGAAAAGATTCTTGTGAAAAAGAGGTTGAGCCAGCCCCCAATTAGGTGGTAGTGCCTGCTCAGGAACCTGTTGTGGCTCCGACCCTGCCTATGGAGGCAGAGGTCCCTGAAGGGCCCCAGCAGGTTCCGACCCCTGCTAGGAAGTTTGCTGTTCAGGGCAACTTCCCTTATTGCCCCTAGTTCATTGATGATAAAGAACTCGATGAGGCTTGGGGGAGGATATCAGACTATCAAGCAGAGACGAGTCATGATACCATTTTCGCTAAATATAACGACGTAGCAATCTGGGTAAGCATCCACGACCACTTTGTATAGCCTTTTCCTTAAAGCTTATCAAAACTTTAAGAAATTTAAATTTACTATTTTTGTAGCACATGGTCGAAAATTTCGCTGTGATCGGAGGACTAACCCAACAAATCAAATTATTTTTTGGAGAAGAAGAACTCTGAATTAGAAAGTAAGTACTTTCTTCTTGACTTCTCCTCTCTTTCTTTGCCTATTTTGCTCTCCTCTTATTAATTAACTTCTCCACTTATCATATTTTATAGATTCAGAGAAGATTAAAGATGAGATTATGGCTAAAGAAGCCAGAATAAGCCAGCTTGAAAATGAATGCCAAGCTAAGGATCGATCGATTGAATACCTGATGACCAAGCACAAAGAAGTCCTTGAGACTGTCGACAAGAAAAGTCAAGGATCGACAAGAAAAGTCAAGGTAACTGGTCATAGACTTGACTAGTGTACTATATTTTTTAATTATATGTATTTATTTTTTGGTCTACTCATGCAGAGCAAACTCAAGCATTGAAGAGAGCAAAAAAAGATCTTGAGTTCGAGCGTGACAAGGAGGAAGCCTTTGGGTAGAATCTTGAAGAGAAGGTCAAGGCCTTCAACAAGATGCTCTTTGACATGTGGTCGGGAGCTCAACTACCTCTCCTAGGAGATCCAACGGAGAAGATAAACTTCTTTGGCCAACAACTCGAAGATATGATCTCCAAAGTCTGTTGAAAACTACTCAGGAGAACCATGCGCTGACCATGAAGGAAGCTATGGCCAACGGAGTTAGCCTTGCTTTGACAAAGATGAAGGCCTCCGGCCCCTCTGTTCTCATCCAAGTTGTTGAAGAAGACTTCAACTGCTCGGGTGAAGAAGCGACCAAGTTTTTCGAGGAAGTGACGCATCTCGAAAATAAGGTCGTAGAGGAAATGAAGGTAGGGTCTCCGTCTCGCAGCGACCAGCCTGATGGTCCTAAAGAGTAGATGGTTGTAATATAAGAATTATAAATGTAAAAACTGACCTTTTTATCATCAATAAAGTCTTTGTTTTATCTTTTCACTTTGCTGCATACTCATATATTTCCTAGCCCCCGACTGCTTGTATTAGTAGAACTTACTAAAGAAGCAGTCGACCAAGAAAAAGAGCAAAAGCTACGACCATAATACAAAGTATGTACTTATTATGTTGTAAAAAATATCTAAGTAACACTAGGAAATCAACTTGGTCGGAACCAGTGTATGATTTCGACTAGCTTTAGATCTATTTTCATAATCAAAATACTGTATAGTACATGTTGTGGTCAAAAGATGTTGTAAGACTTTTATTGATGAAAAGAAATCATACAAAGATGTATGCATAAAACGATAAGTGGTCTTGTTTATACATAATATCCAAAACTGGTCGTAAGGGTTGCTAAGAACTGAATACATGAGAAACACTTCGCGAAACATGCTCATGCTCAAGTCTGAATGGCAACGAAGATCGTAAGAAAAGGACCGTCGCTAGAAAACTCCTTCCAATGGGCTAGACAACATGCAGAGATGAGAGATTTCAACTAGGAGGCTTTTCGTGTCCCGACTAGTAGCCAAACGAGAGTAGAATAGAATGTTGAAATGAAGAAAGGCAGTCTTCGAAATCTTAAGCTTGTAAGTAACTATATGTAATTGTTTGTGTTATGCTTCTTTTACTCATATACTTCTTTGAGAAAAGAGTATGGTCGCGCATGAGAACCATTGGCGTAATGGTCACGACTAGGACCTTTATGGCGTTTAACTTATATGTCTGAGCCAGAGAGTAAAAGAGATCCTTTTTTAAGGATATCAGAGAGAATTGGGTCTTCTCCGACCAGTTAAACAATAATAGTATGTGACCATATAACGAATAGACATATAAACAATATCACTCATCGAAGAAAGTAAAGAAACGATGAATCTTTATTGAAATTGACATAATGTAAAATACATTTATACAAAGAACTTACGCAATTGATCAATATTCCAAGAATTAGACAAAATACGCCTGTTTGATATGGTTAGTCGTACCGAACTTGGTCTGGTGACTTCGACCACAGTGTATGGACCTTCCCACTTGGGAGAAAGTTTATTGCCATTAGCCTGGTTCTGATTTTTTTTGAGAACTAGATCACCTATAGCTAGGCTACGAGGTTGCACCTTACGACTGTGATACCTTTGCATGGCTTGTTGGTAAACCATCGATCGTATTAGGGCTTGGTTTCGTCGTTCCTCAAGTAAATTGATGTTGTCGAGTCTTCGATTTTCTTGATCTTTTTGGTTAAAATAATAAGTTCGAGCAGAGCCAATTTTTAGTTCCGGAGGAAGCATGGCTTCAGCACCATAAACCAAAACAAATGGTATTTCACCAATCGCACGACTGGTTGTGGTTCGAACAACCCATAATACACAAAGAAGCTCTTGAACCCAAGCTCCTATCCGTTTTGTTAACTGGTCGAACACTCGGCATTTCACTCCTTGCATTATGATACCATTAGCTCGCTCGACTGCTCCATTACTCTGCGGATGAGCGACAGAAGCGAAATGTATATTGATACCAAGATCTTCGCAGAATTCCTAAAAATTTCCTCTAGAGAACTGGGTATCGTTATCTGTGATTATACGATTGGGTATAGCAAATCGTGTGATCATATTTTTTGTGAGGAACCTCTCATCGGCTTCAATTGTTGTTTTAACAATTGACTCAGCTTCTATCCATTTTGTGAATGTGTCAATCATGACGAAAAGGAATTCGAAGCCCCGGGTGCTCTTGGAAAAGGTCCCAGAATGTATAGTCCCCAGGTTGCAAAAGGCCAAAAAAGAGGTATTATTTGCAAAGCTTGTGCCGGCTGATGTACTTGTTGACTATGAAATTGACATTGTACGTACTTCGTCACGAGCTATTTTGCATCATGAAGGGCAATTGGCCAGTAGTATCCTTGCCTAAAAGCTTTGTCGACCAGTGTTTTGTAGGAATGATGTGCTCCACAGACTCCTCCATGAATGTCAGATAGCAACTTAATGCTATCCGTTTGAGATATGCATCTCATCAACACTCCGTGAGATCCCCGTTTGTAAAGGGTACTTTTGACCAGAGTGTATGATTTAGCTTTTCGAGCTATATGATCAGCCTCTACATCATTTTTAGGAATAATGCCATGTTGAAGATAATTGTAGATCGACATCATCCAATTGCAACTGGGGTCAATTTGCATGACCTCCAGAGGAGCATCTAAGTCCTCGGAAGGTTCGACTACCGAGGGTGAATTGAGTTGCTCGAGGAAAACTCTAAGCGGGATGGGTGACCGTGTGGAGGCCATCCGTGCCAACTGGTTTGCTAGAAAGGTTTTCTTTCTAGGAATATGTTGGATCTGAAAACCGAAGAAGTGTTTTTCGAGTTTTCGTACTTCCGCCAAATAAGATGACATCTTGGTACTTGAGCATTGATACACTTTTCTGACTTGATTCGCTACTAGTTGAGAATCGTCTTTCACTAGTAATCCGTGAATCTCGAGCGCTCTAGCTGTTCAGAGTCCTGCTAGTAAACCTTCGTATTCTGCCACATTGTTTGTAGCAGGAAAGTTTAACTAAATGATGTATTTGATGTGTTCTCCAGTAGGGGATATCAAGATGATTCCAGCCCCCGAGCCTTTGAGCATCAAGGGATCGTCAAAGTACATTGTCCACTCGTCGTGGTGTTCGTACTCGGACCCTTGGGTGGGTTCAGGGTTCGTCCATTTGCTAATGAATTCTGCTAAAGCCTGGGACTTGATTGATGTTCATGATATGAAATGGAGGTCAAACACCCCAAGCTCGATTGCCTATTTTGCTATTCGTCGTGATGATTCTCAGTTTTCGAGAACTTGACCGAAAGGATATCCCATTGGTACGACCACTATGTGGGCCTGAAAGTAATGTCTTAGTTTCGTTGAAGCCATAAGGAGACCATAGAGCAACTTTTGTACCTGTAGATATCGTTCTTTTGGTTCATGTAAGACTTCACTTACGTAATATACTGGTCGTTAGATGTTGTCATGCTCAACGACTAATACTGCATTGACCGCTTGTGGCATTGCAGCCACATATATCAACAATGTTTCTCCTTATCTTGGAGACACTAAGATCGGGGCACTCATAAGGTACTTCTTAAGATCTTCAAAGGCATCGTTTGCCTCTTTAGTCCATTCGAAACTTTCATGTTTCCGAAGAAGTTTGAAGAAATGTAGTCCTTTTCACCTAACCGTTCTATGAAACGACTTAGCGCTGCCATACAGCCGATTAGTTTTTGGACTTCCTTGTTTGTGGTCAGAGGGCGCATCTGGTCGATGGCCGATATTTTTGCTGGGTTTGCTTCAATCCCTCTAGCTGAAACTAGGAACCCAAGAAGCTTTCTAGAAGAAACTCCGACCACACACTTCTCTGAATTTAACTTAAGGTTATACCTTCTTAAGTTATTGAAAGTTTCGTGTAGGTCGGAAATGTGGTCACCAGCATTGATGTTTTTCACAACCAAGTCATCAACGTAGGCTTCCAGATTTCGACCTATCTGAGAATTAAATGTTTTTTTGCTTTAACCTCTGAAAAGTCGCACCATCATTTTTGAGCCCAAATGGCATCTTAACATAGCAGTAAGTGCCATATGGAGTGATGAAGGAAGTTTTCTCGTCATCATCTTTACTCATATTGATCTGGTGGTACCCTGAATATGCATCTAAAAAACTTAGCAACTCACACCCGGAGGTAGAGTCTACAAGTTGATCAATGCGTGGAAGGGGAAAGTCATCATTCGGACAAGCTTTATTAAGATCTATGAAGTCAATACACATTCGCCACTTCCCATTGCTTTTTCTAACCATTACAGGGTTGTCAAGCCACTCTGGGTGGTTGACTTCATGAATGAATCCAGCCTCAAGAAGCTTGTCGATTTTCGACTGGATTGCCTCCTTCCGATCAGGTGCGAAGTGCCTTAGTTTCTGCTTGACCAGTTTTTTATTAGGCTAGAGAGCTAGCATGTGCTCGATCACCTCCCTGGGGACTCCGAGCATGTTGGATGCCTGCCAGGTGAATACATCCTGGTTTGCTCAGCAGAAGGAGACGAGCGACTCTTCCTATTTGGGGTCGAGTCCTGCCCCGACTAGTACCTTTCGGGTAGTTGCGTTAGTATTTCTTGACCAGATGGCATTTAAACACTTTCTGGAGAAGTGTCTTTGTCTAGTGGTACCTCCTTGGTCTGGTTGGAAGGCTTTGGCACCATCTTTAGCCTCGAGTGCTTGATCTGCATGGTAGGCGGATTAGTTTCTCTGGTCGGAAGTTCATCGACCAGTTCTAGGGATTTACGATCACATGCATAGGCCATTTTTCGATCTCCTCGAACCGTGATGACTCCTTTCGGTCCTGGAATTTTTAAACTCTGATAACTGTAATGTGTGTCTATCAGGAATTTTGCCAATGTCGGACGACTGAGAATTCCATTGTATGCGGTTTCGAAATCCACCACATCAAATGGAATCTTTTCTGTTCGGAGGTTATCAGGTCTTCCGAATGTAACCGGCAGGGACAGTTGCCTTATCGGTTTAGTGGTAGAACCAGGAACTATACCATGAAAGACATATTTCACATGTTTTACCTCCGACCTAGGAATTTGCATTTCTTCCAATGCTCCTGTAAATAGAATGTTCAAAGAACTACCTCTATCTATTAAGACTCAATTTACTTTGCAATTATTAATTGTAAATTCAACAACGATAGGGAACCTACCTGGTTGAGTCGACGGGATGGGGCAGTCTTCATTGCTGAATGAAATAACCATTTTCGACCACCTGGATGGCTTAGCCATCTTCGTCCTTCTTGGAGCTTGGTTCTCCGAGTTCTGTTATGGAGGGGAAGAGACCTTTATCTGAGCGGTAATCCTCCAGCTTCTCTTGCCAAGCTCGGCATGTGTGTAGATCATGCCCTGCCGTCTGGTGAAGTGGACACCACTTCTTGTTCTTCTTGTAGTCGTTGGTCGGAGTCTTAGCCTTGTTCCGACCGGAAAAAGCTTTCCTGCCTTTGGTAAATTTTTCTGAAATCGCAAGGACTTCCTTGTTGTCGGGCTTACGATTCCTCTTATCCTTGAGAGAGTTCTTGCTTTTCTTCTCTTGTTTCTCTGATCCAGGTTGAGGGATCTTGTCTTTTTGATCAATAGCTTCTCACCATTCAACCGCTTCGCTTGCGGCTGCGTACTTGTTTGCCATGTCAAAAAGTTCAACAGTCGTTCGTGGAGGATTCATTGCAATATCCTCCGTAAATTGCCAATTCCTCATCCTTGCTTTAAAAGTCTGGATAACAGAAGACCTCTAGGATAGAGTTTCGAACTTGGCTAAACCTTTTAATATATTGACGAAGAGTTTCATTGGTCTTTTGCCTTATCCGATGGAGATCATCCTCCTTTCTGGGGCGGTCGCACGTCCCTTAAAAGTTGGCGATCAGAGTGTCACATAGCTGCTCCCAAGTGTAGATAGATCCAATCGGTAGGTTAAGAAACCACAACCGGGCAGACCCTTCAAGGACCGTGGGCAAGTAGTTTGCCATCACGTTGTCATTACCACCAGCCGCTTTGATGGTGGTAGTATAAATTTGAAAAAAATTCTAAGGGGTTCTGAGTCACATTGAACTTCTCTATGTTGGTTAGTTGGAACCTGTCTGGCCAACAAATAGCTTGGAGTCTTGCCGAGAATGCTCGACAGCCCGTAATGGAGTCATAGCGTCTTCTTTGAAAAGGAGCCGGATTGTAGTCGGTTGGGGATAGGTTCCTTAGGTTTGCATACCTAGTATTCGGTGTCCCAATCTAGTCGTAGACGTTAGTGTTACTTCTTTGACCACCTGCTTGGTTCAGACGATGCCGAAGGTCATCGAAACCAAGCGGTCTTTCCTCTTGACGAGGAGGAGTGGCTACTGGGAAGAGCTATCTCCCCTCGTGACTCCCTGGTCGGAATCTACGAGGGGATCTTAGTATCAATCGGCCCTCCATCTGACCATGTTTCCCTCTGCTTAGGGAGGAGCGCTGGGATGAAGTCATCGTTTGACTTTGCGAGTGCCTTTGCTCTCGGTACATTTCTATACGCTGCATGGTTTGTTGAAGGATCTCCGATACCTGTCCTGCAAGTTGAACATAACCTGGAGTCTGAGTTATTCAGAATGTCCCGAACTCGTTGCAGGTTTTGTATTGTTACCGAAGGTCTTGAAGGATTCCCGCCAACAGGGGGCGTTTGATGAGTCGAAGTTCCCTCCGACCTTCCGGTTTGTCCTGTCCGATCTATCACGCACTATGAGGTAGGAACAGACGAATTAACTAATTGACGTCCGTCAGTTCGTTCGCCTTCACAAGTTGGTGCTTGAGTGTCCACACCATTTCCATCAGCAAGTGATGGCAGGACAAGCCGTGGAGGACTGTGGTTGGCATCTTGACCGGTATCTCCGATTGCATTAACCTCGTGGCGCCAACAACAATCCTCCGACGAGTTTCCGTCATAGCTAAGGGAGAGACTTCCATTGCTTTCGCAAGGAGACTCCATGATGGGGAGTGGTCGGAGATTACCTATAATATCCCAAATCTGGGTGTGTGTTTCAAATGTAAGAAAATGAGGAGAAATTAAAACTTTTCTTGTATCTTGATGTTTTTGAACTTTTCTGTAATTCTTGTAAAGGAATTGTGGGAAATCAAAAACCTAAATCTCCCATTTGACTAAAGTTATGACCCCCTTGTTGAGAATCTTATGTTCAACCTCTAGAAATATTTTTCCTTGGTTCTAGGGAGGCTGTGTGACCCCTCTGAAAAATTTCATAATTTTTAGAAATTATTTGATAATTTTTAGAGGCCAGTCAAACCCTAGAACAAATCTTGAGAAATTTCTGGAGAAAAATGCTGTGCATAAAAACCTCTAGAAAATTTACACAAGGTTTATCCTGGAGTGAGGAACCTCCAGTCTAAATTTCAGAATTTTTGGAGTTAGTTTGCTACCACTAAAAATTCTTCCAAGTTTCAGCTTGTTTCAAACCCTAAGTCAAACCTCCTGTTGGGTCTAGGTCAGACCCGAGCCCAATTGCGTTTTCTGGTTGAACCCAACCCTCTTCTTTCCCAGTTCAACCTGTTCAAACGCTCGTTCAATCTCAGCCGTTTGTTTCTAATCGGACCGCTACGATTGCGTGGGAGCGTTTGGAGCCCTCCAAACTTCACGTTTAATCCCGGCCGTCCATTTTCAATCCAACCGTCAGTGGTTTGGCCCGTGCCTTTTTGGTCTGGCTCAACCCATTCGTTGAACTTCGGACCCAAGCCGTTTTGAATTGTTTCACTGACTGGTGGGCCTTGCTTGCTTGGTCATCTTCTTCCCCGGTCGCACCCATGCATGCGCGCCAGTGCGCCATGGTGTGGACAGAGCGAGAGCGCAGTGCCTTGTCCCTTCCTCTTCGTCCTTCAACGGCTCTTAGCTTTAATTGCTGGTCAGGGTTGCCCTCAAAGTCGTTGTCTTCACCTGCTCCCATCTTCTCAAGCTCGCCCATGGTAGCGCTGGACCGAGCTCATCTTTGATTTTTCCGTTGCTCAATCCCTTGCTCCCCGGCTATAAAAATCCCCCAAGCCCCACCTCTGCCTCTTTTAGTCACCACCTTTATTTCACCTAGCTCCTCTTGGCTTGTGTGAGCTCAAACCCCCAAGAACCCCGAAATCGCCATTGACGGCCATGGAAGCTTCTTCGTCGTCCCGACGCTTCAGTGGTTCCCTTGCAAATCTTATCGCGTCACTTTGCGCCCCTCATCATCTTGAGCATTTCCCCTAACTTAATTTCGTTTGGCATTCACAGGGAGTGTCAAATTTGGGAGTTGATCTTTGTCGACTGTGTTCATTCCCTTTCTTCCTTAGCGCCGGTAAGCACCCCAGCTCTTCAATTCTTTGCTCATGGACCTTCTGTGAGCCCTGTTGAAGCTATCTTGATGACCCGGTCTTGTTCTTTTTGCTCAGACCGTCATCTCCTCGTTGTCTTCTTCGTCGCCGGTGCGGTGCTTCGTCGCCGGAGCAACTTCGGCCATCTCCTTGCCTCTCCAGCGTTAAGGTAGTTCCCTAGTAGTCCCTAGAAGCTTGGCACCTGCTTCTCTGAACCGCTGCGGAGCTCCTTTTTGCTTTTCGTCTTTGGCCGTGCGTGGCATTGCCGCCTTTCTCCGGCTCGCCGCCGTTCTAGGCCGGCGCAACCGTCGAGAGTGCCACCAGTGGGTGTGCAATGTTATTATGAACCCATTCGTACCTTTGGTTTGCGCCGCTGTGACCGGAGTCGCCGGCGGTGAGAAAATCTCTGAGCTCAGCTCTTTGTCGGACGCGCGCACAGGAACAGTGCCGTTGTCATTAGGACAAAGCTTCGTCATTAAATGAGCTAATCATTGTTAATAACTGGTTAGTAATTAATAGCTATCCTAAAGTTAACTCTAGTGTCTCTATCGGGGTGGGCCCGCGCACTTAAAACGCCACCGTCATGCATGCGCCGCGTTAAGTCTTGTGGTGGGCCCATCTCGAGATCAACGGCCCAGATCTGTTGAGACTTTCGGACCTCCGGGTTTCTCAAATCGATGTGGGCCGTTCATTTCTTGATCTATGGCTCAGATTGTGTGAACGTTCGGACCACTAAACCTCCACCGTCCGATCTAGATCCAACGATCTAGATCGCTGTGAACGTTCGGACCACCGAACGTCAGCCGTCCATTTTGAGATCTACGGTCGAGATCTGTGGGACTTTCGGACCCTGGACCTCCCCGTAGCTTTGGGCCGTCCATTTTGAGATCAGCGGCCTAGATCGATTGGAACGTTCGGACCGTCCAAACGTTACCTCGCTCTGAGCCGCTCGTTTCTTGATCAACGGCCTAGATCGCGTGGGACGTTCGGACTGTCCAAACGTCACTTCAATGTGGACCGTTAGATTTCAATCCAACGGTTGGCTCTGTTGGGTTGTGAGCGCGCGCGTGCGTCCGTGCGCATGGGCCGTTATATTTGATCTCAACGGCCCATGTTTTTCCAGGTTGTGTAAGTTTAAAAGAAAAACCCAGGGGGTTTTATTTGTAAACTGAAAATTGTGTTAAACTTTAAAATTGCATAACTATTTCATTTTTACTCCTTTTCGGTTGTTTCAAATTTTGCTAGTTCTGGTTTTAACTAAGCTTTAATCTAAAAATGGTTGGAAGCTTAGTTTTGCTCCAGAAAAATTTGTTAGTAGCTTTAATTTCTGTTTAGGCTTTATTTGTGCTCTAAAAATCCATTTAACTTGAAAAATGCATAAGTATTTCTCTGTAGCTCCTTTTTGAGTGAAACCAAGTTTGTTGGTTTCCTCTATTAGTAAGCTTATTTGTAAAATATGTTTTAGGCATGCTACTTCTCTTAAGTTTTCTGTGGTTGCATTTGTTTTGTCCTCTTTTTCTTGTCTTGGAAAAATCATAGAAAATGCATCCTAGCTCCAAATGAGGTGAATCAAGTTGTGTTGTTCATCTCATGTGGTGATTTGTTTACCATAAAATTTTTAGGTGCAACACCTCTCTGGAAATTTGTGCCAAAAAATTAATTTCGTATGAACAGTACCCGAGATGAATTTTTCAGTCTTTTTCCAAGAGACTAATCTTGTTTTGGTCGTAACTTTAGCATTGAGAATCCAAATCTATTGGTTCTTATTGATAAATTCCTTAAAAATCATGCTCTACTTGCTGTAAAAATTTTGTAGCTTTTGGCTGAATTTGGTTTTTGAGTGTTTTCGGTGTTCTTCGTTCTTATTGGTTCTTTTCGTTCTTTCGTTTGGTGCTGATGAGTTTGTTGAGTTCGAAAGCAATCCTCTGCAGCAAGAAAGCTACCAGCAAGGCAAACAGTTTGATCATATTAATCCCATTACTTTCATAGTCTAAAAATCTTGTTTGCAAAGTGTATGTATGCATTGCTCTATTTTGTTGTTAAACTATCAATCGATTAGTTGATTCTCTAGGTGCATAATCTGTTGGTAAATGTTTACCCTCTATTACTAAGCCTAGGATTATCTTGCTGTGATTTAGAGCTCGCTGGATGAGCTCTTATCACTTAGTAGTTTACGAGTTGTTGTTGCTTAGTCATGCTTAGCTACCGGTAGGATTGGGCGGTTATCAACTTAGTCGATAATTTTGGTCACACAAATCTTATTATTACCTTATGTCTAGCACTTTGTGCTTTGTTACTTTGTAAAGTATAAAACTGAAAATAAAATGTTTGAGAGTTGGGCATATGGTATGATGGTGTGATTATCTGGTGTGTGATGGTATGCCTGAGTCAACAAGGACCGAACATCTTGTTACACTAAACTGAGCATTTTTGCGTGCTAACCACATAAGGGGGATATGGGACCTCTCTTGACTTAGTACTTTGGCGTGTATTAGCTTTGAGTTGCAGGAGGTTGTGTGTGTGTGTTGTGTTGAGAAAGAAGCTTGTGTTTATGTGTGGGTGAGCGGGAGTGGAATCCTGTCTAGGTTCTCCACACCGAAGGGCATTGTAGTTGTTTGGGAGCTTTCCCCTATAGTGGTAGTTGACTTTCGGCTTCACAATGACTCTGTCTCAACGTATGAGTTTCTATCCATACGGGCGACTCGTAGTTAATACACAATATTGGAAATGTCTCGTAGGACTTAGCCATGCCGGCATACCAAAGGAAGTGTGCTTAATCTTGTGGCAAAAAGGCGGTCTAACGTGTGGGTACATTGGTACACCCCTGCAGTGTTTTTAAACTATTCGAATAGCCTCGTCCTAGGTTATGGACACGCTTGGGGAAGTCTTTCGAGAGTTAGACTATAACCTTTTAATTAAAACTTGTTGTGGGTGGTATGAATGGGTAATTCGTGCTATTGTTGTGGTGGCTATTGGGTTAGCCACTTCCAGAATGTCTTTATATTGTTATTATGTTTTGTCTCGCTGTTATTTGAACAATAAAAACAGACTGCAAAATTGCTTTCAAGTTACTACATTATTGCAAAGGAAAACTTGCTTTATGTTGAAAATGAACCTAGAGTCTTCTCCTTGATTAAGCTTGCATGTAGCTATGTATAGGTTGTTACTTGTAAATCTTGAGAGTACATTTTTGTACTCATTTGCATTGCTTAATTGTTGTAGAGGAGGTTGATCCCCAAGGGATTGACTATCGTGAGACGGACGTCGACTTTGACGACTAGGTTGGTGGCCCGGTCGGTTGCCTTGTGGGCTAAAGGCAAACCGTATGGCTTTTGCTTATTGCCATCTTATGGCTTTTGCTTCCGCTGTTATTTTAGCTCTTTAGCTTATGTTGTGGCCGGTTGGCCCTTGTTGTAATAACTCTATTATGTATGTCTTTTGATTTGTAAAGCTTTTGCTTCGGTTCTGTGTGTTGAATGGCATTGATGCATAATTTTGTAAAGGGGTATGTGTACTGCAAATTCTGGGAAATACATGTATCTCGAGGTTCGAATTATTTGATTTGTAATGCTAGGACCAAGTGGATGGTTAAGCATTACAAGCCAAACAATCTAGGTTCTCACATTACCACCTCTAGTGGGCTTTGTGGTGGACTCAGCTTGATCCGACGGATTGCCGACCGTATGCTGAGTTTGATCATGCCCACTTGGCCTACGATCGGTGATAACTTCATTGATACCCTCACTAGAAATCGGTTAGCCCCAAAAGTACGTAGGATCCGTTGGCAAATACTAGTCGCCCATTAATATATCGAAAGTACATGGACTCTCTGATTATTGTATTGGGCTCCCATCGCCGTTTCAAATTGGTCAGAGCGACCGATTCCTCTGGGAGTGCCAAGGATGGTGGCGGTGAATCCCCATCCATCCGATCGATTTTGCTAATATCGGGGAATGGCGAGCTGGCGAAGGAGGATGACGACGACATCCCGTTTTCTTCTATGGCACAAATGCATGAGTGCATGTCGAGGTTGGAGTAGTCCGCCAAGTCAAACTAGTTTTTCTCATCCCAAATCACTGCCATGTTCGCATGAGCGACGATGGAGCGAAGGGAGTGAATGAGGAATACTTGAGCGAAGTAATCTTCAAGAACTCAAACACCTTCCTCCCCACGGTCGACGCCAACTATCGACGATCGAGTCGCCGATCTTACGAAATAAATAGAGGAAAATGGCAAAGAGTTCTTGGGAGAGAATAGGATTACTCTTTATTGATATGAACTGGATCCTTTACAAGGGATGCCCTCGACAAGGCAGTGGACTAATCCTAATTACATTGAACGTAATGCTTGTTATGCTATTGAATCAGACTTGAAACATGGATCTAATGTCGATCGTGATGCTTCAAATCCATCCCCCTTGTTCCTCCGTGCTCCATCCTTAAATAACCATCGAGGGGTAACAGTTACTCTTGGAGAAGACGCCTGTTGGAAGTGACGCATCTGGTCAGAGGGTTAGTTACAGTTAGCAAAACAGTAATTGAATGCTTGTTGGTGTCTGTGAGACACTCAACCGTATAGTGGTTGCTGTTAGTGTCTTAGGTCCATGAAATGTCGCGTGGTATGGAGCAATTATGACATGTGTTTCATTCATCACATGGTAAGGAATATGCTTGGAATCGGATCCAAGCACCAGTTCATTGCTTCTACGAGCAGCCATCTGGTCAGGGATTGGGTGTAGGACCTTATCCGATCAAGGTACCTATTATGTAACCTTTCGAATCATTATGACCACATGGGTCGTTAATCTTAGGGGTTACAACCATGAAGACATATGGTCTTTTATTATGTATTAAAGTAATCCATAGAGATTTTAATCCTCATCATAAGAGCTCCTTTATATGTCTTTGAGCGGTCACAAAGTCACGCCACGAGGACGGTAGCTTAGCCAAGATGACGTTAACTTGAAAATTCTCTAGTAGGAGGCAGTCGTATTGATTTAGATCACGTACATGGAGTTGAAGCTCATGGAGCTACTCCATCACCGATTGCCTCTCCACCATCTTATAATTCAAGTATGCAGCAGTAATAAAGGACTCATTTCCAGTATCCCCTTTGGAATACTTCTCATCTAGTTCGTCCCAGAGTTATTTGGTATTAGTGAAATTAACATATACGTCGAACAACCAGTTTGATAAGATTGCTAACAATCGAGATAGGACCGAGTTATTTGCATGCTCCCACCGCGTCATTTCAGCGGTTTCCAATGGGAACATCGGAGGATTCAAAATGACCCAGAAAAGTCTGAGGTCAGTCAGCCATAACTTAGTTTTAGCTTGCCAACGTTTAAAGTTGGCACCGTCAAACACTTCTGGCTTAACGACATCTGACGATGAAGCCTTTTCTTGAAAAAAATTGGTTTTCTGAATTGTTGTAAAGAATGCGGTTTTAGCAAATATCCAGAATTAATTCCAGCATAATTAACAATAATTAAAGCATAATTCCAGCAGCTTATAATTGACAAAAATGACAAATAAACATGTAATTTCTGCATGTCAATTACACAGGATAATATGCTCAAAAAAGGAACAAGTGGACATTATAAACCAGCATAATGCTCAGATTTAAGATTTCGGTTATTGCTCTCAGACGTAGAGTTGCACAAGATTTAATCTTGGCCTTCTCACTACTTATATCAATGCTCTTCGCTAATTTAATATGACCACAAAATTTAGATTTTGAGCTCTTAACAATGCTTTACTAAAAGTTGTCAAATTATTATCTCATAAACAACAATATTAATCAGCTAACATAGAGATGGTTAAGATTACCAGGGCAAGAAGACAGAACTTAATAGTTTCAGCCAACATATGGATAACAACTAATAGAGCTGCAAACTCACAAACTGAAGTTTATGAGTCTGTCAACTTACAGAGAGTCAAAGAACTAATAGCTCTACTAACCAACTCAATATAGTATTTACAAAGTAACCAAACCTTCTGATAATGATATAGCCGAATCAGCTAGAAATAAAAAGGCAGCAGTAAGCAACACATATAGAACTTAAATCTGAATATTCTATCACTTCAATTTCAGTATATGACAATTATCCTCATTGAGCATTTAAACCGAGCCCACTGACATTACATGCAAAATCTCCCAGTACTAGACTAAATCACATAATAAAATTGACTAGCACAACACACAATGCTCAGTAATGCAACAAGAAATCAATGATACTCACAATGCGGTTGGCATTCAAAGCCACCAAGAAGAACCAGGTAAGGCACGTCAAAAGATGCTATGTTAGAAAACCAATTGCCTCGTTGTGTTGCGAATACCAGACAAGGTTGACGGAGATACAATACTGATCTTTGCAATCCGGGACACACCGAAACTGCAAAGTCGAGGTACAGGTAGATGCTGCATAAGAACAACAGAAGTGCACCGACCAAAGCACACCACCGAGCACCAGTAAAGACCCAAGAACCGAATGATCCAAAGGTCTTCTCCCTCAGCAAGATCAAGTTAGAGAACACACACCGAAAAGTACTTCACCGGTGCAAACCAATATCCCTCACAGAACACCCAATAGAAGGAGAGGGCACAAAGGGGGAACTGACAGGATGCACAAGGTGAAGTATTCCTGCCTTACGACGACACCGAGACAAGCACGGCGGCGTAGGAGCACTCAAGACCCAAGATCAATCACCAATTGAATCGAAGAACGAGATCCAAACCTCAATCTTGTTTTCTCTACCAAAAAAGGAGGACCGAGTTGCTGCTTTTCAAAGAAGGAAGGGCTCGAGGCGACGCGGCTGCGAATGGCCAACGCCCAAGGCGCCGAGCCATCCGTGCCTCCAGCGTCGCCCTCGCCTGATTCTCCCTCTGCCTCTGCAATTGCCCTAAGCGCCAGTGAAAAGAGAGGGCAAAACTATCGTGTGTGAGAGATTTTTTTTTATTTAACCCTTTTTTAAATTTTATTTTAAAGTTAACCTCCCACGCATTTTATTTCTAATTCTGACCTCTTTGGTCACGCCACCACCCATAGCGTGATCAAACAACACTGTCACGCCAGCCCGTATCTGGGCAATCTCTTGTCACGCCACCACCCGTAGCGTGACAGTGTTGTTTGGTCACGCCACAACCAACGGCGTGACAAAAAGTGCTATTTTGGAGACTTATCCTGACGCGTGAAAGTATTGTTTTGTCACACCACGGGTGGTGGCGTGACCAAAGAAGTTAGAATTGGAAATAAAATGCACGGGAGGTTAACTTTAAAATAAAATTTTTAAAAAGGTTAAATAATAAATAAAAAAAGTTCTGTGTGAGACAGGATCGGCCTGGAGATAAGACTCCAGCCTGACCAACATTCTCTCCCACCAACAGGTGGGTCCAGCCACCTTTCCCTTTTTTTTTCTTTTCTATTAACGCTTTTCTCTAATTGGGAAATTCCCAAAAAGCCCACAAACATTCAACATGCACTGTATATACGGTCCTTGTTCATGCGTCAGAGGCTAGAGCAACAATAGTACAGTGCACCGTAGACCTGGTGCTTTCGGTCGCTGCGTGGATGGGGTAATCAGAAGCGAACCTTAGATTCAGATTCAGAGCGACACCGCGACTGCAGGCTCGCGTTTGTTTAGCTCGTTAACCGTATCCAATGAGCGGCCAATTGCGTGATCCATCGCCATCTATCCCCCGGTTTCGGAGGGCCAGGCAAGCTCACCTAGTCTGCTAGTGAAATGGATTGCAACGATCGTCTGACGTGATCCGTGATGACGAAGCCGTCGCCACGTGCGGGACGCAGGCTACAGAAGAACACCCGAGCCCGGCCTGATTAGCTATTTCTAGTATCCACCGCGTGGGCGGCTGCCGCTGCTGTTTTCTCCTTTCGGACGTGGTATCCACAAGAGGAAGAATACAAAGGCAAGTAGCCGCAGGAGTCAAAACATATGGGGTACATTGACTATCGGTGCCAAACAGCAAATATACCCTAGTATGTTCAAATGGTCTTCTTGGATGGATTGCCCCTCTTGTCTCCTTGGATTAAACATTTCCTAAATAACTCCACAAGACGTATTGAAATAAGAGAATTTAGATCTGCCGACTCAATTGAATCGTCATACATACTGGAGTACCAGGAGCAGTGATCAAGAATGGTGCGGTTTCCATGAGCTGATCTGCAATAAAAAGAAGTGCTTGTGATCATTAAATCATGGAGACGCAGCAGACATCTCGCATGAATTTGAGTATATTGGAATTTGACAGTGCGGTTCTCATATGACTCCTGCGAAATTCTTGCATTCCGAGTGCGTCTCATCAATCGGGGTTCATGATCTATGATACACGTACTTCTTTAATACCAGCTCATGGCCATTTTTTTTTAAATATCATTAGAAATTTCCAGTAGGACCTTAAACCGTCAGTTCATTTAAGAGAACACTCAACCATCAGATCTCCAATCGAACAATTCAAGCCGTGCACGATCGTTCGATGTCTGGTACTGTTTAATTAGGGCATGTACAATAGTATAGACAGCTGTTGTCTGAAGTACCTTCCATATCATCTATAAATAAAACTAAAGATAATTCATACAATGAGTTGTACGTCTCTAAGTTGTTGTTCCACAATTTCTACAGACACCATTCATACAACAACAAGAAAGCCATCTATAAGGATTTTATAGACTGTCTGTTGCATGACTGACGACTTCTTTCTCTCTCCTTGCTCTCTCTTATCCATATCATCAGAAATCTTACGTGACAAAAATTATAGATAACTGATGTCACTTCCATTGTACGTGCCCTTAGGGCGTGTAAAATGATATAGACGATCGTTTTTTTTAATACTCTTCATGTCATTTATAGACAAAATTAAAGACAACTCATATAATAGGTTGTTTTTAAGTTATGTATATATAACCTCACAAACTGTACAAACAACATAAATACAACAACAAAACAGTCGTCTATAAGGGCCTTATAGACTGTGTGTTGCATGCTCGATAATTTTATTCTCTCTCCTTGTTCTCTCTAATCCACATCATTAAAAATCTTACATGGCAAAGATTATAGATTACTGATGTCACCCCACTGTACATGCCCTTAGATTGAATGTTCAAGATAGTGATATAAAGATGGGAAGTCATCCCGCCCTAACTCCTTAATCGTTTGACACCCTTTCCATTACTAGGATTAACTAGCATAAGTGACAGTGCAGCTAGATTTGAAAATATTATTGTATTTGTTATTACAACTCTAAATGCTTGTAATTGAAAATATTGTTGTATTTGGTATACAATTGCAGAGATGTAATGTATAAATATAATTAATCTACACTGTTATAATCTCACCCACGAAAATAAGTGGTATATAATATTTTCTATTTATCTAGATTAATAAGAGAATTTTTAGATTTTTTTCATAGATTATTATAGTGATTTCTATCCCTCAAAACTAATGAATGATAGCATGCCGACCATGCACTGTTTGTTGACACGGATCACTCCAGAGCAGGGGTGGATCTAGCGTCCCTTCAGGTAGGCTTGCTGGCGACGTGCTATGGTAACTTCTGTGAAGTTCTACAGCGACCATAATCAAAAAATAGCATCCTATCCAAACAAAACAAGACGTCCAACGTCTCCTCACAGGCTTGCCCAAACTTTGAAAACTTTCTGCCCCCACTGCTCCAGAGAACGGCAACAGCCGGCGTTAAGTATTCGTATGTGATTAGGTAAACCTGCCAACCGAACAAACTTGTCGTGGTGGCTTTGGTATGTCCTTTAATTTACGTATATTATTACATTCATAATCAAATCACGTAGCATTCCAAACATTTGGATTCCTTCCTAAGAAGAATCAACCTTATATCTTTCCATCTATCTATCACCTACGTCAGGAAAAAGGTCATCTATTCCGTCTTCCCGGCACGGACACGCGCCGGTTCATGTTGCTCACGGCCGTGCTTGGCGCTGCTCTATGCGCTCACGATCGCCATCCCCAGCATCTGGACGCTCTTCCATTACTCCGGGTCGACGTTCGCGGTCTGCATTTCGGTCTCTCTCTCTTTTTTTTTACTTGCTTCCTGTGGAGCTTTTCCGGTGTTATATGATTAATGGTAGATACATAAAGCTCACGTCGTCTATGAATTTCATGTTACAATTTAGGAATCCTCCATATACATAATGTACATGCCATCCAATTTGAATAACATGTCTAAAACTATGTGATGAATCAATCATCACCGTTGTAATCTAGACCTATAGAAAATAGCAGTGTAGATTTTTCTCCTTTTACTCCGATTAACACGGTAATTTTAGTTTTAAAATTACGAAGTAACATAAATTTCTAAGTAGACATCCAATGGCAGTCGTAGTTCAACTTTAATTAGAGCCTGCGAGATTATGGGCTAGATGTTTTGTTTTTTTTTTGTGTGTGTAAATTTTTAGCATATTCCTATTTTTTTAATAACATCCAATGGTAGCTATGGTTTAACTTTAATTATGGCTTACCTAATTTTTATAGTATTTATCCATAATTTTCTTAGCGATTGTAAAACGATGACATGTCATGAGCTTTTATTATATAACTGATAACAGATTATCGCATAGTCACATTTCCATAAGTAGTAAAACGTACAACGCAAGAATTAGATGTCTGTACAAGCGTCTTGTTCAGTTCCAGTAGCTCCAAAGCGACACGTCAGCTACGTTACAGTCGCCGTCGCCGGAGCACGACGCATCGGAAGCCGGCGGCTCCATGAGTAGCCCCTCCGCCAAGCTCGCGTAGTACAAGCCCCAGCCCATGTCACTCAGCACGGCCAGCACGAACGGCGAAGTCTCTTCGTTGCAACACCCGGTAGCCTGATCGGGAGACGCGTCCGTGACCGAGTCGTCGTCGGTGGCGGACGGCTCCGACGTGGCTGACATGGCGTCCTCGGCGATCAGCGGCAGGGCCTCGCGCTGCAGCTGGAAGCCCTCCACGGCCTGCGCGACGGCGCGCTGGACGTCGCTCGCGCTACGGAAGGCGGCCGACGGCGGCACGGCGAGCAGCCAGGCGGAGTCGGCGAAGTTGAGGCAGGCGGCGCGCCCGCCGAGCGCGAGCATGGCGGCGTCGTGCGCGCGCGCGGCCGTCTCGGCGGCGTCGAACGTGCCGAGCCAGAGCCTGCACGCGCGTCGCCCCGGCACGCGGACCTCGCACACCCACCGCCCGGCCCTGCCGCGGCGACGCACGCCGCGGAACACCGGGTGGCGGGTCTCCCGGAACTTGGTGCGCCCCGCGGGGCGCTTCGGCGGATAGGAGCAGACGGCCGGGACGTCGCGCGGGTGGTCCGACGTCGCGGATGACGTGGAAGCCGGTGAGCTCGTCGACTCGCCACTCATCTTCTCTTCTTTTCCCGAACACATGGAACAATACTCGAATAGCTAGCTCTCGGTGGCGAGTGGTGATCGAGTAGTGTAGCAAGGAGTGGTATATTTCTGGCGCGTTTCGCGGTGGGAATGGCGGTTTTGAGGGCGCGTATTTGTAAGTGTCTGCCTCGTGAGGAAGGCAATGGCCAATGAGGAAGTAAAAAACAAGTTGTTTGGTGCTGTGGGCGAGGGCGAGCAAAGCAAACAAACTACAAACAGGTGCAGCCGTGGAGAGAGGGGGAATGGTTTTCGTTCTTTTTTGGGAGAGATGGAGAGAGAGGTTTCTTTCTGCTTTCTAGTGGCAGTATCCATTTTTGTTCTTGGTCCATCGTGGGCTGCTCTGGCTTGGATCGGTGACTGCAAGCATGGCTCGCGCAGATAAGCCTGAAATGAATTTGCCCCGGTAAAACCGAAAAGTTTCTGTGGGGCGGCTGGTTTAGTCCTCTGAAGTTGCGGTTGCCGGATTGGCATGTGACTCCAGAAACACTAATATAACGGGGGTCAAAATATATGGGATCTTAGTTCAGTGATACTGATTCCTATATGACACCAGATGGCTGCGAGGTGGTACATTTCAACTTGTCGGCCAGCAAAGTCTAATCATCCGAGAGATCTGTTAAATCCACCCATCCAAATTCGAGTCTCCCTTCGAACTTACAGTACAAGGTGTGAGGGGAATATGTTTTATCCGGTCACATGTAGTTTTCCCTTTTAAGTTCGGATAATCCAAAATGCCATCAAACGGCCGAGGACACAGCAGGGTTCACAATTTCGACAAAATTTCGCCAAATTTACCGAAATTTCGTCCATTTTGTCCTCAGCCGAAAGGAATTAGTTTCATTCAAAAAAATTCGTTTGGTTTGAATTTTGAGGGCTAACTATACTAAAAGTAGTGAATAGACCACAAGGCCAAAGATAGCCCAGTTGTGTGCTAACGCTTGTGCAGCCTTGGTGGCCTGGGTTTGAATCCTAGCCTCAGCGCTAGATTCTTTTTTTCTTGAAATTTTAAAATTTTAAAATTCAAATTTGATCAAACCGTTTGGCCGAAAATTACCAAAATTTCGTCCCCAAACGGAAAAAAAATACAAACCAAAATTGTGAACCCTGGGACACAGTCATTTGAGATAGGAAATGCACGTGTACAATCTGCAGAAATGGCTACGCATTAATTTCTTCATGATGTTGCTGTTTCAGGATTTGAATTTCAAATCCAAATCAATCCTAAAATCTCAAACAAAAAATCAAATCCCTTTTTCCTTTCCTTCTCCCCCTCGGGCCGAATCCCAGCAATGGCCCGCTTCCTTTCCTCTCCTACCCTCTTCCCGCAAGGCCCATAAATGGAGGACTAAGGAAGTAAGAAAGAGAAGAATGGGGAAAAGGTAGAGGAAGAAGAAGCAGGCATATGCATTCGGCTGGAAGCCAAAAGAGGAGAGAGAGAGGGGTGAAATGTGAGGACCCCCGGGATTGAACATATTCCAAGTCAGATAATTATACCCGAAAGTACAATTTTCAACAGGAAATATACACAATACCAAGCTCCCGGATATATGTTCTACAATAGTTCCCATGATCAAAGACTATAGCACATATATCCTTCGATAACATTGTATACACAGTCATACAAGACATACATCATATATATACAACAAAACTTTACAAGTTGGTTCGGTTTAGCACACACCACCGAACAGCAACAAAAAGATAGAAGTTTAAGCAGCGGAAACAAAAGTTATAAACAGCAAAATCCAGCAAGTGTGCCCCAACAAACCCAAGGCAACTGAGTGGATAATAGAAATAGCTTCACTCGTTAGCGTCGCCCTGATCGGCGCTAACGGGCATTTCGTACAAATACCCGTCCTCACCTGCAACAAGTGGTTAAAGAACCTGAGTACAAAAGATACTCGCAAGACTTACACAAAACTACGAAAAGAATGTGTTTACAAGATCCTAAACAAAGGATTAGGGGATACATGCATAAAGCTGACAACAGGATGGTTGTAATGTCCATAGTTTTACATAAAGCCAAGTTTTAATCCTACACTTACTGATTTTTATCAAGCCAGTTCATAAACAGATTTGGACTAAAACAATAGTAAGTAAAACAGTAATGATAACAACAAGTAAGACAAGATCAAAGTGATTCCCCACTTTGACCAACAACGAGCATGAATACCCTTCATGCCGAATCCAAAATAACCCAAAATTTCCAAACAAGTTCTATACATTGATAACCAACAACTCCAGTGTTGTCCGTAACCGTGGACATGGCTATTCGAATAGTTTTAACTCTGCAGAGGTGTACATCTTTACTCACACGACTTAGTTAGCCCGTAAGCCTCCAGATGCCTCCGAACGATGACACACTTCCTTTGATATGCCGGCCGGGTAAACTAAGATTCGGTATTTTTCAGCAAGTTGACAATATTGAGTTGCATCACCCATGCGCAACGTAACCCCGCTTAGTGTAGGTTATACCGCCTACTAACCAACCAAGCACGCAAGTTGCGACAGGAATACCGAGTCAATGAACAAAAAGAAAATAGTGCTCCCCTGCACATTATAGAATTGAACTCCGCACCCTATGAACACGTAAACTTTACAAATGTCCTCACACCACCAGTTCCTCAACTCAATATCACCAGCCCCTTACTTAAACCAAATAGCGCCCATACACCGCGTGTGGAAGTACGCAAGGTACTGGAATTTAAAGGGTCAAAGTTTAGTCCTTAACGACCTGGACAAGACTACCACATTACCCAATCTCGTGCACGAAGGCACCATCACTAGCGTCCACTTGTCCAGATCTAAACCAACATTTATCAACAGAAAATTAAAAGACAAACACAATTTCAGTTTTACCCAAACTGAACAAAAGAGCTGAAATGATAGTTAAAAGGTGTTTCCCGGATTGACAAGGTAAGCTTGTCAATCACTAACGTGCTACTGACTTTGCATTGCTAAGCAAAAACTATAGAACAAAGTATCAGAACAAAGATTCTATCTTAAGCATAAGTGTATGAAGTCAATTCAGGATAAGCCACAATCAGTGGGTTGTAACTAACTACTCACATTTCACAAATAATTTAGAAAATAGCATGCAACAGTATCACTATTTTTGTAAAATTCTAAAGTACTCAAATCTGGGATCGATATGGTGCAAAGAGGATGCTTGCCTTGGTAATAATAAACCACTTGTTCAGGTTCTTGTTGCTTAGTAAGATTTTCACTCTCGTCGGGAATAACAGGATCTAAAAGAGTAAAAACCAAATAAACTGCAAGAACTTCCAGAAAACAAAATGTTGAAAAAGGATGTATGATCCAAGTATTAATGTGCAATTAACAACGTACTTAAGCTATAACTATTGCTAGAAAAGATAATAACCTACACTAACACTCGCTTGCATTAACTGACAGAATTAAGGGCTAAACCATACTTGATTACATCACAAAACCGACAACGTAATGCAGACAAACTGATTTTGCCGCGAGCACATTAAGCAAAGAGATTTTTGCTAAAGCTATAAGAATTAAAAAGGAAGCTACCTGGACTAGGAGATTGAAAAGAAAAGCTCAAGAGCTTAGAAACGATATGAAAGACCGAAAAGACAACAATAAGATGATATCCTCCGACAAGGTGACCTGGTCAGGGATTCAAGGAATGGATGAATAGGATAGCTTAAGTAAAGCCCCTAGATGATCTGAAGCAAAGGAATTAAAGAGGGTCTCGCCAGATTGAGTTGGAGGATGCTAGAACCGACTAGAACAGAAAAGGGGAAAATCTAAATTCCCAGCAATCTTGTGAATCAACCAATAATTTTAATGAGGGGTCTTCCTCCAGATATCCCATGGCACGAAATGATGCGAAAAAGCCAAGGAAAATCTCACCGAAGTAAGGAAATCACCCCGGCGGTGCTCCGGGTCATGCTCTAGACCGCTCAAAAGACATGCTCGAGTTTTTGATCTACAAACAATGACAAGACTCCCATTAATATGATGAGTAAGGAATTGAAAGAGATGAAGAAAAGCTCAAGAACGAGAGCTACGCCAGAGTTGATGAAGAAAGCTCGGTGGCATAAAAAATGGTAGTGAGCAACAACTAGGGTTTATATAGTTGGCACGCCGGAGAAGACAATGAGTGCCCATGCATGTCCTCATGGCAGCAAAATAGTGACACGTGCCATATGCATGCTGCAAACGCACGGCGCAAAGCCACCTCATTGGCGACATGCTCGATTCTAGCTCAGTGGCGCGGAGAAGATGACCTTGCGTCACTTACATGTAGGCCCCGCTGTCAGCCTCAGCGCAGACACGCCTCAGTGAGCTCAAAATGATGTCGAGCGTTGGTTCTAAAATTTGCGCACCGTTCGATTTGAATCTAACGGTCCAGATTTGATGGCGCGTTCGGATGGTCTGAACGACCCAATTGATCTGGCCCATTCGCATCAGATCCAACGGTGGAGATTGCGTGCATGGTTCGGATAGCCCGAACAGCACAAAGGATCTGGAGTGTCCATTAGAGATCGAACGGCTCACGTGCATCCCAAGGTTTTGGGTGCGCGCCAACGTGACAGGGTCAACTTAAACGCACTAGGTTGGGTTGCACGAATTTTGATTGGATCCCTCCAGTACCAAAGGGGGCTAGGGTTGGGTTTAAGTTGACTTAAACTCAAAACCAACTTCAAAACTTTGATCGGGGGTTTAAAAATATCAAATAAATTTGTAAAAATATAAAATTTTGCAAAGAAGCTACTGGATGATATATGTCCCAGATAAAATTTATAAACCACTGTTTATTGTTTTGAAATATTTAAATAAATACTTTGACCGAATAGATTTGATCAAAGATTTTTCTAAAGGTCAAAATAATTTCTAAAATTTTGACAAACTTCATCTTTATGCAAAATAATTTATTTAGCATGTAATAAAAATATCTCTCTGGTCTCAATACAAGTATAGACTTGCATTTCCTCTTGAAGTTTTAAAACAAGGCTAAGATTAAGATTGAAAATGGAGATTTTAAATTGTAACAGTTTGTCCAAGTTTCAAAAATGACCAGAAATGCTATGAAAAGTATTTTATTACTGTTCATTAAAACTGAGGCTGTTACATGAAATGAGTAGCCAGGCATGTCTTAGCCGAATAGGATAATGTAGGAGAGATAATAGGGAGATTGGGTGAGAAAAAGGGATTAAAAATGGGATTAAGTAGTAATGAGAGATTAGCGATTAAGAAAATAGGGGGGGGGGAATTAAGTAGCAAGGTAAATTTAAGAGGGGAATTAGTTGTAATAAATTAGCAGTAGAAGTAAACGCCCGTATTAATTCGTGTTGGCATTGTGTCAGTATTAAATCAAATAAAAATGTTAAAGCCACGTATGAATAAATAGCAGTAGACCGGACCGGTAGAAAATAAATGCAGGAAACATGTGTAAAATTAATATGTGACTATTTGGTGAAATTAATCACCAGCAGAACTCCCGGAATTAAATAAATAATTTGATGTGTTAGAAATAAATTAATCATGATAGATTAATTAGATTAAGCAACACCGACGTAAAATCAATTAGGCATATTTGTATGCGTACTAAATAAACCTAGTAGCATGTGAGTACGTGTAGTAATTCTATTTTTCGTGCGATAAAACGCGAGTATAGGCATCCTTGATCCTAGAGCCGGTAAACTAGAATAACTGCAGTTAGGGAGTGCTAACTTAACAGGGAACCCGAAAAATGTTATTAAAATTAAAATCCACTAACGAAAAGAATCGACTAGTGTGCGCATTGCACCCAAAAGCAACTATTTATCTATTTATTTATTATTTGCGCCGTCGTATAATTGCAGCAGACAAAACAACGCAGGCAGGTATATCTGATCCAGTATACATTGACGCTGATCTTTTCTACAATTACGAAGGCAAGCTTATCTCTTGAACATCAATATAGCTATATTAAATGTAAACTGTATATTGTTGTATCATATATATATATACATGCGTGAAAACTATGTCTAAAATTCAAATCGAATAAAAAGAGAAAAAAGAAAGAAGAGAAAAGAGATGAGATGAGATGAGAAAAGAGAAAAGGGCAGTACAGATGGAGGAGAGTCGTTGTACTATAAGAGTTAATGTTATGGCTGGTAAAGGGAGCTCGTGGCAGGAAAGAGATGAGGGAAGATGTGGGACCCTTTACATATGGGTAATATATAAGGACCAACAAAACTCTCACCCGGATCAGATGTCTTATTTAAGTGCCAACCATTTTCCCGTTTCGATGGGCAGAAAATGTTACCTTGTTACATGGCTATACTCTCCACATCGGGTAAGTAATATATGGATGGTGAACTTAGGGGCCGGTAGGGGAATCCCAGGAGCTGGGGGAATCCAATGCACTATAGTACCACACGATGGAGTGTTGGGCGCAGGAGGGAGAGCCACCCCAGCCAACATTACAGGAACTCGGTGGGTGACGGGGTCAGCACCGATGGATAGTAATGGGTGGAGACTTAATCACATAACTTGGAAAATATTTTGTATTTTGAACTCGAACCCGCATGTAATATCTCGATTATCATTAGTGAGTGCAATAAGATTAGAGATGAAATTAAGGGAAAGAAAAGAGGAAAAGAATTCAGAATTTGAGGTTTTAGAAGGGTTTGTTCGCTAAAGTAAGAGAACTTGGGCCGTGGACTTTCGACCCATGACATTTGGCCCATTAGGGGCCGATTTTAGGGAGAGGGGTGGCCAACCCTAGCTACCTCTCCCCTCCCTTGCGCCCCTCCCATCCTTTCCCAACCCTAGCCGCCACCCCCATCTCCCTGGCCGCCACTCCCTGTCGAGCGCCTCCCCTCCTGCGCCGTCTTCATCAAGTCGTCGATCGGAGCATCAAACATCATTCGATCTGGCTCAAAATTGGTCAGTGTGTTCTTGACTTGTTGCTCTTCGATTTGTACGGTTGGATTGAGGATGAGTTGAGAGGAGAACCTGTTTTGACAGGGGTTCTGTCAGCCTAGACTACTACAGTTTTAGCACAAAGCAGTGTTGATAGGTGATCTGTTTGAGTGGTTAAACAATCACGGCTTAGGGTGAAATGTTTACAACTTGTAGAGAACTCGTGTAACTATATTCCTACCAATTTTAATGTAATACTCAGCTGTGGTTTGTGAGATCTGATTTAATAACTGAAGGGGCCAGAACTGTAGTTTTGGGTAGCAGATCTATTTTCGGCTGATCGTATTGTTCCGTAGTTTTGGGTATTTTTACTACAGCATTTAAGGATTTTGTCTTCTAGAGTTTTGTGGATAATTTCAATAGCTTTCTGTATAATCTTGGTTCACATTGTTTGGATGGGTAGGCGTGTTTAGTTCCTTGCTTTCGGGCAGCATACATGGTTATATAAATTAAAATTGGAAAATGGACGAATTTGGACTTTTGATCTCCAGGAAATAGATAGATGACTTTATAATTATTCCATAAAGTCTAAGAACACATTTTTTGGACAAGTATATTAGGAGGTATGAAATTTTCGAGTATATGTTCCAGATCTGACTTTTTGTTGGAAACAGTCATGGAAAAATGCTTAATTAGCAAACTTAGTGGTAGAATAGAAAAAATTGGCATCAATTTATTATGAAAGATAATTCTTTTTGGATTCCAGAATGTCTTAGATCATTGTTTTTGGATGAACCAGTTAAAAGTTATGGAATTTCTAAGTCGATATTACCGAAGATGATAGATCTGTATTCGGAGTTAAAAACAAGGGTTTAGACGAAATAATCTGAACTTTCAATCACCTGAGAAATTGTGGGTATATGTGTGTAGATTCCAGAAAGTCTAAGTTCATGATTTGTGGAGCTATAGGTGAAAAGTTAAGATTTTTTCTAAGGTGACTATTCTATTTTGAACAGAATGGTGTTTGGGACGGAATGGTATCGTTTTAGGTTGAGATTAGGAGTGGATATGTCTATTTAGTTTTATTACAATGTTGTGTGCTCTTAGATGGTATTCTTAGTATGTTTTACGAATGCCAGGTGGTGGTGTGAAATCGGAGTTAGAGCCCTCTACTCGTCCTCACCCATCATACGGTTGAGGCAAGTACAAATTTTAGTGCGATATTGTGTGTTTGGCAATATAGTTGATTTGATGCACGCTTAATATTATTAAGCATGATGAAAATGTTTATTTCACATTGTTCATATGTTGTTCGATAGTTGATAATTCTTATGAGAACATATTATGGATTGTTCATTTCATTTCATTTCAAGCATGCATATTGGCATGATGTACCCACGGGAGTGGGCATTGAGATCCCCATATTTAAAATATGGGCAATGGGTCCCCATCTGAAAAGGATGGGCAATGCGTCCCCGCATTTGATAATGTGGGCATGAGTGAACACCGACGGGTGTAACACTCTGCTATACCGGTATATGTAGAAGAGAAGATGTGGCATGAGCATGATTTGCATTGCATTGCACTCATGAAAAACAAAGTGTATGTTTTATAAGGAGAATGAATTGATGCTCGTGTATGGCTATTATTACTTGTGTGGATGGCTATTATTACTTGTACTTGTTGAGTCTTGGACGCACGCTTGTTTATTTGATGTTTTAGGTGATCGTTGACGTCAGCATACATTGGGATGGAAGTAGATCATGGCGTTGTCACTTTTGTGTAGCACTTCATTCCATTTCATGAATGATTCACTTTGTACTTGTAATAATTGGTTAAATTGTGGCCCTTTTACTTATTCTGGATGGATATTATTGCTAATTGATGATTTGCTTATATTGAAGTTTTAAAATGAGGTTTTAGAACTATATTTCTTTTGAATTAGGATTGGGAAGCTTGCTGGAATTTATGATTACGTTATGGTTAAAAGTTGTTGATGATTTCTGGATGCATGTATTACTTGAATATTATTTATGATCTAGAGATGTTGGTAGATGTAGGTGATATCTTGGGCTCTGATAAGTCGGGGTGTTATAGTTGGTATCAGAGTGGGTTTTAGGTCCATGGTGAATAGATTGATAACTTAGGTAAACTTAATTTGCTAAAATTTTGCTAATGGTTAATTAACTTAAAATTTTACACACTGATGCACAATAGGATGGGATGGGTCAAGCATTGCATTTACGCTTTCGTTATGTTGTATTGATGATTTATTTTATGAGATGATCTTGTATGCTTATGATTTGATTCTATGACTGGTATGTGTGATGATGATGAGAGGTAGTGGTCGTGGTTGTGGCCATGGCCATGTCCACGTTATATCACCGTTCATGGTATGGGGATAGTGGAGTGTTTGCTTTGGGTAAACTAGTTTCAAGGGTTGAGGATGGGTTTATTTGGGAAGGTTATTGTATTCCTTGAGTTTGGGTTGGTTACTCTTGCTCAGTTGTGGTTGATGAATTTCTCTTGGGTTAGTGGTTCATTGTAGTTGATGGGTTTCAATTGGTCTCTAATTGTTCTCTGAAACAATTATTGTTGTTCCGACTGTTGGGTTGTTTTTGCTACTTGTGAAGTTGTTAATTGGCGAGATTGGTAGCTCCATGGTTGTTCCATTTTTCTTTTTGGAAAATATGACTCAATTATTCGCTTGGCATTTTAGATAATGAAAGTTTTCTGTTGCAAGTTCTTTAACATGTGGAGCTTTGGCCCATGTATTTCTTCTAGTAGTAATTGGAGTGTTGAAGTTTAGTGCTTCTCCTTTATGAAAGAAAGTGTCTAATGTAATCTCCTACTATGGTTAAGTGGGAGGTCATAATTAAAAAAACAATTGAATGTGTATGGGACATCAAGTTGGGTCTATAGCGTGATGTATAATTAATCTTAACTGATGTCCACGGTAGTGTAATTGGTTAATTTGCATTGTAATGATTGCATGATGAACTGTGATTAAGGGTATGTTCATACCTACTATGAATCCGAGATTTATTAAGAAGTGTGAGATATTGATGAATTGGTCTGATCATCAAGATTGTTGAACTTGGTAAATTTCTTAGATAAATTGGATTAATGTGTCTCAATGGATTAATCTAATCGTTAGTGATGGTTAAGTTAAGGATTTGTTCGAATGTTGCTTTAGAGGATAGTAATCTGAAATTATCTTGTAATTGACTACTTGATGATCTTACATAAAGGCTACATTTACCTAATTCTTGACATGTTAAAATTATTGAAACCTGTAGAGAGGACTATTTGCCTCTTCTTCTAAGAAAGGGTTAACCGATTTGTGTTGCAAAGTCTTTTCGGATGTGTAATGGAAACTAGATAGTGATGGTCTAGTAGATGATTTTGTGAGACTTTAGGTGTCAAATTGTTTGAGAGGCATTGAGTGATAAATTAATTTCTTAGAATAATCCTTAGAGAGGATTTGATTTAAATAGAATATTTTTCTTTGGAGCTAACTGATTACGTTGTTGCAACTAGTAGAACCTGTAGAGAGATGTGGTCCAAGATCTTTTGTTTATTTTGACGGAACATTAGAGTTATTGAAATTATGGGAATTTTGACCAACGTGATAGAATATCACGATTGGGTACTTTGCATGGCATGGTGTAGTTCAATGAGAGTAGAATTACGAAGAAATCTAATTGTTATGGAAATTATTGGGATAGCAAGGAACGTTGAGTTATTGTCATGTATGACTTGGGCTTCAGTGAGTTAGAATTTTTCTAATGATAATTTGGTCGAGGATATGTTTCCATGTTGATGTTAATGATTGAGTATGTTTGGATTATGGGAATTTTAGGGATTTAATCTGAGAATTTCCCTATCTTTTATATGAAAAGTCCGTTGTAGGAGTCTTGGAGGTTAAATTTGGGCTTTGTATTTTTATGCTAGGACTTTGATCGCCCAAGGATTATGTGTAGAGGAAGTAGAATTAGGGTGGATTCCGGATAGTGGGATGATCATGATAGAACCCTTTTGATGTAGTACATGAGAGTGTGTGATGTGAATTCTGAGTTGTTTATTCGTAAAGGTTTGAGGTGATGTGATTGCGTGTGAAATATATTTTAAGATGCATTGGGAGTCATCTGACAAATGTAATTCCGTCGGTAGATGAGTTAGCTAGAGTATGTTTTTGTGGAGTCATTAGAGCCTATCTACAAAGGTGTGGATAATGTATTCGGTTTGAGCATAGTGTTGAGGTTGCCAATTTAAGATAAATGAGTTAGTGTGATATGGGATGAATTGGAATTCCATAATTTGAGAGAAATTTTATTCCTAAAAGAGAAATTGAGAAAATAATGTTTCCTCGGGTAGTGAAACGCTCTCTTGATTCTTGTTTGAGCTATATATTTATGACAGATGTCTTTCGCAAATTGAGTTTGGCTTTATGTTGGCATGTGTGGTTCTTACCAGTTCAGAAAGAATAAAGGAAATAATTGATTTGGGTATTCGAGTGATTTCTCCTTTGGCTTACGTGGTGTTTATTTGCAAACTGCCTAATTGGAAAGTGAAAATGTTTTCGTGATGAATCCTCGATTTTGGATTTGACTCTTTTGGTGGGGAGTTGGCATTGCATGGTTGCGATGAGGTCCCTTTATTTTCAGTTGGCTCTGTTTGTAAAAGAGTGTGTTTAAAGCAAGTTTTGTTGTGTGTCTCTGGTTAAGGGAGAAGATTTTGGTTAAGGTGAAGAGATCGATTTAGAGATGGAAGAAGAGTTCCATGTGTTATGTGCATGTTGTGTGGTTTGGTACCAATAGGGAAGTTGGCCCAAGGTACATTGGTTTGTTTTTGATAGTTGCGGGGATTCGGAAGTTGGTGTATCGCTAAGACTGTCTCGGGTACATATGCGGGGTACGCAATGTCTTGTACGCTCTGGTGCTGAGTGGGCACTTGAGATATCCAAAGCTTGATGTCTCATTAGAGCCTTTGACCAATGAGTAAACCGTACATTCGAGTCCTGTACGATGCGTATTCTGGGGAGATCAGAGTGAGTGTTGAGGCATAAAATGTTGGCATACGTCGTGGTATTGTGTTCACATCAATCGAAGAGAGAGGCGACTTGGGAGTTAAAGTCTCGCATGCGCGAGCGTTGTCCAAAGTTGTTCACGTCGGAGACGTGTTAACTGTTATTTATTTCGGTTTTGGTGTTCTTTTGAGTAGAATGGTGAGAGTAAAATTCAGGGTCAAATTCTTTTAAGGGGGGTGAATGTAATATCCAGATTGTCATTAGTGAGTGCAATAAGATTAGAGATGGAATTAAGGGAAAGAAAAGAGGAAAAGAATTAAGCATTTGAGGTTTCAGAAGAGTTTGTTCGCTAAAATAAGAGAACCTAGGCCGTGGGCTGGTTTTAGGGAGAGGGGCAGCCAACTCTAGCTACCTCTCCCCTCCCTTGCACCCCTCCCCTCCTTTTCAAACCCTAGCCGCCACCCCCTGTCCAGCGCCTCCCCTCCTGCGCAGTCTTCATCAAGTCGTCGATCAGAGCATCAAAAATCATCCGATTGGGCTCAAAATTTGTCAGTGTGTTCTTGACTTGTTGTTCTTCAATTTGTACGGTTGTATTGTGGATTAGTTTAGAAGAGAACCTGTTTTGAGAGGGGTTGTGTCAGCCTAGACAACTGTAGTTTTTGCACAAAGCAGTGTTGATAGGTGATCTGTTTGAGTGGTTAAACAATCACGGCTTGGGCTGTAATTTTTAAAACTTGTAGAGAACTCGTGTAACTATATGCCTACAAATTTTCATGTAATACTTAGCAGTGCTTTGTGAGATCTGATTTAATAACCGAAGGGGCTAGAACTATAGTTTCGGGTAGCATATCTGTTTTCTGCTGATTGTATTGTTCTATAGTTTTGGGTATTTTTAGTGCAGAATTAAGGAATTCTACTCCTAGAGTTTTGTGGATAATTTCAATTTGTTTATGTATAATCTTGGTTCGCATTGTTTGGATGGGTAGATAATTAGTTATGATTTTACAATCTGGCTGCCTGTTCAGTTCCTTTGTTTCGGGCAGCATGCATGGTTATATAAATTAAAACTAGAAAATAGATGAATTTGGACTTCTGATCTGCAGGAAATAGATAGATGGCTTCCTAATTATTCCATAAAGTCCAAGAACACATTTTTTGGACAAGTATATTAGGAGTTATGAAATTTTCAAGTATGTGTTCCAGATCTGACTTTCTGTTGGGAGCAGTCGTGAAAAAATGCTAAATTAGCAAACTTAGTGGCAGAATAGAAAACATTGACATAAATTTGTTATGAAAGATAATTCTTTGTGGATTCCAGAATGTCTTAGACCACTATTTTTGGATGAACCAGTTAAAAGTTATGGAATTTCTAAGTCGATATTACCGAAGATGACAGATCTATCATCGGAGTTAAAAGCAAGGGGAGATGAAATAATCTGAACTTTGAATCACCTGAGAAATTGTGGGTATATGTGTGCAGATTTTAGAAAGTCTGAGTTCATGATTTTTGGAGCTATAGGTGTAAAATTAAGATTTTTTTCTAAGGTGACTATTTTGTTTTGGGCAGAATGGTGTTCGGGAAGGAATGGTATCTTTTTGGGTTGCGATTAGGAGCGGATATATCTATTTAGTTTTATTGCAACGTTGTGTGCTCTTGGATGGTATTCTTAGTATGTTTTACGAATGCCAGGTGGTGGTGTGAAATCAGGGTTAGAGCACTCTACTCGTCGTCACCCATCATACGGTTGAGGCAAGTACAAATTTTAGTGTGATATTGTGTGTTTGGCAATATAGTTGATTTGATGCACGCTTAATATAATTAAGCATGATGAAAAATATTTATTTAACATTGTTCATATGATGTTCGATAGTTGATAATTCTTATGAGAACATATTGTGGATTGTTCATTTCATTTCATTTCAAGCATGCATGTTGGCATGATGTACCCACGGGAGTGGGCATTGAGATCCCCGTATTTAAGATATGGGCAATGGGCCCCCATTTGAAAAGGATGGACAATATGTCCCCGCATTTGATATTGTGGGCATGAGTGAACATCGACGGGTGTAACATTCCGCTATACCAGTATATACAGAAGAGAAGATGTGGCATGAGCCTGATTTGCATTGCATTGCACTCATAAAAAACGAATTGTATGTTTTATAAGGAGAATGTATTGTTGATGAATTGATGCTTGTGTATATCTATTATTACTTGTACTTGCTGAGTCTTGGACTCACGTTTGTTTATTTGATGTTTTAGGTGATCGTTGACGTCAGCATACATTGGGACAGAAGTAGATAATGGCGTTATCACTTTTGTGTAGCACTTCACTCCATTTCATGAATGATTCACTTTGAACTTGTAATAATTGGTTAAATTGTGGTCCCTTTACTTATTCTTGATGGATATTATTGCTAGTTGTTGATTTGCTTATATTGAAGTTTAAAAATGAAGTTTTAGAACTATATTTCTTTTGAATTAGGATTGGGAAGCTTGCTGGAAATTATTATTACATTATGGTTAAAAGTTATTCATGATTTCTGGATGCCTGTAGCACTTGAATATTATTTATGATCTAGAGATGTTGGTAGATGTAGGTGATATCTTAGGCTCTGGTAAGCCGTGTTACACCGCACCAAAGGAAATGCAGGGGATCTAGCTCAGAGAGAGCTCAGAATAGCTATTTGTAAAGTGGTACCAGCCTGCGCAGTAATATATCAAATCATGAATTCATACCAGTCTCCTGGATTGGAGTCTACGGGAATCGCTAGGGGTCTATCTTCTTTCCGAGTGATAAGTAGTCTTTTCAGTATTAAAACTTGCCACCTAAAGTTTTGATGAGTTATATATTTTTAGAAAAAGAGATGAACTAGAAAATGTAATAACGAACAGAGATGAGTCATCCAGTGCATTTTTGCTATTAATACTTGCTGAGTACATTAGTACTCACTCTTGCTAGTATTCTCCTTTGTTAGATCCTAGTCCGAATAGGAACTATCCAAAGTGGGATAAAGGACACGCAGATACCGAGGAGGCCGTAGGAGATGAGGGCGCATACTACAATGAGCAGGGCGAGGTGGACACCTTGTTTAGCGAGTAGGACGAATAGACGACCGGAGGAGAAGAAGTAGGCAAGCGAGGGGACTTTGTCCCATGTAGCAATTGTAAATTACAAGTTGTAATGTGAAACCATAGCCTTGTGTGGCTAATTGGAATAAAAAGTACAGTTTCTATCTTATTTTTCTACTGCGTTGACTCTGGTAAGGCTTACTATTCGTCAAAGCGGTGTCCTACTAGGTAGACGAATATTAATCCGTATGCTTAAGTGTGATTACCCTCCGAGGTAATGACTCGGGGCACCACAACTAGTATTAGAGCAATCGGTTAGGGCCATGCTAATAAAATAAAAACTATTGCAGGACTTAAGCATGCCTTTCTCGCTTGCTATATTGCACTAAGTACTTATTAATTCTTGTCTCCATATCAATTTATATTCCAGTCTCATTTCAAAATTGTTATGTTAAAAAGCTTATCTTTCCTAAAGCGACACCAGTACTAACGTAGAAACCTCTCTTTTGCAGGATAACCAGGTTTAGCATTCCGTTCGAGAGAGTGTGGGTTTAAGATTCATGTTGTTATCTCCTGTTAGTGATTAGTTAGACTCACAGTTCAACCTAGGATAGATTACGTGAAAATGTAAGGCGATGGGTGTATTATCATAAGATTCAGATCGTAGTGCCTGGACTAGAGGCATGGAGTAGATTTTTGGCATAGACCCACTTTTCCACTTGTAGGATGAGCATGGACCATACCCATAAGAAATCCTTACCTTTCATCTGCATACCTAAATGAGACCGTCAGTAGTCTAAAACAAAGCAAGAATAATTAAAGAAAACAGGTAAAGGCTGACGATGTAAAAGAATGTGACTTATCTCATTTCTGCATATCAAATTTCCCAAATGAGTGGTTCATGGCACTCCGAGCATGTAGCTCTGGCGTACCCAGGTGCGAAGTCTTGGGTGTACTCAGGAATGAGCCCAGAGCGATCCCAAACACATGGTTTGGGTAGTTTCGAGAACGGGATCTCGAGTGTACCTGGGCACGTGGATCCAGGGTAGTGTAGGTCGCACTTAGAGGCAAGTTTGAGCGGTCCCAAATACATGGTTTGGGTGGTCTTGAGAACGGGATCTCGAGAGTGATTGAGCACGAGAGACTCAACTAGTATAGGATTTGGATTTTTTAGCATCTCATTGTTTCTTGGTGTTATTTGATTACTGTGTGTATGGATTAATACAACTCACCCCAGGTTAATATCTGCCAGATAAATATGATACCCTCGTCTCTACCACCAATGACTGCTACAGAATGCAAAGCAATTAGTATAATCAACAAAAAAGACTCCTTGTAAAATACTACAAACCCAATTACTAACGCAACCAATTTCTTAACACCTCCCCCACAGGATGGAAGGTCAAGGAAACGAAGAACGCGGATTGGGACTAATGTTGGGATTATTGCCGTGGGACCAGTCAACAGAAAACCCACCAGTAGGTCTACAAGGGACAGCACTCGGCCAATCCAAAACTACCACCATACCAGAAACCAGCCACCAACCACCCACCGGAGCAACAGATCCATTAGGCATAATGGCCGATGTACTCAAATTCCTCGAAAACTCTAGAAGAGAAACCCCATGAAAACCATAACCGCTTTATGGAAGATTTGTTGACTCGAGTAGCACCTACCACCTCACAGTCAACCCGAGGGGTTAGTTTGGGTGACTTCCGGCAAACTCGGCCTCCCACTTTTGCCAAAGCAGCCGACCCATTAGATGCAAAAGATTGGCTAGTGGAAATCGAAAAGACATTGGACACCGTAGGATGCTCAGATGCATAGAAAGTGTGGTATGTGTCACATCAGCTGACTGGACCGGCAGCTACGTGGTGGCTTAATTACAACCGCAACTGTGTCAGTGAACAACCAATCACATGGGTAGAATTCAAACTGCGTTTCATAGACACCCATGTGCCCACAGGAAGAATAGAGCTGAAGAAGCACGAGTTTAGAGCCTTAAGGAGGGAAAAAGAAGATAGATTATCTTGGCCAATTCAACGAACTGTCAGACTATGCTCTAGCTGACATAGACACAGAAGAAAAGAAGATAGAGAAATTCCTGGATGGAATGCACCCATACCTTAAGATGCTCCTATCCATCCACAAAATCGCTTAATTCCAGGAATTGGTCAATAGAGCCATAATCTTAGAAAATGAGCACTCCAACCTAACCGAAGAACAAAGAAAGAAAGACAAAATAGACCACCGTCTACCTCCTACTCAAAGGCCTCGTCCCCACATACAGCAGCAACCTCCACCCCGATATGGACCACCCAGACTGAGGCCCTTTAAGCCATCCTTCCAGAGAACAACAGCCCAGCAGTAGCCAGTGGCCATAGCACTAAGATGTGCGAAGTGTAGAGGAAGCTACCTGACGAAATATTGCTTGAGAGACACCGATGACTGTTTTCATTGCGGGAAGCCTGGACATCGTAAGGCCGAATGCCCCCACCCGCAGAGGATGTCTGGAACACCACCTTAACCAGTTTATGTGCCAAGATTACCTGCCCCAACACCGCCACAGATCAACCGCATGAATCAGGCCAGAGGCAACCAGTCTGTCATGGGAGGAGCTGGAAGAGGAGGACTAGCACGCTTGACCCACGTAACCGCAGAGCAAATAGGAGAAGCCACTGACGTGATCATGGGTAAGCTACTGATTCCACCATCTATGGGTACTGTCTTGTTTGACCCTGGAGCAACGCATTCATTTATATCCCATAAGTTCCTAGCAGAACGTAATCTAACAGCAGACCCGTTGGAAAAATCTTTGGGAGTTAGCACGCCTGTTGGGACAATAAAAGTAACATCAATTAAAAAGCAGTAGGCCATCATAATTCATGATGCTAAGTTCTTAGCTGACCTTTTCGTAATCGATTTGAGTGGACTAGAAGTAATTCTGGGTATGGATTGGTTATCCGCCCATGGGGTAAATATAGATTGCGAAACCAAACAAGCATCTATCAAAAAGCCCAACGGGACACGAATAGAATATCTCGGAATCAGAACCCAACAGAAGCAATATAACCTCAGTTTGGCCAACCTGTAGACAAAGGAAGTAAAAGGCATACCGGTAGTAAAAGATTTTCCAGATGTATTCCCTAAAGAGCTACCAAGTATGCCACCAGCTAGGGCGGTAGATTTTAATATCAACCTAATCCCAGGAACAACACAAATTTCCAAAAGGCCCTACAAAATGAATGCAAAAGAATTGGTAGAACAGAAGAAGCAATTGGACGAACTTGAAGTCAAGGGTTTCATTACAAAAAGTGCGCCACCTTGGGGAACCCCGTTATTTTTCGCTGAGAAGAAAGACGGAGGAGTAAGGTTATGTACGGACTATCGGGAATTGAACAATGTCACAATAAAGAACAAATACACGTTACCCATAATAGATGACCTCTTTGACCAAATGAAAGGAGCACGGGTATTTTCGAAGATTGACTTAAGATCCAGATACCATCAGATCAAAGTCAACCCCACAGACATTGATAAGACTTCTTTTGTTTCTCGGTATGGGCATCATGAGTACACCATAGTCCCTTTTGGAATGACCAATGCCCTTGCTGTATTCATGAATCTAATGAATAAATTATTCATAAAATATCTAGATAAATTCATCATTGTCTTCATTAACGACATCCTTATCTACTCTAAAAGTGAGGAAGAACATTTGCAGCACCTCACTATCGCCTTGGAAATTCTCCGAGAAAACCAGCCATTTGCCAAATTCCGTAAATGCGAATTTTGACTGACCAAGTAGCATTTCTTGGACACATTATATCTGGGAGAGGAATCAAAGTGGATCCCTCCAAAATTAGTCACCTCTTCGGAGCGTCCAACGAATACTACCGGAATTCAGAGTTTCCTGAGATTCGCAGGATATTATCAGAGGTTCATAAAAGGATTTTTCCAAATCACCTCACCTCTCACAAAAACTCCTGAAGAAATATGCAAAATACGTATGGACTGACATATGAAAGAAGAGCTTCCAGGAGTTAAAGCAACGTCTAACTACAGCACCCATTCTAGCCTTACCCAAAGATGGAATTGACTACGTAGTATATTGCGATGCATCGAAATATGGATTAGGTTGTGTGTCAATGCATGATGAGAAAGTCATCGCATATGCTTCGAGACAATTGAGGCCCTATGAGATGAATTACCCTACTCATGATCTCAAATTGGAAGCCGTAGTGTTTGCACTAAAGATCTGGCGACACTATCTCTATGGATCGAAATGTACATTGTACAGCGACCACAAAAGCCTCAAATACATCTTTACCTAGAAAGAGCTAAATATGAGGCAAACAAGATGGTTAGAATTAAACAAAGATTACGACCTAACCATAAATTACCACTCCAAAAAAGCCAATGTAGTGGCCGATGTCCTTAGCAGAAAATCTCAATACCATCACTTTTCTACCAAAAGTCACACAGTTGACCTAATTCAAGCCTTGGACAAAATGGAGATAGAAGTGAAGACTACCACCTCAGAAGCTACCATTGCTGCTATGGTATTTCACCCTACACTCCGTGACAAATACAAGAACAACAACTTTCAGACCCCTTCATCACAGAAGAAATCCAAAGAATCAAGTCAAGCCAACCCTTTGAATTACAGATAGATGATTCTAGAGTCCTTTAGCGACAATCAAGAATCTATGTTCTCGACCACCCCTAGATTAATTAAGGAAACCATTCTATGTGAAGCCCATAATACCCAGTACTCAATACATCCGGGTAGCATGAAGATGTATAGAGACTTAAGAGAAAACTTCTGGTGGACAAAAATGAAGAGAGAAATAGCAGAATACGTAAGTCGGTGTGACACTTGTCGTAAAGTTAAAGCCGAGCACCAACGCCCGACAGGATTGCTAAAACCATTAGAAAAACCTGAATGGAAATGGGAGGATATCTTTATGGACTTCATAACAGGCCTGCCTCTCACAGTAAAAAAGATGGACGCAATTTGGGTTATCGTGGACCGCCTCACCAAATTGGCCCACTTTATCGCCACTAACCAGAAATATTCAATAAATAAACTCGTTGAACTCTACATAGAGAGAATAGTCACTTTACACGGAGTACCGAAGACCATCACATTAGATAGAGGGTCAGTAATCACTTCTAGTTTTTGGAAAAGCTTACACACTGTCTTGGGCACCAAACTCAATTTCAGCATGTCCTATCACCCACAAACTGATGGCCAGACTGAAAGAGTCAACTAGATCCTAGAAGACATGCTACGAGCCTGTGTGCCAAATTTTTGGAGATTCTTGGGAAAAACACTTAGCTTTGGCGGAGTTCGCGTACAACAATAGCTACCAAGCTAGTATACAAATGGCCCTGTATGAAGCCCTCTACGGTAGGAAGTGCAGATCGCCCATCTGTTGGTACGAAGTCGGATAGAGACCATTGTTAGGCCCTGAACTTGTACGGGAGAACGACGAGAAAATCTAGTTAATTCGAGAACGTCTCAAGATTGCTCAAAGAAGGCAAAAGAGTTACACAGATAAACATAGAAGAGACCCCAGTTCGAAGTTGGAAATTACGTGTATTTGAAGGTATCACCTTGAAGGATACGGGTAGACTACACTAGCTGGCAATTCAAAAATTCTACCACATAAACTAGGATGCCATGCAAGCAAGAGATCATAGATCATTACCACCAGACACGCAGTGCAGGGGAAGAAGAGTTGGAGTAGCCTGATCCAACGTAGAGTGCGTTGATGAAGTGGTCGTCCACTGTAGTCGATCGTCCAGCGCAGTCGATCGTCCACTGTAGTCGATCGTCCAGCGCAGTCGATCATTCAGTGTAGTCGATCGTCTCATCCAGCAACCAATCGTGTTCCTAGCGAAGTCGTGGATCATCCTTGAGCGCATCAGCAACCGCAGCAGCACCTCTACGGTATCCACACGTCAAGGGATGGAACACCACACACCGATGTGCTAGCACCAACTCGCACGGTAGGGCTCTCTCGAGAAGATGGTGGCTAGAGTTTCGGTAGAGCAACTCACGTCGTCTCGTACTCCTCCCAACAGCCTCATGCATCTCCTTATATAGAGCCCATGATGGATCCTATCCGAATACGTTTGTTCCAACCCGTTAAGTGTGCGACTTGTTAGGTTCATGCGTAATCGGTTGTGACTCGGAAACTCTTTCCGGCCACGAGTTGTTAGCGGTTCCTAGCAGAATATAACGATTCTCGAATACACATAAATTATATCAGACAAATCTTAATGCAATATGATCTATGACCAGGTGTTTATCACTAAAAACTAGCTCGTATATCTATATGACCAGCTCATATTTGGTCTCAACCAGTTCGTAACTCCTTACGACCAGGTTTCGACCACTTAGCGATTATGTTCGACCAGTCTATGGCTAGCTCGTATCTCCATATGACTAGTCCATATCTGATCGAACTGAACGACCTTCTCGTGTATTCTCCCTTTGCCTCACGATATCTGGTTGAACTCTAGGTAAGATAATTTGTCATCCATGGACTGTTCAATGCTTTCTCGATCAAGTGATGGATAACTTCATGTGGTCGACTCTTTGACCACTACTGGCATGGCCATGCACTTTCTTTATCCAACCACATCGAGGGGCCTAGAGATATCTCTCCTGTTATGTTAGGCGGGGCAAATCCCATATTCGACCAGTCACATTCCTCTGCATGTTTCATAGCATAGCCGAAAGCTACCTTTATAACTACCCAGTTACGGAGTAGCGATTAGCAACCCCCTAAGTGTACTATTACACATGTAGGAAACCATGCTGATCTCAGGTCTAAGGATTATATACATCATTGCTTGAGACCAACTGATGACACATAAAATCATAACAATCTCAATAGTGTCTCAAGGTGGGTTAATCTAACATCATGTTCTCTCACATGTGTTCACATTATTGATTTGATATCCCTATATCCATGACCGGTGAAACATGGTCATCAATCAATACATGTGCTGGTCGATCAGTCACTAGTGTTCCGATCGGTGACATCCGACCAGGGATACATTTAGAATGACATCATAAAAGTTGAAGAGCTTCACCATGTAACATCCCAATTTTCTAAGCTTCAAAAATCCTTTGAATAGTTGTAGTGAGAAAATTCACCATTTGGATTTATTTGAATTTAATTCAAAAGCTTAACTATGGAACTTGAGTAACAAAACAATTTAATATGACTTAAGTCAACATGACCAATGGTTAAAACTATTTTATTTGGATTCTATGTGCTTGGAAATATTTTCTAGATTTTTTTTAGAATTTTTCCAAGTTCATTTGCTAATTTCTATTGCCATTTGGAATTTATGGCATTTTCTAAAATAGAAAAGCTATTTAAAATCTCCTAAAGTGTTCGGGCCGAATCCTCCTCTTCGGCCCATTCCTGTTCACCCCGGCCCATTCTCCGTAGCCGTCTGATCAGGGAGGGACGCCCAGATCTTCGCCAGTGCGCGCGCCTCGCCCTCTCTCTCTAGCGGACCCGGACCCGTCTGTTATCTCAGTGGCGAGTGGGGCACATGATGTCGTCGTCCCCGCCGCGTTCTTCTCCACGGAGTCCCACTCGCGCCCGCGTCTGCCATTTTCGCGTCACCGAGTTCGTCCGACAATACCGCATCGACCCCGATTCTTCGCGCGGATGAGCCCTTCTAGAAACCTTATCTCTCCCGCACCAGATTGGTTTGAATTTAAAGTTTGAATTCGTCCCCATCTCCTATTCCGTCGGGGAGTTCATTGCGCCGCTGCTCGGCCGTTTGTGGGCGTCCGTGCCCTGGACTCTCCCGAGCCGCCGCCTATAAAAGGGAGGCAAGCCCTCGCCCTCCGCTTCCTTTCCGCCGCCGCCAGAGCCACAGCACCTAACCCTAGCCGCCGTAGTAACTCAAAGATCCCATCTCATCGCCGCAACTCCGATGAGCGATTCCGTCGCACCCGAAGTCGCCGGAGCCTCGACACCTGCACCGTCGGCATCGCACGAGCAAGAGGAACCCCGGGGTCACATTCGTTTCGTCGGAGAAGCCCTCTAGCGCCGTTCCCGTTGAGCCCGAAGCCCCCCCGCCGCTTCAACCTCGCCGTCGTCCGCCTCGATCGTCCCTCACCACCCGTAAGCACATCGCTGTGATCCCCGCGTCCTCCTCTACCTCCCCGTACCATCCACCGCCGTCGATTCGCCGCCGTTCGCCGGCGACTATCGGGTCCAGTGCCGCCACCGCCGCCGTTGTCGTCCTCGCCGACGTGGCCTCGCCGCGTCAGCAGCCACCTCAGCGCTGTGCGCACATGTCGTCCTAGGTGGCGCCGCGTCATCGCCACGCGTGCGCGTGTGCGCTACGCCAGCCCCAATCCAGATCCAGAGGCTCGGTAGACCTGGTCTACCGTGAGCCATGTCACTAACGTGTGGGTCCCACACGTCAGATTTTCCTTTGTATTTATCTTTTTCCGAAAATCCTTCGCTGACGTCAGCAGTGCGCAATATTCCGATTTCTCTATTGAGAAATAATTCGGGAAATTCGTATAATTCCAATTTTAGGGTTTTTCTTTAGATTCAAACTTCCAAAGCCCATAACTTTTGCATCCGAACTCCAAATCAGTCCATTCAAATTTCTAAATTCCTATAAATTCAAGATCTGTTTAATGGAGATTTTTATTTATTTTTTTGGAGTTGTTTTTCCTCTGTTATTTATTTAGTTTGTTTGTTTGCTTCGTTTATAGTAGACTTGACACTACGGAAGATTTGAAGAAGAAGGAGCACAACAAGACCAAGATCAATTTCTAGTCCTGTTCCAAGGCAAGTCATGCTTTGACCATGATTGAATCCCAGTTTTCTAAATGTTATTTTAATTCAAAGTGTTGCATTCTATTTCAAGTAATTATTTAAATACTTTTAGGAATAGCTATTAATTCCAATCTGTTATGCCTTCCTTGTATAATTGCTATGTCTTAACCCTTTGTCACCCTAGTTGGTATTTTAGTTGGTAATATTGTAACACCAACATGGGTTGGTTAGATGCGATTAGGTTGCTTAGCCATGCCACGAATCATCTATTCATGTAAAGCTACAATTATTAACTTGACTAAGTGACTATGTAACTTTGTGAAAATCCGTGTGTACTATGTGTCTTTGTGGCATGTATTGCACTTAAATCAACCGGGTGGTAAAAGGATTGGACTGAGGCAAGTGGAGGGAACTGTGTGACATGGTGGCTATGTGATATGGGAATATGAATCTGTGTGTCAAATTAATCTGTGTGCCTTAGTTAGAATTTGGAAGTCTTGCCTCGGTCATTTTAGGACTGAACTTTGTGCGCCATTGAACTGAGCCCTTCCGTACGACCACATGCTTGTTATGGGACGGGCCTAGCATAGTAAGATACAAATTCTTGGCATTGATTGCTCAGGCAGTAGGTTAGGCTATGTGAAAAGGGTGGAGGTGTGTGCTGTGAGAACCCGGGGTATTTAACTTGTAATACTTAACCATTGGGATGATTCAAGCATTACAAATCAAATATCACGACTCTCGACGTATACGTACTTCCCAGAAGTGCAGCACATATACCCCATACAAAAATTATGCATCACACCCATTCATTACATAGAATCCAAAGCACAACTAAGCAATTCAAAAGACATACAGTATAGTTATTACAAACGGGGCCGACCGGCCAAATAACAACTAAAGAGTCTTAAATAACAGCAGAAGCAAAGTGCCATAAGATGGCGATAACAAAAGCCAAGTATTGTGCCTTAAACCCGCAAGGCAACCAACCGGGCCACCAACCTAGTCGTCGAAGCCACCGCACATCTCACAAAAGTGCAACCCTTGAGGTTCAACTTCCTCCTCTGCAACAATTTAATTAAAGCATAGCAAATGAGTACAAAAATGTACTCGCAAGACTTACGTGTAGGGTAACAGGACTATACAAATAGCTACATGCAAGCTTATTTAAGTGGAGCAGGCTCTACACTCATTTTCAGCATAAAGTAAGTTTTCATTTGCAATAATGTAATAGATTGAAAGCAGTTTTACAATCTGATTTTATTTGATAAAAACAGCGAGATACAAGTAATAATAATAACAAGACATCCTGGAAGTGGCTAACCCAATAGCCACCACAACAATAGCATGAATTCCCCATTCATACCACCCACATCAAGTTTTAATTAAATGTTATAGTCTAACTCTTGCAAAACCTAACCAAGCGTGTCCATAACCTAGGACGAGGCTATTCGAATAGTTTGAACCCTGCAGGGGTGTACAACTTTACCCACATGTCAGACCGCCTTTTCGCCACATGATTAAGCACACTTCCTTAGGTATGCCGGCACGGCTAAGTCCTACGAGACATTTCCAATATTGTGCATTAACTATGAGTCGCCTATATGGGAGGAAGCCCCATATGTTGATGCAGAGTCATCAAAGATGCTCACCTCCTTATAAAGGATGATGCTCCTTGCAGTGGATAATCTCCACCACTGCTCACCCAAACAGACACAAGTTTCTTTTTCAACACAACGCACACATCCACCATGCGACCCGGAGCTAACACATGCCAAAGTACTAAGTCAAGAGAGGTCCCATATCTCTCCCATGTGGTTGCACGCAAAAATGCCTGGATAGTGTGACACAAGATGTTCGGTCCTTGTTGACTTAGGCATACCACCACACACCCGAATATCACACCATCAACCATATGCCCAAGTCTAAAATATTTTATTTTCAGTTTCATTTTGTTTTTGACTTTACAAAGTAACAAAGCACAAAGTGCTGAGCATAATGATAATAATAATTTTGTGTGATCAAGGTTATCGACAGTCGATAACCGCCCAATTCTACCGGTAGCTAAGCATTTCTAAGCATGACACCGCAAAGACAATAAAAGAGCATAATTAATTCACCGGGATCTAATTCACCAGCGATGTTAATAACTTATGTTTTGTGGCAGGGGATAACAATTTAAGGGCAACCATGCAATAGGAATAGCTACCTCTAATTGGGAAAATTACTTTGACACAAAAGCATGCATACATACAATTTGTAAACAAAGTATTAGACTTGAAAGTAATAGGACATTTATGATGAAACTGCTTGCCTTGCTGAGGATGATTATCTTGCTGCAGAGGGTCACTTGCGCAATCAATAATTTCATTTGAACCTAGCAAAAGAATACGAAAGCACAATAAGAACGAATAACACCAAAAAGACCCAAAAATTCAAAATCATCCAAAAATCATGAAAAATTCACAGAAGGTAGAGAATGATTTAAGATGAATTTAGCAACAATAATCAATTCATTTGGATATTCTATGCAAAAGTTATGATAGTTTGAATGTTAGTTTTCCAAAAAATCCAATTTAATTGCTACCGGTTACTGTTCATCATAATCAATTATTTTGGTGAAAATTTCCAGAACAGTGGTGCTCTTGAAATTTTTGTGGTAGGCATAGCACCTCATGAGATGAACAATGGAATTTGATTCACCTCATTTGGAGCTAAGATGAATTTTCTATGATTTTTCAAAGTTATGAAAGTAGTACTCAAGTCACATGCAAAATAAGATTTTCAGTAACATTATCATGCTCACAACCTATTTTACAATAAACTACACTAACAGAGGATTCTAACAAAATTGAGTTTACTCTATTTGGAGTTACAGAGAAATACTTATGCATTTTTGAATTTAAAGCAATTTTTAGGGCAACAATAATACTAAACATAAAGTAATTTTGCCAAATGTGTTTTATGGAATAGTAACATGATTCAACCCATTTTTATATTAAAGTACATTTAAAAAGGAAACTAACAAAATTTGAATCATCAATTTTGGAGCTAAAATGAATTACTTATGCAATTTTGAAGTTTAACCAATTTTCAGTTCACAAATAAAGCATTTCGGAAATTATAATAACATACAACACTTTTTATACCCAGACTAGCCTAGACCTACTCACTGACCAGTGGGGTCACCAGAACAGTGCCATTTTCTATTTTTCCATTTGAATTTTCGGCAAAACCGACAAGTGGGACCCGCCTGTCATAGACTTGGTCCACATGCATAGTGCATGGACCGAAAGTCATGAGCTGGGTCCACAGGTGCACCGCCGGATTACTATGCACTAATGGCCTCGGGCCCACATGTAATAGACTCAAAGAAACAGCTAATCACAAGCTTTCCGACAAAGATACATCATTCTTAATCATCATCATTTAATACTAATCATCGCCGCTCTGAAGGTCGGGTCCGGCGCCACGCGCTCGAGTCTTGTGACAGAGATTCTCCGGCGCCCGGTGAAGCGAGGCACAGCCAGTGCAGTGGGTGCTCAAAATGGAAAGCCTGTGACCTTGCGCACCCGACGGCACTAGCGGCGAGACCAGTGGTGGCCCGACGCGGCGGCGTAGCATGCAAAGGCGGCGGCGGTGCTACGGGAACATGGCAACGCGCAAAGGGATGACGCCCACCGCAAACTAGCGCGCACATGAGTAAAAGGAAGACTCAGAGAACTCACTGGGATGACCCGGAGGTGGAGAAGCTGCCGGAGTTGGGCCGGCGATGAGAACCCGAGGCGGCGGCGGCACCTCACCGAGGGGAGCTCAACCTGAGGACAGAGGGAGGGAATGGGTGATGGAGGATGCATCATAGGTGCCTCAAGATGGTGTAATAGCGAGGAATTGAAGGATGGCTCACCGTGCCGTCGCTGGAGAAGAAAAGGGTGCTCACGGCCGCGAAAGGGGAAAAACCAAATTCCGAGAGCTCCTGCGACCGAAACACAAAATTGGTTGAGGGGTTCTCCTAGGACCAAAAGGCGCATGGTGACGCACTCAAGGGAGAGGGAAACTCACCGGAGGACCAAGATGGCACGGCGGCGGCCTCGGGTGCGAGCTCGGGAGTAGTGGGGAGCGCGCCTCTCTACCGTGAGCTACACAAAGAGACAAAGGCTCAAACCAGCGCTCAAAGGAGCGGTGAAGGAAGAGGAAGAAAGGGAGACCACGTGGAGGAAGCTCACCTTCGAGCTGAGCTCAATCCAGCGCCTCCCTCCTCAGCCACCGAGAGGAGGAATGGCTTCCAACGGGCGGGAGAGGGGGTATTATCCCCGGGCGACGACGAAAATGGAAGCGGCGTCAACCGGCAAAGCTGAGGATTGGCCGAGAGGGGCGGTGGATTGACGGCGTTGCCGCACGATGAGGGAGTTGGCAGCGCGGCGCGTGACGTGGCGTAAGGCTTCTGCGTGAGCGCCAGCACGAGGTTGACGACGCGCCTGATAGCCTGGGCCCGCGACGCAAAGACACAGCGCGAGCGAGCGATCGAGCGGAAGGGAATCGAGGCGGGCCGTTGGATCGAGATCCAACGGTTGACAACGCGCGAGCGATTACAACACTGGCCGAAGGGGTACGCGATCGTGAGCATTGATGCACGATAGGATGGCTGCATGTGATGGTGCATTTAGATGACTTGGTCGAGCCAAGTCGGCTCGGGTCGGAGCCAGAGTCAGGTTCGAGTTAGATGAATAGTGTTTTTAGGTTTTATTTTAAAAAGGCTGAGAAGATAGGGAATTTTTGGAGGTAGCTCCGAAGCTCCAAAAATTCTGAAAGTTTTATAAAAGCTTGCTGGACCAGAGTAAAACCTTGTGTAATTTTTCTAGAAATTTTTATTCACTGCATTGTTCTCCAGAAAATTCACAAGCTGTTGGGCTAGGGGTTTGACCAGAATTCAAACTGGTTTGAGTAGCTCTTTTGAAATAGCAAACAAAATCTAAAAATTATGAGATTTTTTAGAGAGGTTACTAGGATGATCTAGAAGATACTAAAAATATTTCTAGAGGATTATCACAAGATTTGATCATGGAGTTTTTAAGGACAACGACTTCCATCAATAGAAACATTGATCTTTGAAAATAGGAATTACTAGGGGAAAATTTCTTGAAAATTTCAAATGACATCATGAGGCATCAAAAGTTTTAATTTATCCTCATTTTATTACATTTTAAATACACACCATTGTTTGGGATGTTACATGTGCTACCATGTAGTCGCATCGTGGGACGGTTCACCGCTTCCCTGTCTAATGGTGTGTGTTGTACCATACGTTGTGTATGGTTTGGTATGACGTAAGCACGTCGGGAGCATCTATATTAGGATGAAGTTTCTAAAATGCTTTGTTACGATTAGTGCTTGCAACACTGGTTGTATCTTGTGGGTAAAGTGTACAAACTCTGCAGAGTGTAAACAATCTATTGAATAAATCATCATGGTCATGGACAATGCTCGGGATTTCACACGAGGGTAGATCTTCATAAACTGTGTGGGAAGGAGTGTGTGATCTAAATCATATGGCTATATGAATAATCTGTTTAGGCTGTGTGTGTCTTTGTGAAATCAAACTGTTAAATTATTATTGTCTATTCGTTTTACTTACTTTCAATCTATTATTTGTATTCAACTGCAAATGTTGCATTTTTGCAAAAGAACCACAAAATACCATTCCCTTGTAATAAGCCTGCATGTATAATTGCATTTCTGTGGTGTGACTTGCGAGTACGGTGTGTACTCACGCTTGCTTTGAACTAAATCAAGCAGAAGAGGAGGAGTCTTCGCCAGCATTCGAGGAGGAGTTTATCAAAGATGCCTAAACGTGGGGTCTAGATCCCAGTCGGTTGCCTGTGGTGAATCGATGGGATGCCGCTGCCGCTTCTGTTTCCGCTGCTTTATTTCTTTGTTAGCCCTGCGTGGCTTAATAATTGTAAACTCGACCGTAAGGTCAAACCATTATTTATTAGTCAAATTATTCGTTTATGTTATTATTCGCTTGTGTGGATCGATATCCATCTTTGTTGACACTGTGTTCACTAGCATGATCCTGGACTAGTGCATTATACATAGAGGGTCCAGAATTGTATTTTTGGGTCCCGACAGAGGTGGTATCAGAGCCATACTGACTGTAGGTGTAGACCTTAGTTAGATCGGCCGTTCGAGTGTCCAAATTATTTTCTAAAGAAAAGTTAACTTACAAGACTAAATGAATTGCTTAACTCCTCTCATATCTCTGTTGACTCATCTATTGCTAGAATTTTTCCTCTCCCCATTGTTTTAACAGGGTTCCTGCCTCTTGTCTATCTTGACAAATGCCTTACCTTCAGACCTTCGGAGATCGCAATGGAGGACTTGCCACAGAGCTGTGCAAGCTGCTGTAGACACTTGGAGGCTTCGACTGCCCAATGTACTGCCGCAGTGACTACATGGTCAACGGGCGAGATCGTGGTGTGGTCTGCCGCCTAACAGTCTACGCCAGGAGGAACACTAGAGGCAGCCAGCCGTTGGACATCTCAGTCAGGAGGATCACCTTTACGCAAGGAATCCAGGAGTCGTCATGCCTAGCAATCCTCCGAGTCTGCAACGTCTACGCACAAGAGCTGCAGAACACTGTTTTCCGCTACCATCCCAAACCTTCTTCAGAGGAGCTATCTGCACGCTTTCCGTTTACAAATGGGGAAGGCAACACCACAGTGGTGCACCTTGCTTAGTTCACAGCTGCTCAGGAGGAGTCGCTGGAGTTGGCCGCCACCGAGCTGGAGTGCGCCTATGAGGCCTGGGAAGAAGCCGAGGAAAGGATCGCCATCCTAGAGCAAGCTCTCTACGGTTAGCATGAACCCGAAGATGATCAAGAAGATGATCCGGAGGAACCAGAAGAGGATCCAGAAGATCCAGCAGAACCTACATGCCCAGAGGATCGGTAGAACTGCCTGACCAAAGGAGCCAGCAGAAGCTGCAGAGCCGGAGGAGCCACCAGACCAAGACTGCCAAAGACGCCGCGCCTCCCGCTGCACAGGTTCGTGGCATCGAAACCGATTCATGAGGATGCCACTCACTCGAGTCTACAAGCGGGAGCGCGCCGTGGCTATGGAGGCTTTCTCGAGTAGTTTTTTTAAGTTCCACTTCAGTCGGGCTTAGCCAGTTTTCCTTCTTCAGAGTCGCCCTTTAGGCGGTAGTTTGTGTGCTTAGGTTCGTCTTATTTCCTTGTGTGCAAGTGTGAGCTGCAAACACTACTACAGAAAAGGCCTTTACAGACGGTTAAAAAACGCCATCACAGACGGTTCCGTGAGCCGTCTGAGTTTATGGGTCAGTAATGCATTAGGTCATCACAGACGGTTTTTGAACCGTCTGTAATACATACTATCACGAGCGGTTTGTAGATGCAACCGTGCAGTGATAATCGACTTCTACCATGCGATGCAGTAGATGAAACCGCTGCAGCGATAGTCGATTACCACTGACGATGCAGAGAAGAAACTGCATGCGTGATAGTGGACTATCACGAGCGGTTTCATCTCTGCATCGTCTGGTAGTCGATTATCACGCACGGTTTCATCTGATGCACCGTCTGTGGTATTCTTTTGCATTACTAAATCTATTTCTGTTTATTGGCTAGCCTCAGGAAATGCTAGCCATGCCCTCTGAAACAAGCACATCCAATTCTCATTCATTTCAGAAGCACATCAAAATTGCATTCATTTCATAAACAAGTACATCCAATTCACAAATCAATTAACTAAAATTAACCATTAATGTACATTAATTTACACACATGTACCATTATGTTCAATCTATCCCAATCAAGTTCAATCGCTACACCGTGGAAACTCCCATTTGGATTTATGACCGTTTGTTCAGAATGGCGCAAGGTGTGATCGAATTTTTATGAGCTCGCTCTGTTCCAACGAGCTTTAATGATGGTCGCAACTTTGTCGATATGAAGGTTAAATTCGGGCTTATATAAATTGGTAAGTATATATGAAATAATTGTTGAAAGATTGACAAACCCGAGGATCATTGGTGATCGCGAACCGATGAGTAGTTGCATGTTGTGGCAAACATAGTATCCACAGACGCTATGCTTGGCGGTATTTCTTTGGTGGCACCGCAAAAATAGAATTGGTTAGTTCGAGAGGCATTGCTACGAAGTGTTATATAGGATTAATGTGTACTAGCTAGCAAGTACCGGAATTTTGATCATGTTGCGGCGTCCTTCCTTGATATTCCATCCTTTAGCATGTAACACGTCGAACACCCTCGTGACTCCAAGAAGTTAGCCTTAGCCATTGCAAAGGAAGGAAAGACTACAATAGAGTTTCTATGGAGGAAATGTGTTTACGATGATTAAATTCGGATAGTTGTGAAGTTGTGAGTGGCCCTCTGTAGGAATCTAGGTATATTACGTATTTCGTTTTGGTATAATTACAATTAGAATCCAATGGTACCTACACAGTATGTCGGCATGGTCATTAAACCTAAGTTAGTGTTGCTTATAAAGTACAAATCAACAAGTATAGCCAGAGTGCAACACTACTTACTTACGGTTGTAGGGCAAAAGTATGAATTCCTTGTTGCGGTGAGCCATGAAAAAATCTATAACGTAATTCTCGGCGAATGTTGCATTTGCCGTGATGCTTTGCTCGAGACAATGTGTGGGTCGAGGAAACCTACCGGTGATTTCCTTCTTTCGCTTCACGGATCATGTATCTATTATACAAAAGCTAGGAGTTATATATAACATTTATTGATATTACACTAACATTGACCGTGATTGTACACACTTACGATTGTCGACATCGTATGAGTGAGGCGTCGAGCTCGTCGAGGTTGAAGAGATGAACAAGTCGTCGAAGGTCACCGTGAAGACAGCGTCTTGATACGTGGTTAAAATGATCCTCCTTGAACTTGACGGTGACACCCGGCGTCGTTGATCAACCGCTTGTTGGACTGCTCCATGTACCATGTATGCAATTCCGTGCAATCCAAATCCTAGGGTAGGGCTATCTAACTTCTCGAGAACGGCTCGCCTAGCTTGTATTTCCGACCAAGCGGCAAGAAGGGGATATCGAGAGAGGACTCGATCGTCTTCGATTTGCCCTTGCCCTTGCTGCCTCGCTTTGTATAGGTCGACTTCACAAGAGTCGACTGAGCACGAGGTGTAGATGCATGTGATGCAGTGGGCCCTTGCCGTGTCGGTCAGTAGCCGATGCGGTCGAGTCTGTGGACTTGATGTCGTTCGCAGACATTCCGTGAAGTTGACACCGAGCGTAGCTCGAGCGGATGTCCTCCTTGGGCCACTGGATGAATGTTCCAACGGCTTGCCCTAGAGTCATGACCTCATCGTTTGGGGGAATTTTCAGCGGGACGGCCTCGAAATTGGCACAAACACCGTCCACATTCACTTTTGCGAAACCCGGCGCTAGATTTGCACCGTGCACCAAAGCTCCGATACTGGATGGATACACCTGGCCCCAAGCAGCATCTAGGGCAACAGAGACATATCTCACTTGGAGCTTGCACTTCGTAGCCACCTACGTACATAACGATACAAAATTAGCTACTCCAACAGGCCTATCAATGGATTGAGCATTCCAGAGATAATAATTATTACCTAGATGTCATCGACGGAAAATCTGTCATCACCTATTGTGGTAGGGTTAGGGTTGGACGCGCAGCTACTCGGATGTTTGGGGGGGCTGGCTAGCGGTATAGTAGGGGCAGGGGCTTCCAACTGACTTGGCATTTGCAATCCCCTAATCCTTTCCTCAAAGGTCTCTATCTGCTTTTGCTCGAACGCACGAATCCTTTCCTCAAAGGATTGAGTGACCTCTGTGTGACTTTTTCAACGACCTCCACTCTGATTTTTTCAAAGAGCTCATCTCGAGGATGCACGAAGATCCTCTCGTAGCTTTGCATCGTGCTCGGCTTTGGCTTTCTTCCTACTCGATGCGATCCGAGTCCGCTTGGAACCATTGTTCCCATGTAACAAAAACACGGCGCCTCTCGTGCGACCGGATGCTCCTTTGTTTCCTAGGGCATGAGAGTATATCTTCTCCCTATCTGCTTAGAATGAGCCTTGGGAAGATTGTGCACTCGGCGTTATCGCAATATAGCCCGACATGTCATTTCACTTCCTATGAAGTTATGGAGTAATTACAAACTAGGTAGTTCGATATCTTACGGCGTTGGGACACTTCACGGTCTTGAGGTTTGGAAAGTACACTTCCCGTAGGCGAATACATAACCTCGCAAATAACCACCGCTTCGGTAGCGCACATCGGTGATCTCGAAATAGCAGGAGAGATTCAAACCGCTTGCTCGCTGTTCTGATCCCTCCATATCGGGGCTTTACGCATACCCAGTGATGCCGAGTCTGCGGGGTGCTTGTTTTTTGCCTGGAGGGCCGTGTGCGCCGTACTTTCACTCTTAAATTCATCTGTCGTCTTCTTCGCCACAAACTCGGCCCATGACTCTTCCAAGAATAGATACTTGTGGAAGGGCGGCTTCAGATCCTTCTCCACGTAGTTCTTGACAAGCGTGCTCTTGAAGTTCTTCCACGCTTTGCACGCTGTAGCAACGCTGTCGTCGCCCACGGAGTCCGGGAGTTCTACCGATCTCGAATGATGCGAGAATTTCCGCCAGAGACACAGCAGTTTTCAGTGGTCCGGGCACCACCTTCCACGAATCGTAGGTGATCTTGACCCGTTCCCGTGCAACTATTCTGACCATTCTCCGGAATGCGGACGCTGCTCGGCGAGGATCCCAGACTGATCGACCTCTGTGATGGTAAATCGGCCCGTGGGCCTTTTCGATATTCCTCTTCTTCTACCGCGGTTGGATATTGTTCCAGAGGATGGTGCATCATCAGACACATGAGGCGGCGCTGACTCAGAATGTGCGGAAGACATCTTTACAAGAAATAGAACATCATGTGAACAAATGAAATCAGCATAAAGCTAAGATTTAACATTTTGATATTGCTATCAGATGTAGAGTAAGCATTCCAATTAGAGCTCAAGTACAAACCCGATTATCAAAACAATTTCAAGACAAGACTATTATCATCACAGAGCATTCATCTCAAGCCCACCACACCACATTGCAATGTATTCGATGGCGATATCAAAACAAATACCATATGAATAATCGACTAGAACAAATACAAATTCCTAAAATAAGTACAATTATCATGAAGGACCATGACAGATTATTGATAGAAATAGTTAGGGAAAGGGCGTGGGGTCAATCGGTAACTCGGCATTGGTTACCTTTAGGCGTCGAGGAGAAGGACGAGCAGGAGCGACTGAGCAGCAGCGAGGCGTCGAAGGGGCGCGCTGGGCTCGGGGAGGAGGAGGCGGCGGGCTCGGGGCGGGAGGCGCGTGGGCTCGGGGAGGCGCGCCAGGGTAGGAGGCTCGGCGAGCTCGAGGGAGGCGCGCCGGGGAGGAGGCGGCGTCGACGGGATCGGGGGAGGAGTCGCGCCGGGCTCGAGGAGGCGGCGTCGAGGACGGTGGCGACGGGCTCGGGGGAGGAGGGAGCGAGAGGAGTTGAGAAACTTAATCGTTTGAGAGTACTGGCGGGCGCGGCAAACCCTAGCTAGAGTCCGAATGTAAATAGGGATGGACATCACAGACGGTTCTAAATTAGAACCGTCTGTGATACACACTATCACAGACGGTTCTAACTTAGAACCGCTCGTGATATGATGTATCACGACGGTTTTAATAAACAACCGTCTGTGATATGATATATCACGAGCGGTTCTCACTTAGAACCGCTCGTGATATATGATGTATCACGAGCGGTGTTAATAAACAACCGTCATGATATACATGTATCACAGACGGTTTTAATAAACAACCATCTGTGATATACATGTGAGACGGTTTGTAGTTCAAACTGTCTGTGATATTATTTTGTATTGGTTAATATCTAGATCGATCTGTTTATTGGCTAGCCTCAGGAAATGCTAGCCATGCCCTCTGAAACAAGCAGAAAAGACAAAAGTACATGTATATACATCCAATTCACATTCATTTGAGAAACAATCACATCCATTTCACAGTACAAATCAATTAATTAACTCAAATGAACTAAAATTAACCATATTCATCAAAACGTACATATACATATACACACATTGTTCAATTAATCTTTAAAAATTAGCCCTTCATGATGATCGACGCGTATGTAGCTAGTTTCGTCATGTTCTTCTTCCTCGACCCTTATGCCGTTTCCGAAAGGAGGCAACTCGTCAAATTGATTGTATTCTTCCTCGTCCACTACATTCTCAACTCCGATAATCCTCCTTTTTCCATGAAGAACTACGTGGCGCTTCTTATTTGCGAATTGGTAACATAGAAGACTTGAACAACTTGGTTGCTTGATCGAATGGTTCGTCTTTGTATCCGAAACACGTTCGAGGTCCACGGTAGTGACGCCGTGCTTATCGACCTTCACTGTGGGAGATGGACCCAACGGCACGAAATAGGGGATCTTGAAAAGCACGTGGTCGAGCTCCCATATCTCCTCTATTTGCCCATAGTAGGAGCTCCTCATTATCGATCTTGAATGCATCTATCACGGACACTTCTGTTACGGTTAGTGCTTTTTATATCCCGAGCTGCGTATAGAATGTGTACCCATTTATGTCGTATCCTCGCCATATTACAAGCTGTAAATGTTGGCCCTTTTGCCAACCATGTCAAGATATCACTTGACGAGCTCCTAGCAAGTCGCTCCTTCAACCATTGGTTGAACCGTGCATTGTGTTGTCTCGTGATCCAAACATCCGGCCGCACCGGATTACATTGCTGTCAAGCACGTCCTTGTCTTTGGTCGATATCTGAGGACACTTCACCATGTGTTGCAAGGCCGTGAAATGGGCTTGAGCATACGCATCCATATTTGGAGTGATTGCTTTCCTTCCGATGGTCCCGATACCCTCGAGCCTCCCCTCATGGCGAGATCGAGGCACACCTATCGGTTCGACTGAGCCATGTAATCGGCGCGAACTCAATGACCTCTTCGGTTGCATAACCTTCGACGATCTTGCCCTCTGGCGAGATCGATTCCGTACATATGACTTGAGAATTCCATGAACCTCTCGAGCGGGTACATGCTACGTAGGAACACGGGCCGCACATCTTTATCTCCTCACAATATGAACAATGAGATGGACCATGATATCGAAAAACGAGCGGAGGGAAATACATCTCAAGATCACATAGAGTCGTCACCACCTCGTCTGCGAGCATCTAGTCCTTCGGGATCGATGACCTTCGAGCAATTGTGTTAAAAAATAACACTGACCTCATGATTGTCTCTCGGACCTTGATCGGCAAAATACTTCTAATTGCAGCAGGAGCATTTGTGTCATCAACACATGACAATCATGAGACTTCATGCCAATTAACTTCAAATCTTTTATCGAAACAAGTTTCTTCATGTTGGCGAATGTAACCGACGGAACTTTCACGCCATGCAAGCACCGCATAGTTCGGTTTTCTCGGCCTTGGACAGAGTGTAACAAGCAGGGGGAAGGTACGTTCGTCCTTTATCGGTCCTTGTTGGTGCTAACTCAGGTCTGATGTCCATATCAACCAAGTCAAGCCGTGCGTTGACACCATCCTTTGTTTTGTCACGAATGTTCAGTAAGAGACCAATCAAGTCATCACATACATTCTTCTCTACATGCATGGCGTCGATCACGTTGGCGAACTTCTAGGTGCTCCCAATAAGGTAAGTCCCAAAATATTGATCTCTTCTTCCACATGTTCTTCTTACTTGTCCTCGATTTACATCCCTTTCCAAGCACAACATCTAAATCCTTAACCATATCATAGACCTCTTTTCCGCTTAAATGCCTTGGAGCCGAACTATCCTCCTTCTCTCCGTCAATTGTTTCTTCATCCTGCGGTATGGGTGAGCCCTCGAAGGAACCTCGATGATACGCATGTACGGTTTTGCTTGCGAGTGATTCAGCCACACACTCTCGGTATCATCTAAGCGGTGAGTACTGTGCTTTGGCCCTTTTGTACTCGGCCCGACAAATTAGCAAGGCGGGATAATCATTTATGGTGCGAGAACAACAAGGAGCGTAAAGTGAAGTTCTCTCGTTTGTACGCATCCCATACATGCCCTTCAATCCATAGTATTTTTAGATCTTCCATCAATGGTGCTAGGTACACATCAATATCATTCCCGGTTGCTTGGCCCTTGGATAAGTATCGACAACAAAATATACTTCCGCTTCATACACAACCAAGGAGGAAGGTTGTAGATCTGAGCGTCACGGGCCAAGTGCTATGTCGGTGCTCATGTTACGAAAGGATTCATTCCATCTGTACTCAATCCAAACCTTATATTCCTCGGTTCCGCATGAAGTCTGCAAACCTCCTATCGATGTTTCTCCTTTGGGCGGAATCGGCGAGGTGTCTTAACTTTCCGTCATTCTTACGCTCCTCTGAGTGCCAATCTGAGCAGATTTGCATTCTTTGGGTTAAAAAACCGCTTCAAGCGGGAATTACAGGAAGATACCACGCCACCTTAGCAGGAGGTCCTTTCTTCACCTCGATTCCTCGTCGTCATCGATTGCTTCTTACGCTTGTATCGGGATCGTTGCACACCGACATACATGCATGTTTGTATACTTATTACGGTAGAGGATCTGATCGTTCGGACATGCATGTATTCTTTCTACTTCCATTCCCAATGGACAAAGAACCTTTTGGCTTTGTAGGTGGTTTTGGGCAACTCGTTTCCCTCAGGAAGCATGTCCGCTAAGAGACCTAACACTCCGTGAAACTCTTGTCGGACCAACGTTGCTTGCCTTCAATTTCAGCGGTTTAAGCACGGATGACAACCTTGTGTATTCGAGTTGCGGCAGGAACAAAGGTTTCTCTGAGTCCTCCATCACGCCCGAAATTGAACATACTCCCTCTCATCACGGTTCCTTACGCATCGCGCATCTCGATCTAGATTGTCATCGTGCGAGACTATCCGAATCGGAACCACAATCGACATCATTAGGCATATATCGTTGACATCTGTATAATATGCATATCGTTGACTTCTGTATAATATGCTCTTCACCGTGGTGGTCCAACATGTATAACCCTTTTGAAACCCTTGAATCAAGTGTGCTTCGATTTGAGCTCGGTTGTTAAACATCTTGATTCTCGCAATCAATGTATGGACGGTACATATATTCCGCCCTTATTCAACATATCCTCCTTGGTAGCTCTTGTAAGCAACCACGCCATTAATGTACTCTTCACTCACACGGTTCTCGGTGTACATCGACTTCGGTCCATCACACGGTTCGTATTGAAAACCACGAAAATAAATAAAAGGGTGATGACTTTCAAAGCGTATTTTACGAGGCTTAATTACGATTTTTCATTTTTACATTTTTCCGGATTTTATTAACTTACATGTGGGCCCTACTTGTCGGTGACTCATTTTTATTTCATGATTTTATTTATAAAATCTATGGCGATCCCACATGTCATAGACTCGTTAGTTTATTAACTAAATGATTAAAAATAGTAGGATTAATTTGAAGCTCAAATCGGGCTTAGCGGTGACATCGCATTGCTATATAGTCGTGGCTCTCGGCCCTAAGGTCTACTTTGAGGCGGCCAGCGGTGATGTCCCATGGGCGCTGAAACTAGCGATTTGGCGTGGCGCTGAAACTACTCAAATTAAAGGATGCTTATGCTTGATATCTCACCTCGATCACGAGGAAGGTGTCAATGAAAGTCGGGAAGGTCAAAGCGCGGTGGGTCGTCGATCGGTGAACAGAGAGGCGGCGGTGGCAAAGCTCTCGGCGACAATATATAGCTGAAATGGACGGGCCGCTCGGTGTGGTGATGCGATGTACTCAAGCCGGCGCGGCGGCCATGGACCTACCGTAGCGCCGGAGATGGAGATCAAGAAGACTATATCTGTTGGCGGGGGCGGAGCTATATATCGTCTGTGATGAGTTAATTATCACGGACGGTTTTAACAAAACCGTCTGTGATATTGGGTAATATCACGAGAGCGGTTCATGTTTGGGCTGTGAAGTATCACGAGCGGTTCTAACCAAAAACCGTGCAGGATATTGGGTAATATCACGAGCGGTTCCAAACATGAACCGTCTCGTGATATGACATCTTGATGAGCGATTTTTTTAGCGCGAGAATAACACGAGCGGTGGGTAAACAAAAACCGTCGAGATTGTGTTTATCTGAGCGGTTTGATGAACCGTCTGCGTGATCGGCGTCGATATTAGCATTTCTGTAGTAGTGAAAGGCCCTTAGGCATTTGTTGCAGCCATGCTAAGACCCTAATAATAAAGTTATTTCATTTGAGTTTCTTAGTCGTGTTTGTTGGGTTTAATCTATTCCCCTGTTTAGTTCTTAACTTATCTTGTGCTTGCTACCTTATCTAACCTATGGAGCTTCACCAGATGGTTCAGACTCGTCACACTACTGCAAGTGGATCCGGCTCCCCAGCGTCCGAAGAGAACGATCAAATCCCCGCAGGGACAATGCCACCCCAAGCACCACCTCTTGACTTGCAGAACTTTAGAGCCTTTATGGCAGCACAAATGCAGATGATGTATACAATGATGAACCAGATGCAGGCTATGAACAACAACAACAACAATCATCAGGGAGGTGCCCCAGTCGCTCATGGCCATCAGGGACCATCCAAGTTGGCTGAATTCATGAGGACCCATCCGCCAACTTTCTCTGGACATGTCACGCCAATAGAAGCTGATGATTGGCTTCGCGTAATGAGAGGAAGCTGCTGATCAGTCAATGCAGCGATCACGAGAAAGTTTTGTATGCCACTCATCAGATGGAGGGCATAGCTGCTGAGTGGTGGGAGAATTTTTGCACAGCGCATGAGGCACCACAGAGTATCACTTGGGAGGAATTCTCCGCAGCCTTTCGCCAGTATCATGTACCTGAAGGGATCATGGATTTAAAGAAAGATGAGTTCCGTGCTCTTAAAAAAGGAGCTATGGCGTTGGTGATTACTGAATAAGTTTTCTCGGCTAGCTCGCTATCTTTGCGAGAGGGCGTCGCTCTTGACAAGGCTCGTCGAGTCGTTTCTTGAAGGATTGAACTCGGGACTACTGAGTCAATCTGCTTGCTCACACCTTTCGATTTCGAGTTGATTAACAAGGCGTTGGTTATGGAGGACAAACGCAAAGAACTGGAGGACCACCGCAAGCATAGGATGGCTCAGTAGGGAAGCCACCAGCCACAATAGCAGAGGGCAAGGATAGTGCCACAGCAGATTAATCATTTCCAGCCACAGAGTTCTTTCAGGACACCTGCACCGCCTTCAGCACCTTGTCCTTTTGTTTAGAATTCTCGCAACCCTACACTAGTCAACCCTACCCTAGGGAACAACAGGCAGAATGAACCAAGAGTGTGCTACAATTGCCGTCAACCAGGTCACTTCGCCAATCAGTGCCCCCAGAAGGGAACAATCACTCCAGTCCGCTTCAACCTTGGAGCAACACCTGCCAAGACCCCAGTGCAGAACAACCAAGGAGTTTCTCAGGGAACCAGTCAACCAGGAGGAGTGCCTCAGTCAGTTGTCAGAGGTCGTGTTAACCACGTCACTCTGGAATGAGCCCAGGAAGCACCAGACATCATACTAGGTAAGTTTCTAGTAAATTCAGTACCTGCATCAGTTCTGTTTGATTCTGGAGCTTCACATTTGTTTGTTTCTTGAGTTTTTACAACTAAGAATAAATTGGACGTCATGCACCTTAAACATACCTTGCTAGTCCAGTCGCATGGAGCAGAGCTAAGTTCTAAAGTGGGTTGTTTAGGAGCTAAGTTACTCATAGCTGGAGTTGAGTTTCTAGCTAACCTAATTGTTCTAGACACCCAAGCCATAGATGTCATCCTTGGCATGGATTGGTTAACCAAGCACAAAGCCGTGCTAGATTGTGGCCGAAGAGCCGTTACAATCGAGGATACCAAAGGAAACAAGATAGAATTCCTAGCTACCTCAGTGTGTAATGGACATCTGCTAGTCAATAGCCTGAAGACCATTGCTTTGGAAGATGTGCCCGTTGTTCGAGAGTATCCAGATGTGTTTTCGGAAGAGTTACCAGGGATGCCACCAGATCGTGACATCGAGTTTGTCATCGATCTAGTGCCAGGAACAGCACCAATCTCGAAGAGACCTTATCGGATGCCAGCTGATGAGCTAGTAGAGATGAAGAAGCAGATAGAAGAACTTTTGGAGAAAGGTTTTGTGAGGCCTAGTTCGTCGCTATGGGGAGCGCCAGTCTTGTTCGTCAAAAAGAAGGATGGAGGCATGAGAATGTGCATCGACTACCGATCTCTCAATGAAGTCAATATCAAGAATAAGTACACATTGCCCCGGATAGATGATCTGTTTGATCAGATGAAGGGAGCCGGAGTGTTCTCGAAGATCGATCTGCGATCAGGTTAACATCAGTTGAAGATTTGTCCCAAGGATATACCTAAGACCGCTTTCTCAATGCGGTACGAACATTATGAGTTCTTAGTCATGTCCTTTGGTCTGACTAATGCCCCTGCCTATTTCATGAACATGATGAATGAGGTATTCATGGAATATTTGGACAAGTTCGTAGTTGTAATCATCGATGATATTTTGGTTTACTCCAAGTCAGAAGAAGAACATGCTGAGCATTTGAGATTAATCCTAGAAGCTCGAGAGAGCATCGGTTGTATGCTAAGTTTAGCAAGTGTGATTTACGGAAAAAGCAAATTGATTTCCTTGGTCATATGATGGCAACCTTGAGAGTAGCAGATTGACCGGTAAAGTTAAAGCAGTATTACATTGGGAACAGCCCAAGACTATCACTCAGATTCGTAGTTTCTTGGGATTAGCAGGGTACTATCGTCGTTTTATTAAAGGATTCTCATCGATTGCTAAACCTCTTATGCAATTGTTGAAGAAAGAGAAAAAGTTCACTTGGACCCCAACTTGTGAAAAAAGTTTTCAAGAATTGAAGAAGCGTTTGACTTTAGCCCCAGTGCTGATTTTACCAGATATTCATAAGGATTTTGATATCTATTATGATGCTTCGCGTCAAGGATTAGGATATGTCCTGATGCAAGAAGGAAGAGCTGTCGCCTATGCGTTAAGGCAGTTAAGGCTGCATGAAGAGAATTATCCTACCCATGATTTAGAATTACCTGCAGTAGTGCATGCTTTGAAGATTTGGCGTCATTACCTCATTAGTAATCGCTGCGAGATTTACACAAATCATAAAAGTTTGAAATATGTTTTCACCCAGTCAAATCTGAATATGAGACAGAGAAGATGGCTAGAATTAATAAAGGATTATAATCTTGGAATCCATTACCATTCTGGTAAAGCCAATGTAGTTGCAGATGCCTTGAGCCGCAAGAGCCACTGCAATGCGATGAAAGTAAAAGAGGTTTGTTCAGAACTCCTAGAGGAATTCCAGAAGATGAAACTAGAAGTGGTATCCGAAGGATTCGTGGCTAATTTGGAAGTGCAGTCTACTTTGGAGAAGAAGATTCGCGAGGCTCAGCCAAAAGATTCGGAGTTTTCGGACATCAAGAAGAAGATGGCAGAAGGGAAATTCAAAGACTTCACCGTAGATGATCTGGACATACTGTGGATCAATGGACGTATTTGCGTGCCAGATGTTGATGGTTTGAGACAGCTAATTTTAAAGGAGGCCCATGACTCAAAGTATTCGATCCACCCTGGTAGTACTAAGATGTATCAGGATGTTAAGAATAAGTTTTGGTGGCCGAATTTGAAACGAGACGTCGTAGAGTTCGTTGCCTTGTGCGACGTGTGTCAGAAAGTCAAAGCAGAACATCAGAGACCAGCAGGTTTGTTGTAACCGTTGAAGATTCCTGAGTGGAAGTGGGAACAAATCAGAATGAATTTCATTACCGGGTTACCCAAGACTCAATCCGGTTATGATTCAATTTGGGTAATAGTGGACCGTCTGACTAAGGTTGCCCATTTCTTGCCAATCAAAACCATGTACTCAGGAGATCGTCTGGCAGAGCTGTATATGTCAAGGATTGTCAGTTTGCATGGTGTACCCAAGAAGATAGTGTCAGATCGAGGATCTCAGTTCACCTCCCGTTTTTGGCAGAGTTTGCATGAAGCCTTAGGGACTCATCTGAATTTCAATACTGCATATCATCCCCAGACAGATGGACAGACTGAAAGAGTTAATCAGATATTGAAAGATATGTTGAGGGCCTATGCTCTAGCTAATGCTACCCACTGGGATAAGAGTTTGCCATATGCAGAATTCTCGTACAACAACAGTTATCAAGCCAGTCTGCAAATGTCACCGTTTGAAGCTTTGTATGGTCGTGCTGCGAGAACCCGTTGAATTGGTCGAAATCTTTGAGCGTCTGTCTTTGGTCTAGATATTATTCAAGAAGCAGAAGAGCAAGTGTCCATGATCAGAGAGAGATTAAAGATAGCTCAGTCAAGGCAAAAGAGTTATGCTGATAATCGCCGTCGTGATCTCAGTTTCGAGCCAGAGGATTTTGTTTACCTTTGAGTTACGCCCCTCAGAGGTGTGAAAAGGTTTCATGCCAAAGGGAAGCTTGCCCCTCGATATGTTGGTCCGTTCAAGATTTTGGATCGCCGTGGAGAAGTGGCTTATCAATTGGAGCAGCCTCAGTCGCTAGCAGGAGTGCATGATGTCTTTCACGTCTCTCAGTTAAAGAAGTGTCTTCGTGTGCTAGAAGAACATGCCCCGTTGGAGTCAATTGAACTGAAAGAAGACCTCACCTATAAAGAACAACTGGTCAAGATTTTGGATGTCGCAGAACGTCAGACCAGAAGCAAGACAGTTCGTTTTTGCAAGGTGCAGTGAAGCAACCACTCAGAAGGTGAAGCAACGTGGGAGCGTGAAGAAGAGTTGAAAGTCAAGTTCCCTAGCCTTTTCTCCAGCTAGCTTGAATCTCGGGTCGAGATTCCTTTAAGGGGGGGGGAGGTTTGTAACATCCCAATTTTCTGAGCTTTAAAAATCCTTTGAATAGTTGTAGTGAGAAAATTCACCATTTGGATTTATTTGAATTTAATTCAAAAGCTTAACTATGGACCTTGAGTAACAAAACAATTTAATATGACTAAAGTCAACATGAACAATGGCCAAAACTATTTTATTTGGATTCTATGTGCTTGGATAAATTTTCTAGATTTTTCTAGAATTTTTCCAAGTTCATTTTCTAATTTCTATTGCCATTTGGAATTTCTGGCATTTTCAAAAATAGAAAAGCTATTTAAAATCTCCTAATAGTGTTCGGGCCGAATCCTCCTCTTCGGCCCATTGCTATTCACCCCAGCCCATTCTCCGTAGCCGTCCGATCAGGGAGGGACGCCCAGATCTTCGCCCGTCTTGTATCGCGCCCACTCTCTCAGAGCGCGTGGACCCGTCTTGTTGTCTCGTTGGCAGTGGGACCGCTCTGATGTCGTCGTCCCCGCCGTGTTCTTCTCCGCGGAGTCCCACTCGCGCCCGCGTCCGCCATTTTTGCGTCGCCGAGTTCGTCCGACAATACCGCATCGACCCCGATTCTTCGCGCGGATGAGCCCTTCTAGAAACCTTATCTCTCCCGCACCGGCTCGGTTTGAATTTAAAGTTTGAATTCGTCCCCATCTCCTATTCCGTCGGGGAGTTCGTTGCGCCGCCGCTCAGCCGTTTGTGGGCGTCTGTGCCCTGGACTCTCCCGAGCCGCCGCCTATAAAAGGGAGGCAAGCCCTCACCCTCCGCTTCCTTTCCGCCGCCGCCAGAGCCACAGCGCCTAACCCTAGCCGCCGCAGTAACTCGAAGATCCCATCTCGCCGCCGCAACTCCAACGAGCGATTCCATCGCACCCAAAGCCGCCGGAGCCTCGACACCTGCATCGTCGGCATCGCACGAGCCAGAGGAACCCCGGGGTCACCTTCGTTTCGTCGGAGAAGCCCTCTAGCGCCATTCCCGTCGAGCCCGAAGCCCCGCCGCCGCTTCTACCTCACCGCCGGCCGCCTCGATCGTCCCTCACCACCCGTATGCGCATCGCTGTGATCCCCGCGTCCTCCTCTACCTCCCCGTACCACCCACCACCGTCGATTCGCCGCCATTCGCAGGCAACCATCGGTCCAGTGCCGCCACCGCCGCCATTGTCATCCTCGCCGACGTGGCCTCGCCGCGTCAGCAGCCACCTCAGCGCCGTGCGCACGTGTCGTCCTAGGTGGCGCCGCGTCAGCGCCACATGTGCGTGTGTACGCCACGCCAGCCCCAATCCAGATCTAGAGGCTCGGTAGTGTTGGGTCGCGGGCAAGCTACAATAGCTACAAACAAAATTTTCTACCACGCAAACTAGGATGCCAAGCAAGTAGATGATCATAGATCGTTACCACCAGACGCGCAGAGCAGCGGAAGAAGGGTTGGAGCAGCCTGGTCCAACGAAGAGCACGTCGATGTAGTGGTCGTAGTCGATCGTCTCCTCCAGCAACCTCTGTATTCCTTGTGAAGATCGCGGATCGTCCTCAAGCGCAACAATCGTAGTAGCGCCTCTACGGTATCCACACGTCCAGGGAAGGAACAACCGAACGCCGGTGTGCTAGCACCAAGTCGCACGGTGGAGCTCTCAGGAAGATGGCGGCTAGGGTTTCGGTGGTGTTTTTACTCCACCCCAAACAGCCTCATGCATCTCCTTATATAGTGCTCGTGACGGATCCTATCCGGACACGTTTACGAATCGTATTCGTACTGGTTTGTTCCAACCCATTAAGTGTGTGACCCTGTAGGTTCATGTATAGTTCGGTTGTGACTTGGAAACCGTTTCCGATCACGAGTCGTAGCGGCTCCTAGCAGAGCATATCGATTCCCGAATACACACAAAAAATATCGGACGAACCTTAACGCAATATGATCTACGACCAGGTCTTCATCACTTACGACCAGGTCCTATCTTTATACGACTAGTTCGTATTTGGTCACGACCAGTTCGTAATCGCTTACGACCAGGTTACGACCACTCTGTGACTACGTTCGACCAGTCTACGACCAGCTCGTATCTGTATACGACCAGTTCGTAACTGTTCGAACTTAAGTGACCTACTCGTGTATACTCCCTTTGCCTCACGATGTCTGGTCGAACTCCAGGTGAGATGTTGTGTCATCCATGGACTGTTCAATTCTTTCTCGATCGAGTGTCGGATAACTTCTCGTGGTCGAACACTTCGACTACTAGTGGCATGGCCATGCACTTTCTTTATCCGATCACAACGAGGGCCCAGACATCTCTCTGTTATGTTAGGAGGGCAAATCCCATATCGACCGATCACATTCCTCTCCATATTTCACAAAGATACCCAAAGCTACCTTTATAGCTACCCGATTCACGGTGTAGCGTTTGGCAACCTAAGAGTGATATTACACATGTAGGAAACCATGCTGATCTCAGGTCTAAGGATTATACATCATCATTGCTTGAGACCAACTAACGACACATAGATTCATAACAATCTCAATAGTGTCTCAAGGTGGGTCTTATCCAACATCATGTTCTCTAACATGTGTCCATATTATTGGTTTGATATCTCCATATCTATGACTCGTGAAACATAGTCATCAACCAATACATATGCTAGTCTATTCATATGTGTCCTCATATGTTTCCAACCAGGGATCGTATAAGAATAATTATCGCAGAAATATAGAGTTTCACAATCAAGTCACATACTTGATAATCAATATTAATAATATTATTCTAGGAATAAGATAACACATTATCCAATGTCATGAACGTAATGAAATATAATCATCTCTATGATTGCGTCTAGGGCATATTTCCAACAGTCTCCCACTTGCACTAGAGTCAATCATTTAGGTATCTAATACCAATAGCTCTTGTGTGTGCCTCATGCTTTGGCTGTGTGAGAGGCTTTGTCAACGGATCAGCAATATTTAAATCCATATGAACTTTGCATATCTTAACATCTCCTCTATCCACCAATTCGCGGATAAGATGATAACGCCGGAGTATATGTTTGGACTTCTGATGAGATCTAGGCTCCTTAGCTTGAGCAATGGCTCCATTGTTGTCACAATAGAGATCCATTGGGCTCGAGGCACTCGGAACCATTCCCAATTCAGCAATGAAATTCCTTATCCAAACACCTTCTTTTGCGACTTGAAGCGCAATGTACTCGGCCTCTGTCGTGGAATCAGCAACCGTCTCTTGTTTGGAACTTTTCCAGCTCACTGCTCCTCCATTCAAAATGAATACAAAACCAAATTGCGAACGATAATCATCTTTGTCGGTTTGAAAGCTTGCATCGGTGTAACCATTTACAACGAGCTCTTCATCACCGCCATAAACTAGGAACACATCTTTAGTCCTTCTTAAGTACTTAAGAATGTTTTTCACAGCTGTCCAGTGACGTTCACCGGGATCAGCTTGGTATCTGCTCGTAACACTTAGAGCATATGATACATCTGGTCGTGTACATATCATGGCGTACATGATAGATCCAATGGCAGAAGCATATGGAATATCACTCATTTTGTCTCGCTCATCAGTGGTCGAAGGACACTGATTCTTGCTAAGATTAATGCCACGTGCTATGGGCAAGAATCCTCTTTTGGAATTTTGCATGTTGAACCGATTCAACACTTTGTCTATGTACATTTCCTGGCTTAATCCAATTAGCCTTTTAGATCTATCTCTATAGATCCTTATTCCCAAGATATATGCTGCATCTCCTAAATCTTTCATCGAGAAACTTTTCTTAATGAAGATTTAACAGATTCTAGCATCGGAATGTCATTTCCGACCAGTAGTATGTCATCTACATACAAGATCAGAATAACAAGTGCGCTCCCACTAACCTTCATGTAAACACAAGGTTCTTCTTTGTTCTTGACAAAACCAAACATTTTGATCTCCTCATCAAAACGTATATTCCAACTCCGAGATGCTTGCTTCAATCCATAAATAGACTTTTGAAGTTTGCATATCTTACTAGCATTCTTTGGATCGACAAAACCTTCAGGCTGTGTCATGTACACATCCTCATATAGGTTTCCATTAAGGAAAGCTATTTTGACATCCATTTGCCATATCTCATAGTCGAAATATGCAGCAATAGCTAGAATGATCCGAACAGATTTAAGCATCGCTACTGGTGAGAAAGTCTCATCGTAGTCAACTCCTTGAACTTGTCAAAAACCTTTTGCGACTAGTCGAGCCTTATGAATGTGAACATTTCCATCCATATCAATCTTTTTCTTATAGATCCATTTGCACTCAATGGTTTTGACACCATCAAGTGGATCGACCAGGTTCCAAACCTGATTTTCTCTCATGGAATCTATTTGGTTCATGGCTCCAAGCCATTTCTCGAGTCCGGGTCCATCATCGCTTCCTCATAAGTCTTAGGCTCACCATTATTCAATAATAATCGTCATGCCCATACCTTGTAGGCAATTGACGCCTTTTAGATCTCACGTAAATGTGGTGCCTTATCTACTGAGTTCAACAACAATTTATTCATCCATGAGAGGTTCAATAGGAGTTGAAACACTTTCGAGATGTTTCCGAATTTCTTGAGTTGCACCTTTCTCCCACTGACTCCTTTTGAAATCAACTCTTTCTCCAAAAAGATACCATTTCGGGCAACAAAAACTTTATCTTCTTCCTAGTTGTAGAAATAATATCCTTTGGTTTCCCTAGGATATCCTATAAAGAAGCATTTATCTGATTTGGGTGTGAGCTTATCAGACGTCAAGCGTTTAACATAGACATCACATCCCCAAATCCTTAGAAAAGACAAACTAGGACTTTTCCCAGTCCACATCTCATATGGTGTCTTATCTACTGATTTAGATGGTACCTTATTTAAAATGAAAGCGGCAGTTTCTAGAGCATAACCCCAAAAATACAATGGCAGATCCGATTGACTCATCATTGATCGAACTATGTCTAACAAGATCCTGTTACGCCGCTCGGACACCCCATTCCATTGTGGAGTGCCGGTGGTGTAAGTCAGGAACAATTCCACATTGTTTCAAATGACTACCAAACTCATGGCTTAAAACTCACCTCCACGATCGGATCGTAAAGATTTTATTGTCTTACCAAGTTGATTCTGTACTTCATTCTGGAACTCCTTGAACTTTTCAAAGGATTCCGACTTGTGCCTCATTAAGTATATATATCCATATCTACTATAGTCATCGGTGAAAGTAATGAAGTACTGAAAACCACCTCTAGCTGTCGTACTTATTGGTCCACACACATCAATATGTACGAGTGCCAACTGGTCGGACGCCCTTTCACCACGACCAGTGAAAGGTGTCTTGGTCATCTTTCCGATCACGCAAGACTCGCATGTTTCAAATGATTCCAAATCAAATGAGTTTAGAGTTCCATCATTATGGAGCTTTTTCATGCGTTTCTCACTTATGTGACCCAAACGACAATGCCAAATAAAAGTGGAATTTATTTCATTAGGCCGAAGCCTTTTCGCATTAATATTATTGACTGATGCATCATCAAGATTTAAAATAAACAACTCATTCAAAATAGGTGCATAGCCATAAAACACTTCATTCAAAAATATAGAACAATCATTGTTCTCTATAATGAATTTATAACCCTCTGCCATCAAACATGAGGCAGAGATAATGTTTTTACTAATGGCTGGAACGTAATAACAATTATTCAATTCCATAATAAATCCTGAAGGCAAAAATAGTGGCATAGTCCCGACGGCTAATACAGCAACCCTTGCTTTATTCCCGACGTGAAGATCCATCTCGCCCCTTGCAATCATCCTACTTCTTGTTAGACTCTGCATCGAATTGCAAATATGAGCAACCGATCCGGTATCAAATACCCATGAGTTAACAGAAGAGTCAGCAAGAAAAATATCTATAACATTAATACCTGTAGTGGAAGTTTTAGTCCCACCATTCCTTTTCTGATCAGCCAGGTATTTCTTGCAGTTCCTCTTCTAATGGCCTAGCTCTTTGCAGTAAAAGCATTCATTCTCTTGAGTCGGGCCAGACTTAGTCTTGAGTTTAGGTTTGTTAGTTTGGATCTCATCCGAAACTTTTCGCCTTGCTCGGCCGCTGCCTTGACGCCTCGGTGCCGCTGGGCCCTCACTGCCACTGGCCATCTCCGGCTCTGTGCGCCTGCTGCTACTTGCCGTCTCCCGCTGGCTGCATGCTGCCGTATGCTAGCATGCATGGTGCACGTACACATCCACAAAGGCATGTACTCTTGTTATGCACATGTACATACGTGAGTGATTAATTTCTTACAAGAGCAAGAAACAAGAAACGTGAAACCCGGTCCTTGGTAAAGGTGTGACCAGGAAAATGAGCGAAGCAAACAGGGCCGACGCCGCCGAACAGCACCTCGTCGCTCGCTGGCCACCTCCGGGCCGCAGGCTGCCGGCAAGGCCGCCGCGCTCCGCGCCGCTGGGCTAGTCAGCGCCTCCTTGCCGATGTCGCTCCAGCTGTTGGCCATCTACCTGGCCGCCGCTACAACAGCTCTCGGCCGTATGCAAGCAGCGCATCGGTTCCTCCTCGTTGCCTGGCCACCAGTGCCTTGGCTCCGCCGCGCCGCGCGCTGGGCCGCTGTGCCACAGGGAGCCGCTCCCGTGCCACTGCATTGCCTCCTCGCCTCGGCCACCATGTGCCACTGCCCGTGCTCCCGGCCTCCCGTGTCCAAGCTCCGTCTGTCACTTCTAGGCCGCCAAGCTCCCTTGCTGCCGCAGCGAGTTGTGCCACCGCCGGCCTCTGCTCCTCCGTCTGCTCCCCAATGCGCTGCTGCCCATTCACCGTGCGCCCCAGCTAGCTCCGAGCCACGGCCACTGCAGCCCAGCCGTAGGCTTGTGCTGGCCAACACCTCCATCCTTCCCTTTCCTCTTCTCCAACTGCGCAAACCTTCATGCATGTAGAGGATGTCTATATGGATGGACAGCTTGTGGGCTTGCGAATGCAATAGTACAACATGCATTAGGTGATTTGTGATTTTTGGTGGACATTGGGAGGAAAGAGATGGTTTGGACTTGAGGTCATGAGAAGAAAATGAACTGGCAGTGTTCTGTTGAGGGAGAAGAGGCTGTGTGGAGAAGAAATGGGTTGGGTGGCCATGGGAGAGAATGGTTCGGCTGGGGGATAAAGAAATAGTGGAGTGGGGTGATATGGGCAGTGGCATGTGGAGTATGCTTCGGCTGAGCAAAGCACAAGGCAGTGGATTGGACTTTGGTTGGTTGGAGAGGATGGCTCGGCTGTGATCTATCTGGGGAAAAGAAATGACCAAGGAAAATTGGCAGGGAGAGAGAGGAATAAACAAAGAAAGAAAGATGCATGGCAGTGTGTGGTGTTCGGCTGGCTTAGCAAAGAAAAACAAAGGCAGTGGGCTGTGTCCTCACGACTGGAGTAAAAATCGGATGAATAGTGGACAGCACTAAAGAAATGGGCACAGAGAGTTAAAGAATATTTGGGCATAGAAGTTTAATTTCAAAAATCATGAAATTTTTAGGGGAGGTACCTGACATAATGTTGGTGCTTAGGTAAAATTTTCAGGAATTTATCCAGAGTGTGATGCTCTCAAAAATCTTTGAAGTTCCAGTTTGCTCGGAAGAAGAATAGCAGTACAGTTCTTCCTCTTTTCTCCGCCTCGCTCCAACGACCTTGCATGCGCGAACTAACCGCCAAATTGGAAAGCTCTCGAGATGACGTTCGCAATGGTATAACATGCGTCCTCAGATTCTTGATCCTCGGTTGTGATTGCGAGGAGAGAAGTTAGGGAAAAAAAATAAACACGCAGGTGTTTTATCTGCTATTTCTTTTTCTCCTTACGCGAATTCGCTCAAACTGCCATGCATGCGAGATCGAATTGCGGAATTGGGTTGGTCGTGTGATAACGATCGCAGTGGTATGACATGCATGGCTTGGTTTTGAGTTTTTGGATGAGATTTGAAGGAAAGAAGCGAAAGGAGTTAGCAGGGAAGGAAAAAGGGAGATGACCGGAAAAGATGGAACACGCAAGCGTTTAGCTTGCGGTCGGTCGAGTCGGAAAATAAAATGACAATACTAATGCATGTATCATGGTATGATTTTTGAAATGCATGTGAAAATAAGATATCAATACAATTAATTTTAATAATAATAATATATATATATTTAACATAGTCTTTCAAACAATTTGTTTTAATAAAATGCAACCTTTTAATTAATTCAATTTGATTCTTAAAGCAACATTTTGATTAAACACTGGAAAAATTTTAAAACATAGTGAAAAATTTAATAGATCTCCAAATTAAATATTAACATCCCGATTCTGAAAATCGGAGTGTTACAGGCATGGTGGAGCTTGATGTCGACGCGCAGATCTTCAACCATGGTAGCCATCGTGCTACCAGCGATATCCCTAAGAAGGTGGTGATGCTTTGTAATTTGAGGGCGGATGGAAGAGAGGCAGAGCCATCACCTTGTCCATGGTATGTTTTAGACCTTTGCCGTTATGATTAACGGGGTGTCGACGATTGTTGGAGTACATTCATCCATGTGTTGTTTCATTGACTTAACAGATTGTACCATGTCACATGTGTATATGTATTCATGCATGTGGGCAGTGCTGGGCATGGGTGCTGCGGCGCCAGAGCAGTGCGAGGCGCATGCAAGGTGGGTGGCACCGAGGAGGAGGCGCCACGAGGAAGCCTCGGCAGAGGTCCAAATCACCAGAAGAAAATCGAAGAGAGAGACAAAGAAAATGGGAGGAAGAAGAAGAGCTAGGGGCAAAAGTGTCTTAGAGTGGCATATATGAAAGACAATAAGATTTAGAGTGGCATAAATCTAATTTCAAGATTCTGAGTGGCATATCTCGAAACGCCGTGTTTCTAAGTGTCATATATCTAAATTTGCTAGAGAAGAATGGGGAAAAGATAGAGGAAGAAGAAGCAGGCATATGCATTCGGTTGGAAGCCAATAGAGGAGAGAGAAAGAGAGAGAGGTGAAATGAGTAGCCAGGCATGTCTCAGCCGAATAGGATAAGGTAGGAGAGAGAATAGGGAGATTAGGTGAGAAAAGGGATTGGGTAGTAACGAGAGATTAGAGATTAGGAAAATAAGGGAGGAAATAAGTAGCAAGGTAAATTTAAGAGGGGAATTACTAGTAATAAATTAGTAGTAGAAGTAAACGCCCGTATTAATTCGTGTCATGTCTGCATTGTGTGAGTATTAAATCAAATAAAAATGTTTAAGCCATGTACGAATAAATAGCAGTAGACTGGTCCGGTAGAAAATAAATGCAGGAAAAAGGTGTAAAATTAATCTGTGACTATTTAGCAAAATTAATCACCAGCAAAACTCCCGGAATTAAACAAATAATTTGGTGCATTAGAAATAAATTAATCATGAATTCATGCCAGTCTCTTGGATTGGAGTCTACCGAAACCGCTAGGGGACTATCTCTCCGAGTGACAAGTAGTCATTTTAGTATTAAAACTTGCCACCTAAAGTTTTGATGAGTTATTTATTTTCAGAAAAAGAGATGAACTAGAAAATTTAATAACGAACAGAGATGTGTAATCTAGTACATTTTTGCTACTAATGCTTGTTGAGTACATTAGTACTCCTATTATTCTCCTTTGTTAGATCCTAGTCTGGCTGGGAACTATACCGAGTGGGATGAAGGACACACATGTACCGAGGAGGTCGCAGGAGACGAGGGCGCATACTACGAGGAACCGAGCAAGGTGGACACCTTGTTCGGCGAGTGGGATGACTAGACGACTAGATGAGCAGGGCAGGCAAGCGAGGGGACTTAGTCCCATGTTGCATCTGTAAATTACTACTTGTAATGTAAAACCATAGTCTTGTGTGGCTAATTGGAATAAAAAGTACAGTTTCTATCTTATTGTTCTGCTGCGTTGACATTGGTAAGACTTACTATTCATCGGAGCAGTGTCCTACCGGGCATACGAATAGTAATCCTTATGCTTAAGTGTGATTACCTTCCGGGGTAACGATATGGGGCACCGCAATGACGTTGGTATGGAGAAAATAAAGGAAGCCTTGCAGAGCAAGGCTCTCCTTGATTGTGTGATTGACATTATTGAGATGCGGTGGATAGACCAAATGGAAGTGAAGCTATATGGGGCTGCTCTGTACTTGAATCCAAATAAATTTTATGCATTCAAAGAGAAAGATAGTACACGTGCCTGAAAGCTAAGAGACAATTTCAACGATGTTCTTTCCAAGATGGTTGGTCAAGACGACGAGGTACTTGCCATAAAGATATCTACCCAAGCTAATCATTATGAGGAAAAGCGAGCTTGCTTTGTAAATGCACTAGCAATATCAAGTCAAGGAAAAATGAGCCCACGTAAGTACTCAATTTCATTTCAATTTGGCATATTCAATTTTATTGCTTCATGGTCATGCCTTTTGCATTATTGTAGTTGATTAGTGAGATGCATTTGGTGGCAACGCATAAGAGCTTCAACAATTTGCAAAGCATCTTATTGGTCTTTGTGCTTCGTTTTTCAGGTGTGAGCTCAATTGGAGCACCTTTGAATTTGTAAGTTGTTACTACTTACTAACTAATAGTATAGTACTAAGTAATGTATAATTGTCTAATCGAATTTGTTTAATGTTCTCTTGAATCTTTAATCGTGAAGTTGTTATTATTCCTTTTAGATGCATACAAAGAGAAGGAGTCAGCTGGAGCACCAAAGGTTGAATGATTTGGTTTATATCAAATGTAACACAAAGATTGCTAAAATTTTTTTTTCAAAAGATGCATGTAGAGGGGAGAAACTTTAACCCATTGATCTTTGATGAGTATGAGTGGAACACTGACTGGATTGATGTAGGTGCCAAAGATGTCCTTGAGACAGAGTTGGAAAATCTGGATTGGGCACTTATTGATGAGGTTGTGGGTGCATGCAAGTGCGCTCCGTGGTCACAATCTACCAAGGAAAGCCCATGCAATAGTTGCTGGGACTGGGAGCGCTATATTGTCTTATCATCAGCGACGCTGTAGTGGTGCTGTACGTTCAAGCTCAAGGCCAATTGAAGAGGAAGGAGGCAGGAGAGGTGACAAGCTTGATGAAGATTTTGGGATGGATGATAAAGAGATTGAGGATGACTACGGTAAATCTCCTCCTACTCCTACTCATGACAATGCACAAAGTGGTGTTGTAGGCTGTGGGGAAGATGATGCAACTTCAGATTATGATTGTTGATGGCCTTTGCAATTTCATGCTTTTGCTATTGATTATCTTTTGTTGTTTGGCTATAGTTGTTTTGTAACTTTATTTGTCTTTGACTCTTTGTCTTTAACTCTGTGATGCACTATGCAGTAGTAGTACTATGTGATGGTTTATCCCGGCAATGTTATGCTAGTTTTTGCTCTTAGTTTCATCATGTCAACTCAACAACATTTTGTGCGAAGTTCTTATTAATGTTTAGTTCCCTGTGAGATGGTGGAGGTCTGGAGGATTCTATGGAAGAGCAAAAATTCTTGATGATGCAGATGGCGATGATTGGTTATCAATGATTCAATTCCATTGAATGATGTTAAGGTTCTTGTAAATGAAATCACATCTTGAATAAGAGATGCTGCATATTGTAAATGAAATCACATCTTGATTGGTTATCAATTCCATTTGCATATTGCTTTCTTTTTTTTTAAATAGAAATTCTTGAATAATAGATGTTGCAATATATTATAGTCTGACAAGTGCTTGGGTACTAATGCATTGATGGCTTCTCTTCAACTTTAAATCTTATTTTATTTCATCATCACAATATTACAAATATGAAATTACAATAGTCAATGCTCAATTGCTCAGTACTTGGTAACCCATTTTACAATATTGTATGCTATTGTTTGCTATCTTTTTCAATGGTAGGAACATATGGCTTCAATAGCTTCGATCTTGTATTCTTGTGAAGCCGCTCTCTATTGTTTCTCTCTACAACTTCATCTTGGATTGTGTGGAGGGGGGGGGGGTGCTTGGCTACTTGTAAAAAGAGCAAAAGAATGGCAGGTGTATCAAGGTATACAATTGTCATTGACCTCTCTCTAATTTGTTGTTTTAGTTAAGTAGTCAAGTACTCATCATGTGAACTGCCTTAGCTCGCCTTGCCTTGCCTTGAGGATGACTAGGCGCCTACCTGGACGACTAGGCACCATGGCGCCCCTTAGGCGCCATGGTCGCCAAGCTCGCTGTGACAACCATGACTATTTCAGTTATAGATGTCCTGATCAGGTCCAACCTTGGGGTATTTTGAGTAGAATTTAGAGTGCTTGTTGCTACTTTGCTATTGGTTTGAACAAGGGTCATCATCTAATCCCCTAATCTAATGCTAATTTTCACAGTCTGTGGGTTTCAAATGATGTTGTAAAACAGTGGCAAAAGTTCAGTTTTGCTGAGGCCCTAAGATTCATGTTGCTTGCTCCCACAAGGTTCCTTACAATTGTCCCTGTTTAAAGGCTTTTCTTTTGTGTCAAATGATGTTGTGTAATGCCACTGTTATCTTAGTTACTGCTATCTCAGTGCTCAAGATAATCTGATGATGCATGAATGTGTGTGTAATCTTGCGCTTAAGGCGATTTATGGACCTAGCACTTCAAGTACTATTTATGCTACCAAATTATTTTTGTGATGTAAATGTGGTGCTATGAATTGCTTCTGTAATGTCATTGTTATCTGCCTAGTGCTCGGATAGTGTGATGTTGCATGTATGTGTATCGTATCTTGATTCTTGAACAAATTGTCAATTAATTGTCTTTGAGTAAATACTAAAGTAACTAAATTGGTGGGGGAAGCTAGTTGGACAATTGTTTGTAATTTTGTATGTCATGCTTCAAAGTTTTTATTATCGAGAGGATGCTAATTTTTTCTAATTTTTAGATTGTCATCATTTCCCCATTTTTGTGTTTTGCTGAAATTTGGCCCTTTTCAGTTTTTTTAATGTCATTTCCCGTTTTTCACTGTTCCTGATCTTCAATTCGAAGTCAATGTAGTAATAAAAAATTGAACTTATACATGGCTGGTTTAGTCTAGGCCACAAGGAAACAGATTGAAAAGGGTTCTGAGAATGAGTTCAACCTGCAAAAAAAAAAGTGGATTGGGTTGGTTTGGGTTCAAATAATATTTAGGTTGGTTTGGATTGAGTTGGCTTCTGAGGGATAATTAATGAGTTTGGCTGAGTTGAAAAAAAGTAGTTTGCTAAGTTGGGTTCTAAGCCATTCATGAATTTAGTAGTAGTACTAGTAACTTCCATTTGATTATAAAAAAAATATACGAACACTACAATGTTCTCGGTCGTGATTGGATGGTGCACGCAAAAAATCCTGGCCACTAGGTTCATTCTGACGTAGTAGTATACATCACTCTATCTTCCCATTCCGGCTGTCTAGAGAAGGAAAGCCAACGTTTTCCTTCAGCAGTCTGCAGTCAGCTTAGCTAGAGGCGGCTAAAGAACGGCCATTGACCGAGCAGAATATCCAAAGTAGTAGGAGTAGTGTAGTACAGTAAACAGTTGTTCAGCATTTCATTAAAGGGAGGGCCCATCTCTCCATTGAAATACAGATAGGTGGCCAGTAAGTTCACTATTGCCTCTGTCCACTTCGACTGCGCTATAGGTTTTCTTGTCCAATTATGTACGGTTCCGTGCGTCAGTAGACTAGGCTTGGCCTCTCCCAGCCAGACGTCCACGAGTCAGGGCGGCTAAGATCAGCGACCGAGCTAAAAAAATTTATGTTAGGGTGTATCTTTGATGATAAAAGATAGAGTTATTAAGTAATTATCTGTTAAACGAATGTTAACGCCGAGTAAACTATGTATTATGAATATTGTATTCACATGATACTTAATATTCCTATATAATTAGTTGAGCTTTTTTTCAATGAACTAGCTACTTTATACATTTAGTTGTGAAAACAACTTAATTTTATAGAGTGATGAGCGATAACAATTACTAACGTTGATAAATAAATTTTAAATATGTGTGAACATATTATTAAAAATGTATAGTTATTCTATAAATTTTATTGGTACACACACATCCCGTATGGCAGTTCACATATTCTGCTACTCGAAAAACACGTACGGTTTTAGTACATCTATACTTCGTGCGTCGACATTGATGCGACCTATTTACGTCACGTATGTCTTCAAAATTTGTAAGTAAAATATTTATTAGTTTTGAATCATTGCACTCATTGTGATGGTTGTAATGACGCAAACAAATAGGGATTGGACACTTGGTTTTTTTAGTTAAAAACTAAAGAAGTTCCTAAGACCTAAATAAAACACTTATGTACCATTCACATGGAGCCACATAGGTAGAGAAAAAATGTGTTTCTATAAAATCTGAACAAAGAACATAGAATACAATTTGTATCTAATTCTCTTAAGTATTATCAAATTACAATCAAGTCTAATTTCAATTGAAACAATAGCTATATATATAGGAAAATGGTATGGTACTCTTGGGAGTACGTACTCTCACCTGTCATATACCACTTAAATTGTATGATAATACCTCTTTATCAATTTGAGCATACTCCAATAATGATTATAAGATACTCCAAAGTGAGTTCCATGAAAAAAAAATTCATTAAAATTCACTTTTTATAGCAAAATTTGTGTATATACTTATTTTATACATGAAAAAGGGTATATAACAAAAATAAAGGGCTCCAATGGAAAATTTTCAATCAAGACACATTAGAGTATTTTATAATTGGTATTTACGAAATGGACGTTCTATATATTACCTTATTTAATAGCCGATGAACTTCGCCGCCTCTCGCCAGGGCCACGTCGATTGCAAAAGGACGTCCGCCCGATTGCCTCCGGCCCCACGCCTTCGCATGATCCGGCCGCTGCGCTTCGTTTGTTTGCAGCAAGGCCGCGACGCTGCGTCCGCTAGACTCCGCAGGCTCGCGCGCTTCTCCGCGTCGTCGTGCGCTCGGTGTGACGTGCGTCTAGTGGTCCCCGCCTTCCGCGAGCGTAGCGCGTGCGTGCCCACACCGGGTGGCCGAACGGCGCTGCGCTTGATGCGATTGGGTGGTCTCCGCGAGGACACGTCACCCCGAAAGTGGGCCGAACGACGCCATACGCGTGGAATTCCCGTGCCGGACGTACGTATACACGCCAATAGCGCAGGTATCATTGTAGTATATATAATTTTCAAAACTTTTGAGGGTCCCCGTGTTTACCGGCCACCCAGCTTTGCACGGTTTGGTCACAAGTCTCGTTTACTACACTAGTCTCGTCAGCCGCCGGGGTCAATCTTTCTATATAAAAGCTGGCAGACTTCCAGGCCAGGGAGAGTGGCCACGTAGTCCACGACCGTCCGATCGGTTCGGTGCTGGCCACGCGTATAGGCAAAAGGGAGCCTTCTAGATCCTTCCGCCGCTTCGCCCTCTCCCTCCTTGAAGCACCCCACCGCCGCTTCTGACCTCGCCCTCCATCCCCGCCATCCTCCTCGCCCACTTCCCCTCATGTCCCTCCTCCCCCCACATACCTGCAGCCAAAGCACCGTGCCACCGCTTCCGACATCGCCTCCCTCGTCGCCATCCTCCCCCACATCACCTCATCTCCCCCCTTCGGACGCGCCAACCCTTCTTCACCGCCTGCAGAGCTCCACCTCGGACCTCCGACAAGCTCTCCCCTCGCCGTCTACCCCTCTAATAGAGGTGGAGCACCACCACCAGAAGCGGAAGTTGGACGAAGAGGCCACCGCCTCCGCCCTGTCGTCGCTCGGTTGCGCCCGCGCTGACAACGATGACGTGGAGGAGGACGGCTCCGCTGGGCCCGAGATCTGCTGCCGCATCTCCCAGACGGCGCTCTCCCGTGAGATCCGCACGCAAGTCGACGCTCTACATCGCTGCTTCTTATGGTGGCATGCCCATCGCGCCGCTGCCAAGCGCGCCACCCACGTCCTTGCCGAGCTCGCCAAAAAAGGTAACCTCCCCCACCCAACCCCACGCCCACCGCACCAATCCGTGCTTTTTTGTACCCTCTACGGCGCCATGGCTAAGGCAGATCTGGTTGTTGCTTTCTACGCAGAGGATGCTGTAACGTGATCATAGAGGGCGGGGCTATGCCGGCGTTGGTGTGCCACCTGAAGGAGCCCTCCCTGCTGTGGTGGCTGTGCAGGAGTAGCAGCAGCCGCGACCGTTTGAGCATGAGGTCGAGAAGGGTGCTGCCTTCGCTCTCGGTCTCCTAGCCGTAAAGGTTACTTCGATTAATTCCCTGTTTGTGCTGTAGTTGAGCTTTTGCTTCCATCCCATTGCAATTGCTTGGTTTATTGTTTTGTTCTAAATTTTATGTGCGACGTCTATCTCAAATATACCATTTCCTTAGCAAAATTTAACAAAGATCCTCTCCCTTCTCCCTCATATGTCTCTATCTCTGAAAAGTCAGAACTTTGTCATGCCTTTCATAAAAAAAACTTGGAACTTTATTTCAAGTTTTTAGGTAGAGTATACTTCAATCTTCCATAGTTCCCTTTAAGCAATCCATCAATATTAATGTTCTTGACCATGACTGCTTCATTATTATGTGGTTAGCTAGGTTGCCTTGAGAAATTTAATAATTTATTACTTTGTGTGTTGGTATAACAACCTGAACATCAACAACTTATTGTTGATGCCTATGCCCTGCCTCTGCTAGTGAATCTCCTAAAAAGGCATAAAGATTGTACAGATTTGAGGGCAGTTAACAGTGTAATCAGGAGAGCAGCTGACACAATTGCCAGTCTCGCTCATGGAAATAGCAACATAAAAACTTGCGTTAGGTTTTATTCTATACTTTGCTGATTGTTTAATGCTCCTTTTCCTTGGGAGCTTTTCTGTGCTTGCTGATGGTTTTGATTTACTGCAAAATTGAAGGTGGAATTCCACCTCTTGTTGAATTGCTAGAATCGCAGGATCTGAGGGTGCAGAGGGCAGCTGCAGGGCCCTTGACATATGGTATTTGAGAAGCTGATTAAGTTAGGTTAGGTTTTTTTTGTAATAATGTAGTACTATGAGTTACTTATACTAGAGGTCAAAGAGGAGAATAGGAAGTAATTAATTCATGTTGCTATTGAAAAAGCTGTGAGTATAAAACAACAAATGTTTCATTCAAAGCTTGCTAAGCACATAGAAGGGAAATGGTCTCTTGCCAACGTCAGCCCTCGGCTATTTTTTAAAGCTAAATCTGAATATTAGTGCTTAAAAATTAGTGTACTCAGTGACTTAGTTGACATATGTGCTTATAATTACTTTTTTTTTACAGATTAATGACAATCTTTTTAGTAATCAGGAGATGTGGATAGAAAGATCTGTAGGCCTGGAAATGTGCAGTGTTTCATAATGGCTTAGAGATGCTCATGCTCTTATGGGTGGAAATGATGTGAGGATTTCCTCCTTATTTATTTATTTAGTTGAATCACTAATTCAGTTGTTAGAATTCAATCTTCTGAATCTGAAAATAGATTAACCACAAATCCATTGCATGAGAGAAAAACTTGTTGTCACTTTTTTCCTCTCCTAGCATCTCAATTCTCAAATATTATAGAAGATAGCTAAAAGATGTGGCATTTCTTGTTTCAAATAATTTGATTAATGGTTCAGTGCTAGAGTCTGTTTTGGCTGCCAATATGTTGTTTGTTTTGTAACCAAAGCATGATAAGGCCAGAGTGGTTCAAACACTGCTATTTGTGACCGGGATTAATACACTGCTCCAGATGCTATTTGGCACTCGCCTTCCTACCATCATTGGCAACTCATACAGTTGTCGTACCAATCCTGTCCATAATCCGTGACCCCTCCCTCGCACAAATAGCTAATGGCTATACTGTGAGTATGTAGCGATCTTCCTACATTGTTGTATCTTGAAAAAAAATCATGACAAATCGAATAGGGAAGTATCATTAGAGCCATTGTTCTACTCCAGATTTTCATGTTATTTCCCATGAATTTTCTCTTTTGGTCTATTTGTGGAGATCTCAACAGACAATAGGAGCCATACAAGGGTCCATGATAGTCTCCTCAAGCATTCAAATAATTCCTTTGTGAGACCTCGGGGTATTTAGCTTGTAATGCTTAGTCTTCCAATTGACCCTAGCATCACAAATAAGATATCCCGCGCCTCGGGACAATGTGTACCTCTCAGAATTGCTATACACACACCCTTTTACAAAATCATGCATCAATTCCACACAAGCACAGAACTAAAGCAAGAACTTTACAAAACAAAAGACATACATAATAGAGTTACTACAAAAGGGGCCGACCGGCCAAAAGACAAGCTAAAGAACTAAATAAACAGCGGAAGCAAAAGCCATAAGATAGCAATAAACAAAAGCCACGGTTTGCCATTACAAACAAGGCAACCGACCGGGCCGCCAAGCTAGTCGTCCAAAGCGAAGTCTGCCTCACAATAGTTGACCCCTTGGGGATCAACCTCCTCTGCAAGAATTAAGCAATGCAAATGAGTATAAAAATGTACTCGCAAGACTTACAAGTAACAAGCCTATACATAGCTACATGCAAGCTCAATCAAAGGAGAGGGCTATAGGGTTCATTTTCAGCATAACGCAAGTTTTCATTTGCAATAATGTAATAGATTGAAGGCAATTTAGCAATCTATTTTTATTTGTTCAAATAACAGCGAGACAATAGGTAATAACAACAAGACAACCTGGAGGTGACTAATCCAATAGCCACCACAATATAGCACGAATTCCCCATTCGTACCAACCAAATTCAAGTTTTAATGAAAATGTTATAGTTTAACTCTCGAAAGACCTCCCCAAGCGTGTCCATAACCAAGGACATGGCTATTCGAATAGTTTTAACCCTGTAGGGGTGTACCAATATACCCACACGTCATACCGTCTTTTTGCCAAGCTATCTAGCACACTTCCTTTGGTATGCTGGCACGGCTAAGTCCTACGAGACGCTTTCCAATAGAATGTATTAATTAAGAGTCGCACGTATGGGGGGTTAACCCTTAGTGAACCGCCGTTATGGGCTCCCACTAAGGACCCACACGTTGAGTCGGACACACCGGCCCAGCCGAAGCAACTGCCGATGCTCCTGGGAATGCAGAACCTACAAAGGAACCCATCCCTCTCATCCCATAACGAACATTTTTCTCCTGCAACTACCACCAGCGACTCATTAATTAACACCTCCCAAAGTACTAAGTCAAGAGGGGTTCCCAATACCCTCGTGTGGTTAGCACGCAAAAATGCTTGGTTTAGTGTAACAAGATGTTCGGTCCTTGTTGACTTAGGTACCCTTCCAGTCACACCAAAAGATCACACCATCAGTGTGCCCAAGTCTAAACATTTTATTTTCAGTTTTGACTTTACAAATTAACAAAGCACAAAGTGCTGGACATAATGTAATAATAAGATTTATGCGATCAAAGTTATCGACTAAGTCGATAACTGCCCAATTCTACCGGTAGCTAAGCATGACTAAGCAACAACCACTCGTAAACTACTAAGTGGCAAGGGCTCATCCAGCGAGCTCTTCATCACAGCAAGATAATCTTAGGTTCAGTAGTAGAGGATGAACATTTACCTACAGATTATGCATCTAGAGGATCAACTACTCGATCGATAATTTCAACAACAAAATAGAGCATGCATACATACACTTTGCAAACAAGATATTAGACTTTGAAAATAATGGGATCAATATGATCAAATGAAAAACAACTGCTTGCCTTGCTGGTAGCTTTCTTGCTGCAGAAGATCGCTTTTGTAATCAACGAACTCGTTGGAACCTAACGAAAGAAACGACGAGAACCGATAAGAACGAAGAACATCGAAAAAGGCTCAAAAACCAACTTCAACCAAAAGCCTTGAAATTTACACAGCAGGAAGAGCATGATTTTTTTAAGGAATTTAGCAACAAGAACCAATTGATTTGGATGCTCAATGCTAAAGTTATGGCCAAAAAAAATTCAGTCGGTTGGAAAAAGGTTGAAAAATTCATCTCGGGTACTGTTCATCCGAAATTAAATTTTTGGCCCAAATTTACAGAGAGGTGGTGCACCTAAAATATTTTTTTTTGGTAAACAAAGCACCTCATGAGATGAACAACACAATTTGATTCACCTCATTTGGAGCTAGGATGCATTTTCTATGATTTTTCAAAGACATGAAAAAGGGCACAAGAAAATGCAACCACAGAAAATTTTAGAGACAGCAGCATGCCTGAAACCTATTCTACAAATAAGCACACTAACAGAGGAAACCAACAAACTTGGTTTAACTCAAAAAGATGCTACAGAGAAATACTTATGCATTTTTCAAGTTAATTGAATTTTTAGAGCAATAAATAAAGCTTAACCGAAATTAAATCTAATAACAACTTTTTCTGGAACCAAACTAAGCCTCCAACCATTTTTAGATTAAAGCTTAGTTAAAACTAGAACTAACAAAATTTGAAACAACTAAAACGGAGCTAAACCGAAATAGATAAGCAATTTTGAAGTTAAAGCAATTAACAGCTCACAAATAAAAGATTCCGGGTTTTCTTTTTACTAACTCAAAGCGGAAAAACATGGGCCATTCATTTTGAATCGCACGGCCCAAGCGCACGGGCGAACGGTCCGTGCTCCTGGCGGTTGGATCAGATTGGACGGTCCAAAATGAAGAGGACGTTTGGACGGTCCGAACGCCCCACCCAATCCGGAGCGTTGATCAAGAAACGAATGGCTCAGAGCGATGGTTGCGTTCGGACGGTCCGAACGTTCAAATCGATCTGTGCTGTTGATCTCAAAATGGACGGCTGAGCTTCGGTGGTCCGAACGTTCACGCCGATCTGGATCGCTGGATCTTGATCGGACGGTCCAAAATTGATCTCAGCGCTGCACACGCACGCACCGGGGTTTAAGTGCACGGGGCCCACAACTCAGTGACACTTAACGCTATCTTAGGATAGCCATTAATTGCTAAGCCATTGATTAGCAATGATTAGTTGATTAATGCGCGCATCTGTGTCCTAAAGACAACGCTACAGTGTGCCCGCGTCCGACAACGAACTGAGCTCAGTGCAAGGCTCACCGCCGGCGACTCTGGTCATGGCGGCGCAAACCAAGGGCAAGCACGGGCCCGCAATAGCATTGCGAACCTCGAGAGGGTACTCTCAGTGGCTGAGTTGGCCTAGAATGACAGCGAGCTGGAGAGGAGCGGCGTTGCAAAGCACGGCCAAGATGAAAATAGCAAAGAGCTCCGCAGCAGTTCAAGGAAGCGAGTGCCCGAGCAACTAGGGACTACCAAGAGGCTACCTGAGTGCTGGAGAGACAAGGAGGTGGCCGGAGGAGCTCCGGCGACGATGAACCGCACCGGCGCTGAGGAAGACAACACGGGGACGAAGGTCTAAGCAAAAAGAAAGGGACCGGGTGGTCAGGTTAGCTTCAATATAGCTCATAGATGGTCCATGAGCAAAGAATTGAAGAGAGGAGGTCCTTACCGGAGTTGAGGACGAAAGAGGCGAACTTCGGCCGAAGAAGAACAAAACCCAAATTCAAGCGATTCCTGTGAGTGCAAACCCAAGTTGAGTTAGGGGAAGTGATTAAGATGATGAGGGGCGCAAGGTGACGCGAAAGGAAGTGAAAAAGAACCCTCGAAGCACTAGTGACTAAGAAGAGGTTGCTCTGGCCGTCAATGGCGATTTGAGGTTCCCTGAGGTTTGAGCTGAAACAAACTGAGAGGAAGCTAGGGTAGAGCTAGAAAAGAATCCAAGGAGGTCTCAAGGGCTTTTTATAGCCGGAGGGCAAAGGTTGAGCAAGGATGGAGCTCCAAGGTGAGTTTGGTCCAGGGCTCTGCCATGAGCAAGCTGAGCAGATGGGAGCAGTAGAGAAACACGACTTTGGGGGCGAAAAGCACTGACCAGCATTTAATGATCAGAGGCAAAGAGCCATTGAAGGACGCCATGGAGTGGACAAGGCGCTGCTGCCCTCTCCCATGTGCTGGCCATGGCGCTCGAGTGTGCAGGCTTTAGCTAGAGGAGGCGAAGGAGAAGAACAGACCTAGTGGGGCCCACCAGTCAGCGAAAGGAAGTAACGGCGGCTCGATTCAAAACTAACAAATGGGTTGAGCCGAGTCACATGACCCGAGTCAAAACACTCCAACGGTTGGATCGAAAATGGACGGCTCAGATTGAAAGTAACGTTAGGACAGTCTGAACGTTCAAAGCAATCCTAGCGGTCCGATTAGAAATGAACAGCCCAGATTGAAAAGACTCTCGGGCGGTCCGAACGTTGACTTGAACGTGGACGGTCCTATTGAAATCCAACGGCTAAAAAGGAACGCGCATTTTGAACGGGCTGAACAGGGTGCGAGGCGGTTGGGTTGAACCAGGACAAGAGGGTTGGGCTCGAGCCCGACTCAAACCCAACAGAAGTGTTGACTTAGGGTTTAGAAATAAGCTGAAAACTTAGAAGAATTTTTAGAGGTAGCAAACTAACTCCAAAAATTCTAAAATTTTGACTGGAGGTTGCTAACTCTAGGATCAACCTTGTATAAAATTTCTAGAGGTTTTTATGTATAGCATTTTTCTCCAAAAATTCCTCAAGGTTTGTTCTAAGGTTTGACCCAGAGTCAAACTGGTTTGACTGGCCTCTTAAAATTATCAAATAATTTCTAAAAATTATGAAATTTTTCAGAGGAGTCACACAGCAGCCCTAGAGCCAAGAAAAAATATTTCCAGGGGTTGAACACAAAATTCTCAACAAAGTTGAAAAAGGGATCATGACTTTCGTCAATTGGAGATTGGAGTTTTTGAATTCCACAATTCCTTTACAAGAATTAAAGAAAATTTCAAAAACAACATGATGGAAGAAAAGTTTTAATTTCTTCTCATTTTCTTACATTTGAAACACATACCCAGATTTGGGATGTTACAAAATCTCCCCCCCCCGGTACAAGAATCTCGTCCCGAGATTCGGTTCACTCGGAAAAGAAAGATGGGTAGTCCGCACGTAGACAATCTTCCCGTTCCCAAGTTGCTTCATCCTCAGAATGATTTGACCATTGAACTTTAAGGAATTTGAGGACACGATTCCTTGTTCTTCGTTCAGCTTTTTCAAGGATGCGAACAGGGTGCTCGCGGTAGGTCAAATCTTCTTGAACATCGAGAGTTTCCAACGGAGCTTCCTCGGTTGGAACACGAAGACACTTCTTCAACTGGGACACATGGAACACATCATGTACTCCCTCAAGTGCAGCAGGCAAATCCAACTTATAAGCAACAGCTCCTTTCTTCTCAATGATGCGGTAAGGTCCAACATATCGAGGAGCTAACTTGCCCTTAACGCCGAAACGTTGATGGCCCTTCAAAGGAGAGACTTTGAGATAAACAAAGTCATTGGGCTCAAAACTCAACTCACGATGACGACGATCCGCATAGCACTTTTGCCTTGATTGAGCTGTGTGCAAACGATCACGAATAAGCTGAACTTGACTTTCGGCCTCATTGATCGAGTCCGGGCCGAAGAATGGTCTTTCGCCGATCTCAGACGAATTCAACGGGGTTCTACACTTTCTCCCGTATAAAGCCTCAAAAGGTGCCATGCCGAGACTGGCTTGAAGCTATTCTTGTATGAAAACTCGGCGAATGGTAAGCATTTCTCCCAATGCTTCCTATAAGAAAGAACACAAGCACGGAGCATGTCTTCCAAAACTTGATTGACTCTTTCAGTCTAGCCATCAGTTTGGGGATGATATGCTGTGCTGAAAGAAAGACGAGTTCCCATAGTCTCTTGCAAACTATGCCAAAACCGCGAAGTAAACAGAGAACCATGATCTGAAACAATCGTCTTCGGTATCCCATGCAAACTCACAATTCGGGAAACATAGAATTCGGCTAAGAGACCCACGTGAAGCTGAGTCTTGACAGGAAGGAAATGTACCACCTTAGTCAACCGATCAATGACAACCCAAATAGCATCATTTTTCTTTGGGGTTCAGGGTAGACCGGTGATAAAATCCATCCCAATCGAATCCCACTTCCACTCAGGCACTGGCAAAGGCTGAAGCAGATCGGCTGGACGTTGATGTTTGGCCTTTACACGACGACACACGTCGCACTCGGCAACGAACTTCGCAATCTCCCGCTTCATTCGGGTCCACCAAAATCTCTGTCGGAGATCTTGATACATCTTTATGGACCCGGGATGAATGGACAAACGGGAATCATGGGCTTCGCGGAGGATCAAATTCCACAATTCCATGTCCTTTGGAACCACAAGGCGTTGTCTGAACCTCACAACACCAAGATCATCTTCTGAGAAACACTTGGCTGTCCCGTTCTTGACATTCTGCTTGATTCGGTTCACCCCAACGTCCGATTGCTAAGCAGCCTTGATCTGATCCACCAAGGTTGGTTGCACAACCAGGACAGTGAGGAATCCATGCTCAACCACTTCCAAGTTGAGACGCTAAAATTCTTCAAGAAGGGGGGGCTGTTGCTCCTTGAGCAACAAGGCATTGCAATACACCTTTCGACTGAGCGCATCGGCAACAACATTAGCCTTGTCCGGATGATAGTGAATACCCATGTCATAGTCTTTGATCAATTTCAACCACCTTCTTTGCCTAAGGTTCAGATCTGGTTGGGTGAACAAATGCGTCAAGCTTTTGTAATCCGAATACACTTCACAAAGATTACCGATGAGGTAATGTCGCCAAATCTTTAGTGCATGAACCACTGCAGCTAGCTCCAAGTCATGGGTTGGATAATTGAGCTCATGAGGTCTTAATTGCCTTGATGCATAGGCCACTACCTTGTCTTCTTGCATAAGAACACACCCGAGTCCTCGACGAGAAGCATCGCAAAAGATATCGAAGCTTTGATGGATATCGGGAAGAACGAGAACAGGAGCTGTGGTCAAACGCTTCTTGAGTTCTTGAAAACTTTCCTCGCAATCAGTGGACCACAAAAATTTCTTGTGCTTCTTGAGCAACTCAGTCATCGGCTTCACGATCTTGGAGAAGTTCTCAATAAAGCGACGATAGTATCCCGCTAAACCAAGAAAACTCCTCACTTCGGTTACCGACTTGGGCTGACCCCAAGAGAGCACATCGCTGACCTTACTAGGATCCACAGCTACGCCTCCCACTAAAAGAACATGGCCCAAGAATGCCACTTCCTTCAACTAAAACTCGCACTTGCTGAACTTCGCATACAGCTGGTGCTCACGCAGCTTTCCCAACACAAGCTTCAGATGCTCAGCGTGTTCTTCATCATTCTTGGAGTAGATAAGAATATCATCAATGAAGTCCAACACAAACATATCCAAATACTCCATGAAAACCGAATTCATAAGGTTCATGAACAGGGCAGGAGCATTTGTCAAGCCGAAAGACATGATGGTGTACTCATACAAACCGTAGCGAGTAGAGAAAGTCGTCTTTGGAATATCTTCAGGTCTAATCCGAACTTGATGATATCCCACTCTCAAATCAATCTTGGAGAAAACTTGAGCTCCGGTCAACTGATCGAAGAGGTCATCGATGCGGGGCAAATGATACTTGTTCTTTACCGTTACTTCATTAAGCAGACGGTAATCAACGCACATGCGCAAAGTATTGTCCTTCTTCTTCACAAAGTTTGTTGGACAGCCCCAAGAAGATGAGCTAGGGCGGATGAAACCCTTCTGTTGCAGCTCACCATGTTGCTTCTTCAACTCCACCAACTCATTTGGAGGCATCCGGTAAGGCCTCTTTGAAATCGGGGCAGTACCGGGCGCCAACTCGATGACGAACTCAAGATCTCGAACTGGTGGCATCCCAAGCAGGTCTTCGGGGAAGACATCAATGAAGTCACACACCACTGGGACTTCACGAATATCTGGAGCTGGCTTCGCTTCAAGCGCGAAGAGGTGCGGTCCTTGTAGCTTCGGCGAAAAACAAACTTGCTCGCCGGAGGGACTTGTGAGGGAGACAAACTTCTTGGCGCAATTGATTTGCCCCAAATGCTGAGACAACCAATCTATGCCAAGAATCACATCCAAGCTCGCTGAATTAAGGAGGATAAGATTTGCCAAAAATCCCACTCCTTCGATCTCAACAGGAACATCCCAACACTCTGTCTCAGCTCTCAACTCCGAACCCAGAGAGCGAATCAGCAACGGGACCAGCAGAGGAGCAAAAAAAAGATCACCAACAGCAGCAAAAGAATTAGATACAAAGGAATGAGAAGCTCCTGAATCGAACAAAACAGTAGCAGGATGAGAGTTGACAAGAAGCGTACCCAACACGACGTCGGGTGCCTCTTGCGCTTCCTCAGCGGAGATGTGGTTGACACGGCCGCTTCCCATGCTCTGGGCCGCTGGAACAACCTTCTGATCCAAAGGATGTCCACTTCCTTGCCCGCATCCTCCATTAGGACGAGGGGCTGCTCTAGTCTTCTTAGGACAATTATTCGCATAATGGCCCTTGAGGTTACAGAAGAAGCAAGTGACCCCGGCAGCTGGATTGCGGAGGCCACCTTGCTGACCCGCAGGTGCACGTGGTTGAGAAACGGCCTGCGGAGGGCGAGGTGCAGGTGCTGATGGCCTCGGGGGTGCTGAAGCTTGAGGACGGGGCACTTGGGCTTGCCCGAAATGAGGACAGGGAAAGTTGGCCCTGGCTGACTTATGGGACTCCCACTTGCGCTTGCGGGACTCTCCCAGTGCCCTCCCCTTGTGCTCGGCGACAATGGCCTTGTCGACCAAGGTCTGAAAGTCGAGAAAGTCAACAATAGATAGCTTGTCCTGCAGCTCCTCGGACAAACCATCCATGAACTTCTCCTGCTTGGCTTCATCAGTGGCCACCTCTTCTGGAGCATAATGAGCCAAGTGGTTAAACTCGTACAAATACTCCGCCACAGATCTGTGCCCTTGCTTGAGCGAAAGAAACTCCTTCTTTTTGAGCATCATCAAGCCGGCGGGGATGTGAGCCCGACGGAAAGCAGTATGAACTCCTCCCAAGTGATGACTTGGCCCGCGGGCTACATGGCAAGGAAACTTTCCCACCACGAAAGTGCTGCACCTTCCAGCTGATGGGAGGCAAAGAGTGCCTTCTCATGATCTTGACACTGAGAAACATTGAGCTTCCGCTCAACCAAACGCAACCAGTCGTCTGCATCCAGTGGGTCCTCAGACCGGGAGAAAGTGGGCAGCTGAGTGCGAAGGAACTCCGAGAGTCCCCCTCGCGGCTGATGTCCACCTCCTCCCCCTGATCCGGAGGCACCAGAAAGAGCAGAGGTATTGCGCACGATAACCTCCAAGATCCTCGTCTAATCCATTCGGTTTCGCTCAATCTAAGTGAGAACCTCGGCCATGGTCGGAGGAGGCGGAAGCTCCTCATCCTGACCAGCCGGCTGACCTTGACTCCTTCGAGTCCTTCCAGCCATCCTGTTCCGAAGAAATGGGTTAGCAACAAGACCCGAAAACTAGAAGCGAAAGAAGGCAAAAAGCCAACGACTAGGGAAATGAAACATCACCCTAACCGAAAGCCAACAAGACAGCAAAGAAAGCACTACGAAAGCTTACAACAGGCACCAGAAACAACAAGAACCACAAGACTTAAGATCAACTTCCCAACACGATTAACCCGTATTGAAAGAACGAGCAATCGGTTGAGAAGAGAAAACACAACTCTAGATCTAACACACCTAAAGAGCAAGGTAAAACCATCTAAAGTGGTGTTAGATACTTATCCAACTAGTATCACATCTTAACCTTTTATTCCCACAAGTTTTAGTTGAATTATCCTCTCATTATTAGCCCTATTTACTAACTAGCAGCTTGCTGTCCAGATTTTAAATCCAAACTCCAAGTGCTTCTACTCTTCACCAAAGGGCAGCCAACACTTCAAATTTACAACTCTCATTGGTTCCCCAAAACCGAATTAACCGATAGCAACTATCTTTTGAAAGAAAGAGAGGAGAACAACTTTTTCAAACTCAATCAAGAGCAAGATGAGATGAGCAATCTAAGATAGGTAAGGAGTAAAATCTGAGAACTTACTTAAGCTTTCATAAACCATTTGATATTTTGAAACTAAGTTTTTTTAAAACATCCTAAAGATGACTAAGCTAGGGTTTCTACGGTCAGTATGGCTCTGATACTAAACTTTGTGAGACCCCGGGGTATTTAGCTTGTAATGCTTAGTCTTCCAATTGACCCTAGCATCACAAACAAGACATCCTGCGCCTCGGGACAATGTGTACCTCCCAGAATTACTGTACACACACCATTTTACAAAATTATGCATCAATTCCATACAAGCATAGAACCGAAGCAAGAACTTTACAAAGCAAAAGACATACATAATAGAGTTATTACAAAAGGGGCCGACCGGCCAAAAGACAAGCTAAAGAACTAAATAAACAGCGGAAGCAAAAGCCACAAGATGGCAATAAACAAAAGCCACGGTTTTCCATTATACACAAGGCAACCGACTAGGCCGCCAAGCTAGTCGTCCAAAGCGAAGTCTGCCTTACAATAGTTGACCCCTTGGGGATCAACCTCCTCCGTAACAATTAAGCAATGCAAATGAGTACAAAAATGTACTCGCAAGACTTACAAGTAACAAGCCTATACATAGCTACATGTAAGCTCAATCAAAGGAGAGGGCTATAGGGCTCATTTTCAGCATAAAGCAAGTTTTCATTTACAATAATGTAATAGATTGAAGGCAATTTAGCAATCTATTTTTATTTGTTCAAATAACAGTGAGACAATAGGTAATAACAACAAGACAACCTGGAGGTGACTAATCCAATAACCACCACAATATAGCACGAATTCCCCATTCGTACCAACCAAATTCAAGTTTTAATGAAAAGGTTATAGTCTAACTCTCGAAGGACCTCCCCAAGCGTGTCCATAACCAAGAACATGGCTATTCGAATAGTTTTAACCCTGTAGGGGTGTACCAATATACCCACACGTCATACCGTCTTTTTGCCAAGCTATCTAGCACACTTCCTTTGGTATGCCGGCACGGCTAAGTCCTACGAGACGCTTTCCAATGGAATGTATTAATTAAGAGTCGCACGTATGGTGGTTAACCCTTAGTGAACCGCCGTTATGGGCTCCCACTAAGGACCCACACGTTGAGTCAGACAGACCGGCGCAGTCGAAGCAACTGCCGATGCTCCTGAGTATGGAGAACCTAGAAAGGAACCCATCCCTCTCATCCCATAACGAATATTTTTCTCCTACAACTACCACCAGCGACTCATTAATTAACACCTCCCAAAGTACTAAGTAAAGAGGGGTTCCCAATACCCTCGTGGGGTTAGCACGCAAAAATGCTTGGTTTAGTGTAACAAGATGTTCGGTCCTTGTTGACTTAGGCACCCTTCCAGTCACACCAAAAGATCACACCATCAGCCATTGTGACCAAGTCTAAACATTTTATTTTCAGTTTTGACTTTACAAATTAACAAAGCACAAAGTGCTGGACATAATGTAATAATAAGATTTGTGTAATCAAAGTTATCGACTAAGTCGATAACTGCCCAATTCTACCGGTAGCTAAGCATGACTAAGCAACAACCAATCGTAAACTACTAACTGACAAGGGCTCATCCAGCGAGCTCTTCATCACAGCAAGATAATCTTAGGTTCAGTAGTAGAGGATGAACATTTACCTACAGATTATGCATCTAGAGGATCAACTACTCGATCGATAATTTCAACAACAAAATAGAGCATACATACATACACTTTGCAAAAAAAGATATTAGACTTTGAAAATAATGGGATCAATATGATCAAATGGAAAACAACTGCTTGCCTTGCTGGTAGCTTTCTTGCTGCAGAGGATCACTTTCGTAGTCAACAAACTCGTCGGAACCTAACGAAAGAAACGAAGAGAACCGATAAGTACGAAGAACACCGAAAAAGGCTCAAAAACCAACTTCAACCAAAAGCCTTGAAATTTACACAGCAGGAAGAGCATGATTTTTTTAAGGAATTTAGCAACAAGAACCAATTGATTTGGATGCTCAATGCTAAAGTTATGGCCAAAACAAATTCAGCCGGTTGGAAAAAGGTTGAAAAATTCATCTCGGGTACTGTTCATCCGAAATTAAATTTTTGGCTCAAATTTCCAGAGAGGTAGTGCACCTAAAATCTTTTTTTTGGTAAACAAAGCACCTCATGAGATGAACAACACAATTTGATTCACCTCATTTGGAGCTAGGATGCATTTTCTATGATTTTTCAAAGACATGAAAAAGGGCACAAGAAAATGCAACAACATAAAAATTTAGGGATAGCAGCATGCCTAAAACCTATTCTACAAATAAGCACACTAATAGAGGAAACCAACAAACTTGGTTTCACTCAAAAAGAAGCTACAGAGAAATACTTATGCATTTTTCGATTTAATTGAAGTTTTAGAGCAATAAATAAAGCCTAACCGAAATTAAATCTAATAACAACTTTTTCTAGAACCAAACTAAGCCTCCAACCATTTTTAGATTAAAGCTTAGTTAAAACCATAACTAACAAAATTTGAAACAACTAAAACGGAGCTAAACCAAAATAGATAAGCAATTTTGAAGTTAAAGCAATTAACAGCTCACAAATAAAAGATTCTGGGTTTTCTTTTTACTAACTCAAAGCGGAAAAACTTGGGCCGTTGATTTTGAATCACACGGCCCAAGCGCACGGGCGAACGGAACACGCTCCTGGCGGTTGGATCAGATCGGACAGTCCAAAATGAAGGTGACGTTCAGACGGTCCAAAAAGAAAGGGACCGGGTGGTCGGGTTAGCTTCAATATAGCTCATAGATGGTCCATGAGCAAAGAATTGAAGAGAGGAGGTCCTTACCGGAGTTGAGGACGAAAGAGGCAAATTTCGGCCAAAGAAGAACAAAACCCAAATTCAAGTGATTCCTGTGAGTGCAAACCCATGTTGAGTTAGGGGAAGTGATTAAGATGATGAGGGGCGCAAGGCAACGCGAAAGGAAGTGAAAAAGAACCCTCGAAGCACTGGCGACGAAGAAGAGCTTGCTCTAGCCGTCAATGGCGATTTGAGGTTCCCTAAGGTTTGAGCTCAAACAAACCGAGAGGAAGCTAGGGTGGAGCTGGAAAAGAATCCAAGGAGGGCTCAAGGGCTTTTTATAGCCGGAGGGCAAATGTTGAGCAAGGATGGAGCTCCACGGTGAGCTTGGTCCAGGGCTCTGCCATGGGCAAGCTGAGCAGATGGGAGCAGTAGAGAAACACAACTTTGGGGGCGAAAAGCACTAACCAACATTTAATGATTAGAGGCAAAGAGCTGTTAAAGGACGCCATGGAGTGGACAAGGCGCTGCTGCCCTCTCCCATGCGCTGTTCATGGCGCTCGAGTGCGCAGGCTTTAGCCAGAGGAGGCCAAGGAGAAGAACAGACCCAATGGGGCCCACCAGTCAGCGAAAGGAAGTAAGCGCGGCTCGAGTCAAAACTAACGAATGGGTTGAGCCGAGTCACATGACCTGAGTCAAAACACTCCAACGATTGGATCGAAAATAAACGGCTCAGATTGAAAGTAACGTTCGGACGGTCCGAACGTTCAAAGCAGTCCTAGCGGTCCGATTAGAAATGAACGGCCCAGATTGAAAAGACTCTCGGGTGGTCCGAACGTTCACTCGAACCTGAACGGTCCAATTGAAATCCAACGGCTGAAAAGGAATGCGCGTTTTGAACGGGCTGAACAGGGCACGAGGCGGTTGGGTTGAACCAGGACAAGTGGGTTGGGCTCGAGCCCGACTCAAACCCAACAGAAGCGTTGACTTAGGGTTTAGAAATAAGCTAAAAAATTTTAGAGGTAGCAAACTAACTCCAAAAATTCTGAAAGTTTGACTGGAGGTTGCTAACTCCAGGATCAACATTGTATAAAATTTCTAGAGGTTTTTATGCAAATCATTTTTCTCCAGAAATTCCTCAAGTTTTGTTGTAGGGTTTGACCCAAAGTCAAAATGGTTTGACTGGTCTCTTAAAATTATCAAATAATTTCTAAAAATTATGAAATTTTTCAGAGGAGTCACACAGCAACCCTAGAGCCAAGGAAAAATATTTCCAGGGGTTGAACACAAAATTCTCAACAAAGTTGAAAAAGGGATCATGACTTTCGTCAATTGGAGATTGGAGTTTTTGAATTCCACAATTCCTTTACAAGAATTACTAAAAAGTTCAAAAACAACAAGATGCAAGAAAAGTTTTAATTTCTTCTCATTTTCTTACATTTGAAACACATACCCAGATTTGGGATGTTAGATATTTGCTATAGCCAGTTGTGGGAAATATGCTCTAGGTACATGTAATTCTTCCTTTTTGCTTTAGTTGATGTATGGTGGCTTTATTTGTCCACGTTTGGTGCAAACATTTATTTTCATCAGATTTGATTAGTGTATTAAGATTATCTGAAGGGATTCTTTCATCAATTTTTTTTGAACAATTTTTTTAAAAATAGTATGCACTTGATAACTTACAAATTCAATTGAAGTGTACATAATTGCATGGCTCTTGTATGGGGACAACAAGATGCTCGCATCACTCATCTTAATCAGAAGTATGGGATATGGACATGTAATAGAGTTCAGAAGTCCTTTACTTATTATTTCAAGTAATGTACAAGTAGATAACATGTATAAGCATGCTTTGCCTCTGATTATCAGAATTGGTAAAAGCTCATCGTGACCAAGATACATAAAGATCAACCTTACTCAGAAAAAAACAGCAGCTCTATCTTCCACTAGCATAACATATTGCCTGTAACTATGTTTTGCATCACGATGTTCCTTGGTCTTTATGTTCAGACATGGATTATATGTATGAATATGCACTATCCAACTTAGAAAATCAATTAGATGGTCCAAAGAATATATACAGATTGCATTTGATGAGCAATACCAGGTGGATGAAGGGCTTAAATAACTTTGCAGTTCACTGCTCATCAAATTGCTTTGGCATCTAGATTTGTAGTTGCATTTCATTTAGATTCTAAATGTTTTATTTGCTAATGAGCAAGCCTATTTACATCGCTGCCATATGTTTACAGGGCTTTCTGTGGATACTAGAGCCAGAAAAGATACCAAAAGTTAGTAATGAGCGCTTATCAATTGGATGTCCCAAAGAGATGAAGGATAGAAAGAATATTGTGGAGGTTTTTCCTGCTAGGAAGTTGGCTAAAATCAAGGGGCACTCACTTAGTTTGTCTGGTCCTGATGGCTCCCACACAACCATTGAGCTTCTAAATTGCATAGTCTTCGCTATTTCTGCGTCAAGTATGCCCTCACACAAGTGGTCGGTACTCTGTACAAACCAAAATAATTACCATCATCAATAAATCAACATTTATCTCTTTCCAGGTGTACCTGTAGTAGTTAGTCAAATTTGAGCATGCACTGTAAAGCATCAAACAGATTTCAGATGGACATTTGGTTAATAACATCGAGTGCTTTGATTTCAAGGTAGGTCATGTATTTATACATGTTGCAATCAGCTAACGGTTTAAGTACATAAATTTTGTTTCTTGAAGAAACTCCTACAAGAATGAAATCTACTTTAGAAGTTAGGAGTGCTTGTCAAGCAACTATCTTTGCCTTTCATTAAGCTGTTTTAAGGCTGCTGGTGTTATGAATAGCGCTTGTATTCATTATGAGGCCAATGGACCAATATATATACAAGTACAAGGTGGCATATAGGCAAGGAACCCCTTATACAACAGGGAAAATACATATACATATATTGATATAAATTTTGTTGTCTCTTTACTTTGCTAGCCATATTATTTTCATGGATGACTCCTCTAATGCAACAAGGATATAAAAGGCCCATCACCGACAAGAATATAAAAGGCCCATCACCAACAAGGATATTTGGAAATTAGATAGCTGGGATGAGATTAAAACATTGTATAGTTGGGAAGAGCCAACACTGTTTCAAAGACACAAAGACCCTAAGAAAGGTAAAATACACTTGCCATTTCCACCTTTTTATATGGTTCCATTTATTGCTGCAATCTAGAACTTCTTTTTTAGTAGTACATGAATTTGTGTGTCCTATTCTTTTCTACCCTTTTAACCGATCTTTATCTCTGTACCTATAGTAGTTAGTCAAATTTGAGCATGCACGGTAAAGCATCAAACAGATTTTAGAAGGACATTTGGTTAATAACATCGAATGCTTTGATTTCAAGGTAGGTCATGTAGTTATACATGTTGCAATCAGCTAACAGTTTAAGTACATAAATTTTGTTTCTTGAAGAAAATCCTACAAGAACGAAATCTACTTTAGAAGTTAGGGGTGCTTGTCAAGCAACTTTCTTTGCCTTTCCTTAAGCTGTTTTAAGGCTGCTGGTGTTATGAATAGCACTTGTGTTCATTATGAGGCCAATGGACCAATATATATACAAGTACAAGGTGGCATATACGCAATGAACCCCTTATACAATAGGGAAAATACATATACATATATTGATATAAATTTTGTTGTCTCTTTACTTTGCTAGCCATATTATTTTCATGGATGACTCCTCTGATGCAACAAGGATATAAAAGGCCCATCACCGACAAGAATATAAAAGGCCCATCACCGACAAGGATATTTAGAAATTAGATAGTTGGGATGAGATTAAAACATTGTATAGTTGGGAAGAGCCAACACTGTTTCAGCACACAGCACCCGGAAGAAAGGTAAAATACACTTGCCATTTCCACCTTTTTATATGGTTCCATTTATTGCTGCAATCTAGAACTTCTTTTTTAGTAGTACATGAATTTGTGTGTCCTATTCTTTTCTACCTTTTAACCGATCTTTATCTCTGTACCTATAGTAGTTAGTCAAATTTGAGCATGCACGGTAAAGCATCAAACAGATTTCAGAAGGACATTTGGTTAATAACATCGAATGCTTTGATTTCAAGGTAGGTCATGTAGTTATACATGTTGCAATCAGCTAACGATTTAAGTACATAAATTTTGTTTCTTGAAGAAAATCCTACAAGAACGAAATCTACTTTAGAAGTTAGGAGTGCTTGTCAAGCAACTTTCTGTGCCTTTCATTAAGCTGTTTTAAGGCTGCTGGTGTTATGAATAGCACTTGTATTCATTATGAGGCCAATAGGCCAATATATATACAAGTACAAGGTGGTATATACGCAAGGAACCCCTTATACAATAGGGAAAATACATATACATATATTGATATAAATTTTGTTGTCTCTTTACTTTGCTAGCCATATTATTTTCATGGATGACTCCTCTAATGCAACAAGGATATAAAAGGCCCATCACCGACAAGGATATTTGGAAATTAGATAGTTGGGATGAGATTACAACATTGTATAGTTGGGAAGAGCCAACACTGTTTCAGCACACAGCACCTGGAAGAAAGGTAAAATACACTTGCCATTTCCACCTTTTTATATGGTTCCATTTATTGCTGCAATCTAGAACTTCTTTTTTAGTAGTACATGAATTTGTGTGTCCTATTCTTTTCTACCCTTTTAACCGATCTTTATCTCTGTACTGTGGTTCCAGAGTAGTATGGACCGACTGAAAGTCTGAAGGCATTTAGCTGAAGTGGGCATGAATTATTTCGAGGAATGTATCTCAAATTCAACATTGGATAGCACTGATTTCTCATCGCTTAAAGACCCTCAACCAAATTCAGTTGTGTATGTCCTACCACAAAGGGGGATCAAGCCTTTGAGAACCCCACTTTCCAACTGATCGGCGTAGTCACCATGAGGTTAGCGAATCAATTGGGTCCGTTACTTAGGAATCCTGCTCTTGAAGTTTCAACATTGAAGTTCCTTTTTTTAGATGAGTTCAAGAATGTTAGAAATGAATAGTGGTACGCCACTTTATTAGTGTTGTCAAGTATTGCCAGCATAAGTTTTGCATCCTTATTCCTACATGATACGGTCTACAATATGCTAAGACCTCCATTTCAGGGATAGCACAAGATATCTATTATTTCTTCCAGATATTTTATTAAACTACCGACCTGCTTTATATAGTACCTTATAGCATTGCATTATCGATTTCTATATGTAATAACTCTAATGCATATATACATCTCTAATGTTTGTCTCCTATATCTGCAGAATAGTACATATATGTTATATATAACAATTTGTATAATCACGGTTCCATGTATGTCTTATAGCTTACATACATATATTCGTCTTCTAATTACTGTTTACAAACATTTTTCCCTCTTCAGTAATCCATACATAGAATTTTTGAAGCAAATATCGCTTATCTCTGGTTTACCTTCGTATAACTAACATATACATAATTAAAATAGTTCTTCATAAAAAGTAATATGTGTATCTACTGTATGATACATAAAATAAATATTTTTATACAGCTATTTTTCTCTCGTGACTAAAATCGCTTTTGTTCAGCGCCGCGCGTGCCAAGACGGGCGAGGTTTCTAGTTAAGAATGAAAGGAAAACGATACCAGGTCATACCCGTGAGGCCCAGGAGATCACATAGTTGCTAATGGCCCGCAGACTGGTATCCGGCCCAAATCTTCAGAAAGAAATGGGGAGAAAAATCTAACCGTGAGTGGCAACGAGCTCATCACGCCATCCATCGCACATTCGCACTGTCCCAAGTCCCAACGCACTGCAACCGTCCAATTCTGGCGTCGCGCACGGACGCGGAGCCGTCATATCCTCTCGCGCCGCGCGGCCGCGCGGCCGCCACCAACCAGAAGGCACGGCCCCAACCGACCGACCAAATGACAGTGGGGCCCACCCCATCCACCGCCGCGTCGTTCCGCCCGCCAATCCCGCCGCCGCCGCCGTGCTTCGACTACAAGGCGGCGGTGCTCGCCGACACGCGCGCCGCCATGGACCCGGCACTGGCCGGCCTGGTCGAGTCGGGCGCGCTGGTGCGCGTCGCGAGGCGGCGGTTCGGGCCCGTGCCGGCGTGGCGGCCGCCGGACTTCGTGGAGCCCGAGGACGTGTGGATCCTCGGGACCTCGCACCTCTCCGCGGAATCCGTCGCTGACGTCGAGCGGGTACTCCGCGCCGTCCGCCCGGATAACGTCGTCGTCGAGCTCTGCCGGAGCAGGCAAGATCATGGCCTCCCTGAAGCTGGTAGACTTTACCTTGCTCGATCAAATATGGCCATTTCTTTCAGGGCTAAGTGACGTCCTTGCAGAGCCCTCACTGCAGAGCTGGAATTATGTACGCGTCAAGTGATGCTTCCGACGAGCCGCTCTTGAAGTCCAACATGTTCTCTCTCGGCGGCGCCAAGTTTTTCGGAGCCGTCAATCGTAGCATCAACTTGGGTAACTTCCCCCACAATGAATCAATGACTTGTGTTCTTAACTTGTTAGTATTACCAATCGAACTTGATGGAGAGTTGTTAATTTTCAATTAAGTACTTTCTTTGGACTTGGAACGATGCAGGTGGGCAGAGTGCTCTTGCTCTGCGTTTGCTCCTGGCTGTTTTCTCCTCAAAGATTTCTTCAGGTGCGAACCGGCCATTTGGTGAGGAGGTACTTGTTCATGTCATTGTGACTTGCAAGTTTTTTTCTTTCAGATGTTGTTCAACAATTCAGCAGCTTAATTCCAGTTGTATCATTTTGGTAGTTCCGAGCTGCTAGGAAGGTGTCTGAAGATATTGGTGCTCAACTTGTTATTGGGGATCGCCCAATTGAAATAACTGTATGTGGCTCTGTAACTTGTGTTGAATTATTAGCTATGTATCCAATGTGTAGTGGATGGAATTTTCGAAGCTCATGTCAGGTTGTTGATGCAGCTTGAACGAGCTTGGAAGTCCCTCAGCTGGGATGAAAAAACTAGATTAGTAATCTCATTGTTCCGTGGAATTACTTCTACAACTGACACGCCGGTAAGTACTACTAGTACTGTTCCTGTTGTCCGTCTTCTCGTTTGTACAAGAAGGCAGCAATTATATCCGATATGATGTACCATAAATCAATTGTCAAGAAATTAGCGTTTGCAGTTGCTGACATCTTGTTTGACTGCTAATGCAGCAGGATGAGAAAGCTGCGGGTAGCCCATATGAATTATATGAGAAACTGAGTGTTTCATATCCTTCACTGCTGCAACCTCTCATACATGAGCGAGACATGGTATGATTCTCAGTAACTTTATCTGAATCTTCCAATCTTGCAGAAAGATATAACATGCAACCGTATGAGCTAGCTGTATTGCACAATCATCTACATGCTAACACTTTACTGGTGCATGACGACAACTCACTCTGAAGCTTTGATGTTTGCTTCAGTTCCTTGCATGGTCTCTGAAGAGGAGCAAAGCTGTGAACAAGAGCAAAGCCGTTGTTGGGATCATAGGAAAGGGGCACATGAATGGCGTCGTGTACGCATTGATCTCTGATCAAGGGGACCTGAGATTCCGCGACCTTGTTGGTAGAGCATCATCTGACTCCTGGATCAGCTCTGTCATTAAGGGCCTGGTCAGGGACACGATAATAGGATTTGCACTATGGGCATTGTATGAACAGCTGCAGGCTGTGCTATAGGTAGCTCGCACTGTTGAGTTTGCTTCAGATTGAAATGTCAAATGCAGTATTCTATTCTAATTGATCGTTATGCCACGTTGCCTCTGCTTTGTATTGCCTTATCGTGTCTAGGCAAAACAACAAGAATATAAACTAGAGATCGGGATGGAGAGGAACCCATTTGAAGGAATCTGTTACTGCTAAAACAGCCATCTGATCAAATTCATTCCTATCTTTTAGCCGCCCTCTCTGATTAATTAGGATTCTTACCCCTGTGGGGGATTAATATTAGGAGTCTTCAATTGATCTTCTACCTTAAGAACTTTTATTCACTCACGATCCTTGTACCGCGCCGTGGCGATTAACAAACCGTAGAATTTATTTGCATGTCCAACGGGATCTCGACCTGCAATCTTGAGTCGCAAAGATGGCCGAGAATACCAGCGCGCGGAGGCATCAGCGGCAGCCGGCCGCCGAAGGCAACGCCATGGTAAGCCAGGGCGAGCAACACCAAGCCGTGCCCGCAGCGCCTGAATCCGACCCCGACGACGAAGATGACTACTTCTACGAGGACGTGATGGCTCTGTGCGGCTTCGATGTCTACAGGTTGGATATGCAGAGTAGTGGCGGAGCCAGAAATTTTGTGATGGAGTGCACACTTTAAGGAATAATAAAAAAAATTGTACGACATATAATCAATTTCACAAGTTCAACATAATTACACGAAAAAGTTCGAAATTAGTTAATAGTGCAATACAAATAGTTCAAATAAAAACTTACATGAATAAAAGAGTCTTAAATAGCTAATAAAAATCACAATACCATTCGAGGCAATCTCATTCCTTAGAAACATTTGATTATATCATCATCACTAACTTTCGAGAAGATATATCGCTCTATAAAGGTGACTAAACAATCATTCAATATTTGATCGCCTATACTATTTTTCAACTTGTTCTTCAAAAAATTCATCGCCGAAAATACTCTTTCAACATTCGCCGTTACTATCGGTAGGAGCAATACCAATTTGAAAAGTAAGTACACAAATTTGTAAATATCATGCTTTCTTGTTTCAACAAGTTTAGTAGAAAGCTCACCGAGATTCTTTATGCACCTATCATCGCTTCGCATATCATCAATGAAGTTATCAAGTTAGAAAGAAAGTCTCATTAAATCTGTGCTTGAAAAATCATTGGGATAAAAGTTGGCAAGGCTAAGCACTTTGTCTCTATCATAAGAAGCAAATGAATTCATAGGATTTAAAGCGGACATGCAAACAAGCAACTCCATATTAACCTTGTCAAACTGATTGTTAAGCTCTTGGAGAACATTATCAATGATGCCAAGATACACTTCCCTTCTAAAATGATCATCATTTGTTTGTTTTGGGTAAAAATGTGATGATCTTCCATAAGGCATATATCTACCATCCGGCTTAGGAACTTTGATGCCATATTTAGTGCAAAATAATGTTACCTTTTCTTGAAAGAATTCTTCCCACCCATCACACCTCATTTGTTGCATTCTATCCTTAGCCAAATTAACAAGCGCCATAGCATTAATAATATCCTGGTCTCTCTTTTGCAAAGACTGGGACAACTTATCTGTATATCCAAGTATGACAAGCATCAAGTGTGCATTGAAAACAAAGTCAAATGACTCAAAAGCTCCTACCATAGCATGTATTTTTGGCCAATCATTCTTCTGTGGGGGGCCTTTTCCAAGCTGTATGAGTACTTTGCGGATTATTGAATACATACTAATAATGTGCAAAATAGTTCTATAATGAGAACCCCAACGAGTGTCACTAGGCCTAGCTAACCCTATCTCTTGATTTAATCCACGTCCACTTTCTATCTCACTCAATTCTAGTGCTTCCAAAACTTCTTGAGCTCTAATATCTCGAAGCATGTCATGACGCTTACAAGAAACTCCAATAATATTCAACAAGTGAGAAACTTGTTCAAAAAACCAACACAATCAGAATTACCCTTGGCAACAGCTATGAGAACTAACTGGAGTTAATGTGCAAAACAATGGATGTAATAAGCAGAAGGAGACTCTTTCATAACCAATGTTTTCAGCCCTTTAATCTTGCCTTTCATGTTGCTAGCCCCATCATATCATTGCCCACGGATTTGAGCAAGAGTCAACTTGTGATCAATAAGTAAGGACACAATTGCATTCTTAAGTGACAAGGAAGTGGTATCAGCCACATGAATTACTCCAAGGAACCACTCACATACCCATCCTTTTTTATCAACATAACGCAAGCAAAAGGCAAGTTGTTCTTTGTGGGATACATCACTACACTCATCAGCTAGAATTGAATAGTGATCATCACCAATTTTTTCAATAATGTGCTTGGTAATTTGGATGGCACAACAATTAATTATGTCCGTTTGTACCTCATGGGCAATCATCTAACAATTCCCAGGGGCATTGCTTAAAACAACCTTAGCAACCTTCTCATTGTTATTTGCAAGCCATTTCAAAAGTTCAAGAAAATTCCCTTTATTGCTAGAATTTGCACTTTCATCATGTCCACGACATGCTAGTCCTTGACATAAAATAAACCTCAAGCATCTAATTGAATAAGTCAACCTAGAAATGTAAAGTTATTTGTCCTCTTCGGTCTGCTTCCTAAGAGCTTGATCAATTGATGTTCTAGGTTTAACAAAGAAGTTGTATTTCTCTAGAGCTCGATTATGGACACTTCTCATACTACCCACATGCTTGTCAACTGAGTCATACCTATTCCAATTTCTAAATCATCCTTTAACAAAACTATTGTTGGAAATATGCCCTAGAGGCAATCATAGAGATGATTATATTTTATTATGTTCACAATATTTGATAATACGAGTATGTGACTTGTTGGTGAAGCTCTTTTAACTTATGATGATGTCGTTCTAAAAGATATCCCTGGTCGAAAGTCACTGGTCGGAACACTAGTGACTCTACGACCAGCACATGTATTGATTGATGACCATGTTTCACCAGTCATAGATATAGAGATATCAAATCGATAATGTGGACACATGTTAGAGAACATGGTGTTGGATAAGACCCACCTTGAGATACTATTGAGATTGTTATGATTCTATGTGTCATTAGTTGGTCTCAAGCAATGATGATGTATAATCCTTAGACCTGAGATCAGAATAGTTTCCTACATGTGTAATAGCACTCTTAGGGGTTGCCAAACGCTACTCGTAACTGGGTAGTTATAAAGGTAGCTTTCGGGTATGCTATAAAACATGCAGAGAGATGTGACTGGTCGGATATGGGATTTGCCCCTCCTAGCATAACAGGAGAGATATCTCTGGGCCCCTCGAATTGGTCGGATAAAGAAAGTGTATGGCCATGCCACTGGTGATCGAAGAGTTCGACCACATAAGGTTATCCGATACTCGATCGAGAAAGTATTGAACAGTCCATGGATGACACAACATCTCACCTGGAGTTCAACAAGATATCATGAGGCAAAGGGAGAATACATGAGTAGGTCGTTTAGTTCGACCAGTTACGGACTGATAGTATGGAGATACGAGCTGGTCGTAGACTGGTCGAACGTAATCACAGAGTGGTCGAAACCAAGTCGTAAGAAGTTACGAGCTGGTCGTGACCAAATACAAACTGGTCGTATAGAGACAGGACCTGGTCGTAAGTGATGAGGACCTAGTCGTAGATCATATTGCATTAAGGTTCGTCCGATATAATTTGTGTGTATTCGGGAATCGTTATGTCCTGCTAGGAACCGCTACGACTCGTGGTCGGAAAGGGTTTCCGAGTCACAACCGAACTACGCATGAACCTAACGGGTCACACACTTAACGGGTTGGAACAAACCAGTATGGATACGATTCGTAAAGCGTGTTCGGATAGGATCCGTCACGGGCACTATATAAGGAGATGCATGAGGCTGTTGGGAAGTAGAAGGGTTGACGTGAGTTGCTCTCCCAAAACCCTAGCCGCCATCTTTTTGAGAGCCTTGCCGTGCGACTTGGTGCTAGCACACTGGTGTACAGTTGTTCCTTCCCTGGATGTGTGGATACCATAGAGGCACTTCTACGTTATTGCGCTTGAGAACGATCCGCGATCTTCGCAAGGAACTGCAGAAGTGCTGGAGGAGACGATCGACTATGACCACTACATCAACGTGCTTGACGTTGGACGATCGACTACGACCAGTACATCGACGTGCTCTTCCTCGGACCAGGCCGCTCCGATGCTTCTTCCGCTGCTCTACGCGTCTAGTGGTAACGATCTGTGATCATCTTCTTGCTTGGCTTCCTGGTTTACGCGGTAGAAATTTTGAATTATTGCTATCGTAGCCTACCCGTATCCCATCAACTATTGCCTCCCACATTTTTCTCCTTGAACAAATAACAGACAAAGGAAAATGTAGCATCCTTCTCGACACTATATTCAATCCAATTGTACTTATCAAACCAACTAACATTGAAGCGACGTCTTTTACTTGATATTTCCCTTACGAGGAAATCATGTTGACGAGGTTGACATGGGCCTTTAAGAATAAATCCTTTTCAAACCGCATCTTGATCATTGATAGCATATCTCATGATAGGTATCCTTTTGCTGGGATCATGTGGAAGAAGCTCAACATGATAACACAATTCGTCACTATCATTGCCGGTTGCTTGTGCTTCACTTTGTGATTGGGGTTGAGATTGAGATGGTGTATTCACAGATGGAATTGAAGAAGCCACAACCAAAGCCAATTCATTTCTAATTATACTTGCTTCAGTTCCTCCTCCTCCTTGAGTTTGACTAGTTTCCGCTTCAATAGATTTTGACTTGACTGTCTTGCCATCTCGAACGAAAGAAATGATATCTCTATTCCTTTTCATTTTTAGGATTTAACTTGCCCTACATATACAAATCACAGGAGTCAGGAGACATTCAAGAATAGACACATTGATGGCATAATAGCATTTAGATAATTAGATTGGCTGTGTATAAACTACGAAAGTTGTGCTGAACTTCTGATCAAATGCAATCCTGAAGCTTTACGCCATCCATTGCTATTTTCTATGCAGTGTATAAAACATATACAAGCATCGGCACAGCTTCTACTAAGCATTAGCTCCCTCCTGTGTATAAAACAAGGTTACTCCTCTAAATTTTAATTCTCTTCATCTCTTTCCTTTGGGGGAAATCAGAACCTCCTACTGGCGCTGGCTCCCTCCTCTGTTGCACCAGTCGGCTCGGCCTCCACCATGGCCAGCCTGGGGCCAAGATCTTTGCTCGGCCTCCTCCTCTGCGCCTAGCGCCTAGCCCTAGACCACTGCAGCTGTCCCCTCCCGGCTCCCCAAATCCAAATATCCAATCATAAATGGGACCACCTACAGCCTGACTGGCGGTGGCTCCTCTCTGCCGCCCCTCCTCGGCTCCCCCAAATCCAAATATCTAATCCTGGATCCCAGAGAAGAGCGTCCATGGCGGCGGTGGACTGGTGGAGGTCTCGGAGGAGGAGGTCAGGAGGAGAAGCAAAGAGGCACTGCCAGCTGCCCTACCTTGGTGACGGTGTTTGTGGACGAGCAATGGCCTCTCGACGACTCGACACCGAACGCTCTCGTCGTCCAGCGACGGCGGAGGAGGAGAAGCAAGGTGGCGGTTGTGACGACCCAGTCGAGCTTCACCCTAGATCTCAGCCCTTGAACTGGATCGGGCGGTCCAAAATAATTGGGACGTTCGGACCGGCCGAATGCCTCTGCAGATCGAACTGTTCAGCAAAGATATGAGGGCTCAGAGAGGGTGGGACGTTCAGACCATCCGAACGTCTCAACAATATCAAACCGTCCAACGCAAATCGAACAGTACACAAGTGATAAGGGTCTGGATCAAGCGTAAGGCTCGAACGGACGCGAGGGAGGTCCAAGTGAACCTAGGGGTGGTCCAAATGAACTAGGAGGAGGTCCTAGAGGACATGGGGAGGTCCTGAACGACACGGAGAGGTCCAAATAGACAAGAAGGAGGTCCTAGAGGACATGGGGAGGTCTTGAAGGACACGGGGAGGTCCAAATAAACGAGGAGATCCTAGAGGACATAGGGAGGTCCAAATAAGCAAGGAGGAGGTCCTAGAGGATATGGGGAGGTCCTGAAGGACACGGGGAGGTCCAAATAAGCAAGGAGGAGGTTCCTAGAGGACATGGGGAGGACCTGAAGGACACGGGGAAGTCCAAATAGACAAGGAGGGGTTCCAACAGAACAGAGAGTGAGTTCAAATGAACATGAGTAAGGTTTAGACCTGGGAAGGGGGGTCTGGATCAGGAAAAATCCAACCACTAGGGAGGTCTAGACCTAAGGAGGTCTGGACCAAAGAAGAACAGAGCCAGTGCAGAAAAGAAGATATCACCAAAGCACCAACAAACCCAACAAACCAAAGAGAGTTTTAGTTGAAGTTTGATTTAATCAATTGAAATCCATTCTAAAATTCTCAAGTTAAGCTTTGAATTCTCATCAAAACAAAATGGTTCTTTTTATTTTGCAAAAACACAAAGACTTAGAAGACCAGGGTGTTAAAGTTTGCTTACAAACCGACAAGAGCAAAATACACAGCAAAAACAAAAGTCAAGTCCATCCAATACACCACAGGCAATTGGCTGGAGATTGGCCTAGTCATCTTGCAGTTCATCCTCCTCATAGTCCTCTCCTGCTCAATGATTAATCAAGCAAGAATGAGCACAACAACCGTGCTCGCAAGTTACACCCGTTAATTAACAGAATGACATTGTGACGACCCGGACAGGGGCCTCACCCGAGAGGTCCTCCAAGACCTCCCTGGGAGTCCACCAGGATCTCCTAGGAGGTCCCAAGGACCTCTCGGTCAGTCCTCCCAGGCTTCCCAGGAGATCCAGCAGGACCACCTAGAGGTCCAGGGAACTGACCCGAGGAGGTCTTGAGACTCAGGACCTCCCCAAGAGCCATGACCAGACCTGGGGGAGGTCCAGAGACCAACCTGAGGAGGTCATGGGACTTGGAGGAGTCCTAACCCTCCTGTGATCCGAACAAGTCCCAAGGATCAATGGCTGGTTCAAACAGCAAACACGAGTGGTAACATACATCCACAAGAGACTTTATTAACAGCAAAAGAGTTGATTACAAGGTTGCTTACAAGCCAAGACAACAAAGAAAAATACACAGCGGAAGCAAAACCAAGTCCATCCAATACACCACAGGTAATTGGTTGGAGGGCGCGGCCTAATTGATCTGGTCCTCATCATCATCAAAGAAGTCTTCCCCTGCTCAATTTATCAATCAAGCAAGAATGAACACAACCACCATGCTCGCAAGTTACACCCGTCAATTAACAGAATGACATGCATAAATGGACATTGCAAGGGAAGGCATAATATGGTTGATTTGCGTAAAGCCAAGTTTCTTTGAAATACATATACTAAGTTCCAAGGCAGCTATACAATAACTAAAATTCATTTTCCACATTCCATTTTTCAGTTGGATAACATTCATCATCAAATGGTGAAGGATACCCTCCTGTCACAAGGTTCCCTGCCCAACCATGGGATAGAAATCCCAAAAACAGTTTATCCAAAGCCTTTTGAAAACAAAGCCAACATCAAACTTTGAGTGGTCTTCGCCAGCATGTCCATGACTGTGGACATGGCTATTCGAATAGTTTTCACTCTGCAGAGGTTGTACACTTTACCCACATGACATGATTCCTCTAGTTTGTCGGGCATTCGTCAATGCCACCTCTCACTGCCAAAGGTAAGAGGTCTAGAGTTCATGACAAGGCCTTTACAATGCATCATTCCACCACAGCCCCTCCTCGCTAAGGATTCGCTTCCATTGGATAGAAAACCGCCGGACCCTTGAGCCTCAACTCTACCTAAGTTGAGCTCGTGCATGGACATGCACCAACCAAGAAACCAATTCTCCCCAGTCTAAACCAATTTTTCCTTTCATTTGCTTTTCAAAAACATTTAGGAGCTTCCATGACAACCCAATGCCATGGCTTAAAACCTTTAAACAGCAGTTGGTCATGTTGGTAAAATTTCCCCAAATCAAATACTTATGGCCTAAGCGAGACTAAGCATAAGTTTTTCAAATGATCCTGATTCATACTAATGTACCAACCAGTTTTCCCTATGGTGACAAAATGTTCGGTTCAAGGTCAATAGTGGTCGTACAAAGGATTTAGGTATAGCTATGAATTTTAAGACAGGTATTGAAGTAACTTAGTGAAGTAAGCATGCATAAACCTTGAAACAGAACATTGTAATTTGAAGTAATGTGTGCAACATGGTCAAGGGTGTAACTTGCCTTACTCAAAGGCCTGGATGTCTTCTTCTTCGGAGAACTCTTGCTCCTCAGTGTCTTCACAATCTACACGAGGAAACCAAAGCAACTCAATACAAAGCTCAAATAAAACCCAAAAAAACTTCAATGAAACTCCAAAATAAAACCAACAGACATGCTAGGTCGGTTTGGGGGAGGTCCAAGGAGCTTGCTGGGGGAGGTTCGAAGCTCAAGGGAGGATGTCCAAGAGCTGCTGGAGGAGGCAAGAGTGTAGAAATGAGCAAAAGGGTAGAGAAGAAGGGCTCCCCAAACCTATATAGCTGGAGCCATTGAGATTTCCTAGGGCACACATGTTCAAGAGTTGGTGAAAAGAACAATGAAAGCAGGCAAGGGATGTGACAAAGGAATAGCATAGGTACTGCAAAAAGGTAGAAGCATTTAATGTGATACAACAGGCATTAAATGTGGAGAGACTCCCATGCGCAAAGGACATGGTCAAAGGATAAAGAAACAGGAGTGTAACTGCCCAATGGGGCCAGTCAAAGCGTAAGGGGAGGTCCTGCGGACAGGAGGTCCAAAAGACATAACAACGGGGAGGTCCTGACGGTCAGATCTCTCAAGGGGAAGGTCCTGATGGTTAGATCAAATCAAGAGGAGGTCTGAACGGTTAAGATCTCTAGAGGGGAGGTCTTAACGGTCAAATCTAACAAAAAGGGGAGGTCTGAACGGTTATGATCTCCAGAGGGGAGGTCTTAACTGTCAGATCTAACAACAGGGGAGGTCTTAACGGTTAAGATCTCCAGAGGAGAGGTCTTAACGGTCAGATCTAACAAAGGGGAGGTCTGAACGGTTAAGATCTCCGAGGGGGAGGTCTTAACGGCCAGATCTAACAAAGGGGAGGTCTGGACGGTTAAGATCTCCAAGGGGGAGGTCTTAACGGTCAAAATCTAAATAAGGAAGAGGTCCTAGAGGACACAGGGAGGTCCTGAAGGACACGGGGAGGTCCAAATGAACGAGAGGAAGGTCCTAAAGGACACAGGGAGGTCTTGAAGGACGTGGGGAGGTCCAAACGAACGAGAGGGAGGTCCTGAAGGACATTGATACCGCGAGTTGGGGGTGGTAATACCGGGTTGGCAGAGAAGGAAACTTCTAGAGAGATTTACATGGATCAAGGCAAAGAGGAAGTCCACGTGAACACAGAGAGGATCGAGAGAGTGTAGAAGGAACTCAAATGAACCCAGGGAGGGATTAGGCCTAGGGAGGTTTAGGCCAGAACAGAACCAAAGAGGGAGGTTTGGACTAGGGGAGGTCCAAGCACTTGGGAGGTCTGGACCTAAGAAGGTCTGGACCAGAGATGGGCAAAACCAGCACAGAAGGGGAGGGATCACCAAAGCTCCAACAAGCCTAACAAGCCAAAAGATAGTCTTTAGTTGAAGTTTGGTTTAGTCAATGGAAGTTCATTCTGAAATTCTCATGTTAAGCTTGTATTCTCACCAAAACAAAATGGTTCGTTTTATTTTGAAAATTCAAAAAGGCTCGAAAAAAATCAAGGTGTTACAAACCTACCCCCTTTAAGGGAATCTCGGCCCTGAGATTCAAGCTTGGTCAGCAAAGAGGTAGGGATAGTTAGTCTTGAGATCTTCTTCTTTCTCCCATGTGGCCTCACTTTCCGGATGATGACTCCACTGGACTTTGTATGATCGGATGGTCCTGCTCCTAGTGACATGCTCTGCAATTGTCAAGATCTTGATTGGCTGCTCCACATAAGTAAGGTCTTCTTGAAGATCAATATTCTCCAAGAGGGTATGATCCTCTGGCACTCGAAGACACTTCCTTAGCTGTGAAACATGGAAAACATTGTGGACAGCTGATAAAGATTCTGGTAGCTCTAGTTGATAGGCCACTTCACCCATCCTGTCCACAATCTTGTATGGTCCAACAAACCTTGGTGCTAGCTTCCCTTTATTCCGAAATCTTCTAACTCCCTGAAGTGGCATCACTCTGAGGTAGACGAAGTCTCCAACTTCAAAGGATAAGTCCCTGCGACGGTTGTCTGCATAGCTGTTTTGTCGGGATTGAGCCACTCTCAATTGTTCTTTTATTATCTTTACCTTGTCTTCAGCATCCTTGATCAAGTCAGGGCCATAAAGTTGGTGCTCTTCAACTTGATCCCAGAGAAGGGGTGTTCTACAAGGTCTACCATATAAGGCTTCGAAAGGGGACATTTGCAAACTAGCTTGATAACTATTGTTATATGAGAACTCAGCATAGGGCAAATTCTTGTCCCAGCTCTTTCCAAAATCTAGGGCACAAGCCCTGAGCATGTCTTCAAGGATTTGGTTTACTCTCTCTATTTGCCCATCTGTTTGAGGGTGATAAGCTGTGCTAAAGTTGAGATTAGTCCCTAAAGCTTCATGTAAGCTTTTCCAAAAACTTGAAGTGAACTGAGATCCTCTGTCTGACACTATCCTTTTGGGCACCCCATGCAAACAAACAATTTTGGCCATGTATAAGTCGACCAATATATTGCTTGAATAGGTGGTCTTGACAGGTATGAAGTGTGCTACCTTAGTTAAGCGGTCAACCACCACTCATATTGAGTCATATCCCGGTTGGGTCCTAGGCAGTCCAGTGATAAAGTCCATGCCCACTTGCTCCCATTTCCATTCGGGTATGGGCAAAGGCTGCAATAAGCCAGCTAGTCTTTGGTGTTCAGCTTTAACTCTCTGGCATACATCACACTGAGCAACAAATTTAGCAATCTCATGCTTCATGCTGACCCACCAAAACTTCTCTTTGAGGTCTTGATACACCTTGGTGCTGCCCGGGTGAATAGAATAAGGTGATCCATGAGTCTCCTTCAGGATCAGTTGCTTGATCTCTTGATGATCTGACACACAAATACGGTTGTCAAACCACACTGTCCCATGCTCATCTTTAGAGAAACCTGGGGCTTTCCCGCTTCTCATGTTCTTCTTGATCTCTTGAATGTCTTCATCTTCTCCTTGAAGTTCTCTAATCTAATCTTGAATTGTTGGGTGAACCTCCAGAGTGTTCACACAACTTTGGTTCACAATTTCCAAGTTAAGATGTCTTAGCTCTTCATACAATTGTGGCTGCTACTCTTGCACCATCATAGTATTACAATACCCTTTTCGACTTAGGGCATCTGCCACCACATTGGCTTTGCTTGGGTGATAATGGATTCCAAGGTCATAGTCCTTAATCAATTCTAGCCATCTCCTTTGCCTGAGGTTAAGCTCTGATTGAGTGAAAATATACTTCAAGCTCTTATGGTCGGTGTATATCTCACAGCGATTACCGATGAGGTAATGCCGCCAAATCTTTAAGGCATGCACAATTGCTGCCAATTCTAGATCATGTGTTAGGTAGTTTTCCTCATGAGGTCTCAACTGCCTAGATGCATAAGCCACTACCTTTCTTTCTTGCATTAACACACATCCCAGCCCTTGATGAGAGGCATCACAAAATACCTTAAAATCTTTATGTATGTCTGGCAGGACTAGGACAGGAGCTGTGACAAGCCTTTTCTTCAATTCTTGATAGCTTTGCTCACAGGTTTCAGTCCATTCAAATTTCTTCTCCTTTTTCAAAAACTGAGTGAGAGGTCTAGCAATCTTGGAGAAGCCTTCAATAAATCTTCTATAATAGTTAGCTTGACCAAGAAAGCTTCTCACTTCAGTTACTGTCTTGGGTGATCTCCACTCCAACACGGCTTCCACTTTTGCGTGGTCCATAGCTACTCCCTTGGCCGACACAATATGACCAAGGAAGGCTACTTGTTTTAACCAGAACTCACACTTACCAAACTTGGCATAGAGCTGTTGCTCTCTAAGCCTTTCCAAAACAGCTCTAAGGTGGTCTTCATGTTCTTCCTTGTTCTTGGAGTAGACAAGGATATCATCAATAAATACAACTACAAACTTATCCAGGAAGTCCATGAACACTTTGTTCATAATATTCATGAAATAAGCTGGTGCATTTGTCAACCCAAATGACATTACAGTGAACTCAAATAGCCCATACCTTGTGGTAAAAGCAGTTTTGGGAATGTCCTCAGGTCTAATCTTTAATTGGTGGTAATAAGACCTTAAGTCAATTTTGGAGAACACACTTGCTCCTTTTAATTGGTCAAAGAGGTCATCTATCCTGGGCAATGGATACTTGTTCTTAATGGTGACCTCATTAAGTGACCTATAGTCTACACACATCCTTAAGCTGCCATCTTTCTTCTTGACAAACAGAACTGGTGCTCCCCAAGGTGAAGAGCTTGGTTGAATGAATCCTTTGTCTTTCAGCTCTTTGATTTGCTTCTTCAACTCTACCAACTCATTGGCTGGCATCCTGTAGGGTCTTTTTGATATAGGAGCAGTCCCAGGGATAAGATCAATTAGGAAGGATATGCCTCTATCTGGTGGCATACTAGGCAATTCCTCAGGGAACACATCTAAGTATTCTCTGACCACTGGGAGGTCTTCTAACTTCAATTCCTGCAAGCTGGTCAAAAGAGGTCTTGACTTAGGGGAGGTCTTAGATCTGAACTCCACTTGTATCCCTTGATCATTAGTGAGTGTGATGGACTTGCTGGCACAGCCTATCTGTCCATGATTCTTGGCTAGCCAATCCATTCCAAGAATCACATCTAAACCTTGGGAATGCAAGACTATCAAGTCTGCAGAAAAGAGAACTCCAGAGATCTCTAAGGTAAGATTTGGGCATTGGGAACTAATCCTCATTTCTGAGCCCGGGGCATGAATTAGCATAGGGTTAACTAAAGGAGATATAGGCAACCCACATTTCCCTACAAACTTGCTTGACACAAAAGAATGGGAAGCTCCAGAGTAAAATAAAACCAAGTCTGGTACTGAATTAATAAGAAATGTACCAAGGACCACATCAGGTGCTGCTTGTGCCTCCTCAGCCGTGACATGTGTGACACGGCCCTTCGTGAATTGCACTGCTGGCTTCACACTTGATGCACTGCCTCGAGATGGAGCTCCCTGATTGGATCGGGCTGGGGTAGAAACTTGCTGCTTCTTTGGGCACTTATTGGCATAGTGCCCCACCTCATTGCAAAAGAAGCAAGTCACCCCAGCTGAGGGGTTGTGGAAGTCTTCTTTTGGAGCTGGTTTCCAGAGGACGTCTTATGGAAGCTTAAGCTACTTGGGCGCTGGACTGGCCCAAGTACTTTGGATGAAGAGGTCTTGCACTGGGAGGTCTGGGGTTGGGAGGTCCTGGGCTTGGGAAAACCTCCAGGATTAAACCTCTGTGCCGCTTTCTTTCTTTTTCGGCTCTCCATCTCTTGGAGCTTGCCCTCTTGCCGAATAGCCTTGCTAACAAGCTGCTGGAAATCAGAGTGATCCTGGACAATAAGGAGCACTGAAATCTCATCCTTGAGCCCTTCCAGAAAGCGCTCTTGCTTAGCTTCATCCGAAGCAACATCTTCAGGAGCATACCGAGCCAATTGGTTAAATTTATGCAGGTATTCATTGACAGTGCTGCTTCCCTGACACAAGGAACGAAATTCCTTCCTCTTCAAAGACATCATGCCCGGAGGAATATGGGCATGACGATAAGCTTGCACAAACTCATCCCACGTGATGGTTTGAGCATCAGCATGTGATTGGCTAAAGTTATTCCACCATTTAGAGGCTGGGCCGCTAAGTTGATGGGAGGCAAATAAGACCCTCTCACGGTCTGAGCATTGGACCATGTCCAATTTTCTGCCCACTGCCCTGAACCAATCATCAGCTTCCATTGGCTCAGAGCTACTGGAAAAGGTTGGAGGGCGCAATCTCATAAATTCTGCTATGTTGGCCCTTGGGGGAGGTGGAATTGGAGCTTGTGGCTGAGCTGCTGCCATTGCTTGCATTGACTGAGTGTTGGCAACTGACTGGGAGAGCAAATTTATTAGCTGAGCTTGGTTAGCCATCATCTAGGCCCAGCTAGGACCTTTTGCTGAAGGAGGTGGTGGTTGTGAGGCTGGTTGCTCCTGCACATTATCAACACCTCGATTCTGGTTGCTCCACCAGGCTGGGTTCTCAGGCTCAGCCCTAGCTTGTCTATCCCGATTGCTTGAGCTACCACTACCATTTCTAGTGGTGATCATCTTGTCTGAGCTCCAGGGACTAAGGAAACAAAGGTAAGACTAAGGGGGACAGGTGAAACAACCCACTCAACAAAGCAAGCAATGGGAAGAAGCTCTTTCAAAAACTTACAGTAAGTAAATATCGTTCTACACGTTTCTTACCACTTGAAGGAGGTCTTGAGCACCATACCTGTCACATCCCCAAATAAATAAAAAGGATTACTGTACATCTCTTGATAATCTCAAATTAATAAAGCTGATTACTATGCATCTCACTAGCATGCATCATGATTTCTAGCATTTACATTGTATATTGCACTTGGAAAATCTGTGAAAGGGATTAAACTTATATTGTAAATGGAACCCCAAAAGAAAAACCAGAACAAATGCTACTAAAGTTTCCTTGAAAATAATTTATTCAAATACTATATTAATTATCTTGAATTAATATAATTTTTTCCTAAATTTTTGGAACAAGTTTAAACCCTATTAAAATTCAAACCCAATTATGTAACCTACCTTAAGTTTGGATTTATACTATCCAAATTATATCATGAACAGTATGATATTATAATTTTTATGAACTTTAGACTATCCCAGGAACCTCTGGAAATTATTTCAGAATTTTTGGGATTTTTTTTATATTTTTAAGGCTCTGGTCAAACTGGAGGATCAAATTTAAACTTAGTCAAACCCTATAAACCAAGCTGGTTAAGTACTATTCATGGGGCTCGAGTCCGACCCAGCGGAGCGGCTCGGTCAAGCCACCTAAATGCACCGATGCATGCACGCGTTGGATCAAAGACCGACGGCCCAGATCGTCGCACCCCTTCAACAGCTCAAAACCTCACCTTATATCGTAGCCGTCCGATCCCGATCAAATGGCGTCCGTTGAGCCACGTCGCCCCGTTGCCCTTCCGTGCCTTGAGTCACTGCCACCTCGGTCCCACCTGTCGGACCTGTCTTCTCCAACGGGCAGGCGCGCTCGCGCAGAGGCCGAGCTCCACGCGGCAGCGAATCCCTTCGGCGCTCTGAGCCCTGTCGCGTCCACCGCCCAAGTAAGCCACTCCGAGTCGTTCCCCTCTCTACACCGCGCCCGCTCCCACCTTTCTCTGAGCTTAATACCCCCTTGGCTGCTCTCATTTCCCCCATCTTTCCTCTCGGGTCTGAGGGAAGAGGAGCTCTCCTTCGTTCTCCTCTCCGGTAAGCACTGACCGGGTGGTAGCCCTCGGATACGTGTTCCTTACCTTACCCATTTTTGCTAATCACAGTGCTTCGATTGCCTTGTAGCTTCGGGTTCATCTTCAAGCTCTCGGTGAGCTCTGGAGCGTGCACCGGGCGACCCCTTCTTGTCATTTTCGTCTCCGGTGAGCTCCTCTCAATTTCTTCCGCGTCACTTTGTGCCTTAGGGCCTAGCTAACGTTTCCCCTCGACTAATTTGTCGGATTATTGGCAGGAGCTGGGGAATTTGAGATTTTCCCCATTATCGGTTAAGAACTTTTTTTTCGTCCTCCTTTGTCGATCGGGTAAGCTGATTTCCAATCCATCGTTTTTACACCATCTCCTTATCCTCCTTAACCTCCTCGGAGAACTCATTGTTCTTCGTTTTGTGCCCAGTGCCCTACCCCCGGAGAGCTTGTCGCCGCCGTCGCCATTGCCGTGGCCAACCCGCACCCGAGCTTCTCCGGTCTCTCCTAAGCCTCGGTGAGCTTCCAAACGCCTTACCTTAGCTTATGCGCACGCTTGTTTGCACACCGCGGAGCTAAACTCGCACATGCACGTACACCGTCGTGGCGTCGCCGCCCAACTCCGGCTCGCCGCCGTTCTAGGGCAGTGTAGTCGCGGCCACCACTACTAGGAGGTGCGCGCCGCTATTGTGGTTCCAACCCTACCTTCAGCTCGCGCCGCCGTGGCGGAACGCCAGAGGGTTCGTGAAGCCGACGCCGTTTTGTCGGACGAGCGGACCAAGATCAGAGCGACGAGATGAGGGTTTAATGCAAATGATTAGTAGATTAATGAAGATCTTTGTCGGGAAAACGTGCTTAAAATGTGTTAAGTGAACCTGCAGTGTATGACATGCGGGCCCATAGGTGATTAGGGGTAGTGTAAAGTGGTGGGATACGTTTTCCTTTAAGGAAAACGTATTTCTTCTCGGCTTAATTGGAAAGTACGCTTCGAGTTTCTAAAAACGTATTTGTCTGAGTGCGCTTTCTGTTATAGCACAGTTGGTCATTTTGTCCGAGTCAACCATTGACTCGGGGGCCCCGCTGGTCAGTGACCGCGGCTAGCAAGCCACTCGGTAAGAAAAGTATAAATAGATTAGAAAATTCGAAATCTGTTTATTTGCACACTGATAAATATGTATAACTCTAAAAATGCATAACTAATTCATATTAGCTCCAAATTAGATGAAACCACTTCTGGTAATTTTCATTTTTAATAAACTTTATTTTAAAAATGGTTTAAAACCTGTCTCTGTAGCAGAGAGTAGTATTATGGAAAATGATCCATAAATTTATTACTTTTACAATAGAAAAATGCTGATAACTTTAGAAATTCATAACTAAATCATGGAAATCGCAAATGAAGCAAACTCAACTGATTTAGTCTTGTATTAATATTCCCTATTTATCCCTATAATCCTTATACCCTCTACTGCTCTACAAATTTTGACCCCATAATTAAATTAATTAAAGATGGCATATTGAAAGCTGAAATTCAAATCATTGTAACTCTCACATGCTAAATCCAAATGAAGAAATTCTTTCACCTAAATTCATCTAAAATCATGATTTACCTACTGTAGAAAAATCATGCATTTTTTAGTACTTTGGATTTTTGAGTATTTTGGATTTTTGAGTATTTCTCGCTATTTATTCGGTATTGTATTTATCTAGATACCGAGCCTATTGATATTGATCTTTACGCTACTGAGGGAGAGCAGCTTAGCTACCAGCAAGGCAAGCATCATTTGAACTTTCTTTTGCATCATATTTGATCCTAGTTTTGTTAAGTTAAGTGCAATGATAATTGCTTGCATGATTATTTTACAAGGTCGCTATTTTTGTGATGTGTAGAATAGTTATATCCAATTGTTGAGGATTATCTTGAATTATGAATAACTTCAGTACCACATGCTTAAGATAGGTTGTGTGAATTATCTATGGTTTGGGTTTGCTTAGCCATGCAAGTCTAGAACGGTAGATTGATTGTCGGGATTAACCCGACAATTATGGGATAAACACAACTTTCTTTATATACCTTTGTTTCAGATCTTCGTATCTGTTTTGTAAGTTAAATTTTATCACTTTTAAATGAACTTATGGTCTGGACAAGTGATGGTTAGTGATGGTGCCTTCGTGCACGAGACTTGGGAAAGTGGTAGACTTGTCGGACAATTAAGGACCGAACTTTGGTAACATCTTTGATTCAAGTAAAACTCGTCTTTGCCACATGCGTGTATGGGCACCGCTTAGTTAAGTAAGGGGTTGGTATTGTTGAGTTGATGACTGGTGGTGTGAGGGCATATGTGTTCCATCGCATATATGTTCCATAAGGGTACCGATTGCAATTCTTTATTGTGAGGGCGAGCCCTATTTAAACTTTATTAATTGGGTTGGTACTTCGGCACAACTTATGCCGTTTAGATGTAGGAGGCTAGCCTACACTTAAACGGGTTGCGTCGCGCATGGGTGAGTCAACTCAATGGTATCAACTTGCTGAAAAATACTAAGTCTTGGTTTATCTACCAAGATACCATAGGAAGTATGCTATATTCGGAGGCATCTGGAGGCTTACGGGCTAATCAAGTCATGTGGGTAAAGTAGTACACCCCTGCAGGGTATAAATCTATTCGAATAGCCGTGTCCACGGTTATGGACAACACTTGAGTTACATGGTTGCTATTGTTAGATATGGAAATTAAAATTGTGGTTATAACTTGGTTCGTCATGAATGGGTTATTCATGTTGCTTTATACTCAAAGTGGACAGCCACTTTGTCTTTTGTATGATTCATTTGTTACTTATTCTTGTACTTTACTCCTACTTCAAATCTGTTTATAAAATTGCAATTGAAAAACTAGTATGTGTAGGTTGTTAAAATTGTTGCGTCCTTTCGCAAAACTAAGCCAATATGAGCCATCCTTTGGAACAACCTCTATGCATAACTAATTTTTATTTGTGTAAGACTTGCGAGTACGTTTGTACTCAACCCGTTGCTACAATTTCAGGTGAGGAGATTTGTGAGCCCGTCGATCTCGTCGGCACGATTTAGGCAACGCCGACGAGTAGTGCTATCTTTATCCCCTCGATTGCCGATGGGTTATGGGCATACTATGCTGGACTTTTGGTTTATTTACATTGCTTCGCTGTTACTTTATGATATTATTTCAATTTGGCGGTCGGCCACTTGTAATAGTCATACATTTGAACTATTATGTTGTATGTCTTTTGAATTGTGAATGTATGATTGTTGTATGGATGTGATCAACGTTGAATGAGAGTATGGGCATATTGGTCGCTGATCTTGGGAGCCAATATGTTTGCATACTCACTGTTAGTGGCTTCCTATTTAACTCACTAAGTGTAGTGTTTGACTATTTGGGGAACCGACAATCATGTAGTGCTTGCAAGGGAGCGATGCGCATGATCGTTGGGGCTCTAGTGTTAGTTAAGCCTTTCACTTAGATTGAGTTAAGTTGGAATCCATTTACTTGAGGCTCAAGGGTTATGTCCTTAAGACCATGCTTAGTCTCGGTCTTACGGAGATAATTCGGGGTCCTCACAGAGCGTTAATATCGAGCCATCTTGATCAGAGGTTAGAGTTAGCATGGGCGTTAAGTTTAGCAAGCCTCTTGGTCAAAATATTTTCTTTGTTATCAAAATTACTTTGGAAAGTTAAGTTAAGGGTATCTTTTATTCCTCATCCATCTTAGAATCATTTCTTACCCTATTCTCGGTTTTGTTTACTTAAACTAACTCACCTTGTCCTCTTGTCCTTAGATGAATCCTCAATACCTTGTTCGGGAAACACAAGCTGAGAACGTGGGAGGATACCCGGAGTTGCTTCGAGACATGATGTGGAGGGCCAACTTCACCTATCAGCCGACGTATTCCATCTATCGCCGAGACCGAGGGCCGAGAATGGAGGAGTACCGCCGTGGCCGACATCATTGCTAGGCGTGTTCTTTGAAGCATCCCATATCGATTTCAGCACGTGGCACTTCGAGGCCATGGCGCTCAGAGGTCGCTTGGTGGCCATGAGTCGCCGCTATGATTTGATCGAGCTGTCCCAGCCTCCCTATGACCATTTCCCCATGCAAGCACATGCTGGGGAAGTGAGCAGGTTCGCCAGAATTCAGTTCGGGGAGGATCCCCAAGTCCGACAGTTGGCGAGGCTGGTGCACGCTATGGATCTGATGCATCGTTGCACCGCATGAGTTATGGGAGACGCGGCGCCGCCTCATCATAGCTCAGAGCACTGCGACTTATGCATGACATGAGGCTTATTCATCTTGATGTCTTTGTATGGTGCTAATGTGATCTCTCCCTACCATTCTCGCACCACCGAGTATCGCCTTCACGTGGTTGAAGGCCATCTTAATGGCGTGGGTCGCCTTTATGCGTCTCCCTAACCTAGGGGACCCGATGATACAGATCCTGGATGTCACCTTCTCGATGAGTTTCCGTGAACTTCGACCGGAACAATATCTAGGATGTTAGGGTAGTTAACTCATTGTCTGTCATGTGTTCACGATGCTTGTATCTTTAAAATTCTGTAATAGCCTAGTAATGGTTGGAACTTTTGTGTTATTTGCAAGAACTTTTATTAGGGCGATTACCATTACGCCTTTGGGCTAATCAATGTAATTGTACCAGAATCCTATGTATGGTTTTATTGGATCTTGTACCGGCCCTAGTGCCTTGGTACCCCCATTTGGTGTTATGTTCTTGCGTATTTTTGTGTATTTATCATTATGCATGCTTATAACTTAGTAAATTTTCTAACCATCCATGTCACTACAGGATGACAGGTCCCAACACCCGTTCTAGAGCGCATCGTGACGAGGGGTCCCCACCCCTCGAACAGCGCTCCGTTGCAATGGGTGAACCTTCTCACCCACGTCATCAGCAAGGTCACACGCCTGAGGAAGTACTCCCGCCACCTCCTACCATGGCGGAGGTGTTGGCTCAGATCGAGAGAAATAGGATGGACGGCACCAGGGATCTTGGAGGCGATTGCGTAACACCTCTCCGCTCCGCCGCGGCAATGGAGGAGGTGGGAACTATAGAGCTCATGGGGTCTCGGCGAGTTTCATGCGACTAACCCTCCTACTTTTGCGAACATCAAGACCCAATGGAGGCCGAGGATTGGCTGCGAGACATTGAGAAGAAGCTCGCTATTGCTCGATTGCAGGCGTTGAGAGAGTACTCTTTGCCGCCTATCAAGCGGAAGGCGCTGCTAGCGCATGGTGGGACAATTTCTCCGCCATGCGACTTCTTTGAGACGTTCCTTTATGGAGCAATTTTCGCCTGACTTTCAGAGAGGCACACATTCTGATGGAGTTATGTCCATCAAGCGGCGCATTCCTTGCCTTGAAGCAAGGGAAGAAGACGGTCGCAGAGTATCTCCATGAGTTCAACTCATTGGCTCGCTATGCCCTTGATGATGTCTCCACCGATGCTCGTCGCCAGAACCGTTTCATGAACGGTTTAACTGAAGAGATGCAACTAGCCTTGGTCATCCATGATTTCCGCAACTTCCAGCATATGGTGAACAAAGCCATAGTGGTGGAGCATAAGAGTGTGGCCTTGGAAGAGTCTAAAAAGAGGAAGAAGGCTGCACAGAGTTCAGCTAGTGGCAGCTATCCCAGGCAGCGCATTGGACCACCTCAGACTTCACGCTATCCAGCTCCAGCACCACTGAGGACTTCCTCAGCATCCCCAAAGAAATTCGAAGTTTATTGGGGTAAGAACTCCCAAGGCGAGAGCCCTTACAGCCCAATGTCACATGCTTTCATTGTGGTCGTCAGGCCACTATGCAGATAAGTGCCTCGCCAAAATGCGAGAATGCCTCGAACCTCTGAGGCTCCTACTACATCACCAAGGCAAGACCTGCACCACCTACTAGAGCAGTATCTACCCCTCCTCAGGTCCCTGCACGTGGGCGAGTTAACCACGTCACCGCCGAGGAAGCAAGCGGCGCTCTGGACGTCGTGTTAGGTACCCTTCTTGTTAATTCTTGTCCAGCATCAGTTTTATTTGATTCAGGAGCATCCCATTCATTCATAAAAAGAGATTATGCTGCACATAATCAATTTGAAATACTTAAGCTTCACCCACCTTATCATATTCAGTCCCCGGGATCGGTTTTCCAAACCGATCAAGTCTGTCGGGACGTAAAAATAGAAATTGAAACGACTAATTTCTTGGCAAATTTAATAGTGATAAGTTCGGTGGGTATTGATGTGATTTTAGGGATGGATTGGCTGTCCAAAAATAAGGGAAAGATCGATTGTGCTTAACGATCGGTTTGATCCTAGCGAGGACGGTAGCCATGTCATTTTGCACCTTTAGTGGGCAACTCTCATCTTTATGCCCTAGAGGCTAGTACCTCCCTTGATTTGGAGAAAGTACCAGTGGTATGTGACTATCCGGATGTCTTTCGGAAGAACTTCGGGCATGCCCCCTGATCGTGAAGTTGAATTCGTGATCGAGCTTGCGCCCGGTACCGCCCCAATCTCAAAAAGGCCGTATCGGATGCCTCCTAATGAGTTAGTGGAACTAAAAGAACAACTTAAAGAACTTTTAGATAAGGGATTCATTAGGCCGAGCTCCTCACCTTGGGGATGTCCGGCTATCTTTGTCAAGAAGAAAGACAAGAGTTTACGGATGTGTGTCGACTAACCGTCCGTTGAACAAATAAACTGTCAAGAACAAATATCCACTTCCTAGAATAGATGATTTGTTCGATCAACTGAATGGAGCCCAGGTTTTCTCCAAGATCGATTTGAGATTGGGCTACCATCAAATCAAAGTTAGAGCTGAAGACATACCGAAGACAGCATTTTCTACTCGATACGGCTTGTACGAGTACACTGTCATGTCTTTTGGATTGACGAATGCTCCCCGTTACTTCATGAACCTCATGAATTCGGTTTTCATGGAGTACTTAGATAAGTTTGTCGTCGTATTCATCGATGATATCCTTATCTACTCAAAGACTGATGAAGAACATGAGCAGCACCTGCGGCTTGTGTTGGAGAAGCTTCGGCAGCATCAATTGTATGCCAAATTTAGCAAATGTGAATTCTGGCTGCGCGAAGTTAGTTTCTTGGGTCATGTCCTATCCAAGGGTGGTGTCGCTGTTGATCCAAGCAAAGTCAAAGATGTACTTGATTGAAACAACCCAAGAGCGTCACCGACATTCGCAGTTTCCTTGGACTTGCGGGATACTACCGCAGATTCATCAAGGATTTCTCTAAAATTGCGAGGCCAATGACCCAACTCTTAAAGAAAGAAAAGAAATTCGAATGGTCAGCAGAGTGTGAGAAAAGTTTTCACACCTTGAGAGATCTTCTGACCAAAGCTCCCGTGCTCATCCTGCCGGATATTCATAAGAGCTTCGATATTTACTGTGATGCATCTCGCCACGGGCTTGGTTGTGTGCTTATGCAAGAGGGCCAAGTGGTGGCATATGCGTCAAGGCAATTGAGGCCTCATGAAGCTAATTATCCCACACATGACTTAGAGCTTGCAACCGTAGTTCATGCTCTGAAAATATGGCGACATTACCTCATAGGTAATCGCTGCGAGGTTTACACCGATCACAAAAGTCTCAAATATATTTTCACCCAAGCCGATCTGAACTTGAGGCAAAGAAGATGGCTTGAGTTAATCAAGGATTATGATATGGGACTCCACTATCATCCCGGTAAAGCCAATGTTGTTGCCGATGCATTAAGTAGAAAATATCAATGCAACTGTGTATCGGTAACTCCATTTTCTCGCAGGATTGTGTGTTTGCAATGCAACGCTTCCACCTAGAAATAATTGAAGAAGGCTCTCTAGCTGCCCTAAGTGTGAATTTTACACTTGAGGACCAGATTCGAGAAGCTCAAAAGACCGACATAGAAGTCGCAAAGATCCGGCTGAAATGAAGAGAGGCAAGGCCAAATGCTTCAAAGAAGATGCACATGGTGCCCTTTGTTTGAAACCGTTAATAGTACCTTTTGATCGTACTTTGAGGGAGCTTATTCTCAAAGAGGCTCATGATTCCAAGTTCTCTATTCATCCGTAGTACCAAGATGTACCACGATTTAAAGAAACGACTTTGGTGGAGTCGAATGAAACAACAAATCGCTCCGGTTTGTTGCGGGTTGTGATGTATGCCAAAGAGTCAAGGCTGAGCATTTAAAGCCAGCAGGTACTCTACAACCCCTGCCCATTCCCAAGTGGAAGTGGGAAGAAGTTGGCATGGATTTTATCACCGGCCTTCCAAGGACTCAATCTGGATTCGATTCCATTTGGGTGATCGTCGATCGCCTAACAAAGGTTGCTCACTTTATTCTGTCAAGACCACTTACCCCGAGCCAAGCTAGCAGAGCTGTATATCTCCAAGATCGTTTGTCTCCATGGGGTACCAAAAGTAATTGTGTCGGATAGAGGCCCTCAATTCACATCCCACTTTTGGAGTTGCTTACATAAAGCCATGGGGACCAATCTATCTTTCAGCTCCGCTTACCATCCGCAAACAGATGGACAAACTGAAAGGGTGAACCAAATTTTAGAAGACCTTCTCCGAGCTTGTGTGCTATCCTATGGCAACAATTGGGAGAAATGCTTACCGTTTGCGGAGTTCTCCTACAACAATAGTTTTCAATCAAGCATACAAATGTCCCCCTTTGAAGCATTGTATGGGAGAGCTTGTAGAACACCTTTGAACTGGTCTGAAGCCGGGGAGAGACCATTTTATGGTCCAACCTTGGTGGAGGACGCGGAAGAGCAAGTTCGTGTCGTCCGCGAACGACTCCGGACGGCTCAATCTCGTCAAAAATCTTATGCCGACCGTTGTCGTCGGGAGTTTAGTTTTAAAGTGGATGATCATGTCTACCTTAAAGTCTCTCCTATGAAAGGAATGCATCGTTTCCAAGTCAAAGGCAAATTGGCACCTCGCTACATCGGACCATTCCGTGTCCTAGCCAAAATAGGATCGGTAGCCTATCGTTTGGAATTGCCACCTTCACTATCGGATGTTCACGATGTATTCCACGTTTCTCAATTGAAGAAGTGTCTTCGTGTTCCAACCGAAGCCACTGAGTTAGAAGAACTCGAATTGCAATCCGATCTTTCTTATCCGGAGCGCCCTATCCGCATTCTTGAAGAAGCAGAACGCAAGACAAGGAATCGCAATGTCAAGTTCATCAAAGTGCAATGGAGCAATCATCTTGAAGATGAAGCTACACAGGAGCGTGAGGATCAATTCCGCAAGAATATCAGGAACTCTTTACTTGAAGTGCCTTCATATCAAGAAAGGCAAGGTTAAACAAAGCAGTGGTAAGGAAAACGTAAGATTATACTTGGTTACCTTGCAAAGCATCTTAGCACTATCTTTGAAAGAAATAAAGACAACTGATATAATAAAATCTTTTAGAACCTTTCTATCCAACTTCCACTCTACCACGATCTCGGGGCGAGATCTTTAAGGGGGGAGGTTTGTCACATCCCCAAATAAATAAAAAGGATTACTGTACATCTCTTGATAATCTCAAATTAATAAAGCTGATTACTATGCATCTCACTAGCATGCATCATGATTTCTAGCATTTACATTGTATATTGCACTTGGAAAATCTGTGAAAGGGATTAAACTTATATTGTAAATGGAACCCCAAAAGAAAAACCAGAACAAATGCTACTAAAGTTTCCTTGAAAATAATTTATTCAAATACTATATTAATTATCTTGAATTAATATAATTTTTCCTAAATTTTTGGAACAAGTTTAAACCCTATTAAAATTCAAACCCAATTATGTAACCTACCTTAAGTTTGGATTTATACTATCCAAATTATATCATGAATAGTATGATATTATAATTTTTTTGAACTTTAGACTATCCCAGGAACCTCTGGAAATTATTTCAGAATTTTTGGGATTTTTTTTATATTTTTAAGGCTCTGGTCAAACTGGAGGATCAAATTTAAACTTAGTCAAACCCTATAAACCAAGCTGGTTAAGTACTATTCATGGGGCTCGAGTCCGACCCAGCGGAGCGGCTCGGTCAAGCCACCTAAATGCACCGATGCATGCACGCGTTGGATCAAAGACCGACGGCCCAGATCGTCGCACCCCTTCAACAGCTCAAAACCTCACCTTATATCGTAGCCGTCAGATCCCGATCAAATGGCGTCCGTTGAGCCACGTCGCCCCGTTGCCCTTCCGCGCCTTGAGTCGCTGCCACCTCGGTCCCACCTGTCGGACCTGTCTTCTCCAACGGGCAGGCGCGCTCGCGCAGAGGCCGAGCTCCACGCGGCAGCGAATCCCTTCGGCGCTCTGAGCCCTGTCGCGTCCACCGCCCAAGTAAGCCACTCCGAGTCGTTCCCCTCTCTACACCGCGCCCGCTCCCACCTTTCTCTGAGCTTAATACCCCCTTGGCTGCTCTCATTTCCCCCATCTTTCCTCTCGGGTCTGAGGGAAGAGGAGCTCTCCTTTGTTCTCCTCTCCGGTAAGCACTGACCGGGTGGTAGCCCTCGGATACGTGTTCCTTACCTTACCCATTTTTGCTAATCATAGTGCTTCGATTGCCTTGTAGCTTCGGGTTCATCTTCAAGCTCTCGGTGAGCTCTAGAGCGCGCACCGGGCGACCCCTTCTTGTCATTTTCGTCTCCGGTGAGCTCCTCTCAATTTCTTCCGCGTCACTTTGTGCCTTAGGGCCTAGCTAACGTTTCCCCTCGACTAATTTGTCGGATTATTGGCAGGAGCTGGGGAATTTGAGATTTTCCCCATTATCGGTTAAGAACTTTTTTTTCGTCCTCCTTTGTCGATCGGGTAAGCTGATTTCCAATCCATCGTTTTTACACCATCTCCTTATCCTCCTTAACCTCCTCGGAGAACTCATTGTTCTTCGTTTTGTGCCCAGTGCCCTACCCCCGGAGAGCTTGTCGCCGCCGTCGCCATTCTTGGTAGCCAACCCGCACCCGACTTCTCGGTCTCTCCTAAGCCTCGGTGAGCTTCCAAACGCCTTACCTTAGCTTATGCGCACGCTTGTTTGCACACCGCGGAGCTAAACTCGCACATTCACGTACACCGTCGTGGCGTCGCCGCCCAACTCCGGCTCGCCGCCGTTCTAGGGCAGTGTAGTCGCGGCCACCACTACTAGGAGGTGCGCGCCGCTATTGTGGTTCCAACCCTACCTTCAGCTTTCGCGCCGTGCCGTGGCGGAACGCCGGCGAGGGTCTCGGTGAAGCCGACGCCGTTTTTGTCGGACGAGCGGACCAAGATCTTTATGCGACGAGATGAGGGTTTAATGCAAATGATTAGCGATTAATGAAGATCTTTGTCGGAAAACGTGCTTAAAATGTGTTAAGTGAACTGCGCAGCATATGACATGCGGGCCCATAGGTGATTAGGGGTAGTGTAAAGTGGTGGGATACGTTTTCCTTTAAGGAAAACGTGTTTCTTCTCGGCTTAATTGGAAAGTGCGCTTGAGTTTACGAAACGATTTGTCTCGAGTCGCTTTATATTATAGCACAGTTGGTCATTTTGTCCGAGTCAACCATTGACCCAGGGGCCCCGCTGGTCAGTGACCGCGGCTAGCAAGCCACTCGGTAAGAAAAGTATAAATAGATTAGAAAATTCGAAATCTGTTTATTTGCACACTGATAAATATGTATAACTCTAAAATGCATAACTAATTCATTAGCTCCAAATTAGATGAAACCACTTCTGGTAATTTTCATTTTTAATAAACTTTATTTTAAAAATGGTTTAAAACCTGTCTCTGTAGCAGAGAGTAGTATTATGGAAAATGATCCATAAATTTATTACTTTTACAATAGAAAAATGCTGATAACTTTAGAAATTCATAACTAAATCATGGAAATCGCAAATGAAGCAAACTCAACTGATTTAGTCTTGTATTAATATTCCCTATTTATCCCTATAATCCTTATACCCTCTACTGCTCTACAAATTTTGACCCCATAATTAAATTAATTAAAGATGGCATATTGAAAGCTGAAATTCAAATCGTTGTAACTCTCACATGCTAAATCCAAATGAAGAAATTCTTTCACCTAAATTAATCTAAAATCATGATTTACCTACTGTAGAAAAATCATGCATTTTTGAGTACTTTGGATTTTTGAGTATTTTGGATTTTTGAGTATTTCTCGCTATTTATTCGGTATTGTATTTATCTAGATACCGAGCCTATTGATATTGATCTTTACGCTACTGAGGGAGAGCAACTTAGCTACCAGCAAGGCAAGCATCATTTGAACTTTCTTTTGCATCATATTTGATCCTAGTTTTGTTAAGTTAAGTGCAATGATAATTGCTTGCATGATTATTTTACAAAATCGCTATTTTTGTGATGTGTAGAATAGTTATATCCAATTGTTGAGGATTATCTTGAATTATGAATAACTTCAGTACCACATGCTTAAGATAGGTTGTGTGAATTATCTATGGTTTGGGTTTGCTTAGCCATGCAAGTCTAGAACGGTAGATTGATTGTCGGGATTAACCCGACAATTATGGGATAAACACAACTTTCTTTATATACCTTTGTTTCAGATCTTCGTATCTGTTTTGTAAGTTAAATTTTATCACTTTTAAATGAACTTATGGTCTGGACAAGTGATGGTTAGTGATGGTGCCTTCGTGCACGAGACTTGGGAAAGTGGTAGACTTGTCTGGACAATTAAGGACCGAACTTTGGTAACATCTTTGATTCAAGTAAAACTCGTGCTGCCACATGCGGTGTATGGGCACTGCTTAGTTAAGTAAGGGGTTGGTATTGTTGAGTTGATGACTGGTGGTGTGAGGCGTATATGTGTTCCATCGCATATATGTTCCATAAGGTACCGATTGCAATTCTTTATTGTGAGGGCGAGCCCTATTTAAACTTTATTAATTGGGTCGGTACTTCGGCACAACTTATGCGTGCCGTTTAGATGTAGGAGGCTAGCCTACACTTAAACGGGGTTGCGTCGCGCATGGGTGAGTCAACTCAATGGTATCAACTTGCTGAAAAATACTAAGTCTTGGTTTACCTTACCGCATACCATAGGAAGTATGCTATATTCGGAGGCATCCGGAGGCTTACGGGCTAATCAAGTCATGTGGGTAAAGTAGTACACCCCTGCAGGTATAAATCTATTGAATAGCCGTGTCCACGGTTATGGACAACACTTGAGTTACATGGTTGCTATTGTTAGATATGGAAATTAAAATTGTGGTTATAACTTGGTTCGTCATGAATGGGTTATTCATGTTGCTTTATACTCAAAGTGGACAGACACTTTGTCTTTTGTATGATTCATTTGTTACTTATTCTTGTACTTTACTCCTACTTCAAATCTGTTTATAAAATTGCAATTGAAAAACTAGTATGTGTAGGTTGTTAAAATTATTGCGTCCTTTCAAAAACTAAGCCAATATGAGCCATCCTTTGGAACAACCTCTATGCATAACTAATTTTTATTTGTGTAAGACTTGCGAAAGTACGTTTGTACTCAACCCGTTACTACAATTTCAGGTGAGGAGATTTGTGAGCCGTCGATCTCGTCGGCGCCGATTTAGGCGGCAATGACGAGTAGTGCTATCTTTATCCCCATCGATTGCCGATGGGTTATGGGCATACTATGCTGGACTTTTGGTTTATTTACATTGCTTCGCTGTTACTTTATGATATTATTTCAATTTGGCGATCGGCCACTTGTAATAGTCATACATTTGAACTATTATGTTGTATGTCTTTTGAATTGTGAATGTATGATTGTTGTATGGATGTGATCAACGTTGAATGAGAGTATGGGCATATTGGTCGCTGATCTTGGGAGCCAATATGTTCGCATACTCACTGTTAGTGGCTTCCTATTTAACTCACTAAGTGTAGTGTTTGACTATTTGGGGAACCGACAATCATGTAGTGCTTGCAAGGGAGCAGTACGCATGATCGTTGGGGCTCTAGTGTTAGTTAAGCCTTTCACTTAGATTGAGTTAAGTTGGAATCCATTTACTTGAGGCTCAAGGGTTATGTCCTTAAGACCATGCTTAGTGTGAGACCCCGATGTTTATTAGGCTCATAATACTTAGTCATCCAATTGACCCTAGTATTATCAACCAAATAAACCGGTCTCGAAAATGTATACTCCCGAAATGCAGTATACATACCTCACAACAAAAGAGTATATCAATTCCATACAACACATAGTACATAAGCAACAAACCGAAGTTAATATTAAAATGGAATAGCTATTACAAAAGAGAGGCCCTTAGGCCAAATAGCAACAAATAAAAAGATAACAATGAAGCAAAAGTGCCATAAAGATGGCTATAACACAAAGCCAATCGGTGTGCCTTAACCCTAGGCATCGGACCGGACCGCCAAGCTAGTCGTCAAGAAAGCGCAACACGTGGCACAGTAAGGCTCTTGGAGCTCACCTCCGATCTCTGCAACAAATTTGTTAAGCAAAGCAAATGAGTACAATAACTTGTTTATTGTACTCGCAAAACTGACGATGTAAGATAACGAGAACTATAATTTAGCTACATGCAAGCTTTATTTAAGTGGATGAGGCTTTGGACTCATTTTAGCACAAAGCAAGTTTCATTTGCAATAACATAATAGATTGAAGGCAATTTGATAAAGCATTTTTAATTGTTGAAATACAACGCGATAATAACATAATAACAACAACAAGAACAAACACGAAGTGACTAACCCTTAGTCACCACAACAATAACATGAACTCCCGTTCATACCAACCCATCAAGTTTTAATTAAAAGGTTGAGACTAGTCTTGAACGACCTTACCAAGCATGTCCATAACCTAGGGCGAGGCTATTGAATAGTTTTATCCTGCGGGTGTACCAATGTACCCACACGCCGCACCGCCTTTCCTTTAGGCACACTACCTTTGGTGTGCTGCAGCGCATAAGTCCTCGAGACATTTCCAATGGGCGATGCTAATTACGAGCCAAGAACCCACGGGGACAAGACACATTAGACAGCCTAACCGGTGCGCCAATGCTCCCTCCCAACACCACACACACAGATTTTATTAAAACATACCCACCAACCAGCTCATAATTAACACCTCCCAAAGTACTTAGTCAAGAGGGTCCCATATCCCCTCGTGTGGTTAGCATAAAAGCGCTTGGCTTAGTGACCCAAGTACTCGGTCCTTAGGGACCCGGCATACCACCACATTCCAAAAACCGCACCTTCCATCCAATATGCCCAAGTCTAAATCGACATTTTATTTTTAGTTTTTGATTTTACAAATTAATCAAAGCACAAGTGCTGGACATATAGGAGGAATAATTATACTTGTGTGATCAAGACCATCGACTATGTCGATGATGGCCCATTACTACCGATAGCTAAGCATGTCTAAGCAGTTTTAAACGCAACTACTAAGTGATAAGAGCTCATCCAACGAGCTCAAACCACAGCGAATAACCTAGGCTCATTGGTAGTAGAGGATAACAATTCCTACAGATTATGCAACTATAGGAAAGCTAGCGACATTTAACACAAAGTAGCATGCATACATAGAAGTAAAACAAAGTAGTAAGCTTTAAAGTAATGGGACATGATGGGAGATGGTCAAACTGCTTGCCTTGTTGCTGGTCACTTTGTTGCGGAGGGTCACTTTGGGATCACCACAAATGTCGAAACCTAACGGAAAAGCGATAAAGAACCGATAAAACGACGAAAGACAACAAAGACAACACAGCAAAAGAACTCCAAATACTTTGAAATTTCTACAGCAGCAAGAGGGTGATTTTTAGGAGATTTTGCAACAAGAACCAATGGATTTGGATTCTTAATGCAAAAGATATGAGCAAAACAATTCTGCTCAGCCCTAAAAATACCAAACTGCACTATTTACTAATTTAATTATGAGGCAACATTTTCTAGAACAGTGGTGAGGCTGAAATTTTTACTACAAAACCAGCACCTCATGAGATGAATAACACAATTTAGTTCATCTCATTTGGAGCTATTATGCACTTTCTATAATTTTTCAAAAACAAGAACTTGAACAAAATTATAATGCACAAGTCCTCATTTTTCTAACAGCAACATGCTCAAAACTAATTTTCTTAGTGAGTTCATTAATAGAGGAAACCAACAAAGTTGGTCTCACTCAAAAACAACCTACAGAGCAGTAGTTATGAATTTTACAAGCTAAGCATTAATTTGAATGTATATTTAAAAGGGAGTTTTAAAATCTAGTGGCTAACTGTGCTCTGGAGCTGAACTCAACTTATAATCATTTTTAGATTAAAGTCAAGTTCAAGATAGAGCTAACACAACTTGAATGACCTCATTTGGATTTAAGAAGAAAAAGATATGAAATTTTAAAGTTTATACCTTATTACATTTATTATTAAGACTTTACTGGCATTTCAACACTCACAAAGACATGGGAGGTCGTGAGCCACAGATCACAGATCTAACGGCTCAGACCTCCCAAGAGAACAACACACACGCACATGGGAGGTCCAGAGGTCCTGGACCTCCTAACCACGCACATCTTGGTGAGAGGGAGGTCGTGGCCGTAGATGGGAGATCCAGCGGACCTAGCAGGAAGGAGGTCGGAGCGGACCAGATCTAAAGGGAGGTCCTCAGCGGGAGATGACCTCGAGGAGGTCCCAGAGGAGGTCCTCAACGTCCTGAACCTCGAGGAGGTGCAGGCGGCTAAGATGCGCCAAGGAGGTCTTGGGCGCTCCAGATCTCCTCGGAGGAGGTGCGACATCCCAGCTTCAGCGCCGCACATGTTTGGACAGGGCATTAATGCGCGGGACCACGAGGAGGTCCGCGCGAGGGTTTTAATGCGCAAAGGGGCGGGGTTAATGGCGGTTAAGACGCCAATGATTGCGATGATTGGGCATTTAAAGCGGCGAAGTTATGTCCTAAAACGACAATGACACGCTCGGGACATCCGACAAAATCGGCGTGAAGAAGTGATCTCGCCGGCGATGTAGAGCTCGCGGCGAGATCAATAATACCGTTGGGTTCGCAATAACCATGCGCACTCCAACGGACCTCTCAACGGCAATGACGGCCTTGAGCCGGGCGAGCCGAGAGGACCAATCGTCCCGCACGGCCTGTCTGAAAATGCAAAAAGCGAGCTCATGCGACAATCAAGCTTGTGCCAAGAAAAGCTCCGCGAGATCATTCATAAGGGTGCCAAGATCTAAAGGACTAACGGGGTTTACCCGGTGATCCTAAGGTCTTTGGGAGGTCGTGGAGGTGGTGGCCGGAGTTGGGGAAGACAGGGCTCCACGGCCAAAGCTCGACTTCAAGCCCGACTTTGTCCTCCTCTGGCGCCCAAACAAACTAAGTTAGGGTTAACTTCGAGAGGTTTGGGGAGCACAAAATGAGCGAGGGTGGAAGAGGGAGCCATTGGAACCCTTGAGCTACCGAGAAGCTCCAAGGACATCAACAATGGCGCCACTAGTGAGGTGAGTGAGTGTTAGTGGAGGAGGAGCTCGACCACGCACAAAGTGCAAGGTGAGGTCAATTAGGTGCAAAGGAAGCCAAGGGAGGCTTCAAGGGTACTTTATAACCTGATTGAAGGTGATGAGTGGGGCTAAGCTCCATGGTGAGCTTAGCCCACTGGCCGTCCATGAGGTGGACAAGACATGGGGGCGACAAGAGGCGGGCTCGGGCTTGACTGAGAGGCTAAAAGTCGACTGCATTACATGCGGGTCGACAAAGAGTCATGAAGTGTACCCCAAGGTCGGACACGCATTAATTCTTGTTGCGCCGAGTTTGCCCGCGCCGAGGAAGGAGAAAAACAGGGAGGACTTTATGGCCGTTGGATAAGACACAGGAGAGGTCCTAACCATCGGATCCTATTTTGAACCGTTATGTTTTAAGTGGTGGGAGGAGGTCCCACCACACGATCAAGGTGAGGAGGTCGTGGCCCTCCGATCTCCTTAACGTGAAAACGACGTGAGAAATGGACAGAGGTCCAAAGCGTTGGATCTCCATCCAGCAGTGCGGACCTCAGTTGGGACTTAACCGCACGCCAACATAAGAGGCGAGGGGAGGTCATGGCCTTTGGATGCAAATCCAAGGGCATGGACCTCATCAAGCGGGAGGACCTTCTTTGTAATATTTTTGAGAGGAGGTCGTGGCCTTTGGATGTAAATCCAGCGGCTCGACCTCAAGTGAGTACAAAGGGAGGTCGAGGCGGTTGGATGTAAATCCAGCGATGACCTCGCCAAGGTGGAAGGTGGTTTTTGAGGTTGGATAACCATGGGAGGTCGGGCCGGTTGGATCTTAATCAAGGGCCAAGACCTCAACAAAGCGAGAGGTCTTTGGGATTTAGCGCATGGGAGGTCATGACCGTGGATCTTTGATCCAGCCGGCCGTGACTGATGAGGTGGGGAGGTCTTAGCGAGAGCGTTTGAGGAGGAGGTCGTGGTGTTGGATGTAAATCCAGCGGCTCGACCTCAACTAAATCTGAAGAGAGGTCTTCTGGCGAATGCTGAGGGAGGTGGGAGGTCCTAAGCAAGGTTGACTGAGAGGAGGTCGTGGCGGTTGGATGTAGATCCAACACTACGACTGATCAAATGGAGATGAGGTCTCACGAGGTGCAGACATGGTTGGGCTGGACCCGACTTTGAACATAGCTAGCCAAGGAGCAGTCTGAGGTTTTAAATTTTGTTTCTACAAATGAGACTTTGCCAAATTGTTTGGGCTAGCAAATGAACTCCAAATTTGATGAAATTTTAACTGGAGCTTACTGACATTAAGATGAACCTGTAATAAAATTTCCAGAGGTTATTATGCAATGCATTTTTCTCAGGAAATTTATTAAGGTTGTTTAATGATTCATTTTGCCTCCAAAGTTTATCAACAAGTGCTATAACTCATGATATTTTTTGAAGGGTCCCATATCAGTTTTTGGGACCAAGGAAAAATATATTCCAAATGTTTGACACAAGATTTAAGATAATTGGAGAATGAGTTTGATTTTTGGTCAACAAGAGCTTTGTGTTTTGAATTACACAACTCTTGGACAATAATTACATAAGATTTTAGGGTTTTTCAAGATGTGAGAAAAAGTTTTAATTTCTACACATATAATTATACTTGATTAACCCTAATTATACATTTGGGATGTTACAAAATCTCTCCCCTTACAAATCTCGTCCCGAGATTTGGCTCACTCGATGAAAGATGGATAGTCCGCACGCAGACGATCTTCTCTTTCCCAAGTAGCCTCATCCTCGTAATGGTTTGACCACTGAACTTTAAGGAACTTGATGGTCTTATTCCTTGTCCTTCGTTTAGACTCATCGAGCCTTGCGAGCAGGTGCTCGCGATAGGTCAAATCGGGTTGGACATCGAGAGTTTCCAACGGAGCTTCCTCGGTTGGAACACGGAGGCACTTCTTAAGCTGGGACACATGGAAAACATCATGTACCCCTCAAGTGCAGTAGGCAACTCCAACTTATAGGCAACAGCTCCTTCTTCTTGATAGCGGTAGGGACCGACATATCGAGGAGCCAACTTGCCCTTGGCGCCAAACGTTGATGGCCCTTCAAAGGAGAGACTTTGAGATAAACAAAGTCATTAGGCTCAAAACGTAACTCACGTCGACGGCGATCCGCATAGCTCTTTTGCTGGATTGAGCTGCATAGCAGCTCCAATAAAATTTGGACTTGGCGCTCGGCCTCATTGATTGAGTCCGGACCAAAGAGAGGTCTCTCACCGGTCTCGACCAGTTCAACGAGGTCCTACACTTTCTCCGTATAAGGCCTCAAATGGTGCCATGCCGAGACCGGCCTTTGAAAACATTGTTATAAGAAAACTTCGGCGAATGGCAAGCATTTCTCCCAATGCTTCCCATAGGAAAGGACACAAGCACGAAGCATGTCTTCCAAAACTTGGTTGACCCTCTCGGTCGACCATCGGTTTGAGGTGAAATCTTGTGCTAAAAGCAAGATGAGTGCCCATAGCCTCTTGCAAGCTATGCCAAAACGAGGCGTGAAAAGGGATCCACGATCCGACACAATCGTCTTGACACACCGTGCAAACTCACGATCTGCGGCGATGTAGAGCTCCGCCAAAAGACCTACGAAGGTCGGTCTTGGCGGGAAGAAAATGTGCCACCTTAGTCAATCGATCGATGGCGACCCAAATGGCATCATTCTTCTTGAGGATGTGGGTAGACCGTGATGAAATCCATTCGATCGAATCCACTTCCACTCGAGAATTGGCAAAAGTGAAGCGATCTGCTGGACGCCGATGCTCGGCCTTGACACGGACGACATCGTCGCTTTCGACAACGAACCGCAATTTCCCTCTTCATTCGGGTCCACCAAAATCTCTGGCGGAGATCTGATACATCTTTGTGGCCCCGGATGAATGGATAATGGCGAATCATGGGCTTCATGGAGGATCAAATTCCGCAACTCCATGTCCTTTGGAACCACAAGGCGTTGCGAACCTCACAACACCGTGCTCATCCTCGAAAAAGCACTTGGTCGTTCCGGCCTTGACATTTGCCTTGATGTGGCCCACTCCAACATCCATCGCTGAGCGGACTTGATCCGATCCACCAAGGTTGGTTGCACAACCATGGCGGCGAGAGATCCATGCTCAACTATCTCCAAGTTGAGGCGCTTGGAATGCTTCGAGAAGAGAGGCGAATGCTCCTTGAGCACTAAGGCATTACAATGCGCTGCGACTAAAGCGCGCATCGACAACGACATTCGCCTTGCCCGATGGTAGTGAATACCCATATCATAATCCTTGATCAACTCCAACCATCTCCTTTGCACGAGGTTGGTCGGGTTGGGTGAACAAATACTTTAGGCTCTTGTGATCCGAATACACCTCACAGCGATTACCGATTAGGTAATGTCGCCAAATCTTAAGTGCATGAATCACGAAGCCAACTCCAAATCATGAGTAGGGTAGTTGAGTTCATGAGGTCTCAATTGCCTTGATGCATAGGCCACTACCTTGCCTTCTTGCATAAGGACACAACCAAGGCCTCGGCGAGAAGCATCGCAAAAGATATCGAAGCCGATGGATATCGGGAAGAACAAGAACGGGAGCGGTGGTCAAGCGCTTTTTGAGTATTGGAAACTTTCCTCACACTCAACGGACCACACAAACTTCTTGTCCTTCTTGAGCAACTCCGTCATCGGCCCGCGATCTTGGAGAAGTTCTCGATAAGCGGCGATAATATCCCGCTAAACCGAGAAAACTCCGCACATCGGTGACGAAATAGGTGACTCCATGAAAGAACATCGCGACCTTGCTAGGATCAGCAGCTCGCCTCTGCTGAAAGAATATGGCCTAAAAAGCCACTTCCTTCAACGAGAATGCACACTTGTTGAACTTCGCGTCTGACTAGTGCTCACGTAGCTTGCCTAACAAAAGCCTCGGATCTTGATCATGTTCCTCATCGTTCTTGGAATAGATAAGAATATCATCGATGAAGACCACGACAAACTTATCCAAATACTCCATGAATACCGAATTCATGAGATTCATGAACAAAGGCGGAGCATTGGTTAAGCGAATGACATGACATACTCGTACAAGCCGTGGCGAGTAGAAAGCCGTCTTTGGAATATCCTCGGGCGAATCGAACGATGATATCCCTCTCGAATCAATCTTGGAGAAAACTCGAGCTCCGGTTAATTGATCGAAGAGATCGTCGATCTTGCGGGCAATGGATACTTGTTCTTCTGTCACTTCATTAAGTGGGCGGTAATCAACGCACATCGTAAAATACCGCCCTTCTTCTTCACGAAGATTGCTTTGGACAACCCCAAGGAGATGAGCTAGGCGAATGAAACCCTTCTCTTGCAGCTCACTTAGCGCTTCTTCAACTCCACCAACTCGTTCGGTGGCATCCGAAGGCCTCTTTGAGATAGGGGCGATGCAGGGAGCCAACTTCGATGACAAACTCGAGGTCTCGAGCAGGCGGCATCCTGAAAGATCGGCGGGAAAGACATCAACAAAGTCACAAACTGTTGGGACTTCGCTAATATCTAGGCGGGCTTCGCTTCAAGCGAAGAGATGAGGATCTAGCGACCGGTGAGAAGCAAACCTGCTCACCGGAAGAACTAGACAGAGAGATGAGCTTCTGGCGCAATCGATTTGTCCCATGTCTTTGAGACAACCAATCCATGCCAAGAATCACATCTAGACTCATTGAATGGAGAAGGATAAGGTTTGCTAAGAACCCTCGCCTTCGATCTCGATAGGGACATCCTACACTCAATCTCGGCTCTCAACTCCGAACCAGAGAGCGAATGAGTAAGCGGGACCGACAATGGAGAGGAAAGAAGCTCTCCAACAGTAGCAAAAGACTTCGAAACAAAGGAATGAGATGCTCTGAATCAAACAAGACGATGGCGGGGTGAGAGTTAACAGAAAGTGTACCTAGCACGACGTCGGGTGCCTCCTGAGCCTCCTCTGCGGTGATGGCGTTGACGCGACCACTACCCACGCCTTGGGTAGCCGGGACGATCTTGGTCTGAGATGCACCACCTCGACCCGCGTCCTCCATTAGGGCGAGGGCTGCTCTGTCTTCTTAGGGCATTGGTTAGCATAATGCCCCTTACGGTTGCATAAGAAACATGTGACCCGGCACCGGGTTGCGGGGCCGCTTCTGGCGACTTCGCGGTGCGTGGTGGGACACGGCCTCACGAAGGGCGAGAACGAGGCGGGTGACCTCGGGCGCGCGAAGAGTGAGAGTGGTACCCTGAGGCTGCCGGCGGGGGCGGAGGAACTAGCCCTAGATGACTTATGGGCCTCCCACTTGCGCTTGCGGAGTCCATAAGCTCTCGAGCCGCATGCTTTCGGCGACGATGGCCTTGTCGACCAAGGACTGAAAATCGGAAGTCGACAATGGATAGCTTGTCCTTGACTCCTCGGACAAGCCACGCTGAACTTGGCACGCTTGGCCATATCGGTAGCCACATCCTCGGGAGCATAACGAGCGGATGATTGAACTTCGTATACATACTCCATGGTGAGCTCGCCCTTGCTTGGCGCAAGAAACTCACCTTCTTGATCTCCATCAAGCCGGCGAGGATGTGAGCCCGACGGAAGGCAAGACGGAACTCCTCCCAAGAGGCGGTGTGATCCACGGGCTGCATGGCGAAAAGTTCTCCCACCATGACAAAGCTGCACCCTCAAGCTGGTGCGATCGAGCAGCGCCTTCTCGTGCTCGCATCACATGCGCGGCTTACGCTTCGCTCCACCGACGCAAGCCAATCGTCCGCATCAAAGGGTCCTCGGGCCGGGAAAAGGTAGGGGTGAGTACGAAGAAACTCCGCGAGTCCTCCACGCGGTGATGGGCATTCCTCGCCCAGATCACGAAGCTCCGGAAAGTGCGAGAGTGTTGCGCGATGGCGTCGATAGAACTCTCCGGTCATCCGCGGTTGCGCTCTATCTCAAGAAGAACCTCGGCCATGGTCGGAGGAGGAGGAAGCTCCTCATCCGACCAGTGGCCGCCTTGGCCGCTTCTGAAAAGTCCCGCCATCTGTTACTAGCAATTTTTGGTTAGCAACTAGACCGAAAAATTAAGCCTTAAAGAAAGCAAAAGTGATCGACTAGGGAATGGAGATCACCCTAAGCGAAAAGCCAAAGCAGCGGGTAATTAAACTTTAACAAGCTTCTAAAAGACTCCAAAAACAGCCAAGAAACACCAAAAGCAAAGCTCAACTTCTCAACATAACTAACCCGTATTGAATGAGCGAGTAATTGATCGAGAAGATTAAAATTCAGATTGTAAAGTGAGAGCTAATGCTGCTAAAGAGCAAGGTTAAGGCAGCGAAATAAGTGTTAGATACTTAGCTAACTAGTATCACATCTTACCCTTTTATTCCCACAAGTTTTAGTTGATTAGCCTCTCATTATCTATCCTAATTAGACACCTTTGAGACCGCTGTCCGGAAATTTGATGCTTGCTGTCCAGGTTTAGATCCAAGCTCCTTGTCGAATCACCGACTCGAACTTCAAAACCTTGTGGTGGGCAGCTCACACTTCAATTTGCCAATCTCATTGGTTCTCCCAAAAACCAGTGTTAATCGATACAACTATTTTGTAGAAGGAAGAGAGGAAAACAACTTTTAAAACTCAAATTAGAGTGGGATGAGAAGAAAGCTAAGATAGGTAAGGAATAAAATCCGAGAATTTACCTAAGCTTTCAAAACTCATTTGATGCTTTGAAAATAGGTTTTCAAAATATCCTAAGGACGACCAAGCTTGCGTTACTACGGTCATAACGGCTCTGATACCAACTTTTGTGAGACCCGATGTTTATTAGGCTCATAATACTTAGTCATCCAATTGACCTAGTATTATCAACCAAATAAACCGGTCTCGAAAATGTATACTCCCGAATGCGATATACATACCTCACAACAAAAGAGTATATCAATTCCATACAACACATAGTACATAAGCAACAAACCGAAGTTAATATTAAAATGGAATAGCTATTACAAAAGAGGCCCTTAGGCCAAATAGCAACAAATAAAAAGATAACAATGAAGCAAAAGTGCCATAAAGATGGCTATAACACAAAGCCAATCGGTGTGCCTTAACCCTAGGCATCGTGACCGACCGCCAAGCTAGTCGTCAAGAAAGCGCAACACGTGGCACGTAGTAAGGCTCTTGGAGCTCACCTCCGTCCTCTGCAACAAATTTGTTAAGCAAAGCAAATGAGTACAATAACTTGTTTATTGTACTGCAAAACCGACGTGTAAGATAACAGAACTATAATTTAGCTACATGCAAGCTTTATTTAAGTGGATGAGGCTTTGGACTCATTTTAGCACAAAGCAAGTTTCATTTGCAATAACATAATAGATTGAAGGCAATTTGATAAAGCATTTTTAATTGTTGAAATACAACGCGATAATAACATAATAACAACAACAAGAACAAACACAGGAAGTGACTAACCCTTAGTCACCACAACAATAACATGAACTCCCGTTCATACCAACCCATCAAGTTTTAATTAAAAGGTTGAGACTAGTCTTGAACGACCTTACCAAGCATGTCCATAACCTAGGGCGAGGCTATTGAATAGTTTTATCCTGCGGGGTGTACCAATGTACCCACACGCCGCATCGCCTTTCCTTTAGGCACACTACCTTTGGTGTGCTTGCACGCACTAAGTCCTCGAGACATTTCCAATGGGCGATGCTAATTACGAGCACGCAACCCACGGGACAAGACACATTAGACAGCCTAACCGGTGCCGCCAATGCTCCCTCCCAACACCACACACACAGATTTTATTAAAACATACCCACCAACCAGCTCATAATTAACACCTCCCAAAGTACTTAGTCAAGAGGGTCCCATATCCCCTCGTGTGGTTATACAAAAGCGCTTGGCTTAGTGACCCAAGTACTCGGTCCTTAGGGACCGGGCATACCACCACATTCCAAAAACCGCACCATCCATCCAATATGCCCAAGTCTAAATCGATATTTTATTTTCAGTTTTGATTTTACAAATTAATCAAAGCACAAGTGCTGGACATATAGGAGGAATAATTATACTTGTGTGATCAAGACCATCGACTATGTCGATGATGCCCAATACTACCGATAGCTAAGCATGTCTAAGCAGTTTTAAGCGCAACTACTAAGTGATAAGAGCTCATCCAACGAGCTCAAACCACAGCGAATAACCTAGGCTCATTGGTAGTAGAGGATAACAATTCCTACAGATTATGCAACTATAGGAAAGCTAGCGACATTTAACACAAAGTAGCATGCATACATAGAAGTAAAACAAAGTAGTAAGCTTTAAAGTAATGGGACATGATGGGAGATGGTCAAACTGCTTGCCTTGTTGCTGGTCACTTTGTTGCGGAGGGTCACTTTCGGGATCACCACAAATGTCGAAACCTAACGGAAAAGCGATAAAGAACCGATAAGAACGACGAAAGACAACAAAGACAACACAGCAAAAGAACTCCAAATACTTTGAAATTTCTACAGCAGCAAGAGGGTGATTTTTAGGAGATTTTGCAACAAGAACCAATGGATTTGGATTCTTAATGCAAAAGATATGAGCAAAACAATTCTGCTCAGCCCTAAAAATACCAAACTGCACTATTTACTAATTTAATTATGAGGCAACATTTTCTAGAACAGTGGTGAGGCTGAAATTTTTACTGCAAAACCAGCACCTCATGAGATGAATAACACAATTGAGTTCATCTCATTTGGAGCTATTATGCACTTTCTATAATTTTTCAAAAACAAGAACTTGAACAAAATTATAATGCACAAGTCCTCATTTTTCTAACAACAACATGCTCAAAACTAATTTTCTTAGTGAGTTCATTAATAGAGGAAACCAACAAAGTTGGTCTCACTCAAAAACAACCTACTGAGCAGTAGTTATGAATTTTACAAGCTAAGCATTAATTTGAATGTATATTTAAAAGGAGTTTTAAAATCTAGTGGCTAACTGTGCTCTGGAGCTGAACTCAACTTATAATCATTTTTAGATTAAAGTCAAGTTCAAGATAGAGCTAACACAACTTGAATGACCTCATTTGGATTTAAGAAGAAAAAGATATGAAATTTTAAAGTTTATACCTTATTACATTTATTATTAAGACTTTCTTGGCATTTCAACACTCACAAAGACATGGGAGGTCGTGAGCCACAGATCACAGATCTAACGGCTCAGACCTCCCAAGAGAACAACACACACGCACATGGGAGGTCCAGAGGTCTGGACCTCCTAACCACGCACATCTTGCGAGGTGAGGGAGGTCGTGGCCGTAGATGGGAGATCCAGCGGACCACAACAGGAAGGGAGGTCCTGAGCGGACCAGATCTAAAGGGAGGTCCTCAGCGGGAGATGACCTCGAGGAGGTCCCAGAGGAGGTCCTCAACGTCCTGAACCTCGAGGAGGTGCGGGCGGCTAAGATTGCGCCAAGGAGGTCTTGGGCGCTCGGATCTCCTCGGAGGAGGTGCAGACATCCCGAGCTTCGCGCCGCACATGTTTGGACAGGGGCATTAATGCGCGGGACCACGAGGAGGTCCGCGCGAGGGGTTTTAATGCGCATAAAGGGGCAGGGTTAATGGCGGTTAAGACGCCAATGATTGCGATGATTGGGCATTTAAAATGGCGAAGTTATGTCCTAAAACGACAATGACACGCTCGGGACATCCGACAAAATCCCGGCGTGAAGAAGTGATCTCGCCGGCGATGTAGAGCTCATGGCGAGATCCAATGGTACCGCGGTTCGCAATAACCATGCGCACCGCGGACCTCCTCTCAACGGCAATAGCGGCCTTGAGCGCCGGCGAGCCGAGAGGACCAATCGTCCCGCACGCCTGTCTGAAAATGCAAAACGAGCTCATGCGACAATCAAGCTTGTGCCAAGAAAAGCTCCGCGAGATCATTCATGCGGTGCCGGATCTCTGAGGACTAACAGGGTTTACCCGGTGGTCCTAAGGTCTTCGGGAGGTCGTGGAGGTGGTGGCGGAGTTGGGGAAGACAGGGGCTCCACTACCAAAGCTCGACTTCAAGCCCGACTTTGTCCTCCTCTGGCGCCCAAACAAACTAAGTTAGGGTTAACTTCGGAGGTTTGGGGAGCACAAAATGAGCGAGGGTGGAAGAGGGAGCCATCGAACCCTTGAGCTACCGAGAAGCTCCAAGGACATCAACAATGGCGACCACTAGTGAGGTGAGTGAGTGTTAGTGGAGGAGGAGCTCGACCACGCACAAAGTGCAAGGCCGAGGTCAATTAGGTGCAAAGGAAGCCAAGGAGGCTTCAAGGGTACTTTATAACCTGATTGAAGGTGATGAGTGGGGCTAAGCTCCATGGTGAGCTTAGCCCACGGGCCGGTCCATGAGGTGGACAAGACATGGGGGCGACAAGGGGCGGGCTCGGGCTTGACTGAGAGGCTAAAAGTGACCACATTAAATCTTGGTCGACAAAGAGTGATGAAGTGTACCCCATGGTTAGACACGCATTAATTGCGCCGCTCGAGTTTGCCCGCCGAGGAGGAAGGAGAAAACGAGGGAGGACTTTATGGCGTTGGATAAGACACAGGAGAGGTCCTAACCATCGGATCCTATTTTGAACCGTTATGTTTTAAGTGGTGGGAGGAGGTCCCACCACACGATCAAGGTGAGGAGGTCGTGGCCCTCCGATCTCCTTAACGTGAAAACGTGAGAAATGGGCAGAGGTCCAAAGCGTTGGATCTCCATCCAGCAGTGCGGACCTCCGCTTGGGACTTAACGCCGCCAACATAAGAGGCGAGGGGAGGTCATGGCCTTTGGATGCAAATCAAGGGCATGGACCTCATCAAGGCGGAGGACCTTCTTTGTAATATTTTTGAGAGGAGGTCGTGGCCTTTGGATGTAAATCCAGCGGCCACGACCTCAAGTGAATCTAAAGGGAGGTCGAGGCGGTTGGATGTAAATCAACAATGATGACCTCGCCAAGGTGGAAGGTGGTTTTTGAGGTTGGATAACCATGGGAGGTCGGGGCGGTTGGATCTTAATCCAAGGGCCAAGACCTCAACAAAGCGGAGGTCTTTGGGATTTAACGCACAGGGAGGTCATGACCGTGGATCTTTGATCCAGCGGTGTGACTGATGAGGTGGGGAGGTCTTAGCGAGAACGTTTGAGGAGGAGGTCGTGGTGTTGGATGTAAATCCAGCGGCTCGACCTCAACTAAATCAAAGAGAGGTCTTACGGCCGAGTAACGGGGAGGTGGGGAGGTCCTAAGCAAGGTTGACTGAGAGGAGGTCGTGGCGGTTGGATGTAGATCCAACGACTATGACTGATCAAGGTGGAGATGAGGTCTGTTGAGGTGCAGACATGGTTGGGCTGGACCACTTTGAACATAGCTAGCCAAGGAGCAGTCTGAGGTTTTAAATTTTGTTTCTCAAATGAGACTTTGCCAAATTGTTTGGGCTAGCAAATGAACTCCAAATTTGATGAAATTTTAACTGGAGCTTACTGACATTAAGATGAACCTGTAATAAAATTTCCAGAGGTTATTATGCAATGCATTTTTCTCAGGAAATTTATTAAGGTTGTTTAATGATTCATTTTGCCTCCAAAGTTTATCAACAAGTGCTATAACTCATGATATTTTTCAGAAGGGGTCCCATATCAGTTTTTGGGACCAAGGAAAAATATATTCCAAATGTTTGACACAAGATTTAAGATAATTGGAGAATGAGTTTGATTTTTGGTCAACAAGAGCTTTGTGTTTTTGAATTACACAACTCTTGGACAATAATTACATAAGATTTTAGGGTTTTTCAAGATGTGAGAAAAAGTTTTAATTTCTACACATATAATTATACTTGATTAACCCTAATTATACATTTGGGATGTTACACTTAGTCTCGGTCTTACGGAGATAATTCGGGGGTCCTCACAATACCTAGCCAAGAGACCTCTAATATAGGTTTCAAAAGGTAAGGAGGATCCATTTAATATTGTAAATTGGTGCAAAGACAGAAACAAGGTAAGATTAGATTAAGGTAAGAAAGATTACTAGAAGGGAGGTAAGGATAGAAGGATGACCCAGATAAGAAAATAACATTTTATTCTTCTTTGTTTTATAAAATAAACTTTGAAATTCTATGGCCATTCTACTAGGCTACGTCCTACAGTCAAGATGCTCTGATACCACTTGTGACGACCCGGCCAGGGGCCTTACCCGAGAGGTCCTCCAAGACCTCCCTGGGAGTCCACCAGGACCTCCCAGGAGGTACCAAGGACCTCTCGGACAGTCCTCCCAGGCTTCCCAGGAGATCCAGCCGGACCTCCTAGAGGTCCAGGGAACTGACCCGAGGAGGTCTTGAGGCTTAGGACCTCCCCAAGAGCCACGACCAGACCTGGGGGAGGTCCAGAGACCAACCTGAGGAGGTCATGGGACTTGGAGGAGCCCTAACCCTCCTATGATCCGAACCAGTCCTAAGAATCAATGGCTGGTTCACACAGCAAACAAAAGTGTAACATACATTCACGAGAGACTTTATTAACAGCAAAAGAGTTGATTACAAGGTTGCTTACAAGCCAAGACAAGAAAGCAAAATACACAGCGGAAGCAAAACCAAATCCATCCAATACACCACAGGTAATTGGCTGGAGGGCGCGGCCTAATTGATCTGGTCCTCATCATCATCAAAGAAGTCTTCTCCTGCTCAATTCATCAATCAAGCAAGAATGAGCACAACCACCGTGCTCGCAAGTTACACCCGTCAATTAACAGAATGACATGCATAAATGGACATCGCAAGGGAAGACATAATATGGTTGATTTGCGTAAAGCCAAGTTTCTTTCAAATACATATACTAAGTTCCAAGGTAGCTATGCAATAACTAAAATTCATTTTCCACATTCCATTTTTTAGTTGGATAACATTCATCATCAAATGGTGAAGAATACCCTCCTATCACAAGGCTCCTCGCCCAACCATGGGATAGAAATCCCAAAAATAGTTTATCCAAAACCTTTTGAAAACAAAGCCAGCATCTAACATTGAGTGGTCTTTGCCAGCACGTCCATGACCGTGGACACGGCTATTCGAATAGTTTTCACTCTATAGAGGTTGTACACTTTACCCACATGACATGATTCCTCTAGTTTGTTCGGCATTCGTCAATACCACCTCTCACTGCCAAAGGTAAGAGGTCTAGAGTTCATGACAAGGCCTTTACAATGCATCATTCCACCACTGCCCCTCCTCGCTAAGGTTTCGCTTCCATTGGATAAAAACTCGTCGGAAAAACCCCCTCTTGCGCTAGTGGGAAACATAGGTTATAAAAGACCATTGGCCATAAAAGACCTCCCATACATCAAAGTGGAACAACCGCAGTGGAACTTTGCAAATTAATTGGCCAGGTCCTGCGCACCATTCTGGAGACATGTGGTTGTACGGTGAGGCATAGCCCATTATAGGCATAGCAAAGGGACGCTCAAAGGCCAATCCTCAAATGACTAGGGCGACAACCACAGAACCCCTGAGCCTCAACTCTACCCAAGTTGAGCTCGTGCATAGACATGCACCAACCAAGCAACCAATTCGCCCCAGTCCAAACCAATTTTTCCTTTCATTTGCTTTTCAAAAACATTTAGGAGCTTCCATGACAACCCAATGCCATGACTTAAAACCTTTAAACAACAGTTGGTCATGTTGGTAAAATTTCCCCAAATCAAATACTTTTGGTCTAAGCGAGACTAAGCATAAGTTTTTCAAATGATCCTGGTTCATACTAATGTACCAACCAGTTTTCCCTATGGTGACAAAATGTTCAGTTCAAGGTCAACAGTGGTCGTACAAAGGATTTAGGTATAGCTATGAATTTTATGACAGGTATTGAAGTAACTTAGTAAAGTAAGCATACATAAACCTTGAAATAGAACATAGTAATTTGAAGTAATGGGTGCAACATAGTCAAGGGTGTAACTTGCCTTGCTGAAACGCTTGGATGTTTTCTTCTTCGGAGAGATCTTGCTCCTCAGTGTCTTCACAATCTACATGAGGAAACCAAAGCAACTCAATACAAAGCTCAAATAAAAGCCAAAGAAACTTCAATGAAACTCTAAAATAAAACCAACAGATAGGCTAGGTCGGTTTGGAGGAGGTCCAAGGAGCTTGCTGGGGGAGGTCCGAAGCTCAAGGGAAGAGGTCCAAGAGCTGCTGGAGGAGGCAAGAGTGTAGAAATGAGCAAAAGGGTAAAGAAGAAGGGTTGCCCAAACCTATATAGCTAGAGCCATTGAGATTTCCCAGGGTACACATGTTCAAGAGTTGGTGAAAAGGACAATGAAAGCAGGCAAGGGATGTGACAGAAGAATAGCACAGGTGCTGCAAAAAGGTAGAAGCATTTAATGTGACACAACGGGCATTAAATGTGGGGAGACTCCCATGCGCAAAGGAAATGGTCAAAGGATAAAGAAAGAGGAGTGTGACTGCCCAATGGGGCCAGTCAAAGCGTAAGGGGAGGTCCTGCGGACAGGAGGTCCAAAAGACACAACAACGGGGACGTCCTGATGGTCAGATCTCTCAAGGGGAAGGTCCTGACGGTCAGATCAAATCAAGAGGAGGTCTGAACGGTTAAGATCTCTAGAGGGGAGGTCTTAACGGTCAGATCTAACAAAAAGGGGAGGTCTGAACGGTTATGATCTCCAGAGGGGAGGTCTTAACGGTCAGATCTAACAAAGGAGAGGTCTGAACGGTTAAGATCTCCAGAGGGGAGGTCTTAACGGTCAGATCTAACAAAGGAGAGGTCTGAACGGTTAAGATCTCCAGAGGGGAGGTCTTAACGGTCAGATCTAACAAAAGGGGAGGTCTGAACGGTTTAGATCTCCAGAGGGGAGGTCTTAACGGTCAGATCTGATAAAGGGGAGGTCTGAACGGTTAAGATCTCCGAGGGGGAGGTCTTAACGGCTAGATCTAATAAAGGGGAGGTCTGGACGGTTAAGATCTCCAAGGGGGAGGTCTTAACGGTCAAGATCTAAACAAGGAGGAGGTCCTAGAGGACACAGGGAGGTCCTGAAAGACACGGGGAGATCCAAATGAACGAGCGGGATGTCCTGAAGGACGTGGGGAGGTCCAAACGAACGAGAGGGAGGTACTAAAGGACACAGGGAGGTCCTGAAGGACATTGATACTGCGAGTTGGGGGCGGTAATACCGGGTTGGCAGAGAAGGGAACTTCTAGAGAGAGTTACATGGATCAAAGCAAAGAGGAAGTCCACGTGAACATAGAGAGGTTCGAGAGAGTGTAGAAGGAACTCAAAAGAATCCGGGAAGGATTAGGCCTGGGGAGGTTTAGGCCAGAACAGAACCAAAGAGGGAGGTTTATACCAGGGGAGGTCAAAATACTTGGGAGGTCTAGACCTAAGGAGGTCTGGACTAGAGATGGGCAAAACCAGCACAGAAGGGGAGGGATCACCAAAGCTCCAACAAGCCCAACAAGCCAAAAGAGAGTCTTTAGTTGAAGTTTGGTTTAGTCAATGTAAGTTCATTCTGAAATTCTCATGTTAAGCTTGAATTCTCATCAAAACAAAATGGTTCTTTTTATTTTGAAAATTCAAAAAGGCTCCAAAAATCAAGGTGTTACAGACATGCATAAATGGATATCTCAAAGGAAGGCATCATATGGTTTATTTGCATAAAGCCAAGTTTGTTTCCAATTACAAGTATTAAGTTCCAAAGCATATAACAGTAATTAAAATTCATTTTCAAAGTCTCATTTTATAGTTGGATAACTTTCGTCAATAAGATGGTGAAGGATACCCTCCTGTCACATGGCTCCCTGCCAAACCCATCTGGATAGAAATCCAAAACCATTTTTAACGAATCATTTTGAAAACAAACCAGAGGTCTAAGTTTGAGTAGCTTTGCTAGCATGTCCATAACCGTGGACATGGCTATTCGAATAGTTTTACACTCTATAGAGGTGTGCAGCTTTACCCATAAGAGGTAATCCACTTATACTGTCTACTCACACACTCTCGAAGGTGTGCGACTAAGGGATTACCACAAGGCCTTTACAATGCATCATTCCACCGCAATCCACCCTACTCTAAGGTTTATCCCCACCCTACGGATGGAAACCCGTAGAGATCGAGGGCCCCCTCTTGAGCCATGTGGAAATTACATAGTCATAAAAGATAGGCCATAAAAGACCACCCACACCCCAGCGAATCAACCGCAATGGATTGCAAATTAATTAGCCAGGTCCTGCCCATACAGGACATGTGGTTGCATGAAAAGGGCATAGCAAAATACACTCGCAGACCGGTCCTTAACTGACCTGGGCGGCTAACCACAACCCCAGGGCATCGATCAACCATTACAGGCACGATCCAGTACATGGGCATGCACCAACCAGACAACCAACTCCGCCCAAGTCTAATCCATTTTCCATCATACCTTGCTTTGCCAAAACATTTGTAAAACCTCCATGGCACACCAATGCCATGGTCATGTGCAAAATTCTCCAAGACATACCAATGCCACGGTCATTTGAGAACCTCCATGACACACCAATGCCACGGTTCAAAACATTTAGATAAGTGGTAATTTTTGGCTAAAACTTCCCAAATCAAGATTCTTTATCTATGCATGGCTAAGCTTTATTTTTGAAAAGGTCCTGGCCCATACTATTGCACTAGCCAGGTTTTTGCCTAGTGTGACAATCATGTTCGGTTCAAGGGTGATAGTGGCCATATAAGGAATTTAGGTATAGCTACGATCTTAAAGACATGTATTGAAATACTTGGTAAAGTAAGCATGCATTAACATTTGAAATGGAACATAAATATGTTGAGATAATGGGTGCAACATGGTCAAGGGTGTAACTTGCCTTGCTCAAAGGCTTGGGTGTCTTCTTCTTCTTTGGAGAGCTCTTGCTCCTTAGTGTCTTCACAATCTACACGAGGAAACCAAAGCAACTCATTACAAAGCTCAAATAAGATCCAAAGAAACTTCCAATAGAACACCAAAATAAACTAACAGAGAGGTTTGGTCAGTTTGGAGGAGGTCCAAGGAGCTTGCTAGAGGAGGTCCAAAGCTTAAGGAAGGAGGCCTAGAGAGCTGGAAGGAGATCCAAGAGCTAGCCGGGTGAGCGAGAGAGTGGAAATGAGCAAAAGGGTGAAGAGGAAGGGTTGCCCAAGCTTATATAGCCAGAGCTTCCCAGATTTCCAAGGGCATACGCGTTCAAGAGTTGGTGAAGAAATGATAGGAGTTGGTAAAAGATCAGACAAAAGGTAGCTCAGTGCTGCCAAAAGGTGGTAGCATTTAATGCGACACAATAGGCATTAAATGCTTGAATACTTCCAAGTGCAAAGGACATGGTCAAAGGATAAAGAAAGAGGTTGTGGCTGACAAATGGGGCTAGTCAAAGCTCAAGGGGAGGTCCTCACCAACGGGGAAGGTCTGAGCATAGGACCGGAGGTCCTAACCACAAGGTGGCCTCAACCCGCAAGGGAGGTCCTTGTAAAAAGACTAGGGAGGAGGTCCCGTGGACAAGGAGGTCCAGAGGGCTAAGAGGTCCATGGGACGGGGAGGTCTTGACAGTTAGATCAAAAAAGGGGAGGTCCTGACGGTCAGATCCTCAAAGGGGAGGTCCTGACGGTCAGATCCACAAAGGGGAGGTCCTGATGGTCAGATCCTCAAAGGGGAGGTCCTGACGGTTAGATCCTAAAAGGAGAGGTCATGACGGTCAGATCCTTAGAGGGGAGGTCCTGATGATCAGATCCACAAAGGGGAGGTCCTGGCGGTCAGATCCTCAAAGGGGAGGTCCTAACGGTCTGATCCTAAAAGGGGAGGTCCTAACGGTCAGATCCACAAAGGGGAGGTCCTGACGGCTAAGTTCTCGAAAGAGGAGGTCTTAACGGTCAAGATCTATACAAGGGAGGTTCTGATGGCTAAGATCTCCAAAGGGGAGGTCTTAATGAGTTTAAGGAGGTTCAAGGAGCACGGGGAGGTCCAAATAAGTGAGGAGGAGGTCCTAAAGGACACAAGGAGGTCCTGAAGGATGCGGGGAGGTCCAAATAAACGAGGAGGAGGTCCTAAAGGACACAGAGAGGTCCTGAAGGACGCGGGGAGGTCCAAATAAGCGAGGAGGAGGTCTTAAAGGACACAGGGAGGTCCTGAAGGACACGGGGAGGTCCAAATAAGCGAGGAGGAGGTCCTAAAGGACACAGGGACGTCCAAGCACTTGGGAGGTCTAGACCTAAGGAGGTTTGGACCAAAGAAGAACAAAACCAGCACAGAAAGGGAGAGATCACCAAAACTCCAATAAATCCAACCGACCAAAAGAGAGTTTTAGTTGAAGTTTGATTTAGTCAATTGATATCCATTCTAAAAATCCAAGTTAAGCTTTGAATTCTCATCAAAATAAAATGGTTCTTTTTATTTTGAAATTTTCAAAAAGGCCCCAAAATCAGGGTGTTACAAACCTACCCCCCTTAAGCGAATCTCGATCCCGAGATCCAAGTTTGGCCAGTAAAGAGGTAGGGATAGTTGGTCTTGAGGTCTTCTTCTTTTTCCCATGTGGCTTCACTTTCTGGGTGGTGACTCCACTGCACCTTGTACATTCGGATGATTTTGCTCCTGGTAACGCAATCCGCGATGTCTAGAATTTTAATCGGCCGCTTTAGATAAGTGAGGTCTTCTTGGAGATCAATGCTCTCTAGGAGAGTGTGGTCTTCTGGCACTCGAAGGCACTCCTTAATTGTGACACATGGAATACATTATGCACTACTAACAATGAGCTTGGCAACTCTAGCTTATAAGCAACTTCATATTGTCTTGCCAATATCTTGTATGGCCCGACAAATCTTGGTGCTAATTTCCCTTTAGTTCGAAATCTTCTAACTCCTCTGAGTGGAGTTACCCTGAGGTACACAAAGTCACCAACTTTAAAAGATAACTCTCTTCTCCGATTGTCTGTATAGCTCTTTTGCCGGGACTGAGCTACTCTCAAACGCTCTCTTATAAGCTTCACTTTTTCCTCAGCCTCTTTGATTACCTCGGGTCCAAAGAACTGGCGCTCACCTACTTGATCCCAAAGGAGAGGAGTTCTACACTGCCTTCCATACAAGGCTTCAAATGGGGACATCTTCAAGCTAGCTTGGTAGCTATTGTTGTAGGAGAACTCAGCATAAGGGAGGTTTTTGTCCCAACTTTTCCCATAGTCCAATGCATAAGCTCGAAGCATGTCTTCAAGAACTTGATTCACCCTTTCGGTCTGCCCATCGGTTTGAGGATGATAAGCTGTGCTGAAATTAAGCCTTGTCCCTAAGGCTTTATGGAGACTTTCCCAAAATCTTGAGGTGAATTGGGAACCTCTATCACAATTCGGGCTAGGTACAACTCAGCCAACTTGCTGCTTTGGTAGGTGGTCCTGACATGGATAAAATGTGCCACTTTGGTCAAACGATCAACGATAACCCAAATGGAGTCATAACCATTTGCTCCCATTTCCACTCGGGTATGGGTAAAGGCTGCAGCAGACCAGCAAGTCTTTGGTGCTGAGCTTTAACCCTTTGGCATACGTCACACCTTGCCACATACTCAGCTATTTCTCGCTTCATGTTGACCCACCAATACTTTTCCTTGAGGTCTTGGTATATCTTAGTACTCCCTAGATAAATGGAGTAATGAGATTCATGAGCTTCCTTAAGAAGGAACTGCTTTATTTCTTGATGATTTGGTACACATAGTCTATTACCGAACCATAGAATTCCCTGTTCGTCCTCTAAAAATCTAGGAGCTTTCTCTCTTTTCAAGTTGTCTTTAATCTCTTGGAGGTCTTCATCTTTAGCTTAGTTCTCTCGAATTTGCTTCTGGATTGTGGGTTCAACTTCCAGAGCATGTATACAACCTTGATTGACAATTTCCAAGTTTAGACGTCTCATCTCTTCATACAGCTCAGGCTAATTTTTCGAAACCAACAAGGTGCTGTAGTAGCTCTTTCGGCTCAAAGCGTCAGCCACCACATTTGCCTTGTTTGGGTGGTAATGAATTCCAAGGTTATAGTCTTTGATGAGCTCCAACCACCTTCTTTGCCTAAGGTTGAGGTCTGATTGAGTAAAGATGTATTTAAGCTCTTATGGTCTGTAAAGACCTCATAGTGATTACCAATGAGGTAATGGCGCCAAATTTTTAAGGCATGCATTACGGTAGCTAATTCCAAATCATGAGTAGGGTAGTTAGCTTCATGAGGCTTTAACTGCCAGGAGGCATAAGCTACTACTCTTCCTTCTTGCATCAAGACACAACCCAGACCCTGCCTAGAGGCATCACAAAAGACTTCAAAATCTTTTTAGACATCTGGCAATATGAGCACCAGGGCAAAGGTCAACCGCTTCTTCAATTCTTGAAAACTTTGCTCACAAGCTGAGGTCCATACATACTTGCTTTCCTTCTTGAGCAACTGAGTGAGAGGCTTTTCTATCTTGGAAAATCCTTCAATGAATCGACGATAATACCCTGCCATGCCAAGAAAGCTCCTAATTTGAGATACTGATTTGGGTGGCTTCCAGTTTAGAACATCCTGAACCTTACTAGGGTTGACTGCTACATCAGCTGTTGACATAACATGACCCAAAAAGGTGACCTCCTTCAACCAAAAATCACATTTCTCAAACTTAGCATAAAGTTGGTGGTTTCTGAGTTTGTCTAGAACCAACCGAAGGTGGTCTTCATGCTCCTCTTCAGTCTTAGAGTACATTAGGATGTCATCAATGAAGACAATGACAAACTTATCCAAGTACTCCATAAACACTTTATTCATCAAGTTCATAAAGTATGTAGGAGTATTGGTCAATCCAAAAGACATGACTGTGAACTCATAAAGTCCATACCGAGTAGAGAAAGCTGTCTTTGGGATGTCCTCTTGACGAATCTTTAATTAGTGGTATCCTGATCTCAAATCAATCTTGGAGAACACTGTTGCTCCTTTTAGTTGATCAAACAAGTCATCGATCCTGGGCAAATGGTACTTATTCTTGATAGTGACATCGTTGATGTCAGGACCCAAAAATACAATTCTGGACCCTCTGTGTATACTGCACTAGTCCAGGATCACGCTAGTGCACACAGTGACAACATCAGTGAAATATCATTTCCATATACAAAGATAACTAATAAAAAGGCAAAAACAATAAATATCATAGTAAAGACCTTAAGGTCAAAGCTTACAATTAATGCCTCATAAGGCAAAAAGCTCAATGAAGCTGCAGCGGAATGAAACGGAATAACTCCAGTGAAGCCCATCCATATGCCCACAGGCAATCGGCTGGGGTGCGCAACCTAGTTCTCCACAATCCTTGAAGTAGACCTTGTTGACTGGCGATTCCCTTCACTTCTGCTTGATTCGTCAAAGCAAGCATGAGTACACAACCATACTCGCAAGTCATACCACAGAAATGCAATTATACATGTAGGCTTATTCCAAAGGAATGGCATTCTGTGGTTATTTTGCAGAAATGCAACATTTGCAATTGAATACAAATAATAGATTGAAAGCATAAGTAAAACAAATAAACAATAATAAGTTTTATAGTTTGATTTCACAAAGACACACAGCCTAAACAGATTATTCACATAGCCATATGATTTAGATCACACAGCTCCCTTCCCACACAGTTTATGAAAATCTACCCCTCGTGTGAAATCCCCGAGCATGTCCATGACCGCGGACGCGGCTATTCGAATAGATTGTTTAACACTCTGCAGAGTTTGTACACTTTACCCACAAGATGCAATCAACTGGATTAGAGCTGATCACAACAAAACCTTTCAGAAACTTCATCTCAAGCATTGACACTCCCAGTGTGCTTACGAACCGTCATACCAAACTATACACAGTGGATGGTCCGACACACACCGTTGGACAGGGAAGCGGCGAACCGTCCCGCGATGCGACTACATGGTAGCACACACCTCCACCCTTTTCACATAGCCTAACCTACTGCCTGAGCAATCAATGTCAATAATTCATATATTACTAAGCTAGGCCCGTCCCATAACAAACATGTGGTCGTACAGTAGGGCTCAGTTCAATGGCGCACAAAGTTCAGTCCTTAATTGACCAAGGCAAGACTTCCAATTTCTAACTACAACACATAGATTATTTTGACACATAGATTCATATCCCCAATTCACACAGCAACCATGTCACACAGTTTCCACCACTTGCCTCAGTCTAAATCCTTTCCCACCCAGTTGGTTAAGTGCAACACATGCCATAATAGCACACAGTACACACAGTTTTATCACATAGTTCCATAGTCACTTAGTCAAGTTGATAATTGCAACTTTACATGAAAAGGTGATTCGTGGCATGGCTAAGCAATCTAATCGCATCTAACCAACCCACGTTGGTGCTACAATAATACCAACTAATAAATAACCAAGCTAGGGTGATAAAAGATTAAGACATAACAAGTAGACAAGGAGGTTATAATACATTTGGATTATTACCTAAACCCAAAAGCATTTAAATAAATACTTAAAGTAAATGCAATAATTTGAAACAAGATACTTTTAGAACACTGGGATTCAATATGATCAAAGGTACAACTTGCCTTGCTAGCAATGACGATCTTATTTAACTTTAATCTTCTACTTCCTTGATCTTCTTCTCCTTCTTGATCAACACTTCTCGCAGTATCCACGTCTACTCGCAACAAGCAAATAAACCAAATAAATAAATAAACTCCAAAAACTAAATAATAATCTCAGATAAATAGATATTGAATTGAGATGAATTTAGGAATTCGAATGAACTCAATCGGAGTTCAGATTCAAAAGATGTGAGCTTTGAAAGATCACAAGAAATGATGAAATCGAGAGAGAAAAGAATATTCAAAGAATATTCTTTCGAATTAAATAATTAAACAGAATTGGAGACTTACAAGTGGGGTCCACTGGTAAGTGAGAGAGAACAAGGATAGTGAATGACATGTGGGACCAATTGGATAATTGAATTTCAGAAATCGGATTAATTTCCGAAAAGGAATAGTGGATGATAGGTGGGACCCACTAGATAATTGAATTTCTAGAATTACAATAATTCTAGAAATAAGGTAAAGAGAAAGACAAGTGGGCCATTGGTCCATAGACCAAGTCCACGATCTAGGGTTTAGGTTCACGGTGAACTGAGTTCACAGAATAGGGTCTGACATGATGGGGACCACGAGTAAATGACCCAGCTTAGTGAGCCAAGTCTACCTGGGTATGGCTCAGGGTTAGGTTTACATCTAGGGTTTGAGATGACTGGCTGACGAATGGGGTCCACGAGGCATAGAGTAGGTTCATGGTAGATTGGGTTCATGGAATAGTGCAAATTAAGGCAAGCAGGGTCCAAGGGTAAATGACTTGGTCCATGGTGGACTAGGTTTAGTGGTTTATAGGTTCAGGCTCAATGTGGATCTAACACATGGCTGATGACATGAGAGCAAGATTAGTATGCCACATGGACCAAAAATCTAAGGTGGCGCATGACTTGGCTGCCACAGGTGATGGCATAGAAAGAGAGGAACAGAGAATCGAACACATGCTACAGGCGGGCACAGCTTCGGCGGATGATGGCGCATGGAGATGGATGCAAAGCAAATAATAGAGAGAATTTTACAAGAGAACATGGAGTATAGAATTGGCTCCACATCAATGAAGGGAAGAGCCAAGAAGCAAACCACGTTCTGGAAACAAATGAGCGAAGCAACACAAAGATCAGGGATGGGGCATCAGCTGTATATGGCGCAAGAAGACAGGGAGGTGGTGGCTCTGTGGCATAAGATGGCCATTAGTACATAGATAAAGAAGGTAGAGATCTAAGGAATCAAAGAGGGATGGAGAAAGAACGAACCAGAGAAGAAATCATGCACGTAGCAAGAAAAGCTACAGAGGATGGACTTTAGCCGATTGGTTTGGTGCATGGCGACATCACTTCATAACTAACATGGCAAAATAATGGAAAGAGGATTAGAGAATCAAAGATTAGGGAATAGAGAGTAGATAGCAACCAGAATCTGCACAACAGAGAAGAACCACATTCTGGATAGTCAAGAACGAGGCTATGATACAAGATGCAACGCTTCTGATGCCATCAGAACAAAGGCGCACGGGTGGTCGGTGGTCGGAGGCGCGCATGCGGCGAAGGGGCAAAACGGAAAGGAAACGATGAGCCAGACGCGATGGCGTGGTCGGATTTTGGAAAAACTCACCGAGGAACCGAGCAACGCGATGAACACGGTTTGGCTTTAATGGCTGACGGTGCTCCGGCGATCTTCAGGCGAAGGGGATGGAACCATGACGTAGACCACGAGCTTGCAACTCCAGCGAAGGTGACGGTGCGGGCTGAGGAGGTCGGACGGTGGAGAACTCCGGCGGTGAAGCGATGTCGAAGGCGCTCGGACTTGGACGGATTGCGGCGCAACAAAGGCACAACTGGGAAAACCGAGTTAGGGTTATGGGAGAGGAGATCGAAGCACACGATCTGACGCGGTCGGGCTCCTTTTATAGGACTGGATGGGAGGAGTCCAAGTTGGGGCCGGCGCTGCCTTAGCGTGAAGGAACTGGACTCAGGTTTCCTGGAGGAATACGAAACACAGGGCATGGGCCACTGGTCGGCGATGCAAGGAAAAAGGAAAGGCAGTGGCGGCTCGGTTTGGGCCATACGCGCGCAAGGGAAAATGGCTGGGCCCTTCACGTGCAGAAGAATAGCAAAAGGCAGCGGCTGGGTTGGGCTAGCGAGCGACTACAGCTGGGCCTGCTTCACGCGCTCGCACGGAAAGGGAAACAAGCTGGGCTAAGGCTCGGTTGGAGATACGACATGAACAGCATTTGCGATTACTGTAGCACGTAGGATTCTGATGAACAGTACCCGACGGGTACTATAGCTTACGGTAGGAGAGAGAAACAGGGTGATTTTCGGAATTAAAGAAAATCCCAAAAATCAAGGAGGCCAAATAAATAGCAAACAAATCCAGAAAATACCAAAAAATTTCCTTGGAACACAAGGAAGCTAAATAACACATGTTTTTATTTAATTGATGTTTAGATTAGTCAAATTAAATATTTTTAATTTAGGAAATTCCCAATTAAGCTTTATTAATTCAAATAAAATTGGTGAAATTTTCGAGGGACCTAAACTACTCAAAATATTTTTGAAAAGCCAAATTTTGGGACGTTACAGCTGAGAGCTCTATAATCTACACACATGCGTTGGGTGCCATCTTTCTTTGCCACAAATATCACTGGAGCTCCCCAAGGAGAGGAACTCGGCCTAACAAATCCTTTGCTTTGCATTTCTTCAATCTATTGCTTCAACTCAACAAGGTCATTAACTGGCAATCTATACTGTTTGTGGTATGAGATTAATGAAGCGTCTACCTCGAATCAACTAGTTCCAGGTGTTGAGTATGAGTTTCTTTGGGAGAATTATTGTGTTCTTTGAGTTTGGAATGATTATTCTTGTTCAGATGCGGTGGATGGGTTTTCTGGGGTTATTGGTTCGTTGCAGTTGAGAAGAGTTCATCGGTCTTTATTGGTTTTCTTAAAGCAATCCTTCGATCTCCTGAATGACGAGTTGTTTTGCTGGTTATAACCATAGTTGATTTATAGGATTGATCTCTTATTTGGAAGTTCTGTTCTTTTTGTTGGGAGGCACGATTCGTTAATCGCTTGGTACCTTGGTTATTGGAAGCTTTAATTTGCATGTTCTTAAATGTGTGGAAGCTTTTGGCCCCAATGTATTCTTCTCGGGGTACTTTGAGTACTGAGTTTTAAGGCTTCCCTTTCATGAGGAAAAGCGTCAAAGTTCATTTGCATTGTCCTGCCTTGGTTAAGTCAGAGCAACTGTTGTCTTTCCGACTAGTGGGCTACCTTTGCTACTTGCAAACGTTGCTATTGACAAGATTATTCTTTGTTCATGAAAGTCCTACCTTTCTTGTTGAAAAATGTGATCTGGTGATTCATTTGGTATTTCAGATAATGGAGACTATCTTTTACAAACTTCATTGAAGAAAGTTTTGACTATACTCATTTCTTTTGGAATAGCTGGAGTGTTGGAGTTTAGAACCCTTCCTTCGAAACAAAAAGGTGTCAAACCCCTTTGCAAAGTTTTGTGGTGTTAAGTGAGAAATTGTAAGTAAAGAAGATAATTGATAATGTTCATGACATCAAGTTGGGTCTTTGGCATGAGGCATAATTAACCTTAACTTATGTCTTCGGTAGCGTAGCCGGTTAATTTATTGCTGCCTTGTAATGATTGCATGATGAGATGTGATTTAGAATGTATTAATTCCTAATTAGAATCAACAGGGTTACTAAGGAGAGTGGATATCGATATGAATCTATCTTGTAAACATCTATTTGATGATCTTACATAAATGCTAGATTTACCAAATTCCTGATATGCTAAAATTATTGAAACCTATATAAAGGACTAGATGGTTATTGGTGTATCGATTTGTGAAACCTTGTTTTATAGAAATTATGTTAGTAAATCTTTAATCATGTTTGAACTGGTTTCTAAACATAAGGTGAAATGTTGAATCTATGTATATAAACGGTTATGTGATTGCAGAAAGAATTAGCATTATATTTGCGCACATGATTAATACAATGGTCAATTGTTTATGAGAGCTGAAGTTGGTGTTGAGCACACCAACTGTTGAGTAGGTGAAATTCGTAAGTGGTCCTTGATAGCGTGCCTTGTGAAATTTGCTATTGCATAGTATGATCTTGTTAAAATAAATTTGCTTCAACCTTATGGCTAATGTTTCTTTGGGAAAGCTTTAGAATGGGGTAGTAAAGTTTGATGATTCTTGGCACTAATGTGCAGTAGGAGTAGTTGAGGATTGGAGTCAAGTTTTGTAACTTGCGGTTTAAATTGAAATGTGCTTAAACTTTCTGTTTTTTCGCTCAAGAGTTGTCGATTTTCAATAGCGATGTCTTATTCTTATTGGTTGATAATTGCTATTCTCTTTTGAGGGGTGTATGCCCTTAGCTGTGATCTCAACTTTTGTTTTCCAAGATCATTGCTATTGGATCAATTCTTTTGGTCTTGTGCTCACTGTGAGGAGCAACGTTTTTCGGTGGGACGAAACTTGTCCTTGTTCGCTTCTTTCTTTTGAGAAAGGATCAACCTTTTTGTGTTGCAAAGTTTTACAAAGTGTAAATTGGTAGCTGCTTGGTGGTGGTCAAGTATTTGTAGTGGTGAGATTTTGCTTCCAAGCTGTTGGAGGAGTAGTAGAAGATGAATTGGTTATGACCTGTACCTCTTGGGGAAAATTTGATTCAAATGGTATGATTGTTGCTGAAGTACAATTGATTGGTGTTGCGACCAAGTAAAACCTATGGTAAAGTGTGGTCCCAGAGCCCTAGTTTATGTTGAAATGTTGGGATCATCGAAAGTATGGAAATCTTGATCAAGTTATAGAGTGTCGCGATGGGGTTGTTAATACGAGGTTGTGTTTGTGATTCATGATGATGAGATTTAATGGGATTTAGAATACAAAGTAATTTAATCGTTGTGACAATTAATGAGATAGTATGAAAGGTTGAGTTAATGTCAAGAATGACTCGGTCTTATTGAGTAACCCCTTTGAGAGTAATAGTCTTGGTAGAAGTGATTTGGTCAGGAAACTGTTTACAGGATGATGCTAATGAGTGAGTATGTTGGAATTGTGGGAATGATTAGAGATTTAATCCGATGATTTTGTCTATCTGTTATAAGGGAAGTTCCCTATAGAGGTCTTGGAGGTTAAATTTGGGCTTTGCATTTTTATGCTAGAACTTTGGTCGTCCAATGATTGTGTGTAGAGAAAATAGAATTAGGGAGTATTCTGAGCAGTGGAATGAGTATTGATAGAACCCTTCTGATGTAGTACATGAGCGTGTGTCTGAGGATTTTGAGTTGTTATTCTTGAAAATTGGAGATGATGTGATGCGTGAGATCTATTTTGAGGTGCATTGGGTGCCACCTGTCAAATTGATGCCGTCAGTAGAAGGAGTTGACTAGAGTGTTTCGGTGGGATCAATAGAGTCTTTCCACAAAAGTGTGGATGATGTATTTTGGATTGAGCATATCTTTGAGGATGCTAATTTAAGATATTTGAGCTCATGGGGTATGCGATGAATTCGAATTCCAAAGTTTGAGAGAAATTTTATTCCTAAAAGAGAAACTGAGAAAAAGAGTGTTTCCTTAGGTAGTGAAGAGTTTTCTTGGTTCACGTTCGAGCTTGTATTGTTGACGGATGTCTTTCGCAATTTGAGCTTGCCTTTTTGATGGCATGTGTGGTCGGTTGCCCTTTCAACTTGTGTGGTGTTTATTTGTAAACAGTCTACTTGGAAGGCGGAAGGGATTTCATAATGAATCTTCGCTTCCGAATTTGACCCCCTTTTGTGCAAAGTTGCCATTTCGTGGTTGCAATGAGAATCCGTTATTTTCAGTTGGGTTTTGGGTATAAAAGATTTGTTCAAAGAAAATTCTGTTGTGCGTTCTTGGTTAAAAGAGGAGCTCCATGTTAGATGAAGGAACCGATTGAGAAGTGGGACAGGAGGTCCACGTGGGTTGTCCATGTTTTGTGTTGTAATACCAAACGGGAAGTTGGCCCAAGGTACATTGTTTCATTTTCAACAGTTGCATAAATTAGGAAGTGGACGTATCGCTATGACCGTCTCGGGTCCATACGCGAGGGACGAAATGTCTGGTGCGATCTGGTGCTAAATGAGTAGCTAAGCAATTCAAAGCTTGGGGTTTCGTTAAAGACATTGACCATCGAGTAGGGTCTTACCTTCGATTCTCTTCTAATGAGTGTACCTGAAAATGCCGGGTTGAGGGTTAGGACTGACGTTGTTTTACGTCGATGCCTTGTGGTCTTATCTTTCCGAGAGATAGGCCACTTGGGAGCTGGAGTCTCGCGTGCGCGAGTATTATCTAGGCATGTTTGCTCCTGGCACGTGTTGATAGATGTTTCTTTTCTGTGGCAATTGTTCTTTTGAGTAGGACGACGAGTAGAATTCGGGGTCGAATTCTGTTTAAGGGGGGTAAAATGTAATATTCTAAATTTCATAAGTGGGATTAAAGGAACTAAAATGAAAATTAAATAGAAATAGAAAGCAAAAATTCAGTTTTTAGGCGGAGTATTAGAACCGGGCCTTTGGCCCAATTGAAAACAAGCTTAAAAGTAGGAAACCAAACCCTAGTTTTTCCCCCAAATCCCTACCCCTGCCCAGCCACCTTCCCCAAAAATCTCTGCCCCTACCGCCGCTGGTGCTTGCTGCTGCGTGCTCTCGTGCCGCTGCGTGAGCGTGCTCGTGCTCGTCTTGCATTGCGTGAAAACAATTGCTTCAGGTCGCTTTTCATAAAAGTCTAGTCATTCTATGCGTGTTGTTTCCTCACGCGTCTTCTTCTTCTGCCGCAACAATGCAGCGTCTTTGTTCTTCTTGAGTGATCTGCGAGTCTTCTTCCGCCGAGAGGATTTACTAGCCTCTGCATGTTAGCCTTTGCTGCTACAGCAAGAAAGGGAGAGAGAGAGGGAGGAATTTGGTGCTGCTGCAGTGGAGAAGGAGCCCAGCAAGGAGAGGGGAAGAGGAAGATCGTGGGGCTGTCATTCAATCGAGACGGAGGAAGAGGGAGTGTGAGGAGATTTTCCTCGTGCGGTTAGATCAGTGTCATCCTGAGGGTCTTCAAGGGTATCAATTGAATTCCTCACTGTTTTGATTGATTTAGATTCATGTTTTGCTTTGGCTAGTAGATCGAATTCCTACTACGATTGAACAGATTCGGTCTAATGGTTGGTGCGACTATTTTCATCTATCTATATTCTAAATCTGAGGATCTCGTCTCCTAGAGAGTTGTAGGTTATGTCTTCAGCTCATGGGTTCTAATTTCACTAATTTCCAATTTACAGTTTTAAAGTTATGGTCTTTTTCGTTGCTGCTGTCCACAAATCTGTCAAAACGTAGCAGAAATATTAACGGTTAGGTTTCAATTTGTTAAAGGACGATTCAGGGCTGTCCACCACAATGAATGTTGTATCACTTTATCTTAGCTTTCCAGATTGGTAAAGAACACTTTATTTGGATCTGTAGAACAAAAGATATGTAAGTTTCAATTTGATCTGTCGGTTTGTTCGCTCGGTTTAAACGAAGAATTTGACCCGTGTGCCACTTTTTGTTAAAGGCGAAATCTTAGTACCGCGCCAACTAGAGTTTTGTAGCTTACAATCTTAGCTTTTCAGAACGACACGAAACTTGGGTTTTGGTTAATCCCATCAAAAAATATGCTTGTTTCTTTACTGCTGTCCAAACTAGATTTCTGCTTAGCTTGTAGTCTAGTTAAGTCGATCGAGTGTTTAAACTTGTGTTATGGGAAAACGTTGTAGAGTGCTGCGATTAAGGACCTGTTACGCATGGTTGATTGATGTCTAGTGTCATTCTTGTTTACCAGGTGGTGGTGAACCCCGGTCCTAGATCGTTACGCCTTTTGTCTACTGTCTCACGGTGAAGGCAAGTGCAAGTATTATTAATGTGTTGTTATATTATATACTTGATGAATGTCATAGTTGATTAATGTTGATTGTTGCTTGGTAATTTTGATGAGCCTAAATGTCATAGTTTAATGACGATACTTACTACTTGGGAATGTTTACATGATGCTGCATGCTAATGGTTACCTAATGATGCGTACATGTTATTGTTTATATGGTGATGCCTGCATGATAATGGTTATATGCTGATGGCAAGAATGATGGGACAAGGTGAGCAATGAGGCTACCTTGTTAATGATGAATCATGATAACGATAATGGACATGCGCATTTGCATTTCTACATGTTCATTTCAGAACCTTGGACTACGTGGTAGCCAAGGGTTGTTTCCTTGAGATCCCCGTCCTGCATTGGACGGGCCTGGTCCCCACACTCGTGGAGTGTGGGCTTTGGATCCCTGTGCCTAAAGGGCACAGGCTTAGGGTATGTATCGACGGATACATACTCGACATTACCGGTAATTGCAAAGAAGTGAAGTATTTTGCATTCATAGCATATCCATTGCATTTCTGCTTAAGAGATGGAGTTGTGGTATATAATGTTGTGTTCCTGGTAGGACTGTTTGTTCCCTCTGACTGCTTATGATGCTGTCATAAGAGATGGGTTTGTCATATACCATGCTGTTATTCATGATGGAATTGTTTATTCCCTTTGACTATTTATGATGCTATTGTATGTTTTGCTATTGCACTTTGTCGAAGTCGTGGACTCACACTTGTCAGGTTGTGCTTGCTAGGTACCTCTCGAGGCAAATGACATATATGGGAAGGGGTAGACTTGGTGTACGTCACATAATCACTAACCACAATGAATAACCTAGTCCATTTATCCACAATTCCTATTCTTGTTAAATGCTCTAGATTCAGATTGTGACCATCCTTCGTGGTGGATGTCTTAATTGTGGTCACGGATCCATTTATGTTCTTATCATTCGTTGATTGAGTTCATTTAATTCTCGTTGATGGATTAGAAGGTTTGGTTGATGGTTTATTGATATGTTGAAATTAATTGGTTCAGTAGAGTCTCAATAATTTGTAATAGAGTTGATTAGAGGATTATGGATGCCTTTTTGATTATGCTATAGTTGCTTAGCTTATCCTGGATGTCCTTTGATGATCGTAAAATTAGATGATTTGATTGTTGAATATTGTTATATTAAACTGTTTGAACCTCCGGTATGGCCATCTATACAAAGGAGATTCTGCCAGATTTTAGAGAAATGCCTTAGTTTTTTTTTGGTTAGAATGTTAGTTCAGTAGCAGACCAGGCTCATGTTGAGTTTGATTGTTAGAATTAGGTCATTCATGAACTAAAAGCTTGGTTGATGGTTGATATTATCAACCTTCATGATATGGTTGGATTAGCAATGAGTTAGTGAACTGCGTATAGACTCTTGATAGTATTATTGTAATCGACTCAATCTGATTAGATGTTTGAGATTGAATTGTTGACGAATTCTGATTCAATTCTTGTATCCATTCTTCTAGATACTGATCTTTTTAGGTACTATTTGAAAGTTGGTTGAAATTATTCCGTAGTGTTGTTGTATGTTAGTCTTTTATGTAACTTTTTGGCTTTCGCATAGCCAGGGTGTTACACTATCAAGTCTGCAGATAAAGGTACTCCCAAGATTTCCAAGGAAAGATTTGGGCAGAAGGAACTAGTCCTCATTTCAGAGCCCGGAGAGTGGATCAGCATAGGATTTACTAAAGGAGATATAGATAACCCATTACTACCCACAAACTTAGAAGAGATAAATGAATGAGAAGCTTTGGAATAAAAAAGAATGGTTGTCGGTACTGAATTGACAAGGAACGTACCGAGAACCACATCCGATGCGGTTTGTGCTTCTTTGGACGTGACATGATTTACACGTCCTTTAATATATTGCACTGAAGGCTTCGAGTTGGTGTTGTTGCTAGGAGCTGAGGGCCCTTGTCCAAATCGGTTGGGGGTTGAGGTTGTAGCTTGAAGCTTCTTCGGGCATTTGCTAGCATAGTGCCCAACTTCATGGTAGTAAAAACATATGACTCCAGCTGTTGAGGACATGGATGGCTTCTTCTGGACATGGCTTCCTGGGGAAGTCCCACAGAAACTAGAAGTGTAGGGACGCCTTGCTTGCATGGGAGACTTTGAAGGGGAGGAGGCCGCAGGTCTCTTTTGCTGAAATTGAGAGGTCTTGGGCCTGGAAAAACCCTCGGATCTGAATTACTGAGCTGCCTTCCTCTTCTTATGGTTCTCCATCTCAATATGCTTGCCCTCTTGACAAATGGCCTTGCTCACAAGCTACTGAAAATCTGGGTAGTCATGAGCAAGGAGCTGAACCGAAAGATCATCATTGAGCCCCTCCAAGAAGCGCTCTTGCTTGGACTCATCAGTGGCCACATCTTCGGGTGCATATCTTGCTAATTGGTTGAACTTGTGGAGATATTCACTTATAGTATGATTTCCTTGGCGCAAAGATCTGAATTATTTCTTCTTTAGCAACATCATACCATGTGGAATGTGTGCACGGCGAAAATCTTGCACAAATTCCTCCCAAGTTATATTCTGAGCATCATCATGGGACTGAGTGAAGTTGTCCCACCACTCAGTGGCTGGTCCATGGAGTTGGTGAGAGGCAAACAAAACCCTCTCACGGTCAGTACACTAGATCATGTCCAACTTTCTTCCCAGTGCCCTGAGCCAGTCATCAGCTTCCATGGGCTTAGTAGTACTGGAGAATGTGGGTGGCCTCATTCTTATAAACTCAGAAATATTTGCCCTTGGAGGAGGTGGAACATATACAGGAGGTTGGGCTACTGCTGCTTCTTGAAGGTTCTGAGTTTTGGTGATGGACTGAGCTAGCAAGTTGATCAACTGTGCTTGATTTGCCATCATTTCATTCTAGTCTGGTCCTTGAGCTGGAGGAGGTGGTGGTTGCGGCACTGGGGTCTCTGGATCACCCCTAGAGGCTTGGCCTTGACCACTAGTGCTGCCACTGCCTCTAGTTGTCACCATCTGCCAGAGGTCCAAGGGGTAGGAAAGAGATGAGAGAGCTAAGGGGAAGTAGGGATGGCAATCTTGCCCGATTACCCGCGTACCCGCGGGCAAAAACCCTAATAGAGGTGGGTATGTTCTTCGTTTATTGCCCACGGGCATGTTCACGGGGGGCAAACTCTGCCTGATGGGTAAACAGGCATGGGTATGGGGGAGCTCCACCCGTACCCGTTCCACCCGATTACCCGCCATCTCCTACTGACAAGTGGGCCATATTTTAAAAACCCTAACCTGCCCTTACCTCCCCTCCTCGTCCACCAGACCAGGCACAGCCGCTACTCCCCTCCAATCCCCCATCTCACTCTTTTGGAGGCACAGCCGCCACTCCCCTTCGGATCCAAGGTCTCTTCCTCCCCCACTCGCTCTCTTCATTGCCACTCCCGGTCGACACAACCTAGGCATGCTCTCTCTCTCTCTCCCATTTCTTCCCCAATCTCTCTTCCTCCCCATGGCTCTCTCTCTCCTTGAGTTTCTTCTGGCCAAGACTCAGCTAGGTCCCGCGTCTCGGCCGCCGCAGACCACCGCCGTGCTCCTCCCGGCCGCTTGGTGTTCTTGCACTGCCCACCACGCCTTTGCGCCTCCCCTTGGCTAGGCCCTGTGAGGCTCGGCCGCGCCTCCCCTCGGTCCAGCGCCACTCCTCCAGTCCATGCGCATGCCTACGCAGCCCGGTCTACCCGCTCGCCTCCGCCTGCCGTGCACCTTCCTACGCGCTTGTGGCCATGCGACTCGGCCTCCAGCCGTCGCGCTGTCGCCCTTGCCTGGCCCGTGTTCTGGTGGCATGGATTTAGTTCATCCCCTTTTCCCATCTGTCTATTTTGGTTTTCTGGTTCGATTTTGATTTTACTTTTTTTGATGTTGTTACTTATGGTTCAAGCATGGAGAGGATAAAGAGGTTAACTCCTGGTGGTGTTGGATTTGCTTTTGATGCTAGATGGTTGATGTTAGATTGTTAGATCCAAATCCTCCCGGGCTTCCGGCGATCGCCGCCACTCCGCCCCCGTCCTCCTCCCGGCCACCGCCCCTCCTCACGCCCGGTCGCCACCACTCCCAGTCCTAGACGAAGCGCTCCACCTCCAGATCTAGATCCTCCTGGCTCTGACCGACCACGCCCAGATCCTCCAGTGCGCGCCTCCTCACGCCCGATCGCCTCCTCCCGCTCGGCCTCCTCCTCAAAGCTGGCTAAGGCCCTTGGTTCAATTGCAGGTAACTAATACCACAGGGTTTGTTAGAATGCCATTTACTATCTTGAATACATGCATATATATTAATGATTATGGCTTATTGATGCTTTATGAATCTTGTTGAGTTGCTTTGGAGTTTTGATAGACAATGCACCTTTGAAGTTTGATCGAGTGGCTTAAAAGTTTGTCCGTAACCATCATGTAGATCATGTAAATCACTTCTCTGTTTAGTCAATTATTAAAGCATTTCTTGTGCATATAAACAATGCATTATACGGGTTTCTAATGCACTATAGATAAAAACTCATTGCAGCACCACTTTACTTCTGAGATTATTGTTCACATAGAGGTTTCGGAATGGGTCATTTCGCTTTCACCATCGGACTCCAAATGCAGTGTGCTTTCTGGTTGGCAGTGATTTGCATGCTACCATGATATATGTCTTCAGTGGCAGATAAGATATACTTCGGACTTAGTGCCAACCTAAGGTAGAGTCGTAAGCTACATTCTTTTATTTCATTAGTCTAAAATGGTATTTGGTTGGTACAACTATGTTAAATTTGGTCTTTGTTCCTGCACTGATCTTTCAGTGATTCTAAGTTTATACTTATGCTTAGAGGAACATTTAAAATATGTTAAACTTTACTACTTGGATATGTAGATCTAGTACATTGTCAGCATGGTGTGCTCGGGTCAGTAGTAGTGAACAGATTACCACATTCGTTGACTATTTGGTACTGATACCACAACATGAAATCGATGCTCCATTTTGTAGTGTTTGCCTAACATCCGATCTGATGTTTACTGTCATATACATTGTTCATGTCATTTTAGTTGTGCACTTTCTCGAAAGGAAGCTTTAAAAACTATGTATTCAGCTAACATGTTAGATAACAAGAGCCGCTTCAAACTTCGTGTTGAAAAAGATTGTGAAAATTATTGTGATGGCAGAGAAGCACTTGATTTCTACTCCCTCCAGTCCAAAAATGATGCTTTTTTTTTTGGCTTTTTGCAGTCTTCAAAAGGGAAGCACATGAAAGTGGCATGTTCTTCGGGCTGGAGAGAGTATTCACTATCTTCTGCATCAGGAGACTTGTTAGCAAATGCACCATGTATAATGTGGATACATATTACATGCAATGTGGATACCAAAACTTGAAAATAATGCATTAACTATGTCTTTGTGTTCAAGTCTCCATAGTTGTACATTATTTGATTTGTAAACTTAATTTGTTTATGTGTGAGGAACTATGTCGGTTTGTATTTTCATTTTATTTGTTGAACTTGATTAGTTGTCTTGTCGAACTTGATGTGTGAATTGTGATGAATTTCATGTGTGCATTGTTTATGTGTGATGAGCATGCCCGTGGACGATGGGTACCTGCGAGCGATGGGTACCCACGAGCGGCGGTGCATTATTCGCGGGTAAACGGGCATGCCCGCGGGCGACGAGTATGGGCAAGGTTCTTTGCCCATCATCCTTCGCGGGCATGCCCGTGGGGAGAAATTGGGGTCGCGGGTATGGGTATAGGTAAGCAATACCCGTACCCGCCGTGCCCGATTGCCATCCCTAGGGGGAAGAGGTTAAAACCAGCAAACCACAGAAAACAGCAACTTAAAAGATCAAAATCGCTCTACTCGAAGCTCACTGCCTTTAGAGCAGCAAACAAAAGGTCGTGGCCACAAGGGGTGGTCTTTGCAAAGAGACCCGAGAAGAGGTCTTTGCAAAAACTGCCACTATTGACCACGAGCTGGGAGGTCCTAACAAAGGAGAAGGCTTAAAACACAAAGGTTAACTACCACTGGACCTCCTGAGGATATGACAAGGGAAAGGGGACCCAATTACTTTATTAAACAATGAGGAAAGCAAAAGATAAGAGAAAGTGAGGTAAGTAGAGATACAGAGAAGAGGTAAGGACAGAAAGATGACTCAGGTAAGGAAGGAACAAATTATTTCTCTTATTTTGCAAAACACATTTTGAACTTTCTTCTAATGACCATTCTACTAGGCTACGACCTACAGTCAACTTGGCTCTGATACTACTTGTGACGACCCAGTCGAGCTTCACCCGAGAGGTCCTCCAAGACCTCCCTGGGAGTTCACCAGGATCTCCCAGGAGGTCCAGAGGGTCTCTCGGGCAGTCCACCAAGGCCTCCCAGGAGCTCCAGCCAGACCTCCTAGAGGTCTAGGGAACTAGCCCAAGGAGGTCTTGAGACTCAGGATCTTCCTAAGAGCCACGACCAGACCTGAGGGGGAAGGTCAAGAGGCCAACCCGAGGAGGTCATGGGACTTGGAAAAGTCCTAAATCTCCTGTGAATTGAACTAGTCCCAAGGATCAATGGCTAGTTCACATAGCATACATAAGTGGCAACATACATCGACACAAACTTTATTATCACGGAAGAGTTGATTACAAGGTTTTTGTGACGACCCGGCCAGGGGCTTCACCCGAGAGGTCCTCCATGACCTCCTTGGGAGTCCACCAGGACCTCCCAGGAGGTCCCAAGGATCTCTCAGGCAGTCCTCCCAGGCCTCCTAGGAGGTCCAGCCGGACCTCCTGGAGGTCTAGGGAACTAACCCGAGGAGGTCTTGAGACTCAGGACCTCCCCAAGAACCACGACCAGACCTGAGGGAGGTTAAGAGACCAACCTGAGGAGGTCATGAGACTTGGAGAAGTCCTAAACCTCCTGTGATCCGAACCAGTCCCAAGGATCAATGGATAGTTCTCACAACAATTACAAGTGATAACATACATCCACAAGAGATGTTATTAACAGCAAAAGAGTTGATTACAAGGGTTCCGCTTACAAACCAACAAGAGCAATAAACACAGTGGAAACAAAAGTCAAGTCCATCCAATACACCACAGGCAATTGGCTGGAGATCGGCCTAGTCATCTTGAGCTTCATCATCCTCAAAGTCCTCTCCTACTCAATGGTTAATCAAGCAAGAGTGAGCACAACAACCGTGCTCGCAAGTTACACCCGTCAATTAACAGAATGATATGCATACATGGATATCACAAGGGAGAGCTTATATGGTTAATTTGCGTAAAGCCATGTTTATTTCCAATTACAAGTAGTAAGTTCCAAAGCATATAAACATAATTAAAATTCATTTGCAAAGTCTTATTTTTCAGTTGGATAACATTCATCAATATGATGGTGAAGGATACCCTCCTGTCACAAGGCTCCCTGCCCAACCCATTTGGATAGAAATCCAAAAACCATTTTTAACCAACCATTTTGAAAACAAACTAGAGGTCTATCTTTGAGCAGCTTTGCTAGCATGTCCATAACCACGGACACGGCTATTTGAATAGTTTTGCACTCTGCAGAGGTGTGCAGCTTTACCCACAAGAGGTAATCCATTTATACTGTCTACTTACACACTCTCGAAGGTGTGCGACGAAGGGATTACCACAAGGCCTTTACAATGCATCATCCCACCGCAATCCACCCTACTCTAAGGTTTCACCCCACCCTACAGATAGAAATCCGTAGAGATCAAGGGCCCCCTCTTGAGCCATGTGAGAATAACATAGTCATGAAAGACAGGCCATAAAAGACCACCCACACCCTAGTCGGATCAACTGCGATGGAACTTTGCAAATTATTGAACCAGGTCCCACCCACACAGGACATGTGGTTGCACGATAAGGCATAGCAAAATACATTTGCAGACCGGTCCTTAACTGACCTGGGTAGCTAACCACAACCCCGAGCTTCGATCAACCATAACAGGCATGATCCCGTGCATGGACATGCACCAACCAGTCAACCAACTCTGCCCAAGTCTAAACCATTTTCCATTTATACCTTGCTTTGCCAAAACATTTGTAAAACCTCCATGGCACACCAATGCCATGGTCATGTGCAAAATCTTCATGACACACCAATGCCATGGTTATTTGCCAACCACCATGACACACCAAGATTCTTTAGCTAAAACTTCCCAAATCAAGATTCTTTAGCTAAGTGGTAATTTTTGGCTAAAACTTCCCAAATCAAGATTCTTTAGCTAAGCATGGCTAAGCTTCAGTTTTTCAAAGGTCTTGGTCCACATCATTACGTAAAACCAGGTTTTGCCTAGGGTGACAATCATGTTCGGTTCCAAGGTGACAGTGGCCATACCAAGAGATTTAGGCATAACTAAGATCGTAAAAGCACGTGTTGAAATACTTAGTAAAGTATGCATGCATTATCATTTGAAATGGAACATAGATATGTTGAAATAATGGGTGCAACATGGTCAAGAGTGTAACTTGCCTTGCTCAAAGGCCTGGGTGTCTTCTTCTTCTTCGGAGAGCTCTTGCTCCTTAGTGTCTTCACAATCTACATGAGGAAACCAAAGCAACTCAATACAAAGCTCAAATAAGATCCAAAGAAACTTCAACGAAACTCCAAAATAAAACCAACAGAGAGGCTAGGTTAGTTTGGAGGAGGTCCAAGAAGCTTGCTGGAAGAGGTCTGAAGCTCAAGGGAGGAGGTCCAAGAGCTTGCTGGAGGAGCCAGAGTGTAGAAATGAGCAAAAAGGGTAAAGAGGAAGGGCTGCCCAAGCTTTTATAGCCAGAGCCACCGAGATTTCCAAGGGCTCTCGGGCTCTAAAGCAAGTGGAGGAAATGATAGGAGTTGGTAAAAGATAAGACAAAAGGTAGCTCAGAGCTCCCAAAAGGTGGTAGCATTTAATGCGACACAACAGGCATTAAATGCTTGAAGACTTCCAAGTGCCAAGGACATGGTCAAAGGATAAAGAAAGAGGTTGTGACTGACAAATGGGGCTAGTCAAAGCTCAAGGGGAGGTCCTACGGAGACCTAGAAATGATCGCGCAGTGGTCAGAGGAGGTCCTCAAAGGGGAGGTCCTGATGGTCAGATCCACAAGGGGGAGGTCCTAACGGTCAGATCAAATCAAAGGGGAGGTCTGGACGGTTAAGATCTCTAAAGGGGAGGTTCTCACGGTCAGATCTAACAAAGGGGAGGTATGAATGGTTAAGATCTCCAAAGGGGAGGTCCTAATGGTCAAATCTAACAAAGGGGGGTCTGAACAGTTAAGATCTCCAAAGGGGAGGTCCTAACGGTCAGATCTAACAAAGGGGAGGTCTGAACAGATAAGATCTCCAAAGGGGGAGGTCCTAACAGTCAGATCTAACAAAAGGGAGGTCTGAACACATAAGATCTCCAAAGGGGGAGGTCCTAACGGTCAGATCTAACAAAGGGGAGGTTTGAACGGTTAAGATATCCAAAAGGGAGGTCCTAACGGTCAGATCTAACAAAGGGGAGGTCTGAACGGTTAGTATCTCCAAAGAAGAGGTCCTAACGGTTAGATCTAACAAAGGGGGGTCTGAACGGTTAAGATCTCCAAAGGGGAGGTCTTAACGGTCAAGATCTAAACAAGAGAGGTCCTGACGGCTAAGATCTCCAAAGGGGAGGTCTTAACGGTCAAGATCTAAACAAGGGAGGTCCTGACGGCTAAGATCTCCAAAGGGGAGGTCTTAACGGTCAAGATCTAAACAAGAGAGGTCTTGACGGCTAAGATCTCCAAAGGGGAGGTCTTAACGGTCAATATCTAAACAAGAGAGGTCCTGACGGCTAAGATCTCCAAAGGGGAGTTCTTAATGGTCAAGATCTAAGCAAGGAGGTCCTGACGGCTAAGATCTCCAAAGGGGAGGTCTTAACGGTCAAGATCTAAACAAGGGGGGTCCTGACGGCTAAGATCTCCAAAGGGGAGGTCTTAACGGTCAAAATCTAAACAAGGGAGGTCCTGACGGCTAAGATCTCCGAAGGGGAGGTCTTAACGGTCAAGATCTAAACAAGGGAGGTCCTGACAGCTAAGATCTCCAAAAGGAAGGTCTTAACGGTCAAGATCTAAAGAAGGGAGGTGAGCGATAGCAAGATAAGAAGCGGGAGAAGCGGGAGCCATTGGATTTCAATCAAACGGACCAAAGTGATTGGGCCGTTTGGACCATCCAGAGCTAACGCTATATATCAGCCCTTGAACTGGACCGGGCAGTCCAAAATGGTTGGGACGTTCAGACCGGCCAAACGCCTCTGTAGATCGGACCGTCCAGCAAAGATCTGAGGGCTCGGAGAGGGTGGGACGTTCGAACCATCCGAACGTCTCAACAATATCAAACCGTCCAACGCAAATCGAATGGTACACAAGCGATAAGGGTCTGGATCAAGCGGAAGGCTCGAACGGACGCGAGGGAGGTCCAGGTGAACCTAGGGGTGGTCCAAATGAACAAGGAGGAGGTCCTAGAGGACATGGAGAGGTCCTGAAGGACACAGGGAGGTCCAAATAAGCAAGGAGGAGGTCCTAGAGGACATGGGGAGGTCCTGAAGTACACGGGGAGGTCCAAATAGACAAGAAGGAGGTCCTAGAGGACATGGGGAGATCCTGAAGGACACGGGGAGGTCCAAATAAACAAGGAGGAGATACTAGAGGATATGGGGAGGTCCTAAAGGACACGGGAAGGTCCAAATTTGCACTTTTTTTGGGGGTGCCTGTGCACCAGGGGCACCCCCTACCGCCGCCATTGTGCAGGAGATGCATTGGGTGAAGGAGAGGCTGGCCGGAGACCGGGCGTTGTTCGTGAGCCGATGGTCGTCGTTATAACGACCTATTTCTGGGATCAACAAACATTTCACAACTAGTTGTGAAGTGAGAAGCATCACAACCAAACTTTCGATTACAATAAAAACCAAACTTTTATTACCCAAGGTTAAGACTTAACAGCCAGTTTTAACACTAACACGGGCATCCAAACCCAAAGTTAATATATTACAATACAAAAAAACTTCCGAACCACAGGCACGCTTGGGCTCGGTCGAGACCTAATACTAGTAATCACTATCATCCGGAGGTTCACCAAAACCTTCCTCAACAAGATCTTCAGAGTTCTCCCAGTTTTCTTCTGTAGTTAATTTAGCAAGTATGAGTACACAACCATACTCAGCAGGCGACATGGATAAACTGATTAACTACATGTGAGGAGTTCAATGGATTGTTTAGGGTTTACCATATCAGGTCCGGTGGATGCATCACTTGAGATAAAACAGTAAAATCATACTAATATAATCTCAGGGGTTTACTTAACAATTGCAATTACCATCTTAATTAATATATCAAAATCTCTACTTATGCCTCATATATTGGAATCACCTATGAACACAGCTTTATTAACTAGAAGCACGATATTTTCGAATACCATTAATTGTACTCTACAGAATTGCCCAGCTTTACTGAGAAAATACCTCAAACTCATACTATTATGTAATATACACGCAACCTGATAGCGTGCGACTCAGTTGAGATAACAAAGCATCTCCACTGCTCAACCTTTCTAGCCTCTACCCGGTAAGTCTTTGGACAATACAGCCATCGGTAAATCACCGGCCAATGGTGAAGTACGTGGTCCGACGCTGACTGTTCACACCATTGTGTAGTTCAGCACGTGCCCTAACCAGATCACTCATGACTCACCCCCAAACCGCGACTACTCTATCACACAAGAGTAGGTGTCATCTTGTAGATATTCAATTGGAAGAGTAGTGTACTAAGACAAGTTAGATTTACCAAACCCATGGTTGAGCGATTACTGTGTCTGTTATTTGGCACAAGGTTCTAGTCCTTACCTATCTTAAAGTGAGGCGATGGACTAACACCAACTCATGGTTGTCCACCTATTGATCTCACATTCGACTCACTTTTATCAAGTCTAATGGGTTGTCCAACTTCCTGGTCTCAACCCTCAACTCTCCACCAAACCATTGGTGGTTAGCCAATACTATTTTCATAATTTAAAAACGCATTGTGTGAAAATGCCAAATATTTAGTTATCATTTTATGTAACATAAACTTGTTAACGTGAATATGGCCTACAAAGAATAGGAGGTCTTGTATGTGGGGTGATGAAATTTATCTACTCATCTAACATTCAAAAAATATAATTGTGATAATAAAGTAATTGGCTTAAATACAATAATGAAATTAATAATGTAAGTACATAAAATATAGGTTCAAAATGATCAAATGGATGCAACTTGTCTCCTTGCTTAAAGTCTTCTATTAACTCGTCTTGTCCGGTGCTTTTCGGAGATTGGTCGTCGAAGTCGGGACCTAACGCAAAATAAAATAACCCAAATAAAATATCTAGTCTCAACAAGGAATGAGCTGGGAACAACATGCAAGTAAAATAAAGTAAGGAAAATAATTAAAAGAGAAAGGTGGTGTAGTGAATATGATTTAATGGGTACTTGATCGGGTTAAACAGAGTCAAAATTAATGTTCATGAGCTCGAAACGGTCGAAATGGATATGTATATGTCTTATTGGGTTTGGATAAATAGTGTAGGGCATGGTGAACATTGATGGGTATGGTACTATTTGCTAACGGGTTTGGATAGAAACAGTAATGGGTTGAATAGTGTTGGGCTAAATGAACAATATTGGGCTTGTCTCGGGCTGGGCTTTGAATAGAAATGGGCTACATAGTGTTGCATAGTATTGGGCTAGTTCGGTAGTTGGGCTCACTTAATGGCCCAAATGGGCATTCGGCCCACTATGACCTTTAAACCGAAGTGAGCCCAGCTCCCTTTTTCTTTCTTTTCTTTGTGGGTTTCTTCTCTATTTTTCTCCCGCTTTGTCCGACGGCGACGGCGGCAACTGCGGTGGCAGTGGTGGTCAGCGGTGGTGAGGGAGAGTGCGGTGAGTACCTACATGGCACGGGGGTTCCATTTTTGGGCTCGGGAAGGGCCAGAGGTGGTTCAGTAGGGGCTCATGGCAGCGGCGGCGGTGGTGCAAGGTTGAAACAGGGCAATAGGACGGCGGCGCTCCAGCCATGCTCTGGCCAAATTGGCTAGGGCTTGAGTATTAGTGGGTGGAGGGCATCACGAGGGTGGAAAAGATGGAGCTCGGGGAGGTCGGAGGAGGGCTAGCAACGGTGGTCGCGGGCGGTGGAGCTATGGCGCACGGTGGCAGCGCAATAGCAGCGGGAAGGGGATGAATGGTGGTGGGGTTGGGTTTGGGAGGTCTAGGTGATGCTGGTGACAGGGTTAGGATTGCAAGGAATAGAGGGTCATGGTGGATTGATGTCAGGCTCACTGGGGAAGAAAGAGGAGAGGCAGCAATTCAGGCTCTTGGTCGGAGTTGGGGAAGATGGGGATGGTCAGAGAGGTGGAGTGGGCGATGGTGATGAGAATGACGTGGGGAGGGTGTTGGAAATATTCCCTAGAGGCAATCATAGAGATGATTATATTTCATTATGTTCATGACATTGGATAATATGTTATCTTGTTCCTAGAATGATATTGTTAATATTTATTATCAAGTATGTGACTTGATTGTGAAACTCTATATTTCTGCGATAATTATTTTTATACGATCCCTGGTCGTAAACATATGAGGACACATATGAATAGACTAGCATATGTATTGGTTGATGACTATGTTTCATGAGTCATGGATATGAAGATATCAAACCAATAATATGGACACATGTTAGAGAACATGATGTTGGATAAGACCCACCTTGAGACACTATTGAGATTGTTATGATTCTATGTGTCATTAGTTGGTCTCAAGCAATGATGATGTATAATCCTTAGACCTGAGATCAGCATGGTTTCCTACATGTGTAATAGCACTCTTAGGGGTTGCCAAACGCTACACCGTAACTGGGTAGTTATAAAGGTAGCTTTTGGGTATGCTATGAAACATGCAAAGGAATGTGACTGGTCGGATATGGAATTTGCCCCTCCTAACATAACAGAAGAGATGTCTCTGGGCCCCTTGTTGTGATCGGATAAAGAAAGTGCATGGCCATGCCACTAGTAGTCGAAGTGTTTGACCACGTGAAGTTATCCGACACCTGATCGAGAAAGTATTGAACAGTCCATGGATGACACAACATCTCACCTGGAGTTCAGCCAGACATCGTGAGGCAAAGGGAGTATACACAAGTAGGTCGTTAAGTTCGATTAGTTACGAACTGGTTGTATAGAGATACGAGCTGGTCGTAGACTGGTCAAATGTAATCACAGACTGGTCGTAACCTGGTCGTAAAGAGTTACGAACTGGTTGTGACCAAATACAAACTGGTCATATAAAGATAGGACCTGGTCATAAGTGATGAGGACCTAGTCGTAGATCAAGTTACATCAAGGTTCGTTCGATATTATTTGTGTGTATTCGGGAATCGCTATGTTCTGCTAGGAACCGCTACGACTCGTGGTTAGAAAGGGTTTCCGAGTCACAACCGAACTACGCATGAACCTACAGGGTCACACACTTAACGGGTTGGAACAAACCAATATGAATACAATTCGTAAACGTGTTCGGATAGGATCCGTTACGAGCACTATATAAGGAGATGCATGAGGCTGTTGGGCGTTACGAGTTTTTACACCACCGAAACCCTAGTCGCCATCTTCCTGAGAGCTCTGCCGTGCAACTTGGTGCTAGTACACCGAGGTACGGTTGTTCCTTCCCTGGACGTGTGGATGCCGTAGAGACGCTACTACGATTGTTGTGCTTGAGAACGATCCGCGATCTTCACAAGGAACTACAGAGGTTGCTGGAGGAGATGATCGACTACGACCACTGCATCGACGTGATCGACGTTGGACGATCGACTACGACCACTACATCGACGCGCTCTTCGTTGGACCAGGCTGCTCCAACCCTTCTTCTGCTGCTCTGCGCATCTGGTGGTAACGATCTATGATCATCTACTTGCTTGGCTTCCTGTTTGCGTGGTAGAAATTTTTGATTTGTAGCTATCGTAGCCTATTCACGACCCTACAGAGGGGTGGCTTTTATAGTGTGCGAAGGTGATGGCGGCAGTGTGCAGCTCGAGCGGGTGCAGAATGTGGCGGCGTCGTGTGTGGCCGTGCGCAATCGGTGCCGGGGAGGGGGAAAAGCAAGCGATGTGGTGGTGGTGCCGTGGCGTCGCGGGAGCAGCTCGGTCACACTAGCGCGGGCGCGGGAGCTTCGGAAGATGGTAGGGGCAGCGGCGGGGCGTCTAGCACCTAGCGCGGGAGTTAGCACGGGTGAAGGTGCGAGGCAAACCGGCGTTAGTGCGGGCGAAATAGGGAGCAGGAGGTGGTGAGTCTTTGGCGCGGGTGAGGATGAAGACGAAGGACCGATTCAGTTGTGATGCGGCGCATGGTGGCTTGACGCAAAGAGGAAGAAGAACAGGTAGAAAACAACTTGGCAAAAGGTGCCTTTGGGCTAGAGAAGATGGAAAACTAAAAAGGGAAAGCAGAAAGGGAGGGAAATTTTTCGAATGTGGCAAAAACTCAAAATTGAACTAAAACTCCAAAAACTTTTGAAATTCCAAAATTTTCGAGTTGTTTCAACCTACCCCCCCCCCCTTAAAAAGAATCTCAACCTCGAGATTAACTCAAAGCCAAGGGATAGGTTGGGAAAATCATGTTGCATTTTCGATTCCTTTTTCCATGTTGCTTCTTCTGTCGCAAGATTCTTTCAAAGAAACTGAAAGGGTGGCTCCTTGATCAATTAAAAACCAATGCTGATCTTGCATGAAGTAAAGACATACCGACAATGACATTTGTGGCCTCTGTCACTTGGTAATAATATGATTGATTTTGCCCTGATTTGGTCCTGTTGTTGGTCTTCCTCCTCCTGGGATCTGTCCCAGTCTTCTTAGTTGTTCTCTGGGTTGTAGAATACCTCCTTTGTTAGCTTGCATTGTTGGTGGCATCTTGTTGATCTATGGTTGACTCCTTGCATGAGCTTTTGCTGCTTCAGGTGACATATTCCTCAAGGGACAATGACCCTTGAAATGTTCTGGTTGTCCACAGTGGTAGCAGTTTAATGATTTTTGTGGACATTCCCTTTGGTAGTGATTTTCTCCGCATGTGTGGCACTGAACTATGATTGGTCAACTCATATTTGTTGGGTTACGGGTAGGCTACGATAGCAAAAATAAAAAAATTCTACCACGCAAACCAGGAAGCCAAGTAAGTAGATGATCACAGATCGTTACCACCAGATGCGCAGAGCAGCGGAAGAAGAGTTGAAGTAGCCTGGTCCAACGAAGAGCGCGTCGAAATAGTGGTCGTAGTCGATCGTCCAGCTTCGAGCATGTCAATGTGGTGGTTGTGGTCGATCTTCTCCTCCAGCGACCTCTGCAGTTCCTTATGAAGATCGCGGACCACAGTAGCGCCTCTACGATATCCACACGTCTAGGGAAGGAACAACCGTACGCCAGTGTGCTAGCACCAAGTCGCACGGCAGAGCTCTCAGGAAGATGGCAGCTAGGGTTTCGGTGGAACAACTCAACTCACGACTTTCGTGTGTCTCGTCTGTTATGTTCATGTCTCTCCCAACAACCTCATGCATCTCCTTATATAGTGCTCGTGACGGATCCTATCCGAACACGTTTGACGAATCATATCCGTACTGGTTTGTTCCAACCCATTAAGTGTGAGAACCCGGGGTATTAAATGTGTAATACTTAACCATCAAATTGGTCCTAGCATTACAAATAAAATATCCCGATTCTCGGCGTATATGTACTTCCCAGAATTGTAGTACACATACCCCATGCAAAAATTTAGCATTCATTCCATACACAAGTCATTACATTACCAAGCCTACAAGCTTACAACATAAAGGAATTACAAGCTCATAATACAAAAGTAGGGCCGACCGACCAAATAACAAGGTAAATAACCAAAGTAGCAGCGGAAACAAAAGCCATAAGATGGCGATAAACAAAAACCAAACGGTTTGCCATTACCCACAAGGCAACCGACTGGGCCACCAAGCTAGTCGTCCTGCACGAAGTCGGTCTCACAATAGTCGATCCCTTGGGGATCAACCTCCTCTGCAACAATTAGTTAAGCAAAGCAAATGAGTACAAAAATGTACTCGCAAGACTTACATGTAGTGTAACAGGCCTATACATATGCTACATGCAAGCTTATTTAAGTGGAGGAGGCTCTAGACTCATTTTCAGCATAAAGCAAGTTTTCATTTGCAATAATTAATAGATTTAAAGCAGTTTTACAATCTGTTTTTATTTGACAAAAACAATGAGATACAAGTAACAATAATAAAAGACATCCTGGAAGTGGCTAACCCAATAGCCACCACAACAATAGCATGAATTCCCCATTCATACCACCCACATCAAGTTTTAATTAAAGGTTATAGTCTAGTTCTTGCACGACCTTACTAAGCATGTCCATAACCTAGGACGAGGCTATTCGAATAGTTTGAACCCTGCAGGAGTGTACCAATGTACCCACACGTCAGACCACCTTTTTGCCAAGCTATTTAGCACACTTCCTTTGGTATGTCGGCATGGCTAAGTCCTACAAAACATTTCCAATGGATTGTGCTAATTAAGAGTCGCATGTATAGGGGTTATCACCTAGCGGACCGCCGTTACGGGCGCCCACTAAGGACCCATACGAAGAGTAGGATGCACCGGCCCAGCCTAAGCAACTACGGGTGCTCCCCTCCTTTCCCAACAACAAATATTTTCTTTACACCCCCCAAAGTACTTAGCCAAGAGAGGTCCCATATCCCCCTCGTGTGGTTAGCATGCAATAATCTCTTGGCTTAGTGACACAAGTAACTCGGTCCTTGGGGACTTATGCACCATTCCAGTCACACCCAAAAGATCACACCATCAACCATTGTGCCCAAGTCTGAAACAATTTTATTTTCAGTTTTTGACTTTACAAATTAACAAAGCACAAAGTGCTAGACATAATGGAATAATAATAATTTTGTGTGATCAAAGTTATCGACTAAGTCGATAACCGCCCAATTCTACCGGTAGCTAAGCATTTCTAAGCATGACAACGTAAAGACAATAAAAGAGCATAATTCAACCACCGGGCTCTAATTCACCGGCGAGATTAATACCTTATGTTTAGTGGAAGGGGATAATAATTTAAGGGCAACCATGCAATAGGAATAACTACCTCTAATCGGGAAAATAACTTTGACACAAAAGCATGCATACATACAATTTGTAAACAAAGTATTAGACTTTGAAAGTAATGGGATTATTACGATCAAACTGCTTACCTTACTGGAGATAACTTTCTTACTGCAGAGGATCACTCTTGTATTCAATATAATCACCGGAACCTATCGAAAGAATCGAGAAGCACAAATAAGAACGAATAACACCGAGAATACTCAAAAATTCAAATTCATCCAAAAATCATGAAAAATTCACAGAAGGAAGATCATGATTTTATATGAAAGAATTATTCCGTTTGGATTTAGTATGCGAGGGTTATAGTAGTTTGAATCTCAGATTTCAGGAAAATCAAATTAATTCTCATCTGTTACTGTTCATCTGATTTTAATTATTTAGTGAAATTTTGCAGGATAGTGGTGAATATAAGGATTATAAAAATGGATAGAGGATGAAATTATATGAACAACCCAATTGGATTCATCCCATTTGGAGTTCAAATGAATTTCTTATGAATTTTTGAAGTTTAACTAATTTCATGTGGTAAACAATTTATTTAGGATTTTCAACTGGGAGCAAATAATCTTAAGACTTTATGCTAAAGACCATACTAAAGATTTTTTAATCTTAATGCTTTACCACTTGGTACTATCCATCATATTGACCTAGTGCTACCATTGGTTAAGTGCTCAAGGGCTAAAAGAACAAAGACACTACTAACTACTTTGATTAGGAAGCAAGATAGCAGGTCAAGTTTGAAATATCATTTAACTTATCAATAGTTGACATACATCCTCTAATCACTGACATGTTTCAAATAAACACTAAAGGTCATTAGTCTCTAACTGGAAAATGGATCCTCTCATTTAGTCTTGCCTTTGCAACAATCTCAATTAACAACACTTAGCCCTTAGATTCCCATATCATCTTCTAAATGAAAATCACTTATGCCAAGCAAATTGACTTTACTGACTAGACTACCTGACAACTAATTAACCAAAAACTGACTAACCAACGAAAGTTAACTAACACATTCAGCAAGTAATCACCTTAAAACCTTACTATTCTAAAATATGCTAACTTGCTACTAACTGACTGCCCTTAACCTGTCTAAACCAAACACTAAATGATCCAACAAAGAAAAAGAACATGCTTAGCAAAAAATCCTACAGATCATATTCATCCACTAAGCTGAACTCTAAGCCAACATTACAGTGTTACTATACACAGAAACTCAGAATCAACACAGCACTATTAGCTAAAAAGGGCTAATTGAATCAAGATCTTTTTAAGTACTAGTCTCAGCATTGACATAAGCTTCTCTGTTGGTTCCTGAAAATTTCACCTCCAAATTGGTTTTTCGGATTAGATAGCTGCTATTAGAAGAATGTCAAATGGCTAAAGGAATTAAAATCTATCTACTGGAGTTAGCCAGGCTATTAGCCATCTAACAAATCTGATAATTTTCAGAGTATTATTCATGCAACCTACAACAACAAGACATGAATAAACTAAAGTGCTATTGACTGGTCACTTTACTAGCCTTTCGACAAATCTGAAATTTCTTCAGACTACTATTTGCACAACCTACAATAGCAAGATCTACTGAAATAAAAAGCTATGCACTAATCTTCCTTCAACACTTAAACATCAAGATGTTTACTTCAGCTTAATTGACAACCCTAAAGTTTGATAACAGCACTGGGTTTGCTTTACACATGAGTTCCATTTTGACAAAGAGGTAAACACAGAGACGGAGCAGAGAGACCGGTACAGGGGAAGCTCGGCCATGGCTTGGAGCTGTAGACGCCGCCGGTGGTGGAGGCAATGGCGCCAGCTGAATAAGGGCAAAATGGAACCGAGATGTAGAGGCGGTCCCGAGGGCGGTGGAGACACGACCGGAGCTGGTCGGTGGCAGCCGAAAGATGACGAGCAGCGGCTGGACCTAGAGAAGAAACGGTGTGGCAGCGCACGGGTGAGGTTCGAGTCTAAATAGGGGGAGCATGAGGACCAGCAGAGTACCTGGAGCACGCTGGAGAGGTCGAAGAAAGCAGAGGGTGGCAGAGTGTGCTGACCACGGCGACCCGGGACAGCGTGGGATGGTCAACGGTGGCGGCGACCTGAGGAGGTAGAGAGAACAAATTAGATGTAGAGGGAGGTAGAGAGAGGCTAGAAGGTACTCCCGTGGAAAGGAATTGGAGGGAGGGTGGCCGGAGAAGACACGGCGGCAGTGGAGGCAGTTGCGGCCGGACTTGGAGAAGATGCCAAATGCGCGAGCTCCAGAGGCTTAATCCCAAAATTGATTTGGGGAAATACTAGAGGAAGATCGGGGATGCATTTTGACACGCTCGCTTGGGGGGAAGGATCTTCGGGCCGGCCGGAATGCTCGGAGGCGGTCTGGCGGCGGCACACAGGAAAGGCTTGAGCCCTGGCCAAGCTTGAGGAGGGGGTGGAGTGAAAGGGAAGGAAGGAAGAGAATGGCAACAGGAGGAGGCAAGGCCAGCTCGGGCTGGCCTTCTCATAGGCGGTAGAGTGTGCCGAGGGTGGTCAGCCTGGGCAACGGGGAGCCGTGGCAGGCATGCAAGGCGAGGAGGCTGCGCTGGCACCGGTTGGCTAGCCGCGTGGAGGAGGAAGGCTGCAGGCGGGGCTGGGTTTCCAGAGGAAGAAGGAAGGCGAGGGGATGAAACCATGGGCAGGGTCAAAATCTGGGCGGCCCGATTATTTGGCGCGGGCGGTGCCGCCACACGGGCAAAGTGGCATGGCGAAAAGGCCAGATTGAGCTGCTGCACGCGCGGAGAAGAAGGGTCAAGGCCGGGCGTCGCGGTCTTGAGGGTGAGGCGAATCCGTGGGCGCTGGTACAAAACCGGGGGCGGAACCGCTGAAGGTGACGCACGGCGACGATGAGGCCATGGTGCGCGCAGGCGAGGTGGCGAAGGTGCAGCCGCGATGTGGAGAAGAAGGTCTACGCAGCGGGTCCACACGTCAGCGCCCGAAGAAGGTAAGGCCGGTTTGGTTAGACGAGGGGGACGGTTTTGACCGTTAGATCGAAATCGGACGGTCCAGATGCGGGTGGTGCGGCTAGTTGGTTCGGTCAGGTTGCTTGGCTCGGGTCGGGGCAACAGTAAAGGGTTCGAACCCTATGAACAGTGCTGAGCCCGCGGTTAAAATCAGTTTGACCAAACAAAAGTTAGGTTTGACTAGGGCTTTAAAAATAGAAATAAATTTCTAAAACTTCTGAAATACTTCAGGGGTGTTCCTGGGGCAACCTAGTTTCCAAATAAAATTTGAAAACCTACTGTTCAAGATTTAATTTGTGTAATTTAGATTGAAACTTAGAAAAGGTCTTTGATTTGAGTTTGAAATTTCTGAGGGTCAAAACCATTCCCAAAAATTTAGGAAAAATTATATTTATTCATGATAATTATTATGTTATTTGAATAAATTATTTCCATGGGATGTTCATAAGTTTTTATTCTTGCTTTCTTTTGGAACCTCAAATTGAGTTGTATGTTTTCTTTGATTTCCAAAATTTCAAGTGCAACAATTATACAAATGCTCCAGAAAAACCAATGCATGTTCAAAAGTTTTAAATTCTCCTCATTTTCATACATTTGAAATACAACCCAAGTGCAATAAATGATGCAAAAGAATCAAAAACACTGTGCATGTTAATGAGATGCATACAAGTTATCATTTATTAATTTGGGGATGTTACATTATGTGTGTGACCTTGTAGGTTCATGCGTAATCGGTTGTGACTCAAAAACCCTTTCCGATACGAGTCGTTAGCGGTTCCTAGTAGGACATAATGATTCCCGAATACACACAAATTATATCGGACGAACCTTAATGCAATATGATCTACAACCAGGTCCTCATCACTTACGACCAGGTCCTATCTCTATACGACTAGTTCGCGTTTGGCCATGACCAGTTCGTAACTCCTTACGATCGGGTTTTGACCATTCTGTGATTATGTTCGACCAGTCTACGACCAACTCGTATCTCTATACGACCAAATCAGAATCGATCGAATCTAAGCTTTACCTACTCAGATTCTCCCTTTGCCTCACGATGTCTGGTTGAACTACAGGTGAGATGTTGTGTCATCTATGGACTGTTCAATACTTTCTCGATCGAGTGTCGGATAACTTCACGTGGTCGAACACTTCGACCACTAGTGGCATGGCCATGCACTTTCTTTATCCGACCACAACGAGGGGCCCAAAGACATCTCTTCTGTTATGTTAGGAGGGGCAAATCCCATATCCGACCAGTCACATTCCTCTGCATGTTTCATGGCATACCCGAAAGCTACCTTTATAACTACCCAGTTATGAGTAGTGATTTGCAACCCCTAAGAGTGCTATTACACATGTAGGAAACCATGCTAATCTCAGGTCTAAGGATTATACATCATCATTGCTTGAGACCAACTAACGACACATAGAATCATAACAATCTCAATAGTGTCTCAAGGTGGGTCAATCCAACCCCATGTTCTCTAACATGTGTTCACATTATTAATTCGATATCCCTATATCCATGACCGATGAAACATGGTCATCAATAAATACATGCGTTGGTCGATAGAGTCAATAGTGTTTTGACCATTGACATCCAACTAGGGATTCATTTAGAACAACATCATATAAGTTAAGAGTTTCACCAACAAGTCACATACTTGTTAATCTTCATAACCAATGATTCATTCAAGGAACATGATAACATATTATCCAATTAACACATAAACATAGACGTCATATCATCATCTCCATGATTGCCTCTAGGGCATATCTCCAACAATATTGTATTGTGGTCTTGGATTGGGATCGGTAGGTGATCTCTGCTGAAATCGTAATGGTGGTGCTGCTATCATTCTTCCACTGGGAGCACTTGATGAAGGTGTCATTTGCATAGCTCTTCTTTTTATGATGTCTTCTGATTCTCTTCTAACTTCTTCTGACATTAGTAGTTTATTCACCATAGCTGAAAGGTCTTTGAAATCAAGGGCCGAAATATGAAATTTCAGCGACTTTTGTAATCATTTAGAAAATTTCTCCATCTTTTTCTCTTTAGAGTCAACATCATTTCTGGCATATCGTGATAGGCAGTTGAATTGATGAAGGTACTCTGTCACAGTATGCCCTCTTTGTCTGAGAGCAAGAAATCATCAGTGTTTAGCTGCAATCACGCCCGTGGGAACGTGTGCCTTACGAAATGTAAATTTGAATTCTTGCCATGGTATGTCTCTTCCAGGGTGGAGTGCTTGGTAATTCATCCACCATGTTGTAGCTTGTCCTTGAAGTTGATGGGAAGCAAAAAGGGTCTTCTCTTTATCCGTACATTGGGTAGTATCTAATTTTCTCTCCATGTCTCACATCCAATCATCGGCTGCTAGTGGATCTGGTGTAACTGAGAATGTTGGTGGTCTTGTTTTCTGGAAATCTGCCCATCTGAATCCCGGGGTTGTTCCTCCATATGTTGTTCCTGGATAGGGTCCTAATGGTGCTGGTGGTCTAATTGCCATCCACTCAAGGCGTCTGGTGTGTTGCTCCATTATTCTGGTTTGATTTTGTTCTACCTGAAATCTATTCCTTTCCATCATTGCCATTATTTCTGCCATGCTTGGTTGATGTTCCGTCGAATCAGCCTCACTCTGGTGGTTGTTGACGTGATTTCTCATTCTTAATCCTAACATTTTGGGAACATATTTCTGCAGTGGTTTTGACCAAAGACAGAAAGATAAGTAGGATTTAGACTTAAGCGGAGAAAGAATAAGGTAGGGGTTAAGACGAAAAGAAGAAATTGAGTTTTGACAAGGATGGTATAAAGGTATTGGAAGGAAAACAAGTTATTAATAATTAACAAAACTCTTTCATTTATTTATACGAGTTGCATACGTACTACTTAGAGTACATTGTACAACTTGTTTTACAACCAAAAGGTTGTCTATTTAAGGTTTACTCTATTTAACATTACACTAGCATACTTTGAACACTACTTCTCCCACACTGCAACTTCTCTCGAAATGTTGAGATTAGTTAAGAAGGAGATAAATCTTTTGAAAAAGATTAAATGAGATTTTTGAAATCTAGGTTAGATAAGACAGCATTAGGAAGGGAAAAGACAGCAATAATACTTATATTTTTATTTTTAGAAAACCTTTTATAGCTTTTGAAATTAAGATTTTTGAAGGTCTTCATTTCCTAATTCATATAGCTAGCCTAAGGTCTCAACCTACGGTCAAGTTAAGCTCTAATACCACTGTTGTAATGATCCCATATCTGGGACCGTCGAACAATTCACAACCGCCCAGGATATACAGTTGTGAAGTGAGAAGCATCATAAGCAAACTTTCGATTACAATAAAAGCCAAACTTTTATTATACAAGGTTAAGGCTTAACAACCAATTTTAACACTAACATGGGCATCCAAGCCCAAAGTTAATATATTACAAATTTACAATACAAAAGAACTTCCAAACCACATGCACGCTTAGGCGTAGTTGAGACTTAATACCAGTAATCACTGTCATCCGGAGGTCCACCAAAACCTTCCTCAACAAGATCCTCAAAGTTCTCCCGGTTTTCTTCTGTAGTTGATTTAGCAAGTATGAGTACACAACCGTACTCAGCAAACCACATGGAAAAGCTGATTAACTACATTCTAGGAGTTCAGTGGATTGTTTAGGGTTTACCATATCAGTACAGGTGGATGCATCATTTGAGATAAAATAGTTTTATCTTTAAAAAGGTAAAATCATACAAATATAATCTTAGGGGTTTACTGAACAATTGCAATTACCATCTTAACATCTCAAAATATCTACTTATGCCTCATATATTGGAATCACCCATGAATACAGCTTCATTAACTAGAATCACGGCGTTTTCGAATACCTTTAATTGTACTTTGCAGAGTTGCCTAACTTTACTCACAAGATACCTCAAACTCATACTGTCATGTAATATACACGCAACTTGATAGCGTGCGACTGTGTTGAGGTAACAAAGCATTTCCACTGCTCAACCTTTCTAGCCTCTACCTAGTAGGTCCTTGGACAATACAGCCATCGGGAAATCACTGGCCAATGGTGAAGTACGTGGTCTGACGTTGACTATTTGTACCATTGTGTAGTTTAGCAAGTGTCCTAACCGGACCACTCCTGACTCACCCCCAAACCACGACTGCTCTATCACATAAGGGCAGGTGTCATCCTATAGATATTCAATTGAAAGAACAATGTACTAAGCCAAGTTGGATTTACCAAACAAGTGGTTGAGCGATTGCTGTGTCTGTTATTTGGCACAAGGTTCTAGTCCTTACCTGTCTTATAGTGAGGCGTTGGACCAACACCAACTCGTGGTTGTCTACCTCTTAATCTCACCTTCGACTCACTTTTATCAAGTTTATTGGGTTGTCCAACCTCTTGGTTTCAACCCTCAACTCTCCACCAAAACCATTGGCGGTTAGCCAATACTGTTTTCAGAATTTTAAAACACTTTGTGTGACAATGTTAAATATTTAGTTATCATTTTATGTTACATAAACTTGTCAAGGTGAATATGGCCTACAAAGTATAGGAGGGCTTGTATGTGGGGTGATGGAATTTATGTACTCATCTGACATTCAAAAATATAATTGCGATAATAAAGTAATTGGCTTAAATACAATAATGAAATTAATAATGTAAGTACATGAAATATAGGTTCAAAATAATCAAATGAATACAACTTGCCTCCTTGCTCAAAGTCTTCTATTAACTCGTCTTGTTTGGCGCTTTCTAGAGTTTGGTCGTCGAAGTCAGGACCTAACGCAAAATAAAATAATCCAAATAAAATATCTAGGCTCAACAAGGAACGAGCTGGGAACAACATGCAAGAAAAATAAAATTCAGAAAAGAATTAAAAGAGATACATGGTGTGGTGAATATGATTTAATGGGTGCTTGATCGGGTTAAACAGAGTTGAAATTGGGTTCACAGGCTCGAAACGGTCGAAATGGACATATATATGTCTTATTGGGTCTGGATAAATAGTGTTGGGTGTGTTGAACAGTGATGGGTCTGGTACTGTTTGCTAACGGGTTTGGATAGAAATAGTAATGGGTTGAATAGTATTGGGCTTGTCTCAAGCTGGGCTTTGAATAGAAATGCGCTGCATAGTATTGGGCTAGTTCGGCAGTTAGGCTCACTTAATGGCCTAAATGGGCATTCGGGCCACTTCGGCCTTTAAACCGAAGGGAGCCAAGCTCCCATTTTCTTTCTTTTCTTCACTAGTTTCTTCTTTGTTTTTCTCCCCCTTTGTCCGACGACGGCGGTGGCAAATTGTCGGGACCCAAAATTATAATTCTGGACCCTCTGTGTTTAATGCACTAGTCCAGAATCACGCTAGTGCACACAGTGTCAACAAAGGTGGATATCGATCCACACAAGCGAATCATAGCATAAACGATAATTTGATTAATAAACAATGGTTTGACCTCATGGTCGAGTTTACAATTATTAAGCCACGCAGGCTAACAGAGAAATAAAGCAATGAAACAAAAACGATAAATGTGTCCCATCGATTCACCACAGTAACCGATCGATCTAGACCCCACGATCGTGCACCTTCAATAACTCCTCCTCAAATGCCGTGAAGACTCCTCCTCTTACGCTTGATTTATTTTAAAGCAAGCGTGAGTACACACCGCATCGCAAGTCACACTACGTAAATGCAAATATACATGCAAGCTTATTACAAGGAATGGCATTTTGTGGTTATTTTGCAGAAATGCAACATTTGCAATCAATACAATAATAGATTGAAAGCGAGTAAAACAAATAGACAATAATAATAATTTTAACAAATGATTTCACAAAGACACACACACCTTAACAGATTATTCACATCGCTATATGATTTAGATCACACACTCCTTCCCACACGCTTTTAAAGATCTACCCTCGTGTGAAATCCCGAGCATTGTCCATGATCATGACGCGCTATTCAATAGATTTGTTTACACTCGCAGAGTTTGTACACTTTACCCACAAGATACAATCAAGTTGCAAGCACTAATCGTAACAAAGCATTTCTGAAACTTCATCCTAACATAGATGCTCCCGATGTGCTTATGTCATACCAAACCATACACAGTGTATGGTACAACACACACCATTGGACAGGGAAGCGGCGAACCGTCCCGCGATGCGACTACATGGTAGTACACACCCCCACCCTATTCACATAGCCTAACCTACCGCCTGAGCAATCCATGCTAAGAATTCGTATCTTACTATGCTAGGCCCGTCCCATAACAAGCATGTTGTCGTACAGGAGGGCTCAGTTCAATGGCGCACAAAGTTCAGTCCTTACATGACCGAGGCAAGACTTCCATTGTTCTAACTAAGGCACACAGATTAATATTCCCTTATCACATAGCCACCATGTCACACAGTTCCTTCCACTTGCCTCAGTCTAAACCTTTTTCCCACCCAGTTGATTTTTAGTGCAACACATGCCACAAGGACACATAGTGCACCCAGATTATTACAAAATTACATAGTCACTTAGTCAAGTTAATAATTGCACTTTACATGAATAGGTGATTCGTGGCATGGCTAAGCAATCTAATCATACTAACCAACCCACGTTGGTGCTATAATATTTTACCAACTAAATATCAACTAGGGTGACACAGGATCAAGGCATAACAAGTTACAGAAGGAAGGCATAACAGATTGGACTTAATAGCTAATCCCAAAAGCATTTAAATAATTACTTGAAATAAAATGCAATACTTTGAATCAAAATAATATTTGGAAAACTGGGATTCAACATGGTCAAAACATGACTTGCCTTGGAATGGATCTAGGAATTGATCTTGGTCTTGATGCGTTCCTTCTTCTGCAAATCCTCCCGAAACATCGAAGTCTACTCGCAAACGAAGCAAACAAACAAAATAAATAAATAACAGAGGCCAAACAACTCCAAAAAAATAAATAAAAATCTCCATTAAGTAGATCTTGATTTTAGACGAATTTAGAAATTTGAATGGGCAGATTTGGAGTTAGGATGCAAAAGTTATGAGGTTTGGATGTTTGAATCTAAAGAAAACCCTAAAATCAGAATTATATGAATTTCCCGAATTATTTCTCAACAGAAAAAAAATCGGAATATTGCGCCAGCATGACGTCAGCCCTGGGAATTTCGGAAAAGATAAATAAAAAGAAAATGCTGACGCGTGGGGCCCACACGTCAGTGGCACGGCTCACGGTGGATCAAGTCCACCGAGCCTCTGGATCTGGGTCGGGGCTGAGGTGGCGCACCCGCGCACGTGGCGTTGATGCGGCGCACATGTGGACAACACGCGGCAGAAAAGGGTGACGCGGCACCGAGGTGGTAGGTGACTTGGCGTCCACGTCGGCGAGGACGACAACGATGGTGGCGGCGGCACTGGACCCGATGGCCACCGGCGAACGGCAGCTCGTCGCTGGGAATGGGTGGTACAGGCGTGTAGCTGAGGTTATTGCGCACCTAGCGAGGTAGCTCCGGGTGATCGGGGGTGATGGTGGTGGCCGGCGGCGAGGTTCAAGCGGCGACGAGGCTCGGGTTTTGTCGGACGGGCGCTCCGGCGAGGAATTGGCGTCGGGGAAGGGTCCGGGAGGTAGAGGAGGTGATGGCGATCTCAATGGTGTGCTCCACGACGACGCGGCGGCGACGGCGGCGACGTAATCGAAGAAATCCCACCGGTGGCGAGAAAACCTTAAAGCTCAAATTGGCGGCGATGCGGGGGTTATCGGGTGGAATTGAGCGAGGGGTTTTGGAAAGGGGGCTGCGGCGATCCTCGGGGACCTCCTTATAGGCGCGGGGCAACCTCGAGGGGACGTGCCGGCGGAGGAGATTAAACCGCCCGAAAAGAGCTCGCGGGGAAAATGGGATAGAGGCGAGTTTGAATTCCAAATTCAAACTGAGTCGGTGCGGGAGGGATAAGGATTGAGTTTGGCGAGAAAATCCGGGGATTTTAGTTAGCAGAAACGAACGCGGGGTGGAGCTTCTAGAAGCGCTAATGGCGACGCAGGCGCGGCGCGAGGAAGGAGACTGGTCGAGACGATGACCTCAGTGGCGGCCCATGCGCCGAGAGAGAGAGAGGGCGAGGCGCACGCGCGTAGGCGGAGATCCAAGCGTCCAGCGTTGATCCAATGGCGGGGAGGGATGGGCCACTTGGGCTTGCGCGCGGGAGAGGGAATTGGGCCGGGAGATTCGGCCCAAACACTATTTGGAGATTTTAAATAGCTTTTTCTTTTTAGAAAATAGCAGAAATTCCAAATGGCAATAGAAATTAGCAAATGAACTTGGAAAAATTCCAGAAAATTCTAGAAAATATATCCAAGCACATAGAATCCAAATAAAATAGTTTTGACCATTGTTCATGTTGAATTTAATCATATTAAATTGTTTTGTTACTCAAAGTCCAATATTAAGCTTTTGAATTAAATTGAAATAAATCCAAATGGTGAATTTTCTCTCTACCAACTATTCAAAGCATTTTTAAAGCTTAGAAAAATTGGGATGTTACACAAATGCTGCGGCAGTGGTGGTCGATGGTGGCGAGGGAGAGTGCAGAGAGTACCCACGTGGCACGGGGGTACCATTTTTTTGGCTCGGGAAGGGCTAGAGGTGGTTCGGTGGGGGCTCATGGTGGCATCACCATAAAATTATTGTTGATCGCAGGTCTAAGGATCATACATCATTATTGCTTGAGACCAACTGATGGCATATAAAATCATAACAATCCCAATAGTGTCTCAAGGTGGGTCAATCCAATACCATGTTCTCTAACATGTATTCACATGTTGATAAGTCACAAGTATTCTAACCAGGGATACATTTAGAATGACATCATATAAGTTAAAGAGCTTCACCAACAAGTCATATACCTGTTAATCTTTATAAATGATAATTCATCCAAGGAACATAATAACATTTATTCTATAACTCATAAACATAGACGTGATACAATTATTTATATGATTGCCTCTAGGGCATATCACCAACAGTCTCCCACTTGCACTAGATTCAATCATACAAGTATCTAATACCCATAGCTCTTGTATGCACCACATGCTTAGGTTGCGGGAGAGGCTTTGTCAACGAATTGGTAATATTCAAATCCATGTGCACTTTGCATATCTCCACATCATCTCTTTCAACAATCTCACGAATAATGTGATATCGTCGAAGTATGTGATTAGACTTTTGATGCGATCTAGGTTTCTTAGCTTGTGCAATGGCTCCACTATTATCGCAATAAAGATCCATTGGACTGAAAGCACTTGAAACCACACCCAGTTCATTAATGAACTTCCTAATCCATACGGCTTCATTTACAACTTCAGAAGCCACAATGTACTCAACCTCTATTGTAGAATCAGCAACTATTTCTTGCTTGAAACTTTTTCAGCTCACTGCTCCTCCATTAAGACAAAACAAAAACCCAGACTGCGATCTGAAATCATCCTTGTTGGTTTGGAAGCCAACATCGGTGTAACCGTTTACGACCAATATTGAATAGTCCATGGATAACAACATATATCACCCAGAGTTCAACCAGATATTGTGGGGGCAAAGGGAGAATATGCAAGAAAGTCGTTCAGTCTGACCAGATACGAACTGGTCGTATGGAGATACGGACTGGTTGTAAACTAGTCGGACATGATCACTAACTGGTCGTAAGGAGTTACGAACTGGTCGTAAGTGATAAGGATCTGGTCACAGATCATATTGCATAAGGTTCTGTCGCTATAATACTTATGTGTATTCGGGAATCATTATGTCCTACTAGGAACTACTAATGACTCGCGGTCATAACGGAGTTTTCGAGTCACAACGATTACACATGAACCTACAAGGTCTCACACTTAACGGGTTGGAACAAACGAGTTTAGATCGGATCCGTTATGAGCTCTTTATAAGGGGATGCATGGGGCTGTTGGGGCGTACATGAGTTGCTCCACCAAAACCCTAGCCGCCATCTTCCCGAAGGCCCTACTGTGCATGTTGGTGCTAGCACACTGGCGTACAGCGTTCCACCCCTGGACGTGTGGATACCATAGAGACACTGCTACAGTGTTGCTGCGCTGATCGAGGATGATCAACGACCTACGCAAGGAACATCATAGGTTGTTGGAGGAGACAATCGTTGCTGAGGAAGTTGGACGATCGATTACAACCACTTCATCGATGCGCTCGACATTGGATTAGGCTTCTCCAACTCTTCTTCCGCTGCACTACGCGTCTAGTGGTAATGATCTATAATCTCTTGCTTGCATGGCTTCCTGATTTACGTGGTAGAGAATTTTTGAATTGCCAGCTAGTGTAGCCTACCCATATCCCTACATGATCGACAACCGAGCTTGGAGTCCAAGAACAACGATGGGAGGAGGTCGTCCACCTCTACCTCCGCTTCACCCTCTGCCTCAGCACCAGCGTTAAACTGTGCACGTGCAATCCCTCACCTCCTCGTTTTGTACGCTAGAAAGCCGCCTTGCTCTGGTCATCCAGCATCGACCCCTACTGCGGTTGTCTCCTCCTCGGTGAGTGTCATGAACTCATTAAGCATGTTTTCCTCTGTTTGGTGGTGATTGATGAAAATGGCATGATGATATTGATTTATGGTTGTGTTAGTTATTACTACTAGTAACTAATTATTGCTTAGTTGCCTTCCATTTATTATTTGTAGTAACTAATAGTTGCTTAGTTGACTTCCATATATTATTTGCCATATCAGTCAGCTTAATACCAACGAACTCTGTAGCTCATAAACATAAATGATGTGTGTCTATGCAGGGCTCAGAATATGGCAATTTCGACATGTCTGATGGTTCATCTGAGGGCGAACCTTCACATGTGTTGATTGATTCTGCAACTCATGATGAGGAAGAACATGAGGTTTCAAATGATGGTGGTGTGTCTAGGTCTCCCAAGGCAAAGAGAAGAGCCAAAAGGCAGAAGGGTATTCCAGTGTCTTATTCCAAAAAGAGCAGAGGAAAGCGTTCAAATTGTTGGAAGCTTTTTAAGGTGGTCAATGTTCCATCCAAGAAGGAGAAATGGAAGACTGACACAAAGGTGAAGTGTAGGTTTTACTACGGACTCTTTGCTTACAAGCCAGGGGATAAACTTCGAGTCTCTTAAAGTAGAAAGCTCAAGGTACACTCAACTAAGATCCAGACAAGCTAGGTTCATCTCTTGTAGTTACTCCTGCTGAATATGATCATGAGGAAGCCCGTAGAATAATTGCTAAGATGATAATTGTCCATGAGTATCCATTTAAGATGGTAGAGCACACTTGGTTTAATGTGTTGATGAGGTATATGAATGCATCATATCAGTTTATTAGTTGGAAGACAATAAGAAGTGAATGCATAAAGGTTTATGAATCAGAAAAATTACTCCTTAGGAAGAGTCTCAGAGGTGTTGACAATATAAGTTTAACTTGTGATTTGTGGATTTCGAATGAAAACCTTTGGTACATGAGTTTGGTCGTGCATTGCATAGATGCTAATTTGGCTACGTAACATCGTGTCTTGAACTTTTTTGAGTTGGATCCTCCACACACAGGGAATGTGATAGCTCAGGCAGTATTTGAATGCATTAGTGCATGTAAAATAGAAGATAAGATTATGATAATCACTCTTGATAATGCTGCCTCAAATGAAGTTGCCGCTAGGAATTTGATGGCCAAGTTCATTGCTAGGGGATCAACACATTTTATTCCTGAATATTTTCATGTTCGTAGTTGTTCTCATATAGTGAATTTGGTAGTGAATGATGGCATGGAACTATTGGATTTTTTTATAAGCAAGCTTAGGGAATCTGTCAAGTACATGAAGAAGTCTCCATCCCACATGTACAAATTCATAGAAGTTTGTAAATCTATTACTTTGGAAGTTGGAAAAAGGTTGAGTATTGATGTTTCAACAAGGTGGAGTTCAACATATAAAATGTTGTCTATTAGCATTGCTTATAAGGATGCATTATTGTATTATGCTAATTCGGATGCTAATTACAAGTGGCTTCCTTTACTGGAGGAAGACGGTGAGGTGATGTTGAATTTGTACCATTTCTTGGGGGGGGGGGGATATCCTATGCACATGCTGTATTTTGTGGACATATGCACATGACTCATCCGAGCCATCCATCCAGCGATCCACGACCCTCCTCACACCCACCTCCCACTTACGCACATTTGCAAAACCCCCCGCCCGATATCCATTCGTCTCAATTCCCCACTCTCCTCCTCCTGTAGACCTGCGCTGCCCCCTCTGTCGCCCACCGCGCCGCCACCCGGTGTCGAGCAGCCCCTACGCCGCCTTCACTCCCCTTCCACACTCCATGCCCGCCTCCCCTCCAAATTCCTTGCTGGCATCGCCAACTCTGGCTCTCCCCACCGCACCCTCTACTTTCCCATTGTGCTGCCTCCCATGCACACTATGCCCACCTCCCCTCGTCACCACCGCTTGCGAGCCCTAATCCCATCCCTACTCCCCCAAGTGCTCGTGAGATCCTGAGACCAAGGGAGAGGAGGGAGGCTCCGTGCCACCTGCTACCGCAGAGATCTCGTTGCTGCTCCCTCAGATCCCGTCACCTCTGCCCAGATCCAGTCGCCGTTGAGCCAATCCAGTTACCTCCCTGCCCGCAGTTGATCCATTCCTCTCAGATTTAGAGTTTCATCATTGTTTCTTCTTGTAGATTCTTTCTAATTCAGAAATGAACTTGTTTTGACATATTTTTATTCCTTTGATTTTCAAACGATCTGGAAATTGGCAGAACATCTTCTTGTGAACATGATGGTGACAGATCGAACAGCCGACGATATGGAGAAGCCGCTGCTGTTTAGATATTAGCTTGCTTCTCTTGTAGTATGCTTTTAAAATCTCAGCCAGGCAGGGTACATCAACTCGCAAAGAATGTATAGCTCTCTTCCTTTAGTTTTTTTGTAAACATGTAGTTGTTTGTTTGTACTGACAAAAGACAGAAGTAGTAATCGATCAGATTGTAATTTTTTCTAGAGATCCATGGTAATATATTGCCTCATCAGATGGCATCTTTTGGCATGTCTTTACGACCTGTTCTCTATGACTTTCCTGAGCAATAAACATTTCAGCTCCCGTGAAACAAAACAAGAAACCGAAACTTTGACAACATGTTGACATATTCAAATGGATGAAATGCAAAATCAAATGGATGAAATCCTGCTGGTCTAAAATGCTGTCATGTTGTGCACATTCCTGCAATGCTGTCTGAAATCCTCTTGTCATTTTGTTTTATGAACTATGTTGATGTACTGCACAATGCTATCATGTTGTGCATATTTCTACAATACTAGTCTGAAACCAAGAACTTAATAATGTTCAGGACTTCAAATGCGTGCTAGTTTGAAATTTCTTGGTTTGAATGGCCAATATTCTATTGTTTGAGAGGTAGGAATGGAATGGAATTGAATTGATGCATGAACAATAGCATGTTTGGGGGAGTTTTGAATTTGTTAGGAATGGCACTGGCCTTGTAATATCTGGACTCATGCACATGTTGTATGTACTTGTAAAATCTGGGCTGATGCACATGTTGGACACGTTGAGCTTCACATATCTGGACTCATGCACATGTTCCTTAATTTGATGCTACAATATCAGGTATTTTCAAAGTTCACATAATATGTCAAAGTTCCTTGATTTCAATTTGTTTCGGTTCACTAAAGTGTCGATCTTGGATTATCGAGCCTTCTTTGCTCCAGTAGCCTGTGGTGCAAATTGCATGGATTTCATCCATTTGATTTTGCATTTCTTAATGATAGAAACTTTCATACATTGCTATTCTCATGAATTCCAGGAATCATTTTGCATTTGATGTTGCATTCAAAAATTCATCAATGACAGAAACTTTCATCCATTTGATTTTGCATTCAACAATTCTAGGTATTACACAACATTGGTTGAAAGCAAAATTACAGCAATGAAGTCATAATTCGGCACCATGCCCTATCAATACACAAGAAACAACTTAGTGCTTGCCATCACTCCCACTAAAAAGACATGCAGCACCAACAAGCTATATACCTAGGAAGAAATCAAGATATCTAGAAGCCATTCATCTCCAGAAGGTATGTGGGCTTCATCAGTGGCTTCACAGCAAACTTGAATGGTCCTTCAAATGCTCCAGAGACGAATTCATCTCCAGAAGCTAGTATTGCCACCATTGCTTCCTTCGGCTGAGGGCTTGATAGCAACCAATGATGCGCCATGCAATGCAATGCCTCGAGGCAACTCGAGATATGGAGCATATTTCAGCTTCACGTTGCAGGCTGGGACCTGAGTCCTGTTGGAACATGCTAAGGCCGACAACTGGTTCCGCTGCCTGGAGGCATATCATAGTTTCATGAATCCCAAGAAAATTACCTATGAAATCATGTACAAAAGATCACATTTGTGAATCCAGACAACAATACTACATGGCTCATTCACTCTTACAGCACTTGATGCAGGAGGGGATCGAAGAGAGGGAGGCGCTGGGTTCCAGTTGGCGAAGAGGGGCTGCACAAGGGGGAGGGACTCGACGCAGGCAGGCGGCCCCGTGCTCGGCTCGACACAGGCGGCTGGTGCAGGGGGCGAAGACGGCGGCTTAGCGCACATCAGCGGAGGATAGGGGCTCGGGAGGAGGGGCAAATGGAGCGAGGTCGGCGGCGCGGTGCCCAGCAGTGGCAGCAGTGACTCAGGGGCAGCGAACGCTAGGGCTCCACCATCACCCATTCGAGCGTAGGAGATGCGGCGGTGGCCAGATCTGGTGGAGAAAGTGAGGCGGCGCCGGATGGAAGACGGCCTAGCCCGTCGACAGAAGGGTTTGTGGGCCACAGCGCTAGGGCACAACACGTTAGGGTTTTTGCTAGAGGGGAGGGGGCTCGTTGGAGGGGGAGGCGGTTCACTAGAGGGGGATGCAACTCGCTGGAGAGGGATGTGGCGACTGGATGGGGAGGCGGCGACTGGAGGAGCAGCGGCGCCAGTGTGGCGATGGCTGGAGGAGGAGGTGCCATGGATGGTGGTGGGGATTGGGGAATGGAGGAAGGGGTGATCGGGCGGGGGGTTTTCCACAAATGTGGCGTAGCTATGGGGAGCTGGGAATGCTGCTCGATCTCGCCCGTTGATGTCACGATGGACGGCCCAGATCGGCCATGCCCATGTGTTCATAGATGGGTGCTTGTGCACCAGATATGATGCCCATTTCTTGAGGGTGTGGTGGCTAGCAACTAGTTAAATAGCAAGTTTGAGAAAGGTACTAAGAAGTAAGAACCATCCAGGCTGCATTACCTATTGGTTTGTGTCTCAAATAAAATCTTTCAGTACTTTCGCTAGCATAATTATGTAGTAGATGTTGTTAATTAAGTGTGAAAACATGGAAAGAATTTTAGGTTCACTAGTATGCTCAAAACTTGATCTGTTTCTACGAAATTAGACATGTTTAGATAACTAATGGAGATGAATCCTTTTGGTAACTAAAGGATTACAGGTAGGCGACGATAGCACAAAACAAAAATTCTACTGCGCAACCAAGGAACCTCCGCTAGTAATAGATCACAGGATTACCACTAGATGTGCCGACTCATAGCACAAGTAGAGTCGATGTAGTGAGTTGATGTACTAGTAGTCATATTCACCGCACGTCTTCTTCTCCTGCTCCTAAGATCGTCACGAGTTGCGGATCGTCCTAGTGTTGATGTTTCGCAACAACACCTCTAAGATATCCACACATACAGGGTAGGGACATCACGCACTGGAGTGCTAGTGCCAGCGACGTTGTATTGGATGAGAAAGGCGTGGCTGTTAGGGTTTTGGGAATTCTTCAAAAAAGGATTGTTCCACCCTATGCCACCGCCCCTCTATATATAGACATCCATGATGGGTCTCTATCTTGAGGCTCATTAGGAACTCGTGGCCTACAAGAATTTGAATCACCATCCAAATCAAATCCTAGCTCTTTAAGTGTGCGATTCTATAGGTTCATGTGTAATCGGTTGTGACTCGGAAACTCTTTTCCAACCATGAGTCGTTAGCAGTACCTAGCAGGACATAACGATTCCCGAACACACATAGATATATCAAATGAACCTTAATACAATATGATCTATGACTAGGTCCTTATCACTTACGACCAGCTCGTATCTAGTCATGACCAGTCAATATTTAGTTATGACCAGTTAATACTTAATTACGACCAGTTCGTAACTCCTTACGACCAGTTAGTGATTATCTTCGACCAGTCTATGACCAGCTCGTATCTGGTCGAACTGAATGACTTGCTTGTGTATTCTCCCTTTGTCTCACGACATTTGGATGAACTCCAGGTGAGATAATTTGTCATCCATGGACTATTCAATACTTTCTTGATCAAGTATCGAATAACTTCATGTGGTCGACACTTCGACCACCAGTGGCTTGGCCATGCACTTTCTTTATCCGACCACAATGAGGGGCCTAGAGATATCTCTCTTGTTATGATAAGAGGGGTAAATCCCATATCCGACCAGTCATATTCCTCCGCATGTTTCATAGTATACCCGAAAGCTACCTTTATAACTACCCAGTTACGGAGTAACGTTTGGCAACCCCTAAGAGTACTATTACATATGTAGAAAACCATGTTGATCTCAAGTCTAAGAATTATATATCATCATTGCTTGAGACCAACTAATAACACATGAAATCATAACAATCTCAACAGTGTCTCAAGGTGGGTCAAACCAACACCATGTTCGAAAACAGGTGTCTATATTATTGGTTTGATATCTCCATATCTATGACCCATGAAATATAGTTATCAACCAATACATATGCTAGTCTATTCTTATGTGTTCTCATATGTTTCCGACTAGGGAACATCTTAAGAATAATCATCGTAGAAATACAGAGTTTCACAATCAAGTCACATACTTGACAATAAATATTAACGATATTATTCTAGGAACAAGATAACATATTATCCAATATTATGAACACAATGAAATATAGTCATCTCTATGATTGCCTATAGGGCATATTTCCAACAGTAACAACTAACAATTTTCTATACTATAGAAGTATATATAGATAGATAGTATTCTCTAGTCATCCAATCACATCAAGTCTTTGTCTTGCAACAATCAATTAATATTCTAGAAGCCTAGTGGATCGGTATGGATAAGTCATTTAATTGGCATCGATAAGTTTGTTAATATTATATCTAACTCAATTAGCATTTTCCTTTATAGGAAGAAGACGATGAGGGTGATGTTTGGTGAAGGACAAGTTGACAAGAAGACCTTTTGTTTGGTGGTAATGGCTGCATTCAAGAAGACTCAAAGACCTTTTGTTTCATGTTTTTACTAGCTCTTAATGAACTATCATGCTAATTGGTGGATTAGATGTTAGCAACTTTCAACGGGTTGCATGTTTTGTACATAAAATGGACTGTCTAGTGTCCACCATGAACCCTTTTAAGTGATATTATGAACTTTTGATTGACTGGTTGTGGACTTGTGGTTGTGACTTGTGAAGTTGTGGACTACTGAATCTTGAACTCTTGTGGTTGCGGTGAAATAGAAATGCATGTTGCTACCAAAATTCAAGCATAATTTACTAGTTATTGCTATTGTTTGGATGCAATTGAGTTTAAATACAAATTATGGGTTCTTTTTCATGTTGTACACTAGTACATATTAACACTGGTGCAATTGTTAATAATGAGTCTAATGAGCCAGCTTGGGCCGTTTGACCGAGCCGAGCCGAGCTGGCTGTTCTACTCGTTTGATTAACAAGCCAAGCCATGTTTCTTAATGAGCTTGACCGAACTGAGCCAGCTCGTTATCCACCCCTAGCTATGGTTCTACCCGGTCCCTAAGGCTGGCCTCCTGCCTTCATTCCTTGATCTTAAGAAGAGACCAGAGGAGATAGGGTATATATGATTTTGTTTATTAATTAGGGTTTGATCTTCGATATGGATCTCATGAGTTTAGGTTCAAATTAAAATGCTTGATTTTTTATGAGATAAAAATGCTTGCTTTGCTAACGTACTTGCTCCTTGCATGATGTTAATGCAGTTCTGATGTTCTAGTTGTTACCTGCTGCATCTTTTTTATGGATTACACCTGCTGCACTTTTTTTCATGGAATACCTGCTGCAATTTTGACATGTAAAGGAACTCAGTAATGAAAGGCCGTAATGCGTGCAATTCCCCATTGCATTCAATCTTAACCAGAGCCCATGTCGATACCAATCAAAATCCAGTAATGATAAAGAAGGCAAAAAGGAAATTACATAATAGATGGGCATTTCTGACTTCTGAGTTCCTGCCTTGTTTTGTGATAAGCCAATCTGGGCCTTGTTTACTACTGCACCAAATCCGGCTGGCCCGTATCTTCGATTTTTATCACTTCAATATTCTCCTTTTCTTTTCCCTGAGTACTAATTTGCTGCACACCTAGTCATACACATTTCAGTCTTAATTTTGAGTTGGGGCCATCCAAATACTACATCACTACCAAATTTGATTAAATCACCCGTGAGGAGGATCTAATAATCATTAATTAATTAAATTATTTATCAGTAATTGTTATTATAGATAGCAATATCTTCATATTATTCATATGTAAGTTTACATTTTATCATTAGTAAGGGAGAAGCTTAGCTGAGTGGTCGTAAACCATTCTATGACCACCCTATATGATCATAATTACTTCTACAACTATCTAGTGGTTGTAAGATTTCCTATGACCATCTTATGATCGTAAGTCTTACTACGATCACTTCAGACATGTGGATCCAATCGACTAGGAACACCTATTTGTTGTGTTTAATAAACACATTAGTTAATATGTGTTGTTATTCTCAAGGATAACTATACGCATTAAGCATCTATCTCTGACATAACTGCAAAACGACGTAGGATAGTTAGTCTCTGACAATAACTGTCACAGAACGTGCGTATTTATCAAACGGTGAGACGCCTCTTGATACGGGATAATTGTCACCCATTCACTCGCTATATAAGGAGTAAAGCCGGTGGACAGATGAAGAGGAACAACGACAACAGAGATACGATCAACAGACAGAAGTCATTACGCCCTACTTCTAGCGATTTCTTCTATGTTGTAAAACATAGTCAATACAGCAATACAGGAGTAGGGTTATTATTCTTTCAGGAGAAGACATATATAAAATAAGTGTGTGTTTTTCTGTATGGTTTAACTTAAGAAAAATCCTCAATATTTAATCGTAACCATCGACAACAAGACTATACATGTTGCAGTTAATTAACGGAGCTAGCCGTATCATCCGGTACAGGGATGGATCTAGTATAGAAAACCATTGACTCAATCGACCCCAATGACTTCGTGCTAATTAATCCTATTGTTCGGATCTGGAAAATCGGTCGAACGGTATAGAAGCAGAACGCTTAATTTCTTAACCGCAATATATCTTAACTTCGTAAGCTAGCTTATTCTCGTCACAGAAAGCAACAAAAACTTAAACATGGTAGTTAGTTAGATTAGACAATCTGAAATTGAATATATCGTGGTGCATGGGCGCGCGACGTCTACGCTATGTGAAGTGGTGAGTCATGCCGGAGTTGGAGGGAGTTGAAGCCGGTGTAGGTGAGGTTCGTGTTCCGTTTTTGTAGGTCTATCGTGTTGTTAGTGATGTGATTGGATCTAGATTTTAGCAGTTGCAAGAGGACGATTCATCTGATGATGAGGATATCATCTTGACGAAAGTAGCAGGAGAATCGAAAGGGGTGAAGCGACCGACCGATTGCATCGAAGTCGGTTCAAAAACTTCTGGCGGTAACGGAGTTCATTCTACTACCTCATCTACCTTTTGTAGATCTTTGCAGGTTTTTGGCGATGCAATTGCGGCGGGTTATTCTCCGACGGAGCTCCGTGTGATGGGAATATCACCGGGACAGAACTTGCAGCGTTGTGGTGCTAGTCGGCCATGGCAAGGGCTGGTAAGCCATGGAGAGAGCTACTCGGAATCTGAAGCCTGGGCCGGTTTGCAGCGTCAATAGCGCGTCTTTTTAGCCGGATTTGAAGTCCATTCGAAATACTGTTCTGCCGTCTGTTTTGCATTTGCATGTTGCGGCTAGCGATGAGTTCTTTGGGCTGGGCCCAACCAAGATTGGTTTGTCTTGTAACAAGTCTGCAGAAACCCTTATGAGAGGGCTGCCCTGGCTTCGTCAGTTCTTCGGGCGGCGTTGGAGTCATACTCGTTATTCACACAATACGAATCCCGGCGGCTGGTTGGGGACAATCCAAGGGGATCCGCGTTCGTTTGCAGAAATTCTTTCCCACCATTGTAGCATGGAGGCTGGCCGGGGTCGCGCTGGTAGACATTTGCCCTCGATTAGAGGCAGTGGTACTCAGGCTTTCTTCGGAAGAGGAGTGGATGGACCAGCTATTGGACAGGAAGGTGAGGTCGGTTTTGGTGGGACGAGGCATGTACCAGGTTTTTCCATCCAAGGTGGTATCGGAGGACCGGCTGCTGGGACTGGCGGTACTGCTGCCTTCAGAGGTGGGCAGATCCCGGGCGGTGGCGGCTCTGGACAAGTTCTTGTAAGCGGCAGTGTTGGAGGGCAAGCTAGTTTTGGTGGTGGTCAGCTCCAGGGCGCTGGAGGCGCTGAGCAATTTTCGGTTAGTGGTTGTTCGGGTGGGCAGGTTGCAAGGCCAGGCGGTGCTTTCGGAGGCCAAGGAAGCTTTCCGGTTATTGATTTTGGCGGCAATAACTCTAATCAGCATCAAGCTCGGGCGCCTAGTAATGGTCGTGGGAGGTTTGGAAGTGGCAACAGAGGTCGGGGTCGTGGCAGGTTTGGAGGGGGCAATCTTCATGTCAGCACTGAGATCGCAGGTGCTATTCCCAATATTATCTGCTTTCGGTGTAAAGAGAAGGGGCATAGAATAGCCAATTGCAAAGCAATCACTACAAGGAATCTGCTGAACGGTGACAATCAGAATTTATCACGGATCTGTGTTATTTTATCATAGTATGGGATCTGTGACGCCCCCATGACAAAAAAACGATCGTCACCTATAGTGTGTCGCTGATTGGGTTCTGTGACGAAAGTAGCAAATTTGTCACAGACTTAGTGACGAAACCACTGTCGTCATGAATTTTATGACGCCGCCACGTCAGATTCTTATTGTCATTGGTAGCCTGGTCGGGCCACACGGGATCTGACGTGGCTGTTGGTTTGTGACGATGTCGACCGTCATAATGTGAGTTAGGCCCATGTAAATTTTCGTCATAATTTCCACAAGGCCTATTTGGATTCCATCGTCCGCTAAGTCAATTTGTGGTCGTAGGCCATTTTGTAGGCCCAACTTATTTTAGGTTAGCCAAAATTGCAGGCCCAAATTTTTTTGGATGTAGCCCATTTTGACGTTTTGAAATGCGCAATATATTGTTGGGCTAAAACCATTTTGGCCCAGTTTTATCTGGGCCAAGCCCTTTGACAATTCACAAACTAATTTTTCAATTTCACACCTCTGCACCAAACCGCTTGCGTTTGGCCCAAAGACATCCATACTGCATAAAAAAGACAAGCATACACAATAAGTTCATGTCATGTCATAATAGCAACATCCAAAGACATTGTTCCTGTGTTACATGCATCCAAAGACAGATTCACAAAATAACAAGATCCCGGATCGCAGTGCCATCAAACCACAAACTACATCGGTTTAGGGAGTAGGGTTCACCTAACCTGCTTTGCGCTCACAAACAACGAAGTAGGGCATCGATATTCGCAATCTTATCCTTCAAAAAGCCAATCTCTTCTAAGCTCTTCTTCCTAGCTGCTTCGGATTCTTCTGCCTTCTTCTTCAAGGCATCCAAGTCTTGCTGTTGAGTTCCACACGCGAAGAAACGCCTCATCTCGAGCTTTTCTGTGAGGGTGTTTCAAGGCTCACACGTTCAAGGAATTTGGTTAACTCACTGAGCACTTCAGAAACAGCTGTAGTAGGAGACTTTGATTCTTATCCATCTTCCACTGGTTGAGCCACGATGGCTTCCATATCAGCCTAGCAATAGATGGATTACACGTAAGTGTTATTATTTACAGTATACTTATGTACAAAAGAAATGAACAAGTGGTGACTAACAATTGTTTTCTTCACTGGCTCACTAAAACCCAGTTTCTTGCTATTATGGCACTCTTTGAAGATGTCAATTGCAGTGGGCTCTACATCTTTATATTTCTCTTGCTTCTGAAATGTTCAAATCATTGCAAACTGTAAACTTTCAACATGGTATGGAAGGGTTTTATAACAAATGTATAAGAACATCATTTCTCTAAGTACTTACAACAGCATGACAGTGTGCAATGTAGGAACGAGAGCTGGTCCACTGCTGAAACTGGACTTTCTCACGGTTCAGTTTGTTTTTCTCACAACAGTCCTACATAAAGACAGATTAGTGTAAAACACGCTAAGTAACAAATAACTAAGCAAATGAACCAATTACTTTCATGCCATATGCTTTAGGTTGGACCACATCTGCACCAGCGCTCTCCATTGCTCATCAATCATTTGCTTCAGCGGGCTAGTGGTTCTCACTTGATTTGCTGGTACACCATCAAAGTAGCGCTTTTTAAGCCTGTACCTCATTTGTCGTTGTCCACACTTGAGCAAATCAGCACATGCAGATGTGACTGCCTTTGAGTTGGTGTCCATGGTAAATTGACCCTAACAAAGAGCATACACATTACACAAGAGACATGTGAATACAATGAGAAACAACAGAACAAGGAAAACAGAAAGGGATTTCACTTTTGGCCAAGAGTTGATATACTTACTGCAACTTTTCCAATGTAGACTTTAAGGTGAGACTTATCATTCTTGTACTCTTTCCAATGTGGAAGGACTCATATATGCTGCCTTAGTATGATCCCACCCTCTGATGCAAGCTTTGCAGCTTCCATAGGTGCCTCGGGCCGTTTCTTCCCTTCAGAAATTTGGATTGGAATCTTACAGTTTAATGCTCTTGATATCCTATCAAGATCTCTGCCCTTGTTTCTACCCCTCTTATTTGATTGTTGACTGACATCTGGTGCATATGAAAATATGAATTTCATAAAGTTAGTGTAAAGCATATATGCATTTCTTAAAGGGTTGTGCACAATCACTTGCCTTCATCTGAGTACATTTGAATGTGCTCCTCAGATTGGGTAGGTACCAAAGAATCATGTGTGGCTGTAGGAGGGCTTTGAGTGGCCTGTTCTTTTGGATCTGAACTCGTACCAAGGGAAACTTTTTGAGTTAATGCAGACTCTCTTGTCTTCTGCCTAGTGCATCTAGCAGGTTGGAATTGATCATCAGGTGCCAACACCCTCTTTGGTGGTACAGTCCCTCCTGGAGGCATCCTGGTAAAATTGTTTTCCCTCTGTCTAGATCTCTTCTTAGAAACCTACTAGGCCTCATTGGTAGAATACAAAAAGAATTAGTAGCACATGAATCAAACTACAAACTGAATATATGATAAATAACACTACAACAGTGTAAGGACACCACATGAGCAGCCTCTCCCAGCACTACACCATGGCATAGAATTAAGGGCAATTAACTGCCGGGAAAAAATAGGCTGAGTGGCAAAACATGTGCCGGCAATGTTCAAGATATTACGGGTCCCATTATCTGCCGGGAATAACTATTATCTAGAACAACTTATCTGCCGGTTATGTTTTTTATATTAACTCAACACATCTGCCGTAAAAAAATTAAACTAGGTCAACATATCTGCCGGGGATTAGAAAAATTAATCTATGTCATCATATCTGCCGGGAATGTTTGTTTCCAAGCAAAGGGCGCGAAGGTGAAAAATTAGACGAGAGTAGGCGCGAAAGGGTACACCTCTCTCCACCTTATCCCCTCCTCCACCTTATCCCCTCCTCCACCCGATGGCGTCTTCCTCCCAGTGCCGCCCTCCCCGGCCGCCCCTCCTCCCCCCCGTTGCACTCCTCCCAGCGCCTCTACTCCTCCTCAGCCGCCCCTCCTCCCGGCGCCACCCCTCCTCCCCCTTTGCCCTCCCCCCCGGCCGCCCCTCCTCCCGCGCCGCCTCCACCCCCGCCCGCCTCCTCCCAGTCGCCTCCTCCCGCACCAAGATCCTCCACGGCCTCCCCTCCTGTCCGCTCTGTCCCACCTCCCAGCGCCTCCTCCTCACCCCGACCACCCACCTCCCAGCGCCGCCCCTCCTCCCCGGCTGCCCCTTCCTCCCAGCGCCGCCCCTTCTCCCCGGCTGCCCCTTCCTCCCTGGCCGCCCCTTCCTCCCATTCATGTAGCTTTGTGTTTACCTGTGGTTTTGGTTGCTGATTGGTTCGCCTTGGTGCTGGTAGGGCCGTGCTCGAAGATCCACTATTCGAAGCTCAAGGAGAGGTAAGACCGATTGTGCTGTGGATTTTCTTGAAATTCAGTAGGTTCTCGAGGAATCTGGTAGTGATGCGTTATGTTTCTGGAGCAAAAGAGGGTATTTGGGTTGCCGGGAATTGGGAAGAGAAGAATCTTTGTCATGCGAGAGAACATAGGTTATGAACCCAATACGGTGTGGTAATAGATGTTTGTATGCTATGAATGTTGGATTACTATGCATTGCACTAGATCTTTTATGTATTTTGCAGATATGGGATTACTGCTCATATGGTGCTTGTACTAGGACTCTCAGTGGGCATTTTGACTATGTTTTTATCCCTTTGTTGTATGTGTTCCTTATAGCTCTATTTATTTTAGAGCAATGTTGTAGCCTCTGGTGGTCTTGGTGGTGAAGTATTGATATGGGACCTTGATGCAACACTTTCACCTGTTACTAAATCAGAGAGGCAACAGAGGATAAGGTTCCTAATGGAAACTTTGAGCTGGTTTGCTGAGTATAGTGCTTGCTCGATTATTATTAATCATTGTTGTTTCTCTCACTTGTCAATATGAAGAGCTGCTTTCATGATTTGAACAATTAATTAGGCGATAAGTTTGTGCCATGATATTTGAACGTAAAATCAACATAATTCCAAAAGAAGGATTTGTTGTATCACAAAGTCGATCAATTATTACTTCCTCCGTCCAAAGTAGTACTCGATTTGACTTTGCACATTCTCCAAGACACAACTTTGACTACTAATTCTCATCATAACATGTTAGTAAAGATACTATGAAATAATTTTCACAAATCTACTCATGTTATTTTATGTGTCTAAATCTAAATACTTAAAAAAATATGTTAGTGGCCAAAACCAAAGAATGTTGGCTTCATGTGAATCATAGTGACATCTATTTTGATCGAGGTAGTACGAAATAACTATCTTATCTAAGAAAGTGATTCGCTTATTTAGTTTATTAAATATGAATGCTCTCATGTTAAGCCTTTATACTCGCTTTTCTATCGTAACACTTGTTACCGATATTTCAAAGCCGGAAGAAGCTCACAATATCTTATCCTGCGTGATGCTTAATGTTGATGTCGCGAGAAACAACACTAATGATCAATATCAAGTAAGAATTTTTGTTCGCAAGTTATACTTCAAACCGTTAGGTTCATTCAAGTTCTATATTCGCGCTTCGACAATTGGAATGTTATTAATGGCTTTATTCCTTTGTTGTCCTACTAGACGCCGAAGATCCAAAGAATAAGCTATATACAACACACAAAGTGAGTGTTCCATTGAATTCGAGGTAGATGAACTTAGAAGGTGAAGTACTCTAATTGGATTACGGTTTTCCATTTTCCTTCTACTCTTTGTGTAGTATTTCCATTCTCGATCCAATTTACTTTGGCTAATCTCAGAATCTCATCTTGCTTAATTTTGCATATGTCACAATGCATGCTAAAACATCAGGCCATGATTCTACCTGCCTCTAAAGAGGAAGGGATTCTGATAAAGAAGAGGTATGTTGTCTTCAATGAAGATGGCACCTTGGTAGAACTTAAAGGTTTTGAAATCAAGCGTAGAGGTGAGCTGAAGCAATAATATAATTTCTATTATTGCTCTAAAAGGAAGGTTACTGACTAGCTCATACATCTAAAATTAGGAAAAGATGATTTATTTTCAAATCCACCGCCATGTCAAACATATTCTTTCTCTTTTCTGTGTGTTACCATGGGCACTGCATTGCTTGTTGTATCGGAAATTTGGAATCATCGCATTATTGATTGTCTCTTGTGGCTTGAGTTTCTTTTTCATCCATCATTCAAAAAAAAGTTTCGTTTTCATCCATTTTCTATATGTTTTTAGAAAAATAGGCCTCAACTAAAGAAATTTGGAATCATCGCATTATTGATTGTCTCTTGTGGCTTTAGTTACTTGCATTATAGTTTATTGTTTCCATTTTATATGTTAGGAATCTTTACTATCACATTGAAAAGTTCAAGCCTATAAGCTATTTGAAGACTAATACAATGCTGTCCTATAAGCTATTTGTCTATGGCGCTTTATTCGACTCCTATTTGTGTCCACTCATGCATTGAATAGCACGCCAAAGAAGAGGTTGCAACAGCTATGGACCAGCTAAAGGAAGCGGAGTCCGAAACAAAGGCTCTCCGGTCCATGACTCAGAGATTGGTCTTAACCCAAGAAGAAATGGTAAGTCTGATTTATATACGGTTCCACTCATTTTGTTTGCTTTTGGCATGAATTTTGATCTATCTGCAGCTTTATGCTAGGACTGACAATCCAATGCCGTTGCACTCAATTTGGTTGAAACTGGAACCACAAGTGGCAATAATTAAAACATAATTTCCTATCTGTTATTCTTGAATATCCTTATGGGCATTTGAATATCCAATGCTGTTGCACTCATATTTGATTGCTATTATCTACGGGAAAAAAGGCTGAACAGAGGAGGGTGGATAATATTAAATGAGGTCATGCATGTTATTTTTCCTGCTGTGTTTTAAAATTGAAGGCATGATGCTAGACCTTTTAGTCCACAAATTATTTGTTAGATCAACTATGACGAATTATAATCCCAGTCGCTAATAACAGGTTCCTGAAATCGCTAATAACAAGTTAGTAAACTGAAGTTACTAGATTGCATGAAAACTCTCGTTTGCCTAGTCAATAATCAATATTTAGCCACACCAAAGTGCACACAACCAACCATTGCCAGAGGTTATAATAATGCATCTTACGGTCTGCTGACCTAGTCTAAGCTTTCTCATGCGGTAGGTCATACTCAACTTCTAAGGCCGTAACTTATTATTTGGAGTGTGTTACTTTTGAACCTTATCTTGAATGGACAGACTTTTTGTATCCAATTATTTACTGTATTATTTCCTATATAGGTTGAAGAGCAATCCTTTTATTTTCATATTTTGTCTAAAAATTATGTTTTATCAGCAGAAATGGAATAATCACTTCTTTTAAAAAAAATCAAATAACAATGATATATTAATATACCATGGTCCTTCTGGTACTATGACAAGAGCAAGGTTTCTTTTGATAAAATTTGACTTTGACCCATTCTTGTGCCCAGATAGAAGTAGAACAATGGTTATTAATGTAGAGTATAATCAGCTCGATCCACTCCTACGAGCAACTGGACATCCTGATGGCGATGTAAACTGTGAGACGGGATATTCTCCATATCTTGGAAATATAAACTAGGTGAAGTATTTCTTGCAAAGAAAACCTTTTTACATTAAACTGTATGTAAGTTTGAATATGGCCCGTTGATCCATTATGTTCTTGAAATAGATGAAACATGGTTCTCAACCTGAATCTTGTAAAGTCATGATCTTTTAATGCAGTGTTTATGATCTAGAGTGTAACATCACAAGTCACAATGCGTTAACTAGCCCTCTTTAGGTATCAGAGCATTTGAATTAGCATTGTTGGTATTCACACTTTGAATTGCTTTAAATAGTTCATATTTCAAAGAGTCTTTTGATATCTATATATCTACACTTCTTGTTACAAATTGAATACCCTTTTTATGAGACTTGCATCTGGATCTTCTAGAGACTTGTAAGAACTTTACAACACTTAGTTAGGAATACTAGGAAAACATGAAGTTAATTATTTAGAACGACAGCTACCACTCAACTGCTAGTGTGGATTGCATGCCCTTTTCTTGCATCTTTGAACAAGGAAATGGCTTCATGAGGGTACACTGTCAATAAACATAGTTAAGAAACTATCTCAGACAGACTTGTGGAGACATCTTACTAGGTGCATTGACCTATATTTTTAATGTTCTAGGAATTACTCAGAGAGTTCAAGAACCAAGAGGTCTCGCTTTGTGTTGTCTTCTGCGAGATATCGAGGAACTTATCTTGACGTGGATGTTGCAATAAAGTTCCTAAGAACTGAGCATGTTAATGATTCTTCAAACGTGGAGTTTTTGCAAGAAATAATGATTCTAAGGTAAGCTTTCATATTGAATCATTCGTATACGTGAACAAGATATTGAACCATTTTATTCCGTATAATTCTAACACGCTTAGATCGTGTCCGTGAGTGTTGATCATGAAAATGTTGTTCGATTTTACGGGCATGCACAAAGCATTGAAAGTATCTCATTGTAACAAGTGACCAATATTGTCGATAATCTTGTTTGTCGCTATTTGGATAGGAATCAAGATCCTTATTGCTCCATACTCGATAATGTTGTTCTTGTTCTTGGGCATATTTATAATGTGAGTAACATTGGTGGCTCAAAGTTGGAGGTCATGCTTAAGTCTAACCAACAAGTGCTTGGTCATTCATTGTCAGTCCCCTTAAAATCTAATGTAAATAACTGTTGATTGCACATTTTTAGATTTTGCATTTTAGTGAGCCTCAATTATAGGAATTGAAAAAATAGAGCTCGAAAAATATTGTGCCATGGTGTAGTGCAGCCCCCCCCAAACCCCCAACACAAGAGAGAGAGGCACAAAACAAGAATGTGCACCTTATCGAGTTCCTCTTGTTCAGTGTCCTCATCCTCGTTCTCTTGAGGGTCATACTCGGATCTAGAGTCTTCGCGATTACTACCCTTGCTGTCTACATGTGTACTTGTAAGAATTGATGCTAATGCAGTGATGCCAAGTCCTTGCAACACTTGATTGTTCCTCATCAGATTTTGAGCCCTCTTTTTGTCATATTCGGTAAGTGGTGCTTCTTTACGTGAGTAAGAAAATAAGCGTAAGATTGCAATTTTGATACTACAAAGTTACTAGTATGCAACTAATTAAATTGCGGCAAGATTACTATGGAACTCTAGCATGCAACGCCCAATGGAAGTAACAAGTTTACAAGAACTTTAGCATGCGAGGCAGCCGGGTCCGCTGCTGCTGCCCTTGCCGCCCTAACGTCGGCTCCCTAAAGTGCCTCTGCTGGGGCCGTGGATGTGCTCTCCTGCCCCGGCATCACCCACCTTCGCCGGTCCAGCCTATCGACGCGAACCCCTGACCGACCGGATGAAGGGAGATGGAACTTACTGGCCACCTTTTTCTTGCTAGCACCTTTCGCCTCGGCATGGATGAAGGGAGATGGATGTCACCGTCGCCCTTCCCCTTGTCGTTGCCATCGCCACTTCCTTGCCGCTGCCCCCATCGAGTGTCGCTGCCTTTGCCGGAGGAGGGATTTGGGGTGGGGGATGGATCGACTAGGGTTTGGGGAGAGGGGATTTGGGGGAGAGGATTTGACGAGGGGATTTGGGCAGGAATATGAAGGGGACTGCGCCGCACGCATGTGTGATGTTTACGAAAATACCCTCCACCCGGTTGGGGAGGTCTAGTGACCTATTTAGACAAAATAGACATTTCACAAAAAATTGGGTGGCTGGCGGGGTGGGTTGTGGCACACAATGAATTTTTGGGCGGGATTGTGGGTGCAGTTCGCAGTTTTGCCCCGAGTGCCCAATATATTTCACTAAAAACATTAAGTTAGTGAATTATGAAACTCGTGAGTAATATTTTTCAAAGTAATTTAATATGATATGTGATGCTAAAATTGTATAAATTTATGAATGAATTCATTTTAATATACGTAAAAAGTTAATGACCTAAATGTCATATAGCACTCATCCTTATTTAATTATTTAGCCAAAATTTGTAGAAAGGTGGTGGGAAAAAGGATTACATAGATAAATAGATAATAATTTTATAAGACCAAAATAACTGAGTTTATCTCATTTGGAGTTTTTATGAATTAGTTATGAATTTTCAAAGTTAATAGTCTTTTCTAGTTCGAAAATAACTCAGTTTTGGATCACTCTCCACAAAATATATTTTCTGTGACAGTGAGTAGTTTGAAACCTATTTTAAAATAAAGTTAAGTTAAAACGAAAATTATCAAAACTGGTTTCGCTGTTCAATATTTATTTTCTTAAATTAAATTCAAACTTGGAAAAAGGTTAAAGAAAAGAGTTCCAAAAATTTTGAAAAAATTATATTAATTCATGATAATTATTATAGTAATTGAATAAATTATTTCCAGAAGATAAACAAGAGTTTTTGTTCTTGTTTTCTTTTGGAGCTAATATTTGATTTATAGGTTTAAACTTTGTTTGAGATTTTTCAAGTGCAATAAAATATGCAAAAGTTTCCAAAATATCATGCATGCTGATAAGATGCATACTAATTATCATTAATTAATTTGAGGATGTTACAAACCTCCCCCCTTACAAAAGATCTCGTCCCTAAGATCTGCGTAGGTCGAAAGTTGGACAGGAAGGTTCTAAAAGATACAACATTATATCTATTGTCTTGATTTCCTTTAAAGATAGTGCTAAGATATCCTAACAAGGTTACAAGGAAATTCTATTACATTTACCTTCCCATTGTTTTGCTTAACCTTTCCTTTCTTGATCTGAAGGCACTTCAGAGAGAAGGAAAAAGGTTAGGATATTCGGTTCGCATACGGTCTTCACATTTCCAAGTTGCTTCATCTTTAGTATGGCTATTCCACTGTACCTTTAAGAACTTGATGTTGTGATTCCTTGTCTTGCGCTCCATTGCTTCAAGAATGCGTATTGGGTTCTCTCGATAAGAGAGATCGGGTTGCAAATCGAGGTCTTCTAAATTGGTTGCTTCGGTAGGGACTCGAAGACATTTCTTTAGTCGTAGAAAGGTGGTGGGAAAAAGGATTACATAGATAAATAGAGAATAATTTTAGAAGACCAAAATAACTGAGTTTATCTAATTTGGAGTTTTTATGAATTAGTTATGAATTTTCAAAGTTAATAGTCTTTTTTAGTTCAAAAATAACTCAGTTTTGGGTCACTCTCCACAAAATATATTTTCTGTGACAGTGAGTAGTTTGAAACCTATTTTAAAATAAATTTAAGTTAAAACGAAAATTATCAAAACTGGTTTCACTCATTTTGAAGTTAAGAAGAATTAATTAAGCATTTTTGAAGTTTGTTGTATTTTCATTGTATAACTAAACGTTTGGGCCACATGATCTAATTTGGACGGTCCAGATTTGAGTGGCCGTTCGGACGGTCTGAACTGGCCACTCAACAAGGGCCATTCGATCAAGATCAAACGGTGGCGAGCTGGTGTGGTGCGATGCTCTCGGTCCGATCGGACTCGGGGCATTTAAGAACCACACGATACAAAATGTATGGCTCGGATTTCGTGGCCGTTCGGACTGGTCCGAATGGCCCAATCAATGTGGGCTGTCCGATCAAGAATTAACGGTCTGGATCGATTTGGCGTTCGGACTGGTCCGAACGGCCCAATCGTTTTCAACGGTTGGATTCTAATCGGACGGTTCTTGCATGTATGATAGGGTTAATGAGTCAAGAGGCATGTCGGGCTCAGGCCAGGTGAATAGCGTTTGAGCCCAAGTTTTGAATTCAGTTTGACCAAATCTCACAAGGTTTGACCGGGGCTTTAAAAATAGGTTCGTCTAGGCTCGCCGCCTCCGGTCATCTTAGATCACCGTACTCCCCCAAATCGATTATAGGGTTTGGCCCTTGTAAGACTAGGAGGTTTTTGGTCATGATATTTGATGATGAACACATTGACAATAAGAAAGACTCAGTCTTGGTGTTTTAAGATGAATACATTGTCTTTGGAACATGCTTGTGATCTTAGATGCTGACATGCTTTTGAGTTCTGTTGAATTCTGTCAAAAATCAGCATTTGTCAGGTTTTGCGATAGTACCGTCATTGTAGCCACGGTGCTATCGCCGGATGGAACAACCGCATGATTGTTGGCGGTATGAAATTTCCCGAAGACTTGTGTTTGGCTTTTGGATTTTCTTGAGAGCGGTAGTACCGGCTTTGTATTTGTGGAACTACCAGATTGCGGTAGGACCGCTTGTGAAGTGAGGTAGTACCACAAGTCACTGAGTTCCGAACACGTGTTTTGCTCGAACCATTAGATCTTGATCTGACGGCCCTCATTGAGAGGAACGTTTGGACCGTCCGACATCTTAAAGGATTGTGAGCCTTTGGATTGAAATCAGACGGTTGACATCAAGAGGAACGTTCGGACTTTGAGCAGTACTCCTAAATCCGACGGTTTTGAAGCAAGGTCCGATCGGCCAAGTCATCTGGAGCGTCCACGTGTCTCAGGGCGTGGTTCTAAGTCTTTTGCAATTTTCAGTGGTGTGGTAGTACCGTTTGGTAATTTGCGGTAGTACCGCACATCAGTTATACCATTTTGTTTTTGGCGGTATGGAAAAACCAGAACACTTGTTTTGAACATTGGACTTCTTGCTGAGCGGTACGACCGCGCCATGGTTGGCGGTAGTACCGCGATAGGTTTTTCCAGAGAGAGTGTTTCTGACAACTTTGATTTCAAGTGAAATACGATAGTACCGTAGCTGTGGAACGGTACGACCGTAGGTCGGTAATATTGTTGTTTTAACGGCGGTAGTACCGCAACAAGGTAGTACCGTTTGGTTACGGTATGGATTTTTCAGAGAGCTTGTTTTTGGAGTTCTTCGTGGTGCGGTACGACTGTAGTTATGAGTGCGGTACGACCTCAGTGCAGTAGTACCGTTCATAACATGTCGGTAATACCATTTCAGAACTGAACGCTGTTTCGATTGAAGAATTGATTATGAGATTGATTGAGATAATGGTTTTTAGTTGTTGCATGATGCATGATAGTGTTTATGCGTGTGTCTAAGCTAATGTTGGTCAAGTTTGGAGAACTTGTGCCGGATTTTGTTTCTTTGATCTTTGCATGTGCAGGATGAGTGTGAAGGCAACTATTGTCGTGACGAGGAGGACTCGGACTAGGATTGGGGAGATCTGAGGTCTTGGTGGTCGTGGATGTTGCGAGATGGTTGAGTTTGCGCTGGAGCACGTGGAGTTCAAAGGTGGTTCGCGCTGGAGCTACGGGAGGAGTCCTGGAGGGTTGCGGCGTGGGGTGTTACAGATTTGGAAGGAGTTCCAAATCTTGACGTTTTTGAGATATAATCCATGTCGGTGTCATGTTGGACATGGATAAGATTCTACCGTATAAATGGAGGCAGGTTAGGAGCTAACCTGCGCACACGGGAGAGATAGTTTTGGCCGCAGCTTTGGAGTTACGATTTTGAGTTGCATTTTGAGTGTAAAGTTGAGATAGCTTTGTAAGGTCTTCTGTGGAAGACTTTGAGGGGTGTTTTGAGAGGCACCTTGTAGCCACTGATCAAAGTCTTGAGTAATACAATTTAGATTTATTCTATATTGTCTCCGGAGCTTTGCTTTGTTTCTGCTATGCATGAGATTGTTGGTGGATATCTTAAAGATAGCTTCTGGAGGTTCTTGAAGATATCCAGGAGAGAACTTTGAGCTGATCTAAAAGAGGTTCTCTGAGGGATTTAGCAATTTGGGTTCGGCTGAATTAATTGAAGGTCAAATCTGCGCCAATCATTAAAGCCCCCCGATTGCCATTACGATCCTACAAGTGGTATCAGAGTAAGGTTGCAATGTCATAAGATCGAGATCGCTTCTCAGGTAAGCCACCATATTTCAATGGATCTGATTACATCTACTGGAAGACACGCATTGAGGTTTTTCTACAAGCACAAGGTAATGTTATTTGGCAAAAAGTTGAAAATCCTTATGAGGCACCTGCTGTTATTACCAATAACAATATTGCTGATGTTGAAGCTAATGCTAAAGTTAGAAATATATTGTTGCAAGGCTTAAGTGGAAACGAGTTTGTCAGAATTGCTAATATTAAATCTGCTAACAAGATTTGGACTACACTTGCTGATTATCATGAGGGATCAAAATCTGTTAAAGGTGTTCATCAGAATCAATTTAAAAAGGAGTATTCTAAATTTGAGAGGAAACCAGATGAATCTGTAGATGCTCTTTTTGATCGATTCAATAAAATTGTTAGTGATTTGCAATCTGTTGATGTCATATATTCTGATTCTGACAATGCTCGTCAAATCTTAAATGCTTTGGATATGACTGTCTGGGAGGTTCTAGTCACTACCATCAATCATTCTGTTAACATGGAAACACTCACCCTGAATGATCTTTATTCCAAGATGAAAACACATGAGATTGATATTTTGGCCAGGATAAATAAGTCAAATTATTTGGGTTTAGTGACTAACCAAACTGACAGCTCATCTAGTTCTTCTAGTTTTTCCTTGTCTGCTTTGGGAGCTATTTCAGATGAACGATTGGAGGAGATTCCAGAAGAACAGCTTGTACTCTTCTCCAATAGGGTGACTAAAGCAATCAACAATATCAGATCAAGGAGGAGAGGAAGTCCAATTAGATGCTTTGAATGTGGTGAGTTAAACCACATAAAGGTGAATTGTCCCAAGCTGAGAGGTAAGGAGACCAAAGATGACAAAGCACCAGCTCGGCGCTCAAAATTCAAGTTTGATTCAAGCAAGAAGCAAAACTATCATAAGGCGGTCAACAAGGTGCTCTCAGTACTTGAGGAGATTGGATTGAGTGATGTTGACTCTGAAAGCGATAATGAGGATGATAACAAGAAGGCAAAAGAGGTGGACTTCACAGGGATGTGCTTTATAGCAAGAAGTGAAGAACTTAATAGTGATGATCTCTACAGTGACCCTGATGAGGTAAAACCCTCTTATGCTAATTTATCTCGTGTTGTGCTTAAATTGACAAATGAGCTTAAAAAATACAAAAAGAAATTAAAGAAACATGACCTTATTGTTGATAGCTTGAATTCTGAAATTGTTATGCTTAAGGCTGCTATTCCTGATGATTAATCTTGTGAATCATGTCAAATTTTGCATTCTGAATTGAAGTTTGCTAGATCAATACATGCTAAATTTGATGAACTAAAACTGGCGCATGGTTCTTGTGATGAAAAGCTAAAACTTGCATATGTTGAAATTGAAAAACTCAAGTCTAGTTCAACTTGTTTAGAGTCAAGTATTTTGAATGCTCAAATTAAAACTTGCTCTAATTGTGAACTACTAGAAGCTAGACTAAAGTCATCTCAGGAATCCATACAACAAATGCTTTATCATGAGACACTTTCTTGCACTAACTGTCCCAAACTCACAACTGAGATAGAAGCTTTGACTAGACAATTAAATGAATTTGCTAAAAAAGAAAAATTGGCTCAGTCTAGTGCTTCTAAGAAAACCTTGAATGGATTTGTTAAGTGCACAATCTGTCCTACTCGAGCTAAAGAAATTGAATATCTTAAGGACACTTTGGAGAGATTTTCTTTTGGCAAGAAAAATCTGAACATGATTCTAGACAGATCAAAAGTGAGTACTAAAAGCCAAGGTCTAGGATTTATTGTTGTTGAACATGCCAAGAATCATCCTCCCAAAATTCTTAAGCTTCTTGAACCTCGAAAGTTTGAAATAGAATCTGAACCTAAACAAGTTTTGTTTAAATCTGCTGGTTTTGTAAAGGATCCTTCTATCAAAGTGAGTACTGTAAAAAGAAAAACTGCAACTTCTTATCAAGACAAATATCAATGTACTCACTGTGGAAAAGAACGGCATTTGGTTCAGTACTATTTTCGAAAAGCAAAGAAAGAAAAGAGAGACAGGCTAAGAAAATATTTTCAAGTCCCTTATCATCATTTTGTCTCTGCTAAACAGATCACAGGTGTTCTACACAATCTGTCGACCCAAGATCTAGACAAATGTCCGACCGCCAGTGTTCAGAAAATAGAAATGCTTTTGGTACTCCTACTCGTCATGTATCACAGTATTGGGTTCCTAAATCATGCCTTACTAGCCCCAGTACTGTGAGACCAATACTCTCTTAATGTAGGTACAGCTGTTGAGGAAGGGGAACATATGGTTAGTAGACTCAGATGTTCCGCACACATGACAGTGATTCAAAATGGTTCTCCTCCTCACTAAGGCATCCAAAGGATGAATTGATTACTTTTGGGGATGCTTCAACCGGAATTGTGAGGGCAAAAGGTACAAAGTATGTGTTAATGACAAATTCATACTCAAAGATGTTGCTTTGGTAAGTAAATTGAAGTACAACTTGCTTTCGGTTTCACAATTGATAGAAGAAAATCTTGAGGTAAGCTTTAAGAAATATGCTTGCAGAGTTTTGGATGCTTCTGGAGATCTTATCTTTAATATCTCACGGTTAGGGAAGGTTTTTAAAACTGATTTCAATCATTCCTTTTCACCTAATGTTAGATGCTTGGTAGCTTCCGAATCTAGGGATCTATTCTTTTGGCACCGTAGATTAGGACAAATTGGTTTTGATCATCTTGTTCGAATTAGTGGAGTGGATCTCATTAGGGGGCTGCCTAAACTTAAGGGTGATAAAGATTTGGTTTGCTCTCCTTGTCGACATGGTAAGATGGTTGCTGCCCCTCATTTTCCTATTTCTGTAATCATCATAAATGGCCCTGGACAATTGTTGCATATGGACACTGTAGGTCCCTCTAGAGTTCAATCTGTTGGAGGTAAGTGGTACATTCTTGTGATTGTTGATGATTTCTCTATATACTCTTGGGTGTACTTTATGGTGTCTAAAGATGAGGTTTTTGGTCATTTCAAAGATTTATTACTCAGACTTAATAATGAACTGCATGGTGCTGTGAAAGCAATAAGAAGTGATAATGGTACTGAATTTAAGAACTCCTTGTTTACTTCTTTTTGCTCTAAAAAAGGTTTGAAACATCAATTTTCTTCTCCTCGTGTCCCACAACAGAATGGTGTTGTAGAGAGGAAAAATATAACCTTGGTTGAGATGGCAAGGACTATGCTTGATGAACATGCTACTCCTAGGAAGTATTGGGTAGAGGCTATCTCAACTGCTTGTCATGTTTCAAATAGAGTATTCTTGAGAGCCTCTTTGCACAAGACTTCTTATGAGCTGAGATTTGGCAAAAAGCCCAGTGTTTCTCACTTCAGAATTTTTGGATGTAAATGTTTTATTCTTAAACAAGGTAATCTGGACAAGTTTGAATCTAGATCAACAGATGGTATTTTTCTTGGATATCCCCTTCACTCACGTGGCTATCGTGTGCTTAATCTAGAAACTAACAAAATTGTTGAGACTTGTGAGGTTACTTTTGATGAGGTCAGTACTTGTTCTAGAACTGACATTTCAGGAACACAAGTTCAGGGGGAGTCCGAAAGCATATTCCTTAATGAAGAAGATGATTTTGATTTCTCATCTCCCATGCCATCACCTGCTGATGATCATTCACCTGTTGTTGCGCCACCACCAAGTGATGAACAAACTGCAGAAAATGTTCATGATGTTGAAGCTAGTTCAGAACCTTCTGCACCATTGAGGATTCAACGACTTCATCCTCCAGAGCTGATGATCGGTGACATTCATGAAAGGGTAACACATTCTAAGTTCATTTCTCCTAACTCACATGCTCATTCTGCTTTTGTTGCCTCTTTTGAGCCTAATGATGTAAGTCACGCTTTATCTGATAAGTCTTGGATCAATGCCATGCATGAAGAATTAGAAAACTTTAAGCGAAATAAAGTCTGGACCTTAGTTGAACCTCCTTATGGACATAATGTAATTGGAACTAAATGGGTTTTTAAAAATAAACAAAGTGAGGATGGTGTTGTTGTTAGAAATGAGGCTAGACTTGTTGCTCAGGGTTTTTCTCAGGTGGAGGGTCTTGATTTTGGTGAAACTTTTGCCTCAGAGCTGCACTAGAAGCTATTCAATTCTCTTAGCATTTGTCAGATCTCAAGGTTTTAAATTGTTTCAAATGGATGTTAAAAGTGCTTTTCTTAATGGCTACATTGAGGAGGAAGTTTATGTTAAGCAACCACCTGGTTTTGAAAATCCTAAGTTTCCTAATCATGTTTTCAAATTGTCAAAAGCTTTATATGGTTTGAAGCAAGCTCCTAGAGCTTGGTATGAGAGGCTAAAGCTTTTTCTGTTAAAAAATAATTTTCAAATGGGCAAGGTAGACAAAACTCTGTTCACATTTCAACATGGCAATGATCTGTTACTTGTTCAGATTTATGTGGATGATATTATCTTTGGGGGCTCCTCTCATGCTTTGGTTTCCAAGTTTTCAGACACTATGAGCAGGGAGTTCAAGATGAGCATAATGGGAGAGTTAACTTACTTCTTAGGCTTGCAAGTAAAATAGACCAAGTAAGGCAATTTAATTTATCAAACCAAGTATACTAAAGACTTGCTTAGGCGTTTTGACATGGCAACTTGCAAACCCATCTCTACACCAATGGGGTCTACAACTGTTTTTGACCCAGATGAAGAAGGTGAGGTAGTGGATCAAAAAGAATATAGGAGTATGATTGGTTCTCTACTCTATTTGACTGCTTCAAGGCCGGACATACATTTTGTTATGTGCTTATGCGCTCCTTTTCAAGCTTCACCTCGTGCATCTCATCGTCAAGCTGTGAAAAGAATTCTCAGGTATCTCCAATCAACTTTAGAATTCGACCTTTTCTATTCATCTTCATCCTGTCTTACTTTGCGTGCATACGTAGATAGTGATTTTGCGGGGTGTAGAATTGATAGAAAAAGCACATCTGGCACTTGTCACTTTTTAGGTACATCATTAGTGTCTTGGTCTTCTAGAAAATAATCTTCTGTTGCTCAATCAATCTCAAGCCGAGTATGTTGTCGCCGCTAGTTGCTCTCGAGTCCTTTGGATTTCTTCTACTCTCAGAGATTTTGGTTTAGAATTGGGCAGTGTTCCTCTTTATTGTGATAACGCCAGTGCTATTAACATTGCTAAGAATCCAGTGCAACATTCTAGAACCAAACACATTGATATCAGATTTCACTTTCTCAGAGATCATGTTGAAAAGGGTGACATTGTTCTTCACTTTGTTGAAACTAATTTTCAGTTTGCTGATATTTTCACTAAGCCGCTTGATACTTTCGCTTTGTTCGCCATGAAGTGAATTGGGTATTGTTCATCCTATGGGCTTATTTTGAGGGGAGCTGTTTGATCAAAATTTCAGAAGCTTTGATTATTCTCATTGTCTCACAATTCATTAAGTCCAAGCCATTGAAATAAAAAGAGTAGTAGAGCTCTCGTTACCATATTTATTAATGTGCTATGTAGTTTTGATCTTGACTGGTTTTAATAAACTTGCTGCATAAAGAACTAAAGCATGACATGGCTGAAATCTTTGACTAGATTGATTATTGGTATCACTTGGTGATGTCTATTGAAAAGGATAAGCTTGTTTGTGAGTCTTATTTTAAATCTTGGATTTGAAGCAAGAATGTCTCTCATTTCAATCCTGTGTTGCTCACTCAATTTGGCATGTTATAAAAGATAAAGGGTTGAGAAAAAGGATTTGAAAAGATGTGTGCTTCAAGCATGCCATATATAGCTGTGTATCAAATAAAAAAAGGGGGTACATAACAGTGCTCACATGAAAAGAAGTGTGCTTCAAGCATGCCATACATAGCTATGTATCTTTAAAAGAAAAAAATGCACAAAAAGTGCTTCAATCAAAAGAAGTATGCTTCAAGCATGCCACCCTTGAGAAGAAGTATGCTGCAAGCATGCCACATGCAAATAAAAATTGAAAGTAAAGTAAAAGGATGATACATGAGACTGGTAGCGCATCCAGATTTAAAATTTGTCTCACTGTTTGGCTCTCACCTTTTGGTGACTTCTATTTGTGGTCTTATACTATTTTTAGTCATTGAGTAAAATGCCTGTCATGAATCTAAATTGTCTCATCATTTTAAAATACATGTCTAGACATTGCTATATGGTATATCAATTTATATGATCCTGTTAGCTCTACTCAACCAAATGGTTTGGTTAATCCATTAATTCTCCAAAGCTTCTGGACTTTTTTCTTGCTCCTTCTTTGAAGCTCTTGATGATCACATTGCCAAAGGGGGAGAAAACTGAAAGAAATCTTTGCAAAAATTTTGTTTTTCTTGTGTTGAAGGAAGTTTTTTAGCTGTTGTTTTTGGAACTTTCTTTTGCTTGGCAGTTTTGAAACTTTGACACCTTCTGTCACACACATTCATCTCTTGATTCTGGAAGTGTTGTCAATGTATTCATCAAGGGGGAGATTGTAAGACCAGAAGGTTTTTGGTCATGATATTTGTTGATGAACACATTGATAATAAGAAAGACTTAGTCTTGGTGTTTTAAGATGAATACATTGTCTTTAGAACATGCTTGTGATCTTAGATGCTGACATGCTTTTGAGTTCTGTTGAATTTTGTCAAAATCAAGATTTGTCGTTTTTATGTAGTACCGCATTGTAGCCGCAGATTACCACCGGACGGAACAACCGCATGATTGTTGGCGGTATGAAATTTCCCGAAGACTTGTGTTTGGCTTTTGGATTTTCTTGAGAGCGGTAGTACCGGCTTTGTATTTGCGGAACTACCAGATTGCGGTAGGACCGCTTGTGAAGTGAGGTAGTACCGCAAGTCACTGAGTTCTGAACGCGTATTTTGCTCGAACCATTAGATCTTGATCTGACGGCCCTCATTGAGAGGAACGTTCGGACCGTCCAAGATCTTAAAGGATTGTGAGCCTTTGGATTGAAATCAGATGGTTGACATCAAGAGGAACATTCGGACTTTGAACAGTACTCCTAAATCCGACGGTTTTGAAGCAAGGTCCGACGGCCAAGTCATCTGAGCGCCCACGTGTCTCGTATGTGGTTCGAGTCTTTTGCGCTTTTTAGTGGTGCGGTAGTACCGTTTGGTAATTTGTGGTAGTACCGCATATCAGTTATATCGTTTTATTTTTGGCGGTATGGAAAAACCAGAACACTTGTTTTGAACATTGGACTTCTTGCTGAGTAGTACGACCGCGCCATGGTTGGCAGTAGTACCGCGATAGGTTTTTCCAGAGAGAGTGTTTATGACAACTTTGATTTCAAGTGAAATACGGTAGTACCGCAGCTGTGGAACGGTACAACCGTAGGTCGGTAATACCGTTGCTTTAATGGTGGCAGTACCGCAACAAGGTAGTACCATTTGGTTACGGTATGGATTTTTCAGAGAGCTTGTTTTTGGAGTTCTTCGTGGTGCGGTACGACCGTAGTTATGAGTGCGGTATGACCTCAGTGCGGTAGTACCGTTCATAACATGTCGGTAATACCGTTTCCGAACTGAACGCTGTTTCGATTGAAGAATTGATTATGGGTGATTGCGATAATGGTTTTTAGTTGTTGCATGATGCATGATAGTGTTTATATGTGTGCCTAAGCTAATGTTGGTCAAGTTTGGAGAACTTGTGCCGGATTTTGTTTCTTTGATCTTTGCATATGCAGGATGAGTGTGAAGGCAACTATTGTCGTGACGAGGAGGACTCGGACTAGGATTGGGGAGATCTGAGATCTTGGTGGTCGTGGATGTTGTGAGATGGTTGAGTTTGCACTGGAGCACGTGGAGTTCGAAGGTGGTTCGCGCTGGAGCTACGGGAGGAGTCCTGGAGGCTTGCGGCGTGGGTTGTTACAGATTTGGAAGGAGTTCCAAATCTTGACATTTTTGAGATAGAATCCATGTCGGTGTCATGTTGGACATGGATAAGATTCTACCGTATAAATGGAGGTAGGTTAGGAGCTAACCTGCGCACACGGGAGAGATAGTTTTGGCCGCAGCTTTGGAGTTACGGTTTTGAGTTGTATTTTGAGCGTAAAGTTGAGATAGCTTTGCAAGGTCTTCTGTGGAAGACTTTGAGGGGTGTTTTGAGAGGCACCTTGTAGCCACAGATCAAAGTCTTGAGTAATACAATTTAGATTTATTCTATATTGTCTCCGGAGCTTTGCTTTGTTTCTGCTGTGCATGAGATTGTTGGTGGATATCTTAAAGATATCTTTTGGAGGTTCTTGAAGATATCCAGGAGAGAACTTTGAGCTGATCTAAAAGAGGTTCTCTGAGGGATTTAACAATTTGGGTTCGGCTAAATTAATTGAAGGTCAAATCTGTGCCAATCATTCAACCCCCCCTTCTGATTGCCACTACGATCCTACAGCCCTCCACTCCCCGAAACCGACAACCTGAAGTGTCGCTCCCGTGGTATGCCTCGACTACCGCTCACCTGCGCGTTGCCGCACCATGGACAAGCAGAAATGTCACGCAGAGACGCACTCCGAGTGGTCAGCCACAGGCCCTAGTGGTGGGCTACCTCTCGTGCCGTGGCCAAAGTGCCAAGCCACGATGATCTGGGCCGTGTCTGGGAGCTCGAAGAATCAAGGAAAGGAGTACTACAAATGCCCTAGAAACGAAGGGGTAAGAAACTCCCTTTTCTGTTGAATTTGATTTTTCGTTTTGCTAGGCAGTTTATGGTTTTTGTTGCTCCAGATGTATTCGGGTGAGTGTGATACATTCATGTGGAAAGACCAATACCTGAGCCATTTGAGTGGGCTGCATCCTAGGCGCCTGCATCCTATCGGACAGCAGAGAAGAGATGGAAATGAAGTGGTTTTCACAGTGGACCATCGTGTATTGGAACAACATTTTGCTGTGATGAAGAGCTCATTGGACCAGATCAATACTTCATTGGACGAGATAAACAATTCACTCAGGAAAGCCACTTCTGGAGATGAAAAATTAAAAATGGTTGTAGTTGCATTTGTATTCTTGCTATTAGGAATTTGCATTGAGAAGATTGTCAACTGATTTCCTAATTTAGTTATCTTCAAGTCTTTTGTAATGTAATATCTAGTTTGTATAAACTCTGTCTGAAATGGGAAATGAAATCTGAAAAGATGTCTCAGTGTACATTTCAGCAGGAATATTGGAATGCATTTCAGCATGGTTCATACAGTTGATAGTTGGATGCATGGTTCTCTTGTTGCAATTGTGACTCTGAAACTACGGCCAAATTAACATCAGGAAATACAACAAAGTGCCAAATTGACATCAATCTTACATATCTATGTCCACATTACAACAAACTAACAGATCACAAACTACTCCTCTTCGCTATCTATCTCAGGAATTGCGCGATCTTCATTATCACTACAGTACTGCATGTAAGTTTCGTCGTCTTCATCAGACTCGCAATTGACATCATCCACTTGGTTGCAAGAATTTTCAACGACACTAGCAGGGACAGTATGACACTCTCCATAATCAGCATGTAAATTTTCAAAAATAGGTTCATCTTCTTGTACGGGACATTGTGTACAGTCATCATAGTCCCTTCTCAGTTTCTGCTTCGGTGACACTCCACAAATGCCTATGCTTAAACTTTTGAACAACTCTCTAGTCTCCACCAAACTTTGTGTCCTACAAGTAAAATACCTTTGCTGATTGTGTGGCTAGAATGAAAGGATCTCCTTTGTACTAGTAACTTGCAGTGTTGATACTTTTGAAATATCCATCATCTTTCAATCTTTTCTTCTTGCCATCAAGATCAAACTAGCCACAACGAAATAAAACAACTATTCGATGGACATCTTGGCTTGAGTTATGCTGCAACTTGATAATGTCTTGCAGACAACCATAAAAATCAATATGCTCACCATTATGTGTACCCTGAACCATGACTCCACTGTTCTAAGTCTTTCTATTTTTTTTTACGGTCAACCGTGTGATATCAAACACCATCAACAATACATGCTAAATATAATCTCACTCGCATATCTGGCTGGCATGCCAATGAATATAGGTCATCACTGACCTCTACTCCTTCCACATAATGTAGTCTTGCCATCTGGACAACAAAAAGGTCAGCATGATGATAACCTATACACCTGATCAGAGTTCCATCCAAAATTACAAAGAAAGCTCACATGCTTCTTAAACCATGTGGCAAATTCATGCTCTAGCCTTTTTTCCACATCATGACTACCTTCTTTCTCTAACTCTTGTCTACATAACCTGCATAGTGGCTTCAGAAATTACAGATAAATAATATATTATATCTGAAACAAAAGTCAAAAATGTTAGATGGGATCACATACTCAATAAATGGCTGAACCTCAGGACAATTGTTGAGCACATACCAAACCATCTTGTCATAATCACCTTCAAGATATGTCATCCTCGAGGCTCCAATTAAATGAACACCATGCTGAAAAACAAAGAGGTCACCTTCTTTTAAGTCAACACACTCTCTATTCTTGCCCTCTTGATTGAATCGTGTCTCCACATCATTCAAGTACCTTGAGCAAAAAGTTAAACACTCATTAGCAACATATGCTTCTGCAATGGATCCTTTAGGTCTAGCCCTATTCCTCACAAAACGCTTCATTGTACATAGCCTTCTTTCCACTGGATACATCCAGCCATATTGCACTGGGCCTCTTAGGATTGCTTCATCAGGTAAATGAATAGCCAAGTGCACCATAACATCAAAGAAAGCTGGTGGAAAAATTTTCTCAAGCTTGCACAAAATGATTGGGATTTGAACTTTTAATTTATGCAAAACATCTAGCTTTAGAGTTTTGCAACATAACTGCTGAGAGAAATTTCCCAATTCAGTAACTACTTCATATATCTCCTTACTCATGGTTCCTCGTAGGATAGCAGGTAAAATTCTTTGTAGAAGAATATGACAATCATGAATTTTTAATCCTAACACCTTGCATCCATCCGCACTAATACATTTTGCTAAGTTAGAAGTATATCCATCTGGAAATTTCACCTCTCTTATAAATTCAAAAAAATTACGCTTTTGGTCTTTTTTTCATTTCATACGAGGCTTTAAGGATATTGTATGAATCTCCTTCATACTGCAAGTGTAAAAAAGATCTTATGCCCATGTCTTCCAAATCTAGCCTAGCATTGACTTTGTCCTTTGTCTTCCCATCAATGTTGAGAAATGTACCAAGCAGGTTGTCACATATTTTTTTTTTCAATGTGCATTACATCAAGATTGTGCCGCAGCTTCAGACTCGACCAATATGGCAAGTCAAACAAACAAACTCTTCAAGTGTAAACTTGACCATTGGCTTGCCGCTTTGTCTTATTACCGCTTTACGGATGATTTCCTGGTCTAACATCTCTTACATTGTCTAGTTGCTATAGCAGCTCCTCTGTACTAAGTTCCCAAGGCTTCGCACGGGTTTCATTCTCACCAATAAATTCTTTCCTTTTTCTCCACGGATGATCCCTTGGAAGGAAACGACGATGGCCAATGTAACATATCTTGTGCCTTAATTTCTTTGAGCAGGGAATTTTGTCACAACACACACATGCATAATAACCTTTTGTGGTTCGTCCTGACAAGGTGCCCAATGCTGGATAATAATGAATGCACCATAAAATTGCAGCATGTAGATCAAACATACTAGCACTACATGCATCATAAGTACAGACACCCTTCCAAAGCTCCAGCAACTCTTTGATGAGAGGCTCCAAGAACACATCAAGATCCTTTCCTAGACATTTTGGACCTGGGATCAGTAGCGCCATCATGAAATTGGACTGTTCCATACATGCCCAGGGTGGCCCGTTGTAAGGCACGACAAATACTGACCACATGCTATAGGGGGAGCTCATGTTGCCAAATGAATTGAAACCATCTGTAGCAAGGCCAAGTCTCATGTTCCTTGCATCTTTTGCAAACCACCCATATTTTCTATCGAAGTCTTTCTATGCCTCACCATCAGCAGGATGGCTGAGTTCATTGTCCACAGGTTGCCGCTTCAACTTGTGCCATTGTGCCTCCTCCACTGTATTTTTGGAAGCAAACATCCTCTTCAACCTTGGAATCAATCGAAAATGCCGCAATACCTTCACAAGAATTTGCTTCCTTCCTTCTGCATCTTTTCATCTAGATTCACCATATACTGGGCACTCATCATTGTTGGTATACTCCTTTCGAAACAAGACACAATTATTCTTGCAAACATGGATTGAATCATATCCAAGTCCTAATGCACAGATAAAGTTCTGTCCTTCATTGTAAGATGTGGGAAGAAAGCAAGCTGGGAACGTTGAAGACAATAGCTTCAGCAATGCAGTGAATGCAACATTACTGATTCGATAGAATAACTTGATATGAAGTAACTTCACAACAAATGTAAATATTGAAAAATAAGCACATCCAGGATAAAGCTGGCGCTGCAACTATGCTATTACACTTCCAAACATTGAATTACGTCCACCTTGTTCTTCAGCTGTGTATAACTCCTCTACCATATCTGGAATTCTATCATCATCGTCGTCGTCCTCATTCAAACCAACATCCTCTTCAACATCATATTACATATTATCGAATGGTTCATTCTCATGCGGTGCATTTTCATGAATTCCATCATCCAATGGTTCTCCATGATGTATCCACCTATTGTATGTGCTTGATATCCCATGAATATATATGTGATCCTCCACAACTCCTTGAGGTCTATGAGCCTGATTCAAACATACACGACATAGGCAAAGTATTTCAGCATTCTCATCAAATCGGGCACTAACAAATTGCATGAACTCTTTCACCCCATTGATATGTGCAGTGCTAAACTGTCTGGATTTAATCCAAGATCTGTCCATCTGTCAGACACTCAAACAAGTACAAATTAATCAAAATTATTGCCCATCTATCAGCCATTCAAACAAGTAAACCTTAATCAAAATTATTGTCCATGCTATTCACATCTTCATACTGTTCAACTTCACAAAACATAAATATTTTGCAATGACCGAACGGCTTGTAAAATTAAGTGCATTCTAAACTCTCAAATTGGTAATTCAGTGGCATATACTCAAGTTAAACCATGGACCAGCTAAAAACACACAAAATCTATAATAGCACTATTATTCAACCAAACCCGAGCCACTAATAAGCAACAAAAGGAGAATGGAAGGCATCCTTACCTTCAATTGAAGACTACAATTGAGAATGGCCTATGTCCGCCAGATCTGGTGTCGGCTCAGTGGCGGCCGACCGTCAGAAAGTACCGTGGTCGTGCCATGGAGCTGTGGCAGTGGCGCAACGAGCATGGGATGAGCAGCCGTCCCCTTTACTCAGCCGTTCAAACACAGTGGCCTCCACCGTGCTACTGATTTTTCTTTGTAAGTCCCTACCTCGCATGTAATAGCTTATCTAGATATTCACATACGATTTCAATGAATTCCTCTCGATGGTGCAGTGGTGTTGCACCAGCTTGTGATGCAACAGGTCCCTAGTTCGAAGCCTGGGAGCTGGTTTTTATTTGCGCGTGTCACATTACATTTTGCACCACTTCCTGACATGTGGGTCCCACTTCTGTTCATCCATGGTGGCAACAAACCAGCTTGTCACCTGTGTAACTTTATCCAAAAAAAACTCCAAGAGGATTATGACGATATGAGATTGTCACCTCTGTAACTATGACAAAGTAATAGCGTCACAATGCCAAACACCCTATTTATGACAATTTGAGGTTTGAGAGTTAGTGACGATTTTGACATTTTTTGTCACTACAAGTAGGGTCCCAATCCCGGGATACTCTTTATGATGTTGCTGCCGAAAAACGTCATAAAATATGGGCAGATAATGACGATTTACCTAGTTGTCATAGAAATTTTTTCATAGTTTAGCAGATTTCTTGTAGTGAATCTTGTTGTGTGACATTTGTGAGGGCACTGATCATCTGGCAAATAAGTGCCCGTTGTTGATGCTTCCAAGACCGATTACTAATTTGTGTGGGTTCGGTGCTGATGAGTTGGGTTTTTATCATATCCCAATAGTCGGTACGAAGAAGTTGAAGAAAGAGACTAATAAGACAGGGTTTATTCGAGTCATAGGTGATCATCTATCTAAAGACCTTATCTCTGAACTGAGACATTTAATTCCAATGAATTGGCAGCCAAAGGTGGAGAGTTAAGGGGAAAATGTGTTTCTAGTGCATTTCCTAACTAGACTTCATATGCTTCGTATGACAGTTATTGGTGAAGTGCATGTAAAAGAGCTTAAGGTGGTCTTTCATTTCGAAGAATGGAATATGGAACCCAAACCTAAGTATCAACTGCATAAGGTTTGGGTTCAGGTTTTAGGGGTGCCTTACGAAGTTCGTGACTTCCTGAGCCTTTGTGCAATAGGGTTAATCATTAGCATTGCGTTGAGAGTGGACATGGAAAAAGTTCGTAAGAATGATTTGGTGCATATGTTGGTAGGAGTTCTGGACATAGAGGCCATACCTTCTAGTGTAGAGATCATGGTGGGTGAGAGTGTCTGTGACATTATTTTCAACGTTGTAGAAGCAGTGGTGAATGGTGTTGATGAAGTCTTTGATCGAAAAGAGGATCATGAGGGAGAGGACAAATCGGACAAAGGTAAAGATGTTGAGATGTAAGACAGGGATGCTAAGAGATTGAAGAATAATGCGGATTCTCAATCAAATGTTCCTTTTAATCGCATGGGTCAGTCTTCATCAATTTCTAAGGGGTCTACCTTGGGCCTCTTAACATCTGATACCATCTGGGTTACACTGAGGGCAGTCAGAAAGGAGTTTGAGTCTGGTGTTCGAGGGGATGGTGCATCTTTTTTGAATGTCCAGGGGAGTTTGGCCGGTGCCATAGTTGATTTGAACTCTGATGGCGTAATTAATTCAAATGTTGTTTTGGATGTTAATTCACTCATGGTAGATCCAGTTGGTCTTGCCGAACTAGGCAACTCCGTGGCCAAGACTGGTAATTTCAATGCCGGGTCGGCTCTGTCCGGAAGCAAGGCGCTCTTGCCAGTTGGTTGTCCATCTGCCAAGTCGGTCCATGATGTTGATGCAGCAAGCTCACCGATAGACCTTGCTGCCACATCGGGAGCTTACGCTGTCGAGATAGTGGCTCCCGTTGTCTTGACTAGCTCATCATTAGGTGGTGCCCTTCAGGATGTTCCATCTTTTGGTACGGTGGGGGATTGCTTTGGTGCGACAGCTCTTGGGGAGGTCCAGATGGAGCCAATTGTAGCTGAGGATCTCTTGGATAGCAAAGGGGAAGTGGATGTTACCGTGGTTGTTAAGGATACTATGGTTTCAAGATTAGCTGGGGTTTCTTGTCCTGCGTTGATGCAAGTGGTTGATTCGGTGGAGCTTAGACAGAGCGAGCGTATCAAGTTACAGTGGTTCGGTGACGAAGACTTGATCCATAAGGCTATGCGGCGTGCGAAAGTTCATAATCTCGAACTTGATCCAAGTAAGAATGGCAATAAAATTTCTTTTATGTCTTTTTCAAATGAGCAAGTTGTTGAAAAAATTGCTAGCATTGGCATTTCTTTAGGAGTTGATAGTGAAGAGATTGGTAGTTCCATTAACAATCTTAAGTCTCTTGAATTACGAAGATTAAAAAGTAAAGGAATTGTAGAGGTAGAGGAGATAGAGGATGAGATTCTAGATTGCAGCAATATGTCACCCCTTAATCGTTTGTGTAGTGATTTAGAGGGTGATTTCGAGGATGACCACTCTAATTTTACATTGGTGACAAATAAAAAGAGATTGAAAAAGAAAAATTTTCATAATAGGCCTTTCAAATTAAAGTTAAAATGAAAGGTTTTTTTAATAGCAGAGGTCTGAGAAACTTGGCTAAACATCATTATATTTGTGAAGTGGTTAAGGAACAACATTTAGATTTTGTGGCTATTTTTGAAACTGGTAAAAAAGATTTTTCAGCGGCTAATCTTAATCATCTTTGTGGTGGGTGGGGCTTTATGTAGCATTTTTCTCCGCCACAAGTTCAGTCCAGGAGTATCCTTTTAGGGGTGGATCCTCAGGTTTATGATATTGGTTCTATTGATGCTGGTGATTTTTATATAAAGTTTCATTTAAAAAACAAAGAGGACGACTTCCAATGGGTTCTTGTGGTTGTTTACGGTGTAGCTCAACCTCAATTCAAGGAGAAGTTCCTTAATGAATTGGTTGATGCCTGTAGGAAAGAATCACTTCCTATTTTAATTGGAGGTGATTTTAATATCATCAGGCATTCGGCTGAAAAAAAAATAATGATAACATTGAGTATCAATGGCCTTTTTTGTTTAATGTTGTGATTAATAATTTAGATTTACGAGAGATCGATTTATCTAGTAGACAATATACTTGGGCCAATTCGTTAAATAATCCAACATTTGAAAAGTTGGATAGAGTCTTAATAAATACAGAATGGGAACATAAATTTCCTTTGATCACAGTTAATACTCTTGAAAGGTCTTTGTCTGATCACACGCCGTTGCTTTTAAATACGAGAGTGGCTCCTTATCGAGAAAGTCAACCCTTATTTAAATTCGAATTAGGTTGGTTGTGCAAGGAGGGTTTTAGGGAGATGGTGGCTGATGTGTGGGAAAAGAAAAATAGAGATCTTTCTGCCTTGCCTCTTTGGCAATGCAAGGTTAGACGTCTTCGTCGTTTTCTTCGTGGTTGTGCCAAAAATACTAGTGGGACATATAAAAAGGAAAAGAGAGAACTTAAATTATTAATTGATGAGCTAGATAAAAAAGTTGAATTGGATAGGTTGTCTGTTCAAGATCTTAATCTATTAAAGCTTCTAATGAGAGATTTACACATCTTTTGAGAGTAGAAGAAATTAAGTGGTATCAGAGATCCAAAGCAAAAATTTTGTTGGAAGGGGATAAAAATACACGTGATTACCATTTGATTGCGAATGGGAAGCATAGAAGACAAAGAATTTTTCAACTCGAGCAAGAAGAAGGGATAATTTGGGGTGATGTACCTGTAAAAAAGTATATCACTAATTATTATAAAGGTTTGTTTGGACCACCTGAAATTAATCATTTATCTATGATTGATGATTTTACAAATGATATCCCTCAAGTTTCGGACGTAGAAAATAATTTCCTTACAGAATCTTTCACTGAAAAGGAGGTGAAAGAAGCAGTCTTTCAAATGGAACATAACAAAGCACCTGGACTAGATGGTTTCCCAGCCGAGTTTTATCATGTATTTTGGGAAGTCGTTAAAAAGGACTTGATGGCTATGTTTAAAGATTTTCATAATAGCAAGCTGCCCCTCTTTAGCTTGAATTTTGGGATCATTACCTTGCTCCCTAAAAAAACGAATGCTAAGCAGATACAACAGTATAGGCCTATTTGTCTTTTAAATGTTAGTTTTAAATTTTTTACTAAAGTAGTTACTAATAGACTTATGGGTGTTGCTCAAAAGATTGTTAGTCCATCCCAGTCAGCTTTCATGCAGGGGAGATTTATTCTCGATAGAGTTGTAATTCTTCATGAAACTATCCATGAGTTACATAAATAGAACATGGATGGAATTATTTTCAACATTGATTTTGAGAAAGCTTATGACAAAGTAAAATGTCATTTTTTACTCCAAACTTTGTGGTTGAAAGGCTTTTCATCTAAGCAGTGGTCTTGGGTAGAAAGTTTAGTTAAGGGAGGGAGTGTGGGAATAAAAGTCAATGATGATATTGGATCTTTTTTGCAAACTCAAAAGGGTCTTAGGCAAGGGGATCCTATGTCTCCTATTCTTTTTAATCTTGTTGCGGACATGCTTGCCATTTTTATTTCTAGAGCTGAAGTGGCAGGACTTTTATCAGGTGTAGTCCCTCACTTGATTGATGATGGATTGTTAATTTTACAGTATGCTGATGACACTATCCTCTTCTTGAATAATGATTTAGAGCTAGCAAAAAATCTCAAACTTATTCTATGTGTCTTTGAACAATTGTCAAGTTTAAAGATTAATTTCCATAAGAGTGAGATTTTTTTTTGTTTTGGTACTGCCAAAGACGTAGTATCTCAATATACACAGTTATTTGGTTGTGAGGTGGGTGCTTTCCCTTTCAAGTACTTAGGAATTCCAATCCACTTTAGAAAATTGAGGAACCATGATTGGAAAGGAGTCGAGGATAGAGTTGAGAAAAAACTTAGCAGTTGGAAAGGTAAAAGTATGTCTATTGGTGGTCGATTAGTTCTTATTAACTCAGTGTTAAGTAGTCTGCCTATGTTTATGTTTTCTTTTTTTGAGGTTCCTAGAGAGGTTCTCAAAAGACTAGACTTTTATCGATCTAGATTTTACTGGTAGAGTGACAGTCATAAATGGAACTATAGGCTGGCCAAATGAAGTTTAGTGTGTTCGCCCAAAGAGCATAGAGGTCTAGGTGTTCAGAACTTAGACATAAAAAATAAAAGTTTACTGGGGAAATGGTTGTTCAAGTAGCCTAATGAAGAAGGAGCTTGGCAATCTTTGTTAACAAGGAAATATTTGAATGAAAAGAGTCTTTCACAGGTGGTTAATAAACTTGGGACTTCTCAGTTTTGGTCAAGTCTTATAAAAATTAAAGATCAATTTTTATGTTTTAGTTCATTCCAAGTTAAAAATGGAATGCAAACTAGGTTTTGGGAAGATATTTGGTTAGGAGATTCTCCACTTAAAGGACAATATCCACTACTTTATAATGTGGTGAGAAGAAAGAATGATACAGTGGCAAATATTCTGAGATCGTCTCCTTTAAATATTTCTTTTTGAAGACCTATTCTTGGGGCTAAGCTACTGTAACATCCCAAATGCCTAAACAGGTGTTTGTTTCAAATGTAATTAAATGTGTAGAAATTAAAACTTTTTCTCACATCTTGAAACCCCTATATTCACAAGTAATCCTTGTCCAAGAGTTGGGTTATCCAAAAACATAAAGCTCTTGTTGACCAAAAGTCAAACTCATTTTCTATTCATCTTAAATCTTGTGCCAAACAATTGGTAATATTTTCCTTGGTCCTAGAGATGATGTGGGACCTCTCTGAAAAATATCATGGGTTATAAAACTTGGTTGATAATTTTTGGAGGTAAAACAATTCCTTGAACAGCATTCATGAATTTCCTGAGAAAAATGCATTGCATAAGAACCTCTGGGAATTTTATGTAAGGTTAATCTTAATGTCAGCAAGCTCCAGTTAAAATTTCATAAATTTTGGAGTTGAATTGCTATCCCAAACAATTCTGCTAAGTCTCAGCTGTTAAAAATTAAATTTGTAAAGGGGTGCACTGTTCCTTGGGCTGAACCGCTTTGCAAAGCTGGTCCAGCCCAGCCCCATCAGACCTCCCCTCCACCTCGGTGAGGTCACAGCCCTTGGATCAAAAATCCATGGCCATGACCTCCCCTCACTGCCAAACCAATCTAACCTCCCACCTTGTTGAGGTCGTAACCGTTGGATTCAAATCCAAAGATCACGACCTCCTCCTCTGCTGTGCAGCTCAAGTCCTCCCCACCTCATCGAGGTCATTGCCGTTGGATCAAAGATCCATGGCCATGACCTCCTCTCGCTATCAAACCACCCGGACCTCCCTTTGCACTCACTTGAGGTCGTAGCCGTTGGATTCAATCCAAAGACCACGACCTCCTCTGCAAACCATCACAGCGAGGTCCTTCCACCTTGTTGAGGTCGTAGCCGTTGGATCAGATCCAACAGCCCACGACCTCCCGCGCTATCGCCGCACTGCACCTCCCCATCTTGTGTGTGCCATAGATTTAAAATCTCTACCACGACCTCTGGCGCTATGCGCAAGCTCAGACCTCCCTTTGGTTGTGTGCCCTGATTTAAATCCAAAGGCCATAACCTCCCCTCACTTATCAAAGTCGCGTGCGCTTAAGTCCTTCTAGGAGGTCCGACTTTTGATTTAGATCCAACGCTTTGGACCTCCTATCCCCTTCTCCACTTGCGCATCCTCGCAGTCAAATCGGAGGGCCACGACCTCCTCGTCCAAATCGTGTGGCTGGGACCTCCTCCCAGTCACTTAAAACTTAACGGTTCAAAAACAAATCCGATGGCCAGGACCTCCCCATCCTCTCAATCTAACGGTGGGCTTGAGGTCCTGTTTTCTCTAGCTTGGGCTCGTAGCGAGCCATGGCGAGAGGGAAGGTCACTCAAGTCTTGTCCAACGGCTCGCTCTGGCGCATTAAATGCGTGTCGGCCCCTTTCCACCCACTTGGCCATGCTCGACTACCTACTCGTCCCCTCCATCTTGTCTACTCCATGGACCTCCGTGGACCTCCCCAGGCTAAGCTCACCATGAGCTTAACCCCGTGCAGACCTCTCTGCCCTAGGTATAAGAACTCCTGGGCCCCCTTGGCTTCTTTTTCACACCATCCCGCTTTTGCTTGCACCTCTGTGCTTGTAAACTCAAACCACCCAAGCTCTCCTTGGCGCCATTGTGGGAGCTCTGAGCTCCTCTGTGGACAAGGGTCCTCGAGTTTTCCTCTCTTGCTCAGGCTTCAATTTGTGCCATTCCTCTGTGACCAAGTCCTAACTCGCTTAGTTGGGCATTTACAGAGGTGGACCAAGTGGAGCTTGGAGCTGGAGCTTTGACCGTGGAGCACCTTTCTTCACCAACACCGGTTCTTCCTCCCTCGACCTCCTCAGCACCTCTGGACCTCCAGGTAACTCTCCTGATAGTCCTTAGATGCTGGGCACACGCTTGAATGATGTTGCGGAGCTCTACTTCACGTTTTGGTCTTTTGGCCGTGCTTGTCATCTTGTCCTCTCTGGCTCGCCGGCGTTCAACGCCGTCGCCACCGTCGAGAGTGGGCCCGTGGTGTGCGCAAGACTATTGCACACTCAGTGGTGCCCGTGGATGTCGCCGGCGAGGTCTGCAACGCCGGCGAGGACCACTTCATTGCGCTCGGGTTTTTGTCGGACGAAAACGGCAGCACCGTTGTCATTTTGGGACAGAGATCTTCTCTTTAATGCGCTAATCATTGCTCAACCTCGTTAATCATTGGCGTCGTCTTAACTGCCTTTAATCCTGTCCTCATCGCGCATTTAAGACCTCGCGCTGGACCTCCTTGTGTCCCGCGCGCATTAACTTCGTGTCATACAGGCGCTGCCAAGCAAGCGCTTATGGCGTTGATTCGGGCCGCCCAAGACCTCCTCCGAGGAGATCTTGAACGTCCAGGACCTTCCCTTGCGCAATCGTGGCCGTCCAGACCTCCCCTGGAGGTCTGTGACGTTAAGACCTCCGCGTTGGACCTCCTCGAGGTCATCTCGACCATTGAGGAGCTGCCTCGCGTGATCTGGGCCGTTCCGGTCCTCCCTCTGTGTTGTGGTCCGTTGGATGCAGCATCAACGGCCACGACCTCCCCTCTGCTGCTGCAGCTGGGGAGGACATGGACCGTTGATCCAAGATCCACGCCCATGACCTCTGGACCTCATGAGCCAGCGTGTCAGGCAGAATCTGGGAGGTCCCGAGCCGTTAGATCTGAGATCTGTGGCTCATGTCCTCCCAGCCTTAATGGTTTTAGAAATTCCAAGAACTCTTTATTTGCAAACTAAAAAAGGTATGAACTTTAAAATTGCATAACTATTTCAATTTAAATCCAAATGAGGTGGTTCAAATTTCTGCAGCTCTGGTTTGAGCTGAGCTCTAATCTAAAAATGGTTGTGAGCTCAATTCTGTTCCAGAAAAGTGAATTGCAAATAGATTTCAAAAACTAACTTTAAATGTCTCCTTAAAAATTCAATTAACTTGTAAAATGCATAAGTAAATCCCTGTAGAATATTTTTGAGTGAATCCAACTCTGTTGGCTTCCTCTCTTATTGCTCTAACTGTTAAAATAGGAATTAGGCATGTCACTATTTTCAAAAAGCTTTCTTGTGCATTTTAATTTTGTTCAAGTTCTTGTTTTTGAAAAATTATAGAGAATGCATAATAGCTCCAAATGAGGTGAACTCAATTGTGTTATTCATCTCATGAGGTGCTTGTTTTACTATAAAAATCTCAGCTGCACCACCTTTCCTGAAAATGTTGCCAAATAATTAAATTAATGAATAGTGGTATTTTGGTATTTTTAGGGCTGAGCAGAGTTATTTTGCGCATATCTTTCGCATTGACAATCCAAATCAATTGGTTCTTATTGCTAAATTCCCTAAAAATCACCCTCTTGCTGCTGTAGAAATTTCAGAGCATTTGGAGTTTGTTTGCTGTGCTGTCTTTGCGGTTTTCGTTGTTCTTATCGATTCTTTTCGCTTTTTCGTTAGGTGCCGACGAGTGCTACGAACCCGTGAGTGATCCTCAGCAATATATTGAGCAAAACCAGCAAGGCAAGCAGTTTGATCATGTCCCATTATTGTCCCATTACTTTAAAGCTTAATACTTTGTTTCACTTATATGTATGCATGCTACTTTGTGTTAAAATGTCGCTAGTAATCCTATAGATGCACATTCTGTAGGTAAATGTTCATTCTCTACTACTAAGCCTAGCATTATCTTGCTGTGATTTAGAGTTCGATGGATGGACTCTTATCGCTAGTAGTTTACGTTGATAATGCTTAGCAATGCTTAGATAACGGTAGAAATGGGCGGTTGTTTACATTATGTCGATGGCCTTGATCACACAAAAATTTTATTCCATTGTTGTCCATCTTGTGTTTTGTTACTTGTAAGCAAATAAAACAAAATTGTTATTGACTTGGGCACAATGGATGTTGGTGTGATTTGTTGGGTGTGAACGGAATGGTGCCCAGGTCCCCAAGGACCGAGTTACTTGTGTCACTAAGCCAAGCGCTTATGCGTGCTAACCACACGTGGGTATTGGGAACCCCTCTTGGCTAAGTACTTTGGGAGGTGCTAGTTGTGGGTCGCAGGTGAGTAAAACTGTTTTATAAGGGAAAGAGCACCCGCAGTTGCTGAGGCTGGGCCGGTGTCTCCTACCTTCCGGGTTATCGCGACTCTTAACTAGCATCATTCATTGGAAATGCCTCGTAGGACTTAGCCGTGCCGGCATACCAAAGGAAGTGTGCTAAATAGCTTGGCGAAAAGGCGGTCTGACGTGTGGGTACATTGGTACACCCCTGCAGGGTTAAATCTATTCGAATAGCCTCGTCCTAGGTTATGGACATGTTTGGTAAGGTCGTGCAAGAACTAGACTACAACATTTAATTAAAACTTGATGGGTTGGTATGAATGGATGTTCATGCTACTGTGGTGGCTATTGGGTTAGTCACTTCCAAGATTGTTGTTGTTGTCTATCTTTTGTTACTTGTCTCGTTGTTCTTGCAAATTAAAATGAATTGCAAATCTGCTTTGGAAATTATTTAAATATTGCAAATGAAAACTTGCTTTATGCTAAAATAAGTCCAAAGCCTCATCCACTAAATAAAGCTTGCATGTAGTTAAACTATAGTTCTGTTATACTACACGTCAGTCTTGCGAGTACATTTTTGTAATCATTTGCTTTGCTTAATAACTTTGTTGTAGAGGAGGTAGAGCCTAAAAAGCTTTACTTTTGTGAGATGTGCTGCGGTTGGGAATCGAGCTAGGCGTCTTGGTTGGTTGCCTTGTGGGCTAAAGGAAAACCTTTTGGCTCTCTTTTGATTATCGCCATCTTATGGCATGTTGCTTCCGCTGTGTTATCTTTATTGTTGTATTTGGCCGGTCGGCCTCTTTTGTAATAACTCTATATGTTGTATGTCTTTTAATCTAGTTCGTGCTTTGGTTCTATGTCTTGAATGGAATTGATGTATGATTTTGTAAAGGGTGTGTATATCGCATTCGGGAAGTATACATATCTCAAGACACGGATTATTATGTTTGTGATGCTAGGGTCAATGGTTGACTAAGTATTACAAGCTTAATAAACCGGGGTCCTCACAAAGTTGGTATCAGAGCCATACTGACCATAGAAACCCTAGCTTGGTCGTTTTTAGGATATTTTGAAAAACCTATTTTCAAAGTATCAAAGAGTTATGAAAGCTTAAGTAATTCTCAGATTTTACTCCTTACCTATCTTAGCTTTCTCCTCTTATCTTACTCTAATTTGAGTTTTAAAAATTGTTTACCTCTCCTTCCTTCAAAGATAGTTGTTATCGTTTAACTGGTTTTTGGGGGAACTTATGAGAGTTCTAAAATTGAAGTCTTGGCTGTCTTTTGGTGAAGAATGGAAGCATTTGGAGCTGGAATTCAAATCTGGAATTTTAGGGCAGCAAGCTCAACCTAGTGATTAAGTTAGAAAATGAGAGGTTAATTCAACTAAAACTTGTGGGAATAAAAGGGTAAGATGTGATACTAGTTAACTAAGTATCTAACACTTATTTCGCTGGTTTAACCTTGCTTTTGAGTAGAAATAGAGCTAAAATAGCTTGCTGAAATTTTCCCTTCTCAACCAATTACTCGTTCATTCAATACGGGATAATTGTATAGAGAAGTTGAGCTTATTTTCTAAAGTTTTCTTGCTGTTTTTAGAGTCTTTTAGGAGCTTTTAAAGTTTAATTACTTGCTGTTTTGGCTTTCGTTTAGGGCGGTATTCCATTCCCTAGTCGTTAGCCCCGCTTTTTAGCTTCTAATTGTGGGTTTTGGGTTGCTAACCTCTTTCCCTCTCAACAGATGGCGTGTCATACTCGTAGTGGCTAAGGCCAGCAAATGGTCCGACGAGAAGCTCCTCCTCCTCCGACCATGGCCGAGGTTCTTCTTCAGATAGAGCGCAACCGTGCGGATGACAGAGAGTGCTATCGATGTCATCGCACAAGAACACCTCAAATTTCTTACCGGTGCTTCAGATCCGCAAGGGAGTGGACATATGTCTCATGGGGGCCTCGCTGAGTTTCTTCGCACTCAGCCCCCACCTTTTCCAGTCGAGGACCCGCCGATGCAAACGATCGGCTTGCTCGTTGAGCGAAGCTCAAGATCGCGCAGCGCCGAGCACGAAGGTGTTGTTTGCATCGCACCAGCTGGAGGGTGCAGCTTTGTCATGGTGGGAGAGCTATCTCGCCATGCAGCCCGCAGACCACACCGCTAATCGGGAGGAGTTTCAGACGCCTTCCGTCGTTCTCATATCCTCGCCGCTTGATGAACATCAAGAAGCAGGAGTTTCTCGCCCTCAGCCAGGGCGAGCTCAATGTGGAGTATGTGTACGAAGTTTAACCATCCGCTCGTTATGCTCTCGAGGATGTGGCCACCGATATGGCCAAGCAAGCAAAGTTCGGGGTGGCTTGTCCGAGGAGTGAAGGACAAGCTATCCATCCTCGACTTCCACGATTTCCGCACCTTGGTCGACAAGGCCATCGTCATGAGCACTCTGGCAGGAGCTTATGGATTCCATAGCAGCAAGTGGGAGTCCTACAAGTCGCCCAGGCGGCTCTTCCGTTCTCACTCCGTACTCTCCGGGTCCCGTGCTCAGCTTCATCACCCCGAGGTTGCCAAGACTGCCCTCGTCCTTCAGAGGTCGTGCCCCAATCACGCACACTGCGAGTCACTGGTGGCCCCCAAGAACCCAAACCGCCAACGCTGCTTGTTTCTTCCGCAACTGAAGGGCCATTATGCAAATAATTGCCCTAAGAAGACTGGAGCAGCCCCTCGTCCTAATGGAGGACGCGGGCAAGGTGGTGGATCTTCTCAGGATCAGAAGATTGTCCCCGTAGCCCAAGGTGTGGGCAGCGGTCGCGTCAACGCCATCTCTGCTGAGGAGGCACAGGAGGCACCTGACGTCGTTTTGGGTACACTTCTTGTTAACTCCCATCCTGCTACTGTTTTATTTGATTCTGGAGCATCTCATTCTTTTGTATCTCAGCCTTTTGCTACTGTTAGTGACCTTTTGTTTGCTCCTCTGTTGGTCCCGTTGCACATTCGCTCTCCCGGTTCGGAGTTGAGGGCTGAGTTTGAGTGTAGGGATGTTCCTATCGAAATTGAGGGAGTAAGATTTTCAGCAAATCTTACCCTCCTCAATGCAGCGAGCCTAGATGTGATTCTTGGCATGGATTGGTTGTCTCAGCACATGGGGCAAATCGATTGCGCCCGAAAGCTCATTTACCTTACAAGTCCATCTGGTGAGTAGGTTCGCCGCCAAAGCTCGCCAGCCCTCATCTCTTCAAGACTTGAAGCGGCCACCGATATTCGTGAAGTCCCAACAAGATGTGACTTCATGGATGTTTTTCCCGAGGATCTTCCTGGGATGCCACCCATTCGTGATCTCGAGTTCGTCATCGAGTTGGCTCCTGGTACCGCCCCGATTTCGAAGAGGCCTTATCGGATGCCACCGAATGAGTTGGTGGATTTGAAGAAGCAACTTAATGAGCTTCAAGAGAAGGGTTTCATTCGCCTAGCTCATCTCCGTGGGGTTGTCCGCGATCTTCGTTAAGAAGAAGGATTCGTACTTTATGCGATGTCGGCCGATTATCGCTCACTTAACGGTGATACCAAGAACAAGTATCCTTTGCCCCGCATCGACGATCTCTTTGATCAATTATCTGGAGCCCAGGTTTTCTCCAAGATTGATTTGAGAGTGGGATATCATCAAGTTCGTATCCGACCTGAGGATATTCCCAAGACGGCTTTCTCTACTCGTTATAGCTTGTATGAGTATACCGTCATGTCTTTCGGCTTGACCAATGCTCCTGCCTTATTCATGAACCTCATGAATTTGGTGTTCATGGAGTATTTGGATAAGTTTGTCGTGGTCTTCATCGATGATATTCTTATCTATTCCAAGAACGATGAGGAACACGCCGAGCATCCGCTTGTGTTGGGCAAGTCGCGTGAGCACCAAATTGTATCACGAGTTCAAAAGCGCGATTCTCGTTGAAGGAAGTGGCCTTCTTGGGCCATGTGCTTTCAGCCGAGGCGTGGCCGTTGATCCTAGCAAGGTCAGCGATGTGCTATCTCGAGTCACCCCGCTCGTAAACCGATGCGCGGAGTTTTCTCGCTTTAGCGGGATATTATCGCTGCTTTATCGAGAACTTCTCCAAGATCGCGGCCGATGACGGAGTTGCTCAAGAAGGACAAGAAGTTCGTGTGGTCCGCTGAGTGTGAGGAAAGTTTCCAAGTGCTCAAAAAGCGCTTTGACCACCGCCTCCCTGCTTCGCTTCTTCCCGATATCCATCTGAGCTTCGATATCTATTGCAATGCTTCTCGTCGAGGCCTCGGTTGTGTCCTTATGCAAGAAGGCAAGGTAGTGGCCTATGCATCAAGGCAATTGAGACCTCATGAACTCAACTATCCTACCCATGACTTGGAGCTAGCTGCTGTGATTCATTCACTTAAGATTTGGCGACATTACCTTATCGTGAATCGCTAGAAGTGTATTCGGATCACAAAAGCTTGAAGTATTTGTTCACCCAACCAGATCTGAACCTCAGGCAAAGGAGATGGTTGGAATTGATCAAAGACTATGATGTGGGTATTCACTACCATCCGGGCAAGGCTAATGTCGTTGCCGATGCGCTTAGTCGTAAAGCGCATTGTAATGCCTTATCACTCAAGGAGCTTCAGCCCACCCTTCTTGAGGAGTTTCAGCACCTCAACTTGGGTTTGGCTGAGTATGGTTCCCTCGCTACCTTGGTTGTGCAGCTGACCTTGGTGGATCGTGTCAAGGCCGCTCAGCAATCGGATGCTGGAGTGACCCGAATCAGGCAGAATGTCAAGAACGGAACAGCCAAGTGCTTCTCTGAGGATGAGCATGGTGTTGTGAGGTTCGACAGACCGGTGGTTCCAAAGGACGGAATTGCGGACTTGATTCTCCGCGAGGCCCATGATTCGCTTTTGTCCATTCATCCCGGCCACGAAGATGTATCAGATCTCCGTCGAGATTTCTGTGGACCCGTATGAAGAGGGAAGTTGCGGTGTTCGCTGCTGGCGCGACGATGTTGTCGTGTGAAGGCGAACATCACGATCACCGGTTTGCTTCACCTTTACTGTTCTCGAGTGGAAGTGGATTTGATCGAAATGGATTTCATCACCGGTCTACCCACGCCCCGAAGAAGAATGATGCCATTTGGGTCGTCATCGATTGATTGACTAAGGTGGCGCATTTCCTTCCTGTCAAGACTGACCTCCGGGTAGGTCTTTTGGCAGAGCTCTACATTGCCCGCATCGTGAGTTTGCACAGTGTGCCGAAGACGATTGTGTCAGATCGTGGATCTCTTTTCACATCTCGCTTTTGGCATAGCTTGCAAGAGGCTATGGAACTCGTCTTGCTTCATTTCAAAGATATCATCCCCAAACCGATGGTCGACCGAGAGGGTCAACCAAGTTTTGGAAGACATGCTTCGGCTTGTGTTCTTTCCTATGGGAAGCATTGGGAGAAATGCTTACCATTCGCCGAAGTTTTCTTACAACAACAACTTTTCAGCCGCCTCGGCATGGCACCTTTCGAGGCCTTATACGGAGAAAGTGTAGAACCCGTTGTATTGGTCTCGAGACCGGCGAGACCTTTCTTTGGTCCGGACTCGATCAATGAGGCCGAGAGTCAAGTTCACTTTATTCGTGAGCTGCCTTCGCATGCCTCAATCCAGTAAAAGAGCTATGTGGATCGCCGCCGTCGTGAGTTGAGCTTTGAGCCTAATGACTTTGTTTATCTCAAAGTCTCTCCTTTGAAGGGCCATCAACGTTTGGCGTCAAGGGCAAGTTAGCTCCTCAGTATGTCGGTCCCTCATCAGATATCGAGAAGAAAGGAGCTGTTGCCTATAAGTTGGAGTTGCTCGCTGCACTTGAGGGGGTACATGATGTGTTCCACGTGTCCCAGTTGAAGAAGTGCCTCCGTGTTCCAACCGAGGAAGCTCCGCTGGAAACTCTCGATGTCCAACCCGATTTGACCTATCGCGAGCACCTGCTCAAGATACTCAAGAGGCCGAACGAAGAACTAGGAATCGCTCCATTAAGTTCCTTAAAGTTCAGTGGTCGAACCATTCCGAGGATGAAGCTACTTGGGAAAGGGAAGATCGTCTCTGCGTGCGGACTACCCTTCTTTCTTTTCCGAGTGAGCCAAAATCTCGGGACGAGATTTCTGTAAGGGGAGATTTTGTAACATCCCAAATGCCTAAACAGGTGTTTGTTTCAAATGTAATTAAATGTGTAGAAATTAAAACTTTTTCTCACATCTTGAAACCCCTATATTCACATGTAATCCTTGTCCAAGAGTTGGGTTATCCAAAAACATAAAGCTCTTGTTGACCAAAAGTCAAACTCATTTTCCATTCATCTTAAATCTTGTGCCAAACAATTGGTAATATTTTCCTTGGTCCTAGAGATGATGTGGGACCTCTCTGAAAAATATCATGGGTTATAAAACTTGGTTGATAATTTTTGGAGGTAAAACAATTCCTTGAACAGCTTTCATGAATTTCCTGAGAAAAATGCATTGCATAAGAACCTCTGGGAATTTTATGTAAGGTTAATCTTAATGTCAGCAAGCTCCAGTTAAAATTTCATAAATTTTGGAGTTGAATTGCTATCCCAAACAATTCTGCTAAGTCTCGCTTGTTAAAATTAAATTTGTAAAGGGGTGCACTGCTCCTTGGGTGAAATCATGGCAAAGCTGGGTCCAAATTCAATTTCATCGACCTCCCTCCACCTCGGTGAGGTCACAGCCCTCGGATCAAAAATCCATGGCCATGACCTCCCCTCAATGCCAAACCAATCTAACCTCCCACCTTGTTGAGGTCGTAACCATTGGATTCAAATCCAAAGATCACGACCTCCTCCTCTCTTGTCTTGACTCAAGTCCTCCCATTTCATCGAGGTCATTGCCGCTGGATCAAAGATCCATGGCCATGACCTCCTCTCGCTATCAAACCACCCGAACTCCTTTGACTCACTTGAGGTCGAGTCATGGATTCAATCCAAAGACCACGACCTCCTCTCAAAACCATCACAATGAGGTCCTTCCACCTTGTTGAGGTTGTAGCCGCTGGATCGATCCAACGACCCATGACCTCCTTATGCTATTTCGGCGCACTGCACTCCCCATCTTGTGTGTGCGCCGTTAGATTTAAAATCTACGGCCACGACCTCCTGTGCGCTATGCGCAAGCTCAGGACCTCCCCTTTGGTTGTGTGCCCTTGGATTTAAATCCAAAGGCCATAACCTCCCCCTCACTTAACAAAGTCGCGTGCGGCTTAAGTCCTTCTAGGAGGACCGCACCATTGGATTTAGATCCAACGCTTTGGACCTCCTGTCCCCTTCTCCACTTGCGCATCCTCGCAGTCAAATCGGAGGGCCACGACCTCCCCGTCCAAATCGTGTGGCTGGGACCTCCTCCCAATCACTTAAAACTTAACGGTTCAAAAACAAATCCGATGGCCAGGACCTCCCCATCCTCTCAATCTAACGGTGGGCTTGAGGTCCTGTTCTTCTCCTAGCTTGAGCTCGCGTGCGAGCCATGGCGAGGGAAGGTCACCAAGTCTTGTCCAACGGCTCGCTCGGCGCATTAAATGCGTGTCACCCCCTTCCGCCCACTTGGCCATGCTCGACTACCTACTGCCCCCCTCCATCTTGTCTACTCCATGGACCTCCCGTGGACCTCCCCTAGGCTAAGCTCACCATGAGCTTAACCCCTGGTGCAGGACCTCTCCTGCCCTAGGTATAAGAACTCCTCGGGCTCCCCTTGGCTTCTTTTTCACACCATCCCCGCTTTTGCTTGCACCTTTGTGCTTGTAAACTCAAACCACCCGAAGCTCTCCTTGGCCGCCATTGTGGGAGCTCAGAGCTCCTCGGTGGACAAGGGTCCCTGGAGTTTTCCCTCTCTTGCTCTGTGCTTCAATTTGTGCCATTCCCTCTGTGACCAAGTCCTAACTCGTTTAGTTGGGCATTTATAGAGGTGGACCAAGTGGAGCTTGGAGCTAGAGCTTTGACCGTGGAGCACCTTTCTTCACCAACGCCGGTTCTTCCTCCCTCGACCTCCTCAGCACCTCTGGACCTCCAGGTAACTCTCCGATAGTCCTTAGATGTCAAGCACACACTTGAATGATGTTGCGGAGCTCTACTTCACGCTTTTGGTCTTTTGGCCGTGCTTGTCATCTTGTCCTCTCGGCTCGCCCGGCGTTCAAGGCCGCCGCCATTGCCGAGAGTGGGCCCGTGGTGTGCGCAAGACTATTGCACACTCGGTGGTGCCTCGTGGATGTCGCCGACGAGGTCTCAGATCGCCGCGAGGACCACTTCATTGCGCTGGTTTTTGTTTGTCGGAAACGGCAAAGACCGTTGTCATTTTGGGACGAGATCTTCTTTAATGCGCTAATCATTGCTCAACCTCGTTAATCATTGGCGTCGTCTTAACTGCCTTTACACTACACCATGACATAGTATTAAGGGCAATAATCTGCGGAAAAATGGGATGAGTGGCAAAACATGTGCCGGGAATATCTAAAAGATTAAGGGTCACGTTATCTACCGGCAATAATTATTATTTAGAACAACTTATCTGCCGGGAATAATAGAAATTTGCCTACAATACATTTGCCCTCAAAAAACTCTACTAGGTCGATGTATCTGCCAGCAATAAGAGAACCCTTTGGCGGTGAAAATTTGATTAACGAGGCGCTAAAATTTGACGCATCGAGGCGCCAACACCTTCCGAACCGCCGTCCTCTCAAACCTTATCCCCAAAGCGCCTAATTCTTCAAGGCCCATCACATACCACCGACGGCCGCCTCTCCTCCTCCACTCACGCCTCCCCTCCTCCCGACGGCAGATCTCCTCGGCGCCACTCCCAGCGCCGCCCTCCTCTCCTCCCAGCGCCACTCCGGCCACCCCATCCTCGCCGCGCCTCGCCTCCTCCACACCCCCCCCTCCCAGCCCACCCCTCCTCCCCGTTGCCCTCCCGTTGCCCTCCTCCTGGCCGCCCCTCCTCCACCCGTTGCCCTCCTCCCCAGCTGCCCCATCCTCCCCGGCCGCCCCTCCTCCCCGCCGCCCCTCCTCCCGGATCAAGATTGCCAAGATCCTCCCAAGATCCCTCCTCTCCGCTCTGTCCCACCTCCCAGCGCCTCCTCCTCACCCCAACCACCCACCTCCCACCGCGCCTCCTCCCCTGGTGGCCCTCCTCCCCAGCTGGCCCTTCCTCCGAGCGCCGCCCATCCTCCCCGGGTAGGAAAACCTAGTTCAATGGTGATGCTGTTGTTAAGTAAGTAAATTCTTTTCCATTATCATATACATATTTTCCATAGTGCTGAAATGCATAGCTCCTGCTATGTGCAATGTTAGCAGACAACTTTATGTCTAATGCAGTTTGATCTTACAAGAATTGCTTGGTGATGTTTTGATTCAGGAGGCTGAAAAGAGCAATTTTCACCCATTGGCCAAGTGTAGATTTGCTTGAAGTTTAATCATTCATAATTCATACACTGGTGATCTAGTGACTTTCAGTTGTATTGCTATTTATTAGCATTTTAGTTGGGATTTTATGGTCATCCAAAACTTAAAATTGAACTTGTTATCTGAATTTTGTAATTATGCAGTGATTGTGTGGACTCAAGTGATACACTTGAGAGTTCCTTGAATGCCAAGGAGAAGATTATCTCATAGTTGAATGCAGAACTACGTAATATCAAAAGAACTTTATCAAGTGAGAGAGAAATGCATGTGAATGAACTGAAGAAGTTGACTACTTTACTCACTGAAAAGGTATGCAGTCAATAAAAGAGTGTTAATGTGTGTAAAGTTGATGACTGGTTCTTGAACCATCTCATTTGTAGGGATCATGTACCTGTCTAATTACTTATTATAATCCATTGTCCTAATATAGTTCAATTTATGTTAATTTCTTTGCTTCTATCACTATCCACTTGTTGGTCTTTTACATTGGCCTCAATTATTATGGGTGAGTTTAATTGACATGGCTGCAGCCTACATGTTTGCATCTGAACTGAACCCAGACAATACACATAGAGAGAGAATAGTTCTAATGAGGAGAGAAAAAAATATGTTACTTATTCCATTGCATCTATTAGCCATTTTACCATGCATATGTTCTTGGAATGATTTGTTTCTATGCAACTACACTTCACTTTTATCTTTATTATTTCGCTAATTAAGTTTCCATTTGTAGGAAAATGCTCTAACGGAGTTAAAGAAAGAACTTCAAGAAAGACCTATGACAAAACTAGTAGATGATCTCAAGAGAAAGACCTACGCTAAATTTTACTCTTTGTAGCATTAGTTTGTTAGCATAGGAGATATTTATGTAGTCTTGCAACTTGTCACATGCTTGCTCGATTGCTCCAGCTTCCACTCTGCTTAATCCAACATAGAGATTTGAAAAGACAACCTTCCCAGACCTAAAAGCCAACTCTGCTGACATATTAATCAATACTGGAGAACAAATCATTCTTCGTTATTGATTAGTTTTGAACTGCCGACATATGTTCCATTTTAGGCTTTCTGCTGGAAATGATTATGTGTTATTTTCGACATCCTTTGTGATTACTAGTTTACTACTATCTCAATCTAGTACAACTATGTAGCTGGGTATAGTTTCGCTGTCGCTTATAGTCCCTTCCTTGTTTGGTGGGTTTGTATACAATACCTCCTGCTTAGAGAATTACTATAATATTACATCATGCAGTGAGATTGGAGCAAATGCTATGTTTGGTCAGACGATCGCAGCTTGTTAAGTCAAGGCGCCAAAAAAGAGGTACCAGCTTATCGCTAAATCACCGTGGTTTGAGGCAAAAATAAGTCGGACATGACAACACGATTCTTATAGTTGGTTGCCTTGCGAGTTCATTGACAAGTATATAGCAGATCTTGTTGGTAAAAGCGCTACAACGCTTCCCATCCCCGCAATTACAGTAATTAATGGTGGAACACATGCTGGAAATAGTCTTCCCATTCAAGTATTCTCACTAAACTTTTTATAACCAACCTTGCTCTGCGGATTGCTGGAACGCTGAAACTCCATTTAAACTCTGCAAATGGGTTCAGAGACATATCATAATCTGAAGGTACCCTTCATTTCTAACAAACTGCTTCACAAATATCTATAGATTATACCTTGCACACACTCTCAACAACATGAATGTTGTCCTCCATCCCATATTTGGACCAACTCATTACTCGGTCCATCAAAAAGTGTAGGAATGTCGAACGATTGTGTTCATACAAAACTTAACACCGTATCCTAGCTTTACGATGCCCTCCTCCGCTTCTGAACTTGCTTAGCATTATTTAGGTAGATTGCTCCTAAGACAAAGTATCAAGTTCTTAAACCATGGGCGCTTTAGTTGTTCCAAAGTTTTGTTTTCATAGTGTATGATAAGTTTGTCGACTTTTATACACTTGCTTTTTCACCAATTGATTTGATAGGATATTATCTCGGGAAATATGGTTCAGAAAGTTGCAACATTGGTGAGGATGGTGGATTTGCTCCTAATATTTCCAGGAAAGTTATTGATTTACCTTTTCCTAACATACTTTATTTCTTATTTTCCCTTTTGGGCACCTACATATGGATTTCAATATACCATATCTACGGTGGGTCAATGTTCAGCATATCTGAAGGCCTGGATCTTGTCATTGCGGCAATAGATAGAGCTGGATATAATGAAAGGATCAAATTAGCAATCGATGTTGCGACTCTTGATTTTTATGAAGGTAAGGATAAAAGTGATATCTCTTGGGTATGGCTATGTAAATGTTCAAAATGTGTTTCTCAGAGCAAATATCTCTTGTTATGTTGTTAGAACTCGATGTCGATATGATCATGGTGGGTGCATATCTCGACTTTGTAATGATCTGCTGGTAAGGAACATTTATTTTATCTTCCAATCTCCATTCGGTATTTACTCATTTGATTTCCATCTGCAGGCATGTCTAGTGAATACTTAGTTAGTTAGCAATTTACCATATATTTTGCACAGTGACTATTTCTTCCCCAATGATCAAAATTTCTTCTATTTCCACCTGTATACTAGCTCTGGTCTTTGCAACTACGTGCAACTTGAAGCTACATGCACTCTCTGTTCCTTTGTATCTTTTGAACTCACATCGCCATACACAAATCTATTGTGATGTCTTGGTTAAAAGTTCTAATAGTTATTTTGTACAAAAAAACTATTAGTTATTTACCTTGTTTTACAGCTTCATTGACAATGTTAGGCTTATACTCTATTTTTTTGAGTGTATCAAGACTAATCACATAATTTCATATGAGTTATTGTTCATGTTAACTTGATCTCCAGATTATGAAAACCTTAACATGTCTTCTATTCTGTAGCTATCTACTACTGGAGGCCGACTTATTATGTCAAGCGATGGTGTTTGGGATGCCTTGACCGCAGTATGGCTTTTAACCTGCTCACGAGGTCTTTCTCCTGAGGTCAGAAGTTGAGCAAATTGTTAAAGTACAATTCTCTCTCCAATCCTAAATCTTAGATTATACACTTCTTTACTCATTTGAAATCTTTTTAAGGATAATTCCATAATTCCATCTTGATAACTAAAGGGTTAAAGGCTTGTGCAATTCAATTATAATTATACAATCCGCTGAAGGTTTCCAATGAGTCAACAATCATTAAGCAATTGTCCAAGATTCCACTTGTCGTGCTTTGAAAACAAGAAGCTTGTTGACATGGCCATCTCCTTCAAGAGCAAGCAATGTTATTAAATTTCCTCCATATCATCATCGATAGTACTGCAATAATTATCAATTCACTTTTATCAACCTAGAACTTCTGTAGGAAGCTAGGCACTAAATCGAGGGGTATTAATGTATTATTGTTTATTGGTTATACTTATAAATCTAAATAATGGTAGACGATAAAAATGATGGCATGGTTCTTTCTTTGATTGTGTTTTTGCACTCAGCTTCAGAGAATATATAAGAGGCACAAATTAGCAAGTTATACTTGAGATCACAGGCACAAATTAGCAAGTTATCAATACAAACCCTAAGAAGTTACTAGATCGTAGCATTCCTTGGCCTATGTACATTTGCACATTCCTTAGAAAACAAACTAACTAATCATCCTTTTGAACATTTATATTTGTGCCAAAAAATATCAAACTTCTATTGGCCAGAGATTGATCAAAATATCAAAATTTACTACTTGCTTACCTACTCCCTATCATGTACTTGCTACTACTTGCTACTTGCTAGTTAGTAGTTACTGCTTACTACTACTTGCTTAAATAGCCTATGTTATCGTGTGATATATTTAAATTTGTTTGTTAAACTACTAATCTAGTCGCATTTTGGACATGTAGTATGGTTGATTGATCTTTATTTGTGCGATATATATGGTTTATGTTTTCACGCAATATCCGAATAAGTATTTGTGACCGAGACAATCCGTATTCGGTTCGGCATGTATTTGCTCCGTATTCGTGACCGAGACTATCCGCATTCGTATTCGTATCCAGCACTGTCCGTGTCCGATTCCGAATCCGAGAAAAAAATATGGAAAAGGATACGGGATGAGCGATATCCGTCCGTATCCGCTCCGTTTGCACCCCTAATAACTAGGACATTTCTCCTGAAAGATATATAGGCATTTTTTGGCTTATTTGCGTTGATTTGAGGGGGAAATAAAAGCTGTGTGTTTTGGAATAAAGTGAGCTAGTTAGTTCTTGTTTAACCATCCCCCCACTTCTAGCTGTTTATTATTTTCTGGAACGAACATTCAAATTAGAACTTAAAAAGGGATTATATTTTTTTGTAGGTTTCAGATTTCTAATACATATAATGCGGAAAAATTATTGAGTAAAATTGCAACTCTTTATGGTATGGTTACTTGTTTGTAACATGGTTACATGAAGTTTTGGAATTAAAATGAGCGATTGGGTCATATTTTTCCTCATTTTAGTTACCTAGTCGATTAAGCGATCGCAATACATGGTTTAGCTTTAGTTGTGATTCCTATACTCATTTGGAAAACAAACAAAGATGGCTATCATTATGTGTGTATCTGTAATATCCTAATCTTGTTTATGTGTTTGGGAAACTAATTGTTTAGTTAAACCAAGAAACCAAACCAAGAGATATATGGTTTGTGGTTCCATTGATCATGTAAATGTAACTACGAGAGATAGGATTAAGATGAGATGAATGAACTTAGAATACTAGGATCGGATGATACATCCATGGTTTGATCGTAATGATATATTCTTGGATTTAGTATATGTAAGTGAACTTTCATAACTAGTGTCTTTATGCACGTGGAAAAACTCATACAACAAGGGATATATGGTTTCGGTTATTGACTTCTAATTTCTTTTCGTGTACAAAACATAAGGGTCATAAGTTATTATTCACGATAGAGTGATCGTCCTTATTTTGCAAACGGTGATAGCATGATGATTTCATTGTCAACTTTTTTATGTAGATGTTTTGTAAATACTAAGGATAGACTAGTATTAAGATAGAACGGGCTCGAGAATTTACATGTGCGAAGGATAGATTAGTATTGTCGACTTTTTTGTATGGATATTTTCTATATGCCAAGGAGATCGTGGCTATATTAGAATGCTCAGAATTCTGAAATTGCATGTGTATGGTGTACTACACATGTACTGTTATGCTTATCAGAAATATCATATTTCAGGTTTATGTATTTTGCATCATCTGAATTTCATCTATGTGTTGCGGCTATATTTGATTGTTGATGTGATATTTTCTAAGTGGTAAGATCGAGAAAATTGTATGTTTTCTAAATTCTGGTTGAATGGTGCAAACTATTGAGAAAATATCTTGGCGGTGTAATTAAATTATATTGGTATTTTACATGTATATAGGTGTCTATTCTAGTGGGGACAATAGACAATCTAGGGCAATTAACTGCCGAGAATAAGTCTAACTGTCGGGGAAAACCAACTTATCTAGGGCACTTAACTGCCGGCAAAACATAAAATTGAGGGCATGTTAACTGCCGGCAAAACATAAAATCAAGGGCATGTTAACTGCCGGCAAAACATATAATCAAGGGCATGTTAACTGCCGCAATACATATAATCGCCGGAAAACTCCAATCTAGGGAAAAATCTAATCGCGGGAAACTCTAATCTGCCGGGAAAACCAACTTATCTAGGGCACTTTAATCGCCGAATACACATATCTGCTGGGAAATATCTTTCCTAAAGATTTTTACGGGCAGTAATAAGTGCCGGGAATACACATTCCCGGCAGATAAATTGTCGGGAAAAGCCGTTTTTCCTGGCAGTTGCATTGCCCTTAATATTGTGCCATGGTGTAGTGTTAATCCTGTCCTCATCGCGCATTTAAGACCTCGCGCTGGACCTCCTTGTGTCCTGCCGCAAGATACTTCATGTCGCGTACAGTCTTGCACAAGAAGCGCTTAAGGCGTTGATTCGGCCATCCAAGACCTCCTCCGAGGAGATCTTGAACGTCCAGGACCTTCCCTTGCGCAATCGTGGCCATCCAGACCTCCCCTGGAGGTCTATGACGTTAAGACCTCTGCGTTGGACCTCCTCGAGGTCATCTCGACCGTTGAGGACCTCCCTCGCATGATCTGGGCCATTCCGGTCCTCCTTCAGTTGTGGTCCGTTGATGCAAGATCAACGGCCACGACCTCCCCTTTTGCTTCGTCGCTGCGTTCTTTGGGAGGACATGGACCGTTGGATCCAAGATCCACGCCCATGACCTCTGGACCTCACGAGCGCTGCGTGGCAGAACTCTGGGAGGTCTGAGCCGTTAGATCTGAGATCTGTGGCTCATGTCCTCCCGCCTTAATGGTTTTAGAAATTCCAAGTGAACTCTTTATTTGCAAACCAAAAAGTTATGAACTTTAAAATTGCATAACTATTTCAATTTAAATCCAAATGAGGTGGTTCAAATTTCTGCAGCTCTGGTTTGAGCTGAGCTCTAATCTAAAAATGGTTGTGAGCTCAGTTCTGTTCCAGAAAAGTGAATTGCAAATAGATTTCAAAAACTAACTTTAAATGTCTCCTTAAAAATTCAATTAACTTGTAAAATGCATAAGTAAATCCCTGTAGATTATTTTTGAGTGAATCCAACTCTGTTGGCTTCCTCTCTTATTGCTCTAACTGTTAAAATAGGAATTAGGCATGTCACTATTTTTAAAAAGCTTTCTTGTGCATTTTAATTTTGTTCAAGTTCTTGTTTTTGAAAAATTATAGAGAATGCATAATAGCTCCAAATGAGGTGAACTCAATTGTGTTATTCATCTCATGAGGTGCTTGTTTTACTGTAAAAATCTCAGCTGCACCACCTTTCCTGAAAATGTTGCCAAATAATTAAATTAGTGAATAGTGGCATTTTGGTATTTTTAGGACTGAGCAGAGTTGTTTTGCTCATATCTTTCGCATTGAGAATCCAAATCAATTGGTTCTTGTTGCTAAATTCCCTAAAAATCACCCTCTTGCTGCTGTAGAAATTTCAGAGCATTTGGAGTTTGTTTGCTGTGCTGTCTTTGCGGTTTTCGTTGTTCTTATCGATTCTTTTCGCTTTTTCGTTAGGTGCCGACGAGTGCTACGAACCCGTGAGTGATCCTCAGCAATATATTGAGCAAAACCAGCAAGGCAAGCAGTTTGATCATGTCCCATTATTGTCCCATTACTTTAAAGCTTAATACTTTGTTTCACTTATATGTATGCATGCTACTTTGTGTTAAAATGTCGCTAGTAATCCTATAGATGCACATTCTGTAGGTAAATGTTCATTCTCTACTACTAAGCCTAGCATTATCTTGCTGTGATTTAGAGTTCGATGGATGGACTCTTACCGCTTAGTAGTTTACGTTGATAATGCTTAGCAATGCTTAGATAACGGTAGAAATGGGCGGTTGTCGACATTATGTCGATGGCCTTGATCACACAAAAAATTTTATTCCATTGTTGTCCATCTTGTGTTTTGTTACTTGTAAGCAAATAAAACAAAATTGTTATTGACTTGGGCACAATGGATGTTGGTGTGATTTGTTGGGTGTGAACGGAATGGTGCCCAGGTCCCCAAGGACCGAGTTACTTGTGTCACTAAGCCAAGCGCTTATGCGTGCTAACCACACGAGGGTATTGGGAACCCCTCTTGGCTAAGTACTTTGGGAGGTGCTAGTTGTGGGTCGCAGTGAGTAAAACTGTTTTATAAGGAAAGAGCACCGCAGCTTGTCATGCACTGGTGGGTGGTGTCTCCTACCTTCCCAAGTTATCGCGACTCTTAACTAGCATCATTCATTGGAAATGCCTCAGAGGACTTAGCGCGCCGCAAGCATACCAAAGGAAGTGTGCTAAATAGCTTGGCTTAAAAGGCGGTCTCGACGTGTGGGTACATTGGTACACCCTCGCAGGTTAAATCTATTCAATAGCCTCGCCCTAGGTTATGGACATGTTTGGTAAGGTCGTGCAAGAACTAGACTACAACATTTAATTAAAACTTGATGGGTTGGTATGAATGGATGTTCATGCTACTGTGGTGGCTATTGGGTTAGTCACTTCCAGGATTGTTGTTGTTGTCTATCTTTTGTTACTTGTCTCGTTGTTCTTGCAAATTAAAATGAATTGCAAATCTGCTTTGGAAATTATTTAAATATTGCAAATGAAAACTTGCTTTATGCTAAAATAAGTCCAAAGCCTCATCCACTAAATAAAGCTTGCATGTAGTTAAACTATAGTTCTGTTATACTACACGTCGCCTTAAGTAGTACATTTTGTACTCATTTGCTTTGCTTAATAACTTTGTTGCAGAGGAGGTAGAGCCTAAAAAGCTTTACTTTTGTGAGATGTGTCATGTTGGGAATCGAGCTAGGCGCCTTGGTTGGTTGCCTTGTGGGCTAAAGGCAAACCTTTTGGCTCTTTTTGATTATCGCCATCTTATGGCATGTTGCTTCATTGTGTTATCTTTATTGTTGTATTTGGCGGTCGGCCCTTTTGTAATAACTCTATATGTTGTATGTCTTTTAATCTAGTTCGTGCTTTGGTTCTATGTCTTGAATGGAATTGATGCATGATTTTGTAAAGGGTGTGTATAATGATTCGAAGTATACATATCTCAAGACACGGATTATTATGTTTGTGATGCTAGGGTCAATGGTTGACTAAGTATTACAAGCTTAATAAACCGGGGTCCTCACAGCTACATGCTTGGAATGTGTTGACTTTGATAATTTCTAACTTAGAATTAAGCTCTCAAAAGGATGTTTTTAGGTGGAATCTGACTAAGTATGGAATTTTTACAGTACAGTGTTTATATGCAGCTATAATTGGCAATTATCAAGCTTCTATTAGGATTTTTTTTGGCAAATTAAATTCCTTTAAAAGTGAAAATTTTCCTTTGGTATCTCAAAAAAGGGGTAGTATTAACTAAGGATAACTTATTTAAAAGAAATTGGAGGGGAAGCAAAAAGTGTTGTTTCTGTATTAAAGAGGAAACAATTCAACATCTTTTTATTGATTGTCCCTTTGCACGTCTTACATGGTGGGTTGTTCAATGTGCGTTTAATTTATCACCTCCTATGAACATAGCAAATATGTTCGGGAATTGGTTAACCGGCGTTCCAAAAAAGTTAAAGGCACAACTCCTGGTGGGAGCTAGTGCCTTATATTGGTCTATTTGGTTATATCGTAATGATGTTGTGTTTGAAAAAAAGATTGTCACTAACCCTTTGCAGGTTATCTTTTTGTGTGGGTACTGGTTAAGTGCTTGGGCAAATTTACAGAAATCAAACCAGAAAGAGTTCATGGTGGATGGAAGCCAGAGGTTGAAGTTTGTGGTGAAGCAACTTTTTAATCTCCATGGGTGGCGGCTTAGTCACAGGATTTGCAATGATTGAGTTTAATTTTTAGTCATCTTTTGGTTGTAAGGCTCTAAGCCACTTTTTAAAGTTTTGGCTCTTTTGTTACTTTAAACTTTTTAATAAATTGGGTTGTGTGCATCTTTGATGCAGAGGCCGGGAGAGATGCTCTCTTCCATTATCTTAAAAAAAAGCTTATTCACATAGATTAATTCGCTTCACGAGCAAGGAAAGGCAATATGCATACACAAGGAGTTCGAAGTTGGAGGATGTGATCAACATCGTCAAAGGATAACTATTCAATTTCAGCCAAACCATTCAAAACTAATAATGCACACGCACAACTTGATTATATAAATATTTACGTAGGAGATTTCACTCCCATTAAACTATTACAAGACCTGAATTACTGGCTAGCTTACCAGAGAATCCTGGTACTGGTGCACATCAGCTCATGCCCCTCTAGTCTACTCAATTACAATAGGTTATACCACGAGAACATCATGCATGATGATTCTGCTAGCTAGCCATTGGATGGAAGGAACAATATCCAGGAGATCCAGGAAATCAAGCTCGGAGAAAGGGTAGAATCTCTTGCCAATTTGTCAAAACTCATACTCATCCATGTTTCCTTTTTAACAAACCCTACAATCTCGTTTGTGTCACTCCTATTTCGCAGCAGGAGGTTGTAAAAGACAGATCGGGTGGACCGAAGGTAGAGGACATCAAGGATTGTGCGCCCGAGGGGGCGATGGTGATGTGGCAGTCGTCGGCAGGTGTTGCACATGTGGGGGTGGACTCGATGGCGACAGTCTTGCCACCGACTCGGGATGAGAAAATGTCTCTAGAAGGGCCTGAGGGTGCATTTTTACCGTTGGTGGACATGCCCAAAAAAGAAGGTTCGGCTGGTGTGGCAGTAGAGTTGCAGTGGGGACAATCGACGGGGGCTCCGTTGTCCGGTCCTTCGAAATGGACGTTGGTTCATAAAAAGGGGAGATCGGTGGATGCAGTGGCAAACGAGGGGGGCATGGTGTAACACCCCAGCTCAACATGAGCCTAGAATACTACTAAAAAAAACAAAGTAATAAATTAAACCTAAGACATTTCTCTATATTTCGGCAGAACCTCCTTTGTATAGTTGGCTATACCGGAGGTTCAACAGTTTAATAAACATCATTCAATATTCCAAACAACCAGTTATAATGAACTATCAAAGAATATCCAGAAATATGCTAATCAACTATTGTAATCAAAATGGGGCATCCATATCCATCTAATCAACGCTATTACAATTTATTCCGAGCACAAGGCATAACCATAAAAGGAATCCTTTAAGCAATTTACTCAAAACTAAATCCAATATCCAATTTTATTCAATATGAGTGAACCGTGACTATGTGCACAATTCTTAGATTTATTCTCTCCCATGCATGCCATTCGTACGAGGAGTACCTAAAACACAAACAAAGCAAGAGTGAGTCACAAGACTCAGCAAGTACAATAACTGGCAACAATAACATAAACGAATATAATCATCAACAAATCTTCATAACAACATGTCATATGCTCATGCTATGCAAGATGCTCAAATGCACTTTCTATTTCTCTTTCTCTTTTGCATTTTACCGGTAATGCAAAGCATGCATCCGTCGATGCATACCCATGCCTATGCCATCTTGCACAGGGACCATTGCCCATACTCCACAAGTATGGGGACCTAAGCCCACACTCCACAAGTGTGGGGACCAAAAACCCATCATATTCATGACGGGGACCTCAACAAAAAGAATGCTTGGTCACCACGTGACCAAGTCTTCAATATATCAACATGATGCATATGAACCATTCCTAAATCATCATAATCATGCATTCTCAGCAACATCACATATGAATGAACTTATTTATTCTTCTATCATTCATATTCATAGTCATTCTTAACATTAATAAACATGACCATTAATATCCATAACACTCTAGCATCCATGAATATCATATATACTCACAATACAAGCAAACAAGGTCATTCACTCAAAACGACTCTAGCAAAACAAGTACTTGCCTCAACTGTACGACGATGGAAGATGGGAAGAGGGTGCTGCCCTCGGAACCACTCCCCCACCAGAATTAAATTGATAAGCATATAAGATAGCATTTCCGGACAAAGAAACAAAACTAGAAGCACAAACGAACCTACTACAGTCTTTAACGCAACCTAACCCCCAAAATTCTTAAACAGCCATCTGTTCCCTTAACAGACTGTCACATTCTAAAATCCATAACTTTTCGACCAGAGATCCAAATGTGGTGTTCTTAGACTTTCTGGAAAACTTATCAAATTTCCCATATAAACCTAGTTGGTGAGCTTTCCAGATTCGGCATTTATCTATCCTTGCCAATCAGATTTCCAAAACTGCTAAATCCCGTCAGAGGTTCTGGACAGCGAGACTAAAACTAACGTAACTTTCAGTCCAGACATCCAAAAATTATGATCTTTATCTTTATGGAAACCTTAGGAAATAACCTACAACTTTAGTTTTGGTGGGATCTTCCAGAAAATTCATTAACTATATTCTACAGACAGATTAACAAAAACTCTCAGCATTATAACAGAATTACATAATAGCAACGCTACAAAATTCATAACTCCTAATCGGCTCGTCCAAACGACGTGATCCAAGAACCCACGGAAAGCTAGTGACGCTACCCACAACTCTCTAGGAGACGGCCAGATCAGAAATTGCAGTTATAATCCTCAAAACTGTCGGCCACTATAGACTGCCCTAAACCGATCTAATACCGACATTGCCTAAATACATGAATACACGACTAATCGAATGGGATTGGGTGTTAACCTTAGAGATCAAGATGAAGAATGTGAAATCCCAGCGCTCCCCATCTCCTTCTTCCTCCCTTCCTTCTCTCTTCCCCCCTTCTCTTCCTCCTTTCTTTCTCTTCCACCTTCTTCCTTCTATTGGACTTGCAAGGAGGCAGCCGCACCTGGGAGGGGAGGTGCTACAGTGGCGGCGCTACAGTACCACGGTGGAGCTACAGTAGAAGGACTAGGGTTTGGGTGGCCTTCCCCCTTCCTTTTGAGGCCGGCCAACTCAATTGGGCCAAGACACCGTGGGCCAAAAGCCCAGGTTTTGTTACTCTCCCTTAGAAATCTGAATTTCTAAATTTGATTTATTTAATTCTCTCTCTAATGCTATATAGGATATTACATTCTACCCCCCTTAAACAGAATTCGACCTCGAATTCTTCTTGTCGTTATTCTCGAAAGAACACCCAAAACTGAATTAAAAACAACAACTAATACTGACCTGTCGTGAACAACTCTGGTTATAGCTCGCGCATACAAGACTCCAACTCCCAAGTCACTTTTCTCTCAGACCTATGGGACTGCATCACCTTGGTGGATACCAACGTCTTACACCTCAACACTCGTACCGACCTTTCCAAAACCACTCAACAGGCATGACTCGAGGGCACAGTTTTACACGTGAGTCAACAGATCTGATGAAACCTCACACTCCAAATTTCTCAAATACTCCCTCGACACCGGGTCATACAAAACATTGTGTATCCCGCACCATAACTCGAGACGGTCCCAGTGATACGCTATCTTCCAAAATCCCCATAACTTCCAGAAACATACCAATATACCTTAGGCCAACCTTCCCTTTGATACCTGTAACGTCCCGTTTTCTTTAAAGTTTCTTGCCTGGTTTTCAAAATAAAAGTAATCATTTGGCTTTATTGAGAATCCAAAGCTTAACCTGACGTTTTGAAATCTAGAGAGTTCAATTGGAATTAATTAAACCTTAACTAAGTTCTTTGTTGGTGTTCCTTGTCGCTTGAGGCTCTCTGTGGTGTCTTTGTTGCCCTCGGCCGTTGGTTCTCCAAGCCTCTCTGTGTGTCCCTCGGTTTGTCTCTTCTCTCTAACTTCCTTTGTTGGTTTGAATCTCTTTGAGATCCGACCTCTCTCTTATCTCCCTCTGTTCGGACCCTCCTGTGCTTCGGGTTTTCTGTTAAAGACCCACCAGTTTGTGTTTCAAAACCTCTTTGGTCCCTCCAAGCCACGCTTGGTTTTATTTCTTTTGGACCTCCCGTGGACCTCTCCACGCTCTCTCGGAACCCTTGAGTTCTCTTGGGCGCTCCAGAGTCTCTCTGGACCTCCCAGCGCCCCTTTTGGGACCCTCCTAGACCTCCTCGTGGCTATTTGGACCTCCCTTGTGTTCAAATAGACCTCCCTCTACCCCTGCAGACTTTCCTGTGTCCTTCGGACCTCCTCCGCGTCCTTTAGAACCTCCCCTTGTTGAGATCTAGCCGCTCGGACCTCCCCTTGTTAGGATCTGGCCATTAGGACCTCCTCTCGGGAGATCTTAGCCGTCCAGGTCCTCCCTTAGTTGGATCCAAAGGTTCCGACCTCCTTATGTCCAAGACCTCCTTAGCGCTTGGACCCATCTTTGACTCTCGTGGTCAGACGCTTGAGGCTTTGCCTTCATAACCTTAGGACCATCCGATGTGGTTTGATGGTCCGATCCTAAGGGCACGTTAGTTCGGTCCGAACGCCCCTTTTCTTCTTAGCCGTCCGATTTTAATCGAGACGGCCTTAGTCTCGTTGGTCTGTTCGCTTGGTCGGAACAGCCCCTTTGTTGTGCGCCATTCGATCTGGATCTGATGGCTCAATTGTGAGGTAACATTTGGATGGTCCGAACGTTCCTTTCCTTTTTGGGCTGCCCGATTCCAATCGAACGGCTATGCTTTGCTGCGCGTTTTCCTTGTTTCCAGGACCTCCTCCTGGTTGTTTTGCAAAGACCACCTCCCCAGTCCTTGCTGGTCTTTTATAAAGACCACCCTCCTAACCTTGAATATTCTCATGGTCGACCTCCTCGCACCTTTGATCTCGACTGCTGAGGTCCTCCCTTTGAGATCTTGACCGAGATCTCCCTTTTGGAGATCTACTCGTCAGACCTCCCTCGCACCCTTTGATCTCGACCGTTGAGGTCCTCCCTTGAGATCTTGACTGTAGATCTCCCTTTTTGGAGATCTACTCGTCAGACCTCCCTCGCACCCTTTGATTTGGACCGCTGAGGTCCTCCCTTGAAATCTTGACCCTTAGACCTCCCTTGTGCAGATCTAAGTGTCGACCTCTCGTTGTGAGCTTTGAGGACCTCTTGCCCAGACCTCACAAAGGGTCTTTATGGGAGCGACCCTTGCGGTGGGACCATACCCTTGACCAATCAGACACCCTTTTGATCGGCCCCACTTGCCACCCCTCTCCACCTTGCAATTATTGCTTTTGCCTCAGAACTCAGGCGCATTTAATAGGTGTCGGGTCACATTAAATGCAATACATCCGAGGTACTTTATTTCAATTCTTTTTGGGCAAGCCCCCCCAAGTAGTCCCGCTTGCCAACACGCCACTAGGTTTTCCTTTTGGTGCACACTACCAACTCGCTATATATAGCCCGGGTGGCGAACCCTTGTAACCTTTTGCTCCTTTGCCCACCTTGCTCTGCCTTTGTTCGCTCCTGGCCGGTGCTCGGAGTTTCACCAAGAGTGAGCCGCAAGTGTTGGCATCTTCCTTGGAAATACCTCCGCAGCTTTTTGCCGGTCTTTTGCTTAGAGACCACCCTCCCTTGCTTTGTGGACCTCCTTGTTGTCCCGAGTCACTGCTTATCTGGTTTTGGTGGAGTTTTGTTTAAGTTCTTTTAGAAGCTCTTTTGAAGTTCTTGGCCCAGTCGGTTTTGCTTATTTGGTTTTCTTGCGTGCACGTAGATCACGAGATTGAGGACATCTTGGACCCAGCTTCTCTCTCAAGGCTCTCCGCCGCTTGACCAAGGCAAGCCACGCACCCCTTTTGATCATCTTGAACCCAGCCAGAAAATGTATTTCGGTTTTACTTTATCATGCATGGCTATGTTTATATGAAAATGGTTTGGGCTGTAGTTACTTGCCTACTTGCTGTTATGCCTCCTTTATACCTTGTCTCCATCATGTTGTCATGTTCACCTTGTGAGCCTTAGGGTGGATAATTTAGTTGGTGTTCTTTGTTATTTGCCAACATGGGGGCCGTAGGTCTTATACAGCCTTGCTTAGAAAACGTGGTTCGAACGTATCATGCTTCATCTCTAATAATCTTGACTAATAAGTTATGAAATGTGTGGTCAAAAGCCATTGTTGAGCAAATATGGCAGGATGCCTAAGCTGTGTTGACCATGGTGTGAGACCACTTGGTTAAAGTTTGTGTGCTAGGACTGGGTGGTCTTTTGGCATGGGCTAATACAAATTGTTTTGATGAGGCAAGAAGGCAGGGAGTGAGTAGTGGGTGCTGCGCACACTTGGTTGTGGAAGTTGTAACATCCCAAATGTATAATTAGGGTTAATCAAGTATAATTATATGTGTAGAAATTAAAACTTTTTCTCACATCTTGAAAAACCCTAAAATCTTATGTAATTATTGTCCAAGAGTTGTGTAATTCAAAAACACAAAGCTCTTGTTGACCAAAAATCAAACTCATTCTCCAATTATCTTAAATCTTGTGTCAAACATTTGGAATATATTTTCCTTGGTCCCAAAACTGATATGGGACCCTCTGAAAAATATCATGAGTTATAACACTTGTTGATAATTTTGGAGGCAAAACAATCCTTTAAACAACCTTCATGAATTTCCTGAGAAAAATGCATTGCATAATAACCTCTGGAAATTTTATGCAAGGTTGATCTCATTGTCAGCAAGCTCCAGTTAAAATTTCATCAAATTTGGAGTTCATTTGCTATCTCAAATAATTCTGGTAAGTTTCAGCTGTTAAAAACTAAATTTAAAAGCCTACAATGTTCCTTGGGCTAGCCATATTCAAAGTTGGTCCAGCCCAACCATGTCTGCACCTCAAATAGACCTCATCTCCACCTTGATCAGTGCAACCGCTGGATTTACATCCAACAGCCACGACCTCCTCATGATCAACACCGCAAGGACCTCCCCACCTCATGAGGTCATGAATCTGGATCAAAGATCCATGGTCATGACCTCCCCTGTGTTAAACCTCAAAGACCTCCTCGAGCTGTTAAACCATCGCAATGAGGTCATCCCATTTGTTGAGGTCGAGCCGCTGGATCAAATCCAACAGCCCACGACCTCCTCCTCAACATACTCAACAGTCATCCCATTTCACGTGAGGTCATAGCCCTTGGATCCAAGATCCATGGCCCCGACCTCCTCCTCTCAACCTAAACTAAACAAACCTCCCACCTAACCAAGGTCGAGCCGCTGGATCGATCCAACACTCACGACCTCCCGTGTTATCAAGCACTCACAACCTCCCCATCTTTTGTTGTGCACCGTTAGATTAAAATCTACGGTCACGACCTCCTTTTTGTCTCATACGCACTGATTCCTCAACAAGACGTGAGATCATAGCCCTTAGATCTAAATCTAAAGGCCATGACCTCCCTTGTGCGTTGCGCAAGCTCAGACCTCCACCTCTTTTGATCGAACCCTTAGATCTAAATCTAACGGTCCCGACCTCCCTTACCTGCTAAGATCATATCGAGACCTCCCGGTCATTGTGTGCCCTTGATTTAAATCCAAAGGCCATGACCTCCCTCATGTCTTTTTGATCGCGGCGGTTAAGTCCTCACCGAGGTCCGCACTGCTGGATGGAGATCCAACGCTTTGGACCTCCCCCCTTTTTTCCTCACGCGTGCTGCGATTAAGAAATCGGAGGGCCACGACCTCCCATCTTGATCGTGTGGCTAGGACCTCCTCCCACCACTTAAAACATAACGGTTCAAAATGAGATCCGATGGTTAGGACCTCCTGTGTCTTATCCAACGGTCACCAAGACCTCCTGTTCTTCTCCTTCCTCTGGCGCATGCGTGCTTTCGAGCGGTGGAGTTAATCGCGCCAGCCTCAGGCACCTTTAATGACTCTTTCTCGACCAAGATTTAATGCAGTGTCACTTTTCCTCATCAGTCAAGACACCGCCTTTGTCAACTTTATGTCATGTCCATCCCATGGACCAACCCGTGGGCTAAGCTCACCATGGAGCTTAGCCCCACTCATAACCTTCACCTCAGCTATAAGTGTCCACTGAGCTCCCCGCTGGCTTCCTTTACACACTTGGAGCCCTGTCATACCAAGTGTTTGGCCGAGGTCCTAACTCACTCACCTCCTCTCTAGTGGCGCCATTGTTGAAGTCCTTGGAGCTTCTCGGAGCTCAGAGTTCCAAGTGGCTCCCTCTTTCAAACCTTGCTCACTCTTGCTCCCCAAACCTCCCGGAATAACCCTAACTTATTTTGTTTGGGCATTTTTCAGAGGTGGACAAAGCCGAGCTTGAGCCGGTGCCGTGAGTCAGCAAGCTTCGTTGTCTTCCCCAACTCCGGCCATCACCTCCACGACCTCCCAAAGACCTTAGGACCTCCTGTACCTCCTGTTAGTCCTTTAGTTGTCGGCACCCGCTGAATGCATGTCGCGAGCTTTAGTTTTGGCACACGCTGATTGTCGCGCGAGCTCCATTTTGCATTTTGTCGTTTGGCCGTGATGGTCATCTTTTGACCTCTCGGCTCGACGGCGTTCAAGGCCGCCGCCGCCGTTGAGAAGGACCATTGCGCGCACGGTTATTGCGGACCCAACGGTATCATTGACCTCACCGCGGGCTCTATATCGCCGGCGAGATCACTTCTTCACGCCGGGATTTTGTCGGACGTCCCGAGCGTGTCATTGTCGCTTTTAGGACATAAATTCACCGCTTTAAATGCCCAATCATTGCAATCATGGGGTTAGCGTTAAATGCCATTAACCTGCCTCTTGTGCGCATTTAAAACCTCCTCGCGGACCTCCTCATGGTCCTGCGCATTTATTCATGTCCATGTGCGTCTTGCGAAGTTAAAGCGCTGGTCCGACGCCGTCGCACCTCCTCCGAGGAGATCTCGAGCGCCCAAGACCTCCCTAGCGCATCGTGGCCGTCCTGACCTCCTGGAGATCTGTGGCGTTAGGACCTCCCTAGGCCATCTCACCTGCTCATGACCTCCCGGGTAGATCTTGACCGTCAAGGTCCTCCCTCGAGACGATCTGAACCATCGAGGACCTCCTTGGAACATCTGGACTGCCCAGACCTCCCTGTGAGGTCTTGACGATGCAGATCTTCCTTGGGGAGATCTTGATAGTTTAGATCTTCCTTGGAAGATCTCACCGCTGAGGACCTCCCTTTAGATCTGGTCCGCTCCAACCTCCTTTCCATGTTGTGGTCCGTTGATTTCCCATCTACGGCCACGACCTCCCCTCACCTCGCGCATGTGAGTTGCTAAGAGGTCCAGACCTCTGGACCTTCACGCTTGGCAGGTGATGTTCTCTGGGAGATCTTGAGCCGCTGGATTTAAGATCTGTGGCTCACGCCCTCCCATGCCCTTGTGAGTTTTAGAAATTCCAAGAGGTCTTAGTTAAACTGAAATAAGGTATAGACTTTAGAATTTCATATCTCTTTCATTTTAATTCCAAATGAGGTCATTCAAATTGTGTTAGCTCTGTTTTGAACTTGACTTTAATCCAAAAATGATTGTAAGTTGAGTTCAGCTCCAGAGCACAGTTTGCCATTAGATTTTAAAACCAACTTTAAAATGTGCACTTAAATCAATGCTTAACTTGTAAAATACATAACTAATGCTCTATAGATTATTTTTGGGTGAGACCAACTTTGTTGGTTTCTCTCTTAGTGAACTCACTGTGAAAATTAGTTTTGAGCATGTTGCTGCTAGGAAAATGAGGACTTGTGCATTATAATTTTGTTCAAGTTCTTGTTTTTGAAAATTTGTAGAGAGTGCAATATAGCTCCAAATGAGGTGAACTCAATTGTGTTATTCATCTCATGAGGTGCTGGTTTTACAGTAAAAATTTCAGCTTCACTTCTATTCTAGAAAATTTTGCGATGAACAGTAACATATTTCTAATTAATAGGCTGAGCAGAATTGTTTTGCTCATATCTTTTGCATTGAGAATCCAAATCAATTGGTTCTTGTTGCAATATTCCTAAAATCACCCTCTTGTTGCTGTAGAAAATTCAGAGAATTTGGAGTTCGTTTGTTGTGCTGTCTTTGTTGTGTTTCGTCGTTTTATCGGTTCTTTCTCGCGTTTCCGTTAGGCTTCGACATTTGTGGTGATCCCGAGAGTGACCCTCCGCAACAAATTGACCAGCAACAGCAAGGCAAGCAGTTTGACCATTTCCATCATTGTCCCATTACTTTAAAGCTTAATATATCGTTTTACTTCTATGTATGCATGCTACTTTGTGTTAAATGTCGCTAGCAAGCCTATAGTTGCATAATCTGTAGGAATTGTTTATCCTCTACTACCATGAGCCTAGGTTATTTGCTGTGGTGGGAGCTCGTTGGATGAGCTCCTATCACTTAGTAGTTTCGATTTAAATTGCTTAGACATGCTTAGTTTTCGGTAGAATGGGCGATCATCGACTTAGTCGATGGTCTTGATCACTCAAAACTGATTATTACTCCTATATGTCCAGCACTTGTGCTTTGATTAATTTGTAAAATCAAAACTGAAAATAAAAGATTGATTTAGACTTGGGCATATTGGATGGATGGTGCGGTTTTTGGATGTGGTGGTATGCCCGGGTCCCTAAGGACCGAGTACTTGGGTCACTAAGCCAAGAGATTTCACAGACTAACCACACGAGGGGCATATGGAACCCTCTTGACTAAGTACTTTGGGCGGTGTTAATTGGGGTCGCTCGGTTGGTGTGTTTTAAAGATAAAATGTGTGTGTGATGTGGGAGGGAGCATTAGCTTCCGGAAGGTTGTGTGATGTCTCCTTCTCCCGTGGGTTGTGCGACTCGAATTAGCATTGTCCATTTGGAAATGTCTCGAGGACTTAGCCGTGCCGGCATACCAAAGGTAGTGTGCCTAATGGAAAGGCGGTCGACGTGTGGGTGCAAGTGGTACACCTGCAGGATAAAACTATTCAATAGCCTCGCCCTAGGTTATGGACATGCTTGGTAAGGTCGTTCAAGACTAGACTACAACCTTTAATTAAAACTTGACATGGTTGGTATGAACGGGAGTTCATGCTATTGTTGTGGTGACTTGGGTTAGTCACTTCGAGTGATTGTTCTTGTTGTTGTTACTATGTTATTATCTCGTTGTTACTTCAACATTTAAAAATGCTTTGTCAAATTGCTTTCAATCTACTATGTTATTGCAAATAAATGTTGCTTTATGCTAAAATGAGTCCAAAGCCTCATCCACTTAAATAAAGCTTGCATGTAGCTAAATTATAGTTCTGTTATCTTACACGTCAGTCTTGCAGTACAATAAACAAGTTATTGTACTCATTTGCTTTTGCTTAACAACTTTGTTGCAGAGGAGGTAGAGCCCAAAGGATTTACTTTTGCGAGTTGTGCGGTGGTTGGGAGAGCGACTAGCTTGGCGGTCGGTCGATTGCCTTGTGGGCTAAAGGCACACCGGTTGGCTCTTATTTTGGGCCATCTTTATGGCACTTTTGCTTCATTGTTATCTTTTGTAATTATTGTTATTTGGCCTAAGGGCCTCTCTTTTGTAATATCTATTCCATATTAATGTTAACTTCGGTTTAGTGCTTATGTACTATGTGTTGTATGGAATTGATACATTCTTTTGTTGTGAGGTATGTATACCGCATTCGGGAGTATACATCTCTCGAGACTGGTTTATTTGGTTGATAATACTAGGGTCAATTGGATGACTAAGTATTATGAGCCTAATAAACGCCGAGTCTCTCAAAAGTTGGTATCGAGCCGTTATGACCGTAGTAACGCAAGCTTGGTCGTCCTTAGGATATTTTGAAAACCTATTTTCAAAGCATCAAATGAGTTTTGAAAGCTTAGGTAAATTCTCGGATTTTATTCCTTACCTATCTTAGCTTTCTTCTCATCCCACTCTAATTTGAGTTTTAAAAGTTGTTTTCCTCTCTTCCTTCTACAAAATAGTTGTTATCGATTAACACTGGGTTTTGGGAGAACCAATGAGATTGGCAAATTGAAGTGTGAGCTGCCCACTACAAGGTTTTGAAGTTCTGGAGTCGGTGATTCGACAAGGAGCTTGGATGCAAAATCTGGACAGCAAGCGTCAATTTCCGGACAGCGGTCTCAAAGGTGTCTAATTAGGATAGATAATGAGAGGTTAATCAACTAAAACTTGTGGGAATAAAAGGGTAAGATGTGATACTAGTTAGCTAAGTATCTAACACTTATTTCGCTGATTTAACCTTGCTCTTTAGTAGCATTAGCTCTCACCTTACAATCTGATTTTTGATCTTCTCGACCAATTACTCGTTCAATTAATACGGGTTAGTTGAGTTGAGAAGTTGAGCCTTGCTTTTGGTGTTTCTTGGCTGTTTTTAGGGTCTTTTAGAAGCTTTTTAAAGTTTAAATAACCGCTGAGTTTGGCTTTCGTTTGGGGTGATATTCCATTCCCCTAGTCGATCGCTTTTGCTTTCTTTAAGGCTTTGTTTTCGGGTCTAGTTGCTAACCAAATTTCATTGTAACAGGATGGCCGGACGCACTCGTAGCGGCCAAGGCGATCCACCTGGTCCGGACGAGGAGCTTCCTCCTCCTCCGACCATGGCCGAGGTTCTTCTTGGATCGAAGCAACCGCGGATGACAGAGAGAGTTCTCTCGACGCCATCGCGCGCAACACCACCGCACTTACCGGAGCTTCGGATCTGGGCGAGGAACGCCCATCACCGCGTGGAGGACTCGCGGAGTTTCTTCGTACTCAGCCCCTACCTTTTCCCGTCGAGGACCCTTTGATGCAGACGATTGGCCGTCGGTGGAGCGTAAGCTCGATCGCGTAGTGCCAGAGCACGAGAAGGCGCTGTTCGATCGCACCACCGGAGGGTGCAGCCTTGTCATGGTGGGAGAGCTTTCTCGCCATGCAGCCCGCAACCACACCGCCTCTTGGGAGGAGTTTCAGACGCCTTCCGTCGGGCTCACATCCTGCCGGCTTGATGGAGATCAAGAAGTAGGAGTTTCTTGCGCCAAGCAAGGGCATAGCTCACCATGGAGTATGTCTCGAGTTCAACCATCTAGCTCGTTATGCTCCAGAGGACGTGGCCACCGATATGGCTAAGGTGCCAAGTTCAAACGTGGCTTGTCCGAGGAGTCAAGGACAAGCTATCCATTGTCGACTTTCCCGATTTTCGGACCTTGGTCGACAAGGCCATCGTCGTGAGCATGCGGCTCGAGAGCTTATGGACTCCATAGCGCAAGTGGGAGGCCCATAAGTCATCCAGGCGATTCTTCCGTCCCGCCGGGCGATCTCGGGGTACCACTCTCACTCTTGGCGCCCGAGATCACCTTTGTTCCTCGTCCTTCGCAGCCGTGTTTCACCACGCACTGCGAGTCGCAGAGCGCCCCGCAACCCGGCCGGGGTCACATGTTTCTCATGCAACGGAAGGGGCATTATGCGAACCAATGCCCTAAGAAGGCGAGAGCGACCGCCCCTAATGGAGGACGCGGCCAGAGGTGGTGCACCAGACCAAAGATCGTCCGGCTACCCAAGGCGTGGGTAGTGGTCGCGTCAACGCCATCACCACAGAGGAGGCTCAGAGGCACCCGACGCCGTGCTAGGTACACTTTCGTTAACTCTCATCCCGCCATCGTTTTGTTTGATTCAGAGCATCTCATTCATTTGTTTACGAGTCTTTTCTTTGCTGTCGGAGAGCTTCTTTTCTCTCCATTGTCGGTCCCGCTTACTCATTCGCTCTCCTCGTTCGGAGTTGAGAGCCGAATCTGAGTGTAGGGATGTCCCTATCGAGATCGAAGGGTAGGTTTCTTAGCTTAACCTTATCCTTCTCCATTCAGCGAGTCTTGATGTGATTCTTGGCATGGATTGGTTGTCCCAAAGACATGGGGCAAATCGATTCGCCAGAAGCTTATCTCTATCTAGTCCCTCCGTGGCGGGTTAAGTTCGCCCGGTCGCTAGATCCGCATCTCTTCGCTTGAAGCGAAGCCCGCTCTAGATATTAGCGAAGTCCCAACAGTTTGTGACTTTGTTGATGTCTTTCCCGCAGATCTTCCGGAATGCCACCCGTTTGAGACCTCGAATTTGTCATTGAGTTGGCTCCTGCACCGCCCCTATCTCAAAGAGGCCTTATCGGATGCCACCGAACGAGTTGGTAGAATTGAAGAAGCGATTAAGTGAGCTGCAAGAGAAGGGTTTCATTCGCCTAGCTCATCTCCTTGGGGTTGTCCAAAAATCTTCGTAAAGAAGAAGGATCATGACTTTATGCATGTCGTTGATTACCGCCCACTTAATGAAGTGACGGTAAAGAACAAGTATCCATTGCCCCGCATCGACGATCTCTTCGATCAATTAACTGGAGCTCGAGTTTTCTCCAAGATTGATCTGAGAGTGGGATATCATCAGGTTCGGATTCGGCCTGAGGATATTCCAAAGACAGCGTTCTCTACTCGCTACGGCTTGTACGAGTACACCGTCATGTCATTCGGCTTAACCAATGCTCCTGCCTTGTTCATGAACCTCATGAATTCGGTATTCATGGAGTATCTGGATAAGTTTGTCGTGGTCTTCATCGATGATATTCTTATCTACTCCAAGAACGATGAGGATCATGCCGAGCATCTGAAGCTTGTGTTAGGCAAGCTACGTGAGCACCAAACAGACGCCAAGTTCGACAAGTCGCGATCAGTTGAAGGAAGTGGCCTTCTTAGGCCATATTCTTTCAGCGGAGGCGAGCCGTTGATCCTAGCAAGGTCACGATGTTCTTTCATGGAGTCAACTCGCTTCGGTCACCGATGTGCGGAGTTTTCTCGGTTTAGCGGGATATTATCGCCGCTTATCGAGAACTTCTCCAAGATCGCTGGCCGATGACGGAGTTGCTCAAGAAGGACAAGAAGTTCGTGTGGTCCGCTGGGTGTGAGAAAGTTTCCAAATACTCAAAAGCGCTTTGACCACCGCCTCCCGTTCTTGTTCTTCCCGATATCCATCGAAGCCGATATCTTTTGCGATGCTTCTCGTCGAGGCCTCGGTTGTGTCCTTATGCAAGAAGGCAAGGTAGTGGCCTATGCATCAAGGCAATTGAGACCTCATGAACTCAACTACCCTACTCATGATTTGGAGTTGGCTTCGTGATTCATGCCCTTAAGATTTGGCGACATTACCTAATCGGTCGCTAGAAGTGTATTCGGATCACAAGAGCCTCAAGTACTTGTTCACCCAACCTGACCTAAACCTCGTGCAAAGGAGATGGTTGGAGTTGATCAAGGATTATGACATGGGTATACACTACCATCCGGGCAAGGCTAATGTCGCTTGCCGGCGCGCTTAGTCGCAAAGCGCATTGCCATGCCTTGTTGTCCAGGAGCTTCACCGCTCTTCGGAAGAGTTTCAGCGCCTCAACTTGGGTTTAGTTGAGCGTGGTTCTCTTCTTCGCCTTGGTTGTGCAACCAACCTTGGTGGATCGGATCAAGTCCGCCCGGCAATGGATGTTGGAGTGAGCCACATTAAGGCAAATGTCAAGAACGGAACGACCAAGTGCTTCTCGAGGATGAGCATGGCGTCGTGAGGTTCGGCAACGCCTTGTGGTTCCAAAGGACATGGAGTTGCGGAATTTAATCCTCCGAAGCCCATGATTCGCCTTTATCCATTCATCCGGGGCCACAAAGATGTATCAAGATCTCCGCCAGAGATTTTGGTGGACCCGAATGAAGAGGGAGATTGCGGTTCGTTGTCGAAAGCGACGTATGTCGTCGTGTCAAGGCCGAGCATCGGCGTCGGCGAGATTGCTTCACCTTTGCCAATTCTGAGTGGAAGTGGGATTCGATCGAATGGATTTCATCACGGTCTACCCACAACCCCAAGAAGAATGATGCCATTTGGGTCGCCATCGATCGATTGACTAAGGTGGCACATTTCCTTCCGTCCAAGACCGAACTTCGTAGGTCTTTTGGCGGAACTCTATATCGCCCGCATCGTGAGTTTGCACGGTGTGCAAGACGATCGTGTCGGATCGTGGATCCTTTTCACGTCTCGTTTTGGCATAGCTTGCAAGAGGCTATGGGCACTCGTCTTACCTTTAGCACGGCATATCATCCTCAAACCGATGGTCGACCGAGAGGGTCAACCAAGTTTTGGAAGACATGCTTCGTGCTTGTGTCCTTTCATATGGGAAGCATTGGGAGAAATGCTTGCCATTCGCCGAAGTTTTCTTATAACAACGACTTTTCAGCCGCCTCGGCATGGCACCATTTGAGGCCTTATACGGAAGAAAGTGTAGGACCCGTTGAACTGGTCGAGAGACCGGTGAGAGACCTCTCTTTGGCGGACTCAATCAATGAGGCCGAGCGCCAAGTCCAAATTTTATTCGTGGCGCTTGCGCACGTACTCAATCCAGCAAAAGAGCTATGCGGACCGCCGTCGACGTGAGTTACGTTTTGAGCCTAATGACTTTGTTTATCTCAAAGTCTCTCCTTTGAAGGGCCATCAACGTTTCGGCGTCAAGGGCAAGTTGGCTCCTCGATATGTCGGTCCCTACCGCGTTATCAAGAAGAAGGGAGCTGTTGCCTATAAGTTGGAGTTGCCAGCTGCACTTGAGGGGGTACATGATGTTTTCCATGTGTCCCAGCTTAAGAAGTGCCTCCGTGTTCCAACCGAGGAAGCTCCGTTGGAAACTCTCGATGTCCAACCCGATTTGACCTATCGCGAGCACCCTGTTCGCGTACTCGATGAGTCTGAACGAAGGACAAGGAATAAGACCATCAAGTTCCTTAAAGTTCAGTGGTCAAACCATTCTCGAGGATGAGGCTACTTGGGAAAGAGAAGATCGCTGCGTGCGGACTATCCATCTTTCTTTACCGAGTGAGCCAAATCTCGGGACGAGATTTCTGTAAGGGGGAGAGATTTTGTAACATCCCAAATGTATAATTAGGGTTAATCAAGTATAATTATATGTGTAGAAATTAAAACTTTTTCTCACATCTTGAAAAACCCTAAAATCTTATGTAATTATTGTCCAAGAGTTGTGTAATTCAAAAACACAAAGCTCTTGTTGACCAAAAATCAAACTCATTCTCCAATTATCTTAAATCTTGTGTCAAACATTTGGAATATATTTTCCTTGGTCCCAAAACTGATATGGGACCCTCTAAAAATATCATGAGTTATAACACTTGTTGATAATTTTGGAGGCAAAACAATCCTTTAAACAACCTTCATGAATTTCCTGAGAAAAATGCATTGCATAATAACCTCTGGAAATTTTATGCAAGGTTGATCTCATTGTCAGCAAGCTCCAGTTAAAATTTCATCAAATTTGGAGTTCATTTGCTATCTCAAATAATTCTGGTAAGTTTCAGCTGTTAAAAACTAAATTTAAAAGCCTACACTGTTCCTTGGGCTAGCCATATTCAAAGTTGGTCCAGCCCAACCATGTCCTGCACCTCGTGAGACCTCATCTCCACCTTGATCGAGTCACACTGTTGGATTTACATCCAACAGCCACGACCTCCTCCGCGTCAACACCGCAAGGACCTCCCACCTCATGAGGTCATTGCTCGTTGGATCAAAGATCCATGGTCATGACCTCCCACATGTGTTAAACCTCAAAGACCTCCTCGAGCTGTTAAACCATCGCAATGAGGTCATCCCATTTGTTGAGGTCGTGGCCGCTGGATCAAATCCAACACCACGACCTCCTCCTCAACATACTCAACAGTCATCCCACCTCACGTGAGGTCATAGCCCTTGGATCCAAGATCCATGGCCCCGACCTCCTCCTCTCAACCTAAACTAAACAAACCTCCCACCTAACCAAGGTCGTGCCGTTGGATCGATCCAACACTCACGACCTCCCGTGTTATCAAGCACTCACAACCTCCCCATCTTTTGTTGTGCACCGTTAGATTAAAATCTACTGTCCACGACCTCCTTTTGTCTCATCGCACTGACCTCCCGGCAAGACGTGAGATCGTAGCCCTTAGATCTAAATCTAAAGGCCATGACCTCCCTTGTGCGTTATGCAAGCTCAGACCTCCACCTCTTTTGATCGAACCCTTAGATCTAAATCTAACGGTCTGACCTCCCTTACATTATGCATCATATCGCACCTCCCGGTCATTGTGTGCCCTTGATTTAAATCCAAAGGCCATGACCTCCCTCATGTCTTTTTGATCGCGTGCGTTAAGTCCTCAATGGAGGTCCGCACTGCTGGATGGAGATCCAACGCTTTGGACCTCTGTCCCTTTTCCTCACGTGCGTTTTCTGCGATTAAGAAATCGGAGGGCCACGACCTCCCCATCCTTGATCGTGTGGTGGGACCTCCTCCCGGCCACTTAAAACATAACGGTTCAAAATGAGATCCGATGGTTAGGACCTCCCGTGTCTTATCCAACGGTCACCAAGACCTCCTGTTCTTCTCCTTCCTCTGGCGCGCATCGCGCTTTCGAGCGGTGGAGCACGCGCCGAGCCTCTGTGCACCTTTAACACTTTTCTTGACCGATTTAATGCAGTCGACTTTCCGCCTCAGTCGTCAAGACACCGCCCCTTGTCAACTTTATGTCATGTCCATCCCATGGACCAACCCGTGGGCTAAGCTCACCATGGAGCTTAGCCCGGCTCATAACCTTCACCTCAAAGCTATAAGTGTCCACTCGAGCTCCCCTTGGCTTCCTTTACACACTTGGAGCTGTCATACCGATGTTTGGTGAGCTCCTAACTCACTCACCTCCTCTCTAGTGGCTGCCATTGTTGAAGTCCTTGGAGCTTCTCGGTAGCTCAGAGTTCCATGGCTCCCTCTTTCAAACCTTGCTCACTCTTGCTCCCGAAACCTCCTGGAATAACCCTAACTTATTTTGTTTGGGCGTTTTTTAGAGGTGGACAAAGCTGAGCATGGAGCTGGTGCCGTGAGCTGCGAAGCTTCGTTGTCTTCCCCAACTTCGGTCATCACCTCCACGACCTCCCCCTCCCCAGCACCTTAGGACCTCCAGGTACCTCCTGTTAGTCCTTTAGTTGCTGGCACCCGCTTGAATGCATGTCGCGGAGCTTTAGTTTTGGCACACGCTTGATTGTCGCGCGGAGCTCCATTTTGCATTTTGTCGTTTGGCCGTGATGGTCATCTTTTGACCTCTCCGGCTCGACGGCGTTCAAGGCCGTCGCCGCCGTTGAGAGAAGGACCATTAGTGCGCCGCGTTATTATGCGGACCGCGGTATCATTGACCTCACCGGCGGGCTCTATATCGCCGGCGAGATCACTTCTTCACGCCGGGATTTTGTCGGACGTCCCGAGCGTGTCATTGTCGTTTTAGGACATAAATTCACCGCTTTAAATGCCCAATCATTGCAATCATGGGGTTAGCGTTAAATGCCATTAACTTTGTCTCTTGTGCGCATTTAAAACCTCCTCGCGGGACCTCCTCATGGTCCCGCCGCATTTATTCATGTCCATGTGCGTCGCGAGTTAAAGCGCTGGTGCAGGGCGTCGCACCTCCTCCGAGGAGATCTGGGCGCCCAAGACCTCCCCTTGCGCAATCGTGGCCGTCTGACCTCCACGGAGGTTTGTGACGTTAGGACCTCCCTTAGGACCTCCCTAGGCCATCTCGGCCGCTCATGACCTCCCGGGTAGATCTTGACCGTCAAGGTCCTCCTCGACGATCTCGAACCATCGAGGACCTCCTTGGAACATCTGGACTGTCCCAGACCTCCCTGTGAGGTCTTGACGATGCAGATCTTCCTTGGGGAGATCTTGATAGTTTAGATCTTCCTTTGGAAGATCTCACCGCTGAGGACCTCCCTTTAGATCTGGTCCGTTCCTGACCTCCTTTCCATGTTGTGGTCCGTTGGATTTCCCATCTACGGCCACGACCTCCCCCTCACCTCGTGCATGTGAGTTGCTAAGAGGTCCAGGACCTCTGGACCTTCACGTGCGCGTGTGTGATGTTCTCCTGGGAGATCTTGAGCCGTTGGATTTAAGATTTGTGGCTCACGTCCTCCCATGCCCTTGTGAGTTTTAGAAATTCCAGTGAGGTCTTAGTTAAACTGAAATAAGGTATAGACTTTAGAATTTCATATCTCTTTCATTTTAATTCCAAATGAGGTCATTCAAATTGTGTTGGCTCTGTTTTGAACTTGACTTTAATCCAAAAATGATTGTAAGTTGAGTTCAGCTCCAGAGCACAGTTTGCCATTAGATTTTAAAACCAACTTTAAAATGTGCACTTAAATCAATGCTTAACTTGTAAAATACATAACTAATGCTCTATAGATTATTTTTGGGTGAGACCAACTTTGTTGGTTTCTCTCTTAGTGAACTCACTGTGAAAATTAGTTTTGAGCATGTTGCTGCTAGGAAAATGAGGACTTGTGCATTATAATTTTGTTCAAGTTCTTGTTTTTGAAAATTTGTAGAGAGTGCAATATAGCTCCAAATGAGGTGAACTCAATTGTGTTATTCATCTCATGAGGTGCTGGTTTTACAGTAAAAATTTCAGCTTCACTTCTATTCTAGAAAATTTTGCGATGAACAGTAACATATTTCTAATTAATAGGCTGAGCAGAATTGTTTTGCTCATATCTTTTGCATTGAGAATCCAAATCAATTGGTTCTTGTTGCAATATTCCCTAAAAATCACCCTCTTGCTGCTGTAGAAAATTCAGAGAATTTGGAGTTCGTTTGTTGTGCTGTCTTTGTTGTGTTTCGTCGTTTTATCGGTTCTTTCTCGCTTTTCCGTTAGGGCCGACATTTGTGGTGATCCCGAGAGTGACCCTCCGCAACAAATTGACCAGCAACAACAAGGCAAGCAGTTTGACCATTTCCATCATTGTCCCATTACTTTAAAGCTTAATATATCGTTTTACTTCTATGTATGCATGCTACTTTGTGTTAAATGTCGCTAGCAAGCCTATAGTTGCATAATCTGTAGGAATTGTTTATCCTCTACTACCATGAGCCTAGGTTATTTGCTGTGGTGGGAGCTCGTTGGATGAGCTCCTATCACTTAGTAGTTTCGATTTAAATTGCTTAGACATGCTTAGTTTTCGGTTGAAATGGGCGATCATCGACTTAGTCGATGGTCTTGATCACTCAAAACTGATTATTACTCCTATATGTCCAGCACTTGTGCTTTGATTAATTTGTAAAATCAAAACTGAAAATAAAAGATTGATTTAGACTTGGGCATATTGGATGGATGGTGCGGTTTTTGGATGTGGTGGTATGCTGGGTCCCTAAGGACCGAGTACTTGGGTCACTAAGCCAAGCGATTTCACAGACTAACCACACGAGGGCATATGGAACCCTCTTGACTAAGTACTTTGGGCGGTGTTAATTGGGGTCGCTCGGTTGGTGTGTTTTTAAAGATAAAATGTGTGTGTGATGTGGGAGGAGCATTAGCTTCCGGAAGGTTGTGTGATGTCTCCTTCTCCCGTGGGTTGTGCGACTCGAATTAGCATTGTCCATTGGAAATGTCTCGTAGGACTTAGCCGTGCCGGCATACCAAAGGTAGTGTGCCTAATGGAAAGGCGGTCTGACGTGTGGGTACAGTGGTACACCCTGCAGGGATAAAACTATTCAATAGCCTCGGTCCTAGGTTATGGACATGCTTGGTAAGGTCATTCAAGACTAGACTACAACCTTTAATTAAAACTTGACATGGTTGGTATGAACGGGGAGTTCATGCTATTGTTGTGGTGACTTGGGTTAGTCACTTCCAGGATTGTTCTTGTTGTTGTTACTATGTTATTATCTCGTTGTTACTTCAACATTAAAAATGCTTTGCCAAATTGCTTTCAATCTACTATGTTATTGCAAATAAATGTTGCTTTATGCTAAAATGAGTCCAAAGCCTCATCCACTTAAATAAAGCTTGCATGTAGCTAAATTATAGTTCTGTTATCTTACACGTCGGTCTTGCGAGTACAATAAACAAGTTATTGTACTCATTTGCTTTGCTTAACAACTTTGTTGCAGAGGAGGTAGAGCCCAAAGGGCTTTACTTTTCTGAAGTTGTGTGGTGGTTGGGAGAGCGACTAGCTTGGTGGTCCTGGTCGATTGCCTTGTGGGCTAAAGGCACACTTGGTTGGCTCTTATTTTGGGCCATCTTTATGGCACTTTTGCTTCATTGTTATCTTTTGTAATTATTGTTATTTGGCCTAAGGGCCTCTCTTTTGTAATATCTATTCCATATTAATGTTAACTTCTGGTTTAGTGCTTATGTACTATGTGTTGTATGGAATTGATACATTCTTTTGTTGTGAGGTATGTATACTGCATTCTGGGGAGTATACATCTCTCGAGACTGGGTTTATTTGGTTGATAATACTAGGGTCAATTGGATGACTAAGTATTATGAGCCTAATAAACGTCGGGGTCTCACAAAGTCTTGCCTTAGCACAATTAAGGACTTCACTTTGTGTCTATTGAACTGGGCCAAATAGTGCAACCACAAGATCATTTTATGGGAATGGTCTGGGCTGAATAATTAGCAATGAGATGGCTTGGGGCTGTTGTGGTTGAGCGTGTGATTCGTTGGCGCAAGAGGGGCACCCCATAACCCCGTGGGATTTCTAGACCACTAGAGGGGATTGCGAAACCTTAGCGGGCAGCCCTAGTCAGTTCAAAGCTTTGTAAAGGCCTTGCCGCGCTCTCTAGACTGCTCACCTTAGGAAGTGAGCAAGGGTGACCGGAACCCGTCCCGCTAGAGAGACCGTGGATTGTGAGTAAAGTTGTACACCTCTGCAGAGTGAAAGATCTATTCGAATAGCCAAGTCCTTGGTCATGGACATGCTCAGTGAAAATGGTGCAAGGGGTAGTTGTTTTGAAATTTTGGTGTCATTTGGGCACTACAAATGAGATGCCTTAGCTTTGCCTCAAGAGACCCCGGCCGGCTCTAGAGGGGTCAGGGTTGGCTCGGGTAGTGGTCCAGGGACTGGCTCGGACCTCTTGAGTGGGTGCTCTTGAGTGGTTGTTGGGTGAGGACCTAGCCACTGGTGTGACCAGACCTCCCCCATGTACGGTTGTGGATGTGAGCTGGTGCTCCCTCCACTTTTTCAACTTCAATCTATTATGTATTATGGTTTTACCTTGCTGCTTTTCAATCTATTACTATTATTATTGTTCAAATCGGCTTTGCTAAACTAACCATACTGACTCTCCATTGGTAAGTCCTTGCATGATTATTATTGCATCTTTGCTCTCTGTGACTTCTTGAGTACATTCCAAGTACTCATGGCTTAAGCCCATGTCAAAGCAGATTATGAGGATGATCAAGTGCGTAGGCGGTCTGAGACCTCTTCGAGGAGGAGTTCTTCGACGACTAAGTCGCATAGGGCGTCCTCCACCCGACTGACTGTGGTGCTTGTTGGATGGCTTTTGCGTGTTTTGGTGTTTGAGCCTAGAAGCTCCTTGTTTCAGCTTGTAAGTCCTCGTTGGTTTTGTAAGCCCTCGAAGGCACCTCTTGTTAACAAGCTTGACCACAAGGTCCTATTATATAAAGTTTAATTTATCTCGCTTCATCTTTGTTTGACCTCGTGGTTGTGGTATTGGCTTGTGTTCTTGTGCGAGCTAGCTCTGTTGTCCCGGGACTAGCTCGGATGCACAGGCGGGACCACCAGGAGGTCCTCACGGGACTTTGCACGGGAGGTCTGCCGGACCTCTCTTAGTGATGTGCCGGAGGCGCCACTGAGCGGGTGGCGGCCACGACGTCCAGGAGGTCCTCAAGACCTCCTGGGAGGTCAGTGTCGAACCAAGACCTCCTGGGAGGTCCTGGCAGACCTCCTCGGTAAAGCTCCATGCGGTGCTACCACATCTTTCCGTGGTGACTTCAAAAAAAAAAAAATGGTCCTCCGGACCTCTTGCGGTACATCACGGGTGGGTCGTCACAGTTGGTATTAGAGCCACAGTCGGTCAGAGGGCGTGACCCTAGGTAGAAAGGTCGGTTTAGTTTTGATTCAAAAGTTATTTTCTAAAGCAAAACAACTTAAAATCGGTTTGGAGGTTCTTACCTTGTTCGGTTCTATCTTTGTACTTAACTTGTCTAAATCATTTCTTACCCTCGTTCTACTTCAATCTTAACTCCTCTTTAGTTCTCATTATCTTACCCTTCTTTGGAACCTCAATTTTTTAAGTCTAATTTGACCTCCTTGTCTTTATAATTTCTATAGGACCGACTGTGGAAAGGTTAGGGTTAGTGGTCCTATTCTGAGTCTCGCCTAGCTTGTGTCTTTAAGACCTCTGTTTTGAAGCTTTGGTTGCCTCTTTTGGCCTCCTGGCCTTTTGGTTCTCTCTTGGGTTTAACCAAGTTACCCCTTTTAGATGTTCTATCTTTCTCTCTGATCCCTCTTGCCTTAGTGCTTTAACCCTCTTATCCTCTATGCTTTCTGTCTTACCTATTAAGCCTTTAGAGTTTTGTCCAGATGGTGCAGACTCGGCAGTCCACAAGTCAGGGTGAGCCCCAGGCGCTTGCCTCCACCTCCACCTCACCTGCGTGGCAAAGAACAGACCCGGGTTTTGGGCAGTTTATGGCAGCCAAGCTCCGATGATGAGTTCTATGATGCCAGAATATGAACCAGATTATGGCTCAACAAAGCCGACCACCAATGCTTTACTTGCCATGATTAAGTCAGAATAGTCAAGTCTGCGGCGAATCCACCACCTCCACCCCCACTCACCATCAATCAAAGCCGCTTGAGTTCATGAAGACGCTTGACTACATTTTCGAGCTCCCCCGAGCCCTTAGATGCAGATGATTGGCTGAGATCAACAGAGAAGAAGCTGGATATTGCTCGCTGTGAAGATAGGGAGAAGGTTTTGTTTGCCTCACATCAACTGGAAGGACCTGCAGCTGAGTGGTGGGACACATTTGGTGCCTCACATGCTGACCCCCAAAGAATCACGTGGGTAGAATTCGCAGCTGCTTTTCGCCACTCGCATATCCTTGATGGGAAGGTAGAGATGAAAAAGAATGAGTTTAGAGATCTCAAACAAGGCAGTATGTCAGTGAGTGAGTAACTCACAAAGTTCACACAGTTGTCACGTTATACCCGCGAGGATGTGGCTACAGATGATGCACGGCAGAAGCGCTTTAAGCGAGGCCTTCATCCCAGTTTAAAAGTTCAAGTTGTGGGCAACGATTATCACGATTTCCAAAGATATGGTGAACAAGGCAATGCTCATTGAGGAGTCTGAAGAGAACTTTCGAGTCTTTCAAGAGGAAGGTGCCACCTTCGATGCTCAACAAAGGCCTCCCAGCGCCACAAAGCTTTTGTGCAATACCAACCCAAGCGCCAAGGACCTCCTAGACCTCCCAGACCTCTGTCAAGACCTCCCTTGTTGTCCACCTGTCTCGGCGCCACAGCATCCTTGGCAGCACCAAGTCAACCCCAGCTGACCTCCACGGTGGCGGGGATCACTGTTTCAAGTGTCATCAAGTGGGGCATTTGCCAATCAATGCCCATCAAGACAGAGCTACCATAAGACCTCTACTTGGACCTCCCTCGGCCAAGACCTCTCAAGCGGCGGGACCTCCTCAAGCCAGACCTCCCGGACTTTTGGAAGGGCCGTGTGAACCATGTGGCGATGGAAGAAGCTCAGACCTCCTCGATGTGGTACTAGGTATGTTCCTAGTAAATTCAATGCAGGCCATGGTTTTGTTTGACTCTGAGCTTCCCATTCATTTATTTCTCAGAGTTTTGCTGCAAAGCACCAGTTTCGAGTTGTTGCTCTTAAGTCTACCTTGTTGGTTCAATCCCCCGGCTCAGAACTAAGTACGAACCAGGGTTGTCCACAAGTTAGGTTGGTCATAGAAGAAGTAGAATTTCTAGCCAACCTTATCCTTTTGGACACCAGGTCCCTAGATGTGATCTTGGGCATGGACTGGCTAGCTAACCACCATGCCATGTTGGATTGTAGTGGCAAAAGTATCTCTTTGACCAGCCCTAGTGGTGCCACTGTGAAGTTTTCGGCCACCTCAGAGAAGCTCCAAGGAGCCCTATCTTGTAGTGCTCAAGTTCAAGTTTTGGAGGATGTCCCTGTTGTTAAAGAATTTGTGGATGTGTTCCCTGAGGAGCTCCCAGGAATGCCCCCAGACAGAGACCTTGAGTTTGTCATTAACCTTGTCCTAGGGACCTCCCCCATCTCCAAAAGGCCCTACGGATTGCATGTTGATGATCATGTGGAGTTGAAGAAGCAATTGGAAGACTTGCAGAGCAAGGGTTTTATTAGACCTAGCTCCTCACCTTGGGGAGCCCCAGTGATTTTTGTGCCTAAAAAGGATGGAACTCAAAGGATGTGTGTGGACTATAGAGCTCTCAATGATGTCACCATCAAGAACAAGTATCCTTTGCCAAGAATCGATGATTTGTTTGATCAATTGAAGGGAGTCATTGTGTTTTCCAAGATAGATTTGAGAACAGGATATCACCAACTCAAGATTCGCAAGGAAGACATCCCTAAGACAGCTTTTTCAACTAGGTATGGGTTATTTGAATTCACTGTCATGTCTTTTGGGCTGACCAATGCACCTGCCTATTTCATGAATTTGATGAACTGAGTGTTCATGGAGTACCTAGACAAGTTTGTCATTGTCTTCATTGATAACATTCTTGTATATTCCAAGAGTGAAGAGGAGCATGCAAGCCATCTCTTTTCGGTTTTGGGGAAGCTGAGAGCTCATCAGCTCTTTGCCAAGTTTAGTAAGTGTGAATTTTGGCTAAAGGAAGTGGTCTTTTTGGGGCATGTTTTGTCAAAAGATGGAGTGTCTGTCAATCCCACCAAGGTGCAAGATGTGCTCAATTGGGAACCCCCTAGGACAGTGCCTCAAGTCAGGAGATTTCTTTACATGGCTGGCTACTACAGAAGGTTTATTGAAGGCTTTTCCCGTATTGCAAGACCTCTCACTCAGCTGTTAAAGAAAGAAAAGAAGTTCCTCTGGACCTCAGAGTGTGAACAAAGCTTCCAAGAGCTCAAGAAGAAGTTGACCTCTGCCCCAGTTTTGGTTCTTCCAGATGTCAGGAAAGATTTTGAGGTCTATTGTGATGCATCAAAGCAAGGACTTGGCTGTGTTCTTATGCAAGACAGAAAAGTGATAGCTTATGCTTCAAGACAGTTGAAGCCCCATGAAGCAAACTACCCTACTCATGACCTAGAGTTAGCTGCTGTGGTTCATGCCTTAAAGATTTGGCGCCATTACCTCATAGGTAATAGGTGTGAAATCTATCTTGACCACAAAAGCCTAAAGTATATCTTTACTCAGCAGATCTAAATTTGAGGCAGAGAAGGTGGCTAGAGCTTATTAAGGACTACAATGTGGGAATTCATTACCACCCGAGCAAAACCAACGTGGTGGCGAGATGCCTTGAGCAGAAAGTTTATGCTAATACTTTGATGATCAAGGAGAGCCAGCCTACTTTGTATGAAGAATTCTTGAAGCTTAGACTTGAGTTGGTTGAAGAAGGATTCTTAGCAGCACTTGAAGTGCAACCCACATTGCAAAAACAGATCAAGGCAATTTCAAGAGGAGATGCTAACATCCAAGAAATCAAGGTCAACATAAGAGAAGGGAAGGCTGCAAGGTTTTCTATAGATGACCTAGGTGCGGTCTGGTTTGATAAGAGGCTCTGTGTGCCCAATAACACAGAGCTCAAGGGAGTAATACTTAAAGAAGCACATGAGACATTGTATTCTATACACCCAGGAGCTACAAAAATGTACCAAGATATCAAGGAATTGTACTGGTGGCCGAAAATGAAGAGAGAAATAGCAGATTTTGTGGCCAAATGTGACACTTGCCAAAAGGTTAAGGCAGTGCACCAAAGACCTAGAGGACTTTTAGTGCCTTTACCCATACCCGAGTGGAAGTGGGAAGAGGTCGGGATGGACTTCATAACTGGTTTACCTCGTACCCAAGCTGGTTTTGATTCTATTTGGGTCATTGTGGATAGGTTAACAAAAATGGCTCACTTTATTCTGTAAAGACTACCTATTCGGAGACAAAGCGCCAAATCTACATGGCAAAGGTTGTGTGCCTTCATGGTGTTCCAAAGAAGATAGTCTCGACAGAGAGGATCCCAATTCACCTCCAAATTTTGGCAAAAGCTACATGATTCCTTGAGCACAGACCTTAATTTCAAGATCTGACGTACCACCCACAAGCAGATGGCCAAACCGAGAGAGTTAATCAAGTCCTTGAGGACATCTTTGAGAGCTTGTGCTCGGAAAGGCAATCTAGTTGGGACAAGATGTTGCCATATGCGAGAATTTTCCTACAATAACAACTACCAGCGAGCCTTCAAATGTCCCTTTTGAAGCTATTTATGGGAGAAATGTAGGACTCCTTGTCTTGGACAGAATCGGGTGAAGGTCAAGTTCTTGGCGGACCTACTAAAAGAAGTCGAAGATCAAGTAAGGTCAATAAGGGAGAAGCTAAGGGCGCTCAAACTCGGCAAAAGAGCTACGCAGATGTTAGGCGTCGAGACCTAGCTTTTGTTCCAGAGACCAAGTCTACCTCAAAGTGTCACCTCTCAAGGGTATCTGCGGTTCAGAGTTAGTGGGAAACTTGCTCCAAGATTTATTGGACCCTTTCGATCCTTGCAGAAGGGGTGAAGTAGCCTACAAGTTGGACCTCCTCCTCGGCTCCTTTGGAGTCCACAATGTGTTCCATGTCTCACAGCTTGAAGAAATGCTTGCGAGTGCTAGAGGACCAGATGCCTTTAGAAGTCAGGACCTCCAAGAAGACCTCACTTACAGAGAGCACCCCATCAAGATTTTGGGCGTGCGGAGAGAGTTACAAGGAACAAGACCACCAAGGCGTGCAAGGTGCAATGGAGCAACCACTCTGGCCGAGGCAACTTGGGAACGTGAAGAGGACCTCAAGAAGGAGTTCCCCACTGTTCCCTAGCTCGGCTTGAATCTCGGGTCGAGATTCCCTTAAGGGTGAAGGTTTATAACGTCCTTTTTCTTTAAAGTTTCTTGCACGGTTTTCAAAATAAAAGTAACCATTTGGCTTTATTGAGAATCCAAAGCTTAACTTTGACGTTTTGAAATCTAGAGAGTTCAATTGGAATTAATTAAACCTTAACTAAGTTCTTTGTTGGTGTTCCTTCTTTGTTTGAGGCTCTCTGTGGTGTCTTTGTTGCCCTCGGCCGTTGGTTCTCGAAGCCTCTCTGTGTGTCCCCGGTTTGTCTCTTCTCTCTTAACTTCCTTTGTTGGTTTGAATCTCTTTGAGATCCGGACCTCTCTCTTATCTCCCCTCGTTGGGACCCTCCGTGCTTGGGTTTTCTGTTAAAGACCAGCTCAGTTTGTGTTTCAAAACCTGTTTGGTCCCTCAAGCCACGCTTGGTTTTGTTTCTTTGGACCTCCGTGGACCTCTCCACGCTCTCTCGGAACCCCTGAGTTCTCTTGGGCGCTCCAGAGTCTCTCTGGACCTCCCAGCGCCCCTTTTGGGACCCTCCTAGACCTCCTCGTGGCTATTTGGACCTCCCTTGTGTTCAAATAGACCTCCCTCTGCCCTGCGAGACTTTCTGTGTCCTTGGACCTCCTCCGCGTCCTTTAGGACCTCCCTTGTTGAGATCTAGCCGCTCGAGACCTCCCTTGTTGAGATCTAGCCGCTCGGACCTCCCCTGTTGAGATCTAGCCGCTCGGACCTCCCTTGTTAGGATCTGCCATTAGGACCTCCTCTCGAGATCTTAGCCGTCAAGTCCTCCCTTAGTTGGATCCAAAGGTTCCGACCTCCTTAGGTCCAAGACCTCCTTAGCGCTTGGACCCATCTTTGACTCTCGTGGCTGTATCACTTGAGGCTTTGCCTTCATAACCTTAGGACCATCCGATGTGGTTTGGATGGCTCGATCCTAAGGGAATGTTAGTTCGGTCCGAACGTCCCCTTTTCCCCCTTAGCCGTCCGATTTTAATCAGACGGCCTAGTCTCGTTGGTCTGTTCGCTTGGTCCGAACAGCCCCTTTGTTGTGCGCCATTCGATCTGGATCTGATGGCTCAATTGTGAGGTAACGTTTGGATGGTCCGAACGTTCCTTTCCTTTTTGGGCCGCCCGATTCCAATCGAACGGCTCTGCTTTGCTGCGCGTTTTCCTTGTTTCCAAGACCTCCTCCTGGTTGTTTTGCAAAGACCACCTCCCCGGTCTTTGCTGGTCTTTTATAAAGACCTCCCTCCTAACCTTGAATATTCCTGTTGGTCAGGACCTCCCCTGCACCCTTTCATCTGACCGTTGAGGTCCTCCCCTTTGAGATCTTGACCGTAGATCTCCCCTTTTTTGGAGATCTACTCGTCAGGACCTCCCCTGCACCCGTTGATCTGGACCATTGAGGTCCTCCCCTTTGAGATCTTGACCGTAGATCTCCCCTTTTTGGAGATCTACTCGTCAGGACCTCCCTTGCACCCTTTGATCTAGACCGTTGAGGTCCTCCCCTTGAAATCTAGACCCTTAGACCTCCCTTGTGCAGATCTAAGTGTCAGGACCTCCTCGTTGTGAGCTTTGAGGACCTCTTGCCCAGGACCTCACAGTGGTCTTTTGCGGGAGCGACCCTTGCGGTGGGACCATACCCTTGACCAACTGTACACCCTTTTGACTGGCCTCACTTGCCAGGCCCTCTCCACCTTGCAATTATTGCTCTTGCCTCAGAACTCTGTGCGCATTTAACAGGTGTCGGGTCGCATTAAATGCAGTCACATCTGAGGTACTTTATTTCAATTCTTTTTGGGCAAGCCCTGCCCAAGTAGTCCTGTTTTGCCAACACGTCACTAGGTTTTCCTTTTGGTGCACACTACCAACTCGGCTATATATAGCACAGGTGGGCAAACCCTTGTAACCTTTGCTCCTTTGCCCACCTTGCTCTGCCTTGTTCGCTCTGGTGGTGCTTAGGAGTTTCACCAAGAGTGAGCCGCAAGTGTTGGCATCTTCCTGGAAAAACCTCCTCGCAGCTTTTTGTTTGGTCTTTTGCTTAGAGACCACCCTCCCTTCTTTGTGGACCTCCCTTGTTGTCCCGAGCACTTTGTTTATCTGGTTTTGGTGGAGTTTTGTTTAAGTTCTTTTAGAAGCTCTTTTGAAGTTCTTGGCCCAAAGGCGGTTTTGCTTATTTGGTTTTGTTATGCGTGTAGATCACGAGATTGAGGAGATCTTGGACCCACTTCTCTCTCTTGAAGGCTCTCATTGCTTGACCAAGCCAAGCCACGACCCCTTTTGATCATCTTGAACCCGGTTTAAGTAAATGTATTTCGGTTTTACTTTATCATGCATGGCTATGTTTATATGAAAATGGTTTGGGTTGTAGTTACTTGCCTACTTGCTGTTATGCCTCCTTTATACCTTGTCTCCACCATGTTGTCATGTTCACCTTGTGAGCCTTAGGGTGGATAATTTAGTTGGTGTTCTTTGTTATTTGCCAACATGGGGGCCGTGGGTCTTATATAGCCTTGCTTAGAAAACGTGGTTCGAGCGTATCATGCTTCATCTCTAATAATCTTGACTAATAAGTTATGAAATGTGTGGTCAGGTGCCATTGTTGAGCGACTATGGCGGGATGCCTAAGTCTGTGTTGACCATGGTGTGAGACCACTTGGTTAAAGTTTGTGTGCCAGATGGGTGGTCTTTTGGCATGGGCTAATACAAATTGTTTTTTGAGGCAAGAAGGCAGGGAGTGAGTAGTGGGTCTTTGCGCACACTTGGTTGTGGAAGTCTTGCCTTAGCACAATTAAGGACTTCACTTTGTGTCATTGAACTGGGCCAAATAGTGCAACCACAAGATCATTTTATGGGAATGGTGCAGGCTGAATAATTAGCAATGAGATGGCTTGGGGCTGTTGTGGTTGAGCGTGTGATTCGTTGGCGCAAGAGGGGGCACCCCATAACCCTGTGGATTTCTAGACCACTGGAGGGGATTGCGAAACCTTGGCGGGCAGCCCTAGTTAGTTCAAAGCTTTGTAAAGGCCTTATCGCGCTCTCTAGACTGCTCACCTTAGGAAGTGAGCAAGGGTGACCGGAACCCGTCCCGCTAGAGAGACCGTGGATTATGGGTAAAGTTGTACACCTCTGCAGAGTGAAAGATCTATTCGAATAGCCAAGTCCTTGGTCATGGACATACTCAGTGAAAATGGTGCAAGGGGTAGTTGTTTTGAAATTTTGGTGTCGCTGGGCACTACAGCGAGATGCCTTCGCTTTGCCTCGAAGAGACCCTGGCCGGCTCTAGAGGGGTCAGGGTTGGCTCGGGTAGTGGTCCAGGGACTGGCTCGGACCTCTTGAGTGGGTGCTCTTGAGTGGTTGTTGGGTGAGGACCTGGCCACTGGTGTGACCAGACCTCCCCACGTACGGTTGTGGATGTGGGCTGGTGCTCCCTCCACTTTTTCAACTTCAATCTATTATGTATTATGGTTTTACCTTCTTTGCTTTTCAATCTATTACTATTATTATTGTTCAAATCGGCTTTGCATAAACTAACCATCTGACTCTCCATTGGTAAGTCCTTGCATGATTATTATTGCATCTTTGCTCTCGTGACTTCTTGAGTACATTCCAAGTACTCATGGCTTAAGCCCCGGTCAAAGCAGATTATGAGGATGATCAAGTGCGAGCGGTCAGACCTCTTCGAGGAGGAGTTCTTCGACGACTAAGCTACCTAGGGCGTCCTCCACCCGAAGCGGCTGTGGTGCTTGTTGGATGGCTTTCGCGTGTTTTGGTGTTTGAGCCCTAGAAGCTCCTTGTTTCGAGTTGTAAGTCCTCGTTGGTTTTGTAAGCCCTCGATGGCGCACCTCTTGTTAACAAGCTTGACCATAAGGTCCTATTATATAAAGTTTAATTTATGCGCTTCATCTTTGTTTGACCTCGTGGTTGTGGTATTGGCTTGTGTTCTTGTGCGAGCTAGCTCTGTTGTCTGGGACTAGCTCGGATGCAGGCGGGACCACCAGGAGGTCCTGGACTTAGCTTTGGGAGGTCTGCCAGACCTCTCTTAGTGATGTCTTGGGAGGCGCCACTGAAGGGTGGCGGCCACGACCTCCGGGAGGTCCTCAAGACCTCTGGGAGGTCGATGGCGGACCAAGACCTCCAGGAGGTCCGCAAGACCTCCTGGGAGGTCCTGGCAGACCTCCTCGGTAAAGCTTCATGCGGTGCTACCACATCTTTCCGTGGTGACTTCGCAGCGCAAAAAAAAATGGTCCTCCTGAACCTCTTGCGGTACATCACGGGGTGGGTCGTCACAATACCAAACCAAACAACCTGCACTTGATAGCAAACCAAACAACCTGCACAATCCACATAGAACTCTGGTTCCTCTCTCAAAATCTATCACATCATCCTAACAAGGAGAACCTCCTTTAACCAAGGACGCGCAACATAACTCACTTTAAACAAACTCTCTTATAGATAATGCCCAACTGAAAATAAATCACTCTCATCGCAACCATGCATTACTAACTTCCCACCAAAAGAGTCAAATCTAGAATCGAAGATTCATCACGAAAACCTTTCCACTTTCTAATTAGGTAGTTTGCAAATAAACACCACATAGGCCAACAGAGAATTCGCTCGAACGCCCAAATCAAACACTTCATTTATTCTCCTGAACTAGAAAGAACCACCTTGCCAATCATAAAGTCAACTCAAATTGTACATGATCTCCATCATAAAAACCGAACTCAAACAAGAACCAATAGAGCACTTCTCTACTCGAAAAAATATTCTTTTCTCAAATGTTCTTTTAAAAAATAAATCCTTTCCCAAATCATGGGCTTCCAAATCATCACACTAATTCATTCTCTTAACCGACAATCCCAAAACGATCCTCAAACCGTAAGAACAACCATACTTATTTAGAGGGACTCTATTAATCCACAAAAGGATTCTCTAGTCCACTTCTATACTAAGAGAATTATTTTGACAAATGGTTTTCCAACACCTTAATAAAGATTGTTCATTCACAACCACCTCACCTCTTTCTGTTACGAATCATCAACATGAAATTCTCAGCGCACAAACTCAATTACTACACCCGAAGGATTCCATCAATGATCATCACACGATTCGGAATCCACTTTTATTCTACTATTTCTCCACATAGTCATTGGTTAAACAAGGTTCTTGCATAAAACACCAACCCGATTTCAACAGCCAAGACTCCTACAATGATCTTCTGGTATAAAAGTTAGGGAAATCCTCAGATTCGATGAATAAAATTCCCACAACCTAAACATACTCAATCATTAACACTGACATGTAAACATATTCTCGACCAAATTATATTTTGAAAGATTCTAACTCTCAAAGGGTTACTCACTGATTCCAAGCCATGCCTGACAATACTCAACAATCTCTGCTACCAATTTAATTGCCGTGACGATTTCTTCGCTAATCCAGCTCTCAGTAAACCACGCCGTCATATTCCACCTACACAACCTTGCAAATTACCCAATCGTGCTATTCTAATGTTCCATCAAATGAACAAAAATCTTGAATCCACAAATCATTATCGGTTCTACTAATTGCAACATCAAAATCAGTTAGCTCCAAGGACAACCATTGTATTAAAATCAAATCCTCAGCAAGAATTATTCCAAGAAATCAATTTATCACCCAATGAATCTCAAACAGCTTGACACCTACAGCCTCATCAAAATCATCCACTTGACCCCCCCCCCTATCAAGTTGCCATTATACATCCTAAAATACTTTGCAATATGAATAGGTCAATCCTTTCTCAGAACAAGGTATAGATGGAAACAATTTCCAGTACATTTAAAAACACTTACCACTTGCAGTAGACACAAGACCAGGGAAAAATAGTGAAATAGCCAAGATCTCGGAAAACAGAATACAAGACCACAGATGAGTGCACAAGTCCCTCCAAAAGAGAATTTCAACCCTCAACGAATAAGGATAAAACAAGGCTATTGAAACTCAAGAAACTATTAAGCAGCAATAACAGATAAGTTAAGCACACTTCAATAAGTTGCAAATCACAAAGCCTCACTCCAACCTCAAATACTTCTACTAGACTCTTTCCTTTACCAAAGGAAACAATTTTTTTATTACAATACCATTCTGCCAACTTAGACAAGAAGAGCGTTTAAGTCCAAATCACTTGAATCACTTAAGAATCCAGTAGAACTTTCCAACACATCACTATACTCGAACCAATTTTAGCTACCACATCAATCCTAAACTCCAAAAGATCACGAGTTCAAAACTCAACACATTTCATTTATACGATACCATGGAAGACGATCAAATTCCTTTTCTTCTAAAAGAATCAACACTACCCTCATCATCTCATACTCACGGTCTTACTAACCTCATCATTATATACTCTTAGCATGACTCATCATAGCCTACTATCCCATCATAAAGATTTACAAAAGAACACAATAACTTATTTCAATTTTTTTAAATAAGATTGCAACAATCAACTTTTTCAAGAGAATATCTCATGCACAAACTACCTTATCGAAGTAACCCTTTTTAACAAGGGCATGCTGCCCCAAGTCATCCTCGCAAAACACAGATACAAAGATTACTTTTAATTTCCACCACTCACCTGTTAGCAAAAGTTCAATACCAATTTAGTGCACACTAATTCCAATCCAGAGGCTATCATAAACAATTGGCGATTATTCCATCATGAAAGAATTTATATTCCTTTCTCTATTTGTATTTCCACTAACATTTAAGAAATAATCCAGTAGTCAATTAAAGAAAATTCCCAAATTATTATCCACTAAGGCAGCAATCGAACACACCCTTAACTTTCTCTTACACAATTGGATCAATCCATTGAGACCAAATAATCCAATAAGTTTAGCAACCTAAACAATTTAATGATCAACCATTTCATCAAGGACATACTATTGTCCGACAATTCCACCATCATGTAAACACAGATCACATATCAAATCCCATCAGTTCATCTCATAGTGATGTTCAACACCAGACTTTAATACACAATAATTGCACCTAGCCTGTACATATGGTCACTACGTCTCCGCCAGAAATAACTTGAAGATTAATATCCACTAAGATAATAATCTAACATCTTCTGGACTTAACTATCCTAAATGGTTAGGTTAATCCGCTGAGACTCGTTTATTCATTTACCCAAGAAGTTCACCAATTTATCACCCTTAGCGATCAAACTAATTCATCAATATCTCACACTTTTAATAGCTCTATTGCTTCCAATTAGGTATAGCCATACTCGTACTCACAGTTTATCAAGAACTACTACAAGACACCATCAAATTAATCAACTTCTTTTAAAGACCTTAGTTAAGATTGATCATGCACACAGTACAGACCCAACTTTGATAATCCATCTCATATCCATTAATTTTTTTGATTATAACCCCTCACTTAACCACGAGAATACATCGCTAAAGGGTTTAACATTTTCTTTTATCAAAAAGAACCATTCAACTTCAACACTCAAAATACCCAAAAGAGTTACATTGAGTCAAAGCTTCCACATACTAAAAGACTTGCAAAAGGAAACTTTTATTATCCAAAACATCAAGCGAATAGATGGGTCATGTTTTCCAATAAGAAAGACAAACTCCAATGCAATGGTCAATCATGACAATTAACCAAGTTCACCGGTCACAAGAGTAACTCAACAATTGGGAAATCAATAATTGCTTTAAAAGACAAGTTAAGCCAATGGAAACACATCAACCTTTCTCAAAGCAACCCATCAATCGCAATAAACTAATAACCCAAGAGAAATTCATCAATCACAATTGGACAAGAGTTGACCAAATTCAAATTCAAGGAAGAGAACAACTTTTCTAGTGATACTCACTATCACGCCTGAACTAAGATATCTGAGGTATCCACTTTACTATTCACTTACTACGAACGGTGGTGTAACCTGGTAAAGCCCAGAGCCACAACCACGACCTCAACCTCTCAATATCGATTATCCCCACACAATAATAATCATATAATCAATTAATGAGCAATCATACTCCATTCATATCAGCAATCATCAATACAATATAGCGAAAACATAAATGCAATGCTTTGCCCATTCCCATCCTACTGTGCACTAGTGTGTCAAAGTTTTAAGTTGGTAAGACATTAGCAAATTTTTAACAAATCTATTCACCACGGACCTAAAGCCCGCTCTGATACCAACTGTAACACCCCAGCTCAACATGAGCCTAGAATGCTACTAAAAAACAAAGTAATAAATTAAACCTAAGAAATTTCTCTATATTTCGGCAGAACCTCCTTTGTATAGTTGGCTATACCGGAGGTTCAACAGTTTAATAAACATCATTCAATATTCCAAACAACCAGTTATAACGAACTATCAAAGAATATCCAGAAATATGCTAATCAACTATTGTAATCAAAATGGGGCATCCATATCCATCTAATCAACGCTATTACAATTTATTCCGAGCACAAGGCATAACCATAAAAGGAATCCTTTAAGCAATTTACTCAAAACTAAATCCAATATCCAATTTTATTCAATATGAGTGAACCGTGACTATGTGCACAATTCTTAGATTTATTCCCTCCCATGCATGCCGTTCGTACGAGGAGTACCTAAAACACAAACAAAGCAAGAGTGAGTCACAAGACTCAGCAAGTACAATAACTGGCAACAATAACATAAACGAATATAATCATCAACAAATCTTCATAACAACATGTCATATGCTCATGCTATGCAAGATGCTCAAATGCACTTTCTATTTCTCTTTCTCTTTTGCATTTTACCGGTAATGCAAAGCATGCATCCGTCGATGCATACCCATGCCTGTGCCATCTTGCACAGGGACCATTGCCCATACTCCACAAGTATGGGGACCTAAGCCCACACTCCACAAGTGTGGGGACCAAAAGCCCGTCATATTCATGACGGGGACCTCAACAAAAAGAATACTTGGTCACCACGTGACCAAGTCTTCAATATATCAACATGATGCATATGAACCATTCCTAAATCATCATAATCATGCATTCTCAGCAACATCACATATGAATGAACTTATTCATTCTTCTATCATTCATATTCATAGTCATTCTTAACATTAATAAACATGACCATTAATATCCATAACACTCTAGCATCCATGAATATTATATATACTCACAATACAAGCAAACAAGGTCATTCACTCAAAACGACTCTAGCAAAACAAGTACTTGCCTCAACTGTACGACGATGGAAGATACGAAGAGGGTGCTGCCCCCGGAACCACTCCCCCACCTGAATTAAATTGATAAGCATCTAAGATAGCGTTTCCGGACAAAGAAACAAAACTAGAAGCACAAACGAACCTGCTACAGTCTTTAACGCAACCTAACCCCCAAAATTCCTAAACTGCCATCTGTTCCCTTAACAGACTGTCACATTCTAAAATCCATAACTTTTCGACCAGAGATCCAAATGTGGTGTTCTTAGACTTTCTGGAAAACTTATCAAATTCCCCACATAAACCTAGTTGGTGAGCTTTCCAGATTCGGCCTTTATCTATCCTTGCCAATCAGATTTCTAAAACTGCTAAATCCCGTCAGAGGTTCTGGACAGCGAGACTAAAACTAACGTAACTTTCAGTCCAGACATCCAAAAATTATGATCTTTATCTTTATGGAAACCTTAGGAAATAACCTACAACTTTCTTTTTGGTGGGATCTTCCAGAAAATTCATTAACTATATGCTACAGACAGATTAACAAAAACTCTCAGCATTATAACAGAATTACATAATAGCGACGCTACAAAATTCATAACTCCTAATCCGCTCGTCCAAACGACGTGATCCAAGAACCCACGGAAAGCTAGTGACGCTACCCACTACTCTCTAGGAGACGGCCAGATCAGAAATTGCAGTTATAATCCTGAAAACTGTCGGCCACTGCAGACTGCCCTAAACCGATCTAATACCGACATTGCCTAAATACATGAATACACGACGAATCGAATGGGATTGGGTGTTAACCTTGGAGATCAAGATGAAGAATGTGAAATCCCAGCGCTCCCCATCTCCTTCTTCCTCCCTTCCTTGTCTCTTCCCCCCTTCTCTTCCTCCTTTCTTTCTCTTCCACCTTCTTCCTTCTATTGGACTTGCAAGGAGGCAGCCGCACCTGGGAGGGGAGGTGCTACAGTGGCGGTGCTACAGTACCACGGTGGAGCTACAGTAGCAGGACTAGGGTTTGGGTGGCCTTCCCCCTTCCTTTTGAGGCCGGCCGACTCAATTGGGCCAAGACACCGTGGGCCAAAAGCCCAGGTTTTGTTACTCTCCCTCAGAAATCTGAATTTCTAAATTTGATTTATTTAATTCTCTCTCTAATGCTATACAGGATATTACACATGGTTGGACGGGATTCTGCGCAGGAGCCAAGGTGGAGCCAGCGTCTCGCGATCAAGGTTGGAGCGGATGATGATTCCTTGCTGAAGGTCGTACGAAGGGTCAAGTATAAAAAACTTGGAGGGGAACAAAGGTACTAATTTAAATAATGCATTTTCAATTTTGGCTGTTCCAGATGAGGTTGCTATTTCTAATTTGAATCAAGTAGGAATTTCTTTAGGAGTTACTAGTTTGGAAACAACCTCTTCTTCAGAATCTATTAAAAAGATAGAACTTGGTAGGTTGGCTTGTAGATTGGCTTATTCGGGAAAAATTGGTAAAGAACATGCCCTCAAAGAGGATTCGGACGATGAAACGGCCAGCCTTGATTTATCCTCTCTAAATAGCTTATGCAGTGATTTGTGTTATGAGGAACTGGATGCAGGTGATGATCATGATTTACAATTGGTATCACACAAAAACAAAAGATCAGGGTCTAAGAAAGCACTTGCAAAATTTGTTCAGCATCGTATTAAAAATAAACAAAAGAGAAAATGAAAGGTGTTTTTTTGGAGTAGTAGGGGTCTTGGTGACCCAGCGAAGCATAGGTACATTGCGGAGTTGGATCAGGAACAACATATAGATTTTGTTGCTATTTTAGAAACTGTTAAGAAGGATTTTTCCAATTCACAATTAAAACATTTTACCAGTGGTATGGATTTTTCTTGGCACTACTTACCATCCCATGGCCGTTCTGGGGGTATTTTACTTGGTGTGAACATGGCTGTTTTTTAGGTGGGCTCCATTTTTTAGGGAGACTTTTTGTTTAAGTTTCATTTACGTAATAAGGAAGATGGGTTCCAATGGATCCTTGTGGCTGTGTATGGTGCTGCACAACCAGCTTATAAAGATAAGTTTTTAACTGAATTAGTTCATGCATGTAGTAAGGAAACTTTGCCTATTCTTATTGGTGGGGATTTTAATATCATAAGGCGTAGTGAGGAGAAAAATAATGATAATTTTGATTGGCATCATCCTTTTCTTTTTAATGCGGTTATTGAGAGCCTAGAATTAAGAGAACTTAGGCTTTTGGGTAGGCAATTTACATGGGCTAATAATTTAGATAATCCTACTTATGAAAAACTTGATAGAATTCTTGTGAGTACGGATTGGGAATAGAAGTACCCTTTGACCACTGTAAATGCTTTGGAACGTGCTCTTTCTGACCATACACCTATTGTCCTTAACACTTGGGTTGCCTCTGATACTAGGAACCAAAATCTGTTTAAATTTGAGTTAGGTTGGCTTAAGAGGGATGGGTTTGTTGATTTGGTGGCTCAGGTGTGGTGACAAAATAATGTTAGTAATTCTGCAATTAATTGTTGCCCAAGTAAAATTAGAGCGCTTAGACAATTTCTCAAAGGGTGGGCTAAAAATATTAGTGGTGTGTATAAGCTAGAGAAAAAACATCTTTTGAATATCATTGATAATCTCGATAAGAAAGCCGAGTCTATGGGGTTATCTAATTTTGAAATTAATCTTAAACATAGTTGTAATGAGTGTCTTGCCCATTTACTGAGAGAGGAAGAGATCAAATGGTATCAACGGGCTAAAACATTGCATTTGCTTGAAGGAGATAGTAATACTCAGTATTTTCATTTGATCGCCAATGGTAAGCATAGGAAATAACAAATTTTTCAGTTGGAACAAGACGAGAGTTTAATTTTGGGTGATGCCCATTTAAAGCAGTACATCACAACTTATTACAAAGGCCTTTTTGGACCTCCTGATACCAACCACTTTTCCATGATTAAGAGTATCACGAGGATATACCTCAAGATTTAGACTTGGAAAATGACTATCTTACTACTAAGTTTACTGAAAAGGAAGTAAAAGATGCAATTTTTCAAATGGAGCATAATAAAGCTCTGAGTCCAGATGGCTTTCCTACTGAATTTTATCAAGTTTTTTAGAACATTATTAAAAATAACTTGATGGCTCTTTTTCGAGATTTTCATAGAGGCAATTTACCTCTTTTTAGACTCAATTTTGGTGTCATTTCTTTACTTCCAAAAAAAGAAGATGCATGACAAATTCAGCAATATAGGCCGATTTGCCTATTAAATGTGAGTTTTAAAATATTGATGAAGGTAGGTACTAATCGTCTGATGGGTATTGCTCAAAAGGTTGTTCGTCCATCTCAAACGGCTTTTATGCCAGGGAGAAATATTATGGAATGGGTAGTTGTTTTACATGAAACAATCCAAGAGCTTCATAAGAAGAAATTAGATGGAATCATTTTTAAGATTGATTTTGAAAAAGCTTATGATAAGGTCAAATGGCCTTTTCTGTTGCAAACTCTTGGAATGAAGGGTTTCTCTCCAAGTTGGTGTGCTTGGATTGAAAATTTCTTTGCAAGGGGCAGTGTGGGGGTTAAGATTAACGATAGTATTGGGCCTTATTTCCAAACCAAGAAAGGTCTTAGGTTGGGGGGCCCTCTGTCTCCAATTCTTTTTAATATTATTGCGGACATATTAGCCATTGTTATTGGAAGGGCTAAGAATGAGGGTCATATCAGTGGGATAATACCGCATTTGGTTGATGATGGTCTTTCTATCCTTCAATATGCTGATGAAATTATTATTTCCATGGATCTCAATTTTGATCAAGCAAAAAAATTGAAGCTTATTCTTTATGCGTTTGAGCAACTTTCTAGTTTAAAGATATTTTTTTTTATAAAAGCGAGCTCTTTTGCTTTGGAGAAGCAAATTTTTTTGAATCCCAATACTTAGAGATATTTGGATGTGAGAGGGGTTGTTTTCCCTTTAAATATTTGGGTATTCCGATTCATTTTAGAAGGCTACGGAATAATGAATGGACGGGTTTGGAAGATTGTTTCGAAAAAAGGTTGAGCAATTGGAAAGGAAAATATTTATCTACTTGTGGTAGACTGGTACTTATAAATTCGGTTTTCAGCGGCCTTCCTATATTTATGCTTTCTTTCTTTCTTTGAGGTACCTAAGGGGGTCCTTAAAAGGCTGGATTTTTTTAGGTCCAGATTTTATTGGTAGAGTGAAAACCATAAAAAGAAATATAGGTTGGTAAATGAAATATTCTTTGCAGGCCTAAGGACCAAGGTGGTCTGGGAATTCAGAAACTCGAGATAAAAAATAAGTGTTTTTTGGTTAAATGGTTGTTTAAACTTTTGAATGAGGAAGGTGTTTGCTAGCAATTGCTTAAAAATAAGTATTTGAATGATAAGTTTGTCTCTCAAGTTGAGAGTAAACCTGGGGATTCCCATTTTTAGAAGGGATTGATGAACGTAAGGCAAGATTTTATTCAACATTGTTCTTTTAATCTTAGGAATGGGAAAGAAATTAGATTTTGGAAGGACATTTGGGTTGGACATCGGCCTCTTTCTGAACTTTATCTAACTTTGTTTGAGGTAGTCCAGAATAAACATGCATTGGTTGTAGATATTTTAGGGACTACGCCTTTAAATTTGAATTTTAGGAGAGCGATTATTGGCCCAAGTCTAACTTTGCTTGCTTTCAATAATCTTGTGGTGAAAATAGCCATTGCTCATCTTACCCTGGATAAGGATATAGTTCAATGGAATTTACATAGGAATGGACAATTTTCAGTCAAATCTATGTATGCTGTTTTGGGTGACACTAATTGTAGTTTTTGATGTCAAAATTTATGGGAAGTTAAAGTACCCCTTAAGATAAAAAATTTCTTGTGGTACCTTTGTAGAGGAGTTACTTTGACTAAGAATAATTTATTAAAAAAGAACTGGAGACGTGACACTAATTGTTGTTTTTGTGATCACAAGGAGACTATACAATGTTTGTTTTTTGATTGTCGCTTTGCCCGTTTTGCTTGGCGCATAGTTCAAATTGCTTTCAATCTTAACAGACCTAATACTGTTTAGAATATCTTTGGGAACTGGTTAGTAGGTCTTACTTCGGATTTAAAAGCAAATATTTTGGTGGGGGCGGCTGCACTTTGCTGGTCTATCTGGTTATGTCGTAATGATGTCGTTTTCGATAAAAAAGTTATTGACTATCCTCTGCAAGTTATATTCAGATGTATCCATTGGATCCACTCTTGGTCAGTTTTGCAATGCCAAGGAAGGAGGGAGGCTTTGGTAGCTAGGAGCAAAGCATTGGAGGTCATTACAAGGGAGATCTTCAACAAGCATGGATGAAAGCTATTTCATAGACTTCGAGATGTTTGAATCACTTCTATGTTTTTGTTTATTGTCGTAAGGTTGTTTACTATTTTTACGGCTTTTGTTTCGCCGCTGGTTTATGTTTTGGCGGCGTTTGTTTTGCCGCTTCATTATGGTTAATGGGGTGATTGCTTCGCCTGATTAAGAATAGTGCGGTTATTATAATAAACTTTGAGCTGTGTGTATCCTTAGATACATAGGCAGGTTTTCTCTTCCCTTATTAAAACAATCCATACATGTTGATGCGTTCCTCAGTCAACTACTTCCGATACATAGTAGCCACACGATGTATATAATAATGTACGAGAATTAAGCAGCTTATCAGATACTATAAAGGGTTATTTGGCATTATAGCCATCGCGATTATACAATCCAGAGTCCTCATCAACAATTAGTTAATTAATTAGAGAACTTCTACCATCTTATAGTAGTATATGTTAGAAAAATAGTACTCCCTCCAGCGTTAATTTCAATTATAAAAATATGGAGGGAGTAGTATATGTTAGAAAAAAAAGGGAAACCGAGCAACCCATATGATGAGTTTCAAAGCACGCGAAGGGCCATTTCTAGCTGTTTGTTTGATCATGACTCACTTGTTGATCGCGTAAACCGTAAAGATCAGTAAAGCAAACGGATCGAATCAGCATGCATGTGGAAGGAGATGTACATTGTATGCAGATACAACATGCATGCACATCAAATTTCTGAAAAAATCTACAAATTAATATACACACATAACAAGTAGTAGATAGGATTAAGGGCGGGCCTGGTGGTGGGAGTGAGGTTGTTTCTTCCCACCCACCCAGGTTCAGTCCTTAGGATCGGCGGTGGTGTGCCTTATTTAATCAGAGTACATACGCATGTACATTTAGTGATAAAGCATATGCCCGTGCTCCGTTAGGCCTTGGAGCCTTCACAAAATTTCTAACATGAGTAGGGGGATGCATACGCGTGGGCTGTGCGTCCTTAATGTACTAAAAAAAGAGTAGTTGACGGGATTCAAACTGTGACCTTTTTAGCCACACAACATGAGCAATGAGTGCCACACCGGTTGGACTAGTTGTTGCCACTGGAAAAGTGTTCCAGGCACGGCAAGCACTGTGTCCCTACTCCTTAGGAGGGTGCCTCTTAGCAACGTATACAACGTGTCAGCCAATTTTCTAGCAAACTAGCAAAGAGTCGACGATGGATGATGCCGCCGGAAAGAGTTACAAACGCGACAGAATGACGAAGCCAACGGTAGTAACTTGAAATTGATTCAGTAGATGAATATATGTCGAATTATAGAGGAAGGGTTCTATGAGCTGCATGACAAACACAACGAAGACGACGGTAGTAACTCGAAATCGATTCAATAGATGAACATAGATCGAATTACAGAGAAAGGGTTATATTAGCTACAAACTATACTCCTGGCAAAGGTAAATGTAAAAAGTGTTTGATTGATTGGGTGTATCTTCCCGTCAACCGGTACAGGTTTATATAGCCCATACTACGGCTCCTAAACGTGCCCGACTCAGTTATGGATTCTCCCTGAAACTCCTCTTCACATCAGCCTAACTTCATCTTCAAGAAAATCCTTTGCCATCTACATCTTGATCTTCTCGTTTCCATCTCTATCTCTGTCTCTGCATCGGACTTACCTTCTATTAAAGGTCCTTTTCGTATCGTCCTAACCTTCTTTTCCAGCCTTTCCAAAATTGTCCTTCCTTTCTTGTCGGTTACTCCATAACCGAATTTAACATTTCTGGATCCTTCTGCGTTAACATGGTTTCCCTGATTCTTCCCTAATTTCCATGACGTGTGATGAGGACATCCCTTCCACCGTTACAACCATACCTATTGCTTCTACCCTTCCACTTGATAAGCAAGGACCAATTACTAGAGTTCGTACTCGCCAACTAAATTATTATGTAACTTCGTTTCTGGGAGTTCATAATTGTTCCATTGAGGATGGATTGCTACCTAAGTCTTGTGATGTCATTCTACTCAAGAACAAAGGCAAGGGGAGTACCACTACTACCACAATAAGTCAGATCAGTTCGGAATCAGTTTGATAGCACCAGTTTAAAATATGCATAACTTTCACATACGGAGTCCGTTGGAGGTCCACGAGTACTTAATGGAAAGCTTATTTCGCCCTCTTTTCAACGGATCCAGCCTCACCTCCAAATTCCTTCTATACGGACTGCAATCATCAAAAGAAGATATCATATCACCCATTTGGGCCAAATTAGGCTTTGTAATCGTACTCAACTTGGCCAGATGCCGTCGGGCCACCTAGGGGGGCGTGTTTACTGTTCACATGAACAGTAAACACGAATTTAGTACCACCCCCTTAGTTCTATTATATGTGTGGCTCCTTATCCCCTATTTAAGGAGGCTGCACCCCCTCTAGTTTTCTTGGATTTTGTTTATGTTTAGTTTGCCTTTGTTGCAACTTATATCTTTTGCGTGTGTCGACTAGACCACCCAATCAAGATCCTTATTTAGAATCCCAACTCAATTCAAATATTTCAATTCCTATTTGCAATTTCAGATTGCTTTATCTTGTTCTTGCGTGCTTCTTCGGTGTATGCAGGAATCGACCTTTGTGGTCAGGTCATCCGGGTATTCGTGCACGATTGATAACGACTTGTTGAGCAGTTCAGTGATTGCATGGTTTCGAGCCTTGCGTGTTCATAGCTAGGATCGTGAGAGTTGAGGGACTACTACTGAGCTTACCGTCTCATCGAAAGATCGGGCCAAAATAAGGACCTTCGGGTTCATCAACGTGCCTGACTATTTTGCGTACCAAAATTAGACGGCAACACTAACCAATAAATTGGCAAACACGACACGTACTTAATTAGTTCGTCTAATCGAAAGTATGCAGCAAATCATCGCGACTGATGTACCAACCCAAACCCTAACCTCGATGCCTCCCCCTCGCCGCCGATAACCCTGCACGTGCCGCTGCCCCGCCGCCACCCCCCGCACCTCATCGCTGATGTCGTCGCCGCCTGGCATCCCTTCCACAAGAAGCCCTGCCTCTCCGAGTGATCCACCGCTCCCCCTTCCGCCCACCTCGCCGATGCAGCCGTCGCGGAGACCCAGACCCCTCCCTCCTCCGTGGGCGGCGGTGGGTCCTTCCGGTGGCTCGGGCCCCGCAAGTGTCGGCGCCACGGCGGGGGCTCGCGGTCGGTGTCCGACCGTAGCAGCGATCGCTGGAGATCCGACATGTGCTCCGACTTCCACGTCAATTGCAGCCCTAGGGGCAGCGATGCCATGGACTCCACTGGGGAGATGTGGGCGTCCGATGTTGGGGAGATGCGGATGAGGGACGTTCCTCTGGCGCCGGAGTTCGGTCCGGCATCCATTGGTGGGGCTGGATCGGGGGCTGGTGGGACGGGAGTGGTGGCGGAGGCGGCCGCGGCCGAGTCTGGTTATGGGAGCGAGCCTGGCTATAGGGGCGACATGGAGCATTGGTACGGGGATGAGATCAACGAGGAAGAAGAGGACGGGAGGTAGCAGCTGTTCTTCTAGGGCGAGGAGATAGGAGGAGGCGCCTCGTTCCTGAGATCAGATCGACTGCCTCTAGCCAGAGGACCTCCTCCCTCGACCTCGTTCCCTTGCTACCGCAGCTGGTGGCTGCCGCCGCTAGCAGCGGCGACGGGGCCTCTCCACATTGCTCGTGCTTCACCATTTATCTCAATGAAGGGAATCAATTGTTGGCTTAACCGGCTGCCGTCGGCCTGCGTTGGTGACATGGTCATGGTCACCATCAAGAAGGGCAAGCCCGATCTCCGCAAGATGGTCATGCCCGCTGTCATCGTCCGCCAACGCAAGTCGTGGCGCCGCAAGGACGGCGTCTACATGTACTTTGAAGATAATACTGGGGTAATTGTGAATACTGTTTCTTCTCTTGCTGCCATGCCAAGGTTCTGGAGCCTGGTGGCGGCTCTGAACGGCGAGCGACCATTGGTTTGGCCGGGAGGCTCATCGGCATTGAGGTCGGCGAGATCCATGGTGTGGCATCTCTGTTGTTTTTGGATCTATGCATGATGGCGCTGGATTTGGATGGCAGGAGGCTGGCCCGGGTAGGATCTAATGGCGATGCGGTGCGTGGCCCACGGTGGCCATCAGCCTCCCTTCTGAGGAGGTCGTGTGTGACTGTGGCTTCGCGGATGTGCTAGGCTGTGGTTCGTGGCTACATTGGACAGTGGTGACGATCTAGCCTTTACTGGTTGGATCTAGTGACGAGGAAGTATTGCGGTGTTGTCTTGGAGCACCGGTGCCTGCTCTCCTGGGTGAAAACCCTTGATCTGGCCTTCAGTGGTTGGATTCGGCGAGAACGACATACTGAGCTTTGATCTAGCCTTCACTGGTTGGGTTAGACGACGAGCGTCATGTCCTTCTTGAAGGCGTTATCTTGGAGCACCGGTATCTACTCACTGGGGTAAATAATCAAGCCTTTAGTGGTTGGATTTGACGACGATGACATACTAAGCATTGATCTGGCCTTCACTAGTTGGGTCAAACGATGAGCATTGTGTCCTTCTTGAAAGCGTTGTCTTGGAGCACCGGTATCTGCTCACTGGGGTGAAAACCCTTGATCTGGCCTTTAGTGGTTGGATCCGGCGATGATGACGTACTGATCATTGATCTGGCCTTCACTGTTTGGGTCAGATGACAAGCATCATGACCTTCTTGAAGGCATTGTCTTGGAGCACCGATCTCCTCACAGGGGTGAAAACCCTTGATCTGGCCTTTAGTGGTTGGATTTGGCGACGACGACGTACTGTGCATTGATCTGGCCTTCACTGGTTGGATCAGATGATGAGCGTCGTGTCTTTCTTAAAGGCGTTGTCCTGAAGCATCGGTGTTTGCTCACTGGGGTGAAAACGCTAGATCTGACCTTCATTGGTTAGATCTAGCGACGTTTTCTGTGATCCCTCATTGGAGGTGTCGCTTTGGTGACTTGACCTTCAAGCACCCTGTTGCACAGCTACTGTTGTCGTGTCGTTGCTCTGGTGGACGACACGGTGTTCACCGGCGATAAGGATGTGTTGGATGAAGGAGAAGCTAGCTGTCACCGGCGACGGGCTATTCCCAATGCTAGCCACAACATGACAATTTGTTTGTCATTTAGGTCTTGGTCTATCTTTTGTAAGCTTGTTAAGAATGACTATGAATATGAATGATAGAAGAATGAATAAGTTCATTCATATCTGATGTTGCTGAGAATGCATGATTATGATGATTTAGGAATGGTTCATATGCATCATGTTGATATATTGAAGACTTGGTCACGTGGTGACCAAGCATTCTTTTTGTTGAGGTCCCCGTCATGAATATGACGGGCTTTTGGTCCCCACACTTGTGGAGTGTGGGCTTAGGTCCCCATACTTGTGGAGTATGGGCAATGGTCCCTGTGCAAGATGGCACGAGCATGGGTATCATCGACGGATGCATGCTTTGCATTACCGTAAAATGCAAAAGAGAAAGAGAAATAGAAAGTGCATTTGAGCATCTTGCATAGCATGAGCATATGACATGTTGTTATGAAGATTTGTTGATGATTATATTCGTTTATGTTATTGTTGCGGTTATTGTACTTGCTTTGAGTCTTGTGACTCACTCTTGCTTTGTTTGTGTTTTAGGTACTCCTCGCATTTAACGGCATGCATGGGAGGAATAAATCTAAGAATTGTGCACATAGTCACGGTTCACTCATATTGAATAAAATTGGATATTGGATTTAGTTTTGAGTAAATTGCTTAAAGGATTCCTTTTATGGTTATGCCTTGTGCTCGGAATAAATTGTAATAGCGTTGATTAGATGGATATGGATGCCCCATTTTGATTACAATAGTTGATTAGCATATTTCGGATATTCTTTGATAGTTCGTTATAACTGGTTGTTTGGAATATTGAATGATGTTTATTAAACTGTTGAACCTCCGGTATAGCCAACTATACAAAGGAAGTTCTGCCAAAATATAGAGAAATGTCTTAGGTTTAATTTATTACTTTATTTTTTTAGTAGCATTCTAGGCTCATGTTGAGTCAAAGTGTTACTGATTGGTATCGAGCGGGCTTTAGGTCCGTGGTGAATAGATTTGTTAAAATTTGCTAATGTCTTACCAACTTAAAACTTTGACACACTAGTGCACGATGAGGATGGGAATGGGCAAAGCATTGCATTTATGTTTCCACTATATTGTATTGATGATTGCTGATATGAATGGAGTATGATTGCTCATTAATTGATTATATGATTATTATTGTGTGGGGATAATCGATATTGAGAGGTTGAGGTCGTGGTTGTGGCTCTGGGCTTTACCAGGTTACACCACCGTTCGTAGTAAGTGAATAGTAAAGTGGATACCTCAGATATCTTAGTTCAGGCGTGATAGTGAGTATCACTAGAAAAGTTGTTCTCTTCCTTGAATTTGAATTTGGTCAACTCTTGTCCAATTGTGATTGATGAATTTCTCTTGGGTTATTAGTTTATTGCGATTGATGGGTTGCTTTGAGAAAGGTTGATGTGTTTCCATTGGCTTAACTTGTCTTTTAAAGCAATTATTGATTTCCCAATTGTTGAGTTACTCTTGTGACTGGTGAACTTGGTTAATTGTCAAGATTGACTTTTGCATTGGAGTTTGTCTTTCTTATTGGAAAACATGACCCATCTATTCGCTTGATGTTTTGGATAATAAAAGTTTCCTTTTGCAAGTCTTTTAGTATGTGGAAGCTTTGACTCAATGTAACTCTTTTGGGTATTTTGAGTGTTGAAGTTGAATGGTTCTTTTTGATAAAAGAAAATGTTAAACCCTTTAGCGATGTATTCTCGTGGTTAAGTGAGGGGTTATAATCAAAAAAATTAATGGATATGATATGGATTATCAAAGTTGGGTCTGTACTGTGTGCATGATCAATCTTAACTAAGGTCTTTAAAAGAAGTTGATTAATTTGATGGTGTCTTGTAGTAGTTCTTGATAAACTGTGAGTACGAGTATGGCTATACCTAATTGGAAGCAATAGAGCTATTAAAAGTGTGAGATATTCATGAATTAGTTTGATCGCTAAGGGTGATAAATTGGTGAACTTCTTGGGTAAATGAATAAACGGGTCTCAGCGGATTAACCTAACCATTTAGGATGGTTAAGTCCAGAAGATGTTAGATTATTATCTTAGTGGATATTAATCTTCAAGTTATTTCTGGCGGAGACGTAGTGACCATATGTACAGGCTAGGTGCAATTATTGTGTATTAAAGTCTGGTGTTGAACATCACTATGAGATGAACTGATGGGATTTGATATGTGATCTGTGTTTACATGATGGTGGAATTGTCGGACAATAGTATGTCCTTGATGAAATGGTTGATCATTAAATTGTTTAGGTTGCTAAACTTATTGGATTATTTGGTCTCAATGGATTGATCCAAGCTGTAAGAGAAAGTTAAGGGTGTGTTCGATCACGCCTTAGTGGATAATAATTTGGGAATTTTCTTTAATTGACTACTGGATTATTTCTTAAATGTTAGTGGAAATGCAAATAGAGAAAGGAATATAAATTCTTTCATGATGGAATAATCGCCAATTGTTTATGATAGCTTCTGGATTGGAATTAGTGTGCACTAAATTGGTATTGAACTTTTGCTAACAGGTGAGTGGTGGAAATTAAAAGTAATCTTTGTATCTGTGTTTTGCGAGGATGACTTGGGGCAGCATGCCCTTGTTAAAAAGGGTTACTTCGATAAGGTAGTTTGTGCATGAGATATTCTCTTGAACAAGTTGATTGTTGCAATCTTATTGAAAAAAATTGAAATAAGTTATTGTGTTCTTTTGTAAATCTTTATGATGGGATAGTAGGCTATGATGAGTCATGCTAAGAGTATATAATGATGAGGTTAGTAAGACCGTGAGTATGAGATGATGAGGGTAGTGTTGATTCTTTTAGAAGAAAAGGAATTTGATCGTCTTCCATGGTATCGTATAAATGAAATGTGTTGAGTTTTGAACTCGTGATCTTTTAGAGTTTAGGATTGATGTGGTAGCTAAAATTGGTTCGAGTATAGTGATGTGTTGGAAAGTTCTACTGGATTCTTAAGTGATTCAAGTGATTTGGACTTAAACGCTCTTCTTGTCTAAGTTGGCAGAATGGTATTGTAATAAAAAAATTGTTTCCTTTGGTAAAGGAAAGAGTCTAGTAGAAGTATTTGAGGTTGGAGTGAGGCTTTGTGATTTGCAACTTATTGAAGTGTGCTTAACTTATCTGTTATTGCTGCTTAATAGTTTCTTGAGTTTCAATAGCCATGTTTTATCCTTATTCGTTGAGGGTTGAAATTCTCTTTTGGAGGGACTTGTGCACTCATCTGTGGTCTTGTATTCTGTTTTTCGAGATCTTGGCTATTTCACTATTTTTCCCTGGTCTTGTGTCTACTGCAAGTGGTAAGTGTTTTTAAATGTACTGGAAATTGTTTCCATCTATACCTTGTTCTAAGAAAGGATTGACCTATTCATATTGCAAAGTATTTTAGGATGTATAATGGCAACTTGATAGGGGGGGGTCAAGTGGATGATTTTGATGAGGCTGTAGGTGTCAAGCTGTTTGAGATTCATTGGGTGATAAATTGATTTCTCGGAATAATTCTTGGTGAGGATTTGATTTTAATATAATGGTTGTCCTTGGAGCTAACTGATTTTGATGTTGCAATTAGTAGAACCGATAATGATTTGTGGATTCAAGATTTTTGTTCATTTGATGGAACATTAGAATAGCACGATTGGGTAATTTGCAAGGTTGTGTAGGTGGAATATGACGGCGTGGTTTACTGAGAGCTGGATTAGCGAAGTAATCGTCACGGCAATTAAATTGGTAGCAGAGATTGTTGAGTATTGTCAGGCATGGCTTGGAATCAGTGAGTAACCCTCTGAGAGTTAGAATCTTTCAAAATTTAATTTGGTCGAGAATATGTTTACATATCAGTGTTAATGATTGAGTATGTTTAGGTTGTGGGAATTTTATTCATCGAATCTAAGGATTTCCCTAACTTTTATACCAGAAGATCATTGTAGGTGTTGAAATCGGGTTGGTGTTTTATGCAAGAACCTTGTTTGCCCAATGACTATGTAGAGAAATAGTAGAATAAAAGTGGATTCCGAATCGTGTGATGATCATTGATGGAATCCTTCGGGTGTAGTAGTTGAGTTTGTGCGCTGAGAATTTCATGTTGATTATCCGTAACAGAAAGAGGTGAGGTGGTTGTGAATGAACAATCTTTATTAAGGTGTTGGAAAACCATTTGTCAAAATAATTCTCTTGGTATAGAAGTGGCCTAGAGAATCCTTTTGTGGATTAATAGAGTCCCTCTAAATAAGTATGGTTGTTCTTACGGTTTGAGGATCGTTTTGGGATTGTCGGTTAAGAGAATGAATTAGTGTGATGATTTGGAAGCCCATGATTTGGGAAAGGATTTATTTTTTAAAAGAACATTTGAGAAAAGAATATTTTCTCGAGTAGAGAAGTGCTCTATTGGTTCTTGTTTGAGTTCGGTTTTTATGATGGAGATCATGTACAATTTGAGTTGACTTTATGATTGGCAAGGTGGTTCTTTCCAGTTCAGGAGAATAAATGAAGTGTTTGATTTGGGCGTTCGAGCGAATTCTCTGTTGGCCTATGTGGTGTTTATTTGCAAACTACCTAATTAGAAAGTGGAAAGGTTTTCGTGATGAATCTTCGATTCTAGATTTGACTCTTTTGGTGGGAAGTTAGTAATGCATGGTTGCGATGAGAGTGATTTATTTTCAGTTGGGCATTGTCTATAAGAGAGTTTGTTTAAAGTGAGTTATGTTGCGCGTCCTTGGTTAAAGGAGGTTCTCCTTGTTAGGATGACGTGATAGATTTTGAGAGTGGGAACCAGAGTTCTATGTGGATTGTGCAGGTTGTTTGGTTTGGTATCAAGTGCAGGTTGTTTGGTTTGGTATCAAAGGGAAGGTTGGCCTAAGGTATATTGGTATGTTTCTGGAAGTTATGGGGATTTTGGAAGATAGCGTATCACTGGGACCGTCTCGAGTTATGGTGCGGGATACACAATGTTTTGTATGACCCGGTGTCGAGGGAGTATTTGAGAAATTTGGAGTGTGAGGTTTCATCAGAGCTGTTGACTCACGTGTAAAACTGTGCCCTCGAGTCATGCCTGTTGAGTGGTTTTGGAAAGGTCGATACGAGTGTTGAGGTGTAAGACGTTGGTATCCACCAAGGTGATGCAGTCCCATAGGTCTGAGAGGAAAGCGACTTGGGAGTTGGAGTCTTGTATGCGTGAGCTATACCCAGAGTTGTTCACGACAGGTCAGTATTAGCTGTTGTTTTTAATTCAGTTTTGGGTGTTCTTTCGAGAATAACGACAAGAAGAATTCGAGGTCGAATTCTGTTTAAGGGGGGTAGAATGTAATATCCTGTATAGCATTAGAGAGAGAATTAAATAAATCAAATTTAGAAATTCAGATTTCTAAGGGAGAGTAACAAAACCTGGGCTTTTGGCCCACGGTGTCTTGGCCCAATTGAGTCGGCCGGCCTCAAAAGGAAGGGGGAAGGCCACCCAAACCCTAGTCCTGCTACTGTAGCTCCACCGTGGTACTATAGCGCCGCCACTGTAGCACCTCCCCTCCCAGGTGCGGCTGCCTCCTTGCAAGTCCAATAGAAGGAAGAAGGTGGAAGAGAAAGAAAGGAGGAAGAGAAGGGGGGAAGAGAGAAGGAAGGGAGGAAGAAGGAGATGGGGAGCGCTGGGATTTCACATTCTTCATCTTGATCTCCAAGGTTAACACCCAATCCCATTCGATTCGTCGTGTATTCATGTATTTAGGCAATGTCGGTATTAGATCGGTTTAGGGCAGTCTGTAGTGGCCGACTATTTTGAGGATTATAACTGCAATTTCTGATCTGGCCGTCTCCTAGAGAGTTGTGGGTAGCATCACTAGCTTTCCGTGGGTTCTTGGATCACATCGTTTGGACGAGCGGATTAGGAGTTATGAATTTTGTAGCGTCGCTATTATGTAATTCTGTTATAATGCTGAGAGTTTTTGTTAATCTGTCTGTAGCATATAGTTAATGAATTTTCTGAAAGATCCCACCAAAACGAAAGTTGTAGGTTATTTCCTAAGGTTTCCATAAAGATAAAGATCATAATTTTTGGATGTCTGGACTGAAAGTTACGTTAGTTTTAGTCTCGCTGTCCAGAACCTCTGACGGGATTTAGCAGTTTTGGAAATCTGATTGGCAAGGATAGATAAATTCCGAATCTGGAAAGCTCACCAACTAGGTTTATGTGGGAAATTTGATAATTTTTCCAGAAAGTCTAAGAACACCACATTTGGATCTCTGGTCGAAAAGTTATGGATTTTAGAATGTGACAGTCTGTTAAGGGGACAGATGGCAGTTTAGGAATTTTGGGGGTTAGGTTGCATTAAAGACTGTAGCAGGTTCGTTTGTGCTTCTAGTTTTGTTTCTTTGTCCGGAAACACTATCTTAGATGCTTATCAATTTAATTCAGGTGGGGGAGTGGTTCCGGGGGCAGCACCCTCTTCGCATCTTCCATCGTCGTACAGTTGAGGCAAGTACTTGTTTTGTTAGAGTCGTTTTGAGTGAATGACCTTGTTTGCTTGTATTGTGAGTATATATGATATTCATGGATGCTAGAGTGTTATGGATATTAATGGTCATGTTTATTATTGCCCTTCCATTATCTAAAAAAATTTACAACACATGTATAGTTGAATGATGAGAATGATGAGATGATCAGTAGTGCTGAGTCTGATTTGTTTGACCCTTTTGCTTAGCATTAAGTCCGGCCGGGCCCAACCGAGGCTCGGTGCTAGCCCAGCCCAGCCTCTTGCCAATTAAACAGGTCCAAGTCCAGGTCCAGCTACCGTTAGGGGTGCTAATGGGCTGGGTTGAAATGGGTTAAACGGGTTGGGTTTTAATTTGGGTTGGGTTTGGATGGGTTGGAATGGGTTGATGCAGTTAACGGGTTGGGTTGGGTTGGGTTTGCAGTAGAAATGGATTGGGTTGGGTTGGTGTGGGTTCAAAAATTTCGGGATGAAATGGGTTCAACCCATGGGTTTGATGGGTGGGTTTGTTTTTGGTGGAGTTGTGGAGTTGTGCTCACACCATCTCCTGTAACATCCCAAACGATGGTTTGTGTTTCAAATGTATAAAAATTAGGATAAATTAAAACTTTTGATGCCTCATGATGTCATTTGAAATTTTCTAGAAACTTTCCCCGTTAATTTCCTAGTTTCAAAGACCAATTTTTCATTTGATGAAAGCATAATCCTTGAAAACTTTCTAATCAAATCTTGTGATCATCCTCTAGAAATATTTTTCCTAGCTTCTAGATCACCCTAGTGACCCCTCTGAGAAATTTTATAATTTTTAGAAATGATTTGCTATTTCTAAGAGGCTAGTCAAACTAGTTTGACTCTTGGTCAAAACCCTAAGGCAGCATCTTGTGAATTTTCTAGAGAGAAATGCATTGTATGAAAATTTCTGGGAAAATTACACAAGGCTTTTCTGTAATCCAGTAAGCTTCTTTAAAAATTTCAGGATTTTTGGAGCTTCGGAGCTACCTCTAAAAATTCCCTATCTTCTCAGCCTTTTAGATCAAAAACTGGAATTCACTATTCCTCGGGCTTAGACCCGAGTCAGAGTACGACCCGAGCCAGCTTGGCTCGACCCAACCAACTGACCGCGCCGATTGCGAGCCGTCCGATGGAAACTCAACGGTCCAGATCGCGTAACCCTTCGGCCAGGTCCGAATGAACGCGCTCAATGCCAACCGTCCGATCGTGCTCTAACGGTCGAAATCATTCCACTCGTTACTCTCTGACTCAGCCCGTTCGCTTGTTGACGGGTGGGCCCTCTCCGCTGTGTCGTCGTCAAGCTCACGCTGGAGCTCGCTCGCCATGCGCCCATGAGCTCTTGAGCTGCGCCAGTGACGCCGTGAGCCACCGCCTCTTTCGGCCAACCCCGGGTCTTCGCCTGCTAATGCCGCTTCCTTCCTACCGTTGGAGCGCTATAACCCACCCTCGTTCTCTCGCAATCCTTCACTTTCCCTCTCGGTGACCGAGGGAAAGGAGGCAAGAACTCAACCCCCTCTAGGGTGAGCTTCCTCCACGTGGTTCCCCCTTATTCCTCTTCCTTCACCGCTCCCATGTGCGCCAGTTTGAGCCCTGGTCTTTGTGTGTAGGCCCTGGAACACGAGGAGCGCCCCCATCTTCTCCGGAGCGCATCCAGAGCATGTACCCGACGCCGCCACCGTGTCAACCTTCGCTCCGGTGAGCCTTTCTCTCATCTAAGTGCGTCATCTCGTGCTCTGGAACACCCTAATGATTACCCCTCAACTTATTTTCCTATTGGGTCACAGGAGCTCGGGAATTTCTGGATTGCTCCTTTTTTTCCGGCCGCTAGAGCCCCTTTCTTCTCCGACGACGGCACAGTGAGGCATTGCCTAATTCCTCGCTCTGTGACCATCGCAGTGACTCTATCTAGCGGTCCCGACATCTATTTCTCTCTTTCTTTGCTCAGGGCGAGCTCTCCTCGGTGAAGCCATTGTCGCCGCCGTTGTTCTTCGTCGCCGGCCCAACTCTGGCAACCTCGTCGGCTCCACGTCATACGGGTGAGCTCAGTAAACTCCCCCTGTTGCTTATGCGCGCACTCATTCGCGCAAAAAGTTGACGAGTCGCCTTTGCCGGCATGGCCGTAGCTTCCACTCCACCTCACCGCGTTGCGCCGACGCTCTGGTCCAGCTCCAGCGAAGCTTCGGCCACCGTCGGGCGCGCATTGGTGTGAGGATCTCATTTTTGCCCTTCTCTGGCAATGCCGTGACCTCCTCGCCAACAAGACACCCAAAGAAGCTTCATGGTCACAAGCTTCTGCGTTGTCGAGCGGACCGTCTGGATCGAGCAGCTATTAAGGTGTAATCTCTGTCATTAGGACAGAGTTAATGTTGACCATTGAATAAACTGTTGCTTAACCGCCATATTTATTGATGCTTTGTGTATGACATGCAGGCCTGGCAAAACAGTTAAAACGTTCCTTTAACTTTTAAGCTCTATTGTGACACTAACGCGTGGGCCCGTGGCCATTTTGACCGATCCAGCGCTGATTGGGATTGGTTTGACCGCGACCCCGCTAGTCAGTGACCGTGGCTAGGTTAGGCTGGGTATAAAAAGTATTTTATGTTTATATGAAATCCGAAATGCTTTATTTATGAACTGAAAATTGGTTAAACTTCAAAATTGCATAAGTAATTCATTTTGGCTCCAAAATTGATGATTCAAATTTTGTTAGTTTCCTTTTTAAATGTACTTTAATATAAAAATGGGTTTAATCATGTTACTATTCTATAAATCACTTTTGGCAAAATTACTTTAGGTTTAGTATTATTGTTGCACTAAAAATTGTTTTAACTTCAAAAATGTGTAAGTATTTCTCTGTAACTCCAAATTAAGTAAACTCAATTTTGTTGGATTCCTCTGTTACTGTACTTTAGTGTAAAATAGGTTTTGAACATGTTGCTATCTCTAAAAATCTGATTCTACTTATGTCATGTGCACCACTCTCATAACTTTGAAAAATCATAGAAAATTCCTCTTAGCTCCAAATGAGGTGAATCAAATTCCATTGTTCATCTCATGTGGTGCTCTACCTACCATAAAAATTTCAAGTACACCACCTCTCTGGAAATTTTCACCAAAATATTTAATTCGGATGAACAGTAACAGATAGCAATTTATTTGGATTTTCTGGAAAACTGACTTTCAAACTGCCATAACTTTTGCATAGAACATCCAAATCAATTGATTCTTGTTGCTAAATTCACCTAAAAGCATGCTGTACCTTATGTGAATTTTTCATGATTTTTTGTTGAATTTGTATTTTTCGGTCTTTTCGATATTATTCGTTCTTATTGTGCTTTCGATTCTTTCGATAGGTTCTGACGAATTTATTGATTACGCGAGTGATCCTCTGCAGCAAGAAATCCAGTAAGGCAAGCAGTTTGATCATAATAATCCCATTACTTTCAAAGTCTAATACTTTGTTCACAAATTGTATGTATGCATGCTTTTGTGTCAAAGTTTATTTTCTCGACTAGAAGTAGTTATTCCTATTGCATGGTTGACCTTAAATTATTATCCCCTACCACTAAACATAAGATATTAATCTCGCCGGTGAATCAGAGCCTGGTGGTTGAATTATGCTCTTTTATTGTCTTTACGGTGTCATGCTTAGAAATGCTTAGCTACTGGTAGAATTGGGCGGTTATCGACTTAGTCGATAACTTGATCACACAAAATTATTATTATCATTATGCTCAGCACTTTGTGCTTTGTTACTTTGTAAAGTCAAAAACTGAAACTGAAACTGAAAATGAAATGTTTGAGACTTGGGCACAATGGTTGATGGTGTGATCTTATGGTGTGACTGGAATGGTGCCCGGGTCAACAAGGACCGAGTTACTTGTGACACTAAGCCAAGCGATTATTGCATGCTAACCACACGAGGGGGATATGGGACCTCTCTTGACTAAATACATTGGGGGGTGTTAATTATGAGTCGCTGGTGGTTGTTGTAAAGAAAAATGTTTGTTGTTGTGAAAGGAGGGGAGCATCCGGCTTGAGCTAGCCGATGTGTCCTTCTCTTTGTAGGGGTGCGACTCTTAATTAGCACATTCCATTGGAAATATCTCGTAGGACTTAGCTGTGCCGGCATACCAAAGGAAGTGTGCTTATTCCAGAGGCAAAAAGGCGGTCTGACGTGTGGGTACGTTGGTACACCCCTGCAGGGTTCAAACTATTCGAATAGCCTCGTCCTAGGTTATGGACATGCTTGGTAAGGTCGTACAAGAACTAGACTATAACCTTTAATTAAAACTTGATGTGGGTGGTATGAATGGGGAATTCATGCTATTGTTGTGGTGGCTATTGGGTTAGTCACTTCCAGGATGTCTTGTTATTATTGTTACTTGTTATTTCACTGTTTTTGTCAAATAAAAACAGATTGCAAAGATTGCTTTAAATCTATTACATTATTGCAAATGAAAACTTGCTTTATGCTGAAAATGAGTCTAGAACCTCCTCCACTTAAATGAGCTTGCATGTAGCTATGTATAGGCTGTTACACTACACGTAAATCTTGTGAGTATATTTTTGTACTCATTTGCTTTGCTTAATTAATTGTTGTAGAGGAGGTTAATCCCCAAGGGATTAACTATTGTGAGACCAACTTCAACTTTGCCTTCGACGACTAGCTTGGACGTTTGCAGTCGGTTGCCTTGTGGGTAATGGCAAACCGTTTGGTTTTTATTTATCGCCATCTTATGGCTTATATTTTCGCTGCTACTTTGGTTATTTACCTTGTCATTTGGCCGGTCGGCCCTACTTTTGTAATATGAACTTGTATGTCCTTTATGTTGTAAACTTGTAGACTTGGTAATGTATTGACTTGTGTATGGAATGGATGCTTAATTTTTGTATGGGGTATGTGTACTACAATTCTGGGAAGTACATATATGCCGAGAGTCGAGATATTTGATTTGTAATGCTAGAACCATCTTGATGGTTAAGTATTACAAGTTAAATACCCCGGGTTCTCACATCTCCCCTCTCTGACTCCTCCGTGCCGGCCGCTCCCCTCATCCGTGCTGGGTTCCCCCACCTGCTCCTCTCCCCTTCTGCGTTGGACTTCCCCCTCGTGCTAGCCTCCCCCACCGCCGTGCCGGCCTTCCCCCTCCAATCCAGACTTCCCTCTCCAGCCGCCCTCCATTGAATCGATCTCGTAGAGCTCCCTCTCCTACAGCCGCTCCACTCCTCCGTGCCGGCTTCCCCGCCATGGGGAACCGGAGGCCGGGAGACGAGCCGAGGGGACAGGACATGAGTGGCACTAGGGCTGAGCTGTGGGAGAACCAGGGGAGGCACACACGGGCCGAGCCTCCAAGCCAGCGTCAACGGTGGCGGCGCCATGGGCGCGAGCGAGCACATGGGCCGGGTGTGCAAGGGAGCCAGCAGCGGCGCAAGGCGTCGAGGGCGACCAGAGGAACAATGCCATGGGGAGCTCGAGCTAGGAAAGGAGGAGCACCATGGGGGGAGTGATACGGATCAACTAGTAAACTAGTTGAGGCGTAGGATTGCCTGATCTTTCGCAGTACAAAGAGCGGAGTAGTCCTTCTTCTTGCGGCTAGGATACAACCCTCCTTGAAACATTGCGGTGATGAAGACAACAGCAGCTCCTTCGACCACGTCGCAGTGTAGATAGATATCCAGATATTCACACAATAATCAATCACAAGGACGATTAGAAGCATGAACTCGAAGCCTCTCTAAACCGTGAGCAGCAAAGATCACGAATTAGACGAGTTGAATCATGTAGATTCGGTAGGCAATCTCAAGAAGGTTGCGTTCTTGCCTTGCTCCGACCTCAACAAACCTTAGATGGAAAAATCTCAACAAAACACGCAAGATATTGCGCCACAAAGTCACCGTGACTTTTCTGTATTTCTTTCTAAAATTCTTCCCTTTACAATGGGCAAAGCCCTGGCCTTATATTGGCACCTAAGGGTGTAGCTGACTCACACACGGCTTAATGCAGATTCTATCTCTAACTCACATATCGTACAAAGATTCTTTCCTAATACAGTTATGGAAAGATTACAACTGACATCATCTAAAAGGTGTATGTTATAACTCTTCTACGACCAGTACTATTCATGTTGAGTATCGAGTGTCGTAGGACTGGCCCTAGGGAGGTCGTGAGGAGGTCCTAGGGAGGTCATGGAGGGAGGTCCCGAGGAGACCTCCGGGGTGGTCCTGGAAGACCTCTGCGACGGTCCTGAAGACCTCATCGGGGACTACCTGGAAGTGGTCGTGGACCCTGTGGGGCTGGTCGTGGACCTCGCTTCCTTCTGTCTCATCTTGCTCCTGGCTTGATCAATTTGTCCCCATGTACTCGAGCAGAACTGGTCGTAGGGATGCCCGCATCATTCCCTCCCCCTTCAAGTGAAACTGTCCTCGATTTTGGGGTATTCTTCACAAGATCCTTGCTCTTGATAATAATATCAGAATGGATCTCCTCATCTCTTTTGGGCAGCAAAGAATGAAACACACCTCTATGCATCAATATGAAACGATTAACTCTCCCCTAGTGTGTGATGTTGTGGTCAAACTGCCATGGACGCCCCAGCAATATGTGACATATGTGCATAGTTACGACGTCACATTCTACCTTGTCTTCATAGCCATCAATTGAAAATGGTACTGAAACTTTATGTGTAACTTTCAGCTTACCAACATTGTGAAGCCATTGCATATAGTATGGCTTAGGATGATGCTATGTGGTTAATGAGAGCGCATCAACCATGTCCTTACTGATCACATTGTTGTAGCTTCCTCCATCGATCGTCAGCTTGCACCGTTTGCCCTTGATCATGCATTGGGTTTGAAATACACCATGTCGCTGCTCCTTCTTGACCATCAGCGTATTGTCACTATTCACCTTGTGAGTCATCAAAGATACATTGACTTCAGGATCACAATACACCACTTCAATGTCGAAATCCTTGGATTGCTCTTTTGCATGATCAGCGTCGTCGCTATCACTCTCCGATGCATATCCGTTTTGTATGAGTAGCACTTGTCTTGAATTTGGGCAATCTTTCTTCATGTGCCCTCTACCCTTGCACTTGTAGCATTCAATATCTCATGTTCGAGCAATTGAGAAAGCATTAGAATCAGATCTAGATGCCTCCTTGCTTGTTGTACTGACTGCCTTGGATGCTTCTTTAAGTTGTACTCCCACCAGATTAGTGGGTGCAACCGGCTTGGAACTTGAACCACCTTCACTATCTTGCCGAATTGGATGCCTCAAACTCGATGGATTGGTGCGACCAACCTTTGAATGGGTCTCCCTCACCCATTGTTTAGCACGCTCAGCTTGGTGAAGAAGCTATTGTACAGTGTTATACTGCATCAAGTCAACACGATTCCGCACGTCGTCATTCAGTCCTTCAAAGAAGCGAGTCATTGTAGCTTCAGCGGACTCGCAAACACTAGTACGGATCATGAGCACTTGCATCTCTTGATAGTACTCATCCACGGTCTTAGAGCCTTGAGATAGACGACGTAGCTTTGTATGCAGCGTCTTGGTATAGTACACTGGAACAAATCTAGTCCTCATGACTTGTTTCATCCCCTCCCAAGTGTGTGGACGATCTCCTGCACGGTTCAATTGATCCCACCAAATAATAGTGTATTCGGTGAACTCAATTGAAGCAGCACGAACCTTCTTATCTTCGAAGTAGTTATGGTTGTCGAAGATTTGATTGACACGCATCTCTCACTCCAGATAAGCTTCAGGTTCAGCTCTGCCATTGAACGCCGGTATAGTGATTTTGATTTGGCCAATATTGTCGTCCTCGTGTTGCACATCACCATCGTGGTGTCCTCCATGTGCAACAGGTCGGCGATCAAAATAATCACACCGCGGTGGTCGTGGGTAGCCTCCACGGCCATCGGACATGTCATCATCATTAGCACCATAGTAATGAGCGTCGTCATACGACTGCACTCGTCGCACCAAGTTTGGTGCCTAATGCCAAGCGCCGGCCCCTTCCGACGGCCGTAATCTCTCCTATAAGCGATGAAGAGAAACAGCCAGATTGTTGAAGCCCTCCGTGATGCGATCATTCAACGAAGTTTGCACTTTGTTGATCCTCGTATTCACCCCATTGATGCTTCCATCGAAATCAGAACGGATGACATCCTCACGGCGCTTGATGTGTCCAGGGATCGCCTTGAATCATGCTCGTACTGCAAGTCGCAAGTCATCATCGATCGGTTCTCCCAAGTCATCGCTGGGGTAACCACTCGAACCCCTTCGGCTCGCTCCTAACATCCTGAAAATAGCAAGAAAAAAATTCCGTACCGCGATCAACTTGGCGCTCTGATACCACCTGATACGGATCAACTAGTAAACTAGCTGAGGCGTAGGATTGCCCGATCTTTCGCAGTACAAACATCGGAGTAGTCCTTCTTCTTGCGGCTAGGGTACAACCCTCCTTGAAACCTTGCGGTGATGAAGACAGCAGTAGCTCCTTTGACCACGTCGTAGTGTAGATAGATATCCAGATATTCATGCACTAATCAATCACAAGGACGATTAGAAGCATGAACTCGAAACCACTCTAAACCGTGAGCAGCAAAGATCATGAATTAGATGAGTTGAATCGTGTAGATTCGGTAGGCAATCTCAAGAACATCGCGTTCTTGCCTTGCTCTGACCTCAACAAACCCTAGATGGGAAAACCTCAACAAAACACGCAGGATATTGCGCCACAAAGTCACTGTGACTTTTTTGTATTTCTTTCTAAAATTCTTCCCTTTACAATGGGCAAAGCCCTAGCCTTATATTGGCACCTAAGGGTGCGGCCAACTCACACACGACTTAATGCGGATTCTATCTCTAACTCACGTATCGTACAAAGATTCTTTCCTAATACGGTTATGAAAAGATTACAACCGACTCCATCTAAAAGATATATATTATAACTTATCTGTGACCAGTACTATTCATGTTGAGTATCGAGTGTTGTAGGACTGGTCCTGGGGAGGTCGTGAGGAGGTCCTGGGGAGGTCCTGGAGAGAGGTCCTGGGGAGGTCCTGAGGAGGTCTTCGGGAGGTCCTGGAGGGAGGTCCTAAGGAGGTCCTGGAGGGAGGTCCTGGGGAGGTCCTGAAGACCTCCGGGGTGCTCCTAAAGACCTCCGGGGTGGTCCTGGAAGACCTCCGGGGTGGTCCTGAAGACCTCCTCGGGGACTACCTGAAGTGGTCGTGGACCCTGAGGAACTGGTCGTAGACCTTGTTGAAGTGGTCGTGGACCTTGCTTCCTTCTGGCTCGTCTTGCTCCTAGCTTGATCAGTTTGTCCTCATGTACTCGAGCAGAACTGGTCGTAGGGATGCCCGCATCAGGGAGCTTCAACCGAAGGAAATCCCAGGGAGAGATTAAAGGAGAGAGGAAGCAATGAAGAATGAGTTGGGGAAGAAAGAATGAGTGGCTCCGGTTGTTCGGCCAAATAGGAAATAGGGTAGGAGAGAGAAATTGAGAAAAGAGAAAGGAAGAAACGTAAGAGAACAGAAAACGTTCGTTTTCTTCAGAAGCCATATTGTAAACAGTTATTTGCACGGGTTGAAAACGGGTTGAACCCATATTGAGAGAATTGAGTTGGGTTGATTTGGGTCGAATTTGTATGTGGGTTGGATTGAGTTGAGTTTTAGAGGTGGAGCAGTGGGTTGGTTTAGGTTAGATGAATGTACCGCATAGAAATGAGTTAGGTTGGATTTGGGTTAGATGGATGTACCGCATAGAAATAGGTAGGTAGCTTGTAGGTGCCCAATCGCTATACACACCGTGTAACGCAAGCAGTACGTACACAGTAGGCGTGGTGTTCCTTGCGAAGGCGGTCTCTATTATTGGTGCAGCTAGCTGGGGCGGCAGGTGGCACGGCTCCCGGTCAAATCACAGCCTTGCCCCCGCTCCCACAAGACATGCGTGCACTCTTCCGGTGAGAACAGCTTGCTGTTTCACTCGAAACAAGCCCGGCCGGCCGCGCAACCTCTCGTTGCTGCTGATCGCATCGTAGCGATCGATCCCTTGGGGCCTCAACATCAAACCCTCTCTATCCTCCAACATGTTGTTGCACTAGTGGCATATAATCTAACCACCGTGTGTACTAGTCACTCGTGTCCATGACTTCATGTACGTATTCCCTTGCAGAGTTGCAGTGTAGGTCAGGTTGGTCCCCCAGGAACAGCAAATCCATGAAGGTGTTTCGTTAGGCTCGAACCTATCATCCGCCGACGCCGTAACCACCACCAATCTCCCAGCTAATCATCCATGCCTTCGTTAGGCTCGAACCTATCCTCTGCCGGTGCCAAGGTTCACAATTTTGGTTTGAAATTTTTTTTTGAGGGCAGCCAAACGGTTTGATCAAATTTGAATTTAAAAATTTCCAAAAAATAAAAAGAATCCAATGCCATGGCTGGGATTCAAACCCAGGCCACCGAGGCTGCACAAGCGTTGGCATACCATTGGGCTATCTTTGGCCTTGTGGTGTATTCACTACTTTTAGTGTATCTAGCCCTCAAAATTCAAACCAAACAAAATTTTTTGAACGAAACTAATTCCTTTCGGATAGGGACGAAATGGACGAAATTTTGGTAAATTCGGCAAAATTTCGCTGAAATTGTGAACCCTGGCCGGCGCCGTAAGCCCGTAACCCCCCTCCCTCCCGCCAACCAATCGTCCATGACGCCATGGATGTAAGAGCTGAGCTGAGCTGCGCCTGAGGGAGAAAGAGACTAGAACTTAGAAGATGGGCCTTTTCTCAGCAGTCGGCCCACGACCACCAATCCACAAGGCCCAGCAGCAGCCCACCCCACCAATCACCAGGTGCAATTGAACATAGAGGAGGATCGATCAATGATGGGACTTGGGAGTGCACCCCCGAGGAGCGGCTGAGCCCAAGAAACCCTAGCGGTTGCCGGCCGCATGGGGAAGCCTGAGCAGTGGTGCGAGGAGGTGCGGTCCGGTGAACATGAGGATGCTACGTGGGGAAGCTCGAGACTGGGGCGGCGGCGATGCGATGAGCCGGAGCCGGGGAGGGGAGGACGTAGCACAGTAGGAGGCTAGGAGGGGGAGGGGATCTGACAGGCTCCGGCGCACGGCTGCGGGCTGCTACCAGGAGACTGAGGAGGCGAGGGGTCTGCCGACTTGAAGTCCAAATTTTGGTATTTAATGTTTTTCTAATTGCCTTGATTCAGTATTGTTTACTCTTGACTCTTGTTGATGTTGTATTGCATAGACAATTAAACAGTAATATAGACTATCTAGTTGACTAGTTGTGTTTTGTATGGTTATTAATTTTACAATTTCTTCATAGATTTGCAATAATGGAGTAGCAAACTTTGTTTAACTATTTCACAAGCAATTCAAGCAAAACTCCTCCATCCGATAAGAGCACAACTCAAATAAAGATGCTTCGACTGACATTTAATCCTAATAAAATTATTACTGATCCGGCGTATCGCATACTAATAGAAAATTATGCCAATTAAATTAGAGATCAAATGAGGAAAGCATATTCATTGTATTTCCCTCTTCTTCTTTTTTTGCTTCGTTTCTCTTCTATTCATGTTAGTATGATTTTGGATTCCTCAATAATACAATTATATCAAGTTAGAGCTCACCCTCCATTTAATTTTATTCTGCCTTCGTACCTGCACAGGAAGATAGAAACCGGGAAAGCTATGGCCACTTGTCACATTGGTCCTCCCCTAAACCGCATGTCATGAACAGTAGTAGACCAGTAGTGCTAGGCCTCCGTCCTTTTGCGCGCGTCTGGGCGCGGGCGCAATTTCGCAAACGTGCGGCGGCACGCAACGACGCGAGAAAGTGCCAAAAAGTCGACCAAAACCCGTGCACGCGCGGTGAACCTGACGGGCAACCCCAGATTCGCTTCGATTCGCCGAGGACCGCACGACCGACCGACCCGGCTTTTGGTTACGTCGACGTGCCGTGCATCGCACTGTCTCGTCGCATGATGCACGCTTGCCATCGCATGCGGATCGAAGCGAATCGATCATTAATTATTGGCGCGCGCGGAAGCGGAGCACCACCACACCGGATCGTCTGGTGCTTCTGCTAGATAGGAGTACTAGTAGGCAGCAATGCTACATGGCAGAATTAAGCCAGGAGCTGGATACGTGCAGGACATGGCTGATATGGTGCGTGTATGTGTTGGATGACGGGTCGCTCTCCTATCAGCTAGCTATCTACCGGGTGATCGACTGTAGTGGTGCGTGCTTTTACGCTGCGGTGCGGTATAGTAGCTACACGATCGCGCATGTGCACGCGAGCTTTGCTAGGTTGCCCTCACCCCTGGCATTGATCGGCCGGTCGGTCGGTCGTGCGGTCCACGGCGGCATGATTGGCCAGGCGGACGTACGGGCTGGCCCTGCGACTACCAGAAACCAGATCTTTTGTGACAGCCGAGAATTTTTCTCACCGCCCAGATCCGGTTGTCTTCGAGCCGATCTGACCTCCCACCGGTCAAAGCGGAAGTTTCATGGTCGTAGTTCTCGCGTGCATCCTGGGCTTCAGTGTATCGATCGGGCGGTGCAACTGCGGAGTAGACCTTGGACGGCGCAATCGGCGGCACTTGTGCGGAGCCAGTTGCGTTGGCAAACGCCGCGGCGGCCAAGGTAGAGGCCCTCAACCTAGCTACCGAGCTTTCAGCTTGGGGCAGTTGACTCGGATGTCATATAGCTCTTCACACTCATAGCATGTCACAAGGCCACCTCTCTTTCTGTTTCTAACATTGTTATATGCCCGTGTGACTTTCTTGGCTAAAAGAGCTAAATCAGCCTCAGAAAGACTCTCAAACTCTTCTTGAATAGCAGATAAACACGCAAAAGAAAAACCAGAATAAGACTCAGAAGAACCATCAGGAGTCCCTTTGAGAGGATCAGCCACCAAAGCCATGTTATCCTTCTTAGGATTACCGCCTCTCTTGATCTCATGAGTTTTTAGCTTACTATAAAGTAGCTCCAAAGTGAGATTAGAGAGATCGACATTCTCCTCTATGGCAGTTGCCTTCATCTCCCACCTCTTGGTGTTGATTGCAGCCAAGAGGTGGGTGGCATTCTCAGATTAAGAGTACTCAATGTCAACAGCTCTCATCTGGTTGATCACCTTGTTAAAGCGAGTAAAGACGTCATCGATGCTCTCACCAGGACGCATCTCGAATTTGTTGTACTCTCGCTTGTAGACATTCTGACGCACTTGCTTGATCTAGGACGATCCCTCATGGTAAGATTCGAGGGTGTGTCAAATCTCATGTGCGGTCGCAAGATTGCAAATCCTATTGTACTCTTGCCTACCAAGCCCAGCATATAGAAGGTTCTTTGCCTTGTTGTTGTTAGCCAAAAGGGTCGCTGAAGCCGGCGTAGCAACTTCGGGCAAAACGAGCGGGGCTCGAACAACCTCCCATATAGCTTGTCCTTCGCTCTCAAGGAAAACTCGCATGCGATTCTTCCAATAAGCATAGTCGAGCCCATCAAAGACATGCGGCTTGGTCGAGTACTTATCCATCGTCAAGTTCAGTGACCGGTTAAGATCAAGATTGAACTAACCAGGCTCTGATACCACTTGTTGGACCGAAAAGGCGACTAGAGGGGGGGTGAGTAGGAGCTCAAAAACTTTTTCACTTGAATGGATTCAACTTGTAAATCACTTCAATAGCTATGAGAGCTATGAAGATCAATGATTAAGCACAGAGGAAGTCTTGTGTTGAATCCACTCTTAACCCCCAAAGCTCAGCAAACAAAATCGAAGAAGTGCTGAAAAATCAGGGAAATCGGAATAACCGCAGGCAAACGGGCGGACCGTAGGCAAATGAGCGGTCGTACCGATGTGCGGTATGACCGTAGGCAAATGGGCGGTCGTACCGATTGTCCTGGAATAGCCCGACGACGAAAACCAAAATTGCCACAACTTTTGATCCACTTGGCCAAACGCTACGAGATTTGAAACACACCTTCCCAAAGAGGTTAGGAACCTATTCCCAGCAAAGAATGACTAGATCCATGTTAAAGTTCCTACCTTTCTTGAATTGAACGAAAGAGGTTTCAAAACCGAGTTTCGAACCTAAACATGATCTAAACCTTGCTCGTGGGTGATGGATGATCAAGATGATCCTAGATGGGTTCCCACATGTCATAGCAAGTTAGATCACGGCAAGAAACCAAACAAAAACTCGCGGATCAAAGAAACACTTCAAATCATCAAATAGAGAGAAAGAAAGCAAATAGACTCATCTTGGAGAGAACTTTCTTTGGATTGATTTGATATGGTATTGGTTTACAGCCACTCCATCAAGGAGGACAAAGACTCAATTCATGAGCACGAAATCAAATCCAACTCTCTAGAACCCTAACCTCCACTAATCCTCTCCCTAAGCAAACTAGGGTTTCAAACACAATGAAAGGGTTGAGGTGGTGTCCAAAGACACCCCTATTTATAGTGGAGGCTTAGACCTTCTAGAAGAGTAACCCTAATGGGCTCCGTTAAGGCCCAAAACAAACGGGTCACACACGCACGCATCTCAAAGCGCCGTTTTCACTTTTCTTGACCTAATCCACTTCTTGACGCACCGACTTGCGCCGCTGGTTGGCATTAGGTCACCAAGGCGATTTGGTGAAGTTACCAAAATACCCTTCTCGATCTTTTTGCAAAGACCGAGTCCCATCTTCGTGAAGCACCTCCCATGCTTCGCCACGTAGGTTGATCAGCTCTCTTCATGTCGGCAAGTCTCTCCCATCCGGCTCCCATCGAAACCACCATGACACTTGCACCGACCCGCGCCGCTTGATCGAACCCCGTCGCACCGAATCGCCTGTTCGGTCACCTTTATCCTCTTGCGCAATGCTTGACTCCATTGACCTCACCCGCATCCTCGATCGTTCGACCTTAGCTCTCCAAGCTTAGTCCCGATCATCCTCGCCGCTGACCGTCATTGACCTCCAAGCAACCTCGCACATCAATAGACAAAGAAATCGAGTCCGGGAACAAGTTTTTCACAACTTGACCCACGTTAGTCAAAACATGCATCATGCAACACATATGCCATGAAACCCATGAACTTGACCTAACCCAAAAGCAATTCTCCAATAGAAATGACAATCAAGACAAAATCGGTATTACCGCCATGTTATGGCTTCAGTATTATCAAGATCAAGGTAGTATCAAGACCCATAATCTAAGGGCCGTATCGCTACCTAGAGAAACCAAAACTCAAATTACACCTGCTCGAAATATCAAACCGCCACCGAAACTCAGAACGACCGGACTCGGTCATACCGCCAAGTATCTTGCGGTCAGATCATCTTGATGCGGTCTGCATCGCTACTACACCGGTATGACCGAAAATCTCGACACTTGCGTAAAACGTTGTTTCAACAAACCAAAAAGACATTGCCAATTGTAACATCATCCTAAGATCTCGCATATCCCCATGATATCCACAATCTCCCCTTGATGAACACATTGGCAATTTCCCACAAATGCAAATTTTGAGGTTTGAAAAGTAAAAACTCGGCGTTTTCGCTCAAAGGCACAACTTGGTCCAAATGCAAGAAAAAGCAAAAGAAATGACCAAGTTGGCTCCAGAAAAGTATCAGCAAGTGAGATACAGCAAAAGACAGTGAGAAAGCTTCATTTTCCAAAAACGGGTCAAAATCTCACTTAAGGTCCATATGAAAGAACAATTGTTCGATATGACCTTTGATCATTGTGAGGATCAAGAATTGCAATTCAAGTTCAGAAGTAGCAATAAAACCATAAGAATGCAAATAAGAAACTCCCCCTCACTATGATCCTCAGAATTTCAAATTTTCTCCAAGTAGCTCCCCTTTTTCAAACAACTTCTCCCCTTTAACACAAAATTTTGTATCTTCTCCCCCTTTGACAATGGAGTCATCAAGGAATCACGCCTTCCTCTCGTCTAGAGATGACAAATGCAGAATGAGGAAAAAGCATAAGATGGAGCATGCATGAAATGCAATGGAGTGGCTTCAATTTTTTTGTATTTTTCAATTTTTGAATACAAGAAACTTTGGAGATTACCCAAAAGAACAAGCTAGCATTTCTAAAGTTGCACAAACAACATATCAAGCCTGAAGGTGCTAGCAAGATCATGATAAGACATATATAACAAAGGTAAAGCCAGAAGGCTCAATATAAAGCAATGAATTTTAGCATTTTAAGCAAAGCTTCAAATCTAGCAAGTTCGTCAACAGGGATCCTAAAATGATAGTGGCCATGTCAAAATGTCAAAGTTAGATCAAAACGCTAACAAAGACCACATTAGGAGACAAACAAGTCCTGAAATGAATCGTTTTGCTTATTTTTCTCAAACGCCCATTTTTCAACAGTTTTTCATTTGCAACGAATATTGAAGTTGACTAATGGTCTAACTTAGTGACAAGATCCTGGACTAGGAGCCATCCACAAACTCATCCTAAGCTTCGACTAAAAGTTGATTAAAGGTATATCTTAGTGAAGAAGATCCTGGACTAGGAGCCATCCACAAACTCTTCCTAAGCTTCTACCAGTATGCGACAAATCTTGAGGTTCATGTCGGTTGACAAGCAAATCCCCATGAGATCGTTCGATCATCAAACTATCTCCAAGTTCATGTCTTTGACATGCGGTCTCGTAAGAATAGTTTGGCACAATTTAAGCATGAGACAATCTTGAAGTTTCATTTTTCATTTTTCACAAGAGCGCTTTTAGATTCTCGAAGCACAAGAAACTCAAGTAATGATCAAAGCTAGATTCAAGAGCTAACAAAGCAATTTTGACAAGGCCAATGTCACAAAGGAGCACTAATTAAGAATCGGCTAAACAATTCACAAATTGCTAATTTCTTAGTTCAAGTTGTTTTTCAAGTTCTAGCTCATACAAAGAAAGACTTAGCTACACATGTGAAAGCATGATAATTCTAGCAAGTCAAAGAACTAGACATGGCATTGAGCAAGAATTGAAACACTAAAGCTCCAAAGGGTAATAAGTAAAGCTTCATCAATTTCAAAAGATATGCAGAAAAGCTTATATTACAATGCATCTTTTTGGATTTTTCATATGAATGCAATATAATACAATGAGATGCAAGAAAAACTCAAAAAGCCTAAAAGACCAAAAAGATCAACAAGTTCAAAAAGAAAATCAAGAAAAGATCAAATGAACAAGGAAAGATCAGAAAAGATCCAACTCCCCCTCAAACCAACCCATAGGGATAAATTACCCCTAACTCACTCCTCAAGGTGGCAAACCTTGTTGGGTCTAAAGGCTTGGTGAGGACATCGGCTAACTGAGCCTCGGACTCCACAAAATGCAAAGACAATATCACCCTTCTCAACGTGGTCTCTAAGGAAGTGATAGCGAATGTCTATGTGTTTGGTCCTAGAATGTTGCAATCGGGTTCTTAGCAATGTTAATAGCGTAAGTGTTGTCACGTAAAAGAGGAACACTAGCAAAGGTTAACCCAAAATCCTTAAGAGTGGAGACCATCCACAAAATCTGACTATAGCAACTAGCAGCAGCTACAAATTCAGCTTCAGCAGTGGATTATGCAATAGAAGACTGCTTCCTAGAAGACCAAGAGACAAGAGAAGTGCCTAAGAAATGACATGTGCCGATGTGCTCTTCCTATCTAGCCTACAACTGCAAAATCGAATCAAAACCCCGAATGGACAAATAAGAAGAACAAGAATACCAAATGCCATATCAAGGGTAGAGTGTAAATACCTGAAAATGCGCTTAACGGCTTGGCGATGTGAAGTCCTCGGTGACGCCTGAAACCTCGCACAGAGGCAGACTGCGAAGTGGATGTCCGGTCTTGAGGTCGTTAGGTACAGAAGGGAGCCGATCATGCTGCGGTACTCGCATTGATCCACGGCTTCTTCTTCCTCATCTGGATCCAAAACAGTCGATGTCGCCATGGGAGTGGCGATCGGCTTGCAATCACCCATCTCGAAACGCTTGAGCAAATCCTTGGTGTACTTCGTTTGATGGATGAAGATCCTTCCTTGCATCGCTTGATTTGTAGCCTCGTAAAGTAGTTGAGCTCTCCCATCATACTCATCTCAAATTCTCGGACATGGTCTCGTAAAAACTAGAAACAAGAGCATTAGAGGAACCACCAAAGATAATATCATCAACATATATCTGAACAAGCAGGAAGTCATTGCCATGCCTAAGAATGAAAAGAGTCTTATCAACTTTTCCCATTTCAAAATCATTCTTAAGCAAGAAGGTCTTAAGTCTATCATACCATGCTCTAGGGGCTTGCTTAAGACCATACAAGGCTTTGGATAGCTTAAAGACACGATCAGGGTGCTTGGGATCCTCAAAACCAGGGGTTGCCTAACATACACTTCCTCCTCTATAAAACCATTCAGAAGGCACTCTTAACATCCATTTGATGCAACCTAAAACCTTTAGATGCAAAGAAATGCAAGCAAGATGCTAATGGCTTCTAATCTAGCAACAGAGCGAAGGTCTCATCAAAATCTAACCCCTCAACCTCGCTAAAACCCCGAGCTACCAATCTAGCCTTGTTTCTAACCACGTAACCATCCTCATTTTGTTTATTTTTGAACACCCAACGGGTTCCTATAACATTATGACCACTAGGAGGATCTACAAGGTTCCAAACTTTATTTCTTTCAAAATTCTCTAACTCCTCATGCATGGCATTGACCCAACTAGCATCAGATAAAGCATGTGATATATCTTTGGGTTCAAAAGAAGCTACAAATGCAGAGTGAGAGAAAAGACTCGGATCATGATACCTGGAGCGAGTGACTCGCTCATGGAGATTACCAATCATCTGATCCGGAGGGTGTTGCTTCTGAATGTGCAAAGGAGCGCCTGGGGGAGATAGCATCTCCTCAACCTCCGCAGTATCTTCTTGATGAAGAAGTCGCAGCAGAGCCTCAATTGGAGGTGAAGCGATCGAGCAGTTCTCGAGCTTGGGCACTTGCACAGAACATCGAAGAATGGTGAAGGAGCAAAATCAAGTTCATCCTCATCTTCTTCAACAAAAATGCTCTCTGTCACCTGTAAGTCACCTGAAACATCGGATCTAGCTCCAGGGCTAGTCTCATCAAAAGTGACATTGCATGTCTCCTGAACAATGTTAGTTTCAACATTAAAAACCCGAAAACCCCTCGAATGAGCAGGATAACCCAGAAATAAACCATCACAAGTCCTTGATTCAAATTTATCTAGGTTCCCTGTCTTGAGAATAAAACACTTCGATCCAAAGACTCGAAAGTGAGAAACAGAGGGTTTTCTACCAAAACGAAGCTCATATGAAGTCTTGCCCAAAGACGGTCTCAAAAAGACACGGTTTGAAATATGGCAAGCTGTAGCAATAGCTTCGGCCCAAAATCTCCTCGGTGTGCTATACTCATCTAGCATTGTCCTAGCCATCTCGACTAGAGTCCTGTTCTTCCTTTCCACAACGCCATTTTGTTGAGGGACGTGTGGAGAAGAGAACTGATGCTCAATACCGCTCGGCACAAGACAAAAGAGGCAAAGAAGCGTTCTTGAACTCCGTGCCATTATCACTGCGGATCGCTCTCAAGGCACCAGGAAGTTCAGAAGCCAAACGAAGAACAAGGTCATGATAATGATCAAAAGCCTCATCCTTCGAAGCAAGAAAGAACACCCAAGAGTATCTCGAAAAATCATCGACTATGACAAGAATGTACCAATTGCCACCGACCGATCGAACTCTAGCAGACCAACAAGATCCATATGAAGCAACCGTCTCGGTCCGTCACCATAACCATAGTCAATGACGGGTGTGAGGCGGCAACTTGTTTGCCATGCCTACTGTGGTGCACATACAAAGATCCTTGACACTTTGAGTTTAGGCAAACCTCTCATGAGATCAAGGCCGCTAACTCGTGTCAGATGATCAAAACCAATGTGCCCTAAACGTCGGTGCCAAAGCCGATATCGAAGAAGAAGCAATTAAGCACTTAAGGGATCCAAAGAAGAGACTCGTAAAAATCAGCTCCAAAAATTCTACCAACTCTAGAAATCCCAAAACGAGCTCACCAAAAGAATCAAGCACACGACAGCATTCTTCTTAAAACGAGTCTCATAGCCATCATCGAGAAGTCAGGAGACGTAAAGGAGATTGTACCTTAGCTTAGACACAAGCGCGGCGTCCTTGAGAATGAACTTATCGCTCACCCTAATCATTCCAGTTCCTTCAATGCGCCTTATGTATCATCTCCAAAGGTGATGAAATCATCACCGTTGATCGCGTGAAGGAGGTGAACCATCTTGAGTCTCCGGTCATGTGGCGTGAACACCCTGAGTCGATTTAACCATATGTTCTTCCCCTTCCGCGCCAATCCTCGAAAATCAAGGAACAAAGAGCGATGTGTCTCAACATCAAGGTTAGTTAAAAGCGACTTGGGAATCCAAAGATCGAGACACTCGTCTGAAAGTAGTATGCAAAGCGGATGTGCTATCCTTGACATTATTCGCAGTTCTATTATGAGCAATGGTAACACGAACATGAGATGCATCTTGTCTAGGAACATGGTGATGAGCATGTGTAACAAATCCTAGATCTGGAGTTCTTCTTTTGTACGTGACCATGTCTCATAAAAGCTCTAGGTTGATTAAATGACATTCTAGCAATATTTTTCTTAGCGTTCTTCAACCTACACCAACAGAACTCAACCAAATGTCCACTCTTCTTGCAATAGGTGCAATGGTATTTTGTACCACTTGGGAGAAGCACCTTTTGCCTCAAAAGAAGGTTGGACAAACCTACAGATTTAAAGACAGCTTTTTGCGAGTTGGGTTTTAAATTCAACTAAGCCATTTTCCAAGACACAATGACATTAGGCTTGGACATGTTCTACAGCAGAGTTGTATCCTAAACCTTGCTTCTTAAAAGGAGTTTTAGATTTATCTAGAATCATGTTTAACTGTTTTTCACCATTAGAGAATCTTTCTAAAGTATCCTTGAGATATGCATTCTCTTTTCCAATATTAGCACATGATTCACAAGTCTTGCCTTTAATGGCTCTAGCATGTTTCTCCTTAAGATGAGCAACTTCAAGCTTATAGGCGCACAAGAGGCACAAGGTGTAGACTCAATTGTGTCCTTAAGCTTGGCATACTTAGCTCTAATCGCTTCTAGAATATCCTTAACTTCGTGTTCACGTTCTAAGCGAGAAAGAGCAAAAGCTAGATTTCACATTGCGAAGCATCCAACTTGCTGACTCTAAGCATTTTTCACATGGAGCAGATTTAACATCAATTAGCTCAGTTCTAGCATTTTCAAGTTGATGCAAAGCAATATCATGAGCAGATTGTAGTTTAGGCAGGTTAGAGTGCAACGCATGGCGGGATGAACATTCATCAACATCTAGACTCTTAGCATTCACAAGCTCTAATGTCAAATTCTCGACTTGTGATTCTAGATCCTTGTTCCTAGCCATGGTGAACTTTAAAGCTTTATCTTGACTAAGCAATTGCTCATACATGTTATCGCATCTAGCAGAAAGAACATCATAGGAAAGAGGTACCTCATCATCGTTATCGGCGTCGACGTCGTCGGCCATGAAGCACATGCCTGAAATCCTTGGCCTTCCCTTCTTGTCTTGAGGAAACTCATCCTCCTTGTCCTCCTCGCTCCCCGAGTCCACATCGCTCATGGATTGATCTCCAAAGCGGCAAGAACTTCGGTGAGCGACCTTCATGAGCTTGGCAAGATCATACTTGGGCTTGCCCCTTGAGGCTTCTTCCTAGCAACCTTCTCATGATTTCCCTTACCTTTCAACTTTTGGGGCGCTTGGCTCGGATGTGATATAGCTCTCCACACTCATAGCATGTCACAGGCCACCTCTCTTCTGCTTTCGACATTGTTATATGCCCGTGTGACTTTCTTGGCTAAAAGAGCTAAATCAACCTCAGAAGACTCTCAAACTCTTCTTCTTGAATAGCGATAAACACGCAAGAGAAAAACCGTAAGAAGACTCGGAAGAACCATCGAGTCCTTTGAGAGGATCACCACCAAAGCCATGTTATCCTTCTTAGGATTACCGCCTCTCTTGATCTCATGAGTTTTAGCTTGCTATAAAGCAGCTCCAAAGTGAGATTAGAGAGATCGACATTCTCCTCTATGGCGCTTGCCTTCATCTCCCACTCCTTGGTGTTGATTGTAGCCAAGAGGTGGGTGGCATTCTCAGATTGAGAGTACTCAATGTCAACAGACTCTCATCCGTTGATCACCTTGTTAAAGCGAGTAAAGACGCCATCGATGCTCTCACCAGACGCATCTCGAATTTGTTGTACTCTCGCTTGTAGACATTCTCGACGCACTTGCTTGATCCGGGACGATCCTCATGGTAAGTTTCGAGGGTGTGCCAAATCTCATGTCGCGATCGCAAGATTGCAAATCCTATCGTACTCTTGCCTACCAAGCCCAAAGATATAGAAGGTTCTTTGCCTTGTTGTTGTTAGCCAAAAGGGTCACTGGCCGTAGAGCAACCGGGCAAAATGAGCGGGCTCGAACAACCTCCCATATAGCTTGTCCTTCGCTCTCAAGGAAAACTCGCATGCATTCTTCCAATAGGCATAGTCGAGCCCATCAAAGACATGCGGCTTGGTCGAGTACTTATCCATCGCCAAGTTCGAAGACCGGTTAAGATCAAGATTGAACTAACCAGCTCGATACCACTTGTTGGACCGAAAAGGCGACTAGAGGGGGTGAATAGGAGCTCAAAAACTTTTTCACTTGAATGGATTCAACTTGTAAATCTCTTCAATAGCTATGAGAGCTATGAAGATCAATGATTAAGCCACGAGGAAGTCTTGTGTTGAATCCACTTTAACCCCCAAAGCTCAAAGAAACAAAATCGAAGAAGTCTTTGAAAAATCGTGAAATCGAACAACCGCAGTAAACAAAGCGGTCGTACCAATGTCTTGTATGACCGTAGGCAAATGAGCGGTCGTATCGATGTCGGTATGACCGTAGAGCAAGCGGGCGGTCGTAACGATTGTCTGGAAACACTCGACGAGCGAAAACCAAAATTGGCACAACTTTTGATCCACTTGGCCAAACGCTACGAGATTTGAAACACACCTTCCCAAAGAGGTTAGGAACCTATTCCAAGCAAAGAATGACTAGATCCACGTTAAAGTTCCTACCTTTCTTGAATTGAACGAAAGAGATTTCAAAACCGAGTTTCGAACCTAAACATGATCTAAACCTTGCTCGTGGGTGATGGATGATCAAGATGATCCTAGATGGGTTCCCACATGTCATAGCAAGTTAGATCACAGCAAGAAATCAAACAAAAACTCGCGGATCAAAGAAACACCTCAAATCATCAAATAGAGAGAAAGAAAGCAAATAGACTCATCTTGGAGAGAACTTTCTTTGGATTGATTTGATATGGTATTGGTTTACAGCCACTCCATCAAGGAGGACAAAGACTCAATACATGAGCACGAAATCAAATCCAACTCTCTAGAACCCTAACCTCCACTAATCCTCTCCCTAAGCAAACTAGGGTTTCAAACACAATGAAAGGGTTGAGGTGGCTGTCCAGCACACCCCCTATTTATAGTGGAGGCTTAGACCTTCTAGAAGAGTAACCCTAATGGGCTCCGTTAAGGCCCAAAACAAACGGGTCACACACGCACGCATCTCAAAGCGCCGTTTTCACTTTTCTTGACCTAATCCACTTCTTGACGCACCGACTTGCGCCGTGGGTTGGCATTAGGTCACCAAGGCGTATTGGTGAAGTTACCAAAATACCCTTCTCGATCTTTTGCAAAGACCGAGTCCCATCTTCGTGAAGCACCTCCATGCTTCGCCACGTGTAGGTTGATCAGCGGCTCTCTTCATGTCGGCAAGTCTCTCCCATCCGCTCCCATCGAAACCACCATGGCACTTGCACCGACCGCGCCGCTTGATCGAACCCGTCGCCCGAATCGCCTGTTCGGTCACCTTTGTCCTCTTGCGCAATGCTTGACTCCATTGACCTCACCCGCATCCCGATCGTTCGGACCTTAGCTCTCCAAGCTTAGTCCCGATCATCCTCGCCGCTGACCGTCATTGACCTCCAAGCAACTTTGCACATCAATAGACAAAGAAATCGAGTCCGGAACAAGTTCTTCACAACTTGACCCACGTTAGTCAAAACATGCATCATGCAACACATATGCCATGAAACCCATGAACTTGACCTAACCCAAAAGCAATTCTCCAATAGAAATGACAATCAAGACAAAATCGGTATTACCGCCATGTTATGGCGGTAGATTATCAAGATCATGTAGTATCAAGACACCATAATCTAGCGTCGTATCGCTACCTAGAGAAACCAAAACTCAAATTACACCCGCTAAAATATCAAACCGCCACCTAAAACACGAACGACCGGACTCGGTCATACCGCCAAGTATCTTAAGGTCGTGTCATGATGCGGTCGCATCGCTGCGTTACACGCCGGTATGACCGAAAATCCTGACACTTGCAGAAAACGCTGTTTCAACAAACCAAAAACGACATTGCCAATTGTAACATCATCCTAAGATCTCAGGCATATCCCCATGATATCCACACTGATGATCAGGTGATCTTCTCTTGAGATGCATATCGAGGTAGCTTCTATGTTTAAGTAGTTTTTGTAACCTTCCATCCACGATGAATACAGGATGAAGATAACTTCAAGAAAAAAGAAAAAGAAAAACTTTGCAACCACTTTTTCTTACACATCTCTAACGCGTGCAACAACCTCCTTGACCAAACATGACATGTCGTGTCATAGCCAATCGAGACGCAGTTGTTACATCCTTGAGGTAATGGGTTTTAAATGTGCCAAGGGTATATATATGGACCTTTTACCTCTCCTTAAGCATGTTTTCACCCTAGTTGCTTTTTACTTTTCTTTTCACCGAGTACCTTTCGTTCTCCACAAACCTTCGAAAAGAAGGATCCCACAGTCCGCCATTGAACCAAGGCAATAGCGGGATGGAAATCATCAAGGTTGACAACAGAGGAGCTTGAAGGACTGGAACAAGATGGGCATCTAACAGAGAAGGCGCTTATCGAGTGGCGTGCACCGGGGAGGGAGACTGAACCAAACCCTCTAGCCGGTTTCACGGTTCTTTTGGTGACTTATCTCAGGGCAGGCCTCCGCTTGTCTGAGAGTGTTTTCCTGATCAAAGTTCTTAATCATTATGGAATTAAATTGGTTCATTTTGTACCGAATTCAGTTCTGGTACTTAGTATTTTTGCCCAGATGTTTAAGGCGTTTTTAGGGATAGCCCTTAGTCTGCGTTTGTTTAGGTTTTACTACTAAATCATCCGCAATAAGAAAGGTGCTGGTGTTTTGGGCTCTTTTTATTTTAAATTTTAAGATGCCAGTAAGAGGGTGTTCCCCCTTTTGGCTACCAAAGATGCCAACCAGTCATGGAGCAAGGAATGGTTTTATTCCGAAGTTCCAAAAGAAAGTAGAATTACCTACAATCGCAATGCACCACCGGAGTGGTCCACCAAGAACCGAGCTGTTGACAAGGAAATTAAGCTCTTAGAGGATGAGAAGAGAGTGGTCCTAGTGATTAGCAACCTGGTAGAAGGAGGTCTATCTGGACAAAAGATTGTTCACGACTTCCTCAAGAACAAGATCTTCCCTCTTTAGAAGAAACAAATACTATCTTGCAATTATCATGTCCCTAAAAATGGTAACATTTTACTCATCTATTTACTTGAACTGATTTTATAGTTAAAGTAAAGTAACTTTTTATTATATTACAGCTCTCTCAAATGACGATGTCCTAACTAGGACTTCGATCCTGTTAAATCCCCGAACAAGTCAATATGATCTGGATAGTCTATCATATACTCGAGAACTTGCTAAACCTTAATTGACAAAACTAGATGATAGATTAGTTAATCTAACAGATCTTTTCTGTCATGATAATAAATTTCTAGAGACACATTGCCGTGCTTAAAGAGTAGTCCTGGAAACTGATATAATTAGATGGTGCTTTTCTATAATTAGATAACAAGGACGTACGTACACACTGTTGTGAAGTCCATTCAATGTGATTTTTGTTCATGTGCCTGTCTGATCTATGAAAAATTTCCAAGTCTGAAAATCCAGACGTTTAGTCTGAAATATATGCGCATATTCAAAGTATAGTTGCATAATCATCTGAATTAAAGCTAGTTTGCATAAGCATTTTCTTGCTGACCAGTAGTAGTTCAATAATTGATTGTACTGCTATTGGTTAATTTATTAGGGGCATTTTGATGATTTGCTCTACTATTTTCCTCGGTCATGTACGGCTAGTTTCTCAGGTCTCTAGGTAAAACATCTTTTTTTTAATATATATTTAAAGTATTGCTAATTTCTGTTGATCGGAGAGGTACCACTACTACAGAAAGGGTTAACACAGACGGTTCTAAATAGTCATCACAGACGGTTTATGAACCGTCTAAATTTATGTGTCTGTGATAACAGAAAGTTATCACAGATGGTTTTTGAGCCGTCTGTGATAAGCAATAATCCAGACGTTTTTTTTTATATAAACCGTCTGTGAAGACCAACTATCACAGACAGTTAGATGTACCAACCATCTGTGATTAGATAAATATCATAGATGGTTTTTGGTAGTAGCCGTCTGTGATTGGATACGTATTACAGACAGGTGTTAGTAGTAGCTGTCTATGATTAGATACATATCACATACGGTTGTTAGTAGTAGCAGTCTGTGATTGTATATATATCATAGACGTTTAGTAAAAATAGTCGTCTGTGATTTTCAACATATCACAGACGGTTGTTGGTGGTAGCCGTCTGTGATTAGATACATATCACAGGCGGTTAATAAAAATAACCGTATGTGATATCCTATATATCACAGACGGTTTTTGGTGGTAGCCGTATATGATAGTTTGCATTTACAGACGGTTTTTGGTGGTAGCCGTATATGATAGTTTGCATTTACAGACGGTTTTTGGTGGTAGCCGTCTATGATAGTTTGCATCCATAGACAGTTTATTTCATAAAACCGTCTGTGATAGTTCGTTCTATACCTAAATATTTTGGTTTTTCGGCTAGCCTCGGGTAATGCTAGCCATGCTCTCTGAAAAAAAGTACGTAGAAAACAGATATATCACAATTGATTTAATATAGAACAACTCAAAGTGATTTAAAAACTCAATATCAATTTCAAAGTGATTTGAATTACAACTCAAAGTGAATTATAATAAATAGGTGTCGCCGGGGTGAAACTCTCTATTCTACTTAATGATCTCCCCCGTGATGAAGGCGGCGAGCAGTCCTTGAACTTCCGCGAGTATGTCCAGATGGAAGGCACTTTCTTTGATTGTCATGCCCTGTCGCTAGCAAGAGTAAAGTAGTAAGCATATATATTTAAATTCATAATTACAAAATAATTATTGCGAGATTGACTAACAAACCTCTGGATCCTTCGTCTTAGCACTCATGGTTTCCAGTATATGACGACAAACGTAGAATGCACATACGTTGCCTTGTAGTAGTTGCTGGTGGCACTGCAAAAATAGAAGTGTGACATAGGATATAGGTATAGTCAGTTCGAGAGGCCAGGTTATGAAGTGTGATATAGGATTATTGTGCTGTAGCGGGTACCGGAAATCGCGTCCTGTGTCGTAGTGTGGCACTTCGTTCGTTTTGTATCCCTCCCAATGCAGCATAGGCGCTGAACGACCTACGCGATTCCAAAAAGTTATCATCGGCCATTTCAAACGAAGGAAGACTACAATATGAAGAAAATGAGCATACATATCGAGTACTTTTTGCACAAGGGTGAAGTCATGGTTTTTTCGACTAGGGAATCAAGGTATATTACCTTGTTCCACTTTGGTACAATGACTGAAAGGATCCAATGCTACCTAAGTTTGTCACTATAGTCATTAAAGCTAAGTTCGTGTTTCATATAAAGTACAAATAAAATTTTGTATAGCAAGTAGTGAAGCACTTACCCCTAGTTGTAGGGCACCAGTATGCAGTCCTTGTCGCGGTGAGCAAGCAACCCCTTCGTTATATATTTCTCGACGTAGGATGTATCTAGGTTGATGCATTGCTTAGAGATCAACTGTGGGTCGAGGAAACCCACCGGTTCTCGCGATTGTCGGGCTTCTTGCATCATGTATCTATACATAAGCAATGAGTTATGACATTTATCGGTATTGCGTGAATGTAGAACTTGATTGTACACACTTATAATGTCCAGCATCATAGAAGTGAGGCGTCGAGGGCATCGAGGTTGAATATATCAAATAAGTCTTCGAAGCCTACGACGAAGTAGCCCGGCTTGTGTCAGAAATGGTTCTCCGTGTAGCTGGCGGTGAATCCAGTAGGCCAATCTTCCCTCGCCTCATCAGTCTGTCGCATGTACCAGGCATGCAAAGTCACGCAAGCCAAACCAGTGTTGCGTAATATTGTGTCAGAGACCAACGACATTCTGAGGGAGAACGTCTTGGGCTTGTGAGGCACCTTAATCTTCTTTGATTTGGTCTTAGCGCCTCATGTGCTATTTGTCTTCCTGGAAGACAACTCGACACGCTTTTCTTGTTTCTTCGGCGCTGCCCCCACAGTAACCGATACGGAGGCCTTCTGAAGTGGGGATTGAGGTAGAGTCATTGAGGGTACTGTTGGAGAGGCATGGTCGTCGTGTGGAGATCGTGGCGCTGCAGGGTCAATGTCGATGTCCCTCTTGGGCCACTGGACATAAGTGTACAAGGCATCCCCTAGTGTTATGATGTGTTCATTCGAGGGCTTCTCTAGTGGGACAGCCATCAAATTATCATGTACCATGTCCACCTGGACCTTGCCGAAACCCTGCACCAGCTGGGCACTGCGCACCACTATCCCTTCCTGGCATGGATACACCAGCCCCCACCCAACCTCAATTGAAATGGACCCAACCAGCCTCACTTAGAGCCTACAGGGCATGGGCACCTACAAAATGACACACAACTAGCTAAGGCATCCTACAGGTCTGTCTTTGGAGCATTCCAGAGATGTACATTACCTAGATGATGTCGATAGGTAATTGGACGTCGCCAAGTTCAGAAAGTGCAAGTGTGGACGCGACTCTACTCAAATGTTGAGGGGGACTGGCTCCCAAAATCACGAGGGCGACTTGCGACTGGTTGATGAGTTGATTCATTTGTTCCTGCAATGATGTTAACTGTCCTTGAAATTGTGCAGTAATCTGTGCACTAATCTCCTCTTTCAACTATTCCACGCGCTCGGCCTTGGATCTCTTCTGACTCCTATACGCCTCGGAGTCGTGTGGTAATCCATGCATCCAAGGTACGTAAACCCCAAGACCTCACGTGTGACCCAGGTGCTCCTTATTTCCTAGGGCTGTGGATAGTATATCTTTCTCCCTGACTGCTTTGAATGAGCCTTGAGAAGATTGTGTACTCAATGTTTGCTGCAAGAGGTCATCATGTTATTTTAGACCCTACGAAGTTATGGACTTATTAACAACTAGGTAGTTCGACATATCTTACGGCGCTGGGACAAATCCCTCGTCCCGCTGTGTTTAGAAAGAGGCGGTGCGATGACGTGGTTGAGACCCTCGCTCTTAACCAGTTTCAGGCACGCTAGTCTATGATCTCAGCAAATGGATGAGAGACCTCCGACCGGATTGCCACATCGTCCTCACTCATATATTCCTGGATTTTACTTGTGTACCCAGTGGTGCCGAGTCTATGGTGGTGAATGTTTTGTGCCTAGGTAGCCTTGTTCGCCGCACTTTGTTGCTGAAATTCGTCCGTCGTCTTCATCCGCACAAAGGCGTCCTATGTATCCGACGACACGAAATGATACTTCATGCAGGGCGTCCGATCCTTGTTCATGTACTCCGTGACAAGCTTGCTCTTGAAGGTCTTCCAAGCGTGTCCCATCGTGAGGAACACCTGCCATCGCACGAGTTCGGAGACTTCTGGTGGGATCTCGAATGACATTGTAATTTCAGTCCATAGTTGCGCTTTCTCTACATTCGTCAGATCCTTCCATTTATGTGTGGTGTTGGGGACCCGTCCCCTTCCAAGTATATCGCAGTGGTTGAATCTCGCCGCTTTACGGGAAGTAGAGGGACCCAGTGATCTTCGGCGGCGTGATGGTCATTCGGCCCACATGCATTTTTGATATTCCTCTAGCATGTCGCTTTGGTACCACTTTCCTCAGAGATCCAGACGCATTCAGCGACGTCGATGACAACGGCAAAGATGGTACGGACGCCATCTCACTTACTTGCTATCTCGCAAGGTTGACAAATCAGTACTATATCAATAAATGATATTACTGCAAGATCAACAAATCAGTACTGCATCAATCAGGATAAAATGCTCAAAACATAGAACTTCACAACAAAATAAATCATTAATGAGAGTTCACTGTCAATATTTCAATTGAACCAACTACACAATATTTCAATTGACAGGAATATAAACAATGACTCAACAATAATAACAGTGAACAGAAGCTACCAATATAATGGAGCAAAATGACCAAACAATATTAACATAATGAAACAAAGGGATCTGATGAGCATAAATAACATGACACGGTATTAGAGAATCCAAAGCAGTGAGCTCATACCTCCCACAACATTACTAAGCAATATCTCCCAAGGCTAGATGTCGACGTCTGGAACTCTCGTCACAGAACGGACAAACAAGAATATAACAAAGGAAAATGGAGATTACTATCTGTTCACCAAGGGAATAAAAATGGTGAATATGTACTGCAAAGAGTATGCTCTGATTACAGGGAAAGTGACTGTGAATACATGTGGATTAGGGCTTAGATGTGAATCTATGTTATAAGGGCACATAGGCCGGGCTATTTATAGTTTTACAAGATTTGGCAGTTGGTTGCAGAGGTGCCTCTTCGCGCTAATGGTTGCATCTGTTCATGCCAATCGTCGCATCCTTTCGTGATGACTTTTGTTGTTGATATCTCCACGTGTAACCGCTATTAACCACACATGAGTAACCGCTTCCCAGGACCTCCTCCGCAGGGGGTGGTCCTGGGGAGGTTTTGGAGAGGTCCTAGAGAGGTCTTGGAGGAAACCATAGAGGAGGTCCAACCGGGCCTCTGGGAGAGTTTTTAGGAATGGTCAAAGGAAAGACTTTATAGGCTCATCTTCCGATTGTCTGATTAATCTTGGGCCCAGAAGATTAACTCATGCCTAGTAAAAATCTAAATTATCTATTAATAAGCAAATAAAGATATACCCAGATAATTGACTAGTCAACAATCCTCGTCAGCTAGCCCCTCAACTTCAAGTGAAAATAACTTACTTGAAGAGGTTTTTAACCAGAACTGGACTTGGTCAAGAAGATAGTTTTACTTGAGTTGTAAATAACTATTTCCTTTATGAAGCAGGAGCAGTAATGATATTTATGAAAGCAATTCCTGGAAGGACGTTTATGCTTTATTCTTTAGCGATTTATTAGGAACAAACTCTAAAAATCTTATCTGTTGAACTTCCATCTGGTTTATTCAATTCCACATCATATTATTGATCTATAAATAACCGTCTGGGAGAGTGGAACCTAAGAGAAATTCCTTTCTACCTTTCCTGTCTCCAACTTATCGTAGAACACTTAATCTCAAACTCCTGTAGTTTGAGTAGATGGTGTATCATGATAGTAGAGATCATGAAAAAGATAGATGTTATAGAATAAATTTGACTTTTTGAAAACCTTGATGTTATAATCTATGGATTTTACGCTTCCATGGTTTTCAAGAAGTCAATTCATTCAGTAAAATCTTCAAGAAATTGGTAGAAGAAAAATCCTGATGATCACGTGGTCTTCGCTTGAGATGCATATCAAGGTAGCTTCTATGTTTAAGTAGTTTTTGTAACCTTCCATCCACGATGAATACGGGATGAAGATAACTTCAAGAAAAAAAGAAAAAGAAAAACTTTGCAACCACTTTTTCTTACACATCTCTGACGCATGCAACAACCTCCTTGACCAAACGTGACGTGTTGTGTCACAGCCAATCGAGGTGCAGTTATTCCTTGAGGTAGTGGGTTTTAAATGAGCCAAGGGTACATGTACGGATCTTTTACCTCTCCTTATGCACGTTTTCACCCTAGTTGCTTTTTGTCGGACCCTAAATTTTGGATTTGGAATCCTTTGTGTCAAACTGTGCTATTCCCTGGATCAGTAGATAGTACACATAGATACATTGTTGGACCATTCCCATAATCATGTAAACTAAAGCAGACCGACGGTTAGGTCCATATTTACGACCATACTTGGTCGAAAAAGGAATTCCGAGGAGGTCTTGAAGAGATCCTGAAGGTCATAGAGATGTCCTGAAGAGATCGAGGGAGGTCCTGAGGATACGACAAACGGGGTACAGGAGGTCCTGAGGAGGAGGTTCTGAGGATACGATAAAAGGGGTACAGGAGGTCAGGAGGAGGTCCTGTGTAGGTCCTGGGGATACGACAAAAGGGGTACAAGAGGTCCTGAGGAGGATGTCCTGAGGATATGACAAAATAGGTAGAGGAGGTCCTGAGGATATCTTGAGGAGGAGGTCCTGAGGATACAACAAAAGGGGTACAGGAGGTCCTGAGGATGCGACAAAAGGGGTACAGGAGGTCCTGAGGAGGTCCTGAGGATACGACAAAAGGGGTACAAGAGGTCCTGAGGAGGTCCCGAGGAGGAGGTCCTAAGGATACGACAAAAGGGGTACAAGAGGTCTTGAGGAGGAGGTCCCAAGGAGGTCCTGAAGATACGACAAAAGGGGTACAGGAGGTCCTGAGGAAGAGGTCCTGCGGAAACGACAAAAGGGGTATTGGAGGTCCTGAGGAGGATGTCCTGAGGATACGACAAATGGGGTATAGGAGGTCCTGAGGAGGAGGTCTTGAGGATACGACAAAAGGGGTACAAGAGGTCCTGAGGATGTCCTAAGGATACGTCAAAAGGGGTACAGGAGGTCCTAAGGCGGTCTTGAGGAGGAGGTCCTAAGGAGTGGTCCTGGGAAGGTTCCTAGGAGGTCCTGAGTGGTCCTGTAGAGGTTCCGAAGAGGTCTTGGGAAGTGGTCCTAGAGATATCCCAGCCGTTGGTGGTATGACTACACTCAGTGCGGATCGTGCTCGGTGTGATTAGTGCTCGTAGGGACAGTGCTCGTATGAACAATTGAGTAATACAAGCCCGTAATTTAACATATATATATTTATACATAACAGGCCGTGTGGCCAATTATTTTTATAAAGGAGCCATGAACCGGAAATCTTACAAGAGTTAGAGTACAGAAACAAAGATAAGTGCGAAAGCAAAACAAGTCGCAGTGGATCCATTCACGCTACCCACAGGCAAGCGATTGGGGGTCTCGGCCTAAGCTTCATCATGTTCTGGTGCAACCTTCGAGTGGTAGTAGTAGTCGTATGGGTCTTGATCGCATGGGTCTGAAAAGCTTATAATGGATGAGCCTAAGTACACAACCGTACTTGCAAGCCAACACACAATGCAAATCGCATAGATGCAGGGCTAGTCAAAGGAAGTTTTAGAGTTCTTTTATATGCACAAGTTGTGTTTGAAATAGATAAGTAGTAGAAAATCCTGAGACTTAGCATTTTTAACAATTTGTTTTTATGAATGAATTTTCATTTGTAAAGTACTAGTGGAGGTCCCACCTCCTATACCATTGAGTGGCTCCATCCACCCAATGCTCGGGCTATCCCGTAATTACCACTGGTCCTCCACCAAGCCTTTATCAAATCCCTGGGGTCCCAACTCAGCCTTCCCTTTTCATCACAAATGGTTTTGTCAAAATGAAAGCTATATCAAGCAAGTTCTTAGCACCGCTCTTGACTGTGAGCACGACTATCCAGATAGTTTTCTTACTCTGCAGAGTTTGCACACTTTACCAACAAGAGGTAATCATCTTGATATATACACACGTTTCTTTAGACATGTGAATCAAGGGGAGATTACCACAAGGCCTTTACAATGCTCAACCTCGACGTAACTCCACCCGCTAAGGTTTCCACTGCCCGGAGCCACGCTGCTAGGAGGCCCCCTCTTGCGCCGTGTGGTTTTCCTGTGGCTTCTACCCTTATCCACGCCACACACCCACTAGTGGTGAAGCCACACTGAGATGAACAAATTAGTCAGCCAGGTCGTACCCATTATAGACTTGTGGTAGCACTATTTTTGCATGAGAGGTCAATCCAAGATTTGGTCCTTAATTGACTCGGGTGGTACATCCACATACCAACATTCTCTCGTGCCCCCGGCACTAGCCACTCTTTTCAAGCACCCGAGTCGAAAACAGTTTTTAGGTTTTCATTTGTTTTGAAAATATTCTTTAGTCCAACATATCAGCCAGGCTCCCAGCCTCGACCGCCCCCAAATCACGTTCAAAACATTTTTAATGATTGTGGTCGGGCAGTTTAATGCCTGCATGACATTGTATATATGCAAGGCTAAGTATGATGCTTAGATACAGACTTATCAACTAGTATGTAATCCATTAAGTCTAGGGTGACAAAGGATAATGTCCAAATTCAAGGATGGGAAGTTTATGCACAATTATTGTTAAGGCATTAACTATGAGCTAGACCAACATAGTTTGTTAAAACTTAGCAATGCAATTTCATAATTTAAAGCAATATAATTTGCAAAAGGTAGGTGCAATATGATCAAAGTGTTGACTCGCCTTGGTCGAGGTTCTACTGATCTTGTCCTGGATCAACCGGAGGTCCTTCGATCGCTTCGGCTTCTATATACGCAAGAATAACCAGAAGTCAAATAAACCCCGAGAAACTCAATTTGAAATCAACAATTAAATGAATTCAAATAAATCCAAATGCATTCAATGAAGGGAAACACTTGAAAAGGAAACATCCTTATCAGCGACAATTTGGAGAGTGTCAGACCAAGGGTCTTAGACTAGGTTGGCCGAAAGTATAGTTGAGTATGGTCATAACGTAGTGGTTGAGCTGTGCGCTCAAAACACCGTGATCGAACTATGTGGTCGCGGAGGTACTGTGACCAGGGGAGGTCGCGGAGGTACTGTGACTAGGGGAGGTCGCGGAGGTACTGTGACCAGGGGAGGTCGTGAAGGTACTGTGACTAGGGGAGGTCGCGGAGGTACCGTGATCAGGGGAGGTCGCGGAGGTACCGTGACCAGGGGAGGTCGTGGAGGTACTATGTCTGGGGGAGGATGTGGAAGTACTGTGACCAGGGGAGGTCGCGGAGGTGTTGCGGCCAGGGGGAGGTAGCAGAAGTGCACGACTTGGGGAGGTCACAGAAGTGTACGACCAGTGGGAGGTCGCGGAAGTGTACGGACCTGGGGAGGTCGCGGAAGTGTACGACTCGTGGGAGGTCGCGGAACGACCTGGGGAGGTTATGGAAGTGTACGGACCTGGGGAGGTCGCGGAGGTGTACGACTTGGGGAGGTCGTGGAGGTGTACGACCAGTGGGAGGTCGCAGAAGTGTACGACCTGGGGAGGTCGTGGAAGTGTACGGACCTGGGGAGGTCGCGAAGGTGTACGACCTAGGGAGGTCGCAGAAGTGTACGACCAGTGGGAGGTTGTGGAAGTGTTACAACCAGTGGGAAATCGTGGAAATGGTATGACCAGGGGAGGTCGTGCAAGTACTATGACCAGGGGATGTCGTGGAGACTTAACCATGCATAGCCGGATGAGAGAAGTCTTCGGCTACACAACATTGATCGAAAGAAGCAAAGGTTCGACTGCATTAACGCGGTCAAATGAGCCAATGAAACAGCCAGAGGAAGAACTAGAGAACCATTAGAGAAAGAACAGGGTAGCTCAAGCAAGGAGGAGTATCTGAGCCATTAGGAATTTACCGGTACTGAGCTGGGGGAAACGAACTAGCCGGAGCTGAGCTAACAATGGTGGACCGCGACAGCGAGAGGAACTCCGCGCTACAGTAGTGGCTTGAGGGAGGAGGGTGGTCTTCAATCTTCAGGGTAGCTCCATGGAGGTGGTAGATCGTCCTTCAGGGATGTCTTGTATTGTTTTGGTTAGAGGGAAGGAAGTACGGGGCCAAAGGCGACCCCGATGGCGTCGACAGCATAGACGGTGAGGTGACGGCGCTCTGCCGAAGCGAGCGCTTGAGCCTGACTAGAACTCGAGTTCTCTTGAAGAAGAAAGAAAGTGAGGCTAACACTGGAATGGCAAAGAAAGGAAACAAGGGCTTGAGCAACTATGTATAGGCGCTTTGTACAAAGACGACAAGGAGTGGTCGAGTCAAGTTGAGTGGCAAGACAAAGGCTTGGTGAGTGATGGTTTGAGTGACGGCTATTAGTGGCCGAATGACAGGACCAAATAAGAAAATATGTTGCAGTCCAAATAAGACTTGTGTTAGCAAAAGAGAAAGTTCAAACAACTCTCAAAATGCGATCAATAAGAACAACACTAGCTATCACATAATTTTTTTAAAAAATTCCCATATTTTTGCATTTATGGATTTTTGGGCTGTTACAAACCCTACGCCCCTGAGGAAGAATCTTGACCTCGAGATTCAAGGTTCGAAGACCTCCTAATCGACTAGGCCTACATATCTATAGACAACAGAGACTGGACGTAGAGGAGCTTACGATCAGGAGCTGGTCGTGGAGAGACTCACGACTAGGTAGTGGTCGTGGGAATGCTTACGACCATGGAGTGGTCATAGAAAAACTTACAACTATGAGGTGGTCGTAGGGATACCTACGACCATGGGGTGGTCGTAGAAACTACAGTGGTCGCACGAGGTCTATCAGATCCTTGTTAGTTACAAAACAAATGGGGGTATTCTGTTTTCAACAAGTCTTCTCGCTCCCACGTAGCTTCGCCTTCTGTGTGGTTTCTCTATCTGACCTTGTACAAGCGGTATACCCAGTTCCTTGTCTACTTTTCTACAACTTCTAAGATTTCAACTGGGTGTTTGGCATACGACAAATCCTTGCCCAGCTCGATGTCTTCCAATCGGGTTTGCTCTTCGGGCACATGGAGGCATTTCTTGAGTTGGGATACATGGAACACGTTGTGTATGTCGGACAACTGCTCAGGCAGCTCTAGTTGGTAAGCCACTTCTCCCTTCTTGGCGACGATCTGGTATGGCCCTATATATCTCGGTGCAAACTTCCCTTTGACCTTGAATCTTTTGGTTCCTCTGAGAGGAGAGACCTTTAGGTAGACAAAGTCTCCTATGTTGAACTTCAACTCTCTACGACGACAGTCAGCGTAGCACTTCTGTCTTGATTGTGTCGCCAGCAGTCGGTCCCGAATGAGACGCACCTTGTCTTCAGCTTCCTTTAAGCAGGCTGGTCCGAAGAGGTACCCTTCCCCGGCTTCCGACCACAACAAAGGTGTTCGGCATTGTCTTCCATAAAGGGCTTCAAAGGGGGACATCTTCAGACTAGACTAATAACTATTGTTGTATGCGAATTCGGCATATGGTAGGCACTTCTCCCAATCGGCAGCGAACTCTATAGCGCAAGCCCGAAGCATGTCCTCCAGGACTTGATTCACTCTTTCAATCTGACCATCGGTCTGAGGGTGGTATGCTGTGCTGAAGGCCAGATAGGTACCCAAGGCCTCATGAAGGCTGTCCCAAAAATGGGAGGTGAACTGTGAGCCCCTGTCTGAGACAATTCTTTTGGGCACCCCATGTAAGCTGACTATCTGAGACATGTATAGCTCTGCTAGCTTGTCACCTTTGTAGGTGGTCTTCTCCAGAATGAAATGGGTAGTCTTAGTGTAATACCCTGAGTCCTGAGTAGAGAGATTTTATTCGGGGAAAAAGGTTTAGAGTAATTTCAGTTTTGGAGGGAGGGTTTAAAGAGATGGGCCTCCGGCCCAGGGTCCTTTGGCCTAATGGCCGGCCAACAGCCCAAGGCCCATGGCGCCTCCACCCCTCCAAACCCTAGGCATCCTCCTTTTCTTTTTTCCTTTGGCTGCTTCATTCACCACCAGCCGCCGCCCCTGCTGTTTTTGGTGGTGGCGCCCCCTGCTGCCCCAAACCGTTCTCCCTCCTCCATTGGTGGCAGCCCTCCTTCCTCCATTAGTGTTAGCAGCTTCTCCCTCCTCCATTGGTGGTAGCCCTCCTTCCTCTATTGGTGGTAGCAGTTTCTTCTTCCTCCATTGGTGGCAGCAGCTCCTCCCTCCTCCTTGGTGCTGCCGGCCAAATCAAGGAAGATCAGCTGGGAGGCCGTCGTCCATTGGTAATTCGTGCAAGGATCAGCGTCTCACGCGTCTCCTAGAGTATCATCTCACATCCCTGCTGTTTGATTCAGATTCATTCTTGGTAGAGGTTGGTTATTGGTTCATCGATAGTGTTGTGTTCAGATTCAGATTGCTGTTCTCTGTTCAACGTTGATTTTCATTTAGATCAAGGCCGAATTAGGACTTGTGATCTCTTAGAGAGTTGTATATTATTTCGGCAGGTTTCCATAGCTTCTAAGTTCACCTGAATCCGAGTTATGGTTTGAAAGATACGACCATTTATGTACCACTGTCCAAAACATCGATTAATTCCCAGCAGTCACTTTGCGTAGCAAATTGAGCATTGTTAAGTTCCGAATCAGGAATCCTCTCTATTATTAGAATTGTATTTTACTGTCTTATCTTTCCATAGCCACCAAGATCACCTACTTCCGACATATGGATCAAAAGTTATATTAGTTTTATTCTTGCTGTCCAGATTTCTGGTGAGATGAATCTGTTGAATTACCTCCTAAAATATGTTTATGTTAGAGGCAAATTCAGGGTTTCCACTCAAATAAATTGTTTTAGAAAATCTCGTAACCTTTCCAGAATGCCAAAGAACGCCCCAATCGGAGTGGTAGATCAAGATTTACGCTATCTTCTTAATTTACTGCTGTACGTTTCGTCGGGACGGAATCTGTCTTTCATGTTCAGCTGCCTGTTAGTATATTTCCTTGGCTGATTTGGATTATCTCCCCAACTAGGTTTTCGTAGATATGTTTGTTAAGTTTCTCTAGGAACTGGGGTTACCTCATTCCGAGTCCCAATTTAATAGTTATGGCCTTTTCCGTGCCGCTGTCCAGATTCACTTATGTGTTGGTGTGGTCTGTTTTAGACTAAGTCTATTAGTTAACTCTTGGGTGTTCTGGAATGCGTTGTAGAACGTTAGTGGAAGCGTCCTGTTATATGTTGTTCTTATATCGAGTATATATTGTGTAGGCGGAGAGACTTCAGGTTTAGGAGCACCACCATTGCCTACTGACGCGTCGCATCGCGGAAGGCAAGTACTTTAACGTTCTTGATTATAAAATGTGAATGCCTGATGTTGGTATTGTGTTCCTAAGATCCATGTTAATATTTAATGTTCATGTTACTTCCATGTATGTTATCTCCATGATTATAGAGCATGTCTTTTCAATATTCATATTTCATTCCATGCATCCATCATTCATGTTTCATCCACGGGAGTGGATTAAAAAGACCCATCAATTCCAGTATGGGCACGTAAGACCCACCATTCCAATGTGGGCAGTTTGGGACACCGGTATGAAACGTTCTTCATACGGGACTTGGATCCCCGTATTTTGTTAAGTGCGGGCTTAGGTGAACAACGACGGGTGTGTCACCAGCAATACCGGTATATGCATGTGTGTAGTCCCTTCATTTCATGCAATTCATTCATTACATCCATTCCAGTATTTGTTCTATAATTTATTCATATTGTTCAATGATGTTGTCATAAACATGGTTGTTGTATGTGCCATTTAACTACTGTACTTGCTGAGTCTCGGACTCACTTTTGCGCTGTTTGTTTATTTTAGGTGATCATTGAGGCTGGCTCTATTGGGAGGGAGTAGGCACACACTTCTCATTCACATCACATTAATCAAGTCCATGATTACATTTTTGTTCCATTTCTCATTCGTTAATTGATAAACTGTAATAAATAAAGTTGGTTGTGGTTGATGACCTCTCCCACATTATGATTGAAGTAGTACTGCGTGTGATCTTCGATCATCGTTTTAATATAATTGATTGATTTCCGACTATACTTTTGTGATGGTTCTGTTACTTATTGATTCCTTTATTGTCTTGATATATTTGGTATTTGGAACCTCGAAAGATAGCTAACTATGCAGGAGGTCTTTTTAAATTTAGAATTTTGTCTTGATTTAATTTTGTGAACATGTTAGTTTAGTAGCATTCGGGCCCTTGTCGACCGGGGTGTTCTGATTAGTATCGAGCGGGCTTTAGGTCCGTGGTTAATAGAAATTTATTAAAATGACACATTTGTGCATGATGGCGGGATGGGTAATTCGTGGCTTCCGCAATCCTATTGCTATGTTTCATTTGCTTAGAAATTGATGAAATGTTTCTGTGCTTCTATTACTGTTAAGTTGAACATTTAGTTTTTATGCTTTGGTGTTCTTAGATGGCGAGGGGTAGAGGCAATGGTCGTGGAGCGGCCTGTGGCCATGGTCGTGGACGCAATCCGGCCGTGTCTTCATCTTCGTCCAAGGAGACTCTTGGTCTTCTTCTTTGAGGGTTGCTTTTGCTTTCGGCCCAGCATGGCTTCGAGCCGCGTCATTTGCTATCATTTAGAATTTTCAGAGGGAGAATTAGGAACTCCGTCGACAAGTCTGAGCAGCCCTTCCTCTCTTGTTGCACTAGTTCGCGGAACTTCTTCTTCTTGAAATACCACCCAAGGCTAGAATGTGCCTCTGCGAGTGGATGTCACTTCGTCTGGACACCTTCGACGGAGCAGGTACTCCGGTTCAGGCTGCAGATTGGTTGCGATACATGGAGACCTGATTCGGTGCCCTAGAGATGACTTCAAGCGAGAAGCGCGGTTAAGTAACCTTTCAAGCTGAAGGGTCAAGCTGATATCTGGTGGGAGGGGGTCCTATCTGCTAGGACACTAGTGCAGGGACCAGTCACTTGGTAGGTATTCGTGGAGCAATTCAGGACAAAATTCTATCCGGATTCCTTTGTTGAGAGGATGGAGCGATCCTGGCGACATTTGTTCAAGGAAAGATGTCGATGTCGAGTCGAGGTCGATTCAACAATCTGGTCCGCTTTGTACCAAAGAAGGCCAATGATGATCGGGAGAAGGCCAAGAGGTTCCGCAGGGGCCTCATTTGAATCTTGCCACGTCTGAGGCGGCGGCTGCGTGATTTTAGCTCCGTGGTCGGCGGGCGGGAATGGGCGAGAGAGATCTTTCTTCTCGTGAGGCAGTGCTAGTGGCCTGTGCCTCTCTGCCGGTGGTTCTGTGGTGGCGTAGCGAGTTTTGGTGGGGAGGTGGGTCATCTCGGTGACCTGCTCCCAAGAGGTTTCAGGTGAGTTAGCATACCTGTCCTGTTCAGCAGTGGCAGTCTTCCTCATCGGCGCCACGTTCTTCGTCATCCACACTTCAGATGCATCTTGCTCCAGTAGGTCAAGGTATGAAATGCTTCAGGTGTGGTGGAGAGCACCGGGCATCAGAGTGTTCTTTCAAAGGGACATGTCGTCAGTGTGGTCGGGAAGGCCACAAGTTGTCGATATATGTGAAGAACCCGGCGAGCATTATCAAATGGGAGCGGTCCCAACAGCGTCTTCTTCGGTGCTCCTCGAGGTTCGGCCGCACCCTAGCCGCTATTCACGCACCTCGCTTTTCTTGAGATGGGCTCCTTCGGCAGCATTTACTCCTGCACCTCCTGCGGGGTTCTACTAGAACCCCGTTCCATCTGCACCGCCGTCGTTCGCTTCACCTGCTGCAGTTCCTGTTCACCCTACGTAGAGTGTCGGTGCGTCTTCTGCTCCGGCACCATCGGGAGTCTACGCCATGCCTACTCCTGCGACTTTGGGCCGTCCTGATGTGGTGACAGGTACTTTGCTAGTCGATTCGCATGAGGCTTTAGTTCTCTTTGATTCTGGGGCTACCTATTCTTTTGTGTCTCTGGAGTTTGCTAGAAGGGCGGGGTTGGGTTTGCAGAGTATTTCTGAGTCTGTGGTAGTCAGTTCTCCAGGGGGTCTTATTTCTAGCTCTACGGCTTGTCCGGGCTGTTCAATCACTATTGATGATGAGAACTTCACTGCTAACCTTATGGTAATTCAGTTGTCACCATTCGACGTTATTCTGGGCATGGACTGGTTATTCAATTACCGTGCCAAGATATGTTGCATCTGGAAGACGGTAACTTTGCAAGCCCCGTCTGGGGAAGAACTGGTGTTTCAGGGCAGTGCACCGTCTGATTCCTTATTCGTATTGGCTAGTCTGTTTCCCAGACTTCGGACCTCAACCATTGGGTTGCTTTGGTCTCTCAGCGAGAAGGCTGATTCCTCACTACGCGTTGAAGAGATTCTTGTGGTGAATGAGTTTCCTGATGTTTTTCCTATGGAGCTTCCTGGAATGCCGCCAGCGCGGAAAGTGGAGTTCCGGATTGATCTTATTCCGGGAACTCAACCTATTTCAATATCTCCATACCGGTTGGCACGACCCTTCCAAGAGGAGTTGAAGAAGCAATTGGACGATCTTTTGTCCAAAGATATGATTCGGCGTAGTGTTTCTCCGTGGGGAGCGCCTGTTTTATTCACTAAAAAGAAAGATGGCAGTTGGCATATGTGCGTGGATTATCGGGCTCTTAATCATGCTATTGTGAAGAATAAATATCCTTTGCCCCGCATTGAGGATCTCTTTGATCAGCTGAAGGGAGCTAAAGTATTCTCCAAGATTGACCTTCAGTCAGGTTATAACCAAATTCGAGTTCGGGAGCAAGATATCGAGAAGACAGCTTTCTCTACGAGGTATGGCCATTATGAGTATAATTTTATATCTTTTGGACTAACAAATGCTCCTGCAGTTTTCATGGAAGCGATGAACAGTATGCTGCATCAATACCTTCATGATTTCGTTGTGGTGTTCATTGACGATATTTTGATCTATTCCAAGACGGAAGCGGATCATGGTCAACATTTGAGGTTGGTTCTCGAAGCTTTAAGAGAAAACCAATTTTATGCCAAGCTAAAGAAGTGTGAATTCTGGATTTTTGGGCCATGTAATTAATTAAGAGGGCATTTTAGTTGATCCTAGCAAGATTTCAACAGTGGTAGTGTGGAAGAGGCCGACCAATGCCAAGGAAGTGAGGAGTTTTCTGGGTTTAGCTGGCTATTACCGGCGCTTCGTGGAGGGTTTCTCAACCATTGCTAGACCATTGTCTCAATTGATGCAGAAAGGTGTCAAATTTCAGTGGTCAGATGCGTGTGAGCGCAGCTTTTATACTTTGAAAGATAGATTGGTGACCGCTCCAGTTCTTACACTTCCCGAGCCTAGGAAGCGGTTCACTATTTATTCAGATGCGTCTATAGTTGGGCTTGGTTGTGTGCTCATGTAGGATGGCAAGGTGATTGCCTATGCATCGAGGCAGTTGAAGAAACATGAGCAGAATTATCCTACTCATGATTTAGAGCTTGCAGCAGTGGTTCTTGCTTTAAAGATCTGGCGCCATTACTTGTACGGCGAATCTTGTGATATATTCACTGATCATAAGAGTCTGAAATACATCTTTACCCAGAAGGATTTGAACCTGAGACAGAGGAGGTGGTTAGAGTTGATAAACGACTATGATCTCACCATTCAGTCACATTGCGTAGCAAATTGAGCATTGTTAAGGTCCGAATCAGGAATCCTCCCTATTATGAGAATTGTAGTTTACTGTCTTAGCTTTCCATAGCCACCAAGATCACCTAATTCCGACATACGGATCAAAAATTACGTTAGTTTTATTCTTGCTATCCAGATTTCTGGCGAGATGAATCTGTTGAATTACCTCCTAAAATATGTTTATGTTAGAGGCAAATTCAGGGTTTCCACCCAACTAAATTGTTTTATAAAATCTTGTAACCTTTCCAGAATGCCAAAGAATGCCCCAATTGGAGTCGTAGATCAAGAGTTACGCTATCTTCTTTACTGCTGTACTTTTCATCGGGACGGAATATGTCTTTCATGTTCAGCTGCCTATTAGTATATTTCATTGGCTGATTTGGATTATCTCCCCAACTAGGTTTTCGTAGATATGTTTGTTATGTTTCTCTAGGAACTGGGTTCACCTCGTTCCGAGTTCCAGGTTAATAGTTATGGTCTTTTCCGTGCCGCTGTCCAGATTCACTTATGTGTTGGTGTGGTCCGTTTTAGACTAAGTCTATTAGTTAACTCTTGGGTGTTCGGGAATGCGTTGTAGAACGTTAGTGGAAGCGTCCTGTTATATGTTGTTTTTATTTCGAGTATATATTGTGTAGGCGGAGAGGCTTCAGGTTTAGGAGCACCGCCATTGCCTACTGACGTGTCGCATCGCGGAAGGCAAGTACGTTAACGTTCTTGATTATAAAATGTGAATGCCTGATGTTGGTATTGTGTTCCTAAGATCCATGTTAATATTTAATGTTCATGTTACTTCCATGTATGTTATCTCCATGATTATAGAGCATGTCTTTTCAATATTCATATTTCATTCCATGCATCCATCATTCATGTTTCATCCACAGGAGTGGATTAAAAGATCCATCAATTCGAAAGATGGGCACGTAAGACCCACCATTCCAATGTGGGCAGTTTGGGACACCCGTATGAAACGTTCTTCATACGGGACTTAGATCCCCACATTTTGTTAAGTGCGGGCTTAGGTGAACACCGACGGGTGTGTCACCAGCAATACCGGTATATGCATGTGTGTAGTCCCTTCATTTCATCCAATTCATTCATTACATCCATTCCAGTATTTGTTCTGTAATTTATTCATATTGTTCAATGATGTTGTCATAAACATGGTTGTTGTATGTGCCATTTAACTCTTCAGATTTGCCGAGTCTCGGACTCACTTTTCTTATTGTTTGTTTATTTTAGGTGATCATTGAGGCTGGCTCTATTGGGAGGGAGTAGGCACGCACTACTCGTTCACTTCACATTAATCAAGTCCATGATTACATTTTTGTTCCATTTCTCATTCATTAATTGATAAACTGTAATAAATAAAGTTGGTTGTGGTTGATGACCTCTCCCACATTATGATTGAAGTAGTACTGCGTGTGATCTTCGATCATCGTTTTGATATAATTGATTGGTTTCCGACTATACTCCTGTGATGGTTCTGTTACTTATTGATTCCTTTATTGTCTTGATATATTTGACTGTTGGAACCTCCAGTATAGCTAACTATACAGGGGAGGTTCTGCCGAAATTTAGAATTTTATCTTCTGATTTAATTTTGTGAACATGTTAGTTTAGTAGCATTCCAGGCCCTTGTCGGACTAGGGTGTTACACTTAGTCAATCTATCAATGACGACCCAGACTGAATCATACCCCAACCTAGTCTTTGGCAGACCAGTAATGAAGTCCATGCTGATTTCTTCCCATTTCCATTCAGGTAGTCGTAGGGGCACAACAGATCGCGAAGCTTACGGTGTTGACTTTGATCCACCGGCACACATCTGGCGATACTCATACCTGCGATATCCCTCTTCATTCGTGGCCACCAATAGCGTTGCTTCAGATCTTGGTATATTTTGGTGCCACCCGGATGAATTGAGTATGCTGATTCGTGGGCCTACATGAGGATCAACTCCTTTAGATCCTGCTGGTGGGGCACAAAGATGCGCTTTCCATACCGTAGGATGCCCTGATCATCTTTCGTCATTTTGGAGGACTTCCCTTGCTCCATGAGCTATTGGAGCCTTTCGGTGCTGGTGTTCCCCGCTTGCGCGGCTTTGATCCTTTCTTCCAAGGTCAGGTGGACCTCCAAGAAAGAGAGGCTCCCTTGTGGCACTATCTCCAGGTTTAGCTTCTCAAATTCTTCAAAGAGAGCAGGTTGTTGATCATGAGTCACAATGTGGTTACAGTAGGACTTCCTGCTCAGTGCATCAGCCACCACATTGGCCTTGCTCGAGTGATAGTGAAGGTCCAAATCATAGTCCCTGATGAGCTCCAGCCATCTTCGTTGCCTTAGGTTAAGATCTGGCTGGGTGAAGATGTAGTTGAGGCTCTTATGATCTGTGTATATGATGCAATAATTTCCGATGAGGTAGTGATGCCATATCTTCAGTGCATGAACTACGGATGCCAATTCCAGATTGTGAGTTGGGTAATTCTCTTCATGTGGTCGAAGTTGTCGAGATGCATAGACTATCACCTTCTTGTCTTGCATCAGCACACTTTCTAGCCCTTCACGAGAGGCATCACAATATACCTCGTAATCCTTATGGATATCAGGGAGGACCAAGACTGGGGCAGAGGTTAAGTGAGCTTTTAGTGCTTGGAAACTCTTCTCACACCCTTTGGTCCATTTAAACTTCCTTTCCTTCTTCAGCAGCTAGGTGAGGGGTTGGGCAATTTTGGAGAACCCCTCAATGAATCGGCGGTAGTATCCCGCCAATTCGAGGAAGCTCCTAACTTCGGTCACCAAGGTAGGTGGCCGCCACTCAAGGATGGCCTCCACCTTGGTCGGGTCCATGGTTACTCCGTTTGTAGATATCACATGACCCAGGAAGCTAACATCGAATAGCCAGAACTCGCACTTACTGTACTTGGCATACAGCTGATGCTCCCTGAGTGTTTCTAGCACCAATCTCAGGTGTTGTGCGTTCTCTTCGGCATCCTTGGAGTAGACCAGAATGTTATCAATGAATACCACCACGAATCGGTCCAGGTACTCCATGAACACCTTGTTCATCGAATTCATAAAATAGGCCGGGGCATTGGTTAGTCCAAATGGCATAACAGTGAACTTATAGAGGCCGTATCGGGTAGAGAAGGTTGTCTTGGGGATGTCTTCAGCCCTGATCTTCAACTGGTGATACCCTGAACGCAGATCTATCTTGGAAAACTTCGTTGCCCCTTTGAGCTAATTGAACAGGTTGTCAATCTTGGGCAACGGGTACTTATTCTTGATAGTAACTTCATTTAGGGACCGGTAGTCTACACACATCCGCATGCTGCCATCCTTCTTCTTCACAAATAGCACCGGAGATCCCCATGGAGAAGAGCTTGGTCTAATATACCATTTTTCCTGTAGCTCTCGAATGTGCTTCTTCAGCTCCTCGAGTTCATTCACTAGCATCCTATAAGGTCTCTTGGACATGGGTGCAGTCCTAGGCATCAGCTCTATGATGAACTCTATATCCCGATCTGGTGGTCCTCCTGGCAATTCTTCCTGAAAGACGTCAGGGTATTCTTGTACCACTGGCATTCTCTCCAGAGGAACACCTATGGCATAACAGACTGCCCTTTTCCATCGGAAGGGTTTGTCCATCTTGACTACGACCACCATGCCAGGTCCTTTGGTAAGACTTATGGTTCTATTGGTGCAGTCTATTACCCCTTGATACCTAGCTAGCCAATCCATCCCGAGGATGACGTCCAAAGTCTGGGCCTCTAGCACCATCAAGTCCACGGGAAACACTATTCCCTCTAACAGAATTTCCACCCCAGGGCTTACTAATTTGGCCCATAATAGTCCCCCAGGTGAGCTAAGCTCTAAAGGCTTCTTGAGAACAAAAGTTGGCAACTGCCAACGATCCACAAATTTGCGGGAAATGAAGGAATGCGATGCTCCAGAATCGAAAAGAACACATGCTGGTGATGAATTAACTGAAAACGTTCCCATCTGCACTTCTAGTGCCACATGTGCTTCCTCAGCCGTGACGTGGTTCACCCGACCTCGCCCTTGGGTTGGTGCTGATCCAGGTGTTGATGAAGTCACGGGCCTTCCTCTTGCTACTGTCTCGGGGGTGTGCTGCACTTGTGCCAAGGTACTTCCCACATTGAAATTGACAGGTGTGAGGGTCTTGCGTGGGCAATTGTGGGCGTAGTGCCTGGGTTCGTTACAGTTGAAGCACAACTAGCCGGCAGGTAGTGTACCGGCTTGTTGAGGCTGACTTGGTCGAACTCGGGTGGTGTATGAGGCACCACCGGGCCGATTTGCTGGAGCTGAGGACCGGGGTAGAGTGGTCGGGCGGGAGCCACTACCAGATGGTGCACCATAGGATGGTTGTGCACTAAAGGACGGTCCCCGAGGAGTACCCATCTTTCGCTTACGAGTGGCTTCGAATGTCTTGCGTTCATTTTCTAGGAGCAATGCCTTGTTGATCAGTTGTTGTAAGTCTTGAAAGTCATGCACGATCAGCTGCACTCGCAGTCCATCACGCAGCCCCTCCATGAAGCGGTCGATCTTCTCTTCCTCTTTCGCTATGTCATTCTGTGCATAGCGAGCTAGCTGGTTGAACCGAGTAAGGTACTCAGTGACTGAGGAATTGCCTTGCTTCAAGGTTCTGAATTCATTCCTCTTCATGTGCATGATACTTGTGGGAATGAAGTTATTTTGGAAGGCTTCCTGTAACTCGGCCCATCCTACTTCGGCTGCAGCCTGTGCTCCTTCTTCGGCAGCTTTTGCTTCAGGTTCTTCAACCACCCTTGCTGCTAGGTATTTATCCCACCAGTCGGCAGCTGGCCCCATGAGCTGGTTTGTTGCATACACCACCTTGTCTTCCTCTCGACATCGAGCCAGAGTCAACTTCTTCTCTATAGTACGAAGCCAATCTTCAGCTTCCAGTGGCTCACTTGCACTAGAGAAGACAGGAGGCTTGGTGCGCATAAAGTCCTCGAGCTCGGACCCATGGTGGCGGCTCCGACTTAGCGACCAAATGCTAATGCTTGTAGTAATTTGGGTCTATTGCGCCATCACTTGGGCCATTGCGGGGTGCTCAGGTGGTGGTGTTACTAGTGCTGGTACTGGGCCGTGTCCACGGCCACGACCACGACCCACAACTACTCTCCTTGGAGGCATCTGTTAACGAGAACTCTTGAGAGAACAGTACACGGCAACACCAGGTGATAAAAGAAAAGGAGTCATCATGAGTCTATCTAATACTCATGACACAAAACAGCATGTTCAAAACCAACTGGTAAAGATCAGGGAGACGCATTTAGAGCAAAGACGAATCCAGCAACATCGAGAGAAAAGAGTAACCAGAAAAAGCCAGAATAAAATACATATATATATATACTTTGAAGGGCTGCTAAACTGTTCCCTAGTGTGTGGTCCTAGGTTTCTATCGACCAGCTAGCTAAGGCTGTTACCCTACAGTCGTGGGCTCTGATACCAAGTCTGTTGGACCCCAAATTTGGGATTTGGAATCCTCTGTGTCAAACTGTGCTATTCCCTGGATCAGTAGATAGCACACACAGATACATTCTTGGACTATTCCCATAATCATGTAAACTAAAGCAGACCTATGATCAAGTCCATATCTACAACCATACTTGGTCAAAAAAGGAATTCTAAGGAGGTCTTGAAGAGATCCTGAATGTCACAGAGATGTCCTGAAGACATCGAGGGAGGTCCTGAGGATACGACAAACGGGTATAGGAGGTCCTGAAGATACAACAAAAGGGGTACATGAGGTCTTAAGGAGGTCCCAAGGAGGAGGTCTTGAGGAGGAGGTCCTGAGGAGGTCTTGAGGATACGACAAAAGGGGTACAGGAGGTCCTGAGGAGGAGGTCCTAAGGAGGTCCTGGGGATACAATAAAAGGGGTATAAGAGGTCCTGAGGAGGTCGTGAGGAGGAGGTCCTGAGGATACGACAAAAGGGGTACAGGAGGTCCTAAGAAGGTCCTGAGGAGGAGTTCCTGAAGATACGACAAAAGGGGTACTGGAGGTCCTGAGGAGGAGGTCCTAAGGATACGACAAATGGGGTACAGGAGGTCCAGAAGATATGACAAAAGGGGTACAGGAGGTCCTGAGGAGGAAGTCCTGATGATACGACAAAAGGGGTACAGGAGGTCTTAAGGACACGACAAATGGGGTACAGGAGGTCCTGAGGAGGATGTCCTAAGGATACGACAAAAGGGGTACAGGAGGTCCTGAGGAGGAGGTCCTAAGGAGGTCCTAAGGATACGACAAAAGGGGTACAGGAGGTCCTGAGGAGTTCCTGAGGATACGATAGAAGGGTTATAGGAGGTCCTAAGGAGTGGTCCTGGGAAGGTTCCTAGGAGGTCCTGAGTGGTCCTATAGAGTTTTTGAAGAGGTCTTGGGAAGTGGTCCTAGAGATATTCCGGCCGTTGGTGGTATGACTACACTTAGTGCGGATCGTGCTCGGTGTGATTAGTGCTCGTAGGGACAGTGCTCGTATGAACAATTGAGTAATACAAGCCCATAATTTAACATATATATGTATACATAACAGGCCGTGTGGCCAATTGCTTTACAAAAGAGCCATGAACTGAAAATCTTACAAGATTCAAAGTACAAAAACAAAGATAAGTGCGGAAGCAAAACATGTCACAGTGGATCCATTCATTCTGCCCACAGGCAAGCGACTGGGGGTCCCGACCTAAGCATCATCATCTACTGGTGCAACCTCCGAGTGGTAGTAGTAGTCGTAGGGGTCTTGATCGCATGGGTCTGAAAGATTATAATGGACGAGCCTGAGTACACAACCGTACTCGCGAGCCAACACACAATGCAAATCGTATAGATGTAGGGCTAGTCAAAGGAAGTTTTAGAGTTCTTTTTATGCACAAAGCTGAGTTTGAAATAGATAAGTAGTAGAAAATCCTGAGACTTAGCATTTTTAACAATCTGTTTTCATGAATGAATTTTCATTTGTAAAGTACTAGTGGAGGTCCCACCTCCTATACCATTGAGTGGCTTGTCAGGACCCAAAATTACAATTCTGGACCCTCTGTGTTTAATGCACTAGTCTAGGATCACGCTAGTGCACACAGTGTCAACAAAGGTGGATATCGATCCACACAAGCGAAACATAGCATAAACGATAATTTGATTAATAATAATGGTTTGACCTCACTACGAAGTTTATAATTATTAAGCACGCAGGCTAACAGAGAAATAAAGCGGCGGAAACAAAAACGGCAGCAGTGTCCCATCGATTCACCACAGGCAACCGATTGGGATCTAGACCCCACGATCAGGCACCTTCGAATAACTCCTCAAATGCTGGTAAAGACTCCTCCTCTTCTACTTGATTTATTTTAAAGCAAGCGTGAGTACACACCGTACTCGCAAGTCACACCACAGAAATGCAAATATACATGCAAGCTTATTACAAGGGAATGGTATTTTGTGGTTATTTTGCAGAAATGCGACATTTGCAATTGAATACAATAATAGATTGAAAGCAGGTAAAACAAATAGACAATAATAATAATTTTAACAGTTGATTTCACAAAGACACACACAGCCTAACAAATTATTCACATAGCTATATGATTTAGATCACACAGCTCCCTTCCCACACAGTTTTTTTAAAGATCTACCCCTCGTGTGAAATTGCATTGTCCATGACCGCGGACGCGGCTATTCGAATAGATTTCTTTACACTCTGTAGAGTTTGTACACTTTACCCACAAGATACAATCAGTGTTGCAAGCACTAATCGTAACAAAGCATTTCAGAAACTTCATCCTAACATAGATGCTCCCGATGTGCTTATGTCATACCAAACCATACACAGTGTATGGTACAACACACACCGTTGGACAGGGAAGCGGCGAACCGTCCCGTGATGCGACAACATGGTAGTACACACCTCCACCTATTCACATAGCCTAACCTACCTTTGAGCAATCCATGCTAAGAATTCAGTATCTTACTATGCTAGGCCCGTCCCCATAACAGTATGTGGTCGCACAGAGGGCTCAGCCTAATGGCGCACAAAGTTCAGTCCTTAAATGACCGAGGCAAGACTTCCATTGTTCTAACTAAGGCACACAGATAAATATGACACACAGATTAATATTCCCATATCACATAGCCACCATGTCACACAGCCCTTCCACTTGCCTCGCCTAAACCTTTTTCCCACCTGTTGATTTTAGTGCAACACACCACAAGGACACATAGTGCACACAGATTATTACAAAATTACATAGTCACTTAGTCAAGTTAATAATTGCACTTTACATGAATAGGTGATTCGTGGCATGGCTAAGCAATCTAATCGTACTAACCAACCCACGTTGGTGCTATAATATTTTACCAACTAAATATCAACTAGGGTGACAAAGGATCAAGGCATAACAAGTTACACAAGGAAGGCACAACAGATTGGACTTAATAGCTAATCCCAAAAGCATTTAAATAATTACTTGAAATAAAATGCAATACTTTGAATCAAAATAAGATTTGGAAAACTGGGATTCAACATGGTCAAAGCATGACTTGCCTTGGAATGGATCTAGGAATTGATCTTGGTCTTGATGTGTTCCTTCTTCTGCAAATCCTCCCGAAGCGTCGAAGTCTACCCGCAAACGAAGCAAACAACAACATAAATAAATAACAGAGGCAAAACAACTCCAAAAAAAATAAATAAAAATCTCCATTAAATAGATCTTGATTTTAGACGAATTTAGAAATTTGAATGGGCAGATTTGGAGTTAGGATGCAAAAGTTATGAGGTTTGGAAGTTGGAATCTAAAGAAAACCCTAAAATCAGAATTACATGAATTTCCCAAATTATTTCTCAATAGAAAAATCGAAATATTGCGCCAGCATGACGTCAGCCCTGGGAATTTCGGAAAAGATAAATAAAAAGAAAATCCTAACATGTGGGGCCCACACGTCAGTGACACGGCTCACGGTGGACCAAGTCCACCGAGTCTCTGGATCTGGGTCGGGGCTGAGGTGGCGCACCCGCGCACGTGGCGCTGACTCAGCGCACATGTGGACGACACGCGGCGGAAAAGGGTTGACGCGGCACCGAGGTGGCAGGTGACTTGGCGTCCACGTCGGCGAGGACGACAACGATGGTGGCGGCGGCACTGAACCCGATGGTCACCTGCGAACGGCGGCTCGTCGCCAGGAATGGGTGGTACAGGCGTGTAGCTGAGGTTATTGCGCACCTAGCGAGGTAGCTCCGGGTGGTTGGGGGTGACGGTGGTGGCCTGCGGTGAGGTTCAAGCGGCGGCGAGGCTCGGGTGTTGTCGGACGGGCGCTCCGGCGAGGAATTGGCGTCGGGGAAGGGTCCGGGAGGTAGAGGAGGTGATGGCGATCTCGATGGTGTGCTCCACGATGACGCGGCGGTGACGGTGGCGGCGTAATCGCAGAAATCCCACCGGCGGCGAGAAAACCTTAAAGCTCAAATTGGCGGCGATGCGGGGGTTCTCGGGTGGAATTGAGCGAGGGGTTTTGGAAAGGGGGCTGCGGCGATCCTCGGGGACCTACTTATAGGCGCGGGGCGGCCTCGAGGGGACGTGCCGGCGGAGGAGATCAAACCGCCCGAAAAGAGCTCGCGGGGAAAATGGGATAGAGGCGAGTTTGAATTCCAAATTCAAACTGAGTTGGTGCGGGAGGGATAAGGATTGAGTTTGGCGAGAAAATCCAGGGATTTTAGTGTAACAGCCCAAAAATTCAAATTCTGAGAAAATTTAAAACTTATTTATTTTGGTGGATTTTCTGAATTTTCTTAAAGCTTTCATTTTTTTAACCTTAAAGCTAAAACAAAGTTAAATACAAAAACTATTACAAAGTTTAAGTTGAAATTATTTTATTTAAGTCCAAAATCATTCTAGGAATTTCTGTGAATTTTTCTAGAATTTTTGGAATTTATTTGCTATTTTCTAAAGCCTCTTTTAATTATCGAATTAAAACAATTGGAAAACAAATAGAAAATACCTCGGCGAGTGAATGGGCGAATCTGGTAGGCCCATTTCTTCACGCCAAGACGCCAAGACGGCCGAGCCGCCCACGCCAAGACAAATACCTCATTGAATCGTGGCCCTTGAATTGGAATCCAACACCCAGACATCACTCTCTCCCTTTCCTTTTTCCACTGCCACCGACGCGTGGGCCCGCCCGTGCGTCTCCTACCTTGCCTTCCCCTTCCTCGCGTAGGGTCGCACGCAGATGCCATTAGCGCCCCACTCGAAGCTTTCCAAATTTGCCCAAATCCGCTCGGATCCTTCCTGATTCCGTGCGCATTGATTTCACCACGTCAAATCGCGTCCATCACGGCTTCGCCCCTTCCATCTCCGGCCAGAATCGCGTTGATTTCGCCTCGACCCGCGGAGATCTTCGTGCCCTCAACGCCACCTTAAGCTCGCCGCGCCCTATAAATAGGTGCTCGGGACCGCCTCTCTCGTCTCATCTCGGCCACCACCACAAAGCCCTCTTCCTCTTTCCTAGCGACCGAATTTGAAGTTTCTCCCCGTGCCACGTTTGAATCTTCTCGATTCGGCGCCACCGTCGACTCTCCGACCCGTCTCCACCACCGACGCATCACCGCTCCATCGCGACCTCGTGCGCACCCCCACCTCGTCAAAGGACCACCGGAGCTCCTTCGCGTCGAAGACCCAGCGCCGCCGCCGCTCAACCTCACCGCCGACAACCTTTCCACCGCGCATCTTTGCAATTTCAGTGAGCATCATGTTCAGCATCGTCTACTCTTCCTTTTGGTACCACTCATGCACCTCGTCGGGGCGTAAATCGCCGGTGAGCTCGTCGCCGGCTTTTGCCTCACTGTCGGGCTGACGTGGCACAGCCACGTCATGGTCGTGTCAGCGCCACGTCAACGCTAAAGCCTATGTGGCAGCCCACGTGGCGGCCACCTCAGCCTCTGTGCCTGCCCCGCAACCCCGTGCACTGTTTCGAGAACCAGGTCCATGATGGACCGTTGACCGTGCCCGTGGACTTGGTCTTTGACCAAGGGGCCCACCACATAGATTCTAAGATTTTCAGTTTAAAAATAATTAATTTGGAAATTCAATTTCTGAGCGCTGACGTCATAATCCCAATTTTCCTTTAGGAAAATAATTCGGGAAATTCATTTAAATTGCAGATTTAGGTTTAAAATTTGTAAAATTCATAACTTTTGCATCCAATCTCCAAATTGGGTGTTTCAAATTTCTAAATTCATGTAAAATCATTATCTAGCTAACTAAACCAAAATTATTTAATTTGAAGCTATTTTGAATCTGTATTTAAATTTAGAATTTCTTTTAAATATCAAATTTAGGTTAAAACTTGTAAAATTCATATCTTTTGAACCTCAACTTCAAATTGAGTGATTCAAATTGCTAAAATCTTAGAAAATTATTATCTAGCTAAATAAAATAAAATTATTTCATTTGGAGTTAATTTGATTTGTCTTTTTGGATTTATTTGAATTTCATTTGAATTTGTCGTACTTTCGCGTATAGAGTTTGACGATTCCGGAGAGGTAGATCTTTCAGAGGGTTTAGAATCTCAAGACTTCAACGAAGGCAAGTTACATTCTTGACCATCTTGATCCCAGTATTTCAAAGTTAATTAATTCTGTTTTTAAAGTTATTATTGCATGCATATTTTTATCCAAGTATTTTAAATTCCTGTTTTAATTCTTAGTTATGCCAATTCCTTTGTATAGCCAATATTGATGTTTGGAATGCCATGCCCTTGTCACCTTAGTAAAATAATTAAGGTAATTATGCTTAGTCATTGCTTAGACCAAAAGATGATTTGGGAAATTTTGCCAAAATACAAAGATGTTTTGAAAATGAATCTATGGTATTGCTTTTACCATAGATGTTTGGAAAACGTTTTGCCAAAGAAAAATAAATGAAATTGGTTTAGACTTGGGTGAATTGGATTGTTGGTGGGTGCAAGTTCATGCACGGCTCAATGCAAATAATGATTGAGACCTGTGGTTTGTTTTGGAAGTCGCCACCATGTAAGGACCGGTCTGCGGGCATGGATGTTAAGCCAAACTCGTACCACCACAAGTCCGAATGGGACAGACTTGGCCAAATAATCTATATCATTTCACCATGTTTATGTCTTGGAAAGATGTGGGAGTCGTGAAGACTTATTGATTATACCCACATGGCGCAAGAGGGGTAGTCGTTTGGTGCGAAGCCTTTGATTACTGAAACCTTAGCGCATAATTATGTTGAAATAATGTAGGGTAAAGGCCTCGTGATAGTCGCTTAGTCGCACGCCCTACTAAGCGTGTATTGGCCGACATAATAAGCAAACTATCTCTTGTGGGTAAAATGCACCAACTCGAGAGTATTAATCTATTCAATAGCCGTGTCCACGGTCATGGACATGCTTAACAAAAGCCACTCAAAGTTAGTCTCGGTTTTGTTTAAAAAGACTTGTCACCGGTTTATGAAAATGGGATTAGGCGGCTTTGGTGTAAGGGGTAGTCCTTCACCATTTGTGTATGGAGGTTCATCCTACACTTGACATTGAGAAATTGAAATATGATTTTGATCTTCTTAAATTCTAAAATGGCCTTGGAAATTACTAAGAGTATTTAAACCTGAAAATGCTGTCTTATGCAAATAAACCCCGCCATTACCCTTTGCTCACTTTATGCATGCATTCAATCACATTTTACTGGTGTAACTTGCAAGCACAAAGGTAGTGCTTACTCTTCTCAATAATCTTTATTCAGAGAAGACTTCTATCAAGACGGTGAGGACATCGATGCTTAGGCCACGCTTCCCATTTATTGCCCGTGGCGAATCGTTGGGTCTACTACTACTATTTTATTTCCATTGTGTTTCACTTTATTTGGCCTCAGTCCGATTGTAATAAACTCAATAATTATTAATAAAATGCGTGATATATTTTGATTATCACTTTTGTTTAACTCGTACACTAGAAATCTGGACTAGTGTATGAACACGAGAATTCGGGATCCTTCGCTCCCGGTTCGACAAAAGTGGTATCGAGCCATATCGATCGAGGTCGTGGCCTTAGAAAAAGTCTTAAGGACTTATTTTCAAAAACTAAAACTATTTTGGGTCTATCCAAGAGTCTTCTCAACCTTTCTCTTTAAAACAATTACTAACTCATCTCCTTCTCTAAAATTGTAGATGGTCAAAAACCAACCCGGATCTCCCACGGAATTTTCGCAGACATTGGGTCGCACTTCTTTGGAAGATGATGCAACACCGGACTACAACGAAAGACCAACCTATCAAGGGTACCAAGATAAAGTGGGAAGCCAATATCATTTGGAGAGTTGAAGTGATCCTCTACGCCAACCATAACCCAAACACGGATTTCCACATCATCGACGCCCAATAAGACGTGGCACCTTCAAGAAGGCATTCAAGACGCAGCCAGAGAAGCCACAAGACGCCTTCGCTACACTTACAACAATCGATTCCATGGCTCCGAAGTTTCACTACCATCCAATGCATCGTTCAGACCAGCCGACAAAGACTTTTGCCCAAATGAGAAGAGGACTCTCCCGAGCTTACGATCGTGAACTTGTGCAAGGCAATGGACTATGCCTATGGAAACGCTCTAGACGACTGCGCATCGCCAAGACAACCTACAAGAGGTGGAAGAAAGGTCAAGGCCGTGGAAGAAGAGCTAGCTTGCTACAAGGTCATGAGGGTAGCTCTAGTGAGCGTGATTATACCCCAATCACCCCTTAGTTGTTTCCCATATTGTAACAAGTAGATGCTAATTATGAGCTATCGTTACCATTGTGATAGCCATAACTAAAGAATAAAATAAAATAATAAAAGAATTATTTTAGAAAATTTTGGCTCTTTGTCTTGTGATTGTTCTTGGGCTAATTAGATTTACCCCTTTAGAGCTTTCGCTCTATCTCTCTTCTAAAATCCTTAGAAACATCTAGCAGATGGTGACCACCCATCTGCAGCGGTGGCGGTGCTCAAGGTCAGGAAACGAGAACGCGGATTATCGGAAAATCCCGCCCAGCAGCCCACCACCTCCACCAACCAAGAGCCTAGTCAAGGCCAATTAATGGCCCACCAGACGATATGATGAGTTTGTTGGCTCAATCACTCAAGGCGTTGAGCGTGCAAGCCGCAACCCACGCCCCACCTCCACCCCCACCTCCGCAAAAGTTGTCAATGTCGGAGTTCATGAGGATGCGTCCTCCGACGTTCTCCAAGAAGATCAAACCTATGGACGCCGACGATTGGCTTCGTGCCATAGGGAAGAAGTTGATATTACTCGGTGCTCAAATCGCGAGAGGGTACTTTTCGCCACCAACTCGGTGGTCCCGCCGAGTGGTGGGACAACCTCTGCATCACCCATGCCAACGCTCAAGCTATCACTTGGGAAGAGTTTGTGCGAGCCTTCCATCATGCTCACATTCCCACAGGTGATGGCATTGAAAAGAAGGAATTCAAGCGCGCCGCCTAAGGCAACCGCTCGGTGAGCGAGTACCTGCATAAGTTCAACCAGCTTGCTCGCTATGCCCCGCATGACGTAGCCAGAGATGAAGACAGGCAGGAAAAGTTTATGGAAGGACTGAATGATGAGATATCTATCCAACTGATTTCTCAGGACTTCACTGACTTCCAACAGTTGGTGGACAAGGCAATTCGCCAGGAAGGCAAACATATAGAGATGGAGAACCGCAAGCGGAGGATGGCCGCTCAGAGGTTCAACTCTGGAGGGCAACCCAAACCTCGCCTCGCTCAACCTCAGCCCCCGCAGCGTGGAAGATTTCAGTCTACCACACCCAGAGTTTCACAGACCAGTGACAACGCGCCAACACTTCCGGAATCCACAACTCGTCTGCAGGAGGCCCAAATCAGAAGAACTCTTCGGAGATTACTTGCTATCACTGTCAGGAGAAGGGACACTTCGCCAATAGGTGTCCTAAGAAGTCATTTCCAGCTGCCCCTAAACCTGGAGTCCAAGCTACTGGCAAAACCTCCGTCGCCACAAAGACAAATCAGTTTGCAAAGGGCAGAGTTAACCACATCACCACCGAGGAAGCTCAAGCGAAGACCGGATGTCGTTTTGGTACGCTTCTTGTTAATTCAAGACCGAGATCACCCTATTTGATTCCTGAGCATCGATTCCTTTGTTTCCGATAAATTTGTGGGAAAATATGGGTTACCTATCTCTCTTTAGTTAACCCTATGATAGTCCACTCCCTGCTCAAATGAGAACCAATTCTCTATGCCCAAACCTTACCCTTGAAATATCCGGAGTATCTTTTCTAGCTGACTTGATAGTCCTACAATCCCAAGGTCTCGATGTGATTCTTGGAATGGACTGGCTAGCCAAGAATCGTGATGATAGATCGTGCTAATAGATCTATCACCCTCACCAATGCACAAGGAGAATCAGTAGAATTCAGACCCAAGTCTTCGACCGGAGGAAGTTCCATCCTGACCAGCTTGAAGGAAATAAAACTTGAAGACATACCAGTAGTGCAAGAATACCCAGATGTTTTTCCTGATGAGTTACCCGGCATGCCACCGGATAGGGACGTAATGTTCTTAATTGACTTAGTCCCAGGGACCGCCCCAATCTCGAAGCGACCCTATAGAATGCCTACCAATGAACTAGCAGAGTCAAGAAACAAATTGAAGAACTAAGGAGCAAAGGTTATATCCACCAAGTTCATCACCTTGGGGAGCACCGTACTATTTGTCAAGAAGAAGGACAATAGTATGCGAATGTGTGGATTATAGATCGCTCAATGAGGTGACGATCAAGAACAAGTATCCGCTACCAGATTGATGATCTGCTCGATCAATTGAAGGAGCAAGCATCTTCAAGATCGATCTACGATCCGCTATCATCAACTAAAGATCCGCCGGAAGATATCCCAAAGACCGCCTTCACGACCGGATATGGGTTGTATGAATTTACAAATCATGTCTTTCGGTTTGACAAACGCCCGCCATTTATGAATATGATGAACAAAGTGTTCATGGAATTCTTGGATAAGTTTGTGGTTGTTTTCATCGATGACATTCTCATTTATTCAAAGGATGAAGAAGAACACGAGAAGCACCTAAGGATGATTTTGGAGAAACTCAGAGAACACCAGCTTTACGCCAAATTCAGCAAGAGCGAATTCTGGCTAAAGCAAGTGGCCTTCCTTGGTCATATCGTATCAGCAGGAGGAGTTGCTGTAGACCCAGCCAAGGTCGAAGCCGTTATGGATTGGAAGCAACCAAAGTCTGTCACAGAAGTAAGGAGTTTCCTTGGACTAGCCGGTTATTACCGCAGGTTCATTGAAGGATTCTCCAAGACAGCAAGGCCTATGACACAACTTCTGAAGAAGGAAAAGAAGTTTGAATGGACAGATGCCTGCGAGAAGAGTTTCCAGGAGCTGAAGAAGAGTTTAGTTTCTGCACCTATACTAGTATTACCCGATATTCATAAGGACTTTGAAATCTTCTGCGATGCATCTCGACAAGGTCTTGGATGTGTCCTGATGCAGGAAGGCAAAGTCGTGGCTTATGCATCCCGCCGCTTGAGGCCACACGAGGAAACTACCCAACTCATGATCTCGAAGTTAGCGAATTGTGCATGCTTTGAAGATCTGGCGGCATTACCTCATTGGTAACTTGTAGAGATTTTCACGGATCATAAGAGTCTGAAATACATCTTTACCCAGTCTGAACTCAACCTCCGACAGAGAAGATGGTTAGAGTTGATAAAAGATTACGACCTTGGAATTCATTATCATCCGCAAAGCAAATGTTGTTGCAGATGCTCTCAAAGAAAGGCGACAGCAACACCATTTTGGTTCGTAATAATCACCGTAATTATATAAAGAATCAAGCACTGAACTTGGAGATTGTCAAGCAAGGCCATGTGAATGCTTTGGAAGTTCAACCCACTCTTCGAGTCGATCGTGGAAAAAGCAGGTTGGAAGACGCGACATCAAGGAAATCAAGAAGAATATGAGAAAAGGCAAAGCCCTAGGATTTTCTGAGGATGAACAAGGAACAGTGTGGTTTGGAGATCGCATATGTGTGCCCAACCATCAGGAGACAAAACAGTCGATTCTAAAGGAAGCTCACGAATCGCCATACTCCATCCATCCCTGAAGCACGAAGATGTACCAGGATCTGAAGGAGAAATATTGGTGGGTCAGCATGAAGCGAGAAATCGCTGAGTTTGTTGCTCGTTGTGATGTTTGTCAGCGAGTCAAGGCAGAACACCAAAGACCCACCGGTTGCATTATAACCATTACCAATTCTGAATGGAAGTGGAGGAAGTTGGTATGGATTTCATCACCGGACTCCTAGGACCCAAACAGATGTGATTCCATCTGGTGATAATTGACCGGTTAACTAAAGTAGCTCACTTTATTCCACCAAGACCACTTACGTATAAACCAATTAGCGGAATTGTATATGGCCAAGATTGTCTGCTCACACGGAGTACCCAAGAAGATCGTGTCTGATAGAGGCTCTCAGTTCACATCAAGATTCTGGCAGAGTTTGCACGAAGCTTTGGGAACAAGACTCAACTTCAGTACTGCCTATCACCCACAGACAGACGGCCAGACCGAACGTGTCAACCAAGTTCTTGAAGACATGCTTCGAGCCTGTGCCTTAGATTATGGGAAAAGTTGGGACAAGAATCTGCCCTATGCAGAATTCTCGTACAACAATAGTTACCAAGCCACCTCTACGATGTCGCCATTTGAAGCTTTGTATGGTAGAAAATGCAGAACTCCGCTTCTTTGGGATGAAGTAGGAGAGCATGAATTCTTTGGACCAGAATTTATAAAAGAAGCTGAGAGCAAGGTTAAAGCGATAAGGGAACGTTTGAAGGTGGCCCAATCTCGATGTAAGAGTTATGGCCGATAACCGCCGAAGGAATTAACCTTTGAAATAGGAGACTTTGTTTATCTCAGGGTTACTCCACTTTGAGGGGTAAAAAGGTTCCGGACCAAGGGAAAACTTGCACCTAGATTTGTGGGACCTTACAAGATTTTGGCCAAGAGAGGTGAAGTTGCATATAAGCTTGAACTCGCCAACCTCCTTGTCGGCGATCCACGACGCCTTCCACGCCTCTCAACTCAAGAAGTGTCTCCGAGTGCCAACAGAAGAAACACCCTTGAGAACATCGACCTTCAGAAGACCTCACGACGAGAGCGCCCAATCAAGATTCTCGATGTGGCGTAACGAGTCACCGAAGCAAAGTCATCCGCCATGCAAGGTTCAAGGAGCAATCATTCAAGAAGAAGCCACCGGGAGCGAGAAGAAGATTTGAAAGCCGAGTATCCCCACCTTTTTGTTAATTCAAGTCTCAATCTCGGGTCGAGATTCCTTTAAGGGGTAGGTTTGTAATGACCAAAATTCAAATTCGAGAAAATTTAAAACTTATTTATTTTGGTGGATTTTCTCAATTTTCTTAAAGCTTTCATTTTTTTAACCTTAAAGCTAAAACAAAGTTAAATACAAAAACTATTACAAAGTTTAAGTTGAAATTATTTTATTTAAGTCCAAAATCATTCTAGGAATTTCGTGAATTTTTCTAGAATTTTGGAATTTATTTGCTATTTTCTAAAGCCTCTTTTAATTATCGAATTAAAACAATTGGAAAACAAATAGAAAATACCTCAAGAAAGAATGGGCCGAATCTGGTAGACCATTTCTTCACGCCAAGACGCCAAGACACCGAGCCGCCCACACCAAGACAAATTACCATCAATCGTGGCCCTTGAATTGGAATCCAACGCCTGACATCACTCTCTCCTTTCCTTTTTCCATCGCCACCGACGCATGGGCCCGCCTGCGTCTCCTACCTTGCCTTCCCTTCCTCGCAGAGGGTCGCACGCAGACGCCATTAGCGCCCGCCAAGCTTTCCAATTTGCCCAACCGCCGGATCCTTCCCGATTCCGCGCGCATTGATTTCACCACGCCAAATCGCGGCCATCACGGCCGCCTTCCATCTCCGCCGAGAATCGCTTGATTTCGCCGACCCGCGGAGATCTTCGTGCCTCCACGCCACCTTAAGCTCGCTCACGCCTATAAATAGGTGCTCCGGACCGCCTCTCGCCTCATCTCGCCCACCACCCGCAGCCCTCTTCCTCTTTCCTAGCGACCGAATTTGAAGTTTCTCCCGGCGCCACGTTTGAATCTTCTCCGATTCGGCACCACCGCCGACTCTCGACCCGCCTCCACCACCGACGGCATCACCGCTCCACCGCGACCTCGTGGCGCACTTCCCCTCGCCAAAGGACCACCGGAGCTCCTTCGCCGAAGACCCAGCCGCCGCCGCGCTCAACCTCGCCACGATAACCTTTCCGCCACAGATCTTCGCAATTTCGGTGAGCATCATGTTCAAGATCGCTCTACTCTTCCTTTTGGTACCACTCATGCACCTCGTCGGGCGTAAATCGCCGGTGAGCTCGTCGCCGCTTTTGCCTCATCAGTCGGGCCGACGTGGCACGCCCACGCCATGGTCGTGTCGGCCGCCACGCCAACGCTTAAAGCCTATGTGGCAGCCCACGTGGTGGCCACCTCGACCTCAGGCTCGCCCTGCAACCCCGCAGCATCAAGCTGAGAACCAGTCCATGATGGACCGCTGACTGCGTTCGTGGACTTGGTCTTTGACCAAGGCCCACCATCATAGACTCTAAGATTTTCAGTTTAAAAATAATTCGCCGAAATTCAATTTCTGAGGCCGACGTCATAATCCCAATTTTCCTTTAGGAAAATAATTCGAAATTCATTTAAATTGCAGATTTAGGTTTAAAATTTGTAAAATTCATAACTTTTGCATCCAATCTCCAAATTGGGTGTTTCAAATTTCTAAATTCATGTAAAATCATTATCTAGCTAACTAAACCAAAATTATTTAATTTGAAGCTATTTTGAATCTGTATTTAAATTTAGAATTTCTTTTAAATATCAAATTTAGGTTAAAACTTGTAAAATTCATATCTTTTGAACCTCAACTTCAAATTGAGTGATTCAAATTGCTAAAATCTTAGAAAATTATTATCTAGCTAAATAAAATAAAATTATTTCATTTGGAGTTAATTTGATTTGTCTTTTGGATTTATTTGAATTTCATTTGAATTTGTCGTACTTTCACAGATAGAGTTTGACGATTCCTGAGAGGTAGATCTTTCAGAGGGTTTAGAATCTCAAGACTTCAACGAAGGCAAGTTACATTCTTGACCATCTTGATCCCAGTATTTCAAAGTTAATTAATTCTGTTTTTAAAGTTATTATTGCATGCATATTTTTATCCAAGTATTTTAAATTCTGCTTTTAATTTTAGTTATGCCAATTCCTTTGTATAGCCAATATTGATGTTTGGAATGCCATGCCCTTGTCACCTTAGTAAAATAATTAAGGTAATTATGCTTAGTCATTGCTTAGACCAAAAGATGATTTGGGAAATTTTGCCAAAATACAAAGATGTTTTGAAAATGAATCTATGGTATTGCTTTTACCATAGATGTTTGGAAAACGTTTTGCCAAAGAAAAATAAATGAAATTGGTTTAGACTTGGGTGAATTGATTGTTGGTGGGTGCAAGTTCATGCACGGGCTCAATGCAAATAATGATTGAGACCTGTGGTTTGTTTTGGAAGTCGCCTACCATGTAAGGACCGGTCTCATGTCATGGATGTTAAGCCAAACTCGTACCACCACAAGTCCGAATGGGACAGACTTGGCCAAATAATCTATATCATTTCACCATGTTTATGTCTTGGAAAGATGTGGAGTCGTGAAGACTTATTGATTATACCCACATGGCGCAAGAGGGGTAGTCGTTTGGTGCGAAGCCTTCGACACTGAAACCTTAGCGCATAATTATGTTGAAATAATGTAGGGTAAAGGCCTCGTGATAGTCGCTTAGTCGCACGCCTACTAAGCGCAGTATTGGCCGACATAATAAGCAAACTATCTCTTGTGAGTAAAGCTGCACTAACTCCAGAGTATTAATCTATTCAATAGCCGTGTCCACGGTCATGGACATGCTTAACAAAAGCCACTCAAAGTTAGTCTCGGTTTTGTTTAAAAGACTTGTCACCGGTTTATGAAAATGGGATTGGGCGTAAGCTTTGGTGTAAGGGGTAGTCCTTCACCATTTGTGTATGGAGGTTCATCCTACACTTGACATTGAGAAATTGAAATATGATTTTGATCTTCTTAAATTCTAAAATGGCCTTGGAAATTACTAAGAGTATTTAAACCTGAAAATGATGTCTTATGCAAATAAACCCCGCCATTACCCTTTGCTCACTTTATGCATGCATTCAATCACATTTTACGGTGTAACTTGCAAGCACAAGTAGTAGTGCTTACTCTTCTCAATAATCTTTATTCAGAGAAGACTTCTATCAAGACGGTGAGGACATCGATGCTTAGGCCACGCTTCCTAGACGATTGCTCGTGGCGAATCGCTGGGTCTACTACTACTATTTTATTTCATTGTGTTTCACTTTATTTGGCCTCAGTCCGATTGTAATAAACTCAATAATTATTAATAAAATACGTGGTATGTTTTGATTATCACTTTTGTTTAACTGTGTACACTAGAAATCCTGGACTAGTGTATGAACACAGAGAATTCGGGATCCTTCGCTCCCGGGTTCGACATTTAGTTAGCAGAAACGGACGCGGGGTGGAGCTTCTAGAAGCGCTAATGGCGGACGCGGCTGTGAAGCAGCGCGAGGAAGGAGACCGGGTCGGAGACGATGACCCTCTAGCGGGCCCACGCGTTAGAGAGAGAGGGAGAGGCGCTACAAGACGCAAGTGAGATCCAAGCGCCCAAACAAGATCCAATGGCGGGAGGATGGGCCGCTGGGCTTATGCTGCTGGAGAGGAATTGGGCCGAGATTCGCCCAAACACTATTTGGAGATTTTAAATAGCTTTTTCTTTTTAGAAAATAGCGAAATTCCAAATGGCAATAGAAATTAGCAAATGAACTTGGAAAAAAATTCCAGAAAATTCCAGAAAATATATCCAAGCACATAGAATCCAAATAAAATAGTTTTGACCATTTTTCATGTTGACTTTAATCATATTAAATTGTTTTGTTACTCAAAGTCCAATATTAAGCTTTTAAATTAAATTCAAATAAATCCAAATGGTGAATTTTCTTCCTACCAACTATTCAAAGGATTTTTAAAGCTTAGAAAAAATTGGAATGTTACAAACCTCCCCCCCTTAAAGGAATCTTTTCCCGAGATTCAGGCTAGCTGGAGAAGAGGTTGGGAAACTCTGCTCTCAACTCTTCTTCACGCTCCCACGTGGCTTCACCTTCTGAGTGGTTGCTCCATCGCACTTTGCAAAATCGAATCTTTTGCTTCGGTTCGACGCTCGCGACATCCAAAATCTTGACCGGTTGTTCTTTATAGGTGAGGTCTTCTTTCGCCGATCAACTCCAACGGGCTTGTTCTTCCGCACGCCAAGACACTTATTTAACTGAGAGACGTGAAAAACATCATGTACTCCTGCTAGCGACTGCGGTAGCTCCAATTGATAAGCCACTTCTCCAAGACGATTCAAAATCTTGAACGGACCAACATATCGAGGGGCAAGCTTTCCTTTGGCATGAAACCTTTTCACACCTCTGAGGGGCGTAACTCGAAGGTAAACAAAATCCTCTGGCTCGAAACTGAGATCGCGACGGCGATTATCAGCGTAACTCTTTTGCCTTGACTGTGCTATCTTTAATCTCTCTCTGATCATGGACACTTGTTCTTCTGCTTCTTGAATGATATCTGGACCAAAGACGGTACGTTCCGCAGTTTCTGACCAATTCAACGGGGTTCTGCAGGCATGACCATACAAAGCTTCAAACGGTGACATTTGCAGACTGGCTTGATAACTATTGTTGTACGAGAATTCTGCATATGGCAAACTCTTATCCCAGCGGGTAGCATTAGCTAGAGCACAGGCTCTCAACATATCCTCCAATATCTGATTGACCCTTTCAGTCTGTCCATCTATCTAGGGATGATATGCAGTACTGAAATTGAGATGAGTCCCTAAGGCTTCATGCAAACTATGCCAAAAACGGGAGGTGAACTGAGATCCTCTATCTGACACTATCTTCTTGGGCACACCATGCAAACTGACAATCCTTGACATATACAGCTCTGCCAGACGATCTCCTGAGTACGTGGTTTTGACTGGCAAGAAATGGGAAACTTTAGTTAGACGATCCACTATTACCCAAATCGAATCATAACCCGATTGAGTCTTGGGTAATCTGGTAATGAAATCCATTTCGATTTCTTCCTACTTCCACTCAGGAATCTTCAACGGTTGCAATAGACCTGCTGGTCTCTGATGTTCTACTTTGACCTTCTGACACACGTCGCACAAGGCAACGAATTCTGCGACGTCTCGTTTTAGGTTGGGCCACCAAAACTTAGTCTTAACATCCTGATACATCTTAGTACTACCAAGGTGAATCGAATACCTTGAGTCATGGGCCTCCTTTAAAATTAGCTGCATCAATCCATCAGCATCTGGCACGCAAATACGCCCATTGATCCATAGTATGTCCAGATCATCTACGGTGAAGTCCTTGAACTTCCCTTCTGCCATCCTCTTCTTGATGTCCGAAAACTCCGGATCTTTTGGCTGAGCCTCGCGAATCTTCTTCTCTAAGGTAGACTACACTTCCAAACTTGCCACGAATCCTTCAGTTACTACTTCTAGTTTCAGCTTCTGAAATTCCTCTTGAAGTTCTGAACAAACCTCTTTTACTTCTATCGCATTGCAATGACTCTTGCAGCTCAAGGCATCTCATGATTACATTGGCTTTACCAGATGGTAATGGATTCTAAGATTATAATCCTTTATCAATTCTAGCCATCTTCTCGCCTCATATTCAGATCTCGACCGGGTGAAAATATATTTCAAGCTTTTATGATCCGTGATAAATCTCACAAATGACATCGATAAGGTAATGATGCCAAATCTTCAAGGCATGCACCATCGTAGCTAATTCCGCATCATGGGTAGGGTAATTCTCTTCATGCGCCTTAATCGTCTTGGACGATAAGCGACAACTCTTCCTTCTTGCATCAGGACACATCCTAATCCTTGACGCGAAGCATCACAATAGATGTCGAAGTCCTTGCGGATATCTGGCAAAATCAGCATTGGGGCGGAAGTCAAGCGCTTCTTCAACTCTTGAAAACTTCCTTCACAAGCTAGGGTCCAGGTAAACTTTTTCTCTTTCTTCAACAATTGCGTAAGAGGCTTAGCAATTGATGAGAACCCTTCAATGAAACGGCGATAATATCTTGCTAATCCCAGGAAACTGTGAATCTGGGTGACAGTCTTGGGCTGTTCCCAATGTAATACTGCTTTAACTTTACCGGGGTCAACTGCTACTCCTGCAGTTATCATCACATGACCAAGAAAATCCACTTCCTTTTTTCAAAAATCACACTTGCTAAACTTGGCATACAACTGATGCTCTCTGAGCTTCTCTAGGACTAACCTCAAATGCTTAGTATGTTCTTCTTCTAACTTGGAGTAAACCAGAATATCATCGATGAATACAACCACGAACTTGTCCAAATACTCCATGAAAACTTTATTCAACATGTTCATGAAATAAGCAGGGGCATTAGTCAGACCAAAGGACATGACTAAGAACTCATAATGTCCGTACCGCGTTGAGAAAGCGGTCTTAGGTACATCCCTGGGACAAATCTTCAACTGATGGTAACCTGATCGCAGATCAATCTTCGAGAACACTCCGGTTCCTTTCATTTGATCAAAGAAATCATCTATCCGGGGCAATGGGTACTTATTCTTGATGGTGACTTCATTGAGAGATCGATAGTTGATGCACATTCTCATGCTTCCATCCTTCTTTTGACGAACAAGACTGGCGCTCCCCATGGCGATGAACTAGGCCTCACAAAGCCTTTCTCCAAAAGCTCTTCTATCTGCTTCTTCATCTCTGCCAGCTCATCAGCTGGCATCCGATAAGGTCTCTTCGAGATTGGTGCTGTCCCTGGCACTAGATCAATGACAAATTCGATGTCACGATCCGGTGGCATCCCTGGTAACTCTTTTGGAAACACATCTAGATACTCTCGGACAACGGGCACGTCTTCCAACGCAACGGTCTTTAGGTTATTGACTAGCAGATGTCCATTACGCACTGAGGTAGCTAGGAATTCTATCTTGTTTCCTTTGGTATCCTCGATTGTAACGGCTCTTCGGCCACAATCTAGCACGGCTTTGTGCTTGGTTAACCCATCCATGCCAAGAATGACATCTATGGTTTGGGTGTCAAGAACAATTAGGTTAGCTAGAAACTCAACTCCAACTATGAGTAACTTAGCTCCTAAACAACCCACTTTAGAACTTAGCTCTGCTCTAGGCGACTGGACTAGCAAAGTATGCTTAAGGTGCATAACGTTCAATTTATTCTTAGTTGCAAAAACTCCAGAAACAAACGAATGCGAAGCTCCATAATCAAATAGAACTGATGCAGGTACTGAATTTACTAGGAACTTACCTAGTATGACGTCTGGTGCTTCCTGGGCTCCTTCCAGAGTGACGTGGTTAACACGGCCTCTGACAACTGACTGAGGCGTTCCTCCTGGTTGACTGGTCCCCTGAGAAACTCCTTGCTTGTTCTGCACTGGGGTCTTGGCGGGTGTTGCTCCAAGGTTGAAGCAGACTGGGGTGATTGTCCCCTTCTGGGGGCACTGATTGGCGAAGTGTCCGGGTTGACGGCAACTGTAGCACACTCTGGGTTCATTCTGCCTGTTGCTCCTTGGGGTGGGGTTGATTGGTGTAGGGTTGCGAGGATTCTGAACAAAAGGGCGAGGTGCTGAAGGCGGTGCAGGTGTCCTGAAAGAACTCTGCGGCTGGAGACGATTGATCTGCTGTGGCACTATTCTTGCCCTCTACTGTTGTGGCTGGTGGCTTCCCTGCTGAGCCATCCTACGCTTGCGGTGGTCCTCCAGTTCCTTGCGTTTGTCCTCCATAACTAACGCCTTGTTGATCAACTCCTGGAAATTTGGGAAAGTGTGGGCAAGCAGATTGACCTGTAGCCCTGAGTTCAAACCCTTCAAGAAACAACTTTGACGAGCCTTGTCAATAGCGACGTCCTCTGGAGCATAGCGGGCTAGCTGAGTAAACTTGTTCAGGTAATCGGTCACTGACATAGCCCCTTACTTAAGAGCACGGAACTCATCTTTCTTTAGATCCATGATCCCTTCAGGTACATGATACTAGCGGAAAGCCGCGGAGAATTCTTCCCAAGTGATATTCTGTGGTGCCTCATGCGCTGTGCAAAAATTCTCCCACCACTCAGCAGCTACGCCCTCCATCTGATGAGTGGCATACAAAACTTTCTCGTGATCGCTGCATTGGGTGATCAGCAGCTTCCTCTCAATTACGCGAAGCCAATCATCAGCTTCTATTGGCGTGACATGCCCGGAGAAAGTTGGCGGATGGGTCCTCATGAATTCAACCAACTTAGATGACCCCTGATGACCATGAGTGACTAGGGCTCCTCCCTGATGACTATTGTTGTTGTTGTTGTTGTTGTTGTTGTTGTTGTTCATAGCCTGCATCTGGTTCATCATAGCATACATCATCTGCGTTTGTGCTGCCATAAAGGCTCCAAAGTTCTGCAAGTCAAGAGGTGGTGCTTGAGGTGGCACTGTCCCTGCGGGGATTTGGTCATTCTCCTCGGACGCTGGGGTGCCGGATCCACTTGCAGCGGTGTGGCGAGTCTGAACCATCTGGTGAAGCTCCATAGGTTAGATAAGGTAGCAAGCACAAGATGAGTTAAGGACCCAACAGGGGATAGATTAAACCCAACAAACACAAACAAGAAACTCAAATGAAATAACTTTATTATTAGGGTTTTAGCGTGGTCGCAACAAATGCCTAAGGGCTTTTGCGTACTCACACTTGCACACAAGGAATTAAGACGAACCTAAGCACACAAGCTACCGCATAAAGGTGACTTTGAAAAGGGAAAACTGGCTAAGCCTGACTGAACTGGAACTTAAACCCAACTACTCGAGAAAGCCTCCGCAACCATGGCGGCACTCCTGCCTGCTGTAGACTCGGAAGTGAGCTAGCATCCTCGCGAATCGGTTACGATGCCTCGATTGGTGCAGCGGGCAGCGTCTTTGGTGCAGTGCAACCGCTCCTCCGGCTCTGCAGCCTTCGCTGGTTCTTCAGCTCTGCAGCCTGCCGGATCCTCCATAATCTCCTCTGGATCTTCTCCCGGATGCTCCTCCTGATCTTCTTCTGGATTCCCTTCCTGATCTTCTTCTGGATCATCTTCGAGCTCATACTGGCCGTAGAGAGCTTGCTCTAAGACAGCGACTCTGTTCTCAGCTCTTTCCCATGCTTCATAGGCACACTCCAGCTCTGTGGCGACCGATGCCAGCGACTCCTCCTGAGCAGCTGTGAACTAGGCAAGGTGTACCACTGTGGCGTTGCCTTCCCCATTTGTAGATGGGAAGCGCACAGCTAGCTCCTCTGAAGGGGATCTGGGATGGTAACGAAAAACAGTGTTCTGCAGCTCTTGTGCGTAGATACTGCAGACTCGGAGAATGGCCAAGCGTGATGACTCCTGGATTCCAAGCCCGAAAGTAGTCCTCCTGACTGAGATGTCTAAAGGTTGGCTGCCTCTAGTGTTCCTCCTGGCGTAGACTGTCAGACGGCAGATCACACCACGATCTATCCTGCTGACTGGTACTCACGCCACGCAGTACATTGGGCGATCGAAGCCTCCAAGTGTCTCAGAGTGCCTTCCATAGCTCTGCGGCAAGTCCTCCGCTGCAATCTCCGAAGGTCTGAAGGTAAGGCATCTGTCAAGATGGTCAAGAGGCAGGAACCAAGTTAAAACCAGCGGGGTAAGGGAAAAATTTTAGCAATAGATGAGTCAAGAGAGATAGGAGAGGAGTTAAGCAATTCATTTAGTCTTGTAAGTTAATTTTTCTTTTTAGAAAATAATTTGGACTCTCTAAGACGACCGATCTAAGGGTATGACCTCTGATCAACCTCGCTCGATACCACCTCTGTCGGGACCCAAAATTACACTTCGACCCTCTGTGTTTAATGCACTAGTCCAGATCACGCTTAGTGCACACAAGTCAACAAAGGTGGATATCGATCCACACAAGCGAAACATAGCATAAACGATAATTTGATTAATAAATAATGGTTTGACCTCACGGTCGAGTTTACAATTATTAAGCCACACAGGGCTAACAGAGAAATAAAGCAGCGGAAACAAAAACGGCAGCAGTGTCCTATCGATTCACCACAGTAACCGATCGATCTAGACCCCACGATCAGGCACCTTCGAATAACTCCTCCTCAAATGCTGGTGAAGACTCCTCCTCTTCTACTTGATTTATTTTAAAGCAAGCGTGAGTACACACCGTACTCGCAAGTCACACCACAGAAATGCAAATATACATGCAAGCTTATTACAAGGGAATGGCATTTTGTGGTTATTTTGCAGAAATGCGACATTTGCAATTGAATACAATAATAGATTGAAAGCAGGTAAAACAAATAGACAATAATAATAATTTTAACAGTTGATTTCACAAAGACACACAGCCTAACAGATTATTCACATAGCTATATGATTTAGATCACACAGCTCCCTTCCCACATAGTTTTTTTTTACAGATCTACCCCTCGTGTGAAATTGCATTGTCCATGACCGCGGACGCGGCTATTCGAATAGATTTCTTTACACTCTGCAGAGTTTGTACACTTTACCCACAAGATACAATCAGTGTTGCAAGCACTAATCGTAACAAAGCATTTCAGAAACTTCATCCTAACATAGATGCTCCCGATGTGCTTATGTCATACCAAACCATACACAGTGTATGGTACAACACACACCGTTGGACAGGGAAGCGGCGAACCGTCCCGCGATGCGACTACATGGTAGTACACACCTCCATCCTATTCACATAGCCTAACCTACCGCCTGAGCAATCCATGCTAAGAATTCGTATCTTACAATGCTAGGCTCGTCCCATAACAGGCATGTGGTTGTACAGGAGGGCTCAGTTCAATGGCGCACAAAGTTCAGTCCTTAAATGACCGAGGCAAGACTTCCATTGTTCTAACTAAGGCACACAATATTCCCATATCACATAGCCACCATGTCACACAGTTCCTTCCACTTGCCTCAGTCTAAACCTTTTTCCCACCCAGTTGATTTTAGTGCAACACCTACCACAAGGACACATAGTGCACACAGATTATTACAAAATTACATAGTCACTTAGTCAAGTTAATAATTGCACTTTACATGAATAGGTGATTCGTGGCATGGCTAAGCAATCTAATCGTACTAACCAACCCACGTTGGTGCTATAATATTTTACCAACTAAATATCAACTAGGGTGACAAAGGATCAAGGCATAACAAGTTACACAAGGAAGGCATAACAGATTGGACTTAATAGCTAATCCCAAAAGCATTTAAATAATTACTTGAAATAAAATGCAATACTTTGAATCAAAATAATATTTGGAAAACTGGGATTCAACATGGTCAAAGCATGACTTGCCTTGGAATGGATCTAGGAATTGATCTTGGTCTTGATGTGTTCCTTCTTCTTCAAATCCTCCCGAAGCGTCGAAGTCTACTCGCAAACAAAGCAAACAACAAAATAAATAAATAACAGAGGCAAAAACAACTCCAAAAAAAATAAATAAAAATCTCCATTAAATAGATCTTGATTTTAGACGAATTTAGAAATTTGAATGGGCAGATTTGGAGTTAGGATGCAAAAGTTATGAGGTTTGGAAGTTGGAATCTAAAGAAAACCCTAAAATCAGAATTACATGAATTTCCTGAATTATTTCTCAACAGAAAAATCGGAATATTGCGCCAGCATGACGTCGGCCCTGGGAATTTCAGAAAAGATAAATAAAAAGAAAATCCTGACGCGTGAGGCCCACACGTCAGTGACACGGCTCACAGTGGACCAAGTCCACCGAGCCTCTGGATCTGGTCGGGCCGAGGTGGCGCACTACAAGACGTGATACCGACTCAAGCACATGTGGACGACACGCGGCGGAAAGGGGTGACGCGAAATCGAGGTGGCAGGTGACTTGGCGTCCACGTCGGCGAGGACGACAACGACGGTGGCGGCGGCACTGGACCCGATGGTCACCGGCGAACGGCGGCTCATCGCTGGGAATGGGTGGTACAGGCATGTAGCTGAGGTTATTGCACACCTAGCGAGGTAGCTCCGGGTGGTCGGGGGTGACGGTGGTGGCCGGCGGCGAGGTTCAAGCGGCGGTGAGGCTCGGGTGTTGTCGGACAGGCGCTCCGGCGAGGAATTGGCGTCGGGGAAGGGTCCGGGAGGTAGAGGAGGTGATGGCGATCTCGATGGCGTGCTCCATGACGACGTGGCGGCGACGGCGTAATCGAAGAAATCCCATCGGCGGCGAGAAAACCTTAAAGCTCGAATTGGCGGCGATGCGGGGGTTCTCGGGTGGAATTGAGCGAGGGGTTTTGGAAAGGGGGCTGCGGCGATCCTCGGGGACCTACTTATAGGCGTGGGGCAGCCTCGAGGGGACGTGCCGACGGAGGAGATCAAACCACCCGAAAAGAGCTCGCGGGGAAAACGGGATAGAGGCGAGTTTGAATTCCAAATTCAAATTGAGTCGGTGCGGGAGGGATAAGGATTGAGTTTGGCGAGAAAATCCGGGGATTTTAGTTAGCAGAAACGGACGTGGGGTGGAGCTTCTAGAAGCGCTAATGGCGGACGCGGCTGCAAAGCGGCGCGAGGAAGGAGACCGGGTCGGAGACGATGAACCTGTAGTGGGCCCACGCGTCAGAGAGAGAGGCGAGAAGGCTGCAAGTGAGATCCAAGCGTCCAACGTTGATCCAACGGCGGGGAGGGATGGGCCACTTGGGCTTGCGCGCGGGAGAGGGAATTGGGCCGGGAGATTCGGCCCAAACACTATTTGGAGATTTTAAATAGCTTTTTCTTTTTAGAAAATAGCAGAAATTCCAAATGGCAATAGAAATTAGCAAATGAACTTGGAAAAAAATTCCAGAAAATTCTAGAAAATATATCCAAGCACATAGAATCCAAATAAAATAGTTTTGACCATTGTTCATGTTGACTTTAATCATATTAAATTGTTTTGTTACTCAAAGTCCAATATTAAGCTTTTAAATTAAATTCAAATAAATCCAAATGGTGAATTTTCTTCCTACCAACTATTCAAAGGATTTTTAAAGCTTAGAAAAAATTGGGATGTTACATGGCTCCATCCACCCAATGCTCGGGCTATCCCGTAATTACCACTGGTCCTCCACCAGGCCTTTCTCAAATCCCTGGGGTCCCAACCCAGCCTTCCCTTTTCATCACAAATGGTTTTGTAAAAATAAAAGCTATATCAAGCAAGTTCTCAGCACCGCTCTTGACCGTGAGCACGGCTATCTAGATAGTTTTCTTACTCTGTAGAGTTCGCACACTTTACCCACAAGTGGTAATCATCTTGATATATACACACGTTTCTTTGACATGTGAATCAAGGGGAGATTACCACAAGGCCTTTACAATGCTCAACCTCGGCGTAACTCCACCTGCTAAGGTTTCCACCGCCCAGAGCCATGCTGCTAGGAAGCCCCCTCTTGTGCCGTGTAGTTTTCCTGTGGCTTCTACCCTTATGCACGCCACACACCCACTAGTGGTGAAGCCACGCCGAGATGAACAAATCAGTCAGCCAGGTTGTACCAATTATAGATTTGTGGTTGCACTATTTTTGCATGAGAGGTCATTCCAAGATTTAGTCCTTATTTTACTCGGGTGGTACATCCACAGACCAACATTCTCTCATGCCCCTAGCACTAGCCACTCTTTCCAAACACCTAAGTCGAAAACAGTTTTTAGGTTTTTCTTTGTTTTGAAAATATTCTTTAGTCCAACATATCAGCCAGGCTCCCAGTCTCGACTGCCCCCAAATCACGTTCAAAACATTTTTAATGATTGTGGTCGGGTAGTTTAATGTCCACATGACATTGTATCTAAGCAAGGCTAAGCATGACGCTTAGATACAGACTTATCAGCTAGTTTGTAATCCATTAAGTCTAGGGTGACAAAGGATAATGTCCAAATTAAAGGATGGAAAGTTTAAGCACAATTATTGTTAAGGCATTAACTATGAGCTAGACCAACATAGTTTGTTAAAACTTAGCAATGCAATTTCATAATTTAAAGCAACATAATTTGCAAAAGGTAGGTGCAATATGATTAAAGTGTTGACTTGCCTTGGTCAAGGTTCCGCTGATCTTGTCCTGGATCAACCGGAGGTCCTTCAATCGCTTCAGCTTCTATACACACAAGAATAACCACAAGTCAAATAAACCTCCAGAAACTCAATTTGAAATCAACAATTAAATGAACAAATAAACCTCGAGAAACTCAATTTGAAATCAACAATTAAATGAACTCAAATAAATCCAAATGCATTCAATGAAGGGAAACACTTGGAAAGGAAACACCCTTATCAGTGACAATTTGGAGAGTCTCAGACCAAGGGTCTTAGACTAGGTTGGCTGAAACAATAGTTGACTATGGTCATAACGTAGTGGTTGAGCTATGCGGTCAAAACACCGTGATCGAACTGTGTTGTCGCGGAGGTACTGTGGCCAGGAGAGGTTGCGGAGGTACTGTGACCAGGGAAGGTCGCAGAGGTACTGTGACCAGGGGAGGTCGCGGAGGTAATGTGACCGGTGGAGGTCACGGAGGTACTGTGACCAGGGCAGGTCGCGGAGGTACTGTGACCAGGGGAGGTCGTGGAGGTACTGTGACCAGGGGACGTCGTGGAGGTACTATGACCAGGGGAGGTCGCGGAGGTACTGTGACCAAGGGAGGTCATGGAAATACTGTGACCAGGGGAGGTCGTGGAGGTGTTACGACTAGGGGGATGTCGTGGAAGTGCACGACCTGTGGAGGTCACGGAAGTGTACGACCTGAGGAGGTCACAGAAGTGTACAACCAGTGGAAGGTTGCGGAAGTGTGTGACCTGGGGAGGTCGCGGAAGTGTATGAACCTGGGGAGGTCGCGGAAGTGTACGACCCATGGGTGGTCACAGAAGTGTACGACCTACGGAGGTCGTGGAAGTGTACGGACCTAGGGAGGTCACAGAGGTGTACGACCTGGGGAGGTTGCGGAAGTCTACGACTAGCGGGAGGTCATGGAAGTGTTACGATGTGGGGACCCCGAGATCGGATCCGTTTCAAGCTAAGTAATTACGTTGAAAGAGCACAATACTTAACATGAAACGAAAACGATTCCGAGTGCCCGAATAGGTGTCTCATGTTAGCTCCCAAGGATCAGTGACTAACATGAACATATCCAAACACAACATTGTATTCACATCCATACACAATATTCAAGAATAATAGAATTGTAAATACAACATCATTGAAAAGAAACATAATGTACAAGTTTGCATAAAAGGGCCAATCGGCCAAATATAAACAACACGAATTTGAATGACAACTTAAAATAAAAAGGGAATAACCAAGTTGGCATGCCCACAATCCCACAAGCAACCAACTGAGATTAAAGTCGTAGCGTCTGAAGTACTTTACCCAATTTGAATGACTTCTCACCTGAACAAATGGATAATTTTTAAGTACAAAGTTGTACTCACGAGACTTTTCAAGAAAAATAAGGATGCATGTAAGTATCAAAGGAAGGCTACTACACTAGTCAATTTTCAGCATAAAGCAAGTTTTGCAATTAGATAAACAATATAGACTCAAATTGCCATTTTTAAAACATTTAGAAATCATTGTATAACAGTAAGTAATGATCAACAACAGTATAAGCTCCAACCATAATCAACACACGAACATCCCACTCGGGACACAAATCATAACATGACAAATTAACACGCGAACTTCATGTTCAAGATATCATTTTAGATCTGAACAAACTAACATAATGACATAATATTTTTAACCATGACCCAAACTTAATTTCCCATAAGCTAACTGTGCATGCTTTCCTACAAGTGATGTCCATAACCGGGGACATGGCTATTTAAATAGATTTATTTAACTCTACAGAGGTGTACAACTTTCCCCACATGATATGAATGCCTCGTACTGTCGCCATGCACTCTTCCGAAGGAGTGTGACTGAGATATCATAACAAGGCCGTTACAATGTCATGTCCTAACTATCAAACCACCTGAGGAACAGAAATCCCATGGGAGTCTGAAAAGCCTCCTAACCACAGGTGAACCCCGTTGTGTAAGTAAGTCCCTTTCAAACAAGAGACCCTTGAGAGCAAGTAAGGAGAAACTTAACATGCCCCCACCAGATTGACAAGAGAACAATTAAAAATAACAATAACAATTGTCAACCTGATTGTGTTTTGATAACTAACACACAACAAATTATTAAGCCAAGCCTTCGCCATTATCCTGGCGTGTGGTTGCACGTAAGACTTGGTTCATCACACCAAAGACCGGTCCTCATATACCCAGACAGGGCTACGCGAATCTAGGACCACTCCCTTCATCAACCTATCACCCGTCCAAGTCCAACATACAACAAACACTACCCAACAAGGCCACAAACAATAGGTTCGAAGATCTGAATATATTCCTCAAATTCAACATAATTCAATCCATATAATCCTCAATTTTATCAAGATTTGATTCAATCCATCGGCCGATGGACTAGCTCCATCAGCCATTATCGACTACAACTACTAGCATGGCTAAGCATCGTGCTACAAATTAGCAAACACTCCCATATAACATATATCCTTAATCATTCAAGGTAAAAAGGGTAATCAACATTCAAAGGAGGGCCAATGCAGCAAGTAGGAAATTAACTACTTCTAACCATGAACATACTTTTCAAAATAGCATGCATTGACGAGATTAAAAATCATACAAAACATTTTAAAATCAATAGGAGCAATATGATCAAGAGGAGGGTGCTCACACCTTTCCTATACCACTTGTTCAATCTCAGGTTACACTCATGAATACGTTTGTATCGTCGAGAAATCTATCGAAAGAACGATATTGCAATTAACACCAAATAAGCCGAAAATTCAGAATACTCAAAAATGCATGAAATTTATACAGTGGGTAGGTCATGATTTTAGGTGAAAGAATGATTCCATTTAGGTTTACTTATGTGAAAGTTATGATGGTTTGAATCTCAGTTTTCCAGAAAATGCAATTTAAATACAACCGGTTACTGTTCATATAATTAAATTATTTGGTCAAAAATTGTAGAGCAGTGGTGAGACAAAGGAGTATATGGATAATTATAGAATAATATTATAAGACCAAAATAGTTGAATTTACTGCATTTGGAGTTTTTATGATTTAGTTATGAATTTCTAAAGTTATCAGCCTTTTTCTTTCGTAAAATAAAGGAGTTAATAGATCATTTTCCCAAAACAACTTCTCTGTTACAGAGACATGTTTGAAACCAATTTTAATATAAAGTTCACTAAAAATGAAAATTAACAAAACTAGTTTCACTTATTTTGGAGTTAAAGTGAATTAGTTATGCATTTTAGAAGTTAATAGTATTTTCAGTTTGCAAATAATTCACCTTCAGATTTTATAATTGCATTTATTACTTTTTCTACCGAGCTGGAGCTAACCATAGCCTATGACCAGTGGGGCCAGAGTGAGGGTTTGACTCGGTCAAAGTTGACCTGGTCACAACCGATGACTACGCCGAAGGCATATTCTAAGGAATACGTCTTCTAAACATGAAGACGTACAAACGTTCAAAGTATTCAAGTAATACGTTTTGCCTTAAGAGAATATGTATTTATCAATCTACACATCCACTTAACTAGCCTTAAGGCCCACATGTCAATCACTTAAAGGCCTAAATGTTTTTCAATTATATTACTAATCATGCTTTAGAACCAGTGGGGCCTACATGTCAAGCATACACTAAGAACACAATTAGGAGTTAATGACGGTCATTACCCTAATCCTCCGGTGGTTAACCGGAGTTCCCACGAGCGAGCGGAATGGCCGTGTAGTCGATTCAGCGTAGTAGCGGGTCTCCGGACTCAGGGCCGCTTGGATCCGGTGCCTGAGGACGTCGCGAATCTACTGGTGGTGACACGGGGCCCGATGGTCGCCGGTGTCGCACGTACGGTGGCCAGAGGCGAAGACGACAGGGCGGCTCTCGTGGACCGGCTGCTATGAACACTAAGGAGACTTGGGGAGGTGCGCTCTGTGGTCGTCCAGCCACCAGGAACACGAAGCTGAGCTCGCTGAAGGCGGAGCAGCACTAAAGCGGCTGGGACAAAGACGGCGGCGGCGCGGCCATGGAGCTTCATGGCGACAAGCTAGACCTTGCAAAGAGAAGGGGCAGGGAGATCAGAGGAGGAAGTGAATGACCTCTGGAACCTATAGGTCACATATCTAAGGGAGGAGGCTCACCAAAGAAGACGAATGGCTCAACGGTGGCAGTTCACCGCAGATGAGGAAGACGACCCGGGCTCTCCCTCGTTGTACGATAAATAGCAATTAAATGCACAAGTGAGTTCATCATGACGATGCGAAGCCGAGGGACAAAGTGGGAGGGCCCGAGACTCACCGGAGCACAAAAGGCGCGGCGGAGCGTCACAGAGCGTGCACCGATGACGAAGAATAGCCGCCCACGCTTCGAGTGCTACACAAGAAACCACGAGCTCAATCCCGAAAAAATGGATGCGGTGAGGAAGACCAAGAAGGTCGGAGGGGTCGCGGGTGAAACTTATCGAGAAGAGACAGAGCTAGAGCTTCCCCCTCTTCCTCGGCCGGGAAGAGAAGTGAGCTGAGAGAGAGGCCTCGAGGGGGGTTATCGCTCGGGCACGGACAGAAATGAAAGCAGCGTTAGAGGACGAAGCTTGGGGACTGGCTGTCGTGGGCGGTGGGGTTACGACGTCATGTGCGCTAACGGAGGAGCAGCAGAGTAAAACAGCCGCGTGGAGTGGAGCCTCTTGTAACACCCTGATTTTTGGAGCCTTTTTGAATTTTTAAAATAAAAAGAACCATTTTGTTTTGATGAGAATTCAAAGCTTAACTTGAGAATTTCAAAATGGACTTCAATTGACTAAATCAAACTTCAACTAAAAACTCCCTTTCGGTTCGTTGGGTGTGTTGGAGCTTTGGTGATTTCCTCCCCATCTGAGCTTGCTTCATTCTTTTTTGATCCAGACCTCCTTAGGTCTAGACCTCCCAAGTGGTTGGATTTTTTCCAGTCCAGACCTCCCTTCCTAGGTCTAAATCTCACTCATGCTCATTTGAACTCACTCTCTGTTCTGTTGGACCTCCTCCTTGTCTATTTGGACCTCCCTGTGTCCTTCAGGACCTCCCTGTGTCCTGTAGGACCTCCTCCTTGTCTATTTGGACCTCCCTGTATCCGTTAAAACCTCCCCTTTGAAGATCTTAACCATCCAGACCTCCCCCATGTTAGATCTGGCCGTTAAGACCTCCCCTTTGGAGATCTTAACCGTCCAGACCTCCCCCATGTTAGATCTGGCCATTAAGACCTCCCCTTTGGAGATCTTAACTGTCCAGACCTCCCCCATGTTAGATATGGCTGTTAAGACCTCCCCTTTGGAGATCTTAACCGTCCAGACCTCCCCCTTGTCAGATCTGGCCGTTAAGACCTCTTCTTTGGAGATCTTAACCGTCCAGACCTCTACTTTGTGAGATCTAGCCGTTAAGACCTCCTCTTTGGAGATCTTAACCGTCCAGACCTCCCCTTTGTGAGATCTGACCGTTAAGACCTCCCCTTTGGAGATCTTAACTGTCCAGACCTCCCCTTTGTGAGATCTGGCCATTAAGACCACCCCGTTGGAGATCTTAACCGTTCAGACATCCCCTTGCTTCGATCTGACCGTCAGGACCTCCCCCTTGTTGTGTTCTTTGGACCTCCCGTCATGAGACCTCCCGATGCTTTGGTGGCGCATTTGGCAGTCACACGCCTCTTTCTTTATCCTTTCACCGTGTCCTTTGCGCATGAGAGTTCTTCCCACATTTAATGCCTATTGTATCGCATTAAATGCTTCTACCTTTTTGCAGCACCCGTGCTATCCTTTTTGTCACATTTTTTACCCGCTCCCATTGTCCTTTTCACTAACTCTTGAACTTGCCTACCCTTGGAAATCTGGGCAGCTCTGGTTATATAAGCTTGGGCAGCCCTTCCTCTTCACCCTTTGCTCATTTCCACTCCCTGGCTAGAACCGACCAGCTCTTGGAGCTCCTCCAAAAGCTCTGGGACCTCCTCCAGCAAGCTCCTTGGATCTCCTCCAAACCGACCTAGCCTCTCTGTTGGTTTTATTTTGGAGTTCATTAAAGTTTCTTTGGATCTTATTTGAGCTTTGTGTTGAGTTGCTTTGGTTTCCTCATGTAGATTGTGAAGACACTGAGGAGCAAGCGCTCTCCGAAGAAGAAGACATACATGCCTTTGAGCAAGGCAAGTTACACCCTTGACCATGTTGCACCCATTACTTCAAATTACTATGTTCTGTTTCAAAGGTTTATGCATGCTTACTTTACTAAGTTATTTCAATACCTGTTGTAAGATGGTAGCTATGCTTAATTTCCATTGTACAGCCACTGTCGACATTGAACCCCATCCATTGTCACCTTAGATGAAAATCTGGTTTTTGCAATAGTGAGAACCAGATGCATGTGAAAAAGGTGTGCTTAGTCTTGCTAGACTAAAATTTTGATTTGGGAAATTTTACCAACATGACCAACTGATGTTTAAAGGTTTTAAGCCATGGCATTGGGTTGTCATGGAAGCTTCTATAATGGGCTATGCCTCACCGTACAACCACATGTCTCCAGAATGGGGCGTAGGACCTGGCCAACTAATTTGCAAAGTTCTACCACAGTTGTTCCACTTGGATGTGTGGGAGGTCTTCTATGGCCTATGGTCTTTCATAACCTATGTTTCCCACCGGCGCAGGGGGGGGCCCGATCCTACGGATTTGTATCCAATAGAGGTGAAACCTTAGCGAGGAGGGACTGTGGTGAAATAATGTATTATAAAGGCCTTGTCATGAGCTCTAGACCTCTCACCTTCGACAGTGAGAGGTGGCATTGATGAATGCCGGACAAACTAGAGAAATCATGTCATGTGGGTAAAGTGTACAACCTTTGCAGAGTGAAAACTATTCGAATAGCCGTGTCCACGGTCATGGATGTGCTGGCAAAAGGCTACTCAAAGTTAGACTTGGTTTTGTTTTCAAAAGGCTTTGACAAACTGGTTTTGGGATTTCTATCCCATGGGTTGGGCAGGGAGCCTTGTGATAGGAGGGTATCCTTCACCATCTTGGTGATGAATGTTATCCAACTGAAAACTGGGATTTAGTAAATGAATTTTAGTTATTATATAACTGCCTTGGAACTTAGTATATGTATTTGAAAGAAACTTGGCTTTACGCAAAGCAACCATATTATGCCTTCCTTTGAATATCCATGTATGCATGTCATTTTGTTACCCCACGGGTGTAACTTGCGAGCACGGTTGTTGTGCTCACTCTTGCTTGAAACTAATTTTTGAGCAGGAGAGGACTTCCTTGATGATGATGAAGACCAGATCAACTAGGCCGCGCCCTCCAGCCAATTACCTGTGGTGTATTGGATGGACTTGCTTTTTGTTCCGCTGTGTATTTTGCTATTGTCGGTTGTAACCAAACTTTGTAATCAACTCTTTTGCTGTTAATAAAGTCTCGTGTGGATGTATGTTATCACTTGTAATTGCTGTGAGAACTAGCCATTGATCCTTGGGACTGGTTCGGATCACAGGAGGGTTAGGACTTCTCCAAGCCACATGACCTCCTCGGGTTGGTCTCTGGACCTCCCCCAGGTTTGGTCGTGGCTCTTGGGGAGGTCCTGAGCCTCAAGACCTCCTCGGGACAGTTCCCTAGACCTCCAGGAGGTCCGGCTAGACCTCCTGGGAGGCCTGGGAGGACTACCCAAGAGGTCCTCAGGACCTCCTAGGACGTCCTAGTGGACTCCTAGGGAGGTCTTGGAGGACCTCTCGGGTGAGGCCCCTGGCCAGGTCGTTACACCTCTGCTCACGCCTGCCCAAGGTTGAAGACGGGTGCACGCGTAGGGCGGGCCCACGGGCTAGTGAGTGGCGAAAGGGTGCGGTGCGGGTTTGATTTGGTGACTTGATCGAGTCAAGACGGAGCAGCTGAATCCGAGTGTGGTTAAAGACTGAGGAATAGTGATGGGTCTGGTCGGTGTGTGATCGGACCAAAGGTTTAGATCATCAGATCTGGATCGGACGGTCCGCGCGCAAGTTGGTCGGGTCGGTGCAACGGTGTGTGGTTCGGCTGGTTTGCTTAGGCGGTTGGGTTGCGCCACGTGTGAGAATTAGTACCCAGATAAAATTTTAAAACCCACTGTTCATGATTTAATTTTTATAATCTAAATTCAAACTTAGAATAGGTTATTGATTTGAGTTTGAATTTTCTGTGGGTTGAAATGAGTTCCAACAATTTTGAAAAAATAATATTAATTCATGATAATTATCATAGTATTTGAATAAATTATTTCTGTAAGATGAACAAGAGTTTTTTTCTTGTTTTCTTTTGGAGCTTAAATTTAAAGTGTATGTTTTAACTTTGTTTGAGATTTTCCAACTGCAATATATAATGTAAATGATTCAAATTGTTATGCCTGCTGATAAGATGCATACTAATTCTCATTAATTAACTTGGGGATGTTACATACGACCAGTGGGAGGTCATGGAAATGGTACGACCAGGGGAGGTCATGCAAGTACTACGACTAGGGGAGGTCGTGGAGGCTTAACCGTGCGTAGCCGGATGAGAGAAGTCTTCGGCTACACAATAGTTATTGAAAGAAGCAAAGGTTCGACTGCATTAACGCGGTCGAACGAGCCAGTGAAAGAGCTAGAGAAAGAACCAGAGAACCATTGGAGAAAGAACACGGTAGCTCGAACAAGGAGGAGTATCTAAGCCATTAGGAACGTACCGGTACTGAGCTAGGGGAATGAACTAGCCAGAGCTGAGCTGACAATGGTTGACCGCGACAGCGAGAGGAACTCCGCACTACAGTTGTGGCTTGAGGGAGGAGGGTGGTCTTCAATCTTCAGGGTAGCTCCATGGAGGCGGTAGATAGTCCTTCAGGGATGTCTTGTAGTGTTCTGGTTGGAGGGGAGGAAGTACGGGACCAAAGGCGACCCCGATGGCGTCGACCCCGAAGCGAGGGCTTGAGCCTGACTGGAACTCGAGTTCTCTTGAGGAAGAAAGAAAGTGAGGCTAACACTGGAATGGCAAAGAAAGGCAACAAGGAGGCAACAAGGGCTTGGAGCAACTATGTATACGCGCTTTAGCACAGCTCAACAAGGAGGAGTGGTCGAAGCTGTTGACGGAGTGGTAGCACAGTGCAGCTGAGTGATGGTTTGAGTGACAGCTATTAATGGCCAAATGACAGGACCAAATAAGAAAATATGTTGCAGTCCAAATAAGACTTGAGCTAGCAAAAGAGAAAGTTCACTCAAACAACTCTCAAAATGCGATCAAGAAGAACAATACTAGCTATCACATAAAAAATTTTAAAAATCCCATATTTTTGCATTTATGGATTTTTGGGCTGTTACACTTTTCAGTTTTCTTTTCACCGAGTGCCTTTCATCCTCCACGAACCTTCGAAACGAAGGATCCCATAGTCCGCCATTGAACCAAGGAAATGACTGGATGGAAATCATCAATGTTAACAACAGAGGAGCTTGAAGGACTGGAACAAGACGGGCATCTACCAGAGAAGGCGCTCATCGAGTGGCGTGCACTGGGGAGGGAGACTGAACCAAACCCTCCAGCCGGTTTCACGGTACTTTTCGTGCCTTACCTCAGGGCAGGCCTCCGCATGCTTGAGAGTGTTTTCCTGATTGAAGTTCTTAATCATTACGGAATTGAATTGGTTCACTTTGTACCGAATGTAGTTCTGGTACTTAGTGTTTTTGCGCACATGTTTGAGGCGTTTTTAGGGACAGCTCTTGTCGGGACCCAAAAATACAATTTTGGACCCTCTGTGTATAATGCACTAGTCCAAGATCACGCTAGTGCACACAGTGTCAACAAAGATGGATATCGATCCACACAAGCAATTAATAACATAAATGAATAATTTGATTAACAAATAAGGGTTTAACCTTACAGTCGAGTTTACATTTATTAAGCCATGCAGGGCTAACAGAGAAATAAAGCAGCGGAAACAGAAACGGCAGCGGCATTCCATCAATTCACCACAGGCAACCGACTGGGATCAAGACCCTACGATCAAGCACCTTCGATGAACTCCTTGAATGTGGGCGACTCCTCCTCCTCTTCTGCTTGATTTATTAAAGCAAGCATGAGTACACAGCCGTACTCGCAAGTCACACCACAGAAATACAATTATACATGCAGGCTTATTCGAAAGGAATGGCAATCTATGGTTCTTTTGCGGAAATGCAACATTTGCAATTGAATACAAATAATAGATTGAAAACATAATTTAAAACGAATAGACAATAATAATTTAACAGTTTGATTTCATAAAGACAGATAGCCTAAACAGATTATTCACATAACGATATGATTTAGATCACACAGCTCCCTTCCCACACATCTTATGAAGATCTACTCCTCGTGTGAAATCCCTGAGCATGTCCATGACCGCGGACGCGGCTATTCGAATAGATTGTTTAACACTCTGCAGAGGTTCTACACTTTACCCACAAGATACAACTAGTGTAGCAAGCACTAGTCATAACAAAACGGTTCAGAAAATTCATCTTAACATTGACACTCCCGATGTGCTTACGTCATACCAAACTATACACAGTGGATGGTACGACACACACAGTTGAACAGGGAAGCGGCGAACCGTCCCGCGATGCTACTACATGGTAGCACACACCTCCACCCTTTTCACATAGCCTAACCTACTGCATGAGCAATCAATGTCAAGAATTCATATCTTACAAAGCTAGGTCCGTCCCATAACAGGCATGTGGTCGTACAATAGGGTTCAGTTCAATGGCGCATAAAGTTCAGTCCTTAATTGACCAAGACAAGACTTCCAAATTGTAACTAAGGCACACAGATTATTTTGACACACAGATTCATATTCCCATATCACATAGCCACCATGTCACACAGTATCCACCACTTGCCTCAGTCTAAACCTTTTACCACCCAGTTGGTTAAGTGCAACACATGCCATAATAGCACATATTACACACAGATTATCACAAAGTTCCATAGTCACTTAGTCAAGTTGATAATTGCAACTTTACATGAACAGATGATTCATGGCATGGCTAAGCAATCTAATCGCATCTAACCAACCCACATTGGTGCTACAATATTACCAACTAAAATACCAACTAGGGTGACAAAGGATTAAGACATATCAGGTATACAAGGAAAGTATAACAATTTGGATTTATTAGCTACACCCAAAAGCATTTAAATAATTATTTGAATTAAATGCAATAACTTGAAATTAAAATATTTTTAGCAAACTGGGAGTCAAGATGGCCAAAGGTATAGCTTGCCTTGGAACAGGTCTAGAAATTGATCTTGGTATTGAGGTGCTCCTTCTTCTTCAAAACTTCTAGCAGTGTCGAAGTCTACTCGCAAACGAAGCAAACAAACAAACAAAATAAATAACAGAAGTAAAACAACTAAAAACAATTAAATAAAAATCTCATATAGAGAGATCTTGAATTTATATGAATTTAGAAATTTGAATGGACTGATTTGGAGTTTGGATGCAAAAGATATGGGCTTCGGAAGTTTGAATCTAAAGAAAAATCCTATTTTCAGAATAATCCGAATTATTTCTTAATAGAAAAATCGGAATATTGCGCAACGCTGACGTCAGCGAAGGGGTTTGACCGCATAGTACTCCACCTGACAGGTGGGTCCCACATGTCAGTGGCTGGGTGTACCGTGGACTAAGTCCATGCGGGGACTCGGGATCTGGACTAGGCTGGTGTGCCGCACTCGCGCATGTGGCAGCTGAGCTGGCGCCTACGTGGCTGACACGCATGCGACATGGAGGCAAGGGCGCTGAGGTGGCGGCTGACACGGCGAAGCCACGTCGGACTCGATAGCGGCGACGGCTTGGATGCCCTGACAACGGCGAACGGCGGCTCGCCGGCGAGAGTGAGTGGTACCAGGGGATAGAGGGGGTTATTGCGCACATGTGGGCACCGGTTTGAGCACCTGAGGTCGTCGGAGATGGCCGGCGGCGATCTTGAGGTGGCGAGGTAGTCTCAGGTTTTGTTGGACGGGGTCTCCGGCGGCGCTCCGGCGACGGGAAGAGGTTCAAGGGGTAGAGGCGGCGACGGCGGACTCAATTGCGTGCTCGACGGCGACGAGACGACCATGGCAGCAGCGCAATTTGATGAAGATGAAGCGCGGCCGAAAACCCTAGATGGGGAAATGCGGCGGCGCAAGGGCTCGGGAAGGGCCATTGGGTGAGGGGTTTTGGAAAGGGTGGCAGGGCGATGCTCGGGGCTATTTATAGGCGTCGGGGATGGCCAGGGCGGCGTAACGGCGGCAGAGACCGAAACAACCCGAAAATGAAAACGCGAAGGAATAGGAGATTGAGACGGGTTTGAAATTCAAATTCATTTGAAATGAGTGCGGGAAGGATAGAGCTTCTAGAAGGGCTCGTCCGCGCACGAAATCGGGGCGGTTTGCGCCTTTGTCGAACGAAGCTCGAGGATGCGGAAATGGCAGACGCGGGTGCTGCATCTCACGAGGAAGAAAACGGTCGGGGACGACGACGCTGTAGCGGGCCCACCGGCAGCGACACAAAGGAGCGGGCCCACGCACTGAGAGCAAGGTGACGATCTTGGCCAAGCAAGAAGAATATCTGAATTGGGCGCGTGTGAGGTCAATAGGTGAATAGGGATGGGCCGAAGGAATTTCGGCCCAAAGCCAAATGGAGATTTTAAATAGCTTTTCTATTTTAGAAAATACTGAGAATTCAAATAAGCAATAGAAATTAGCAAATGAACTTGGAAAAATTCTAGAAAATTCTAGAAAATATATCCAAGCGCATAGAATCTAAATAAAATAGTTTTGACCATTGTTCATGTTGACTTTAGTCATATTAAATTGTTTTGTTACTCAAAGTCCATATTTAAGCTTTTGAATTAAATTCAAATAAATCCAAATGGTGGGTTTTCTCTCTACTAGCTATTTAAAAGATTTTTAAAGCTCAGAAAATTGGGATGTTACAGCTCTTAGTCTGTGTTTGTTTAGGTTTTACTACTAAATCATCCGCAACAAGAAAGGTGCTGGTGCTTTGGGATCTTTTTATTTAAAATTTTAAGATGCCAGTAAGAGGGTGTTCCCCTTCTTGGCTACCAAATATGCCAACCAGCCATGGAGTAAGGAATTGTTTTATTTCGATGTTCCAAAAGAAAGTTGAATTACTTACAATCGCAATGCACCACCATAGTGGTCCACCAAGAACTGAGTTGCTGACAAGGAAATTAAGCTCTCAGAGGATGAGAAGAGAGTGGTCCCGGTAATTAGCAACCTGGTAGAAGGAGGTCTATCTAGACAAAAGATTGTTCACGACTTCCTCAAGAACAAGATCTTCCCTCTTCAGAAGAAATAAATACTATCTTGCAATTGTGATGTCCCTGAAATTGGTAACATTTTACTCATCTTTTTACTTGAACTGAATTTCATAGTTAAAGTAAAGTAACTTTTTATTATATTGCAGCTCTCTCAAATGACGATGTCCTAGCTAGACCTTAGTCCTATTAAAGGACAGGGTTCTAGAAAAGGAACCAATCAATATAGAGGAGCAGCCCCCAAACTTGATTTGAGCGAATTTATCACTTAGGAAAGATCGTACAGTGTAAGTATTCATAGAAATTAATTAGACATAAGAAGTGAATTTGCTCATGTCTAATTTTTTATGTTTCCAGATAGACGACATAAAAAAAGTCCCATCTCAGATGCCGGTGCGAGCTCTTCTCTTTCTTTGGCAAAGAGTGCAAGGATTACTTCCAGATCTCCTGTTGCGCCAAAGAAGACAAAACCCACACCTGCTTCAACCTTAGCTTCTCCAAGACCTCTTACTTCAGTTCCAACTCTTCCAAGATCTTCCACCCGAGAGGTATTGAAAACAAAAGTTAAGACGTCCATTTCCTGATATGTCTCTAACCCCTAGTCAATATTTTCTATGTCAATTTTCTTGGCTAGGGTGGTCCAGGGTGAAGGATCATCAGAGGAATTAGAAGAGGAGGTCCCTCTTCAGAGAGTTCCAAGGCAAAGGACCTCCCTGGCCTTAGTTCCCTCCTCGTCAGAGCAGATGAGAAGATCCACTTTCATTGTTAATGAGGACTTTATGTCGCTCCTTAGCGAAAGCAGCTTTGAGATCGAGTAAGTTCTTCGATTATAGGCTTAAAATTTTTGGCTCAAAATGACTAATCCATTTTTTAGCCTTTCTTTACTGTCAGACCCGGAAAGGGGTCAACTGACTGCTCAAGAACAATGTTCGCCACAAATTATATTGGCGATAGAGGAATTCCCGGTAGAAGAAATTCTACTAATGGAAGGACCTCCTAGGACCACTGAGGAAGTGGTCCTAGACGTCTTGGCGACGACTGTTGGGACGTCCTAAGGTGCACCGCTAGACATGGAGGTCCAGACAGAGAGGTCCTCATAGTCCTCTCCTGCTCAATGATTAATGAAGTAAGAATAAGCACAACAACCGTGCTCGCAAGTTACACCCGTGAATTAACAGAATGACATGCATAAATGGATATCTCAAGGGAAGGCATCATATGTTTGATTTGCATAAAGCCAAGTTTGTTTCCAATTACAAGTATTAAGTTCCAAAGCATATAACCATAATTAAAATTCATTTTCAAAGTCTCATTTTACAATTGGATAACTTTCATCAATAAGATGGTGAAGGATACCCTCCTGTCACATGGCTCCCTGCCAAACCCATTTGGATTGGAATCCAAAACCATTTTGAAAACAAACCAAAGGTCTAACTTTGAGCAGCTTTGCTAGCATGTCCATAACCGCGGACACAGCTATTCAAATAGTTTTACACTCTACAGAGGTGTGCAACTTTACCCACAAGAGGTAATCCACTTATACTATCTACTCACATACTTCCGAAGGTGTGCGACTAAGGGATTACCACAAGACCTTTACAATGCATCATTCCACCGCAATCCACCCTACTCTAAGGTTTCGCCCACCCTACGGATAGAAACCCGTAGAGATCGAGGGCCCGCTCTTGAGCCATGTGGGAATTACATAGTCATAAAAAGACAGGCCATAAAAGACCACCCACACCCCAGCCAGATCAACCGCGATGGAACTTTGCAAATTAATTAGCCAGGTCCCGCCCATACAAGACATGTGGTTGCATGAGAAGCGCATAGCAAAATACACTCGCAGACCGGTCCTTAACTGACCTAGGTGGCTAGGCACAAACCCAAGGGCATCGGTCAACCATTACAGGCATGATTCCGTGTATGGACATGCACCAACCAGACAACCAACTCCGCCCAAGTCTAACCCATTTTCCATTATACCTTGCTTTGCCAAAACATTTGTAAAACCTCCATGGCACACCAATGCCATGGTCTTTTGCAAACCTCCATGACACACCAATGCTACGGTTCAAAACATTTAGATAAGTGGTAATTTTTTTTTGGCTAAAACTTCCGAAATCAAGATTCTTTATCTATGCATGGCTAAACTTTATTTTTGAAAAGGTCCTGGCCCATACTATTGCACTAGCTAGGTTTTTACCTAGGGTGACAATCATGTTCGGTTCAAAGCTGATAGTGGCCATACAAGGAATTTAGGTATAGCTACGATCTTAAAGACATGTATTGAAATACTTAGTAAAGTAAGCATGCAGTAACATTTGAAATGGAACATAAATATGTTGAGATAGTGGGTGCAACATGGTCAAGGGTGTAACTTGCCTTGCTCAAAGGCTTGGGTGTCTTCTTCTTCTTCGGAGAGCTCTTGCTCCACAGTGTCTTCACAATCTACACGAGGAAACCAAAGCAACTCAATACAAAGCTCAAATAAGATCCAAAGAAACTTCTAATAGAACAACAAAATAAACCAACAGAGATGTTTGGTCAGTTTGGAGGAGGTCCAAGGAGCTTGCTGGAGGAGGTCCGAAGCTTAAGGGAGGAGGTCTAGAGAGCTGGAAGGAGATCCAAGAGCTAGCCGGGTGAGCCAGAGAGTGGAAATGAGCAAAAGGGTGAAGAGGAAGGGCTGCCCAAGCTTATATAGCCAGAGCTGCCCAGATTTCCAAGGATATACGTGTTCAAGAGTTGGTGAAGAAATGATAGGAGTTGGTAAAAGATAAGACGAAAGCTCTCTCAATGCTGCCGAAAGGTGGTAGCATTTAGTGCAACACAACAGGCATTAAACGCTTGAAGACTTCCAAGTGCAAAGGACATGGTCAAAGGATAAAGGACGAGGTCATGGCTAACAAATGGGGCCAGTCAAAGCTCAAGGGGAGGTCCTCACCAATGGGGAAGGTTCGAGCACAGGACCGGAGGTCCTAACCACAAGGTGGCCTCAACCCGCAAGGGAGGTCCTTGCAAAAAGACTGGGGAGGAGGTCTCGTGGACAAGGAGGTCCAGAGGTCTAAGAGGTCCAAGGGATGGGGAGATCTTGACGGTTAGACCCAAAACGGGGAGGTCCTGACGGTCAGATCATCAAGGGGGAGGTCCTGACGGTCAGATCCTCAAAGTGGAGGTCCTGACGGTCAGATCCCAAAAGGGGAGGTCCTAACAGTCAGATCCTCAAAGGGGAGGTCCTGACGGTCAGATCCCAAAAGGGGAGGTCCTCACGGTCATATCCTCAAAGGGGAGGTCCTGATAGTTAAGGTCTCCAAAGGGGAGGTCCTGATGGTCAGATCCTCAAAGGGGAGGTCCTGACGGCCAGATCCACAAAGGGGAGGTCCTGACGGTCATATCCCCAAGGGGGAGGTCCTGACGGTTAGATCCTAAAAGGGGAGGTCCTGACGGTTACGTCCTCGAAGGGGAGGTCCTGACGATCAGATCCTCAAAGGGGATGTCCTGACGGTTAAGATCTCCAAAGGGGATGTCTTAACGGTCAAGATCTAAACAAGGGAGGTCGTGACGGCTAGGATCTCCAAAGGGGAGGTCTCAACGGTCAAGATCTAAACAAGGGAGGTCCTAACGGCTAGGATCTCCAAAGGGGAGGTCTCAACGGTCAAGATCTAAACAAGGGAGGTCCTGACGGCTAGGATCTCCAAAGGGGAGGTCTTAACGGTCAAGATCTAAACAAGGGGGGTCCTGACAGCTACGATCTCCAAAGGGGATGTCTTAACGGTCAAGATCTAAACAAGGGAGGTCCTAACGACTAAGATCTCCAAAGGGGAGGTCTTAACGGTCAAGATCTAAACAAGGGAGGTCCTGACGGCAAAGATTTCCAAAGGGGAGGTCTTAAAAGACACAGGGAGTTCCAAATGACCGAGAGGGGGGGGTCCTGAAGGACACGGGGAGGTCCAAATAAGCGAGGAGGAGGTCCTAAAGGACACAAGGAGGTCCTGAAGGATGCGGGGATGTCCAAATAAGCGAGGAGGAGGTCCTAAAGGACACAGGGAGGTCCTAAAGGACGTGAGGAGGTCCAAATAAGCGAGGATGAGGTCCTAAATGACACAGGGAGGTCCTAAAGGATGTGGGGAGATCCAAATAAGCGAGGAGGAGGTCCTAAAGGACACAGGGAGGTCCTAAAGGACGTGGGGAGGTCCAAACACTTGGGAGGTCTGGACCTAAGGAGGTTTGGACCAAAGAAGAACAAAACCAACACACAAAGGAAGAGATCACCAAAACTCCAACAAATCCAACAGACCAAAAGAGAGTTTTAGTTGAAGTTTGATTTAGTCAATTGATATCCATTTTAGAAATTCCAAGTTAAGCTTTGAATTCTCATCAAAACAAAATGGTTCTTTTTTACTTTGAAATTTTTAGAAAGGCTCCAAAATCAGGGTGTTACAAACCTACCCCCCTTAAGGGAATCTCGATCCCGAGATTCAAGTTTGGCCAGCAAAGAGGTAGTGATAGTTGGTCTTGAGGTCTTCTTCTTTTTCCCATGTGGCTTCAATTTCTGGGTGGTAACTCCACTACACCTTGTACGTTCGGATGATCTTGCTCCTGGTAACACGGTCTGCGATGTCTAGAATTTTAATTGGCCGCTCCACATAAGTGAGGTCTTCTTGGAGATCAATGCTCTCCAGGAGAGTGTGGTCTTCTGGCACTCGAAGGCACTTCCTTAATTGCGACACATGGAATACATTATGCACTGCTGACAATGAGCTTGGCAGCTCTAGCTTATAAGCAACTTCACCTTGTCTTGCCAATATCTTGTATGGTCCGACAAATCTTGGTGCTAATTTCCCTTTAGTCCGAAATCTTCTAACTCCTCTGAGTGGAGTTACCCTAAGGTACACAAAGTCACCAACTTTAAAAGATAACTCTCTTCTTCGATTGTCCGTATAGCTCTTTTGCCGGGACTGAGCTACTCTCAAACGGTCTCTTATAAGGTTCACTTTTTCGTCAGCCTCTTTGATTACCTCGGGCCCAAAGAACTGGCGCCCACCTACTTGATCCCAAAGGAGAGGAGTTCTACACTGCCTTCCATACAAGGCTTCAAATGGGGACATCTTTAAGCTAGCTTGGTAGCTATTGTTGTAGGAGAACTCAGCATAAGGGAGGTTTTTGTCCCAACTTTTCCCATAGTCTAATGCACAAGCTCGAAGCATGTCTTCAAGAACTTGGTTCACCCTCTCTGTTTGTCCATCGGTTTGAGGGTGGTAGGCTGTACTGAAATTGAGTCTTATCCCTAAGGCTTCATGGAGACTTTCCCAAAATCTTGAGGTGAATTGGGAACCTCTATCAGACACTATACGCTTGGGTACACCATGTAGACAAATAATTCAGGCTAGGTACAACTCAGCCAACTTGCTGCTTTGGTAAGTGGTCTTGACATGGATAAAATGTGCCACCTTGGTCAAACGATCAATAATAACCCAAATGGAGTCATAGCCTGATTGAGTCCTGGGCAAGCCAGTGATGAAATCCATGCCCACTTTCTCCCATTTCCACTCGGGTATGGGCAAAGGTTGCAGCAAACCAGCAGGTCTTTGGTGCTCAGCTTTAACCCTTTGACATACGTCGCACCTTGCCACACACTCAACTATTTCTCGCTTCATGTTAACCCACCAATATTTTCCTTGAGGTCTTGGTACATCTTAGTACTTCCTGGATGAATGGAGTAATGAGATTCATGAGCTTCCTTAAGAAGGAACTACTTTATTTCTTGATGATTTGGCACACATAGTCTATTGCCGAACCATAGAATTCCCTATTCATTCTCTAAAAATCCAGGAGCTTTCTCTCTTTTCAAGTTGTCTTTAATCTCTTGGAGGTCTTCATCTTTAGCTTGGTTCTCTCGAATTTGCTTCTGGATTGTGGGTTCAACTTCCAGAGCATGTATAAAACCTTGATTGACAATTTCCAAGTTTAGACATCTCATCTCTTCATACAGCTCGGGCTGATTTTTCCGAACCAACAAGGTGTTGTAGTAGCTCTTATGGCTCAAAGCACTCTTACGGCTCAAAGTATCAGCCACCACATTTGCCTTTTTTGGGTGGTAATGAATTCCAAGGTCATAGTCTTTGATGAGCTCCAACCACCTTCTTTGCCTAGGTTGAGGTCTGATTGGGTAAAGATGTATTTTAAGCTCTTATGGTCTGTAAAGACCTCACAGCGATTACCAACGAGGTAATGGCGCCAAATTTTTAAGGAATGCACTACGGCCGCTAATTCTAAATCATGAGTAGGGTAGTTAGCTTTATGAGGCTTTAACTGTAGGGAGGCATAAGCTACCACTCTTCCTTCTTGCATCAAGACACAACCTAGACCCTGCCTAGAGGCATCACAAAAGACTTCAAAATCTTTTTGGACATCTGGCAATATGAGCACCGGGGCAGACTTCAACCGCTTCTTCAATTCTTGAAAACTTTGCTCACAAGCTGAGGTCCATACATACTTGCTTTCCTTCTTGAGCAACTGAGTGAGAGGCTTTGCTATCTTGGAAAAACCTTCAATGAATCGACGGTAATACCCTGCCATGCCAAGAAAGCTCCTAATTTGAGACACTGATTTGGGTGGCTTCCAGTTTAGAACATCCTGAACCTTGCTAGGGTTGAATGCTACACCTGCTACTGACATAACATGACCCAAAAAGGTGACTTCCTTCAACCAAAAATCACATTTCTCAAACTTAGCATAAAGTTGGTGGTTTCTGAGTTTGTCTAGGACCAACCGAAGGTGGTCTTCATGCTCCTCTTCAGTCTTAGAGTACACTAGGATGTCATCAATGAAGACAATGACAAACTTATCCAAGTACTCCATAAACACTTTATTCATCAAGTTCATAAAGTATGCAGGAGCATTGGTCAATCCAAAAAACATGACTGTGAACTCATAAAGTCCATACCGAGTTGAGAAAGCTGTCTTTGGGATGTCCTCTTGACGAATCTTTAATTGGTGGTATCCTGACCTCAAATCAATCTTGGAGAACACTGTTGCTCCTTTTAGTTGATCAAACAAGTCATCGATCCTGGGCAAAGGGTACTTATTCTTGATAGTGACATCGTTGAGAGCTCTATAATCTACACACATGCATTGGGTGCCATCTTTCTTTGCCACAAAGATCACTGGAGCTCCCTAAGGAGAGGAACTCGGCCTAACAAATCCTTTGCTTTGCATTTCTTCAATCTATTGCTTCAACTCAACAAGGTCATTAACTAGCAATCTATAAGGTCTTTTGGAGATAGGTGTTGTCCCCGGGACTAAATTAATGACAAACTCTAGGTCTCTATCCGAAGGCATTCCCGGTAGTTCACTAGGAAACACATCTAGGTACTCCCTCACCACAGGGAGGTCTTCAAGCTTCATTTTTCTCAAACAAGCCAAACTAGGATCTCCTCTAAAAGAAGTCTCAGGGCTAAATTGAACTTGTATCCCTTGCTCATTGGTGAGCACAATAGACTTGTTCGCACAATCTATTCGGCATTGGTTCTTGGCCAACCAGTCCATTCCAAGAATCACATCTAACCCTTGAGAGTGCAAGACTATCAAGTCTGCAGAGAAAGGTACTCCCAAGATTTCCAAGGAAAGATTTGGGCACAAGGAACTAGTCCTCATTTCAAAGCCCGGAGAGTGGATCAGCATAGGGTTTACTAAAGGAGATATAGATAACCCATTACTACCCACAAACTTAGAAGAGACAAAATGAATGAGAAGCTCCGGAATAAAAAAGAATGGTTGTCAGTACTGAATTGACAAGGAACGTACCGAGAACCACATCCGATGTGGTTTGTGCTTCTTCGGCCGTGACATGATTTACACGTCCTTTAATATATTACACTGAAGGCTTCGAGTTGGTGTTGCTGCTAGGAGCTGAGGGCCCTTGTCCAGATCGGTTGGGGGTTGAGGTTGCAGCTTGAAGCTTCTTCGGACATTTGCTACCATGGTGCCCAACTTCATAGCAATAAAAACATGTGACTCCAGCTGTTGAGGACATGGATGGCTTCTTCTGGACATGGCTTCCTGGGGAAGTCCCATATAAACTAGAAGTGTAGGGACGTCTTGCTTGCATGGGAGACTTTGAAGGGGAGGAGGTCGCAGATCTCTTTTGCTGAAATTGAGAGGTCTTGGGCCTGGAAAAACCCTCGAATCTGAATTGCTGAACTGCCTTCCTCTTCTTATGGTTCTCCATCTCAATATGCTTGCCCTCTTGACGAATGGCCTTGCTCACAAGCTGCTGAAAATCTAGGTAGTCATGAGCAAGGAGCTGAACCGAAAGATCATCATTGAGCCCTTCCAAGAAGCGTTCTTGCTTGGACTCATCACTGGCCACATCTTTGGGTGCATATCTTGCTAATTGGTTGGACTTGTGGAGATATTCACTTACAGTACGATTTCCTTGGTGCAAAGATCTGAATTCTTTCTTCTTTAGCAACATCATACCATGTAGAATGTGTGCACGGCGAAAAGCTTGCACAAATTCCTCCCAAGTTATAGTCTAAGCATCATCATGGGACTGAGTGAAGTTGTCCCACCACTCAGAGGCTGGTCCATGGAGTTGGTGAGAGGCAAACAAAACCCTCTCATGGTCAGTACACTGGATCATGTCCAACTTTCTTCCCACTGCCCTGAGCCAGTCATTAGCTTCCATGGGTTCAGTAGTACTGGAGAATGTGGGTGGCCTCATTCTTATGAACTCATTAAAATTCTCCCTTGGAGGAGGTGGAACATATACAGGAGGTTGGGCTGCTGCTGCTGCTTGAAGGTTCTGAGTGTTGGTGATGAACTGAGCTAGCAAGTTGATCAACTGTGCTTGATTTGCCATCATTTGGTTCCAGTCTTGTCCTTGAGCTAGAGGAGGAGGTGATTGCGGCACTGGCGTCTCTGGATCACCCCCAGAGGCTCGGCCTTGACCACTAGTACTGCCACTGCCTCTAGTTGTCACCATCTGCCAGAGGTCCAAGGGGGTAGGAAAGAGATGAGAGAGCTAAGGGGGAAGAGGTTAAAACCAGCAAACCACATAAAACAGCAACTTAAAAGATCAAAATCGCTCTACTCGAAGCTCACTGCCTTTAGAACAGCAAACAAAAGGTCGTGGCCACAAGGGGTAGTCTTTGCAAAGAGACCTGAGAAGAGGTCTTTGCAAAAACTGCCACTATTGACCACGAGCTGGGAGGTCCTAACAAAGGAGAAGGCTTAATACACAAAGGTTAACTACCACTGGGCCTCCTGAGGATATGACAAGGGAAAGGGGATCCAATTACTTTATAAAACAATGAGGAAAGCCAAAGATAAGAGAAAGTGGGGTAAGAAGAGATACAAAGAAGAGGTAAAGATAGAAAGATGACTCAGGTAAGGAAGGAACAAATTATTTCTCTTATTTTGCAAAGCACATTTTGAACTTTCTTCTAATGACCATTCTACTAGGCTACGACCTACAGTCAAGATGCTCTGATAACACTTGTGGTGACCCAGCCGAGCTTCACCCGAGAGGTCCTCCCAGACCTCCCTGGGAGTCCACCAGGATCTCCCAGGAGGTCCAGAGGATCTCTCGGGCAGTCCTCCAAGGCCTCCCAGGAGGTCCAGCCAAACCTCCTAGAGGATCAGGGAGCTAGGTCTTGAGACTCAGGACCTTCCCAAGAGCCACGAGCAGACCTGAGGGGGAGGTCAAGAGGCCAACCCGAGGAGGTCATGGGACGTGGAAAAGTCCTAAATCTCCTGTGAACCGAACTAGTCCCAAGGATCAATGGCTAGTTCACACAGCATACATAAGTGGCAGCATACATCGACGCAAACTTTATTATCACAAAAGAGTTGATTACAAGATTTGCTTACAAACCGACAAGAGCAAAATACACAGCAGAAACAAAAGTCAAGTCCATCCAATACACCACAAGCAATTGGCTGGAGATCGGCCTAGTCATCTTGCGGTTCATCCTCCTCATAGTCCTCTCATGCTCAATGATTAATCAAGCAAAAATGAGCACAACAACCATGCTCGCAAGTTACACCCGTCAATTAACAGAATGACATGCATAAATGGATATCTCAAGGAAAGACATCATATGGTTGATTTGCATGAAGCCAAGTTTCTTTCCAATTACAATTATTAAGTTCCAAAGCATATAACCATAATGAAAATTCATTTTCAAAGTCTCATTTTACAGTTGGATAACTTTCATCAATAAGATGGTGAAGGATACCCTCCTATCACATGGCTCCCTGCCAAACCCATTTGGATAGGAATTCAAAACCATTTTTAACTAACCATTTTGAAAACAAACCAAAGGTCTAACTTTGAGCAGCTGTGCTAGCATGTCCATAACCACGGACACGGCTATTCGAATAGTTTTACACTCTATAGAGGTGTGCAGCTTTACCCACAAGAGGTAATCCACTTATACTGTCTACTCACACACTTCCAAAGGTGTGCGACTAAGGGATTACCACAAGGCCTTTGCAATGCATCATTCCACCGCAATCCACCCTACTCTAAGGTTTCGCCCCACCCTACGGATAAAACCTGTAGAGATTGAGGGCCCCCTCTTGAGCCATGTGGGAATTACATAGTCATAAAAGACATGCCATAAAAGACCGCCCACACCCCAGCCGGATCAACCGCGATGGAACTTTACAAATTAATTAGCCAGGTCCCGCCCATACAGGACATGTGGTTGCACGAAAAGGGCATAGCAAAATACACTCGCAGACCAGTCCTTAACTGACCTGGGTGGCTGGCCACAAACCCAAGGGCATCGGTCAACCATTACAGGCACGATCCCGTGCATGGACATGCACCAACCAGACAACCAACTCCGCCCAAGTCTAATCCATTTTCCATTATACCTTGCTTTGCCAAAACATTTGTAAAACCTCCATGGCACACCAATGCCATGGTCATGTGCGAAATTTCTCCATGACACACCAATGCCATGGTCATTTGCAAACCTCCATGACACACCAATGCCAGAGTTCAAAACATTTAGATCAGTGGTAATTTTTTGGCTAAAACTTTCGAAATCAAGATTCTTTATCTATGCATGGCTAAGCTTCATTTTTGAAAAGGTCCTGGCCCATACTATTGCACTAGCCAGGTTTTTACCTAGGGTGACAATCATGTTTGGTTCAAAGCTGACAGTGGCCATACAAGGAATTTAGCTATAGGTACGATCTTAAAGACAGGTATTGAAATACTTAGTAAAGTAAGTATGCAGTAACATTTGAAATGGAACATTAATATGTTGAGATAGTGGGTGCAACATGGTCAAGGGTGTAACTTGCCTTGCTCAAAGGCTTCGGTATCTTCTTCTTCTTTGGAGAGCTCTTGCTCCTCAATGTCTTCACAATCTACACGAGGAAACCAAAGCAACTCAATAAAAAGCTCAAATAAGATCCAAAGAAACTTTCAATAGAACACCGAAATAAACCAACAGAGAGGTTTGGTCGGTTTGGAGGAGGTCCAAGGAGCTTGCTGGAGGAGGTCTGAAGCTTAAGGGAGGAGGTCTAGAGAGCTGGAAGGAGATCCAGGAGCTAGCCGGGTGAGCCAGAGAGTGGAAATGAGCAAAAGGGTGAAGAGGAAGGGCTGCCCAAGCTTATATAGCCAGAGCCGCCTAGATTTTCAAGGATATACGTGTTCAAGAGTTAGTGAAGAAATGATAGTAGTTGGTAAAAGATAAGACAAAAGGTAGCTCAGTGCTGCCAAAAAGGTGGTAGCATTTAATGCGACACAACAGGCATTAAATGCTTGAATACTTCCAAGTGCAAAGGACATGGTCAAAGGATAAAGAAAGAGGTCGTGGCTAACAAATGGGGCCAGCCAAAGCTTAAGGGGAGGTCCTCACCAACGGGGAAGGTCCGAGCATAGGACCGGAGGACCTGACCACAAGGTGGCCTCGACCCGCATGGGAGGTCCTTGCAAAAAGACTAGGGAGGAGGTCCCGTGGACAAGGAGGTCTAGAGGGCTAAGAGGTCCAAGGGACGGGGCGATCTTGACGGTTCGACCCAAAAAGGGAGGTCCTGATGGTCAGATCCTCAAGAGGGAGGTCCTGACTATCAGATCCTCAAGGGGGAGATCCTGACGGTCAGATCCTCAAAGGGGAGGTCCTAAAAGTCAGATCCCAAAAGGGGAGGTCTTGACGGTCAGATCCCAAAAGGGGAGGTCCTCACGGTCAGATCCCAAAAGGGGAGGTCCTGACGGTCAGATCCTCAAATGGGAGGTCCTCACGGTTAAGATCTCCGAAGGAGAGGTCTTGATGGTCAGATCCTCAAAGGGGAGGTCCTGTCGGCCAGATCCACAAAGGGGACGTCCTGACGGTCATATCCTGAAAGGGGAGGTCCTGATGGCCAGATCCACAACGGGGAGGTCCTGACGGTCAGATCCTAAAAGGGGAGGTCCTGTCGGTCAGATCCTCAAAGGGGAGGTCCTGACGGTTAATATATCCAAATGGGAGGTCTTAACGGTCAAGATCTAAATAAGGGAGGTCCTCACGGCTAGGATCTCCGAAGGGGAGGTCTTAACGGTCAAGATCTAAACAAGGGAGGTCCTGACGGCTAAGATCTCTAAAGGGGAGGTCTTAACGGTCAAGATCTACACAAGGGAGGTCCTGACGGCTAGGATCTCCAGAGGGGAGGTCTTAATGGTCAAGATCTAAACAAAGGAGGTCTTGACGTCTAGGATCTCCAGAGGGGAGGTCTTAACGGTCAAGATCTAAACAAGGGAGGTCCTGACGGCTAGGATCTCCAAATGGGAGGTATTAACGGTCAAGATCTAAACAAGGGAGGTCCTGACGGCTAAGATCTCCAAAGGGGAGGTCTTAAAAGACACGGGGAGGTCCAAATGAACGAGGGGAGGGGTCCTAAAGGACTCGGGGAGGTCCAAATAAGCGAGGAGGAGGTCCTAAAGGACACAGGGAGGTCCTGAAGGACGCGAGGAGGTCCAAATAAGCGAGGAGGAGGTCCTAAAGGATGCAGGGAGGTCCTGAAGGACGTGAGGAGGTCGAAATAAGTGAGGAGGAGGTCCTAAAGGACACAGGGATGTCCTGAAGGACGCGGGGAGATCCAAATAAGCGAAGAGGAGGTCCTAAAGGACACAGGGATGTCCTAAAGGATGTGGGGAGATCCAAATAAGCGAGGAGGAGGTCCTAAAGGACACAGGGAGGTCCTGAAGGATGCGGGGAGGTCCAAAAACTTGGGAGGTCTAGACCTAAGGAGGTCTGGACCAAAGAAGAACAAAACCAGCACAGAAAGGGAGAGATCACCAAAACTCCAAGAATTCCAACTGACCAAAAGAGAGTTTTAGTTGAAGTTTGATTTAGTCAATTGATATCCATTCTAAAAATTCCAAGTTAAGCTTTGAATTCTCATCAAAACAAAATGGTTCTTTTTATTTTGAAATTTTTAGAAAGGCTCCAAAATCAGGGTGTTACAAAAACCTGACTCATATAATGTCTTAGGAGCTGCAGAGTACCAGTATTGATCCAGCCAGAGGAGTTTTTCGGCTGGTTCAACTGGATCAGCCTGAGGATGAGATTCCTCTGGAACGGTCACCTCCCAGAACCGAGAAGAAAGATCCCCATGACCTCATGACATCTGTCAAAAGGTGCTGGAGAGTCAATATTGACATGGTGCAGGAGATCAAAACTTTTGCAAAGGAAAAAGAGAAGTAAGTACAAGAAGTCATTATTCAATCGTAAGATTCTAATTTAAATAAATAACTTATGCCTTTGTTTACCTCACAGGGAGTGTTTACTAGCGAAAGCCAGAAAAGAAAATGCTAAGTCTGCATTTCAAGCTCTCAGATTACAATTATCTGATGTAGAAAAAAGATGCGCGGAGAGTGCGGTGGTCATGGTAGAGAAAACTGAAGAGATCTGCCTCTTGACCTAGAAGACAATCCTGAACAGACAATCTAAAGAAAGTCATGATCTCTTTGAACAGAACAAGATGCTCCTTAAGGAGAAAGAAGGTAAAGGATCTCCCTTTGTTCTTATAGAGCATTTGATCTATTATATGCAATGCATGAGTTTTATTTTCTGTTCTTTCTCAGAACTAGAAAAGGCAAAAGAGGATCTTCAGAAGACCTCTTCTAATAAAGACCTTCAGATTTAAGACTTGAAGGAAGTGGAAAGATAGAGTCGTACTGTAACATCCCAACTGTGTAAACAGGTGTGTGTTTCAAATGTAAGAAAATGTGTAGAAATAAAAACTTTTTCTCACATCTTGAACTCCTCTAAAATTCTTATCAAAAGTGGTGGAGTTCAAAAACCTAAACCTCCTGTGGACTAAAGTCCAACCCTTATTCAACTTGTCTCAAAATCTTATGCCAAACCCTTGGAATATTTTCCTTGGTCCTTGAGATGATGTGGGACCCCTCTAAAAAATATCATAAGTCTAAAACTTGTTTAATAATTTTTGGAGGTAAAACAAACTCTTGAACAGCCTTTATGAATTTCCTGAGAAAAATGTAGTGCATAAAAACCTCTAGAAAATTTATGTAAGCTTAATACTTTGTTTCACTCATATGTATGCATGCTACTTTGTGTTAAAATATCGCTAGTAATCCTATAGATGCATATTCTGTAGGCAAATGTCCATTCTCTACTACTAAGCCTAGGATTATCTTGCTGTGATTTAGAGTTCGATGGATGGACTCTTATCACTTAGTAGTTTACGTTGATAATGCTTAGCAATGCTTAGATAACGGTAGAAATGGGCGGTTGTCGACATTATGTCGATGACCTTGATCACAAAAAAACTATTATTCCATTATGTCCATCTTGTGCTTGTTACTTTGTAAATAAACAAAAATGAAAACAAAACTGCTTTGACTTGGGCACAATGGATGTTGGTGTGATTTATTGGGTGTGAACGGAATGGTGCCTAAGTCCCCAAGGACCGAGTTACTTGCGCCATTGATCCAAGCACTTTTATGCTAACCACACGAGGGGATATGGGACCTCTCTTGACTAAGTACTTTGGGAGGTGTTAATTATGAGCTGGTCGGTGGGTGTGTTAAAAATAAAATGTGTGTGTGGTGTTGGGAAGGGAGCATTAGCAGACCGGTTAGGGTCACATCTATTGTGTCCTTGTCCCGTGGGTTCTTGACTCTTAATTAGCATCGCCCATTGGAAATGTCTCGTAGGACTTAGCCGTGCTGGCATACCAAAGGAAGTGTGCTAAATCATGTGGCGAAAAGGCGGTCTGGCGTGTGGGTACATTGGTACACCCCTGCAGGGTTAAAACTATTCGAATAGCCTCATCCTAGGTTATGGACACGCTTGGTGATTTCCCGCAAGAACTAGACTAAACACTTAATTAAAACTTGATGGGTGGTATGAATTGGATAATTCATGCTATTGTTGTGGTGACTTGGGTGAGTCACTTCCAGGTTGTCCTTGTTGTTATTATTGTTGTATCGTGTTCTTCACAAATTAAAATGCTTTGTCAAATTGCTTTCAATCTATTACATTATTGCAAATGAAAGCTTGCTTTATGCTAAAATGAGTCCAAAGCCTCATCCACTTAAATAAAGCTTGCATGTAGCTATTTATAGTTCTGTTATACTACACGTCAGTCTTGCGAGTACATTTTTTTATACTCATTTGCTTTGCTTAATAATTTTGTTGCAAAGGAGGTAGAGCCCAAAGGGCTTTACTTTTGTGAGATGTGCATGGGTTGGGAATCGAGCTAGGCGCCGTGGTTGGTTTCCTTGTGGGCTAAAGGAAAACCTCGTGGCTCTCTTTTGTTCATCGCCATCTTATGGCATGTGACTTCCGCTGTGTTATCTTTATTGTTGTATTTGGCCGGTCGGCCCCTTTTGTAATAACTTTATATTATGTATGTCTTTTATTCTAGTCGTGCTTTGGTTCTATGTCTTGAATGGAATTGATGCATGATTTTGTAAAGGGGTGTGTATACTGCATTCTGAGAAGTATACATATCTCGAAGACACGGATTATTATGTTTGTGATGCTAGGGTCAATGGATGACTAAGTATTACAAGCTTAATAAACCGGGGTCTTCACAAAGTTGGTATCAGAGCCATACTGACCATAGAAACCCTAGCTTGGTCGTCTTTAGGATATTTTGGAAAACTTATTTTCAAAGTATCAAATTGTTTATGAAAGCTTAAGTAAAGTCTCTACTTTTACTCCTTGCCTATCTTAGCTTTCTTCTCTCATCTTACTCTAAATTGAGTTTTAAAAAAAAATTGTTTACCTCTCCTTCTTTCAAAGATAGTAGTTATCGTTTAACTGGTTTTTAAGGGAACTTATGAGAATCCTAAATTTGAAGTCTGGGCATGTCTTTTGGTGAAGAATGGAAGTATTTGGAGCTGAAATTCAAATCTGGAATTTTAGGACAGCAAGCAAGCATTTTAGGACAGCAAAGCTCAAGCTAGTGATTAAGGTAGAAAGTGAGAGGTTAATTCAACTAAAACTTGTGGGAATGAAAGGGTAAGATATGATACTAGTTAGCTAAGTATCTAACACTTAATTCGCTGGTTTAACCTTGCTTTTGAGTAGAAATAGAGCTAAAATAGCTTGCTGAAATTTTCCCTTCTCTACCGATTACTCGTTCATTCAATACGGGATAATTGTATAGAGAAGTTGAGCTTATTTCCTAAAGTTTCCATGCTGTTTTTGGAGTCTTTTAGGAGCTTTTAAAGTCCACTTACTTGCTGTTTTGGGCTCTCATTTAGGGCGATATTCCAATCCCCTAGTCGTTAGCCCCGCTTTCGTTAGCTTCTAATTGTTGGGTTTTTGGGTTGCTAACCTCTTTCCCCTCTCAACAGGATGGTGGGTCATACTCGTAGTGGCCATGGCCAGGCAGCTGGTCTAGACGAGGAGCTTCCTCCTGCTCCGACTATGGCCGAGGTTCTTCTTCAGATAGAGCGCAACCGTGCGGATGACAGGAGAGTGCTACTGGATGTCATCGCGCGCAACACCTCAGCCCTTACCGGTGCCTCAGGATCCGGGTAAGGGAATGCTCATCAGTCTCGTGGGGGCCTCGCTGAGTTTCTTCGTACTCAGCCCCCCACCTTTTCCAGGTCTGAGGACCCGCTCGATCTGACGATCGGCTTGCCTGGTGGAGCGGAAGCTCAGCATCGCGCAGTGCCAGGAGCACGAGAAGGCGCTGTTTGCATCGCACCAGCTGGAGGGTGCAGCTTTGTCATGGTGGGAGAGCTTTCTCGCCATGCAGCCCGCAGACCACACCGTCACCTGGGAGGAGTTTCGTACCGCCTTCCGTTGATCTCATATCCCTGCCGACTTGATGAACATCAAGAAGCAGGAGTTTCTCGCCCTCAAGCAGGGGCGTAGCTCAGTCGTGGAGTATGTGTACGAGTTCAACCATCTAGCTTGTTATGCTCTCGAGGATGTGGCCACTGATATGGCCAAGCAAGCAAAGTTCAGGGGTGGCTTGTCTGAGGAGCTTAAGGACAAGCTATCCATCGTCGACTTCCCTGATTTTCAGACCTTGGTTGACAAGGCCATCGTCGCGGAGCATTCTGCTAGGGAACTTGTGGATTCCCGCAAGCGCAAGTGGGAGGCCCACAAGTCATCCAGGCGCTTCTTCTCGCTTGGCCGGTCTCGGGGTACCGTCGGCAGTTTCAAGACTTCGAGGTTGCCAAAGACTGCCTCGTTCTTCGCAGTCGCGTGCCCGACCACGCACACTGCGAAGTCAACTCCGGTGGCCCCGCAACCCAGTCTTTGGGGTCACTTGCTTCTCCCGCAACGAAGGGGCATTATGCAAACCAATGCCCTAAGAAGACTGGAGCAGCCCCTCGTCCTAATGGAGGACGCGGGCAAGGTGGTGGATCTTCTGAGGATCAGAAGATTGTCCCCGTAGCCCAAGGCGTGGGCAGCGGTGACGTCAACGCCATCTCAGCTGAGGAGGCACAGGAGGCGCCTGACGTCGTGTTGGGTACGCTTCTTGTAAACTCTTATCCTGCTACTATTTTGTTCGATTCAGGAGCATCTCATTCTTTCGTATCTCAGTCTTTTGCTGCTGCTAGTGATCTTTTGTTTGCTCCTCTGTTGGTCCCGTTGCTCATTCGCTCTCCTGGTTCGGAGTTGAGAGCTGAGTTGGAGTGCAGGGATGTTCCTATCGAGATTGAGGGAGTAAGATTTGTGGCGAATCTTATTCTCCTCAATGCAGCGAGCTTAGATGTGATTCTTGGCATGGATTGGTTGTCTCAGCACATGGGGCAAATTGATTACGCCCGGAAGCTCATCTATCTCACCACCCCTCCCACAGCAAGGTTAAGCTTTTTCACCGCCAGCCCTCATCTCTTCGCACTTGAAGCAAAGCCAGCTCTGGATATTCGTGAAGTCCCAACGGTATGTGACTTCATGGATGTCTTTCCCGAGGATCTTCCAGGGATGCCACCAGTTCGGGATCTCGAGTTCGTCATCGAGTTCGCTCCCGGTACCGCCCCGATTTCGAAGAGGCCTTATCGGATGCCACCGAATGAGTTGGTGGAGTTGAAGAAGCAACTTAATGAGCTTCAGGAGAAGGGTTTCATTCACCCTAGCTCATCTCCGTGGGGTTGTCCGGCTATCTTCGTTAAGAAGAAGGATGGTACTTTATGATAAAGGCCGATTACCGTTCGCTTAATGAAGTGACGGTAAAGAACAAGTATCCTTTGCCCCGCATCGACGATCTCTTTGATCAGTTATCTGGAGCCCAGGTTTTCTCCAAGATTGATTTGAGAGTGGGATATCATCAAGTTCGTATCCGACCTGAGGATATTCCCAAGACGGCTTTCTCTACTCGTTATGGCTTGTATGAGTATACTGTCATGTCGTTCGGCTTGACCAACGCTCCTGCCTTATTCATGAACCTCATGAATTCTATGTTTATGGAGTATTTGGATAAGTTTGTCGTGGTCTTCATCGACGATATCCTTATCTACTCCAAGAACGATGAGGAACACGCCGAGCATCTGAAGCTTGTGTTGGGCAAGGCGCGGAGCACCACCGTATCGCGGTTCAACAAGTGCGCTTTCTGGTTGAAGGAAGTGGCCTTCTTGGGCCATGTGCTTTCAGCAGGAGGCGTAGCCGTTGATCCTAGCAAGGTCAGCGATGTGCTATCCTCGAGTCGGCCTCGCTCGATAACCGGTGCGGAGTTTTCTCGGTTTAGCGGGATATTATCGCTGCTTTTATCGAGAACTTCTCCAAGACCGCTGGCCGGCGACGGAGCTGCTCAAGAAGGACAAGAAGTTTGTGTGGTCCATCGAGTGTGAGGAAAGTTTCCAAGTACTCAAGAAGCGTTTGACCACCGCCTCCCGTTTGTTCTTCCCGATATCCATCGGAGTTTCGATATCTATTGCGATGCTTCTCGCCGAGGCCTCGGTTGTGTCCTTATGCAGAAGGCAAGGTAGTGGCCTATGCATCAAGGCAATTGAGACCACATGAACTCAACTATCCTACCCATGACTTGGAGCTAGTCATTGCTGTGATTCATGCACTTAAGATTTGGCGATATTACCTTATCGTGTCGCTAGGAGGTGTATTCGGATCACAAAAGCTTGAAGTATTTGTTCACCCAGCCAGATCTGAACCTCAGGCAAAGGAGATGGTTGGAATTGATCAAAGACTATGACGTGGGTATTCACTACCATCCGGGCAAGGCTAATGTCGTTGCCGATGCGCTTAGTCGTAAAGCGCATTGTAATGCCTTGTCGCTCAAGGAGCTTCAGCCCACCCTTGTTGAGGAGTTTCAGCGTCTCAACTTGGGTTTGGTTGAGCATGGTTCCCTCGCTACCTTGGTTGTGCAGCCAACCTTGGTGGATCGTGTCAAGGCCGCTCAGCAATCGGATCGTGGAGTGAACAAAATCAAGGAAAATATCAAGAACGGAACAGCCAAGTGCTTCTCTGAGGATGAGCATGGTGTTGTGAGGTTCGGACAACGCCTTGTGGTTCCAAAGGACATGGAGTTGCGGAACTTGATCCTCCGCGAAGCCCATGATTCGCCTTTGTCCATTCATCCCGGGCCACAAAGATGTATCAAGATCTCCGAAGGATTTTGGTGGACCCGAATGAAGAGGAGATTGCGGTTCGTTCTTAAAGCGACGTGTGTTGTCGTGTGAAGGCCGAGCATCGGCGTCACCGATCTGCCCACCCTGCGCCGTTCTCGAGTGGAAGTGGATTCGATCGATGGATTTTATTACCGGTCTACCCAGTCACCGAAGGAAATGATGCCATTTGGGTTGTCATTGATCGATTGACCAAAGTGGCACACTTTCTTCCACTCAAGACCAAGATTTGTACCAGTCGCCTTGCTGAGCTTTACGTATCCAGGATCGTGAGCTTGCATGGTGTGTCAAGACGATCGCTTCGATCGTGGTTCTATCTTCACTTCCTCATTACCGCATAGCTCGCAGGAGGCTATGGGAACTCGCCTTTCTTTCAGCACAGCGTATCATCCCCAAACTGATGGGCAGACCGAGAGGGTCAACCAAGTTTTGGAAGACATGCTCCATGCTTGTGTTCTTTCCTATGGGAAGCATTGGGAGAAATGCTTACCATTCGCCGAGTTTTCTTACAACAACAGCTTTTAGGCCAGTCTCGGCATGGCACCTTTCGAGGCCTTATACAGAGAAAGTGCGAGACCCCGCTGAATTGGTCTCGAGACCGGAGAGACCTTTCTTTGGTCCGGCTCGATCAATGAGGCCGAGAGTCGTTCACTTATTCGTGAGCTGCCTTCGCACAGCTCAATCCAGCAAAAGAGCTACGCGAATCGCCGCTGCCGTGAGTTGAGTTTTGAGCCTAATGACTTTGTTTATCTCAAAGTCTCTCCTTTGAAGGGCCATCAACGTTTAGCGTCAAGGGCAGTTAGCTCCTCGATATGTGGGTCCCTACCGCATTATCGAGAAGAAAGGAGCTGTTGCTTACAAGTTGGACTTGCCTGCTGCACTTGAGGGGGTACATGATGTGTTCCATGTGTCCCAGTTGAAGAAGTGCCTCTGTGTTCTAACTGAGGAAGCTCCGTTGGAAACTCTCGATGTCCAACCAGATTTGACCTATCGTGAGCACCTGCTCAAGATACTCAAGAGGCCGAACGAAGAACTAGGAATCGTTCCATTAAGTTCCTTAAAGTTCAGTGGTCGAACCATTCTGAGGATGAGGCTACTTGGGAAAGGGAAGATCGTCTGCGTGCGGACTACCCTTCTTTCTTTTCCAACTAAGCCAAAATCTCGGGACGAGATTTCTGTAAGGGGGGGGGGAGATTTTGTAACATCCCAACTGTGTAAACAGGTGTGTGTTTCAAATGTAAGAAAATGTGTAGAAATAAAAACTTTTTCTCACATCTTGAACTCCTCTAAAATTCTTATCAAAAGTGGTGGAGTTCAAAAACCTAAACCTCCTGTGGACTAAAGTCCAACCCTTATTCAACTTGTCTCAAAATCTTATGCCAAACCCTTGGAATATTTTCCTTGGTCCTTGAGATGATGTGGGACCCCTCTAAAAAATATCATAAGTCTAAAACTTGTTTGATAATTTTTGGAGGTAAAACAAACTCTTGAACAGCCTTTATGAATTTCCTGAGAACAATGCACTGCATAAAAACCTCTGGAAAATTTATGTAAGGTTAATCGTGATGTCAGCAAGCTCCAGTTAAAATTTCATAAAATTTGGAGTTGATTTGCTATCTCTAATAATTCTGCAAAGTCTCAGCTGTTAATTTTGAAATTCAAAACCATACACTGTTCCTTGGGCTGAGCCGCTTTGCAAAGTGGGTCCAACCCAACCCCATCAGACCTCCTTTCCACCTTGTGGAGGTCGTAACTGTTGGATCAAGATCCAACAGTCCCGACCTCCTCCGCGGTCAACACCGTAAGGACCTCCCCACCTCATCTAGGTCATAGCCGTTGGATCAAAGATCCATGGCCATGGCCTCCCCTTGCTATCAAACCTCAAAGTCCTCCTCCCGCCTTGTTGAGGTCGTAGCCGTTGGATCAGATCCAACAGCCCATGACCTCCCCTCTATATCAAGCGCCGACCTCCTTTGCACTCACTTGAGGTCGTGGCCGCTGAATTCAATCCAAAGGCCACGACCTCCTCTCAAAACCATCACAAATGAGGTCCTCCACCCCATCGAGGTCTTGTGCCATTGGATCAAAGATCCATGGCCATGACCTCCCCTCGTTGTTAAACCTCAGACCTCCCAGCTCATCTCGTAGCCCTTAGATCTAAATCTAAAGGCCATGACCTCCTTTGCGCTAAGCGCAAGCTTAGGACCTCCTCATCTGCTGTGTGCCCTTGGATTTAAATCCAACGCCCATGACCTCCACGCCCTGGCATTTTTATGCCAGCAGTTAAGTCCTCCCAGAGGTCCGCACTGCTGATTTAGATCCAACGCCTTGGACCTCTGTCCTCTTTTTCCTCTTATGCATCCGCAAGAAACAAATTGGAGGGCCATGACCTCCCCGTCCAAATCGTGTGGCTGGGACCTCCTCCCAGACACTTAAAACTTAACGGTTCAAAAACATATCCGAGGGCTAGGACCTCCCCATCCTTTTCATCCAGCGGTGGAGAGCTTCGTCCTGTTCTTCTCCTAGCTTGGGCTCGCGTGCAAGAGCCATGGCAGTGGAGAAAGTCAGAGCAAGGTCTTGTCCAACGGCTCAGAGCCTGCAAGCATTAAATGCGTGGCAGTCTTTCCGCCACCTAGCCCATGCCCTAACCTACTCCCTGTCACCTCCATTGTCCTGTCCTAGCCATGGACCGCGCATGGGCTAAGCTCACCATGAGCTTAACCCGTGGTCCATGACCTCTTTTGTGAGACCCCGATTTATTAGGCTCATAATACTTAGTCATCCAGTTGACCCTAGTATTATCAACTAAATAAACCGTGCCTCGAGATATATGTACTTCCCAGAATGCAGTACACACGACTCATTACAAAAGATTGCATCAATTCCATTCCAACACATAGAACAGTAACAAGCAACAAACCGTGGTTAATATAAATAAGGGATAGTTATTACAAAAGAGGGCCGACCGCCAAATAACAACAAGACTACTAAGATAACAATGAAGCAAAAGTGCCATAGAGATGGCCCAAAACAAGAGCCAACCAGTGTGCCTTCACCCACAAGGCAACTGACCGGACCGCCAAGGTAGTCGCTTTCCCAACCCATGCACATCTCGCAAAAGTAGAGCCCTTTGGACCCTACCTCCTCTGCAACAAAGTTATTAAGCAAAGCAAATGAGTACAAAAATGTACTCGCAAGACTAACGTGTAATATAACAGAACTATAGTTTAACTACATGCAAGCTTTATTTAAGTGGATGAGGCTTTGGACTTATTTTAGCATAAAGCAAGTTTTCATTTGCAATATTTAAATAGATTCCAAAGCAAAGTTGCAATTCATTTTTCATTTGCAAGAAACCAACGAGACAAGTAACAATTGATAGATAACAATCCTGGAAGTGGCTAACCCATTAGCCACCACAATAGCATGAGCATCCATTCATACCAACCCATCAAGTTTTAATTTAAATGTTGTAGTCTAGTTCTTGCACGACCTTACCAAGCATGTCCATAACCTAGGACGAGGCTATTCGAATAGTTTTAACCCTGCAGGGGTGTACCAATGTACCCACACGTCAGACCGCCTTTTCGCCACATGATTTAGCACACTTCCTTTGGTATGCCGGCACGGCTAAGTACTACGAGATATTTCCAATGGATGATGCTAATTAAGAGCCGCAACCCACGGGGATAAGGACACACTAGGCAGCCTAACCGGTCTGCTAATGCTCCTCTCCCACACCACACATACACATTTAAAACCACCCACCAACCAGCTCATAATTAACACCTCCCAAAGTACTTAGTCAAGAGAGGTCCCATATCCCCCTCGTGTGGTTAGCACGCAAGAGCGCTTGGCTTAGTGACACAAGTAACTCGGTCCTTGGGGACTTAGGCACCATTCCGATCACACCCAAAATATCACACCATCATGCATTGTGCCCAAGTCAATAACAGTTTTGTTTTCATTTTGGTTTTATTTGTTTACAAAGTAACAAGCCACAAGAAGGACAAAATGGAATAAAGATTTTAGTGTGATCAAGGTCATCGACATAATGTCGACAACCGCCTATTTCTACCGTTATCTAAGCATTGCTAAGTATTATCAACGTAAACTACTAAGCGATAAAAGTCCATGCAGCGAACTCTAAATCGCAGCAAGATAATTCTAGGCTTAGTAGTAGAGAATGAACATTTACCTACATAATATGCATCTATAGGATTACTAGCGACATTTTAACACAAAGTAGCATGCATACATATAAGTGAAACAAAGTATTAAGCTTTAAAGTAATGGACAATAAATGGATATGATCAAACTGCTTGCCTTGCTGGTTTTGCTCAATATATTGCTGAGGATCACTCACGGGTTCAACCCACTCGTCGGCACCTAACGAAAAAGCGAAAGGAATCGATAAGAACGACGAAAACCACAAAGACAGCACAGCAAACGAACTCCAAATGCTCCGAAATTTCTACAGCAGCAAGACGATGATTTTTAGGGAATTTAGCAACAAGAACCAATTGATTTGGATTCTCAATGCAAAAGATATGAGCAAAACAATTCTGCTCAGCCCTAAAAATACAAACTGCCACTATTCACTAATTTAATTATGAGGTAACATTTTCTAGAAGGGTGGTGCAGCTGAGATTTTTACTGTAAAACCAGCACCTCATGAGATGAATAACACAATTTAGTTCACCTCATTTGGAGCTATTATGCATTTTCTATAATTTTTCAAAAACAAGAACTTGAACAAAATTAAAATGCACAAGAATGCTTTCTGAAAATAGTGACATGCCTAAATCCTATTCCAACATTTAGAGCATTCTCAGAGGAAGCCAACAAAGTTGGATTCACTCAAAAATAATCTACAGATCACCACTTATGCATTTTGCAAGCTAAACACTATTTTTAGTGCAACATTTAAAGCTAGTTTTAAAACCTAATGGCAAATCTATGCTCTGGAGCTGAACTCAACTTACAATCATTTTTAGATTAAATTCCAGTCCAAGACAGAGCTGACACAATTTGAATCATCCTATTTGGATTTAAATTGAATTAGTTATGCAATTTTAAAGTTCATACCTTTTTCTGTTTGCAAATAAAGAGTTCACTGGAATTTCTTAAAACCATAAAGGCATGGGAGGACGTGAGCCACAGATCTCAGATCTAACGGCTCAAGACCTCCCAGGAGAACAACGCGCACGCGCTCGCGAGGTCCAGAGGTCATGGACCTCCCAGCAACGCGCACGCGTGAGATGAGGGGAGGTCGTGGCCGTTGATGGCACATCGAACGGGCCACAACACGAGAGGGAGGTCCTCAACGGCTGCGATCAACACAGGGAGGACATAAGCGGCTCAGATCACGCGGGGAGGTCATAACGGCAGAGATGACCTCGAGGAGGTCCAATCGCGGAGGTCTTAACGTCATAGACCTCCAGGGGAGGTCTGGACGGCCACGATTTCGCAAGGGGAGGTCTTGGACGTGCCAGATTTCCTCGGAGGTCTGACGCCCTGCACCAGCGCTTTTTTAGCTGCTACAAGACGCGCCGGACACGGTTAATGCGCACGGGACACAAGGAGGTCCGCACGCGAGAGGTCTTAAATGCGCGCACGGGGCGGGATTAAAGGCAGTTAAGACACGCCAATGATTAACAATGATTGAGGTATTTAAAGCGGCAAATCTTTGTCCTAAACGACAACGGCGCTGCCATTTTCGTCCCGACAAAACTCGAAAAAGAAATGGTCTTCGCCGGCGATGCGACTCGCCGCGACAACCAGGACACCAACGTGTGCGCAATAGGGTTGCGCACACTATGGTCCTCGCCTCAACGGCGATGGCCTTGAACGCCGACGAGCCGAGAGGAGCCCGATAGCACAACACGGCAAAAATGACAAAGAGCTAAATTGAGCTCCGCAAAGATTCATACAAGCGCAGTGCAAGCCTAGGGACTACCAGAGGATTACCTGGAGGTCCAGAGGGGCTGAGGAGGTCGAGGGAGGAAGGACCGGTGCCGGGGAAGAAAGGTGCTCCACGGCCAAAGCTCCAACTTCAAGATCCCTTTTGGCCACCTCTGCAAAATGCCCAAACTAAACAAGTTAAGACATGATCACAGAGGACATGGCACAAAAAGAAGCACGGAGAAAGGGAGGAAAACCCCAGGGACCCTTGTCCACCGCGGAGCTTCAAGCTCCAACAATGGCGGCCAAGGAAAGCATCGGTGGTTTAGAGCTCACAAGCACAGGGTGCAAGCAAGGAACAATGGTGTGTAAATGAAGCCAAAGAAACAAAGGGGGGTTTTATACCTAGGGCAAAACAAGGTTAGAACCACGGGTTAAGCTCATGGTGAGCTTAGCCCATGGGGAGGTCCAAGGAGGTCCCGGACTTGGACAAGACAGATGGGACAGAGTAGGTGGTCGTAACATGGGCTAGGGGCGAAAGGGTCGACACACATTTAATGCTTGCAGGCGAGCCGCCGCTGAGGTGACAAGGCTCGACTTTGCCCATCGCCATGGCTCGCACGCGCCCCAAGGTGGAAGAAGAACAGACCTCACATCCACCGCTGGATTAAGTGGATGGGGAGGTCCTGCCCTCGGATTTTATGTTTGAACCGTTACGCTTTGAGTGACTGGGAGGAGGTCCCAGCCACACGATCCTGAACGGGGAGATCGTGGCCCTATGATTTCCATAACGTGAATGCGCACGAGGAAAAAAGGGACATGAGGTCCAAGGCGTTGGATCTCAATCCAACGGTGCGGACCTCCTGGGAAGACTTACCGCACACGACCAAAGAAAATGAGGGGGAGGTCATGGCCTTAGGATTTAAATCCAAGGGCACACAACCAAAAAAAAGGGAGGTCTGAGGCGTTGCGCGAAGCGCAGAGGAGGTCAGGACCTTTGGATCTTGATCCAACGGTGCTGATCAATAGAGGGGGAGGTCCTGAGCCTTGCGCGTAGCGCAAAGGAGGTCCTAGCCCTCCTATTTAGATCTAAGGGCTCATAAGAGATGGTCCGAACAGCCCATCGATTAGCGCATCATGAGATCTAAATCCAACGGCCAAGAAAGGGTGGTCCGAACGGCCCATTGATCTCGCGCGTTGAGCTGAGATCCAAAGGCGGAAAAAGGGCAAGGGAGGTCATGGCCGTGAGATCCACATCTAACGGCCTAGACCTCGCGTGGGTGGGGAGGTCTGGTGCGCTAGATTTTGAGAGGAGGTCGTGGGCTGTTGGATTTGATCCAACGGCTACGACCTCGGTTAGGTGGGAGGTTTGCTTAGTTTAACAGTGAGGGGAGGTCATGGCTATGGATCTTTGATCCAAGGGCTATGACCTCATCAAGGTGGGAAGGACATGGGTGATTGATATCGAAGGGAGGTCATGGCTGTTGGATTTGATCCAACGGCTATGACCTCAAGTGGGTGGGGAGGACCTCGCGGTGATGGCTTAGGAGGAGGTCGTGGCTGTTGGATCTGAATCCAACGGCTACGACCTCATCAAGGTGGAAAAGGAGGTCAGTGAGGTGCGTTGGCTGTGGAGGAGGTCGATGGGGTTGGGCTAGACCAGATTTGAATACGGCTCAGCCCAAGGAACAGTGCAGGGTTTTAAGTTTAATTTTTAATCAGCTGAGACTTTGCAGAATTATTAGAGATAGCAAATGAACTCCAAATTTCATGAAATTTTAACTGGAGCTTGCTGATGGTAAGATTAACCTCACATAAATTTTCCAGAGGTTGTTATGCAATGCATTTTTCTCAGGAAATTCATTAAGGTTGTTCAAAGGATTGTTTTACCCCCAAAATTTATCAAACAAGTTTTACAACTTGTGATATTTTTCAGAGGGGTCCCACATCGACTTTAGGACCAAGGAAAATTATTTTCTAAATGTTTGGCACAAGAGTGGTGACAAATGGAAAAAGGAACTTGACTTTTGGTCAACAAGGACTTTGTGTTTTTAGATTACACAACTCTTGGACAATAATTACATGTGAGAAAAAGTTTTAATTTCTACACATTTAATTACATTTGAAACAAACCCTGATTACACATTTGGGATGTTACATCTTTAGCCCTAGCTATAAAACCTCCCCACTGTGGCTCTTGGCTTCTTTTACACGCCTTCGAGCTCTGCCTTGCCTCTGTGCTTGGCCGAGTTTCTCCCCCTTATCGCCATTGAAGAGCTTGGAGCTCCTCGGTGGCACAAGTGTTTCAGTGGCTCCCTCTTCAACCTCTTGCTCACTTTGTGCTCCCCAAACCTCCTGGAGTTAACCCTAACTTATTTTGGTTGGGACATTTTCAGAGGTGGCCAAAGTGGATCTTGGAGTTGGTCTTGCGCCGTGGAGCACCCTTCTTCACCAAAGACCGGTCCTTCCTCCCACGACCTCCTCAAATTTCTCCGACCTCCGTGTAATCCCCGGTAATCCTTAGGCTGGGCACCATGCTTGTATGTTGCTGCGGAGCTCGATATTGTTGTTGTCATTTTGGCTGTGTTGGGCCATTGTGCTCTCTCGGCCACGGCTGCTCAAGGTCCGCCATTGTTGAGAGGAGGTCCATGGGATGCGCAACACTATTGCACACACAATGGTACCCTTGGTGGTCGCCGGCGAGGTCTGCATCGCCGGCGATGACCGTTTCTTTGCGCTCGGGTTTTTGTCGGATGAAAACGACAGCGCCGTGTCAATTTCGGACAAAGATTCTCTCTTAAATGCGCTAATCATTGCTTGGTCTGGGTAATCATTAGTTTTGTCTTAACAGTCTTTAATCCCGCCCCTTTGCGCGCATTAAAGACCTCGCGCGCGGACCTCCTTGTGTCCCACGCGCATTTACTCCATGTCCGCGCGCGTGTGCGCACGCGAGCGCGATGGCGCTAGATCTGGGCCGTCCAAGACCTCCTCCGAGGAGATCTTGAACGTCCAGGACCTCCCCCTTGCGCAATCTTGGCCGCCGGACCTCCTGGAGGTCTGTGGCGCAAGACCTCCGCGAGGGACCTCCTCGAGGTCATCTCGACCGCTGAGGACCTCCTCGCTAATCTGGGCCGCTCCGGTCCTCCCTCCCGTGTTGTGGTCCGTTGGATGCAGCATCAACGGCCACGACCTCCCCTCTCGCGCGCGCACGTTGCTGGGAGGACATGGACCGTGGGATCCAAGATCCACGGCCCATGACCTCTGGACCTTCGCGAACGCGCGTGCGCTAGGTCAGCTGGGAGGTCTGAGCCGTTAGATTTAAGATCTAGGGCTCATGTCCTCCCCTGCCTTTGTGGTTATAAGAATTCCAGAGAGCTGTTATTTCATGAACTAAAAAAGGTATGAACTTTAAAAATGCATAACTAATTCAATTTAAATCCAAATAGGGTGATTCAAATTGCTGCGGCTCTGGTTTGAACCAGACTCTAACCTAAAATTGGTTATGAGCCCAGTTCGGCTCCAGAAAATGATTTTGTAAGTAGATTTCAAAGCTAACCTTAAATGTTTCTTTAAAAATTCATTTAACTTGTGAAATGCATAAGTATTGCTCTGTAGGTTATTTTTGAGTGAATCCAACTTTGTTGGCTTCCCCTGTTAGTGCTCTAAATGTTAGAATAAGATTTAGGCATGTCACTATTTTCAAAAAGTTTACTTGTGCATTTTAATTTTGTTCAAGTTCTTGTTTTTGAAAAACTATAGAAAATACATAATAGCTCCAAATGAGATGAACTCAATTGTGTTATTCATCTCATGAGGTGCTGGTTTTACAGTAAAAATCTCAGTATCACCACCTCTCTAGAAAATGTTGCCAAATAATTAAATTAGTGAATAGTGGCAGTTTGTATTTTTAGGGCTGAGCAGAATTATTTTGCTCATATCTTTTGCATTGAGAATCCAAATCAATTGGTTCTTGTTGCTAAATTCCCTAAAAATCATCCTCTTGCTTCTGTAGAAATTTTAGAGCATTTGGAGTTTGTTTGCTGTGCTTTCTTTGTGGTTTTCGTCGTTCTTATCGATTCTTTTCGCTTTTTCGTTAGGTGCCGACGAGTGCTTCGAACCCGTGAGTGATCCTCAGTAATATATTGAGCAAAACCAGCAAGGCAAGCAGTTTGATCATATCCCATTATTGTCCCATTACTTTAAAGCTTAATACTTTGTTTCACTTATATGTATGCATGCTACTTTGTGTTAAAATATCGCTAGTAATCCTATAGATGCATATTCTGTAGGCAAATGTCCATTCTCTACTACTAAGCCTAGGATTATCTTGCTGTGATTTAGAGTTCGATGGATGGACTCTTATCACTTAGTAGTTTACGTTGCTAATGCTTAGCAATGCTTAGATAACGGTAGAAATGGGCGGTTGTCGACATTATGTCGATGACCTTGATCACACAAAAACTATTATTCCATTATGTCCATCTTGTGCTTGTTACTTTGTAAATAAACAAAAATGAAAACAAAACTGTTTGACTTGGGCACAATGGATGTTGGTGTGATTTATTGGGTGTGAACGGAATGGTGCCTAAGTCCCCAAGGATCGAGTTACTTGCGCCATTGATCCAAGCACTTTTGCGTGCTAACCACACGAGGGGGATATGGGACCTCTCTTGACTAAGTACTTTGGGAGGTGTTAATTATGAGCTGGCCGGTGGGTGTGTTAAAAATAAAATGTGTGTGTGGTGTTGGGAAGGGAGCATTAGCAGACCGGTTAGGCTGTCTATTGTGTCCTTGTCCCCGTGGGTTGTGGCTCTTAATTAGCATCGTCCATTGGAAATGTCTCGTAGGACTTAGCCGTGCCGGCATACCAAAGGAAGTGTGCTAAATCATGTGGCGAAAAGGCGGTCTGGCGTGTGGGTACATTGGTACACCCCTGCAGGGTTAAAACTATTCGAATAGCCTCATCCTAGGTTATGGACACGCTTGGTGATTTCCCGCAAGAACTAGACTAAACACTTAATTAAAACTTGATGGGTGGTATGAATTGGATAATTCATGCTATTGTTGTGGTGACTTGGGTGAGTCACTTCCAGGTTGTCCTTGTTGTTATTATTGTTGTATCGTGTTCTTCGCAAATTAAAATGCTTTGTCAAATTGCTTTCAATCTATTACATTATTGCAAATGAAAGCTTGCTTTATGCTAAAATGAGTCCAAAGCCTCATCCACTTAAATAAAGCTTGCATGTAGCTATTTATAGTTATGTTATACTACACGTCAGTCTTGCGAGTACATTTTTTTGTACTCATTTGGTTTGCTTAATAATTTTGTTGCAGAGGAGGTAGAGCCCAAAGGGCTTTACTTTTGTGAGATGTGCATGGGTTGGGAATCGAGCTAGGCGCCGTGGTTGGTTGCCTTGTGGGCTAAAGGCAAACCTCGTGGCTCTCTTTTGTTCATCGCCATCTTATGGCATGTGACTTCCGCTGTGTTATCTTTATTGTTGTATTTGGCCGGTCGGCCCCTTTTGTAATAACTCTATATTATGTATGTCTTTTATTCTAGTCGTGCTTTGGTTCTATGTCTTGAATAGAATTGATGCATGATTTTGTAAAGGGGTGTGTATACTGCATTCTGGGAAGTATACATATCTCGAAGACACGGATTATTATGTTTGTGATGCTAGGGTCAATGGATGACTAAGTATTACAAGCTTAATAAACCGGGGTCCTCACACGTATTGCCGTACGAGGGCTTGAAAAGAAGGTGGAAACCTTGATGAAGGCTGGCAAGGAAATTACCACAGTTACTAGAAACATCTTTTCTCAGATTTCAGCTTCTCTACAAGAGATCGTAGAACATCTGAAGGCTCCGGTAACTCCTCTTGTGACCAAGATGACCTTAGAAATGATATCTATACTCAAATTAAACATATTCAAAAATACATACCTGCTATGAAGAATACCATATATCAATCTTTGACGAAGGCAATGAGTCAAGCTTTAAACCGAGTTTTATTGAAGATTGATCTCCTTTATGGGGATTCTGTCGATCTCCAGAAGCCTGTCCCTACGTCCAAGTTTAAGATAAAAGAAGCAGGTATTGCTGCTCAAGCCAAGATTGCACCAGTGGTGGCAGAGATCATAAGGAACATTGAAGCTATTGCTCCTGCCCTTCCCTCAAGTACTCCTGGCTTAAGTGCTAAAAAATGACATTGTAATTATACAGATGTTTTGTTTTAAATTATATGAGACAATGAAAAGATTTTGTGTATGATAATTATGATTATTTATCGAAGATTGACTGACTTCATCTTGCAAATTAAATTTATGCAAATTGAAAGTCGTATATTTTACTATATGTAGCCACCCGCCTAGAGCACTTTGTCCGGCAATGGGAGAAGTATTTCGGGTGAACAATTGTGCTAAGATCATTATATCTATTATAAAACCAATGATCCGAATCAGTGTGTATTCAGGAAGATGAAGTCAAATTGTTGAGCTCTTATGCAATGAGAATTGGCTTACAGAAGAGGTCTCAAACAGTTGTCATTTCCTAAATGTATACCAATGGTCATCTGACGAGTGAAGACACTACGATCTATGAGCGAAATTGATCAACTGTAGGCACTTAAAAAATAGTGATCATGTATGTGAAATGATATGAAAAGATTTGTGCTGAAAAAGTTCAATATATTGATAACAATAGAATAAGAACTAAACTTATATAATATAGAAAAAGATACTTATACATAGAATTTTCAAAGATGTTCAATGTTACATGTGTTAAATAAAACACGACCATCCTCCATAGCTAATCTAACTAATCCTGGCCTAGTGACAAAGACTACAGTATATGGACCCTCCCATCTGGAAGACAACTTGTTCAAGTTGGCTTGGTTCTGGATGCATCTCAGGACCAAGTCTCCCACATGAAGTGTTCTTGGATGAACCCTTATATTAAATTAGCATCACAGCCCTTGCAGATAGGTAGCCGATTTCAATAGTGCACGATCACGTCTTTCTTCTAGCATATTGACGTCATCATCATGTAAATCTCCCTGGTTTATTTGATCTAGGAGGTTTATACATGTGGAACCTAGCTGAATCTCACTAGGTAGCACTGCTTCTGCACCGTAGACTAGTGCGAATGGTGTTTCACCAGTTACTCTACTGGTCATAGTACGCAATGCCCATAAAATAGAAAAAAGTTCTTCCATCCAATTTTTTGAGCATGTGTTAAGGCGATTAAAAACTCTCTTTTTAATACTTTGCATAATCTGACCATTGGCCCTTTCTACTGCTCCATTGCTCTGTGGATGTGCCACGGAAGCAAAGTAGATTTTAGTGCCAATTTTATCGCAATAATCCTGAAACACATCACTAATAAATTGGCTCCCATTGTCTGCGATAAGATGACTGGGTACTCCAAATCTCGTAACAATGTTTCGCACAAGGAATTGTAGCCGTTATACGAATGACTGGCTCAGCTTCTATCCACTTAGTGAATGTATCGATGGCCACAAACAAGAATTTATACCCATCGGGTGCTTGCGGTAGTGGTCCAACTATATCAATGCTCCAAGTCGAAAAAGGCCATGACAAGGGAATAGTCTGTAATTGGTAAGATGGTCGGTGCACATGTTTATCATGGAACTGACACTGCTCACAGGTCTTAACAAGGTGCATGGCATCTTGTAGAGCGGTGGGCCAGTAATAGCCTTGCCAAAAAGCTTTACCAACTATTGTTCTATAGAATGCATGTGTACCACACAAGCCCCCATGGATTTCTTTTAGTAATTTTATCCTAGAGTCTTGGGATATACAACACATCAGAACACCATGTGCTCCCTTCCTGTACAATGATCCCTCGACCAGCTTGTATATGCGTGCTCTTTGAATTAACCTATCCTTCTGTTGAGGATCATCGAGCAATGTCTCTAATGCAAGATAAGTGGTTAATGGTTTTATCCATTTCACATCTTGCTCGATGACTCCGACCTCTAAGGTGGTCGAACCAAACCTGTTTCTATTGAAGGTTTTGTAAGGTGTTCGAGAAAACACCTGTTGGAACAGGCGTTCGTGAGGAACCTAATTTCGATAACTGGTCCACTAAGGAGTTTTCCTTGCGTGTTACATGTTGGACTTCGAAGTCCTTGAAGTGTTTTTTCAACTTCCTCACTTCACCCATGTGCTGAGCCATTATCTCATCGGAATAGTTGTATTCCTTTGATACCTGGTTTATGACTAATTGTGAATCTCCCTTCGCCAAAAGCCAATGGACTCCGAGGGATTTGGCTGCTTGAAGCCCAGCTAGAAGTCCTTCATACTCTACCACGTTGTTAGTGGCAGGGAATAGAAACTGTATGACATATTGGAGTTGATCACCCTATGGTGTTATCAACAAAATCCCAGCCCCTGAGCCTTTAAGCTCGCGGGAGCCATCAAAATACAGTGTTGAATGGTCGTCCAACCATAGACTTTCTTGAGGTTGATCCTCGATGTTCGTCCATTCAGCCACAAAGTAAGCCAGGAGTTGGCCTTTTATGGCCGTTCGGGTAGTAAAATGAAGATCGAATTCTCCAAGTTCTACTACTCATTTGGATATGCGACCTGTTACTTCTTGGTTATGGAGTATACTTCGAAGAGGAAAATACGAAGCTACTTTGATGTTGTGAGATTGAAAATAATGTCTCAGTTTTCTAGAAGTCATCAAAAGAGCATAAATTAGTTTTTTGACCTCAGGGTATCTCTCCTTCGGTCCGTGTAAGATCTCACTTACATAGTAGATGGGTCGTTGGGACCCTCCTCTTTCTGTAATAAGTACTGTACTAACCACATTTGGCGTTGCTGCCAAGTAAACTATTAAAGGTTCACCTTCTAAACGTGAAACAAATACTAGAGGATTTGAGAGATAAGCCTTTATTGGCTTTGTTAGCTACTCCGAACTATTGAAACCCCTTATTACTCTTGTGGATCACCTTAAAGAAAGGTAAACCACGTTCTCCTGATCGAGAAATGAAACGACTAAGAGCCGCCATTCGACCAGTTAAGGCTTGGACCTCATTCACTATGGAAGGTGGTCGTAATTATTCGATGGCTCAAATTTTCTCGGGATTGACTTCAATCCCATGAGAATAAACAAGGAAACAAAGCAATTTGCCAGAACAAATCCTGAAAGTACACTTTTCAGGATTAAGCTTTATTCCATATTTATTTACATTTTTGAAGGTCTCTGCGAGATCCTTCAAATGGTCATTCTTAGTACTACTTTTTACAACGAGGTCATCTACGTAGGCCTCTAAATTACGCCCTAGTTGACTGCTGAAGGTTTTCTGCATCAAAAGCTTTTACATGGCTCCAGTGTTTTTTAACCCAAACGACATCTTAACATAGCAGTAGACACCGAAGGAGGTGGTGAAGGTAGTCTTTTCTTCATCTTCTTTCATCATGCTGATCTGATGGTATCCAGAATAAGCATCAAGAAAACTCATCAGTTCGCAACCCGCAGTAAAATCAACTAATTGATCAATGCCAGGCAAAGGGAAGTCATCCTTTGGACAAACAATATTTAAACTGGTAAAATCTACGCACATGCGCCACTTACCATTAGATTTCTTGACTAGGACCAGATTTGCAAGCCATTCGGGGTGATCAACCTCCCGAATGAAGCCAGCTTCAAGGAGCTTATCGAGCTCTGCACTGATAGCCTCTTGACGATCCAAGGCGAAACGTCTTAGTCTTTGCTTGACTAGTTTTTTCTTAGGCTGAATGGCTAGCCTGTGCTCGATCACCTCCCTTGGGACCCTGGGCATATCAGATGGCTTCCACGCAAAGACATCTGAGTTGGCTCGGAGGAAGGTAAGGAGCTCGTCTACCTATTTCTCACTTAGTCCCGCGCCAATCTGGACTGTCTTGGATTGGTCATCAGGGATAAGTGGTACGACTTTTTTCTCCTCATTGGGCTGAGGAGCGGCCTTGATCTTCGCAGACTTTCCTGTTTTATCCTCCAAAGTAAGATCTTTTAGAGGCAACTAATCGACAAGTTCTAATAACTTACGATCACATGAAAGTGCGATGGCCTGGTCACCTTGCACCACAATCACGCCCTTTGGACTAGGGATCTTGATCTTCTGGTAGGCGTGGTGTGTAGCTGCCATGAACTTTTTTAGAGAAGGTCCTCCCAAAATAGCATTATAGGCAGACTCAAAATCAACCACTTCAAAAGTAATTAACTCACTTCGAAAATTAGTAGCCGTACCGAAGGTTACTGGTAAAATTACTTGCCCTATTGGTGTAAGCGACATACTGGGCACTATCCCGTAGAAGGGACTTGTCATTGGTTTAATTTTAGAACGAGGAATTTGCATCTCATCTAAAGTATTTACGAATAACAAGTCTAAAGAACTACCGCTATCTACTAATACTCTCCCTACCCTGCAATTATTTATGGTAGGGGAAACTACTAGTGGTAATTTACAAGAAGTAGACATACCTTTAGGGACGTCCTCCTTAGTGAAGGTCAGGGAGGTCTCTGACCATTTAGGGTATTCTAGATGACCAGGTGGGATTTCAATGTTGTTGACATCCCTTCATGCCGCCTTGTACTACTGCTTAGAGGTGTAGGCGACTGAACCCCCGTAAATGATGTTGACGTGGTGGTCTGTCCTTTGGAACGGCATTTCTGTGTCCTTGTCATTTCCTTGGACCTCTGGTGGTCCGCAATCTTCTGGTGGGACAGGCATTGGACCTTTCCCATCGTAGTTATCCTCCATCTACTTCTGCCAAGTACGGCAGTTGTGAAGGTCATGGCCAGGAACTTTATGCAATGGGCACCAGTGCTCATTGCTCCTAGACGTATTTGTAGATCGTGGGGTAGTTTGGTCATTTGAATGTCCTCCTTGCCTCCTTTTGGTCCAAGGACCTTTGTTTTTGTCATTGGGTGGTCGCTGGTCAACTGCTGCGACCTCCCTAGTGGACTGCTTGGACCTCCCCTTCTCCTTCCTCTTGGGTTTTCCTCTGCTGCTCGTGGAGCCTTCAGACCTCTTGAATTTCTTTTCTTTGACATCCTCGAGGCCTAGCTGAGGAGGGGTGGTCCCCTTATCCACCATTCGATTCCACTTCACTACCTCATTAGCATAGGAGTACCGATCAACCATGTTGAAAAGTTCCGACATGGACCTAGGCGGGTTGATGTTGAGGTCTTCCGTGAACCTTCGATATCGCACTGCCTGTTTAAAAGCTCGAATCATAGAGTAGTCAGAAATATTTGGGATAGTATTACGGACTTCTATAAAATGCTTTACAAATTGTCATAGATTTTCGTCGGGGGTTTGACGGAGCCGATGTAAATCGTCCTCCTTTCCTAGTTTTGCATAACAACTTTTAAAGTTGTTTTGTAATGCATTACAAAGCATCTCCCAGTTATATATGGATCCTTTAGGTTGGTTGAATAACCAGGTCCTGGCGGAACCTTTTAAGACTGTGGGTATATAATTTGTCATTACCTTATCATCACCTCCAGCAGCTTGGATGGTAGTAGTGTAGACTTGGAGGAACCTTGACGGGTTTTGTGTTCCGCCGAAAGTCTCCACTTGAATTTCTCTGGCCAGGTGACGTCCCTAAATCCGGGGGAAAAAGCTTTGCATCCTACATTGGGTCTAATACATTGTAGTGTACTATGACGATTATTATGACCAATAGGAGATCTAGGACGTCTGCTACGTCCCTAAAAACGGGTGTCATGCTCACCTTGGTCTTGAACACGATGACCAGGTGCATCATAATTTCAACTCTACCTTCAGAATCTCATTGAGGACCCCTCCAGGTGTGAGTCCATTTGGGAAAGCATAGTTGGTGATTGGGCAAAAATGTTCTCCGCCGCATCTTGTAGCTCCTGTACAATTGTACGCATTACTTGTACTCCTTTCTCCGGAGTCAATGCTTTCGGAGGACGTGCGATGGCGCTTGCTAAATAGCTAACACGCTCTACAGGGGAATCCTCTTGCATGGGGGTTGGTAAGGCATTTGAATCTCTTACCATCATTGTCTGCGGTGGTGGCATATGTATCACCGGCGGCGGCGCCCTCGCTAAGAAGCCAGAAGCGTCTCGGTAGTAGAGGTCACGAACCTGCGAGATGTGCGCTTGTGTGGCGGCACGTATCTCGGCTTGTCGGGCCTCTTCCTCTCGTCGGAGGCATTCTCGTTCCTTCTGCTCCCAACGTTGCCCTGATGCTCCGGGATTATCACCGGGATCGGGTTGAGTGTTACCGACAACGGCGACCTGACGACCACCGGAACATGCGGAAGGGGTGAACATGCCCTCGTCCTCTAAGGAAGAGGACGAGTTGTATTGTAGGGTGAATAAAAGATTCTCCCCAGATGTTCTCTCTTGGCCTTCGGTGTGGATGCCGCCAGCGAGATCATCACGGTTCGCTAGGCTCCAAGGATCTTTCGAATCTCCTCCTCCAAAGGAGACGGGCTCGGGATAGTATTCGTCCAAAGCGGTACCTGTGGATGAAGGCACGACCGGCGTGGAGCTAGCAAAGGCAAGAGGTTCGGTGGGCGATGGTGCCTTAGCAATGGCCCCGGAGGAACCATGGGTGTTGCCAGACACAAGGATGAAGTTTTCTTCCATGTCGTCATCGTACGTAGCCAGAGATGTCAAGAATGCTTTCTTCTCTCCAAGCAGGCAGGTTGTGATTCATCAGCAAAACGCAAGACACATTACCATAATTGTGTAGGCGAAGATGATGACTGCGCTCCCCACAGACAGCACCAGCTGTCAATGTCTGGGACTCTTGTCACAGAACGGACAAACAAGAATATAACAAAGGAAAATGGAGATTACTATCTATTTGCCAAGGGAATAAAAATAGTGAATGTGTATTGCAAATAGTATGCTTTGATTACAGAGAAAGTGACTATGAATACACATGGATTAGGGCTTGGATATGAATCTATATTACAAGGGCACATAGGCCGGGCTATTTATAGTTTTACAAGAGTTGGCAGCTGGTTGTAGAGGTTCCTCTTCGCACCAATGGTTGCGTCTCTTCATGCCAATCGTCGCGTCCCTTCGTGATGACCGTTATTGCTGATATCACCACGTGTAGCCGCTAGTAGCCACACATGGGTAACCGTTTCCCAGGACCTCCTTCATGGGGGGGTGGTCTTGGGGAGGTCTTGGAGAGGTCCTAGAGAGGTCTTGGAGGAAACCATAGAGGAGGTCCAATGTCAGACCCCTAGGCGTGGATACCCATGGATCTTATGTGTATACTATGCTAGTCCCAAGAATAAAGGCTAGCACATACATTCACTACATTTGGCACCACATTCATAAATTCATAATCTAAAGTAAAGCAAAAGGGACATTCTACTTAAGCTATTACAATAGTTATTATAAACCACGGCCGACTGGCCAAATAAAAGTAGTTATGAAAGCAAGTAAAGTCGCAGTGGAAGACAAAATAGTAGTAGTAGTAGTAGCGAAAGTCTAGCGGCATGCCCATTCGATCCCTCAGGCAACCGACAAGGAAACAAGGCCTAAGTAGACCCGTCATCGAACCCCTCGGTGCCAGGTGCAAAGAACTCGTCGTCAGGCGTCGGATCATCTGCAAATTCTAAACCAACAACAATAGCAAGATTGAGTACTTGTGTACTCAGCAAGACTTGTAGTGTATCACAAAATTATATTAGATGCAAGGCTGTCAAGTGTATGACTCTATTCTACAAGTTGTTTTTCTCCAAGCCAAGTTTATTTGCAATACTCACAAGTAATAATTTGCAACGGAATTTGAAAGAGCAGTTTATGAAAAAGTAAATGCAGGACAGTAAGTAAAGTAACTGAACAAGTATCAACAAACACTCACAACCCTACTCGGTTGTAAGCAAAAATATAATCAGGTTTTGCCATAGAAATGGCAATGACAAGTTCATGTTCAACCATAGAAATGGCAGTCCTGTTATAGAAATAGCAATTCAGTCATTGAAATGATAATTCGCTATAGACATAGCAATAAAGCCATAGACATGGCAGTGAACTCAACAAATGAAAAACCTAATGTCATTATCCCCAATCTTTTGTGACAAAACAGTTTGGAAAAAATAAAACTACCACCATACCAGCCGCACTAACATGCTCATGACCCCAGTCGCACTAACATTCTCATGACTGCGAGCCCAGCTATTCGAATAGTTTATCACTCTGCAAAGGTGTACAACTTTACCCATAGTACGCGGTATTCCAGTTGCCTGGAATATCTCTATATTACTGCTCATTACCGAAGGTAAGTAGCCTAGAATTCATGATGCAGCCTTTACATTATCTATTTCTAACCTTGCACTAGCCCTGCGAATCATTATCCTCATCTGTCAAGATTATAATAATAGTAACACTGATAGTAACAAGGTAACACATCGAATGAGGAGCCTCACTCACCCGGATAGAAACCCGTTGAGCAAGTCCCTCACTTTGCCCAGATAGAAACCCATCAAAGTGAGGCATCTGCAGTTGTGTCGGCATTGCCGATCCCCCGGCAATGTGCGTACTACTTCTGCCTACTGTCATGCAAGGCTAAGATTTCGATAACTTAGTTAACTACGACCATCCCATAATAGCACATATGGTTGTACGATTAGGTCTTAGTCCCGGATTTGATGGCTTCAGTCCTTAATTGACTACGGGCAAGATCTCCACCCTATCTATTAGTGAGTTACAATCCTCACTTTTTTAGAATACAATATAACTTGCCCGTGTCTAAAGACTAAGGTTTTCATGTCATTTTCATATAAAATAAGAGAGTTAACTCCTCTAGACATTTTACAAAATACTCCCAAATTCGCAAATTATCAAATTGTCCTTTAATAAATTTTTCCGAAATTCTATTGCTCTAGTGGCATTTGTACAATGACTGCACTCGAAAATTCCCAAATGACATTACATATTGTCTAACCTATATTCTAAATGTTACAACAGTAAGAGATCAATATTTCAAGGAGACATATGCAGCAAGTAGGATTTACAACTACCACTTTCCCGATAATAGCATTTTCATACAAGAAATACACGCATGCATAATAGGATCTGCAAAACAAAGTACAACAAGTAAAATACTGTGATCAACATGATCAAAGGGGGTGCTTGCCTTGCTCTTGATGTTCTGGAGGTATAATGGATTGATCGTCGCAAGAAATAACCAAATAATCGATGTCTAAAAAGAGCCAGAAAAAAATTAAATAGCAACCAACCAAGATAAACAATAACCAAAAATAAATATTTTTTATATATTCAGGTAGATCATGATTTTAGACGAATTTAGAGACAATTTCACTTAATTTGGTGTTGTGTAGCAAAAGTTATTAAGGTTTTGCTACAATTGGTTTGATAAATCCTAAATAAATGGAAAATACATTTTCTAACAGAGAAAGCGTATTCTCGCGTCTGTTATATCAGAGTTTACGCCTTCACTAATGGAAAACTTATTCCGGCTATAACTGAAAGCGTATTTTCTATTTTCCATTGGATCTCCGATTAAAACTGATAGGTGGGGGCCACTGTCAGTGAGACGGTCCACGAGTATAGTGCGTAGACCGAGGGTCTATACGCGCTGGGTGCACGGGTCCACAGGGTTTTCACTGTGCACTTAAACCGTGGGGCCCGCATGTCATAGACTCAACATAAGTTAACGTTTTGAGTAAACTTAATGGTTTGGTCCCACACGTCAGCGACTCATTAGCGTTAACTAAACAGTTAAGAAGTTAATTAGACCTAACGGTGTCATTAGGCATGCTGATGATGAGCTATAGTACTTGTCACCGTGGTGCCGCGCGGTGGCGCTCGTGCCTGCGCTACTCGCTGGTGGTGTGGGGCTCGGCGAGGCTAGTGGGTACTCGAAACGGGTCCTACATACTATTGCGCACCTACCGGCATCGACGCCATGGCCTGGGGTGGCTCAACGCGGTGGCGCGCCGGCGGCAAGCAGAGGAACTGCTACAACAAAACGCGATAGCGTGAATGGGCATAGCCCTTGGCAAATGAGCACGCGTATAAGCATCTAGGGGCTATTAGGAGTATACCGGAAGGACGCAGAGGGGCTGAGGTGAGTTGTCGACAGCGAACTGCGGCGGCGAGGTCAGTTGTGCATGGAGAAGAAACCCAGGTGAAAGATCTTGAAATCCGAAGATTGGGGAAGCTTCAGTACGTCCTGGCGATGCTTCGGGTGCAGCGAATCGTCTTGAGGTGTCGTGAATCGCCGGCGAGTTCAAGGCGGCAGTACTGGTCGGAGACGGAGAAGAAAGGCCAATTCGGGCGATCCTGTGAAGCAAAGACTGAATTGAGTGAGGGGAAAGGAAGCTTGTGCACTTAGACAAGAGATGACGCGATAGGATTGACTAGGAACCCTTCAGTTGGTCATCAATGGAGGTGGTGGTGCACGTCCTTTTTAGGGTTTCAGCTCTCCGAGCTCTAGAGCTTGAACGAGTGAAGGGGAGGTGGAGTGAGTGCGCGCACGGAGTTGGAAAAGGGAATGCGAAGCTCGAGGGTGAGTTTTTATAGCCTGAGCAGTGGAGTAGAGCCAGGAAGGGCTCGGGCAGTGGCGGTCAACAGGGCGGAGTTCTCAGCGTTGTACGGGCAGGGAGGGATGGCGCGGGCAGGTATGGGCGCGGCATTGAACGATGACACGACGAGGGTGGTTGGGTTGGAGCAAAACCGTTGGCAGCGTAGTGAAACCAAGGGCGCGACGGAGCTCACGCGTGTGGGCATGTGCTGGCGCAACTGAGCACGAGGTGGAAGATGGTTCCTACACACGGGGCTCACCAGTCAGCGACGCGACGAAGCGGTACGCATTGATCTAATATCGACGGTCCTATATGAAACGAACGGCCTAGATGAATCGCGCTACTCGAATGGTCCAAACGGCACGTTTGATCTAGAAGGTTGATTTCAAATCCAACGGTCAAGAATTGTTAAGTCCTACCCGTTTATGAAGGCGGTCTGGTTCGATCAGGGGGTTTGGGCTCGAGCCCGAGGAATAGTGCTAGCCTTTGGTTTTTGAATTAACAGCTGGATTCTTTGCCGATTTAATTCACTAACAAATGAAGTCCCAAATTAATGAAATTTTTGTGTAGACTACTAAGCTCGATTAGTTTCTATAGTAAAATTTTCAAATGTTAAAACCATACCTGAATTTCTACAAAATTCAAACAAGGTGTTGTTCCTAAGAGGTTGTAATTATTTTTCTAAACAAAATTTCATATAGAAATTTTGTTGAATGATTCTTGGGATAAATAGCCCGAAACCATTCTCTCACTTAGAAAATTTTACTTTGTTTTATCTATTTCCTTTTTAGCACCTAATGTTGTTCAAGTTTTATTTTTAAAACCAACACAATATTTTCAAAAAGGCAAAGTTTAAATGCAAATATTCAATGGAACTTTTCCTAATGCATTTATATTACTTAATCCCAATATTAGTATTTTGGGATGTTACATCCAACTGGACCTCCAGGAGAGTTTTGGGGAACGGTCAAAGGAAAGACTTTATATGCCCACCTTCTGACTGTCTAATTAATCATGGGCCCAAAAAATTAACTCAGGCCCAGTAAAAATCTAACTTATCTATTAATAAGCAAATAAAGATATACTTGGATAATTGACTAGTCAACAATCCTCGTCACTAGAGTCAATCAAATCAGCACAATTTGGAACGTCTACTAGCACAATCCAAAGCGGTGAGCTCGTACCTTGACAGGAGGCATGGACGAAGAGGGAGTCGAGGTCGGGGGAGAGAGGCATGGTCGAGGTCGGGGGTCGCAGAGGGAGGATGTCGGCATGGGAAGGAGGAGGCATGGGGATGATGATGACGTAGGAAGGAGTACGGTGCGGGGACGATGGTGTGGAGAGAGGAGGCTCGAGGATGACGGTGGCATATGGGAGGAGGACAGCGCGGGGACGACAGCACGGAGAGAGGAGGCTCAGGAGTAGTGACACCGACATTCTCAACTCCAATAATCCTTGTTTTTCCATGAAGAACTACATGGCAGTTCTTATTTACCAAGTCCTTTACATAAAACTTGAACAACTTGCTTAACGAGTATGAATGGTTTGTCCTTGTATCCGACACATTCGAGGTCCATAGTAGTGACGTTGTACTTATCGACCTTCACACCCTGTGGAAGTTTGACCCAATGGTACCGAAATAGGGGGATCTTGAAAAGTACGTAGTCGAGCTCCCAAATCTCCTCTACGAACCCATAGTAGGAGCTCAACCCAGTGGTATTGAACTGCTCATGAAACGCATCTATGCGGACACCACTGTTCTAGGTTGTGCTCTTCCTATCCTAAACTATCATATAAAATATGTACCCATTTATGTCGTACCCTTGCCATGTCACAATTGTAAAATTTTAGCCCTTTTGCCAACCATGACAACATATCATCACTTGATGATGGCCTCCCAGTGAATCACACCTTTAACCATTCGTTGAATCGGCGGTTGTGCTCTCTCGTGATCCAAACCTCCGACTGACCTGGATTCTGTTGGTGTACCATGTCTTTGTGCTCATTGATGTACAGAGACACTTGGGTCATGTGTTGTAAGACTGTGAAATGAGCTTGAGTGTACGCGTCAAAATCGGGCGTGATTGCTTTCCTTCCGATGGTCCCAATACCCTCTAGCCTCCCCTCATGACGAGATAGAGATACACCTGTCGGTTGCACCTGAGCCATATAGTCGACGTAGAACTCAATGACCTCTTCAGTTGCATAACCTTCAATGATGCTGCCCTCAGCCGAGATTGATTCCGTACATAGGACTTGAGAATTCCTATGTACCTCTCGAACGGGTATATATGACGTAGGAACACAAGGCCGCATATCTTTGTCTCTTTCACAAAGTGAACAATGAGATGGACCATGATATAAAAAAATGACGGAGGGAAATACATCTCAAGATGACATAGAGTCGTCACCACCTCGGCCTGCACAACATCTAGTCCTTCAGGATCGATGACCTTCTGAGCAATTGAGTTAAAGAAATAACACAGCCTCATGCTTGCCACTCGGACCTTATTCGGAAAAAATATTTCTAATTGCAATAGGAAGCATTTGTGTCATAAGCACATGACAATCATGAGACTTCTAAGTTCTCCCAATAAGGTAAGTCCCAAAAAATTGATCGTATCTTCTTCTAGATGTTCTTTTAACGGTTCCTCAATTTACGTCCCTTTCCAAGCACAACATCGATATCCTTAACCATATCATAGACCTCTATCCCTCTAAAAGCCCTTGGAGATGAACCGTCCTCCTTATTTTCGTCGAATTGTTTCTTCATCTTGAGGTATAGGTGATACTTGAGAAGGAACCTACGGTGATGCATGTACACAGTTTTGCATGAGTTGTTGAGCTGCACACTCTCAGTGTCATGTAAGCAGTGTGGACAAGCTTTGGCTCCTTTTGTACTGAACCCTGACAGGTTACCAAGGGCAGAAAAATCATTGATGGTGCAGAACAACATAGTGCGTAAAGTGAAGTTCCCTCATTTATACGCATCCCATACCTGTACCCATTCGTTCCATAGTGTCACAAGACCTTCCAGCAATGGTGCCTTCCAGCAATGGTGCTAGGTACACATCAATATCATTCCGAGGTTGCTTCGGCCCTTGGATAAGTAGTGACATCAAAATGTATTTCCGCTTCATACACAGCCAAGGAGGAAGATTGTACATACATAGATTCACGGACTAGGTGCTATGTCGGCTGCTCATGTTACCGAAAGGATTCATTTCATCTATACTCAACCCAAACCTTATATTCCTCAGTTCTACACCGAAGTCTTCAAAGCTACTATCAAAGTTTCTCCACTAGGCAAAATCAGCAGGGTGTTTTATCTTTCCATCTTTCTTACGCTCCTCCAAGTGCCAATGCAGCAATTTTGCAACCTTTTGGTTCGCAAATAAATGCTTTAAATGGGGAATTATAGGCAGATACCACAACACCTTAGCAGGAGGTCCTTGCTTCACCTCGATGTCCTCGTCATCATTGGAGTGATTCTTAAGCTTGTATCGAGATGCTTTGCACACCAGACATACATGCATGTCTGCATACTCTTTATAGTAGAGGATATAATCGTTCAGGCATGCATGTATTTTTCTACTTCCATTCCCAATGGACAAAGAACATTCTCGGCTTAGTAGGTAGTTTTGGGCAACAAATTTCCCTTTGGAGGGATGTTCGCTAGGAGACCTAGTAACGCTGCAAAACTCTTGTTGGACCAACCATTGCTTGCCTTCGATTTTAGTAGTTCAAGCATGGATGACAACCTTGTGTATTCCAGCTTGCAGCCCGGGAACAAAGGTTTCCCTGAGTCCTCCATTATGCCCTCAAATTTACCAAACTCTCTCTCACTATAGTCCCCTTCTGCATCGCGTAACATCTGATCTAGATTGTCATCGTGCAACCTACCCTCATCTAAAGTATAGTCCACATCTGGCATATCGTTGTCTCTCTCAACGATGTTACTACCGTCCGGTATAATCTGCTCTTCACCGTGACTGGTCCAACATGTATACTCCTTTTTCAAACCCCTTCGAATCAAGTGTCCTTCAATTTGCGCCGAGTTGGTAAACATCTTCAGATTATCGCAATCAATGCATGGATAGTACATAAATTTTATCCCCTTCTTCAACATATCTTGCTTGGAAGCTCTTCTAAAAGCAAACACGCCATCAATGTACTCTTCACTCACATGGTTCTCAACGTACATCCAGCTTTGGTTCATCTGCACTACTCACGTAACAGATTAGATTAATGCACACAACTACTCTTCATATTGACCAAACATACTACAAATTGAATACCGACTAACCCAGGGCAAATATAAAGGATCAAATCGTTATCCTTAGAGCTCACCACAAAGATCCCAAATATCTCGTGAGATCTCTTCCTATTGACCCCCCTCTCTTTCTTCCTCCTTTCCTCCTTCATTTGACAATACAAGACAAGTCAATACACACACATACACATGCTGCTCATTGTTCTATTGTAAATCTTAACTGCCAATAACCTCCTTGGATGATAAACCTAGCTATCATTGATCTCTCTAGATTATAATGCATATAATTAGAAGCAAATACTAACCTTAGATCACCAAGAATAAATAGATCTACAAGCACACTTTTAAATCTACGGTATTTAATTCTTTCACCAAACACCCCAGAGCCGGCCGCCTCCTTCAAAGTAGTCGCATATCAGAGACAGATCTCACTACATACAGATCTGTGTGGAGTCGGGATGACCAGATATTTAATTGTGCATATCACAAATGGTAGAGACAGATCTCACTACATACAGGTATATCACAAATGGTTCTACCATTTGTGATATGCACAATTAAATATCTGGTCGTCCCGACTCCACACAGATCTGTATGTAGTGAGATCTGTCTCTGATATGCGACTGCTTTGAAGGAGGCGGCCGGCTCTAGGGTGTTTGGTGAAAGAATTTAAGAACCATCTGTGACATTCGGAGACCTCACCGACGATCTCTAAATTATCACAGACGGTATTTACTCAAAACCATCTGTAATACGTACCACAGACGGTTCTTAACAATAATCGTCTGTGATATGCGCAATTAAATATCTAGTCGTCCCCTCAGATCTAGATCTATCTGTAGTGATAAATGTCTCTGATATGCAGCTGCTTTGAAGGAGGCATCTGGCTCTAGGGCGTGTTTGGTGAAAGAAATACTGTAGATTTTTAAGTGTGCTTATAGATCTATTTGTTCTTAGTGATCTAAGGTTAGTATTCCTTTATCTCTGGTACGGCCACTTTGAAGAAGATGATGAGTACGCCTAAAAAGCAACCAAGCCCACCACGAAGCATGATCTTTTTTTCGGGTTGTCGTCCACACAACATGAGGTGATGAGACGTTAGCCACAGCCTACTTCATCGAACCTGACACACTATCCTGGCAGCCATGCTTCTTGAACTTGCAGGGGCTGGTCATACCGTGATTGTATTCTGGCTTGGCACACTCTTACTTCGTTAGCATTCTCTGGCTAGTCGGTATGAAAAGCCCTTGCGAGTTCAAGAAGCATGGCTGCCAGGAGAGTGTGTCAGGTTTGATGAGGTTGACCGTGGTTGCTGTCTCATCCTCCTCATGCTGCATGGACGACCCTTCGAAAAAAATCATGCTTCGTGGTGGGCTTGGTTGCTTTCTTAGGCATACTCTCCGTCTACTTCAAAGCAGCCGTGCTTATCAGAGATGGTTCTTGTTAATAATAGTCTGTGATACACATCACAGACGGTTCTAATTACAAACCATCTGTGATAAATAAACATCACAGACGGTTCTTGTTAATAACCATTTGTGATAATTAAATATCACAGATGGTTCTTGTTAATAACCGTCTATGATACATATCACAGATGGTTCTTGTTAATAACCGTTTGTGATACATATCACAAATGGTTTTTCCCACTAAACCGCCTGTGATAGTTCTATAGCCAAAAAATATTCGCACGTCAGCATAAGTCCTGAGCTTTCTCATCTTCTTCTAGTACTTGAGCTCAGCTCTTTCACCTTTTGGTCTTACCTCACCTCATCTCCTCTTGAGTGAGGACCATATGTCTAAGGCGTCGAGCTCGCCAAATTGGAGGGCCCTAGCGCTAGCCACTACTAGGCAGGTGGATTGCCCTAACTGTCATGTGCAAGCAAATGTGTTCTACGCCAACACTGAGGGAAATACTGGTCGGGTGTTTTACAAATGTCCTTATTTCTTAGTAAGTAAACTTGAGTTTGATTTCTTGATGTTTGGATGTTTCTCCAATAGCTATGAAATATGTATGTTGTTTTGGCGTTTGTATGGTTCTATAGGCTGGAGGATGTCAATATTTCTAGTGGACAGGCACCATAGACACAGCAAGGGAGCGTAGCAATACAGGGCAAAGGATGGATTCTGGGCTCGAGGAAATAATGGAAGTTGTGCTAGAGCAGAGGCTAAGTATGCTAGAGTTGAAGATGGAGCGCATTCTGGACCATATCAAGTGGCTGGAGAAGATTGTGTGTGTGTGTGTGTGTGTGTGTGTGTGTGTATCATTATTGTAATTTATGGCATGTTTGTGAAGTAGCTGCTTTCCTGTAGTTGTATGAAAAATAGACTTTGTTCATATCATAGATGGTTCCAACCACAAACCGTCTGTGATAAATACATATCACAGACGGTTATTTTTAATAACTGTCTGTGATAATTATTATATCACAGACGATTTGTTCGACTGAACCTCCTGTGATAGTTCCTTCTATATCTAAAAAATATTCTATTTTTCGGCTGCTAGCATCAGGAATATCACTAAAAAACCGCTAATTTTATAAGTAGTTCAATACCTGTGCAAAGAACTTGGCATACTCATGCTTAATCCTACAGTCATCACTGTAGAAGACGACGTAGTCATCCCACCCTTCCGTCACGCCGCAGCCAGTGCTAGTGCACCGGTGGCTGTCCTCTGACAGCGCCCACACCCGGCCCGGCGGACCAGCCATCTTCCACATCACCGCCTGGACCGCGTCCAGCGAGCCTTTGGCACCGCATGCACTCCCAGTCGGTCCTCTTGGCCGTCTCGCACACACCGGTCGGCTCGCCCTCGACCTGGCTAATGTATTGCTTCCAAACATTGCATGCCTCGCCAACCGTGTAGAGAAGGAGGCCGAGCACGTAGGCCATAGCCTTGTGGTCGGCGACGGCGCCCCGTTCAAGGAACACGAGGCCGTCCTGCATGTCCTGGTGCGCGAAGACGAGTGTGAGGCCGATGATGAGGCAGGCCTTCGAGTTGCTAGCGCCGGCCAGGTGGTTGACGACGGTGAGGTAGCGGTCATTGTCCAGCAACTTCATCGCCTTCTCCCGCTCCAGCGCCACGCGCCTCCCCATGGCGCGCTCCTTGGACGCCTTGTACATGGCCTTGCAACTCCAATATACGTACACAATTCAAGACATCAGAATTACTTCATAAGAGAAAATTAAAATTAAAGCCAAATTAAGGGAGTTGTTGCTAGTCAGATTAGTGACATATTTCTCTAGTCAAATTAAAAGGCTAACATGTATGCATGCATGGATTGGTTGCCACAACAAATAGTAGTACATATTTTTGTAGGTATATAAATACGTACGTGGCTCGTAGACTACAGAGGTCAGCCATGGGCTGAGGAGAGCTCGCGGCCACGAGGCCGATGATGTTGACGATGACATCATGAGGATGAGCGGCGGTGATCGCCGACCTCCTCGCCTTGGTCCTCGCCATCAAGCTCCGTGTGCTCAACATGGCGCACGACGTACGGTCTGTGAGTTTTCAATACTGTAGTGACCGAGTTTTTTTTAACACTACTGGTTGTTGATGGAGGGTGCGAAAGACATGATCATTCTTTTAAAATGTATCACAAACCGAGACGAAAAGACGCATCGTAACATCGGCACGCGAGACAAAGAGACACATTGCGTGGGAACCAAAGCGGCTTGAATATTTCACAGACGGTTCCAACCACAAACTGTCTATGATACTTATCACAAATGGTTATATTTTAAAAACTGTCTATGAAGTATACATTATCACAGACAGTTCTTGTTAATAATCGTCTATGATTTGTATTTATAGCCATCTGTGACAATTAGATATCATAGATGATTTTTTCACTAAACCGTCTGTGATAGTAAACATGTTCAACATAGACAGTAACTTAAGTTCAAACTGGATTTTTTTAATTATTTTTTGTATTTACATATGGCCAAACAGTGTGGCCAGTCGCTTCTTACAAAAGATTTTTTAAAAAGTAGAAATAATAAAAGATCAAGTTTTTCTAGTGGCCCAAGTAGCCTACTATCTCCGTTATCAAAGCTTCATAGGCGACGTTGTAGGCATCGGAGGGTTTAGGATCAGCGCAGGTAGCCTGAAACACTTCCAACCATTGACGCGGTTGTTCAATAGTTGCCCAAAGAAGCTCCTCTTGAGGAGCCAAGTAGAGAAGCACCCATAGGCCCTCTTCTCTTGATCGAGGGGTCTTGGTTTGGTCGACTCGGTCGCTCGCCGCCTCGATGTCGCATTCCAAGTGATGGTAATCCAACTGTAGACATGCAACGTCGCACTCAAAGACTACACCGATGGCGAGGTTAGCTTGCCAGAAGCTGCAGACCACTCGGAAGACACGGCAGAGGAGGTTGTCTAGATGGCGCAACGTCACCGTCAAGTGTCCCGGCATAACCTCCGCCAGAGGAGGGAGGACACTGTCATCACAATGTCCTTCAACAGCTTCCACCAATGTACGACCGGCGAGGTGCTTGTACAGGATGGCCAAGTAGGCCATCAATGTCGGTGTTAGGGGAGAAGAGTGGGAGACATTTCGTTTGTGCTTCAGAGTAGAGCTATGTGCAGTGTGAGAAGTACGGTGGCGGATGATCTCGTTTGTGCTTGAGATTAGAGTGATGTGTGAGTATGGTGGCGGATGATCATTCTTATAAAACAAGGAGTAACATCGGCGCGGGAGACGAAAGAGACGCATCGCGCGGGAGCCGAAGCGGCATTAAAAATATCACAGACACTTCCAACCACAAACCGTCTATGATACAAAATTATCACAGACGGTTATGTTTAAAACTTTCTGTGATATTAAATATTACAAACAGTTTTAAACATGAACCATCTGTGATATTACATCTTCGCATACGGTTTTTACCACATCCAGTAACACAGACATGCGCTAAATCAAAACCGTCTATGATTGTATTTAATACTGACGGTTCTGGGGAACCATCTGTGATAAGACGTCCACGATAGCCCCTTTTGTAGTAGTGTACTTACCCTATTCATTATTCCTAGTGGAACTACAAAGTCACATTCTTTTTTTAGGTCTCTGCTAATTCTTCTAAGTACCTGACAGTGTCACTATGAGAGCATGTACAACTACCAACTCAAGGTGGTGTTTGTTTTGATTTAGTATGTTGTGTTGTTTTATGCTACTATCTAAATTTGGCCATGCCATGTTCTCGGAGCCAAGTTGAACTGTCCATGTATAGTATCTAGCACTGCATGGCTTCATATGTGTGCTATTAGTATGGTCCAACCGGTTGTTAAGTAATGATTTAGTCATTATGTGCAATTGATTTGATACAACTTAATACTGCCTAAAAATCTCTCATACTTGTTCATGTTCCCTATCTGATTCCAAAGCTTTTCAAGTACGAGAAATTGAATATTTTAGTTGTAGTTACTAGCTACCTAGCTGCATTATGCATGTATATCTATCTACTAACTTTTATCATAATATACATGTGCAGATTCATAATATTACATTGAAAAAAGATATGTGCATGATCAAGCTCATATGTTCATCTAGTGACTTAGGTGTGTGCATCTTTATCAATTTGCTTTGATGGCTAAACTATTGTTCTTTTCTTTGTGTTTTCATCCATCACTCAAAAGAGCAACATGCATTAGAACATTCAAGTCCATATTGTGTGTGTTGCTGGGAAACTGAAAAAATGGAAGTCAATTGAGATGAGATGAATGATAGGTGCTTCAATTGTATCAATGGAAGACTAGTTAGCCCCTTTTCATGTAAATGTGTTTATTGGAAAACTTTGATAAGTGCCACGTTTTTTTTTTGTCAAATTGCAATGTACGCCTTTGAAACATGCAAGCTAATGGTGCAAATAAGTGTATGTAAGTCTGAATGTGTGCGTAATGGGACTAATTCAGTGGGCAAAGTATATGTATTTAGTTTTTTTGTTTGTTACATCCTTTTTTCCCCTCCCTGACGGGAATGAACCAACAGTAGTATGTCTGTTAGCTCGTCCACCAAACTTGACAAAGGAACATTTTCATGATGACTGACCGACAAAGATAGCTGTCGCGAATAATTTTCCTGATGGTGACCCATCAGGCAAATGGTATTTCCGCGTCATCCTATGCGTGTGGGTCATTACCTGACGGGAGGCCATTAGGGAAATTATTCTTGACGATTTTTATTTTTTCCAAGACGGTTTTTGGTCATCACAAAAGATCTGGTTTCTGGTAGTGTGCGTGCATGCCGCGCCTATCTCTGCATGTCCACCGTGCTTTGTACTGACTAGCCTTAGCTGTACGTTCACGCGCGCGTGCACGCGACCGCCCGGCCTATGGCTCTCTCCCTGCAAAGTGCACATGTCGGCCGAAATGAGGGCCTCGGCACGCTTGGGTTAAATGTCGTGCCGCGTGCATGCCTGCCTAGTGAAAGCATCTAGACCTCTAAAAATAATTTTGGTAATTAATGTCAACAATGTGTTATGGGACTAATAGGTGTCCCAAAATTTGAATCATGATATGGAGATGGTAATGCAAGGATGGTAAAATATCAACTTGGCTCAAGGCAAAGGTAATGTATAGCCTAAGGATCTTTTTATAGTTTTTACCGGTCTCGGTGTTTAAAATAAAGAGGGATCGTGGCTAGTAGCTTGAAAGTTTATTTTCTGCTATTTTGATCAACCAAGTGTTATGCATTGCATTTAGTTTTGCATCTGGAAAAATGTTCCATTAAATCGGTATGACCGCAGTTGATGAGCGGTAGTACCGGACTCTAGTTGGTTGTATGTATTTTCCAGAAAGCGTGCTTTTGGGAGTTTTTGTTCTCCCTTGGAAATCGATATAACCACACTTCTTAAGCGGTACTAGCGCAAGGCGGTAGTACCAAACTTTGCATGGCAATACATTTTTTCCAAACACTACTATAGAAAAGGTCTTCACAGATGGTTTAAAAACGTCATCACAGACGGTTTTGTGAGTCATCTGAGTTTATGGGTCAGTAATGATGTGAGGTCATCACAGACAGTTTTCGAACCGTCTGTGATTCAAACTATCATAGACGGTTATTAACTCGGAACCGTCTGTGACAGTTGACTATCATAGACAGTCTGCAGACGAAACCTTCTATGATAGGTTGCTATCACAGACGGTTTGTAGACAAAACTGTCTGTGATAGGTTACTAGCACAGACGGTTTGTAGACGAAACCGTCTGTGAGAGCTGATGTATCACAGACGATTTGTCCTAAGGAGCCGTCTGTGATATTCTTTTGTATTGCTAAATCTATTTCTGTTTATTGGCTAGCCTTAGGAAATGCTAGCCATACCCTCTGAAATAAGCTAAAACACAAGTACATGTATACATCCAATTCACATTCATTTTAGAAACAAGCACATCCATTTCACAAATCAATTAACTCAAATTAACCATTCATGTATATTTACACACATGTACCATTAAGTTCAATCTTATCCCAATTAAGTTCAATCTGCATTGTGGAACTTCCCATCTGGATTTATGACCTCACGGCTCAAGAATGACGCAAACTGTCCTCAAATGTTTATGAGCTGGCCCTACTCCAACGCAGTTGTATTGATGCTCGCAACCTATCGCTAGGAAGATTAAATTAGTGCGTATAAATTGATAAATATGAAATAATTATTGCAAGATTGACAAACCTAAGGATCATTGGTCATCACGGAATCGATGAGTAGTTCCATGTTGTGGCAACCATAGTATCCACAGATGTTGCAGGCCGGTGGCTGCTGGTGACACTGCAAAAATAGAATTGGTTAGTTCGAGAGGTATTACTACAAAGTGTTATATATGATTAATATGTATTAGCGAATACCAGGAATTTTAGATCGTGTCGCAAGGTCCCTCCCTTGCATTTCCCTCTAGAAGCATAGTACACGATGAACGAACTACGTGATTCCAAAAAGTTAGCCTTAGCCATTGCAAAGGAAGAAAAGACTACAATAGAGTCATCCATGGAGGAAATGTGTTTGCCTGTCGATTAATTATCGGATAATTTTGAAGTCGTATTTGGAACGTTGTAGGGAATTAAGGTATATTACTTTGTTTCATTTTGGTACAATTACAATTAGAATCCAGTGGAAGATACACAAATATGTCGCCATGGTCATTAAACCTAAGTTCGTGTTTCTTATAAAGTACAAATCAACAAGTATAGCCACTAGTGTAGCACTTACTCCTAGTTGTAGGGCAAAAGTATGAATTCTTTGTCGCGATGAGCCAGCAATGTGTCCGTCATGTAATCCTCGACGAATTTTGCATTCGCCGTGATTCTTTGCAAGGAGACCAAGTGTGGGTCGAGGAAACCTACCAGTAATTTCCTTAATTCGGCTTCAGAAATCATGTATCTATCTATCTATCTATCTATACACACACACACACACACACACACACAAAAGCAAGAAGTTATATATAACATTTATCGGTATTACACGAATGCTGACCGTGATTGTAAACACTTACAGTGTCCAGCATCACATGAGTGAGATGTCGAGGGAGTCGAGGTTGAAGAGGAAGAACAAGTCATCGAAGGTCACCGTGAAGACATAGTCTTGACGGTCATGGTTAAAATGATCCTTCTTGAACTTGACATTGACACTCGAGTGCCGTTGTTCATCCGTCTAGTTGGCCTGTTCCATATACCATAGATGCAATCTCGTGCAAGCCATTCCTAGGGTAGGGTAGCGCTCTACCGTCTCGACCAACGGCTTGCCTAGCACGAATTTTTGGGCCAATGGTAAGAAGGGAATATCATCGGGCAAGAAGGGGATATCATCGGGCTTCTTCGATTTGCCATTGCTGCCTCGCTTTTTAGAGGTCGACCCGGTACGAGTTGTAGATGCATCCGATGCACTAGGTCCTTGCCGCATCGATGCAGGTACATCCTGTGAAGTTGACACCGGTGTAGGTAACTCCGATGCAGATACTTCCTATGAAGTAATTGACACCAGTGCAGGTAGCTTCAAGCAGATGTTGCTCTTGGGTCACTGGATGAATGATCCAATGGCTTGCTCTAAAGTCACGACCTCATCGTTTGGGGACATCTCGAGCTGGACGACCTCGAAATTGGCATAAACACCGTCCACATTCACTTTTGCGAAACCCGACTCTAGATTTACACCATGCAGCAAGGACCCGACACCGGATAGATACGCTTGGCCCCAAGCAGCATCCAGGGCAACAGAGGCATATCTCACTTGGAGCTTGTACTTCATAGCCACCTACATAACAATGCAAAATTAGCTACTCCAACAGGCCTATCAATGGACCGAGCATTCCAGAGATAATAATCATTACCAGGATGTCATCAATAGGAAATCTCTCGTCGCTTTCTGTCAAACCCGAGATTAACACCCCAAATCCTCTGTGCATTTCTGAACTAGTCCCATAATCAGTAGCTAGTTCACACAGTAAACAGATATGGTAACATCCATAAACCGCATAACTTTATTAATAATCAACAGAGTTTATTACAAAAGAGGCTTACAGGCTAACAATAAAGAACACATCGGAAGATGAAGAAGTAGTGGAGTCCAGCTGATCTACCACAGGCAATCGACTGGGGTAGCGGCCTAGTCATCGAGATCCACACCAGTAGCAAAGTCCTTCTCCTCTGAAATTTATTTGCAATAAGCAAGGATGAGCACAACTTCCGTGCTCCCAAGTTACACCCAATAACAGATTATAATGCATGCAAGGATATAACAAAGGAAGGCTTATAGGGTTATTTGTGCAAAAGCGATATTTGTCATTTTAAATACAATACTAAGTTCAAAAGCAGTTATACTATATCTAAAATCAAATTTCATTTTTTATTCATGATTTCTCATGTGTAGGATAAATCTCCATACACAAGTGGTGAAGGACTACCCCCCTTGCACCAGGCTTTCTGCCCAAACTTCCCATATGGAATAGACTTCCATGAAATCATCTTTGTCAAACCATTTTTAAAACAAAATCATAGTCTAATTCGCGAAAGGCTTTGCTCAACATGTCTATGACCGTGGACACGGCTATTCGAATAGATTGACACTCTACAGAGGTTGTACAACTTTACCCACAAGACATGACTTCTCTAGTTTGTTTGGCATCCATCGATACCATCGCTCACTACCTTAGGTAAGTAGTCTGGAGCACGTGACAAGGCTTTTACAATACTTCATCCCACCGTAGTCATGCCTCGCTAAGGTTTCTCTTCCTTTGGATAGAAACCCACTGGATTATAGCCCCCTCTTGCGCCATATGGTATTACGTAAAAGTAGATCATATAAGACACCCACACAACCGGATGGCACGACCACGGTAAAACGTTACAAATTAGTTAGCCAGATCCTCCCCACTCTGGACTTGTGTTAGTACGATTTTGGCTTAACAATCTGCAGCTCGCAGACAGGTCCTTAATTGACTTGGCGACTTCCAAAACAATCCCTGGGCCTCAACCATTCCTGAGAAGAGCTCGTGCATAAACTCGCACCCACCTACTATCCATCTCGCCCAAGTCCAAACCAGTTTTCAATTTTATTTTATTTTCTAAAGCATTTGCAAACTTCCATGACACACTAGTGCCATGGATACAATTTAAACAATATTTGATGTTTGGCTGAAAATTCCCAAATTGAAACAATTTTGGGTCTAAGCATGACTAAGCATAAGTTTTCCCAAAATGTTCTAGTTCATACTAACGCATAAACTAGATTTTTTTTATCTAAGGTGTCAAGGTAGGTTTATTTCAATGTCAAGATTGGCAATACAAAGGATGTAGGTATAACTACAATTTAAAACAGGTATTTAAATTACATTGAATAGAAATAAGTATGCAGTAATAATTTAAAATAGAATTTAAATAATGGGATCAAATATGATCAAAGATGTAACTTGCCTTGCTTGATTATTCAATGTTCCAAACGGTGTCAAAATCTGACTCTCCGAAGTCGTCGAAATCTATACGCGAAAATAAGCCAAATTCAAACAAAATTAAAAATAGAATTCAAATGAACTCCAAATTAAATAATTTTAGTTTAGTTAGCTAGATCTTGAATTTACAAGAATTTAAAATTTTGAATCGACAAAATCGGAGTTCGCATGAAGGAGAACGAACCCCGGGAAGTTTCAAAATCACATGAAATGATGAAATTAGGGTTTTAAGAAATAATGGAATTATTTCTCCAAAGGAAAATCAAATTAATGCGTCGTGCTGACATCATCAACCGAATTTCTTCACGGTTAAAGAGTGCGCCACGTCAGTGACACGTGGGCGCCACGTGGGTAGGTGACATGGCGTCCACATGGGCATATGCGATGAGGTGGCGGTCGCGTGGCAGTGACATGGCACTGCCACGTCATCTGGTGAACGGCGGTGCTCGGCGACCACCTCGCCGGCGAACAGCGGCGAGTTAGCCTCCGGCGAGGGTGCCAAATGAAAGAGGAGCGTGCGGGGGTGATTATGCTCACTGTTGCGACGATTGGGCACGAGGCGGTGGGTGGCAATGAGGTGATAAGCGGCGGCGCAAATGGGTCAACGAGGTGGCAGCGATTGAGGGGTTCTTCAGCGGAGGCGAGGCGCGCACCGTGTCAGCGTTGATGCCGCGATGCCAAATATGCGGTCGAGGTCGACGGAGGACCTTGGATGATGCCGAAATCGATGAAAAACCTCGACTCGACCGGTGGTGCTCAACCTTGAATTCCGGGCGCTAGTGGAGAGGAGGAGCTATGAGAGAGGCGGGGGTTGGGATGAGGAGAATGGTGCACACCCGATGCTCCCTTTTATAGGGGCCGGGGAGGTCGAGGGGAGGAAATCGGCGGCGAAGTTGGCGGCGGTGATTTCGTGATTCCGGTGATTTCGCATGCGGATGAGGGGGCAATAGCCGGAAAGGGAGGCGGCGAGGTTAGGGGACATTAATGCGCACGCATGTGCGGAAGAAGTGGGAGAAGATGGCGGCGGAGATGGAGCGGGCGAAAATGGCGGTCGAGCGTGGCTACATGAGAAAGAAGGAAACGAGGGCGGGCCCACTGTCGGTGGCAGAGAAAGAAGGAAGGAAGGGGACGACGGTGGCCGTCCGATGAATCCGAAGCGCGAAGCTGCTGGGAAAAACTGCTCACTGAACGCTTATGCGTGGAGGATGGGTGAAATGGGCCAAGACGAGAGAGGAACCGGGCCGGAAAGGGAGATTTGGCTCAAATACTCAAGAGGAATTTCAATTGATTTACCAATTAAAATAATTTGATTAATTCATTTTGGCCTTCGAAAATAGCAAATAAAATCCAAAAATTCTAGAAAACTTCATAGAAATTCCTAGAGTTATTTTGGACTTAAATAAAATATTTCCAACTTATAATTGGTAATAGTTTTTGCACATAAATTTATTTTAGCTTTAAAATAATTAGGAAAAGCTTTTAAAATTCCGAAATTAATTAAAATTTTATTTTTCAACTCAAATCAAATAAAACTTCAAAGACTTCAATAAATTTTATTTTTGACTTTTAAAACTTCAGAAATTCAAATAAAGCAATCAAACTCTTTCAAATTTCAGAAAATCCAATAAAATAATAACTTTATTTATTTTTATTTTGGTAACAGAATTTTGGGATGTTACACTTTCTAAGCTATGGTTCGATATGCAGCTACTCAGACGTTTGGGGGGGGGGGCTGGCTAGCACAGTAGCGGCGGGGGCTTCCAACTGATTTCCTCTGTGAGGGATGCACGAATCTCCTCTCGTAAGACATCTCGCATCTCCTCTCTAAGGGATGCACGATTCTCCTCTCATAGCAGTGCTTCATACTCGGTTTTGGCTCTCTTGCTACTTCGGTACGCCCCGGAGTTGTTTGGGAATCCATCTTTCCATGGAACATAAAGACCAAGGTCTCTCGTGCGACCCGGATACTCAAGTTTCCTAGGGCTTCGAAGAGCATATCTCTCCTCAGATGACCAGTAAGACCAAGAGGTTTTTGGTCATGATATTTGATGATGAACACATTGACAATAAGCTAGACTTAGTCTCGCCTTAATGGTGAATACATTGTCTCTCGAACTTGTTTGTGCTCTTCAACCTGCCTTGCATTTGAGTTCATGGGTTTCTGTTGAAAATCGCTTGTCGATTATCGGTAGTACCGCTTTGTACATGCGAACTACCGGCGCGGTATGATCATGGTGTGCTGCAGTAGTACCGCAGTCTTGTTAGATCCTCGATCCGAGCGCCCACGGGGCAAAAAGAGTTTTGTTCGAAGTTTTTGAGCTTTTTCGTGTTTATGTAATACCGGCGTTGTTTTCATGGAACTACCGCTGGCGGTAGTACATGAGTAGTTTACTGGTAGTACCGCAAGTCATTTTCTCTAGTGCGTTTTGCTAGGTTCGTTAGATCTTGATCTAACGGCCGATTTTGAGATGAACGTTCGGATCGTCTGAACTCCTCAAGGAATGTGAGCCTTTGATCCAAATCTAACTACCGTTATTGATGTAACGCTCGGACCGTCCGAGATGAAAGTATTGTGAGCCGTTGATTTGAGATCCGATTTAATGAAATCATCTCGGACTTGCTACAAGATTTTAAGATCTCGACGGCTATGAAGCACAGCCCGATCGGCCCATGAATCTGGAGCGTCCACGTGTCAAAGGGCGTTGTTCTGAGGTCTTTGCGGATGTTTGTGGAGCGGTAGTACCGTGGGTTTGCCAAATGTAGTACCACACTTAGTTTTTCGTAAAGAGAACTTCGATGTCAATCGTTAAGTCAAATTCGTTGTTCCGAGCCGAGGAACTGAACGATCAGAGGACGGTAATACCGCAGTTGGTTGGCGGTAGTATTGCAGAAGATTCGCAATACCGCAAGGGCGCGGTATGGATTTTCCGATGCGATTTTTGGAAGTTTTGGAAGATCTTGAGATTTCCGATGAGCGGTAGTTCCGCGGAGTTTTTGAGCGGCACGACCGCGCAGTGAGATAATCGATGCATAATGACGGTAGTACCGATTGTACTGAAAGTTGTCGCTTTGGAGAATTGATCATGGATTTGTTGATTTTATAAGCTTTATTTTGTTGCATGATGCATGATAGTGTTTATGGGTGTGAGTGAGCTAATGGATGGTCAAGTTGGAGAACTTGTGCCAAGAATTGGTTTCCTTGATCTGTGCATGTGCGTTAGGTGTTGAGGATTTAATCACGGTCGATGACGGGATTGACTCGGACTAGGATGGGGAATCTGAGGTCTTGGAAGTCGTGGATGTCAAGAAGTGGTTTGGATCGCACTGGAGCGCGTGGAGATCAAGGGGTGCATGCTGGAAGCTACGGGATGGAGTCCTGGAGGCTTATGGTATGGAGTTTTTGGAAAGATAGTTTTGGAAGGAGTTCCAAAACTGGTTGTTTTGAGATAGAGTCCGTATTGGTGTCATGTTGGACGTGAATAGGACTCTAGCCTATAAGAAGAGGCAGAGGGTGCACTTTGTGTGTGTGCAGATTTTAGGGTTTTTGACGATAGCTTGTTCTGCTGTTTTGCTATGGTTTAGAGGTCCTTTGTTTTGGGGCTTTGAGGGGTGATTGCTGAAAGCCTTGTAGACACAAATCAAGAGTGATATATAAAGTTCAGATTCGTTCAACTTTGGTTCTCGATTTGTTGATCTTGCTGTGCGCCTGAGGTGATACTTGCTGTGAAGTTTTTCAAGTCATCCAAAGAGGTTGCTAGAGTTCTTGATAACAAAAAGAAGTTGGAATTAGGGGGTCTATTCGCTGCAATCATTCAACCCCCCCTTCTGATTGCCATTACGATCCTACAATTGGTATCAGAGTAAGGTTGCAATGGCATCAGATCGAGATCGATTCTCAGGTAAGCCACCGTATTTCGATGGATCTGACTACATCTATTGGAAGACAAGAATGGAGGTTTTTCTGCAAGCTCAAGATGAACAATTGGAGGAGATCCCAGAAGAACAACTTGTCCTCTTCTCAAATAGGGTGACTAAAGCAATTAACAATGTTAGATCAAGGAGAAGAGGAGGACCAATTAGATGCTTTGAATGTGATGAGCCAAACCACATTAAGGTGAACTATCCCAAACTGAGAGGTAAAGAAGCTAAGGATGACAAAGCACCAGCTCGGCGTTCAAAATTCAAATTTGATTCAAGCAAGAAACAAAATTATCGAAGGGCTGTCAACAAGGTGCTTTCAGCTCTTGAGGAGATTGGGTTAAGTGATGTTGATTCGATAAATGATAATGAGGATGATCACAAAAGGCAAAAGAGGTTGATTTCACAGGATGTGCTTTATGGCAAGTAGTGAAGAAATTAATGATAATGATGATCTCTACAAAGGACTTCGATGAGGTAAAGCCCTCTTATGCCGATTTATCGCGTCTTTGTCTTTGAAATTAACAAATGAGCTTAGAAAATACAAAAAGAAAGTGAAGAAACATGATCTTGTTGTTGATAGCTTGAATTCTGAAATTGATAGACTTAAAGCTGCTATTCCTGATGATGAATCATGTGAATCATGTCAAGTATTGCATTCTGAATTGAAAGTTGCTAGATCATTACATGCTGAATTTGAAAAACTAAAACTTGCTCATGATTCATGTGATGATAAACTGATACTTGCACATGCTGAAATTAAAAAACTGAAGTCTAGTTCAATTTGTTTAGAAACAAGTACTGTGAATGCTCAAAATAAGACTTGTTCAAATTGTGAACTGCTAGAAGCTAGATTAAAGTCATCTCATGATTCTATACAACAAATGCTTTACCATGAGACACTTTCTAGCACAAATTGTCCTAAACTCACAACTGAAATTGATGCTTTGACTAGACAATTAAGTGAGTTTGCTGAAAAAGAAAAGATGGCTCAGTCTGTTGCTTCTAAGAAAATCTTGAATGGTTTTGTTAAGTGCACAATCTGTCCTAAATTGACTAAAGAAAATGAGTACCTTAAAGACACTTTGGAGAGGTTTACTTTTGGCAAGAAAAATCTGAACATGATTCTAGACAGATCAAAACTGAGTACTAAAAGTCAAGGTCTAGGATTTAATTCTGCTGAGCATGCCAATAATCATCCTCCCAAAATTCTTAAGCTTCTAGAACCTGGAAAATTCAAAATTGAATCTGAACCTAAACATGTTGTGTTTAAATCTGCTAGTTTTGCAAAGGATCCTTCTCTCAAAGTGAGTATTGTAAAAAGAAAAACTGCAATCTCTCATTTAGATAAATATCAATGTACTCACTGTGGAAAAGAAGGACACTTGGTTCATTTACATTTTGAAAAGCTAAGAAAGAAAAGAGATAGGCTAAGAAAAGCTTTTCAAGCTCCTTTTGTTTCCACTAAACAAACTGCTGCAGTTTAGGAGTTTTTGTACAATCGACCAACAATATACTCAAAATGAAATGATTTTGTTGCTCCTACTCGACGTGTGTCACAGTATTGGGTTCCTAAATCATGCCTTACTAACCCCAAAGATCTTGGAGACCGATAATTTCTTCAATGTAGGTACGGCAGTTGAGGAAGGGGAACATTTGGCTAGTTGATTCAGGATGTTTAAGACACATGACAGGTGATTCAAAATGGTTCTCCTCCCTCACTAAGGCATCCAATGATGAATTGATTACTTTTGGGGATGCTTCATCTGGAATTGTGATGGCAAAAGGTACTGTGCGCGTAAATGACAAGTTCATTCTCAAAGATGTTGCCTTGGTAAGTAAAGTGAAGTACAATCTGCTTTCTGTTTCTCAACTGATTGAAGAAAATCTTGAGGTAAGCTTTAAGAAACATGCTTGCAGGGTTTTAGATGCCTCTGGAGATCTTGTCTTTAATATCACTCGATTAGGGAGAGTTTTTAAAGCTGATTTCAATCATTCCTTTTCACCTAATGTTAGATGTTTGGTAGCTTCTGATTTTAGAGATCTGTTCTTTTGGCATCGTAGACTAGGACATATTGGTTTTGATCATCTTGTTTGAATTAGTGGAACTGATCTCATTAGGGGACTGCTGAAATTGAAAAGTGAGAAAGATTTGATTTGTTCTCCCTGTCGACATGGTAAGATGGTTGCTGCTCCACATTTTCCTATTTCTGTAATCATCACAGATTGCCCCGGACAATTGTTGCATATGGACACGGTAGGTCCCTCAAGAGTTCAATCTGTTAGTGGTAAGTGGTATATTCTTGTGATTGTTGATGATTACTCTAGGTACTCTTGGGTGTATTTTATGGTGTCTAAGGATGAAGCTTTTGGTTATTTCAAAGATCTATTTCTCAGATTGAATAATGAATTAAATGGTGCTGTGAAAGTAATAAGAAGTGATAATGGTACTAAGTTTAAGAATTCCTTATTTGCTTCCTTTTGCTCTGAACAAGGTTTGGAACATCAATTTTCCTCTCCTCGTGTTCCTCAACAAAATGGTGTAGTTGAGAGGAAAAATAGAACCTTGGTTGAGATGGCAAGGACCATGCTTGATGAACATGCCACTCCTAGGAAGTATTGGACAGAGGCAATCTCAACTACTTGTCATGTCTCAAACAGAGTATTTTTGAGAGCCTCTTTGCACAAGACTTCTTATGAGCTGAGATTTGGCAAAAGGCCCAGTGTCTCTCACTTCAGAGTTTTTGGTTGCAAATGTTTTATTCTTAAACATGGTAATCTGGACAAATTTAAATCTAGATCAAGTGATGGTATTTTTCTTGGATATCCTCTTCACTCTCGTGGCTATCGAGTGCTTAATCTTGAAACAAACAAAATTATTGAGACTTGTGAGGTTACTTTCGATGAGGTCAGTCCCTGTTCTAGAACTGACATTTCAGGTACATAAGTTCAAGGGGAGTCTGAAAGCATATTTCTTGATGAAGAAGATGATCTTGATTTAGGTAATGATCTTTCTCCCATACCATCAACTACTGAAGATCATGCTCCTACTACTGTTGTTGCGCCACCATCAGAAGATGTTCAAAATGTTGAAGCTAGTTCAGAACCTTCTGCACCATTGAGAATTCAACGAGTTCATCCTCCAGAACTGATGATTGGTGACATTCATGAAAGGGTAACACGTTCTAAATTTACTTCTCCTGACTCACATGCTCATTCTGCTTTTGTTGCCTCTTTCGAGCCTGATGATGTAAGTCACGCTTTATCTGATAAGTCTTCGATCAATGTCATGCATGAAGAATTAGAAAACTTTGAGTGAAACAAAGTCTGGACCTTAATTGAACCTCCTCATGGACATAATGTAATTGAAACAAAGCTAGGCATCCCAACGGTTTGCATGCTCGTCCTGATCCCTCCATTGCTGGAGTTTACCCGCATACCCAGCGGTGTAGTGTCTGTGGGGGTGTATGTTTTTTGCCTAGAAGGCCCTGTGCACTGCACTTTCACTCTTAAAATCATCTGTCATCTTCTTCGCCACAAATTCTTCCCAGTACTCTGCCATGAATGGATACTTCTAGAAGGTTTCAAATTCTTCTCCACATATTACTTGATAAGCGTGCTCTTGAAGTTTCTCCACGCTTTGCACCCCTGTAGCAACGCGTGTCATCACACGGAGGCCTAATGTTGTTCCGGTATATCGAACGATCAGAAAATATCATCCAGCAGCTCACCTTCTTGCTCCTTGGTCACTCCTTTGTGGCGACCCAGCCGAGCTTCACCCGAGAGGTCCTCCAAGACCTCCTGGAAAGTCCACCCGGACCTCCCAGGACTTCCCGCAGGACCTCACGGTAGGACCGCCAAGACCATCCAGGAGGTCCGGTAGGACCGCTTGGAGGTCTGAGGTCCTAACCCGAGGAGGTCTGGGAACCCAAAATCTCCCCAAGCGCCACTCTCCAACTCGAGGGAGGTCTTGGAGAGACCAACCCAAGAAGGTTGTGGGGCTTGGAAAAGCCTCAAGTCCATTGTGATCCGAACCAGTCCCAAGGATCAATGGCTAGTTCACACAGCATACATAAGTGGCAGCATACATCGATGCAAACTTTATTAACACAAAAGAGTTGATTACAACGGTTTTGCTTACAGACCGATAAGAGCAAAATACACAGCAGAAACAAAAGTCAAGTCCATCCAATACACCACAGGAAATTGGCTAGAGATCGGCCTAGTCATCTTGCGGTTCATCCTCCTCGTGGTCCTCTCCTGCTCAATGATTAATCAAGCAAGAATGAGCACAACAACCGTGCTCGCAAGTCACACCCGTCAAATAACAGAATGACATACATATATGGATATCACAAGAGAGAGCTTATATGGTTGATTTGCTTAAAGCCAAGTTTGTTTTCAATTACAAGTATTAAGTTCCAAAGCATATAACAATAATTAAAATTCATTTTCAAAGTCTCATTTTACAGTTGGATAACTTTCATCAATAAGATGGTGAAGGATACCCTCCTGTCACATGGCTCCCTGCCAAACCCATTTCGATAGGAATCCAAAACCATTTTTAACCAACCATTTTGAAAACAAACTAGAGGTCTAACTTTGAGCAGCTTTGCTAGCATGTCTATAACCGCAGATATGGCTATTCGAATAGTTTTACACTGTGCAAAGGTGTGCAGCTTTACCCACAAGAGGTAATCCATTTATACTGTCTACTCCCACACTTCCAAAGGTGTGCAACTAAGGGATTACCACAAGGTCTTTACAATGCATCATTCCACCGCAATCCACCCTACTCTAAGGTTTCGTCCCACCCTACGGATAGAAACCCGTAGAGATCGAGGGCCCCCTCTTGAGCCATGTGGGAATTACATAGTCATAAAAGACAGGCCATAAAAGACCACCCACACCCCAGCCGGATCAACCGCGATGGAACTTTGCAAATTAATTAGCCAAGCCCCACACACACAGGACATGTGGTTGCACGAAAAGGGTGTAGCAAAATACACTCACAGACTGGTCCTTAACTGACCTGGGCAGCTAACCACAACCCTAGGGCATCGATGAACCATTACAGGCACGATCCTGTGCATGGACATGCACCAACCAGGCAACCAACTCCGCCCAAGTCTAATCCATTTTCCACTACCTTGCTTTTCAAATATGCTTTCAAATCTCCATGACACACCAATTCCATGGTCATTTGCAACTCTCCATGACACACCGATGCCATGGCCAATTGCAAGACCTCCATGACACACCAATGCCACGGTTTAAATCATTTAGGCAAGTGATATTTTTCGCCAAAACTTCCCAAATCAAGATTCTTTATCTATGCATGGCTAAGCTTTATTTTTGAAAAGGTCCTGGCCCACATTATTCGGTTTTGCCTAGGGTGACAACATGTTCAGTTCAAGATCAACAGTGGTCATACAAATGAATTAGGCATAACTATGATTTTAAAGACATGTATTGAAATAACTTAGTAAAGTAAGCATGCATTAACATTTGAAATGGAACATAAATATGTTGAGATAATGGGTGCAACATGGTCAAGGGTGTAACTTGCCTTGCTCAAAGGCTTGGGTGTCTTCTTCTTCTTTGGAGAACTCTTGCTCCTTAGTGTCTTCACAATCTACACGAGGAAACCAAAGCAACTCAATACAAAGCTCAAATAAGATCCAAAGAAACTTCCAATAGAACACCAAAATAAACCAATAGAGAGGTTTGGTCGATTTGGAGGAGGTCCAAGGAGCTTGCTGGAGGAGATCCGAAGCTTAAGGGAGGAGGTCTAGAGAGCTGGAAGAAGATCTAAGAGCTAGCCAGGTGAGCCAGAGAGTGGAAATGAGCAAAAGGGTGAAGAGGAAGGGCTGCCCAAGCTTATATAGCCAGAGCCGCCCAGATTGTTAAGGATATACGTGTTCAAGATTTGGTGAAGAAATGATAGTGGTTGGTAAAAGATAAGACAAAAGGTAGCTTAGTGCTGCCAAAAGGTGGTAGCATTTAATACGACACAACTTGCATTAAATACTTGAAGACTTCCAAGTGCAAAGGACATGGTCAAAGAATAAAGAAAGAGGCCGTGGCTGACAAATGGGGCCAGTCAAAGCTCAAGGGGAGGTCCTCACCAACGGGGAAGGTCCGAGCACAGGACCGGAGGTCCTAACCACAAGGTGGCCTCGACCCGCATGGGAGGTCCTTCCAAAAAGACTGGGGAGGAGGTCCCGTGGACAAGGAGGTCCAGAGGGCTAAGAGGTCCAAGGGACGGGGAGATCTTGACGGTTTGACTCAAAAAGGGAGGTCCTGATGGTCAGATCCTCAAGAGGGAGGTCCTGACGGTCAGATCCTCAAGGGGGAGGTCCTGACGGTTAGATCCTCAAAGGGGAGGTCCTGACAGTCAGATCCCAAAAGGGGAGGTCCTGACGGTTAGATCCTCAAAGGGGAGGTCCTGACAGTCAGATCCACAAAGGGGAGGTCCTGACGGTCAGATCCTTAGAGGGGAGGTCCGGACGGTCAGATCCTTAGAGGGGAGGTCCTGATGGCCAGATCCTCAGAGGGGAGGTCCTAACGGCTAGATCCACAAAGGGGAGGTCCTGATGGTCAGATCCACAAAGGGGAGGTCCTGACAGTCAGATCCTCAGAGGGGAGATCCTGACGATCAGATCCTCAAAGGGGAGGTCTTAACGGTCAAGATCTAAACAAGGGAGGTCCTCACAGCTAAGATCTCCAAAGAGGAGGTCTTAACAATCAAGATCTAAACAAGGGAGGTCCTGGTGGCTAAGATCTCCAAAGAGGAGGTCTTAACGGTCAAGATCTAAACAAGGGAGGTCCTAACGGCTAAGATCTCCAAATGGGAGGTCTTAAAAGACACGGGGAGGTCCAAATGAACGAGGGGGGTCCTAAAGGACACGTGGAGGTCCGAATAAGCGAGGAGGAGGTCCTAAAGGACACAGATAGCTCCTGAAGGACGCGGGGAGGTCCAAGCACTTGGGAGGTCTAGACCTAAGGAGGTCTGGACTAAAGAAGAACAAAACCAACACAGAAAGGGAGAGATCACCAAAACTCCAACAAATCCAACAGACCAAAAGAGAGTTTTAGTTGAAGTTTGATTTAGTCAATTGATATCCATGCTAAAAATTCCAAGTTAAGCTTTGAATTCTCATCAAAACAAAATGGTTCTTTTTATTTTGAAATTTTCAAAAAGGCTCCGAAATCAGGGTGTTACATCCTTCCATGAATCGTAGGTGATCTTGACCTGTTCCCGTGCAACTATTCCAACCGTTCTCCAGAATGCGGACGCTGCTCGGGGAGGATTGAGAGGGGTCCTAGACGCATCCACCTCCATGATGGTAAATCGGCCCACAAGCCTTTTCGATATTCCTCTTCTTCTATCGCGCTTGGATATTCCAGAGGACGGCGCATCAGACACATGAGGTGACAATGGCGAAGAATGGGGGGAAGATATCTTCACAAGAAATAGAAGTTCTGACACGCATGAACAAATTAGGACCAATATAATGACATAATTGATATCATGTGAACAAATGAGATCAACACAAAGCTAAGATTTAACATTTTGATATTGCTCTCAGATGTGGAGTTGCACAAGATTTAATCAAGCCAACCACATTGCATCGGTTACCTTTGGGCGACGATGAGAAGGACGAGCAGGGAGCACCGGAGCAGTAGGGCGGCATCGAAGGGGAGGCGCGCTGGCTCAGGGGAGGAGGAGGCGACACGTGCTCGTGGAGGAGACAGTGGGCTCGGGGAAGGAGTCGCGCTGGGCTCGAGGATGAGGCGGCGTCGAGGATGGCGGTGACGGGCTTGGGGCAGGAGTCGTGTCAGGCTCGAGGAGGAGGCGGCGTCGAGGACGGCAGCAACGGGCTCGGGGGAGGAGGGAGAGTTGAGAAACTTAATCGTTTGAGTGGGGGAAGTAGGGAAACCTTATAGTCTGAATATAAATAGGGCTAGACATCACAGACGGTTCTACTGTGATAAATAATATCACAGACGGTTCCAATAAATAACTATCTGTGATGGATTGTATATCACAAACAGTTCCAATAAATAACCGTCTATGATATATTGTGTATCACAGACGGGTCAAATAAATAACCATCTGTGATAGATTGTGTATCACAGACGGGTCAAATAAATAACTGACTGTGATAGTTGTGTATCACAGACGGTTCTAATAAACAACCGTCTGTAATATATTATCACAGATAGTTTGCAGATGAAACTGGCTGTGATATTCTTTTGTATTAGCAAATCTAGTTCTGTTTATTGGCTAGACTCAAGAAATGCTAGCCATGCCCTCTAAAACAAGTAGAAACACAACAAGTACATGTATACATCCAATTCACATTCATTTCGGAAACAAGCACATCCATTTCACTATACAAATCAATTAACTCAAATGAACTAAAATTAACCATTCAGAACACATATACACACATTTTTCAATCTTTGAAAATTAGCCCTTCATGATGATCCACATGTATGTAGCTAGTTTAGTCGTGCTATTCTTCCTTGATTGTATTCTTCCTCGTCCACTACATTCTCAACTCCGACAATCCTCCTTTTTCCATGAAGAACTACGTGGCACTTCTTATTTGCCTGGTCGGTTACATAGAAGACTTGAACAACTTGGTTAGCAAGTACGAATGGTTCGTCTTTGTATCCGACATGTTCGAGGTCCACGGTAGTGACACCAGACTTATCTACCTTCACCTGTGGGAGATGGATCCAATGACACCAAAACAAGGGGAACTTGAAAAGCACGCAGTCGAGCTCACATATCTCCTCTATGAGCCCATAGTAGGAGCTCCTCAATCTATCGGTACTGAACGCATCTATGCAGACACTGCTGTTCTGGTTAGTGCTCTTTATATATCCTGAGCCTACGTATAAAATGTGTACCCATTTATATCATATCCTTGCCATGTCACAACTGTAAATGTTGGCCCTTTTGCCAACCATGTCAGCATATCACGTGACAAGCTCCTAGCGAGTCGCTCCTTCAACCATTGGTTGAACCGACTGTTGTGCTGTCTTCTGATCCAAACATCTGGCCGCTCTTGATTCTGTTGCCGAAGCACATCCTTATGCTGGTCGATATACGGGGACACTTCAGTCATGTGTTGCAAGACCGTGAAATGGGCTTAAGCATATGCATCCATATCTGGAGAGATTGCTTTCTTTCCGATGGTCCCGATACCCTCGAGCCTCCACTCATGGCAAGATCAAGCCACACCTATCGGTTCGACCTGAGCCATGTAATCGACATTGAACTCAATGACCTCTTTAGTTTCATAACCTTCGACAATGCTACCCTCCGGCCAAGATCGATTCCACACATAGGACTTGAGAATTCCCATGGACCTCTCAAACGGGTACATGCTACGTAAAAATACGGGCCTGCACATCTTTATCTCCCTCACAATGTGAACAATGAGATGGACCATGATATCAAAAAACGAAAGAGAAAAATACATCTCAAGATGACATAGAGTCGTCACCACCTCGTCCTATAGAGCATCTAGTCCTTTGGTATCGATGACCTTCTGAGCAATTGTGTTAAAGAAATAACACAGCCTCATGATTGTCTCTCAGACCTTGATCGGTAAAATACTTCTAATTGCAACAGGGAACATCTGTGCCATTAGCACATGACAATCATGAGACTTCATGCCAATTAACTTTAAATCTTCCATCGAAACAAGTTTCTTCATGTTAGCGGAGTAACCAGACAGAACTTTCACACCATGCAAGCACTGGCACAATTCAGTTCTCTCAGCCTTGGACAGAGTGTAACAAGATGGGGGAAGGTATGTTCATTCTTTACCGGTCTTTTTCGGTGCTAACTCTGGTCTGATGTACATATCAACCAAGTCAAGCCATGCATTGACACCATCCTTTGTTTTGTCACGAATGTTCAGTAAGAGACCAATCAAGCTGTCACATTCATTCTTCTTTACGTGCATGACGTCGATGCAGTGGCGACCTTCTAGGTGCTCCCAATAAGGTAAGTTCCAAAATATTGATATCTTCTTCCAGATGTTCTTCTCGCAGGTCCTCGATTTACGTCCCTTTCCGAGCACAACATCTAAATCCTTAACCATATCATAGACCTCTTTTCTACTTAAATGCCTTGGAGCTGACATGTCTTTCTTCTCTCCGTCGAATTGTTTCTTCATCCTGCGGTATGTGTGAGCCCTCCGAAGGAACCTACGGTGACGTATGTACACGGTTTTGTGTGAGTGCTTTAGCCACACACTCTCGGTATCATCTAAGCAGTGAGTACATGCTTTGGCCCATTTTGTACTTTGGCCCGACAGGTTAGCAAGGATAGGATAATCATTTATGGTGCAGAACAACAAGAAGCGTAAAGTGAAGTTCTCTCATTTGTACGCATCCCATACCTGTACCCCTTCGATCCACGGTAGTTTTAGATCTTCCATCATTGGTGCTAGGTACGTATCAATATCATTCACAGGTTGCTTCGGCCCTTGGATAAGTATCGACATCAAAATATACTTTCGCTTCATACACAACCAAGGAGAAAGGTTGTAGATACAGAGAGTCATAGGCCAAGTGCTCTGTCAGCTACTCATGTTATCGAAAGGATTCATTCCATCTGTTCTCAATCCAAATCTTATATTCCTCGGTTCCGTACTGAAGTCCGCAAACCTCCTATCGATATTTCTCCATTGGGTGGAATCAGCAGGGTGTCTTAGCTTTCTATCCTGCTTACGCTCCTCTGAGTGCCAACGCAGCAGTTTTGCCTCCTTTGGGTTTGCAAAAAACCGCTTCAAACGGGGAATTACAAGAAGATACCACGCCACCATAGCAGGAGGTCCTATCTTCACCTCGATTCCCTCGCCATCATTTGATTGATTCTTAAGCTTGTATCGGAATGTGTTGCACACCGGACAGACATGCATGTTTGCGTACTCTTTACGGTAGAGGATACAGTCGTTCGGACATGCATGTATTTTTTTCTACTTCTATTCCCAATGGACAAAGAATATTCTTGGCTCTGTAGGTGGTTTTGGGCAACTCGTTTCCATCTGGAGGCATGTCCACTAAGAGACCTAACAACGCTGTCAAACTCATGTCGGACCAACTGTTGTTTGCCTTCAATTTCAGCAGTTTAAGCACAGATAACAACCTTGTGTATTCTGGCTTGCAGCCTAGGAACAAAGGCTTCTCCGAGTCCTCCATTAATCCCTCATATTTACCAAACTCTCTCTCACTATAGTTCACTTCTGCATCGCGAAGCATCTGATCAAAATTGTCATCGTGTAGCCTATCTGAATCGGAACCACAATCGACATCATCCGGCGGCATATCGTTGACTTCGTCGACGATGTCATTATTACTACCTTCCTGTATAATCTGCTCTTCACCATGACTGGTCCAACGTGTATACCCCGTTTTGAAACCCCTTCGAATTAAGTGTGCTCGGATCTGCGCTTGGTTCTTAAACATCTTTAGATTCTCGCAGTCAATGCATGGACAATACATATATTCCGCCCCCTTATTCAACATATCCTCCTCAGCAACTCTTGTAAAAGTAGACACGCCATTAATGTACTCTTCACTCACACAGTTCTTAGCGTACATCCAGCTTCGGTCCATCATACGGTTCGTATTGAAAACCCTAGAAATAAATAAAAGGGTAACTTCGAAAGCGTATTTTCTGAGGCTTACACTTTCCAACAACGAAAGTGTATTTTTCTCTGAACTAAAGGTGGCTTTTCTCATTTTAACATTTTTTTGGATTTTACTAACTTATATGTGGGCCCTACTTGTCAATGACTCATTTTTTATTTCATGATTTTATTTATAAACCTATAGTGGTCCCACATATCATAGACTCATTAGTTTATTAACTAAATAATTAAAAACAATAGGATTTCAAGCTCAAATTGGGCTCAGGGTGCTATCGTATTGCTAATAGTCGTGGCTCGGGGCCCTAAGGTCGCCTGAGGCAAGCCAACGGTGACGTCCTGTGGCGGTGCCATGGGCTTCACTAGCGATTTCGGTATAAACGCCCGAAACTACTCAAATTAAAGGATGCTTATGCTCTAGTAGCTCACCTCAATCACGAGGAAGGTGTCAATGAAGTCAGGGAAGGTCCAAGGCGTCTGGTTGTCGGTGAATAGAGGCGACGGCGGCAAGCTCCTCAGTGACAGGTCTTCTCGGTGGAAATAAACTGAAACGAAGCACATGCACAGCTTTAGGGGCACATATAGGTGGGGAAATCGACCTTGGTGGGTTCGACGACTCACCGGAGAAGAGTTGGCATCAATGGCGGCAGCGGTGACAGACAGGTCCACGGTGACAGCTCGGCGTGGGCGACAATAGCTGAAATGGACCACACGAGCGGGCTTAGTGAGGTGAGGCAATACCCAAACTAGGCACGGAGTGGCGAGGGACTCACTGAGTTTGGAGATCTCCTGTGGCTACCGTAGCGCCAGAGATGGAGTAGAAGACTTTGTTGAGGAGCTACACTACACCGGATGATCAGTAAGCGAGCAAAATGGCGCACCGTTTGTGATACTTCACAAACAGTTCTTAAAAATAACCATCTATGATATTGCTGCATATCACAAATGGTTTTCAACAAAAATTGTCTGTGATATGCAGCAATATCATAGATGGTTATTTTTAAGAACCGTTTGTGAAGTATCATAGATGGTTTTTTTTGTTCAAAACCGTCTGTGATATATAGAAATATCACAGACAGTTATTGTTGAGAACCGTCTACGATACTTCACAGACGGTTTTGATCATGAACCGTCTATGATATTACCTCTTCACAGACGATTTTTAGCACAACCAGTAACACAGGCAGTCTCTAAACCAAAACCGTCTATAATTGCATGTAATACAGACGGTTTTGGTCAACCGTCTGTGATGAGGCGCCCAGTATTAGCCTTTTTGTAGTAGTGAGAGAGCGTGTTTTTGTGTCCTTTTAATCCTTTGGAAATCGGTAGCTCCGCTCTAGTTGAGCGGTACTATCGTGCAGTGGTAGTACGGGGTCTTCTGAGGGCGGTAGTACCGTAAATTTTTGTAACGGCTAGTTTAGAAGCATTTAATGAACAGCAGTCGACCGTTGAACAGTAGGTGCGGTAGTACCGGGTTTGTATAGCGGTACTACCGCAAATCCTGAATTTTTCAGAGTTTTGATTCAAACGGCTACTTTTGTGGTTGGGGGCTATAAATACCCCCTCACCTGCACCAAGCTCAGAACCTTGGACCTCATTAAATACATTTGAGCCTCTAGTGCACTCTCTACTACCCGTTTGCTAATATTTCTCATTTTGAGGTAGTTGAGAGCATTCAAGTGCATTACATCAATGGTTGATCCCTTTAGCACTTGTTTTATTCAAGCAAAAACTGTGGTGTATTATTAATCTTGGTGCTTGCTGGCACCTAGACGGCTTGGAGAAGTGTTTGCGCGGTGATCTCTTCAAAGAAAATTATGAAGTGATCTGCAAGGAATTGTGAAGTGATTGCGTGCTCACCATCTCTAGAGAGGAGGAAGAGCAATAATAGTGATCGAGGGAAGTGTTTCTGTGGAGCCAACTTGATTCATTCAAGTTTCCTCAACGTGGACTAGTGAAAACCAGCAAGCCTTTGATACTACGGGAAAAATATTTCTTGCTTCCATTGCAGTTTTCTCTTTCGTCATTACTACTTCAGCATTTACTCTTCTAGCAATTATTTTGTGTAAAGTTGCTTAGCTAGAATTGTATTTAGTATTGACATAAATTTGAGGTGCTTTGGTTAAAGCTTCAATCATATATCTTGAATTGTGCTAGAACTTCTTTAATTAGATAACACTTTTTAAAATTCCTAATTAAAGAACAAGATTTTTTTAAACCTCCTATTCACCCCCTCTAGTCGGTCATCCTTGATCCTAGACCTGGTTCATGTATTCTAGGTTTGTTTGGTTGGTGCTCTAGAATCTATGCCTGGCAAAAAGTGGTGCTTGGAGGTAACCTGGAAAGTATATGACTTTTTGCCTAGCCAAGCAAGCCTAGGGATATGGTGCTGTTAATGTAAGGGCCATTTGGTAATTTTCCATTTGAGAAAAGAGAAGAAATGGAAAAGGAAAAGAAATGGTGAGGCCCACCTGTCATTAGGGGGAAGAAGAGGATAAGGTTTTGAGACTCAGTCTCAAAATCGAACAGCCGAGGGGATGGGTTTCCCTATCGCGAGTGGCAACAAGACGACGTTAGGGCGATTTTTTGCCGATCACATGGCGGCGGCGTCATTGCTGCTCCTACTCTTCCTCCTTCGTGTTAAGGGGCTCCTCCTCTCTTCTTCTTCCTGCCTTGAAAAACTGTGAGCTCTTCCCCTCCTATCTTGGTTCCTCTTCCCTGATTTGGTTTAGGTTCTTGATGTTTTGAGATCCGCTGTGCTGCCATGTTTTGATCTGACGCCGTCAGCGGTGAGGACTGGTTTTCCCTTTCTCTTGCGCATGTCGGTTTTCCCTCTTGCCTCTTGTTCTCTATAGAGGTGCAGTGAGGGTTGATGTTACGCCGATTGGAAGTGGGAACCGGTTGTCTTTGGCTTGACCTTGAGTGGAAGAATGCATTCAGTTTGGTAATTGGTGCTCGTTTGGTGGTCTCGTCCAGTGCATCTAGCTGTGATTCTTGTGCAGCATCCCCATTCCTCGTCATCAACAAGGTAAGTAATTCCTTTCGGGATTTCGAATTACATTAAATATTTTTTTTATACTCAGCCGAAACTAGCCACAGTCCCTTACAAGCGGGGCCAGAGCACAACGCTCCTTTTTCATTTAAATTTCAAAATAAACCGCCTAACATGTGGGGTCCACCCGTCATTGACTCAATCCATAGCATAGTACGTGAACTAGAAGTCCTTGAGCCCAATCCATGGTCCACGGTGGGACGACCATGCACTTAAGGAGCGGGGCCCGCGTGTTAGCGACACAACTTCAAACCATTTTTATTAAAACATCTCAGTTTCTGTTCAATGTCCCATGTGTAAGCCAAACATTACGCATTAATAAATCAAAGGATAATGATTGTTTAACCTAAACCGGCAATGATTAGAGCTAATCATCACTCTATAGTGTCGGTCAGAAAATCCGACAACAGAGGAGCTCGTCCCCGCGAGCTTGCCTAACAGCTAGCCGGCGCGATGTTCCATGGCCGTGTGAAACAAAACCTAAAATGGAACCCTAATAATCTTGCGGTCCTACTGGTGACTGGAGCATGGCCGGCGGCGAACTCTAGCGGCGGTGCGACAATGGAGTGCGGTGGCGCAACTACGGTGAACGAGCAAAAGACAAACCGATGTCATTCTAAGCTAATTAACATGCACATTAGCACCTACGAGATGTAGTGGACCTACCAGAAGGTTGAAGATGGTCAGAGAGGCACGGTCGAGCTCTGGCAACGTTTGACTGGCGGCGGCAACAAGAGCTCAACGTGGATACGACAACCTGAGCAAAATGAACACAAAAGAAAAGTCCCGATGATCCTGTGGATGATTTGTGCAATTAAATGAGGGGTTTTACTTAGCATATCCTAGAACAAGATATGACGCGCAAAAGAATGGAAGGAACTCACCGAATGCAACGATGGCACGACGATGGCATTCGGGGCACGCTCTGGACAAACAAAAGACACCTCGGGGTTCCAAGAGCTACAAGCAAGGTCAAGATCTCAAATTAGCATGATGAACACAGTATGAAGATAGAATAATAAGGGCACAAGAACGAGAGGATACGCTATAGTGCAGAGGGAGAATGGTCTAGTGCATCTACTCGGTCGAGAGGATGTGAGGTGATTATGATGGCATTCCTTAATGGAAAACATGACATCGTCACGTTGTGATGGATCCTAGATGGACGTTAATGGCGGTGGCCAAATGACATCACAATGCATGGACGGTCATCCCCGAATGCAGCGCCACCTCGCTCTGGCGTTCAGTGCTGCGTGGCACAACGAAGCGGTGGAGAAGAAAGGGACTAACGAGTGAGTCCAGCTCGTTAGTGGCGGCGGTGCAGTGGCGCTATCGGGGTTGGGCACACGCTAATAGGTTTGATCCAATCTAGCCAAGTTGCTCGAGTCGCAACAGTACAAATGGGTCTGGGTTAGGTCAAGCTGTTGACTAATTTTAAATCTAAACCTCGCTAATTTGACAGGAGGTTAAAAATTAGCAAATAAATTTATAAAATTCTAAAAATTTTCAAAGAGGCTAAGATGATATAAAACCCATATAAATTTTCAAATACTACTTTTCATGATTTAAATGCTTATTTTAAAATTCTTAACCTAATAGGTTTAAACAATGAGCATAGATTTTTCTTAAGGTCAAGTTAAACTCTAATTTTTTTAAAAATTATATTTATTCATAATAATTATTCTAGTATTTGAATAAATTATTTTATAGAAGTCTTTACAAGCATTAACTTAATTTTTCTTTTGGAGTTTCACTTCAAGTTATTAATTTGACTTGTATTTGAATTCTTCAAATGCAACAATTTGTGCATATGCTCCAAAAATGACATGTATGCTCATGAGATGCACCTAAATTTCATTTATTAAAAATAGGGCTATGACAGTTTTCGCGGCACAGCGAGGCAATTGGTTTTCTGAGTCAGTGCCTATAAAGGCATGCCTTGCCCGGTTTACTACTCGGTGACTTTGAGTGCCATCCGCATCGTGAGTATTACTGTTGTTCAGTTTTGCATTACTTTGCTCAGTGCGCCGTGCTAGTTGAGTTGATTCTGTACTATTGTCTAGCACTAGGAGACTTTGCTTAGTAATGTTTGTGGGATCGGTTTAATGCTCAATGATGAGATGAGTCATTGTGAGAATTGAATACAACAATTTGATATAAATTGGTATTGAGCTTAAGATTACTTGTTGTCTATTTATTGTGTCATATATGCTTGTATGTTCATTGTGATATATATAGTCTCTGTTCTCTATGACCTTTGTTAGTCTCTGTTCACTGTCATCTTTGATCAGTCTCTATTCACTGTAATTATTAGATCAAATTTTGTTCACTGTGATACCTTTCGGTTACTGTTATACATTATTGTCAACTGATTTCTTAAATGCTAGAATCAATTACCTTCAGTCCAGTGAATTCAGGTTTGATGATTTGTATTAAGTGACTAATTAGACTAACAAGATTTTATTTGAGGTCAAGGCCTAATTTATTTCAAAGAATTATTATATTTAATTTGTGATATTATATTGACCCAAGTGTCGAGGAGGCCAAGATTTCATCTTGAGCAGCCCGACATCTGAGAGCAAATAAACAAACAAATAAATCTGAGCATTATGTTGATTTTAATTGTCCACATGTTCTATGTTTTGAGCATATTTTCCTGTTTAATTGATTTGAGAAGTTTACATGCTAAACTCATTAGTTGTATGTTATTTCTGTTATTTAAATGCTGCTGGAAATATGCTTTTATATTCATAGTTGTTGTTGAAATTATTTCTGAATATTTGTCAAAACTGCTAATTTTACAACATAGGGTGTTTGGTTGGCGACCTAGACTTGAAGAAAAAAAATACGTTTTGTGAATGACAAAACGTAAAACCACGAAATACGCTTCTCTCTTCCTTCCTCCTCATCTCTGTTCTTCCAGCAGCGGAGCGAGAATGGGGCGCTGGCGGCAGCGGCGGCGGAGCGAGGACACGGCAGCGGAGGCCGAGCAAGGAGGTGGCGCTTAGTGCTGCACACGGGGGCACCGATGACGACGGGAAGACGAAGGCGCGCACGGGCTGCTCGCCTACTCGCAGGCGTTCGATTTGGACGGCTGGACTTGGATTCCATGCCTCGCAGACACATACGTCCAAGGCAGCAACCAATCGTCACCCCGGCACGATCCCAGCAGCGTCCAGGCCAGCGAGGCGGCACCAGAACGCCAACGAAACATGCCCTCTGCGCGCAGCCGGACGGATCGGACGATACTGTGCGGCTCGTGCTCGACAGGGACGGGCTATCTAACCGTCCAACTAAGATCGACCGCAAGTTATGTATGCGTGACCACACTAGCGTTTTGGCCTCTTATAACTAACTCCGCTAGGTAGCAGCTACATGCACTGTACATCCATAGGCTGTGCATTCATCACTAATGGATATCGATCAGGATGACGTTGCGATCACATATGATATGCAGCCTCTGCAGCTGCAGACCGGTCAACAAAGATCGATTGAGTACGTGCTTGATTGTACGTGAACAAAGCTCGCTGCTAGTTTCACAAGTGGCTCAATTATTCACATGCGCTATATATGAGTGCTAGCTCAATGTATGTGCCTGTGGACCATCCATCCGTCCGGCAACCTATCGAGAACACATGGATGTATACACAAATTTGCAGGCAGCTAGCGACCACTCGAGTGGATGACCACCCTCGATCGCCCTCAGCGTACGTCTAATACTGTAATCCACACGTTGCTGCAATTTAAGCCACATGATGCCTACGTCAAAAAAAAGAAAAAAAAATCTACGTCAAAAAAAGCCACATGATGCCCACATGCATCTGCGAGTACACGTACGTCCAGGAATATAGTAATATATTTTCGGTTAAATTGGGCGGCTCTTGGATATCCTCAGAGCATGCTGCCGATTTCTTCATTTTCAACAAAGGCAATTCAAGCTAGCTACTGTAGGTTCAGAAGCTCCTGTATTGTTATGTGATTGAAATAGAGTAATATATACAGTATCTGTTGCATACGTGGATCACAAAGAACTCTGTCTGATACTCTGATGCAGCCACTGGCTACTGCCAATCTAGTTGGGATCAAAACGGTCATGCATGCATGATCCATGCATGCGTCCGCTGTTGTGAACATTGTTTTATAATGCCTTGTGCCCTGACCAAGCTAAAAGCAGATGTAGATGCAATGTACTCCATGCATGGAGCCTTTGTTGGAACTTGGAGGAATCTCCTTTTATGTGCTCTCCTTTGGATGAAACAGGCTAGGTGTTTGCGCACATAAACTAAACCTGAGTAAGGTACAGCTACACCAAACATGCAGATTGAAGCAGATCCAATGTTTCTAGCCTAGAAAACAAAGAAGCACACATAATTTATCACTAACAATTGTACCTAGTACTACTTAGTTCAGAATCGTTTGAGGACAAAGAAGGAACAGTAGAGAAAGACAAGAAGGAACAGTAGAAAGCAATGCAAGGCTTGTACTGTTAACCATATATGTGGCGTTAACATTGCAAGCTTCCAAGCTGTCTCCTGGGCAGGAATCCAGCATGGCTCCAGTGCTCCTGGGAAAAGCCGGCCATGGATGCTCCTGCATGCATGCATTCATGCTCGAATGAGCAACTCGATCTTCCCTGTGCTTGAGAGGGATAGCTAGTACAATTACTTTTTATCTTTGAAACGGCAGTGAGCCTTGTACTTGAGGATGCACATAATGCAGCTGAAACAGGACAGTGGTTTTGCAAGTAAGGTGCATGTGGGCCGAGAGAGCTCCACACAGACAGATGCATTGCGTGCAATAGGCGTCAACTGTTTGTCCTGCGTTGTTATTTATTAACTAGGGTTAATTCCTTATTTGTCATTGGAAGTTGATCGCATCTCTAAAATGCTATCGTGAAATTGCTCTTCCTTTCATTGCTATCGGATCTCAAATTCTATCCTTTTTCTCCACTACCGTTGGTCTACCATGTGTTGACTGTCAACTTGTGTGCAAAAAGTCATATTTACCCTTCTTCTTCATCTAGTAGTTAGTAGCAGCTAAACTACCTTTCCGCATCAGTCCCTATGCCACCGACGCATCGCCGTCCATATGTGCAAGCCCAGCTCCAACGCATTGGCCTCGTAGCCCGTCTCCTCCTCCTCCTCTGCTTCTTATTGTCACCCGCGCCTCGCTCCTAGACCCGCTGCTCCTCCACCCCTTCCAAGAGCTCACCAAAGCCACCAACAACTTCCTCTCCAAGCATGCCGCCCTAGGCAGAGGCTCCTCCTCCTAACGTTGCTCCCTCCACGCTCGCGATGCCGCCCTCTTGCAACTCCGCTCCTGCCCCGGCATCGACGCTACCTAGGCCTCTGCTGAGCTCGCCACCATTGTCAGGTACCACCACACCAGCCTCGCCCCCCTGCTCAGCGCCTGCCTCGCCGGCTCCCATGTCTACCTCGCCTACGAGCTCCTGCCTAGGCCTAGCGTCGCCACGCTTGCCGCCTGCCTCTGCAACCCACACAATCCTAGCTCCACTGTCCTCTGCACCGGGCTCTCCCGCGTCCAAGTCGCTGCCAACTAGCCAACGTCACCCAGGGCCTCGAGTACATCCACTAACACGCCGCCGCTATCCACGACCGCGTCTTGCCGTCCACCATGCTCGTCTCCGACCCAGGCCTCCGCACGGCTCACCCACTTTGGCGCGGCCCAATTCGCCGCCGTTGCCTAGGAGGATGAGGATTTGTGGGAGGCGGGCGTGTACGCCTTTGGGGTGCTACTGCTAGAGTTACTGTCCGGGGAGGAGGCGGCCAGGTACCAGATGGACAGGGGGAGACAAAAATCGGGTGGGCGTCGTCAGCAGGGGGAGCTAGGGCACCAAGAAGAAGAAGAGTGAGGAGGAAGAAGAAGGGTAAGATGAGTATTTTGACCATTTTTAGCAGTTAACGGCGGTTGGACCTAACGAGACTAACGGAAGTGGAAAAAATAGAATAGAATTTGAGATCCGATGGCAATGAAAGGAAGATCAATTTTACGTTGGTATTTTTAGAGATGCGGCCAACTTCCAGTGGCAAATAAAGAATTAACCCTATTAACTATTTTTGCTGATGGTGATAAATTGACAATGATGTAAAATTGTAGATTAACTGTTGACTAATAAGTATTAGATGTAGTATTGGAACTAAGAAAATAATGAGTTCATTGCAACAAACGGATGTTTTTGACATAATTCCCCATCAACTTGTAGATTATGTGACCATTTCATCGTTGAAAATGTAGAGTTCCATTGGCTTGAAAAGAAAGTCAAAATCGCACCATCTGCGTAGTAGTCAAACACTTAGGCAGCCCCACGTCACTCGGGAAATACACATATTCTGGTAGTGAACACATAAGTAGGAACTAATATAAACTTGTTTCTACACATTCACCCGACCATATATAGATGCCAGAAGACACTTAAAAGGCGTGACAAATCAGTACTGTGTGTGATTAGCCAAAAACATTGTGCATCTACATGAAAAAGATGATGACTATACACATATCATTCACAACAATGAAATCCTATGGATAACCACTATATAGGTTAACACAAGTTAGGCCCCACAAATACCGTATTAGGCCAAAACACTGTTAGACGCCACGTGTGGTGCAAACATAATCATATCACCGTGCTGCTACTTGCAACTCATTAACAGGCAGCATCCTTAATTCCTTACCGGAAAATTTCTCATCTCTTCATCACATACATAATTCGAAGAGGAAAAAATAAGAAGGATCGATCATGTACGCATGATTCCAATATCCTTCGATACAAATCCTAAAAAATCCCAATGGACGTTCAAAAATAAAAAACGAAAAAAATATTTAACGAGCCAAGAATACTCCATGAAAAATATTTAACGAGCCAAGAATACTCTGTGATCAACTTAGCACGGTCACCACGAGCAAGCCGTTGTCCGGCTTTACTTTGGCTGCGTCTGCATGGCCGCTTTTGACGTCGCCATCGGCCTCGGCGACAGTGCCGACGGCGCCGGTCAGCTTGCGCGCGCGAATGGCCTGCTCTGCCCAGTCCGTGCGTTGCACGGCGTGCAGCATCAGCGCCGCGCACACCAGCTGCGCGGCGAGCATGCCGGCCCACATGCCCCGGAAGTCGAACCGCGCCGGCCAGAACGCCAGCGCGAGCGCGGCCGGCATGCCGACGCCGTAGAAGGCCAGGACATTAATCCTCGCCGCCTTCCCCGGCCGCGCGCTGCCGCGCAGCACGCCGCAACCGGCCGTCTGCGGGCAATTTCCCAGCTCGGCCGCGCCGAGTATGGGCAGCGCCGCGGACGCCAGTGACAGGATGGCAGCGTCAGTGGTGAACATCCGTGCCCACACACCCCTCACAGACGCCGCGAAGGCGCACGCCACGATGCCGAGGGCGGCGCCGCAGGCAAGCCCGACGCGGGCCGCGAGGCGCGCGCACTCCGGCCGCCCAGCGCCGAGCTCGTGCCCAACGCGCGTGGACACCGCGCAGCTGAGGGAGTGCGGGAAGATGTACACCAGCGACGTGGTCTGTATCAGTATCCCCATCGCCGCCACCGCCGCCTTCGGGTCGGTGAGCACGCCGCAGAGCAGCACCATGATCTCGTACCACCACCACTCCAAGCACACCGACATGCAGCTGTGCACGGAGAGCCTCACCAAGCACCCCCACTCCATCGCACCCTCTTCGGCCGGCGTCGCGCACGCGCCGGCTTTGCCATTGCCATCATTGTCATGCATTAATCCGGAGAAGTAGACGTATGCCACAAGGAACAGCAAGAAGTTTAGGTTGGTGAAAACGGCGCCGAGCGCGACGCCGCGGATCCCGAGGCGGAGGTCTTGCACTAGGAGGCAGTTGATGGGGACGTGGAGGAGGAGCGCGGCGGCGGCGGCATACGTGAGCGGGAGCGTGATGGACTGCGCGCGGAGGTACACGCGGAGAGGATGGAGGAAGGACTGCACGACGAGGTCTGGGAGCGAGCTCAGGATGAACTCGTACGCGGCGGCGGCAATGTCGGGGTCCTGGCCGGTGGCGACGAGGACGCGATGCATGGCGACCCAGAGCAGGCTGATGGGAACGGACGCGGCCAGGAGCAGCAAGACAGCGCGGCGGAGCGCGGCGGTGAGGACGGACGTGCGGCCTGCGCCGAACGCCTGTCCGCACACCGGGTCCATGCCGGCGGCGAGTCCGGAGAGCACGGAGTAGCCGGTGATGTTGGCGAAGCCGAGCGCGAGGGATCCACCGGCGAGGGGCAGGCGGCCAAGCCGGCCAAGAAAGAGCATGGACACGAGGGAGCGCATGTACATAAGCAGTCCCGCGCCGACCATCGGCATGGCGAGCCGCACGATGGAGGCCACCTCGGCGATCGCGCCGCCATCTCCGCGCGCTCCGTTCGGCCGGTCATGCAGCGCGGGGTAGGAGGCCTTTGGCGGCGGGAGCAGAGCCTCGTGGACGTGGTGGCATTGTGCTGGCTCGGAGCAATGGCACATTGTGAAGTGATGTGTGCGCGTGCTGTTTGGTTTGGATAGTAGTGTGCTAATGGTACGTTTTTGTTGGTGCCAAGGGTTAAAGATGTTATGGAGTGATGGAAAGCGAGGTTAGGGGCTTGGACATGTATATAACTGGCCCTTGTGCTGGCATCCATTTTAAATTTTCGGAAGTGCTAAAAAACTGTCGCATGAAATTTTTTTGTGAAATCAGTCAAATTTATGACCTTGTGATGTGCTTGAGATTCATGTTGACGCCGGTGGGTTCGTCTTCTCTAGCGGTGGGTGGCGGTGGCATCGTCGAACGCAGGCGAGGAAGAGGGCGGTGGGCTTCGCTGGATTAGGTTTTGGGTTCACCGGGGCTCGGCTATAGATGGAGGGAGGGGTGGCGGAGGCACGGCGGTGGGCAGCGGTGACGAGGAAGGGAGGGAGGGGTGGCGAGGCGGCGGTGGTGTAGCTGGCCGTGGGTCGGAGGAGGGCAGTGGGTGGTGGAGGTCGGCGGGGGAGCATGGGAATCGACTAGAAATTAGGAGACGGGGGTGGCGATGGCGGATCTGGCGGCGGTTGGCGTCGGAGACGGGGAAGAAGGTGGTGGTGGGGCAGCATGGGAGGAGCAGGGGCGGCGGGGGAGAAAGATGGTGTCGGGACCCCGGGTATGCAAACTCAGGACCCTCTGTGTATTCTGAACTAGTCTCATGATCAGTAGCTAGCTCACACAGTTGCAACATTGGTGTAATCATATGCACGCAACCAAACTATAGATGAAGCAGACAAATTAATAATATTAAGCAAAAGGGACCTTATGGTCAAGTCTTACAACGGTCGCCACGCAGGGCTAAAGACAACAGAGTAACTTGCAGAGGAGAACAAAACATCTGGTGGAGATCACCCAATATGCCCACCGGCAATCGAGTGAAGGACGCGACCTAATTCACATAGTCTTCAAAGAAGTCTTCTTCATAGAACTCTGAGTTCCCTGGTTCACCTTCCTCTGCTGATTTAAATAGAGGGCGCAAGGCCATGAGTACTTTGAATGTACTCAGCAAGTCATAGAGAAATGTATGCAAGTAATATTTATGCAAGGCTTGACAAGGATAGCTTTATGGCTATTTTGCGGAAAGCAATATTTGACATTTAATACAATAAGTAGATTGCAAAGCACGATTTAAAAGACTAATACATAAATAAGCTATTTTCTTTGAAACAACTAGTGAACACCCTGTTCACTTTCCAACCATCAACCAACTACAAGATTCGACCAAACCATTCCAACATTTTCGACAAAGAGTTCTACCCCTTGCGTGAAATCACCAGGCATGTCCATGACCGAGGACATGGCTATTCGAATAGTTTTACACTCTGCAGAGGTTGTACAGCTTGACCCACAAGACACGAATTCTCTAGTTTGCTCAGCATATATCTATGCCACTGCTCACTTCCTTAGGTAAGCAGTCTAGAGTATGTGACAAGGTTTTTACAAAGCTCCATTTTAACTCGGATCTGCCCGCTGAGGTTTCGCCATTCTGGGCCTCCTCTTGCGCCGCTTATCAACCCTTGACAGAACCGAATCAAAACTTTGCTAATTAGTCGGAAAGGTCTATCCCAATCTAGACATGTGGTTGTACGGTTGAGGCCCAGATCAATGGTTCAAGGTTAAGTCCTTAGTTGGTTGCTCAGACGAGACGGTTCCACATTCCAAGTGTGCGTTACGGCACCCACCTTTTCCACCACCCACTCGTCCGAGCATAAATCATTTTCGTTCAACCCGGCCAAATGACCACCCTAGTCATGGCACATCTTTTATCAAAAGTGGCTCCGCCACAGTTCCATATTTCCTTTAGTCAAATTCAATCATTCATTGAGTATGTGATCATGTGTCTATCGTATAACTAAAGCATTGGCTAAGCATAAAACGGTACCCATGTTGGTATTTCAATAATGTCCAACTAACAATTATCCATCCTAAGGTGTCCAAGGAGTTATGTCATTCAAGGATACATGTCGATTGCAATTTATCAAGGAGGCATATGACAATTAGGTAATTAACTAAGCCCGAATCCATTTACTATAAAATTAGCAATGCATGTTTATATCAAACAATATACTTTTATAAAGATGGATTCAACATGATCAAAGGTCAATGACTTGCCTTCGTTGAAGAGTAGAGGTGCTTCGATTAAATGGTTCATGAAATCTTCCAAATGCCTAACCTATATGTGCGAACAAAGCCAAATAAATAAAACAACTCCAAATAAAATTCAAATAAATACCAAATAAATACTAATAGGAAGACAAGGATTTTAGATGAATTTAGAAATTTGAATCACTCGAATCGGAGTTCGAATGAGGGAGCTATGGCCAAACGAAGATAGGGAAATGCATAAAATCAAGAAAAAGGATTTTCCTGATTTCTGGAATTATTTTCCTGAAGGAAAATCGATTTAATGCGCAAACTGACGTCAGCACAGGGGATTTTCTTTTCCGACAAATTAATTTTCAACGGGTAAACCCGGAAATACCCACGTGAACGCTGACTGGGCTGCCACCTCAGCAAGAGGCTGACGTGGCGCTCATGGGGCATTGAGGTGGCGGCCACGTGGCTCGCCACGCCGCACCCGGGCGGCGCGCGGCTGCCCGAGGGTTGCCGGCGAACGGCGGCACGGTGGCCGGCGGCGAGGGCACCAGCGGCAAGGGAGCTCGCGGCGAACATGGTGCGTCTGACGGCGAGGACGCGGCGGTGACGAGAGACCGGCGACGAGGACGCGAAGCGGCGGAGGTGGCGGCTCAAGGCGGCGATGGCGCTCCGGCGAGGCTCTGAGGATGAGGAGGTGCGCACCGGGTGCGCCTCACGCTGGCGATGCCGGAGGTGGTGGAGACGGCGACGGAGGGGCTCGACGGCGGCGGCGGGTGCGGCGGAAGCAAGCGGGGGTCGCCGGTGAAAAGCTCCAAATGCGGCCGAAAGAGGGCGGGAGAGGGGGAGTGGGTGGGGGGAGGAGGTGGAGGAGGGGAAGGCGGTCCCGGGGCGCTCCTTAAATAGCCGAGGGGGGGACCGGAGGGGGAGGTCGACGTGGAGGGCTCGCCGGTTTCAATGGCGGGCGCGTGGGGAGGGGTCCGGCCTTGACCGCAGGGAAGGGGGAAAAGGGGGCGCACGGACGCGACGGAGGCGGGGACGGCGGCATGTGGACAAGCAAGTAGGCGCTAGGGTGCTCGAGAGAGCTGCTGTGCCGCGAGATTCATGGCGGGGAGGCGCGCCAGGTGAGACGGGAGTAGGGGCGGGCGAGGATGAGTCTGCGAGCCGTCTGATCGAATCGGACGATGGCGAGGGGACGGCACAAGTCTTTGGGCCACGTATGAACAAGGATGGGCCGGGAGAAATCGGCCCAAAGCCAAGGAGGGATTTTCTAAGGCTTTTTCTTTTTAGAAAATACCAGAAAAGCAAAAGCAATTTTAGAAAATAGCTTAAGCTGTCCAAAAATTCTAGGAAAATTCACAGAAATCCCTTGAATTATTTAGGACTTAGTAAAAATACTTTCAGCTTCACTATTGCTTTTAATTTTTGGCAATTAATTATTTTTAACATAAGGCCAAAGGAAAAACCAAATTAAAATCCAACTAAACTCACTAAACCAACTTTAATTAATTCAAATTAAACTGCTTTTGAAATTCTAAATTACAATTTAAGCTTTGGCAAATTAATAAAACCAAATGGTTCCTTTTTAAGGTTTTTCAAAATTTTCAAAAAGGCCAGAAAATAGGGATGTTACAGATGGCATGGAGGAGTAGGGGGCGGTGGGGGTGGCGGCGATGGCGGATTCGACGGCGGTAGCTGCCAGAGACGGGGAAGAAGGTGGCGGCGGGGGAGGACAGGAGGAGCAGGGGCGGCGAGGAGGTTTTGGGGGAGCACGAGAGGATTTGGGGAAGAAGGTTGAGGAAGATGGCTTGTATAGGATTTGGGGGAGAAATCTGGAGCGTTGGATGGAGTTCCAATGACTGCAAAATCTGGCTGATTTCATCCAAAAAATAGTTGAATGAGGGATAGACAGTCCCATTTTTTAAATTTTCAGTGTGGGACCTACATAATTTTTTTATTCTTTAGAAAATGTTGTTTCCTTTGTACCCAGAGGTTAGGATTCAGACTTTAAAAAAACATTTTGAAACCTTTTGAGTTTTTTAATTGGTGTAGTTTTAAGCTAATTTTTGGCACTAAATTAGATTCTTTTCATTTAACATTTTTCGCAAGTATATATTTTTTAAAAAATATTATGATGTTAAATTTAGTGATTGATCAAAGGAAGGGTGAATTGCACCCCAAGGTTCTAAGCTTGTTCAACTATCTTACTGAAATTTGTGACTTTAATTAAAATCAAATTGTCCTAACATGTTTCTGACCATGTGTAAATTAGCATCATTCTTAAGGTGTGGGCTGACATGGCATGCCTTATCACTCATCACAAGAAGGATTTTGATGAATGACATAGCATACCATGTCATCATTTTAGTTTTTTAGGTGACATGGAATGGCACTTGGCCTCTCTGGGACCCGTATTTGCATCTAGAACCTTCTGTGTATTCTGAGCTAGTCCTATGATCAATAGCTAACTCACACAGTATAGTTATCGATGAATATCACATCCATATAAGTGTATAAATAAAAATGTATTTAATTATTACAGAAACATTGTAAATAGGTCTCAGGGTCAAGCATTTATAGAACAGGCCGACATGCCTACAAGTTTAGAGTAAATAGTAGGAGCGAAAAGTAAGTAGCAGTAGCAGAAAGTAAGTAGCAGCAGCGGATAGTAAACCAAAAAAACGGGGCCTCCATGTATTTGCCACAGGCAATCGACTGGGGCTAGGACCTAACTATTGTCATTCCCATAGTCATATCCATAGAAGTATCCATACAGGTCTTTTGCTTCGTAGTCTGAATCCACATATTTGAGCAACCATGAGTACGAAGGTACACAGCAAACCCTCATAGTAAATGCAAGGTTATAGATGCAAGGATTTTTTTTGAAAAAATAATCTATTTTTTATTCTGAAATACAGTAATATACCTCTGTTTTTTTATTTTACATAAATAATCCTCTGTCGCTCCACCGTTGAACGACTAGCACAAGTCACTCAATAGTTGAGCGACTTGTGCTAGTCGCTCAACCGTTGAGTGACAAGTGTACACAACCGCGGCCTGGGCGACTTGTACACTTGTCGTTCAACCGTTGAGCGACTAGCCCAAATCGCTCAACCGTTGAGAGACTAATCCAAGTCGCTTAACGATGGAGTGACAGATTCTGTAAAATAATAAAACTGAGGTATATTACTGTATTTCGGAATAAAAATGGATTATTTTAAAAAAAAATTCTAGATGCTAGGCTTACCAAAGGTGGGTTTTATGTTTATTTTAGCACAAAGCTAGTTTGCTCAAATACTATAATTATTTTCCAAACCTATGACTTAGCCTGTTCAACTTCAAAACCAAAGTTTCATTTGTGTAAGCAATTAATATCTCAACAAGGCTCCATCCACCTATAGTTACTCAAGAGATTCCTTCCACTTGCTACTCATAAGGTTCCATCCACCTATAGTTACTCCAAAGGTTCTATCCACCTGTATTTACTCATAAGGTTCCATCCACCTATATCATCACGACAACCATGTTTATGCCAACATGTCTCAGTTCACATTGTAAAACTAATCAAGTGAGGCTTTCTGCACAATGCCCATAACCAGCCGGGGGCATGGCTATTCAAATAGATGAAACACTCTGCAGAGATTATACAACTTTACCCACAAGATATGATCAACTTATAATGTCGGCCACGACACACTACCGTAGACGTGCGATGGAGACAAACATAATAATGCCTTTACAACAACTCGCCATAATACTACACCATCCAATGGATCAATCTTCGGGCGTTTGAACGACATTAACTCTGAAGAAACCATCTTTGGGAGAGTATACGTATCCCGACTTAGTACCAACCACAATACTCAAAGGGTGAGTAAACAGAGATACAACCTCCTACAACCCAGGTCCAACAACCTAACCCAGACTGCCCACAATTTGGAAATAGCATAATGACTCGGTAAATTATTCAGTCAGGTCTACCCCATACTAGACTTATGGTTGCACGGTTATTAGTTCATAAATGTAGCACATGATTCGGTCCTTAAATGATTCGGGCGAGACAATCCACAAACACAACTCTCATGCATACTGCACCGATCTCATACCAACTACTCGCCCAAGTCTCCACTATTTTTAAATAACATTCATGTTTCCAGTGGTAACCCACGTTTCCACACTATGATTCAAATCATATACAAAGTTCCTATAATGACAATGTATGTGTCCTATTCAATTCATCCACTAAGTAGTGTCTAAGCACAACCAATAGTCATTTTTGTTTAATAAAGGGGAGTTTTACTCATGTAATAATTAACCTAGGGTGACAAAGTATAAGGGTTATCAACAATCAAGGAGGGGAAAAATAATCAACCTTTGGCATACCTAGGTATCAATCTTTAACATAGCATTTCATAAATAATAATAAGCATGCAAGTAATACTTTGAAATGAAATACTTTGCATTTGAAAAGTAGGTTCAACATGATCAATTGTAAGGACTTGCCTTGCTCAAATGTGGATATCACTTGGCCTTGGTCTTGGCCTAAAGCAGTGGCGAAGTCATCGGCGAATTTGGAATCTATTTAAGCACAAAATGGTGACTTTGAATAAAATGCTCATAACACAAATAACTTCAAATAAAATTCAAATGAACTCCAAAAATTATGTTTTAGTACTGATGGAAATATCTTGAAGTTAGATGAATTTAGAAACAAAAATGTGAGATTTTGAATCATATGATGGAAATATGAGTTATTAAGATTTTCAAGAATAATTACAGTGACCAATAACCAAAATTACATAAATAATTTACTATAATTAATATATAATGGAGTTATAAATAAAATTTCATAATGTGACATATTTTTACAGAGAAAACAGTCGAATTCTGTGTAGACAGACCCTTTGGGAATTGCTATATAACTTTCGACAGTGTTTTGAAGCCAAAACTGTTACTTTTCTGTTCGTTAGATGTGCTATAAGATTCATGTTGTTGATGTGCTGTAAGAAAAAATCATAATAGTTGAATTTTCATTCGTCCGATATAATTTGAGATTTGCACTTTTTCTCATTTGATGAATTGGGTCCGAATTTATTATGATTTTTTATTCGGAACATAACGGGTTCACCATATTGCCGTATTTTGTTGGTACATAATTTTATTTTTTATCTTTATTTTTGCTCAACCTCTCAAAGTACATGTGAAGAACATAACGGGTTCACATATTACCATATTTTGTTGGTATATAATTTTTTTTGTCTTTGTTTTTTCTCAACCTCTCAAAGTACATGTGAGATTTTGAATCATGTGATGGAAATATGAGTTATTAAGACTTGCAAGAATAATTACAGTGACCAATAACCAAAATTACATAAATAATTTACTGTAATTAATGTATAATGGAGTTGTAAATAAACTTTCAGGATGTGACAGTTTTTTACAGAGAAAACAGTCGAATTCTGTGTAGACAGACTCATTACTTTTTATCTTTGAAACGGCACAGAGCCTTGTACTTGAGGATGCACATAATGCAGCTGAAAGAGGACAGTGGTTTTGCAACTAAGGTGCATGTGGGCCGAGAGAGCTCCACATAGACAGATGCATTGTGTGCAATAGGCGTCAACTGTTTGTCGGATTTGGCCTGCGTTGTTATTTATTAACTAAGGTTAATTCCTTATTTGCCACTCAAAGTTGGTTGTATCCCTAAAATGCTATCGTGAAATTTCTCTTCATTTCATTGCAATCAGATCTCAAATTCTATCCCGTTTTTGCCACTCCTGTCGGTCTACCATGTGTTGACTGTCAAATTGTGTGCAAAAAGTCATATTTACCCTTCTTCTTCATCTAGTAGTTAGTAGCAGCTAAACTACCTTTCCACATCCGTCCCTATGCCATCGACACATCGCCATCGTCACCGTCCATATGTGCAAGCCTAGCTCCGACGCATTGGCCACGCAGCCCGTCTCCTCCTCTGCTTCTCACCGTCACCCGCTCCTCGCTGCCGGACCCGCCGTTCCTCTACCCCTTCCAAGAGCTCGCCAAAGCCACCAACAACTTCCTCTCCAAGCGCGCCGCCCTAGGCACAGGCTCTACCGTCGGGCGATTTAATTTGTAATGCTTAACCTTTCCATTGGTCCTAGCATCACAAATCAAATTTTCTCGCTCTTGGTGTATATGTACTTTCTAGAACTGCTCTACACATACACCTTACAAAAATTAAGCATAAATTCCATACACAAGTTATTATATTACCGAAGTTTTCATAATTTATAACATATCCAACATACAACTAAGATTTCAAACAAAAGGTAATGTCTACAATGGAACACCTGCCATAAGATGGCTGTAAACAAAAGCCAATCGGCTACCCTTACCCACAAGGCAACCGACTGAAAACGCCAAGCTAGTCGTCGAGTGTGAAGTCAGCCTCATAAATGTTAACCCCTTGGGGGTCAACCTCCTTTGCGGCAAATAGACAATGCAGTTGAGTATAAAAATTGTACTCGCAAGACTTACGATTAACAAACCTATACATAGCTACATGCAGGCTTGAATCAATAGAGATGGCTATAGAGTTCATTTTCAACGTAAAGCCACTTTTTATTTGCAATAGTGTAATAGATTGAAGGCAAGTTGTTAAGATAGTTTTTAATTGTTCAAATATCAGTGAGACAACAATTATAAACATAGTTATCATCCTAGAGGTGACTTCCCATAGTCACCACAACATTAGCATGAATTACCCATTCGTACCACCCATGCTCAAGTTTTATCAAAATATCATAGTCTAACTCTTGAACGACCTCCCCAAGCGTGTCCATTACCAAGGACATGGCTATTCAAATAGTTTGAACCCTGCAGGGGTGTACAACTTTACCCACATGTCAGGCCGCTCCTTTTACCACCGGATAAAGCACACTTCCAAAGGTATGCCGGCAGAGCTAAGTCCTACAAGACACTTTCCAATGTTATGTACTAACTACGAGCCGCCCATATGGATAGAACACATACGTTGTGTCGGAGTCATTGTAAAGCCGAAAGTCAACTACCCTATGGGGTAAAGCCTTGGACAACTACAATGCCCCTCGGTGTGAAGAACCTAAAAAGGATTCCACTCCCGCACACCCAACACACATAGACACATTTTTTGTAACACAACACACACTCCTGCGACTCGGAGCTAATACACGCCAAAGTACTAAGTCAAGAAGGGAGCCATATGACCCTCATGTGGATGCACACAAAATGCTTGGTTTAGTGTAATAAGATGTTCGGTCCTTGTTGACTTAGGCATACAACCTGTGAGGACCCCGGCTTATTTAGCTTGTAATGCTTCATCATCCATTGACCCTAGCATCACAAACAAAATAACCCGTGTCTTCGAGATATGTATACTTCCTAGAAATGCAGTACACACACCCCTTTACAGAGTCATGCATCAATTCCATACAAACATAGAACTCAAGCACGAACTAGATTAATTAAAAGACATACATAATAGAGGGAGTTATTACAAAAGAGCCGACCGGCTAAATACAACTAAGAGTTAAACAAAAGCGGAAGCGAAAGCCATAAGATGGCAATAAACAAAAGAAAGCCATATGGTTTGCCTTTAGCCCACAAGGCAACAAACCAAGCCACCAACCTAGTCGTCCCATCCACTGCACATCTCACAAAAGTAGGGCCCTTGGGGCTCAACTTCTTCCTCTGCAACAATTACAGTTAAGCAAAGCAAATGAGTACAAAAATGTACTCGCAAGACTGACGTGTAAGAGTAACAGCCTATAATTAGCTACATGCAAGCTTTATTTAAGTGGAAGGCTTTAGGCTCATTTTAGCATAAAGCAAGTTTTCATTTGCAATAATATAATAGATTTAAAGAAATTTGACAAAACATTTTTAATTGTTGAAGTAACAACGATACAAATAATAATAATCAACAGTAAAGACAACCTGGAAGTGACTAACCCAATAGTCACCACAACAAGAGCATGAATTACCCAATTCATACCACCCAACAAGTTTTACTTAAATGGTTTAGTCTAGTTCTTGAGTGACCTTGCCAAGCATGTCCATAACCTAGGACGAGGCTATTCGAATAGTTTTATCCCTGCAGGGGTGTACCAATGTACCCACACGTCGGACCGCCTTTTCGCCAAGCTATTAGCACACTTCCTTTGGTATGCTGGCACAGCTAAGTCCTACGAGCCATTTCCAATGGATGATGCTAATTAAGAGCCGCAACCCAACAAAGAGAAGGACACATCAGCCAGCTCAAGCCGAATTACAGATGTTCCCCTCATATTATAATGACATTTTTCTTTTAACACCACCAACCAGCTCATAATTAACACCCCCCAAAGTACTTAGCCAAGAGGGGTTCTCAATACCCTCGTGTGGTTAGCACGTAATATTGCTCAGTTTAGTGGCCTAAGTAACTCGGTCCTTAGGGACTTAGGCACCATTCCATCACACCATGAGATCACACCAACATCCATTGTGCCCAAGTCAATAACAATTTTATTTTTATTTTTATTTCTTTACAAAGTAACAAAGCACAAGTGCTGGACATAATGGAATAATAATTTTTGTGTGATCAAGGTCATCGACATAAGTCGACAACCGCCCATTTCTACCGTTAGCTAAGCATTTCTAAGCATTATCAACGTAAACTACTAAGTGATAAGAGTTCATCCATCGAACTCTAAATCACAGCAAGATAATCCTAGGCTTAGCAGTAGAGAATGAACATTTACCTACAGAGTATGCATCTATAGGGTCAACTAATCGATAATTTAACACAAAGTAAGCATGCATACATACAAGTTAAACAAGTATTAGACTTTAAAATAATGGGATTGATTGGATATGATCAAACTGCTTGCCTTGCTGGATATGCTCAGATTGCTGCAGGGGAACACTCTCGCTATCAACGCACTCGTCGGCACCTAACAAAAAAGCGATAAAGAATCGATAAGAACGACGAAAACCGAAAAGATTCAACAGAACAATTTCTCCAAATGCTTTGAAATTTTTACAGCAGCTATAGCATGATTTTTAAAGAATTTATCAACAAGAACCAATTGATTTGGATTCTCAATGCAAAAGTTATGGCCAAAACAATTTTGCTCAGCCTGGAAAATGCTGGAAAATAGAAATCGGTTACTGTTCATCCGAATTAAATTCTCTAGCACAATTTTCCAAAGAGGTGTTCCACCTGAGATTTTTATGGTAAATCAAGCACCTCATGAGATGAATAACACAATTGAGTTCACCTCATTTGGAGCTATGATGTATGTTTTATGATTTTTCAAAGACATGCAAAAGAGCACAAATAAAATGCACCCACAATTCTTTTGAAAATAGTGACACGCCTAAATACTATTCTACCATTCAATACACTAATAGAGGAAGCTAACAAAGTTGTATTCACTCAAAAAGGATCTATAGAGGATTACTTATGCATTTTACAAGTTAATTGCAAATTTTGGAGCAACATTTAAAGTTAATTTTGAAACCAATTTTCAAATCCATTTTCTGGAGCTGAACTAAGCTTACAACCATTTTTAGATTAAAGCTTAGTTCAAACCAGAGCTAACAAAATTTGAATCAACACCATTGGAGCTAAATTGAATTAGTTATGCAATTTTGAAGTTTATTACATTTTTCAGTTCACAAATAAATCCTCTCGGGAATTTCTAAATTCCAAAACGATGTGGAAATTTGTGGCCCGTTGATCTTGCATCGCACGGCCCAAGACGAACGGGGCAACGCGCTCGCGCCCGCGCGAGATCGACCAACGTGGACCGTTGATTTTGAATCCAACGGCCTGAGTTGAATCGCGCACGACGCGTTTGGAATCCCCACGCGCGAAAGGGGCAGTGGCTATGGACCGTTGATCGCGAGATGGACGGTTCACGATGAATGCTACACAGCGCACGTGCCCAACCTATGCGAATCTCCACCGTTGATCTACAAACGGGCGGCCCACAGCAAACGAAGAACAAAACGCTAACGCGATCGAGACCGCAGATCTAACAGATGGACGGCGCACAGTGAGCCACGTCACGCACGCGCTGACACTGTGCTGGCGTGTCCGACAATGCGCTCGCCGGCTTCAACGGCGAAACGCCGGCGACCTAAAGCACGGTGGCGCGATCTGATGCCAGCTACGGGTGCGCAATAGCAGTGCGCACCCACTGGTACCACTCACACCTGCGGTGGTGGACTAGAGCGGCGGCTAGCCGGAGAGGGGCGGCAGTGCTAAGCACGGCCAAACGACAAGCAGCAAAGGAGCTCCGCAGTGGTTCAACCAAGCAGGTGCCCAGCTCCTAGGGACTACCAGGAGGTTACTTGGAGGACGCGGAGGGACTGGGAAGGGCTGAGCAGCTCCGGCGACAAAGACCAGCACCCGCACTAGAGATGACAACGTGGAGACGACGGCCTGAGCAAAATGAGTGAGACCGGGTCATCACATTAGCTTCAATAGAGCTCAAGGATGGTCCAGGAGCAAAGAATTGAAGAGAGGAGTTCCTTACCGGCGGCGAGGGTGAAAATGGTGCTCCACGGCCGAAAAGGGGAAAAACTCAATTCAAGCTTGTTCCTGTAAAGGCAACTTAAACTGAGTTAGGGGTTTTGCTCACGGAGGTGGGAGGCTCAAGATGACGCAAAGAGAGAGAGAGAGAGGAGCCACTAGGGCACTGCCTTCACCGATGAGCTCCAAGGTCAACAATGGCGGCAGTGGGTTCGGGTGGTTTGAGCTCAAGCAAACACAGTGGGTGCAAGCATGAGCTGTGGGGTGGTGAAAGGAAGCTAAGGACGGAGCAAGGGAGCTTAAGTAGCAGAGAGGCAAGGAGGGCAACAGGAGAGCTCTCCCACGGTCAAGCCTGCCATGGGAGCACTGAGGGCGATGGGAGCAGGTCAGCGACGGACTTTCGGGGGTGGACGCACGACGGGCATTAAATGCGCGTAGAGAGACTCGTTGGCCTGCGCGGAGGTGACCCGGCACTGACCCACACTCTGCACACGCCATGGCGCTGGTGCTGGCACTGCGTCGCGCGGGCGAGAGGAAAACGACGACGCCCCGTCGTCCGATTTGCATCCAACGGTTCCCACGCGATCGAGTTGGCACAGCGCGGCACAAGCGTGGATTGTCCGATGAAGATCCAACGGCTCACAGCGCGCGCCACGCGAGCGCGCTGGGGGTGCAGTTAGTTGACTCAACTGACTCAAGTGGCTCGAGCCAGGCTTGGGTCCGAGCCCGAGGAACAGTGCAACCCATTTAGGGTTTAAATTTGAAAGCTGAGTTTGGAAGAATTTTTAGAGGTAGCAAACTAACTCCAAAAATTATTAAATTTTGACTGGAGCTTCCTCACTCCAGGCTTAACCTTACATAAAATTTCTAGAGATTTTTATGAACTAAATTTTTCTCAAGAAATTCCTCAAGGTTTGTTCTAGGGTTTGACCAATTGAAAAATTGGTTTGACTTGCCTCCAAAAATTTTCAAATAATTTCTAAAAATTGTGAAACTTTTCAAAGGGGTCACACATCATCCCTAGAACCAAAGAAAAATATTTCCAAAGTTTGGCACAAGGTTTGTGACCAAGTGGAATAAGGGTTTGACTTTAGTTAACAGGAGATTTGTGTTTTTGAATTCCACAACTCTTGATAAGAATTATAGAAAATTTCAAGAGTTTCAAGATGTGAGAAAAGTTTTAATTTCTACACATTTTCTTACATTTGAAACACACACCCATTTTAGGTTACATTTGAAACACACATCTAGATTTGATTACATTTGAAACACAAACCTAGATTTGGTTCCATTTGTACATTTGGGATGTTACACAACCACACACCCAATAACCACACCATCATCCATATGCCTGAGTCTAAACCTTTGTTTTCATTTTTTTAGCTTTTCCAAATATAATACATAGATAAGTACTCTGACTCAAGTATTTAAAGTGATATTGTAATGACCATCGCTGAGGCGATGATCCCCAGACTATCGTTCTAAGCATGGCTAAGCGACAACAATTCGCATATTATATATAACGTGACTGGAGCCTATCCATCAAGCTCTAAATCACAGCAGATATAACATAGGCTCAGTGGTAGAGGATGGATATTTACCTACAGTTCAAATAACTATTCAAGTTAACTATCGCGAACTGAGAAAATACTCGTCAACATAGCATGCATACATATAGTTGAAACCAAAATATTAGCATGCGCAAATAATAGGATCAACGTGCATCAAAGGAGGAACTACTTGCCTTGCTGGAGACAGTCTTCTTGCTGCTGAGGATCACTCTCGTATGTACTCGGTTCATCGAAATCTATCGATCGAGCAAAAGAACGAATAACTCCAAAAATAACCAAAATGCCAATTTCATCTAACAAGCATACTCGGCAGGTAGAGTTTGATTTGTAAAGATTTTATGTGAAAGTTTTAGCCCAAAAGGTATTTATTTGGATTTTCTAGAAATTTAACAAGCAAAAGGCATAATTGTACAAATAAATTAATTAACAAAATTTTTTGAAGCAGCAACATGAATCAAACTTATGCTAAGTTAAAGTACATGAAAACTGAGAGTTAACAAAACTAATTTCACTCTACTTGGAGTTAAGATGAAATACTTATGACTTTTTGAAGTTTAAACTATTTTCTAGTATGAAAACAATTACTTTTAGAAATTAATTTACTTCCAATATTTTCTGGAATAGCAACATATTTAAAATCTATTCCATTTAAAAGTGCACTGAAAATGAAAATAAACCAAATTGGTTTCATTCAATTTGGAGCTATTTTGAATTAGTTATGAATTTTCCAAGTTAATTAAATTTTTAGTACAAATTTTATTAGTTTCAGAATTTCTAAAAGTTTTAATTACTTTTTCAACCGACGCTCAGCTAACCCACGGTCACTAACCAGCGGGACCCGAGGGAAGGCGTTGACTGGGTCAGCTTTAACCCAACCTCGGCTGAGGTGACGCTGAAGGCGTATTTGACGAATACGTCTTCGGTTTAACAAAACTCGAATTTGATTTAAGCCTAAAAGAAATACACTTCCCTTAGGAGAAAACGTATTCCAAAACTTTGCGCGACTTCTTAACCGGCCCTACGGGCCCACTTGTCAACAACTCCAAGATTTAACCGGTTTCAATTAGGATTCAAATCATGATTAAACCGGTGGGGTCCACATGTCATTGTTATAGTTAAAAGGGTTAATTAACACTAATGGGGGGGGGTTAATACTTAACCCGCCAGCGGCTCACCAGAGGCCCCGTGCACGAGCACGACGGCAAGGTAGGGGATCCAACGCATGGGTGGGTCTCCGGACTCGAACATGGCTCGACCAGGTTCGCCCGAACGTCACGAAGCTGGTGACGACGATGCGGGTCCTTGAGGATGCCGGCGGTGCGCTCACGACGGCCAGAGGCGGAGGCAAGAGCACGGCTCCCGTGGAGAAAGCGCTATGAGCTTCTTGAAGACTCCGAAAGGTGCACCTCGGGATCACTTCAGCTCCAAGAACAAGGCACACAAGTCAATGATGACGAAGGAGGTTAGAGGTGACCGGAATCGAGGTGGTGGCACTTGACAGCGGTCGGAGAAGAAGGGGTCCAATCTCCTTCAGTGTTACTCCAAAAACAAATTATCTTCGCTATAAGATTCAGTAGAATAACGCGATCACAATGGACCAGGAAACGCTAAAGGGGACTCACCGGAATGCCTTAAAGGCTACGGGACCTTAGCCGCCGGAGTTGGGGACGAAGGAGTTGCTCTTGGTGATTTATGGGTCGACAAGGACCCAGGTTCACCAAAACGGGTGCGGCGTTGAGCGAGGATCATGGCAGTAGGGTCACGGGCGCGAGGGCGACACTAAGGTGGCCGCCAGCTCCTCAGTTTCTTCTCTGGCCAGAGTAAAGAATTGGGTGGAGAAGACGAGAAGGTGCGAGAGAGGGCGAATGGATTGGCTCGGGAGGTAGATGAAGTCCTAACTATTCTCCGAGAGCAATCCCGGGAGCACGAGGTGGAAGTTGAGGGCTTTGTGGAACGCATGCGCTATGCCAACATGCTCTCGGTTGAGCGGCGCTGATGAAGACGATGATGCTGACAGGTGGGGCCCGCCCGTCAGCGGCCGAAGAAGAACAATGCGGCGGGTGGTTCGAGCCAGGCTTGGGTCTGGACGAGGTGGTGCGACCGAGCCAAGTCGAGTCGGACGGTCCGAACGTCTTCGAGTCAAATCGGATGGTCTTAACAACTTGGGATCAAATCGGACGATGTGAGGACCCCTGATATTGAATTTGTTTCAAGTTAAAAGATTATACCACAGGCATAATTTTTAACAATGAACGAGCCCAATTTCAAGTTCCTGGATATGTGTTTCACAGTAGTTCCCAAGATCAATGACTAATGTGCACATATCCTAACCAACATTGTACACAGTCATACAAAGGTCATATATTTATAACAGTAATTTACAAGACCAATGTTTCAGTACATAAGTTACATATGTGACCGACGGTCAACTAAAAACAAAAGTTTGCAGTGGAAACAAATATAAACACCAAAAGATACTACCAAGTGTGCCCAACACCCTAAGTCAACTGAGTGGAGGTAGAAACAGCCTCTTTCGTTAGCGTCACCATAATCGGCACTAACGGATGGATCGTAAGCATAAATGTCCTCACTTGCAACAAGTGGTTAATTCAACTGAGTATAGAAGGTACTCGCAAGACTTACACAAACTAATAAAAGAAAGTGTTTAATAGAACCTATCCAAAGGATTAGAGATTATACATATTAAAGGCTATCCAAAGGAAGGCTGTAATGGTATTAGTTTTGCATAAAGTAACAAGTTTTATTTCTACACTTTCTAATTTTACAAAGGCCATTTTATAAACAATGTTTGGACCAAAAGACAACAAGTAATAATGTGCTAATCATAATGTCAAACATATCAAAGTGGATGTCCACTTTGATAATCCAAACCGCAAGGATATCCATCCATGTCGACAACCAGTATTACCCAAATCAATTTTTATTTCAGAGTCTAACGATGATGTCAATCAAAACCAAGTATTATCCGTAACCGGAAACACGGCTATTCAAATAGTTTTAAACTCTGCAAGGGTGTACATATTTACCCGCACGACTCGACCAGCCCGTAAGCCTCTGGATAATGACACACTTCCTTTGGTATGTTGGCTGGGTAGATCGAGATTTGGTACTTTTTAGCAAGAACATCTTATTGAGTTGAAACACCCATGCACAACGAATCCCACTTAGTACAGGCTACTGATAGAACCTGCTAACTGGGGCATGCAAGTTGTGTTGGGAATGCCGACCCAATGAGCAGAAATCTAAAACTGTGCTCACTCGCACATATTAAATTGCAATCGGATCCCTATGAACATATGATCAAACACATATGTCCTCACACCACCTATGTTCCAATCTAATAAAATCCTCCCCCTACTTGACCAAACCGACCCCAATCCAGCATGTGGAAGTATGAGTAGTTCTTGGTATGACAACCCAAAGTTTGGTCTTTAATGATCCGGACAAGACTACCACAATACCCAATTCTCGTGCACGAAGGCACCCTCACTAGCAACCACTCGTCCAGATCTAAACCATGTTTTCAAATGAAAAATTACACTTAAACTTCAGTATCAAGAATCCGAACAAGGAAACAAAAGTAAAATAGATTCAGTGTCCCCCACGATTAACAAGTTAATCTTGTCAACCAAACTACCGATCTACTAATTTGCATGGCTAAGCATTCACATAAAGACTATACATTCCATCACAAGATTTCTATCTTAAGTTTAAGTGTATGAAATAATTAAGGGTAAGCCACAATGATTAGGATATAGCTAGCTGGACTCACAAATTATTGATACGACAAAAATAGCATGCATGCAATTATCATTACATTTAAAAATACTAAATTACCAAAACTGGGATCAAAATGATGCAAGAGGATGCTTTCCTTGATTATATTCCACTTGTTCAGTCTTTGGTTGCTCAGAAATATAATCACTCGCGTCGGGTAACTCAGAATCTAAAAAGAGCGATATCAAATGAACATCGAGAAAAATATATCCAGATACCAAAATGCTGAAAAATGCATGATAAGTTCATAGTAGTAAGGTTCTGTTTATAAGTGAATTTAGGTGAAGATTTTGGTTTAGTTGGAATTCATTTGAAGTTTCTGTGAATTTTATAAGGTTAAAGTTCTTAATGTGCAAGTAATTTGATTAATAAATTTTTCTGTAACAGGAACAAGTGTAAGAGTTATTCCAGATTAAAGTACAGTAAGAATTATAACTAACAAAATTTATTTCGCTTGATTTGGAGTTATAACGAATTACTTATGAATTTTAGAAGTTTAAACTATTTTCAGTGAAGAAGTAAACCAATTCAGGATTTTGAAATACTCTAAATACTTTCTATACCCAGCCGGAACTAGCCCCAGTCTCCTACAGGCGGAACCCAAAGTCACAGGTTGATTGGGTCAACTAGATCCAGCCCTAACCGAAAGACACCAAAGGTGTAAAATTGGAAATTTGTTTTCCTTAAGGGAAAACGTACTTCTCAACTCTACGCTCCGCTTAACCAGTCAAGTGGCCCACACGTCAGAGACTCACCCCTATTTAGCATGTTTACCTTAAGCCCATTGTTTTCCGCTTCTAGTCCCACCCGTCAGCGAAATAATCAAGTGATTATGTGAACTTAAATGTCGTTTTAACCCTAATCCTACAACGGTTAGAGTTAACCGCCAAGCTACAGTGTTGTCGGCCGGTCCGACAACAGAGCAGCTAGTTCTGCACGTTTGCTCGGCAGCTCGCCGGAGCTGTGGTCCATGGTGGCGCAAACGAAGACCCAAAATGGATTCACATTAGCTTCACGGTTCTAGAGGTGGCCGGAATTTGGTCGGAGACAAACCCTAGAGGCGGCGCGACGTGGAGAAGCGGTGGCACAACTACGGTGATTGCACAAAAGACAACCCAAAGCCATTTTAAGCTAATTAACGTGCGCAAAAGCACCTACAAGAGGTAATAGACCTACCGGAAGATTGAAGATAGCTAGAGGGTCACGGTGGCTCGCTGACGACGATGACCGAAAAGCGGTAAAAGGGGGCTCCACGTGGAGAGAACAACCTAGGCAAAATCAAACAGGGTGAATGGTTGGGATAGTTTACATAAGCACATTGGATGCTAATACCAGAAGGAATCAACGATTAACTCAGCCGGCCGGAGACGAGAAAAAAAGGCATGAAGTTGGCCAAAGATAAAGAAAATCCAAATTCCTGATAACCTTATGAATCAAAAGACAAATTGATTGAGGGGTTTTGCTCATTATATCTTAAGACAAGATATGACGCGCAAGAATTACGAAGGAGCTCACCAGAGCGAAGAAATCTACGATGGCGGTGCTCCGGGCATGCTCTGGACTAACAAAAGACAAGTTCGCGTTCCCAATGCTATGCTACATAAAAGAGATCTAGCTTAGCATAAATGAGAACGGAAAGCAAGAAGAAGAAGAAAGGCGTAGAGAACAAAGGATTTGCCTCAGTGAGGAGGGTGGAAATGCCAGCTTGCCTACTCGACCGAGAGTGGAACGAAGGGGTTTTGATGGTGCTCTTCGCTGGAGAGAGCGATAGTGGTTACTCGTGGCAGCACCCGAGCAAGTTATGTCATCACGGTGAGGCCAAGTGGCAGTGCATGCACCGAAAAACACGGGCACAAAGCCACCTCGCCCATGGCTTGTGCGGAGCTGGCATGGTACGGAGAAGATGAAGAAGAGATGAGACTGACATGTGGGCTCGAGTCTCCAGTCTCAGCGGTGAAACGATGCGGTCAGCTCAAACGCATGCGAATGGTCCGATCAAGATTCAACGATCTTGATTGAGTGGGCTGTTCGGACGGTCCAAATAGCCCAAACGATGTGAACTGTGCAATCAACATCGGACAGTCCAACGAAAACGGCGATGCGGTGCGTGCAATCCGCGTCGGACGGCCCAGATGCGTGGCGAGTTCGGACAGTCCGAACGGCCAATCTATGCGGACGGTCCGATTGAAATCTAACGGTCCCGAGGCGATGCGCGTTTAGTTTTCAACTGATTGAAAATGGATGGTCCAGATTGCTGGGTCGTTCGGACGGTCCGAACGACCCAATTGATCTGGACAGTCCATTTCAAATTGGACAGCCCGCGCATTTCCTCAGAGAGTTGGGCTGAACCAAAAGAAAGTGGCTTGGGTCGGTTGCACCGGTCCAACAGTGCTAGGGTTGGGTTAACGGTTTTGACTGGGAAATAAAAATCGAAAACTTAGTTTGACCGGGCCAATAAAAATAGCAAATAAATTTATAAAAATATGAAATTTTTTAGAGATGATACTGGGATAATATAGATCCCATATAAATTTCAAAAACTCATTGTTCATGAATAAAATACCTAATTTAAAATTATTAATCAAATAGGTTTACATAAGAAGCCAAGATTTTTCTTAAGGTCAAACTGATTTCTAAAAATTTAAGAAAAATTATATTAATTCATGATAATTAATATAGTATTTGATTAAATTATTTCCCAGGGTCCTTTACAAGTATTAACTTCAGTTTTTCTTTTAGAGTTTCTTTTCAAGTTTTAAGTTTGACTTGAATTTGAACTTTTCAAATGCAACCAATTGTGCAAATGATCTAAAATGCCATGTATGCTCATCAAATGCATATAAATAATTTTTATTTAAAATGAGGCTATTATAGATGATCCGAATGTGATAGGGTACATTCGGACTGGTCCGAACAGCCGAATTAGGGTTTGAGTTTGATTTTGATTTTCAAATTTTGACCGAAATACTACTAGTTTGACCAAGCTGTTAAAAATAGCAATAAAACTCAAAACATTTTTGTGAGTGTTCTCAGGTTCAACTAGGACTTAGGAAAAAAATTTATGCATTGTTCACACTTCATTTATCTAAAATAAATTCCTTTTCTAATCTGCATTAGCAACTTGGTTAGGATTTTGATTAGGTCAAACTAACTTCCAAAAATTTGGAAAAATTTATATTAATTCATGATAAATAATCTAGTATTTGAAAAAAATATTTTCAGAGACTTTTATATAAATATTTTTCTGGAATCCAAGAGAAACTTGAATTCAAGTCAAAAGTTTGAAATTCAAAGCAAGCTTTAGAAAACCAAGTGCAAACTCATGAGTTTCAACAAAAGTTTTTGAAAATTTCAAACTTTTATACATTTAAAACACAAACCAATGTTTAGGATGTTACAACTCTCCCCCTTTACAAGAATTTCGTCCCGAGATTCCGTTCACTCAGAAAACAAGGACGGAAAGTTTGTACGAAGGCGATCTTCTCATTCCCATGTGGCTTCATCCTTAGCATGATTTGACCACTGAACTTTAAGGAATTTAATGGAGCATTTCATTGTCCTTTGTTCAGCCTCTTTAGGATACGGATAGGATGCTCACGATAGGTCAGATCTTCCTGCACTTCAAGACCTTCCGACGGAGCTTGCTCGGTTGGAACACGAAGACATTTCTTCAAACGTGAAATACATCGTGTACCCCTGAAAGTATAGCGAGTAAGTCCAACTTGCAGGCCAAAAGGACTTATGAGGGATATGAATTTCTTGGCATAGTCAATTTGTCTTAAGTGTTGGGACAACTAATCCATGCCAAGTATCACATCCAAACTTGCTGAATGGAGGAGAATAGGGTTTGCCAAAATCCCACTCCTTTAATTTCAAAAGATACACCCCGACATTCGAGTTCAGCTCTCATTTTCTGACCCTGGAGAATGAATAATCAAAGGAGCATGCAAAGGAACAAATTGAATTCCACCACTTGCAACAAAAGATTGCAATGAAAAAGAATGAGAAGCTCCGAAATCAAACAAAACGATAGCAGGATGAGAGTTGACAAGAAGCGTACCCAACACGACGTCGGGTGCCTCCTGCGCTTCCTTGGTCGAGATATGGTTGACTCGATCACGTGCAACCTTCTGGAATTGTTGGACCACCTTCTGAGCTGGGGAATAAACACGTCCTTGCCCTTGCACTTTCCCCTGATTGGGGCGAGTGGCCGATTCATTCTTCACAGTGCAGTTGTTGGCGTAATGTCCCTTGTTGTGGCAATAGAAGCAAGTGACCTCGGCAGCTAAATTACGAAGGCCACCTTGCTGTTCTGTAGGTACACATGGTTGAAACACGGCCTGTGGATGGCGAGGGGTTGCTCTGGTCTTCTTAGGGCAGTTATTCGTATAGTGGCCCTTGTTGTTGCAGAAGAAGCAAGTGACTTCGGCAGCCGGATTGTGGAGGTCACCCTGGGCCTTCATCTTGCACTTGTGAGACTCCTTCAGTGCCCTCCCCTTGTGCTCTGAGATGATGGCTTTGCTGACCAAAGTCTGTGAGTTAGGGAAATTAAGAACAGCCGAATTGTGTTGCAGTTCTTGGGTCAAACCGTCGAAAAAATTTCTTACTTGGCGACATCGGTGGATGTGATGCTTACAGCTGTGCGGAAAATTCGTTGTTGTAGCTCAACCATCTTGGTGATCATCCGGTGTAGACAATATTCCTTGGGGGTAGTGATCGTTTCCCTCGCAAAGGAAACAAGTCACCTTGGTAGTCGGACAGTTTCTGGGTTGGTGGTCTCTGTCACAGTTGGGACACTTTGTAGTGCACTGGTTGATGTAGTGTCCTTCTATATCATAGTGTTGACAGACCTTGACCTTCCCAAATTCATAACTTATAGCGAGGTGCCCCACTTCACCACAGCGAAAACAATTAGGTGGTGTTTGCCGCCACTCGGGGCAAGCATTCGCGTAGTGGCCCACCTTGTTACAGCTGAAACACGTGACAGTGTGGTAGCGTTTATGGATCTTGTCTGGACAACTGGAGCCAGGGAGCTTTTAATCCTGGCCAGCTTGCTGATCTTGTCCACTTCTGGTTCGTTCAGACATCCTTCTCCGACGAATTGGGTCAGCAGCAGCAACCGAAGACTAGATGCGAGAGAAAGCAGTAGAGAAGCAATCGATTAGTGGAATACGATATTACCCTAACATAAGCATACAAATAATACAAAGAAATGAACTCCAAATATTTGTATAAAGGCATAAGGATCAGCACAACACCATAAATCAATTGGTGATTTTTCCCGGCACGACTAACTCGTATTGAATGAATGAGCAATCGATTGGAACAAAAAAATTTCAGAACACAACTCAAGTTCTATCGCATCTAATGAGTATTGTAAAAACCATCTAGGGGTGCATTAGGCACTAGCCATCTAATATCACATCTTACCCTTTTAATTCCCATGAGTTTTAGTTGAATTATCCTCTCATTTTTAGCCCTAACGACGAACTAAGTGCTTGCTGTCCAAAACTTGTGCTTGCCGTCCAGATTTTGTATCCAAGCTCCGAGATGAATTTTTCAAGTCTGAATGCTTCTAATCCTCACCAAAGGACATACAACACTCTACATTTTCAACTCTCATTGAATCCCTAGACCAAATTTAAATGATAATCAACTAATCTTTGAAAGGAGATGAGAGGAAAACATCTTTTCAAAACTCAACAAGAATAAGGTAAGATGAGAAATCTAAGATAGGTAAGGAATAAAATCTGAAAACTTACTCAAGTTTTCATGAAATGTTTGATATTTTGAAATACGTTTTTCAAAACATCCTACTAACGACCAAGCTAGGGGTTTCTACGGTCAGCCTGGCTCTAATACCATCTTTTGTGAGAGCCGTCGGGCGATTTAATTTGTTATACTTAACCTTTCCGTTGGTGCTATCATCACAAATCAAATTTCCCCGCTCTCGGTGTATATGTACTTCCCAAAACTGCAGTACACATATACCTTACAAAAATTAAGCATCAATTACATACACAAGTTATTACATTACCGAAATTTTCATAATTTACAACATATCCAACATACAACAAAGATTTCATACAAATGGCAAAGGTCTGCAACAGAACACCTACCATAAGATGGTTGTAAACAAAAGCCAACTGGCTACCCTTACCCACAAGGCAACCGACCGAAAATGCCAAGCTAGTCGTCGAGTGTGAAGTCAGCCTCATAAATGTCAACCCCTGCAGCAAATAGACAATGCAGTTGAGTACAAAAATTGTACTCGCAAGACTTACGATTAACAAACCTATACATAGCTACATGCAGGCTTGAATCAATAAAGATGGCTATAGAGTTCATTTTCAGCGTAAAACCACTTTTTATTTGCAATAGTGCAATAAATTGAAGGCAATTTGTTAAGACAGTTTTTAATTGTTCAAATATCAGTGAGACAACAATTATAAACATAGTTATCATCCTAGAGGTGACTTCCCACAGTCACCAAAACATTAGCACAAATTACCCATTCGTACCACCCATTCTCAAGTTTTATCAAAATGTTATAATCTAACTCTTGAAAAACCTCCCCAAGCGTGTCCGTAACCAAGGATGTGTCTATTCGAATAGTTTGAACCCTGCAGAAGTGTACAACTTTACCCATATGTTAGACCGCTCCTTTTGCCATCGGATAAAGCACACTTCCAAAGGTATGCCGGCAGAGCTAAGTCCTACGAGACACTTTCCAATGTTATGTACTAACTACGAGCCGCCCGTACGGATAGAACCCATAAGTTGTATTGGACTCATTGTAAAGCCGAAAGTCAACTACCCTATGGGATAAAGCCTCGAACAACTACAATACCCCTCGGTGTGGAGAACCTAGACAGGATTCCACTCGCGCACACCCAACACACATAGACACATTTTTTGTAACACAACACACACACTCACCTCCTGCGACTCGGAGCTAATACATGCCAAAGTACTAAGTCAAGAGGGGACCCATATGACCCTCATGTGGATGCACGCAAAATGCTTGGTTTAGTATAACAAGATGTTTGGTCCTTGTTGACTTAGGCATACAACCACACACCAAATAACCACACCATCATCCATATGCCCAAGTCTAAATCTTTTTGTTTTCATTTTTTTAGCTTTTCCAAATATAATACATACATGAGTACCCTGACTCAAGTATTTAAAGTGATGTTGTAATGACTATTGCCGAGGCAATGATCCCCAGACTACTGTTCTAAGCATGGCTAAGCGACAACAATTCACATAGTATATGTAACGTGAATAGAGCCCATCCATCGAGCTCTGAATCACAACGGATATAACCTAGCCTCAGTGGTAGAGGATGGATATTTACCTACAGTTCAAGTATGTTGGACCGAAAAGGCGACTAGAGGGGGGGGTGAATAGAAGCACGATCTCCTTTTCTCCTTGATCAAATTCAACACTATTTCCACTCCAATAGCTATGAAAGCTAGGAAGATCAATATAAAAGCATAGCGAAAGACTTGTATTGAATCCAATCAAAACCCCAAAACAAATGGACCAAAATCACCAAGAACTCAAACCCAAATGAGTTGGGCGGTCAGACCTCCTTGTACCTAGCGGTTTGACCTCTCCATGGTCGATCGACCAAACAAATGGTTGGCGATCGACCACCAAATTTCAATGAACAATAAATCAGCCCGAACTCAAAATCACAAAACTGACTAACTTTTGATCTACAACTCCAAACTTCACAAAACATGAAACATACCTTCATTAGGATGTCAGGAACCTATTCCAATCAACGATCGTGAAGATCATTGCCAAAGTTCTGACCTTTTTCCGTTTGAGTGAAGGTTGCTTCAAAACCGTGTCAAAAACAAAATTTGATCTAGCAACTTGCTCGTAGGTAAAAGATGATCCTAGATGTATTCCCACATGTCACAGCAAGCAAGATCCAGGCCAGAAACCAAAGGAAAACCAACGGATCAAAAAAAAACCCCAAAATCACAAAATAGAGAACAAGAACAAGAAAAGACTTATCTTGAGGAATCTTGGTTGGATTGATTTGATATTGATGTTGGTTTACAGCCACTCCATCCAGGAGGACAAAGGCTCAACACATGAGCACACAATCAATCCAACTCTCTAGAACCCTAACCTCTCCATTTTTCTCTCCTAACCCTAAAACACAAACTAGGGTTTCAGATATAAGGGTTGGGGGTGTACAACCAGCAACCTCTCCTATTTATAATGGAGGCTACCTTCTAGAAGAATATCCCTAATGGGCACCCGTTAAGCCCACACACAAACGGGTTTCACTTACTCACGCATTTCAAAGCGCTATCTTCATCTTCTCTTGACCTAAACCACTTCTCCTTGCGCTGTCTTGCGACGTGGTTTAGCCAAAAGCCACCAAGGTGGTATTTTGGTGAAGTTACCAAAATACCCCTTCTCGATCCTTTTCCAAAGACCGAGTCCAATCTTCATAAAGCAATCACATGCTTCACGACGTGTAGGTTGATCAACGGCTCTCTTCATGTCGGCAAGTCTCTCCTATCTGGCTCCCACCGAAACCACCAAGGCACTTGCACTGACCCCCACGTCGCTTGATATAACCCGTCACACCGAACATCCCGTTTGGTCATTCTTATCCATTTTGCATCATGCTTGAGTCTTCTGACTTCACCCAGCATCCTCGATCGTTTTGAACCTCAGCTCTCCAAGCCTAGTCCCTATCATCATCGCCGTTGAACGTCGTTGACCTCCAAGCTTCCTGCACAATAATAGACAAAGAAATCAATTCTGGGAACAAGTTCTTGGCAACTTGACCCACGTTAGTTAAAACATGCATCATGCAACACATATGCATTGAAACTCATGAACTTGACCTAACCAACAAACATCACCACCAAGCTAGCCGGCGAAACAAGTCAAAACCGGTCAGACTGCCACCCATTGGTTCGTCTGACCGTCTTCTGGCCAATCTGACCGCCCAGCAAGGGACTTAGCCAAATTTTCTCCCTGTAAATCTGAAACCTCTCTAAAAATTTCAAACGAATAGAACTTTTAACTCGAAGCTCCAAAAATTATGAGACCAAGTGTAGAAGAATCCCCTCTCTTGCCTACACCCTATATTTTTGGCCCAGCTCTAAATTCGAAAATCTCTTTATGGCTGGTTATACCGCCGCCCATTGGCCGGTCTAACCGCCCGCCACTAGACCCGAGGCATGGCCGGTCTGACCACCAGAGGTGGCCGGTTTGATCGCCTACAACCTGACAGCAACTGAACTTTGCCAAAAATGAGTGTTTTGATAAACCTTCAATGCCATTGCCAATTGTATCATCATCCTAAGAATGCCAGCATATCCCCATGATATCCACAAAGTAACTATTCAGGCTAACTATCGCGAACTTAGAAAATACTCGTCAACATAGCATGCATACATACAGTTGAAACTAAAATATTAACATGCAAAAATAATAGGATCAATGTGCATCAAAGGAGGAACTACTTGCCTTGCTGGAGACAGTCTTCTTGCTACTGAGGATCACTCTCGTATGTACCCGATTCGTCGAAATCTATCGATCGAGCAAAAGAATGAATAAGAACGAATAGCTCCAAAAATAACCAAAATGTCAATTTCATCTAACAAGCATACTTAGCAGGTAGAGTTTGATTTGTAAAGATTTTAGGTGAAAGTTTTAGCCCAAAAGGAATTTATTTGGATTTTCTAGAAATTTAACAAGCTAAAGGCATAATTGTACAAATAAATTAATTAACAAAATGTTATGAAGCAGCAACATGAATCAAACTTATGCTAAGTTAAAGTACAGGAAAACTGAGAGTTAAAAAAAATTAATTTCACTCTAATTGGAGTTAAAATGAAATATTTATGAATTTTTGAAGTTTAAACCATTTTCTAGTATAAAAACCATTACTTTTAGACATTAATTTAATTCCAATATTTTATGGAACAGCAACATATTTAAAATATATTCCATTTAAAATTACACTAAGAATTAAAATAAACAAAATTGGTTTCATTCAATTTGGAGCTATTTTGAATTAGTTATGAATTTTCCAAGTTAATTGAATTTTTAGTACAAATTTTATTAGTTTCAGAATTTCTAAAAGTATTAATTACTTTTTCTACCAACGCTCAGCTAACCCATCGTCACTAACTGGTGGGACCCGAGCAAAGGCGTTGACTGGGTCAGCTTTGACCCAGCCTCGGCTGAGGTGACGCTGAAGGCGTATTTGACGAATACGTCTTCGGTTTAATAAGACTCGAATTTTATTTAAGCCTAAAAGAAATATGCTTCCCTTAGGAGAAAATGTATTCCAAAACTTTGCGCGACTTCTTAACCAACCCTACGGGACCACTTGTCAACAACTCCAGGATTTAATCAGTTTCAATTAGGATTCAAATCATGATTAAATCGGCAAGGTCCACATGTCATTGTTACAGTTAAAATGGTTAATTAACACTAATGGGGGGAGGGTTAATACTTAACCCTCCAGCGGATCACCGGAGGTCCCGTGCACGAGAGTGACGGCGAGGTAGGGGATCCAGCGAACGGGTGGGTCTCCAGACTCGGAGATGGGTCCACCAGGTTCGCCCGGACCTCACGAAGCTGGTGACGGCGACGCGTGTCCTTGAGGATACCGACGGTGAGCTCACGACGGCTGGAGGCGGAGGCCAAAGCATGGCTCCCGTGGAGAAACCACTACGAGCTTCTAGAAGACTCCAGAAGGTGCCCCTCGGGATTGCTTCAACACCAAGAACAAGGCGCACAAGTCGATGACGATGAAGGAGATCAGTGGTGACTAGAATCGAGGTGGTGGCACTTGACCGTAGTCGGAGAAGAAGGTGTCCAATCTCCCTTGGTGTTACTCCAAAAACAAATTATATTCGCTATAAGACTCAGTAGAATAACGTGATCACAATGGACCAGGAAACGCTGAAGGGGACTCACCGAAATGCCTTAGAGGCTACGGGACCTTAGTCGCCAGAGTTGGGGATGAAGGAGTTGCTCTTGGCGATTTAGGGGTCGACAAGGACCCGGGTTGACCAAAACGGGTGTGGCGTTGAGCGAGGATCACGGCAGTGGGGTCATGGGCGCGAGGACAGCACTGAGGTGGCTGCTAGCTCCTTGGTTTCTTCTCTGGCCGGAGTAAAGAATTGGGAAAAGAAGACGAGAAGGTGCAAGAGAGGGCCAATGGATTGGCTCGGGAGGTAGATGAAGTCCTAGCGATTCTTCGAGAGCAATCTCGGGAGCACGAGGTGGTAGTCGAGGGCTTCATGGCAGGCATGCACTGAGCCATCGCGCTCTCGGTTGAGCGGTGCTGACGAAGACGATGGTGCTAACAGGTGGGGCCCGCCCAACAGCGGCCGAAGAAGAGCGGTGCAGCAGGTGGTTCGAGCCAGGCTCAGGTCCGGACGAGGTGGTGCGACCGAGCCAAGTCAAGTCGGATGGTCCGAATGACTTGGGATCAAATCGGACGGTCGGAACGTGATAGGGTCCGTTCGAACTGGTCCGAACAGCCGAATTAGGGTTTGAGTTTGATTTCCAAATTTTGACCAAAATACTACTAGTTTGACCAACTTGTTAAAAATAGCAATAAAATTCTAAATATTCTAAATATTTTTGTGGGTGTTCTCAGGTTCAACTAGGACTTAGGAAAATTTATTTTATGCACTGTTCACACTTCATTTATCTAAAATAAATTACTTTTCAAATCTGCATTAGCAACATAGTTAGGATTTTGATTAGGTCAAACTTACTTCCAACAATTTGGGAAATTTATATTAATTCATGATAAATAATCTACTATTTGAAAAAAATTATTTGTGGAGACTTTTATATAAACATTTTTCTGGAATCCTAGAGAAACTTGAATTCAAGTCAAAAGTTCCAGTGTCGCCACGCTTGCCGCTGCCTCCGCAACCCCAGCTTCACTGTCCTCCACACCGGGCTCTCACGCGTCTAGGTCGCCGCCAACGTCGCCCAGGGCCTCAAGTACATCCACCACCACGCTGCCGCTGTGTAATACCCCGAATTTCAATTAGAGATAATATCATTCGGGAGAGGAAAATTTATTCAATTTTGAATGCATTAAAGTTTAGAGAGGGATTTAAGTTAAAATTCAGAATTTTGGGGGGCATTTTTGGACCTGGGGCTTTTGGCCCAATGCAGTAGAGCCCTAGTGGGGCGGCCTTAAGTGGCCCAAGAGGAGGGGGGCATCCCTAACCCTAACCGCCCCTCCCCTCCACCCTTGCGCCTCCACCCTTCCCACTTCTCCCTCTCCTAGCCGCGACCCATCCCCTCCACCCTTGCGCCTCCACCCTTCCCACTTCTCCCTCTCCTGGCCGCCACCCATCCCCTTCCTCTCTTGCGCCTCCACCTTCATCCCTCACCAAGCCGCCATCTCTATCCTCCCTTGGGCAGCCTCCACCCCATTGTTGTTCTGCCGATCAATCAAGGAGGAGAGCCAGGTGCCGTCATCCAAAGAAGAAGAACGGGGGAAAGTGCGGGAGAGGTGATCCGCGCAAGGATCTCAGCGCTTCACGGGTATTTGAGGGTAGTTGTTCAATCTTCCCCGCTGTTTAGTTCAATTCGTTCTTGGTAGATGCCGTTTATTGATTCGTCGTTAGTGCTGTATTTAGAAACAGATTGCTGTTCTCTATTGTACGTTGATATTCATCTAGATCAAAGACTAATTAGGATTTGTGATCTCTTATAGAGTTGTAGATCATTTCGTCAGGTTTCCATAGCCTCTGATTTCACCTGAATCCGAGTTGTGGTTTGAAAGATACGGCTATTTGTGTACTACTGTCTAGAACATCGATTAATTCTCAGCAGTCACTTTGTGTAGCAATTTTAATATTGTTACGGTCCAAATCAGGATTCCTACCTATTATGAGAATTGTATTGTATTCTCTTAGATTTCCATAGCCACCAAGATCACCTAATTCCGACATACGGATCAAAAGTTATGTTAGTTTCAATCTTGCTGTCCAGAATTCTGACGAGATTAATCTGTTGATTTGTCTTTTGAAATATGTTTATGTTAGATGCAAATTCAGGGTTCCCACCCAACTAGAATATTTTATCAAATTTCATAACCTTTCCATAATGTTAAAGAACGCCTTAATCAGAGTTGTAGATCAATAGTTGTGTTATTTTCTTTATTGCTATACGTTTTGTCGGGATAGAATATGTCTTTCTTGTTCAGCTGCCTGTTAGTATATTTCTTTGGCCGATTTGGGTTATCTCCCCAACTAGGTTTTCGTAGATTTGTTCGTTAAGTTTCCATAGGATCTAGGCTCACCTCGTTCCGAGTCCCGATCGTTAGATATGAGTGATTCCGCGTCTGCTGTCCGTAATCGCCCATGATCGTGTCCTCTGCTTTCGATTAGATCTAATTAGTTAATTGTGGGTTGTCGGGAAGGCGTTGTAGAACGTTATTGGAAGCGTCTTGTTATATGTTGTTCTTATTTCGAGTATATATTGTGCAGGCGGAGAGGCTTCAGGATTAGGAGCACCGCCATTGCCTGCTAACACGTCGCATCGCGGAAGGCAAGTACTTTGATGTTCTTATAATTAGAAAATGTTGAATGCCTGATGTTGGTATTGTGTTTCTATGATCCATGTTAATATTTAATGTTCATGTTCCTTCCATATGTGTTATCTCCATGATTAGAGAGCATGTCTTTTCAATATTCATATTTCATTCCATGCATCCATTATTCATGTTTCATCCACGGGAGTGGATTAAAAAGACCCATCAATTCCAAAGATGGGCACGTAAGACCCACCATTCCAACGTAAGGCTTTGGGACAACCGTATGAAACGTTCTTCATACGGGATTTGATCCCCGCATTTTGTTAAATGCGGGCTTAGGTGAACACCGACGGGTGTGTCACTAGCTATACTGGTATATGCATGTGTGTAGTCCCTTCATTTCATCCAATTCATTCATTCCATTCATTCAAATATTCGTTCTGTAATTTATTCATAGTTTTCAATGAAGTTGTCATGATCATGGTTGTTGTGTGTACCATTTATTTACTGTACTTGCTGAGTCTCGGACTCACTCTTGCGTTGTTTGTTTATTTTAGGTGATCATTGAGGTTGGCTCCATTGGGAGGGAGTAGACACGCACTACTCATTCACTTCACCTTAATCAAGTCCAGGATTACGTTTTAGTTCTATTTTTCATTCGTTAATGATGAACTGTAATAAATAAATTGAGATGGTGAATGATACCTATTACTATGTGGTGGTTGATTCAGTAGTACTTGTGATCCTTGATTTCCTTCGATATTTATATTGATTAGATTCGGGCTTTATTCATGACAAGGTTCTTTCGAATGTTGATCTCTTTATGTCATTAGTTGAGATATTGTTCTAAGTATTCCGCATTATGGTTGTGTGTTAGACTATTTAGGTGACATCTTGGCTTCAGAATAGCCAGGGTGTTACAGTTGGTATCAGAGCGGGCTTTAGGTCCGTGGTATTTGAAAGATTAAATTGACACATTGTTCACAGTAGGGTGGGATGGGTTATGCAATGCATTTCCGTTTCCGTTATGTCGCATTGTTAATCTATGGTCTGGTATGATCCTCTATATCTATGAAATTATTCTATGATTGTTGTGAGATAATCTTTTATTCATAATTGATTATATTGGTTATGGGTGATGTTGAGAGGTTAAGGTCGTGGTTGTGGCCCTGGGCTTTACCAGGTTACACCACCGTTCGTTGTAAAAGAATAGAGTAGTATCTCCCCGAATACCATAGTTTTGGGTGTTGAGGGTGAATTTCTTTAGAAAAGTTATTCTCTTCAATGATCTTGAACTTGGCAAATTCTAGTAATAGTTGTGGTTGATGAACTTTTCTTGATTTATTGCTTACATTTCTTCTGATGGGTTTTCATTGGTCTTTCTTGGTCCCATAACACGATTACTTGTTTTCCTGATTGCTGATCTATTGTTTCTTGTGAACGTTGGTTATCAGTAAGATTTATCTTTTCATGGGAGTTCTTCCCTTCTTATTGGAAAATATGCCTCATTTATTCGCTTGGTATTCTTGACACTGAGATTTTTTGTTGCAAGTTCTTTAACATGTGAAAGCTTTTGTTTTATGTATTTCTTTTGGATTATTTCGAGTGTTGAAGATAATGTTTTTTTTTCTGAAAAGAGTTGAAATCTTTTTGTGAGATCTTGTTATGTTTAAGCGAGAGGTGTTAAACATAGAAATTCATTGATAAGGTTGAGCTATCAAGTCAGATCTGTAGCGGGGTGCATGATTATTCTTAACTAGAATCCATGAAAGGAAAATTGATTAATTTGAAATGTCATTGTATTTGGTACATGATGAATTTTAGATAAGAGTTGTCCGCATCTGTTCAGAACCTATTGATGTTAAGAAGTGTGGAAATGTTGATGAACCGGTTTGATCTTTACGATCGAGTAATCTGCTAAATTTGTTAGATGAATTGGAATCTAAGTCCTCCTTCGGTTATTCTAACCGCTAGTGATGGTTAAGTTAAGGATGCGTTCGAATGTTGCCTTGGTAAATATTAATCTTAAATCCATTCTCATAACTGTTGTTGAGTTTGCAATCAGAGGTAGGATCATGATTGAGCCCTTGTGTGGCTAGTCAGCATTTAGTGTGTGCTATTTTGGTGTTGAGCGTCAATAAGAGTTAAATGGATGAAGTCTAATAAGATATTAATGTTGTTGTACTTTTGTGATATGGTCATGTTCTAGTATCATCTTGTTGAAAGAGTTTTGTTTCAACCTTGTGGCTTGTGTTCTTTCGGAAAGTCTTAGGATGAAGTAGTAATGTTTGATGATTCTTGGTAAGAGTATATGATTTCAATGCCAGCAATTGTCAGTAATGTGAGAGTGATGTTGATTCACTTTATAGAGAAAGTAATTTGAGCGCCTCTCGTGTTATTGAGTAAATGAAAATATTTCATGTTTTGTGTTCGCAATCTTTTGGAGTTCTGTAATACCTTGTTTAAAAAAAATTAAACAAATAAGGGATTAGTACTGAAATTAAATAGAATTAGAAATGAAATGAAAATTCAGAATTTGGAAGGTGTATTAGGACTTGGGCTTTCGGCCCATAGTATTTTGGCCCAAGTAGGAAACCACTTATGAGGGTGGAGGAAGGCAAACCCTAGCAGCCTTTCGTTTGTTTCCCTGTTTTCTTTCTGCGCCGCCACCCGTCATCAAGTTTTTCTTTCGCTGCACCCATGTTCACTGGCGCCTGAGGTACTGCTCGGCCAGCACGTAGTCGCCACCTGCAGTGTGTGCGATCGGCAGCGTGCGTGTGGAGGCGTGCGCGATCTGTAGCGTGCGCGATCTGTAGCGTGCACGTGGAGGCGTGGTTGCTGTTCGGCAAATCTCCAGCCGCGTGTAGCCAAACGTCTGGGCGTCGGTTTGACTTCTTTCTCTTGATTCCTAGCTGCTGCGACTAGAACAGGAGGCGCATCTTTTGAATACTTGTAGGCTTATGGTAGTAGTATATATCTAATAGCGCTGTAGTTGATTAGATTTGTCATGCTAGGAATTATTTAATTGGGATTGCTTTCATTATTTAATTGGATAGTGAGGGTGAGTAGTTGGGCTGCATTAGATAATTGGTGCGCTGATTAGAGAATTGCTATGAATATTTAATTAAAGAATTAAGGAAGAGAGAGAAACTAGATTAGTTAATTAGTTTTGCATACACATCAAACCGTGAGGTTTTTTTAGATTGGCTGCTAGTACTAGTCAACGATTAGTAGTACTAGTGCAAAGTCCTTTATTTGCATGCAACGGTGGAATTAGTAGATACTAATTAATGGTGTACTACAAAGATATAAATGTTAGAGTGTGACTGTTCATAGAGGGGACAAATCGACATTTAGGAATTAGAGTTGAGATCGCGTTGGAAACTATTGCGAGTTCGTGTTTGCTTATATAGTTGGTTTGGTCCATTACCGTTGTCTTAGTATGCTTTTACATATATTCAGGTGGGGGATTGGTCCCGGGGGCAGCACCCTCTTCACATCCTCTGTTCTCTCGTGGTTAAGGCAAGTACCTTAGTGTTCCTAGGACTATGACACATTGTATGCATGCTGTTGGTATTGAATTTCTATGTACCATGTTCATACTTAAATGTTCGTATTCAGTCCATGTGGTTATGTCCATGATGAGAGCATGTTTCCTGTTGTTCAGTATTCATATGTCATACTCAGCATCCACATTTCATATTTCATCCACGGGAGTGGATCATTATATAAGACCCATCAATTCCAAAGATGGGCACGTAAGACCCACCATTCCAATGTGGGCGATTTAGGACACCCGTCATGAAACGTTCTTCAGACGGGGCTTGGGTCCCCGACTTTGTTAAGTGCGGCTTAGGTGAACACCGACGGTGTGTCACCAAAGAATACCGTATATGCATGTGTGTAGTCCCTTCCTTCCATCCAATTCATCCATTGCATTTATTCAAATACTTGTTCTGCAATTCATTCATATCCTCCAATGATGTTTTCTTATCCATGGATTGTTGTATGTATTATATACTTACTGTACTTGCTGAGTCTCGGACTCACTCTTGCGTTGTTTGTTCTTTTTAGGTGATCCTTGAGGTTGGCTCCATGGGGAGGGAATAGACACACACTACCCTTTCACATCACTTCAATCAAGTTCAGGATTTCATTTTAGTTTGATTTAATCATTCATTATTGATGAACTGTAATAATAAACGTTGGCTATGGCTGATAACTCTTCTACATTAAGATTGGTTAATAACTGTGCGTAAGCTTAGTTCATCCTTTTGTTTTAGTTGCTTGAGATCAGATTATACTTCTGAGATGGTTCTGATATTTGTTGATTTCACTATTGTCTTGATATTAATGATTGTTGGAACCTCCGGTATAGCTAACTATACAGGGGAGGTTCTGCCGAAATTTAGAAATTTTGTCGTCTGTTTTAGGTTGTTAACATGTTAGTTTAGTAGCATTCCAGCCCTTGTAGGGCTGGGGTGTTACAAGTTCATGATTTATGTGGTAGCTGAAATTGGTTTGAACATAGTGACGTGTTGGAAAGTTCAATTGGTTCAAAAGTGGTTCGTGTGATTTGGTGTTAAATGTTCCTCTTGTGCTGACATTACAAGATGATGTTGTAACCAAAGAAAAATGGTTTTCTTCATTAAAGGAAAAAGTGTAATTGTAGTATTTGAGGTTGGGGCAAGCTTTGTAACGCACCACTCAATTGAAGTGTGTATGACCTTTCTATTCATTGCATGAGAGTTCCTCAAGATTCAAAAGCAATGTTTTGTTCTTATGGGTTGAGATTTGGAATTCTCTTCTTGTGGGACTTGTACCCTCAACTATTGACTTCCCTTATATTTTCCTAGTTCATTGCTTAATTGACTACTTTCCTTGGTCCTATGCTTATTGCGAGTGGCATACGTTATTCTTTGTGCTGTGCTGGGAATCGCTTTCAATTGCCTTTTCTGTTGAGAAAAGAATAATGGATTTGTTTCACAAAACCTTTCAGAGTGTATAATGGCAGACGGTTGGTGGTGGTCAACTAAATGACTTGTGAGACTTTGGAAGTCAAATTGATTGGGACGCATTGAGTGATAAGTTGATTTCTTGGAGTAATCCTTGGAGAGGGTTTGACTTAAATAGAAGTTTGGTCTTTGGGGCCAAACTGATGGCATTAATGCAAATACTAGAACCTATAGTGGTTTGTGGTCTAAGATCTTTTGTTCATGCTAAGTGGAACATTAGGGTTGTTTAAAGTATGAAAAATCTTGGTAAGTTCTTAGGGTACTACGATTGAGTACCTTACACAGTTGTGTAGAAGATTTGTGACAGTGTAGTTCAATGAGGATAGAATTGTGAGAGATCTAATCATTACGGCAACTATGGAGATGATAGGAAATGTTGAGTTAATGTCAGGTATGACTTGGTTTCAATGAGTAACTTTCTTGGCGTTAGAATCTTTCAAAGGATAATTTGGTCGAGAATATATCTATCATTTGACGCTAATGATTGAGTATGGATAGATTGTGGAAATTGTAGCCACCGAATCTGATGATTTCCCTACCTTTTACACCAGAAGATCATTCTAGGAGTCTTGGGGGTTAACTTTGGTCGCCCAAAGGTTGTGTGTAGAGAAAATAGAAAGCTGGTGTACTCTGAGCAGTGGAATGATCGTTGATAGAACCCTTCTGATGTAGAACATGAGCGAGTGTACTGAGGATTCTGAGATGTTATTCTTAAAAGTTGAGATGATGTGATTACGTGAGATCTTTTCGGTGGTGCTTTGGGTACCATCTATCAAATTAATTTCGTCAGTAGAAGGAGATGTCTAGAGTGATTCGGTGGGATCAGTAGAGCCTCTCCACGAAGGTGTGGATGATGTATTTCAGTTTGAGCATAATTTGAGGAGGTTAAATTAAGAGGGTTGAGCTCGTGTGGTATGCGATGAGTTTGAATTCCAAGGTTTGAGAGAAATTTTATTCCTAAAAGAGAAACTGAGAAAAAGGATGTTACCTCGAGTAGTGAAGCGTTTTCTTGATTCTCGAGGTAGCTTTGTGTTGTTGACTGATTCCTTCCGTAATTTGAGTTGGCCCTGCGTTGGCATGTACGATTCTTTCCAGTTCAGACAAAATAAAAGAAGTATTTGATTTGGGCGTTCGAGTGATTTCTCTTTTGACTTTCATGCTGTTGATTTGCAATTTGCCTAATTAGAAAGTGGAATTGTTTTCGTGATGAATTGTCAACTTTGGATTTGACCCTTTTGGTGGAGAGTTGGCATTGCATGGATGCGATGAGAGCTCTTTATTTTTAGTTGGATTCTCTTTGTAAATCAGTTGTTTAGAATAAACGGGTTCTGTTGTGCATTCTTGATTAAAGGAGATGCTCCTTGTTAGAAGAAGAGTTCGATTTAGAACTGGGATGAGAGTTTCGTGTGTATTGCTCATGTTTTGTGTTTTTGTACCAAAGGGGAAGTTGGCCCAGGTACAATGGTTCGTTTTTGACAGTTGCAGTAATTAGAAAGTTGGCGTTTCACTTTGACCGTCTTGGGCCACACGCGGGTACACAACTTTGGTTGTTCTGGTACCGATTGGTTACCCGGGAGATATGGAGCTTGAGTTTCATTAACGTCGTTGACCATCGAGTAGAATCTTGCCCTCGAATCTCTTCTAATGAGTGTACTTAGAAATGTCAGGTTGAATGTTAATACGGATGTCATTTTACGCCCTTGTGTTGTGGTCTTTTCAGCTCGAGAGAGAGGCCACTTAGGAGTTGGAGTTTCGTATGTGCGAACAATACCCGGATTTGTTCGCAACGAGTACGTGTTTGTCATTGTAATGTTCCAGTCGCAGTTTTCTTTCGGGATTGCCGGCGAGTAGATTCGGGGTCGAATCCTGTTCAGGGGGGTAGAATGTAATACCCCGAATTTCAATTAGAGAGAATATCATTCGGGAGAGGAAAATTTATTCAATTTGAATGCATGAAAGTTTAGAGAGGGATTTAAGTTAAAATTCAGAATTTTGGGGGATTTTGGACCTGGGGCTTTTGGCCATTGCAGTAGAGCCCTAGTGGGCCGGCCTTAAGTGGCCCAAGAGGGGGGGGGGGCATCCCTAACCCTAACCGCCCTCCCTCCACCCTTGCGCCCACCCTTCCCACTTCTCCTCTCTTGGCCGCCACCCATCCCTCCACCCTTGCGCCCACCCTTCCCACTTCTCCTCTCTGCCGCCACCCATCCCTTCCTCCCTTGCACCTCCACCTTCATCCCTCACCAGACCGCCATCTCAATCCTCCCTTGGGCAGCCTCCACCCCATTGTTGCTTCTTGCGAATCAAGGAGGGAGAGCCCAGGGTGCCGTCATCTAAAGAAGAAGAACGGGGGAGAGTGGGGGAGAGGTGATCTGCGTAAGGATCTCAGCGCTTCACGGGTATTCGAGGGTAGTTGTTCAATCTTCCCCGCTGTTTAGTTCAATTCGTTCTTGGTAGATGTCGTTTATTGATTCGTCGTTAGTGCTGTATTTAGAAACAGATTGCTGTTCTCTGTTGTACGTTGATATTCGTCTAGATCAAGGCCGAATTAGGATTTATGATCTCTTAGATAGTTGTAGATCATTTTGGCAGGTTTCTATAGCCTCTAAGTTCACCTGAATCTGAGTTGTGGTTTAAAAGATACGGCTATTTGTGTACTACTATCCAGAACATCGATTAATTCTCAGCAGTCACTTTGTGTAGCAAGTTGAATATTGTTAATGTCCGAATCAGGATTCCTCCCTATTCTGAGCATTGTAGTTTATTGTCTTAGCTTTCCATAGCCACCAAGATCACCTAATTCCGACATACGGATCAAAAGTTATGTTAGTTTCAATCTTGCTGTCCAGAATTCTGACGAGATTAATCTGTTGATTTGTCTTTTGAAATATGTTTATGTTAGATGCAAATTCAGGGTTCCCACCCAACTAGAATATTTTATCAAATTTCATAACCTTTCCATAATGTTAAAGAACGCCTTAATCAGAGTTGTAGATCAATAGTTGTGTTATTTTCTTTACTGCTGTACGTTTCGTCGGGACAGAATCTGTCTTTCTTGTTCAGCTGCCTGTTAGTATATTTCTTTGGCCGATTTGGGTTATCTCCCCAACTAGGTTTTCGTAGATTTGTTCGTTAAGTTTCCATAGGATCTAGGCTCACCTCGTTCCGAGTCCCAGATCGTTAGATATGAGTGATTCCGTGCTGCTGTCCAGAATCAGTTCCATGATCGTGCCATCTGTTTTCAGATTAGATCTAATTAGTTAATTGTGGGTTATCGGGAAGGCGTTGTAGAACGTTATTGGAAGCGTCCTGTTATATGTTGTTCTTATTTCGAGTATATATTGTGCAGGCGGAGAGGCTTCAGGATTAGGAGCACCGCCATCGCCTACTAACGTGTCACATCGCGGAAGGCAAGTACTTTGATGTTCTTATAATTAGAAAATGTTGAATGCCTAATGTTGGTATCTTGATGTTGGTATTGTGTTTCTATGATCCATGTTAATATTTAATGTTCATGTTCCTTCCATATGTGTTATCTCCATGATTAGAGAGCATGTCTTTTCAATATTCATATTTCATTCCATTCATCCATTATTCATGTTTCATCCACGGGAGTGGATTAAAAAGACCCATCAATTTCAGTATGGGCACGTAAGACCCACCATTTCAACGTGGGCACTTTGGGACAACTGTATGAAACGTTCTTCATATGTGACTTGGATCCCCGCATTTTGTTAAATGCGGGCTTAGGTGAGCACTGACGGGTGTGTCACTAGCTATACCGGTATATGTATGTGTGTAGTCCCTTTATTTCATCCAATTCATTCATTCCATTCATTCAAATATTCGTTCTGTAATTTATTCATATTTTTCAATGAAGTTGTCATGATCATGGTTGTTGTTTGTACCATTTATTTACTGTACTTGCTGAGTCTCGGACTCACTCTTGCGTTGTTTGTTTATTTTAGGTGATCATTGAGGTTGGCTCCATTGGGAGGGAGTAGACACGCACTACTCATTCATTTCACCTTAATCAAGTCCAGGATTAGGTTTTAGTTCTATTTTTCATTCGTTAATAATGAACTGTAATAAATAAATTGAGATGGTGAATGATACCTATTACTATGTCATGGTTGATTCAGTAGTACTTGTGATCCTTGATTTCCTTCGATATTTATATTGATTAGATTCGGACTTTATTCATGACAAGGTTCTTTCGAATGTTGATCTCTTTATGTCATTAGTTGAGATAGTGTTCTAAGTATGCCGCATTATGGTTGTGTGTTAGACTATTTAGGTGACATCTTGGCTTTAGAATAGCCAGGGTGTTACACGCCGTCCACTGTGCTCGTCTCCGACCCAGGCCTCCGCGCAGCTCACCCACTTTGGCACTGCCCAATTCGCCGTCGTTGCCTAGGAGGATGAGGATTCACAGGAGGCACACGTGTACGCCTTCGGGGTGTTGCTGTTGGAGTTACTATGCGGGGAGGAGGCGGCCAGGTACCGGTTGGACAGGGGGAGACAAAAATCGGGTAGGCGTCATCGGCTGGGGGAGGCTGGGGCACGAAGAAGAAGAAGAGTGAGGAGGAAGAAGAGAAGGAAGAAGAATGGTAAGATGGGTATTTTGACCATTTTTTAGCAGTTAACAGCGGCTGGATCTAAAGAGACTAATGAAAGTGGCAAAAATGGAATAGAATTTGAGATCCGATGGCAATGAAAGGAAGAGCAATTTTGCGTTGGTATTTTAGGGATGCGGCTAACTTCCAGTGGCAAATAAAGAATTAACCCTATTAGCTATTTTTGCTGATGACGATAAATTGACAACGATGTAAAATTGTAGATTAACTGTTGACTAATAAGTATTAGATGTAGTACTATTGGAACTAAGAAAATAATGAGTTCATTGCAACAAACGGATGTTTTTGACATAATTCCCCATCAACTTGTAGATTATGTGACCATTTCATCGTTGAAAATGTAGAGTTCCATTGGCTTGAAAAGAAAGTCAAAATCGCACCATCTGCGTACTAGTCGAACACTTAGGCGGCCCCACGTCACTCGGGAAATTCTGGTAGTGAGCACATAAGTACGAACTAATATAAACTTGTTTCTACACATTCACCCGACCATATATAGATGCCAGAAGACACTTAAAAGGCGTGACTATGCACATATCATTCACAAGTAACAATGAAATCCTATATATGGACAACCACTATATAGGTTAACGCAAGTTAGGCCCCACAAATACCGTATTAGGCCAAAACACTGTTAGACGCTACGTGTGGTGCAAACATAATCATATCACCGTGCTGCTACTTGCAACTCATTACAGGCAGCATCCTTAATTCCTTACCAGAAAATTTCTCATCTCTTCACATACATAATTCGAAGAGGAAAAAATAAGAAGGATCCATCATGTATGCATGATTCCAATATCCTTCGTTCCAAATCCTAAAAAATCCCAATGGACGTTCAAAAATAAAAAACGAAAAAAAAATTTAACGAGCCAAGAATACTCCGTGATCAACTTAGCACGGTCACCACGAGCAAGACGTTGTCCGGCTTTACTTTGGCCGCGTCTGCATGGCCGCTTTTGACGTCGCCATCGGCCTCGGCGACAGTGCCGACGGCGCCGGTCAGCTCGCGCGCGCGAATGGCCTGCTCTGCCCAGTCCGTGCGTTGCACGGCGTGCAGCATCAGCGCCGCGCACACCAGCTGCGCGGCGAGCATGCCGGCCCACATGCCCCGGAAGTCGAACCGCGCCGGCCAGAACGCCAGCGCGAGCGCGGCCGGCATGCCGACGCCGTAGAAGGCCAAGACGTTAATCCTCGCCGCCTTCCCCGGCCGCGCGCTGCCGCGCGGCACGCCGCAACCGGCCGTCTGCGGGCAATTTCCCAGCTCGGCCGCGCCGAGTATGGGGAGCGCCGCGGACGCCAGTGACAGGATGGCAGCGTCAGTGGTGAACATCCGTGCCCACACACCCCTCACAGACGCCGCGAACGCGCACGCCACGATGCCGAGCGCGGCGCCGCAGGCAAGCCCGACGCGGGCCGCGAGGCGCGCGCACTCCGGCCGCCCAGCGCCGAGCTCGTGCCCGACGCGCGTGGACACCGCGCAGCTGAGGGACTGCGGGAAGATGTACACCAGCGACGTGGTCTGTTTGAGTATCACCATCGCCGCCACCGCCGCCTTCGGGTCGGCGAGCACGCCGCAGAGCAGCACCATGATCTCGTGCCCGACGCGCGTGGACACCGACAAGCAGCTGTGCACGGAGAGTGATGCGGACCAACTAGTAGGACTAGATGATGCGCATGTTTTTCACAATCTTTCACGGTGCAGAATAATATCAGCAACAATAAAAGTGCTCAACACCATAACGAATAGTGCCAAGAAGCAAAACCCACTAAACCGGCAACAACTATTATTTCTCTCACGTGAACAATACCAATGCAGATTGATCAATTCTTTAAACAACAGAATAGCAGCAGCACCAACTAATGAATGAACTAAGTTGAGATGCAATAAACAGTTTGGCAATTGGCAATTGAAATCTCCAGCGTGACTTTCGGCCGGCAACAGTGACAGAAATTGACAGTTGATGGCAATTTCAGCAGCTATCAAGAGATAACAGTAGGCTTTCTTGACTTCCCACGCTGCAGCAGCAAATCAAATAAAGATTGGTTCGGATGTATAACAAGATGCATGCATGCACAAACCAAACCCTAAATCAATCTCTCCACCCGTGTACTTGATGGAACACGAACCAGACAAGGAGATCCCAAGGATCAGCACGCAAGCATTGATTCAAAGATCAACCCCACGCTTCAACTATGAACCCTCAACGGAATTCACAAAAACAAAGAACATGATATGGCCGCCATCCTGGCGATTTTTCTGGATCTATTTCTCAAAGCAAAAAGCCCTCACCACAATGGGGAGCCGTATAGGCTTTTATACCCCAACTCCACACGCACCCATGGCACGCAGGCCCGACTCAGACTCGAACTCAAATAAACCGTGTAACTAGCACTAGTAGTTTGGAAAGAAATCCATATTAGAGATATATACGAATCGAAATTGATCCAATGAAAATCGTTGTTGCCTTTCGCACGTGGCTTTCCTTCAGATCTTTTCTTTCCTTTTGCTTCGTATCAACAGGATCCTTCCTTGGCAATGCATGTGCTCCTGGATCGTGTCCCCCATGCACACGCCCTATCCCATATGTATGAACCGAAGTGGCCAGCACTAGGGCCCTCATGCACTATGGTGTATTTCCCTTTTCTCGCACGGCCAGCTTGGTTAATATTTTGGTGTGCCGTCGGCCACGTCACACATTTACTGGTAGCCAACTTATTTCCTCCATGGCCAGCGTAGGTGAAACTCCCCGGCTGTTTTTTCTGAAAGTGCAGTAGCACTTAGCGCCGTATCAGAGAGCCTCACCAAGCACCCCAACTCCATCGCACCCTCTTCGGCCGGCGTCGCGCACGCGCCGGCTTTGCCATTGCCATCATTGTCATGCATTAATCCGGAGAAGTAGATGTATGCGACAAGGAACAGCAAGACGTTTAGGTTGGTGCAAACGGCGCCGAGCGCGACGCCGCGGATCCCGAGGCGGAGGCCATGCACGAGGAGGCAGTTGATGGGGACGTGGAGGAGGAGCGCGGCGGCGGCGGCGTACGTGAGCGGGAGCGTGATGGACTGCGCTCGGAGGTACACGCGGAGAGGATGGAGGAAGGACTGCACGACGAGGTCTGGGAGCGAGCTCAGGATGAACTCGTACGCGGCGGCGGCAATGTCGGGGTCCTGGCCGGTGGCGACGAGGACGCTATGCATGGCGACCCAGAGCAGGCGGCCAAGAAAGAGCATGGACACGAGGGAGAGCATGTCCATAAGCACCCCCCGCGCCGACCATCGGCATGGCGAGCCGCACGATGGAGACCACCTCGGCGATCGCGCCGCCGTCGCCGCGCGCTCTCTTCGGCCGGTCATGCAGCGCGGGGTAGGAGGCCTTGGGCGGCGGGAGCAGAGCCTCGTGGACGTGGTGGCATTGTGCTGGCTCGGAGCAATGGCACATTGTAATGTGATGTGTGCGCGTGCTGTTTGGTTTGGATAGTAGTGTGCTAATGGTACGTTTTTGTTGGTGCCAAGGGTTAAGGATGTTATGGAGTGATAGAGAGGGAGGTTAGGGGCTTGGACGTATATATAACCGGCCCTTGTGCTGGCATCCGTTTTATATTTTCAGAGTGGGACCTACATAATCTTTTATGGATAATGCTTATGCACTTACGTCCGATCGGACGCTACGTCGTACGGTTAATTCAACTCTCAGCAAACAAATGTACGAGCTTGTCGCCGGACGAAGCTTATCGTTGGCCGCGTCAGCCGCGACCTCGTATTCAGGGTGGTACAACGTACACGGGTTGAGCGAGTCAGCGCTGACGGGACGCGAGCGCACCACGCGGACCACGCCGTCTCCGTGCGGTGCGCAGCCCATACACGTACGTACTCATATCATCCATCCCACAAACTAGCCACTCTGCCGCCTGCCTGTGATGTGAATGTGTATGTGTATGTGGATGCTTTGCGGGCTACTTCGTATGAAAAAAAAACCGTCACACATGTGCATGACGACGAGACTTGTGTCTGGAGCATCACAGAGCACGATGTTTTCCATGGATAACATTACGAGAGTTCAGTTAATTTATGTGTGTTTTACACCCCTGCTATAGGGTGATACTAGAAGCCGTACTCCGATTAGATCAATCATCTGATGGAAACTAGTTTGTGGATGCTTTGTTTTGATTTATAATGTTGCAACCGTTGTTCGAGAATGTTGAAACCGTTGTCCGAGGATGTTGCAACCGTTGTCCGGGGATATGTTACAACTATTGTCTTAGGATGTTGCAACCGTTGTCCGGTGATGTTGCAACCGTTGTCCTAGAATGTTGTAACCGTTGTCCGGGGATGTTGCAGCCGTGTCCGGAAGATGTTGCATGCAGTGTCATACTTCTTTGCGATGTTGCATCTATATATAAAAAATGTTGCGGTCCGTTGAAAAAAATGTTGTATCTATAGGAAAAAAAATGTTGCATACTGTTTACGGTGATGTTGCAATTTTTTTCAACGCGTTTTTTTCCAGATGCTTTTTTTATTTGTGATGTTGCAACCGTTGTCCAAAGATGTTGCAATCATTATCCTAGGATGTTACAATTGTTGTCCAGGGATTAGTTGCATCTGTAGAAAAAAATATTGCATTTCTAGAAAATGGTTGCAAACATCGACCATATTATGTCTTCTCTCTAAATGCAACATCTAACCTTATGCGTTGTTTGTCAAAAGGATCTGTCGCGGCATTCAATATGAAATTAGCAAATAGGCTTCTCTTTCAGGCTACTGAATTCTTTGATTCTGGAAAGGCCCGTAACTAGTATCATGCCCTGCCAAGAATTTTCAGACCATACGGGTAGGAGCTCCCACCCGTATGTCCGTTTCCTAGTAGCGTCTTTTTTTTATTCTTTAGAAAATGTTGTTTCCTTTGTGCCCACAGGTTAGGATTCAGACTTTTTTAAAAATACATTTTAAAACCTTTTGAGTTTTTTAATTGATGCAATTTTAAGCTAATTTTTGGCACTAAATTAGATTCTTTTCATTTAAAATTTTTCGCAAGTATATATATATTTAAAATATTATGCTGTTAAATTTAGTGATTGATCAAAGGATCAAGGGTGAACTGCACCCTAGGTTCTAAGCTTGTTCAACTATCTTACTGAAATTTGTGACTTTAATTAAAATCAAATTGTCCTAACATGTTTCTGACCGTGCGTAAATTAACACCATTCTTAAGGTGTCGGCTGACATGGCATGCCTTATCGCTCATCACAGGAAGGGTTTTCATGAATGACATAGCATACCGTGTCATCATTTTAGTTTTTTAGGTGACATGGAATGGCACTTGGCCTCTCTGGGACCGTATTTACATCTACAACTCTCTATGTTCTCCTAGCTAGTTTTATGATCAGTAGCTAACTCACACAGTATAGTTATCGATGAATATCACTTCCATATAAGTATATAAATAAAAATGTATTTAATTATTACAGAAACATTATAAACATGTTTTAGAGACAAGGGTTTACAGAACAGGCCGACATGCCTACAAGTTTAGAGTAAATAGCAAGAGTGAAAAGTAAGTAGCAGTAGCAGAAAGTAAGTAACAGCAGCGGATACGGAAAAAATATTTAACGAGCCAAGAATACCCCGTGATCAACTTAGCACGGTCACCACGAGCAAGCCGTCTGCATGGCCGCTTTTGACGTCGCCATCGGCCTCGGCGACAGTGCCGGTCAGCTCGCGCGCGCGAATGGCCTGCTCTGCCCAGTCCGTGCGTTGCACGGCGTGCAGCATCAGCGCCGCGCACACCAGCTGCGCGGCGAGCATGCCGGCCCACATGCCCCGGAAGTCGAACCGCGCCGGCCAGAACGCCAGCGCGAGCGCGACCGGCATGCCGACGCCGTAGAAGGCCAAGACGTTAATCCTCGCCGCCTTCCCCGGCCGCGCGCTGCCGCGCAGCACGCCGCAACCGGCCGTCTGCGGGCAATTTCCCAGCTCGGCCGCGCCGAGTATGGGGAGCGCCGCGGACGCCAGTGACAGGATGGCAGCGTCAGTGGTGAACATCCGTGCCCACACACCCCTCACAGACGCCGCGAACGCGCACGCCACGATGCCGAGCGCGGCGCCGCAGGCAAGCCCGACGCGGGCCGCGAGGCGCGCGCACTCCGGCCGCCCAGCGCCGAGCTCGTGCCCGACGCGCGTAGACACCGCGCAGCTGAGGGAGTGCGGGAAGATGTACACCAGCGACGTGGTCTGTATCAGTATCCCCATTGCCGCCACCGCTGCCTTCGGGTCGGCGAGCACGCCGCAGAGCAGCACCATGATCTCGTACCACCACCACTCCAAGCACACCGACAAGCAGCTGTGCACGGAGAGCCTCACCAAGCACCCCAACCCCATCGCACCCTCTTCGGCCGGCGTCGCGCACGCGCCGGCTTTGCCATTGCCATCATTGTCATGCATTAATCCGGAGAAGTAGAAGTATGCCACAAGGAAGAGCAAGAAGTTTAGGTTGGTGAAAACGGCGCCGAGCGCGACGCCGCGGATCCCGAGGCGGAGGCCTTGCACGAGGAGGGAGTTGATGGGGACGTGGAGGAGGAGCGCGGCGGCGGCGGCGTACGTGAGCGGGAGCGTGATGGACTGCGCTCGGAGGAACACGCGGAGAGGATGGAGGAAGGACTGCACGACGAGGTCTGGGAGCGAGCTCAGGATGAACTCGTACGCGGCGGCGGCAATGTCGGGGTCCTGGCCGGTGGCGACGAGGACGCTATGCATGGCGACCCAGAGCAGGCTGATGGGAACGGACGCGGCCAGGAGCAGCAAGACAGTGCGGCGGAGCGCGGCGGTGAGGACGGACGTGCGGCCTGCGCCGAACGCCTGTCCGCACACCGAGTCCATGCCGGCGGCGAGTCCGGAGAGCATGGAGTAGCCGGTGATGTTGGCGAAGCCGAGCGCGAGGGATCCACCGGCGAGGGGCAGGCGGCCAAGCCGGCCAAGAAAGAGCATGGACACGAGGGAGCGCATGTACATAAGCAGTCCCGCGCCGACCATCGGCATGGCGAGCCGCACGATGGAGGCCACCTCGGCGATCGCGCCGCCGTCTCCGCGCGCTCTCTTCGGCCGGTCATGCAGCGCGGGGTAGGAGGCCTTTGGCGGCGGGAGCAGAGCCTCGTGGACGTGGTGGCATTGTGCTGGCTCGGAGCAATGGCACATTGTAATGTGATGTGTGCGCGTGCTGTTTGGTTTGGATAGTAGTGTGCTACTGGTACGTTTTTGTTGGTGCCAAGTGTTAAGGATGTTATGGAGTGATGGAGAGGGAGGTTAGGGGCTTGGACGTATATATAGCAGGCCTTTGTGCTGGCGCCTGGCATCCGTTTTAAATTTTCGTCGTGGGACCTACATAATTTTTTTATTCTTTAGAAAATATTGTTTCCTTTGTACCCACAGGTTAGGATTCAGACTTTTTAAAAATACATTTTAAAACCATTTGAGTTTTTTAATTGATGCAGTTTTAAGCTAATTTTTGGCACTAAATTAGATTCTTTTCATTTAAATTTTTTCGCAAGTATATATTTTTAAAATATTATGCTGTTAAATTTAGTGATTGATCAAAGGAAGGGTGGAGTGCACCCAAGGTTCTAAATTTGTGACTTTAATTAAAATCAAATTGTCCTAACATGTTTCTGACCATGCGTAAATTAACACCATTCTTAAGATGTGGGCTGACATGGCATGCCTTATCGCACATCACAAGAACGATTCTCATGAATAACATAGCATACCGTGTCATCATTTTAGTTTTTTAGGTGACATGGAATGACACTTGGCCTCTCTAGGACCCGCATTTGCATCCAGAGCCTTCTGTGTATTCTGAGTTAGTCATATGATCAGTAGCTAGCTTACACAGTATAGCTATCGACGAATATCACATTCATATAAGCGTATAAATAAAAATGTATTTAATTATTACATAAACATTGTAAATAGGTCTTAGGGTCAAGCGTTTACAGAACAGGCCGACATGCCTACAAGTTTAGAATAAATAGTAGGAGCGAAAAGTAAGTAGCAGTAGCAGAATGTAAGTAGCATCAGCGAATAGTAAACCAAAAGAATGGGGCTTCTATGCATTTGCCATAGGCAATCGATTAGGGCTATGACCTAGTTATCGTTATCCCCATAGCCAAATGCATAGAAGTATCCATACAGGTCTTCTGCTTCGTAGTCTGAATCCACATATTAGAGCAACCATGAGTACGAAGGTACTCAGCAAGCTCTCATAGCAAATGCAAGGATATAGATGCAAGGAGCTCATGACAAGGCCTTTACAATGCATCATTCCACCACAGTCCACCCTCGCTAAGGTTTCGCCCCCCTCCCCCCCGTGGATAGAAACCCAACAGAGTTCATAGGGGCCCTCTCTTGTGTCTGGTGGGAAATACCAAGTCATAAAAGACAGGCCATGAAAGACCTCCGACCACATCCATAGGATCGACCACGATGGAACTTTGCAAATTAGTCAGTTAGGTCCCGCCCACACAGGACATGTGGTTGCATGGTGAGGCATAGCCCATTATAGGCATAGCGAAGGGATCGTTCGCAGACCGGTCCTTAACTGACTTGAGCGACAACCTCAACCCTGAGGCATCGGATCACGCGACCCCCGTGCATAGACATGCACTAACCAAACAACCAAATTCGCCCAAGTCCAAATCCATTTTCCTTTTCTCTGCTTTTCAAACACATTTTCAAATCTCCATGACAACCCAATGTCATGGCAAGGCATTTAAAACAACAGCTGGTCTTACATGGTAAAACTTCCCCAAATCAAATGCTTTTGGGTCTAAGCATGACTGAGCGTAATGTTTTCAAATGATCCTGGTTCACACTATGGCATCAACTAGGTTTTATCTATGGTGACAATAGAGTAGAGTCAATGTCAACATGGGCCATACAAAGGATTCGGCATAGCTATGAATTTAAAACAAGTATTGAAATACTTAGCGTAAATAAGCATGCAGTAATTATTGAAACAGAACTTAAATAGTTTGAGATACTGGGTGCAATATGATCAAGAGTGTAACATGTCTGGTCCGAAAGCTTGAGGAACTAATTGGGAGAACTCGGGCTCCCCGAAGAGTCGCAATCTACACGAGAACAAAGCAAGGCAGAATCAAATAACAGCCAAATAAGATCCAAACGAACTTCAAATATACCCAAATAGCGAAGAACAGCACAATAAAAACTAAGAAGGGCTTCTCAGGAGGAGGTCCGACGGGAAGGAGGAGGTCTACCGAGAGGGTGGTCTTTGCAAATGACCGAAGAGGATGATCTTTGCAAAAAGGGAGGTCCTGAGAGGGTCCCGAGAGGGCAAAAAGGTGGTCTCAAAGGAGGAGGTCCAAAGGGGGGACCCAAGAGGGTCGTCTTCGCAAAAAGGCTAAGAGGGTTGTCGTTGCGAAGAGACCTGCAAAGACTGAAAGGATGGTCTTTGCAAAAAGACCAGCAAAGAGCGAGGGGGGTGGTCTTTGCCAAGGGAGGTCTTGAGGAGCTCAAGGGACGTCCTAGGGAGGATGTCTCGAGGAGGTCAAGGAGGTCTTTCAGGAGGTCCTGAGAAGGTCGTCTTTGCAAAAAGACCAAGAAGGTCATCTTTGCAAGAAGAGACCCTCAAGAGCACCTAAGGAGGCGGTTCAATAAAGGCCACAACTATGCTGCTGGTCGTAAGAGAAATACGACTACGCAACATAGTCATGCAAGGAATGCAAAAAGGATATGGAGATACTCACCAAGGTCGAGAGAGAGATAGAAGAGGAGTGTAACACCCTGATTTCGGAGCCTTTTTTGAAAATTTCAAAATAAAAAGAACCATTTTCTTTTGATGAGAATTCAAAGCTTAACTTCGAATTTTTAGAATGGATATCAATTGACTAACTCAAACTTCAACTAAAGACTCTCCATTGGTCTGTTGGATTTGTTGGAGTTTTGGTGATCTCTCCCTTTCTGTGCTGGTTTTGTTCTTCCTTGGTCCAGACCTCCTTAGGTCTAGATAGACCTCCCAAGTGCTTGGACCTCCCCGCGTCTTTCAGGACTTCCCTATGTCCTTTAGGACATCCTTCTCACTTATTTGGATCTCCCCGTGTTCTTCAGGACCTCCCTGTGTCCTTTAGGACCTCCTCCTCACTTATTTGGATCTCCCCGTGTTCTTCAGGACCTCCCTGTGTCCTTTAGGACCTCCTCCTCACTTATTTGGACCTCCCCGTGTTCTTCAAGACCTCCCTGTGTCCTTTAGGACCTCCTCCTCACTTATTTGGTTGGATCTCTCCGCGTCCTTCAGGACCTCCCTGTGTCCTTTAGGACCTCCTCCTCGCTTATTTGGATCTCCCCGTGTCCTTCAGGACCTCCCTGTGTCCTTTAGGATCTCCTCCTCGCTTATTTGGACCTCCCCGCGTCCTTCAGGACCTCTCTGTGTCCTTTAGGACCTCCTCCTCGTTTATTTGGACCTCCCCGCATCCTTCAAGACCTCCCTGTGTCCTTTAGGATCCCCTCCTCGCTTATTTGGACCTCCTCGTGTCCTTTAGGACCCCCCCTCGTTCATTTGGACCTCCCCTTTGGAGATTTTAGCCGTCAGGACCTCCCTTGTTTAGATCTTGACCGTTAGGACCTCCCCTCTGGAGATCTTAGCTGTTAGGACCTTCTTTGTTTAGATCTTGACCGTTAAGACCTCCCCTTTAGAGATCCTAGTCGTCAGGACCTCCCTTGTTTAGATCTTGACCATTAAGACCCCCCCTTTCGAGATCTTAACCATCAGGACCTCCCCTTTGAGGATCTGACCATCAGGACCTCCCCCTTGAGGATCTGACCGTCAGGACCTCCCCTTTTGGGATCTGACCGTCAGGACCTCCCCCTTGAGGATCTGACTGTCAGGACCTCCCCTTTGAGGATTTGACCGTCAGGACCTCCCCTTTTGGGATCTGACCGTCAGGACCTCCCCCTTGAGGATCTGACCGTCAGGACCTCCCCTTGAGGATCTGACCGTCAAGACCTCCCCTTTGAGAATCTGACCATCAGGACCTCCACTTTTTGGGGTCTAACCGTCAAGACCTCCCCGTCCCTTGGACCTCTTAGCCCTCTGGACCTCCTTGTCCACGGGACCTCCTCCCTAGTCTTTTTGCAAGGACCTCCCTTGCGGGTTGAGGCCAACTTGTGGTCAGGACCTCCGGTCCTGTGCTCGGACCTTCCCCGTTGGTGAGGACCTCCCCTTGAGCTTTGAATGGCCCCATTTGTCAGCCACGACCTCTTTCTTTATCCTTTGATCATGTCCTTTGCACTTGGAAGTCTTCAAGCATTTAATGTCTATTGTGTCACATTAAATACTACCACCTTTTGGCAGCACTGAGCTACCTTTTGTCTTATCTTTTACCAACTCCTATCATTTCTTCACCAACTCTTGAACACGTATACCCTTGGAAATCTGGGCGGCTCTGGCAATATAAGCTTGGGCAGCCCATCCTCTTCACCCTTTTGCTCATTTCCACTCTCTGGCTCGCCCAGCTAGCTCTTGGATCTCCTTCCAGCTCTCTAGACCTCCTCCCTTAAGCTTCGGACCTCCTCCAAACCGACCAAACCTCTCTGTTGGTTTATTTTGGTGTTCTATTGGAAGTTTCTTTGGATCTTATTTGAGCTTTGTATTGAGTTGTTTTGGTTTCCTCGTGTAGATTGTGAAGACACTGAGGAGCAAGAGCCCTCCGAAGAAGAAGAAGACACACAAGCCTTTGAGCAAGGCAAGTTACACCCTTGATCATGTTGCACCCATTATCTCAACATATTTATGTTCCATTTCAAATGTTAATGCATGCTTACTTTACTAAGTATTTCAATGCCTATCTTTAAGATCGTATCTATACCTAAATTCATTGTATGGCCATTGTCACTTTTGAACCGAACATGATTGTCACCCTAGGCAAAAACCTGGCTAGTGCAATAGTATGGGCCAGGATCTTTTCAAAAATAAAGTTTAGCCATGCATAGATAAAGAATCCTGATTTGGGAAGTTTTAGCCAAAAATTACCACTTATCTAAATGTTTTGGGCCGTAGCATTAGTGTGTCATGGAGGTTTACAAATGACCATGGCATTGGTGTGTCATGGAGATTTTTGCACATGACCATGGCATTGGTGTGCCATGGAGGTTTTACAAATTTTTTGGCAAAGAAAGGTATAATGAAAAATGGATTAGACTTGGGCGGAGTTGGTTGTCTGGTTGGTACATGTCCAAACACGGGATCATGCCTTTTATAGTTGATGGATGCCTTGGGGTTGTGGTTAGCTGCCTAGGTCAGTTAAGGACTGGTCTACGAGTGTATTTTGCTATGCCCTTTTCGTGCAACCACATGTCCTGTATGGGTGGGACCTGGCTAATTAATTTGCAAAGTTCCATCGCGGTTGATCCGGCTGGGGTGTGGGTGGTCTTTTATGGCCTGTCTTTTATGACTATGTAATTCCCACATGGCTCAAGAGGGGGCCCTCAATCTCTATGGGTTTCTATCCGTAGGGTGGGGCGAAACCATAGAGTAGGGTGGATTGTGGTGGAATGATGCATTGTAAAGGCTTTGTGGTAATCCCTTAGTCGCACACCTTCGGAAGTGTGTGAGTAGACAGTATAAGTGGATTACCTCTTGTGGGTAAAGCTGCACACCTCTGCAAAGTGTAAAACTATTCGAATAGCCGTGTCCGCGGTTATGGACATGCTAGCAAAGCTGCTCAAAGTTAGACCTCTGGTTTGTTTTCAAAATGGTTGGTTAAAAATGGTTTTGGATTGCTATCCAAATGGGTTTGGTAGGGAGCCATGTGATAGGAGGGTATTTTTCACCATCTTATTGATGAAAGTTATCCAACTGTAAAATGAGACTTTGAAAATGAATTTTAATTATTGTTATATGCTTTGGAACTTAATACTTGTAATTGGAAACAAACTTGGCTTTATGAAAATCAACCATATGATGCCTTCCTTTGAGATATCCATTTATGCATGTCATTCTATTAATTGACGGGTGCAACTTGCGAGCATGGTTGTTGTGCTCATTCTTGCTTCATTAATCATTGAGCAGGAGAGGACTATGAGGAGGATGAACCGCAAGATGACTAGGCCGATCTCCAGCCAATTGCTTGTGGTGTATTGGATGGACTTGACTTTTGTTTCTGCTGTGTATTTTACTCTTGTCGGTTTGCAAGCAAATCTCGTAATCAACTCTTTTGTGATAATAAAGTTTGCGTTGATGTATGCTGCCACTTATGTATGCTGTGTGAACTAGCCATTGATCCTTGGGACTAGTTCGGTTTACAGGAGATTTAGGACTTTTCTAAGTCCCATGACCTCCTCAGGTTGGCCTCTTGACCTCTCCCTCAGGTCTGGTCGTGGCTCTTGGGAAGGTCTTGAGTCTCAAGACCTCCTCAGGCTAGTTCCTTGGACCTCTAGGAGGTCTAGCTAGACCTCCTGGGAGGCCTTGGAGGACTACCCAAGAGATCCTCTGGACCTCTTGGGAGATCTTGGTTGACTCCCAGGGAGGTCTTGGGGGACCTCTCGGGTGAAGCTCGGCTGGGTGAGGGGGGGGGTCAATGGTTGGTGACAAAGGTTGAGGACGGCGCAGGTGCTCCGACGAACTCCACCGGCGGCGAGGTGGTGGCGCAAACACCGGTGGCATTCTTGTCGACGAGGAGGCGACGACACAGCCTCAACGAACTCCTTGGCGAAGCTTCAAGCACAGAGCAGGAAGGAAAAGAGCTGGAGAGCTAAGTGGCCAAAGGTGAGGAAAGGAGGGCTGCTCAGGCTATTTATAGCCAAGGAAGAAGGAAAGAGAGTCACTAAGAGACTTAGTGACCCACAAGTCAAAGGCAAGTAAAGGACAAGAAAAGGTATGACCTGAAAAAGAAGGAAAAGATGGGACAGGTAACGGAAAAGACAAAAAGGGGAACACACGGTACTACAGCAGTGACCGCATTAACTGCGCAAGGACTTCTGTGGCGGAAGGAAAAAGGAGGCGAGCAGAGCTAACAGGTGGGACCAGTCAACTACACGGGTGAGGTGGTCAAACCAAAAGGGTGGTCATGACCAAGGGGGAGGTCGTGACCAGGAAAGGTGGTCTCGACTGCAAGGGTGGTCTTTGCAAAAAGACCAACAAGGGAGGTCATGACCGCATAGGTGGTCGTGACCAGAAAAGGGGGTGATCTTTGCAAAAGACCCGCAGAGGGTGGTCTTTGCAAAAGACCACAGGGAAGTCCCGACCAAAGGAGGTCGCGGCAAAACGACAAAAAAGGAGGTCACGGCTCCAAGGGGAGGTCGCGGCTAAAGGACAAAAGAGAGGAGGTCGCGGCCTCAAGGGAAGGTCATGACCATATGGGGTGGTCATAACCAGGAGGGTGGTCTTCACAAAAAGACCACAAGGGTGGTCTTTGCAAAAAGACCAAGGGGTTGGGAGGACAAAGAGGTCTTGGGGAATCCTGCAAAGGTGGTCTTTACAAAAAGACCATGAGGTCCAGACCACAAGGGTGGTCTGACCCGCAGAGGTGGTCTTTGCAAAAGACTAGATGTCCTAATGGTCAAGATCAACTCAAAGGGAGGTCCTAACGGTCAGATCAACTCAATGGGAGATCTCGGCGGTCAATACCAACACGGGGGAGGTCTCAACGGTCAAGATGAAGCCGAGGGAGATCTCGACGGTCAAGACCAACACAGGGGAGGTCTCAATGGTCAAGATGGAACCAAAGGAGATCTCGACGGTCAAGACCAACACGGGGGAGGTCTCAACGGTCAAGATGAAGCCGAGGGAGATCTCGACGGTTAAGACCAACACATGGGAGGTCCAAAGGGATACAGGGAGGTTCAAACGAAGTGGGAATTCAACCCGAATTTGAATTTCGGACTTCAAAGGGTAATTGAAACACAAACCCGAGCTAGGAACATCTCGGGGGTGGTCGTGACCCAAAGGGGAGGTCAAAACCCAGGGGAGATTCAAACAGAGAAGGAGGTCTAGACCACAAGGAGGTCTAAATAGAGAAGGTGATTTAGATCAAAAGGAGGCCTAAACTCCAAAGAGATTCAAACCAACAAAGTGGAGGTCTGAACCACAAAGAGATTTAAACCAATAGGAGGTTTGCACCACAAGAGTGGTCTAGGCGCAAAGGAGGTCTGGACATAAGAGAATGTCCAAACAGCATGGAAGGAGAGGGGTCTGGGCACAAGAGCTGGGCAGGAGGAGAGTAGAACCTGCAGAGAAAGGGAGAGATAGCTCTAGAGCTCAAACAACTCCAAATAAACCAAGCTTTAGGATTAGTTGAAGTTTGATTTAGTCATTTTAAACACTCGAATTCTGAAAATCTCAAGTTAAGCTTTGAACTCTCATCAAAACCAAATGGTTCTTTTTATTTTGAAAATTTTAAAAAAAGGCTCAGAAAATTGGGGTGTTACAATAATCCTCTATCGCTCAACAGTGGAGCGATAGCGGATTATTTCTGTAAAATAAAAAAGGAGGTATATTACTATATTTTGGAATAAAAAAATGATTATTTTTAAAAAATTCTAGATGCAAGGCTTACCGAAGGAGGGTTTTATGTTTATTTTAGCACAAAGCCAGTTTGCTCAAATACTATAATTATTTGCCAAAGCTATGACTCAAAACCAAAGTTTCATTTGTGTAAGCAATTAATATCTCAACAAGGCTCCATCCACCTATAGTTACTCAAGAGATGCCTTCCACTCACTACTCATAAGGTTCCACCCACCCACAGTTACTCATAAGGTTCTATCCACCTATATTTATTCATAAGCTTTCCATCCACCTATAGCATCACCACAACCATGTTTACGCCAACATGTCTCAGTTCACATTGTAAAACTAACCAAGTGAGGTTTTCTGCATAATGTCCATAATCGGAGGCACGGCTATTCGAATAGATAAAACATTCTGCAGATATTGTACAGCTTTACGCACAAGATATGATCAACTTGTAATGTCGGCCATGACACACTACCGTAGACGTGCGATGGAGACAAACATAATAATGCCTTTACAACAAGGAGAGTAGATGTATCCCAACTTAGTACCAACCACAATACTCAAAGGGTGCGTACACAGAGATACAACCTCCTGCAACCTAGGTCCAACAACCCGACTCAGACTGCCCACAATTTGGAAATAGCATAATGACTCGGAAAATTATTCAGTCAGGTCTACCCCCATACTAGACTTGTGGTTGCATGGTTATTAGTTCATAAATGTAGCACATGATTCGGTCCTTAAATGACTTGGGCGAGACAATCCACAAACACAACTCTCGTGCATACTGCACCGATCTCATACCAACCACTCGCCCAAGTCTCCACCATTTTTAAATAACATTCATGTTTCCAATGGTAACCCACATTACCACACTATGATTCGAATCATATACCGAGTTCTTGCAATGACAATGTATGTGTCCTATTCAATTCATCCACTAAGTAGTGTCTAAGTACAACCAATAGTCATTTTTGTTTAATCAAGGGGAGTTTTACTCATGTAATAATTAACCTAGGGTGACAAAGTATAAGGGTTATCAAGAATCAAGGAGGGGAAAAACTAATCAACCTTTGGCATAGATAGGTATCAATATTTAACATAGCATTTCATAAATAATATTAAGCATGCAAGTAATACTTTGAAATGAAATACTTTGCATTTGAAAAGTAGGTTCAACATGATCAATTGTAAGGACTTGCCTTGCTCAAATGTGGATATTGCTTGGTCTCAGTCTTGGCCTGAAGAAGTGGCGTAGTCATTGGCGAATTTGGAATCTATTTAAGCGCAAAACGACGACTTTGAATAAAATGCTCATAACACAAATAACTTCAAATAAAATTCAAATGAACTCCAAAAAATTTTTTTTGGTATTGATGGAAATATCTTGAAGTTAGATGAATTTAGAAACAAAAATCAAATTATTTGGATTTAAAACGAGGGAGAATGAGTTCTCCAGATTTGACCTAAGAGAAATTCCAAAAAATCTAAAAATTTTGACAGCTGGGTCCGGTTGGATTTTATTTTTATTTTTCTTTAAATTTTATTAATTTGGCCTTTGTTACTAACATGTGAGTCCACCGGGGTTTTTTATTTCTTTTTGAATTATTTTCCTTAAGGACAAAGCTTATGTGGCTGACAGGTGAGTCCAACCGGGGTTTTTATTTTCCTTTCTATTTATTTCTATTTGGGAAAACTCGAGAGACTGACAGGTAGGGTCATAGTCCACATGGACTCTGTCCACCCGACGGTGCACAGGGCCTGAGGCCCACTTGTCGATGGTTTTGGTCTACATACCGGTGTACGATCAAGGATAACCGACTAGAGGGGGGTGAATAGCAGGTTTTTAAAACTTTCCAACTAATTAACAATATTAAACAAGATAGTCTTAACAAAGCTTCTGATGCGGGGGGATGCCCGATCTTCACGATGTAGGATCGATGATAACTTTGGATCTGTACAACCTGACGAACCGATGGCGCCAACCACTGTCAAAATAGCAACCTGCGACAAAAGAATTCGCCCAACCACACGCTCGTGATCCCGTCTACCTGACCACACAAAGTAGACGTGTCGCTGCTCCCGCAAAACACAAGGAATCACAGGAACAACGGCGTTGAGAACGCCCAATTCCCCTCTAGGTTGCACTATATGTCAAACCCTAGGAAGAACAAGCGTATAGCTCTCTCTCAAAATAATAGATTCATATTTGTGGTCTCTTCTAAAAGTCACGAGTACAAGAATTATATATGGTGCCCAGGGTGACTTGACAATGATACGGGATGGAACCAAAAACAAAATCATACCTTAAGTTCGGACTAAAAAAATAGCAACTTCCTAATTTATCTCAGCCCTATTCTGATTCCCGTACGAGAAGCGTCTGCAACCAATCTACATCATGTTGGTCAAGGCCACGAGTACAGCCCATGCTTGGCTCGGTAACGTACCCAGGGCTCGTAAGTCATAAAGCTTTCCTTGGGTTGCATGATCTCCTTTTTTTGTGCATGCACAACATGTATGTTGTGATACCTATGGTACATGGATGATTGCCTTGGTGGTTGCATGCACGTGCATGTATGTTGTGACACCCATGATGTGCATGTATGTATTCTTTGTTTTGGTGGTTGAATCGTGATGCATTCCATCTTTGAAGTAGAACCACGTCCCTCCTGCCTCACGCAATTTCTTCTTTTCTTCCTTCCTTTATATGGTAGTAGCTCTCCATGCTTTCCTTCCCGCAGCAGCAAGGAAAGATCTTGTACATTACTTCCTTCTCGGTTGCTCTGGGCCTCCCATGGTTCTATATATGTAAAACGGCACACACACAACATAGAACTATTAGGTAGTAACATATTCTCATTAGAATCAAGATTAAAATTATTTAAGAGCGAGTTCACCTACCGATTAATTAATTTAGCCCTTGCTCGTGTAATCGGTCCAATCGGAATGTCCTCATCATCCTTCCCCTCTTGAAAAGGAGTCGTCCTCGACTCTGATTGTTCGGGTGCACAAGATGAATCGGATTGCTCATTTCGCGACTGAACTCCGAATATAAGCAATGATATATGTATTCCTTCAGGGCCTTCGAAGCGCATCTTCACTTTAGGCTTGTACAGATCATATATACGACTGCATATAATTAAATAAAATAGTAGTAGCTTTGTGTCTCTAAGTATGATAATTAAAGACCGAATTAAATTAGAGTTCACCGGTAATATTTAATGTGGTTTCAATAATTCTTTCCACCAAATAATATATTTAATCGAAAAGTAATAAGTGTGTTCAGATTCAGATCGACTTCCTAGCACAAATGTGGAGATGAAACTATCAAGCTAATTAAGACAATTATGATCTATGTCAATACTAGATACAAACTTAGCTAAGCAATTCTACACAAGCAATTAGCGAGATAAGTAAATGCGGAAGAGTAAAGACAAGAATACACCACAATGGAGACAATGATGTTTTTTCTGTAGTATCGAAGACTTGCTGGTCTTCACTAGTCCATATTGAGGAAGCTTGAACTAATCAAGCTGGCTCCATAAATTAAGCCTTCACCCTCGATCACTATCGTTGCTCTTCCTCCGCTCTGGAGATGGTGAGCACGCAACCACTTCACAATATGTTGTCGGGACTCTTCACAATCTTCTTTGAAGATCTCACCGATCAATCTTCCTCCAAAGCCGTCTAGGTGCCGGCAAGCACCTAGAGTAATAAACCAAGTGTTTGGTTGAAGAAGAATCAAGTGCCAATCAAGATCAACTAATGATGCAATGCACTTGAATGCTCTCAACTACCTCAAAATGAGAATTCAAAGCAAATAAGTAGTAGAGAGTGTCTAAGAGCACAAGAGTATTCAATGAGAGTGAATATGCTCAGCCACTGTTTGGCTTGGTGATGGTGGGGGAGTATTTATACCTCTCACCAACAAAACTAGCCATTTGAGTCGAAACCCTAAAAAGATGAGGATTTGCAGTAATACCGCCATTCAAGCCCGGTATTACCGATTTCTGCTCAACGGTTGGAATAGTAGCATTTAATGCTCTGATCTAGCCGTTACAAAAAGATTTGTAGTACTACCGCTGTCTAAGAATCGGTATTACCTTTCAGCAGTAATACTGCTCAGTTATATTGGTATTACCGATTTCCAGAGACTTAGAAATCATAGAAAAACGCCCTCTCTGGAAAATATCGTACCGCCGTATAAAACTTGGTATTACCGACTTGTGGTAATACTGCTAAAGAAGTGCGGTCATACCGATTTTGACTGAACACATGGTCCGACCCGATCAGCTCTTTCGATCGGACTGACACGTGGTCCGCCCATATTCATTTGAACAATCAGACCGCGTGATATAACCGCAAGATCAGATCAAACGTTCAGATGGTACGAATGTTCACCGATTGGTAATACCGCTTTATTACTGCAGTCTTACTGATTTCAAGATTCCAAGAAAAGCTCCCAAAAACACGCTCTTTGTTAAAAACATACAGCTACTTATTTTGGTATTACCGACTTGGGGTAATACCGCTCATACACTGTGGTCATACCGAATTTGGGGTTTCAAGAAAATCATCCAAAACATGCTCTTTGGAAAATTCATACCACCATGAATATTTTCGTATTACCGACTTGCGGTAATACCGCACAATACCTGCGGTCTTACCGATTTTTCTGAACACTTTCTAGAAGCAAAAACAAATGCAATGCGTGACTCCTAGTTGATCAAGATGGCATAAAAATAGATCCTCAAGCTATTAGCTATGATCCCTCTTAATAGTACGGCGTCTAGCCTACAAATCCAGTCTTTTCTCTAAATGCCTAGACCGGTAAAATACTACAAAAGGATCCTTTAGATATTGATACATTTCCTTGTGCCAAGTCGATCTTTATCACCTTCGCATTGCCATTACCATGTCATCATTCATCCTTTGGGACTAATCCTTAAAACATCTTAGCACACATGTTAGTCCCTTAATACAATGATGACATTAATTACCAAAACCACTATTAGGGGCCTAGATACTTTCAATCTCCCCATTTTTGGTAATTGATGACAACCCAAATAATATGAATGATTTGAAAGATTTTGAATATACACCAAGTTGTATATTCTAATTTTGACATTTGATTTGCAATTAATTCTTGAAATGAGTTCAAGGAGAAGAAGAGTTAATTGCATTCAAAGTCTATCAATAAATAAACAAAACTCCCCCTAAAGATGTACATATATATTCAAGAGGTGATTTGCATGCACATTTATGTTTTATTAGAAATTTTGGCGGAGTTTCCTTTATTTATTGACTACGAGGAATTTGTAAACATTCAAGCAAAAGATAATAAGAAGATAATTATAAAAGTTGCTTGAATTCATAAACTCAACAACCATAGATAATTAGCATCACAATTTCCAAGTACTTTAAGCATAATAAATTCATTACAAACCACATAGTTCCAAACATAGACTAAGATCAAATATATATAAATATCTATATATATATATATATATATATATAGGCTTGATCCTTGATCTTCTCTCCCGCTTAATCTTTCAATCTTCTTTTCTCCTCCTAATTTCTCCCCCTTTGGCATCAAAAACCAAAATGAATCATTTAGCTTGATCTTGAGGAGGTGGTGGAGCTTAAGAGGTTGAGGCTTGAGGTGGATCTTGAGGAGGTGTGTTGAGGTGATGTCATCCATAGCGATTTGGAGTGGTTAAAGCTTGCTCAAGAGCGCTCACACTCTCTATTAATGTAGCCAGTCTATTATTGGTTTCAATTTGAAATTCTTGCTGAGTATTTTTAATCTCCAGAATAGCTGAATGGATCTGAGAGAGAGTGACTGGATCTTCAGCTGGAGCATCTTCTTACACTTGTGGGGGAATTGCTGCATGAATTGGACCCCCATCCCTTGGCTTATAGGCTTTATGAATTCCTAGATGTCCATCTTTGAACTGAATCTTCCTCATGATTAGAGCTATAATGTAAGGAGCAAAATAAATTCTTTTGATCCTATCATTCTTGGAAGCTCCAATTTCTCTGATGATGAGATCAACAACATCGAATTTCCTTCCATTCATGATATGCTCTATGATGTTCCAAGCATGTCCTCGAATTGCATCAAAGTTGCCACTTTTAGGAAAGAAAGTATGATTGATGATCCGGTTGATCAAGCTTAGTAACGGTCTCAGTTCTCCAATTCTTCCAAGCACAAAGTTTACATTTTTCATCATAGAATTGATGCCAAGCCTAAATTCTGAGTACCGGTTGCTCAAGGATCTTCTCTTGGGTCCCTGAGTACGTCCTCAAAGCTCTTTCAGATTCAGCTTTGGTAGCTTGCAAACGCTGAGTCCCTGTCATCCATATTAGAAGATCAAAGTCTGGGGATACAAAGACAGTAGCATAGAACTGTCGAATTACTTCTTCATTGTAGTCACACTTAAATCCCACTATCTCTTCTAGATCAGCTCTTTGAAACAAACGGTAGACTCCAGCAAAACGATCAATCTTCTCCAAATGAGCCCAATCTATGTATCTATGATCAACAAATTGACATGATGGGAATAGAGTTGAGCAAAAACCTGTTGCTGGAATTTAGTATGGAACCTTGAGTCCGTTGAGCTAGTTGATTTTTCAAATTGATTTGCATGACAAAGAATTGCATAATCATTGCTGGAAATCTGTGTGAGGTCAACCTCAGGCTCTTCGGCCTCCGCCATATTCTCATCACTTCCTTCTTCCTCAGAGTATTCCTCATCCTCTTCATTGTTGTCACTTGATTGTTCAATGGAGGTTGGGGGATCATCTCTCTGTTGGTTATATGCCCTAGAGGCAATCATAGAGACGATTGTATTACGTCTATGTTTATGAGTTATTGAATAAATGTTATTCTGTTCCTTGAATGAATCATTGGTTATAAAGATTAACAAGTATGTGACTTGTTGGTGAAACTCTTTAACTTATATGATGTCGTTCTAAATGAATCCTCGGTCGATATCACTTTGGTGAACACCGCCATTACTCTCGACCGCACATGTATTGATTGATGACCATGTTTCACCGGTCATGGATGTAGGGATATCGAATCAATAATGTGAGCACATGTTGGAGAACATGGTGTTGGATTGACCCACCTTGAGACACTATTGAGATTGTTATGATTCTAAGTGTCATTAGTTGGTCTCAAGCAATGATGACGTATAATCCATAGACCTGAGATCAGCATGCTTTCCTACATGTGTAATAGCTGTGGATATCACGAAGATATGTTCACGATCTTAGGATGATGATACAATTAGCAATGATGTAGAAGGTTTATCGAAACACTCATTTTTAGTGAAGTTCAGATGCTGTCAGGCCTCAGGCGGTCAGACCGGCCAAGGTGGCGGTCAGACCGGCCTGTGTGGCGATCTGACCGGCCACCTCGGGCAGTCAGACCGGCCAAGCCTCGGGTCAAGTGGCTGGCGGTCAGACCGGCCGATGGGCGGCAGTCTGACCAGCCATTAAATGTTTTTGAGTTTGTAGCTAGGCCAAAAATAAAGGGTGTAGGCAAGAGAGGGGATTCTCCTACACTTGGTCTCATAATTTTTGGAGCTTCGAGTCAAAAGTTCTATTTGTTTGAAAATTCCAAAAGGTTTCGGATTTCTAGGGTGAAAATTTGGCTAAGTCCCCAGGCTGGGCGGTCAGACTGGCCAGGTGGCGGTCAGACCGGCCAGAGGGCGGTCAGACCAGCCAATGGTTGTTGGTTAGATCAAGTTCATGGGTTTCAGTGCATATGTGTTGCATGATGCAAGTTTTGACTAACGTGGGTCAAGTTGCGAAAAACTTGTTCCCGGAATCGATTTCTTGGTCTATTGTTGTGCAAGACACTTGGAGGTCAATGACGATCAACGACGAGGATGATCAGGACTAGGCTTGGAGAGCTGAGGTTCAAAACGATCGAGGACGTCGGGGTGAAGTCTATGGACTCAAGCATGGCGCAAAATGGACAGGGATGACCGAACGAGAAGTTCAGTGCGACGAGTTGCATCAAACAGCGCAGGGGTCAGTGCAAGTGCTATGGTGGTTTCGGTGGGAGCCGGATGGGAGAGACTTGCCGACATGAAGACAACCGTTGATCAACCTACACGTGGCGAAGCATGGGATTGCTTCATGAAGATTAGACTCGGTTTTCAGAGAAGGATCGAGAAGGGGTATTTTGGTAACTTCACCTAAATACCACCTTAGTGACCTTTTGCTAACCCACGGCGCAAGACGGCGCAAGGAGAAGCGGTTTAGGTCAAGAAGAGATGAAGACAACGCTTTAAAATGCGTGCGTAAGTGAAACTCGTTTGTGTGTGTGGGCTTAATATGTGCCCATTAGGGATATCTTTCTAGAAGCTAGCCTCCACTATAAATAGGGGAGGGTGCTGGTTGTGCACCCCAAACCCTCATATCTAAAACCCTAGTTTGTGTTTTAGGGTTATGAGAGAAAAGTGGAGAGGTTAGGGTTCTAGAGAGTTGGATTGATTGTGTGCTCAAGTGTTGAGCCTTTGTCCTCCTAAATGAAGTGGCTGTAAACCAACATCAATCTCAAATCAATCCAAACAAGATTCCTCAAGATGAGTTTCTTCTTGTTCTTGCTCTCTATTTTGTGATTTTGGGGTTTTCTTTGATCCGTTGGTTTTCCTTTGGTTTCTTGCCTAGATCTTTCTTGTTGTGACATGTGAAAATGCATCTAAGATCATCTTGATCATCTATTACCCACGAGAAAGTTTTTAGATCACGTTTTGGTTTTGACTCGGTTTTGAAGCAACCTTCACTCAAACGGAAAAAGGTCGAAACTTTGGCAATGATCTTCACGATCGTTGATTGGAATAGGTTCTTGACATCCTAAAGAAGGTATGTCTCAAGTTTCGTGAAGTTTGGAGTTGTGGATCAAAAGTTAGACCAATTTATGATTTTGAGTTCGGGCTGATTTTACTGTTCATTGGCCTGGAGGTCAGACCGCCATTTACCTAGAGGTCAAACCACTCATGGTGAGAGGTCAGACTGCCCCTAGTGAGAGGTCAGACCACCCAACTCATTTGGATATGAGTTTTTGGCGATTTTGGTCCATTTGCTTCGGGGTTTTGATTGGATTCAATACAAGTCTTCCGCTATGCTTGTATATTGATCTTCATAGCTTTCTGTAACATCCCAATCTTCCAGAGTTCTTGAAGTTTTCAAAACCAAAAATAACCATTCGGTTTCGTTGCTTTGCCCAAGCTTAACTCGAAGATTTTGGAAATTTGGAGATTTAATATGAATTAATCAAACTTCAACTGCTGCGAAGGTTTGATTTATTTGGAGTTTGTTCAAGCTCTAGTCTTGTTTTTCCTCTCTCTCTCTCTCTCTCTCTCTCTGTTCGATCAGACCTCCTTCTCTGTTTAGACCTCCTCTTGGTCTAAACCTCCTCTTCGTTTAGACCTCCTCTTGGTCTAAACCTCCTTTTCTGTTTAGACCTCCTTTTCCGATTGAACCTTCCTTCGGTTCTGACCTTCCTTGGGTCATGACCACCCCTGAGGTGCTCCCACCTCGGGTTTGAGTTTCAAACCTCCTTGATCTATGACATTCACGCTCGGGTTGAATTTCTCTTTCTGACCTTTCCTCTCGCTCAACCTTGTGTCCAACTTGACCGTCAGAACCTGCCTTGTGTTCCATCTTGTAACAACCCAAATTTCTGGGGTTTTTGAAAATTTTCAAAATTTAGAAAGTAACCATTTGATTTTATTAATTTGCCAAAGCTTAACTTCTAATTTAGAATTTTAAAAGTGATTTAATTTGAATTAATTAAAACTTCAATTAATGCAAGTTGGTTTAGTTGAGTTTTGTTGGATTTTAAAATTGGTTTTTCCTTTTGCCCTAAGTTAATAGTTAAGCTGAAAATATTTTTATTAAGTTCTAAATAATTCAAAAGATTTTTGTGAATTTTTCTTGAATTTTTGGACATCTTTAACTATTTTCTAAAAAGGTTTTTGCTTTTCTGGTATTTTCTAAAATAAAAAAATCCTCAAAATCCCCTTCTGCTGTTTGGGCCTAATTCCCGGCCCAATCTCCCTCCCCCTCGCGCGGCTCGCGTCAGCCCATTCCGCACGCAGCGCCCCCCTCGATTGAACACCGTCCGATCTGGATTGGACGGCTGGCAACCTGTGCGCCCTGCTGTCTCTCCTCTTTCTCGCTGATCGGTGGGCCCGCCTTGTCAGCGCCCTCCGGGTCGTCTTCTTCTTCCCGCCAGCGCCGCGCCCGTGTCCTCCTCGCCGCAAACTTTGCCAAGCCGCGCCACTCCCTCGCCATGACCTAGCACCTACCCTGTCCCCTTTCGATTGTCTTGCTGTCCTCCTCTCACTTGCTTGCCAGGCGCCTGCTTTTCCTTTCCTCATGCGTCAAGCTGCACCCACCTTCGCCATTAAAGGCTGACAAGCCCTTCGTGTCGTCCTCCTCCCTCAGCCCTCCCCGCGCCTACTTAAGGAGCGCACCAGGACCGCCTTGAGCCCCTCTACCTCCTCCCCCCTCTCTCTCCTCTCGATACCAATCAGAATAATTCCTAGGCCTACAAGGGCCTGGAACGCTACTAATCTAACAGATTATCAAAATTGAAATGGAAGACAAAATAAATCCTAAATTTCGGCAGAACCTCCTGTCTGATAAGCTATACCGGAGGTTCCAACAACAAAAAAACATCAAGATAATAATGAATTCAATAGTTATCGAAATCCTCACAGAGTATAAACCGATCTCAAGCAACCTGTCAAAGAATGAACTAAGTTCACACTCAGTACTTAACCAACCTTAAAGGAGAAGGGTTTTCAATCACAACCAACCCAAGCATTATTACAGTTCATCAATATTGAATGGTTAAATCAAACTAAAATGAAATCTCGAACTTGTATAAAGTCTTTGTGAAAGGGTAGTGTGTGTCTATTCCTCCCCATGGAGCCAACCTCAAGGATCACCTAAAAACAACAACGCAAGAGTGAGTCCGAGACTCAAGCAAGTACAGTAATAAAAATACAAACAAAGAATCCATGGATAAGACAACATCATCGGAGAATATGAATGAATTGCGAACAAGTATTTGAATAAATGCAATGAATGAATTGGATGGAAGGAAGGGACTACACACATGCATATACGGTATTCTTTGGTGACACACCGTCGGTGTTCACCTAAGCCCGCACTTAACAAAGTCGAGGACCCAAGCCCCAGTCTGAAGAACGTTTAAACGGTGTCCCAACTCGCCCACATTGGAATGGTGGGTCTTACGTGTCCATACTGCAATTGATGGGTCTTATACAATGATCCACTCCCGTGGATGAAATATGAAATGTGGGTGTTGAGTATGACATATGAATATTGAACAATGAGAAACATGCTCACTAATATGGAGGTAACCACATGGATTGAATACGAACATTTAAGAATCAACAAGGTACTTAGAGGTACAATACCAACAGCAAGCATACCACATGTCATAATCCTAGGAACACTAAGGTACTTGCCTTTAGCGCTGCGACACGTTAGTAGGCAATTGCGGTGCTCCCAAACTGAAGCTTCACCTCCTAATCAAACAAATAACTGAAATAAGGATCGATTTAACACGACAATACTAGATAAAGTTCTACAACGCCCCCGGCGATTCAAAATTTAACTAGAAACTCTAAACGAGAATCAACACATTCTGCCCTAAACCACCCACGGGCAAAGACACGGTAAATGGCATAACTCTTGATCCGAACTCCAAATGAGGTGCAGACGGATGAACTTTCGCATGAAAACTGTTTAACAGACTAAATGGCAACACTAATACGATCATAACTTTCAATCTATAACTCCGAATTGATCATTCTTTATCAATCCGGAAAGGTTATCAAATTACCTACAATAACCTAGTTGGGAGAAAACCCAGATTCTTCCAATTACAATTTCATAATTTACGAATTAACACAACAGTTTAATCTCGTCGGAATCTAGACAGCAGATCTTTGAAACGGTCATATCTTTTGACTCGAATGTCGAATTAGGTGTTCTTGGCGGCCACGGAAAGCTAAAAACATTATCTAACTATTTTTAAGAGATGGACATCTCGAATTCTGTCTCTAAGAACCTAAATTCGATCACGCAAGGTACTGGACAAGGTCTACTCGCAGTGAAACAATACAGCCCAAATAATAGAATTAGTGAAACGTGACTAGCTAATCATGCAGCACCATTAATTAAACTCTCCCAACCACCCAATCAATGGACACAAACAGCACTAAATATCCTGCTACTAGAAAGATCCTAGCACTAGCAACATGAGCATGCATCTCCCAATAAAATAATCCAAGCTCTACCTGCACCACCGATTAAAAAACTCAAGCAGTGTAATCAAGACAAAACTCTAGCCGTAGTAATCCAGGGAAAACGATATTCGAACCGACCAACCGATGCAAAGGCTGCAAAGAGCTCCACGCGACCGACGTCTGTTGGCCCAGCGAGTGGTGTCACGCAGCAAGGCTTCATCGCCAAACCAAGGCGGCAGCAGAGCTTCATAGGGCGGTCGCAAAGGCGGCTCTCGGAGAACGGCAAGACAGGAAAACAAAAGACCTGGTAGGGCTTGCCTTCCTCTACCCTCTTATGTGGTTTCCTACTTGGGCCAAAAAAAATTATGGGCCGAAAGCCCACGCTCTAATGCATCATTCAAATTCTGAATTTTCATTTCTTTTCTAATTCTATTTAATATCAGTACTAATCACTTACTTGTTTAATTTAATTTTTTTTTATAAACGGGGTACTACATTCTACCCCCCTTAAACGGAATTCGACCTCGAATTCTAACCTTCGAAATGAACACCAGAACGAACTGCCAAAGAATTGGAATCGACGAATTTAACACGTACCAAAAGCGAACAGATCTGGATATTGCCCGCGCATGCGAGACTCTAGCTCCCAGGTGGCCTCTCTCTCAGTCTGATGAGACCAAAGAACCTTGACATACTTCAAAGTCTTGTTCCTCAGAACCCGCTCTGACTCCACTAGGATTTTCACTGGCTGGGACTCAAAAGTAAGATCCTGCTCAATGCTCAACGGCTCTAATGGAATTGCATGTTCTGGGTCTCTCAAATATTTCCTCAACATGGATACATGAAACACATTATGAACTCCGTGCATGGATTCAGGAAGATCCAAACGATAGGCCAATTTTCCAATTCGTGCCACGATAGGAAATGGTCCAACGTACCTCGGGCTAAGCTTCCCTTTGGTACCAAAACGCACTACACCCCTGGTAGGCGATACTCTCAAAAAGAACCTCGTTCCCCACTTCAAATTCCAAATCTCGCCTTCTGACATCTGCATAGCTCTTCTGTCGGCTCTGGGCAGCTAACAAATTCTCCCTAACCTTTGCTACTCTAGCCACTGTTTGCTGAACCCAATCGGGACCCAAAACTGCCCGCTCTCCAACTGCATCCCAGCACAACGGGGATCTACACTTCCGTCCATAAAGAACCTCAAACGCTGCAGCTCGAATACTAGCATGGTAACTGTTGTTATAGGCGAACTCTGCCAAAGCTAGATGGTCTTCCCAACCTCCCTTCCAAGACATAACACAACATCTGAGCATATCCTCCAGTGTCTGAATGGTGCGTTCAGACTGTCCATCTGTTTGGGGGTGAAAAGCGGTACTAAGACGAAGTTGAGTGCCCAACGCACTTTGCAAACTCTCCCAGAACTTGGAGAAAAATTTGGCATCTCGATCAGAAATAATGGTCTTGGGTACCCCGTGCAACCGCACTATCTCTCGCACATAGATAGGAGCCAAATCACTCGCTGAATTGGTCGTGCGAATAGGAATGAAATGTGCAGACTTACTGAACCGGTCCACTATGACCCAAATAGCATCCTTCCCTCGCTGTGTGCGAGGTAAACCAACTACGAAATCCATAGAGATGTCATCCCATGGCCAAACCGGAACCTCCAAAGGTCGCAACAACCCTCTTTGGTCGCTTATGCTCAAATTTGACCACCGGCAAACTCGAAAGATGCTACATACTGAGCTATATCGACCTTCATCCTTTTCCACCAAAAACTCTTCTTCAAGTCTTTATACATCTTGGTCTCACTAGGATGTACGGTATATGGAGTACGGTGTGCTTCCCTCAGAATCTCATCCTTGACTTGAGCCTCCTGTGGCACGCAGAGGCGGCCTTTAAATCTCAACACACCAGAATCATCTACACTGAAGTAGCCTTGTTTGCCCTCATCTATGCGCTTCCTCACTCGCTAGAGCATCCGATCGTGTTGTTGTGCCTCCCGCACTCGCTCTGGAATGGCTGACTCAAGAAGCAAACGTGTCTCAGTCTGGACGGTACCCGCAAAGCAAAAGGAGATATCCATACATTCAAAATCGGCAATAAGACAACTGAGAGTAGGAGGTGTCACCTTGCGACTTAGGGCATCTGCTACAACATTTGCCTTGCCCGGGTGATACTGAATGGTGAGATCATAGTCCTTTATCAACTCTAACCACCTCCTCTGTCTCAGGTTCAAATCTTTCTGGGTAAAGATGTATTTCAGACTCTTATGATCAGTGAATATATCACAGGATTCGCCGTACAAGTAATGGCGCCAGATCTTCAAAGCAAGAACCCTCCTTTGCAAGCTCTAGGTCATGGGTAGGATAATTCTGCTCATGTTTCTTCAACTGTCTCGATGCATAGGCAATCACTTTGCCTTCCTGCATGAGCACACAACCAAGCCCGACTATGGACGCATCTGAATAAATAGTGAACCGCTTCGGGCTCGGGAAGAGTAAGAACTGGGCGGTCACCAATCTATCTTCAGAGTACAAAAGCTGCGCTCACGCATCGACCACGAAATTTGACACCTTCTGCGTCAAGCGGGACAACGGTCTAGCGATGGTTGAAAACCTTCCACAAAACGCCGTAATAGCCACTAAACCCGAAAACTTCTCACTTCCTTGACATTGGTCGGCCTTTTCCATTCTACCACTGTTGAAATCTTGCTAGGATCAACTGAAATGCCCTCTTGATTGATTACATGGCCCAGAAACCCAACTTCAGAAATCCAGAATTCACATTTCTTCAATTTGGCATAAAATTGATTCTCTCTTAAACTTTCGAGAACCAACCTCAAATGCTGCCTATGGTCCTCTTCAGTCTTGGAATAGAACAAAATATCGTCAATGAATACCACAACGAAATCGTCAAGGTATCGGTGCAGCATACTATTCATGGCTTCCATGAAAACTGCAGGAGCATTTGTTAGTCCAAAAGACATAACTTATACTCATAATGGCCATACCTCGTAGAGAAAGCCGTCTTCTCGATATCTTGCTCCTGAACTCGAATTTGATTATAACCTGACTGAAGGTCAATCTTGGAGAATACTTTAGCTCCTTTCAACTGATCAAAGAGATCCTCAATGCGGGGCAGAGGATATTTATTCTTCACAAGATGCTTTGATTAAGAGCACGATAATCTCGCACATACGCCAACTGCCGTCTTTCTTTTTAGTGAATAAAACAGACGCTCCCCACGGCGAAACACTACGCCGGATCATATCTTTGGACAAAAGATCGTCCAATTGCTTCTTCAACTCCTCTTGGAAGGGTCGTGCCAACCGGTATGGGGACATTGAAATAGGTCGAGTTCCCGGAATAAGATCAATCCGGAACTCTACCTTCCGCTCTGGCGGCAACCCAGGAAGTTCCACAGGCAAAACATCATGAAACTCATTCACCACAGGAATCTCCTCAATGCGCTGTGAGGAATCAGCCTTCTCGCTAAAAGACCAAAGCAACCCAATGGTTGAGGCCCGAAGTCTGGGAAACAAACTAGCCAATACGAATAAGGAATCGACGCGGTGCATCGCCTCAAACACGGTTCTTTCGGGGCCGGGCTTGCAAGGTCACCGTTTTCCAGAAACAACATATCTTGGCACGGTAATTGAATAACCAGTCCATGCCCAGAATAACGTCGAATGGTGACAACTGAATTACCATAAGATTAGCCGTGAAGTTCTCATCATCAATAGTGATAGAACAGCCCGGACAAGCTGTAGAACTAGAAATAAGACCCCCCGGAGAACTAACTACCACAGACTCAGAAATACGCTGCAACCTCAAACTCGCCCTTCTAGCAAACTCCAAAGACACAAAAGAATAGGTAGCCCCTGAATCAAAGAGAACTAAAGCATCATGCGAATCAACTAGTAAAGTACTGTCACCACATCAGACGCCCCAAAGTTCTTTGGAGTAGGCATGGCGTAATCTGCCGGTGGTCTTGGGAGCGTAAGACGACCGACACTCTGAGTAGGGTGAACAGGAGCTGCAGCAGGTGAAGCGAGTGTCGGTGGTGCAGACGGAACGGGGTTCCAGTAGAACCCTGCAGGAGGTGCGGGAGTAAATGCTGCCGAATGAGCCCATCTGAAGAGAACGAGGTGCGAGAACAGCAGACTAGGGTCTCAATCAAGCCCGAGGAGCACCTTTGCCGAGGCGGCTGCTGGGGTGGCTCCCATTTGATAATGCTCGATGGGTTACCTACATCTTGTCGACTTGTGGCCATCCGGCCACACCGATTTACATGTCCCTTTGAAAGAACACTCGATGCCCGGTGCTCTCCACCACACCAAGCATTTCATACCTTGACTGGAGCGGGGCGATCCGAGGTGCGGTGACGAAGAACGTGGCGAAGAGGAAGATCCCATCTTTGAACAGTATGGGTATCTTGACCCCGAAACCTCTTGGGAGCAGTGTTGAGATGACCCACCTCCCCACCAAAACTCCGTTTCGACCACCACGGAACCTCCAGCGAGAGAGGGGCCGCTAGCGACCGCCTCGAGAAGAGAGATCTCTCTCGGCTCCATCCCCTAGCACCTTTCGACCACGGAGCTGAAATCGCAAAGCCAATCGCCCCTAGGGCGTGGCGATACTCGGAATGAGACCCTGCGGAACCTCTTGGCCTTTTCTCGATCATCATTGGCCACACCGGTACAAAGCGTGCAGGTTGTTGAATCGACCTCGTACTCGACAATCGACATCTTCCCTTGAACAAATGTCGTGATGGATCGCTCCATCCTCTCAACAAAGGAATCCGGATAGAATTTGGTCTTGAAGCGCTCCACGAATACCTCCGGTGGCGGGTCCTGTCTTTGGGTCTGGCAGATAGGACTCCCTCCCACCAGATATCGGCTTGACCCTTGGTTGAAAGACCACGAACCCGCCTTCTGCTACTGAAGTCATCTCTAAGGCACGAATCTGTCTCTCCATGTATCGCAACCAATCTGCGGCTGAACCGGAGTACTGCTTCTGTCGAAGGTGTCGAGACGGGCGACATCCACTCGCGGAGACTCATCCTAGCCTCGGGTGGATTTGCTCAAAGAAGTTCCGCCACCGGTCTTGGCCGCGGCAGAATGGTACTGCACTTGTCGACGGAGTTCTGGTTCTCCTCTGAAGATTCTCGAATGATGGCGGTGACGCGCTCGAGCTTCAATCTGTCCGTGGCGGTGAAGCAACCCCTCGGCGCAACACCAGTAGTCTCCTCGGACGAAGATGAAGACACCGCCGGTTCACGTCCACGACCACGGCCACGGCCACGGCCCCGGCCCGGTGGACGACCACGTCCACGGGCCGTGCCACGAACATTGCCACTACCTCTCGCCATCTAAGAACATCCAAAGCATAAAACTAAACATTTAGCTTAATAGTAATAGAAGCACAGGAACAATTCAACAATTACTCAACAGATGAATCATAACATTTGGAATGCGGAAGCCACTTAATTACCCATCCCACCCATCATGCACGAGGTGTCATGTTAATAGATTAATTACCACGGACCTAAAGCCGCTCGATACCAATCAGAACACCCTGTGCCAACAAGGGCACAGAACGCTACTAATCTAACAGTTATCAAAATTGAAATGGAAGACAAAATAAATCCTAAATTTGTGAGAACCTCCCTCAGACAATAAGCTATCTGAGGTTCCAACAACAAAAAACATCAAGATAATAATGAATTCAATAGTTATCGAGAATCCTCACAGAGTATAAACCGATCTCAAGCAACCTCACAAAGAATGAACTAAGTTCACACTCAAGATTTAACCAACCTTAAAGGAGAAGGGTTTTCGGTCACAACCAACCCAAGCATTATTACAGGTTCATCAATATTGAATGGTTAAATCAAACTAAAATGAAATCTGAACTTGTATAAAGTCTTTGTGAAAGGGTAGTGTGTGTCTATTCCTCCCCATGGAGCCAACCTCAAGGATCACCTAAAAAACAACAACGCAAGAGTGAGTCCGAGACTCGGCAAATACTGAAAGTAATAAAATACAAACAACAATCCATGGATAAGACAACATCATCGGAGAATATGAATGAATTGCAGAACAAGTATTTGAATAAATGCAATGAATGAATTGGATGGAAGGAAGGGACTACACACATGCATATACCGGTATTGCTGGTGACACACCCGTCGGTGTTCACCTAAGCCCGCACTTAACAAAGTCACGGGACCCAAGCCCGTCTGAAGAACGTTTAAATGCGGTGTCCCTAATCGCCCACATTGGAATGGTGGGTCTTACGTGCCCATCTTTGGAATTGATGGGTCTTATACAATGATCCACTCCCGTGGATGAAATATGAAATGTGGGTGTTGAGTATGACATATGAATATTGAACAATAAGAAACATGCTCACTAATATGGAGGTAACCACATGGATTGAATACGAACATTTAAGAATCAACAAGGTACTTAGAGGTACAATACCAACAGCAAGCATACCACATGTCATAATCCTAGGAACACTAAGGTACTTGCCTTTAGCGCTGCGACACGTTAGTAGGCAATTGCGGTGCTCCCAAACCTGAAGCTTCACCTCCTAATCAAACAAATAACTGAAATAAGGATCGATTTAACACGACAATACTAGATAAAGTTCTACAACGCTCCCCCGGCGATTCAAAATTTAACTAGAAACTCTAAACTGAGAATCAACACATTCTGCCCTAAACCACCCCTGGGCAGCAGCACGGTAAATGGCATAACTCTTGATCTGGAACTCCAAATGAGGTGAACCCAGTTTCTGTGGACTCTTAACTGACAAACCCACAATACTCTAGTTGACAAGATAATTTGATTCGGCCAATTTAATATGTTAACAGACAGATGAACTTTCGGCATGAAAACTGTTTAACAGACTAAACGGCAACACTAATACGATCATAACTTTTAATCTATAACTCCGAATTGATCATTCTTTATCAATCCGGAAAGGTTATCAAATTACCTACAATAACCTAGTTGGGAGAAAACCCAGATTCTTCCAATTACAATTTCATAATTTACGAATTAACACAACAGTTTAATCTCGTCTGGAATCTAGATAGCAGATACTGAAACGGTCATATCTTTTGACTCGAATGTCCGAATTAGGTGTTCTTGGCGGCCACGGAAAGCTAAAAACATTATCTAACTATTTCCAAGAGATGGACATCTAGAATTCTGTCTCTAAGAACCTAAATTCGATCACGCAAGGTACTGGACAAGGTCTACTGGCAGTGAAACAATACAACCCAAATAATAGAATTAGTGAAACGTGACTAGCTAATCATGGAGCACCATTAATTAAACTCTCCCAACCACCCAATCAATGGACACAAACAGCACTAAATATCCTGCTACTAGAAAGATCCTAGCACTAGCAACGTGAGCATGCATCTCCCAATAAAATAATCCAAGCTCTACCTGCACCATCGATTAAAAAACTCAAGCAGTGTAATCAAGACAAAACTCTAGCCGTAGTAATCCAGGGAAAACGATATTCGGGAACTGACCAACCGATGCAAAGAAGATCAGCAGCTCCACGCGGCCGACGTCGCCGCCCAGCAGTGGTGTCATCTTGCAGCAAGGCTTCATCTTGCCGGAACCAAGGCGGCGGCAGCTTCATAGGGCGGTCGCAAGGCGGCTCTCAGGAGAATGGCGGCGCACAGGGAAAACAAAAGACCTGGTAGGGCTTGCCTTCCTCTACCCTCTTATGTGGTTTCCTACTTGGGCCAAAAAAAATTATGGGCCGAAAGCCCACGCTCTAATGCATCTTTCAAATTCTGAATTTTCATTTCATTTCTAATTCTATTTAATATCAGTACTAATCACTTACTTGTTTAATTTAATTTTTTTTATATAAACGGGGTACTACACTCTCTCGCCTTCTCGTGGCCGGATTTCGCGAAGAAACGCCGCCAGCCGTGAAGCTTTCCACCGCAACCGCCACCACCGTTGAGCCTCCTCCGCCGCCTTTGACCTCTCCTCTGGCATCGCCAAGATGAGGGCCACCCCGTGCGCACCTCCCCGTCCCCGGAGCCTTATTAGAGCGCCACCGCCACGTTCAACCGTCGTCGTCGCCGCATTTTCTCCTCACCAGCGACCTTCCTGTGCCACCATGTCCTCCAAACCATGTGCATCAGGATCCCCTTGCTCCCCTCTAGCCGCCGGTGCCCTCGCCGCCGGCCATCTCCCAGCCAAACGCCGGGACCCTTGGTCCTCGTGCGCCGCTGGCTTGGGTCCGACGTGGCCAAGCCACGTGGCACCAGTCACGCCTGGTCGTCGATGTACGTCGACCCTCAGCGATGTGTCACCACAAGACCAAGGTGGCATTTACACCGGATTTACTTTAGAAAATTAATTCGGAAAAATCAGCAAATCCCCAAATCTATCATTTCATGTGTTTTTCCCACTTCCTTTGGCCATAACTTATTCATTTGAACTCCGATTCAAGTGATTCAAATTTCTAAATTAATCTAAATTCCTTGTATTCCTACTAGTATTTATTTAGTATTTATTTGGATTTCATTTGAAATTTTTTTATTTATTTAGCTTTGTTCACACGTATAGATTCCGGTGTTTCGGAAGACTTCGTGGACCCAACGACCGACGCACCTCAACTCTTCAACGAAGGCAAGGCATAGACCTTTGATCATATTGAACCCATCTTTATAAAAGTATATTGTTTAATATAAACATGCATTGCAATTTTATAATAAATGGTTTCAGGAATTAGTTAAATACCTAATTGCCATTATACCTCCTTGCTAAATTGCATCGACATGTATCCTTCAATGACATAAATCCTTGGACACCCTAGGACGGTTAATTATTAGTTGGACATGATGGTAATACCAACTTGGGTATCGTGTTATGCTTAGCCAATGCTTTAGTTATACGATAGACTCACGATCACATACTCAAATTTAAGAATGTTGAATTTGACTAAAGGAAATTATGGAACCGTGGCGGAGCCACTTTTGATAAAAGATATTGTGCCATGGCTAAGGTGGTCATTTGGCCGGGTTGAACGAAAATGATTTAAGCTCGCGGGAGTGGTTGGATGGAAAAGGAGGAATGCGCGAGGCAATGCGGGAGGCATATTATTAGGGTACGGGAGGTACTTAGGTGCGCGAGGCACATAGAATGCTGAAAGCCTCGCCTGAGCAACCAACTAAGAACTTAACCTTGAACCATTGATCTGGGTCATCTCGTGCAACCATATGTCCAGGATGGGGTGGACCGGGTGTAATAATTAGAGAAGCCTGAGTCGGTTCTGTGTTGATGGGAATGGCACAAGAGGGGGCATGAATCCGAGGGGTATAGCCCAACGGAAGCGAAACCTTAGCGAGAGCAGAACCGAGTCAAGTGGACCTTTGTAAAGACCTGGTGGTGGTCTCTACTTGATTCACACGTCCAAGGAAACGTGTGTCGTATCAAGCGATCACCTCCTGTGGGTAAAGTGTGCAACCTCTGCAGAGTGTAAAACTATTCGAATAGCCGTGTCACCGGTTATGGACATGCCCGGTGATTTCATGCAAGGGGTAGACTTTTGTCGAAAATGATGGAATGGGTTGGTTGAATCTTGTAGATGGTTGATGGTTGGGAAGTGAACGGGGTGTTCACTAGTTGTTTCAAAGAAAATTGATTACTTGTGTATTAATCTTTTAAATTGGGCTTTGCAATCTGCTTACTGTATTTAATGTCAAATATTGATTTTTGCAAAATAGCCATAAAGCTATCCTTGTCAAACCTTGCATGAATATTACTTGCATACATTTCTCTACGACTTGATGAGTACATTCAAAGTACTCACGGCTTTATGCCCTCTGGTTAATCAGTCACTGAAGAAGAACCTGGAAGCAACGAGTTCTATGAAGAAGACTTCTTTGAAGACTATGCGAATTAGGTCGCGTCCTCCACTCGATTGCGTGTGGGCATGTTAGGTGACCTCCACCGGATGTTTGGTTTCCGCTGCAAGCTTCCTTTTGTTGTTAAGCCCTGCGTGGCAAACTTTGTAAGACTTGACCATAAGGTCCTTTTGCTATTTAATATTAATTTGTCTGCTTCATCTGTAGTTTGGTGTACGATTTTGATTACACCAATGTTGCAACTATGTGCACTAGCTACTGATCCAGGGAATAGTGCAGATGTATACAGAGGGTCCTGGATCCAGAGATCCGGGGTCCCGATAGAGGTGGTATCAGAGCTGTGTCGACTGTAGAACGCAACCATAGTTAGCATGGTCGTTTAGTCAAAAGTTTCAAAATTTATTTTATAAATCAAACCAACCCTATAACTTGAATAGTTGTTCTTCTCTCGTCTTATTCTATTCTTTCTCATCTTATTATATTCTTTACTCATCTTATTCTAATATCTTCTCATATTATTTTTAGGTTCTCATATCTTACCTTTTCTGAAACTTTGTTTTTAAATTTAAATTGACCCCCTCACCCCGATAATCTCTATAGGATCGATTCCTCAACGATCAAAGCACTGGGTGACCTGGAAGTTCCAAGACCTGCCATTTGTATCAAGTTGACCGTCCCTATAAGTTAGATAGAAATGCTTTAGGAAAGTGGCCCTTTCTCAGTTTCAGTCTCGTTTAGTCTACGTAATGGGATCTTTTGCTAGAGTGCCGCGTTTTATTGCTTCTTAATAGCTTTCCAGCTATTTGCCCTTTGGGTTTAACCGACTTTCCCCAGTTAGGATGCTTCTGTCTTTCTTCCTTGATTCTCTCTCGTCTAGTGTGCTTTTCCTTCTCACCTATTATGCTTTCTCCTTCTCATCTATGAAACCTGTGAAGAATTATTGGAGATTGTTCAAGCAGGCAAGTCGCTGGGAAGCTACTCTTTTTGGGAATAACTAGTGTGTTTGGATGCCAAGCTAGGTAGCTCTGGAGAATCATTGATAAGACTGATTTTGAGAATTGAAGATTTTAGGATTTGCTGATGTTATCAGAAGTTATTGTGGATATTAGAGTATAGTGATGGATAAGTCTTGATTATGAATGGTTTAAAGAATAGCAGATTGGTGGATTATATAGATTATGCAGAAAGAAAATGATCGTGGAGGAAAATTTTGATTGATCATGAAGGATATAGGAATCTGAAGTACCAATTTGATTGTTAGGAGAAATTGGATTTTCATCGGATCTTAAGTTGATTATGATGTTGGTTGGAAACTTGGAATTGGCATATGTGTGCAGAAAATGTAAAGAGAAAAATGCGAAAGGAATTGGATTTTTATGTTGATTCATGATATTAATTTAGGTAGAATTGGTGGAATATTGATTGGATTATAGAAATACATGATTATTGGATTACAGAAATATAATTAGCGAAGGTTGGATTTTAGAAATAATATAATTGGTGGAAATTGGATTTTAGAAATATACCTTTGATGGATTAAAGAAATATATCTCAGATGGATTATTGGAATAAATCTCTGGTGGATTATAGAAATTGTTGGATGTTGGATGTTAGAAATATATTACGGTTGGATTTAATTAAAGAATTATATGATTATTGAAGATTGGATTATAGGATTACCAATTCATGATATTGATTTTGGCGGATTAGGATGAATCAAGAAGTATGGAATTAATTGGATGTGTTGGTCATGTTGGACTTAATTGAATATGATTAAATAGAGAAGTTGGATTTAAAAGAAATTTTGGTTGGACTATACAGCTATGTCTCGATCGGATTATAGAATTGTATAATTGTTAGATAGATGGTGATAAAATAATTTGGCAGATTAAATTTGAATTTATGGGTTATAAGCAGTCTTTTGGAAGGTTCTATAATAAAGATATTGGATTTATACAAAGAACTTCTCGAGGGATGCAATTGATAAATATGCTTGAGAAATTTCGTGGATAATGTTGTGGATTTAGTCGAGAAATTTGAAGAGAGCAATTGCGCGATTATAATCTTTGGAGGATTTTATTTCCAAAATGGATATAGTGAATATAGCATGATCTTGGAGTTTATCGGATTGGAAGATGTGATTTTGCTACTGGATTTTTATGGAATTGTACAGAACAAATCATACAATCAAAGTGATGAATGGTGGGATTATTGAAGCTTATGTCCAAGAAAGATTGTGAATTATGTTGTCTTATCGATAGACCGTGGATTGATGGATTTCTAAGAAATGGATCTAGCAAATTTAGGAAGGCAGTTTAACAGCTTTTAGTTGGCACTCCAGCACATAGTTGAGACCTAGTGGTTTGGCATCAGTTTACTGTATTGAAGCTACCACCGCAGCTGTTAAAGGTGCACAACGTCTTTACTTCGAGCCGCAGCAGAAGAAATGCCTCGGGGTACTAGAAGAGCGGATGTCTCCGAAGGAAGTTGATTTCACGAAGGATGAAGTTGAACGCCATACCTGGAGCAGGACGATAATGTCTGCGAAGAGCAATGAAGCAAACAGTCAAAGAAGGAAGCAGCATGGAAAACCAAGAGCCGAGTTTCCCGACCTTTCTTTGTAGTCTCCCCGAATCTCGGGGTCGAGATTCCCTTTAAGGTGTGTAGGTTTGTAACATCCCAAATTTCTGGGGTTTTTGAAAATTTTCAAAACTTAGAAAGTAACCATTTGATTTTATTAATTTGTCAAAGCTTAACTTGTAATTTAGAATTTTAAAAGTGATTTAATTTGAATTAATTAAAACTTCAACTAATGCAAGTTGGTTTAGTTGAGTTTTGTTGGATTTTAAAATTGGTTTTTCCTTTTGCCCTAAGTTAAAAATAATTAATTACAAAAATTAAAAGCAATAGTTAAGCTGAAAATATTTTTATTAAGTTATAAATAATTCAAGAGATTTCTGTGAATTTTTCTTGAATTTTTGGACGTCTTTAACTATTTTCTAAAAAGGTTTTTGCTTTTCTGGTATTTTCTAAAATAAAAAATCCTCAAAATCCCCTTCTACTGTTTGGGCCTAATTCCTTCGGCCCAATCTCCCTCCCCCTCGCGAGGCCCACGTCGGCCCATTCCGTGCGCAGCGCCCCCCTCGATTGGACACCGTCTGATCTGGATCGGACGGTGGCAACTTTGTCGCTTGTTGTCTCTCTCTCTCTCTCGTGACGATGGGCCGCCTTGTCGGCGCCCTTGGTCGTCTTCTTCCTCCCTGTGCCCAGGCCCGTGTCCGCCTCATCAAGAAACTTCACGAGCAGCTCGCTCCTCGCCATGACCTAGCACCTACCTGTCCCTTTCGATTCTGGCCTTTGTCCCGCCTCGCCACACCCGTGCGCCCCGCTTTTCCCTTTCCTCCGTGCGGTCAAGCCCGCACCCACCGCTCGCCATTAAAGGCCAACAAGCCCTCCTTGTCGTCCTCCTCCCTCAGCCCTCCCCGCGCCTACTTAAGGAGCGCACCAGGACCGCCTTGAGCCCCTCTACCTCCTCCCCCCACTCACTCTCCCTCTCTCACCTTCTCGTGGCCGGATTTCGCAAAGAAACGCCGCCAGCGGTGAAGCTTTCCACTGCATCTGCCACCGCCGTTGAGCCTCCTCCGCCGCCTTCAACCTCTCCTCTGGCATCGCCAAGACGAGGGCCACCCCGTGCGCACCTCCCCGTCCCCGGAGCCTTACCGGAGCGCCGCCACCACGTTCAACCGCCGCGACCGCCGCATTTTCTCCTCACTGATGACCTTCCTGTGCCACCGCGTCCTCCAAACCGTGCGCATCAGGATCCCCTTGCTCCCCTCTAGCCGTCGGTGCCCTCGCTGCTAGCCATCTCCTAGCTAAACACCAGGACCCTTGGTCCCCGTGCGCTGCCGGCTCGGGTTCGACGTGGCCAAGCCACGTGGCACCAGGTCACGCCCGGTCAGTGGCCACGTCAGCCCTCTGCTGACGTGTCAGCCCAGTCAGCGCCGCGTGGCATTTACACCGGTTTTCCTCTAGAAAATTAATTCGAAAAAATCAGGAAATCCCCAAATCTATCATTCATGTGTTTTTCCCACTTCCTTTGGCCATAAGTTCTTCATTCGAACTCCGATTCGAGTGATTCAAATTTATAAATTCATCTAAATTCCTTGTATTCCTACTAGTATTTACTTAGTATTTATTTGGATTTTATTGGGAGTTTTTTTTATTTATTTAGCTTTGTTCGCACATATAGATTCCAGTGTTTCGGAAGACTTCGTGGACCCAACGACCGACGCACCTCAACTCTTCAACGAAGGCTAGTCGTAGACCTTTGATCATATTGAACCTATCTTTATAAAAGTATATTGTTTAATATAAACATGCATTGCAAATTTTATAACAAATGGTTTCAGGAATTAGTTAAATACCTAATTGCCATTATATCTCCTTGCTAAATTGCATTGACATGTATCCTTCAATGACATAAATCCTTGGACACCCTAGGATGGTTAATTATTAGTTGGACATGATGGTAATACCAACTTGGGTATCGTGTTATGCTTAGCCAATGCTTTAGTTATACGATAGACTCACGATCACATACTCAAAGAATGTTGAATTTGACTAAAGAAAATTATGGAACCGTGGCGGAGCCACTTTTGGTAAAAGATGTTGTGCCATGGCTAGGATGGTCATTTGGTCAGGTTGAACGAAAATGATTTAAGCTCAGGCGAGTGGTTGGATGGAAAAGGAGGAATGCGCGAGGCAATGCGGGAGGCATATTATTAGGGTACATGAGGTACTTAGGTGCACGAGGCACATGGAATGCAGAAAGCCTCGCCTAAGCAACCAACTAAGGACTTAACCTTGAACCATTGATCTGGGTCATCTCGTGCAACCACATGTCCAGGATGGGGTGGACCGGGTGTAATAATTAGAGAAGCCTGAGTCGGTTCTGTGTTGATGGGAATGGCGCAAGAGGGGGCATGAATTCGGGGGGTATAGCCCAACGAAAGAGAAACCTTGGCGAGAGCCAAACCGAGTCAAGTGGACCTTTGTAAAGACCTGGTGGTGGTCACTACTTGATTCACACGTCCAAGGAAACGTTTGTCGTATCAAGCGATCACCTCTTGTGGGTAAAGTGCGCAACCTCTGTAGAGTGTAAAACTATTCGAATAGCCGTGTCCCCGGTTATGGACATGCCCGGTGATTTCACGCAAGGGGTAGACTTTTGTCGAAAATGATGGAATAGGTTGGTTGAATCTTCTAGATGGTTGATGGTTGGGAAGTGAATGGGGTGTTCACTAGTTGTTTCAAAGAAAATTGATTACTTATGTATTAATCTTTTAAATTGGGCTTTGCAATCTACTTACTGTATTTAATGTCAAATATTGCTTTCTGCAAAATAGCCATAAAGCTATCCTAGTCAAACCTTGCATGAATATTACTTGCATACATTTCTCTGCGACTTGCTGAGTACATTCAAAGTACTCACGGCTTTATGCCCTCTGGTTAATCAATGACTGAAGAAGAACCTGGAAGCAACGAGTTCTATGAAGAAGACTTCTTTGAAGACTATGCGAATTAGGTTGCGTCCTCCACTCGATTGCCTGTGGGCATATTGGGTGACCTCCACCGGATGTTTGGTTTCTACTACAAGCTTCCTTTTGTTGTTAAGCCCTACATGGCAAACTTTCTAGGACTTGACCATAAGGTCCTTTTGCTATTTAATATTAATTTGTCTGCTTCATCTGTAGTTTGGTGTACGGTTTTGATTACACCAATGTTGTGACTGTGTGCACTAGCTACTGATCCAGGGAATAGTGTGGATGTACACAGAGGGTCCTGGATCTGGAGATCGGGGGTCCCGACACATCTTGACCGTCAGGACCTCCCTTGTGTTCATCTTTACCGTTAGGACCTCCCTTGTGTTCATCTTGACCGTCAGGACCTCCCTTGTGTACATCTTGACCGTCAGGACCTCCCTCGTGTTCCATCTTGACCGTCAGGACCTCCCTTGTGTTCATCTTGACTATCAGGACCTCCCTTGTGTTCCATCTTGACCATCAGGACCTCCCTTGTGTTCATCTTGACCATCAAAACCTCCCTTTTGTTCCATCTTGACTATCAGGACCTCCCTTGTGTTCCATCTTGACCATCAGGACCTCCCTTGTGTTCATCTTGACCGTCAGGACCTCCCTTGTGTTCCATCTTGACCGTCAGGACCTCCCTTGTGTTCTTCTTGACCGTCAAGACCTCCCTTGTGTTCCATCTTGACCGTTAGGACCTCCCTTGTGTTCATCTTAACCGTTAGGACCTCCCTTGTGTTCATCTTGACCGTTAGGACCTCCCTTGTGTTCCATCTTGACCGTCAGAACCTCCCTTGTGTTCCATCTTGACCGTTAGGACCTCCCCCTGTGTTCATCTTGACCGTCAGGACCTCCCCCTCAGTCCAGACCTTCCCATTTGTTCGGACCTCCCCGCCTATCGATCCTTTTCTCTCTCTCCGCGAGCGCGCTTAGTCCGAGCCGTCCAATCGTGCTTGAACGGTCCGATGGCGCTATGCCGCTCCACCGGTCTGAACGTCCCATCATTTTTGGATCATCCAATCGAGCTTGGATGGCCTGATTTGATGAAGCGTTTGGGTGGTCTGAACATTCACATCATTTTGAACCGCCTGATCAAAATCGGATGGCCCCGCTTCGCCACGCTTTACCTTGTTCCTTAGGACCTCCCCGTCCTCAGAATCTTGTGGTCTTTTTTTGCAAAGACCACCCTCCTAATCTTTTTGCAAAGACCACCCTTTTGGGGTCACGACCTCCTCGTGGTCTTTTTGCAAAGACCACTGTAACACCCTGATTTTAGAGCCTCTTTGAAAATTTCAAAATAAAAAGAACCATTTTGTTTTGATGAGAATTCAAAGCTTAACTCAAAATTTTTAGAATGGATATCAATTGACTAACTCAAACTTCAACTAAAGACTCTCTGTTGGTATGTTGGATTTGTTGGAGTTTTGGTTATCTCTTCCTTTTTGTGCTGATTTCGTTCATCTTTGGTCCAGACCTCCTTAGGTCTAGACCTCCCTCTTTGATTCTTCTCTAGCTTAGACCTCTCCAGGTCTAAACCTCCCTCATGTTCATTTGAACTCATTCTTTGTTCTATTGGAACCTCTCTATGTCCATTTGGACTTCCCCATTGGTTTTGATCTTTGCATACGTTCTGGAAATTCCACACCGTTTTGTTGCAACCGGAACTACCGGAGAGCGGTGGTACCGCTCCCAAGCTGTGGTGTTCCCGTTTCTCAAAAACTCTCAAAACCAGTGAGTGGACCTTCCCGTGCTCCTTGAACCTCCTTGAACTCGTTTGGACCTCCCTGTGTCCTTTAGGATCTCCCCTCGTTCATTTGGACCTCCTCTGCGTTCACTTGGACCTACCTCGCATCCGTTCGAGCCTCCCGTATGATCTAGACCTCTATCACTTTTGTACCATTCGATTTGTGTTGGACGGTTTGATCTTGTTGGCACGTTCACTCGATCCAAACGACCCATCCTCTCTCTACCCTCCGATCTGCATGGGACGGTTTGGTTTAGTTGGCTCATTTGCTTGGTCTGAACGGCCCAACTGTTTTGGCCCGTTCGATTGAAATCCAGCAGCCCCTGCTCCTCCCGCTTCTTATCTCTCTTTCGCTGACCTCCCTTTTTTGGATCTTGACCATTAAGACCTACCCTTTGGAGATCTTAGCCGTCAGGACCTCCCTTGTTTAGATCTTAACCGACAAGACCTCCCCTTTGGAGATCTTAGCCGTCAGGACCTCCCTTGTTTGGATCTTGAGCGTTAAGACCTCCCCTTTGGAGATCTTAGCAGTTAGGACCTCCCTTGTTTGGATCTTGACCGTTAAGACCTGCCCTTTGGAGATCTTAGCCGTTAGGACCTCCCTTGTGGATCTGACCGTCAGGACCTCCCCTTGTGGATCTGACCATCAGGACCTCCCCTTTGGAGATCTTAGCCATCAGGACCTCCCTTGTTTGGATCTTGACCGTTAAGACCTCCCCTTTGGAGATCTTAGCCGTCAGGACCTCCCCTTGTGGATCGGACCGTCAGGACCTCCCCCTTGTGGATCTGACCGTCAGGACCTCCCCATTGTGGATCTGACCGTCAGGACCTCTTCTTGTGGATCTAGCCGTCAGGACCTCCCCCTTGTGGATCTGACCATCATGACCTCCCTTTGTGGATCTGACCGTTAGGACCTCCCCCTTATGGATCTGACCGTCAAGACCTCCCCGTCCCTTGGATCTCCTAGCCCTCTGGACCTCCTCCCAGTCTTTTTGCAAGGACCCCTTTGCGAGTTGAGGTCCCCTTGTGATCAGGACCTCCGGTCTTGTGCTCGGACCTTCCCCGTGGGTCAAGACCTCCCCTGACCTCTGCGCGATCTCCTCTAGGTCTCCACAGGGCCTCCCCTTGAGCTTTGACTGGTCTCATTCGTCAGTCACGCCTACTTTCTTTATCCTTTGACCATGTCCTTAGCACTTGGAAGTCTTCAAGCATTTAATGCCTATTGTGTCGCATTAAATGCTACCACCTTTTGGCAGCACTGGTCTATCTTATGTCTCATCTTTTACCTACTTCTATCATTTCCTTCACTTACTTTTGAGCCCGAGAGCCCTTGGGCAATCTCAGCGGCTCTGGCTATATAAGCTTGGGCAGCCATTCCTCTTTACCTTTTCTCATCTTCCCTCTCTGGCTCACCCGATCAACCCTTGGACCTCCTTCCAAGCTCTCTAGAGCTCCCCTCTAAAGCCTCGGATCTCCTCCAGCAAGCTCCTTGGAACTTCCCCTGATCACCTAGCCTGTTTGTTGGTTTTATTTTAGTGTTTTATTGGAGTTTCTTTGGATCTTATTTGAGCTCTATTTGAGTTGTTTTGTTTTCCACCGTGTAGATTGCGAAGGCACCGAAGAGCAAAAGTTCTTTGAGGAGGAAGAAGACACCCAGGCCTTTGAGCAAGGCAAGTTACACCCTTGACCATGTTGTACCCAGTATTTCAACATATTTATGTTCCTTTCCAAATAATAATGCATGCCTACTTTACTTAGATATTTCAATACCTGTCTTTAAATTCATAGTTATGCCTAATTCCTTTGTATGGCCACTGTCGACATTGAACTAATCTATTGTCACCCTAGATAAAAATCTGGTTTTTGCAATAGTGAGAACCAGAGGCATTTGAAAAATGTACGCTTAGTTTTGCTTAGATCAAAACTGTAACATCCCCAAAATTAATTAATGATAATTAGTATGCATCTTATCAGCATGCATGACATTTTGGAAATATTTGCATCATTTATTGCACTTGAAAAATCTCAAAACAATATTAAACCTACACTTCAAAATTTAACTCCAAAAGAAAACAAGAACAAAAACTTTCGATTATCATCTGGAACTAATTATTCAAATAATAGAATAATTATCATGAATAAATATATTTTTCCCAAATTTGTGGAACTTAAATTGACCCAAAGAAAATTCAAACTCAAATCAATAACCTATTCCAAGTTTGAATTTAAACTAAGCAAATAAATAATGAACAGTAATGTTTAATAATTTTTATGAACACTAGGATGTCCCAGGAACACCTCTGAATTATTTCAGAATTTATAGAATTTTATTTATATTTTTTAAGCATCGGTCAAATCTATTGAACTTTGGTCAAATCTAGAATTCTAAAACCTAACATTTGTTCTTATGGCTGAGCTGTCATTGTTTTATTACGACTGAGCTCGATTTATAATGACCTCGAATACGATATACTGATAATAAAGTATCTTGTTCATGTCATTCTTGTTCATCTTGGCAAATTAGGCAATTTGTTACAACCTAATTTCCCAAATTTCTATTATCAATTTCAACTTGACCAAAAATTTCAAAAGGAAATACCATCCAATGTTGGTATTATGGTAGGAAATATTTTAATAGAAAATCAGATAAATTATTATGGCCAAAAATAAATTTTGTTGAATTTTTAGAAATTATTTTGATTTTCATAAAAATAGTTGTCTTTAAATAAATCCTAGTTGGTCTAAATAAATTAATTATGTATTTCTAAAGAAGAAACTGGGATTTCAAAATTTATTTGGGAAGTATATTATTCGATAGCAAGCCTGCAAAATTTCAAGATTTTACAAATTTATTTACTATATTTAAAGGCCTTGGTCAAACCTGTTTAAAATTCAAATAGATCTCGGTCAAAGCGCTCACTTAAACTCAAACTTAATCTTGTGCGACTCGGCCTCACTTGGTTGGGTCCAACCGAGGTACTGGTCGGCCCGACACGTTCGCGCCGATCCCAACCTCCAAATAAACGTGGCCGTTGATCTCATAGCAAGCGGACGGGATTTGCGATCTGTGCGGGTCATCCCACACGCTTCAAATCGATTTCCACCGTTGGATCCTCTTTGAACCGTTCGGATCGAAGTGCGCCGGACCATCCGCCGTCTCCAATTTAGCCGTTGGATCTCAATTCGGCGGCATCGTATCCTTTCTTCATCTCTGAAGCCCTCCTCATCTCCGCCACCGTTGGATGCGTAATGGACCATCGGATCGCATGTAATGATCGGACCGCGACAGCTTCCCCATTGAATCGCGATCGTTAAACTGAATCCGACGGCTCGCGTGAGTTGTAACCTTCGACCGCTTCAGACCCGCTTTCGTCCGAGTCGTTATTTGAAATCGTGTGGCTCACGTGGGTTTGAAGGTTCGACTACCTTGGAGCTTCCTTTGATCGTGGCCGTCCCGAGGTAGATCGCCGGTCCATAATCCATAATATCGATTCAAGATGTGCCTTTTTCCTCCGCGATCGCAGACCGTTCGTGGATCGATCGAGGGCTCTTGTTCTTGAGATTGGTATGTACACCTTGCATGGCTCTAATGACCTTGGACCCCACATGTCGTGGCGCTTTTGCTTTCTGTGTGCGTTGCATGGCATGAAACGACCCTAGGGCCCACTTTCGGCGATGACGAGCTTTTGATTCATTCTTGTCTTTGTGTGCATTGCATGGCTTTGGGGCCCACATGTAAGTGATAGATTTTTGTTTTCTCCTTAGTTTTTCCACCTTAAGCTCTGTGGTGATCGAAATGGTAGTGATGAATAGTCCTTTGGAGGATATTTTCTCCAAATCTCTATCCTTAATGCCACCTCAACCCATTCTAGAGAATTCTCGGTTGTGCAGAGGACCTTATCTCTATATAAACCCTAGTTCTTTTCTCTCTGCCATTGTTGACCAAAGAAAGAGCTTCCTGACCTTGTCCTTCTTCACGATGAAGCATTCTTGTTCTTCTATCTTGCTCAACTTCAAGAAAGCCTAAATCACATACTAATATGATTTTGGGCATTTCTTGTAGGTTGGGTTTAAGGTCATTTCCTTGGTGGACTTCAACCGTGGGGCATCACCTTGGTGAAAACTTCATCTGGGTGAGTTAAGTCCATCTTTTTCCATCAAGAAAGTGGTGAATGGCCTTTTCATCTTAGATACATCATTTTCTCTTTTGTGCGAGATCAAAGATTAAAGTTGAATCTTTACTATCTTAACCTAGAACTAATCTTTTCTTTCTAAACCCTAGTGGTAAGTCTCCATTTTGCTTCATATCATTATAAGCTCTTTGAGAACATCACTCACTGTGTACATCACTCACCGATCATGTGATGCTTCAACCTTTCTTTAACTGGAAAGTTATATTTTAACTTTTAGGTCTTTCATGTCGTTTTCAAAATTTAGGGCTTCTCATGATAACTTATCATCTTGCTTAGGTTCTAACTGAACCTAGTATCATAAATATACCATCTTTCTTTTATCGGGATCATCCATTTAGTTAGTAGGGCGAAATTCTTCTCTGTCATATTTTGTCGGCCAAAACCGACAATTAGCTAATTTCAATTCTTTCTTTACTCTGGCGGTTAGGGTTAGTAATAAGGACTTATGGTCTCAACCACCTTCGAGATAGCCCTTAAAACCATTTAGAATTTTTGGTTAGTGCATCCCTCCATAGCGGTAAAATCAATTGAATTGCTCTGTTGCTATTTTAGTTAGTAGTCAAATGCAGACCAAACCGAGCGAAGAATAGCGGCGGGAGGCCAAGATTTTAGGTTGTTATTCCTAAGCATTAGCTAACCAGTAAATCACGACATTAGCTTTAGTACACTTAGTTTCGTACAGGAATTCATTCTTATGAAGTAAAACTAGATAATTGATCAAATTGCAAGTTGTCCTGTTCCTGTATAAAAAATTTGATCCTGTAGCTAAATTACATTCCTGTAGCTTTAGACTAAATATAAAATCTGGGTAGTAAGTGTTGAGAGATGCTACATATGGGCTATTATTCTTAGTACATTAGGTATAGCTTAAGCATATTGTTAAATATACATTACCATCTTGATCATATTTTCTCTTATGCACATTGTGTTCCCTGTTTCTTTTACTTGTGTTCATTGGATGTTATTTCTTTTAGAATCTGGACCTTGAATTGGTGGAACCTTTTGTTGAGTTGCAAGAACCTGAACAAGAGGTCATATATTATTGTCAAGGCAAGCTTCCTCTTTGCACCATGTTGAACCTAATCTTTTGAACTTTAGACTTCTAAAATCTGGTGACCTTGTGCATGCAAATTTCTAAAAATCTATTTATGCCCTGTTTCTAGTTAGTTATACCTGAACTTGTGGCTTATCCTTAATTCAACCATACACTCAACCTAAGGTAGTGCTGTGATGTTATAATACTTAATTTTAACTTTTGTAGCCATGCGGTCAATAGAGCGTTAGAGTTTGGCAAGCTTAGCTTGTCGACTTAGGAACAACAAATGATTTATAATGATTTGATCCTTGTTTAGTTTATTTGATTTGGAAATGCTTCTAAATCCTGTTATCAATTAATTCAAATCTGGACAAAGTGGATGCTAGTGATGGTGCCTTTGTGCACTAGATTTGGGAAATGTGGATGTCTTATGCGGATTGATTAAGGATGAACTCGACGGCCCAATTCAAGCTAGCGTGCTTCCACATGCGAAGTATATGGTATTTGTTTGGTTAAGTAAAGGGTTAATGCTATTGAGTTGAATCTGAGAGAGTAAGGACATGTGTATTGATTTCATATGGCATAGATGCTTAAGTCTTGGGCCGTGTCGTATGCCATGTGGAGCTTATATTGATATCGATGTTCTTAGAAGGGTAAGGCGTAGATGTGTTACATCGCATGTGCGTTCCTTGAGGCCCATCATGGTGTAAAATGTGTGTCTAACACGAGTTTGCATTTAATTGATTGGGTCGGCATTCCTGTACAACATGTGAGCCCGGTTGAATGTATGCTATCGATCGGTTTAAGCGGGATTAATCTCACATGGGTCATCCAACTCAATAGTGTTAGCTTGTTGAAAAATACCAAATCTTAGTTTACGGCGGCATACCAAAGGAAGTGTGCTATTGTTCTAGATGGCTTACGGGCTAACTAAGTCATGTGGGTAAAGATGTACACCCTGCGAGGTTAAAACTATTGAATAGCCGTGTCCTGATTCTGGACAACGCTTTGAATTGATGTCACTGTATAGAAGTTATTCTAATTTTGGGTTTTGGGAGTTAAGTTCGGCATGATGATTGTTATGTACAATTAATTGTGAAATGTTATTTATTCTTATTCTTGTTTATGTTTATGATTACACTTATTCCTTTGTTTTAGTCCAAATCAATTTATTAAAAATTCTTTATCAAAACATAGCAATTGTAGGTTAAGATGTATCGCTTTATGCAACAATAAACCATTTAAACCTTCTATTGTCAACCTTATGCATATAAAATCTCTATTCCTTTGTATAGGTTCTAACAAACACTTTCTTTTATTAGTTTGTGTAAGACTTCTTTGAGTACCTTTTCGTACTCGGGGTTTTATGACCCCTTGTTGCAGGTGAAGATGGATATCTTTATGAGTTGCCCTTTGCGCCGAATTGGGTGGCGCTAACGAGTGATGCCAGGTCTAGCCTCCACGCCATAAGCCTGCGGGATGATGGGGCCATTGGTGGTGTTGTTTTTCTCTTTTCGTTTTATTTGTTGATCTTTTGTTAATGACCTAAGGTCATCTGTTCATATTTCGGTTCTTGTAGCAACCTGGTACTGTAGCAACCGAAATTGGAGATGTAATTATTAATGTATAATTATGTGAATGTATGACTTGTATGTGATTGATGCAATGTTGATTAAGGATATATGTGCAATAGTCACTAATCCTGGGAACTATTGCATGGCATATATCCGGGAACCTAATTGTTGGATTGTTACTTGTTATGATTATGCTTCTAGTATGATCTTTATTAAGGACATTACACTGTTCCTTAATTAAGAATTATACTACCTGTATAATTATAATTCGGCGCAATTCCAGTAATTGGGGGTCTCACACCAACGCAACGCGGTTCAACCCAACCCACTAAACCGCACCGCAATCCTGACCGTCCAAATTCCTGTACCGAGCCGTTGGGTTGCATCGCGCCCATTCTTTTCTCAGTCACTGCCGGTGTGCCCGCCCTTCACGCGCCCTTTCTTCAACCTCGGGCAGAGGCGAGCTCAGGAGCTGAGCTCCAAGTGGCCATCGCGCCCTGCCTGCTTCGTCCACGACGTTTCCCCACCGCCCTCCACGACCAATCCGGGAGCATTGCCCATTCACACCATCCCTTTCTCTGTCCTCAAAACCGAATAAGACTCCCTCTCGCCCTCTCTGTCGCTCACTTCCCTTCCCGGCTGAGGAAGAGAAGGAGGCTCTAGCTCCGCCTCCTCTCAGTAAGCTCCACCCGTGACCCCTCTGACCTTCTTGGTCTTCCTCACCGCACCAATTTTTCCCATTTTGAGCCCATGATTTCATGTGTAGCACTCGGAACGCAGGCGTGTCTTCTTCATCTCCGGTGCGCGCTCTGGGGAGCTCCGCCATGCCATTCGAGCACCGGTGAGTCTCAGGCCCTCCAACCTTGTCCCTCGTGTTTGCGTCGTCAAAACGAACTCACCTATGTGTTTAATTGTGTTCTGGTGTAGCACCAAGGGACAATCGGCCCTTCTTCTTCAACTGCGGCAAATCGCCGCCGCCGAGCAATTCGCTTGCTCCGGTGAGACTCCTCCCCAACCTATGTGTCCTTTATCTTCCGAGGGTTCTACTATCTCTCCTCTGAGCTCCCTACCCCTTCTCGTTGCCAGGCTGAGCGTGTCACCGTGGAGCTCCATTGCTGTGCCGTCATCAACCTTGTCCTGACCGTTGTAGCGCTGCTCCGCCTCCATCGGCTGATGCTCCGTGATCCTAGTGGCCGGATGATCACGTTCCCGAGCTCCCTCATCATCCGTAGTGCCTTCCCCACGAGAGCAGCCACTTCGTCTCCGCCTCTGGCCGCCGAGAGCTCGACTCCGTCCACCTCCGGACCCCGTGCTACCCTTGGTGAGTTCGCCAGCTCCTTGCGCGTCCATCCGTGTCGGCATCGAGCCCGAAGCTCCGCTGCCATGCCGGTGGCGAGGCTCGCCCGCCGCGCGATGCACGTGTCACGCTCCGACAACCCTGTAGCGTGGGGATTAGCACTAATTTTGGTCGGTTTAGGTAAAGCAATGATTAGCTTTAATTAACATGGAATTAAATAAATCTTGTTTGAATGACACGCGGGCCTTTGAAAAGAAAACAAAAGGGTTAAATGTTGGTTAGAGTTAGTGTCTTTGACATGTGGGCCTGGTCCCCTTAAGTGGGCTGTGCACTTGGACCGTGAACCAGGTTCATAGGACCGGGTCCATGACAAGTAGGGCCCACTCGTCAGTTGGAAATTAATTCGGAATTTAAATGGAAAATGACACTTTTTAGTAGACCCCACCTGTCATAGGCTTTGGCTAGGACAGCTCTTGGTGAGAAAAATAATAAATACTTATGAAAATTCGAAATACATTTATTTGTAGACTAAAAATGGTGTTGACTTTAAAAATGCATAACTAAATCTATTCGAATAGCCGTGTCCCTGGTTATGGACATCACTTGTGGGAAAGCATGCACAGTTAGCTTATGGGAAATTAAGTTTGGGTTATGGTTGGAAATGTTATGTCATTATGTTAGTTTGTTCAGATCTAAAATGTTATCATGAACGCGGAGATTGCGTGTTAATTTTGTGAAGAATTGATATATGTCATGAATGGGATATTCGTGTGTTGATTATATTTGGAGGTTATATTGTTGTTGATCATTACTTACTGTTATACAATGTTTTCTAAATGTTTTAAACTGGCAATTTGAATCTATATTGTTTATCTAATTGCAAAACTTGCTTTATGCCGAAAATTGACTAGTGTAGTAGCCTTCCTTTGATACTTACATGCATCTTTATTTTTCTTGAAAAGTCTCGCTGGTACAATTTTGTACTTAAAAATTGTCCATTTGTTCAAGTGAGAAGTCATTCAAATTGGGTAAAGTACTGCAGACGCTATGACTTTAACTCTAGTTGGTTGCTTGTGGGATTGTGGGCATGCCAACTTGGTTATTCCCTTTTTATTTTAAGTTTGTCTTCCGCTGCGATTTATCATTTGATAATTACTTTTGGCCGATTGGCCCTCGTATGCAAACTTGTACACTATGTTTCTATTCAATGATGTGTATTTATGATTCTATTATTCTTGTATATTGTGTATGGATGTGAATGCAATGTTCTGTTTGGATATGTGCATGTTAGTCACTGATCCTTGGGAGCTAACATGAGACACCTATCCGGGCACTCGGAATCGTTTTTGTTTCATGTTAAGTATTGTGCTCTTTCAGCGTAATTACTTAGCTTGAAACGAATCCGATCTCGGGGTCCCCACAAAAACCATGATTTGGGAACTGTTTTTACCATGAGACCAAAGTATCCAGTGTTTTTAAAGCCATGACATTGGGTTGTCAAGGAGGTTTTGGCAAATGGCTTCGGAAAAACAGAAATGGCAAATGGATTTGGACTTGGGCGGATTGGTTTGATTGGTTGGTGCATGTACATGTGCAGCCTCAACCCGGGTAGGGTTGAGGCCCAGGGGTTCTGTGGTAGCCGCCCAAGCCAGCTAAGGACCGGTCTACGAGCCGCATCTTGCTAGCCACCATCGTGCAACCACAAGTCCTGTGTGGGCGGGACTTGGCCAACTAATTTGCAAAGCTCCATTGCGGTTCATCCTGTTGGTGCGGTGGGTGGTCATGTTACGACCTTCGTAGTCCCACTTGGCGCAATAGGGGACCTGAACCCTGCGGATGGGTAATCCAAAGGGGGCAAAACCTTAGCGAGGGTGGATTACGGTGGATTGATGCATTTTAAAGGCCTTGTCATGTGTTCTAGACCTCTCACCAAAGGAAGTGTGAGGTGGCGTTGACGAATGCCAAACAAACTAGAGAAAACATGTCTTGTGGGTAAAGCTGTACACCTCTGCAGAGCGTACAACTATTCGAATAGCTGTGTCTACGATTATGGACATGCTAGCAAAGCCACTCAAAGTTAGATCCTGGTTTTATTTTCAAGAGACTTGTGAAATTGATTTTGGATTTCTATCCATTTGGTTATGGGCGGGGAGCCTTGGGACAGGAGGGTATCCTTCACACTTTGTTGATGAATGTTATCCAACTGTAAAATTAAAGCTTTGCAAATGAATTTTAATTATTGTTATATGCTTTGGTACTTATTATCTGTAATTGGAAATAAACATGGCTTTATGCAAATCAACCATATAAGCTCTCCCTTGTGATATCCATTTATGCATGTCATTCTGCTATTTGACGGGTGTAACCTGCGAGCACGGTTGTTGTACTCACTCTTGCTTGATTAACCATTTAGCAGGAGAGGACTGCGAAGAGGAAGAACTACAAGATGACTAGGCCGCGCCCTCCAGCCAATTGCCTGTGGTGTACTAGATGGACTTTACTTTTTGCCTCCGCTGTGTATTTTGCTTTGTTGCCGTGAGCTTGTAAGCAAAACCTTTGTAATCAACTCCTTTTGCTGTTAATAAAGTGTTGTGGATGTATGTTATCACTTGTTTTGCTATGAGAGCTAGCCATGATCCTTGGGACTAGTTCGGATCACAGGAGAATTAGGACTTTTTCAAGTCCCATGACCTCCTCGAGTTGGTCTCTTGACCTCCATCAGGTCTGGTCGTGGCCCTTGGGGAGGTCCTGAAACTCAAGACCTCTTCGGGTTAGTTCCCTGGACCTCCAAGAGGTCCGACCGGACCTCCTGGGAGGCCTTAGAGGACTGCCCGAGAGATCCTTTGGACCTCCTGGGAGATCCTGGTGGACTCCCAAGGAGGTTTTGGAGGACCTCCCGGGTGTAGCCCCTGGCCGGGTCACCACAACCACCTTTGTGGTCCAGACCTCCCCTTTGGCAGGACCTCTTGGTCTTTTTGCAAAGACCACCTTTGTGGTCGCGACCACCCTCTAGGTCCTTTTTGCAAAGACCACCCTCTTGGTCCTTTTTGCAAAGACCACCCTCTCGGTCACGACATCCCTCTTTTCCTAGTGCGACACGCGCATTAAATGCTGCCACCTCCGTATCGACATGCGCACTTAATGTTGCTGCCTCTGTAGCGATGTGCGCATTTAATGCCGTTGCCTCCACTGAACCTTGCCGCGCCTCTACGGAACTCGCCGCTTCGTCTGGTTGCCTAGTCCCCCCCCCCGCCCTTTCCGCTACAAATAGAGTGCCTGGGAGCTATTTGCCCTCCTTTTTATTCCCTCTCACTCACCCTCATTTGCCCTCTCGGCCACCTTTGTTCAAGCTCTCTTTTGAAGTGGTTCCACCTCTGTCCTTCGTCAAATTCTTGGCTTTCTTTCAGCTCTGGTTTGGTGAGCTCTTTGGTTTTCTTTTGAAGTTGTTTTTGTTAACTTGGCTTTTTCAAAAACGTGTAGGATCCGGCTGTTCCGAAGACCTCCTGGACCCAGCCTTCTCAATCGAAGAAGTCCAGTTCTGTAGCGAAGGCAAGTCATAGACCTTTGATCATGTTGAACCCATTTTGCAAAAAGTTTATTGTTTTGTTATGAACATGCATGGCTAGTTTTATAAAAATGGCTTGGGGAATAGTTACATCACCCTATTACTGGTAAGAACTCCTTGAATGATTGAAAACCACATGTTGACATGTACCCTTGGATATCCGTCGAATGGGTTATCTTAGTTGGATATGTTTTTGTATACCAATATGGGTGCGTTTTATTGCTTAGCCATGCTCTAGTAGACGCTGGTATCTCGATCTCATGACTCAAAGAATGTTGAACTTCACTAAAGAGCTATGGAACCGTGGCAATGCCACTATTGTTAAAACTTGTGTGCTATGACCAGGGTGGTCATTTGGCTGGGTTGAACCAGAAAAAGATTTATGCTTGGTGAGTGGATGGTGGTGAGTAGTGGGTGCTATGCACACTGGGTTGTGGATAGTCTCGCCTGAGCAGCCAATTAAGGACTTAACCTTGTACGCCATCGATCTGGGTCATTGTAAGACCCGGGATTAACACTCCCGAATCCTCTGTGCATTTCTGAACTAGTCCCATGATCAGTAGCTAGTTCACACAGTAAACAAATATGGTAACAAAATCATATCACAACTTTATTAATAAATAACAACAGAGTTTATTACAAAAGGGGCTTACAAGCCAACAATAAATAACACAGCGGAAGACAAGGTGTAGTAGAGTCCAGTTAATCTGCCACAGGCAATCGACTGGGGAAGCGGCCTAGTCGTCGAGATCCACACCGGTGGCAAAGTCCTTCTCCTCTGAAATTATTTGCATTAAGCAAGAATGAGCACAACTACAGTGCTACTTAAGTTACACCGTCAAATAATGAGAATGACATGCATATATGGATATCTCAAAGGAAAGCTTAATATGGTTGAATTTGCATAAAACAGCATTTTCTGTAAATACTTGTACTAAGTTCCAAAGCAGTTATTCTATAACTAAAATTCATTTTATAAATCAATTTTATAGTCGATAACATTCACACATGAATGGTGAAGGATACCCTCCTATCACAAGGCTTCCCTTGATTCCTATTTGCATAATCCATTTGATGAAGTCTTTTCAAATCAAAACCAAAGTCTAACTTTGAGTGGCTTTGCTAGCATGTCCATGACCATGGACACGGCTATTGAATAGTTTTACACTCTGCGAGAGGTTGTACACTTTACCCACAAGACATGAATTCTCTAGTTTATCCGGCATATATCTATGCCACCGCTCACTACCTTAGGTAGCGGTCTAGAGCACATGCCAAGGCCTTTACAATGCGCCATTCCACATGATTTCCCTCGCTAAGGTTTAGCCCCTTTGGAATAGAAATCATGAGTTCCTAGCCCCTCTTGCGCCGGTGGGAACAATAGTCATGAAAGACTTTGTCAAAAGAAATGGCCATGAAAGACCGCCCACGCATACAACAGGATCAACCGCGATGGAACTTTACAAATTAATTAGCAGGTCCTCGCCCCATTCGAGGACATGTGGTTGTGCGGTGAGGCATAGCCCATTATAGGCATAGCAAAGGCAGCTCGAGGCCGGTCCTCAAGCGACTTAGGCGACTTTCCACAAAACCCATGGGCCTCGATCATGGAAATGACTCGATCCGTGCATTAACATGCACCATCAAACAACCATTTCGCCCAAGTACAAACCATAATTTTATTTTATTTTTCTCAAATTCATTTACGACAAAACTTCCATGACAAACCAATGCCATAGATTCTTAAACAATATTTGATTTTTGGCTGAAAGTTTCCCAAATCAAACATTTTTGGGTCTAAGCATTGCTAAGCATAATCTTTCTCAAAATGTTCTAGTTTATACTATTGTATCAACTAGATTTTATCTAGGTGAGGTTAAATGTCCAAGACTTGTCAAGAACGAGATCGTATGTAATCCATCGACATTGTGATAATCCAACCTTGACAATCCAAAATTCATTAGTCCAATCTACACCGTATAAGTCTATTTCTATGATCCAACTTCAATTGATCCAAATATTTAACTATACTCAAATTTTATAATCCGATATCTATCAATCCAATGACTATGTAATCCTATAATCAAATTTTTAGATAATCTGATATCCAATGACAATCTATTTCTAGAATCCAATATCAACAATTCAGTATTTGACTATAGTATCTATCTATCATCCAATCTTTATTAATCCAACATCAACAACAATCTACCTCTAAAATCCGGTATCCAATAATCATTTATTTCTATAATCCAACCATAATAATCATGTATTTCTAATAATCCAACATCATTCATTCCAATATCCAATAATCCAATAATAATCTATGTCTATGATTGACATCTAATCTCCAACAATCATATAACTCTAATAATACTACAATCCGATCCTTAATAATAATCTATTTCCATAATCCAATACCAATAATCACCTATTTATGTAATTCAACATTCATTATCCATCAACAATCTTCCTCTAACTTCACACATCTATGCACAATCTTCTTTTATTATCCAAACAATCATCAATTCTAACACCAAAATATATTGTATTCGACCATACCACCTCTCTTGACAATAATTGGACATACAAAGGCAATGGGAATAACTATAAAGCTTAAAACAGGAATTTAAATTACTTGAATATAAATCGCATGCAATAATAATTTAAAACAGAATTTAAATAATTTTAAATACTGGGATTAAATATGATCAAGAATGTGCCTTGCTTAATGGATTATTCTCAAGCGGCGTTGAAATCCGATCGTCAAAAGTCGTTTAAAGAAATCTATCTGGCGTAAGCGATCCGAATTCAAATAATATTCAAATAAAATCCAAATAAAATCCAAAAATTATAACATAAATACTGCTAGAAAGGTATCGATTTTATATGAATTTAGGAAGTTGAATCGGCGCAATCGGAGTTCGTATGAGTGAGAACGAAATTCGGAAGGTTGAGTGTTACGAAATAATAAAATTCCGAAAATTGTACTATTCATCGGACATTATGGTTTCGGATAACTGAGAACAAAGAAGGATTTTTAGGGCTATGGCGAGGAATGCGATGTTGAACGCGTTGAGGCGAACTCAGCGGTGTAGACGGCTCGGCGAGATGACCTTCGATGGCGGCGCAGTTTGACAGAGAAAATCTTGACGGACGGCGCGGATGATGGCGTTGCGGGCAAGCGGAGAGGAGTTAGCGGATGAGGTTTGCGGCGATTTGAAGAGGGAACCGTGGGGAGCATAGCGCTTCGCCTCGGTTGGGGTGAAAAGCGCCGCAGTTGACCGGCGGCGGCAACGGCAGCAAAAATAGACCAAATAATTAACAGAAATTAAATAAAATCTAAAAATTATGAAATAAATACTAAAAATAGTAGATGAATTTAGACGAATTTAGGTGAAGGAATTAATGGATTTGGAGCTTGCATGTGGGAGAACGAAATTTTGGAAGGAATAAAATGTTTATGTACAAAAGGGTAGAATGAATCAATTTGTTTACTGTTCATTCATCTTCTACCTTGACGAACAGAAGCTGCTGCTCCCATGGCGCCATGGAGAGAGGTGCTCCGGCGATGGTGACGGCGAGGGGAGGTGAGCACCGCATAGAGGACGACGTCGCGATGCCATGGGTGGTGTCGAAGGCGGAGGAGCTCTACTGACGAGGGCGCTAGAGACGACGAAAGGGAGCTCGGCCGGTGAAAGAAAAATACCGATTCCGGCGAGGTGGGAGCGAGAGAGGAGAGGTGAGTGGTGGGGATGGAATGAGGAGGAGGAGAGCTACCTCGGGCTCCCTTTTATAGGGGCGGAGAGGGCCGGGAGGAGGAGAATGAAGCGACGGTTTTCGAGTGCAATGGAAGGTCATTTGAAAACTGCCACAATTGATTGCATTTAGAGGGTAAAACGTCCATTTGATGGTGTGGCTGCGTGCGTGACGTTAATGCGTACGTTCCGCCTCAGACGGATTCCAATTTAACGCATTGAATGGGGAGAATGGGTAGAAAAACCACCGGCAGCCATTAATGGAGTTGAAGCTCGGTTTTCTGCAGATTGCGACAAAAATAGATTGATTCGGAGAACACCAAATCAGGGGATTGGGAGAGGAGATCAAGACGGACGCGTGAGCGCAAACGGCTCGCCTTTATGTGCACCGTAGAGAAAGATATCGAATTTGGAAGTTTTGGGTTGGTTGTGTACACGTTCTGGAGCAGTTCTCGGCTGGAGGTTGAGGATGAACAGTAATGCGCGATTTACTGTAGCATATTGGATCTGGATGAACAGTACCCGACAGTTACTGTAGCAGTGCGGCAGGAGAGAGGAACAAAAGCATAATAGAATAAAGAAAGGGACATAATTTATTGTGTGCAAAGATGGAAAGTGGCAGCACAGGCATTGGAAAATTTGATGTTAAGTGTGCTCACGGGAGAGCGAAATGATGGGTGACGCATGGGAAGGCTGACCGTGCGGGATTAAATAATATATATATTATTATTTTTTTGAAATTAATTCAGATTTAGGCAATAAATAAATACAATTTTAGAAGATAGCAAATAGAGTCTAAAAATTCTAGAAAAATTCATACAAATTCCTAGAATTATTTTGAACTTAATAAAAATAATTCCAACTTAAAGTTGGCCTTTTGTTTTGTAAATAAATTATTTTAGCTTTAAAATAATTAGGAAAAAGCTTTTAAAATCTCGAGAAAATTCTAGAAAGTAATTAATTTTTATTTTTTTTCAACTTTAACTCAAATTAAACTTCAAAAACTTTAATAAAACTTAAATTTTGACTTTTAAAACTTCAAAAATTCAAATAAAGCAATTAAACTCTTTCAAATTTCAGAAGATTCAATAAAATGATAACTTTAATAAATTTAAATTGGTAACAGAACTTTGGGCTGTTACAGTCATTTCCGTGCAACCACAAGTCCATTATGGGGTGGTCCTAGCCAACTAACTAGTGAGGTCTGGCGGTTACATGCGTGGTATCGAATATGGCGCAAGAGGGGGCCCAGAATGGCGAAACCTTAGCGGGCAGAACCAAGTCAGGACTGACCTTTGTAAAGGCCTTGTCATGAGCTCTAGACTGCTTACCAAAGGAAGTGAGCAAGGGCATCGACGGGTGCCCAACCAACTAGAGGACTTCGTGTCTTATGGGTAAAGTGTGCAACCTCTGCAGAGTGTAAAATCTATTTGAATAGTCGCGTCCTCGGTTATGGACATGCCCGGTTTCTTTCACGCAAGGGGTAGACTATTTTTCTCAAAGTGTGGTCTTGGGTGATCTCGATGTGGTATGTTCATGATCTGTGTGGTCTCGAGAGCTCTGGGAGTGGACAGGGTGTCCACGGGTTGATTTCAAAGAACTTGTTTACTTATGTATTACCTCTTTCAACTATGCTTTGCAATCTACTTATTGTATTTCCAATAAATGCTGCTTTGTGCAAACTAACCATACAGCTTTCTTTGTCAAGCCTTGTATAAATGTTATTGCATTCATTTCCCTATGGCTTGCTGAGCACATTCAAAGTACTCATGGCTTGTGTCCTCTGGTTAATCAACAGCTGAAGACCTCCCCGGGTGCTCCGAGCCCTATGAGGAGTTCTTGGAAGACTTCATGGACTAGGGGACGTCCTCCACTCGATAGCCTGTGGCTCACCGGGTGGCTCCGCGCTGTATGTGTTTTCGCTGCAAGTGTTCATTTTGTTGTTTGCCCTGCGTGGCACACACACCCCCTTGTAGACAAGCTTGACCATAAGGTCTTTTGTCTACAAATATTAATTTGTCTGCTTCGTCTTTAGTTTCTTGTGCGTGGTTGTGATGACACCGATGTTGAGCCTGTGCGAGCTAGCTTGCTGATCCTGGGACTAGCTCAGTGCACAGAGGCCAGGATGTCTGGGTGGTCCTGGGAACCTCCTGGGTGGTCCTGGAGGACCTCCGGGTGGTCTTGGAGACCTCCTGGGTGGTCCTGGAGACCTCCAGGTGGTCTTGGGGATCTCTCGGGTGGTCCTAGAGGACCTCCGGGTGATCCTGTAAGACCTCCCCTGGTCGGGCTCTCACACTTTCATAGCTATTGGAGTGAAAATTGTGTTGAATTCGATCAAGAAGAAAAACAGATCATGCTCCTATTCACCCCCTCTAGTCGTCTTTTCGGTCCAACAAGTGGTATCAAAGCCCGGTTAGTTCAATCTTGATCTTAACTGGTCACTGAACTTGGCGATGGAGAAGTACTCCAACAAGCCGCATATCTTCGATGGGCTCGACTATGCCTATTGGAAGAATCGCATGCGTGTCTTCCTTCAGAGCGAAGGTCAAGCCATATGGGAAGTTGTTCGAGCCCTGCTCGTTTTGCCCATGGTTGCTACGCCGGCTTCAACATCCCTCTTGGCTAACAACCATAAGGCAAATAACCTTCTATATGCTGGGCTTAGTAGACAGGAGTATGACAGGATTTGCAATCTTGAGACCGTGCACGAGATTTGGCACACCCTCGAAACCTACCATTAGAGTTTGTCCCAAATTAAGCAAGTACGCCAGACATTCTACACGTGAGAGTACAACAAGTTCGAGATGCATCCTGGAGAGAGCATCGATGATGTATTCACTCGCTTTAACAAGTTGATTAATCAGATGAGAGCAGTAGACATCGAGTATTCTCAATATGAGAATGCTACCCACCTCTTGGCTGCAATCAACACCAAGGAGTGAGAGATGAAAGCTACTGCCATTGAGGAGAGTGTAGATCTCTCTAATCTCTCTATGGAGCTGCTCTATAACAAGCTCAAGACTCATGAGATCAAGAGAGTTAGTTATCCTAAGGACGAGAACATGGCTTTGGTGGCTGACTCTCTTAAAAGAACATCTGATATTTTTTCTGAGTCTTCCTTTGGATTTTTATTTGCTTGTTTATCTGCAATCCATGAAGAGAACTTGAGAGTATTTCTAAGGCTAAATTAGCCCTTCTAGCCAAAAATATCACACGGGCCTATAACAATGTGAGAAACAAGAAGAGAGGTGGCCCTGTGACATGCTATGAGCGTGGACAGCTCTACCATATCCGGGCAAACTGCCCTAAGCTAAAAGGGAAGGACAACCACAAGGAGGAGGAGGCAGCTTGGAGGAAGCCTCAAGGGGACAAGTCCAAGTTTGATGCTGCCAAGCTCATGAAGGCTGCTCACTGGGTCTTTGCCGCTTTTGGAGAGCAATTCGTGAGCGATGTGGACTGCGGGAGTGAGGAGGACAAGGAGAAGGAGCGCCCTCAAGAGAAGAAGAAAGGAAAGACAAAAGACTTCACCGGCATGTGCTTCGTGGCCGACTCCGTCGACATCGATGACACCAATGAGGTACCTCCATCGTATGATGTTCTCTCTGCTAGATGTGATACCATCTTTGAGCAACTGCTTAGCTAGGATAAGGCATTAGAATTCACTATGGCTAGGAATAAGGACTTAGAGTCACTAGTTGATAATCTTACATTAGAACTTGTGAATGTTAAGATTTTTGATACTGATGAATGTTCATCCTGCCATGCTTTACACTCTGAACTTGCTAAATTGCAAACTGCTCATGATGTTTCCTTGCACCAACTAGATAATGTTAGGACTGAGTTAATTGAAGTTAAACCTGCTCCATGTGAAAAATGCTTAGAATCTAGCAAGTTGGTCGCTTCTGATAAGGCTGAGTCTAGCTTTTGCTCTTTCTGCTTAGAACGTGAACATGAAGTAAAAGACATATTAGAAGCAGTTAGAGCTAAGTATGCCAAGCTTAAGGACAAAATTGATTCTGCTCCTTGTGCTTCATGTGAAGCCCTTAAGCTTGAAGTTGCCATTCATAAGGAGAAGCATGCTAGAGCCATTAAGGCCAAAACTTGTGAATCATGTTTTAACCTTGGAAAAGAGAATGCTTATCTTAAGGATACATTACAAAAATTCTCTAAGGGTAAGAAACAGTTAAACATGATTCTTGACAAGTCAAAAACTCCTTATAAGCAGCACGGGTTAGGATACAACTTTGCCCAAGACAAGTCCAAGCCAAATGTTATTCAAGTCTTGAAAAATGGCTTAGTTGAGTTCAAAGCCCAACCTGCAAAACCCATTTTCAAATCTGCAGGTTTTGCCCAACCATCTTTTGAGCCAAAAGGTGCTTCTCCCAGTGGTACCAAGTACCATTGCACCTATTGCAAGAAGGATGGGCATTTGCTTGAGTTCTATTGGCGTATGTTAAAAAATGCTAGGAAAAATCTTGCTAGAATTTCATCTCATCAACCTAGAGCTTTTATGAGACATGGTCATTTAGAAAAGAAGAAACCTGAACTAGGATTTATTTCACATGCTCATCATCATCATGTTCCTAGACAGGATGCTTCTCATGTTCGTGTAACCATTGCTCATGATAGAACCACAAGTAGGATCAAGGATAGTAATTCTGCTTTGTATACTACTCGCAGACGTGTGTCTTAGTACTAGGTTCCCAAGTCATGTTTAACTAACCCCAGTATTGAGACACATCGATTTTTTGTGTCTTAATTTTCAACATCACCACAGAAGGGGGAAGAACACGTGGTTCGTCGACTCCAGCTGTTCACGCCACATGACCGAAGACTCAAGATGGTTCACCTCCTTCACGCGGTCGATGGGTGATGACTTCATCACCTTTGGAGATGATACACAAGGGCAGATTGAAGGAATGAGATCGATCAGGGTGAACGACAAAATTCATCCTGAAGGACGTCGCTCTTGTGGACAAGCTAAGGTACAACCCACTTTCTATCTCGCGGCTTCTTGATGATGGCTATGAGACTAGATTTAAGAAAAATGCTTGTTGTGTGCTTGATTCAGCTGGTGAGCTTGTTTTTGGGATTTCTAGAGTTGGTAGAACCTTTCGAGCTGACTTTTCTGAATCTCTTGTTGGATCTCTCAAATATTTAATTGCATCTTCTTTTGAGTTCTGGCTTTGGCACCGTCGTTTAGGGCACATTGGTTTCGATCATCTGACGTGAGTTAGCAGCCTTGATCTCATGAGAGGTTTGTCCAAACTCAAAGCCGTCAAGGATACTGTATGTGCGCCCTGTAGGCATGGCAAGCAAGTTGCCGCCTCACACCCTTCATTAACTATGGTTATGACTGACGGACCGGGACAGTTGCTTCATATGGATACTACTGGTCCTGTTAGGGTTCGGTCAGTCGGTGGCAAATGGTATATTCTTATCATTGTCGATGATTCTTTGAGATACTCTTGGGTGTTCTTTCTTGCTTAGAAGGATGAAGCTTTTAATCATTTTCATAATCTTATTTTTCACTTGGCTTCTGAACTCCCTAGTGCTTTGAGAGCAATTCACAGTGACAATGGCACGGAGTTCAAGAATGCCTTATTTGCCTCTTTCTGTGCTGAGCGTGGTATTAAGCATCAGTTCTTTTCTCCACACGTCCCTCAACAAAATGGCGTGGTGGAAAGGAAGAACAGAACCTTAGTCGAGATGGCTAGGACGATGCTAGATGAGTATAGCACCCCGAAGATGTTTTGGGCTGAAGCTATTGATACAGCTTTTCATATTGCCAATCGTGTCTTCTTGAGACCGTCTTTGGGCAAGACATCATATGAGCTTCGGTTTGGAAGAAAACCTTATGTTTGTCATTTTCGAGTTTTTGGAGCTCGGTGTTTCATTCTCGAGACAGGAAACCTAGATAAATTTGAATCAAGAACTTCTGATGGTTTATTTCTGGGTTATCCTGCACATTCGAGGGGTTTTCGGGTTTTTAATGTTGAGATTAACGTTGTTCATGAGACATGCAATGTCACTTTTGATGAGACTAACCCTAGTGCTAGATCAGACGTTTTGGGTGATACACAGGCGACGGAGAGTATTTTTGTAGAGGAAGATGATGATGGAGTCAATGATGCTCTCCCACCTGCTGCTAACACTCCTATTCCAGCTCAAGAACCTGCTTCGACTACTTCACCTCCAATTGAGGTTCCTGCTACATCTTCACCATCAGTAGTACCTGTGGAGGTCGAGGAAATGCTATCTCCCTCGGGCACTCCACTTCACATTCAGAGGCATCATCCTTCGGATCAGATCATTGGCCATCTTCATGAGCGAGTCACTCGCTCCAGGTATCACAATTTGAGTCTCTACTCCTATTCTGCATTTGTTGCTTCTTTCAAACCCCGCAATATATCACATGATTTATCTGATTCTAGCTGGGTTAATGCCATGCATGAGGAGCTAGAGAACTTTGAGAGGAACAAGGTTTTGAACTAAGTAGAGCTTCCTAGTGGTCATAATGTGATAGGAACCCGTTGGGTGTTCAAAAACAAACAAAGTGAGGATGGTTCTATAATTAGAAACAAGGCTAGATTGGTAGCTCAGGGTTTTAGCCAAGTTGAGGAGTTAGACTTTGATGAAACATTTGCTCTTGTTGCTAGATTAGAAGCCATTCATATTCTACTTGCATTTGCTGCATCTAAGGGCTTTAGACTGCACCAAATGGATGTCAAGAGTGCATTTCTGAATGGTTACATAGAGGAGAAAGTGTATGTTAGGCAACCCCCGGGTTTCGAGAATCCCAAGCATTCACATCATGTTTTCAAACTATCCAAAGCCTTGTATGGTCTTAAGCAAGCCCCTAGAGCCTAGTAAGATAGACTTAAGACATTCTTACTTAAGAATAATTTTGAGATGGGCAAGGTAGACAAGACTCTATTTGTTCTTAGGCATGGCAATGACTTCTTGCTTGTTTAGATTTACGTAGATGATATTATCTTCGGTGGTTCTTCTCATGCTCTTGTTTTTATTTTTTCTAAGACCATGTCCAGGGAATTTGAGATGAGTATGATGGGAGAACTCAACTACTTTCTGGGGCTTCAAATCAAGCAATACAAGGAAGGGATCTTCATCCATCAGATAAAGTACACTAAGGATCTGCTCTCAAGTGCTTCGAGATGGGTGACTGCAAGCCGATCGCTACTCCCATGGCGACTTCGACTGTTTTGGATCCAGACGAGGAAGGAGAAGCTGTGGATCAACACGAGTACCGCAGCATGATCGGCTCCTTCCTTTACCTGATGGCCTCAAAACCGGACATCCACTTCGCGGTCTACCTATGTGCGAGGTTTCAGGCGTCTCCGAGGACTTCCCATCGCCAAGCCGTCAAGCGCATTTTCAGATACCTTCACTCTACCCTCTAATATGGCATTTGGTATTCCTGCTCTTCTTCCTTGTCCATTCAGGGGTTTTCTGATTCTGACTTTGTGGGCTGTCAGCTAGATAGGAAGAGTATCTCAAGCACTTGTCACTTCTTAGGCACTTCTCTCGTCTCTTGGTCTTCTAGGAAGCAGTCCTCTGTTGCACAATCCACTGCAGAAGCTGAATATGTAGCTGTCACTAGTTGCTGTAGTCAAATTCTGTAGATGGTGTCCACCCTTAAGGACTTTGGATTAAATTTTGCTAGTGTTCCTCTTCTCTGTGATAACACTTCTGCCATTAATATTGCAAAGAACCCTGTGCAACATTCTAGGACCAAGCACATAGACATTCGCTATCACTTCCTTAGAGACCATGTAGAGAAGGGTGATATTGTGCTAGACTTTGTGGAGTCCGATGCTCAGTTAGCTGATATCCTCACCAAGCTTTTAGACCCAACTAGGTTTGCCACCTTGAGGAGTAAGTTAGGTGTAATTTATCCCTATGGGTTGGTATGAAGGGGAGTTGGTTCTTTTCTGAACTTTCATTGTTCATCTGATCTTTCCCTAATCTTTTTCTAAACTTGCTGATCCTTTTTATCTTCTTCGGCTTTTTGAGCTTTTCTTGCATCTCATTGTATCATATTTCATTCATATGAAAATCACAAAATGATGCATTGTAATATTAGCTTTAGTGCTTGTCTTTTAATTAATGAAGCTTTGCTTATTACCCTCTTGAGCTTCAGTGTTTCAATTCTTGCTCAATGTCATGTCTAGTTCTTTGACTTGTTAGAATTATCATGCTTTCACAAGTGTAGCTAAGTCTTTGCTAAATGAGCTAGAACTTTAAGACAACTTGAACCAAAAATTGTAATTTGTGGATCTCTTAGCTAGTTACACAATTAGTGATTTTTTGTGACACTAGCCCTATCAAAATTGCTTTGTTATCTCTTGCATCTAGGATTGAATATCTCTTGAGCTTCTTGTTCCTTTGTGAATCTAAAAACTGCTCTAGTGCAAAATGAAAAATCCAATTTCAAGATTCTCATGTGGTTAAATTGTGCTAAACTACTCTTACAAGACTGCATATCAAAGACATGAACTTGGAGATAGTTTGATGATCTAGACGATCTCATGGGGACTGCTTGTCAAAATTGACATGAACTTGTCGCCCTGGTTGAAGCTTAGGAAGAGTTTGTAGATGGCTCCTAGTCCAGGATGTTCTTTACTAAGATAGACCTTTAATCAACTTCAATATTCATTGCAAATGAAAAATTATTGTAAAATTGGGTGATTAAGGTTCTTTGAGCAAAATGATTCGATTTAAGATTTTTTTGTCTCTAGGATGGTCGTTGTTAGCTTCTTGATCTCACATTGACATTCTGACATGGCCATTATCACTTTAGGATCCCTGTTAATGAACTTGCTAAACTTGAAGCTTTGCTTAAATTGTTACAATTCATTGTTTTATCTTGAGCCTTCTAGCTTAGCTTTGATATATATGTCTTAACATGATCTTGATAGCGCTTTCAGGCTTGATATGTATTGAGTAATAGTAGAAATGCTAGCTTGTTCTTTTGGGTAATCTCCAAAGCTTCTTGTACTAAAAATTGAAAATTACAAAAAAAAATGAAGCCACTCCATTGCATTTCATGCATGCTCTTTCTTATGCTTTTTCCTCATTTCTTCATTTGTCATCTCTGGATGAGAGAAACGTGTGATTCCATGATGACTCCATTGTCAAAGGGGGAGAAGATGTAACAAAAATGTTAAAAAGGGGAGCTATTTGGAGAAAAAGGGAGAAAATAGAATTTTCTATCATAGTGAGGGGGAGCATTTAATTTGCATTCTTATGATCTTATTGCCATTTCCGAACTTGAATTACAATTCTTGGAACCTCACAATGATCAAAGGTCAAATTGAAAAATTGTTCTTCATATGGACCTTAAATGAGATTTTTATCTCTTCTCTGGAAATTGAAGCTTTCTTACCTTCTTTTACTCGATCTCACTTGCCCATGCTAATTTGAAGCCAACTTGGACATTTCCATTGCTTTCTCTTGCTTTTGGACCAAGTTGTGCATTTGCGCGAAAACGATGAGTATTTCTATTTTCAAACCTTAAACTTGCATTTTTTGGAAATTGCCAATGTGTTCATCACGGGGGAGATTGTGGATATCATGGGGATATGCTCACGATCTTAGGATGATGATACAATTGGCAATGACGTTGAAGGTTTGTCAAAACACTCGTTTTCAGCGAAGTTCAGATGCTGTTAGGCCTCAGGCGGTTAGACCGGCCAAGGTGGCGGTCATACCGGCCTGTGTGGCAGTCTAACCGGTCACCTTTGGCGGTCAGACCGGCCAAGCCTCGGGTCAAGTGGTTGGTGGTCAGACTGGCCGATGGGCGGCAGTCTAACCGGCCATTAAATGTTTTTGAGTTTGTAGCTAGGCAAAAAATAAAGGATATGGGTAAGAGAGGGGATTCTCCTACACTTGGTCTCATAATTTTTGGAGCTTCGAGTCAAAAGTTTTATTCATTTGAAAATTCCAAAAGGTTTCAGATTTCTAGGGTGAAAATTTGGCTAAGTCCCCAGGTTGGGCGATTAGACTGACCAATGGGTGGCGGTCTGACCGGTTTTGACTTGTTCATCGGCCAACTTGGTAGCGATGGTTGTTGGTTAGGTCAAGTTCATGTGTTTTAGTGCATATGTGTTGCATGATGCATTTTTTGACTAATGTGGGTCAAGTTACGAAGAACTTGTTCCCGGAATCAATTTCTTGGTATATTGTTGTGTAGGACGCTTGGAGGTCAATGACGGTCAACGGTGAGGATGATCGGGACTAGGCTTGGAGAGCTGAAGTTCAGAACGATCGAGGATGCTGGGTGAAGTTTATGGACTCAAGCATGGTGCAAAAAGGACAAAGATGACCGAACGAGAAGTTCAGTGCAACGGGTTGCATCAAGCGGCGCGGGGGTCGGTGAAAGTACTATTGGAAATATGCCCTAGAGGCAATCATAGAGATGATTATATTTCATTATGTTCATAATATTGGATAATATGTTATCCTATTCCTTGAATGAATCGTTGGTTGTGAAGATTAACAAGTACGTGACTTGTTGGTGAAACTCTTTTAACTTATATGATGTCGTTCTAAATGTATCCCTGGTCGGATGTCACTGGTCAGAACACTAGTGACTCTATCGACCAGCACATGTATTGATTGATGACCATGTTTCACCGGTCATGGATATAAGGATATCGAATCAATAATGTGAACACATGTTAGAGAACATGTGGTTGGATTGACCCATCTTGAGACACTATTGAGATTGTTATGATTCTATGTGTTGTTAGCTGGTCTCAAGCAATGATGATGTATAATCCTTAGACCTAAGATCAGCATGGTTTCCAACATGTGTAATAGCACTCTTAGGGGTTGTCAATCGCTACTCGTAATTGGGTAGTTATAAAGATAGCTTTCGGGTATGCTATGAAACATACAGAGGAATGTGACTGGTGGGATATGGGATTTGCCCCTCCTAACATAACAGGAGAGATGTCTTTGGGCCCCTCGTTGTGGTTGGATAAAGAAAGTGCATGGCAATACCACTAGTGGTCAAAGTGTTCGACCACGTGAAGTTATCCGACACTCGATCGAGAAAGTATTAAACAGTCCATGGATGACACAACATCTCACCTAGAGTTCAACCAGACATCGTGAAGCAAATGGAGAATACACGAGTAGGTCACTTAGTTCGATCGATTCTGGTGGTCATATGGAATCTGGTGGTCGTAGACTGGTTGAACGTAATCACAGAGTGGTCGTAACCTGGTCGTAAGGAGTTATGAACTAGTCATGACTAAATACGAACTGGTCGTATAGAGATAGAACCTGGTCATAAGTGATGATGACCTAGTCGTAGATTATATTGCATTAAGGTTCGTCCGATATAATTTGTGTGTATTCGGGAATCACTATGTTCTACTAGGAACCACTAATGACCCATGGTCGGAAAGTGTTTCTAAGTCACAACCGATTACGCATAAACCTAACGGGTCACACACTTAACGGGTTGGAACAAACCAGTACAGATACGATTCGTTAAACGTGTTTGGATAGAATCCGTCATGAGCACTATATAAGGAGATGCTTGAGACTGTGGCGAAGAGAGAGTTGCTCTACCGAAACCCTAGCCGCCATCTTCCTAAGAGCTCTGCCGTGCGACTTGGTGCTAGCACACCAGCGTACGATTGTTCCTTCCCTGGACGTGTGGATACCGTAGAGGTGCTACTGCAGTTGCTGTTGCGCTTGAGGACGATCCGTGATCTTCATAAAGGAACTGCAGAGGTTGCTGGACGATCATGTCGATGGAACGATCTAGGAACTGGTTGATAAGATCGATTGGTTTTCAGTGGTAGTAGATGGGTTTACGAGGAGGTATGAGCTAAAAGGACCAGATGGTTTATTACGCATGTTCACGACCACGCTGGATAACACTCCTACCGGTCAGAATTCTGCCATCGGAGTATGGCATAGTGTGTTGTCGTATCAAGGCAATGATCAGATTGGCTCGGAATAGGGTTAATATGATCAATCCGATGATTTCCAAGGCTCAGTTACATGAATAAGATTCATATGCATGTATGTGTGTAAGATTACCCAGCGGGACCACCGTGTTGGGTAATCGTACCGCGCGCTATAGGTAGTGTGTGTTCATGTCGCCCGATAGAATTGGATTCTATGCATAACTTGTTTTTGCAGGGATTGATGTGAATAGTATGACCCATGATGTATAAAATGCATGTATGTGTGTAATGTTCGTGACCTGCATGTCATGCTTATTGCAGCCCAAGGCTGTCTATATTTGTATAACGGCCTGCGTGTTGACTTGTGATGATTCTTCACTCCTTGTAATTTACTACTAGTGCTGTTAGGAGTAATGGCTTAGTGGGAGTACTTGGAGGAGTTGACCACTTGGAGACATGGCGATCAGGATGCATGGTGATTGAGATCACCATGTGGAACAGTCATACTATATCACAATGCAATTTGTTTGTCTGTGAATGCCTTAATATTCCTATTCATTTATTTCTATGCATGGTATTTGAATGCTTTTAACATGGTAGAAGTAAAATTCCCTTACATGATGTTAAGTTAAATTGATGCCCTCTATGGATATCATGGGGATATGTGCATGATCTTAGGATGATGATACAATTGGTAATGGCATTTGTGGTTTGTCGATTCAAGCGTTTTCGGCAAAGTTTTTGTTCTGTCAGGTTGCTGGCGGTCAGACCGGCATTTTGGGCGGTCAGACCGATCAAGCCTTAAGCGAAATTCAGGCTAAGTCCCAGGGGCGGTCAGACCGGCCAAGCCTTAAGCGAAATTTAGGCTAAGTCCCAGGGGCGGTCAGATCGGCCAGAACGGCGGTCTGACCGATTTTGACTTGATTCGTCGAGTCGTTTGGCGAAGCTTGTTGGGTTAGCTTAAGGGCATGGGCTTCAGTGCATATGTGTTGCATGTTGCATGTTTTCACTAACGTGTGTCAAGTTGTGAAGAACTTGTTTCCGGTTTCGATTTGCTTGTCTATTGGTGTGCAGGTTGCTTGGAGGTCAACGACGGTCAACGGCAAGGAGGATCGGGACTAAGCTTGGAGAGCTGAGGTCCAGAACGATCAAGGATGCCGGGTGAGATCAATGGACTCAAGCGTGGCACAGAATGGACAAGGATGACCGAACGGGCAGTTCGGTGCGACTGTTTGATCAAGCGGTGCAGGGGTCGATGCAAGTGCCATGGAGGTCCGGTGGAGCCGGATGGGAGAGACTTGCCGACATGATGAGAACCGCTGGATCAACCTACACGTGGCGAAGCATGGATGTGTTTCGCGCAGTTCGGACTTGGTCTTCGAAAGAGATCGAGAAGGGGTATTTTGGTAATTTCACCAAATACCACCTTTGTGACCTTGGGCTAAACCGCGGCACAAGTCGGAGCGTGGAGAAGCGGTTTAGGTCAAGAAGAAGTTGAAGACGGTGCTTTAAAATACGTGCATGTGTGACCCGTTTGTGTTGGGCCTTAACGGGAGCCCATTAGGGTTAACTCTTCTAGAAGCTAAGCCTCTAGTATAAATAGAGAGGGGGCTATTCACAGCAGCACCAAGGATTTCATTTTGTAAACCCTAGTTTGTCTTAGGGCTTTGGGAGAAAGAGGAGAGCCTTAGGGATCTAGGGAGATGAGTTGAGTTGTGTGCTCATGGATTGAGCTTTGTCCTCCATGGATGGAGTGGCTGTAAACTCTCTCAACCTCAGATCAATCTATGGATGATTCCTCAAGTTGAGTACTCTTTGTGTTCTTCCTCCATATTTGGTGATTTTGAGTCCATCTTTGATCCTTTGGTTTTTGGCTTGTTTCGTGCCCTCTTCTACCTTGCTGTGACATGTGAGAACATATCTAAGATCACCTAGATCATCAATCTCCCACGAGCAAGGTTTTGATCAAGTTTTCGTTTTTGCCCGGTTTTGAACCTTCCTTTGATAGAATGGAAAAATGTCGAAACTTTGACGTGGATCTACTCAATCTCTACCTGGAATAGGTTCCTAATATCCTTAGGAAGGTGTGTTCCAATTTTGGTCAAAGTTGGCCTTGTAGATCAAAAGTTAGACTGATTTTCGTTTTGGTTTCGGGCTATCAACAGTGCTTCTGGTTAGGTTCGGTCAGACCGAATTTTACATGCCGGTCAGACCACACCCCGGTCTGACCGCCCATTACACGCCGGTCTAACTACCCTTTTAGGGTTTGTGTCCTTTTGGTTCATTGTCTTGGGGATTTTAGTTCAGATCCAATATAAGTCTTCTGCTGTACTTAACTGTTGATCTTCATAGCTCTCATAGCTATTGGAGTGATATTGTGTTGAATCCGAACGAGGTGAAATTTAGGCGAGCTCCTATTCACCCCCCCCTCTAGTCGCCTTTCCGGTCCTACACACTCCCAATTAGCTGCACCATCCAAAGTCATGTATTTTAATGGTAAGTCTTGCTAAAGCAGAGTGCCATTAATATTCCTTGACTAGATGGGTTTGTGTCGGACACTTACACGCATAGCATTGATTCAACTTGACAAGGTCATCACAACGGTTATGGACCTTGGGGCATAGGGTTGGGTGCCGGAGCATAGAGATGCTGCCCAACAACAAGAGTCATATAGAGATATGATTAGCAAAGGGTTGCTTACCAAATTCACTAATTGTAACACCCTGGTTTTTGGAGCCTTTTTGAAAATTTCAAAATAAAACGAACCATTTGGCTTTGAGGAGAGTTCAAAGCTTAATTTGAGATTTTGGAATGGTTTTCATTGGACTAACTTGAACTTCAGCTAAAATTCCCAGTCGGGTTGTCGGGTTTGTTGGAGCGTTGGAGCCCTGGTGTTGTTTCCTCCCTTCTGTGCATGTTTCGTTTTCTCCTCAAGTATAAACCTTCCTCTGTGTTTCCTCTCTGGTCCAGACCTCCTCAGGTCTAGACCTCCCCTGCTGTTTGGACCTCTTCTTTGTCTAGACCTCTCCTCGGTTCTGACCTTCCTTATGGGTCACAACCACCCTCGAGCTGTTTTGAGCTTGGGTTTGTGTTTCAAACATTCTTGTTTTCCGAAATCCAAATTCGGGTTGAGTTCTCCCTTTTGGATCTCCCCCTCGTTTAGCTTTCTTTCCTCCTCGTGTCCACTTGGACCTCCCCTTGTTCTTTTGGACCTCCCCGTGTCCGTTCGGACCTTCCTCCTATTGTTTCAGACCTCCTTGGGGTCTCATCTTGACCGCCAAGACCTCCTTGGGTCTCATCTTGGACGTTAAGACCTCCTTTGGACCTCTTTGCCTTGGATCCCCTCCGTTGAATCCCTTTTTCCTTTGAAACCCCTCCGCCAGATCTCCCTTCGTTTGGATCTAAGGGCCCAGACCTCCCCGTGGTTTAGACCTCCTTTCAGTCTAAGACCTCTCCACGCGACCCGGCTCCACGCCTTCATTTGGAACCGTCTGATCTGTATTAGACAGCCCTGTTCCTCCGCGCCTTATCTCGCTATCGCTCATCTCCCTTGAGTTGATCTGACCGTTAGGACCTCCCTTGTTTCATTTTGACCATTGAGATCTCCTTTTCATTGGATCTCCTTTTTCCTTCGTGTGGTCTGAACGTTCCAATTACCCTGGTCCACCCGATCAACATCGGACGGCTCTACTTCGTCGCGCCTTTTTCCTTGTCCTTTGGACCTCCTCGTCCTTTGGACCTCCGTGTGGTCTTTTTGCAAAGACCACCCTTCGTGGTCTATTTGCAAAGACGACCCTCTGTGCGTCTTTTCGCAAAGACCACCCTCTTACGCTGCGACCTCCCCTTGGAGCTGCGACCTCCTCTTTTTGTCGTTTTTCCGCGACCTCCCCTTGGAGTCACTGCCTCCTCTTTTTGTCGTTTTACCGCGACCTCCTCTTGGAGTCGCGGTCTCCTCTTTTTGTCGTTTTGCCGCGACCTCCTCTTTTTGTTGTTTTGCCGTGACCTCCCCTTAGAGTCGCGACCTCCTCCTTTTTCGTTTTGTCGTGACCTCCTTTGGTCGGGACCTCCCTGTGGTCTTTTTGTAAAGACCACCCTTCTCGGTCTTTTTGCAAAGACCACCCTCTGGTCAAGACCACCCCTTGTAGTCACGACCTCTAGTCTTTTTGCAAAGACCACCCCCTGGTCTTTTTGCAAAGACCACCTTTGCGACTCAGGGCCTCCCTTGACCTCTGCGAGACCTCCTCAAGGTCTTCGCAGGACCTCCCTCTTGAGCTTTGACTGGCCTCATTTGCCAGTCACACTCATTTTCTTTTTCTTTCGACTGTGTCCTTGGCGCACAAAAGTCTTCGTGCATTTAATGCTGATTGACTCGCATTAAATGTTGCGACTTTTGTAGCACCCATTCCTTCTCTTGTCTCCTCTTTTATCTGCTCCTATCTTTTCCTTCACCTAACCCTAGAACATGTATGCCTTTGGAACTCCTAGCAGCCCTAGCCTTATAAGCTTGAGCAGCCCTTCATCTTTACCTTTTTCCTCATTTCAACCCACTCACTCTCCCAGCCAGCTCTCGGACCTCCTCCAATCAGCTCCTTGGACCTACTCCCAACCTTTGAGGCTCTTCTGATGGTTCTAGTTTTGTGTTTCTTTGGAGTTTTTTTGTCTTTGCTTGAGCTTTGTTTGAGTTTCTTTGGTTCTCTCGTGTAGATTGCGACGACACTGAGGAGCCCGAGTTCTTGGAAGAGGAAGATACCTAAGCTTTCGAGTAAGGCAAGTTACACCCTTGACCATGTTGCACCCATTACTTCAAATTACTTATGTCTGTTTCAAATATTACTGCATGCCTATTTTTCCTCAACTTTTTCAATACCTGTCTTTAAATTCATAGCTATGCCTAAATCCTTTGTAAGGCCCATATTGTCATTGATTCAAATCTGTTGTTACCCTAGATAAAACCTGGTTGATGCAATAGTGTGAACCAGGACCTTTTGAAAAATGTATGCTTAGACATGCTTAGACCAAAATCTTGTTTTGGGAAGTTTTACTACCAAATGACCAATGTTGTCTTAAATGTTTTAGGAGCTGAGCCATGACATTGGGTTGTCATGGAGGTTTGTAAATGTGTTTGAAAAGCAAAGAAAAGGAAAATGGATTTAGACTTGGGCGAATTGGTTTGTTGGCTGGTGCATGTTATGCGTGGGTTCAACCTAGGTAAGGTTGAGGCCCAGGGTTCGTGGTGGTCGCCCAGGTCAGTTAAGGACCGGTCTGAGAGCCGCATCTTGCTAGCCACCCCGTGCGACCACATGTCTTGAGTGGGCAGGACCTAGCCAATTAATTTGTAACGTTCCATCGTAGCTGTTCCTTCCAATGCGGTGAGTTGTCATGTTACGACTATGTAAGCCCCACCTGGCACAAGAGGGGGCCCAGATCTTGCGGGTTTCTATCCAAAAGAGGCGAAACCTTAGCGAGGAAGGGCTATGGTGGAATGGAGCATTGTAAAGGCCTTGTGGTAATCCCTTAGTCGCACACCTTCGGAAGTGTATGAGCGGATAGTATAAGTAGATTATCTCATGTGGGTAAAGCTGTACACCTCTGCAGAGTGTAAATCTATTCGAATAGCCGTGTCCATGGTCATAGACATGCTAGCAAAGCCACTCAAAGTTAGATCTCAGTTTTGTTTCAAAATGGTTTGTCAAATGATTTTGGATCTCTATCCAAATGGGTTCGGTAGGGAGCCATGTGATAGGAGGGTATCCTTCACCATCTTATTGATGAATGTTATCCAACTGTAAAACGAGATTTTGAAAATGAATTTTAATTATTGTTACATGCTTTGGAACTTATTACTTGTATTTTGGAAAGAAACATGGCTTTATGCAACTCAACCATATAAGCTCTCCTTTGTGATATCCATGTATGCATATCATTATGTTATTTAACGGGTGTGACTTGCGAGCATGGTTGTTGTGCTCACTCTTGCTTGATTAATAATTGAGCAGGAGAGGACTTTTGTGATGATGATGAGGAGGACCAGATCAGCTAGGCCATGATCTCTAGCCAATTGCTTGTGGTATATTGGATGGACTTGACCTTTTTCCCGCTATGTATTTTGCTTTGCTGGCTTGTAAGCAAAACCTTGTAATCAACCCTTTTGTTGTTAATAAAGTTCACGTTGATGTATGTTGCCACTTGTGTATGCTATGTGAACTAGCCATTGATCCTTGGGACTGGTTCAGATAACAGAGGGCTTGAGACTTTTCCAAGTCCCACGACCTCCCTCAGGTAGTGGTCGTGGCGCTTGGGGAGGTCTTAGGTCTCAAGATCTCCTCGGGTTAGGACTCCAGACCTCTAGGTGGTCCTGCCAGACCTCCTGGGTGGTCCTGGAGGTCCTCTCGAGTGATCCTGCAGGACTTCCTGGGAGGTCCTGGTGGACTTTCCAGGAGGTCTTGGAGGACCTCTCAGGTGCCCCAGGTCGGGTCGTTACAAAGTGGTATCAGAGCATCTTGACTGTAGGTCGTAGCCTAGTAGAATAGTCGTTAGTAAAAAGTTCAAAATTTGTTTTACAAAACAAGAGAAATAAATTGTTCTCCTCTTATCTGGGTCGTCTTTCTATCCTTACCCCCTTCTTTGTATCCTCTCTTACCTCATTCTATCTTATCTTTTACTTGCCTCAACGTTTTACAAGTTAAATGGATCTTCTTTTCTTGAAATTGTCTATAGGAGGTCCTGTGATCGTTAGCCTTGGTGTTTTGGACCCCCTCCCGGCTCATAGCCCTAAGGGCAGTGAGTCTCGAGTAGAGCATTTTTGAGCTTTTAAGTTGCTGGTTTTTGCTGGTTTGGTTGTTTTGATCTCCCCCATCCCCTTAGTTCTCTTCCTCTTCCCTAATCCGTAAAGATCTGGCAGATGGTGACAACTCGTGACAGTGGTAGCACCAGTGGTCAGGGCAGAGCCATTGGAAGTGATCCAGAGACTCCTCTTCCCTAGCCACCACCTCCTCTAGCTAGAGGGCTAGATTGGAATCAAATGATGGCAAATCAAGCTCATTTGATCAACTTGTTAGCTCAATCTATCAACAACACTCAGAATCTTCAAGCAGCCGCAGCAGCTCAACCACCAGTGTATGCTCCACCTCCTCCAAGGGCCAACATTTCTGAGTTTATGAGAATGAGACCACCCACTTTCTCCAGCAGCATCGAGCCTTTGGAAGCGGATGATTGGCTCAGAGTAGTGGGCAGGAAGCTGGACATGATCCAGTGTACAGATCGTGAGAGGGTCTTGTTTGCCTCTCACCAGCTCCATGGGCCAGCCTCTGAGTGGTGGGACAACTTCACTCAATCCCATGTCGATGCTCAGACCATAACTTGGGAAGAGTTTGTGCAAGCTTTTCGCCGTGCACACATCCCTCAAGGCGTGATGTTGTTAAAGAAGAAGGAATTCAGATCTTTGCGACAAGCCAACCGCTTAGTCAATGAGTACCTCCATAAGTTCAATCAATTGGCAAGATATGCACCCGAAGATGTGGCTACAGATGAGTCCAAGCAAGAGCGCTTCTTGGAAGGGCTCAATGATGACCTTTCGGTTCAGCTCATTGCTCAGGACTATCCAGATTTTCAGCAGCTTGTAAGTAAGGCAATTCATCAAGAAGGCAAACATCTTGAGATGGAGAATCGCAAGAAGAGGAAGGCAGCTCAACAAGCCAGTCCAGGAGGTTTTCCTAAGCCCAGGACCTCCAAATTTCAGCAAGGGAGACCTGCCACCTCCTCCCCTTCAAGACCTCCCATGCAATCAAGACGATCTGGCACCTCCAGTCCCTGTATGACCTCTCCAGGAGGTCATGTCCAAAAGAATTCACCTTCAGCCTCTACCACAGGAGTCACAAGCTTTTTCTGTAGTGAAGTTGGGCACTATGCTATTAGGTGCCCAAAGAAGCTTCAAGCCGCAACTTCAACTCCCACCCGACCTAGTCAAGGAGCTCTAGCCTCTGGCAGCAACACCAATGTGAAGCCCTCGGTTCAATATATCAAAGGACATGTGAATCACGTCACAGCTGAAGAGGCTCAAACCGCATCGGATGAGGTCCTTGGTACATTTCTTGTCAACTCCGTACCAGCTTCAGTTCTCTTTGATTCCAGAGCTTCCCATTCATTTGTTTCATCTAAGTTTGTGGGTAGTAATGGGTTATCTATATCCCCTTTAGCTAGCCCTACGCTGATCCACTCTTTGGGCTCAGAAATGAGGACTAGTTCCTTATGTCCAAATCTTTCCTTGGAAATCTTGGGAGTACCCTTCTCTGCGGACCTAGTAGTCTTGCACTCCCAAGGTTTAGATGTAATTCTTCGAATGGACTGGCTAGCCAAAAACCAAGGACGGATAGACTGTGCCAATAGGTCTATTGTGCTCACTAATGAGCAAGGTATTCAAGTTGAGTTCAGTCTCGAGACCTCTGTTAGAGGAGGTCCTAGCCTGGCCTGTTTGAAGGAAGTGAAGCTTGAGGACCTCCCAATGGTGAGGGAGTACCCAGATGTGTTCCCACATGAGTTACCTAGAATGCCTCTGGACAAAGATTTGGAATTTGTCATCAATTTGGTTCCAGGAACAGCACCAATCTCCAAGAGGCCTTACCGATCTCCAGGTAATGATCTCGTTGAGCTCAAGCAACAGATAGAAGAAATGCAAAGCAAAGGTTTTGTTCGGCCAAGCTCTTCGCCTTGGGGAGCTCCAGTGATCTTTGTTTCAAAGAAAGATGGCACTCAACGCATGTGTGTGGACTATAGAGTACTCAATGATGTCACTATCAAGAATAAGTATCCTTTGTCCAGGATCGATGACTTGTTTGATCAGTTGAAGGGAGCAACGGTGTTCTCCAAGATTGACTTGAGGTCAGGTTATCACTAATTGAAGATTTGACAAGAAGACATACCAAAGACAACTTTCTCAACTCGGTATGGACTCTATGAGTTCACAGTCATGTCTTTTGGATTGATCAATGCTCCTGCATACTTTATGAACTTGATGAATAAAGTGTTTATGGAGTACTTGGATAAGTTTGTCATTGTCTTCATAGATGACATTCTAGTGTACTCTAAGAATGAAGAAGAGCATGAGGAGCACCTTCGGTTGGTTCTGGACAAGCTCAGAGACCACCAACTCTATGCTAAATTCAATAAGTGTGATTTTTGGATAAAAGAGGTCACCTTTTTGGGCCATGTTATGTTAGCAACAAGTGTAGCCGTTAACCCTAGCAAGGTCCAAAATGTGTTAAATTGGAAGTCACCCAAATCAGTACCTCAGATTAGAAGTTTTCTTGGCATGGCAGGATATTATCGTCGGTTCATTGAAGGCTTTACAAGAATAGCAAGACCACTCACTCAGCTGGTCAAGAAGGAAAACAAATACATTTGGGCCCCAGCCTGTGAGCAAAGTTTTCAAGAGTTGAAGAAGCGTTTGACCTCTGCCCCAGTGCTGATTTTGCCAGACATCCGAAAGGATTTTAAGGTCTTTTGCGATGCATCCCGGTAGGGCCTTGGCTGTGTTTTGATGCAAGAAGGAAGAGTGGTAGCTTATGCTTCCCAACAACTGAAGCCTCATGAGGCCAACTACCCCACTCATGATTTGGAATTGGTTGCCGTAGTGCATGCCTTAAAAATTTGGCGCCATTACCTCCTTGGTAATCGCTGTGAGGTCTTCATAGACCACAAGAGCTTGAAATATATCTTCACTCAGTCAGACCTCAATCTTAGACAGAGAAGATGGTTGGAGCTCACAAAAGATTATGATCTTGGAATTTACTGCCACCCAGGCAAGACAAATATGGTGGCTGATGCTTTGAGCCAAAAGAGCTATTGCAACACCTTGTTGGTCCAAGAAAATCAGCCCAAGTTGTTTGAAGAGTTAAGATGTCTAAACTTGGAAATTGTCAATCAAGGTTGTGTGCATGCTCTGGAAGTTGAGCCCACAATCCAGAAGCAGATCCGAGAGAACCAAGCTAGAGATGAAGACCTCCAAGAGATCAAGGAAAACTTAAAAAGAGGAAAGGCTCCTGGTTTTTCAGAAGATGAACAGGGAGCTCTATGGTTCGGCAACAAACTCTGTGTGCCTGATCACTAAGAAATAAAGCAGCTCATTCTTAAGGAAGCCCATGAATCTCCATACTCCATTCATCCAGGGAATACCAAGATGTACCAAGACCTAAAAGAGAGGTATTGGTGGGTCAACATGAAGTGAGAAATAGCTGAGTACATGGCACGTTGTGACGTATGTCAAAGGGTCAAAGCTGAGCATCAAAGACCTATAGGCTTGCTACAGCCTCTACCCATACCCGAGTGGAAGTGGGAGAAAGTCGGCATGGACTTCATCATTGGTTTGCCTAGGACCCAATCAGGCTATGACTCCATTTGGGTGGTGATTGATCGTTTAACTAAAGTGGCACACTTCATCCCCGTCAAGACAACTTTTAGAAGCAGCAAATTGGCAGAACTTTACTTGGCCCGAATTGTTTGTCTGCATGGTGTACCCAAGAGTATAGTATCCGATAGAGGCTCTCAATTCAACTCAAGGTTTTGGGAGAGTCTTCATGAAGCTTTGGGGACAAGACTCAACTTTAGAACAACTTATCATCCTCAAACCGATGGGCAGACAGAGCAGGTGAATCAAGTTCTTGAAGACATGCTGCGAGCTTGTGCACTGGACTATTGGAAAAGTTGGGACAAAAACCTCCCCTATGCTGAGTTCTCCTATAACAACAGCTATTAAGCCAGCTTGAAGATGTCTCCATTTGAAGCCTTGTATGGAAGACAGTGTAGGACTCCTCTCGTTTGGGATCAAGTTGGTGAGCGTCAATTCATTGGGCATGAATTGATCAAGGAAGCTGAAAGCAAAGTGAAGCTCATAAGAGAGCGTTTGAGAGTGGCTCAGTCCCGGCAAAAGAGTTATGCCGACAACCGTCGCAGAGACTTGTCCTTTGAAGTGGGAGATTTTGTGTATCTTAGAGTAACTCCACTCAAAGGAGTAAGAAGATCTCAGACCAAAGGGAAGCTTGCGCCAAGATTTGTCAGACCATTCAAGATCTTGGAAAGGAAAGGTGAAGTTGCTTATCAGTTGGAGCTACCAGCAACCCTGTCTACGGTACATGATGTCTTCCATGTATCGCAGCTTAAGAAGAGCCTTCGGGTTCCAGATAAGCAAACCTCCCTAGAGAGTGTTGATTTTCAAGAAGACCTCACTTATGTGGAGCAGCCAATCAAGATTTTGGACATTGTAGAGCGTGTCACCCGAAGCAAAGTCACCAGATCGTGTAAGGTGTAGTGGAGTCATCACTCCGAAGATGAAGCCACTTGGGAGCGTGAAAAAGACCTCAAGGCTGAGTATCCCTACCTCTTTCCTGGCCAAGTCTGAATCTCGGGGTCGAGATTCCCTTAAGGGGGTAGGTTTCTAACACCCTAGTTTTTGGAGCCTTTTTGAAAATTTCAAAACAAAAAGAACCATTTGGCTTTGAGGAGAGTTCAAAACTTAATTTGAGATTTTGGAATGGTTTTCATTGGACTAACTCGAACTTCAGCTAAAACTCCCAGTCGGGTTGTCGGGTTTGTTGGAGCGTTGGAGCCCTAGTGTTGTTTCCTCCCTTCTATGCATGTTTCCTTTTCTCCTCAAGTCTAAACCTTCCTCTGTGTTTCCTCTCTAGTTCGGACCTCCTCAGGTATAGACCACCCCTACAGTTTGGACCTTTTCTTTGTCCAGACCTCTCCTCGGTTCTGACCTTCCTTATGGGTCACAACCACCCTAGAGCTGTTTTGAGCTTAGGTTTGTGTTTCAAACATTCTTGTTTTCCGAAATACAAATTCGGGTTGAGTTCTCCCTTTTGGATCTCCCCCTCATTTAGCTTTCTTTCCTCCCCGTGTCCACTTGGACCTCCCCTTGTTCTTTTGGACCTCCCCATGTCCGTTCGGACCTTCCTCCTATTGTTTCAGACCTCCATGGGGTCTCATCTTGACCGCGAAGACCTCCTTGGGTCTCATCTTGGCCGTCAAGACCTCCTTTGGACCTCCTTGTCCTTTGGACCTCCGCATGGTCTTTTTGCAAAGACCACCCTTTGTGGTCTTTTTGCAAAGACCACCCTCTGTGGGTCTTTTCGCAAAGACCACCCTCTTGTGTTGCGACCTCCCCTTGGAGCTGCGACCTCCTCTTTTTGTCGTTTTGTCGTGACCTCCCCTTGGAGTCGTAACCTCCTCTTTTTGTCGTTTTGCCGTGACCTCCCCTTGGAGTCGCGACCTCCTCTTTTTGTTGTTTTGCCACGACCTCCCCTTGGAGTCGCGACCTCCTCCTTTTTCGTTTTGCCGTGACCTCCCTGTGGTCTTTTTGTAAAGACCACCCTTCTCGGTCTTTTTGCAAAGACCACCCTCTGGTCAAAACCACCCCTTGTGGTCACGACCTCTAGTCTTTTTGCAAAGACCATCCCCTGGTCTTTTTGCAAACACCACCTTTGCGGGTCAGAGCCTCCCTTGACCTCTGCGAGACCTCCTCAAGGTCTTCGCAGGACCTCCCTCTTGAGCTTTGACTGGCCCCATTTGCCAGTCACACTCATTTTCTTTTTCTTCCGATCTTGTCCTTGGCGCGCAGAAGTCTTCGTGCATTTAATGCCGATTGACTTGCATTAAATGCTGTCACTTTTGCAGCACCCATTCCTTCTCTTGTCTCCTCTTTTACCTACTCCTATCTTTTACTTCACCTAACCCTTGAACATGTATGCCTTTGGAACTCCTAGCAGCCCAGGCCTTATAAGCTTGAGCAGCCCTTCATCTTTACCTTTTTCCTCATTTCAACTCACTCACTCTCCCAGCTAGCTCTCGAACCTCCCTCCTAAGCTTCGGACATCCTCCAATTAGCTCCTTGGACCTCCTCCCAACCTTTGAGGCTCTTCTGTTGGTTCTAGTTTTGTGTTTCTTTGGACTTCTTTTGTCTTTGCTTGAGCTTTGTTTGAGTTACATTGGTTCTCTCGTGTAGATTGCGACGACACTGAGGAGCGCGAGTTCTTGGAAGAGGAAGACACCTAAGCTTTCAAGCAAGGCAAGTTACACTCTTGACCATGTTGTACCCATTACTTCAAATTACTTATGTCTATTTCAAATGTTACCGTGGGCCTATTTTTACTCAACTATTTCAATACCTATCTTTAAATTCATAGCTATGCCTAAATCCTTTGTAAGGCCCATATTGTCATTGATTCAAATCTATTGTCACCCTAGATAAAACCTGGTTGATGCAATAGTGTGAACTAGGACCTCTTGAAAAATGTATGCTTAGACATGCTTAGACCAAAATCTTGTTTTGGGAAGTTTTACTGCCAAATGACCAATGTTGTCTTAAATGTTTTAGAAGCTGAGCCATGACATTGGGTTGTCATGGAGGTTTGTAAATGTGTTTGAAAAGCAAAGAAAAGGAAAATGGATTTGGACTTGGGCAAATTGGTTTGTTGGCTAGTGCATGTTATGCGCGGGTTCAACCTAGGTAAGGTTTAGGCCCAGGGTTCGTGGTGGTCGCCCAGGTCAGTTAAGGACCGGTGTGAGAGCCACATCTTGCTAGCCACCCCGTGCAACCGCATGTCTTGAGTGGGCAGGACCTGGCCAATTAATTTGTAACATTCCATCGTAGCCATTCCTTCTAATGCAGTGGGTTGTCATGTTAGAACTATGTAAGCCCCACCTGGCGCAAGAGGGGGCCCAGATCTTGCGGGTTTCTATCCAAAGGAGGTGAAACCTTAGCGAGGAAGGGCTATGGTGGAATGGAGCATTGTAAAGGCCTTGTGGTAATCCCCTAGTTGCACACCTTCGGAAGTGTGTGAGCTGACAATATAAGTGGATTATCTCATGTGGGTAAAGATGTACACCTCTGCAGAGTGAAAATCTATTCGAATAGCTGTGTCCACGGTCATGGACATGCTAGCAAACCACTCAAAGTTAGATCTCAGTTTTTTTTCAAAATGGTTTGTCAAATGATTTTGGATCTCTATCCAAATGGGTTCGGCAGGGAGCCATGTGATAGGAGGGTATCCTTCACCATCTTATTGATGAATGTTATCCAACTGTAAAACGATATTTTGAAAATGAATTTTAATTATTGTTACATGCTTTGGAACTTATTACTTGTATTTGGAAAGGAACTTGGCTTTATGCAACTCAACCATATAAGCTCTCCTTTGTGATATCCATGTATGCATATCATTCTGTTATTTAACGGGTGTGACTTGCGAGCACGGTTGTTGTGCTTACTCTTGCTTGATTAATAATTGAGCAGGAGAGGACTTTTGTGATGATGATGAGGAGGACCAGATCAGCTAGGCCGCGATCTCCAGCCAATTGCTTGTGGTATATTGGATGGACTTGAACTTTTCCCGGCTGTGTATTTTGCTTTGCTGACTTGTAAGCAAAACCTTATAATCAACCCTTTTGTTGTTAATAAAGTTCACGTTGATGTATGTTGCCACTTGTGTATGCTATGTGAACTAGCCATTGATCCTTAGGGCTGGTTCAGATAACAGAGGGCTTGAGACTTTTCCAAGTCCCACGACCTCCCTCGAGTAGTGGTCGTGGCGCTTGAGGAGGTCTTAGGTCTCAAGACCTCCTTGGGTCAGGTCTTCAAACCTCTAGGTGGTCCTGCCGGACCTCCTGGGTGGTCCTACAGGTCCTCTCGAGTGATCCTGCGGGACTTCCTGGGAGGTCCTGGTGGACTTTTCAGGATATCTTGGAGGACCTCTCGGGTGCCCCAGGTCGGGTCGTTACAGTAATCTTCTAGCAGTGATGCCAAAGCTTACTAGTAGATTAACTGATTGTGGGTCTTGAGTCAGTAAATGTCATAAGAGGGATATGATATTCAGTGGGAGCATCTTTATTAAATTGTTTAATAGAAGTTACTTTTCTTGAACATATGTCTGAGTTTTGCATATTTTATGTTGTGGATCATGGCACCAACTGCTGTACCTACATCCAGTTTTGCTTTACGTTCGATACCTGATAAGGAAAAAACTGAATGGAACAAATTTTGCGGATTGGTCCCGCAACCTAAGAATTGTTCTTAGGCAAGATAAAAACTAACATGTTCTAGAGGAACCAATTCCAGATGTGCCTGCTGAAAATGCTGCTGCTACTCTTAAAACCACCTGTAAAAGGGCATGTGATGAGTCTCTTAATGTTAGCTGTCTCATGCTTGCTATGATGAACTCAGACCTTCAGAAGTAGTTTGAGAACATCGAGGCCTACGATATGATCATGTCAAAGTAATGTTTGAGACACAAGCAAGAACTGAGAGATATGGGATCTCAAAGAAGTTTTTGAGAGTAAGCTAGCTGAGGGTAGTCCGGTGAGCCCACATGTGATCAAGATGGTTGGTTACACACAGAGCTTGGAAAAACTTAGTTTTCCACTTAGTCAAGAGTTGGCTACAGATTTGATTCTTGCTTCGCTTCCTACAAGCCATGGGCAGTTCATTCTGAACTTCCATATGAATGGCTTAGACAAGAATCTCATCGAACTGCATATGATGCTCAAGACTGCAGAGGACAACATTAAGAAAAGCAACTGTCATGTGATGATGATGCAAAAGAGTACAAGCTTCAAGAAGAAGGCTAAGACTTGGGTCAAAGGTAAGGGCAAGACTAAAGTTTCAGATGAGATCCAAACTAACAAGCCTAAGCCCAAGACTAATATGGCCCGACTCAAGAGAATGAATGCTTTTACTGCAAAGAACTAGGCCATTGGAAAAGGAACTACAAAAAAAAAATACATGACTGATCTGAAAAAGAATGGTGGAACTAAACCTTCCACTTTAGGTATTAATGTTATAGATGTTTTTCTTGCTGACTCTTCTGTTAACTCTTGGGTATTCGATACCGAATCGGTTGCTCATATTTGCAATTTGATGCAGAGTCTAACAAAGAGTAGGAAAATTGCAAGGGGCGAGATGGATCTTCGCGTCGGGAATAAAGCAAGAGTTGCTGCATTAGCCGTCGGGACTTTGCCATTACTTTTGGCTTCAGGATTTATTATGGAATTAAATAATTGTTATTATGTTCCAGCCATATGACAGAGGGTTATAAATTCATTATAGAGAACAATGATTGTTCTATATTTTTGAATGAAATGTTTTATGACTATGCTCCTGTTTTGAATGGGCTGTATATTATAAATCTTGATGATGCACCCATCTATAACATTAATGCAAAGAGGCTTCGGCCTAATGATTTGAATTCCACTTTCATTTGGCATTGTCGTTTAGGTCACATAAGTGAGAAACGCATGAAGAAGCTCCATGATGATGGAATGCTAAATTCATTTGACTTGGAATCGTTTGAAACATACGAATCTTGTCTACTCGGAAAGATGACCAAGAAACCTTTCACTGGTCAGAATAAGAGGGCGTCCAACTTGTTGGCACTCATACATACTGATGTGTGTGGACCAATGAGCAACTCCTAGAGGTGGTTTTCAGTGCTTCATTACTTTCACCGATAACTATAGTAGATATGGATATATCTATTTAATAAGGCACAAGTCGGAATCCTTTGAAAAGTTCAAGGAGTTCCAGAGTGAGGTACAGAATCAACTAGACAAGACAATCAAATCTTTACGATCTGATCGTGGAGGCGAATTTTTGAGCTATGAGTTTGGTGATCATTTGAAACAATGTGGAATTGTTCCACAGCTTACACCACCAGGCACTCCACAATGGAATGGGGTGTCCGAGCGGCGCAATCGAACCTTGTTGGACATGGTTCGATCAATGATGAGCTAATCAAATCTACCGTTGTATTTTTGGGGTTACGCTCTAGAAACTGTCGCTTTCACTTTAAATAGGGTACTATCTAAATCAGTAGATAAGACACCATATGAGATATGGACTGGGAAGAGTCCTAGTTTGTCTTTTCTAAAGATTTGGGGATGTGATGTCTATGTTAAACGTTTGATGTCTGATAAACTCACACCCAAGTCAGATAAATGCTTCTTTATAGGATATCCTCGGGAAACCAAAGGATATTACTTCTACAACCGGGAAGATGGCAAAGTTTTTGTTGCCCGAAATGGTGTCTTTTTGGAGAAAGATTTTCTTTCAAAAGGAGTTAGTAGGAGAAAGGTACAACTCGAAGAAATTCAAGAAGCATCTGAAAGTGTTTCAACTCCCACTGAACCTCTACAGGATGAACAAAATGTTGTTAAACCTGTAGATGAGACATCAACCCCACATAGATCTAAAAGGCCATGTCAATTGCTTATAAGGTATGGGCATGACGTGTTATTATTGAATAATGATGAGCCTAAGACTTATGAGGAAGCGATGATGGACCCAGGCTCTAAGTCATGGCATGAGGCCATGAGATCCGAAATAAAGTTCATGCATGATAATCAAGTTTGGAACTTGGTTGATGCACCTGATGGTATTAAGACCACTGAGAACAAATGGATTTTTAAGAAAAAGATAGATATGGATGGAAATATTTACATTCATAAGGCACGACTGGTTGCAAAGGGTTTCAAACAAATTTAAGGTGTTGATTATGATGAAACCTTCTCATCTGTCGCGATGCTTAAGTCTATTCGGATCATTCTAGCTGTTACTGCATGTTTCGACTATGAGATATGAAAAATGGATGTCAAAACGACTTTCTTTAATGGAAACCTAAGTGAGGATGTGTACATGACACAGCCTGAGGGTTTTGTTGATCCATAGGAAGCTAGAAAGATATGCAAGCTTAATAAATCCATCTATGGATTGAAACAAGTATCTCGGAGTTAGAACATTCGTTTTGATGAAGTGGTCAAAGGGTTGACTTCATCAAGAACAAAGAAGAACCTTGTGTTTACAAAAAGGCTAGTGGGAGCAAGCTTGTGTTTCTAATCTTGTATGTAGATGACACACTACTAGTCAGAAATGGTATTCCAATGCTTGAATCTGTTAAAACTTCATCAAGAAATAGTTTCTCAATAAAATATTTAGGAGATGCAACATATATTCTTGGTATAAGGATCTATAGAGATAGATCTAAGAGGATAATTGGATTAAGCTAGGATATGTATATAGACAAAGTGTTGAAATGGTTCAACATGCAAGATTCCAAGAAAGGTTTCTTGCCCATGGCACATGGCATTAATCTTAGCAAGAGTCAGTGTCCTTCGACCACTAATGAGCGAGACAGAATGAGTAGAATTCCATATGCTTCGGCTATTGGATCTATCATGTATACCATGCTATGTACACGACCAGATGTATCATATGCTCTAAGTGTTACGAGTAGATACCAAGCTAATCCCGGTGAAGGTCACTTGATAGCTGTAAAAAACATTCTTAAGTACTTGAGAAGGACTAAAGATGCGTTCCTAGTTTATGGTGGTGTTGAAGAGCTTGTTGTAAATGGTTACACCGATGCAAGCTTTCAAACTGACAAAGATGATTATCGTTCGCAATCTGGTTTTGTATTCATTTTGAATGGAGGAGTAGTGAGCTGGAAAAGTTCCAAGTAAGAGACGGTTGCTGATTCTACGATGGAGGCCGAGTACATTGCGGCTTCTGAAGCTGTGAAAGAAGGTGTTTGGATAAAGAATTTCCTTGCTGAGTTGGGTGTGGTTCCGAGTGCCTCGAGCCCAATGGATCTCTATTGTGACAACAAGGGAGCCATTGCACAGGCTAAGGAGCCTAGATCCCATCAGAAGTCCAAACATATACTTAGGCGTTATCATCTTATTCATGAATTAGTGAATAGAGGAGATGTTAAGATATGCAAAGTTCATCCAGATTTAAATGTTGCTAATCCGTTGACAAAGCCTCTCACACAGCCAAAGCATGAGGCGCACACAAGAGCTATTGGTATTAGATACCTAAATGATTGACTCTAGTGCAAGTGGGAGACTGTTGGAAATATGCCCTAGAGGCAATCATAGAGATGATTATATTTCATTACGTTCATAATATTGGATAATATGTTATACTATTCCTTGAATGAATCATTGGTTGTGAAGATTAACAAGTATGTGACTTGTTGGTGAAACTCTTTTAACTTATATGAGGTCGTTCTAAATGTATCCCTGGTCGGATGTCACTGGTCGAAACACTAGTGACTCTATCGACCAGAACATTATTGATTGATGACCATGCTTCACCAGTCATGGATATAATGATATCAAATCAATAATGTGAACACATGTTAGAGAACATGGGGTTGGATTCACCCACCTTGAGAAACTATTGAGATTGTTATGATTCTATGTGTCGTTAGTTGGTCTCAAGCAATGATGATGTATAATCCTTAGACTTGAAATCAGCATGGCTTCCTATATGTGTAATAGCACTCTTAGGGGTTGCCAATCACTACTCATAACTGGATAGTTATAAAGGTAGCTTTCGGGTATGCTATGAAACATGTAGAGGAATGTGACTGGTCGGATATGGGATTTGCCCCTCCTAACATAAGAGGAGAGATGTCTCTGGGCCCCTCGTTGTGGATCATCGTGAGGCAAAGGGCGAATACACGAGTAGGTCACTTAGTTCGATCAGTTATGGACTGGTCGTATGGACATACGAGCTAGTCGTAGACTGGTCGAACGTAATCACAGAGTGGTCGTAACCTAGTCGTAAGGAGTTACGAACTGGTCGTGACTAAATACGAACTAGTCGTATAGAGATAGGACCTGGTCATAAGTGATGAGGGCCTGGTCGTAGATCATATTGCATTAAGATTCGTCCAATATAATTAGTGTGTATTTGGGAATCGCTATGTTCTGCTAGGAACCGCTAATGACCCGTGGTTGGAAAGTGTTTCCGAGTCACAACCGATTACGCATAAACCCAACGGGTCACACACTTAACGGGTTGGAACAAACCAGAATGGATACGATTCGTCAAACGTGTTCAAATAGGATCTGTCACGAGCACTATATAAGGAGATGCTTGAGGCTGTGGTGAAGAGAGAGTTGCTCCATCGAAACCCTAGCCACCATCTTCCTGAGAGCTCTGCCATGCGACTTGGTGCTATCACACCAGCGTACGGTTGTTCCTTCCATGTACGTGTGTATACTGTAGAGGCGCTACTGCGGTTGCTGTTGCGCTTGAGGACGATCCGTGATCTTCATAAGGAACTGCAGAGGTTGCTGGACGATTGACTACGACCACTGCATCGACTTGCTCGATGCTGGACGATCGACTACGACCACTACATCGATGTGCTCTACGTTGGACCAGGCTACTCCAACTCTTCTTCCGCTGCTCTGCGCGTCTAGTGGTAATGATATGTGATCTTCTACTTGCATGACTTCCTGGTTTACGTGGTAAATTTTTGAATTGTTAGCTAGCGTAGCCTACCTGTATCCTTACAAGTGCTATGGTGGTTTCAGTGGGAGCTGGATGGGAGAGACTTACCAACATGAAGAGAGCCATTGATCAACCTACACGTGGCGAAGCATGGGATTGCTTCGTGAAGATTGGACTCGGTCTTTGGAGAAAGATCGAGAAGGGGTATTTTGGTAACTTCACCTAAATACCGCATTGGTGACTTTTTGCTAACCCGCAGCGCAAGACGGCACAAGGAGAAGCGGTTTACGTCAAGAGGAGATGAAGACGGCGCTTTAAAATACGTGCGTAAGTGAAACCCGTTTGTGTGTGTGGGCCTAACGGGTGCCCATTAGGGACATCCTTCTAGAAGCTAGCCTCCACTATAAATAGGGGAGGGTGCTGGTTGTGCACCCCCAACCCTCGTATCTAAAACCCTAATTTGTGTTTTAGGGTTAGGAGAGAAAAGTGGAGAGGTTAGGGTTCTAGAGAGTTGGATTGATTGTGTGCTCAAGTGTTGAGCCTTTGTCCTCCTAGATGGAATGGCTGTAAACCAACATCAATCTCAAATCAATCTAAGCAAGATTTCTTAAGATGAGTTTCTTCTTGTTCTTGCTCTCTATTTTGTGATTTTGGGGTTTTCTTTGATTCGTTGGTTTTTCTTTGGTTTCTGGCCTGGATCTTGCTTGCTGTGACATGTGGGAATGCATCTAAGATCATCTTGATCATCTATTACCCACAAGCAAGTTTTTAGATCACGTTTTGGTTTTGACTCGGTTTTGAAGCAACCTTCATTCAAACGGAAAAAGGTCAAAACTTTTCCAATGATCTTCATGATCGTTGATTGTAATAGGTTTCTGACATCCTAAAGAAGGTATGTCTCAAGTTTCGTGAAGTTTGGAGTTGTGCATCAAAAGTTAGACCAATTTGTGATTTTAAGTTGTGGCTAATTTTACTGTTCTTTGGCTTGGAGGTCAGACCATCATGTACCTAGAGGTCAAACCACCCATGGTGAGAGGTCAGACCGCCCCTGGTGAGAGGTCTGACCACCCAACTCATTTGGATTTGAGTTTTTGGTTATTTTGGTCCATTTGTTTCGAGGTTTTGATTGGATTCAATACAAGTCTTCCGCTATGCTTGTATATTGATCTTCATAGCTTTCATAGCTATTGGAGTGAAAATAGTGTTGAATTCGATCAAGGAGAAAAAGAGATCGTGCTCCTATTCCCTGGAGTTCAACCAGATATCGTGAGGCAAAGGGAGAATACACGACTAGGTCGCTTCGTTCGATCAGTTATGGACTGGTTGTGACCAAATACGAACTGGTCATATAGAGATATGACCTGGTCGTAAGTGATGAGGACCTGGTCGTAGATCATACTACATAAAGGTTCGTCCGATATAATTTGTGTGTATTCGGGAATCGTTATGTCCTACTAGGAACTGCTAACGACTCGTGATCGAAAAGGGTTTCTGAGTCACAACCGACTACACATAAACCTAATGGGCCACATACTTAACGGGTTGGCACAAAATGTGTTCAGATAGGATCTGTCATGGGCACTATATAATGAGATTCTTGAGGCTATTGGGAAGAGGAGATTGACGTGAGTTGCTCCACCAAAACCCTAGCCACCATCTTCCTAAAAGCTCTGTCGTGCGACTTGGTGCTAGTATACCGGCATATGGTTGTTCCTTCCCTAGACGTGTGGATATCGTAGAGGCGCTACTACAGCTGCTGTTGCGCTTAAGGACGATCCGCGATCTTCATAAGGAACTGTAGAGGTTGCTAGAGGAGTCGATTGACTCGCGAGGACGCTGGCCGATTGACTATGACCACTACATCGACGCGCTCTACGTTGGACCAGGATGCTCCAACTCCTCTTTCGCTGCTCTGCGCATCTGGTGGTAACGATCTGTGATCATCTTCTTGCTTGGCTTTCAGGTTTACGTGGTAGAATTTTTGAATTGTAGCTATCGTAGCCTACCAGTATCCCTTCAGTGGTATCAGAGCCATCATGCGTAGCTTTTGATCTGGATCAGTCGCATATACTTGATATGTGGTAGTAGTAGATTGGATCTATTACTGGTCGGGTCTAGTAACCTAGATCGGTTCATGTCAATGGAAGGATCTAGGCACTGGTCGATAACATCGATCGGTTTTCGGTAGTAGTAGATGGGTTTACGAGGAAGTATGAACTAAAAGGACCAGATGGTTTACTACGCTCGTTCACAACCACACTGCATAATACTCTTACCGGTCAGAATTCCGCCATCGAAGTATGCTGCAGTGTGTGGTCGTATCAAGGCAGTGATCAGATTGGTTCAGAATAGGGTTAATATGATTAATCTGATGATTTCCAAGGCTCGGTTATGTGAATAGGGATCGCCGTGCTGGGTATTCGTACCGAGTGTAATAGATAGTATGTGTTCATGTCGCCCGATAGAATTGGATTCTATGCATAACTCGTTTTTGTAGGGTTTGATGTGAATAGTATGGTCCATTGTGTATGTGATGCATGAATGGATTTTTATGGCCTGCGTGTCATGCTGTGGGATAGCCATCGAGCTACATATTATTGTATAACAGTCTGCGTACCGACATGTGATGCTTGAAATTATCATATGTAATTCATTGCTAGCTCTTAGGAGTAATTGCTTAGTAGATGAATGCAATCGGAGACGTCAAGCATGGTGGTCGGAGGACTGGAAGCATGCTGATGAAGATCGACATGTTAAGGGCCGTACTATTTCACAGGTTAATATGATTATCTGTGAATGTTTGTGTTTATTCTTGCTATGCTATTTGATCATGTTTTATCATTAGATGTTTTAACATGATAGAGTAGTATCCCTCAAGAAAAATTAAGTAAAATTTATGCCTTTCCAATTTATGTGTCTATCACAATTTTGATCGTTAATTGGCAGGTCTACCAAAGTAGGGTGCCATTAACTATCCTGATAAGATGGGGTGGGTGTCGGACACCCACATGCATAGTGTTGGTTTAACGTGACAAGGCTATCAAAATAGTTTTGGGCCTTGGGCATAGTGTTGGACACCAGGGCATAAAGATGCCACCCAACAAACAAGAGTCATATGTGATATGATTGACAAAGGGATGCTTACCTTTAATCACTAGGTTTCTTGTAGTGATGCCAAAGCTCACTAGGACTTAATGTGTCGAACCCGGGAACGAAAGATCCCGAATCCTCTGTGTTCATACACCAGTCCAGGATTTCCAGTGTACACAGTCACAAAAATGATATCATAAACATATCACGCATTGCATTAATAGTAAATCAGAGTTTAATACAAATGGGCCTAAGGCCAAATAAATAAATAACACAGCGGAAGTAAAAGCAGTAGTAGTAGGCCACACGACTTGCCACAGGCAATCGTCTGGGGGCGTAGCCTAAGTGTCTGGGTCTTCACCGTCCTGGTAGAAGTCTTCTCCTGAATAATAATATTCAACAAGAGTGAGCACAACTACCGTGCTCGCAAGTTACACCATCAAGTAACAAATTGAACGCATCCATAAAGTAAACAAGGGGTATTGGCAGGGTTTATTTGCATAAAGCAGCATTTTCAATTCTAAAATCAGATTTTAAATGACAATTGTATAATGTGGATATCCTCCATTAAAGGTGAAGGATACTCTCCTATCACAATGGCTAACCGCCCAATTTTACCACAGGATTAACCATCCTGAAAATGTCTGTTGAAATCATTTTTAAAACCAAAAACAAGTCTAACTCAAAGTGGCTTTGCTAGCATGTCCATGACTGCGGACGCGGCTATTCGAATAGTTTCTACTCTACAGAGTTTGTACAGCTTTACCCACACGAGATAATCTACTCTTTATGTCAGCTAATCCACGCTTCCTAAGGCGTGTGACAAAGCAGTTATCATAGGGCCGTTACAATGTTCTACCTCAAAGAACTCATGCCCACTAAGGTTTCGCTTCCATTAGACTGTCCATCCTCCGGGAGCCCCCTCTTGCGCCAGGTGGGACTACTGTCTAACCGACACCCACACATACAACATGGCACGAATATCTATGAGGTATCCCAAATTATTAAGCCAGGTCCTGCCCAGACAAGACGTGTGGTGGTAAGGTAAGGCATAGCAAGATGCGGCTCAAAGATCGGTCCTTAATTGACTTGGGCGTCTTTCAAATCAAACCCTAGGCTTTAATCCTAACCAGATTAAACCCGTGCATAAACCTGCACCCACCATTCATCCGTTTCGCCCAAGTCCAAACCATTTTAATTTTATTTTGAATAAGACAACTTCTCTATGGTAAAACAATACCATAGATTCAAGTTTAAATTAATTTGAAAAGATTTGGCTAAATCCTCCCAAAAATTCAGAAACATGGTCTAAGCATTTGCTAAGCATGTGAATATTTTCCAAACTAATTTATCTATTGGTGACAAAGGATTGACATTTCGATATTGAAAATTGGCCATACAACAACAGTTGGAATATCTAATTGTTTAAACAGGAATTTGAAATACTTGAACAAAAGTATGCATGCATTAAATAATTTAAAAAATGAATTTAAATAACTTTAAAATATTAGGGGCAATATGGTCAATGGTATAACTTGCCTTCGTTGAAGACTTGAAATTCTAAGTCTTCAGAAGAATCAAATTCTCCGGAATTGTTGAAGTCTAAATGCGAAAATACGACAAATCAATTGAAATTAAAATAAATTCAAAACAACAATTAAAACTAACTCCAAATCAAATAATTTTATTTTATTTAGCTAGATAATAATTTTATACAAATTTAGCAATTTGAAACACCCAAATCGAAGTTTGGAAGCAAAAGATATGAATCTTACAAGTTTTAACCTAATTCTGGAATTAATTGGATTTTCCAAATTAATTTTCTGAAGGAAAATCCATTTATTGCGCAAGGCTGACGTCAGCCCTGAGATTTTTGGAATTAAAGGATTTTAAATAAAATTCTGACATGTGGGGCCCACGTGTCATAGACACGATTCACGTGTACCAAGCCCACGGGCTTTTGGCTCGGGAGGGCGGGGCTCACACGACGCCACGTCGGATCCATGTTGGATCCGACGCGGACGTGGCGTCGCGTTGGTGCTTGCGTGGCACTGCCACGTTGGCAATGGTGGCGCTGGCGCGGGACGCCGGTCATGGCTACTTCTGATCTTGGCGGCGGCGGCGCAGTCGCGCGAAGAGAGAGGAGGGGACGGCGATCACGGTGCGCTCACCCACTTGGCGAGAAGGGGACGGAGGCGGCCGGCAACGAGGAAGAAGCGGCGGCGCTGTACGGCTTGATGACGATACGGCGATCCCGTGGGGCTCCGGCGATGCGAAGGCGAGCACCGGCTTCACGGCTGCACGGCGAATCCAAAGGTGGCGACGGCGAGGACGCAGGGTCGACGGTGGCGGCGCTAGGGGCGGCGGCGAGGGAATCTCAAATTGCGGCGAGCACACGGGGAGAGAGGGGAAGTGAGTGGTGGCGTCGGGATCGGTGTGAAGAGGGGCGCCCGGGGTTGCCTTTTATAGGGGTCGAGGGGCTCCGAGGCGGCGTGGAGGAGGTGGAGATCGTGGCGACGATTCTGGGCTTAGGTGCCGCGTCTTGTGAAGAGGGGAGAGAGCGTGGGGGTCGTGTGGAAGTGGCGCGGTCTCGCATGCATGTCTTGCGGAGACGTGGGCGGTTAGAGCGATCACATGCGAGCTTCTTTGCCTGCAACAATAAGCGATTCTTGGCGGCTGATCGTCTTGGAGAAGATGACGGGGAGGACGAAGGGGCACGAGGCCACACGACAATGAGAGGAGAGGGGGCGGCAGTGGGGCCGTGAGAAAGAGAGAGAGAGAGGCGGCGGCTGGTTCGGTAGGAAGAAAACGGAAATGGGTCGCACAGTAATGCTTTCGGCCCAAAGACTAATTAGGATTTTAAATTGATTTCCTAATTTAAATAATCAGATTAATTCAAATAGGCTTTAGAAAATAGCAAATAAATTCCAAAAAAACCTAGAAAAATTCACAGAAGTCTCTAGAATTATTTTGGACTTAAATAAAATAATTCCAACTTAAAGTTGGTAATAGATTTTGAAATTAAATTTATTTTGGCTTTAAACAATTTAAAGAAAAGCTTTTAAAATTTCAGAAAATTCCAGAAATTAATTAATTTTTTTACTTTTGAACTTTAACTCAAATAAAACTTCACAAACTTTTAACAAATTTTGCTTTTGACTTTTAAAACTTCAGAAATTCAAACAAAGCAATCAAACTCTTTCAAATTTCAGAAAATCCAATAAAATAATAATTGTATTAATTTTTTTTTGGTAACAGAACTTTGGGCTGTTACATAATGATTTTTGGATCTTGAACTCACTATATGATGTTAGAGGGAAACATGGTTTAGTACATATAGTGAGAGTATCTTTTATTGACTGTTGATGATTAAGTTCGACCAGGTCCAGACTAGTCGTATGGCGATACGAGCTGGTCATAAACTAGTCGAACATAACCACCAATATGAGTGTCTAATAGAAGATCTTGCATAAACATAGTGCTGAAAACATAGTGCTGAAACTTTGCATATTTTTCTGTTGTAGATCATGGCACCTACTACTTCTTCTACACATACCTTTAATTTGCGATCTATTCTTGAGAAGGAAAGGTTGAATGGTTCAAATTTCATTGACTGGTTTCGTAATCTGAGAATTGTTCTCAAGGAAGAAAAGAAGGAACATATTCTAGAGGGTCCCTATCCCGAGGAACCAAGTGCCGATGCACCTCGTGCTGAAAAGAATGCTTATGAGAATCATTGCAATGACACAGTCGATATGCACTGTCTAATGCTTGCAACCATGAACTCTGAGCTTGAGAAGCAATATGAGACCACAGATGCTTACAATATGATTGTAAGTCTGAAGGGTATGTTTCAGGATCAAGCAAGGGCAGAGAGGTTTAACACCTCTAAGGCATTGTTTTCTTGTAGGCTATCCGAAGGTAGCCCGGTCAATCCTCATGTGATCAAAATGATTGGTCTCATTGAGAGCTTGGAAAAAGCTTGGTTTTTCACTTAGCCAAGAGTTGGCTACTAATGTGATTCTTCAATCGCTCCCTACAAGCTTTGAGCCTGTCCTATTGAATTTTCATATGAATGGCATGGAGAAGTCAATGACCGAGTTACATGGCATGCTTAAAGGTGCTGAGGAGAGCATCAAGAAAAGTTCCAATCATGTGATGATGGTTCAAAAACTACTAGCTTCAAGAAGAAGGGTAAGTCGGGAAAGGGTAAAGGCAAAGGAAAGACTCAAGATGAGATCGAGAGTCTCAAAGCTAAGCTTAAAAAGCTCAAGCTGGGTCATAAGCCTAACACAGAATGTTACCATTGTCATGAGACTAGGCATTGGAAGAGAAATTACAAGAAGTACTTGGCAGAAACGAAAAAGAACAAAGGAAGTAAGACTTCCAGTTCAGGTATAAATGTTATACAAATTAATCTTGCCACTTCTCCGACTAGTTCTTGGGTATTTGATACCGGATCAATTGCTCATATTTGCAATTCGATGTAGGGACTGATAAGGAGTAGAAATTTGGCAAGAGGAGATGTTGATCTTCAGGTGGGCAATGGAGCAAGAGTTGCTGTATTAGCTATTGGCATTTTACCATTAGCTTTACCTTCAGGATTGGTTATGGAATTAAATAATTGTTATTATGTTCCAACCTTAAGCAAAAACATTATTTATGCTTCATGTTTAGGAGCAGAAGATTATGAGTTCAGAATAAAGAACAATTGTTGTTCAATTTATTTTGAAGATATGCTTTATGGCCATGCTCTATTAGTGAATGGATTGTATGTTTTGAATCTTAAGGATATGCCTATCTATAACGTTAATGCTAAGAGACTTCGACCTAATAAAATGAATCCCACTTTTATTTGGCATTGTCATCTAGGTCATATAAATGAGAAGCGCATGACGAAGCTCCATAAAGATGGTCTTCTAAACTCATTTGATTTTGAATCATTTGAAACATGTGAATCATGTTTGCTTGGTAAGATGACAAAGGCGCCTTTCACGACCAGAGGTGAAAGGGCGAGTGACCTGTTGGCCCTTGTACATACGAATGTATGTGGACCAATGAGCACTTCAGCCAGAGGTGGTTTTCAGTACTTCATAACCTTTACTGATGACCTTAGTAGATATGGCTATATCTACTTAATGAGGCATAAGTCTGAATCTTTTGAAAAGCTCAAAGAATTTCAGAATGAAGTACAGAATCAACTTGGCAAGACAATCAAATGTCTACGATCTGATCGTAGAGGTGAATATTTGAGCCATGAGTTTGGTGATCATCTAAAGAGGTGTAGAATTGTTCCACAACTCACTCTACTAGGAATGCCTCAATAGAATGAGGTGTCTGAATGACGGAATCGAACATTGTTGGACATGGTTCGATCAATGATGAGCCAATCTAATCTTCCTTTGCAATTCTGGGGATACGCTCTAGAAACAACAGCTTTCACTTTAAATAAGGTTCCATCAAAAACAGTAGCGAAGACACCATATGAGATATGGATCGGGAAATGTCCTGGATTGTCCATTCTAAAGATATGGTGTTGTGAGGTTTATGTAAAACGTTTGCCATCTGATAAAATCACACCCAAGTCTGATAAGTGTTTCTTTGTGGGGTATCCTAAGGAAACTAAAGGATATTACTTTTATAAGCGGGAAGATAACAAAGTGTTTGTTGCCCGAAATGGTGTCTTCTTGGAGAAAGAGTTTTTTTCCAAAGGAGTTAGTGGGAGCAAGGTGCAACTGGAAGAAATTCGAGAAGCATCTGAAAATGTTTCAACTCCTACTGAACCTCTACAGGATAAACAAAATGTTGTTGAACCTGTAGATGAGGCATCAGTCCCACGAAGATCTAAAAGGACACGTTAATTGCCTATAAGGTATGGGCATGATATTTTATTATTGAATAATGATGAGCCCAAAACTTATGTGGAAGTGATGGTGGACCCAGACTCTGAATCATGGCTTGAAGCCATGAGATTCGAGATAAAGTCCATGTATGATAATCAAGTTTGGAATTTGGTTGATGCACCTGATGGTGTTAAAACCGTTGAGTGCAAATGGATTTTTAAGAAAAAGATACATATGGATGGAAATGTTCACATTCATAAGGTACGACTGGTCGCAAAGGGTTTCAAACAAATTCAAGGTGTTGATTATGATGAAACCTTCTCACCTGTCGCAATGCTTAAGTCTATCCAGATCATTCTAGCTATTATTGCATATTTCAATTATGAGATATGGCAAATGGATGTCAAAACGGCTTTCCTGAATGAAAATCTAAGTGAGGATGTGTACATGACACAGCCTGAGGGTTTTGTCGATCCAAAGGAAGCTAGAAAGGTATGCAAGCTTAATAAATCCATATATAGATTAAAGCAAGAATCTCGGAGTTGGAACATTCGTTTTGATGAAGTAGTCAAAGGGTTTGACTTCATCAAGAATGAAGAAGAACCTTGTGTTTACAAAAAGGTTAGTGGGAGCAAGCTTGTGTTTCTGATCTTATATGTGGATGACATACTAGTGATCGAAAATGATATTCCAATGCTTGAATTTGTTAAAACTTCATTAAGAAATAGTTTCTCGATGAAAGATTTCAAAGATGCAACATATATTCTTGGTATAAGGATCTATAAAGATAGGTCTAAGAGGCTAATTGGATTAAGCTAAGATGTATACATTGACAAGGTGTTGAAACAGTTCAACTTGCAAGATTCCAAGAAAGGTTTCTTGCCCATGTCATATGGTATTAATCTTAGCAAGAGTTAGTGTCCTACGACCATTGATGAGTGAGACAAAATGAGTAGAATCCCATATGCTTCAGCTATAGGATCTATCATGTATGACATGCTGTGTATACGACCAGATGTGTCGTATGCTCTAAGTGTTACGAGTAGATATCAATCAGATCCAAGTGAAGGTCACCAGATAGCATTGAAGAATATCCTTAAGTACTTGAGAAGGACTAAGGATTTATTCCTTGTTTTTGCGGGCGAGGAAGAGCTGGTCGTAAATGGTTACATCGATGCTAGCTTCCAAACCGACAAGGATGATTTCAGATCGCAGTCAGAGTTTGTGTTTTGTTTGAATGGAGGAGTAGTGAGCTGGACAAGTTCCAAGCAAGAAACGGTTGCTGATTCTACAATAGAGGCTGAGTACATTGCAGCTTCAAAAGTTGCAAAAGAGGCCGTGTGGATTAGAAAGTTCATTATTGAACTGGGTGTGGTTTCGAGTGCTTCCAGTCCAATGGATCTCTATTGTGATAATAGTGGAGCCATTGCACAAGCTAAGGAGCCTAGATCGCATCAAAAGTCCAAACACATACTTCAACGATATCACATTATTCATGAGACCATTCAGAGAGGTGATATCAAGATATGCAAAGTGCACACGGATTTCAATATTGCTGATCTGTTGACAAAGCCACTCCCACAACCTAAGCATGAGGCGCACACAAGAGCTATGGGTATTCGATACTTGTATGATTGACTCTAGTGCAAGTGGGGGACTATTAGTGATATGCCCTAGAGGCAATCATAGAGATGATTGTATCACGTCTATGTTTACGAGTTGTTGAATAAATGTTATTCTGTTCCTTGAATGAATCATTGGTTATAAAGATTAACAAGTATGTGACTTGTTGGTGAAACTCTTTAACTTATATGATGTCGTTCTAAATGAATCCCTGGTCGGATGTCACTGGTCAGAACACCAGTTACTCTACAACCAGCACATGTATTGATTGATGACCATGTTTTACCGGTCATGGATATAGGGATATCGAATCAATAATGTGAGCACATGTTGGATAACACTGTGGGAGCCCCCAGGTTATTTCCGTAAGACCGAGGCATACCCGACCTTAAGGAAATAACTCGGAGCTTCCAAGTTAATGGATTCTAAATTAACTCCATCAAATGAGAGTTCTTCGTTGAACTAGAGCCCCGGTGATCATTCGCACTGCTCCTCTACAAGCACTACATGATTAATGGTTCTCTAAACAATCGAGGACCACACTTGATGAGTTAATATGGAATCCATGAACAGCAAGCATGAGATCATGTTGGCTCCCAAGATTAGTAACCAACATGTCCCAAACTCATGTAAAGCATTGATCACATCCATACACAAACATAGTTCCAAAAGACATACAGCATAATAGTTCAAGTCTATGACTATTACAAATGGCTCAGTCGGCCATAATCAAAAGAGAACATTAAGTGACAGCAGAAGCAAGTAAATAAACCAAAATGTCCAGCATGGTATGCCCAATGCCCATCAGCAACCGACTGGGGTTAAAGAATATCACTACTCGTTAGCGTCGGCTAAATCAGCGCTTACGAGCTCATCAGTCTCACAATCTTCCTCACCTAAAATTGCAACAACTGGATTGAGTACAATGTTATACTCGCAAGTCTTACACAAATAAAAATTAGTTATGCATAGAGGTTGTTCCAAAGGATGGCTCATATTGGCTTAGTTTTGCGAAAGACGCAACAATTTTAACAACCTACACATACTAGTTTTTCAATTGCCATTTTGTAAACAGATTTGAAGTAGAAGTAAAGAATGTAAATAAGTAATAAATTGAATAGCAAATGAAACAAACAAGCAGCAAAGTGGCTGCCCACTTTGATACAACAAATTGCATGAACATCCATTCATGTCGAACCATAAGTACCCACATTTTAAATACATAGTCTAACAAAAGTAACTCCCAAACTCAAGCGGTTGTCCACAACCGTGGACATGGCTATTCGAATAGATTTATCTCTACAGAGGTGTACTACTTATCCACATGACTCGATTAGCTCGTAAGCCACCGGATTGAACACACTTCCTTTGGTGTGTCGGCCGAGGAGAATCGAGATACGGTCATTTTTAGCAAGAAGACCCTATTGAGCTAAGTCCCCCATGTGAGATGGTTTCGTTCCTAGTACAAGTGTCTATAGCACTTGCTAGGGGGCTCACATGTTGTATCGGAAATACCGATGCAATGGACAAAAAGAAAAAGTGGTGCGTCTCCTGCACTCTATAGAAAAATTACATCGGCTCCTGAGGAACATAGTATTTCATGATTGCTATGTCTTTACACTCCCATCAGACTTATCACAATAAAACCTTCCCCCTACTTAACCGTACAACACCCATACCCCGCATGTGGTAGCACGAAGGTACTTGAATCAACGACGTTACCAAAGTTCAGTCCTTAATTGTCCGGACAAGACATCCACATGCCCAAATCTCGTGCACGAAGGCACCATCACTAACCAACACTTGTCCAAACCTCAAAACTTATTTGAAATGACAAAATTTAGTTCACAAACAGATACGAAGATCTGGAATTAAAAGAGCATAAGAAGGTGTATGTTTCCCACAATTGTTGGGTTAATCCCGACAATCAAACTACCGTTCTAGACTTGCACGGCTAAGCAAACTTGAACAATATATTTCACACATCCTAAATTAAGCATGTGGTATTGGAATAAATTAAGGATAACCTCAATGGATTAGGACATAACTATTCTACACATCACAAAAATAGCGACATTATCAAAATAGCATGCAAGCAATTATCATTACACTAACTTAACAAAAACTAGGATCAAATATGGTGCAAAAGAAAGTGCAAATGATGCTTTCCTTGCTGGTAGCTTAGCTGCTCACTCTCAGTAGTATAGGAGTCAATATAGATTTCTCCGGAATCTAGAGAAATGACGATATCGATAAACACCGAGAAATACTTCAAAAATCAAAGTGCTCAAAAATGCATGATATTTCTACAGTGGCTAGAGAATGATTTTATATGAAAACAGGTGAAGGAATTATTTCATTTGAAGTTAGTGTGTGAGAGTTATGTCTGTTTGAAAAACAGATTTCAATATGTTCAAGTTCATGCAATTTAATTATTTAGCCAAAATTTCCAGAATAGTAGGGAATACTAGGGTTATATATATATATAAATAGGGAATATTTTTATAAGTTCAAAACAGTTGGATTTAACTTACTTGGAGTTTTCAAGAATTAGTTATGCGTTTCCAAGTTAACAGCCTTTTCCTATTGTAAAAATAATAGGTTTATGGATCACTCTCCAAAATAATAATTTCTGCTATAGAGAAAAGTTTGAAACCCATTTCATAATAAATTTCATTAAAAATGAAAATTATCATAATTTGGTTCATCCATTTTGGAGTTGAGGAGAATTAGTTATGTATTTTCAAAGTTATTCAAATTTTTAGTGTGCAGATTAATACATTTTGGATTATATAAAGAATTTACCCGTTTTCTTACCGGGGGTTACGCTAGCCTCAGTTGGGACCCTACACAGCAACGCGCCCTAACCCTCTCACTGAGTCAAAGTGCGCTGACAAGTGGGCCCTACACGTTAGTGAAACTAAACAGCGCGTGCGCGAGTGGGACGTTCGGACCATGCTTGTGAGCCGTTGGATTTAGATCCAATGATCCACATTCGTGGCGAGTTCGGACGGTCCGAACAGCCCAAAAGATCCGGAGCGTTCATTTCACAACGGACAATCCAGATTTGTGGCACGTTCGGAACGATCCGAACGGCCCACTTAATCTGGATCATTCATTTTACATTGAACAGCCCAAAAAGATTCTAGTTAAGTTTGGGCTGGCTACGCGCAAAGACACAGGGCTTAAGTGTTTGGGCCCACATGTAAGCGACAGCTTAATCCGTTAAGACAGCGTTTTAAAGCTAATCATTGTAATTAATTTCTAATGATGAGCTACAGTGGCTGTCTGTGAACGACAACGGGATTTCCTTGTCCCGCGCGCTTCAACGACGACTCGCCGGTGCTGTGCGCCCAGGCGGCGCAAGCTAAGGGCATGGATATGTGTGCAATATCCGTGCGCAACTAATGGAAGTGATTGTAACCTCTGAGATGGCTCTCACCGGTAGCTAGCCGGAGTTGAGCGATGGCATGCAACACGGCAAACATGCAAAATGCAATAAAGCTCCACAGCAGTTCAGGTAAGCGGGTGCCCAAGCCTCTAAGGACTATTAGAGAGCTACCTGAGCAAATGAGGGAGCTTGGGGAAGCTTTGGAGTGAGTTGAACAGCGGTGGCGCCGGAGAAGACAACGGCAACGATGCGGCTCAAAGAGTAGAGAGGTCCTAAGCAAAACCAAGATCAGTGAATGCTTGGAGAAGCTAGAAGACCTTATGAGCAAGCCATAGGAACAAAGAATCGGACAATGGCTTACCAAGGCAAGTGGGAGATGAAAAGTTGCTTTTACGGCCGAAAATAGTTCAAGCTTCAATTCAACTCGATCCTATCATGCATTGCCCAAATTAACTTAGGGGTTTTCATTTTCAAGCACAAAGACATGAAATGACGCGAAAGATTTAAGATAATACTCACTGGAGGTGAAGTTGACACGATGGTGTCACTCAAGAGCGTGCTCTAGAGCTCCAGAGAGCATGAAGATGGTCCAGATGCTACAAGCAACGAGAGAAACTTGCATTAGCCAAAATGGACATGGGGTGGATCAAAGGGGTACCACCCAGTGCAAGCTTACCCTAGCGATGCAAACGAGAGAGCTTCCTTTTCCTCAGCCACTGAGAGGAAAAGTGAGGAAAATGCTAGGGTTTGGAGCTTACTTAAGCTCAGAGAATAGACAGAATGGAGGTGGTGTTAACCAACGGAGCTCCACAATAGGCTGCCATGGGAGGTGCGGTCACGGTGGTGACAGAGCAATGCAGAGCATCATGGCCGTGTGGCGTTGAAGTCCTGCGTGAAGTGACGGGAGGTTGAAGAAGGCATTGACAACGTGGGTCCACCATGTCAGCGAAAGAAAACGGCGCAGTCGCGTGCGCGAACTCCCGAGCCACTTGTCCCACCGTTAGATCAAAATCCAACGATCCATAACTGTGGCGCGTTTGGATGGTCTGAACGGCCCACTAGATTTGAGCCGTTGATTCTAAATCGGATGGCCAAAAAGCGCTAAGGTGGCACGGGGCAACTAGTTGACTTAGCCAAGCCAAATGGCTTGGTCCGGTGCGAGCCCGAGGAACAGTACAAGGCTGAGTTGAGGTTAGGTTTGACTGAGATTCAAATATAGATCCTCAACTTTGACCAGAGGTTTAGAAATAGGAATAAAATTCCTAAAAATATGAAATAATTCAAAGGTGTTCCTGGGATGTCCTAGCTCCCATATAAAAATTTGAAACTCCCCTGTTTATGTCATATCTTGAGCAGTTTAAATCCATAACCGAAATAGGTTAATGGATTGAGTTTGAATTTTCTAGGGTTTGGAACTTTTCCCAAAAATCTGGAAAATATTATTTTAATTCTTAACCATTGATGTAGTATTTGAATAAATTATTTCTAGAAGAACTTTAGTAGCATTAGTTTCAAGTTTTCTTTTGGGGTTCACTTCTTTAAGTGTGGGTTCAAGACTTGCACAAGATGTTTCCAAGTGCAATATCTAATGCAATGCTTGAAAACAATGATGCACGCTCATGAGATGCAAAGTAAATCTCTTTATTAACTTGAGGATGTGACAAACATGGTGTTGGATTGACCCACCTTGAGACACTATTGAGATTGTTATGATTCTAAGTGTCATTAGTTGGTCTCAAGCAATGATGATGTATAATCCTTAGACCTGAGATCAGCATGGTTCCCTACATGTGTAATAGCACTCTTAGATGTTGCCAAACGCTACACGTAACTAGGTAGTTATAAAGGTAGCTTTTGAGTATGCTATGAAACATGCGAAGGGATGTGACTGGTCGGATATGGGATTTGCCCCTCCTAACATAACAGGAGAGATATCACTGGGCCCCTTGATGTGGTCGGATAAAGAAAGTGCATGTCCTTGCCACTAGTGGTCGAAGTGTTCGACCACGTAAAGTTATCCGACACTTGATCGAGAAAGTATTGAACAGTCCATGGATGACACAACATCGCACCTGGAATTCAACCAGATATCATGAGGCAAAGGGAAAATACACAAGTAGGTCACTTAGTTCGATTAGTTATGAATTAGTCGTATGGAGATACGAGCTGGTCGTAGACTTGTCGAACGTAATCACAGAGTGGTCGAAACCTGGTCGTAAGGAGTTACGAACTGGTTGTGAATGAATATGAACTGGTCATATAGAGATATGACCTGGTCATAAGTGATGAGGACCTAGTCGTAGATCATATTGCATTAAGGTTCGTCCGATATAATTTGTGTGTATTCGGGAATCGTTATGTCCTGCTAGGAACCGCTTACGACTCATGATCATAAAGGGTTTCTGAGTCACAACCGGCTACACGTAAACCTAATAGGTCACACACTTAATGGGTTGGAACAAAACGTGTTCAGATAGGATCCGTCATGGGTACTATATAAGGAGATGCTTGACACTATTGGGAAGAGGAGATTGACGTGAGTTGCTCCACCGAAACCCTAGTCGCCATCTTCCTAAAAGCTCTACTGTGCGACTTGGTGCTAGCACACCGGCATACGGTTATTCCTTCCCTGGACATGTGGATACTGTAGAGGCACTACTGCGGTTGCTGTTGCGCTTAAGGATGATCCGCGATCTTCATAAGGAATTGTAGAGGTTGCTGGAGGAGTCGATTGACTCGCGAGGATGCTGGCCAATCGACTATGACCAATACATCGACGTGCTCTACGTTGGACCAAGCTGCTCCAACTCCTCTTCCGCTGCTCTGCACATCTGGTGATAACGATCTGTGATCATCTTCTTGTTTGGCTTCCTAGTTTACGTTACAGAATTTTTGAATTGTACCTATCGTAGCCTACCCGTATCCCTTCACTCTCTCTTCGGGATCTTCAATAGGAGTAGCACTGTTGTGAAGAGCATTCTTCATTCTTAGAGGCATGGCTGCTAAGGCAAGAGAGGTAATTAGGATAAGATATAATAGAATTTGATTAAAACAGTATGATAAGATCAACCTCTGTTCTGCACAAACGGTAGAACCGCACATGAGCACCGATATTACCGATGAATGGTAGTATCGCAGTTTACGGGCAGTATTACCGTAGTTACAGAACTGCTTTAGAGCTTTGATTGATTTTGCATTTAAATAAGTATTTGGCATGAATCAAATCATGGAATAGACTTTAAATGTCACCAAATACTAATTCTAAGCATTTTGTCCAAAAGAAATTGACTTTATCATCCACATTTTATCACCCCCTAGAAAAGAGGTAGATGATGAAAAGATGAGAAAGAAGATGAGATTTGAGCAAATACCTCAGGGATTGGAGGGGATATGCCTTGGAGAATCAATCCCAATCAAAAGTTTCAACGAATTCCACAAATCTAACAAGTTTGACTGGAGATTTTGTGGAGAAGAGAGGAAGGGAAAAGACAAAAGGCTTCGGTGGTTCTTGAGGAATAAGGAGTGGTTGCTCCGTAAGAGAGGAGAGTTAAAGAGATAAGCCCTCGGTAGCAAACATTATAGGAACCGCCAGCCATTTGCAGTCAGACCGCTGTTGAGGAGCGGTATTACCGGGATGCGGTAGTACCAGCGGTGAACCGCGGTATTACCATTTTTCCAGACAAAACTTGAAATTGAATAGAAAATGCAAATGATCCTTGATTCAAACACTCAAATAAATATTTCCAAGATCATTATGCATGAGATTGATAATTGAAACTTCAATGAATATAGCTTTTATGAAAGTAGAGAGTTTTAGACAGATTTTGAAATTATTTTCATGAATACGTTAAGAAAACCAAATGAGAGCATAAGAACATGAGATATGAGTTTCAAGCAACATTAGAATAGTCTATGACATTTAACTCATTCCTCAACTTGCAAAAGCGGCTCTCATCTAATGGTTTGGTGAAGATATCAGTTAATTGGTCATCAGTCCTTATGTGGCTAATTTTGATATCTTCTTTGCCCACATGATCTCTCAAGAAATGATGTCGGATATCTATATGCTTGGTTCTTAAGTGTTGGACTAGATTATTTGCAATCTTCATGGCACTATCATTGTCGCGCAAAAGCGGCATATTATCAAATTTAATTCTATAATCTATCAATGTTTGCCTCATCCATAGCAATTAAGCACAACAACTACCAACGGAAATATATTCGGCTTCAGCGATGGATAAAGCTACAGAATTTTGTTTCTTGGATGACCATGATACTAAGGATCTTCCTAAGAATTGACAACTACCCGAGGTGCTTTTCCTATCCACTTTGCAACCCGCATAATCGGAATCCGAATATCCAATTAAATCAAATTTTGCACTTTTGGGATACCATAAGCCAATGCTAAAGGAATACTTTAAATATTTAAGAATTCTTTTCACGGCCACCAAATGGCATTCTTTTGGTGTTGCTTGAAATTGTGCACACACGCAAACACTAAACATGATATCGGGCCTAGATGCGGTAATATAAAGCAAACTACCAATTATAGATCTATAAAGCTTTAAATCTACCGATTTACCTCGCTCATTAAGGTCGAGATGACCGTTGGTTGCCATGAGAGTCTTGATGGGTTTTACAACTTCCATGCCAAACCTCTTGATCAAATCTTTTGCGTACTTTGTTTGGCTTACAAAGGTTCCATCTTTGAGTTACTTGATTTGAAGTCCAAAAAAAATAGCTTAGTTCTCTGATTATGGACATTTCAAATTCTCTAGACATCATATCACCAAATTCTTTGCAAAAATCTTGATTAGTAGACCCAAAGATGATATCATCAACATAAATTTGGCATACAAAGAAATTATCAACTAAAACTTTAGTAAACAAGGTTGAATCAATTTTCCTAATTTTGAATCCTTTTGAAACTAGAAACTATCTAAGGCATTCATGCCATGCTCTAGGAGCTTGTTTAAGACCATAGAGCACCTTAGAGAGTTTATAGACATGATTGGGATTCTTAGGATCTTCAAAACCGGGTGGTTGCTCAACAAATACAAATTCAGATATTTTTCTATTTAGAAAAACACTTTTAACACCCCATTTGAAATAATTTAATATCAAAGCATGATGCAAAAGCAAGTAATGTCCGAATTGATTCAAGTATAGCTATGGGAGCAAAAGTTCACCGAAATCTAAACCTTCGACTTGAGAGAATCCTTGAGCGACCAATCTCGCTTTGTTTCTCACAACTATTCCGCTTTCATCTTGCTTGCTTCTAAAGACCCATTTTGTACCGATTACGTTGTGTTCCTTTGGTCTATCCACCAATGTACAAACTTCATTTCGAATAAAGTTATTGAGTTCTTCATGCATTGCATTCACCCAATCCAGATCATCGAGTTCTTCTTCTACATGCTTTGGCTCAATAGAAGAGACAAAAGAGTAATGTTCACAAAAAGAAGCGACACGAGATCGAGTTTGAACACCCTTACTTACATCACCCAATATTTGATCGATTGGATGATCTTTTGCAATTGTATTATGAATTCTTGGTGGTAAGTTCAATGGTTGATCATCTTCCTTGTTGTCCTCTTCTTCAATTTGAATTTGTCTTGACATTGAAGATGAAGGAGGTTCGACTTGAGTAGATGATATTTCAATTGGATCGCCTTTAGACTTGATGTCACATATTTGCGTATTCTCCATAGCTTTTCTTAAGGCTTCATCACCTACATCATCCAAATTCTTATGCTCTTCTTGAGAGCCATTAGTTGCATCAAATTGAACATCATGTCTTTCTTCCACTAAACCGGAATTTTTGTTGAAGACACAATAAGCTTTGCTATTTGATGAATATCTAAGCAAGAACCCAACATCACATCAACTTGCAGATTTTGAAAGACAAACACCCTTTTTTAAAATATAACATTTGCAACTAAATACACGAAAATAAAAGATGTTCGGTTTTCCTCCAACAAGAAGCTCTTAAGAAGTTTTTTTTCAAAATATGATGCAAATAAAGACGATTTATGGCATGATAAGCGGTATTAATTGCTTCCGCTCAAAAACTATCAGAAGTATTATATTCATCAAATATTGTCCTAGCCATTTCAATTAATGTTTGATTTTTCTTTTCTATAACTTCATTTTGCTCTAGAGTGTAGGTTGTGGAAAGTTCATACTTTATTCCAAGTTCATCACAAAAATCTTCAACTTTAGTATTTTTGAACTCGGAACCATTAACACTACGGATTTTCTTAATTTTGAAATCAAATTCATTTTCAGCCCTTTTTGCAAAACTTTTGAAAATACCGGAGGTTTCGGCTTTGTCATCTAGGAAGAATACCCATGTATATATAGAGTAATCATCCACAATAACTAAATAATAGCTATTAGCCCCCAATACTCTTATAGGTTGTTAGCCCAAACAAATCCATATGTAAGAGTTCCAATGGTCTAAACGTTAACATGATACTCTTGGAAGGATGAGAATTAGCTACTTCTTTACCGGCTTGACAAGCACTACAAAGTTTATTTTTCTCAAACTTCACATCCTTCAAACCAACGACTAAATCATGTTTGAAAAGCATTATAAGGTGAATCATACCAACATGAGCTAGACTTCTATACCAAAACCAACCCAAAGAGGTTTTTGTGATTAAACAAGTTTTCAAGCATGAATCATTTGAAGAAAAATCAACCAAATAAAGATTTCCAAATCTAAATCCTTTGAAAACTAAAGAATTATCTTTTTCATTTGAAATTGAAACTCCTTCATTTGAGAATAAGCAAATCAAACCAAGATCACATATTTGAGCAACGGATAACAAATTGAAATTTAGCAATTTAACTAAAGATACATTAGAAATGGAAAGGTCATTTGAGATAGCAATTTTACCTAATCCTATTACCTTTCCTTTGCTATTATCACCAAATGTGATCTTGTCAACTCCTTTTTCATTCTCGAATGTGGTGAATATTTTTCTATCACATGTCATGTGTTGAGTGCATCCACTATCTAGCACCCAATGTTTTCCACCAGTCTTATAGTTCACCTACAAAACAAGAATTAAGTTCTTTTAGGTACCCAAATTTGTTTGGGTCCTTAGAGGTTAGTGACTAAAGTTTTAGGCACTCAAATAGCATTCTTTTTAGCGCCTAAAATTGAAGTGCCAACAAATCTTGCAATTACTTTACCATCCTTAGTTTTCCTAAGCATATAACATGAATCATATAAATCTAAGGATGGAGTCTTACCAATAGGACAAGTTTGTTGCAAATATCCTATTTTTCGGCACTTATAGCAATATTTTCCATTCTCTTTTACAAACCTTGCGGGTTTGTAAATTGGCTTCTTACCTTTCTTGGGCACATACCCAAGTCCTTGTTTGTTGAATGAGCACCTTTGCTCACTCAAAAGCTTGTTACCCTTGAAGCACCGTTCCAAACTTTTGCTTAGCTTGCTTACTTGCTCATTTAGCTTATTATTTTCAACAACAAGCTTTGCATCAAGAGACTTATCATTATCATGATTAGTGTTAATATTAGAGCTACATGGCATGACAAGTAGATCATTACATGAAATAGATGTACTAGTTCTTGCAATTTCTACACTAGGAATTTTATCAAAAATATCACATGTGATTCCAACACTAGTGCAAGACTTGCTTGAATTTTTTTGGATAAGCAAGTCATGAGCTTCCTTTAGCTCCTTATAAGAGCCTTTAAGAGAGAAATGCTCTTTCCTCAGGACCTTAAGTTTCGTGTTTTCTTTTCCAAAATATTCATTCAAATCTTCCAACATATCCATGAGATCATCATATGAAGGTTCTTCGTTATCAAAGAATTTTACCTTATCTCCTTTTTCATAGGCATGTAGGAGACGAGAAGAGTGATGGAGCCTCTTTGATGGAGATGCCGACAAGTCCCTTCTTCTTGGGGGACTCATCCTCACCGGAGTCGGAGTCGGTGTACTCCTCATCGGAGTTCCATTCTCCAATGTGAGTTTCATCCTTGCCGTCCTTGTGAAGCTTCTTGAAAAGCTTCTTCTTGACATCGAACTCCTTCTTGGATGACTTGCCCTTGTCATCCATCTTTGTGGGGCAACAAGAGGCAATGTGCCCCTTCTCATAGCACTTATGGCAACAGATGTTGCTATAGCGCTTGTTGTCGTTAGAGGATTGTACTTTCTTGCTCTTGTCAAAGTTAAAGCTTCGATATGGGCGTCTTCTCATGAATTTCTTTATTCTCCTCACAAGGAGAGCGAATTATTTTTCGGGGTCTTCTTCTTCATCTTCTTCATCACTTGATTCCGCTTTAGCCTTGAAAGCGGTAATTTCTTTTTTGAGGAAGATGACTCCAAAAATCTCTTCCTTATCTTTCTTGTACAACTCATTTGTTATGAGGATGCCCAAGAGTCCAGTTGGCATCATTCTTGGCAACTCGGGAGAGTTGAGAAATAGCATCACCAATGTCTCATACTTGTCCGGTAGAGCTCTAAGTATCTTACGCACAATATCAACATCAAGAAGGTTAGTGTCAAGACCTTTGAGTTCATTCACAATGTTGTTGAGTCTTGAATACATCTTGGTGATGTTTTTATAAGGCAACATTGTGAATGTCTCATATTTAATCCGAAGCCTATACAATTTGGCCTCTTTGACCGTAGATGTTCCCTCATGGATTTCCAAAAGGGTAGTCTAAATATCATGAGTGGTTTCCAAATTGCTCACTCTATTGAACTCATCCGCGTTCAAAGCTCCAAAAAGAGCATTCATAGCTTAAGCATCTAAATGAGCATTACGCCCCTCAAGTTCCGTGGGAAGTAGTAGATCAAGAGGTATAACATAACCCTCATTTACGATTTTCCATATTCTCAGACTCATGGCCTTTAAATAAATAGGCATTCTAATTTTCCAATAAGCATAATTTGAGCCATCAAATAAAGGAACCTTTCCTATAGCAATTCCCTCACTAGCCATCATTTTCTCTCTTAGATGGTTAAACCATCAATGAAAGACCAAGCTCTGATATCACTTGTAAGATCAAGGATAATAGACTAGAGGGGGGTGAATAGGAGGTTTTTAAAAAATTTCAACTAATTAACAATATTAAACAAGATAGTCTTAACAAAACCTCCTAGCACAAATGTGGAGATGAAACTATCAAGCTAATTAAGACAATTATGATCTATGTCAATACTAGATAAAACTTAGCTAAGCAATTCTACACAAGCAATTAGCTATATAAGTAAATGCGAAAGAGTAAAGACGAATACACCACAATGGAGACAATGATGTTTTTCCCGTAGTATCGAAGACTTGCTGGTCTTCACTAGTCCATGTTGAGGAAGCTTGAACTAATCAAGCCGGATCCACAAATTAAGCATTCACCCGCGATCACTATCATTGCTCTTCCTCTGCTCTGGAGATGGTGAGAACGCAACCACTTCACGATCCGTTGTCGGGATTCTTCACAATCTTCTTTGAAGAGCTCACCGATCAATCTTCCTCCAAAGCTGTCTAGGTGCCGGTAAGCATCATGAGTAATAAACCAAGTATTTGCTTGAGGAAGAATCAAGTGCCAATCAAGATCAACTAATGATGCAATGCACTTCAATGCTCTCTACTACCTCAAAATGGGAATTTAAAGCAAATGAGTTGTAGAGAATGTCTAAGAGCATAAGACAATTCAATGAGAATGAATATGCTTAGCCACTGTTTGGCTTGGTGCTGGTGGGGGAGTATTTATACCTCTCACCAACAAAACTGGCCATTTGAGTCGAAACCCTGAAAAGATCAGGATTTACGGTAATACCACTGTTCAAGCCCGATATTACCGATTTCTGCTCAACGGTCGGAACAGTGGCATTTAATGCTCTGATCTAGCCATTACAAAAAGATTTGCGGTACTACCGCTATCTAAGAATCGGTATTACCTTTCAGCGGTAATACTGCTCAGATATATTGGTATTACCGATTTCCAGAGACTTAGAAATCACAGAAAATACCCTATTTGGAAATATCGTACCGCCGTATAAAACTCGGTATTATTGACTTGCGGTAATACTGCTAAAGAAGTGCGGTCATACCGATTTTCACTGAACACATGGTCTGACCCAATCAGCTCTTTCGATCAGACCAAAACAATTGGACTGACACATGGTCCACCCAGATTCATTTGAACGTTCGGACTGCGTGTTATAACCGCACGATCGAATCAAACGTTCGGACGGTCCGAACGTTCACCGATCGGTAATACTGCTTTACGACTGTGATCTTACCGATTTCAAGATTCCAGGAAAAGCTCTCAAAAACACGTTCTCTGTTAAAAACATACTGCTACCTATTTCGGTATTATCAACTTACGGTAATACCACTCATACACTTCGGTCATACCGAATTTTGGGTTTCAAGAAAATCATCCAAAACATGCTCTCTGGAAAATTCATACCGCCATGAATATTTCTGAACACTTTCTAGAAGCAAAAACAAATGCAATGCATGACTCCTAGTTGATCAAGATAGCATAAAAATAGATCCTCAAGCTACTAGCTATGATCCCTCTTAATAGTGTGGCGTTTAGCCTATAAATCTGGTCTTTTTCTCCAAACACCTAGACGGGTAAAATACTACAAAAGGATCCTCTAGATACTGATACCTTTACTTGAGCCAAGGCGATCTTTATCACCTTTACATTGCCATTACCATGTAATCATTCATCCTTTGGGACTAATCATTAAAATATCTTAGTACACATGTTAGTCCCTTAATACAATGTTGACATTAATTACCAAAACCACTATTAGGGGCCTAGATGCTTTCAACCGGGTCTATACGATGGGTTTTAAGGGCTGGGGTCTACATGTCATATACTCTCACTTATTTCTACAGCTTACTTAGATTCTCCTAATGACATCGGGCCCACACGTCATACGGATACTAACTACCAATTAACACTAACTTAATAGTCTTGGGCCCACATGTCGGTGACTCTAACGTCATCATCCTCCTGAAAAACAAAGGAATGGAGCATAAGCATCCATGGTCGGCTTGGATTCAAGATTGGCGTCGGCGGAGAAGAGCACAGCAACCACCCAGGATCGTCAAAATGGCTTGTTGAAGTCTCGGCGATCCTAATGGTTGTGGCGGTGTGGTGGGAGGTGGCCTGGGGCAGTGGTGCTACGACAAGGTTAACGGCGACGACACTGTACGCGCTGGCAACTACACATCGAAACCACAATCTAGAATTTGAGGCGCGGGTGAGCATCTATGGACTCAGGCGATCCTAGGGGGATCTCAGTGCTCCAGGGACCGTGGCGTAACAAACACTTCCACGACAGTGGGGCGACGTGCAATGAAGTGCTATGGTGCGACTACACTACAATTAACTGAGCGCTGCATTGACTAGCCTACTAGGTTTATGGGAGCTAGGAACACGAAATGACGTCAAGAGGCAAGGAGAAGGCTTACCGAAGGTGAAGCTGGCGTTGTGGTGCACGGCAGCAGCACCGTACCAAAGCCGAGGAAGACAAGGTGCTCCGATGACTGGTGCATAGTAAGGAAGGAGGTGAACATTGGAAAGGTGAGCTCGAGGCAAACATAAAGGGCAGGAGCTTCAAGGTCGAAGCTCACTAGAATGGCCGGGATGGAGCGGCGACAGTGAAGGAGACGTTGGAACTACAACATGGACATCGGGGCGTTCCAGGCAACAGAGCGGAGGAGAAGGAGGGGAAATGAAGAGGAGTAGATGGTGAGCACGGTGACATGCTCGGCTCGTCTTATAAAGGAGAGAATGAGAAAAAAGAAGGCGACAACATGACATTCATCTCGAACGATTTCTCACGAGTGCATGGGTGTTAACTGGGCAGCAAGGCTGACGCAGCGATGGGATGAACTCGCGCTGGCGTTATGCTCGAGGTCTGCTGCGGCTTATGGGTTCTCGAGTGCCTCCTGCCATGTGCTTATGAGAGAGAGAGAGAGAGAGCAAGAGCGAGCGGCAGCGGGGCGAGGGGGGAAAGAGCGAGTGGGCTGGCTTAGCTGCGACGCTACCGGACAGTGGGCTGGGCTGGCTGGCTGGGCCGCGAGGGGAAGGAGGCGAGCGCGCTGGCGCGGCTGGGCCGAGGGAGGGGGAGAGGAGCTGGGCCGGTGGTTGGATTTGGCCCGAGGGGAAGAGAGAGGGAAGAGAAAGTGATTTGATTTTGGTTTGAATTTTCATAATCGAATTTGGCTTTGAATTTCAAATTTTGAGGAGGTTTGACATACCATTTAGCTTGTAGATTTTTATAATTTAAACTTGGAGCAAAGAAAACTGATTAAACTTTTTGAAATGCAATCCAAGTTTTTGAAATCCCACAATTTTATGCAATTTTCAAAAATTCAAAATTGAGCTACTACAGCCTCCATGTGGTTGGCCTAAGTCCTGTGTGGCTTATAAGCAGAAAAAGATTTTCTATAGAAACGACATAATCCATAGCCGTCCAATTGAACCCTTTATTTCGACCGGACGGCTATAGATGACATCTGTTGATGGGATCGACCAAATTAACCTGCAGGCAAAGGCTAACCTTGTGCTGCTATGCTGCACCAAAAGAAATTTTTGAAAGACCTTGAAACACATTTGGTTAATAGCAATTTTAGAATCCATAACACTTTTTTTACTCAGCATAGAGATACTTTCCTACAGGAAACGTGATGATAAGTGGAACTCGGATCAAACAAAAGATGTGTCAGCAAACAAGCTGGGATTGCATCATTTCCGTGACTGGTGACTGGAAACGAACGCATTGCCATTATGATACTTTACTTTTCCTAAAGTACATAATAAGCAACAGTTTGTGCCCCTTTCCTTACACGATGCTTTCAGCTCTACTTTCAAGTATACAGCTGCCGATATTTGTCACTTGATTTTTATTCGATTCCGTGATAGCAATGCACACCAAACTTACAGCTTACAGCACTAGTCATGGCATACAGCCATCAAAATACGGACTACTTTTGGGGGTGTGCTATGCTATTCTACGTGGCATTCAATAAAACGATGCTGAATTGTTTTCTCTTTAATACAAAAATAATATTTTTTACTTCCTCTATAGTTTCTTTTGAACATGTTATCTTTAGATAATAAAACCCCTCTCTTGAGATACCAAAGAAAAAATTTCACTTTTAATGTAATTATAATACACCAAAAGAAATCTCTAATGGTAACTCGAGAATTTCCAATTAGTGCCATATAGAATGACTGTACCGAGAAAAGTCCAGACTTAATCAAATTCCACCTGAAAAACATCTTTTTGAGAGTTCAATTGCAAATTCGATATTTACAAAATTAACTCATTCCAAGCATGTAATCTAGGTCTAATAATAGGTCTTCGAAAAGAAATATGTAGAGAATTTGATCCTAGAATCATCGTCATTGTATCATTCTTTCTCCTCACTACATTATAAAGAGTAGGATATTGGCTTTTCAGTGGAGACTCGGCTAACCAAATATCTTCCCAAAACCTGGGTTGCATTCCATTTTTAACCTGGAATGAACCAAAGTGAAGAAATTGATCTTTAATTTTCATTAGACCTGACCAGAACTGATAAGTCCCAGGTTTGTTAACTACCTGCGAAAGACTCTTCTCACCCATATATTTCCTTGTTAGCAAAGATTGCCATACCCCTTCTTCATTAAGCAGCTTAAATAACCATTTCCCTAGTAAACTTTTATTTTTAACGTCTAAGTTTTGAATGCCTAAACCGCCTAGCTCTTTAGGTGTGCGCACTACACTACATTTAGCAAGCCTATATTTTCGTTTATGACTGTTACTCTGCTAGTAAAATCTGGACCGATAAAAATCTAGTCTTTTGAGAACCTCTCTAGGAACCTTAAAAAAAGGTAACATAAACATTGGCAGACTACTGAGCACCGAGTTAATAAGAACTACTCGTCCACCAACAGATATTTTTTTTCCTTTCCAACTGCTAAGTTTCTTTTTGACTCTATCCTCAACCCCTTTCCATTCACAATTCCGTAATTTTCTGTAGTGAATTGGAATACCTAAGTACCTGAAAGGAAAGGCACCCACTTCACAGCCAAATAACTGAGTATATTGTTGTTCAATTTCTTTGGCCTTACCAAAACAAAAAATCTCACTCTTATGGAAATTAATTATCTTTAAACCTAACAATTGTTCAAAAACACAAAGAATAAGTTTGAGATTTTTTGCTTGTTATAAATCATTATTCAAGAAGAGTACAGTGTCATCAACATACTGTAATATTGACAACCATCATCAATTAAGTATGGAATTACTCCCGATAACAGACCTTCTTTTTTAGCTCTTGAAATAAAAATGGCAAATATGTCAACAACAAGATTAAAAAGAATTGGGGACATAGGATCTCCTTGCCGAAGTGCCTTTTGAGTTTGAAAAAAAGGTCCAAGATCCCCGTTGACTTTTATTCTAACACTCCCTCCCTTAACGAACCATTCCACCCAGGCATACCACTTAGGTGAAAAACCTTTCAACTTCAAGGTTTGAAGTAAGAATGGACATTTTACTTTATCGTAAGCTTTCTTAAAATCTATCTTGAAAACTATTCCATCCAATTTTTGTTTATGTAGCTCATGGATGATTTCATGAAGGATAACTACTCCATCAAGAATAAACTCCCCTGCATGAACGCCGATTGGGATGATCTAACTACTTTATTAGCTACACCAATAATTCTATTAGTAAACACTTTAAAACTAACATTTAGAAGACAAATATGTCTATATTGCTGTATTTGTGTAGCCTCTGTTTTTTTTGGAAGCAATATAATGATCACAAAATTCAAACTAAAAAGAGGTAGAGAGCAACTATGAAACTCATGAAACATGGCCATCATGTCATTTTTAATTACTTCCCAGAACACCTGATAGAACTCAGCTGGGAAGCTATCCGACCCAGGCGCTTTGTTATGTTCCATTTGAAAGATCGTCTCTTTCACCTCCTTCTCAGTGAACGGTTCTGTAAAAGCATTGTTTTTAGTATCCGAAACTTGAGGTATATCATTCCTAAAGTCATCAATCATGGATAAATGATTGATTTTGGATGGACCAAACAACCCTTTATAATAATTGGTGATATACTTCTTTAACTGTACATCCCCACGAATAATCCCCTCCTCTTGTTTGAGCTGAAAAATTCTTTGTCTTCTATGTTTACCATTCGCCATCAAGTGATAAAATCAAGTATTTCTATCACCCTCTAGAAGAAATTTCGCTTTGGACCTTTGGTACCACTTAATTTCTTCTTCTCTTAACAAATGTGCCAATCTCTGATTAGCAATTTTTTTTACGATTACGCTCTTCATCTGTCAAACTCACAAACTCTGCTTTTTTATCTAGCTCATCAATAAGCAAGTTAAGATCTTTCTTTTCTTTTTTATAAGTCCCACTGCTACTTTTAGCCCAACCGTGAAGGTATTATCTTAGAGTTCTAACCTTATTTTGCTAAATTTGTAAGACAGATTGACCTCTATTTTCCTTTTTCCATACATTAGTCACCATATCCTTAAAACCTTCTCTAGACAACTAGCCTAATTCAAATTTAAATAAAGGTTGATTCCCTCGATAAGAAGCCACTCTCGTATTTAAAAGCAAAGGTGTATGATCGGACAGAGATTTTTTAAGAGCATTGACTGTGACTAATAGAAATTTATGCTACCAGTCTATACTCATTAAAACTCTATCTAGCTTTTCAAAAGTTGGAGTAGCTAACGACGTTGATGTTCTTCTTATGTACAATTTCCTCATCTTAAGACCCATTTAGAACGCAAAATTTTTACAGGAATTTCATAGGGAGCAGTTCAATCCTGAAGGAATCGGGAAATTTTCAATGGGGCCTAATCTTTTCATACGCCTCCAGTTAGGATTGTTGAACAGCATCTAGAGGAAGTATTTATGTCACCTGCATCTCAGCATATGCAAATGATTCTACAATGTTAAGGTTGACCATATCAGCTATTAAGTTGTCTTAACCTAACCTTTTTTTTTTTTTGAAGACTTACCTGACCAATTGATATATTCCAATACTAGAGAGATCCTACCAAATCTCTACAAAACACTATTACAGCATCAGCTCTGACTATATATATACACCTTCTGGAAGTACCCTTTATTCTAGTCGACCAGCTCAACATTTTATTATCACAATCGATTTTGACTTTCCACCATTCCAATGCACGTTGCATTTCCATTAAGCTTTAAAAATATTTTTGCCAGTTCTATTCTGGGGAAGGCCAATTAGGCCTGGCGATGAGATCCTCCATGTGAAGCTACCTGAGCCAAGATTGCCAATGTGATACGGTAACGGTGTCTGAAGATTCTTCTTCTCAAGAGCAGGCAATGGCACTATATGTATATGGCTTCCAAGATATGAGTCTCCAATTATCAGATGGAATAGCTGAAAATGACATGGATGACAGCTTGGTAAGTGCTAAATTTCGCATAAATATATCGTAGTACACAAGTAATCAGGCCCATGCATGCATGGGTTGAGATCAATTCACACATGGGGCGGACCGGTGGACACACAGCTTTCTTATCCTCTAATTTCTGTGAGCACCTCGATCGAAAACTCCGCCTGGATCGGGCTGTACAATGGTATAAAATGGTGGAATAATGCCACAGGAGTGAGACATGCACGCTAGCTCTGCTCCCAGGAAATGGGGGAGTGCATGCCAGAGTGGGGTGGCCATGGGCCATGGCCCGGCATTGGGTTTACCATTCTGTAAATTTGCAGAATCGAGTACCTTTACGCAATTGTTTTTTAGAGATGGTGGCCTACTCAACCTGTGGTTGATGAATTGAACTCTAATCATCAGTCATAGAGACAAGGTGCTATACGGCTAGGCTATGCTACGGTTGGCTCTGCCTAATTGTTGTTCTGAATTAATTACCACATGTTCACTTCAGTGAACACTAGCTTGTTGGAGAAATTACAGTGCGTCAGATGTTACTGTCTAGCTTCTTTTTCTGAACATATATAAAAGCACAGAACTGTCTCAACTGAAGAATGGAATTTGCCTGCCTGCCTGCGCAGACCTTGCTGTTTGTAAGAAACTAGAAAGCTATGACTTGCCAGTAATGACATCGATCTCGCTTTTAGGAAAGGCTGCCCTTTTCCCAATAGATTAGATCTACCTCCCTCCCTCCCTCCCTCCCTCGTGTGGTGGCACCAATTGAAGCTCAATTTGTAGGTTGTTAGGGCATATGCAATGATACAAACAGCTGTTATCTATAGCAACTCTTTATGTCATTTGTAGACAGCATTAAAGACTACTTATACAATGGATTGTGGTGATACAATCGGCTACAGAATTGTAGACAACACACAATTTTTTAATGTTTTTCTTGATTCTGATGCTACAGTTGGCTACAAGATTGTAGACAACACATTTCTCTCTCTTTATTCTCTTTCATCTATATTGACTTAAATCATATGTGGCAGAGACTATAGACAGCTGATGTAAATCTATTGTACATGACCTTAAGGACTTGACTGTTGTAGGTGTGCCCCGTCTACTCGCTAGGCTGTTAGGTCTCATCCAACTGAATTTTTCGCTTGGGTGTCCTCTCCAGAATCCAGAATCCAGATGCAGCTGCCTCTTCCAATTCGGCAAGAAACCACAACACCACAAGGTGCATGGTCGTCTAGGTAGTATTGAAAGATTGAAATTTTTCCTTTTTTTTTTGGGTGTCCTCTCCAGAATCCAGATGCAGCTGCCCACTTCGAGATGAGACAGTACAAGATAGCTGGTCTCAGGTGCGTGTGCGTGTGCGTGTGCGCGTCCATGGAATTAGACTCCTTGCGAGGGAGGAGGAATAAGGCCGTGGTCCAACACATCTCATGCACCAATATGTTGTGAGAAACCATCAATCCTGATGTGTCCGGACGCTAACATCTGATGCCACGGTTGCCTTGTCCTTATGTTCCGCCGCATGATGCAAACCTGCATGCAGTTACATACAGATGCATGCCCCGGCATTTTATTGCTTCTCCATCTCGATCACCTCTGCAAAAACACAGCCTCCTTCCTTTCTGACAGGTTGATATATACTCAATCCGCTGCTACTTTTTGTGAGGGTAAAGAGAGATTTTATTAGATTTTGGTAGTAGCTTTACATTCTTCAAGCACAAAGTGCTCAATACAGCTTGGGGTACCCGCCAACCAAACCGCCGTAGACAAGGTACGCCGGGCATGGTGGCTTAACTCAGCCGGGCATGGTGGCTTAACTCATGAACTACTATATTTTGATCTCTCTTAACCTTGGCAATCTTTACCTCCCCTAAATTTAACATCAGAGCCTTTGTATCCCCACTGATTGCTGCCATGCTGGAAAGATCCCGATTCGGAGCTGATAGACAAGCCACACAAGTAGCATTATCAGTCTCCAAGATGATTGGCCTTGGAACCAGTTTTGTGCCAAGTGAAGACCTTCCCGGCAAGCTATGAATTCTGCTTCTTCTACCAACGAAATATGACGGAGTAGCTTCCATCTTGATAACTACACTTCTCCTTTGTCATCTCTGATAACAACCCCTGTACTAGCTTCATTGGTGCTCTCCACGAAACTGTCGTCGACATTGATATTTAGCCATGCTGGCTCCGAGGGGCAGCTAGTTTACTCGGACAAAAGGAGTTTGGTTTGGAGTTGTGCTGTGCATTGACAATGCACCAACTTGGCATCCCACAATTCCTTTTCCTTTACTATCCGAAGAATTAAGTGTTTTCCGCTGGAACCAATTTGTGACCAAAGCTTCAAGTTCATGAGCTGCCTCTTCCAATGAGTAATATTCACGTCCTTATGTTAGTGCATTGCGGACACTCCAATTATTCCACAAGACCAGCATAAACATAGCTCTACTCTCCTTCTGTAATGATTCAAGCAATATCAGAAACCAGTCTGGCCCCGTCAGGCGTAGCTGTTGCTCGTCCAGCAAAAACCAGTGGGTTCGGAAAATCTCCAGCGGGGCTCGCGCATGTGGGCATCCGACGACTGCATGGTTTGTGTCCTCAATTGCATTACCACAAATTGAACAAGTATCAACTGCACAAATGCGTCGCACCTTTTTATTCATGTTTGTAGCCAGAGCATTCCTCGCTAACCTCCAGGCAAAAATGCACACCTTCAGGGGTACCTCTGCCTACCAGACGTTGGACCAAAGTTGTTTGCGGTTCGTTGCAGTGCTGCTTGAGGGGAGTCTGGCAACTTGAAAGTGAAGCACCAAATTTTTATAAGTAGACCGAATTGGGAATGTCCCTGACTTTTCATATTGCCAAGCTACAGCATCCTCGGTAGCGCGACTAGGAATCTTAATTTTCAGAATAACCTCTGCATCAGCTGGGTGAAATGTTTTTGTTACCACATCAGAGTTCCACTCATGGTGTACTGGATGTATGAGATCTGACACCAACTTGAGTCTTGAGTGCCCCCGATGGGAGATTACTTTCATAGAGTCTTCGCGGGGTATCCAGTTATCTCGCCAAATTTGAGTACTTCGGCCATCCCCAATACGTGAGATCATCCCCTTTTTAGCAGTTCCAAACCAAACTCAATCCCATGCCAGGTGGGGGAGGTGTTCCCAGAAAAAGAAGTATCCAGCAGAGAACCTCTAGGATAGTGATAAGGAAGTTGGGTCCCGATCTTCCGATAGGATGATAACTTTGATTTGGAGGAGAACGACTTTGACGATGCAGGCTTCTAACCGATCATGACCAAAATACCAAGCAATCGCTAAACTACACTTCGAGTCATTATCAACCGTTGTGAGGACCTCTTCTCGGGTTAAGCGGGGAGTCGAGGAGGACCCTTTTTTTTTGCAACTGGCACTACCGTGACAAAGGCAGCAGTAGTACCACACCACAACCGGTACTACCGCACGGAGGAGCGGTAGTATCGCTGGCTAAGCCGGGCAAGCACTGCCAGGAGCTTAGAGAGGTCCGAAAGGACCGCCCAGAGCGTCCGGTAGTACCGCGGTCTGGAAGGACCGCACGACAAGTCCGAGAGGAGGTCCACCAGGACCTCCCAGGAGATCACAAGACCTCCTGGAGGTCTTGGCCCTGTGCACATCAAGCTAGTCCCAGGATACAGATGTTAGCTCACACAGAATCACTTGGGTACACACACAGCCATAAGGTCAAGACAAAAGATGAAGCAGACAAATAAAACTTAGCATTAAACAAGACCTTATGGTCCAAACTTGTTTACAGAGGGTTTGCCACTTAGGCTTACAAACCACAACAAATCACATGGAACACTTATGCAGCTAGAAACACCAAAACGCAAAGACGCCAACCAGCAAGCCCACAGGCTGTCAAGTGGAGGACGTCCTAGGCAGCAGGATCATCAAAGAAATCCTCTTCAAAGAGGTCTGAGCTTCCTTGCACTTGGTCATCTTCATACACTGCTTTGACACAGGGCTTAGAGCCATGAGTACTTTGAATGTACTTAGCAAATCACATGGAACACTTATGCAACTAATATTCATGCAATGGCTTACCAATGGAGGAGCTGTATGGTTAGTTGCACAAAGCAAGGTTTGACAGTGAATAACATAATAGATTGAAAGACAGCAAGTTAAAACAATAATACATAAATACTTTTGTTGAAAAGAAGGGAGTGAGCACCAACTCACATCCAGACCTCTCTAGAGCACCAACCCTAGAGCTCGAACCCATCCCCTGGACCACATCTCAAGCCAGCCATGACCCCTCTAAAGCCGGCCAAGGTCTCTTCGAGGCAAGGCCATGGCCTCTCGTAGAAGTGCCCAGGGAACACAAATTTCTCAAAAGCTATCCCTTGCACCATTTTCACTAGGCATTGTCCATGACCAAGGACTTGGCTATTCGAATAGATTTAACACTCTACAGAGGTGTACAACTTTACCCATAATCCACGATCTCTCTAGCGGGATGGGTTCCGGAAAGACCCTTGCTCACTTCCGATGGTGAGCAGTCTAAAGAGCGTGACAAGGCCTTTACAATGCTTTGATTTGGCTCAGAGCTGCCCACTAAGGTTTTGCTTCCGGATGGGTTGCAAATGCCACTGGATTCGTGCCCCCTCTTGCGCCGTTGCGATAAAACACGCTCAACCACAACAGCACCAAGCCATCTCATTGCTAATTATTCGGCCCAGATCACCCCCATAAAGTGATCTTGTGGTTGCACTGATTGACCCAGATCAACAGATCACAAAGTTAAGTCCTTAGTTGTGCTCAGGCAAGACTTTCACAACCCCATGTGCGAAGCACCCACTTCTCACTCCCTGCCTTCTTGCCCAAGCAAAACCAATTTGGTGATTAACCCTGCCAAAAGACCACCCAGCCTTAGCACACAAGTCTTTAAACAAAAGTGGCCTCACACCACAGTCAACACAACATACGGCATCCTACCATAATTGCTTTAATAGTGGCACCGACCACAGGTTCCATAGATCATTAGTCAAGATTATTAATTGATGAAGCATGATTCTCGAAACCCCACGGATCTAAAGCAAGGCTAAGCATACACTTTACGGTCCCATGTTGGCAATATCAAGTGATACCAACTAAAATACCCAACCTAGAGTTTCCAAAGGGAGTATGTCAACATGTCCAGCAATAAGTCCAAAGGAGGCATCATATCAAGTGAGGAAGAGTAACTACTGCCCAAAACATTTTTATATAAAAGTAGCCATGCATGATAAAGTAAAACAAAATATATTTCAAAGACTAGGCTCAACATGATCAAGGGCTGTGACTTGCCTTCGTCAAGTAGTGCGGGTCCTTCGGTTGAAACTGTTGGGTCCAAAAACTCCTCAAGCTCAGGATCTACACGACCGCAAAGAACCAAATAAGCAAAACTGCTCTAGGCAAAAGAACCTAAAGACTCTGAAGAACCTAAACAAAACTTCAACCAAAAGAAACCAATAAACTGGGAGCACAGCCTAGCTTGGAGAGCTCCAGGGGAGGTCTTGAGCACTGGGGAACCCAGGCAGAAAAGTTAGAAATGAGCCAAAGGTGACAAAGGAGGGGTTGCCCAGGCTACTTATGGCCAGGGTTGGCAAAGGTGCAAAGAGGGCTAAGCCAAAATGTGTCAATGATCGGAGGTGGCCTGGGCAGGGCTAGGACAGGGCATGTCCTAAAAAGAAATAAACAAAGCACCCTAGAAGTGACTACATTTAATGTGATCTGACATGCATTAAATGCGCCCAAAGTTTCAAGGCGGCAAAAATGATAAAAGGTGGGTGAGGCTGACCAGTGGGGCCGGTCCAAGAAGTGCACGACTAGTCAAAGAGGCAGTCCTCACCAAAAAAGACCACGGGGAGGTCCTGTGGACAGGAGGTCCAAAGGTACTTGGAGGTCTTGGACAAAGGGTCCAAAGATACTAAAAGGAGGTCTTGGACAAGAGGTCTAGAGACTCGAAAAAGTTCGAAAGAGGGACACGATATCTTTGACGGTGGTATTACCGTGTTCAAGAAGGGGTACTACCGGATAATGGTAGTTCCGGGTTTATGGTGCGGTACAACCGCAAGCTGAGAAGGGCCTTGACGGCTAAGACAAAGCAAGAAGAGGTCTCAACGGCTTAGATTCCTAAAAGGAGATCCTAAACGGTTAAGATCAAAGGCGAGGGGGGGGGGAGGTCCTGACGGTTAGATCTCCAAGAGGGAGGTCCTATGGTCAGATCAAAAAAGGGCAAGGAGGTCCTGACGGTAAGATCTCCAAGAGGGAGGTCCTACGGTCAGATCTGATCAAGGGGTTTTTATGTGACTGAGACCAAGCTCGAGCGGTAGGTCCGGCCAAGCGAACGGTAGGTCCGACCTGGGGAAGTCCTATGGACACGGAGAGGTCCAAAGGAGTACAGAGAGGTCCTAAGGTCACAAAGAGGTCCTGAGGATTAGATCTCTCAAATGAGATCCTAACAGTCAAGACCAAAGCAAAGGGGAGGTCCGCGGAAACAAGCTAGGGCCATTAGATCAAGATCGAATGGGGCCAAGCAAAGGGGCCGTTCGGACCAAGCGAACGCACCTCCAAAATCGGGCCGTCCAAAAGCATCAACGGTCCTGAGGCAAGGAAGGTTAAATCCTAGCGGTACGACCGCAAAACAACAGTGGTAGGTCCGCAAGGGCACAAAGGGGGTCTTCAAAGAGTCAAGGGAGGTCCTTTGGACTCTGAGGAGGTCCAATGGGCAAGGGAGGCCCAAAAGGCTCAGAGGAGGTCTTACCAAAGGCAGTAGTTCCGAAGGAACAAGCGGCAGTACCACCAAAGCAAGCGGTGGCACCTCACGGGCACGAGGGAGGTCAAAGGAGCTCCATATGGACACAAGGAGGTCCGAAAGGGCTCAAGCGAGGACTTAACAAAGGCGGTAGTTCCGGCACTACCACAACGCTACGGCCGCAAAACAACAGCGGTAAGTCCTCAAGGACACCAAGGAGGTCCAACGGGCAAAGGAGGTGCCAAAAGGCTCAAAGGAGGTCTTACCAAAGGCGGTAGTTCTGGCACTACCGCAACGGTACGATCGGAGGTTGGAAGTACCGAAACGGAGATGGTAAAACCAAAGTTAAGTGCCGCAACTCGAACGGACGGTATGACCTCTAGAGGGATGGCGGTAATACCACCACTCGGGCTGAACCACCCTCAAGGGAGGTCCAGAGGAATGAAACAAGGCCAACTTGGATTAGAGACGTCAAAGGGGTTTTGAAACACAAACCCAAGCTCGCTCCACAGCAGGAGGTCCAAGACAAGGGGAGGTCTAAACAAAGGATGAGATTTAGACAGAGAAGAAGGTTTAAGATCTCAAGGAGATCCAAACCAAAAAGGAGGTTTAAAGAGAGGTTAAACCAGGAGGCACACAGGGAAGCCAAGGAGGAAAACCAAACCAAGGAACACCAAAGAACAACAAGAAGCCCCAACCAACAGGGAACACCAACAAGGGACTTAGTTCAGGTTCTATTAGGTCAAGTTAAACTCTCCAACTTCCAAAATACTAAGTTAAGCTTGAACCGGCAATTAAACCAAATGGTTCCTTTTGATTTTGAAAGCTGGCAAGAACTCTAGAATAAACGGGACGTTACAACCGTGCCAAGAACGCGGTTGACCTGACCAAGAAGGTCTATTCCTGCATGCAATCAAAGAACATGCAAGAACAAGATAATAAGTAATATGAAATTACAAACAGGATTGAAATATTTGATAAAGTTGGGATTCTGAAGCGGTATTATGGTTGGTCTAATTGACACAAGCCAATACACGAAGTTGCAATGAAGCTAACTTTTAACTAAACAAAATCAATGATGTGACGGTGGCCCGATCTTCCGAAAGGTACTGATAAGTCGATTGTGGAGAACTCAACGTTGATGATCCAAAGGCTCCGACCAAAACAGATCGAACCCCTCGCAATCACTACACCACTTTTCCGTTGGTTATCAACCGTGCCGAACGCGGTTGACCTCGCCAAGAAGGTTATCTCCTGCAAGCGAATCGAGAACACAAGCAAGAGAGTAGAAGATGCAATCTGAAATTGTATTGCGAATAAGGATTAAGTTCACAAGTTGGGGTTCCTCAACCGAACGTACGGTGAGACTGCTAAGCAGAATAATCTCTTAAGAAAAACCCAGGGAAAACTAAAGGGGTGTGGCCTCCTTATATAGGGGAGGGGGAGCCATACATGGAAAAGAACAAGCGGGGTGGTACTAAAGGTTGTGTTTACTGTTCACGTGAACAGTAACCGCACCCCGACTGGCCCGCCGGCAGGTGGGCCAAGTTCAATATGATTACAAAGCCCAGTTTGGCCCAAACAAGTGATATGATACCTTCTTTTAATGATTGCGATCAATTCAGAAGGAATTTGGAGGTGAGTCTAGATCCGTTGAAAAGAGGACGAAATCAGCTTTCCGTCAAGTACTCGTGGACCTCTAACGGACGCCGTATGTGAAAGTTATGGGTGTTTGAAGTCGGTGCTGTCAGGCTGATTCCGAACTAATCTGACCAAAATGTATCCAGCTTGAACTCCTGATTGGCACATGCAGTAGCACCATGGCATGTAAACATTACCATGGCATGTAGACGTAGCACCATGGCATATAGACGTAGCGCGATCCAATTGGGTAATATGGTGTTGCAGTAGCCGAAAGTCCTATTGGAGAGGATGTTGTTGAAGTAGAGGATGCAGTGCAACAGGTCGAAGCAGTGGTTGCATCCTTCGGGTTGGTGTCCTCATCATCCTCCCTTTCTTGAATTTGAGTCGTCCTCGACTCATTTGTTTTCTCCAAGTCATCACTTTCCTGCAAAAGATTAGTAGTAACAGGAGGCAAAGAAATATCTTGTAATGTATCTTTGTACAGCGCATGGTCTAGCAAAGTCGCTCTCGGAATTAAGTCAATTTGGTCTTCAACCCCTCTAATATGTGGCAGTCCCGAGGATATTTTAGCAAGATCAGATTTGGTTGCAAGCATGGCACAACCGTTTAATTTAATTCCCTCAGTCTCAGAACTAGGTGCCAACTTCTCTTTTTTAGATGAGAAAACGTTCTTCACTACTTGCTGATTTTTAGATTCTTGTTCGCGTTCTATCTTCTCATTTTCAGCTATCTCTTTATCATATTTCACAATTTCAGTAGGTGTCAAAGGTAGCAAAGTTATTTTCTTCCCTTTGTGCATAAGAGAGTACTTATTACTTCTACCATGATGAGTTGCATAGGTATCAAATTCCCATGGACGACCTAATAAAAGTGAGCAGGCTTGCATAGGCACTACGTCGAAATTAGCAACATCATGATAGGAACCAATGGAAAAATGCACTCTCGCAGATTGTGTTACCTTCACCTTACCGCTGTTGTTGAACCACTAAATGTGGTACGGGTGAGGATGCGCACGTGTGGTCAAGCCAAGCTTCTTGACCAACTCTGAATTCACCAAGTTATTACTGCTCCCGCCATCAATTATGACACGAACACGGCAATCCTTGATGATGAGGAACATCTGAAACAAATTATGGCGCTGTAGCTTCTCCGCTTGCTCCATTTGAGTGCTCAATACTTGCTGCACAATTAGGGTTCTATAATTCTCCGTAGCAGCGACACCTAAAATTTTCTCATTAATGGTAGTGCGTTGTTCATCCATAAGCGTCATGAGCTCTCCCTTTACAACACACTCTTTCTCATTAGACGTCTCACTTGTCATGGTTAGTAGAAAACAAAAGACAACACAAAAGTATTATCCCTATCAACTACTAGGTGGTGGAAAGGTGGAAACACACACTCTCAAGCGTCTTACCACACTCTTACAAGCGTTCTTACCAATGCAGCGGGTGGTACAACCGGTGGCTGGTTCGTGATACCGTGTCGAGTGTGGGTTCGATTGCAAGAGGGAACCTGTTCTGATCAAGAGTAGGTGGAGCTTGGCAGGCTTCAATATGGTAGCAAGGAATAGCAATTATTCAATTCAGTATGCAAAGTTGAAAACAGTTCAAAGTACTAGTCAAAAGTGCTGGTCCTAGTCTAAACCAAGCCTAGCTAGAGCAACTCGCAAGAATGACTAGTAGTAACAGTGGAAGGCCAAACTGAACAATCAACGCCAACGAGCAATAGATGATTATACCAAACTGAACAAAGAGGCAGCTCCCTGATTTTTTTTTCTGTCTCTCTTTTTTTTATATCTCTGTCTCTCTCTTTTTTTTCTTTCTTTCTCTCTCTCCTTTTTTTTTCTTTACCTGTTCGGATGTTCCTTTCTCTCTTTTTTTTCTTCTGTTCTTCGCTTACCTCAAAGGGGCACTTTAATTGTCAAACTTCTGGAACCAAGAACCCGAAAGCCAAAAAGACTTGCTTCCTCCCGATCGGCTCTTGCAATGACGACAACAGCCGGGCCGGCGGCGGCAGCGCAAGGCGGCAGGCGTCTTGGCAGCGCGGCGCAACTGAGAGGGCGGCGTCGGCCTCGGTGTCTGGCAATGGATCACGGCGGCAGCAGCTACGCAAAGCGGCGGAGGGAGCTTGAGGCGAGAGTCGGCGGCTCGAGCGGCGGTGTCCGCGTCGGCAAGCGGATGGTGTCGGCGACGGCGGCGAGCCTGCGGAGGTGGCACGAAGGGAGGCGGCGCGAAGCCGGCCAGCGCTTACCGCGGCAGCTAACCAAGCGGCGGTCCGAGCGGCGGTCCAAGGCGGCGGCACGGTCCGCGTGCGACCCCGGCGGCGGTGGCGGCTTCTGGCCGTTCGGGTCAAGGTGGCAGCGATGGGGCGATTCGCAGAGGCACGGTGGTGGCGAATCCAAAGACGGCGCCGAGGGATTTGGTGACAGCAGCGGAGTTCGATCCCAGGCGGCGTCGACCGGATGGCAGCGGCGGCGGTGGCCTGGCGGCACGATGGAGTCGGCGACGGCGGTGGCTCATCCCGACGCGGCTTCGGATCGGCGTCGAACAAATCTGTGACTTCGCTCGTGGCTTTGGTCTGATGTGTTGGACTTGTTCGTTCGAGTAACCAAGCACACGGCTGTCTCCTTGACCGATGTCCACACATGAGGGCGGCGGCGGACACGAATCTGCTAATGTTCCTTTTTATCTCAAGCTTGAATGCCCTGATAGACAGCGCACCTTCTTTTCTTTTTTTTTTTCTTTTTTTTCTTTTTTTTTTCTTTTTTTTGCGAAGAAAAGACTAGACGATTGACAAGAAACCCTAAACGAGACCAATCTAGACAAGAAAAACTAGCACCAAGACTCGACGACGCAACGACAATTCAACAAAGCAAACTAAAAGAACAAATTGCAAAGGCACAAAGGGTGATGGGACAGCGGAAGAACACAACGAACAAATATTTTTGTGGGGCTAATTTTTCTATGGTTTTAGGACGATGACATAAACTAATCTAAAAGGGAAAAATTGTGATTACCTAATGGACAACCTTTGCGCTGATACCAACTGATGTGACGGTGCCCGATCTTCCGAAAGGTACTGATAAGTCGATTGTGGAGAACTCGACGTTGATGATCCAAAGGCTCTGACCAAAACAGATCGAACCCCTTGCAATCACTACACCACTGCTCCGTTGGTTATCAACCGTGCCGAACGCGGTTGACCTCGCCAAGAAGGCTATCTCCTGCAAGCGAATCGAGAACACAAGCAAGAGAGTAGAAGATGCAATCTGAAATTGTATTGCGAATAAGGATTAAGTTCACAAGTTGGGGTTCCTCAACCGAACGTGCGGTGAGACTGCTAAGCAGAATAATCTCTTAAGAAAAACCCAAGAAAAACTAAAGGGGTGTGGCCTCCTTATATAGGGGAGGGGGAGCCATACATGGAAAAGAACAAGCGGGGCGGTACTAAAGGGCGTGGTTACTGTTCACATGAACAGTAACCGCGCCCCGGCTGGCCCGCCGGTAGGTGGGCCAAGTTCAATATGATTACAAAGCCCAGTTTGGCCCAAACAAGTGATATGACGTGTTCTTTTAATGATTGCGATCAATCCAGAAGGAATTTGGAGATGAGGCTAGATCCGTTGAAAAGAGGACGAAATCAGCTTTCCGTCAAGTACTCGTGGACCTCTAACGGACGCCGTATGTGAAAGTTATGGGCGTTTGAAGTCGGTGCTGTCAGGCTGATTCCGAACTAATCTGACCAAAATGTATCCAGCTTGAACTCCTAATTGGCACATGCAGTAGCAACATGGCATGTAAACATAGTACCATGGCATGTAGACGTAGCACCATGGCATGTAGACGTAGCGCGATCCAATTGGGTAATATGGTGTTGCAGTAGCCGAAAGTCCTATTGGAGAGGATGTTGTTGAAGTAGAGGATGGAGTGCAGCAGGTCGAAGCAGTGGTTGCATCCTTCGGGTCGGTGTCCTCATCAATCAAGGAAACACATCGAATATTAAGTTCACCTTAGTTTCGACAGAACACATCGAACCAAACAGGACTAAAAATTTACTCGGGTTAATGAGTTGTCTTGTAATGCCCTGTTTTCTTGAGAGAGTGTAAGTATTTCAAAGGGAGGAATAAACAGGAGTTAGGGGTTTTTTTTGCCTAAAATAGAGAACCTAGGCTGTGGGCTCTCAGTCCACAGCGATGAGGCCCAAAGGGAAGAGGGGCTGCTGGCCAAATAAGGGGGGAAACCCTAGCCACCACCCTCCCACCCCTCTGGCCAACACTCCCACTCCTCCTGGCCGCCTCCCCCTCTGTCTAGAACCCCCTCCCTACGCCTCGTCCCCTTGGTGTGCCTCCTTGCTGCCGGTCAAGAAGAAGAAAGGAAGGAGAAGCCTCCTGTGGGTGCTGCCGGCCAAGGAAGAAAGGAAGGGGAGGTGGGAGAAGGAAGAGGGAAGGGAGATCTCGCAGATTCTTTAGCGGTTTTCATTGCGTTCCTAAAGGGTAGTGGTGTGAATCCGGGGGTAGCACCCTCTTCCCGTCATTCTACTCCACACGGTTGAGGCAAGTACAATAGTGGGCAGAATATGTTGATTAGTATTCATGGAATATTAATGCTTTGCGAATGTGAATTCTTATTCATTGCCTTACCGATGTTGTTACATGCATATGTTGATTAAGTGTAGTGGCTCATGTGCATCACTGCATTATCCTTGAGTCTTGGACTACGTGGTAGCCAAGTATTGATATATATTTGTTGGACCGAAATGGCGACAGAGGGGGGGTGAATGTCGACTTTAAAATTTGCTCCCCCAAAATACTCACGAAACAATTCCTCTCCAATAGCTACAAAGCTATCAAGAAGGAGCGACTAGAACTGAGCAAAAAGACTGCAAACAGTAGCTACTTGTTGGCCGCAAACTGCCTGACATTAAATAGCAGAGCTGCACCCAAAAAGCTAGCTTTTGACTGCTGAAAACTGCACTAAAATTGATGATTTTGACTGCTGAAAACTGCAGCAAAAAGATGATGTACACAAAGAGCAATTTCGCCGAAAACCTAAAATGAAGGGCTGAAAACAGCAGCAAATAGAGGCTAAAAACTGCAGCAAGAAGTGGCTGAAAACAGCAGCTGGAAGGGGCTGAAAACAGGAATGGAGAACTTACTAAAGACAAGATAAAAGAAAACAAAGGTTTGCTTCCAATCTTTTAGTCCCAGAGGATCACCACTAAAAATCAAATAGCAAGGAGGGCTTGGAAAACAAAGAATTCAAACTTAGAAGCAAGAGATTCAGAATTTGGACAAAAAACCTGAAAAGTACAGAGGGTTGCCCAAAAACTCAATTTCCCATTTCAGCTTTGATCATTTGGCTATGAAACTTTGAGGATAGGTTAGCAATAGCCTCTGGACCTCTCATGCCATGTTTTATGCCATCTCGTGAAGGGAATCGAGAACAGCCTCAAACCCTAGAAATGCAAACCATGAACAGGGGAACTTAAAAAGGAAATCTGAGAATAAAAATAAGTTTACTCTAGGGAAACTTGATCAAACGATCTTGAAGCACTAACCCATCACAGAGCAACCCATTTTGGCCAATCCCAGTAAGCAAGAACTCAAAACCAAGAAATCAAGAAATCTCCAAAAGAGGTCATCGAAGAAGAAAAAAAAAATGACAGAGAGCTCAAATATGAAACAAACACCATCTCATATTGATCTAAAGGAAGAGAGATACATGATTGATACAAGAGGAATGATTACAAGCTTTCATCTCATCCTCTCCCACTCTCAAACCTCAAGAGCACACCCATACATGCTTGAGGAGGGATGAACACACTCTGGAAAGCTACGAAGGGGACAAGCAGGGAGCACACCTCTGCCTCCACCAACAACCCTCAACCACTAAAGCCTAAAGCCAAAACAACCACTAAAGACTCCTGATACTCTAGCAAACCCTAATTCCCTTTTCAAGTGCTCTAGAGGGCATGCAGCCCCTCCATCCTTTTTATAGCCCACAGCTAACGGGTCTCCACCCTATTACGCCCGCTAGGTCCAACGAAGCCCGCTCCCGCTTGTGCAGCCACGCGAATTTCCCGATTCGCCCTTCGTGCACCTTCCGGGAAGCTTCCGCGCTCCTTGCCTCAAGACGCCTCGAACCACCTCGAGTCTCGTCGTCTTGACACATCCCGACCGTTCGACCTCGGCGCCACTGCGCCTAGTCCGGTCCACCGTGTTCAGCCACGACTCGCCTCGGCGCCCCGCAACCACACGCATAAGAAGCACATCAAATAGCACCGCCGATACATGAAAGCGTCAATACCATCATATTTACCATTGATGAAGTCCAAACTCGTCAAACAAAGAATATGCATCCTAATCCCATACGACCAAGTTTGACCAAGTCCAACAGAGCCTGATTACGCCATGCAACGACTCGACTCCGAACCACTCAACCCAAACTCGACTATCCTAAACTTTGTCAATTACTCATCACTCACATGGAGTCACGACCACATGGTCTCTCAATCTCCCCCTTGATGAGTATATTGACAAACCCCGAAAAAGCGCAAAGATGAGTTTGAAATGCAAGAAGGAAGTCAAACATGGTCCAAAGGAAAGAGAAATGATGCTACTGACCATGTCGACACACAAGGAGCGAACGAAAGAACAAGTTTTCCTCAAAGCTCCAAAAAATAAAGAAAAAAGGCTTTTTCTACCACTATTCTCCCCCTTTTGGCAATAACACATCAAGAAAGCAAAGGAGAGAAAATGACATGACAACGGATGAAATGGCAGAAGTTTGATTATTCTAAGCATTTAGAGCCATGAAAATTATCCGAATGACCATAATGTAATACACCAAGCCATAACTCAATAAAAAGGCTATCTAGATCATGACAAGATATGTATATCCTAGCTAGAACACATAGATGACGATCTGAAATGTAATGCATTTTATGAGCATGTCAAGTCATCAATAAGCAAAGTCTAACTAGAGATATCCAAGGATGATGCAGGCCATGTCAATAAGCTAAGCGGAACAAGGAACTACTATTGAGACAAAATAGAGAGCTATGCTCAAGAATGAAATATTGGTTAAGTACTTGATACTTTTTGTAGCTTTAAGCAAATTGAACACATAAAACATATTTTCTCTTGAAATTCATGGTGGTTGCCAACCAGATTTTTGTTTTATCATGTGCTAGGTCTCAAGCCTTATGCGACTACTCCAAGCGAGAAGCTTAAGAAGATAGTCTAGGTCACCCAAAACTCCCCTTAAGTTCATGCCAAGTGCAATGGCAAGCCGTCTCATAGGAGAGAGTTGGTGAGATCAGTTTTTTCGCACAAAAGAGATCTTTTTGCCTTTTAACAAGTTGTACTAACTCATGCATCGTCAAGAGACTAAAACAGCTCAATCTAAGGCTCAATATAGATTCAACACTCTACCCAGCCTATTTGACATAGCATGAATCATAAAAGGATAGCTCAAGAAAGACTAATCTTGAGTGCTAACATGACAAGTTTTAGTTTAAGTTGAGCAATTTTAATTAACTTATCATGGCAAAAGCTAGGCTACACATATGAAGTCATGATAAATCTAGCAAATAAGCACAAGTCATGGCAAGGTGTAAAGCATTGTAAACATGTTATAGCAGGATAATAATCAAGGCTCAATGTAGTTATATTACAATGCAGAATGCTAGAAATGCAGAAGATCCAGCTCCCCCTCAATATTAGATGCAACTTTTAGTTCAAGTTGAGTTAAGTCAATATAAAGCTCCAGAAGCTCCCAAAGAAAACATAAAACAGGCAGTCCTTAAAGCATAGATAAGATATAGAGAATACAATGGCTCAGACTGACTCTCATCTACCCCATATGACTCTAGGACTATCAACTGCCCACTTAACACACCTAGGAGCAAACACGTGCCTGTCTGCAGGGGTGGCCCAACCTCGCTAGAACCTTCAAGAAGTGAGTGAGCTCAACCTAGTGAGATAAGTAATGACTAATAAGCGAAGATCCTAGAATCACAAGATAAGAGCAGAAATCTAAACAACTAGACAAAAGAAGCACTCTAATCTATGCTAGGAGGACTAATCCCAAATGCACCCAAAATGCAATGCAATAGCAAGGAGCTAGAGCATAAATAAGATAGTAGAGCAGTAAAACCCAAAGCTCCCCCTCACTACAGTCCATAAGGACAAACCACCCCAAGCTCTCCCATGAGTGAAAACCTCGAACTATCCAATGGCTTGGTGAAAATGTCGACCAACTGGTGGTCACTCTCCTGGCTGGAGCATTATATCGCCCTTCTCTACATGGTCTCTAAGGAAGTGGAAGCGGATATCGATGTGCTTGGTCCGGAATCTTGCCTTTGGGTTCTTGGCAATGTTAATCGCAGACGTGTTATCACAAAAGAGTGGAACACTGTCGATAACTAACCCAAAGTCCCGCAGGTCGAAGCCATCGAGCACTTGGCTCTGACAATCGGCCGCAAACAACGTGCTCGGCCTCTGCGGTGGATCGTGCAACACCGGACTTCCTCGAAGACCAGAAACAAGAGAAGTGCCAAGAAATTGGCGGTGCGAAGTGCTCTTCCTATCTATCCTCTGACCGGTGAAGTCTCATCCGAGAAGGCTCTTAAGGAAAGACAGATGAAGAAGAGTACCAGATACCATAGTCAATGGTAGCTCGCAGTACGAAGATGCGCTTCACCGCTGGCGGTGAAAACGCGAGGAGAAGCACAAAACGAGCGCACAAACACACGAGAAAATGTATGTACGGTCTTGAGGCGTTGAGGTACAAGAGGGAGCCAATCATGCTGCGATACTCCTTTTGATCAACCGTCTCGCCATCCTCATCTGGGTCAAGATAGGCTGTAGAAGCCATGGGAGTCGACACAGGCTTACCATCACTCATATCGAAGCGTCTCAGGAGATCACGAGTGTACTTGCCCTGATGAAGAAAAGTACCCTCCGAGTCTGCTTGATTTGGAAGCCAAGAAAGAATGTCAACTCACCCATCATGCTCATCTCAAACTCGGTGCTCATGACATCCGAGAACCTGTGAAACCAGAGCATGAGAAGAGCTGCCAAAGATGATGTCATCGACATAGATTTGGACGACGAAAGTCACTACCAAGCCTACGGATAAACAAGGTCTTGTCTACTTTACCCATTTCAAACTCATGACTCAACAAGTAGGACTTAAGCCTCTCGTACCAAGCTCGGGAGCTGCTTATGTCCATCTGGTACAACATGGAAAGCTTGAAGACATGGTTAGGGTATTTGGGGTTCTCGAAACACGGAGGTCATTGACGTAGACTTCCTCCTCAATAAGGCCATTGAGGAAGGCACTCTTCACGTCCATCTGGTAAAGCTTGAAACCCTTAGAAGCCGCAAAGGCAAGCGAGATTCTAATGGCTTCAAGTCGAGCTACAGGGGCAAAGGTCTCCTCGAAGTCTAGACCCTCAACCTGGGAAAACCCCTGAGCTACCAATCTAGCCTTGTTTCGGATGACTACCCCATCCTCACTCTGCTTGTTCTTGAACACCCACTTGGTTCCAATGATATTGTGGCCTCGTGGGGGCTCAACAAGCGACAGACCTTGTTTCTCTCAAAGTTCTCTAATTCCTCATGCATGGCATTGACCCAAGACTCATCAGAAAGGGCGTGACAAACGTCCTTGGGCTCAAAGGAGGTAACAAAGGCAGAATGGAGACAGAATTGAGAAAAGCCAGACTTAGAGCGTGTGACACGCTCGAAAAGGTCGCCAATAATCTGCTCTGAAGGATGCCTTTTCTGGATATGTCGGGGAGGTCCTGGATGAGAAGAAGAAGTGGCCTCTACCTCGTGTGCAGACGAGGCAGGGACAGAGCCACTAGCTCCGGAGGAAACGGAAGGCAAGGGCTGATCACCTTGAGGTGCCGTGGAAGAAGGCATCTCAAGGGGAGGAAGAGGAGCTGGATCAGGTAAACAACCATCGTCTCCCTCGTCCTCATCATCCACAAAGATGGTCTCGGACTGCTCTAAAGAACCTGAGATATCTGGCCTAGTCCCCGGACTGGCCTCGTCAAAGGTCACCTCGCAGGTCTCTACCAACTTGCTAGACTCGCAGTTCCAGACCCTATAAGCCCGCGAAGAAGTCGAGTAGCCTAGAAAGATACCATCACAGGAACGTGACTCGAACTTGTCTAGGTTCCCAGACTTCAGAATAAAGCACTTGCAACCAAACACACGAAAATGAGAGACGCTGGGCTTTCGCCCGTATCTCAGCTCATAAGAAGTGCGGTGCAAGTGTGCCCTAAGAAATACTCGATTTGAGACATGGCACGCGGTAGCTATAGCCTCAGCCCAAAACTTCCGCGGTGTAGAGTACTCATCAAGCATCGTCCTGGCCATCTCGACCAAGGTACGGTTCTTCCTCTCCACAACGCCATTTTGTTGTGGGACGTGCGGAGAAGAGAACTGGTGCTCTACACCTGTCTCACCACAGAAACTCTCAAAGTAGGAATTCTTGAACTCCGTGCCATTGTCACTGCGGATCGCTCGTAAGGCACCAGGAAGCTCAACAGAAAGCCTACTAAAAAGACCTCGGAAAAGTGAAAACGTCTCATCCTTTGACGCTAAGAAAAACACCCAAGAATACCTCGAGAAGTCATCGACCACAACAAGAACATACCACTTCCCTCCTGCTGACTGCACTCGAGCTGGTCCAACTGTGTCCATGTGGAGCAGCTGTCCCGGTACATCGGTCATAGTAACTGTGACCGAAGGATGAGAAGCGGCAACCATCTTGCCGTGCCGGCAGGGAGTGCAAACAAGATCTTTGACCATCTTGAGTTTCGGCAGACCACGAATGAGATCATGGCTGCTAACTCGGGTCAAATGGTCAAATCCAATGTGACCAAGTCTCCTATGCCAGAAAGAGAGATCGCGGGACTCGAAGCAACCAAACACCGGAGAGGATCACGGAAGAATCGAAAAAACAAAGACGAAGATCCTCCCATAACGAGAAATCCATAAACCGGACTACCCAAGAGTCAAGAATTTTGCAAGCGTTTTTCTTGAAGCTCACCTCGAAACCGTCATCGGTAAGGTGAGAAATGAAAAGCAAATTGTCTTTGCAGCTTACTAACCAAGGCAACATCCTTAAGAATAAAAGAAGCATTAATCGCACAGACCTTTGGCGATGACGCCCCAGACGAAGCGTCTCCGAAGGTGATCGTCTCATCACCGGAGTCGCGGGCTAGGAGAGGAACCAACGGAGTCTCCGGTCATATGACGAGAACAACCAGAGTCTACAAGCCAAACCTTCTCCTTCCCTACCCGCGAACTGAGTCAAGCAGAGTAAAGTCTCGATCTTTGGGAATAAATCAGAGTGATTTTGGCACCCAATACTGAGTAACACGTGGAGCAGATGAAGTAGTCAAGCACGAATGACCTCTATCTACCCTACGCTCTCCGTGACTCAAGGAAGCAGAAGGTCTATGAGCGAACACTGAAGCTATGGGTCCGATCGCTATGGGAGAGCGAGTCGGAACACCGGCAACATGCAGATCACGCCGTGGGTAACTGTCTCGACGGGGGAAGTGAGATGTATCCTCAGGACGACGGAAGTCACGACCCGGAGCAGCACAAGGACGAAAACCAGAAGACTCAGAAAAACCAAGTCCTCGATGCTGCCCAAAACTGTCAAAAGCAAACCTGGACCTCGTGCTAGTCTTAGGTACACTCAGGATCTGGGGCTGACCCTGAATAAGCCTAAGTGCCTCTGCACGGTCTCTACGTGCAATCCTGGCGCGCCTGAAGCATCTCTCGATCGAGTGCCCATCCTTCTGACAGAAGGTGCAGTGGTACTTCACCTTCTGAGAGGTGGAAGTAGCACGAAAAGGCTTCGCCTTCAGAGAGGCCGAAGCAACAGGTGGAATCACCTTACTGTCAGAGATCCCTTGGACAAAGCCCGCTGATTTGAATTTGACCTCATCAGATCTGGGCTCGACCTCGATCACACCTGGTGCTATGGGTCTAAGCACGGCAGGTGGATGCTTCCTTATGTCCTCATAAAAATCATATCCTAGACCTTGATTAAATTTGCAGATCTTAGATTGGTCTAGAATAAGATTGAGCTTCTTCTTGCCTCCTACAAATCTCTCGAGAGTGTTCATAAGGTACTGACACTCCCGAAAGAGAGAGGTGCAAGAAGAGCAGGGGGAAGAAGAGACAGCAGAAGGTAAGGGAGCAAAAGAAGAACCAGCAGCAGAGGGAAGAATGGCTTGTGCACGCACAGCCGACTCTGAAGGGACAGTCCTACTGCTAGCCAGTTGGTTCACGTCGCTAAGCGTCTCAACCTTACCCTGGGGCTTCTCCCCCTTCTCCACAATCATATTACAAGCACAATGTGGCTTCTCTAGAAGGTCCTTAGTTAGCTTCACACATTTCTCATCCAAAGCAATCAAGTCAGATTTTAGTTTGTTACACTTAATGCATGGTGAGCTAACAGAGTCCTTAGAAGCAAACTGAGCCAACTTCCTTTCATGATCAATCATATCTTGAAACGGTTTGGAGACAGCTTCAAGTTCAGCAGTTAACTTAGGACAGTTCAAGCATGAATCAATCGGCTCAAGTAAAGAAGCTTGTAGTTCAGCAATTTTATGATCTGCCCGTTTTAAGTTCATCTTCAAGTTATTGCAATTTTCACAAGACTCGGGCAGATCAAGGAGCATGGCATAAGGTCCTCTAGCAAAGAATGTCCTTACCCTCACATGAGGTGGGAGAAGTAGTCTCATCGGAGTAAGTAGGGTAATGACCATCCTACTCAACTCTAACTCAAAGAAGCGGACTAACATTCTCCACCTTAACACTATCAAGTTTGGAGGATACACTATCATGTGAGGTCCTTAACTTCTCCATATCAACCAAAGAAAGCGAGCATGTATCACAATCATCACTAGAAGGCGGATGTAAGAGCAATAATCTCTAGTGACATCTATCTATTTCCTTCTCTAACTCAAAGACACCTAGCCTTAGCTTTAGCATGAAAACCTCCTAGCTTAAGAAAAGCATGATTGAGCTGGTCGTAGGTGGGACATACCTCGTCCGAGTCGGAGTACTTCATTGTCACGAAGTTCGCCCTCGAGGCCATGAAGCACATGCCGGGAGAAGTCGCCGCCATCCTTGGGCTCTTGGTCACCCGTCCCGTCATCGTCGCTCCATCCTTCCACCTCGCTGAGGTCGAGGTCGTCGAAAGCGGTGAGGACGCGGTGGAAGAGCTTCTTGGCTTTGCCAAAGTTGCGGAAATTCTTCTTTCTTGGCGTCTGAGCTGGAGGCTTCTTGTTGCGGTTTTTGTCGGTGTAGTCGTTCTTGCCCGAACCGCCGTAGTCGTTCTTGCCTTTCTCGGCTTAGGGGCGGTTGTCTTAATGTGGTTGGGGCCACCACACTCAAAGCAAATCACGGGTCCTCCTCTCTTTTTGTCTCTCCTACCCTTGTAGGCATGGGAAAACCTTCGGGCTAGGAGGGTTAGCTGATCATCTGCAAGCTGCTCTAACTGATCATCAGTTATGTCACAGAGAGCAGCAAGGGAGAAACCGCAAGAAGAATCAGAAGAAAGCCCGGAAGAAGAAACGGGATCGGTGACCAAGGCCATCGATCGTGACTTCGACCGACGAGACAACGTCAATCTCGTGAGTCTTGAGGCGCGAGTACTGCAGCGTCAAGAGTCGTGGTCGAGAGGTCTGTCGTGTCTTTGATGGTGGTCACTTTCATCTCCCAAACACGCAGATCGAGTGCCATGAGCATCTGACGAGCGTTGTCCGAGTCGGGGTATGTGAGACTGACCGCTCGGAGGTTGCTCAAGATTTTGTGAAATCGCGAAAAGCACTCGTCCAGGGACTCACCAGCAAGCATCTCGAATTTGTTGTATTCACGTTTGAACTGATCCTGTCGAACCGTCTTGATCTGGGTGGTGCCCTCATGGTATGCGTCGAGGGTCACCCAGATGTCGTAGGCGGACGACAGGTGAGATATGCGGTCAAACTCGCTACGACTCAAACTGTAACATCCCAAATGTATAATTAGGGTTAATCAAGTATAATTATATGTGTAGAAATTAAAACTTTTTCTCACATCTTGAAAAACCCTAAAATCTTATGTAATTATTGTCCAAGAGTTGTGTAATTCAAAAACACAAAGCTCTTGTTGACCAAAAATCAAACTCATTCTCCAATTATCTTAAATCTTGTGTCAAACATTTGGAATATATTTTCCTTGGTCCCAAAACTGATATGGGACCCCTCTGAAAAATATCACAAGTTGTAAAACTAGTTTGATAAATTTTGGAGGTGAAACAATCCTTTAAACAACCTTAATGAATTTCCTGAGAAAAATGCATTGCATAATAACCTCTAGAAATTTTATGCAAGGTTGATCTCATTGTCAGCAAGCTCCAGTTAAAATTTCATCAAATTTGGAGTTCATTTGCTATCTCAAATAATTCTGCTAAGTTTCAGCTGTTAAAACTAAATTTAAAAGCCTACACTGTTCCTTGGGCTAGCCATATTCAAAGTTGGTCCAGCCCAACCATGTCTCGCACCTCGCCAGACCTCATCTCCATTTGATCAAATCGCACTGTTGGATTTACATCCAACACCACGACCTCCTCCGCGATCAACACCGCAAGGACCTCCCCACCTCATGAGGTCATTGCCGTTGGATCCGTGATCAACTGGCCATGACCTCCCCTGTGTTAAACCTCAAAGACCTCCTCGAGCTGTAAACCATCGCAGCGAGGTCATCCCATTTGTTGAGGTCGTGGCCGTTGGATCAAATCCAACACCCACGACCTCCTCCTCAACATACTCAACAAGGTCATCCCATTTCACGTGAGGTCATAGCCCTTGGATCCAAGATCCATGGCCCCGACCTCCTCCTCTCAACCTAAACTAAACAAACCTCCCACCTAACCAAGGTCGTGGCCGTTGGATCAAATCCAACGACTCACGACCTCCCGTGTATCAAGCACTCACAACCTCCCCATCTTCATTTGTGCACCGTTAGATTAAAATCTACGGTCACGACCTCCTTTGTCTCATGCGCACTGAGACTCCCAACAAGACGTGAGATCGTAGCCCTTAGATCTAAATCTAAAGGCCATGACCTCCCTTGTGCGTTGCAAGCTCAGACCTCCACCTCTTTTGATCGGAACCCTTAGATCTAAATCTAACGGTCTGACCTCCCTTGCTGCTAAGCATCATATCGAGACCTCCCGGTCATTGTGTGCCCTTGATTTAAATCCAAAGGCCATGACCTCCCTCATGTCTTTTTGATCGCGTGCAGTTAAGTCCTCACCGGAGGTCCGCTTGCGTTGGATGGAGATCCAACGCTTTGGACCTCTGTCCCTTTTCCTCACGTGCGTTTTCGCGATTAAAAATCGGAGGGCCACGACCTCCCATCCTTGATCGTGTGGCCGGGACCTCCTCCCACCACTTAAAACATAACGGTTCAAAACCACATCGGAGGGCCAGACCTCCCGTGGGCTTATCCAATGGTCAAAATGACCTCCTGTTCTTCTCCTTCCTTGGGCGCGGGCAAGCTCGGCGGTGCATTTATTGCGTGTCTGCAAGATGAGGTACCTTTTCATGACTCTTTGTTGACCGCATTTAATGCAGTCGACTTTCCGCCTCATCAGTCAAGCCACACCTTGCCCCTTGTCAACCTTTATGTCTTGTCCACCCATGGACCAACCTGTGGGCTAAGCTCACCATGGAGCTTAGCCCCGTTCAAAACCTTCACTCAAAGCTATAAAGTATCCTTTGGGAGCCTCCTTGGCTTCCTTTACACCCAATTGATCTCGGTCTTGCACTTGTGTGTGGTGAGCTCCTCCCTCACTCACTTCCTCACTGGTGGCTGCCATTGTTGAGTCCTTGGAGCTCCTCAGTGGCACAAGAAGATCCAGTGGCTTCCTTTTCAAACCCTTGTTCGCTTTTGCTCCCAACACCTCTTGGAAGTTATCCCCGACTTAGTTGTTTGGGCACTTTTCGAGGAGGACAAAGCTGAGCCGAGCCGGTGTCTTGGGCGGTGAAGCTTCACTGTCTTCCCCAACACCGGCCATCACCTCCACGACCTCCCGAGCACCTTAGGACCTCCAGGTACCTCCTGTTAGTCCTTTAGTTGCTGGCACCCGCATGAATGATTTTGCGGAGCTTTTCTTGGCACAAGCTTGAATGTTGCGCGAGCTGCTTTTGCATTTTCGTGTTTGGCCGTCTTTGGTCATCTTTGCCCTCTCGGCTCGCGCCGGCGTTCAAAGCCGCCGTCGCCGTCGAGAGGAGGTCCACCGCGCGCAACGTTATTGTGCACTCGGTGGTATCATTGGACCTCACCGACGAGCTCTACATCGCCGGCGAGATCACTTCTTCACGCTCGGGATTTTGTCGGACGTCCCGAGCGTGTCATTGTCGTTTTTAGGACATAAATTCACCGTTTTAAATGCCCAATCATCGCAATCATTGGTGTCTTAACCGCCATTAACCCCGCCCCTTTACGCATTAAAACCCCTCGCGCGCGGACCTCCTCGTGGTCCCGCGCGCATTTATCTCATGTCCATAGCTCGTGCGCGTTGGGTCTGGGACGTCCAGACCTCCTCCGAGGAGATCTGGAGCGTCCAAGACCTCCCCTTGCGTAATCGTGGCCGTCTAGACCTCCCTGGAGGTCTGTAACGTTTAGACCTCCCTTAGGACCTCTCCGTAGCCATCTCAGCCGTTCATGACCTCCCCGGGTAGATCTTGACCGTCAAGGTCCTCCCTCGGACGATCTGAACCATCGAGGACCTCCCTTGGAACATCTGGACCGTCCAGGACCTCCCCTGTGAGGTCCTGACGATGTAGATTTTCCTCAGGGAGATCTTGATAGTTTGGACCTTCCTTTGGAAGATCTCAACTGTTGAGGACCTCCCCTTTAGATCTGGTCCGTTCCGGACCTCCTTTCTGTGTTGTGGTCCGTTGGATTTCGCATCTACGGTCACGACCTCCCCCTCACCTCGCGCATGTGAGTTGCTAAGAGGTCCAGGACCTCTGGACCTTCACGTGCGCGTGTGTGATGTTCTCCTGGAGGTCTTGAGCCGTTGGATCTAAGATCTGTGGCTCACGTCCTCCCATACCCTTGTGAGTTTTAGAAATTCCAGTGAGGTCTTAGTTAAACCGAAATAAGGTATAGACTTTAGAATTTCATATCTTTCTCATTTTAAATCCATTTGAGGTCATTCAAATTGTGTTAGCTCTGTATTGAACTTGACTTTAATCCAAAAATGATTGTAAGTTGAGTTCAGCTGCAGAGCACAGATTACCATCGTGTTTTAAAACTCCTTTAAATATACACTCAAAAACAATACTTAACTTGTAAAATACATAACTAATGCTCCATAGACTATTTGTGGGTGAGACCAACTTTGTTGGTTTCCTCTCTTAGTGGTCTCACTGTGAAAATTAGTTTTGAGCTTGTTGCTGTTATAAAAATGAGAACTTGTGCATTATAATTTTGTTCAAGTTCTTGTTTTTGAAAAATCATAGAGAGTGCATAATAGCTCCAAATGAGGTGAACTCAATTGTGTTATTCATCTCATGAGGCGCTGGTTTTACAGTAAAAATTTCAGCTTCACTTCTATTCTAGAAAATTTTGCGATGAACAGTAGCATATTTCTAATTAATAGGCTGAGCAGAATTGTTTTGCTCATATCTTTTGCATTGAGAATCCAAATCCATTGGTTCTTGTTGCAAAATTTCCTAGAAATCACCCTCTTGCTTCTGTAGAAAATTCAGAGAATTTGGAGTTCGTTTGCTGTGCTATCTTTGTTGCCTTTAAATCGTTCTTATCGGTTCTTTATCGCTTTTCCGTTAGGTTTCGACATTTGTGGTGATCCCGAGAGCGACCCTCTGCCACAATTTGACCACCAGCAACAAGGCAAGCAGTTTGATCATTTCCATCATTGTCCCATTACTTTAAAGCTTAATATATCGTTTTACTTCTATGTATGCATGCTACTTTGTGTTAAATGTCGCTAGCAAGCCTATAGTTGCATAATCTGTAGGAATTGTTTATCCTCTACTACCATGAGCCTAGGTTATTTGCTGTGGTGGGAGCTCGTTGGATGAGCTCTTATCACTTAGTAGTTTCGATTTAAATTGCTTAGACATGCTTAGCTATCGGTAGAAATGGGCGATCATCGACTTAGTCGATGGTCTTGATCACTCAAAACTGATTATTACTCCTATATGTCTAGCACTTGTGCTTTGTTTAATTTGTAAAATCAAAAACTGAAAATACAAGATTGATTTAGACTTGGGCATATTGGATGGATGGCGTGGTTTTTGGATGTGGTGGTATGCCTGGGTCCCTAAGGACCGAGTACTTGGGTCACTAAGCCAAGCGATTTTGCATACTAACCACACGAGGGGCATATGGAACCCCTCTTGACTAAGTACTTTGGGCGGTGTTAATTGGGGTCGCTCGGTTGGTGTGTTTTTAAAGATAAAATGTGTGTGTGATGTGGGAGGGGAGCATTAGCTTCCGGAAGATTGTGTGATGTCTCCTTCTCCCCGTGGGTTGTGCGACTCAAATTAGCATTGTCCATTGGAAATGTCTCGTAGGACTTAGCCGTGCTTGGCATACCAAAGGTAGTGTGCCTAATGGAAAGGCGGTCCGGCGTGTGGGTACAGTGGTACACCTGCAGGATAAAACTATTGAATAGCCTCGTCCTAGGTTATGGACATGCTTGGTAAGGTCGTTCAAGACTAGACTACAACCTTTAATTAAAACTTGACATGGTTGGTATGAACGGGGAGTTCATGCTATTGTTGTGGTGACTTGGGTTAGTCACTTCCAGGACTGTTCTTGTTGTTGTTACTATGTTATTATCGCGTTGTTATTTCAACAATTAAAAATGCTTTGTCAAATTGCTTTCAATCTATTATGTTATTGCAAATAAATGTTGCTTTATGCTAAAATGAGTCCAAAGCCTCATCCACTTAAATAAAGCTTGCATGTAGCTATTTATAGTTCTGTTATCTCACACGTAAGTCTTGCGGAGTACTTTATGTACTCATCTGCCCGTGGTTGTGGCAATTTTTGTGGCTTTTGTGCAGAGGAAGAAGGAGAGCTCCAAGAGCCTCTCTTTTGTGCTACGTGTTGCGCTTTCTTGACGACTAGCTTGGCGGTCGGTCGGATGCCTAGGAGTTAAGGCACACCGATTGGCTTTGTGTTATAGCCATCTTTATGGCACTTTTGCTTCATTGTTATCTTTTGTAATTATTGCTATTTGGCCTAAGGGCCTCTCTTTTGTAATATCTATTCCATATTAATATTAACTTCTGGTTTGTTGCTTATGTACTATGTGTTGTATGGAATTGATACATTCTTTTGTTGTGAGGTATGTATACTGCATTCTGGGAAGTATACATCTCTCGAGACCGGGGTTTATTTGGTTGATAATACTAGGGTCAATCGGATGACTAAGTATTATGAGCCTAATAAACGTCAGGGTCTCACACAAACCCTGGATGATGATGTTCCTTGCCTTTGCATTTGCCTCAACATCAGCCATGTTCCCGGCATTGATGTTCTCATCGGCAGGAACAACGAATCGTACCTTGACCTTCCGCCAGATGGCATACCCCTGAGCCTGGATGTATGTCTCCATTCGGCTCTTCCAGAAGGGGTAATCGATGCCATCGAAAACGGGCGGCTTGGTCGAGTACTTGTCCATCGCCATGGCTCTTGAGACCGGTTAAGATCTATTGATAAGAGCTAACCTGCTCTGATACCAATTGTTGGACCGAAATGGCGACAGAGGGGGGGTGAATGTCGACTTTAAAATTTGCTCCCCCAAAATACTCACGAAACAATTCCTCTCCAATAGCTACAAAGCTATCAAGAAGGAGCGACTAGAACTGAGCAAAAAGACTGCAAACAGTAGCTACTTGTTGGCCGCAAACTGCCTGACATTAAATAGCAGAGCTGCACCCAAAAAGCTAGCTTTTGACTGCTGAAAACTGCACTAAAATTGATGATTTTGACTGCTGAAAACTGCAGCAAAAAAGATGATGTACACAGCAGCAATTTCGGCTGAAAACTGCAGCTGGAAGGGGCTGAAAACAGCAGCAAATAGAGGCTAAAAACTGCAGCAAAAAGTGGCTGAAAGCAGCAGCTGGAAGGGGCTGAAAACAGGAATGGAGAACTTACTAAAGACAAGATAAAAGAAAACAAAGGTTTGCTTCCAATCTTTTAGTCCCAGAGGATCACCACTAAAAATCAAATAGCAAGGAGGGCTTGGAAAACAAAGAATTCAAACTTAGAAGCAAGAGATTCAGAATTTGGACAAAAACCTGAAAAGTACAGAGGGTTGCCCAAAAACTCAATTTCCCATTTCAGCTTTGATCATTTGGCTATGAAACTTTGAGGATAGGTTAGCAATAGCCTCTGGACCTCTCATGCCAAGTTTTATGCCATCTCGTGAAGGGAATCGAGAACAGCCTCAAACCCTAGAAATGCAAACCATGAACAGGGGAACTTAAAAAGGAAATCTGAGAATAAAAATAAGTTTACTCTAGGGAAACTTGATCAAACGATCTTGAAGCACTAACCCATCACAGAGCAACCCATTTTGGCCAATCCCAGTAAGCAAGAACTCAAAACCAAGAAATCAAGAAATCTCCAAAAGAGGTCATCGAAGAAGAAAAAAAATGACAGAGAGCTCAAATATGAAACAAACACCATCTCATATTGATCTAAAGGAAGAGAGATACATGATTGATACAAGAGGAATGATTACAAGCTTTCATCTCATCCTCTCCCACTCTCAAACCTCAAGAGCACACCCATACATGCTTGAGGAGGGATGAACACACTCTAGAAAGCTACGAAGGGGACAAGCAGGGAGCACACCTCTGCCTCCACCAACAACCCTCAACCACTAAAGCCTAAAGCCAAAACAACCACTAAAGACTCCTGTTACTCTAGCAAACCCTAATTCCCTTTTCAAGTGCTCTAGAGGGCATGCAGCCCCTCCATCCTTTTTATAGCCCACAACTAACGGGTCTCCACCCTATTACGCCCGCTAGGTCCAACGAAGCCCGCTCCCGCTTGTGCAGCCACGCGAATTTCCCGATTCGCCCTTCGTGCACCTTCCGGAAGCTTCGCGCCCTTGCCTCAAGACGCCTCGAACCACCTCGAGTCTCGCTGCGTCTTGACACATCCCGACCGTTCTGACCTCAGCGCCACCTGCGCCTAGTCCGGTCCACCGTGTCTGGCCACGACTCCGCCTCGACGTCCTGCAACCACACAGACAAGAAACACATCAAATAGCACCGCTCGATACATGAAAGCGTCAATACCATCATATTTACCATTGATGAAGTCCAAACCTGTCGAAACAAAGAATATGCATCCTAATCCCATACGACCAAGTTTGACCAAGTCCAACAGAGCCCGATTGCGCCATGCAACGACTCGACTCCGAACCACTCAACCCAAACTCGACTATCCTAAACTTTGTCAATTACTCATCACTCACATGGAGTCACGACCACATGGTCTCTCAATATTTGAGGTCCCCGTCATGTTTTAGACGGGCATGAGGTCTCCACACTCATGGAGTGTGGGCTTGAGGTCCCTGTGCTAGAAATCGCAGGCATGGGTATGCATTGACGGATGCATATTCCGCGTTACCGGTATATGCAAAGAGAAAGGTATGTGCATTTGTGGCATTTGCATAGCATGGCAATGATAGTTGAATTATTGTAATATTATTGTGGGTGATTGATTGGGTTAGATGTAAAGTTTGTTTATGAGATTTGGTCTACTGTCTTAATTATACTTTGCTGAGTCCTGGACTCACATTTGTTGTTTGTTTATTTATTTTAGGTACCCCTTTGAGAGGATGTCACGCATGGGAAGGACTAGAATTATCTGATGCACTCTTCACTTCAATAAACACCAGTCGTTTAATTGGAGAATTCTAGAACCTAATCTTTCAGTTTTTATGTCCACCCTTCGAGGTGTTTTTGATCAATTGTTATAAGAGTCAGATGGTGACTCCTGTTGGAAATATGTCCTAGAGGCAATCATAGAGATGATTATATTTCATTATGTTCATGAAATTGGATAATATGTTATCTTGTTCCTAGAATAATATTGTTAATATTTATTATCAAGTATGTGACTTGGTTGTGAAACTATATATTTCTACGATAGTTATTCTTATACGTTCCCTAGTCGGAAACATATGAGGACACATATGAATAGACTAGCATATGTATTGGTTGATGACTATGTTTCACGAGTCATAGATATGGAGATATCAAACCAATAATATGGACACATGTTGGAGAACATGATGTTGGATTAGACCCACCTTGAGATACTATTGAGATTGTTATGATTCTATGTGTCGTTAGTTGGTCTCAAGCAATGATGATGTATAATCCTTAGACCTGAGATCAGCATGGTTTCCTACATGTGTAATAGCACTCTTAGGGGTTGCCAAACGCTACACCGTGAATCGGGTAGTTATAAAGGTAGCTTGGGGTATGCTATGAAACATGGAGAGGAATGTGATTGGTGGGATATGGGATTTGCCCTCCTAACATAACAAGAGAGATGTCTCTCGGCCCTCGTTGTGATCGGATAAAGAAAGTGCATGGCCATGCCACTAGTAGTCGAAGTGTTCGACCACGAGAAGTTATCCGATACTCGATCGAGAAAGAATTGAACAGTCCATGGATGACACATCATCTCACCTGGAGTTCAACCAGACATCGTGAGGCAAAGGGAGTATACATGAGTAGATCGCTTAGTTCGAACGATTCACGGATTGGTCGATATCTGATATCGAGCTGGTCGTAGACTGGTCGAACGTAGTCACAGAGTGGTCGTAACCTGATCGTAAGCAATTACGAACTGGTCGTGACCAAATACAAACTGGCCGTAAGTGATGAGGACCTGGTCGTAGATCATATTGCATTAAGGTTCGTCTGATATAATTTGTGTGTATTCGGGAATCGATATGTTCTGCTAGGAGCCGATACGACTCGTGATCGGAAACGGTTTCCGAGTCACAACCGAACTACACATGAACCTACAGGGTCACACACTTAACGGGTTGGAACAAACCAGTACGAATACGATTCGTAAACGTGTTCGGATAAGATTCATCACGAGCACTATATAAGGAGATACATGAGGCTGTTGGGAGGACGCGAAAAAAACACGACCAAAACCCTAGCCGCCATCTTCCTGAGAGCTCTGCCGTGCGACTTGGTGCTAGCACACCGGCGTATGGTTGTTCCTGCCCTGGACGTGTGGATACCGTAGAGGCGCTACTACGATTGTTGCGCTTGAGGACGATCCGCGATCTTCATGAGGAACTGCAGAGGTTGCTGGAGGAGACGATCGACTACGACCACTACATCGACTTGCTGGACGTTGGACGATCGACTACGACCACTACATCGACGTGCTCTTCGTTGGACCAGGCTGCTCCAACCCTTCTTCCGCTGCTCTGCGTGTCTGGTGGTAACGATCTGTGATCATTTACTTGCTTGGCTTCCTGGTCTGCGTGGTAGATTTTTGTTTGTAGCTATCGTAGCCTACCCCGCAACCCAACAACTCCATGGTCATCCTTATGATTGTTATCTTTAAGACTGTTTCAGTATTATCATACTTAGATTTCTATTGGATGCATTTAATCTCCTCCTCAAATGTTAAAAGTTACAAAGGAGATTCTGCCGAATTGTGGAGAGAAATCTTAGTTTATTATTATGTTATGTTTTCTTTAGTAGCATTCTAGGCTCATGTAGGCTGGGGTGTTACATGTCCAATACTCCTTTCATAAGAATGCAGAACTTCCTTGAATTTCTTTGCTTGGTCGCTATTTGCTTTGAAGAATAAAAGGCTATCATCAGCAAATAATAAATGTGAGATGAGTAGTGCCCGCCGACATATGCTCAAAGCCTGAAACCTCTGAGCTTCAATCTCCTGACGCAACAGGGCAGGAAGACTGTCAGCAACAAATAGGAATAGATAGGGGGACAGAGGATCCCCCTAGCATAATCCTCTCGATGGCTGGAATGGTTGCTGCAAAACACCATTGAAATTTACTGAAAAGGAACCCATAGTAACGCCTTGCATAACCCATGTAATCCATTGCTCACAGAAACTAAGACTTTGGAGCATACCCTCCAAGATGTTCCAATCCACCCTATCATAGGCCTTTGATAAGTCAAGCTTATAAGCATAGAATACTTGTGCCTGAACATTCCCCGTTTGCAAGGCATGAATACACTCAAAGGCAATCAATGCATTATTTGTAATCATTCTTCCAGGCACAAAGGCGCTCTAAATAGGAGATATTATGTCCTCCAAAAACTCTCGCAATCGGCTGACCATGCATTTTGCCACAACTTTATAGATCACATTACACAGACTAATGGGCCAAAAGTCTCTAATATCTTCAGGAACAACCTTTTTGGGGATCAGCACAATGGAAGTGTGATTTGCACCTGTTGGCATTTGATTCGTATTTGAAGAAATTACAGACGGCCGCACAAATGTCATTCCAAAAAACTTCCTAATTATATTGGAAGAATCGTGCTGGAAAACCATCCAACCTCGGAGCTTTGAGTGGCCCGATTTGGAACAAAGTATTGCTTATCTCCTCATTTGTGAATTCCTTATAGAGCGCATTATTTACCTCATCATCCACCCGACTGTTAATAAGGGGTAATAGGCAATCTGGACTAATGGTGGGGTCTTTTGTGTATAGATTTTCAAAATAATCAATGGCCATCAGCTGCATATCCTCTTCCTTTGCACACCACTCACCATTAGCCAACTTGAGTCTTTTAATTATGTTCTTGCATGCTCACCACACTGCCTTCATGTGAAAAAACATTGTGTTTCAGTCACCTTCCCTCGATTAGTTAATCCGCGAGTGTTGCAACCACATCATCTCTTCCCTGTACAGTATTTCATCCATACGGTCCATTGTCGTCCTAATTTTCTGCCTGACCTCTTCTGTGCTAATTACATGTAGCTCTGCCAACTTCTTTTGTAGAACTTCCAATTCCTTTGTGACAGCACCAAACTTTGTTTTACTCTAGCTTTTCAAGGAACCCATGACCTCTTTGAGATATTTTGTGATAGCACCCAGATCACCTCTATGAGTAGTAAGATGCCATGTATCTTTGACCAACTCTGGGAAAGATTCCTCTCGTTCCCAAATGATTTCAAAACGAGCAGGCATTCCAATTGGTGGTCTCCAAACCTCCTTTGCAACTTTCAGCAGAGTCAGGTAATGGTATGATCTCGATGAAATAAGGTATTTCAGAGAAGTTTCGCCAAATAGCCCATGCCAGTTTTGATTTGCCACTGCTCTATCAAGCCTGACTTTGACATTGTATCGACCACTCTTCTTGTTGTCGTATGTATATGGCAAACCCTGAAAACCCATATCATATAGGCCACATTCATTAAGAGTATCTCTAAACGCCATTATTTGCCTTTCTGCTCGTGCCGATTCAGAAAAATGCTCAATAGTCCACATAGCTTCATTGAAATCACCCATTACTACCCATGGAAGAGCTGATAAATTGTAGAGCCGCCTCAAAAGCTCCCACATATATTTTCTATTGTCCACACGTGGCTTCCCATAGACAAAAGTCAGACGCCACCTTGGCCCTCCCAGATCTTCCTGGACTTCAAGATCAAAAAAGCGGGGGAAACATTGTCGAAGCTTGACATCAATAGACTCATGCCACAATACCGCTAAACCTCCACTCAGACCAATACTATCAAATGTAAGCATGTTCTTCAGGCCCAGGCGCCACTGTAGATGATCTAATCTGACACCTTGCATTTGTGTTTTTGATAAATAAATAAAAAAGACCAGCTTGGGGTTATAAGCCTATATTAAGGCATGAAGCTCCCAAAGTGTCCGAGGATTCCCCCCCCCCCCCCCGACTGTTCTAGCAAAGGATATTCATTGCTCCTGACGGGCCTCTCCATGAGAGCCCGTCAGGTATGTTGGCCTCGTCAATGAAGACAAGGAGCTCCTACTCCTCTTATTCTCGTTGCCAGTCACTGCATCACTTTTTGTACTCTTATCAGCTTCATCCCTTAATTTTGAGCTTTCCAGTCGTTTCCCAAGAATACTACTTGTATTATGAAGTACCATGGCCAAACGATTTTTATCCTTTTGCATCCCTGCAATTTGTTGAGCTGGTTCCCTGTAACATCCCAATTTTCTGAGCTTTAAAAATCGTTTGAATAGTTTGGTAGTTGGAAAATTCACCCAAGAAATTTATTTCAATTTTATTCAAAGCTTAAGATGGACTTTCAATAGCAAAACAATTTAATATTATTAATATCAACATCAATAATTGTCGAAACAATTTTATTTGGATTCCATGTGCTTGGATATATTTTCTATAATTTTTTCCGAGTTCATTTGCTATTTTTTAATTGACATTTGCATTTTCTGTTATTTCTAAAATAGAAACCAATTTATATTCTCATAAAAGCTCTTGGGCCGAATCTCCATGGATCCAGCCCATTTCCCTGGTTTCTCGGCCCAATCATGAGCGCAGCTTAGCCGCACCACTACTCGCTTCGCCTCACTGACCGGTGGGGCCATCCTATCAGGATCTCCTTCAACCTCCGCCTTCGTCCCCGCATGAGCGTCGCGCACATCCACCATTGTTGCCACCTCAAGCTTCATCCAACAAAATCAAATCTCCAACTGAAATATCTCAGGATTTTGCATTAAACTCTATCCTGTATCTCCCTGTATCCGAATCTGTTAGAATCTTATCCCGGATCCCTTTCAATCTCTAAAAACTGCATAGTCCAAAAACATTACAATTTGGGGATTCCTTATCCTGGCCCGATTTCACGGTATAAATAGCACCTCTGGGATCGCATTGTCGCCCTCGTCCAAAACCCCCAAGTCTCCACCCCCTAGAACCCTAGCATCGCCGCAATTTGAACTTTTAGGGTTTCGGCCGGAGTTCTTATTTTGCAAATTGGTTGCCGTCGTCAACACCTCGTTGATGTCATCTACACCGCTGGGTTTGCCATTACAAGAGCTACCTCGGGCACCCCTTTGCATCGCCGAAGCGACACTAGAGGACTTTTCCAACAACAGCCGAGCTTCACCATCGCTTAACCCTCGCCGTCAACCACCACCGTCATCTTCAACCACCAGTGAGTACCCCCCCCCATCGAGTCCACAATAACACCCTCTACCCGCTGGTATCACTCACCGCTGGCGAGGATCCGTTAGTCGCTGACGACCATAGGGATCTGAGCCCTCACCATCATTTGTCGACGTGGACGTCCACGTAACCCGCTACCTCATCCCCCATGCGTACGTGTCATGTGCGTGGTGCCGCGTCAGCCGCCACGTGTGCATTGTGTGTCCAGTCAAACCCTAACCCAGATCCAAACTCCTGAGTAGATCCGTTCCAGCATAGAGCAAGTCACCGATAGTGGATCCCCTTGTCAGATTCACCGTTTCGTGAACTCGTGATCCCGTAGACCAATGAACCCCTTGTGTGGACCAGGTCCATGACCAAGGGTCCACATGTCAGTCTCAGAGCCTTTTCTCCCAATTTTATTTTAATTCCGAAATCCTAGGGCTGACGTCAGCTGATGTCATTAACCAATTTTTTAGTAGAAAAGTTATTCGGAATATTTCAGAAATTCCTTTTTGTTAAATTCTTTAGGTTTAGATCTTCCAAAAGGTATATCTTCTTCATCCAAATTCAGATTAAGCCCATTCAAATTTCTAAATTCATCTAAATTCGAGCTCTATTTTACTAACATTTTTATTTAATTTTTGGAGTTTATTTTCTCTCTATTATTTATTTATTTTATTTATTTACTTCGTTTGCGAGTAGACGTTGATACTTTGGGGAATTTCGAGGAAGAAGGAGTTCACCAAGATCTATTCCAAGGCAAGTTGTACCTTTGATCATGTTGAACCCTGTTTTTAAAATACTTTGATTCAAATATTGTCTTTATCTTAAGTAATTATTTAAATGCTTTGGGATTAGTTATTTATCGTAATTGTTTATATCCACCTTGTCTATTGTTATGTCATGATCTTTTGTCACCCTAGATTGGTTCATTGTTAGTTGGTATTATCATAGCACCAACGTGGGTTAGTTAGATACAATTAGTCTGCTTAGCCATGCAACGAGTCATCATTTCATATGAGTTGCAAATATAACTTTGACCAAGTGATTATGGAACTTTGTGATAAAATTGTGTGATGTGTGTCATTACTTGTTGGTGGCATGTGTTGCACTTAATCAACAGGGTGGTAAAAGATTTAGACTAAGGCAAGTGGTGGAAACTGTGTGATATGGTGGAGTTGTGTGATTGGGAATGATAATCTTCATGGTGTAGTTAGAAATTGGAAGTATTTCCTTTGTCAATTAAGGACTTAACTTTGTGTGCCATTAAACTGAGCCTTATTGTACGACCACATGCCTAATGGGATGGGCCTAACTTAGTACGTTGTGGATTCTTGGCACTGACTACTCAAGTGGTAGGTTAGTAATGGGTGGAGGTGTGGACTGTTCTTAAAGTCACATCGCGATACAGTTCACTACTTCTCTGTCCAACGGTGTGTGTCATGCCAAAGTATTATGTTTGGGTTGGACGACGAGAAAGCACATCAGGAGTGTCAATTGTTGATATGAAACTTCTGAAACGTTTTGTTATGATTAGTGTTTGCTACACTAGTTATATCGTTGGGTAAAGTGTACAACCTCTGTAGAGTGTTAAACAATCTATTCGAATAGCCGCGTTCGCTGTCATGGACAATGCTCAGGGATTTCACACGAGGGGTAGATTTTCATAAAACATTCAGGTAGGGAGCTGTGTGATCTAAGTCATATGGCTGTGTGGATAATTTAATTAGACTTTGTGTCCTTTGTGAAAACAACTATTAAAATTAATACTATCTATTTTTTTGAGTTATGATTCAATCTATTATTTGTATTCAATTGCAAATGTTGCTTTTATGCAAAAGAACCACAGAAGTTGTTTCCTTTGGAATAAGCCATCATGTATACATTGCATTCTGTGGTATGACTTGCGAGTACGGTTGTGTACTCATGCTTGCTAATCAATCAACAGAAGTGGAGGAGTCTTTGCCCGCTTTTGAGGAGGAGTTTTACGAAGGTGTTGATCGCTAGGTCTTGATCCCAGTCGGTTGCCTGTGGTGAATCGCTGGGTTTCCGCTGAATTTTATTTGTTTCGCTACTATTTATTCTTTGTCAGCCCTGCGAGGCTAAACAAGTGTAAACTGGACCATAAGGTCAAAACCATTATTTGTTATTCAAATTACTCGTTTATTCTATTATTTGTTTTGTGTGGATCGATATTCATCTGTGTTGATATTGTGTGCACTAGCTTAATCCTAGACTAGTGTGTTATACACAGAGAATCTAGAATTGCATTTTTTTGGTCCCGACATTCCCCAGTCCAAGTTTCGCTACCCCTTTCCTCCTATCTTTCAGCCTGCAAAGAGTTTCCTTCAGCCTTCTCAAGTACTTTCGAGGACTTTTGTCCATGCATCCTACTATTCCTATTTCCTCCATGAAAAGCCAGCATATACTCTGAGATATTGCCTGAAACCCTATCACCAAGAACACTACCACTCACCAAAGCCCTATGCTCCTACTTGTCCATTAGGTGCTTCACAGAGCTCTCCTTTTCATGCTGAGGTGTTAATTTCAAGTCCCCCGTTATGCTTTGTTGCTTGTCATGGACAGAGAGATTTTGCACACTCACTATAATACATTCCTCCTCTCACCCTACTTGAGAATTCACACGCTCATTGACATCCACTTGCTTTTCTGCCATCTCTACATCTCTGTCACTAATGTTGTTTGTGCAAGCTGCATCACTTATGTCCTCGGTGACTTTTGCTGAGATTCATCATGCCAGTTAGCATACTGATTTGCGTGGGCTGGAGTTCTATTGGCAAAGCTTAGGTTTCGGGCTACTGCCGGCTTTAAGGAAGGAACTGACCAGCTTCTATGGATGAACTTTTTGAAGGGAGAGACCCTGAGGTCTATACCAAAACGAATAGATTACTTATCCTTTGGAAACATACAATCCCGTTCCATGTGACCAATACAACCACAGTAGAATCAAAATCGAGGGACTCGTTCATACTTGAGATCAAACTTCTTGACCTATCCTCCTGCTTTGTCTTTGATCTTGAGCCAACGCATCAACAGTTTATGCATAGGGCACTCAAACCTAACTCACATGAAATCATCCCACGCCTGACCATGTAAATCCATGTGAACCTTCCTCACCCTTCCCAGTCAGCTCCCTAGGGTTTGCCCCATTGCTTATGTCATCATTGCTAAAGGCAGATCATAAATTCACACCCAGATAGGCAAGAAGTCCAGTGCAATATCCAAAGGCCGAGATTTTACATCGTACGCCACTACCAGGAGAGCATCTCCTTGATAGATCTAAGGGTCTACTCCCATCACAAAGTCAAAATCCCCTACCGCCTTAAACTCAACCAAGAACTTATTGTCCTTTAGTTTCGTGTACTCCATGCCATTACATAAGCCCCAAGCCCGGTAAATCACCTCAAACAAACCCTTAGTGCTATAGCTGCGAATTGAGAAAAATCACCCTATGGCCACCCATTGCGTATTCACTTGCTTTTGCGCCTCCTCAAGATCTACCTCAAAAGCTTCCTCGTCATCATCCTCATATTGGTCCAAGCCTTGCTCACCAATTTATCCTCATCCTCTAGAGCTCCTCCTTCATGCAGGTCCTACGGAAGCACGTCGAGATCTTGCTCCCGTGTGTTCTAAGAAATAGGTATGACAAAATTGCTTGCTAGCAGATTAGAACTATCGCACTTCTTCTAGCGGACAAGGCCGCTGAAGATCCCCTTTGTACTCCTACCCCGAGACGGGATCGACTTCTCCACAATCACGGACGAAGACGAGATGGGATCTGATATGGTTCCCGGTTGACTCCCACACAATCCTGAGGACAATCAGGATCAGTGTAGGATTGCGGTGCCCGTCGACCTGAAACATTGGGGAAACCCTAGAGTTCAGGGTGGTGGCGCGAGACAAGTTCGGTCAGGAAAATAAATTAACCAACTGTAATTTTTGATGTGCACTCCTCTGCTTATTAGTAAACTAGCTATTTGTCTCCACACTTTTGTATTAGTAATGGCGCTCTACACTATTCGGGCAATTTGGTTTGGTGCGTAATTGGCGATTTTTTTAATAATAATTTTTAATAGAATTAAATAAATAAATGCACGTTTAATAAAATTATAAAAATAGGCTTTGGTCGTCGTTTGAAATGGCGACAAGCCCCTGTCGCTAATTAGATTAGCGATGGGAGTTCTGTTGCCCAACAAACTGTATTAAATGCCTTTGTTGCCATTTCGAATGGAGACATAGAAGAAAACCGTCATTTGAAATAGCGACACGACCTAGAAAAAATTGGCAGAAAAAATTGAAATTAATTTTGTTTATATTTTGACAGAATGCAGCTCCAAATTTTATAGGATTTTACTAAGTTATTTGGTAATATCTTGTAGTGCTTAAAGAATGTGGAGTTTGTTGACTACGTGGATAAAGCCCTTATATGTTAACTGCACTCACGCTGTTGTTACAAGTGTAATGTTTGTGCTACTGATTTCTTTCGAAAAAAGAGAACAAAATATTAAATAGAAATTACTTTGGAATTAAATGTAAAAGATGAGATTTCAACTGTGATAGTAAGACTTCGTAATGTCAGCGTGAATTACATGGAGTGCAAGGTTTGTTACGTTCATACTTTTGTCCCGCTACTTGTACGGCACAAACGATAATATGCACAAATCATCAAACCGATCTACACATAGCATATATGTGCGCTCAATGTTAGCATCACCTCTTCTTTGGTGAAATATTTAGAAAGGTATTGGCCAGGATGATGCGCCAACGTCAAACATTCGTCCTGTTAGTGATATGCCCTAAAAGGCAATCATGGAGATAATTGTATCGTGTCTATGTTTATGAATTGTAGAATAAATGTAATTATGTTCCTTGGATGAATTATCGTTTGTAGAGATTATCAAGTATGTGACTTCCTAGTGAAGCTCTTTAATAGTTGTATGATGTTGTTCTAATAGAATCCATGGTCGAATGTCACTGGTCAGGACACTAGTGACTTATCGACCAACACATGTATTGATTGATGACCATGTTTCACCATTCATAGGTATGGGGATACCGAATCAATAATGTAAGCACATGTTAGAGAACATGGTATTGGATTGACACTATTGAGATTGTTATGATGTTACGTGTCATCAGTTGGTCCCAAGCAATGCTGATGTATAATCCTTAGACCTAAGATTCAGCATGGTTTCCTATATGTGTAATAGTACACTTAGGGATTACCAAACGATACTCCATAGATGGGTAATTATAAAGGTAGCTTTCGGATATGCTATGAAACATGTGGAGGGATCTGACTAGTCGGATATGAGATTTGCCCCTCCTAGCATAATATGAGAGATATCTCTAGGCCCCTCGATGTGCTATGATAAAGGAAGTGCATGGTCGTGCCACAAGTGGTCAAAGAGTCGATCACACGAAGTTATCTGTCACTAGATCAAGAAAAGATTGAACAGTCACTAGATCAAGAAAAGATTGAATAGTCTATAGATGGCATATATCTCACCTGGAGTGCGACCAGATATCATGAGGCAAAAGAAGAATACACAAGCATGCTGCTTAGTTCGATCAGATACAAACTGGTCATGAGTTGGTCGTACGTGATCACAAACTGGTAGGCAAACTGGTTGTGACCAGATGCGAACTAGTCGTAAGGAGATACAAACTAGTCGTGGGTGATAAGGACCTGCTCGCTAATCATATCGCATAAGGTTCGTGATATAATTTTTATGTGTATTCGGGAATCACTATGTCCTGGTAGGAACCACTACCTACTTGTGATCGGAAAGGAGTTTTCGGGTCACGACCCACCTTTAACCCACTGTATGAAGTTAGAGGAAAACTTGTTTAAAACATTTAGTGAGAGTATCTTTTGTTAAATTGTTTAATAGAAGATTTTATATAAACATAGTGCTGAATTTTTGCATATACATATTTTATGTTGTAGATCATGGCACCTAGTAATTCCTCCACACCCACCTTTAACTTATGATTTATTCTTGAGAAAGAAAAACTGAATGGAACAATCATTGCCTGGTTTCGCAATGTGAGAATTTTCTCAAACAAGAAAAGAAGGAATATGTTGTAGAAGGTCATTATCCCACTGAACCAAATGCAGATGCTACTTGTGCTGAAAAGAATGCTTTTGAGAAGTGACGAGGATCTAATAATCCTCATTTTATTCATTTATCTATAATTCTTATTATAGATAACATCATCTTCACACTTCTCATAAGTATACCCCTTATTCATAAGGGAGAAGGTCGTAAGCTTTTCTACGACCATCCCCTGGTCGTAAGTTCCTCTACGACCAGCCCCTAGTCATAAGCTTTTCTACGACTATCCCCTGATCGTAAGTCCTCCTACGATTAGTCTGTGGTCATAAGCTTTACTACGACCACCACCTAGTCGTAAGTTCTTCTACGACTAGTCTCTAGTTGATGGAGCCTACAGGCATGTAGGCCTAGTCAATCAGGGAGTCTTCTACACCATCCGACTTGGCATAGCAAGTCTTGGAAGCCATCATTCCGAGACTCCATCAGCATCTGGTGGTCATAAATCTGTGGTTACCCCCGCAGAGGATATGGGAGAGCACCCTATTCCTGCAAGTTCAACCACATGTTCGCAGAGCTCGCCTACGAACACAGACGGCTATAGCCTGGAGTTCCCCTTCCTAGAGGGGTTTACTCCAAGTTACCAGACGATGTCATTTGACTACTCATCAAGCCAGGAGGACTTTAGCGCAAGTGGAGATCATACACAGGAGGTCTTTGTCCTCCCCTCAGATTTTGATTTGTCTCCTAGAGGTAGGCCTGAGGATGCTCCCCTCCAATCACACCCTACGAACCCTCGTGGGGACGGTGAGCAGGCCTCTAGCAATGAACAGGGTCAACACTCTGATAAGCGTGGAAGAAATCATCGAAATGGTCGCACTCCATTGAGGCAATCTCAAGGTTCTAGAAGAATGGCGGCTCAGAGAAATTTGCCTAGGCACGTTCAATATTAGTCGGAGGGAGCTCGGGAACTCCAGCACATAAATAATCTGCTCGAGAACCTAACTCAAGAACTCACACGAGCACCAGGGTAGGATCTCTTCGCCGAAGAGATCGCGCAAAGGCTTCGAAGTACGATGGCAAGACTTGAGCATCCTCCCCGACAGCATTCTGGAAGTCGTAGTGGTACAACTTCGTCAACCCCTAGTCGTTCGAACAACTCGCCTCATAGAGATTGGCGTGACAACATGTTACATCGTTCCCCTAACCTTAACTCCAGTCGTAGAAGAGTTCTTTGAATGTCTGACGATCGACAAGCTCCCACGAGAGGTGATCATTCACCACTCCGACCCAAAAATTTGCAACGGTAGATGGAATACAAGGAGTATTTCCCTCGTAAGGCTGAGACCTACTATAGGTTGGGTCCACTCACAACTGGGTATCGTTGTGTACGATCACCTAGTGATATCAATCCTTCTTTCCCATAAATAAGGCATCAAGAAGTCATTACCAGATGTCGGGCATTCTCACTCGACCTCCGAGCAGTTCGCTGGCCGCCTCGGTTTTGACCAGTGAACATGGAGAAGTTTGATGGATCTCAAAATCCCATCGAATCTTCTTCAGATCTACACGACCGCTATCCAAGCAGTAGGAGGAGGAGAGCATGTCATGGCGAATTACCTTCCAACTGTGCTCAAAGGGTTCGCTCGATCATGGCTACTAAACCAACCACTCGAGTCGATCTATTCGTGGCAATACCTCTGCGACCTTCTGCTGGCCAATTTCTAGGGCACCTACAATCGCCCTAGAAAGAAGGACGACCTACATAGGATGAGACAAAACGACCACGAGACTTTACACCAATTCATCAGGCATTTCAGTCAGGTTCGTAATTCGATTCTAGATATTTCTGACTCATCTTTTATCAAAACCTTTAAGAAGGGAGTCCGTAGCAGAAGGATTACAGAGGACATCACTTTGAATCCCCTGGCTACTATCCCCGAGCTCTTTGAGATGGCCGATCGATATGCAACTGCCGCTGAAGCAGTCGAGTGGAACAAAACCATCGATCGAGACACCAAAAATCCTCAAGAAGCAGGCGAATGTAGCAAAAAAAAGATAAGAAGGTCAAGAAATCCAAGAATAAGTCTAAAGGCCAAAAGCCTCAAGCCAACAGTTCCAAGGAAGTCTTGTTCGTAAGCGATAAGGAGCCACGAAGTTGCAAGACGTACTCTGACCGAGGCAAAGGTAAGCCCCCCGAGCGGAAGAACAACAAATCTAGGTGGTGCCCTTTCCAGAAAAACGAAGGACATGACCTTCGCAACTGCCGATTTTTCCAACGAAAACTCGGAGACTACTACACCAGCAAAGGACCGCTTCCTACTCTCGTGCAAGTAGGGCAAACGAGTGGTCATAAGCAGTCGGACGACGATGAGGAGATGTTGTTCTAGGATCCGAAGCATACCATCGAGCATATCTTTGGGGGATCATCGTCATACGAGTCAAAACGATGGCTTAAGGATGTCAAATATGAGGTAAACTCCATTGACTTTCCTCTTGCCAATAAATTACCAAAGTGGTAGGAAGTCACCATGTCTTTCGAGAAGGGTGACTGCCCAATCCCTTCTACTCGACTAGGTTGGTTTTTGATTGTGGTCGGGCCCACCATCAACAACTGTCGAGTAAATTGGGTGTTAGTTGACGGTGGCATCTTGTTAAACATCTTGCTTACAAGTGCCCTGGATGAGATGCAAGTACCCAGGACCAAGGTAAGACCGGTATGATACTCTTTTTATGGGATTGTACCGGGGTCTTCGGCCAAACCTATTGGCCAAGTTTCTCTGACTTTAACATTTGGTTTTCCAAGCAATTTCAGGATAGAGAAAATCTCCTTTGATGTGGTCGATTTCGATACGGCATATAACGCCATACTCGGATGACCAACTTTGGCAAAATTCTTAATGACTGCTCATTGTGGGTATCAATATCACAAGATGTCAGGTCCTAAATGAGTAATCACAATTCACTGTGATAAAAAGATGGCGCATACATGTGACCATCGATCTCTCGAGATGGTTGGCCAGATACCAACTAGAGAAGAAAACAAGGAAGCCTTCGACCAAGCAGTCGAAGTCTAAAGCTGCACCAAAGCCGAACGACCAGGCCGAAGAGGTTCCTCTGAATCCAGAGGAGCCCTCGAAGACTGTTCGCATCAGGGATACTTCTAACCCTAAATAGAAAGACACCCTCGTCACCTTCCTCCAAGCTAACACAGATGTCTTCGTGTGGCAAGCATCCAACGTGCCCAGAGTCCCCAGGGAAGTGATCGAGCATAGGCTAGCTTTACGGCCTGACAAGAAACCCGTAAAATAAAAATTACAGAGATTTGCACTTGATCGACAAGATGCTATCAGATCAGAATTGAACAAGCTACTTAATGCAAACTTTATAAGAGAAATCGACCACCCAGAGTGGTTGGCCAACCCTGTAATGGTTACGAAGTCTACTGGCAAGTGGCGTATGTGTGTTGACTTCACTGATCTTAATAAAGCTTGTCCAAAAGATGATTTCCCTTTACCTCGTATCGATCAGTTGGTTGATTCTACTACTAGTTGTGAAGTATTAAGTTTCTAGATGCATATTCTGGTTACCATTAGATTAATATGTCTCTAGAAGATGAAGAAAAGACCATATTTATTACACCATTTGGAATATTTTGCTATGTCAAAATGTTATTTGGTCTAAAAAATGCTTGTACTTCTTTTCTACGCTTGATGCAATCGCCTTTTTCACCTCAACTAGGTTGAAATTTGGAAGCCCATGTTGACGATCTAGTCATAAAAAGCATCAAGCAACTTAATTATATTTTTAACTTGCAAGAAACATTCGACAATCTCATAAAACACTGCTCGAAACTCAATCCTGAGAAGTGTGTGTTTGGAGTCTCTTTAGGAAAATTGCTTGGATTCCTTGTCTCTGTATGAGGAATCGAAGCAAATCCCAAAAAGATAAAGGCTATTGTGCAAATGCATCCTCCGACCATGAAGAAAGAAGTCCAGAAACTCACAGGATGCATGGTGGCTTTAAGTCATTTTATCGCATGACTGGGAGAAAAAGGACTACCTTTCTTCAAGCTTCTAAGGAAGCAAGAGGGTTTCGAGTGATCAAAAGAGGCAAATGCTGCTTTTGAAGATGTCAAGAGGTATTTTACGAGTAGTCATGTTTTGGTTTCTCCGAAACCAGAAGAGATGCTTTTAATTTATCTAGCTGCCACGCCATAGGTTAGTGAGCGAAGTTCTGGTCATAGAACGTGAAAACGTTATATGCCTTCCTCATGTCTTCGAGGAAACTGCGGCACAATTTTTTGGTGCACAAGATAATTGTGTTGTCTGAGTTTCCCTTAGGAGTGGTCTTCCAAAATAGGGAAGCAGCGAGACGCATGACAAAATGGTCAATAGAACTTGGGGAGTTCGACCTCCATTTCGTGTCCCGAACAACCATTAAATCCCAGATCTTGGCAGACTTTATCGCTGAATGGACAAATCCTGAACCTATTTAGGATCCGCAGTACGATACCCATGACCAGTGGATGATGTACTTTGATGGGTCGCTTACGTTAAGTGGCTCAGGGGCTGGGGTGGTCCTAGAATCTTCTACAAGAGAGACATTAAAGTATGCATTCAATTCGACTTTCCTACCACTAATAATGTGGCAGAATAGGAAGGTTTGTTGGCTGGCATACGAGCAGCGAAAGCGCTCGGGGTTCAATGACTACTCGTGAGAGAAGACTCTCAACTAGTCGTGAATCAGGTCGAAAAAAAGTACCAGTGCTCTAACCCGACCATGTTTCAGTACTTATCGGAAGTTTGAAAGCTTGAAAAGCATCTTTCCAATTTCGCGGTACAATTTATCCCTCGAAAGGATAATTTCCTTGCAGACCAGCTTGCTCGTATGGCTTCTTCCCGATCACAAAGTACCAAAAGGAGTCTTCTTGGAACAGCTCCGGAAGCCGTCTCTAGTCAAAGCACCAAAAACACTTCCTATTGAGACAGTCACTCTAGAATATGAGGATACCTGGATGAATCCCATCTATCAGTATCTTCAGAAGGGTACAATACCCGATGATGATCTCGAGGCAAATTGCTTGTCCCGAAAGGCCAAAATGTATAATTTGGTCGAAGAAGTTCTCTATAAACGAGGCACTCAAGGGGTACTCATACGATGCATATCGCAGAGACAAGGATTAAACCTCCTTCATGACAAACACGGGGGCATTTGTGGAACTCATGCTTCCTACAGAACGCTGGTTGGAAAAGCCTTTCGACAATATTTCTAGTGGCCAATAGCCCTCTATGATGCCAAAGAGCTGGTTAAGAAGTGTGTACAATGTCAGTTTCATAGTAGACAAATACACCAACCGGCTCAGGCATTACAAACAATCCCTCTATCATGGCCTTTTGCGACCTGGGGTCTCGATATCTTAGGACCGTTCCCAAAAGAGCCAGGTGACTTCGAGTTCCTTTTTATAGCTATTGATATGTTCACAAAATGGATGGAAGCCGAACCTGCGACTGGGATAACAACGGAAGAAGCAAAAAGGTTCATAATCAGAAGTGTGATTACTCTATTTGGTGTTCCAAGTCGCATAATCACAAAAAATGGTAAGAAATTTTCGAGCGCAAAATTCCAAGAATTTTGCGACGAGTAGGGTACCAAATTGTGTTATGCTTCTGTCGCCCGTCCTCAAAGCAATGGGGTAGTCAAAAGAGCGAATGGCCAAATAATGTAGGGAATCAAAACTTGAGTCTTCGACCAGCTTATCAAGCGCTCGGGTGCTTGGGTACAAGAATTACCCTTAGTATTATAGGCAGTTCGTACGACTGCTAGTCGAGCTACAGGTGAAACACATTTTTTCCTAGTTTTTGCTGTCGAAGCCATGCTTCCACTAGAACTAAAGATAAGGTCAACAAGGGTCAAAACTTTCAACGGCTCTATCCAGGAACAACTTCTAGCAGATGGCATCAACCAGCTCGAAGAGAAAAGAAATCAAGCATTAATCTGTTCAGCAGTCTACCAACAAGCCCTGCGCAAATACTACAATCATAAGGTCCAACCTCTCAGCCTTGCTGCAGGTGACTTGTATTGAAGAAGATTCAATCCAAATCTAAGCGAAACAAACTTTTCCCCAAGTGGGAAGGTCCTTACATAGTGGTCAAAGTTACGCGACCAGGTTCGGTATGACTAGCAATGGAAGACGGCCCGGTTCTCTCAAATTCTTGGAACATCGACCAATTACGCAAATTTTATGTGTAACCAACCATCCCTACAATAAAGTATCAGGTTCTTTCTTTCTTTATTGTCTTTTCTTGAGTAGCACTTTGATAATTTTTCGATCATTTTTAGAAAAACATCCAGTCTTTCTTTACACTGGTTGAAAGGACGATAACATCATCTAGTCGAAGTCTTTCCTCTTTGCACGTGGTCCTGCCCACTAGAAGGAACTTCCTAGTGTCGACTCGTTCCTCAATTTTGCTGCCAACACAAAGAGCTCGGGTTCAACAAACATGGTCAAAACATTTTCAAGCCAACTCTTTTCACCTTAGTTTATTTCTTCATTCATTTTAAAAATACTCTAAGCAGAGTACACTTTTGTAATTTGTTCGACTATTTTTGGTAAACTCGATTCCTTACAACTGGTCAGAGAAAGACACAACACCTAGTCGAAGCCTTTCTTTTCTGCACGTGATCCTGCCCACTAGAAAGAACTTCCTAGTGTCGACTCGTTCCTACTCTTACGACCATTACATGATAATCGTGACCGAGAACTATAAGTTAGCCTATCCTCTCTTTTTTAAGAAAACCATTTTCACACTATTTACTTAGTTTATCTAAATAAACTAAGCAAATAGTAAGGAGCTAGGATAAAGTTATTAATATAACTTCAATTCTTAGTCTTAATTTCTTTTTCCATTCATTATCTTATGAGTTACTAACTACTCAACAAGATGATTTGCAGGAAAAAGCGGATAAATATTCATACTCAAAAAGCTTGTCTTTACAAGTTTCCTACTGCAAACTCCTCTAAGGAAGGAGATACAATCTGCATCTCCTCCACAACTTTTTGGCTAACTGGCCTGACTTCTACAATTAGCTGAGTGGCCGCTGCTGTAGAGCAGTTGAAATCGGCCTCAATTGCTTCAAGAGTGAGATTATGGTCATGAGCTTTGAGCTTTGCCAAGGTATAGCTCACTGCACTTTCGACCATCTCTCTAATTGAGTTAGCCTAGTTGGTCCTCAGAGTGGTTATTAACTCTTGTGGGTTTCTGACATGTTCTCCAATGGCACTCGTATGAGCGATCATGGTGCCTTCAAGAAGAGTGACCTCCTTAGCACCAAGTTCTCTAAGTACATTGTTGAGAAGAGAATTGTTGTCTTGAAGATTGATCTTCGTTGACTTTATCTCCTCCTGGTTACGAGTCGAAAGTCCCTGGAGCTGTTTTATTTCGATTGCTTGCTCTGTAAAGAGTAAGACTAGTCAGGACAATACCTTCTAAAGGTTAGTCATCAAAACTGGTTATAGGTAAAGATTTTCTTACCTGCTAGTTGAATGTCAAGCTTCTTGACTTCGTCATCGTGGGAGGCAGCACTCTTTGCGCACTGCTCTTCCCACGACTTGATACTCTTTTCTTTTTCTTTGCCGATACGGGTAAGCTCGTTGATGACTAGGGTCTTTGGGTCGACCTCAATCTGAAGTTTACACATTTCGACATCTTTTTCTATCAAGGGAAAAGAGTTAGAAGAAGCACTTATTGTTTATCTCATTCTGCAACTCATGAGTTGCAGAATTAGCCTCCTGAAGCTTCCTCAGCAGGTCTTCTTTTTTCCTCCCTTAGCTTCTTCGTCTTGGTTATCTCGTAGTTGAGTGAATCAGCTAAGGTCTTTTCGTCGCTTTTAAACCTGTAAAGGTTAAAGTTGATACGAGAACAAGAAAAGTAATCGAAATTCCAGAGACTACATGTGACTGTAACTTACCATCTCTCTGCCTACTCACAGAGCTCCGCTTTCTGCTGTCGTAGCTGCTCGTGTTGTCAGTGGTATTCACCAACAGTGACAATTTGTTCCAAAGCTTTCTGTAGAAAGAAATACAATGAGAAGCGAGAAAAAACTGTATATGTGAATGTCATTTGATGCTTACATTAATGCTCATTCGAGCAAAGGTGAAGAATACTCTCATGGAATCATTCAACCCATCGATCTCCTGAACTCAGTTCCACCACACCTTTTCGAGACGCTCGTCATCGAAAATATTCCCCCAGTTGGGACTGTCTTCATGGTGTGGAACTTGGTTATGAGACCAGAAAGCAAAAGACCCCACAACGGAAGCAGGGCCAAAGAACTCAGAAAAGATGTTGAGGTACTCTTCTTCTTATTCGGTGATGGTAGCTTCTCCTTGGGACCGGGGGAACATCTACAAAGACTTCCTTCCTAGCATGGTGGTCGGATGACCACTACTTCGGCCAGATGCCTCTGCCACATCACACGTCGTTTTCCCTCTGTCTCTACGATCACTTCCGTGGTCGCAGTCGCTTTAGCAGCAACAACTTCTTCCATCACAGGGATAGTGGTCGATCCTTCGACCACTTCCGCTATTGTTCCTTCAATTTCTAAAGAAGTAGTAGCGGGCTTCTCGATAGAAGCGTCCTTGGGGATTGGAGAAGTCGGTCTAAGACCACAAAAGAAAAACCATTCAAGATTGTAGAAAGCAAAAGGTAAATGTTGTTCTTATGCTTTTGACTTTTTACATACCTTGCTTCTTTGGTCTTGATCTTGAATTTAGAAGAAACCTTCCCGAGGGAAGATTTCTTTTGCTTCTCATCAACCACGTCTGGTCGATATTCAAGTTGAGGGATAGGAGTCGCTACGACCACACTTGGTCGTAGGTATTGAGCGAGAATTACCGCTCCTTGAGCCTCCTGACTCTCCTGATGACCGAGACCTCTCTCGACCACCCCAAGAGCAGCACTTCCCTCGACCATAGGCCCTGCTGGCATAGTAGTTTTCTTCACAAAAGACATAAAGTTCTTTCAGTTCTCCTTTTCTAGCTGCTTGACAAAGTCGCGGGAGATAGAAACTGTGAAGGTCTTATTGTCGTAGTAGAAGGGTACCTTGGTCTTGGGGGCTTTCTGTTTGAGAGCTTTGGTCGCTTCGACTGCCTCTGCTTTCTCTGCAACAGCGATATCTACAGCGAATTTCTCAAAGGACCTGGTCGAACTAGCAGAGCTTGAGCCTACGCCTCCCTTGTCGGCGACCTTCACAAGGCGACGCCTCTTGGGTGGAGGAACCTTGCTTTTCGCCACCCCTGTTCTGACGACCATCAATTTGACCTCTTCGTCGTCTTGACGGTCTTCCATGCCTACTTCCTGCAGGATTCAGAAAAAATATATTACTAAGTGGTTGTTTTCTACGACAATCCCCTGGTCGTAAGACCTTCTACGATGAATATCTAATTATAAGTTTTTCTACGACAAATCCCCTGGTCATAAGACCTTCTATGACCAGTATCTAGTCGTAAGTTTTTCTAGGACAAATCCCCTAGTCGTAAGACCTTCTACGACCAGTATCTAGTCGTAAGTTTTTCTACGACAAATCCCCTTGTCGTAAGGCCTTCTACGACCAGTATCTAGTTGTAAGTTTTTCTACAACAAATCCCCTGGTCGTAAGGCCTTCTACGACCAATATCTAGTCGTAAGTTTTTCTACAACAAATCCCCTGGTCGTAAGACTTTCTATGACCAGTATCTAGTCGTAAGTTTTTCTATGACAAATCCCAGTCGTAAGTTTTTCTACAACTATGAGATCCTAAAGAAGAAATCAATCTTTGATTACCTTTAGGCGTTCCATCTTATCCTCTGTGGATAGGAGCCACCAGGATTTGAGGAGCCACCACATTGGGTGGCGGGGATTTTTCAAAAATGAGCTTGACTCGAGCGTCAATTTCCGCTTGTGGGAGATCTGTATGGGTAAATAAACTTTCAATAGCCAAGCTCAAAATCAACAGAAAAAGAGATAAGTTGAAAATGTGTTTACCCTTCTTGTAATCCCTAGTCGGATCTTTCGGCCTCGACTACCTCCATATGGGATGTGCTCGTTTCTTCAGAGGGCTAATGTGGCGCGTGATGAAATCCTTCACCACGTGCCATCCGATGAGCCCCTCTTCCTTCAAGTCTGTTATGGCTTGAATATAAGGGGCGATCCGGCTAAGATCCTTGAGAGTCGAATCCTAGAAAGAAATCTTCTAAATAGTCTTCCCTATGAATGAAAGACTATCCTCATTGGTCATTCCCCAGTAGAACCACCTCTTTTTTCATCCCGGCCATGACAACCGGGTGAACATCTGATGTGCTCCTTCTACTTCCTGTCGTGGAGCTTCAGACCACAACTACCGGCAATTCTCGCTATTCTGGTCATCCCGTAGAAATACCGGAATAGCTCCAAGTCGACTGGAATTTCCAGGTAGGACTCACACAAGTGTACAAGCACACCCAGCATCGTGATAGAATTAGGAACAAGATTCACCAATTCCACCCCAAAGTGCTCAAGTATGAGTGTGAGGAAAGGGTGAGCAGGCAATTGAAGGCCACACTCACAGTACGCTTGGAAGACGGGAATTTGGCCAATCTCTCCTAATGGCCAATATTGTCCCGAAGATTTAAGCTAGTTCACAAATTCCTTTTGCGAAATATTCTCGGCAGTGACCAAGGCTTCTATCTTCGGCTCATCCATCTTCGATTCAACCAACTTGGAAGCGGCTCCTGCCATTTTCTCTAAGTACGGCTAATTTGGATTTGGAAGGGTTAGGAGGAAGGAGGCGATTTGGTCGGTGGCTTAGGAAGTGAGAGCTTGATGAACAGTTGGGGCAAGTGGAAAAAGTAAGAACTCTAAAAACACCCCTGCGGTAAGTTTTTATAACCGCACACTTGAGTTAAAGATTATGGTAACTCAACAATTGCCACCTCTTTGGGAACTGCTCCAATGGACAGGACTGTGAGAGTCGATTGGAATTCTTAGATCTGTCTATTTGAGAAAATTGAGTACGTCTTTACACCTCAAGTGAAACTACCGTCTTGACCAAGTCTTTTTCTAGTCAAATGAAATACCAGTTGGAAAGGTTTTACTTCTGATCACCATACTACGACCACTTTGCAGTCGTAAAATTTTCTACGACCACCTTGTAGTCGTAAGGTTTTCTACGACCCTCTTTCCAAGTAAGTTATTTTCACTTGAAGCTGGGGGGCTAGATGATGAGGATCTAATAATCCTCATTTTATTCATTTATCTATAATTTTTATTATAGATAACATCATCTTCACACTTCTCGTAAGTATACCCCTTATCCATAAGGGAGAAAGTCGTAAGCTTTTCTACGACCATCCCCTGGTCGTAAGTTCCTCTACGACCAGTCCCTAGTCGTAAGCTTTTCTATGACTATCCCCTGATCATTAGTCCTCCTACGATCAGTCTGTGGTCGTAAGTTCTTCTATGACTAGTCTCTAGTCGATGGAGCCTACAGGCGTGTAGGCCTGGTCGATCAAGGAGTCTTCTACACCATGTTTAATGATATGGAGTAGTTAATTACGCTGTTATTCCCTGGAATAACTGCATGATTAATATCTCTGTCCTGATGATAACTACCTGGGGACGTTACTACTCCAGCCATAATCTCCAGTAATCGCTTCATCAGCTGAAGCATTGAGACACCATTTGGACTAGAGAAATCGTTGCCCTCTTCAAGCACTATATAAAGGCTGGAATCAAAAGGCAGAAGGGACGAAAGGAATCAGGAGCACAAGGCATTAGGCATCAGTCTTCCTCTTGATTGTAAACACTCATATCCAATACAATACACACAGGAGTAGGGTTGTTATTCTCGTAGCAAAAGGCCTGAACCTGTGTAAAAATCCCTATGTCGTTCTCTCTGCATGGTCAATCTTAGGAGACCCCCGAATCAAACAATTATAAGTAAGATCAGTTCTAGATCACCGACAAGAAGCATTGCAATAACGTAGTTGATCTACACTGCCTTATGCTTGCCACCATGAGCTATGAGCTTTAGAAGCAATATGAAACCAAAGATACTTTCAATATGATTGTATCTGAAAGGCATGTTTCAGGACTAGACAATGGCAGAGGTGTACAATACCTTTAAGGCACTATTTTTTTGTAGGCTGTCAGAAGGTAGCCTGATCAGTCGTTGTGTGATCAAACTGATTGGTCACATTGAGAGCTTGGAAAATCTTTATTTCCCCTTAGCCAAGAGTTGGTTACTGATGTGATTCTCCAACCGCTCCCTACGAGATTGGAGCCAGTCATCTTGAATTTTCATATGAATGGCAGGGAGAAGTCAATGATCAAGCTGCTTGGCATGCTTAAGATTGCTAAGGATTTCATCAAGAAGAGCTCTAATCATGTGATGGTGGCTAAAAAGACTACTAGCTTCAAGAAGAAAGGTAAATCTCGATGAAAGGGAAATGGCACAGGAAAAACTCAAGATGAAATTGAGAGTCTCAAGGCTAAGCTTAATAAGCTCAAGCTAGACCCTAAGCCTGACACAGAATGCTACCATTGTCATTAGACTGGGCATTGGAAGAGAATTGTAATAAGTACTTGGCAGAGATGAAAAAGAACAAGGGAAGTAAGTCCTCCAGTTCAGTATAAATGTTTTAGAAATTAATCTTGTTGCTTCTCCTACATGTTCTTAGGTATTTGATACCAGATCGGTTATATTTGCAATTCGATGCAGGAATTGATAAGGAGTAGAAGTTTGGCCAGATGAGAAGTTGGTCTTCGCGTCAGCAATGGAGCAAGAATTGTTGTGTTGGCTGTTGGCACTTTACCGATAGCTTTACCTTCAGGATTAGTTTTGGAATTAAATAATTGTTATTATGCTCCTATCTTAAGCAAAAAACATTATTTCTGCTTCATGTTTAGGAGCAGAAGGTCATGAGTTCAGAATAAAGAACAATTGTTATTCAATTTATTTTGATGATATGCTTTATGGTCATGCTCCATTGGTGAATCAATTATATATTTTGAATCTTGAAGATGTGCATGTCTATAACATTAATGCTAAGAGACTTCGACCTAATTATTTAAATCCCTCTTTTATTTGGCATTGTCGTTACGTCATATAAATAAGAAGTGCGTTATGAAGCTCCATAAAGATGGCATTCTAAACTTATTTGATTTTAAATAGTTTGAAACATGTGAATCATGTTTACTTAGCAAAATGGCAAAGGCGCCTTTCACGGGTATAGGTGTGACGAGGATATAACAATCCTCATTTTATTATATATCTATAATTCATATTATGGATAATAATGACAGCATATAACTCTTGAGTATACCCCTTAATAGCCATAAGGGAGAAGCTGGAGGTTGTAAGTTCTTCTACGACCACCTAGTAGTTGTAAGTCCTCTTACGACTACCCCATAGTCGTAGGTCCTTCTACGACTATCCTATGATCGTAAGTTCTTCTACGATCAATTTGTGGTCGTAAGATCTTCTACGACCACCACCTGGTCGTAAGCTCTTCTATGACCAGCCCCTAATCGACAGGGCTTACAGACATGTGGGCCTAGTCGATCAGGGAATCTTCCGCACCATATTCAAGATATGGGCAGTAAATTACGCGGTTATTCTCTGGAATAATGGCACGATTTTAACTCCTTTGTTATGGTGATAACTACCTGGCAGCGTGGGAATGTTACTACTCCCATAATAACCTGCAGTAACGGCTCAATAATCTAGGACATTAAGGCAGTCTTTACACTGGAGGCGCGACGGTACACCTTGAGGACGGTATAAAAGGCAGAATCAGCAGGACAATCAGGGTGATCCGAAGATCATTAGAAGCACAATACTCTAGTCTTTGGCTCCATCTTGTAATCCAGCATACTCAATACATACACACAGGAGTAGGGTTGTTATTCTCCCAGGAGAATGCCCGAACCTATATAAAAATCCACGTGTCTCCATCTCTTTGTGATTTTGAGCATAGAGGAACCCCCGAATCAAACAATCTTTATGTAAGTTCGGTCCTAAAACACCGACAACGTGAAAGGGCTAATGACTTATTGGCCCTTGTACATATGGATGTACGTGGACCAATGAGCTCAATGGCCAGAGGTGGTTTTCAGTACTTCATAATTTTTACTATTGACTTTAGTAGACATGGTTACATCTACTTAATGAGGCATGAATCTGAATCCCTTGCAAAGTTCAAGGAATTTCAAAATGAGGTACAGAATCAAGTTGGCAATCAAATCTCTACGATCATATCGTGGGAAAATCTCTACGATCATATCGTGGAGGTGAATTTTTGGACCATAAGTTTGGTGTTCATCTAAAGTGATGTAGAATTGTTCCACAGCTAGCTCCACCGGGAACGTCTCAATGCAATGGGGTGTCTGAACAATGGAATTGGACATTGTTGGATATGGTTCGGTCAGTGACGAGTTAATCGGATCTTCCATTGTATTTATGGGGGATACGCTCTAGAAACAACTGCTTTCACATTAAAGGGGGTTCCATCAAAAGGAGTAGAGAAGACACCATATCAGATATGGACTTGGAAGTATCTTGGATGGTCTTTTCTCAAAAAAGGAAGCGATGATGGGTCCATACTCTAATAAATGGCTTGAAGCCATGAGATCTGAAATAAAATCCATGTATGACAACTGAGTTTGGAACTTGGTTGATCCACCTGATGGTGTTAAAACCATTGAGTGCAAATGGGGTTTTAAGAAAAAGATTGATATGGATGAAAATGTTCACATTTATAAAGCACGATTAGTGGCAAAGGGTTTCAAACAAATTCAAAGGTTGACTATGATGAAACATTCTCGCCTGTCGCTATGCACAAGTCTCTCTGGATCATTCTAGCTATTGTTGCATATTTCGATTATCAGATATGACAAATGGATGTCAAAATGGACATGTACGCTACTCTGGTCTTGTTAGACTAACGGTCACCGATTGTAAATAACGCAAATCAATACTTACCGATTGGAAATAACATAAATCAACCCCCTTGGGACCTATAGAACAGTCCCTTGTCTATAGTAAATTTTGAAATTGACTGCGTCCGACATATCTACATACTACACCACAAAATAGATCTATACGATTAGCCACATATCTAAAACAAAACTATGCACACCAAAAAAGATATACTGCAACAAACTATACTATATAACCATACATCTAAAAATATCTAATCCATTTATTACAAACATGTTGGTTTTATTTGCTAACCTACCACGATTTCAAAATTAAATATAAAGTTATAAAAAAAAGTACCTGTGAGGTGGGCGACTAAATCTGATCCTCCCTCTCTCCCCTTCTCCGCTACAGACGGACAACGCTTTGCTAGCTTCCTCCTCTCATCTCCCTTCCCTCCCCTCTTTCTCGCTTTTTCGGATTAAAGGTGAGCTTCGACCGAATTTTTGGGGCTTTTCTAAGGGGCTTCTATCGCCGTTCCAAATAGCGATAGTAGCTACGTGATCTCTATCTGATGAGGACAACCCTAGTACTTACCAATCTTCTCCTCCATCAAGTACTACCTCAAGCATGCAAGCACCCATTGGACCAATCACAAGAGCCAGAGCTAAAATAATTAATCAATAGTTGAATCTTGTCCTAACTCAGTTAAGCATTGATTTACATGAGGATTGGGTACTACCAAATGTGTATGCTCTATGTATTATTAGGTTTGAAAAGTGTCGTAGGGGCAGCCCACAGGCCCCAGCAACCTGGCGAACAGTACCGAAGGGTACAGGAGGTACCCCGAAGGCGGCCTGAAGCCCCCGAAGGGTCGGCCGAAGGGTACAAGAGGTACCCCAAAGGCAACCCAAAGCCCCGAAGGGTCGGCCGAAGGGTACAGGAGGTACCCCGAAGGCGGCCTAAAGCCCCCAAAGGGTCGGCCGAAGGGTACAAGAGGTACCTCGGAGGCGGCCCAAAGCCCCCGAAGGGTACAGGAGGTACCCCGAAGACGGCTCGAAGCCCCCGAAGGCTCGGCCGAACGGTATGGGTGGTACTCCGAGGGGTGCCTAAATGGTGGCCAAAGCTATCCTAACAGGAGAGAAGGGAGACGACAGGTGTACTAGGCACACCGGCTGGGTGAGCCAGGTCCACAGGAGCCCACCATGGACCAGGAGCTATGCCTAGGGGTAGGAAAGGACCCTACTATCCCTGTACAGACAGTACCTTCCTAGGGGTAGAAATGTAAGCTCGTGTACCCTGTTAGTTGGCTATAAATAAGCTTTCCCCCTCCCAGTGTAAAGGGACAAGCTTTTTTGGACATTTAAATACAACATACTCCTGACACCAATCCCCTCTCAAAGGACCCTCCGGCCACTCGAATACCGAGGGTCCCCTTTTCTCTTACTATCTGGTCTTTTCTGCTACAACAAAAAGGAAAAAAGAATTGGAGGCCAAAGAGAGCTTGATCCAAGAGGAAGGAACATAGAGAGAGGAAATGGAGACCAAAGAAAAACCAACACTCAAAAATGCTTGTTGCCTATTGGTGCAAGGGGATGAGCAGTGGGACCACTACTACAGAAAAGGTAATCAAAAATGGTTCAAAATTGTCATCACAGATGGTTTTTGAACCGTCTAACTTTATGGGTCAGTGATACTATGAGGTCATCACAGACGGTTTGAACTATCTGTGAAAAAAGCTATCACAGACGGTTCTAAACAATAACCTTCTGTGATAGTCGGTTATCACAGATGGTTTTTGTTTAGAACCGTCTGTAAAAATAGGCTATCATAGACTGTTAAAAAACCGTCTGTGATAGTTTTTCCTATTGCAAAAAAAATTGATTTTTTTTAGCCAAACCAATCAATTGCTGGATAGTAGTTTCTATATGCTCTTTCGATAGTTTGTAAGAAGGTAATTAAAAGATGCTCTCTCTCTCTCTCTCTCTCTCTCTATCAATCAATGGCTCACCCTCTGACGAGGACGAGGTCGAGGTAGAGGCATCCATCTTGAACCGAATCGGCCTCCCTTGTCGACCATACATGGGGGTCTTCATTGAGAACGAAATTTGACAGGATTGAGGGAGTGAAATCAAAGTGAGAAGGAAACCTAGATAGGGATTTGGGGCAAACACTACTACAAAACAAGCAATACTGAACAAAAACCATCTGTGTTGAACTTATCACAGACAGTTCCTTTCGAACTGTCTATGATACACAACTATCACAGACGGTTTTTGAATAGAACCGTCTGTGATAATTCACAGACGGTTCTCAAAAAGAACTTCTGTGATAATCTTTGCTATCACAGACGGTTCTTAAAGAAGAACCGTCTATGAATTATCACAGACGGTTCTATTCAAAAAATCGTCTGTGATAGTTGTGTATCACAGATGGTTCGTAATAAGAACCGTCTGTGATAGGCAGGCATTATAAATACCTGGTCCCGACAGACCCCCCTACCCATTCCCATTTGAGCCGCCACCGCTGCTACCTCCTCCCCCATTGTGCCAGCTTATAAAGGAGAAGGAAGGGAAGGAAGGAGGCAGGGACGAGAAGGAAAGGAGGAAGGGACGAGAAGGAGAAGGAGAGGAATCTTGCGGGATATTTGGTATTTTCATTGTGAGCTCCAAGGGTAACGATCTGTAATCCTTTATATTTGCTCTAGGTTAATCGCTAATCAATTTAAGTATGTTTGGTCAATAGGAAGAGTACGTACTTGCGGTTTATTAATCTAGTTTGACACTAATTTGTTACATGCGTAGCGTAGATGGACCGAAACTGGATGTACAGTGTGAACCGTGTGAGTCAAGAGTATATTAATGGTATGTTTGCTTTTAGAAGAGCCGCCGAGCAACATATGTTGAAGAAGGGGATAAAATTTATGTACTGTCCATGCATTGATTTTGGTGAAAACCGTCTGTGATACTAGCCCTTCACAGATAGTTTCAACCAAAAATCGCCTATGTTGTGCCTTATCACAGACAGTTCAAAAATCATCTGTGAAAACCACCTATTATCACAGACATACAAATTTAGACAGTTCAAAAACCATCTATGATGACAGTTCTAAACCGTCTGTGATGACCCTGTCTGTACTAGTGAAAACTTTGTGCTTAGGTTCTTAATATGAAGCGTCTGTGATAAGTATCTCATCACAGACGGTTCTTAGCGTATCCAGTAATAGAGATGGTCGCGCTGGTAAAACCGTATGTGATTGCCATTAACACTGACAGTTTAGGAAAACTGTCTGTGATGAGGTGTCCAGTATTAGCCTTTTTGTAGTAGTGGACCCATTTGTAGGAGAACGACCAATGGGGCACACTAGCAAATGTCAACATCAAGATGAGGTCACCGCGTATGTCAGCACACATGTCAACACTAAGACGAGGTCAACACATACGTCAGCAACACTGTAGCAACAGGCCTACTGTAGAGCACTGTAGCACCAACTTAAACTTGTAGGGCCCACTAGCAAATGTCAACATCAAGATGAGGTCACCGAGTATGTTAGCACACATGTCAACATCAAGACGAGGTCACCACACACGTCAGCAACACTATAGCAACCGGCCTACTGTAGAGCATTGTAGCACCAACTTAAACTTGTATAAATAGAAGGGTACCCCTCCATGTAACATAAGCTTTGAGATTTTCAGAAGTAAACTTCTTGTTCTAGGGTTTGACTGAGTCATTTCCATCCCATTAGAATTGGGAAATATCTGAGATTCTTGTCTCCGTCCTTCTTGTGTTTTCCTCCGTGATTGTAAGAACACATTTACTCTATGTGAGCGAGTAGATAAAAGGATCGAAGCGTGTGGTTGGGTGAATCGAGTGTCACAAGTTGTCGTAATAGAAACGGTGGTTGGATGTGTCATTCATTAGGTTGCAAGGGTCCAATTATCTCCAATCCTACGTCGTGAAGATCGGGCTAACCCCGCCTCGCATTAGTTGGTATCAGTGCCCAAGGTTGACACGGTAGGATTTTACCCTTAGCTACTATATTTGTTGTTTTCATCCCTTTCTAGAAAAAGCCACACAAAAATATTGTTTTTTGCCATAGTTTCAATTGAACCTTGCTTACTTGCTGACCCAAAATCTTTATTTGCATTGCTTTTGTTTGAGCTTATCTATTCGGTTTTAATACTCAAAAAAATCATTGTTTGTCGAATAGAAAGATCTTGTTGTGTTGCATAAAACTTCACTCAAATCTGAAATTGCGCAACTTGGTAATCTAAGCTTCACTTATATTCTTCTGAGAACCCAATCTATCCTTTGTGAAAACTTTGGTCCTAATTAAAGACAAGCTTTTGAGTATTGCTAGGACTTTGCACACTTGATATCATTCTTTAATTTTTGAAACCGAATTATTGGATATCTTGTGAGCTCTTGATATATGTGCTGACATTGGTGCAAAAGAAAAGCAAAGAGAAAATAGTACAAAAAGAAAGAAAGAAAAGAAAGTAGTGTCTTGGTCAATACTTTTATCAAGAATAAATTCCTTTCCAAAGTTCAGTATAGTTTGTTACTCTTATGTGCAAATCCGTAGCTCATTTACATCAATTGCAATCAAGCTAGCATCTTTCTATAACTTGTGCAACACGAGCTATTTTGTTCTTTACTTATACCAGGTGTTATAGCTCATTCCTTGGTTGCATTAAGTTCTATTATCATTGCGCGTGAGTTGCTATAATCTTCACTTATATCAAAAGATCAGCAACTAGGCATTGGATTCTAGTTTGGATTATTACTTAGCTTTACAGTATCTAGAATTTCAATTGCATAGGATTATACTAACCCTCCAAGCTCCACAAAAATAGACACTATCATTTACAACACTTGGATCTTGATTCACTTATTCCATCAGCTTCGCATTATCTACCACCACCGGAGTACATCCAATTCTTCAATATGAGAAGCAATTGTAAGAACTTCGGTAAGCAAGAGGTGAGATTGAGAAATTCCACATAAATACAATCCATTCCTTGTTGTTTTTGCTTGGTGCTAACCATGTCAGGACACACAGGACAACAAGTGTATGTCACCCAAGAGGACCTCGAGAAGATCACCAATGACTTCAACACCCAATTAAATGAGAACATGAGCATCCTTCGGAAGGACATCATCTCGAAGGTAGATGTTGAATTGCAAAAGCAATTGGTGGACCTTCGTCATGGCACACAAGGTGATACTAGTGTGCAAGGCGGAGTGGAGCTTGACAAGACAGATGAGGAGAATGCTGAACGGGTAGCATGGGAGGCCCAATCTAGAAGGAACCGTGTTGCGGCTGCTGCCATACGGCCACTGCCACCCGGTCATGGAGGAGATGGCTTTGAGAGAGGCCATGGATGTGAAGGAGGCGACCTTGCTGCCCCTTTTGTCCTACACTGCAACGATGCATATCGCCGAGGGCGCTGTGATGATGAACAACCTCAAGAGGAGAAATTCGGCAAACTGAAGTTCACCATTCCCAAATTTGAAGGTAATTCCAACCCTGATGATTATCTAACATGGGAATTGAAGGTTGAGAATATCTTCCGGATACACAACTATTCGGAGGAAAAGAAGCTCGCCATGGCGGCATTGGATCGGCTATGGACTCATTTGGTGGGAGCAAGTCCAAAACCAACTAGAAGAAAATGGCGAACCGCCCATCGCTTCATGGGCTGAAATGAAGCACGAAATGAGAGCAAGGTTTGTGTCTGATCATTACAAACGTGGACTTTACGATAAATTGCAAAACTTGAGACAAGGTACTCGCACCGTGGAGGAGTACTACAAAGAGGTGGAAAAGGCTATGATTAGGGCACGTGTACATGAAGACGAAGAACAAACCATAGCGCGTTTATTGTTTAGCCTAAATAGAAACATAAAACGCATTATGGTTTATGAACCTTAGAAGACAATGGTGGAATTGGTGCATCAAGCTGAAAAAGCGGAAAAGCAATTACTAGAAGATGCAAAGCCAACAAGAACAGCATCCTTCAACTTGAGAGCTCCATCAAGCATAGCCAAAGCTCGCTTTAGCTTGGGGCGAGGTACATCTTCACCTAGTACTTCCTTTACTTCTAATGCTGGTTCTACCTCAGCTTCAAAATCAGCTCCTACACCAAGTGAGAAGAAGTCCACTGCATCAACTACTTCATCGGTAGGTTCAACAGCCAAGAGTAGCACCATCCAATGTTTCAAGTGCTTAGGTCATGGTCATATCTCTAGGGAATGTCCAAACAACCGAGACATGATTGTTACAGACAATGGCGAATATGAATCCACTAGTGAAGAAGAATAGAAGGAGCCCCTTGTTGATCCAGAAAAATTTGGTGATACTCCTGAACAAGAGGAAGAATATGATGATTCCCCGTATGAAACTGGAGCTGCTCTTGTTGTCACTAAATCGCTTAGCGTACAACTCAAAGAAGACGAGCATCCACAACGGTTCAACTTATTTCAAACACAAGCAAAGGTAAATGATAAAGTAATCAAACTTATTATTGATAGTGGTAGTTGTCATAACCTAGCTAGTATGGAAATGTGCGATAAGCTTGGTTTAAAATTGTTAAAACATCCACATCCATATCACGTGCAATGTCTTAGTGATTGCGGTAGTGTCAAAGTACAACATATGGGTCATGTATCGGGACCCAAAAATGCAAATTATGGACCCTCTGTGTATAACGCACTAGTCCAAAATCACGCTAGTGCACACAGTGTCAACATAGATGAATATCGATCCACACAAGATGAAATAATAGAATAAACAAGTAATTTGAGTAACAAATAACTATTGTGATCTTATGGTCGAGTTTACATTTATTAAGCCTTGCAGGGCTGGCAATAATTAAATAAGCAGCAGCGGAACAAAAAAAACTTCAGCGGAAACCCATCGATTCACCATAGGCAACCGACTGTGATCAAGACCTAGCGATCAGCACCTTCGTAGAACTCCTCCTCAAAAGCGGGCAAAGACTCCTCCACTTCTATTGATTGATTATAGCAAGCATGAGTACACAACCGTACTCGCAAGTCATACCACAGAATGCCATGTATCCATGAAGGCTTATTCCAAAGGAATGGTTTCTGTGGTTCTTTTGCATAAAAGTAACATTTGCAATTGAATATGAATAATAGATTAAAACACAACTTAAAACAAATACAGAATATTAATTTAACAGTTGTTTTCACAAAGGACACAAAGCCTAAACAAGTCATTCACATAGCCATATGACTTAGATCACACAGCTCCCTTCCCAAATGTTTTATGAAAATTTACCCCTCGTGTGATATCCCCAAGCATGTCCATGACCGCGGACGCAGCTATTCGAATAGATTAATTAACACTCTGCAGAGGTTGTACACTTTACCCACACGATATAATCAGTGTAGCTAGCACTAATCATAACAAAACGTCTCAGAAATTTCATCTCAAACATTGACACTCCCAATGTGTTTTACTGACAACACTAACACCCACACAGGAAATTAGCCCATCGCACACCGTTGGACAGGGAAGCGACGAACCGTCCCACGATGTGAATCACCACGGAGTCAGAAACACACCTCTACCCTGGCACAGAGCCTAACCTACTACCTGAGTAGTCAATGTCGAGACTCCATAACTTACTAAGTTAGGCCCGTCCCATACCAGGCATGTGTTCGTACAGTTGTGGCTCAGTTCAATGGCGCACAAAGCTAAGTCCTTAATTGACCAAGGCAAGACTTCCAATTTCTAACTAAACAATTATTCTTTTCAATTCCCACGCATTGAGCTCCACCATGTCATACAGTTTCCACCACTTGCCTCAGTCTAAATCTTTTCTCACCCTGTTGGTTAAGTGCAACACATGCCATCAACGAGTAATAGCACACAACGCACACAGTTTTATCACAAAGTTCCATAGTCACTTAGTTAAATTCATATTTGCAACTCACATGAAATGATGACTCATGGCATAGCTAAGCAATCTACTCATATCTTGGTTGCTATGATAATACCAACTAAATAATGAACCAATCTAGGGTGACAAAAGATCATGACATAACAATAGACAAGGTGGACACAAACAACTTGGATTAATAACTAGACCCAAAAGCATTTAAATAAATACTTAAAGTAAATGCATTAATTTGAATCAAAGTAATTTTGAAAACTTGGTTCAATATGATCAAGGGTACAACTTGCCTTGGAATAGATCCTGATACTAGTTTTGATCTTGGTGAACTCCTTCTTCTTCAAAATTCCCCGAAGAATCAACGTCTACTCGCAAACGAAGGAAATAAACAAAAATAAATAATTAACAAAGATAAAAAAGTCTAAAAATTAAATAAAAATCTCAATAAAATAGAGCTCGAATTTAGATGAATTTATAAATTTGAATGGGCTCAATCGGAGTTCGGATGAAGAAGATATAGCTTTTGGAAGATCTAAACCTAAGAAAAACCTAAATTGGAATTTCCGAATTATCCCGAATTATTTTTCTATTGAAAAGTCAGAATATGACGCAAGCTAACGTCAGGTCTAGGATTTCAGAATTAAAATAAATCATGAGAAGAAGGATCTAAGTCTGACATGTGGGCCCTCGGTCTATAAACCGGGTCCACGCAATGGCTTACTGGTCTATGGGTTCACCGGCTCATGGAATAGTCAACTGACATGGGGACCCACAAGACATAGAGACAGTCTACGGTAGATTAGATCTACGGCCTTTGGATCTGGCAGAGGGTTTGGGTCTGCTACGTGTAAGCGCATGTGGCACTAACAAGGACGCCACGTGGGCTAACACGTAAGCGTTGGGCTGAGCTGGCGACTGACACGGATGGCAACGAGGCGGTGGTGTTCGGGTCCTTATGTAATATCCCATTTTATTAAATAAGTATTTAATGAATTAGAAATGGATTTATAATCTTAATTTAGGAGGAAAATAGTTATGGGCCCTTGGCCCATACCTAGGAGGTGGGCCGGCCACCAATAAAAGAAGGAGGGGGAGGGGGGAACCCTAGCATGGCACTGTAGCTACATTACTAGCTTTCTGTAGAGTATTGGATCAAGTCGTTTGGATGAGCGGATTAGGAGATATGATTTTCAATGGCCATTGCTCAGTAGTTCACCATTATTCTAACAGTTAATATTAATCGGTCGTTAGCAAATAGTTAGTGTATTAATTATAAGATCCCACCATAACTAAAGTTATAGGTATTTTTATTAGCTTTCCATAAAGTTAAAGAACACAAATTTTGGATAAATGTACTGTAAGATACGTCAATTTTAGTCTTGCTGTCCAGAACCATTGTCAAGATCTTGTTGTTCAATTAATCTATGTGGTAGAGATAGAAGATGTCAGAATCTGGGAAGATCACCAAATAAGTTTATGTAGGCCATGTTGTAAGCTTTCCAAAAAGTTAGAGATCACCCCTTTTGGATCTCTGTACGAAAAGTTATGGATTTTAGAAGGGGACTATCTATTGAGGGGACAGACAGATGTTTAGGATTTTGGAGTTAGGATTGCGCTAGAGAGTGTAGCGAATTCGTATTTGCTTCTAGCTTTGTTTTTGTCCAGAATTGCTATCTTAGAGTGCTTATTAAATTATATCAGGTGGGGGTTTGGTTCCGGGGGCAGCGCCCTCTTCGCGTCATCCACCTTCGCACGGTTGAGGCAAGTACAGTTATGGATAGATTACCTATGAGTGATTGATCATGGTTGCAAGTATTATGTACATATTCACTATTCATGAATGCTAGAATGATATGTATGTTAATGATCATGAATGCTAGAAGTATTAGTAGGTTTTATTCATGTATGATGCTGCTGCTAATACATGTCAATGATGGATAGAGGAATTGTTCATGTGCATCATGTTAACATATTTGAGGCTTGGTCACGTGGTAACCAAGCATTGATTTGAGGTCCCCTTCATGTATATGATGGGCTTGTGGTCCCCACATTTGTGGAGTGTGGGCTTGTGGTCCCCATACTTGTGGAGTGTGGGCTTATGGTCTTTGTGCTAGAAGGCACAAGCATGGGTATGCATCGACAGATGTATACTCCGCATTATCGGTAAATGCAAAGAGAAAAGGGAAAAGATGCATTGCGCATTTGCATTGCATCAGCATGTGAATTGTTTTATTGTAAAGATTTGTGGATGGATGTTGATGTTATAATTGTGTATTATAATGTCTTTTAATTGTACTTTGCTGAGTCTTTCGACTCACTCTTACTGTTGCTTGTGTTTTTAGGTACCCTTCATACGAACGTCATGCATGGGAGGGAATAGACCTAAGATTGGTTGCACACTGTCACGAACCATTCATAGTTGAATAAATTGGATGATGATTTAGTATTTGAGTAAACTGCTTAAAGGGTTTTTTATGTTTATGCCTTACGCTTTGGATAATTTGTAATAGAGTTGATTAGCTTATTATGGATGTTCTTTTATGATTCGTTTGAATTGGATGTTTGGATTATTCAATGATGTTATATTAATCTATTAGAACCTCCGGTATAGTCACCTATACAAAGGAGGTTCTGCCGAAATTTAGTAAAAAGACTTAGTTTTATTTGGTTACTCTATTAGTTTAGTAGCATTCCAAGATCATGTTGGGCTGGGGAGTTACACCTTATGGCCTTTAGCGAAAGGCGGTGAGTGGTACCAGCGTGAAGAGGATGCTGTTGAGAGCATGTTGATGTGCTCACAGGTGGTTCAAGATGATGGTGACGGCCGGCAGCGATGTCGAAGTGGAGAAGGAACTTGGGTTTTGTCGGGAAATCTCTCCGGTGACGCTCCAGCGACGCGGATGAGTGCTGGAGGTACTCCGTGCGACGACGGACACGGAGGTGTGATCAACGTCAGCGAGGTGACAAGGACAGTAGCGGAATTTGAAGAAAATGAGCAACAGTGACGGAACCTAAAAGTTCGATTCCGGTGGCGCTAGGGTTTTTGAGGTGCGGCGGCTTGGGGTTTCAAGATGAGGGCACAAATGCGATCCTAGAGGTGCTATTTATAGGGCTCGGGCGTGTTGGATTTGGAAATGCCCAAATTGTGATCTTTTCATACTCGGTGGTTATTAGGGATAGAAATCTATTCGGGATAGGATTTTTGCAAATAAGGAAGTGGGGAGATAAGAGATTGAGTTTGGTACGATTTCCCGGAATCTTTTAGTTGAAGATTCGATCTTATCAGATGGAACTTGAAGATACGGCAATGGCAGGGCTTGGCGCGCTAAGGACGAAGGCGAGAGGTGGAAGAAGGACCTGACGTGTGGGCCCCACATGTCAGTGAGGGCTCGCGGGCACGCACGATCGGACCGGAGCGAAAGGCCATGCGAGCCCACTGGTCAGCGAGAAAGGAGGCGCGCGCGCTCGGACTAGAGTGAAAGGAAAAGCCAAGCGTCTGGGGTGAACCGAAGAGTAAATGGGCCGAAGGAATAAGATTTCGGCCCAAATCTAATTATGAGATTTTAAATACATTTTATATTTTAGAAATACCAGTAAATCCAAAAAGGCAATTAGAAAATAGCAAATGAACTCAGAAAAATCTAGAAAATATATCCAAGCACATAGAACCCAAATAAAATAGTTTTGACAATTATTGATGTTGACATTAATCAGATTAAATTGTTTTGATATTAAAAGTCCATGTTAAGGATGAATTAAATTCAAACAAAACTCTTGGGTGAATTTTCCAACTATGAACTATTCAAAACATTTTTAAAGCTCGGAAAATTGGGATGTTACATCATGTTACATTTAGAATTCATGATTATACATATACTGTTACTTGTGATGTTGTACCTATGACTATATGCCATTTGTTGTTGGGGTGACCTTGGCAAAATGATCATAGTGTGATACATGATGGACACACTAATACATACACATTTAAAATGGAAGGTCGCAACAAGAAATTATCTTCTATGATACCTATTCAAATATTAGCTCAAAACATGCAAAAGAAGGTGGAAGTAACCATTGAGAATGAAAAGAAAAGGGTGAGCGCGAAACACATACCAAACATGAGAGGTAACAAGCTTAATAAAGAGGGAGAGAAGCTAGTGATGATAGCCACAACATCTGAAATAAGAGAAGTAAGAAACAATCCGGATTTGATGCATGTGGTACATGTGTATAAAGATACATTAACTGCAACTAATGACATAACCTCTCTTCGTACTACTATTTCTGAAGTGTTGCAGGCATTCAAAGATGTATTTCCAAAAGAGATACCTGTAGGTTTACCTCCCATGCGTGGCATTGAGCATCAAGTTGACCTTATCCCTGGCGCATCACTCCCCAACCAGCCACCTTACCGCACCAATCCCGAAGAAGCAAAAGAAATACAACGCCAAGTACAAGGGCTACTCAATAAGGGGTACGTACGTGAAAACCTTAGCCCTTGTGTTGTTCCTATCATTCTAGTTCCTAGAAAAGATGGTTCATAGAGAATATGTGTAGATTGCCGTGCCAGTAATAATATAAATGTTAGATATCGTCATCCTATTCCTAGGCTTAATGATATGCTAGATGAACTTAGTGGCTCTACTATATTATCTAAAATTGATTCAAGAAGATGATACCATCAAATAAGAGTAAAAGTTGGAGATGAGTGGAAGACTGCTTTTAAAACAAATATTGGTTTGTATGAGTGGTTAGTCATGCCCTTTGGTTTAACTAATGCCCCGAGTACATTCATGCGTTTAATGAATCACGTTTTAAGAGCATTCATTGGTAAATTCGTTGTGGTATACTTTGATGGCATTTTGATATATAGCAAATCCATGGAAGAACACATTAAGCATATAAGGCAAGTGCTAGAAGTGCTTAGGCAAGAAAGATTGTATGCTAATTTTGAGAAATGCACTTTTTGTACAAATAAGGTTATGTTCTTAGGCTATGTAGTTTCAACTCAAGGAATTGAAGTAGATGAATCTAATATTGAAGCTATCACAAATTGGCCTACTCCTATAAATATTAGTCAAATTATAAGCTTTCAAGGTCTTACCGGGTTTTATCGTCGCTTTGTGAAAGATTTCAGTACTATTGCTGCCCCACTTAATGAATTAACTAAGAAGGGAGTTCCATTTAAATGGGGAGAATCACAAGAAAAAGCATTTCAAGAATTAAAAAAGCGCTTAACGAAAGCACCATTGCTTTACCCAACTTCACTAAAACTTTAGAGATTGAATGTGACGCTAGTCAATTAGGTATCGGTGGTGTTCTCATGCAAGAAGGAAAACCGGTAGCATACTTTAGTGAGAAACTAGGAGGGGCTCAATTGAACTATCATATTTCTGACAAAGAATTGTATGCTCTAGTGCGTGTACTCGAAACATGGCAACACTACCTTTGGCCTAAAGAATTTGTTGTCCATTCTGATCACGAATCTTTAAAATATTTAAAGAGTCAAACTAAATTGAACCGTAGACATGATATGTGGGTAGAGTTCATTGAAAGCTTCCCATATGTTGTTAACTATAAGAAAGGAAAGGAAAATATGGTCGTTGATGCTTTATCACAAAAGAGCACTCTATTAAATCAGTTAGAAGTGAAGGTTCTTGGTTTAGAAAGTTTAAAAGAAGTGTACACTTCTAACAAGGAATTTTCAGAACCATACTTCAAATGCAAAGATGGGAAAGGATGGGACAAGTTCCATATACATGATGGATTTTTATTTTGTGCTAACAAGCTATGTATTCCCAAATCGTCTATTCGTTTGCTATTATTGCAGGAATCACATGCAGGAGGATTAATGAGACACTTCGGTAGAGAGAAAACCTACAAGATGCTTGCCGATCATTTTTATTGGCCAAGAATGAGAAGAGACGTCAGACGATTTGTACAACGATGTGTAACCTGCCACAAAGCTAAGTCAAAATTAAACCCTCATGGATTATATACTCCCCTCCCTGTTCCTAATGCAACTTGGGAAGATATTAGTACGGATTTTGTCTTAGGATTACTGAGAACCAAGAGGGGGAGGGACTCTGTATTTGTGGTAGTAGATAGATTTTCCAAAATGGTGTATTTTATTCCCTGTCACAAAAGCGACGATGAGCGTATGTTGCTAACTTGTTTATCAGGGAAATAGTTAGATTGCATGGAATGCCAAGAACTATTGTCTCCGACCGCGATGTCAAATTTATGAGTTATTTCTGGAAGACATTGTGGGCCAAGCTTGGAACTAAGTTGTTGTTTTCAACAACTTGTCACCCACAAACCGATGGACAAACGGAGGTGGTAAATCGCACTCTCTCAACACTTCTTCGAATGATGATAAAGAAGAATCTAAAAGAGTGGGAAGAGTGTTTACCACATGTTGAATTTGCATACAATAGGGCGGTACGTACACTCTACTACATAATTGTGCTCGTTCGATATGGTGTATGGTTTCAAATCCATCAAGCCACTTGAGCTACTTCCACTTCCACTCCAAGAGCAAACTAATATGGAGGCTTCAAAGCGTGCTACATATGTGAAAAAAACAATTCATGTCAAAATTAAAGAAGAAATTGAAAATAAGGCAAACTACTATACGAAAAAAACAAACAAACATAAAAAAGAAGACGATATTTGAGCCAGGAGATTTAGTGTGGGTACATCTTCGAAAAGAACACTTTCTTGAAAAGCATAAATCAAAGTTGATGCCAAGAGGAGATGGTCCATTCAAAGTACTTAAGAAGATCGATGACAATGGTTACAAGATCGAACGTCCAGGAGATAAATATGCGGTAAGCACTACTTTCAATATTTCATATTTATCCCTTTTCTTTGGTCCAAAAAATACAGAGTTGAGGATGACTCATTTCAAGAGGGGGAGGATGATGAGAACAACCCTAGTACTTACCAATCTTCTCCTCCATCAAGTACTACCTCAAGCATGCAAGCACCCATTGGACCAATCACAAGAGCCAAAGCTAAAATAATTAATCAACAGTTGAATCTTCTCCTAACTGAGTTAAGCATTGATTTACATGAGGATTGGGTGCTACCAAATGTGTATGCTCTCTGTATTATTAGGTTTGAAAAGGAAGAAGCATTGGAGGCCAAAGAGAGCTTGATCCATGAGGAAGGAATAGAGAGAGAGGAATGGAGACCAAAGAAAAACCAACACTCAAAAATGCATGCAGCCTATTGGTGCTAGGGGATGAGCAGTGGGACCCATCTGTAGGTGAACAACTAGTGGGGCCGACTAGCAAATGTTAACATCAAGATGAGGTCATCGCGTATGTCAGCACACATGTTAACATCAAGACGAGGCCACCGCATACATCAAGAACATCTTGCAACAGCCCATCTTGTGAAACCAGAGCACCGACTTAAACTTGGAGGGACCACTAGCAAATGTCAACATCAAGATGAGGTCACCACGTATGTCAGCACACATATCAACATCAAGACGAGGTCACCGCATACGTCAGCAACACTGTAGCAACCGGCCTACTATAGAGCACCGTAGCACCGACTTAAACTTGTATAAATAGTAGGGTACCCCTCCATGTAACACAAGCTTTGAGATTTGCAGAAGTAAACTTCTTGTTCTAGGGTTTGAGTGAGACATTTCCACCCACTTAGAATTGGGAAATATCTGAGATTCTTGTCTTCGTCGTTCTTGTGTTTGCCTCCGCAATTGCAAGAACACGTTTACTCCACGTGAGCAAGTAGATAAAAGGATCGAAGCGTGTGGTTGGGTGAATCTTGTGTTGTAGGTTGCTGTAACAGAAATGGTGGTTGGCAGTGTCATTCATCAGGTTGCACGGGTCCAGTTATCTCCGATACTACATCGTAAAGATCAGGGCAACCCCACCCCGCATCAGTATCACCATTTGGAATGGCGATTTGCTTCGAAATCGCCAGTCCAAATGGCGATAGATACATTTAATACTATATGGTAGGCGATAGGGCTCCTGTCCCTAGTCCAACAAACGATAGGGGCATGTCGTCATTTCAAATGAGAATAGAATTTTACTTTTGTAATTTTATTAAACGAATATTTATTTCTATAATTTTATTAAAAATGCATTATCTAAAAAAATATCATCGTGGCCAAGTGAAATGCCCTGTCTCATTTAGTCTAAAAGTCATTTCCTCCTTTATCTCTACAGTCTAGAATTTTTTTAAAATAATCTATTTTTTATTCAGAATTACAGAAATAATACTACCTTATTTTTTTGTTAGAAATAATCATTAGTCGTCGTACCGTTGGGCGACTTATACCTAGTCGCCCAACCGTTGGGCAACTAGCCATAATCGCCCAACCACAAAACGCCAAGCGTTGTAGTCGCCTGGTAGTTCGGCGACTTTACTAAGTCGCCCAGTGGTTGAGCAACTAGGTGTAAGTCGCCCAACCACTAGGCGATTTGAAGTATTAAATCTGCTATTTAATAAATCCGGTTGGAATAATTATGTGGGAATAAATGTTACATTTTGTAGGTATTACATTTAGGAAATCCTGTTGTAGGATGCTTTTTTTTGGAAATAAAATGGTGGTGACAAGGTTGGTTGATCTGTTTGTGATTTTCGTAGAATCTGAAGGGTACGAAATTTGTGAGACTCGCAATAATATTTTGTGATCGTCGTATGTTGTTCTAGTGCGCTAAATTTTTGAAAAATTTTGTGAGGACGATAGAGATAGCAATGATTCGTAAGTATGAAGGTAAGTGATATTGCGATGTGCTAGGAAATTCATACACGGTGAACTTTGGAGAAATGGTGCAACGATAACAATACGACATTTGATCCGACAAAGGGTTACATGGCAAGCAGGCTACGAACCAAGGACGGTACAGGCATGCCTTTAGGGAATTAGAAATACATGGGACACATAGACAAAGAGGGTCGGATTACTGCATGGACCGAGGCCATTTGCCCTTCCTTACGAGCTCAGCGTTGTACTCCTCGCTGGCCGCCTTGGCCTTGGCCGCCAATTCCCTCTTTTTATCGTGCTCCCTCTCGCGAGCCTCGCGCTCCCGGCGCCTACACGCCTCTAAATGGACTTGCGTCTCCCGCCGGATATGCTAGTTGTGCTCTTCGATGCAGCGCTCCTCCTCCCTCCTCTCACGGTCCCTATTGGCATCCCACTCCTCGTAGTCAAGAGTCCACTGGTCGTGTGGGTGGATCTCTAGGTCGATCCACTTGTGATAGCCACATAGTGGATCTGGGGGCTGCGGGTATACGGGAGAGGTTGTTAGTGCGAACTTTGAAAGAGAAATGGTAGGGGAACATACTGCTACCTATCCTTACCAGCTGTCGATAGCATCTGGTGTCCCAATAGAGGTCGGGATAGTCACTGGAGTAGTTCGCACAACCCCAGTAACGCATACCTAGGTTTAGCCAGTGCTTGGACTTGAAGAACTTACATCTGTCCCTGCACCAACAGAGGGGTAATGTCTCCCACTCGGGCTGGTGTTGCGGTGAACACTTGGTTAGGATGTTGTAGTAGGAGTTGCTACTACGGGGGTCGGCATCATTGTGAGGAGGTGGCCTCTTGGCACGCTCCCTTTTTTCCTCCTGGGCCGTATACTCCCTTTGTGTTTCACGGACCACCTCCCAGTGCTTGTCCATCTGAGCGAGATTGTGTTGAAGTCTGGATGCAGGAGAACTCGGCGTGGAAGGGGTAGTACTTATATGCCGAGCCGGCGCTGCGTACGTGACTGAATTGTAATTCAGTTGAAGGAAATTTGTGTCCGCAAGGCAGCGGCCTGAGGAGACTCGTTGGGTCGCACCATCCTGAAAAGTTAACTCGTCGAGTCAAATCGTCCTTAAAAGCTGACTCGTCGGGTCACGTCGTCCTGAAAGGCTGCCTCATTGGGTCACGTCATACTGAAAAAGCTACCTCGTCGGGTCACATCCTGCTTTGCAAGGAGTGGTCATGTCTTGCTATGCAGAGAGCGGTCACTTCCTACTTTGAAGAGAGTGGTCACGTCCTGCTTTGCAAAGAGTGGTCACGTCGTGCTTTGCAGAGAGTGATCACATGATGTGCTGCCGAGCGAGGTCATGTCATGCATTGCAAATAAGGCGAGAGATTGATACTTCAAATAAAGTTAAATTTTACAATTACGATACAATTAGTTTCATAGTGCTTACAACAAGCAAAGTACTGACTGAAGTACAAGTTACAACATGGTGAAGTACAAGTCGGTGTTCCTACGTGTCAGCAGGCACCTTGCAAGTTCTTGCAGTGTGGCCTTCCTGGCGGCAGCGGCCACAACGTCTACCCGCCGCTCCAGCTTCCCCTTCGTCCATATCATTCCTAATGCGACAACTCTACCGACAGCCCTTCCCCCCCCTCTCAATAGGTCTAGATCCGAAATCCAAATCCTCTATGCAATATCCAACGTGGCAAAGTTGCCGACAACCCTTAAGTCCCTTAGCTCGCCGCACCACGCCTACTGCACCCTCTCCTTCATGAAGTACTCCGATATGAAGTTCGATGGGTCCATGTGGATGGTCCCACACGCGGCGAGGACATGAGAGCATGGCTTGTGAAGGAGCTTTAGCTTATTGCATGTACAGCTAGATTCATTCACATGGTCTCCAAGACATACCTCGTGGGTAACAAGAGAACGAGCTGTCCCAAATCCAGCTCTGTCTCGAAGGACCACGTCGAATCAATGCTCCGTATTGCCCATTACAAAGACCGTGTGCGACTGACCCTTCTCGGTCTGAGCCTGCATGTACACTGTAATCTTCGACCAGTACGGTGTATGTGGGTTCACTGCATGAAGTGCCACATTTGCATGTCTTTTCCTGAAATATCTGATTGTATCGTGCAGAACACCTTCCACGATGGCGACGAGAGGCTGAGAATGGAGGCCCCTAATAACCTAGTTGTACATCTCTGCAAGGTTAGTGGTCATTATACCGTGACTTGCACCGTCTGTGTCGTGCAGCAAGGACCACTTCTCCAATGGCTCAGCCTCAATCCAATAAGAGAAGCACCCAATGTCCCCCGAGGTCCTCCGTGTCAAATGAGGAGAGTCGAGCTCCCGCAGTGGTGTGAGGCGTTCGGGCTGCACCGCCCCAGGAATGAGCGAGCACTTGTTCCTCTCAACGACATGCTTCTTGGTGTGCTCGTCCAACATCTCCCACAACGCATCAAATTTACGCTACTGGTTCTGCATAGCAAGCCTCTTGAATAGCTTCATCAACGGTTGTTGCCTGAACTACGTACCCGTCTACGGCACCAAAGGGACCCTACGGTCGGCTTGTCCACCGCGTCCCCATGGTACATGTCCTCGTCGTACGGACTGGAGTCTACCAGCATAGGTTGTCCGAGAGAGAAGCGCTCGAACGACCACGGCTGCAGTAGGAGGGGGCAGCCTGTGAGGATAGATACCAGCTTTGTCCTACAGCATGCATCGCACATGCCGCAATACATCGCGGCAAGTACGGTTGATCCACAGCTGATCTGTAGCTCCTCACCGTTGGCGATGGCCCTCGTGTACCCCACAAGGCAGGCGTCGACGGAGTCACTATGGCTGCTGGTAAACAGTACCCAGCCGAAGAGCCACAGCAGGTACGCCTCGAGGTGTCGCGACAACTGGTTGGCGGTGGGCTGCGGGACCATCCGCTTGACCTGTGCACAAACGAATAATTAGTACGCCCGTCATATGGCTAGGATAGTGCATCGCTAAACATGAAAAATAGGTAGCATACGTACCCGGAACTGCGAAAGCCACCGCAGGGGCGGGCCATGCCGCTGTCGCTCCGAGAAGTCGTAGTACAGTGGCGTGGCCTCCGCAGCAAGAACCCCCTGAAACCTGCCCAGCAGGGCGTCGCGCTGGTTGACAGGCATGTCCGACGGGAATGCCGGGGCTCCCGCGATAGGCAAGATAAGCAGCATCGTGACATCCTGCAGAGTAGGGGCCATCTCCCCGAATGGGAGGTGGAAGGTGTGCGTCTCGGCCTGCCATCGGTCCACCAGGGCTGTCAGGAGCGACCGGTCGAACGAGAACCGTCGTGACCGCTCCGGACCGACCTGGACCTCCCCGTCGTCCTCGATCGAAACGCCGTCCTCTTCGGTGGCCTCCACCATCCGCGCAAGAGGTACAAGGCCGGCACGGCTCAGCCTGCAAAGCATGAAGAAGTAAGTATATAGCGGGTATATGACACAAAACAAGTAGCATAGCTTGCGGATAAACTTGTCTATCTAGCGTGGGTCTAGTCTCCAAGCTCGTCGGGGTGTCCACGTACGAACCACCCCCCAAGTCAGCCACGTCGTCCCTACGAACCGGATGCGGTACACGACGGCTCGCGCGATGCTGCACGTCGACCAACCAGTCTAGCAGGCCGAAATGCTAGTTTGATCCACCAGAGTCGTGAGCCATACCTGCAAATCAATTTTCAGCTAGCAATTATGACACAATTACTTTGCTCGAACATATGTCCTAATTAAACGAGATATTACATAGGTATGTCAGTTATAAAGTAAATAACAAAGAAATTAAAAGCATTAATATTAATTCAGCATGTAAATTGTATTTCAATGGCAAATAAATCATATTTGGTATGTTCTTAGTGGCACCAACACACTTTGCTCGAACACAGTGGTAATAAATATACAATTTCATGAAACACAAGTGGTAAACACGCAATTTTCCCTACAAAAGGCTTTATTACGTTAACACCTGTACAGGCTGCTATGGATTGCGAAATACTTAAAACATCATCGTTACTATGCATATTTATAATGGGTGAAGCTTTCAGGAAAAAAATCAAAATTTCACATGTTTTGGAATCCTATGGATTTGAAACCATGTATCTGTGATTTTTGTCTTAGTATTTTATAATTCCTTAATCCAACCAAAACTATAAATAAAATGTTATCAATTCTTTATTGTGCAAATAAATACATGTATTTAACATTCTACAAACTAGCATTTGCGAATGCACGGGTTTTCGATATGTTTCTAGAATACAAAAGTAACACGTTATTGTTCATCAAGCCCGGGCATAATTAGTGCAGCACGCGAAATAGTACAACTGAATTGATTTTCACGTTCAAATTTTTCCTCCATACGAACTTCCAAACTAACTGTATTAATCAGGCTATCTTCAAACTAAGATTTTTTAAGCTAACCTACCATTATTTTATTTGCTAACAATATATCAATACACATGATGTTACTTGCTAACCTACCATGATTTCAAAAATACACGCATACAAAATAATGCTAGAGACTCACCGTCGTCGTCATCGATGCAAATAAACTTTTTTTCCCTCCTCTCCCTCTTCCTCTCCTCTCTTTCCCTCTTCCTCTCCTATCTTTCTCTTCTTTCTTCTTCTCGGCCGTCACTCTCTCGAATAGTTACTGTTCATGGGCGGCCACGCGCGCGGTATATAAATACCCTAAGTCGTCCAACGGTTGGGCAATTAGGGTTCAGCGTTTGAGCGACATGTATCCTTGTCGCTCCACCGTACGGCGGCTAGGATCAAATCGCTCAACCGTTCAGCGACTAGGATTCAAAAGGTCCAGTCGCTTCACGGTTAAACGACTTGGACATCTGTCACTCACCTGTTGGGCGACTAGACCAAGTCGTCCAACCGTGAAGCGATACGTGATTATTTCTGATAAAAAATTAAATAGTATTATTTCTGTAATTTTAAATAAAAAATAAATTATTAAAAAAATCCTGATGTGCCTGTACCCAGTAGTCCCTCTCGTTTGAGAAAGCTGGAACTGGATCGAGCAGGATGCACCAGCAATCCAGTCCAAGACGCAATAAATGATTGCTGAGTGCCGATTGACCCGACGAAGTGACGGATCAGCAATTTCACTGTGCGAGAAGCCAGGAAACAGCTTCGGCTTTGGACCGTCCTGGATGTTTCGAGCTTAGAATGCTACCACATGGAAATCATTTCTGGGATTCGTTTGCATCGTGCGGTTCATACAAGTAAGAGGGAAACCTTTCCTGGTTGGCAAAAGAGAGTTGCTTTAGGATAACATTTCTTGACTATTTAGCGTGATTTCACTTCAGTACTTAGAATGCTACCACATGGAAATCATTTCTGGGATTCGTTTGCATCGTGCGGTTCATACAAGTAAGAGGGAAACCTTTCCTGGTCGGCAAAAGAGAGTTGCTTTAGGATAAAACTTCTTGACTATTTAGCGTGATTTCATTTCAGTACTTTCACCTAACCTCTTCTTGTAACATCCAAATCGTGGAATGCGAGTTGAGCCAGAATCCTATGAGCTAGCTACGTGTTTGTGTGGAGACCATATCCTGGAGTTCACGTTGGGCCAGAATCCTGTGAGCTAGCTACGTGTTTGCGCGGAGGCATGTGAAACATAATCATCAACTAATATATATACTAGTCTATTTATACGTGTCCTCATATACTTTCGATCAGAAAACGTTTAAGAATAATCATCGCAGAAATATAGAGTTTCACAATCAAGTTACATACTTGATAATAAATATTAACGATATTATTATAGGAACAAGATAACATATTATCCAATAAATTATGAACATAACGAAATATAATCATCTCTATGACTGTCTCTAGGTCATATCTCCAACAGTGATATGATCATAATCTTAATATGTTGAACATTTGGCAATGATGTTGAGGTATTTAGGAGAAATCCCAGGTTTAGCGAAGTATCACTAACTGTCAGGTCATAGACGGTCTGACCGGCCTAAGGGTGGCGGTCATATCAGCATGAGGCCGGCGTTCAAACCGACCGGGGATGAAAAGTGAAATTTTAGGGAATACGGTCAAACACTTATGTGGGAGTGTTATGAGGTGAGTTTGCACCAGGTTTCATGGAAAATAGAGTTTCGAGGCAAAACTAGATAGAATTTTGCCGAAATGTCAAAAGATAATGTTTCCCAATCCTTGGGAAAATCCTGCGAGCGTTCTGACCGGCCCTACAGTCTGACCTACCAGGGCACGTTCACGCACTAGAAAGGTGGTGAACGTTGTAGAATTGGCTAAAGTCATAGGTGTCAGTGCATATGTGTTGCATGATGCATGTTTTGGCTAACGTAGGTCAAGTTGCGAGAAATTTATGCCTGGTATCTATGTCTTAGTCTATTATTGTGTAGGTGGCTAGGAGTCAACTACGGTCAACGGCGAGGATGATCGGGGCTAGACTAGGAGAGCTGATGTCCAGAATGATCGAGCATGCTGGGTGAAGTGTTTGGACTCATGCATGGCGACAGAAGGACAAGAACGACCGAACGAAAAGTTCGGTGGAACGGGTTGCATCAAGTGGCTTGGGGGTCGGTGCAAGTGTTATGGTGGTTCCGGTGGGAGCCAGATGGGAGAGAATTGCCGACATGAAGAGAGACATTGATGAACCTACTCGTGACAAAGCATATGATTGCTTCACGATGATTGGACTCGACATTTGGAGAAGGATCGAGAAAGGGTATTTTGACATCTTCGCCAAAATACCGGGTTGGAGATAGTTAAGAAACCGCAATGCAAGACGGCGCTATGAGAGACAGTTTAGGTCAAGAGAAGATAATGATCATGTAGAGACGGATTCAGGAGACTAGAATCGTCATACGCTTTGAAAAGCGTGCGTGAGTGTAGATCCGTTTGTATGTAGGCTTAACGGATGGCCGATAAGGTTTTCTCTATAAACCTAGCCTCAACTATAAAAGAGGAGGGTGCAGGATTTGCACCTCTATGCATCCAAACCTTAAAAACCCTAATTTATGATTTAGGGAAGGAGGATAAAATAGAGGAGACTAGAGTTTGAGAGAGATGGATTGAATTTGAGTGCTCAAGTGTGAGTTTTTGTCATTCATGGTAGACTGGTTGTAAATCTACAATCCCTGTAATCAATCCAAGAAAGATTGCCCCAAAATGAGTTCTATCTTATTCTTGTTCTCTCTTTGATGATTTTGGAGGTTTTTGTGTTCTAAGGGTTTTGATTGAGGCCGTTTGCTTGGTACTACCGTAGCTTTTCCAAAAGCAACTTTAATACCGACTACTGATTTGAATCGGCTAAGCTAAAGAGGTTTAGTGTTTGGCTGTCTAGCTTTTAGGTAGGCTGGCTGCATCTTCTGATATAGGAAATGTCTAAAATGCCCATGAGGCAAGTATTGGCTTATTTGATGTCGTTTAACGGCAATTAACGTAATTAATGGGATTTAATGACAACTAACGAATTTGACAATAATTAACGACAAACTAACGTAATTGACGACTACCGCAATTGATGACAATTAACGCTCCAATTACCACAATTAATGATATCTACGGCAATTGATCGTATTTGACGACAATTAATGTAATATGCAGCAATTAACGCAATAGACCGCAATTAACAACAATTAACACAATAAACCGCAATTAACAATAATTATTACAATAAACAATTATTACAGAAATAAATACAATAAATAATTATTACAGAAATAATCAGAATAAACAATTATTATAATAAAAAATTGTAACATAATTAATTAATTTACAACAGAAAGCAAAAAACAAAAAGAAAATTAAAATTAAAAGGAATAGGAACAGCGGCTAGGGTTGCGGCTCGGTTGCGGCGGTGGCATGGGGGAGGGGGAGGATGAGGGCAGTGGCACTGCCTCTCGGGAGGAGGGCAACAGAGGAGTAGGACGACAGTTGAGGCGGCGGCGTCAAGAGAGGAGGGCAGTGGAGGAGGAGGATGGCGGTGGAGGCGACGGCGTTGGGGGAGGAGGAGGACGGCGGTGACGGCTCAAGGAGGAGGAGGTTGGCATCGAGAAGGAGACGTCGTGTCAGGGGAGGAGGGAGGAGGTGTCGCATCGGGGGAGGAGGAGGAACGCGGCGACGCAGGCCAGCGAAGGAGGAGGGAACCGAGGCGAGACGTGCGACGGTGTGGGCCGACGGAGGCCCTGAGGGAGGAGGAGGAGCGGGCACCAGGGAGGTGGGAGGGAGGCATCGTCAGGGCGGGAGGAGGGTGGGTAGTGGAGCTAGTGAGGGAGGAGGAGCGGGAGGGAGGAGCAGGCGAGGAAGGAGCGAGCGGCTAGGGTTTCGGGCAGGTGGAGGGACAGAGGGAGCGTGGTTTTGTTTGGTGGCAAAAGCGGGTAATTACCCCCCCCCCTCCTCCCCAACATAGGGGGTAAATTCAGAATAGAGGTTGTGGGAAGCCGCGTCAGTAGCTTCCACCTTCCGGATTTCTCTCATTATACGCGGCTTCCGGCTTCGGAAAAAGCCATGAAAAAAGCCGCCCATTTGGAATGGCTTCCGAGGGACAAGCCGAAGCCAAAGCCGAAACCGTTCCAAACAGGCCCTGAGTCTTTTGTTGTGATCTAGCTTGCTAGGACTTGTGGGGATTTACCTAAGGTCATCTTGATCATCTTCCGTGAGCTTTTGGATCAAGTTTTGGTTTTCCCCGATTTTCTTGCTTTGTTGTCCTCGATCAAGAAATTTGTGGAAGATTGGCTTTGATTATCCTGATCGTTGTTGAAATAGGTTTCTTGTTGGAATTAATCTTGTCATGCTAAGTATGTTTAAATGTTTGTGTTAGGACTTGTGTTTTGAGTTAGACGTGACACATGTGTTTAGTGCACGTCATGTGTAAGTGGTGCATGTGGAATGCTAATGTTGCATGGTGGAACGTGTGCATGCTGCAAGTTGAGGTTGTGCGGGGCATGTGCGTGTTTGCATGCGTGCATGAGGAGGAGAGCGCTTCATGAGGAGGCATCGTGTGACTAATGGACCGAGTACTGAGGGGTAGTTGAGTGAGTTTAGGATCAAGCTGATGCTTGCTTGACCATGTGACGCTTGTATATTTATGTACTTGGCCATGCATGTGTGTTCTTGTTTCTTCCGGTGATTCTTTTGTGTGTGTGTGTGTGTGTGTGTGTGTGTGAAATACCTAGAGAGTAACATAGAGAGTGGAGTTCAGTGATTCAACCCCAACAATTGGTATCAGAGCTTCAAGATCCTCAAGCAAGGCATGAGGCAACGAGGCTCCACACGAGATGGTGGCCGATGGCAACATGGTGCTATGGTGATGGCACCGCAAAGACTCGCGGTGTGAATCCATGGGAAATGTGCACAAGTGGTGGAGTGAAGCTGCCGGGAGAAGACTCGGCGTAATGCCGATGGAGGTGGTGGAGGCCATCGTCACAAGAAGAGTCAACGTGAAGCTGACGGTGATCGTTGTCAGTGTGAAGCCGATGATGATAGCATGAGTAGTCGGTGTAAGGCCGACACGCATGCCCGCCAAGGTGCAAGAGTCATGAGGAGATGCCATGATCGCGGAGAAGGCAATGATTGGCGATGAGAGGCCGCAATGATATCTCACTCGTGATGGAGGCCGTGTTCGAGGAGAAGTCGGTGTGAGACCAACAACAATGACGGTGGTGTGAGGCCACCGGGGAACAAGAGATGACAGCGGTGTGAAGCCACTGCGAGACATGCACGAACAGTGGTGCGAGACCACTGCGAGTCGTGCCGGAAAGAAAGCTGATGCATGTGGCATGAAGAGAAAGCCGCTACGTATGGCAAGAAGGTGCAAGTGATCTGCATCGGTGAGTCGACATGACAGGATTAAGGGGGAGAATGTTGGAATAAATCTTATCATGCTAAGTATGTTTAAATGTGTGTGTTAGGACTTGTGTTTTGAGTTAGACGTGACACATATGTCACTACTAGAAAATAGGCTATACTGGACGCCTCATCTGTGTTGTACTTATCACAGACGGTTCATTTGGAACTGTCTATGATACATAACTATCATAGACAGTTTGTAAATAGAACCGTCTATGATAATTCACAGACGATTCTTAACAAGAACCGTCTGTGAATTATACTGTCTGTGAATTATCGTAGACGGTTCTATTTACGAACCGTCTGTGATAGTGCATAAAACTGTCTGTGATATGCAAGCATTATATAATACACGGTCATCCCAACAGACCCCCCTGCCCCTAGTGCCTCCACCCCCTTCTCGTTTGAGCCGCCACCCTTGCTACCTCCTACCCCATTGCGCCACCTTAGAGAGGAGAAGGAAGGGAAGGGAGGAGGCTGGGAGGAGAAGGAAAGGAGGAAGCTAAAGAGAGGAGGAAGGGAGGAGAAGGAGAGGAGGAAGAAAGGGATCTCGCAGGATATTTGGGAGTTTCGTCGTGATCTTTGAGGGTAACGATCAATAACCCTTTATATTTGCTCTAGGTTAATCGCTAATCAATTTTAGTATGTTCGGTCAATAGAAAGAGTACTTGTGGTTTATTAACCTAATTTAACGCTAATTTGTTATGTGCGTAGCATAAATGGACCGAAACTGGATGTACGGTGCGAACCATGTGAGTGAAGAGTACATTTATGGCATGTTTGCTTTTAGAAGAGCCGCCGAGCAGGATATGTTGAAGAAGTGGATAAAAATTATGTACAGTCTATGCATTAATTGCGGTAATATGAAGATGTTTAACAACCCAGCGCAGATCGAAGCGCACTTGATTCGAAGGGGTTTCAAAAGGGGGTATACACGTTGGACCAAACACGGTGAATAGCAGATTATACATAAAGTTAATAATAACGACATTGCCAAGGAAGTCAACGATATGTCGGATGTGGACTGTGCTTTTGATGAGGATAGGTCGCACGATGACAATCTGGATCAGATGCTACACAATGCAGAAGAGAACTACAGTGAGAGGGAGAGTTTGATAAATTGGAGGGCTTAATGGGGGACTCGGGGAAACCTTTGTTCCCTAGCTGTAAGACGGAATACACAAGGTTGTCATCTGTGCTTGAGCTGCTAAAATTGAAGGCAAGCAATGGTTGGTCCGACAAGAGTTTCACGACGTTGTTAGGTCTCCTAGCGGACATCCTTCTGAAGGGAAACGTGTTTCCCAGCACCACCTACCAAGCCAAGATGGTTCTTTGTCCATTGGGAATGGAAGTAGAAAGAATGTATGCATGTCCGAACGATTGTATCCTCTACCGTAAAAAGTATGCAGACATGCATGTATGTCCCTTGTGCAAAGCATCCCGATACAAGCATAAAAATACTGCTAAGGTGAAGCAAGGACCTCCTACTAAGATGTTGTGGTATCTTCATGTAATCCCACATTTGAAACGTTTATTTGCAAACCGAAAGGAGACAAGATTGTTGCGTTGGCACACGGAGTAGCGTAAGAAAGATGGAAAGCTAAGATACCTTGCTGATTCTTCCTAGTGGAGAAACTTCGATCGAAGCTTCGAAGAGTTTGGTGCGGAACTGAGGAACATAAGCTTAGGGTTGAGTACAGATGCAATGATTCCTTTCGGTAACATGAGCAGCCGATATAGCACATGGCCCGTGAATCTATGTGTGTACAACCTTCCTCCTTGGTTGTGTATGAAGCAGAAGTACATTTTGATGTCACTACTTATCCAAGGGCCGAAGCAACCAAGGAATGATATTGATGTGTACCTAGCACCATTGCTGGAAGATATTTTTACACTATGGAACGAAGGGGTACAAGTATAGGATGCGTACAAATGAGAGAACTTCACTTTACGCGCCATGTTGTTATGCACCATCAATGATTTTTCTGCCCTTCGTAACCTGTTGGGGTTCAGTACAAAAGGAGCCAAAGCTTGTCCGCACTATTTAGATGGTACCGAGAGTGTATGGCTGAACAACTCGTGCAAAACTGTGTATATGCGTCACCGTAGGTTCCTTCCTAGGATTCACCCATACCGCAACATGAAGAAACAATTCGACGGAAATAAGGAGGACAGTTCAGCTCCAAGAGCTTTTAGAGGGAAAAAGGTTTATGATATGGTTAAGGATATCGATGTTGTGCTTAGGAAGGGACGTAAATTAAGGACTCGTCAGAAGAACAACTCGAAGAACCATTCAATTTTTTGGGACTTGCCTTATTGGGAGCACTTAGAAGTTCACCACTGCATCGATGTCATGCACGTGGAGAAGAATGTATGTGATAGCTTGATTGGTCTCTTACTGAACATTAGTGGAAAAACAAAAGATGGTGTTAACGCACGGCATGAGTTGGTTGATATGAACATAAGGACCGAGTTAGCACCAAAAGAGACCGATAAAGGACGAACATACCTTCTCCCAGCTTGCTACACTCTGTCCAAGGCCGAGAGAAATGAACTATGCCAAAGCTTGCATGGTGTGAAAGTTCCGTCCGGTTACTCCGCCAGCATTAAGAAACTTGTTTCTATGAAAGATTTAAAATTAATTGGTACGAAGTCTCATTATTGTCATGTGTTGATGACACAAATACTTCCTGTTGCAATTAGGAGTATCTTGCCGAACAAGGTCCAAGTGGCAATCTTGAGGTTGTGTTATTACTTTAACTCAATTGCATAGAAGGTCATCGATCCCGAAGGATTAGAAGCTCTACAGGCCGAGGTGGTGACGACTCTATGTCATCTTGAGATGTATTTTCCTCCGTTATTTTTTGATATCATGGTCCATCTCATTGCTCACCTTGTGAAAGAGATAAAGATATGCGGCCCTGTGTTCCTACGTCATATGTACCCATTCAAGAGGTACATGGGAATTCTCAAGTCCTACGTACGGAATCGGTCTCGACCGGAGGATAGCATCATCGAAGGTTATGCAACCAAAGAGGTCATTGAGTTCTGCGTCGACTACATGGCTCAGGTGGAACCGATAGGTGAGCCTCTATCTCGTCATGAGGGGAGACTAGAGGGTATCGAGACCATCGGAAGGAAAGCAATCACTCCCGATCTGGATACGTACGCTCAAGCCTATTTCATGGTCTTGCAACACATGACCCCAAGTGTCCCCGTACATCAATGAGCACAAAGACATGGTACACCAACAGAATTCAAACCGATCGGAGGTTTGGATCACGAGAGAGCACAACCGTCGGTTCAACAAATGGTTAAAGGTGCGATTCACTAGGAGGTCATCAAGTGATGATACGCTGCTATGGTTGGCAAAACAGCCAAAATTTACAATTGTGACATGGCAAGGATACGACATAAATGGGTACACATTTTATACGACAACTCAGGATAGGAAGAGCACAGTCCATAACGGCGGTGTCTGCAAAGATGCGTTTCACGAGCAGTTCAATACCGCCGGGCCACGTGGGTTGAACTCCTACTATGGGTTCACAGAGGAGATTTGGGAGCTCGACTACATACTTTTCAAGATCCCCTGTTTCTGTGCCATTGGGTTAAACTTCCACAGGGTGTGAAGATCGACAAGTACGGCGTCACTACTGTGGACCTCAAACGTGTCGGATACAAGGACGAACCACTCACACTCGCTAAGCAAGTTGTTCAAGTTTTTTATGTAACAGACCGGCAAATAAGAACCGCCACGTAGTTCTTCATGAAAAAAGAAGGATTGTCGGAGTTGAGAATGTCGTGGATGAGGAAGAGTACAATCAATTTGACGAGTTGCCTCCTTTCAGAGACGGCACCAGGCTCGAGGTAGAACCCAGTGAGGAAGCTAGCTATATGAGTGTCGATCATCGTGAAGGGCTATATTTTAATTAAGAATTTATTCCATTGTAATTTATTTCATAACATGAGACATAATATGTGTTTTCTACTCTTGGTTATTATTTCATTGTCAATGTGAACTTGCCATGTGTTATGAATTTGTAATCTCTTCTTTTGATGTCAATGTGGAATTATCATGTGTTAATGTGTTATGGATTTGTCATCTCTGATTTTGCTGTCAATGTGGACTTCATTGTAATGTGGAATGGTAATATTATGCACTTGTACAATCTATTTGTCTCATGTCTTAATATGTCAAATATGATGGACTTAATGTCTCCCTGCTCTTGTATGGCTTATAAAGGTTCATGTGCTCTCATGCCAAATTTTGGATTTCTATTGTTATGAACTAGTATGCTATAGAATATTTGTTGCACATATCTCTGATTTTTTTTAATTTGGCCCCGTGCTAGCTAAGAAACATAGAAGCTATAGAATGAACCATCACATAGTAGAATATCACAGACGGTTCTAGGTTTGCGCCCTTATTCTCGTCACTCACCTGTTCGACTACCCAGAGCCACTCTCGCCCGTTCGACTAGCATCCCCACCCGAGCGCCGCCACCACCCAAAGCCTCCTCCTCTACACCGAAGCCACGCCGCTTGGCCTCCTCCTCCACGCCGCTCGGTGAACTCTTGATCTTCTTCGGTTGTGCTCATCCGGTTGGATTCCTTCTTGCGCCATACTCTGTGTGGGTACTCGAAGGAATATTAGTGGGTTCAATTGGAGTTCTTGAGGTCAATTTTGTCTTGACCTGAGGAGGAAGAATCTTTCGGATTTGATTCTTGTGGTGCTAGGTGGTTTTGAGTATCGCCAGCTCTGTAAGTATCTCTTTGTTCCAATTGCAGTTCACTTTGATTATATATATGTGTGTGCTACTGGGAGATATATTGCAAAGAATTATATGTGGGCTTGCTTTTCTACTCTATGATGATGTTTGCCATATACTGAAATTAACTTGATAATTAGTTCTTATTTTGAGGTCTATTGTGTTCTTGCTACTGTCTCTTCATCTGAAGTCAATCTGTTGCTCTAGGTATAACTAGTTGTTCTGCTCTGGTTATATTGATATCTAGCAATCCTGTTTGAGTATTCTTCTGCTAGCCATTCAGCTTTGCTACTGGACTTGTGATTTTGCTTTCAGTATATATACTGGAGATTGTCAAGTTCTGTTTGTAATGTAGATTTCAGTTTGTGATACTTGTGATCTCCTGTTTGACTGAAATAGAGTCTGTGTACTATTACCTTTGATCTTTTGACAGTTTAGTAAAGTTTTGTTTAGAGCTCAAAATTTGGAACTATATTATCATGATTAAATTAATGAAGAGTATAGGCAAAAGGGTTGAGATGGCAAGAATTAATTCTTTTCCAACTCGCCTTCTGAGAGCACTCCATAACTTCAATTATCTGAGGTTTATGCTGATTTCTCTCATATACATGTGGTATATGTTACCTAGCAGTTGTTAACATGTGTACCTTTTTAGTTTTCAATTTTCTTTACTACGTATTCTATATTTAAGTTCAATGGGTAACTTCTATTTGTTTATATAGTTAATCTCGTTACAAGGCAATTTTAGTTCATCGGTTGGGTAACTTCTATTTTTCTGTATAAAATATGTTTGGAGCCCTAGGGTATGATTTGTGCAGTATATGCTTCGACCAAAACATGTGATATGCTTGATACCATTTGATACGCCTAATGTTGTAGGCTTGTAGCATGCATATTCGTTTACCAGTTTCTGTGAATTGAGTTTGCTAGAGATGGAAAGAAAAGATATATTCTTTAGACAGTCCTAAAACTTCTTAGCCTTAGTACATACTTGATACATATGTGTTGGATATATTGGAGACTTCCTTGAGTAGTACGTACTATATATGCTTTCATTTGTTGTGAATGTATTGTCTATTGATGTGAATGTATCCTTTGATACTATTTGAGTAATAGATACTATTTGTTTATATAGCTAATTGGTTGGGTAACTTCTATTTTTTCTGTATAAAATATATTTCCAAGAGAAATTATCTTCGAAAATACCTAGTGGACATCAACTTACAATCCATTTTATTTAAAATCTCGGCGTTTTGAATTCAGAAATTTTAGTTCATTGCGCATGTAACTTATATAAATAGCAAGTAAGTGAGATGGTATCCGCACTGTCTTCACCGCCATCATCGACATCGCCGAATTCGTCTAGATCTCCGAGGAAAGTGGTACGTAAGTGAGATGCAAGAGGAATATCAAAATTGCCTGCGAGCCGAATGACCATCACGAAGGTTAGTGCCATTGGGGCCCCTCTGAGTCCCAAGAAAGCAGCGGCGAGATTCCGGACCATCTGCGGGATACTTGAAAAGGAACGGGTCCCCATCACCACACCAAGCTAGAAGTCTCTGACGGACATAGAGAGAGACCAATTGTGGACTAAAATTTCAAGTTCGTTCACTATCCCAGAAGCAGACCAGGCACGCGTGCAATGGTAGGCGTTGCTCGCGATGGGACATGCGTGGAGGACCTTCAAGAGCACGCTTGCCACGAAGTACGTGAACACAGGTCGGATGCCCTTCACGAAGTATCAATTCTTGTCGTGGGATATATGGGACACCTTTGTGCGGATGAAGACGATGACCAAATTTCAGGAGCAAAATACGGTGCACAAGGCTCTCCAGGCACAAAACACTCACCCCCACAAACTCGCCACCACTGGGTACGCAGGTAAAACCACGCAATGGACGGCGGAGGACAAGAACGCAACCCGGCCATTTGCTAGGATCACACACGAGCACACCCGAGGCTGGTTAAGAGCTAGAGCATCAACCACGTCTTCGGACGGCATCTCTTTCACAAACCTGGCAAACGAGGAAGTGTCCCAATGTCTGGTAAATATGTCGAACTACCTAGTTGTTAATAAGTCCATAACTTCATAGTGTCTAAAATAACATGATGGCCTCTTGCAGCAAGCATTGGCTACCGAATCTTCCCAAGGCTCCTTCGAAGCAGTCAGGGAGAAAGATATACTATCCACGGCCCTGGAAAACCAGGAGCACCCGGGTCGCACGCGAGGCATTAGGGTTTACGTACCATGGAGGGACGGATTCCCAGATGACTCCTTCATGTATAGGAGTAGGAAGAGATACAAGGGCGAGCGCGAGGACCGATTGGTAGAGGAGATTAATGCAAGGCTTACTGCAAAATTTCAAGGACAGATAACAAGATTGCAGGATCAAATGAATCAACTCTTCAACTAGTCGCAAGCCGCCCCGACTATTTTGGAAGCCAGTCCTCCTCAACATCGGAGTATCGTCGCGTCCACGCAAAATTCTCAACATGGCGACGTCCAATTATCTATCGACGATATTAAGGTAATGTACATCTCTGGAATGCTCCAAAGATAGACATATAGGACGTCTTAGCTAATTGTGTATCGTTTTGTAGGAGCCGATGCCTTGTAAGCTCCAAGTGAGGCTGGTTGGGTCTATTTCTATTGAGGCTGGGCGGAGGATGGCGTATCCATACCAGAAAGGGACAGTGTTGCATGGTACCCAGCTGGCGCAAGGTTATGTGAAGGTCCAGGTGAATATGGTACATGACAATTTCATAGCCGTTCCGTTGAAGATTCGCCCGAATGAAGACATCATAACACTAGGGGATACCATGCACACTTTTATCCAGTGGCCTAAGAAGGACATCGCCCTGGACCCTGCAGTGCCGCAATCTCGACACGACCATGCCTCTCCAACAAGACCCTCGATGACTCCACCTCAACCATCGCTTCAGAAGGCCGCCTCATCGATTCCCGTAGAGAAGACGCCGAAGGAACAAAAAAAAGCGTGTCACCGTATCGGTTCCCGAGTCGTCTCACAGGAAGATGTGTAGCGGGGAGTCGTTAAGGCCAAATCAAAATCAAAGAACATTAAGGCGCCTCCCAAGCCCAGAAAATACTCCCTCGGAAGTCTGTTGGCCCCCGACACAGTATTAGCCTACGTTGGAATAGGTTGCCAGTCTTTGCATATCTGGTACATGCGGAAGACCAAAGAGAACGGGTGTGATACTAGAATCACCGTAAGATACACGAAGGAGCATTTCGTCGATGAGCCAGGCCACTTCGTCGTGGGCTTCGACGACTTATTCGACCTATTCAACCTCAATGCCCTCGACGCCTCACTTCTACAATGTTGGACACTGTAAGTGTGTACAATCAAGTTCTATAGTCACGTAATACCGATAAATGTCACAACTCATTGCTTATGTATAGATACATGATGAAAATAGCCCGGCGATGGCGAGAACCGGTGGATTTCCTCGACCCACACTTGATCTTTGAGCAATGCATCACCGAAGACGTATCCTACGTCGTGAATTACATAACAACGGGATTACTTGCTTAGGGCGACAAGGACTACATAATGGTGCCCTACAACCAGAAGTAAGTGCTTCACTACTTGTTAGATAAATTTCATTTGTACTTTATACGCAGCACGAACTTAGGTTTAATGACTATAGCAACATACATGAGTAGGTTCCACTAGATCCTTTTAGTCATTGTACCAAAGAGGAACAAGGTAATATACCTTGATTCCCTACTCAACAAAAAGCACGACTTCACCCTTGTGCAAGGAATACTTGACAGGTACACTCATTTCCTCTATACATAACTCTATTGTAGTCTTCCTTCGTTTGAAATAGCCGAGGATAAATTTTTAGAATCACATAGGTCGTTCAGCGCCTATGTTGCCGATGGAGGGACACACAAGGAATCGAGCGCCACACTGTAACACAGGACGCGATTTCCGGTACGCGCTACAACGCAATAATCCTATATCACACTTCGTAATAATGCGTCTCGAACTGACTATAAATATATATGAAATCCTATTTTTGCAGTATCACCAGCAAAAACAAGATCACCTATATGCATTCTACGTTTGCCGTCATATGCAGTAAATCATGAGTGCTAAGACGAATGATCCAGAAGTTTGTTAATCTCGCAATAATTATTTCCTAATTATAAATTTAAATATATATGCTTAGTACTTTACTCCTGCTAGCGACAGGGCATTAATCTTGATTTAGATTCACTCATTATGACCGAGATCTCGGAGGTTCGAGGAATGCTCTGCGGCTTTATCAAGACAGAGATCGTTAACGCCGATGGAGAGTTTCACACTGTCGACACCGCTGAACGACCTTCAAAAATTTGATTCAATTGTAATTCACTTTGAGCAGTTGTAATTCAATTGTAACTCTAGCAACAATACTTGAACATATTCTTTTGTAATTGATTTTGAGTCGTAAATGATCACTTTGAGTTATCAACAATTGATTCATCTGTGATTTATCTGTTTTCTGTTTGCTTGTTTTTAGAGGGCATGGCTAGCAATTCTTGAGGCTAGCCGAAAATCAGAAAAAAAAATTAGTTAGGTATAAAGAAATCACAGATGGTTTTATCGTATAAACCGTCTGTGAATGGCTACTATCACAGACGGTTTCCACCAACATTCGTCCGTGATATGTTGGATATCACAGATCCCAATCACAGACAGTTTGTAAATACAACCGTCTGTGATATCCTCATATCACAGACGGTTGTTGGTTGAAACCGTCTGTGATAGTATCCCTTCACAGATGGTTTCAACAAAAAACCATCTACGTTGTGACTTATCACATACGGCTCAAAAACCGTATGTGATAACCGCTTGTTATCATAGACACATGAATTCAGACGGTTCAAAAACCGTATGTGATGACGGTTCCGAACCGTCTGTGATGACCCTCTCTGTAGTAGTGTGTTTAGTGCATGTCCTGTGTTCAGGGGCGGAGCCCAATGGGAGGACCTGGTGTCACAGGACACCGGGTCAAAAAAAATTAGCAGAGATTAGTCCATATATACTACATGTGCACCCCCTGGCTCAAAAGTTGTGCACCCCGGTTCAGCCCAACCTCTGGTTAGATGATGTATTTTGCCAATGTTTGCCACATAAATTACTATTTAGTACATTGTTGCTTGAAAATTATATATGTTGTTATATGTATGGTGAAGTAGTGAACTCCGATCATTTTCGTTCTGGTTCCACCCCTGCCTGTGTTAGTGGTGCATGTGGAATGCTAGTGCTGCATGGTGGAGTGTGTGCATGCTGCAAGTTGAGGTTGTGCGGGGCATGTGCATGTTTGCATACATGCATGAGGAGAGTACTTCGTGAGGAGGCATGGTGTGACTAATAGACCGAGTAATGAGGGGTAGTTGCATGAGTTTAGAATCAAGCTCCTGCTTGCTTGATCATGCATGAGCCGTTTGTATACTTATGTACTTGGCCATGCATGAAAAAAAATAGGAGAGACGAGGAAAAATATAGTTCGGCAGCAGTGCATGTGTGTTCTTATTTCTTTATGTGATTCTTTTGTGTGCGCGTTTGTGAAACACCTAGAGAGTGAGATAGAGGAGTTGAGTGATTCAACTCCAACATTCCTAGCCTTTTTTATGAGTCATGTCTGAAATCTCATAGATTTGGATCTCGAGATCAAAAGTTATGTCGTTTTGGAGATCTCTCGGGTTGTTGTCCATGAAGCAGGGGGTCAGACCGGCCACCGACTAGACCAGTTCGATCTGCGGTCAGACTGGCCACTGAGCAGTCAGACCGGTCAGGCAACGGCGATCAGACCAGCCGAGGAGCTTTTCATTCTGGGGTTTTTCTGATTCAGCACAAGTTTTCCACTGTGTTCTTATGCCTTTGATCTTCTTAGCTTTTATTGCCATTGGAATTATAAAGAAGTTGAATATCATTGGGTGAAAAAGATAGATGTTCCTATTCAGCTCCCATCTAGCCGCTTATTTTGTCCAACGGTTTGTTTGGTTCTATACGGTACTTCTCTGTTTTTCTCCTTGTTCTTCTCATTTTTAACACCGCATAGACCATTGATGAGATGGCAGCAAATTGGCACAAGTTCTTAGCAAATGTAGCGTAGCCTCCACCGCATTGTGATCATGCCTCATCCCATCAGAAGCATTAAACAGCAAAATATAAGCAGACACTGGGTAGAGGGCAAGGAAAGAGGTAATGAGAAGCTCCATAACAAGTAACAGGTCTCTGGAGGCCGGAGCTGCTTTTCTGAAGGCACATGCTGTGTTGCTGATCACTGAACGGAATGTCCAGGATGATGCAATGCAATGCAATCAGCAGCAGCTCGAAACCTTCCAAGGATGCCACCATGCATGATCTATCGGCCAGGTACACAGGAACTCACTGATCGATCAGGTCCCAGCAACAACATGTTCACGGAACAGCGATGGGCACCCCCTCCTGCCCGAATGCACTGTTTAGATTCACAGGAATCGACCAGATCCGAACATGATGCTCCATGCCAATGCTTGGTTTGTTGGATGTCGCCTCTGTTGCAGCATGATCAGTAGCAAGATCATGCATATGAAGCTGGGGCAAGAGGAGTCGGTGCATGTTCAGCTCGAGGAAAATGTGCAGAGATGGATATGTCTTCAGGAGCTTGCTACACGCTCAAGATGTGCAGTATTGCCCCACATATCACATGAACAGATCACAGGTGTTTGTGTGCAGGAACTAAGAGTATTATTTTGCCAAAATTGTTGCAAGGAACAGCAGTGCACACCTGGAATTTGGCAAGTACAACTGTACAAATGGCCTGTAAATCTGTAGCCTCTCCAGCAAATGTCTGGGGGCTGTGATAGACGCGGCCCACTCAAACGGTCCCCTACATGGGCCCATAGTCTAGACTCTAGACTTCTGTTTTTTTTACTTTGAGTAATTAGCTTAATTCCGCTCTTTGATGGGGTCTTTAGATGGGCCAGACAAATCGGGTCCATCGGTTAGGCCCATCCAAACCTTGATGGAATCGTTTCTACTTTCTACGGTGGTCCAATTGGCCAATAGTGTAGGGTCCAGACCAGTTCGCACCAAACCCTAACCGGTCAGGACGGACTGACAATTAGGAGTGAAAACAGGCTGGATATAGACGAATATTATTCTTTTCGTATCATAACCCATATTTTTACTCTGGATTCGGAGCCGGCTATGGATACCTTGGGTACGGATACGAATATGGATTTTTCATGATGCAGGCACGAGACGATGTAAATCGGATTCAAATCGGTCACGGATAACTTGACAAATAGTGTGTACATAAAGAAAATATATAACTTCACCAATGAAAGTGTCAAATTATACTACCTATTAGAGAATTATGTGTCCTACTTATCAACATAAACTTAATCAAATGTAAATTCATATTATATATTAGTCAATAACTAGAAAAACCATAGAGGATATTAAAGAGTTAGGCACTTGAAGTCATGATAAAATCACAGAGTTAGGCATTTTTTCAGTCATGGTGAAATCACAGAATAAGGCATTTCAAGTCATGGTAAAATCACATACGGTTTATGTTGAAAACCGTCTGTGACGTATCAGAGGCAATTCTGAACAAGAACCATCTATGATATTACATCATAGACGGTTTTTGTTTGAAACCGTCTATGATTCGCAGCGCGAGAGGGCAAAAAATTTTGAACGCGTGCGCGGGAGGCAAAATATTTTGGCGTTGTTCTTATATATTATAGCCACCCCTGCCTTGTCCTCAATCAGTCTCTCCCTCTCCCCTCCCCACACCGAGCTCCGGTGACCGCCCACGATTCCCCGACGCGGTTCGGCGAGGAGACGCAACCTGCTGTTTTACGGCGCCTCCGGTGAGCGGGCGTTGCGGCTCGACCAATACCGCCAGATCTGGCCACCCCCCCCCCCACTCCCTCCCATCTTGTCCTCAGATGAGCACGAAGTTTTGCCCCAAAATCCCCATCCTGGTTTCCATCTCACTCTGATTTTGTCCCCTGCATCCTGTTAGATTTTGTTCTCAATGAGGACCCCCATCTGTGGTCGACAAGGGAGGCCGATTCGATTCGAGATGGACGCCTCTACTCGACCTCGTCCTCATCAAAGAGTAAGCCATTGATTGTGAGAGAAAGAGAGAGAGAGAGAGAATCTTTTAATTAAGCCATTGATTGAGAGAGAAAGAGAGAGAGAGAGAGAGTATCTTTTAATTACCTTCTTGGAAACTATTGAAAGAGCATATGGAAACTACTGTCCAGCAACTGATTGGTTTGGTTCAAAAGTTGATTTTTTTTTTTTGCAATACAAAAAACTATCACAGAAAGTTTTTACTAAAAAAAAAACCGTATATGATAGTCTATTTTCACAGACGGTTCTGAACAAGAACCCGTCTATGATAATTGACTATCACACACGGTTATTGTTCAAAATCATCTGTGATAGCTTTCTTCATAGACAGTTCAAAAATCGTCTGTAATGACCACATAATATCACAGACCACAAAGTCAGACGGTTTAAAAAACCATCTGTAATGATGATTTTGAACCGTCTGTGATTACCTTTTCTGTAGTAGTGATTGATGTTTACTAGATATCCATTTTGTTGATTTATTAGATATCCCATAAAATACAGATATGGGTCAGATATTGCTCTTCCCATATCCTAACCCATATTCCGTGAGATTTTCTGGATATGAATAAGGATAATATTGGATGCGGATCAGGACTAAAAATGGTACCCCGGGCAGATTTTTTTCAGATACAGCATCGGATCGGGCAGGAATTATCTACTCTGTTTTCACCTCTACTGACAACATGCAGATCCTGAAATCCCAAGCTTGTGAAGATGGCAAAACTGGACACACAGGGGGAGTCAAATTTTAGTTTTTAGTAGGGTAGTCCAATATCTGATCATTTGTGGTTCCGTTCAATCCAGTAGAAATACCCCAACAGCCCACTTATGCCTCTGCTCAGTTTTTGACCAGCGTCCGCCCTATAGACACATCTTTGGTTACAGGATGCGAGGAGTTTTGATACGGCCCCGAACAAGCACTATGTCATCAAATTGTGTTTCTGGGTCAAATCCTAAGACGGGCACGTACGGCGCAGGAGCAGCGCGTGGTGCTATGCACGCATGGCACACATGCAGAAATTCTAAGCAGGCAAAGCATGGAGCCAATAGCGCGTGTGTGCACTGATGCATGTGTGGAAGATGCACGCGTAGAACCCGATCTGTGCAGTTGTGCATGCAGCCAGAAGCAGGGCCAGCAACCGATGATGGCTTGAGCCAGGAACAAATAAAGCCAAAAATAAAGAAGTTGCATGCCACGTTCCAAAGAGAGATCGAATTGAGCTCGGTTGTTTGCACACGTCAAGTTTGGAAATCAGAAGCTAGGAAGGAATACTACTTGATTACATTGTCAGGAGATTCTGTTGCAGATAAAGAAGGGGATTATCAGTTTAAACGGCAAGAAATCCGGAGCAAACATCTAGTTAGTTTGGGTCAAATAATTTATTTGGTTTCCAAGATGTAAAAGGAAAATACATGTTTGAGTTTTGGATCTGGACTTCTAGTTTGAGTACATCTTTTTGTGCGTGCATGCGCGTTCGCTATAAAAGCCAAAGGCCTTCGACCATGTAGGCTCAGATCATCAATGATGAATTGAGTTATTTGGCGTGTTGCCATGAAACTCTACCCTTGTTATCATGTGCGTGTGAGTTCTTGAGAGTTTTCTATCTAGGATATCTTTGATTGCTACTCAGGTTTAATCTCATTGATTGAATTTGAGTGCTGATCTTGTTTGATCTCTTCTCTCGTTTGTGTACTGTGGTGTGCGGGGGTGAGATTTTATGGATATTATTGGGATATACTCATGATCTTAGGATGATGATACAATTGGCAATGGTGACGAGAGTTTGTCGAAACACTCGTTTTCAGCAAATTTCAGAAACTATTAGACTTCAAACTGTCTGACCGGCCATGCTAGTGGTCTGACCGGCCTTAGTCGGCAGCCAAACTGGCTATATGCAGGCCAGAGGCCCGACGGTCTGACCGTCCAAAAGGGGTGGTCTGACCGGCCAAAACTTATAGTGGAATTTTGGATTGGGCCAAAAATAGAGGGTGTAGGTAAGAGGAGAGATTCTTTTGCACTTGGTCTCATAGTTTTGGAGCTTCGAGCCAAAAGTTCTATTCGTTTTAAATTTGTCTTCTATTCGTCTTCTCCACCCGGTTCGTCATCCGCTTTGAGAAGCGTGCGTGAGTGTAGACCCACTTGTGTGTGGGTTTAATGGGTGCCCGTTAGGGTCTTCTCTCTCAGCCTAGCCTTCGGTATAAAAGGGGATTTTCAGATGTGGAGTTCCCAAGTCCTTCTAAGAGGAAAAACCCAAATTTTTTATTTGGGGATTTAGGAGCAGTTAAGGCTAGGGTTTGTGAGAGATAGATTGATTTGTGTGCTCAAGTATTGAGCTTTTGTCCTCTATGGTGGAGTAATTGTAAACCAACATCTATCTCAAATCAATTCAAGCAAGATTCTTTCAAGATGAGTCTCTTCTTTTTCTTGCTCTCTTTGGTGATTTTTTAGATTTTGGTGAACTTTTGGTTTTCCTTTGATTTCTTGTTGTGATCTTTCTTACTATGACATATGGGAATGCATCTAGGATCATCTTTTACCCACTAACAAGTTTTAGAATCAAAGTTTGATTTTCCTAGATTTTTGTGCCCTCCTTCCCTCATCTATGAAACTCATCGAACTTTGGCCTTGGTCTTCCCGATCATCGATTGGAATAGGTTCATGACCTTCTTGGTGAACTGTGGTTGAAATTTGAGGGGATTTGGATCACCGGATCAAAAAGTTGAGTTGATTTGTGATTTTGATTTCATGCTGATTTCAATATTCATCGTGCTGGAGGTTAGACCGCCCCTAGTGAGAGGTTGGACCACTAGGCCACCGGTCAAACCGTCCATATTGAGAGGCTTGACCGCCCAACTCACTTTGATTTGAGTTTTTGGTGTTTTTGGTTGTTGTGCTTTGAGGTTTAGATTAGATTCAATACACAACTTTTGTTGTTCTTGTGCTTCGATCTTCATAGCTTTCATAGCTATTAGAATAAGAATTGAGTTAAATCTGATCAAAGTGAAAAAGGGGTAGTGCTCCTATTCACCTCTCTCTAGTCGTCATTTCGGTCCAACAGATTTAATTATCTAGGTGTGAGTTGCGTCCTATAATTCATGCTTCACATATCTGATTAGGAATTACCTTCGTGAAAGATCGGGTAATCTACGAATTTAATCTCATCTAGAGGTTTGCTCCGCGTCAAATTTCTGGCAGGGCCAAGTCTGCTCTCACAGGTCATTAATCTCTACTGCAACCGCGGATTCATCGTAGTGTAGCCGCACACAAAAGTCCACAAGCACTCCATGATCGCAGATAGTGGTATGATGTGGAGGGGAGACCGCAAAAATGTGGCTGCACAGCATGCTGCAATGCAGTATTGCAGCAGAGCTATTTCCAGCTTACAACACGTCGGCATAGCGCAGAGAGGCGTGGACCACGGTGGCATGACGATTATGTATATGCACACTTTTATGATTATTATAATTCCTAAAACAAAAATTAATCAACAATAGCATATATACTATTTTTTTTTACCACAGACGCCACAACGTCTTCCTCCCTTCCTTCCAGAAAAAAAACCCTAGCCGCCACTAAACAAGCCCCCCTCTCCTCCTCCCTTCCTCTTCGCCGCCGCCGTCAGCGGCCGTCGGCCGGCCAGCAGCGACGGCAGGGCTTATTATTCTCGGTGGTGGTGCCTAATCTACATCGTGCTCCCGATGTCGGACGTCTGTCCGCCGATTTTCAACGATGTGGATTTTCGTCGGGGTTGGATCTGGTGCCCTTCTCCACCAGCTCGTCTTCAGGCGTAGCAATCCGGGCCCTTCTCCGCTGGCTTCTTTCGGTGGCGCGGCTTCGTCGATGGCATGACGATGGAGGTGGTGCGGTGCAGATCCAGATCCAGATTTGGCGCAGTTGGTAGAGATCGCTACGGATCGGTGGTGGTGGCATGTGCGGTGCTCGACTCCTCCCCAGTAGACGGTTGTTAACCGGCCGACGCATGGGCTGCGGTGGACGTCACATTCCTTTGGTGCTGGCGGTGGTTGGCCTTGGAGATGTTGTGGAAGTCGTCTTGGCGATCTAGCCTTCATTGGTTGGATCTAGCGACGATGTCGTGCTATGGTGTGGTCTTGGAGCGCTGGTACCTTTGATCCAGGTGAAAACTCTTGATCTGGCTTTCGCTGGTTGGATCCGGCAACGACGTTACCTTCTTGAAGGCATTGCTTTGGAGAACCGATACCTGAGCTCTGGAGTGAAAACTCATGTCTGACCTTCGCTGGTTGGATCCGACAACGACGACGTGAGTCCTATCCCTTCTTGGAGGCGTCACTACGGAGACTAGCCGATCATCACCTCTTTGCTGCGCAGCTGCTGTTCGCATGCGGACGATCTCCTGGTTGGTCTCAGAGGCAGAGCTAGGTGTTTTTTGGCTAGCCTTTGCATGACAATTTGTTTATCATTATTGGATTTTTGCCTTTTTTTATTTGAAGCTTTTAGCTGATGGTGGTGCAATGGCTGTGTGCATCCCTAGTTGGTGCAGAGACCGAGAGTTATACTTCCATTATCTAAAAAACTAGATATATTTGGGACTATAAACAGTAACATGATCATTAACTCAAATAAATCTATCTCATATATATGCACTAACAAGGCAAAGTTTAGAAAGAAAAAAAACGCTACTAACAGAAGTAGACATCGACATCATCACATAGCAAATATCTAGGAAGCAAGGTCTAACCCTATCAAATGATATCACCGCAACTTAAAGAGAATCGCTACAACGAAGGTTGCGGTAGAATCTGATACAAAAAAGACGGCGCACATGATCACGGGAGACGTCGGCTTCGAAGACACTGCTCTCCCATCATCGGTGCATGCTGAAGAAGTCGCCGGACCATTCACACGACGTGCGCAATGGCGATGGCGATAGCGAGGCATGGCGAGCACATGTATTTTTCTTTTGCTTGCTTCAACTAGGTAAGATCAACTCCACTTTATATATTGGTTTTCTCATACCTAGATTAACAATATGATACTAAATTTTCCACCTTTTACTATGTAAGAGTGAGCCTTTGAAATTTTTATAGGATTTAATTAGAATATTGTATGGCCCAACCCGAAAACTCCAACACTCCCCGCAGCAGCGATCCTTCGTATGGCCGGCGTTGGCGCTGAGCGAGAGCTCGTCGGGCCGGGCCCCTCTTGGATCTGTGCTGCGAATCTGCGATCGATCGGCGTGTTGGTTTGGTCAGGAGATGAGCTAGTGCCCGAGGGGCAGAGGCGAGCAAGCATGCACAGCACAGCAGCATCTCGTCCTTGCAATGGACATGGGAGTGGGAATCTGCCGAGTGCTTGTTGCCTTGCGATGCGATGCCTCTCTCAGCCACACAACTCAAGCAGTGGATGGACAGTGAAAAAGATCCCATGCGGTGTTTGCTTGGGAGTTGGGACAGGTGAATTAAGAAGAGACGTCAACCATGCCATTGCATTAGCTTGCTTCCTCCCAAACGTGCCCTATTAACGAGGCTCTCAGCACGTGCTGCAAGCTAGCATATACTAATGTAAATGACTTGCTAGCAAGTAGTAGGCAAAGAGGTTATTTTTGTATTTGCATGATGCTAGAGAGCCAAATCAAAAAAAGATTCCAAGTAGTAGGCGTTTGCTCGTGATGAATACTAAAATTTAATTTTAGTATCCGCATACATCAGCGACCGGTAAAGCACACCTATATACTAGTACATGCAAAGGCCGAGAGGAATGACAGCTTAACGAGTCCATGCGACGTTTCCTCACCAAAACTACTACAGACACGCCTCGTCGTCACACCAAACGAGCTGTTGAAACTCCACCGACTCCTCAGTTCTAACTGCAAATGCAGGTGTGTTCAGGAAGAAAGTTAGAGCTGCTCTCTGGCTGTCTCTATACAAAATGTGCAAGCAAAGGAAACCAGGAGGAGGCTTGTAGCTAACTGATGTTTTTAATTAAGCTGGGTTGTCGCCGTCGCGCCAATGGTGTCCAATGACGGGCAGATTCGACTGCCGATAGCGACCAGGCACCTGTACCAAATTGATTGATGGCTAAAGTACAGCGTGAAACCAATAGATTGTAGGTAGCAAGTAGTATTCTTTTTCCTCTACCCAATAAGCTATTGCATGCTCTCTCCTAGCCCTGGCTTGGCATGAAGCTTCCATAGCCCATCATCGATCTCGGACCACATTTGCCAGCTCGACATGCATCACCCTGTCCTCCTTTCTGTGCCTTCAGTCCTTCACTGAAGAAAGGCATCTCTGCAGCTTGAGGCCAGAAACCAACTACATCAGATGCTCTACACATTGCACACAACCCCAAACAGATTGTCCAAAAAGAGGGAAAATGTGTAGATCTGATGACTGAGCTTATCATACCGGTTACGGTTAATATAGAGATCTCTTCCAATTTTTTTCCTCTCTTTTAAGGCTGTTATTAGTAGAATAGTACTAGTAAGTTTCTGTCTTTTAAGGCTGCCCAGAGTAGAGTAGGTCTACTAGTACTAGTTCACTTGATCCAGTGAATAGTCAATAGAATGGCTACCGTGGAAGAGAACAAAGTTGTGCAATGATCAGGTCATTAATGCCAGAGAAAGGCCCAGAAGATTATTGTACTATTCTACCAGGATTGTCTTTGCTGTACGACTTGGTCACAACCGATAGAATGGTCTGGCCACTACCATGAATGGAAGCTTGGAGCTTATACAAACCACACAAATATATATCCCAGCCCTCACGCCCTCTCTTGTTTGATTTTTGATTGGGCTTAAATCTCTGCTTATCCCTATGAATAGACTAGGATTTAAGTTTAAATTTTTGGTCCATCCACATGGATCTCTGTTGGGAATAGACTTCCCAAACAAAGTTCTGACCTGCTACCGCTAATACTCCTACCTGTCATGCCGACAGAACAAAGCTAATACTAGAGAACACCTCGTGAAAGAAAGGTAGAAGAAAACAGAGGAAAAGAAAAAGGTATCGAAGGCATGAGCAAACAAAGCTACTTAGCTAGTGGTCTAAAATGGAACATTTTGAGTCATGGCAATGTACACTAACCCGGCATGGAGGCGAGCACATAGTTTTGTGCAGGCGAATGCATCCAAACGCTAACTACCCTGCCCTGGCAGATGCCTAATAATTGCATGCCTCCCAATTAATCAATCAGCGCAGATCCATTTGCACTGCAATTCTCACTCTCCGTCACTCTCCTCTCTTGAATATAACAGCAGTGTAGCATCGAAAATTTGTACAAGATGACACATACACACAGTAGGAATGAGACAGGCACATATGCTGATCATTGATGTACACTATACAGTACTATACATATTGTCATGGAAAATGAAAATCCCTTCATCATAATGCCACCACTTATTTGCAGACCATGGATGATGCATGGTCTCATGGATGGATGTGTGTGTGTCTGCATGAGGATCGAGGAGTCACTGAGCACACTCATATCTCACTGGAGTTGATGCCTTTTTGTAGAGATCAATATACACTCGAAAGAAAGAAAGAATAGGCAGGGGAAGAAAGGAAAGGAACAATGACAAATTGACATGCACCATGACCGGGACGAACAAGAAAGGTACCGGCTGAGCCAATGAACGTGCACACAAGTGTGGCAGGCGGGGCCCACCCACCGGCCAGCCTCTAGAAGAGCTCCCACTCGAACCTCGGGGACGGCGAGGTGGTGGTCGCCGGCGCCATAGTGGTCACTGGGGCAGAGGACGTCGACGGCACCGACGACAGCAGGTCGAACGTCTCCCAGCTGGCCGTCGCCGTCTGTGGCGCAGGCGCGGTCGCCGTGGCGGGAGCCGGCGGCTGGAACTGCCGGCGCTGCTGTTGCACCGGGGGCGGCCGCGGCGGCAGGTGCGGCGGCCGGGCCTTGGCGTGGCCGTTGGCCTTGGGCGCCGCTGATGCGTTCTTGGTCTTGGCACGGATGGCGTCCAGAGTCTCCACGTACTTCTGCACCCGCTTCTCCTGCATTCGCCGCTGCGCCTTGACATCGCCCTCGGCGGCGACGGAGTCCAGCTTGACCAGCTCGTTCATCAGCGCCTCGGTGAGCGTGACCACGTCGGCCTCCACGACCTTCCCGCCCTTGCCCACGATTGTCTCGAGCGCCGACACCTGACACAGACCAAACGCCGTGCCGGCGAAGTCAAATCAACCGCGCACCGCAAATGAAAAAACGAGCACAGAAACACCGGCCATGGAAACATGAAACGGACGCGAGCTAAACTGTTGTATGAAGCTGGTACCTTGGATGCGAGCTTGTCGACGTCAAGGCCGATGCGGGAGATGGACTTGGCGGCGCGCTCGGCCTTGCTGATGCGGCGCTCCTCGATTAGGCGCTTGGCCTGCGCGGTGGGGTCCTCGAGCAGCACCATCTTGGAGCGGTCCTTGACGCCGGCCATGTCCAAGAATGCCTTGGAGTCCCGCTCCTTGTCCTTGTACACCACCTTCTGGTCGTCCGGGTGCAGCCCCGTCTTCTCCGACAGCAGCTTCTTCAGCTCGCCGAAGGAGGCCTGGCAGTTGATGTAGATCTCGTGGTAGACGCCGTTGAACTTGACTTTGACGCGGATGGTGGGCACGGGGGCGCCGCCGGCCGGCGGGTCGGAATCCGGGCTCCGCTTCTGCACCAGCATGCCGCCGGGCCGCACCTCCCACACCTCCTCCTTCACCGCCGCCGCCACGGACTCCTTCATCGGGGAGAATGCAGCTGCTTTCTGATCCTTCCCGCGCATCATCTTCTCATCCTACGCTTGTATGTACACGCCCTCACCAATCGAGCTCAAAAATATTGCTGCTCAGGGACCACCAGAGGCTAATCTAACTAGCTTAATTTGCTCTGCTCTCTATATATATGCTGCGCCAGAACGGGAAAATTCAGAGACACTGGAGCAACAATTAGACCAAAAATGTGAACTCAGCTGCTTCAATTGGAGAAATCAAGAGGAGGAGGGGGAGGGGGGAAGAAGAAGAAAAAAGAAAGAAAGAAATGGTGGTGGGAGAGAAAAGACAGGGTACAACCAAGGGACAGCGCAGGGCAGCAGAATATTTATACAACCCAGGCCGGCCACCTTGCAATTAAACAACTGTGGGGGTTCTAGTTGTACAATGGCAAGGAACAAAAGAACTCCAATGGCCTGGACCCCAATGCCATGAATGATCACCAGTGATTCTTCTGGATCGAGAGGAAAAGGCGAGGGATTACGGTGAAGTTTTAACCTTAAGCTTGTGACTTCTGATAGATTAACGTACGGCTGGGGAGGCAAATGGCAAGGACGAGAGGAGGCAGTGAAGCCGTGAACGGAGAACGGTTGAGGTGGCGCGTCGAGGGGTGCAGTGCACCACCCTCCCAGGTCAGGTACACTCGATGATCGATGCGTCCGCTCGGGTTGGTGAAAGGGGTGGTTTGGTTGGTGGTTGGTTGCAGGGCTGCTTGCTCGGGACGGCTCGACCTCCTCCGCGTTGCCGGCCTTCGCCTCCAAGCAAAGCCACCTCACCCTATTCCATTCCTACCTACTACCGCTCGTTTCTTCCTTGCAGATCTCGTCTGATCAGCTTTCCTTTTTGCCAGGACAGGACTCAGGAGTGATATGCTCCATACACACTACTGTAGAGCCACGGAAGTTGTTCCTAGCTTCTAACTTGTGTTGTACGTGCTGCCAGAAATATGACAGCCTAAGTGTCGGTCTCTGAGAGAACCAACCCGTGAGCACTGCTCATTCGTCGACCGTGCATGTCTTGGAACGGTTCGTTGTTCAAGCGTATACTATTCCTGCTACGATGGGAGTAATTCCCGTAGGCCTCAGTTTAGTTTGCTCCGAGCTATAATGTAGGGTGTAGTATAATGTACATGTGCCAATGCGCCATGCGATCGGCCTCTATCGAGAAATTTTACGGTACATTCTACTTGGCGATCAAGCCTATATCAAGATATTGTATGGTACATTCTACCACTACTATTTCGTGGGGTATTATAAACTTTTCTAATTATTGTTGCAAATATTACTCTTATATCCTGTGATCTGCACATGATCAATTACAATTCCACCCCCTTGTGGTTCTAATACTCATACTACTAGGTGTAGTATAACTAAATTATAACTAATCTGAACCATTTGATAAAAAGAATGAACAACTCATGTTAAATTGAGTGTATCGTAAAAAGAACTCTATATCTGAGTGGCCTGGCCTGTGAAGTGTGTGGGGACCCCCGGGTTATTTCTGTAAGACCAAGGCATTCTCGGTTTTATGGAGATAACTCTGGGTCTCCTATGTGAATGGATTCCAACTTAACTCTATCTAAGCGAGAGGCTTTACCGAAAACTAGAGCCCTGACGATCATGCATACTGCACCTCTGCGAGTACTACATGATAATCGATTCTTCAATAGTCCAAGCACTACACTTAGTGAGTTAAATTGGAAGCCACGAACAGCGAGCATAAGATCATGTTGGCTCCCAAGATCAGCGACCAACATGCCCCAAACTCACATATAGCATTGATCACATCCATACAACATTCATACCTTCATAGTTCAAAAAACATACATCACAATAGTTCAAATCTACAACTATTACAAATGGCCGACCGGCCAAATTCAAATAAGAACATAAAGTGACAGCGGAAGCAATGTAAATAAACCAAAAGTCTAGCATGGTATGCCCCATAACCCATCAGCAACCGACTGGGAGTTAAATAATAGCACTACTCGTCAGTGTCGCCTAAATCGACACTAACGAGCTCATCGGGCTCAAAGTCTTCCTCACCTGAAATTGCAGCATCCGGGTTGAGTACAAATGTACTCGCAAGTCTTACACAAATAAAAATAAGTTATGCTAAAGGTTGTTCCAAAGGAAGGCACATATTGGCTTAGTTTTGCGAAAGAGAAAGAGACTCCCCAGAGCAAAAGTACGATAAATACAAGATATAGGAAATAAGGCAATGATTTCCTTTTTTTTCATTTTTGATCTGTAAATTGAGTTATCAATGAATCTGCTTCATTCGCTGACTCTATACGATATTTCTTTTTATTTGAAGCAAAAATTCTATAACAAGGTTTGAGACCTTGTATCTATTCCTCTTTTTGTATGCTAGTGGAATTTCATTGCATTGGGTTCTTTCTTAGATCTAGATGGAGTGGAATAGAGAAATAGAATTTAAAAAAAATCCCTTTCGGATGAAAATGGAAGAATATTATGCCATATATCTCACTTGGACAAAACAAATTAGAAGCAATTTTCTCTTATCCTCGTTTGTTCCTTTCTTTAGATAAATACTCAAAAATCTCCTTACAATAACGAATCCAATTCATTCAATTCATTTCAAAAAATTAAATCGGTATTCAAAATACTTCAATTGGTACGCGCAAGAAATAGGCCAATTTGGCAGCTTTTTGTTCAATTTCTTGTGGAGTAAAAAACTTCTCATCAGTACGAGTCAAGGGATTGACCCCCTGGCCCCGGATTTCCATATAAAGGATAAAACGAGGATAAAGACCCTCTTTAACCTGAATTCTAATTGATTGGATATCCTGCATAAGGAATCGAAGGAAGACGCGACATTTTATTCCAAGGAATCCCCAGCAAAAAATGCACACTATTCCCTCTTTTCTATCGAATCGGTCATAACCACTGCCTACATTCCATAAAATAGTGCACCACAAGTAGGAGCTAATGAATAGGCCCGTGATTCCGTAGAAAGACATCACGACCCCCTACGGGAAAAAAAAGAATTTATTGAGATGAAGTACAGATATCATATTCTTACCCAGATAACTGGAAGCCCCACCGATAAAAATCGTAGTGAGAGTAAGCAGCCCATCTGCCAATGATTAAGGTGCACCGGGCGACAAAGCCTGAAGAGAGTTGGGGATGTATTATGTATATATGGTCCTGAAAGCGGCAGCATTACGGAGTATTCGACCACCTCATCATCATTCGTCGGCATACATGCATAAAAGCGCTCCACACTAGCTCGTGCATGTGGCATCTTTCAGACATTCTTATCTATATCTGCTGCACGCGCTATATATCAGCAGCTGCTCGGTTGCTCATCAAAGATCACAAAACATGCAGCATCCAAGAAATCAAAGAGGGTCTCCTTGCCAGCTTGCCCCCACACACGGGGAATATGTTGGGCACGGGCTGGGCTGAACCAAACATAACATTTCGCAGCAATGCTCGACGAACAAAAGAGAACTTTTTTTTATTATTTAACCTTTCTTTAATTTTTATTTTAAAGTTAACTCTCGCCGCACTTTATTTCCAATTTTGACTCTTTTGGTCACGCCACCACCCGTGATGTGACAAAACAATACTGTCACGCCACAGAATAAGTCCTCAAAATAGCACTTTTGGTCCACGCCACCTGCTTCGCGTGACTAAATAACATTGTCATCATGCACGTGGTGGCGTGACAAGAGCGTGTCCCAGATACGGCCAGCGTGTGATATTGTTTTATCATGTAAATCGTGCGGGCGTGACCAAAAGCGGTCATAATTGGAAATAAAGTCGTCGAGTTAACTTTAAAATAAAATTAAAAAAAAGATTAATTAATAAAAAAATTCAATAAAAGACTGAATCTCAGAAGTATAACAGGTTGTCTAGTGCGAATCAGAAATTGCCTTTTCACTGTTGTTACCGCCACCTATGGGAAGTCTCCAGATAAACCTGCACAGTGCACTTTGCTTGTCAGGCCGCAGAGCAGAAGTAAAAGTCGCGCGTCTTTTCACGCGAATAATCGTCACATGAAGGAGAGGAGGTGAGGAGGCCAGCGAACGCGTGGGGGCATCCGTACCGTCCGATGCCGTCCTCTCGTCGCTCCGACGGGCGTGCGCTGCCAAGTCACAAGTGGGCACTCCGGCCGACAGGTGGGCCCGGCATTGCTCGACCCGGACCCACCTGTCACCGAGAGTACTGTGCTTCTTCCCACAGAGCAAGAATGGGCGCACCGACAGCGGGCGCACGTGGAGGGTGGGGAGCCGTCCACGTCGGCACGTCACAGGATTCTTCGCTTGACAGCTTCCCCGAGCGGATCGCAGTACGTGATCGGAAAGGGACGCCGTAACCTACGACCTCTGACCCGGAGAGGTGCGAGTGGGGCCCACCCTACCAGGCGACGCGCCACCCACCGGCCGCCCACCGGCCACAAAACGCGGCGGCGTCGCAACCACGGACGTACTGATGGGACTGTAGCCAAATAGCCCGCGTATTTACAGGCCTGCGGGACTGCAGATCACTGAGTCTACAGGTTACAGGTAGTAACTCCTTTTTTTACCCTGTGACTGGTATAATATCAACGTATTCTACTCTACAAGAATTGTATTTGCCAGATTAGATGACTTATTGCCTTCTACTATCGCATGGTTCCACCAAGAAAAAAAAATACAGTTCGTTGCTCTGTTCTTTCTTAGTTTGGACTTTGGAGTCTTACTGTTTCTTTTTTTTTTTTTTAAGTTTGGACTTTGGAGTATCTGATGGTACTGAAGGATTAAAAGAAAGCGGATATACAACGAGTGTCCGGACGTACGATGGAAAACTTCTCATCGTACACTCGGGAGCAATATACGTGAACCCCACATCCGTAACATTTGTAATCAACATATGCAACAAAGCAGAAGAATTGCAGCGGCAATGTCAAAAAAATAATTGAAATATTTATTTTCACACCCAAATTGGATGAAACTACGAGTATACAATTTAGTAGCAAACTAGTTCGGGAATTCCAAACAAATTAATTTACACTGTTACAACATTGCAACATTTGAAAACACCTGTGACAACATTTTATAATTACTCATGCAACAATTAGAGACGTTGTTTGCAACAAATCAAAAATATTACACAAGATTTCCATAATTTGTACCCAAAGTTTCTCATCAAACAAATTTAGAATGTTACAGCACCGCAACATTCAAAAATAATAATTGCAACATTGTGCAACCAAGGATGCAACAACCACAACCACTAGTACATATTTCTTGCAACAAATAGATTAAAGGGTTGCAACAGTAGAGCTTGGCTCCCCGCCATGGTGGCCGCGCCTTGCGGCACTACTCAGTCGTGAGTGGAGGGTGGCGGCTCAGCTAGAGTAGAACTCATTGGAGCGATGAAGAGACCAAAAGGAGAGAAACACAGGGCAAGGCTACTGAATGAGAGAGAGGGGGAGGGGGGAGGGGAGAGAGAGAGAGCAGGTGGTAGGAAGTGGATGAGGAATGTGTGGCTGAAAATCGTTCGATACGTTCGGACGTATGAGTGCTATCATTACTTAAAGAAAACAAACCAAACATTACAATTGTTGTCTTATTGAGAAGTCTTTCGGGGTCAGGGGGACAGTTGGTTAGCACCATGTGCGGTAGGCTAGTTAATCTGGGTTCAAACAATCCCTTCTTAAATATGGTGTGTAAGAGAATAAATCTTATCTCTCTGCGTGGTGCAAATTTTCTCTTGCAATTTTTGTTGTCGTTGTTTATATGATTCTCTTGCCATTTGGATAGGTATGTGAAGGCACCTACCCCTTTAACTCCGTGCGGTACTCTCAGTTACTGTGACCAATGGTTAACATTCAGGCGTTGCAAGACTCGTAGCTAGATCAACAAGACTTAACTGAAAATTGAAGCTACAAGCCTACAAGAGAGACTTGTCTTCAATCTAGCCTGATAGTTGGTTTCAAACAGTTCTGTCCCCATAGTGCTTTAATGATCTAGACACTTACGAGTAAGATCGCAAGGAAAAAGATGCATGATATTGTGCACTTCGTTACAGGGTTTCTAATCCTACGATGGCACCCGAATAAAGTTCATATCTTTGCCTGGCTTATCTTTTTATCACCAAATACTAAAGTTGATCGAGTTACTTTAATGTGCATGGATGCTCTTTGTGTTTCTAATACATCACACTGGGTTATATATGGTCTAAAAAGTAGAACCACCTAGCCCCTGACAAACAAATATGTGTGGACCATCCAAAAGCTCTGCTGTTCAACCTTTTTCAGTGATCACTGACTTGCATACGGAGATGGTGTAAGAATATTTTATTTACTTAATGTGGCCCATGTAATTTATCGAAATAATTCTAATAATGAGTCATCTAGCATGATGATTACTAGACTAAAAGACTTGGAATTATGGGTTTAAATACCTTCTTCTCTCCCTTCAAATTTATATGAAATGGTTACATGTGTACGCATTGAACTTGTTCCTAGCTTCTTGTCCAGATGGTTCGCACTAATAGTGCTCAGGCACCGAAGATGGCTGTTAAGTGCCAGTTAGTGATGTTGGCGTTGCATGTGGAAGTATGGCTCGGTGCAGTAAGAAGCAACTGGCATTTGTCTCTTGCCGGAGTGACGCACTGCTCCGGAGAAGCATCTCTTGGTGCAGTATAAATGAGTGCCATTCTGTGTATTCCATGCCCGGCGCAAGTAGGGGTGTAAGTGGGCGCGGACTGTTCGTGAATCCATTAAACCCGTACCATATAAAACAATACGTGAGTATTGGTGGTGTAAGATCGAGGAGGCCGACTAGAGAGGGGTGAATAGGCAGTTTTAAAATTTTCTTTGGCTAAAACCGATTTCTAATGCGGAAGCTAACAACAATACGGTTTTACACAATTAAAGCCTAAATCAACTAGTCTTTACTAAGTGCAACAACAACATAATACTATTTATAATGATAGCAATCATATAAATATATGTAAGCAATTTAATTCTAGGAATGTGAATTGCAATAGAGTAAAACACAAGAAGAACAAACCATAAGGACACAATGATGTTTTACCGTGGTGTTCGGAGATTTGCAAGTCTCCTCTAATCCACGTTGAGGTAAGCCCAAACCACCTCCGTGGTAAGTCCAACCACTTGGACCGGCTCCAACACGAACCAACACATCGATCCACTCGGGGTTGTTCTTCCTCCACTCCTAAGATGGCGAGCATCAAACCACTCACACAAAAAAACTAGCCGTTGGAGGAAAGATGCTAAAAAAATTCAGCACAAGCAGTAGTACTGTCGTTCATCGGCTGGTACTACCGTATTTCAACCGACTGCACAGTAACGGCTATAAAAGCCTCTAAACTAGCTGTTGAAAAAGTGGCACGGTACTACCGCCGTTGATCATGTAGTAGTTCCGCTCTCCGGTCATTTCGATCTCATAGAGCGGCACTACCGCTTCCCTTAGAGGTCCCAAATTGGCATTGACTGGAAATAACGTTCCGCCAACAAATATACGGAAAGACTGGGTTGTAGTAGTTCCGCCAAAGGATTTGCAGTCATACCGCTACGCGGTAGTTTCACCAAAAGAACTCCGGTACAACCGTTTCTCAAGTCCGACCGGACCACTTGGTCCGACCTGACCAGCTCACCCGATCGGAGCACACGATCGAACCACACATTCGGACAGTCTAAACGTTCAGCGGTAGTTCCGCCAAGAATACGTGATCATACCGCGACATGGTAGTTCCTCCAAATGAACTCTGGTACTACCGCTTCTCAAGGGAGCAAACATGCTCCAAACAGGTCTCTCTTTGGAAAACACGAACCGCCAACTAAGGTTCGGTCCGACCGGGTTGCGGTAGTACCGTGCCACCTTCCCGATCATACCGCTATGCGGTAGTACCGCCAAGAGAACGTCGGTACTACCAACTTTTCTGAGAAAAGCATAATTGCTTTCGCTTCAACTCAATTTGCAAAACACATTTGCCAATTGATGCAAACAATGGTTAAAGGCAAGATTCTCAACAAGTTGCAAAACACATTTGCCAACTTTTAGAATCAACGCCACAAGGAATAAGGTATATAGACTTAAACCATTTGCAAAACACATTCTCAAAACACATCATGCATAAGGATTATGCATGAGCTCTAACTATTTGCAAAACACATTCGCAATTATTGGCAACATGCTAACGAGAGCCAGAGCAAGCATAACGAGCTATCAACACATGACTAACTCAAGCTACTAGTCAAGACCTCTCTTAATAGTACGATAACCTATACTAACAATCCGGTCTCCAACCAAACACCAAGACCGGTAAAAGACTAGGAACACATTCTTAGCCCTAGCTAGTCATACCTTTGCCTTGAGCATCTTCTTAAAGCTTGATGATGCACATCTTCACTTCAAGTTTGGGTTCTTGACTTTGATAATCATCAACACATGATAATCTTCTTTACTTCAATTTCTTGACTTGAATATGCATCAACCCATGAAGCATTCTTTCACTTGACCTCCATCAACACATGATGGGTCATCTTTTGACTTGATGATCAACTCATGATCATCTCCTCTTCTTGAACATCATCAACACATGATGATTTCCCTTTCTTCGAGATCTTGATACGTATCAACACATGATGCATCATTTATTCCAAGCTCTTGACTTCAATATCATCAACACAGGATGATCTTCTTCACTTTGGGATCTTGACTTGAACATCATCAACACATGATGATTTCCTTCATCTCGAGTCTTGACTTGATGATGATCAACTCATGATGTCATCCAAAGTCTCCAACCTCATGGAACATAACCTATTCATCCAACTCATGAAAAATGTTAGTTCCACAAAATTATTGTTATTAATTATCACAACATACCATTAACTCATAATGGTGGGGATAAGATACTTCAATCTTTCCCTCTTTGGTAATTGATGACAACCATCACAATTGCAAATAATTGAATATTAAATCATATGAGTATATATAAACTACACAAGTTTTGTATACTCATATGATATGTTTCAAAGTAAAGATCCTTAATATATGTGGATAAAGGAATAAGGATCAATGCTATTGAAACCACAAAACATAGAGTGAACTCCTAAATGTGTGCATACACGAATGTGTAATAAAAAACATAAGCACATATTAAAGTTAGACTTTTAGTGGAGTTCAACCTGTATTTTTTACCCGAGGAATGCAACAAGATATAGGAATAAGATGTCGAATTCATACCTCTTTGATTTTCACCTTTTCATCCAAATAAGACTACACAAGAGGTATATCAATAAAAGTGTTAGTATCACAAATAGATTTGTCATTAATAACCAAAATACTTCATTAACTCATAATAGTGGGTCTATATTCTTCAGGTGGGCCAACTCAAAAATTAAGTAGGTTCTTGCGGGACGTCCATATATCCCACTATGTGGCTGCATATCCCACTACTTCACTTGGCCCACTAAGAGGTCACATGAGTTTCACACGCTCGATTCGGTGGTTACCCAATCCTCATCACCTTCGACTCAACGTCTTCGTCTCCTCAACAACAGGGGTGTGCGGCGGCGGCAAATTCGGCAATGTCGTTGCGGTGGGCTAGAGAGAAGTGGCGTGGCAAATCAAGGTTGGTGAAGCCATACATTGGGGGCATCTTTATTCCTTCTTGATTCTTCTGTCTCTCAAAACCCTATTATCTAATGCGGCATGGAGGATGGCAAGAGCTTATTGTCAGGTGCAGCCGACCTCGTTGAGAAGTTGGTAGGGCTCTCTGCAAGCGGTGGGGAAGAGCCGCACGTTTCCTGATGCTCGGCGGCAATATTGAGCAACGGCAGCCGTGGCTTTCACTTTCACATACATGAAGCTGCGAAATACTGATACAACAACAGTCAACAAACAATTGATTTATGGTCTCAGTGAGCAAAGCAGTTGACCGTGAAGTTGTGGGCTTCATGGGCGCCGTGTTGCCCCCATAAAAGCTTTATGGGCTGCTGCATTGACCCGTATAAAATCTTGCGGCCAAGTGGGCTAGTCCGCAATACGTCTCACTTTCATCCTTAGGCGCAAGCAAGTAACAGTACACTATTCAAAGCATGCGACAGAAACATGAGAGAGTGAAGTATGTATGCATACGCATATATATACGTGATAAGTCTATCCGGTTCTCTAATCATCAGGGGGATGATAAACGATGAAGAGAGGAGAGAAAACACTAGAATAGGTACCCTATGGTGAAGATTCCGCATGGATCAAGATAGGTTTAAGGTATGTATATTAAAGTTATCAAAGGGTTGAATCAAATGTGTGCTTGAACGATCCTGGCTAATGGTTTCCGCTTATCATTTTCTTACAGATGGCATGAAGGTTCTTTGCAGCGCATAATGTGCCTCCTCCTGGCTTTAGCTTGCCTTTTGAGATACCCTCATAATCTATTCGACATCGCATATTCGACATCGCATTTTTATTTTTGTTTTTTGAGAGTATCGTGGATTTCTATTATTGCTTTTTGATACTCTGATCAATATTTTTATTGTTGTGCCAAATCCTTGTGAGATTTTTTGTTCATGCATGGCTGATAGGGGTGTTAATGGGTTGGGTTCAAACGGGTTAAATGGGTTGGGTTCTTGATTGGGTTGGTTTTGGATGGGTGACAACGGGTTGAAAGAGCTAATGGGTTGGGTCGGGTTGGGTTTTCTCAAAGAAAGGGTTGGGTTGGATTGGTGTGGGTTCAAAAATATAGGTTCAGAACGGGTTAAACCCGCGGGTTCAGAACGGGTTGAACCCGTGGGTGTTGCTAGTTCATCGGTCGGCGAGTAATGGGCACGCGACGGCGAGGCTCTGCTGCAAAGCTTTCTTGCGTCGCGGGTTGTGCTTCGGTGCTGCGGCCTCTTAACGGCGCGGCGGCGTTGGGCTTCGGTGTGCTCGCCATGGTAGACGACGTCGAAGACGGCGGGTCCTCGTCGGTGAGTCGCACTTGCTTGGTCGTCGTCTGCACCTCGCGAGTTGCGGATGGATCGGTAGTACCCCCCTCGGGTGCTTGGCGCCGAGGATGTCCTTCGCCGTACTTCCTCCAGTTGTGGCCGTCGTGGGCGGCCTCCGCGCTTGCCGCCGCCACCCCCACCGACTCGTCCACTTAGCGGTCGCCTTCCTGCGAAGAAACCAAGAATCCACCGCAATTCAGCAACAATTGGTCGCATTTCAATTATTCAATCCATCAAATGATCTGCTCTTCTTGACGATCAAGTAGCTCAGTTGAGCTCAGTTGTTTGTTTACCTCTTCTTGGTGTTGGTCTTGAAGAGCTGGTTGGAGACGTCGCTGAGGGGGCTGGGTGTGCCAGAGAGCGACGGCGTCGGCGTGTCGGGGAAATGCGTAGCGGACCTGACGATGCCGAAGTGGCTGACGTCCGACACGTTGGCTAGCACCACCACCTACTGCTCGCCCCCCGTCGACGGGGAGGAGGAGGAGGAGTCGCCGGGGGATTTGAGCTCCAGCAGCGCCGGGTAGGAGATGGAGGAGGCGGCCGGGTAGGAGACGGGGAGGCGGCCGGGTAGGAGCTAGAGGAGGCGGCCGGAGGAGGAGCCAGGGGCCGGCGGCGAAGGTGAACCCCAGCGGCGGCGTCGGGTTGAGAGAGAGAGAGAGAGAGAGAGAGAGAGAGAGAGAGAGAGAGAAGAAGTTTTGGGGAGAGGATGAAGAAATGGGGATAAAGCCAGCCGGGAGAGGAAGAAATGGGTTAGGGGGGAGGAGGAGTAAGATGGGATGGGTTGAAAATGGGTTAGAAATGGGTTGAACCCATATTGAGGAAATTGGGTTGGGTTGGGTTGGGTTGGAGTTGTATATGGGTTGGGTTGGGTTGGATTTTAGAGGTGGAGTAGTGGGTTGGTCTGGGTTGGGTTAATGTGCTGTATTGAATTGGGTTGGGGTGGGTTTGGGTTGGGTTTCAACCCATTAACAGGCCTAATGGCTGATAATAAGCTAATAATACCTACCTAATCAAGTTGCTGTCCTACTGGATGGAGTACTTTGTAATATAGTATCAATTAGACCCTCGGGTTGCATGATGCGGATCGAGTGACCAGCGCAGCGCACATGGGGAATTTCTTTGCAGAAAAGATGAGGCGACCTGAATTCAGACCGTTCCTAAGTAGGGTGGAAACAAGTGTAAAGAACATGCCAGTTAAATTTTAACTGATTTAGCCTCTTTTTAAAACACAATAGTAAAACTAACCCTCTCATATTTGAAATGACAAAAATAACATACCTACCGTGCAAAATCGCTACAACAGACCACGTGCCGCTAACCCAGTCCACGGAAAGCCAAGTGTCAAACTCTCTGCCCAAGACAGACGGCCTACTGTGCACTTAGACCTAGTAGGCCACCTACTGCTAACCCAGGCCATGGCAGTGTTGGTAGACAAACAACCCATTTTTTGTCATTTCGGGTTTTAGAGGACTAGTTTTGCTATTGCGTTTCAACAAAGTCTCAAGAGATTCTTGTACAGAGAAATTATTTAGTTTTATATCGAACAATTTGCTGAAGTTCCTTGCATAATGCAGGGTGCAAGCTAGCTTAAGAGAGAGATGGGCCTGGTGTTGCACATTATATTAGGCTACTGTTCTTACACTCAAGCTCTAAATCTCGGCCCGCAGCGGGGAGGGAGCGGAGCGCAGAGGAGTGGAGAGGTGGGAGGTCGACGGGGAGGCGGTCGGAGACGAGGGATGTGAGGACCCCGGTTTATTAGGCTTGTAATACTTAGTCATCTATTGACCCTAGCATTACAAACATAATAATCCGTGTCTTCGAGATATGTATACTTCCCAGAATGCAGTATACACACCCCTTTACAAAATCATGCATCAATTCCATTCAAGACATAGAACCAAAGCACGACTAGAATAAAAGACATACAATAAATAGAGTTATTACAAAAGGGGCCGACCGGCCAAATACAACAATAAAGATAACACAGCGGAAGCAACATGCCATAAGATGGCGATGAACAAAAGAGAGCCACGAGGTTTGCCTTTAGCCCACAAGGCAACCAACCAAGACGCCTAGCTCGATTCCCAACCCATGCACATCTCACAAAAGTAAAGCCCTTTGGGCTCTACCTCCTCTGCAACAAAATTATTAAGCAAAGCAAATGAGTACAAAAATGTACTCGCAAGACTGACGTGTAGTATAACAGAACTATAAATAGCTACATGCAAGCTTTATTTAAGTGGATGAGGCTTTGGACTCATTTTAGCATAAAGCAAGCTTTCATTTGCAATAATGTAATAGATTGAAAGCAATTTTGACAAAGCATTTTAATTTGTGAAGAACATGATACAACAATAATAACAACAAGGACAACTTGGAAGTGACTAACCCAAGTCACCACAACAATAGCATGAATTATCCAATTCATACCACCCATCAAGTTTTAATTAAGTGTTTAGTCTAGTTCTTGTGGGAAATCACCAAGCGTGTCCATAACCTAGGACGAGGCTATTCGAATAGTTTTAACCCTGCAGGGGTGTACCAATGTACCCACACGCCAGACCGTCTTTTCGCCACATGATTTAGCACACTTCCTTTGGTATGCCGGCACGGCTAAATCCTACAAGACATTTCCAATGGATGATGCTAATTAAGAGCCGCAACCCACGGGGACAAGGACACAATAAACAGCCTAACCGGTCTGCTAATGCTCCCTTCCCAACACCACACACACATTTTATTTTTAACACACCCACCGACCAGCTCATAATTAACACCTCCCAAAGTACTTAGTCAAGAGAGGTCCCATATCCCCCTCGTGTGGTTAGCACGCAAAAGTGCTTGGATCAATGGCGCAAGTAACTCGGTCCTTGGGGACTTAGGCACCATTCCGTTCACACCCAATAAATCACACCAACATCCATTGTGCCCAAGTCAAACAGTTTTGTTTTCATTTTTGTTTATTTACAAAGTAACAAGCACAAGATGGACATAATGGAATAATAGTTTTTGTGTGATCAAGGTCATCAACATAATATCGACAACCGCCCATTTCTACCGTTATCTAAGCATTGCTAAGTATTATCAACGTAACTACTAAGCGATAAGAGTCCATCCATCGAACTCTAAATCGCAGCAAGATAATCCTAGGCTTAGTAGTAGAGATTGAACATTTACCTACAGAATATGCATCTATAGGATTACTAACGACATTTTAACACAAAGTAGCATGCATACATATAAGTGAAACAAAGTATTAAGCTTTAAAGTAATGGGACAATAATGGGATATGATCAAACTGCTTGCCTTGCTGGTTTTGCTCAATAAATTGCTGAGGATCACTCACGGGTTCGAAGCACTCGTCGGCACCTAACGAAAAAGCGAAAATAATCGATAAGAACGACGAAAACCACAAAGACAGCACAGCAAACAAACTCCAAATGCTCTGAAATTTCTACAGCAACAAAAGGATTATTTTTAGGGAATTTAGCAACAAGAACCAATTGATTTGGATTCTTAATGCAAAAGATATGAGCAAAACAATTCTGCTCAGCCCTAAAAATACAAACTGCCACTATTCACTAATTTAATTATTTGGCAACATTTTCTAGAGAGGTGGTGATACTGAGATTTTTACTGTAAAACCAGCACCTCATGAGATGAATAACACAATTGAGTTCATCTCATTTGGAGTTATTATGCATTTTCTATAATTTTTCAAAGACAAGAACTTGAACAAAATTAAAATGCACAAGTAAACTTTTTGAAAACAGTGACATGCCTAAATCCTATTCTAACATTTAGTGCACTAACAGAGGAATCCAACAAAGTTGGATTCACTCAAAAATACTCTACTGAGAATTACTTATGCAATTTACAAGTTAAATGAATTTTTAATGAAACATTTAAAGTTAGTTTTGAAATTTACTTACAAAACCATTTTCTGGAGCTGAACTGGGCTCATAACTAATTTTAGGTTAGAGTCTGGTCCAAACCAGAGCTGCAGCAATTTGAATCACCTTATTTGGATTTAAATTGAATTAGTTATGCATTTTTAAAGTTCATACCTTTTTCAGTTCATGAAATAACAGTTCTCTGGAATTTCTTAAAACCACCAAGGCAGGAGAGGACATGAGCCCTAGATCTTAAATCTAACGGCTCAGACCTCCCAGCTGACCAAGCGCACGCGCGTTCGCGAAGGTCCAGAGGTCATGGGCCGTGAATCTTGGATCCAACGGTCCATGTCCTCCCAGCAACGTGCACGCACGAGCAGAGGGGAGGTCGTGGCCGTTGATGTCGCATCCAACGGACCACAACACGGGAGGGAGGACCGGAGCGGCCCAGATTAGCGAGGAGGTCCTCAGCGGTCGAGATGACCTCGAGGAGGTCCTACGCGAGGTCTTATCGTCCGCTGCACCTCCGGGGAGGTGCAGGCGGCCAAGATTGCGCAAGGGAAGGTCCTAGGCGTTCAAGATCTCCTGGAGGAGGTCTTGGATGGCCCAGATCCAGCGCCATCGCGCTTCAGCGTCTTGACGCCGCAGCAGACGAGGAGTAAATGCGCGGGACACAAGGAGGTCGGTAGCGATGTCTTAAATGCGCGACAAAGGCGGATTAAAAGGCGCTTAAGGCGAATCCAATGATTAACGAGGTTAAGCAATGATTGGCGCATTTAAGGGGAGGATCTTTGTCTTAACGGCACGCTACCGGGCGTCCGTTCGACAAGATCCTCAACGCAAAGATGGGGTCATTGCCGCGATCACAGACCTCATGGCGACCACCAATGGTACCAACGTGTGCGCAATAGTGTTGCACACACCATGGACCTCCTCTCAACGGCGGCGACGGCTTTGAGCGCCGGCGAGCCGGAGGGGAGCACAATGGCCCAACACGGCCAAAATGACAACAGCAATATTTGAGCTCCGCAGCGACATACAAGCATGGTGCCCAGCCTAAGGATTACCAGGGGATTACCTGGGGGTCCAGAGGTACGGAGGAGGTCGTGGAAGAGGAAGAGACCGGCGCCGGGGAAGAAAGGTGCTCCACGGCCAACGCACCAACTCCAAGCTCCACTTTGTCCACCTCTGTAAATGCCCAAACTAAACAAGTTAGGACTTGGTCACAGAGAACATGGCACAAATTGAAGCACAGAGAAAGAGGGGAAAAACTCCAGGACCCTTATCCACCGAGGAGCTCCAAGCTCCAACAATGGCGGCCAAGGAGAGCTTCGGGTGGTTTGAGTTTACAAGCACAGAGGTGCAAGCAAAGGCGGCAATGGTGTGTAAAAGAAGCCAAAGGCAACAGTGGGGAGGTTTTATAGCCAGGGCAAAAGAGGTCATGGACCACGGGTTAAGCTCATGGTGAGCTTAGCCCATGCGCGGTCCATGGCTTGGACAGGACAAGGGAGGTGACAGGGAGTAGGTTAGGGCATGGGCTAGGGGGCGGAAAGACTGCCACGCATTTAATGCTTGCAGGCTCAGAGCCGTTGGACAAGACAAGGCGCTGACCTTGCCTATTGCCATGGCACACGCACGCGCGCCCAAGCTAGGAGAAGAACAGGGCGAAGCTCTCCACTACTGGATTAAGAGGATGTGGAGGTCCCAGCCCATGGATGCGATTTGAGTTTGAAACAGTAAGTTTTTAAGTGACTGGAGGAGGTCACAGCCCTCCGATTTGGACTGGGGAGGTCGTGGCCCGATCGGATCGCTGGTCATAAGTCGAAAAAGGGACAGAGGTCAAGGCGTTGGATCTAAATCAGCAGTGCGGACCTCTGGGAGGACTTTGTTGGCGCTCTTGCCAAAGCACGCGGAGGTCATGGCCTTTAGACTTAAATCCAAGGGCACACAACAGATGGGGAGGTCTGTAACGTCCCGTTTCTCTTAAGTTTCTTGCCTGGTTTTCAAAATAAAAGTAACCATTTGGCTTTATTGAGAATCCAAAGCTTAACCTGACGTTTAGAAATTTGGAGAGTTCAACTGGAATTAATCAAACCTTAACTAAGCTCTTTGTGGGTTTTCCTTCTTTGGTTGTGGCTCTCTGTGGTGTCTTCTTGCCCTTGGGGTCATTGGTTCTCCGAAGCCTCTCTGTGTGCCCCTGGTTTGTCTCTTCTCTCTTAACTTCCTTTGTTGGTTTGAATCTCTTTGAGATCCAGACCTCTCTCTTATCTCCCCTCTGTTCGAACCTCTCCCTTGCTTGGGGTTTTCCTGTCAAGGACCCGGCTCGGGTTTGTGTTTCAAAACCTCTTTGGTCTCTCCAAGCCACACTTGGCTTTGCTTCTTTTGGACCTCCCCGTGGACCTCTCCACGCTCTCTTGGAACCCCTGAGTTCTCTTGGGCGCTCCAGAGTTTCTCTGGACCTCCCAGTGCTCTTTTGGGACCTTCTTAGACCTCCTCGTGGCTATTTGGACCTCCCTTGTGTTCAAATAGACCTCCCTCTGTCCCTGTAGACTTTTCTGTGTCCTTCAGACCTCCTCCGCGTCCTTTAGGACCTCCCCTTGTTGAGATCTGGCCGTTAGGACCTCCTCTCTGGAGATCCTAGCCGCACAGACCTCCCCTTGTTGAGATCTGGCCGTTAGGACCTCCTCTCTGAGATCCTAGCCGCATGAGACCTCCCCTTGTTGAGATTTGGCCGTTAGGACCTCCTCTCTGAGATCCTAGCCGCATGAGACCTCCCTTGTTGAGATCGGCCGTTAGGACCTCCTCTCTGAGATCCTAGCCGCATGCCTCTCCTTGTTGAGATCTGGCCGTTAGGACCTCCTCTCTGGAGATCCTAGCCGTCCAGGTCCTCCCTTCGTTGGATCTAAACGTTCCGATCTCCTTAGGTCCAAGACCACCTTAGCGCTTGGACCCATCTTTGATTCTTGTGGCTGTATCGCTTAAGGCTTTTCCCTCATTACCTTAGGACCGTCCGTCTTGTGTTCGGATGGCCCGATCCTAAGAACACGTTAGCTTGGTCGAACGTCCCTTTCTCTCCTAGCCGTCCGATTCAAATCGACGGCCTAGTCCGATTGGTATGTTCGCTCGGTCCGAACGGCCCCTTTGTTTTGCACCCTTCGATCTTGATCTGATGGCTCAATCGCGAGGTAACGTTTGGATGGTCCGAACGTTCCTTTCCTTTTGGGCCGCCCGATTCCAATCGAACAGCTTTGCTTTGCTGCGTGTTTCCCTTTGTTTCCAGGACCTCTTCTTGGTTGTTTTGCAAAGACCACCTCCTTGATCCTTGCTGGTCTTTTGTAAAGACCACCCTCCTAACCTTGAATATTCCTGTTGGTCAGGACCTCCCCTGCACCCTTTGATCTGGACCGTTGAGGTCCTCCCCTTTGAGATCTTGACCCTTAGACCTCCCTTGTGCAGGTCTGAGCGTTAGGACCTCCTCGTGGTGAGCTTTGAGGACCTCTTGTCCAGGACCTCCTCTTGAGTCCTTGGACCTCCTGTCTAGGACCTCCCCCTCTGAGTGTCTTGGACCTCTTGTCCAGGACCTCCTCTTGAGTCCTTGGACCTCCTGTCCAAGACCTCCCCCTCTGAGTGTCTTGGACCTCTTGCCCAGGACCTCACAGTGGTCTTTGGCTGGGATGACCCTTGCGGTGGGGCCACCTCTTTGATCAGTGGTGCACCCTTTTGACTGGCCCCACTTGCCAGCCTCTCTCCACCTTGCAATTATTGCTTTTGCCTCAGATCTCTGTGCGCATTTAATAGGTGTCGAGTCACATTAAATGCAGTCACATCTGAGGTACTTTATTTTAATTCTTTTAGGGCAAGCCCTGCCCTAGTTGCCCCGATTGCCAACACGTCACTGAGTTTCCTTGTGGTGCAAACTACCAGTCGCTATATAAAGCACAGGAGGCGAGCCTTTGTAACCTTTGCTCATTCCTTCCTTCACTGCCTCCTCTGCTCGGTTTCTTCCTTGCATAAAACCTTCCCAGGGAGCTCTTTGAGGTGTGTTAAGCCTCTTGGTTTCCTTTTGGTGAGTTGGTTTGAGTCCTTCTGGTTCTTTTGAAGTTCTTTGGCTTAGTGTGGTTTTGCTTATTTGGTTTTCTTGAACGTGTAGATCACGAGATTGAGGAGATCTTGGACCCAGCTCTCTCTCTTGAAGGCTCTCCACTACTTGACCAAGGCAAGCCACGAGACCTCCTTTTGATCATCTTGAACCTAGTTTTGCAAATGTATTTCGGTTTTACTTTATCATGCATGGCTATGTTTATAAGAAAATAGTTTGGACTGTAGTTACTTGCCTACTTGCTGTTATGCCTCCTTCATACCTTGTCTCCATGATGTTGTCATGTTCACCTTGTGAGCCTTAGGGTGGATATTTAGTTGGTGTTCTTTGTTATTTGCCAACATGGGGGACCATAGGTCTTTGTAGCCTTGCTTAGAATACGTGGTTTGGTCATATCATGCTTCATCTCTAATAATCTTGACTAATGACTTATGAAATGTGTGGTTGGTGCCACTGTTGAGTAGCTATGGCAGGACACCTAAGCCGTGTTGGCCGTGGTGTGAGATCACTTGGTTAAAAGCACAGTGCCAAGGCGGGTGGTCTTTTGGCATGGGTTAATACAAATGGTTTCTTTGAGGCAAGAAGGTAGGGAGTGAGTAGTGGGTGCTATGCAGTGGGTTTGTGGAAGTCTTGCCTTAGCACAATTAAGGACTTCACTTTGTGTCATCGAATGGGCCAAGCAGTTGCAACCACAAGATCATTTTATGGGAATGGTGCAGGCTGAATAATTAGCAATGAGATGGCTTGGGGCTGTTGTGGTTGGCGTGTGATTAGTTGGCGCAGAGGGGCACCCATAACCACAGTGGTTTCTAGACCCTTTGGAGGGATTCTGAAACCTTAGCGGGCGGCAGAGTCGAGTTCAAAGCTTGGTAAAGGCCTTGTCTGCGCTCTCTAGGCCGCTCACCTTAGGAAGTGAGCAAGGGTGGCCGGAACCCGCCCCGCTAGAGAGATCGTGGATTGTGGGTAAAGTTGTACACCTCTACAGAGTGTAAAATCTATTCAATAGCCAAGTCCTTGGTCATGGACATGCTTTCGGTGAAATGGTGCAAGGGTAGCTGTTTCAAAAGCTTGTGCCACCGGACACTTCCGCGAGATGCCTTGGCTTTGCCTCGAAGAGACCTTGGCCGGCTCGGAGGGGTCAAGGTTGGCTCGGAGTAGTGGTCGAGGGGTTGGTTTGGACCTCTGGAGTGGGTGCTCTGGAGTGGGTTTTGGGTAAGGACACAGTCACGGGTGTGACCGGAACTCCTTCATTTTGTTGTGGTGTGAGTTGGTGCTCACTCCACCTTTTAAACATCAAAAGTATTATGTACTATGATTTTACCTTCTTTGCTTTTCAATCTGTTACTATTATTATTGTTCAAATCGGCTTTGCATAAACTAACCATCTGACCCTCAATTGGTAAGCCCTTGCATGATTATTATTGCATCTTTGCTCTCGTGACTTCTTGAGTGCATTCCAAGTACTCATGGCTTAAGCCCTATGTCAAAGCAGATTATGAGGATGATCAAGTGCGAGGCGGTCTGAGACCTCTTCGAGGAGGAGTTCTTGACGACTAAGCTACCTAGGGCGTCCTCCACCCGACGACTGTGGTGCTTGTTGGATGGCCTTTATGTGTTTTGGTGTTTGAGCCCTAGAGCTCCTTGTTGCCGAGTTGTAAGTCCTCGTTGGTTTTGTAAGCCCTGTGGCGGACCTCTTGTTAACAAACTTGACCTTAAGGTCTGTTATATATTAAGTTTATTTTGCTGCTTCATCTTTGTTGACCTCGTGGTTGCGATATTGGCTTGTGTTCTTGTGTGAGCTAGCTCTGTTGTCACAGGACTAACTTCGGTTACTGAGGGCAGGACCACCAGGAGGTCCTCGTGACTTAGCTCGGGAGGTCTGTCGGACCTCTCTAGTGATGTACTTGGAGGCGCAGAGTGGTGTGTGACCAAGACCTCCAGGAGGTCTGTTTGACCTCCTGGGAGGTCAGTGGCGGGCCAAGACCTCTAGGAGGTCCTCAAGACCTCCTGGGAGGTCCTGGTAGACCTCCTCGGTATTGCACCATGCGGTGCTATCGCTCCTCCTTGTGGTGGCTCCGCAGTAGTAAAAAAAAAAGGGGTCCTCCCGGACCTCCTATGGTGCATCACAGGGTGGGTCGTCACAAGGTCATAGGCGCTGCGCAAAGCGCAAAGGAGGTCATGGCCGTGAGATAATAATCCAACAGCAACGAGATGATATTGGAGGTCGTGGCCTTTAGATCTGGATCTAATGGCTACGACCTCAACAAAGTGGGAGGTCAAGTCGCCACGATTAGCGAGAGGAGGTGGTGAGGCATTGGATCGATCCAGCGACTCGACCTCAATTAGGTGGGAGGTCGAGAGGTTTAACAGCGAGGGAGGTCGGGGCCTGGATCTTTGATCCAACGGCACAGGACCTCGATGGGTGGAGGACTTGGCGCTTGACAATGAAGGGAGGTCATGGCTGTTGGATCTGATCCAACGGCTATGACCTCATGTTGATGGGAGGACCTCATTTGTGATGGTTTAGGAGGAGGTCGTGGTGTTGGATCTGAATCCAGCGGCTCGACCTCAACAGTGGAAGGGAGGTCTGTTGAGCTGAGGAGGTGGTTGGGTTGGACCCGCTTTGCCATGCGGCTCACCCAAGGAGCATGTATGGTTTTGGAATTTCAAAATAAACCGTTGAGACTTAGCAGAATTATCTGGGATAGCAAAACAACTCCAAATTTTATGAAATTTTAACTGGAGCTTGCTGATATCATGATTAACCTTACATAAATTTTCCAGAGGTTTTTATGCATTGCATTTTTCTCAGGAAATTCTTTAAGGCTGTTCAAGAGTTAGATTTACCTCCAAAAATTATCAAACAAGTTTTATAACTTGTGATATTTTTCAGAGGGGTCCCACATAATCTATAGGACCAAGGAAAGATATTTCCAAGGGTTTGCCAAAAGATTTTGAGACAAGTTGAATAAGGGTTGGACTTTAGTCCACATGAGGTTTAGGTTTTTGAACTCCACAACTTTTGATAAGAATTTTTAGAGGAGTTCAAGAGTTTCAAGGTGTGAGAAAAGGTTTTTATTTCTACATATTTTCTTACATTTGAAACACACACCTGTTTATACATTTGGGATGTTACAAGGGAGATGGAGGGGAAAGAGGAGCGTGGGAGGCGGAGGCGAGCTTGAGGATGTAGATGGGATGGGATCTGGCGCTGGGGTAGGGAATTGCTAGGCAGGAGAAGTGAGGGGGTGTGGGGGAAATGACGAGTCGGCGGCGCGGTAGGGACGTAGGGTTAGGAAATGGCTGGGGGCCTCGGGCGTTGGGCGCTAGGCGTCTCGGCGAATGGGCCCTGGATGCTGGGCCTAAGGGCATGGCCGCATGGGCGACTGCAGTGCGGACTGGCCTTCGTGCGGCCTAGTTAAGTAGACACGGTGAGACACAACGAGCCAAGTTCGGCTCGCAAGCCGCTCGGGCTTGGCTCATTTTTTTCACAGAGCTAGAAAGTGGACTCAGCTCGGCTCAAAAATTCACGAGCTCGAGCTGAGCTGAGCCAGCTTGGCTCACAACGAGCTCGACCAGGCTCGTGAGCTTCGAGCTATTTTTCTAGCCCTATCTAGCGTGATGATTACTAGACTAAAAGACTTTGAATTATGGGTTTAAATACCTTCTTCTCTCCCTCAAATTTATATGAAATAGTTACATGTGTATGCATTGAACTTGTTCCTAGCTTGTTGTCCATATTTTTTTTAGATAATGGAAGAGCAAAAAACTGTCCCGCCTTCTACATCCAAGATGCACACAACCTATTTTATTTAAGGATTAAAGTGCCAAAAGTACCAAAGATAGTTAACAGTAGCTTGAAGCCTTACAACCAAAGGACGACTGAAAATTAAACTCAATCATTACTAATCCTGTGACTAAACTGCTACCCATGGAAATTTAAAATTTGCTTCGCCACAAACTCCAACCTGACGCTTCCAGCCAGCATAGCCTCCTTTTGGGTTGATTTTTGCAGATTTGCCTATGTACATAACCAATGCCCACTCGATAAGAGAACCTGCAAGGGATTTGTGATAGTCTTGTTGTCAAAAATAACCTCATTTTGACATAGCCAAATAGAACAGCATAAGACACTAGCTCCCACTAGTAGTTGTGCCTTTAATTTTTTTGGAAAACCAAATAACCAATTCTCAAACATATTTGCTATACTCACAGGAGGAGATAAATTAAAAGCACATTGAACAGCCCACCACGCAATGCGAGCAAAGGGGCATTCAATAAATAGATGCTGGATTGTTTCCTCTTTAATACAAAAACAACATTTTTTGCTTCCCCTCCAATTTCTCTTGAACATGTCTTTAGTTAATAAAACCCCTCTCTTGAGATACCAAAGAAAATTTTTCACTTTTAATGGAATTTTAATACACCAAAAGAAATCCCTAATGGTAACTCAAGTATTTCCAATTAGTGCCATATAGAAAGACTGTACCAAGGAAAAGCCAGACTTAGTCAAATTCCACCTGAAAACATCTTTTTGAGAGTTCAATTGCAAATTTGATATTTGCAAAATTAACTCATTCCAAGCATGTAACCTAGGTCTAATAATAGGTCTTCGAAAAGAAATATGTAGAGAGTTCGATCCCAGAATCGTTGACACTGTATCATTCTTTCTCCTCACTACATTATAAAGAGTAGGATATTGGCTTTTCAGTGGTGACTCGCCTAACCAAATATCTTCCCAAAACCTGGGTTGCATTCCATTTTTAACCTGGAATGAACCGAAGTGAAGAAATTGATCTTTAATTTTCATTAGACCCAACCAGAACTGGGAAGTCCTAGGTTTGTGAACCACCTGCGAAAGACTCTTCTCGCCCATATATTTCCTTGTCAGCAAAGATTGCCATACCTCTTCTTCATTAAGCAGCTTAAACAACCATTTCCCTAGTAAACTTTTGTTTTTAACGTCTAAGTTTTGAATGCCTAAACCGCCCAGCTCTTTAGGTGTGCACACTACACTCCATTTAGTAAGTCTATATTTTCGTTTATAGCTGTCACTCTGCTAGTAAAATCTGGATCGATAAAAATAGTCTTTTGAGAACATCTCTAGGAGCCTAAAAAAAAAGATAACATAAACATTGCCAGACTGCTGAGCACCGAATTAATAAGAACTATTCGTCCGCCAACAGATATTTTTTTTCCTTTCCAACTTCTAAGTTTCTTTTTGACTCTATCCTCAACCCCTTTCCAGTCACAATTCCGTAATTTTCTGTAGTGAATTAGAATACCTAACTACCTGAAAGAAAAGGCACCCACTATATAGCCAAATAACTGAGTATATTGTTGTTCAATTTCTTTGGCCTTACCGAAACAAAAAATCCCGCTCTTATGGATATTAATCTTTAAACCTGATAATTGTTCAAAGACACAAAGAATAAGTTTGAGATTTTTTGCTTGTTCTAAATCATTATTCAAGAAGAGTGTAGTGTCATCTGTATACTATAATATTGACAACCCATCATCAATTAAGTATGGAATTACTCCCGATAACTAACCTTCTTCTTTAGCTCTTAAAATAAAAATAGCAAGCATGTCCACAACAAGATTGAAAAGAATTAGGAACATAGAATCTCCTTGCTGAAGACCCTTTTGAGTTTGAAAAAAATGTCCAAGATCCTTGTTGTCCAGATGGTTCGCACTAATAGTGCTCATGCACCGAAGAGGGCAGTTAAGTGCCAGTTAGTGATGTTGGCGTTGCATGAGGAAGTTTGGCTCGGTGCAGTTAGAAGCAACTGGCATTTGTCTCTTGCCAGAGTCACTACCGGACACCCTCTCTTTGCCGAGTGCCTGCGGCACTCGGCAAAGCCCGAAATACACTCGGCAAAGGCTTTGCCGAGTGCGCCTTCGACAAAGGGCACTTTCGGCAAAAATTACTCGGCAAAAAAGCCTTTGCGAGTGCTTTTGTCGGGCACTCGGCAAAGCCTTTGCCGAGTGCCGAAAAAGCACTCGGCAAAGATTTACACTCGGCAAAATGAAAATACGAAAAAAACCCAAAAATAATACCAAGAGATGCTTCTCCGGAGCAGCGCATCACGTGACGCGCTGCTCCGGAGAAGCATCTCTTGGTGCAGTATAAATGAGTGCCATCCTGTGCATTCCATGCCCGGCGCAAGCAGCAGTACACTATTCAAAGCATGCGACAGAAACATGAGCGTGAATGCACAAGTGAAGTATGTATGCATACGCATATATATACACGTGATAAGTCCATCCGGTTCTCTAATCATCAGGGGGATGCTAAACGATGAAGGAAGAGAGGAGAGAAAACACTAGAATAGGTACCCTGTGGTGAAGATTCCGCATGGATCAAGATAGGATTAAGGTATGTATATTAAAGTTATCAAAGGGTTGAATCAAACGTGTGCTTGAACGATCCTGGCTAATGGTTTCCGCTTATCATTTTCTTACAGATGGCATGAAGGTTCTTTGCAGCGCATAATGTGCCTCCTCCTGGCTTTAGTTTGCCTTTTGAGATACCCTCATAATCTATTCGACATCGCATTTTTGTTTTTGTTTTTTGAGAGTATCGTGGATTTCTATTATTGCTTTTTGATACTCTGATCAATATTTTTATTGTTGTGCCAAATCCTCGTGAGATTTTTTGTTCATGCATGGCTGATAATAAGCTAATAATACCTACCTAATCAAGTTGCTGTCTACTTTGTAATATAGTATCAATTAGGCCCTCGGGTTGCATGATGCGGATCGAGTGACCAGCGCACATGGGAAATTTCTTTGCTGAAAAGACGAGGCGACCTGAATTCAGGCCGTTCGTAAGTAGCGTGGAAACAAGTGTAAAGAACATGCCAAGAGGTTTGAGTTTTTAACTGATTTAGGCTCTTTATAATGCAATATCAAAATTAGCCATCTCATACTTGAAATGACAAAATGAGTATATTTATCGTGCAAAATTGCCATGTCAAACCACGTGTCGCTAACCCAGTTCACGGAAAGTCACGTGTCAAACTGTCAACCCGAGACACAGAGAGCCTACCACGCACTTAGACTGCGGCAGACCACATGCCGCTAACTCATGCCGCGGCAGGGTTGGCAGACAAACACGCCATTTTTTGTTATTTCGGGTGTGAGGGGACTAGTTTTGCTATTGTGTTTCAACAAAGTCCCTAGAGGTTCTTGTCCAGAAGTTCCTTGCATAATGCAGGGTGCAAGCTAGCTTAAGAGAAAGGTGGGCCTTGTGTTGCACGTTACGCTACTGTTCTTACGCTCAAGCTCTAAATCTCGGCCCGCGGCGGCGCTGCACCGTCCACCTGCGCTACACCGTCCACCGTCCAAATCACCTGCGCAAACGAACGCCTCCGTCTCACCACGTTCTCCCCGTACGCATGACGGGCCAACCCCGCGGCATCGACTGCCTGAGCCGCGCAAAACCTCCCAAGGCCGCACGGGCGCGCGGCGTCGGCCTGGTGGGTTTTACTGCCGCTAGTCCGCGCCACCCGAGCCGGGATGGCGTGTACAAGGGCAGTGGTTTCTTCGTCTGGGCCGCGCATACTGCGCACTCCCGCGGGGGCCATTAGGTCGGCCGCGCCTTCGGTTCCGCGTAGCTGCGCCGACCAAATCCCCAAGCATATCACCGCTTGGGCCAGGAGAAGCAAACGCGTCCTGCTTGAAGCCGTTTTCTTGATCCATCTGGTCTGGAAATGAGCGCGCCACACCGATAAAGAGGTAGGACTGAAAACGGGGCCGCCCGATTCGATACTATGTCTAGAAAAAGTCCGCTCAGGTATAATTTTTTAGCCTTGGCCCATTCGATATTATAGTCATATCTAAAAAATCTCATGAAATATAGGTTAGGATACGAGAATAGCAATATCTATTCGAAATCTCATTTTTATCATTGCTTTTTGAGAGTATTATGATACTGTGATCAAGATTCTTATTCATGTGCCAAATCTTCGTGAGATTTTTTGTTCATACCAATCCCTAAGCTAATCAGATTTGCTATTTTTAAGTCGACTGAAATTTTCTTAAGTTTAAGTCAATTGTTGTGGTTGTTGGATTAGTACAGATATTGATGTGTTATATGATTGAATTTTGATCTTGTAGATAAAAATATGACTTTTTTAAAGAAAAATTCAGTAACTTACGATTGGACAATCTCTAAGCTAATAATACCTACCTAATCAAGTTGCTGTCCTACTGGATGGAGTACTTTGTAAGATAGTATCAATTAGGCCCTCGTGATGCATGATGCGGATCGAGTGGTCAGCGCACATGGGGAATTTCTTTGCAGAAAAGATGAGGCGACCTGAATTCAGACCGTTCGAAGCGTGGAATTCGAGTTTTTAATTGATTTAGAATCTTTTTGAAATACAATAGTAAAAATAGCCTCCTTGTACTTAAAATAACAAAAATAGCAACCTTATCATGCAGAATAGCTCGAGATAGGCGGTCTACTATACACCCAGACCACGGTAAATAGTAAAGGATAATCTGTTTTATCCGATATTCGTATCCGAGCAAACACAAATGTGGTAAGTAAAATCCGTATTCGAATAGCATTCGTATCCGTATTCGAAGTTATTCGTATCCTGGGAAAAAACCGGATAGTATCTGAAAAAACAAATACTATTTGGGAAAAACGAATACGAATGCAATTCGTTTTTTCCCGGATATGAATACGAATAATATCCCTTTTCTTCTCGGTCACGAATATGAATACGAATACTATCCTTTTTCCCCAGATATGAATACAAATACTATCCGAATTTTTCTCGGAGCATTTATGTTTTGACGGGGTCTTAATTTGATGCTGAATATGTGGCCGTTGGGTGTTGCTACGACCTGTGTAGACTGTAGACGTGTAGTCATGTTACATAAATTTGTTCTACCGAGATTTGTCGCAAAAGTTGTAGGATATTCGTGTAACATCCCAAAGTACTGTTACCAAAATAAAAATTAATAAAGCTATTATTTTAGTGGACTTTCTGAAATTTGAAAGAGTTTTATTGCTTTATTTGAATTTCTGAAGTTTTAAAAGTCAAAAGAATAAAATTTATTCAAGTTTTTTAAGTTCTATTTGACTTAAATTGAAAAATAAAAATTTAATTAACTTTTGGAATTTTCGGAATTTTAAAAGCTTTTCCTAAATATTTTAAAGCCAAATTAAAAGCCAACATTAAGTTAGAAATAATTTTATTAAGTCCATAATAACTCTAGGAATTTACGTGAATTTTATAGAATTTTTGGATTTATTTTGTTATTTTCTAAAGCCTAAATGATTTAATTTAATTATTTATATTAAAAATCAAAAAAATCCTCCAACACTGTTTTGGGCGAATCTCCTCGGTCAGCCCATTTCACCGCGCTTCGGCCCGGTTAGCGCTTTTTGCGCTTGCGCGCTAACGATTGTGGCCGTTGGATCAAAATCAACGACCACCCGCTTCTCCTCCCTCTTCTCTCATGCAGTGGGCCCGCGCCCTTCTTCCCCACGCCCTTCTCACTACTACGAAAAAGACCTTCACAGACGGTTCAACGCCATCACGCGGTTTTCGTGGAGCCGTGCGAGTTTATGGGTCGATAATGCATGAGGTCATCACGAGGCGGTTTCGAACCGTGCGTAATACATAATATCTCGAGCGGTTTCATCTACAAACCGTCAGTGATAGTCGACTATCACAGAGCGAGTCTCGTATATGCAACCGTCGTGATAATCGACTATCACAAACGCGATGCAGTATATGCAATAAATGCGTGATGATCGACTATCACGACATTTGCATCTACATACCGCTCTGTGATATTCTTTTGCGTGCTAAATCTATTTATATTTATTGGCTAGCCTCGGAAATGCTAGCCATGCCCTCTGAAACAAGCACATCCAATTAGCATTCATTGCGAAGCAAGCACATCTAATTTGCATTCAGCAGAGACCCGACGTTTATTAGGCTCATAATACTTAGTCATCCAATTGACCTAGTATTATCAACCAAATAAACCGGTCTCGAGAGATGTATACTTCAAATCGGTATACATACCTCACAACAAAAGAATGTATCAATTCCATACAACACATAGTACATAAGCAACAAACCGAAGTTAATATTAATAAGGGTAGGTTATTACAAAAGAGGGCCTTACGGCCAAATAACAACAAGACTACAAAGATACACAATGAAGCAAAAGTGCCATAAAGATGGCCCAAAATAAGAACCAACCATTGTGCCTTTAGCCCACAAGGCAATCGACCAGGACCGCCAAGCTAGTCGCTCTCCCAACCACCGCCTGACTCACAAAAAGTAAAGCCCTTAGGGCTCTACCTCCTCTGCAACAAAGTTGTTAAGCAAAGCAAATGAGTACAATAAATTGTTTATTGTACTACTTAAGATCGACGTGTAAGATAACAGAACTATAAATTAGCTATATGCAAGCTTTCTTTAAGTGGATGAGGCTTTGGACTCATTTTAGCACAAAGCAAGTTTTCATTTGCAATAATATAGTAGATTGAAAGCAATTTGACAAAGCATTTTTAATTGTTGAAATAACAACGAGATAAATAAAAAGGTAACAACAACAAGAACAACACAGAAGTGACCAACCCAAGTCACCACAACAATAGCATGAACTCCCGTTCATACCAACCATGTCAAGTTTTAATTAAAGGTTGTAGTCTAGTCTTGAACGACCTTACCAAGCATGTCCATAACCTAGGGCGAGGCTATTGAATAGTTTTATCCTGCGGGGTGTACCACTGTACCCATCGTCGGACCGCCTTTCCATTAGGCACACTACCTTTGGTATCTTGCAGCGCGGCTAAGTCCTCGAGACATTTCCAATGGACAATGCTAATTAAGTCGCACAACCCACGGGAGAAGGAGACATCACACAACCTTCCCGGAAGCTAATGCTCCTCCCACATCACACACACATTTTATCTTTAAAACACACCAACCGAGCGACCCCAATTAACACCGCCCAAAGTACTTAGTCAAGAGGGTTCCATATGCCCCTCGTGTGGTTAGCATAAAATCGCTTGCTTAGTGACCCAAGTACTCGGTCCTTAGGGACCCAGCATACCACCACATCCAAAAACCGCACCATCCATCCAATATGCCCAAGTCTAAATCAATCTTTTATTTTCAGTTTTTGATTTTACAAATTAATCAAAGCACAAGTGCTGGACATATAGGAGTAATAATCAGTTTTGAGTGATCAAGACCATCGACTAAGTCGATGATCGCCCATTCTACCGAAAACTAAGCATGTCTAAGCAATTTAAATCGAAACTACTAAGTGATAGGAGCTCATCCAACGAGCTCCCACCACAGCAAATAACCTAGGCTCATGGTAGTAGAGGATAAACAATTCCTCAGATTATGCAACTATAGGCTTGCTAGCGACATTTAACACAAAGTAGCATGCATACATAGAAGTAAAACGATATATTAAGCTTTAAAGTAATGGGACAATGATGGAAATGATCAAACTGCTTGCCTTGCTGTTGCTGTTCAATTTGTTGCGGAGGGTCACTCTCGGGATCACCACAAATGTCGAAACCTAACGGAAAGGCGAGAAAGAACCGATAAAACGACGAAAAACAACAAAGACAGCACAACAAACGAACTCCAAATTCTCTGAATTTTCTTCAGCAGCAAGAGGGTGATTTTTAGGGAATATTACAACAAGAACCAATTGATTTGGATTCTCAATGCAAAAGTTATGAGCAAAACAATTCTGCTCAGCCCCTAAAATACCAAACTGCACTATTCATTAATTTAATTATGAGGCAACATTTTCTAGAACAGAAGTGAAGCTGAAATTTTTACTGTAAAACCAGCACCTCATGAGATGAATAACACAATTGAGTTCATCTCATTTGGAGCTATATTGCACTTTCTATAATTTTTCAAAAACAAGAACTTGAACAAAATTATAATGCACAAGTCCTCATTTTTATAACAGCAACAAGCTCAAAACTAATTTTCACAGTGAGTTCATTATTAGAGGAAACCAACAAAGTTGGTCTCACTCAAAAATAATCAACAGAGCATTAGTTTTGTATTTTACAAGTTAAGCATTGATTTAAGTGTATATTTTAAAGTTGGTTTTAAAATCTAATGGCAACTGTGCTCTGGAGTTGAACTCAACTTACAATCATTTTTGGATTAAAGTCAAGTCCAAGACAGAGCCAACATACTTTGAATGACCTCATTTGGATTAAAAATGAAAAAGATATGGAATTCTAAAGTTTATACCTTATTACATTTATAATTAAGACTTTCTTGGAATTCCTAAGAAAATTCACAAGGACATGGGAGGTCGTGAGCCACAGATCACAGATCTAACGGCTCGAGACCTCCCGGAGAACAACACACACGCCAAGACGTGAGGTCCAGAGGTCTGGACCTCCTAATGCTAACACATCTGCGAGGTGTGGGGAGGTCGTGGCCGTAGATGGGAAATCAACGGACCACAACATGGAAAGGAGGTCGGAACGGACCAGATCTAAAGGGGAGGTCCTCAGCGGTTGGGATGTCCTCGAGGAGGTCCCAGCGGAGGTCCTCAATGTCCTGAACCTCGGGGAGGTCCAGGCGCTCTGATGCGCAAGGGAGGTCTTGGGCGCTCCAGATCTCCACGGGAGGTCAGGCGTCCTGACCCAGCAAGCGCCGCAGGACAAGGCATAAATCTGGCAGGACCACGAGGAGGTCCGCGCAGCGGTCTTAAATGCACGCACAAGGGTGGATTAAAGGCGCTTAAGACGCCAATGATCACGAGATTGAGCAATGATTAAGCGCAATCAAAGCCGAGGATCTCGTCCTAAAACGACAACGACAGCTGCCGTTGCGTCAAACAAAAATCCCGAGCTCAAAGATTTGGTTCTCGCCGGCGATGTAGACCTCGCCGCGACCTCCAATCGGTACCACCGAGTGCACAATAACGTTGCACACTCGGTGGACCTCCTCTCAACGGCGACGGCGGCTTTGAGCGCCGGCGAGCGAAGAGGGCAAAATTGACCAAAGACCCAAACACCAAAAGCAAAATGAAGCTCATGCGACATTCAAGCTTGTGCCAAGAAAGCTCCGCAAAAATCATTCAGCGGGTGCCGGCAACTAAGGACTACAGGAGGAGTACACGGAGGTCCTAAGGTCTTTGGGAGGTCATGGAGGTGATGGTGGAGTTGGGGAAGACAATGAAGCTTCACGACCCAAGGCTCCAGCTCCAGCTCTAGCTTTGTCCACCTCTGAAAAAGGCCCAAACAAATTTGGTTAGGGCATGGTCCCAGAGGAAAGGCACAATTGGAAGCAAGGAGAGGGAGAAGAAATCTCCAGTGACCCTTGCCCACCAAGGAGCTTCAACTCCAACAATGGCGGCCAAGGAAGGTTTGATGGTTTAGAGTTCCCAAGCCCGGAGAGCGAGCAAGGAACAATGGCGTGTAAAAGAAGACAAAGGCATAGTGGGGTGGTTTTATCCTTAGGGCAAGGAGGTCTTAGACCACCGGCTAAGCTCATGGTGAGCTTGCCCCATGGCGTGGTCTATGACCTTGACAAGATGGTATGTTGACACGATGGCGAGCTTGAGCCGACTAGAGGCGAAAAGTGACTGCATTAAATCTTGGTCGACAAAGAGTCTGATATAACGTATCCCATGCATGCACACGCATTAAATACACTTTGCTCGAGCTCGCAGCGTGTCGAGGAGGAAGGAGAAGAACGAGGGAGGTCTTTACGACCGTTGGATAAGACCATGGGGAGGTCCTAACCATCGGATCCCATTTTTGAACCGTTACGCCTAAATGGTGGGAGGAGGTCCCACCACACGATCAAGGATGGGGAGGTCGTGGCCCTCCGATTTCCTTAATGTGTAAGCGCCACGAGGAAAATAGGACAGAGGTCCAAAGCGTTGGATCTCCATCCAGCAGTGCGGACCTCTGTGAGGTCTTAACTGCACGCCAACATAAGACATGAGGGGAGGTCATGGCCTTTGGATTAAAATCAAGGGCACACAACCAAGGGAGGTCGAGGCTTTGCGTGAAGCGCTGGGAGGTCAAGACCTTTGAATTTTGATCAACGGTGGTGATCAAAACAGGGAGGTCTGAGCCTCGCACGTGGCGCAAAAGTAGGTCTTGAGCTTGCGCAACACACAAGGGAGGTCATGGCCATTAGATTTAGATCTAAGGAAGCGACCTCACGTCTTGTGAAGGACCTAACTTAGTGATGTTTTTCAGAGGAGGTCGTGGCCTTTGGATGTAAATCAACCAGCTGCGACCTCAAGTGAGTGCAAAGGAGGTCGATAGTTAGATTAAGAGGGAGGTCGAGGCGGTTGGATGTAATTCCATGACTATGACCTCGCCAAGGTGGAAGGTGGTTTTGAGGTTTGATAACAAGGGAGGTCGGGGCGGTTGGATCTTAATCCAAGGGCTATGACTGGACAAGGTGAGGAGGTCTTTGGGATTTAACACGGGGAGGTCATGACCGTGGATCTTTGATCCAACTTCACGACTGATAGGTGAGAAAGCCTTTGTGGTGTTGACATGGGAGGTCTGGCGCCCACGTTGACCCGAGGAGGTCCACGCGGTCGAGAGGACTTGAAGGGAGGTCTGGAGTGCGTTGGTTGAGGGGAGGTCGTGGCCTTTGGATTGGATCCAACGGCTCGACCTCATCAAATGGGGAAGGAGGTCGATGGGGTTGAGGACCACTTTTGCAAAGTGGCTAGCCAAGGAACAATGTAGGCTTTTAAATTTAGTTTTTAACAGTGAAACTTAGCAAAATTATTTGAGATAGCAAATGAACTCCAAATTTGATGAAATTTTAACTGGAGCTTGCTGACAATGAGATTAACCTTGCATAAAATTTCCAGAGGTTATTATGCAATGCATTTTTCTCAGGAAATTCGTTAAGGTTGTTTAAAGGATTGTTTTACCTCCAAAATTTATCAAACTAGTTTTACAACTTGTGATATTTTTCAGAGGGGTCCCACATCAGTTTTAGGACCAAGGAAAATACTTTCCAATTGTTGGGCACAAGATTTAAGATAATTGGAAAAGGAATTTGACTTTTGGTCAACAAGAGCTTTGTGTTTTGGACTACACAACTCTTGGACAAGAATTACATGAGATTTTAGGGGTTTTCAAGTTGTGAGAAAAGTTTTAATTTCTACACATATAATTATACTTGAATAACCCTAATTATACAGATTGGGATGTTACAAAAGCTCCACCCTTACAAAAATCTCGTCCCGAGATTTGGCTCACTCGAAAAGAAAGATGGATAGTCCGCACGCAGAGGCGATCTTCTCTTTCCCAAGTAGCCTCATCCTCGTAATGGTTTGACCACTGAACTTTAAGGAACTTGATGGTCTTATTCCTTGTCCTTCGTTCGGACTCATCGAGTCTGCGAGCAGGTGCTCGCGATAGGTCAAATCGGGTTGGACATCGAGAGTTTCCAGCGGAGCTTCCTCGGTTGGAACACGGAGGCACTTCTTAGGCTGGGACACATGGAAAACATCATGTACCCCTCAAGTGCAGTGGCAACTCCAACTTATAGGCAACAGCTCCTTCTTCTCGATAACACGGTAGGGACCGACATATCGAGGAGCTAACTTGCCCTTGGCGCCAAACGTTGATGGCCCTTCAAAGGAGAGACTTTGAGATAAACAAAGTCATTAGGCTCAAAACGTAACTCACGTCGACGGCGGTCCGCATAGCTCTTTTGCCGAGATTGAGCTGCGCGCAAAGCTCCACGAATAAAATTTGGACTTGGCGCTCGGCCTCATTGATTGAGTCCGCCCAAGAGAGGTCTTTCACGGTCTCGACCAGTTCAACGGGTCCTACACTTTCTCCGTATAAGGCCTCAAAAGGTGCCATGCCGAGACCGGCTGAAAAATTGTTGTTATAAGAAAACTTCGTGAATGGCAAGCATTTCTCCCAATGCTTCCCATATGAAAGGACACAAGCACGAAGCATGTCTTCCAAAACTTGGTTGACCCTCTCGGTCGACCATCGGTTTGGGGTGAAATACCGTCTTTGAAAGCAAGGCAGTGCCCATAGCCTCTTGCAAGCTATGCCAAAAGCGAGGCGTGAAAAGGATCCACGATCCGACACGATCGTCTTGACACACCGTGCAAACTCACGATCGGGCGATATAGAGTTCCGCCAAAAGACCTACCCGAAGTTCGGTCTTGGCGGGAAGGAAATGTGCCACCTTAGTCAATCGATCGATGGCGACCCAAATGGCATCATTCTTCTTGGGGATGTGGGTAGACCGGTGATGAAGTCCATTCGATCGAATCCCACTTCCACTCGAGAATTGGCAAAAGGTGAAGCGATCCAACAGACGCCGATGCTCGGCCTTGACACGGCGACCGCAGCGTCGCTTTTCGACAACGAACCGCAATCTCCTCTTCATTCGGGTCCACCAAAATCTCTGGCGGAGATCTTGATACATCTTTGTGGCCCCGGGATGAATGGATAAAGGCGAATCATGGGCTTTGCGGAGGATCAAATTCCGCAACTCCATGTCCTTTGGAACCACAAGGCGTTGCCCGAACCTCACGACGCCATGCTCATCCTCAGAGAAGCACTTGGTCGTTCCGTTCTTGACATTTGCCTTAATGTGGCTCACTCCAACATCCATTGCTGAGCGGACTTGATCCGATCCACCAAGGTTGGTTGCACAACCAAGGCAATGAGAGAACCACGCTCAACTAAACCCAAGTTGAGGCGCTGAAACTCTTCGAGAAAGAGCGGTGAAGCTCCTCTGGACAACAAGGCATGGCAATGCGCTTTATGACTAAAGCGCGCCGGCAACGACATTAGCCTTGCCCGGATGGTAGTGTATACCCATGTCATAATCCTTGATCAACTCCAACCATCTCCTTTGCACGAGGTTCAGTCGGTTTGGGTGAACAAATACTTAAGGCTCTTGTGATCCGAATACACTTCTACGATTCACCGATTAGGTAATGTCGCCAAATCTTAAGTGCATGAATCACGAAGCCAACTCCAAGTCATGAGTAGGGTAGTTGAGTTCATGAGGTCTCAATTGCCTTGATGCATAGGCCACTACCTTGCCTTCTTGAATAAGGACACAACCGAGGCCTCGGCGAGAAGCATCGCAAAAGATATCGAAACCGATGGATATCGGGAAGAACAAGAACGGAGCGGTGGTCAAACGCTTTTGAGTATTTGGAAACTTTCCTCACACCCAGCGGACCACACGAACTTCTTGTCCTTCTTGAGCAACTCCGTCATCGGCCATGATCTTGGAGAAGTTCTCGATAAGCGGCGATAATATCCCGCTAAACCGAGAAAACTCCGCACATCGGTGACCGAAGCGGGTTGACTCCATGAAAGAACATCGCTGACCTTGCTAGGATCAGCGGCTCGCCTCCGCTGAAAGAACGTGGCCTAAGAAGGCCACTTCCTTCAACGACTTGTTCTTTTGAACCGGCGTCTGGTGGTGCTCACGTAGCTTGCCTAACACAAGCTTCAGATGCTCGGCATGTTCCTCATCGTTCTTGGAGTAGATAAGGATATCATCGATGAAGACCACGACAAACTTATCCAAATACTCCATGAATACCGAATTCATGAGATTCATGAACAAAGGCGGGAGCATTGGTTAAGCGAATGACATGACGGTGTACTCGTACAAGCCGTGGCGAGTAGAAACGCCGTCTTTGGAATATCCTCGGTCGAATCTGAACTCGATGATATCCCTCTCAAATCAATCTTGGAAAACTCGAGCTCCACCAATTGATCGAAGAGATCGTCAATGCGGGCAATGGATACTTGTTCTTCATTCACTTCATTAAGTGGGCGTAATCGACGACTTATCAAAAGTACCGCCCTTCTTCTTTACGAAGATTGCTTTGGACAACCCCAAGGAGATGAGCTAGGCGGATGAAACCCTTCTCTTGCAGCTCACTTAATCGCTTCTTCAATTCCACCAACTCGTTCGGTGGCATCCGATAAGGCCTCTTTGAGATAGGGCGTGCCGAGCCAACTCAATGACAAACTCGAGGTCTCGAGCGGGTGGCATTCCGGAAGATCTGCGGGAAAGACATCAACGAAGTCACAAACTGTTGGGACTTCGCTAATATCTAGAGCGGGCTTCGCTTCAAGCGAAGAGATCTAGCGGATCTAGCGACCGGCTTAACACGCCACCGGGAGGGACTAGATAGAGATGAGCTTCTGGCGCAATCGATTTGCCCCATGTCTTTGGGACAACCAATCCATGCCAAGAATCACATCAAGACTCGCTAAATGGAGAAGAATAAGGTTTGCTAAGAAACCTACCCTTCGATCTCGATAGGAACATCCCTACACTCGATTCAACTCTCAACTCCGAACCGGAGAAGCGAATGAGTAAGCGGGACCGACAATGGAGAGAAAAAAGCTCTCCAACAGCAGAAGAAAAGACTTCGAAACAAAGGAATGAGATGCTCTGAATCAAACAAGACGATGAGCAGGGTGAGAGTTAACGAAAAGTGTACCTAGCACGGCGTCGGTGCCTCCTAAGCCTCCTCTGCGGTGACGGCGTTGACGCGACCACTACCCACGCCTTGGGTAGCGGGACGATCTTACGGTCTGAGATGCACCACCTCTGGCCCGTCCTCCATTAGGACGAGGGGTCGCTCTCGCTTTTTAGGGCATTGGTTCGCATAATGCCCCTTCGGTTGCATGAGAAACATGTGACCCGGCACCGGGTTGCGGGGCGCTCTGTTGACTTCGCAGTGCGTGGTGAGACACGGCTGCGATTTAACGAGCGAACGAGGCGGGTAACCTCGGGGTGCGAAGAATGAGGCCGGTACCCGAGACTGCTGAAGCGGGGGCGGAAGAAGCGCCTGGATGACTTATGGGCCTCCCACTTGCGCTTGGAGTCCATAAGCTCACGAGCCGCATGCTCGGCGACGATGGCCTTGTCGACCAAGGTCCGGAAATCGAAAGTCGACAATGGATAGCTTGTCCTTGACTCCTCGGACAAGCCACGCTGAACTTGGCACCTTAGCCATATCGGTGGCCACATCCTCGGGGAGCATAACGAGCTAGATGGTTGAACTTCGTAGACATACTCCATGGTGAGCTCGCCCTTGCTTGGCGCAAGAAACTCCCTTCTTGATCTCCATCAAGCCGGCGGGGATGTGAGCCCGACGGAAGGCGACTGAAACTCCTCCCAAGAGGCGGTGTGGTCTCGGGCTGCATGGCGAGATAGCTCTCCCACCATGACAAGGTCGCACCCTCGGTGGTGCGATGCAAACAGCGCCTTCTCGTGCTCCCATCGCTGCGCGATCTGGAGCTTCGCTCCACCAGACAAAGCCAATCGTCGCATCCAACGGGTCCTCGGGCGGGAAAAGGTAGGAGGCTGAGTACGAAGAAACTCCGCGAGTCCTCCACGCGGTGATGGGCGTTCCTTGCCTAGATCACGAAGCTCCGGTAAGTGCGGTGGTGTTGCGCGCGATGGCGTCGATAGAACTCTCTGTCATCCGCGCGGTTGCGCCGATCTGAAGAAGAACCTCGGCCATGGTCGGGAGGAGAAGCTCTCGTCTGGACCACCGTGGCCGGCCTTGGCCGCTACGAAAAGGTCCGCCATCTGTTACAAGAAATTTCGGTTAGCAACTAAACTCGAAAATCAAAGCCTTAAAGAAAGCAAAAGCGATCGACTAGGGAATGGAATATCACCCTAAGCGAAAGCCAAAACCGTGAGTAAATTAACTTTAGAAGCTTCTAAAAGACTCTAAAACAGCCAAGAAGCACCAAAAGCAAGGCTCAACTTCTCAACTCAACTAACCCGTATTGAATGAGCGAGTAATTGATCGAGAAGATTAAAAATCAGATTGTAAGATGAGATCTAAAACTATTAGAGAGCTAGGTTAATGCAGCGAAATAAGTGTTAGATACTTAGCTAACTAGTATCACATCTTACCCTTTTATTCCCACAAGTTTTAGTTGATTAACCTCTCATTTTCTACCCTATTTAGAACCTTTGAGCTTGCTGTCCGGAAATTGGCGCTTGCTGTCCAGATTTTGCATCAAGCTTCGATCGAAATTGTCCATTCGAAAGCTTCAAACCATGTAGATGGGCAGCTAACACTTCAATTTGCCAAACTCATTGGTTCCCCAAAACCCCATTAATCGATAACAACTATTTTGTAGAAGGAAGAGAGGAAAACAACTTTTAAAACTCAATTAGAGTGAGATGAGAAGAAAGCTAAGATAGATAAGGAGTAAAATCTGAGAATTTCCTTAAGCTTTCAAAACTCATTTGACACTTTGAAATTAGGTTTTCAAAATATCCTAAAAGCGACCAAGCTTGCGTTACTACGGTCGATATAGCTCGATACCAACTTTTGTGAGACCACGACGTTTATTAGGCTCATAATACTTAGTCATCCAATTGACCTAGTATTATCAACCAAATAAACCGGTCTCGAGAGATGTATACTTCCTAAAATGCAATACATACCTCACAACAAAAGAATGTATCAATTCCATACAACACATAGTACATAAGCAACAAACCGAAGTTAATATTAATAAGGATAGGTTATTACAAAGAGGGCCTTACGGCCAAATAACAACAAACTACAAAGATACACAAGAAGCAAAAGTGCCATAAAGATGGCCCAAAATAAGAGCCAACCAGTGTGCCTTTAGCCCACAAGGCAATCGACCAGGACCGCCAAGCTAGTTGCTCTCCCAACCACCAAGACACTCACAAAAGTAAAGCCCTTAGGGCTCTACCTCCTCTGCAACAAAGTTGTTAAGCAAAGCAAATGAGTACAATAAATTGTTTATTGTACTAAGAAAGATGACGTGTAAGATAACAGAACTATAAATTAGCTATATGCAAGCTTTCTTTAAGTGGATGAGGCTTTGGACTCATTTTAGCACAAAAGCAAGTTTTCATTTGCAATAATATAGTAGATTGAAAGCAATTTGACAAAGCATTTTTAATTGTTGAAATAACAACGAGATAAATAACAAGGTAACAACAACAAGAACAACACGGAAGTGACCAACCCAAGTCACCACAACAATAGCATGAACTCCCGTTCATACCAACCATGTCAAGTTTTAATTAAAGGTTGTAGTCTAGTCTTGAACGACCTTACCAAGCATGTCCATAACCTAGGGCGAGGCTATTGAATAGTTTTATCCTGCGGGTGTACCACTTTGTACCCACACGTCGATCCGCCTTTCCATTAGGCACACTACCTTTGGTATGCCGCACGGCTAAGTCCTCGAGACATTTCCAATGGACAATGCTAATTCTGAGTCGCACAACCCACGGGAGAAGGAGACATCACACAACCTTCCCGGAAGCTAATGCTCCTCCCACATCACACACACATTTTATCTTTAAAAACACACCAACCGAAAGCGACCCCAATTAACACCGCCCAAAGTACTTAGTCAAGAGGGTTCCATATACCCTCGTGTGGTTAGCACATAAAATCGCTTGCTTAGTGACCCAAGTACTCGGTCCTTAGGGACCCAGGCATACCACCACATCCAAAAACCGCACCATCCATCCAATATGCCCAAGTCTAAATCAATCTTTTATTTTCAGTTTTGATTTTACAAATTAATCAAAGCACAAGTGCTGGACATATAGGAGTAATAATCAGTTTTGAGTGATCAAGACCATCGACTAAGTCGATGATCGCCCATTCTACCGAAAACTAAGCATGTCTAAGCAATTTAAATCGAAACTACTAAGTGATAGGAGCTCATCCAACGAGCTCCCACCACAGCAAATAACCTAGGCTCATGGTAGTAGAGGATAAACAATTCCTACAGATTATGCAACTATAGGCTTGCTAGCGACATTTAACACAAAGTAGCATGCATACATAGAAGTAAAACGATATATTAAGCTTTAAAGTAATGGGACAATGATGGAAATGATCAAACTGCTTGCCTTGCTGTTGCTGTTCAATTTGTTGCGGAGGGTCACTCTCGGGATCACCACAAATGTCGAAACCTAACGGAAAGGCGAGAAAGAACCGATAAGAACGACGAAAAACAACAAAGACAGCACAACAAACGAACTCCAAATTCTCTGAATTTTCTTCAGCAGCAAGAGGGTGATTTTTAGGGAATATTGCAACAAGAACCAATTGATTTGGATTCTCAATGCAAAAGTTATGAGCAAAACAATTCTGCTCAGCCCCTAAAATACCAAACTGCACTATTCATTAATTTAATTATGAGGCAACATTTTCTAGAACATAAGTGAAGCTGAAATTTTTACTGTAAAACCAGCACCTCATGAGATGAATAACACAATTGAGTTCATCTCATTTGGAGCTATATTGCACTTTCTATAATTTTTCAAAAACAAGAACTTGAACAAAATTATAATGCACAAGTCCTCATTTTATAACAGCAACAAGCTCAAAACTAATTTTCACAGTGAGTTCATTATTAGAGGAAACCAACAAAGTTGGTCTCACTCAAAAATAATCTACAGAGCATTAGTTTTGTATTTTACAAGTTAAGCATTGATTTAAGTGTATATTTTAAAGTTGGTTTTAAAATCTAATGGCAAACTGTGCTCTGGAGTTGAACTCAACTTACAATCATTTTTGGATTAAAGTCAAGTCCAAGACAGAGCCAACATACTTTGAATGACCTCATTTGGATTAAAATGAAAAAGATATGGAATTCTAAAGTTTATACCTTATTACATTTATAATTAAGACTTTCTTGGAATTCCTAAGAAAATTCACAAAGACATGGGAGGTCGTGAGCCACAGATCACAGATCTAGCGGCTCGAACCTCTCCGGAGAACAACACACACAGCAAGACGTGAGGTCCAGAGGTCTGGACCTCCTAATGCACATGCGCGAGGTGTGGGGAGGTCGTGGCCGTAGATGGGAAATCCAACGGACCACAACATGGAAAGGAGGTCCAGACGGACCAGATCTAAAGGGAGGTCCTCAGCGGTTGGGATGTCCTCGAGGAGGTCCCAGCGGAGGTCCTCAACGTCCTGAACCTCGGGGAGGTGCAGGCGTCTGATTATGCAAGGGAGGTCTTGGGCGCTCCAGATCTCCAGGGGAGGTGCGGGCGTCCTGACCCAGCAGCGCCGCAGCAGACAAAGGCATAAATGCGCGGGACCACGAGGAGGTCAGCGCATAGCGGTCTTAAATGCACGCACAAGGGTGGATTAAAAGGCGATTAAGACGCCAATGATCGCGAGATTGAGCAATGATTAGCGCAATCAAAGCTGAGGATCTCTGTCCTAAAACGACAACGACGCTGCCGTTGCGTCCGACAAAAATCCCGAGCTCAAAGATTTGGTTCTCGCCGGCGATGTAGACCTCGCCGGCGACCTCCAATGGTACCACTGAGTGCACAATAACGTTGCACACTCAGTGGACCTCCTCTCAACGGCGACGGCGGCTTTGAGCGCCGTGGCCGGAGAGGCAAAATTGACCAAACGGCCAAACACCGAAAAGCAAAATGAAGCTCATGGCGACATTCAAGCTTGTGCCAAGAAAGCTCCATAAAATCATTCAGCGGGTGCAGCAACTAAGGACTACAGGAGGAGTACACAGGAGGTCCTAAGGTCTTTGGGAGGTCGTGGAGGTGATGGTTGGAGTTGGGGAAGACAATGAAGCTTCACGACCAAGGCTCGGCTCGGCTCTAGCTTTGTCCACCTCTGAAAAAGGCCCAAACAAATTTGGTTAGGGCATGGTCCCGAGGAAAGGCACAAATGGAAGCAAGGAGAGGAGAAGAAATCTCCAGCGACCCTTGCCCACCAAGGAGCTTCAACTCCAACAATGGCGGCCAAGGAAGGTTTGGTGGTTTAGAGTTCCCAAGCCCTGGGAGAAGCGAGCAAGGAACAATGGCGTGTAAAAGAAGACAAAGGCATAGTGGGGGTGGTTTTATCCTTAGGGCAAGGAGGTCTTAGACCACTTGGCTAAGCTCATGGTGAGCTTGCCCATGGCGTGGTCTATGACCTTTGGACAAGATGGTATGTTGACACAAAGATGGCGGGCTTGAGTGACTAGAGGCGAAAAGTCGACCGCATTAAATCTTGGTCGACAAGAAAGAGTGAGTATAACGTATCCCATGCACGACACGCATTAAATACCTTTGCCGAGCTCGCTGCAGTGTCGGAGGAAGGAGAAGAACAGGGAGGTCTTTACGACCGTTGGATAAGACCATGGGAGGTCTAACCATCGGATCCCATTTTTGAACCGTTCGCCTAAATGGTAGGAGGAGGTCCCACCACACGATCAAGGATGGGGAGGTCGTGGCCCTCCGATTTCCTTAATGTGTAAGCGCCGCGAGGAAAATAGGGCAGGGAGGTCCAAAGCGTTGGATCTCCATCCAGCAGTCTTGGACCTCTGTGAGGTCTTAACTGCACGAACATAAGACATGAGGGAGGTCATGGCCTTTGGATTAAAATCAAGGGCACACAACCAAGGGAGGTCTCGAGGCTTTGCGTGAAGCGGGGGAGGTCAAGACCTTTGGATTTTGATCCAGCGGTGGTGATCAAAAGCAGGGGAGGTCTTGAGCCTGCATGCGTGGCGCAAAATAGGTCTTGAGCTTGCATAACACACAAGGAGGTCATGGCCATTAGATTTAGATCTAAGGGCAACGACCTCACGTCTTGTGAAGGACCTAACTAGTGATGTTTTTTCAGAGGAGGTCGTGGCCTTTGGATGTAAATCCAACGGCTGCGACCTCATCAAGGTGGGGAAGGAGGTCAGAGCCTTTTTGAAAATTTTTAAAATAAAAAGAACCATTTGGTTTTGGTGATAATTACAAGCTTAACCTGAAGTTTTCAGAATTTGAAGAATTTAAAATGACTTAACTAAACCTCAACTAAATCAAAGTTTGGTTCTTTTGTTGTAGCTCTAGCTCTCTGGAGCTATCTCCCTTTTCTTGATAGGATTTCCTCTCCTTCATCCTGTTTGGACATTTTTATATGTCCAGACCGTCCCCCTTGTTTGACCTCTGTTGTTGTCTGGATCTCTTCTGATCCTAGACCACAATCTTCGGTTGGGCATATTCTTGTGCCCAGGCCTCCCTCTAGGTTGATCTAGCCAGACCTCCCCTCACATCTTTTGCTTGAGTATCCCTCTTGCTTACTGGAATGCTCAGTAATTCACTTGAACCTACCTGTGGCCAATTAGATCTTCTTTGCATTCGATTGAACCACCTTTGTGCTCAATTGGACCCCTTCTGATTTCCCTCTGAGCCGTCAGACCTCCCATGTGAAGGCCTGAACCGTTCAGACCTATTGTGATCATCATCTAAGGATCCGGACCTCTTTAGGTCTTGATCTTCTAAGTGCTTGGACCTTCCCTGGTCCAGATCTCCTTCTCTGGCTTAGACCTCCTCAGGGTTTAGGTCTCCCTTTTATAACCACTTGAGTTCCTTCCATGCTCTGGTGAACCTCTTGGTGATCACTTGGACTCCTTTTAGCCCGATCCTTGTAGCCCTCTCTTTGGAAAGGTCCTTCTAGTGCGATCCGTGTGCCACCCCAATTCACGGTAATACCATTCTTTAGGACCTCTTTCCCATTCGCTCGGACCTTTCTCTTTAAGTTTGATTACTTTGAATTTCTTTGTTGGTTTGAATCTCTTTGGATCGAGACCTCTTTTACATCGCACTTCTCTTAAGTCTAGACCTTTTGTCACCGGGCACTTCTCAATGCCCGACTTCTTTTATTCGGACCTCCTTGTAACCTCGTGGATTTCTTACATGCCTTGATCCTCCCGAATTCATTTGAAACCCCTTGGCATTCCTTCTTGGCGAAGGACCTCTTTAGGGTTCATCGTAATTGCCAAGGCTTTGATCTCACCTTGGCGGGTGGAAACCTCTTTTGAGTTGCCGACACACGAGTTTATTTGGACCTCCCCTTTGTTCTGAATCTAACGGTTTGGACCTCCCCTTACTTTGAATCTGAAGGCCCAGACCTCCCCGTGCGTTATACTACCTTGCGGACCTCTCCCGCATGTTTGATCTTGGCCGTTGGACCTCCCTTTCGGAGATCCAACCGCCCAGACCTCAACGTGTTATTAATTTCAACCACGGGACCTCTTGGTAGTTCTTGGACCTCCTGTCCAAGACCTCTCAAGAGGCCTTTTAAACACAGCTCTGGACCTCCTTGCGGACCTCCCTTGTAGAGATCCCGGCCGTCGGGACCTCCCCATGTCGAGACCTCCTCGCATCTCTGGACCTCCTCCACTTCAGACCTCCTTGAGTCGCGGGACCTCCTTTGATGAAGTCTGGTTGTCCAACCTCGATCCACGTGGACCTCCTCCATGTGTATTTGGACCTCCCCATGTTCGGACCTCCTTTGTGTATATCAGGACCTCTTAGTTTCTTAGACCTCCTCGAGGACCTCTCTTGAGGGCAAGACCTCCCCCCTTTGACCCGATTGTTTCTAATTTGGCCGCCCCACCCGCCGGTCTTAACCATTCTCAATTCCTCATACGTTATTATATTGAGCATTTAATGCGGTCTTGTCACATTAAATGCATCCATATCGTGGTGTTTTACTGAATTGGGTCCTTAACAAATACTCGACATTTTCTTAGTCCTTCCCAAAGCAACCTAAGTTTGTCCTTTCTCGTACTTTTTAACTGGGTGGTAGTGACACCGCTCCGCCACTCACCCATCTTTGACCTACTTCCATACTTATCCTTGACATATGTATTTCTAGTTTTCTTCACCCTTTTTGTCTATAATTAGTCCAGGAGCTCTCCCATTTTACCCTTTTCACATTCACCATCCGGCTTTAGTCCGTTGGCTTTCGAGGAAGACCTTGTGTTCACAGGACCTCCCTCACTCCATTGTTCTTCCTTGTCTCTGGTAAGTTCTCTGGTGGTCCGCTTCACTCTTATTTTAGTCCTTTGCATTGGCGGGTCGTGTCCTTCACAGGACCTCCTGGTGGACACCTTCTCGGATTTCTATGGCCCTTATTTGAGGACCTCCTCTCTGGACCTCGCCCAGAACTACTTCCCGGGACCTCTCTGTGTGTTGTTTAGGTCACTCCTTGGGGTCTTTTGCTAAAGACCACCCTCCTCTGATAAGCTTAGACCTCCTCCTAAGAACCTAATCTGAAATTTGGACCTCTCTGTTGGTTGAGTGTTGAGGTTCCTCTGAAGTTCTTTTGGTTCTTTATTTGGAGCTCTGTTGGTTCTTTATTTGATCGTTGTTTGAATCATTCTCTTCTTAGTGTAGATCTTGGCGTTCTGAGAGCCGAGGCGGTGAGAAAATAGAATCTTAAGCTACCAAGCAAGAGGCAAGTTACACTTTTGATCATATTGCACCCAAGATTTCAATTTATTTATGTTACTGCTTTCAAAGTATTATGCATGCCTATTTCTACCAAGTTATTTCAATACTGTCTTTAAACACATAGTTATACCACTTTCTCTCATATGGCCAACTTTGACATTGAACCAAATTTGTTGTCACCTTAGGCAAAATCTGGTTGACCCAATAATGTGAACCAGGAATCATTTGAAAAACTCATGCTTAGTTAAGCTTAGACCAAAAGTATTGATTTGGAGAAATCTTTACCAACATGACCAACTGTTTCTCTTAAATGTTTTAACCATGACATTGGGTTGTCATGGAGGTATGAAAGTATTGCTAGGGAAGCAAAGAAAAGGAAATGGATTTAGGCTGGGCGAATTGGTTGGCTTGGTTGGTGCAAGTTTATGCACGGATCGTGTCGTTATGATAGATCGATGCCCTTGGGTTTGTGGAAATCGCCCTAGTCATTTGAGGACGGTCTTTGGCGACCAATGCCATGCCTATAATGGGCTATGCCAAAACCGTGCAACCACATGTCTCGATGTGGGGCGTGGGACTGGTGATTAATTTGCAAAACTCTACCATATCTTTGCTCCATTGGAGGTGTGGGAGGTCTTGTTTGGCCAATGGTCTTTTATAACCTACTGTTCCCACTGGTGCAAGAGGGGGCTTCCCGCCGGATTGCTATCCATAGGGGGGTGAAACCTTAGCAAGGAAAGGCTGTGGTGGAGCAATGCATTGTAAAGGCCTTGTCATGAACTCTAGACCTCTTACCTTCGGCAGTGAGAGGTGGCACTCGCGCATGCCAAACAAACTAGAGTACTCATGTCGTGTGGGTAAAGTGCACAACCTCTGCAGAGTTAAATCTATTCGAATAGCCGTGTCCGCGGTCATGGACGTCTTGGCAAAGGCCACTTGAAGTTAGTTTGTTGACTTTGGGAATTTAAAATGATTTTCAAATCTGTTTTGGGGCTGCCGTCCCATGGGTTTAAGCGAGGAGCCTAATGTCGAGAGGTATCCTTCACCATCTTATGATGAATGTTATCCAAGCTGAAAAACCGATTTGATGAAATGAATTTTTATTATTGTATTCTTGCCTTAGAACTTAATACATGTATTTGAAAGAAACATGGCTTTATGCAAATCAACCATATTAAGCCTTCCATTGTGATATCCGTTATGCATGTCATCTTGTTATCGGAGGTGTAACTTGCGAAGCACGGTTGTTGTGCTCACTCTTGCTGATGCTATCTTTTAGCGAGAATTGAGAGCTTTAAGGTGATGCGCTCGGTGGACCAAATGGTCGGATCGACTAAGATTAAGCCCTCGGCCGGTTGCTGTGGTGTGTCGGGTGGCTCGGTGTTCTTTTGTTATGTTTTGCTGTGGCTTGTAAGATCTCTTGTAAACAACTCCTTTGGTTATTAATAAAGCTTATGTTCTTTGCTATGTTATCATTGTTGTTCTTTGTGAAGAGCTAGCCATGATCCTTGGGACTAGTTAGGGTTTCACAGGAACCACGAGTATGCTTGGACCTCCATGTCCACACAAAGGAGTGAATCACGAGGAGGTCTTGGGGTGGTCCCAGATCTCCACGACCTCCTCTGGAGGGTCATGGGAGGTCTTGGGAATGCTCTCGACATCCTCATCCTTCTCTGTTTGGCCGTGGTAAGGCCCTCGGGTGCTCCACGGTTCCTAGGCTCACTCTCGGGTCACGTTCTCCCGACCTCCAGGGAGGTCTCGTTGGACCTCATGGGAGGTCTTGGTGGACTGCCCGAGAGGTCCTATGGACCTCTGGGAGGTCTGGTGGACTTTCGAGAGGTCATGGAGGATCTCTCGGTGCCCTAGAGTTGGGTCGTTACATCAACCAAGTCAAGCCGTGCGTTGACACCATCCTTTGTTTTGTCACGAATGTTGATGAAGAGACCAATCAAGGCATCACATACATTCTTCTCTCGTGCATGGCGTCGTCTGATGGCGAACTTCTAGGTGCTCCCAATAAGGTAAGTCCCAAAATATTGATCTCTTCTTCCACATGTTCTTCTTACAGGTCCTCGATTTACATCCCTTTCCTAGCACAACATCTAAATCCTTAACCATATCATAGACCTCTTTTCCGCTTAAATGCCTTGGAGCTGAACTGTCCTCCTTCTCTCCGTCGAATTGTTTCTTCATCCTGCGGTATAGGTGAGCCCTCCGAAGGAACCTACGATGACGCATGTACACGGTTTTCTTGAGTGATTGACCACACACTCTCGGTATCATCTAAGTAGTGAGTACAGGGCTTTGGCCCCTTTGTACTCTGGCGAAGAGTTAGCAAGGGCGGGATAATCATTTATGGTGCGAGAACAACAAGGAGCGTAAAGTGAAGTTCTCTCGTTTATACGCATCCCATACATGTACCTCTTCAATCCACGATATTTTAGATCTTCCATCAATGGTGCTAGGTACACATCAATATCATTCCCGTGTTGCTTGGCCGTTGGATAAATATCGACAACAAAATATACTTCCGCTTCATACACAACCAAGGAGGAAGGTTGTAGATCTGAGTGTCACGGACCTAGTGCTATGTCGGTTGCTCATGTTACGAAAAGGATTCATTCCATCTGTACTCAATCCAAACCTTATATTCCTCGGTTCCTTTAGAAGTCGCAAACCTCCTATCGATATTTCTCCTTTGGGCGGAATCGGCGGGGTGTCTTAACTTTCCGTCATTCTTCGTTCCTTTGAGTGCTATCTGGCGGTTTTGTATTCTTTGGGTTCGCAAAAAACCGCTTCAAGCGGGGAATTACGGGAAGATACCACGCCATCTTAGCAGGAGGTCATTTCTTCACCTTGATTCCCTCGTCGTCATCTGATTGATTCTTACGCTTGTATCGGGATGCATTGCACACCGGACATACATGCATGTTTGTATACTCGTTACGGTAGAGGATCTGATCGTTCGGACATGCATGTATTCTTTCTACTTCCATTCCCAATGGACAAAGAACCCTCTTGGCTTTGTAGGTGGTTTTGGGCAACTCGTTTCCCTCGGAAGCATGTCCGCTAAGAGACCTAACAACTCGTGAAACTCTTGTCAGACCAACCGTTGCTTGCCTTCAATTTCAGCAGTTTAAGCACGGATGACAACCTTGTGTATTCGACTTCGGCTGAGAACAAAGGTTTCTCCGAGTCCTCCATCAAGCCGGAATTGAACATACTCCCTCTCATCACGGTTCCCTACGCATCATGAAGCATCTCGATCTAGATTGTCATCGTGCGGACCTATCCGAATCGGAACCACAATCGACATCATCCGTGACATATCGTTGACTTGTCAGTATAATATGCATATTGTTGACTTCTGTATAATATGGTCTTCACCGTGGTGGTCCAACATGCATAACCCTTTTGAAACCCTTGAATCAAGTGTGCCGATCTGCGCTCGGTTGTTAAACATCTTGATTCTCGCGGTCAATGCATGGACAATACATATATTCCGCCCCTTATTCAACATATCCTCCTCGGCTCTTGTAAGCGAGACCGCCATTAATGTACTCTTCACTCACACGGTTCTCGGCGTACATCCAACCGGTCCATCACACGGTTCGTATTGAAAACCACGAAAATAAATAAAGGGTGACTTGGCGTATTTTCGATCTTAATTACGTTTTTTCATTTCTACATTTTTCCGGATTTTATTAACACATGTGGGCCCTACTTGTCGGTGACTCATTTTTATTTTATGATTTTATTTATAAAATCTATGGCGATCCCACATGTCATAGACTCGTTAGTTTATTAACTAAATGATTAAAAACAGTAGGATTTGAAGCTCAAATTGGGTTAAGGTGACATCGCATTGCTAATAATCGTGGCTCGGGGCCCTAAGGTCGCTTGAGGCGAACCGACGGTGATGTCCCGTGGCGGCGCCTGAAACTAGCGATTTTAGCGTAAACGCCTGAAACTACTCAAATTAAAGAATGTTTATGCTCCAATAGCTCACCTCGATCACGAGGAAGGTGTCAATGATGTCGGGGAAGGTCCAAGGCGGCTGGTCGTCGATCGGTGAACAGAGGCGACGGCGACAAGCTCCTCGGCGACAATAGTTGAAATGGACCCACTACTACAAACAGGCTATAGTAGACGCCCCATCACAGACGGTTCCTTTGGAACCGTCTGTGTTGGGTCAGTTCGGACCTGCGGGTGGCGCGGGCCGACTATCACGAGCGGTATTTTTAGAACCGCTGCATGATGATCATCTATCTAAACGGTTCTATTCACAAACCGCGATAATCCAGCCAATCACGAGCGGTTCTCAATAAAACGATGCGTGATAATACTGAGCAGTTACGAATAAGAACCGTCTGTGATAATTAGTTATCACAGACGGTTCTAATTAAGAACCGTTTGTGATATCCTGCTATCCCTCTGCCGCACTGCCGCTGCCTCTGCCGCACTGCCGCTCTGGAGGCTCTGTGTCACAGACGGTTCTATTAAAAAACCGTCTGTGATAGGTGCTATCACAGACGGTTCTTAACAAGAACCGTCTCTGATTGTTGGGCGGGAAACGAAAATTTAAACATAATGGGCGGGCTGCCGAAACTCGCTTTATATAACCTCCATCTCCTCCTCTGCGGTCTCTCCTCCTCACAGCTCATACCTCCATCTCCTCCTCTGTCGTTTCTCCTCCTCACACCTTGCGCCCCGGCCTCCGCCAAGCTTGTCGCGGCCTCCTCCCCTCGCCCGACCTCGTCGTCACTTTGGCCTCCCACGACCTCGTCGCCTTGGCCTCGTCCACTTCGTCACCACGGCCTCCCACGAACTCACTCTCTCTACTCCCCCTTTGCTTTGTGATGTGGATTCTTGAGTTGATGCTCTTGTGATGTGGGTGATGCTCTTGTGATGTGTGTAGTTCATGTTGAGTTATTTGATTTGGGCAAAAATATAGATGGTAGATCGCGCACCGTTCGGTAAAATCATCATAACTTTTGCATACAAACTCCGATTGCGGCGTTCTTTGGCTCGTTGGAAAGCTAACGAGCTCAATCCGAAAATCCATAAGTCAAGGTCAAATTCTCTTTGCGAGGTCTCGAAAAAGTGAAAACCCCAAAAAAGGTCGTTTAGGGCCTCTAGCGGCCTCGAAGTTTTAGCTTGCCGTTTTGGTTTTTTTGCCATAGAAAAGGCTATCACAGACGGTTCTAAGCAAGAACCGTTTGTGTAACTCATCACGAGCGGTTACGAACAAGAACCGCTGCAGTGAAATCATCCGAGCGGTTTGTAAATTAAGCCGTCGGTGATATTCTCGAGATCCTGAGCGGTTTTGATAAAAACCGTGCGTGATAACTCCTTCCTGAGCGGTTTCAACAAAAAGCGATGCAGCGATAGTGCGTATCCGCGAGCGGTTTTGAACCGTGCGTGATAACTGTTATCACGCAGACCAACAAATATAGGCAGTTGGAAGCAAATGCATGATGGCGGTTCGAACCGTCTGTGATGAGGTTTCTGTAGTAGTGACCACACGGCGGGCTCGATGAGGTGGCGATACTCAAACCGAACGCGAGTGGCGATGGACTCACCGGGCTTGGAGATCTCTCGTGGTTACCGTGGCGCCGAAGATGGAGATCAAGAAGACTTCTGTTGGCGGGAGCTATATATGTACCTTTGCCGTCTGTGATGAGTTAATTATTATGGGCGGTTTTTAACAAAAACCGTGCAGAAGAGGTCATATCACGAGACGGTTTATGTTTAGAACCGTCTGTGAAGTATCATAGACGGTTCTAAACATGAACCGTCTGTGATATGACCTCTTCCTGAAACGTTTTTAAGCGCGAGAATAACGCAGAGCGGCGGGTAAACAAAACCGTCGAGATTGTGTTTATCTGAGCGGTTTGATGAACCGTGCGTGATCGGCGTCGATATTAGCATTTACGTAGTAGTGTCTTCTTGGTACTTTTGAGCGATCGCCATTAGCGCCCAAAGGAGCTCCCTCTCCGCCACTTTTTTCTCCCCCATTCTCCACGCGACCACGCGCATTCAAACCGCCCCTCGATCCCGCACCCATTCCGCCCACTCTCCCCCTTCTTTGCGCATGGTTTTGCCGAAACTATGCCATGGCCGCCGTAAGACCCGCGCGCACGATCTCCTCCCTCACCCCTCCCCGGCCCCTATAAAAGGGAGCACCGGGTGTGCAATCTCTTCCTCACCCAAACCCCTCCACTCACTCCTCCTTTCCTCTCTTCTTGTCACCGGATTTTGGAGTTTTTCCTCGCTGGCCAAAACTCTGTTTTTCGTCTCCTCCGACGCCATCAAGCCTCCCCTGGCCACCCCCAACCTCACCGTCGGCGTTGCCGCCTCAACACCTACGCCGTGCACACGTTGCCCTCTCCAGAGCGCTGTTGGAGCCACTGCGCCACCAGAGACCCGATCCCGCCGCTGCCTTTGACCTCGCTGCCGGCCAACGCATCGCGTCCTCGCACTTAGGAGGTAAGCATCCTGTTTGGTGAACCCTCCTCTTTCATTTGGTACCCGCGTTGGAGGCTAACTCTCTGCCATTCGCCGGCAAGGTGGTCGCCGAGCCGCCGCTGTTTTTTGAGCCCACGTGGCGTTGCCATGTCACGGCCACGTCACCAAACCCGCCCATGTCGCTGCCCCGTCACCACTTGCGTGTCGTCCACGTGGCACATCTTTTCACCTGTGAAGGAAACTGGCCGCTGACATCATAAGTCGAATTTTTCTTCAGAAAATTAATCCCATTAATTCGGGAAAATCCAATTTCATCATTTCATGTGATTTCAAAACTTCCCGGGGTTCGTTCTCCTTCATACGAACTCTGATTTTATCGATTCAAATTTCTAAATTCATATAAATTCAAGATCTAGCTAACTAAACCAAAATTATTTAATTTTGAGTTCATTTGTATCTTCGTTTGAATTTTGTTCGAATTTAGCTTATTTTCGCGTATAGATTTCGACGACTTCGGAGAGTCAGATTTTGACGCCGTTTAAGAACAACCAATCAAGCAAGACAAGTTACATCTTTGATCATGTTTGATTCCACTGTTTAAAATTATTTAAATTCAGTTTCAAATTATTATTGCATGCTTATTTCTATTCAATGTAATTTAAATTCCTGTTTTTAAATTATAGTTATGCCTAATTCCTTTGTATAACCAAATTTTGACATTGAATAGGCATACCTTGACACCTTAGATACAAATCTATTTTATGCAATAGTATGAACTAGAACATTTTGAGAAAAATTATACTTAGCCATGCTTAGACCTGAAATATTTGACTTGTGGAATTTCAGCTAAAAATCAAATGTTGTTTAATTTGTACCCTTGGCATTGGTGTGTCATGAGAGTTTACAAATGCTTTGAAAAATTAAATAAAATTAAATGATGGTTTGGACTTGGGCAAAAGTGGATGGTTGGTGGGTGCAGGTTTATGCACGAGCTTAATATGGGTAGGATTAAGGCCTAGGGTTTTTGGAAGTTGCCCAAGTCAGTTAAGGACCAGTCTTCAAGTGTATTTTGCTACGCCTCACCGTACTACAACAATTTTGGTATGTGACAGACTTGGCTAATTAATTTGTAAAATTCCATCGTGGTTGTGCCCTGTTGATGTGTGGGTGTCAGAATGACATACTTTTATGTATTCTCACATGGCGCAAGAGGGGGCTTGAATCCGGTGGGTGGTTAGTCCAATGGAAGCGAAACCTTAGCGAGACGGGATCACGGTGGGATGATGCTTTTGTAAAGGCCTCGTCACGTGCTCTAGACTGCTTACCTAAGGTAGTGAGCAATGGTATCGACGGATACCAAACAAACTAGAGAACTCGTGTCTTATGGGTAAAGTTGTACAACTTCTACAGAGTGTTAAGAACTATTTGATTAGCCGTGTCCACAGTCATGACATGCTTGGCAAAGCCACTCAAAGTTAGACTTTGATTTTGTTTTCAAAATGTTTTGTAAAACAGTTTTGACATGGATGGGTGTCCATGAGAAAAATTATGGGTTGAAGTCCCGGGTTGGTGCCGGTGTTTATGTTAGTGTTAGGTTGGTGCCTACACTAGCTTTATTAATTAAGCTAAAACTCAATTTTAGTTATTGAAAAATTGGAGCTTTTGAACTTAGTATTGTATTTAAATTATCAGATATTACTTTTGCACAAATAACCCTGTAAGCCATCCTTTGTTACATCCATGCATGCATTAACTCTGTTATTGTGTGTAACTTGCGAGCACAGAAGTTATGCTCATCCTTACTTTATGCAAATAAATTTCAGAGGAGAAGGACTTTGCTACCGGTGTGGATCTCGACGACCAGACCGCTACCCCAGTCAATTGCCTGTGGCAGATCAGCTGGACTCCACTACTTCTTCGTCTTCCGCTGTATTCTTTATTGTTGGCTTGTAAGTCTTTCTTGTAATAAACTCTGTTGATTATTATTAATATTGTGCGATTTATGGATGTTATCATATTTGTTTACTGTGTGAACTAGCTACTGATCATGGGACTAGTTCAGAAATACACAGAGGATTTTGGGTGTTAATCCCAGATCCGACAATTCGCATTCGACCAAATTGAGTACATATTCAATTCGAATTCGTATTCGTATTCGTTACGACATTTGATTCGTATTCGTATTCGAGATTAATGTTCGAATTTGTAGTCGTATTTGTTTTAAAAATATGGATTCGTATTCGTATTTGTATTCGGGACTATTCGATTCGTATTCGATCCATTTCTATCCCTACTGCTAACCTAGGCCACGGCAGGTTGGCAGGCAGGCGCCATTTCAGCCGAAGTCTTTAGAGGTTCTTGTGCAGAGAAATGATTCAGTTTTATATCGGACAATTAGCCGAAGTTCTTTGCATAATGCAGGGTGCAAGCTAGCTTAACAGAGAGATGATCCTGGTGTGGCACATTACGCTACTGTTCTTACACTCAAGCTCTAAATCTCGGCCCGCGGCGGCGCTGCACAGTCCACTGCGCTACGGGGATCGGGCCGGCCTTCCTGCCAAATCACCTGCGCAAACGAAGGCCTCCGTCTCACCACGTTCTTCCCGTACGCATGACGGGCCAACCCCGCGGCATCGACTGCCTCAGCTAGTATTTTAAACCTGTTAAGTAGGTAAAATGATGATGTGGCACTATAGTTAATGAAGAGAGAGGGTACTCTAGTATCTAATCTGGATACCGGTTCGGTCTCGAAATCCAACACATAAAATTTATTGTGATCGATCCCGTGCATCTGGAAGATCATGCATGTATTGCTTTAGTGCATGCCACAAATAGACCACAATACTCAAATACTAGTAAAGATCATGCATGTAATTAAATGAAACAGCCTAAGATACTACACCATAAGAAATCATGTATTGAGAAGATAGTATTCTAACACTCCTTGTGCACTAAAAAAACTGTACTAAGATACTGTCCATTGGGAGCAGCCTTAAGCTACAGCGTTTTTTATATTGAATAAAGGCTGCAAGCATGGCCCTTTGGCAGTTGGCAGTTGCATCTCGCGCGTAGCATCTGGAGTGAGCTAGCAAACCGACCTAACAGGGCAAGACAGCACGCGGTTTGTGGCGAATCGGAAGCTCCCCGGTTGAAAGAATTTCAGTTCACCAAAAACTTAAGTTAATGAGAAAAAACGGATAATTCACTTATACTTCAACACGCTCTCTCATGTGTAAGGCCTATTAGGACTAAGACCATCTCCAATGTTATGTTTTAGCCGGTTCAAATGAGGAGAGAGAAGTCATTGAATCGATTCAATATATTAGAGGGGTCAATTCCAACAAAAAAAATACATGGAACCGAACTCTATTTAGGAATCGATTCAAAGCATTAAACAACTACATAGAAAAGAGTGCGTTCGAGAAAGGATATTATTATTTTGTGGTTTTTAATGTAACGTGGGTTCTAGTTATTAGTAGGAATCAGTTCAATACATTGGAGAAAAATAAGCTCAGTTGCTAGAATGCTTACGTGGCATGACTTTGAATCGACGTCGATTCAATACACTAAAGATGTTCTAAGAGGTAGAATTGAATTGAGCTACAATTATTATAATTTTGATTGTACCAGCCAAGTCTTGAGCTCGAGATCTGTTGGCTCTGATACCATGTTGAGTTACATGTACCAATCAATTCACATAAAATGTTAAACTGATGAGAAAAGACGAACAATTCGCTTGTACTTTAACGTCAAGAACAACTTTTTCTGCAAATTCCGTGAGACACTAATGATCAAGAAAACCAAGGCGTCTAGCCATCTGTCTACATTCTCGACCTAAACATCTCGGCGAAACTACTGCTCACAACTCTGACGAGTGACGAGAGCTTCGCCGCGTGAGGCACTGCGGCTGTATGAGCACGGAGTCCACGCAGAGGCCTCCTTTCGTGTGCGTGCAGTCGATCTGCACCATCGAGAACCTCACCTTCACCGGCGCGTCACCGTCCCCGACAACGAATTCTCCGACGTGGTGGTCGGCCCAGACGCCGGGGTCGGCCAGGTAGTACTTGGACTGCGCGTACTGCCCGTCGGAGGTGGACAGCTGGAAGCGCACGGGCTTCACGTCCCAGCCGTGGACGTGCTCCGAGCTGCAGATCCGCCGGCCCAGCCACCTCGACGGGCGGCCGAGGTGGAGCCGGAAGAAGACGCTGTATGTGCCTTCCGGGAAGCAGAATTCGGTCTCGCCTTTGACTTCCAACCACCACATCTGGAGGAGGTAAGCTACTGTGTGGAACCTGCATTCAAGAGGAGGTTAATTAAGCTTCACATGCACGGTATATTTCTCTCGTTGACGAAAGGACCTTGATTCGTCTGTAGGAACAAAGTTCCAGTATCTTCTGTCACCAATGCCTGTGATTGAAAGCGCCTTCGAAGAGATTGACATGCAGAGCCCGCCACCTCTCTTGTCCAGCCAGAACTCCTGCACCACAGGCAAAAAAAGAAGTTCAGGTCGTAAAGCACTACTAAACACCAAGAACACGACGCAAACAAGAACAGATTCACAAAAAGAAAACCGCTTTGTCAACCTCTAAATGATTACACGTCTAAAAAAAGATGGCCCCTCTTAGCCGAATCAACCCATGGAAAACCACGCGCTCACCTTGGCGCCACCGTCAAGGCGGTTGCGGCGGCAGAGCCGCGCGTACACTTCCCTCTTGGCGAGCGCCTCCGCGCCTCTACTAACAGGGGAAATATGCTTCCCGTTCTCCTCTTCACCGCCGGCGGCGATGGCGAGGAGGCGCGCGTAGTTGTGCGGCAGCTTGGCCTGCCAGAGGCCATCGCTGGACGCAGCGCCGCGGAACGTGCGGCTGACACGCGCCATCCGGCAGATGTCCGGCGGGTCCAGCCGGAGAAGAATCTCCGCCACGCAGCTCTCTGGCAGGTCCCCGAGCACCGTCCCACGCTCTCCTCTTTCCCCTCCCGTCGACGAGGCCGCGGTGCCCATGTGACGTCACGTGATCAATTTAACCGCTCGGCTCAGCAGTACAGGGTGAGGGACTTGGAGAGCAGCAGCAGAGACGCCGGCGACTTGGAGAAGGGAGGCGGTGTGTTACCGCTAAGCCCCAACGAACACATCGGTGGGTGACCGGTGGCGGCGACGCGTCGGTGGCCGTGCCGTCGGCGCGGAACGTACGGGGAGCGTTCTTGGCGCCGTTTGACCCTACCAGTACCACCTCAAGGACGAAGCTACTGCATGCCCAGGCAACAAAGGAGTTGTTCTGTCCAGTTTTTGCTTGTATGCTTTGTTCTGGTTCTTGAAATGGATTCTAGTGAATGGAGAAGCGAAGAGCAAGTGATTCTTTGACTAAAAGGAAGGAATTGTTTGTGCTTATCTTTTCCTCTTTGAAGAAACTTCTTCCGGTTTGGAGTTGTGTCACTTGTGTGTGCTGCCTTCCGCGGAGCTTTCCTCGTGTGATGGTTTTGGTTTGGGTGGCACCTAGGCTGGCTAGGTATGCTTTGGGGGAGGAGGACGAAGGAAATTAATTAAGGGTGCTTTGCTTAACGTGGGCAGTGCTTTTCTAGGTCTTGGAAAGTTTCTTGTGCTGTTTGTCCGTGGGAAAGTGCAACTGTTTTTCTATTCAAACTTAAGAGGAATGGATGAATGATAGTGAAGTGATACGATTAGGCTACACTAGTTGATAATTCAAAAATTCTACTACGTAAACCAAAAAGTCATACAAGCAAGACATCATAGATCGTTACTACTAGACGTGCAGTGCAGCGGAATAAGAGTTGAAGCAGTCTGATCCAATATCTAGCACGTCGATGTAGCGGTCGTAGTCGATCGTCTAACGTCCTCGGCATCGATCGTCTCCTCCAGCAACCTATCACATACCTTGCGTAGATCGTGGATCATCTTTAATCAGCGCAGCAGCGTCTCTACGGTATCCACACGTCTAGAGATGGAACGTCTGTACTGAAAGAATTCCGAGAAGTTGTACTTAAAATTTTTGAAACAAATACACATAGAGACAAGATGAGAGAACTCCTTCAGTTACGGAAGACTTCAAATGTGGAAGAACACAAAAAAATATTTGATAAATTGGTATATCACATCAAACTGTACGATGGCTCTCACTACCGGGCTCAGCAGCTTTGCCGAGTGCCGGTGGCACTTTCGACAAGGGCGATAAACACTCGACAGCGGCTTTGCGAGTGCCACCAACATACCTCACGCGGCATAGTTTACGGCGGCAAAAAGCTCTTTCGAGTGCTTTTCATCGAGCACTCGGCAAAGGCTTTGCTTGAAAGTCGAACCGACCCTCGGCAAACAAAAGGTAGTGGGCGGTGAGAACACGGAGGCGGCGTCGTTTGCGAGTGCGGGGCGGAATGACACTCGGCAATGCTTTCTATTTTGCGAGTGTCGTCATAATGACACTCGGCAAAATATTAATCTTTGCCTAGTGTCATGGTAAAACACTCGGCAAAATAGCGTTCGAGCATGCAGGAACATACTTTGCGAGTGTTTTTACCATGACACTCGGCAAATATTAAACACTCGGCAAACAATGTTCCCGAGAATGCTCGAAGCGTTACTTTGCGAGTGTTTTTACCATAACACTTTCGGCAAAGCCTCCCTTTGCGAGTGTAACCTACAACAAAGTGGCCAAAACTGACTATTTTAATTGTTTATTGCACCCCACTCAAACAAGTCACAATATCACGAGATATATCAACAAGTAATCACATATAGTCCACAATATATCACATATATCACCACAAGTCACAATATATCACATATATCACCACAAGTCACAATATATCACATATATCACCACAAGTCACAATATATCACATATCACAAGTGCAATATATCACATATAGTCCATCATTCACCAAGTTGGCCACCCGACTCATGTGATGAGTCATGGCCACATCATTGAAGCCGTAGATTGATTACGCACAAGGAGAAGAGATTGCATGTGTGAGACAAGATTTAAGGTAAAGCAAAGCACAAGCGAAAGCAATAAACATAGTAAGTAAAGAGCTCAAGGTAGAAGGCAAACTCACGAGGAGTAGTTGCGGAGGAGGTGGAGGAGGAATAGCTCGGTGGCGAGAGTTGACCCATCCTCTCGCCAAGACTTTGCATCCTTGAAACATCTGCTCCATCCTCTGCCGCTCGGCCTCATTCCTCTGCCGCTCGGCCTCATTCCTCTGCCGATCGGCCTCCATCCTCGCCGCCATATCCTCCGTAGCCTCTTCTCTTCTTCCAAATGGGCCTACAATATTCCACCCCAATGTTACAATGCAAAGCAAAGGTATGTAAAAATTAATGAGCAGCGAATAAAAGCAAAATAACACAGGAGTGCCTCCATGCAGGGGCTGTGGCGGTGTCGTAGGTAGGCGTATGGCGGGCTTGAGCTCGTGCTCCTTGCTCGAATCTGGGAGAGAGTGGGAGTAGTGGCCGTGTCGAGTGTCTTGTCGCCAATCGATTACCGCCCATGCTTCTTGCCTCCTCCCACCCTCATGGCGACTTCTCCATCAAGGTCACAGGTGCTCGGATCGTACTCGGCCCATGGACCGCCCTTGCCATCGATGTGTACTCAGCGAGGCGGTGTGGACGATCGCATTCTTTGTACACGGGGGGTCCTCGGGTTGTAGTCGGCGTTGGGCGTCGCCTTGCCCTTGTGGGCCAAAGCCCATGCCTTGAGCGGGAGCAAGGCTGGCCACCATGTGACGGCACGCTGCGAAAAAACAGCAAGATGATTAGAAATTATGCGAAATTGGCGTTATAATAAAAATGAATTAGCGTACCCATGTAGCCGCGAATTAAATCGAGGCTCTGATTTGCCTTGATGGTGTGGTGCACTGGCATCATCAACGCCGCTCCGACAGCGTTGTGTGTCTCCTCCCACTCGGCGGCGCACCACTTGTCCACCATCATGCCCGGCCTTTGGAGATCTTTGGCGCACCACCACGGAGGCACCTACCGTCATCAAGTATATGACATATAAGAAGATCAAATTAAGCGTACTTAATCTCGGAAAAAATCAGTATTAATGTTCTATATTTACATATGTATTCTTCCGAATTGACCTCATGTTTCTTGCTTGAGTTTTGTTGATCTTCAAACCAAGGTAGGTAGCTTTGTATATTCACGATGGCACAGGCCGCGCCTCGTAATGCATGTCCTTCAAGAGTTTATAACGAGCTTTGTGAGCCACACTAGCCGCCTTGGCCTCATATCCCTCTGGCATCTGAAGAAATCCGCATATAGGCGCGATGTATCCGATCATTATTTCAAGAATGTCAATGAATCGATGTATTGAGCAATGTAGTGCGAGGAAGACTTACCTGACTCGGCCGTCACCGCGTCGCCTTGTTGGCGAATACCTGCCATCCGTCTGGTAAATCGGGAAAGCGGCGTAGTGGTCCCCGTGTAGGCGGCTCCGCCCTCGCCAAACGCAAACCGGCCGGGGAAGTGTAGCTGCACAAAAGACCGAGGATGCCATTGACATGGCGTTTGTGATCACCTGCGACCTGGCGTCCAACCCCTGCCCAAGTGATTGAGATAAATTATTAGTTTCTATTGTGATTTTCAACATATCAAATGAAAAAGTAGTGATAACATCTAAAGTTACTTACCTAGCCCGATGGGTTGAATCGTGGCGTCTCTCACGAGTGTCGATGCGCCTCGGGAGAGTCGAGGACCTCGCAACCAGACACTGACGAACGGAGGAAGCGGAACCCCTGCGCCTCAACTCCTCCTCCTCCTCCTCCTCCTCCTCCTGCTCCCGCTCCTGCTCCGCTCCCCTCCTGCTCCCGCTCCCCTCCTGCTCCCGCTCCTCCTCCTGCTCCCGCTCCTCCTCCCGCTCCTCCTCCGCTCCCCTCAAGAGTGCTCCTGCTCCTCCTGCTCCTGCTTTGCTCCTCCGCTCCTCCTACTCCTGCTCCCCGGCCTTTCATTGCATCGGTAGTCTTTAGTAAAGCGACCTTACGTTCCTCATACCGCCCACCATCTTTGTTCAATCACCAAATTAAAAAGAGTAAACCAATAAGCACGAGATAAACAAGGCGTGCTTAGAAAGAGATGCAAAATAAACAAAACATAATTAGAAAATAACAAAGTATTACATGTATTAGAAATAATCGAGAATGATCGGGATTAAATTTGGATCATAAGTCTCATCATCACTATCAGCCATGTCCATATAATCAACACTATTCGAAGGAGCAATGTTGTCATCACTGTCATTGCCTAAATGTAATCGCTGAAGTAATTCTAAGTCCTTCACATTTTGAACCTCATCTCAAACGTAGTACGAGCTAAATTGGACAGTACCTTCTGTTTGAACCAAGAAATGAAATCGGACATTCCATTTCCGCACCTGTCTAAGAAGGGTCTCGGCTTCTGTGGGTAGGTTCCCTTGATTCACGCGAAATTGATGATGAAATTCCTGCACCAACGAGAAACAAGGGGTTGGATGCGAGAATAGTGACTACTCGAGAACAAGTTTGTTGACAACTTACGCATGTGCGGCTCCACTTGGAAGGTTGTTCAACACATATAGCATGATAGTCGCCACTCTTCATGTTTCAAGGTCTTGGGGTCGCATCACTTGCACTTCGAGTTGCCCTCGGAAAATCTTGAGGTTCGATTCATTTTACTTGACATTATAGCGAGGGGTGGATTGTGCGCTAGGAAGGTTGTCACCATAGTGCGTTGTTGTGAAGTTTGACACCTCCTCCAAAATGTATGCCTCTGCAGCGGAAGCCTCAATTTTGCATTTATTTTTACATTTAGTTCGATGAACCTTTAGACATCTCTCAATTGGATAGCACCAGCGGCCCTGCAGGCCCCCCATTCGTGCCTCATACGGGAGGTGCAAAATCAAATCTTTGCATCGGATTGAAGAAGCGGGTGGAAAGATCTTCTCCAACTTCTGAGCAACACAGGTACCATTCTTTCCAAATCTGCAATCACGGTCAAGAGATAACTCCTTGGCACAAAATGGCGGAAGAAATTGCTCAACTCTGCGGCACTAGCGGACATGCTTTCGAGGACATAGCCTCGAACCATCACGGAAGAAGCCGCTCAAGCCATATGTGGTAGTCATGACTCTTGAGCCCATTGATTCGCATAGTAGATAAGTTCACTCCCTCCTCAGATTATTTGCATACCCATCGAGGAACATTAGCGTTTGGAACCATTCTAGTACTTCCCTCCTTTGGGGCTGGTCAAGGCGAATTGACCTTAGGCTTTCTCCATGTCCTGCCGCCTCTAGGAGGCTTCATTTCTTGCTTTGGTCTATCGCATAACGTTGCGAGATCCTCTAGCCTTAATGTTGTCCTTTGTCTTATCGGGAATGTCCATGATTGTTGCCCAAAGTGCCTCGGCGACATTCTTTTCGATGTGCATTACATCAATGTTATGTGGAAGAAGAAGGTCATCAAAATAGGGGAGCCTCAACAAGCCCGACTTATGAGTCCATGCATGTTGCTCACCATATCCTAAAAACCACCTTCTTGATTGACCTCGAGAGCATCTATCGAGCACGAACCGCGGCACGGTCATCATCTGCGGTCGCGGGTCTATAACTCTGACACCTTCGTAAAGTTCTTGATGTCTCGTCTGAATGCATGGTCAAGAGGAGGAATTGTCGATGTTTGTCGAGCGAAGAATACTTGCCACCCTTGACAACCAAATGAACTTGGTGCCTTGCATCTTGGGCGTGAAGGGGTTTACGTACTTGCAGACAACATGTAAATATCGCCTTTGCGGTTGCCTCTGGCTCCTCCTCCCTCGTCCTTGACGAAGTGTGCTTCATGATAGTCATTTAACATGTCTCCTACCCGCCATCGACATCATAATCCTCGGCGCGTGGTCTCACGACCTCCTCTCTCATCTGATCGGATTCAAGTGGTAGATCCACGGGTATAGTCTGCCGTAAATCCAAACTTGCAAAGATGTTTACCCATGACCTCCTTTGTTTGTCGTAGCGTGTTTGCACATCTGCTGCGAGGGACACCAAGTGGCAGCGCTCCTTTAACCTTGGCAAATGCTAGTTCAAGAAAGCATCGGTCTTCTCAATCCATTCATCGGACAACGAACCTGACTTGGCGGCCGTGTACATCCACTCACGGTCATCCATCCTCTAACATATCGAGGAGTAATATAAGAATCAAATGCATCTACGATCTTTCTCCTATCTAATAGGTGAAGATAGGTCCTAATCCCACAGGATGCGTAGATGAGGTTAGTTTCCATGCTCTACTCCTATCAGAGGCAATTTGGCGACACCTCCCATTGTTCTCCAAATACCGTCTGCCGGGGAGAGTGTGTATCAGGAGAACAACGGGGAATGATGCGAAACTCGTCTCGGATCGAGCGAACCATGAAACTAACCCCTCCTACATCCGTGAGCTGTCAAAGCGTGGACAATTGAAGCGGTCACGGTTTTAGATATGGAAATATCGCATATTTCCAACCGTATCTCTTCGAGCAGGAAACGCCTAAGCGGGTTCGTGATCTCGACCATGATATGGAAAGAGGGTTATACCTAGGGTGGCGGTGGAGTCGGGCTAAGCGGGGCGTGGCGGGTCGGTGCGATGGCGGCGGCGCGTCGGATCTGTGAATCCTAATGCATAGCGATCGTCACATGCTACGGAATCACCCAAGCGCTAGTTCCTGCTGGTCGATAAATCAACAAAATCATTGGCCTAGGATCCCGGGCGTCGATGCTCTAGTACATCATACGGGCAACAAATAAGATTGCATGTTGAAAAGGAGCGAAAAAATATATGATTAGGAGAAATCACGGTCAAAGTTACATCATGAATACTTCAAAGTAAATAACAACACTTTTTTTGTGATGGGTGGTAGTAGACATCATGTTTGTAAGGTAATGAGCCATCAAAACATTAAATAAATCCTTAATAAGTAATTGAAACAATGATAAGTGGCAGTCGAGGACCACACACCCGAGTTGATGTGGAAGTAAATAATAGAACTTCCATCTTGTTCATCATTCATTTTTCTAAATTATGTGAGAACTATTGAAATGCCTATAGAGTAGTAAATACTTGAGTTATTATGAAACTTTCATAGTCATTCCTCACTATCCAACTCCCATACTCGGTCAAATATCCAAAATTGCTCATCGTAGTTAAAAATGGTGCTAATTTGCTAAAATGTTAAATTAAAGGCTGATCCAAGGAATTACTTGATTGAGTAATTATTGTAAAATTAAGGGATGGATGGGAGTGTCTCATTACTGGTGAAGAGGCGAGAAGGAAGGCCAGTGGTCTTGATCTCGATACCCAACAAGACACCACGAACATTATAGTAGTTGTCACAGGTTGTCACTTGTCGAGGATTTGCATATGCGAGGACATGAAAAATATGTCGAGAAAATAGCAGCGGTGAGTTCCTGTTTGGGAGAGTTAAAATAAAGCGCAATTTTACTGTACTCTTCTTTGTTTGAACACATTGTTCAAGCGGCTTAGCCTAATCCTACTTGACTCCAAGCTGTTGGATGTAAGCTTTGAAGAATGAAGAACAATGCATGCATGAAGTCACATGGTAAAGAGTTGACTATAAGCATATGGTATAAATGCACATTTTATTTTAATTTAAGCGTTCTTGATTTGCACATATTCTTAGTAAGCGCACTTATAAATGCACCAAGGATCTTAACGATAAATAAAGCTTTCATGCCATTTAATCGGTCTTGATTTCTTATATCTACTCGTGCAAAATGAAACAATTAATGTATTGTATGTCAAAAGAATTCTTGAGGTACTTAAGAAATTAAGAATAACACATTTCATATAGCGGGATCATCATAATAATTTGCACACAGTAGCGAGAAAAGAAATGATATTATACTTTTGGAAAGTGAAATTATTCTTTAGTTGGTTTGTATAATTCATGAGAAAGGAAAATAAAGTATATCCTTGACACATAAGTCCCAAAGAAAGAGCCAAAAAGCGCTACATCACAAAATTCATTAAATCCACTGAACCTTTGGGACTTCATTTAGCAAAAGAATAGTTTATTAAATATGGAGTACTTGCATGAACAAGCGTATATATGTATTAATGTGGTTAAGAGATATGTTTGGACTTTGCCACGTGTATTGTATGTTTGCGGAAATATACACATGCATATATATAATTTCTTTCTTTAAGTTGTGCAGTTTCTTAGTTGACTCACTCACCTTCTTCCTAAGCCTCTGAGGGTAAATCCACTAATCGATTTCACGGATCACTAAACCAAGCAGGGTAATGACACGGTTTCAACATATACCGACATAAGTATCAGCAGGTTTGTAAATGAAGCTAGGCAATGAAGTGTGTGATTACATAAAGCTGTAAGTGTTCATGATTCACATGTGAAACTACCTAAAATACTAACTAATAAAGTGTATATATAAACAAGCGAGATGGCCTTCATTTTTCATGGCTAAGAATCGGATGAATTCACAAAGCATTTTCTCTCTTTTATTCACAATTGCTAGAAATTATGCAGGAAGCTAGGAAGAATTCACCTTCTTCCTCCTCTCCTCCTCTTCCTCTCTTTCTCCTCCTCCTCCGTGGCCTGTGTGTGTGTGTGTGTGTGTGTGTGTGTGTGTGTGTGTGTGTGTGTGTGTGTGTGTGTGTGTGTGTGTGTGTGTGTGTGTGTGTGGAGATTTAGTGCGTGTGTGCGTGTGTGTGGGCAGTGGCGGTGCGTGGCAGTTTTAAATCCCAGCTGCAAGTGCCCCGATCGGCACTTTCGGCAAGAGGGTTTTTAAAAATTTCAAAAATGATTTGCGAGTGTCAAGCGGACACTCGGCAAAACCCTCCTTCTTAGAGTGTCACACTCGGCAAAAGAAACTCCTTCTAAAGTGCCATTTTTGACACTCGACAAACTCTCTATTTTTCCACTTTTGACCTCAAACTTTTCTGCGGTCCTCATACAATACACCTTACTCCATGTTCCAATGTGGCATATTTCTCGGACTTTTTCTATATTTCTTTAATTTATTTGAATTAATTGAATTTTCTTGGATAATTGAAATTATAACTGCTAGTCATTCGAATAATGGAAAAAAATGAATGGAAAAATGATATTCATGTTATTTAGTATAATGTGAGGCCGTAACCAGGAACAGACCACCAATTTGAACATCTTGTTCACGAAACATGACCACGAACTTGCGGTCGAGTTGTTTTTAAATTGTATAAAAAGCAAGCGAAGTCGAAAATCATGAAACTTGTCAAGATGTCATGATATCATATGTGGAGGCTGTGATAAAAATTTGAGAAGGTTTAGCGCAAGTTGTCACGTCGATGCTTGCAAGCCAGAAGAATCTCAGAAGAAGTTGTCATGTATTCTTACATTTTTCTAAGGTTTGCAAGCATAAATGCGTGACAAACTCTATGATATCATGAAAACAAGTTGATTTTTAATTGAATTGAAAAATTTTCGAACAAGATGTGGAAAGAAGAGTTCAGAAAATCAAAATGTGAAAAAAATATGAGTTCTTGAGAGTGTCTAAAAATGACACTCGACAAAAGGAACCTCTTTGCCGAAAGTGGGGAGAAGACACTTTGTCTTTTAAGTGTCATTTTTGGACACTCGGCAAAGGGTTAGCCGGCTGCGGCAGATTATGATGGTGCCCTTTACGCAGATGTTCTTGTTTGCAGTGCGGGCACTCGGCAAACCATATATTCCGAGGGTAATTGTTTGCGAGTCTTGGCACTCGACAAACCATCTATTGCCGAGTGCGGATGTTTGCGAGTTCTTTCTATATGGCACTCGGCAAATTGCCTCTTTCTTGAAAGTGCTAGATAAAAGCACTTTCGGCAAAGTATGGGACACTCGGCAAAGAAGCCGTCTCCGGTAGTGTCTGTGGGAGAGATGATGCTTGTCACACAATTTTTCATGGGCCTGAACGACGAGCTGAAGGGAGCAGTTGAGGCACAATTACTTGACACTGTTAGTAAGGCAACCATATTTTCTCAATTGCAGGAAGGGGTTCCGGAGAGATCAAGAAAATTTGTGGCAAAAAGTGGCCAGTTCAAGAATACTAATGGATGGTACAAGGGTGATAGTAAAAATAATTTGAACTAGGGGAATTGTGGAAAGTTTGTGAGAAATTATAGAATTCTGGCTAAACCTCTGACAGTGTTGTTGCAAACTCGGAAGCACAGACACGTATGAAATGTGCCGAGTCCGTGTCGGATACGGACACGGCTCCGACACGTATTACAGGCGTGTTGGAAACTATAGCCGTGAAAAAACAAATTTAAATTCGGACACGTATTAAACACATGGAGGACACGTATCGGACACTTGGACCCATTCAATTCGACCCAAAACAGTAGCCAGCCCATTCAATTTAGCCCAACACAGTAGTCAACCCATTCCCCCATCAACATGTTAACCTAGCTAGCCCCGCGTGTCTACAGAGCTCCCCTTCGACGCCGCCTCTAGCCCGAGTCCCCGACAGCACCCGCTTGCTGCGTCGACCACTGGCGACCCTTCCGTGCAGCCCCGAAAACGCCACTCTGGTTCTCCCCTTAGACCCGCTTCTGCGGCCAGCGCCACTCTGCTTCTCCTTGCCGTCACCGACTCGTGGCGTGCCCCCACTTCCGTCGCCGGCTCAATTCCCCTTCTCCCTGTCGCCGAGACGCCAACTCCCCTGCTGCTCCCCGGGAGTGACTCCCCTTCGACGCCACCTCCGATTCCTGTTCTCCCCATCGCCTGCTTTGTCGCCCACTCCGGCCGCCCCCTGCTACGTCGCCAGCCTCGATTCCCCTTCTCCCCGTCGCCGATTTGGACTCACTTCAATGAGTTGTTTGTTCTCCTCTTGAAGATATGCTGCTATTGTTGTTTGTTGATGTCATGCCGCTGCTTGACTGCTTGTGCATACTGCATAGTATCATTTATCAAGTTATCAGTATGTCACACACCCATATTTCTCCTTCATCAGTATGTCATGCCGCTGCTATTGTAGCTAGTTGAGGATACACTGCTATTGTTGAAGTGTAAAGCCACTACTTGTGCATAGTATTAGAGTATCAGACTATCAGTATGTAAAGTCAACTAAAATACAAGTATCATTTCTACAGAAAATCACTCCTTTGGATGTCTCAAACAGAGAACTAGATACTTAAATATGTATTGTAACTGGAATCGCACACATAACATAGTCCAACATAATGCACATGGAGCTTTACATACAGAAGCAGACTGGATGTAAGAAAACAGAAGTTGCTAATCTCTCCCTTGAAGAACCAGACTTGGAGAGTGTATCTTTTGAAGATGGGTCTAATGCAATGAACCCAGATGAGGATGAACAAGAGGAAGTCTAGGAGTCTCACGCTATCTTTTCATAAGACTTTAATTTGAGTTTGTTATGTAACTTAAGTTGAACCACTCCTATGTTGGCTAGTGGCTATTTCTCGTTGGATTGTTGGTTGTACTCTGTCTTTAAGTTTCTATGTTTGAACTTGGCTACTTTTTGTTGATTGCTATTATTTATCAATTATTTGATGGTTGTTATAATATTAGGTACTTAGGTGTTTGATGTTGCATTGTATTTGTTACATTCTTACTTACATTTACTAATCAAGTTTTTTCTATTCACAGGTTGAAGGAATTCTGAATTTCTTGTATTAATATGAACTTATGAACTTATGCTTTATGAAGAACTGAAAAGACCAGGAGCTGAGGATCATCTTTGAGGTACATATTCCTAACATTTTACACTTTCTGTTTGATAAACATGTAGAAAAGCATTCAATAATACATATGCATATGTTGTTATTATTATTATTATTATATTGTTGGACCGAAAAGGCGACTAGAGGGGGGTGAATAGGAGCATAATCTCTTTTTTCTCCTCGATCGAATTCAACACTAATTTCACTCCAATAGCTATGAAAGTTATGAAGATCAATATACAAGCATAGCGGAAGACTTGTATTGAATCCGATCAAAACCCCGAAGCAAATAGACCAAAATCACCAAAAACTCAAATCCAAATGAGTTGGACGGTCAGACCTCTCACCAGGGGCGGTCTGACCTCTCACCATGGGCGGTCTGACCGGCAACTAGTTGGCGGTTTGACCTCCAGCCCAATGAACAGTAAAATCAGCTCGAACTCAAAATCATAAATTGGCCTAACTTTTGATTCACAACTCCAAACTTCATGAAACTTGGAACATACCTTCTTTACGATGCCAGGAACCTATTCCAATCAACGATAGTGAAGATCATTGCCAAAGTTCCGAGCTTATTCCATTTGAGTGAAGGTTGCTTCAAAACCGAGAAAAATACGAAAACGGTGATTGAGAGGATTTCGTGGGAGGAATCAATCCAAGATAGCTAAGGATGGTCTCCCATACGTCCTAGCACCCTCAATCATAGAAAGAATCAAGCCAAAAGCCTTTAAGGGCAATGTAACATCCTGAAATTACCCCTTAAGGGCCTATTTGTAATTAGACGGAAGGGGGTACATAAAAACAGAATATTTTGGAGTTTTTAGGGAGGAGTTGGTTCGTACTGGGATAAAAGGATCGCGGGGATAGTGGATTCTAAAAACCCTAACAATCTTTTCTTTTTTTCCCCTGTTCTCGTGCGCCGCCAGCAGTCGTCGTCTTTTTCTTTTTCCTGTGCTTCGTTCCTTCGCTGCTGCGCGCTGTTTGGCCGGTTGCTGTGCGCTCACTCGCACCTGCCCGCCTCCTGCCTGCAGCCGTGTGGGCACGTAGCCGCCTGTCGGCGATTGTCTTCGCCTCCTGTAGCGTGCGCGAGAAAATCTTCGGGTGCTGTTCGGCCGGTGGAAAATCAGCAGCCGCACGTCGCCTGCATTCTTGCTTGCCCCGTGCGTCGGTTTATCACCCGTAGCTTGATTCCCTGGACTGTTTCGGCCGGATACTTAATTGTTATGAGTTTTTAATTGGAGTATGGCGTTAGTGCTAGTAGTGCTGCATGCGCTCCTTTGGATATTTAATTGGGATCTACATGTATTGGTTGTTCTGTTGTGAGACTAGTCAATGGTGTTTTGATTCTTAAATTAGGATGAATAGGGATTCATGTGTTGCTAGTGCTAGGCGTTAACAATTAGTGCAAGAAGGATTTGTTTACATGCGTTTCATTAGTTGGAGGTGCATGTACTGCTGTGAATATTTTAATTAGAGATCCATGCACTACTTTGATTATTTAATGGGAGTAGTAGGGGAGAGAGAGAATTATAAAGTGCTAATTAGTAGTTGGCTAACTTGTCCCATAGCAACAGAGAATTAGAAAGTGCTAATGAGTAGTTAGATATTTTGTCCCGTAGCAATGTATGCATGCTTGAACAGTAAACATGATATCTTTCCAGAGTAGCTAGCTAGTGCTGCATGCTTCATATATATGGGTTTTATTGGGTTAATAAAGGAGAGAGATGAGTTAGCATGTTTTGTTGGAACAGTAAGGAAAAATTATTAGCATGTTTATAGTCGGGGAGAAATCGAACAATAAATTGGTTTTAGTCTGTTGTTCTGTTGTACGATTTATTCGGGTACCTTAATGGCGAATTTTGGGAATATCATCTACTAGTTAATTGTAGATAAGTTCAGTATCTTTCCATAGAGTATTTAATCATGTCGAGCGGTCGAGTCATTTTTAAGTTATGAATTTAGTAAGGCTCGTTGTCTAGAAGATGACAGATCGATCTTCTGGGATAAAAGCGAGGGGTTAGATGATTTAATTAGAAATCATGGTAATCTAAGAAAAGGTGGGGAATTTTGTGTAGATTCTAGAACTGGGTGGTTCACTATGATCAGACTTATGAGTCAAAAGTTACACCCTTTTTAGTACCAGGACAGCAAGGGTGACTGTTCGGCATTGGGAAAGTGTTGAGGATTTGGGGGACGTGTAGGAGCGATATCAATTAATTGTTGTTCTTGTGATGTTGTAGCCTGTATTGAAATTTGAGTGTTTAATGTAGGAGAGACGTCGTGCTTGTTGCCATCTTCTAGCCAAACCGTGTGTCGCAACTAGTAAAGGCAAGTGCATGGTAGACAACGATCAATGATTGATCACTATATTTTCTTTATCGTTCATTACCATTATTGTTGTGCTTTTATTTTTAATTTAATTGCAAGCAATAGAATGGTATGATTATATCTTGTTGATGAACATGAGGAAAATTGGATATAATGAATACGATGAAATTATGCATCTTTGCATTCATAAGCATCTTTGCATATGAGAAGGTGATCATGATTGATCACAACTCCACAGGAGTGGAGGAGGTCCCCGATCCTTGAGGAGGAACGGGCTTGAGAGTGAACGTTGTCGTGAGCGTTCACTCATTCTATACCGGTATACGTGAAAGAAGTGCATGTGGACATGTAGAGTAGAGTTGCATTGAGATATGAGATGAATGTGTGTGAAAACAAAGAGAAGAGAATGGCATGAGAATATTAATAGAAGGACATGCGATGATAATGAAGTTATTGAATACTGTTGTTTTATCGTTGTTTGTTGTTTCTTGATGTATTTGCTGAGTCGTGAACTCACCCTTGCTTCTTTGTTGTTTTTAGGGGATCATTGATGGCGCTATGATTGAGAGGGACTAGTGCACATAGGATAGTTTCTTACTTTAAACACATAATTATTTGCCATGAGAACTATTTGATTCATTATTGACAGACTACTTTTAGAACATGTTAGAGATTGAATAATCTTAGATGAATGTTTTGGACTGGTCTATTTGGTGCTGTTTTAGACTTATTATCTTACTATGTTTTCCTCGCTTATTTATTCATGCTTGATAGGTCTTTATTCATGTTCTATTGTGACCCATACATGGGTTTAGTAATGCTTTAGTTGCTGAAATTTTATAGTGTGTTAAAGAATTTTTTGTTGAAAAGGTAGTTTAGTGGCATTCCAGGCTCAGTGTTGGGCTGGGGTGTTACAGGCAAAACCCCTAAAATCACCATTTCTTTCATCAAAACCGGGGCAAAATCAAACTTAGATCCAAAAGCTTGTTCGTGGGTGAATGATGATCAAGATGACCTTAGATTATATCCCACATGTCCCAGCAAGCAAGATCACAGCAAGATTCCAAATAAAAACCTAAGAAACACCAAAAATCTCAAAGGCATCAAAGAGAGAGCAAGAATAAGATAGAACTTATCTTGGGGCAAATCTTGTATGAATTGATTAGAGAGATTGTATGTTTACAACCACTCCACCATAGAGGACAAAGCTCAACACTTGAGCACTCAATCAATCCATCTCTCATGAACCCTAATTTCTCAACTTTCCTCTCCTAGCCCTATATCTCAAATTAGGGTTTCTACAATCAAAGAGTTAAGGGTTACAACCAGCACCCTCCTCTTTTATAGTAGAGGCTAGCCCTAGAGAGATATCCCAAACGGGCACCCATTAAGCCCACACATAAACGGGTTTCACTCACGCACGCTTCTCAAAGCACCATCTTCATCTTCTCTTGACCTAGATCGCCTCTCCTTGCGCCGTCTTGCGCCGCGGTTTCTCCAAGGCCAAGAAGGTGGTTTCACACACCACCACTTACCACTTTTCCGGTATAGGAAAATTTTCCAAAATGCCCCTCTACCGACCTTTGGTGATTCCTTCACCTCGAAGCATCTCCCATGCTCCGTCATCATCCATGTGGCCCCAATGACTTCTTACCAAGCCTCTCACGTGTCTGGATCCCATCGAACTGTCCTCGTTTGCAACTGACACCAAGTCACTTGGCACACCACATGTCTCACCATAACTGCACCTGACTTCCTTGACCGTTCAGGACCTCAGCTCCTCCCTGAACCTAGTCCAGACCTCAACTCCTCCCTAAGTCTAGTCCCGGTTAACCTTGCCGTTGCCCGTCATGTTCATTATCGGTAGCTTCTGCTCCGGTTCCTTGTCTTCTCGGCTTGTAAGCACTCCGCTAGCCTCAGTTGTCTTCCAGCACCACCTCGATCGTTCTGGACCTCGGTTCTCCTAACCTAGTCCCGATCTAGTCCGCCTCACCATGAACCTAGCTCTAGTGTCCTACAACCATCACAAACAAGCAAACCGTTACGTAGCATCGCACGATATGCACAATCATCAATTCACATAATTGATGAGGCATGAGCACATACCTTCACAAAGGCCTTTGCTCAAGCTTCGTCTTCTATGGTTCTAGTCCATCTTGTGCCTTGATTGAGTCCAACCATCTCACCCAACATCCACGACTGTTCTGGACCTCGATTCTCCTAACCTAGTCCCGGTCCTCCTCGTCATTGACCATAGTTGACTCCAAGTCACCTGCACAACAATAGACCAAGCAACCATTTCTGGGCACAAATTCTTCACAACTTGACCCATGTTAGACAAAACATGCATCATACAACATCTATGCAATGAAACCCATGAACTTGACCTAACCAACAAACATCACCGCCAAGCTGGCTGACGAACAAGTCAAAACCGGTCAGACTGTTACCCATTGGCTGGTCTGACCACCCTCTAGCCGGTCTGACCGCTACCTGGCCGGTCTGACCACCCAGTAGGGGACTTAGCCAAATTTTCACCCTTGAAATCCAAAACCTCTCTGGAATTTTCAAACGAATAGAACTTTTGACTCAAAGCTCCAAAAAATATGAGACCAAGTGTAGAAGGCCAGTTAGACCGCCGCCTCTTGGCCGGGCAAACCGCCAGCCTCTTGGCCAAAGCCAGGGCCGATCTGACCGCCAGAGGTGGCCAGTCAAACCGCCACACAGGCCGGTCTGACCGCCGCCTCTTGGCCGGTCTGACCGCCTACAACCTGACAGCAGCAGAACTTTACCGAAAACGAGGATTTTTACAAACACCTCGACGCTATTGCCAATTGTTCAACACACTAAGATTAGGATCATATCCACATGATCTCCACAATCTCCCCCTTGATGAACACATTGGCAATCTCTCAAAAATGCAAATTGGAGGTTGTTTTGAAAAACTACAACTCATTTTCGCGCAAAGGCACATCTTGGTCCACAAGCAAGAAAAAGTTATAAAGATGACCAAGATGGCTTCAAATTAGCATAGGCAAGTGAGATCGAGTAAGAGATAGCAAGAAAGCTTCAATTTCCAAAGAAGAGTCAAAATTCTCACTTAAGGTCCATATGAAAGAACAATTGTTCAATTTGACCTTTGATCATTGTGAGGTTCCAAGAATTGCAATTCAAGTTCAGAAATAGCAATAAGATCATGAGGATGCAAATTAAATGCCCCCCCCCCCCTTACTATGATCATCATTTTTCAGAAAATTTCATTTTCTCCCTTTTTCTCCAAATAGCTCTCCCTTTTTAACATTTTTGTTACATCTTCTCCCCCTTTGACAATGGAGTCATCAAGAAATCACGCCTTCCTCTCATCCAGAGATGACAAATGCAGAAATGAGGAAAAAGCATAAGAAAGAGCATGCATGAAACGCAATAGAGTGGCTTCATTTTTTTTTGTAATTTTTAGTACAAGAAGCTTTGGGGATTACCCAAAAGAACAAGCTTGCATTTCTACTATTACAGAATACATATCCCCTCCTCCATTGACTTAGTTTTAGTTGTGAGTATTGACTATTTTTACTGATTTTGGTTGATTTGTTGATTATGCATGGTAAATACAATGGAGGTGGGTTGATGCATGGTGAAGGATATGGATGTGGGTTCACTGATGTTCATGCATGCATGAAGGAGGTGATGGGGTGAGCTACTACCAGTGGTGGTGTTTTGCTGACTATGCACTGAGGTAACTACTCTACTCTCCTCTACCCTCTCTGCCCTTCCCCCATTGCTCTGTGATGATTTTGACTGAGGCTACCATAGGGGTGCTCTCTGTGAAATGGTTTGGTCCATATTGTGGTGTTCGGACTGGTGGGGTTCTAGTGATGGTGATGCATGGATGATATTGCTACTATTAGTGATGCAAGCGCTCTGTGAAATATTCCGTTCATGTGGGAGTTCCTTTTGACAAGATGATAGTGGGGTGAAATGGGGAGCTAGCTTGGGTGGTCTTGGTCGGTTTGGGGATGGCAGTGCTAGGTTGATGTTGGTCATGGTGGTGATGGTGCCCTCCAGTGTTCTTGCCGATTCCTCTAGGTCCTGGTCGGCTTGGCTGTTGTTGTCGATTCTTGTTCCTTCGGTCTTCCCCGACTCCTTTGCTTCCCTTCTCCGGTTGCTCTCTGTGGGTGTTTGGGTTGTGGCAATAGTGGGCTATGGCTTGTTGCTCTTAGCAGTGGGATATGGTAGTGTTGGCTTGGGCTTTTTGCTCTTTGCTTTGGTTGTGAATGCTCTTGGCCTTTGCTTGTTCTTGGGATGGCTTGCCCTCAGGATGGTAGTGGTGGCTTGTGGAAGGCAGTGGGAGCTTGTGAGGCTTTGTTGGTTTGCTTGGTGGTGTGCTCTCGGTTGGTTTCACTTTGGCTTTGGCTTTGCTTTGCTCTTTGGTGTTTGCTTCAACTGTGCTTGAGAAAGGAAGGAGCTTGTGAGGCTTTTGTGCTGATAGTGAAGGTTTTGTGCTAGCTTTGTGAGGTTTTGACTCGGGGTGGAATGACTTGGGGTTTGCTTTGGCTGAGAAGGTTTATGTGAGGGAGGTGCTCTCTGCATTATTCTGTGGCTTTTCTACTGCGACTAGTAAGTTGGTAATATGGTAAGTGGGTGTTGGGCTAGGTAAAAAGGAATGAGCCATTGGTCCATCAGGCATTGTCAGATTCTAATAAACGTCGGGTGATGAAATCTACTAGGGTGAGGTGGTGCCGACTAGCCTAGGTTGGTCTAGGAACCTCGATGATCTTCCTGAAATCTGATGACAATTCTTCTTTACTCTAACTCTATTTTATTGCATTTGGTCTGCTACCTATCTTTTGGTTGTTTGGCGGATGATGGATGTGGCAAGGGTTCGGATTGATTGAGGAAAGGGTTTGACTGGCTGGCGATGAATGGAGAAGGAAAGGCTGCGGCGATATGAAATGCAAGATTTTTATTTTAATCTTTTGTACTCGAAGCTTGTAATTTATATTGTGGTCTGATGTAAATAATTCTTGTAATTAAATTGAGAATGTAATAATGTTGTACTATCCTTTAAAAATTCATATTGTAATTTCTAGATATGGCTTCTTGTATGTTAACCTAATGCACAAAATTATTGTAATTAAATTATGAGTTCGTTTTGACTGTTTTACTTGTGATTGTAAAGGATTCTTGTAATTGATTTGAGAGTGTAACAATGTTGTATTATTACCTTAAAGTTCATGTTGCAATTTCTGGAGATGGATTATTGTAATTTTAATTTTGTGTTTGTATTTAATGCTTTACTTTTGCTTGTAATTAATTCTTGTATGTTGCTTTGATGTAAAGAATTATTGTAATTGACTCTAAGTTTAAATTGATGATGAGATACTGATTTGGAGATCCCACTGCAGAGTCTGATAATGAGTCCCGAATATTATTAATTGCCATGTGTTCAATTGCTTGTGATGCATTCGTAATGTAATTTATCTCAGAGATTGTATTTGTTTTATTTCTGCTTGTAATGAATTCTAACAAATGACTCTGAGATTATACCCGTGATCTATTCTTGTGGCAAAATTTATATTACAAAATGTTGTTGATGAACAATTGATAACACTATCTTATATGAAATTGTTTGGCGATGTTTTCGATATTAATCTATAATTATATTTTGTGTTTGATTTAGATGAATTTTAATCACTACTAATTATCGATTGTCGTCGTTTTAGATTAGCTTGATTTTTAAGGTTCTCACAGTGCCACCCTTAAAATACTAGACTATGCAATAATTAGAATGCTTTTCAGGACGCTAATTACTTGGGACTCCTAAAGTCAAAAAGTTTTTCCTACAAAAATCTCAGACCGCTAATTACATGGGACTAATAACGTCAAACTAAGTAAATACGTGCAAAATTGCAACTACCTAAGTACACATCCACTGCAAAATAATGGCCTCACTCTCTGCAATGTAGTTTTGTGTTTGCATACACTGTTCATTATGACTAATTATTTGGTAACTAATTAACCGCTGCGGGAGGGAATCCTTCCCCTGCATGCTCTAATTAAATTTTGCATGCATGCATCAGACAACGATATGAAGTGAGAACGATGGGGAATAAAGCAATGACAGCGATGGATGTGATAGAAGATGCCAGGCTGTGGAATTAGGGGGAGGGGACTGGGCTTCGGAGCATCTCCCAACGACAGTTGGCGGTTTTTTTTGGTTTTTTTTTTGTTTCTCTAGAGAACCGGACCAGACCACTTTCCACGTGGCGGGAAGGGCAGGGAGGGCCGTGCAACAGGGGAGCGGAGGGGAGGGCATGCGGCTGTGCTGGAGGGGAGGGCACGTGGCGAGCGCGGGAGGGCCACCGCACGGTGGCCGTGCAGGAGGTGGTCACCGTACGGTGGCCGTGCGGTAGACGATGACGTGGAGGTGGCCACCTCATGGTGGCCGTGTGGGAGGGCCACCGCACGTGGCCACGTGGTAGGCACATCATGGCGGGTGGGGAGGGCCTGTCGCACAGCCACCGTGCGGCAGGGGGTCATTTTTGCAAATAAAATCCGGCGACGGTCACTCTTGTAAATACGGGGCGGAAATGTGCCAAAAACAGCCAAAAATTCACAATAAGGCAGTTGATTCTCTATCTCGAGCAGGGATCAGAAAATCAGTGATTTCAGATTTACCGGTGGGGACCGGTAGGAATACAAACCGGTCCCAAAATCGTCGATTTGAATGAATTTTGGTAAAAAAAATGAATTTTCTTGAATTTTGTTTGAATTTGACTTGTTTTTAAAAAAAATCAAAATCCAGAAAATTCAAAAAAAGAGGAAAATTTCAACCCAGTGATAGGAACTAATGAGAAAGGATTTTCATTGGTTGAAGGATTGATTAGGAAAAATGGTAAGGTTTGGATAGGAGCCAATGCAGGACTCCAAACCAAATTAATTCAGTCCTTACATGTTTCTGCCATTGGCGGGCACTCTGGATTTCAAGCAACATACCAAAGAATAAAGAAAATTTGTGACTGGAGTGGTATAAAATAGGTTGTGGAGAAACAGGTTGTGGAGGAGTTTGTGAAACAATGTGCAGTGTGCTAGCAAGCCAAACATGAAAACCGTAAGAAACCAGGGCTTTTATAGCCTTTGCCACTTCCACAAGGTGCATGGTAGGACTTGACAATGGATTTCATAGAAAGTTTGCCGAAATCATATGGCTATAATGTGATTTTGGTGGTGGTGGATAGGGATACAAAATATGTTCACTTCCTCAAGTTAAAACACCCTTTTACTATAGCCCAAGTGGCTAAGGTTTTCTTGGATGATGTGGTGAAATTGCATGGCATTCCAAAGTCTATAGTCTCTGACAGAGAGAAATATTCATCGGTACATTCTGGCAAGAGTTGTTTCAGAGATTTGACACCAAACTGAATTTGAGTACTACATATCATCCGCAATCAGATGGCCAAAGTGAAAGAGAAAACCAATGTTTGGAGCTGTATTTAAGGTATTCTGTGGCAACATCCCCAAAGAAATGGTCATCTTGGTTGGCATTAGCTGAACATTGGTACAACACTTCATACCATACATCAATTGCGTTGGAAAAATGGACAATATTTTAACTACAAATTTTGTTATGAGGCAAAGATCACAAATAACTAGAGATGCGTACAACAGACAACTCATTGTACTTTTAAACATAAACAATAATAGGATTATAACAGAATAGTTTAGTTGCACAACCAACTTACAATCAGGCTTGATAAAAAAAGGAAGCAGCGCATACTCGATACAATGTAGAACATAGATGAAGCAGCGTAGTGAGCAGTCGTGTAGATGTGTTGCCCAAAAACCTTATTGCCGCCCCGTGTAGGTACTCTCTGCGGCAATGGTTCGAAAATATCCGCTCACCCTCATTCCCAGTGCACGCCAAGAAGAGATAGCTTGGTTCGATATCACAACACACCAGCACCATAGAACAGAGAGGAGGAGGAAGAAAAATGGAAGTGAATCAATTATACTTTGGTTTGAACATCTCCAGATCCTTTTAAGGCCGAGACAATTACTCTCTAGTAATTGTATAATAAAGAACATAATAAACTGTGGATATCATGGGGATATGCCCACGATCTTAGGATGATGAGACAATTGGCAATGGCTTTGAGGGTTTGCGGAATCACCCGTTTTCGGCGTTGCTCTAGTTCTGTCAGGCCTCTGGTGGTCTGACCGGCCATGGTGGCGGTCAGACCGATCATGCCTTGTGTGGTTTTTCTGGAATGGTGGCTGGTGGTCAGATCGACCAGGGTGGCGGTCAAACCGGCCAGTGGAGCGGTTTGACCGGCTTTGCCTGAGCGGTCAAACCGGCCACTTTAATGACTTTGGATTTTGGAGTTGGGTCAAAAATAGAGGGTGTAGGCAAGTGAGAGGGTTCTTCTGCACTTGGTCCCATAATTTTTGGAGCTTCCAGGGAAAAGTTCTATTCAATTGAAAATTCCAGAGAGGTTCGGATTTCCAGGGGTGGAATTTTGGCTAAGTCCCATGTGGCGGTCGACCGGCCTTTGGTTGGCGGTCGATCAGCTAATAAGTGATCCGACCGCCAAGGGTGGCGGTCCGACCGTGTTAACTTGTTCGCACGGCCAGCGTGGCGGCGTTTTGTGGTTGTTAGGTCAAGTTCATGGTTATCATTGCATATGTGTTGCATGATGCATGTTTTGGCTAACGTAGGTCAAGTTGTGAAGAACTTGTTCTCGGAAATGGCTTCTTGGTCTATTCTTTGCGAGGTTGCTTGCGTGTCTATGACGGTCAGCGGCGAGGTGGATCGGGACTAAGCTTGGAGAGCCGAGGTCCGAAACGATCAAGGATGCCGGTGGTCGAGGACTCAAGTGGGCGCAGAATGGACATGGATGACCGAGCAGGCGATTGGTGCGATCGGTTGGATCAAGCGGTAGCGGAGTCGTTACAAGTGCTCGATGGTCTTTGGTGGGATCCGGATGGGAGAGACTTGACGACATGGAGCCGTTGATCAACCTACATGTGGTGAAGCATGGGATTGCTTCACGATCTGTGGACTCGGTCTTTTGGAGAAGGATCGAGAAGGGGTATTTTGGTAATTTCACCAAATACCGCCTTGGTGACCTTTTGGCTAAACCGCAGCGCGGGTCGGCACATGGTGAAGTGGTTTAGATCAATCGATGATGAAGACAGCGCTTTGATATGTGTGCGTGTGTTAATGTGACGACCCACCCTGTGATGCACTGCAAGAGGTCTGAGAGGACCATTTTTTTTTGCGCTGCGACGCCACCACAGAGAGGAGTGGTAGCACCGCTCGGTGCACTCCCGAGGAGGTCTGCCAGACCTCCCAGAGGTCTTCAGGACCTCCCGGAGGTCTTAACTCGCCACTTGACCTCCCAGAGGTCTTTAAGACCTCCCGGAGGTCTTGGCTCATCAACCCCCAGAGCGCCTCCAGGTACATCACTTGAGAGGTCCGACAGAACCTCCCAGGTTAAGTCTCGTAGGACCTCCTGGAGGTCCTGCCCCCGTGCATCCAAGCTAGTCCCAGGACAACAGAAGCTAGCTCGCACAAGAACACAAGCTAATATCATAACCACGAGGTCAAACAAAGATGAAGCAGACAAATTAAACTTAATATAACAGGACCTTATGGTCAAGCTTGATAACAAGAGGTCTGCCACTGAGGGCATACAAAACCAACAAGGACTTACAAAACCAACAAGGACTTACAACTGGAAACAAGGAGCTCTAGGGCTCCAACACCAAAAGTACGCAAAAGCCATCCAACAAGCACCACAGGCTGTTGGGTGGAGGACGTCTTAGGCAGCTGGGTCATCGAAGAACTCCTCCTCGAAGAGGTCTGCACTGCCCTGCACTTGGTCATCTTCGTAATCTGCTTTGACACAGGGCTTAAGCCATGAGTACTTTGAATGTACTCAGCAAGTCACAGGGAGCATTTATGCAACAATAGTCATGCAAGGGCTTACCATTTGAGAGTCAGTATGGTTAGTTTGCATAAAGCCAAGTTTTGACAATAATAACAAAATAGATTGAAAAGCGAAGAAGGTAAAACAATAGTACATAATAAATTTGATGTTGGAAAAGGTGGAGTAAGCACCAAGTCACATCCACAACCAAAATGGGGAGAGTCTGTCACACTAGTGGCCGTGTCCTCACCCAAGACCCACTCTAGAGCACCCACTCCAGAAGTCCGAACCAGCCTGGACCACTACCCAAGCCAACCCTAACCCCTCTGGAGCCGGCCAAGGTCTCTTGAGGCAAGGCCAAGGCATCTCGCGGAAGTGTCCATGTACGAACTTTGAAACAACTACCCTTGCACCATTTTCACTGAGCATGTCCATGACCAAGGACTTGGCTATTCGAATAGATTTTACACTCTGCAGAGGTGTACAACTTTACCCACAATCCACGATCTCTCTAGCGGGACGGGTTCCGGTCACCCTTGCTCACTTCCGATGGTGGCAGGTCTAGAGAGCGTGGCAAGGCCTTTACAAAGCTTTGAACTGACTCAGTCGCCCGCTAAGGTTTCGCAATCCCTCCTCGTGGTCTAAAAATCCATAAGGTTATGGGTGCCCCTCTTGCGCCAACGAATCACACGCTCCACCACAAAGAGCCCCAAGCCAACTCATTGCTAATTATTCAGCCAGACCATCCCCATAAAATGATCTTGTGGTTGCCTTTGTTTGGCCCTGATCAATAGACACAAAGTTAAGTCCTTAATTGTGCTAAGGCAAGACTTCCACAAACCCAGATGTGCATAGCACCCGCTACTCACTCCCTGCCTTCTTGCCTCAGCAAAACCTTTTTTAAATACCCAGCCAAAAGACCACCCAGTCTTGGCGCAACAGTTTTAACAAAGTGGCCTCTCACCACAGTCAACACAACTTAGGCATCCTGCCATAGCTGCTTAACAGTGGCACCGACCACAGGTTCCATAAGTTATTAGTCAAGATTATTAGGAATGAAACATGATTCACAGTCCCACGAATTCTAGAGCGAAGCAATACATAACCTACGGCCCCATGCTGGCACATAACAAGAAATGCCAACTAGATAACCATTCCTAGGGCTCACAAGGGGAACATAACAACATGATAGGGGCAAAGAACAAAGGAGGCATAACAGCAAGAAGGAAAGTAACTACAGCCCAAACCTTTTCTTATAAACATAGCCATGCATGATAAAGTAAAACCAAAATACATTTGCAAAACTAGGTTCAAAATGATCAAAAGGAGGTCTGTGGCTTGCCTTGGTCGAGTAGTGGAGAGCCTTCAGTAGAGAGAGCTGGGTCCAAGATCTCCTCAAACTCGTGATCTACACGTTCGCAAGAAAACCAAATAAGCAAAACCACACTAGGCCAAAGAACTTCAAAAGAAGACTAAAAGAACTCAAACAACACTTAACCAAAACCAGACAAACAGGCGGCCCAGAACAACAAGGGAGATCCAAGGCAAGAGAGGGTGGTCTTTAAGCAAAAGACCAACAAAGATCCAAAAGAAGGTCTTCGGAGAAGATGCCAACTCCTGCGGCTCACTCTTGGTGAAGCTCAAGCACAAGCCAGAGCGAACAAAGGCGAGAGCAAGGTGGGCAAATGAGCAAAAAGGTTGCAAGAGTTTGCCCACCCAAAGCTATATATAGCCGAGTTGGTGGAGTGCACCAAGAAAAAGGTTCAATGACGTGTTGGCAATCAGGACTGCTAGGGCAGGGCTTGCCCTTAAAGAATTAAAATAAGGCACCTCGGATGTGATTGCATTTAATGTGACCCGACACCTATTAAATGCGCACAAAGTTCTGAGGCAAGAGCAATAATTACAAGGTGGAGAGAGGCTGGCAAGTGGGGCCACAAAAGGGTGCACAAGGGTCAAAGGGGTGGCCCCACCGCAAAGGTCATCTCCCCAAAGGACCACTGGGAGGTCCTGGACAGGAGGTCCAAAACACTCGAGGGGAGGTCCTGGTCAGGAGGTCCAAAACACTCAAGGGGAGGTCCGGGACAGGAGGTCCAAAACACTCGAGGAGGTCTGGGACAGAGGTCCAAAACACTCAGATCTACACAAGGGAGGTCTAACGGTCAAGATCTCAAAGGGGAGGACCTTGACGGTCCAGATCAAAGGGTGCAGGAAGGTCCTGACAAGTAGATCTCCAAAAGGGAGGTCTAACGGTCAAGATCTCAAAGAGGAGGACCTTAACGGTCTTGATCAAAGGGTGCAGGGAGGTCCTGACCAACAGGGATACTCTGGGTTAGGAGGGTGGTCTTTGCAAAAGACCAGCAAGGATCGAGGAGGTGGTCCTTGCAAAACAGCCAGGAAGAGGTCCTGAGAACCAAGGAAAACGCGCAGCAAAGCAGAGCCGTTTGATTGGAATCGGGCGGTCCAAAAAGGAAAGGAACGTTCGGACCATCCAAACATTACCTCATGGTTGAGCCGTCAAATCAAGATCAAATGGCGCAAAACCAAGGGGCCGTTCGGACCGAGCGAACAGACCAAGGAGACTAGGCCGTCTGATTTAAATCGGACGGCTAGGAGGGAAAGGGGACGTTCGGACCAAGCGAACGTGCCCTTAGAATCGGGCCATCCGAACAACATCGGACGGTCCTTAAGCGAGGAAGGCCAAGTCTTAAGCGGTATGACCGCAGGAGCCAACGCTGGGGTCCAAGTGCTAAGGAGGTCTTGGACCTAAGGAGGTCGGAACCTTCAGATCCAACGAAGGGAGGACCTGGACGGCTAAGATCTCCAAGAGGGAGGTCCTAGTGGCCAGATCTAACCAAGGGGGAGGTCTGAGCGGTTAGGATCTCAAAGAGGAGGTCCTAACGGCCAGATCTCAAGGGGGAGGTCTGAGCGGTTAAGATATCCAGAGAGGAGGTCATAACGGCCAGATCTCAACAAGGGGGAGGTCTGAGCGGTTAAGATCTCTAGAGAGGAGGTCCTAACGGCCAGATCTCAACAAGGGGGGAGGTCTGAGCGGTTAAGATCTCTAGAGAGGAGGTCCTAACGGCCAGATCTTAACAAGGGGGAGGTCTGAGCGGGCAGGGGAGGTCCTAAAGGACGCTGAGGAGGTCCGTAGGACAAAGGAAGGCCCGTAGGGACTCAAGGAGGTCCGATGAGGCCGGAAGGGAATTCAAAGGAGGTTCCAAAGGGCCTTTGGGAGGTCCAGAGGAACTCGAGTGCCCAAGTGAACTCAGGAGGGGTTCAAGGAGGTGGGAGGTCCACGGGAAGTCGGAGGAAACAAAGCCAAGCTTGGCTTTGAGAGATCAAGGGTTTGAAAATACAAACCCGAGCCGGGTCCTCGGCGGAAAAACCACAACAAGGGAGGTCCAAAAGAGGGGAGGTCTGAGCCTCAAAGAGATTCAAACCAACAAAGGAAATTAAAAGAGAAGAGGTACACCCAGAGGCACACAAAGAAGCCGCAGAGGAGAGCGGGAAAACTCCAACTAAACAACGGCTACCAGCAGATTTAGTTCAAGTTTGGTTTAATCAATTAAAGCTCTTTTGAAAACTCAAGTTAAGCTTTGAACTCTCAATAAAGCCAAATGGTTACTTTTATTTTGAAAACTTGGCAAGAACTTAAGAGAAACGGGACGTTACAGTGTGTTAGGGTTTAATGGGTGCGCTAATGGAATATACCCTAGATGCTTAGCCTCCACTATAAATATGGGTGTTGTGGGCTGCTTGAGGGCTGCTGAAGCTAAGGGAGAAGCTAGCCAAACCCCATTGGTGAGATACCCTATTTTGCCTTAGGATTTTGAAGAGAAAGGGGAGAGCTAGGTTCTAGGGTTTGGATTGAGAGTGTGTGCTCACGTGGTGAGCTTTGTCCTCCATGTGGAGTGGTTGTAAACAACATTCATCTTCTCAAATCAATCCAAGGAAGATTGCAACAAGATGAGTTCTTATTTGTTCTTCCTCTCTATTTTGTGATTTTGGGGCTTTCTTTGATCCGGGTGTATTTACTTGGTTTTTCTTCTTGATCTTGCTTGCTGGGATATGTGGGAACCCATCTAAGGTCATCTAGATCATCATCCACCCACGTGCAAGCTTTTGGATCTAAGTTTTGGTTTTGCCCGGTTTTGGTAAAGAAAGGGTAATTTTCGGGGGTTTTGCTCTTGAGAGCTTTTGGCTTGATTCTTCCTGTGATTGAGAGTGCTAAGATGTATGGGAGACCATCCTTAGCCATCTTGGATTGATTCCTCCCACGAAATCATCTCAATCACCATTTTCGCATTTGGCTCGGTTTTGAAGCACCCTTCGTTCAAACTGAAAAAGATAGGAACTTTGGCATGGATCTCTGCAATCTTTGATTGGAATAGGTTTCTAATATCTTTAAGAAAGTGTGTCTCAAATTTCGTGGAGTTTGGCCTTACGGATCAAAAGTTAGGCCGATTTGAGTTTCGGTTTTCGGGTTGTCTGTGCTGTTTGGGCTGTTCATCGTCAGGCTGGCGGTCAGACCGCCAATATCAGAGGTTAGACCACCCCATGGAGAGGTCTGACCACCGTTTTGAGAGGTCTGACCGCCCAATTCTTTGTGAATTGAGTTTTTGGTAATTTTGGTTGTTTTGCTTTGGGGTTTTGATTGGATTCAATACAAGTCTTCCACTGTGCTTGTATATTGATCTTCATAGCTTTTATAGCTATTGGAGTGAAATTAGTATTGAATTCAATTAAGGTGAAAAAGTGTTCGTGCTCCTATTCACCACCCCCCCTCTAGTCGTCTTTCCGGTCCTACATAAACCACTGGTAAATGCTAATTCAAAAACTAATTAATGGTAATTAACGAGTGTTTATCATCTCCTGACTATACCCTGGTCTACGGCTCTGACCAGTGACCACACTGGTCTTCAGAATGACCACACTGGTCTTTCGACCAGTGGTCACACTGGTATTCCGAATGACCACACTAGTATTCCGAATGGCCACACTGGTCAGCAAACTGGTCTTCTGAATGACCACACTGGTCTTCCAAGTGACCACATGGTCTTATAAATTATCACACTGGTCTTCCGAACATTTTAGTTTGACTAGTATCAAAGGAGAGAGAGAAATGCATGGTTAACAAAAGAAAGGTGGACTAAACCATTCATCCTTTGGAATTTAAGGAATGAATGAGACTTTACACTTATGTCCCAATTCTAACAAATTGGGTGTACTCCATTCAAAGCATTATATGTCATCGATCCCCATAACAGCATGGTCCCAAGATTGACTAATCCAAGGTCTGAAGAGGATGCAAAAGTGTTGGCAGGAAGAGAATTTTACTCTGATCTGTTGCAGCAACAACTGGCCAAGGCTCAACTCAGAATGAAGTAATCTACTGATTATAAACGATCCTCCTGAGAGTTTGTAGTGTGAGACAAAGTTTATCTAAAACTGCAACCTTATGCACAGCAATTAGTGCTCAGCAGACCTTTCCCTAACTTGTCATTCAAATATTTTGGCCCTTATGAAATTATAGAGAAGATTGGACAAGTAGCATATCGGTTGGAGTTACCATTAGGAAGTATTATCCATCCGGTCACATTGCATATCATAGTCCAGTTTTCTCGACGTTGTCTACACCAGTTTAGTTGGATGTGGCAGAGTTACAATCTGAACAAATCGTGAATAGACATCTCGTAAAAAAGGGAAATGTTGCTCATGTTCAAGTGTTGATTAAATGGAGTTCCTTGCTGGTAGCCCTAGCCACATGGGAAGATTATAATGTGGTTCGGGAGCGGTTTCCATCGGCACCAGCTTGGGGGCAAGCCAAGCTGGGCCTCAAGGGGGTGGCACTGTCACACCTGGTGTGCCATCGAGTGCAAGGACGACTGATGAACAAGCAAAGCAGAGGAAGGCAGGACGGAAGAAGACGCTTGCTTCAAAGAAAGGAGAGTGATTTGGTGGTGTGTGTGGTGTGGGACCAGTTAAGTTAAGTGTGTGAATAATGTAAGGGAAGCGCATGCATATCACATGAGAGGAAGAGCTATAAGGGCTCTACTGTATTGCGTCACAAATCGTTTTTTTTCCGATGAAAAGAGAGCTTTATAAATTACTCAGGAGATTGTGGACACTCTTGAGCTACCAGGTGCTCAATACAAAAAAGGAACTTGCTCCTACCAAACCGCACAATGATTTAGACGTTTCGCAAGTTGCACTAGCTCATGAGCTAAACCATTTTGCTCTCTTTTCGTGTAATGAATCCTAAAGCTTGGCAAGTGATTAGCCATATCTAGTAATTCAGACACAAGAAACATCAGTCTAGAGCGGTGATCCTTCGGATGGGACAGCAGATAGACCAACGAAGCACAGTCGGTCTCCTCCACTGCCGCCGCCCTGTGAATCCATTCTGTAGCCAATTTGGCACCTTCATAACAAGCCCAAGCTTCAACTTCCTCCAGATCACTGCCGTTATGAACAGTTCACCATGAAGAGAGTAACACCGCACCTTTTTAATCCCGAATTATTATCCCCACACCCGCTTCACCCGATTGGTACGAGAAAGCTCCATCGACATTAATTTTCACCCAGCCCGGATCAGGTGGCTTCGATCTCTCCTGAGGTCTATTCTCTAGAGCAGGTAACTGATTAGCCCGCTCTGTACCTAGCCTTTGCTTCCCTTTGACAATTAAACCTTGATCTTCTTGTCGGATGTTGTACAGAAAATTCCAATAGTCCTCAATGAACTTGACAGAACAGATGATCGAGATTTTTTAGAACCAAAAACCGTGTCATTCCGGACCTGCCAGCGTCGTCACAAAATTAGCATCAGCTTGTCACAAATCGTTGATGAAATAGAACTCCAAGTTATCCCCGTCTCTTCTCTGCTTTCTTCTTCCTCAAGTCCCTGTTTTCCCAATTTGTATCGTGTTCACACTGCAATTGTTATCCCTGATCGGCGGGGCATAACAATGCATTATTGGGATTCATACATATCGTGCCACGCTGCCACTCACACAAGATTCGGCTTCCGTTTTTCCTCCTGCTATTGATAGCAATTCCTTAATCTCGGAACTGAAGTGTTTCGCTTTCTGATTGGACATGACGTCACATACGATTTGAAAGCAACCAATAGGTTAATTACTCTAAGAGGCTCATCTACAGGATCATTATGTGTTCATTTTCTTGTGAATTCAGAAAGAGAAAGGCATTTTCCTTTTCAAACTACCTATTATCTATATGATTGCTGGGTTTGCATAGATTCTGAACAAGATCTATTGTCATGCAGACTATTGTAACAACTGATACCTAGCATGGATTATACGTTTGCTCCAGGAACATCTCATTTGTATCGACAGTTTGCACTTTTGGACGCTTTACGTTGTTGAGTAATTGAATATTGTTGGATTTCCTTAATCCTTGCGTGTCACTATGGCTCTTATCTTGACGACTTGAGACCAGCCAATTTATTAAAACAAAAGGGAGCCCAGGGAAATGAAACAGAATGCAACCTGAATAATAATTGTTCTTGCATATTCATCTTTCCTATTGTTCTCCTTGCTTTAACACTAATTAAAATTTTAATGCTTCCACCTGATAGTGCAGTAGATGGTGCGCTGACATGGATATCAGTAGTCATGAAGTACCTAATGCCAAGAGACCAAAGAGTCGTTAGCTTAAGGACTGGTAACCGATGATTCTCTCGGCTCATTGAACTGTCCCGGAACAATCAGTTATGTTGATCTTTGTGCTGTTGCCCAAATCACATTTCCAGATCAAATAGTGTTCAACTTTCTGCAATTTGACATCTGCATGTGAATATTTGCACCACAGGTTCGAATAAAAGGACTTGTTACTAAATTTGCGATATGTAGATGAACAGCTAAGGCCTATTCATTGCCATGCAGAGAGTTGACTCAAGATCACTTGCATACTTCCCTAAAAAAAGATCACTTGAAAACTGTTCTGTTAACTATGAAGCATTTCCTCCTTTCTTCCAGAATATTAAGCACACGCAAGAATAGATTCAATGCAATATGAATTGCGACCGACAGAATAAAGTAATGGGTGACTTGCCGTATTCTGTGTTCTTACAAATCAGATAATGGATGCTAAGCTGGCAGGCTCATCTCCACATAAGCTCGGGCTCCTCCTCTCTCGTTTTCGTTGTATCTGATTTTTCTGAGTGCTTCTCCTTTACGTAAGGGCTCATAATTGATGCAACCTTGTACTAGATGATAAGGTTACAGTCGTTGCTTATCACAACCGTGGCGATGAACTGTTGACCACACTACCACAGGATTGTCGTCATTTTATCTCTTAGCTTGACCAATGATGAACTGATGACATCTTAATTGCAATTAGCCATATCCAATGATTCACTTACATGCTTATCAACATGAACCATATTCGGACTAGAATACGCAGTCAGTTTTTCAGTCATTGGAAAAAAAGAGATGAGGATGAATGTGATGAGCGGTTGAGAGGGTTGAGATCATATCTGTTTGAGTTGGTCATTGTCTGGATTCAATCATAACTTCTTTGAAAATTTGTGCTCATTTTATCATGAATAGCATGGATGCACACCTATTTCCCGCTATCTGGTCTTACATAAGAAACCAATACTCCTATATGTTTCCCCACCCTTTCCTAAGCATGAGGGCCTTACAATAACCAACACCCTGTATATTTCTTCTTTTGAAGGACAAACTTTTGGTAGCTGCAATTGTTTTTTTTAGAGAATGCCCGCAATTTATTGATCACAAAACATCGTTATAAAGAGTCTTCCGGATACACTCCGGTACACCATTATGTGCCGCCACATTCACCACACAACTAACATAACGAAAAACAACCGAGGAAAAGCCATCCGTCATAGACTTGATATCAGAGATAACCGCACCAACAGAGAACCGATCCCATATCGATAAATTCAATCGTTGCACCACAGACAAACAATCAGAAGCAAGGATGACATTTTGATATCCTTCATCGTGGGCAAGGGCTGTTGCACGACGAAATGCCAATGCTTCTACTAACTCTGGCGTAGTGATCCCATCAAGACGTTCGCTGCAGGTAGCCAAGCATTTACCAATGTGGTTTCGGACTACCACGCCAACCCCCATCCGACAAGAAGACGCAAATAGTGTTGCATCGATATTAATAAAGACTGTACCTACTGGCGGCGAAGTCCATTTAGGGACTGAATGCAAGGACTCACGCCTATGACCTGGATCTAGATTGAAGATATGCAACACTATCAACTCAACATAAGGTTTAACTTTCGCAACCACCCTTTGAGGATACAACAAACCTTCATCGTTTCGTTCACCATTACGGACCTCCCATATATGCCACATAGTAACAGCAAAAACCGTTGCCTCCCGAGTCGAAGAACGTCCCAGGAAATCGAACAGCCACTGCTTAGCGTAATTCAGCGTTTTGCGGCAGAGATGGAAGCCATACTTCAATTTCACTTCACGCCAAATTTCACAAGCAAAATGGCAAAAGAGAAAGGAATGTTCGATACGCTCCTCCCTCCCACAGAAGACACAGGTATCATTCGCTGGAGTATGCCTCTGTTTCAGCTGGAAACCACACGGGAGACAATCATGTGCAAAACGCCACAACAAAATTTTCATCTTGTTTGGTGCCTTTATTACCCAGAGTGATTTCCAATGTTTTTCATCCGCACCGTACATCGAGGAGAGACCACGCCCAGAGCTGCTTCAAGAGGAATAAAAACCCTCAATCCGAGCTAAAACATATGCAAAACGTACTGTGTAAGACCCATGTCTTGTATGTGGCCATGAAGCAAAATTCTCACAGCCTTACCTACTGATGGGCACCTAGATAATCTGATCAACCACCACCTCAGGGAAGATAGAACGAACCAGGTCAACATCCCAAGAACCATGCTCCTCCTGTATGAGAAAATCAATTGTTTGATCCGCTGGTAGGGGCACTAGCGGCTGAATCAGATTGGGTGCACTGCCGGGTATCTAGTTATCAGATAAAATTTTAATACTTTTGTCATTGCCGCCGCAGCAATTCCTTCCCAAAGCAGATACTCCTCGAAGTATACGAAGAAGATCTTGGACGAGGGGCATCCCAAAAATCATAGTAAGGAAAGTAACAAACCTTCAACACCTTCGCGCAAAGCGACCTCAGCTCCGTCATTAGCCGCCAGCCCTAACGACCTAACATGGCTTGATTGAAGAGCACAAGATCACGAAAGCCTATGTCGCCCAAAGCTTTAGGAGTAGACAACTAGTCCCAAGAGCGCCAATGCATTTTCTTCTTGCCATTCTCAACACCCCACCAGTGCTTACCGATGGAGGTTTTCATTTTCTCACACGTTGAGACTGGCAGCTGGAAGCAGCTCATAACATAAATTGGAATAGCCTGGATCACCGATTGTAACATGACTACTTTCCCCCGCCCGTGACAACGGCTGGTCAGTCCATCCATTGATCCGCTTCCACACTCTATCAAGCAAGAAATTAAAAGAACTCGTCGGTGATCGACTCACCTCAGTCGGCATCCCAAGGTAGGAATCCTAGAGGGCTTCATTATGAACATTCAGCTGGGCCATGACTCCTTGTTTGATATCATCGTTGCAATGCAAGCCAAAGAAAACAGAGGATTTCTCCAAATTAATTTTTTGGCCAGAACCTTCACAATATAAATGAAGCGTGGCTTTCAATGAATCAACACTATTTGCATCACTCCGAGCAAAGAAAATACTGTCGTTTGCAAATAAAAGATGTGATATGGGGGGCCGAGCAGACCGTTTCAAATACCGTGTAGCTCACCATGACCCTCCTTGAGTTGCAAGAGACATGACAGACCTTCAGTGCACAACAGAAATAACCCAGACAGCATAGCGAACAAACGTAACACACCGCATGACAGAATTGATCCAAGCAATTGCAAAACCCAACCTATTTAGATAGTCGTGTAGATAATTCCACTCTACACGATCGTACGCCTTCATCATATCAATCTTTAAAGCAAAATACGGCTTCTTCGATTGTTGTCTTTGTATGGTGTGTAAACCCTCGTAAGCGATAAGAGCATTGTCAGTAATAAGCCTTCTAGGGACAAAAGCACTCTGATACTCGGATACAGTCGTATGGAGAAAAACTTTCAATCTGTTAGCCAAAACCTTCGAAGCAATTTTATAGAGAACGTTGCACAAACTGATGGGACAAAAAAATTTGAGATGTTTAGGTCTCGAAACCTTTGGGATAAGCACAGTAACTGAATCGCAGAGATCTTCCGGTATAACCGCACCCTCCAGAAAGCTTCTGACAGCATGGCAAATTTCCTCATGAAAAACCCCCCAATGTGTTTGGTAGAAAAGTGCCGAGAAACCGTCCGGACCTGGCGCTTTCATAGGCCCCATCTGGAACAGAGCCTTCTTGATCTCATCATCTGTATAAGGTTTACACAACTTGGCATTTACCTCATCATCCACTTTACGAGGGATAGCCTCAAGAACTGCATCCACCGAATCACACGGTTCAGACGAAAAGAGGTCTTCATAAAACTCTGAACCATACCTTTAATGCCATCTTGATTTTCACATCTAGAGCCAACTTCCCGAACAAGGGCCATGATTTTATTTGTGTGCGGACAGGTGGACGAGGGCAAGACAGATATAGGTGTATCTGGAAAGGTCAAAAAAGACAAAGACTCCACAGAGGAAGCCGAAAGAGAGACAGGACGTGGATAGAAGGGACGAGACTCGTCGAAAGTCACATCCCGAGAAATCCACATCCGTCGACCAACAGAATCCCAGCATCGATAGCCTTTGTGCTCGCATCAGATCCCGTAAAGACACACTCAACAGATCGAGCGGTCGGTTTGAGTGCGTTCTCGAGGGGCGAGGAGAACGAGCAAACGCAACCAAATGCATTTAAGGGCGAGTAGTCGAAGAAGACCACAGAGACACTCAACAGGATCGCACTCAAGAGCGTAAGAGGGCCGGATGTTGACGAGGTAGGTGGCAAGTGGAAACAACCTTCACCAAAAGTGAGGTGGAATAGAGGCAAGAATCATCGATTACGAGCCGACTCAAGGAGGTGACGATGCTTGCGCCACGACACCCTTCCGAGCATGTGCACCAGACAAGAGAATCGAAGCGAGAGTGCCTTGCTCAAAGAAGGAAGCCGTCGGTGTAACGAGAGAGGTACTCGCCAAACAGAGTCAAGACGAAAGACATGAATAGGAGTGGAGAACTGTGTGCGAACCATAGTGGCAAACTGTTTATAGATAGACAAGACCTCACTACGAGAAGACATGAAATATATCCAAGTGTGACGAGAGAAATCATCTATAAATATGATATAATATCGATGACCCCCTTTCGAAACGAAGGGAGCCGGACCCCAAACATCTGAATGAACAAGATCAAAAGGACGCTGAGACACTGACTCACTATGAGGATAAGGAAGCTGAATCTGTTTGCCTAACTTACAACCCTGACAATCTAAAGACACGTCTCCTGAGACCACGACGAACTAAAGACGACAAATGAGATCCACACAGATGGCCAAGACGGTGATGCCACTGTTGGAAAGAGCCGGTAGACGGAGTGGCAGAAGCGGAGAGACTGGCAGCGACGGTGGCAGCGGAAGGAAGGTGAAGCCATTCAAGCTCCCAGAGACGCTGTGAGTCAAGGCGCCGAGGGCCAGAACCAACCAGAGCTCCCGTGTGGCGGTCCTGAACACAACAAAAGTTAGAGTCGAGAATGACCTGACAACCAAGATCAAGAATCGCCCAAAGCAGAAGAAGTCAGATGGTAAGGCGAGGAACATGAGCAATGTATGAACATGAAAAGATGAGTTGCTAAGAGGTCCTCGACCAAAGACAGAAGAGAGGTACCATCGTGAGAAGAACACTGATAGGAGAATCAAGAGGTGTAATGAAAGACAGAGTGGAAGAATCAGAAGTCATGTGAAAAGATGCTCCAGAATCAAGAATCCACGGCAAGGTGCCTGACTATGGAGGTGGTGGTTTCAGAGTGCCCAAGAGTCGAGCGTAACCGCAGAACTCGCCGAGGAGAACTCAAGCGGCAAGCAAAGTCCAAGTCTGCTATCTCTCGCCGATGAGAGAAATCACAAGGAGTCGATGCAAGCGTCGATGTAGAAACTGCAGAACCTGTTGAGGGAGAACCTAAAGCGGCAAGCAAGAGTTGAAGTCCGCTATCTCTCGCTTTCGGAGAGGAATCGCTGAAGGAGTCGGCGCAGACGCCGATGTAGAAGCACTAGTGCCGGCGTTAGTAGAAGAACGGCGTGAAAGATGTCGCCGCTTATAGCATCGACTCAATGTGGCCGACCTTGTCGCAAAGAGGAGCAAGCGAGGACGGCCACCACCACCTGTGGCAACCGCTGGAGGAGGCAGTGTGCTGAAGCGAGGAGCAGTCGGTGTAGCTGGTGGACGAGCGGCGAGCACGGAGGGGAGTGGCATTAGACCAACACCACTTAGAAGCTTCGTTCCCGAGAATGGGATCGCAGCTGATGGAACAGAAGCCATTGGTAGGCGGCGCTGGACGGCGCGGCGACCAAAGCAAAGAAAGTCTAACAGCGACCGACGGTCGCGGCGGTTGAGCTACGTTTTTCTTTTTCTTGTCCTTATCGACGGGCGGCCAAGCGCCAGCCAAAGGGAAATAGCGCTGCAGGGGAACCTAGTTCCCCCTAGCGACGGCGGCGGTATTCTGGCGGCGACGGCGGCAACGACTCTGTGGCGGCGACGGCGACATCCGGAGGCAACATGTGAAGCCAGCAGCGGTCGTGGTCGCAGCGCGGCGGTGGCCGGGTGGCGGCGCGAGTCGGCGGTGGCGGTCGGGCAACAGATCCGCCAGAGATGACCTGGTGCCGAAGAAGAGGCCCGGATCTCGCCGGATCCGAGGCGGAATGCGCGCAGAGGCGGCACCCTTGATGGGCGACGGCAGGCTAAGCCGAGGTCGGTGTCGCCTGCCGAGCGGAGGCCGGCGTCGGGCGGAGGCCGGCGTCGAAGCGGAGGTCGGCGCGCGCTGCCGAGCGAGGCCGGCGTCGGGCGATGGTTTCAAGTGAGGCTGGCCAAGGCAACGCTGGGCGCGCCGAGGGGGCGGAGGCGGCGTGGGCGGCGCGCCCTGGCGACGGACCACGGAGAGCAACAAGGCAGGGGAGCGGCTGGTGAGGGGAAGGTGAAGCCGGCAGCGGCGGCTAAGAAGGGTAAGCCGACGGCGGCGGCTAGGGCAGAGGAGGACGAGTTGCACGTCCGGGACAGGTAAACCTAATTGGCTCTGATACCATGTTAGGAATAGCAACTTGTATTTCCAGGGGGGCCAAAGGGCCAGTATATATATACACAACGTACAGGTGGTGAATATGCAAATAACCCCTCATAACAATGGGGAATAACACACTATACATATATCTCTAACAGCCCTCACATGGAAAAAGGCAGCATTCTGGTCTCCCTCCCTGAGCCAATCCACTCGAGATCATTGCCTTGCCATAATATCCTCCCTTTCAAAAAGCTCGTAGAGACGACGATCAACCACACGCTCCTCCTGAATCACGGCATCAGTCACATGTGCCAGGCGCAAGGACTTGATACGTCGCTCAAGCTTTTGGATCTCCTTGCGCGCCGAACCAAAAGACACTTTGCTTCATCGGCCAAGAGAACCGGCCAGCTGGTGTAGATTCGTCCAGATAGACTATAGCGAACGGGTGCCATCGCTGCCCTCTACCCAGGCCTGCTCCATCACCTCCTTATAATCTGGTGCATGCCGCCACATAGCCTCAAAACGGAAACCCTATTGCATCAGAGGGCACTCCACCGCCCCACTCTGAGAGTACAAGGAGATGGAAATAGCATAATGATTGGACGTCGCCGTTATGACATTCACCACATGACAATCCTCAAACAAGCGAGAAAACACACCATTTGCCACTGCCCAATCAAGTCAAACCTTGATATGAGAATTAGCACCATGCTTATTAGTCCACGTGAATTTCGGTCCCCAAAAACCCAGGTCGAAAAGCCCACAATCATCTAAAAAATCACGAAACATGGCCATCTAGGAATCATACCTATCTCTGAAACCCAAGTGTTCATCATGGGAAAGGGTCTCATTGAAATCGCCATAACAGGTCCAAGGACCATTCCATTGGGCATGCATGAACCCGAGAAAATCCTAGAATTCACACCTATGTTCTCTTCGAGGTTCACCATAAACAAAGGTAGCACGCCATGTTGCACTGGACTCCATTGACACAAGCACATTGATACAATGGGAGTTAAAACCTTTCAAGGAGACCGTATATGGCTGCATCCAAAAAAAGTGCAAAGCCGCCACTGAGGCCTACACAACTGACTACAAAACAACTCGAATAACCCAAAGACCACAATAAGTTTCGAACTTTATTATCTCTCATCTTAGTTTCAGACAAGAAGAGGAGGGCTGGACGGTAAGTCTTCACTAACTAGCGAAGTTCGCCAACTATCGAGTTTGTCCCCAAACCTCGACAGTTCCAACACAAGAGACTCATTGCATGTGGCGGGGCTGTACCACAGCCGCCGCTAGATCCACCGATCGAAATGAAGCATATGTCGAGTCCTTTTTGAGTTTCTTGATGGAGTCACAGCTTTCCTCCTCACCGACAGAACCAGGTTGTTTTGTGACTCCCAAGGCTGAGGTTGTATCTTTCTACACCACTATAAGAGCCAAAGATACTCCCCCCTCGACAGCAGGAGCAAGAGTAGAAGAGTCCTTCTACCCATACTCCTTGTGTTGTTTGCGCTTAAACCCCACAATGTTCTTCTTGTAAATCTGAACGTGGGAGAGATCCATCCCAGTAGCAGAACTTGTGCGGTTCATCACATCAACAGTTTTTGAAACTAGGCTATTAGTAGCACCTTGGCTATAATTCTTGATCGGCGACGTGTCCTTGTCCTGGTCAACATGCACACCAGCTTTCTTGTAACCAGCGACCCTAACTTTTGTTGGCATCGATTTCTGTCTAGACCCACTTGGACTAAAAGACCTGCTGCTCCAGGCTTTAGAGGCTGCCGCATCGACAAACCCCTGAATCTTCTCCCTTTTGTTTGCTTCAGGCGCCCTTATGCTGTTATCGTAAGGACGAAGACCATTTGCATCCCTAGCTGCAGGGTTCTCACATTCCAACTTAGAATGTCCCATAACACCACAAGAAAAACAGAAGGGAGTTTCTCATACTGAATCTTGTACCACTCATCCATACCTCTATGAGCCGATTGGATCAGAATTCCTCTCCTCAAGGGTTTCTCCACTGGTATTGTAACCCTTACCCTTAAGAAAGGTCCCGAAGCATCACCAAATTTATTAACATCTACCTTATCCACTTCACCTATCAGACTTGCGATTTCGTTCCCTCTTCTTGTTCATCCAAGCAAAAGGAAGATTGAGAATATGGATCCAGATCAACAAACTGTCAAAACGGACGTCACTCGACCTCATATACTCGTCCATATTCTGCAGCAGGACTGCATGCTTTCCAACAAGCCAAGAAGTGCCATCTAGAGCACGATCTTTATCACTAGGATGGGCAAAATCAGCGATAAATAAATTCTCCCCAACCGAACGAGCGTGGAGACCTTTAGGATTTCCCCACGCCAGCCGCATTGCACCCATAATAGTTTGGATATGGAGGATCGAAGGAGAAAGCACCTTACCCATGACAGACCACTTCTCTAGTGGTGCATCAACATCTTCATCATCACTCATGATCACCTTATGCTGCTCCTCGGTCAAAAGATTCAGGTGTCCCAACAGTGACGTGACTCCCTCTTCGTTCTGACCCTCTTCCTCATCAATTTGGGATCGAGGTGACTTCCCAGATCCATGTTTATCCCATGAGACACCAGCCATAGCGAGAAACAATACCAGAATACCACGATCCAAGATTCCACAAAAGCGACGGTCTCAGCGCTAGCAAACGTCGGACGGGAGAGATCGGGCGTGATACATCTGCAGAAGATGCACACGAAAGAGATTCCAATCCTAGATTCCTGGTCGCATCACTACCACTGTTAGATATTGTAACACCCTAGCTATGCGAAAGCCAAGATGTTACCTAAAAGACTTAACATACAACAACAATACAGAATAATTTCAACCATTTTTCAAACAATAATATTTTAACCAATTAGAACTAAGACATTTCTCTAAAATTCAGCAGAATCTCCTATGTATGGGTGATTATACAAAGGTTCTAACATTCTAACAAAGCATCAATCAATATTTTCAATCATCCAATTTAAACATCACCGCTATCACAGTATATAAATTCTCAATAAAAGTATGTCACTTATCAATAGAGCATAAATCAACTTAAGAAGTCTTCTCTTTAACAACTAAGTTAAAATAGTCCAACACTACTAAGCTCAAGCAGATAATGACCAAATAACCACATCTAAAGCATCATTGACCAATCAGCAGCGAGGCTGATAAAATAATCGAAACCAAACCGTCTAATCCTTCGGATGGACTTAAATGAACTTAAATGGCGAAGAATTAAGAACTTAGATGGATCGTCCTTGCTCACAGACAAAAAACACCTACCACAAAGGATGGTCACAAATTGAATCTAAAGAAAACATAAATCCTGAGAATTTTAGATATTTAAACTAATTTATTCGTTGTGGTTATATATGTGAAGTGCACCATGTCTACCACTTCCCCATGCATGTCGAGCCTCGATGGGTACCTAGAAAGCACAACACAGCAAGAGTGAGTCTACAACTCAGCAAAGTGCAATAGTAAATCAAACATAGCATCATAAGTAGTCAAAGGGAGTAAACAATCACATCATGAACAACATCATTATATACCACAAATCCATCTCTTATGATAGCATCGTAAGCAAATCAAAGGAATAAACAATCACATCATGAACAACAAAGATTATATACCACAACCATCTCTTATGCGTAAATGCAATGAACATGTCATGAATGCATCTCTTCACTTCTTAGCAATTACCGGTAATTCCGAGTAGTGTATCCGTCGATACATACTCTAGGTCTGTGCCCTCTAGGCATAGGGATCCAAAGCCCACACTCCACGAGTGTGGGGACCAAAGCCCGTCCAATGCATGACGGGGATCCAATACATACTCAAAGCCTATGCCCTCAAGGCACAGGGATCCAATGCCATGATGCAAATGCACATGTCCAATGTCATTATCATGATTCATCATTGACATCATTAACAAGGTAACCTCATTGCTCACCTTGTCCCATCATTATTGCCATCACTCATGAAACTATCACCATGTAAATATCATCATTTAAACATTACCATGTAAGCATCCTCATGTAAACACTACCATATAAGCGTCATCACTGTCGGACCCGGGAACGAAAGATCCCGAACCCTCTCAGGTTCATACACCACCCAGATTTCCGGTGTACACAGTTACAAAAATGATAACATAACCAAGTCTCGCATTGCATTAATAGTAAATCAGAGTTCGATACAATTGGGCATGAAGCCAAATAAAAGATTAAATAACACAATGAAATAAGAACGATAGTAGTAGGCGAACGATCCGCCACAGTAATCGCCTGGGCGTAGCCTAGGCGCTTGTCCTCACCGCCCCGATAGTAGTCTTCTCCTCGAAATTTGGTTGCATAAAGCAAGCATGAGCACAACTACTGTGCTCGCAAGTTACACCCAATATGGAATTGTAATGCATGCATAAGGTAAGCAAAGGACATTGGCGGTTATTTTGCATAAAGCGGCGGCTTTTAATTTAAATAATCATAGCAGATTGCAAGGCCATTTTCATACAATATCTAAAATCATAATTTTAAAAGACAATTGTATAATGTGGATAACCTCCAACAAAGGTGATGGATATCCTCCAATCACAATGGCTAACCGCCTAATTTTTCCCACAGACTAACCATCCTCAAGACATCTGTTGAATTCATTTTAAAACCAAAACAAGTCTAACTTAAAGTGGCTTTGCTAGCATGTCCATGATCATGACGCTGCTATTCAATAGTTTTCTACTCAGAGAGTTTGTACAACTTTACCCACAAGACACGAATTCTCTAGTTTATCCCAAGATATATCTATGCCACCGCTCACTACCTCGGATAAGGCCTAGAGTACGTGACAAGGCCTTTACAATGGTCTACCTCATAGTACTCATGCCCGCTAAGGTTTCCCCTTTGACTAACCATCCGCAGTTCGGGGCCCCTCTTGCGCCAGTGGGACTATAGTCTAACCGACACCCACTCATACAAAATGGCACGAATATCCACGAGGTATCCCAAATTATTGAGCCAGTCATGCCCAAACAAGACGTGGTGGTGACGCGGTAAGGCATAGCAAGATGCGGCTCCAAGACCGGTCCTTAATCGACTTGGGCGTCTTTCAAAATCAAACCACGGTTTTAATCCTAACCAGATTAAACCCGCATAAACTCGCACCCACCATTCATCCGTTTACCAAGTCCAAACCATTTTAGTTTTATTTGATAAAACCAACTTTAAGCCTCTATGGTAAGACAATACCATAGATTCTGATTTTTGAATCAATTTTGAAATGGTTTGGCTAAATTCCCCAAAATTGGTAATCATGGTTTAAGCATTTGCTAAGCATCTGGGTTTTTACCATACTAGTTTATCTAGTGGTGACAAAGGAATGACATGTCAATATCCAAATTGGCCATACAATGACAGTTGGAATATCTAATGGTTAAAACAGGAATTTGAAATACTTGAATAGAAATATGCATGCATTTAATAATTTGAAAACTGAATTTAAATAACTTTAAAATAGTAGGTGCAACATGGTCAAAGTGTAACTTGCCTTCACTGAAGTCTTGGAATTCTAAATCTTCGGAAGAATCAAATTCCCCGAAATCGTCGTAGTCTAAACGTGAAAATACGACAAATCAATCGAAATTCAAATAAATTCAAAAAGACAAATTATACCAAGTCCAAATAAAATAATTTTATTTTATTTAGCTAGAACATAATTTTCGAAGATTTTAGCAATTGGAATCATTCAATTTGGAATTATGGTTCAAAAGATATGAATTTTACAAGTTTAATTCCTAAATGTGTAGTTTAAATTATTTCAAATTCAAACAGACAGTTTAAACCTACTCCAAATCAAATATTTATATTTTATTTGGCTAGGCATTAATTTTATAGAATTTTAGAAATTGGAATCACCTAATTTGGAGTTAAGATTCAAAAGATATGAATTTTATAAATTTAAAGCCTAAATCTGAAATTTTATTCCATTTTCTGAATTATTTTTCTAAAGGAAAACTAATTATTGCGCAATGCTGACATCAGCCCTGAGTTTAATCGGAAATTTAAATAAATCTAACAAGTGGGCCCCACGTGTCATAGACACGGCTCATGGTGGACTGGTTCCACCAAGCCAAGGGGGATCCGGTGCGGTGGACTGCGCCACGCGGGCGTGCCACGTCGGTTTTAGGGTTGGCGTGGCGCCCACCTGGCGTTGACGTGGCCAAGCCACGTAGGATGTGGCCGGCGGCGGCTCGGGCGCGAGCTCGCCGGCGAACGGCGGCGAGTTAGCCTCCGGCGAGGGCACCGAGAGCAAGAGAAGAGTGCGGGGAGTACGAAGGGCTCACCCGCTCGATGAAAGGAGCATGGAGATGGCCGGCGGCGAGGAGATGGCGGCGGTGCGGTGCGGGTCTCCGGTGGCGCGGCGCTCCAGTGGGTCTCGGGGCGAGGTGACGTGCGCACGGTGTAGGCGAGGGTGGTGCGATGCCGTAGACGTGGACGACGGGGCCAGAGCGGCGTTGACGGCGACGCTAGAGGCGAGGAAGCACACGGTGGCCGGCGGCGATGTCTTTGCGAAATCCAGCGAGAAGAGAGCACGGGAGAAGAGATGTGTGGGGGTTTCGGGATCGGCGAGAAAAGGCGGAGCCGGGGCGCTCCTTTATAGGGCGAGGGGAGGTGAGGGGAGAGAGATCGTGGGCGGCGTCAATGGCGGTCATTACGCGAAACCGGCGAGATCGTGGGGAAGAAGGTGGGGTTGAGGGCGGTTGGAGGCGTGAACGAGCAAGACGCGCGCGTCTTGGTCAAGGAGGAGAGGAGCGAAAACGGCGGGTAGAGCTGGCGCTGCCCAAAATGGCGGCCGGCGGTTAGCTCGGTTGAGACGTGGGGAAGAAGGGGAGGCGGGGAGAAGAAAGTGGGTGGCGGTAGGATCGGGATCCGACGGCCAGGGAGAAATCCAAGCGCGTGGGAGCTGGCCGAGCCGCTTGATGGGCATCCGAGGGAGAGAGAGAGAGGGGCGGCGCGAGCGGGCCATGCGAGCCAAGGTGGGCCGGCGAGGGAGTGAATAGGATCGGGCTGCACAGGTCTTTCGGCCCAAGAACTTAATAGGATTTTAAATTGATTTGCTAATTTAAATAAACTGATTAATTCAAATGGGCTTTAGAATATAGTAATTTAATTCCAAAAATTCCAGAAAAATTCACATAAACCTCAAGCATTATCCTGGACTTAAATAAAATAATTCTAACCTAAAGTTGATAATAGATTTTGCATTTAAATTGTTTTGTCTTTAAATAATTTAAAGGAAAGCTTTTAAAATTTCAGAAAATTCACAAATTCAACTAGGTTTTAAACTTTAACCAAGTTTGAAATTTTGGGCTGTTACAAACCTACCCCCTTAAAGGGAATCTCGACCCCGAGATTCAGTCTTGGTCAGCAAAAAGGTGGGGATATTCGGCCTTCAGATCTTCTTCTCGCTCCCAGGTGGCTTCTTCTTCAGAGTGATTACTCCACTGGACCTTACATGAACGGATAACTTTACTTCGAGTGATTCATTCTGCCACATCGAGGATCTTGATCGGTTGCTCCCTATAGGTGAGATCTTCCTGAAGATCGATGCTTTCAATTGGCGTTTCCTTGGTTGGCACTCTGAGGCACTTCTTCAGTTGAGAGACATGGAAGACATTGTGGACGGCGGATAGAGATACTGGTAGCTCGAGTTGATATGCAACTTCACCTCTTCTTGCCAAAATCTTGTAAGGTCCCACAAATCTGGGTGCAAGTTTTCCTTTGGTCCGGAACCTTCTTACTCCTCGGAGTGGGGTAACCCGGAGATAGACAAAATCTCCCACTGCAAAGGTCAACTCTCTCCGACGGTTATCGGCATAACTCTTCAGTCGGGTTTGGGCTACTCTCAAATGTTCTCTTATGGCTTTAACCTTACTTTGGCTTCTTTGATCAACTCCGTCCAAAGAGTTGATGCTCTCCTACTTCATCCCAAAGAAGCGGAGTTCTCATTTTCGCCATACAAAGCTTCAAATGGAGACATCTCAGAGACCTGCTTGGTAGCTATTGTTATACGAGAATTCGCATAGGGTAAATTCTTGTCCCAACTTTTTCCATAATCCAAGGCGCAGTTCAAGCATGTCCTCAAGAATCTGTTGACTCGTTCGGTCGCCATCCGTCATGGATGATATGCGGTCTTGAAATTGAGTCACGTTCCCAAAGCTTCATGCATCTCTGCCAAAATCTTGATGTAAACTGTGATCCTCTGGTCGGACACGATCTTCTTGGGTACTCCGTGTGATGCATTTATCTTAGCCATATATAACTCGCTAACTTGTCAGATCAGAGGTGGTCTTGACCGAATGAAGTGAGCTACTTTCGCCAACCGGCGATTATCACCCAGATAGAATCACATCCTGATTGGGTCCTAGGAAGTCCGGTAATGAAGTCCATACCAATTTCTTCCCACTTCCACTCGGGGATTGGCAACGGTTGCAGCAAACCAGCGGGTCTTTGATGTTCTGCCTTGACTCGCTGGCACACATCACATCATGCTACAAACTCAGCAATTTCTCGCTTCATGCTGACCCACCAATATCTTTCCTTGAGATCCTGGTACATCTTGGTACTGCCAGGATGAATAGAATAAGGTGACTCATGAGCTTCCCTCAGAATCGACTGCTTTAAATCCTGTTGATCCGGTACACAGATGCGGTTCCCGAACCACACCGTTCCTTGCTCATCTTCAGCGAATCCTGGGGCTTTGCCTCTTCTCATGTTCTTCTTGATCTCCTTGATGTCTTCATCTTCTATCTGCTTCTCTCTGATCTGACTCTGAAGTGTTGATTGAACTTCCAAAGCGTGCACACATCCTTGATCAACAATCTCCAAGTTCAGATGCTTCAATTCTTCGTACAACTCTGGCTGATTCTTCTGAACCAAGATGGTATTGCAATACGCCTTTCTACTCAGGGCATCTGCAACCACATTTGCCTTGCCCGGATGATAATGGATTCCAAGGTCATAATCCTTTATTAATTCTAGCCATCTTCTCTGGCGGAGGTTAAGGTCAAACTGGGTAAAGATGTACTTCAGACTCTTATGATCCGTGAAAACCTCACAGCGGTTACCAATGAGATAATGCCGCCAGATCTTCAATGCATGTACAATCGCTGCTAACTCAAGGTCGTGAGTTGGATAATTCCCTTCATGTGGCCGCAACTGACGAGATGCATAAGCAACGACTTTGTCCTCTTGCATCAGTACACAGCCGAGTCCTTGACGGGATGCGTCGCAGAAAATCACAAAATCCTTGTGTATGTCCGGTAGGACCAACACAGGTGCAGAAACTAATCTCGTCTTCAGCTCCTGGAAACTTTCCTCACAAGCATCTGTCCATTCAAATTTCTTCTCCTTCTTTAGAAGTTGAGTCATTGGTCTTGCTATCTTGGAGAAACCTTCAATAAATCTGCGGTAATATCCAGCCAATCCAAGGAAACTTCTCACCTCTGTGATGCACTTAGGTCGCTTTCCAATCCATTACCGCTTTGACTTTGGTGGATCTATCGCAACTCCTCCTCATGGACACAATATGTCCAAGGAATGCCACGACATAGCCAAAATTCGCACTTGCTGAATTTGGCATAAAGTCGGTTCTCCTGAAGTTTTCCCAAAATTAGTCCGAGGTGGTTTTCATGTTCTTCTTCACTCTTCGAATAGACGAGGATGTCATCGATGAAAACAACCACAAACTTATCCAAGAATTCCATGAACACTTTGTTCATCATATTCATGAAATAAGCGAGGCGTCACAAACCGAAAGACATTATCAGAACTCGTGATAGTCCATATCCGTGGTGAAAGTCGTCTTCGGATATCTTCCGTCCGATCTTCGCCAGGTGATAACCAGATCTCAAATCAATCTTCGAGAATACACTTGCTCCTTTTAGTTGATCGAACAAATCATCAATCCTAGGTAGCGGGTACTTGTTCTTGATTGTCACTTCATTGAGTGATCTATAATCCACACACATCCTCATACTGTTGTCTTTCTTCTTGACAAACAGTACTGGTGCCCCCCAAGGTGATGAACTTGGCCGAATATATCCCTTGCTCCGCAACTCTTCAATTTGTTTCTTCATCTTTGCCAATTCATTAGCCGGCATTCTATAAGGTCGCTTCGAGATTGGAGCGGTTCCTGGGACTAAGTCAATTAAGAACATTATGTCCCTGTCCGGTGGCATGCCGGGTAAATCATCGGGGAAAACATCCGGAAACTCTTGCACCACTGGTATATCTTCAAGCTTTAACTCCTTCAAACTAGTCAGTATGGAACTCCCTCCGGTACAAGTCTTGGGCTTGAATTCAACTGTGACTCCCTCCTCATTGGTTAAAGTGATAGACCTATTGGCACAGTCTATCCGTCCTTGATTCTTGGCTAACCAGTCCATTCCAAGTATTACATCCAGAACTTGAGAATGCAGGACTATCAAGTCTGCCATGAAAGACACTCCGGATATCTCCAAGGTAAGATTTGGGCATAGAGAACTAGTTCTCATTTCTGAGCCCGGGGAATGAATTATCATAGGGTTATCTAATGAAGAAATAGGTAGCCCATTTTTGCCCACAAACTTATTGGATACAAAAGAATGCGAAGCTCCGGAATCAAACAGAACTGATGCTGGTATCGAATTAACAAGAAACGTACCAAGGACGACATCTGGTGCTGCCTGAGCTTCCTCTGCTGTAACGTGGTTCACACGTCCCTTCGTGAACTTGACTGCCGGCTTTAGGGTGCCGCTGGTGGCTGGTACTCCTGACACTGGCCTGGCTGGTGTCGCAGATTGTTGCTTCTTAGGGCATTTGTTGGCATAATGCTCAGTCTCGTTGCAATGGAAGCATGTCACGCCAGATGCTGATGGAGCTGGGTTCTTCGCTGAACTGCCTCAGTAGGTGCATTGTCATGAAGCCGGAAGAATCAAGCGTTGTCTTGCCAGAGAAGATCGAATCTACCACGCTGGGGTGGCTGAGGCTGAGCAAGGCGAGGCTTGGGTTGCCCTCCAGAGTTAATCTTTTGAGTGGCCCTCCTCCGCTTGCGGTTCTCCGTCTCCAGATGTTTGGCCTCCTGGCGAAAAGCTTTATTCACTAACTGCTGGAAGTCAGCGTAGTCATTGGAGACCAGCTAGACTGAGATCTCATCGTTCAAACCATCTATAAACCTTTCCTGCCTTTCTTCATCACTAGCCACATCTGCTGGGGCATAGCGAGCAAGCTGGTTGAACCTGTGCAGGTATTCACCCACTGTGCGATTGCCTTGTCGGAACGCTGTGGAACTCTTTCTTCTTTAAGGTCATTATCCTCGAGGATATGTGCATGGCGAAAGCCCGCACAAACTCCCCAAGTGATAGTCTGCGCATCGGATGGGAGATGTTGTAGTTGTCCCACCATTCCGATCGGGGCCGGTGAGCTGGTGAGAGGCAAACAGGACTCTCTCACGGTCAGTACACTGAGCAATATCCAACTTCTTTCTGATAGCACAGATCCATTCATCGGCATCCATCGGCTCTGTGCTGCTGGAGAAGGTCGGTGAGCGCGCGAGCCGTCGGATGGGCATCCGAGGGTGGAGAGAGAGAGGGGGTGCGGGCGAGTGGGCTGGCGAGCCAAGGTGGGCCGGCGAGGGAGTGAATAGGATCGGGCTGCACAGGTCTTTCGGCCCAAGAACTTAATAGGATTTTAAATTGATTTGCTAATTTAAATAAACTGATTAATTCAAATGGGCTTTAGAATATAGTAATTTAATTCCAAAAATTCCAGAAAAATTCACATAAACCTCAAGCATTATCCTGGACTTAAATAAAATAATTCTAACCTAAAGTTGATAATAGATTTTGCATTTAAATTGTTTTGTCTTTAAATAATTTAAAGGAAAGCTTTTAAAATTTCAGAAAATTCACAAATTCAACTAGGTTTTAAACTTTAACCAAGTTTGAAATTTTGGGCTGTTACAATCACATAAACATTAGCATGCGTCGTCATATAAACATTTCCATGTAAGCTTCATCACGTAAGCATCATCATAAAACATCATCATTAAACTATGGCATTCATGCTTATCAACATTACCAAGCAGCAAACATCAACAATCAACTATGGCATTCATCAAGTATGAAATATAAAAACTCATTAATACTACTTGCACTTGCCTCACCTGTGAGACGGAAGACAAATGGCGGAACGCTCTAGCACCGGAGTTCACCACCACCGAGTGACGCGCACTGTGTAATAATCACCACCTACAACCTTGTCCAACCATTGGCAGATGATGCTGAATTGCTTACACACTTCACTACATCCAGGAATATATTAGGAGGTATTGACAAGTAGAAAAGACGGTTAGAAACTCTAGTACCCTCGTGTTGTTTTAGCTTCTTGTCTAGCTCCATGAAATGTTCCTCAATTCAGCATCTGTCATCTTGCTCCGTGCATAGCCAAAGAGGGTGAAATGCCTCGGAAAACAAACTCCAAAGTAGAGAGCAAAAAGGGCAGGAAATATCTTCTTCTTGGCAAGGTCACTAGATGCTCCAACTACAGTGATGCTAACAGTAGACTCTATCATTTTTCGATATAGCGCTCAAGTCTTCAAATTCCTCCAGAGTGATTACTGAATGTGTGCCATTTTCCACCTTTGATGGGGCAAACAGTGTGACAAAGATTCTCCACACCAACATCCATGGAACCTTTCATATAACTCGGTGTTAGATGAATTCAAAAGAAGACAATATACATTTACTTTGGGGTTTTTTTTTTGCAAACTCCCTTTGCGGCAACGGCGTTGATGCGCCACCCGGCGGCGGCCGACCTCCCGAAGCTGCATCTAGCGAAGGAGAGCGCGGCCGTGGAAGGAGGTGGAGCGGCGGAGAGCACAACCACGCAACTACCCTCGAACCCCTGGCTCGGCCGCCGCCCTTCAGTAGTCCCCAGAGAACGCCTCGGCGGCAACGAGGTCGGCGAGAATCAAGGCCATGAGTCGGGGACGACGGTGGAGACGGAGGCATGGAGGAGGTGCGGGGCGACTAAGGCAAGCGTGGCCACGTAGTCACCGGCCTCAACGGCAGCGAGAGCGGAGGCAGCGACCGTGCCGAGCAGGTAGGGAGGGGGAGGTGAAGGGGGCGGCGATGGGGAGACCGGAGAGGCGAGGAGGAAAACGGAGGTGAGGGGCGAAGTGGTGGGTGGAGCCGACGAATAGGGGTGGCGGCTTGGGGAACGACGACTGGGAGAATTAGACTAGGGTTCTGTCCCTCTCTCCCTATTTACTCTCTCCCTTAAATAGGTGTGAGGCCGATGTTCTTTTGGGTTATAGGCCAAAAGGTCCATCATAAATCCTTATTTCTCACTGGATTCTAATCATTATTATTAGTATCAATTCAATAATTACTCATTTATAATACAAGATATTACAGATATAATCTTGAATTCTTAGTATTTTGCATGTCAGTTTGCATGGTACAGTTAGTGGAGCTAGTGGCTAAAAATTAGTTAATAGAGGAATTATCTAGTGCATGTAGTGGTGCTAGTGCATGTAGTGGAGGTAGTGGTGTTAGTGGGGAAGTTACATGTCATTTTGTAGCTATAAAAATATTGTAACCAGTTTGTAATTTGATAAGCAATGAAATAACATAAGAGAAAAAAGACGCAAGTGGTTAGGCATCACAAAACTCATCTGTGTTCATCTTCTTGTGTGCATGTGTTCTAGAAAGGAAACAATGCGTGAGTTTTTTCTGGGGAGCTAGACCAACAATTGGTACCAGAGCCCAGGCATCTAACAACATCTCCTTAGACTTTATGGTTGCGGAAGTACACAACCGATGTGTGAGGGGGAGAATGTTGAGAATAGTCCCACATTGGTTGTGGGGAGGAAAAAAAGCACAACTTATAAGTATGAGGGAGACCTCACTCATTTGATTAGTCTTTTTTTTGGGGGAGGGGGGAGGCCCAATACCACTTATAAGGTTGTTGCTATAGGGCTTGCATGCAACAGCCCGTGAGCTTAGTTGTGTTCAGCCTGTTTGGATCTATGGCCCGGTGAGTAAACCCAGTTGGACCTAGGCATGCAGCCAGTATCCGATCTAACAATTGGTATCAGAGCGAGGTGTGAGGAGAAGCTGCCTAGCGATGACTCGCCGATCGACAATGGTAATTCAGGTGTGCATACGTGCTGGTGACCAAGGCGGCAGCTGGTGGTGCTGTGCGCAGAGTAGAAACGGCGACGGCAATGAGAGCAAAGCGGTAGCCGCGCAGTGCTTGCCAAGATGGTGTCCAACATGGAGGCACCGCACCAGCATGTCAAGGCAGAACGCAAGGCGTGTTGCGTCCGTATGTCACGACTGTCTTTTTCTTCAATTGGTGCTGCAGTATAGGAGGTCGGTGAGGCACTCTGTATGTGTGGATGGTCTGAAAAGGCTCAGCCATCCGTCAAAGAGTAGCCTAGTTGTGCACTGGTGCTGTGTGGAGCCTACGGCACAACGTCAAGCAAACCGGCGGAGACGCATCGGTCGTGGCTGCATAGCGAGTGGCAGGAGGCACGACCAGCGCAAGTTCGAGGTTGGGCAAGCACGCGACAGGTCACACATGCAGTGCATCGCATGCAGTGTGACGACGTGTGCGTGGTTGCGACGGCGGTGGCCGACGGAGCATGCGGCTCTGCGATGAGGAGAGCCGGCGCGTTGGGCGAAGGTGTACGGGGCACCGGCGATGAGGCCGGCTACAACACCGTGCATCAAGAACGTGACCTTGGAGGTCTGCGCAACCATGGCGAGTCCAGCGCGATGTGCCAGAATCGCACATGACATGCGCACCAGCGGCGGCGACGTGATCACTACGGAGTAGGCTGACGACGGCAGTCTCCATAGGAGGTGGAGGCCGGCGGCGGCCAGGTAAGGCGGTGCGAAGCCGTCGGGAAACGAGTCGGCATGAGGCCGACAAACAGCGATGGCATGGAGGCCGTCGTCGCAAGAAGAATCGGAGGTCGGGGTCGTCCGGTGAGTCGTGCCACCGGCAACGAAGTTGTGGCAGCAAAAAGGTAGCAGTGAAGAGTGGAGGCGGCATGTTTCTCAAATACCTGCTACCAAGGAGCGTCGTCGACAACCGGCAAGGCAAGATGGCATTGGCGGCCATCTCCGTGTCTCCAGGAGAAGAACTGCCAGGTGCATGGGCTGCGGTGGCGCCCATGTTCATGGCCGCTGATGGCGAGGGCGAATGTATTGTCCCTCAAGAGTGATCGCGTGGTGAGGGCAACTATACTGTCCCTCAATGAGTGCACCACATGGTAGAGAAGCGGTTGCATTGTTTCGGTGACACATAAAGGGAGTTTGTGTTGCTAATCCGTGCCGAGTGGGAAAGCGAAACTTCTTGGAGATAAGTATTGAAGACCGTCAATGGTGCGATGAGTCGTGCAAGAGGCCACTGCGTATGGCAATAAGGAGAAAGCCGCTGCGCGTGGCAAGAGGTTGCGGGCGATCCGCAATGGTGAGTCAGCATGTCAAGTTTAAGGAGGAAATTGTTAGATATAATCTTGACTTCTTAGTGTTTTGCATACTATTTGAATTTACATGTCAGTTTGCATGGTACAGTTAGTGGAGCTAGTGACTGAAAATTAGTTAATAGAGTAATTAGCTAATGCATATAGTGGTGTTAGTGGGGAGGTTACATGTCATTTTGAAGCTATAAAAAAACATTGTAACCAGTTTGTAATTTGATAAGCAATGAAATAACAAAAGAGAGAAAATACGCAAGTGGTTAGACGTCACAAAACTCATCTGTGTCCATCTTATGTGCATGTGTTCCAGAGAGGAAATAATATGCGAGTTTTCTCCGGGGAGCTGGGCCAATGTAACAACCCGGCCTAGGGCACCCCCGGGAGGTCCCTCAGGACCTCCTGGGAGGTCCAGAGAGGAGCCCCCAGGACGTCCCGAGAGGTCCCTCAGGACCTCCTGGGAGGTCCGCGAAGGACTTCCCAGGACATCCCGAGAGGACATCCCGATGGACCACACAGACCTCCCGAGAGGTCCGAGAGGACCACTCGGAGGTCTGGGAGGTCCTGACCCGCAGAGGTCACTGGACCTCAGACCTCCCAAAACTCCACGTCTCCACCCGAGGGAGGTCCGAGGAACCACCCGGAGGAGGTCGTGGGGCTTAGGGCAAGCTCAAGTCCTCTGTGATCCAAACCAGCCCCAGAGATCATCGACCGTTCTCACAAAGAACAAGTGACAACATAAACATCCACAAGACTTTATTAACAGAAAAGGAGGTTCGTTTACAAGGGTTGCTTACAACTCCAAAGAACAGGACCACACAAATGCAAATGGAGAACAAAACCCAAAGACAAGGTCCACCCATTACACCACAGTGATCGGGCCGAGGGCGCGGCCTAATTGAGCTGGTCATCTTCATCATCATAGGAATCTTCATCTGCTCAATATATGAATCAAGCAAGAGTGAGCACAACAACCGTGCTCGCAAGTTACACCCGTTAATTAACAGAATGACATGCATAGGGATATATCAAAGGACAGCATACTAGGGTTGATTTGCATAAAGCCAATTTTATTTCAAATACAAGTATCAAGTTTCAAGGCAGGCTACCATAATTAAAATTCATTCTTGTGAAAACCATTTTCAGTTGGATAACATTCAACATAGCAATGGTGAAGGATACCCTCCTGCACAAGGCTTCCAGCCCACACCCATTTTGGTTAAACCACCAAAACCATTTTCATAACCTTTTGAAAACCAAAACCAAAGCTAACTTTGAGTGACATTGCCAGCATGTCCATGACTGTGGACACGGCTATTCGAATAGATTTACACTCTGCAGAGGTTGCACACTTTACCCACATGACATGAATTCTCTAGTTTGCTTGACATCCGTCGATGCCACCTCACACTTCCTTTGGTGAGAGGTCTAGAGCACATGACAAGGCCGTTATAATGCATTGCTCCATCGTAGCCCACCCCATTAAGGTTTCGAATCCCCCTTTGGGTAGAAACACCGCCGGGTCAATGGGGTGCCCCTTTATGCCGGTGGGACTACAACTAGTCATAACATGACAAACCCATCAGCGTCATGGATGAACCACGATAGAGCTTTGCAAATTAGTTAGCTGATCCCACGCCCCATACCGAGACATGTGGTTGCACAATTTTAGCATAGCCCATTATAGGCTTAGCAAGTGGTGTCTCAAAGACCGGTCCTTAACCGACTTGGGCGACAAACCTTAACCCTGGGGCATCGAATCACACGACCCCCGTGCATAGACATGCACCAACCATACAACCAACTTCGCCCAAGTCAAAACCATTTTCATTTACTTTGCTTTACAATTCTCCATGGCATACCAATGCCAAGGTCACAAGTAAAACATCCATGACACACCAATGTCATGGCTGAAAGCTCCATGGCACACCAATGCCATGGCTCAAAACATTTGATCATTTGATGTTTTTGGTCAAAGCTCCCCAAATCAAGATTTTGGTCTAAGTATTACTAAGCATGTCATTTTTAAAGAGCTTCGGGTCCTTACTATTGCAAGAACCAGTTTTTATCTAAGGTGGCAATGAGGTTGGTTCAATCACGGATAGAGGTCATACCAAGCAGTAGGTTTTAACTATGGATTGAAAGATAGGCATTGAAATACTTAGTAAAGTAAGCATACATACATCTTTTGAAAACACCATAAATAATTTGAAGTATTGGGTGCAACATGTTCAAGAATGTAACTTGCCTTGCTCAAGATCTCGAGCTGCTTCCTCTCCCTCACTGAATTCAGGCTCCCCACGGTCTTGACAATCTACACGTGAAGAACCAAATATTCAAACAAAGCTCAAACAAGAATCCAAAGAACTCTAAATGAACTTAAAGACAAAACCAACAGAGAAGCTGGGAGGTCAAGAGGAGGTCCAAGGAGCTTGGTGGAGAGGTCCTGGAGCTCCAGAGAGAATGTCCAAGCTCGAGTTGGAGGAGGTCCAGAGACTTGAGAGAGGAGGGCTATGGTGGCTCGGTTGAGACAGAGAGCAGAAATGAGGAAGAAAGTGATAAAGGAGGGCTCTCCCAAAATATATATAGGGAAAGCTATGCACATGACCCAGGATGAGTCAACAAGAGTTGGTAAATAGGACAAGAGAGTAGGCAAGGAATGTGACAATCAGTGTGACATGCGTACTGCAAAGGTGGGGGCATTTAATGTGATACAACATGCATTAAATGCTACGGAGACTTCCTTGCCCCAAAGGACATAGTCAAAGGTAAAGAAACTGGGTGCTTGACTGCCAAGTGGGGCAGCCAAGACCCGCCAAGGAGGTCCTGCAAGGACCTCGAGGAGGTCTTGCAGTGAACAAGGGGAGGTCCTCACCCACCGGGGAGGTCCTAACGGTTGGATCTCCAAGGGGGAGGTCTAAACGGTCAAGATCAAGCGCACTAGAGGAGGTCCGCAAGGGCAAGGGGGAGGTCCTTACCCGCAAGGGAGGTCCTGACGGTTGGATCTCCAAAGGGGGAGGTCCAACGGTCAAGATCAAGCGCACCAGAGGAGGTCCGCAAGAGTAAAAGGAGAACCTCACCCGCAAAGGAGGTCTAGAACCGTAGGATCCAATCCAGGGGAGGTCTGGATGGTTAGGATTCCCAAGGGGAGGTCCTAACGATTCAGATCTGCCAAGAAGGAGGTCCGACGGCCAAGATATCAAAAGGGAGGTCTTGGCGGTCCAGATTTACAATGAGGAGGTCTGGACGGTTAAGATCTCCAAGGGGGAGGTCTTAACGGTCCAGATGTGCTCGGAGGAGGTCCGGAACCGTTGGATGTTGATCGGACCGTCCAAAATGGTTGGGGACGTTCGGACCGCCCGAACGTCACAACAAATCGGAACGTCCACTGGAGATCCAAAGGCTCAGAGAAGGTGGGAGGTTCGGACCAACAGAGCTAGCGCTGGATCACAGCCTTATAACTAAATCGGGTGGTCCAAAATGATTGGGACGTTCGGACCACCTGAACGCCACAGCAAATCGGGCCATACAACGAAGATCTAAGGGTTCAGAGGAGGTGGGATGTTCGGACCACCCGAACACCTCACTAGGATCAAGCCGTACAATGCAAATCGGACGACTCACAATCAATTGAGATGTAAATGGGCAAGGAGGAGGTCCTGGAGGACCTGGGGAGGTCCGGTAGGACACAGGGAGGTCTAAGAAATGTAAGGGGAGGTCTTAGAGGACATGGAGAGGTCCTGAAGGACACGGGGAGGTCAAATAAATGTAAGGGGAGGTTCTAGAGGACATGAAGAGGTCCTCAGGGTTCCAAAGGAGTTCAAATACACACAAGGGTGGCACAGACTTGGGAAGATTACGAGTCTGAGAGGATCCGAGAGGGGTATTGGACCCAGGGAGGTCCAAGTGCTTGGAGGATCTAGACCTAAGGAGGTCTGGACCATAGGAGGACTGCACAGAGGAGGTCCGAACCTCTGGATCTTAACAAAGGTGAGGTCTGGGTCGAAAGTGGGTAAAAGATGGACAGAGAAGGAAAGACCAAAGAAAGCTCCAATAACTCAATAAACCAAAGAAGAAACCTTTAGTTGTAGTTTGAGTTAGGTAGTTTAAACCCATTATGAAATTGCAGGTTAAGCTCTGAATTCTCATCAAAACAAAATGGTTCTCTTTATTTTTGAAAACTCCAAAAAGAGTCTAAAATTAATTTAGGGTGTCACAAACCTACCCCCTTAAGGGAATCTCGACCCGAGATTCAAGCTTGGCCAGCAAAGAGATATGGGTAGTTTGTTCTAAGGTCTTCCTCCTTTTCCCAGGTGCCTTCGCTCTCTGGATGGTGGCTCCATTGCACCTTGTAGGTTCGAAGAATTCTGCTTCTGGTGACACGCTCTTTGACGTCCAAAATTTTGATTGGTTTCTCCACATAAGTGAGGTCTTCTTGGAGGTCAATGCTTTCCAACGAGGTGTGGTCTTCAGGTACCCGAAGGCATTTCCTTAATTGTGACACATGGAAGGTATTGTGCATTGCTGAAAGAGAAATGGGCAGCTCAATTTTGTAAGCCACTTCACCTTGCCTTGCCAGTATCTTGTATGGTCCTACAAATCTTGGAGCTAGCTTCCCCTAGTTCAAATCTCCTAACCCCTTTGAGTGGGGTTACCCTAAGGTACACAAAATCTCCAACTTCAAAAGATAGGTCTCGGCGACGAGTATCGGCGTAGCTCTTTGTCTAGATCGAGCCTCCATAAGCGCTCCCTTATGAGCTTCACTTTTTCTTCACTTCCATGATGACATCAGTCCATAATATTGGCGCCGCCCACTTGGTCCCATAGGAGAGGAGTTCTACACCGCCTCCCATATAGAGCTTCAAGGGTGACATCTCGGACTAGCTCGTAATCTGTATTGTAGGAGAACTTGGCATAGGGAGGTTCTTATCCCAGCTATCCCCATAGTCCAACGCACAAGCTCGAAGCATGTCCTCAAGTATTTGATTCACTCTCTCTGTTTGACCATCGGTTTGAGGATGGTGGGCAGTGCTGAAATTAAGTCTTGTCCCCAAGGCTTCATGGAGACCCTCCCAAAACCTTGAGGTGAACTGGGAACCTCTATCCGACACTATACTCTTAGGTACACCATGTAGACATACAATTCATGCTAAGTACAACTCAGCCAACCTGTTACTTGAATAGGTGGTCTTGACTGGGATAAAGTGTGCCACTTTAGTCAACCGATCCACAATAACTCAAATGGAGTCATAACCCGATTGAGTTCTTGGCAATCCAGTGATAAAATCCATGCCAACTTGTTCCTATTTCCACTCAGGAATTGGTAAAGGTTGAAGCAAACTGGCAGGTCTTTGGTGTTCGCCTTGACCCTTTGGCACACATCGCAGCATGTGCTACAAACTCGGCTATTTCCTTTTCATGCCAACCCACCAATATCTCTCTTGAGGTCTTGGTACATCTTTGTGCTCCCTGTGATGGATGGAGTAATGTGACTCATGGGCTTCCTAAAGTAGGAGGTCTTTTATGTCTGGCAGCTTCGGCACACACACCTTTTGTCGAACCAAAGGACCTCATGTTCACCCAATCGAAAATCCAAGAGCTTTGCCTTGTCCCACGTTGTCTCTTATCTCCGTGAGGTCTTTATCCTTGAATTGCTTCTCTCGGATCTCGCTACGACCACGTGCTCCATTTCAAGCGCATGAACAAAACCTTGCTTCACAATTTCAGATTTAGGCGCCTCATCTCTTCATATAATCTAGGCTGATTTTCTTGGACCAATAGGAGATTGCAAGAGCTTTTTTCGCTCAAAGCATCGACCACCACATTTGCTTTTCCTGGGTGGTAGTGAATCCCAAGGTCATAGTCTTTAATAAGCTCCAACCATCTCCTCTGTCTAAGATTGAGGTCCGGTTGGGTAAAGATATATTTTAAGCTCTTATGGTCTCTAAAGACTTCGCAGCGATGACACAATAAGGTAATGGCACCAAATTTTTAGAGCATGTACTACAACTGCTAGTTCTAGATCATGAGTAGGGTAGTTGGCTTCATGAGGCTTTAGTTGCCGAGAGGCATAAGCTACTACCCGACCCTCTTGCATTAATACACAACCAAGACCTTGTCTTGAGGCATCACAAAAGACTTCAAAATCCTTTCTAATGTCGGGTAAAATCAACACTGGAGCAGAGGTCAATCTTTTCTTCAACTCTTGAAAACTATACTCACATGCTGGAGTCCATTCATATTTGGTTTCCTTTTTGAGCAGTTGGGTGAGAGGTCTTGCTATCTTCGAAAAGCCCTCAATAAACCTACGGTAATACCCTGCCATTCCAAGGAAGCTTCTTATCTGTGGCACTGAGTTAGGTGATTTCCAATCTAGGACATCTTGGACCTTGCTAGGGTTAACTGCCACTCCAGCAGCTGACATAATATGGCCCAAAAAGGTAACTTCACTCAACCAAAAGTCACACTTCTCGAACTTTGCATAGAGTTGGTGGTCCCTTAGCTTGTTTAGTACTAACCGAAGGTGACCTTCATGCTCTTGCTCGGTTTTAGAGTACACAAGAATGTCATCTATGAAGACAATGACAAACTTATCTAAATACTCCATAAACACCTTGTTCATCAAATTCATGAAGTATGCAGGAGCATTAGTTAACCCAAAGGACATGACTGTGAACTCATAAAGTCCATATCGAGTTGAAAAGGTTGTTTTTGGAATGTCCTCTTGTCTAATCTTCAATTGGTGGTAACCTGACCTTAGGTCAATCTTGGAGAAAACTGCTGCTCCTTTGAGTTGATCAAATAAGTCATCGATCCTGGGCAAAGGGTACTTATTCTTGATGGTAACATCATTAAGAGCCCTTTAATCCACACACATACGTTGTGTACCATCCTTCTTTGCCACAAAGATCACAAGAGCTCCCCAAGGAGAGGAACTCGGCCTTATAAAACCTTTGCTTTGCCTTTCTTCAATTTGTTGTTTTAGCTCAACCAAGTCATTAACAGGTAACCTATATGGTCTTTTGGAAATAGGTGCTGTCCCAGGGACTAGGTTAATGACAAATTCCAAATCTCTGTCTGGAGGCATTCCAGGTAGCTCACTAGGAAACACATCAGGGTACTCCCTTACCACAGGGAGGTCTTCAAATCTCATTTCTCTCAAGCAGGACACCCTAGGACCTGCCTTAGGAGAGGTCTCGGGGCTAAATTCCACTTGCACCCCTTGCTCATTGGTGAGCGCAATGGACTTGTTGGCACAATCTATTCGGCCCTGATTTTTAGATAACCAGTCCATTCCTAGGATCACATCTAACCCTTGGGAGTGCAAGACTATCAAGTCTGCATGGAAAGGTACTCCCAAGATTTCCAAGGAAAGATTTGGGCATAAGGAGTTGGTTCTCATTTCCAAGCCCGGGGAATGGATGAGCATAGGGTTTAATAAATGAGTAATAGCTAACCCATTGCTACCCACAAATTTTGAAGAGACAAATGAATGTGAAGCTCCAGAGTCAAAAAGGACTGAGGCTAGGATGGTATTAGCAAAGAACGTACCAAGGACTACATCCGAAGCTTGTTGAGCTTCCTCTGCCGTGAGGTGATTCACTCGCCCTTTGTTGAACTGCACTGGAGGTCTTGAATGGCTGCCATGAGCTGAGGACCCTTGAGCTGATCGGGTGGGAGTTGGAGCTGGAGCTTGAGATTTCTTCGGACACTTATTTGCATAGTGCCCTACTTCATGACAATTAAAACACGTCACCCCTGCGGCTGGGTTTGTGGCTGGTCTTGCCTGAGATTGACCTCCTGGGGAGGTATTTTGAGAGCTGGAGGTGCCAGACCTCTTGACCTGCATAGAGGTCCTGATGGGGGAGGAGGTCACAGACCTCATAGGTTGGAACTGGGAGGTCTTTGGCCTGGAAAATCCCTCTGATCTGAACTACTGGCCTGCCTTCCTCTTTTTGCGATTTTCCATCTCAACATGTTTGGCTTCTTGCCGAATGGTCTTGCTCACCAGATGCTGAAAATCTGGGTAATCATGAGCAAGGAGCTAGACGGAGGGGTCATCATTAAGGCCATTCAAAAATCGTTCTTGCTTGGACTCATCTGTGGCCACATCCTCAGGTGCATACCTTGCCAATTGGTTGAACTTGTGGAGGTACTCGCTGACTGTGTAGTTCCCTTGGCGCAAGGCTCTAAACTCATTCTTCTTTAATATCATCATTCCATGAGGAATATGTGCACGTCTAAAAGCTTGAGTGAATTCCTCCCAAGTGATGTCTTGAGCGTCGGGGTGGGATTGAGTAAAGTTTTCCCACCAATCCGAAGCTGGTCCTTGGAGTTGATGAGAGGCAAATAAAACTTTCTCTCTATCAGTACATTGGATCATGTCCAATTTTCTGCTCACAACCCTGAGCCAATCATCCGCTTCGAGAGGCTCAGAGGTGCTGGAGAACATAGGTGGCCTCATCCTCATAAACTCGGACATGTTAGCTCTAGGAGGAGGTGGAACATGTACAGGAGGTTGGGCTGCTGCTGCGGCTTGGAGGTTCTGAGTATTGGTGATGGACTGAGCTAGTAGGTTAATCAATTGTGCTTGATTGGCCATCATTTGATTCCAGTCTGGACCTTGAGCTGGAGGAGGAGGTGGCTGCTGCACTGGAGTCTCTGGATCATTCCCAGGGGCTCTACCTTGGCCACTGGCACTGCCACTACCCCTTGTGGTCACCATCTGCTAAGGTCCAAGAGGTAAGAAAGATAAGAATTCTAAGAGGTAAGGCTTAAGACTTAAAGCAACTAAACCCATGTTGACCCTAAAAGCCAAAATTTCAGCAATCAGTTCACACTTTCTACACGAAGCGCACTGCCCTCAGGGCTGTAAGTGAAAAGGTCATGACATGGAGGGGAGGTCTTTTGTAAAGCAGCCCCCAGAGGTAACCTTTACAAAAGAGCCGCCACTCATTGCCACAACAGGGAGGTCCTTAACACCACCACCACAATTTAGATCGGTCCTATAGACATTCCAAGGAAAGAATTCCATTCAATTTTATAAAACGTTGAGGCAAGCAAAAAGATAAGGAGGAGATAAGGTGAGATAAAGCACAGTAGAGAGGTAAGAATAGATAGATGACTCAGGTAAGAAGAAAACATTTTCATTTCTCTTGTTTACTAAAACATATTTTGAACTTTTTCTATCGGCCATTCTAATAGGTCATGCGTCCTGCAATGTAATGCTCGATACCACCATGAACGACCCTACTAGGGCACCCCGGAGGTCCTCGAACCTCTGGGAGGTCCAGAGAGGAGCCCCAGACGCCCCGAGAGGTCCTCAGACCTCCCGGGAGGTCCGCTGGGACTTCCCAGACGCCCCGAGAGGACATCCCTGGACCACACAGACCTCCCGAGAGGTCCAAGAGGACCACTCGGAGGTCAGGGAGGTCCCGACCAGAGAGGTCGCCGGACCTCGAGACCTCCCAAAACTCCACGCCTCCACCCGAGGGAGGTCCGAGGAACCACCCCGAGAAGGTCGTGGGGCTTAGGGTAAGCTCAAGTCCTCTGTGATCCAAACCAGCCCCAGAGATCATCGATCGTTCTCACAAAGAACAAGTGACAACATAAACATCCACAAGACTTTATTAACAAAGAAAAGGAGGTTCGTTTACAAGGGTTGCTTACAACTCCAGCAACAGGGACCACACAAACGCAGCGGAGAACAAAACCCAAAAGACAAGGTCCACCCATTACACCACAGGTGACTGGCTGGAGGGCGCGGCCTAATTGAGCTGGTCATCTTCATCATCATAGGAATCTTCATCTGCTCAATATATGAATCAAGCAAGAGTGAGCACAACAACCGTGCTCGCAAGTTACACCCGCAATTAACAGAATGACATGCATAGGGATATATCAAAGGACAAAGATACTAGGGTTGATTTGCATAAAGCCAATTTTATTTCAAATACAAGTATCAAGTTTCAAGGCAAAGCTACCATAATTAAAATTCATTCTTGTGAAAACCATTTTCAGCTTGGATAGCATTCAACATAGCAATGGTGAAGGATACCCTCTCGCACAAGGCTTCCAATTTCACACCCATTTTGGTTAAACCACCAAAACCATTTTCATAACCTTTTGAAAACCAAAACCAAAGCTAACTTTGAGTGACATTGCCAAGATGTCCATGATGTGGACACGGCTATTCAATAGATTTACACTCTGCAGAGGTTGCACACTTTACCCACATGACATGAATTCTCTAGTTTGCTTGACATCCGTCGATGCCACCTCACACTTCCTTTGGTGAGAGGTCTAGAGCACATGACAAGGCCGTTATAATGCATTGCTCCACCGTAGCCCACCCCCATTAAGGTTTCATAATCCCCCTTTGGGTAGAAACACCGTCGGTCAATGGGGTGCCCCTTTTATGCCAGTGGGACTACAACTAGTCATAACATGACAAACCCATCAAGTCCATGGATGAACCACGATAGAGCTTTGCAAATTAGTTAGCTGATCCCACGCCCATACCGAGACATGTGGTTGCACAATTTTGGCATAGCCCATTATAGGCTTAGCAAGTGGTGTCTCAAAGACCGGTCCTTAACCGACTTGGGCGACAAACCTCAACCCTGGGGCATCGGATCACACGACCCCCGTGCATAGACATGCACCAACCATACAACCAACTTCGCCCAAGTCAAAACCATTTTCATTTACTTTGCTTTACAATTCTCCATGGCACACCAATGCCAAGGTCACAAGTAAAACATCCATGACACACCAATGTCATGGCCGAAAGCTCCATGGCACACCAATGCCATGGCTCAAAACATTTGATCATTTGATGTTTTTGGTCAAAGCTCCCCAAATCAAGATTTTGGTCTAAGCATTACTAAGCATGTCATTTTTAAAGAGCTTCGGGTCCTTACTATTGCAAGAACCAGTTTTTATCTAAGGTGGCAATGAGGTTGGTTCAATCACGGATAGAGGTCATACCAAGCAGTAGGTTTTAACTATGGATTGAAAGATAGGCATTGAAATACTTAGTAAAGTAAGCATGCATACATCTTTTGAAAACACCATAAATAATTTGAAGTATTGGGTGCAACATGTTCAAGAATGTAACTTGCCTTGCTCAAGATCTCGAGCTGCTTCCTCTCCCTCACTGAATTCAGACTCCCCACGGTCTTGACAATCTACACGTAAAGAACCAAATATTCAAACAAAGCTCAAACAAGAATCCAAAGAACTCTAAATGAACTTAAAGACAAAACCAACAGAGAAGCTGGGAGGTCAAGAGGAGGTCCAAGGAGCTTGGTGGAGAGGTCCTGGAGCTCCAGAGAGAATGTCCAAGCTCGAGTTGGAGGAGGTCCAGAGACTTGAGAGAGGAGGGCTATGGTGGCTCGGTTGAGACAGAGAGCAGAAATGAGGAAGAAAGTGATAAAGGAGGGCTCTCCCAAAATATATATAGGGAAAGCTATGCACATGACCGGTGATGAGTCAACAAGAGTTGGTAACAGGACAAGAGAGTAGGCAAGGAATGTGACAATCGCAGTGACATGCGTCTTTGCAAAGGTGGGGCATTTAATGTGATACAACATGCATTAAATGCTACGGAGACTTCCTTGCCCCAAAGGACATAGTCAAAGGTAAAGAAACTGGGTGCTTGACTGCCAAGTGGGGCAGCCAAGACCCGCCAAGGAGGTCCTGCAAGGACCTCGAGGAGGTCTTGCAGTGAACAAGGGGAGGTCCTCACCCACCGGGGAGGTCCTAACGGTTGGATCTCCAAGGGGGATGTCCAAACGGTCAAGATCAAGCGCACTAGAGGAGGTCCGCAAGGGCAAGGGGGAGGTCCTTACCCTCAAGGGAGGTCCTGACGGTTGGATCTCCAAAGGGGGAGGTCCAACGGTCAAGATCAAGCGCACCAGAGGAGGTCCGCAAGAGTAAAAGGAGAACCTCACCCGCAAAGGAGGTCTAGAACCGTAGGATCCAATCCAGGGGAGGTCTGGATGGTTAGGATTCCCAAGGGGAGGTCCTAACGATTCAGATCTGCCAAGAAGGGGAGGTCTGGACGGCCAAGATATCAAAAGGGGAGGTCTTGGCGGTCCAAATTTACAATGAGGAGGTCTGGACGGTTAAGATCTCCAAGGGGGAGGTCTTAACGGTCCAGATGTGCCAGGAGGAGGTCCGGAACCGTTGGATGTTGATCGGACCGTCCAAAATGGTTGGGGACGTTCGGACCGCCCGAACGTCACAACAAATCGAAACGTTCACTAGAGAACCAAAGGCTCAAAGAAGGTGGGAGGTTCGGACCAACAGAGCTAGCGCTGGATCACAGCCTTAGAACTAAATCGGGTGGTCCAAAATGATTGGGACGTTCGGACCACCCGAACGCCACAGCAAATCAGGGCATACAACGAAGATCTAAGGGTTCAGAGGAGGTGGGATGTTCGGACCATCCGAACACCTCACCAGGATCAAGCCGTCCAATGCAAATCGGACGATTCACAATCAATTGAGATGTAAATGGGCAAGGAGGAGGTCCTGGAGGACCTGGGGAGGTCCAGTAGGACACAGAGAGGTCTAAGAAATGTAAAGGGAGGTCCTAGAGGACATGGAGAGGTCCTGAAGGATACGGGGAGGTCAAATAAATGTAAGGGGAGGTCCTAGAGGACATGGAGAGGTCCTCAGGGTTCCAAAGGAGTTCAAATACACACAAAGGTGGCACAGACTTGGGAAGATTGCGAGTCAGAGAGGATCCGAGAGGGGTATTGGACCCAGGGAGGTCCAAGTGCTTGGAGGATCTAGACCTAGGGAGGTCTGGACCATAGAAGGACTGCACAGAGAAGGTCCGAACCTCTAGATCCTAACAAAGGTGAGGTCTGGGTCGAAAGTGGGTAAAAGATGGATAGAGAAGGAAAGACCAGCAAAGCTCCAATAACTCAATAAACCAGCAAGAAACCTTTAGTTGTAGTTTGAGTTAAGTAGTTTAAACCCATTATGAAATTGCAGGTTAAGCTCTGAATTCTCATCAAAACAAAATGGTTCTCTTTATTTTTGAAAACTCCAAAAAGAGTCTAAAATTAATTCAGGGTGTCACAGCCAACAACCTCTGCACTTTACAACTTAAGAGCACTATTAGGGAACAAAGTATGGGAAGAAAAAACTTAACATTATAAAGCAGAGATTGCCCACAATAATACATTCCTGGTGGAGTGGATCTGGGTCAGCTTTGAATCATTCCATGATTACGTCCCCAATTGCCATTGTTTAAACGGCCACATACTCTGACAAGCAAAGTTGCAAGGACCTCTGGAGCACCCCATATATTGTGCACCTTCTATTTGTACAACAGCAGAAAATTTGCTATAAGTGACAAAAGTGCCATACCATTTGAACTACAAGTCGCACCAGCATTACCATTTCAGCAGAGCCGTAGTATATTGGCGCATATTGGGCATTAGCCATAGCAATTGAAATATTTTTCATTTCACAGTTCAGACTTAGAGTTCAATTCTATACTGCTAGTCCGAAAGCAAAACACTGAAGGAAGCGATCACAGAGTATTAAAGATGTCAAGTGCTCAACTTCTCAAGTAGCATGTTTGCCATGATGCTCGTGCATAGTAGTGAATACTACTATACCGCGAGCACTTTTTTTATGAGTTTTTTAGGTGTACCATTTTAAGAGAAATGACAGAGAAAAATGGCTTTCAACTGTTCTACAGGAGGTTGTGATTTGATTTCACTAGGGATCTTTTTTATTGTGAAATTCGCCAAGAGAATCAGAGCAATGTTCCACATGCTTCAGCTCAGTTTCTGTCATAAAAATAGACCGGTGAGTGAGCAAAGCACGTTTCGGTGTTCCACCTGATGGAAAGAGACATGCTCCAGGTAGCTAGCTAGATGTATCAGTTGCGTATAGCCTTGTAAATAGACGCTAATTAGCTCACGGAATCACCAATTAGACCATGCCTGGTCTCAAACGTTGCCTCTCCGTAGAGAATGCTTGTTTTGAAGAACGCCCGAATACTGATTAAACAGAGCCGTCCCAATCTGGATTCGCAACATCCTCGGAAGTTTCAGCTACGTACGCACATCGCGTGGATTGGAAGAAATGTCTCGCCGATCACCATCTGCTTGTTGAGAAATCGCCGCCACTCACCACTACATGCTCGCACATTGCACAACGACTCAAAAGAAACTTTGGTCGTGCAAGCTGCAGTATATAGCAAAATGAGTTTTTTTTTCTTTTCTAAAATGATATGTTTTTGAAGTGAAATAGCAAAAATATTATCATGCTATCGAAATAACGAAAATGAACCATCTGCCGTATGAAGTCAGAAGAGAAAACAGTGCTTCTTGTGCAGTCGCTACAGTACGTGCCGTTACAGTATAGCACTTTCGCACGATAGAGATATTATTTTTGTCATTTCGTTCATAAGAAGACTAGATTTACTATTAGGCTGCTCCCAATGCTCCACCTTAGCTAGTAACTTAAGCATACCATGTAGACAAATTGATGATGTGGTACCATAGTTAATGAGGAGATATAGTACTCTAGTATCTAATTTAGATAGTAGTTTGGGCTCGAAATCCAACGCGTAACATTTATTGTATAGTCATGCATGTAATTAAATGAAACAGCCTAAGATACTACATCATAAGAAACTATGCATTAGAAAGATAGTATCATAATACTCCTCATACACTAAAAAACTACACTAAAATACTGACCATCGGAAGCAGCCTTACATTTCAAAAAGAGACCAGACGAGCCCAAACCTCTGACAAACTAAATGCTGTGTTATATACACTTTTACAGCTGATTTCCACAACGGCATCGGCATGGGCCGGCCCAACCAAAGCAGCTCGTAAAGTAGGTTGTAAGCGCCACTTCCTCTCCAACGCCGGCGAGACGTACGGCCGGAAATAAGCGAAGAGCTCAAGAACGTGACGCGCCGATGCATGTTGGGTGGCTCACGCGAAACTGGCAGTGCTCGGCTGCTCCACCACTCCAGGTCTCGGCCTCCACGCACGAACCATCGCGCCGTCTAGGTGAGCCAGGCAAAGCTCGCCGCTCGCCCTCCCCCAGACTCCAAACCACAGCTATAAATACCGTGCACATCACAGTGTCCCATGTACAGCAGCAGCAGCAACAGCAGCAGCGCAAGAGGTGATAGTAATCCGATAACAATCCGAAGAAGCATTACGGGCAGCGATCGATGGCGCCGAACACCGCGGCCGTTGCGCGTGCGCTCGTCGCCGTGTGCCTTCTCCTCCTGGTCGTCGGCGAGTACGGGGCGCCGATCATGCGCGCGGAGGCGCAGGCCGGCGGAGTGTGCGCGCCGCAGCTGAACCGGCTGCTGGCGTGCCGCGCGTACCTGTTGCCCGGCGCGGCGGACCCCAGCCCGGAGTGCTGCAGCGCGCTGAGCACCATCTCGCCCGACTGCGTCTGCAGCACCATGGGCATCATCAACGGCTTCCCCTCCAGATGCAACCTCGGCCAAGTCGACTGCTGTAAGACCAAATCACTACTGATCCCATCAGCATACGTATCAATTAATTAATTAATTAATTAATTAAGGCATCTAAGCTTAATTAATTCTTTTTTGTTTTCCCTGTGCACGCACGCAGCGGCCTGAGGCCTGAGGGCAACAAGAGCTAGCGCGGGTGCTGCTGGACGCGAGCAAGAGGAATAAAGTGTTGGTTCCACGGTGAGGCTGCCGGCGTTGTGTCGCGTCTGCCTGTCCCTTCACCGTTCGTTGTCATCGTTTTCGTTTACTCAGACTGTCCTGCTGTTGCTGCTGTTGATCTCAATGAATAATGAACGAAACAACCTGATGATCGGTTGCTATTATATATTTTACCATCTTCTTGAGCATTGAGACGACGCAAGTCCGTGCCTCGTGAACTTAGGTTCCCCTTTTATCTTTGCCGTTGCTGAACGACTAAAAGTGTCTACCAAGTTTATTAGTACCTGACAAACTGGCTATTACAGAACTGAACATACGTAGAATCAGCGAAACAAAAAATCCAATGGAGCTGAAGAAACAAGAAGATTTTAGCATAATTGATCCACGTAGCAGCGTAGAGATCATTACTAATCGCTAGTATTACGTAACAGAGTAGCAAACTGGTAATCACATCAGCTTGCATGGACCCAGACACCAAGGTGGTCAGAACATATGCATGCCACTTAAAAGAGTATATCTCAGAAAGCACCATAATATTACGTCAAAACACAAATCAGGCAGTCCAACACTGCTGTTTTCTTATCAATTCCCGCAAACAAACAAACATAGATCAAATCTTTAGAACTGGTAATAAATTATGGTATCTCTGAAGGCAGCATTGTATATACATTCTGAATGCATGTTCAATTTCAAAGTAGGTGTGACTCAAAAGAGTATCACATAAAACTCAGTTAAGTACTATCACCGTTCTACAACACAAAAGAGGATAATGAGACCTTCTCAGCACCGAGTTTCATGCGAACCTTTGCAACTTTTCATCAACATATGCCAGAGAGAAGTAAAAAAGTGTGAATCCCCTGTTGGATGTTTACCATTACTAAAACCTTTCCTCTATCCTGAAATTTGTTCTAGAAAAAGGGCCTCCTGCTTGCTAGTGAGGCCGAGGTCACTTAATGACATCTGACACTCGGCATCAGTGAATGCACGCCTTGGATAAGACATCACCTGTGCATTGCAAATTTGCATTAATACTTGACATTCAGTAATGATTACAAGGTTCAATCAGTGCAGTAGAAAAATGCTATAGAACAGCAACTAGACAAAATTTCTGATGCATTATTCTCCCCTGGTTAGGGCTCAGTGACATCATTCAAAATTTCCTTCAAATATCGGAAAACAACAATAACCGACCAGCATACCCCAAAATCCTACTGACCTAAAAAAAGCAACAAAAAAAAACACGCGCACATGCCCATGATGGCCAGATGTCTGATGAAGCAGAAATGGCTCGTGCAGTAGTTTCTATGTAATTAATTATCATACAGACTACCATGTCACAAGGGTATTCTGACCCATCTCAACTTGTTGTGTAACCAGACTACTTGAAAGTGACCAAATAATTGACGTTGGTTACCAAGTGTTGAAAGTTCAAAAGACCTTCAGCTAAATAGTTCATTTGGAATGCATCTATATAGGAACTTAAGCATTGCTCAATGGCATATAAAATATAATAGCACTGATATATAGAGGCTCATGATGGAAACAGCAAACTAAACCGTGAAAACATTGCAGTTTTTTCTTTGTTAGAGCTAGCATGGATGACAAGCTGGAGCAGGTATACGATCCAGTGTACCAGGTAAGTGGCAGCTGCATTCATCTTTCTCAATATAACTTTTTGAAAATACAATCGCCAGATAGAAATAAGAAAGGTAGAATTACCAGTCTATAGGTTCCTGGCTTGAAAATCCTGCTGATGTCTATGAAATCAAAAAGAACCTGCAGGAATCCCAGAAAGTTAGAAGCAGGTATAATGAATGATTTCATTAGGGATTCTGGCAACTGAAAGCAGCTTACCTGAAGCTTGTCAGATTTCAAAAAGCGCCTTCCCTGGCGACTACCATCAGGCATGCGAACTACAACTGTGATGGCTCCTTCATCATTTGGCAGCGGCACCTTTGGTAAAGATGCTTGTTTGGCTGCAAGCTTGGACTCCAGTTCCTATTTTCATAATAAATCGTGAATAACATAAACAATTCACTCTCTGCCAAAAATAACACAAACCATGAAAAATACAGATTAAACAAGCTTTAACAGAATCTGCAGAAGAAAACCAACATGCTTCCTTATCATTGTTTGATGGTAGAGACAATCACAGCCAGAAATAGCAACAGCCCTACACTAAACTTTTGATGTTCATGCTTCTGTCTTCTGAGGACTTCTTTCATACTAGAATGCTTCTAATCAAGCCTAAGTTAGTTTAAAATTATGTCCTGATAAGAACAAAGTAAAGCATTATACTAAGTTTAATAATTTAAGACATATCTTACGCACAGGTATTCATATATACACTTGTGTTAAAATTTAACAAGCATATTTCATGCCAACCCAACCCAGCAATAATCATCCTGACACAAGCAACATGCTTCTGAGCCAATACAACATCTAAGTGCAATCCATATACGAAGAGATCTCTGTATATTATCCAGTCAACTCTTAATCACAGTACCAACTAAACTACCTCTTCCTCAAGTTGTTTTCTCAGCTTTTCCTCCTCCTCTTGCTTTTGCTTTTCAATAGCAGCTTCTCTTGCAGCAGCTTCTTCTAATCTGCGGAGCTCAGCCTCCTGCACAGCCTTCAACTCTTTCTCTCGATCAGCTTGGAGGGATGCAAGATACTCATCATCCTATAATTGAAATACCAAGTGTCACATGCAGTAGTTATCTTATCTTCAGCAGATGCATACTGCACCATACCTGCTGCTCCCTTAACAACCGCTGTGCAGTTAATGCTGGTGATGGAGGACGTGCTACTCGGGGATAGAGAGTTGAGTTTCCATGAGATGGGAAGGAAAATGGATATGCTGCGCCTTCAGGAATCCCACCAAACATTGCAGCCTCAAGCATGACAGCTTCATCATGCTCTTCAGAAGAAATGCCACCCCACTTTAAAAAATAATAATAACAGGATTGTGAGTTGTGGAGAAACTGTAGTGTGCCCAAATTTTAGCTCACCAGAGGCATGATGGGATTAGAATACCTCTGCGGGGAAACTTCCACTGTTCTGGTGATCATTTTGAATGCTATGAGGCTGAGGGCTTGAGGGAGGACTGTCATTGTCAGCCATTTGCACTGCTTCTGTTGACTCAGCATTTCCAGATGGAATACGCCTAGAACGTTGTCTAACTAAAGGTTGTTCCTCAACATCTTCAATATCCTCTTGGAAGTTCTCTTCATCTACCGATTGCTCAGAAGTTCCAACATTCCCTGCAGTTAGTCCTTGCCTCCAACAAGAAAGGATGCGTATGAGGAATCAGTTACTACTAGATAGAAGCAGGTTAGACTGAGGTTATCACATGGGACACACATTGCTCGTGCTTAGCGAATCAAAACTGGCTTAAAATGACACAAACAGTCATTGGAAAGGTAGACTGCAACTGCAATAACAGATTGCATAAACTGATATCATAAAAAACTCATGGCTGGTGGAACAATGGGCACTGAGGAAGCGATATACACTAATGGGAACCTATCAACTTACTGATCTATGAATAATCGAACATAAGTTAGTAGATGGATAACAGTATTTGATAGTCACCTTTCAACTGTCCCACTTGCTCCTTCGATGTCTTCCTTATCAGATAAATCAGAAGAATGATCAACCACATACATTCCCTCTTGGTGCAGAACTCTCTCTCGCTCCGCTGTCTGATTAATCACATAAAAAATGTATTGAGCATAAAGGTATATCCGTATATGCACAAAAACAGATTTTTGCATCTTGGAGAACTACCTCCAAGGACATAGAAACCGCCTGAGCAAGCTCATCATCATCTCTGCCACGTGATGTATTTTCATGATCACCACTATTTAGGCCCTAAATACAACGGATTTGGTCAAAACAATGTGTAAAAACTAAATTCTTAGAAGAATGACATATCCAATAAGCAGAAGCTCACATTTGTCAGTCCTTCAGCGTCTCTTTTTGATGCTTCAATGGCTGCACGGATCATCTCCTCTTCTATGTCATTGTTATAGTCACTAACATCGACCAATGGAGGAGCACTTGGCACAGAATAGTTTGAGCTTGAAGCATTTCTTGGGATATTAGGAGCATGAGAAGATGCCAACTTATCGTCATCTTCATCAATTACAACAGTCCCATGAACCTCCGGACCATACGAAGACTCGTGTCCAGTAACATCTTCAATAACAGGACCCTGGCCAGAACTACCTGTTTGAGGACTGTTGTCCTTAACTTCAATAGGTATCTGCGTCACCTCCCTGGGGTGTGTAACAAGAGGTCCCCGACCAAATATACCAGCAGCAGTTCTCTCAACAAAGTTTGGATCCAAAAATGCAAAACGGTTGCCCAAAGTTTCAGGGAACAAAGGCCCGTGGAATGTAGGATCAAGTGGTTCGTCCAGATCCATCATATCATCATGACTGGCAGGTATAGGGTTCTGATTGATTCTGGTGCTGAAAATCATACAGCTCAATTATATTTTGCAAAAGGAACAGCATGAGTATCAGGACGATAAATGCATATAAGAAAGGAAACAGATAGGAGAACAAAACACATACGTGGTCCTATCTCCTTCATTGAAATAAGCATTCACAGCTTCATTTAGGTCACCACTATGTTCCTGAGTAATATTTCATCAGCCAGTCATTATAACCAATAAATGAGCCCGGAAAGCACAGTAATATTTGTATTGCAACAATCGCTATGTCTAATAGATTAGCCAAATGTGATAAATAACGAACATGAATACATGATAACAAGCTCTTAACCGTCTTTTGAGTTAAAATTAGTAAAGGTCGAACACAGCACACCAGATGATGAGTGGACTATGGGGTTAAACTGAAATTCACTGTGAAATATCTACTTCTGTAAATTCCAATATTGCTTTACAGCAATAAAGATCAGAAGGCTTGTTCATTCGCTATACCCGTGCAAAATCCACAGAGACCAAATAACTTAATTTTCTTCTGCTCAATCTCAAGTCTCAACACACTGCAACTTAAAATGTTTCTCCCAAAGGAACTACTGGTCAACCAAAACCTATTCACCCCATAAATCAATCGGTTTATCGATAAAATCACAAAAATCAGATCTGCAAACCTTGAGCCATTCAATAGACAACAACAGTCTTCCCACACAACCAACGACCCAAACATAAGGGTTCTTCCCTCTGGTTCCTACTCCAAATACAACCAACTACGACTGTGAGACTTCTCCCTACAAGAGTTCCATAACATAAACATCTAAACGGATTTAATATCAACAAAGTTGGTTCTCCCACTACATGTATCAACAAAATTCACAGCCGTAACATTTTACGAGATCCACGGCACCCCCCTCAATCCACTGGTGATTCAGCATTTCTCAAACCGCAAATATAAACCATAAGCTAAGCGCATGCGTCAATTATAGCACCATGGCTCAAAACTCGAAGGCATTACACTCCACAAACCCCAATTCCGCTCCTTTTCTTAACTCTAAGCACCCTACAGCCCGACTCCACGTACTCATCAAACCCTGACGCAAATCGCGCATCACACTCACACCACCCATCCGCCATCCCATCGCATCGCCATCTAACCCAACCAAGCAGGGAGAAAGCGAACCCTAACTCGAAACCCGAAGCGACAAAATCCACAAGAACGGGACTGTAACACGGGGTCGAATGGGGAGCGGGAAGGGAAGAGAAGGGGGACGACTGATGGGGGAGGAGCGGGTCGGCGTCACCTCGAGCTTGCGGACGGCGACGGCCTCGTCGGCGCCGGTGATGCCGACGAAGGTGTCGATCGCCTCCTGCGGAGGCCGCGCCATGGCGGTAGGGCGGCGGCGGCGGCGGCCTAGGGCTCCGCGGCGACGCGACGCGACGGCGAGAAGGATGGGAGTCGGAGGAGGAAAAAGAGTAGTCGCGAAGCAACGGTGCCGTGTTTCATTAATTCAAGTAGTGTTGATGCGGTGTCCCTTTTTGGTTTTCCTTTTTTGCCCTTTCCTTCGCTTTCTGGGTAGCTAAGGTTTGATGGGCCGTCGGCCGTGGGCCGCCTAGCCCACGAGAGTTCGGATATTTACGTTCGTGCCCTCCAGGTGATAGGCTCAAGTAGCACACACGACACATGTAGGGGCATGGATGTAATTGCCATCTTCTTGAAGAAGAAGTATGCCATTCCAGTAAAAAAAAGGGCCTGTGCCTTCTCCCTGAAAGGAGGAAAACTTGGCGATGCTGATGCTGAAAGCACTTGCTCCCAGTAATGGCATCTACCTTGTTGCACCGAGGTGAAATCATGAAAGATCTTTTGGTCCCATGATGGATTGCAGCGCTGGATGTTCATGTTCTGAAGGCAAAGAAATGTCCATGCTCATAGTCCATACTGCACATGTCCTTTTCCAACAAACTGCAACTGTACAATTGTACTCACGACTAGTTGTGGACTTGTGGCTGTGCAATCGAATCCCTATTCTTGTCCAGTTCTCCTTACAGGAAAAAATTAGATAGTCCGCTCCTCCTACACATCCTCATCTGAGTAATTGCATCCAACAATGTTAGGTGAGGACATGAGATAGAGCAGTAGGCGATCTATCAGTAAGATTGCTTGCAAGGATTTTTAGAATTCAGCATACCACAGCAAATTTGGGAGAAAAATTGGCAATAGAATCATGCTGGAATCGACAGGTACAAGCTCCAATTACATCGCGCAAGATTGCACTTCATAGAAACAGGGAGAAATCGGCTCTGTGAACTTCACAGACGAGGATAAATTTTTGTTGTAGATATCTACAAACACACAAGCATAAAAATGGTCCCCTGAAGGATGTTGTATTTTGGAGAAAAGCTAACGGAAAATTGAACCATCTAGGTATTGCACTTCCATCTGGAAGTTGGTACGCAGTTCAGGTACTGGCACCAGTCGCAACCATCGTTCCCGTTCTTACCCTTGAAAAGCGTCACCAGGGTAATCACATATCTGCATCATAAGTCACCTCTGTTAGGTTTCAAGTATGGCTTTTTAATAGACAAGATTTCAGGCGACTTATAAATAGCAAATCTGTTTTTAATAACAAGAGATTGCTCATCCAAGCTATAATGTCAGTTTAGAACATTGCATATCATGGCATTGTTTTTTTACTTCCCTTTGCAATACATGGATAGCACGTCGCCTACTACAAAGTGATAGGTGGACTATATACAAGTGCATCACGTCTTTAGATGAAGTGGAGAGACTTACCCAACAAGCAGCAAGAGGAGTGCAGTACCCCACAAAACATACTGGTATGCTTTGTACTTTGGAGGTTGATTAGTCTGAGGCAACTCATGCCGTACCATCCAACCAAATTGAGGTCTTGCCAGCAGCACAGACCCAAGGAGGAATCCCGTCACAAATCCACCAATGTGAGCAAAATTATCAGCATGCGGTAGTATCCCGATTGCCAAATTGATTGCAATTATAAACAGAAGAGTTATGATGGCTGCTGCCTGCAAGCGCGAAACGACTGAAAATTGCATCGAACAACTGAATAGGAGTAAAACAGTACAGGTATATTGTCTCTCTTCTGCTGACCTTGTTGGAATAAATAGTCCAGTTCATAATAAGCTCAGAGAGCATAGACCCAAGGAGACCAAACAAAGCTCCAGAGGCGCCAACAGAGATGTAGTTACTCCGTAAGAACAGTGCAGACAGCACACTGCCACCAAAACCAGATAGCAAGTAGATGATCCCAATGCGCACTTGCAAGCGAGAAAACTTCAGTCAGTGTACAGGAATGTACTCAGGTTTAACAGTTTAACACAAAGGTAAATACACCCTATGTATCGGTAGAATTTCGGGAATAGTTGTGTGTGTCCCTTAAGACCTCTACACATTTTATTTATAGTGCTAAAGATTATAATCCGACTCGCACACGACTTGAACTCTTATCTAACTCTAATACTAACTCTCCAACACCCCCCTCAAGATGAGCATAAGATAACAATCATGACCATCTTGTTACATATTGCAATACCATTACTAGAATTTACCAAAACCTACCATCCAAGCCAATACCATCACAAAGACTAAAAGTTACTCACCACCAATACTACTAGGCACGTTATCAAATCCATCTCCACCCTCTACCAGCTGCCTCGACCTCAACCTCTTCCTCTACCCACATGCCCCTAGCCACCCCTAGCCTCCACAACCTCTGCCCACACACACCTAGCCTTGGCCTCTACCACATCTACCTCTGTCATAGTCCATTACGCCTGACTCTAGTCCCAATCATCTTCCAGACCTCTTCAGCAACACTATCTCTGGCACCCATACCAACACCACCGCACAACACCAATACCATCACTTCTGCCGCCTCTCGACATAGCCTCCATGGAACTACCACCAGCTCCTGCTTCGTCAACACCATTGTCGAGCTCATCACCGCCATCAATTTCACCATTAGCACAACTACCAAAGCAACTACTGAACAGTCTTCTCCCCCTGTCTTCCATGTCTTCCGTCGTAACATTCGATATTGTCACCACCTAAGCTTCCTACACCACCAAAATCGTATTATCCATCACAACCTCTGTTAGCATCACCACCACAGCAATAACACACACCACACCTCGCAAAAATCTATGCCACACCAGATCCTGCTACACCAAACCACACCAGATCCTACCATACCAGACCACAAATATCAACCTCCACCGCTCTAGTCTCTCTCTCCTTTCCCCAACACAGTGTTGGTGATATGCCCTAAAGATGATCATAGAAATAATTGTATCACGTCTATGTTTATGATTTATAGAATACGTTCCTTGGATGAATTATCATTTATAAAGATTAACAAGTATATGACATGTTAGAATACGTCTTTCCCACTATCACAGCAACACCTCAATCAGCAACAAAGACCAGCAGTTGCACAACACACTCGCATGCACCTCCGATTTTCCTTCTCTCCTCTTCCAGATCCCAACAGTTTTTCTTTTTCTTCTCTTCTCCTACTGCAACACCACACAATACCAAACCCACATCCTTCTTTATTTTCCTTTTTCTTGTTCTCTCTCGAGCTTCCTCTCCCCTGAGTGATTTTCTTTCTTTTCCTTTTTCTTGCCCTCTCCTGAGCTTCCTCTCCCCGAGCGCAGCCAACCGGCCCGAGCACCGGATCCCGTTTCTTTCTTTTTCCTTTTTTCTTGCCCCCTCCCGAGCTTCCTCTCCCCCGAGAACAGCAGTGCCTTCCTCTCCCCTTCTTTGTCTCCTGAGCGCAACCAATAGGTTCTCTCCCCGAGGCACCAATGCCCGAAAGGCCGGATCTCGCCTCCTTCCTCCACTGTCACCGAAAGGCCGGATCTCATTGGATCTCCTCCCTCCTCAAGCCGCCTTCGCAGGTTCCTCTCCTGAGCTTCCTCTCCCCGAGCGCAACCAGCTGGTTCCTCTCCCGAGCTTCCTCTTCCCTCCTCCACCATCAGCCCGAGCATCGGATCCCGTCTCCCCTCCTCCACCGCCGGCCCGAGCGCTGGATCACCTCCCTCCTCAAGCAGCCTACGTCGGTTCCTCTCCCCCGACCTCCTCTGCTTAGCTCCTCGTCAAGACAACCACCCGCCGCCTGCAAAGTCCGTCTGTCGGATTACGCCTCTTCACGCCGCCGGCTTGCCAAGGCAAGGTGGCCAGCGACCCGAGCAATGGTGGCAGCCACAAGGCTGTTCGCAAGGAGGCGGCGACGATGAAGATGGTAGATGGGGCGATGGTTGAGCGGATTGGATCTGGATCTGATACCATGTAAAATTTCAAGAATAGTTGTGTGTATCCCTTAGGACCACAACACCCTTTATTTATATTTTATACTGTTAAAGATTACAATCCGACTAGCACACGACTTGGACTTTTAGACTCGCACACAACTTAGACTCTTATCTAACTCTAATACTAATACTGACATATGAAGGAAATGAGTCCAAAAAGACTACCCACATTTGTAGACCTGACTAGTTCTTAAAAGAAGTCCACGAAACTAACTCTATAAGTCATACTCAGATTTGTGAGAGCAATGGCCTTCTGTTGTAACGGCAACAAAATGATATATATAGCAAGCTAACTAGCCAAACGGCTCCAACACAGAGATGAGGTATGGGATAAATTCTCTGGGTCTACTTAATTCAGACTGACGTCAGTTTCCACAGGTACTACAAGTACTAAGGCATAACCAGCTCAGAGAATTATAATGCTTAAAAGTTAAAACATGAAGTACATTGCACAAAAGAGGGACTAGCGTTACAAAACAACAGATAAAGATAGCCAACCGATGTACTTCAACCGAAAAAGATTGACAATACTGTGGCAATGGCAAAATGAACCAATGCAGTACTTTTAAGAAGCTTACCAAACCCAAATTGCTGCTCAAGGCGGATTCCAATGAATAACAAGCTTATCATGTTGACAATCAAGTGGACTAGACCAGCATGAAGCCAGATACAGCTAATGAGGCGCCACCCTTGGTGCTGATGAACAACTTTGGCCCAGTTAAGAGCTCCCATCTTCTCCAAACTGCACAATGGAGTGAACTTTTTGTTAGGACACTTTCAAGATGAAGAAAACTATACCATGTGAGTACATTGTAATTAAGACAATTAGTCCCTTACAAACTTTCCCACGTGATAGAATTCATGAACTAGAACAGACAAAAATCACTTTTTTACAGCTAAAGAGATATTGTTTTACAGCTGAAGAGAGAGGAAAAAAGGTCCACAGCTACCATGATTGCAAGAGGTAGTACAAATACAAAAGCCAATGAGGGCAACATAACCTGGCCACCTAATTGCCAACTATAACTCAGAAAAATATTAGTGTACCTATCACAACTATAATTTTAAACTGTATGTAAGCGACGTAGACATTAGAAGACGAATCTTAGAAGAATAAAAGATTCCTTTGCCAGTCGAATTGTTCCAGGTATTTGCATTGCTCTAAAGCTAAATCAAAATACTTCAGTAGAAATCTACATGCTACAAGGGGTCTCATTTGCAACAGTCCATAATGTTTTTGCTCGCCGCCATCTTAAGGCAGTAGCAATATAGATCTAAATAGTCGCCAAAGCACAATCTCCCCCATTTCCAAACCACCAGCTAAAAAATTCCGATGAGTACAAAAGCTCAGACATTTACTAGCGATGACACTTGAAAGCTAGACAAACTACTGGCTTTCGCTTCTAATCCACACTAAACACAACAGAAACCTCCAATTCCCCCTGAAACGACGCGAACTCCAGACCAAAACCCCCTAAAAATCCCCGCTTTTCACTCCCAATTTCACATCAAATCCAGCAATTCAGCGAAATTTGAAGCCAATCGTGAGACCATGAGACGTACGTGGCGGAGGAGGGGCCGAGGAGGGGGTTCTCGCGGAGCGGCTGGAAGGCGAACCGTCGGAGGAACCCAGCGACGCAGGCGTCGCCGATGGGGCCCCCGTGGCGGGGGCAGTCGTTGACGAACATCTCGACGACGAACACCGCGACGCAGGCGACGAGCACCGTGGGCACGAGCCACGGCCACCAGCGCCGCTCCTCCGCGGCGTCGTATCCGCCGTACGACGCGTACTGGTACCCCGCCGCGGCGCGGCCCTTCCCCTCGCCGCTGCTCGCCATGGCCCTCCCCTCGCTTCGCGTCTTCGTCGTCGGTGGCCGCGACGGTTAGGGTTCCCTCCCGCTCCGCCGCTAGTAATTATAAGGGGAAGCGGTGAGGTACTAGCGTGGGAGCGTAGGAGTAGTGGACTGGTTGGTCGTTGGCGTCGCGCGGCTCGTGGCGCTTTTTGGCTTGGCTTGGAAGCGACGCGGACAGGGAGGTGGTCGACAGTGACGGCAGCGGAGGCCGGTGGGTGGGGGCTGTGAGGCTGGCGTGTGGGGCCCACGGACTGCGGGGACCACCGGTCGGTGACGCGACGCCGTGCTCTTATTTTGGGTGTTTGGGCTAGTGCAGCCGTGCAGGCTAATGGTTTGGTTAGCAAGCAAGCCATCCTGGATTAGTTGATTGGTTGGTCATTAACCAGCTAAGCTAACCGTCCCTTTGAAGAAATACTGGGAATAGGAATTTTAGCTGATTGGTTCATTGCATCACGCGATTCATCACACAGATCTAGTACTGGTGTAGACTCACAAGTCACAAACCCACAATTGAAAAAAAAAAGAGAAAAAGAAAAATGGAGATGTGTCGTTCTTTTTCTTGATTCCATTGCAATCGATTCGCTTCCTGAAGATGAAAGGCGTGTGGGGCTTGGTTCACCACCGACATATTCTGGTAGCATTTTGAGTGCCCGTGGTACAGCGGAGTAACTGTGTTTCTGCACGTAGGGACTCCTGCTCCACAGCCCCGGTGGGCAGTGGGTCATCACTGACACTGACACCGACACCGTAGCGCGTACTGGTGACTTGAGAGTAGCACGTTGCTGGCGTTTCAACGCCTTGGTTTCGTTATGCTCACTCGTTCCGCGGTCGAGTGGTCTGTTTCTCTCCGTGATTCTGCCGTGAATCTTGCGCTGGTGCCACACAATCCTGCGGCCACTCGTTCGACCACCCGTACATATCCGGAACCTGACGTGACGCCATTCGGCAATGCTGGGTACAAGCTTGCACGAATGCCACCGACGGCATCACTTGCCGCCTCACCTTGCATTCGGTATTTCAGGAGTAGTTCGCGCGTCCTTGTGCTTCCAGCCCGGCCGCTCCGCCTCCACCGATGAGGCGACGGCTGATGGGTAGCAGCTGGCAAACCACTGACGCGAGGCCGCCGCGTCCACACAATCAACGAGGCCCGATCTTGCGACTCTTGTGCTTATGTGTGTCTCGATGTGATGCAATGCGACGGTCGTTCCTTAGCCGCAGAGGGGCCGAGGTCACGCATGTGTTTTGCGTTGTGTGATTGGCATATTAAGGACGTGCGTCGTCGTCGTCATATCATATTGTATTTGGTTCGTTCGTTTTGATCTTTATGTATATTTGGGTCGTTGTAAGTCGTTATTTTTGAGACTGTCAAACTTTTCACAGCCGTCGAAGATGTGTAGTTGTGAAGTAAGAGGGCATCTCAAACAAGCTTTTCATTACAATAAAAACCAAACTTTTATTACACAAGGTTCAAACTTATCAGCCAGTTTTAACACTGACACGTGCATCCAAGCCCAAGGTTAATATATTACATAACAAAGAACTTCAAAACCACAGGCACGCTTGAGCGCGGTTGAGACCTAATACCAGTAATCGCTGCCATCTGGAGGTCCACCAAAACCTTCCTCAAGAAGATCCTCAGAATTTTCTCAGGTTTCCTCTATAATTGATATTGCAGGAATGAGTACACAACCGTACCCAGCAAGCCACATGGAAAAGCTAATTAATTACATACTAAGAGTTCAATGGATTACTTAGGGTTTACCATATCAGGTATATGTGCATGCAATTTGAGTTTAAAACAGTTTATTTTTAAAACAGTAAAACAATAATAAATATAACATCAGGGGTTTACTCAATAATTGCAATTACCAACTTAACATCTCAAAATCTCTACTTATGCCTCATGTGTTGGAATCACTCGTGAACACAGCTTCATTAACTGGAAGCACGGCGTATTCGAATACCTTTGATTATACTCTACAGAGTTGTCCAACTTTACCCACAAGATACCTCAAACTCACACTGTCGGACCATACACACGTAACATGTTAGCATGCAACTAAGTTGAGATAACAAAGTCTTTGCACTGCTCAGCCTTTCTAGCCTCTACCCGGTAGGTCTTTGGACCATACAGCCCACGGGAAGGAGGCAGCGGGCTACATACTTGCTTTGGGGTGGCTCGGTGGTCCTTGGGCTTTACGCGGGCTGGGGTGGCTCGGTAGTGGTGCGACGGGGAGGGTGGCGCATGGCCGGAGCAGGGGAAGGAGGTAGCGGCGCTACATGCTTGCTCTGGCCAAATTGGCCAGGGCTTGAGCAATAGATGGTGGAGGGAAGCTCAAGGGTGGTGTGGTGGGGTTTGGGAGGCACCAAGTCGCTCTGGCGATGGTGACCGAGAGAGGTGCGGTGGTGGAGTTCGATGACGGTGAGGTTGTGGCGAGGATAGGGTGGGAGACGATGGGGGAAAGATGTGGGGTGGTGAGGTGGTGTTGGTGGCGAGGTTGGGAGGGAAAGGGAGAAAAGGGAGCGGCGGATTTAGCTTTTGGCTCGATGGGAAAGAGGAGAAGGGCGGCGAAAATCCTCAAAATTGGCTGGAGTTGGGGACGAAGGGGGTGGTGATGAGGTCAAGTGAGGGTTGGCGATGCAATTAGGTCAGAATCGGGTGGCTTTTATAGGCAGATTGAGGCGGTGGGAGTAGCGACAAGGTGAGGTGGTGGGGTGAGGGGGCGAAGCCTTGGCGCGATGCGGGGGCTGCGTTGACGGGGGTGAAGATGAAGAAGGGTCCAGGCGGTGCGACGGTGGCAATGCGAGGAGGAAGAAGAAGACAGGGGAGAAGCGCACGGGCGAAAATGCGCCTTCGGGCTTGCGAAAATGGAAAGGAGAAAAGGGAAAGCAGAAAAGAGGGAAGGCTTTGCGAGTTGGGAATGAAATACAAAATCAAGCCAAAAACTCAAAAGCTTTTGAAATTTCGGGTTATTTCAGTCACTATGTTCTACTAGGAATCGCTACCGACTAGTCATCAAAAAGGAGTTTCTAGATCACGGCCGATTATACTTGAACCTATAGGGTCACACACTTAACAGGTTAGAACAGATTAACTAGTTCGGATTGGATCCATTATGAGCTCTTTATAATGGAAGGCGTGGCGCTTTCGGGATAGGAGTTGCATCATCCACCGAAAACGCTAGTTGTCACCTCCCTGGAGGCCTTTGTTGTGCGTGTTGGTGCTAGTACACTGACGTACGGCGTTCCTCCCATGTACATGTGGATACCGTAGAGTCGCGGTTGCGCTGATCGAGGACGGTCTGTGAATTACGTAGGGAACTCGAGAGGCTGCTGGAGGAGATGATTGGCGGCCAAAGACGTTGGACGATCGACTATGACCACTATATCAACGCGCGCGATGTTGGACCAGACTGCTACAACCCTTCTTCGATTGCACTGCTCGTCTACTGGTAATGATCTATGATCTCTTATTTACATGGCTTCCTGGTTTATATGATAGAATTTTGAATTGTGCACTAATGTAGCTTACCTATATCCCAACATATGTGTTTTTCATCATTGACCTATGACTTACTGCTAACTCAAAGCAAACGTGAGCATAGCGATTAATACGGAAATAACAGTGAGCTACAATACATGGCGAGTGTTTGCCCCACAAAGGTGCATGCATGATCGGGGATGGACAAAAGGGACTGGTGGTGTGTGTCAATGGTGTTAAACAGATAGCTTATCTGTAGTTTTGAATATTGTCGTATGTTACTGTAGAACGTCCGACACATGGACTTTCCAGTTGTAATCTAAACAGAGTTGTTGTAATCATGTTGAGCTATAAATACACATGACAACTGGCCAAGTATTCTTGTGCCAAACATATATTTTACATGGTAACAGAGCTTCATGATTTGAACTCCATGGATTCCGCTTCATCCACACAATCCAACACGGCCTCCTCCATGACTTCATCATCTTCCTCCATCGCAGCTCCTACCTTTAACTACTTCATCAACATCAAACTCAATCAAGACAACCATTTGTTGTGAAAAGCACAATTTGTTCCCCATCTTCATAGCCAGCATCTACTAGGCTATGTAGATGGATCTGTCAAGGCGCTGGCACCGTTCATCATGGCCACTACAGAAGATGGCGCTGGTTAGACACCAAATCCTGCATACCAAAGCTGGTATCGATGGGATCAACTGGTGCTTAGTGCCCTTCTCTCATCAATGACAGAGGAGATCTTGTCACAAGTTCTGTTCCTCTCCACCTCTGCACAGGTATGGCAGGCACTGGAAGGTATGTTTTCTTTGCGCTCAAGAGCCCATGTCATGCAGGTTCATTTTCAGCTGGCGAATCTTAAGAACAAGGAGATGTCAGCTACCGATTACTTTCGCAAGATGAAAGGTTTGGTTGATATCATGGCATCCATTGGACAGCCACTCTCTGGTAAGGAGATTATCTCATACATACTAACAGGCTTGGGGTATGAGTATGATGCTCTTGTTACATCTATAACAACACGTACAGATTTGTTTATTCTAACAGAGATGTATGCTCACCTTCTCAGCTACGAGCTTCGCATGGAGCAAAATAATGCTAACGTGCAGATCGGATATTCAGCCAACAATGCCACGTACAGCAACATCAATCATGATCGGAACATGAACAACGGCCCTTGTCTAGAAGCATCCAACCGTGGCCGTGACCGTGGCTAATCAAGTCGTGGCGACAATGGCCAAGGAGGAGGAAATAAGCCGACTTGTTAGGTATGTGGCAAGTATGACCATGAAGCACTACAATGCTATCACCGCTTCGATAACTCATATCAATATGAAGACAGGCAAGTCGATGCAACAACAACAATTGGATCGTATGTTGTCGACACCAACTTGAAGGGATACGAGTAGGCTACACTAGCTGACAATTCAAAAAACTCTACCACGTAAACCAGGAAGTCATGCCAGCAATAAATCATAGATCATTACTATTAGATGCGCAGTGCAGCGGAAGAAGAGTTGGAGCAGCCTGATCTAACATCGAGCACGTCGATGTAGTGGTCGTAGTCAATCGTCCAACGTCCTCAGCACCGATCGTCTCCTCCAGCAACCTATCACGTGTCTTGCATAGGTCGTGGGTCATCCTCGATCAGTGCAGCAACAACTGTAGTAACACCTCTACAGTATCCACACGTCCAATGGTGAAACGTCATACGCTGGTGTGCTAGCATCAACGCGCATGGTAGAGCCTTCGGGGAGATGGTGGCTAGGGTTTCGGTGGAAATACTCTCTTAAGTACCAACAGCCCCATGCACCCCTTTATAAAGAGCCCAGAACGGATCTTATCCAAACTCGTTTGTTCCAACCCGAGAGGACCCGAAGGGATCTCCCAGGACCACGCGAGAGATCCCCAAGGCCACCCGGAGGTCCCGGCCTCTGTGCACTGAGCTAGTCCCAAGATCAGCCAGCTAGCTCACACAGGCTCAACATCGGTGTCATCACAACCACACACAACAAACTAAAGATGAAACAGACAAATTAATATTAATTAAACAAAAGACCTTATGGTCAAACTTGTTTACAGGGGTGCCACGCAGGGCTAAACAACAAAAGAAAACTTGCAGCGGAAACAAATACAGTGCGTAGCCACCCGGTGAGCCACAGGCTATCGAGTGAAGGACGTCCCCTAGTCCACGAAGTCTTCCAAGAACTCCTCCTCATAGTGCTCGGAGCACCCCGAAGAGGTCTTTAGCTGCTGATTAACCAGAGGGCACAAGCCATGAGCACTTTGAATGTACTCAGCAAGCCATAGGGAAATGAATGCAATAACATTTATGCAAGGCTTGACAAAGAAAGTTGTATGGCTAGTTTGCACAAAGCAACATTTATTGGAAATATAATAAGTAGATTGCAAAGCATAGTTGAAAGAGGTAATACATAAGTAAACAAGTTCTTTGAAAACAACACACGACCACCCTGGCCGTGTGCCTAGACTACTCACGACCACCCTAGTCATGAGCCAAACCACTCGGAACACAGCCACGACCACTTTGAGAAAACAATCTACCCCTTGCGTGAAAGAATCCGGGCATGTCCATAACCGAGGATGTGGCTATTCAAATAGATTTTACACTATGTAGAGGTTGCACACTTTACCCACAAGACACGAAGTCCTCTAGTTGGTTGGGCACCCGTCGATGCCCTTGCTGACTTCCTTTGGTAAACAGTCTAGAGCTCGTGACAAGGCCTTTACAAAAGTCAGTCCTGACTTGGTTCTACTCGCTAAGGTTTCGTCATTCTAGGCCCCCTCTTGCGCCATTCGACAGCCACGACAGAACCGCCTCAGGACCTCGTTAATTAGTTGACCAGGACCACCCCATAATGGACTTGTGGTTGCACGGAAATGACCCAGATCGATGGCGTACAAGGTTAAATCCTTAATTGGCTGCTCAGGCGAGACCATCCACAACCCAGTGCGCATAGCACCCACTACTCATCACCATCCACTCGCCCGAGCATAAATCATTTTCTGGTTCAACCCGGCCAAATGACCACCTTGGTCATAACACACAAATTTTAACAATAGGGGCATTGCCACGGTTCCATAGCTTTTTAGTCAAGTTCAACATTCTTTGAGTCATGAGATCGAGAGACCAACGTCTACTAGAGCATGGCTAAGCAATAAAATGCACCCATGTTGGTATACAAAAACATAACCAACTAAGCTAACCCATCCTACGGATATCCAAGGGTACATGTCAACATGTGGTTTTCAATTATTCAAGGAGTTCTTACCAACAAGAAGGTGCAGTAACTATTCCCAAAGCCATTTTTATAAAACTAGCCATGCATGTTCATAACAAAACAATATACTTTTTTGCAAAATGGGTTCAACATGATCATAGGTCTATGACTTGCCTTCGCTGCAGAACTGAGCTTCTTCGGTTGAGAAGGTTGGGTCTAAGAGGTCTTCGGAACAACCGAATCCTACACGAGCAAAAAGAACCAAATAAATAAAACGAATCCACAAAAACTCCAACGAAAGAACCCAACTAAGCCAAAAAGAAAGACACAGGATCAAGGCAATGGTAGGAACTTGAATCACTGAGTAGGAGCTCCAAACAAAGAAGGAAAAGCTCTTCTGAAGAAGGTCCAAGGCACTGGGAAACAAAAGGAGGCAAGATGCCTCTTTGGTGCTTTATATAAGCACGGGGAGGTCCGAAGAGGAGGACGACGCATTCAATGCGCACAATGGGAGCAGGTGATGGAGGGAAAGGAGCGGGTAAAAGAGGTGACAAAAGAGGAAAATACAAGGTATGGTGGAGGTGACAGCATTTAATGCGACATTATAGCATTAAATGCACGAAGACTCCTGTGGTACTGAGACACCACGAGAGGAGGAAGAAGGTGAGCAGAGGGCCTGAGAAAGTAGTCCCACTGGAAGGGTGGTTGTGACCAAGGGGAGGTCGTGACCGCAAGGGTGGTCTTCGCAAAAAGACCATGGGGGAGGTCGTGACCTAGGGGAAGGTCCTGACCACAAGGGTGGTCTTTGCAAAAAGACCAAGAGGGTGGTCTTTGCAAAAAGACCAAAAGGGAGGTCGCGGCAAAACAACAAAAGGAGGAGGTTGTGGCCTCAAAAGGAGGTCATGGCAAAACGACAAAAGGAGGAGGTCGCGGCCTTAGAGGGAGGTCACGGTAAAACGACAAAAGGAGGAGGTCACGGCCTCAGAGGGGAGGTCATCTTTGCAAAAGACCAGGAGGGTGGTTTTTGCAAAAGACCAGGAGGACGGGGAGGTCCAAGACAGTCTAAAGCGCGCGTGCCCGAACTCAACTTGATCTGACCGTCCGACCTTAATTGGACAGCCCAAACCAGAGGTGAAGTTCGGACTACTTGAACAACACAATTCATCGGGCCGTCCAAGCATGATCGGATGGCTCGGACTGAGCGCTCCCACACGAAGAGAGAGAAAAGGGATTGACGGCGGGGAGGTCTAGACTGGGGGAGGTCTGGACCCTCAGATCCAAATGAAGGGAGGTCTGGACCCTCAGATCCAAACGAAGGGAGGTAGGTCCAGAAAGGAGAGATTCAACCCAAACTTTGCACTACGGAAATCAAGGATGTTTGAAACACAAACCTGAGCTTGCAGCACCTCGGGGGTGGTCGTGACCCAAGGCAAGGTCAAAACCGAAAGAAGGTTCAAACAGAATAGGAGGTCTAAACCACGAGGAGGTCTAAACAGATATGGAGGTCTAGACCAAGAGGAGGTCTAAACGAAGAGGAGGTCTAGACCAAGAGGAGGTCTAAACGAAGAGGAGGTTGAACCCAAGAGGAGGTCCAAAGAGGAAGTGGTCTGAAGAGGTCAAAGGAGGTCTGAGCGAACAGAGAGAGAGGAAAACAAGACCAAACTCGAACAACTCCAAATAAACTAAGCTTGCGTGTTAGTTGAAGTTCGATTAAGTCATGTTAAACCTCCAAATTTTCCAAAATCTTCAAGTTAAGCTTGGGCAATTCAACAAAACCAAATGGTTATTTTTATTTTGAAAACTTTTAAGAACTCTAGAAAACCGGGACGTTACACTCGTGGCCGCGAGCTCTCCTCAGCCCATGGCTGACCTCTGTAGCCTACGAGCCACATATGTATTTATATACCTACAAAAATACGTACAACTGTTTGTGGCGGCAACCAATCCATGCATGCATATACATGTTACTAATCTGACTAACAACAACGTCTTAATTTGGCTTTTTTTAATTTTCTCTTATGGAGTTGCAAGGCCACATACAAGGCATCCAAGAAGCGCACCGTGGGGATGCGTGTGGCGCTGGAGCGGGAGAAGACGATGAAGTGGCTGGACAACGAGCGCTACCTCACCGTCATCAACCACCTGGCCAATGCCAGTAACCCAGAGGCCTACTTCATCATAGGCCTCACGCTTTTCTTTGCACACTAGGACTTGCAACGCAGCCTCTTGTGCCTCAACTGGGTGGTTGTTGCCTGCCACAAGGCCACGACCTACGTGCTCGGCCTCCTCGTCTACATGGCCGGCGAGGCGCATGACGTTGGGAAGCACTACATCAGCTAGGTCGAGGGCGAGCCGGCCGGCAGCGGGTGAGAGATGGCCAAGAGGACCATTGGGAGTGCAGGCGGTGCCGGAGACTCGCTGCGGACGCGGTGATGTGTATTTATCACAGATGGTTCTACTTTAGAACTATCTGTGATGTATAACCCTATTAATATTCGGACTCTAGAGTTTTCCCATGCCCCCAACTCAAACCATTAAGTTTCTCCTCCCCGAGCTTGTCGCCGCCATCCTCGACACCGCCTCCTCTTCGAGCCCGGTGCGCCTCCTCCCCCGAACCCGCTGCCTCCCCAAACCCGGTGCCCCTTTTCCGCTGAGCCCAGCGTGCCTCCTCCCCGACCCCATTGCTGTCGTCCTCGATGCCGCCTCCTCCTCGAGCCCAACGTGCCTCCTCCCCTGAGCCCGCCTCTTCCTCCCCGAGCACGAGCCGCTGTCTCCCCGAACCTAGTGCCCCTCCTTCTCGAGCCTTCCGCCTCCCCTCCCCCGAGCATGCGTCGCCTCCTCCTCGAGCCCAGCGTGCCTCCTCCCCCGAGCGCCTCCCAAGCACCACCAAGGTAAGCCGACCAACCCCCTAGCCATCTCATTTTTTTTTCATATCACCTTGCTTATGTGCTGTTTTATTGGATATATTCAATCTGTGTGATTTGTATGTGCTTAGCACTGGGAGATATTGCAAAGTGATTTTTTGTGGGCTCGATGAATTGCTCTATGATGAATTGATGTCACAAATGCAATTGGATGTGATATTGTGTATAGATTGTGCCTTGAGCTGTTAGATTATCTGTTGTTATCTATTGTTTTGAGCAATTTATACATTCTAATTTACTTGTTGTCCTTTGAGCTGTTTTAGTCAACTAATACTTGCTGTCCTGTAGAAGTTTCAGTCTTCCTGTCTGTTTTTCTGTGATTATTTACAATCACCAATCTACATCACAATTGATAGTATCTTGATAGATTTTGTTCCTGTGTACAACAAAGTTAATTTTGAATGATTTGCTTGAACTAGTATGAATAGATTAGCAAGTTTTATTTTGAGCTCAATGCCTAATCTATAAAGTGTCATATTCAATTTGTGATTACATTTGGCATGAGTGCTATGATGACTAAGTTTAAATCTTGTGCAACTAGCCTTCTGAGAGCAATAATCAATCTTCTAAATCTTAGCTTTATGCTGATTTTTACTGTGCACATATTGTGTGTGTTGAGCTTATTATTCCTTTTAAATGACTTGAAGGATTCACATGCTTATTTGTCAATTATGTCATTTAATTGGTGCTGAAAATATACTTTATTCATAATTAATTTTGCAATACAAAAGAATATCACAGACGGTTTCTTAGGACAAACCGTCTGTGATACATCACCTATCACCGACAGTTTCAAATAAGTGTGTATACCCACACACATGGAGAATCTTATGATAATATGTTCTTGCATGTCAGAACTTCTATTTCTTGTGAAGATGTCGTTTGCTCATTCTCCGTCATCGTCGCCTCATGCGTCTGATGCGCCGTCCTTTGGAAGATCCAAGCGCTATAAAAGAGGAATATCAAAAATGCTCGAGGGCCGATTTACCATCACATACACTTATGATAATGGTAGGGGGTAGCTGACTAGCTGTGCATCCGAAGCCTGGTAGGGGATACGTGTCGTCTGACTAGTCCACCGCGGTGTTATTCTTGTAATTTCGGATACGAGAAGGCAAAATTTGCTATTCTAAAACAAGACCAAATGAGTCAAAAACTACTACAACACCTCTTCACCTGCCTCTCGACATTCATTTCACCTTTGTCTGTGTAACCATGTTCATGCTTGGGTCAAGTTCTCTCTCTTGCGTCCCTGTGGTCCTACCATTCTATTCTGATCTCTTCTCTATAAAATCTCCAAGCAAAGGGTCACAGTGCCTTTAAAACCAAATATATATATATATATATATATATATATATATATATATATATATATATATATATATATATATATATATATATTAGTATTGGTCATGTGAAAATGGTATCATTAAATTAGTCATAAAAATATTTTCATAATATAGTAATCTTATATTATTTATGAACTATTTATATAAAAATTAGTGGTCAAAGTTGTATTTTGGAGAACATATCGATGTCCAAAACGCCATATATTCTTGAATAGATGGAGTATGTTTTAAGGTCTTTATTTAACCGGTGGATTGTGGTAATCCGTTTTTGCATTAAAATCTATTAATCCAGAGTTGAAGGCCTTAAAGCTGCTTTAAAAAATGTTTATGTTTTTCCGTAGGCAAGGCTATGAAATATATTGGCCCAAAGCACCCATGCACGTCTTGATGTAAGGGCATGTGTAGGCTAACTGACAACTGAGAGCGTTGCCCTAATTCTAATGTACTACCTAATTAAGAAATCTACATCGTGTGTGGTACGTGTTATAAAAGATGTATTTTGGGAGCACAAATACATAGTGGATCAAAATAGAAAGTAGACGGTGAGGCTGTGAAGGGGTCGAAACAGTGGCGAATCTCGAACAAAATCGATTATGTGTCACTATACATCCCATCATATTTATGTAGAGTGAATATGTATAAACTACGAGGATCCGTCCCCCGGGTCGAAATGGTAGGTGCAATATCTTGAGGAACTTCTTTCATATATGGCAAATTGGAACTAAACAGAAATTCGTATATAGATGCCAACTGTTTATACTCCTACGTACAATGTACTACTATCCTAGAAAAGATGCCCATCCAGTGACAGGAACCAAGTTCATTGGCCTAGTTGTTCAGCGTTAATTACACATTTACACTGCGTGAGCTTCTTCCTCGATCGGAACGCTTGGGCTCGGCGCTTGCACCTCCCATGCGGGCGTCCCCTGCACGTTGGTGAACTGTGTGCGGCATGGCTGGTCTCCGCAGTTGAGGTTGATGCTGTCCAGGTGCACCTCGCTGCACGGCCGGTCCTCGCTGCACCGCAACAGCACCGCGACCTTGCTGTTGGACGTGCCCTCGATCCTCTCGAACGTCACGTCGCTGATCTGCACCTGCGAAGGCTGCTTGATTGCTCAGGCAACGACCAGTCGACAGCGGCGTCAAGCTCTGCTCTGATAAGCCACCGTCGTGATCTCGCCAAAGGAATATAACCGGTCACAGGTGGCGGTCGTACCTTATCGATGTCGGAGCAGTGGTCATGGGGGCAGTACTGCTGGTCGATGATGATGGGGTTGGAGACGTTGGTCATGGTGATGTCCTCGAAGGTGATGTTGGACGCGAGGCCCGGCGGCGACCCCGGCCACGTCTTGATGCGCAGCCCGTTCGTCGTGCCCCGCACCGTGCAGTTCTTGACCAGTAGCCCACGCACGTCCTCCTCGCCCTCCTCCCACCCCAAGCTCCCAACGCTGCAACCGCGCATACACAAATCTTGAGCTTTCAAGTAATCAAGTCCCTTTCTGTAGTTTGCAAGTTATGCATTATCTTTTTTGGTATTGGACCTGATGCCGTGGCCGGGGCCGCAGATGACGCCGCTGACGACGACGTCGGTGGAGCCAGGGCCGACGGACACGCAGTCATCGCCGGTGCCGATGACGGAGTTGGTGATGCTGACGTGGCTGGAGAGGCCGACGTGGATGCCGTCCGTGTTGCGGCTGGCCTCGGGCGCGTGGATGTGGAGGCCCTCCGCCGCGACACGGCTGCTGCGGTGGAAGCACACGTGGAAGCCCCGGCTGTCCACGAACGTCAGGCCCCTTACAGTCGAGTTCGCCACGCCGTCAAACTCCAGGGTCTGCACAATGGCCAAATCATCTCATCATTTCGTTCAGAAAAAAAACTTGAGTGATCAGTCTTGAACGGGTTAATCACCGTTGTCTTAAACTTGGGCTTGTTGGTTTCAACGCCGCCCTGGCCGTCGAGGGTGCCGTTGCCGGTGACCAGGAGGTTGCTCAGGCCACTGAACGTGATCCAGGCATCATCCGAGAGGTGGCAGCCGCCCGCGCACGGCTGGAGCACGCCGTCGATCACCACGGCGGGCGCGTCGCCGTTCTTGCACGGCCCTGAAAACTCGACGGCGCTGACGGCGAAGGTGCCCTCGGGGATCAGGAGCGTCGCGTTGCCGGACGTGGAGCCGCACGCGGCACGCCACGCAGCCAATAGTGCCTGGACAGGGGTGGCACATGGTTCAGAAAACCACAAGAAGTAGCGGAACATTGCATGAATTTAGCAGCAAAAACACCGAGCAATTGACGAACGCGTCAAATTTAGCTTGGGAATTTCGTCAGGTACATCAAATCAGCAAACAGTTAATGCAAACTATTCTGAGATGACAGAGGATTGATGGAATTAAACGGCACTCACCTCTTTGTTGTCTTCGCTGCTCGGCGCCGCTCCATACTCTGTTATATCATAGACACCGCCGGCCGTGTAGCCGTTGTTCTTGCAGTGTACGTGGCCACCGTAAAGCACAATGAACCAGACAAAGACATTGAGGATGGTAGGCATATTGTTGGAATCGAAGTTCAGATCCGAGTAATTTAGGAGAAATCTTCACATCTTATATGTACATGGATAACTAGTGGAAGAATGGAAGTCCCTGTGGGAGTATCGTAACCTCCAGAATTAAAGGTGTGCTCAAAATGAGCTTAATTGAGTTTTAAGTGCTCAACGTAACCTCCAGAATTAAAGGTGTGCTCAAAATGAGCTTAATTGAGTTTTAAGTGCTCAACTGTAGTTTCATGCTACTTGCAACTCCTCGTCTGACATAAACTTGTAAACCTGTTCATTTCTTCAACGCATTTACTTGAACCATAACACATATAGGCAGCACTTGCGAGATGTATCAGGCTATCTCAGACATCACAGGTTGACAAAGTTGGTTTGTACTTAACAAGAACAATACCATTGAATGTGGGTGACTAGTAAGATTGCACAAAAATGTCATAGCACATGCTTAGTTCCTATATCCAGCATCGCCAATACAACACTCTTTCTTGTAATTCAGCTTGGCAGTATGTAGGGCTGTTCGATATTTTTGGTAAATACGGCATAGTAGGGCTGTTCGATATTTTCGGTAATACGGCATATTCGGTAAATACAATATTGTTAGTTCGGTATATGCGGTATTTTTAAAAATACGGTTTGGTATCGGTAAATACGAGTTTATTTTGGTATGATATCGATAAATACCATATTTACCAAAGTTAATTTGAATTGAGAACAATACAACTACGTATTATATTAGGTATGTCACAGTCAGTTCCCAAGCTAGCCTTCCTCAGTCTCTTTCTTCTTCCTCCTTTCTCCACTCACCATGGCTTCGAACGGAGTGTACCACCACCATGGACCGCATCCTTGGTCTAGCACTGTCGTTGCAACGGCGCCAGAAGGTGATTTCTCTACTACCTCTCCCATCTCCATACCTGAAATGTTTACCAATTTTGTCTCTCTAGCTAATCTGGATTTGGATTTTGTTCTTCTTTTCGTTACGAGTACATAGACCCCTTTATCGAGCTCTGAGGATGCCATCGATGCTGATGTTGTAACATTAGCGGTTTTAGCAAATATTCAAGAATCATTGCAGCAATAATTATGAACATTAAGATATATTTCCGACAGCATAAAAAGGACAGAAATGGTATATAAACCATTGGTTTAGTATGCACTCTTTTCATGTTAATTAAACATGATAATATGCTCAAAAGATAAAACGTGAGATCAAATAAAATCAGCATAATGCTCATATTTTAATTAGTTATTTGTTGCTCTCAAATGTCGGGCTGCTCAAGAATAATTCTTGGCCTCCTCGCCACTTAGGTCAAGATTCAATCACAAATTGAATATGACAATTACTCTGGAATAAATTAGGCCTTGAGCTCAAATAAAAATTTGCTAGTCTAACCAATCACTCAAAGCAAATCATCAATTCATAGTTCACTGGACAACAGGCAATTGAATCATCTACACAAGATAGCAATTGACAAGAATGTATAACAGTGAATAAAATGAGATGAATCACAGTAAACATATAACAATGACTGAAATGAGATGAATCACAGTGAACAAACAAGCATCAACATATGATACAATAGTAAATAACAAGCAATCTACAAGCTCAAGACCAAGTTTATATCCAAATTGTTGCATTCAATATCAAAGTGACCTCAAATCCTCATTGAGCAATACACAATCCCACAATTTTACCATGCAAAGTCACCCTGTGCTAGAGATGAAACAAATATGATCTAAAATTATCACTAGCATGACACACTAAGCAACGTAAAGCAATTAATATGAAAATGCAAACTCACTGAGCAGATGGCACTCAAGGCCACTGAGTCGCTCGGCAAGGCACGCCGAGGCACTATCTCAGAAAACTAATCACTCCGCTGTGCTGCGGAGATAGGACGTGATCGTCGGAGATACAATGCCACTCTTCACAATTCGGGACACACTGAAAGATGAAGCTGAGGTACAGGTAAATGCCACACAAGAATTATCAGAAAGATGCACCGGCCGAATGCACCAATGAGCGAATCCACCACAGAACCTCACCAAATTACTCACCCACAACCGCTCAGAGCCGGCCACAATCAACCTCAACGGCGCGCTGCCCTTCTTCCTTCGGTCACCTCGGTGAGGAGGTGGCGCACAGGGGGAAGAAAGGGAGAGCGCAAGGAGGAGGAAAACTAGACCTTCACTACCGGCGTCGTCGGTCTCAACCACGGCGGAACAGTCGCCCACAAGGCCTGAGAACGCAACCAAATCGGGAGAAAGAGAGAAGAGGAAGAACCAAAAACCAGGGGAGGCTCGTTGTGCCGTGCGTAGAGAAGAAGGAAGAAGAGGGGGCCCTTAAGATGAGGAGGAGCCCATGACGCAACCAACGGCTGACGCGAGAATCGCACCGAGCCGCCTACGCCAGCACCCTTGCCGCTGCCATCGAGGGGATCGAATCCCCTCCGGCGCAGCGGGTTGGAGATAAGGTCTCCAACCTTATCCCCCTTCTCCCTCAATGACAGGTGGGCCCCACCTTCCTTTTTCTTTTCCATTTTCTTCTTTCTCTAATTAAGAAATTACAAGAAGGCCCCTGTATACAACAGCTGATTCTTTTATTCCTCTTTCGGATGATCTCGCGGCACATTCCCTGGGAGAAGAGACTGACGTTCATTGTGCATCGGTTCCCGGGATACTAATCTAGGAGGAGATCGTGGTTGTGTTTCTGGCCAAACTAGCCAGTCTGATTCATCCTCATCTGATTTAGGGTCAGCTGGTGACAAGAAGTGGTTAGTGATTTTTTGAGCACGTGCTTTTCTTTCAGCTTAGTTTCTTTATGCATTTGGTTACTGGGCTGGTGGAGTTACAACCAAATTAGTATTTTTGGTAATTTCGGTTTTCAGTCAAAAAATTTAGCTACCGTACCAAATGCACGGTTCAATTTTCTCGATACAGTTTGCTCGGTTCGATGGTAATATGGATGACCCTAGTAGTATGTACTGTTTTGATGACACCTCAGTGAGAAATATAAATATTTTTCTTTTGGAAAACAACGAATATAGAAGATAGTCTTTTTTTTAGACAAGAGTATTTATATATATATATAAATATCAGTAAGCAACTCAGCATGGGCACACTGTTGGCCCTTGCTCTGTCAAGAGGACACTGAGCTGCTAAGCAACGCGCTCATGCTTACACGGAACAGGCGTTCAGACTTCAGAAGCAGCTGTTGGCAGAAAAGCAAAAGTAAACAGAGAAGGAATAGTGTGTCACGACGGGTCGCTGTCGGAATCCCCGTCAAATCCGACATCGCTTAGAAGAATGTGGTTCTGGTACCTTCTAGTAGGCGCGCCATGTTCTGTTAGTTTGCAAGATATTCCTCCCGTGACAAACGCCGAGTAATCCACCTCGAATAGACCCGTCGGAAGAACGTCTTATTCTGATCGCCAAATCACGTTTCCACACATGCTCACGGCCCAGATTCAGATGAAAAGTAAGCGATCTGGACTAACCCACAGCAATTCCTAGTTCAAATCAGCAAATTCAAGCAAGACGGCATGTGAGATCAGCAAATCAGTGGATCTGTCATTTCTGGAACATGCTACTGTTGCCACTACTGAATAACCGATGCAGTAATATCTATGCCCTGTTATACAGAGGATAATGTGAAAGAAAACGAGCAAAAAGACACAGGAGTTTCACACACGGTCGAGTAAATAATTCTGCAGTACAACGTGCCTCTCTTTCTAGTTACTTTAAGTACTAGCAAATTAGCAATAGTATTAGTAAGTTAATTGATACTATTAGCAGCTATGAGACGGGCCCAACTCACCAGGAGTTGGACCCGTCGTGGTCGCTCCCGGGCCGGTCGGACCCGTTGCAGGCCCGGAGCGGGTGGTAGACGGGTCTGGGCCGGTAAATGGGCCAAACCTGCGGCTCCGTCGTGTGATCCTTTGGGTCGGGCTGCGTATCCGCCTCCGTCGGCTCCGGCTTCACCCCCGGGTCCACGCCGCCGTTGCCGCAGTCGTCGTGGCGCATTCGCTTCCCCCCGATGGAGACGCCGAATAGCCTCGCGCCAGTCTTCTCGTCGTACTCTGCTCCAGCCACGGCCGCCTTGACGGCCGCGGGAGCCCCTGGGCACGAAGGCATGAGCTCGAGCACTGCCGGAGGTGGGAGCGGAAGCGCCTCGGCCGAGTCGCCGGAGCAGTTTCCAGCAGTGGCGGCAGCTGCCGCCGCGTTGGCGGCGTCGAGCTGCTGGGTGGCGGCGTACTTGGACATGAGTAGGAGGATGTTGTTGCAGAGCCTTTTCATCTGGCCGAGCTCCCGCGCGAGCCGCGCGTTCTCCCGCCGCAGCCGCTCGTTCTCCTCGCCCAGATCGCCGGAGGCGACCCCGCCGGAGCCGGAGCCGGAGCCGGACGGGGCCGGCGGCTGCAACAACGGAGGCTCCGGGACCGAGCTCGACGACAGCACCTGCTCCTCGCCGGAGATCACCGGCGAGACCGGCAGCGCCATCGGAATCGCTGCCGCCGCCGCCGCCACCGTGACCATCCCCGTCGCCGAGGCGGCCGGCGTCACCTTCCGGCGGTGTATGTCGCAAAGCAGCCGCTTTTCCCCTCGCCGGAAGCAGTCGTTCGCGAACTCCCACCTGTCCGGCACAATCTTCCTAAATCCCTACACCCACAGACCATAATCAAGCACCAATCACGCATCAGCACCACAACATTCCGGCGAAACCAAGACAGATTGATCCATAACAAATTAAACGGAAAGAGCAAAAATAATAAGAACAAGAAGAACATTTACGTACGTAGGTGTTGAGCTGCCGCACGAAGCTGGAGAAGTTGTTGTGCTTGAAGTACTTAGGGAGGAGGTCGCGCGCGAACTCCGCCGGGCGCCAGACGACGAAGGTGGATCCGTCCTCGTTCCACGAGATGACGTCGTCGACCGCCGGCTCGTCCACCAGCTGGTACGTCTTCGTAAGGAACGGCGTGGGCACCGACCTCTGCCCCGCCTGCGCCGCCGACGCCGGGGCTGTCTCGTCGGCCGCGGCGCCCTGCTCGGCCATGGCGCCACCGCCCGCGCAGATCTGGCCGGGGGACACCGTAGCTGAAGGAAACCTCGCCTTCTGGAAGGTTCCGGTTGCGTAGCGTGGAGAAAACCAACCAGGGGTAGTTAGAAGCGGAACGAAGCCAGCGGAGGAGTCGGACACGGACGGAAGGAAGAGAGAAAGAGGCGAGTGGTCGCGGAAGGAGAAGCTATAAATCGAGGGCGACCCGCCACTCGTACCGAGAAAGCAAAGTCACGCCTCGCGCCGCGCGGGCGCCCGCATAGAGGTTCGCGTGGGTGGGTAAATATCACGACGTTAGAAGTGTGTTTTGCGGCGATCGGACGGTTGGGAACGTCGTGCGTAGGGGTTGGGGTGCGTGCGGGGACGGGGAATGGTGGGGCCAGGAAAGTGCGAGAAGGTTCGGTGGTTTTTTTTTCCTGGGTTGGTTGTTCTGGAAGGTTCTAGGCGGGGCGGAGGAATCTGGGACACGTTTCGGGCGTGGGAGTGGGGCCTCCTCGACCAGGCAGCTGGGTGAAGACTGCGACTGCGAGTGTGTAGTGCAGCAGTTGTTCGAACTGATTCTCTTCCAGAATAAAATCGTGTTCATCTTAGAAAAAAGGAACAAAATCGTGTTTCTGAGTTTTAATTGGTTGTGTGATAGTATGAAGTTTTTATTTAATGCTACCAATACTTACCACGGGGCTACTACATGGCAACGATGAAAGACTAGCAGCCTGCGCGCGCCGCATGGCGCACAGTAAAATGTGATTATCTCTCTATTGTATAGTGTAGATTGTCTGTTTAGAAAAATAACGGGCTATAAAAAATGGGACTCTATGAGTACAGAGTGTTACCTGTCTATACGATTCTAATATAGATAGCGTGTGCAACAATTATTTAGGCAGCTGTACCATGTAGTATGTAGTAGCGAAAAATAAATAAAACTGAAACATTCATGATAGCATACATTACCAGGCATTGTTATTACACAAGAGTGCAGGGCAGGGATAGCGTGCATACAGTACATATAGTTGTTTGCAAAATATTAGAGCATATTTTATGATATTATACATCACGCAAACTGGGCTTGTAGCTACACAAACTGGGACAGAAGCTATTGAGTAAGAACAAAAGTTGCCCAGAGTATGTCATTGTAGTTTACAAAAGCGGGCTTATATAGTACGGGATGACTGGTAGTTGATGTGTAGCTGAATCGGAAGCTCAACATTCCTGTTATATATTAAATGTAAAGAGAGTCGTTACATATAACAGACTGGAGGAGCTAAATATGGATAAGCAAACGAGCATACCGAATCTCGCATCTATTAGTTGGTTGATGAACCGTGAGTTGATCTGCAGAAAAAGAACGGCAAGTGAGGTTTTGATGTGAGAAAAGACTATTAATCTTAACATGCAGTCTGTATTGACTGTAGAACGAATATAATTAGAACATAAATTTTGCATGAACAGAGTATAGACAGTCGTTGTAGATTGTATTGTCTTGGTGCTTTATGCTTACTAAGGATAGAAAGGAATTTTTGTACTGATATGGAAGATTCTTATATGCGCAGGTAAGATATTGTCCAAACAAATTGATGAATCAATGGTGTATAATTTTGTACGCAGTAGACTACAGGTATTTTGCACATGTAGAATCATGATTGCATCAATGTATCTGTGAAGTTAATTCATAAGACAGGTTATAACGTACTGATATGCGTTATCATCTAATCTGTGAACAAAATAGACACAATATATAGTCGATAAAAGTACTCCACTGCTGTTCCAAAACGATTCTGAGTGGAGGATATGTGTTACCATCTATTTTGTGAACAAAATATGCACAATATATAGTTCATAAAAGCATTCCACTGCTATTTGAAAACGATCCTGAGTGGAGCATCTTGGTCATGTTAATATTTGCGATTTAGGCTTAAGAAAGGGCTCTTATGGTGATCAATCTATACTCTATATTCTTATGTTCAGTCATTTTTAATTTTTGAAATGACCTAATGTATTCTTATCTAGTGTCGCATTGCTGGCCAATAGCCCAGGCTCTGTGGTTCAAATGATAGTATTCAATAAAGCTTACTGAGCTTTTTCTGGTACACTGAATGAGAAAAGCTAATACCCAGGTAGCATGGAGTAAGCTCAAAAGTTGCACATATTAGCTAGAAATGGCACAGAGGGTGAATATCGACTGAAGTAATGCATAGCCTGATAACTTTGCTTACCTACATATCTTGCGTTTTTTTTCTCCAGTGGGATCGATCTCATCGGTACTGCCATGAGAAGCATGTTCTTTGGTAGGATTTGTGCTCTGTATATCAACATTCCGCAAGTAAGTGGTTCTCATTAACAGGAAAGGAAAACAAACGGTAGAGATGCATGAGTGAAAGCATAGGTAAATCAAACAGGCAGTGCTTGTAATCATAAAGCAAATGTGCAGTCGTGCAACAAAGAATAGGAAAATATACTCCACCAGTTTTCGGTAGATACATGTATGACAACACATGATTAGGAAAATAATAACAGGCTCTGCTAAACTGGCTCAACGAATTCATTTTAACTCATAGATGTTTATTTATTTTTGGCAAGCATGCGGATTTTCTTCTCTTTCGAACGCCTAGGATTTAATTTAGACATATTATTTACCTCAGATACCTAACAGGAAGTAAAACGCAAATACCTAACAGGAAGTAAAACGCAAGGCATATTTTTCCATGGACAACAAATGTCTCCATATTTTTCTAATTCAAAACTATGAAACTCAGATAAAGGAAATTGAAGTGAGTCAAAGAAGAAAAACTTGGCAAATAACTCCAAACAGATGGTACCAAGCAGCACAAATAAGCTTCAAATAGCCTCTTTTTTTGTTCTAGTCACATATCTACTACTGAGCAAGCTACACTACAGCAATGTTTTCTAGCTTTTGCAAATATTCAAGATAGCATAATTTGTTGGGTATTCATTTTAAAAGGAAGAAGATCAATTGATGGAAATATTTAGTTGAAATTTAAACAAATTGATGTTGACAAAGCTCTTATTAGCAAGAAATTGATGTAGAGTGACATGGGGGCAAGAGGACTACAGCTTGAAGTTGAAAATCCCACATGAGCTAATAGGAAGTAAAACGCAAGGCATGATAGCAAGACATGGGGCTTAGAGAAAGTACAGAAATGTAGATAGGGAAAGCAAGAACCTAGTGAAGGCGGATAAAAGAAAGGACTATGTTGAAATTATTCATGGGCAAGAACATCAAGTGGAGTACATAAATACGCAAATGCACACAGATATATGGTCCAGCCCAATTAATGTTGTAAACAACGGTGAACAGTTAAACGAATAGGCACCCCACCTTTTAGTGTTTGTATGGTAAACAACATTTTACACGGTTTTACTATCTAAATTCAGATTAATATATTTATACAGTAACAAAACAAGCATGACATACATCTTAGAATTGAACTCCCAGTTTCAGCAATTGTCAATGGCAGCATCAGAAAGGAGAAGATTTGACTAAATTCTACTTGCTAAATATCAACAAAATAGCCTCTTCAGCTTCAGCGACACTACTATCAAGTCATCCTATCGCATTAGGTTAAAAGTTTACACAAATTTGGAAATAAGCATGACCCAGATAAATCACCCATTTCCACATCACAAAGAGCACATTTCAACATTTCACAATGGCCTATCATTAGCCCTCAGAGCATCGGCTTTTCATCACAGAGCAATAGGGGGGAGGGAGTAGAGAGAGGGAATAGGGGGGAGGTAGTATACCTCAATAGCGGTGCAAACCCAACAGCAGCAAGCAACCCACCTCCCACATCCACCATACATTCATACTTCTTCACCTTGCATCAATGCTATCAAATCCGAAAGTGAACCTGAAGCATCAACATCAGAATAATAAAACTAAAATCAAACCTCATTGAACCATTTGTAGAATCTTAACACATTATCAGTGAGTTTTCCATCCCCATATCTGAGATCATCAAACATAATTAGCCACAAAAGTTATAGATAAATGAATGTGACATAATTAGCTACAGGTGGGACCAAAGCAGCCTAAAGAATGGCACATTCACTCACAAACTGCAAATTCAATCACAATGTACCAAACTAAGGCACCGGCAAGTTTTGAAATAACGAAGACATGTACAAAACAATATCAGTATATTTTACCTAGAGTTCTCCATTATACTAAATTGTTTTAGCGTAGTCTCGTTCTGCAACATGGTCATAGTAGTTTTTTTGTCGTTTGAATGCATATCAGCATGTATATATAACAAAGATACTAATAAGTTTGTCCATCACAGATTAGTTCTTAATTCCAACTAATTCCAAAACAAGCACAATTGTTGTACAATAGACTAGGAATAGCATGCATTCACTCAAAAACAACGGATCTCTAATTCCATGAATACTCTATGATAACTCAAGTCTGATTTCCATTCCATTAATTTGTATGACTACGAAGCCGACAAAACCAAGCAACACAACCTGACCAATATCAAGCATAGCACAAACACCAATTAATCATCAAATCAACGATCAGCCACTTTGGCAAAATTTGTACTAAATCAAATTTAATTTGCTGCTTAAACTAAAGAGAAAGCAGGAAAAATATATATACCTCTAGGAGCGCGCGGATGGTGGGAAAACATGACAATATACAACTGCAAGTATTTTGTAATAAACAAATGTTCCAGTGGCAGGAGCAAAGTAAATTTTGAGTTCTACCCACAAATTCGAAAAAGCTGATTACCTTCAAAGATCTCCAGCCATAATCTGCCCATGGAGATGTTGACATGCTCCCCACGATAATAATTGTCCAACTAAACCTGTAACCCATGAATAAAACATACATGAGATGTGCCCACACAATTTCTAAGTCAATGAAATATAAGTGGTGGAAAATAAATCTGAAACCACCTTCTTTCAGGAGCCTCATCACTCTCGAATCTCATCTTAAACCCCATTCCTACATTCATCTTGTGATTCTTAGCTTCAAGGTACTTGTTAACACTCACGATAAACTCGGATCGACTTGTTCTGAAACAAATTAGATAAATAATGTGAGTTTTGCTGCATAAGCTTGCAATGAACACATATTCCGACATATCCATATCTAATAGGACAGCATATGTTTTAGCACAAGAAACAAAGCCTGATAGGGCAAAATCACAAAGCATACATTCATAACATAGAAACATTGTAATGCTATAAACAATAGTTGCTTATAATGCTATGAACACTCAAATGAACAATCTGATGCGTAAAGTGGAACAGACATCGAAGGGTGCCTGTTAAGTTGATCAATAATTGTGTGTCTATATTCCCATGCAAACGCCAACTTCCGGTCATCTAGTTCATACATGATAAAAGGTTTACTTGAGGTCGGAGACAACTTGATCCACAAAAAATCCAAAATCATCCTTACCAAAAGATAACACTGCAAAGAAGGAGCGGACCTAGGAATTCATCGGTCAAAAAACAGATCCAATTAGCCAAAAGTACGACCTCATAATAAAATTAGTCTTTGCTTTAGCAAGCTTCACATATTGCTTGAGAAGATCCAATAAGGAATATGTGATTACCTTTTGCAAGGTCTTGTATATGCTATATGGATGTGAGCATCTTTGTTAGAGAATTATCATGCGTAAGGATACGTGTTTGTAGACGTCAATAGGGTTCGAATTCATAGGAGAAGAAGACGGCGATACCATCGGTCCAAGTCCATGCTCGATGCTCTAAGCAGTCCGGTAGTCAACGCAACACAAGCATCGATGGTTAAATCAAAGCACACATATACACTTTTAAAGTATCGAGAGAAGAAATCGTAAAGGGAAAAGGAGCCTATAGCTTGTTGTGTAGAACAAGAGGGCAAGAGCCGTGGCCGTGGAGGTCGGTGCGGTAGAACCACCGAGCCCGAGGGTCTTGGCGACGTCGGTGAGGGAACAACCGGGCAATGGGTGCGTGGGGAGGAGCGGGAGGCGGCGGGCTAGCAAGCACCGGCCGGGCGCAGAAGCGCTTAGGAGGTCTTGTGCCATAGAGAGAGAGAGAGAGAGGAGGAGCAAACCGAGCAGGAAGAAGCGGCGGTGAGCGGAGGCGTGACGGAGGTGGATCAAAGGTGGTCAAGGCAGGGCGGCGGCGGTGGATCGGGAGCCAGCGTCTTGTGATGAAGGAGGCACGCGGGCGCAGGCTGGACCGAGCCGAGGCCGAGAGACAGTGGCGAACCCTCTGAGCCCAGGCAGCAACACGGCAGCCAGCCTAGAAGGCGGCGATGCTAGGAGGAGAAGACGCCGGAGGAGGCGGCCATGGAGGAAGTGGAGAGGAAGGAGATTGGGGACAACGAGTGAGGGGTGCTCACAGGGCGCGGGAGGCGAGCCAAGGGAGGAGCGGGCCATAAGCGCGGGTGGTGCCGGCGGCAGGGAGGCGCCGGAGCCGAATCGGGCAAGAGGAGGTGGATTGGGATCGGGAGCGGAAGGGGATGAGTGGAAGCGGCGGAGGGAACAAAGGCCGTAGAAAGAGGAGTGCGTGCGCGAGAGGCCGACTCATCACGTGGGTGGGGCCCGCGCGAGAAGGCAGGCAACGGAGTCGATCGGACGGAGCAAAGAAACCTGGGGCAGCATCGGGCGGGCCAAAAAAACTTCTCAACATGGCCCATGTCTTTGCTCCTCAAATCTGCCTCCTTTTATACAGTAAGATGGTCATGAACTAAAAATGTCTAGTTTTTTTTTTCTCGTTTAGTCTTTTTTTTTCAAATGAAATATCAAAATTAGTCCCCTGCGAACAAAATGATAAAAATAGCACTCTTACCGTGCGATTTTATCGCAGAACCGACATGTCACGTACCTTGACCGCGGCAGACGACCTGTCGTGCACCTTGACCGCGTATGTCATTTTTACCATTCCTCGCAAAGAGACACGACCTTTGAGGTTGGCTGCATTAGTACCCGCGGAATGGTCCTCTGTTTTGGACCATGGTCTTCAACGACACGCTCCTTCCATCGGTCCTGGCAGTTCTACTACCGCCTGGCGCTCGAGGGCCCGCCTCTGCATGCCTGGAATGCTGAGCAGTCCAAGGAGGTGCTCGGAGACACTTGCAAGCTAGACCGCATCGAGCAACAGACATAATTCAAGGACAATGCTGCAGCGTTCTATGTTTGGGTCTGGACGTGGAATCCCAACTTGATCCCCAAGACTTGTACAAGGTTGTTAGAATCTCGAGAGGATTGTCGTGCCCAAGGTTGTCAGAATCTCAATTCTAGTCATACGATCATACGTTTCTACGACCTAGATTGATTTGACTGATCTAATCCTACGGTAGAGTCTTAATTTTGTAGAATCTTCATATTGTTACGATTCTAACAAGAATTTGTAGAATCGTGATCAAATCTTCATACGATTCTTGTGATTTATTATAAATAATTATTTGCATAGGCCCCTTTCATTGTAAACTTTTCCTTTTTATTTCTTCATGTCCATTATAATTTGCATAAATAACAAATGTATTTCCTTTGCACTACATTTTGATAAACAAAAGTTCTAAAAGTATAGCTTTAAAAATATAGAAGTGTTAAAATACAAGGTATATTTTTTAAAAAATATATATATATATGTTTGGTAGAATCATATAGAATCTTAGATTCTACTTTGATTCTACGATTCGTGTACTGAACAACCTACGATTCAGCATCACAATTCTAACAACTTTTGTTGGAACGCCGGTGGAGCCAGAGGGCATCAGCCCACTGGTCCACTCACAGGGAGGACCTATGAGCGGTGTTAGCGGGCTTCTTTCCGGGTCTACTGACTCGAACACGGTGGAGTGGCCCAGAGTGGAGAGCTTCCACTAGGTGTCTGGTGTGCCTGATGGCACCCGGGCGCCAACACGTGTGCGGCCAAGCATTCAACATAGGCTATGGCCGCCGCAGTGGGACCCTCATGAGGATGACGACTGCCATGGTCGCTGCTGGGACCGCCGTAATGACCCCTCCCCCCGTTGCTTCTAGTGCAACCTCCTCACCTGCGGCCGCAGCAAGCCCCCCAAAGGATGGCTCTCGCCACTACCAGGGGAGATATCGTAGTATATCCCACGGCCGGCGCCGGCGCCAGCACGGCGAGGAACGTCGCCACGGTGGAGAGCTTCACACTCACAGCCCGTGACGTCAGTCCTCGTCGGACCAAGATGGTCGCGTAGTCTCCGATGAGGCCCGTGTTCTGATGCCCCTAAGGCAGGGTGATTGCCACGCGAGGCTTGACACCACTAGCTAGGAGGACTACCTACCCATGACCGTCACTTTGGGCATCGTCCCCTCCCCGATATGGGAGCCGGATCCCCTTCAATTCCATTTCAATGTCTCTAAGTCAGGGCGCGTGCTGCAGCGTGTGGATCCGATGTTCGAGGAGGTGCACGCACCTACAACATGCCCCTATCCAGCTCTCCTACTGATTTCCACCCCTTGAGCTGGGAGTCGGGGCCCATGAAAGCACCTGTTGAATAAGAGGGCTGGATCTTGGCCATCTTAGCCCCATGGGGCGCGATTTTTCAAGCCTAGTGACGCAGTGCCTAGCCGAGCTGTAGCTCACCACTAGTGCCCTTCTCGATCAGATCACAGCCCAAGGCAAACGTATGGAAATAGACAGCAACACGGCTTTCCTGGTCAATATCATGTCATTGCTTCCGCCCTCAATCTTGGGAGAGCCTTCGTTGACCTTTCCGGTTGGGTGCAAAAAGAAGAAGCTGGCCCAAGCTGTCGACACTCCACGTCGCAGCGTGTGGCTCTCAAAGAAGAAGATGCCACTCACGGTGGAGAAGCTAGCCCAAGCGAGAATCAGCAAGGGTCTGGGTATCCTTCAGCCAGGCGAGGAGTACAATGACCACGTCATCACTGACTACTTGAAGTTCTACAAGGAGCCGCTGAAGACATCTTATGTACACCTTCTGGCGGTGATGGCAATCGCTAATAACCCTGCCCACATCAACCTGCCAAATGAAGATCTACAAGGCATCATGGATGCCTGGACCTCCCAGGTGGCTGAGTAGGCATGTGAGGAGGCATTTCCTATGGCAGTTTCCAAGGCCTCATGCCTAATAGGTTTTGTTATGTAAGATGGCTAAACTCATGTCCCTGGTTGGTCGAGCAACACCCTTGCCATTGTTTGTTTGAACCATCTTCAATGCTGCCTTCTCAAGCTGGCTACTAAAATCTGGCCTGTATCGTGTTGTTCATATGTATTGTTCAATGTTCGTCTCTACAATGTTCAGTTCAGTGGTCCTTGTTCAATGTGGTTGCCTCTAGTTTTCTTCCATGGCTGAACCTTCCACGCTACTAAATTGGAATGTTCATGGCCTAAATAACAGAGCAAGGCACTATGTCGTTCAAGAGCATATTGAACAATCACGAAGCTCTCTGGTTTGCCTTTAAGAGACTAAACTATCTTCCATCTCGAATTCGACGGGAAAATTGTGGGTCAGCGTATGTCAAGAAGCTTATACCGCATCGCAATTGGACAAGGAACACTTCCAAGTAGACTTGCCCCTAGTTCTTAATCACTCCATAACAGTGAAAGTATCGTCCAGACGGGGAGGGGGCGGGAGCTTGGTTCTCCACGATGGTTTACGGACCCTCAACAATGAAAAACTAGCCTTTCAGTTTGAATTGCGGAAGTTGAGCCACCAAATTCAAGGTCTGTGGATTTTGATAAGAGACTTCAACCTGATTTATGAAGCTCGTGATAAAAACATTCTAAACCTCAACAGGTGTGTATAACATCATGCATGCGTATATACATGCATGCATTCATATGAATAGAAGCATGGACGCACAGAGCCAGAGGAGCAAAAAGATTGGAGTAGAGATGACGCAGTCGTAGAGAATAGGCTAGGGGTCACTGGAGAGAGTGTGACACATGTCCCCGATTGGGATTGGCGACGGTTCCATGTGTACGTGTGTTGATGTCGCAACCGTTAGCATTAAGCAATAATTGGGGAGAAGTAGAAGATAACTATGTAGTAAAATATTGCATTGAAAGGGGTGGCAGTTGAGACAAATCGATCGAGATTTGGGCTTACTGTTGGAGGTTGATGCAAAAAAGTTGTGACAGCGAGAAAATACAGAAGACCCACGATGGTGGGGCAGCCGGCGTGTGAGGGAAGATAAGTTCAAGGTAGGTTGTCCATGGTGCATCGATGTATGTGTGAGTAAGGTACTCTAATACCATGTAAACTAATAAGATAGTTTGTCACACATATAATCAATTGCTTGAGATTAAATAGGTACATGTGCATGCATATCATTTGGAAAAAAAGTAACTAGTAGAGTAAGGATAGGGACATGTAGCTACATGATCTATGCATGATGAAGAGTAGTTAGTTTATAAGAACTCTAACAATTTATTGTGCTCAATGATTTTCTTCCATCAAAGTTCATACTTCAATTACGTTCCTCAGGTTGTATTTTCTTTTAAGCTTCTATTGTCATTTCCAATGCTTATGATATTTTAAATTTTAAATAGCCTACAAGATACATAAATATATTCTCAAATATTTATATAAATTCCGAAACAAATCTAGCCGCGCAAATACGCCGACCACCCTGCTTCTTTTTAGTAAAAATAGCGTTTGCCTTGGTAATTGTGCCAAGGTCAAAAGCGACAAGTAAGCGAGAACGGAGGGAGTAGTTTTCAAGAAAGGCAATCAAAATAATAAAACAAAAACTAAGCGATCAATCAGTGAGATATGGATGCGCACACAAAAGTGGGCAAAAAGAGCAAAGCAAGAAGAGAAGAGAAGGAATTTTTTTGGCTAAAATAGCACAATTGGTGTGCAAAAATAACAAATCTACCCCCTCTCACGCATGAAAGGCAAAAGTGGCACCGCGGAGCCACGGGGACGTGACACATGACCTTGTCCACGCTATGTTAAAATATCATTTGAACTCAAGAATGCTGGTGTGACTTTTCAGAGGTTAATGCAAAAAAAACCTTTAATTCTTAGATAGGTCAAAATCTAGAAGTTTACGTTGATGACTTGGTTGTCAAAAGTATCAACACTGGTGACCATATTTCCGACCTACACGAGACTTTCTATAACTTAAGAAGGCATAACCTTAAGTTAAATCCAGAGAAGTGTGTGTTCGGAGTTTTTCTAGAAAACTTCTTGGGTTCCTAGTTTCAGCTAGAGGGATTGAAGTAAATCCAGTGAAGATATCTGCCATCGACCAGATGCGCCCTCTGACTATAAAGAAGGAAGTCCAAAAACTAACTGGCTGTATGGCAGTGTTAAGTCGTTTCATAGCGCGGTTAGGTTAAAAATGATTACATTTCTTCAAACTTTTTCGGAAACATGAAAGTTTCGAGTGGGCTAAAGAGGCAAACGATGCCTTTGAAGAACTTAAGAAGTACCTTATGTGTGCCCCGATCTTAGTGTCTCCAAGATCAGGAGAAACATTGCTGATATATGTGGCTGCAACGCCACAAGCGGTCAGTGTAGTACTGGTCGTTGAGCGTGGCAACATCCAACGACCAGTATATTACGTAAGTGAAGTCTTACATAGACCAAAAGAACGATATCCATGGGTACAAAAGTTGCTCTATGGTCTCCTTATGGCTTCAAGAAAACTAAAACATTACTTTAAAACTAAAACATTACTTTCAGGCCCACAGAGTGGTCGTACCAACCAGATATCCCCTAAGTCAAGTTCTTGGAAACAGGGAATCATTAGGACGAATAGCAAAATGGGTGGTCGAGCTTGGGGCATTCGACCTCCATTTCATCTCACGAACAGCAATCAAGTCCCAGGCAATAGCAGAATTTATTGTCGAATGGACAAACCCTGAACCCACCCAAGGGTCCGAGTACGTAACCACGACGAGTGGACAATGTACTTTGACGGTTCCTTGATGCTCAAAGGCTTGAGGGCTAGAGTTGTCTTGGTATCACCTAGTGGAGAACACATCAAATACGTCATTTAATTAAACTTTCCTGCTACAAACAATGTGGCAGATTACAAAGGTTTACCGGCAGGACTTCGAGCAACCAAAGAGCTCGAGATTCGTAGATTACTAGTGAAAGACGATTATCAACTATGAAAAGATCATATTTGACTAGATACCTTTGCCTTGAGCTAAATGATGTTGATGTCCAATACTTGAGTAACTTTGGTGCTCTTTATCTTTATTCGAGATTAACATTTTCAAACACTTGTCAAAACAAGTTAGTTCATAACACATGGTTGTCTTTAATTACCAAAACACTAAAATGGGCCCTAGATTCTTCAGGGGCCCACCCATCAGTGAGAGGAGGGAAGAGATAAGGCTGGAGACTCAGTCTCTAGCCCTATCTTTCGCACATGTGGCTTGGCCTTCACCCGAGCGTGGCGGCGGTTTTGGCGAGCGAGGCGGTGGCACTAGAGGCCCGAAATGGCATGGGCGCTTCGGGCGCTAGCTGTTCGCAGCCATCATGTCACCCACTCCTCCTCTCCTCTTCATATGGTGGCCAGCGGCTCCCTCTTTCTTAACCCGAGATCAGGAGTTCTCCCCCTTTGGTAGTTCTTCTTCCCCTCTGATATTCTTCGGTTTTGGGGCCTTGGAGCTCCCGTGCCACCGTGGTCGACCCGGCGATGTCGGTGGTGAGCTCTAGACCTTCCTCTATACACATCCCTCCAGTTCCCTTCTTGCGCCCTGTCCTCTGTGGGTATTCTGTTTGGGAAACTGGTACTTGCGCATTTGGGGCTCGGTTTGGTTGGCTTTGGCTTGACTTCCGTGGGGAAGAAGGCTTCAGTTTTCCTTGGTGATTAGTGCTTCATGGTTGGATTTGCCCGGTGCACTGTGATTGGGTCTTGTGTGGCATTCTCTGTACCTCAACTTCGCAAATTGGTGTGTCCCAGTTTGTGAATTGGCATTGTATCTCCGACGACCTTGTCCGTTCATTCGCAACATAGCGGGTGCGATTGGTTTTTCGAGACAGCGCGATTCGCGTGCCTTGCCCAATTCTACTTGATGGCTTCGAGTGCCATCTGCTTTGTGAGTTTTCTGGTTTTCTATTTTTTACACATCACTTTGCATATGTGTCGTACTAGTCAAAATATGATATTGTGATTAATTGGATTGATATTAGTATTGGGAGATATTGCTTAGTGATATTGTGGGCTTGGTTTGAATGCTCAATGAGGATAATTGTCATATACTGAAATTGGATTGATAGCTAATTTAGATTTGAGATCTAATTGTGTTGCTTACTGCTGTCATTTAATCTCTAGACATTCAGTCTGTTACTTTTGGTTGTGCTTAGTTGAACTGGATCATCTTATATTGTGATCCTGGTTGCTCATCTGTTAGTCGAAAGGCTTTAGTGCTGACCTTTTGATCTCATTTGCACTGTGAATTCATTAGTGTTATGTTGGCTAATAGACTGAAGTGTTGATTATGTGATCCTTTTACACTGATAGTCTTCTTTTGGCCGAAAGTATAAATTACTGTCTTTTGTTTATGAGGTCAAATTTTGATATTTTAGTAAAGCATTCTTTAGAGCTCAAAGTCTGTTTTGATTGTCATATCAAGATAATAAATGCTTTTATGTTATTTTTGCCATTTAAATGTTGTTGGAAATATGCTTTAATTATGATATTTGTTGCTAGAATTAATTATGAATATTTGCTAAAACCGCTAATTTTACAACAATGATGAGACAAGACGGCGGCAACAAAGAAGGGTTTGTCTTGGTCGTAGCAAGGGACATGGCATACGTACGTAGTTCTGCTCAGTGGCGGACCTAGCATGAAAATTTAGGAGGTGCTCTCACTTGTTTATGGCTTGTCGAATGCCGAGTTACCGACCAGTGGTAGTCTGTCTGAACACGATTAAGTTAGAAGATGCTAAAAGATACACCGTGAACCATTCGTGCGTCAGCCTTGGCTGCCCCTGGTCCGCCCTGGCCTCTGCTTGGTGATAGCAGAGCAGCAGGGAGAGGGAGAGCCAGAGGTGATGGAAATGCCAAGTTGGAACGGATGCTCTCCTCGTCCGTCTTGGCAAAAGCTACTTTGATGCCGGTCGGGGGAGAGGGAAAGGGGGATGCGCTTTGGCGCTTTTGGCAGGAAAGAAATCGGTGGAAATTTCGGGAGGAAATAGAGAGAGTATCGATGAGTTGACTGGGATATGAGAGAGATGGAGTATAGTCTATCTGACTCCATCTCTGGCATCTGCTGGTCTAGGCTGCTTTCTTTCGCAGCAGCGTGACGGTGCTACTACGTACATGGCAGTAAAATGGGTCCTGTTCTTTGTCTCCTTTGTACAGAGGTAACTCGTGTGTAGAGAAATCCATGCTTGAGTTTGTTTAGCTAGTAAAGAAATGGGCCAAAGGTCGAAGTTTGTCAGCAATCGAGAGAGAGAGAGAGACACTTGGACTTGTGAATGATCCAACGAGCCCGCAGGTCGGCGGGTCGCCCAGCCCGAGCGTGCCGCGCGGCTCGTCATCTCTTCTCCTCGCCCCGCGTGGAACCACGGGCTCTCTACAGCGAACGCCGCAGGCGCAGCTGACTGAGTGATTCCATCGGCACACAAGAATCACAAGATCACACCCTGGGCCGGCTGTGTGCTTCCCGGCCTGCCTTAAATCGCGCCATCCGGTGTCGCACCTCCTATCTGGACTGCCATCGCAAGCGGGCCAAACTGCACTCAGTTCTGCACTGCTGCCTCCTCTCGTTTTGTTTTGCCAGTTTCTGAAACATTATTAAGAGAGAAATTAACAGACCAACATACTACTCCCTCGTGATCAAAGATCGCCGACCATTCGAGCTTACATTCCCCTGAAATACCTCTATATATATATATATATATATATATATATATATATATATATATATAATAATAGTTTTATGTAAAGGGTAAAAAGAAAAACAAAAAGTTACAACCCACTAGAGGCAAAGAACCTCAAATAATTTTGCAACCAATCAAAAAAATGTTGTCTATGATCTTATTTGACTCGGTATCAAAAAAAGGTTGTCTATGATCTTCTTTGACTCGGTGCACATGAAGAGCAAGTTCACTCTTAAAAAGATTTTTTCAACCAATAATATTCGGCGTGATATTCTCAAACAAATTGCTATTCCTTTGTTTCCAAATAAGTCATGCGGCCAAAATAAAGATTTCCATATAGAACATAGAATTGAAGATTAATCTTGTTCTTTCCACTTTAAGTTGAACATCAGTCGTATCATCCCAATTAATACCAATAATATTCCAACATGATTGACTGAATTGGTAGCCAAAGAATACATAGTGTGGAGTTTCTTCCTCTCTATATGGATATAGGACACAATATTGATCATCCTAGCATGTCTTTTGTGTTTAGTCTATCCATTAAAAGTAGCCAGGCAAAAACCTTAAGTTTCATAATACATTTGCTTTTCCAAATCTATTTGAGTGACCAAGATGGCATGAGAGTATAAAAGAGAACTTGTAGTATCTTTGAGATAAATATTGTGTTGGGCCCCATATGTATGTCTGTCGACGATCGAGTCGCCGATCTTACGAAATAAAATAGAGGAAAATGGCACATATTTCTTGGGAGAGAATGTGACTGCTCTTTATTAATATAAACGGGCTATTATAAGGGTGCCTACGACCGGGCAGTGGACTAATCCTAGTTACACTGAATATGATGCTTGCTATATAACTGAATCAGACTTAGAGCATGAATCTGAGGCTGATTGCGCTACTCTGATGCCCTAATCTGATCCTAGATGCAATATGCGATATCAGATTCTCTGCCTCCATCATCCGCGCTCCATCCTTAAATAACTTCTAAAGAGGTGGCAGTTGCTCCTAGAGAAGACATTCGTTGTGAAGCGTTGTGACTGGTCGGAGCGAGGCGATGGTTGATAAAATATCAACCGCTTTGCAGTTGAGTGTCTGTGAGACACTCAACCGTACGGTGGTTGTTTGTCAGTGTCTTAAGATTATAACGTCACGTGGTATGGAATATACAGCACGTGCTCCATTCATCACACGGTAAAGAATATACTTGGAATTAGATCCAGATACCAGTTCATAAATCCTACGAGTAGCTCCCTGGTTGGAGACTAGGTACAGGACCTTTGTCTGACCAGGGTACCCATTATGTAACCTCTGGAATCCTTACGACCAGTGAGGTCGTTAGCCTTAAGGGTTACGACCATGAAGATGTATGATATTTTATTATATATTAAAGTAATACATAGAGATTTTAATCTTCGTTAATGTCCAACTATCTTGGCAATTATTAATTGGAAGAAAATGCCTAATGTCTTCCTTAAGCATATTATATTCTTCAAATGCTTCAATAAACAAAGGCAGGTGGAACTGTCCTCTTATACCTAGATTTTGGAGTAGATTAGCCACCAAGATTTGTTGGTTTTTAGCAAAGGTGAATAGCATTAGGAGAGCATGGTGATTGTAGAACTTATGTACATTCTTCTTTAGAAGAGCATCATTCTATGTTTGTAAATTAAGAACTCCAAGACCCTCTTTGTTTTTTTGGTTTGCATACCAAATTCCACGCGGCTAAATTTCCACCTTTTGCATTTAAATTCGAACCCCTCCAAAGACAGTGTCTTTGAGCTCGATCAATATTATTAATGACTGTCACTGGGATCTTAAGTGAGCACATGTAAAAGGTTGGGAGGTGGGGGAGTACCGAGTTGATCATTGTCAATCACCCTCCATAAAAGAGATAAGCTGCGCAACTAGATAGTCTTCTCTCTACTCAATTAATCAGTGGCGAAAAATAATGTACTCTTGGCTGTGTTATTCCCAACGATAAACCCAAATAAGTGAAAGGAAGAGTACCAATTTGACATCCAAAGATGTTTGTCAGGGTAAACATTTTGTCATCAGTGACATTAATGGGCACTATAAATGATTTGTTATAGTTGACTTTCAATCCTGTGGAGAAAGCGAATGAATTTAATAGACCCTTCAAACAAAACAATTGTCTTGCATCATCTTCCATAATGACCAAGGTATCATCCGTATATTGAACTATAGGAAAATCCCCATCTGTTATCAACGTGATTGGTGCATCGAGGAAATGCCTTTTTTCTCCATTGGCACGTACATCCCCACGGCTTTCTGTTTCTTGGATCCCTATAAAACGAGGCTGGGAATTCCACTGTCGTGCATTATTCAAGCAGCATACAATAGCACAATCATTTTTATCAGGAACAGAAGCATTCTTGTTGTTTTCTCTTTGACCATGATCGGTGGAAACAACCCTCTTTCCTGTCCTGGTAGCCTGGTTCACGGCTTCCCAACTTTACAGAGTTTTCTCTGCACCTACTCCGTGCGTCCAGGCAGGAGCTAGTATTATTATTAGGGAAAGTTGGTTGGTCATTTCACCTGCGCTACTAACACTAGAATAGACGGAATGGTACAAAACCGAACGGAGAAAACTTTCGGTGGTAAAAAACTGAACGAAAATCTTTTGATGGTATTTTTCTAAAACATGTACTATGGAACCAATTATTTATTATTATTTACACAGAAACAAACAACTGGGAATGAACAAACACGTCCTAATCACATGCTCTCCGGCGCAGTTCTACACTTCTCACGTGTTATTCAGTATCATCCACTGATCCACCATACGGTCCGCTACAAGAAGTTCTTTGAAATGAGTCAGGGGTTCGCGTTTAGGTCGGCTCAAATTAGCACATCCTCCGATGGAGTGTAAGGCGTAGGGCGGAGCTAGATCTTATACCAAAATCTCCGATTCCGATAATGAAGTTCAGGATTCTTTAATTGCTACGGGCCGGAGTTCGCTTAGAAACTCTCAGGTTTTAAAAAAACTTCAGTGGTTTCGATCCATACTTCATTCGCTGACAAAAGGCAGGGAACATATTAGATTTGCTGTATATTAGGGTGCGTTTGGTTGGTGGGATGAGATTGAATAGGATGTGATGGTACAGGTAGGATGTGATCGTCCTGGATGAGATGATAAAGTATGGTGTTTGGTTGGTGGGATATGATGATACATGATTTTGTTTGGTTGGTGGGATAGGATGGACCTGGATGATTCAAGATGATGTTTGGTTTGATGAATGAGGTTGTATTTGGATTGCACTAAACTTTGAAATGTTATGACATGTGAGGTCCGCATGATATTTTTTGCGCTAAAATATGCCAATAGTAGTCTTGTTTTGTTGATTAAATAACAAGGAACATAATGGTTCAATCGAATCGCAAATCGGATACTCGGTTTAGGAAATATGGTTATTTAAAGCTTGTAAATTAAGCCGTCACGTCACCAAATACCTTGGAATTCGAGTGAACGGTGTGGTTCGGGATTTTTTCTCGAACGGGATGATACAGTATAAACATGGAATATTCATATTTCTTGAACCATTTCATCCCAAATGGTTTGGCTCCATTCAACCAACCAAACACATGAACAAGCTCATTTTCCGTACCGAATGGTTCAGAACCACTCCATTCAACAAACAAAACGCACCCTTAGATTGTAACTTGTGTGTACTGCCTGCAGAGAATATTTGTGCTTATCTTACCAGTCTGTAACAAATGGTCCTGAACTGGTACTTTTCTGGCTCACTCAATCAACACCCAGAGGCAAGATCTCAATCCACAACGTGGCCAGCCTTTTAGGACAGTAAATGATACGAAAAACACTGAGGGAGAGTGATGAGAGGAGGGTCTATGAGGTCAATCATTAAAGGGCAGAAGAACACAAAGGAAAAAAAAAAGGCTAAAGAGACGGGGGCATCCGAGTAATTTCAGAAGAAACAACAGACATCTTTACCATGTTCACTCCTACATCCAGATCTCACTTCACATGGGTAAAGGCGACGAAGTTTCGTTTGCGACTTCATTGTGATTCTGTCCAACTTTGTCATTTTACAATCATGTGGTCTGGACGAATGATCTACTACAAAGCACTGATATGGTATACCTGAAAGTAGATAATACCGACATGTTACTGTCATGAGTCCTAAATAATTCAGCTGGAAATGGGGACCTCTTTTGTAGATTTAATTGTGGACATGTACTAGTTTGGAACATCATAGGGAAGCACAGCTCAGCTCAGCTCATCTCAGCTCAGTTAAAGGAAAACTGCTCATTGCAATTGGCAAAGAATGCAAGAAGAGAATAGGTCATAAGAGGCAGAATCAAGAGTCTGTATGATGAAAATTTATTCAATACTTGAGCTATCAGAATACAGTGAACAAAGACAGGGAAAAAAAACTAATCGACTATAATAATGGTTCAACTATTCAATCTCCTTGGCCCATCCAATCGGGGAAGAAGATCAATTGGTCATAAAAGTGAACGCTTAAGTAAATCAAAGCACACTTCACGCTTCGATATCTATACCGGACTTATTACTGTGAAGCACAAGCTCCAAACTATCCACACAAACCAAACACAAGTAGTGGAGCCGCTCCTACTATCACAGCTCACGTTTTCTCTTCAAAGGAAGCAGCCTCTTCACCTTATCAGACTGTTTCTTCACCGATTCTTCAGCTTTAGCGCGGCGCCAACCGAGATGCGCCGATAACTTCTCCACTTCGACCTTCACCACATCCTTCCTCACTCCTATGTCAGTGATGTATCTTCCAGCACAGTACATCCCAGCTGTGACAGCAGCCATCCCCAGTGGACCAGCTGATAAGAGCCTGAAAGGAGTGGAGAGAAGAGCTGCCAATGGCACACCAATGGCGGAGGATGCTTGCCCACTCCTCCCAATGCCCGGTTCATCGACAGGCAGAAGACCGGTCTTGCAGTACAGCGCAAAGTCCTCGCAGTTGTTCTCAAACACGTCGTAGTTTCCAAACCCATTCTGGAGCAAATACATCGCCCTGTGCACTACAGTCTCTGGTGAGTCTGATTGGGCAATGGTGCAAGTGCCCCCACGCAGCTTTGCGAGGAAAACCGTCGGTGGCACGCCGTACTCGAAGCCGTAGAGGGAGCCATCGCGAAGGAAGCAGTCCAGGCAGGTCAGGATTACGCCGCTGTCAGGCAGCTGAAATCCGCAGTCCGGGAAGGTTGGGCATTCTGCTGAACCCTGTGAGATTAGGCTGGATATGGCGATGGCAGAGTCCAGACCTGCAGTTCCTGCTTCTTTCTTCCGTGTGAAATGGACCACCTTGTTCCCTCCAACGTAAATACCTGAAAGAGCCATACAATGTCTTGCATAAGAACATGGCATAACTTGCGAAAAATTCACTAGCTACGCTGCATTTGATCCAAGCGTAACCCAACCCATATAATTACGAGAAGAAATAAATTCTTTTTTATCGTCCTTTGTGAAATGCTGAATATGTAGTTGCCGAATTATGAGTAAACATACTCGATCCATGATCCACTTGAACCAATTGACTGGCCAAATTAAAGATTTAACAGGCAGATTGCTGGAAAGAATTGCAAGGGGCAAAAGGGGCAGGTAGCCATGTGGCGAACTACCCCATGTCCTTCCCTACATGTGTCAATGATCGAATTCTCTAGGAAGGACGTCCATAATGGGCACTGGGCAGGAAACAATGCCTACCAATCCAAGGCAAAAACGCCGGTCCCATGCCGTCCATGTAGCTAGCACGCAGCGACACGATGTACAATAGTCCTTTACGCTTCCAGGTGTAGATCAAAGGTCGGTGAAGTAAGAGAAATGGAAAGTGAAAGAGCCATGGTAACGCAGCTGGAAGAAGATGCATGCGGACAGCAAAGTGAAAAGCATGCAACTTTGATCACAGGTAAATAAAAGTAACTAAATGGATGTTAACAAAGTCGACACTGGAACACTGCCTATACTTATGGATAGTAACTAGCAGATAATCAGTTATACAAAAAAGGTTATGAGCTTGGACAGCTGGTGACTAGCAGTATTTTCTTGTTAACAAATACAGTGCAAAGGGCAACAGCATGCCTTCAAGGCCATTTGGATGGACAAATTCTGTCTGTGCCTAGCCTAACTCATGATTGCAAGAAGTAAAATTCAACAGATTACATAAAAATGTTTGGGATGTTTGTCATACTACTAGTTACTGCTGCCTTGAGCACCAAGCCATTTTTTTAATAGGAGCACCAAGCCAAAAATAAATAAATAATAGGAGCACCAAGCCAATTGGGACTTGGACAATACAGCTAGCTACGCGTCCTATACTGGTACAATACAAACCTACCATTGCTTGCAGTTTAGGACATGAGTACGACAAGGATGAATGGGGCCATTAGGGGTTCAGGACAGTGAGAAGATAACAGCAGGCGACTTGAGCATGAAAATTTCGGGCAATTCGACCAAGTGTGTAGGTGCTGTCACTGAATAATTCACAGCAATTCACTGCAAAATTTTGCTCGCAGCAGCAGCAGCTAATCTCCAACAGAGGAGAAGCAGAGTATGCATGAGCAAACAAAGAAAATACTGGTCTCAAGGAACACACCCGCGCCGCGGGAAACCCACACGATCTCTCTATCTAATTAGCCGGCCGGTCGAAAATGCAAATGCGGCAAGAAACATGACCAAGCCGCGCACAATTCACACGGTTCCCGCGAGATTCGGAAGGCGGAACGGAAGCGTAAGCGAACGGGTGCTCGCGCGCATACCGTGGTGGGAGTAGGTGTAGGCGGCGCGCCAGGTGTAGATGTGGTCGCCGGGCTTTATCTCTGAGCGCTCCACCCGGCGCGACAGCAGCCCCATCGCCGCCAAAAATGTGCTGCTCGTCGGTCCGGCCGTGAGCGAGCGGTGAGCGGCGAGCACGCAGGGAGTTGGTGCTATATGCTATCACTTGGAGATGGAGGAGGCGGCCATGATGTGAGTGAGAAGGTGGCAAGGGGTAAGGTGAGAGTGTCGCCGTCAGGTCGGGGAGCGCGAAGGCGTCGCTCTCCTCTCCTCTCCTCTCCTCTCGGCTCGAGCGAGGTAAGTGGGTGGGAATCGTGGGACTAGTTATCTTCGCGACCGACATGTGCGTGTCCTCGGGATTTGCGCGCGATCTTGGAAGGTGAATGAAGCCATGAAAGTGATGTACGTGCCCTTCTTTTTACTCCACTGGTAGAGAGTGTAATTTTCGAAGCTAATGTCTCGTCTGAAGAATGAAGAAAGGCGCGTGTCCTCCGTAATTTCTTCCCACGCTAATATCCCTCCCTCCTCTCTGCTTTGTGTAGTAGGGGGATCTCTATCTTTTCCCATTCAGCTAGCAGTCAGCGATCCATCATGACATGCTCCACCAAAACAAGTTAAAACGCAGCCCTCATGCAGCAAAGCAAGCAAAGAGCACACACGAGGTGGGGCACGGACCACCAAACCGCGATCGTACCTACACCAAACTTACGAACCCCGCCAAAAAAAAAAGCCCGTAACTGTTCTGACCGCCTGATCCAGATTTCTTGGATATCTTACCTTAACTAATAAAACAAGGAGTTTATCTCCGCACAACAGGACAATCGCCTCTCCATTCCACGCACGCCGATAGGTGGGCCTTGGCTGTCAGCCCTGCGCCTGAGTCCCGACGCCCCCCAAGTCACCGGTTCCCTCCGCTCAACCCCTCGCCCCGCTCCTCTCCCCGAGTACCCCTCCACCAATCCCTCTCTCTCCCGCGCGCGCGTCTCCACTCGTGCGATGGTGACGACGGCGACGTAATCCGCCGGCGACATACACTATTACAAAAAGGCTAATACTGGACGCCTCATCACAGACGGTTGACCAAAACCGTTTGTATTACATTCAATCACAGACGGTTTTGGTTTAGAGACCGCTGCGCATTCTTAGTGCGCTAAAACCGCTGCGTGAAGAGGTAATATCACGAGCGGTTCGTGTTGAAAACCGCTCGCGGCGTATCACGAGCGGTTTTTATTAACAACCGTCTGTGATAATGCTACATATCACAGACGGTTGTCAACAAGAACCATCTGTGAAACATCACAGACGGTTCTTAACAATAACCGTCTGTGAAATTATCACATATCACAGACGGTTTTCAACACGAACCATCTATGACAATATCGCTACAGCTCCACGGTGAGTTTCTTCATCGCCGTCGTCGTTAAATCGCCCATCCGCCGGTTCCCGTCGTCTCTTCGTCGCATCGATCCGCTTTGTCTCTTCGGCTCCCTGATGCGTCTCTTTGTCTCACGCTTCAAATTTATTCCTTGTTTTATAAAAAAGATCACCCGCCATCCAAGATGATCATCTCCACATACTTATAAAAAAAAAAGAAATGGCTGCCTCTTCCTTGTCGCCGGCATTGATGGCCTTCTGGGCGACTTGTCGAGCACCTATCTCGGTGTCGTTGAGCCGTCTTTGCGGAAGAACACTGTTTGATCAACAGTGTCTTCACTCTCTGCCGGCGAAGAATTTGTCGGAGCAGTGGCGCCACCTTCCGCCGTCTTGACATCCTCCTCCGCCGTGTCTTCCGGTGACCTCTCACTTCGGCGAGTTTACGCGTCATCGACGTAGTCCTCCAAAATGGCGTTGCATCGCCTCCAAGAGGCTTGCTGTCACTTGGATCTAAGATCGAGGCGGCAGATGCGGCGAGTCGAGTCGACGGTAGAGACCCTCAAGCAAGGAAGAGAGCATATGGGCTCAATTCTTCTTGGTTCAACAATCGAGGATCTTCGAGAGACACTGAACAAGCGCGTCGTGAGTGGGCGCATTCGAGCTTCATTCGATGATCGAGAACCGTCCGATGCCGACGCCATCGCTTATGAAGTATTGAAGACGGAGATAGCGACCTACCTCGCCACTAGAAAAACTTTGTTTATTTATAGGTTCCTACTTTTTTAATCTTTTAGTGTTTAACGGTACCATTTGTTTGGCCATATATATGAAAAATCCAAAATGAAAAAAAAAGTTTGGAGGTGAAGTTACTATATTAATTATATGTTGAATTATTGCTATATATATATATATATATATATATATATATATATATATATATATATATATATATATATATATATAGTTAAAGCAAATTTTAAAGATATTTAAATAACAATATTGACATATAAACATGTAATTTCTTCATGTCATGTAAGTGTATATACAAGATAAATATACTTGAGAAAAACCATATCACGGACGGTTCCATAATAGAACCGTCTGTGATAAGTCTCTTTATTAGTACGAGCCCGACCGCTAGGGTTTGCGCTCGCCCTAACTCTTGTCACTCCGCAGCTCCGCTAGGGTTTGCGCCCGCCCTAACTCGTCACTTCCCAGCGTATTTACTCCGTTCCCCTCCCCACCTCGACGCCACCGCTCGACCCTGTCGTCGCCGCCGCCCCCCGTCACATCGCCTGCACGGCCAGACACCACTCTCTGCTTGCACAAGATAGTAGTGTCTTGTGCGATGTCGGGTCGTCTCCACAACTATGGTGACGCCGCCACCAAGCCACTGGCTTGGCCCCGTGTCGCTTTGCACCACCATGGCTTGGTTCTCTGCTTTCGGCCTCTGCGCTCGGGTCTGGCCGATCTTTACTTTCCCCATCCTCCTCTCTAGATCTGTTAGCTTAATGTCTTGTGTTGAGTTTGATTTTTATGCTTGGGCCTTAAGTTGTGTCCTCGATGTTTGTGTGATTTATGCAAGGTGAAGGAGATGGATGAGGTTGTCTTTGGTGGTGGGGTCGCGACGTGGTTGCGCTGCACTGAGGTAACCCTACCTTACTCCCTCTCTGTCTCTACCCCCCTTGCTCTGTGATGAAAATGGCTAGTGCTCTGCGATGGATGCCGAGGGCTACTACTGGTGTGGTGGCCGGGTTTGGACACCCTTGCTTTGTGATGTCAACGAGGGCTATTGGTGTATGTGCATTCTATGCATCTTGCTTAGTTCATCTTTGTGGGTTCGGATGGGGCTTGATGTGTTATGACTTATTGGGTATGAGTCGTTGATATGTTATATTGTTATGAGTTATGACTTATTCGAAGTGTCAAGTGTTGTGCTGCTATTGATAGTGGAAACTTGCTTGGTGAACCATGGGTCGTTGATATGTTATATTGTTATGAGTTATGACTTATTCGAAGTGTCAAGTGTTATGCGCTATTGATAGTGGAAACTTGCTTGGTGAACTATGGGTTTGTTGATATGTATGATTGATGATTTGTAAAAATAGATGTATAAAATGTGTGATATGTATGTTATGACTTATTTGTCGTTTTGTCATTTTGTCATTTTGTCAAGATGTCATCTGTTGCTTCTCGCCATTCATTTCACATTTATGCGTATAGCTTGTGTTCATGCAGTCAAGTTCTCCTACCTTGCGTCCTAGATGCGTCGTCCTACCATTCCATTCCTAATCTCTTCTCTATAAAGTCTCCAGCGGTGGTACGCTTGTGCCTTTAAAACCGCATTATATATATATATATATATATATATATATATATATATATATATATATATATATATAATGTATTGTTACGTAGTCCTCGGCCACTTTAGGAATCGCGTCCCATCACATGAGGAAGAGGAGATAGCAATCACGAGCAACCTCATTGAGCCAGATTTTAAATTTAAAAATGCAATTTGCTGGATAGCGTCGGGACATCCAATTACTTGGTTGCTAATACATGATGCCATTTCCGACTTCGCGTAAAGCGGCCGAGGGCTAGGAACAATAGAAATATAATATATTTATGATGCCGTTTTAAAGGCACAAGCGATCCTTTAACTGCTGGCTTTATAGAAAAAGTCATCACATCTGATTTGACCACAAACCGCATGATATATAGTCATCACTGAGCGGTTTGTGGTGAGACCGCTCGTGGTGTATAGTCATCACGAGACGGTTTTGTGGTCGAGACCGTCAGGATGTATAGTCATCACAAGCGGTTTGTGGATGAGACCGCTCAGTGATAGTATGCATCATGAGCGGTTTGAAAACCGTCTGTGATGACCTCATGCATCACTGACCCATAAACTCAGACGGCTCAAGAAACCGTCTGTGATGACGTTTTTGAACCGTCTGTGAAGGCCTTTTCTATAGTAGTGCTACGCCCTTAGCCTCCTCTCACCATCGCTCCTATTTGCCAATCCATCGTGTGCTACCGTACCGCGCCGCCTCCACTGTCCAGCTGCTGGTGGAGAAGGCAAGCGGCGCTTGTAGTGCACTCCTTTTCAAACTCGACACCCGCCGCCCACCTCCTGGCCCTTTCTAGCTGCCGCCCGTAAGCGGTGTTGCTACCACCTTCACCGAGCCCTCTAGATCCAGTTAGGATCGAGAGACCGTGCGGCCACCCCCAAACTCTAGAGAGGCGTCACACTGCCTCCACCCTCCCCCAACTCTCCACGACGTGAGAAACCGATTAGGATGTCATAGCCTGCATGCCACCATCGAACCCGCTGGAGAGGGGCACTACTACAAAAAGGCTAATACTGGACGCCTCATCACAGACGGTTGCCCAAAACCGTCTGAATTACATGCAATCGCAGACGGCTTTGGTTTTACGACCGTTTGTGTTACTGGTTGCGCTAAAAACCGTCCGTGAAGAGGTAATATCACAGACGATTCACGTTAAAAACCGTCTGTGAAGTATCACAAACGGTTCTGAACAATAACCGTCTGTGATATTACTAAGTATCACAGACGGTTTCAACAAACAACCGTCATAGACGGTTTTAATAATGAACCGTCTGTGATATGAGACCATATTACCGACGGTTCCATAATAGAACCGACTGTGATAAGCCTCTTTATTAGTAGGAGCCCGCTAGGGTTTGTGCTCTAACTCGTCACTCCCCAGCGCCCTTACTCTCGTCCGTTCCCCTCCCCACCCAAGTGACCCCGTCGCCGACGCCGCCATGCATTCTTCCCGTCACCGACGGTTGTGACACCATGGTTCACTGCACAAGATACTCGTATGATAAGAGTGTCTTTTTCAGTGTCACCGTTGTGCCACAGCCTCTGATGACGCCACAAGACCTTCCCTCTTCCTCCCCAACAGCGTCGCGACCACAGCTACCTCTCCCCCATGATGTCGAGGTAAGACAGATCTATCACCTATTGATTTGTGTTGTTGGTATTCATGTGAACCGAGCTCCTCCTCCCTCTCGCCACCTCCGCACCTCCGAATCAAGCTCCCTCCTCCTGCTGGCTGCGGATCAAGCTCCATCCTCCTCGGCTTGCTGCGCCACCTAGCTCCTCCTCCTCTCTGCCACGGCTCGGCTCCTCCTCCCTCTGCTTGGCAGGCTCATTCGCTTCTTGGACCTCCCTCGCCCTCCAACCTCTTCGTTCTCCCACTAACGCGTAAGTCCCTTCTTGTCTTCTTGATATTGTGCGTTGTTGGTTGATCTTGATGGTGATGGCCATTGGCCGAGCCCAGATGCTAAATGTGTAATACATACATACATGAAGAGAAGTGTAAATGTGTAATACATACATGTAGAGAGAAGTAGAGAAATCATAAATATAAATGAATGCAATGATTGTGCACTTGTGCTGATTGCTGAATGAGTGAATTCAGAATTGTAAGTGTTGTCTGCTATTGAAGTATTGGGCTATTGATATGTATGGGTTGTTGTCTATTGATATGTTATATTATTATGAGTTATGACTTATTCAGAAGTGTCAAGTGTTGTCTCTTCTATTGATATGTATGGGTTGTTGATATATTATGACTTATTGGGTTGTTGATATGTATGGGCTGTTGATATGTTATATTGTTATGATTTATGACTTATTTAGAAGTGTCAAGTGTTGTCTGCTATTGATAGTGGAAACTTGCTTGGTGAACCATGGGCTGTTGATATGTATGATTGATGATTTGCAAAAATAGATGTATAAAATGTGTGATATGTATGTTATGACTTATTGTTGATTTGTCATTTTGTCAAGATGTCATCCGTTGCTTCTCGCCATTCATTTCACCTTTGTCTGTGTAACTATGTTCATGCCGGTCAAGTTCTCCTACCTTGCGTCCCAGGTACATCCTACCATTCCATTCCTAATCTCTTCTCTATAAAATCTCCAAGCAATGGCTACTTGTGCCTTTAAAATCAGCATCATATATATATATTGTTCTAAGTCCCTCAGCCACTTTCGAGGGGTCGTCCATGCAGCATGAGGAGGATGAGACAACAGCCACGAGCAATTTCATCGAGCTCGTGCAAGTTTAAGAAGCACGACTGCCAGGAGAGCGTTAGGACATCCAATTACCTGGTTGCTGATACATGACGCCACTTCCTAGTCGGAGTACCTACGCGTCCATGTCACTTTCTTAAACATATGTTTAGAAAGTGGCTCCTCATATTGAGTACCTCCTCATCCTGCGTGGGCGACCCCTTGAAAGTGGTGAGAGGGCTAAGAATATATATATATATATATATATATATATATATATATATATATATATATATATATATATATATATATATATATATATATATATATATATATGATGCTTTTAGAGGCACAAGCGGTCATTGCTTGGAGGCTTTATAGAGAAAAGTCATCACAGACGGTTTTAGCTACAAACCGTCTATGATATATCAGTCATCACAGACGGTTTCAGCCACAAACCGTTTGTGACAGTATACATCACAGATGGTTTGAAAAATGTTTGTGATGACCTCATGTCATCACTGACCCATAAACTCAGATGGCTCACGAAACTGTCTGTGATGACGTTTTTTTAACCGTCTATGAAGACCTTTTCTGTAGTAGTGGGGCCTTCTCCTTCTTGGTTCTTTGGGCTCAGATGCTATGGAAAGCGGCATGAGGAGGCGGCGGAGGCGGAGGCGACATGAACGTTCTTCCTCCCCCTCTCCCAGGATGAGCAGAAGCCGCCTCCCCGTCCCAACCTACCCATTCTCGCAATCACCTCCCCACCCTCCCCCATTTTCCTCACCTCTCCTCTCTCGCACGCTTGCCTCTTTTGCATCCAGCTATCTTATGTCACCAACATACATAATTGATCTTTTGATTGTGATGATAATTTCAGTGGGAGGCTGGGAGCTCTAGATGTGCCCGTTCATAAAGCTTCAAGAATTGTAGTTGCGGAACATATTATGGTAACAAAATATCTATTTGACATTCATTTGTATCCTTCACATGATGAGTATACATTACCTAAAATTATTTAGTGCAAATTATGTATTTTTGTTGCAACTTGCACGAACACCCTGTTAGTAGAATCATTTACGGAATTCCTAAATATATGTTGACAGCTTTTTACATGCAAAACAGTCGTTTTTCTGTTCATTGGATGTGCTTTTAGATGGTGCGTTGACCGGTCGTCTTGGTTCGCATCTATTCGAACGAAACCCATTTACCTGGTATCTTTTTCGGACAGGGTTTCATTTTGAAATTCATTTTCCTCGATGCTCGCATTGCTACTTTGTTTTTCAGTGATGATTGTGGCTTCTTTGTTATGAAGTTTATGGAACTCTGTAATCCAAGGGTTATTCTACCGAATGAGTTCTCTCAAGTAGATATTCTAAATATTAGGATTCTATATGCCAATCGCCTGTTTTTCGATCCTTCCAATGTTGTTTTGAAATCTGAGTCCAAAGATTTGGTTACAAAATTTTCTGTGAGGCATGTCAGATGGTTATATCTATTATACCCTTCAGATATATGTTCTTTTTTGTGTGTAATTTCATATTAATCCTAATTAGTTTTGGTTACAAAATATTATTTTAAGTTTTCCTTTGTTTTTATAGTAATGTAGTTATATTAATTTGTTTTGTAGGTTTATTGGCCATCTCCTGGTTGCAGAATTTAGATTTTCATCTCTCTATGTCGCAATGATCCCGAGTACTCTTGTGTAGTAGGAGACATTTGATTCCATGTATAGTTCCTGATATTGATTTGCTAGATCATGAGTTTGTTCATGTGAAGTATAGTATCGTGCAGTAGATGTTTTCCTTAATAGATTTTGGTTGAGATCTGTCCTGTGTTCCCGATATTGTAATAGATGGATGTGATCTGTCTTGTTTTCCTCAATATAGTTTGTAATATTGTAATAGATGTTTTCCTCAATAGACTTTACCATTTCAAATTGTAATCGAGATTTGTAATTTGTTCTTCAAATTTGTCATGCAAATCACAGCACATGGTAGTACATCATTCAACTGTAATCTACCTATTACATATAAAATTTGATAAATCGTTACAAAGTCTGTAGCATTACTAAATGTTGTAGTTACATTCTCTGGAATGTATACTACTACTTTGTGAATGATTGAGTTTGACTTGATTTCTTCAATTTCTTTTCTTTGCTTCCTGAAGTGCACCTTGGGCTGTCTTCAATTTCTTCATCTTTCTTCATGAAATTAATCTTTCGATCCTACAATGTAAATTAGTGGATTATGTCAGTATCATTATTATTTCCAAAAGGCATTTGGTATGTCAACATCTCAGTGTACCATGGGTAGTCATGTTGGTATTCTGTTGCATGTTTTTCTTTGGAAGATTCAACTCAACGTTCTTGAATGGGCATCTTGCAAAAGTGTGATATGTTGCTCCGCAATGTCTGCATTGATATTTCTTTGTTTTTGCGCACTTTACTTTCTCTCTGATTGTTTTGAATCTTTTTGTTGGCCTCCCTTTTTTTGAGTAATATCTGGATCTTGAATATGTGCTTCCAAATTATCTTGAGCTACAATAGATGATTCTGGAGCAATGCTTTCATGAATTCTTTGTTTTGTTGTGATAATGCAATACCCCGATTTGGTTGCGAGGCAGAAGCTTGATAACTTAGTTAAATCCAAGTTAAGGGTGGATTTGTGCAGCTTTTATACCCTGCCCTGGGCTTGGGCCCTTGGCCAACAAGCCCAAGAAGATGGCCGAAAGGCCCATGGAGGGGCAGCCATGAGATCCAAAGGGGGGGGAGGCTCTTGCCCTAGCCCTCTCCCAATTGCTACGCCTCATCCCCTCCTGGCCGCCGCCCTGTGCCTCATCTCCTCCCTGCGCCCCTCTCTCCTCCATTGGTAGCAGCCAGCTCCTCTCTCCTCCATTGGTGGCAGCCAGCTCCTCCCTCCTCCTTTGGTGCCGCCGCCTCTCCCTCCTCCACTGGTGCCGCCGGCCAAGCCAAGGAGGAGTAGTCGGGAGGCCGTCTCACGCGTCTCCTAGAGTATCATCTCACATCCCTACTGTTTGTTCAGTTCGTTCTTGGTAAAGATTAGTTTTTGATTCGTCTATAGTGCTGTGTTTAGAATCAGATTGCTATTCTCTGTTGTGCGTTGTTTTTCGTTTAGATCAAGGCTGAATTAGGATTTGTGATCTCTTAGAGAGTTGTAGATTATTTTGTCAGGTTTTCATAGCTTTTGAGTTCACCTGAATCTGAGTTATGGTTTGAGAGTTACGGCTAATTGTTTACTGCTGTCCAGAACCCCGGTTAATTCTCAGCAGTCACCTTGCGTAGCAAATTGAACGTTGTTAAGATCCGAATCAGGAATCCTCCCTATTATGAACATTATATATTATTATCTTAGATTTCCATAGCCACTAAGAACACCTAATTCGGACATATGGATCAAAAGTTATGATAGTTTCAATCTTGCTGCCCAAAATTTTGACGAGATTAATCTGTTGATTTGTCTCTTGAAATATGTTTATGTTAGAAGCAAATTCAGGGTTCCCACCCAACTAGAATATTTTAGAAAATTTCATAACCTTTCCAGAATGTTAAAGAATGCCTTAATCGGAGTTGTAGATCAATAGTTGTGTTATTTCCTTTATCGCTGTGCGTTTAAATCGGACAGAATCATCTTTCATGTTCAGCTGCCAGTTAGTATATTTTCTTGGCTGATTTGGGTTATCTCCCCAACTAGGTTTTCGTATATATATTTGTTAAGTTTCCATAGGAGCTAGGCTTATCTCGTTCCGAGTCCCAGATCGTTAGATACGAGTGATTTCGTGCTGCTGTCCAGAATCGGTTCCATGATCGTGTCATCTGTTTTGATTAGATCTAATTAGTTAATTGTGGGTTGTCGGAAGGCTTTGTAGAACGTTAATGGAAGCGTCCTGTTATATGTTGTTCTTATTTCGAGTATATATTGTGTAGACGGAGAGGCTTGAGTTTAGGAGCACCGCCATTGCCTTACTAACAATGCCGCATGCAAGGCGTGTACTTTAATGTTCTTATAATTATAAAATGTTGAATGTCTGATGTTGGTATTGTGTTTCTAAGATCCATGTTAATATTTAATGTTCATATTCATTCCATATGTGTTACCTCCATGATTAGAGAGCATGTCTTTTCAATATTCATATTTCATTCCATGCATCCACTATTCATGTTTCATCCACGGGAGTGGATTAATAAGACCCATCAATTCCAGTATGGGCACGTAAGACTCACCATTTCAATGTGGGCAGTTTGGGACACCCGTATGAAACGTTCTTCATACGGGACTTGGATCCCCGTATTTTGTTAAATGCGGGCTTAGGTGAACACCGACGGGTGTGTCACCAAAGAATACCCCAGATATGCATGTGTGTAGTCCCTTTCATTTCATCCAATTCATTCATTTCATCCATTCAAATATTCGTTCTGTAATTTATTCATATTCTTCAATGAAGTTGTCATGATCATGGTTGTTGTATGTACCATTTATTTACTGTACTTGCTGAGTCTCGGACTCACTCTTGCGTTGTTTGTTTTTTTAGGTGATCATTGAGGTTGGCTCTATTGGGAGGGAGTAGGCACGCACTACTCATTCACTTCACCTTAATCAAGTCCATGATTACGTTTTAGTTCTATTTTTTATTCATTCGTTAATTGATAAGCTGTAATAAATAAAGTTGGCTGTGGTTGATAACCTCTTCCGCGTTATGATTGAATTAGTACTGCGTGTGATCTTGATCATCCTTTTGTTAATTGCTTGAATTCAGACTATACTCCTGTTATGGTACTGTCAATTATTGATTCCTTTATTGTCTTGATTTATATGACTGTTGGAACCTTCGGTGTAGTTAACTATAGAGAGGAGGTTCTGTTGAAATTTAGAATTTTTGTCTTACATTTCGATTCTGTTTCATGCTAGATTATTTTTAGGTGACACCTTGGCTTTCGAATAGCCAAGGTGTTACAGTTGGTATCAGAGCGGACTTTAGGTCCATAGTTAATAGAAATTTATTAAAATGACACACTGTGCACAGTAGGTGGGATGGGTAATTCATTGTTTCCGCATTTCCATTGTTATGTTTCATCTGTTGAGCAATTGTTGGTTTGTTTCTGTGCTTCTAGTACTGTTAAGCTAAATGTTTAGTTTTATATGCTTTGGTGTTCTTAGATGGCGAGAGATAGAGGCAATGGTCGTGGAGCGGCCCGTGGCCGTGGTCATCCACCGGGCCGTGGCTGTGGTTGTGGACGCGGTCCGGCTGTGTCTTCATCTTCGTCTGAGGAGTCTCCCGGTGCTGCCGCTGAGGGGGTTGCCTCAGCCGCTCAACCGGCCGCAGGCTCGAGGCAGCGTCCGCCATCATTCGAGAATCTTGGAGGAGAACCAGAACTCACAACAAATGCAGTGACCATTCTGCTGCAGTTGACTAGTCATTGAACTCTGCTGCAGCAGCAATTCCACCCGAGGCTAGGATGAGTCTCCGCGAGTGGATGTCACTTCGTCTGGACACCTTTGACAGGCGGTGCCGGTTGTTGCCGCAGATTGGTTGCGATACATGGAGAGGCGATTCGGTGCCTTAGAGATGACTTCGGCAGAAGAAGCGCGGTTCGTAACCTTTCAACCAAGGGCCAAGCCGATATCTGGTGGGAAGGGTTCTATTCGCTAGAACCCGGTCACGAGGACCATCACTTGGGAGGTATTCGTGGAAGCGATTCAGACAAAATCCTATCCGGATTCCTTTGTTGAGAGGATGGAGCGATCATTGCCGACATTTGTTCAAGGGAAGATGTCGATGTCGAGTATGAGATCGATTCAACAATCTGCACGCTTTGTACCAGCAGGTGGCAATGATGATCGGAAGAAGGCCAAGAGGTTCCGAGGGCCTCATTAGAGTATCGCCACGTCCCGGGGCAATGGTCGTGATTTCACTCGTGGTCGAAAGGTGTTAGGGAATGGAGCCGAGAGAGATCTTTCTTCTCGAGGCGGTGCTAGTGGCCCCTGTCCTTGCTTTGGTGGTTCGGTGGTGGCGAAATGAGTTTTGGTGGGGTGGGTCTTCTTAGCGACCGCTCCCAAGAGGTTTCGAAGTCGACATACCGTCTGCTCAAAGATGGCGATCTTCCTCATCGGCGCCACGTTCTTCGTCATCCACACTTCAGATGCGTCTTGCTCCAGGTCAAGGTATGAAATGCTTCAGGTGTGGTGGAGAGCACCGGGCATCAGAGTGTTCTTTCAAAGGGACATGTCGTCAGTGTGGCCGGGAAGGTCACAAGTTGTCAGTATGTAAACAGAACCCAGCGAGCATTATCAAATGGGAGTTAGTCCTAGTAGCGTCTTCTTCCAGTGCTCCTCGGGGTTCAGTTCAGACCCTAACTGCTGTTCCTGCACATCAGTTTTCTTCAGGATGGGCTCCTTCTGCAGTATTTACTCCTGCACCTCTTGCGGGTTCTCTGAACCCGTTAAAATCTACACCATCGCTGTTCACTTCACTGCTGCGCCTTCTGTTCACCCCTCACAGAGTGCTGGCGCATCTTCTGCTCCGGCACCACCGGGAGTCTACGCCATGCCTACTCTTGCGACTATGGGTCGTCCTGATGTGGTGACAGGTACTTTGCTAGTCGATTCGCATGAGGCTTTAGTTCTCTTTGATTCTGGGGCTACCTATTCTTTTGTGTCTCTGGAGTTTGCTAGAAGGGCGGGTTTGAGTTTGCAGCGTATTTCTGAGTCTGTGGTAGTCAGTTCTCCAGGGGGTCTTATTTCTAGCTCTATAGCATGTCCGGGCTGTTCTATCACTATTGATGATGAGAACTTCATTGCTAACCTTATGGTAATTCAGCTGTCACCGTTCAACGTTATTCTGGGCATGGACTGGTTATTCAACTACCGTGCCAAGATATATTGTTTCTGGAAGACGGCGACTTTGCAAGGCCTGTCCGGGGAAGAACTGGTGTTTCAGGGCAGTGCATCGTCTGATTCCTTATTCGTATTGGCTAGTTTGCTTCCCAGACTTCGGGCCTCAACCATTGGGTTGCTTTGGTCTCTCAGCGAGAAGACTGATTCTTCACTGCGTATTGAGGAGATTCCTGTGGTGAATGAGTTTCCTGATGCCTTTCCTGTGGAGCTTCCTGGGATGCCTCCAGAGCGGAAAGTGGAGTTCCGGATTGATCTTATTCCGGGAACTCGACCTATCTCAATGTCTCCATACCGTTTGGCACGACCCTTCCAAGAGGAGTTGAAGAAGCAATTGGATGATCTGTTGTCCAAGGATATGATTCGGCGTAGTGTTTCGCCGTGGGGAGCGCCTGTACTCTTTACTAAAAAGAAAGATGGTAGTTGACGTATGTGCGTGGATTATCGGGCTCTTAATCAGGCTACTGTGAAGAATAAATATCCTTTGCCCCATATTGAGGATCTCTTTGATCAACTGAAGGGAGCTAAAGTATTATCTAAGATTGACCTTCAGTTAGGTTATAATCAAATTCTAGTTCGGGAGCAAGATATCGAGAAGACGGCTTTCTCTACGAGGTATGGTCATTATGAGTATAAGGTTATGTCTTTTGGACTGACTAATGCACCTGCAGTTTTCATGGAAGCCATGAACAGTATGTTGCACCAATACCTTGATGATTTCGTTGTGGTATTCATCGATGATATTTTGATCTATTCCAAGACGGAAGAGGAACATGGTCAGCATTTGAGGTTGGTTCTCGAAACTTTAAGAGAGAACCAATTTTGTGCCAAGCTGAAGAAATGTGAATTCTGGATTTCTGAAGTTGGGTTTCTGGGCCATGTAATCAACCAAGAGGGCATTTCAGTTGATCCCAGCAAGATCTCAATAGTGGTAGAATGGAAGAGGCTGACCAATGTCAAGGAAGTGAGGAGTTTTCTGGGTTTAGCTGGCTATTACCAGCGCTTCGTGGAGGGTTTCTCAACCATTGCTAGACCGTTGTCTCAATTGACACAGAAAGGTGTCAAAGTTCAGTGGTCGGACGCGTGTGAGCGCAGCTTTTGTACTTTGAAAGATAGATTGGTGACCGCTCTAGTTCTTACTCTTCCCGAGCCTGGGAAGCGGTTCACTATTTATTCAGATGCGTCTATAGTTGGGCTTGGTTGTGTGCTCATGTAGGATGGCAAGGTGATTGCCTATGCATCGAGGCAGTTGAAGAAACATGAGCAGAATTATCCTACTCGTGATTTAGAGCTTGCAGCAGTGGTTCTTGCTTTGAAGATCTGGCGCCATTACTTGTACGGCGAATCTTGTGATATATTCACTGATCACAAGAGTCTGAAATACATCTTTACCCAGAAAGATTTAAACCTGAGACAGATGAGGTGGTTAGAGTTGATAAAGGACTATGATCTCACCATTCAGTATCACTCGGGCAAGACGAATGTCGTAGCAGATGCCCTGAGTCGCAAGGCAACACCTCCCACTCTCAGCTGTCTTATTGCTGATTTTGAGCGTATGGATATCTCCTTTTGCTTTGCGGGTACCATCCAGACTGAGACTCGGTTGCTTCTTGAGTCAGCCATTCCAGAGCGAGTGCAGGAGGCACAACAATATGATCTGATGCTCCAGCGAGTGAGGAAGCGCATAGATGAGGGCAAACAAGGCCACTTCAGTGTAGATGATTCTGGTGCGTTGAGATTTAAAGGCCGCCTCTGTGTGCCACAGGAGGCTCAAGTCAAAGATGAGATTCTGAGAGAAGCACACCATACTCCATATACCGTACATCCTGGTGAGACCAAGATGTACAAGGATTTGAAGAAGAGTTTCTGGTGGAAAAGGATGAAGGTCGACATTGCTCAGTATGTAGCATCTTGTGGAGTTTGCCAGCGGGTCAAGGCTGAGCATAAGCGACTAGCAGGTTTGTTGCAACCTTTGGAGGTTCCAGTTTGGCCATGGGATGACATCTCTATGGATTTCGTAGTTGGTTTACCTCGCACACAGCGAGGGAAGGATACTATTTGGGTCATAGTGGATCGGTTCAGTAAGTCTGCACATTTCATTCCTATTCGTACGACTAATTTAGTGAGTGATTTGGCTTCTATCTATGTGCGAGAGATAGTGCGGTTGCACGGGGTACCCAAGACCATTGTTTCTGATCGAGATGCCAAGTTTGTCTCTAAGTTTTGGGAGAGTTTACAAGGTGCATTGGGCACACAGCTCCGTCTTGGTACCGCATTTCACCCCCAAACAGATGGTCAGTCTGAACGCACTATTCAGACACTGGAGGATATGCTAAGGTGTTGTGTTATGTCTTGAAAGGGAGGTTGGGAAGACCACCTAGCTTTGGCAGAGTTCGCCTATAACAACAGTTACCACGCTAGCATTCGAGCTGCACCATTTGAGGTCTTGTATGGACGAAAGTGTAGGTCCCCTTTGTGTTGGGATGCAGTCGGTGAGTGGGCAATTTTGGGCCCTGTTTGGGTACAGCAGACTGTGGATAGAGTGGCAGAAGTTAGGAAAAATCTGTTAGCCGCTCAAAGTAGGCAGAAAAGTTATGCTGACGTAAGAAGACGAGAATTGGAGTTCGAAGTGGGGGACCAGGTACTCCTGAGAGTGTCGCCCACTAAAGGCATTGTGTGTTTTGGCACTAAAGGTAAACTTAGTCCAAGGTACATTGGACCATTTCCGATCACGGCGCGAGTCGGGAAATTGGCCTATCGCTTGGATCTTCCAGATTCCATGCGAGGGGTACACAGTGTTTTCCATGTTTCCATGCTGAGGAAGTACCTGAGAGATCCAGAACATGTGATTCCATTGGAACCTTTGATAATGGAGCAAGACCTTACCTTTGAGTCTCGGTCGGTGAAAATTCTAGAGAAGTCAGAGCGGGTTCTGAGGAACAAGACTTTGAAGTATGTCAAGATCCTTTGGTCTCATCAGACTGAGAGAGAGGATACTTGGGAACTAGAGTCTCGCATGCGCGAGCAGTATCCGGACTTGTTCACTTCAGGTGCGTGTTCTTCGTTTTTAATTTTCAAGCCCTGGATTCCTTTTTTGTAGATCAGCGTTTAGATTCAGGGTCGAATCCTGTTAAGGGGGGTAGAATGTAATACCCCGATTTGGTTGTGAGGCAGAAGCTTGATCACTTAGTTAAATCCGAGTTAAGGGTGGATTTATGCAGCTTTTATACCCTACCCTGGGCTTGGGCCCTTGGCCAACAAGCCCAAGAAGATGGCCGAAAGGCCCATGGAGGGGCAGCCATGAGATCCAAAGGGGGGGAAGGCTCTTGCCCTAGCCCTCTCCCAATTGCTGCGCCTCATCCCCTCCTCGTCACCAGGCCTCATCTCCTCCCTGCGCCCCTCTCTCCTCCATTGGTAGCAGCCAGCTCCTCTCTCCTCCATTGGTAGCAGCCAGCTCCTCCCTCCTCCTTTGGTGCCGCCGCCTCTCCCTCCTCCTTTGGTGCCGCCGCCTCTCCCTCCTCCACTGGTGCCGCCGGCCAAGCCAAGGAGGAGTATTCGGGAGGTCGTCTCACGCGTCTCCTAGAGTATCATCTCATATTCCTGCTGTTTGTTCAGTTCGTTCTTGGTAGAGATCGGTTTTTGATTTGTCTATAGTGCTGTGTTTAGAATCAGATTGCTGTTCTCTGTTGTGCGTTGTTTTTCGTTTAGATCAAGGCTGAATTAGGATTTGTGATCTCTTAGAGAGTTGTAGATTATTTCGTCAGGTTTCCATAGCCTTTGAGTTAACCTGAATCCGAGTTATGGTTTGAGAGTTACGGCCAATTGTTTACTGCTGTCCAGAACCCCAGTTAATTCTCAGCAGTCACCTTGCGTAGCAAATTGAACATTGTTAAGGTCCGAATCAGGAATCCTCCCTATTATGAACATTATAGCTTATTATCTTAGCTTTCCATAGCCGCCAAGAACACCTAATTTCGACATATGGATCAAAATTTATGATAGTTTCAATCTTGCTGCCCAAAATTTTGACGAGATTAATCTGTTGATTTGTCTCTTGAAATATGTTTATGTTAGAGGCAAATTCAGGGTTCCCACCCAACTAAAATATTTTAGAAAATTTTATAACCTTTCCAGAATGTTAAAGAATGCCTTAATCGGAGTTGTAGATCAATAGTTGTGTTATTTCCTTTACTGCTGTACGTTTCGTCGGGACAGACTCTATCTTTCATGTTCAGCTGCCTGTTAGTATATTTCCTTGGCTGATTTGGGTTATCTCCCCAACTAGGTTTTCGTAGATATGTTTGTTAAGTTTCCATAGGAGCTGGGCTCACCTTGTTCCGAGTCCCAGATCGTTAGATATGAGTGATTTCGTGCTGCTGTCCAGAATCAGTTCCATGATCGTGTCATCTGTTTTCAGATTAGATCTAATTAGTTAATTGTGGGTTGTTGGGAAGGCTTTGTAGAACGTTAATGGAAGCGTCCTGTTATATGTTGTTCTTATTTTGAGTATATATTGTGTAGGCGGAGAGGCTTCAGGTTTAGGAGCACCGCCATTGCCTACTAACGCGTCGCATCGCGGAAGGCAATACTTTAATATTTTTATAATTATAAAATGTTGAATGCCTGATGTTGGTATTGTGTTTCTAAGATCCATGTTAATATTTAATGTTCATATTCATTCCATATGTGTTACCTCCATGATTAGAGAGCATGTCTTTTCAATATTCATATTTCATTCCATGCATCCACTATTCATGTTTCATCCACGGGAGTAGATTAATAAGACCCATCAATTCCAGTATGGGCACGTAAGACCCACCATTCCAACGTGGATAGTTTGGGACACCCGTATGAAACGTTCTTCATACGGGACTTGGATCCCCGTATTTGGTTAAATGCGGGCTTAGGTGAACACCGACGGTGTGTCACCAAAGAATACTGCATATATGCATGTGTGTAGTCCCTTTCATTTCATCCAATTCATTCATTTCATCCATTCAAATATTCGTTCTGTAATTTATTAATATTCTTCAATGAAGTTGTCATGATCATGGTTGTTGTATGTACCATTTATTTACTGTACTTGCTGAGTCTCGGACTCACTCTTGCGTTGTTTGTTTTTAGGTGATCATTGAGGTTGGCTCTATTGGGAGGAGTAGGCACGCACTACTCATTCACTTCACCTTAATCAAGTCCATGATTACGTTTTAGTTCTATTTTTATTCATTCGTTAATTGATAAGTCGTAATAAATAAAGTTGGTCGTGGTTGATAACCTCTTCCACGTTATGATTGAATTAATCTTGCGTGTGATCTTGATCATCCTTTTGTTAATTGCTTGAATTCAGACTATACTCCTGTTATGGTACTGTCAATTATTGATTCCTTTATTGTCTTGATTTATATGATTGTTGGAACCTCCGGTGTAGTTAACTATACAGGGGAGGTTCTGCCGAAAGTTAGAATTTTTGTCTTACATTTTGATTCTGTTTCATACTAGATTATTTTTAGGTGACACCTTGGCTTCCGAATAGCCAGGGTGTTACAGATAATTTGTTGTTCTTCATGCTGATTACTATTGGAATTGAGTTTGCTCTGCAATCTTGTCAATTCTTCCATCAGGTAATCATATGAACCTTCTGATTTTGATCCTTGTGATGCCAAATCTGCAAATCTTCTAGATAGGACATTGAATCTTAGAGTTGAATTATCAACAACCGATTTATTTCAATCTTTCTTTCTAATTTCTTCTCTTTCTTTCTTCATCTGTCAATGAAATACTTATCATGTATTTTTCCAATATTCAGTTGCAGAAGAACTCGGAGTATATGTGAGCATAGCAGACCATCTTTTTGAAACATTGCACATATGCAACTGTAATTCTCATTAGGTAAGTCAACAACGACAATGTACTTTCTTGACCTTAATTCTTTTCTCTTGTTATTTAAAGCTTGGAAAACTTCATATGTCTTCTCTTGGTCAGTCTCTAATACCTGTAGCCTTGTTGTGTCTTTCAATTGGAATTGGAATTTCTTGAATTTTTTTAGATTGTACACTTATGCTGCTTGTTCTTTGACTATAGTTTCTTTGGCTTTTTTTGTTCTTGATGCTGTGCAGATGCAGTTGAAGCAGGGAGCATTTGTATGTTGTCTTAGTTGAACAAGAGTGTTGCCAAAAGTTTTCCAACAAGTTTTTGAAAGAGTTCCAACAACCAACATTTTTTTTTCAAGTGGGAGTGTTACGATGACACTGATTCTTTGGGTTCAAATTTTATTTTTATCACGAGTTGGGGTATAAGCAGGAGGCTAGTTCAAGTTTTGCCTTGTATTTCCATCTGTCTGATGTTTTTTCTACTTTCTTCCTCTTCTTTCTTCTTTCTTTTCTGATTGGATACCTCAGGACATTCTTCATGTTCTTCTTTGCTCCTTTCTTGTTTGGTCATCTTTCTTTCTTTCTTGTTTCGCCGGGATATTCTTGAGCTACTTGTTCATCCTGAGATTTCTTCCTCTGCCATCTCCTCCTCCCCCCTTCCTCGGGATATTCTTGAGCTACTTGTTCATCCTAAGATTTCTTCCTCTGCCATCTCCTCCTCCCCCTTCCTTTTTCCTGTTTCCTGTGATATCTCATGCCCTTTTTTTTGGCTGTGATCGATCCTGAGATCGATTTTACCTGGTTTGCAAGCTTGTTGCATTATTTCTCAGTTTGGTAATGGGCTGAGTAATCCTGGCCAAGTTTGAGGCCCAACAAGAATTACCGGCCCAATACAAAATCTGAACAGCCCTAACAGCAACAAAACATAACGGGACAACAAAAAAAAATAACAGGCTAGAATCAGGAATCCAATAAGGACTGGCCATGTATGTTTGTGTATTACGTATTATTTGTTATTTAATCTGGTTGTTACTTGTTTGATCCAATGATTAAAAATCTGACTGTTTTGTGATGACAAAACAGCCAAATACTCCGTAGACAGGTCCAATCGTTTATCAATCCAAGCACGCAAGAACCCACGCGGATGTCGGTGCCAAAACGCCCAGAGAAGCCTACTACGCCCAATCCACCGCGATTGAACCCATGTGAGTCGTCCGGCCCAAACACGCCCTCGCGCTTCGTTTAGGCCCATCTAAACCGGATTGGATCGCGGACAATCAGCGCGATCCAAATGCGGGTCTCCGTCAGCCGTCCGATCGACCGGATCGAGGCGGGATGAGCGGACGAGGCTGTTACGCACGCGAGACCCTGCGCTAGCGGGCTTTATCGTTTGCATCCTCCACGGTTGGATCGCGCAGAATGAGTTCGATCCGGCCGTCGGATCGAACTCGTGGGGCTCAGATGTCGTGGGTGGTGAACGAAGCGCAGGCCCGGCCCAACTAGCCCACCTCACGCACGGCGGTGGGATTCCACCGCCACGTGGCGTCCTCGCGCTCCGTCTCTATCCCCGTCTCTCTCTTGGTCTCCTGGTCGCCGAAACCAAAACGCAGAGCACTCTCTCCCTCTCCCTTCCCGTGTTCCGAAACCCTAGCCGCACGCAGCCCCCACCCTCCTCGACCTCGAGATCTAGGAGGCGAAGAGGAAGCGATGGCCGCCGAGAACTACTGGAGGTACGCCGACGCGCGGCAGCAGCAGGCCATGGTGGCGGCGGCGGCCGTCGCGGCGGGCATGGCCCCGGCCGCGACGGTTGCCACGGCCGCGGCTGGCATGCCCCAGCAGGCCGCGATGGCGCAGCAGGCTGCCGCGCCGCCGCTCAAGCGCGCGCGCCCTGACTACGGAGGTTCGTCGCCCTCGCTCTACGCCCTCTAGATCTGAATTTTCATTCTCGTTTTGGTGGATGTTTCGCGTCGTGATCTCGTTGTTGCGTATGCTTGCGTGTCCGGGTGTATGAAATTTTTGGAAGAAGATTTTGGGTATCGTTTGTTATTAGCTGATTAGTCGTAGTTTCGGCGTAGAGATCCATAGGAGATCTTGCTTAGATCTAATTAGTAATTTGTAAGCATCAGGACGTTTTTACCCTAGTTTTTAGGTGTATTAGAATTTGGAATTTAAGCTAGCATCATAGCAACAGATGGAAATTTGAATCTGAGTGGCGAAAAAGTGCTAATTTTCCAAGATAAAAACCTGTTTGGAATTTTTTTTTAATGTTTTGAGCGAGAGATGCCTGCAGAAATAGAAAAACATATACTCTGTGCTCATATGGCTTGTAAACGTGCTGATTGGACTTCTGGTCTCCGTATTGCAACACATCGTTTTGCCTCTTATTGCATAGTGTTACTATAGGAAACATAATAAACGCAGTCCTTCTGCTTCGCACATATGGTCTGATCGAGCGTCCACGCTGCTAGCTCAAACTTGGTGAGAGGCATTTTGCTGTTGATTGATTGCATCTCAATCCATCGGACTTTCAAAATTGGTGATAAAATGCGGTAATTGTAGAGCAGTGGTGGTTAATCACTAGTGTTGCCAGCTCGGAAATAATTCCTGGAGTTTCCATTGCAGGAAAAGGCTTTTGTGAAGTTGTTCTGTCAGCCAATAAGCATGCATGCAATTACGTGTCATTTCTGCATCTGTTGTATGCATTTATTGCCTCTTTTTTCCCTTGTAGTTATGTCCTTTTGTTATGACTGGTTTATCTAATGAAAGATTCCGAACTTGGTGCTGGATTGATTATATTAATTAACGAGATTGTTTGCAAGTGGGATTTACGCTCATTTTTTTTTTCTGCAGATGTGCCTGCAGGACAAGAGATGGCGGGATATTACCCGCGTGAGAATGACAGGGCAGGTTACCATTCACTTAGAGACAATGAAGCAATTGGAGCATCTTATGACCGCTACTTACGCAATGGGGTATAAATTCAAGTTTGTTAATATAAAACTAGCATTATTTTTCCATGCACAGAGTTGGTGATTAACTTTATTCTGTGTGCTGTGCTTCTAGATGCCTTCTGTTGGGGCCAATGAAACTAGTAGGGCAGTTGTTGGTGGGATGGGTGGTTATCCTGTTGATGATCGCCGTATGATGGGTGTAGTTGGTATGGACAGCAGAAGCATGGGGTATGGTGCAAGGCCTGAGCCTCCTCTCCCACCAGATGCATCCAACACTTTGTACGTTGAAGGCCTTCCTGCAAACTGCACTCGTAGGGAGGTTTCACGTATCCTTCTATAATATGTTACTAACATTCTATGCTAAACTTCATTTCTTAATGTGCCTATCTAGCTTTGTGCATTCTAATACCCAGCCCTTGGTGACTTATTTGATAATTCAGTTTACTTGTGCTAAATTGTTCTACTAGTATTCTCTTTCATTTTTTTGTGACACCCCATCTGCCCAAACAATCTGCACCTTTTGAGTTGTTTCAACTGCTCAGTTGGAAATCAACACCAAATGAAAATGGATGACAGATTCTACTTTCATTGAGAGGTTTATGATACTCCTTTTTTTGCACCCTTCATCTCAATTGTCTAATTCCTTTCCTGTTGGTTTAATGATATGTTTTTTTTCCACCCCTCATCTCAGTCGTTTAATTCCATTCTGTTTGGTTTATATGCTCCAGTGAGCTGCTTGTTCGTTTTGAAGTATCAACAGAGTATATATCATCTTTCACTCTCTATATATGCTTTTGCTCCTTAACCTTTTCCTTCTGCAGATATATTCCGCCCTTTTGTAGGTTTTCGTGAAGTGAGGCTTGTCAACAAGGAGTCAAGACATGTATGTTAAATATGCTTTGTGCTAATAGAAACTCTCTGTTTTAATGACGATGTATCTTAATCTGTCAACATTTCTGCAGCCTGGTGGAGATTCTCATGTCTTGTGTTTCGTTGATTTCGAAAATCCTGGCCAAGCTACTGTCGCTCTTGAAGCTTTGCAAGGTGAACATGCTTATACCGGTAGCTATGGATTATGTAGTTGTATAGATAATCTGTCTATTAGCTTTCATAACGTACAATTCTCATGTATTTTCTCGTTGACTTATATGTCTGCATTCCCCTTTAGTTTCTCATCAAGCTTGCTTGCGAATCGGTCGTTAAATTCATTTTTCTTCTTTGGTTTGTTCATTTTACTTTATGTCAATTGTGCTTTCTTTGTGCAATTTTCGCATCACAGATCATTAAGTTAGGTCCTGCATTAGGGTAGCAATCAGTTCATGGTTAACTGGGATTAATAGTGGAAAACCCACCTTTTTGCACTGCGCAGCAAACACTACCACACAGCACTTACTCATGTGCTACATGTTTGTAAGCGCATTTTGTGGGAGTAATATGTCCTAATTGCTGTGTGAAGCTTCATAATGTAAGGTTACTTCTTAATAGTTTGGTGCTAAGAATTACTATTGAGTTGGGGAAGTCATTGACCAACGATACCATTGCCCAATAATCAGCTAATTCTAGGATGCTGTACAATTTGAACTTCCCTTGCCGCCGTGCCAATCCATTCTTTCAGTTTTAAAAATTTACCGTATCGATTTTTCTTATGCGTTGGATCTAATACTTACACCTCCATCCTTCATAGCATGTGGTGAACGTTTGAGGTTCGATCTCTTGTTCACACAACGACCTGAGCAAAATAAACTATCGCGATTCGTTTTGCAGGTTATAAGTTTGACGAACACGATCGTGACTCAGCCCATTTGCGGCTGCAATTCTCGCGCTTTCCTGGTCCGAGGTCAGCTGGTGGGCCTCGTGGTAGGCGTTAAGTCGCGCGGGTCTGGTTTTCAGGTGGTTGACGAACCTATCGTTTAAACGAGCGATCAAACTTCCGTGGCGTAACGCTTCTATATTGCGCCGAAATCTCCGCCGGTGGCTTCCTTGTAGGGTTCGTCAGCTCATGTTGCGAAAGCGTGAAAAGGATGATGCAATAATCGATATTCAGTCTCCTTCATTAGATTGTCGTACCGTATGTTAGAAGTGGAACTTCGGATTTATTACTCGTACTGTATTTGCTGTCATAGTATTTATGGTCCACTGTATTTTATTTCCTCGCGGCGTGTCCCAAACAATATGGGTTTGTTATCCTGTGAAATGTTAACTCTTCTGAACACTTGCTCGTTTGTTGTTAGCCATGTTTAGTAATATTAAACCTCCGTTGTTCCTTGCGCATCTATCAAAATATGCTAGGTTAATATAAGTACTCCTTTTGCCTCTGGCTCTGTACAATATGTGGTTGCCCAAGAAGTGAGGAGTATAGCACTTCTTCCCCCCTTTAATTATAAGGGACAAGCATTCCTACTCCTTGTTTTTTTTTGTAGAATCAGGGATCTCCCTGCTTATGATCTGTAGTTGCATGTGCTCATTAGAACCAGCATACTAAATGAGTGATCTTTGGACAGTCCATAAATTGAAGGATCATGAAATGGGCTAGGACAGTGAAGTGATGGATTGCAGGTTGGAGGATAGGAGTGGTGTATAATCCTAGGCTTTCATTATTTCATAGTGAAGGATAGATTTTGTCAAGAAAAAAAGACTGGCTATTCCAAGTTACCAAGTCATGACCCAGGTAAGGAATGTATTAGACAGGTATTGACCTTCCTAAACTGTAGATCATGTGGATGTGCCACGCACTTTGCGGAGGCACAGCATAGTTGGCTGTAGTTGGCTGGTGGACTGATGTTCTATGCACAAGACCCCACCTCAGTCGCAACTCACGTGGTCACGAGATGCATTGTGCACGTCGCAGTCCATCCTCAATCCAGCTGTGCATATGCTCTAGCGTAATCGCATGCACCACGTATTAATTCACTAGTTGTCTAATAATTCCTAGTCCTTTTTTGTGTGCGTATAATTAGTGCTTTCCAGTTTTAATCTATAGTTCCATGTGTCCATTAGGACCAGCATATAAATTGAGTTATATCCTCGGAAGCACGGACACGCCAGCCAGTCGCCGTGTTCGTTCGGACACGAACACGGCTCCGACACGGCTTGGATACGTATCGGAGGCGTGTCGGAAATTGCAATCGCGAAAAAAAGAAAAAGAAAATCCGATATGTATCGGACACGGTTGGGATACGTATCGGACACTTGGGCCTATTTAATTCAGCCCAAAATGAACAATCGGCCCAACAACACAGGTTAACCAACCCTACTTGCCTGCCGCCTGCCTGCCTGACTCGCCCCTCCCGAGCTCGTGAAGCCTTCCGCTCGGCGCGCCATGGCCTTCCTTCTTCAGCCGCTCGCCAGATCCGGCCACCGCGAGTAGATCCCGACGATTCCTCCCAGTGCTTCATTGCCCTCCTCACTGGTTTGCTTCATGCCGGCTCTCCCTGCTGTCGCCGGCCAGGTTCCTTTAGCTTCCCTCGTCGGCGATTCTCCACGGCGTCCCTCCTCCCGCGCCCATACTGGCGCTCGTCTGCAGGCCGTGCCTCCCTCTCTGCTTCGCCGCCTCGCTTCATGGCGTCCCTCTCCGCCCCTCTGCTGGCCTCGCGGCTGCCGTCCATCTCGCTTTCATGCTTGCATCGCCTCGCTTCGCCGCTCTTCGCTTCGTCTGGTGGCTCGCCCTACTACGCTTCGCGCCGCCTCGCTTCGCTCGGCCTCTGCTCGCGTCCTCGCTAATCAAGTTTTTCTATTCACGAGTTAAAGGAATTCTGAATTTCTTGTATTAATATGAAGTTATGCTTTATAATTTATGAAGAACCGAAAAGACCAGGAGCCGAGGATCATCTTTGAGGTACATATTCCTAACATTGTACACTTTCGCTTGATAAACATGTAGAAAAGCATTCAATAATACATATACATATACATATATTAATAATAATAATAATAATATTATTATTATATATACAGCCGTGTCCCCGTGTCACCATTTTTTAGAAAATAGCGTATCCCGATCTGATACGTGTCGTGTCCAACACGCGTGTCCGTGTCCGTGCATCCTAGGTTATATCTGTACAAAACCTATAATCGTGAACTGAACTTTTGAATTTTATATCGGTGTCCATATCCATAAATCGAATTATCATGATATGAGCTAGGACAGTACAGCGGGTTGCTTTAAGGAAGCTATTGGGTTTGTTAAACCTGTTCGTGGGAAGTAGATGTGAATTATCGATGTCCCTCTGCTCGTCTATTACCTTTTTTTTAACTCAAGAAATGCTCACAGGTTACTTCTGTCCATGCAAATAGCTTGAATTGCTGTTATGCTGGTGCCCACTGCTAGTAAAGCTATCTTTCCTTTCTGGTTGATTGCTTGTTAATAAGGTATATTATGTTTATCTGTTTATTGTGGGTGTTACTAAATTAGGGTTGATCATACTGTCTACTGTAGACATAACTGTTTGCAAAGTATTTGAGATTCAAAGGTGCGGTTTTCAAAGATCAAAAACACATTTATGTACCCCCAAAGAATTTGGCCCTCTAATGTACACTGGAGCAGCATGCTGCTATATCTATACGGTCTTATGCACACTAAAATGTTTGAATTCTTAGTACTCATAATGAACCAGTGATATGTCAAGATAAGACTGAAGTTCAGTATTATGATTTATGATCTGTGGCTTACGGAAATGGCGATGTTGAGACTTGCGGAAGATATTTGCTGGGAGAGGATAGTTGTTTGGGAGACATGGATAGTTGTTGTATGCTGATGATGTTTGTGCCAAATCAAAAGCATTTGTTTCGTTGAAGTGACTAATTTTGTTGTAAATTCCTTTTCCAATGCTGTACATTAGCCTTCTGCGGTTGTGCTGACAAGGTTGCTATCTACTGGATGATGTTACTGTGTTACTTGTGCATTCATTTATTCATCTGATGCGATTAAGGATGTATATGTTTGGAAGAAATCTTGTACTCTCTCCAGTTTTGTTTATTTGACGCCCGCATGCGATAGGAAACATCATTTATTAAAAAACGGAGGAAGTACTGTGTAGAATGGCAATTGCAGTGGAAACACTGAAAACGATGTCCTGTATTTGTTCTTATCTAGTTTACGTTTGTCTGCTATTGATATTCACTTGACGAATGTGGCTGCAACTGAAGTGTATGTTTACAGCTTATGCCTCGTTCAGAATTGATCATGTGTTTGTGAGTTCCGGGTGTTTTGCAGAGGAAGCTGATTGGATCTTCTTGCTTTGTTAGTGTTCTGTTTGTATTGGCAGGATATTTTGGGAATAGTGCTCGAGCGCTAGTAAATGAAAATTGGTTCGAGGCACTTGTCAGGTTGGGAAATAGAAACAGTGGAGGCTCTTATTACGTTTGTTGCATGGCTGAACGCTCGGCAGATGTACTCAAGTGATGGAATCATGGAATCCAACGGGTATGATCGGCTGTACCGCACGGATAGCTATAACTACAGCCGATCCGGCCTTTGGGGAATGGTTTTTTCATTGGTTAGTTATCTACGATTGCTAGGATTGACACGCACACAAATTCCTCTAATTTTCCGTAAAACTTATATATAGATATTCACTTGAACAAGATTGTTTCGCGCTGATCTTTTTTCACACTGTTGTAGGGTATTCCCGTACCCTTTGTCATGGAACCGAGCAATGCAGGAGCCAAAGTGGAGAGAGTAGTAAGTTGTGAATGAATGACGAGTGTGTTCTACATGACTCTTTTTATAGCGTGTAGAAATGGAGCCTTCCCCGTGTTTGGCGTATCTTTCTCCCACTCGCTGTGTTGACGCTTGTCCCCTCGGGTGCATTCGTTATCGCTGCTTGCTTTGCGCCTGCCAGCAGCGTCTCGCCGGTTTACGCTTCGCTTCGCCCATGTGCGATGCGTCTCGCATCTCTAATAGTTAGAGATAACATTATCTTTAACATATGCTACATCATCTTTAAAGACAACATCTCTATTAGATAGTCTTTAACACATACTTCAATATTGATATTTTATAATTTTTTTTTTGAAACGGGTCTATATATCAACTAGAGTACATTAATATATCATGTCTTGTTTCGCGTGCACGACAGTCTTTTTAGGAAGAGACGATCTGTGCTCTCTCTCTCCTCATCCTCTCCTTCACATAGGATTTTGTTGACGTGATATAGCTAAGAGACGACAATAAATGCACTATTGGAGATGCCCTTAGAGCCATCCAGTGCTTCGGTTTTCATGCAAGTGCAAGTGTATCGACGTTCAATGTGTCGCTTCGCCCGGTTGTCGTGCTGTCGCGAGGCATTCTTTGCATTGCTCGCTTCAATTTTGATGTCTCAGAGCGTGTCGGCGACGCCCTCGTCCAGCGATGGATGGAGAGGTTTTATGGTAGAGTACGGTCCAGCTAGGCACACCGTTTGGCACGACCCAGCATGATTAGCTTGGTTAGCATCGTTAGGCCCGTGTAGGCATGTCGTAGCACAAAGACGCGGCTAGGCATCTTTGTTGACTGCGATCCAAAGACGATTAGCTGTTTAACCGTGTTCTTGCTCATGTTCAAAAACTTCTTCATTGTAATCTTGAGTAAGATGAGGTGTGGCACATTGATGCGGAATGCTAACTCATAATCATATATATCACATCCCTAAGTGTACCCAAATTAATTAAGTGTTAGTATTGATTTTTCCAAATTGAACATTTTAGCCAAAAGTCAAAAAATTGCAAATATTAGTAATCATGATAAAAAAAACTAGTTGCAAAAATGTATCAAAATGCTTTCAAATATTTTCTAATGGTTTTGGTTCAAGACAAAACTATTTTCAAAATAAAATTGAGTTTTTAGCCCAAAATTTAGCTACTGGCATCTTGTTTTGGCTTTAACTTGTATTTTGCATAGAATTAATTCTAAAAGAAATTAAAAAATGGTTCCAAACGAAAAACCTAGAGTTGGTCATCATAAACATTTCTCACATTCAAAAGGCAAACCAATCAAAACTTATTTGATTTTGAAGCTCACCGAAAAACTAAATATAACATCCCAATTTCCTAGGCTTTTTGAAAATTTTGAAAATTTAAAAATAACCATTTGATTTTATTAATTTGCTAAAGCTTAACTTAAAATTTTAGAATTAAAAGCAATTTAATTTGAATTAAGTAAACTTCAATTAATTCAAAAGTTGGTTTATTTAAATTTTTGGATTTTATTTGAATTTAAAATCAAAAATATTATTTTAAGTATTTTATTGGGTATTTTGAAATGTAAAAGAGTTTTATTGCTTTTCCTGAAATTCCTTTATAAAAAGTCAAAAATAAAATTTATTGAGTTTCGAGATTTCCTTGGATTTAATGTTAAGAAGAAAACCTAAATTAATTTCTTGTTTATTTGGATTTTTTAAAATGGTTTTTCTGTCTTTCAAAAATAAAAAATAGTTATGTGCAAAACAAAAGGCCAACTTTAAGTTGGAAGTAATTTTGATTATTTCAAAACTAATCTATTTGATTTTCAGGCCTTTTTCGAAGTTTTCAAAATAAAAATCACCATTTGATTTTTTTCTTCATTAGTTAAAGCTTAATTTGAGATTTCAAAAATAAAAATAATTTAAACATGAGTAAAAATTGTTTTATTCTATTTCTAGAGTCTTTTTGAAGCTTTAAAAATAAAATAAACTACTCAATTTTTTGTCGATTTAATTTAAAGCTTAAAATTGAATTTCTGAAGGGAAATTATTTTAAATGGCCAAAATAAACTTCAAAAAATCCAAAACTATTTTATTTGATCTATTTAATTTCCAAAGTATTTTATGAAATTTTCTCGGATTTTCCAAATTTCTTTTCTTTTTCTTTTTCTTCTTTTCCTTTTCCTTTTCCCTTTCCCTTTCCTTTTCTCTCTCCTTCTTCTTCTCTCTTTTCCTCACGTCTTGTTGTTTTTTCTTCCTAGTTGGTCTTAGAATGCCACCATGGTAGCTTTCTTCCCAGTAGTTGGCCCCCTACTTCCCTTTGACCCGTAGCCTCCTCCATACCTGCCTAGCCTCCCATCCCCCATCCAGCATCTTGCATCAAGACACACCCCATGTCGCGACCCATGTAGGTGGCCAGATTCTTGGGTCTTCCCTTGTCGGCTCCTCCTCTCCCTCCCTCCTTCTATAAAGCCGCGACAGCTCCCCCTCTTCTCCCACTTCCTCCCTCCTCCTGAGCCGCGCCAAAGCCACCACCGAGCTCCTTCCTCTTCTTCTCCCTTGCCGTCTGGTGTGCCGCCCCTTCGCAATCTCCACCTCTGGTCATCCCCTTGCCCCTCAATCCGCATCACCTCGCGTCCCCGGGCCTCCTCTTCCTTTTACCCACCTCCACTCACCTCCTTCGCCACCGAGCCGCCTCACCACCGCAAGCTCCCTCCTGCTGGCCATGGCCACTGTGGCGCCACCATTCAGGACCATCTTCGGCCTCCTCGACCGCTTCTCCGGCTTCCCCTTGACCCGGCGCTGCTCGTGCTCGCCTTGGCTCCCTCTTTGCGTCGCCCAATCGACGACGCAGATCAGACGACCATGCACCTTGCCGCCACAAGGCCCGCCGCCGCCCCCCGGCTTTGCCACGGTCCGCCACCTCCCAAGGAACCCTCACCTCGCCAAGCAACCTATTTCCTCAGTGAGCCTCCCGCCCCCTCGCCGTGTACGAACCACTGGAGCCTCCTCCTCTGTCGGTTTGTCCCGGAAGAAGAAAGCCCCCACCTTTTTTCCTTTTTTTTCCTTTTATTTATTTTGTTTTGACTCCTTGGCCTTTGGGCCCACATGGCATCTGAAACCACCCACCTTCTCTCTTTCTTTTTCCCAACATAGAGCCTAGGATGCTACTAAACTACTCTACTGAACCATTTTATTCTAACTTCTTAACAATTTTCAGCAAAACAAATAACAAATATAAAGAATGACATCTATCAAAGATAATTAATCTAAGCATAGATGCCATTCTTTATATTGGTTATTTGTTTTGTTGAAAATGGTTAAGAAGTTGGAATAAAATGGTTCAGTAGAGTAGTTTAGTAGCATCCTAGGCTCTATGTTGGGTTAGGGTGTTACCGTAAATTGTTAAGAAGTTGGAATAAAATGGTTTAGTAGAGTAGTTTAGTAGTATCCTAGGCTCTATGTTGGGCTGGGGTGTTACAGTTGGTATCAGAGCGGGCATTAGGTCCGTGGTAATTGAATTGTTAAAATGACACACTATGCACAGTAAGATGGGGATGGGTCAATCATTGCATTTACGTTTTCGTTGTGTCGTTTTGACCATTATTGACATGAAATGAGTATGAATGCTTATGATTTGGCTATATGATTATTATGTGTGATGATAGTAGATGACGAGAGGTTTAGTTCGTGGTTATTGCCTTGGTTTGCCAGGTGGCACCACCGTTTGGGGTATGAGAATAATGGAGTGTCTACCTCGAGTCAACTAGTTCCAAGAGTTGAGTATGAGTTTCTTTGGGAAGATTATTGCCTTCGTTGAGTTTGGAATGGTTGTTCTTGTTTAGATGCGGTGGATGAGTTTTCTTGTATTAGTGGTTCATTGCAGTTGAGGGGAGTTCATCGGTCTTTATTGGTTTCTTAAAGCAAACATTTGTTCTTCCGAATGTCGATTAGTTTTGCTGTTTATAAACGTAGTTGATTTATAAGATTGATCTTTTATTTGGAAGTTCTGTCCTTCTTGTTGGGAAACACAACTCGTTTAATCGTCTGGTACTTTGGTTAATGAAAGCTTTATTTTGCATATTCTTAAACGTGAGGAAGCTTTGGACCCATTGTATTCTTTTTGGGATACTTTGAGTATGAAGTTTAATACTTCTCTTTTATGAGAGGGAGCGTCAAAGCTCTTTTTGCATTGTCCTGCCATGGTTAAGACAGATCAATTGTTGTCTTTCCGACTGATGAGCTATCTTTGCTACTTGTAAACATTGTTATTGACAAGATTGTTTTTTTTCATGAGAGTCCTACCTTTCTTGTTGAAAGATGTGAACTGGTTATCCATTTGGTATTTTGGATAATGGAAATTATCTTTTACAAACTTCATTGAAGAAAGTTTTGACTCTACTCAATTCTTTTGGAGTAGTCGGAGTGTTGAAGTTTAGAACCTTTTCTTTGAAAAAGAAAGTGTCAAAACCCTTTGTAAAGTTTTGTGGTGTTAAGTGAGAAGTTGTAAGTAAAGAAGATAATTATTAATGTATATGACGTCAAGTTGGGTCATTGGCGTGATGCATAATTAATCTTAACCGATGTCCGCGGTAGCGTAGCTGGTTAATTTATTGCTGCCTTGCGATGATTGCATGACGAGTTGTGATTTAGAATATATTTATTCCTAATCAGAATCAATAGGGTTACTAAGAAGGGTGAATATTGATGTGAAATTACCTTGTAAACACCTAATTGATGATCTTACATAAATGCTAGATTTACCTAATTCATAACATGCTAAAATTGTTGAAACCTGCATAAAGGACTAGATGGATGTTGGTGTATCGATTCATGAAACCTTGTTTTACAGAAATTATGTTAGTAAATCTTTAATCATGTTTTGAACTGATTTCTGGACATAAGGTGAAATGTTGAATTTGTGTTTATAAATGGTTATGTGATTGTAAATAGAATTAGCACCATTTTTACACACATGATTAATACAATCGTCAATTGATAATGAGAGCTGAAGTTGGTGTTGAGCAACACCAACAATTGAGTAGATAAATTTCGTAAGTGGTCTTTGATAGCGTGCCTTGTGAAATTGCTATCGCATAATATGATCTTGTTAAAATAAATTTGTTTCAACCTTGTGGCTTGTGTTTCTTTTGGAAAGTTTTAGGATGGGGTAATAAAGTTTGATGATTCTTGGTACTAATGCATGATATTGATGATATTAAAATTATCAGATTGTGAGACTGATGTTAATTCTTGTAGTAATTTGATCGCCTATGGTGATATCGCTTAAATGAGAGTATTTTAAGTTTTGCTTTCATAATCTTTTGGAGCTCATGAATTATGTGGTAGTTGAAATTATTTTAAATAAAATGATGTATTTGAATGTTCTATTAGTTCTTAAGAGATTCGTGTGATTTAATCTTAAAGGCTCTTTTGTCTGAGTTGGCAATGTGAGGTTGCAATCAAAGAAAATTATTATGTTGATTCCTTTAAGAGGAGAATAATTTGCTTGCTTTTCGTGATATCCTGTAAATGAAAATGTTTCGAGTTTTGCGGCTGAGATCATTTGGATCTCATGATTTATGTGGTAGTTGAACTATTCAGAGTAAAATGACGTGTTGAAAGATCTTATTGGTTCTTAAGTGGTTCTTGTGGTTTGGTCTTAAGAACTTATCTTGTTCGAGATGGCAAAGTATTGTTGTAGTTAAAGGATTATTTTCTGTGTTAAAGGAAATATTGTAGTAGGAGTATTTGAGGATTGGAGTCAAGTTTTGTAACTTTCGGTTTAATTGAAATATGCCTAAACTTTCTGCTTTTTCTGCTCAAGAGTTGTCGAGTTTCAATGGCAATGTCTTATTCTTATTGGCTGATATTTGCTATTCTTCTTTTTTGAGGGGTGTGTGCCCTCAACTGTGATCTCAACTTTTGTTTTCCAAGATCATCGCTATTGGATTATTTCTTTTGGTCTCGTGCTCATTGAGAGGAGCAACGTTTTCCTATGTGTTGAAACTTGTCCTTGTTCACCTTTTCCTTTTGAGAAAGGATCAACAGATTTGTGTTGCAAAGTTTTATAAAGCATAAACTGGCATCGGTTTGGTGGTGGTCAAGTAATTGTAGAGGTGAGATTTTGCTACCAAGCTATTGGAGGAATAGTAGAAGATGAATTGGTTTTGACCTGTACCACTTGGAGAAAATTTGATTCAAATGGAATGATTGTCGTTGAAGTAAAACTGATTGGTGTTACGACCAAGTAGAACCTACGGCAAAGTGTAATCCAGAACCTTAGTTCATGTTGAAATATTGGGATCGTCGAAAGTATGGAAATCTTAATCAAATTATAGAGTGTCGCGATTGGGTTGTATTGCGAGGTTGTGTATGTGATTCATGATGATGTGATTTGATGAGACTGGGATTACAATGTAATTTAATCATTGTGGCAATTAATGGGATAGTGGGAAAGGTTGAGTTTATGTCAAGAATGACTCAGTCTTATTGAGTAACCCTCTGAGAGTTATAATCTTTGTAGAGGTAATTTGGTTAGGAAAATGTTTCCATGATGATGTTAATGAGCGAGTAGGTTGGAATTGTGAGAATTTTAGGGATTTAATCCGAGGATTACTCTATCTGTTATATGAAAAGTTCGTTGTAAGGGTTTTGGCGGTTAAATTTGGACTTTGCATTTTTTCTATGCTAGGTTTTTGGTTGCCCAATGATTTTGTAGAGGAAATAGAATAAGGGCGGATTCCGAACAGTGGGATGATCATTGATAGAACCCTTCTGATGTAGTACATGAGCGTGTAAACTGAGGATTCTGAGTTGTTTATTCTTAAAAGTTTGAGGTGATGTGATTACGTGAGATCTATTTTGAGATGCATTAGGTGACATCTGTCAAATTAGTTTGGTCGGTACAAAGAGTTGTGTTTCGGTGGGGTCAATAGAGCCTCTCTGCAAAAGTGTGGATGAAGTGTTTCGGTTTGAGCATAGTTTTGAGGATGCCAATTTAAGAGGTATGAGCTTGTGTGACATGCGATGAATTCGAATCCCAAGGATTGAGAGAAATTTTATTCCTAAAAGAGAAACTGAGAAAAGGATGTTTCCTCGAGTAGTGAAACGTTTTGTTGATTCTCGTTTGAGCTATGTGTCATTGATGGATGTCTTTCACAATTTGAGCTTGGCTTTATGATGGTATGTGTGGTCCTTATCAGTTCAGAAAGAAGGAAGAAATATTTGATTTGGACATTCGAGTGATTTCTCCTTTGGCTTTCGTGTTGTTCATTTGCAAACTGCCTGATTAGAAAGTGGAATGGTTTTCGTGATGAATCTTCGATTTTGGATTTGACCCTTTTGGTTGGGATTTAGCATTGCGTGGTTGCGATGAGAATCCTTTACTTTTAGTTGACTCTGTTTATAATAGAGTTTGTTCAAAGTGAGTTTTGTTGTGTGTCCATCGTTAAAGGAGGTGATCCTTGTTACGGTGAAGAGTTCGATTGAGAGGTGGAACAAGAGTTCCGTGTACTATGCGCATGTTGTGTGGTTTGGTACCAAAAGGAGAGGTTAGCCCAAGGTACATTGGGTTTTTTTCGCTAGTTGTGGGGATTCGAAAGTTGGCGTACCGCTAGGATCGTCTCGGGTCCATACACGGGGTATGCAACGTCTGGTATGTCCAATGCTAAGTGAGTACCTGAGAGGTCCAAAGCTTGAGTTTTCGATAAAGCCGTTGGCCAACGAGTAAGATATTATATTTGTGTCCTGTGTGTTGAGAGAACATATAAAGGTCAAGACGAGTATTGACCTGTAAGACATTGGTATACGCTATGGTCTAAGTGTGATGAGACTTGGGACTTGGAAACTCGCATGCGCGAGCTTTAATGAGAGTTGTTAACGTCGAGCACGTGTTAATGGTTATTAAGTTCAGTTGGTGTTCTTTCGAGTAGAATTCGGGGTCGAATTCTGTTTAGGGGGGACGTAGAATGTAATACCTCATTCAATCTTTAGAATTATAATTGAATTTCAAACCTTTTTATCAGGATTTAAAATGGAATTTTAGAATTTCTCTAGAAGAGGGATTAAATCTTGGGCCAAAGGCCCATAGCCTTGGCCCATTAGGGGCAGCCAAAAAACCCTAGGGGTTACTGTAGAATGCCTGTGTTGTAGTACCATTGCCGCTACAGTGCCCCCTCCGCCCTTGCTGCTGTCCAAGAAGAAGGAGGGATGGAGAAGAACCCTTTGGCTGCCGCCGACCATTAGGGAAGGAGAAGGAGAGGAAGGAAGAGAGGAAGAGGTAGAAGAAGGGAGTACTTCGTGAGGACTTCAGCAACGTCTAGCGTTGTTCTTGTGGGTAATTTCATATTCCCCATTCGTTTTGGTAGATCGTTCATATGTGAAATGTCTCCAATCGCTAGTTTGTAGCTGCTGTGTAGATCGATTGATTCTGCTGATCTGTTGACGTATGAATTTGAGTTAGGTCCAAGTGGATTCATCATTTAGTGTCTCAAATACTTATGTGGGGTTTCGCGTGGGCTTTCCAGAAAGTATTAATTCATAATTTTTGGATGAACGATGGATTAGTTATGAATTTTACAAGTCTAGGTGCTTATTCAGTCTCTAGATTCGGGCAGCGAGCCCAATTATGTGAATTAGGGGTTTGATATGGATGAATTTGGTCATTTGATTTCCATGAGATATGTAGATATTTTATGATGATTCCAGGAAGATAAAGTTCATAATTTTTGGACATTTAGAACGAAAGATATGAATTTTAGAAGTTAATGCTGTAATCTGTCCTTTTGTTGTGGACAAAAGAGAATTACTTAGTTGTTGGCAACCTTTGTTGCATAGTGGGGATAATTGTGATAAATTTATTGAAAAAGCTAGTTTCTTGTAGTTTCCATAAAGTCTTTGAACAGTGAGATTGGATGTACCAAATAAAAGATACGAAATTCCCAAGTCAGTAATACCGAAGATGACAGAATGGTCTTCAGGGTTAAAAACAAAGGCTTAGATTTGTTAATTTGATCTTTCAGTCACCTGAGAAGTTGTAGCTATGCCTGTGTAGATTCCAGGAAAGTTGGATTCATGACTTTTGGAGTTTTGACTAAAAAGTTATGGATTTTCCTTTGATAGTTGTCGGTTTGGACAGATTGGGATTTGAGAGTGTAGTGATTAAGTTTCGGGTTGCGATTAGGGCGATTGATTTCATTTTGTTCCATTGCTATGCTGAGCACTTTTGAATATTATTCTTAGAATGCTTTACGGTTGCCAAGTGGTGGTGAGAACCGGGGTTAGAGCCTTCCTTTCATCGTCTTCTGTCTTGTAGTTGAGGTAAGTACATTGTGGATTGTATTGGCAGTTATTTGTTCGTAGTGCTTGATGCCATGCTATGATTAAATTCTATGGACTGCGAGTAAATTCCAATAATTCTTGTTTCCTTCCATGGATGTTAATCCATGCTTCTTGAGATGATGTCTTTCATATCAATGTATTCATTCATTCATTCATGATTCACCCACGGGAGTGGGAAGTAAAGTCCTATTATTCCAATATGGGCAAGTAAGACCCATCATTCCAATATGGGTAATTTGGATCCCTATTTTGAATGTTTCTTCAAATGGGCCTTGGATCCCTGCATTTTGGATAATGCATGCATGAGTGAACACTGACGGGTGTTCACTGGCTATACCTATATAAGCAGAAGAGAAGAGCATGCATTCCATTTTTGCATAAGATTTATGCCGTTCTATATATGTTTTCGATTATTGGGAATGTTATGTTCTTATTCCAGTATTTTCTATATTATTCTGTTATACTTGTTGAGTCGTGGACTCACTCTTGTTGTGTTGTTCTTTCTAGGTACCTCTCGAGGCAGCGACATGCATGGGAAGGGGTAGTCTTGATGCACGTCACACTTACACTATCCATGGCAAATAAATTAGTTCATTTAACTAAACTTCAAGTTTATGATAAATCTTTTAGTTCCGATTGTGTCCATCCTTCGTGGTGGTTGATTCGCTTGTGTTCATGGATGAACTGTTTAAGCTCTTAAACCTCAGTTATTGGTTCAATTGATTCTATTGGATTGAATAACTTGATTGATTGGATTAGACTTACATCCTCGTAATTCTGATGATTCATAATACTTTAGATTTAATTGTTAAATATTTGCTCCCATTGTGTAGCATAGACTGTTGATTTGAATTTGGATGATAATGGGAAAGATCTATGCTTAGATTAATTATCTTTGATAGATGTCATTCTTTATATTGGTTATTTGTTTTGCTGAAAATTATTAAGAAGTTGCAATAAGATGGTTCAATAGAGTAGTTTAGTAGCATCCTAGGCTCTATGTTGGGCTGGGGTGTTACACTTTCCAACTCTATCACCTCCATGTGGGGTCCACAAATTAGCCACTTTATTGCAATCCATTCAGAAAAATCAAATTCCAAATATTCTAATCATTTTCTATTTCTATCATTTCATGTGATTTTTGAACTTCCGGACGTCCGTTCTCCTTCATACGAAGTCCGATTCTGTCGATTCTCATTCCTAAATTCATCTAAAGACGGTATATTCCTTTTGCTATTTATTTTATTATTTTGGATTTTATTTGGAATTGTTTTATTTATTTGGCTTTGTTAGCACGTATGGATTCCGGCGTTTCGGAGGAATTCTTGGACCCAACGACTGAAGCATCTCAACTCTTCAACGAAGGCAAGTCGTAGACCTTTGATCATATTAAACCCATTTTATAAAAAAGTATATTGTTTAATATAAACATGCATTGCTAAGTTTATAAAAATGGTTTCGGGAATTAGTTAATTACCTAATTGCCATTACGTCTCCTTGATAAATTGTGAATGACATGTACCCTTGAATGACATAAATCCTTGGACACCTTAGGATGGTTAATTATTAGTTGGACATTATTGTACTACCAACATGGGTATCGTATTATGCTTAGCCATGCTTAGTCACAATGGGATTCATGATCACATACTCAAATAATGATTGAACTTATCTTAATGAAATATGGAATTGTGGTGCGAAACCACTATTGATAAAATTTGTTGTGCCATGGCAAGGGTTGCCATTTGGCTGGGTTGAACCAAAAATGATTTCATATTGTGGTGAATGATCGCGCAATCAAGGGGGTGCAGGGAGCACACTTGGGATGAGGATGTTTCACCTGAGTAGTCTCTAAGGACTTAACTTTGTGCGCCATTGATCTGGGCCATATCGTGCAACCACAAGTTCATTTATGGGGTGAACTTGGCTGACTAATTAGCAATGTTTTGAGTCAGTTCTGTTTTGGTGGCTGAATTGGCGCAAGAGGGGGCCGAGACGGCGAAACCTTAGCAAGCAGAACCGGGTCAAAACAGAACTTTGTAAATGCCTTGTCACGTACTCTAGACTGCTTACCTAAGGTAGTGAGCGGTGGTATCGATGGATGCCAAACCAACTAGAGAATTCGTGTCTTGTGGGTAAAGCTGTACAACCTCTGCAGAGTGTAAAACTATTCGAATAGCCGTGTCCCCGGTTGTGCACAATGCCTGGTGATTTCACACGAGGGGTAGATTTTCATAAAAATGTTGGAATGGTTTGGTTGGGAAGCGATCTGGTTGTTGGTAGATGGTTAGGAAGTGAACAGGGTGTTCACTAGTTGTTTGAAAGAAGCTTGTTTATTTATGTATTAATCTTTTAAATTATGCTTTTCAATCTAAAAACTGTATTTACTGTCAATACTGCTTTCTGCAAAATAGCCATAAAGCTATCCTTGTCCAGCCTTACATGAATACTATTTGCATATATTTCCCTATGACTTGCTGAGTACTTTAAAGTACTCACGGCTTTGCGCCATTGTTGAACAGTCACGGAGGAAGAACCAAGGAATAGAGAGATCTAAGATGAGGAATACTTTGAAGACTGTGCGAACTAGGATGCATTCTCCACTCGATTGCCTGTGAGCATGTCGGATGGCTACCACGAGTTTGTTTATTCTACGCTGCAGTTTACTCTATTATCTTTAGCCCTGCGTGACAAACTCTGTAAAACTTGACCATAAGGTCCTTTTGCTATTAAATATTAATTTATCTGCTTCATCTATAGTTTGTTGTACGGTTATGATTACACCAATGTTGCAACTGCGTGCACTAGTGTCGGGACCCAAAAATGTATCTCAGGAACCCTCTGTGTTTTCCGAACTAGTCCCAGATCAGTAGCTAGCTCACACAGGAAACAGTGATGAAATACCATCTATTTATTCGATTTAACTAAAAAGATCTCAAAGTAACAAATAATAATAATAACTGGACCTTATGGTCAACGTTTACTTAACTTGCCACGCAGGGCTAAAGAAACAAATAAACTCTTGCAGCAGAACAAAACTCTTCAAATGGCCAATCAACATGCCCACAGGCAATCGAGTAGAGAATGCATCCTAATCCGCAAACCTTCATAGTCCTCCTTCTGAAAGAACTCTTGGGCAACTTGATATTCTTCAACTGCTGATTAAATAGAGGGCACAAGCCATGAGTACTTTTGAATGTACTCAGCAAACCGTAGGGAAATGTATGCAAATAGTATTCATGCACAGCCTGACAAAGGTTAGCTGTATGGTTCTTTTGCAGAAAGCAACATTTGCGATAAATACAATAAATAGATTGAAATGCGTAGTTGAAAACAATAATAAATAATTAAACAATTTCTTTGGAACGACTAGTGAACTTTCCATTCACTTCCCATCCCAAACCAAAGATAAGTGAATCCCCAATTCACCAATCGACACAAACCACCAAGTGAATGACCTGTTCACCAAACAAACATTATGTTCATCAAGTGAACTTCCCATCCACACTCCGACTCATTTTAAAGAAACTTTATCTCCCGTGTGAAATCCCCGAGCACGTCCATAACCGTGGACACGGCTATTCGAATAGTTTTACACTCCGCAGAGGTTGTGCGGCTTTCCCCACATGACACGACTTCTCTAGTTTGTTCGGCATATATCTATGCCACCGCCACTACCTTAGGTAAGCGCCTAGAGCACGTGACAAGGCCTTTACAAAGCCCTTCTAACCCGATTCGCGCTAAGGTTTCAACACCGAATGTCTTTTCCGACTGCACAGGCCCCTCTTGCGCCTCCGTGAAGAAACGTTTCCCATAACTCACGCTTTCCATGACAGAACCAAAATTAAGACATTGCTAATTAGTTAGCCAGGTCCGTCCCATACCGCATATGTGGTTGTACTAGTTAAGGCCCAGCTCAATGGCGCACAGGATTAAGTCCTTGATAAATTACTCAGACGAGACTACCACAAACCCATAACATGTTACATCCACATCCCCACTATCCACCAACCACTCGCCCGAGCGAAACCATTTTGTTTAACTAAAACCAATGACAAACCCTGTCATGGCACACAAATTTTATCAAGAGTGGCTCACCACCATAATTCCATATATCCTTAAGTCAAGATTAATCATTAAGACACATGTGATGATGAACCCATCGTAACTAAGCAGAACTAAGCATCTATACGATACCCATGTTGGTGATATGAATATGTCCAACTAAAATTATCTACGCTAGGGTGACAAAGGATTCATGGCATTCAAATAATCAAAGGAGACATAATGACAACAGGTAATAACTAATCCCAAAACAATTTGTATAAAAATAGCATGCAATTGTATAAAACAATATAATTTTGAAATCATAGGTTCAATATGATCAAAGGACTACGGCTTGCCTTGAAATAAATCCTGGGATTGATCTTGATCTTGGTAGACTCCTCCTTGCTCAAAGCTTCCCGAAGTATCAACGTCTAATCGTAAATAAACCAAATAAATAAATAACAGAGGGGAAAAAACTCCAAAAATTAAATAAAAATCTTAGATAAATAGATCTCGAATTTAGATGAATTTAGGAATTTGAATGGACTCAATCGGAGTTCGGATGCAAAAGATATGGGCTTTGGAAGATTGAAACCCTAAATAAAAAGAGAAAAGAATTGTTTATGATTTTCCCGAATTAAATTTCTATTGAAAATCCTAATTAATACACCAACATGACATCAGCGCATCAATTCAGAATTAAAAATAAATTTGGAAAAACTCCACAGTGGCTGACATGCGGGCCCGAGGTCCATGGACCAGGTCTACTCAAAGGCTCAAGGGTCTACGGTGCGTGGCTCATGGAATAGTGGCTCAGACCAGTGGGGGCCACATGGTAGAGAAAGGGTTCATGGTAAACTAAGTTCACCCAAGATCGGATCTGGGATTGAGAGATGAGGTGGCACACGGCTGTGGAGTTGGCGTTGACTGGATCGCCACACGGATGACACACACGCACGGCCGCTGAGATGGCATACCACGTCAACTGGTGACGTCAGCGATGGCGAGATTTGTCGGCCACGTATGACAACGGCAAACGTCGGCGGTAGATGCGCGCAACAACTAGAGTGGGATATTGCGAACCTATTGGGACCAGCTTGGCTTGGAAAGGATGTTTGTGGTGGCCGGAATTGCCGTCGGAGTGGAGGACGGAGGTGGCTATTGTCGGCAACGAGCTCCAGGGGTGGTTCGGGGTTGTGGATGAGTGCTTGAGGTCGTCCTAGCGATGGCGAAGACAACGACGTAGTCCCCGGAGGCGGAGCGCCATCGGCGCAAGGAATTCAAGATTGGGTTATAAGATAAAAACCCTAAAACTCCAAATTGCGGCGGCGTCGGAGCTTTAGGAGAGGAACGAGGTGGGGATTCGGGATGAGGAGGCAAGGGCGAACCCTAGGGACCCTTTTATACCCCGAGATCGGGCGCAGATAAGAAATACCCAAAACTGGAAAATCTCGGATTTGTTTGTTCTTAGAGATAGAGTCTGATTCGGGACTTGATTCCACCGGATTCGGGTATGGGGGGATAAGAGATAAGGATTGGTGCGATTTCTAGAAGAAATTCAGTTGGAAAGTCTCTGTTGTCAGACGGAGCTCAAGAGCTTCAATGGAGGACGAAGTCAACTTGCACGCGGAGAGGAAAGCGTAACGAAGACGACGACTCGGTGGGTCCCACTGGTAGAGAGTGAAGACGCAGCAAGGGATTATTGTAGCGTAAATGCGAAGCTGGCCGAGGAAAAGTAATGGGCCGAAAGCAAAGTGGTTTAAATTTGCACAGATCGAGGTTGGATTCGAATAGGATGGGGATTTCGGCCCGAAGAGATCTGAGATTTAATAATAGTTTTTCTTTTTAGAAAATAGCAAGAACTCCAAATAAGACTTCGAAAATAGAAATGAACTTAGAAAAATTCTAGAAAATTCTAGAAAATATATCCAAGCTCATAGAATCCAAATAAAATAATTTTGATAATAGTTGATGTTGACATTAATCACATTAAATTATTTTTGAACTCTGAAAATTCCAATTAAGCTTTTAACTTTAACAAGAAAATTCAGATGGTTATTTTTCTTTTAAAACTTTAAAACAGACCAAATTTTTGGGATGTTACAACTAGCTACTGATTCAGGGACTAGTGCAGATATACACAGAGGGTCCTAGATCCAAAGATCTGGGGTCCTGACACTAAACTTGACCAATATTGGTCACCTACTAGCACAAAGTGAGTTTTTACCCCTTGGACCGTACAATTGCTATATCTTGGTTCAAAATGGCATTCAAACTCATATATACCAGTTCCAATCAAAGAACCTTTCATTTGCATCATTTGACATTTTTTGTGGAAAGGTTTCAAAACAGATCATGTATTTGGAAATTTGGCTCTTATTCTCGATTCTTACTTATTTTGATCTAGTGGGGCAACACATTAAGGGGGAATGGCATGAATCTTATCCATGTGTATCTTACCCCTAATTTGTGGACATTGCAATATTATGCATGTATAGTATTTTTCAAAAGTGCCTTTTTGGTCAAAAGTCAAAAAACTTGTTTAAAAGACCCAAATTTGTGAAAAACTTAATAAAATTACTTAAATATGTATTTCAAATGTCTTACAATTATTTTGAAGTAAAAATTACTATTTAAAAATGTCATATTTGGCCCTAAAATGATCTTTAGTGATCTTGTTTTTGATTAAAAATCACATTTCTCTAAAACAAAATCCTTTGAGTTTTGAACAAAAATTCAATACAAAACTCCTAGGCTTGGTAATTTCAAACATTTCTCTAGTTCAAAAGTTTTTGAAAAGACCAACCATTTGAAAATTATAGCCATTTGAATTTCACCCAAAATCTTGAAAGAACCCAAAATGACCTAATCTTGCATATTGTGGGTTTAACTATTTGAGCTAGATTTCTTTGTGTACCTTGGCTCAAAATAGTATTTCTAACCTATAAAAATCATGAAAGTGAAAAACTCTTGGAAATTAAAATTCGGATGCATTTTGAGGGTTTCAGCAAAACAAAAAACATTCTCTTTATAAACCTAAAAGCTCAATTTAGCATATCTTTTGAATGGAGGCTTCTTTTTAGAATTTTTTTTGGGGAACGTTTACTAGGAGTCCAAAGTTTATTTCTGCAAAATATCAAATAATTTGGACTTGACTTGTTTCAAGTTTTAACTTTTTCTCACTTTGATCAAAGTTTGAAAATTTCAGAAAATGCATGGGTTCAGGTTGATTTCTTATTTTTGTATCTCCAAATGGGTTCATAATGTGAGGAAGGTACTATAATAAGATTTTATCCTCTATAGTTGGTATGTGATGCTAAATTTTTCTTAGATTTATTGGACCTCGTATGACTAGTGTTTCGTCCCTCTTTCAAAGCTTAATTGGTACGTCAAAATCTGAAAACCTGAAACTTTCAGTTTTCTAAAACTTTGTGATTTTCATATCTTCAAAATAGTTGATATTTGGACGATCCTCCCTAAATAAAACTTGTTTGCATTCGTAAGGACTAGCTCCATAATTTATATCATATTTTTCGGAGCTTGTTTGCGCACGTTTTCCTATGCATAAAAGAGACATTTGGTGATGTCTTTTTTACCTCAACATGATTTGAAATGCACACCTCTTTAGGAGTTGAGATCTTGAGCATGGTGTCTTCATGAAAAATGTTTAGCTATAATTTCTATCTTCTTTGAAATTTTCATGAAGTTTGGACCACTTTGGGATGTGCTCTTCATTTAAACCCATTTATGCTCTCAAACACTTATATGAGCTCTTTTGCAAATCGAAAAAGTATTTTGAGGAGATTTCAAGAGTGAGATTGTTTGAATGTGTTTCAAATATCAGTTACTTGTGTAGCTCAAAATATGGCATTGTTTGAAGTTGTTTTACTCTTTTATGCCAGGGGAGGAGGGGGGTTGTGGATTTTTTGACACACTATGACCAAATTAGGATGAATTTATCGCCAAGATTCTTCTTTTGAAAAAAAAATCCATTTGGCTTAGCTTTCTTTTGCATTTTTGGTGATTAATGCCAAAATTTTTGGTGATTAATGCCAAAAGGGGGATAGTTTTTGTGAGCTATGTTAAAATTCCCACATATGAGCACATTTGAGTGTTTCCCCAATGTGTTGTCTCAAATTGATATATTCTCTTGTGGTTTCAGCTCATCTCGGTGCATGTCTTGAGGGAGAGCATTTCATTCATACAAATAGCCTCACATATGCATCATACGTACTAGCATGTCATACTCATGTGTATTGTGCTTGAATTTCTCATTGAAATGCATGGTTAAATAACTTAAATTCCTATCATGTGTTGATTTATATGCGTATCTAAGCTCTATTATCCAAAAGTGGCTATTGATAAAGGATTTGTCATCAATCACCAAAGAAGGATTGCAAGTTCAAGCTCCATTAATTTGGTTTTGGTGATTAATGAAAAATCTATACATGAGACTACCACTTTTGTTGATATGCTATTGTTTAGTCTTATTTGGATAGAAAGATAAAAAATCTTCGGAGGTATGAGTTCGATGTCATATTCTTATATCTTGTTGCATTAATCGGATCAAAATATAGGTTGAACTCCACCAAAAGTCTAAGCTGGATATGTGTATATTGTTTCAACTCATATGTAGCGACCCAACTCTAGGGCACCTGAGAGGTCCTCCAAGAGCTCCTGGAAAGTCCATCAGACCTCCCAGAGGTTCAAAGGACCTTCTCGGACAGATCACTAAGACCTCCCAGAGGTCCAAGAGACCACCGAAGTCCAGAGGATGCACCGAGGAGGTCGTGGAGCCGGGAGCACCTCAAAAGATCTCCCACGGCTGCACCAGGGAAGGTGTGGAGGTTTGTGGTCATCCCAAGACCACCCACGACCCACCGTGAGGAGGTCGTGGAGGGCCGAGACCACCACAGAACCACACACGCCCAACCCCGAGGGTGGTCGGGAGGACTGAAGCATTCGTGGTTCCTCGTGCATACCGAGCTAGTCCCAAGGATCATGGCTAGCTCTTCACAGCGACAATAGTGATAGCATTGCAACAACACCAGATTTATTAATATCAAGGAAGTTGTTTACACGAGAGCTTACAATTCAGCAACAAAATATAATGAAAGACAAACACAAGGGCCACCCAAACAAGCTTCAGTTCTCGGTCTTCAGTAAGCCTTGCAGGTTGTCCTTGAAGGGTAGAGACGACGATGCCTCCTGCCTCCTTCCTGGCTCTCTTCGGGAGTTACTTGCCACCACCAAGCGCTGAGTATTAGCTATAAGCCAAGAATTTGCCTTCCTATCTTACTAGATCCAACTTGTTCTTGTGGGAATCCACCAATCTACAAGTCTTAGAGTCATCCAATTTGAAGTCCAAGTCCTTAATTATTCTCACCTTCTGTTGGCGAGATTGCACACTTCACAAATTCCTTCTAGGCCTTGACTTAGATGATTCCACAAATTCCTTACGTTGATTGCATACTACTCTCCTGCACAAATCCATAAGAATCCAGCAACTATAATCGTACTCTTTAATCTGGTAACTCCAAGATCACAACAAAATCTTCAAATCCGTCTTGAAATGAAAGTTCTCCCAGAGAGCTTGTCATAAACCACAAGTTCAGAGTTAGTCCATAAATCCACCGGCTTAAGAGTCACCCGATTGAAAGGATTACTATGATTCAATCAAGATCACCATTTTTGGGAAAGATTACATAATCCATAATTCCACAAGTCTTCATTATAAAATCTCCCCAAAGGACTTCTAGCAACCCATCAGTTTTAAATTTTGGTTCGCTGAGTCTTTTCACCACCATTTATTCAGCAAAAGGTTCTAACCCATTCCAAACTGGCAAAGTGTTCCTCAAACTCATCTTCCAATATTAACAATTATATACATTCCAAAATTGGATTCAAGACTTAACTCTATACTCTGAATCAAGGTTCCTTTCAAACTCAGATTCTCTATTCAATTGTATCTAATGAAATCCATATAGCTCACATGGTCTGATACAAACTCCCAGTCAACAGAGCAATTTACTCCAGATTTATGGGCAATTCAACTCCTTCTACTAGTCGAATTACAAACCCATGATATGATCAAGACATTTATCAAAAACCTGACCAGGATTTCCTTCAAGTCCAGATTCTGCTATTCAATCAGACTCGAATGGTTTTAATGCAATCCACCTTTTGACTGTAAAATTCCAATTAACATTGCACTCGATTTCAAATTCTGGAATATTCAATTCATTCCATTAATCAAGACAACATTTCAAGTTCATATCCCCTTCATAATCCTTAAAAAAAAATTTCCTTCACAGATTACTTCTACCAGCACAAGCTATGCAACCCATCATCAGGGGGGGGGGGAGTAAGCCTCAGATATACCTTCAACATTTCATGGCATTTGAAACCTCATTTCTTATTCCTATATACCTTTACAATTATCAAAACATTCTCCCATGGGCATCTTCTATAGGCACCATTTATACTACCCACCAATCTGCCCTTCTTTGAGCTATTTAACAACAAAGCACACCCACCATATACTCCAGAATCCACTGGAGCTCCTCATAACCATCAACAAACTATAAAATCTTTGATTCACGGAAACGGATTCACAAAGGCTGCTCTAAAGCTACTAGCTGAGTCTCCAAATGCATCGGTGGTTTAAGCAAACATGGCTCCTAAGAGACTGGCACGCTCGGAGTCTTGAACCATCTCAGATCATCCTTCTCAAGGCCCCGCTAGAACACAAGGGTTCGGTTCTATAGAATTTTCCAGAGGTAAGAGGATTCATTTACCTTTGTAAAACGTTGAGGCAAGCAAAATGATAAGAGGGAAATAGGGTAGGAAAGGATACAGACAAGGGGATAAGAATAGAAAGATGACTCAGATAAGGAAAGAACAAGTTATTTCTTTTGTTGTAAGATAAGTTTTGAAATCTTCACTAACGTCCATTCTACTAGGTTGCGACCTGCAGTCGTGATGCTCTGATACCACTTTTGTAGCGACCCAACTCTAGGGCACCCGAGAGGTCCTCCAAGAGCTCCTGGAAAGTCCATCAGACCTCCCAGAGGTTCAAAGGACCTCTCTGACAGATCACTAAGACCTCCCAGAGGTCCAAGCAGACCACCTGAAGTCCAGAGGATGCACCCGAGGAGGTCGTGGAGCCGAGAGCACCTCAAAAGATCTCCCACGGCTGCACAGGGGAAGGTGTGGAGGTTTGTGGTCATCTCAAGACCACCCACGACCCACCAGAGAAGGTCGTGGAGGGCTGACACCACCACAAAACCACACACGCCCAACCCTGAGGGTGGTCGGGGAGGATTGAGCTTACTCCGTGGTTCCCTGTGCATACTGAGCTAGTCCCAAGGATCATGGCTAGCTCTTCACAGCGACAATAGTGATAGCATTGCAACAACACCAGATTTATTAATATCAAGGAAGTTGTTTACACGAGAGCTTACAATTCAGCAACAAAATATAATGAAAGACAAACACAAGGGCCACCCGATACACCACAGGCAATCGACTAGAGGGCGCACCCTAGACGGCCAGGACCTCTTGGTCCACAACAAGCTCAATCCAAGGCTTCCATACCCTGCTAAAGACAGCAGCAAGAAAGAGTGAGCAAAACAACCGTGCTCGCAAGTTACACCCGTTAGATAACAGAATGACATGCATAAATGGATATCACAATGGAAAGCTTAATATGGTTGATTTGCATAAGCCATGTTTCTTTCAAATACAAATACTAAGTTCCAAAGCAGGTACTTAATAGATAAAATTCATTTTATCAAAGCAGCCAGCTTGGATAACTTTCATCATCAAGATGGTGAAGGATACCCTCCGTCACAAGGCTCCTCGCCCAAACCCATGGGATAGCAATCCCAAAACAGTTTAATAAACATTTCTGAACCCAAAACCAATATCTAACTCTGAGTGGCCGCTGCCAGCATGTCCATGACCGTGGACATGGCTATTCGAATAGATTTAACTCTGCAGAGGTTGTACACTTTACCCACATGACATGATTCCTCTAGTTTGTTTGGCCTGCGCGAGTGCCACCTCTCACTACCAAAGGTAAGAGGTCTAGAGTTCATGACAAGGCCTTTACAATGCATTGTCCCACCACAGCCTTTCCTGACTAAGGTTTCACCTTCCTATGGATCGCAATCTGGCGGAAAGCCCCCTCTTGCACCAAGGGGAACAAAGAAAGTTATAATAGACCATTGGCCATATAAGACCTCCCACACCTCCAATGGAGCAGCTTATGGTAGAATTTTGCAAATTACTCAGCCAGGTCCCACACCCCATACTGGAGACATGTGGTTGCACGATTTTGGCATAGCCCATTATAGGCCTAGCATTGGCGGCTCAAAGACCGGTCCTCAACTGACTTGGGCGACAATCACATACCCTTGGACCTCCACCTTAGTCAGGATAGAGTCCGTGCATAAACCTTGCACCAACCAAGCAAACCAATTCGCCCAAGTCTAAATCAGTTTTCATTCTCTTTTGCTTCCCCAAAGAAGATTTCATATTCCCATGACATCCCAATGTCATGGTCAAAGCATTTTAAACAATAGTTGGTCATGAAGGTAAAGATTTTCCCAAATCAATTACTTTTGGTCTAAGCAAGTCTAAGCATTTGGTTTTACAATTGTTCCTGGTTCACACTATTACATCAACCAGATTTTGCCTAATGGTGACAATAAGTTGGGTACAACATCAAAGTCGGCCATATGAAAGAGATAGGCATAACTATGGATTTGAAGACAGGTATTGAAATAGCTTGATAGAAATAAGCATGCAATATACTTTGAAACAGAACATAAGTAATTTAAGATACTGGGTGCAATATGGTCAAAAGTGTAACTTGCCTCTTGCTTGATAGCTTAAGAATCTATCCTTCCTCACAGCTCTGGCTCTCAGGGAATGCCAAGATCTACACGGGTACAAAGCAAAGCAAATAAAGATCCAAAAGAATTCCCACCGAACTGGGCAAGAAGTACAGAGCAGAGGAAGAAACTAAAAGAAAACCAGAGAGGATCCTTGGGAGGAGGTCTGATTGGTGAAGGGCTGCCCAGGGGTCCCAACCAGGGGCTTGGAGAGCTCCTCAAAAACAGAGAGCCGAGAGCAGAGGTCTAAATGAAGAACAGGGAGGCAGTGGGTGTTCCTGGTGCTCTATTTAAAGGAGAGAGAATAGAAGCACCATAAACAGAGGATGTCCAAATTCAGTGTATTGGTACAAAGGCACACTGTGTGCCCTAAGTACGAAAGAGAATAAAGAAAGCAAGGGATGTGACAAAAAGTAGAAAAGATGACAAGGGTAGATAGCAGCATTTAATGTGACTCATCCCACATCAAATGCACTTAAGAGCCAAGGGAAACCAGTCAAAAGGGTGAACAGCTTGGTCAAAGGGGACGGTCCAAGGAGGAGGTCCTGAAGACAAACAGGGAGGTCTTCGAGGACAAAAGGTCCTAAAGGCCACAGGGGGGGGGGTCTAAGGACAAGTGGTCTAAAAAAAAGGTTTCAAGGAGGTCCTGGACATGAGGTGCAAAAGACAATAAAGGTTTAAACCACAAAGGTCTAAACACAAAAGGGAGGTCCAGACCATAAGGGTCTGAACACCATAGGGAAGTTTGAACCTAAAGGAGGTCCAAAACTCAACAGGGAGGTCCGGACATGAGGAGGTCCTGACTGTTGAGATCTTTGCAAGGGAGGTCTGGACGGTTGGGATCCAGACAAAGGGGAGGTCCTAGAGAACACAAAGATGTCCTGAAGGACATAGGAAGATCCAACTAAACAAGGAGGAGGTCCCAAAGGACGCAAGGAGGTCCTGAAGGACATAAGAGGTTCAAAGGATTGAAATGAAATTGCGGTCAAGATTTGGTCTAGGAGGTCCTTAGCGAGTGAGATCAACTCAGGGGAGGTCTCAACGGCTGGGATGAAATCAAGAGAGCTTTAACGATTAAGATCAAGGCAAGGGGAGGTCCAAAGGACACACAAGGGGGAGGTCTCATGAACAGGAGGTCCGAAAGACACACCCACGAGATGGTCCTGAGGACATGACCCATGAAAGGCTGGTCCTGACGGTCAGATCTCACAAGGGGGAGGTCTGACGGTCAAGATCAAAAGCCAGGAGAGGTCCTGACGATCAAGAAAATGAGCAAAGGAGATCTGAGCGGCTCAGAGATGATGATCAAAGAACACCTTAACGGTCTAGACCTGCTAGGAGGAGGTCTGGGTGGTTAGGATGTGGTCAAACGACAGGGAGGTCCAACAGACACAACCAGGAGGAGGTCCTCTGGACAGGAAGCCCAACGACCTACTCACGGGAGGTCCGAAGGTCAAGCTCAAATCGAAAGGTGGAGATCTGATGGCTAGGACCTCACAGGGGAGATCCTAACGGCCACGACGCAAGAAGAGAGGAGGTCCGTAAGCAAGGATACACGGCAGGAGCTGGTGCCATCCGATCTTGATCGAACGGAGGGAGGCGACTGGGACGTTTGGACCATCCGAACGTACCCTCAAGATCGGACCGTTCCGCACAAATCGAATGATCCTAAGCTAGGAAAGTCAAACCCGAGCGGCACAGCCATAGGGGCAAGTAGTAGGTCCAAATGCTAGGGAGGTCTGGACCCTTACATCTAACGAGGATGAGGTCCGAACCGAACGGAAGGCTTGGACGGACACGAGGGAGGTCCAAACGGACAAGAAGGAGGTCTTGTTCGGCTAGGATCTCCAAAGGACTAAGAGGTCCTAGAAAACGGTAATATCGAGAGTTGGGGCGGTAATACCGGATTGCACTAGGAGGACTTTTCCAAAGAGAAGGTTACAAGGATCAGGGTGAGAAGGAGTCCAAGTGATCACCCAGAGGTTCACAAGAGCATAGAAGGAACTCAAGTGGTATGAGAGAAGACCTAGACCCTGAGGAGGTCTAAGCCAGAGAAGGAAATCTGGACCGGGGGAGGTCCAATTTGAGCACAAAGGTGGTGCAATCAAATGCAAAGAAGGTCTAATTGGACACGAGTGGGTTCAAGTGAATTATCATGCCCAAAGGAGCATGAGGGAGACTCAAGCAAAAGACTTGAGGGGAGGTCTAGCATAAGAGTATACCCAAACAAAGAATGAGGTCTATGATCAAAAAGAGATACAGACATCAAATAGATCAAGACAAAGAAGAAATCCGCACCATAGGTGAGGTCCAAGTGGTAAGGAGGTTTGGGCATACAAAAGGGTCTAATCATTCGGGAAGTCTAGACTTAGAAAAAGTCTGAACACAGGAAGGAGGTCTGAACCAAAGAGATTCAAACCAACAAAGAGATCCAAAGCGGCCCAAACCAAAGGGAAGGTCTGGACACAGAGAGGATCTGATCTGAAGAGAGTACCCAAATAAAAAGGAAAGGGGTTTAAAGCCACAAGGATGATCTAGACCTCGAGGAGGTCTAGCTACAAAAGAGAGATTAAGAGAGAGGTCCCGACCCAAAGGTGGTCTGGACCAAAGAGGTAGACTAGACAAAAGGTCTCAATAGAGAGAGATTTCCAAAGGAGAGGAAAGACCCGAAAAGACAAGGAGGAGATAACAACAATAGAGGCCCAACAAGAGGGACGGTCTTGGACATATAAGGATGTCCAAATGTAGGATAGAGGAAAGGAAACCCTTATCAAGAAAAGGAAAGATAGCTCCAAAGAGCTAGAGCAACACCAAAAGAACCGAGCTTTGGATTAGTTGAAGTTTAGTTTAGTCATTTTAAACACTTCAAATTCTGAAATTCTCAGGTTAAGCTTTGAATTCTCATCAAAACCAAATGGTTCCTTTCATTTTGAAAATTTTCAAAAAGGTTCTAAAAATCAGGGTGTTACATCATATGTCTATGTATGCACATATTTAGGGGGAGTTCACTCTATGTTTTATGGTTTCACTAGTATTGATCTCTTTTCTCCATCCACTTATATTGAGGATCTCTACTTTGAAACTTATCCTTGAGTATATGAAGCTTTTGTAGTTGAAATATACTCGTGTTAATTTAAATTCAATTACTTGCAATCGGATTGTCATCAATCACCAAAAATGGGGAGATTGAAGAACCTAGACCCGCCATTATGAGTTAATGGAGTATTTTGGTAATTAATGACAATCGTTTTGTGAAACTAATATTTTTCATGAGTTGGTGAAATAGGTTGAGTCCCATGATGATGAAGACTTTGGATGGCTCCATGTGTTGAAAGTCATCAAGTCAAGTGATCGGCATCATGTGTTGATGTTCAAGTCAAGAACCCGATCTTGGAGAGGAGATGTGAGTCATCAAGTGAAAGCTCCAAGTGGATGCACAAGGCAAAGGTATAACTAGCATAGGCTAAGGATGTGTTCCTAGTTTTTTACTAGTCTCGGTGTTTGGTTTGAAGACCGGATGACTAGTATAGGTTGTCGTACTATTAAGAGGGGTCTTGTCTAATAGCTTAAGTTTCATCATATGTTGATAGCTCAATCCCGCTTACTCTAGCTCTTCTAGGCATGCTGCTATTGTTTGCGAATGTATTTTGCAAATAGCTGAAACTCATGCATTTACTCTTTGTAGCATGAGACTATAATTTGCAAATGGTTGAAGTTCATGCACCTACTCCTTGTGGCATGATACTAAAGTTTGCAAATGCATGCATCCTTCCTTGGCATGGTATAAGATAGCTCGTTGCTCTTTTTCTTTGACTTAGGTCATGTGTTGACTATTTGGAGTTATTCACTACTACAAAAGGCTAATATCGACGCCTCATCACGCATTTGTTGACCGAAACCGCTCAGATTACATTCAATCACGACGGTTTTGGTTTAGAGACGCTCAGGCATCGGGTCGCGCTTAAAAACCGCTCGTGAAGAGGCAATATCACGCATTTGCTCATGTTGAAGACCGTCAGTGAAGTATCACGCACGCTTCTTGTTCGTAACCGCTCGTGATATTAATCAAGATCACGCACGGTTTTAAAACACAACCGTCTGTGAGTATCACGACGGTTCAACAAGAACCGCTCGTGATATTATTAGTATCACGACGGTTCTAAAAATAACCATCTGTGATAATATCGCCCAGCGTGAGTTAATTTCTTCATCGCCGATGCGCTCGTGTTCGCCGCCATCCGCCGCTCCCGATGCGCTCTCTTCATCGCATCGATCCGCTTCGCCCTCGACGCGTCTCTTCGCCTCACGCCCGAATTTATTCCTTGTTTTATAAAAGGATCATCCGCCATCCAAGATGATCATCCCCACATACTTATAAAAAAATGTAAATGGTCGCTTCTTCCTTGTCGCCGCAGACGATGGCCTTCCCGCCGCACCGCATTTAGCACCTCTCTCGGATAAGTTGAACTGCGTTGCGGAAGAACACCGCTTGATCAACAGTGTCTTCACTCCTCCGCCGACGGAGAATTTGCCGAGCAGTGACGCCACCTTCCGCCGCCTTGACATCCTCCTCCACCGTGTCTTCCCGGTGATCTCGCACTTTCGGTGAGTTTACAACGTCATCGTCAGAGTCCTCCAAAACGACGCTGCACGCCTCCAAGAGGCTTGCCGTCACTTGGACTGTAATCGAGGCGCAGCGCATCGAGTCGACTGTGCCGAGACCCTCAAGCAAGGAAGAGAGCCTATGGGCTCAATTCTTCTTGGTTCAACACCGAGGGTCTTCGAGACACTTGAACGAGCGCCAACGGTGGACGATTTCGTGCTTCGTCACGATGATCAGAATCGTCCGATGCCGACACCGCCGCTTATGAAGTATTGCGATGGAGATAGCACTTACCTTCGCCACTAGAAAAACCTTGTTTAATTATAGGTTTCTGCTTTTTTAATATAAACATGTAATTTCTTCATGTCATGTAATTGTATATATATACTTGAGAAAAAACCATTTCACAGACGGCTCTATTATGGAACCGTCTGTGATAATTATCACTGACGGTTCCATAATAGAACCATCTCTGATAAGTCTCTTTATAAGTAGGAGCTAGCCCAGCTTGCCGCTAGGGTTTGCGCCTAACTCGCCACTCCCAGCCGCCTTACTCTCGTCCGCTCTCCCGTCGCCGCCGACGCCGCTTATTCTTCCTGTCGCCGACGGTTAGGAGACACGGTGACATCAAAAAAGACACTCAGACGACAAGAGTGTCTTTTTCAGCGTCACACCACAGCACAACCACGGTGACGCCCAAACTCGTCACTCCCGAGCTCGGCCGCTAGGGTTTGCGCCGCTCTAACTCCGCTCCTCCCCACCTCGACGCCGCCGCCGACCTCATCGCCGCCGCCAGACCCTTTGCGCCTCGCTAGGGTCTCGCCGGCTTTGCTTTCCCCATCCTCCCTCTATTCTCCTCTAGATCTGTTAGCTTAATGTCTTTTGTTGAGTTTGATTTTTATGCTTGAGCCTTAAGTTGTGTCCTGATGTTTGTGTGATTTATGCAAGGTAAAGGAAATGGATGAGGGTTGTGCTGGTGGTGGGGTCGCCACCGTGGTTGCGCTGTACTAAGGTCCCTCTCTGTCTCTACCCTCCTTGCTCTGTGATGAAAATGGCTAGCTAGTGCTCTACGATGGATGCCGAGGGCTACTACTTGTGTGGTGGGTTTGGACACCCTTGGTCTTGTTCTCTTGCTGATGAACTGCTCAATGATGTTAATAGTCTTATGCTGAAATTGAATTGATAATTAGTTCATATTAATAGTCCTCTTGCTCGTGATGTAATGATGTAAATAGTCTTATGTCAAATTGAATTGATAATTAGTTCATATTAATAGTCCTCTTGCTGTGTGATGTAATGATGTCAATAGTCTTATGCTAAAATTGAATTGATAATTAGTTTATATTAATAGTCCCCTTGCTCTGTGATGTAATGATGTAAATAGTCCTATGCTGAAATTGAATTGATAATTAGTTCATATTAATAGTCCTCTTGCTGTGTGATGTAATGATGTCAATAGTCTTATGCTGAAATTGAATTGATAATTAGTTCATATTAATAGTCCCTTGCTCGTGATGTAATGGTGTCAATAGTCTTATGCTAAAATTGAATTGATAATTAGTTCATATTAATAGTCCCCTTGTTCATGCCTGGCCAAGTTCTCCTACCTCTTGCACTGCACGCCCTACCATTCCATTCATAATCTCTTCTCTATAAAGTCTCCAGCGGTGGTACTGTCATTGTGCCATATATATATATATATATATATATATATATATATATATATATATATATATATATATATATATATATATATATATATATGATATGATCAAAAGGCGGTCGGACATGTAATAGCAATTCTTGAGATGTAATTGAATGAAAGCCAACAAGAACACCAAGCAACAAGTTGAGAATTCTTTTGAAATATGAGAATGGTTGCTTAGTGTTCTTGTTGGGTTTAAAGACGATTACATACTCAAGAATGGATAGTTGCTAATACATGATGCCACTTCCCAATGGAGTACCAAGATCAACGACACTTTATGAACATAGCGACGCCCAATCCGTAATTGATGTCCTAACGCCTCCTTGCATCCATACTTTTTATACTTGCAAGGGCTCAATGAGGTTGCCCGTGGCTACTGTCTCATCCTTCTCATGTTGCGTGGACGATCCCCCCAAAGTGGCTGAGAGACTACGAACAATATATATATGATGCCGGATTTAATGGTACAAGCGTACCACCGCTGGGCCTTTATAGAGAAAAGTCATCACGCACGGTTCCAAATGCACAAATCGTCTGGATATGTGCTTATCACGACGGTTTGTGGCTGAAACCGCTCAGTGATATGTGCTTATCATGCATTTGTTTGTGGATAAAACCGCTCGTGATATTATTTATCGCATTTATTTGAACCACAAACCGCTCAGGAAAGTATACATCACAAACGGTTCAAACCCGCTCGTGATGACCTCATGTCATCATCGACCCATAAACTCGTATGGCTCACAAAACCATCTCGTGATGACGTTTTTGAACCGCTCAGGAAAGCCTTTTCTGTAGTAGTGATTATTATTTTATTTGATAAAATGTGTTTGAGATCAATCAAACATATGGTTTGTGTAGCCCTCTAAATAAGCTTTCTATAGAATCCAAGATCACTTAATTCCAACATCAGAATAAAAAAGGTATGACCATTTTTTTCGAGAGTCGACAGTGCTGAAAAGTAAGGCCGGTCTAACCGCCCTTGTAAGGCCAATCTGACCGCCCAGGCTAGTTTGACTGTCCCTCTGAGGGCGCTTTGACTGGGAATGTGTCTAGCGGCTGAGCGGCCGTTAGTTGGCAGTCTGGCCGACCCCTTGCTGAAATTTGCCTATTTTGGGCCCAACAACTAGTTTTTAGTGTGTGTGCTATAAATACCCACCATGGCTGGTTGGGAGGTAACTATTGGTATTCCATTTCACTCTTTTGAGCTAGTGTGAGCTTCTCTCAATTGTGCATGTGTTGCACCTTGCGAGCAAGAAGAGAGATCTTAAGTTGCATGTGTTGCATCTCGAGGTGGATTGAGCATCCACTTGTGCATGTGTTGCACTTGGTGAGAGTTAAGCAAGCGGCTTGGCTTATTGCTCTTGGTGTTTACCAACACCTAGACAGTGTAGAGGCGTCGTGGTCTGGTGATCTTCTCAATAAGCTTATGAGAAGACCCGGCGTGTTGTGAGTGGCTTAGTGCTCCCATCTCCGGAGTGGAGGAGGTGCAACGACTAGTGGTCGAGGTGTTGGCTTAATTTGTGGAGCTGATCCAATTTGTTCGTGCTTACCTCAATGAGAATTAGGAAAGACTAGCAAGTCTCTGCATACCACGAGAAAAAAGTCATTGCGACATCTTATGTTTGGTTTGCTCCTTGTGCTCATTTACATTCTAGAAATTTGCATTCCTAGAATTGAATTGCTTGCTTGTCACCCTAGAATTGCAAACCTTATTTTAGACTTAGGTTGTTAGTGCACATAGTGAGACTACTTGATTTAGGCCTTAATTATGCAAAACCATTTTGATTTACACTTCTACATATAAAACTTAGCTTTGGCCAAAAGAATTTTAAAACCGCCTATTCACCCTACCCCCCTCTAGTCGGTCTCCTCGACCTTACAAGAGTTTTGCAAATTGTTGGATTGCTGTGAGGCATCAAGCGGTCAAACCAGCCATAGGGGCGGTCAGACTGATGGTGCAATCTTTGGGGAAATGGGAACCAAACACTTGTGTGGGAATGTTTGGGGATGTATTCGCACCAGGTGCATTGAAAATGGAGACTAGATGCGACACTAGATAGATATTGACTGAAAACTCCAAAAAGGGTGTTTTCTGGTTTTGGAAAGCGGTCTGACCAGTCATTGGTTGGCAGTCAGACCAGTCCCCTATTCTCGGAAAGCGTGGTCAGACTGGCTAGTGCGGTCGGACTGTGAGAACCCCGGATTTATTAAGCTCATAATACTTAGTCATCCATTTGACCCTAGTATTATCAACTAAATAAACCCGATCTCGAGAGATGTATACTTCCCAGAATGCAGTATACATACCTCACAACAAAAGAATGTATCGATTCCATACAACACATAGTACATAAGCAACAAACCGAAGTTAATATTAATACGAAAAGGTTAATACAAAAGAGGGCCTTTGGCCAAATAACAACCGTAACTACAAGATAACAATGAAGCAAAAGTGCCATAAAGATGGCTATAACACAAAGCCAATCAAGGTGCCTTAACCCCTAGGCATCTCGACCGACCGCCAAGCTAGTCGTCAAGAAACTGCAACACGTAGCACAAAAGAGAGGCTCTTGGAGCTCTCCTTCTTCCTCTCGCAACAAAAGCCACAAAAAAATACCACAACCACGCGCGATGAGTACATAAAGTACTCCGCAAGACTTACGGTGAGATAACAGAACTATAAATAGCTACATGCAAGCTTTATTTAAGTGGATGAGGCTTTGGACTCATTTTAGCATAAAGCCGCCATTTGCAATAACATAATAGATTGAAGGCAATTTGGCAAAGCATTTTAATTGTTGAAATAACAACGAGATAATAACATAGTAACAACAACAATAACAACCTGGAAGTGACTAACCCAAGTCACCACAACGATAGCATGAACTCCCCGTTCATACCAACCATGTCAAGTTTTAATTAAAGGTTGTAGTCTAGTCTTGAACGACCTTACCAAGCATGTCCATAACCTAGGACGAGGCTATTCAATAGTTTTAACCTCGCAGGGTGTACCAATGTACCCACACGCCGATCGCCTTTCCTTTAAGCACACTACCTTTGGTATGCCTAAGACGGCTAAGTCCTACGAGACATTTCCAATGGACGATGCTAATTACGAGCCGCATCCCACGGGACAAGGACACATTAGATGTACCTAACCGTCCGCCAATGCTCCTCTCACACCACACACACACATTTTCTTTTTAAACACCCACCGACCAGCTCATAATTAACACCTCCCAAAGTACTTAGTCAAGAGAGGTCCCATATCCCCTCGTGTGGTTAGCACGCAAAAGCGCTTGGCTTAGTGACTCAAGTACTCGGTCCTTAGGGACCCAGCATACCACCACATTCCAAAAACCGCACCATCCATCCAATATGCCCAAGTCAAAATCAATCTTTTATTTTCAGTTTTGATTTTACAATTAATCAAAGCACAAGTGCTGGACATATAGGAGTAATAATCAGTTTTGAGTGATCAAGACCATCGACTAAGTCGATGATCGCCCATTACTACCGATAACTAAGCATGGCTAAGCAATTTAAATCGAAACTACTAAGTGATAAGAGCTCATCCAACGAGCTCCCACCACAGCACATAACCTAGGCTCATGGTAGTAGAGGATAAACAATTCCTACAGATTATGCAACTATAGGATTGCTAACGACATTTAACACAAAGTAGCATGCATACATAGAAGTAAAACAAAGTATTAAGCTTTAAAGTAATGGGACAATGATGGAAATGATCAAACTGCTTGCCTTGTTGTTGCTCAAATTGTGGCAGAGGGTCACTCTCGGATCACCACAAATGTCGGCTTCAACGGAAAAGACGAAAACCAACGATAAGAACGATTTAAACGACAAAGACAGCACAGCAAACGAACTCCAAACACTCTGAATTTTCTACAGAAGCAAGAGGGTGATTTTAGGAATCTTGCAACAAGAACCAATTGATTTGGATTCTCAATGCAAAAGCTATGAGCAAAACAATTCTGCTCAGATTTCTAAAATACCAAACTGCACTATTCATTAATTTAATTATGAGGCAACATTTTCTAGAAAGGTGGTGATACTGAAATTTTTACTGTACAACCAGCACCTTATGAGATGAATAACACAATTGAGTTCATCTCAGTTGGAGCTATTATGCACTTTCTACAAATTTTCAAAAACAAGAACTTGAACAAAATTATAATGCACAAGTCCTCATTTCTATAACAGCAACATGCTCAAAACTAATTTTCACAGTGAGTTCATTATTAGAGGAAACCAACAAGGTTGGTCTCACCCAAAAATAATCTAAAGAGCATTAGTTATGTATTTTACAAGTTAAGCATTAATTTGAGTGTACATTTAAAGTTAATTTTAAAATCTAATGGTAAACTGTGCTCTGGGGCTGAACTCAACTTACAATCATTTTTAGATTAAAGTCAAGTCCAAGACAGAGCTAACACAATTTGAATCACTCTATTTGGATTTAAATTGAAAAAGATATGGAATTCTAAAGTTTATACCTTATTTCAGTTTATAATTAAGAGTTCACTGGAATTTCTAAAAATCACAAAGGCATGGGAGGACGTGAGCCACAGATCATAGATCTAACGGCCAGACCTCCCAGAGAACAACGCACACGCCACCACGAGGTCCAGAGGTCCTGACCTCCTAGCAACGCACATGCGCGAGGTGAGGGGAGGTCGGGTCGAGATGGAGAATCCAACCGACCACAACGATGAGGGAGGTCCGGACGGACCAGATCTAAAGGGAGGTCCTCAACGGTGAGATCTTCCAAAGGAAGATCTAAACTATCAAGATCTCCCCAAGGAAGATCTACATCGTCAAGACCTCACAGGGGAGGTCCTGGACGGTCCAGATGTTCCAAGGGAGGTCCTCGATGGTTCAGATCGTCCGAGGGAGGACCTAACGGTCAAGATCTACCCGGGGAGGTCATGAACGGCTGAGATAACCTAGGGGAGGTCCTAAGGGAGGTCCTAACGTCACAGACCTCCAGGGAGGTCTGGACGGCCATGATCGCGCAAGGGAGGTCTTGGACGCCTCCGCATCTCCTGAGGAGGTCATGGACGCCCCAGATCTCGCGACCACGCAGCTTGCGCACACACACGCGTTTCTGGACAAGAGTTTAATGCGCGCGGGACACTGTGAGGTCCGCTACGGAGGCCTTAATTGCACGCGATAAAGGGCGGATTTAAGGACATCAAGACACAACCAATGATTGCGAGATTGAGCAATTGATGACCGTGATAAACACGGCGAATCTCGCCCTAAAAACGACAACGGTGCCGCCGTGTCCGACAAAGACCCGAGCTCAAGGATTTGGTTCTCGCCATGCGATGTAGACCTCGCCGGCGACATCCAATGGTACCGCGGTCCGCAATAACCATGCGCACTCCAACGGACCTCCTCTCAACGGCGGCGACGCTTTTGAACGCCATGAGCCGAGAGGGCAAAATGAAGGCCAGCACGGCCAAAGACAAAAATGCAAAAAGCAGCTCCGCGCGACATTCAAGCGGGTGCCAAGAAAAGCTCCGCAACATGCATTCAAGCGGGTGCCCAGCATCTAAGGGATTAACAGGAAGTACCTGGAGGTCCTAAGGTGCTGGGGAAGTGGAGGAAGGCGAAGACCGGAGTTGGAGAAGATGGGGTTGCTCCACGACCAAAGCTCCAGCTCCAGATTCCACTTTGTCCACCGCTGTAAATGCCCAAACCAAAACAAATTAGGTCTTGGTCCCAGAGGGAAGGCACAAATGGAAGCAAGGAGAGGGAGAAGAAATCTCCAGCGACCCTTGCCCACCGAGGGGCTTCAAGCTCCAGCAATGGCGGTGGGAGAAATGGAGAGTCTGTGGATGAGGAGCTCAGCCACGCACAAAGTGCAAGGCTGAGATCAATTGTGTGCAAAGGAAGCCAAGGGAGGATTCCAAGGGATAACTTATAGCCCGAGGTGAGGGTTAGGAGTCGGGCTAAGCTCCATGGTGAGCTTAGCCCACGGGTTGGTCCATGGGGTGGCAAGGACATGAGATTGACAAGGTGCAGACCTGAGCTGACTAGAGAGGCGGAAGGCTGACCTGCATTAAATGCGGGTCAGCAAAGAGTTGTTAAAGGTACCTAGTGGCAGGTGTGCATTAACTCCATCGCCAGAGCCCTGCAGCGCGCCCGAGGAAGGAGAAGAACAGGGAGGTCCTATGGCCGCTGGATAAAACCCGGAGAGGTCCCGCCATCGGATCCTATTTTTGAACCAAGAGGTTTTAAGTGGCCGGGAGGAGGTCCCACCACACGATCAAGGATTGGGAGGTCGTGGCCTCCGATTTCTTAATGTGAATGCGACGTGGGAAAATGGGACAGAGGTCCAAAGCGTTGATCTCAATCTAACTGTGGACCTCTTGTGAGGTCTTAACTGCACGCGAACATAAAAGCATGAGGGGGAGGTCATGGCCTTTGGATTTAAATCCAAGGGCACTGACCGATGGGGAGGTCTCGATACGCACGGCGAAGGGAGGTCTCGATAGTTAGGTTAAGAGGAGGAGGTCGCGACCATGGATTTTAATCCAATGGTCGTGACCTCATGTAGGTGGGAAGTTTGCTTAGCTTATCAGGAGGGGAGGTCGAGAGGTTGGATGTAAATCCAATGCCTATGACCTCGCCAAGGTGGAAGGTGGTTTTGAGGTTTGATAACAAGGGAGGTCGGGGCGGCTGGATCTTAATCCAAGGGCTATGACCGGACAAGGTGATAGATATCGAAGGGAGGTCTTTGCGGTTTTATTACATGTGGGAGGTCATGACCGTGATTTTGATCCAACGGCTATGACCAGTGAGGTGGGAAAGGAGGTCATATAGGGTTGGGCCGACCACTTTTGAATACTGGCTAGCCCAAGGAACAGAGCCATGTTTTAAGTTTAATTTCTAACAGCTGAGACTTTGCAAAATTGTTTGGGATAGCAATTCAACTCCAAAATTCATGAAATTTTAACTGGAGCTTGCTGACACGAGATTAACCTTGCATAAAATTTCCAGAGGTTATTATGCAATGCATTTTTCTCAGGAAATTCATGAAGGTTGTTCAAGGAATTGTTTTACCTCCAAAATTTACCAAACGAGTTTTACAACTTGTGATATTTTTCAGAGGGGTCCCACATCAGTTTCAGGACCAAGGAAGAATATTTCCAAAGGTTTGGCACAAGATTTAGACAATTGAAAAATGAGTTTGACTTTTGGTCAACAAGAGCTTTGTGTTTTTGGATTACACAACTCTTGGACAAGAATTACATAAGAGATTAGGGGTTTTCAAGGTGTGAGAAAAAGTTTTAATTTCTACACATATAATTATACTTGAATAACCCTGTTTATACACTTGGGATGTTACACGGACCAACCAGTGCGGTCAGAGCGGCCAGAAGTTGGCAGTTTGACCGGCCAAGGGCTGGCTGTCAAACCGGCCTGGTGGCGGTGGTTTAACCGGCCATGGCAGTTTCAGCATAGTGAGTTGTTTTTAAGTTTGGGAATTGGCTAAAGTCATGGGATTAGTGCATATGTGTTGCATGATACATGTTTTGGATAACATGGGTGAAGTTGTGAAGAACTTATGTCTGGAATCGATTTCTTGATCTATTGTTGTGTAGGGACCAGGAAAAAATAACCGATTGGTTACCTGGCATCACGGGGTCCGGATCCAAAATCCGCATCGGTTTCCTGTGTTTTGCAAGTTCAAATTTCAAATTTCGGCTGGTTTTTAAGCAAATTCAAGCAAAATTCAATCGGATTACTCCCGAGAAAATCCAGAATCGCCGACACGCCGGTTTGTTTATCGTCACCGGGCGGGATTTACCGATGCATCGCTTTTGGATCCTTGGTAGGGACACTTGGAGTCAACTACGGTCAACGACGTGGGTGATCGAGACTTGGTTGGGTGAAATCAAGGTCCAGAATGATCGATGATGCCGGGTGAAGTGGTTGGTCTCAAGCAAGATGCAAAATGGACAAGAACGAGAAGTTTGGTGCAACGGGTTGCATCAAGTGGCTTGAGCCGATGCAAGTGTTGAGGTGGTCTGGTGGGAGCCGGATGGGAGAGGCTTGCTTGTATGAGGAAAGCCATTGATGAACCTACGCGCGACTGTAAAGTCAAGGAGGCCGACTAAAGGGGGGATGAATATGCGGTTTTAAAAATTCTTTTGGATAAATGCGAGTTTTATGCGGAATTGTAAATTAATTCGGTTTTGCACGATTTAAAACCTAAATCAACTAGTCTTGACTAAGTGCACCAACAAAGTAAGAGTAAGTCAAGAATTGCAATCCTAAGGAGACAAATAAGCAATTTAATTCTACAAATGTAAATTGTAAGAAAGCAAACCACAAAAACACTTGAACTTTTTCCCGTGGTGATCAGAAACTTGTCGGTTTCCCCTAGTCCATGTTGTGATAAGACCAAATGAATTGGACCGGCTCCATAAATTAAGCCTACACCTTGAATCCACTCGGGGTTGCTCTTCCTCCATTCCGGAGATGGAAAGCACCAAGCCACTCACAACTGCCTGGGTCTTCTCACAACCTTCTTTGAGAAGATCACCAGCGTAACTCCTCCAAGCCATCTAGGTGTTGGCAAACACCAAGAGTAACAATTCGGAGATGCTCACTTGAGCGAATCAAGTGTCTAATGCAACACATGCACTACGATTTTGCTCTCTAAGCTCACTAAGTGCAACACATGCACAAAAGAGAGGAAAGGGCTTGCTCTTTGCTCAAGTGGAATGAAAATAGCATCAACACTTTCCCACAACTAGCCACAAGGGGTATTTATACATCCACACAATAAAACTAGCTGTTGTATGATAATCTGTAGAAAATCAGGGAATCCTGATATGACCGCCTACCAATAGCCGGTCAGATCGCCCTAGCTCCAACGGCTATAAAAACTAGCTGTTGGACACTCAACCGGACTGACCTCCGTCACAGAGGCCGGTCAGACCGGACCAAGGCTGGTTAGACCGCTAGGGGGCGGTCAGACCGCTCCACATAGGAGCCAAGCTAAAAGGAGAAATACCCCTCTCTGGAAAAAGCTAACCGAGGAACATTGACCGTGGGACCGGTCAGACCGGCCAACACATGGCAGTTAGACCGGTTGCCCACCAGTTAGACTGTTTAGTATGGGGGTCAGACTGCCAGGAGGGTTGGACCGGCATTTAGTCCGGTCAAACCCCTCAAAGGCCAGTCAGACCTCCAAAGGGGTGCAATCTGATTGCTAGTGACTTGGAAAAACAAAATTTTGCATTTCTCTTCTACTCAATTTGTAAAACACATTTGCCAATTGATACGCGATGCAAATATGGAAAGAAAGCATGATTCTCAACAAGTTTCAAAACACATTTGCCGACTTTTAGAATCATACAAAAAGGAATTAGGTACATGGACTTAAACCATTCACAAACTAAGGTCACATGCTACAAGGATTATGCATGAGCCTCAACTATTTGCAAATATCGGCAACATGCCATGGAGATCTTGAGCAAGCACTAAGAGCTATCAACACATGACACACTCAAGCTACTAGTCAGGACCCCTCTTAATAGTACGACAATCTATACTAGCAATCCGGTCTCCACACCAAACACCGAAATCGATAAAATGACTAAGAAATAAATCCTTAGCCTATGCTAGTCATACCTTTGCCTTGAGCAACCATCTTGGAGTGGTCATTTGATGACAAACATCTTCACTCCAAATTCACTTGATGACAAACATCTTCACTCCAAATCCGGGATCTTGACTTGAATATCATCAACACATGATGATCTTTTTCACTTCATGATCTTATCTTGATGCTCATCAACACATGATGACATCCTAAGTCTTCATCATCATGGGACTCAACCAGTTTCACCAACTCATGGAAAATGTTAGTCGACATGACGATTGCCATTAATTACCAAAATACTCTATTAACTCACAATGGCAGGTCTAAATTCTTCATCGACGAAGCCTGTGATTGCTTCACGAGATTGGACCCGGTCAAGGATGGAAGGATCGAGAAGGGGTATTTTTTGTATCTTCACTAAAATACCAGGTTAGTGACCTTGTAGAAACCGCGGAGCATGACGACACAAAGGAGAAACAGTTTAGGTTTAGGGGAGGACAAGATCATGAAGAGACGGATTCGGGGGCACCGGATTGTTATCCGCTTTGAGAAGCGTGCGTGAGTGTGAGACCCATTTGTGTGTAGGCTTAAAGGGTGCCCATTAGGGTTTTCTCTATAGACCTAGCCTTCACTATAAAAGGGGTGGTGCAGGATTTGCACACTGGGGAAACCTAGCCTAGAAACCCTAATTTGAGATTTGGGAAAAGTGGAGAGAATAGATGAAGCTAGGGCTTGAGAGATGTATTGAGATAAAAGTTGTGGGATTGGGTGCTCATGAGTGAGATTTTGTCCTTCATGGTGGAGTGGATGTAAACCTTTAATTCCTCATTATGAATCCAATCAAGTTGTGCAAAGATGAGTTTTCTCTTATTCTTGCTCTCTTCCTTGTGATTTTGATTTTTGTGTTCTAGGGATTTTGCCTTAGTCTTTTGCTGTGATCTAACCTGCCAAGACTTGTGAAAATTGATATAAGGTCATCTTGACCATCTTTCGTCCACGAGCAAGCCTTTGGATCAAGTTTAGGTTTTCACCCGGTTTTGTGCCCTCTTGCTCTCAATCAAGATATTCATGGAATCTTAGCTTTGATCGTCTCGATCTTTGATTGGAATAGGTTCATGACCTTCTTGTTGAGCTATGTCTGAAATATCAAGTGATTTGGATCTCTAGATAAAAAGTTAGGTCATTTTGTGAATCCAAAATCGTGTTGCTTTTGTTGTCAGCCTGAGGGAGCGGTTAGACTGGCCTTTACCTAGAGGTTAGACCGGCCGAGGGGTGTTGGTGTTTGATTTTCTTGTTTTCAACTCTATTCTTCTGCTATGATTTTGAGACTTCGATCTTCATAGCTCCACATAGCTATTGGAGTGAAAACAAAGTTGAATTCTAGTAAGCGAACAAGTGGGCTCCTATTCACCCCCTGTATTTGCTAACACAGTCCAACATTAAGCAAGTAGGCTTCACCACACGATGCCACCTGCCAGTCAGCGTCCCCAAGGCAGCAGTACTAGACGATGTGGTCGGAGTGCTTGTAGGCGAGGATGAGGTTGCTGAAAAGGAGGGCACAGTGGAAGTGTACAGGGGGGATGGGGAGGCGGGTTCGCTCGCTTGTGTGGAGATGGCTGGGGCTGGTCATGCCGTCGTAGATGACGATGCGACAGCTGAAGGAGTAGAAGCCAGTGAGATTGAGGATGAAGTCGTGGGTGACGGTGAGGCAGGTGCGGGGCAAGCAAAAGCGGAGGCAGCAGCGGAGGGGGAGGTGGAAGAGGGCTTGGGAGGCGATGGCCATGTGAGGACGAGGAGGAGTAGGGCCTGGGAAGCAAGGTTGGGCAGCTACGGTGGGAGGAGGGCCCGGTAGGTGCGACAAGCGACGCGGAGGGCGAAGAAGTCTTAGAGGATCATCAGGTATTTCGCGATATTGGGGATCAACTCGGGTGGCAAGTGTGGTGACTAGGCGGTGGCTACGGTTTGTGTGGATGAGAAGGAGGAGGCAACGGTGGTGGCTGGTGGTGAGTAGCTCCTATGGCGCTTGGCCACGCGTGGCCATTTTCACGGCTCACGACCAACCTAGATAGCTTCTGTGGCCCAATGTGCCGATGGGTTGGTAGGCTTTGCTGGTTTGCGCTTGGCAGGTGTGCTCATGGTCCGTGCCTACATTGGGTTGGATTGGGCTCTTTTAGCGCCTGGCTCCATGAATATGGTCTTTTACACTTTAGAATCTGTTTGGAATCTTGCAAGAATTTCACATGAAACAAATTCAATTCTCAGAAGAATGCCTTCCTAAAAAGCCATAAATATCATGAATATGATCTTTTATGCTTTAGAACCTATTTAGAAATTTGCAAGAATTTCACATGAAATAGATTTAATTCTAACAAGAATGCCTTCCAAAAAAGTTGTTGGATCGAAAGGTGACTAGAGGGGGGGGGGGGGGTGAACAGGAGCAATATTGTTTTTTGATCTCGTCGGAATTCAACTTCTTCTTCATCTCAGTAGCGATGAAATCTAGGAAGATCATAAACACAAGCACAACAGAAGTCTTGTGTTGAACTCGACCAACCCTGGAAGAAAAAACCCCTCAAGACTGAGCACATGCAGTCTAGCCGCTTGAGCTGGCCGGTCTGACCACCCTAGGGACCGGTCTAACCTCTGGAGCCCGAAGAACAGTCTGTGACAAACACAAAACGACCTAACTTCCTACTTCGTGATCCAAATCCTCTGAAACTTCAAACATAGTTCATCAAGAAGGTTAGGAACCTATTTCAATTGATGATCAGGACGATCGAAGCCAAGGTTCCATGAATGTCATAGATGAGGTCAAGAGGGCACAAGAACTGAGGAAATTCAAACTTTGATATAAAAACTTGCTTGTGTGTGGACGATGATCAAGATGATCCTAGATGAATTCCCACCTGTCCTAGGAAGCTAGATCACAACATGAATATCAAGAAAACCAAAGGAACAAGCAAAATCCAAAAGGACATCAAACATAGAGCAAGAACAAAAGAAAACTCATCTTGAAGGAAATCTTGCTTGGATTGATTTAGGAGATTGTTGGTTTACAATCACTCCACCATGGATGACAAAAGCTCAATACTTGAGCACTCAATCAATCCATCTCCCTCAAACCCTAGCCTCCTCTACTCCGCTTTTTTCAAATCACAAATTAGGGTTTCTACTTGAGAGGGCTCAAGAGGCGCCAAATCTAGAGCTCTCCCTTTTATAGTGGAGGCTTGGTTAAGAGAGAAAACTCTAACGGACACTCATTAAGCCCACATATAAATCTGTCTCTTTGTGATCTCCATCTTCACTTGACCTAAATCGCCCCTGCTTGCGCTGTCTTACGCCCTGGTTTCACCAAAGGTCACCAACTCGGTATTGTGGTGAAGATACTAAAATACCCCTTCTCGATCCTTCTCCGAAGACCAAGTCCAATCGTTTTGAAGCGATCCCATGCTTCGCCACGTATAGGTAGATCAGCGACACTCTTCATGTCGGCAAGTCTCTCCCATCCGGCTCCTACCAAAACCACCATAGCACTTGCACTGACCGCTACACCGCTTGATGCAACCCGTCGCATCAAACTTTCCGTTCGGTCATCCTTGTCCATCTTGCGCCATGCTTGAGTCCAATGACTTCACTTGGCATTCTCGATCGTTCTGAACCTTAGCCCTCCTAGCCTAGTCCCGATCATCCTCACCATTGACCGTCGTTGACCTCCAAGTCTCCTACACAACAATAAACTAAGAAATCGATTCCAGGCATAAGTTCTTTGCATCTTGACCCATGTTAGTCAAAATATGCATAATGCAATACATATGCACTAAAAACCATGACTTTGACCTAACCCACGATCATCGCCGCCTACCCGGCACATGATCAGAGCCTGGCTGGTTAGACCACCGCCCATCACTGATCTGACTGCCGGCTAGCTGGCCTGACTGCCCCCTGGCCGATCTGACCGCTAACTACTGGTTGGTCAGACCGCTCTAGAAAATTTTCCAATGACCTAAAAAGTCCCTGTAGACATTTTTGATAAAACTCTATCTACTTTTGCCTTGAAACTCCATTTTCCATGAAACTTGGTGCAAACTCACCTGCTAACACTCATACACAAGTGTTTGATTACATTTCTTGAAATTCCAAAGTTAACTTTTTGGACGGTCAGACCGCCACCTCGCCGCTTTGATCATTAGCCACTCAAATTTATCTGGATCGACCGTCACCATGGTCGATCTGACCTCCTCACGACTGATAACAGTAGGGCAGTTCGTTCGATATTTTTTGGTAAATATGGTTTGGTAAATACGATATTGTTAGTTCGGTAAATAAGTTATTTTAAAAAATACTGTTCGGTATCGGTAAATACGATATTGTTAGTTCGGTAAACAAGATATTTTTAAAAATATGGTTTGGTATCGGTAAATACCAATTTATTTCAGTACAGTATCGATAAATACGATGTTTACCAAAGTTGACGCGAATTGAGTAACACTAGTTCGCAGGTACACATAGGATTCCTGGTTTTCTTCACTGACTGGAATCATGGTGTAACTCAGGGACTTGTGTCTGTTAGGTTGGGTAGGACATGCCTTGCTTGGCTTGGGTATTATACTAATGTGCACAGGCAACACGTACAAATGCGTTTCATGCGCTATTTCTGTGCAAGCGTTGATAGTTTTTTTTTCTTCTTATACCCACCTCTGAGATCGACAACCATAAAGCTAGACGTATAAAAGGAGCATGAGGATCCAACTGTGAGTTACGCAAAGGAACGAACGGAAGGCGCGGAGCAAACAAGCTGCCGGAGCGCCGGTCACCGGGTGGGCTTGCAGGCAGCAGGAGGCCTCGGAATCAACCGGGTGATCGCCTGATGTGCGACCACGAGGCAGACTAGCCAATGCCTAAACGCACGGCTGCGACTACCCCCCTCGCTAACCTTGTCCTGCTACGTACGCGCACCACGACGCCCCGGCCGGTGGGTTCGAGCAAACATGCCGCGGACACGAGCCCACACACGGACCGACATGGTACTACTGCCTATTGGGCTGGTGGAGCAGCCCACCAGGGGAGAGCTTGGGCTGGTGGTGGTGTGCTAGCAACACTGTAGATACAAAATTTCGGTTTTTAACCACAGGTTTTGGGGCAGTTGTATCTTAAAACCTCAGGTTTTGTAATTTGTATCAGCAAACCCCCTTCTTTTAGCAAAGGAGGACACCTAACCCTAGTTTCAACGTTTTTCCTGCCAGCAAAGACAAAGTCGCTGTTCTATTCGCGTCAGCATTCACATGCCGTCGCTGCTCCACCCCACCGCCCTGCTGCGCGCTGCGTTCGCGGGCCCTTAAGGCGCGAAAGGATGCGCCTCCTCGGTCATTTCGCTCGCACACAGAAGGTCGGCGGCGTGCATGTAAGGCCTGGCCACGTGGGAGGAAGGCTGAGCTGAGTGGAGCGAGGGTGGACGACGATGCGGGAGCCGATTCGCGTGCTGAAATCTGGGCGGCGTGCACGTAAGGCTTGGCGACGCTGGAGGGAAGAGGGATGTTTGCCCCGCCGCCAGCAGGTCGCCATGCCACCAGGTCCCCGCAGGTGAGGGAGCAAGAGATGGCGCCAAAGACATGGGTCGGTCATCGTATATGGCGAAGCGAGCGCACCTACCCAGAAGGTGTGTACTTTCTTTCTTGTGTAATTTAGGGTTCAAGATTGGATGGATTTGGGGGGAAATTTTTGGCTAGCGTAATGTATTGGAAGGGGATTCTTACTGATTTTGCATTTGTTCTTGAATTGAAGTGCTTTGGTTGATTCGGTCTGGGAATTGGAGTCATGTTTTTTTGGGATTTAAATTCGGTCTTGAGTTCCATTGGGATGCAAATTGCAGTAGCAAACTGGAGGCCTCTGCGGCAAGGTTCCTCTGTATATGAAGGATTCTGATTATTGTGGGGGAGGAGTTGGGCACACAGTTAAGATGCTGCCATGGCCTGAGACTGCAAAGGAGGGTTGCTTGGGAAGGAGGAGACACTAGAAGAAGGTTCCTAGGGTGCCCAATGGAGGTTAGTGTTACTTGAGCGATTGTGTTAATTGTGAGCAACTTGTGTTACTTAAATGCTTTTGTGATGTTTCTTTGGTTGTAGGAAGAGGAAGACTGTGATTTTGTCCAATGGGTTGATGCAGAATGGCCAGCTAGAGTTCAGAAGACCTTGGAGCAGATATGGGACATCATTGATTGCAGGAATAAGAAGTACGAAGTGCAGCTTGCAGACTGGTACCAGACTCTCCAGGGCAAGCTTAAGGCCAAGGAAGCGAAGATGAAGCTAGAGCTTGAGATGGCTGATCGCCTAGACAACGTGGAGATGAAATGTGCAATCAAGGTGGAGAATATGACAATACAGTCGACGTGGTGCCTTGGTGTCATAGTGGTGCTTTTGGTTGTGCTCACATCTGTGCTAACAGATTGGATGAATCAATATTGAGTTTGTATTTTGTTAAGGAATTGTGTTACCTCCAAGTAGTAAATTGTATGAAATTGTGTTCCCTCAATATTTTGTTATGGAATTGAATTGATCTATTTTCCAGGAGTGTTAACCTTGTGAAATTGTGTGCAATTCAATTGAGGTATTGCATTGTTAGTTGAGATGCCACCAGGACCTCCCTAGGACCTCCAGGACCTCCCCAGGACCTACCCAGGACCTCCCTAGGACCTCTTGGACCTCCCTAGGACCTCCTTAGGACCTCCCCAGCACTGAGAAATGGGAATGGGTCTTCCACATCGGCATCCCCCTCACAGTGCTTCGTAAGTTCCATGTGATCCTCCTCAAGGTCCGCCTCAAGGTCATCCTCCTCAAGGTCCTCCTCCTCAAGGTTTGCCTCAAGGTCCTCACCCCCATAGTACAATTCCAAAGCTTGCTCATCATCAATCTCAACGATGCTTTTACCCTTGTAGCCACCAAACAAATCATCGTCCATCCTATCGAACACACACACAAAAAAGTGAGCCTCAGGTGTTCATCGTTTCAAATAGTATAGCAGAAAAAAAAATCACATGGACCTCAATGCGGTGCATACAAATTCACAAATAATCCCCTTCCCATACATTACCCTATCCAAAATTTCCCCCCCAAATCCGTCCAAACTAGAACCCTAAATTGCAGAAGAATCAAAGAACACACCTTCCTTGTCTTCAATGCGCGAATGGCCTCCCGCATCGCCGGTCTGGCTCACTCCGATCAGCTCAGTGTTCCTCACGTGAATGGCCTCCCATGTCGCCAGGCCTTGTGCCCTCTGCCGAGACTGGCCACGCGCGCGAACTGGCCGAGGAGGCCGTCCCTTTCGCGCCTTCAAGGACCAAGGGTGCGGGCTGCCTCGGGACGAACCGGTTAGGTTAGGCGGTTGGATGGGATTGCGACGGCTGTGGTACATTAAACTCAACAGGAAAATGTTGAAACTGGGGTTAGGTGTCCTCCTTTGCAGAAAGAAGGGGGTTTACTGATACAAATTACAAACCTGGGGTTTTGAGATACAACTGTCCCAAAACCTGTGGTTTAGTGATACTTACTCGTTTTTTAAAACCGAATCATAAAAAACCATATTTCTGGAAACCAACCGAATACCGGTCAAATCGAGTTGACCGTTACGGTTCGGTAAAGAAGTGAACAACCCTAGACAACAACTTGAAATTCCTGAAAACAAGGGTTTCGTCAAATGCCTCGACGTTGTTGCCAATTGTTCATCACACTGAGATTAGAAGCATATCCTCATGAGATCCACAAAAGCCATAAACCCTGGGTTTTATGGCTTGTAAGACATAAACCTAAGTTTTTATGGTCATATGGCTTCAAAACCCCACCTTAACCAACTCCTACCCGAGTTGATATGTCAATCCCACCTGCAACATCACTTTGTATTGCCGATCCGTCTGTCTCGGCAAGTTGACAAGAACAACGTCGCTCATCCAGAAGCGCTGCAAGTGGGGCTGACTTGTCAGTTTGGGTGGAATTGGTTAGGGTGGAGTTTTCTAAAACCATGTGTTCATTAAAAAAAGTAATGGGCTTTTGATTTATATGACACTTATAATTCTTGAGTATTCTCCTAGCACCTCATTGAATTCTTCAATTCGATTTTGTGCGGAGGAGATTTGAATATGAGAGGTCGAGTTGTAGAATCTATTAGATTGATTGTGTTTTGTAAATGACTAAGGAATTATTTGGTTCATGATCATGGGATTGTGCTGAATAACTATCTTTGTTATTTGGCACATGTATGGGTAAAATTTTATAGCTTAGATATTTTTCTTTTGTGCTGTATACATCATCAGTATTTATATATACATTATACTATTATCCACACATAATATAAGAACATTTGCTTGTCATTACTTACAACATTGATTACTGATTAGCTCTATCCTCTATACTATACTCGTTGGTCACTGCCATCTGAATTGGTTGGAGATTCTGCTTGATTAGCGCTTAATTTTCTTTGTTTAACTCTGAAAATTTTCATATTGGCAGATGGTAAAGTGCACTCATGCTTTCTCTTCGCATATGAGAGTAACGAGACCATAGCACCAGAGGCACGTGTCCATATCGAAAGTGGTAGAAGGAAGCAGGCCGACACTACCCCTCTCCCTTTCCACGTCTCCCAACCCACCCATCCCTTTTACTACCAAACCCGCGACCCCTCTCCCTTTCCACGCCGCCCTCTACACCATGTCCACCTCCGTCGTCTCCTCCATCACCACAGCCACCTCAACCTCCCTCTCCTCTGTTAGCCGCCGTCGATCGTAGCCGACATCCAAGGTCCGGGCGAGCCTCCGTTGATCTTTTCCCTCCAAACTTTTGCCATCCTCTGCCCCTCCCACTCTCCCCTTGTCCCGGTCTCTGCCATGGCCTCGCCTATCGGTGCCGGTGAGGTGGTGTCCAGGAAGAAGTTGTTCATATTTGATGCCGAAGAGAACCTCGCGGCTAAACTACCCGAGTACACTGTGGAGCTGTTGGGGAAGTTCACTGCCGAGAGGGGCACCTTCACCGCCGTGCTCTCCGACGGCCAACAGCGAACCCAGGATTTATCGGATAGGTGTTCGGAGTTAATAAAATTTTATTCAATGAAACAAATGAAAGGTCCACGATAGAAAAAAGTACATTATAAAATAATTTAGAGAAATTATAAAATAATTAATAAAAAATGTTGAATTGGCAATTGGGACCGAGGAATTGATGAACAGGGATGCACATGTGCTGCTATTGATGTGTGTGGTCTAACTCGTCGGTCCATGAATTTGTAGTTTGTAAGTTCGATTGGTCACATGAATTTGTATAACTTGAGAAGTTGAGATCATCAATAAATTATATAGGCATGTTTGAATGAATTTATATTCAAATTGTTGAAGTATGCCTACCATCCTTTGCTACAACCTAGTAATCTAACTTAAATATAGAGTTATCTATTAGTCTCATGTTCTCAGCTGAACTGAAACTTAGTTGCTTTGGCCGAAAATAGTTTAGATATTCCATTATCTGCTACAATTAGGTTGTTATTGCTTAGAATCTTCCTATCCAATGAGAACTCCACATGGATACTTGAAATTTTCAAAGTATAAGATGTTTATACAATATTAAATTTTATGAGGGCAATCTAATGCTTTCTTTTGGTGCCAGCCAATAATGTAATAGTCTAAACTACCCTGTATATTTTTCAAAGCTATAAGATCTACAATTCACATAAGGGAAAATTTTGTTGCTACCATTGGAAAGGTCTGCCACATGGGTTCTGCCCCTGCAAATTGGAACATGCTATTTTTGCCACAAAAACTTTGCTTGCATTCTTCTTTTGCCACCACCGTTAGTCAAAGGCACGTTGACTAGACGGGAACCAAACGGTTATGCTCATTTGACGTATTTGCCCTTGATCATTGATTTTGTTTTTGCCACCAGTGGACGGTGGTTGAGGTCACGTAACTTCTAGATGGAAACTTCCTGTCTTTAGCACCATTTTTTGCTACCGTTGGCTATATATGGATGTTTTGGTTGCCATTCACCTCACTCTTCACTTCCTCTTCTCCTTTCTAACAGTCTTAAATGGGATGTCTTCGGCCTCATCTAACTTTCGAGTGAGCAGACAATTGGAATCTCTGCGGCAACACCTAGTTTGCCCTTGTTGTAGGGATTTGGCGAATGTGTTCACCTCGCATACGATAACGAATCCATCCCGAGTGTTCATGAAGTGTTCAAATCTTACGGTAACTTGTGGAAAATCATCCCGAATGAATTCCATTCAAAATAGGATGTTGTTTTTTCTTCACTTAAAGTTGCAATTCTTTTCCAAAAAACAACATGTCAGTTTTGGCAGTGGGCTGATGAAGCTGTCCTAGTGGTTCGAGATATTGCAATGCAAATTGCTACCTTGCAAGAAGACTCCCGTGATGTTGCTACATTTCATCCAGTGGCTCAACTCCCTGATCAACCAATGCAAAATGAGGATAATAGAATTAAAAGACTAGATGAAAGGATGAAAAGAGTTGAGAAAATGCTTCAGAAATTAGTTAAGATGATTAGTTTTGTGGTCTTTCTTCTATTATATGTTATTCTTGCCAAGTAGAAGTTCAGTTGTAATGAGATTGTAATGTCCACTCTTTATCTATGCATCACAGTCCTTCATGAATGAGAAGAAACCAGTAACATTATCTATGCATGCATTACATAACAGGTCCAGTAACATAGAGTGTCTGAATACATAGAAAGTCCGAATACATATCAAGTTCGAATACATAGCAAGTCTGAATACATGGCAAGTCTGAGTACATAGCTAGTCGAAATATATAACACATCACAATCCCAACAACGGTTCAAGGGATCCCTCAGTTAAAGATACAAAATGTAATACATCACATATGCAGAAGGGAACATAAGGCTTCAGGCAAGCCTTTTTTTGCTCCTTGTCCCAAAGGCTAGGCTTTCAGGTGTGGCTGTAGTAGCCCTAGCATGTGGTGCTGGAGAGGAAGGTGTTGCTGGTATCTCTAGTTGGTTAGAACCCGTAGTGGACCTTGACCTGGTAGCATAATGTTGACAACATGATGCACTTGCAAATATAATCCAAAATCCAATGAAGTTATTGAAAAGAGTAGAACCTTTTGTTTCTTGTAGAGGTTGTTATTGTTTTGGAAGATCTAGGTGCCATTTGGGTTGTAGCATTGCTTTTTGAGCTATCATTGGAAAGACAATGTACCAATGCAAATTTTTGTTACTTTTGAACACTAGAAGGTTATTGAAAGGGAAGACCATGTACCAAGTTACCTTGCAGTGCTTGGAACACTAGCTGTAGATGAGATGTCTGGTTGGGTGGTTTATGCACACGTGGACAAGGATTGATCCCTTGACCTCTTCCTGCCCCTATAATCAAGCAAAGAAGGTGGAGTATTGTAATTCAGTGTTGTCAGTTGGTATTGAGCTAGAGGATAGACTTTTATTACCTGGTCTTGGGTCTGGCTTGTGGAAAATTTATAGGGGAGGTCTTCTCAATGTGTCCATAGCCACTGCAGAATTTACACTTGTACTATTTTGCTCTAGTTCCACCTTCATGGGATGGTATAATCCTTCTAGTCCTTGGTCTGCATGTTGGTCTTTTGTACAAAGGGGGGGGGGTACAATATGAAGGCTAGCTGGACCTTTGGCCACTGACTCCTGTCAAGCATGGTTGGAATGACACCCCCATGAGCAAATCTAAACCTTTCAACTGAGTAGTAATCATGGACATAGGTTTGTACATCTGTGCCTCTCATGGATGTGATGAAGGCTATGGCATGAGGGTATGGCATGCCAGTCACTTGCCATTACCTACATGTGCAGGATCTATCACCCAAATGTACTGTGTGCCTCCAACCATTAGTGCTAACCTTTACTTCTACTCTATTGTCATCAGCTCTGCAAATTGCACAACCTTGTAATCCTCTAGACTTGTTATTCAGCAAGTTGATTACACTAGGTAGAATTATGTTCCCAGAAAATTTTGCTGCAATTCTAGTTCTTTGATCAAATTTAATCATTGTGAGATGTCTAATACTATCCATGATGTTTGGTACAGGATAACTTTTCAACTTGTGCTTGTTTATCCAGTTATTAAAGAACTCAGCAATATTATTAGTCACATTTGCATTGTGCAGAAAACTTACTTCTTCTCCATAGATGTGGATGGTAATTGTGAGGACCTTCTCGGAATAACCATGGAATCGGCCGTTTTTTTTCTCTTTTTTTTTGAGCAGTGGTACTATCTCACTGGGGAGCGGTAGTACCGCTCGGTTCATCCCGAGAGGAGGTCCACCAGGACCTCCCAGGAGGTCTTCAAGACCTCCTGGAGGTCTTGGCCCTGTGCACACCGAGCTAGTCCTAGGATCAGATTGGCTAGCTCGCACAGTCTCCACATCAGTGTAATCAAATCCATACAACAGGAACAGAGATGAAGCAAACAAAATAACACATATATTAACAAGAGACCTTAAGGTCAAGGTTTGTACAGGGGTACCTCACAAGGCTAACAGCAAAAGAGAGAACAGCGGAAACAAAATAAATAGCAAGGTCCATTCGGCCAGCCCACAGGCTACCAAGTGGAGGACGTCCTAGTGCGCAGGGTCTTCAAAGAGCTCCCCTCCTAAGAGCACAAAACCTCCTAGATCTCCCACCTCTGCTGGTTAAAACAGGGCACAAGCCAATGAGTACTTTGAATGTACTCAGCAAGTCGTGGGGAAAACATACATGCAATTAACAATTATGCACGGCTTGACAATGGAGAGCTGTATGGTTAGTTTGTAGAAAGCAAAGTTTGACAGTAAATAATATGTATAGATTGCAAAGCTCAAGTTAAAACAATAATACATAAGTACATTTGGTTTTTCAAAGGAGACAGTGAGCACCTACTCACTCCCAAGGCACCAACCCGGACCTCTCTGGAGCACCCACTCTAGAGCACCACAAGACCAGCCCCTAGACCACTTCGCGAGCCAGCCATGACCCCTCTGGAACCAGCCAAGGTCTCTTCGAGGTAAAAGCCATGACCTCTCGCCGAAGTGCCCAGGAACACAACTTTTATAAAAAGAAATCTACCCCTCATTCGAAATCTCTGGGCGTGTCCATAACCAAGGACGCGGCTATTCGAATAGATTTACTCTACAGAGATGTACAACTTTACCCACAAGAGGTAGTCGCTTGATATAACACACGTTACCTTAGACATGTGAATCAAGTAGAGACCGCCACCAGGTTTTTACAAAGGTCTGTTCCAACTCAGTTCTGCTCGCTAAGGTTTCGTTTCTGGTGGGCTGCCACCTCAACCGGATTCGTGCCCCCTCTTGCGCCATTTCCATCAAAAATAGAACCGAATCAGAACATCTCTAGTTATTGCACCCGGTCCACCCCATAATGGACATGTGGTTGCACGGCATGGCCCAAATCAATGGCTCCCAAGGTTCAGTCCTTAATTGACTGCTCAGGCGAGGCTAACCACAACCCAAATGTGACCCTATAGCAACAACTCATGGGGCACCCAGGTGACCCCATAGCAACAACTCATGGAGCACCCAAGTGACTCCAGAGCGACAACTCATGGAGCACCCACTACTTGCACATGCCAACTCGCCCGAGCATAAAACAAGTTTTGGGTTCATCCTGGCCAAATATCACCCTGGTCTTGGCACAACAATTTTTAATAGAGTGGCCTCGTACCACAAACAACACAACATGCGACACCCACCATAGTTGCTTATCAGTGGTACCAACCAAAGTTCCATAATTCAATTAGTCAAGTTTAGCAATATTGATACATGAAGAGATCAGCGTCTACTAGAGCATGACTAAGCAAGTACGATACCCATGTTGGCAGTAACAATATGAAACCAACTAACAGTACCCATCCTAAAGTGTTCAAGGAAACATGTCAACATGTGGATTGGCAAAGAAACAAGGAGGTATAAAACATGTGGGTACTTAACTAGAGCCCAAACCATTTTAATCAAATAGCCATGCAGGTTTATAACAAAACAAAGTACTTTTTGTAAAGATAGGTTCAAAATGATCAAGGACCATGACTTGCCTTTAGTGGCGAGCTGCTGAGCTTCAACAAGGGCTGCTGGATCTTCGAGCTTCTCAGCACCAACGGAATCTACACGTTGCAAGAAAAACAAATAAACAAAGCAACTCCAAAAAGAAACCGAAAGGAACTCAGCCAAAAACCGAAGGAAAAGGAGGTCCTCAAAGAGGGACGTCCAACGAAGGGAGGTCCAACCCCAAGGAGGGTGAACTTCTAGATGAAGAGGAGGCACTGGAATAGCCATGAAGAGCTCCTAGAGAGGTCTCACGCACAAAGAAAGCTTGGGTGAGAGCAAAGAAGCTAGGAATGAGGAAAAAGTTGGCAAAGGGAAGCACCCACAGGCTGCTTATAGCCAAAGGTGGCAGAGCAACACAAAGGAGGCTTCGGCACACGTGTCAATGATCGAGAAGGTTAGGACAAGGATAAGACAAGGCATGCCCTCAAAAGGATAAACAGAGTACCTCAGATGGGACCGCATTTAATGTGATACAACAACCATTAAATGCGCAAGAGACTTCTGAGGCGAAGGAAAAGAGAAAAGGGAGCTAGACTGGCAAGCGGGGCCAGTCAAACTCGGGCATACAGACCAGTCAAAGGGGTTGGCCTGAAGGGGAGACCCAAGGAGGAGGTCCAAGGGAGAGGTCCAAAGAGGAGATCCTGCGAGGAGGTCCAAAGGGGAGGTCCTGCGAGGAGGTCCAAAGGGGAGGTCCTAGACAGGAGGTCCAAAACACTGCAAGGAGGTCCTGGACAGGAGGTCCAAAACACTACAAGGAGGTCTTGACGGTTAGATCTCTCAAACGAGATCCCAACGGTCAAGATCGAGAGCAAAAGGGAGGTTCGCCGAAGCAAGGATACGCGGGAAGGACGGGGGCCGTTAGATCTTAATCGGACGGAGCAAGGCAAATGGGACGTTCGGACCGAGAGAACGTGCCGACAAGATTGGGCTGTCCGATAAGCATCAAACGGTCCTAAGGCGAAGAAGGCAAAAACTCGAGCGGTACGACAGCAAGAGCCAACGGTGGGTCCAAATGCTAGGGAGGTCTGGACCTTCAGATTCAAAGATCAAACAGAGGAGAGGTCTGGACGGTTAAGATCTCCAAAGGGGAGGTCCTAACGACCAGATCTAATAAGGGGGAGGTCTGAGCGGCTAAGATCTCCAAAAGGGGAGGTCCTAACGGCCAGATCTAACAAGGAGGAGGTCTGAGCGGCTAAGATCTCCAAAGGGGAGGTCCTAATGGCCAGATCTAACAAGGGGGAGGTCTGAGCGGCTAAGATCTCCAAAGGGGAGGTCCTAACGGCCAGATCTAACAAGGGGGAGGTCTGAGCAGCTAAGATCTCCAAAGGAGAGGTCCTAACGGCCAGATCTAACAAGAGGGAGGTCTGAGTGGCTAAGATCTCCAAAGGGGAGGTCCTAACGGCCAGATCTAACAAGAGGGAGGTCTGAGCGGCTAAGATCTCCAAAGGGGAGGTCCTAACGGCCAGATCTAATAAGGGGGAGGTCTGAGCGGCTAAGATCTCCAAAGAGGAGGTCCTAACGGCCAGATCTAACAAGGGGGAGGTCTGAGCAGCTAAGATCTCCAAAGGGGAGGTCCTAACGGCCAGAGCTAACAAGGGGGAGGTCTGAGCGGCTAAGATCTCCAAAGGGGAGGTCCTAGCGGCCAGATCTAACAAGGGGGAGGTCTGAGCGGCTAAGATCTCCAAAGGGGAGGTCCTAACGGCCAGATCTAACAAGGGGAAGGTCTGAGGGGCTAAAATCTCCAAAGGGGAGGTCTAAAACAGAGAAAGAGGTCTAGATCAAAGGAGATCTAGACAGAGAAAATGGTTTAGACCAAAGAGAGGTCTAAACAGAAAGAGATTCAAACCAACAAAGAGGAGGTCTGGACTAAAGAAAGTCCAAACAAAAGATACAAGGAAAGGTCCAGAGATGAAAAAGGTTTGAAACACAAACCCGAGCTGGTCTAAACTCTAAAGGGAGGTCTTAGACCAACAGAAGGGGTTTGAGCAAGGGGGAGGTCCAACACAAAGGAGGTCTGGACCGAGGGAGAGGCCCAGACACAGAAGAGGTCCTGGAAAGGAGAAGCCAAGCTTAAAGGCTCACAGAGCAAAACAAGAAAAGGAAAACTCCAACAAACTCCAGAAGACGCCGAACTGATTTAGTTGAAGTTTGGTTTATTAAATTAAAGCTCTTTTAAAATCCCAAGTTAAGCTTTGAACTCTCAACAAAATCAAATGGCTCTTTTTATTTTGAAAACTACAGGAACTCTGAACAAACGAGACGTTACAATAATCTTGAAGGTACTGCATGGCCTCAGGTTTGCAGGCCTCAATAGCCTCCATGTGTGACTCAAATTGCTCAGGAACTTAGGAATATGTGCTGGCCACATATTTTCCTCAAAAACCTTTCCATGGAGCTTCTTCCTAAAGTTGACCATTAAATGTTTGAAACATTCCCTGTGTTCTGCACTAGGGAACACACTATGTACAGCTGTCTCTAAGCCTTTACATGCATCTGTGCAGATCACAAGGTCACTTGGTGCCCCAATAGCTAAATGCAGTTTCTGCAAAAACCATTCCCAATTGTCTGTTGTCTCTAATTCAAAAACCCCATAAGCAAGAGGATACATCCAATTGTGGCCATCAATGCCACATGCTACAGCAAGCTGCCCTTTCCACCTCCTAGTAAGTGCAATAGAATCCACACCTAAGTATGGCCTACACCCCTTCAGGAATCCATCAATACATCCTCTCAGTGCAACAAAGCTTCTACTGAATCTCTGCTTTCCATCTATCTCCCGATTATCAATCTCTACAATACTATTTGGATATCTTCTTTGCAACTCTGCCTTGAAGCTATACATCAATTCAAAACTGTCTTCCCACTTGCCATGAAGCTTGTTAAGTGCAATTTGTTTCCCTGCATGGACTCTCTGATAAGGCACATTCACATGATACTTCTCTATTATCTTGGTCTGTAATGCCTTAGCACAAAGGCTACCATCATCAGTGAGCCACTGTATGACCTTGTTGGCTACCTACTTTCTTTTTGCAGGCCTCACCTTCTCATCTCTGGTTGTGCTAGGGAAACTATGAGCAAATGGATTTTTCTTTACCTACAAGTCAAATAGCAGTGAAATATGTGAAAGTTCACACATAGGTAAATAGTCAATTATAACACACAAATAAGTACACTAGAAAACAAACTTGAATAGTTTTCCCATATGCCAACACAGAAGCATGGATCCTCCAGTTACAACCTTTAGCAGCACAATAAACTCTTAGTCTTTCAAGATCACTCTTATCAGTGTTATAAGAAAATTCATTCTTAATAGCATACATGACAACAACTAGTCTAAATTCTTCAATAGAAGGAAACAATGATCCTTTGGCCATGGAAGGATCATCCTTGTCAGAAACAATTCCTGGTAAATCATCACCCAGCCCTACATCATCTCCAATTTCCTCATCCGTTTCAACATCCTCATCCTATGCAGGTCCATAGTCAGGGTCATCTTCAGTAGAATCCACATCCGCATGATCCTCTTGTTCAATCAGCTCAAAGTACATGTCCTCCTCATCCACACCCACATGATCCTCTTGTTCATACTCCTTCTCAGTGCTAGATTTGTTTATGGGGTTTATACCCTCTAAGCCTTCATTACTGCTAGATGGTTGGCTGTCATGCTTACTACTTAATGGTTGGCTGCATTGTGTGTCTAGAGAAGGTGGAGTTCACTGACAGGTTGGGATAGATTCTCAACTGTTGGTGGCACGCGAAGAATTGGTTCTAGACATGGGATTGGTTTTGATCTTGTTGCATGTGCATCAACTTTTTTATGGACATGCACTAGCACACGCACCAGCCTCACACTATCATACTCCGCAAACATGGCAACCAAATCGTCATCACTATTCAAATCATGCAAAGAGTTCGTACGACTGCTGTAATATGTGACAACAACATATTCATCCGCGCCCCAAGGATATTTTTCGTTCATATCAGAAAGAAAAGCGCTTAACCTATGCCTATTCTCTACTTCCCAAATGAACGTCCACGCTGGCACATCATGTCTTCTACCGTCTGCATAAGTTATGCAACGCATAGCATACCTCACCTCCAGCCTATACATTGTAGCATCCCTACTAACAAAAACCAAACACAAAAACCAACGAACATTAAGCAAAGATCCACAAAAAAAACAAATGAACGTACAACATTCACTTACTATTGGGGGGAGGCCACCAACCTTATGTCATCCGCCTCTCAGTTGTGCTCAACACCTCCTCAATCCATGGTTTCAAGCACGATGGAGTCTGATTGGCTCCGATTGGGGGCCTAAATCGGTGGATGTGTGTGGGATTTGGGGATTAGGTTTCAGGAAGGGGATGGATAGTGCACAGAGAAAGAGAGAGAGGGACTGGTCAAGTGAATAGGAATCACATGAATCACAGTGTCTGAGGGCACTCGTCTCGAAGTCTTTGGACAGGGGTATTTTCGTCTTTCTTTCAATCTTCTTGTCTTCTAGCGGAGCAAACAACTGGAACCGTCCAGTCAACATACCTTTGACTGACGGTGGTGGCAAAAGAAGAATGCAAGCAAAGTTTTTGTGGCAAAAATAGCATGGACCAATTTGCGGGGGCAGAACCCATGTGGCAGACCTTTCCAATGGCAGCAACAAAATTTTCCCTTCACATAAATATAAGATTCACCAACCATAATTCATTTTTCAAACCGGTTTAGGAATTAGGGATATGAGAATTGGGTACCTTAGTATTCTTCTTAGTCTCACCGGTTCGCTGTCCCCTTCTCCCGAGCTAGCGCCACGCCCACGCTGGCATGCTCTCGCTCACCCTCACCCGGGTCACCCCGTCAGTCGCCCCACCCCGCTAGCCACTACGGCACTACGCTCGCCTCTCGGTGCTCCTCCACGCTCCCACCGGCCCGCCACGCTCCCTAGCGCCGGTCCACTCTACTGCGTTCGCCGCTCAGAGTTGGCCGCTCGGAGCAGCGCTCCTCGCCCTGTCGGCCGCTCGGAGTAGGTCGCCTCCTCTCCTTCTCTTAGGCCAGTGCCCCGCCGACCCTTTGCGCTCACCCGCTTGCTGGTCAGCACGGCCTACGAGCTGCCACCACCTCTGCGAAGGTGTGAGACTAAGAGAGAGAGAGAGGTGAGATCAGATCGAGAGAGAGAGAGAGAGATTGAGAGGAAGGTCAGGGAAGGATAGGGTTTGCTCCGTAAATGGGCCTTAGGCCAAGCCATTGTGGGGGAAGGGGGAGTCAGATGGGATGGTTTTGGTGGGCTACAAATGAGGTGCGTCCGGATTGGGTTTTTGAGGACATCACATGATCATTTAACCTAATTTCTTGTATATATATGTATTATACCTAAAATTCTTTGGATTTTTGCTAAAGTTTTTTGGGTGTTCAGCTTCATGAACCCAGGTGGGCCCGCACCTGCTAGCGGATCTCTCATCAAGGCCCTCGGGTTCTTGGACCTCCTCAAGATCGCATCTTTCTTGGGTTTTGGGTCATGTAGAGGTTTAACATTTGGATTTCGTAGGAAATTGGCGGAGCCGCTATACTTGGAGGTGGTGGATTAGAGCATATGGCACGTGTTCTGGGTGGATGAGAGAGAGGGTGGTGCCCAAGGATGAGTTTTTGGCCTAAATGGCACTGTTGGCACCGTTATTAACGAAAATGGCCATCCATGGGTCGTAATGCCAAAAATGGCACAACAGCCATGCCGGGGGGCCGACACGTGTCCAAAACCGTGCCTCCTACGCCTAGATTTCATCTCCACTACACATCTGGCGCCCAAACTCGCTGTAACATCCCGATTTCGGCATCTTTTCGAAGCTTTAAAAATAAAAATAATCATTTGCAATTTACTGGATTAATTCGAAGCTTAATTTAGAATTTTAGAAAATGAAAAACCTTTTAAATGGTTAAAATAAACTTAAATTAAATTTAAAATTATTTTATTGAATCTATTTAGGTACCAAGGATTTTCATGAAATTTTCTTATTTTATTTTCGGATTTTCTTTCTTTTTTTCTCCTTTTCTTTTCTCTCTCTTCTTTTCCTCTAGCACTGTTCTTCTTCCCGAGGAAGCCAGCCTCTCTGCTGTCGGCTCCACAGTCTGCGTGCCCACACCTCCTCGGGCGCCTCGCCACAGCTCGTGCCCACGCCCCTGGCCCCGTCCCCGCTCCTGGTCTCCTGCCTTGTGCACCGCCCGAGCCTTCGTGCCTGCTCTGCGTCCGACACGCCACCTGTTGGAAATATGCCCTAGAGGCAATCATGGAGATGATTATATTTCATTATGTGGATGTCATGAGGACATTGTGGATGTCATGGGGACATGCTCATGATCTTAGGTGATGAGACAACTGGCAATAGTGTTGAAGGTTTGTTGAAATCTGGAGTTTTCAGCAAGTGTCTGAAAAATCGGTCGTACCGGCGTTGAAGCTGCGGTACAACCGAAGTGCGGTATGACCGCAAGTTTGTTGGCGGTAGTACCGCGATGCGGTGATACCGAAATTTGCATGGCGGTTGCAAAATTCCAGAGAAGGTGTATTTGAGATCTGGTTTTCTTGTGGAGCGGTTCGACCGCACTTTGGTTGGCGGTTCGACCGCATGTCAGTATGACCGCTTGAGAGCGGTATGGAATTTCCAGAGGAGTTGTTTTTGGAGATTTTGGGATTCTCCGAGATGCGGTACGACCGTAGTGTTGTGGCGATCTACGACCATGATCTTGGTAGTACCGGTGGATATGTGGCGGTAGTACCGTTTGTGGAATGATCTGAGCTGAATGTTGGTTCAATTGGAGAAATGGTTTTGGGTTAGGTCAAGTTCATGGTTATCATTGTATATGTGTTGCATGATGCATGTTTTGGCTAACGTGGGTCAAGTTGTGAAGAGCTTGTTCCCGGAAACGGTTTCTTGGTCTATTCTTTGTCTTGGTTGCTTGCGAGTCTATGACGGTCGTGGCGAGGTGGATCGGGACTAAGCTTGGAGAGCCGAGGTCCGAACGATCAAGGATGCGGTGAGGTCGAGGACTCAAGCGGGATCTTGAGATGGACATGGGTGACCGAACAGGCGATTCGGTAACCTAGTTGGATCAAGCGGTGCGAGTCGTTGCAAGTGCTCAGTGGTGCCGGTGGGATCCGGACGGGAGAGACTTGACGACATGGAGCCATTGATCAACCTACACGTGGCGAAGCATGGGATTGCTTCACGATCTGTGGACTTAGTCTTTTGGAGAAGGATCGAGAAGGGGTATTTTGGTAATTTCACCAAATACCGCCTTGGTGACCTTTTGGCTAAACCGCGGCGCGGGTCGGCGCATGGTGAAGCGGTTTAGGTCAATCGATGATGAAGACGACGCTTTGAGATGCGTGCGTGTGTTAACCCATTGTGTGTTAGGGTTTAATGGGTGCCCTAGTGGAATATTCTCTAGATGCTTAGCCTTCATATAAATAGGGGTTGATGGCTGCTGTTGTGGGCTGCTGAAGCCATGGAGAGAGCCAGCCAAACCCTATTGTGTTGTGCCTTATTGTGTGTTAGGGTTTGAGAAGAAGAGAGGAGAGCTAGGGTTTCTAGAGGGGATTGAGTGTGTGCTCTTTGATAGAGCTTTGTCCTCCATGTTTGCAGTGGCTGTAACCAACAATCATTCCTCTATCTGAAATCAATCCAATCAGTTTGTCCAAGATGAGTCCTTTTGTGTTCTTCCTTTCTATTTGATGATTTTGGGGGCTTTTCTTGATCTGCGAGTTTCTCATTGGTTTCTTGCTGTGATCTACCTTGCTGTGTCTTGTGGGAGTGCATCTAAGACCATCTTGATCATTCGTTACCCACGAGCAAGGTTTAGATCACGTTTAGGTTTGAAACTCGGTTTTGAAACATTCTTCGTTCAAATAGAAAAAGGTTGGAAATTTGATGTGGATCTAGTGATTCTTTGCTTGGAATGGGTTCCTAACCTCCTTAGGAAGGTGTGTTTCAAATCTCATAGAGTTTGGCCAAGTGGATCAAAAGTTGTGCCAATTTTAGTTTTCGTCGTCGGGCTGTTATAGGACAATCGGTACAACCGCCCTTATAATTGTGGTTGTACCGAACATTGGTACGACCGCCCGTTTGCCTGCGGTTGTACCGAACATTGGTACGACCGCCCGTTTGCCTACGGTTGTACCGATTTCCCTGATTTCTTCAGCACTTTCTCGATTTTTATTTGCTGAGCTTTTGGGGTTAGGAGTGGATTCAACACAAGACTTCCTCTGTGCTTAATCATTGATCTTCGTAGCTCTCATAGCTATTGAAGTGATTTACAAGTTGAATCCAATCAAAGTGAAAAAGAATTTGAGCTCCTATTCACCCCCCTCTAGTCGCCTTTCCGGTCTTACACATTATGTTCATAATATTGGATAATATGTTATCATGTTCTTTGAATGAATCATTGGTTATGAAGATTAACAAGTATGTGACTTGTTGGTGAAACTCTTAACTTATATAATGTCGTTCTAAATGAATCCCTGGTCGGATGTCAATGGTCGAAACACTAGTGACTCTATCGACCAGCACATGTATTGATTGATGACCATGTTTCACCAGTCATGGATATAGGGATATCGAATCAATAATGTGAACACATGTTAGAGAACATGGGGTTGGATTGACTCACCTTGAGACACTATTGAGATTGTTATGATTCTATGTGTCGTTAGTAGGTCTCAAGCAATGATGATGTATAATCCTTAGACCTGAGATCAACATAGTTTCCTACATGTGTAATAGCACTCTTAGGGGTTGCCAATCGCTACTCGTAACTAGGTAGTTATAAAAGTAGCTTTCGGGTATGCTATGAAACATGCGGAGGAATGTGATTGGTCGGATATGGGATTTGCCCCTCCTAACATAACAGGAGAGATGTCTGCAAGCCCCTCATTGTGGTCGGATAAAGAAAGTGCATGGCCATGCCACTAGTGGTCGAAGTGTTCGACCACGTGAAGTTATCTGACACTCGATCGAGAAAGTATTGAACAGTCCATGGATGACACAATATCTCACCTGGAGTTCAACCAGACATCGTGAGGCAAAGGAAGAATGCACGAGTAGGTCGCTTAGTTCGATCAGTTACGGACTGATCGTATGGAGATACGAGCTGGTCGTAGACTGGTCGAACGTAATCACAGAATGGTCTAAACACAGTCGTGGGAGTTCTGAATGGTCATGACCAAATGCGAATCGTCGTGACCAAATACGAATCGTCATGATAGAGATAGGACACGGTCGTAAGTGATGAGGACCTGGTCGTAGATCATATTGCACTAAGGTTCGTCTGATATAATTTGTGTGTATTCGGGAATCGTTATGCCCTGCTAGGAACCGCTAACGACTCGTGATCGGAAAGGGTTTCCGAGTCACAACCGATTACACATGAACCTACAGGGTCACACACTTAATGGGTTGGAACAAACCAGTATGGATATGATTCGTCAAACGTGTTCGGATAGAATTCGTCGCGAGCACTATATAAGGAGATGCATGAGGCTGTTGGGATGGGCTATGAACGTAACAGACAAGACACACGAAAGTCGTGAGTTGAGTTGTTCCACCGAAACCCTAGCCACCATCTTCCTGAGAGCTCTGCCGTGTGACTTGGTGCTAGCACACCAGTGCATGGTTTTTCCTTCTCTAGACGTGTGGATACCGTAGAGGCGCTACTGCGGTCGCTGTTGTGCTTGAGGACGATCTATGATGTTCATAAGGAACTACAGAGGTTGCTAGAGGAGACGATTGACTCGCGAGGATGCTGGATGATCGACTACGACCACTACATCGACGCGCTCTTCGTTGGACCAGGCTGCTCCAACTCTTCTTCCGCTGCTCTGCGCGTCTGGTGGTAACGATCTGTGATCATCTACTTGCTTGGCTTCCTGGTTTGCGTGGTAGAAATTTTTGATTTTTGCTATCGTAGTCTACCCGTAACCCAACACCACCCGCACCTCCCCATGCCGCATTGCCCCCTTTCTTCCTCTACAAAATCGGCGCAACTCCTTTCCTCCTCCTTTCCCCCTCTCCTCTACCCTTTTCCCCAACCAAATCATCCCCACCGAAGCTCCCCTTTCTTCCTCCACACCGACCGCGCCACCTCCTCCCTCTATCTCCCTCTCCGGCTACCCGTTCACCTCCCCGAGTGCGTCACAATGTGCCCTCGAAGGTCCTCCTCCCATCCCCAGAGTCTCCCCGCCACCTCACCGGATTTTGAGCTTTACAGCCGCCGGCCAAAGCTCCTTCCTCCTCGCATTCCATCGCCGTCGTTGATCTTTTGGTGACATCGTCACCACCATTGGATTCGCCGCTTCACGTTCTACATCGTGCTCTCGCTAGTTCCTTCTCCCCGTCGCTAGAGCGTCGTCGCCCCCGTGCATCGCCGTCGCTTGTGCGTTTTCCTCGCTGCCACCACCGCTACCGGCCACCTCTCACTGCGCTGCCAACTCCTATCAACTCCTCAGGTTGTCGGCGTTCCATTTTGGCCCCGCCTACCGACCACCTTCTTGCCCCTCGTTGGCGTTGCCTCTATGACCGAGCCGCCCCTGGAGCTCCAGCTCTCTGCCTTGTCCTTCTCCCCTCTTTCTTTCTTTCTTTCACTAACACTTGTCATTCCCTCATGCCTCTCTCCTTCCATCTCTCTCTCACCTCCATGTGGGGTCCACAAAGTAAACATTCTTTTAATCCCCTAAAATCTGAAATAGAGTATTCCCTCATATTGCCTTTTCTATTTTCTATCATTTCATGTGATTGAAAACTTCCATACATTCGTTCTCCCTTATACGAACTCCGATTTCGTCGATTCTTGTTTCTAAATTAATATAAATTCAGTACCTTTTTTTGTTCTAATTTTATAAATTTTGGATTTTATTTGGAATTGTTGTATTTATTTGGCTCTTTTTGCGCATATAGATTCCAGCGTTTCCGAAGAATTCCTGGACCCGTAGGCCGAGGCAACTCAAAACTTCAACGAAGGCAAGTCATAGACCTTGACCATGTTGTACCCATTTTTATAAAATTATATTGTTTTATATCAACATACATTGCTAATTTTATAATAACTGCTTTCGAGAATAGTTAAATACCTATTCGACAATATGCCTCCTTGAATGATTGTGAATAACATGTACCCTTGGACAACATAGGTTGGGTTCATTTCAGTTGGGCATATTTTAATACCAACATTGGCATCGTATTTTGCTTAACCATGCTTAGTCGCAATGTGATTTATGATCACATGTTCATAAATGATTAATTTTAACTTAATGAAATATGGAATTGTGGCGTGGCCACTGTTATTAAAATTTGTTGTGCCATCGCAATGGTCGTCATTGGACTTGGTTAAACCTAAAATGGTTGCATACTCAGACAAATGATCGTGCAATAAAGGGGATGAATTTGGGATGTGGTTGCCTCGCCTGAGTAGTCACTAAGGACTTAACTTGTGCGCCATTGATCTGGGCCATACCGTACAACCACATGTCCAGGATGGGGTGGACCTGGCTAATTAATTAGCGATGCCTTGATTTTAGTTCTGTTTTGGTGGAAGTGCGAACCCTGGGTTAGACATTCACACTAGCGCAAGAGGGGGCCACGACTGTGATGTATGTTGAGATGTAAATGTTGTGAGTTTGTGGAACCAGTCAGTGGCAAAACCTTAGCGAGCAGAACTGAAATAAAATGTAGCTTTGTAAAAGCCTTGTGATAATCATTTAGTCGCACGCCTTCGGAAGCGTGTCTTGGCCGACATTATAAATTGATTATCTCTTGTGTGTCAAGTTCTACAACCTCTACATAGTGTAAAACTATTCAAATAGCCGTGTCCCCCGGTTATGGGCAATGCCTGGTGATTTCACACAAGGGGTAGATTTTCTAAAAAATGTTGGATTGGTGGATTGGTTGGGAAGTGAACGGGTTTGTTCACGGGTTCTTGGTTGGGAAGTGAACCAGTAGTTCACTAGTTGTTTCAAAGTACTTGTTTACTTATGTATTTAATCTTTTAAATTGTGCTTTCCAATCTATTTACTGTATTTACTGTCAATATTGCTTTCTGCAAAAAATAGCTATAAAGCTATCCTTGTTCAAGCCTTGCATAAATACTATTTGCATACATTTCCCTACGACTTGCTGCGTACTTTATGTACTCATGGCTTTGTGCCATTGTTGATCAATCACCAAAGAAGAACCAGGGAACACTGAGTTCTACGAGGAGTATTTCGAAGACTATACGAACTAGGCCACGTTCCCCACTCAATTGCCTGTGGGCATGTTAGATGGCTACCACCAGTTTTTTCATTCCGCTGCAAGTTTATCTTTTGTCGTTAAGCTCTGCATGGCAAACTTTGTAAAACTTGACCATAAGGTCTGTTGCTAGTAAGTAATATTAATTTGTCTGCTTCTTAGATATTTTGTTGTGTGGATATGATTACATTGATGTTGCAACTGCGTGAACTAGCTATTGATCATGGGACTAGTTCAGAATAAACAGAGGGCTCGGATTCAATGATCGAGGGTCCCGACAGAGATGGTATCAGAGCCATATCGACTTTAGGACGCAACCATAGTTAGCATGGACGTTTAGACAAAAATTTCAAAAATTATTTTACAAATCAAACCAACCAATTAACATGAATAGTTATTCTTCTCTTGTCTTATCTTGTTCTTTTCTCATCTTATTCTAATATTTTCTCATATCATTCTTAGGTTCTTACCACTTATCTTTTCTAAAATCTGTTTTCAAATTTTAAATTGATCTTTCTCACCTCAGTAATCTTTATAGGATCGACTCTTTGGCGATCGAAGCGATAGATGGCCTGGAAGTTTCAAGATCAGTCGTTCGTGTCTAATTTGATTGTCCTAATAAGTTAGACCGGATAGCATCGACTAGTTTGTGTGTTTTAGGTTTTTCCGTTGCTAGTGTTTATTGTTTCTCTTGTAGCCTTTTGGCTATGCTTTGTTTTGCCCTCTATTTTTGGGTAGCCTGTTCCATAGAAGACTATACCACTTATATTTCCTTTTTCCCTCATATTTTAATCGTTAGTCCGTCCCGCAGATGGTTCAGACCCGCAATACCTCTAGCCAAGGTGAATCCATGGATCCCAATACACCACCTCCTCCGGCTGCCATAGCAAATCAGGGTCTAGGTCAGTTCATGGCAGCTCAGACACAGTTGATGAATGCTATGATGCTGAATATGAATCAGGAGAACCAGACTGCTGCTGCTTTAGTCGCAATACTGAACCAAAACAATCAAGCAGCTGCCATGCCACCGCCACCACTAGCTTTTCCTCAGTCAAAGCTAGCGGAGTTCATGAGGACACATCCACCTATTTTCTCCAGCTCCTTCGAGCCCTTGGACACAGATGACTGACTGTGCTCTACAAAGAAGAAGCTTGCCATCGCTCGGTGTGATGACTGCGAGAAGGTCTTGTAAGCCGCACATTAGCTTGAAGGCACTTCCGCGGAATGGTGGGAGAATTACTACGGTGCCCATGGAAATCAACAGGCTATCAGTTGGGCTGAGTTCTCTGAAGTTTTCTGCCACTCTCATATTCTTGGTGGAAAGGTGGAGATGAAGAAAAACAAGTTTCGTGAGCTGCAATAGGGAAACTCATCGGTGAGTGCATACCTCAACAAGTTCACTCAACCCTCCCGTTATGCCCAAGAGGATGTTGCCACAGATGATGCCCGCCAGAAGCTTTTCAAGCATGGACTCAACCCTAGCTTGAAGGTTCAAATCGTCGGCAACGACTATGTGGATTTTCAGCATCTGGTGAATAAGGCCATGCTTATCAAGGAGTCTCGTCGTGAGCTTGAGGAATCCTGTAAGAGGAAGATGATGTAGCATGATGCTCATTAAAGTCATCCGCAGAGAGGCAGAATGAATGTGCAGCACCCTGTCCATTTCACTCCTCCTGCTGCATTCATGACCCCTGCAACAGCACCTCGCCCAACTACCCTAGGATTTTGCAACTTTAGCAACAACAACACCAACAACTAGCAGCCAAGAAACAACAATCCTGCCACGGGAGTTATCTATTTCAACTGTCATTAAACGGGTCACTACGCCAACAATTTTCCACGGAAGCAAGCTCCAACTCCTGTTAGATTCAATTTAGGAGCTACTCCGACCAGAACCCTGTCGGGGCCCGAATCTGTAAATCCAGACTATCTGTGTACTCTGAACTAGTCCCAAGATCAGTGGCTAGTTCACACGGTGTCAACATTGTTGAAATAATATCCATACAACGAAAAAGCCAATAATAAGCCAAGTATTATTAAAAAGTAACAACATACCTTATGGTCAAGGTTTTACAATTATTGCCACGCAGGGCTTAACGACAGAATAACAAACTTATAGTGGAAGAAACTCTTGTGGTAGCCATCCGACATGCCTACAGGCAATCGAGTGGAGAACGCGACCTAGTTCGCATAGTCTTCGAAGTACTCCTCTTCATAGAACTCTGAGTTCCTTGGTTCTTCTACGGTGATTGATCAACAAATGGCATATAGCCGTGAGTACATAAAATACTCAGCAAGTCGTAAGGAAATGTATGCAAATAGTATTTATACAAGGCTTGAATAAGAGTAGCTTTATGGCTATTTTGCAGAAAGCAGTATTGACTGTAAATACCGTAGATAGATTGAAAAGCACAATTTAAAAGATTAAATATATAAGTAAACAAGTACTTTGAAACAACTAGTGAACTACCTATTCACTTCCCAACCATTCCAACATTTTTGACAAAAACTCTACCCCTCGTGTGAAATCACCAGGCATTGTCCATAACCGGGGACATGGCTATTCGAATAGTTTTCAACACTTTGCAGAGGTCGTACAGCTTGACCCACAAGAGATAATCATCTTATAATGTCAGACATGACATGCTTCCGAAGGCGGGCGACTAAGTGATTATCACAAGGCTTTTGCAAAGTTCTGTTTTGACCCAGTTTCGCTCGCTAAGGATTCGCCATTTTGGGCCCCCTCTTGCGCCGCTTATCAACCCAAACAGAACTAAATCAAACATTGCTAATTATTGAGCCAGGTCCACCCATCCTGGACATGTGGTTGTACGGTATGGCCCAAATCAATGTCGCACAAAGTTAAGTCCTTAGTGACTACTTAGGCGAGTCATCAATATCCCAAATCATCCCCTTTACTGCACGATCAATCGCCTAAGTATGAAATCATTTTCGGTTCAAATCCTGACCAACTGGCAACCCTTGTCATGGCACAATAAATTTTAATAATAGTGGCCGCACCACAATTCCATATATCATTAAGTCAAATTTTCATGTTTATCAATGTGAAGCAGAACACATCGTTCAACTAAAGCATGACTAAGCATAATACGATGCCCATGTTGGTAATAAAATATGTCCAACTAAAATTAACCCAACCTATGATGTCAAAGGATACATGTCAACATGTCATTCACAAATATTCATGGAGGCATACTGTCGAATAGGTGTTTAGCTACTCCCGAAAACATTTAATAAAAATTAGCAATGCATGTTAATTTAAAACAATATAATTTTATAAAATAGGTACAATATGGCAAAGGTCTACGACTTGCCTTCGTCGAAGTTCTAAGCTGCTTTGGCAGACTGGTCCACGAAAGCTTAGGAAACGCCAGATTCTATAAGCGCAAAATGAGACAAATAAACACAAGAAACCCAAATAAAATCCAAAAATTATAAAATAAGTACTAGAAGAAAGAGAATGAATTGAGATGAATTTAGGATCAAGAATCGACGAATTTGGTGTTCGTGAGAGGGAGAACGAACATCCGAAAGTTTTGATGTCACAAGAAAAGATATAATTCCGAAAATATCGTTCACTTTCCGAGTATTGTTCATCTTCTGAGTACTGCTCACCTCTGAGTATTATTCACCGCTTCAACTTCATGTGGTTGGAAGGAGATTTTGACTACCTGGTCGAAAGAAGATTTCGACTACACTGGTCGAAAGAGGGTTTCGACTACACTGGTCGAAAGAAGGTTTTGGCTACGCTGGTCGAAGAGGGTTTCGACTTCACTAGTCAAAAGGATATTTCGACTACACTGGTTGAAGTGGGTTTCGTCTACACTGGTCAAAAGAAGGTTTTGACTATACCGGTCGAAGGAAGGTTTTGACTATACTGGTCGAAGAGGGTTTCAACTTCACTGGTCGAAAGGATATTTCGACTACACTGGTCGAAAGAGGGTTAGGCGCAGAGAGAAACAGGGGCGAAGCAGGAGAATAGGAATGGGCCGGGGAAAGATTCGGCCCAAAGGAGATTTTTGGATTTTTTAATGATTTAACAATTTTAATAATTCAGTTAATTCATTTAGATTTTAGAAAATAGCAAATAAAGTCCAAAAATTATGGAAAAATTCACAGAAATTTCCTGAGACATTTTGGACTTAAATAAAATATTTCCAACTCATAATTGGTATTTAATTTTGCAAATAATTTATTTTGGCCTTAAAATAATTACGGAAAAAACTTTTAAAATTTTAGAAAATTCCAGAAAAATAATTAAATTTTATTTTCAACTGGAAAAAAAATTGGGCTATTACAAACCCCCATGCCAGGAGCAGAACGTGGAGCACCTCAGACTCCAATTGCAGCAGCCAAGACTCCTCAGCCTTTTGGGAGAGGCCACGTGAACCATGTCACAGTAGAGAAAGCCTAGACAACTCCGGACGTCGCGCTGAGTAAGTTCCTAGTTAATTCAGTACCTGCTACTGTTTTGTTTGATTCTAGAGCTTCGCATTCGTTTGTTTCTCGGAGTTTTGCTGCAACGCATCAGCTAAAGGTTTCGACTCTTAAGACTGCTTTATTGGTTCAATCGCCTGGTTCGGAGTTGAGTACGAACCAAGGGTGCCCAAAAGTTAAAGTGGTCATAGAAGGGGTTGAATTTCTAGCCAAACTCATAATCATCGACTCCAAGTCCTTGGATGTGATTTTGGGTATAGATTGGCTTGCTAATCACCAAGCACTTTTGGATTGTGGTGGTAGAAGCATCACTTCGGTCAGTTCGGTTGGAACCAAAGTAAAGTTTGAAGCCTCCACGGAAAAGCGTAATGGAGCACTAGTTTTTAGTGTCAATACTGTAGCTTTTAAGGATGTGCCAGTGGTCAGAGATTTTCTAGATGTCTTTCATGATGATTTACCCGGAATGCCACCAGACAAAGACCTAGAGTTCGTCATCAACCTAGTTCCTAGAACTCCACCCATTTCCAAGAGAACCTATCGTTTGCTTGTTAATGAGTTAGTCGAGCTGAAGAAGCAAATCAAGGAGATGCAGGAAAAATGTTTTGTTTGACCAAGTTCTTCACCTTATGGAGCCCTGGTAATTTTTGTTGAGAAGAAGGATGGTACCCAGCGAATGTGTGTGGATTATCACTCACTCAATGAAGTCACCATCAAGAACAAGTACTCTCTGTCCAGGATTGATGATCTGTTTGACCAGTTAAAGGGAGCTGGAGTGTTCTCAAAGATAGATTTGATGTCAGGTTATCATTAGCTAAAGCTTCGTCAGGAGGATATTCCTAAGACAACTTTCTCAACCCGATATAGACTGTATGAGTTCACAGTTATGTCTTTTGGATTGACCAATGCTCCTACCTACTTTATGAACTTGATGAATAAAGTATTCATGAAGTATTTGGATAAATTTGTCATTGTCTTTATTGACGATATTCTAGTGTAATCCAAGAGTGAGGAAAAACATGAAGAACACCTCCGCTTGGTCCTAAATAAGCTAAGAGATAATCAACTCTATGCCAAATTCACCAAGTGTGAGTTTTGGATGAAGAAAGTCACCTTCTTGGGACATGTCATGTCTGTAGAAGGAGTTGCCGTCAACCCTAGCAAACTCAAGGATGAGCTCAACTGGGAGTCGCCCAACACAGTGCTTCGGATAAGAAGTTTCCTTGGTATGGTGGGATACTATTGTCGGTTTATAGAAGGATTCTCTAAAATAGCAAAACCCCTCACTCAGTTGCTGAAAAAGGAAAATAAATTTGCTTAGACGCCAGAATGTGAGCAGAGTTTTCAAGAGTTGAAGAAGCATTTGACCACCGCACCAGTGTTCATTTTACCTGATGTTCAAAAGAATTTCGAGATTTTCTGTGATGCATCACGACAAGGTCTCGGTTGTGTCCTCATACAAGAAAGGAAGGTAGTAGTGTATGCTTCACGTCAGTTGATGCCTCTGTTGGTGATATGCCCTAGAGGCAATCATAGAGATGATTGTATCACATCTATATTTATGAGTTATTGAATAAATTTTATTCAGTTCCTTGAGGACGATCCACGACTTCGTAAGGAACGTGATTGGTGGTTGGAGGAGACGATTGACACCAAGGATGTTAAATGATCGACTACGACCACTACATCGATGTGCTCTATGTTGAATAAGACTGTTTCAACTCTTCTTCCGCTGCACTGCACATCTAGTGGTAACGATCTATGGTCTTCTACTTGGATGGCTTACTGGTTTACGTGGTAGAATTTTTGAATTACCAACTAGTGTAGCCTACCTGTATCCCTTCAGCCTCATGAAGTGAACTATCCCACTCATGACTTAGAGTTGGCTGCCGTAGTGCATGCTCTCAAGATATGACATCATTGCCTCATTGGGAATCGTTGTTAAGTTTGCACTGACCATAAGAGCTTGAAGTACATTTTTACTTAAGTTGATCTTAATATGAGGCAAAGAAGATAGTTGGAGTTGATCAAAGATTGTGATATTGAAATCCATTATCATCCGGGCAAAGCTAATGTAGTAGCGGATGCTTTAAGTAGAAAGGTCTACCGCAATACTCTGATGATCAAGGAAAGTCAGCCAACACTTCATGAAGAATTTTAGAAACTCAAGCTTCAATTGGTTGAAGAAGGTTACTTAGCCGCTTTGGAAGTACAACCCACTCTGCAAAATCAGATCAAGAAAGCTCAGGTTGAAGATGCACATATCAAGGAGATAAAGAGCAACATGAAGAAGGATAAATCCCTAAGATTTTTCGAAGATGAGAAAGGAACTATTTGGTTTGAGAAACGTAGTTGCGTACCGAACCAGAAAGAGCTCAAGCGGTTGATACTCAAGGAAGAGCATGAAACCTTATATTCCATTCACCCCGGGAGCGCTAAGATGTATCAAGATCTCAAAGAGTTATATTGGTGGCCTAGTATGAAACGGGAGATTGCTGAGTATGTAGCCCATTGTGATGTTTGCCAACGAGTTAAAGCCGAGCATCAGAAACCGGCTGGACTATTGCAACCTTTAAAGGTACCTAAATTGAAATAGGAAGAAGTTGGCATGGACTTCATCACTGGTCTACCAAGAACAAGAGCTAGATATGATCCTATCTGGGTGATTGTGGATCGTCTAACAAAAGTTGCACACTTCATTCCAGTCAAGACTACCTACTTACGAGATAGACTTATAGAATTGTATATGACAAAGATAGTATGTCTCCATGGTGTACCAAAGAATATCATGTCGGATCAAGAATCTCAGTTCACCTCAAGGTTCTGGTAAAAACTGTATAGCATTTTGGGCACTAATTTGAATTTCAGTACAACTTACCATCCGCAGACAGATGGACAAACAGAAAGAGTAAATCAAATCCTAAAGGATATATTAAGAGCTTGTCCTCTAGCAAACAAGACCAGTTGGGATCTAAGTTTGTCCTATGCTAAGTTTTCATACAACAATAGTTATCAATCAAGTCTGCAGATGTCCTCGTTTGAAGCCCTTTACGGACGAAAATACAAAACACCCTTGTATTGGACTGAATCAGGCGAAGAACAAGTGCTTGGGCTAGATTTCCCGAAGGAGGCTGAAGATCAAGTTCGATTGATTCGGGAAAATTTGAAAACCGCTCAGACTAGGCAGCAAAGTTATGCTGATAACCGTCGCCAAGATTTAGCTTTTGCACCTGGAGATCACGTGTACCTAAAAGTTTCATCTCTCAAGGGCATGCGTCGTTTCAGAGTAAGTGGGAAACTTGCATCAAGATACATTGGACCATTTCCTATCCTAGTCAGAAGAGGAGAAGTTGCCTACAAATTGGAGCTCCCACCTCAGCTGTCGATGTGCACGACGTCTTCCATGTGTCTCAATTGAAGAAGTGTCTGTGTATGCCAGAGGAGTAGATGCCTTTGGAAGCAATTGATCTATAGAAACATCTCACCTACAAAGTGCAACCCATCAAGATTTTGGAAGTAGTAGAGCAAGTGACGAGGAGCAAGATCATCCATTTCTGCAAAGTCCAGTGGAGCAATCACACCAAAGAGTAAGCCATCTAGGAGCGTGAAGAGGACCTGAAGTCCGAGTTTCCGCACATATTCTCTAGTCAGCCCGAATCTCGGGGTCGAGATTCCTTTTAAGGAGGGTAGGTTTGTAACATCCCGATTTTTGGTGTCTTTTCGAAGCTTTAAAAATAAAAATAATCATTTGCAATTTATTGGATTAATTTCAAGCTAAATTTAGAATTTTAGAAAATGAAAAACATTTTAAATGATTAAAATAAACTTCAATTAAATTCAAAATTATTTTATTCGATCTATTTAGGTACCAAGGATTTTTATAAAATTTTCTTGAATTTTTTATTTTATTTTATTTTCGGATTTTCTTTTCTTTCTCCTTTCTTTCTCTCCTCTTTTCCTCTAGCACTGTTCTTCTTCCTGAGGAAGCAAGCGCTCTTGCGCCTGCTAGCTCCACACATGCCCATGCCCTCCTCATGCTTTGCACCCTATCGCTTGTGCCCGCGCCCTCGGCCCTAGCACCGCTCCTGTCTTGGCCACTTTGCCTGCCGCCCACCGAGCCTCCATGCACTTTCTGCGTCAGTAGCGCCTCCCAGCCTCCCTATGTTTGCATTACCCCCTTTCTTTTTGTATAATATTGGCGCAGCTCGTCTCCTCTTCCTTTCCCCCTCTTCTCTACCCTTTTCCCCAACCAAATCACCACCACCGAAGCTCCCCTTTCTTCCTCCACACCGACTGCGCCACCTCCTCCCTCTATCTCCCTCTCCGGCCACCCGTTCACCTCCCCAAGTGTGTCACGGTGTGCCCCTGAAGGTCCTCCTCCCTTCCCCTGAGTCTCCCCTCCACCTCATCGGATTTTGAGCTTTGCCGCCACCGACCGAAGCTCCTTCCTCGGGTTCCATCGCCGTTGTTGATCTTCTGGCGACATCGTCACCACCATTGGATTTGCCGCTTCACGTTCTACGCCGTGCTATTGCTAGTTCCTTCTCCCTACCGTTGGAGCGCTGCCACCCCCGTGCACCACTGCCACCCGTGCGCTTTCCTCGCCGTCGGCCGCCTCCCACCGCGCCGCCACCTCCTATCAACTCCTCAAGTTGCGACATTCCATTTTGGCCCCGCCCGTTGGCCTCCTTCTTACCCCCTCGCCAATGCCGCCTCCATGACCGAGCCGCCCCTGTAGCACCAGCTCTCTGCCTTCTCTTTCTTCCCTCTTTCTTTCTTTCTTTCTTCCACTTACACTTGGGACCCACTTGTCATTCCCTCATGCCTCTCTCTTTCCATCTCTCTCTCACCTTCTTGTGGGGTCCACAAAGTTAGCAATCTTTTAATCCCCTAAAATCTGAAATAGAATATTCTCTTTTCTATTTTCTATCATTTCATGTGATTGAAAACTTTCGGATGTTCGTTCTTCCTCATACGAACTCTGATTCTATCGATTCTTGTTTCTAAATTAATCTAAATTCAGTACCTTTCTTTTGGTTCTAATTTTATAAATTTTGGATTTTATTTGGAATTGTTTTATTTATTTGGCTCTTTTCGCGCGTATAGATTCTGGCGTTTCCGAAGAATTCCTAGACCCGTCGGCTGAGGCAACTCAAAACTTCAACGAAGGCAAGTCGTAGACCTTGACCATGTTGTACCCATTTTATAAAATTATATTGTTTTATATCAACATGCATTGCTAATTTTATAATAATTTCTTTCGGGAATAGTTAAATACCTATTCAACAGTATGCCTCCTTGAATGATTGTGAATGACATGTACCATTGGACGCCATAGGTTGGGTTCATTTTAGTTGAGCATATTTTAGTACCAACATGGGTATCGTATTGTGCTTAGTCGTGCTTAGTCGTGATGGGATTCATGATTACATGTTCATAAATGATTAATTTTGACTTAATGAAATATAGAATTGCGGCGTGGCCACTGTTATTAAAATTTATTATACCATGGCAAGAGTTGCCATTGGACTTGGTTAAACCTAAAATGGTTTCATACTCAAGTGAATGATCGTGCAGTAAAGGGGATAAATTTGGGATGTGGTTGCCTCACCTAAGTAGTCACTAAGGACTTAACTTTGTGCGCCATTGATCTGGGTCATACCGTACAACCACATGTCCAAGATTGGGTAGACCTGGCTAATTAATTAGCGATGTCTTGATTTTAGTTCTTCTTTGGTGGAAGTGTGAACCCTGGGTTAGACATTCACACTAGCGCAAGAGGGGGCCACGATTGTGATGTATGTTGAGATGTAAATGTTGTGAGTTTGTGGAACCAATTGGTGGTGAAATCTTAGCGAGCAGAACTGGATTAAGGCATAGCTTTGTAAAAGCCTTGTGATAATCATTTACTCATACACCTTCGTAAGCGTGTCTTGGCCGACATTATAAATTGATTATCTCTTGTGGGTCAAGCTGTTTTTATCTGGATTTCTTTCAAGTACTTGTTTGTATGAATTTTATTTTTTGCTTTATACAAATAGTTCAAAAATCATCATGATTAGGTTTTCATATGTAATATGCTCAAAATTATTTTCCCAGTGCATTTCTATTATGTATTCCAAAAAATGTAAATTTTGGGATGTTACACCCTAGCGCCGTGTACTACTCCCTGGCAGTAGCTGGGATGGTCGTCTCCTCGTCGGTTGACGGATGGCCTTCACCCCCATGCTTAACTGAAGGCTGCAAGATGGAATGATGTTAGGTGAAATCAATATTCAAGACCAAAACTTAACATCTCGTACCAACCAGATGTGCGGTGCTGATGACCAAGGGGGAGCGCTAGTCTAAGTAGAGGGTGCGGGTGACAGAAGTGATGCATCCCGACAGACGTGCGGTTGGAAGACAACATGATGTTAGCACAACCTAAGACGTAATGAAAAATAGGATATAAATTTGTACATAACTTACCTCCCCGCTAATCTACAGTGCGGATGACCGATGGGGAGCGCTACAACGCCCACCGGTCTGACTAGGCCGTGTTGACCTAGCAGGTGAGCACGGTTGGCCCATTCAGTGTGCAGCTTACAAGACATCGTCTCTCGACCAACCGCTGCTCATGTTCTTTATTATATTCTTGGACTCCATGAAGATGTACTTCATAGTGCTGAGAAGCCCTGGTACGGTGTGCTCTGGGCTGTGGATGGTGGTCTCGGTTGCACTTGCAATCTGCTGCAGCCGCTCGAGCTGAAGTGACAGACAACACTTGTTTTGTAACAAACAATACAAATATCATCAATGAAATGAGCAAAGGTTGTTAGTGTTTTACGGAGCCTCTCCTCATGCGTGACCTGCTCCGGACGCTCTGGTGGAGGACGGGTGAGTCTGGTGCGCGACCGTGGTACATACCACTCAATGTACTGACAGTATGTCCGTACATCGTACGGTCACTGGTCCTGTAGGATCTCATTATGCACCATGTTTGTCCAAGCAGTAACCCACTCATGCTGAACTACTTGCCACTCCTCAGCATGTCGGCCCACCCTCGATTGCCTGCATTCGAGAAGGATTGATGTTAGAACAATGGATGTAGGTATGAAGTGTAAACATTACTCGGATGGAGTTAGACTCACAAGTGGACAGCTCGCTGCAGGATCCTACCGTTAGGAGGGTTCACAAGCTGGTACGGATCAAACTGTCACATTACGCACTATAGTGCGTAAGGCTCCACCATATGGGTAAACACCAGGTGACAAGTTGTCGCCCATAATTCATCGTCCTGCGTGCATTGCATGGACAATCCGTGTGGCACTACCATGTCCACGAAATCTGGGCTCCATATAGCCCATATGATGTCGTTGTTGTGCAACGACTCGAACTCGTTGTGGAACATCGGGTAGCAGCTCATTGGTCTATCCTTGGCCCAGCGTAACTTGGCAGTAGTCCACCGGGTGCCCATAGTGGGCCTGTCTATTGTGTTGTGCAACTTGAGGTACGGGTGCACTGCTGTCCCGATGGAGGTCCACCCAATGGGGAAGTGCTCCCAACTCCACATTTGCAGGAGCACGTAGCAGACGGCAAGCACTACTGTCTCGATGGAGGTGTCGCGCCGTGAAGCATCACACAACCCCCTATATGTGGTTGTAACGTAACGTTTGTCCTAGAGTTTTTGCCAGCTTTCAAAACTAAAAAGGAACCATTCGGTTTATTTGCTTGCTCAAGCTTAACTTGAAAACTTTTGAAATATTGGAGGTTTAACTTGAACTAACCAAACTTCAACTAAGTCCAGTTGGTTGTTGCTCTCTGTCGGTTGAAGTTCTTTGGTGTTCCTTGGTTTTTGTTTTCCTTTCCTTGTTTCCTCTGTGCGCCTTTAGGCCTAGTTTCTTTTTTCCAGGACCTCTTCTGTGTCTGGACCTCCCTCTCTCGGTCCAGACCTCCCTTGTGTTGGACCTCCCCTTGTCCAGACCCCTTTGTAGGTCTAAGACCTCCTCTTTTGGGTTTAGACCAGCTCGGGTGTGTGTTTCAAACATCCTTGAACTCCGAAATTCTAAATTTGGGTTGATTTCCCCTTTCTCTTGAACCTCCTCATGTTCATCTGGACCTCCCTTGCGTTCATCTTAATTGTCGGGATCTCCCTTGTGATTATCCTGACCGTTGAGACCTCTGATGTGAGCGTGGCCCGATCTTCCGATAGGTACTGATACGTCGATTGTGGAGAACACGACGTTGATGATCCAAGGCTCCGACCCGAACAGATCGATCCCCTTGCAATCACTACACCACTGCTCCGTTGGTTATCAACCGTGCGAGCGCGTTGACCTCGCCAAGAAGGCTATCTCCGCAGTTTAATCGAGAACACAAGCAAGAGAGTAGAAGATGCAATCTTTATTGCGAATAATAATTGAAGCACACAAATTGGGGTTCCTCAAACCGATAAGCGCGAAAGCGCAGCGAGAATATTCTCTAAGAAAACCCAAGCAAAACTAAAGGACGGCGGCTCCTATATGAGGAGGCGGCGGAGAAAACCCTAGGGCGTGGGTACTGTTCACGGTACTGTTCACACGTGAATAGTGCCGCGTGAACAATGCGGGCCTAGGGTGGGCGAATCGTCCGCTAGACGGATCGTCCGCTAGATGGGCCAAGTCGTCGGCTAATACATTACATAGCCCATGGGCCAATAATTGGTGACGCAGCACCATGGCATGTAGACATAGCACCATGGCGTGTAGCTCGACGTGTAGCTCGACGGTCCAACCGGAAAATATGGAAGCGCAGTAGCCGAAAGTCGCATCGTAGAAGATGTGGTTGTAGTAGAGGATGCCGAGCAGCGGGTCGAAGTAGTGGTTGCATCCTTAGGGTTGATGTCCTCATCATCCTCCTTTTCTTGAATTTGAGTCGTCCTCGACTCAATCGTTGCATCCTTAGGGTTGATGTCCAAATCATTACTTTCCTGCAAAAGGTTAGTGACAGCAGATGGCAAAGAGCTAGATGTATCATCAAGAGAAAATAAAACATCTTTGCATTTCAAAGCGTCGCATGGCATATCATTATCAAAATTTTCAGCAAGGACAGGTTTGGTTGCAAGCATGACACAACCCTTTAATTTAATTCCCTCATTACTAGAACTAGGTGCCAACTTCTCTTTCTTATGTGGGAAATTGTTCTTTACTACTTGCTGATTTTTAGATTCCTGTTCACGTTCTTTCAACTCATTTGCAGCTATCTCTTTATCACATTGCACAATTTCAGCAGGTGTCAAAGGTAGCAAAGTTAATTTCTTTCCTTTGTGCATAAGAGAGTACTTATTACTTCTACCATGATGAGTTGCATCGGTATCAAATTCCCATGGGCGTCCTAATAAAAGTGGCGAGGCTTGCATAGGCACTACGTCAAAATCAGCAACATCATGATAGGAACCAATGGAAAAATACACTCTCATGATTGTGTTACCTTCACCTTACATTGTTGTTGAACCATTGAATGTGGTATGGGTGAGGATGCGCGACGTGGTCAAGCCAAGCTTCTTGACCAGATCTGAATTCACCAAGTTATTCTGACTTCCGCCATCAATTATGACACGAACACGGCAATCCATGACGATGAGGAACATCTGAAACAAATTATGGCGTTGTAGCTTCTCCGCTTGCTCCATTTGAGCGCTCAATACTCGCTGCACAATTATGGTCCTATAATTCTTGGTGGCAGCGGCACCTAAAATTACCTCACCGTCGCTATCTGTCTCATGATCATCATTATTACCTGCAAGGTTAGCTGCAAGAGCATATTCATCCTCAACATCACTAGCACTTACATAACCACCGTCGTCTGTAGCAATGTATGCTCGCTGACTTGGGCAATCTCTCATGAAGTGGCCCATCCCTTTACAACGGTGGCACACAATTCCCGTCGTACGACCCGTGGAAGCAACTGAGGAAGAACTCTGCGCTGGTGCCTGCACACTAGTAGATTTACTTGCCTCGGGTGCGCGTGATGGTGGTGGCGGTGCTGCTGAACGCACCCTACTCACGGAGGCAGCAGAGCAAGAGAAGGAGGTGGAGCTGTGTTGGCGTGCCCCGGCGTCGATGTAGACGTACTTCCAAAGTTGCTCCTGGTCCTTTGTTGTCTTCCCTGCAATTCCTTTTCTGCCAAACAAGCAAGCTGGAACAACCTATTGATATCATTATACTCTTTGTAATCAACTATGTCCTGAATCTCTCGCCTTAAGCCACCATAAAAACGAGCCATTTTATCCTCATCATCCTCAACAACATTACAACGCAGCATACCTATTTGTAGTTCTTGATAATATTCCTCGACAGATTTATTACTTTGGTCTAAGCGTTGTAATTTCTTACGCATATCACGTTTAAAAGCAGGAGGAACAAATCTAGCACGCATGGCTTCCTTCAATCTATCCCATGTATCAGGTGCTAAGCCAGAATTAACTACTTGATTCCACCAAATGATAGCAAAATATTTAAATTCACTAGTGGCTTGTCTCACTCTATGCACTTCAGGAACGAGATGGGCATTAAATTTTTGTTCAACTGTCATCTCCCAATCTAAATAAATTTCAGCATCATAAACACCCGCAAAAGATGGTATGGTAAATTTAACTTTAGCAAATGGGTCATCATTAACACGAGCATTGTGGTGCTGAAAGTTATTACCTCCCATACCGTGACGGTTGTGATGTAGGCGGTGTCGTTGACGTGCATCTTGGGCAGCGCCAGCGTCGCGGTATTGACTCTCATTATCATAGCCCTCCTCAAGATCTTGGGCTGCATCTTGATCATACGCGCGTCCATTGTTCAGTGGCCGATTTACCATTCTTTCAAGGCGTGTAGTGAGCGCTGCAATACTATCATTGATGGAGCGCTGCAATGTAGTCGTAGTAGCTTGAAGCTTTCTGTCGATGTCCTCATTAATGGTAGTGCGTTGTTCATCCAAGAGCGTCATGAGCTCTCCCTTTACCACACACTCATCAGACATCTCATCTGCCATGGTTAGTAGAAAACAAAAGACAACACAAAGGTATTATCCCTATCAACTACTAGGTGGTGGAAGGTGGAATCACACACTCTCGAGCGTCTTACCACACTCTTACAAGTGTTCTTACCAAAGCATGCAGGAGGTGGTACAGCCGGTGGCTGGTTCGTGATACCGTGTCGAGCGTGGGTACGATTGCAAGAGGGAACCTGTTCTGATCAAGAGTAGGTGGAGCTTGGAAGGCACAATATGTAGCAAGGATAAGCAATAATCAAATCAGTTAATGCAAGTTGAAAGATTGTTCAAAGTACTTAGCCAATGTTGCTGATCCTAGCCTAATCAGAACTAGCGAATCACCGCCCTATGTAGAGAAGTGTATGTACGCACACGCAACGATCAATGTGACTTGATGTGAGTAATGGAAAACCTCACAACAAGTGCTAGGAGAGACGCTAGCCAACTACTCAAACTTCTTTCTAAGGGCACAAGATCGTCCACGCGATGTAGAGCACAAAAACAGGAAAAACGTGCAACGTAGACGGCCCTCTAGATTGAGCAGATACAACAGCTAGTCTCAAACGATGAACAAGCAAAGTTTTATGTGGCTTATATATACTCGTTTGAAAGGTTTCGACGAGATCTACAACTTTCTCAACTGGACGAACCCCAAATTCCGAAGGCAAGACCAAAAGAATCGCCAAAAACAGAAAACCGAAAACTTGCGACGCGATTTCGGGTGTAAAGATGGCCGATTTTGGGGGTCTTGGATGGCGACTGGCACAAGCCAGTCGGTTTTATCAGATGCGCGCCGTCGTTAGCTTTCCGAAAAGTATAAAAACTTCGAATTCCGACTCCGTATGCAAAAGTTATGCCCGTTTTAGTGAAGGGGTGTCGGAAACGGACTCGAATTCGTTTCGGTTTCAACTTCAAACTGCTATATCTTTTGATCCCGTGGGACAAACGTGCCCAAATTTTTTCTGGGAGCTGGTGGCTATATCAGGAAGGGCTCCACCAATTTTCACTAATTTTCGTGCAAGTTTGATGCACTTTCAAAAATTCAGACAGAAGGACTCTTTTCTTCTCTCTTTTGCTGTTTTTTTTTGTCCCTTTTTCTTTTCTGATTTTTTTCTTTCTTTTTTTTTTTCTCTCTGGAGCCCGAAACAAACTCTCCCTTTTTTTTCTCTTCTTTCAACACAACCGAAGTCAAACTTTCCTTTCAACACATGCACTGCTGCGGCCAAACCGAATTAAATTAGAGATCTTCTTCTGGTTTCTGCGGCAAGAAACCGTGGCTGCCTGCAGGAGGGATTTTGTTGCCTCGGCAGCGAACAAGGTGGCGGCAGGGTGGAAGGTGGTGATGAGGAAAAAGCGGCAGCGGAGGATTCGTGGTGTCGCGGCAGGGGATTGGTGGTGGTGCGGCAGCGAACAAGAACACACAAGATGCGAAAAATAGACAACGACGAAGCTACGCAAAGGAACACGAGATGCAACTAGACAACGACGAACTAGACTCTAACTAAACTAGAAATCAGCAACTGACACGACGATGCAATCAATAATTCAACAAGCAAAATACCGAAATAAAAATTGCAAGGCTCAAAGGGGTGATGGGACAGCGGAAGACACGACGAACAATTATTTTTGTGGGGCTAATTTTCTGGAGTTCTAGGACGATGAACAGTACCGAAACTAAAAGGGGAAAACTGAGATTACCTAACGGGCAACTGAAGCTCTGATACCAACTGATGTGAGCGTGGCCCGATCTTCCGATAGGTACTGATACGTCGATTGTGGAGAACACGACGTTGATGATCCAAGGCTCCGACCCGAACAGATCGATCCCCTTGCAATCACTACACCACTGCTCCGTTGGTTATCAACCGTGCCGAACGCGGTTGACCTCGCCAAGAAGGCTATCTCCTGCAAGCGAATCGAGAACACAAGCAAGAGAGTAGAAGATGCAATCTTTATTGCGAATAATAATTGAAGCACACAAATTGGGGTTCCTCAAACCGATAAACGGCGAAAACTGCAAAGCAGAATATTCTCTAAGAAAAACCCAAGCAAAACTAAAGGACGGCGGCTCCTATATGAGGAGGGCGGCCGGGAGGGGGAAACCCTAGGGCGTGGGTACTGTTCACGGTACTGTTCACACGTGAATAGTGCCCGCGTGAACAGTACGGGCCTAGGGGTGGGCCAGATCGTCCGCTAGACAGATCGTCCGCTAGATGGGCCAAGTCGTCGGCTAATACATTACATAGCCCATGGGCCAATAATTGGTGACGCAGCACCATGGCATGTAGACATAGCACCATGGTGTGTAGCTCGACGTGTAGCTCGACGGTCCAACCGGAAAATATGGAAGCGCAGTAGCCGAAAGTCGCATCGTAGAAGATGTGGTTGTAGTAGAGGATGCCGAGCAGCGGGTCGAAGTAGTGGTTGCATCCTTAGGGTTGATGTCCTCATCAACCTCCCTTGCATTTATCTTAACCGTTGGGACCTCCCTCGCGTCCGTTCGAGCCTTCCGCTTGATCCAGACCTTTATCGCTTTTGTACCGTTCGATCTGTGTTGGACGGCCCAATCGCTTTGCCCCGTTCGATTGAGATCTAATGGCCCCAGCCTTCTCCGCGTTTTCCTTGATATCACTCCGCTCCCTAGGTTTTGATCTAACCGTTAGGACCTCCCTTGGTTTTGATCTGACCGTCATGACCTCCCCTCGTTTGATCTTGACCGTTTAGGACCTCCCCTTCGGATCTCCTCCGTTGGATCTCCTTTTTGGGTTCGGACCTCCCTTTCCCTTCACGTGGTCCGAACCAGCCTCGCACCCTTCCCACTCGTGGACCATTCGATCCTTTTTGGATGGCCCGATCGAGTGTAGTGTTTGGCTGGTCCGAGCATTCCACTTCCTTGTGGACCGCCTGATTCAAATCGGACGGCCCCGCTTCGCCACGCCTTGCTTTGTTCCTTAGGACCTCCTCATCCTCTGGACTTCCGCGTGGTCTTTTTGCAAAGACCACCCTTGTGGTATTTTTGCGAAGACCACCCTCCTGGTCATGACCACCCCTTATGGTCAGGACCTCCCTCTTGGCTGCGACCTCCTCTCTTTTGTCCTTTAGCCACGACCTCCTCTCTTTTGTCCTTTAGCAGCGACCTCCTCTTGAAGCCGCGACCTCCTCTTTTGTCGTTTTGCTGTGACCTCCTTTGGTCTGGACCACCCCTTGTGGTCACGACCTCCTGGTCTTTTTGCAAAGACCTCCCTTGCGGTTGAGACCACCTCTTTGATTGATCTGTCCACCCAAATTTGACTGGCCCCACTTGTCAGTCCGGCTCACTTTCTCAATTCCTCCGCCTCTAAAGTCTTAAGCGCATTTAATGCTTGTTGCATCACATTAAATGCGGTCACTTCTGAGGTACTTCGTTTATCCTTTTGATGGCATACCTTGTCTTATCATTGCCTTGTTTTTCACCTACCTTTGACCAATGCGTCTCTAGCCTCCCTGTGGGTGTCTCCTCCTCTTTCTTTTTATCTGGCTATATATAGCCCGTATATACCTTCCTTTGTCACCTTTTTCCTCATTTCCTCATTTCCCTACTCTTGCCTAGTTTTCTCCGAGCTTGTGCTTGAAGCTTCACCAAGAAGTGCCCGAGGAAGTTGTGCCACCACCTCTTCATCACCAAGAAGATCATTGGAGCCGCCGCCGCCGTTTTGCTGCCCTAGGAGTCCACCAGAGTGCCCGTGCCGTCCTCATCCACCGCAGCTGTCCCTCTGATCTCCTCCTTTTTCCGTCTCTTTCTTGGTTTCGGTGAGTTTTCCTTGTGCCTATTCTTTCCTTGTTCATACGACCACTTTGTGTGGTTGTATTCTTCTCACGACTACGTTACATGGTCGTGTTCTTTTTACGACCACGTGGAATAGTCGTGTCTTCCTCAGGACCTCCCCCTCGAGATCCCCTTAGGATCTCCTTCGGCAAAGACCACCTTCATGGTCTTTGTCTGCTCTTTTGCAAAGACCACCTTGGTGGTCCTTGCTGGTCTTTTTGCAAAGACCACCCTCTTTCGGATTGGACCTCCCCTCTTGCTGGGACCTCTTGCTTTTCTAGTTTTTGGTTGAGATTTTCTTAAGTTCTTTTGAGTCTTTTAGGTTCTTTTGTCGAGAGTCGTCTTGTTTATTTGGTTCTTTGTGTATGAGTAGATCCCGAGTTCGAGGAGGAGTACTTGGACCCGGCAGTCACTACCGAAGGCTCACCCCTGCTCAATGAAGGCAAGTCACAGACCTTTGATCATGTTGAACCCAGCATTTCAAAAATATGTTGTTTTACATTATCATGCATGGCTACTTTTATAAGAAATGTTTTGGGCAGTAGCTATATCCCACTTGATATTATGCCTCCTTGGATGATTGTACTCAACATGTTGACATGATTCTCTTGGACACCTTAGAATGGGTAATTTTAGTTGGTATCGCTTGATATTGCCAACATGGGACAGTATGTTTTTCTTAGCCTTTGCTTTAGAATCGTGGGTCTTGAGAATCATGCTTCATTATTAATAATCCTGACTATTTGAACTATGGAACTGTGGTTGGTGCCACTATTGAGCAGCTGTGGTGCTAATGCTGCAGCTGTATTGATTGTGGTGCGATGCCACTCTTGTTAAAATTTGTTGTGCCAAGACCAGGGTGGTCTTTTGGCCGGGTTGAACCCAAATGTTTTCACACTCGGGCAAGTGATCGTGCAGTAAAGGGGATGCCATGCGCACACTGGGATGAGGTTGTCTTGTCTGAGTGGATTAAGGACTTAACTTTGTGATCCTTTTGAACCGGGTATTATCGTGCAACCACAAGACCACTTTATGGGGGTGGTCTGGGCCAAATAATTAGCAATGGTTTGGTGCTGTTACATTGTGGTGGAAGTGTGTGTTGATTCACACTTGGCGCAAGAGGGGCACGAATCCGGGGTTTCTTGACCAACTGCGAAACCTTAGCGGGTAAACGAGAACCAAGCGGATCGTAGCTTTGTAAAGGCCTTGTCACGCTCTCTAGACCGCTCACCTTCTGAGTGAGCAAGGGTTCCGACGGGAACCCGACCCGCTAGAGAGGTCGTGAATTGTGGGTAAAGTTGTACACCTCTGCAGAGTGAAAAATCTATTCGAATAGCCAAGTCCTTGGTCATGGACATTGCCTAGTGAAAATTGCGCAAGGGGTAGACTTTCATAAAATGGGTGGTCCACGGTTGGCCGTGGGTATCTGCGAGTGTTCTGGGTGGCTCCAAATGCTCGTGATGTCCATAGTTGGTCGTGGTGGTCTTTTGAACCCTAGGGTGGTCCAAGATGCTCCTGAGTGAGTACTTAGAGGAGGTCTTGGGGCCCTAGGGAGGTCTTTGGGAGCTCTGGAGTTGGTGCCCCAGAGTGGCCGTGGGTGAGGTATTGGACGTGGGTGCGGCCAAACCTCCCACAAGTGATCTTGGGAGTGAGTTGGTGCTCACCTCCCTCCTTTTCAAACAAATGTATTTATGTATTATTGTTTTAACTTGAGCCTTGCAATCTATTTATGTTTATTTCCTGTTAAATCTTACTTTCTGCAAACTAACCTTATAGCTCTCCTTGGCCAAGCCATTGCATGAATATTATGTGCATAATTGTTCCCTGCGATTTGTTGAGTACATTCAAACGTACTCATGGCTTTAAGCCCTCTGTTTGAGCAGTGGCAGAAGAAGATCAAGGGTGCTCAGACCTCTTTGAGGAGGAGTTCTTTGATGACCCAGCGTGCTAGGACATCCTCCACTCGATAGCCTGTGGGCTTGCCGGATGGCTCCTTGCGTTATGTGTTTCTGCTGTAAAGGTTTCCTTTTGTCGATTTTTTTTTGTAAGCCCTAGTTGGCAGCCCTCTGTAAGCAACCTTGACCATAAGGTCTTTGTTTAATATATGTTAATTTGTCTGCTTCATCTTTTGTCCAGTACCGTGTGGTTGTGATTACACCTTGAGAGTTCTGTGCGAGCTAGCTCTTGTTCCTAGGACTAGCTCAGTGCACAAAGGCCAGACTTCCAGGAGGTCTTTGAGATCCCCTGGGAGTTCCTGGCGGACCTCCTCTCACGACATACTTGGAGGACCTCCCAGACCTCCCTAAGAGGTCCTGGGAGACCTTTCCTATTATTTTCTCGAGAGGGTCCTCACAGTGATGCAAAGGACGGCTAATCCCCAATTGTACTGGGGCAGCGCCACAGCCTTCGCGTCAGCCAAAGACTTAGCGATGTGAACAAAGCTGGGGTACACCCAATCGCCCTGTGTGATGGGAAATAGAGCCCAACCGAAGAGATGAAAAAGGTAAACGACGAGGTGTGTCCTAACAACCTCATCAGGTGCATCCACCGGGCATTGACTGAAATCCCTCAACCATGTTCGAGGGACACCACGGGCGTTGTTCGGGACAGGTATGCCAAACTGATGCCCCAACCGAGCCTTCCAATCCGCCAACGGCGGCCTGGAACAAGTTGCTCACCCCTGATCGGGATATCAGTCAAGAGTGAGACATCCTGGAGAGTGACCGTCTTCTCTCCCCATTGAAAGTGGAAGGTGTGCGTCTCGGGTCTCTATATGTCGACAAGTGCTGACCTCATACTGTCGTCCAGGGTGAAGTAGCGTCCGACTGAGAGTATCCTCGCAAAGGGCAACAACCCGTGTCCTAAAGGATTGGGACGTAGCGTGTGTCGAGCTGCCAGTAATGCTTCTCGGACCGAAGCACGAGGGGTGGAGGGCTATCCGCGTCCCCAGTGATCTACAACTTGCACCGGTGATGCTCATCATAGAAGAGTTCTAGTAGCTCCGGTAGTGGCATGGTTTACAAGAGATGAAATGCGGAGTCAGTTCAAATCGAATCAGAAGGAGCAAATAAAGTACTACATATTAAATACAAGTAAATTACTTATGACAAATTATTCATGACTAATTTATTACGACTAATTTATTACCACTAATTAATTACAACTTGATAAGTACGCCTAATTAATTACCACTAAAGTAATTATGACTAAACAAGAATGACTAATTAACTACCACTAATTAATTAGTCCTAAGTTAATTACAACTAAATAGTTATGACTAATTAATTACGACTAAATAATTATGAATAATTAATTACCACTAGATTAATTGTGACTAATAAATTACCACTAAATAATTACGACAAGTCAATTACCACTAATTTATTAAAACTAATAAATTATGACTAAATAATTACAACCAGGTCAATTACCACTAAATTAATAACGACTAATTAATTAGCACTAATTAATTAGCACTAAATTAATTATGACCGGTTAATTAGCACTAAATTAATTTTGTCTAACTAATTACCACTAAATTAATTACCTCTAATTTTGTACCACTAACCAATTCACACTTAATTAATAAAGACTAATTAATTACCACTAATGATTTACCACAACATTAATTATGACTAATTAACTACCTCTTAATAATTACCACTAATAAACTACAGCTAAATTATTTATGGCTAGTTAATTACGCCTAATTATTTAAAACTACTAACTAAATTAAATACGACTAGTTGATTAAGACTAATTAACTACGACTAAAGTAATTACGACAAATGCAGTCAAGAAAAAATTACCTTCTCCTGAAGGCGACCGTTCTATACTAACAAGGTCATAAGAACTGCTCTAAACACTCTTTAATCTCGAAAAAAATATTTCTATTATCTGTGTTCTCAGCGACAAGCGCAAGAACAAGAATGAAATTGAGAATGACCGAGAGCGAGAGCGACTTCGGTATTTATAGCCGTGCGATCGCAATTCCCGTAGACAGCGCAGCGATGGGAGGGGAATCAGATCCCATCCCGCACGATGTTATTCTGCATGCGAGGAATCATTCGCATGAATGCAGGGGACATGAGAGTGATGGATTGGACAGAAGATGGGACGTGGTGGGAAATACGGGCGTGGGAGTGGCAGCACCGTGCCACCATGGCATGGCAGAGGCGCTGCTGGGCGTGGAGGGAGCTGAGGCACACACGTGGTAGCGTCCGGGTGAGGGGGGCCGGCAGAGGCGGGCGTCCGCGCTCGATGTCGCGGTGGGCGCTGCTCGGGCGAGGTGCGCGCTGAGGCGCATCGTGTCGGTCACACGGACAAGCCATGTTCATGTGCTAGATGGGCGGTGGCCGCGATGTGGCGGGACGATGCGAGTTCGGGCACCAGATATGCGGTGGAGATGAAATTCGGGTTCGGGAGGCACAATTTTGGATGTGTGTCGGCCCCGGCACATCCGTTATGCCATTTTTTCCATTACAGCCCATAAACGGCATGTTTCGTTAATAACGACGCCATTTAGGCCAAGCTGTCCCAAGGACCACGCGGATAACAACTACAAGCTCCATGGATGGGTTGCTCTAAAAGGTACTCGCGTGTGGAGTTGATTTCTTTAATTTGATGACTTGTTCGGTGGTTGGAGGTTGGGATTTTATTGCTTAAATGCATGTTTTTTCAAGTTTTACAATTTGTTAAGAAATACACTTCAAAATTTTTAGTTCAACCTGAATGAATTCTACCTGCAGTAGAAAAGTTGACAAGCAAAAATATATTGTACCGGCCTACCGGGAGAATTGTATTAAGGAAATATTCCATAATGCTGAACATGAATAACAGAGTGGTAAAACAACAGCCGCTCTCCAAAATTCCAGACATATAATTGCAATGGCATGTGTAAAGCCACCCAGGGAATCGCAAAACAGTAATCTTGAACAAAGGTACCTTAGTGTAATGTCCCGAAATTCAGGTTTTCAAAAATCTTTGTGTAGATTAGGTTCCCGAAGAATTTCACCAATTTTCCTTGGATTAATAATGCTTAAATAGAAATTTCCGACATTAAAACTATCTAATTTGATTAATGAAAACTTCAATTAAATAAGAAACAGTGCTAATTAGGTTCCTTGCGTTCCAAGAAATTTTCCTAATTTTTCTTGGATTTTTTGGAGTTCATTTGGTATTTATTTGAGCTCATTTGAATTTCTAGGTTTTTTCTTAATTTGGAAATCATTTCTAAAATCCTTTTTCTTTGTGGGCCGAATCGCCTTGGCCCATTTCTCATTCTCTCTCTTCACCCGGCCCGTCCCAACTTGGCCCCCGTCTCCCCGCCACGCTACCCGTCTCTTCCACGTTTCCCGCTCTAGCCCAACTCCTCGGCCTATCTCGCGCGCCACCTGGCCAGCTCCCGTCGAACCCCAGCCTAGCCGCAGCCACCTCCTCGCCTGATCCCATCCCGCCGAACCCCAGCCTACACGCCATCGCTCGGTGTCCGTGCCCCGCACGCCACCCGAGGCAATAAATAGCCCCAGGGATCCTCGTTTCGCGTGTCTCCCACTCCAGAGCCTCCGGTGCCCTAGCCTTCATCGCCGGAATCGCCACCTAGTTCCGCCGCTCGAGCTCATCTTCTCCATCTCTGGCGTCGTTCCTTCGTCGCCCATTCTCCATCATTGCCGCTCCTCAGGACATCCCACCCACGTCACCGGCTTCGCGTTGTCGTCCTCCACCATTTGCACCTACCGAACGGAGCTACTGAGTGCCACACCAACATCGCCATCTTCATCTTCCCCATCTCCGGCCGCACCCGCAACGCCCTAAACACCTCCTTGGCATTCCTTGTTGATTCGGCGAGTCTCTCACGATTTGTACTGCAAAACCACAAGTTCTAGATTCCGATCTATCTTTTCCCTCTTTTGCTTTCTTGATTTGATCATCATGCACCGTGATCTCCTCCTTCTCTCCCATCTCCGGCCACCGCCCTTCGCCACTCGATTACGTTGCCACCGGTGAGCTCTGCCGCTCATCGACCCCACCCATCACCTTCGCCATTCAACATTCTATCCTGTGCTCCCCTCGCCTTCCCTAGAGCAACGTCGTAGCTTTGTCGTCGACGAAGGCTGAGCTTATGCCACCGCTTTCTTGCTCACCGTCGGCGATTGTCGTTGATCCTCGCCGCTGTACCCGCGTCATCATCTTCGTCATGTTCTCTTCTCCCCGTTGTTCCCTTCCTTCACCTCTGTCGTGGCCGTTGCCGTTGGCAAGCCATCGGACTCCAAGTGTCGCCCCCTCTCCAATGCGATGTCGTCGCCCTATCGATGCCATGTCATCGCCACCTCACCTCTCCACATGACGTGTTCGCCTCGTCAGCACACACGTGGCAGCCACCTTGCCGGCCAGTTTTATCACCATGCTCTGGCCACGTCAGCGCCACCACCTTGCTTCGTCAACCTTCTCGTCACCTGCCACCTCAGCACCAAGCCGCCTTGACATCACTCGCGTGGCAACCACACAACCCAAACCCTAGATGCAAACATGTGTGGACGTGGTTCACCATGAGCCATTACACTGACCCGTGGACCATATCTGTCTTTGCACTATGCCGTAGACCCAATCCACCATGAACCATTGACCTTGTTCCGTGGACCTAGTCCATAAACCAGTGGCTCACATGACATTCCCTCATCTTTTTCTGGAATTCTTTTAATTCTAGAAATTCATTTTTTGTGGGTCCCACGTATCATTCTCTTGAGTTTTTTTCAAAATTCCCAAAATAAAAGTTTTCGGGAATATTCCTCGGCCCTACCTGTCATTGACTCACATTTTCTCTCTCTTTTGTTTTTCAGCATTTTATTTCCTGATCAAACTTTCGAGGGCTCGTTCTTCCTCGTAAGAACTCCGATTGAACCCATTCAATCTTCTAAATTCATCTAAAATCAAGCCCTACCTTCTAGTACCATTCAATTTCAATTTGGATTTTATTTGATCTGTATTTTTGAATTTTGTTTGTTTTTGCGCTCTCTCTCGTTAGACATTGATGTTCCAGAATCACTGGAAGGAGCTAAAGGGTCAGGGAAGTTGGAGATCGAAGATAAAGAACATCATCATTGCTCATATTGCACCCAGTTTTTGAAAATTACTTTGTTTCAAAGTATTGCATACTAATTCAATTATTAAATGTTTTACTGTCTTGGGATTAGCTATGCAACCTACTTGATTATACCCACCTTGTGAATTGTATTACCATGATCATTTGTCACCTTAGCTTGGTTAATTATTTGTTCATATTATCATAGCACCAATGTGGGTTGGTCAGATACGATTAGTGTGCTTAGCCATGCAATGAGTCACTGATATCATTTTAAATTGTAAATCTATACTTGACTAAGTGATTATGAAACGTCTTTGTGCAAAGTTGTGTGTTGTCACCTCTTGATGAAATGTGTTGCACTTAATTAACAGGGTGGGAAAAGATTTAGACCAAGGTAGGTGGAAAGAATTGTGATATAGTGGAGCTTTGTGCGCTTGGGAAAATATGAATCTTGGTAACTTAGTTAGAAATTGGTAGTCTCGCCTTAGTCAATTAAGAACTTAACTTTGTGCGTCATTAAATTGAGCCTTACTATACGACCACATACCTGGTATGGGACATATCTAACTTAGTAAGTTATAGAGTCTCGATATTGACTATTCAGGTAGTAGGTTAAGCTCTGTGCTAGGGTGCATGTGTGACTTTTTCTCCGTGATAGGTCACATTTATGGGCGGTTCGTCGTCTCCAAGTCCAACGGTGTGCGTCGGCCCAACGATCTATGTGAGAATTGGTGTCGGCTGTATGCACTTCGGGAGGGTCAATCGTCGAGATTATGTTTCAGAAAAAAGCTTTGTCATGACCTTTTTGCCGCACACCAAAGGAAGTGTGTTTATCGCGTGGCAATATGAGAAGATCGTGTCTTGTGGGTAAAGTGTACAATCTCTGCAGAGTGTTAACAATCTATTCGAATAACCGTATCTGTGGTCATGGACATGCTCGGGGATTTCATACGAGGGGTATATTTTCATAAAACAATTGGGAGGAACAGCTGTGTGAACAAACTTATACAGCTGTGTGAAAGAATTGATTAGGCTATGTGAGCTTTGTGAAATACTTGTTAAATTATTATTATTATTTGTTTTATATTACGCTTTCAATCTATTATTTGTATTCAATTGCAAGTGCCGCTTTTGCAAAATAACCATAGAAGTCATATCCTTTAGAATAAGCCATCGTCTATAATTGCATTCTATAGTGCAACTTGCTGGGTACTACATGTACTCACCATTGCTATAAAACAATGTTGTTTAGTTGTTGAAGACTACAACAGAGCATCATTAGTCAACAAAGTCAACTTCAATGATCGTGGAGAATTAGGTTGCGCTACCCTAGTCGATTGCCTGTGGACATATGGATAGGCTTCACTGAAGTTATTTTGTTTTCTTCCGCTGCTGCTTAATTAAGATATTCGCATTCTAAGGCATTAATTATAAGATTTGACTTTAAGGTCGCTATTTTGATAATTATTGTTAATTGTTTATTTCTTAGTTATCTTTGCATATGGAATGATATTTCATCGATGTTATCACTGTACGCATTAGTGTTATTCTGGACTAGTACAATATACACAGAGGGTCTAGATTTGTGTATTTAGGTCCCAACACTTAAATGAGTAGCAAGGAAATAATACATCTCAGAAAAACCACCGTGAGAACACGCATGCTGAGCCCAAGGCTCGAACCTGCGAAGGCGGGCGCTGAGCCAACTGCTCCACCTAGCGCCACTGACCAACCGAGCCACCGCTCGTTCTCAAATCTTTTATACTTGAGATGAAAGTTTCGAACTCTATAACAATGGGCTTCAAATGCTTAATAACATTGACACTGCTGAACTGTCCGTCTTGCAGTGATTGCAGTGAAACCATTTCAACAGGTAGCAAATCTGATGAGCTTTGCTTGTCCGAAAGCGCTTTATGTACTGCACCAGCTTCCCGAGCACCAGTGACCACAAGTGCGATACGTGCGGATGAATTGACCACCGGAAAAGTAAATATTATTCTCTCGGGTGGTGCCTTAGGAGAATCCTTGAAAAAGCTGACCCACTTCTGGTTTTCGTTGACAATATGGTGACCAGGGAAGAGGGAGGCAACATGGCCACCAGGGCCCATCCCTAGAAGCGTAAGATCAAACTTGGGGAACTTGTCGAAAAGACGTATAGATAAAAACTTCTTAGTACAATTCTGTTGACAGAGAACAGAGGTTAAATGTTCTTATTGACGATATATGGTGAGAATGAACCATCTAAGTCTGAGAATACAGATATGATTATATGAACTTCTACACACAATTACGTTACACATATAGATGAGTTTAAAATGAATTCTTGAATCATATGGAGTCGATTTTTTTTTTTGAAAAGGTAGCAGGAGCTCTGCCAGGCTTTATAGAAGATAGAATAGAGTCAAAATGTAACTAAAATCCTTATTGTGAAGTATTCATTTACTATTTGCATTTGGTGAAATAACTGGATTGGCGAGTTCCATACTAGACCAGCAAGATACTGGGTGTGCAGCAGAGGCATGCTTGAATCATATGAAACTCCTGCCATCGTTTGACCCCAGCAACTGCTCCATGCGTTTCCTTGCCAAGTTTTTGTGTGGATCAGGTATTGTCTCGTTGCCTGGCTCAGATATGCATCAGGTATTGTGTGAGCACAGATGTGTCTGCGGTAACATTTATGGGACATTGAAGAACTACTGATAGGTGCCATGATACCTGAGACAGCTGCATGTGCCATTTCTGCATGTCAAACACCTGCAGGCTGCTTCTGATCATACAAAACCTCATGGCGTACATGGCTTCTAAACCTACCTGCTGCATCAGCAATACATGACCACGAGTAATTGCCCGTTGGCTGCTGCAATGTCTCTGGTTACTCTGCACCCTCAGCAACAAAGCTGCAGGTCCTAAATCTCCACAGCCTGAAGGTCGGGCATTCAGCAACAAATCTAAGCAGAGGCACATGAGGCATTGACCATTGAGGCCCCACTCCGATGCACCAATCTGCGCAGGATAATATATGCGAGAACCTTATTAACTTCTCAGGTCTAAAGTTCATGTGACTCTTCCTAGAGGTCACATGTACATGGAGGAGAAGAACATGGCCCGGTTTCTGAATGCATTTGCTACTGCGGCTCATGATTCGCATGATGCTGCAGGCTTGGCCCTCTCTCTTCGGCGCCGAGCCGAGCCTTTTGCTCGTATAAAATTGCATCGCGGTTTCTGCCCTGGGGAACACGCTGTCCCACGCATGCGGCCGTGTCGCCGCTGTCGTTCGTTGGGATCTCGGCATTTCTGCCCGATGCTCTGCTTTGTGACTTTGTCTCTTGCCAAAACGGCCGAAGCGTTCGAGGTAACGAACTGGTGGTATCCGGAATCGATTACAGTTTAAAAGAGACTGCGAGAATCGTAGTGTTCTTGAAAGATGCGACCGATGCAACGCAAAAATGGAGTGGTTTTTAACCGTGAAAAAGACATCTCCATTCTCCAATGCGCCTCTTTTGATGCTGCTTTGGTGCTCAGAAGAATCCGAGTAGGCCACATTCTGCCGAGGAGACGTGGCAGGTGTCGGCGAAATGAAAAGGCGATCTGATGGGTCTCCAGGCCAATTAGCCAAATCATGGTGCTATGCAATGTTCTAGTTCATGCATGCATGTACTTTTGGCAACAGAATCAAGCAGATCAGATGACATTACTAGTACTATTATGGCATTAGCGGCTTTATGAGTTTTTTAATTGTAAATCAATGTTGCATTCAGTCCAGCATTTGTGCATTTTTTTAGAAACATCTAGTACAACACATAGGAACACACACACCACCACACGCACGCACTCACACACACAACGCCTACGAAGACTGGACGAGCAGAGTTTGACGAAGAAATGACGAAGTCACCACTGGCGTCTCGCTTGCGACGGATACGTCGTCTCCTACTGAAAGAAAAACCTCCTAAATGAGACACGCAGGGCCAAATCTGGGGTTTGAACCCTGATGGGCTGGAGGTACAACCACCTCCACTAGCCACCTAAGCAAGGCTTGATTCTCTTGTGTATTTTTCTATGACCGTGTTGGTTCGAGAATGGAACAGGCTCGATCAAAAAGTTGGTCCAAGACAGCCCGTCTTCAGGCTGAACTGCAATCTTCGGTCGTGTTATATATACTAGGATGAATTTGCGCGCTACGCCGCGTCGGTGTTTGCAGTGTGTTTCTAGGATAGTAGGTGTTTTGAACTATACAAAAAATAATTATGTTGGCAGAGAGCATACATGATGTATATATACATAAAAAATTTGATTTGTATAACTGATTGGCCTAGAAGTAAGACGAAGTGGTAAAACTTATTGTCATTGATGGATACAATCAGCAAACAAAGAATAATTGAAAGCATGAGATGAACGCATATCTATAGCATAAGTATGAAATGAAATATTCTTGAAATCCCATCTTATATATAAACAAAGAATAATTCAAGGGAAACAGTCCCTTAGAGTAATCTATAACTGATAATCCATAAGATGAAATGGATTGCTTTATACTCCCTCTGTTCTTAAATACATGACGTTTGACCAAGCGTGCAGTCAAACTTATCTAACTTTGACTAATAATATATGAAAAACTATTTAGATTGATCATGAGTGAATAGTATCATTAGATTTGTCATGATAAATATTTTCTTAATATAATAATATTGTAATTTTTTACTAACAAAATCATATAAAAAGTAATGGTCAAAGTTATATAAGTTTGACTGCACGTTTGGTCAAACGTCATGTATTTAAGAACGGAGGGAGTAGCTTCTAAGATATCTTAACATAAGTCAAGAGATGAATTTGCTATAACTGATATTCTTTTTCTTTTTTTTTGTAAGAATAAATTTAGTCATAATTTATGTGAGCAAGCTCGCTACAGGATTTTGAAAAGTTTTAGACCATTCATATTGTCAATAGCACATCCCAGGTTGTTTCTACTTTCTAGAAGGGACAATTCATTAAGTAGGCATTTTGAGGCAATACAGTTCAATTGAGATGGCAGAGGCAATCAATCAAAAGTTTTGCCCTACGAAGCTTTAGACTGGTTGTCCACACTACAATCTCGCCATTTTTGCCATTCAGTCAGCAAGCACAGTGGAGATCTTAGGGAAAGCTTAAGATCCAAAAGTCTATACAAATAATAAAATGATTATTAAGTATCTAAACATAGACTAATTCAACTTCAAAAAAAATGATGATGGATTATTTTTTAATTGACCCCTGTTATATGTCCAAACAACTGGTTCTTGGTTTCCTACCGCACATAACTTGCTAAAGCATTTCAGAAGTATTGGACATCTGGACTTACACTCGATCACAATAAACAATTCGTAATTACCATTCAGATATGTTCAATATGTGGTTGAAAATACACCTAGCATTGAATGGTCACCCAAATATGTCCCAAATAAAGCATGCTACAGATTTCAAACAATATGTTGTTGTAAGAAGGCAACAATCGGACAAAAAAAATGTTTGCGACCAAATACCATGGTTCTAAATGTTAGAATAGGACTCTTCTTTTGTATTTCCTTATCTGTATATGGAAACCCCCCTTATACATTCCTATATATATTGCCCATTGGGCCCTCTTGAATATACATACAATATTCATAACATGGTATCAGAGCTAGGGCACTAACCTAGCACCTTCCGCTGCCATCACGCCGCCGCCGCCGCGACGACGCCACTGCCCCTGCCGCTGTGAGGACGTTGCCGCGAGGACGCCGCTACCCGCCGCCGTGAGGACGCCACCACTCGGCGGTTGCCACTGCGCTTCCGATGCAATTGCCGCCGCTCGACAACGCTTGCCGCTCGTCGCTGCCGTCGCTTTGCTGGTTCTTTGTCTCCGCCCTTCGCTAAAGCCCGTTGAACGCCAGAGCCCGCCGCACGCCAGATCCGCCGCGGCCTCCACATCGATTACTGTCGTTGCCGCTCGTGACTTGGTGCCGCCACCACCGGATTCACTGCCGCCGCCCTAAGCCGCCGAGACTCTCATTGCCGCCGAGAAGATCCTCTCTGCCGCCGCCGAGATGGACTCGGGGGAAACCTAGTTCCCCCGTACGTGCCTCTTTGTGAGTAGGCCGGTTTCTTTTTAGCCGGCTCGTTCGGTTTCTTTTTAGCCGGCCCGTTTTTTTTTTTAAAATCATTAAAAAATCATTAAAATAAATAAATAAACAATACGTTGATCTAACCGCCGCGTCGTCCAGCGCCGCCTGTTAGACTTCGTTGCCTTGGTCACCGCACCGTCCAACGCCGCCTACCAATGGCTTCCGTTCCATCAGCTGCGATCCTATTCTCGGGAACAAAGCTTAATGGGACGAACTACAGATTGTGGTCTTCACTCATGGAGATCACGCTCGATGGTCTCCACCTCTGGGGACATGTCACTGGTGCTCGACCTTGTCCATCATCGCCGGTTCAGCCTCCTCCCAAACAGCCTACTTCTGCATCTCCTGAAGAAGATGAGGCCGCCAAGAAGGAGGCAGAGGCCACTACTGCTGCTGATGCTACTGATGAGGCCTTTCAGTATGCCATAGACACTTTTGAGCGCTGGTGTGCTGATGAGGCCCATGTTCGAGCCATCCTGGTGGTCAGCGTTGACGACTCCATCTAGCTAGACATTGTTGGTCTGCATGCTACTCGTCAGATCTGGGAGTACTTGCGTGAGCGATACCAGCAGAGTAGCGATGCTCAGTTCTTTTTGCTTCAGCATGAGTTAGAGACGCTTCGCTAGGAGGACTCCTACGTCGACGACTTCTTCTGAGCCTGGCGCCTCTAGCGCCGCTAGACGAGTAGCTTCTCGCTCTGCCAGAGTGTCATAAAGTGCGATATGGATCGTGATCACCTTCGCCTTTATGACTTCGTCTGCCATCTTTGCCCAGAGTTTTAGCCTGTCAGGGCTCAACTATTGATCCGCTCACCACGACCGACAGTCACCAAGGCTCTTTCGACGCTTCATGCTGAGGAGCTTCGCCATGGGTTAGCAGCACAACAGCACAGTTTGTTCCGGTTATGCTTGCTACCCCTTCTTCTTTGACTACATCGACGGTTTCTGCTTCAACTATAGTGCCTCCTCAGATGTCTGTTTCTGCTCCTATTTTTGCACCAACTGGGGTTCAGTGCAATTATTGCAAGAACTTCGCACGACTACCAAATAAGTGCGGTGCGGCGAAGGCAATAAGGTGTGTGGAGTTGGGCGCCCAAGGAGGGCAAGGAGGCCCTTCCTCGGCAGAGGAGCAGAACCAAAGACGTCAGATCTTCTCAATGCGATGACTCGCTGTTAGCTTCGCCAGCTCTACTTCAGCAGCTCTCTCTCAGCTCAGCAGGTTTTGCTAGTCTAGCTCAGACATCTCCTCCAAGTACTTCTTGGGTTCTAGATTCTAGTGCCTCTTTCCACATGATACCAGACTCCACATCTCTCACTTCTGTAGGACCTCCTGTTTTTCCTATCTCAGTTCAGACAGCCGATGGTACTCCTCTGTTTGTCACAGTCAAGGCACTCTTTTGTCCACTGACTTTTCTGTTCCAGCTATTTCTCATGTTCCTCAGCTTACCATGCAACTTCTCGTAGTGGGCCAGCTCACTGATCTCGGCTGTAGGGTTGGTTTTGACTCTCACACCTGTTTTGTTCAGGACCGACAGACAGGGACGGTACTTGGGACTGGTCGGCGCTGTAGGGATCGTCAGGGTCTCTACATTCTTGACCGCCTCCACCTTCCATCCACTTCAGTTGCTCCTATCACCTCTACATCCAATGCCACTATTGCCACCACCTCTAGAGTTTTTGCGTAGTGGCATCGTCGTTTAGGTCACTTGTGTGGGTCTCGTCTTTCTTCATTAGTTCGCAGGGTGTTCTTGGACGTGTTCCGGTTGACACGTCCATGTTTTGTCAAGGTTGTAAGCTAGGCAAGCAGCTACAACTTCCTTATCATTCTAGTGAGTCCTTGTCTTCTCGCCCTTTTGATTTAGTTCATTCAGATGTATGGGGACCTGCGTATATTATCTCTAAAGGTGGGCATAAATCTTATGTGATCTTTATTGATGATTATTCCTATTTTACATGGATTTTCCCTATATCTAATCGTGGTCAGTTTCTTGCGATCTATCGTAGCTTTGCAATGATGGTTCGTACTCAGTTTGATTCTCCCATCCGTACTTTTCGCTGTGATTCTATTAGTGAGTACTATTCTGGTGCTTTTAGATAGTTTCTTTCTGAGTAGGGCACTCTTTACCAGTCTTCTTGTCCTGGTGCCCATGCTCAGAATAGGGTTGCTGAGTGCAAACATCGTCATCTAATTGAGACTGCCCACACTCTTCTCCTTGCCTCTCACGTTCCACCACGCCTGGGTGAGATCGCTTTTCAACTGATATCTCATCAATATGCAGACCCTCCACTCGCTCTTAAGGGTGTCACCCTATAGAGCGCCTCTACTCTCGAGCCCCCAAAGACACTCACCTCGTGTTTTTGGTCAGACTTGTTTTGTTATGTCATGACCTCGTGAATGTACTAAACTATCAGCCTAGTCAGTTGAGTATGTGTTTCTTGGTTATAGTTCTGAGCATAAGGGTTATCGTTGTTGGGATCCTTCCGCTCGACGGATTAGGATTTCACGAGACGTTGTCTTTGACGAATCTCAACCTTTCTTCTATCGAGATTCGGCTCCTCCTGTTTCCACCGTTGAGTCGATTTCATGGTTGTCTCTTTTTGACTATTCACCTATTTCTCCACTATCACAGTTTTCCCCTGATCTGTCTCTAGTGGTTCCTTCTGTACCTCCGCCCCCGATGCTGCCTCCTGCAGCACCGTCTCTTGTTCCTACAGCACCACCATCTCGTTACTCTAGTGTTCACTACTCCAGACGTCCTCATCCTTCACCAGCCTCCTCTCTTGGTATCTTGCCGACACCCACATCTGATACTCCTGCTGATACTCCTCGTTACGTCCTTCGTAATCGGACATCCCTTCGACCTCCTAATCGTCTTGGTTTTGCTCCGATAGCTCATGCTCTCTCTGTCACTGAGCCTAGTTCTTATCGTGAGGTTGCTCCTCATTCTGAGTGGCAGCTCACTATGGCAGAGGAGCTTGATGCTCTTTGACGTACGGAGACTTGAGATATTGTATCGACACATGTGCATGCTCGTCCGATCACGTGCAAGTGGGTGTACAAGATTAAGACCCAGTGTGATGGTACTATCGAGTGCTACAGGGCTCGTCTTGTGGCTCGTGGCTTTCAGCAGGAGTACGGTCGTGACTACAATGAGACTTTTGCCCCTGTTGCCCATATGACCACTGTTCGCACTCTTGTTGCGGTTGCTTCTGTTCATCGGTGGTCTATCTCTCAGCTGGATGTTAAGAATACTTTTCTTAATGGTATTTTGCATGAGGAGGTCTATATGCAGCCACCACTTGGGTATTCTGTTTCTGATGGGCACGTCTGTCGTCTTCGTCGTGCTCTTTATGGCCTCAAACAGGCTCCTTGTGCCTGGTTTGCGTGTTTTACCTTAGTGATTCTTTGCCGTCGGTTTCGCTTATCGCCTCATGATCCCGCTCTTTTGTCCATATCTCATCTCGGGGTAGGACATTGCTTCTTCAGATGTTGATGATATGCTCATCATCGGTGATGATTCCTCATTCATCACATATGTGAAGAAGCATCTCAGTGAGCAGTTTTTGATGACTGATCTTGGTTCTCTTACGTACTTCCTTGGGATTGAGGTCTCTTCCATACCTGAGGGCTACTACCTCTCCCAGCAGAAGTATGTCCAAGATCTTCTTGATCGGTCTGGTTTGACTGACACTCGCACCGCTGAGACTCCCATAGAGCTATCCTCTGACCGTGCCGCGATGGTGATCTTCTTGAGGATCCTACTCGATATCGCCATCTTGTTGGGAGTTTGGTGTACTTTGTGAGCACTCGTCCTGATATTGCTTATGTTATTCATATCTTGAGTCAGTTCATGGCGCGTCCTACCCATCTTTACTACAGTCACCTTCTTCGTGTTCTTCGCTACTTGCGTGGGACTATCTCTCGTCATTTGTTTTTCCCTAGCTCTACCTCACTACAGCTTTAGGCGTACTCCGATGCGACCTGGGTTAGTGATCCTTTTGATCGTCGTTCTCTTTCTGTTTACTGTGTTTTTCTTGGCTCCTCTCTGATTGCCTAGAAGACTAAAGCGATTGCGCTTCCGTTTGAGCGCTAGGGTCGAGTTGAGAGCTATGGCGAGTGACAATGATAGGTTACTTGGTTGAGATGGCTACTTGCAGATTTTAGAGTGCCTGTGATGGGACCTACGACTCTTTTGTATGATAGTACAAGTGCTATCAGTATTGCTTGGGACCCAGTGAAGCATGGGCTCACCAAGCACATTGGTGTGGATGCTTCATACACTTGCTTATAGGTGCAGGAGGGCGTACTTGCTTTACAGTTTGTGCCATCAGAGTTACAGGTTGTTGACTTCTTCACGAAGCCACAGACTAGGGCACAACATTTGTATTTTCTCTCCAAACTCAGTATGTGTGATCCACCATGAGTTTGAGGGGGGTGTTAGAATAGGACTCCTCTTTTGTATTTCCTTATATATATATGGAAATCCCCTTGTACATCCCTATATATATTGCCCATTGGGCCCTCTTGAATATACATACAATATTCATAACACTAAAAAGCGGTCCTAGGCGCCGATGCGACTTTGCCCAAGGCGGCGAGCTAGGCGGGAGAGCCGCCTTGGACCAGCGAGGCGGTCCAAGCTGGTCCTAGGCGGTGTGCGGCGTGAGGCGAGCGTCGAGGTAGCTAAGGACTGCGCATCTGCGCCCGACGCCCCGACCCCATCCAATCCACCCTCGCGCGCTATGGTTCGGGACTTCGGGCTCCCGCATTGCGCCTCCCCCGCCACCAATTCGACCTCGCCGCCGTCGAATCGAGCCCGCCTCGCCATCTCCCCCGCCAAATTGACCTCGTCGCCGTCGAATCGAGCCCGCCCCGCCATCTCCCCTGCCGAATCGACCTCGCTGCCATCTCCCCCACTAAATCAAGCTCATCCCACCATCTATGCCGTCGAATTGAGGTACGCCGCTCCCCTCTACTCCCACGCCGCTGACCTCCCCTCTCTGCTCCCACTCCTGCGCCGCCACCGTCCCCTCTCTGCTCCCCCTCCCACACCGCCGCCTTCCCCTCTCTACTCCCCTCCCACGTCGCCAACCTCCCCTCTCTTCTCCCCCTCCTCTGCTGCACCCTCACGCCACGGCTCCCCCACCTATCAGCTTCTTTGCTCCACCCTCGCACCACAGCTCCCCCTCCTCTGCTGCTCTGCCTCCTTGTCTGTGGTGCTTCTTTGTGATTTGTGATTTGTGAACTGAACTGATTTGCTTGTTGCTTTGTGATTTGTGAACAAGCACCACGCCGAACTCAAGGTGATATTAATTATTTTTTTGGTTTCTGTTATACCATACTTTAGTGCTCATATAAGCTGCTTAGCAATATGTACTCTTTGCATGGAAGCAAGTGTTTTTGTTTTTCCTTTTCCTCCTTGTCTGTGGTGCTTCTTTCCTTCACTAGTCATTAAGCTAATCTGAATTTTTATCCTGGTGAAGCTTATTTAGTTATTTATGCAAATTCTTCAACTAATTATGAGGCCTCGATTGTAGTTATGTCTTTGTCAAAGCTTCGGATTTGGTGAAAGTAAGAGCCAATCTGGATGATATGGTCAGTATTGACGGAGGAGAGGTTAGCCATTATGACAATAATAATAAAGTTGCTTAACATGAATGACATTACTATGACTGAAATTGACTTATTATTTCATTTTACTTTCAAGGTTGTTAGTGAGGATCGAGGTCTTGATCTTGGTAAAGTCCAACTACAAATGCTTGGCACAGCTAAAAAGGTTTGTCAGCTTTCATAAATTGTTGGACCTGAGAACCATATGGTGACATTGTTTCAAGAAAAAGAACCACGCAGTGACATTTTCCTTCACTGGTTACTGCATCTCTTGATGATACTATCATTCTAGATGGCGGAGGTGACAAACAACAAATAGAAGAGAGGTGCCAACAGGTACTGTAAGACTACGTGGAGTTGAAACTATCATGTTATGAACTTATGATATTTTGATTATTTTCTATGTCAAGTCTTTGAGATGTGTGGCTGCATATGTTTCATACTTTCATTCATTCATTAATCATTCATACATTCTTTCTCACACAACACAGTAGTAAAATAACTCATCGTTGATTAAATATGCAGGTTTGCATCATTATTTGATTACAATACATACATATTTACATCAAGCTCTTGGAACCTTGAAGGGGAGATCATATATATGACTACATCAAATTGCACATGTCTTGCTTCTTCAGGTAATTTTCCTTCTATCTTGCTCAATTTGATGCCGAATGCTTGTTCAATTCATCATATTATTCCTGTTATGAGCTTATCTACACCATAGCCAAGCCGCCTAGTCACCGCTTGGGCGCCACCTAGTCCGACTAGGCGCTAGGCCCTGGGCCACTGCCCCACCTAGCGCTTTCTTGAACCTTGCCAAATAGATGACGATAGAAAATGAGAAAAAATACATTGTATTTCTACGCATCCTTCTAAATTAGTATGTACACTTTCCAATATAAATTTATTTTATTGAACCAAATGGTGACGTATTTATGTTATTTCCAACTATATAACCTTTTTGACATAATCTTTCCCAAGTTAGAGAAAGCACCTCCACAAATGAAGGGTATATTTTTCATATCAACCTGCAAAAGGAAATAATATGCATCTAACAGTAGAATGCTTGCATATTGTGCACAATTCATCACTGAATCTCTCTTTTTATTTGTTACGCCATAATGCAAGGTGCTGATTACACTTATGAAATGGACAGTCAGATTTATGCAAATTCAAAAATTTATATAACACAAGGACTCTCAGAGGAAACGGATGAACAAATCTAGAAACAAAGTTGAGGAAATAATAGGTGTCATAGCATACGCATTGCTTCGGTACTAACCTTTGTCATGACTTTGGCTTGTAAGAATGGCAGCATTAACTTCGCCTGCAATAGCTATGGAACAGGTAATTCTCAACATGATCGTCGATCAGTTCGTACGTACTGCTCTTATATACATAATTCATTACCTGTTTCTACCTAATACAAAAATGAGAATCTTCATTTATTATTGAAATTAGGCACCAAAAATATTAGGATATGAAAGGCCGACAATATTACGATGTTTAACAACATAATTTCGAATGCATGTATATAGTTCTAGCAGATTTATTTACGGTGCACAAACTAAATCGACGAAAATATCCTATCTTAATTAGAAGTGTGGTGCCATGCCTTCAACAATATTCCGGTTTTCTTGGCTAGAATTATGAGACAAAAGGTCGATAACATTAGGGTGGTTAATGCCATAGTTCTGAATGCATGTATATAATTGTTAAAAATTGTGTCCGATGTGCAAAGCAAGTAAACAAAAATATATTATCTTAATTAAGAGTGCAGCGGCAGGCCCGTCACAATCTTTTTGTTCTGCTGGATAGAAATCTATCCAAGTGAGCTCGATTCCTCAAGAGCATTTGTCTAACCACAAGCCCGCAGATCTAGACATATGAGCCATTGGAACCTGGCCTATTTCGGCTTGCCTTCAGGGGCAAATTCAACCTTTTTTGACCTTTCACACTGTCAACACTGTTAGTGGAGACATCACCTTGTAGCGATGGAGCCCTTTTCAGGGATGGTATGTACAATTTTTTAGACATACTTCTTTTTATATGCAAATATGAAGGTATTTACAAAATATGCTAAAAACTATGGACTCTCTTGCAAATTTTTCGTGTGGTTCGCATTGGAGTATCTTATAATTAGTATATGAGTATACCCAAAGTGGTAAAGGAGTATGTCAAGTTCTTTTAGGTGGTATATCAGAGGTGGGACTAACTACACCCGAGAGTAGAAGGTATTAAACACACACACACACACACACACACACACACACACACACATATATATATATATATATATATATATATATATATATGTATGTATATGTATATGTATATATGTATACATATGTATGTATATATGTGTACATACATATGTATGTATGTATGTATGTATATATATATATATATATATATATATATATCTTCTAGGAGGAAGGAATATGATCCATGGACCGTTGATGATTTGACATTTGACAATATGTCTCACTTAAAGGGAAACATGTCAAAATTATATGTATGCAGTCGTCATTATCATTGTTTAAACGAAACAGAGAGACAGAGAGATAAAAGTAGCACCATCCTACACTACCAGGAAAGATAGACTTGCCACAGACATAACTCATAGCACAAAGAAGCAGACATATACCAAACCAAATCTTTATTTTTTAAAAAAGAGATACCAAACCACATCTCAATAAAAAGCCCAAAAAGGTAGATCATAAACAAAAAATGCCGATTATAAATTTCACAATTGATAGGCCCAATTTTCCATTGCAAAAAAAAAAGAACAAAAAAAAGACAAATGCTTGAGTTGTCGGTCCATCGATAGGAGTACTGTGCGATCACACTAACCTGCGGGCCCCACCAGTTCTTCCCCCACATGGCAGTGTCCGTATCGGGCTGTTTAAAATCAGGATTTTTGTAAAAAAATAATACATTTTTCTAATAGAATTACAGAAAGAAATGCTCATTTAATGAAATTACAAAAATGGGCTTATTTCGTTGTTTCAAATGGCGAAATGGCCCTGCCGCAATTTGGATTGGCTACAGGAGCCCTGTCACCATCCAAACAATATGAAATGTCTCCATAGCCATTTGGAATAGCTATAGAGACGTAAGTCGTCACTTGAATTGGCAACATGGTCCTATTGCCAAAACAAATGACAACAGGACTTGGATTTTTTTTTCACAAAAAATTGAAATTAGAGGTAAACGGAAACAAAAAAAAAATTAAGTGATTACATTATTCATAATAAGAAATAGAAACATAAAGTAATAAGAAACAATATTAGCGGTAGTACATAGGTTGCACATAATTATTCAACGCACGACATAACATAAGTACATCGAACAACACAGCTAAATATGACATATGTCATAACATAGTTGTTCAACAAATCACAATGATACTAAGCAAAACATTCATCACAACATAGTTCGATAAGATAAACCATCCACATGGCCACCACCTCCACATCCGCCATGTCGACCTCCACGGTGCCCGCCTCGAGTGGGGCGATCAGATGAGGTCCCCACGGCACCGTTCGGATTACTAGCCTCTCCTTCATGCTGTTTATTTATCTAATGGCAATACTTGAAGATATGGTTGTACTTCCTGCAAATAGAGTACTTCTTCGTACGACGTCCGACTTCTAATTCATCCATGTCGCTTACGTCTGTTGTCTCTGTAAATCGACCAATTGTTCCTTGACCTATCAATGTCAATGGCCCATATCTGCTCCCCCAAGTAGGATGGACAGTGAAATGGCCAACCACATCGTAACCATATAGCTCTACACTCCAGGTTAGCATCACATCTTCCTTGGTGAAATATTCAGAAAGGTATTGGCCAGGATGTTACACCAACGTCGAACATGCGGTCATCACACGTGAGCATGGCCTATGCAGAAGAAGTGGCCTGTTGCAAGTGCATATGCAACAAGTGTGGCCAAACGTGCATTCGTGGATGATCCTCCCATGATTCGTCTCGCGGTGTCCTTTCTCCTTGCAAAGTACCTCGAAGGGAAGCTTCTTTGTGCTCATCTTGAATGCCTTGTGAATCTCACCCTTCTTGCTCTTCTCCTCCATTCACTTAGTGATCATGATGGAGTACAATACTTTGTCATTTGCCATGGAGAGCGACACGATGTTTCTTCGGTTAATAAAGTATTTTTGTGGTATCACACAGAACTGCCTTCACAATACCAACCAAAGGGAGGCAACTTGCATCACGTATGACCCAATTGTACACCTCAGCTAGATTCGTTGTCATGACACCATATTGAGCACCATCCTTGTCATGTAGCAATGATCACTTCACCTTAGGCTCGTGCTCAATCTAGTTCAAGAAGCATTTCACCTGTCTGCCGGTCTTCCTCGTCAAACTATGACCATCTATGGGCAACTGGGGCAATGACTTGGGGAGATTTTCAGCGCTTGTGGCGGGCTTCTGCGTTGCCTCCCTTCTGTTTTTCCTCGTCTGTTCATCCAAAGTTTTCTAGAGTGCATCGAATTTTCACTGCTGGTTCTGGTTACACAGCTGCTTGAAAAGCTTCATCAAGTCCTTGTTGTGAAACTGTTTGTAAAAGTTTGCACACATGTGCCTCATGCACCACCTACTCTGTAGATCCACCCATAGAAGTGGCTCATGTTTCCCATGTTGTAGCTAAGTTATTGCACTTAACAAAGCGTCATGCTTGTCATGTATGACACACACGTTAGGATGACCCTATACAACCGAAAACTTGATGTTCCTCAGAAACCACAACGAACTATCGGTATTCTTGCTTCTGACGAATGTAAATGCCACGGGAAGAAAATCTGATTGTTCACGTTCGTCGTACTTGCAGTAAGTATCTGCTCCTTGTACTTCCTAGTCAAGAACACGCCATCCATGCACAAGATTGGACAGCAATACTGGAATGCATCGATGCATACACTAAAGGCAAAGAAAGCTCACTTCAGTACCCTCTTCCCAGCGAACCGCGGATGCGTAGAACCGAGAATGTCCACATGAGTACCGGGATTCCTATCTTGTATGACTTAGAGTTGACCAGGCAGGTTGTGGACTCCTCGAACGTACAGAACCTTCCTTCCAATGCCTTCTGCTTTGCCCTCCATGCCTTAGCATAACTAATTGTGTACTAGAACCTTGACTCTATTGCCCGAATGATGGATCATGGCTCGAAAACCATGTTATCCACGATCTCGCCGTACATGATATTTGCAATGAAGCCTGATGATAGGTTCTCGTGGGATTGCATTAATTTAGAGACGACATATGTATGAGGGATTACTATAGAGCGTTTCTAGTAGGTGTCCCACTTAGGCTGGAATGTGCGCACTCACCAAGGGCATCCCACTATCTCACACTTTATGTCGTAGCACATTAGGTTAGACTTCACTACCGTGAATGTTCGCCACAACAACAAGACCCAGAATTTCACAGCTTCCTACACGACCCCCTTGTATTTTTACATAGCTCCTAGCTTGACCTTATTCTGGTGGTACTCTCATGGCACACGGGATCCTTCGTCCACGATGAGGTTGTCGAATTGGTATGTGTTCCAATCAGATGGAACCGCCTGCTGTTCCCCACCATCCTCATCATCCAAACCTTCCTCTTTCAACAATGTCTCGTAGTCCCAGTCTTCGAGCGCCATCCTTTCAACCATGGTTTTATTCTCCTCACCTTCGTCTTCAATCCCACTAGCTTCCTAGACCAAAGGAGCTTCTTCGACCCCGTCTTCATCGGCGACATCAACAACTCATCAACCTTCAACCGTTGTATGTGCCGTGCTATGGCTGGAGTCCCAAACTTCTTCAGCATCACCACCAACTACCCCTTGTTCAACCGCACATACAGGTGAAGCTTTCACATATGCCTGAGCCAGAAGGACCAAATCCCACCCGTGCTCCCTCACCATGCTTATGTATGACTGCCATAAGCTTGTCCCCTTCAGCTGCACTAACTCCCAATGTGTAACCTATGGTGCCTAAGTGGCAATACATCTCAATTTCATATTGTGCAAAGCATGGTCCAACTCGAAGGTGTACTACAACCACCGCATCATAGGGTCCCATGTATGCTGCTCTGGTCTTGTTAGGCTGACGGTCACTGATTAAAGATAACGCAAATTAACCCCCTCGAGACCCTCCAGAATAGTACCTTGACTATATTAATTTTTTAAATTGATTGCGTCCGACATATTATACGTACTGCACCATAAACAAGATTTATACGATTAACCACATATGTAAAACTAAACTACACACCTAAAAGGATGTATTACAACATACTACACTACATAACCATACATCTAAAACTATATAATCTGTTCAGTTACAAAAAAAATTGCATGCAAGGTGGACGACCGGACAGACAATACTTCGTTAGCTCCTCTCCCCCTCCCCTGTTCCTCTCCCTTCCCTACCCTCCTTCTCTTTTTTTGGAATAAAATTGAATTTCGGTCAATTTTTTGGGCCTATTATTGGGGAGATTGTCGCCATTCCAAATGTCAATAGGAACCTGCAGGGTATCTCACCGTTTGGAATAACGATTTGCGATATATGCATTTAATACTGTTTGGTGGGCGACATGGCTCTTGTCGTCAATCCAAATGATGACATGATCATTTCACAATTTGAAATGGCGACATAAACCTATTTTTGTAATTTTATTAAGGATACATTTATTTTTGTAATTTTATATATATATATATATATATATATATATATATATATAATCTAAAATCGGCACCCACCGCACCCACCCATTTTAACTCCCTTCTCTCTCTGCGGACAGAACCGAATAACCAATCGACGCACAGTGCTCCACATCCACCAGTGTGCCCCCCGCGCCGGCGGCGAGGCTTGCGTGCTTCTCTCCGGCGGCGTGGATGGAGAAGCTCCCCGCCCTGAGGCGGGAGCAGTTGGAGTGACCTGGTGTTTCTGGTTAAAAGTGGTAGGTGGCTGGAGGCGGGGCAGGAGGGTGGGGATGAAGGCCCTGCGGCGAGCCAGCACATCGTCTTCGTCGTCGTCGGCGTCGTCGCCGAGGGTGCCGTCCTCGCCGCAGCCTTCGTCGTGGTTCCACCTCCGGTCCCTTCTCCTCGTCGCCTCCTCGTCATCGTCGTCCTCTTCTCTGGCGGCGTCGGCGTTAGTGGCGGAAGCTTCCTCCTCGCCCACGCAGGCGTCGTCCTCACCGCACTCGGATCGGTGAGTTCTCCCGTTCCGAATTATGATTAGTAGAGAAACGGAGTCGCTTAAATGGGGGATTTTTGTTCCATGGCTTTGATCGTTTTAGCTGATTATTCGAGTAATCATGCTCAAAATTTTGCTTCTTTAGTATGCTTTGATGGAATTGGTGGTCTCGTCGGTGTTAGTATTGCTATAGACGGCGCGTTAGACTAAAATAAGTTACCTTTTTTTTCCCGTTTAAGTGCTCAGAGCTTGGTGTTTAATTTATGGAATAATCAATTATGTGCTACTGTAAAGATGTGAATTTTACTATTTGTCACTGCATGTGTGGATGACAGCTGGCTCCTGGGGTCACATGTCATCCACACATAAGTGGCAAATTGGGAAATAATCAGATCTCCTTTTATTTATCGGGCAATTAAGAATTTGTCATCATTCAATGGACAGCGCTCTAGCTTTGCTATACAATGTAATTTGTTATTTGCTATTTCATAAAAAATTGGATCACATCTTTTGCTATTTTCGCTATTTTATTTTTATCCGTTTTTTTTGCCATCGTAAAGTTACTGAAATACCTCTGATCCAACTGTATCAGAGCGTAACATGAAATGTAAAAGATATTAGAGAAGGAATTCACAGAGAGCAGGAACGACTAACGAGAAGGATCGATCCAAGAATTCCCCACTCATCCTGTCTCCACTTCCTCCTCTTCTTTCCCCAATATTCAAAATCTCCAAATTATTCAAGATGGTATCAGAGCATGTCGATCATGTGTGATCTAGCTCCGATTCTTGCCTCGAGTGACGGTGCTGTGTTGCCGGATTTTGGGAGGTGGTGAAGGTGGTCGCTGCAGTCGGCCTTCATCTTCATTGCCGGCGAGTACCCGACGACCCCGAGCTCGATTCCGTCATCACGGTCGTCCTCGAGCCCTTTTGTTCTCAGACCGGGCCATCTTTGTCGTCTTGCTGCATCTCAGGCAGCAACATTGTCGTCCTGCTGTGCGGCGGCCGCAGCTGGCACATCTACGCCGTGCACGCGGCTCACGCAGGCATGCTGCACCTGCAGCGACGTCTGACGCAAGAACGTTGCCAGGAAGCAAGCACTTTGGTGTCCGGGGAACCTGACAAATCCCCACTCGGGTCTTGCTCCGAAGCAGTCCGTGGCCTCCGTTCTTGCTCTCAGTTCTTGCCAAGCAGCTGCACCCTTGCTGATTTTGTTGGAATCAAAGGAGAATTGGTACTAGCTTTGTCTCTCTCCCCGTGATTACCTAGTGAAACCATCACACTAGTGCTTCTTGCTTGTACTGGTGCATTTATCACTGAGTTCTGTGGTTGAGAGCTATGGGAGATACAAATGAAGATAAGGTGGGAGATCCCAGTGTGGGCAAGCTATATGATATTTTTAGCAAGATGATAGAGCAGCAGCAGCAACTAAAAACAATTCTTAAGGCCTTTAAGCATACTCTTGAGCCCAAACTGATAAAATTGGCGGGACTGGGGAACTGCATTAGTTGGGCTTGACATGCCCGGTTGATTTTGAGTACCTATGGATATGAAAACCTTCTTGTTGCTAATGAGAAAGAAGAGAATGAAAGCGACACTAGCAGCAGACAGATCTTAGTATGGCTGTTGGGGAGCATGGTCTCATGGACCGGGGGCATTTCAGTAACTTCACGTGGCCAAAAAATAAAAAAGGGGATAAAATAGTGAAAATGACAAAAGATTGATTGAAATTTCTATAAAATAGCAAATAACGAATTACATTGTACATAATGGCAAAGCGTAGAAAGCTGTCCTATTGGGTGGCAAATTCTTAATTGTCCCTCTATTTATACGCTTTGATCTAGATAAGTCTTACTTAGCAGTTCACACTACATAGTAGTAGGCAGGAAGATATAGCTCACCTTATTGTGCTAGTTCTGTGAAATGTCAATCGGTTGTTTGATCAACTTAGTGTAGAAATGACTCATCTTTAAATAGTTTGGGTATGCAATTTAGGGTTTAGGGTGTTTTGATCTCGTTTAGTGGCAGCGGTAGAGTTCAAAATCATGTCTCGCAAAACTGTGTCATGGATTAGTTCATTTCATGATATGGATTAGTTGTTTGCTGATGTCATGAATTGGGCGCCTTGAGCTTTTGTTTTAGTGGTCTGTGGAGAGGTTAGATTACAAGATGTTTGTAGGTTAATGTTTGTGGCAACCCATAAAGTAGTACATTTTAAATCCTAAGGATAACACTAAATTGCCTGTAATGATAGTTGGTGTAGAAGGAAAGTCGTATTGCGAATGTTATGCTCAATTGTAGTTTTGCTAAGCTGCAATAGCAAAGAACATTAAGTCATCACCCAACTGTGATTTATTGTTACCACATTTTATATTCTTGGCATTTTATCCTTTTCCAGAGCTGGAACCAAATCTCCGTGGTCTCGAAGGAAAAGAAAACGAGCACTTTCTTGTCGACACTGGAACCGTCTACTTTCAGCAAATGGGAAGCTTCGCGATGGAGGAAGAAAATTTCTAAAGAAAGTTCGCAGTGGGGTGAGTCTTTTACTATCCAGGTCTTGACTGGCATACATATGCGATTATTAGCTACACACATTCTGCTGCAATGAAATGTTGTGCATCTTAGTCCATTTCAAAGAATAATTAATGCTATCACTCTCTCCAGGGAATTGAACCGGGTATCAGGGCTGAAGTTTGGCCCTTTCTACTTGGAGTGTAAGTTATCTAACCTTTTTAGTTTTATACATTTAATATGTTGTAAATTGTCATCTCGATAACATAGTTTAAAGTTGTAGGCTGTACATATGGTCAAAATTTAAGTAGCAAGCATCCAATTGAGGTTTTTTCCTGTAATTTGCAGAATTATTTCTTTTTGAGTACTCATCAATGTAAATTGCTTCTTGTTTTTGTCTCACTGCCTGTTTTCTTGAGTTGCTAAACAAAACAATGATGTGAACATTCAATGAGCAGTGATTTTGTTTATCAATAAAATAGTCAATCAAGCTAAATTGTGCCCAATAGTACGTACAGTCACTGATATATTCTTGATATTTTGACTATTCGGGATTGATTTTTGAACTAAGGTCTTGGAAACAAAGAACATATGGGGTACTCATTAAAACGTTGCTTAACTAGACTCCTTTTGCATGTGCTAGCAAAATTCTTAGGATTTAATCCCCTAGAATATCAGGAATTCAGGAAGACGATCTTACATGAGGTATACATGCGTCACTTCTCTCCAGTTTCTCCTTGATGGTGTGTTGATCCATCCTCTACATGTTCTGTACGATTACACTGAACAAATCACCAGCGACATCATAGTAGATATTGTAATGAGGCACCAATGCTGATGAAAAACAGGCACAATCTGCACCCTCTGGCATAGTTCGTAATTCTACTTCAACAGTAGAACACGCTGTTACATCTTGCTTTCTCTTGCACAAAAATTACCTCCATTGTACACATAATACCTGTCGGGACCCGGATTTCTGAATCCGGAACCCTCTATGTATATCTGTACTAGTCTCTGGATCAGTAGCTAGTGTATGCAGTGAAATCATTGAATATCGACACATATCTTGCAAACGTCAAACTACTGTATAATATTGAATAAAAGAGTAAGACCCTTATGGTGGAAACTTACAATTACCGTCCTTTCATGCTAAACAACTCGAATAAACTGCAGCGGACGAAGATAACTCCTAGTGATGGCCCATCCATATGCTCATAGGCAATCGAGTGGAGGAGCGCACCATAGTTCGCATAGTTTTCAAAATACTCCTCCTCAGCAACAAAGAAATATTTTAAGTTTCAACAATTTTCATAAATCATATTTGACAAAAAAGTAGTTCGATAAATAAATTAATTGTATCACTAGTGGAGGTTCTAGCTATCAACCACTAATATCAAGGCTCTAGCCGTCAAGGTTCAAAGGATAAGGCTCTAGCTGCTCAACTGGCTATAGCTGCCAGAAAAACTATCTGAGAGTCCCAATCACTCACGGGTTCCCAAAATTATTCTTTTGAAATCAAAACCAAAATCTATCATGTGAAAACGCACATTGCTCTCCCTTGACCATGGGCGCGGTTATTTGAATAGTTTTACACTCTGTACAGCTTGACCCACACGAGATAATCAACTTATAATATCTGCTTCACACACTTCCGAAGGTGTGCGACCAAGTGATTATCACAGTACTTTATCCTAACATTAGCCCGCTCGATGAGCTTAACCCCAAGTCCTAGACGTCAATTACAATCGACCCGGAGCTCACCGTTGTGGGGGATAACCTATCCGGACATGGACGTCAATTATCATCGCCCGGTACAAACCCCGACAGACATGAACGTTTATTTACCATCGTCTGCACTACTTAGGATATGGAAGTACATTTACCATAACTTGTACATCCCAAGATATGGAAGTACATTTACCATAATCAAGAGGACAGCTATCAACTGCAGCCTACGGGCATAATGCTTGGACTCAGTAGATTATTCAGCCAGATCCTTCCCATTTAGGACATGTGGTTGTACGCTAGTGCTCAGTTTGAATAGTCACAAGCATCGGTTCTAAATATGACTTGGACGGAACTTATCACAATACAATTTCTCGTGCTCTAGCTGCACCCACCTGAACTTACCATCCGCCCAAGTCTAAATATATTTTCACCATTTTATTTTATTTTGAAAACCAACGGCAATACCTATTGCTATACATTTCTCAAACTGATTTGCATAAATGGTATTAATAATTCCCACCCATAGGATAAACATGACCGATATAACTTGTCTAAGCAGTTCTACGGTTTTATATTAATCCATCAACAGTGTATTTGTATAATCCAACAATAATATATTCTTGTAATCCAACAATGATATAATCCAATAATGATGTATTCCAATCACCCGACAATGATATTTATCTATAATTCAACACCGATATTTATCTATAATCCAACAAAGATATATTTCTATTATCCAACAAAGATATAATCCGATAATGATAAATTTCAATCATCCAACAATGATATTTATCTATAATCCAACAAAGATATATTCCTATTATTCAACAAAGATATAATCCGATAATGATGTTTTCCAATCATCCAACAATGATACATTTCTATGATCTGGCAATGATGTATTTCTATAATCCGATAATGATGTATTCTAATAATCCAACAGTGTATATTTCTATAATCCATCAATCACTTACTATAATCAATTTAATTCAACTAAAATTGGTTTAGATCCAATCTCTCCTTTCGATCCCAGACAATCAAATTAGTGCTTCATGCTAGACACTTCCATGATATAATTGGTTCCACCAAGTCAGCTTTATATTCGATCTCAACAATCTATATAATCCACAAAGATGTCCTTCTTCACTTTATTAATCTAATTCCGCAATATTGTATTCTCCTTATTTGACAATAATGTAATCATTACTGAAGATTTTATGTACTAGGGCGACAATGATTCAAGGGTAACAACATCGAATGGAGGCATTAGCAAAGTTAGGATTAACTAACAACCTAGGATTTGAATTTATCATTTTATGTAAATAGCAATGCATATTAATTTTGAAACTTAAAACATATTTTGGAAAACATAGGTACAATATGGTCAAAGGAGACTTGCCTTCGTCGAAGATTGAGATCACACGTTCCGGTTAATCCAAACTTACTTCGGTAACGTCGGATTCTATACGCGCGAAACAGGATAAAATAAATAACAAAAAATCAAATAAAATCCAAAAATTATAAAATTAGTACCAAAAGAGATTAAGAATTTAGATGAATTTAAGAACAAGAATCGACAGAATCGGAATTTGCATGAAGGAGAACGAACATCCGGAAATTTGGATATCACATGAAATGATAGAAAATGAAAAAGGAGGGAATATTCCGGAGAATATTCCTTTTCAGAATTAAAGATTAAAAGAATATGCTAACTTGTAGGCCCCATTTGTAAGTGAGAGGTGGAAAGAGAGGAGGGCTGTGTACGACAAGTGGTCCCACATGTAAGTGAAACTAAAGAAAGAAAGAAGAAGCAGAGCACAGGCAGAGAGCAGGGGAGGGCGCAGGTGCTCGGTGGTGGCGCCGGCGAGGGGTGACACAGGAGGCTGGGCCGGTGGCCAAAACCAGTCGCCAGCGAGGTGGGGAAGTTGTAGGAGGTGGCGGCGCAAGCAGAGGAGGCGCGCGGCGGCGGCCCAGCGGCGCCATGGCGAGGGCGGTGAGCATGGGCACGACGACGGCCTGGGGAACGTAGGGGACCGGTCAATTTGGCTCGGGGGTGACCGAGGTAGTGGCTCCACGGCGGCCGGTGGTGCAAGAATGGCAGCGATGGAGCTCCATGACGATGAGTCAGATGAACCGAGGTGAGGGATGGATAGCACTTGGCCGGGAACACGACGTGTGACGCGGTCATCTCGGCTCGGAACTCACTGGATAAGGAGATCGACGAGGAAACGACTTGATCGGACTTGGAGAAGAGAGCGGATGGCGTCGAGCGTTCCGGGCAATTGGAGGGGAGTTAAGCGATGAGGCTTGGGGTGAATTGAAGAGGGGAGATGGGAACATGCGGTGCTCGCATTTATAGGCGAAGGCGGGGGAGCAAAGCGATGGGGAACACGGCAAAATTGGCGGCGCGATGCCAGGCGTAGAGCGCGGGCACACGCGGGGTGGCTCGAGCGCGTGGCGTGGGGAGAAGGAGGCCAGGTGGGGTCGGGGGGTGCACACAAGTCTGGATGCAGTGCGATTAGCGGCGAGAGCAGCAGAGTGGGGCCAGGCGGTGCGGAGTTGGCCGTGACAAGACGAAGTACGAGCGTGAAGCAAGACGGCATGAGAGAGTAGGAGAAAGGAAGAAGAAAGAGAAAGAGGAAAAGAAAAGAAAAGAAAGAGAGAGAAGAAAAGAAAGAGAAAGGAAAAAGGGAAAAAAAGAAAAGGAAAAATGGGTAAAGAAAAGAAAAAGGTTTTTGGCCATGAAAATGAAATGAAATTATGAGATTTTCATTCCGGAGAACATTCAAATAGAAATTTGAATTTTGAAAATCGGCTGAGATTTGAAATAGAGATGAATTCAAAATAAAATTTGAATTTAGAAATGGCCGCAAAAAGAATTGGATTTTGGATCAAAGATTTGAATGAGAGTTGGGATTTGGATTTTTATTTGGAGTTGAACTGAGATTAGGGATTTGATTTGAATAGAGATTATTTAAGCAAGAACTCCAAATTAAAAACCAACACTTTAAAATAATTAATTAAAATTAAAATTTTCAACAAAGAAAAGAAATTTTGGGAAAACTGAAAAGAAATAAAAAGAACTCGAAGGAAATAACAAGAAGATCTTGGAAAAAGGAAATCCTAGATGAAACTAGAAAATCAAATAAAACAATTTTTATTTAATTGAAGTTTGATTTACTCACATTAAATTATTTTTAATTTATGAAATTTCTAATTAAGTTTTAACAAATCAAGAAAATTCAAATGATTAATTTTATTTTGAAATTTTTAAAAGACAAAAAATCGGGATGTTACAATACCTATATTGAGGGGAAACTATTCAATAAGCCCACCCTATCAGCAATCTCAAAATTTCTTGAACCCTGTGTTCTTGTCCTATACGTGAATCTAGCACTCGAGAATCTCATCTCAAACCTTTTTTTTTGTAATTCTTTTAGTGCCATAATCCATACCTTGTTATCGCAATACATGTTACAGTGTGCATATCCTACGTGATTGCAAATGCAAGTTGGGATAAACTTGTATGCCTAAACCAAAATCAGGCCTGCGCTTGCTGTGTAAGCATGCATGGGATGAGTGTATGTCAGTTTAGACATAAAAGGATCCCAAAAAATTGTTGTATAAAATACGATTTTAGCAAATAAACACCATTAATTCCAGCAAAAATAAATAACAAATAAGCATAATCTAACAAGCATTTAAATGACCAAATCAACATATATATATATGAAGTTTCTCCAAGTCATTTAAAATGGATAATATGCTCAATATATACCACAAGTATATTAAAGAATTTAGCATAAAGCTCAGAATTAAGATTTTAAACATTGCTCTCAGATGGCGAGTTGCACAAGATACAAACTTGGCCTTCTCAGCACTTAAGTCAATGCTCTTCACAAATTGAATATGACAATGTTGATTTGGACTTTGAGCTCTAAATATTACTTTACAATCTGTCAAAAGATCTAAAACAATAGATCACAGTCAATACTTTCAGCCTAACAGAGGAGAAACACAAGTGAGCACAAATACTGACAGAACTTGATATCTCTCTGATTCAAATGAATGCAAGATCACAAGATCAACAAAATATCAATTGGCTGATAGGAGAGTATTCTAACCGAATTACTTGAGATCAATGAACCCAGATGATCGGTTCAACCTATCACCGTAAAGTAACAAGCGATAGATAATCAAATGACGAGTAAGTAATCCACTTAGAGCTCGGGTCTAATCACTTTTATCACTTCAATTTCGTATTAGACTAGCAACATCATTGAGCTATCTGAACCCGCAGAATCACAACACATATAAATGCAAAGTGACTTGTAACAATAGGTACAGAGATACTCACTAAGCCGGCAGTATTCAAAACCACCGAGTAGCAAACTGGACAAGGCACGCCCGTATATGCCGCTCGAAAACCTAAGCGCCCATTGTCTTGCGGTGAGATGACGTGGTTGTCGGAGATACAATGTCTTCGCACTTCGGGATACACCGAATCACGAATTTGAGGTACCAGGATATGCCACATAAGACAATCGAGAAGCACTGGCCAAGTACTCTCAAAAACACCAGTCAACAATCAAACCGAAGGTAAACTCCCTCTCCAAGATCAAGTCCTCAGTCGGTCAAAACACCAATCGGATGCACAAATCCCTGATTCCCCAAACTCAGCACCAACAAAGAGATGGCATTTGAGATAGAATCGGCGGAATGCACACCAGTATAGGTTCGGATCAATCACACAGGAGATCAATCACACAAAAACCAAGAACTAAATCGGGAGGAAGAACATGACTTATCTTTTTGGGGAAACTCTCTTCAATTTTTCGGGTCTAGTTGAAGAGAAAGGAGATCCAGCTTAAGAGGAGGAGGAGGAGCCACATCCGCCGCTTACCGACCACAAGATGACCAAGACTCATGGGAGAAACCGGCCGCTACGCTTTCGAGGTTCACGCTGTCCTCCATCAGCCGAAAGCCAACGAACAGATCTGATGACCTCCCTCCTCTCGGTTGAAATAAAAGCCACAAGACCTTATCCTCCCCTCGTCCCTATGACAGGTGGGTCCCTTCCAAATTTCTTTTCTTTTCTATTTAATCTTTTCTCAAAAAGAGAAATTACCAAATAGTCCCCCTTTAAAACCAACAGTCCCCACCAATTTATCAGTTTGATAAAAGATGCTCAAAGCCTTGTTTAATATATACAGCTGTACGACTATGGGTGCCTTGCGGGTTTGAACCCAAAGCCTAGTAACAAGAACTACGACTCTGCACAGACAAAGGAGGACTACGCCTTGATCCAATGCCTTGGTGTGAGAATTTTCGCCCAAGTTATATTCTGTACTGGGCGGTTTGCCCTTTTGCCTCACGGGTTGGGACGTTACGGTTATATCCCCGTATCTAGCTCATGAGTATTTAAGAAAGCATACCCTTATCTTCCTTTGATCGCGACCTCACGATCATACTCAAGTAGGTGAATTCTTCAGGGAATCCTGTAGGACAATTCCCGATGCCATATAGGTCTTTGAATTCATTAAGAGCTATTGCTCAACCTTCCATACAGAAAGAGCACTGCAGCTAATGGGACCCTTTAGATGTGTTCTATAATCACACACAGTTCGTTGTCCTAGAGCCTAGTTTACGGGATCTCCAATCTCCTAGGATAGGTTACGACCAATGTGAGCCTTTACACGGGTATAAGCCCCATTCCCTTTGATGCTGCAAGGATGGCCTTCCGCGCCAATCCTTTGGTGAAAGGATCTGCCAAGTTTCTTTCGGACCGATGTATTCTCAAGAATAACACCGCCTCTCTCTGGCATGCCTTACCGACTTAAGTCGTCTTTTAATATGTTTTGAGGACTTCATATTGTCCTTCCTACTCTTCGCCTTAACCAGAACGGTTTGGTTATCGCAGTAGGTCAAAATAACTGGAATTGGCTTTTCCAGCATGGGTAGGTCAGAAAGGAGTTCTCTAATCCATTCTGCCTCTACAGCCGTTGAGTCTAGAGCTACCAGCTTAGCCTCCATGGTGGATCGTGTAAGAATAGTCTGTTTAGAAGACTTCCACGAAACAGCCCCACCTGCTAAAGTGAATATATAACCACTCGTAGCCTTCATGTCATCTGAGTCACTGATCCAGTTAGAATCACTGAATCCTTCCAAGATTGCTGGATGGCCAGAATAATGTATTCCCAAGTTAGAGGTCCCCTTAAGGTACCTAAGTACCCTCTCTAGTGCTATCCAATGATCATCTCCTGGATTGGACGTTTAACGACTCAACCTGCTTACAGCATATGAGATGTCAGGCCTCGTTGCACTAGTTAAATACATTAAGGATCCTATAATTTGAGAATATTTAAGCTGGTCTTTTCCATGTCCAGTGTTTTTATGAAGTTTAGCATTTGGATCATAGGGTGTGGCTGCTGATTTATAGTCCATGAATCCAAATCTGGATAGGACCTTGTCCACATAATAGGATTGTAAAAGAGTGATCCCATTCTCACCCTTCATAAGCTTGATGTTTAAGATAACATCAGCATCACCCAGATCTTTCATATCAAAATTCTGAGAGAGGAAAGACTTCGTTCTATTGATTGCATCTATATTGGTCCCAAAAAGCAATATCTCATCTACGTATAAACACAGAATGACACCTTCGCTCCCACTAAACCGATAGTAGATACATTTATCGGCTTCGTTTACACAGAAGCCGACCAATGTCATAGTACTATCAAATTTCTCGTGCCATTGCATGGGAGCTTGCTTTAGGCCATACAAGGATTTAGTCAACCGACATACTTTCCTCTCCTGCCCTTCAACAACAAAACCATCTGGCTGTTGCATATAAATCTCCTCATCCAACTCTCCATTTAGGAAAGTGGTCTTTACATCCATTTGGTGTACTTGGAGTTTATACGCAGCAGCTAGTGCTAAGAGCACCCGAATTGTGGGTAAACGAGCCACAGGAGAGTATGTATCAAAATAGTCTTCACCCTCTTTTTGCGTGAAACCTTTAGCCACTAAACGAGCTTTGTACTTTTCTATAGTACCATCAGGTCTACGCTTCCTTTTAAAGATCCATTTGCAGCCAACTGGTTTGAATCCACATGGGAGGTCCGTAACCTCCCAAGTTCCGTTAGCTACGATGGAATCCATCTCGCTACGGACTGCTTCCTTCCAATAATCCACATCCAAGGATGCGTATGCCTCTGAAAGGGTTCGTGGTTCATCATCCACGACATAGGTGATAAAGTCATCGTCTAAAGACTTTTCAGTCCTTTGCCTCTTACTCCTCCTCAACTCCAATTCTGGAGTAGTGTTATCCACCCTAGGAAGAATAGAGTGTTCACTTGAACCAATAGGATTAATGACTTCATTTAGTCTCATAGGAAACACATGCTCAAAGAATGTCGCATCACGAGATTCCATCACTATATTCGTAGACTTACCTCGGATTTGACCACTAAAAATCTATAAGCCGTGCTGTTAGAAGCATACCCTAGAAAGACACAAGGAACAGTCTTAGGACCAAGCTATCTTTTCTTTGGTAACGGTACATGCATTTTTGCAAGGCATCCCCAAGTCCGAAGAAATGATAAGTTAGGTTTTCTCTCCTTCCATCCTTCATAAGGTGCTTCCTCCTGATTGCGAGGTGGCACCCTATTTAGGACATAGTTAGCTGTGAGAACTGCTTCACCCCATCAATAGTCCGACATACCTGAACTTTGTAACATGGCATTAACCAGGTCACATAGAGTTCGGTTCTTCCTTCGGCTATTCCATTCGATTGGGGTGAGTATGGTGGAGTAATTTCATGAATTATTCCACTTTCTTCACAAAATTGAGAGAAATCAAAAGAGACGTATTCACCGCCTCAGTCCGACCTTAACCGTTTGATTTTCTTTTCTAGTTGATTTTCAACTTCAGCTTTAAAGATTTTAAAGTGTTCTAGTGCTTCATCTTTCGACTTAAGTAAGTAGATATAACAATACTTAGTTGCATCATCTATGAGAGTTACGAAATATTTTTTGCCACTTTTAGTTAATATTCCATTCATCTCACAAAGATCAGAATGGATTAGCTCAAGTGGAGAGGTGCTTCGCCCTTCAACGCTATGAAAAGGTTTTCGGGGTTGCTTAGCTTGCACACACACTTCGCACTTTGAACCCTTCTCATAATTATAGCTGGGAATTAAATCTATTTTGCTTAACTGCACAATAGCTTCAAAGTTAACATGACACAAACGAGAATGCCAAACATCATGTAATTTATTGCAATGGGAAACATTAAAAATGTTTACATTATTTGAATCAAGAATAGATAAGCGGAACATGCCTCCGCTATCATAGTCCTTGTCCACAAAAGTACTAAACTTGGTCAACATGACCTTATTAGACTCAAAAACAAGCTTTATTTCTTGCCTACAAAGTATTGACCCGCTAATGAGATTGCGAGTCATTGCAGGCACATACAGTACGTCTCTTAGAATGGGTGTTTTGCCTGAAGTAAGCTTCAAGCAAACTTGTCCAATCCCACGTACTTTAGCAGCGGCTCCATTCCCCATCAGGACGGATCCACCACCTTCACCCTGTAAAGAAGAGAAACACGATCGATCAACACAAATATGTCTAGTAGCACCTGTATCAATCCACCAATCAATTGATGGACTTGCCATAAAGGCCTTAGGTACATACCCTTCAGAACTGGTATTATCCAGAACGACATTCACCTTGGCCTTGCGACCCTTATGCTGAGATGGTGAAGGACCTTTGCCTTTACGATTGCGGCAATGGTTGGCTTTATGGCCAGCCACTCCGCACACAAAGCAGACAATGTCCTCCTCCTTCTTCATATTCTTTCCTTGAAGCTTGATTTCGGGCTGATTCTTGAATTTCTGATTCCCAGAGCTACCAGCACTCTTGACCTCTACTAGATGAGCTTGGACTTGAGCCTTACCTTTGCTATCACCGGCTCTTGCCCGCTCCTCGACATTGATAGCTGCTGACAGCTCATTGAGTGTCAAGCGCTCCTTTATATGTCGTCGGACGGTCACAAAGTCACACCACGAGGGCGGTAACTTAGCCAAAATGACATTAACTTGAAAACTCTCAGGTAGGAGACAGTCATACTGATTAAGATCACGTACATGGAGCTGAAGCTCATGGAGCTGCTCCATCACCGACCGTCCCTCTACCATCTTGTAGTTCAAGTATGCAGCAGTAATAAAAGACTCGTTACCATTATCCCCTTCGGAATACTTCTCATCTAATTCGTCCTATAGTTGTTTGGCATTAGTGAAAGTGACATATACGTCGAACAGCCGATTAGATAAGACTGCTAACAACCTAGCTAGGACTGAGTTGTTCGCATCCTCCCACCGCGTCATTTCAGCGGTTTCCAAAGGGAACATTTGAGGAGTTGAAATGACCCAGAAGAGTCTGAGGTCAGTCAGCCATAACTTGGTTTTAGCCTGCCAACGTTTGAAGTTGGCACCGTCAAAAACATCCGGCTTAACGACGTCTGACGACGAAGCCATTTCTTCAAAAGTAGGTTTTCTGAATTGTTGTATAAAATGCGGTTTTAGCAAATAAACACCATTAATTCCAGCAAAAATAAATAACAAATAAGCATAATCTAACAAGCATTTAAATGACCAAATCAACATATATATATGAAGTTTCTCCAAGTCATTTAAAATGGATAATATGCTCAACATATACCACAAGTATATTAAAGAATTCAGCATAAAGCTCAGAATTAAGATTTTAAACATTGCTCTCAGATGGCGAGTTGCACAAGATACAAACTTGGCCTTCTCAGCACTTAAGTCAATACTCTTCACAAATTGAATATGACAATGTTGATTTAGACTTTGAGCTCTAAATATTACTTTACAATCTGTCAAAGGATCTAAAACAATATATCACAGTCAATACTTTCGGCCTAACAGAGGAGGAACACAAGTGACCACAAATCTTGATGAACTTGATATCTCTCGATTCAAATGAATGCAAGATCACAAGATCAACAAAATATCAATTGACCGATAGGAGAGTATTCTAAGCTGAATTACTTGAGATCAATGAACCGGGATGATCGCCTCAACTTTGTCACCGTAAAGTAACAAGCGATAGATAATCAAATGACGTATAAGTAATCCACTTAGAGCTCGTGTCTAATCACTTTTATCACTTCAATTTACGTATAGACTAGCAACATCATTGAGCTATCTCGAACCCACGTAATCACAACACATATAAATGCAAAGTGACTTGTAACAATAGGTACAGATATACTCACTAAGCCGGCAGTATTCAAAACCACCGAGTAGCAAACTGGACAAGGCACGCCAAAAGGCGCTGTCTCAGAAAACCTAGCGCCCCGCTGTGCTGCGGTGAGATGACGTGGTCGTCAGAGATACATTGTCTTCGCACTTCAGGACACACCGAATCACGAATTTGAGGTACCAGGATATGCCACACAAGACAATCGAGAAGCACTGGCCAAGTACTCTCAAAAACACCAGTCAACAATCAAACCGAAGGTAAACTCCCTCTCCAAGATCAAGTCCTCAGTTGGTCAAAACACCAACCGGATGCACAAATCTCCGATTCCCCAAACTCAGCACCAACAAAGAGATGGCATTTGAGATAGAATCGGCGGAATGCACACCAGTATAGGTTCGGATCAATCACACAAAAATCAAGAACTAAATCGGGAGGAAGAACATGACTTATCTTTTTGAGGAAACTCTGTTCAATTTTTCGGGTCTAGTTGAAGAGAAAGGAGATCCAGCTTAAGAGGAGGAGGAACCACATCCGCTGCCAACCGATGGCGCATGACCCGCACTCGTCGGAGAAACCGGCCGCTACGCTTCCGAGGTTCACGCTGGCCTCCATCAGCCGAAAGCCAACGAACAGATCTGATGACCTCCCTCCTCTCGGTTGAAATAAAAGCCACAAGACCTTATCCTCCCCTCATCCCTATGACAGGTGGGTCCCTTCCAAATTTCTTTTCTTTTCTATTTAATCTTTTCTCAAAAAGAGAAATTACGAAATAGTCCCCCTTTAAAACCAACAAAAATGGCATTAATGCCTAAGTGGGTTAATGTAGGAAGCAATCAATTAGTGCATTTAAGTTGTGTTTGGAACTTCCACACAATCCATGCATGTATTATTTGTATGAACTACGAACTGGTTGAATTAGAGTTCAAAGAAGTCAATCTGATGTGAACCTTCTGTTAGTGTATTCATGCAAAAATGAATAATAGTACGCTTTTGTAGTTATTTGGGACTCTTTTTTTTTCTTTCAAAAATGGGGTTTTACATAATAACCTTTGCCAATGAATAAAGATGAAATTTGGTATTGTACAATGTATGAGAAATCTGCAAAGTGGTTTTGGTGACCTGGGTTTCCTATCACCACTTTTCATGTTTGCTCTTTTCATGAAAATGCATAACACTCCTTGAAAAAAATAGAACAATTATAACTTATACAGATATACTGTTAACCAAAACTCCAAGTTCGAACCAAGTTGAGTTTGGGGTTTACGTTAAGAACACTACTCAGCCAGGATGACCAGAAACATGCCAAAAACAATTGCTTTTAGCCTTCCAAAAGATAACTAGGTCTGAAACAGTTCAACATTTGATGCTTTTCGTTTATTTAATAGAGTTGCTGCACCAAATCCATGTATTGACTAAATTTCTTGTCATATACAGCTATGATTTGAATAGTTCTGAAGAGGAAAGGAATACCATCAAGATAAAGAAAAGGTAACGCTTTCATAACTCCATTCCTTGTCTTCCATCGGCGTTTGCTGTTCATAACTTCATTCCGTGTCTTCCATCGGCGTTTGCTTCTCAGTTTAGTTGAACGCCTGGCTTGCATTGAAAATAACTTATCCTGACATACCACGAAGCAAGAGTAAATAACTAACATATAATAGCTGAATGGACCTTCCAACTTCTATGACTAATATTACTAGATCAGAACATTTCGCAATTCCAATTATCAGAAGAGGGTGGCACTGGGACACTGACGTCGCTCATGAATACTGCTTAATTTATTGGCAAATGAATTGGCATATCTTCTGGTGCAGGAACGAGTATGAAAAGCTGAGGCGGAAGTGCCACCAAATTCTGAATTGTAACAAGGGAATTGGGCTGAAGGTTATAAATGAAATCACTAATGAAGAGTATTCTGGTGGTGCCAAAGGATCAGGGTCACCTTATTTGGAAGATGTTAGTACAAGGGTTTCTGTATCGCCCAAGGAATTGAAGTCTTTAGGCAGCGAGGCAAACCAACCAGAGAATGCTGACCGTGCTGCTGTGGAATGCATGGATGAAGATACGAGTGAGTTAATTTATGTAGATCCATGTGTGGCAGAATCAGAATCCTCTGACTCTCAACCTTCCGATGAAGAGGACCCTGACAGGATGTCTGTCTCTGCCAATATGGAAGAGAACTGTGATCCAGATCCTAAATTTGTCAGGTGTAACTCATCCAAGTCAGACTTTTTTAGATCTAACAAAACTACTGAGGATTTTGCCACATGGCAGCGCATTATATGTTTAGATGCTATCCGGGCAAACACAGATTGGGCGTTATTCTCGCATAACCAGGCTGAGATCTCTAAGGAGAAAGCACTGCAGTGCGCAATATCTGTTGGGTTGAAAGATTATGACCATTTAGAGCCTTACATGATTTGTCATGCTTCCCGGTTAATCGCATTGCTTGAGGCATATGCTCTCTATGATCCAGAGATTGGCTACTGCCAAGGTATGAGTGATCTCTTGTCACCTATAATTGCGGTTATGGAGGAAGATCATGAAGCATTTTGGTGCTTCGTTGGTTTCATGCGGAAAGCAAGGCACAACTTTAGGCTTGATGAGGTTGGAATAAGAAGACAGCTGAAGATTGTCTCCCAGATTATCAAGCGCAAGGACTCGCACCTCTTTAGGCACCTGCAGAAACTGCAGGCTGAGGACTGCTTCTTTGTGTACAGAATGGTGATGGTTCTCTTCAGGAGGGAGCTCACTTTTGAGCAGACTCTGTGTTTGTGGGAGGTCATGTGGGCCGATCAGGCAGCCATTCGAGCTGGGATTGGAAGGTCCACATGGGGAAGGATAAGGCTGCATGCTCCTCCTACTGACGACTTGTTGCTCTATGCTATTGCGGCCTGTGTCCTGCAGAGGAAGCTAATAATCGAGAGGTATAGCAGTATGGATGAGATATTGCGGGAGTGCAATAGCATGGGTGGGCAGCTAGACGTCTGGAGGCTTCTAGACGATGCACATGACTTGGTGGTTAACCTCCATGACAAAATCTGATGCAATTGTTTTTCCCAGATCGTTTATTAGAATATACATGGTATGTTCTCACTGAAAGTGATCGTTCACCTGTTGTTTCTTGTTTGTCACCCGGCATAAAACCCATTTTAGGTATAGAGAATATTGTAACTGTTGGACTTTGTGAGGGTTGTCTAGTAATTTCTCATTTTGAGAAAATGATAAATAGAAAAGAAAAGAAATTGTGGCGGGCCCACCTATTGGTGGAAGAGCCGTGAGAGGATAAGGCTGGAGCTGAGACTCCAGCCCTATCTTAACGCGTTCGTGCGGCTTGGGCGTGACCCGAGCTCGGTGGCGTTTTTGGCGTGGAAAGTGGTGGCGCGGGAGGCACGAACTGGCCCAGGTGCTTCGGGTGTCAGCCATTCGCTGCCATCGCGTTGCCCTCTCCGCATCTCCTCGTCAAATGGTGGCTGGCAGCTCTCCCTTTCGGAACCCAAATAATAGTGAGATTTTCCCATTTTTGGTGCTTCTTCTTTCCTTCCGATTTGATTTCGATTTTGGGCCTTTTGGAGCTCCTACGACGACGTGAGTATCCCGACATCGTTTGTGATGAGGTTCATAACTTTCTCCCTTGCGCATCCCATCGGTTCTGTTCTTGTGTCCTTTCTTTGTTGGGTGCTCTGTGAGGGAACTTGACTCTTGCGCTTTTGGGGGCCCTGTTCCGGTCAGCTCTGGATTGTTCTTGGCTAGTGAGAAGCATTCGGTCTCTTGTGATTGGTACTCCTTGGTGCTTTTGGTCGAAGCATCCTATGGGTTATTCTTGTGCGGCATAACTCTCGGTACCTCAACTTCACGTTTGGTGTGTTCCAAATTGTGAAAAACGATATTGTATCTCCGATAACCACATCTGTTCATTCGCGGCACAGTAGGACGATTGGTTTTCTAAAACAGCGCGATTCGCGTGCCCTGCTCGGTTCTACTCGGTGGTTTTGAGTGCCATCCGTTTTGTGAGTATTCTGATTTTTTTTATTTTGCTCATCACTTTTGCATATATGTGCTGCACTAGTGAAATTCTGAAATTAGCTTGATACTAGTACCGGGAGATATTGCTTAGTGATTTTGTGGGTTTGGTTTGATAGCTCAATGATGATAATGGTCATATATATACTAAAGTTGAATTGATAAATTGTTCAGATTTGAGCTCTAATGTGTTGCTTATTGCTGTCACTTTGATCTTCAGTTTTCGGTCTGTTACTTTCGATTGTGCTTAGTCGAATTGAACCATCTGGTTTTGTGATCTTTAGCAATTCAGTATGCTTGCTCTTCTGTTAGCCAAATGGCCTTATTGCTGAACTTGTGAACTGTGATCCTTTTACACTGTGAGTTAATCAAGTTTTGTTGGCTGACTGGAGTGTTGTTTTGTGATCATTTTATATTAATGATCTCCTGTTGGCCGAAAGTATAAATTGTTGTCTTTTGTGTATGAAATCATTTTTTGACAAATTAGTAAAGTATTATTTAGAGCTCAAAGTTTGAATTTATGTTGATATATTCAATTAGTGAAGAGTATAGGCTAAAGTAGCTAGAAGACCAAGATTACATCTTGTGCAACTCTACATCTGAGAGCAATAACCAAAATATTAAATCTGAGCATTCTGCTGATTTTAATGTCCACATGTTCTATGTTTTGAGCATATTATCCTGTTTAAATGACACGGAGGATTTACATGTTTATATGTTAATTTTGTCATTTAAATATTGCTGGAAATATGTTTTAATTATGATGAATGTTGTTGGAATTAATTCTAAATATTTGCTAAAACTGTCAATTTTACAACAATTTAGGAAACCAATATTTCAATAAATGGCTTCCTCGTCTGATGTCGTTAAGTCAGAAGTGTTTGACAGTGCCAACTTTAAACGTTGGCAGACTAAAGCTAAGTTATGGTTGACTGACCTCAGACTTTTTTGGGTTATTTCAAATCCTCCAATATTCCCATTGGAAACCGCTGAATTGACGCGGTGGGAGGATGCAAACAATTTTGTCTTAACTCGCTTGTTAGCCATCCTATCCAACAGGTTGTTCGATGTGTACGTTAACTTCAAGGATGACAAGCAACTCTGGGACGAACTGGATAAGAAATATTCCGAAGGGGATAATGGGAATGAGTTATTTATAACTGCTACCTACTTGAACTTTAAGATGGTAGAGGGGCGATCGGTGATGGAGTAGCTCCATAAGCTACAACTCCATGTACGTGACTTAAGTTAGTACGATTGTGTCCTACCAGAGAAGTTCCAAGTGAATGTCATCCTGGCTAAGTTACCATTCTCGTGGCATGACTTTGTGATCGCTCGTAGACATAAAAGAGAGCTTAACTCTCAATGTGATGTCAGTTGCTATTAATGTCGAAGAGCGTGCAAGAGCCCGTGACGGTACAGGAAATACTCAAGTTCAGGCTCATCAGGTGGAGGTCAAGAGTGCTGGAGGCTTTGGGAAACAGAAGTTCAAGAATCAGCCCCAAAACAAGCTCCAAGGAAAGAAAATGAAGAAGAAGAAGAAGGAGATTGTCTGCTTCGTTTGTGGAGTAGTTAGTCATAAAGCCAACCATTGTTGCAATTGCAAAGGCAAAGATCCTTCTCCTGGTCAGCATAAAGACCGTAAGGCTGAAGTGAATGTCGCACTGGCTAGTTCCAGTTCAGAAGGGCATGTATCTCAGGCCTTTATGGCAAGTCCATCAATTGATTGGTGGATTGATACAAGTGCTACTAGACATATATGAAGGGATACAGGTAGGCTACGCTAGTTGATAATTCAAAAATTCTACCACGTAAACTAGGAAGCCATACAAGTAGAAGATCACAGATCGTTACCACTAGATACGCAGTGCAGCGGAAGAAGAGTTGGAGAAGCCTGATCCAATGTAGAGCGCATCGATGAAGTGGTCGTAGTCGATCGTCCAACGTCGAGCACATCGATACAGTGGTCGTAGTCGATCGACCAGCGTCCTCGCGAGTCGATCGTCTCCTCCAACAACCTCTGCAGTTCCTTGTGAAGATCACAGATTGTCCTCAAGCGCAATAGCAACCGCAGTAACGCCTCTATGATATCCACAAGTCCAGAGAAGGAACACCGTGCATTGGTGTGCTATCACCAAGTCGCACGACAGGGCTCTCTCGAGAAGATGATGACTAGGGTTTCGGTGGAACAACTCACGTGTCTCTCCTCCAATAGCCTCAAGCATCTCCTTATATAGTGCCCATGATGGATCCTATCCAAACACGTTCCAATCCATTAAGTGGTTCATGCATAATCGGTTGTGACTCGGAAACTCCTTTCCGATCACGAGTCGTCAGCGGCTCCTAGTAGAACATAACGATTCCCAAATACACACGAATTATATCGGACGAACCTTAATGCAATATGATCTACGACCAGGTTCATATCACTAACGACTAGCTTGTATTTCTATACAACCAGTTCATATTTGGTCTCGACCAGTTCGTAACTCCTTACGACCAGATTTTGACCACTTAGTGATCATATTCAACCAACCTATGACCAGTTCGTATCTCCATATGACTAGTCCATGTCTGATCGAACTGAAAGACCTTCTCGTGTATTCTCCCTTTGCCTCATGATATCTAGTTTGAACTCCAGGTGAGATGTTGTGTTATCCATGGATTATTCAATACTTTCTTGATCGAGTGTCAGATAACTTCGCGTGATCGAACACTTCGATCACTAGTGGCATGGCCATGCACTTTCTTTATCCGACCACATCGAGGGGCCCAAAGATATCTCTCTTGTTATGTTTGGAGGGGCAAATCTCATATCCGACCAGTCACATTCCTCCGCATGTTTCATAGCATGCTCGAAAGCTACATTTATAACTACCCAGTTACGGAGTAGCGTTTGGCAACCCCTAAGTGTACTATTACACATGTAGGAAACCATGTTGATCTCAGGCCTAAGGATTATACATCATCATTGTTTGAGACCAACTGACAACACAAAAAGTCATAGCAATCTCAACAGTGTATCAAGGTGAGTCAATCCAACCCCATGTTCTCTAACATGTGTTCACATTATTGATTCGATATCCCTATATCCATGACCGGTGAAACATGGTCATCAATCAATACATGTGTCCATCGATAGAGTCACTAGTGTTCCGACCAGTGACATTTGACTAGGGATTCATTTAGAACGACATCATATAAGTTAAAAGAGTTTCACCAACAAGTCACATACTTGTTAATCTTCATAACCAATGATTCATTCAAGGAACAGAATAACATTTATTCAGTAACTCATAAACATAGACGTGATAAAATCATCTCTATGATTGCCTCTAGGGCATATCACCAACAATATATGTGTTGATCAATCGTGTTTTTTTTTCATTTCAGGGTGAAGGTGGTGGATCCATCTTGATAGAGAATAGAGCCATTGCTATAGTATATGGATTGGACATGTTTGCTTGAAGCTCACTTCAGGCAAAACACTCATTCTAAAAGACGTGTCGTACGTGCCTGCCATGACTCGCAATTTGATGAGTAGGTCTATGTTGTGTAGGCAAAGAATAAAGTTTGTGTTTGAGTCCAATAAGGTCGTATTGACCAAATTTGGTAATTTTGTGGGCAAAGGCTATGATAGCGCAGGTATGTTCCACTTATCCATTCTTGATTTCAATAATGTAAACATTTTTAATGTTTCGCATTGCAATAAAGTTCATGATGTTCGGCATTCTCGTTTATGTCATGTTAACTTCGAAGCCATTGTGTGGTTAAGAAAAATGAGTTTAATTCGAAACTATAATTATGAAAAGGGTTCAAAGTGTGTGTGCAAACAAAGCAACCCCGAAAACGTTTTCATAGTGTTGAAGACGAAGCACCTCTCCACTTGAACTAATTCATTCTGATCTTTGTGAGATGAATGGGATATTAACTAAAGGTGGCAAATGTTATTTTTCTAACTCATAGATGATGCGACTAAGTATTACTGCATTTACTTAAGTCGAAAGATGAAGCACTAAAAAACTTTAAAATCTTTAAAGCCGAAGTGGAAAATCAACTAGAAAAGAAAATCAAATGGTTAAGGTCAGGCCGAGGCAGTGAATACGTCTCAAATGAATTCTCTCAATTCTGTGAAGAAAGTAGAATAATTCATGAAATTATTCCATCATACCTACCTCAATCAAATGGAATAGCCGAAAGGAACAACCGAACTATTTGTGACTTGGTTAATGCCATGCTATAAAGTTCAGGTATGTCGGACTATTGGTGGGGTGAAGCAGTTCTCACAGCTAACTATGTCCTTAATAGGGTTCCACCTCGCAATCAGGAGGAAACACTTTATGAAGGATGGAAGGGGAGAAAACCTAACTTATCATTTCTTCGAACTTGGGGACATGTGCCGTTACCGAAGAAAAGAAAGCTTGGTCCTAAGATTGTTGATTGTGTCTTTTTAGGGTATGCTAAAAATAGAACGTCTTATAGATTTCTAGTGGTCAAATCTGAGGTGAGTGACATCGCTACAAATGTAATAATGGAATCTCGCGATGCGATGTTCTTTGAACGTGTGTTCCCTATGAGACCAAATGAAGTCATTGACCCAAATGGTTCAGATGAATACTCTATTCTTCCTAGTGTGGACAACACCGCTCTAGAGTTGGAGTTGAGGAGTAAGAGGTAGAAGACTGAAAAGTCTCTTGGCGATGACTATGTCACCTATGTCGTGGATGATGAACCACGGAGCCAGTGGGCTGCAAATGGATCTTTAAAAGAAAGCGTAGGCCTGATGGTACTATAGAAAAGTACAAGGCCTGTTTAGTGGCTAAGGGTTTAATGCAAAAAGAAGGTGAAGACTATTTTGATACATACTCTCCTGTGGCTTGTTTACCCACAATTCGGGTGCTTTTAGCACTAGCTACCGCATACAAACTCCAAGTACTTCAAATGGATGTAAATACCGCTTTTCTAAATGAAGAGTTGGATGATGAGATTTATACACAACGACCTGATGGTTTTGTGGTTGAAGGGCAAGAGAAGAAAGTATGTCGATTGATTAAATCCTTGTATGGTTTAAAGCAAGCTCCCAAGCAATGGCATGAGAAATTTGATAGTACTATTACCTCAGTTGGCTTTTGTGTAAATGAAGTCGATAAATGTGTGTACTATCGGTTTAGTGAGGGCAAAGGTGTCATTCTATGTCTTTATGTGGATGACATATTGCTTTTTGGGACCAACATGGATGCAATCAATAAAACAAAGTCTTTCCTCTTCCAAAATTTTGATATGAAAGATCTGGGTGAATCTGATGTTATCTTAAACATCAAGCTGATAAAGGGTGAGAATAGGATTATTATTTCACAATCCTATTATGTGGACAAGGTCCTAACTAGATTTAAATTCATGGACTGTAAGTCAACAGCCACACCCTATGATCCAAATGTTAAGCTACATAAAATTACTGGACATGGAAAAGACCAGCTTAAATATTCTCAAATAATTGGATCTTTCATATATCTAACTAGTGCAACGAGACCTGACATCTCATATGCTGTAAGCAGATTGAGTCGTTATACGTTCAATCCAAGAGATGATCATTGGATAGCAGTAGATATGGTACTTAGGTACCAAAAGGGGACCACAAACTTGGGAATACATTATCCTAGCCATCCTACAATCTTGGAAGGATTCAGTTATTCTAACTAGATCAGAGACTCGGAAGACATGAAGGCTACGAGTGGCTATGTCTTCACTCTAGCAGGTGGGGTTGTTTCGTAGAAGCCTTCTAAACAGACTATCCTTACACGGTCCGCCATGGAGGCTGAGTTGGTTGCATTAGACTCAGCGGCTGTAGAGGCAGAATGAATTAGAGAACCCTTTTCTGACCTACATGTGCTGGAAAAGTAATTCTAGCTGTATTAACCTACCGCGATAACCAAACCGTTCTAGTTAAGGCAAAAGTAGGAAGGGCAATATGAAGTCCTCAACATATAAAGAGGCGACTTAAGTCGGTAAGACATGCCAGAGAGACGGGTGTAATTTCTGTGGAATACATCCAGTCTGAAAGGAACTTGGCAGATCTTTTCACCAAAGGATTGGCGAAGAAGGCCATCCTTGCAGCGTCAAAGGGAATGTGGCTCATTCCCATGTAAAGGCTCACATTGGTGGTAACATATCCTAGTAGATCGAAGATCCCGTGAATTAGGCTCTAGGACAAAAAAAACTATGTGGGATTAGAGAGCACAACTAAGGGTCCCATTAGCTGTAGTGCTCTTTATGTATGGGAGAGTGAGCAACCGTTTTTAATGAATTCGATACCTATATGGCATCGGGAATCGTCCTACAGGATTCCCTGAAGAATTCACCTACTTGAGTATGATCGTGAGGTCACGATCAAAGGAAGATAAGGGTATACTTTCTTAATTACTCATGAGCTAGATACGGGGACATGACTGTAAAACCCCAAATTTTGGAATATTTTTTAAGCTTTTACAAGCAAAAGTAATCGTTTGATTTTTCTTATTTAAGTCAAAGCTTAATTTGAATTTTCAGAAGTCAAAACAATTTAATGTGAATAATCTAAGCTTTAATTAAATTAAAAGTTATTTTATTTGGGATCCTTAGGTTCTAGAGAATATTATGAAATTTTCTAGGAATTTTTAGAATTTCTTTGCTATTTCTTTGAGCTCGATTCTCTTTAATCTAATTTTTTTTCTGATATTCGGAAATCATTTCTAATTCCAGATTTTCCATTTTGGGCCGAAATCCTCCCTTTTTGTAACATTCCAATTTTCAGAGCCTTTTTGGAGTTTTAAAAATAAAAGGAATCATTTGCAATTTATTGGATTAATTTAAAGCAAATTATTTTATTCATTCTTTTCAGGTTCCAAGGATTTTTGTGGAATTTTCTTAAATTTTTTGAATTTATTTTAATTTCGATTTTTTCCCTTTCTTTTTCTGTTTCTCTATCTCCCTTCTTCTTTCTTTTCACCTTCTGTTCTTCTTCACCGAGAGTCTTACGCATGGTCACGACCTCGTCACCGCCATAATCTCGATGATGGCGTCGCATCACACGCCACCACGCCCCAAGAATCGCCGCCTTGCCACCGCCAAATTTGACCAGCCACCGCCAGCCCACGCCGGCCGCCTCCACCTCCATTCCCTGTTCTTTACACACGAAGCCTCAAATTCAATTCCTTCATAGGCATTACGACCCCCTATTCATCACCCACGATCCCCAGCCATTAATTGCACATTTCATCCCACGATTTCATTCCATTTTATTGTTTCTCGTCGTTCTTCATTGTCAACCCGAAACTGCGTATTTATTCCTGCGGCGTTCCGCGTCAATTCGAGCTCCGCCTTCAAATTATAAAAGGAGCATCGCATGTTTGCCCGAAATGCGCGACGCCACCTCTTGTCTTCCTAGAGTCCGGCAACGACACATTTGAATTGATCTCTCTCTCCAGTGATTCTCCGACCAAACCAACAGTGTCACATCGTGTTCCCAGTATCACTCTTCCAATCCCCCACCTCAATTTCAGAATTCCATTGCGTGGAGCTCCGGCACCGTCGTTGCCATTCTTATACTGTCGACTGCTGTGGGCACACCTCCTCGGTCACTCCAGAGTCGAACCAACGACACCATCACGATCCGCATGCCATGAATATTCTCACCTTCCCTCGTCAGTGCTGCTGCCGGAGCGCCGTCGCACCATGCTCCCGTCGCTGTCCGTGCGCTGCGACGCCCGTGCCTACCGTCGTCGGTCATCTTTCGCCGTGCCGTCACCTCCCTTGCCTTCCTCGGGCCCAGGGCAACCCATTTCGGGCACCCTCACCGGCCGCCGCCCTCCCCCTCACCGGTTCCACCAACATCTCAATGCGCATCCTTGCTCTGTGCTATGTGCTTCCTTCTTCATTAGCATTTGAGTCACTTACAAAAGGGGCCCACATGTCATACACTGATTCTTTCATTCCTTTTCTCTTTCTTTCTCTAGCAAGTGGGCCCCTCAAGTCAGCCATTTCATTTTAATTTCTTATTTCTGAAATGGAATATTCCAGGGAATATTCCCTCTTTTCTGAATTTTCATCATTTCATGTGATTTCAAACTTCCGGACCTTCGCTCTCCTTTATACAAACTTCGATTCTATCGATTTTTGTTTCTAAATTCATAACCTTTCTTTTCGTATAGATTTCACATTTTTTGGATTTTATTTGGATTTATTGTATTTTTTTTTGCGCGTATAGATTCCAGTGTTTCCGAAGCCTTCCAGGATCAGTCCGCCGGAACATCTGCAAACTTCGACAAAGGCAAGTCATGGAACTTTGACCATATATACCATTTTATAAAATTATATTATTTTACATCAACATGCATTTCTAATTTTATATTAATTGTTTTCGGGAATAGGTAATTACCTGGTTGATAGTATGACACCTTGATAACTTGTGAATGCCATGTATCCTTTGACACCATAGGAAGGGTAATTTTAGTTGGACATATTTTAATACCAATATGGGAATCGAAGTTATGTTTAGTCATGCTTTAGTTATACGATGGGTTCCTTCACCATGTTATCATGAAAATTTGACTTAATGATATATGGAATTGTGGCCGGTAGCCATTGTTATTAAAATGTTGTGCCGTGGTAGGGGATGCCATTGAGCCTGGTTAAACAAAATTATTTTCATACTCAGGCGAATGATCGTGCAGTAAAGGGGGTGCGGGTAGCCTATTTTTGGATAAGGTTGTTTCGCCTGAGTAATCACTAAGGATTTAATCTTGTGCGTCATTGATCTAGACCCTATCATACAACCATATGTCCAGTATGGGATGGATCTAGCTAATTAATTAGTAATATTTTGATTTAGTTCTGTCTTGGGTGGAAATGTTAACTTTGGGGTGGACATTCACATTAGCGCAAGAGGGGGCCACAATTGTGGTGGATGGAACCCGTCAGTGGTGAAACCTTAGCGGGCAGAACTGGGTTAAAACAAAACTTTGTAAAAGCCTTTTGATAATCACTTAGTTGCACTCCTACGTAAGCGTGTCTTAGCCGACATTATAAGTTGGTTATCTCTTGTGGATCCAGCTGTACAACCTCTGCATAGTGTGAAAAACTATTCGAATAGCCGTGTCCCCGGTTATAGACAATACCGGTGATTTCACATGGGAGATAGATTTTATCTTAAAAATTGTGGTTGGTGGAATGGTTGGGAAGTGAACGAGTAGTTCACTAGTTGTTTAAAAGTACTTGTTTACTTATATATCTAATCTTTTAAATTGTGTTTTTCAATCTATTTGCTGTATTCACAATCAATATTGCTTTCTGCAAAATAGCCATAAAAGCTTTTCTTGTGCAAGCCTCGCATGAATAATATTTGCAATCATTTTTCTACAATTTGCTGAGTACTTTATGTACTCACGGCTTTACGCCTTTGTTGATCAGTCATCGAGGAAGACCCAGGGAACACCGAGTTCTAAGAGGAGTACTTTGAGGACTATGCGAACTAGGGTACGCTCTCCACTTGGTTGCGTGTGAGCATGTTGGATGGCTACCACAAGAGTTTCTTCCGCTGCAAGTTTATTATTCTGTCGTTAGCCCTACGTGTTGATAATTGTAAAACCTTGACCATAAGGTCTGCTATTACTATTTAATAATATTTGTGTTATTCTTAGCTGTTTTGTGATGAGGACATCAACCAACTGGATACGACCGCTACTCCACCTCCAACCGGGTTAATCTACGTCCATCGATTCGGTGGCGTCAAACTCTACTTCGACGGACCGACAAATTTACTTCATATATATAGGGTGCTGCGTCACCTCACTTTGGGCCGAGGGCCTTGTATCAATCATTAGGCCCAAAGGACAGTTACTACTTTAGTTTGTTTGGGCCGGCCACCTCCTTGGCCCGACCCCCTTTGTGGCCGTACTGTTCACGGGGACTATTCACGTGAACAGTACCCTGAATAGTCCCACACCCTTCTCTCTTAGTTATGTGTGACTTCCCCTCTCCTATTTAAGGAGGCTGCACCCCTCTAGTTTTTCTCGGATTTCGTTTATGTTAGTTTGCCTTCGTTTGCAACTTGTATCTTCTGTGTGTGTCGACTAGATCATCCAGTCAAGATCCTTATTCAGAATCCCAATTTCAATCAAATATTTCAATCCTATTTGCAATTTCAGATTGCTTTATCTTGTTCTTGTATACTTCTTCGGTGTATGCAGGAATCGACCTTCGTGGTCAAGTCATTCGGGTATTCGTGCACGGTTGATAACGACTTGTCAATTAGTTCAACGATTGTGTGGTTTTGAGCCTTGCGAGTTCGTAGCTAGGATTGTGAGAGTTGAGCGACGACTACCGGACTTATCGTCTCATCGAAAGATTGGGCCAAAATAAGGACCTTTAGGTTCATCAAGTGGTATTAGAGCTACAATTCTTCGGTGAGAAATCAGTACCCTTAGTAGTAGATTCGTTTTTCATACCTAGAGTCCAGAAAATTGCCCAAAAAAAATCGCATCTACCATCCATACCGAACCAATCTCAGCCTTTGCAATTTTTCTTTTTAGTTTTGCTTGTTGAATTTTTTATTGCATTGTCGTGTCTAGTTGCTGATTTCTAGTTTAGTTAGAGTCTAGTTCGTCATTGTCTAGTTTTCATCTTGATCATCGTGTTCCTTTGCGTAGCTTTATCATTGTGTTGAACTTCTGCCACTTCTTGTTTCGGGGAGGAGCCCTAGAGTTTGTGGTTCCAGAGAAGAAAAACAAAGGCAAACAAAATTAAAAAAAAAGAAAAGCATATTAGTTTCCAGTTCTGTTTCAATCTCCAACCAATTCGGTTTGGCCGAACAGTTTGTTTCCATGTGCAAGAAAGGCACAAGCCCTAATTGATTTCGGTTGTGGGCAGAGAAAAGAAAAATAGAAGAAGAAGAAGAAGAGAGAGAGAGAGAGAGAGAGAGAGAGAGAGAGAGAGAGAGAGTTTGATTTCGGTTGAGGAAAAAAATCACAGAGAGAAAAAAAAGAAAAGGAGAGTCTTTCCTGCCGAAAAAAAATAGAAAGCACATCAAACCTTCGCCAGAAATAGTAAAAATTATTGGAGCCGTTCTTGATACATCCACAAGCCTCCACAAAAATTTTTGAGGAAGTTTGGCTAACGGGATCAAAATTTGAGGAACTTTGCTTTTTCATCGTTTGAGACTAGCTGTTGTTTCTGCTCAATCTAGAGGGCTGTTTGCACTGCACCGATATTGCTATCTTTTGTGCTCTACGTCGTGCGAACAATCTTATGCCCTTCACAAAAGTTTGAGTAGGAGGCTAGCGTCTCTCCTAGCACTTGTTGTGAGGTTTTCCATTGCTTACATCAAGTCACATTTATCATTGCGTGTGCGTACATACACTTCTCTGCATAGGGCTTTGATTAGCTAGCTTTGATTAGGCTAGGATCAGTAACTTTGACGAGTACTTTGAACAATCTTTCAACTTGCATTAACTGATTTGTTTATTGCTGATCTTTGCTACCATATTGAAGCCTTCCGAGCTCCACTTCCTACTAACTCAGAAGGTACCGTTCCTCACAATCGTTGGGCTAATCGCAAGTGAGAGTATCACGAACCAGCCACCGGTTGTACCACTTCCTTGCTGCATTGGTAAGAACTTGTAAGAATTGGGTATAAGCTTGAGTGTGAGTGACTTGTCTTGAGCCTCCAGAGCCTAGTAGTTGATAGGAACATATACTTGTGATTTGTTTCCTTGTTTTCTACTAATAAAGACAGGTTGGTTGAAGTTGGTAGATCACGATGTCATCGCGGGTAGATTTGAACTCAAAGGGAAACAACTACCTGCATACATATTACCACTCACCGCTGAGAGTACGTTGTTGGACTACTTTATATGGGTTAATATGTTGGATAGCTACTTTGAAAGACAAGACCTTGATCCTTACGAGAAGATGAGCATGGCAAGGACGGCACTGATCGGTGATGTTCAACATTGGTGGTCGAATCTGGAGTACCACTTCATGTACACATGGGAGCAGATGAAGAAAAAATTGCAACATTGTTTTATACCACCACCACCCACAGTCACAAGCGAAGTGCAACCTAAGGTAACTAAAAATGCTGACATTGTTTTGGCTCCTACTCCATCTCTAGATACTGCCGAGACGCTTGAAGAGATGAACGATGATCTGGTGCATCTTAAGTCATTAGAGGAGAAGTTTGAGGTACCTACAGTATCTAATGAGGATGACAATGACAAAGGTACTGATTTGGGGCTACAGCAAGACATAGAGCAACCTTGTTCACGGGATGATTACAAGATAGATCCACATCTTTTTTGAGCCATTGAACGGAAGTGCAAGCAAGTCAACGAGGAAGATGCATGCTTGAGAGAAGTTTCTCCACCACGGGAGGTATATGATCGTGATAGTACGTCTGGTAAAACTAAACTCACTGTGCCTTCTTTTGCTGGGAATTATGATCCTGATGCTTGTATCACATGGGAATTAGCTGTACAACAATTATTTGCATGCCATGAATTTCTGATCATCTAAAAGTTAGAGTCATATGCGTGAGTTTTATGATTTTGCATCTATTTGGTGGAGTGAATATTTGTCGTACTAATCGTAACATACCTAGAACATGGGATGCTTTGAAGAGAGCAATGAGACATAGATTTGTACCTTCATATTATTCTTGTGAATTGCTTAATAAATTGCAATGCTTAAGACAAGGTAGTAGTTCTGTAGAGGATTATTATCAAGAATTGCAAATTGGTTTGTTGCGTTGTGGTTTAGATGAAACTGAAGATGCTAAGATGACTAGATTTTTTGGAGGATTAAACCGTCAAATTCAGGATAAACTTATTTATAAACCTCCAACTGTCACTCGCTTGTTTCGTCTTGCTTGCAAAGTTGAAAAGGAAGTATAGGGACGACAATCCAAGGCTAGTTGTGCACTTTCTTCGACTTCCACTACACCTTCACGTGTACATGAAACAAACAAGCGTACAGTACACACCTCTGCATCAAGATCATCTTCGGTTGTTTCTTCTACTGCTGCTACACCTACCATGATTGCCGCCCTACTGCTGTGAGCGTCACTCAGTCTTGCTCCTTGGCAATTGAGCTGGAGCAAGAAAAAGAACGAAATGCTTGTGACTATTCACCGCCTCCAGTACCAACATCATCTGAGTCGAGCCTACAAGGTAATACCAAAGGTACTGATTTAAACACTCAACCTGACAACAATAACCATGATTTCATGCCTAGTACCATTGAACAAAGGGAAAATCAGCCTGTAGTAGAAACCATTGCATCACATGAGGTGGAAGAACCTAGTGCTGAGAGGTAGAAATTAATTTCCTAGCTTCAGAATATGATATTATTAAGAATTTGCACGACTCTTGTGATAATTTGATTGATTTGCCTGCTGAGTTGAGTGCACCATGTGATGACATAATTGAATTGCCTGCTGTTTTGAGTGATTCATATGGTGAATTAATCGCATACAATGATCATGTGGAATTAGTTAGACATAAAGATGTTTTGACTAGAATTTCTCCTGCTGACTCTTTATGTTACATTATGTTGGATCCACCTATGAACTTGTCACATGTTATGGCGAAAGTTTCTGTAATTGCATGTTCAAAATCCTTGTGTAGTGCTTACACCCCTGGATATAAGTTTAATTTGATTGGAGATTATGGTGTAGAAAATCAATTTCTTGTCCATCGAATATGCATAACTTGTGATAACATGGATGAATTGAAGCTTGCTGTTTTGAACAACAAGTCTTGTGTGATAAATCTTGTTCATTATGAGAGGAACATAAAATTTACCGATCATTCAATGCCTCTGTGTTCATCTCTAATTGCACCATCTAGTATTGACAATCTGCATAATGTTGTTGCAGTATGGATGAACTTACAAATCTTTTCACCTTTGCTAGATGAATTTGCTCTTGCTCGATTGAAATATGATTATATGAATGACTTGTGCACTTTGAAATCAATTGTTGTGCTGCCCATTAACTTCCAAATATTGAGGACCACGTTTCGTCATGACAGTGCGATGAATAACTCTACTATATACTTCACTTATACTTGCAAATTGAATTGCATGCTGAATACTATGAGAAAATGTATCTTTACTGATTTGATGCATGCACACTCACCTTTAATTTGCAAAGTGTTCGCTATTTCTTTGCCTTCTGCTGTTGCTAACAATTTGCAGAAAGATGAGCATGCGTTGCTACTGGACGATGAGCTTGAGTCGAGGACGACTCAAATGCAAGGAAGGGAGGATGATGAGGACATCAACCCACCGGATACGACTGCTACTCCACCTCCAACCGGGTTACTCTACGTCCATTGATTCGGCGGTGTCAAACTCTACTTCGACGGACTGACGAATTTACTTCATTTATATAGGGTGCTGCGCCACTCACTTTGGGACGAGGGCCTTGTATCAATCATTGGGCCCAAAGGACAGTTACCACTTTAGTTTGTTTGGGTCGGCCACCTCCTTGGCCCGACCCCTTTGTGGTCGCTTCATTCACTTCTGCATCGTTCATGTGAACAGTACCGTGAATAGTCCCACACTCTTCTCTCTTAGTTACATGCGGCTTCCCCTCTCCTATTTAAGGAGGCCGCACCCCTCTAGTTTTTCTCGGATTTCGTTTATGTTAGTTTGCCTTCGTTTTCTACTTGTATCTTCTGCGTGTGTCGACTAGACCATCCAGTCAAGATCCTTATTCGGAATCCCAATTTCAATCAAATATTTCAATCCTATTTGCAATTTCAGATTGCTTTATCTTGTTCTTGCGTGCTTCTTCGGTGTATGCAGGAATTGACCTTCGTGGTCAGGTCATTCGGGTATTCGTGCACGGTTGATAACGACTTGTCAATCAGTTTAGCGATTGCGTGGTTTCGAGCCTTGTGAGTTCGTAGCCAGGATCGTGAGAGTTGAGCAACGACTACTGAACTTATCGTCTCATCGAAAGATCGGGCCAAAACAAGGACCTTCGGGTTCATCATTTTGTTGTTTGGATATGGTTTCATCAATGTTGACACTGTGTGAACTAGCTACTGATCATGTGGCTTGTTCAGAATACACAGAGGGCTTTGATTTAGAAATCTGGATCCCGACAGGGATTGTACGGGGCCATATCGACTGTAAGACACAACCATTGTTAGCATTGTTGTTTTAGTCAAAAATTTCAAATTTTATTTTATAAATCAAACCAACCAAATGACATGAATAGTTATTCTTCTCTCGTCTTATTCTTTTCTTTTCTTGTCTTGTTCTTAATCTTTTCTAATATCATTCTTAGGTTCTTATCTCTTGTCTATTCTGAAACTTTATTTTTTGAATTTAATTTGACCTTTCTTCACCTCAGTAATTTCTATAGGATCAAGTCTTTGGTGACCAAAGCGATTGATGGACGTGAAGTTTCAAGATCTGCCATTTTAGCCTTAGTTGAGCAACCATAAAAGTTAGACTAGTCAGCATCGCCAAGATCATGCGTTTTAGGATTTTTGGTTGCTCTTGTTTATTGTTTCTTTTGGAGCCTTTTTGGCTATGGTCTCTGTTGTTTTCTGTTTCTGGGTAGCCTGCTCCCCTAGAAGACTTTACCACTTATATTTTTCTTGTTCCCTCTCATCTTTTAACCGTCAGTTTGCTCTTTAGATGGTTCAGACCTGTAACACCGCAAGTCAAGGGGAACCCATGTATCCCAACGTCCGTGCCAATCTCAATGCACCACCTCCTCCGGCCGCCATAGTAGACCAGGGATTGGGTCAGTTCATGGTAGCTCAGACGCAGCTGATGAATGCCATGATGCAAAATATGAACCAGATGTGAATCAACAGAACCAAACCGTTACTGCTTTAATGTCAATGATGAACCAGAACAGTCAGGCCGCTGCCATGCCACCGCCACCGCCACCAGCTTTTTAGTAGTCCAAATTGATAGAATTCATGAGGATGCGTCCATATACCTTCTCCAACTCATCTGAACCTTTGGACGCAGATGATTGGCTGCGCTCCATAGAGAAAAAGCTGCCATTGCTTGATGTGATGATCGCGAGAAGGTCCTCTATGTTGTGCGCCAGCTAGAGGGCACTGTCGCAGAATGGAGGGAGAATTACTGTGCTGCCCATGAAAATCATCAAGCTATCAGTTGGGCTGAGTTCTCTAAAGCTTTCCGCCACTCACATTCCTGATAGAAAGGTAGAGATGAAGAAAAATGAGTTTCGTGAGCTGCAACAGGGAAACTCTTCGGTGAGTGAATACCTCAACAAGTTCACTCAACTCTCCCGTTATGCTCAAGAGGACGTTGCCACGAATGATGCCCGCCAGAAGCGTTTGAAGTGTGGACTCAATCCCAGCTTGAAGGTTCAAGTCGTCGACAATTTCTATGTGGATTTCCAGCATCTAGTGGATAAGGCCATGCTTATTGAGGAGTCTCATCGTGAACAGGAAGAATTCCGCAGGAGGAAGATGATGCAGCACGGTGCCCATCAGAGTCATCAGCAGAGATCCAGGATGAGTGCGCAACCTTCTGTCCGCTTCACTCCTCCTGTTGCATTTAGGACCCCTGATCCGGCACCTCGCCCAGCTACTTTAGGACTCTGCATCAACAACAACCAGCCACCAAGAAACAACAATCCTGCCACAGGATTTACCTGTTTCAACTGTCATGAAACGGGCCACTACGCCAACAATTGCCCACGGAAGCAAGTTCCAACGCCTATTAGATTCAATTTGGGAGCTACTTCGACCAGAACGCCCATGCAAGGAGTAGGACGTGGAGCACCTCAGACTCCAAATGCAGTCGTCAGGACTCCACAACCTTTTGGGAGAGGCTGTGTGAACCATGTCATAGTGGAGGAAAGACAGCGCCGGACGTCGTGCTGGGTAAGTTCCTAGTTAATTCAGCACCTGCTACTGTTTTGTTTGATTATGGAGTATCGCATTCATTTGTTTCTCGGAGTTTTGCTGCAAAGCATGAGCTTAAGGCTTTGACTCTTAAAACTGCTTTGTTGGTTCAATCACCCAGTGTTGAGTATGAATCAAGGTTGCCCTAAAGTTAAGGTGACTATAGAAGGGGTAGAATTTCTAGCCAACCTCATAATCATAAACACCAAGTCCTTAGATGTGATTTTCGGAATGGATTGGCTTGCTAATCACCAAGCAATTTTGGATTGTGTTGGTAGAAGCATCATTTTGGTCAGTTTGGTTGGAACTAAAGTAAAATTTGAAGCCTCCACGGAAAAAAGGTGATGGAGCACTAGTTTGCAGTTTTAAGGCTGTAGCTTTGGAAGATGTGCGAGTGATCAGAGATTTTCCGGATATCTTTCCTGATGATTTACCTAGAATGCCACCACACAGGGACATAGAGTTCGTCATCATTCTAATTCCTAGAACTACACCTATCTCTAAGATACATTACCATTTACCTGTTGGTGAGCTAGTTGAGATGAAGAAGCAAATTAAGGAGTTACAAGATAAAGGTTTTGTCAGACCAAGTTCTTCCCTTTGGGGTGCTCCAGTGATATTTGTTGAAAAGAAGGACGGTACCTAGTGAATGTGCATGGATTATCACTCACTCAATGAAGTCACCATCACGAACAAGTACCCTCTGCCCTGGATTGATGATCTATTTGATCAATTGAAAAGAGCCGGAGTGTTCTCAAAAATAGATTTGAGGTCAGGATATCGCCAGCTGAAGATTCGTCAAGAGGATATTCCCAAGACAACCTTTTCAACCCAGTATGGACTCTATGAGTACACGGTCATGTCTTTTGTATTGATCAACGCTCCTGCTTACTTTATAAACTTGATGAATAAAGTATTCATGAATTACTTGGATAAGTTTGTCATTGTCTTCATTGATGATATCCTAGTATATTCCAAGAGTGAGGAAGAACACAAGGTGCATCTTCGTTTGGTTCTTGAGAAACTTAGAGATAATCAACTCTATGCCAAATTCAGTAAGTGTGAGTTTTGGATGAAGAAAGTTACCTTCTTGGGTCACATCATGTCTGCAGAAGGAGTCGCTGTCAACCCTAGCAAAGTCAAGGATGTGCTCAACTGGGAGTCGCCCAAGACAGCGCCTCAAATCAGAAGTTTTCTTGGTGTGACGGGATATTATCGTCGATTCATAGAAGGATTCTCCAGGATAGCAAGACCTCTCACTCATTTGCTGAAAAAGAAGAAGAAATTTACTTGCATGCTAGATTGTGAGCAGAGTTCCCAATAATTGAAGAAGCGTTTGACCACCGCTCTAGTGCTGATTTTGCCAGATGTTCGGAAGGATTTTGAGATTTTCTGTGATGCATCACAACAAGGTCTCGGATGTGTCTTGATGTAAGAAAGGAAGGTAGTAGCATATGCTTCGCGATAATTGAGGCCTCATGAAGTGAATTACCCCACTTATAACTTAGAATTGGCTGTCGTAGTGCATGCTTTGAAGATATGGCATCATTACCTCATTGATAATCGCTGTGAAATTTACACTGTGTCGGGCCTAGGAGTAACCACTCAAATCCTCTGTGTATTCCTGAACTAGTCCCATAATCAGTCACTAGTTCACACAGTAAACAGATATGGTAACATCCATAAATCGCAATAATTTATTAATAATCAACAGAGTTTATTACAAAAGAGGCTTACAAGCCAACAATAAAGATCACAGCAGAAGACGAAGAAGTAGTGTGGTCCAGCTGATCTGCCACAGGCAATCGACTGGGGTAGTGGCCTAGTCGTCGAGATCCACACCGGTAGCGAAGTCCTTCTCCTCTGAAATTTATTTGCATAAAGCAAGGATGAGCACAACTACCGTGCTCGCAAGTTACACCCAATAACAGAGTTAATACATGCAAGGATATATCAAAGGAAGGCTTATAGGGTTGATTTTGCATAACGCCATGTTTCTTTCAAATATTTGTACTAAGTTCCAAAGCGGTTATTCTATAACTAAAATTCATTTTATAAACTCAAGTTTTATAGTTGGATAACCTCCATACAAAGATGTGGAGAAGGATACCCTCCTATCTCATGGCTTCCCGCCAAATTCCCATTTGGATAGAAATCCAAAATCATTTGTGTCAAATCATTTTGAAATCAAAATCAAAGTCTAACTTTGAGTGGCTTTGCCAAGCATGTACATGACCATGGACACGGCTATTCGAATAGTTCTTAACACTTTGCAGAGGTTGTATAGCTTTACCCACAAGACATGAATTCTCTAGTTTGTTTGGCATCCATCGATACCACCGCTCACTACCTTAGGTAAGCAGCCTAGAGCACGTGTCAAGGCTTTTACAATGCGTCATTCCACCACAGTCTCCCCTCGCTAAGGTTTCGCCCCCTTTGGATAGAAATCCACAGAGTTCCTAGCCCCCTCTTGCGCCAGGTGGGACTAACGTAGGTCATAACATGACTACCCACCGCATCTGAAGGGAACGACCACGGTGGAACATTGCAAATTAGTCAGCCAGGTCCCGCCCATTCGAGACATGTGGTAGTACGATGTGGCTTAGCAAGATGCGGCTCGAAGACCGATCCTTAACTAACTTGGGTGACTTCCAAAACAACCCCTGGGTCTCAACCCTAACCAGATTGAGCCCGTGCATAAACATGCACCATCCAAACATCCATTTCGCCCAATTCCAAACCATCATTTTATTTCATTTTTGCAAAATCATTTATAAACTTCCATAACACACCAATGCTAAGGATACAATTTAAACAACATTTGATTTTTGGCTGAAATTACCCTAATCAAACATTTTTGGTCTAAGCTTTGACTACGCATAAAGTTTTTCAATCAAAAGCATCTTGTTAACACTATTGTATTAACAAGAGTTTTATCTAGGGCGACAAGGTATGATGGATTAATGTTCAAGAATTGTCAATTTCAAGCTCAGTAGGTCAACCTCCAATATTGTATTCCTATAATCCAACTTCCAGTAATCCAATATCCATAAATCATCTATCTCTATAATCCGACATTGTCCATCCATTCTCCAACAATATTCTACTTCTACAATCCAACATCCGATAATAATATATCTCTATTATCCAACAGTCATGTATACCTATTATCCAACAGTCATGTAAGGCTATAGTCCAATAATCATTTAGTCCTATAGTTCAATATTCAACAACAATCTACTCCTATAATCCAGCATTAATATAATTCGATAATCCAACATAACCAATTCTTCCTACTAATTCCACGAAGTTTTATACATAATGCTTGATTCAACTAATCCACCCAAGTTTAACATCATGAGTTGCTAATCCTATCATCATGTATTCATATAATCCAATATCTAATAATCACGTGATTCTATAATTCAATATCCATCCATAATGTATATCTACAATCCCATGCTTATTAATTATGTAATCCTATAATTCCATCTTCGATAATCCGATGCCCAATAATATATTTCTATAATTCAATCTCAACAATAATCAAATTCTTTAATCTAATATCCAACAATCGTATTTTTATAATTCACATCCGTCAATAGTCTAATATCGATAATTACCTATTTCTGTAATTCAACATTCGTTAATCCGATGTCTATCAACATTCTTTCTTTATCATTAAACATCTATCCACAATCTACTTTTATTATCCAAACATCAAATTCTAACTCCAGTAAATATATATCACATTTGTAAATATTTTCTATACCACCCCTCTTGACAATTATTGGCCATACAAGGGAATTGGGAATAACTATAAAGCTTAAAACAGGGATTTAAATTACTTGATTATAATACGCATGCAATAATAATTTAAAACATAATTTAAATAACTTAAAATAATGGGTGCAAATATGGTCAAATATGTAATTTGCCTTGCTTGATTAATTGCTCTCAAACGGCGTCGAAATCTAACTCTCCGAAGTCGTCGAAATCTATATGTGAAAATAAGCCAAATTCAAAAAAAATTCAAATGAAGATTCAAATAAACTCCAAATTAAATAATTTTAGTTTAGTTAGCTAGATATTGAATTTATATGAATTTAAAATTTTGAATCGACGAAATCGGAGTTCGTATGAAGGAGAACGAACCCCGAGAAGTTTACAATCACATGAAATGATGAAATAGGATTTTTCAGAATTAAAGAATTAATTCTCTAAAGGAAAAAAGGCTTTACCGCGTCATGCTGACGTTAGCAGCCGAATTCCCTTCAGTTGAAAATGTGTGCCACGTCAGCGACACGTAGGCGCTGACAAGGCTCAAGTGGCCTACGTGGTCGTGACATGGAGGCGAGGTGGCAGTGCCACATCATCCCAGCACCGGCGGCGCTCGAAACCACGCTCGCCGGTGCTATGCGCCCCGGCAAGGTCCAGCAATGAGCTCATTGGAGAGAGGGGGTGACGAGGAGTCTAGGGCGCTTGGTTTGGTCACCTGAGGCGGCGGCGATAGCCGGTGACGAGGTGAAATGCGGCGGCGCGGTAGGGCTTGTGGCGGCGATGGTGATTCAGCAGGTCTCCAGCGAGGGCAAGGCGTGCACCGGGTTCGTGTTGAAGTGGTGAAGCTGAGGGTGGCAGACTCGGGGCTGGAGCGTCGTCAATGGCAGCGCTAGAGGCGGCAGAAGGAATGGCAGCCGTCGGTTGGAAAAGCTCCAAATCTGGCGAGGAGAGGAGAGGAGAGGAAGGATGAGTCGTGGGTTTTGGATGAGGAGGAGGAGGCGCACCTCATGCTCCCTTTTATAGGGGCGGAGGAGGCTGGAGCGAGGAGATCAGCGGCGTGGTAATCTCGGCGGTGACAGCGCGATTCCGTTGATTCCGCGCGCGATAATGAGGGGGGTGGCCGGATTTGGGAGAAGCGTGCCGCGAGGAATTCAATGCGCACAAAATTGCGTGGAGGGGAGGAGGAAATTGTGGCAGAGACGAGCTTGAGCCGAGCGCTAATGGAAGCAGAAATGGAGCTACCGCGCGGGGAAGAAAGGAGGAAAGAAGAAGAAGGTCGCGGGCCCACCTGCAAGAGAGGGAGGAGAGGATGACGGGTGGGCCGCGGAGGTGAGAGAGAGAGGGCGAAACGGGCCGAAAGAGGAAATGGGCCACGCGCGCATGGGGATAAATGGGCTGAGGTTTTGGGTTTCAGCCCAGAATAGTAAAGAAATAATGAATTGATTTAGTATTTAAAATAATCCGATTAATTCATTTAAGCTTTAGAAAATAGCAAATAAAATTCAAAAATTCTAGAAAAAGTCACAGAAATTCCTAGAGTTATTTTGGATTTAAATAAAATATTTCCAACTATTATTTGGTAATAGATTTTGCAAATAAATTATTTTGGCTTTAAAATAATTAAGGAAAATCTTTTAAGATTCCAGAAAATTCTAGAAATTAATTTAATTTTTATTTTTCAACTTAAATCCAAACCAACTTCAAAAAATTCAATAAATTTTACTTTTGAATTTTAAAACTTCAGAAATTCAAATAAAGCAATAAAACTCTTTCAATTTTAGAAAAACCAACAAAATAAAACTTTATTTATTTTTATTTTGGTAACAGCACTTTGGGATGTTACACACTAACCATAAGAGTTTGAAGTACATCTTCACTCAAACCGATCTTAACATGAGGCAAAAAAGATGGTTGGAATTGATAAAATATTATGATATTGGAATTCATTACCATCTAGGCAAAGCTAATGTAGTAGTTGATGCTTTAAGTAGAAAGGTATACTACAATACTTTGATGATCAAGGAGAGTTAGCCAGCACTGTATGAAGAGTTTTAGAAGCACAAGCTTGAATTGGTCAAAGAAGGTTTCTTAGACACTTTAGAAGTGCAACCTACCCTACATAATCAGATCAGCAACCTACCCTAGAAAATCATATCAACAAAGCTCAGAATGAAGATGCCGATATCAAGGAGATCAAGAGTAACATGAAGAAGGGTAAAGCTCTGAGATTTTCAGAAGATGAACAAGGAACTATTTGGTTTGAGAAGCGTATTTGCATGCCAGACCAGAAGGAGCTTAAGCAGTTGATACTCAAAGAAGCTCATGAAACCTTATATTCTATTCACCTTGGAAGTACAAAGATGTATCAAGATCTCAAGGAGTTATATTGGTGGCCTAGTATGAAGTGCGAAATTGCTGAATGCATAGCTTATTGTGATGTCTTTCGGTGAGTTAAAGCTGAACATTGAAGACCTATTGGATTGCTTCAACCTTTAGAGGTACCTGAGTGGAAATGGGAGAAATTAGAATGGACTTCATCATCGGTCTGCCAAGAACAAGATCAGGATATGATTCTATCTGGGTTGTTGTAGATTGTCTAACAAAAGTTGCATACTTCATTCCAGTCAAGGCAACCTACTCAGGAGACAGACTTGCAAAATTGTATATGGCAAGGATAATATGTCTGCATGGTGTACCAAAGAAGATAGTGTCGGATCGAGGATCCCAGTTCACCTCAAGATTTTAATAGAAATTGCATAGTATTTTGGGCACTAATTTGAATTTCAGTATAGCTTATCATCCATAAACATATGGACAAATAGAAAGAGTAAATCAAATCCTAGAGGATATGTTGAGAGCCTGCGCTCTAGCAAACAAGACCAGCTGGGATCAAAGTTTGCCTTATGTAGAGTTTTCATACAACAACAATTACCAATCAAGTATACAGATGTCCCTGCTTGAAGCTCTTTACCGAAGAAAATGCAGAACACCCTTGTACTGGACCGAAACAGGAGGAGGACAAATATTTGGGCCATATGTTTTGAAGGAAGCTGAAGATCAAGTTCGGTTGATTCGGGAAAAGCTGAGGACAACACAGACCATGTAGAAAAGTTATGCTGATAATTGTAACACCCTGGTTTTCTAAGCCTTTTTGAAAATTTTCAAAATAAAAAGAACCATTTTGTTTTGATGAGAATTCAAAACTTAACTTGAGATTTTCAGAATTTGGGAGTTTAAAATGACTAAACCGAACTTCAACTAACCCTAAAGTTTGGTTCGTTGGAGCTGTTAGAGCTCTTGTGTTGATTTCCCTTGCCTCCACTTGTTCCACTCTTTCCTTGACTCAACCCTTTCTTTCCAGACCTCCCTCTTGTTTGACCTCGCCGGACCTCCCCTCGCATTTTGTTCGGATTCTTTTATTTCAGACCACATCTTTGTTGGCTTGAATCTCTTTGGTTTAGACCTCCTCTCTGGTTTCTCTTCGGTTTTGACCTCTCCTTCGGGTCACAATTACCCCTGAGATGTCCTAAGGTCAGGTTTGTGTTTCAAATATCCTTGATCTCTGAAATCTAAACTTTGGGTTGAATTCCCCCTTCTGGACCTCTCTCTTATTTGGGCATTCCTTTATGGCTAGGTCTCCCTCTTGCTTGGCCATCTCTTGGAGCCCAGATCTCCTTGTATTTAGAACTCTCTTGTGTGTCTAGACCTCTTTTTTGTCTAGACTACCCTTGTATTTGGATCACCTCTTTGTTGGTTTGAATCTCTTCAAGGTTTAGATTTTCTTGCTGCCTGGGCATTTCTTTTATGTCCAGACCCCTCCCTTGCTTGGACACTCCTTTCTGCCCAGACCTCTCTTGTGTTCATTTGGACCACCCTGTGTCCAACTTTAGTTTATTTGGACCTCCCTGTGTCCACTTGAACTTCCCTCTTGTTCATGTAGACCTCCTGTGTTCACCTAAACTTTCCGTGTATTCCTTTGGACCTCCCTGTGTTCATTGGAATCCCTTATGTATTTATTTGAACCTCCCTTGTGTTCATTTGAATCTCCCTGTATCCCTTTGCCCCTTCTTGTGTTCTTTTGGACCTCCCCGGGCCTCTAAGGACCTCCTCGGTCCTTCATCTTGGCAGTCAGGACCTCCTCGGGTTCATCCTGACCACCAAGACCTCCCTTTGGCTTTATCTTGACAGTTGAGACCTCCCTTGTGTTGGTCTTGACCGTCGAGATCTCCTTGATATCCCCTTGACCATCGGGATCACCTTTGAGTTTATCTTGATCGTCAAGACCTCCTTTGGACCACCTTCAGTGGATCTCCTCCGCTGGATCCCTTTCCCTTTGAAATCCCTCCGTCCAGACCTTTCCTTTGTTTGGATCTAAGGGTCCAGACCTCCCCAGGTCTAGACCTTTCTGGTGTTTGGACTTCCCTATGTCCAATTGGACCTCCCCGTGTCCAATCAGACCTCCTAGAGTTCATTTGAACGTCCCCAATGTTTGGACCTCATGCTCGATCGGATCTTCCACTCGATTTTGACCTTCATCGCTTGAGGACCGTCTGATTTGTGTTGGACGGTCCGATCTTGTGGGTACGTTCGGATGGTCCGAACATCCCATCCTTCCTGAGCCATCAAATCCATGTCGGACGGTCCGATTTGATAAGGCGTTCGGCCAGTCCAAACGTCTCAATCATTTTGGACCATCCGATCCAGTTCAATGGCTGAGATCTAGTGGTAGCTTCGGATGGTCTGAACGGCCCAATCGTTTTGGTCCGTTCGATCCAAATCCAATAGCTCCTGCTCCTCCCACTTCTTATCTCGCTATCTCTCACCTCCTTTTGCTAATCTTGACCGTTAGGACCTCCCTTGAGAGATCCTAGCCGTCGGGACCTCCTTTTGCTAATCTCGACCGTTAGGACCTCCCTTGAGAGATCCTAGCCATCAGGACTCCCCCCTTGTGGATATGACTGTCAGGACCTCCCTTTGAGGATCTGATCGTCAGGACCTCCCCTTTGAGGATCTGTCCATCAGGACCTCCCTGTCCCTTGAACCTCTTAGCCCTCTGGACCTCCTTGTCCACGAGACCTCCTCCTCAATCTTTTTGCAAGGACCTCCCTTGCGGGTTGAGGTCACTTTGTGATCAGGACCTCCCCCATTGGTGAGGACCTCCCCCATGGGTGAGGACCTCCCTTGACCTCTGCGGGACCTCCTCTAGGTCTCCGCAGGACCTCCCCTTAAGCTTTGACTGGCCCCATTTGTCAGTCATGACCTCTTTTTTTATCCTTTGACCATGTCCTTTGCACTTGGAAGTCTTCAAAGCGTTTAATGCCTGTTGTGTTGCATTAAATGCTACTACCTTTTGGCAGCATCGGGCTATCTTTTATCCCATCTTTTATCTACTCCTATCATTCCTTCACCAACTCTTGAACACGTATACCCATGGAAATCTTGGCGGCTCTGGCTATAAAGCTTGGGCAGCCCTTCCTCTTCATCCTTTTGCTCATTTCCACTCTCTGGCTCACCCGGCTAACTTTTGGATCTCCTTCCAGCTCTCTAGACCTCCTCCAGCAAGCTCCTTGGACCTCCTCCAAACCCATCAAACCTCTCTGTTGGCTCTAGTTTTATGTTTCTTTGGAGTTCTTTTGGTTTTTACTTGGCTTTTGTTTGATTTGCGCTGTTTTAACGTGTAGACCTCGACGTCACTGTTGAGCCTAAGCTTTGTGAGGGAGAAGACTTGTAAAGCTTTCGAACAGGAGGCAAGTTACACTCTTGATCATATTGCACCTATTATTTCACCCTATATATGTTCCATTTTAAATAATAATGCATGCCTACTTTACTAAGTTATTTCAATACTTGTCTTTAAATTCATAGTTATGCCTAATTCCTTTGTATAACCTTTGTTGATCTTGAACCGAACATGTGGTCACCCTAGACAAAACCTGGTTTTACACAATAATGTGGACCAGGACCCTTTTAAAAAGTAAAGCTTAGTCATGCTTAGAGAAAAGAATCTTGATTTGTGAAGTTTTGGCCAAAAATATCACTTGTCTAAATGGTTTGAACCATGGCATTGGTGTGTCATGGAGGTTTTACAATGACCATGGCATTGGTGTGTCATGGAGGTTTGAAAAGCAAAGAAATGGAAAATGGATTTGGACTTGGGCGGCATTGGTTGTTTGGTTGGTTCAAGTCTATGCACGGGGGTCGTGTGATCCGATGCCCCAGGGTTTGTGGTGGCCGCCCGGGTCAGTTAAGGACCGGTCTTTGAGTCGTATCTTGCTAAGCCTATAATGGGCTATGCCTTACTGTGCAACCATATGTCCCAGCATGGGGAGTGGACCTGACCAACTAATTTGCAAAGTTATCACTGCGGTTGATCCGGTGGAATAGTGGGTGGTCTTTCATGACCTGTCTTTTATGACTATGTTGTACCCACCTGGCTCAAGAGGGGGCCCTGGGGAAGGGCGAAACCTTAGAGTGGATGGACTACGGTGGAATGATGCATTGTAAAGGCCTTGTCACGTGCTCTAGACCACTTACCTTCGGCAGTGAGTGGTGGTACAGCTGGGTGCCAAACAAACTAGAGAAAACGTGTCTTGTGGGTAAAGTTGCACACCTCTACAGAGTGTAAAACTATTCGAATAGCCATGTCCACGGTCATGAACGTGCTAGCAAAGCCTCTCAAAGTTAGATGTTGGTTTTGGTTTTTTAAAAAAGGACTTTGGTAAACTGTTTTGGATTTCTATCCAAATGGAATTGGGTGGGGAGCCTTCTGACAGGAGGTTATCCTTCACCACTTGATGATGAATGTTATCCCACTGAAAACTGAGATTTAGAAAATGAATTTTAACTATTGTTATCTGCCTTGGAACTTAGTACTTGTATTTGAAATAAACTTGGCTTTTTGCAAATCAACCATATTAAGCCTTCCTTTGAGACATCCATTTATGCATGTCATTCTGTTATTTGACGGGTGTAACTTACGAGCACGGTTGTTGTGCTCACTCTTGCTTGATAACTATTTTGAGCAGGGAAAGAAAGCTTTGAGGTGATCTTGCTATGGACCTAGAGGTCCTGGACGACTAGGATGCGCCCTCCAGCCGATTGCCTGTGGTGTATCGGATGGCCTTTATGTTTATCTTCCACCGTGTTCTGATTTGTTGGCTTGTATGCCTCTCCTTTGTAAACAACTTTGTTGATATTAATAAAGCTCTTGTTGAAGTGTATGTTACCACTGTTGTACGCTGTGAAGAGCTAGTTGTTGATCCTTGGGACTAGCTCGGTTCACATAGAGGAGCATGGGGTGATCCCTGACCACCACGACCATCGTCGGGTCTGGTCGTGGGAGGTCTTTGGGGTGATCCCAGCCCTCCACGACCTCCTCGGGGCTGGGTGGGAGGACTTGACCACTCAGTCTCACGACCTCCTCAGATTGGTCCTTCGACCTCTCCTGAGTTGGCTCGTGGCCGTTGTGATCTCCCTGTGCCTCACACTCCCTCTCGGTTAGGTCTCCAAACCTCCAGGAGATCCTGCTGGACCTTCTGGGCGGTCGTGGAGATTCCCCTAAGCGGTTCTATCAGACCTCCTGGGAGGTCCTATTGGACTTCCTAGGAGATCCTGGAGGACCTCTTGGGTGGCCTCTGATCGGGGCGTTACAATAATCGTCGCCGAGACTTAGCTTTTGCACCCGGAGATCATGTGTATCTGAAGGTTTTACCTCTCAAGGGAATATGTCGTTTCAGAGTAAGCGGGAAGCTTGCACCAAGATACATTGGACATTTTCTAGTTCTAGTCAGAAGAGAACTAGTTGCCTACAAGTTGGAGCTCTCACCTCAGTTGTCAGATGTTCATGATGTCTTCCATGTGTCTCAATTGAAAAAGTGTCTGCGAGTGCCAGAGGAGTAGATGACATTAAAAGCAATTGATCTGTAGGAAGATCTCACCTATAAGGAGCAGCCTATCAAGATTTTGGAAGTAGCAGATTGTGTGATGAGGAGTAAGATCATCCGTTTCTATAAAGTCCAGCGGTGCAATCATACTAAAGAGGAAGCCACCTGGGAGCGTAAAGAGGACCTGAAGGCCGAGTTTCCACACCTATTCTCTAACCAGCCCGAATCTCGAGGTCAAGATTCTCTTTAAGGGGGGGGGTAGGTTTATAACATTCCAATTTTCAGAGCATTTTTTAAGTTTTAAAATAAAAGGAATCATTTGCAATTTGTTGGATTAATTTAAAGCTTAATTTGGAATTTTAGAAAATGAAAAGATTTTAAATGATTAAAACATACTTCAATTAAATTCAAAATTATGTTATTCATTCTTTTTAGGTTCCAGGGATTTTTGTGGAATTTTCTTCAATTTATTTTATTTTCGGATTTTTCCCTTTTCTTTTTCTTTCTCACTTTCTTCCTTCTTATGCTTTCCTTTTCCTACTGCCTGTTCTTCTTCACCGAGAGTCTTGCGCCATGGCTATCGACCTCACGGGTCACCACGGTGCCTCCTCACCAAGATCGCCTTGCCCGCCACCGCCGCCTACCCGCCCCCACCCCTACCTAGCCCCCTAACCCGAGCCGCTAGCCCAAGACCGCCTCCACCTCCATCCCCCGTTCTTCACACACGAAGCCTCAAATTCAATTCCGTCAGGGGCGTTATAACCCCTCTTCATCACCCATGATCCCCAGCTATCAATTGCATGGTTCATCCCACGATTTCATTCAATTTTACCATTTCTCGTCGTTCTTCATTATTAACCCAAAACTGCCCATTTATTCCTGCGGTGTTCCCCGTCGATTCGAGCACCACCTTCACATTATAAAAGGAGCACCGTGTGTTCCCATCTCCCCTTTTTGATTCACCCCAAGCCCAATCGTCTAATTCCTCACCGTTTGCCCGGAACGTGCGACGCCACCCGTTGTCTTCCCGAAGTCCGGCAACGACGCATTTGAATTGATCTCTCTCTACGGTGATCCTCCGACCAAACCAACTGCGTCACGTCATGTTCTTGGTGTCACTCTTCCAATCCCCCACCTCAATTTCAAAATTCCATCGCCGTGGAGCTCCGGCACCGTCGTCGCCATTCTTCTACCGTCGTGGGCATGCCTCCTCGACCACTCCCGAGCCAAACCGACCATGCCATCGTGATCCCCATGCTGTGCCCGTGCTTGTGCTCACCTTCCCTCGTCGGTGTCGCTACCGGAGCTCGCCGCCTTATGCTCCCATCGCCGCCCGTGCTCGCCGCCGTCGGCCATCTTTCGTCGTGCCGCCACCTCCCCAGTCTTCCTCAGGCCTAGGGCAACCCGTTTTGGGCACCCCTCCCGGCCACCGCCATTCCCCTCGCCGACGCCGCCACCATCTCCATGCGCATCCTTGCTCTCTATTCTATGCTCTGTGCTTCCTTCTTCTTCATTAGCATTTGAGGCACTTACAAATGGGCCCACATGTCATACACTGGTTCTTTCATTCCTTTTCTCTTTCTTTCTCTAGCAAGTGGGTCACTCAAGTCAGCAATTTCATTTTAATTTCTTATTTCCGAAATGGAATATTCTAGGGAATATTCCCTCTTTTCTGAATTTTCATCATTTTATGTGGTTTCAAACTTCCGGACGTTCGTTGTCCTTCATACAAACTTTGATTCCATCGATTTTTGTTTCTAAATTCATAATCTTTCTTTTGGTACTTATTTTATATTTTATATTTGGATTTATTGTATTTATTTGTTTTGTTTTGCGCGTATAGATTCCGGCATTTCCGAATCCTTCTAGGATCAGTCCGCTGGAACATCTGCAAACTTTGACGAAGGCAAGTCGTTGACCTTTGACCATACTATACTCATTTTGTAAAATTATATTGTTTTATATCAACATGCATTGGTTATTTTATATTAATTGTTTTTGGGAATAGCTAATTACCTGGTTAACAGTATGACACCTTGATAACTTGTGAATGCCATGTATCGTTTGACACCATAGGAAGGGTAATTTTAGTTGGACATATTTTATTACTAACATGGGAATCGAAGCAAACTTTGAAGATCCCAGTGTGGTAACTGAGTAATGCCAAAGCCAAGGCAAGTCGTAGTCCTTTGATCATATTGAACCTATTATTTCAAAAGTGTATTGTTTTATATCAAATGTATGCTATCTTTATATTAACTGTTTTGGGATTAGTTATCACCTATTTGTCAGTATGCCTCTATTGAACTTTTGAATGCCATGAATCACTTGTCACTATAGGATGGTTAATTTTAGTTGGACATGTTTGTATCACCAACATGGGTATTGTATAGATATTTAGTCATGCTTAGTTACAATGGGCTCATGATCACATGTACGATAATGTTAAATTTCACTTAATGAGATATGGAATTGTGGCGGGTAGCCACTGTTGTTAAAATTTGTGTACCATGACAGGGTATGTCATTGGTCTTGGATAAACAAAAATGATTTCTGCTCGGGCGAGCGATTGTGAAGTGGGGGTGCGGTTAGTACGTTATGAGTTTGTGGTAGACTCGCATGAGTAACTTGTCAAGGACTTAATCTTGTGCGCTATTGAATTGGGTTTTATCGTACAACCACATGCCTGATGGGACGGGCCTAACTTAGTAAATTGTGGAGTTTTGACGTTGACTACTCGGTAGTAGGTTTATTATGGGTGGAGGTGTGGACTATTCTGAAAGTCACATCTATGTGTTGTTTGTCGTCTCCAGGTCCAACAGTGTGTGTCGGACCAATGGTGAGGTTGGGGTCGGCAGTATCCACATCGGGAGAGTCAATTGTTGAGATGAAACATCCGAAAGGTTTTGTTATGATTGGTGCTAGCTACACTGGTCGTATCTTGTGGGTAAAGTGTACAACATCTGCAGAGTGTTAATTAATCCATTCAAATAGCCGCGTCCGTGGTTATGGACATGTCCAGGGATTTCACACGAGAGGTAGAGTTTCTTTATAAAATATGTCGGAGTGTGAATGGAAAGTTCACTTGATAAATATAATGTTCGATTGGTGAATGGGAATTCACTTGGTGGTTTGGATGGGAAGTGAATGGAGAGTTCACTGGTTGATTTCAAAGAAACTGTTTACTTTATTTACTTATTGTCTTTTAAATTGTGCATTTCAATCTATTTATTTTATTTATCGTCAATACTGCTTTCTACAAAAGAACCATACAGCTAATCCTTTGTTCAAGCCTTGCATGAATATTAAATGCATATTGTTTCCTTACGACTTGTTCAGTACCTTATGTGGTCACAACTTCAAAATTTGCTACTCAGTTGAAGAGTACCAACTGCTCAAGAGTTCTTCGAACATGAGTACTATGAAAACTTTGCGAATTAGGAAGCATTCTCCACTCGAATGCCTATGGGCATATTGATTGGTCTTTTCAAGTTTTCTCGTTCTGCTGCAGGAGTTTATTTGTTTCTTTAGCCCTATGTGGCAAGTTAAGTAAACATTGACCATAAGGTCTAGTTATTATTATTACTTATTATTTTGAGATCTTTTTAGTTAAATTGATAAATGGATGTTATTTCATTGATGTTTCCTGTGTGAACTAGCTATTGATCTGGGACTAGTTTAGAGTATACAGAGGGTTTCAGGTGTGTAAATCCGAGTCCCGACAATGATCGTAACATCCCAACCTGAGAGGGAAAAGGGCAAGCGGCCCAGTAAAGAATGTAAATTGGGCAAAAATTCTCACACTAAGGTATTGGATCAAGGCGAAGTCCTCCTTTGTCTGTAAAGAGTTGTAGTCCTTGTTGCTAGGCTTTGGGTTCAAACCCGCAAGGCACCCATCGTCGAATAGTTGTATATTAAACAAGACTTTGAGTATCTTTTATCAAATTGATAAATTGGTGGAGACTGTTGGACTTTGTGAGGGTTATCTGGTAATTTGTTATTTTGAGAAAAGGATAAATAGAAAAGAAAAAAATTGTGGCGGGGCCCACCTATCGGTGGAAGAGCAGTGAGAGCATAAGGTTGGAGTCTCAGCTCCAGCACTATATTGATGCGTTCGTGAGGCTTGGGGGTGACCCGAGCTCGGCGGCGTTTTTGGTGTGGGAAGCAGTGGCTCTGGAGGCACGAACTGGCATGGGCGCTTAGAGCGACAGCCGTTTGCTGCCATCGTGTCGCCCTCTCCACATCTCCTCATCAAATGGTGGCTGGCGGCTCTCCTTTTCGGAACCCGAACAACAGTGAGATTTCCCCATTTTGTGCTTCTTCTTCCCTTCCGATTTGATTTCGATTTTGGGCCTTTTGGAGCTCCTACGATGTCATCAGTATCCCGACGCCGTCGGTGATAAGGTCCGGAACTTTCTCCCCTGCACATCCCGTCAGTTCTCTTCTTGTGCCTTTCTCTGTCGGGTGCCCTGTGAAGGAACTTGACTCTTGCGTTTTTGGGGGCTCAGTTCTGGTCAGCTCTAGATTGATCTTGGGTTGTGAGAAGCTTTTGGTTTCTTGTGATTGGTGCTCCTTGGTGCTTTCAGTCGAAGCATCCTGTTGGTGATTCTTGTGCGGCATAACTCCCGGTACCTCGACTTCACTTTTGGTGTGTCCCAAATTGTGAAGAACGATATTGTATCTCCGACGACCACGTCTGTTCATTTGCGGCACAGCGGGACGATTGGTTTTCTGAGACAGCGTGATTCGCATCCCTTGCTCAGTTCTACTCGGTGGCTTTGACTGCCATCCGCTCCGTGAGTATTCTGGTTTTCCATTTTGCTCATCACTTTGCATATATGTGTTGTACTAGTAAAATTTTGAAATTGGCTTGATACTAGTATTGGGAGATATTGCTTAGTGATTCTGCGGGTTCGGTGATGAACCACGGAGGTCCTGATTTGGCCCGATCTTTCGATAAGAAGATAAATTTGGTAGAAGTCACTCAACTCTTACGATACTAGCTACGAACTCGCAAGGCTCGAAACCACACAATCGCTGAACTGCTCGATAAGTCGTTATCAACCGTGCACGAATACCTGGAAGAGCTGATCCCGAAGATCAATTCCAGCATACACCAAAGAAGCACACAAGAACGACATAAATAGCAATCAGAAATTACGAATATGAATTAAGATTGTATTGATAAGTGGGGCTCTGAAGACAATGTCGCTGTTGATCTCGCCGAACAAGAGGACAAAATATAAAGTAGCAAAGCTAAACTTTAATCAACAAAACCCGTGGAAACTAGAGGGGTGTGGCCTCCTTAAATAGGGGAGGGAGAGCCGCACATAGTTAAGAGATAAAGGAGGTGATACTACTGTTCACATGAATAGTACTCGTTGCTAGGGTGGCCGGCCACCATATGGGTCAAGTTGGCACATACATTACATAGCCCAAATTGGCCCAAACAGGTGAGGTAGCATCTTCTTTTGGCGATTCCAGCGTGCACAGAAGAAATTTGGAGGTGAGGACAAATCCGTTGGAACGAGGACGAGATAAGCTTTTCATCAAGTACTAGTGGACCTCCAAACGATTCCATATGTGAAAGTTATGCATGTTTAAAGTCGGTGCTGTGTCCGTAGGCCGAATTGGATTCTAGAATGTGTCCAGCTTGAACTCTTGCTTGGCACGTGGAGTAGCACCATGGCATGTAGACGTAGCACCATGGCATGTAAACGTAGAAGTAGCTCGGTCCAATTAGGTAATATGGCATTGTAGTAACCGAAAGTTCTATCGGAGAAGATGTGGTTTCAGTAAAGGATGCAATGCAGCAGGTCGAAGCAGTGGTTGCATCATTAGGGTTGATGTCCTCATCCTCTTCCCTTTCTTGAATTTGAGTCCTCCTCGACTCAATTGTTTTCTCCAAGTCATTACTTTTCTGCAAAAGGTTAGTAGCAGCAAAAGGCAAAGAAACACGCATTTCTTCTAATGAACACAAAGATTCTTTGCAAATCATAGTATAGCATTCAGATTCATGTTTTTCCCGATCAATGCAATTAGATTTTGTAGTTAACATAACAGGAGCTTTCAATTTAATTTCACTTGGAGCTATAATCTTATGATCAACTTTTGTCTTCTCCTGACTTGTTCTCTTAATTCTTTCTAATTCATCCTTTAATATGGCAGCAGGAAACATTGGAAGCAAAGTGATTTTCTTTTCTTTATATGTGAAAGTATAATGATTAGATCTACCATGATGTTCAGTATATCTATCATATTGCCAAGGTTTACCTAATAATAACGAGTATGCTTGCATAGGTACGACATCATAATCAATATAGTCATGATATGATCCAATAGAAAAATGTACGTGCACAAGTTTAGTTACCTTCAACTTATCACAAGAATTCAGCCATTGAATGTAGCAAGGATGAGGATGTTGAGTTGTGGTCAAGCCAAGCTTCTCGACCATGTCGGTGCTAGCAAGATTGTTTAAACTTCTACTATCGATGATGACTTTGCATGAACGTTCCTTGATGACGAACTTTAATTGAAACAAGGTATGGCATTGATTTTGTTCAGCAAGCTCCATTTGAGCACTTACCACATGCTGGACAACTAGACTTTGGTACTTGTCAGATGTCTTATGGCCCAATTGTTCTTCCTCAATTTCATCACCTGCATTGTTAGTTGCAACAAAAACATGTTCTTCCTCAATATCACTAGCTGAAGTGTACTCACTATTGTCCTTGATAAGTAAAGCTCGCTGACTTGGACAATCATGCATCAAGTGTCCAAATCCTTTGCAATGGTAACATTATACATCTTTGGATCTCCCTGCAAAAGCAACAGAAGAAGCACTTTTTGTAGGGCCTTGTAACTTTGCTGATTTACTTACATCAAGGACATGTGTAGGAGTGGAAGGAGCAGCAGGGGGTGCACGGTTTGAGGAGGGTGCATCTCAGCCAGAAGTGGAGAAAGGTGCTATGTGTTGCTGAATTGGCCGACCTACAAAAGATCCTCCAATATTGCCCCTAGAGCGAGATTGTCGACCTTGCACTTCTCTTTCAGCTTTGCAAGCAAGATGGAACAAACGTGTGATAGAATTATATTCTTTATAATCTAAAATATCCTAAATTTCATAGTTTAAGCCTCCTAAAAATCTAGCCATCTTAGCATCTTCAGTCTCATCTAAATCACAACGCAACAAACCAGTTTGTAATTCTTGATAATAGTCCTCTACAGAACTACTCCCTTTCTTAAGTGCTGCAATTTATTAAGCAAATCACGAGAAAAATATGAAGGTACAAATCTCTGTCGCATTGTTCTTTTCAAAGCATTCCATGTCCTAGGTATGTTCTGATTTGTACGACCATATTCACTTCACCAAATAGATGCAAAATTAGAAAACTCACTAGTAGTAGCCCTAACTTTCTTATCTTCAGGGAATTCATGACAAGCAAATTTGTGTTCTATGGTAAGCTCCCATGTGAGATAAGCATTAGGATCATATTTTTCAGCAAAAGTAGGTATAGTGAATTTAATTTTACCCAATGCATCATTATGGTCACGTACCTCACGTTGATTTCTTCCCATACCTTGATGATTATGACGAAGCTGACGATGGTTGCGATCATTGTGAACATTGAATCCATCGGTTTTCGTATCAGCAGTGTGGTTGTTCACGTCTTTTTCTTCCACCTCATCTGCCCAAGAGCGGGCAGCAGGTGGTGTGCGGCGAGCAGGAGGATCCTCTACTCTTGGCTCACCCTAGGGCGTGGTTTCAGGCTTTCAGCAAGTGGCTGACGTTCGAGGAGCGCAACGCGTGTGTGGAGCGCCGTGAGGTTGTCGTTGATCTTATCCAAGGCATTGCAAACGCTCTCATTGAGTGAGTGCTCAATGTACCGCGCGAGCTCTCTCGTGCGAGGTGTGAGAGATCCCTCGCTCGCATGCTCCAAAGAATGATCGTTGTTGTTTCCACCATGTGCAGATCCGTATGACCCTACCATTGTTAGTAGAAAACAAAGAACAAATCACAGTGTATATGTCCCTATCAACTACTAGGTTCTGGCATTTCAACAATCGCTCTCTCACAACACCCTACCAAGTTCTTACCAATTCAGTAAGGAAGTGGTACAGCCGGTGGCTACTTCGTAATACTCTCACTTGCGATTAGCCCAACGATTGCAAGGAACAGAACCTGTTGAGTTAGTAGGAAGTGGAGCTCAGAAGACTTCAATATGGTAGTAAGGATCAGCAATAATCAAATCAGTTAATGGAAGTTGAAAAATTGTTCAAAGTACTAGTCAATGTTGCTGATCCTAGTCTAATCAAAGCTAGCTAATCAAAACCCTACTAAGAGAAGTACACGCACGCACACGCAAAGATCAATGTGACTTGATGTAAGCAAAGGAAAACCTCACACCAAGTGCTAGAAGAGACGCTAGCTAACTACTTAAACTTATTTCTAAGGGCACAAGACTGTTCACACGATGTAGAGCACAAAAATCGAAATAACGTGCAATGTAAACAACCCTCTAGTTTAAGCAGAAACAACAGCTAGTCTCGAGAGATGAAAAAACAAAGTTTTATATGGCTTATATATACTCGTTTGAAATGTTTCGACGAGATCTACAACTTTGCAGTTGAGACAAACCCTAAATTCCGAATGGAAGACCGAAAGAATCACTAAAAACAGAAACCAAAAACTTGTGACGCGAATATGGGCCAAAGATGGCCGATTTTGGGAATCTTAAAGGGCGAAGGGCTCAAACCGGTCATTTTTTTATTGGATATGCGTCGTCGTTAGCTTTCCAAAAAGTCCAAAAACGTCGAATTCCGACACCGTATGCAAAAGTTATGCCCATTTTACTCAAAGTGTCTCGGAAACGGACTCGAATTCGTTTCGGCCTCAAATTGAAACTACTATAACTTTTGATCCCGTGCGCAAAATGTGCTCAATTTTTTTAGGAAGCTTGTGGCTATATGACGAAGGGCTCCGCCAATTTTCACTAGATTTGGCGAAGGTTTGATGGCTTTTCAATTTTCGGAAGGGAGGGACACTCTTTTTTTGTTTTTCTTCTCTCTTTTTTTTCTCTCTCTTTTTCTCTCTCCTTTTTTCTTCATATTTTGCTTTTCTCTTCTATGTCAAAAACCGAAATCGAACTTTCTTTTTTTTCTTCCTTCTTCTTGCAAACCGAAACCAAACTAGGGTTTGGGTTTCTTTTGTGGCAGCGGCAAGAGACAAAGTGGGGTTGCCATGGCAACAGGATGGCAGCGGCGGCAAGGTGCCTGGGCTGCTGCGATAGGGAGTTGCAGTGGTGCGGCAAGGACGTTTGGCAGTAGGAGGGATGATGAGGAAGACGCGGCAGGGGATTGGTGGCGGCGTGGTAGCGATTGGTGGTGGCGCGGCAGGGAGCAAAAACACACAAGATTGCTTGGCACGGCAAGGAATTGATGTGGCAGAGGTTTGACACAATGACGAAGCTACGGAAAGGAACACGAAGATGTAAACTAGGCAATAATGAACTAGACTCTAACTAAACTAGAGATCAGCAACTAGACACGACGATGCAACCAAGAATTCAACAAGCAAAACCGAAAAGAAAAATTGCAAGGGCTCAAAGGGCTCGGTATGGATGATAGATGCAAAAAAATTTCAGGCAATTTTCTGGACTCTAGGTATGAAAAATGAATCTACTACTAGAATACTAGAAACTCTCACCGATGAACTGTAGCTCTAATACCACTTGATGAACCACGGAGGTCCTGATTTGGCCCGATCTTTCAATGAGAAGATAAACTCAGTAGAAGTCGCTCAACTCTCACGATCCTAACTACCAATTTGCAAGGCTCGAAACCACACAATTGCTGAACTGCACGACAAGTCGTTATCAACCGTGCACGAATACCCGGAAGACTTGATCACGAAGATCAATTCCTGCATACACCGAAGAAGCACACAAGAACGGGATAAACATCAATCTGAAATTGCGAACAAGAATTAAGATTGTATTGATAAGTGGGGTTCCGAAGACAATGTCGTTGTTGATCTCGCCGAATAAGAGGACAAAGTATAAAGTAGCAAAGCTAAACTTCAATCAACAAAACTCACGGAAACTAGAGGGGTGTTGCCTCCTTAAATAGGGGAGGGGGAGCCGCACATAGTTAAGAGATAAGGAAGGTGGTACTACTGTTCACATGAACAGTACTCGTGGCTAGGGTGGCTGGCCACCATATGGGCCAAGTCGGCACATACATTACATAGCCCAAATTGGCTCAAACAGGTGACGTAACATCTTTTTTTTTGGTGATTTTGGCATGCACAGAAGAAATTTGGAGGTGAGGCTGGATCCATTGGAACGAGGACGAGATAAGCTTTCCATCAAGTACTAGTGGACCTCCAATGGACTCCGTATGTGAATGTTATGCACGTTTAAAGTCGGTGCTATCTCCACAGGCCGAATTGGATTCCAGAATGTATTCAGCTTGAACTCTTGTTGGGCACGTGGAGTAGCACCATGGCATGTAGACGTAGCACCAAGGCATGTAGATGTAGAAGTAGCTCGGTCCAATTGGGTAATATGGCATTGCAGTAGCCGAAAATCCTATCGGAGAAGAATTGGTTTCCTATCGGAGAAGAATTGGTTTCAGTAGAGGATGCAGTGCAGCAGGTCGAAGTAGTGGTTGCATCATTATGATTGATGTCCTCATCATCCGGTTTGATAGCTCAATGATGATAATGGTCATATACCAAAATTGAATTGATAAATTGTTCATATTTGAGCTCTAATGTGTTGTTTATTGCTGTCACTTTGATCTTCAGTTTTCAGTCTGTTACTTTCGGTTGTGCTTAGTTGAATTGAACCATCTGGTTCTGTGATCTCTAGCAATTCAGTATGCTTGTTCTTCTGTTAGCCAAATGGCCTTATTGTTGAACTTGTGAATTGTGATCCTTTTACACTGTGAGTTAATCAAGTTCTGTTGGTTGACTGGAGTACTGTTTTGTGATCATTTTACATTAATGATGTCCTGTTGGCTGAAAGTATAAATTGTTGTCTTTTGTGTATGAGACCATTTTTTGACAGATTAGTAAAGCATTATTTAGAGCTCAAAGTTTGAATTTATATTGTCATATTTAATTAGTGAAGAGTATAGACTAAAGTAGCGAGAATGCCAAGATTACATCTTGTGCAACTTTACATCTGAGGGCAATAACCAAAATATTAAATCTGAGCATTATGCTGATTTTAATTGTCCACATGTTCTATGTTTTGAGCATATTGTCATATTTAAATGATATGGAGGATTTATATATTTATATGTTAATTTTGTCATTTAAATGTTGTTGTAAATATGTTTTAATTATAATTAATATTATTAGAATTAATTCTGAATACTTGCTAAAACTGCCAATTTTACAGCGAAAACCTCATGTGAGGATTAAGTATCTTCACCTCAGCAAAGCTGATATATCACTGACCAGGGCGCTGGCATTGTAAGCTATGCATTGTTTATTCTAGGGTGAATTTTGTTTTTGCCCTTAATGCTTATTCTAGGCACACACAAAAAACAATATTTTCCCTTTAATATTTTATAGGCAAAAGAGAATATTTTTTCTTAGGGAACAGCGTACAATATTCCAACTGTTGGCTGTGTTCTGTGTAGTGCTGTCATACTGAACTTTCATTTCGCACTCCCATTTTCCATTTTATTTCCCTGATTTACTCTGTATGTTTGAGATCTTGGGAGGGTAAGAATAAGATGGTATTGTGTGAGCAACATGCACATATATATGCTAACAAAAGTATTTGTTGGATAATTTCGCACTTCACACATGTCACATGTGAGCTGAATCACTCGAATCACACTAGTTGGAGACATTTCCTAGTGTTACTGTTACAGTACCCTTCCAGCGTCGGAGTGAACACCTGCATCCACTTTTCGGACGTCCTCTTCCATGGGGCATGGGGAGAGATGGTGATCAACACATCAGATTATACTACTCAGCGGACACCTGCGCTACCGTCCAAATCTTTGATGTGATCTTACCTGAAACTATGTTCAGCAAAAGGAGGCAACCATCAGTTGCCATGGGCCATGGGACACATCATGTATAATGTTTTTCACATCTAGGCTGCTCCTGGCATAGTTTCAGCAGGAGGAGGCAACCATCAGTTGCCATGGGCCGTGGGACACATCATGTATAATGTTTTTCACATCTAGGCTACTCCTGGCGCTTAAAAATACCACTTCAACATCCTGGCAAGAAAAAAAATGCTACTCCTACTTCAACAAATCATAAAAGTCACAAGTCGGATAGCAAGTTGTAATTTATTTGTTTTTCCTACCTTTCATGTAACGTTCTGACTTTTAGTACCACATTGCGAATTTTGGACTATAAATGTTACATTTTATCTCTGGTTCCATGCGCTAATCCTTCATTTTGTTTAGGATTTATCCTTGTCACCGACCTAGCTAGAATACTCCGTAGTACTACTACGGTTTTTATTCTGTGTCAGTTCCAAACAGGCAGCCACTAAAACTTGTCAGCAGACATCCAGCCTAGCCATGGTCAAGTTTCCTTATCATGGTTAGTCTAGCACTCTAGCCTATGAGACACACAGATGCAAATAATTATATTTAGCAGAGTACGTTCGCCCAAGCATGTGGCTGATCGAGTGAACACAAAGCTGCTGGCTTGGATGAGACCTACACGGGGTTTTACATCCTCAAAAATTCTTTTTGCTATACCTTCTCAATTATAAGCAAGGAAATGATCCTTATCTATTAAGGTCTCATTTAGAACACAGAAATTTTACAGAAATTTTATAGAAACTGTTCAAATTCCGTAGTAATCTAGAAAAATTCTCGCGTTCCAAACAGAAGCTAAATAGGGATAGTATGTGGAGCTTAGGTCCCTTGGAAGCCAGTTTTACTTGCTAACATTGCCGATTGGTGAACACATATGTCCAAGATCACACCCAAAGATTAAAGGAGAGACTTCAACATTAACATAACTTTCTATACAATGTGGGATATTTAGAAGGAGAGAAACACGAGAGATATGCTTGGCACATGAGGTGGCCGCCAAGATTTTCCTTAGGAGGAGAGCTTTCGCTAGCTAGTTGTGGCCTTTAGGGCCGATGTGGGACAACCGCATATTTTTTGAAAAGCAACTTTTGGCTGGGTTGAAAGGTTGAATGGCTAAACTGAAGGCGTTTGGTGTTTGACGATCTAGCTTTTAGGTAAGCTGGCTGGAGCTTCTAAGTTGAGAAATGTCTAAAATGCCCTTGAAGCAAGTGGTGGCTTGTTTGATGTCTTTTAACGACAATTGACGACAATTAACAATAATTAACGACAATTGATGGTAGTTAACAACAACTAACGACAATTGAAGACAATTAACAATAATTCGCACACAAGTAAATCTTGACGATGATTGACGACAATTAATGATAATTAACGATAATTAATAACAATTAACGATAATTGGCACACAAGTAAATCTTGATGACAATTAAGAACAAATAACAGCAATTAATGACAATTGATCTAATTCCATTATTACACAAATAATCAATTGAATGATTACACAACAAAATAAAAAAGACAATATCAGAAAAGAAAAGAAAAGGAAAAGAAAAAAAAAAGGAAAATGTCATCGATGGCGGCGCAGGAGGAGGAGAGAGACAGAGGCGGAGGTGGGCGGCACGTAGGCCAGTGGAGGCGCCGAGGGAGGAGGGCGGCATGGAGGTGGTCACAGGCGAAGGCGCCGAGGAAGGGGACGGAGGTGGTCGGGGACGAGGAGGGAGGACGACGGCGGCGCCAGAGGAGGAGAGAGCCGAAGGCGGAGACGGGTGGCAGTGTGGGCCGGTAGAGGCGCCGAGGGAGGAGGGCGCGGCGTGGAGGTGGCGACGCGGGAAGAGGAGGGAGGAGGGAGAGCAGAGGCGTTGGCGCGGGAGGAGGAGAGAGGAGGAGGGCGCCAGGGGGGAGGAATGAAGGAGTGGACACGGCTAGGGTTTCGGGTAGGTGGAGGAGGAGGATTGGAGGTTTTGTTCAGTGGCAAAAAAGCGGGTAGTTACTTGCGAACTCTAAGGGCAAACTCATGTCCATCCTGCCGAAGCGACAGGAAGCTGCCTCGAGTGGCTTCTGCACGTTGTAAATGGCTTTCGGCATCGGCACAAGCCGTCCAAGAAAGTTGTCCGTTTAGGACGGCTACTGACTTTTTCGAGCGAAAAGCCGAAATCAAAATCATCCCAAATAGGGCTTTGGTCGTGCCCCTTTGTAGCCCTACCGCCACTGAGTAACCCCTAATTTAATTGAAGTCTAGTGCTACGTACACTATTTTTAGTTCCTTTAGACTTAAAGCGGTTGTAACTCATTATCTCTCTTCTACTTAATTGAATGACATTCTTAATTGAACGGCAAAGCTCCTGCCTTTTTTTTAAAAAAAAAAAAAGCTTCAACTTCTTGGTAGAAAGAGTTTTTATGTTTCCCCTCAAGAAGTTGCCTCATTCAGCATAACTTCTAAGATTCCGCGTTTTTAAGCTAAAACTGAAACTCTTGAATAGAGCCACAGATATTTTTGCTTCCATTTTCCATCCCGTCTATAATTCTTTTGTGAAAACATGAGCACATAGTCACATATAAAGTTCTTCCCTCTAGGCCCCGTTTGGAACGCCAAATGTTTTCATATTTCTATTGTCTATGAATTTCTTGAGATAGGGCCTGAAGGCCACATTCCAGAGCACCGTAGGGGCACATGAACTGTATGACAAAGAAGGCTCAACTCTCTGGATTGTTCATCCACTGGTCCAGGCGACCACCCAAGAAAGCCGACCGACGCTAGCTGTTGGAGCCATGGAGCTCTGGAAGGGTGAGAGAAAGAGAGAGAGATCAACTGAAAGTGACAGGGACAGTGATATGTGTCATTGATGATTCTATTGCGCCGCTCGTACCAAATTGAGCAGTTCCGGAACAAATAAGGCTGCCCATCAGGGAGATCTCTCTGGATCGCTCTCCAGCTTGCTCAGACAAGCGGCTGCCGGGCACGACCTGTGTTGGAGCTAACCTAGCTAAGCTGCTATAGCTAGCTAATGTAGCTGCCTTCAGTTTGGCGTTTGAGATCGCGATAAGACGCCGGCCTGCGCGACAAAGGGGCGCGCGTCCCACGGCTACGGGCGATTGGGACGCGCGCGATGTGATCTGACCTAGCTTCTTTTCCTGCCTGCCTTGTGCTTCAACATGCATCATGCATGCCTTCCAAATCTCCGTGTGTACGACTGTACGTAGAACTGTAGAAGTGGATGGCTATGCAGCACAGTTAGGAAAAAAAAACATCGTCTGTTCCTAGCTAGTCTCAACGTTCTCTGTTTAATTAGGGAACGCGGGCAATCTACTCACTCTCCGACGAGATAAAATTTCCCTGGTGTAGTGCTCGATCGTTAATTACTATGTCTGAACTCTGAAGAACGTCTTATCGTTTTGCTGCCAATCTGATGTCTCTAGAAGCTTCTGCGCATACATACATGCAATGGCTTCTTTACTGGCATGGAGAGAAACCATACATGTTCAGATAACTTACCATACATGCACAGTGGGTATAAGTTAATTTTCTCTGCATTAATCCTCATTCTCTCATAGTGGATGCAATATTGTTTGGTGGACAAATACCAGTTTTTTTGTTGTCTATTTTGGCCTTTTCTATTCTATTTCCAAAAATGGCCCGGTAGGAAACTAATTTTAGAAGTAGCCCATTTTCTTAGCATCAGCACGAATGACGCTGAGGTATAACAAGTCAGTGCCACACCTGATGGCGCTGACATTTGAGCCACGCTAGCATAGGAGGGATGAGTAGGGTTGATGTGTCTCCGACGTGCAGTGGCGAATATAGAACAAAATCGACCCGGGTTCACCATACATATCAACACATATGTGTAAAGTCACTATGCTTAAACTGTGGGTTGCACATCTATGCATACATGTGTTTTGATAAGGTAAAACAACATCGAACCTGGTGTCTTGTGCACCCCTAAAGCTATACCTGGATTCGCCCCTGCTGACGTGGTAGGCTTAGCGCCAAAGGTGTTGGCGTTAAGGTGGCCTCCCAGTACTTAGCCAATTTTTCGGTGAAGTTGTGGTGCCTCTCTGAATAACGAGGAAAGCCAGCTCTAAGGTGTTATACCTCAACGCCAGCCCCATTAGCGCTAAGGTCAGCGCCAAGGTGGCTGGCGCTAAGCTATGGCATCTAAGGCACATGCAAAGGCTGCGAGTGGGCCAGTTCCCAGCCCCACGTGCAGGAAGAACAGAGGTGTTTGCCCGCGTGTGTCTCCCTCCTCCCTCTCCCCAATCCACCCAATATGCGTTGAAATCGACCGATTTCGCTTGGGATTTTTCGAAGGATTTGAGTTTAAAAGTGAGCTCTCCCATTTCCCCATCTTTTATCGCTTGGATTTGGTTGATTTGGTGACATTTTGAGCAAACCCTAGATGCTAGGTGACCTCCAAGATCTGAATATTTACCGATCGAATCGATGTTATTTGTTGGAATTAGCTGTTCTTCAATGCTTAGCAATGGTTTGTACTCGGATTGTGGGCTATACTTTGTTGTGTTTTGTTATGTATGGTTGATTTGTTTGGATGGATCTAGTATGGACAAGGGACAAATCGTTAGTGTTCGTTGTAAAATCGGAGAAACCCAACATATTTCGTGTTGATGTAGGATAGAAATAATGTTTATGTGCTCATGTGGTAGTGTTGTGTGTAGCATTTTATTCATGTAGATTTGGAGAAAACTTCGTTATAGGTTGTGCTCATGTAGTTTGTGAGTATTTTAGTGTAATTTGTGAATATCTCTTTATGACTTGATACAATTTAATCACTCCATGTGGTTAGTACTTGATTTTTTTTTCATGTTTGTACAAAGGCATGACGTTTGTTTCATGTTCGGTTGTTGCATTTGGTGTTTAGATGGATGGAATCATGTGTGTGCATCACGATGGTACAGTGACTTTCAATGAAAATGGTGTCGAGTTTGTGGGCATGGAGTTGAGTGTGTTGGTGTATGGCGCACGCTCCTCATTCGAAGAGTTGGTGGAAAGTTTGAAAGACATGTTGGGGTGGACATAACACGTGGTGGGTGTTCGGTTGGAGGAAAGATACAATGTTGGTGTTGGGGGCCGGTCGCTTTTGATGTTGACAATTACCTTCAAGCTCAAGTGGGACACCTATAGGGAGGTCATGTTCGGGTCCCAACTAAAGTCTCTCGACTTGGTGGTGATGAAAGGTTGTGGATCCTGAGCCACAGGAAGGCACCTTCGATCTTAACCATCCTCCCCATGTGGAGGAGGAGATGAAAGCTGCATGCATGTCTCTTGAAGCAGTGGCCGATCATGTGAATGATCTTCTGTTTGAGATGGATGATCATCTCGATGGGACATCGCCGGTGGTCCCCCCTAACGGTGATGTTCATGGCAGCTTTGTCGGGCATTAGAACGGTGGAGTCTAGAGCCTGTGGGTGTATGGGTCAGTCGGCTTGACGTTGCAAGTGCTTCTGACGAGTTCGATGCTCGAGTCTTTGGTGAAAGGACTCTTGATGACAAGACTTATGATGATCAATATGCATCCTATTTTTAGGAGGAATGGATGGAGGTGGTCATGACGGGGGACGATGCTATTGTCTTCGAGAAGGTGATCGATCGTGATCCTCGTATCGCAGAATTCAGTGATCCCGCTGTTTCCTCTATCCTCGAGAGAGGCTTGGCATGGAGGCACATGACCTTAGTGCCAAAGAGGTTGGTGCTGACATCCTATGCCTGGCCTCACCCGAGGACAAAGGCAGGCTAGGAACCCGTTGTTGCCTTTGTCCTCAGGGGGAGGCCTGGCGCTGAGGCACAGGACTTTGTCCCTCTACGCCAATCCTCACCCGATGATAGAGCAGGCCTGAGAACCCTGTGTTGCCTCTGTCCTTGGAGGAGGACTAACGTGGAGTCAAAGGAGGTCAGCTCCAGATTCATTGGTGTTGGACTTTCAATGCCATCCTTGTTGGCACTGAGCTAGCTATACACCCCAGTTGGGGCTGAGAGGGAGGACATTCTCTCCCACTCTTAGCCCCAGCTTGATGCAGGAGCCGCAACTGCTAGTTAGAGCACCCTCTCCTCTTCAGATCCACCCAAAAATCACCGATTAAGCCTGGGATTTCTCGTGGGAAATGAAACACATAGGTAAGCCCTCCCATTCTCCATCATTTTATTGATTGGAATCGTGTGATTTGGAGCACATTTGTTCAAACATAGATTTTGAGTGACCACAAAAATTACTCGATTTAACGAAGTCTGAGTTGGATTGTGGTAGCCAAATCGTGTCTGTGGAGGGTTAGTATGGTTTTGTACTCGTATTGTACCATAGATTTTCCAGTGACATCATTTGGTTGATGTATTCATGCTCCAATGGTTACTTTATTTAATAAAGACACCTTATCTTAGCAAGAATGATAAGGTTTTGATCTCCTTGTTGCAGTGTTGTAAAATTCGTACTGGCGCTAAGCAAAGGGCATTTCTGTAATTAGTTTCGGCACATTTCTGGAAACAGAATAGAAAAATGGCCGAAACAGGCAACAAATTCCAAATAGAACAATGGCCGAAACAGGAAAAAAGAGAGGGGGGGGGGGGGGCGGAATATTGCCGAAAGCCATGCATGTTGCTGAATCTCCATGCATGTGGCAATGATCAGGGAGTGGAGCCACGCATGTTGCTGAATCTCAAATGGACTCCACTGTTGTGTCGCTTTAGATTTTGCCGACCAGTCGTGCGTCGTGCCGATGGGACCGCCTCCTGCCTCCAGCCTTTTTGGCGTTCTTATCTTGAAGCCAGGCGAGCCTAGCTTAGTGCATAGGACTATCACGGCTTACTAAAGAAAGTCTCAGATGCAGCCAGGGACGTACCTGGTGACACAGCCAAGTCACCAGGTGGTGGCAAGGCTCGTCACATTTTCATATAGCTAGCTAGCCAGCAATATTTTCTTGCAGGAAAGAAAAATGCTACATCGATCACATGCATAGCCCGACTGCTTATCAAAGACAATAGTAATATAATGTTACTAGCTAATCATACCGCTAGTATATGTTAGAGATCGACCAACAACTGTGAAAAGTAAAAAAAAAAAACAGCACATATTTATGAACAGGGGAAGATCAACAATCCATTCTTTTTTTACGGTCTCTGAGATCATGTAACTTTGGTCGTTATTTTATATTAAAATACATTAATAAAATTGTAATATTATAAAAAAAATTAACGATAGATCTAACGATAATATTGAAAGGCACTCGGTCTAGATAAGCTCATTAGCTGACTGTCGCACTCGTGTTCCATTTTGGAGAGGGCATACTGTACAGCTAGCCAGCACATATAGGAGGATATCCTGAACGATATTCTTTGCACGTAGTGCCAATCGCGCATCCTGCGTCAATCATATATACCAGCTACTACTACACCTCTCTAAGTCGCTGTGCAAATGTGTATGAAATTAATGTAGCATGCAACTTGGCTCGGAAGTGGCACATCGCGATGGACAGCGACTTGGCGTTGGTGCGTGCGATAGTATTGAAAGGCGCACGCTTGGGTGGTAGTACTAGCTAGCACCAGCGACGGCTCGCGAAGTGGCACATCGCGATGGACAGCGACTTGGCACTGGTGCGTGCGTAATATTGAAAGGCACACGCTTGGGTGGTAGCAGCAGCGATGGCTCGAAAGTTGCTGTCCCACTTCGCACCAAGACAGCGCGCAACAGCAGCCTAGCTAGCACACTTCACGCATACGATTCAAGAGGCTACGCGCCAAACATGCGGTCGATCCATCCACGCGCGCACGGGGGATCTTATATCTAGTGGCCAACTTTCATTTGCGAGGTGATAAAAATCTACAGCTAGCTAGCTAGCTAGCTATGTATTTTACGTGTAGGGTTTTGCTTTCAGTTTCAGATACGAGTTCAGATAATCAGGCGATGTCATTCTTGTGTGTACACAGTAGCTCGATCGCATGCATGCATCGTTTACTTGGCTCCGTCAGAAGGCAATCAATGACCAAACGATTCTGTGAACGATCGATGCAGGGAGCAGCTAGCATCTATGATAAAGTTTCAACTAGTTAATTTGAAGGATTCTGAATGGCTGTCTAATCTTCCACGGTATACACGAAGATTGTTAGTACGGGTCTTCTTCTCTTTGCTTCGAATGAACAGTATCATGCACGTAAACAGTACCAAATAGAATGACTTGTGGGGAGAATAGCAATCTCACAAACTAATTCGGGTGAATTAGATTGCAAGAAAGTCAACATACTCACAAACCAATATAATTGATTGAATTGTAAATAGCAGTAGCCTCAGTGAACAGTGTCCCCACGTGAACAATGCCGAACTCTTGACCTCTTAACCACTCTCTCAAACCCTCAAGAACAACAAGCCTCTCATCTCTCAAATATAAGAACACACAATATGTGCCAAGAGATTTTTTTTATTTTTATTCATCTAAATCTACTACTACAGAAAAGGTCTTCACAGACGGTTCAAAAATGTCATCACAGACGGTTTCGTGAGCCGTCTGAGTTTATGGGTCAGTAATGATATGAGGTCATTCGAACCGTCTGTGATGCAGACTATCACAGACGGTTATTAACTCAAAACTGTCTATGATAGTCAACTATCACAGACGGTTTGTAGATTAAACCATCTGTGATAGCTGATGTATCACAGACGGTATGTCCTAAGGAACCGTCTGTGATATTCTTTTGTATTGCTAAATATATTTCTGTTTGTTGGCTAGTCTCAGAAAATACTAGCCATGCCCTCTGAAACAAGCTAAAATACAACAAGTACATGTATACATCTAATTTACATTCATTTCAGAAACAAGCACATCCAATTCATATTGATTTCAGAAACAAGCGCACGATCCAATTCACATTCATTTCAGAAAACAAGCACATCCAATTGACATTCATTTCAGAAACAAGCACATGATCCAATTCACATTCATTTTAGAAACAAGCACATCCAATTCACAAATCAATTAACTAAAATTAACCATTCATGCACATTTATACCCATGTACCATTAATTTCAATCTTATCTCCTAGATTTATGTCCTCACGGTTCAAGAATGCCGCAAACTATCCTCGAATGTTTATGAGCTGGCCCTATTCCAACGTAGTTGTATCGATGCTCGCAACCTGTCGCTAGGATGATTAAATTTGTGCATACATAAATTGATAAGTATAAAATAATTATTGCAAGATTGATAAACCTGAGGATCATTGGTCATCGTGGAACCGATGAGTAGTTCCATGTTGTGGCAAACATAGTATCCACAGATGTTGCAAGCCGATGGCTGCTGGTGGTACTGCAAAAATAGAATTGGTTAGTTTGAGAGGCGTTACGGCGAAGTGTTATATAGGATTAATGTCTAGTAGCGAATACTGGAAAATTTAGATCGTGTCGTAGAATCCTTCCCTTGCAATTCCCTCCTTCAGCAAAGTACACGGCAAATGACCTACGTGATTCCAAGAAGTTAGCCTTAGCCATTGCAAAGAAAGGAAAGACTACAATAGAGTTATCTATGGAGAAAATGTGTTTACCCGTCGATTAATTGTCGGACAATTGTGAAGTCGTGTGCAGCCCTCTTTAGGGAATCTAGGTATATTACCCTATTCTGTTTTGGTATAATTACAATTAAAATGCAGTGGAACCTACACAGATATGTCGGCATGGTCATTAAACCTAAGCTCGTGTTGCTTATAAAGTAAAAATCAACAAGTATAGCCACTAGTGTAGCACTTACTCCTGGTTGTAGGGCAAAAGTATAAATTCCTTGTCGCGGTGAGCTAGCAATGACTTCGTCATGTAATCTTCAACGAATTTTGCCTTGATGGTTTGCAAGGAGACCAAGTGTGGGTTGAGGAAACCTATCGGTGAATTCCTTAATTTGGCTTCAAAAATCGTGTGTGTGTGTACATACATACATACATACATACATACATACATACATACATACATACATACATACATACATATATATATATATATATATATATATATATATATGTGTGTGTGTGTGTGTGTGTGTGTGTGTGTATATATACACAAAAGCAGGGAGTTATATATAACATTTATCGGTATTACACGAACGTTGACCGTGATTGTACACACTTACAGTGTCTAGCATCGCATGAGTGAGGCGTCGAGGGCATCGAGGTTGAAGTGAAAGAACAAGTCTTCGAAGGTCACCGTAAAGACACAGTCTTGAACCACGTGGTTAAGATGATCCTTCTTGAACTTGACGTTGACACCCAAGCATCGTTGTCGATCCGTCCTGTTGGTCTGTTCCATGTACCATGTATGCAATCTCGTGCAATCCATTCCTAGCGTAGGGTGGCACTCTACCGTCTCGACCAACGGCTCGCCTAGCACGAATTTTTAGGCCAACGACAAGAAGGGGATATCAGAACAGGAGTCGACTGTCTTCAATTTGCCCTTGCTGCCTCACTTTTTAGAGGTCAACTTCACGAGAGTTGGCCGAGCACGAGGTGTAGATACATCTGATGCACAGGGCCCTTGCCGCTTCGGTGCAGGTAACTCCAGTGCAAGTAGTGTTGGAAATATGCCCTAGAGGCAATCATAGAGATGATTATATTTCATTATGTTCACAATATTTGATAATATATTCCTTGAATGAATCATCAGTCATGAAGATTAATGAGTATGTGACTTGTTGGTGAAGCTCTTTTTAACTTATGATGATGTCGTTCTGAAAGTATCCTTGGTCGAAAGTCACTGGTCGGAACACTAGTGACTCTACGACTAGCACATGCATTGATTGATGACCATGTTTCACCGGTCATGGATATAAGGATATCGAATCAATAATGTGGACACGTGTTAGAGAACGTGGTGTTGGATAAGACCCACCTTGAGACACTATTGAGATTGTTATGATTCTATGTGTCGTTAGTTGGTCTCAAGCAATGATGATGTATAATCCTTAGACCTGAGATTAGCATGGTTTCCTACATGTGTAATAGCACTCTTAGGGGTTGCCAAACGCTACTCGTAACTGGGTAGTTATAAAGGTAGCTTTCGGGTATGCTATGAAACATGCAGAGGGATGTGACTGGTCGGATATGGGATTTGCCCTCCTAACATAACAGAGAGATATCTCTCGCCCTCAAGTGGTCGGATAAAGAAAGTGCATGGCCATACATCGTGGTCAAGAGTTCGACCACATAAGGTTATCCGATACTCGATCGAGAAAGCATTGAATAGTCCATGGATGACACAACATCTCACCCGAGTTCAACCAGATATCGTGAGGCAAAGGAGAATACATGAGAAATGTTAGTTCGACCACTACGACCGTCGTATGGAGATACAAGCAAGTCGTAGATCGGTCGAACGTAATCACAGAGTGGTCGAAACCAAGTCATAAGGAGTTACGAGTTGGTCGTGATCGAATCTGAACCGGTCAGATAGAGATAGGACCTGGTCGTAAGTGATGAGGACTGGTCAAGATTATATTGCATTAAGGTTCGTCCGATATAATTTGTGTGTATTCGGGAATCGTTATGTCCTGCTAGGAACCGCTACGACTCGTGGCCGGAAAGGGTTTCTGATTCACAACCGAACTACACATGAACCTAACGGGTCACACACTTAACGGGTTGGAACAAACCAGTATGAATATGATTCGTAAACGTGTTTGGATAGGATCCGTCACGGGCTCTATATAAGGAGGTGCATGAGGCTATTGGGAAAGGAGAGTTGACGTGAGTTGCCCTACTGAAACCCTAGCCGCCATCTTCTTGAGAGCCTCCCGCGTAATTGGTGCTAGCACACCGACGCACGGTTGTTCCTTCCCCGGACGGTGGATACCATAGAGGCGCTTCTACGTTGTTGCGCTTAGGACGATCCGCGATCTTCGCAAGGAACCGCAGAGGTGCCGAGGAGACGATCAACCAACGAAGACGCCGGACGATCGACTACGACCAAGACATCGACGCTCTTCGTCGGACCAGTGCCGCCCGACACTTCTTCCGCCGCTCGCTGCCTAGTGGTAACGATCTATGATCATCTTCTTGCTTGGCTTCCTGGTTTACGTGGTAGAAATTTTGATTTGTCGCTATCGTAGCCTACCCGTATCCCTTCAAGTAGCTCCTGTGGACTTGACACTGTTGCAGGATATACCTGTGAAGTTGACACCAGAGAAGGTAGCTCCAGGCAGATGTCCCTCTTGGGCCACTAGATAAATGTTCCAATGGTGTGCTCTAGAGTCATGACCTCGTCGTTTAGGGGAATCTGCAGTGGGACGACCACTGTCGGCGTTTTAGGACCGAACTTACGTAAAGATTGTTTGATTTGGGGGTTCCTCTAGGCTCAAAATCACATAGAGATGGAAACACGGGGATTTTTATACAGGTTCGGGCCTTCTCCTGGGAGAATAACAACCCTACTCCTGTGTGTATGTATTGAGTATGCTGGATTACAAGATAGAGCCAAAGACTAGAGAATTGTACTTCTAATCATCTCTGAATCGCCCCGATTGTCCTGATGATTCTGCCCTTTATACAGTCCTCAAGGTGTACCGTTGCACCTCCAGTGTAAAGACTGCCTTAATGTCTCAAATTATAGAGCCGTTACTGGAGGTTATTGTGAGGACTCCGGTTTATTTGGCTTGTAATGCTTAGTCTACCATTGATCCTAGCATCACAAACAAAATAAACCGTGTCTTCGAGATATGTATACTTCCCAGAAATGCAGTATACACACCCCTTTACAAAATCATGCATCAATTCCATTCAAGACGTAGAACCAAAGCACGAACTAGATTAAACAAAAGACATACATAATAGAGCTATTACAAAAGGGGCCGACCGGCCAAATAACAACTAAGAGAGTTAAATAAACAGCGGAAGCAAAAGCCATAAGATGGCAATAAACAAGAGCCAATTAGTGTGTCTTTAACCCACAAGGCAACTAACCGGGCCGCCAACCTAGTCGTCAAATCCACCGCACATCTCACAAAAGTGAATCCCAGGGGGATCAACCTCCTCTGCAACAAATTAATTAAGCAAAGTAAATGAGTACAAAAATGTACTCGCAAGACTTACTTATAGTGTAACAGACCTATACATATGCTACATGCAAGCTTATTTAAGTGGAGGTCAGAGGTTGTTTTCAAAGATAAAGCAAGTTTTCATTTGCAATAATTAAATAGATTCAAAGCAGTTTTACAATTCGCTTTTAATTTGCAAATAACAAATGAGACAACAACATAATAACAATAGATAGATGACAACAACAATCCCGAAGTGACTAACTCAATAGTCACCACAACAATAGCATGAATTACCCATTCATACCACCCACATCAAGTTTTAATTAAAAGGTTATAGTCTAACTCTTGAAAGACCTCCCCAAGCGTGTCCATAACCTAGGACAAGGCTATTCGAATAGTTTATACCCTGCATTCGAATAGTTTATACCCTGCAGGGGTGTACTAATGTACCCACACGCCAGACCGCCTTTTCGCCACATGATTTAGCACACTTCCTTTGGTATGCCGGCACGGCTAAGTCCTACGAGACATTTCCAATGGATGATGCTAATTAAGAGCCGTGACAACCCGAAGGGTAGGATGCACCGGCCCAGCCTAAGCAACTGCGGGTGCTCCCAATCCCTATAAAAATATTTTAACCACCATTGACTCATAATTAACACCCCCAAAGTACTTAGTCAAGAGGGGTTCCTAATACCCTCGTGTGATTAGCACGCAAAATTGCTTGGTTTAGTGTAATAAGATGTTCGGTCCTTATTGACTTAGGCACCATTCCACACACCAACAGATCACACCATCATCCATTGTGCCCAAATCCAAACAGTTTTCATTTTCAGTTTTTGACTTTACAAATTACAAAGCACAAGTGCTGGACATAATGGAATAATAATTAGATTTGTGTGATCAAAGTTATCGACTAAGTCGATAACCGCCCAATTCTACCGTAAGCTAAGCATTTCTAAGCAATATCAACACGTAATCTACTAAGTGACAAGAGCTCATCCAACGAACTCTAAATCATAGCAAGATATTCCTAGACTTAGTAGTAGAGATTGAACATTTACCTACAAAGTATGCATCTATAGGATCAACTAATCGACAATAATTTAACAACAAAATAGAGCATGCATACATACACTTTGCAAACAATATATTAGACTTTGAAAGTAATGGGATTACATATGATCAAACCGCTTGCCTTGCTGGAGTTTCTCACTAAGCTGCAGAGGAACACTCTCGGGATCAACGCACTCGTCGGCACCTAACGAAAAACCGAAAAGACTCAACAGCCAACTTTCTCCAAATGCACTGAAATTTTTACAACAAATAGAGCATGATTTTTAAGGAATTTAGCAATAAGAACCAATTGATTTGGATTCTCAATGCAAAAATTATGGCCAAAACAAATCTGCTCAGCCTTGAAAATTCAAATCGGTTACTGTTCATCTGATTTAAATTCTTTAGCACAATTTTCCAAAGAGGTGTTATACCTGGGATTTTTATGGTAATTACAGCACCTCATGAGATGAATAACACAATTGGATTCACCTCATTTGGAGCTAGGATGCACTCTCTATGATTTTTCAAAGACATGCAAAAGAGCACAAAACAAAATGCACTCACAAATATTTTAAAAATAGTGGCATGCCTAAAACCTATTCTACCATTTAGTACACTAATAGAGGAAGCCAACAAAATTGGATTCACTCAAAAAGGATCTAGAGAGAATTACTTATGCAATTTACAAGTTAAATGCAATTTTTAGAGCAACAATTAAAGCCTTTTTCTAAACCAATTTACCAATCCATTTTCTAGAGCCGAACCAAGCTTCCAACCATTTTTACATTAAAGCTCAGTTCAAACTAGAGCTACCAAAATTTGAATCAACTCAAATTGAGCTAAAATGAATTAGTTATGCAATTTTGAAGTTTATTACCTTTCTCAGTTCACAAATAAACCTCTCGGGATTTTCTTAAAATCAAATCGACGTGGAAAAACCTGGGCCGTTGATCTTACATCGCATGGCCCAAGCCAACTGGACAACGCGCACGCGTGCGCCCGCGCAGATCCAACGAATGCGGACCGTTGATATTGAATCCAACGGTCCAGATTGAATCGCGCGCGCCGTGTTTGAACTCACGCGCACGAAGGATTCAGCGAATGTGGACCGTTGATCGCGAGATGGATGGCTCACAATCAACGCGACACACCGCGTCGCGATAGACCCATAAAATCTCACCACGATCCAAAAGCGGATCGCTCGAGTTGATCTCGTCTTTGCAAGACGACAACAAGGCGGTTTAAGGGAGCGGGGCCCACTCGTCAGCGACTCATAAGAGCCGGTTTAGGACACATTAAATACTAACCAATGATTAAACATTTAATGATGTAATTACTGTGCCCTAATGACACTCCCGAGCTCGCCGCCGGCGACGTGGACCTCGCCGACGCCACCCAAGGACACCAACATGTGCGCAACAGTATTGCGCACACACCAGGACCATTCCCAGCGGCGGAGGCGGCCCAGAACGGCGGCGTGCTGGCGATGAGCGGCGGCTCCATTCACGGCCATGGTGACAACAGCAAAATGCTCCGCGGCCGTTCAAGGAAGCTAGTGCCCGAGCATCTAGGGGCTATTTAGGAGGTACCTGAACACGGAGGAGGCTCAAAGGTGGTCGGAGGAGCTTTGGCGGCGGAGAGACTTGCCGGCACCGAGGACGAAAACGGGGACAAGGTAGCCTAAGCACAGAGAGCAAAGCCGCATCATCGGGATAGCTTCAACACAGCTCAGAGATGCTCCTCGAGCAAGTAATTGCGGAGAGAAGCTTCTTACCGGCGATGGGGAAGAAGGGGGTGCTCACGGCCGCAAGGATCCAAAACCCGAAATTAAGTCGCTCCTGTGGAGATAATCTAAAATCAAGTTAGGGGAAGGCACCAGGGTGATGAGGGGCTTAAGTGGAAGCAAAGAGAAAGGATGAAGGACCCCTGGAACCCTGTCGGCACCGAGGAGCTTCGAGGTGTAGCAATGGCTGTTGGGGGCTCACAAGTGCTTGAGCTCACTAGAGCAGAGAAGAAGCTAGGCAAACCGATGTGGTGGTTAAAGGAAGCTAAGGAAGGGAGCTGAGGGCTTAAATAGCAAGAGGAGCAACAGCCTTAGCCAAGCAAGCTCACGGGTCAAAGCTGCTACCATGGGCGAGCCGAGCAGGTAAAGAAGCTGACAAGGAGACTTTCGGGGGCGGTAGCATGACGCTCATTTAATGCGTGCAGAAGGACCCATTGGTGAGGATGCGGAGGTGACCCAGCACTGCCCACGCCTCTACGCACACCATGGCGTAGCGCTCACACGAGCGCGAGGAAGGGGACGACCCGCCCACCGTCCGATTTTCATCCAACGGCTCACACGCGCCCGGGCGATCGTGTCTCCGCGCCAACGTGGCCCGTTCGATGACAATCCGACGGTTCACAGCGCACGCACCAACGCGTCTGCGCTGGTACAGCTAGTTGGCTCGACCGAGTCAAGTGGCTTGAGCCCGAGTCCAGTCTGCGCCCAAGGAATAGTGAAAACCAGTTAGGGTTTAAATTTGAAAGCTGAGTTTGGAAGAATTTTTAGAGGTAGCAAACTAACTTCAAAGATTCTGAAATTTTGACTAGAGCTTCCTCACTCTAGGATTAACTTTACATAAAATTTTCAAAGATTTTCATACACTGAATTTTTCTCAAGAAATTCCTCAAGGTTTGTTCTAGGGTTTGACCAATTGAAAAACTGGTTTGACCTACCTCCAAAAATTATCAAATAATTTCTAAAAATTATGAAATTTTTCAGAGGGGTCACATAGCATCCCTAGAACCAAGGAAAAATATTTTCAAAGGTTGAACACAAGATTCTTGACAAAGTTGAATAAGGGTTTGACTTTAGTCAACTGGAGGTTTAGGTTTTTGAATTCCACAAGTCCTTTACAAGAATTATAGAAAAGTTCAAAGACTACAAGATGTAAGAAAAGTTTTAATTTCTTCACATTTTCTTACATTTGAAACACACACCCATATTAGGTTATATTTGAAACACAAACCCTGGTTTGGTTACATTTGAAACACAAACCCTGGTTTGGTTACATTTGAAACACAACCTGTATTTGGGATGTTACAGTTATTATGGGAGTAGAAATGTTCCCATGCTGTCAGGCAGTTATCATCATAACAAAGGAGTTAAAATCGTGCCATTATTCTAGAGAATAACCGCATAATTTCCTGCCCATATTTTGAATATGGTGCAGAAGATTCCCTGATCGACTAGGCCCACATGTCTGTAAGCCTTGTCGATTAGGGACTAGTCGTAGAAGAGCTTACAACCAGGTGGTGGTTGTAGAAGATCTTACGACCACAGACTGATCGTAGAAGAACATACGATCATGGGATAGTCGTAGAAGGACTTACAACTATAGGGTAGTCGTAAGAGGACTTACGACTACTAGGTGGTCGTAGAAGAACTTACGACCTCCAGCTTCTCCTTTATGGCTATTATGGGGTATACTCAAGAGTTATATGACGTCATTATTATCCATAATATGAATTATAGATATATAATAAAATGAGGATTGTTATATCCTCGTCATCTAGCCCCCCCCCCCCAGCTTAAGCGAAAATAACTTACTTGGAGAAGGAGTAGTAGATGGTCTTACGATCAATAGATGGTCGTAGAAAGATGGTCGAAGAAAAGACTCCTCGACTAGTGTTTCATTTGACCAGAAATTTACTTGGTCAAGAAAATTATGGGATAATCTTGCGACTTACAAGGTGGTCGAAAAGAAATTTTCCGAACACCAAGTGGTCGCAGCACCATGGTTGGAAGTAAAATCTTTCCCATCGCTGTTATATTTGACCAGAAAGACTTGGTCAAGAAGGTAATTTCGCTTGAGGTGTAAAGATCGACTGATTTCCTCGGCGCATAAATTTAAGAATCCCAATCGACTCCTCAAGTCTGGCATTAGAGCGGTTCGAAGCATTGGCAACCATTGGGTAGCCATGTCTTTTCAACTTCTGGCGTGCGGTTATAAATTTTCATCGTGGGTAAGAATAAGGTCTTTTACCTTCCCCTAAATCGCTCTTGTTGTTCAAGCTTTCGAGTTCTCCGCCGTCGACCAAATCGAGCCTTCTTCCCCAATCTTTCCAAATCCAAACTTTCGGCTTTTGGGAGAAATGGCCGGAACCGCTTCCCATTGGGCCGAATTAGAGATGGATGCGGCCAAAATTGGAGCTTTGGTCGACTCTGAGAAGATCCCGAAGAAGGAATTCGTGAAGTGGATTGAGGCCGTTGGGCAGCATTGGCCGTCGGGGGAGATTGGGCAAATCCCCATTTTCTAGGCATTTTGTGAGTGTGGTCTTCGATTGTCCGCTCATCCTTTCCTCACAGTGGTACTCGAATACTTCCAGGTGGAGTTGGTGAATCTTGTTTCCAATTCTATCACAATGTTGGAGGTGTTCGTGTACCTGTGTGAGGCCTACCTGGGGATTCTGGCTGATTTGGAGTTGTTCCGGTACTACTACAGAATGACTCGACTAGTCGGAATTGCCGGTAGCTGCAGTCTGAAGCTCCACGACGGGAAGTCGAAGAAGTATATTCAGATGTTTACCCGGTCGTCATGGCCGGGGTGGAAGAATAGGTGGTTCTATTGGGAGATAACCGATGAGAACAGCCTCTCCTTCGTCGGGAAGCCGGTCGAGAAGGTTTCTTCCTGGGATGCGACTCCCAAGGATCTCGGTCGGATCACCCCCTTCATTCGAGCTATTGCATACATGAAGGAAGAGGGGCTCACTAGATGGCACGTGGTGAAGGATTTCATCACACGCCGCATCAGCCATTTGAAGAAAAGGGCTTATCCAATGTGGAGGCACTCTGGGTCGAAAGACCCGACCAGGGACTACGAGGAGGGTAAGTAAACTTCAAGCTTAGCTTTTTTCTGTTATTTTCGAAATTGGCTTATTGAAGGTTCTCTTATCCCTACAGACCTCTCACAAGAGGAGATTGATGCTCGGCTCAAACTCATCTGTGAGAAGCCCCCAGCCCATGTGGTGGCGCCTCCAATCTTGGCTGACCTGTCCCCAGAGGACAAGGTGGAGCGCCTAAAGGTAATCAAGAGTTGATTTCATCTTTAGAACTTTGTAGTCAAAGAAGAACTTATGACTGGGTACTGATCGTAGGAAGACTTACGATCAGGCTCTGTCTTAGAAAAACTTATGACCAGAGGGTTGTCGTAGAAAAGCTTACGACATGATGATGGTCGTAGAAGAACTTACGACTACTTTATAATATCTTTCTTTTTGATTTCTGCAAAAAGTAGGCATAGAGAACCGTCAGGACGACGAAGAGGTCGAACTGATCGTCGTCGGTGCAGCTGCAGTAGAGCAGCTTGTTTCTCCCCCCACCAAGAGACGTCGGCTTGTTAAAGCCGCCGACAAGGGAGGCTCAAGCTCGTGTTCTTTTGATCCAACTAGACCCTTCGCAAAATTTGCTGCGGATCTAGCTACTACAGCTGAGACTGCGACCGGAGCGGTTGAACCTCTCAAGTGCAAATCCCCCAAGACCAAGGTACCCTTCTGTTATGACAATAAAACCTTCATAGTTTCTGTTTCTCGCGGCTTTATCAAGCGACTAGAAAAGGAGAACTGGAAGGGTTTCATTTCTTTTGTGCTGGAAACTGCTACGCCAGCAGTACCTGTGGTTGAGGGTAACGATGTCCTTGAGGCGGTCGAGACAGGTCTCGACCGTCCGGAGAGCCAAGAGGCTCAAGGAGCGATGACGCTCAATCAAGACCTACGACCAGACGTGGTCGTGGCTGTTCCTCAACTTGAGTTTTGACCAGACGTGGTTAAGAAAAAGTTAAAGAAACCTTCCTTAGGGAGGGTCTTTTCCAAACTCAGGATCAAGTCTGGCACTAGGAGGTATGTAAAAGAGATAAAAGTGTAAGAACAACATTTACCTTTTGCTTTTTACTACCTAATTGTGCTTTCCTTTTTACGATCTTAGCTCGGCACCTGTTACCCTCGAGGATGTTCCTGTCAAGGAACCCACTGCTATTTTTTGGGCAGGCGAAGGAACAGCAGTGGCGGTGGTCGAAGGATCGTCCACCATCCGAGTGGCGGAAGGTGTCGTTAGTGCTGAAGTGGCTACGACTAGCGGGCCGGTCGTAGAACCAGGGGTGAAGATGGTGGCGGCAGAGACATCCAGCCATGGGGGTGAAATATCCCGTCACCGTGCTGGGAAGGAAGGCGCTGCGGATGATCTTCAAGGTTTCCAAGGCCAAGATGCTGATGCCGCTACCTCCGAAGGGGAAAAAGAGTTTAAGCTCTTTGATCACTCCTTTGGGTTCTTCGCTCCAGCCACCGTTGTGGGCTCCCATGCGTTTAGATCTCATGATTGCGTTCCTCACCCTAAGGACATTCCCAACAGAGGGGACATTTTCGATGACGAGCGTCTCGAAAGGGTATGGTGGAACTGAGTCGATGAGATCGATGAACTGAGGAACCCCACGAAGGTGGTATCTTCTTTTGCTCGGACTGTCATGAATGTAAGTACCTGAAATTTAGTATTTACATATATGCTTTTTCACGCTTCTTACTGCCTTTCTTTATGCAGAATTCATTGGAACAGATTGTCACTGTTGCTGAATACGATAGGCAACTTGTCCAACTGCGGCAAGAAAATCGCTACTCTGCAAGCAGGCGGAGAGGTGGTAAGTAGATGCTTTTCGTAGTCTTTTATGTTTCGACCACTCACACAGTACTTGCGGGGCTTGTCGTAGAAGATCTTACGACTAGGTATTGGTCGTAGAAGAGCTTATGACCAGGTTTTTGTCGTAGAATGACTTACGACTAGATTTTGGTCGTAGAAGAACTTACGACTGCTTGTTTGGTGCTGACGTCTGCTCTTTCCCTTTGTAGGTTTAAGAGTGATGAGAAGACTTTAGCTGATTCTCTCGACTATGAGAAAGCCGAAATGAAAAAGCTAAAGGAGGAGATTGAAGACCTCCAGAAGAAGCTTCAGGAGGCAAACTCTGCAAACCAAAAGTTGCAGGGACGATTAAGCGGTAAGTGCTGAACTTAAGACCGCCTTCAACCTTCTTTTCTTTTTCTGAATCTTATTTCTTTTCAAAGAAAGACCAAGAGGTCCAGACGTGGGAGCAGCGCTACCTCAAGGACACTACCGCTCACGCCAATGAAGTCAAGAAGTTATATTCTCAACTAATTGGTAAGGAAATCTTTACATGCGATTAGTTGTGTTTTCCTCTCGAGGTCATTTTATCTGACTGGTCTCATTCTTTTCATAACAAGTAGTACAAATAAAAAGACTCCGCGAGGCTTTGATTTGCAGTCAGGAGGAAATAAACTCCTTACGATCAGGTTTCAACCACTTAGTGATTATGTTCGACCAGCTTACAACCAGCGCGTATCTCCATACAACTAGTCCGTATCTGATTGAACTCAACGACCTTCTCGTGTATTCTCCCTTTGCCTAACGATATCTAGTTGAACTCCGGGTGAGATGTTATGTCATCCATGGACTGTTCAATACTTTCTCGATCAAGTGTCGGGTAACTTGACGTGGTCGAACACTTCGACCACTAGTGGTATGGCCATGCACTTTCTTTATCCGACCACATCGAGGGGCCCAGAGATATCTCTTCTATTATGTTAGGAGGGGCAAATTCCATATCCGACCAGTCAAATTTCTCCATGTTTTTCACAGCTTATCTGAAAGCTACCTTTATAACTACCCAATTTCGAAGTAGCGTTTGGCAACCCCAAAGTATACTCTTACTGTTGGACCGAAAAGGCGACTAGAGAGGGGGTGAATAGGAGCACGCTCACTTTTTCACTTCGATCGGATTCAACAGCAATTTCACTCCAATAGCTATGGAAGCTATGAAGATCAATATACCAGTACAGCGGAAGACTAGTATTGAATCCAATCCAAAATCACCAAAGCAAAAGACCAAAGGAGCTCAAACCTTAATGGGCGGTCAGACCGGCGTGTATTGCGCGGTCAGACCGGAGTGCAGTCTGACCGGCGGCAAAATCACGGACTGGCCGGAGGGCGGTCTGACCGGCGGCAAAAGGTCGGACTGACCGAACCTGATGATGAACAGAAGAAAAAGTAGCCCGTGTCCAAATCATAAATTTGTTTTCTTAGCATTGTGCTAGATCTCAAGCCTTGCCGTGACCATCCCAAGCAATAAGCTTAAGAGAGTAGTCTAGATCATCCAAAACTCCCCCTGAGTTCATGCCTAGTGCAATGGCAAGCCGTCTCATGAGAAAGAATTGGTGAGATCAGTTTTTTCTCACAGAAAAACTCATTTTCCATTTGCTTGACTTAAGAACTATCATAGCTCAATTTAAAACGCAAAGTAAGTTCAAGACTCAATTTAGCCTATATGACATGGCGTGAATCATGAGAGGATCACTATGGCAAAGACTAGTCACAAGATCCAACTAGTCATGTTTTGATTCAAGTTTCTCACAGATAATAAAGCTAGCATGGAAAAAGCTAAGCTATACATAAAAAGCCATAAAAGAAATCTAGCAAACTAGCACAAGACATTGCAAGGTATAAAGTATGAGATCAAGTCATACAAGGATAATAATCAAAGCTCCACAAGATTATATTACAATGCAAGTTGCTGAATTTTAAAATGCATTATGGTACAATGAATGCAAAAGAGCAAACTCCCCCTCAAAACAGGCCAAGAGGACTAATAACCTCCAAATCTCCCCGCAAAGAAGCAAAACGAGAATAATCAAGAGCCTTAGTGAAAATATCAGCAACCTGCTGCTCAGACTCTACAAAGTGAAGCATAACATCACTCTTCTCTACATGGTCTCTAAGGAAATGATATCTAATATCAATGTGCTTGGTCCTAGAGTGTTTCATTGGGTTTTTGGCAATGTTAATGGTAGAAGTGTTGTCACAGAAAAGAGGAACAATACCCAGAGATAACCCATAGTCCCGCAGAGTAGACAAGATCCAGAGAACTCAGGAGCAACCATCGTCATACTACATACTCGGCCTCGGCGGTGGACTATGCAACAGAGGACTGTTTCCTAGATGACCAAGAGATAAGAGATGTGCCTAAGAAATGACAAATGCCAGAAGTACTCTTCCTATCCACTCTACAGCCTGCAAAATCAGCATCAGAAAAAGCCCGAATGGAAAGAGCAGAATCAGAAGAATACCAAAGTCCAAAATCAAGAGTGTCTTGGAGGTACCTGAAAATGCGACGGACTGCTTGACGATAGAGGCATAAGGGAAGCCTGAAATCGAGCACACAGACACACAGCGAATTGTATGTCCAGCCTCGATGTCGTGAGATAGAGGAGGGAGCCAATCGTGCTGCGGTACTCCTTCTGGTCCACGGTCTCTCCATCCTCATCAGGGTCCAGCACGGTGGATGTAGCAATGGGAGTAGACATTGGCCTACTGCTTCTCATATCGAAGCACCGAAGAAGGTACTTTGTGTACTTACTTTGATGAATGAAAGTGTCTTCTTTCAGTTGCTTGACTTGAAGACCAAGGAAGAAGGTTAATTCGCCCATCATGCTCATCTTGAACTCTCTGCTCATAGAATCTGAAAATCTGGACACCAAAGCATGAGAAGAACCACCGAATATAATGTCATCCACATAAATCTGAACCAATAAAAAGTCACTGGCATGCCTGAGAGTGAACAAGGTTTTATCAACCATTCCCATTTTGAAATCATTTTTAAGTAAGAAACTCTTAAGCCTATCATACCAAGCTCTAGGGGCTTGCTTCAATCCATACAAGGCTTTGGAGAGCTTAAACACATGGTTTGGGAATTTGGGATTTTCAAAACCAGGGGGTTGCTTGACAAAAACCTCTTCTTCTATAAAGCCATTAAGGAAAGCACTCTTGACATCTATTTGAAAAAGCTTAAAGCCCTTAGATGCCGCGAATGCTAGCAAAATGCGAATGGCTTCTAATCTAGCTACAGGAGCAAAGGTCTCCTCAAAGTCTAAGCCTTCTACCTAGGAATAACCTTGAGCTACAAGCCTAGCCTTATTGCGAACTACCAACCCATCCTCACTTTGCTTATTTTTGAAAACCCATTTTGTTCCAATTACATTATGATTAGGTGGAGGTTCAACTAAGGTCCAGACTTTGTTTCTTTCAAAATTTTCAAGCTCTTCATGCATGGCATTGACCCAAGAGGAATCAGATAAAGCATGGGTGACATCTCGGGGTTCAAAAGACGCGACAAAAGCGTAATCGCATGAGAATCAAGAGATAAACTCAAAAGTAGTGACGCTCCATGAAGATCCCCAATCATCTGCTCAGATGGATGCTGTCGCTGAATGTGAAGAGGAGGTCCTAGTGCAGAAGTGGCCTCTACCTCATGAACTGTGGAGGTAGGAGCAGAGCCACTCACATCGTCGGTGAAGGTAGGAGGAGGCTGCTTAGCTAAAACTGGAGAAGTAGAAGCAGGCTCTCCAACTGTAACATCCCAATTTTCTGAGCTTAAAAAATCTTTTAATAGTTAGTACTGAGAAAATTCACAATTTGGATTTATTTGAATTTAATTCAAAAGCTTAATATTGAACCTTGTGCATCAAAATAATTTAATATGATTAAAGTCAACATGAACAATGGTCAAAACTATTTTATTTGGATTCTTTGTGCTTGGATATATTTTATAGATTTTTCTAGAATTTTTTCCAAGTTCATTTGCTATTTTCTATTGCCTTTTGGAATTTCTGGTATTTTCTAAAGTAGAAAACCTATTTAAAATCTCGGAATAGCATTTGGGCCGAAACCCAAACCCTATTCACTTCCGACCCATCTCCCTGTCTGCCCTGGCTTCCCAAGACGCGTCTCTGGTCAACGACAGTGGTCCCCACCTGACGGTCTCTCTCTCTCTCCTCTCAGCCTGCCCTCAGCCCCACCTGTCACCAAGAAGAACGCTGTTGCGACGCAGAACTTCGCCGAGCCTCTTTCGCTGCCTTGTGGACCCCACCGCCACGTCATCGTCGTCTTCGTCGCGGACTCTGCGGCCCATGTTCGAGCCGAATCAAGGCCACAGCTCCATTTACTCCCCACCTCCGTGCCTATTTTAGGACCGCCACCGCCACGAGGTTCGTGATCCAAGCCGCCGCTTTTTCTCCTGCCGCCAACCCTAGCGCGCCGCCTCTTCGCCGGATTTGAGCTTGAACCCTAGCATCGCCGTGAGCTTCTTCATCGGATTCCGCCGCTGTCGGTGATCCTTAGCCGTCGTCAAGCACCTCTTCGGACTCACCGTGTCGAGAGCCACCTGGTGTGCGCACCCGTTTCCCCAGAGACGCCTTGCTTCGCCGTCGTCGTTGAGCCCGTGCACCCGCCGCCACTTCGACCTCGCCGCCGGCCATCCTCATCACTCTCGTGCACCCGTGAGCACACCATCGTGATCCCTGCGTTCCCCTCTACCCCTTGGTACCACCCATCGCTGTTGGTTCGCCGCCGTTCGCCGGAACCTTTGTTCCCGTGCGCCGCCGCCGTCACCGCCGTCCGCGTCAGCACCGCGTTAGCACCACCTCATCCTCTGTGCTTGCGTGGCAGCCGCGTGGAGCCACGTCAGCGTCCACGTGTGCGTCCGCGTGGCGGTCCAGATCTAAACCTGTGCGCCGTTCGGTGGACTTGGTCTACCGTGGATTGTGAGGCTAACATGTGGGTCCCACATGTCAGTGTTTTCTTTTTATTTTCTTATTCCGTTAATTCTATTGCTGACGTCATCATTGCACAATAATCTGATTTTTCTTTAGAGAAATAATTCGGAAATTCGGAATAATCCAGTTATTAGGGTTTCTTTTAGATTCAAACTTCCAAAGCCCATATCTTTTGCATTCGAACTCCGATTGAGTCCATTCAAATTTCTAAATTCATCTAAATTCAAGATCTATTTATTGGGATTTCTATGTGATTTTTAGAGTTTGTTTTGCCTCTGTTATTTATTTGTTTTATTTGTTTGCTTCGTTTGCGAGTAGACGTCGATACCTCGGGAAGATTTGAAGAAGAAGGAGCACCTCAAGAGCAAGATCACTACCTAGACCTATTTCAAGGCAAGTTATACCTTTGATCATATTGAACCCAATTTTTAAAAGTTATATTGATTCAAATTATTGCATCTACTTTAAGTATTTATTTAAATGCTTTTGGGTGTAGTTATTAATCCTATTTGTTATATCCACGTTGCTTAATTGTATATGTCATAATCTTTTGTCACCCAAGATTGGTTCATTACTAGTTGGTAATATCGTAACACCAACATGGGTTGGTTAGATACGATTAGTCTGCTTAGCCTTGCCACGAGTCATCATCTCATGTGAGTCGCAATTATAAACTTGACTAAGTGATTATGGAACTATGTGATACAACTGTGTGTACTATGTGCTATTACTCGTTGATGGCATATGTTGCACTAAACCAATAGGGTGGGAAAGGATTTAGATGGAGGCAAGTGGTACTGTGTGCTACTTTTGGTGGATCTGTGTGCATGGGCTTAAAAATCTGTGTGCATAGGGATTGGTAGTATAACTTGGAAGTCTTGCCTTGGTCAATTAAGGACTTAACTTTGTGTGCCATTGAACTGAGCCTTACTGTATGACCATATGCCTGGTATGGGATGGGCCTAACTTAGTAAGTTATGGAGTCTTGACATTGCTACTCAGGTTGTAGGTTAGACTGTGTTGATTGGGTGGAGGTGTGCTACCAAGTAGTCACATCGCGGGACGGTTCACCGCTTCCCTGTCCAACGGTGTGTGTTGTATCATCCTCTGTGTTAGGGTTGGTATGACGACAAAGCACACTGGGAGTAACAATGCTAAGATGAAGTTTTTGAAACGTTTTTTTTATGATTAGTGCTTGCAACACTAGTTGTATCTTGTGGGTAAAGTGTACAAACTCTGCAGAGTGTTAAATCAATCTATTCGAATAGCCGAGTCCTCGGTCATGGACATGCTCGGGAATTTCACACGAGGGGTAGATTTTCATAAAAATGTGTGGGAAGGGAGCTATGTGATTTAAGTCATATAGCTATGTGAATAACCTGTTTAGGCTATGTGTCTTTGTGAAAACAAATTGTTAAACTACTATTGTTTAATTGTTTTACTTGTGCTTCCAATCTATTATTTGTATTTAAATTACAAAAGTCGCATTTCTGTAAAAGAACCACAAAAGCCATTCCTTTGGAATAAGCCATCATGTATACTTGCATTTCTGTGGTATGACTTGCGAGTACGGTTGTGTACTCATGCTTGTTGGAAAACATGCAACAGAAGAGGAGGAGTCATCGCCAGCTTTTGAGGAGAAGTTCGTTGAAGGCGCTTGATCGTAGGTTCTTGATCCCAGTCGGTTGCTTGTGGTGAATTGATGGGATACCGCTGCTGTTTCCGTTTCCACTGCTATTTAAATTCTCTGTTAGCCCTACGTGGCTTATTAGTGTAAACTCGACCATAAGGTCAAAACCCTTATTTAATAATCAAATTACTCGTTTATACTATTAATCGCCTTGTGTGGATCGATATTCATTTATGTTGAAACTGTGCACTAGCGTGATCCCGACTAGTGCATTATACACGAGGGTCCGAATTTCATTTTTGGGTCCCGACACCAACCATCTCGTAAGGATCGGAGGATGGATTGAGTCCTCATCCTCGAGTCGCCATCGATTTAAGATACTCTCGTAAACCTCGTGAATCAGATCATCGGGTCTAGTACTGTGACTAGCCTCATCAAAAGTGACTTCGCAAGTCTCAACAATTTTGTTAGTATCCAAATTAAATACACGATAGCCATGAGAATGAGCAGGATATCCAAGAAATATGCCATCAGAATATCTTGATTCAAATTTATCCAGGTTGCCATGTTTAAGAATGAAGCATTTGCAACCAAAAATCTTGAAATGAGAGACTTTAGGCCTATGACCAAATCTAAGCTCAAAAAAAGTCTTGGCAATCACAGATCTCAAGAAAACCCTATTTGACACATAACAAGCAGTAGAGATCGCCTCGGCCCAAAACCTCCTAGGTATACTATGCTCATCTTGCATGGTTCTAGCCATCTCTACAATGGTTCTGTTCTTCCTCTCTATAACACCATTCTGCTGGGGAACTCTAGAAGAAGAGAACTGGTGCTCAAGTCCCCTATCAATGCAGAAAGTAGCAAAGGAAGAGTTCTTGAATTCTGTCCCATTATCACTCCTAATGGCTCTCAAAGCTCTAGGAAGATCAACAGCTAATCTAAGGACCAATTCTCTAAAATAGCCAAAAGCCTCGTCCTTAGAAACCAGAAAATAAACCCATGAATACTTGGAGAAATCATCCACAATCACAAACACATACCATTTCCCACCTACAGACTGGACTCAAGAAGGGCCAACAGTGTCTAAGTGCAAGAGCTGACCTGGTCCATCAGTCATCACTAAAGTAAGAGGTGAATGAGAAGCAGAAACCATCTTACCATGTCTACAGGGAGTGCACACTAGCTCTCTAACAGGCTTAAGTCCAGGCAAACCTCTAATCAAGTCCTTGCTACTGATCCTGGTCAAATGATCAAAGCCTATATGCCCAAGTCTACGATGCCACAAAACTAGATCATAAGAGTCAGAAGCCACAAGACATCTAAGACCGGAAGCAGAGGAGACACTGAAATCAGCACAAAAGATCTTCTCAAACCTAGAGATCCCAAAGACACGCTCACCCGAGGAGTCTAGAACTCTACACTCACCGCTCTTGAACCTTACTTCCAGACCCGCATCAAGAAGCTGAGAAACAGATAGCAAATTATACCTCGGCCACTTACCAAAGCGACGCCCTTAAGCACGAACTTGTTGTTGACGCCAAGACCGTGCCTCTTAGCTATCACGGTCCCAAAGAGAAGCATCCCCAAATATGATCAATTCATTGCCGGATGCACGTGAGAGGAGGAGAACCATCTAGAATCTCCACCATGTGTCGAGAACACCCGAGTCAACAAGCCATATGTCCTCCTTCCTCGCACGACGGACCTACAGAGCACTAACAGAAACATCCGTGCCTCAAGATCAAGTTAGTGATAAAAGACTTAAGAATCCAGTACCGAGTCACACGATGCTTAGGCAAAGCAGTAGAAGCAGCAATAAAATGGTTAGGAGAAAAATCATAAGAATGCACACGTGAAACACCTAGACCTCTCCGAATCGACCTACCAAAAGGTTGGTATTCCCCCTATCTAAATGCTACCCGCGGTCTCTCTTCACGATACCCTAAACCAAAATACTGCCTAGAGCCACCAAAGGAGTCAAAGAAGTCATCTACAAACCTAGGCTTATGTCTAGCATGAACGACAGTCTGTCTGGCTCTAGAGACTATAACAGGTGAAGGAACTCCTCTAATGGACCTCAGAGCACTCATCCTCTCTTTCCTCTCAAACTTGGCTCTACGGAAGCAGAACTCAACGTTGTGGCCATCCTTCTTGCAGAAGGTGCAATGGTACTTGACCTTTTGAGGGGTCTGACCTGATGAAGTAGATGCACCTGTCTTACTAGAAGGGGTTTGGGCAAAACCTGCAGATCTAAAAACTACCTTAGATGGCTTAGAAGGTTCTATCTCAAATATACCACTCTCAACAGCTCTCACAACCTTAGGTGGATGGTTCTTGGAATGTTCTAGGGAATTAAATCCTAGACCAATTTTCTTCACACTCACCTTAGATTGGTCAAGGATCATGTTGAGGTTCTTCTTCCCACTAGAAAATCTCTCAAGAGTCTTTTTGAGGTAATCATTTTTTTGGTTAGGTCCTTACAGGTGACACACCTATTTGACTTGATTGTCCTAGCAAGCTTTTCTTTAACAAGAACTACCTCAACCCTTAAAGCCTCACAAGACACATAAGAAGCATTCTCAATCCTACTCACTTACTCTTTGAATTTGACTCTAAACGCCTCCTGTATCTCATCAAAATTTGTCCTAACTTCAGTACAAAAAGCACAAGAAGCAGAATCAACACCTTTCTTGGATGCAGTCATGAACATGGATTGTTCAATTTTAGCTTTCTCCTCTAGAGTCTTGTTTAGAGCTTCATTCTCCATTGTGAGTTTAAGGTAATTTTCACATGATGAAGATTTAAAATGAAGAACCATTTTAGTCATTTCTTTCATTTTAATCTTATTATCCTCACAATGAGAGCAAGTGTGACTAGCATCAAATTTCAGCAATTCTTTTGTAGCGCTATTCAATTTTAATTCAAGCAAAGCACAATTTGAGCAAGGTAAAGGAATAGCATCTACAGCATCACAAAATAAGAAGAAAGAACACAAAGAGAACTCATCTTCGAGAAATTATGCATAGATTGATTCGTGATTGTTGCTGGTTTACAGCCACTCCCTCAAGGAGGACAAAGCTCATGACATGAGCACTCAAATCAATTCAACTCTCTAAAACCCTAAGCCTCTCCTTTCCGCTCTAAGCCCTAAGACAAACTAGGGTTTTGCAAAGGAAGTGCTTGGGGGCTGAATGATAGCACCCCTTCCTATTTATAGTGAGGCTTAGCTTCTAAAAGAGTTAACCCTAATGGGCTCCTGTTGAGGTCCAACACAAACGGGATACACGCACACATCTTAAAGCGCTGTCTTTATCTTTTCTTGACCTAAACCACTTCTCCACGCACTGTCTTGCGCCGCGGTTTAGTCCAAGGTCACAAAGGTGGTATTTGGTGAAATTACCAAAATACCCCTTCTTGATCTTTCTCCGAAGACCAAGTCCAATCTTGGTGAAGCACTCGCCTGCTTCGCCACGTGTAGGTTGATCAACAGCTCTCATCGTGTTGGCAAGTCTCTCCCGTCCGGCTCCCACCGAAACCACCATGGCACTTGCACCGACCCCCGCGTTGCTTGATCCAACCTGTCGCACCGAACTGCCCGTTCGGCAACTTTATCCATTCTGCGCCATGCTTGAGTCTCCTAACCTCACCCGGCATCCTCGATCGTTCTGGACCTCAGCTCTCCTAGCTTAGTCCCGATCATCCTCGCCGTTGACCGTCGTTGACCTCCAAGCGTTCTACACAATAATAGACAAAGAAATCGAATTCGGGAACAAGTTCTTCACAACTTGACCCACGTTAGCCAAAACATGCAATATGCAACACATATGCAAAGAAAATCATGAACTTGACCTAACGAACACACATCGCGCCACACTGATGAGCAAAACAAGTCAAAACTGGTCAGACCGCCACCATTGGCCGGTCTGACCACCCACTGTCCGGTCTGACCATCAACAAAAGGCCGGTCTGACCGCCCACTTGGGACTTAGCCAAATTTTCATGTTGGAAACCCGAGAGCTCTCTGGAATTTTAAATCGAATAGAACTTTTGACTGGAAGCTCCAAAAATTATGAGACCAAGTGCAGTAGAATCCTTTCTCTTGCCTACACCTTTTATTTTTGGCCCAGCTCAAAAATCCAAGTTCACCTTATGGTCGGTCTGACCGCTCGTGAGGTCGGCCGATCGCCACTCGCTGGCCAAAGCCGTCAATTTCAAACCTAAAAAATCAAACCGTGGCAAGGTCGGTCTGACCGCCAAAGTGGCCGGTCAGACCGCCAGTGGCCTAACAGCCTTTGAAACTTTGCCGAAAACACATGATTTGACAAACCACAAAAGCCATTGCCAATTGTATCATCATCCTAAGATCATGCACATATCCCCATGATATCCACACAAATACAGTATTGAGGAAAGAAGCATAAGAAGGAGCATGCATGAAATGCAATGGAGTGGCTTCATTTTTTTGTATTTTTCAATTTTTGAGTTCAAGAAGCTTTGGTGATTACCCAAAAGAACAAGCTAGCATTTCTAATATTGCACAAGAACATACCAAGCCTGAAAGCGTTAGCAAGATCATGTTAAGACATATATATCAAAGCTAAGCTCAAAAGCTCAATGTAAAGCAATGAATTTTATCAATTTAAGCAAAGCTTCAAATTTAGCAAGCTCATCAACAGGGATCCTAAAATGATACTAGCCATGTCAAAATGTCAATGTGAGATCAAAAAGCTAACAATGATCACATTAAGAGACAAACAGGTCCTGAATTGAATCATTTTGCTCAATTTTCTCAAACGCTCATTTTTCAACAGTTTTTCATTTGCAATGAATATTGAAGTTTAGAGGTCTAACTTAGTGAAGAAGATCCTGGACTAGGAGCCATCGACAAACTCTTTCTATGTTTCGACGAGAAGTTGATTAAAGGTATATCTTAGTGAAGAAGATCCTGGACTAGGAGCCATCCACAAACTCTTCCTAAGCTTCTACCAGGGCGACAAATGTTGAGGTTCATGTCAGTTTTGACAAGCAGTCCCCATGAGATCGTTTGGATCATCAAACTATCTCCAAGTTCATGTCTATGACATGCAGTCTCGTAAGATAGTTTGGCACAATTTAAGTATAAGATAATCTTGAAATTGATTTTTCATTTTTCATTTGCACAAGAGCAGTTTTAGATTCTCAGAAGAACAAGAAGCTCAAGTAATGATCAATTTTAGATTCAAGAGCTAACAAAGCAATATTGACAGGGTCAATGTCACAAAAAGGAGCACTAATTGCGCAACTAGCTAAAACATCCACAAATTGCAGTTTTTTAGTTCATGTTGTTTTTAGAGTTCTAGCTCATTCAGTAGAGACTTAGCTATACATGTGAAAGCATGATAATTCTAGCAAGTCAAAGAACTAGACATAGCATTGAGCAAGAATTGAAATACTAAAGCTCCAAAGGGTAAAAGCAAAGCTTCATCAATTTAAAAGATAAGCATAAAAGCTTATATTACTATGCATCTGTTTGGATTTTTCATATGAATGCAATATGATACAATGAGATGCATGAAAAGCTCAAAAAGACTAAAAAGATCAAAAGGATCAAAAAGTTCAAAAGAAGATCAAGAAAAGATCAAATGAACACGGTAAGATCAGAAAAGATCCAACTCCCTCTCAAACCAACCCATAAGGATAAATTACCCCTAACTCACTCCTCAAAGTGGCAAACCTTGTTGGATCTAAAGGCTTGGTGAGGATATCGACTAACTGAGCCTCGGACTCCACAAAATGCAGCACAATATCACACTTCTTAACATGGTCTCTAAGGAAGTGATAGCGAACACTACTACAGAAATGCTAATACTGGACGCTTGATCACAAACGGTTCATCGAAACCGTCTGTATTAAACACAATCCCAGATGGTTTTTGTTTACCCACCGTCTGTGTTATTCTCCGCGCTAAAAACCGTCTGTGAAGAGGTCATATCATAGACGGTTCTGACCAAAAACCGTTTGTAATATTACCCAATATCACAGACGGTTTTTGGTCAGAACCGTCTGTGATACTTCACAGACGGTTCTAAACATGAACCGTCTATGATATGACCTCTTCACAAACGGTTTTTGTTAAAAATCGTCCGTGATAATTAACTCATCACAGACGGTGCATTGTACATATATAGCTCCCCGGCCAACAGAGTCTTCTTGATCTCCATCTCTGGCGCTACGGTAACAACGGGAGATCTCCAAACCCGGTGATTCCATCGCCACTCCGTGCCCGGTTTGAGTATCGCCTCACCTCACTGAGCCCGCTCGTGTGGTCCATTTCAGCTATTGTCGCCGAGGAGCTTGCCGCCGTCGCCTCTGTTCACCGATCGACGACCAGCCGCCTTGGACCTTCCCCGACTTCATTGACACCTTCCTCGTGATCGAGGTGAGCTACTGGAGCATAAGCATCCTTTAATTTGAGTAGTTTCAGGTGTTTACGCCGAAATCGCTAGTTTCAGGTGCCGCCACGGGATATCACCGTCGGTTCGCCTCAGGCGACCTTAGGGCCCCGAGCCACGACTATTAGCAATGCGATGTCACCCTAAGCCCAATTTGAGCTTCAAATCCTATTGTTTTTAATCATTTGGTTAATAAACTAACGAGTCTATGACATGTGGGACCGCCATAGATTTTATAAATAAAATCATGAAATAAAAAATGAGTCACTAACAAATAGGGCCCACATGTAAGTTAATAAAATCCAGAAAAATGAAAAAAGCGTAATTAAGCCTCAGAAAATACGCTTTCGAAGTCACCCTTTATTTATTTTCGTGGTTTTCAATACGAACCGTGTGATGGACGAAGTCGATGTACCGAAAACCGTGTGAGTGAAGAGTACATTAATGGCGTGTCTGCTTACAAGAGTCGCGAGGAGGATATGTTGAATAAGGGGCGGAATATATGTACCGTCCATGCATTGATTTGCGAGAATCAAGATGTTTAGCAACCGAGCACGATCAAGTACACTTGATTCAAGGGGTTTCAAAAGGGTTATACATATTGGACCACCACGGTGAAGAGCGATATACAGAAGTCAACGATATGCATATTATACAGAAGTCAACGATATGTCACGGATGATGTCGACAGATTCCGATTCAGATAGGGTCGCGATGACAATCTAGATCGAGATGCCATGATGCGTAAGGAACTGTGATAAAAGGGAGTATGTTCAATTCCGAGGCTTGATGGAGGACTCGGAGAAACCTTTGTTCCCGGGCTGCAAGTCGGAACACACAAGGTTGTCATCCGTGCTTAAACTGCCGAAATTGAAGGCAAGCAACGATTGGTCCGACAAGAGTTTCACGGAGCTATTAGGTCTCTTAGCGGACATGCTTCCGGAGGGAAACAATTTACCCAAAACCACCTACAAAGCCAAGAAGGTTATTTGTCCATTGGGAATGGAAGTAGAAAGAATACATGCATGTCCGAACGACTGTATCCTCTACCGTAACGAGTATACAAACATGCATGTATGTCCGGTGTGCAACGATCCCAATACAAGCATAAGAATCAATCGATGACGACGAGGAATCGAGGTGAAGAAAGGACCTCTGCTAAGGTGGCGTGGTATCTTCCTGTAATTCCCGCTTGAAGCGGTTTTTAACCCAAAGAATGCAAAAGCTAGCAGATTGGCACTCAGAGGAGCGTAAGAATGATGAAAGTTAAGACACCATGCTGATTCCGCCAAAGGAGAAACATCGATAGGAGGTTTGCGACTTGGTGCGGAACCGAGGAATATAAGGTTTGGATTGAGTCTGATGGAATGAATCCTTTCGGTAACATGAGCAATGACATAGCACTTGGCCCGTGACGCTCTGTATCTACAACCTTCCTCCTTGGTTGTGTATGAAGTAGAAGTATATTTTGTTGTCGATACTTATCCAAGGGCCGAAGCAACCTGGAAATGATATTGATGTGTACCTAGCACCATTGATGGAAGATCTAAAAATACTGTGGATTGAAGGGGTACAGGGATGCGTACAAACGAGAGAACTTCACTTTACGTTCCTTGTTGTTCTGCACCATAAATGATTATACTGGCCTTGCTAATCTATCGGGCCAGAGTACAAAAGGGGCCAAAGTCTGTACTCACTGCTTAGATGATACCGAGAGTGTGTGGCTGAATCACTCGCTCAAAACCGTGTACATACGTCATCGTAGGTTCCTTCGGAGGGCTCACCCATACCGCAGGATGAAGAAACAATTCGACGGAGAGAAGGAGGACAGTTCAGCTCCAAGGCATTTAAGCGAAAAAGAGGTCTATGATATGGTTAAAGATTTAGATGTTGTGCTTGGAAAGGGATGTAAATCGAGGACCCATAAGAAGAACATGTGGAAGAAGAGATCAATATTTTGGGACTTACCTTATTGGGAGCACCTAGAAGTTCAGCATCGCATCGACGCCATGAACGAGAGAAGAATGTATGTGATGACTTGATTGGTCTCTTCTTCAACATTCGTGACAAAACAAAGGATGGTGTCAACGCACGGCTTGACTTGGTTGATATGGACATCGACTGAGTTAGCACCAACAAAGACCGATAAAGGACGAACGTACCTTCCCCCTGCTTGTTACACTCTGTCCAAGGCTGAGAGAACCGAACTGTGCCGGTGCTTGCATGGTGTGAAAGTTCCGTCCGGTTACTCCGCTAACATGAAGAAACTTGTTTCGATGGAAGATTTGAAGTTAATTGGCGTGAAGTCTCATGATTGTCATGTGTTGATAACACAAATTCTCCCTATTGCAATTAGAAGTATTTTACCGATCAAGGTCCAAGAGACAATCATGAGGCTGTGTTTTTTCTTTAACACAATTGCTCAGAATGTCATCGATCCCGAAGGACTAGATGATCTGCAGGACAAGGTGGTGACGACTCTATGTGATCTTGAGATGTATTTCCCTCCGTCGTTTTTTAATATCATGGTCCATCTCATTGTTCATATTCTGAGGGAGTAAAGATGTGCGGGCCTGTGTTCCTACGTAGCATGTACATGTTCGAGAGGTTCATGGGAATTCTCAAGTCCTATGTACGGAATCGATCTCGGCCAGAGGGCAGCATCATCGAAGGTTATGCAACCGAAGAGGTCATTGAGTTCAGCGTCGACTACATGGCTCAGGTCGAACCGATAGGTGTGCCTCGATCTCGCCATGAGGGGAGGCTCGAGGGTATCGGGACCATCGGAAGGAAAGCAATCACTCCAGATATGGATGCGTATGCTCAAGCCCATTTCACGGTCTTGCAACACATGACTAAAGTATCCTCGTATATCGACCAGCACAAGGACGTGCTTCGGCAATAGAATCCGATGCGGCCGGATGTTTGGATCACGAGACAACACAATAGACGGTTCAACCAATGGTTGAAGGAGCGACTCGCTAGGAGCTCGTCATGTGATATGCTGACATGGTTGGCAAAAGGTCCAACATTTACAGTTGTAACATGGCGAGGATACGATATAAATGGGTACACATTCTATACGCAGGCTCAGGATATAAAAAACACTAACTAGAACAGCGGTGCCCGCATAGATGCATTCAGTACCGATGGGCTAAGGAGCTACTACTATGGGCAAATAGAGAAGATATGGGAGCTCGACTATGTGCTTTTCAAGATCCCCCTATTTCGGTGCCGTTGGGTCCATCTCCCACAGGTGAAGGTCGACAAGTACAGCGTCACTACCGTGGACCTCGAACTTGTCGGATACAAAGACGAACCATTCGTACTAGCTAACCAAGTTGTTCAAGTCTTCTATGTTACCGACCCGGCAAATAAGAAGCGCCACGTAGTTCTTCATGGAAAAAGGAGGATTGTCGGAGTTAAGAATGTAGTGGACGAGGAAGAATACAATCAATTTGACGAGTTGCCTCCTTTCGGAAATGGCATAAGGGTCGAGGAAGAAGAACGTGACGAAACTAGCTACATACGCGTCGATCATCATGAAGGGCTAATTTTTAAAGATTAATTGAACAATGTGTGTATATATATGTACGTTCTGATGAATGGTTAATTTTAGTTCATTTGAGTTAATTAATTGATTTGTACTGTGCAATGGATGTGATTGTTTCTCAATTGAATGTGAATTGGATGCATATACATGCACTTGTTGTCTTTTCTTCTTGTTTCAGAGGGCATGGCTAGCATTTCCTGAGGCTAGCCAATAAATAGAACTAGATATTTACCAATACAAAATAATATCACAGACAGTTTGAGCTACAAACCGTCTGTGATAATATATCACAGACAGTTGTTTATTAAAACCGTCTGTGATACATCATATATCACAGACGGTTGTGTATTAAAACCATCTGTGATACATCACATATCACAGACGGTTCTAAATTAGTACCGTCTGTGATACACTAGAACCGTCTGTGATAGTATGTATCACAGACGGTTCTAATTTAGAACCGTCTGTGATGTCCATCCCTATTTATATTCGGACTCTAGCTAGGGTTTGCTGCGCCCACCACTCTCAAACGATTAAGTTTCTCAACTCCTCGCTCCCTCCTCCCCCAAGCCCGTCGCCCCCGTCCTCGACGCCACCTCCTCAAGCCCGGCGCGACTCCTCCCCCGATCCCGTCGATGCCGCCTCCTCCTCCAGCCCGGCGCGCCTCCTCCCGAGCCCATCGAGCCTCGTCCTCAGCCCACTTGCGCCCCGCCCGAGCCCGCGCATCCTCCTCCCCGAGCCCGGCGTGCCTCCCCTCGACACCGCCTCTTTGCTCCGTCTTGCTCCTGCTCGTCCTTCTCCTCGACGCCCAAAGGTAACCAATGCCGAGTTGCCGACCCCGACGCCCCTTTCCCTAACTATTTCTATCAATAATCTATCATGGTCCCTCATGATAATTGTACTTGTTTTAGGAATTTGTATTTGTTCTAGTCAGTTATTCATATGATATTTGTTTTGATACTGCTACTGGAATATATTGTAATGTGGTGTGGTGGGCTTGAGATGAAGGCTCTGTGATGATAATAGTCTTGTACTGAAATTGTTTTGATAATCGGGTTTGAACTTGAGCTCTAATTGGAATGCTTACTCTACATTTGATAGCAATATCAAAATGTTAAATCTTAGCTTTATGCTGATTTTATTTGTTCACATGATGTTCTATTTCTTGTGAAGATGTCTTCCGCTCATTCTTCATCATTGCCGCCTCATGTGTCAGATGATGCACCATCCTTTGGAATATCCAACCGCGGTAGAAGAAGAGGAATATCAAAAAGGCCCGAGGGCCGATTTACCATCACGGAGGTCGATCAATCTGGGACTCCTATCAATCCTCGCCAAGCAGTGTCCGCATTCCAGAGAATGGTCAGAATAGTTGTACGGGAATGGGTCAGCGTCACCTACGATTCATGGAAGGAGGTGCCCGAACTACTAAAAACTGTTCTGCTGACGGATATTCTCAAATCGTTCGAGATCCCGGCAGAACACCTGGACTCCGTGCGACGACACGCGTTGCTACAGGCGTGCAAAGCGTGGAAGAACTTCAAGAGCACGCTTGTCAAGAACTACGTGGAGAAGGATCTGAGGCCCTTCCACAAGTATCCATTCTTGGAAGAGTCCTGGGCCGAGTTTGTGGCGAAGAAGACGACAGATGAATTTAGGAGAGAAAGTGCAGCGCACACGGCCCTCCAGGCAAAAAACAAGCACCCCCCACAAACTCGGCACCGCTGGGTATGCGGGTAAAGCCCCGATATGGAGGGATCAAGAACAGCAGGCAAGCTGTTCAAATGTCTCCCCGCCATTTCCCGAGATCACTGATGTGCGCTCCCGACAGTGGTTATTTGGGAGGTTACGTATTGGGCCTACGGGGGAAGTGTACTTTCCAAACCCCGCAGACCAGGAAGTGTCCTAGCGCCTGGTAAGATATCGAACTACCTAGTTTGTAATTACAGTATAACTTCATAGGAGGTGAAATGACATGTCGGGCTATTGCAGGTAACGTTGAGTGCACAATCTTCCCAAGACTCATTCCAGGCAGACAAGGAGAAAGATATACTCTCTACGGCCCTAGGAAACACTGAGCATCCGGGTCGCACGAGAGGCGCTGGTGTTTATGTTACATGGGAAAAATGGTTTCAAGCGGACTCCGGATCGTACCGAAGTAGGAAGAGAGCCAAAGCCGAGCGCGATGCAAAGCTACAAGAGGAGATTTGTGCATCCCTCAGAGATGAGCTCACTGAAAAAATCAGAGATGAGGTCACTCAATCCATCAGAGAGGAGATTCGTGCATCCCAGCAAAAGCAGATGGAGACCTTTGAGAAAAGGATTAGGGGATTGCAACTCCCAAATTAGTTGCAAGCCCCTGCCCCTACTCGGCTAGCCAACCCCCCAAACTTCCGACTAGCTGCGCGTCCAACCCTAACCCTACCCCAATAGGTGATGATAGATTTCCCGTCGATGACATCCAGGTAATAATTATTACCTCTGGAATGCTCGATCCATTGATAGGCCTGTTGGAGTAGCTAATTTTGTATCGTTATGTACGTAGGTGGCTATGAAGTGCAAGCTCCAAGTGAGATATGTCTCTGTTGCCGTAGATGCTGCTTGGGACCAGGTGTATCCATCCGGTGTTAGGGCTTTAGTGCACGGTGCAAATCTAACGCCGGGTTTCGCAAAAGTGAATGTGGACGGTGTTTGTGCCAATTTCGAGGCCGTCCTGCTGAAAATTCCCCCAAACGACGAGGTCATGACTCTAGGGCAAGCCGTTGGAACATTCATCCAGTGTCCCAAGGAGGACATATGCCCGAGCTACCGCTCGTGTCAACTTCACGGAATGTCCTGCAACGGATCAAGTCCACGGACTGACCGCACCGGCTACTCAGACCGACACGGCAAGGGCTCGCCAGCATCACATGCATCTACACCTCGTGCTCGGTCGACTTTTGTGAAGTCGACCTATACAAAGCGAGGCAGCAAAGGCAAATCAAAGACGATCGACTCCTGTCCTGATATCCCCTTCTTGCCGTTGGCCCGGAAATTCGTGCTAGGCGAGCCGTTGCTCGAGAAGTTAAACAGCCCTACCCTAGGACCGAATTGCACGGCATTGCATACATGGTACATGGAACAGTCCAACAAGCCGGTTGATCAACGACCCTCGGGTTTCACCGTCAAGTTCAAGGAGGATCATTTTAACCACGTGCATCAAGACGCTGTCTTCACGGTGACCTTCGACGACTTGTTCTGTCTCTTCAACCTCGACAAGCTCGACATCTCACTCATACGATGCTGGACACTGTAAGTGTGTACAATCACGGTCAATGTACGTGTAATACCGATAAATATTATATATAACTCCTTGCTTTTGTATATAGATACATGATCTCTGAAGCCAAAAGAAGGAAATCACCGGTAGGTTTCCTCGACCCACACATTGTCTCCGAGCAAAGCATTACGGCGAATGCAACATTTGTCGAGAATTACGTTATAGATTTTTTCATGGCTCGCCACAATAAGGAATTCATACTTTTGCCCTACAACCAGAAGTAAGTGTTGCACTACTGGCTATACTTGTTGATTTGTACTTTATAAGCAACACAAACTTAGGTTTAATGACCATGCTGACATACCTGTGTAGCTACCACTAGATTCTAATTGTAATTATACCAAAACGGAAATGGGTAATATACCTAGATTCCCTACAGAGGGCCACTCACAACTTCACAATTATCCGTAATTTAATCATCAGGTAAACACATTTCCTCCATAGAAACTCTATTGTAGTCTTTCCTTCCTTTGCAATGGCTAAGGCTAACTTCTTGGAGTCACATAGGGTGTTCAACGTGTTACATGCTAGAGGATGGAATATCAGGGGAAAGACGCTGTCACATGATCAAAAATTCCCGGTACTCGCTAGCTAGTACACATTAATCCTATATAACACTTCGTAGTAATGCCTCTCGAACTAACCAATTCTATTTTTGCAGTGCCACCGGAAATGCCCAGTCATAACGCTTGTGGATACTATGTTTGCCACAACATGCAACTACTCTTCGGTTCCGCGATCACCAATGATCCTCAGGTTTGTCAATCTTGCAACAATTATTTCATATATACTTACCAATTTATATAAGCACGAATTTAATCTTCCTATCGACAGGTTGCGACCATCGACGAAACTGCGTTGGAACAGAGCGAGCTCATAAAAGTTCGATCATACCTTGCGCCATTCCTGAGCAGACAGTCATAAATCCAGATGGGAGTTTCCACAGTGTAGATTGAACTTGATTGGGATAGATTGAACTTAATGGTACATGTGTGTAAAATGTACATTAATGGTTAATTTTAGTTAATTGATTTGTGAATTGGATGTGCTTGTTTCTGAAATGAATGCGAATTTGATGTGCTTGCTTCTGAAATGAATGCGAATTGGATGTGCTTGTTTCAGAGGGCATGGCTAGTATTTCCTGAGGCTAGCCAATAAAAAGAAATAGATTTAGCAATGCAAAAGAATATCACAGACGGTCTGTAGATGCAATCGTCTGTGATAGTCGACTATCACAGATGGTTTGTACATGAAACCGTCTGGGATATTTTGTATTACAGACGGTTAGAAAACCGTCTGTGATGACCTCATGCATTACTGACCCATCAACTCAGACGGCTCACGAAACCGTCTGTGATGGCGTTTTTGAACCATCTGTGAAGGCCTTTTCTGCAGTAGTGGAATGTCTATATGCTTGGCCCTAGAATGTTGCACTAAGTTTTTAGTAATGTTAATGGCAGAAGTGTTATCACAGAAAAAAGGAACACTAGCAAAATTTAACCCAAAGTCCTTAAGAGTGGACACCATCCACAAAATCTGACTACAGGAACTAGCAGTAGCTACATATTCAGCTTCAGCTGTGGATTGTGCAACAAAAGACTGCTTCCTAGACGACCAAGAGACAAGAGAAGTGCCTAAAAAATGACAAGTGCCAGAGGTACTCTTCCTATCTAGTCGACAGCCCGCAAAATCAGAATCAGAAAATCCCCGAATGGACAACGAAGAGGAGCAGGAATACCAAATGCCATACTAGAGGGTAGAGTGTAAATACCTGAAGATGCGTTTAACAGCTTGGCGATGTGAAGTCCTCAGAGACGCCTAAAACCTAGCACAGAGGCAGACCCCGAAGTGGATGTCTGGTCTTGAGGCCGTCAGGTACAGAAGAGAGCCGATCATGCTGCGGTACTCATGTTGATCCATGGATTCTCCTTCCTCATCTGGATCCAAAGCAGTCGAGGTCGCCATGGGAGTGGCGATCGGCTTGCAGTCACCCATCTCGAAGCGCTTGAGCAGATCCTTGGTGTCCTTCGTCTGATGGATGAAGATCCCTTTCTTGCATTGCTTGATTTGAAGCCCTAGAAAGTAGTTGAGCTCGCCCATCATACTCATCTCAAATTCCCTGGACATGGTCTCCGAAAAACTGGAAGCAAGAGCATTAGAGGAACCACCAAAGATAATATCACCAACATAAATCTGAACAAGCAGGAAGTCATTGCCATGCCTAAGAATGAAAAGAGTCTTATCGACTTTTCCCATTTCAAAATCATTCTTAAGCAAGAAGGTCTTAAGTCTATCATACCAAACTCTAGGGGCTTGCTTAAGACCATACCAGGCTTTGGATAGCTTAAAAACACGATCAGGGTGCTTGGGATTCTCAAAGCCAGGGGGTTGCCTAACATACACTTCCTCCTCTATATAACCATTCAGAAAGGCACTCTTAACATCCATTTGATGCAACCTAAAACCTTTAGATGTAGCAAATGCAAGCAGAATGTGAATGGCTTCTAGTTTAGCAACAGGAGCAAAGGTCTCATCAAAATCTAACCCCTCAACTTGGCTAAAGCCCTGAGCTACCAACCTAGCTGATGAGGTACAGCGGCCCGATCTTCCGATAGGTTCGATTGATTTCGTCATGAGGACGTTGACGCTTTGAGGCTTCCGACCCGCAGACCGTCACCTCGCAATTCGCTACACCCGCACGACTGTCGTTATCGACCACGCTTGCACGCGATCGACCTTACCACGAGGGTTATTGTTCCTGCAAGCAATTGAAGCAACTCATCTAAATTGTATTGCGAATATGGATGAAGTTCACAAAGTGGGGTTCCTCAAATCGAACAATCGGCGAAACTGCAAAGTGGCAGAATAATCTAAGAAAAACCCAGCCCTAAACTATGACGGCTACTGTATATATATATAGGGGGACGTGAGGAGGTCGACCTAGGGTTGTGCGGCCGTGGGAAGAGGCGTACACAACCTGAGCTCCGACCTTGACACGCTTACAAGGCCCTATTAGGCCCAAAACGGTGATGCAGCACCTTAGCTTGTGACCGAGCTGAAAACATGGGGAGGAGATCTTGTGTTGATGGACTTCCTTTTCTCGGCGCAATCAGAGGACTTCCTTTTCTTGGGCCTTAATCAGTAGCAGATGACCGAGAATTGATGGATCCTCCCATTATTCCTAAGTAACAAAAGATCACAATTATTAGGTAGTATGCCATTCTGCATAGATAAATTATTAGCACCTAGAAACGAGCTCACCTCATAATTTAAGTGACGTGCTCGAGCTCTTGTCATAGGACCTTGTAGTTCAGCAACCAGATCTGGAGGATTTTGTGTAGTGCGTGTATCCGAAGGAGTGATGTCCTCATCATCCTCCCCCTCTTGAATTGGAGTCGTCCTCGACTCAAGCTCATCTTCTTCTCCAACGTTTGGTTTCAAATCTGAAATGTTAAATGTGGGGCTAACCCCAAAATCTGCAGGTAACTCCAATTGATATGCATTATCATTTATCTTCTTAATTATCTTAAATGGTCCATCAGCTCTAGGCATCAACTTTGATTTTCTTAATTCCGGAAACCTATCCTTTCTCAAATGAACCCAAACTAAATCACCCGGTTCAAATTTTACAGCTTTCCTACCTTTACTTCCAACAACCCTATACTTTTCAGTGATACGCTCTATATTCTCTTTAGTTGTTTCAGGCAACTTAAGAATAAATTCAGCACGCTTCTTAGCATCTAAATTAATTTTTTCAAAGGTAGGCAAAGGTAGTAAATCAATAGGAGCACGGGGGTTAAAACCATACACTACTTGAAACGGACTTACCTTAGTGGTGGAGTGTACTGACCTATTGTAAGCAAACTCAATATGCAGTAAACACTCTTCCCATATCTTCAAATTCTTCTTTAAAACAGCCCGCAACATGGTGGATAACGTGCGGTTGATAACGTCCGTTTGTCCATCAGTTTGGGGATGGCACGTAGTAGAAAACAGCAGCTTTGTCCCCAATTTATTCCAAAGTGATCTCCAAAAGTAGCTCAAAAACTTCGCATCGCGATCCGAGACAATAGTATTGGGCACTCCATGTAAGCGAATGATTTCCCTGAAAAACAAATCAGCTATGTTTGTAGTATCATCGCTCTTGTGACAAGATATAAAATGTGCCATTTTAGAAAACCGATCCACTACTACAAATATATTGTCCCTCCCCCTCTTTGTCCTAGGCAATCCTAAAACAAAATACATAGAAATATCCTCCCAAGGGGCGCTAGGAATAGGAAGAGGCATATAAAGTCCATGTGGATTGAGACGGGACTTAGCTTTGTTGCATATAGTGCAGCGAGCCACACAGCGCTCGACATCGCGCCTCATCTTTGGCCAAAAGAAGTGTGTGGCCAACACATCTTTTGTCTTCTTTGCTCCGAAATGTGCCATCAAACCTCCTCCATGCACCTCCTGCAACAACAAAAGACGAACGGAGCTAGCTGGAACGCATAGCTTGTTAGCACGATAGACCAAACCATCATTCAGCACATATTTATTCCATATTTTCCCTCCTTTACAATGTTCAAGCACTTCCTTAAAGTCCAAATCAGCAGCATATAAATCCTTAATAGCCTCCAAACCAAAAAAATCTTATGATCAAGTTGAGATAACATGGTATAACGTCTAGAGAGCGCATCAGCAATCACATTGTCCTTACCTTTCATATGTTTTATGACATATGGAAACGACTCAATAAATTCTACCCATTTAGCATGTCGTTTATTCAGTTTAGCTTGACTTCTAATATGTTTTAGCGATTCATGATCAGAATGTATAACAAATTCTTTGGGCTATAGATAATGTTGCCAAGTTTGAAGCACACGAACTAAAGCATACAATTCTTTGTCATAGGTGGAATAATTTAGACTAGGCCCATTTAGTTTCTCACTGAAATATACAACTGGTTTACCTTCTTGAATCAATACACCACCTATCCCAATCCCGCTAGCGTCACATTCAATCTCAAAAGTCTTACCAAAATCAGGTAATTGGAGTAGGGGTGCTTGGGTGAGCTCCTCTTTCAACAAGTTGAATGCCTTCTCTTGCGCAGGTCCCCATTGGAAAGGCACTCCTTTCTTTGTCAATTCATTCAATGGTGCGGCAATGGTGCTGAAATCCCGCACAAAACGTTGATAGAATCCAGCAAGGCCGTGGAAGCTCCGCACCTGTGACATAGTGGTAGGCGTCGGCCAGCTTTGGATGACTGCAATCTTTGTCTCATCCACCTCAATTCCTTGTGGTGTCACAACATAACCAAGAAACGCAACTCGATCAGCGCAAAAGGTGCACTTCTCGAGGTTACCAAACAAACGTGCATCTCTCAAAGCATTAAAAACAACACGTATATGATTCAAGTGTAGCTCATGTGACTTGCTATAAATCAAGATATCATCAAAGTAAACCACCACAAATTTTCCAATGAAAGGATGTAGAACCTCGTTCATCAATCACATAAAAGTACTAGGTGCATTAGTTAGACCGAAAGGCATCACTAACCACTCATATAGTCCGAACTTAGTTTTAAAAGCAGTTTTCCATTCATCTCCCAATTTCATTCTAATCTGGTGGTAACCACTCCGCAAGTCAATCTTTATGAAAATAATAGAACCGCTCAACTCATCAAGCATGTCGTCTAGCCTAGGAATAGGATGACGATACCTTATGGTAATATTATTAATGGCTCTGCAATCAACACACATACGCCAACTACCGTCTTTCTTAGGAACCAAAAGAACAGGAACATCACAAGGACTAAGGCTTTTTCTACGTACCCACGGTCAAAAAGATCTTGGACTTGTCGCTGAATTTCCTTAGTCTCCTCCGGATTAGTCCTATATGCAGCACGGTTTGGCAAAGTCGCTCCCGGGATCAAATCAATTTGATGCTCAATCCCTCGAATAGGTGGTAATCCCGGGGGTATCTCAGCTGGAAATACATCCACATACTCCTGCAAAAGGTTAGCAACAACAGGAGGCAAAGAGCTAGATATATCCTCAAGTGAATATAAAGCATTTTTGCATATCAAAGCATAGCATGGCAGCTCATTATCACAAATTTCAGCAAGTTCAGATTTAGTGGCAAGCATAACACACCCCTTTAATTTAATTCCCTCAAACTTAGAACCAGACGCCACTTTCTCCCCTTTAGGTGGGAAAACACATTTTGCTACTTGCTGATTTTCAGAATCATGCTTATTGGTGTTTCTTTCATTTTCAGTGCACTCTTCTTCATCTTTCAAAATTTCAGTGGGTGTCAAAGGCAACAACTTAATCTTCTTACCCTTATATGAGAACAAGTAGGTATTAGCTCTACCATGGTGTAAAACATCTTTATCATATATCCAAGGCCTACCGAGCGACAAAGAGCATGCTTGCATAGGCACTACATCAAAGTCGGTACTATCTTTGTAATTACCAGCTGAAAATTGCACTCTCACAACTTTGTTTACCTTTAACTTACCACACAAATTGAACCATTGGATGTAGTAGGGACGTGGGTGTGGTTGTGTGGCCAAGCCAAGCTTCTCGACCATCTCGGAGCTTGCAAGGTTATTGCAGCTCCCTCCATCAATGATGACTCTACAGGCTCTGTCCTTCACGAGAAATCTGGATTGAAATAAGTTGTGCCGTTGATTTTGCTCCGCTTTCTCCACTTGTGCACTCAGCACTCGTTGCGCAACAAGACTCACATGACTCCCTGTGTCAACAGCAGCTACTTGTTCCTCTACATCATCAGCATCACTATCTATCTCGTCTCCTCCACCTGCAAGATTAGCTGCAAGTACATATTCATCCTCAATATCACTAGCACTTACATAACCACCGTCTTCGGTGGCAAGGTATGCTCGCTGACTTGGGCAGTCCTTCCTAACGTGTCCCATTCCCTTGCAACGGTGGCAAACAATCCCAGTGGTACGGCCCGTGGAAGCAACCGAGGAAGAACTCTTGGCTGGGGCCTACACACTAGTAGATTTGCTTACCTCAGGTGCATGTGATGTTGTCGGAGGTGCTGCTGAACGCACCCTACTCGAGGAGGGGGCAGTAGACCGTGTAGCTGAAGGTGGGGATGTTTTAACTTGCCCCGGCATTGATCTTGGTGTAGACGTGCTTCCAAAATTGTTCCTTGGCCTCTGCTGTCATCCCTGCAATTCCTTTTCTGCCAAACATGCAAGTTGGAACAATCTAGGGACACTATCATATTCTTTGTAATTAACAATGTCCTGCATTTCACGTCTTAATCCCCCGTAAAAACGTGCCATAGCAGCCTCTTCGTCCTCAATAATATCACAACGCAACATACTAATTTGTAGCTCCTAATAATATTCTTCTACGGATCTATTACCTTGGTTTAAGCGCTGCAATTTATTATGCAAGTCACGTTTAAAAGAAGGTGGAACAAATCTGTTACGCATAGCAACATTTAAAGCATCCCACGTAGTAAGCACTAATCCATCGTTGCATACCCTATTCCACCAAATGATGGCAAAGTTTTTAAATTCACTTGTGGCTTGCCTAACTCTATGCACTTCAGGAACTAAGTAGCATTAAATTTCTGTTCTACCGTCATCTCCCAATCTAGATATATTTCAGCATCATAAGCACCCGCAAAAGTTGGTATAGTGAACTTGACTTTAGCATATGGATCATCATTAACACGTGCATTATGTTGCTGAAAGTTATTACCTCTCATACCTTGACGGTTGAAGTTCAGCTGGTTCCGTTGTCGTGCATCAAAGGCGTCGTGGTTGCACATCTCATTATCATTGTCAAACTCATGGTCATGGGCTGCACCATGAGGTTCCACACGCCCATTGTTTGGTCGTTGATTGGCCAAACCATCAATGCGTGCATTGAGCATTGCAATACTATCATTGAGTTGTTGCAGTGTAGCATTTATTTCCGCAAGCTTCCTATCAATGTCATCATTAATAGCATGGCGGTGCTCATCCAACACCCTCGTGAGCTCTTCCCTCAAAACACACTCTTACACATCCAATTCTTCACCTGCCATGGTTAGTAGGAGACAAAAGACAACACAAATGTATTATCCCTATCAACTACTAGGTGGTGGAAGGTGGAAACACACACTCTCAAGCGTCTTACCAAGCTCTTATGAGTTTCTTACCAAATTGCAACAGGTGGTATGATCGGAGAAGGTGGGATGTATGACCACGGCGGAGGCGAATGCGAGGATCCAAATCTGATGGCCAAAAGTATGTGGAGCTCGGAAAGGCAATGTTTAGTAGCAAGGAATAGCAATAATGAAATCAGATTAGCAAAGCTGAATCAAAGTCCACAAGATGCTAAATCACGATTGTTTGGTCCAAACGTGTTGCTAGAACTAGCTCAAGCAAGCTGAAAAACAGGGTAGATACAAGCACAACGGAACAAAATTCGCAAAGCAACTGTTTTCTCCTTCTCCTTTTTTTTTGCACTCTTTGCTTCTTTCTTTTTTTCTTTTTTTTCTTTTTTTTGGCACTCTTTGCCTCTTTTTTTTTTTGTAAACGTGACCCGAGCTCAAAACTCTTCTGCTACCTTTTCTAGGTCCAATGAGGTGAGTGGGTCACAAACTTTTTCCGGAGAGCAGGGGTATAAAGGTAAAAAAAATCCTTTATGATGAGTGTGTGGGGTGTCCGAGAGCAACCAGAAACAGATAGGTGACCCGACCAGGGGCCTCACCCGAGAGGTCCTCCAAGACCTCCCTGGGAGTCCATCAGGACCCCCCAGGAAGTCCCAGGGACCTCTCGGGTGGTCCACCCAGGCCTCCCAGGAGGTCCAGCCGGACCTCCTGGAGGTCCAGGGAACTGACCCGAGGAGGTCTTTGGACCTCAGACCTCCCCAAGCTCCACGCTTTGACCCGAGGAAGGTCCGTGAGGATCCATCCCGAGAAGGTCGTGGGGCTTGGGACAAGCCTCAAGTCCACTGTGATCTAAACTAGTCCCCAATGATCAACGACTAGTTCTCACAGCAAGCAAGTGATAACATACACATCCACAAAAGGCTTTATTAACAATAAAAGAGAGTTGATTACAAGGGGTGCTTACGAGCTCCAGCAACCAAGAGCAAAATACACAGCGGCAAACCAAAAGGGTAGACTCCATCCATTACACCACAGGTGATTGGCTGGAGGGCGCGGCCTAATTAATTTGGTCCTCCTCATCATCAAAGAAATCTTCAACTGCTCAATTCATCAATCAAGTAAGAGTGAGCACAACAACCGTGCTCGCAAGTTACACCCGTCAATTAACAGAATGGTATGCATAATGGATATATCAAAGGAAGGCATATTAGGGTTGATTTACGTAAAGCCAAGTTTATTTCAAATACAAGTACTAAGTTCCAAGGCAATTATAATAAGTAAAAGCTCATTTTCAAAACTCAATTTTCAGTTGGATAACTTTCATCATCAAGATGGTGAAGGATACCCTCCTGTCACATGGCTCCCCGCCCATTAACCATTTGGATAAAAATCCAAAATAGATTCCATAAGTCCTTTGAAAACCAAAACCAAGAGCTAACTTTGAGTGGCTTTGCTAGCATGTCCATGACCGTGGACACGGCTATTCGAATAGATTTACACTCTGCAGAGATTGTACACTTTACCCACATGATATGAATTTCTCTAGTTTGTTTGGCATCCGTCAATGCCACCTCACACTTCCTTGGGTAAGAGGTCTAGAGCACATGACAAGGCTTTTACAAAGCATTACTCCAACACAGTCCACCCTCACTAAGGTTTCACCCCCTTTAGACTACCCATCCGCAGGGTTCAGGCCCCCTCTTGCGCCAGGTGGGACTACAACAGTCATAACATGACTACCCACCGCATCCACAGGATCAACCGCGATGGATCTTTGCAAATTAGTCGGCCAAGTCCCTTTGCCCATTTCTCAAGACATGTGGTTGTACGAGAGTGGCATAGCCCATTATAGGCATAGCAAGATGCGGCTCAAAGACTGGTCCTCATATGGCTTGGGCGGCTAACACAAACCCCTGGATCTCAACCCTACCCGAGTTGAGACCATGCATACCCTGCACCAGCCAAACAACCAATCCGCCCAAGACCAAATCCATTTTTTCATTTCTGTTTTTCCAAACCATTTATCAAAACCTCCATGATAACCCAATGTCATGGCTTTAAAACATTGCACACTTTGGTCTGTTGGAAGAAACATTTCCCAAATCAAGATTTCGGTCTAAGCAAGACTAAGCATTCATTTTTCATAAGCCTCTGGTCCTTACTATTGCAAAAACCAGATTTTATCTAAGGTGACAATGAAGTGGATTCAACATAGACAGTGGCCATACAATGGAGTTAGGCATAGCTATGAACAGAAAGATAGGCATTGAAATAACTTAGTAAGATAAGCATGCATACATCTTTGAAACAGAACATAAGTATCTTGAAATAATAGGCGCAATATGGTCAAGGGTGCAACTTGCCTTGCTCAAAGTCTTGAGCTTCTTCTTCTTCAAGGGACCCTTGCTCCTCACTACCGTCGCAATCTACATGGTGGGAAAACAAAATAACTCAAATAGAGCTCAAGCAAGATCCAAAGGAACTCCAAATAAAGCCCAATGTAAAACCAACTGAGAGATTGGGAGATTAGGGGGAGGTCCAACGAGCTTGCTGGAGAGGTCCAGAGAGCTTGGAAGGAGGTCCAACAGCTGGTCGGTGGAGCTTGAGAGTGGTAATGAGGAGAAAGTGAGAGAGGAAGGGTTGCCCAAGCTATATATAGCTAGAGCCAATGAGTCTTCCCACGATGTTGTGTTCTGGAGTTGGTAAAAAGGACCATGAAGGCAAGCAAGGGATGTGACAAAAAGTATGGCACGGTGGTGCTGCAAAAGTGGTAGCATTTAATACGATACAACATGCATTAAATGTGGGGGAGACTTCCTTGCACAAGGACACAGTCAAAGGATAAAGAAAAATAAGTGTGACTGCCAAGTGGGGCCAGTCAAGACCCGCAGGGGAGGTCCTGCGGAGGCCTTGAGGAGGTCCCGTAGAGGGCAAGGGGAGGTCCCGACGGTTGGATCTCCGAAAGGGAGGTCCAACGGCCAAGATCAAGTGCAAAAGGGCAGATCTGCAAAGGTCAAGTGGAGGTCCTCACACACTAGGGAGGTCCTGACAGTTGGATTAAATCAAGGGGGAGGTCTGGATGGTTAGGATCTAATCGAAAGAGGAGGTTTGGATGGTTAGGATCTCCTTAGGGGAGGTCCTAACGGTCAGATCTAAATAAGGAGGAGGTCTGAACGGTTAGGATCTCCAAAGGGGGGGTCTTAACGGCCAGATCTGCAAAGGAGGAGGTCTGGACGGTTAAGATCTCCAAAGGGGAGATCTACAAGGAGGGAGGTGGGTGATAGCGAGATAGGAAGCAGGGAAAGCGTGAGCCATTGGATATCAATCGGACCGTCCAAAATGATAGGGCCATTCAAACCATCCGAGCTAACGCTAGATCTCAGCCATTGAACTGAATCGGGCGGTCCGAAATGATTGGGACATTCGGACCGTCCAAACGCCTCGACAAATCGGACCGTCCAGCAAAGATCTAAGGGCTCAGAGAAGGTGGGACGTTCGGACCATCCAAACGTCTCACTAAGATCAAACCGTCCAATGCAAATCGGACGGTACACAAGCGATAGAGGTCCAAATGGACAAGAAGGAGGTCCTGGAGGACATGGGAAGGTCCTGAAGGACACGGGGAAGTCCAAATAAAGGAAAGGGGAGGTCCTAGAGGACATGGGGAGGTCCTAAAGGACACGGGAAGGCCCAAATAAAGGAAATGAGAGGTCCTAGAGGACATGGGGAGGTCCTGAAGGACACGGGGAGGTCCAAATAAAGAAAAGGGGAGGTCCCGAGAAACGGTATTACCGCGAGTTGGGAGCGGTAACACCGGGTTGGCAGAGAAAGGAACTTCCCGAGAGGGTTACATGGACCAAAGCAAAGAGGAAGTCCGAGTGAACACAAAATGCTTCAATAGGGTTCCGAAAGGACTCAAATGAATCATGAGGAAGGCGTAGGCCTGGGAAGGTTCTAAGCCAGAGAAGACCCAAAGAGGGAGGTTTGGATCTAGGGAGGTCTAGTCCAGAGATGGACAAAACATGGACAGGAAACGGAAGAGCACAAAAACTCCAACGACTCAACAAACCATCAAAGGATTTTAGTTGAAGTTTGAGTTAGTCAATTTAAATCCATTATGAAATTTCAAGTTAAGCTTCGAATTCTCATCAAAACAAAATGGTTCTTTTTATTTTGAAATCTTCAAAAAGGATCGGGAAAAAAATCAGGGTGTTACAGGTGAGTGGGTCACAAACTTTTTCCGGAGAGCAGGGGTATAAAGGTAAAAAAAAAAGCCTTTATGATGAGTGTGTGGGGTGTCCGAGAGCAACCAGAAATAGATAGGTTTGTCGGGGCGGAGACGAGTGGATGGTTGAATCCGAGTAGGTGATCGAACCCGAGTAGGTGGTCAAATCCGACCAGGTGGTAGATCCCGAGTGGGTGGTTGAATAGGTGTTGCTCGAATAGGTGGTCGATTCCGAGTTGGGTGGAGAAGTCGATTCTGAGTAGGTGGTCGTATGGGGGTGGTGTCACGATCTCGGCTATAATAGAAAAACCCTAATTGCAACGGATGCAACCAAGGGCAAGCCGAGATACACGATGACCAAAACAGCAAAGACTCGACGCTTGAAACTAGATCATGACGACTAGACAAGCAACAAAGACACCGACAATGGACTCGAACTCAACAATGCGAAAATTGAAAACACAATTGCGAAAGGCACAAAGTGGTTTGGCTAGCGATAGAACTAAGATCTAAAACTTTTTGTGGGGCAATTTTCTGGACTCTAGGTGATGGAACACAACTAACAAAAGGGGATAAATGAGATTACCTAACGGGCAACCTTTGCTCTGATACCACTAGATGAGGTACGGCGGCCCGATCTTTGGATAGGTTCGATTGATTTCGTCGTGAGGACGTTGACGCTTTGAGGCTTCCAACCCACAGACCGTCACCTCGCAATTCGCTACACCCACACGACTGTCGTTATCGACCATGCTTGCACGCGATCGACCTTACCATGAGGGTTATTGTTCCTGCAAGCAATCGAAGCAACTCACAAGAACAAGGAAGATGCAATATGAATTGTATTCTGAATATGGATGAAGTTCACAAAGTGGGGTTCCTCAAACCGAACAATCGGCGAAACCGCAAAGTGGCGAGAATAATCTAAGAAAAACCCACCCTAAACTATGACTGCCATCAGATATATATATAGGGGGACGTGAGGAGGTCGACCTAGGGTTGTGCGGCCGTGGGAAGAGGCGTACACAACCTGGGCTTCGACCTCGACACGCTTACAAGGCCCTATTAGGCCCAAAACGGTGACACGGCACCTTAACTTGTGACCGAGCTGAAAACGCAGGGAGGAGATCTTGTGTTGATGGACTTCCTTTTCTCGGCGCAATCAGAGGGACTTCCTTTTCTTGGGCGAATCAGTAGAGATGACCGTGACTTGATGGATCCTCCCATTATTCCTAAGTAACAAAAGATCACAATTATTAGGTAGTATACCATTCTCAGATAGATAAATTATTAGCACCTAGAAACGAGCTCACCTCATAATTTAAGTGACGTGCTCGAGCTCTTGTCATAGGACCTTGTAGTTCAGCAACCGGATCTGGAGGATTTTGTGTAGTGCGTGTATCCGAAGGAGTGATGTCCTCATCACTAGCCTTGTTTCTAACCACAGAACCATCCTCATTTTGTTTATTTTTAAACACCCAACGGGTTCCTATCACATTCTGACCACTAGGAGGTTCTACAAGGTTCCAGACTTTATTTCTTTCAAAATTCTCTAACTCCTCATGCATGGCATTGACCCAGCTAAAATCAGATAAAGCATGTGATATATCGCGGGGTTCAAAAGAAGCTAAAAAAGCAGAGTGAGAGAAAAGACTCGAATCATGATACCTGGAGCTAGTGACTCGCTCATGAAGATTAACAATCATCTGATCCGGAGGATGTTGCTTCTGAATGTGCTGTGGAGAGCCTGGGGGAGATAGCATCTCCTCAACCTCCGCAGGTGCTGCTGATGATGACGATGAAGCAGGAGCCTCAATTGGAGGTGAAGTAGTCGTAGCCGGTTCTGGATCTTGGACAGGAGCAACAGCAACAGGTGGAGGAGCAGTGTCGAGATCATCCTCTTCTTCTTCAACAAAAATACTCTCTGTCACCTGTAAGTCACCTAAAACATCGGATCTAGCTCCAGGGCTAGTCTCATTAAAAATGACATTGCATGTCTCTTGGACAATATTAGTTTCAACATTAAAAACCCGAAAACCCCTCGAATGAGCTGGATAACCCAGAAATAAACCATCACAAGTCCTTGATTCAAATTTATCTAGGTTCCCTGTCTTAAGAATAAAACACTTTGATCCAAAGACTCGAAAGTGAGAGACAGAGAGTTTTCTACTAAAACAAAGCTCATAAGAAGTCTTGCCCAAAGAGGATCTCAAGAAGACACGGTTTGAAATATGGCAAGCTATAGTAATAGCTTCGGCCCAAAACCTCCTTGGTGTGCTATATTCATCTAGCATCGTCATAGCCATCTCGACAAGGTCCTATTCTTCCTTTCCACAATGCCATTTTGTTGAGGGACGTGTGGAGAAAAGAATTGATGCTCAATACCGCGCTCAGCACAAAAAGAGGCAAAAGAAGCATTCTTAAACTCTGTGCCATTGTCACTGCGGATCGCTCTCAAGGCACCAGGAAGTTCAAAAGCCAAACAAAGAACAAGATCATGATAATGATCAAAAGCCTCATCCTTCGAAGCAAGAAAGAACACCCAAGAGTATCTCGAAAAATCATCGACTATAACAAGAATATACCATTTGCCACCGACTGACCGAACCCTAGCAGGACCAACAATATCCATATGAAGCAACCGCATCCGGTGCATGGGTCATGACCATAGTCAATAAAGGGTGTGAGGCGGCAACTTGCTTGCCATGCCTACAGGGCGCACATACAGCATCTTTGACGGTTTTGAGTTTAGGAAAACCTCTCATGAGATCAAGGTCGCTAACTCGCGTCAGATGATCAAAACCAATGTGCCCCAAACGTCGGTGCCAAAGCCAGATATCAGAAGAAGAAGCAATCAAACATTTGAGAGATCCAACAAGAGATTCAGAGAAATCAGCTCCAAAGATTCTACCAACTCTAGAAATCCCAAAAACAAGCTCTCTGGCAGAATCAAGTACACGACAGATATTTTTCTTAAAACGAGTTTCGTAGCCATCATCAAGAAGCTGCGAAACAGAAAGCAAGTTGTACCTTAGCTTGTCCACAAGGGCAACGTCCTTCAAGATGAATCTGTCATTCACCTTGATTAACCCACATTCCTTCAATTTGCCCTTGTGTATTATCTCCAAAGGTGATGAAGTCATCACCCGTCGACCGCGTAAAGGAAGTGAACCATCTTGAGTCTCCGGTCATGTGGCGTGAATAGCCGGAGTTGACGAGCCACATGTTCTTTCTCCTTCCGCGACGATCCTAAAAAATCAAGGCACAAAAGAAAGATGTGTCTCAATACTGGGGTTAGTTAAAAGCGACTTGAACCCGAGATCGAGACACGTCATGAAGTAGTATGCAAAGCAGAAGTGCTATCCTTGATTTTATTAGGAGTTCTATTATGAGCAATGGTTACTTTAACATGAGAAGCATCCTATCTAGGAACATGATGAGCATGTGAAACAAATCCTAGTCCAGGTTTCTTATTTTCTAAGTGACCATGTCTCATAAAAGCTCTAGGATGATGAGATGAAATTATAGCAATATTTCTCCTAGCATTTTTCAACCTACGCCAACAGAACTCTACCAAATATCCACTCTTCTTGCAATAGGTGCAATGGTATTTGGTACCACTGGGAGAAGCACCTTTTGACTCAAAAGAAGATTGGACAAAACCTGCAGATTTGAAAATTGTTTTTGTAGGTTGGGTTGTGAATTCAACTAAGCATTTTTCCAAGATCTGAATGACATTAGACTTGGATTTGTCCTGGGCAGAGTTGTATCCTAACCCTTGCTTCTTATAAGGAGTTTTAGACGTGTCCAGAATCATGTTTAACTGTTTCTTACCTTTAGAGAATTTTTCTAGTGTGTCCTTAAGGTAAGCATTTTCTTTTCCAAAGTTAACACATGAATCACAGGTCTTGGCCTTAAGGGCTCTAGCATGTTTCTCCTTAAGAAAAGCATCTTCAAGCTTATAGGCTGTACATGAGGCACAAGGTGTAGACTCAATTGTGTCCTTAAGCTTGGCATATTTAGCTCTAACTGCTTCTAAGATGTCTTTAACTTCATGTTCACGTTCTAAGCAGAAAGAGCAAAGGCTAGATTGAACACTACTAGAGGCATCCAACTTACTAGGCTCTAAGCATTTTTCACAGGGAGCAGATTTAACCTCAACTAGCTCAGTCCTAGCATTTTCAAGTTGGTGCAAAGCAATATCATGAGCAGATTACAATTTGGACAGTTCATAATATAAAGCATGGTAGGATGAGCATTCATTATCATCAAGAGTCTTAGCATTTGCAAGTTCTAATGTCAAATTATCTACTTGTGATTCTAAATCCTTGTTCCTAGCCATGGTAAACTCTAAGGCCTTATCCTGACTCATGAGTTGCTCAAACATGTCGTCGCATCTAGCAGAAAGAACATCATAGGAAGGAGGTACCTCATCGTTGTCATTGATGTCGACAATGTCGGCCATGAAGCACATGCCGGTGAAGTCCTTGGCCTTCCCTTTCTTGTCTTGAGGGAGCTCCTCCTCCTTGTCCTCCTCGCTCCCGGAGTCCACATCGCTCATGGATTGCTCTCTAAAAGCAGTAAGGACCCGGTGAGCGGCCTTCATGAGCTTGGCAGCATTGTACTTGGGCTTGTTCCCTTGAGGCTTCTTCCAAGCTGGCTTTTCCTCCTTGTGGTTGCTCTTACCTTTCAGCTTGGGGCAGTTTGCCCGGATATGATATAGCTCTCCACACTCATAGCACGTCACAGGGCCACCTCTCTTCTTGTTTCTAACATTGTTATATGCCTGTGTAACTTTCTTGACTAAAAAAAAGCTAAATCAGTCTCAGGAAGACTCTCAAACTCTTCTCCTTGAACAGCAGATAAACACGCAAGAGAAAAGCTAAAAGAAGACTCAGAAGAACCATCAGGAGTCCCTTTAAGAGGATCAGCCACCAAAGCCATGTTATCCTCCTTAGGAAGACTACCTCTCTTGATCTCATGAGTTTTGAGCTTGCTATAAAGCAGCTCCAAAGTGAGACTAGAGAGATCGACATTCTCCTCAATAGCAGTAGCCTTTATCTCCCACTCCTCGGTGTTGATTGCAGCCAAGAGGTGGGTGGCATTCTCAGATTGAGAGTACTCAATGTCAATAGCTCTCATCTGATTGATCACCTTGTTGGAGCGAGTAAAAACGTCATCGATGCTCTCACCAGGACGCATCTCGAATTTGTTATACTCTCGCTTGTAGACCGTCTGGCGCACTTGCTTGATTTGAGACGATCCCTCATGGTAAGTTTCGAGGGTGTGCCAAATCTCATGTGCGGTCGCAATGTTACAAATCCTATGGTACTCCTGCCTACCAAGCCCAGCATATAGAAGGTTCTTTGCCTTGTTGTTGTTAGCCAAGAGGGTCATTTGGCCGTGAAGCAACTTCGGCAAAAACGAATGGGCTCGAACAACCTCCCATATAGCTTGTCCTTCGCTCTCAAGGAAGACTCACATGCAATTCTTCCAATAGGCATAGTCGAGCCCATCGAAGACATGCGGCTTGGTCGAGTACTTATCCATCGCCAAGTTCAGTGACCGGTTAAGATCAATTGAACTAACTGGGCTCTGATACCACTTGTTGGACCCAAAAGGCGACTAGAGGGGGGTGAATAAGAACACGCTCACTTTTTCACTTCGATCGGATTTAATACCAATTTCACTCCAATAGCTATGGAAGCTATGAAGATCAATATACCAGTACAGCGGAAGACTAGTATTGAATCCAATCCAAAATCCCCAAAGCAAAAGACCAAAGGAGCTCAAACCCTAATGGGCGGTCAGACCGGCGTGTATTGCGCGGTCAAACCGGAGTGCGGTCTGATCGGCAGCAAAATCACGGACTGACCGGAGGGCGACCTGACCGGTGGCAAAAGGTCGGACTGACCGGACCTAATGATGAACAGAAGAAAAAGCAGCCTGTGTCCAAAACACAAATCGATCTAACTTTTGATTCACACGACCAAACTCCACGAAACTTGAACCACACCTTCTCAAAGATATTAGGAACCTATTCCAATCAAGGATCGCAGAGATCCAAGCCAAAGTTCCTATCTTTTTCAGTTTGAATGAAGTGTGCTCCAAAACCGAGTCAAAATCGAAATATGATCTAGAGACTTGCTCGTGGGTGAATGATGATCAAGATGATCCTAGATGGGTTCCCACATGTCACAGCAAGTTAAATCAAGGCAAGAAACCAAGCAAAAACTCGCGGATCAAAGAAAGACCCCAAATCACCAAATAGAGAGAAAGAAAGCAAATAGACTCATCTTTGATAGAACTTTCTTTGGATTGATTTGATAAGGTATTGGTTTGCAGCCACTCCATCAATGGAGGACAAAGACTCAATACATGAGTACGAAATCAAATCCAACTCTCCAGAACCCTAACCTCCAACTATCTTCTCCCTAAGCACAAGAGCAAAAACTAGGGTTTTCAATAATGAAATGTTGGAGGGGGTGCAGCCACCTCCCTTCTCTATTTATAGTGGAGGCTTAGATCTTCTAGAAGCATTAACCCTAATGGGCTCCCGTTAAGGCACACACACAAACGGGTCACACACGCACGTATTTCAAAACACAGTCTTCATCTCCTCTTGACCTAATTTGCTTCATCATACGTCGTCTTGCGCCGCGGGTTGGCAAAAGGTCACCAAGGCGGTATTTGGTAAAATTACCAAAATACCCCTTCTCGATCTTTTTGCAAAGACCGAGTCCTATCTTCGTGAAGCACCTCCATGCTTCGCCACGTGTAGGTTGATCCAACGGCTCTCATCATGTCGGCAAGTCTCTCCCATCCGGCTCCCACCGAAACCACCATGGCACTTGCACCGACCTCCACGTCGCTTGATCCAACCCGTCACACCGAACCACCCGTTCGGTCACCTTTGTCCCTTTTGCACCATACTTGACTCCATTGACTTTACCCGGCATCCCCGATCGTTCTGGACCTCAGCTCTCCAAGCTTAGTCCCGATCATCCTCGCCGTTGACCGTCATTGACCTCAAAGCAGCCTGCACAACAATAGACAAAGAAATCGATTCCGGGAACAAGTTCTTCACAACTTGACCGACGTTAGTCAAAACATGCATCATGCAACACATATGCCATAAAACCCATAAACTTGACCTAACCCAACACTCATCGTCACTTTTGGCCGATGAGCAGCAAGAAATCGATTAGACCGCCATTGAATGGTTGGTCTGACCGCAGCCCGGTCTGACTGCCATTTACAGGCCGGTCTGACCGCGCGCCCAACACCGGTCTGACCGCACAAGCCCTGGCAGCATTTTAACCTTCGACGAAAACACGTGTTTCGACAAACCGAAAACGACATTGCCAATTGTAACATCATCCTAAGATCATGAGCATATCCCCATGATATCCACACTTACACATGTAGGAAACCATGCCGATCTCAGGTCTAAGGATTACACATCATCATTGCTTGAGACCAACTGATGACACATGAAATCATAGCAATCTCAACAGTGCCTCAAGGTGGGTCAATCCAACCCCGTGTTCTCTAACATGTGTTCACATTATTGATTCGATATCCCTATATCCATGACCGATGAAACATCGTCATCAATTAATACATATGCTGGTCAATAGGATCACTGGTGTTCCGACCAGTGACATCTGACCAAGGATACATTTAGAACGACATCATCATAAGTTAAAAGAGTTTCATCAATGAGTCACATACTTGTTGATCTTTATAATTGATGATTCATTCAAGGAACATAATAACACTTATTCAATAACACATAAACATAGGCGTGATACAATCATCTCTATGATTGCCTCTAGGGCATATCACCAACAGTCTCCCACTTGCACTAGAGTCAATCATATACTTATCATATACACATTAATCTTGTGTGTGCCTCATGCTTAGGTTGCGGGAGAGGCTTTGTCAACAGATCAGAAATATTCAAATCCGTTTGTACCTTGCATATCTTCACATCACCTCTCTCAACGATCTCATGAATGATGTGATATCGCCGAAGTATGTGTTTAGATTTTTTATGCGATCTAGGCTCCTTAGCTTGTGCAATGACTCCACTATTATCACAATAAACATCCATTGGACAGGAAGCACTAGATACAACACCCAGTTCACAAATGAACTTCCTTATCCATACGACCTCTCTTGCAGCTTCGAAGCAACAATGTACTCAGCCTCTGTTGTAGAATTAGCAACCGTTCCTTGCTTAGAACTTTTCTAGCTTACTGCTCCTTCATTAAGACAAAACACAAACCCAGATTGTGATCTAAAATCATCCTTGTCGGTTTGAAGCTAGCGTCGGTGTAACCATTTATGACCAGCTCTTCCTTACCTCCATATAAAAGGAATGCATCCTTAGTCCTTCTCAAGTACTTAAGGATATTCTTGACTGCTATCCAGTGACCTTCACCTGGATCCGACTGATATCTGCTCATAACACTTAGAGTATACGACACATCTGGTCGTGTACATAGCATGGCATGCATGATAGATCCTATAGCCGAAGCATACGTGATTCTACTCATTTTGTCTCGCTCATCAGTGGTCGTAGGACACTGACTCCTGCTAAGATTAATGCCATTTGCCGAGGGTAAGAAACCTTTCTTGGAATCTTGCATGTTGAACCGTTTCAACACCTTGTCTATGTACATATCCTAGCTTAATCCAATTAGCCTTTTAGATCTATCTCTATAGATCCTTATACCAAGAATATATGCTGCATCTCCTAAATCTTTTATTGAGAAACAATTTCTTAATAAAGTTTTAACAGATTCAAGCATTGGAATATCATTTCTGACCAGTAGTATGTCATCCACATACAATATCAGAAACACAAGCTTGCTTCCACTAACCTTCTTGTAAACACAAGGTTCTTATTCATTCTTGATGAAGTCAAACCCTTTGACCACTTCATCAAAACGAATATTTCAACTCTGAGATACTTGCTTCATTCTATAGATGGATTTATTAAGCTTGCATACCTTTCTAACTTCCTTTGGATCGACAAAACCTTCAGGCTGTGTCATGTACACATCCTCACTAAGGTTTTCATTTAGGAAAGCCGTTTTGACATCCATTTTCCAAATCTCATAATCGAAATATGCAGCAATGGCAAGAATGATCCAGATAGACTTAAGCATAGCGACGGGCGAGAAGATTTCATCATAATCAACACCTTGAATTTGTTTGAAACCCTTTGCGACCAGTCGTGCTTTATGAATGTGAACATTTCTATCCATATCTATCTTTCTCTTAAAAATCCATTTGCACTCAATGGTTTTAACACCATCAGGTGCATCAACCAAGTTCCAAACTTGATTGTCATACATGGATTTTATTTCGGATCTTATGGCCTCAAAAGATGACTCAGAGTCTGGGTCCACCATCGCTTCCGTATAAGTTTTAGGCTCATCATTATTCAATAATAAAACATCATGCCCATACCTTATAGGCAATTGACGTGGCCTTTTTGATATACATAGGGCTGATGCCTTATCTACAGGTTCAACAATATTTTGTTCATCCTGTAGAGGTTCAGTACAAGTTAAAACATTTTCATATGGTTCCCAAATTTCTTCGAGTTGCACTTTGCTCCCACTGACTCCTTTGGAAAGAAGCTCTTTCTCCAAGAAGACACCATTACGGGCAACAAACACTTTGTTATCAACCCGATTATAAAAACAATATTATTTAGTTTCCCTAGGATACCCCCACAAAGAAGTACTTATCCGACTTGGGTGTGAGTTTATCAGACGTCAAACGTTTGATGTATACCTCACAACCCCATACCCTGAGAAAAGACAATCCAGGACTCTTCCCGGTCCATATCTCATATAGTGTCTTCTCTGCAGTTTTTGATAGAACCCTATTTAAAGTGAAAGCCGTTGTTTCGAGAGCGTATCCCCAGAATTGCAATGGAAGATTAGATTAGCTCATTATTGACCGAACCATGTCCAACAATGTTCGGTTCCGTCGTTCCGACACCCCATTCCATTGAGGGGTTTCTATAGGATCAAAGATAACCGACTAGAGGGGGGTGAATAGGAGGTTTTAAAACTTTAATTAACAAATTAAGTCAATTATGAACTAAGTCTAAACTAGATACAATTCTAGCTAAGCAATTTAACACAAGATAAATGCTAGAATTATAAATGCGAAAATAATAAAGACAAGAAATAATCACAATTGAGACAATGGAGTTTTTCCCATGGTATCGAAACTTGCTGGTATTCACTAGTCCACGTTGAGGAAGCTTGAACTAATCAAGCCGGCTCTACAAATTAAGCCTTCCCTCAATCACTAGTGGTTGTTCTCCCTCCGCTCCGGAGATGGTGAACACTAAACCACTCACAATCTTAGCACCGGGCCTCTTCACAATCTTCTTGAAGAGATCACCATGCTAACACCGCCAAGCCATCTAGGTGTTTGGCAAAATACCAAGAGTAATGAATCGATGATCTTTACTTGACGGCACTCAAGTGCAATGGATCAATCTAGAATGAATGCACTTGAATTTGGCTCAACTACCTCACAATGAATGCACAAGTGTATTGTAGGAGTTGAGAGGATGTTCAAGGCTCAAAAGATAGTAAATATGGTCTAGCACACTGTTTTTGAGCAGGTGGAGGGGTATTTATACCCCCTACAAACAAATACGATCGTTGGGGGGTGAAACCCCAACTTTTCAGCAAAGTGCGGTAGTACTGCCATGTAATGGACGGTACTATCGTTCCTCACCTAACGGCACAGAACGGCTATAACAGTCACATTAACTGCTCTGACATAGTCGTTGGAAAATTCGGCGCGGTACTACCGCCAACCATCATGCGGTAGTTCCGCTGGCCGGTCATACCAGAAAATGAGAGCGGTACTACCGTTTTCACGAAAGTCCCAAAAGGGTACCTACTGGAAAGAACGTACCGCTGCATTCTCGGTAATACCGGGGTGCGGTAGTTCCGCTGAACAAATGTGGTACTACCGCTCTTAGGGTTTTGAACCAAGTCCAAAATGGTGTCGCTCTGGAATTTACATACCGCCAACAAATTTTTGGAACAACCGGATTGCGGTAGTACCGAGCCACGATCCCGATCGTACCACTGAGCGGTAGTACCACTGACACAACGTCGATACTACTGATAATCCTGACAAAGCATAGTTGGCTTTCCAAATCAAAATTTAAATGCTTGCATGATCCTAAATTGATCCAAATGGCACAAGAACAGGCTGTCAAGCTACTAGTCATGATCCCTCTTAATAGTACGGTATTTAACCTAAAATCCGATCTTCCATCCTTTTCACCTAAGACCGATTAAACATAAAAAGGATCCTAGACTGCTTGTACATTGTCTTTGAACCATATTGATCTTCATATTAGCCTTTGGCATGCATCTTCCAAGTTGTCAAACTCACCATTAGGACTTAACCTTATAAATACTCAATAAACATGTTAGTCCCATATTCACATATTATCATTAATTACCAAAATAATTTTTAGGTGTCTAGATGCTTTCAGTTCCTGGCGGAGTGAGTTGTAGAACAACTCCACACTTCTTTAGATGATCACCAAACTCATAGCTCAAATATTCACCTCCACGATCAAATCATAGACATTTGATTGTCTTGCCAAGTTGATTCTACACTTCATTCTTAAATTCTTTGAACTTTTCAAAAGATTCCGACTTATGTCTCATCAAGTAGATATAGCCATATCTGCTGAAATCATCAGTAAAAGTTATGAAGTACTAAAAACCACCTCTGGTCGGAGTGCTCATTGGTCTGCATACATCAGATTGTATTACGACCAGTAGATCACTCGCCCTCTCACCTCTGGTCGTGAAGGGCGCCATTGTCATCTTGCCAAGTAAACAAGATTTACATGTTTCAAATGATTCGAAATCAAATGAGTTTAGAATACCATCTTTATGGAGCTTCATCATGCACTTCTCATTTATATGACCAACATGACAATGTTAAACGAAAGTGGGATTCACATCATTAGGTCGAAGTCTCTTAGCATTAATGTTATAGATGGGCTCATCCTCAAGATTCAAAATATACAATCCATTCACCAATGGAGCATAGCCATAAAGCATATCTTCAAAATAAATCGAACAACAATTGTTCTTTATTCTGAACTCATAACCATCTGCTCCTAAACAAGAAGCAGAAATAATGTTTTTGCTTAAGGCTGAGGGTAAAGCTAATGGTAAAGTGCCAATAGCTAATACAACAACTCTTGCTCCATTGCCTACACGAAGATCAACATCTCCTCTTGCCAAGCTTCTACTCCTTATCAGTCCCTGTATCAAATTGCAAATATGAGCAACCGATCCGGTATCAAATACCCAAGAACTTGTCGGAGAAGTGGTAAGATTGCTTTGTATAACATTTATACCTGAACTGGAAGTCTTACTTCCTTTGTTGTTTTTCATTTCTGCTAAGTACTTCTTGCAGCTTCTTTTCCAATACCCAATCTCATGACAATGGTAATATTCTGTGTCAGGCTTAGGACCCAGTTTAAGCTTCTTAAGCTTAGCCTTGCGACTCTCGATCTTATCTTGAGTCTTTTCTTTGCCTTTTTCACTTTCCCGACTTACCATTCTTCTTGAAGATTGTAGTATTTTGAACCATCATGACATGATTGGAACTTTTCTTGATGCTCTCCTCAGCACCTTTAAGCATGCCAAGCAACTCCATGCCATTTATATGAAAATTCAATATAACTGGCTCAAAGTTCGCAGGGAGCGATTGGAGAATCACATCAGTAGCCAACTCTTGGCTAAGGGGAAAATCAAGCTTTTCCAAGCTCTCAATGTGACCAATCATCTTGATCACATGAGGACTGACCGGGTTGTCCTCCGACAGCCTACAAGAAAACAATGCCTTAGAGGTATTAAACCTCTCAACCCTTGCTTGATCCTGAAACATACCCTTCAGACCCACAATCATATTATAAGAGTCTGTGGTCTCGTATTGCTTTTGAAGCTCAGAGTTCATGGTTGCAAGCATAAGGCAGTGCACATTGACTGCGTCATTGCAATGATGGTTGTACGCATAAGGCAGTGCACATCGACTGCGTCATTACAATGCTTCTCATAAGCATTCTTTTCAGTTCGAGTAGCATCAACATTTGGTTTCTCGAGATAGGGACTCTCTAGAACATATTCCTTCTTTTCTTGTTTGAGAACAATTCTCAAATTACGAAACCAGTCAATGAAGTTTGAACCATTCAACTTTTCTTTCTCAAGAATAGATCACAAATTAAAGGTAGGTACAGAAGAAGTAGTAGGTGCCATGATCTACAACAGAATATGCAAAAATTCAGTATTATGTTTATGTAAGATCTTCTATTAGACACTCATATTAGTGGTTATGTTTGACCAGTCTACGACCAACTCGTATCACCATACGACTAGTCTTTACCTAGTCGTATCCCCATACGACTAGTCTGAACCTACTCATATCACCATACGACTAGTTCATACTTAGTCGAACTTAATCATCACCAGTCAACAAAAGATATTCCCACTCTATGTTCTAAACCATATTTCCCTCAAACAACATATATTGAGTTCAAGATCCACAAATCATTAAGTCCTAGTGAGCTTTGGCATCACTGCTAGAAACTTAGTGATTTTAGATAAGCAACCCTTTGCTAATCATATCACATATGACTCTTGTTTAATCAGTGACATCTCCATGCACTTTTGACCAAAACTATGCCCTAAGGCCCAAAACCCTTTTGATAGCCTTGTCAAATTAAACAAACACTATACACGTGGGTGTCCGACACTCACCCCATCTTATTAAGATAGTTAATGGCACCCTATTTTGATAGACCTACCAATTAACGATCAAAATCGTAATGGTCGCAGCAATTGGAAAGGCATCAAATTAACTTAATTTTTCTTGAGAGATACTATTCTACCATGTTAAAACATCTAATAATAAAACATGATCAAACATTATGGCAGGAATAAACATTCACAGATAATCAAATTAAACTATGAAATAGTATAGCCCTTAACATGACGATCTCCATCACCATGCTTTCTGTCCTCTGACCATCATGCTTGAAGTCTCTGACCGCATTCATCTACTAAGCAACTACTCCTAAAAGCTAGTAATAAATTACAAACGATAATATCAAGTATCACATATCGGTACGCAGATCGTTATACAATAATATGTAGCTCGATGGCTATCACACAGCATGACACGCAAGCCATGTGCAATCCATACATGCATTATATGCACATTGGGCCATATTATTCACATCAATCCCTGCAAAAACGAGTTATGCATAGAATCTAATTCTATCGAGCGACATGAACACATACTACTATATAACGTGGTTATGACCACGGTGCATATTATCGGATTAATCATATTAACCCTATTCCGAACCAATCTGATCACTGCCTTGATACGACCACGCCCTGCGGCATACTCCGATGGCGGAATTCCGATCGGTAGGAGTATCATGCAAGGCAGTCGCAAACAAGTCAAGTAAATTATCCGGTCCTTTTAGCTCATACCTCCTCGTAAACCCGTCTACTATCGTCGAAACCCGATCGATCTTATCGACCAGTGACTAGACTGTTCCATCCATATGGAGCAATCTGGGTTACCACACCAAACCAGTAATAGATCCAATCTACTACTGCCACATATCAAGTATATGCGATTGATCTAGATCAAAAACTATGCAGGATGGCTCTGATACCACTGAAGGGATACGGGTAGGCTACACTAGCTGGCAATTCAAAAATTCTACCACGTAAACTAGGATACCATGCAAGCAAGAGATCATAGATCGTTATCACCAGACGCGCAGTGCAGCAGAAGAAGAGTTGGAGCAGCCTGGTCCAACAAAAAGCGTGTCGAGGTAGTTGTCGTAGTCGGTCTCCCACCGTAGTCGATCGTCCTCAACCAAAAACCAATCGAGTTCTTCACCAAGGTCGTGGATCGTCCTCAAGCGCAACAACAACCACAGTAGCGCCTCTACGGTATCCACATGTCTAGGAAAGGAACAACGTACGACGGTGTGCTAGCACCAAGTCACACAGGAAGGCTCTCTCAAGAAGGTGGTAGCTAGGGTTTGGAGCACTACTACAAAAGGCTAATACTAGACGCCTCATCACAGACGGTTGACCAAAACCGTCTGTATTACATGCAATCACAGACGGTTTTGGTTTAGAGACTGTCTATGTTACTAGCTGCGCTAAAAACCGTCTATGAAGAGGTAATATCACAGACAGTCCATAACTAAAACCGTCTGTGAAGTATCACATAACAATAACCGTCTGTGATAATTCTACATATCACAGACGGTTTTCAACAAACAACCGTCTGTGAAACCTCACAGACGGTTCTTAACAATAATCGTCTGTGATATTACTACATATCACAGACAGTTTTTTGTTATAACCATCTGTAATAATATCGTTGCAGCTCCCAGTTGAAGCCCGATGATCAGTTTCTTCATCGTCAATGCGTCTCTTCGTCGCATCAATGCCGCTTCGGCTCCCCAATGCGTCTCTTCGTCTCACGCTTCGAATTTATTCCTTGTTTTATAAAAAAGGATCACCCGCCATCGAAGATAATTATCATCCCCACATATAACTCTAGTACTTATAAAAAAACAGAAATGGCTACCTCTTCTGTTTCCTTGTCGCCGGCATTAATGGCCTACCTGGAACGAGCACGTTAGTGGGTGGACGCATTTCAGGCTTTGTTCGATCACGAACCGTCCGACGCCACCACCGCCTACAAAGTATTGGAGACGAAGATAGTATCCTACCTCTGCCACTAGAAAAACTTTGTTTATTTATAGGTTTCTACTTTTTTTTTAATCTTTGTAAGAAGCGACTGGCCATGCTGTTTGGCCATATGAAAATTCCAAAATGCAAAAAAAAAAAAACTAGTTTGGAGGTGAAGTTACTATATTAATTATATGTTGAATTATATATATATAGTTAAAGCAAATTTTCAGTAGTATTTAAGTCTCTTTATTAGTAGGAGCCCGGCCAACCGCTAGGGTTTGCGCCCGCCCTAACTCGTCACTCCCCAACGCACTTACTCTCATCCGTTCCCCTCCCCACCTTGACACCGCCGCCCGACCCCATCGCCGTTGCCGCCCTTCTTCCCGTCGTCGTTGGTTGTGACACCACTCTGCCCTGCACAAGACACTCGTATGATAGGAGTGTCTTATGCAATGTCAGAGTCGTACCACAACTACGGTGACGCCGCCACTTGCACCTACTATCTACCCGCGTCCATGGCTTGGTTCTCCTACTCGACCTCCTGCGCTCGGGCCTTGGCCCCCCTGGCTTTGCTTTCCCCATCCTCCCTTTATTCTCCTCTCTGTTAGCTTAATGTCTTTTGTTGAATTTGATTTTTATGCTTGAGCCTTAAGTTGTGTCATGATGTTTGTGTGATTTATACAAGGTGAAGGAGATGGATGAGGGTTGTGCTGGTGGTGGGGTCGCCGCCATGGTTGCACTGTACTGAGGTATCACCCTACCTTACTTCATCTCTGTCTCTACCCCCCTTGCTCTGTGATGAAAATAGCTAGTGCTCTGCGATGGATGCCGAGGGCTACTACTGGTGTGGTGGGTTTGGACACTCTTGGTCTTCTTTGTCTTCTTTGTTGAACTACTCAATGATGTTAATAGTCTTATCTGAAATTGGATTGATAATTAGTTCATATTAATAGTCCCCTTGCTCTGTGATGTAATGATGTTAATAGTCTTATGCTGAAATTGAATTGATAATTAGTTCATATTAATAGTCCCCTTACTCTGTGATGTAAACTGAGGGCTATTGGTGTATGTGCATTCTGTGCATCTTGCTTAGTTCATGCTTTGGGTTCAGATTAACAAAAATGAATGGGGCAAAATGGTGGGTTTGGTTAGTGCTCTCTAATGGGTACTAAGGGTTATTGATGCCGGTTCTTTGTGCTTGGTTGGCTTACATGGGATCGATGTGGTTCGGATGGGGCTTGGCTGCAATTAACTTTTCAGATTTGTAAATGTTAGGCTAATTTGTAACCGTGTTCATGCTTGTCAAGTTCTCCTCCTTTGCGTCCCAAGTACGTATACGTCCTATCATTCTATTCCTGATCTCTTCTCTATAAAACCTCCAAGCAGTGGTTGCTTGTGCCCTTTCAGTGGGCTGTGAGGAGGATGAGACAGCTGCCACGGGCAACCTCTCATCAAGTCTGCAAGTTCAAGAAGTACGGCTATAAGGAGAGCGCGTGGATATACAATTACCTAGATGTCATCGATAGGTAATTGGACTTGACATCAAGGAATGGTTGGTTGCTGATGCTTGAAGCCACTTCCCTGTCGGATAGAAGTGGCATCATGTATCAGCAACCAACCATTCCTTGATGTCAAGTCCAATGATCTATCGGCGACATCGAGAGGTTGCCCGTGGCGTAACTGTGCCATCCTCCCGTCACGACCTCACGCACCTCCGAAAGTGGTTGGGGACTACAAACGATATATATATATATATATATATATATATATATATATATATATCGCAAACGGTTCGTGTTTAGAACCGATAGACAGTTATTACAGACGGTTCTAAACACGAATCGTCTGTGATAGACATTTATCGCAGACGGTTCTGAATTAATAACCGTTTGTGATAGTATGTATCACAGACGGTTCCAAAACCGTCTGTGATGACCTCATGTCATCACTGACTCATAAACTCATACGGCTCCGGAAACCGTCTGTAATGACGTTTTTGAACCGTCTGTGAAGACCTTTTCTGTAGTAGTATTTCAATATGAACTTTCTGTGATATTATCTTTTCACAGATGGTTTTTAGCGCAGAAAGTAACACAGACTGTCGCTAAACCAACATCGTCGGTGTTTGTGTTTAATACAGACAGTTTTGGTCAACTCTCTGTTATCAGACATCCAGTATTAACTTTTTTCTAGTAGTGATTATAACTTGTCTTTACATGGTGTGGCCATGGGGCTTAAATAGCCCCCACGCAAGCACAATTGCCGGCGGATGAACAGTAACCACACGAACATACATGTGAATAGTGTTCGAAACTAACTCAACCTCCTAAACGCACACAATTCAAACTCTCCTATTTTCAGGATTTAAAATCGGCAAAAAGAAAATTCCAGTTTAAAGGTCCGAAATGAACTCTAACTCGAACTCTAAACTGAAAACTAGCTCTATTGTTTATATCTGATTAGGGCTCTTTAATTTAAAAGGAAATACATAAAATTCGGAATTGATGATTTGGGCTGAAATTTGGATTAAACTTGGAGCCCAATTCGAACTGTTTGCATTCATTGGATTTTGTGAACTATCTAAATACCACCTTGTCTTGGCCCACCTCTCCTGCTTAGGCTGAGTGCCTCCCTAGCTTGGACCCATGCACTCCCTTGACTTGGCTCTGGGTCTCCACTCGGTTTCCTCCCTCTTGGTCAACGCCTATGTTTGGCCCTCCTTTAGCCCATGTGGTTTCTCTCTCGTGGCCCACCTACCCTTGGTTGGCCCATGCACCTTGGCTTCCTTCGCTTACTTTTGGCCCATGTGGTACCTCCTTGTTTTGGCTATAGCACTTAGGACATCGTGTGGAGAAAGCTCTCCTTTTTGTGAGAACAACATATCTCTCTCCTCGGCTAGCTTTCCTTTCCTCCTTTTTTGTGAGAACAACATATCTCTCTCTTTTGTTCCTTGTTGCAAAACAGTACCCTATTAATAATTAGCACAAGAATACAATTTAGAAATACTTATCAAGGTGATAGACGCTCCGTATCCATCTATGCATATAGTACGAACTAATGATTAAGAGGAGCTATTAACGATAGTGTTGGGTACTGTCGTATCAGTAGTTAAGATTCTCTCTGTCAGTACGTCCATGCTTCAATTCATTGGAAAGTAACAGGTCGTGTAGCTAGTACAACCTGGGATCGATGTCGATGAATGATCAATTGAAGCCGGCAAACTATATATTTACTTGTACTTGTAATCTTGCATTGTCGTAATCACACATGCCTGGTCCCATAGCCAAAAAAGAATGAAAGAAATGAGCAGCGATTCCTAAGAAAAGAGCTCTCTAACTATACATTATTTATTGAAAACAACATGTAGTACATCTGATACACACAGTACACACACGCTTGCATTAGGATACAGATATTTAACTAGCTATTTAACAGTGTACCGAACGCGGGCAGTGCAGTTTACATCTGATACACGCAGTACACACACTCGCATGCATTAGGATACAGATATTAACTAGCTAGCTATTTAACATACAAATACCAATACTAGTACAAGCTCGATTACGCGCTACGCACTAGTAGAGACTCTAGAAAGCATAAGACGACCTCTCATCGGTCCACGTGGCTCTGGCACGTCATCACACCGCACGTCGAGACCTCAACCTCACCTCCAGCGGGGCAGCCATCTCACATGACAGCCTCAGCACCTCAGACAGATCGACGCCACGTGGCCCATCCGACGGCGGCAGCCACTCGAACTCGTGTAACAGCGTGGCGACCCAGAATCCGACGGTGGCGATCGCGAGCGACTTGCCAGGGCAGCTCCGTCTGCCTGACCCGAACGGCGCGAGCCTGAGATCCGAACCCATTATCGTGAAGTCCGCGGCTTGACCTGACGGCCCGATGAACCGGTCAGGCTTGAACTCCATCGGCTCGGCCCAAACGGTGGGGTCGTGGGTTATGGCCCACATGTTTACCATGGCGGTCGTCCCGGAGGGTATGAGGATACCACCGACGTGTACATCTGACGTGGCAAGCCGCGCCCACGAGAGCAGCGGGCCCGGCGGGTGCAGGCGCAGCACCTCTTTGATCACCGCCTGGAGGTAGACGAGCGAGGTGGCGTCCGACTCGGTCACGGCCTGGTTCGTCCCGACCACCCGGCCCAGCTCCTCATGGACCCTGGCCTGCACGTCCTGGTGCAGAGCGAGCCGGGCCAACACCCACTCGATCAGCACCGCCACGGTGTCCGTGCCTCGAAAGATCATCTCCTGCAAGTACGTAATTAAGTAGTTTTGTTACGAGTAAGGTAATTAAACACGTTCAAGAGTGCCCATTTTTTGGGTTTAAGCGTACATACCCAGAGGACGGCGACCATGTCGGCGTCGGAGAGCTTGTCGCTGCCTTGGAGGGAGAGCAGGACGTCGGTGAAGTCCATGACGGCGTCACCGTCGAGGCCGAGTCGGGCACGATGCTCGTCGATGATCCGGCTCACGAAGCGGTTCACCCGGGGGACGAGGACGGAGCACCTGGACCGGGTCTTCTGCAGGTCAAAGCGGGCGAGCCACGGGATGTGGTCGGACCAGTTGAGCTGGCCCAGAAGGTCGTACCCTTCGTCCACCAGGCTCTTCAGCTCCGTGGCCTCCTCGCTCTCCGCCCCCAGCTCGTACTTCCGGCCGAACACCGACCACATCACGTTGTGCAGCGACGCGCGCTTCAGGAACCGCCGCGCCTCGACGTGCTTCACGTCGGCGCCGTCGGGCGCGGCGGCGGCGGTCTTCATGGCCTCCACCATCTGCCGCGCGATCACCGCGCGCTGCGCGGCCGAGGCCGCGACCTGCCGCGGCGAGAAGAGGTGCGTCGACGCGACGCGGCGGAGCGCGCGCCAGTACGCGCCGTACGGCGCGAACCCGATGGCGCGGTGGAACATGAGCCCGTACGCGGACTCCTTGACCGGCCGGTCGGCGAACGCTGGGCTGGCCAGCAGCTCCCTCGCCACGTCCGGGTCGGCGGTCACCACCACCCGGGTCTCGCCGAGGGAGAACGCCATGAGCCGCCGCGTAGCCCACGAGCTCGCCGCCGCCGCCGCGAGCTTCCGGTGCGCCAGGCCGGTCATGAGCCGCATGCTGCCGATCACGGGGAGCCCTCGGGGCCCCGGGATGGCGTTGCCAATGCCCAAACCCCTCCTCGTCCACCAGTACCTGCCCCACGCCGGGCCACCCGGAGACGCCCAGTGCAGGAGCGACGTGACGACGCAAGCAACGAGCAAAACGGCCACGAAACCGACGACGCTGTAAGGCTCGCCGTCACCGCCGCATTTGGCCGTCAGAGAGAAGTACAGCAGCCAGCCACTCTCCTCAGACGGCGCCATAGCAGCGTACGAGTGTTGTGTGTGTTGGTTGTAACTTGTTGAAGTCCTTTTATGCTCTCTATATGTGTCTTTTTTTCGTTGTCGTGTTGAAGTGGAAAGACCAAAGGATTCGTTCTCAGCTTAAACGGCAAGTGCAATTTTGAGTTGGAGGATCGGGCACGGCAGCCCCTTTTATAGATGAATAGAAGCAGAGAAGGAAGAAGAGCGATTGTATATATCACAGGGGTGATTGGTTGGATGACATATGCGCATAATAGACATAATGTTTACCAAAGCACATGATAAGTTTCAGAAATAGTAAGGGCAAACTGAGATGTAGATAATAGGAGATGTTTCACGGATTATCGTCATAGTGCACCATGGGTCCTACGTAGGGTTCTGGAGTAGCTAGTGTTGTGTACGAAATACTCCATATTATTTCCAAAAATTACATACTCCCTCTGTTCATAAATACATAACGTTTGATCACGTGTAGTCAAAATTATCTAACTTTGACTAATAATATATGAAAAACTATTTAGATTGATCATGAGTGAATAGTATCATTAGATTTTTCATGATAAATATTTTCATAATATAATAATTTTGTAATTTTTTACTAACAAAATCATATGAAAAGTAATGGTCAAAGTTATATAAGTTTGACTGTATGCTTGATCAAACGTCATGTATTTATGAACGGAGGGAGTACTGTTTTGTAACACGACACAGTCTATAGCTTGGAGGCGTTACCACAAACTAACTACAAAAGACACGTGATCTTGCTGCCAAGTTGTAGAGTAGGATCTGAGTCTCGTATGCGAGGATCAATAAGTGTCGTGTGGCGACATCGTATTGTGTATCGTTTGTCAGTATCTGATATGGGAAGACAAGCGTATCTTTATTAGCGTGTATAGAATGAGCGAAAATAACTACGCACGAGAAAATAAGTATATATACCCTACTTGGTATTTAGCATGAAACCTTGTCATCTGGGTGGCTCTTTTTCCAGCGGCCAGTGCTATGAATGCTATCACATATGGACTTACTCCTACAGAAAACAATACATTTTCACATCAGCAAACAGGCAGTTACATATTGGTGAGCACATGACAATGAAACTTATGCAAGAGCATATTTCGACTTATGACGCAGCTTATCTGATCTGTAAGCTTAGTAACCCCATAGGCAATACCACTTATGGAGACCAGGAAGTAAATCCAGTCATGTGCAATTTGATATAGGGGCACCAAAGCAAACAATAATTTCCAAGGCGCAACGATCGAGTTCCAAAAGATTCTGATGAATCTCAGGCAGACGGAGTCCATCTTCCTTGACTCTGGACTCTCCAACTGCATATATTAACAAGATCACTTAATATGGCAGATGCTGTGAAAGCAAACTGTTGTTGTTTTCAGTCAACGTTGGTGTGTTCTGAAGACTGACAAAATGAGTATGGTTTAGGTGTCAATGTTAGCGAACATAGATAGGATGAAACTGCCAACTCAAGGCTACAATGGTAGGCACGTAGTAAACACTATTAAACGGAGATAAAGAATGCTTGTTTTTCCTACTTTGCCTTGGTGATAAATTAGAACTGGTAAACCAAAAATAGCAGAGGATATTGGAGAAGGGGTACATACAATTAATTTCAAATAAGATATTAAGTAATAGATAAAGTTCTCCCAACAGTATAAGTTATCCAAGCAGTATATGTATATAGTTTCACTAAATGGGTGCCTAGAAATAAGTTTCTCAATTGTATGCAGCCAAAAGTCTAGAACATGCTTCTGAATCTTGCCAATTATGATTGTACTTATGTCCTTGTTGGCCAACAAAATAAATGGTACAAGTTCAACTACATCAATCCCAATAACCGAAATAGTATTTTGACATGAGGTCTGAGCCAAATGTAAACAAGAAACGGCACTGACAAACTATGGGATAGAGTAACAGTGAATTAAATTACCGTCACAGCATCAATAAATTGTTCCCCCCAAACTGAAAGCCAATAAGTATCCTCTTGTGTGTTTTTTACTTGTCGGGACCCAAAAATGTAATTATGGACCCTCTATATATACTGCACTAATCCAGAATCACGCTAGTGCACACAGTGACAATATTGATGAAATATCATTTCCATATACAAAGATGTCAATAACGACTTTAAGGTCAAAGCTTACAATTAATGCCTCAAAAGGCGAATAGCTCAATAAGCTGCAGCGGAAGGTAATGGAATAACTTCAGTGAAGCCCATCCATAAGCCAACAGGCAATCCGCTAGGGTAGTGCGATCTAGTTCTCCACGATCCTTGAAGTAGACCTTGTTGACTGACGATTCCTCCACCTTATATGAATTATTATAGCAAGATTGAGTACACAACCGTACTCAACAAGTTGCACCACAGAATGCAAATATAGATGATGGCTTATTCCAAAGGAAATAGCTTCTGTGGTTATTTTGCAATAAAGTTGCCTTTACAATTGAATACAAATAATAGATTGGAAGCATAATTCAAAACAAATAATAATAATAATTTTAACATTTTTTTTCACAAAGGACACAAAGCCTAATCAAATTCTTTCACACAGCCACATGAATTAAATCACACAACTGTCCCTTCCCAATTGTTTTTATGAAAATCTACCCCTCGTATGAAATCCTCGAGCATGTCCATGACCGCGGACGCGACTATTCGAATAGATTGTTAACACTCTATAGAGGTTGTATACTTTACCCACAAGATACAATTAACTTATCATGCCTGCCATGACTCGCCATACGGAAGTATGCGATTGAGCAATCATAACAAAACCTTTTTGGAACTTCATCTCAAACATTAACACTCCCTATGTGTTTTACTACCGGTACTAACGCCCACGGACGAAATTAGTCCGACGCACACCATTGGACAGGGAAGCAGCGAACCGTCCCGCGATGTGAGTCGCCACAGAGACAGAAACACACCTCTACCCTAGCACAGAGATTAACCTACTACCTGAGTAGTTAATGTCGAGACTCCATACCTTACTAAGTTAGGCCCATCCCATCGGGCATGTGGTTGTACAAAAGGCCCAGTTCAATGGCGCACAAAGTTAAGTCCTTAATTGACTAAGGCGAGACTGCCACTGTCCCATTCTAAGTAAGTCACGAAGATTCATATATCACAAGTTCATCATTTTACCACTCATTTTTCCAGTCATATATCCACCATATCACTTAGTTCACCCACTCGCCTCAGTCTAAATCTTTTCCTACCCTGTTGGTTAAGTGCAACACATGCCGTAAACGAGTAATAGCACACAACGTACACAGTTATACACAAAGTTTCCTAATCACTTAGTCAAATTTATATTTACAACTCAGATGACAATGAATGACTCGTTGCATGGCTAAGTAGACTATTCGTATCTAACCAACTCACGTTGGTGCTATCATAATACCAACTAATGATTAACCAAGCTAGGGCGAAAAAACATCAAGGTAATACAATTGGCAAGGTGGAATATAATCAATTGGATGAATAGCTAATCCCAAAACATTTAAATAAATACTTAAAGTAAATACAATAATTGAATCAACATAATTTTAGAAAACTGGGTTCAATATGATCAAAGGTACAACTTACCTTACTATAGTAATGATGGTCTTATTTTATCTTCAATCTTCTACTTCCTTGACCTTCAGCTCCTTCGAACGATTCCGGGACTTCAACGACTAACGGAGAGAAAGCGCAAAACAAACAAAATTCAAAAAGACAAATCAAACAAACTCCAAATTGAAATTGAATGGTACTAAAAGGTAGATATTGAATTTAGATGAATTTAGAAACTTGAATGGGCTCAATCAGAGTTCGTATGAGGAAGAATGAGTCCTCGAAAGTTTGATCGAAAAAGAAAATGCTGAAAAAGAAAAGGGCGAGAGAAAACTAACATGTGGGACCCACATAATATTCCTTAATTATTTTATTTTGAAAATTCCGAAAAATGGCTAAGTGGATGATAGGTGGGACCCACTGGATAAGAGGATTTTGAGGAATTACATTAATTCCAGAAAAGGTTAAAGAGAATGACAAGTGGGACCATTGGTCCATAGACCAAGTCCACGGGCTAGGGCTCAGGTTCATGGTGAACTGGGTTTATAGAACCGTGCTGACAAGGTGGGGTCTAGATGTCATAGAGTAGGTTCACGGTGAACCGAGTCTACATGGTTTTGGTTACAGGTTAGGGTTTGGTGGACACGTAGGCGTCTACGTGGAGATGACATGGAGGCCACGAAGGACAAAGGCATGAGGTGGCGGCTGACGAGGCAGGTGACGCAGGTGATGACATGGCATTGGCAATGTGCACAGAGCACAGTGGTGTTCGGATCTCGCCGGCTCATCGACGTTGTGGTTTACGACAAAGGCAAAGGAGTAGCACAACAAAAAAAGGGAGCGAAGGCGGTCTCAGTGACACGGACATGGCGGTGGGAGTCGTCGGCAATCATCGACGACGAGCATTAATGTGGCAGTGGCAGTGACTCACACAATGGCGATGAGCTATGGCTAAGCTCCGGCGAAGAGGACGAGAGCCTCAGGCAGAACATGACACGGGGACCAAAGGGGTGGGGTCCAATTGCGGAGGAGATCATCGAAGGTGGCAAATTGAAGCGAGGAAGAGGCGGCGGCCAGAGTTGAAAGAGAAGGAGAGAACTCGATGCTCCATTTACTAAACACAAAATTGAAAGTCACGAATTGTAGATCGGAACGCGAGGCACAAGGTGACATGATCAAAATTGAGAGGATCTCACCGAGGCTACAGGCGACACGATGGAGATGATTTCGGGTGCACGGGCGTAGCCGGAGACAAAAGAGACGAAGTAGCGCCAGCGATGTCGTGCACGAGAGTTCAAGATGGTGGGCGCACCAAGGAGAGGAAGGCAAGGCGATCACGATGGCATGGACATGGCGGCTGGGGAGGCTTCAACGGCGGAGGAGCAACAGCAAAGGCTCAGCGCTGGGCTTGAAGACAAAGACACTCGACGGCGGTGCTTGGCAGCGTCTTGGCAGTGGAATGAGGCGAAGCACATGCGCACGGGACGGTGCCTTTATACGGCCACGGGAGGTGTGAATGGTACGGATGCCCAAAGGCGGCGATGGCGGAGAACACAGCGCACACGCACACGCTAAAGCGGCGGTGACTGGCAAGTGGGCCCCCGGCACTAAGGTTTGGTGGCCCGGTTGGGCTGGGCCAAGATGGAGCTGGGCTGGAGGGAGAGAGAGATGAGAATGAGCTGAGCCAGATTTGGCCCACGAAGGGAAAAGGAAATATAAATGAATTTCCGATTTAAGAAAAGGATGGAAATTCAAATGAGACAAAATAAATAGCAAACAAATTCAGAAAAATCCAAGAAAATTCCTTAGAACACAAGGAAGCCAAATAACACTGGTTTGGATTTAATTGTGTTTAGATTAGTCAAATTAAATATTTTTAATTTAGAAAAATTCCTAACTAAGCTTATTAATTCGCATAAAATTAGTGATATTTTCTAGGGACCTAAACTACTCAAAAGATTTTAAAATAGCCAAATTTTAGGACATTACATTACTACATGATTCATCGTTGACGATTTTCTTCTATATCATTTTCTGGAACAAGACGATACTATGTGGATGTCCAACCATATAAGAAATTACTTTCAAAATAATTCAACAAATATGTCTTTATTGCAAACAGCAAGCAGAAATGTTCATGGACAGACAGTCTACAAAAACCACAACTATCATTCCAAATATCCTCCATGAAGATAAATACATTTTACAGGTGAGGTAAATCAGTGTAATCCCAAAATACGACATAACTACTAGAGTGCTAATTCACCCCAAGTTTGAAATAGGAAAACTGGATATCAGATGGAAACTAAAAAAATTATATACTGAAAGGCACTTAATCATTTTATTGCACTATGAATTAATGTGTTCAGCAGGTTTAACTATGATCAAATATTTGAACTTTTTAAAAAAATAGATGGAAACTTGTTGTGGAATCTAATGAAAAGCTCAAACCATTTTTCAAAATATAAGCACAGGAACATGGAAACGTGATGCCCATCTGTGCTGGAGGAAGACATGATGCTATCAGATATGTACAGTAGCTAATTACAAAAACATGAGGTATAATTTTCTAAAGCCAAAGATAAGATAACTTTTTAAAGGCAAACCGAACTTAGAAAGATAAAATACGTCTACAAATACTGCAAATAATGAAATCTTTAATACTTGATTTTTTAACTCCCAGCTCTGGGCTAAAGGACTTCTAAGCAGGCCAAAAGCATACATTATTGCAATCACCACCCCTTGCCACCAAGTCAAGAATACTATTGATTCAAATAAAAGAAACTTAGCTAGAGGCTTTATATGTGCCGAATCATCCTTCGTAGCTGTGTACCATTGTACTAAACAGTACAGGGCCCAAAATTGACCAAAGTTCAGGACTGCAGCAAAGTAAGGATATCTGCCTAAAAAGAGATACGTAGGAGTTAATAAGATAAATGGAGAAAAGTATAAGCATAGGAAAAGCAATTAATTTATATCTTGAAAAGAGTGGAAAGTGATATTTGGATTTTTTTTTTCTTCTTCTGAGGATTAGAGGGCGAAATTTGAGCATGTTCTGATTTGTTTAATTTATCGTCATGAAGATGACATGAAGACCTTACATTTTCATCCTGTTTACACAGTAAACTTTTCTGCACAAGCAACTCAAAGTATGGACAATGCCCTTTTCCCGTATGAGACTAAACAAGAAGAAAAGAGACAATTATCTTACCCACATCGCAAATTGAATTCTCCATCACTATATACACCAAAAGCTTCTAGAAAAAGAGGAAATCTACCTGTGAGTGTCTCTATAATCACCTGCATGCGCAAAGTATTTTAACTATGTTATTCTCAACTTTCCAAATTTAACAAATTGCAAGATGGGTGGTCGAAATACATATTGGAATATTACAAGTTTGATAATCTGGAGGGGGAGGTAGTGAGACAACCATAGTGCATTAGAGTTTGTGTATTAGCGGGAGCCCTATCACTACTTCCTATCTAAACTCCATTGTTTTGATCATGTAGACACCAGGACAGGATGGGAATTGACAAACCGTGGCCACATTTCTGTTTGATGAAAACTACCTTTGCCTACACATTCCATTCATTCACCCATTTCCTCGTCGTTTTAGCGATAAACACATATAAAAACACAAAGACGACATCTCCAAAGTCAGATTTTTTTAATCACAAAGCCAGATTTTTTTTAATCACACATCGCACTCATTTGCATCGAATATCTTTACCCTCTAATTTTTGCCACAATACAGCAGCAACTACAATTCGAACTCGTCGATTAGAATAGAATCACCACGCAAACCACAACTAAACGCAGGAGGAGAAATTAGCCAAATAGATAAGAAAACTGCAACAATCTAAGTAGAATTGCGCACCTTGTAGTGAGCGGATGGTCACGAAGATCCGTCGGCAGGGCGGAGAAGGACCCACTGGCCATACAGCGCCGCTGCGAGGCTGGCCTCGCGGTTGATGTCCTCCCCCATTTTCACCTCAAATTGGCACCCACCGAATCGAACCAAATCAAAATTGCTATGAGCCTGGCGAGTTGGGTGACGGAATTCGTGGTTTTGGAAATCTATGGGGTGGAAGCTTCCTCGCCTTGGCCGATTTCGATGAGCGAATTCGTGGAGAAGAAGAAAGGGGTGGGTCGCGGGGAAGAAAGGGCGGTGAGACCACCGCCGGCCGCTGGTAGTGGAAGCGGGGGCAGGGGAGGGGGCGGGGGAACTCGTGGGGAAGAAGAATGAGTTGGGGGTTAGCGGTGAAGAAGGAGGAGGGGAGGCGGCGGCGGGGAAGAGAGGGTGGGGCGGTGGTGCGGTGAGGCCACCACCGGCCGCTAGTGGTGGAAGCAAGGGTGGGAGAGGGACGGGGCGTGTGGAGTTCGTGGAGGAAGGAAGGAGGGGCGCTCGTGGGGGAAGAAAAAGGAGGTGGACGATGGTGGAGAAGGTGGGGGCGGTGGTGGAGAAGGAGAAGGAGGAGGGCGGCGGCATGGAAGAGGAGGCGGCGCAGCGACGCGGCGAGCCCACTACAACCGCTGGTGGAGGAAGCGAGGGCATGCAGAACACCTGGAGGAGGTGGGGGATGGTGAAGAAGGAGAAGGGGAGCCAGGCTGCCGAGGAGGAGGACGAAGCAGCAGCAGCTGGTTGCAACAGCGGTGGAGGGAGATTAGACCAAGGGAGAATGGACCATGAGACATGTTCGGGAAGCCTCTGTCTGCGCTTGCGACCACACGTGGTGAGGAGGACGAAGCGCATGAGCGAGGCGGAGTGAGCACATGCGATCCAGCGTTGAACCCGATCGGACGAACGCGGACGAGAGGAGCGAAAATACGACGGCCAGGAAAATAAAGCTGACGTGGCCTGGCTGCCCTGCGCCCCTTTCTACTCCATTTAACCGGGAGAATAACAAGGAGATATGAATATTAACAAGGGCAAAAGAGATAAAAAGATTATTAACGAGGATCTAATGATCCTCAATTAATTAAAATGTTTATCTGTAATAGTTATTATCGATAGCAATATGCTCATATTATTTGTAAGGATACTCCTTATCATTAATAAGAGAGAAGCTTAGCTGAGTGGCCGTAAACCATTTTACGAACACTATATATGGTCGTAAGTGCTTCTACAACCACCTAGTGGTTGTAAGATTTTCTACGACCACCTCATGATCGTATGCCTTACTATGATCACTTCATAGTCGTAAGCTTTACTACAACCAGGTCAACTACGATCACTCTATATTCAATAAAACCTATAGACATGTAGGCTCAATCGACTAGGAACATTTATGCGCTGTGTTTAATACACAACATAGTTAATATATGCTGTTATTCTCCAGGATAACTGCATGTATTAAACATCTATCTCTGACATAACTACATGGCGATGTGGGTGGGTTCAGTCTCTGATAATAACCGTCATAGAACGTGCACATTTTATCAAACGATGAGACGCCTCTTGATACGGGACAACTGTCACTCTTTCACATGCTATATAAAGAGTAAAGCTAGTGAACAGAGGGCGGATCAAGCAAAGCAACAACAACAGCAGAGGCACGATCAACAGACAGAAGTCATTAAGCCCTAGTTCTAGTGATTTCTTCCATGTTGTAAAGCATAGTTAATACAACAATATAGGAGTAGAGTTATTTTTCTCTCAAAAGAAAGTCCAAACCTGTATAAAATCTCTGTGTCTTTTTCTGTGTGATCTAACTCAAAGAAAGTCCTTAGTATTCATTCGTAAGATCGATACGAAACCATCGGCAATCATTAATTTTGCATGCACGCCTTATATTTTAAAACAAGATTGCAAAAGTTATATATCTTTATATTTACAAACGAATGGAGTAAGTGGCTGTGGTGTGTTATTTAATATGAGTGTATATGGCCATTTACACATAATCTGAAAAGGAGGGAGCATTTTAATGCAATAATGGCGGGAGTACAAACGAACGGTTGGCGTTGTTTAAGGCAAGGTGGGATATTTGCTTGATTGTTTCCTTGGTTTACTTTCACCGCCGCCGACAGCGGGCCCGGCGGCACAGGCACGCATAACGGAACGGAAAACAACAGCGACGGGAAGCGCGATAGAGCCACGTGGATCCTACGTGGCGCGGCACCCTCCGGTGGGGCCAGGGGGCGTCGACGGCACGTGATCCGGCGTGCGATGCAGCCGCTCATCTCAGCTACGCGCCTACGTCTCACCTCACCATCGCCCGACTAGATACAACGAACTTGATATACACTGGTGTGTCGAGGCCGTGACTTTTCTCTTCTCATGCACACCACAATCAGGTTTTGATTGTCGATTCCTGCGTTTAGATCAACCTCGATCTTTCAGAGCATCTTCAATAGTTAGAGATAATCTTGCCTCAATATATCTTCTGTCATCTTTAAACAGCATTTTGATAGGCGATCTATAAAGACACTCTCCAATATTTATATTTTATATAATTTTCCTTCAAAGCAGTTTTACGTATATTATAGCGATTAATGTATCACGCCTTGTTTAGCGTCTGCGACGATCTCTTGAAGAGATAATCTGTGCTCTCTCCTCCTCCTCTCTCTTTCATGTATAATTTTATTGACGTGACATAACTAAAAAACGACAATAAATACATTATTAGAGGTGTGAACATGTCGGTTTTCAGATGTCGATTGGGTGATTAACTACGTGACAGGCGCCTGCTGCCGGCGAGACGCGACCCCTGGAGACAACAGACGCTGGCTGAAAGGAGACCGGTCCGGGTGTGATGGGCGTTAATGTCCACGGATGGGTGGGCCCGTGGCATCGATGGCGCAATTAATTAAACTAATTGATGCGTAATTGGTTAATTTAATTCTCTAAGGTTCGTGGGTGCGTGAGTTCAGCTATCTCACCTCGCGCGCGGCAATGCCCTTTGTGATGTTGTGGACCTACACATTTTATTTTCTATAGATTCCAAACATGCCACAAAGTTGGTAGTATAGCTATTGCAGTAGTTCCACGGATAAAATGATGTGCATCACCTATCATGGTCATGGGTCATGGTTTTACACCTTATACCTCAAAAACTACTTGCGTGGAATCTTCCTAAGGACATTTTCTATGTTAACTAATAATATATCGTTGTATAGATAGCGGCGGCGCTGTGGCGGAGCAAAACATTAGAGATGATAGGGGCCTACTATACTATATGGTGTAATTAGATTCAATAAGGAGAGACAAATAGCATCAATTCAAATAAAATCATTTGAAACACAAAGAGGGATACTTGCAATTGTTGGATCATGGGGAGAGACATGACACCTGCCAGTCGCCCTCTCTCTGCCCCTGTGCATAGATGCCATATGTATATAGTCCATAAGCATTCATATTTACAAAGCTAGGGAAATACCCCAGGGGTGTGGCCAACGCTAGTGCAGGTGGGGGTGTCGACTGTCCAATATCGTCATTGCTCACAGACAGAAAACTATGGAAGATGCTTATGCTGACCGTCATACGTATTCATCTCTGTTTCGCCCTAACTCAAAGGCATATGCACGTGCTACATGAAATTTACCCTACCTCCTACGAATCCCTAGCTCCGCCGCTAAAAGATACTATATTGATAAAATACTACTCCCTCCGGTTCAAAATATTTGTCAACGGTCCCATGCATACAGAACTAGAAAACACTAAATCTAAGAAAAAGTTAATGTGAAATGATTATACATATCTCTATTAAATAACATACTACAACTACTTAACATCTTCTAAAGCATTTAAGTAGGGTAGAGAGTAGAAACATCGCAATAACTACACTCTTAAATCCCTCAATGGAGAAATATTTTAAAACGGGGACTCCCGAGATCATAGTCAAACGTTGTGAAAAGTAAACCTTGATAGCGTAGAAGTGATGAGATTGTGAGGTAAGGTGACAAAGATAACGAGACCAATAGTGTATTTTTAGAAGCAACGACCAAATTATATATGTAATAAACTCAGCAGTGTAACTTGGTGCATGCAACAACTTGGACGATTTTGATCGTGACCTTGTTTTCTGACTTGTTCAATCAAGATTACGCAGATGAGGTAACTAGCGAACTCCACCGATTCATTCACCCATTTCCTCGTCGTTTTAGCAATAAACACGTATAAAAACACAAAGATGACATCTCCCAAGCCAGATTTTTTTAATCACACTTCGCACTCATTTGCATCAAATATCTTTACCCTCTAATTTTTGCCACAGTACAGCAGCAACTACAATTTGAAGTCGTCGATTATAATAGAATCCCCACGCAAACCACAACTAAATGCAGAAGGAGAAATTAGCCAAATAGATTAAAAAAACCACAACAATCCGAGTAGAATTGCGCACCTTGTAGCGAGCGGATGGATGCGAAGATCCAGGGGCGGGGCGGAGGAGGACCCACTGGCCATACGTGCCGCCGCGACACCTTCCGGTGGGGCCAGGGGGCGTCGACGGCACGTGGTCCGGCGTGCGATGCTGCGGCCCAGCGCGCAGCCAGCGACGGGACGGGGGACACCTGAGCGATGCAGCCGCGCGCGCCTCAAAGCTCCACCATCGCTCATCTCAGCTACACGCCTAGGTCATCTGTTTCTTCTATAGATACAACGAACTTGATACCACAATCAGGTTTTGGTTGTCGATTCCTGCGATACTGATGTATCTGGCCACGTGGGCTGCGAGAGGGTAAAAGCAACTCTACCTGTATATACATAGACGTTCCGGGTGTTATCTTAGCCACCCAAAGTGCTTTGAGATTTGTAAAAAACATTACAACAATTGGAAGATAAGATGGAGATTTGAAATTTGAAAGTTCAAGACACATTTAATAGTTTGGATAGTGCATAAACGTCCATATACACGTGGAAAAAAAAAGAAAAACCATAGTTATCAATTCTATTTTGAGGGTCATTCCAATTTGCCTTTTGGTATGAAATACGCTGGTATCGGTCCGTTCCGGATTTTAATATAACAATACATATTTCTTTATAAATATATATATAATTATATGCACACATAATTTTACTTAGAATCTCACTTCAAATACATAACCATAGAATAGAAATGACATACAGTCCAATTACTTCGTAACTACCAAGGTAATTACATATATATTTATGAAGAAATATATATACCGTTCCCTGTCTATATCGGAGTAAATCTGGAGAATTTGATGTGCCGTTCGCGCAAGATTCGATGCGGACTCTTCTCAGGAGGTGATCGATCGAAGCAGGGGAGGGGTGAAACGAGCGTTTGGATCTACCTCGATCTCGCATGTCGGTTTTCAGATGTCGATTGGGTGGTTAATTACGTGACAGCCGCCTGCTGCCGGCGAGACGCGACCCCTGGAGACAACAGACGCTGGCTGAAAGGAGACCGGCCCGGGTGTGATGGGCGTTAGATTAATGTCCACGGATGGGTGGGCCCGTGGCATCGATGGCGCAATTTATTAACCTAATTAATGAGTAATTGGTGAATTTAATTATCTTTCTCTAGGTTCGTGGGTGCGTGAGTTCAGCTATATCTCGTCATCTCGCCCGCGGCAAGGCCCTATGTGCTGTGAATTTTTTTTTATTTAATTCTTTTTTAAATTTTATTTTAAAGTTAAAAACTTTATTTTCAATTCTGACCTCTTTGATCACGTCACCTTCCATAACGTAAAAAAACAACACTGTCACGCCATCAGTAGCGGCATGGCCAAATGTGCCACGCAAGCCCTGGGCCACGCGTCGTACCAACGTGGAGCATACGTGGCATGTGTCACGCTATATCCCATTGCGTGACAAGTCTTTCTTGTCACGTCTTTGTATATGGCGTGATAGGGCCCGATACGGAGGAGGCGTTCGGACTGTCCGATCGGAATCGGACGGTCTGAACAGACGAAGATATTCGGATGGTCCGAACGTACCCTTTGTCACGCCGTGTAGCACGGCATGACAGTAGACTATGTCACATCATCCATATTGGCGTGATAGGGACTAATTCCAGTTGGTTTGTAAATTATGACAATTATTCCATTTGGATTTATGGATTTGGAACCATTGGTAAGATGATAACAAAGTGACTTCCTTTTGAAAGATCGAAAACAATTGAAGGTACGGTGATACATAACACCATGTACGTTCCAAACATGCCACAAAGTTGGTAGTATAGCTATTGCAGTAGTTCACGGATAAAATAGAGATGTGTATCGTATCATGGTGATTTTTTTAAATAATCATTATTTTATTTAAAAATACAGTAATATATTTATCTTTTTTATTTTATGGGAATAATATTATGTCACTCCACCGTTGGATAACTTGGGTCTAGTCGCTCAACCACAGAGCAACTTGGATCAGTCGTCCAACGGTCCAGCGATACGTGGACTCATTGCCCTGTGGTTGAGCAACGTAGAATAGTTGCTTAATGGTGTAGCAACTAGCCTACTTGTCGCTCTACCAATGGACAATTTAAAATAATAACATTAATTTTTTAATAATCTGATGGAAATAATTGTGGAAGAATAAATAGCAATTTTTGTAGATAATAAATTTTGAAAATCCTGTTTGTAGGTTGTGAATTTTTTTGGAAATAAAAGGGCGGTGATAAGGTTGGTTGGTCCTTTTGTGATTTTCGCAGATTCTCAAGGATACGAAATATGTTAGACTCGCAATAATATTTTGTGACTGTCGTATGATGTAGTATTGTGGATAATTTCTAAAGAATTTTTTGAGGACGATTGAGGTAGCAATGAATCATATGTAGAAAGGTAAGTGATTGTTGCAAAGAGACATGGTTACGGCGTAACGGGAAACAAAATAGTGTTGTGATTTTATTACAAGCTGCCTGTGGTCACGGTGTGCATGCAAAAAAGAAATATCGAAACACGAGCCAAACATAATAATAGTTGTACATGAGGCTTGCATAGTAATAGTTGTACTATAAAAAATAAATATGGAAATACTAGGCTAGCATAATAATAGTTGAGTTCTCCCCGCACAACGAAGACCCCCTACTAGCCGCCCGCTACACCACCCGCAGCACCTCCTCCGTCATCGCCACATCCCACCCCCCCCCGGTCCGTGCCCGCCCGTAACGCTCCTCTTGGGCTTCCTCAGCGCGGGGTGTCGGGGCCCCGACAGGGTGAAGCGGTCAGGTGCCCTGCTAACCAGTGGTCCCAAGGCCTGTGGGGTCGACTACACCGTGGCCTACATACCCACTGGGGCACCGCCGAGCTACGACCCGGAAAGAACCTCAATGGGTAGGGGTTGAGGTGCTCCCCTGACCTCCCCTGGGTCTTCCGCGAAGAAGACGGCCACGTCCTCATGCGGGGAGAGCTGAACTCCTAGCTAGGGCGCGAAACCTGCAGGACAAATTATATTTATACGTGGGCCATATGATGGCCCAAAACAAACCTGATGAGATGAAACGTACCTTCGGTGTGGTCCATGGTGCATGCCCAATGGTCATACCCGCCGTACCCACTGCCGGGGAGGAACGGATATTGCCCTGACGTTGTCGGGTAGGGCTCCAAGAATGACAGTGGGGGTGGGTAGCCACGTGCCAACCCTGACACTCCGGCCTAGCCCGGCGACGGCGGGGGTGGGTAGCCATGTGCCCAGCCTAACACTCCAGCCTGATTAGGCGCTGACAAGCCACGTGCATGTGCAGGCGCTGGTTGGGCTGCAGGATGTGGCAGTCTTGGCGTAGGCGCCGATGTGGCCACCTCTGCAACCATCCTGCATGACGCTAGGGCCACGGCACGCCTCGTCCCTGAGTAGACATGACGGGCAAACTACAGTAGCTCATCGCGCGCCACCTCCGCACCGCAGGCGATCCTATCCAAGATCGACCAGGAGTCCCTCACCATCACAACGTTGATGTCCGTCTGCAAGGAGTACATGAAAGCATCAAACTTGTAATTGAGGTAACTGTACTCAGACATTTTGAAACACGAGAATACGTACCACGAAGTGCACATTCCGCGCGAAGTGTTGAGGGTACGCGTCAGTCCGTGCTGGTATGTGAGTGGGGGGAGGGTCGATGACACGCACCAGCCTGGTACATGTCTACGGAGCGTACCAGCGTAGATACTCGTCATACGCACTGGGATCGTACGGGACGCCCTCCTGCATGCAGTCCTCGAGGACCTACACCACTCCGCTAGCCACGACGCCATCTTCATCGCCTAGTCTGTCCTGCTCCCACCCCTCCTACTATGCCTGTGAAACGTACCACTGCAATTAGAAGCCATTGTAACATAACTGAGAAAAAAATGTGGATATGTGCTGTGTGTAACTCACACGTGGACCGAGTCGAGCACCCGACGCTCGACGGGAACTAGAACAACTTGGCGAAGGCCGAACTAGCGCATCACCCTATGCACCGCGTAGTCCTCGACGAACACGCCGAAGACCAACTTCTTCCACGTCAGCCAGTACGCCTGGTCACACCAACACAACGAGGACAACCCATAGGGAGTGCGATGTAACACCCTGGTTTTTCTAAGCCTTTTTGGAAATTTGTAAAATAAAAAGAACCATTTGGTTTTATTGAAATTCCAAAGCTTAATCGGAGTTTTTAGAATTTGGAGTGTTTAAAATGACTAAAATAAACTTCAACTAATCCTAAAGTTTGGTTCTTTGGAGCTGTTAGAGCTCTTGTGTTGAAATCCCTCACCTCAGCTTGTTCTGCTCTTCTCTTGGCTCAGCCCTTTCTCTCTAGGCTTTCCTCTTGTTTGGACTTTCTTTTTTTGTCCAGACCTCCCCTTCTGTTCACCTCTGGTGTTGTTCTTCTTCTTGTCCATTCGGATCTTCCCTTTTCTTTGGAAATCTCTCTCTGTTGAGATCTCCCCTCGACTCTGACCACTCTAATGGTCATCTTCGTGATCTGTTGTAATGATTACCCTTCGGGTCTAGATCACCCTTTTTATCAGGACTTCCCTGTTATAGTTTAGACCCTCCGTGAGGTTTAGACCCATCTTTGTAAATTTAGACCTCCTTTGAAGTTTAGTTTTCCCTTGTAGCTAGTCCTCCTCTGGGGACTGGACCATCTCTGTGGTTTTGACCCTTCCCTTTTTGTTTGGGTCACAACCACCCTGAGGTGTTCCAACTCAGGTTTCTGTTTCAACCATCCTTGATATTTGAAATTCTAGCTCGAAGTGAATCCTCACCCTCTGAATCTCTTTCTCGTTTAACCTCCTTCCATTCCTTACTCATTTGAACCTCTTTAGGTTCATTGGAATCTTTCCTTGTTCATTGGAACCCCTTTTGGGTTCACTTCAATCCTTCTCAGTTCTTTGGACCTCTCCGTGGCCATCTGAACCTCATTTGGACCTCCCCAGGTCCGTAAGGACCCCCTTTGGCTTCATCCTGATCGTTAAGACCTCCCCTTTGGAAATCTTAACCGTCCAGACCCCCCCCCCTTGTTAGATCTGGTCGTTAAGACCTCTCCTTTGGAGATCTTAACCGTTCAAACCTCCCCCTTGTTAGATCTGGCCGTTAAGACCTCCCCTTTGGAGATCTTAACCGTCCAGACCTCCCCCATTGTTAGATCTGGCTGTTAAGACCTCTCCTTTGGAAATCTTAACCATCCAGACCTCCCCCTTATTAGATCTGGTCGTTAAGACCTCCCCTTTGGAGATATTAACCGTCTAGACCTCCCCCGTTGTTAGATCTGGCCGTTAAGACCTCCTTTTTGGAAATCTTAACCATCCAGACCTCCCCCTTATTAGATCTGGTCGTTAAGACCTCCCCTTTGGAGATCTTAACCGTCCAAACCTCCCTGTTGTTAGATCTGGCCGTTAAGACCTCCCCCTCGGAGATCTTAACCGTCCAGACCTCCTCTTTGTTAGATCTAACCGTTAAGACCTCCCCTTTGAAGATCTTAACCATTCAGACCTCCCCTTTGGAGATCTTAACCGTTCAGACCTTCCCCTTGCGGATCTAACCGTCAAGACCTCCCCTTACTCTCAATCTTGACCGTTGGGATCTCGTTTTGGAGATCTAACCGTTAGGACCTCCCCTTACTCTCAATCTTAACTGTTGGGATCTCGTTTTGGAGATCTAACCATCAGGACCTCCCCGTTGCTCTTGATCTTGACCTTCGGACCTCCCGTGAGAAAGTCTTTTGGACCTCCTGTCAATAGGACCTCCTCACTGTTGTGTCTTTGGACCTCCGGTCCTGTGCTTGGACCTCCCCCGTGGGTGAGGACCTCCCTTGACCTCTGCGGGAGCTCCTCAAAGTCTCTGCAGGACCTCCTCTTACGCTTTGACTGGCCCCATTTGGCAGTCACACTCCTCCTTCTTTATCCTTTGACCGTGTCCTTTGCACATAGGTGTCTCCCCGCATTTAATGCCTGTTGTGTCGCATTAAATACTACCGTCTTTTTTGCAGCAACCGTGCTATCTTTGTGTCACTTCTTGTACTAGCTCCCATCTTTTCCTCACCTGCTCTTGACCCCATGTGCCTGGGACCTCCCAGCAACTCTAGCTTTATAAGTTTGGGCAAGCTCTCTTCCTTTGCCTTTTCCTCATTTTAGCCCTCTGGCTCCCACAGCTTGTTCTCTAGACCTCCCTCAAACCTCCAGACCTCCCTCGACCACCTCTCTGGACCTCTTCCAAATTGCCAAGCTCTTCTGTGGTTTTTGTTTGATGTCTATTTGGAGTTCATTTGAATCCCTTTTTGGTCTTTATTTGATCTTGAGCTGTTTAAACGTGTAGACCTCGACGTCTCTGGTGAGCCCGAGCTGTGTGAAGCAATGGATCTGTAAAGCTTTCAAGCAAGAGGCAAGTTACACTCTTGATCATATTGCACCCATTACTTCACGCTATATATGTTCCATTTTAAATGTTAATGCATGCTTACTTTACTAAGTTATTTCAATACCTGTCTTTAAACTCATAGCTATGCCTGTCTCCTTTGTATGGCCAACATTGAAATTGAACCAAACCTATTGTTACCCTAGATAAAATCTAGTTGATGCAATAGTGTGAACCAGGAGCAATTGTGAAATCTTATGCTTAGCCTTGCTTAGACCAAAAGTGTTTGATTTGGGAAATTTTACCAACATGACCAATGCTGTCAAAATAATTTAAAACCATGACATTAGGTTGTCATAGGGTTTTGCAAAAGCTTTGGAAAGCGAAAGGAAAGGAAAATGGATTTGGACTTGGGCGAATTGGTTTGCTTGGCTGGTGCAATGTTTATGCACGGACTCAATCCTGGGCAAGGTTGAGGTCCAGGGGTTGGTGGTAGTCGCCCAAGTCAGTTGAGGACCGGCCTTTGAGCGTCCCTTTGCTATGCCTATAATGGGCTATGCCTCACCGTACAACCACATGTCTCCAGAATGGGGCGTGGGACCTGGCCAATTAATTTGCAGAATTCCACTGCGGTTGTTCCACTTTGATGTGTGGGAGGTTTTCTAGGGCCTATGGTCTTTTATAACCTATGTTTCCCACTAGCACAAGAGGGGGCACGAATCCGGTGGATTTGCAACCCATCCGGAAGTGAAACCTTAGCGAGGAGGGACTGTGGTGGAACAATGCATTGTAAAGGCCTTGTCATGAACTCTAGACCTTTTACCTTCGGTAGTGAGAGGTGGCATTGACGGATGTCGAGCAAACTAGAGGAATCATGTCGTGTGGGTAAAGTGTACAATCTCTGCAGAGTGAAAACTATTTGGATAACCGTGTCCACGGTCATGGATGTGCTGGCAAAGACCACTCAAAGTTAGATATTGGTTTTGTTTGCAAAAAGGTTTTGGATAAACCAATTTTGGGATGTCTATCCCATGCTTGGGCGGGGAGCCTTGTGTTAGGAGGGTATCCTTCACCATTTGATGATGAATGCTATCCAACTGAAAAATGAAATTTGGTAAATGAATTTTAGTTATTGTATAACTGCCTTGGAACTTAGTATATGTATTTGAAAGAAACTTGGCTTTACACAAATCAACCATATTATGCCTTCCCTTTGATATCCATTATGCATGTCATTCTGTTATTTGACGGGTGTAACTTGCGAGCACGGTTGTTGTGCTCATTCTTGCTTGAAATAATCTTTTGAGCAGGAAGGAAGCCTTATGATGAGCTGTGCAGCGGACCAAGTGGTCTTGGACGATTATGATGCACCCTCCAGCCGATTGCCTGTGGTGTATCGGATGGCCTTTATGTCTATCTTCCACTGTGTTCTGGTTTGTTGGCTTGTATGCCTCCCCTTTGTAAACAACTTTGTTGATATTAATAAAGATCTCGTTGAAGTGTATGCTACCGCTCTTGTATGCTGTGATGAGCTAGCTATTGATCCTTAGGACTAGCTCAGTTGCACAGGGGACCTTGGAGTGCCACTGTCCTCCACGACCACCCTCAGGTCTGGTCGTGAGTGGTCCTGGGGTAGTCTCGGCCCTCCACGACCTCCTCTGGTTGGTCGTGGGAGGTCTTGAGGAGACCTCAGTTCCCCACGACCTCCCCTGAGTTGGCCGTGGGAGGTCTTTGGGGCGCCCCTTGGCTCCACGACCTCCTTAGGGACTCTCCCAGGACCTCCAGGCGGTCCTACCAGACCTCCTGGGCGGTCCTGGAGGACTTCCGAGAGGTCCTGCTGGACCTCCTAGGAGGTCCTGGTGGACTTTCCGGGAGGACTTGGAGAACCTCTTGGGTGAACCTCTGGTCAGGTTGTTGCCTAGGTTTGGAGACCTCCTGGCTTAGCCGCGACAGGACCTCCTGGGTCCTGTTGCAGCTAGGCTTAGAGACCTCTCAGGTCGGGTCGTTACACGCGATGCTCCATCTCCTGAGAAGAGTACGGCTCTCAGCACATGTTGTCAGCGGTGAGGCGGTCGAGCTGCTCGACGAAGTGCTCATACACATGTGTCACCTACACATGTGCAAACTGTTCCCGCGAGCCGTAGATAGTGGTTACAAAGGATGACCCGTAATACGACTAAAGTAAAGATACATGACAATACGTACCCGTCTACAGTACCAAAGGGACCCTGCTGTCGGCCGGTCCACCTCGCCCCCGTGGTACATGTTCGCACGGTACGGACTAGTGTCGAGTAGCACGGGCTATCCGATGGTGAAGCGCTCGAACGACCAAAGCTGCAGCAGCAAGTGGCAACCTGTGAGGATAGAGCTCGGCCTCATCCTATAGCACGCCTCGCACATGCCGCGGTATGTCGTGGTAAGTATGGTAGATCCCCAATTGATCTACAGCTCCTCCCCATCGGCGATGGACCTCGCGTACCGCACGAGGCGAGCGTCGACGAAGTCACCGTGGCTGCTGGTAAATAGTACCTAGCCGAACAGCCACAGCAAGTACGCCTCGAGGTGCTACGACACCTGGTGATCGCTAGGCTCTGAGGCCATCCACTCGACCTGTCCACAAACGAATATTTATTAAGCCAATCATATGGCAAGGATAGTGCATCGCAAAAAATGGAAAATGGATCGCATACGTACCCAAAACTGCGAAAGCCACCTCAGGGGTGGGCCATGCCTCTGTCGTGTTGAGAAGTGGTAGCACGCTGGCGCAGCCTCGACCAGAAGAACCTCATCAAACATGCCCACCAGGTCGTCGCGTCATTCGACAGGCACGTCCGGCAGGGACGCAGCGGCTCCTACGATAGGTAGGCCAAGCAGCACCATGACGTCCTCCAGAGTGGGGCCATCTCCCCGTATGGGAGGTGGAAGGTGTGCGTCTCGGGCCACCACCGGTCCACCAGACAACGACCGATCAAACGGGAATCGTCGTGACCGCTCTGGGCTGGCCTCGACCTCCCTGTCGTCCTCGACCGGAGCGCCGTCCTCATCAGTGGCCTCCACCATCCAAGCGAGTGGTAGAAGGCCGGCCTCGCTCAACCTGCAAAGCACAAAGAAGTAAGTACATAGCACGTACATATGATAATGAGAAGTGCCACATTTGGCAGACAAACCTGTCTGTCCAGCGTGAGTCTAGTCGCCATGTCCGTTGGGGTGTCCGCGTACGGACCACCCCTAATCGATCGCCTCGTCCACCTTACGACGATGCGGAGACACTGACGATTGGCGAGTCTTTGTCGCGTCGACGGCCGGTCCAAAGAGCGTAAGGCGATCCGAACCACCTAGGTTGCGAGCCATACCTGCAAATCAATTTCAAGTTAGCAATTATGATATAATTAGTGGTTTAATTATTTATAGCGTAGCTCCGAAAATTTCAAAAATTTAGTTGTATTCTTCTATAAACCGCATATTCCTCAACATATATAGCCATAGCCGCATTTTGGTTTTAGGGTTTACGGTTTAGGGGTTAGGGTTAGGGTATGGGGTTAAGATGTTACGGTTCGGGTTAGGGTATATCCACAGCCGCATTACGACTATTAACAACTAAATTCGCGTTAGTTCTACGACTACACTATTTACAACGATTAACAATATACGACGTACCTACCGTGATTTTAGTTGCTAACCTACCGTGGTTTTAGTTGCTAACCTACGACTACACTATTTTCACTTATTAACAAAATACCACTACACATCTAATGATTTTAGTTGCTAACCTACACTATTTACGACTACTCTATCTGCTAACCTATTTACGATTACACTATTTGCTAACCTATACTATATGCTAACATATTTGCTAACCTATTTACGACTACACTATTTGCTAACCTATAGTATTTACAACTACACATCTAATGATTTTAGTTACTAACCTACACTATTTATGAGTATTTACGATTACTCTATCTGCTAACCTATACGACTACACTATTTGCTAACCTACATTATTTACGACTACACTATATGCTAACATATTTGCTAACCTATTTACGACTACACTATTTGCTAACATACACTATTTACGACCACACTATTTGCTAGCCTACTATGGTTTTGAAAACAAATCTACAAAGAAATGTAGGAGACTTACTGTCGTAGATGAGCAGACCTCTCCTCCTCTCTTTCCCTCCATCTGCTCTCCTCCTCTCTTTCCCTCCCTCTTTTCCTCTTCCTCTCTCCTCCTCTTTTTTTCCCTCTTCCTCGCCTCTGGTTCTGCCCGACAAAGATAAATGGCGATGGCGCCGCACACACACGCGATATAAGCCCCTAGTCTCTCAACCATTGAGCGACTAGGGGCTATAAGTCAAAGCGACAGTCGCTCCACCGTTGGGCGATAACGCCACGTGTCGCCTGACGGTTGGGCAACTTGGATCAGTTGCCAATGGTTGAGCGACTAGACCTAAGTCGCCCAACGGTGCAATGATAAAGTATTATTTCTGTAAAATAAAAAAGGCATGTATATTACTGTATTTCTAAATAAAATAATGATTATTTTAAAAAACTTCTATCATGGTCGTGGGTCGCAAAGTTGGTAGTATAGCTATTGCAGTAGCTCCCTGGATAAAATGGAGATGTGTATCATCTACCAATCATGGTCGTGGGTCATGGCGTTACACCTTATACCTCAAAAACTATTTGCATGGAATCTTCGTAAGGACATCTTGTATTACGTATACATTTGTGTTACGATTATGTTAACTAATAATATAGCGTTGCGTAGATAGTGGTGCTGTGGCGGAGCCAAAAAAAAATAGAGATGATAGGGGCTAAATATACTATGCGGTGTAATTAGATTGGAGCCAAATAGCATCAAATCAGATAAAATTATTTGGAACACAAAAAGGTAAACTTGCAATTATTGGATATGAGGGGAGCCATGACTGCCATATGTATATAGTCCATAAGCATTCATATTTACAATGCTAGGGAAATACCCCATGGTGTGGCCAACGCTAGTGCAGGTAGGGTGTCGGCTGTCCAATATCGTCATTGCTCACAGACAGAAGACTATAGAAGATGCTCATGCTGGTCGTCATACGTATTCATCTCTGTTTCGCCCTAACTCCAAGGCATGTGCATGTGCATGTGCTTCATGAAACATAGCCCTACCTCCACCGCTGAAAGATACTATATTGATAAAACATTACTAGCTCCCTCCGCTTCACAATATTTGTCAACAGTTTACTATACACACAGACATAGAAAACACTAAATCTAATAAAAAGTTAATGTGAAATGATCATACATACCTATATTAAATATTACAACCACTTAACATCTTTCAAAGCAATAAATAGAGATAGAGAATAGAAATATCGCAATAACTATACTCTTATTGAAATCCCTCAATAGATAAATATTTTGACACGGAGACTCCCAACACCATAGACAAACGTCGTGAAAGGTAAACCATGATAGCGTAGGAGTGATGAGATTGTGATGTAAGGTGACAAAGATAACGAGACCAATAGTGTATTTTTCGAAGCAACGACCAAATTATATATGTAATAAACTCAGCAGTGTAACTTGGTGCATGCAAACAACTTGGACGATTTTGATCGTGACCTTGTTTCTTGACTTGTTCAATCAAGATTACGCAGATGAAGTAACCAGCGAACTCCGCCGACTGGATGGCTTCAATATGATGCGCACATGACCCTAAATGGCACGACACATGTCAAGCATTCTCCACTGTCACACAGAAATGACAAGCTATGTTGTTTTTCTAGATGCGCACATGGCACTAAATGGCACGACACATGTCGAGCATTCTCCACTGTCACACAGAAATGACAAGCTATGTTGTTTTTCTAGTAGTCATGCATGTCGACATATTGGAGCAGATAATTAGCTCGCTAACGACACAGTTATCGCAAATAGTATTTGGACGCGATTATTGATCAGACGAACGATCCGAATGCTAGTGTCATACGTTGCGCATTATCGTTCGATTTGGCGCTATAGGATTCCGTCGTCCGATCTCAACGCGTTTTTTTCTCCCCCTCGAAACAAGCAAAAAGGAATCCAATGTAACATCCGCACCCTCCCGAGATAACAAAAAAAAACTCCTCCGCCCGATCTTGCTCGCCCATGAGATTCGAAGTTCCTCCTTTGAAAAAGGATCGGGAAAAATAACATATTCTCATAGAAATTGCATGGAAACCATCAGTATAGAACCTAGTTGTGCTTTAAAACTAATTCAAATATCTCAATCAAACAAATTTCGATGTTACAACATTGCAACATTCGAAAAAAATAGTGGCAACATCCGAAAATAATTATTGCAACATCAAAAAATTTTTGCAACATTTAAACCTAATTTATGAAACATTTAAAAATAATAGTGGAAACATCCGAAAATAATTGTTGCAATATCAAGAAATTTGCAACATTTAAACCTAATTTATGAAACATTTTAATTTCATGTGTGCAACAATTGACAACAATAGTTGCAACATCGAGAAATTCTTGATGAAAAAAAATCCATTTGAAGAAATTGTTGAAACATCTAAAATCACTCATTGCAACAGAATAAACCTTATAGCTACAACAAACACCAACGCGAGTCGTGAGAACCCAATAGGACCTCTTCAAAAACGCCTTCTGCAGAGGCACGGTGTCCGCCGCCGGTGTCGCTCATGAGGATGAGGACGTTCTTGGCGCGGTTGACACCGCGTTGGATGAGCTCGACGGTGCTCTCCTCCTCCTCCCAGAAAGGCTCGTCCTCCTCAAGCCCGCAAAGCGAGGTGGCTGAGACCAACAAGGACACACCCTCCCTACAGGCACGGCTGGCGGAGGAGAGCTCGCCGCATAGGAGAGGCTCTTGTGGAACCTGCGCTTCATCCGCTAGTGGTGGTGGTAGGCCGTCACGCTCTCCAGCACCGCCTCTTGGATCGACCGCTAAGAGAGAGAGAGAGGACGAGTGGGGCTATGGCTTCTCTCTTGCGGTGGGGGAGGAGGGGAGGTGAGTGGGCAGGGGATGGAGGTAGAAGATGGGAAGGAAATGGATGTGTTGGTTGGAGACAGGGGAATGGATATGCTGGTTGAAACAGGAGTGGAGTTGGGTGGATAAGGCTTGAATGAGTGGATAGAGGCGAGCCACGTAGCATTCAGAGCCTAGCTATTCAATTGGACATCAGGATCCAAGCGTTATCTATAGTATTTATTGAGTTGCATATACCAACAAATTCACCCAAAAGCTAAAGCTAATGTGGAAAGACGGACACTTCACTTATATTTCAACACTCCCCTTACGTGTAGGCTCCCTTAGGCCTAAGACGTGGAATAGAAGTGAGTTACAAATATTTTTTTCTTTAATTACGCTAACCGGGTCTTGAACTCAAGACCTCTTGGCTCTGACACCATATTGATTGCATATACCAACCAATTCACTCAAAAGCTTAAGCTGATGAGAAAAGACAGACAATTCATTTATACTTCAACAATATTAGGTAAAACATGTACCCTGTTTCGAGATGAGAATATATGTGTTAAGAAACCTGGGCCCAAACCTTGCAGACCTGGCCTATGATGGGCTCCTCATCCATTTGTAAACTATATATATAGAGGGGAACCCCAACCATTGTACGTGTTTTTGAGAAGAGAAATAAAGAGAAGAAAGAAATCTCCCATATCTTTGTGTTCAATCTACTATTCTGTACTTATGTTCTTGTGTGCGATTCTACGCTTGTCTAGGAGGTGATCGCTTGGACTAGACTCGCCAGCGATAGTTCATCAACACGTTATCAACACAATCGACTCCGGCCCACCTCTAGGCCTACTCTACTCGGATCGAAAGGTAACCGTCATAGCGCGACGCTCGTAGATCGAATCGTATTTTCTAGATCGCTTTCAATTTCGCAAATTTGGCTTTCTAGATTATTCCTATGGTGCAAATCCGCTCTAATCTACCGCAAGCCGACTTGAAGTCGCTGGCCAAGCCAATCGGTAGATTACATGAAAAGAGTAGAAGATGATTGCACTATTTATGGAAGAACAGTAAAGAAAAAATGGCCGACGAGCCCGTATGGTCGCTGCCGTCATGGTCGACATGCCGCCACAAGACGTTTGCTCTGCTGCGTCGCCGCATATCGGCACCATGGCGCTGCGCCACCGGCCGTCGACTTTCTTCTGCTCTCTCATGCACAGCATCGTCCGCATCTCGCATAGGCCAGCGCCAAAGGCGCACTGATCTCCCCACCGGGCTAAATTCCGTGTCGCATGTGCGTCGCCTCGCACGGGCACGCCACGCGCTGGCCGTCATGCTATCGCTCGCCGCAGACACCAGCGCCGTTTTTAACCCGTCGCCCAGCCGCCTCGTGCCTCTCACGGCCGGCCGCCGCCTCTGCATAAGCGCCCATTCTTGCCTCACCGAGTGCCCACTGCATGGGGTGAGGCCCTCCACCGCCTTTGTAAATAGTTGTAAATAGGGGTGGGGAACCCTCCTTGACATGGGTTGAATGGGCCTTAAGGGCATGACCCATAACCGGGCCCGGGGAAGAGAAAAAAAGGGGCTTGGTTGGAATGGAATTCCGAAAAAAGAAAAATGGAAAACCCAAAAAGAAAAGAAACACTTGCAAAAGGGCCCTTGGTTTTTTTTGAAAATTGCACGAAAAAATTTCTTAGAATTGAAATTTAGCGGTTTAGCCATTGGAAATTGTAGAATTCTCTGAAAATTCATATTCCAGCAGAAAAGGGCCTCAGGAATTCAATTTTTGAATAATTTTGAACTTTTGAAGCATGTTTAACTTTGTTATTATTATCTCTATGTAATTTATATATTGTATTTACTGTTTTGATTATCTGTGATTGTTTATATTGCTTTTAATCACTGAAAATAGCAATAAATCATGAAAAATGCATAGAAAAATATGAAAATATTATGAGAGTTTTGCAACCATTTTGTACAAATTACCAATAGTAATCTTATGAAATCTTTGTATAAATATGCAGATGACTGGCATCACGAACCGGGAGTTCGAAGAGCTAGCCCAGCATGACCAGAATTACTTGACTTGGGCATCAGACGTCGAGATAGTACTTGGGGGCAAGAAGCTCCGTGCGGATATCGGATTTGGCACCTTGCAGGATGCCAATCCAACTGCTGAGAAAAATGATCAGGCACTTCACTTCCTCCGACACCATCTCTGCCTAATGCTCAAGAATGAGTATATAGTGGAGAAGAACGCACTAGCTTTGTGGACAACCTTGAAGAAGCGGTTCGAGAAGCTGAAGTACACCATTCTTTCTCGGGCAGAGTAGGAATGGACTGACTATGTTTTGCTGACTATAAGACCAGGGGGGTACAATTCTGCCTTGCACAGAATTTGTACCAGTCTTCAACTCTGTGGTAAGGTAACCACGGATGAGCAGAAGATTGAGAAGACTCTCTCTACCTTTCACCCGAATGCGGTGCAATCCGTACGCAACTATCGTCAAGATGGCTACAAGGAGTATGCCGAACTAATTGACATCATGCAAGTTGCGGAAGCTCAAGATGATGTTCTAAGGAAGAACTACATCACACAGCCACCTAGTAGCAATGTTGGCTATGAAGCCAATGCGAGCAACTATAAGGTGGGGAAGTCTCACTCAAAGGAAAGATGTAAGAAGGGTAAGATCATGGGTTACAAGGCCAAGCCAAATGCTCAAGCCAAGAAGGGCGGACAAAAGAAGTGCAATGACAAGCCATATGGCCAGCAGGACCAAGGATGCTACAAATGTGGCACATGGGGGCATTGGTCATGGGTTTGCCGAGATCACAGCATGTCATTGATGCATTACAGTCTAAGAAGAAGGGCAAAGGACAGCATGAGGCACACCCCGCCATTGCAGGCACTGAGGATCTATAGCCATTGGTTGCACTCATGGATGTGGACAGACCAGTAGTAGCCCCCATCTCCCCTTCTTTGGACATCGCAGCGGCCGCAGCCGTAGTTGCTGAAGAGGAGAAGATGGATACACTACTACAAAACAGGCTATAGTAGGCGCCCATCACGCATTTCGTTCCTTTGGAACCGCTCGTATTAATCTGTCGAGACCTACGGCCGGCGCCGCCACCTTATCGCCGCTTCGAGGCCTATCACGAGCGGTTCTTATTTAGAACCGCTCAGTGATAGTCATTATCACGACGGTTCATTAATAGAACCGTCGTGAACTATCATAAACGGTTCTATTCACAAACCGCTCAGCGATAATCGACCAATCACAAGCGGTTCTCAATAAGAACCGTGCAGCGATAATACACGAATGGTTACGAATAAGAACCGCTGCAGGATAATTAGTTATCCTGCAGCGGTTCTAATTAAGAACCGTTTGTGATATCTCGCTTTCCCTCGCGCAAGACCGCCGCCTGCCGCCGCCGCTCTGGAGGCCTGTGTCACGAGCGGTTCTTTAATAGAACCGTCAGGAATGATCCTGAGCAGTTCTATTAAAAACCGTCTGTGATAGGTGCTATCCTGAGCGGTTCTTAACAAGAACCGTCTCGATTGTTAGGCGAAGCGAAAATTTGAACATAATGGGCGGGCTGCCAAAACTTCGCTTTATATAACCTCCATCTCCTCCTCTCGGTCTCTCCTCCTCCATCTCCTCCTCTGCCATTTCTCCTCCTTTGCCATTTCTCCTCCTCACACCTTGCGCCCGGCCTCACGCCGAGCTTGTCGCCCATGACCTCCGCCGAGCTTGTCGCCCATGCCTCCTCCAACTCGTCCGGCCTCATCGTCACCGCCTCATTGAACCATCACCCCGGCCTCCTCCACCTCGCCCGACCTCGTCATCACTGGCCTCCCACGACCTCGTCGCCTTGGCCTCCTCCACTGTCGCCCGGCCTCCCGACCTCACTCTCTACTCCCCTTTGCTTTGTGATGTGGATTCTTGAGTTGATGCTCTTGTGATGTGGGTGATGCTCTTGTGATGTGTGTAGTTCATGTTGAGTTTTTGGTTTGGGCAAAAATATGGATGCATGGTAGATCGCGCACCGTTCGGTAAAATCATCATAACTTTTGCATACGAACTCCGATTGCGACGTTCTTTGGCTTGTTGGAAAGCTAACAAAAAGCTCAATTCAAAAATCCATAAGTCAAGGTCAAATTCTCTTTGCGAGGCCTCGAAAAAGTGAAAACCCCAAAAAAAGGTCGTTTAGGGCCTCTAAACGGCCTCCGAAGTTTTAGCAACTTTTCGTTTTTTTGCAGAAAAAAGGCTATCACAGACGGTTCTAAACAAGAACCGCTCGTGAAAATCATCATAGACGGTTCTAAACAAGAACCGCTGCGTGATATAACCTTCCTGCAGCGGTTTTAATGAAAACCGCTCAGTGATATTCTCGATCACGAGCGGTTTTGATGAAAACCGTGCGTGATAATAGCTTCCTGCACGGTTTCAACACAAAACCGCTCAGCGATAGTGCGATATCGAGCGGTTTTGAACCGTCAGGATAACCGCTGCTATCACTGACCAACAAATATAGGCGGTTGGAAACTGTTCGTGATGACGATTCCAACCGCCTGCGATGAGGCTTCTGTAGTAGTGATATGGAATAGATTCAGGCAGAAGTTTCTTCGCACTTCGCTGATTTGATCTAGTGCACGCATTGTACTTAGATTTTTTTAGTCATTTGCATTTTATGGTTGTGATGGAACATTGAATTATTGAATAATGGCTGTAAGCTCTAAGAGAGAAAAGCATTAAATTCTTATGTTGAGCCCTGCAAGGCTTATTTTCCCGTATTAATAGTAGCAAGTTATGTTCTATTTCTAGAGTATTTTATTTATGTGTGGATTGCTTCCTACCTCATATTAATAAATACTTTATATCAAAACATGTGTGGCGCCCTATGAAGGAAGTGTGATTAGCGAATAGCGGCACAACGAATACTATCTTGAGAGAGACGAAATTTTTTCAGTTGATCAGCAAAATGCTTGTAGTTTTACGACAATTGCAGTCAACGATACTTGTATAATAGTCTCAAGAAGAGCCACAATTATACTCCTAATGAGCACAACTTTGGTCATTGAAGAAACCTTGTTGTACCCAGAATCGACTAGAACTCTCCTAAGTTTTAAGGATATTCGCGCTAACGGTTTGCATGTAGAGACTGAAGAAGAGTATGGTAAGGAATATCTCCTCGTTACAAAGCATGAAGAAAGTGAAAAAGGGGCATTAGAACGACTAACTTCATATAAAAGTGGGCTATATTACACTAATATTAAGACACCTGTGACCTATATTGTCTTGAAAACCACATTTAGAAGCTTTGAACTTTTCTGTCACTAGCATGATAGATTAGGTCACCCCAGTCTTAGGATGATGAGAAATATAATTAATAATTCTCAGGGATATAATATCAATATAAAGAATTTTCCGAATCCAGAAGATTTTGTGTGCTCCGCATGTGCCACCAGAAAATTAATTACTAGACGTTCTACTCTAAAAGTGGAGGATGAAATCTCTGCATTCTTGGACTGTATCCAAGGAGACATTTGTGGTCCTATATAGCCCCTGTCAGGGCCATTTAGGTACTTTATGGTGTTCATCGATGCTTTTTCGAAATGGTCGCACATATGTTTATTGTCTACAAAAAAAACCATGCTTTTGCAAAGCTGATCTTGCAGATAATTAAAATTAAGAATAATTTCCCTGATCATCATGCGAAGTCCATCAGAATGGAAAACGCTGAAGAATTCACTGCGAAGGCATTTGATGATTATTGTATGGCAATAGGAATTACCGTTGAGCATTCCGTACTACATGTCCACACCCAGAATGGACTAGCAGAGGCATTAATTAAAAGAATTAAATTTATTGACCGATCACTTTTACAGAATTATAATATACCAACTACATGTTGGGGACACACAGTTCTGCACGCAGCAACTATTATCAATTTTAGACCATCGACATATAACATCCATTCATCTATGCTATTATCTCGAGAGTCAGCACTGAAAATTTCTCATCTTTGAAGATTTGGTTGCAAGGTTTATGTACCTATACCACCACCATAGTGAACTACAATAGGTCCTCTTCGAAAATCTAGGATATACGTTGGTTATGAGATAACATCCATAATCAGATATTTGGACACCATGTCTGGAGATTTGCATACAGTCCGCTTCGCTGATAGCATATTTGATGAGGATAGTTTCCCGTCATTAGGGGGAGAAAATCAACCGCTTAATGAAAAATGTTAGAAAATAATGTGGCAAGCCACGAGAATCTATGCACATGACCCGCACACTCATGAAGCAAATAGAGAAATCTATAAGATAATTGATTTGCAAGTATTAGTGAATTAACTGCCTGACTACTTTAGTGATTTGAAGAGCATGACCAAGTCGCATGTGCTTGCACGCAATGCACCGGAGAGGGTTGAAATACCAAAGAAAATTGAAGGTACCCCTAATCCCGTCCAGAGGCCTCATAATAAAAGGACAAGAACTCCAGCCCCTCGAATCCCAAGTAACTGGGGGCACCTGGCGAAAAAAGATAAGGACTTGATACAACTGATCACTAAAGTTCCCTAGAACCAGAAGGGGAGCCAGTTGAGACCTGGCACTAGTATGTAACCTTCAGTAAAAGGCATACTGGATTTGAACATCCTATAGAGGGAGACATCAGCATGGATGTGCACACACACATTAAAGCTGAAAAACTAAAGGGACTTGCCCCCATAATTGGAAACAGCAGTAAGCAAGTAGAAGCATTAAAAGAATCACCCCATGAAGAAATAGCTATAAACTATGTGACCACGGGAGAATCTATGAATAGGACAATAGCCAATGTCGATATTTATTTTGCAAGGAAAATTACCACAATCATCGATATTGATCCAGAGCCTGCATCGCTCGCTGAATGTAAGAAAGATCAGATTGGAAGAAGGCAATAGCGACTGAATTATTATCTCTGAATAAAAAAAGTGGTGTTTAGGACTGTAAGCCATACACCTCCCCATGTGCACCCTGTAGGGCATAAGTGGGTATTTGTTCGAAAGAGAAATGGAAATAATGAAGTTGTAAAATATAAAGCAAGGCTCGTTGCACAAGGTTTCACTCAACGACCAGGAGTTGATTATAAATAAACCTATTCCCGATCATGGGCGGAACTACTTTTAGATATTTAATCTCAATGGTAGTAAACTTGAATTTAGAAATGAAATTGATGGATGTGGTAACTGCATACCTTTATGGAAACTTGGATTCAGGCATTTATATGAAGGTACCGGAAGGTATCCCTGTCCTGAACCAAGGCAGAACAAATAGAAATATGTACAGTGTGCAACTCATAAAGTCACTGTACGGACTTAAGCAATTAGGCAGAATATGGTATAATCGCTTAAACGACTTTCTATGCAAGAAAGGCTACACGAACAATGAGGATTGTCCCTATGTATTTATACGACGATCCCAGGATGGATTTTGAATATTCTTAGTGTATATAGATGATCTAAATATCATCGAGACCCTAGAAGATATTAAGAAAGCAAGCTCTTACCTAGAATCAGAGTTTGAAACGAAAGATTTGGGTAAAACTAAATATTGCCTAGACTTGCAGCTTGAGCATGCCCCTGAAGGGATATTAATGCATCAGTCAACCTACATTCAAAAGGTGTTAGAAAGGTTCGGCTTTGAAAATGCATACCCTTCGAAAAGTGCTGATGGTTGGAAGATCTTTGCAGCATGACAAGGATCTGTACAGACCTAGAGAAGAGGGAGGAAGGGGAAGTCTTGGGACCAGAATTCCCTTACTTGAGTGCAGTAAGAGCACTCATGTATTTAGCAAACTGTACTACATCAGACATTGCATTTACCATAAACCTATTAGCAAGGTATAGTGCAAAACCTACCAAAAGGCATTAGCAGAGAATGAAGGATATCTTCCGATACCTCCAAGGAAGCAAAGACCTTAGTCTGTTCTATAGAAAGAACCAAGACCTAACTATGACTGGCTATGCATATGCCAGGTACCTATTGGACCTGCATACAGCCAAGTCACAAACATGATATGTATTCCTATATGGTGGAATTGCAATTTTATGAAAATCGTCTAAGCAAAGTCTTGTATCAACTTCGACGAACCACTCAGAAATCATAGCACTATACGAGGCCTCGTGAGAATGTTCTGGGCTTCGGCGGATGATTCACCACATCCAGCAGTCGTGTAGATTGATTACCGCGTAAACCCCCATTATTATCTATGAAGATAATGCAGCTTGTGTTGCACAAGTGCAGATGGGTTATGTGAAGAGTCAACTCACAAAGCATATCAACCCCAAGTTCTTCTATGCTCATGAATTGCTAAAGATGGATGAAATTAAAGTACTGCATACTAAGTCATGTGAAAATCTTGCATATTTATTCACCAAGTCACTTCCAGCATCTAGCTTTGAAAGGTGCATACGTGGAATTGGAATGATGGGACTTAAAGAAGTGTAGAATTCAGGGGGAGAATCTTCATAAACTCATTATTGAAACTTGATCACAAAAATCGAGTACCCAAAGAGTAAATCCTGGAGATTAAATGAAATTGGGTGGATTGTACTCTTTTTCCCTTGACGAGTTTTCCTGAAGTTTCTCGGCTAAGGTTTTTAATGAGGCAATTCGTGCATCACAGCAGAACGTGTTTCATATACTCTTTCTCCAAAATTTTCCCACTGGGTTTTTATGGAGTTTTAATGAGACACGAACATGCCGGATAAGTGCTCAAGGGGGAGTGTTAAGAAACTTAGGAGTGTTAAGAAAGCTAGGCCCAAACCTTGTAGGCCTAGCCCATGATGGGCTCTTCATCCATCTGCAGACTATATATATGGGAGGGGACTCCCAACCATTATACGTGCTTTTGAGAAGAGAAATAAAGAGAAGAAAGAAGTCCCACATATCCCACATATCTTTGTGTTCAATCTACTATTATATATTTGTGTTCTTGTGTGCGATTCTACGCTTGTCTACGGTGTGATCGCTTGGATTGAACTTGCCAATAACGGTTCGTTAACAATATGAACTAGCGTTGTGCCAACTAAGCAACATAGTAGGACATGACAGTTTATTTTTTAGTTATTGAAAAGAAATGAATGATTGATTCATTGAAATTAAACAGTTCAAGAAAGTGGAAAGGATGATCAAAACTTTAAAGTGGTAAGTGGCCTGGAGCTCCATGAATTTTTTTTTAAATAATCTATTTTTTATTCGAAAATACAGCAATAATACCGCTTAATTTTTATTTACAGAAATAATCTCATGTCGCCGCACGGTTGGGTGAATCCGGCAAGTCGCCCAACCGCAGTGCGACACATATTCAAGTCGCCCAATGGAACGGCAATTTAAATGTTCGAGGCGTCGTTGCTTCATGGTATGGCGACTTCTATAGAGTCGCCATACGGGCGAGCGAATTGCTCGCAGCTCAATCAAAGTCGCCCAACCGTATGGCGACTTGGGCACGTGTCGCTCAACCCTTGGGCCAGCACTTCCTACCAAGTCATCCTACGGTTGAGCGACTACACGGTCATATAGAAAGGCAGCACAGATCCCGTCATGGTTTCTTTCACCATTTGCCTCGACGGACAAGCATAGCAGACCGGGAGAGGAGAGAAAGGGGAGAAGGTAGGGAGAGGGAGAAGCAGAGGAGCTCGAGAGAGGGAGACAATAGGAGGAGAGGAGCTTGGGAGAAGTACACAGGGAGGAGCAGAGCTCGGGAGAGGGCGGTTCGGGAGGAGAGGAGCTGTAGACGTGAAAGAGAAAGACGAACAAAGGTAATACTCTTGTTTGTTCTTGTTCTCGGCCGAATGTAGGCGACGTGTAGCTACTTGTTTGTTTACCACGTATATGGGGAATGTATGTCAAGAAATCACTGGTTGCAACGTTTGTAATATTTGTAGTCATGTCGGAGCTCACAAGATTGAAAGTGCATTATGGTGTTGGTACGATTCGTGAAGGTCCGCAAAGTGTTGACCTAAGTGATTTCTAGCAAGTCGATTTGGTACACCCGAACCTGGAGAATGCCCAAATCAGAGATGTTCTACACTGGCTCACCAGAAGCTTCTCCTTGGACCCCGAGGTGTGGAGTGTCGTCATACAAGGGGTTTGGAGTAGGTCTCTCACGCACATTCGGTGGGAGTTGAGCAGAGTGATGTGCACGGTTGCATGGAAGGGATATCTGGAAGGCTGTAGGCGCCGTGGCTATGAGTGCGTGCTACTCGTGCAGCCATGTCTGAAGGTACTCCTTGCAGGCCCTTCCGCGCCTCCGTCGGGTTGGTGGGAGCAACGGTTGTGGTTCATGAAGAAGATGCGGTGGCGATGTTGTGGGCGCAGAAGAGGACGAGGTGGCCGACGTTCGTAAGCGTAAGAGGACGAGGTGGCCAATGTTGCGGAGGCGAAAGAGGAGACGAAGGCAATATCGTGCACGCATGCTCGAAGCGATCCCGAGCGGATCACGGGAGCATGTCCTGACATAATAGTCGCCGATGGAGATTGATGACTTGACTCGGCGGAGGAGGAAGCTTTAGAAGAGGATGGTGATAACTCTTCCGAGGAGGATTTAAGGTCCCATCCGCGAGGATGGAATAGGTGGACGTTGAGGGTCTTCTTTGTGCATGACGAGCATGAATTACCATGGGAGTACAATGGGGCGGAGGTTCGGCTTCATGCAATGTTTGCTGACAAGGGATCACCGCAGGATGCCATTAAGCTGTGGGCCTTATCCATGCAACGGCCGTTTCGTATACTCAAATCCAGCCAGGAGCAGTACACCGTGGTATGCGAGCAAGCTGGGTGTCCTTGGCGTGTGCACGCAAGGAGACCCAAGTATGAGACTCACTGGATTGTCTCGAAGGTGGAACCGCACTCCTACTTGCTCAGTAGTGTTTTGCCGAGACATCGCAACCTGACATCCACCTTCATAGCCAATGTCATGTATGGAGAGATAGTGAAGAAGACGGACCTGGAGGCCAAGCACATCATGGTAGCTATCGAGCAAAAATTCAAGTACAAGATTAGCTACGCGAGGCATGGCGTGCTAAGCAGAAGGCTTTGGAAAGGAGGTTCGGTTCTTTCGAGGCGTCTTACGACAACCTTCCTCGTATGCTCTAGGTCTTTGCAGACAGAACCCGGCACATACATTGCTGTGAAGGATCAGCCACCCAAAAGACCGCCGCTAGATTTTATGGTATTGCAGAGGACCTTCTTAGCATTCGGTCCCTGCATCAATGCATTCGCACATGTTGCCCGTGATATCGATGGACGGGACATTTCTAATCGGAAATACAAGGGCATGATCCTGGATAAAGAATTGGCGTTGATGGCAACAATCGATTCGCCCTTAGCCATTGCTTTAAATCGAAAGTGAGAATTACGATGGTTGTGGTTCCTTCAACATCCGAAGGTGGGAGTAGTTGGGCACGCGTCGATGTCCGCATAATCCATGATAGCCACTCCGAGATGATGAAGGCCATCCGACAACTTCAGAAGACCACGATGAGCCGTTCCTCGGCGGACACGAGGAACAGATGGTGCATTCGCCATCCGGGGCCAACTTCTTCAAGCGATTCAGCAACAGAACCGTTGATGAAGCTGTTCAAGAGGCTTGCTATGCAGAACCAGCAACGTAAATTTGATGCGTTGTGGTAGATGTTGGACGAGCACACCAGGAAGCATGTCGTCGAGAGGAACAAGCGTCCCCTCATTCCTGGGGTGGCACAGCCCGAGCGCCTCACACCACTGCGAGAGCTCGACCCTCCCCATTTGACGCGGAGGACCTCGAGGGACATCGAGTGTTTCTCTCATTGGATTGAGGCCGAGCCATCGGAGAAGTGGTCCTTACTACATGACACGGATGGTGCAAGGTATGGCATAATGACCACTAACCTTGCAGAGGTGTATAACTGGGTTATTAGGGGCCTCCGTTCTCAGCCTCTTGTTGCCATCGTCGAAGGCGTTCTGCATAGTACAATCGGATATTTCAGGGAAAGACATGCAAATGTGGCACTTCATGCAGCCAACCCACAGACACCCTACTGCTTGAAGATTACAGCATACATGCAGGCCAAGAACGAGAAGGCTTAGTCGCACACGGTCTTCGTAATGGGCAATACGGAGCATCGATTCGACGTGATCCTCCGAGACAGAGCCGGATTCGGAACGGCTCGGTCTCTTGTTACCCATGAGGTATGCCTTGGAGACCATGTGAATGAACCTAGCTGCACATGCAATAAGCTAAAGCTCCTTCACAAGCCATGCTCTCATGTCCTCACCGTGTGTGGGACCATCCGCATGGACCCATCGAACTTCGTATCGGAGTACTTCATGAAGGAAAGGGTGCAGCAGGTGTGGTGCGGCAAGCTAAGAGGCTTCAGGGTTATGGGTAACTTCGCCACGTTGGATACTACAAATAGGACTTGGATTCCGGATCTAGACCTGTTGAAAGGGGGGAGGGCCGTCACCAGAGTCGTCGCATTCGTAACGATATGGATGAAGGAGAAGCTACTGTTGGCGGGTAGATCGCGTTCTGGCATTGCGCCGCCAGAAGAACACCTTGTCGAGAACTTGCAAGGCGCATGTCGACATGTAGGAACTTGTATTACAACTGCTAGTATGTTGTAACATGTACTTCAGTCAGTACTTTGGTTCTTGTAAGCAATTGTGGAACTAGTATGTTGTGGAACTAATTGTAACGTGTAATGTGTTCATCGCGGACTTTAATGTACTTCTCGTTCCGTGTCTCCGCTAAGCCATCAAAAGCAAGCCTATATTGCAAGTATGCCTCTTCTAGTGGAATCTCGAAAGAACCATTCGCACCGCCATCGAATCATCCATGTTTTATGGCATCTTCATAATCACAACGAAGGTTCTCGGCATCTTCATAACTTCATCGAGGAGAGACTCCTCACGATCGTAATATCACTTACCTTTCTACTTACCACTCATTACTATCTCAATCGTCCTCACAAAATTCTATAGAAATTTAGCGCACTACAACAATATCTGACGATCAAAAATGTTATTATGAGTCTGACAAATTTCGTACCCTTCATATTCTACGAAAATAACAAACAGACCAACCAACGTTGTCACCACACTTTTATCTTTAAAAAAATAACATCATATAATACGATTTGCTAAATACAATACCTAAAAATTGTAATATATATTTTAACACAATTGTTCCAATTGGATTTGCATAATTCCAGGTGTATGAGCTAAAATCACCCACTGGTTTGGCGACTTGAACTAAGTCGCCCAACCACTGCACGACTTCCTAAACTCGCTCTACAAATGGGCGATTCCAACACGTGTCGCACATCCGTTTGGCGACTAAGTCCACTAACGCTCTAGTCGCCGTTCCATTGGGCGACTTGAATATGTGTTGCACTGCGGTTGGGCGACTTGCCGGACTTGCCCAACCGTGCGGCGACACGAGATTATTTCTGTAAATAAAAATTAAGCGGTATTATTTCTGTATTTTTGAATAAAAAATAGATTATTTTAAAAAAATTCGGAGCTCCACTACATCGATATATCTCTCTTGCGTACGTCAGGACTCAGGAGCATTGTACATGTCTCCTCCGTCCAAACGTGCATGCATCAATGTCGCCGAAGGAAATCAGCTGTGCATGCATGTTCATTCCCTCGCCTTTTCCATGGTTTTATTTTTATTTAACTACCTTTAGATGTCACTGTTAAGTTGCTCATGAATCGTTACATCGTATGTGGAACAGTCGTGCCAATGGGGTCAAGAAGACATGCATTTAACAACCTTTCGATGCTTCCAAAAGGTATCTTAAGTCTCGGTAACATGCACTTCATCGGAAACCACAGTAAGTATATATATAGGCCTTGTTCTTTTCTCTCTCTTTTTTGAGCTAAAAGTATACTACATATGCAGATCGAGTGAGTACATATATAGACCTTGTATATATATATATTAATTGTTCTCCCTTGCTTTTGTTTAAGAGTACTTGTTCTCCCTTGCTCGTTCTGAAGAGTTTTCTATCGATCGAGACTGGTGAGTAGAGATGATTTATGACGAGTCAAATCCGCTATTTAAACTTTGTCACCATCGAATGTGCTAATTGGTGTTATTGTCTCGTCACTGTCATGGCAAGTGGCAACTGCTACTATCAATTCGCTATTGTATTAGCCAGGCTCCTTGTAGATTAGGTTTACTTCGACTCAAAGAACAGTTTTTACCATGACTTGTCATCCATGCTTATTTAATTAGCTATGTAACAGCAGACATAGGAAATCTGATTCGGTAGGTTTGGAGACATACGTACTGCAGCTCTTACCATCAAGATTATAGTTTCCTTCCGCATCACAAAATCAACTGGGAGTACATTTAGTCAAAAACGCTCTCTGGAGGCGAGGTCACGGTCCCTGAGAGCCCCACCCCCTAACCCCCCGCCGGACGTTGCCGCTGCTCCGGCAACGGTGGCGGCACCCCATCCTCCTCTCGAGCTTCCCCTCCCTCCCCCCCCCTCTCCTTCCCCCATCTCTCTTCCAGTTCTAGCTGAGGGAGTGCTGCTGGCAGCGATGCCGCCCGTGGCCGATGCGATGGCGGCGAGCCTCCGACGGTCCCCCGGAGTTGCGGTCTAGTGCGTCCCCCTCCGGAGCTCACGGGTAGCCAGTGTACCCCCTGAAGGCCAGATATAGATATGGCTCCCCCGGTCGCCGAAGTTCTTGGGCCGCCAGCCCCCCCCCCTCCCCCGGTCGCTGGTTGACGCGCCACCCAAGGGCGACCACCACCAGATGCGGGCTCGGGGGTGCCGACGCTAAGGAGTTTCGTCGCGCGGGGAGCCGCCATCCTCACACGCACTGGGAGGAGCCCCATCGCGCAAGGAGCTGCCGCACGGGTCGAGGCACTGCCGGACGTAGCCCTCGGCGTCACAAAAGGTGCGGTGTAGCTCACAGAGCGAGGCCTCAAGGGCGCGCCACTTGGTGCCGCGCTTATCAAAGCGGAGGTGGGAGCAGACCACGCCGGTGATGGTGTCCAACGTGTGCACGCAGGCATCGGCGAGGGGCGGCACTGGCGCGGTTTGATGCGGAGGCTGGGCTCGAACGCCATGAGTGCGCTGATGTTGCCCACCGCTACTCCGAGCTACCGGAGCTGCTCCATCCCTATCGACGATCTGCCTTGCTGACACGAGCACGTATCGTAGCGCCTGCTATCCAGATCACCCTGCCACAACCAGAGAAGTCTCCTCGCCCTTGGCCCCAAAACCCCCGCCCCCGGGATCTTCGTTGTGCGCTCGCCGATTTGGGTGAGGCGGAGGAGAGGAGAAGGAGGATCTCCCATGCTGCTATGTCGGGGGTGCTCTGAATGTACGTTGTGGTCCTGAGGAGTAGCATGTTGGCCGTTGGAAGAGCAAAGGGAAGGGGAGTGTTGTTGGTGGTAGAACCCAAGTAAGGGGCTGTTGCCGTTGAGGTGTCGTCTCGAGGCACAAGAGGACTGCCCCGAAGACCCCGTTTGTAGCAGTTGGTCCAGTCCACCTTGAATGAGTTGCGCGGGTGGAGGGTGAGAGGAGTCGGAGTTGCCGTCTTTCGGTTCTGCATCGTCTACTGTTGTTGCCAAGAGGAAGAACTGCATCCTCACCTATTTCATATGAAGCTCCTTGCTGATGGCCCTGTTGACACATGTGGACCAACCTGCTCCTGCTTCTATTCTTCTATTTCAATTCGGTGTTAGGGCGATCCTCTTCATTGTCCGGTTTTAACTAGTTTGAAGCTCATGTGGGTTGGTTGGGAGGGGTTTGTCTTCTCTTAGCTTTGATGTGTATGCGACAGAGCTAGTTGGTGTTAGGGTGTGGTTAGAGTTTGTCTGCTGGTCTCTCTAGCTTTGGTGATGTTGATTGAGTGTTGCAAGGCGTGTCTCAGTTGTGGGCTCCCTTCTGCCGGGGATTTTTTCCCTATCGAAGTGTATTTTTTTTATTTTATCTTATTTTCTCCTACTTTATCAATGTAAAGAGCAGCTCTCATGCCTCTTCCTTCAAAAACAAAATCAACTGGACAAATTGGGACCTAATAAGGAATTTCAAAGAATGACCGGTCGCAGCACGCAAGTCAACCCGATGAGCTTGCATTGATCTCTCCTTCATCTCTTGCCTAGTTTTTGTGTATCAAAGCAAGACGTACGCAGGAATACATCAGTCTGACCAAGCTCAAGGGGACAAGAAGGATACAAAATTCAGTTTGGAAGAGTATACTAGACTTGCACGGCATACGGATATGGATCAGAATGACGATCCAGGTCTGAATAAACGTGTGTGGCCATCAGAGATTCTGCAGATCTCTCCCTAGGATATGCTGCTTCCGTTCTCTCTTGTTTGTTTATGTCTTAGCTACGCGCGCGTACCACACACATATATTTACCTGACAGCTCCACTTTTTATGAGGAGAAGAAGACGTTGGGGATCCATTATTGCTCGTAGATCGAATCACCTGCTCGGTATAGTCAATAGATCATAAGACACAGCCATTTCGAAAAGGACGAAAGAATGAGACCAAGTGCTGAAAGAAGCATAATTTTTCTGAAGATCCTAAGGGTCATGCACTCATGCATACAGGCATATAGTTAAGAGGCACATAGCCCATTCTTGAGGGCAAAGAGCAAGAAAGATTAAAATCATTAAATTGACGCACGCCCAAATCGCATGCATGCATGTTTTTATGGTCCAAGTGAACTGCATGTACGCATGATATCCCAATATCAGACACACAAGATACACAGAACTTGCAAGCAGCTTATGGCATCAGTTGTTGTTTCCCCAAGTTCATTATTCATACTACGTACATACTTGTACCGCCATGGCCCATTAGTGGAGCTCACGACGGCGACGCGCGGCTTGCTTAATTTTAAATAACCATACGCGCGCTGGTCCTACCTACTGATGTCGAGAAGCTGAGGTTCGACAGGGCGACGTTCCTCTCATCGGTAAGCTTTTCAGTAGCAGTGTAACTAATTAACTCGGAATGATTGATTGGTCAGGGGAAAGAACGAACGACAGCGAGCAGCAGAAGCATCTCTCTCGTCACCTCTTCTGTTCTGCACTGTGCTGTAATGTGACAAATTAAACTAATAGTCAGGAGCTAAAATCTTAAATCTAACCATGGTACGAAGTGCATGTAACAGTGCTACCTAAGCCTAATCACATCCTGGTCTGGTTTCTATCTGGTCGCATCATAGATCTTATCGGATCTAGGCGTGGGCCCGCGGGTGTACAGAGGCCAAGATACCTTGTGTACTGGGTGTCGCTTCCTGATGTTAACGCTTGTCTCGCCACTGGGGACTGGGCTGCCGGTGGAGGGGCCGTGCATTGCTCGAATTGTTCACTTACGCATGACACCATGACCGACCACAACTCTGTCGTTGCAAAAGCTAACCGGAGAGGCAGCTACTCGCCCAGCTCAGGTCACCATTATCGTCGATATCTTACAAAATAAATAGAGAAAACTAACAAAAAATTTATAGGAGAGAATATGACTGCTCTTTGTTGTTATGAACTGACTATTACAGGGAATGTCCTCAACAAAGTAGTAGACTAATCCTAATTATACTAAGCGTAATACTTGTTATGCTGCTGAATCAGACTTGAAACATTAACCTAATGTCGATTGCCGTGCTTCAATCTGATGCAGTCCGATCTAATCTGCTCCGTACTCCCTCTTTAAATAACTGTAGAAGAGGTGACAGTTGTTCCTAGAGAAGGCGCCTGTTGAAAGTGACGCGACTGGTCGGAGCGAGACGTTGGTTGATGAAACATCAACCGTTCGACGGTTGAATGTCTGTGAGACACTTCAACCGTATAGTGGTTGTTGTCAGTGTCTTAGAAACATGAAACGTCGTGTGGTATGGAGCAAATATAATATATATTCTATTCATCACACGGTAAGGAATATACTTAGAGTTAGATCTGGATGCCAGTTCATTGCTTCTATGAGCAGTCATCTGGTCGGAGACTGGGTACAGGACCTCATCCGACCAGGGTATACATTATGTAACCTATGGAATCCTTATGACTACAGGGGTCATTAGCCTGAGGGGTTATGACCATAAAGACATATGGTCTTTTATTATGTATTAAAATAATACATAGATATTGTAATCCTCGTCAGCTAGCCCCCGAACTTTAAATGAACTGGTCGTGTGAACACTTCCTTCCGATGAAGTCATATCGGACAGACCCTCATTTAATCCCATGATATATGAGATGATCTGTATTCACTTTAAAGTTGAGAAACTGCCTTAGGACCCGAAGAGTTTTTCTGCCTGTTGGACTCCAGGTAACTCCCCGATGTAGTTAAAGAATTTGCGGCTATAAAATCCCTTTAGCGCACGGCTTTAGGGTTTTTACACTTCCTGCTTTTCCTTTTCATCTCCTGAGCGAAAAATTGCCTCCGACCTCCTCTTATCAACAACCTTCTACGACCTGCTTTCTTCCTTCATCCAAAACTCAACCATGTCGGATTCTATCACTAACTGGTCGGTTTCTGATTTGAGCGAGAAGAAACTTGAGAGCCTGGAGAAGATCGGATTGCTTCCCGACAAGGATTTGATTTCTTGAAGATTAGCGGCCAGAGAGCATTCTCTGAGCAACGAAGATGGGGAAATCCTTGTTTTCTCGTATATATTGAATACGGATTCAGGTTACCAGTTCACTCTTTCCTCCCGAAGATCTTGGAGCACCATAGAGTCGAATAGGTGAACCTCGCCCCCAATGCCATCGCTAACCTCAACGTTTTCGTCTATCTATGTGAAGCGTACTTGAGAATTGCCACAGATCTGGAGCTCTTTAAGTGCTACTATAGGATGGCGAAGTCGGGGAAGACGACTAGGACGCCTGGAGTGTGCCTTGCGTCTCCACGATGGAAAGGCTGATGAGTACATTCGTGTGTACTCAAAGTCTTCGTGGTCGTCATGTAAAAAAAGCTGGTTCTACATGGCGGTCACTAACAAAGACAGTCTTTACTATACTGGTAAGAAGGCGGTCGAGAATCCAGAGTGGCGCTCCTCCGTGAAGAAGAAGGGGATGGTGGGGAGATGGGTTAAAGCCATCCAACACCTTAGTGTTAGGGGTTTAACCTCTTAGCACGTAGTAAGGTATTTCTCCATGCGCCGGATTAGCCCCCTAAAGTCCCGAGCACATTCGATACTTTGGTATATTAGTCGTGACGACGCGACCAAAGATTCCAATGAGGGTAAGTCCTGAAAGATTCCAACCAGTTTGCTTATCTTGGCCGATTACTTTTGTGATCCTAAAGTCTCTCGTTTATTCTTGCAGCTCTTTCTCTTAATGAGATTAGAAGCCGGATCAAAATGATATGCGCCGGAGAGCCTGGCGATAAGGCTGATTTTCCCTGGATTTTAGCGGAGATTTAAGGTAAAGATATCAGCCACCTTTCATCTTTTGTACGTTTTCTGTAAATCATCTTTGATGCGCAGTCGGTCGGATTGAGGATTAATGAGGCTACCGAAAACTATGAGCCGATTGACGCTCCGACCAGTCCTAGGACCACCCGAGATGGTGGCCTTATAGAGGTAGGTAACTGAACAGAAATGTATATTCTAAATGAAAGATTTTCATCACCTAACTAACTTTGATTGTTAGTTAGGCGGTTGTTGTGGACTCCAATGTGGTCGCTGATGACCTGTTAGTTGCTACTAGAGTAGCTGTTCTGGAGGTCGACGAATCTATACCTTTCGACCCGATGGTCAGGGATCTTCTTATCCTCGATCAACTGGTCGAGAACATTTCTTCTGACCTCCAGTCGGAAGACATGAGGGGTCTAACCAGCCCTACCAGTTCAAAGCCCGAGAAGTTGGTCGAACAGAAGAAAAGGAAGGCGAGCGCGACAGACTTTCCTTCAACGCGCTTCAAACTAAAGACCAAGAAAACGATCAAATACGTATACATGAAAGAAGGACTTATGTAAGTACTTACCTATGGTGTTTTTATATTCTTAAGCTTCTTTTATTCTTTCGTTGTTGATCCTCTGGTATTCCGGTCGATTTCGACTAGGGCACCCCTCAGGAGAAAGCTCCAGAGGAGAAAGAGGTCGAGCCAGCCCCCGAGCAGGTGGCAGTGCCAACGCCTGCTCAGGAACTCGTGGCGGCTCCAACTGCACCTGCAGAGGTAGTGGTTTCTGAGGAATCTCAGCAGGTTCCAACCCCTACTGGGAATTCTCCTCTTCGAGTCACCTTTCCTCATCGCCTCCGGATCTTCAATGATGAACATCTTAATGAAGCTTGGGGAAAAATTTCGGACCGTCAAGCAGAGACGAGTCCCGACTCTATTTTTGCCGAATATAACAATATGACAATTCAGGTAAACTTCCACGACCACTTTTAATAGCTTTTTCCTTAAAAAAAACACTTAAAGGAGTTTGCTATTTTTGTATCATTTGGTGGAAAACTTCACTGTGGTCGGAGGACTGACCCAGCGAATAAAGGTCTTGGAGAAAAAGAACTCTGAATTAGAAAGTAAGCACTTTCTTAATGTCTTCTTTTCTCCTTCTTTACCATTTGGCTCTTTTTCTATTAATCAATTTCTCCCTTTGTCGTGTTTGATAGATTCGAAGAAACTTAAATAAGAAGTTATGGCTAAGTAAGCCATAATTGCCAAGCTTAAAGAAGAATGCCAAAACAAGGACCAGTCGATCGAATACCTGACAACCAGGCATAAGGAAGTTCTCGATACTATTGGGAAGAACAGCGATGGTAACCGATTGTAGACTCGACCAGTATGCTTCTTTTTTCTAGTCATATGTACTCATTCTTTGGTTTACTCGTGTAGAGCAAACTCAAGTATTGAAGATAACAGAAAAAACTCTTGAGTTCGAGCGTGGTAAGGAGGCAGAATTTAGACAAAATCTTGAAGAGAAGGTCAAACCTTTCAACAAGATGCTCTTTGATATGGGATTAGGAACGCAACTGCCCAACTTAGGAGATCCCGTGAAAAAGATCAACTACCTTGGCCAACAACACGACAACCTCAATAGCGTGCTTAAGATTACTCGGGAGAACCATCCACAGACTTCGTTTGAAGCTGTCAAAAATGGAGTCAGTTTTGCTTTGGCAAAGTTGAAGACCTCCAACCCCACCATAAATCTGCAAGCTATTGAGGAAGATTTCAACTGCTCAGGAAATGAAGCAACTAAACTTTTCGAGAAAATGGCACCTCTCGGAAATAATGTTGCGGAGGAAATAGAGGTCGGGTCTCCAACGTGCAGCGACCAATCTGGTGGCTCCGAAAAGTAGATGATTGTAATATTTAGATTTTTGTAAATAAAACTTACCTTTTATCATCAATGAAGTCTTTGTTTTGTCTTCTTAAATTTGATGAGCACTCTTATATTTCCTAACCCCCGACTGCTTGTATTAGTAGAAGAACTTTACTAAAGAAGCAGTAGACCAGGGAAATGGGCAATAGCTACGGCCACGGTACAAAGTATATGCTGATTAGGTTAAAAAATAATCTAAGTATCACTAGGAAATCAATGCGGTTGAAACCAGCATATGACTTCGTTTAGTTTTAGATCTTTTTCATAATCGAAATACTGTGTAGCACCTTGTGTGGTTGGAAGATGTATAAGACTTGTACTGATGATAAGGAATCATGCAAAAATATATGCAAAAAGCGACAAGTTAACTTGTTTATATATATATATATATATATATATATATATATATATATATATATATATATATATATATATATATATCCAAAAGCGGTCGTAAGGGTTGCTAAGAACCGAGACTAAGAGAAACACTTCGCTGGCGTGCTCTTGCTCAAGTTTATTTGGCGCAATGAGGATCGTAAGAAAAGGTCCGTCGCTAGGAAGCTCCTTTCAGTGGGCAGGACCACGTGCGGAGGAGAGACTTCGACTAGGAGGCTTTTCGTATCCCGACTAGAAGCCAAAATGAGAGTGAAACAGAATGTTAAAGGTAAGAAATGTAGTCTCTGAAATCTTAAGCATGTAAAATACTATATGTAGTTGCCTGTGTGATGCTTCGTTTAATCGTATATTTCTTTAAGAAAAGAGTGTTAGTCGCGCGTGAGAACCATTGACTGAATGGTCACGACTAGGACCCTTAAGGCGTTTGACTTATGTGTCCTAGCCATAGAGTAATAGAAATCCTTAAAAAAGGATATCGGAGAGAATTTGGTCTTCGTTGACCAATTAGACAACAATAGTATGCAAACCAGATTATGAGACAGTCATATAAACAATATCATTTGTCGGAAAGAAAAGGAAATGCATCTTTATTAAAAAAAATTGAGAAGAAAATGAAAATACATTTGTACAAAGAACTTACGCAATTGGTCAATATTCCAAGAGTTTGACAAAACACGCCCGTTTGACATAGCTAGTCGTACTGAACCAGGTCTGGTGACTTCGACCATAGTGTATGGACCTTCCCATTTGGGAGAAAGTTTATTGCGATTAGCCTGATTCTGAATCTTTTGTAGAACCAGATCACCTACAGCTAGACTGCGAGGTTGCACATTATGACTGTGGTACCTTCATGTAACAGCCCAAAATTTCAATTTCAGAGAAAATTTAAAACTTATTTATTTTTGTGGATTTTCTGAAGTTTTAAAAAACTTTTCCTTAATTATTTTAAAGCTAAAACAAAATTAATTGCGAAATCTATTACCAAGTTTAAGTTGGAATTATTTTATTTAAGTCCAAAAACCTTTGAGAATTTCTGTGAATTTTCTCATAATTTTTGGAGTTTATTTACTATTTTCTAAAGCTATTTTGTTTATCTGAATTAAATCAATTGGAAAATCAATAAAAATTCACCAAATAGTGTTTGGGCCTAAACTCCCTCGGCCCAAGTCTCTTCCACGCGCGCGCGCGGCCCACGCGGCCCGCTACCTCCCTACGCCCAACTTCATCAAGCCCCACGCGTGTGTGCCGTTGGATTCCGATCCGGTGGCCATCGTTTCACCGCATCTTTCCTTCTTTTGCTGTCACCGCCATGTGAGACCTCCGCTACAGGGTCGTCTCCCACCTCCTTTCCTTCTCCCTCGTGCTTTCCTTTTCCTCACGCCGCGCCTGCCATGGCCAAATTCAAAAAGCTTCCATATGCGTTCAAATCCGGCCGCGTATCCCTAATTGACGCGCGCATTTAAACCCGGGATCCCCTCCGCCTCCGACACGGCCTCCACTCTCCTTTCCCTCGCTGCGAATCCCCAATTTGGCTCCGCCGTGCCACGCGGACCTTCTTGGGCGATACGGCGAACCCGTGCCATCCTCGCCCTATAAAAGGGGGCACCAGGACCCCCGTAGCCTCCTCATCCCAACGCCTCAGAGCGCCTCCTCCCAATCCCTCTCTAGAGCTCTAATTTTGAAGTTCTTCGCCGGTGGTGTAGCTTCGGTTCTTCTCCGATTTCGGCGCCTACATTGAAGCTTCGCCCTCATCCCCGCCACCGTCAGCACCGCCTCGTCATCGCGAAGCCGGTGCTCCCTCCCATTTGGCGCAAGGACCGCCGGAACCACTACTTCCCCGTCGACCGCACACCGCCGCCGCTAAAAACCTCGTCGCCGGCCATCTCTTCGCACTTCGCCGCCGTGTGGTAACGCACCTAGTTCCCCTTCTCTTTCTTGTCATTTTGCGCATCTCCTTTCGTCTCGCCGTGGCGCAAAGCGCCGGTGAGACTGAGCCCTAGCGCCACCGCTCACCGGAGCCTACGTGGCATGGCCACGTAGGTGCCATGTCACCGCCACCTTAGCGTAGGAACCTACATGGATCCTATGTGGCACCACGTCAACCCACACAGCACGCACGCACCACCCCCTTCACACTGTAGTGTGTGCCGGGTCCATCATGGACCGTTGACTGGTCGGGGGCATGGTCCATTGACCACGGGCCCACCCGTCAGTGACTCATCCCGGGTGCTGACGTCATGTTGCGCATTAATCCGGAATTTCCTTCGGGAAAATAAATCAAGAAATCCAATTAAAATCTGATTTAGGGTATTAAACTTCTAAAATCCATATCTTTTGCATCCAAGCTCCAAATTGGGTGATTCAAATTGCTAAATTTGTATAAAATCATTATCTAGCTAACTAAACCAAAATATTTTAATGTGGAGTTAGTTTGATTTGTCGTTTTGAATTTATTTGAATTTCATTTGAATTTGTCACACTTTCGTGTATAGACTTTGACGATTCCGGAGAGGTAGATCCTTCAGAGGAATTAGAGTTTCATGACTTCAACGAAGGCAAGTTATACCCTTGACCATATTGCCCCCAGTATTTTAAAGTTATTTAATTCAGATTTTAAAATTATTATTGCATGCATATTTTTAGTCAATTATTTTAATACCCTATTTAAATGCTTAGTTATTCCAATTGTTATTGTATGGCCAATTTTGAATATTGAAATGTCATTCCTTTGTCACCATAGATAAATTGGTTTGGAAATTATTCATGCTTAGCAAATGCTTAGACCTGATTTTGATTTTCGGAGGATTTAGCCAAACCATTACAAAATTGTTTAAAATTAAATCTATGGTATTGTTTTACCATAGAGTTATTGTAAAGGTGGTTTTTACTAAAATAAAAAAAAATAGTTTGGACTTGGGCGAAACGGATGAATGGTGGGTGCAGGTTTATGCATGGGTTTAATCTGGTTAAGATTAAGACCCAGGGTTTGATTTTGAAAGACGCCTAAGTCAATTAAGGACCGGTCTTTGAGCGTATTTTGCTACGCCTTACCGTACCACCACATGTCTTATATGGGCAAGACCTGGCTTATTAATTTGGGATACCTCATAGATATCCGTGCCGTGTTGTATGTGTGGGTGTCGGTTAGACAATAGTCCCACCTGGCGCAAGAGGGGGCTCCCGGAGGACGGTCAGTCCAATGGAAGCGAAACCTTAGCGAGCATGAGTACTTTGAGGTAGAACATTGTAACGGCCTTGTGATAATTGCTTTGTCACACGCCTTAGGAAGCGTGGATTGGCCGACACAAAGAGCATATTATCTCGTGTGGGTAAAGCTGTACAAACTCTGCAGAGTAGAAACTATTCGAATAGCCGCGTCCGCGGTCATGGACATGCTAGCAAAGCCACTCCGAGTTAGACTTGTTTTTGGTTTTAAAATGATTTCAACAGATGATTTTGGATGGATAATCCTTGTGGTAAAATTGGGCGGTTAGCCATGTGATAGGAGGGTATCCTTTACCATTCAAATATGGAGGTTATCCACACTATAAAACTTTCATTTAAAATCTGATTTTAGATATAGTATAAAAATGGCGTTGGAAATTAATATGATTATTTAAAATTGAAAATGCTGCTTTATGCAAATAAGCCCTGCCAATACCCCTTGTTTACTTTATGCATGCATTCAATCTATTACTTGACGGGTGTAACTTGCGAGCACAGTAGTAGTGCTCACTCTTGCTGAATAATCTTTATTCAGGAGAAGACCTCTATCAAGACGGTGAGGACATCGATGCTTAAGCTACGCCCCCCAGATGATTGCCTGTGGCGAATCGTTGGGTCTACTACTACTACTTTATTTCCATTGTGTTTTACTTTATTTGGCCTCAGACCCTTTGTAATAAACTCTGAATAATTATTAATAAAGTGTGTGAGATGTTTTGATTATCACTTTTGATTAACTGTGTACACTAGAAATCCTAGACTAGTGTATGAACACAGAGAATCCGGGATCCTTCGCTCCCGAGTTCGACAAAAGTGGTATCAGAGCCATATCGACTACAGGTCGTGGCCTTAGAAAATGCCTTAAGGACTTATTTTCAAAAACTAAAAATATTTTGAGTCTATCCAAGAGTCTTCTCAACCCTTCTCTTTAAAATGATTACTAACTCATCTCCTTCTCTAAATTGTAGATGGCTAAAAAACCAACCCGGACTTCCCACGGAATTTTCGCAAGACATTGGGCTGCACTCCTTTGGAAGATGATGCAGCACCTGGACTACAATGAGAGACCAACCTATCAAGGGCACATATATGAAGTAGGAAGCCAATCTCTCTAGAGAGTTGAAGTGATCCTCTACGCCAACCTTCACCCAAACACAGACTTCCACATCATCGACGCTCCGATAAGGCGCGGCACCTTCGCCGAAGGCATTCAAGACGCGGCCAGAGAAGCCACAAGACGCCTTCGCTACACCTATAACAATCGGTTCCACGGCTCCGAGTTTCACTACCATCCAATGCACGTTCCGACCCGGTTGGACAGCACCTTTTGCCTAGCCGAGAACGAGGACTCTCCTGAGCTTACGCACCAGGTGAACCTGTCTAAGGCAATGGACTATGCCTACGGAACACTCGGATGATCTGCGTGCCGCTCAAGACAAACTGCAAAATCACGTAAGAAAGGCCGAAAATTTGGAAGAAGAGCTAGCTCGCTACAAAGGCAAAGTAGGGTAGCTCTAGTGAGCAGATTATACCCCAATTACCCCCTAGCTGTTTCCTATAGTGTAATCGTTAGATGCGAATTATGAGCTACCGTTACCCTTGTGATAGCCATAATCAAAGAATAAAATAAAGTAATAAAAGAACTATTTTAGAAAATTTTGGCTCTATGTCTTGTGTTTGTTCTTGGGCTATTTAGATTTACCCCCTTTAGAGCTTTCTTTCTATCTCTCTCTTCTAAAGTCTTTGGAAGATCCAGCAGATGGTGACCACCCGTACCGGTAGTGGCAGTGCTCAGGGCCAAGGAAACGAGAACGCGGATTATCAGGAAAATCCCGTCCAACAACCACCACCTCCACTGACTGAAGAGCCTGATTGGCGCCAGATGATGGCCCACCAGACGCACCTGATAGGTTTGCTGGCCTAGTCACTCAGCAACGTTCAGAACATACAAGCCGCAACCCACGCTCCACCTCCACCTCCACCCCCACCTCCGCAGAGGTCGCGATGTCGGAGTTCATGAGGATCGTCCTCCGACGTTCTCAAGCAGTACTGAACCTATGGACGCCGACGATTGGCTCCGTGCCATAGGGAAGAAGTTGGATATTACTCAGTGCTCGGATCGTGAGAGAGTACTTTTCGCCTCTCACCAACTCAACGGTCCCGCTTCAGAATGGTGGGACAACTTCTGTATCTCTCACACCAACGCTCAAACAATCACCTGGGATGAGTTCGTGCGAGCCTTCCGCCACGCACATGTCCCCACAGGGATAATGACCTTAAAGAAGAAGGAGTTCCACTTGCTCCGCCAAGGCAACTGCACGGTGGGTGAATACCTACACAGGTTCAACCAGCTTGCTTGCTACGCCCCGCAAGACACAGCCAGAGATGAAGACAGGCAGGAAAGGTTCCTGGAAGGACTAAATGATGAACTCTCCGTCCAACTGATCTCTCAGGACTTCACTGACTTTCAGCAGTTGGTGAACAAAGCTATTCGCTAGGAGGGCAAACACCTGGAGATGGAAAACATAGCGGAGAATGGCCGCTCGAAGTTCAACTCGGAGGGCAAACCTCGCCTCGCTCGGCCTCGGCCCCCGCAGCGTGGAAGATTTTAGTCTTCTACATCCAGAACTCCAAAGCAACAGACAAATGGCGCTAACACTTCCGGCTTCGCGGCAACTCAAGCTGGGGGCGGTCTCGTGAAAGAACCCGACTTCATCAGCAGCAGCAGTGACCTGTTTCCACTGCAACGAGACCAGACATTATGCCAATAGATGTCCGAAGAAGCAGCATGGCGTAGCACCAGCCAAGCTAGCACCTAGAGTTCCAGCCACCGGCAAGACCAAAGCGATCCGATTACGAAGGGACGTGTGAACCACGTCACTACAAAGGAGGCTCAAGTAGCACCGGATGTCGTTCTTGGTACGTTTCTCGTTAATTCAGTACCCGCATCAGTCCTATTTGATTCCGGAGCTTTGCATTCCTTTGTTTCCAATAAGTTTGTGGGAAAATATGGGTTACCTATCTCTCCTCTAGATAACCATATGTTAATCCACTCCCTGGGCTCAGAAATGAGAACCAGTTCTCTATGCCCAAACCTTACCCTTGAAATATCCGGAGTATCTTTTCTAGCAGACTTGATAGTCCTGCGTTCTCAAGGTCTAGATGTGATTCTTGGAATGGACTGGCTAGCCAAGAATCAAGGACAGATAGACTGTGTCAATAGGTCTATCACCCTCACCAATGAACAAGGAGAATCAGTAGAATTTAGACCCAAGTCTTCAACCGGAGGAAGTTCTATCCTGACCAGCTTGAAGGAAATAAGGCTTGAAGACATACTAGTGGTGCAAGAATTCCCAGATGTTTTTCCTAAAGATTTACCCAGCATGCTACCAGATAGGGACATAATGTTCTTAATTGACTTAGTCCCAGGGACCGCTCCAATCTCGAAGCGACCCTACAGAATGCCGGCCAATGAGCTAGCAGAGCTGAAAAAGCAGATTGAAGAACTGCAGAGCAAAGGATATATCCAACCAAGTTCATCACCTTGGGGAGCACCAGTACTATTTGTCAAAAAGAAAGACAATAGTATGAGAATGTGCGTGGATTACAGATCGCTCAATGAGGTGACGATCAAGAACAAGTATCCGTTACCTAGGATTGATGATCTGTTTGATCAGCTGAAAGGAGCAAGCGTCTTCTCAAAGATCGATCTACGATCCGGCTATCACCAACTAAAAATCAGACCAGAAGATATCCCGAAGACCGCTTTCACAACCAGATATGGACTGTATGAATTTACAGTAATGTCCTTCGGTTTAACGAACGCCCCTGCTTACTTCATGAATATGATGACCAAAGTGTTCATGGAATTCTTGGATAAGTTTGTGGTTGTTTTCATCGATGACATTCTCATCTATTCAAAGGATGAAGAAGAACACGGGAAGCACCTAAGAATAATTTTGGAGAAACTCAGAGAGCACCAGCTTTACGCCAAATTCAGCAAGAGCGAATTCTAGCTAAAGCAAGTGGCCTTCCTTGGACATATCGTGTCAGCAGGAGGAGTAGCAGTAGACCCAGCCAAGGTTGAGGCAATAATGGATTGGAAGCAACCAAAATCTCTCACAGAAGTGAGAAGTTTCCTCGGATTAGCCAGTTATTACCGCAGATTTATTGAAGGATTCTCCAAGACCGCAAGACCCATGACTCAACATCTGAAGAAGGAGAAGAAGTTTGAGTGGACAGATGCCTGCGAAAGGAGTTTCCAGGAACTGAAGAAGAGGCTAGTGTCTGCACCAGTACTAGTCTTACCAGATATTCGTAAAGACTTTGAGATCTTCTGCGATGCATCTCGTCAGGGATTAGGATGTGTGCTAATGCAAGAAGGCAAAGTTGTGGCTTATGCATCCCATCAGTTAAGGCCGCACGAAGGGAACTACCCGACTCATGATCTTGAGTTAGCATCAATTGTGCATGCTCTGAAAATCTAGCGGCATTATCTCATTGGTAACCTCTGTGAGATTTTCACGGATCATAAGAGTCTGAAATACATCTTCACCCAGCCAGAACTCAACCTTCGATAGAGAAGATGGTTAGAGTTGATAAAGGATTATGACCTTGGAATCCATTATCATCCAGGCAAAGCAAATATGGTTGCAGATGCCCTGAGCAGAAAGGCGTATTGCAACACCATTTTGGTTCAGAAAAATCAGCCAGAATTGTATGAAGAACTGAAGCACCTAAACCTAGAGATTGTCAATCAAGGGTGTGTCAATACTTTGGAAGTTCAACCCACTCTTCAGAGTCAAATCAGAGAAAAGCAGTCAGAAGATGAAGACATCAAAGAAATCAAGAAGAATATGAGAAGAGGCAAAGCCCGAGGGTTCTCTGAAGATGAGCAAGGAACAAGGTGGTTTGAAATCGATCGTGTACACGATCGGCGAGGAATTAAAACGATCGATTCTAAAGGAAGCTCATGAATCGCCCTACTCCATCCATCCCGGAAGCACGAAGATGTACCAGGATCTGAAGGAAAATTTTTAGTGGGTCAGCATGAAGCGTGAAATTGCAGAGTTTGTAGCACGCTGTGATGTTTGTCAGCGAGTCAAGGCAGAGCATCAAAGACCCGCTGGTTTGTTGCAACCATTACCAATTCCCGAATGGAAATTGGAGGAAATTGGTATGGACTTTATCACCGGACTTCCTAGAACCCAATCGGGATGTGATTCTATCTGGGTGATAATTGACCGGTTAACTAAGGTAGCTCACTTTATCCCAGTCAAGACCACGTACGGGCGACAAATTAGCGAAATTGTACATAGCCAAGATTATCTGTCTACAGTACCCAAGAAGATCGTGTCCGACCGAGGTTCCCGATTCACTTCGGTTACGGAAGAGCTCGCCGAAGCCTTGGGTACCAGACTCAACTTCAAGACCGCCTATCATCCACAGACAGACGGCGGGCGGAACGCGTCAACCAAGTTCTTGAAGACATGCTTGAGCACATGCCATAGATTATGGAAAAAGTTGGGACAAGAATCTGCCCTATGCAGAATTCTCGTACAACAATAGTTACCAAGCCAGTTTACAAATGTCTCCATTCGAAGCTTTGTACGGCAGAAAATGCAGAACTCCGCTCCTTTGGGATCAAGTAGGAGAGCATCAATTCTTTGGACCGGAGTTGATCAAAGAAGCTAAAAGCAAGGTTAAAGCAATACGGGAACGTCTGAAAGTGGCTCAATCCCGATAGAAGAGTTACGCTGATAACTGTCGAAGAGAGTTAACCTTTGAAATATGAGACTTTGTTTATCTCAGAGTTACTCCACTCAGAGGAGTAAGAAGATTTCGGACCAAGGGTAAACTCGCACCCAGATTCGTCGGACCTTACAAGATCTTAGCAAAAAGAGGTGAAGTTGCATATAAGCTTGAACTACCAGCATCCTTGTCAGCAGTCCATGACGTCTTCCACGTCTCTCAACTTAAGAAGTGTCTCCGAGTGCCAACAGAAGAAACACCGATTGAGAACATCGACCTTCAGGAAGATCTCACGTATGTGGAGCAGCCAATCAAGATCCTCGATGTGGCAGAACGAATCACCAAAAGCAAAGTCATCCGCTCATGCAAGGTCTAGTGGAGCAATCATTCAGAAGAAGAGGCCACCTGGGAGCGAGAAGAAGATTTGAAAGCCGAGTATCCCCACCTTTTTGCTAACCAAGTCTGAATTTCGGGGTCAAGATTCCCTTTAAGGGGGGGGGGTAGGTTTGTAACAACCCAAAATTTCAATTTCAGAGAAAATTTAAAACTTATTTATTTTTGTGGATTTTCTGAAGTTTTAAAAAACTTTTCCTTAATTATTTTAAAGCTAAAACAAAATTAATTGCAAAATCTATTACCTAGTTTAAGTTGAAATTATTTTATTTAAGTCCAAAAACCTTTGAGAATTTATGTGAATTTTCTCATAATTTTTGGAGTTTATTTACTATTTTCTACAGCTATTTTGTTTTATCTGAATTAAATCAATTGGAAAATCAATAAAAATTCACCAAATAGTGTTTGGGCCTAAACTTCCTCGGCCCAAGTCTCTTCCTTGCTGTGTGCTGCCCACACGGACCCGCTACCTCCATGCCCAACTTCATCAAGCCCAGCGTGTCTTGCGCGCTGGATTCGATCCGGTGGCATCGTTTCACCGCCTCTTTCCTTCTTTTGCTGTCACCGCCATGTGGGACCACCGCTACAGGGTCGTCTCCCACCTCCTTTCCTTCTCCCTCGTGCTTTCCTTTTCCTCACGCCGCGTCTGCCATGGCCGAATTCAAAAAGCTTCCATATGCGTTCAAATCCGGCCGCGTATCCCTAATTGCGCGCGCATTTAAACCTGGGACCCCCTCCGCCTCCGACACGGCCTCCACTTTCCTTTCCCTCGCCGCGAATCCCCGATTTGGATCCGCCGTGCCGCACGGACCTTCTTGGGCGATACAGCGAACTTGTGCCATCCTCGCCCTATAAAAGGGGGCACCAAGACCCCCGTAGCCTCCTCATCCCAACGCCTCAAAGCGCCTCCTCCCAATCCCTCTCTAGAGCTCTAATTTCGAAGTTCTTCGCCGGCGGTGTAGCTTCGGTTCTTCTCTGATTTTGGCGCCTCCGTTGAAGCTTCGCCTTCATCCTCACCATCGGCGCAAGCCTCGTCATCGCTGGCCGATGCTCCTCCACTGCCCGCAAGGACCGCCGGAACCACTACTTCCCCGTCGAACGCACACCGCCACCGCTAAAAACCTTGTCGCCGGCCATCTCTTCACACTTCGCCGCTGTGTGTTAACGCACCTAGTTCCCCTTCTCTTTCATGTCATTTTGCGCATCTCCTTTCGTCTTGCCGTGGCGCGAAGCGCCGGCGAGACCGAGCCCTAGCGCCGCCGCTCACCAGAGCCTACGTGGCATGGCCACGTAGGTGCCATGTCACCGCCACCTCAGCGTAGGATCCTACGTGGATCCTATGTGGCGCCACGTCAACTCACACAGCCCGCATGCACCACCCCCTTCACACTGTAGCGTGCGCTGGGTCCATCATGGACCGTTGACTGGTCGTGGGCGTGGTCCATTGACCACAGGCCCACCCATCAGTGACTCATCCTGGGTGCTAACGTCATGTTGCGCATTAATCCGGAATTTCCTTTGGGAAAATAAATCAAGAAATCCAATTAAAATCTGATTTAGGGTATTAAACTTCTAAAATCCATATCTTTTGCATCAAAGCTCCAAATTGGGTGATTCAAATTGATAAATTCGTATAAAATCATTATCTAGCTAACTAAACCAAAATATTTTGATTTGGAGTTAGTTTGATTTGTCGTTTTGAATTTATTTGAATTTATTTGAATTTGTCGTACTTTCGCGTATAGACTTTGACGATTCCGAAGAGGTAGATCCTTCAGAGGAATTAGAGTTTCAAGACTTCTGTGGATATCATGGGGATATGCCCATGATCTTACGATGATGAAACAATTGGCAATGGTGCTTTTGGTTTGAAGTTTCAAGTGTTTTCGACAAAGTTTTAGATCTGTCAGGTCAGCGGCGGTCTGACCGGCTTTTGTGCTGAATGTTGATTTAAGTGGTGAATTATTTTTGGGATAGGTCATATCCATATTTGTTAATGCATATGTGTTGCATATTGCATGTTTTCAGTAACGTGGGTCAAGTTGTGAAGAATCGGTCCCAGTTCGTGTTTGCTTGTCTATTCTTTGTCGCGGTGGCTTGCGGTCAATGATGGTCAACAGCGAAAGATCGGGACTAAGCTTGGAAGCCGAGGTCCGAAACGATCATGGATCTTTGGTGAGGTCAAGTGACTCAAGCGTGGCGCAGAATGGACATGGATGACCGAGCAGGCGATTCGGTGCGATTGATTGGATCAAGCGGCGCAGAGTTGTTGCAAGTGCTCGATGGTGCGGTGGGATCGGGACGGAGAGACTTGACGACATGGGCCGTTGATCAACCTACGTGGCGAAGCGGCGATTACTTCAGCGAGTTGGACTCGGTCTTGAAAAAGATCGAGAAGGGGTATTTTGGTAATTTTACCAAATACCATCTTAGTGACCTTTGGCTAAACCACGGCGGGGCGGCACAAAGGAAGTGGTTTAAGTCAAGAGAATTGAAGACGACGCTTTAATTTGCGTGCGTGTGTGTTCCGTTGATGTTGGGCCTTAACGGAAGCCCATTAGGGTAAATCTTCTCTAAGGTTTTTAGGGTTAGAGGCTGCCCTATAAAAGAAGGGAGATGGAATATTCTTGGAGCTGCCGCTGTGGGGTTGCGTGCCTGTAGCCACTGGAGAAAAAGAGGACCGTGTGTGGCGTCGGCCGCTCCCCTGAGAAAATGAGTGCCCGTGGCGGTAGCTCTTGCGCCTGGTAGAAAAATCAGAGTTTATGGCGGCGGCGCCTGTTCCCCGGAAAAATTGCGTGCGGCTGCAGTGATTGCCGGCTTTTTGCCTCATGCCTCATGCGTGTAAGAGTCACATATCTGTATGATATGATGTGCATTAATCGCTGGCTTTGCTTTTCTTATGCGCTTCTTACGTATTTTCTTTGAGAAAATCTGGAGCCCCGTCTTGGCAGATGTGATGATCGCAGACTCTGGCCTTTTGCTTTGAGTTATTGATTTGTTTATTTGCTTGTTACAGCTGGTTGAAAACCGGTATGTGGCGCCCCAAGATCCGGAAAATTAGAATCCATGGCGGCTGTTGAAGCTGTGCCCGCTAAAAAAAAAGGAGCTTTTGTGGCGGTATGTTCCAGTAGATCTAGGAGCCCTCACGGCGGCTATGTTGTTGCTGCCTGAAAATCTGGAGGTCATGTGCAGACCGGAAGTTTGATTGCCATCAAGTTGGTGTTTCATGTGATTTTTATTGCTTTGAGTTTGGTTCTGTGACCTATTGGTTCTCTACGTGTGGAGCCGTTTTTCTTTTCTGTGATTGATCTCGCTGGCTGCTGGACAAGAAAAAGGCCGGCGGTGGCATATAAAAGCAGAGATGCGGCGGCTGCTTTATCGGTTTGCAGCCTCGTGAAATCAGCGCCTGTAGCGAGTCCGCAAAAACCGGAGCAGCTGCTGTTTTTTGCTTGTCCCATCGGTATGGGAGAACATATAGCCTTTGCTGTTGTTAGATTCATTCATTGCTTGGCTGCTCTCATGCTGTGACCGATTCCTTGGTTCTTATTGCCAGCGGTTCCTTGTTTTGATAGCTACTGTGACTAATCTGATTTGTTTTATTTTAGCTTGGTTTGTCCCATCGCGCACTGCTGGTGATCACCATCTACTTGCAGTGAAGGTTCCTTGTATTGATTAGTTTTTTTTTGTTTGGCTTCCTTCACTGATCCGACTCAGTCCTTGGTCCAATTGTGCTGCTCCTGAAAAAGCCTCCGGCGGCACATTGTTTGTCCTGGTGAGAAACCAGAGTTTTTTTGGTGGCCTGTTCCTCTGGCAGAAAAACAGGCTGTGGCGGCGCCCCGCTATGTCCGCAAAAATCGACTGCCCTGAAAAAGAATTGCTGGTGCGGCGGGCTGTTTTTCCGGAGAAACAGAAGCCCTGTGTGGAGGCCTGTAATGCTACCGCAAAAATTGAAGTCCTGGCGGCTGTGTCTATAGTCTTGTGTGTAGTCAAGAGAATCAAGAACCTGTGCGGCGGCAAATCATCATTTTTCTCTTGCATGTAAGGGTCTGGTTCTTTGGTGATTAGATGGTGCATTAATTTGATTTTGATTCCTACTGTGTATGCTATGAAATGCATTAACGTTTCATTGAGTTGTTCCTGTTGGTTGTTGTTCAAAGATTTGTTTATAGCAGGCTGCCATCATTGATCCGACCAAGAGTTTGGTTTTGAGTGCCATCGGTTGGCTGGTTGGGTTTGTTTATTTGATTGAGCTGTCCTGGTTCTTTGTGCCGCGTCGTGTTGTTTTTCTGGTTCTTTTGCTTCGGGGTTTGATCGGATTCAACACAGGTCATCCGCTGTGCCTGTATACAGATCTTCATAGCTTTTATAGCTATTGGAGTGAAAGTAGTGTTGAGTTCGATCGAGGTGAAAAATAGAGAAAGCGTCTATTCACCCCCCCTCTAGTCGCCTTTCCGGTCCTACAATTGGTATCAGAGCCAAGTTTGCTCTTTTGTGATCTTAACCGATCTTTGAGCATGGCGACAAATATGAGGACTTGTGAGCGCTTCTTTGCATCTTGTCGTGGTTTTTTTACCAATGGTGTTGGTCGTAACAAGATATTTGAATGTATGATAAGTCTAATGGCGATGGAGGAGGAAGTCTCCTGTGATATCTGTGGCAAATCCTTTTGTTTTGATTGTCCTAGTTTGTGGATGAGTCACTTTTAGAGCAGGAGAAGAAGAAGCCCGATGGCGTATGTGCGTGACTTTTGAGGATGAACATGATGGAGATGATTTTGATGAAGAGCATTTGAGGATGATCATGATGACTCTTCCGAGGACGATCCCTACTCAAGCTAAGCAAGGTGAGCAAAGAAAAACTCATTGATGGCTTGATTTCATATGAATACAAATTGCATACTCTTAGGAAGAAAATGAAATTGCTAAAAAGAGAAAAGGATGATTTGTCTCATGAGCTCTCCGAATTGAAAACCTCTATGAATGCTTATGATTCATTGCTTGTAGACATGGAGAACCTGAATAACTCTCTTGTATGCCTAAAAGCTGAAAATAAAATTTTGAAATCAAATGCTTCTATGCCATGTGATTCTTGTATTGCCTTACATCATGAGCTTGATAATGCTAAGTTAGAAATAGGCAATCTTAGTTCTATGGCTAGAAATAATTATGATTCTTGTGTAGGCATGCTTGCTGATTTTGAGAAGCTTAAATTGACTAATTCCATGCATCTTGAGCAATTAGAAAATGCTAGGGCTGAGATTATTGAAATTGAAGCTAGGCCTTGTAGCATGTTCTTTGAACATGAAAAATTGCTTAAGGATGGTTTAGTCTCTTGCAAGAATTGTGCTTGTTTAGAAACTGAAATTGATGCTTTGAACTGCATGCTTAATTCGAAAGCTTCATTAATTTCTTGCACATCTTGCATTTCATTGAAGAGCGAGGTTGTGTCTTTGCGCGATGATATGAGCGCCAAGTCATATGACTCTTGTATTTGCCTTCACTCCGAGATTGATGTTTTTAAGATTTCTCTTGCATCTTTACATTCGGAGTTGGAGTCCTTTTGTGCTAAACGTGAGTCACTTGGTGTTGGTTTTTGTGGCATCGCTTTGGATAGCTCTTCTTTGGTGAGTTCGACTCTTTCGGACTCTTCTTGTGTTGTCCAACGGATTTCAAAAGATAAATGTGCTTCTTTCTCAAATGGTACTAAATCTTCAAAAGAGAAGTACCATTGCACCTTTTGTAAGAAGAATGGACACACTCTTGAGTTTTGCTTTCGCCGTTTGAAACATGAGTGTCGAGTGCATCGTCGTACCTCTAGGAACACACATAGCCTTTCTCATGGCATGTGTGGGTCTAGTGTCGATACGAGGACGAGTCATGATGCTAGTTCTTCCAGGACTTCTTCTTTGAGCCATAATGGTGCTTCGTCCTCTCGGACCGTGTCTGCTAGTAGACCTTTACACCATTGCTCATTTTGTGGGAAGAATGGACATCATGTAGATTTCTGTTTTCGGCGTGCAAAATATTTGCATCGAGCTCATGCTTCTAAGTCTCCTAGTGGGCATAGTCTTTCTCATGACATGCACACTAAAGAGCCGAGCACGAGGACTCGCTTTGTTGATGGCTTCTTTGACACGTTTTCTAGTGGTGTCGGACAGCACCGTGGACATGGTTTGCATAGTTTTGGTTTTGGTCCACGAGCTGCCCCGAGGCAGGATTTCCGCCGTTGTCCAAGAGGTGGACCCCGTTTTGTTCATCGAGGTACTCACCCACGGCGAGGTTGTGTGAGTTTCTTTGATGCTTCTGTTGGTTCTCATCTTGGTGCTTTCAAGCAAGGCTATCACCACTTTTCTAGAGATGGATCTTGTTTTCCTCTTCGAGTTGTCCACTCGCGGCGTGCCTCCAAGAATGAGATTGGATCTTCTTGCATGGACCATCATTTGCATCATGCTAACTCACATAATGGTTCGACTGCCTCTGGTGGTGGTGTGTCCAAGGTTTGGGCTCCCAAGCATCTACTCTCTAACCCTTCGGGATCCAAGACTTGGACACCTTGCCTTTTTCATGTGTAGGTACCGAGAACGCGGGTTGGAGAACATGGACTTAAAGGATTCTGATCTTTTGCTTCATTACCTGATCGGAACACTTGATGGTTCTCCACCCCAATGATGGCCTCCAAGAGGCATGTGCTTTCATGATCGGCGTCTTCACATGTTTTGGTGAGCTATCTTATACCTTCATGTATTTACTTTCGTGATTATTCATACTTGGCATGTTGTGCTTGTCTTTGTGCTCACTTGTATCATATTGGCATGTATTACTCTTATGATATCTTTTATCATGCCTTTGCTAGTACCTTGCTTATGTATCCTTGGGCTGAATTGTTATTCATTATTTCCATGGTGTATAAGCTTGGTTTTGTCAACATGAGTTTGTACTGTCTTGTACCTTTATTATCTTGCTCTTGTTGATTCTTGCTTATATATCCATGTACTATATTGTTGTTCATTATTTTCATGGTTATGTGAGTTGTTTTGTCATCATGAGCTTGTGCTGTTGTGTACATGATTTATCTTGCTCGTGTTGATGTTTGATGTATGTATCCACTTGTTTACTTGATATCCATGTTAGCATTCTTTATCCATGTCTTGTTCTATAACATTCTTTATGCTTACATGGTTCTTGTGCCTTACTATTAATTGTGGATGCATGAGTCTTGCCATAGTCTTCACTAGCATGCTTTACTTTCGACTGTATATATAATGGGTGATATGCTATGTGCTTGTTTGCTTGCTCCTATGCCTTATTGTTGATTAAGGATAGTTTGAGCTTTATCATATCTTGGATAGTATGTGCTGAAATTGTCTTGTCTATCTTCATGCTCATGTCTTAAATTGTTGATTATATGCTTTTATGAACTTTGGATCATTTGCTGCTATCCTTGCTAGTCATGTGTCTTGGTACTGTTTCCCTAGATATTGTTTCACTAACCCAGTACCAAGGCATAGACTTTTTCTGTCTCTTTGGTGTAGTCTTTCAGCTGAGAAGAAGAACATGTGGTCCAACAAGTGTTATCACCTCAAGCTGTTGGTTCTTCTTCATTTGTGCCTTCAATGATGACTATCACTTCTCGGAGACGAAGGAATTTGAGATGAGGATGATGGGTGAGCGCAACTACCTTCTGGAGCTTCAAGGAATGGATCTTCATCCATCATGACTACATCTCACTGCCAAGCAGTGGGACTCAGATTCGAGCTTCTATACCCTACATTTGTGTATGGTATCCCTAGTCTACCTTGCATTGCATCTGGTTCGTGTCAGGTATTGGGTTTGTTAGGTTCAGGGTAGATAGGAGGCTCTGTTCTAGCACGTGTCTTTTCTAGGCACTCTTCTTATCCCTTGGTTTTCTAGGTTGAAATCTTCTCACAGCCTAGGTCGAGCTTGTCTCCCAGTCACTAGTCTTAGCAGGTTTTGAGTTGCCTGTAAGCTTTTTAGTGTTGGTGTTTCGCTCCCTAGCTTTTCGAGTTGCTGTCCCTAGAGATCTTGTGGTGTTTGAAGTCTTTGTGCTAGTTTTTGTGGAGTCCAAGGCAAATTGGCAGTTCTCCTCTCAAAGCCTTTTTAGACCCAACAAGGTTTGCCACCTTGAGATGCAAGTTAGGGATAATTTATCCCTATGGGTTGGTTTGAGGGGGAGTTGGTTCTTTTCTGAACCTTTCTTGTTCATCTGAACTTTTCTTGTTCATTTGAATTTTTGTGGATCTTTTCTGATACCTTCTTCAAGTGGTATCTTCTTTGGATCTTTTTGATCCTTATGATCTTTTTAGGCTTTTAAGTCTTTTGTGCATCTCATTGTATCATATTGCATACATATGAAAAATCCAAAAAGATGCATTGTTATATAAGCTTTACCGCTTCTTTCTTTTAATTAATGAAGCTTTGCTTATTACCCTCTTGAGCTTTGGTATTTCAAATTCTTGCTCAAGGTCGTGTCTAGTTCTTTGACTTGCTAGAATTATCATGCTTTTACATGTGCAGCAATGTCTTTGCTAATTGAGCTAGAACTTTTAAATAACCTGAACTGAAAATAGCAATTTGTGGATCTTTTAGCTAGTTGCACAATTAGTGATCCTTTTGTGACATTGGCCCTGTCAAAATTGCTTTGTTAGCTCTGGAATCTAGAATTGAACATCTTTGAGCTTTCAGTTCATTACAGAATCTAAAACAGCCTGTGTGCAAAATAAAAAATTATTTCTTTTGTGCGAAAAAACTGATCTCACCAATTCTTTCTCATAAGACGGCTTGCTATTGTACTAGGCATGAACTCAGGGGGAGTTTTGGAGGACCTAGACCACTCTTTTAAGCTTTTTGTGCTTGAGATGGTCGCGACAAGGCTTGAGATCTAGCACATGGCTAAAAATGCAAATTGTCAAATTGGTTGAAGCTTAGGAAGAGATTGTGGATGGCTCCTAGTCCAGGATCTTCTTTACTAAGATAGACCTTTTATCAACTTGAATATTCATTGCAAATGAAGAACAGTTGAAATTTGGGCTTTTGACAAAAATTGAGCTAAATGATTCAATTTAGGACTTTTTGTCTCTAAGATGGTCTTTGCTAGCTTTTTGATCTCACATTGACATTCTGACAAGGCCATTATCACTTTAGGATATCTGTTGTTGAACTTGTTAATTTTGAAGCGTTGCGTAATTTTATCCAACAACTTGTGATACATTGAGCTCATTAGCCTAGCTTTGCTATATATGTCTTATCATGATCTTGCTAGCTTTGTCAGGCTTTTTGTATCTTGAGTAATGGTAGAAATGTTAGCCTGTTCAATTGAGTAATCTCCAAAGCTTCTTTTACCGAAAATTTGAAAAATCAAAACAAAAATGAAGCCACCCCATTGCATTTCATGCATGCTCTTTCTTTTGCTTCTTTCTTGCTTGTGCATTTGTCATCTTTGGATGAGAGGAAGGGATGATTCCTTGACGAATCCATTGTCAAAGGGGGAGAAGATATAGCGAAAATGTATTGTTAATAAAGAGCTTTTTGGTTATGGGGGAGAAGTTTTGTAAGGGGGAGAAATGGAGAAATTGAAATTTCATATTTTCTCTTTTAAAATGATGATCATAGTGAGGGGGAGCATTCATATTGCATTCATTTGGTCTTATTGCCTTTTCTGAATTTGAACTGGAAATCTTGAAGCCTCACAATGATCTAAGGTCAAATAGAACAATTGTTCTTTCATATGGACCTTAAGTGAGATTTTTGTCAATTCTCTGGAATTGGAAGCTTTCTTGCTTTCTTTTGTTGTATCTCACTTGTCCGTGCTATTTTGAAGCTAGCTTGGTCATTTCCATTGCTTTCTCTTGCTAATGGACCAACTTGTGCCTTTGTGCGAAAACGTCGAGTACTTTACTTTTCAAACCACAAACATACATTTTCTGAGAGATTGCCAATGTGTTCATCAAGGGGGAGATTGTGGATATCATGGGGATATGCCCATGATCTTAGGATGATGAAACAATTGGCAATGGTGCTTTTGGTTTGAAGTTTCAAGTGTTTTCGACAAAGTTTTAGATCTGTCAGGTCAGCGGCGGTCTGACCGGCTTTTGTGCTGAATGTTGATTTAAGTGGTGAATTGTTTTTGGGATAGGTCATATCCATATTTGTTGATGCATATGTGTTGCATATTACATGTTTTCACTAACGTGGGTCAAGTTGTGAAGAACTTGTTCCCGGATTCGTGTTTGCTTGTCTATTGTCTTTGTCGGTGGCTTGCAGGTCAATGACGGTCAGCGGCGAGGAGGATCGGGACTAAGCTTGGAGAGCTGAGGTCCAGAACGATCATGGATGCCGGGTGAGGTCAAGTGACTCAAGCGTGGCGCAGAATGGATATGGATGACCGAGCAGGCGATTCGATCTGTTGGTTGGATCAAGCGGCGCGGGAGTCGTTGCAAGTGCTCAGTGGTGCCGGTGGGATCCTGACGGGAGAGACTTGACGACATGGTGCCATTGATCAACCTACACGTGGCGAAGCAAGCGATTGCTTCAACAGGATTGGACTCGGTCTTCGGAAAAGATCGAGAAGGGGTATTTTGGTAATTTTACCAAATACCATCTTGGTGACCTTTTGGCTAAACCACAGCGCGGGACGGCGCAAAGGAAGTGGTTTAAGTCAAGAGAATTGAAGATGACGCTTTAATTTGCGTGCGTGTGTGTTCCGTTGATGTTGGGCCTTAACGGAAGCCCATTAGGGTAAATCTTCTCTAAGGTTTTTAGGGTTAGAGGCTACCCTATAAAAGAAGGGAGATGGAATATTCTTGGACACGCATTTGTGGGGTTGCGTGCTGTGTCACGGAGAAAAAAGAGGACCGTGTGTGGCGGCGGCCGCTCCCGTGAGAAAATGAGTGCACGTGGCGGCAGCTCTTGCGCTTGGTAGAAAAATCAGAGTTTATGGCGTGGCGCGCAGGCCGGAAAAAATTGCGTCGATGCGGTGATTGCGGCTTTTGCCTCATGCCTCATGCGTGTAAGAGTCACATATTTGTATGATATGGCGTGCATTAATCGCTGGCTTTGCTTTTCTTTATAGCGCTTCTTACGTATTTTGCTTTGAAACATCTGGAGCCCCGTGCGGCGCGATGTGATGATCGCAGCTCGCCTTTTTGCTTTGAGTTATTGATTTGTTTATTTGCTTGTTCTGGCTGGTTGAAAAACCTGAAGCTGTAGCGGCGCCCCCAAGATCCGGAAAATTAGAATCCATGGCGGCTGTTGAAGCTGCGCCCGCTAAAAAAAAAGGAGCTTTTGTGGCGGTATGTTCCAGTAGATCTAGGAGCCCTCACGGCGGCTATGTTGTTGCTGCCTGAAAATCTGGAGGTCATGTGCAGACCGGAAGTTTGATTGCCATCAAGTTGGTGTTTCATGTGATTTTTATTGCTTTGAGTTTGGTTCTGTGACCTATTGGTTCTCTACGTGTGGAGCCGTTTTTCTTTTCTGTGATTGATCTCGTTGGGCTGCTTTGGACAAGAAAAAAGGCGTGGCGGCATAGAAAAGCGAGATCTGGCGGTACTTTATCGGTTTGCGACCTCGTGAAATCGGCCTTTGTAGTGAGTCATAAAAACCGGAGCATTGCTTTTTTTTGCTTGTCCCATCGGTATGGGAGAACATATAGCCTTTCTTTGTTGTTAGATTCATTCATTGCTTGGTCATTTGCTCTCATCTTTGTGACCGATTCCTTGGTTCTTATTGCGGCGGTTCCTTGTTTTGATAGCTCTTGTGACTAATCTGATTTTTTATTTTAGCTTGGTTTGTCCCATCACGCCTTCTTTGGTGATCACCATCTTGCTTAAATGAAGGTTCCTTGTATTGATTAGTTTTTTTTTGCTTGGCTTCCTTCACTGATCCGACTCAGTCCTTGGTCCAATTGTGTTGCTCCTGAAAAAGCCTCGAGCGGCGCATTGTTTGTCCTGGTGAGAAACCAGAGTTTTTGGTGGCTTTGTTCCTCGTGAAAAAGCAATGTGTGCGGCGCTTACCGTGTCCGCATAAAATCGGTGCCTGAAAAAAAGAATTATTTGGTGCGGCGGCTGTTTTTTTCGGAGAAACAAGCCCTGTGGAGGCTGTAATGCTACATAAAAATTGAAGTCTGGCGGTACGTGGTGCGTAGTCTTGTGTGTAGTCAAGAGAATCAAGAACTTTGTCTTGGCGGACAAATCATCATTTTCTCTTGCATGTAAGTGCGGTTCTTTGGTGATTAGATGGTGCATTAATTTGATTTTGATTCCTACTGTGTATGCTATGAAATGCATTAACGTTTCATTGAGTTGTTCCTGTTGGTTGTTGTTCAAAGATTTGTTTATAGCAGGCTGCCATCATTGATCCGACCAAGAGTTTGGTTTTGAGTGCCATCGGTTGGCTGGTTGGGTTTGTTTATTTGATTGAGCTGTCCTGGTTCTTTGTGCCGCGTCGGGTTGTTTTTCTGGTTCTTTTGCTTCGGGGTTTGATCGGATTCAACACAGGTCATCCGCTGTGCCTGTATACAGATCTTCATAGCTTTTATAGCTATTGGAGTGAAAGTAGTGTTGAGTTCGATCGAGGTGAAAAATAGAGAAAGCGTCTATTCACCCCCCCCCTCTAGTTGCCTTTCCGGTCCTACAACTTCAACGAAGGCAAGTTATACCCTTGACCATATTGCCCCCAGTATTTTAAAGTTATTTAATTCAGTTTTTAAAATTGTTATTGCATGCATATTTTTAGTTAATTATTTTAATACCCTGTTTAAATGCTTAGTTATTCCAATTGTTATTGTATGGCCAATTTTGAATATTAAAATGTCATTCCTTTTTCACCATAGATAAATTCGTTTGGATATTATTCATGCTTAGCAAATGCTTAGACCATGATTTTGATTTTCGGAGGATTTAGCCAAACCATTACAAAATTGTTTAAAATTAAATCTATGGTATTGTTTTACCATAGAGTTATTGTAAAGGTGGTTTTTACTAAAATAAAATCAAAATGGTTTGGACTTGGGCGAGACGGATGAATGGTGGGTGCAGGTTTATGCACGGGTTTAATCTGGTTAAGATTAAGACTCAGGGTTTGATTTTGAAAGACGCCGAAGTCAACTAAGGACCGGTCTTTGAGCGTATTTTGCTACGCCTTACCGTACCACCACATGTCTTATATGGGCAAGACCCGGCTTATTAATTTGGGATACCTCATAGATATTCGTGCCGTGTTGTATGTGTGGGTGTCGGTTAGACAATAGTCCCACCTGGCGCAAGAGGGGGCTCCCGGAGGACGGTCAGTTCAATGGAAGCGAAACCTTAGCGGGCATGAGTACTTTGAGGTAGAACATTGTAACAGCCTTGTGATAATTGCTTTGTCACACGCCTTAGGAAGCGTGGATTGGCCGACACAAAGAGCATATTATCTCGTGTGGGTAAAGCTGTACAAACTCTGCAGAGTAGAAACTATTCGAATAGCTGCGTCCGTGGTTATGGACATGCTAGCAAAGCCACTCCGAGTTAGACTTGTTTTTGGTTTTAAAATGATTTCAACAGATGATTTTGGATGGTTAGCCATGTGATAGGAGGGTATCCTTCACCATTCAAATATGGAGGTTATCCACACTATAAAACTGTCATGTAAAATCTGATTTTAGATATAGTATAAAAATGGCCTTGGAAATTAATATGATTATTTAAAATTGAAAATGCTGCTTTATGCAAATAAACGCTGCCAATACCCCTTGTTTACTTTATGCATGCATTCAATCTGTTACTTGACGGGTGTAACTTGCGAGCACGGTAGTAGTGCTCACTCTTGCTGAATAATCTTTATTCAGGAGAATACCTCTATCAAGATAGTGAGGACATCGATGCTTAAGCTATGCCCCCCAGACAATTGCCTGTGGCGAATCGTTCGGGTCTACTACTACTGCTTTATTTCCGCTGTGTTTTACTTTATTTGGCCTCAGGCCCTTTGTAATAAACTCTGAATGTTTTTTAATAAAGTGCGTGATATGTTTTGATTATCACTTTTGATTAACTGTGTACACTAGAAATCCTGGACTAGTGTATGAACACAAAGAATCTGGGATCCTTCGCTCCCGGGTTCGACACTTCGCATGGCTTGTTGGTAAATCATCGATCGTATGAGGGTTTGGTTTCATCATTCTTCAAGGAAATTGATATCGTCGAGTCTTCGTTGTATCTGATCGTTCTTATTGAAACAATCAGTTCGAGCAGAGCCTATTTTCAGTTCTGGAGGAAGCATGGCTTCAGCACTGTAAACTAGAAAAAATGGCATCTCATCGGTCGCATGATTGGTCGTGGTTCGAACGGCCCATAATACCGAGGGAAGTTCTTGAACCCAAGCTCCTGACCGTTTGGTTAACTGGTCGAACACTCGGCGTTTCACCCCTTGCATTATAATACCATTGGCTCGCTCGACTGCTCTATTGCTTCGCGAATGCGCGACAGAAGCGAAATATTTCTTGATACCTAGATCCTCGTAGAATTCTTAAAAAATTTTGCTAGATAATTGGGTACCGCTATTTGTGATTATACGATTGGGTACACCAAATCGTGTGATCACGTTTTTTATGAGGAACCTCTTAGCAGCTTCAGTTGTTGTTTTAACAACTGGCTCAGCTTCTATCCATTTTGTAAATGTGTCAATCATGATGAAAAGGAATTCAAAGCCCCCAAGTGCTCTTGGGAAATGTCCCAAAATGTCTAGTCCCTAGGTTGCAAAAGGCCAAGAAAAAGGTATAGTTTGCAAAGCTTGTGCTGGCTGATGTACGTGTTAATTATGAAATTCACACTGTACGCACTTCGTCACGAGCTCTTTGGCATCATGAAGGGTAGTTGGCCAGTAGTATACTTCCCTAAAGGCTTTACCAACTAGTGTTATGTAGGAATGATGTACTCCACAGACTCCTCTATGAATGTCTGATAGCAATTTAGTGCCATCTGTTTGAGATATGCATCTCATCAACACTCCGTGAAATCCTCATTTATACAAGGTACTTTCGATCAGAGCGTATGATTTGGTTTTTCAAGCTATACGATCTCTACATCATCTTCAGGAATAATGCCATGCTGAAGATAATTGTCGATCGACGCCATCCAATCTCTACCGTGGTCGTGCTGTACGATCTGTGGAGTATCCATGTTCTCAGGATCAACTTGTACGACCTTCGGTGGAACATCTATGTCCTCGAAATTCTCGACTACTAAGGGTGAATCGAGTTGCTCAAGAAAAACGCTAGGCGGGACAGGTGTCCTTGTGGAGGCCATCCGTGCCAGCTGGTCTGCTAGAAAGTTTTTCTTTCTTGGAATGTGTTGGATCTAGAAACCGAAGAAGTGCATTTCGAGTTTTCGTACTTTCGCCAGATAAGATGACATCTTGGTACTTGAGCATTGATACTCTTTTCCGACTTGATTAGCTACTAGTTGAGAATCGTCTTTCACTAGAAATCTGTGATGCCCCGTGTCATTACGCCAAGGGTAATCACACTTTAGGCATGCAGATTACTATTCGTTTGCTCAGTAGAACACTGCTCCAACGAATAGTAAGCCTTTACTAGGGTTACACAACAGAACAATAAGATAGAAATTGTACCTTTTTATTCTAGTAGTAGCCACGCAAGGCTATGATTCTTAGTACAAGTATTATCTGACTACAAAAGGAACTTCTCCGCTTCACTCGCCAATACAAGCATCTTGGCGCCTATTTGTCCCACGTGTCAAACATGGCGCCCATTTCGCTTTTGGTCCTCAGTGCATGCCTTCTCCTCCTGCGGTTGCTTGATCTGCATGTCCTTCGTCCCTCTCGGGATAGTTCCCTTTGGACTAGGATCTACAAAGGAGAATACTAACAAGGTTGAGTACACGAGTGTACTCTGCAAGCGATGATAGCAAAGAATGCCTTTGAATGAACTACCTCTGGTTGTTATCGCAGCTTTCTAAATCATCTCATTTAGAAAATAACTCATTAAAACATTTAGGTGGCGATTTTATCTCGAAACACTACTAGTCACTTTCGGAGAGAAGATAGACCCCCTGTGGTTCCCGTAGACTCCAATCATGGAGACTGCATGAATTCATGATTTTATTTAGCACTGCGCAGGCTTTGCACCACTTTACCCATAGCTATTCTGAACTCTCTATAAATAGGGTTCACCGCATTTCCTTTGATGCGGGTTCAAGATCGAATCTGAGAATGTTTTCCCGATTCGTGAATTAAATTCTCCACCCATTACTTTCCGTTGGTGTCTGGCGCACCTGATCCTCCACCGAGTTCGGCAATGTTGGTTGGGAGCGGCTTCTATCCCGCACCCAACACTCCACCTTAGCTATAGCGCCTTGGATCCCCACTTCCGATCTCTCCTCATGGTTCTGGGTTCCTCCATCACACACACTCACACCTATTACTTACCCATTGTGGAGACCATAGTCACGTAACAGGGTAGCATTTTACGCGTAAAGCGGAAAATGGTTGGTACTGATTCGACATCGACCGAGTAAGAGTTTGTTGGTCCTTATATTTTAACCATATGTAAAGGGTCCCACTTCTGCCTCATCTCTTACCAGCCAAGGGCCCCCTTTACCAGCCATAATATTCTCATATCACTTTCTTTCATCATTTCTCATCTCATTCATCATTATCATTTTATTCATGTTCATCTTAATCATCTTCATCTCATTCATTTTATTTAAGTTTTAGGGAAAACAATTTTGATGCAATACGTATAATAGTGCAAGATATGGTTTATATTTAAATTAACTATATTCATGTTCAAGAGGATCGCTTGCCTTGAATGTATAGGGCAGTCGGTCTTGATGAAACTCGATCAAGCTGCTTTAAATGGGGTGCTTGGCACGTCTTCTGTAGCAATACGGAAATACGAATCATAATATAAGTAAATACGTAGTTGATTTTGAGTGATATAATAAATATCTAAGTTAGTGACATCTAAATGTTAGCACAAATTAATTAAATTAAAATTTTTCGAGATCTACACTAAGTTAGCACTCCACGAAATAATCGTTCTACTAAAAACGCCAAGACTACGATTAGACAACCCGCGGTTCACGCTTAACTGATTAAACTAACATAATTAAATAGCTCAAACTACCTGACTAATTATTTGCGATGCACAAGATTGCTACACAAGCTAGTTATTCTATTAACAACAGAGATAACGGCTACTCAATTTATCTAGCAATTTAATCTATAGATTGGTTTTAAGTTGTTTAATATAGCAAGACCCAAGTTAGATTATTTAACGCAAAAATTAAACAGCTAACAATAATGCAATTAACCACTGCTACCGAAAAAGCCATTAATCGCAGCAAATAATTAAAATCTATCCCTATTCCTAATATTCTCATAAATCTAATTTCTAATCTACCACTAGTTTCTACCCTAATCCCTCTCTCTCTCTCTCTCTCTCTTACCCCCCACTCGGCCGAACCAAACACACGCACAGCACACACACTCACTTCATCTTCTTCCCCCAAATCTCACTCCCTCTCACCCCACTCCTCTCTCTATCTACAAACCGCCGCCCTTTGAGAGTCCCACAACTTGGCCTGGCCGGCCTCCGTCGGCGCTTGGCTCCTCCAACCAGGTCCAAGCCGCATCCACTCGGATCCCCAATCTGCCGCCACGGCCATGGCCCGCCGCGCAGCGCTCAGCGCCTCCACGTCTTGCAAGCCGACCGCCTCGACGCCGCCACAGCTCGGCCCCGGTACCAACCAGCGACGCCTCTGGTTCCTGCACGGCCCGACGTCTACCCTCGCTCCAGATCCGGCCCCAAGCCGCCCCGACTACGCCGGTTCCGTCTCCTCCCGACGCGGCCGAAGGCCAGCACCGCCACTCGCGGCCCGGCTCGCCCTCTCTGGTTCAATCTGATGGTTGCCATGATGCATGGATGCAGGGTCCGATTTAGGATCAGAGGTGGAGATGGCTAAACTGCTACCAAGGTTTGCACTCACCTAGAGCTCACAGTGCATTTGCTTTTACTTGTTGCTTGGAGACTGAGATTGGTTAGTGATTTGTGAGGATGATCGATGAGGATCGAGTGGTGCTGATGGTGATGGATCAGGATGGAATTGGTGCTGCCGATGACCTCCTGCCACCTTGTCGTCGCCACTGCTCCTGACTCCCTGCTTGGGATCCTTGCTTGAACTCCCCTAGCGTGCTGCTGCTCCTAGACTCGATTGGAGGTGAGGCAATGGAATGGGGGATGAAGGCTGGGGGATTGAATGTGGCTGCGATGCCTGGGGGAGATGAATGTGTGAGTTTGCCTGGTGAGATGAATGTTGGCTGTGGAGTGGATGGGAGTGCTGGGCAAATGGGGGATGAATGCGTTTGCTAGGTGCTGGGGAAGATGCATTGGTGCCTGGTAAAAAGGGGAATGGACTTGGACTTGCTCTTTGTCTTTGAAATATTTCTTCTTTACAAAAAGTGCTATGTTGAGACTTGGAGGTGAGACTTTTGAGGGGTGAGAGAAGCAAAGGAAGGTTCCAGGGGAGATGGTCCTTGGAGTTGTTGCTTTGACCAGAAGAACAGGGAAGGAAGAAATGCATGGGGTTTTGGGATGGTGGCTGTTGAATGTGGCTGCCAATAGGGAATACCACTACGCTCTAAATTGATTGATGAAAGAAATCCTATTGTAAATGATACTTATTGTTGATTTATTTATCTAATGAAATGGAAATGCGAATTTAAATATGACTTAATGCTACTGTTGCACTGATGAATGTAAATGAGACTTATGATGGAATGTTGAGATTGAATGGATGATGACAATGAATGAATGCTGAAATGATGCAATGTTGGTTCTGTTGACTCGAGACGTAATGCTCGCGAAACGAAACCCACTAACCAACACCCTGACGACAAACTAAAGACTTAACAACGATCGCAACACTGTCATTAGCTTACCGTTAATACGAGGTTAATTACCTCTAACTACCGATTACTACTACGCGATTACGTCTAATTACGCGGGTTCTCACATAATCTGCAAATCCCGTGCATACGGGCTGCTCGGAGTCCTACCAGAAAACCCTCATATTCTGCCACATTGTTTGTAGTAGGAATGTTTAGCTGGATGGCATACTTGATATGTTCGCCAGTAAGGGATATCAAAACAACTCCAGCCCCCAAGCCTTTGAGCATCAAGGAACCGTCAAAGTACATTGTCCACTCGTCGTGGTGTTTGTACTCGGGCCCTTGGGTGGGTTCAGGGTTTGTCCATTCGGCAATAAATTCAGCTATTGTCTGGGACTTGATTGTTGTTTGTGAGATGAAATGGAGGTCGAACACCCCAAGCTCGACTGCCTATTTTGCTATTCATCCTGATGATTCCCTGTTTCCAAGAACTTGACCTAGGGAATATTCGGTTGGTACGACCACTTTGTGGACCTGAAAGTAATGCCTTAGTTTCCTTGAAGCCATAAGGAGACCATAGAGCAACTTTTGTACATGTTGGTATCTTTTCTTTGGTCCATGTAAGACTTTGCTTACGTAATATACTGGTCGTTGGATGTTGTCACGTTCTACGACCAGTACACCACTGACCGTTTGCAGTGTTGCAGCTACATAAATCAGTAATGTTTCTCCCGATCTCGGAGAAACTAAGATCGGGGCACTCGTATGGTACTTCTTAAGTTTTTTAAAGGTATCTTCTGTCTCTTTAGTCCACTCGAAACTTCTGTGTTTCCTAAGAAGTTTGAAGAAAGGCAATCTTTTTTCTCCTAACCGTGCTATGAAACGACTTAGCGTTGTCATACAGCCAGTTAGTTTTTGGACTTTTTTGTTTGTGGTCGAAGGGTGCATCTGATCGATGACTGATATTTTTGCTGGGTTTGCTTCAATCCCTCTAGCCAAAACTAGGAACCCAAGAAGCTTTTCAGAAGAAACTCTGAACACACACTTCTCTGTATTTAACTTAAGGTTATGCCTTCTTAAGTTGTTGAATGTCTCGTGAAGGTCAGAAATATGGTCGCCAGCATTGATGCTTTTCATGACCAAGTCATCAATGTAGGCTTCTAGATTTCGACCTATCTGATGATTAATGGTTTTCTGCATCAACCTTTGAAAGGTTGCACAAGCGTTTTTGAGACAAAATTGCATCTTGACATAGCAGTAAGTGCTATATGGAGTGATGAAGGAAGTTTTCTTTTTATCCTCTTTACTCATATGAATCTAGTGGTACCCTAAGTATGCATCAAAAAACTTAACAAATCACACCCAGAAGTAGATTCTACAAGTGGATCAATGCGTGGAAGGGGAAAGTCATGATTCGAACAAGCTTTATTAAGATCTGTGAAGTCAATACACATTCATCATTTTCCAATGCTTTTTCTAACCATTATAGGGTTGGTGAGCCACTCTGGTTGGTCGACTTCACGAATAAACCCAGCCTTGAGGAGCTTGTCGATCTTCGACTGGATTGCCTTCTTTCGATCAGGTGCGAAATGTCTTACCTTCTACTTGACCGGTTTCTTATCAGGCTGGAGAGCTAGCCTATGTTCGATCACCTTCCTAGGGACTCTAGGCATGTCGAACGCTTGCAAGGTGAATACATCCTAATTTGCTCGGAGGAAAAAGACGAGCGACTCTTTCTATTTAAGGTCGGGTCCTACCCCGACCAATACCATTTGGGCAGACACATTAGCGTTTCTTGACCTAGATGGTGTGTTGACGCTTTTTCAGAGGAGCGCCTTCGTCGAGTGGTACCTACTTGGTGTAGTCAGAAGGCTTTAGCGCCAACTTTGGCCTCAAGTGCTTGACCTGCATGGTAGGCGGATTAGTTTCCTTGGTGGGAAGTTCATCGACCAGTTCTAAAGACTTCCGATCACATGCGTAAACCATTTTTCGATCTCCTCGAATTGTGATGACTCCTTTCGGTCCTAGCATTTTTAAACTATGATAACTGTAATGTGTGGCTATCAGGAATTTTGCTAAAGCCAGACAACTAAGAATTCCATTGTATGCGGCTTCGAAATCCACCACATTAAATGGAACATTTTCTGTTCGGAAGTTGTCGGGTCTTCCGAACGTAACCGGTAGGGATAGCTGTCCTATCGGTTTAGCGGTAGAACTAGAAACTATGCTGTGGAAGTCATATTTCACAGGTTTTACCTTGGACTTGGGAATCTACATCTATTCCAATGCTCCTGTAAATAAAACGTTTAAAGAACTACCTCCATCTACTATGACTCGATTAACTTTACAGTTGTTAATAGCAGGTTCAACTACGATAGGAAACCTACCTGGATGAGTTGACGAGATAGGGCAGTCTTCTTTGCTGAAAGAGATTACAGTTTTCGACCACCTAAATGGTTTGACGGTAATTGGAGACTCGGCAAGGTTGGCCACCCGCTCCACGGCCTTAAGATGACCTCTTGATTTGTGCGAGGAGGATCCTTCAAAGAACATATCCACTGTGTGTTGCGGCTCTTGGTATTCCATCTCTTTATCGCCATCTTTGTCCTTCTTGGAGCTTGGTTCTCTGAGTTCCGTTATGGAGGGATAGAGTCCTTTACCTGAGTAGTAATCCTCCAGTTTATTTTGCCAGGCCCAGCTGGTGCGCAGATCATGTCCTGCTGCCTGGTGAAGTGGACACTACTTCTTACATTTCTTAAAGTCAATGGTTGGAGCCTTAGCTTTGTTCCGACTAGTAAAATCTTTCTTGCCCTTGGTAAACTTTCCTAGAATCGCAAGGATTTCTTTGTTGTCGGGCTTGCAATTCTTCTTGTTCTTGAGAGACTTTTTGCTTTTCTTCTCTTGCTTCTCCAGATCTGACTGGGGATTTTTATTTTTTCGATCAATTGCTTCATACCATTCGACTGCTTCACTAGCGGTTGCATACTTGTCTGCCATGTCGAAATGTTCGATGGTCGTTCGTGGAGGATTTATTACAATATCCTCTGTAAATCGGTGATTCCTCAGCCCTACTTTAAAAGCCTGGATGACAGAAGACTCTATGATCTCTGGGATAGAGTTTTGAACCTTTCTGAATCTCTTGATATATTGTTGAAGAGTTTCATTGGTTTTCTACTTCATCCAATGAAGATCATCCTCCTTCCCAGGACGGTCGTACGTCCTTGAAAGTTGACGATCAGAGTATCGCAGAGCTACTCCCAAGTGTAGATAGATCCAACTGGTAGGTTAAGCAACCACGACCGAGTAGAACCTTCAAAGACCATGGACAAATAATTTACCATCATGTTGTCATTACCACCAGCAGCCTTGATGGTGGTAGAATAAATTTGAAGAAATTTCAATGGGTTCTGAGTCCCATTAAACTTCTCTATGTTGGCTGGTCGGAACCTGTCCAACCAACAAACAACTTGGAGACCTGTAGAAAATGCTCGGTAGCCCATAATGGAGTCGTGACGCCTTCTCTGAAAAGGAGCCGGATTATAGTCAGTCGGGGATCGGTTCATCAGATTTACATATCTAGGATCCGGTGTTCCAACCCGGCTGTAGACGTTATGATAACGTCTTTGACCACCTGCTTGGTTCAGATGATGCTTGAGATCGCCTGAATCAAGTGGTCGTTCCTCTTGACGAGGAGGAGGAGTGGCTGCTGTGAAGAGCCGTCTTCTCTCGTGATTCCCTGTTCAGAACCTACGAGGGGGTCTTAGTGTTGATCGAACCTCTGCTCGACCATATTTTCCCCTACTGAGAGAGGAATGCTGGGATGAAGTCATCGTATGACTTTGTGAATTCCTTTGCTCCCGGTACATTTCTGTATGCTACATGGTTTGTTGGAGGATCTCCGACACCTAACCTGCAAGCTGAACATAACCTGGAGTTCCTACTAAAGTAAGGTCTGGATTATTTAGAATATTCCAAACTCGTTGCAGGTTTTGTATCGTTACCGAAGGTCATGGAAGATTCTCGCTTGTAGTGGGCGTTCGATGAGTTGAGTTTTCCCTCAACCTCCCGGTCGGCCCTGCCTGACTCCTTACTTGTGGTGGGTTAAGAACAGGTGAATTAATTGATGTACGTCTATCAGGTCGGTTGCCTCCAGTAGTCTATGCTTGAGTGCTCGTACCATTTCCACCAGCAAGTGGTGGCGAGTTAACCCGTGGAGGATCGTGCATGGCATCTGGATTGGTATATCTAATTGTGTTAACTTCATGGCGCCAACAGTGATCTTCTGATGAACTCCCGTCGTAGCTAAGGGAGAGCCTTCCAGTGCTTCTGCAAGGAGCCTCCATGATGGGGAGCAGTCAGAGATTACCGCCTCTGGTGGACTTTATGGTGGACTCAGTCTGATCCAGTAAATTGTCGATTGTATGCTAAGTTTCACCATGCCCACTTGGCCCGCGATCGGTGATAACTTCATCGATACCCTTACCAGATGTTGGTTGGCCCCTGAAATACGTAGGAGCCATTGGCGAATATTCACTACTACAAAAAGGCTAATACTGGACGTCTCATCACAGACAGTTGACCAAAACCGCTCAGATAATGCAATCACGCAGCGGTTCATATTGAAAACCATCGTATTATCGATTACGCTAAAACCGCTATGCAGGAAGAGGTAATATCACAGACGGTTCATATTAAAAACCGTATGTGAAGTATCACAGACAGTTCTGAACACGAACCGTCTATGATAATTGTACTTCACAGACAGTTTTTAATTATAACAATCTATGATAATATCGCTTCAGCTCGGTGCGTTTCTTCGTCGCCGTCGTCGCCAATACATCTCTTCGTTGCATCAATGCCGCTTCGGCTCCCCAATGCGTCTCTTCGTCTCATGCGCCGAATTTATTCCTTGATTTATAAAAAGGATCATCCGCCATCGAAGAGATGATCATCCCCACATATAACTAGATCTATACTTCTAAAGAAGAAATATAATATGGCTCCCTCTCGGCCTGTTTTCTTGTCGCCAACATTGATTGCCTACTTGACCATACTGTACGAGCTCCTCTCCGGCCGTACGTTGGCGGTTGTTGCGGAAGAACACTGTAATTTCAACAGTGTCTTCACTCCTCTACCCGAGGATTTGCCGGAGCAGGTGACAACCACTTTCCTTCATCTTGACATCCTCCTCTATCGTGTCTTCCGGGTGATCTCCCACTTCCGGCGAGTTTACCGCGTCATCGACGTGGTCCTCCACAACCACGTTGCACGTCTCTAGGTGGCTTGCCGTCACTTGGACTACTTAATCGAGATGGTGGGCGACCGAGTCGACCATGCTGAGACCCCTCAAGCAAGGAAAGATAGCCTATGGGTTCAATTCTTATTGATTCAATAGTCCGAGGGTCTTCGGGAGACACTCGAATAAGCGCGTCAACGGGTAGACATATTTTGGGCTTCGTTCGCTGATGATCAGGTACCGTCCGTTGTTGACGCCGCCGCCTATGAAGTTTTGAAGACGGAGATATCAGTCTACCTCCACCACTAGAAAAACTTTGTTTATTTAGGTTTCTATTTTTTTTTAAATCTTTGTAAGAAGCAACAGGCCACGCTGTTTGGCCATATGAAAATTCCAAAATGAAAAAAAATCTAGTTTGGAGATGAAGTTACTATATTGTATGTTGAATTTTATATATATATATATATATATATATATATATATATATATATATATATATATATATATATATATATATATATATATGAGACAGATTTAGTGGAACAGATTAATTAATTATATATATCCGATCTGTGATATATGTATCATAGTTAAAGCAAATTTTCAACAGTATTTAAATGACAAAATTGACATATAAACATGTAATTTCTTCATGTAAGTGTATACATGATAATATGCTCAAAACGTAGAACTTGAGAATAACCATATCACAGACGGTTCCATAATAGAACCGTCTGTGACATCTCTTTATTAGTAGGAACCCACTAGGGTTTGCACCCGCCCTAACTCGTCACTCCCCAGCGCACTTACTCTCATCCGTTCCCCTCCCCACCCGAGTGCCCCCGACCTCGACGCCGCCACTCAACCCTGTTGCCGATATTGCCCTTCTTCCCATCGCCGCCGGTTGTGACACCACTCTGCACTGCACAACACACTCATACGATAGGAGTGTCTTGTGCAGTGTCAGGGTCGTGTCACAACTACAGTGACGCCACCACCCAAGCCACTAGGCTTGGCATCGCATGTCGCCTGCGTCGCTACCTGCACCTATTGCCTACCCGCGTCCCTGGCTTGGTTCTCTAACGCGGCCCATGCCTGCTTGACCTCTTGCGCTTGGGCCCTGGCCCCCCTGGCCTTGCTTTCTCCATCCTCCCTCTATTCTCCTCTCTGTTAGCTTAATGTCTTTTGTTGAGTTTGATTTTTATGCTTGAGCCTTAAGTTATGTCTCGATGTTTGTGTGATTTATGCAAGGTGAAGAAGATGGATGAGGGTTATGCTGGTGGTGGGGTCGCTGCTATGGTTGCACTGTACTGAGGTATCACCCTCCCTTACTCCCTCTCTATCTCTGCCCCTGCTCTGTGATGAAAATGGCTAGTGCTTTGCGATAGATGCTGAGGGCTACTACTGGTGTGGTGGGTTTAGACACCCTTGGTCTTATTGTCTTGCTGTTGAACTACTCAATGATGTTAATAGTTTTATACTGAAATTGAATTGATAATTAGTTCATATTAATAGTTCTCTTGCTCTATGTTGTAAACTAAGGGCTATTGGTGTATGTGCATTCTGTGCATCTTGCTTAGTTCATGCTGTGGGTTCATATTGAAAAAATGAATGGGGCAAAATGGTGGGTTTGGTTAATGCTCTCTGATGGATACTGAGGGTTATTGGTGCCGGTTCTTTGTGCTTGGTTGGCTTACATGGGATCGATGTGGTTCGGATGGGGGCTTGGCTGCAATTAACTTTTCAGATTTGTAAAGGTTAGGCTAATTTGTAAAGCTGCAATTAACATACAAATTATTTATTAATTGGTGTGTATTCTATTCGAAAACAAGACCAAATGAGTCAAAAACTACTACAACACCTCTTCACCTGTCTCTCGCCATTCATTTCACCTTTGTCTGTGTAACCGGCTTCATATTAATAGTTCTCTTGCTCTGTGATATAAACTAAGGGCTATTGGTGTATGTGTATTCTGTGCATCTTGCTTAGTTCATGTTGTGGGTTCATATTGACAAAAATGAATGGGGCAAAATGGTGGGTTTGGTTAATGCTCTCTGATGGATACTGAGGGTTATTGGTGCTGGTTCTTTGTGCTTGGTTGGCTTACATGGGATCGATGTGGTTCGGATGGGGCTTGGCTGCAATTAACTTTTCAGATTTGTAAAGGTTAGGCTAATTTGTAAAGCAGCAATTAACATACAAATTATTTATTAATTGGTGTGTATTCTATTTGAAAACAAGACCAAATGAGTCAAAAACTACTACAACACCTCTTCACCTGTCTCTCGCCATTCATTTCACCTTTGTCTGTGTAACCGTGTTCATGTTGGTCAAGTTCTCCTCCCTTGCATCCCAGGTACGTCCTACCATTCTATTCATGATCTCTTCTCTATAAAGTTTCCAAGTAGTGGTTGCTTGTGCCTTTAAAACCGGCTTCCTATATATATTATATATATATTGTTCATAGTCCCCATCCACTTTCGGGGGGTCATGAGGAGGATAAGATAGCTGCCACAGGCAACCTCTCATCGAGCCTGCAAGTTCAAGTATCCTTGATGTACAATTCCGGATGTTATAGGTATCGGACTTGACATCAAGGAATGGTTGGTTCTGTACATCAAGCCACTTCGATCGGGTACCACATATTCTTGAACTTGCAGCCAATGCTCGATGAGAGGTTGCCCATGGCAGACTGCCTCATCCTCCTCATAACCCCTAATGTGGCTAGGACTACAAACAATATATATATATATATATATATATATATATATATATATATATATATATATATATATATATATATATATATATATATTTAAAGGCACAAGCACCACCGCTGGAAACTTTATATAGAATATATATCATAGACAGCTTCTAAACACCAACCGTCGTGATAGTTAGCTATGATAGACGGTTACGAAGTTAATAACCGCTCAGGATAGTATGCATCATGATGGTTCAAAACCGCTCGTGATGACCTCATGTCATTACTGACCCAAAAACTCAGACGGCTCAAGAAACCGTCTGTGATGACATTTTTGAATCATCTGTGAAGACCTTTTCTGTAGTAGTTATTGGTCGCCCATGACAATATCGAGAGTACATGGACTCTGATTGCCGTGCTGAGCTTCCATTGCCGCTTTTGCCGGTCAGATCGGCCGAGCTTGCAGAGGCGTTCGAGTGTTCTGAACTAGTCGGAACGAGCGGTTCCTCTGAGAGTGCCATTGTTGGTGGCGGTGTATCCTCATCTATCCAGTCAATTTCGCCAATCTCTGCGGCTGGCAAGCTGGCGGAGGAGGAGGATGACGACATCCCGTTTTCTTCTATGGCGCGGATGCATGCGTCCATGTCGAGGTTGGAGTAATCCGCCAGGTCGAACCAGTTTTCCTCATCCCAAGTCCCTGCCATGTTCGCATGAGCGATGATGGGGCAAAGGAAGTGGATATATGAGGAATGCTTGAGCGAAGTAATCTTCAAGAACTCAATGCCTTCTTCCCCACAGACGGCGCTAGCTGTCGACGATCGAGTCGCCGATCTTACAAAATAAATAGAGGAAACTGGCAAAGAGTTCTTGGGAGAGAATGAGACTGCTCTTTATTGCTATGAACTGTCTATTATAGAGGGTGCTCTCGACAAGGCAGTGGACTAATCCTAATCACACTGAGCGTAATGCTTGCTATGCTGCTGAATCAGACTTGAAACATCAACCTAATGCCGATTGACGTGCTTCAATCTGATGCAGTCTGATCTAATCTGCTTCGTGCTCCATCGAAGAGGTGGCAGTTATTCCTGAAGAAGGCGTCTGTTGAAAGTGACGCAACTGGTCGAAGCAAGGCGTTGGTTGATGAAACATCAACCATTCGGCGGTTGAATGTCTGTGAGACACTTCAACCGTGTGATGGTTGTTGTCAGTGTCGTACAACCATGAAACGTCGTGTGGTATAGAGCAAATATAACATGTGTTCCATTCATTACACGGTAAGGAATATACTTAGAGTTAGATCCGGATGCCAGTTCATCGATTCTACGAGCAGCCATCTGGTCGTAGACTAGGTACAGAACCTCATTCGACCAAGGTACCCATTATGTAACCTCTAGAATCCTTATGACTACAGAGGTCGTTAGCCTTAGGGGTTACGACTATGAAGACATATAGTCTTTTATTATGTATTAAAATAATACATAGATATTTTAATTCTCGTCAACCATCGACAATAGATCATCGATCGTCTTCTCGGCCGGCTAAGCCCTATGAGCTAGTGCATATATTTGATTGGTTACCTTATTCCGAAGGGCACGGTTTAGTAGCTTCTAGATAGATTCAGGTAGCTGATCGCTGATTTTGAGCTATGGAAAGCTAAGTGTTGTTTTTAGCTAGCTAGCTAGTGCAAGTTGATCCGGCTGGTGGCTAAGGATATATATTCACTTACGTTGTTGTTTTCCAGAGCCCATGACGCATTAGACACAAGTGGTTAGGAAATATGCACTACTACTGGACTGCTGGTCCTGGAAATTAAGAGAGCAAGTTGTTCTCTGAAACCCTAGGTAGCTTGTTCTTTTGTTAGTGATCGATGAATTCGACAACCATAAGGTTACAGGTCCCCGTCTCAAAAACCGTGGGCTGGCTGCTCGAAAATGAAATGGATACGAATCATACAATGCCACCGTTGGCGCTTGCAGTACAGCTTGTACAGCTAGCTAGTACTGCCACCCAAGCTGGTACTGATCGCGAGTGCGCGAACTGTCCTCCAGGTAGCTAGCAACTGAAGGCATAACTTTGGCTGATTTATGAAGGCATAACTTTGGTTGATTTATGAAGGATGTTTGTGGTGCTGAAAGGGCCATATCCTAACTCGGGTTTTTAGTTAGAAGGCCGTAACATGGGCCTCAAATGAAATCATCTCTTTACTTGAGCCCCCAACACCAGCCTATAGACAGTACGGGTGTGTTTGGTTCTCTGTATATCCTTAACCTAGCCTGTACGGGTCATCCAGGCTGAAGCGAATCAGGCTGTGTGAATGCAATATGAATTGTTTGTTGGTTGTTTCTGTTGGGCAGGCTGTGCTGAGATGTTGTTTGGTTGGGTGCATAAAGACGTTGACCGCAAGCGTAGATGCAAGAGACATTAGAAAGAAAATGTTAGCATGGCTTTTATTTTGTCTTAATATATTCTAATAACCCTCATTTTACCTTAATCCACTTTAATACTACCTAATATGTACTGATCACCTCTTAATAACGTCATTAGCAAAGCCTGTATCTGGAGAAACGGAGAAATTGAATGTTTCTGCCCAGCCTGGCCCGAATGCACCTTTTGCATCTGCTCAGCCAAGTTGCTTTACGCATGCAACAATCTAAACAAGCGTAACCAAAAAGATTCTGCACCTGAGGGGCTTGGCTCAAGCTTATGTATCCAACCAAACACACCCTACGTGAATAACTGATTATGGTGTGGCGCGCCATGCAAGACCGCCCAACAATGGTTCCACTAAGACAACGAATATCGACGCCGGCCCGTCTTTGGTGCCCTATCGCGAACACCACGCGCCATGAGGCTCGCAAGTAGTAGGACGCGGCGCTTGTTCTTGCATCTGCGTTCAAGACCGCACCCAGACGTCAAGACACTCCAACTTGGCTCGACCGACCGCGTGCGGCGCCACCCGTCCGCCTCACACCCAGGGTTTTAAATATCGGTTAAAAAAAACCGGGGGTGGGCGATAGATCCGAGAGAGCCAATAATCGGAAAATTTCGGCCAATTTCGGCCGAAATTTTCAAAAAAACAATTGATTTTTTTGGATTTCAAATTTAAAAAAAATCAAATTCGGACAACATTCATCAACTGAGCTAGTTAGCAAGATGTTCATATAGACTATTGATTCGAATGGATTCGTGTATATGTAAAAAAAATCAAATTCAGACAAAATTCAATCAAATTCGAATTTTTTTGGACAAAATTAATCCAAACCGGTCAAACTCGGAACCGGTACGGGGGGGGCGATAGATCCGAGAGAGCCGATAACCGGACCGATGTTTGGCGATTTTTGAATCCCTGCTCACACCTACATTGGGTATTTGGGTCATTGGTGTTAAAGAAACCGAGCCTAGGCTAGCAGTCTTGGCCTACAGTGATCTTCTCATCCATCCAGTAGACTATATAAATGAGGGAGATCCTAATCATTGTGGATTGTTTTACAGAAGAGTAATAAAAAGAAGCCAGAAGTCCCCTCATATCTCTGTGTTCAATCTACTATTCTATTCTTGTATTCGTGCTGAAAACGTGTTGAGATCGAATCATTTTTTCTAGATTGCTTTCAATTCTGCAAATTTGGCTTTCTAGATTGTATCCTACGATGCAAATCCGCTCTAATCTACCACGAGTCGACTTGAAGTTGCCGACACAATGCCGATCGGTAGATTGCATGAAAAAGTGGATGTCGATTATACCATAGATTGGAAATTGCAAATACGTTCTAATCTACCGCGAGCCGACTTGAAGTCACCGACCAAGCTGATTGATAATTGCATCAACGATAATTGCATAAACAGTAGTACTCGGATGAACAGTACACATATTGCATGAACAGTAACGGGAAAAAAATCAGCCGATGGCCCTGTAGAGCCATCGCGTCGCCAAGCGAATCCGCGACGGCCGTGCCGCCGCCAGACGCGTGTCGCCTTGCGGTGTGCCACGCATGACTGCCGCGCTCCTACGCGCATGAGCCGCCACGCCTCGCGAGTCCGTAGTGCATCGCGTCGCCCGCACCTCCGCCCGAAGCCGGCGCTGCCCATGCATGCACACGGCACCGCATGGGCGCAACCTGCCACCTGCCTCCGGCGAGGGCCCCGTATGGCCGTCAGGCCGCATGACCATTGGTCGCCAAAAGCACAAAAAAAGGAAGGAGGAAGGGGGTGCCGCCGTAGCCCTGCACAACCACCGCTGGCCCCGCCTCCACCGCGCCGCGCGCACCGCCAGCCTAGCCTCCGCACGGGCACACCGCATCAAGGTGAAGCCACCAACCGCCCTCCCGCATTGTAGCGCCGCATCGGGTTGCTGACTAGTTAAACTAATAGTCAGGAGCTAAAATCTTAAATCTAACGATGATCCGAAGTGCATGTAACAGTGCTACCTAAACCTAATCATATCCTGGCACTACCACAAAACAGATATTTTCCCACGGTCGAAAACCGTCAGCAAAATATAAAAAACTATCAGGTTTTATTTTCTTGATGGGTAACCATCAGGCAAATCTCCTCAAGTCTAGGTGGTTGGGAATATCCAATTTGTCTGACGGTTAATCGTCAAGAAAATATTTGCTGATGGTTTTTCCAAATTTTCCTGACGGTTTTGTGAACCGTCCATAAAACTCATTTGGCTAACGGGTATTCACCGTCAACAAAAATTAGCCTGACGGTTTTTTGCCCATGCATAAAATGAATTTTGCTAACAGGTAATAACCGTCAACAAAAATATACTTGACGGTTTTTGCCCATCAGGTATCTAGTTTACATGACGGGGCAACCGTTACCGTCAATAAAATGAAACGTGACGGTTTTTTCCATTATCGTCAAGTTATTAAACCTGACGGTTTTTGCCCGTCAGGAAATTGGTTTTCGTAGGTGTCAAAACCATCGCCAAAATGACTCTGTTCCTGCCAGCAAAATTATGATTCTGGTAGCTCACTAGCAGAAATTGTCAATTACTTGATCACATATTCATACACATCCATGCATCATATAATTCATAATACACATCCATGCATTACTCCATACACAAATAAGAAGTTCAAGCTTATCATTTCAAGCCTAATACCATCCATAAGGTTCACTTGCAGAAAGCAACATTGTAATCCGCACAAAAGACATCTAAAAGTCCAGTACTATCACAATACACCTAAAGACTAATATCACATACAAGTCATGTAAGTCCATCTAAAAGTGCAGCAATACCATGTTGAACTATTCAAAAGAGCTAGCAAGACATCATCAAAGTTCATGTAGACAATTAGTTGCATCCGTCGCCGTCGATGTTGTTGGTATCATGGTTGTTGCCGCCATTAATGTCAGCATTGCAGTTGTCGCCATCATTGTTAGCATCGTTGCCATCAATGGCATTGTCATCCATGCTGAGCCCACATGGGAGGATCCAGTCCCAGTTCTGGTCCATTCCTGTAAGATTAATAGAGTAGGCCAACATTATGAGTCTGCCTTAGCACAATTAAAACCATTAGAGGTGCTAACAGAAGAGCTAAACCAACCCATTGAATACTAGCATTATAAGTCTGCTTAAGCACAATTAGAACCATTATAATTGCTAAAAGAAGAGCTAGAGCAATCGAAATCTATGACAAGCCTGTTTTTAAAAAAATAGTTGCACGCGTGGACAAAAATTCTAAACAAGCCTATTGCTACCTTACCATGAATATATAACTAAATGGGATTGAGGTTAAGCCCATGTGATAGAACACTCAACATGAGTCCACTCGCTCTGTGCTACTTGTTGTCACTCTGACACACCGAAAAGTATTAGTGTCTAGTCCAAATTAGTCCTCCAAATGATAGAGGTTTGAACAACCTTGTAACTTTCATGAGATATTATTTGTAGCATTGGAAATAATTTTAGTTGCTAAGTATTCTTACATGTGATTGTGCAGATGTTTCAAGGCGTAGCATCTCTGGTGGTGGTTCTTCACCCATCTTCTGGAAAAGCATCAACATTTGGAAACTTTACAAGGTTAGATTTTTGGCTTTCTAGCTATTTCGATCAACATCAGTATGTCTCTTATCGATTCAATTAATTGCAAACATATACATTAAGATAAATCATGATACAGATCCAGATTACAACTGGCAGTTTGATATGAAAACCAGAAACATCTTGTTCTAGCAAGCTTCTAACAAAATTTCAAGAATCACATGAAACGTGGGACAACGATGAAAGAGTATAGATCACTTTCGTAGAAGCATGCATATGTGCATTACTTTACCTATGATGTGAGCTAAACAAGAAAGTCACAAAGATTAACTGAATTATCTCCTGGATATATATTAAGATAATAATGCGCCTTATTATGCATTTGCACTCCATGCACACAACAGATTACTTTTTAATCATTCCATTCAAAAGCAATATCTTGTATCACATATTCACATATCTAGCAAATCCCTTAAAGTGTCATTTTTGGATCATACATCCACTATTCATTCCTCATCTCATAATAACTACTAACAAATGCTGTGTTTAATATCCACAACTCCAGAAAACATATTGAGCCTGTATCATTGAAAGCATAAAAGTAATTTTCATTGATGCATGCACTACATTGTCTCACTAATTGTTTCGTACATACAAGATAAGATAAACAATAGTAAGTATGATACAATACTCACCTCATCAGTAACAGCTACTCTATAATCTCCTAATCTCTCACAAAGATGGTTGGCAATATGAGCTGCTACAAAATTAGCTATACAAATCTTATAGTTGCAGCAGTGTTCTTGCAGGACTACCAACCCTCATGCACCTCAAGCTGCACATCCTAAAAGCCCATGGAGATATTTGTGTCCATTTGGATAAAAAACTAAGAAAAGATCGTCATTGATGTCATTGTGTGTTTCACAAACCTTTGAAATTTCAATCCCTTAATGAGTGTCAACACACTTTAATGAGAACCATGAATATGTTATTGCGGTTGGACAATCTAGCCCAAGTAGCGAAGAATGAGTGCTACTATGCAAGATTCAAGAAAGCAATGTGACCGAAGATAGGAGTTTGCAAACAATCGCTTCCAAAGAAGGGAGAGGTAGTTGCCATGCAAATGGCAAGGATAATAGGAGCAAGATAGCATTTGTGGTGCCATCTGTATTGATAGTGGTGCTTAAGATGTGACCACCCAACACATGCATGGACACTCACTCTTCTCGTGACCATATCAATATAGGCAATGTTCTCACTAAATAATCAAGCTAACACTTGAAGTATGCAACAATAACATTGGATGTAAATTAATGTGTGTATTAACAATGTTACCACAATCATTTGGCGGTGAACTTCTTGTGTCTGGAGTAGTTCTTGATTTTGTCGGACCACATTACGATATGAGGTGGAATTGGATGACCTGATATTTCTTGATTTAGCTACTAGTAGAACTTCAGCCTTCTTGACAGCACCATTCCCTATTGGTATACGGCCATGGGGCAAGCCACTATTGGTGTTGTAAAGTATTGCTCCATCAAGTGGTTGCTGCTCCCACTCACCATCTGGATGTTGAGCACTGGCAGCTGCAGAGTAATCATCCTAGAACAAAAGCAACATTTCATATGATTTGCTTTCATAGAAGTTGAGTTCACTTGAGTTCAGTACAAACATGGTAGAACTTACAATGTGTTTATGTGCTTTTTGGCTACAAATTGGACCAATGCTACCAGTACTGTCCACATTTTTCATGCCAGACTTCATTACGGCATATGTCTTCAGACATGTAGCATTTTCTAGTCCAAACTTGTGTTCCTACAACACTGTGAAGAACACAATTAACCCAGTCAAATATGTGAAGAAGACATAGTATATGTGAATTGAAGGTAAGCAAAGTGCACCAGTTACGAGTATAATATACCAAGTATTGTTGAGTTTCCGAGTATGATCGTGAGCCTGATCGGTTTTGAGCAACATCTTCATATTTAAAGCATGCCTCCTGACCTCTCTTTCGTATTGTCAACAACTGGTCACTGCACCAGTTACGACAAAGATGTTGCCATACTTGCTCATTGCACCACCAAATCCTACCAATCAAGTATTGCTCATACTCTAATTCTCTTGGACGTGCCAACGTGTCATCAATCTCCTCTCCTTGTTTTTTTGTAGTATTCCTTGACAGCAACAACACGAGCATTATACATCATTTGCTTCACTCGGTCCGAAGCATAATTTTCAAGCACTCGATCTGCTTCTACCTCGTCGTCTTCGCTGACTTTGAATAAATGCTACATATAGTGACAAAAAAAAAATCAAGAGTCAAGATTTTACATAGCACCATGCTACAACGGGTTTAAATCTTTATCCAGATTTGAATAGCAACCTTAACTTTTCTGAATTACACAGGTATAATGGATTTACCAAAATTTACTTACCCAAAACTCATTTTTCACTCGATCTACAGCAGTCATTCCAGCATCGTCTTCATCGACAAAGTAATCATCCCATGTCAACGCAGGGTGAGTATTAAAGGTTCTACCCTGCTCATCCTTGTCCTCTACAACACTTGTGTACTCATGTCTAAGAATAACTCCAAGTTGTGCTTGATATGTGTAGTCCTTTTGGGGCATGTAATTGACATACTTGAATTGCCTACAATACATAAATTAAGCATGAGAATGTTTGTATGTATTGCTGGCCATGTTAATCTAATCAAGAAAAAAACATAAAAACATTTCTTTATACTCAAGTGCACATGTCTATACTTACTTATCACCATTAGGTCTCAAGGCAATCTTCCCAGCACGCAAAGACATCTTCAATTGAGTTCGTGACTTCTTCTTCCTTCCCCTTTTTGTAGCAGCTCTATTGACTTCACCAATGGAATGATCACTGCTCCTTTGAGAGCTATTGACATTGCAGGTAGTGCCACCAGCAATAATGCTTTGTGAGGCATTCACATTGCTGTTGGTACCAACGATACTGCTCCTTTGGGAGGCATTTCCTCCATGCTGCTGACCTCCACGTCGTCTGGATGGAATATGATTCATATCCTACATAGTTACAATATGACATTAGTACCAAGTCAATGGAATAACATAGAATATTTTAGACATACATAGCATGAAAACGAGTGCAATTAAATGATCGGTTGTTAGAACAACATGGAACATCAAAACATTGTCATAGCATGAAACACAGGTACAAATTACACAATGTATTATAAAGGAATACTTCAAGGACAACAATACAAAAGTCAGAAATCATTTCGATCATAAGTTGGAGGCTGAAGCTCGTCATCTAGATCCTCATGTTCATCTTCATCAATTTCTTGCTCATCTTCTTGAGGATTAACATTCTGCCGTTCTAAAAATTTCAAATCTTTTGGATTTGTTATCTCATCTAAGATCAATGGAGCAGTAATTTCGAAGTCATCCCCTAAGTCAATGACAAAGGTGCCATGCAAACCATCCTCCTGGTAGAACTCCATTTGTTGAGTTGGTCCTTCAGGAGGGGTCAAATCACCATTGCTGTTACTTAGAGGAATATATCCTTGTGGAGCTACGTGATATACAACTGACCATTCTAATAGATCTAGCCTAGTCTTACACGGGTATGGTAGGTAATAGACCTGTGTAACCTGACTTACCATGACAAATGGATCAAAATTTGAAAGCCTATATGTGTGCTTGACCTCTACCAAGCCCAAATTTTCAGTACGCCTAATTCCATTAGGTGTTGGATCAAACCAAAGACAATCAAATAAAACCAACTTAAGCTGCATGTTGCCTTTCCAAGCAATCTTTAAAATATCTTCAATAACACCATAGTACTCTAGCACATTGTTGTTGTCATCATAACTAGACACACACACACCACTATTGGTTGTAGTCAATCCAGATATCTCACTCTCATACTTTGATGAATGGAATCTATATGCATTCACATCATAACATCCATAAGTGGTAACTCTACTGCAAAAACCATAAGACATTTGGTGTGTGTGTGTGTGTGTGTGTGTGTGTGTGTGTCTAGTTATGATGACAACAACAATGTGCTCCAACCATTCACACAAGCATTCTGGACACGCAAATGAACCATGTGTGCTCCAACCAGCAAACATACAATATGCAGGAAAATTATGGACAGACCATAGATATGCTGCCTGCATTGTAAAGTTTTGCTTGAGTGAAGCATCCCATGTTTCTACCCCATCCCACAACTTGATAAGTTCGTCAACTAAAGGTTGCATTAGAATATTTAATTGCTTTCTTAGATGCTGAGGACCATGGATAACAAGGGCAAGGAATATGTATTTTGGCCTCAATAGCTTGCTTGGGGGAAGATTTAATGGAGCCACAAACACTGGCCAACATGAGTAAGGAGCAACACCCAAACTAAATAGTGTGAAGCCATCTATTGCTATAACAAGTCGCACATTTCTAGGATCACTTGCGAAGCCTGGGAAGTCCTCGTCAAATTGTTGCCAAGCTTCCCCATCACATGGATGCGCCATCTTACCAGATGTGGAGCGACTATGTGATCGCATTAGCTTTGTTGTCTCCTCGTGTGCATACAACCTTTGTAGTCTATTTGTAATGGGGAGATACCGCAGTACTTTACGTGGAACTTTATTCTTGCCTACCTCGTATCGAGAGGTATTATAAAAGTTACACTAGTCTTCATGCTCATTATCTTTCCAATAAAGCATGCAATTATTATAGCATACATCAATTTTCACATATGGCATACCGAGGCCCTCTAATAGCTTCTTCGAACGGTAGAAGTCTTCGAGCAACTTAGACTCTAGGGGCAAAAGTTCATGAATTATTTGTAATACTTCATCATAGTGTGTAATTGACATATTGTACTATGACTTCATAGCTAGCAAGCGAGCAACAGCGGATAGACAAGAATGTGTTATGTTCTCATGGATTAGTTTATCAGCACTAGCGACCATCCTATAAAAAGCCTGGGCAGATGTATTTGGCTCCTCATCAATTGCTGGTAGATGGTCACCGGCTAGGTCACCCAACATATTATCCATCTGATCAGATTCAATGAATTCATCATGCCTAACGACAAGGCTCTCACCATGTGTTGTCCGTGTTTGATAATTTGCCCTAAACCCATATTTACTCAAGTGCAACTCGACAGTGCACTTGTTGTGCCTAAAATAGTTCCGACACATTGCACACGGACAGTTAATAGTGTCACCTTCGACTAAACTTGGATCAGAGAATGCACGATCCAAGAATTGTGTGGTGTGATCAATCCATTCATTAGAGGGAGCTCTATCATGCTGCCAGCCAACATACATCCATTCATGGTCTGCCATTAAATAGTTCTGTGTAATATTTATTACTTATTATGCATCATTCCAACAATAGATTTTAGTAAAAGTATGAAAGGAAACCATAAAAGGGCATTAGTTAGACCAAGGGGAGGAGAGCTTACCAAGGTGGAGGATTTGAAGAGGAGGAGGTAGGTGCGGCCGGAGATGGCGTGGAGGTGGCGAGCGCGGCCGGAGATGGCGTGGAGGCGACGGGCGTGACCGGAGATGGCGTGGGGGCGGTGGATTGAGGATGTGGACCGCCGCGGCCGGAGATGGCGTGGAGGCGGCGAGTTGAGGATGTGGAGCTAGGGATTTTGAGAGGAGGGAGTGGTGGCGGTCGGAGATGGCGTGGAGGCGGTGGATTGGGGATGTGGAGCTAGGGATTTCGAGAGGAGTGAGTGGTGGCAGCCGGAGATGGCGTGGAGGCGGCGGATTGAGGATGTGGACTGCCGCGGCCGGAGATGGTGTGGAGGCGGCGGATTGAGGATGTGGAGCTAGGGATTTTGAGAGGAGGGAGTGGTGGCGGCCGGAGATGGTGTGGAGGTGGTAGGCGCGGCCGACAATGACGTGGAAGCGGCAGGGGCGGCAGGCGTGGCTAGAGTTGGCATGGAGGCAGCGTGCAGTTTGGGGATGAGCTTTCTAGGTATTTTGACGGGAGAGGAAGGGCTTTGACTGCACTGGGCGGTGGGCACAAACGCACGATGGAAATTTTGTTTGTGCGAACAGAAGTTTTTCGACGAAACCATGCGGCTTGGTCCGAATGGTGTGGATGGTCCGATCAAGTTTCAACGGCTCGCGCGCGTTGGGCTTAACCATTTGAAAAATGGCACGGTCCGATTGGAAATTGATGGCCCAGATTGCATGGAGCGTTCGAGTGGTCCGAACGTCACAACTAATCTGGTCCGTCCGTTTCAAATCGAATGGTTCGTGCGCAACCTGGAGGTTGGGCTGAGCCCTTTGAACGTGGCTCAGTCGGTCCGATCGGCAAGGCTGGACTTAACCAAGTTTCACTACAGTGCCAATTGGCTTGGGCTGGGTCTATTTGGTTTACTAGAACCAAAATCAAACTTTAAAAGTTTGGCCAGAGGGTTAAAAATATCAAATAAATTTATAAAAATATAAAATTTCTCAGAGAAGCTACTTGGATGATATAGACCCCAAATAAATTTTCAAAACTCACTGATCGTGTTTTAAAATGCTTAAATAAATCCTTTAACCGAAAAGGGTTAATTAAAGAACAAGGATTTTCTTAAGGTCAAATTGATCTCTAAAATTTTGACAAAAAATATTTTTATTCAAGAATGTACTCGTAAGATTTATGCATAACAAACCTATACATAGCTACATGTAGAGGTGTTCACGGGTGGCCTGCCTCGAGCCCAACTCGTTCGGCCGGCCTCGATCGATTTTTCTACCGGCCCGAGCCCAAAAGCCTGGAGGCCTGAAAAAATAGTGAAAATCTATTTTTTTTAATTCTAAAAATGAATTAAATATCACTTTTTTATTCCAAAAATGATTAAAATATTATTTTTAAATCAAAAATTGATTTTTCTAATTTGGTAGGTGCTCTGTCTATCCATTTTTGGTCTGGCTTGAAAGCCGGGCTTTTCAAGCCCGGCTCGGCCCACCTTTTGAACAGGTCTAGCTACATGCAAGCTAATTCAAAGGAGAAGTCACAGGGTTCATTTAACGCACAAAGCAATATTTCATTTACAATAGATAATAGATTGAAGGCAATTTAACAAATCGGTTTATATTTGATTAAATAACAAAGAGATAACAATTATAAGCATAAATAACAACCTAGAGATGAATTCTCAATAGCCACCACAACATAGCACGAATTACCCATTCGTACCACCCGAATTCAAGTTTTAAGGAAAAAGACTTACGGCCTACACGATGGTTACGTTCGGCGGTCCGAACGGCCCAAATGATCCAAGCGGTTGATTCGAAATCGTTTGGACCATTGAGATCTAATCAAATACTAGATTAATTATCTTGAATTAAAATATTTTTTGTCAAATTTTTAGAAATCAATTTGACCTTATGAAATTTGTATGTCCTTATTTAAACCTAGTCGGTTTAAATATTTTAAATTAAGTATTTGAATCATGAACAGTATGTTTTCAAAATTTATATGGGATCTATATCATCCCCAGTAGCTTCTCTAAAAAATTTCATATTTTATAATTTTATTTGCTATTTTTAACTCCCCAGTGAAACCTGAATCATCTAAGTTACGCGCGAGCCGTTAGATTTGAATCAGACTATCCAGATCGTTTGGGTCGTTCGAACCGCTGGAACGACCAACGCGATCTAGACTGTTAGATCTTAATCGGACCGTTCGCGTAGATTGGGCCATTCGGACCGCCCGAACAGCTCACTCAATCTGGACCATCGAATCGCGATCGGACGATTCAAAATAGAATAACTTTAAAACTGCATAACTAATTCAAAGTAACTTCAAATCAAGTGAAACCAATTGTGATAATTTTCTTTACTTTAATTTGGAATAGATTTCAAACTTATTTCTATCCCAGAAATTATAGTTTTTGAAATTAATCCAAAACCGAATATTTTTACACTACAAAATGCTTTTAACATTGCAAATTCATAACTAATTCATGTGAACTCCAATTGAGGTGAACCAAGTTATTTTGGTCTTATAATTTTATTTTCTATGTATCTATGTCATCCTTATCTCCACCACTGTTCAGTTTGTTCTTATGAAATTTGTATGTTCTTATTTAAACCTTGTCAGTTTAAATATTTTAAATTAAGTATTTGAATCATGAATAGTAAGTTTTCAAAATTTGTATGGGGTCTATATTATCCCAGTAGCTTTTCTGAAAACTTTCATATTTTTATATTTTTATTTGCTATTTTTAACTCCCTAGGCAAACCTAAATCATCTGAGTTGCGCGCGAGCCGTTAGATTTGAATCAGACTGTCCAGATCGTTTGGGCCGTTCGGATCGCTGGAACGACCAACGCGATCTGGACCGTTAGATCTTAATTGGACCGTCCGCGTAGATTGGGCCGTTTGAACCGCCCAAACAGCTCACTCAATCCGGACTGTCGAATTGCGATCGGACGGTCCAAGATAGAATAACTTCAAAACAGTATAACTAATTCAAAGTAACTTCAAATCAAGTGAAACCAATTGTGATAATTTTCTTTTCTTTAATTTGGAATAGGTTTCAAACTTATCTCTATCTCAGAAATTATAGTTTTTGAAATTAATCCAAAACCGAATATTTTTACACTACAAAATGCTTTTAACATTGCAAATTCATAACTAATTCATATGAAGTCCAATTGAGGTGAACCAAGTTATTTTTGTCTTATAATTTTATTTTCTATTTATCTTTGTCATCCTTATCTCCACCACTGTTAAGTTTGACCTTATGAAATTTGTATGTTCTTATTTAAACCTTGTCGGTTTAAATATTTTAAATTATGTATTTGAATCATGAACGATAAGTTTTCAAAATTTATATAGGATCTATATCATCTCAGTAGCTTCTCTGAAAATTTTTATATTTTTATAATTTTATTTGCTATTTTTAACTCTCTAGGCAAACCTAAATCATCTGAGTTGCACGCAAGCCATTAGATTTGAATAGGACTGTCCAGATCATTTGGGCCGTTCGGACCGCGAACGACCAACGTGATCTGGACCATTGATCTTAATTGACCGTCACGAGATTGGGCCGTTCGCACCGCCTAACAAATTACTCAATCCGGACTATCGAATCGCGATCGAACGGTCCAAAATAGAATAACTTCAAAACTGCATAACTAATTCAAAGTAACTTCAAATCAAGTGAAACCAATTTTGATAATTTTCTTTTTAAGTGGACTTTAATTTGGAATAGGTTTCAAACTTATCTCTATCCCAAAAATTATAGTTTTTGAAATTAATCCAAAACCGAATATTTTTTACACTACAAAATGCTTTTAACTTTGGAAATTCATAACTAATTCATGTGAACTCCAATTGAGGTGAACCAAGTTATTTTGGTCTTATAATTTTATTTTATATTTATCTATGTAATCCTTATCTCTACCACTGGTTTACAAAATTTCAGCACTTTGAATTTTATGGTATTTTTTCGTGTTTCCGGAAAATAAAAAACATTTTAAATGAATAAAATAAACTTTAATTAAATTCAATAAAAAATCAGGATTGCATTCTCGGACAACTGAAATTTCACTTGCGTCACATACAACTGCTCAAATATAATGAGAATTATCAGAGTTACTATTTGAAGGGTAAACTCACCACCTCTAGTGAGAGAGTTACCATACCCACCTTCATCTATCAAACCAAACACCAACTTGAACCATTCAGGACCAACCTATTCAATCAACAAAACAAAATCTTGTATCATCATATTCAACCAACCAAACACCCTACTTATACTATCCCATTCAACTTCAACCCATCCATCTGGTACTATCCCATTCCATCCAACTTCGTTCACCCATCCAAACGCTACCCAAATTTTTTCGCGTGAACGCACGAAGTGCAAGAATTTCCAAACAATTAACCTGATGGTTTTAACCATCAGGAAAATATATTATATTAACGGTTTTATTATAACCGTCAAGAAATTTGAAATTTTGCTGAGGAAGTTACTATTCCCGTAACTAAAATTTGGGTAAACTTGTTGGTCGAAGTGGGTCCGTCAACGTAATTCGTAGTCCTGTGGTCTGGTTTCTATCTGGTCGCATCATAGATCTTATCGGATCTAGGCGTGGGCCCGCGGGGTGTACAGAGAGGCCAAGATACCTTGTGCACTGGGTGTCGCTTCCTGATGTCAACGCTTGTCTCGCCACTGGGCTGCCGGTGGAGGGGCCGTGCATTGCTCTTGAATTGATCACTTACGCATGACACCATGACCGACCACGACGCTGTCGTTGCAAAAGCTAACCGCAAAAGCCGCATGCATCTAGTCGGCTACTCGCCCAGCTCAGCTCACCATCGACAACAGATCATCGATCGTCTTCTCGGCCGGCAAAGCCCTATGAGCAAGTGCATATGTTTGATTGGTTACCTTATTCTGGAGGGCACGGTTTAGTACCTTCTAGATAGATGGTTTTATAGTTATCGCAGACGAAAGGCTATAATATCTGTGAAGCAATCAAATGGAAATTTTCAGGTAGCTGATCGCTGGTTTTGAGCTATGGAAAGCTAAGTGTTGTTTTTAGCTAGCTAGCTAGTACAAATTGATCCGGCTGGTGGCTAAGGATATATATGCACTTACGTTGTTGTTTTCCAGAGCCCATGACGCATTAGACACAAGTGGTTAGGAAATATGCACTACTACTGGACTGCTGGTCCTGCAAATTAAGAGAGCAAGTTGTTCTCTGAAACCCTAGGTAGCTTGTTCTTTTGTCAGTGATCGATGAATTCGACAAGCATAAGGTTACAGGTCCCCGTCTCATAAACCGTGGGCTGGCTGCTCGAAAATGAAATGGATACGAATCATACGATGCCACCGTTGGCGCTTGCAGTACAGCTTGTACAGCTAGCTAGTACTGCCACGCAAGCTGGTACTGATCGCGAGTGCGTGAACTGTCCTCCAGGTAGCTAGCAGCTGAACTGAACGAACAAAGACAGGCATAACTTTGGTTGATTTATGAAGGATGTTTGTGGTGCTGAAAGGCCCATATCCTAACTCGGGTCTTTAGTTAGAAGGCCGTAACATGGGCCTAAAATGAACTCATCTCTTTACTTGAGCCCCCAACACCAGCCTATAGACAGTACGTGAATAACTGAATATGGCGTGGCGCGGCCGCGGCGCACCGCCCTACAGTGCTCCACGGTACAACGAAATACCGACACCGGCCCGTGCCGGTGCCACCGCGAGCACCATGCGCAATGAGGTCTGCAAGTAGGGCGCAGCGCCTGTTTCTTAATGTGCGTTCAAGACGGCACCGCACGACGTCCACAAGACTCCAACTTGGCCCGACCGAGGCAAGGCTGCACCACCTGGCCCCTCCACACCTACATTGGGTATTTGGGTCATTGGGTGTGCTCGCAGCGTCACATACTTGACTGGGCTGGTGTCACATACTTGACTGGGCTGGTTCATGGGCCCAGGGCCAGGAGGCAAAGAATCGGTATTACAAAGGAGGCAAAGCGAGAGCAGCTGAGGGCATGGATGAAAGAAAACAACAGGCTGCTTCTTCCTTCCCCGTTCTGCTCCAGTGCTCCTCCCCCAAACTCTGGCTCTTCTCTGGTTCTTCTTCTAGTCTAAGATCTTCTACTTCACCTGTCTTGATTTCTCCCTTCCCAGTCTTGATTCTAACTCTCCCAATTTGTATCCCCAAGTACTCTTATCTTGAGTTTGTAATGGCAATATAGCACTTGGCCTTGAGTGAATCTATGTTCAAGGTGAAGGATTGTAACAAATGGTATCAGAGCCGTCGATTCGTGGGAGTTCCAAAGATGGTGATGGGGAAGGATTGGTGGCGATAAATTGGACAAAGTGCGGATGCGGCGATGGCGGTGTCGGTGGAGGAGCCACCGCCACTGCTTAAAATGTCGAGCCACGAGAAGCAGACCACGGCGGCATTCTTCGCATCACCGTGAGCCATGTGCTCTATCCGGTGACGAAGGAGGTGCTACACCAGGTCCTTGAGGCGTACGGCGTGGAGAAGATGTCCATGTTCGAGAGAGTCAACCAAGTGGAGGCTATGGTACAACTCCGATCGTGGCAGGGAGCAGAGCAAGCTCGAGATGCTCTGCATGGTCGATGCATCTACGACCGCTGTTGCTTCCTTGACATTCTCACGGTGCGGTGACACCGCACTCGCTTCCACTCGATGGCTCGACGCGCGCGAGGCCTCTACGCTGCCACCGAGGTCGCCATGGATGCATTCCTCACCATCGACACACACCCGCCGATGCCGATGAGCCCATGTCCGAGCGATCCGTCGCCGCTTTCACCAGACTCGACTGGAGGCCATGTCCGATGAGCAGAAGGACAGATGCTTGAGGATGGTGACCGAGTTGAATGAGACACTGCGCACAAGGCTCAGGCAATCTACGCCTTCCCCAACCCTGTGCGATGCCTAGGCGACGTCCACTGTTCCTAGCCTGAAGGTTGATGTACTGGAAGGGTTCAAAGTTACTACTGGTGTTCATGATGCCAAGGGAATGCAACATAAGGCTTGTTGTTTGAAGTGTTCTTTGCATTGTATATCTGGACATCCCTCAACTTTTGTCAAGGTAACATTGCTTTCCAGAATACGTCATAGAAACCTGGTGACCTTCCTTAGTTACAGTCAGCAAGATGGGAAACACATACTTGTGTATGAGTTGCATAATGGGACACTAAAAGAGCACCTTCGTGGAGGACCTAGTGATGATAAAATAACTAGCTGGGTCAAGCGTCTTGAGATAGCAGAAGATGCTGCAAAAGGTATAGAGTATCTCCATATAGGATGCTCCCCAACTATCATTCATAGAGATCTCAAGAGGATGCTGCATGAGGAGGCTAAACCTATTGCCTTTTACATGACTAGAAAGCTGCCTCATTCCTGCTTTCAGTGCATACCGTGTCTTTTTGTTCAGTGCAACAACCAGGAAGTGTTTGAGTTCTTGGTACCTGACAAGATGAAACCACACCTGGGAGGCGGTTACCGCAAGCTTGAAGTATTTGGCATTGGTGCTGAACCTACATCTCCTCTGTTAAAAATCCTTAGTGTGCACGCATTGAAGAGGCCATGGGATCCCGGTGGCCAGGACATTGCCATCGCGAGTTTGTATGGGATCAAAACAAAGGAGAATGCAGGTACTGGAGTTCAAGTCATCAGCAGCGAATGCAGCGATTCTGGCCTGATTAATTGCACCAATGATTCTTTGGAAACTGCAAATGAAGGCAATAGAACTATTACTAATTTACTACTTGCTTGCACCAATGGAAGTCGAAATGAAGTGGCGGACCTTGCTCAAAATTGCAATCGCTTGCGGTTGGACATCGAGCTCAACGAGAAGATAGTTTTGATGAGTACCAGACACATCTCCTTTTCTTCATCAATTAGATTCGAAGATAGTGCAAAGAAGAGATAGCACACAACTCACAATTTTATACGTAAATCAAGAATTTGAATACTGTTTCATTGCAACAAAGAGTGGCTGCAAATGAAATTCTTGTGGAAATGAATGTGTTATGCAAAGACCATTCTTCAAGAGAACCCAGTATGTCTGGTTTATCTGCTGACTCCAAGGTTGGAAAAGAAGTTGAATGTTATTCGGAGAATAGATCTCCTGGATTGGCTGAGCCTAAAGTTAGTCTGAAGCTTGAGATTCTAGAGGAATGCTCAGTAAATATTGAGAGCAATAATACAGATATGGTTGACAGCAAATATGACAAAACATCCAGCTATTGTGAGTTGATTGGTGATTTGAATGCACTGTCCATAATTTGTCAACAAGCGCAGAGTCTCAATCTCCTAAACAATCGTATAATTGCGTACCAATATAACACAAAGCTACAATGTAACACTAGTACTTGTGGGGAATCCTGTGTGCTTGGATTCAGAATTCTCCAATCGCTTCTTTTGCAGCCTTCAGCAAGAGCACATGGTAGCATACACTACTAGTGTAACCCAATGTGGTCCAACTTCATGTTCTAGTGATCAAAGTCTAGACCCTGCAACTTGAGGTTGTGCCTATCCTTACAAGGGTAAGATGGTCTTCCGGGCGCCATTGTTCGCAGACTTGAGCAATAGTGCGAATTTTCAGCAATTGGAAAAAGGCCTCGACGCCAGCCGCACTACGCCTACAGTGCGCTTTTCCTTCGATGTCCATTTCGACAGTGATGGCTACCTCCAAGTTCAAGGGCGGTGGTTGTGGATCTGAAATGAGTAAAGGTACTAAAGCTGGAATTGCAGTAGCCTGTGGCCTTCTTCCAATTGCCCTAATTTCCATGGCAATATTTGCTTTACTAGACTGGAAGAAGATTCTGGTCACTTGTTGGACAGCAGGGAAAGGGGGCTCTGAGCTACCCACTTAAATTGATTTCTAAGAATGCTGGTGTTAATGGTAGCATTGTTACTGAGAAGGATGATTTGGGAGAATTGCAATCTTACCATTCTATCTTTATGTTATGCGGACAATTTCTCTTACTCAAGCAAAAAAAAAATGTTATGAGTGAACTCAACGATGATTATGATGGTTTCCTTCAACTTCATGATGACAATACATTTGAACAAATGCTGCTGGCATGTCACGCACCCGGGTCAGTCTTGTTCATCTGCCTGCATTTAACTACAGCGGCTTGGGGTCAAGCCTTATTTCAAGGAGGGAGGAATGTCACATACTTGACTGGGCTGGTGTCACATACTTGACTGGGCTGGTTCATGGGCCCAGGGCCAGGAGGCAAAGAATCGGTATTACAAAGGAGGCAAAGCGAGAGCAGCTAAGGGCATGGATGAAAGAAAACAACAGGCTGCTTCTTCCTTCCCCGTTCTGCTCCAGTGCTCCTCCCCCAAACTTTGGCTCTTCTCTGGTTCTTCTTCCAGTCTAAGATCTTCTACTGCCCCTGTCTTGATTTCTCCCTTCCCAGTCTTGATTCTAACTCTCCCAATTTGTATTCCCAAGTACTCTTTATCTTGAGTTTGTAATGGCAATATAGCACTTGGCCTTGAGTGAATCTGTGTTCAAGGTGAAGGATTGCAACAACCGCCTCCGCGCCCGCCGTCCTCGTCGCGACTCGCGACAGGGTGGAACGCCCAGCCCAGCAAAACTACGGCGCGGTGCACGTGCAAATCAAGCGAGCAAACAGGTAAAAGCTCTTGAAATTTTCAGATTCTAGCGTGCAGCTCGGGCGTCGGGCGTACGTACGTTTCCTCACCGCTCCACGCCACCATCGCGCGCCCCTGTACTTAATTACGCCACGCCGTTGGCCCGTTGCCATCGTGCCGATCGGACAGCACAACCGAGCGCGAGCGCGCCTGTGCTTGTCTTCGAGCCCAGATCATTCGTGCAGTGTACATGAGCACATCTGAAAGACAAAGAACGAGGATTGGAAAGCACCACACGGCATGAAAGTCCGGGGTTGCATGCTCTATATAGCTTGATGTTACGAGGGATTACAACAGTGAAGCACGGGATTTCAACCAAGTAAATCAGCAAGAGTTGTTACACGATATCAGCGACATGTTTCTATCTATACAAGATAACTATACATGGACGAGCTGCGGTTCGGAGACGCGTGGCCGACGTCGCGCAGGGAATCTGCCAATATTTTGAGACGATGGCTGGCGGTACTCTGAGATGGAGAGATCTCCTTAAACCATGGAGTGGAGCTGGTTGCTGAGGAAGATCGTGCGGTACTCCTTGTTGGCGCTGAACAATGCGTCGAGGCAACCTTGAGAGCGCAAGCAGTCTGGTCCGGTTCCATGCTGATGTCGAGAATGTCGTCGCTGACGGAGCCGTACAGCCAGCTGAGGATGGAGAAGTCGGCCTAGACCCAGAGAGCGTCGGTCGGGTTGGCCGGTGTCACGAACCCAATTAATAAACACCAAAGCACAACCGGACAAGAACACAACAATCCACTACCAAATCAATAAACCAGTTCTTGGGGGATACAATAGTTGTGGATCTGAGGAGGGATTAGAAGAGAATGGAGGTAGAGGAAGAACAACAGGGAATTGGGAATAGCTATAGAGGTTGAGGAAGGGAAACAGCTAGAGGAAGGAGAAGCCTGTGACTTGTTTCATGTCTTCGATACCCTCTGGAGTCCCTATGGCTTGCCCTTTGTACTCCCGATTCTCCTCGCGCCTTTGTGGCCCACGGCCCACAACATAAGTCCAAGCCGGCCCATGACATTCCTCCCTCCTTGAATTTCGGCTTGTTCCCAAGTCGATGCCATGAAGCTCTCTATGACTTTACTCAAGTCAAAAGTTGTTATGCCAGTTTTCTCTAACACAACTGGGAGCATCATTGTTACTGTCTTGTGCGTCACTAGAACTAACTCAGCAGAACAGGCAATCATATACCGATGAAATCGCTCATTAGACAGAAATGATGTAAGATTGTTCCCACTCAAGATTTGTGACTCTACTCTGCACCTTAATTCCAGAACTCTATAATACAGCTTAAGAGCTTCCATTTTCCTTTGCTCTGTCCAGATAGTATCCATCCTATTTGTGCTTCGCACACTGGTACTTGTTATTGATTTTGCAGGCGAGGCCATAACATCATACTTTCTCTTTGTGCCAGGTAAATTAATGGCACCTCCTGACAGGCTTCCACTGCCAAGCAAACTGTCCTAATCATTAGCAAACATGCGCTCAACTAGCTCTCCTTTTGTGTTAATGGCATTCTCAAATTCCTTTTCCAGGATTAACAAACTTGATTTCAACGAGTCCCCCTCAAGCAAATTCTCAAAAAATGTCAAGCCCTCTGGATCAATAAAAGATAAATTATCCTTTTGACATTTTGAAGCAGCAGAGCATGGTTTCTTTTTTAGAATATCCGTTACGAGAGTGTTTGTCGTCTCCAGTGCTTTGCTCAACTCATCTTCCGAGGTATGATATCTTTCACACAGAGAAGCAATAAGATTGACTCCCTTTTTGACTTCTTAGCAAAGCATGATGAATCCTGGATATTGAAGTTTCTTAGCCGCACAGGAATGTGAATAGTAAGTATGGCCAACACAGAAACTAGTCCATTTGTGGATGTCACAAGATCCTTGAATCGGCTGAATGTTTGGATTCTTAGATCTAAGAAGAGTAACCATCCAAAGCGATAATAGTCAGAAGCTTGTTGTGCATTTGGTTCTGAAGAACTTTCTGCAGACTTGGCATCATTTGACAAGAATAGCTCTTGGTATGCACGTTTATAATACCTGCTTAGTAGGCTTAAATGGACCACATTCACTTGCAATTCCTTCAACTCAAGCCTCTTCTCCCAATCTAAACCATAGAGGCCAGTTAGAATATTTCCCACCTTTATGCGTAATCGCAAAGATCTCCTTTAAGTTTCTTAGTCATGCGTTTCATTCCTCCACCAGTAGCTACCGCTCTAACATTAGTCACTGGTGAGCTTCACTTGGGCTAATGATTGCTCACATCGACTTGATTGTTGCCGCAGTAATCCCTTGATGTTGGCAAACAACTCCATGTGCTCCTTAGCATCAATGCGCCCCACAGATGTCAAATTGTGGAGCAGACTCCAATTATCCTGCGAATATTTGACATTCCCGCAAAGCTTTCAATGAATGACCATAAATCAATGCATCACCGCCTGTAATTGTTGTGATATCAGTTAGGCAACTGATTGTAGTTGTTTTACCAGCTCCATTGGGCCCAAGAAGACAAATCAGCTGATCCTTCTCAAGGTTCACCAATAAGCCTTTGACAGAATGAAATGGCTTAGTTGTTCTGCATCTGCAGCAACCCATACTAAAACTTCCGGGATACATTTTTCGAAAACCACATATTTGAATTGCAACACCAAGATCTACCTCATTGTTTGCAGCTTGCTATTTTACTAGGTTTTCTTCAGCAAGAACATCCTCATCGGTAGGGGTAGCATCATCTGCTGGACGGTTCGAACAAAAAAAGCTAAAGAGACCTCCCTCTTGCATCTTGCCTTGAAGAAAATTCCCATGGTTTGACTCTCTACAGGAAGCATTGCAATTGTTGAGCACGATGACCAGATACACTAGCAATAACTGAGGTAACCTCCACTCATGCTGATTTGAGGAATTGTGCACAACAAGCAAATTATCGAAATGGTGTTTGAGAGCAGCACCAAACTCTTCTTGAGTGCATGTAACTGAACTGAACAACAGACAACTTCCTCCTCTAGGTGGTGGCCAGGGCTTCATCTCAACTATCTGCAGTGGGGTTGGATAACTCATCTTGATCTGAGCTGTCAAATTAGGTGGCGGCCATGGTGGTTGCAAAGACCACCCACCTCGTGGTTATATCTACCACGTGCCCAAGCACTTTGTCCACCCTTACAAACAAATCTCGCAATTAGGACCAGGGTGGTGGCTAAGGTCATGTGGTTCCACAACGCACATGCCTAGAGCAGCAATTCATGGCGATGAATGTGCCCTGCATAGCACAACATGACAAGGAATGATGTAGAGCCCACTGGAGGATGGTCACGGGAGGTGCATCGCATCCGTTCTCGAGCTAGGGTCGTCCATGAGCAACCAGCACATGTCATCTTGTCTGGTGGAACACATGGTGATGAAGCTTGTTGTCGTGGCAACCTCGAGCTTGTGGGCGCTGACAAAGGCGGCTGGAGTAGACCTCGTGAAGCTCTTGACGACCTCGGTGATGGTGATGAGCTGTGGAAATGCCACGGCCGTGGACGACGCTACTGCAGTGGCGAGTTTGGTGGAGTCGATGAAGGTGTTGTCGATTTCAAGGGCGACGATGATCGAGGACGAAGTCGGCGGGACAACTACAGCGCGGACGGATGTCAGCATGTCGATGCTGCGGTCGGGACAAATCATCGAATACATGGTGGGCATCAGGGTGTCCTGTTGGGTGGTGGAGAACGGCTTTGACGAGGGGGCCGTCGAGTGCTCCGCTGGCACTGGGGCGACTGTGGGCACTCCCGTCTCAGGGTCGGACGCGACCATGACATGAAGGTCGCCGGCGTTGGTGTCGAGGCTCAACCTCGAACACCTGATGTGCATTTGATCGGTGAGGGTGGTATTCACGCTTGGAGCAGCATTTGCCACGGCAGGGACCTTGTTGGTGGCGGTGGAGTTAGGGGTCGAGTCGGCGGTGCCGCAGACCAGTAGAGGAGTGGACGCAGCTAGGGATGAGACCGTCTCATCCATGACTTTCCCCAACTTATCCAGCAGGACCTCTCTCTTGTTAATGGCGTCCTTCAACTTGGCCAGTAGCTCCCTGCACCGCTCCTCCTCAGCGGCGCTCATGGTCATCTTAGTACAGGCAGCAACCGGGATCGAGGGCTCTAATACCAATTGTCACGAACCCAATTGATAAACACCAAAGCACATCCGGACAAGAACACAACAATCCACTACCAAATCAATAAACCAGTTCTTGGGGGATACAATAGTTGTGGATCTGGGGAGGGATTAGACGAGAATGGAGGTAGAGGAAGAACAGCAGGGAATTGGGAATAGCTATAGAGGTTGGGGAAGGGAAACGGCTATAGGAAGGAGAAGCCTGTGGCTTGTTTCATGTCTTCGATACCCTCTGGAGTCCCTATGGCTTGCCCTTTGTACTCCCAATTCTCCTCTCGCCTTTGTGGCCCACGGCCCACAACAGAAGTCCAAGCCGGCCCATGACAGCCGGGGCGGAGCCATCAATGTGGGCAAGCAGCCCAAACTTACCACATATTGTATTGAAGAAGGACCACTTGGTGTGGTTCGAGCACTTGAGGTCGAGGACAATCGGGACGTGCGTCTTGACGGCGATAGTGCTGAACGGGTTCATGAGGATCGACGGTGCCACGTTGGCCACAACGTCGATGGTGCCGTTTTGTGCCATGTCGAGTTGGAGGAGGAAAACACGAGAGGGAGGGCAGCGGAAGAGGTGGATCGGAACTAATCTGATATCAGGAAAGACAAAGAATGAGGATTGGAAAGCACCACACGGCATGAAAGGCCGAGGTTGCATGCTCTATATAGCCTGGTGTTACAAGGGATTACAACCGTGAAGCACGGGATTACAACCAAGTAAATCAGCAGGAGTTGTTACACGATATCAGCGATCTGTTTCTATCTATACAATATAACCATACATGGAAGAGTATCGCTAACAACATCATCAATGGGCAAGCACAATCATTCGTGCAGTGTACATGAGCACATCATCAATGGGCAAGCATAATGCTGATGATGAACGAGTTTTTGGTTTAAACAACATTGTTTGCACACAAAATAGCAAATCTAGCCTGTTCTGGATATCAAAGCCAAAAATAGCACCGCGGACTCATCGGCAGGTGACACGTGTCCTTGTCCGTGTCACAGATGCACGGACACCCTCGTCCCCTCTCCTAAAGAGGGGACTTCCGACACGTGTCCTCGTCCCCTCTCCTAGCGAAGGGACTTCTCTCGTCCACGTGCCAGGCGACGGAACTTCCCTTATGCTGCCAATTAATTACAATTAAATTGATTATGACTAAATAATTAGGACTAACTAGTTACGACTAATTAATTACGAGTAATTAATAATGACTAACTAACTATGACTAATTAATTATGAATAATTAGTTATGACTAAATTAATTACGGCTAATTAACCACGACTAAATTGATTAGGACTAATTAATTATGACTAAATAGTTACCTCTAATTAATTACATGAGTTAATTAATTAACCCCACAGTGTAATTATTTAGTCATAATTAATTAACCCCACTATGTAATTAATTACACGAGTTTAATTAATTAATCCTTGCTCGCGCTATGGGTTAATTAATCCTCGTCCGCGCCACGGTGGGGTCTTTCTTCATACTGCTAGTTAATTAATTAATTACACGGGTTTAATTAATCCTTGGTTTAATTACGACTAGCTAGGATTAGTTGAACTCGTGTAATTAATTAAGTAACTAGCAGTACGAGGGAAGTCCCCACCGTGGCGCAGACGAGGATTAATTAACCTGTGGCGCGGACAAGGATTAATTACTTAAACTAGTGTAATTAATTACATGGTGATGGTTAATTACACGATAGGCGTTAATTAATTAACCTATGTAATTAATTAGTCGTAATTAATTAATTATAGTTAATTGGTCGTAATTATTTAGTTGTAGTTAATTAGTCAAAATTAATTTAGTCATAATTAATTAGTCCTAATCAATTTAGTTGTGGTTAATTAGCTGTAATTAATTTAGTCATAACTAATTATTCATTATTAATTAGTCATAGTTAGTTAGTCGTTATAATCAATTTAATCATAATTAATTAGCAGTATAAGGGAAGTCCCCTCGCGTGACACGTGGACAAGGAAAACCCCCTCCCTAGGAGCACGCACAAGGGAAGTCCCCTCCCCAAGAGAGGGGACGAGGGCGTCCGCGCACCCGTGGCACGGACGAGGACACGTGTCGTCTGCCAGCGAGTCCACGGTGTTATTTTTGGCTTAGATGTCCGGAGAGGGCTAGATTTGCTATTTCGTATGCAAACAGTGTCATTTAAGCTAAAAACTCGATGAACATTACTGGGCCTCTTGCAAGCACATTTGATTTGATGGTACAAAAATAACATTTCCAGGGCCAGTATATTATGTACACTTGCAAGCATATACAATATGCAGTCAAATGAGTTCAGACTTCAGTGTTTCATAGGGCTTATAACATCACAGCATATAGGGCCTGTTTGGAACGGCTGGGCTTTTCTGAAAAGCGGCTTCCGGCTGTGGGTTGAACAGCTAGGCTTTTCTGGTTTGGTGTTTGGCTGTCTGGCTTTTAGGTAAGCTGACTGAAGCTTTCGAGATGGGAAATGTCTGAAATGCCCCTGAGGATAGTAATGGTTTGTTTGATTTCGTTTAACGCAATTAACAACATTTAATGACATTTAGTGACATTTGACGACTATTAACGACGCTAAACGCAATTAACAACATTTAAAGACAATGAATAACTAGCACAATTGACAACAACTACTGCAATTGACGACAACTAGCGGTAGTTCACGACAAGTGATGATAATTAATGACATTTGAAGACAACTAACGGTAGTTAATGACAAATTGACCGCAATTAATGTAATTAACGACAATGAACAATAAATAATCACAATAAAAAATTATTACAGTGCATAATTAATACAACATATAAACAATAACTCACCCAAGATTATCAAGATACCCTCTTATTACACATGCACTCAAGCAATCTTATGTATATACATTTTCATTAGAAAACAAATGATGTCAACAAGAGTTTTATGGATAATGGAGAGCTCAAAGAATAATCAGTGAAGGCAATTATGGACAAATTTTACATAGACACAAACATTGGACATTGCAATAACAATCAGTAAAGGCAATTATGGACAATTTGTATCAATTTAGCTGTATATGTAACAGGAACATGCATTAATGGATATAATTATAATAAGAGTAACCGAACAAATTTCTATAGATGTTGAGGCATCCAGAGTTACTTCATAGTCATTGTAAACTACTTCTGACAAAGTTTCTTTGATCCTCTAGATATCAAGTACACCTTACCAACTTCAATTAGGTCATAAAACTGATTAAGCACCGAATTGAAGCATGTTGCACGAATTTCTCCACCATATGAATCAAGGATTAGCGCATTTAACGACAATTTATGCCCCTCCAGTTTTTTCCAGGCTTGGGGCCAGCATCGGCAGTGTTAGGCATCTTCTAATAAATTTGTAATGTAATGTAGATTTGTTTTCAAGATGCAAACAAGAAAATGTAAGTGCCTGAACAAACCAACATCATAACTGGTAATCGAACTCAATCAAGGCCTCCTATATGCACAATAATTCGATCAAATCAAGGCCTCCTATATGCATAATAGCACATACAATTGCCTTCCTGATTCAATCTAATAGAAACTTTATGTATCATGTAGACAACATGAAAAATAAACTTAGTTGACCAATAGGCCATCTTCTTTAAGTAGCAATGGCAGTGGCATATATCATATCATCAGTCAAAGGCTGAACATCTTGTTCTAACAAGCTAAAACAATTCCTCCAAATTCTGATATATGAAGAAATGCACTTTTCTGAAGAATGCAAATTTCTGATGAACACAAAGTTGTATTCCTATCGGCATGCAAATTTCTGATGAACACAAAGTTGTATTCCTATCGGCATGCAAATTTCTGAAGAAGACCAGCTGATAGTGAAGCACTAAAATGTGAAAGACTAGAACATACAAAAAATCTTAATCTTTGTGACATGCCCTTGACAAAAACCACAAGTCACAATGGATTGATGGCAGCAAGTAGCACAAGCATCATCAAACCAAATATAGCACCAGGTGCTGCTATCTAAACAAGCTTAAGGAATTTTGATAGAAGCACACAATGCAAAATTTCAGTATGGCATTTCACATAAGTACAATTTGAACTATTCACAAGCAAACAATCGATTCCTAACCCATAAAAATCATAATTGTATTGATCATATGTCACTACTTTGACCTCAAAACAATCATTCAGTTTCCAAAATTAATGGCTAGTCAAAACAAACTACTTTGATCATATGGCTAGTCATCTGCATGTAGTAATGAAACTAAACAAGCACCGAATTGAAGCATGTTGTACGAATTTCTCCACCATGTGAATAAAGGAGATCATTAAGTTCCATTGCCATTGCCATGCCAAGATCACAACAAATTCCAACAAATTCTGCCAATTCAAAATGAGATCACAATATCACCAGTTCATCAGAATGAAACAGCATTTTCAACAATAGTAATCAAACAATGGCAAGACCAAGTGATAAACAAACATCAAACATAGAGGGCGTGGTTGTGGACTGAGGGCCTCGGGCCACAACAGCCGGTAATGGCGCACAAGGGAGGAGGAAGGGGAGGGCGGCGGTGGCTTGGGAGGTGGAGGGAGGAGACGGCAGCGACTCGGGAGGAGGGAGCCGAGGAGGAGAGGGACTTGGGTGGTGGGGACGACGAAGGAGGCCAGGCGCGGTGGTAGGGGATGAACAACGCGGTGGTGGGGGAGGAGGAGGATGAGGAGAGGAGGGCACCGCACGTGGGGAGGATGAATGGTGCCGGGGTGGCGCCGCTCGGGGAGGAGGGAGCCGGGGAGGAGGACGGTGGCGGCGTGAGCCGACGAAGGAGGAGGAGGCTAGAGGTGAGGCAGAGGCGTCGAGGCGGAGGAGTCGGGGTAGTAGGAGGAGGTCGGTGTCGGGAGAGGAGAAGGCGGCGGTGGCTCGGGGGGAGGAGGGAGGAGGAGGGAGGGCGGCAGGATGAGGAGGCGTCTAGATCTAGGCAAATCCAGTCTGGACAGGGGAGAAGCCGAAGGTGGCTCGGGGGGAGGAGAGGGAGCGCGGCGGGGGTGGAGTGAGGGAGAGGAGGGCAGTGTAGCCAAGCCGGCGTGAGAGGAGGGGGCTGGGGCGCTGAGCGGGCGAGCTTGTGTGTGTGTGTGTGGGAGAGGGGCGGTGGGGGAGGCAGTCGGTTTTGTTTGATGGCATTTGGTTGGTAAATACCCCCGAAGTTTGAGGGTAGATTGGGAATGGAGGTGGTGGGAAGCCGCAAGAAGCACCTCGCGGCCGACTTCCACCCGTTGAACGAGGAAGCGGCTGCGAAAAGCCGACCATTTGTTTCGGCTTTTGACTTTTTCAAGCGAAAGCCAGAAGCCGAAGCCGACACGCCCATAAGATTGGCGTTTCAGATTTAGGATTTAGGATTTAGGCTTTAGCTTCAGAATATATAGCATGGTCATCATGAAATTTGGTTACTCTCAGATTCTGTAAAGCACTGAAGCAAGCATTCCAGGATTTTTGTTGACCGAATGTAACCCGCCACCCCCCACCCACCCACCCAACAGTGACACACAGGGAGTCAGAACTGTTATGGCTGATTGATTCACTTCTGTAAGATTACACACGGGAAATCCATCACTCGCAAACAAACAAAAACAAAAAGCAAGTAGAGACATCAGTGAACAATGCTGGGGAGCAATTCCTCTCCAATCGAGTCAATCTCTTGTACTACGTATTCTTCTACCACCATGTCATCGTCGTTGTATCATCATTTGTCATAATGTTCATTTCAGCGAGTAAGCACCTACCAGGCTGAAAGATCGCCGTTCAGCTCGTGGAGCCAGGCTGAAGTTCAGTCCAAACATCTCCTTGAGGGCTTGTCCGGGCTCTAGCAGGTCAATCAGCTTCGCAACAAGAGAGGTGCTCTCTCTAATATGTTCCATGTCAGTCTGTGTCCACATGAGACGAGATAGATGTAACCTTCGTCGTTTGGTGCTCAAATCAATTCCCCATCTTTTGTAAATGCTCTCTTTCTCCCCATTGGTGAGCTTCTTAAACATCTGCTTATAGAGCATATCCCTTTCACGTCGAAGATTCTTCAAGCTGCCAACAAAATGAGTCCCACTATTCCATCACACATAGGTTTCATGGGCAATGCTAACAATAACTGTTCATTTGATACTTCTAAAATGTAATAAAGTACCTTGATGCGATGGCAGAATTAAGCTCGCCTTCTACTGCAGGGCTGGCACGGAACGAGCTCTTAATGAAGGACAGTCTCCTGTACTCCACTTCCATGTAGATGTTGTCTGCTGGATCTCCCTTGAAGAGGAGGAAGAAATAAGTTCTGTGTACTATGGAGACATTGCATTCGTGCCACAACTCAATAATCTCTTGCTGCCTTTTCTCAAAATCAATAGGCCAACGAGAAGGGGATTCAATGGTACTCAGTGCTGAATCTATGCCAACATCTTTGACGGTTTTCACCGCTGTAGAGTCATCTCTAATGGCCTGCTGCTTAAATCAAACATACAAAGACATTATAACTCAGCTTGATAAGCTGAACAAACTGGTTTATTAGGTAACAACAGTTTGATAAGCTGAACATTTATCTTACTGAACCTTTTGATGAAAAGGAGGTGCGAGAGGCTATTTTTCAAATGGATCATAACAAAGCAGCAGGGTCAGATGGTTTTCTAGCCGAGTTCTATCAGGTGTTTTGAAACGTTATTAAAAATGACTTGATGGCCATATTTCATGCTTTTCATAGTTGCACGTTGTCTATGTTTAGCCTGAATTTTGGGATTATTACATTACTTCCCAAAAAAAATGATGCTAAGCAAATACAGCAATATAGGCCTATTTGTATGCTAAATGTTTGTTTTAAGATATTTACTAAAGTAATTACTAATAGGCTTATGAGAGTAGCTCAACAGGTTGTTCGTCCCTCCCAGTCAGCATTTATGCAGGGGAGGTTTATTCTGAATGGGGTAGTTATTTTACATGAAACCATCCATGAACTTCATAAGTAGAATTTGGATGGAATTGTTTTTAAGGTAGATTTCGAGAAAGATTATGACAGTAAAATGGCCGTTTTTAATGCAAACTCTAAGGATGAAAGGCTTTTCCCCTAAGTGGTGTGTCTAGGTGGAAAGTGTGATCAAGGGAGGGAGTGTTGGGATAAAGGTCAATGATGATCTTGGGGCTTTTTTCCAAACTCATAAGGGTCTTAGACAAGGGGATCCTTTGTCGCATGTTCTTTTTAATCTTGTGGCGGATATACTGGCTATCTTTATATCGAGAGCTAAAGCAGCTGGTCTTTTAACTGGAGTAGTTCCTCACTTGATTGATAATGGGTTGTCAATTTTACAGTATGCTGATGATACGATCCTTTTCTTGAATAATGATTTGGAACAGGCTAAAAATCTTAAGCTTATTCTTTGTGTCTTTGAACATTTATCTGGTTTAAAGATTAATTTCCACAAGAGTGAGATTTTCTGTTTTGGTCATGCTAAGGATCTTGAGCCGCAGATATACAGCTTATTTGGTTGTGAAGTGGGGGTGTTTCCTTTTAGGTACTTAGGTATTCCCATTCATTTCAGAAAGTTGAGGAATAGTGATTGGAAAGGGGTTGAAGAGCGGGTTGAGAAAAAGCTGAGCGGTTGGAAAGGTAAAAATTTGTCGGTTGGTAGTTGCTTGGTGCTTATTAACTTGGTGCTAAGCAGTTTACCCATGTTTATGTTTTTTTTTTGAGGTTCCTAGAGCCGTTCTCAAAAGGCTAGATTTTTTCCATTCTAGATTTTTTTTGGCAGAGTGACAGTCATAAACGTAAGTATAGGCTTGCTAAATGGAGTTTAGTGTGTTCTCCTAAAGAGCTTGGTGGTCTAGGTGTTCAGAACTTAGACGCCAAAAATAAAAGCTTGTTAGGGAAGTGGTTGTTTGAGTTGCTTAATGAAGAAGGTGTGTGGCACTCTTTACTAACAAAGAAATATTTGGGTGAGAAGAGTCTCTCACAAGTGGTTAACAAACCTGGGACGTCTCATTTTTGGTCGGGGCTTATGAAAATTAAAGATCAGTTTTTTCGTTTTGGTTCTTTCCAAGTCAAGAACGGTTTGCAAACTAGGTTTTCGAATAATATTTGGGTGGGAAATTCAACGCTGCGAAGGCAATTCCCAATACTTTATAATGTGGTTCGGAGAAAGGATGATTTAGTAGCTAATGTTTTGAGTTCGAATCCCTTTAATATTTCTTTTCGAATGCCTCTTGTTGGGGCTAAGTTACAGGCTTGGAATGAGCTTCATGTGAAAATTTCTAATGTTCATTTAGGCCTGCGTAAGGATGTTTACAGATGGCATTTGAATAAGTCTGGTCTTTTTTCGGTGCAGTCCTTTTATGCTGCGTTGATTGCCACCGTTCATGCCCCCATTAGGAATTGGTTTTGGACTATTAAAATTCCATTAAAAGTAAAAAATTTCATGTGGTATCTCAAAAACGGGATTGTATTAACTAAAGACAACCTGCTTAAAAGAAATTGGAGGGGAAGTTCAAGGTGTTGTTTCTGTATTAAAGAGGAAACAATTCAACATCTTTTCTTTGAGTGCCCCTTTGCACGTATGGCGTGGTGGATTGTGAAATGTACGTTCAATTTAGATCCTCCAGTGAATATGGCTAACATGTTTGGGACTTGGTTAGATGGAATTCCAAAAATGCTTAAGTCACAACTCCTGGTGAGAGTTAGTGCCTTATATTGGTCTATTTGGTTATGTCGAAATGATGTTGTTTTTAACAGCAAGATTTTAACTAATCCGTTGCAGGTTATCTTATTGCGTGGATCCTGGCTGAATGCATAGGCAGTCTTGTAGAAATCAGACCAAAAGGTGATCATGTTGGAGGGAAGTCTAAGATTGGAATTTGTGGCGAAGCAATTCCTCAATTTTCGTTGGTGGAGGCTTAGTCATAGGATCTGCAATGATTGAAATTGTGTTTTAAGTGTTTTTCGGCTGTAAGGCTCTAGCCGTTATTTTATCTTGGGTGGAACGATTGTTACTGTGAATGCTTAAATAAATTAGGCTGTGTGCATCTTTGATGCAGAGGCCAGGAGAGATTTATCTCTTCCATTATCTAAAAAAAAGGTAACAACAGTTACAATCTTTGAGCGGGTAGTATACTAGCCAATTCCATTTGTAAAGTTTCCCATTGTTAGCATATTAAAAAACCATAGCATGGTAAAAATTTAAGGAAAAGAATATAGCAGGATGCAGATACCTAGTATTTAGTACAGTTTTAAGCAAAATACCGTGGGATCCTGAGCTGGCAAGAATGTAAGGAAAATTCAAAAATAGTTCGCTCTTAGCACGATTACCTGTGCCTGATAATCCTCAAGTTGGTCCTCGTGGTGGTTTTCTGTCTTCTCTTCCAACCCTGTGACACAACTAATGTCATTGATAAGAGTTTCTTGTTCTGCATCGCTGGTGTTCGTGTCCTTGGCTACTTCATCACTGGTGCTCATGTCCTTGACTACTTCATCAGAAACTACTTCGCCAGAAACAGCGGAGCAGTCTACTGAAGTGTCATCATTTTCTGGATACAGACTTCTCCTAACCTTATTGGGCCTTCTGGGAGCATGCCTGAAGATTTCGTCAGGTGGTGTCCTGCTGGTATTCTCGGAATCATCAAACCAACTATTTGGAATGATCATGAAGTTAGCCCTGCAGCTTTTACTTCTAGCCAATGCACTATCCTTGGAACTCATTATACACCTCTTTACGGTCAGACATTCATGACGGTAAGGTTTGCCAATGTCAAAAGAAACGCTAGAATCACATGTAAATAGTTTGACAACATTGTCTGTAATGCCATTAGATCCACATTGATGCACTTCGACAGGACCTTCCATTGTCTTTGTTATGATCTCAGCCTGTTGCTCCTCTTTGCCAGGGTACATCCTGATAGGATCTTCCATTTTCTTTGTTATGCTTTCAAGTTCTTGCTCTTCGTCAGGTTGCGGGACTGCATCTTTGGAGATCTCCTCTACTTCAGGTGTTTGGAGCTTGGTGCCCTCGGGGAGTAATAGGTTAAATTCGTGTTTTGTGCTTCTTCTATGCTCATGTACGTCTATGCATTGGACTTCCCTGCAATGTTCTTCAGAAACATCAGATGCAGTTCTGAAAGCCACTTCCTTCATATGATATGACTCTATGCCATCAGAGCTATGGTTGCTGAGAGGGCACCAAGGTGAAATTAACTTTTGATCCCTGGTTTGTTGAGGAAGCTCCATTGTTTGATCGGGGAATGCTGAGTCATCATGATCAGCATTGAAGACATATGATCCATGAAACACTGCATGATCTTGATCTTGATAAGCAACTCCATAAGTATCTGAAACCGAAAGTGCTTCTTCAGATGCATTTTGCGCAAGAGACTCCGAGGACCGACTATGCTCATCCTATCAGTGGAAGGCCAATCCATTAAATGCCACACAATACAGTAATTATAAAAGTAAGTATACACGAGAGAGAGAGAGAGAGAGAGAGGGAGAGAATACCCATCGCTTTGCAGTGCGATCATTGCCATGATCATCACCATCCCCTTTAAGTAAACATTTAAGTTGAGATTGAACAGTATCTCTTTCTTCCATCAATTCATTCAGTTGTTTTTCCAGCTGAAAAAAAACACACACAAGAATAAGAGACTGGGGTAGTGCAATTAACATTCACAAGGGTTGAAAAATCGTAGATGAGAGAAAAAGTACCTTTTTAATCTGTGCATCCTTCTCTCTTAAAACTTCAGCATGAGTAGTGCAAGCGGCTGACCCCGGAAATTTCAGTTCGTTTTCTAATCTTGCAAGCTCTCTTTGTAGATGCTTCACTAATGCCTTGTCAGACATCACCACATTGACCTGTGCATTTGTAACTACCTCCTTTGCGCAAGTCGCGAACAAAAGTGTGTTCCTGGATTGCTCAATATGACTATGTGCAGGGCTCATTGTACAGATAATGGCTGTTCTTGCATTGCCTCCTAAAGAGGACTGTAATATACGGGTCAACTTTGAATCTCTGTAAGGGATATGGCCATTTCTTCCATTGCTGCAGCAGGAACATATAATTCAGACTACAGTAGATGATAATACTATGGTCAAAGAGAATGCAAAATGAATTCAAAATTAGTTTATGCAGTGAATATGAAATAAAGAGGAAAGGATATGTGCAAACTCCCAGAATTTTTAGGAACAAAAATTATTAGAAAAAATTGTGAACCACTGAAATTACAAGTTCTTGCAAGAAGAAAACAAACCTGAGTTGGCGAACGACCTTTCCCAGTGTTAGCAGACTTCGGTTAATATGGCTACCTTCTTTTAACCTCACACCAGCTGAAGCAGTCTGAGATGCACGCTCACTTCCTGCTAGGTCCACAAAGTTCTGTCCAGAAGAACAACCTCAGAGACCATCAAACATGTCATACCAAATAACCTTGAATATAGAAGGATATTCCATACCACACAAGCCACAAGGGTGCTAGAGTTGCCTCTTCCTAAATACTGTCTAGCAGAACTTTCAATTGTCTGAAATTAACATAAACTTGTCAAAAACATTTCTTAATAAAGTAATGTAAAACAAATAGTATAAGATGAGCACCAACCAGCCTGAGTATCTGATGGGACCTAGAACTCATTTCATTCAAAGCAGTTTCCCCAATCTGCCTTTGAGCTGTAGCACAAACCGAATTAAGCAAATAAAGAAAGGGAAAAACAATTATGCCTCTTTTGTTTCCAGCAAGTTCAGTCCCACACCTTCACACACTGCAAGAAGATCCCTAAGATGATACTTGTCCCTCAATGTTTCCTCAGTGAGTTTTTCTATGGTAGTCCCTTTCTATTTGAATTCAAATGATAACATGAGCAATGTTGAGAACAGTATATAGGGTGGAGCAGAAAAAGAAGTTATAGTAAGTTCAAGTAAAGGAGAATAGCGTACCTCTGGATCATCAAGAAGTCTAAGAGGTGTCGTATCATGGCTCAGAAGGTCCCTCACAGCTTCATTGTATATCTCTATTGCCGAAAATTTCAAAATGAATTCTCTTTCAGGATGCTGTAGCAATGACAAACAATGAGCCAAAAAATGTTTCACAAAGGTAAACTGAAACAATGTTTGTGGCGCGCACGCCCGCACACACACCTTCTCTATGTAGTCATAGATGTCCAACACACTGTACTCAGTTATTCCAGTCATTGTGTAAGTCTTTCCGCTGCTTGTTTGCCCATAGGCGAATATGCTTGCTGTCAGGATCCAATGCATGTGCAAATGTTAGTTAGCTCACATCAGTTCATCGAAAATTAAAGTGGCGTAACAAAGTTGCTTCATTTCTCCTGTACATACAGTTAATTCCACTGACAACTGATAGAGCAACTTCTTTAGCTCCTTCCTCATAGACCTGCCTTGTAGAGCAATTGGGGCCAAACACCCTATCTAAAAAGGACAAGAAAGAAGAACAATTTGAGCAATAGATTGCCAAATAAAATGCCTACAAGGTTACAACATCAAGAAACTTGGTTGAGGCACACAACACCAGCGATTGCCACCAGCATTGCCATTCTTTCTTTGCGAAATTGAGCTCTGCTATTACTATACTCACCATAGGTGTAGGCGGTGGGGAACATAGCACGCTCGGGGACTGTGCTGCGGAACATGATGGTGGTGGGGCTGATGCACTCCCAATCGGATCTGTCGCCGGCCTCCCTGCCGTTGAGCGGCCGCAGCCGCACGGACACCATTGTCCTCTCCTCCTTGACCTCCGCCTTCTCCCATGCCGCCGCCGCCGCCCCCATCGCCCTCCTTTCCTCCCTCTGCACCCTCCACCCAAGAACAGTATCAAAACCTCCCTCCTTTCTTTATACTACTAATCACCAGCAGCTAACTATCCCCTCCTCTCGAATGAAACGGCATTGCAAGAAAGCCTAGCCATTTCTCACGGATGGAGAAGGGCGAATTTGGGATGCGGGTGGTAGGTGCCTGCGGCCGAAAGCGGCGTGTCACCGGGTGCAGGACGTGGACGGCGATCCGTCGAGACCACCCAGCCCCAGGTCACAAACAACAGCAGCGCATAACATAATGCGCTCCTACTTGCACATGTACTGCCACTACTACTACTATCTGCGCAGCTAATTCGCGAGAGAATGAATTGTATTTGGCCGCCGCCCCGGACTGCGTTGGAGCTTTCCGTTGCTGCCGCGACGACGGACCATGGTCCCCGCCATGCTTCTGGCGTCTTCCTTCAATTTTATTTATGCACCTCACATGGGGGTATATGGTAACCAAACCCAATTACTTTTTTTTAGGCATATCCGCGTAGCAAACGAGAATGCACTACTAGCCAACCAACCACTAATAACATTTTGCGATAGGCGAGGAGACGAACAAAGCAAGAAGAGAACTAGAGAAGGCGAAGCAACATTACCTGCGCCCGCTCGTGGAAGACGACCAACGCGAGAGGAGAATGCGGCTAGTAGCGAGCTTGTCTCCTCTCCTCTCCTCTCCTCTCTCCTCTCCTCTTCTCTTCTCCTCCTTGTTGTTGCGGAGAAGAAGAGGAGGAGAAGGGGAATTGGCAATGGTGGGATGTCATGGGGGAGATGAAGAGGAGGATGGTTTGGTGAAAAAAAAAGTAAAAAAAAAACGGGGGGGGGGGAGGAGAAAAGGTGGTAAAGGAACAGGTGTTCTCTTGCGGGTACAGAGACTTTTCTACCCGTAACAGATAGGACTCCCCATCGGCCAATCGCGGTCGAGGGGCGCACGTGGGCCCCAGAGAAAGTTCGGGTGGGACCGCCTTGTCTGTCACGTGACGTGTCCCCGTTGAACGTAGAACAGTATTCTCACAAGGAATTTTTCCCATTTTATTTTTTGTTTTCTGAAGGGTGAGACTAAAATTAACCCCTTCTTTTGCTTAACCCGGCTGTGTTCTACGAGTACTACTTCAGCTTATCATCAAGCAGAAGCCTTCTTATTTTTGCTTGGATTCTGTTCTTTTTTTTTCATATATACTTTTTCCTTGCCTTTTTGGTTCTGTGAATACATTATAGCAAGCACAGGCCTCTTGTCATTGGTGGGATCATGGATTGACTTTTGGGAAAGATGAGTGCCAGTAGTGATAGTAATGGTAAGAAACATATTTAATGCCTAATTAGGTTGATCTAATGATGTGTGAACAGCAAGGTTGTTAGCGTTGGATGTAACAATTTGGATCCTGATCCTATGTATGGTCTAAATCTATTCTGGTAGTCTTGGGCAAGGCTACTGTTAGCTCTTACTGTACAAGAAACTTCAGTGTCACCGTTACAGAAAATAGCAGCTACTGCAAATCACAATGCACTGTTGCACCCGACAGACAATCACAGATGCTCACCATTGCATTGCCGGGCTGCACAAGAAGCTTGTATAGTTCAACCCTTTGGATGTTAGCGAATACTCTAGGTCTCTATGTGATTACTAGTTGGTTATAGATTCTTTTTTGTTTGCTTTCTTCATCAAAGAATGGGCATGATTGGGAAGCTTCCTGGCGTGGAACATGGATTATTAATTCTCCCTGTTCTTAAACATTTTCAGATGTACTAATATATAGTAATAGATGCTCTTGAGCACAGTGTCACTTTCCCAAGTCGTTAAAAATAAAACATTCTCATCACTGTCAAACCGTCTATAAACATTCCAATCCCACGTCCAGATTTCAGAAGAAACCAAAGATGTGCCAAACAAGTACTGTACTCATCTTTGCTTAGGCCTTAAACAACAACGTTTCTGAACTGCAAAAGCTTCATATCTGCGTAAAGTGTGCATCCCGTTCACTATCCTAATTAAGTGATCGTACTGTGGACGGCAAATTTTATTCAATTCATGTCCTTGAATTCAGCGAGAAAAAAACGGGTTAGTAGATCTGACAGATGTGCTGCTGAGTGAGGCCGTTCGTTATGGAAAGGGAGATCGAGTAAAAATGTGGCAACACGGAAGCGAGGAGGATGTGGATGAGGAGTCGTCCTGCCTCCCTTGCTGGAGTCAGGAATCTTGTCTGACCAATTTCTTGAGGTGCTGATCTGATCCTGATTTTATGCTGTAAGCTTGAGAGATCTTCTTGGCAAGGCTAGTAGTAACATTTTAACTGAACCACTGACTGACCTGCAAATCATATGAATATATGATGATAGTGGCGTCTACCTTACTCACCTCGGATAAAGGCAAAGCATTTGCATTGCTAAACAAAAAGACAGGCTTTGCATCTTGATTGCAATAATTCTGGTTGCTCTAGTGGAGATTAGAGTTCAAATCACGACATAATAGAGTACAGCATTTGGTATTCGGTCACAGACTCACAGGTAGACGGACAATGCTGCAATCTGCATGCAGAAAAGCCCTACCGTTTGGCCAGAGCGTTCGGTATGCTGTCACTAGCAGACCTTACTGAGCTGCAGTCGTGGGTCACCTGCTCAATGAGTAGTAATTACCATTTACCACTGTTAAGCATTGTTACAGAGTTCTTATGGCAGTGGCCCTCCTGCTTGCTATATTCCCGGCTATTATGGCTCTCGGATGGTACTACTCCACATCACTGAATTGTTCTTGCTAATGCATGCACTGCCCACTGATGATGGATGCCTTTGCTGGTACAGAAGCTCTGCAACTGCACTGGCCTTCCATAACTCCTCTCATGTTCTTGCAGCTGTGGGGTTTGAAACTTGAGACTGAGACCGGCAACTAGCTCTCCCAAGGACAATAATGCCTCACATTCTGCGCTCTCGCCATGTGCAGCTACCCATGCATGCAATGCACCATTGCCTCACTATCTGTTAATGACACTGCATGGCTTGGAGCAGTGGGAAGAACCGAAGAAGTGTCGGCGACTCTGTTTTTTGCAGGTTTCAATGGAATGGATATCGCCGTCGCAATGGGACAGGAAAAACTGCCCCGCACGTTAGGGCAGGGAAGAGAAGAAGACATGATTTGTTGTCTTTGTCTCCTTGACCTTTGTTTCTTTTCTCTTGCTTGCGCCGTTCCCATCTAATTATACCGATCACGCATCAGCACGAGACAGAGATGCTCTGGTTTTACGCTTTTTTTTCGCTGTTTTCGCCAATGATTGTAACATCGGATGCAATTATATTTAGACCGTTAAAAAATGGAGTTTGCCAAAAAAATAAAAGTTATATTAGACATGTAATTTGGTAGAGACATTCATACGAGATAACTGTTAAATTAACCTTCACATATTTTCAAGGGCAGGGTGGGGTTGAGTCTCGAACCTCCGTGGTAATGGTCTGAGACCCGAGATCAAAAGTCCACGTAAAAATCCTTAAAAAATCAGTAAGAGTATCTCTAATAGTTAGTGATAACATTGTCTCTAACGTATGCTACATCATCTTTAGAGACAACATCTCTAATAGATAGTCTCTAGTACATTCTCTAATATTTATATTTTATAATTTTTCTTTGAAACGAGCCTATATGTCAACTAGAGTAGATTGATGTATCATATCTTATTTCGCGTGCACGATGGTCTCTTCAGGAAGAGACGACATGTGTTCTCTCTCATTCCACTCTCTCATCCACGTAGAATTTTATTGACGTGGATAAATGTAAGAGATAATAATAAATCTGTATTTATACGCTTCTACGGCTCCACCCCTCTTCAAGGGCATGTACTACTTGCGGGGATAACAAGTTGATCAGTTGTGCTCAGCTCTATATACTGTCTGTTTCAAAGTCTAGCTGTCAGAAAGCAACAGCATTCAGCAATTTTATTCATCGCTACGCAATAGTGTTTGACTCGGAAGGATTAAAAACGGGAAATAGGTGAAAGACATAACACAATTAGGTAAACTGGTAATTGGTCATTCCTAGAACTCACCTGAATGATTGATCAAAACATTTATTTGTACCGATTTGAGCCATCAGTAATCTTTTACCTGCTTTTTGCACCCAATTACCTCTACAGTTTCAGCAAAAGATGAGGTTTTTCGTTTTCACCTTGCATTTCCTGCAATATAATATCCACTCAATTGAGACGATTTAGATTGCGACGGTGATTGTCTGATAGTACTAATGACAACATGTATGGACCATTGCATCTAATGCTACCCGCCATGTGTGCAGCTAAGACACAGTACAGGTCGCATAGCACCATCATTTCATAATTCTCACGAGTAATTCTTTCATATTCATCATAAAGTGCTGTTTGTTATGTTCACTTGTTTGTGGAGATTTCTATTTCAACTTTCAATGCTTAATACCAATCTTGTGCTTGCCTTCCCAAGCTAGGTCGCATATGTGCAGATGGTGAGACGTCTGTTACAAACATTTGCAGGTCGGTGTGGAGTCAGATTCGCACTTTGATCCTGTCCTTTTCCTTTTGACAACCAAGCTGATTAAAGTTTGATAGGTGAGTCCCATTCGAGAAAGACCCGGTTTGTCCTCTTACTGTTCTGCTGCATCGAAGGCAAGCTCCAGAAGAAAAGGTGAGGGAAAATGAGTAGCAGCTAGTTGGACCATGAAGCTACGAAATTAGGCTCTCTGCTCTGGGCCAGAGTTGTAAAGTTGGTCATATACATGTGAAGGGAAAACATACCGAAACACACATTGATTAGCAAACTTGCATATATGTCTCTTACACTCTTCCATCATGAGGTCCGAAGAACATGCAGCAGATGAAATGAAACGCTGCACAGGGGCAGATTTGGGTCTCAAACTTAGTCGGCTATTGATGTTGAAAATATGGACAATATTTTAATTCTATATTTTATTATGAGGCAAATATCACATAAAACTAGAGATGCATATAACGATACTAACAGCAGACAATTCAATGCACTTCTAAACATACTCAATAATAGGTTTATAACAGAATATACTGGTCGTACAATCAACTTACAGTCGGGCTTGATGAAGAACAAGAAGCAGCGCAGACTCGAAGCAAAGCAGGTGGTAGATGATCTTGCAATAATGAGCGGTCATGAATCTGCTGCCGAAACCTTATTGCAACCCCTTGCAGGTGAACTCTACGACAATGGTTCAAAGATACTCGCTCACCTTCATTCCCGGTGTACGCCGATGTAACAGCCTCAGCTTTAATAAACAGTAATAAGATGTTGTTCATAGCATCACTATTCATTTTGGCAAATTGGGCATTATATTACAATCTAACTTCCCTAATTTTCTAGTCAAAATCCAAAACTTGTTTGAAGCTTCAAAAGGAAATACCAATCAATGTTGGTAATATGACCAGGAAGTATTTTTAATAAGGACTAAATGAAATATCTTGGCCAAAAATAAATTTTGTTAAATTTTAAAATATTATTTTGACTTTTAGAAAAATGTTTGTCTTTAAATAACCCTATTCGGCTTAGATGAATTCTTTATGTATTTCTAAAAGAGAAATAGTGGTTTTAAAATTTTAATTGGGGGAATATATCATCCCAGTAGCAATTCTACAAAATCCCATATTTTTACAAATTTATTTGCTATTTCTAGAGCACCGGTCAAATTTTTGAAGAGTTAAAACGAGTTGGTCAACCCTTCCGGCCTAAACCCAGCCTTGGCACTGTAGCGACTCGACCCTAACACGTTTGAGTCCAACTAGTGCATCAGGTCCGACTCGGTCACGTTCACGCGCACGCCCCCAACTCCAAGTGAACGCGGGCCGTCGATCTCTTCTTGACGCACGGATTTCTTGTTGCGAGCCATCCATGCACACGAGGCTATTCCCACCGTTAGATTTCCATCCTACCGCGCCTCTCTTCATGGCCGTTGGATTCTCAACGAACGGGCCAGATGCTTTGTGCCGTTCGGACCACTCCAATCCACCATCCCGTATTGACCGTAGGATCTTGATCGTGCGGTGCGTCATTTTCAGTATATACCATTTTTGAATGGGGAAAAACTGAAATGCACGCGAGCCCTTGGATCCTCAGCGAATGGACCAGATCTGATGGGCCGTTCGGACCGACCGGAGGTACCAAGCAATCTCCTCCGTTGAATTCTGATCGGACGGACCACATCCATTGGGCTGTTCGGACCACCCGGACCTCCCATCAATCCTCGCCGTTGATTTCAGATCCAACGTGTCTTCCTTTTTGGAATTCAAAACCCTTAGGCACGTAATCCTTTAGCTGTTGGATTTAAATCGTGCGGTGCCGCTGCACCTGCGTTCACTTAAAGATCCTCAGCTCGATATGGCCGTAGGATTGAGATCGCACGGCCCATATTAAAGGATACCGGTTAGATCTTTTTAACATCCATCTTGATCGCAGCCGCCCATTTCTAATCGGACGGCTGGTGTTCTGTTGAGTCCGCAGGGAACGTGTGTCTTGGTGACAAAGTGAGCCCACTTGTCGTGACGTCTCTCTCCTCCTCCTCTCATTGTCTTGTCGTCACGACATTCTGCTGCGGTATGGGGTGGCATTACACAGTGGAGATGCGAATATTCCTTTGATATTTAGCGTTAGTTGCCACCACATCATCTCTGGATGCTTCTCGCTTGCTCTAGGAGATTAAACTCTATATAAACCCTACTTTCTGAGCCTCTGCCATTGTTGACTAAGGGAGCTCTCCTCACGTTCTTTCTTCCTTCCCAGTGAAGCTTTCTGGCTTACACTCCATGTTCATCCATAATCATGCCTCATTCACTTAGTAATGTGAGTTTTGGCATTATTTTGTAGGTTGAACAAGGGTGTGCTCTCTGTTGAACCAAGCCAGTTAGAGCATCACGTGGTGATTTCATGCTTTGGTGAGGTAGGTCTCACCCCTTCCTACCAAGAACGTGTATGATGGTCTTTAGAGTTTAAATTTCTATCATTTTCGTTTTTTGTCAGACCAGAGAAGAGAACTTTTGGATCCTTACTGTTTGACTAAGAACTTGACTTCCTCTTCTCCAACCCTAGCTGGTAAGCTTAGACCTTGTTTCCTGTCATCTTAAGCTCCTTAAGGACATCTTTAGCTCACATGAATCACTCCCATGTTCATGTGATGCTCTCATCTTGCTTTGACTGAAAAGTTCTTTTTATAACTCTTCGGTCTTTCATATCGTTTTCAAGACCTAGGGTTTCTCTTACCAGTATATTAGCTTATTTAGGTCCTAGGTAAACCCTAATATCTTGTGTAGCCCTTCTTTTGAATCTTAAGGTCACCAATTCATTTAGTAGTGCTAGATCCTTCTCTGTTGGTATTGTCGGGCCAAACCGACAAAAGCTTACTCTTTCTTTTCTTTATGTGAACTGGGCAATTAGGGTTAACAATAGTAGGTCTAGAGTATTAGTTACCCTCCAGCTCAGCTTTAACTTCAATCAAAAAGCTTTACGTAGCATATTTTCCAATTAGCCGAAATCTTACGCATTTCTTTCTTTGTTTTCTTTGTTGGTCGACCGACAACATGCATAGCAAGCTCCTTAGTCTCTTACTTTTGTCACTTTGTGCTATTAGATGATGAGTTAAATCACAGTATCAGTTTTGATTACTCTTAGTCTAAGGAAAATCATTTACTTAATACATGTTTTAGTCAGCCAATCATTCTTTTGTAATGTGTCCTGTTTCAGTTTCTAAAATCTGAAACTGTAGTTCAACCTAAACTCTAAATTGTGGTAAGTAGTACTAGCAAGGGTTAGTTGTAGTTTATTATCCTTAATTAAATTGAATGTACCTTAAGCATGTTGCTAATGATGCATTAAGCTATTGACCATACATTATTTTTATGTATGCTGTTTTCTGCTTTTTCCCTGTGTTCATTGGATTTTATTTTCTTCTAGATTCTGATTTTTCTGAGGTTGTCGAATCTGCTATTGAGCAACAAGAACCTGAACAAGAGGTTATCTATTATTATCAAGGCAAGCATCCTCTCTGCATCATGTTGATCCCAAATTTATAAACTGTAGATTTACAAAATACAGTGACACTGTTGTATGCAATTTTCTAAAAATTATTTGTGCTCTGTCTCTAATTAGTTACAACCCAATCTTGTGGCTTACCTTAAATTTAATCATACACTCAACTTAAGGTATTGGTTGTATTAAAATATTTAGATTAGAATTTTGCTTAGCCATGCAGTCCATAGAACGGTAGTGTTTGGCAAACTTACCTTGTCAAACATGGGAACCACCACTGAATTTCATTTATTTTGGTTCTTTGTTCAGTCTATTTAAATCTAAAGTGAATTTAAATTCTGTTTGATAAACTTATTTTAAATCTGGACAAGTGGAAGCTAGTGATGGTGCCTTGTGCACGAGAAATGGGAAATGTGGATGTCTTGTCTGGGTTGATTAAGGAGTGAACTCTGACGGCCCAATTCAAGCCCAACGTACTTCCACACGCGGTGTATGGGCATTGTTTGGTTAAGTAAAGGGTTGATATTATTGAGTTGAAAAACAGGTGGATAAGTGCATATGTGTAGGATTTCGTATCCGTGTCATATGTTCTTAGGGGCGAGGACATTTGTAAAGGTTACGTGTTCATGGAGCCCGATGTCAATCTTATATGTACGGGTGAGTACAAATTTTATTTTGTTATGGTTGAATCGGCGTTCTCAACGTAACATGTGTACCCCCGTTAGCAAGTTCTATCAGAAACTTGATTTAAGCGGGATCAGATACACATGGGTAATTCAACTCAATAGTGTCAACTTGTTGAAAAATACCAAATCTTAGTTTACCCGGCCGGCATACCAAAGGCAGTGTGCTATTATTCCGGAGGCTTACGGGCTAACTAAGTCGTGTGGGTAAAGATGTATACCCCTGCAGGGTTAAAACTATTCGAATAGCCGTGTCCACGGTTACGGACAACACTTGAATTGATGTCACCTGTATAGACTTTGAACTAAATCTGGTTATGGGTATATTTCGGCATGATTGGTGTCATGCAATGTTTGATGGTTAACAGTCACTGTATTATTGTTATTGTTTATGATTATGCTTTCATTTACTTACTGTTTTAGTCCAAATGGATTTATAAAATCGCCTTGTCAAAATTTAGCAATTGTAGGTTAAGATGTATTGCTTTCTGCAAAATCGAACCATTATAACCCTTCTGTTGTTAACTTTATGCATGTAAACTTTCTATTCCTTTGTATAGGTTCTATTAAACACTTCCTTTTATTAGTTTGTGTAAGTCTTGCTGAGTACCTTCCGTACTCAGGGGTTATGACCTCTTGTTGCAGGTGTGGATGGTTATCTGTATGAGATGCCCGTTAGCGCCAATCTGGGTGACGCTAACGAGTGAAGCTAGTTCTAGTCTCCACGCAATAGCCTGCGGGTGATGGGGCCATTGGTGGTCTTATGCTATTTATTTTTGGTTTCCGCTGCTATCTTTTGTGGTGACCCAAGGTCACTTGATATTGTAAACTTCCAACCGAATTGTAACCTGTTATGTATAATTATGTAAATGTATGCCTTGTATGTATGATACAATGTTGTTTGAGGATATATGCGCAATAGTCTTAAATCCTGGGAACTATTGTGAACCGTATATCCGAGAACCTGCATATTGGAATTGTTACTTGTTATTATTATGCTTCTAGTATGATTTTTAATGAGGGAATTGAACTGTTCCTTAATTAAGAATTATGCTACCAGTATAATTTTAATTCGGCACAGTCCAATATTTGAGGGTCCTGACAGCCGAGGAGAAGGGATGGTTTGGTTCGACAGCACAATCCTTCAGTACAATTGAACAGAGTGGAAGTAGAATGGAAATTGAAGACAAAATCAACACTCTTGTCTGGACATCTCCAGATCCTTTTTAAGGTCGAGACAATTACTCTCTAGTAGCTGACATAATAAATCACTAGTAACTGCACACTGGTCGATGCCTTCGACAACACTAGTTTAAGGCTTCGACCACATTATTTTCAATCAGAGTGAGAAATGCATGGTCAGCAAAAAGGAAGGTGGAGTGGGTTCACGACATGTTCACGGTCGCAAGTCATAAGTCACGCGATTGCCACGCGAATGTACGCGTGTGCGAGCGACATGCGTGTGTGTGACTTTAGATGTAGTCCTTCTCATGTCATGTGTCACATGCAACAAGAGGTAAAAAGGACTCCACCTTATAAATTACTCTTCGACCACTTGGCTAGGCAATATGGTACTAAACTATGCATACTTTGGAATTTCAAGAATGAATGGGCATTTACGCATATTTGCTCAATTCTAACAATCCCCCACCAATTCCAAGGCAAGCAGCAAAAAGGATGATAAGGACTAATGTGCTGAAGAGTTGTTAACATACCAGTCTTTCAGTGTAAGTCTCATATGGGTTGAACTTGCAACTAGAATAACAAGATTCATCTTCTCACAGCTGATGAATGGACTATGCCTTGAATTCATAGCTTTTCGTGATTAGATTTTACTTGAAATCTCAACTGATACCAGGCTGTCAAAGAACCATGCCTAAATAGGGTATTATTTGGTCATGCTCCCTTATCTGCTCATGAGATTTCTAGAGAATGTCCTATTCTAGTGAATTGTGACCTTACAATTAAGCTCAAATAGGTGTATTCGTTTTAGGTATCCTGTAGGCTAATACATTTTTCCCTCATTGGATACTAGAATACATTAAGCCTTTAAGCCAACCTTTCATACAGTTAAGAGTACTTTGTCTATTAGGACACATGTGCATAAATCATTAAAATGTACTCTTTTGTTCAAATATCAACTTGTTTTTTTCATTACCTAAGTCACGGGATCTCCGATCAAAAAGGCATGGGTTACTGTTGAGTTGTAACTCCAATGGACCTTATTCCCATGTGTCCACAGACGCAACGGAAATCGCCTTCCGTGCTAGCCCCTTTGTGAAAGGGTCTGCCAGATTTCTCTCAGTACAAATATAATTTACAGTAATCACTCCGGAGTTTCTTAGTTTTCTGACAGATTTAAGCTTACGCTTCACATGTCTGGAGGATTTCGTGTTATCTTTAGTACTTGTAACCTTAATCAACATTGTTTGGTTATCACAGTATATTAGGATTGCCGGTATTGGTTTCTCAACCAATGGCAAGTCCAACAGAAGCTCTCTAAACCATTCAGCCTCAACAGTAGATGTGTTTAGTGCTACAAGTTCTGCTTCCATAGTTGACCTCGTCAATATGGGCTATTTACATGACCTCCATGAAGCTGTAGCATCTCCTAGGGTAAAGACATAACCACTTATAGCTTTGATCTCATCTGCATCAGAGATCCAGTTTGAGTCACTATATCCTTCTAATACAGATGGATACCCGGTATAGTGAATTCCATATGAGATTGTGCCTCGCAAGTAACGCAATACTCTCTCAAGTGCCTTCCAGTGATCATCTCCTAGGTTAGAAGTTAACCGACTTAATTTGCTCACAACAAATGATATGTCAACTCTTGTGGCACCATATAGATACATAAGGGACCCAATAATTTATGAATATCTCAATTGATCTTTGCCTAATCCCTTATTCTTTCGAAGCTTAACACTAGCATCATAAAGAGTTAGGAAAATCTTGTAGTTCTCAAAACCGGATCGACTCAATATTTTTTCAGTATAATGGGATTGATTCAATGTGATCCCATCCTCATATTTGATCAATTTAATATTCAGAATAACATGTCTCTCCTAGGTCTTTCGTATCAAAGCATCTAGATAAGAAAGATTTGACCTCGTCAATGACAATAGTGTTTGTCCCAAAGATAAGTATGCCATCGACATACAAACACAAAATAACTCCTTGACCCAACCATAACGATAATACACACACTTATCTGCCTCATTCATAGCAAAACCGGCAGATGTTAAAGTTTTATCAAACTTTTCGTGCCATTGTTTAGATGTTTTCTTTAGGCCATATAAGGATTTGATTAATTTGTATACCTTATTTTCTTGTCCAGAAATCACAAAACCATCCGGTTGCTCTATATAGATTTCTTGCTCCAACTCTCCATGAAGGAAAGCTGTCTTTACATCCATGTGATGGATGTAAAGACTATGGGAAGCAACTAATACAATAAGCACTCGAATGGTGGCCAATCTGGCAACAGGAGAATAAGTATAAAAATAATTCTCACCATCTTTCTGGGTATAACCCTTGGCCACAAGTCTTGCCTTATACTTATCAATAGTACCGTCAGGCCTCATTTTTTTAAAGATCCACTTACATCCAATAGATTTGCACCCGCTAGGATGATTACTGATCTCCCAAGTCCCGTTAGTCATGATGGAATCCATCTTGCTATGGACTGTCTCTTTCCAATACTCAGCATCAGGTAATGCATAAGCCTCTGAAAGGGTGTTTGGCACATCATCCATGAGGTATACAGTAAAGTCTTCGCCAAAGGTTTTCTCAACCCTTTGTCGCTTGCTCCTATGAGGAGCCTCTTTGACTAAATTGTTATCTTTCTCAGGCATATCACGAATTGGTGATATATCACTCATTGGTTCAGAGATGGTGGTAGGTTCAAAATTACTATTATTCATAGTTTGATTATCCTCAGTTCGAGAAATACTGCCTGCAGTTCTCATAGGATAAATATCCTCAAAAAATGAAGCATCTTTGGACTCCATTATTGTGTTGACAATAATCTCAGGAGTTTGTGATTTTACTACTAAAAATCTATAGGTCGTGCTTTTATGAGCATACCCCAGCAAGACACAATCGATTGTTTTAGGTCCAAGCTTTCTCTTTTTCTGCAATGTTATGTTGACCTTTGCCAAACACCCCCAAGTTCACATAAAATTAACATTGGGTTTTCTCCCCTTCCATCCCTTATACGGAGTAATCTCACACCTTGTAGTGATTTCTCTACTTAGAACAAAAGTTGTTGTCAATATAGCTTCCCCCACCACATCTTAGGCATACCAACACTCTCCAACATAGCATTCACCAAGTTTGTTAGTGTTCGGTTCTTCCTCTCAGCCACCCCATTTGATTGGGGTGAGTATAGTAGTGTAACTTCATAGACTATTTCATATTCAGAATAGAATTAGGAGAATTCATGAGAGATATACTCTCCTCCATGTTCAGACCTTAGTCTTTTAATTTTCTTTTCTAGTTGGTTCTCAACCTCGGCCTTATAAATTTTAAAGTAATTTAAAGCTTCGTCTTTTGTTTTCAGTAGATATACATAACAATATCGAGATGCATCATCAATTAGAGTTAGAAAATATCTTTCGCCTCCTTTTGTCAACAATCCATTCATTTCACACAGGTCGGAATTGACAAGATATAATGGTGCCAAGTTCTTTTCCTCCTGTAACCCCTTAAAGGGTTTTCGAGGCTGTTTTGCTTGCACACAAGTTTGGCACTTTGATCCTTTGACAATTTCATATTTTGGAATTAAAATCTAATATGGACATTCGAGCAATACTATCAAAACCAATATGAAAAAAACAAAAATGTCATATATTGACGTCACATTTATTCAAACCAGTTGCAACATTCAGATTATAACAATACTCTAAAGTACTTATACGGAACAAGCCTCCGCTCTCGTAGCCTTTACCAACAAAGTTACCGAACTTAGATAGTACAACTTTATTTGACTCAAATACTAGCCTATATCCATCCCTATATAGGAGAGAGCCACTAATGAGGTTCTTGTTTATTGTTGGCGTATGCTGCACGTTCTTCAAGTGGACAATCTTCCCTGAAGTAAGCCTCAGATTCACCGTGCCAATACCAAGAACAAAAGCATGCAACCCGTTCCCTATTAGGACGAAGGAAGCCCCAGCTGTCTGATAAGAAGAAAACAAGGAAATATCATAACATACGTGAACATTAGCTCTAGTAACAACTCACCAATCAGTGGATTGATATACTGAAAAACAACAAGTGATTTACCATACCCTCCTGTTGAGGCCTCGTCTATGATCACGTTGATAGCCTTTCTCTTTGGCTGTTCAGCATCCTTGCTCTTGCGGAAATGACAGTCTTTCGTCATATGACCGTTTTCCCCACACACAAGGCAGGTGATGTTCCTCATATCCTTCTTCTCAGTTTTCTTCTTAAAACTAGTTGTTTTGTTTGGTTTAAAGCCTTTGTTTTTTATGCCATATCTTTTCTCTATGACATTTGCATTGATATGATTGTTCTGACTGGACGTGTTTGGTGCATCTTTTGCTCTTGCCTTTTCTTCCACATCAAGAGCAACGATGAGATTCTCAATAGATATCTCTTCTCTCTTGTGCTTTAGGCTAGTTGCGAAATCCCGCCATGAAGTAGGAAGTTTGACAACAATACCTGCAGCTATAAACTTAGGAGGCAAAACACAACCTAAGTGCGTAATCTCTCCAACTAGTAGCTGAAACTCATGAGCCTGTGCAACTATCGATTTAGCATCTTCCATGCTGTAGTCGTAGAACTGCTCGGACATGTAGAGCCAACGACCAGGCTCAGCTTTGGCATATTTATGATCCAGTGCATCCCACAATTCTATGGTGGACTTGAAGTCCATGTACACATCATAGAGCTGGTCGGCCAATATGGTCAGTATGCATCCAAGAGCGATATTGTTATCTGTGTCAAACTGCATGGTCTAATCGTAAATGGATAATGTGGTCGGATCACCCACCACAGCCCCAAAGACATGAGCCAAAACTTTATTCTTGTCTGCCATCTACGAAAGTTTTAACCAGAAAACTTCTCAGGTTTTATAGCATCAGAAGCACTAGTCATTGCTGAATCACAAAAACTTCCACAATAAGGTTTTTGGATTGTTGGAAATGTGGAAAACATTTTAATTCTAGATTTTATTATGAGGCAAAGATCACAAAAAAACTAGAGATGCATATAACGATATTAACAGCAAGCAACTCAATGCACTTCTAAAAATACTCAATAATAAGTTTATAACAGAATATACTGGTCGTACAACCAACTTACAGTCGGGCTCGATGAAGAACAGGAAGCAGCGCAAACTTGAAGCAAAATAGGTCGTAGATGATGCAGCGCAGCGAGTGGTCGCGCAGATGCGCTGCCCAGAAACCTTATTACCGCCCCATGCAGGTGAACTCTGCGACAATGGTTCGGAGATACCCGCTCACCCTCCTTCCCGATGCACGCCAAGGAGAAAGGATGGCTTGGTTCGACAGCACAATCATTCAGCACAGTTGAGCAGAGATGAAGTAGAATGGAAATTGAAGACAAAATCGTCACTCTTGCCTGGATGTCTCCAGATCCTTTTTAAGGTCGAGACAATTACTCTCTAGTAACTGTCATAATAAACCACTGGTAATCGCTAATTCAAAATCAATTAATAGTCATTAAGCAGTGTTTAACAGATCCTGATTACACACTGGTCTACAGCTTCGACCAGTGTATTTCGACCACACTATTCTATAGATCTGACCATTATTATTTCGACAACTGAGTCATGACCACACACTGGTCTATTGTTTCGACCACACTGGTCTAAGGCTTCGGCCACATTATTTCGATCAGAGTGAGAAATGCATGGTCAGCAAAAAGGAAGGTGGACTGGGTTCACGACACGTTCACGGTCGCAAGTCATAAGTCACGCGATTGTCACGCGAATATTCGCGCGTGCGAGCGACATGCGTGTGTGTAACTTTAGATGTAGTCATTCTCATGTCATCCCATGTCATGTACCACATGCAACAAGAGATGAAAATGACTTCATCTTATAAATTACTATCCGACCACTTGGTTAGACAATATGGTACTAAACCATACATGCTTTGGAATTTTATGAATGAATGTGCCTTTACGCATATGAGCCCAATTCTAACAAGTTCGAGGCTTAGAACTAAAAGTCCATAAAAACCCTCTTGAGAAATTGCCAAAAATTCAAAAAATAAAAAGACAGCCCAGCCCAGGCCATGGCTGCATGGCTCATCGCTGCTGGCTCCGCCCTGGCTGCACTTGCACTCGTACCTCTCACATTCCTCGGCACTATTGCCGGTGCAGTAACGTACTTGAGTGTGAGCCATCACCAGGTGCATGCATATTCCTTCCGATCCAGGCTGGGATTCTTCTAGAGCGTGTAAGATCGCACCAACTCATGCGGCTGCCTGTGGGTGGGATTGTTTTGGCAACAAGTCGGACAGCCTGCCTCGATCGACCAGGAGACCGAAAGAACAATCGCCCAACAGAGCCAACTCACACACGACCTCCACGACACGGTATTTGGTGGCGAACGCACGTAGTGTAAAGTTGCTACTACGCGAACAACCGACGTCCGCGCCTCCACCGGCGCCTGGAACCTGAACTGATTCCTGATCAGCCGTGTTGAGGAGGTCGCGGCCCCCTCCGACTGCGCGCGCGGCCGTTTGAGAAACGCGAGTAAAGCGATCGACCACCGCGCGGCGCAGCCGCGCGCCTGAGAGGGTAAAACCCTGTGCGATTTGGGCGAGCATGCATGGAACAAACACGCGTTTCGCACGGCACCCGCGCGCGCGCGGCGTGTCACATCGCATGGTGCGCCCGTGCCGTGGCTGCACGTACTGTACATAACATGTAGGCGCTGGGCCATGGCCGACGGACGCCAATGCAAGTGTTTCCGCTGTCAGCCCAATGTATTTCGAATCATCGATCAGATTTTGCAGGCCAGAGCGAATAAATCGGTCCGCACGTTTGAAACTTGAAACGTCATCAAGGCCCAAGCATGGCTGCCACCAATTTATCCAGCCCATATACAGCCAACAAAGTGCACACGCTTTTGTCCTTGTTTTCCTTTTGTGTTTATTTTTTTTAGAATATCTAATGAACGCTGTAGCGTTTCCAAGCAAAAACATTGGGATAGCTCAAAACAGTCTGATATCTTGCGACGAACGGCCCAGATGACGCCCGCGTGCGCACATAGAAAATATCGAGCATTATTCTCAGCTCCGACGCCTCTCGTTTCCTTCTCTCTCTCAAACCAAACATCCCCCGAATCAAAGCATCACAACAGGCAACGATCAGGCGTTGCGGGTAAGCGTGGACGAGCGGCGGTGAGAGAGCAAATGTGGCGGTAGCGGTTGGCGTCCACGAGCAAAAGCTAGCGGCGGTGGAGGCAGCGATAGGATCGGTAGGCTTTGCCACGGTGGGTACCACCACCTCGACGACCACCTCCAAAATTCGCGGTGTCCTCCCATAAGTCTCCTCATCCAGATCGGACGGGTATTTCACGCCCGCCACCGGCGAATCTCCCCGCGCAACGATGACGGTGGTAGGCAGAGGAGCAGCGCGGCGGGGCGTGTCAATGGCGGGTGTGTCCGATCGATGCCACGACAGGTAACGAGCGATGGCGACCGCAAACGTCCTTTGAGTAGACATCGCCGAGGACATTGCTTCTATACGTATAACAAAAGCACAAGATGTTTGTACTAAAGGTTCAATGACACGAGTACGTCATCTTGCACAATGTTAGGACTCGGATTTATACATCCAAAACCCTCTGTGTACTCTAAATTAGTCTCATAATCAATAGTTAGCTTACACAGTGAAACATCGATGAAATATCATCCATTCAATGATTTAACTAAAATGGTAGCAAAATAACAAATAATAATAATAGCTAGACATTATGGTTAATGTCTGCTTAACTTGCCACACAGGGCTTAAGAAACAAATAAAACTTGTAACAAAAAAGAAACTTGGGGAGGTCATTCGACAAGCCCATATGCAATCGAGTGGAGAACACATCCTAGTTCGCAAAGTCTTCAAAGAACTTTTCTTTGTAGAACACTTTGGTAGCCTGACCTTCTTCAACTAAGCAGCAAAATTTAAAGTCGTGAGTACATAAAGTACTTAGCAAGTCGTAGGAAACAATATACAATTAATATTCATGTAAGGCTTGAACAAATGAATAGTCATATAGTTCTTTTACAGAAAGCAAGTATTGATAGTAAATACAATAAATAGGTTATAAAGCATAATTGAAAAGATATAAATAAATAGAATAAAAAATTTCTTTGAAACAACCAGTGAATCTCCAATTCACTTCCCAACCAAACCACCAAGTGAACATCACATTCACCAAGTGAACATCTCATTCACCTTCCAACCATTTTTATAAAAACTCTATCCCTCGTGTGAAATCCCTGTGCATTGTCCATAACCGGGGACACGACTGTTTAAACAGTTTTAACACTGTAGAGATTGTACAGCTTTACTCACAAGAGATAAAATCAACTTATAATGTTGGCCAAGATGCGATTTCGTAGGCATGCGACTAAGTGATTATCACAAGGCCTTGACGAACCTCCTTCTCAACCCATTTTTGCTTGTTAAGGTTTCAACACTGAATGTTATCACGACCAAACTGGCCCCCTTCTTGTGCCATTGTGAGTACGTCCATCCCGTATCTCACACCACCAACAACATAACTAAATTGAGACATTGTTAATTAATCAGCCAGGTCCATCCCATACTGGACATATGGTTGTACGATATGACCCAATTTAATGGCGCACAAGATTAAGTCCTTGGCAATTCACCCAGACAAGTCTACCTCATCCCAAAAGTGCTACCTGCACCCCTTTACTGCACGATCACTTGCGTGAGCATAAAACCATTTTGTTTAACCAGACCAATGACAAACCCTGCCATGACATATAAAGCGGCATCACACCACAACTTGTACAACAGTAGCATTACACCACGGTTGCACAATAGTGGCCTCGCACCACAATTCCATATATTATTAAGTCAAATTTAACATTATTGCTCAAGTGACATGAGCCCATCATAACTAAGCATCTCTACAAAATCTATATTGGTGATACAAATATGTCCAACTAATAATGACCATCCTATGGTGACAAAGCATTCATGGTATTCAATTAATCAATGGTGGCATAATGACAAAAAAGTGATTGACTACTCCCAAAAAGCAGTTGATATAAAATTAGCATACAATTTTATATAAAACAAGATATTTTTGAAAACATAGGTTCAATATGATCAATGGATTACGTCTTGCCTTGGCTTTGCTCAGATACCACACTTTGGTCTTCAAACCTTGCTCCTGCTCCTTGAAAATAGTCGTCTAAACAAAAGAGAGAAAACAGACGAAACACAAATAAATTCAAAAGAAAACCAAATAAAATCCAAAAATAACAAAACCAACTCTAAAACAAATAGCTCAATTTTATATGAATTTAGGAACTTGAACGTGCTGAATCGGAGTTCGAATGAAGGAGAAATGACTCTCAAAAGATTTACTGGAAAAGGAAAAAGAGGGAGAGAAAAGAATATTCTAGGAACATTCCTTCGACTGAAGAAGAAAAATAACTGACAAGTGGGGCCCACTTTTAAGTGAGAGAGAAAGAGAGAAAATGACAGTGGGACCGAGGAGGAAGAGAGAGAAAGAGAGAGATTGGGACACTGACAAGGCGATCCCACATGTAAGAGATAGAAAGAGAGCTACAAAGAGGGATAAAATAGAGGAGCGGGGCTGGTGGCCCTAGCAAGCGACAACGATGTCGGACAACGGCGAGGGAGTGGGCGGTGACGACGAAAATGGGTTCCCGACAACACGATGGTCCTTTGGGTGGCAGCGGTGCGATGAGGGAGGCAGCGAGACGGTGGCGATGGTGATGACGGTGGAAAGGGAGCTTGAGCTTGCGGCTACAACGACGACTCAACGACGCTCGGCGAAATAGTGGCGAGCACAAGCTTGGCGGCGGCATGAGGAACACGATGTGCATCTCGGGGAGACAGGAGGACGATCAGAATGACGGGGCAACAATGGCCAGCGGCGGAGATGATGGTGTGGCAGCGGCAGAGAAATGGCGAGGAGGCGTGATAGGGGGGATCTCCATGACTTAGAATCTTGGATACACGTAGCACGATAACTCAAAAACAACAATGCAATCTGAACTGAAATTGGGGCAACCTTACGTCAAACACAAAACCTCCTCGATGGCAATCACACCACAACTCTCAGGATGATCCAATCCACACAACCAACACATAGGCAATTGCACAGAGAGGTTAACCATGACTGATCAATCCAAGCAAACTCGAAGAATCTGCAAGAACACTCGATTCTGAAACTGGCAACTAAACAATATATTGGATCCATCCAAAATCATCAAATTTTTGTGGTCTCACTCCTAGGGCCGGCCACACCTCTTAAATAGGGAGTCTCCCTCCCTCTAGTTCGGCCAAAACTCCATGGGCTAAGCCCAAATTCCAATTCGGGCTCTAGAGACCGAAAACAACTCCCAAACGCAAATGACGTGAACTCTAGTGTTTTGAACGAAAACAAAAGATATATGACTGAAATTATAAGTATAATTCGGCCTAAATACTTGGCATGCAAGCCCACACAATTCCCTAACGCATAAGGCCCAATTCGGATTGAAATCCACTTCAAATTCGGAATTGACTTTAGGCTGAAATTACGAGAGTGCTCTAATTCAGATTTTGAGTTTGTGTTGGAGTCCAATGACCCTCCATCACGCCTAGGCTTGGCCAAACACCTCCTTAGCCATGTGCCACCCCTCCTTGGGCCCATGTGCCTCCTTGGTCCTCCCTTGGCTTGGCCCATGCGGCTACCCACCTTGGATTGGCTTGGCTACATGCTCCTTGGGTTGTGGGCCTGGCTCCCTTATGCCCATGCGGTTGGTACTCCACCCTTGGGCCACTTCCTTGCCTTGGCTTGCTTCTTTTCTTCTTTGGCCGGTTGAGCTTTGTGGATATCATAGGGATATGCTTACGATCTTAGGATGATGAGATAATTGGCAATGGCGTTGAGGGTTTGCGGAATCACCCATTTTCGGCGTGGCTCCAGTTCTGTCAGGCCTCTGGCGGTCTGACCGGCCATGATGGTAGTCAGAATGGCCATGCCTTGTGTTAATTTTTTGGAATGGTGGCTGGCGGTCAGACCGGCCAGTATAGAGGTCTAATCAGCTTTGCCTGAGCGGTCAGACCGGCCACTTTATGAACTTTGGAATTTGGAGCTGGACAAAAAATAGAGGGTGTAGGCAAGTGAGAGAGTTCTTCTGCACTTGGTCCCATAATTTTTTGAGCTTCCAGTCAAAAGATCTATTCGATTGAAATTTCTAGAGAGTTTCGGTTTTTCAGGGGTGGAATTTTGGCTAAGTCCCAATGTGGCGGTCAGACCGGCCTTTGGTTGGCGGTCAGACCGGCCAGTGGGCGGTCCAACCGCCAAGGGTGGCGGTCTGACCGGTTTTGGCTTGTTTCGTCGGCCCGCGTGGCGACGATTTGTGTTTTTTAGGTCCAGTTCATGTTCATCAGTGCATATGTGTTGCATGATGCATGTTTTGGCTAACGTGGGTCAAGTTGTGAAGAACTTGTTCCCGGAAACGGTTTGTTGGTCTATTGCTGTGCAAGTGGCTTGCAGGTCTATGACGGTCAGCGGTGAGGAGGATCGGGACTAAGCTTGGAGAGCTGAGGTCCAAAACGATCAAGCATGCCAGGTGAGGTCAGAGGACTCAAGCGGGGCGCAGAATGGACGTGGTTGACCGAACAGGCGGTTCGGTGCGACTGGTTGGATCAAGCGGCACGGGAGTCGGTGCAAGTGATATGGTGCCGGTGGGATCCGGACGGGAGAGACTTGTCGACATGGAGCCGTTGATCAACCTACACGTGGCGAAGCATGGGATTGCTTCACGATCTGTGGACTCGGTCTTTTGGAGAAGGATCGAGAAGGAGTATTTTGGTAATTTCACCAAATACCGCCTTGGTGACCTTTTGGCTAAACCGCGGCGCGAGTCGGCGCATGGTGAAGCGGTTTGGGTCAATCGATGACGAAGACGGTGCTTTGAGATGCGTGTGTGTGTTAACCCATTGTGTGTTAGGGTTTAATGGGTGCCCTAATGGAATATACCCTAGATGCTAGCCTCCACAATAAATAGGGGGATGTTGTGGGCTGTTGCTGCTGCTGAAGCCAAGGAGAGAGCCAGCCCAAAACCCTTGCTTTTGGTTGCCCTATTGTGTGTTTAGGGTTTTGAGGGGAAAGATGAGAGGCTAGGGTTTCTAGGGTTTGGATTGAGTGTGTGCTCACGTGGTGAGTTTTGTCCTCCTAGGGGAGTGGCTGTAAACCCTCAACAATCCCATATCAATCTATGCAAGATTCCTCAAAGATGAGTCCCTATTTGTTCTTGCTCTCTATTTGTTGATTTTGGGTCTTTCTTTGTTCCCCGAGTTTTCTATTGGTTTCTTACGTAGATCTAGCTTATTGTGACATGTGGGAACATACTTAGGTTCATCTACAACATCATTCTCCCATGAGCAAGTGTTGGATCTCGTTTTCGTATTTGCTCGGTTTTTTATCACCCTTCGCTCATATTGAAAAAGGTCAGGACTTTGGCATAGATCTGGACAATCGTTGCTTAGAATAGGTTCCTGATATCCTTAGGAAGGTGTGTCTCAAGTTTGGTCAAGTTTCATCGTGTAGATCAAAAGTTAGACCGATTTGAGTTTTGGTTTTGCCGTTTCTTCGTTTACGTGTCACGTCCGGTCAGACCGGTTTTACAACGTCGGTCAGACCGCACGACCAATTTCAGTTTGGGCTATTTTCCTCTGTTCTTCAGTCAACGGGTCAAACCAAAATTTTGTCGCCGGTCTAACCGATTTACCAGATTAGGGTTTGATCCTTTTGTTGGTCTTTTGCTTTGGGGGTTGATTGGATTCAGCACAAGGCTTTCACTATGCGTATATACTGATCTTCTTAGCTTTCGTAGCTATTGGAGAAAAGTTCGTGTTGAATCTAATTAAGGTGAAGTTTTTAAGCGAGCATCTATTCACCCCCCCTCTAGTCGCCTTTCTGGTCCTACAAGCTTCCTACTCCTCTCTCCTTGGCCGAAGCTAAGGCAAATGTATGCATGTCTTCCTCACTTGTGGTGCCTTCCTCCCTCACCTCCCGCTGGACACTGTAAGTCGATGGGATGTCCTCATCAAGCCAGGGGATCGGACGAGGAGAGCCGGGGACACGGTGTGACGCACACGGGATGGCAGGGAAACACGCCGAGGAGGAGATCAAGTGGAGGGTGGCGCAGCCAAAGTTGAGGAAGAAGAAGGTGACGACGGTCCAGCGATCTTCCGGGGATGGCGAGGCGAGCACCGGCTAGAACACAACGAGGCAGACTTAATGGAGGCGACGACGTGGACGAAGACCCACCAACAACGACGAAACCAGCAACGGAGTGCTTGCGGTAGAGGTGGCTTCTCGGCAATGATTCGACGCAATCAATGACGAAATTAGTGAGGACGAGCTGGGGCTTCGAAAGAGGTGGAGGACTCAAAGAAATTGATGCAGACGGTTGTGCTTAAATAGGCACGAGGAGGGAGGATTGGAGTTGGAGACGGTGGTGGTAGTGTGAGCGGGCTAGAGACCGAACCGGAGGCGAGGAGGATAGCACTGACGAGCGGGACCCACAAGGCAGAGAGAGAGGCGAGGGAGGGGTCTGCTTGGTCATGCCGGAAAGTAAAAGGTGAGCAGACCAACAACAAAGGAAGCTGGGCTGGGAAAAAAGGGAATCGGGCCGGAAGGAAAAATAAATTGGCCCAAAGGAAAATCTGGAAAAGAAAAGGAAAAAGTCCGGTTTACTCCCTCGAACTATCAGAAAAGTCTGGTTTCCTCCTTGAACTACAAAACCGGTTATTTAACCCTCCAAACTTGTCAAATCCGGTCATTTAACCCCTTAGACCGGTTTCAAGTGGCGGTTTTGCTGATGTGGCAGCGGTTTTGCCACGTGGAAATCCACGTCACTCTCTCATTTGCTTTCTTTATTTTCTTTATTTATTTTCCACCTTATCTCCTGAGCTTGCTCCTGCTGACGCCGCTCCCTCTGCTCCGCCGCCGCGTCGCCATCCCCAGCGCGCCTCCTCCCACCTTCCTCCCCACTCCGGAAGAAGCTGGCCTGACAGTGGGCATGGAGGTGAAGTAGAGGCGAGGCAGGGCAGCGCAGACGTCCCGGAGGCGGAAGTCGAAGCTGTCCCACCGCGATGCCTCCCTTCCCTCTTCTTCCTTCACCTTGATGAGCTCGGTGAGGAGAGCGGCCTCGTCCATCGCAACGACGGAGGATTCGGAGAGGTCCCCGGCGACGAACCTGGCGGCGAGGTCGTGGAGGTAGGAGGCCTTGCGGGCGGATACGCCGATGGCGCGGAGGTCGGCGGCGGCGAGGGAGAGTACCGCAGCGGGGGTCACAGCGTAGTCGACAACTACGGCGGAGGGAAGGAGGGCAAGGAAGCGCCCTCACGCAGTCACACCTGCCGCCACCTTCCTCACGCCCAGCCGCCTCCTCCTCACGCCTAACGGCCGTCCCTGGATCTCCCTCCTCACGCCTAGCGGCCGCCCCTGGATATCCCTCCTCATGGTGGATCCAGATCTCCCTCTCCTCACGCCCCTCTCCTCATGGCCGGATCTCCCTCCTCACGCCTGGTCGCTGCTACCTCGTCCTAGTCTTCCTCTTCTACTACTACCCCCTCTCACCAATCCCCCAAATTCCCAAACCGCCAATCCACCAATTCCCCAATTGAGAAGCCCAAATCCACAGCCAGATCGCTCCAAATCTCCGCTCCTCCTCTACTGCGTGCGATGATGATGTTCACGGAGGGCCTCGACGAGTCTACGATCAACTGGATCAAGCAGGGCACGGACGCTCCTCCCTATGCCGCCGTGACCAGGTCGTCGCTGGCGGAGCGGCCTCCGGCAGGGCAGATCGCGGCGCTGAGGAGCCCCGTGATGCACAAGGCGGCGGTGTGCGGCAGTAGCCTCTTCTCCCCCAAGAGCCTACCCCCGGTGCGGACCGGCATGCGCCACTCGGGCCTCCTTGGCCGCCACTCCGTGCTCCTGGCCGTGGCGGACTCCGAGGGTGACGAGGAGGAGAGTGTCACATCGTGGGGGGTGCCCGAAGACTGCTGCTATGACAACTTCTCTGACACGGTCGAGGAGGACGGGGTGTGCTCCAGCAACGGGGCCGACGACGAGGTCACGTCGCAATTGAGCCGTAGGGCAGCGTTCGCTGGGAAATGCTCCGGTGGGGAAGAAGCAAAGGCAGGGCTCACGAGTCAGAGAGAGGGAGAGGAGGAGAAAACGGGCCAGGTGCGCCACGTCATATGCTGAGTTGGCTGAACGTCGTCACGTCAGCAAAACCACCCATTCAAACCGCTATGAGGGGTTAAATGACCGGATTTGACAAGTTTGGGGGGGGGGGTTAAATAACCGGTTTTGTAGTTCAGGCAGTAAACCAGACTTTTCTGATAGTTCGAGGGAGTAAACCAGACTTTTTCCAAAAGAAAAAGGATTTCTGAAATTATAAGGATTAAATAAAACCAAGCTCAAAGAAATAGCAAACAAACTCCAAAAGTTCTGAGAAAATTCTAGAAAAATGTCTAGAACTCCAAGAACTCAAATAAAATGGTTTTGAGTTTAATTGAAGTTTAGATAATTCACATTAAATGGTTTTGATTTCTGTAAATTCAAATGAAGCTTCAACTTAAATAAGAAAATTTCAAATGGTTATTTTTATTTTTAAAGGCTTCAAAAGAACTCCAAATTTGGAATGTTGCAGACTATAGGTGAACTTGTTTCTTGGGAAAATTAATTATTTTATTACAAAACAAATGATATTGCATAATAACTGTTGTTTGCTTCTTTATACTTATGAGAGAATTAATGGAGAAGTTGCTAATTAGGCCCAACAAGCTTCGTCGACTAGAACCTGTGATGACCAACTCTATGGACAAGTTCATGTTATGACCAGTTCCGTCGACCAGCTCCGCCGACCAGTCCATGTGATGACCAACTCCGCAAACCAGTCCATGTGATGACCAGCTCCGCCGACCAGTTCCTATGAGGACTAGCTCTACGAACCAGGCCATGTGATGACAAGCTCCAGCGACCAGTTACTGTGATTACCAACTCCGCCAACCAGTCACAGTGATGACTAGTTTCTTCGAATTACTTAAGGAGTACTATTTGGATACAACTTTGAGTCCTTCTCCATTACGGTTTCAGAGTCTAGTTCGGAGATTCTACTTAGATACGATTTCACATGGATAGTGAACCATATAGTATTAGAGTTATAGTTGGTTACAAGTTATGGTCTTAGCACCGACTTAAGCTGCTATAAATATTAAGGGAGCTACGCCACCAATCGCAAACTTTGACTATTGATTTAGCTATTGGTATTGTAAGGCCTCTCGCCGCAGTTGAAGTCTCAACTTAATCATTCAATTTCGAGTGATTCATCTTCTGCTGTTGCTCTTGTGTTCCCTTGGATTCGCTTGGGCGGTTCTTCGTGAACATGCCAATTGTGTTTGACATAGTTGGTAACCAATTGAGGAGCGGTGTAGTGATTGCGATGTTTGCTAGTCTAGACTGGATCATGGTTAGCCACCCCTTTGTCAATGTCGCAACTCTAGTTATTGAATTTCTCCTACGGCGGAAGATCGAGACAAACTTACATGCACACATCTTAAGTCGAGGCATGTGCATATTAGGTAGTATCAGCGATTTCTCTACCAGTAGGAATTCATCTATCCCTTGGTAGTAGATTATATGTTTTTTCCTAAAGTCAAGAAATTTTCCTGTAAAAATTATCATATTCCTTGCCCATTGTCCTTTCAATCTGTTGTTTTTAGTTTGTTTTATTGATTTTCTGTTCGTTCTAGTCGTGTCTATTTGTTGATCGTCTAGCTTTTACTACTGGTACTTGCTGGTCGACCAATTCTTGCTGATCGACCGGGTCTTGCTGATCGTTGAGTTTATCGTCTTTGTCGCACGTATCAGTCCATGCAAGTTGTAAAAAAGGTAAAACAAAGATTGATCTCGTTAAAAAAAAGAGAGAGATCGAATTTTGTAAAAATTCCATATGACCAATCAAATTGGTCGAGCTTTGTAGAGATCATGGGTAGATGATCCTAATTTTAGAATGGTGATACAATTGGTAATGGTGTCGAGGTGTTAGTGAAACCCTCATTTTCGGGAAGTCTACTTGTTGTTCAATCTTAGGAGTTCAGACTGGCCTTAAAGGCGATCTAACCGACTGGCCGTCGGTCAAGCCGGCCATGGGTGACGATCAGACCGGCCAAAAGGTGAAAAGTTGAATGTTGAAAATCATCAAAAAATCACGTATGGAGGCAAGTAAGAGGATGCTTTTGCACTTGGTCTCGTAATGTTTGGAGCTTTGAGCTGAAAGTAGATAGATATTTTCGTTTCCAAAGAGGCTGCAAATTTTCAGGGTGAAAATTTGGCTAAGTGTTGGAGCGGTCTGACCGGCCACCTGTTAGCGGTCGGATTGGTGGAAGTGTATACCCATTTGTGTGTGGGCTTAATGGGCACCCGATAAGGTTTTTTCTTTTGACCTAGCCTCCACTATAAAAGGGGGAGGTGCAGAATTTGTCTCTCTTGAACCTTCCCAAGTAGAAGACCTTAATGTGTGATTTGGGGGAAGTGAAGTACAGGAAGCTAGGGTTTGAGAGACATAGATTTATTGAGTGCTTAAGTGTTGAGCTTTTTTCCTCCATAGTGGAGTGGTTGTAAACTAATAATCTCTTAAATCAATCCAAGCAAAACTTCCTCCAAGATGAGTTCCGTCTTGTTCTTGCTCTCTTTGATGCCTTTTGGGATTTTGGTTGTCCTCCTGGTTTTCTCGATGTTCTTACTGTGATCTAGCTTGCTAGGATGTGTGGGAATCCAGATAGGGTTATCTTGACTATCATCCACTCACGAGTAAGTTTTTAGATAAAAGTTTGAATTTCCTTTGTTCTCGTGCCTTCTTGATCTCATACAAGAAATTCGTGGAACCTTGGCCTCAATTGTCCCGATCGTTGATTTAAATAGGTTCTTGGCCTTCTTGATAAGCTATGGTTAAAGTTTCAGGGGGTTTGGATCATCTAGTAGGAAGCTAGTTCGTTTTGTGATCTTGTCGGGCTGCTGTCCAAGCTCTAGAGGTCAGACTGGCTGGCCATTGGTTAGACCAGCCAGCAGTAGCGGTCAGACTGACCTCAGTGTTGTGTTAAGTTATTTTTTCTCGGGGTTTGTCGATTTTAACGTAAGACTTCTGCTGTGCTTGTGTTCTCTGATCTTCATAGCTTCAATAGCTATGGAGGAGATGAAGCTAGCTATGGAGGAGAAAAAGAAGCTGAAATCGGTCGGGGTCGAAAAAGAGTAGTGCTCATATTCACCCCCTAGTTGTCGTTCTGATCCAACAAGCTGCAACTCTGACCAGTTGTTTTCTGATTTGGTTTGCTTTTCAGTCAACACTCTGCGCAACTAGTCGAAATCCTTTGAGGGTCAAATTTTTTACCAGTGTTTCCAATTCTGGCCGTTCTGATCAAAGCAACTAAGACTAGTATTGTGCGAACTATTATTCAACTTTGCAATTTCTGAAATTTCAGTTTGTTTTCCTTGCTACAAATATATTCCATACCTAGAATTCCAAATATTTCCCATTGATCATGAGCACTAGTATCTTTGCAATCGTTTTGCTGACTTTCGTTTCAATGTTGCCATGAACCAGCAGCACACGAGTAGTCTACGAGAAGGGTAAGAGCTTCGGCTAGTAAGATTGTGAGATTCGAGTGCCACTTTTAAATTTGTTACTGTTTCAGTGCTAACATTGGTAGGGTCTCAAGCATCTCAACATGATGCCAAACACGGTGTTTCCGATGAAAGCGATGGGAACATCGAGGGTCTAACACCGCGTGCTTGCCAACTGGTGAAGGTTTTTTGCCGCAACATTGAGCGAATGGTGTAGGATCAAGTCATCCTGCATTTGGAGAATGTGGAGGAAGGCTTGCAAGATTTAGCCAAGCAAATTGTGCAAGGTAATCTTGATGACCAGTTTCTAGACCATAAAGACCGTAGCATCCACCGTTGCCGTTGATGTAGCCATCACTGTTCCTCGACTATGACCACCCCAAGCGGTACGACCAGGGGCACATAGAGGTGCTACTGCGCTGGGTCGAGCATGACCACCCCAAAACGACAACGTCCGAGAGGATGAGTTTGCCAACAATGAAGAAGACTACGTGACACTGATACGTAATGCAAGAGATGCACGACTACATCAGTGATTGGGTTTCAATTGTTGTGGCATAGGAGGCCACTAACATGTTGCTCCCTGAGGTGACGATACCTTGGGAAGGCTCAAGTTTGCTGTTCCAACCTTCGACGACAAATATGATCTAGAAGGTTACCTGGATTGGGAGATGCTTGTGGAACAAAAGTTATGTTGCCACGAGTATCCTAAAGATCACCAAGTGGGGGATGCTACAAGCGAGTTCACTAACTACGCTTCAATTTGGTAGAGTTTAATTAAGCAACGACTAGATGCACCTCGCACCTGGGAAGAGCACAAATTGGTGGTGTGTTACGGATTTGTTCTGACCTATTTTGAACATGATTTACTTAATAAATTATAGACATTGAGGCAAGGGAGTAGTTCTGTGGAGGATTACTATCAAGAGCTGCAAGTTGGCATGATATGATCTAATGTGGAAGAGGAAAACAATGCCAAGATGGCTCGTTTCTTGGGAGGTTTAAATAAGGAAATTCAACACATCCTTGATTTCCACAGGTGTGATACCTTGGATAAACTGTTTCATTATGCATGCAAGGGGAGAGAAGTCAAACCAGTCGTAGTAAATCTAGTATGGACACACCATAGAAATCATCAAATTTCCAACCTAAAAAGCAAGGTCTCAACTCTGGTCATAGCATAGTAACATCTAGTTGAGAGCAATCAACAAGTCATCCCACGACTAAGTCTATTGATTCTAGGACGACCACTGCTACCCCCACCAAAAGCTCCTCATGAATTGCTTCTATTGGAAGAACCAGGGAGATAGAGCGTTTCAAATGCAAAGGAAATGGGCATTATATGCGAGATTGCCCGAATCAACGTGCTCTTATCATCTGAGAAGATGGCGAGTGTATTTCGGCCAGTGATATAGAACAAGAAGATTCTGGCCATGAACTCACTTTTGATTCTGATTCGAAGGAGATCACATTTGATGCAATTCATGCCATCTTAATTGTTCGCCGAGTTCTTAGTTCACAAATGGAGAAAGTGGAGCAAGGACAACGTCACAATCTGTTTCAATCAAAGTTTGTGATCAAAGAGCATTCGTGCAAGGTTATAATTGATGGCTGAAGTTGCAACAACATTACCAGTGCCGAGATGGTCGAAAAGCGTGGTTTGACCACTCGAGCACATCAACAACCATATTACATTCAATGGTTCAATTCATGCGGTAAATTGAAGGTCACAGCCACGGTTTGAGTACATTTTAATGTTGATAGTTATTCTGATTTTGTGGACTGTGATGTGGTACCGTTGCAAGCTTGTGCATTACTTCTTGGAAGACCATGGAAGTATGATAAAGATACAATTCACTTTGGGAGATCCAACAAGTATTCTTTCATGCACAAGGAGAAGAGAGAACAAAGAAAAGAGTGAAAAGAAAAGAGAAATACAACTTAAGGGACAAATCTTATTGTTGGTAATATGCCCTAGAGACAATCATAGAGATGATTATATCACGTCTATGTTTATGAGTTATTGAATAAATGTTATTCCGTTCCTTGATTGAATCATCAGTTATAAAGATTAATAAGTATGTGACTTGTTGGTGAAGCTCTTTTAACTTATGATGCTGTCATTCTAAAAGTATCATTAGTCGAATGTCACTGGTTGGGACACTAGTGACTCTACGACCAGCACATGTATTGATTGATGATTATTTTTCACCGATCATGGATATAGGGATATCAAATCAATAATGTGAACACATGTTGGAGAACATGGGGTTAGATTGACCCACCTTGAGACACTGTTGAGATTGTTATGATTCTATGTGTCGTCAGTTGGTCTCAAGCAATTATGATGTATAATTCTTAGAGATGAGATCAGCATGGTTCCCTACATGTGTAATAGCACTCTTAGGGGTTGCCAAACGCTACTTGTAACTGGGTAGTTATAAGGGTAGCTTTCAGGTATGCTATGAAACATGCGGAGAGATGTGACTGGTCGGATATAGGATTTGCCCCTCCTAACATAACAGACGAGATATCTCTGGGCCCCTCAATGTGGTCAGATAAAGAAAGTGCATGGCCATGCCACTAGTGGTTGAAGTGTTCGACCACGTGAAGTTATCCGACACTCGATCGAGAAAGTATTGAACCATCCATAGATGACACAACATCTCACCTAGAGTTCAACCAGATATCGTGAGGCAAAGGGAGAATACGAGAAGGTCGTTTAATTCGATCAGATACAGACTAGTCGCATAGAGATACGAGCTAGTCATAGGGTGGTCGAACATGATCACTAAGTGGTCGAAATCTGGTCGTAAAGAGTTCTGACTGGTCGTGACTAAACATGAACTAGTCATATAAAGATACGAGCTGATTGTTAGTGATATGGACCTAGTCATAGATAATATTCTATTAAGGTTCGTTCGATATAATTCGTGTGTATTCGGGAATCGTTATGTTCTGCTAGGAGCCGCTAACGACTCGTGATCGGAAAGGAGTTTCCGAGTCACAACCGATTATGCATTAACCTAATGGGTCACGCACTTAACGGGTTGGAACAAACCAGTACGGATACGATTCATAAAAACATGTTCGGATAGGATCCATCATGTGCACTATACAAGAAGATGCTTGAGGCTATTGGGAGATATACGAGTTGACGTGAGTTGCTCCTAAACCCTAGCCGCCATCTTCCTGAAAGCTCTATCGTGTGACTTGGTGCTAGCACACCAGCGTACGGTTGTTCCTTCCCTAGACGTGTGGATACCGTAGAGGCGCTACTGCGGTTGCTGTTGCGCTTGAGGACGATCCGCGATCTTCACAAGGAACTGCTGAGGTTGGCTGGAGGAGACGATCAACTCGAGAGGACACTGGCCGATCGACTACGACCACTACATCGTCGCACTCTACGTTGGACCAGGCTGCACCAACTCTTCTTTTGCTGCTCTACATATCTGGTGGTAACGATTTGTGATCATCTTCTTGCTTGGCTTCCTGGTTTACGTGGTAGAATTTTTGAATTATAGCTATCATAGCCTACCTGTATTCCTTCACTTATTAGCCACGAAAAGTGAGATACAAGAGTTAGAAACCCATTCCAATAGGTGCTTTGCGCTTCTGTGCAAAGATGTTTTCTTTTCTACTGACATTTTTACCCTCTACTTTGCATGTTTCAATTGTTTCTTTAATGTAGGAATTTGCGGACATATTTATGAATGATATACCAATGGGGCTTCCACCATTGAGGGGAATCGAGCATCAAATCAACTTGATTCCAGAGGCATCATTAAATTTGCGGACATATTTATGAATGATATACCAATGGGGCTTCCACCATTGAGGGGAATCGAGCATCAAATCAACTTGATTCCAGGGGCATCATTACCTAACCGACCTCCATATCGTACCAATCCCGAGAAAACAAAAGAAATTCAATGACAAGTTTAAGAGCTTCTAGATAAAGGGTACGTACGTGAAAGCTTAAATCCATATGATGTTTCTATTTTACTTGTGCCAAAGAAAGATGGATTATGGAGAATGTGTATAGATTGTAGAGCTACCAACAATATTACTGTTCTATATCGCCATCCTATTCCTAGGTTAGAAGATATGCTTGATGAATTGAGTGGTTCTACCGTATTTTCTAAGGTTGACTTGCCTAGTGGCTACCATAAAATTAGAATGAGGTTATGTGATGAATGGAAAACTACTTTTAAGACTAAAGTTGGATTGTACGAGTGGTTGGTTATGCCATTTGGTCTTACTAATGCACCTAGTACCTTTATACGCTTAATGAATGTAGTGTTGCGAGATTTCATAGGACAATTTGTAGTGGTTTACTTTGATAATATATTAATTTATAGTTAGTCCTTTGAGGAACATTTGGTTGATTTGCGCAAAGTTTTTACTGTGTTAAGAGAGGCACATTTGTTCAGTGACCTCGAGAAGTGTACTTTTTGCACATATCGAGTCATGTTTATTTGCTTTGTTGTGAGAGTGCAAGGAATTGAGATGGATACACAAAAGGTGGAAGCTATTCAAGCATGGCCTACACCTACCATAGTCACATAAGTGCGAAATTTTCATAGACTTGCTGGTTTTTACCACCAGTTTGTGAAAGATTTCAGCACACTCGCTGCTTCACTGAACGAGTTGACAAAGAAGAATATGTCATTCAAGTGGGGGAAAACCACAAGAAGATGCTTCCACATGTTGAAAGATAAGTTAACCAATTCACCACTTCGACAACTTTCTGATTTTGATAAGACCTTTGAGATAGAATGTGATGCTAGTGGTATTGGCATTGGAGGTGTTCTCATGCAAGATAGGCTACCTATTGCTTATTGTAGCGAAAAACTTAGCAGTCCAACTTTGAACTATTCAACATATGACAAGGAATTGTATGCTTTGATTAGTGTGTTAGAAACATGGCAACATTTTCCATGGTCAAAGGAATTTGTCATACATTCAGATCATAAATCATTGAAACCTATTCGTAGCCAGAGTAAGCTAAATCGAAGACATGCTAAGTGGTTAGAATTTATTGAAACATTTTCGTATGTGGTGAAACATAAGAAGGGTAAAGATAATCTAGTTGTTGATGCTTTGTCTAGACGTTATTCGCTACTATCCCAACTTGATTGTAAAATTCTTGGTTTGGAAAGTTTAAAAGAAGTATATGCTACTGATTTGGATTTCAAATATGCTTATACCAATTGCAAAGAAGGGAGATGTTGGGATAAATATGTGTTGAATTATGGCTATTTGTTCAGAGCTAACAAGCTACGTGTTCCTGCAAGTTCCATTCGTCTTTTGTTGCTACAGGAGGTGCATGGAGGTGGTTTGATGGGACATTTTGGTATACGCAAGACCTAAGATGTGTTGGCTACGCATTTTTATTGGCCGAAGTTAAGGCGTGACGTCGTACACTACGTGGAAAGATGCACTACTTATCGAACAACTTAGTCTCGCTTAAACCCACATGGGTTGTATACACCTCTTCCTATTCCTACAGTACCTTGGGAGGATATGTCAATGGATTTTGTACTAGATATACCAAGGGCTAAGAGGGGGAGGGATAGTATTTTTGTTGTAGTTGATATATATTAAAAGATAGCTCATTTTATACCTTGTCATAAGAGCGATAATGCTACACATATTGCTGATTTATTTTTTTGGGAGATCGTTCGCCTACATGGAGTACCACAAACAATTGTTTCAGATCGTGATGCGAAGTTTTTTAGCCACTTTTGGAGGACACTTTGGGGGTAAGCTCGGGACAAAGCTATTATTTTTTACTACATGTCATCCTCAGATAGACGGTCAGTCGCACACTTGGAACCATGCTAAGGGTAATACTGAAGAACTTGAAGTTATGGGAGGAGTGTTTGCCACACACCGAGTTTTCTTACAACTGGGTTATGCATTCTACAACAAAGTTTTTCCCATTCGAAGTTGTCTATGGATTCAAGCCAACTGCACCTATTTATATACTACATTTATCATCTTCGAAAAAGGTAAATTTGGATGCCAAGAAGAGGGCTGAGTTGATTTGCATGTTACATGAGACAACCAAGGTGAACATTGAGATTATGCAAGTCCAATACAAGAAGCATGCAGATAAAGAAACAAAGGAGATGGTATTCAAGGAAGGTTATTTTGTTTGGTCACATTTTCACAAAGATCATTTTCCAGAATAGCGCAAGTCCAAACTAATGATGCGAGGTGAAGGACCATTCAAAGTGCTTACAAAAATCAACAATAATGCCTACAAATTGGAGCTACCAGAGGAATATGGAGTAAGTGATACACTCAATGTTCCTGATATATCTCCATATCTCGGTGACGAAGACACGCTAAAGTTGGGGTCGACTCCTTTTCGAGAGGGAGAGTATGATGAGGACATCGCTGAGGACATTGTTTCTACACATATAACACCAGCACCAAATGTTTCTACTAAAGGGCCAATAACACGAGCACGTGCATGTTGTCTTGGGCAACAGGTGAACTCTTCCCTTGGGCAAATTAATTTTTTAATTACAGAACAAATGATATTGCCTAATGATTGTTGTTTGCTTGTTTCTACTTATGAGAGAATTAATAGAGAAGTTGTTGATCAAGCTCGACCAGTCCCTGTGATGAACAGCTCCGCTGACCAGTTCCTGTGATGACCAACTCTGTAGACCAGCTCCGTTGGCCAGTCCATGTGATGACCAACTCTGCCAACTAGTCACCATGGCGACCAGTTTCTTTGAATTACTTAAGGGGTCCTGTTTGGGTATAACTACGAGTCATGCTCTATTACAATTTCAGAGTCCAGTACAGAGATTCTACTCATATATGATTTCACATGGATAGCGAACCGTATAGGATTAGAGTTCTAGTTGGTTACGAGTTAGGGTCCTAGCACCGACTTAAGCTGCTAAAAAAAAGGGTAATGCGCCACCAATTGCAGACTTTGATTATTGATTTAGCTATTGCTATTGTAAGGCCTCTCGCTGCAATTGAAGTCTCAACTTAATCATTCAATTTCAAGTGATTCATCTTCTGTTGTTGCTCTTGTGTTTCTCTGGATTCGCTCGGGCGGTTCCTTGTGAACAAGCCAATCGTGTTTGACACGGTTGGTAACCAATCGTGGAGCGAAGTAGTGATTGCGAGGTGTGCTAGTCTCGACTAGATCATGGTTAGCCACCCCTTCGTCAACGTCACAACTCCTCATCGGATTTCTCTCACGACGGAAGATCGGTACAAACTTACATGCACGCATCTTAAGTCGAGTGTCGCCTGTTTGTTAGAGTGTAGGCAGTCTGAATGGCCCAGGGGTGACGGTAAGACTGGCCGAGGCAGGCGGTCAAACCGATCGTGGCCGGCGATGAGAGATTTTGGGGATTGCGCACCAAACATATGTGTGGGAGTGTTTGAGAGTGTGTTTGCACTAGGTGCCGTTGAAAATACAGACTAGACGTGAAACTAGATAGAGTTTTACCGAAAAGTCCAAAGAGGGGTGGTTCTGGAAGTCTGGGGTGCGGTCTGACCAACCAATGGCTGGCGGTCTGACTGGCCAAGTGACGGTCTGATCGGTGTGACTGGTGGTCAGACCGGCCGAGGGCGGCGATCGGGCCGACCAGAGTGCGATCATGCATAACGAGGTGTGATGATCTTGTGGAATTGGCCAAAATCATGGGATTCAGTGCATAGGTGTTGCATGATGCATTTTTTTTACTAATGTGGGTCAAGTTGCGAGGAACTTGTGCTCGGAATCGATTTCTTGGTTTATTGTTGTGCAGGTGGTTTGGAGTCAACTACGGTCAATGGCGAGGATGATCGGGACTAGGCTAGGAGAGCTGGGGTCCAGAATGATCGAGAATGCTAGGTGAAGTGGTTGGACTCAAGCATAGCACAAGATGGACAAGAACGATCGAATGAGAAGTTGGTGCAACGGGTTGCATCAAGTGGCTTGGGGGGGTCGGTGCAAGTGTCATGGTGGTTCTGGTGGGAGCCGGATAGGAGAGATTTGCCGACATGAAGAGATCCATTGATGACCCTACGTATGCGTGGCGAAGCATCGGATTGCTTCACGTTGATTGCACTCGGCCTTTGAGAAGACTCGAGAAGGGGTATTTTTGTATCTTGCCAAAATATCGGGTTGGTGACCTTGAAGAAACTGCGGCGTGGGACGGCGTAAAGGAGAGGTGGTTTAGGTCAAGAGAAGACGAAGATTGCGAAGAGACGGATTCGGGAGACCCAGATCGTCATCCGCTTTGAGAAACGTGTGTGAATGTAGACCTGTTTGTGTGTGGGCTTAATGGATGTCTGTTAAGGTTTTCTCACTAGACCTAGCCTCCACTATAAAAGGGGAGAGTGCAGGATTTGCACATTCTATCCTTGGAAACCCTAATTTGTTATTTGGGATAAGTGGACGAAATAGAGGACGCTAGGGTTTGAGATAGATGGATTGATAATTTAGGTGCTCAAGTGTGAGCTTTTGTCCTCTGGTGGAGTGGTTATAAACCTACAATCACTCTAATCAATCCAATCAAGATTGCCTCAAGATGAGTTATATCTTGTTTTTGTTCTCTGTTTGATGATTTTGGGGTTTTGTGTTCCAAGGGTTTTGGCTAGATATTTTACTGTAATTTAGCTTGTTAGGGCTGGTAGGATCTAATCTAAGGTCATCTTGACCATCTTCCACCCACGAGCAAGCTCTTGGCTTAAGTTTTAGTTTTCTCTGGTTTTTTAGTCCTCTTGGCCTTAATCAAGAAATTCGTGGAACTTTAGCTTTAATCGTCGATTGGAATAGGTTCATGACCTTCCTGACGAGCTATGTCTGAAATCTCAGAGGATTTAGATCATGGAGTCAAAAGTTATATCGTTTTGTGGATCTTTCGCGCTGCTGATCTTGCAGCCGGTGATCTGACCGACCGAGAGCCTTTGAGCTCGGGGTCTTTCGATTTCAACACAAGTCTTTCGTTGTGATTTTGTAGCTTTGTTCTTTATAGCTTTTATAGCTATTGAAATAAAAAGAAAGTTGCATACCACAAAGGTGAAAAAAATAGTTGGCTACTATTAGTCCCTTCTAATCGCTAATTCGGTCCCACACCATGCTCATCAACTTAATGGAGGACTGTATAATTACTACCAGCGTAAAATGAAGTCATACGCCTAGCTAGCTACCTCTGAAGAACAAACACTTTGTAACCAAAATTCCGTGGCGCATTCACGGAAGGCAAACTATATATATTCTTTGGTAGATTCCACACTGGCAAATGGTAATGTACTGGCTTTGCATGTTAGACAGTGTGCCGGTTTGGCTCATTTTACGTTGGTGCAGCACGGTACAATTCCGCTGTAAAAGCAGACCGACCAGGAAAGAAAGCACGCTATTGTTAGCTGTTGCGTGCAGGCAGCGAGCGACAGCGACCGAGCTGAGCTCATTTTTACTATTGATACGGCGCCGGCCGTTAGCTCAGAACATAAAAGATGCGGTACGCGAAGCGGCAAAAAGCCGACACGATACGGCGACACAACGATCCATTCGTCTCCCTTCTTTTGTCCCGAGTGTTTGCTCATTTAGCATGTGTTTTAAGTAAAATATTAAAAATAGCCCCGCGAGTGAAATAGTAAAAATGACATTCCTTTAACATGAAAACACCTCGACAGATCATCTGTCGTAAACCCAGAGAACGACAGGTCGTCTGTGCATGACACCTGCCGTTGACTGGATTAGCGGTAGATGATCTACCACGATCTGCTTACGCGGTTTGCCTGACGTGGTCTAGATGCGCCGTAGGTCCCCTGTCGCGGCGTTTACATGCGACAGGGGTGTTATTTCGCGTTTAGAGGCTATCTTTGTTATTTCACTTAGAAAACATGCTAAATAAGAAAAGAAAAGAAAAGAAAAACCTCATCTTCTCCTCTCCTTCCTCAAACTCCATCGTCTACCTCGTTTCCTCTCCACCGAGTATCTCTAATGGCTACTAATAGTAGCTAGTTACCTTCATTACTACAAAAAGGATAATATTGGATGCCTGATCACAGATAGTTGACCAAAACCGTCTATATTAAATACAATCACATACGGTTTTGGTTTAGTGACAGTCTGTGTTACTTTCTGCGCTAAAAACCGTCTGTGAAGAGGTAATATCACAAACAGTTCATATTGAAAATTGTCTGTGAAGTATCACAGATGGTTCTGAACAAGAACCGTCTGTGATGTCCAACCCTATTTATATTCAGACTCTAGGGTTTGTCCGCTTCCCCCACTCAAACAATTAATTTTCTCAACTCTCCATCCTCCCCCGAGCCCGTCGCCGCCTCCTCCCCCGAGCTCGTCGCCGCCGTCCTCGACGCCGCCTCCTCCTCGAGCTCGGTGCGCCTCTTCCCCCGAGCCCGCCACCTCCTCCCCGAGCATGAGCACTGTGACGCCCCGTGTCATTACCCGAGGGGTAATCACAATTAGGCATACGGATTACTATTCGTTTGCTCAGTAGAACACTGCTCCAACGAATAGTAAGTCTTTACTAGAGTTACATAGTAGAACAATAAGATAGAAACTGTACATCTTTATTTTAGTAATAGCCACGCATGGCAATGGTTCTTAATACAATATTATACATTTACAAAAGGAAATTTCTCCGCTTCTCTCGCCAGCCCTGAAATATCAGCCGCCTATTCGTCCCACGCGTCAAATATGGCACCCATCTCGCCTTGGTCCTCGTAGTCGGTGCTTTCTCCTCTTGTGATTGCTTCGGTACCTGCATGTCCTTCGTCCCACTCGGGATAGTTCCCAGCCGGATTAGGATCTACAAAGTAGAATACTAACAAGGTTGAGTACATGAGTGTACTCATCAAGTATTAATAGCAAAAATGTACTGGATGCCTCATCTTTGTTGTCATTACAAGTTCTAATTCATCTCTTTTTCTGAAAATAATTTATTAAAACATTAGGTGGCAAATTTTAATACTGAAAAACGCTACTTGTCACTCGGAGAGAAGAAAGACCCCTGACGGTTCTCGTAGACTCCAATCTAGGAGACTGGCATGAATTCATGATTTTGTATAGCACCACGCAGGCTTGTACCACTTTACCCACAGTTATTATGAGCTCTAAATGAGCTAGGTCCGCTGCATTTCCTTTGATGCGGGTTCGAGTTCATAATACAGAATGTTTTCCAGGTTACGTGATCAAGTCTCCACCCATTACTTTCCGTCGGTGCTGATTTAGTCACGCTGCTGACCTCGCCATCCACCGAGTTCCGGTAATGTTGGTTGAGGTGGCTCTTGTCCGTGCCCAACACTCCACCTTGGGGCGGCTCTCTTCCGTGCCTAACACTCCAACTTGACCCATTGTGGAGAAATTAATTACCACTACTACAAAACAGGCAATAGTAGACGCCTCATCACGCAGCGGTTCAAAAGGAACCGCTCAGGTTTGGTCCGTCGGGCCGATATTTGCGAGTTCCACCTATCACAAACGGTTCTTATTACTAATCGCTGCATGATAGGCATTTATCACTGACGGTTCTTTAATAGAACCGCTCAGGATATTTCTGACGGTTCTATTAAAGAACCGCTCAGGATAATCTCTAGTATCACATACGATGCGTTAACAAAGACCATTCAGGAACTATCACGCAGCGGTTGTATTAAAAAACCGTCTGTGATAATTGTATATCACAGACGGTTCGTAATAAGAACTATCTGTGATATCATGCCACTATAAATACCTAGACCCGACAGACCCCTGCCCATTCCCATTTGAGCCACCACCCAAGTCCTCCCCCATTGCGCCGCCGACAGAGAGTAGAAGGAGAGGAGGAATGGAGGAGAAGAAGAAGGAGAAGATTCTCGAGAGATATTTTGTATTTTCTTCGTGAGCTCTGAGGGTAACGATCTATAACCCTTTATGTTTGCTATAAATTAATCGCTAATCAAATTAAGTATGTTTGGTAAATAGAAAGAGTACGTACTTGCGGTTAATTAATCTAATTTGACACTAATTTGTTACATGCGTATCGTAGATGGACTGAAACTGGATGTACGGTGTGAACCGTGTGAGTCAAGAGTACATTAATGGCGTGGTTGCTTTTAGAAGAGCCGCCGAGGAGGATATGTTGAAGAAGAGGATAAATTTTATGTATTGTCTATGCATTTATTGCGGTAATCTGAAGATGTTTAACAACCTGGCGCAGATCGAAGCGCACTTGATTCGAAGGGGTTTCAAAAAAGGGTATACATGTTAAACCACTCATGGTGAAGAGCAGATTATACTAGAAGTTAATAATGATGGCATCGCCGAGGAAGTCAACGATATGCCGGATGTGGACTGTGTTTTTGAGGAGGATAAGTTGCACGATGACAATCTGGATCAGATACTGCGCGATGTAGAAGAGAACTACAGTGAGAGAGAGTTTTGTAAATTCGAGGGCTTAATGGAGGACTCGGTGAGACCTTTATTCCCTGTCTGCAAGCCAGAATACACAAGGTTGTCAACCGTGATTGAACTGCTGAAATAGAAGGCAAACGATGGTTGGTCCGATAAGAGTTTCACGGCGTTGTTAGGTCTCCTAGCGGACATCCTTTTGGAGGAAAACGTGTTGCCCAGCATCACCTACCAAGCAAAGAAGGTTCTTTGTCCATTGGGAATGGAAGTAGAAAGAATACATGCATGTCCGAATGATTGTATCATCTACCGTAAAGAGTATGCAGACATGCATGTATGTCCCGTGTGCAAAGCATCCCGATACAAACGTCAGAATACTGCTAAGGTGAAGCAAGGACCTCCTGCTACGATGTTGTGGTATTTGCCTGTGATCCCATGTTTGAAGCTTTTTTTGCGAACCCAAAGGAAGCAAGATTGCTGCGTTGGCACTCGGAGGAGCGTAAGAAAGATGGAAAGCTAAAACACCCTGCTGATTCTACCCAGTAGAGAAACTTTGATCGGAGCTTCAAAGAGTTCGGTGCGGAACCGAGGAACATAAGGTTAGAGTTGAGTACAGATGGAATGAATCCTTTCGGTAACATGAGCAGCCGACATAGCACCTAGCCCGTGAATCTATGTATGTACAACCTTCCTTCTTGGCTGTATATGAAGCAGAAGTACATTTTGATGTCACTACTTATCCAAGGGCCGAAGCAATTTGGGAATGATATTGATGTGTACCTAGCACCATTGCTGAAAGATCTTGTGACACTACGGAATGAAGGGGTATAGGTATGGGATGCGTACAAATCAAAGAACTTCACTTTACGTGCCATGTTGTTCTGCACCATCAATGATTTTCCTGCCCTTGGTAACTGTCGTCAAGCCAAGACAAAAGGAGCCAAAGCCTGTCCGACCGCTAGATGCTACGGAGAGTGTATGGTGAACAACTCATGTGGCGTATATATCGCCACCGTAAGTTCCTTCCCAGGAGTCACCTATGCCGCAAGATGAAGAAACAATTCAACGGAAATAAGTAGGATAGTTCAGCTCCAAGGGCTTTTAGAGGGAAAGATATCTATGATATGGTTAAGGATATCGATGTTGTACTTGGGAAGAGAAGTAAATTAAGAACCCGTCAGAAGAACATCTAGAAGAAGCGGTCAATTTTTTGGGACTTGCCTTATTAGGAGCACTTAGAAGTTCACCACTACATCGAAGTCATGCACGTGGAGAAGAATGTATGTGATAGCTTGATTGGTCTCTTACTAAACATTAGTGGCAAAACAAAGGATGATGTTAACGCACAGCGTGATTTGGTTGATATGAAAATAAGGACCGAGTTAGCACCGAAAGAGAACGATAAAGGACGAACGTACCTTCCCCCAGCTTGCTACACTCTGTCTAAGGCCAAGAGAAATGAACTATGCCAGAGCTTGCATGGTGTGAAAGTCCCGTCTAGTTACTCTACTAACATTAAGAAACTTGTTACTATGGAAGATTTGAAATTAATTGGTATGAAGTCTCATGATTGTCATGTGTTGATGACACAAATACTTCCTGTTGCAATTAGGAGTATCTTACCGAATAAGGTCCGAGTGGTAATCTTGAGGCTGTATTATTTCTTTAACTCAATTGCTCAGAAGGTCATCGATCCCCAAGGACTAGATGCTCTATAGGCCGAGGTGGTGACGGCTCTATGCCATCTTGAGATGTATTTCCCTCTGTCATTTTTCGATATCATGGTCCATCTCATTGTTCACCTTGTGAAAGAGATAAAGATATACGGCCCTGTGTCCCTACGTCATATGTACCTGTTCGAGAGGTACATAGGAATTCTCAAGTCCTACGTACGGAATCGATCTCGACCGGAGGGCAGTATCATCCAAGGTTATGCAACCGAAGAGGTCATTGAGTTCTGCGTCGACTACATGGCTCAGGTGGAACTGATAGGTGTGCCTCTATCTCGTCATGAGGGGAGACTGGATGGTATCGGGACCATCGGAAGGAAATCAATCACTCCCGATCTGGATACGTACGCTCAAACCCATTTCACGGTCTTGCAACACATGACCCAAGTGTCCACGTACATCGATGAGCACAAAGACATCGTACTCCAACAGAATCCAGACCGGTCGGAAGTTTGGATCACGAGAGAGCACAACCGTCGGTTCAACGAATGGTTAAAGGTGCGATTCACTGGGAGGTCATCAAGTGATGATACGCTGCTATGGTTGGCAAAAGGGCCACAATTTACAATTGTGACATGGCAAGGATATGACATAAATGGATACACATTTTATACGGCAGCTCAGGATAGGAAGAGCACAGTTCAGAACAGCAGTGTCTGCATAGATGCGTTTCACAAGCAGTTCAATACCACCGGGGCACGTGGGTTGAACTCCTACTATGGGTTCGTAGAGGAGATTTGGGAGCTCGACTACGTACTTTTTAAGATCCCCTTGTTTTGATGCCATTAGGTTAAACTTCCGCAAGGTGTGAAAGTCGATAAGTACGGCATCACCACTGTGGACCTCAAATGTGTCGAATACAAGGATGAATCATTCGTACTCTCTAAGCAAGTTGTTCAAGTTTTTTATGTAACAGACCCGGCAAATAAGAATCGCCACGTAGTTCTTCATGGAAAAAGAAGGATTCTCGGAGTTGAGAATGTCGTGGATGAGGAAGAGTACAATCAATTTGACAAGTTGCCTCCTTTCGAAGACGGCATTAGGCTCGAGGAAGAACCCAGTGAGGAAGCTAGCTATATGCGCGTCAATCATCATGAAGGGCTATATTTTAATTAAGAATTTACTCCATTATAATTCATTTATTCCATAATATCATGTGTTATGGACTTGTAATCTCTCATATATTTTGATGTCAACGTAGAATTTTCATGTGTTAATGTGTTATGGACTTGTCATATTTGATATTGATGTCAATGTGGACGTTCATTGTAATGTGGAGTATCAAAATTGATTTCACTTGATTTGGAGTTGAGTTGAATTAGATATGAATTTTTGAAGTCAAATGTGTTATGAACTTGTCATCATACTTGTCACCAGGTTCATATGGACTTGTCATGACTGTCACCAGGTTCATATGGACTTGACAATCACTTGTCACCAAGTTTTGTCAGGATATCATAGATTGTCACCAGGTTTTGTCAGGATATCATAAACGGTTCTATTATGGAACCATCTGTGATAAGGAATCACAGACGGTTCTTAATAAGAACCGCTCGTGATATGGAACGATCACGAGCGGTTCTTATTAAGAACCGCTCAGGATTCCTTATCACTGATTTGCCCATAATGTAACCGCTCGTGATAGTCTTTTATAAGGAGGGAACCGCTAGGGTTTTTGCTCTTACTCGTCACTTCCACTCCCCAGTGCCCTTAGCCCCTTGAGCTCTCACGTGCTCGTTCGCCTCCTCTAGGGCTCGTCCGTTCACCTCCCCTTAAGCCCCGACACCGCCGCCCCCGACATCGATGACGCCGCCGTCCTCGACGCACAGCCTCCTCCTCGTGTGCCCTCGTCGTCGGATTTTCCCTCCAGCGGCCTCACTTTCCCCTCATCGCTTCTTCCCTCAGAGCCGTGGAGGTAAGAGGCTAAGAGCACAGTGCCACCCTTCCACCTTGTCCTCCCTCATCCCCTTTTTATTTGTAATGTGTAGATGCGCGTGGATTTGATAATTAGATGAAAATGTGTAGGATAATATGAAGCATTTTGGTTGTGATTTGTTAGGATTTGGTCATATTTTGGATTTGCACAGATCTGAAATTCTTTGTATGGAATGCATGAGTATGTGTAGGACTCGGTGCTATTGTGATTAATGTTAGATGGTTCTTGAACATTTTTTTCATTGCCTGTCCACGAATTTGACTGATGGTTCATGCATATATATGGAATTATTCATAGTTGGAATGGCAATGTTCTGATGAATCTATGTTAGGTCAGTAATCCTCCACTGTAAATATATTATGGCTATGATTACTTGTTTTGATGTTTTCTATGCAAAGTAATTATATGATCTTTACAGAATTATTCAATTGGAATAACAATCACATTTAGATTTTATAATTAATCATACATGTTGTTCTCCTGTTTTAGTTTGGACTAAGATATTCCTTGTTCTACATGGCAAATTGGTTAGTTGAGAATTGAGTGTATATCTGAAGTTGGAAATATTAGCATATCTAAATATCTACATTATTGCTTGCACACAATGCTTTCTAGTACCAAATTGGGCTGAACAGCTCACATGTCCAATAGGTTTAGTTCACTTAGCGTTATGCATTTAAAGAGACACAATGGTAAAACTGGAAAAAAAGATGTACATAATGAAGTACTGCGTATAATCAACATTAGTTCCCTGTTTGACCGAAAGTTTACTCTGTGATTTTTGTGCTTTGTGCTAATTTCGTTCATATACATGTGGTATATGTTTAGCATTTCAATCAATTTAAATGACTTGAATGATTTACATTTGATTATGTTAATTTGGTCATTTAAATGTTGTTGGATTAATGCTTTATTATTTCATATTTGTGCTGGAATTAATTATGATTATTTGCTAATATTGCACATGCTGAGCATATTATTCATTTTAAATGACATGGAGATACTTCATATGTGTATGCTGATTTGGGACACTTGCAATCCATTTTATTGTGTATGTAACTTATATAGATAGCAAGTAAGTGAGATGGCAGAGGCACCGTCTTCGTCGTCGTCACCGACGTCGCCGAATGCGTCTGGATGTCCGACGATAGCGATACGTAAGCGAGATGGCAGAGGAAAATCGAAATTGCATGCGGGCCGACTGATCATCACGGAGGTCAGTGACGTTGGGGTCCCACTGAGTCCCTAGAGATCAGCGGCGAGATTCCGGACCATCTGCGGGATACTTGCAAGGGAACGGGTCCCCATTACCACACCAAATTGGAAGTCTCTAACGAGCGTAGAGAGAGGCGTGCTGTGGACAGAACTTTCAGCCTCATTCACTATCCCAGAAGCAGACCAGGCGCACGTGGAACGGCAAACGTTGCTCGCGATGTGTCATGCGTGGAGGACCTTCAAGAGCATTCTTGTCACGAAGTACGTGAACACGGGTCGGATGCCCTTCACAAAGTATCCATTCTTGTCGTGGGATATATGGGACAAGTTTGTGCGAATGAAGACGACGGCCGAATTTAAGGAGCAAAGTGCAACGCACAAAGCTCTCTAGGCACGAAACACTCACCCCCACAGACTCGGCACCGTTATGTACACGGGTAAATCCGTGGAATGGGCGGCGGAGGACGAGAACGCAACCAGGCCATTTCCTGAGATCACAGACGAGCATTCCCTAAGCTAGTTAAGAGCGAGGGCAAAAGTCACGTCTTCGGGCAGCATCTCTTTCCCAAACCAGGCAGACGAGGAAGTGTCCCAACATGTGGTAAATATGTCGAACTACCTAGTTGTTAATAACTCTATAACTTCATAGTGTCTATAATAACATGATGACCTCTTGCAGCGTGCATTGACTACCCAAACTTTCGAAGGCTCCTTCCAAGCAGACAGGGAGAAGGATATACTATCTACGTCCCTGGGAAACAAGGAGCACCCGGGTCACACGCGAGGCCTTGGGGGTTAACGTACCTTGGAGTTATGGATTCCAAGGTGACTACGACACGTATAGGAGTAGGAAGAGATCCAAGGCCGAGCACGATGCCCGGTTGGACCAGGTGCTTATTGCAAAATTTCAAGGACAGATAACAGCATTGCAGGATCAAATGAATCAACTCCTCGGCCAATGCATAAGTCGCCTCGTTATTTTGGGAGCCAGTCCTCCTCAACATCGGAGTAGCGTTACGTCCACTCCAAATTCTGAACATGGTGACGTCCAATTACCGATAGATGACATCAAGGTAATGTATATCTATGGAATACACCAAAGATAGACCTATAGGATGTCTTAGCTAATTGTGTATTGTTTTGTAGGAGCCGACGCCCTGCAAGCTCCAAGTGAGGATGGTTGGGTCCATTTCTATTGAGGTCGGGGATCTTGATCCATACCAGAAGGGCGGTGCAACACGGTGCCCAGCTGGCACAGGGTTACGCCAGGGTCCAGGTGGACATGGTACATGACAATTTCATGGCTGTCCCGTTGGAGATTCGCCCGAACAAAGACATCAGAACACTAGGGTATGCTGTGCACACTTTTATCCTGTGGCCCAAGAAGGACATCGCGCTGGACCCACTAGTGCTGCGATCTCGACACAGCCATTCCTCTCCAACGGTACCCTCGATGACTCCACCTCTTCAGAAGGCCACCCCAACGGGACCCTTGATGACTCCACCTCATGAACCTTCGCTTCAGAAGGCCACCTCATCGATTCCCGTGGAGAAGACGCCGAAGGAACAAAAAAAAAGCGTGCTGCCGAATTGGTTCCCGAGTCGTCTCGCAGGAAGATGTGTAGTGGGCAAGTCATTAAGGCTAAATCGAAATCGAAGAACATTAAGGTGCCTCCCGAGCCCTCGAAATACTCCATCAGAAAACCGTTTTGCTCCGACACAGTATTAGCCCATGCTGGATTTGGTTGTCAGTCTTTGCATCTTTGGTACATGCGGAAGACCAAAAGAAGGTGCGATCATCGGAATCACCGCTGATTACAGGATGAGCATTTCTTCAACGGGCTGAGCAACTTCGTCGTGGGCTTCAACAACTTATACGAACTATTCAACCTCACTGCCCTCGACACCTCGCTTCTACGATGCTCGACACTGTAAGTGTGTACAATCAAGTTCTACATTCACGTAATACCGATAAATATCACAACTCATTGCTTATGTATAGGTACATGATGAAACAAGCCGAGGAATGGTCCGAACCGGTGGGTTTCCTTGACCCACACGTGGTCTCTATGCAAACCATCGAACAAGACGCATCCTTTGTCGAGGAATACATAACGGCGGCATTGCTTCGTCAGGACAACAAGCAGTACATAGTGGTGCCCTACAACCAGGGGTAAGTGCTTCACTACTTGCTATACAAATTTCATTTGTACTTTATACGCAACACGATCTTAGGTTTAATGACTATAGCGATATACATGAGTAGGTACCACTGGATCCTTTTAGTCATTATACCAAGGAGGAACAAGGTGATATACCTTGATTCCCTAGTCCGCAACAAGCACGACTTCAGCATTCTGCAAGGAATACTCGAGAGGTATGCTCATTTCCTCAATACATAACTCTATTGTAGTCTTCCTTCGTTTGAAATGGCCGAGGATAACTTTTTGGAATCATGTAGGTCGTTCATCGCCTATGTTGCCAAAGAAGGATCAAACAATGGATCGAGCGCCAAACTAACACACAGGACGAAATTTCCAGTATGCACTATAACACAATAATCCTATATCATACTTCATAATAATGCGTCTTGAACTGACTATACCTATATATGTAATTCTATTTTTGCAGTGCCGCCAGCAAGAAAATAATGAGCTATGTGCATTCTACGTTCGCCATCATATGCAGCAAATCATTAGTACTAAGAAGAAGGATCCCGAGGTTTGTCAATCTCGAAGTTAATATTTCCTAATTATAAATTTAAATATATATGCTTACCACTTTACTCTTGCTAGCGACAGGCCTTGATGATAGATTTAGATGGACTCGTTCCGCAAGAGATCATGGAGGTTCGAGGGAAGATCTACGCCTTCATCAAGACACATATCGTTAACCCCAACGGAGACTTTCACTCCGTCACTGACCCAGAGTTTCACCCCGTCGACATCTCTCAACCACCTGCAAACAATTGACTCAATTGTAATCCAATTGTAACTATAGCGACAATACTTGAACAAATTCTTTTGTAATTTATTTTGAGTAATGATCACTTCGAGTTGTCAACAATTGATTATCTGTGATGTATCTGTTTTCTGCATGCTTATTTTCAGAGGGCATGGCTAGCAATTCCTGAGGCTAGCCCAAAATAAAAAAAAAGTTCTGTATAAAGAACTATCACAGACAGTTTTTCGTTGAAACCGTCTATGAATGCAGTATCACAGACGATTTTCATTAAAAACCATCTGTGATATGTAGGATATCATAGACGGTTCTATTTACAAACTGTCTGTGATTTGATAATATCACAGACGGTTTGCAAATAGAACCATCTGTGATATCCCATGTATCACAGACGATTTGTAAGTAGAACCGTCTGTGATACGTGAAATATCACAGACGGTTTGTAAATAGAACCGTCTGTGATATTCCCTATCACAGATGGTTTTTGAATCGTCTGTGATAATCGACCGTTATTACAGACGTACAAATTCAAACGGTTCAAAAATCGTCTGTGATGACGGTTCTGAACCGTCTGTGATAAGGCTGTATGTACTAGTGTACGTAACAAGGTAGCATTTTATGCCCACCGAAAAGGGAAAATTGTTGGTACTAAATTTATGGTCTCAGACCGAGTAAGAGTTTTGTTTGTCCTTATATTATAACCATATGTAAAAAGGGGCCCACCTCTTACCTCATCATCATCGTCGTCGTCGCGTTCTCCTGCCTGAGCCCCCTTTTACCAACCTAGTAATTCTCATTTCTTTCCTCTACTAATTCTCAGTTCTTATCTTCCCATTTTCATTCATTTGATTTGATTTTTGAGAAATAGCTTTGATGTAATAAACATATAATACAACAATATACGGTTTACATTTAATATAACTATGTTAATATTCAAGAGAATCGCTTGCCTTCGTAATTGCAGGAAAGGTTGGCGTTGATGAATCTCTGATCAATTTCTCCTGTCAGTGCTGGTTCGTCCTTTGTAGCAATACGGTAGCATGAATAATATATAAATAAATACTTAGTTGATTTTAAGTGATATTATGCATACATAAGTTAGTCGATTTTAAGTGATATTATGCATAGATAAGTTAGCGGATTCTATTTTGTTAGCATGTTTTAATTTATTAGCTTTTTCGGGTCCTTCGCCAAGTTAGCACTCCTCAACTAAGGTCGTTCTACTGATTACTCGCTCTAGGTCGAAAATTCCTAAGTTCGCGTTTAGACTAACGAGAGATGAAATACTACTCACACTCACATTTCATTAAGTCTATTAAATTCTACTCGACAAAACGCTAATTAATTTTATTTAAGTCTGCACACGTTTATTTAATTTTCTACAAAAACTCGGGATTGCTTCAAATTAATTAAATTAGCAAGATTGAAACGTTTCAACCTGCACGACTATTTGCCAACGATGCACAGGTTTACTACGCATGCACTTTTACTATTTAATTAACAGAATTAATGATATTTTATCTTACTTTAACAATTACTCAACTAATGGATTTTTAAGAATGGTTAGCCCGATGTGACCTAAGTGAATCCATTTGATTGCATAATTATGCCGTCCTAACAACTATTAATTTTATTTGCTAATTTCTAACGTTACAAACATTAATTATTACACTTTATTAGAATTTCTACAATTTTCCTAAATTCTTCCTCTACTTAGATTTCTAAACCCCCTTTTCTAACCATAATTCCCCCCTAATTACCTACCTATTCCCCAAATTACCTCCCCCTCACTCATTCGGCCGAAAACCACACTCGGCTCCTTTCCCCTTTCTCCCCTATTCTCCCCAACCCCTAACTCCTCCCTTATCTCTCTCTCCCTCCTTCTTGGCGCCGCCTCCCGGCTCCTTGGTTCCCTCCTCCGGCTCCTGCTTGCAAGGCGCCGCCTCTCTCTCTCACTCTCCTCTCCACGGCGCCTTCTACCCAGTGCCTCCCCTCACGCCTCCGGCTTGCCGCCACCTACGCCGCCCTAGTTTGGCCAGAGCTTGGCTCCTCGGCTTCTCCTTCAGCTCGGCTGGCCGTGGCTTGGCTTGGCCGTTCTTGGCCAGCCGCGTGTCGCTTCTCGGTCCCGTTGCCGCCACCGCCCGACGGCTCTGGCGCCGCCGCCTCCCATGGCTCTCCCTGCCTCCCTAGTGCGGCCGGAAGGCCAGCGCCGCCTCGGCTCTCCCTTCGGCTCGCCTCCTCCTAGCCCCCTTCCCTGGCTCGGCCCCAAGTTCAGGCCGCCGCCTCCTATCTTCCCCTCTATGCTTGGTCTGCTTACTGATGTTGATTTATGTTGATTTACTTACTGAGATTGATTTATTTTATTGATTGATGTGAGGTTGCTTACTGATGTGCGCTATTTCATGATGATGCATGGTATGGTGATGAGGTGGGCTATTGGAGGCTTGGTTCTGGTGCTGGTGGTGGTGCTGTCGATGCTGCGCACCGAGGCATCCTCCCCCTTCCTCTCTAACCTAGTTTCTCCCCCCTTGCTCTACGATGGTTACTGAGAGATCTATTTGGCTACTGATGAACTGAGAGCTATATGATGATGCTACCGAGATCTGGTGCTATGTGTGAATGATGTCTATGCGTGTAGCCTACTGAGGTGTAACTAGGGTTACCTCTTGTGTGGATTTGAGGTGGGGAAGAGGATGGCAGTGCTGGCCTCGAGCCGGTGCTCTCCTCTTCTCCCTTGCTAACCTCAGTGTCACCCTTGCTCTCTAGTCTTCGCCCTTCTTTCTGGCTCCCTAGCTTCCCTGGCTTCCTGGCTCCCCTTCCTCCTTGCTCTTCCTGGCTCCCCTTCCTCTTGCTCCCTTCCTGCTGTGGTCCTGGCCTTGCCTCTCGGCTGAGAAGAAGTGGGAGGGGGGATGGATGGCTGTGCTGCTCTGTGTGCCAGGTTCGGCCTTATCACTTGGCTATGCTCTCCTGTGCTCCCCTGTGATGAGTTGGCAGTGAGGCATAGAGGGGGGGGGAATGTGGAATTTGTGCAGGGGGCTGGCTCGATGGGCTGGGGGCTGTGCTACCTATGTTGGCTTGGGCTGATTGCAGAGCTGCCCTGTGTTGGCTTGGACTGCAAAGGTGCTGATGGTTTGGATATTTGCAGGATTGTTGGGCTGGGCAACAAGAGTGCTGATGGTGCTGGTCTTCGATACACCCAGTGATGCTTTGGCTGAGGGTGGGGTTTAATGGGCTGTGCATGGTGGGATTCTATTGCGGCGGTTGCGACAATTACAAATAGTGGGTGTTGGATTCTAATAATGCCGGATGAGGATACCTACGGAAGTGATAGGCACCGAATGACCTTGGGTGGTCTGGACATCTTGACGATCAGGGACCAACTAACTCCGGTTGGTCTAGATATCTTGATGGTCAAGGGTCCGATGGCTCAGGTTGTTCCAGGTATCCTACTGCACTTTAGGGAAATCTGACAACCACTTCCTAAATTATAATGCTCACAACTACTGCTTTCAACTTAGCTTGCTAACCGTTTTCTGATTTTCCTAACGAGCGATGAAAATGGATCGCGAGATGGTTCTATGGACTGGCGCTCAAGGGACAAGGTGGCAAGGATGGCTGCTGCTACATGGATGCAAGAAGTGGATTATGATTTAATTAATTGTTGTTATAAACATTACAATTGGTTGTAAAATTAATTTTGTAACAAGTATCGGGTTTGTAATATATTACTTCTGTTTTGCAATTGGATTGATGTAACCCTTTCAATGTTGTAATGATTATGCGTTTGATATTAACTCTGAAATTACACTTTGTTCTGGATTTAAAGAATTTTAATTATCACTAATTACCGATTACTATTATTTAGTTTAGGTTAATTATGCGGGTCCTCATAAGATCGCGTCGCCTCCTCCTCCCCCGAGCCCGGCGTGTCTCCCCTTCAACGCCGCCCTGCTACTCTGGTACTGCTCCCTGCTCGTCCTTCTCCTCGATGCCCAAAAGTAATCGATGTCGAGTTGTCGACCCCGACGCCCCTTTTCCTCACTCTTTCTATCAATAATCTGTCATGCTGTCATGGTCCTCATGGACTCATGATAATTGCGCTGGTATCTAGTTCAAACACTGAGTAGTATGAGGTTTTGTACTTGTTTTAAGAATTTGTATTTGTTCTAGTTAGTCATTCTATGGTATTTGTTTTGATACTACTACTGGAATATATTACAATCTGGTGTGATGGGCTTGAGATGAATGCTATATGATGATAATAGTCTTGTACTGAAATTATTTTGATAATCAGGTTTGAACTTGAGCTCTCATTGGAATGCTTACTCTACATCTGAGAACAATATGCTGATTTCATTTGTTCACATGATGTTTGTGTTGAGCATATTATTCCTTTTAAATGACTTGGAGGATTTACATGTTTATATGTCAATTATGTCATTGTATTGGTCCTAATTTCTTCCCTACATATCCCAATTATTTATTAATTGGTGTGTATACCCATACACATAGAGATCGAATATTATGATAATATGTTCATGCGTGTCAGAACTTCTATTTCTTGTGAAGATGTCTTCCGCTCATTCTTCGTCATTGTCGTCTCATGTGTCTGATGCGTCGTCCTCTGGAATATCCAAGCGCGGTAGAGGAATATCGAAAAGGTCCGAGGGCCGATTTACCATCACACAGGTCGATGAGTCTGGGACCCCTATCAATTCTTGCCGAGCAGCGTCCGTATTTCGAAGAATGGTCGGAATAGTTGCACGGGAACGGGTCAACATCACCTACGATTTGTGGAAGGAGTTGACCAAAGCTCAGAAAGGTGAGCTGCTGACGGATATTTTCCAATCGTTCGAGATCCCGGAATAATACTAGGACTCCGTGCGACGACACACGTTGCTACAGGCGTGCAAAGCGTGGAAGAACTTCAAGATCATGCTTGTCAAGAACTACGTGGAGAAGGATTTGAGGCCCTTCTATAAGTATCCGTTCTTAGAATAGTACCAGGAAGACTTTGTGGTGAAGAAGATGACAGATGATTTTAGGAGTGAAAGTTCGGCGCACAGGGCTCTCCAGGCAAAAAACACACACCCTCATATACTTGGCACCGCTGGTTATGCGGGTAGAATCCCGCAATAGAGGGATCAGGACCAGCAGGCAAATCGTTCGAATGCCTCCCCATCATTTGTCGGGATCCCTTATGAGCACACCCGAAACTGACTAAGAGCAAGGTTATGTACCCTGTCTTTGGGGGCCATCTCCTTTCCAAACCCCGCAGACGAGGAAGTATCCCAGCGCCTGGTAAGATATCGAACTTGCTAGTTTGTAATTACTCCATAACTTCATAGGAAGTGAAATGACATGTCGGGCTATTGCAAGAAACACTAAGTGCACAATCTTTTCAAGGCTCATTCCAGACAATCAGGGAGAGAGATATACTCTCTGTGGCCTTGGAAAACAATGAGCACTCCGGTTGCACGAGAGGTTTTAGTCTTTATGTTCCATAGAAACATGGATTCCCAGAGGACTCCGAAGCATACCGAAGTAGGAAGAGAGCTAAAGCCGAGCGCGATGCAAAGCTACGAGAGGAGATTCATGAATCCCTCACAGATGAGATCACTGAATCAATCAGAGATGATATCAATGATCGCGTCAGAGATGAGACGCAACGACAGATGGAGAGCCTTGAGGAAAGGCTTAGGGAAAATCACTTGCAAGCCCATGCCCCTACTGTGCTAGCTAGCCCCCCAAACTTCCAAGTGGCTGCGCGTCCAACCCTAGCCCTACCCCAAAAGGCGACGATAGATTTCCTATCGATGATATCCTGGTAATAATTATTATCTCTGGAATATTCGATCCATTGATAGGCCTATTAGAGTAGCTAATTTTGTATCGTTATGTAGGTGGCTATAAGGTATAAGCTCCAAGTGAGATATACCTCCATTGCCCTAGATGCTGCTTAGGGCCATGTGTATCCATCCGGTGTCGGGGCTTTGGTGTACGGTGTAAATCCAACGTCGGGTTTCGTAAAAGTGAATGTGGACGGTGTTTATGCTAAGTTCGCAGTCGTCCCATTGTAGATTCCCCTAGACGACGAGGTCATGACTCTAGGGCAAGCCATTGGAACATTTATCCAGTGGCCCAAGAGGGACATCTGCCTAGAGCTACCTGCTCCGGTGTCAACTTCACGGGAATGTCCTGCAAAGGTGTCAAGTCCATGGGAGCTACCTGCACCGAAGCAGCAAGGGCTCGGTGCATCATATGCATCTACACCTCGTGCTCGGTCGACTCTCGTGAAGTCAACCTCTAAAAAACGAGGCAGCAAGGGCAAATCGAAGATGGTCGACTCCTGTTCTGATATCCCCTTCTTGTCGTTGGCCCAGAAATTCATGCTAGGCCAGCCGTTGGTCGAGACGGTAGAGCCCGACTATATCCTATGATTCTCTTGCACGAGATTGCATACATGGTACATGGAACAGGCCAACAAGATGGATGGACAATGACGCTTGGGTGTCAACATCAAGTTCAAGAAGGATCATCTTAATCACGTGGTTCAAGACCGTGTCTTCACGGTGACCTTCGAGGACTTGTTCTTTCTCTTCAACCTCGACGCCCTCGATGCCTCACTCATGCAATGCTGGACACTGTAAGCGTGTACAATCACGGTCAACGTTCGTGTAATACCGATAAATGTTATATATAACTCCTTGCTTTTGTGTGTGTGTGTGCATGATTTCTGAAGCCGAATTAAGGAATTCACCGGTAGGTTTCCTCAACCCACACTTGGTCTCCTTGCAAACCATTAAGGAGAATGCAAAATTCATCGAGGATTACATGACGGAGTCATTCCTGGTTCACCGCGACAAGGAATTTATACTTTTTCACTACAACCAGGAGTAAGTGCTGCACTAGTGGCTATACTTGTTGATTTATACTTTATAAGCAACACGAACTTAGGTTTAATGACCATGGCGATATACCTGTGTAGGTTCCACTAGATTCTAATTGTAATGATACCAAAACGGAACAAGATAATATACCTAGATTCCCTAAAGAGGGCCGCACACGACTTCACAATTGGTCGACAATTAATCGACGGGTAAACATATTTCCTCAATAGATAACTCTATTGTAGTCTTTCCTTCCTTTGTAATGGCTAAGGTTAACTTCTTGAAATCACATAGGTCGTTCGTCGTGTACTTTGCTAAAGGAGGGAATTGCAAGGAAAGGATTCTGTGATACGATCTAAATTTCCCGGTATTCACTGCCACACATTAATCCTATATAACACTTCGTAGTAACGCCTCTCGAATTAACCAATTCTATTTTTGCAGTGCCACCAGTAGCCGCTGGCCTGCAACATCTGTGGATACTGTGTTTGCCACAATATGGAACTACTCGTCGGTTCCGCGATGACCAATGATCCTCATATTTATCAATCTTGTAATAATTATTTCATACTTATCAATTTATATATGCACGAATTTAATCTTCCTAGCTACAGGTTGCGAGCATCGTTACAACTGCGTTAGAACAGTGCCAGCTCAAAAATATTCGAGGACAGTTTCCAGCATTCTTGAACCGTGGGGTCATAAATCCAAATGGGAAGTTCCACAATGTATATTGAATTTGATTGGGATAAGATTGAACTTAATGGTACATGTGTGTAAATGTACATGAATGGTTAATTTTAGTTAATTGATTTGTGAATTGGATGTGCTTATTTCTAAAGTGAATATGAATTGGATCATGTGCTTGTTTTTGAAATGAATGTGAATTGGATGTATAAATATACTTGTTGTGTTTCAGCTTGTTTTAGAGAGCATGGCTAGTATTTTCTGAGGATAGCCAACAAACAGAAATAGATTTAGCAATACAAAAGAAAATCACAGACTGTTCCTTAGGACATATATACCGTCTGTGATATATCATCTATCACAGATGGTTTAATCTACAAACCGTCTGTGATAGTGAACTATTACAGACGGTTCATTTATAAATCGTCTGCGATAGTTGACTATCATAGATGGTTTTGAGTTAGTTGATCTCATGTCATTACTGATCTATAAACTCAAACGGCTCATAAAACTATCTATAATGACGTTTATGAACTATGTGTGAAGATCTTTTCTGAAACAGTGGTTTAATATGCTGCTCTAGCTCTTGGTTGGTAGCTTTTGTGTCAAGGTCGTTGGCGCCTACCTGCGGGCAGCACGTCTTGATTGATGTCACGCTCAATGTCGTCACAAACATACACGCACACATACACATGATTCAGTGGATTCTTGCAGCTTGCAGGCAGCAGATCGATAACCCCAACGCTCCTGGAAATACGGGTCGTTGCGCCAGAAAATGTCTGCGTGATTGCATCCATTGGAACAACCGATCACGTACACGCAGTACATCCAATGATCCAAATGGAGTACTCCATACAGGAATTCGGCCGGGAAGCATGTATATATGCATGCATGCAGCTCAATACGCATGCCTTTACATGACTACATACATAGAGAAATTAAGAAACCATATGATATGCTTGGGATTAACAAATTATGCAGCTCTAGACTCCTCAAAATGCGAGCTGCAAGCTCAATGCATGAGACAGTGATGCAAGATCAGAAAAATGTCCAGCTGCAGCGTATTATTAGGAGCACCTTTCTTTTTTTTGTCGACACAGAGAAACTGCTAACAGCTTAAAGTTTTGGGTTATGCTAAATTAGTTGCTGCAAGAATTAAACTCGGCAGAAAGGTAAAACCGAATCAAATCAGGAACAAATTTTCAGTTCCATATATGCAAAGAAAAGTTTGCAGCATGCATGTCACATGAACTTTCCTGTGTGCGCAAGCACAGTACTCTAAAGAAAAGCTATCCCCTAAGACAAGCTGACCTCCCTCTTGAACTAAAGAAAATGGGGTCCTACTATATTACACCCCCAAAAGGTGCATTGATGCTAGTCTTTAAAATAACAGAAAGTGCATGCTCTGATGCTCTCGCAGGAGTACGCATACTAGTAACTCTTCTCCTTAATTAATCTGCACAATTAACTCATCTTTCTGCTCAGTAATAAATTGCAGATCGTGCTTAGCTAAGTAGTTGCATGTTAGCCATGAGGAGTTACTGAATTCTGCAGTAGTAAGTACTCCCCCGATCCAGATGGTGGCCATCTCACGAACTGATGAACTCGATCTGGTTGCAGCAGGAGGGAGCTAGCTAGGGAGCAGTACACTGAGCTGACCAGGAGTTGGATCGACCAGGATCGAGCCGGTCGATCGATCGAAAGCTAGCTGCTGGCTTTGTAAAAAAAGAGCACTAAACTCCCCTGCAAATGCTGGCGTTTTGCAGGGTTTTGATGTATGAGGCACGTGACTTTTTGGGACCATGCCGGCAACGCCTTCTCCCCACCCTAAGGATTCCCCATGAAGAACCCTACGTGCTCTAGCTTAGCTTCTTTCTTAGCTTTAGCTGCCCTGCCTGCCTGCCCGGCTGCACCATCCTTACATTTGCATTGCTGCATTACCATTTTTTTTTTCTCTCTCTCTCTCTCACTTATCATGAGAGAAAGAAAGGAGAAAAAAAGAAACAGAAGGGACACTGTAGCTACGGCGATAAAGATGGAACGGTACACTGCACTGCATGCTTTTGTATCTGTCATGCATGAATCATGATACATGTCTACTGTTGATCATTGGGAGAATATACATGGACATGTCATGTAATTACTACTGGTTCTTTACCAATTACTCACTGTTGTTACTGTTTGGTGGAGCTAATAAAGGCTGGAGAAAAGGAGATGGAAAGTGTACAGCTACTGCATGGCTTTTGCATCAGTCACATCCCTGCTTCCTATCTCCTTGCTACAGTTCTTTGGTATTTACCTGCTACAATTTGCAAATCTGAATGGATGGGGTCATGGAGAAGCTTTATATATTTCCATCAAGATGATAACACATTTGCTGATTTGCACATGCATGTTTTCTCTGCTGTATTAGAAAGGCACTCGCATTTGCTATTATCTTGCATCAACATACACCTTTCACGTTGCAGCGACATGTAGCAGTGGCCCAAGAAATCTAGAGGGAGCAGAAAGGAAGGGGAAGAAAATCTGAAAAGTGCGAATGAGATGCCAGCTAGTACTACTTAATATGTTATTATTGCGAGCCTAAATCAGATACGGTGCAGGAAACGTCAACACTAAACGCTCTCTCCTGGTAGATATATACAAATCATGTCCTATTCCAGGGAAGATAATCAGAATCTAGATCGTTTATCTTAATCTTATGTATTCACGGGGATTACGTAAAACCTCTTAGACGTGCACCGGATGGCAGGGTGGTTCCGAGAAAATGAGACGTTGTATACTAACCTTGCTTAGGCAGTAGGTGTCAAAGCATATTGCTTATTTCTCATTTGCTTCAGATTTTGAATGAAGTGGTCGATGAGTAAAACTCAACACGAAGGGAGTAACGTGACCCCAATCTTACCTTGACATATAGCCAAAAGCAATACCTATTGTTTACAGAATCAATTCAAAAATATTTCTAATTTAGATGACAACTATTTTATATCTCTCGCGAATTACTCAACAACCCAAACAATGTTACCGATTGAGCTATCACAATATTGTCCTCCTTCCTCACTCGGTTCGAATTTGGCAAGTGGATGTATTTGCCAAAAGTACGTTAGTTGTTAGTAACTGACAAAGTGATTCTTGTCATCAGTCCATGTCCAACATTTCACAAAAGCCAAAAAATAATCTACGGATAATTAACAGACACTATTTTGACAGCATTGACTTCAGTACGCATGAGCCAGAATCGGAAACGTATGCATGACATTCTCTCAGAAAGGTCCAAAGGGATCACACTGATTGTTCCTTCTCCCATGCCTTTTGATTGAAAGACAGACACAAGCGAATGCGATGAGGCCGCCATCATCCATCTTTGCAGTTGCGTGACAAATACATTATATATATATATATATATATATATATATATATATATATATATATATATATATATATATATATATATATATATATATATATATATATAGATATGATGATGGCGATCGCTAGGTTTATGTATGCAAAGCATAGATGAGTAGGAATGCTCAAGCCAACTCTTGTAATTAACAAAATGTGATCCAATCTAATTCAACTCTATTTTACCTCGCTCCACAGAAAGTTTTTTTTTTGGAACAGCTAATACTTACGAGTTATGACTACTACTGATAGATTGGCACCTTTAGCTTCTCTCATTTTGTACTGGCAAATGGTAACAAGTGAAGAGTATGTAGTATATCAGCATCTTATTAGTGAAACAATGAAATATATGTATGCAAAGTGTACCGGCCTATCAGGTATTGCCAATATTATTAACTTTTTGTGTTCCTTTTTCAGGTTTGGTAAAGTTGTCGACATAACAGTAACCAAAAGGTTTTATAGTACACTGTACCCATGATATTCTCGATCTGCCTTAGGTAAAATGTCTTGTCCGAAAATATAGCTCCCATCCCAGCAGAATTATCTCCATATGAATGAAGAAACAATAAGCAGGACTGACATTCCGATCAGCACTCATATTATGCAGGTAGGAGTGAGTTAATTAGTTGATATGCCACACAACACTAAAAACATAATACTGCATTTTTATTTGCATACCAATGCTTAAGTAATTGAAATTCATTTTTATGCGCCACGAAAAAGGGCCTCCAATAATCCTGAGTTGCATCCTTTAAGAGTAAACATATTCGATCAATTTATTACAAATAAAAATGGGAATGAATTCAAAAGCAACAGTGATTACATAAAAGGGGGTTTTCTCCTTCAAATACCTCAAAAGAAATGGGTTTCACTTCCATAAGTGATTGAAACGTACGAAATAATTGTTTTTAGTGCATAGAAAGCAGAATAAGCAAATGATATCTTCAGATATCACATCAGAAATACTAGCAACTCCAGAAATATGGAAGTCCACAACACAAATCCTAAGGGCAAAGAAGCTCTTTGGGTAAATTTATAATTGAGCTTCTAAATTGCACAAACATTAAGCAAAACAAGTTAAACTTTGCAGGAAGTAAAACGCATAACAACCAACAGTAGTAATTCTAGAAAAACTACCAACGACAGGAAAAAACAGATGGTTAATCTATGATCTATCTCAAAAGAAAAATGTGTTTGCATGGAGATTAGGCAATGCACAAAGTTATATATGCAACATGATCACCAAATATTTCACCTTCATCTCAGGTTTAAACATGTGAACAGAGAACCATCAATTTTAACAAAAATGGAAAGTTATGAAGCGAGTACCCTTTTCCAAAACAAGAAGTCGATGGTAAATCATGCACTATTTTCAAACTCCATGAGGTGCTTAATCAAGCCAAAAAAGTACTTGTTCTCCTTAAAGCAATTTTAAATTAGAACACATCAACAGCATTGCATGCACCAAACAGACTGGAACCTAGCTTCCTGTATGAAATTGATCAATACCAGACCCGCGAAAATTGAAGATAAATAGTACTATATGCATGGTGGCTTCTGAGCTCCCCCTAAATGCTCTGTGCCATAGTGCCATACATAAATGAGGTGCAAGGTAGAGCACGAGTGACGCAATCGTAGTACCATCTACCATGTATGAGGATATATATAGTTATCTTAAGTTCCCCATCATTTCTTGTGACACAAAAAACGGGTTGCACAAAGGATACCATGAAAAAGAAAAATGTTACAAATAAATTTGGTACACAATTTAGAGATAGTTTCAGTTGTATTAATTGAAGAAGCAACTCAAGCAAGATAATTTTCAGTAACATTTCCTATTTTCTTTACCAAAACCATAGTCTTTTAAAGCGAGATTTGAGCTTTGAATTTGTGGGTACATTATTAGTCTTGGTAATGCAACTCCCCTTGCTACGGATACCTCACGACCATATGCAGAGAGTTTTAGACACAGAAAGTTCCCAGATAGCTGCAGCCTACAGTGTGACAATAATTTGCTACAATTCCAAAGCTAATTATATATACACCTATTCCAGAATGAAAATTCAAATATATTCGAAGGGAATGAATTGTGATGTGATGTGACGTGATGGGATCAACCACAGACTGCAGGAAATTAAAAACGGGTGGAGAACGTGTGAGAGTCATCAACTCTTTGCAATCGCCAAACTTGGAAACATTGAAAACGTTAATCAAGGAAGAGACGAGCACAGAGATATACCTTTTCACAACTTCCAATCATCTCATCCTTTGATTCTTCCCGCCATCTCGCCAGATCTCTCCTCCACACTAGGTCGAGCATATGATGACTAGAAGAAAATCTCTCTCTCTCTCTCTCCCTCGCAGAACACAGCAATTATTCAAACAAAATTCCCAACTAAGTAGCTATAGCTAGATGGCTAGCTAGGGCTCAGCTTTTGAAGAGCAAAGCTAAAGCAAAGGTGTGACACCTTATGGAAGAGATGTAGGAGTAGAAGCTAGTAAGTAGTATTGAGAGCAAAGGCAAAGATACCTTAACTACTTGTAGTACTATAGAAGACAGCACCAGGGAACAGCATCATCACCACCATTGAACAGCAAGAAAGAAAAAAAAAGCAAGAATGGCAAGAAGTTGGAAGAGAGAGTGGAGTATCAATCAAGCCACTCTCCCAGGCACCAAACAAACTGTCAGGTTTTTTATTTTTAATCATTGCTCCCTAGCTAGTCCCAGCTTTATATTAACCTGACTGATGGCTAGTGCTATGCCTAGAGACAGTGAGGTTAGAACCAGCACATCATATCAATTTATGCATCAATGAGATCGAAACAGCTAAGAATTTAGAGCTAATAACAAAGCGACGGAAGAAGACATGGATGGTGTGATCGATCGAGTGACATGGGCATCTAAAGCGGCGAGGTGGCCATTTGATCACCTCGGGTGGCCGTGGAAGAGAGGCGCGCCACCGAAAGCGCCGAACGGGCCGGGCGTCGGGTATGGATCCATCACCACAGCCGATGACGACACGGCGCCCGCGAAGTTGCCACCTTCGCCGCCCGCCGCGGCCGTGCTCGGGGAGGATCCCTCGCCGGCGTGCTGGCGGATTCCGCCGGCGAGCGAGGGGTCCGGGCCGACGTCGTGCAGGATGCCCTTGAAGACGTGGCCGCCGATGCTGACCGTGGTCTGGTACGCCACCTCGGCTTCGGCCTCGTCGACCGGGCCCAGCCGCACGCAGCGGAACACCGCCTCCGAGCTCAACTCCCGCGGGAATCTCTCGCCCGCCATCATATGCTGCTCCTCCCCTGATCAATCAAAGACGCAAGCATGGATACGGAGTATTGGTAGCTAAGCTTAGTAGGAACAAAAACTGATGAGTTGTACACAAAAGCAAGATAGTGGAGTGCAGCGTTACCTGAGGAAGTGGTGGTCGGGGTGGAGGAGGGCTGGGCCGCGTCGCGCGGGCGCTTGGAGGGCTCTCCTGCGGCAGCGACGGCGGCGAGCTGTTGCTGTCTCTCGCGGCGCTTGGAGGCGGCGACCCAGGTGGACTTGACGTGGGTGGGGCAGTCGAAGCCGCGGCTCTTGCAGCAGGTGCGGCAGCGCATGTGGGCGCAGTCCTTCTTGGCCTGGTTGCCGCAGTCCTGGCAGCTGATGGTGACGACGCCTGCGCCTGACCCCCTCGCGCCGCGCGACGACGACCCGGAGGCCGCGGGGTCATCGGCGAAGCGGATGATGTTGGGGGCGTAGAAGGGGTGCTCCTGCTGCTGCTGCCATAGCTGGAAGCCGCCTCGGGACGTGGTGGCGGCGGTGTAGAGGAAGGCGGCGGCGGAGGAGTCGGAGGGGTGGACGGGGGGGTGGTGGTTGTTGCGGCCGCGGCTGTGACCTCCGCCTAGAGGAAAGCCCGCCATGCGCCCAGATCCATAGATCGCAGCTGTGCCTGCCGGTCGGTGTCTACAGCCGAGCCTGAGCGGCAGACGGTGTCATGTCTGAAAAAAAATTGAGCTTTTTCCACGGCAGCTCCCTAAAAGCTACTACTAGTAGTGCAGCAGCAGGCCAGCAGCTCGTGATGTGGCTGTGCTAGTGTGTGCGCGCGCGCGCGCGACTGTGTGTAATCGTGGTGGGTTAAATTTCTGGCTTGTCTGCGCGTATGGTGGGGAGAGGGAGAGGAGGAGGCAGCCTTTTGGGTGTGAAGGTGAAGGGAAGCGAAGAGGAGATCGATGGAGTTAAAAAGAAGGGGGAGGCGACAGAGAGGGCCTGCCACGCCGCCAACGAGCCTGCACGCTCCCAAACTCCCCATTTATTGCCTTGCTTTGCCTTGCCGTCTCTCTCTCTCTCTCTCTCTCTCGGGGAACTTTCTTTACACACAAAAACACGCACGCGGCTGTTGCAAAACCTAGCGAAAAGGACGAGTGGTGGTGCACTGACCGAATGCCACACGGTGCAACTGTGCAAGAGTGGAGTAACGACTATACCGCAGATATAAATCGAGGGGATTTTGTCTACACTCTACAGGAGTGTTTTGGATCGACGGAAGGAATGTTTGATGAAGGGCCGGTTCAAGGCCCATATAGCCTGGCTTCGGTCCCAGTAGCGAGATATTTACTAGTGCAAAGTCTAAGTAATTTTGGACACAATCTTCTTTATAAGGCTAGAAAGCGGTTCCCTCCAGCCTCTATAGTCTGGGGCGTGATGAAATCCTGATTTCGCCACTTGATAATTATAGTCTTTCCTCCGTATATTCTAAAAGAACAGAGTTATTATATAGCTTAGTGCTTATGATTGAAAAACGGTTTTGTATGCTTATATCTATATCTGATTAAAATAAGTGTACATTTTTCTCCTTTTCTCTGCATTGATAAGAATATTTCTTTTTTTTATATATATTATAGGACTGTCTGGCCATCATAAGCAAAGAAGGTGCACTTAATATCACCGGTTTGACTCATCAGCATCTACTATAAGAATATTTGTGCTTCCTGTACGAGCATTGTTCGTATTAAGCAGTAAACAACCAAGGTGCCTCTGATGCGAATTCATCTTTTGACGATAGCACGTAAATTCACATTCACAATCGCGGCACGTAATAGATAGCACAGTAAGAGCATATACAATGGTAAGACATCATCTGTCTGTTTGTAAGTCTTGAGTCTTGATACGTAGGACATAAGATAATGTGAAATAGATAGAGGGGGCATAGGGAATTGGACCGTTTTTTGCCGTAGTCGACCGTAACAAGAAAAGCAAAATACATTCTATATGAAGAAGCTGTTTATAGAGACATATAAAAAGACACTCTATTGTAGAAGTTTTCTTTAATGCTGTCTATAGATGACATATAAAAATATTATAAACAACGGTTGTTTGTACCATTATGTATGACCTAAGTAACAGCAAATGAAAAATACTACTCTTGTAATTGAGTAACATGCTTGTAATGTCTGGCCTGTACCGATAAACATCCGGCCGATCGAATTAAACCATATATTGCGGTGTTGACTTCACTCCACGGGCTGATCCCTGGGGCCCCGGCGAACATTCTTGCCGTCGTCGTCGTCCCCTTCGCACGATCTCCATTGGCCCGACGTACGGTGCCGAGGAGGCAACCGCGCGTGACCCAACTTTTCCCGATCGATCGCCGAACCGTCGTGTTTGTTGTTCGTTCGGAGGGTTTCGGGGCTTAATTTCAGTCAAATTCTGCTTAAACACCGGATTAGATGCCGTCGTGATAGATGGCTTTTTGTCGCTCCTGTTTCCATCAGGTCGGTCTTTCCAGATCCCTTCTGTGAGGGAGATGAGAGTTCTGTGCCGGATCTTTGTGATGTTGTTGGTGCATTAATTAATTCTGACGCAATTGGACGGACGCGCGGAGACGGGTGCCGAGTACTCTCTCCATGTCGATCATCCGGTGGGATAAAGTTGAATCAAACGAGATAGCACACGATAGATTGGATAATTCTGAGTAAAATGATACAAGCAGTGTGTTTAATTTGTTAGACGAGATGATATAAGATTTTGTTTGTTCAGTTGGATGAGATGGTTTTGACATGTGGGCCTCTACTACTATTAACCAGATACGTTAACATGTGGGCCCCTACTGTCATTCGCTCATCATATTCACAGAGAGAACAAGGAACAGAGGAAAGACAAGGGAGGGCAGGGTGGTGCTCACTGGCGGTGAGGGAGCTGCCAAGAGGGTGGGACGACCCAAAAAATAGGTCCCCGCGGGGAAGAGGAGTTCAGGGGTGGCGGTGACGCAGCAGAAGGAAGATTACAGTGGCTGCGCAGCCACTCCCGGCGGTAGTGGTGATGTGTCCATGGCGGTGGTGCCGGAGAGAAGGAGGGGAAAAGATAGCGCGCGCATGGGCAAGAGGGAGGTAAGGGGATGTCGTCGGTGTAGATCGTGGTGACAGGGGTGGACCGAGTTGGGCCGACGACGGGAGCCCGTGGCATCGCGGTGCGTCCGTCGTGGCGGTGACTATCAACAATCAAGTCACCAATCTTATGAAATAAACAGAGATAAATGGCAAAGAGTTCTTGGGAAAGAATGAGATTACTCTTTATTGCTATGAACTGGCTATTACAGAGGGTGCCCTCAACAAGACAGTGGAATAATCCTAATTACACTGAGCGTAATGCTTGCTATGCTATTGAATCAGACTTAAAACACGAATCCAATGCCGATTGTGATTCTTCAATTTGATGCCTTTGTTTCTTCATGCTCCATCTTTAAATAACCATCGAAGAGGTGGCAGTTACTACTTGAAGAGACGCTTGTTGGAAGTGTCGCAACTGGTCGGAGCAAGACAGCTCCTTGCAGATGGTTGAGACCCGTAGCTCAGCAAATCAAGATGATCCAATGGACCCCACTTTGCCACCACCCCCACCTCCTCCAGCATCAACCTCAGACCAAAGCCTGGGGCAGTTCATGGCAGCTCAAGCTCAGTTGATGAGTGCCATGATGTAGAACATGAATCAGATGATGGCTCAACAAAGTCAAATAGCTGCTGCTCTCCTTGCCATGATGAACCAGAACAACCAGACAGTTGCCATGCAGCCTTCAACTCCAGTGTTTTCTCAGTCAAGGCTAGTGGATTTCTTGAGGACCTAACCTCCAACATTCTCCAGCTCCCCCGAGCCTTTGGATGCTGATGACTGGTTACGCTCGACTGACAAGAAGCTCGTCATTGCTCAATGCAACGACCGTGGCGAGTTTTGTATCTGACACATCAACTTGAAGGCCCAATGATGAGAGTGGTGGGAGAATTTTTGTGCCGCCCATGCAGACCACCAAAGTATCACATGGACCGAGTTTTCAGAAGCTTTTCGTCATTCTCATGTTCTGGATGGGATGGTTGAAATGAAGAAGAACGAGTTCCGTGAGCTGAGTCAAGGGAGCTTGTCAGTGGGTGAATACCTCAACAAATTCACTCAATTGGCACGTTATGCTCCAGAGGATGTTGCCACCGATGATGCCAAGCAGAAGAAGTTTAAGCGAGGACTCAACCCCAGTCTGAAGGTTCAGGTCATTGGTAATGACTATGTAGATTTTCAGCATCTTGTGAACAAGGCCATGCAGATTGAAGAATCCCGTAGAGAGCTTTCAGAATCATTCAAGAGAAAGATGTCACAACCCAGAATGTTTGCCCAATATCAGCCTGGTACTTTTGGGACCTCTGCAGCAGCGCCCCATTCAATTGCTCAAGAATTCGACAACAGCCAACAGCTGAAGAGTAGCAAGCTTGCTGAAGGTACCTAGTGCTTCAACTGCCGACAGTGGGGTCATTTTGCCAAGCACTACCCTCAACGTCATTAGTGGAAGCAAGCCCCTTCCCAAGCTTCAAGGCAAGCCATCAAACCTCCAGGTTTTGCTGCAAAGGGGCAAGTGAACCACGTCGCTGTGGAGCAGGCCCAACCGGTTCAGGACCTCTTCCCTGGTAAGTTTTGGTTAGTGGCGGTTTTGTCTCACTCAAAGAGAGTTGGAGGAGTGAGCAAAACCCGTGTTCCCCAACCTATTCCTTAGTCAACCCGAATCTCGGGGTCGAGATTCCCTTTAAGGGGTGTAGGTTGTAACGTCCCGTTTGTCTAGAGTTCTTGAAGTTTTCAAAATAAAAAGAACCATTTGATTTTGTTGAGAGTTCAAAGCTTAACTTGAGATTTTAAAAGAGCTTTAATTGACTAAATCAAACTTCAACTAAATCAGTTCGGTTTCTTCTGGAGTTTGTTGTAGTTTTCCTTTTCTCTTTTTGCTCTGTTAGCCTTTCAGCTTGGCTTCTCCCTTCTAGGACCTCTTTTGTGTCTAGACCTCTCTCTCTCGGTCGTGACCTCCTTTGTGTTGGGCCTCCCCATGCTCAGACCCCTTTGTTGGTCTAAGACCTCCCTTTTTGGTTTTAGACTAGTTCGGGTTCGTATTTCAGACCTCTTTGATCTCTGGACCTTTCCTTGTATCTTTTGTTTGGACTTCCTCTAGTCCAGACCTCCTCTTTGTTGGTTTGAATCTCTTTGTGTTTAGACCTCCTCTTTGGTCTAAACTTTCTTCTCTGTCTAGATCTCCTTCAGTCTAAACCTCTTTCTCTGTTAGGACCTCCCCTTTGAAGATCTTAACCGTTCAGACCTCCCCTTTGTTAGATCTGACCGTTAGGACCTCCCCTTTGGAGATCTTAACCGTCTAGACCTCCCCTTTGTTAGATATAACTGTTAGGACCTCCCCTTTGGAGATCTTAACCGTCCAGACCTTCCCTTTGTTAGATCTGACCGTTAGGACCTCCCCTTTGGAGATCTTAACCGTCTAGACCTCCTCTTTGTTAGATCTGACCGTTAGGACCTCCCCTTTGGAGATCTTAACCGTCCAGACCTCCCCTTTGTTAGATCTGACCGTTAGGACCTCCCCTTTGGAGATCTTAATCGTCCAGACCTCCCCTTTGTTAGATCTGACCGTTAGGACCTCCCCTATGGAGATCTTAACCGTTCAGACCTCCCCTCTGTTAGATCTGACCGTTAGGACCTCCCCTTTGGAGATCTTAACCGTCCAGACCTCTCCTTTATTAGATCGACCGTTAGGACCTCCCTTTGGAGATCTTAACCGTCGGACCTCCCCTTTGTTAGATCTCGACCGTTATGACCTCCCTTTGGAGATCTTAACCGTCTGCACTCTCCCTTTGTTAGATCTGACCATTATGACCTCCCCTTTGGAGATCTTAACCGTCCAGACCTCCCCTTTGTTAGATCTGACCGTTAGGACCTCCCTTTTGTAGATTTTAACCGTTCAGACCTCCCCTTTGTGGATCTGACCGTCAAGACCTCCCATTTTTGGATCTGACCGTCAGGACCTCCCCTTTGTGGATCTGACCGTCAGGACCACCCCTTTGTGGATCTGACCCTCAAGACCTCCCCGTTGTTGTGTCTTTTAGACCTCTTGTCCATAGGACCTCCTCGTGGTTGTGTCTTTTGGACCTCATGTCCATAGGATCTTTCTCGTTGTGTGTCTTTTGGACCTCATTGCCCTCAGGGCCTCCTCGAATTCGTTCACTCCTTGTAGTCTGGACCTCCTCCGAGGTCCAGAACCCTTCTGTGGTTTAGATCTCCTTCGAGGTCTAGGTCCCTTTGTGTTTAGACCTCCTTGCAGGTCTAGACTTCTCCTTGTGTTTAGACCTCCTTTAAGGTTTAGATCCCCTTGTGGTTTAGACCTCCCCGTTGGTCTAGACCTCCCCTTTGGGTTTAAACCTTTGTTGGTTTGGACCTCTCTGTTGGTTCTTTGTTTGGCTCTAGACCCCCCTGTCTCCAGGACCTCCTTCCCGCAGGACCTCCCTGCCTTGGGCCTCCTTGCCCTTAGGACCTGCCCGTGGTCTTTTTTCGAAGGCCACCCTGGCGATCGAGACCTCCCTCGTGGGTCACGACCTCCTTTATTGACTTCCCCTTGACCTTCATAGGACCTTTTCCTATTTGTAGCCAGTAACCTTGTCACTCTTGTTTGTACCCTGCGCACCTTTTTTCTATCTTTTTTCACATCCTTGCCATTGCAAAAGTGTGCGCCCTTTTATTGTTGTCACCTCCTCCTTGACCTTTTGTCTCCTCCCGTACCTGCTCTAGTCCTTTTTGATACTTGTTGGCAGTGTACATTTGTACCAATACCTTGAACCTGATCACTCCTTTTGGTGGCGTTCCTATTCACCTTTTCCTTTATATGGAGCACCACAGAGCGACCACTGCCTCCTTGTTTTTCACTCAACCTCCTCCCCCTCTCCATCTCAGTTCTAGAGAGCTCTCTTAGCTCCTCTGGTTGGACCTCCCCCCCCTGTCGGACCTCCCTTTCCAGTGGACCTCTTCCCTTTTTGGTTCTAGCCTAGTTCTTTTTGGTTTCTTTTTGGGTTGCTTTATTTATTTGTTTTCTTTGCATCGTGTAGATTCCGTTGGTGCGGAGGAGTTTGAAGATCCAGCGGCCTTCTCAGAAGCTCAGCAGCTTGCCACTGAAGGCAAGTCGTGGTCCTTGATCATTTTGAACCCACCTTTACAAAAAATACTTTGATTTGTTATAAACCTACATGGCTATTTGTATAAAATGGTTTGGGCTCTAGTTAAATACTCACCTGTTTTATGCCTCCTTGTTTCTTTAGCAATCCATATGTTGACATATTTCCTTGAACACCTTAGGATGGGTACTGTTAGTTGGTTTCATATTGCTAGTGTCAACATGGGTATCGTGCTTGCTTAGCCATGCTACAGTAGACGCTGGTCTCCTCATGAATCAATATTGCTAAACTTGACTAATTAAATTATGGAACTATGGCTGGTGCCACTGCTGTGCAACTATGGTTGGAGCCCAGTTGTGTTGCTTGTGGTCGAAGCCACCTTTGTTAAAATTTGCAGTGCCGGGACCAGGGTGGTCTTTGGCCAGGTGAAACCCCAAAACTGTTTTATGCTCGGGCAAGTTGGTAAGGTGCGAGTAGTGGGTGCTCCATGAGTTGTTGCTATGGAGTCACTTGGGTGCTCCATGAGTTGTTGCTATGGAGTCACCTGGGTGTCCCAGAGTTGGTGCTATGGGGTCACATTGGGTTGAGGATAGCCTTGCCTGAACAGTCAATTAAGGACTGAACCTTGGAAGCCATTGATCTGGGCCATACCATGCAACCACATGTCCATTATGGGGTGGACCGGGTGCAATAACTAGAGATGTTATGATTTGGTTCTATTGTGGTGGAACGTTGGCGCGCTGGCGCAAGAGGGGGCACGAATCCGGTGGAGGTTGCAGCCCAACAGGAAGCGAAACCTCAGCGGGCAGAACTGAGTCGGGACAGACCTTTGTAAAAACCCGGTGGTGGTCTCTACTTGATTCACATGTCTAAGGTAACGTGTGTCATATCAAGCAACTACCACTTGTGGGTAAAGTTGTACACCTCTGCAGAGTAAATCTATCCGAATAGCCGCGTCCTCGGTTATGGACACGCCCGAAGATTTCAAATGAGGGTTAGACGTTTCTTCAAAAGAGGTCTTGTGAACCCTAGAAGTGGTCCACGGTTGATTGTGGGAATCGGCGAGTGCTCTGGGTGGCTCCGACGTACTCGTGATGACCACGGTTGTCCGTGGAGGTCTAGGGGTGGTCTTGTAGAGCTCTGGAGTGGGTGCTAACCATACAGCTCACCTTGTCAAGCTGTGCATGAATATTACTTGCGTACATTGTCCCCATGGCTTGCTGAGTACATTCATAGTACTCATTGGCTTGCGCCCTCGGTTTTAACCAGCAGAGTTGGGAGATCCAGGAGGTCTTGTGCTCTCAGAAGGGGAGCTCTTTGAAGACCCTGCGCACTAGGACGTCCTCCACTTGGTAGTCTGTGGGCTAGCCAAATGGACCACAGAATTGTTTTGTCTTCCATTTGTCTTTGTTGTTCTTTTTCTTTGTTAGCCTTGAGAGGCACCCTGTACAAACCTTGACCTTAAGGTCCCTTGTTAATATATGTGTTAATTTATGCGCTTCATCTTTGTTCCTGTTGTATGGATTTGATTACACTAATGTGGAGTCTGTGCGAGCTAGCCAATCTGATCCTGTGACTAGCTCGGTGTGCACAGGGCCAAGACCCTCAGGAGGTCTTTGAGATCTCTTGGGAGGTCCTGGCGGACCTCCCTTCGGAACGTACCGGGCGGTACTACCATTCCTCTATGCGGTAGTACCGAAGCAAAAAAAAAAAAACCGGGCGGTATATTCCGAGGGAGTTCCTCACACCGGATTAGCCCTCTGAAGTCTCAAGCACATTCAATGCTCTCGTATATTGGTCATGATGACACGACCAAAGATTCCAAGGAGGGTAAGTCCTAAAAGATTCCGGCCGGTTTGTGTATCTTGGCCGATTACTTTTATAACCCTAAAGTCTCTCGTTTATTCTTGTAGCTATTTATCCTGATGAGATTAGAAGCCATATCAAAATGATCTGCACTGGGGAGCCTTGCAACAAGGCTGATTTTCCTCGGATTTTAACGGTTGTCTTTGCAAAAGAGAGAGCTAAAAGGCTTAAGGTAAAAATATCAACTACCTTTCATCATTTGTATGTTTTTCGATCGGTTTACCGTAAATCCTCTTTGATGTGCAGTCGATCAGATTGAGGATCAATGAGGCCACCGAGAGTTGTGAGCCGATTGACGCTCCGACCACTCCTACGATCATTCGAGATGGTGGTCTCGTAATCGAATAGAAATGTATGTTATAGATAAAGGATATTTTCGTCACCTAACTGACTTTGATTGTTAATTAAGCGGTTGTTGTGGACTCCAATGTGGTAGCTGATGGCTTATCAGTTGCTACTAGAGTAACTGTTCTAGAGGTCGACGAATCCACACCTTCCTACCCGATGGTCAAGGATCTTGTTCTCGATCAACTGGTCGAGAATATTTCTTCTGATATCCAATCAGAGGACGTGAGGGGTCTAACCAGACCTACTGGTTCAGGACTGGTGAAGTTGGTTGAGCAGAAGAAAAGGAATATGAGTGCGACGGACTTTGCTTCAGTGCACTTCAAACTAAAGACCAAGAAAACGATCAAGTACGTATACATGAAAAATAAACTTATGTAAGTACTTACCTCTGATGTTTTAGAGTCTTAAGCTTCCTTTTTTCTTTCTTTGTAGATCCTCTAGTGTTCTGGTCGCTTTCGACCAGAGCACTCCTCAGGAGAAGGCTCCCGAAGAAAAAGAGGTCGATCCAGCCCCCGAGCAAGTGGCAGTGCCAGCGCCTACTCAAGAACTCGTGGCGGCTCCAACCCCACCTATGGAGGTGGAGGTTTCTGAGAAATCTCAGCAAGTTTGGACCCCTGTGGAAATTCTCCTCTCTGTGTCGCCTTTCCTCATCGCCCCCAGATCTTCAATGATGAAGATCTTGATGAGGCTTGGGGAAGGACTTCAGACCGTCAAGCAGAGACGAGTCCCGTCTTTATTTTTGCCGAATATAACAATATGGTAATCCAGATAAGCTTCCACGACCACTTTTAATAGCCTTTCCTTTAAACTTTATTAAAAATTTTAAGAAGTATGCTATTTTGTAGCATTTGGTGGAAAATTTCGCTGTGGTCGGAGGACTGACCCAGCAAACAAAGCTCTTCAAGGATAAGAACTCCGAATTAGAAAGTAAATACCCTCTTAGTGTCTTTCTCTCTCTTTTCTACCATTTGGCTCTTTTTTTGTTAACCAAATTTCTCCTTTTATCGTGTTTGATAGATTCGGAGAAACTTAAAGAAGAAGTTATGGCTAAGGAAGCCATAATAGCCAAGCTTAAAAAAATACCAAAATAAGGACCAGTTGATTGAATACGTCACGATCAGGCACAAAGATGTCCTTAAGACTATCGAGAAGAAGAGCGAAGGTAACTAGTTGTAGACTTAACCAGGGTACTACCTTTTTATAGTTGTATGTACTCATTCTTTGGTCTACTCATTGTAACGTCCCAAAATTTAGCTTTTCAAAATTCTTTTGAGTAGTGTAAGTCCCTGGAAAATTTCACCAATTTTATTTGATTTAATAAAGATTAATTGGGAATTTTCCTAAATTAAACATATTTAATTTGATTAAAGTAAACAACAATTAAATAAAAACTTGTGTTATTTGGCTTTCTTGTGTTCCAAGGAATTTTCTGGTATTTTTTTGATTTTTTTTTCCAGATTTGTTTGCTATTTATTTGAGCTTATTTGGATTTTCAGCTTTTATGAAATTCCTAATTCGGTTCATATTCCAATTTCCTTCGTGGGCCGAATTGGATTGGCCCACTCAACCCTTTCTCCCCTTCAGCCCGATTCCATTCCAGCCCAGCTCAGCTAGCCACCCAGCCAAACCCTAGCACTGCCTCTCTCTGCGGGCCCACCTAGTAGCCGCGCCATCACCCAGCCCCCACACGCATGTGCGACATGGACACGCCGCCGCCACCCTTGGCGTCTATGCCGAACCCTAGGCCGCCTCCTATGGCACTATAAATAGCAGCCCCTGTGCGCAGCGCGTTTGCCTCGTCGCACCGCCTTCGTGCCCTAGGTCACCTCCGCCGAGGAGCCCCCGTGCGCCGCCAATCGTCGTCACCAAGTCCTTCTTCTCCAAAGATGGTGCCATGCTCCTTCTCGTTGTTTCTTCGCCGTGGAAGCCTCCCGAGCCACCGAACGTGCGTCATCGGATTCACCTAGCCCCCATCTTCACGTTGCTTCAACTCACCGAAGCTCGCGTGCCCTACATCTCCGGCGCCTACTCCGTCTTCTCTGTCTCCGGCCACCCGGAACGTCTTCGTCGCATCCCCATTGATTCAGTGAGTCCCTTCAAATTTCGATCACGTCACCGTGTGCCTAGTCTCCAGATCTATCCACACCGCTCTTCAATTTCAGGTTTCACGCTTTGAGCACCGAGTTCCCTCCCTCTCTTTCAACTCCGGCCGCCGCCCCTTCACAAATCAATTGCCCCTCCTCCGGCAATCTCCTCAGCGCCTGGACCCTGCCATCTTGCTCCCTGAGCCGTGTCCTATCCAATGCTCTCATCCACTTCCCCAAAACCCCACTGTAGCTCAGTGCCGATGAGTAACCCGTCGGCTCCGCCGCTTCTTGGTTCACCGCCGGTGATTGCCGTGGTTGTTTGTCGCCGCAACCGTGTCACCATGAACACGTCGTCATCTTCATTCTGCTTTGCTACTCCGTTGCCTCTGCCGTCCACCACAACGCCGGCGAGCCATCGAGGCCGAGCGCCACAGTGCCTGTGCCGTTGCCATGCCACGTCAGCATGCCGCGCTTGCCCACATCATTGTCACCTTGCACCATGTCACTGCCACATCCCAACTTTGTCCTCTGTGGCAGCCACCTAAGCGCCATTTGTGTACCACCTAACTCTAACCCAAAACTGAAACAGGATGAATATGGTTCACCGTGAACCAAGTTTATGATTAGTGGACCCCGCGTGTTAGTGCACCGTTCTATGGACCCCATCCTCTGTGAACCCAAGCTCTACTCCGTGGACATGGTCTATGGACCAATGGGCCACTTGTCATTCACTTTTCATTTTTCAGAAATTCATTTAATTTCTGAAATTCAATTATTTAGTAGGTCCCACATGTCAGTCACTCAACCATTTTCTAATATTTTCAGAATAGGATATTCTGTGAATATTCTGTAGACCCCACATGTCAGTTTTCTCTCTCCCTTTTCTTTTTCATCATTTCATGTGAATTTTAATCTTCTGAAAGCTCGTTCTTTCTCATACGAACTCCGATTGAACCCATTCAAGTTTCTAAATTCATCTAAATTCAATATCTATTTTTCAGTACCATTCAATTTCAATTGGAGTTTGTTTGATTTGTCTTTTTGAATTTTGTTTGTTTTGTGTTTTCTTTCTCGTTAGACGTTGAAGTCCCGGAATTGTTCGAAGGAGCTAAAGGTCAAGAAAGTGGAAGATCGAAGATAAAATAAGATGATCATTGTTATAGCAAGGCAAGTTGTACATTTCATCATGTTCAACCCAGTTTTCCAAAATTAGTTTGATTCAAGTTATTGTATTTTACTTTAAAGTATTTAATTAAATTCTTTTGGGTTTAGTTAGTAATCCAATTTGTTTATATCCACCTTGTCTATTCTATCATCATGATATTTTGTCACCCCAGATTGGTTTATTATTTAGTTGGTATTACCGTAGCACTAACATGGGTTGGTTAGATACGAGTAGATTGCTTAGCCATGCCACGAGTCACACATATCATTTAAGTTGCAATTATAAATTTGACTAAGTGACTATGGAACTTTGTGTAAAACTATGTGCTATGTGTTATTACTTTGTGATAGCATGTGTTGCACTTAACCAATAGGGTGGGAAAAAAATTAGACTAAGACAAGTGGTGAATACTAAGTGATATGGTGGAGCTTTGTGAATGAGAACGATAATCTTTGTGGCATAGTTAGAAATTGGATGTCTTGCCTTGGTCAATTAAGGACTTAACTTTGTGCATCATTGAACTGGGCCTTTCGTACAACTACATGCCTGATAGGACGGGCCTAACTTAGTAAGTTATAAAATCTCAGCATTGACTACTCAGGTTGTAGATTAGGTGCTCAGTGATGGGTGGAGGTGCGAACTACTAGGTAGTCACATCGCGGGATGGTTCGCCGTTCTCTACCCAACGGTGTGTGTCAGACTAACTTTCTTAGTGGGTTGGTACGACGGTAAAGCACATTGGAAGTGTCAATTGTTAAGATAAAGTTTCGGAAAGGTTTTGTTGTGATCAGCTCTGATCTAGTTGATTGCATCTTGTGGGTAAAGTGTACAATCTCTGCAAATTGTTAAATAATCTATTCGAATAGCCATGTCTGCGGTCATGGACATGCTCGGGGATTTCACACGAGGGGTAGATTTTCATAAAACCAATTGGGAAGGGACAGCTGTGTGATTTAATTCATGTGGCTGTGTGAAAAGAATTTGATTAGGCTTTGTGTCCTTTGTGAAAACAATTGTTAAACTATTATTGTTTATTTGTTTTGAATTATGCTTTCAATCTATTATTTGTATTCAATCGCAAATGTTGCATTTCTGCAAAAAAAAAAACACAGAAGTCATTTCCTTTGGAATAAGCCATCATCTACAAATTGCATTTTGTGGTATGACTTGCGAGTACGGTTGTGTACTCATGCTTGCTATAATCAACCAACAGAAGTGGAGGAATCGTCAGTCAACAAGGTCTACTTCAAGGATCGTGGAGAACTAGGTTGCGCTACCATAGCCGATTGCCTGTGGGCATATGGATGGGCTTCACCGAAGTTATTCCGTTACTTTTCGCTGCAGCTTAATGTAATTATTCACCTTCTAAGGCATTAATTGTAAGCTTTGACCTTAAGGTTGTTACTCTGATATTTATTGTTATCTGTCTATTTATTAGTCATCTTTGTATATGAAAATAATATTTCATCGATGTTGCCACTATGTGCACTAGCATGATCTTGAACTAGTGCAGTATACACAAAGGGTCCAAAATTGTATTTTTTGGTCACGACACTCGTGCTCTTCGATGTGGGATTAGGAACGCAACCGCCCAACTGAGGAGATCCCATGGAAAAGATCAACTTCTTTGGCCAACAACTCGAGGGCCTCAGGAGCGTGCTCAAGACTACTTGGGAGAACCATGCGCAAATTTTGTTTAAAGCTGTAAAAAATGGAGTCAGTTTTTCTTTGGCAAAGCTGAAGGCCTCCAACCCTACCATAAATCTCCAAGCTGTTGAGGAAGACTTCAACTGCTCAGGAGATGAAGCAACCAAACTTTTCGAGGAAATGACACCTCTCGGAAACAAGGTCGTGGAAGAAATGGAGGTCGGATCTCTGTCACGCAGTGATCAGTCTGGTGATCCTAAGTAGTAGGCTATTGTAATATAAGAATTATGAATGTAAAAACTTACCTTTCTTTCATCGATAAAGTCTTTCATTTATTCTTTTGACTTTATGAAGTACTCATATATTTCCTAGCCCCCGACTACTTTATAGTAGAAGATCTTCACTAAAGAAGTAGTAAGCCAAGAGTAAGAGTTTAAGTCACGACCATCGTATAAAGTGTGAGCTGATTATGTAACAAAACTGATCGCATTAATACTAGAAAATCAATTATGGTCGGAACTAGTGAATGACTTCGACTAGTTGTAGATCTGTTTTTCATAATTGAAATACCAAACAATACATTGCATGGTCGGAAGATAAAACTTGCCTTGATGAGAAAAAAATTATGCAAGGATGTACGCAATAGTATCCAAACTGGTCGTAATTATTGTTAAGAACTGAAGACATGAAAAACACCTCGCGAGACATGCTCATGCTCAAGTTCTGACTGGTAGCAAAGATCGTAGGAAAAGGACCATCGCTAAAAAGCTCCTTCCAGTGGGCAAGACCACATGCGGAGAGGAGAGATTTCGACTAGGAGGCTTTTCGTGTCCCGACTAGTAGCCAAAACAAGAGTAGAACATAATGTTGAAGTGAAGAAATGTAGTTTCCAAAATCTTAAACAGGGAAATCACTATATGTAGTCGTTTGTGTTATGCTTATTTTACTCGTATGTTTCTTTAATAAAAGAGTGTGGTCGCGTGTGAGAACCATTAACTGAATGGTCACGACTAGGACCCTTATGATATTTGACCTATATGTCTGAGCCATAGAGTAACAAAGATCTTTTAAAAGAATATCGGAGAGAATTTGGTCTTCTCCGTTCATCTAAACAATAATAGTATGCGACCAAAGTAAGGGTACAATCATATAAACAATATCACTCATCGGATAGTAAAAGGAAATGCATCTTTATTTAAAAAATGGAAAAAAATATAAAATACAATTGTACAAAGAACTTACGTAATTGGTCAATATTCTAAGAATTTCACAAAACACACCCGTCGGACATAGCTAGTCATACCGAACTAGGTCGGGTGACTTCAACCACAGTGTATGGACCTTCCCATTTGGCAGAAAGTTTATTGCGATTAGCGTGCTTCTGAATCTTTCATAGAACCAGATCACCTACAGCTAGGCTGCGAGATTGCACCCTACGACAGTGGTACCTTTGCATAGCTTGTTGGTAAATTGCCGATCGTATAAGGGCTTGGTTTTATCATTCTTCAAAGAAATTGATGTCATCGAGTCTTCGTTGTATCTGATCGTTTTCATTGAAACAATCAGTTCGAGCAAAGTCTATCTTCAGTTCTGGAGGAAGCATGGTTTTAACACCGTAAACCAGAAAAAATGGCATTTCACCGGTCGCACGGCTGGTCATGGTTCAAACGGCACATAACACAGAAGGAAGTTCTTGAACTGAAGTTCTTGACTGTTTTGTTAACTGGTCAAATACTCGGCGTTTCATTCCTTGCATTATAATACCATTGGCTCGTTCGACTGCTCCATTGCTCTGCGGATGAGCGACAGAAGCGAAATGTATCTTGATACCTATATCCTCGCAGAATTCTTGAAAATTTTTGGTAGAGAATTGGGTACTATTATTTGTGATTATACGACTGGGTATACCAAATCGTGTGTAACACCCTGATTTTCAGAGCCTTTTTGAAAAAATTTCAAAATAAAAAGAACCATTTAGCTTTGATGTTAATTCGAAGCTTAACCTGAGAATTTCAGAATTTGGAATGTTTAAAATGACTAAGCTAAACTTCAACTAAACCAAAGTTTGGTTCTTTTGATGTACCTCTAGCTCTCTGGAGCTATCTTCCTTTTCTTGATAGGATTTCCTTTCCTCTATCCTATGCTTGGACATTCTTTTATGTCCAGACTGTCTCTCTTGTTTGACCTCTGCTGTGGTCATTTCCTCCTTGTCTTTTTGGGTCTTTCCTCTCCCCTGGGAAACCTCTCTCTATTGAGACCTTTGTTCAGTTTACCCTCCTGGTCCAGCCCCTCCTTTGGGTCAGGACCTTCCTTACTCGCAATTACAGTTTAAACCTCCTCTCAGGTTTAGATTCTTCCTTGTATCTAGACCTCCTTTGAAGACTGGACAATCCTTGCGGTGTTGACATTTTTCTCTTTTGTTTGGACACCCCCTAAGTCTAGACTTTCCTTGGGTTTAGCCCCTTTGTGTACCCAGACTTCCTTACCACTGGGACCCCTCCTGTGGTACGGACCTCTTCTTTGTCTTGACCTCTTTGATATCTGGATCTCTTTTGATCCTAGACCACATTCTTCGGTTGGGCATATTCTTATGCCCAGACCTCCTTCTGGGTTGATCTAGCCAGACCTCCCCTCACATCTTTTGCTTGAGTCTTCCTCTTGCTCACTGGAATGCCCAGTAATTCACTTGAACCTACCTGTGGCCAATTGGACCCTCTTTGCATTCGATTGAACCACCTTTGTGCTCAATTGGACCCCCTTCTGATTTCCCTCTGAGCCGTCAGACCTCCCATGTGAAGGTCTGAACCGTTCAGACCTCTTGTGATCATCATCCAAGGATCCGGACCTCTTTAGGTCTAGATCTCCTAAGTGCTTGGACCTCCCCTGGTCCAGATCTCCTTCTCTGGCTTAGACCTCCTCAGGGTCTAGGTCTCCCTTTTATAACCACTTGAGTTCCTTCTATGCTCTTGTGAACCTCTTGGTGATCACTTGGACTCCTTTTCGCATACGATCCTTGTAGCCTTCTCTTTGGAAAGGTCCTTCTAGTGCAATCCGTATTACCACCCCAATTCACGGTAATACCATTCTTTAGGACCTCCTTCCCATTCGTTCGGACCTCTCCATACCCATTTGAACCCCTTGGTACTTTCCCTTGACCGCCAAGACCTCCTCTGATCTCATTTTAACTGCCAATCTTATAACATCCTGGTTTTCTAAGTTCTTTTAAAATGTGTAAAATGAATTAAAACTATTTACTTTAATGAGAATTCAAAGTTGGTTCTGTTGGAAGGGTTTGAGTTGTTTATACTTCCTTGCTGGTAAGCTCAGCAATCCTCCTTTAACCTCCCTATTTTGGATATGTAGGTTTAGACCCGCTCTGTGGCCTAGACCTCCCCTGTGGTTCTTGAGGTTAGATCTCCCTTGTGGCTCAGACCTTTTCGCACATGGACGCATCTTTGAGTCCAGGCCTTTCTCTTTGAGTTTGATTACTTTGAAACTCTTTGTTGGTTTGAATCTCTTCGGATCAGACCTCTTTTCTGTTCAGACTTCTCTTAAGTCAAGACCCCTTGTTGCCTGGGCACGTTCCTTATGCCCAGTCCTCTTTTCAGCCAGGACATCATGGTAATTCATTGGGTCCCTTGTGTGCCTTGGAACCTCTTGAGTTCATTTGAACCATTTTGACGTTACTCTTGGCCGAAGGGACCTCCCTCGGGTGGAATTCCTCTGGAACCCCTCCGCCTAGACCTCCCTTTTGTTTGAATCCAACGGTCTGGACCTCTCCTCACTTCCGATCCAAAGGCCCAGACCCCCCCTGCACGTTTGATCTTGGCTGTTGGACCTCCCTCTCGGAGATCCAACCGCCCGGACCTCAACTTGCCTTTAATCGCAACCACGGGACCTCTTTGTAGTTCTCTGGACCTCCTGTCCAAGACCTCTCCGTGGCCTATTAAATCTGGCCCTGGACTTCCTCACCCTACCTCCCTTGAAGAGATCCTAACCGTCAGGACCTCCTGTTGTTGATCCTGACCGTCAGGACCTCCCCATGTCCAGACCTCCTCTGCATGACTGGACCTCCTCCATCTTTAGACCTCCCTGTCCTTTGGGCCTAGGACCTCCTAAGCCTCTCGGACCTCCTCAAAGACCTCCTCTGCGGGGCAAGACCTCCCCTCTTGACCCGACTGTTTCTAAGTTGACTGGCCCCACTTGCCAGACTCGACCATTCCCATTTCCTCCGCCACGTTAATATCTTGGGCTTTTAATGCATGTCTTGTCACATTAAATACATCCATATACGTGGCGTTTACTCTGAATTTGGTCACTTAACCGTACTCTGACATCCTTCTTTGTTCCTTCCCATAGCAACATACATTGTCCTTCCTCGTACCTTTTACCCAGGGTGGTAGTGACACCTACCCTGCCACTCACCTACCTTTGACCCATTTCTATACTTATCCTTGGTACGCATGCTTCTAGTTTTCTTCACCCACTTTGACTATAATCAGTCCAGGGGACTCTGCCATATTATCTTCTTCACATTCATCATCTTGGCTCTCGTTCAGTGGCTCCCAGGGAAGACCTTGTTGCCCACGACCTCCCCTCCATCCACTGTTCCTTCTTGTCCCTGGTAAGTCCTTTGGAAATCTACTCCACTCTTAATTCTTGCCCCTGTATTGAGTTGGTTGTGTCCTTCTCAGGACCTCCCCTTGTGGGCTCCTTTTGGATGTCTATGGCGTTTATTTGAGGAGCTCCTCCCTGGTCTCTGTGCAAGAACCATCTCTCGGGACCTCCTGTTCTATTGCTGAAACCACTCTTTTGGGGTCTTTTGCTAAGGACCACCCTCCTCTGGTAAGCTTAGACCTCCTCCAAAAGAACCTATTCTAAGTCTGATACTCTTACATTAATTGGGTTTTGAGGTTCCTTTGGAGTTTTTTTTTGGTTCTTTGCTTGAGTCTCTGTTGGTTCTTTGTTTGGAGTTTGGCCTGAATATGTTCTTTTGACCGTATAGATCTTGGCGTTTCGAGAGCCGAGTGTGAGAGAGAGTAGATCCCTAAGCTATCAAGCAAAAGGCAAGTTACACTCTTGATCATATTACACCTAATAATTCAATTTATTTATGTTCAGTTTTAAAGTATTATGCATGCCTATTTCCTTTGTATGGCCACTGTTGACTTTGGACTGAACTTATTGTCACCTTTAGATCAAACACAGGTCATGCAATAGTGTGAGCCAAGACCATTTAAAAAAAAACATATGCTTAGTCATGCTTAGACCAAAAGTATTGATTTGGGAAAATCTTTACCATCATAACCAAACACTTGTTTTAAATGTTTTGGCCATGACATTGGGGTGTCATGGATGTATGGAAATATTCTTTGGGAAGCGAGAAAAGGAAAAAAAAAATGGATTTGGACTTGGGCGAAATGGTTGGCTTGGTGGTGCAAGGTTTGTGCATGGACTCTATCTGGAAAGGTGGAGGTCGGGGTATGTGATTGTCGCCAAGTCGGTTGAGGACCGGTCTTTGGCGACCAATACCATGCCTATAATGGGCTATGCCACAATCGTGCAACCACATGTCTCGGTGTGGGGCGTGGGACTGGTGAGTAATTTGCAAAGTTCTACCATAAGCGGCTCCATTGGAGGTGTGGGAGGTCTTATATGGCCAATGGTCTATTATAACCTCTTTCTCCCCCTTGGTGCAAGAGGGGCTTTCCACCGGATTCTTGTCCATAGGAGAGTGAAACCTTAGCAAGGAAAGGCGTGGTGGAACAATGCATTGTAAAGGCCTTGTCATTAACTCTAGACCTCTTACCTTGGCGGTGAGAGGTGGCACTTTCAAGATGCCAAACAAACTAGAGGATTCATGTCGTGTGGGTAAAGTGCACAACCTCTGCGAGTTAAATCTATTCAATAGCCGTGTCATGGTCATGGGCGTCTTGGCAAAGGCTACTCGAGTTAGATGTTGGTTTTGGGATTTTCGAAATGTTTACTAAAAGCTGTTTGGGATTGCTATCCCATGGGTTGGGCGAGGAGCCTTGTGACGAAGGGTATCCTTCACCACTTGTGATGAATGAATATCCAGCTGAAAACAGATTTACTAAATGAATTTTATTTACTATATGATGCTTTGGAACTTATCTTGGTAATTGGAAATAAACATGGCTTTACACAAATTAACCATAATAAGCTTTCCATTGTGATATCCATTTATGCATGTCATTTTGTTATCTGACGGGTGTAACTTGCGAGCACGGTTGTTGTGCTCACTCTTGCTTGATGCTGTCTTTAGCAGGTTATGGAAGCTTTGGGTGACCAGTTTTGTGGACCAAGTGGTCCTGATCGACTAGGATTGCGCCCTCCAGCCGGTTGCCTGTGGTGTATCGGGTGGCCCATGTGTTTACCTTTACTATGTTTTGCCTACTGGCTTGTAAGCCCTCTTGTAAACAATCCCTTTGATTATTAATAAAGCTTATGTTGTTGCTATGTTGCCACTATTGTTGCCGTGAAGAGCTAGCCATGATCCTTGGGACTAGCTCAGTTCACATAGAGGACCTTGGAGAGCTCCCAGTCCTCCACGTTCACTCAATGGCTGGGTCGTGTGTGGTTCGGTGGTGGCCTCAGTCCTCCGACCTCCTCTGGGTGGTCATGGTGGACTTGAGATGCCCACGGACCTCCACGAACACCCTTGGTTTGGCCGTGGCAGGCTCTCGGGTGCTCCCTGGCTCCAAGACTCTCTCGGGTCATGTTCTCCTGGACCTCCAGGAGGTCCTGCTGGACCTCCTGGGAGGTCCTGATGGACTTTCCAGAAGGTCTTGGAGGACCTCTCGGGTGCCCTAGAGTTGGGTCGTTACATCGTGTGATCATGTTTTTTTTTGTGAGGAACCTCTTAGTAGCTTCAGTTGTTGTTTTCACAACTGGCTCAGCTTCTAGCCATTTTATAAACGTGCCAATCATGAAGAAAAGGAATTTGAAACCCCCCCCAGTGCTCTTGGGAAAGGTCCCAGAATCTCTAGCCCCTAGGTTGCAAAAGGCCAAGAAAGAGGTATGGTTTACAAAGCTTGTGCCGGCTAATGTACTTGTCGACTATGAAATTGAAATTGTATGCATTTCATCATGAGCTCTTTTGCATCATGAAGGGCAGTTGGCCAGTAATATCCTTACCTGAAATCTTTACCGACCAGTGTTCGGTAAGAATGATGTGCTCCACAAACTCCTCCTTGAATGTTGGATAGCAATTTAATATCATCCATTTGAGATATGCATCTCATCAACACTCTGTGAGATCCTCGTTTATACAAGGTACTTTCGATCAGAGTGTATGATTTAGCTTTTCGAGCTATACGATTAGTCTCTACATCATCTTTAGGAATAATATCATGCTGAAGATAATTGGAGATCAACGTCATCTAATCTCTATCGTTATCGTGCTGTACGACCTATGGAGCATCCCTGTTCGCAGGATCGATTTGTACGACCTCTAGTGAAACATCTATGTTCTCTGAAAAGCTCGACCACCGAGGGTGAATCGAGTTGCTCGAGAAAAAACTTTGGACGGGACAGGTGACCTTGTGGAGGCCATCCGTGCCATCTGGTCTACTAGAAAGTTTTCCTTTCTAGGAATGTGTTGGATCTGAAAATCGAAGAAGTGCTTTTCAAGTTTCCGTACTTTCGTTAGATAATATGACATCTTGGTACTTGAGAGTTGATACTCTTTCCCGACTTGATTCACTACTAGTTGAGAATTGTCTTTCACTAGTAATCTACGAATACCGAACACACGAGCTACTGGGGAGTCCTGCCAGTAAATCTTCATATTCTACTATATTGTTTGCAACAGAAAAGTTTAGCTGGATGGCGTACTTGATGTGTTAGCTAGTAGGGGATATCAAGACAACTCTAGCCCTCGAGCCTTTGAGTATCAAGGAACTGTCAAAGTACATTGTCCACTCGTCGTGGTGTTCTTACTCGGGCCCTTGGGAGGGTTCAGGGTTTGTCCACTCAACAATGAATTCAGCTATTACCTGTGACTTGATTGCTATTTATGAGATGAAATAGAGGTCAAACGCCCCAAGCTCGATCGCCCATTTTGCTATTCGTCCTGATGATTCCTTGTTTCCGAGGACTTGACCTAGGGGATATCCGGTTGGAACGACCACTCTGTGGGCCTGAAAGTAATGGCTTAGTTTCCTTGAAGCCATAAGGAGACCATAGAGAAACTTTTGTACCTATGGATATCATTCCTTTGGTCCATGCAAGACTTTACTTACATAATATACCGATCGTTGAACATTTTCACATTCTACGACTGGTACACCACTGATTGTTTATGGCGTTGCAGCCACGTAAATCAGCAATATTTCTCCCGATCTTGGAGATACTAGGATCGGTGTACTCGTAAGGTACTTCTTATGGTCTTAAAAGGCGTCGTTTGCCTCTTTAGTCCACTCGAAACTTCCATGTTTCCGAAGAAGTTTGAAGAAATGGAGTCCTTTTTCACCTAACCGAGCTATGAAACGACTTAGCGCTACCATACAACCTGTTAGTTTTTAGACTTCGTTCTTTGTGGTTGGAGAGCGCATCTAATCAATGGTCGTAGTCTTTGCTGGGTTTGCTTCAATCCATCTAGCCGAAACTAGAAATCCAAGAAGTTTTCCCCAAAAACTCCAAACACACACTTCTCTGTATTTAACATAAGGTTATGTCTTCTTAAGTTATCAGAAATATGGTCGCCAGCGTTGATGCTTTTCACGACCAAGTCATCAATGTAGACTTCTAGATTTCGATCTATTTGAGGATTAAAGGTTTTTTTGCAACAATCTCTGGAAAGTTGCACCAACGTTTTTGAGACCAAATTGCATTTTAACATAGCAGTAAGTGCTATATGGGGTGATGAAGGAAGTTTTCTCTTCATCATCTTTACTCATATTAATCTGGTGGTACCCTGAGTATGCATCTAAAAAACTTAACAACTCACATCCGAAAGTAGAGTCCACAAGTTGATCAATGCATGGAGGGGGAAAGTCATCCTTTGGACAAGCTTTATTAAGATCTGTGAATTCAATACACATTCACCATTTTTCATTCCTTTTTCTAACCATTACAGGGTTGGCGGGCCACTCTAGGTGGTTGACTTCATGAATAAATCCAGTCTTGAGGAGCTTGTCGATCTCTAACTGGATTGCCTCCTTTCGATCAGATGTGAAATGTCTTTGCCTCCTTTCGATCAAATGTGAAACGTCTTAGCTTCTTGATGGGTTTTTTATCAGGCTGGAGAGCTAGCCTGTGCTCGATCACCTCCCTAGGGACTCCGGGCATGTCGGACGCCTGCTAGGTGAATACATCCTGGTTTGCTTAGAGGAAGGAGGCGAGCGACTCTTCCTATTTAGGGTCGAGTCCTGCCCCGACCAGTACTTTTAGGACAGACGCATTAGCGTTTCCACACCCAGGCGGTGTGTTGGTGCTTTCCAGAGGAGCGCCTCTACCGAGTGGTACCTCCTTGGTCTGGTCAGAAGGTTTTTGCGTTATCTTTGGCCTCGAGTGCTTGACCTGTATGGTAGAGGGATTAGTTTCCCTAGTCGGAAGTTCATCGACTAGTTCTATGGACTTCCAATCACATGCATAAGCTATTTTTTGATCTCCTCGAACCGTGATGACTCCTTTTGGTATGGGCATTTTTAAAATCTAATAACTATAATGCGTGGCTATCAGGAATTTTGCTAAAGCTGATCGACCGAGGATTCCATTGTATGCAGTTTCGAAATCCACCACATCAAATGGAATTTTTTCTGTTCAGAAGTTGTTGGGTCTTCCGAACGTAACCGGTAGGGACAGCTGTCCAATCGGTTTGGTGGTAGAACCAGGAACTATGCTGTGAAAGGCATATTTCACGGGTTTTACCTTAAACTTGGGAATCTGTATTTCTTCCAATGCTCCCGTAAATAAAATGTTTAAAGAACTATCTCCATCTATTAAAACTCGATTAACTTTACAATTGTTAATAGTAGATTCAACTACGATAGGAAACCTACAGTGGTCGGCGGGATAGGGCGATCTTCTTTCTTTGAAGATTACGGTTTTTCGACCACAGAGCGGCAGCGGTGATCGGAGACTTGGCAAGGTTCACCTCTCGTTCTACGGCCTTCAGATGACATCTCGACTCGTACGAGGAGGATCCACCAAAAATTATATTGACTGTGTGCTGCGGCTCCTAGTACTACATCTCTTCGTCGCCATCTTTGTCCTTCTTGGAGCTTGGTTCTACGAGCTATGTTATGGAAGGGAAGAAACCTTTACCTAAATAGTAATCCTCCAGTTTCTTTTACCTGGCTCAGCAGGTGCGCAGATCATGCCCTGTTGCCTACTGAAGTGGACACCACTTCTTACTTTTCTTGTAATCGCTGGTCGGAGCCTTAGCTTTGTTCCGACCAGTGAAGTCTTTCTTGCTATTGGTAAATTTTTCGGGAATCGCAAGGACTTTCTTGTTGTCGGGCTTTAAAAGCTGGGATGACAGAAGATTATGCGATCTCTTAGATAGAGTTTTGAACCTAAATAAATATCTTGATATATTGTCGAAGAGTTTCATTGGTTTTCTACTTCATTCGATGAAGATCATCCTCCTTCCCAAGACGATCGTACGTCCCTTGAAAGTTGGCGATCAGAGTATCGCAGAGCTACTCCCAAGTGTAGATAGACCCAACCGGTAGGTTGAGCAACCACGACTGGGCAGATCCTTCAAGGACCATGGGCAAGTAATTTGCCATCATATTGTCATTACCATCGGCGGCCTTGATGGCAGTAGAATAAATTTGAAGAAATTTTAATGGGTTCTGAGTCCCATTGAACTTCTCTATGTTGGCTGGTTGGAACCTGTCCAGCCAATGAATAACAGAGACTTCGCCAAAACGCCGCAGCTTTGTAATGGAGTCGTGGCGCCTTGTCTAAAAAGGAGCCAGATTATAGTCAGTTGGGGATTGGTTCCTCGTATTTGCATACCAAGGATCCGGTGTTCCAATATGGTCGTGGATGTTATGATAACATCTTTGACCGCCTGCTTGGTTCAGATGATGCCTAAGATCGCCTGAATCAAGTGGTCGTTCCTCTTGACGAGGAGGAATGGTTGTTGTGAAGAGCCGCCTTCCCTGGTTGGAACCTGCGAGGGGGTCTTGGTGTCGACCGGTTCTTCGCTCAAACATGTTGTCCCCTACAGAGAGAAGAGCCCTGGGACGAAGTTATCGTGTGACTTTGCGAGTTCCTTTGCTCTCGGTACATTTCTGTACGCTGCATGGTGTGTTGGAGGATCTCCGACACCTGACCTGCAAGCTGAGCATATCCTGGAGTTCCTGCTAAAGCAGGATTTGGATTATTCAGAATATCCTGGACTTGTTGTAGGTTTTGTATTATTACCGAAGGTCGTGGAAGATTCCCGCTTGCAGTGAGCATTCGATGAGTTGAGTTTTCCCTTGTAACATCCCAAATACCTAAACAAGTGTTTGCTTCTAATGTAATTAAATGTGTAGAAATTAAAACTTTTTCTCACATCTTGAAAACCCCTAAACTCTCATGTAATTCTTGTCCGAGAGTTGTGTAATCCAAAAACACAAAGCTCTTGTTGACCTTAAGTCAAACTCATTTCCCATTTGTCACAAATCTTGTGCCAAACCATTGGAAATATTTTTCCTTGGTCCTAGAAATGTTGTGGAACCTCTCTGAAAAATATCATGAGTTATAAAACTTGTTTGATAATTTTTGGAGGTAAAACAAATCCTTGAACAGCCTTCATGAATTTCCTGAGAAAAATGCATTGCATAATAACCTCTGAAAATTTTATGTAAGGTTAATCATGATGTCAGCAAGCTCCTGTTAAAATTTCAGAAAATTTGGAGTTCATTTGCTATCTCAATCAATTCTGCGAAATCTCAGCTGTTAAAATTGAATTTAAGAACTTACACTGTTCCTTGGGCTGAACCGCTTTGCAAAGCTGGTCCAACCCAACCTCTTTCACAACCCATCAGAGCTCCCTTCCCACCTTGATGAGGTCGCAGCCGTTGGATTTACAATCTGATTTTTTTATCTTCTCGATCAATTACTCGTTCATTCAATACGGGTTAGTTGTGTTGAGAAGTTGAGCTTTGCTTTTGGTGATCCTTTGCTGTTTTTAGAGTCTTTTAGAAGCTTTTTAAAGTTTAATTACTCGCTGTTTTTGGCTTTTCGATTTGGGCGATATTCTATTCCCTAGTCGTTAGCTTTTGCTTTCTTTAAGGCTTTGTTTTTCGGGTTTAGTTGCTAACCAAATTTCATTGTATGAGGATGGTGGGCCTTTTCGTAGCGGCCAAGGCGAGCAGTACCTGGTCGAGACGAGGAGCTTCCTCCTCCTCCGACCATGGCGAGGTCCTTCTTGAGATAAGCGCAACCGTGCGGATGACGGAGAGTTCTCTTGGATGTCATCGCGCATAACACCACCGACCTTCGGAGCTTGAGGATGCGGGCAAGGAATGCCCATCGGCAGCGTGGAGGACTCGCGGAGTTTCTTCGTACTCAGCCCCTACCTTTTCGGTCGAGGACCCATTGGATCTGAGCGATTGGCCGTCGATGGGCGGAAGCTCCGCATCGCGTAGTGCGAGGAGCACGAGAAGGCGCTGTTTGCATCGCACCGGCTTGAGGTGCGCACTTTGTCATGGTGGGAGAGTTTTCTCGCCATGCAGCCCGTGAACCACACCGTCTCTTGGGAGAAGTTCGTCTTGCCTTCCGTCGATCTCATATCCTGCCGCTTGATGGAAATCAAGAAGCGGGAGTTTCTCAGCAGCTCAAGCAAGGCGTAGCTTCGGTCATGGAGTATGTCTCGAGTTCAACCATCTAGCTCGTTATGCTCCACGAGGATGTGGCCTTGATATGGCTAAGCAAGCCAAGTTGAGGCGTGGCTTGTCGAGGAGCTTAAGGACAAGCTATCCATTGTCGACTTCACGATTTCCGGACCTTGGTGCGACAAGGCCATCGTCGTGAGCATCTTTGCTAGGGAGCTTGTGGATTCCATAGCGTAAGTGGGAAACCCACAAGTCATCTGGGCGATTCCTTCCGTCCCGTTTGAGGCGGTCTCCGGTACCGGTCTCGGTCTTGGCACCCAGGTCACCTGCCCTATCCCTCGTTCATCGCGAGCCGTGTCGATCCGTGCACTGCGAGTCGTGACGGCCCCGCAACCCGGTGCGGGGTCACATGCTTCTTTGCAACGGAAGGGGCATTATGCGAACCAATGCCCTAAGAAGACAGGAGCAGCCCCTCGTCCTAATGGAGGACGCGGGCAAGGAGGTGGTTCTTCTCAGGACCAGAAGATCGTCCTGGCTACCAAAGGCGTGGGTAGTGGTCGCGTCAACATCATCACTACAGAGGAGGCTCAAGAGGCACCCGACGTCGTGCTAGGTACGCTTTCTGTTTACTTTCATCCTGCTACTGTCTTGTTTGATTCAGGAGCATCTCATTCCTTTGTTTCCGAGTCTTTTGCCGCTGTTGGTGAGCTTCTTTTCTCTCCATTGTCAGTCCCGCTACTCATTCGCTCTCCTGGTTCGGAGTTGAGAGCTGAATCTGAGTGTAGGGATGTTCCTATTGAGATCGAAGGAGTAGGATTCTTAGCAAACCTTATCCTTCTCCATTCAGCAAGTCTAGATGTAATTCTTGGCATGGATTGGTTGTCTTAGCACATGGGACAAATCGATTGCGCCAGGAAGCTCATCTATCTGTCTAGTCCCTCCGGCGAGCAGGTTCGCTTTTCGCCGAAGCTGCTAGGTCCGCATCTCTTCGCGCTTGAAGCGAAGCCCGCTCTAGATATTAGCGAAGTCCCAACAGTTTGTGACTTTGTTGATGTCTTTCCTTGAATCTTCCGGGATGCCACCCGTTCGAGACCTCGAGTTTGTCATTGAGTTGGCTCCCGGTACCGCCCCTATCTCAAAGAGGCCTTATCGGATGCCACCGAACAAGTTGGTAGAGTTGAAGAAGCAACTTAATGAGCTTCAAGAGAAGGGTTTCATCCGCCCTAGCTCATCTCCTTGGGGTTGTCCAGCAATCTTCGTAAAGAAGAAGGACGGTACTTTATGATGTGCATTGATTACCGCCCACTTAATGAAGTGACGGTAGAACAAGATCCATTGCCCGCATTGGCGATCTCTTGATCAATTAGCGGAGCTCGAGTTTTCTCAAGATTGATTTGAGAGTGGGATATCATCGAGGTTAAGTATTCGACTGAGGATATTCCCAAAATCTGCGTTCTCTACTACGCTACGGCTTGTGCGAGTACACCGTCATGTCATTAACAACCAATGCTCTGCCTTGTTCATGAACCTCATGAATTCGGTGTTCATGGAGTATTTGGATAAGTTTGTCGTGGTCTTCATCGATGATATCCTTATCTACTCTAAAACGATGAGGAACATGCCGAGCATCTGAAAGGTGTTAGGCAAGCTGCGTGAGCACCAAACAGTCTGTGAAGTTGACAAGTGTGCATTCTGGTTGAAGGAAGTGGCTTTCTTAGGCCATGTTCTTTCAGCGGGAGGCATAGCCGTTGATCCTAGCAAGGTCAGCGATGTTCTTTCATGGAGTCAGCCTACTTCGGTCACCGAAGTGCGGAGTTTTCTTGGTTTAGCGGGATACTATCGTCGCTTTATCGAGAACTTCTCCAAGATCATGGCCGATGTGAGTTGCTCAAGAAGGACAAGAAGTTCTTGTGGTCCGATGCTTGTGAGAAAGCTTCCAAGTACTCAAGAAGCGTTTGACCACGCTCCGTTCTCGTTCTTCCGATATCCGCCGAAGCTTGATATCTATTGCGATGCTTCTCGTCGAGGCCTCGGTTGTGTCCTTATGCAAGAAGGCAAGGTAGTAGCCTATGCATCAAGGCAATTGAGACCTCATGAACTCAACTACCCTACTCATGACTTGGAGTTAGGCTGCTGTGATTCATGCACTTAAGATTTGGCGACATTACCTAATCGTGTCGTTGTGAAGTGTATTCGGATCACAAAAGCTTAAAGTATTGTTCACCCAACCTGACTGAACCTCGGGCAAAGGAGATGGTTGGAGTTGATCAAGGATTATGATATGGGTATTCACTACCATCCGGGCAAGGCTAATGTAGTTGCCGATGCGCTTAATCATAAGCGCATTGCAATGCCTTGTTGCTCAAGGAGCTTGACCCACTCTTCGGAAGAATTTCAGCGTCTCAACTTGAGTTTAGTTGAGCATGGTTCTCTCGCTGCCTTGGTTGTGCAACCAACCTTGGTGGATCGGATCAAGTCCGCTTAGCGATCGGATATTGGGTGAGCCACATCAAGGAAAATGTCAAAACGGAGCGACCAAGTGCTTTTATGAGGATGAGCATGGTGTTGTGAGGTTAAGACAACGCCTTGTGGTTCCAAAGGACATGGAGTTGTGGAATTTGATCCTCCGCGAAGCCCATGATTCGCCTTTATCCATTCATCCACAGGGCCACAAAGATGTATCAAGATCTCACTTTGAGATTTTGGTGGACCCGAATGAAGAGGAGATTGCGAAGTTCGTTGTTAGAGTCGGCGTGTGTCGTCGTGTCAAGGCCGAAACATCGGCGTCTGCAGGATTGCTTGACCTTTGCTGTCTTGGAATGGAAGTGGGATTCGTCGGCATGGACTTTATCATCGATGCCCCGAACACAAAAGGGAAGGATTCCATTTGGGTTGTCATTGATCGGTTGACTAAAGTAGCACATTTCTTGCGGTCTTGCGGCTAAGATTTCTGTTGGTCAATTGGCGGACCTCTATGTCTCCGCATCGTGTGCTTGCATGGTGTACCCAAGGCGATTGTCTCGGATCGTGGTTCTCTTTTCACCTCTCGCTTTTGGCATAGTTTGCAGGAGGCCATGGGAACCCGTCTTACCTTTAGCACGGCATGTCATGGCCAAACTGATGGTTAGACCGAGAGGGTCAACCAAGTTTTGGAAGACATGCTTCGTGCTTGCGTCCTTTCCTATGGGAAGCATTGGGAGAAATGTTTGCCATTCGCGAGTTTTCTTATAACAACGACTTTGGGCCGGTCTCGGCATGGCACCTTTTGAGGCCTTATGCGGGAGAAAGTGTAGAACCCGTTGAACTGGTGTGAGAGACGGTGAAAGACATCTCTTTGGCGGACTCAATCAATGAGGCTGAGCGCCAAGTCCAGCTTATTCGTGAGCATTTACGCACAGCTCAATCCAGGCAAAAGAGCTATGCGGATCGCCATCGTCGTGAGTTGAGTTTTGCGCCTAATGACTTTGTTTATCTCAAAGTCTCTCCTTTGAAGGGCCATCAACGTTTCGGCGTCAAGGGCAAGTTAGCTCCTCGATATGTCGGTCCCTGCCGCGTTATCGAGAAGAAGGGAGCTGTTGCCTATAAGTTGGAGTTGCCAGCTGCACTTGAGGGGGTACATGATGTGTTCCATGTATCCCAGCTAAAGAAGTGCCTCCGTGTTCCAACCGAGGAAGCTCCGTTGGAAGCTCTCGACGTCCAGAAAGATTTGACCTATCGCGAGCACCCTGTTCGCATACTCGATGAGTCTGAACGAAGAACAAGGAATAAGACCATCAAGTTTCTTAAAGTTCAGTGGTTGAACCATTCTGAGGATGAGGCTACGTGGGAAAGAGAAGATCGTCTGCGTGCGGACTATCCATCTTTCTTTACCGAGTGAGCCAAATCTCGGGACGAGATTTTTGTAAGGGGGGAGATTTTGTAACATCCCAAATACCTAAACAGGTGTTTGCTTCTAATGTAATTAAATGTGTAGAAATTAAAATTTTTTCTCACATCTTGAAAACCCCTAAACTCTCATGTAATTCTTGTCCGAGAGTTGTGTAATCCAAAAACACAAAGCTCTTGTTGACCTTAAGTCAAACTCATTTCCCATTTGTCACAAATCTTGTGCCAAACCCTTGGAAATATTTTTCCTTGGTCCTAGAAATGTTGTGGAACCTCTCTGAAAAATATCATGAGTTATAAAACTTGTTTGATAATTTTTGGAGGTAAAACAAATCCTTGAACAGCCTTCATGAATTTCCTGAGAAAAATGCATTGCATAATAACCTCTGGAAATTTTATGTAAGGTTAATCATGATGTCAGCAAGCTCCTGTTAAAATTTCAGAAAATTTGGAGTTCATTTGCTATCCCAATCAATTCTGCGAAATCTCAGCTGTTAAAATTGAATTTAAGAACTTACACTGTTCCTTGGGCTGAACCGCTTTGCAAAGCTGGTCCAACCCAACCTCTTTCGCAACCCATCAAAGCTCCCTTCCCACCTTGATGAGGTCGCAGCCGTTGGATTTACATCCAACAGTCCCGACCTCCTCCGCGGTCAACACCGCAAGGACCTCCCCACCTCCTCTGGTCATTACCGTTGGATTTACATATAACCGCCATGACCTCCCCTGTGTTTTTAAACCTCAAAGACCTCCCCGAGCTGTTAAACCGCTAAGACCTCCCACCTACGTGAGGTCACTGCCCTTGGATCAAAGATCCATGGTCATGACCTCCCCTCGCCATCAAACCACCCAGACCTCCCTTTTGCACTCCCTTGAGGTCGTAGCCGTTGGATTCAATCCAAAGGCCACGACCTCCTCTGCAAACTATCACAGCGAGGTCCTCCACCCATCGAGGTCTTGTGCCGTTGGCTCAAAGATCCATGGTCATGACCTCCCCTCACTGTCAAAACCTTCAGACCTCCCACCTTGTTGAGGTCGTAGCCGTTGGATCAGATCCAACAGCCCATGACCTCCCAGCGATATCAAGCGCACAAAACCTCTCCCATCTCATGTTGTGCACCGTTGGATTAAAATCCACGGTCACGACCTCCTCCTCGCCTCGTGCGCATCAGACTTCCCCGCGCACGTGAGGTCGTAGCCCTTAGATCTAAATCTCACGGCCATGACCTCCCTTGTGCGTTCGCAAGCTCAGACCTCCCTATCATTATGTGCCCTTGGATTTAAATCCAAAGGCCATGACCTCCACATCTTGAGTCATGGCGTGCATAAGCGTTAGGTCCTCGGGAGGTCCGCGACTGTTGGTTTAGATCCAACGCCTTGGACCTCTAATCCCATTTTTCCTCGTCGCATCGCGTTAAAAATCGTGGGGCCACGACCTCCCGTCCAAGATCGTGTGGTGGGACCTCCTCCCGATCACTTAAAACGAACGGTTCAAAAATAACATCCGAGGGCAAGGACCTCCCCATCCTTTTCATCCAGCGGTGGAGAGGTTATACCTGTTCTTCTCCTAGTCATGGGCGGCGTGCGAGTGCCATGGCGATGAAGCAAAGTCGAGCAAGGTCTTGTCCAGCGGCTCGAGCACCGCAAGCATTAAATGCGTGTCGGCTCTTTCCGCCCCTAGGCAGACCTGTCCTAACCTACTCTGTCCTCTCCATCATGTCAACTCCATGGACTTCCCGTGGACCTCCCATGGGCTAAGCTCACCATGAGCTTAACCCGAGGTCCAGAACCTCTTTTGCACTAGCTATATAACCTCCCCACTGTTGCCCTTGGCTTCTTTTACACACCTTCGAGCTTGGCCTTGCCTGTGCTTGGCTGAGCTTGTCCTACACTAACCTCCCCCTTTTGCCGCCATTCTTGAAGACCTTGGAGCTCTTTGGTGGCACCATTGTTCCAGTGGCTCCCTCTTCAACCTCTTGCTCGTTTTGTGCTCCCCTTGCCATCTGGTGTTAACCCTAACCTTGTTTAGGTTGACATTTTTAGAGGAGGCCTCACTTGGAGCTGGAGCTGGAGCTTTGACCGTGGAGCAACCCCATCTTCTCCAACTCCGGCCCTCCCCTTCCTCGACCTCCGTAGCACCTCTAGACCTCCAGGTAATCTTCTTGGTAATCCCTAGGCGCTTGGCACACGCTTGAATGTCGCTGCGGAGCTCAATGTATCGCTGTTGTCTTTTGCCCGTGCTTGTCACCTTGGCCATCTCCGGCTCGTCGGCGTTCAAAGCCGTCGCCGCCGTCGAGAGTTGGTCCACTGTGTGCGCGACACTATTGCGCACACAATGGTATCCTTGGTTGGCGCCGGTGAGGTCCTCATCGCCGGCGACAAGCTTTGGAGCCGCTCGGGATTTTTGTTGGACAAGAGCAGCAGCGCTGTTGTCGTTTTTAGGACAAAGATTCTCAGCTTAAATGCCCCAATCATTGCTGATCATGGGGGTTAGCCTTAAATGCCTTTGATCCTGTCCTCATCGCGCATTTAAGACCTCGCGCTGGACCTCCTCGTTGTCCGCGCGTGCATTCGCCCGCCAGCAAGCGCTGCGTGCGTGAGGTGCGTAGTCGTGGGCCGTCCATCTCGCAAATCAACGGCCACGACCTCCTCTCTGATCGCGCGCATGAGGTCCAGCAGCGCGAGCGCGCGAGATCTTGAGGTCATAGCCGTTGGATCCAAGATCAACGGCCACGACCTCTATCTCGCGCGGACGCGTGCGCGTTTCCGCTGGGAGGTCTTGAGCCGTTAGATTCAAAATCTATGGCTCATGTCCTCCCCGGCCTTTGTGATTTTTGGGATTTTCCATAGAACTCTTATTTTGTGAACTGAAAAAGGTATGAACTTTAAATTTGCATAACTAATTCAATTTAAATCCAAATAGGGTGATTCAAATTGTGTTAGCTCTGGCTCGACCTAGGCTCCAATCTAAAAATGGTTAAGAGCCCAGTTCAGCTCCAGAACATGGTTTTGCAAATAGATTTTAAAACTAACTTTAAATGTACACTCAAAATAGTGTTTAACTTGTAAAATGCATAGGTAATGCTCTGTAGATTATTTTTGAGTGAATCCAACTTTGTTGGTTTCCTCTATTAATGATCTTACTGTGAAAAATTAGTTTTGAACATGTTGCTGTTGTCAAAAAGAGTACTTGTGCATTATAATTTTGTTCAAGTTCTTGTTTTTGAAAGATTATAGAAAATGCATAATAGCTCCAAATGAGATGAACTCAATTGTGTTATTCATCTCATGAGGTGCTGGTTTTACAGTAAAAATCTCAGTATCACCACCCTTTTAGAAAATGTTGCCTAATAATTAAATTAGTGAATAGTGGCAGTTTGGTATTTTTAGGGCTGAGCAGATTTGTTTTGCTCATAACTTTTGCATTGAGAATCCAAATCAATTGGTTCTTGTTGCTAAATTCCCTAAAAATCATCCTCTTGCTGCTGTAGAAAATTCAGAGTATTTGGAGTTTATTTGATGTGCTGTCTTGGTCGTTTTCGTCGTTCTTATCGATTCTTTCGTCTTTTCGATTAGGTGTTGACGAGTGTGTTAATCCCGTGAGCGATCCTCAGCAACAATTTGACCAGCAACAGCAAGGCAAGCAGTTTGATCATATCCCCTCTATCGTCCCATTACTTTAAGGTTAATATATTGTTTTACTTGTATGTATACATGCTACTTTGTGTTAAAGTATCGCTAGCAAGCCTATAGTTGCATAATCTGTAGGAATTATTTATCCTCTACTACCATAAGCCTAGGTTATTTGCTGTGGTTTGGGCTCGTTGGATGAGCTCTTATCACTTAGTAGTTTTCGATTCCAATTGCTTAGACATGCTTAGTGTCGGTAGTAATGGGCGATCATCGACTTAGTCGATGGTCTTGATCACACAAATCTAATTATTACTCCTTTATGTCCAGCACTTGTGCTTTGTTAATTTGTAAAGTCAAAATCTGAAAATAAAAGTTTGATTTGGACTTAGGCATATTGGATGGATGGTGTGGTTTTTGGAATGTGGTGGTATGCCTGAGTCAACAAGGACCGAGTTACTTGCGCCACCGTACTGAGCATTATGGCGTACTAACCACACGAGGGGGATATGGGACCTCTCTTGACTAAGTACTTTGGGAGGTGTTAATTATGAGCTGGTCGGTGGGTATGTTTAAATAAAATGTGTGTGTGTGGTGTTGGGAGGGAGCATTAGCGGGCCGCTAGGGCTGTCTAATGTGTCCTTATCCCGTGGGTTGCGGCTCTTAATTAGCATCGTCCATTGGAAATGTCTCGTAGGACTTAGCCGTGCTTAAGCATACCAAAGGAAGTGTGCTAAATCATGTGGCGAAAAGGCGGTCTGACGTGTGGGTACATTGGTACACCCCTGCAGGGTTAAAACTATTCGAATAGCCTCGTCCTAGGTTATGGACACGCTCGGATATGCCCCGTGAGAACTAGACTACAACCTTTAATTAAAATTTGACATGGGTGGTATGAATGGGTAATTCATGCTATTGTTGTGGTGGCTATTGGGTTAGTCACTTCCGGGTTGTTCATGTCTTTGTTATTATGTTATTATCTCGTTGTTACTTCAACAATTAAAAATGCTTTGTCAAATCGCTTTCAACCTATTACATTATTGCAAATGAAAACTTGCTTTATGCTAAAAATGAGTCCAAAGCCTCATCCACTTAAATAAAGCTTGCATGTAGTTAAACTATAGTTACATTATACTACACGTCGGTCTTGCGAGTACATTTTGTACTCATTTGCTTTGCTTAATAATTTTGTTGCAGAGGAGGTAGAGCCCAAAGGGCTTTACTTTTGTGAGATGTGCGGTGGCTGGGAAAGCGACTAGCTTGGCGGCCCGGTCAATTGCCTTGTGGGTTAAGGCACACTGGTTGGCTCTTGTTGTGGCCATCTCTATGGCACTTTTGCTTCCGCTGTGTATCTTAGTAGACTTGATGTTATTTGGCGATCGGCCTCTCTTTTGTAATAACTATCCTTTATTTATATTAACTTCGGTTTGTTGCTTGTTACATTCTATGTGTTTGAATGGAATTGATGCATTCTTTTGTAATGAGTTGTGTGTACTGCATTCTTGGGAAGTACATATATCTCGAGGCACGGTTTATTTAGTTGATAATACTAGGGTCAATTGGATGACCAAGTATTATGAGCCCAATAAATCGGGGTCTCACACCCCTCGACCTTTCAGTTGGCCCTGTCTGACCCATTACTCGTGGTAGGGTAGGCACATGTGAATTACTTGAGGTGCGTTCATCAGCTCGGTTGCCTTCACCATTTGGTGCTTGAGCGGTCGCACCATTTCTATCAGTATGTGATAGCGGGACAAACTGCGGAGGATCGTGCAAGGCACCTTGATTGGTATCTCCGATTGCGTGAACTTCGTGCCTCCAACAGCAGTCCTCCGACGAGCTTCTGTCGTAGCTAATGGAGAGCCTTCCACCACTACTTCGGCAAGGAGTCTCCACGACGGAGAGCGGTCAGGGATTACTACCTCTGGTGAGCTTTGTGGTAGACTCAGTTTGATCCGATGGACTGCCGACCGTATGCTGAGTTTTATCATTCCCACTTGGCCCACAACCAATGGTACCTTCATTGACACCCTCACTTGGTGTCGGTTGGCCCCTGGAATACGTAAGAGTCGTTGGCAAATACTGGTCACCCATGATCGTATCGAGAGTACATTGACCCTCTGATCGCAGCGCTGGGCTTCCGTTACCACTTTTGCCAGTTGGATCGACCGGGCTTATTGAGGCGTTCGGCCGTTCCGAACTTGTCGGAACGAGCGATTCCTTTGGGAGCGCCATAGGTAGCGGTGGTGAATCCTCATCCATCCGGTCGATTTCACTGGTCTCAGCGCATGGTGAGCTGACGGAGGAGGATGACAACGACATCTCATTTTCTTCCGTGACACGGATGCATGCGTCCATGTTAAGGTTGTAGTAGTCCGCCAAGTCGAACCAGTTTTTCTCATCCCAAGTTCCTACCATGTTCGCATGAGCAATGATGGGGCAAAGGAAGTGGAGGAGGAATGCTTGAGCGAAGTAATCCTCAAGAACTCAACGCCTTGTTCCCCACGGATGACGCCAGCTATCGACAATCGAGTCGCCGATCTTATAAAATAAACAGAGAAAAATGGCAAAGAGTTCTTGGAAAAGAATGAGACTGCTCTTTATTGCTATGAACTGGCTATTACAGGGGGTGCCCTCGACAAAGTAGTAGACTAATCCTAATTACACTGAGCATAATGCTTGCTATGCTATTAAATCATACTTGAAACATGAATCCAATGCCGATTGTAATGCTTCAATCTGATGCCTTTGTTCCTCCGTGCTCCATCATTAAATAACCATCGAAGAGGTGGCAGTTACTCCTTGAAGAGACGTCTGTTGGAAGTGTCGCGACTGGTTAGAGCGAGACAGCGATCGATAAAGTACCAACCGTTCGGCGGTTGTGCGTCTATGAGACACTCAACCATATGGTGGTTGTTGTCAGTGTCTTAGGACCCTGAAATGTCGCGTGGTATAGAGCAAATATAACATGTGTTCCATTCATTACACACTAAGGAATATGCTTGAGTTAGATCCGAATGCTAGTTCATTGCTTCTACGAGTAGTCATCTGGTCGTGGACTAGGTACATGACATCATCAGACTAGGATACCCATTATGTAACCTCTAGAATCCTTACGACCACAGGGGTCGTTAGCCTTAGGGGTTACGACTACGAAGATATGGTCTTTTATTATGTATTAAAGTAATACGTAGAGATTTTGATCCTCGTCAGCGGCGCTATGGGGAGAAAAGTCGGAGCGGGTGGTAGGGAAAGGAAGGGGGTGGCCTGGGGATGCTCGAGTAAAGGGGAATCGAGAAGGGGCTCACCGGGTGACGAACGACGATGGAGCAGCAGTTTCAGCCGGATGTGGGGAAGAAGAGCATGGCGTGAGCTCCCGTAGACGATAACCGACATTGGTTAGGGGGGGGGGTTTACACGGAGTGTCCAGGAACATGAGGTGACGCGGGTGGCGGTGGATGAAGCTCGCCGAGTTGGGGGTGACATGAGAGGTGGCGGCGGTGGCTAGCGCGGGCGTTGTCGGAGGGGAGGAAGGTGGGGTCGTCAAGAGAGGGGGTGACGTGTTGGGTGGGACTGGAGAGAGGACGGCACGTTGTGGGTTGATAGGAGACGCGGCGATGGCGGCGTTCTATGGGACTCGAGAGGGGGCAGCGCCATTCTGTGCGACTAGAGAGGGGTAGCAGACGCAACGCGTCCTGGCCCGCGTGGTTCCACCGATTTCGTGGAACGAGTTGGTTCAACATATTTGAGGGATGTTCCCTTGACTTGATCATCTCGTCCCGAACGACTTCGTTCTATTCCTCCAACCAAATGCATGAACCATGATATATTTCAAACCATCCGATACAAATATCACATGATTCATCCATCAAAATACACCCTAACTAATCTATTATACTGATGTTTAATTTTTTTTTAGCAGATTGGATTTTATAATTGGCGGGACATGATCGAGGCGATCCAGTGGAGATCCATCTGCATGACGTCGTACGTACATACTTGAATTGCTGGTCTCATCTCATTTACCAGCGAATGGAAGCAGGAAGTCTTCCACCTTGGTTTGTTGAGCGAGCAGTATTGGGTTGGATTCGACGTACGTCGACTTCGGTTCTTGCAAATCTGAGAATTAAAATTATGTTCCACTAACAAAATACTACTAGTAGTTCTCAAATTCAGCGGGGCCCCCTTTTCTTTTCTGCAGACATAACAGACTACTGTTTCTAGCTTCTCATGTTTCAGCAAGTGCGTGCAAACTGTTGCAAGTTAAAAAATCTAGTTAAACATTAAGAGAGGGACCGTAGTAGTATTTTACTTCTACCAGCAGTGTGTATGTATGACGACAAAGTATCATGCCCCTAAGATCAAACAAGCTATAGTACCGCGTGTACCTTGATTAGTGAATGATCCAGGCAATGACCCGGAGAGAATTCCTGGAGCTGTTACCAAGCGAACTCTGAATTGCACATAGGTAGATCTAGAGATTCTACTGCAGCTGAACAACACTGACGTACGTGAAAGAAAGGTGATGTGTGTGTTCACTAGTAGTCAAACAGAGAAACCTTGTTCTCTCAACAGCAGAATGCGAACAGTACTAGACAGTACAGCTTGATTTGGATGTAAACAAAAAGGGGCCGCGATAGATTCGGCATTTCAGGCCAAGAATTTTTTTCCCAAGGAAATTTAAAAAGCTACGAAGGATAGAGAAATGCACAGGGAGCTGCTTGAATGTGAACACTATTTCACGTGTTCACCGTGGCGATCTTCTGGACTTGCGAATTTGTTTGGGCGTAAAACTCCGAGGACGACAAATGTATCGCCTGAAGCAGTTGGATACAGTGAACACTTCACATATGTAGTAGTGGTTAAAATTCAGTGCTTGCCTCTCCTTGGTTAATGTAGTAGAGTACTACTACACAAAAATTCGGTTCTCGTACACACGCTCCATCCGATTTACAGCACAAATCTGACTGGCTAGCTTCTGGCCTGGAAGGTAGGGCCTTGGTCCCTGTCACTGTTTGAATTAATCGATGGACTGATACGTACTGATGGGAGTCTGAGATCATAGGCAGTAGAGAGAGCCCATAATATTACAAGAAAAATGAGAAAATAATAATATTTTTTTTCGAGCCAAAGACAGAGGTGTCCAAATGGGCTGTTCGGTCCAGCACAGGTCCGGCTAGACACGGCCCATTTAGGCACAAAGACGCTTCGCTCAATGTACCATTACGTGCGGCCTGAGCACGGCCCGTGAGGCATTCGTGCGTCTTGGGCGGCCCGAAACCGATTTAACTGTCGGGCGGATGTGGCCCATTTGACCCATCAGAAAAAAAAATTCAAAAAAAATTCAGAAAAATTAGAAAAATGTGTAGAATTCAGAAGTAGACATGAAAATTAAAAAAAAAGACAATCATATTGAAAATGTAATAAAGAGCTTTATTGATGTCCAACTAGCTGCCTCGTTAAAACCTTCGCCAAGTAAAAACTCAAAATGAGAAAATCTTGGCAAAGGAAAAAGAGTACAGCCTATAGTTCTACAATTCTACATACATGATACATTTTTGTTCTATGTGTCGGTGTCATTGTTTAAGTACAGATTTTTGAACACCTCCGACAACTCTGGATTTTCCACAGAGTGTTGTGTTCGTGAATCAGCTTGTTCCTAATCCTTCATAGTTAGAAGGGTCTCTACCATCTCACTTATGAGACTTGTTCTTCTCTCCTCCAATATCCTTCAAGAAAGACTGAAAGCAGACTCGACGGAAACCGTAGAGACAGGAACAGTTAATACATCACGTGCAAGTATCGATAGCACGGGATATGTTAACTTATGGGCTTGCCACCATTGCAAGATGTCGAAGCTTTCTGAGTTGAAATCCACCGTACCGCTGTCCAGATAGGTGGATAGTTCTCCGCTCCTTGTGGGTCTTGGCTGAGCAGGCGTTGGTGTAGAAGAAGAAGAAGAACCCCTAGACCTAGACCTGGAGGAAGAAGCACCGAAGATCACGCCCCACATATTTGTCTTCCCACTTGAGGTAGGGGCTACTAGAGGTCGTTGCGAACGTACTCCCCGGAACTTATTTTCATACCTTTGGTAAACCTCGTATAAACGAGAACGAACTTCTGCAAAATAGTCAGTATAGTCTAGCCCCGTAGCATCACTAAGAAGATCAAGTACAGTATCAAATGCATCAATTTTAGCCCTAGGATCTAAAAGAAATGCAAATGCATATAGGTAAGGGATTTCTCGCCAATATTTAAGGTATTTAGATTTCATGGAAACAACACATCGCGTAAAACTATGTCATTTTCAAACATTTTTAATTGAGTAGTAATCCATAAAATAGTATGCACAATAATAGGAGATGTTGGATAGTAGACAGCGGACAAAGTAACAGTTGCCTCATAAAAAATTTCTAAAAACGACAGTACCTTCTCAGCAACGAACCAATGTTGCTCAGTTAATAGCATAGTACCGTCAGTGCTAAGATAGTACGTTTGAATAAATACAGAAAAAGTGCTCTTATATGGTAAAACATTCTTAAGCATGAGGTAAGTAGAGTTCCACCTTACCTCCATGTCCAAACCGAACTTTCTTGGACGTACACCCATCGCCCTGCAGAAGTTCTTATATTGTGCTATTCTTACGTTAGAATTATTCAAGAAAGAAATCGCATCGCGAAAAGCTTTAATATACGGACTCAACCTCTTTAAACCACATTTGACTATAAGGTTGATAATAAGACAATCGCATCGTTGATGTAGCAGGAAGGAATTGGCATATGTACTCAACACTGGAGTAAGAATGTCCATGGCCCTAGAGTTTGAAGAGGCGTTGTCTAAAAGTAATTGCGAATATTTTGTTCAGAAGACCAAAGTCTTCCACGACTTTGATAATACTGATTCATAATATTCTCCCCGTGTGTGCTACATCAATTAATTTCAAACCTATAATCCTTTTCTCCATTACCCACCATCATTAATATAATGTGCAACTACACTAAGGTAATCCTCCCTAGCCCGACCACTCCATATGTCCGAGGTCAGGGCCACCGAAAATGTGCACGTACTAAATAGTTCTTTCATTTTATTACGACGTTCATTATAGTATTTCACTAGATCCCTAGTTGTTGTCTGTCTAGAAACGGAAGTAAATCTAGGATTATGCGCAGTCCTAATGTAATTTTGGAAAGAAGCAGACTCGCCAAAGCCTAGCGGTAAATCCTCAAAAGCAATTAAACGACAGAGAGATTAGCGGGCTACCTGAGGATCATAGTCCCAGCTAGATACCGTACTGTCGGGGTTGTATTGCAGCTGCGTCTGCCTCATCGCCAATTCTTGCTTGGTTTGACACCTTGTAGCACGTCTAAGCAAGTGCCCTGTTCCACTTGTAGACTTTGCAGATAATTCATGGTGATAAATTTTACAAATAGCACATGGTACCTCATTTCCCATTGCGTCTTGCCTGGTTGTCCTGTCGAAATTCTCCCACACTCCCGATGTAAACGGCCTCGACCTCTTTGCTACGGTTGTCGTTGAGCCTGATGCTGACGTGGAGGCTGATGACGGAACTCCACCTTGCTCCTTTGGTGAAACCTCCGGTTGGTTTGAGGTAGCCGCAGCCGCCTCCATAGATGCAATTTCGTCTGATGAAAGTCCGAACTCACTAAGAGCAAAGCTGTCGTAAGGATTGTCCATAATGAAAACTGCAAAATCGAAAATAACACAATTACTACTTTAATCTTAGCATACCTAACAATAAAGGTATTACAAAAATAGTATTGTACCTCATTCACTGACTTGCTGACGAAAATTGAAATTTCCAAATTTTGGCACAAATTCTTTGAATTTTGCCATATTAGCTCAACACGGATTTGAATTTGCACAACACAATTTCAAAGAGAGAATAGAGAATGAAGGGGTGCTGAATGAGGGGGGGGGTATGGTGCCTATTTATAGAAAAAAAATTGGAATTTTTTCCCTTTTTTTGCTATTTTTTAAGCCTCCCAACGGTCAAAAACAGTCAAAAAACGGTCAAAAAATCTCCCAACAGTCAAAAACGGTCGAATTTTTCGGGTCGTGCCGGGCCGGGCACGGCCCACGAGCACAACACGGCCCGGCTAGCCCAGCTGCCCTTGCCCGTCTTCGTCTCCCCGGCTGCCTCGCTCGTGCCGCCCGTTTTCTTCTCTCTGTCTTCCTCACCCGTGCCGCCAGCCGCCGCCTCCTCGGTCCTCGCCTCCCCACGGCGTCTCCCAGCACGGCGCCTCCTTTTCCTCCCATGACGCGTCGTCGACACTGCTGCCTCCTCGCCTCCCGTCTCCCGCGTCGTCGACCCGCCGATCCTCGCATCCCGTCCCGCCGCCACCTCGACGACCTTGCCGCCTCGACGACACTGTCGCGCCGTGCCACCTCACGGCGTGCCTCGACGACCCGTCGCCTCCTCCTCTGTCGCTCGGTGTAGGAGCAAAGATTGCATGCACCGCGGCGCCAGGGCGCCGCTTGTCCTGTCTCCTCCTCCGTCCGCTCGGCCTGAGACAAAGTCGCCGCGAGCCCACGACCTCCTCCTCCCTCCGCTCGGTGCAGACTGCACCGCTGGCTCCACTCCAGCCCTCCGCCTCCGCCTCTGGCCTCCCCGCTGCAGTCGTGCCGCTGTGCCTTGCCGGGCTGGCCCACCGTGCCGAGGTGGCGGCCCAGGCATGGCCCGAGGTCTCGTGCCGGGCCGGCACGGCCCATGAACAGTGTGGGCCATGCCATGCTTGGGCCAGGCCTACAGTAGCGTGCTTCGTGCCGACCCAGTAGGCCTGGCCCGTTTGGCCAGCTCTAGCCAAAGGTAAGAACCCTGGCTCCATTTTATATAAATGAATCTTAAACAGAGTTCAAGGATTGAGGCCAACAAGCATTTTATAGCCGGCAACACCCAAAATGTAGTCACCACTGTTCACCACCTTAGAATTTTACATCACATTTTAACGATCACACGGCAACATAGTGCTACCCATGAAAAGAGATGATCTATGCTTACCGTCCAAAAGCTTTTCAGTATTCCTCTGCAGTTCCCGTCCACGCCGCAGCGGTTGTTTCTACTCCAACTTCGCCCTTGAGATCAGTCTTCATCTTCATCTCATCTTCTTCAGCGCCATTCGATCTTCTGACTTGAAGAGGCCAGCCGCTCCAAAATCCCAACATAGCGATCTGTAGGATCCGTTAAGCCAGTCAGAGGGGGTTAGTGACTCCGACAACCCTTTCTCTTAGGTATTCGTCAATATTTTCACTCCAACAGCTACGAGCAGTTATAAAGATTGACATTGAACTTCCTAGCACTAAGAAACAAGGCCTACAACCAAGAATCGGACTGATGAGAATTCTTTACCAGATCAACCTTTTTTTTAATCAAAATCAGAATTTCTGTCAAAGGAGGCTCACTTAATATAGGCATACTATATTTCGGTTATGAACCTGCAACCAGTTTATAAAAGAAGTTTAATTCCCTTTATAATGACCAAACTAGTCGACGATCAGTTTAGGTCATGGACGACCAGCTATAGATATTATCCGACCAGCTATACAGCTTTGGACAATCCCCGATCAGCAAACTGGCCGGAAGACACCAACAGTTACCCACGTGACTGGTGAGAAGACAACTTTTGGCGTATTTTGCAACTTACAATAGTTGACCAACGGACGCAACGGTTGAAGACTCTCTTGGCGAACGTGCATGAAGATTAGAAGTGCCTTTAATGGTATTAACTGTCACCCCTTTAAATACTATAAAGAGGGTAGCCCACGTTCTCTGCAACATAAGTTCATGATTGTATTCATTCATTAGTCATGATCATTACGTTCATTCTGTAACACCTTCTGTATTCTCATACAAACACTTAATGTGTCAACAACAATGCATGGTCTTCATTTGATAGGGTTCTCATATTACTTTCCCGGGTAAGTTCTATAGGGAACCCTGTGTTCCAATCATCGATAAGGATAGTCACCCTATCAGGCCGGTCTGACTGGTCGACCAGTCTGACAAGCAACCAAAAACCAGTCTGACCGGTGGGCGGTATCGGTATGACCTCTCCCCTGCAGACGAACTGAAAACAACACGATTTCCGAGAGGGAATTTTCACCTAACTTTTGATCTACTCATTCAAATTATACCAAATTTGAAACCTAGCTACCCTAGAATGTTTGGAACCTAATACAATCAATAATTTCAAGAATTATTGTCAAGGTTTCCACCTTTATCCATCATAGGGAAGAATGCTCAAGAACCGGGCAAAAGAGGGAAAACTTGATCTGCTCAAGCTCGTGAGATCTAGGTACTCAAGATGATTCTAGATGGGTTTTAACAAGTCCTAGCAAGCTATACCCCAGCATGAATCATGCTAAAAACAAGAGGGAACCAAGAATCACTAACAACACCTCAAGAATGCAAGAGAAACAAGCAAGAACACAAATAAGACATGGTGAATCAAGTTTGATCTGCTATTACCACTTGGAGAGAAAAGATTACAGCCACTCTACCTGGAGGATAAAACCCTAGAGGCAACACTTAGATCTATAAATTAAACCCTAATTTCTATCTTGGTGGCTCAGGTGTAAAACCTAATTTCTCTATCTCTAATGCCCTCTTATATAGTGGAGCCTCACATGAAACCCTAACCTAGTTACAAAGTGGATCACATCCACCACACAGACCCATGAGAACCCGTTAACCCATTATACTATTAGGGTTCTCACTCGCGCACACTTTTCAAAACATCGTTCTTCACCCTTAGCTCCAATAGCCCGAAATCATTATATCTTGTCCTCCATGAAGTCTCCTTTACCTCATTCACTGTGGCCATCGCCGCGGTTTTGCAAATTGCTCGTTTTTTTGGTTTTAGGCAAATGATCAGATTGTCCCTCAACCGTCGTTTCCCTATTCCTTCTCCTCGAAGCATCGCCGTGCTTCATCATCATTCATGTGACCCCAATGACTTCTCGTTAAGTCTCTCGTGCGTTCGAATCCCATCGAACTATTCTCGCTTGCAAATGAGCGCAAGTCACTTGGTGCACAACATATCCCGCTTAACCTTGACCACTTGTGCCTTCTATAGCCCTTATCCAACTATCTGATGAGGATTAAATTCCTAAATAATAATTAAAAGTCACATAGCTTATGTGGTCGTAGACCTAGTGGTTAACGACCCCTATTGTCATTAGAATCCTAAGGGTCGCCCGATGGGTAACCTGGTCGGAGGGGTCTTGTACCCACTACCCGACTAGATGGCTGCTCGTAGAAGCTTTGAGCTGGCACTTGGATCTGATTCCAAGTACTCCTCTCCCGTGTGATGAATGGAACACCTGCCTTATTTGTTCCAAACCACACGACGTTTCCATTCCTAAGTCACTAACAATAACCATCATATTGTTTTTCTCCCACTGACATTAACTGCTGGTCAGTTGGCTTTTACCAACTGCCACCGTTTCTCTGACCAGACATGACACTTCCAAAGGCGCCTCTTCCAGGAGTAACTCCCACCACTTCGTCGGTTATTTAAAGGAGAAGACAACTGGCAGGAAGGGGACGATCTACAATCGCAACACAACGGATTCGATCAATCCCAAGGCATCAAGACCATTAGATTCAAGCAATACACTCATTGTAATTAGGGCTAGTCCACTACCTTGCCTAAGGCACCTCCTGTAAAGATCCAGTTCATTGCAATAAAGAGCAATCCCATTCTCATCTGAGAACTCTTAGCCATTTTTCTCTATTTATTTCGTAAGATCGGCGACTCGATTGTTGACAGCTAGCATTGTCTGTGGGGGAAAAGGCGTTGAGTTCTTGAAGATTTTTTCGCTCAAGTAATCCTCATTCACTTTCCTTCGCTCTATCGTCGCTCACGCGATTATGGCAGGGATATGTGATGAGGAAAACTAGTTCAACTTGGTGGACTACTCCAACCTCGACATAGACGCATGCATCCATGCCATGGAACATAATGCAATGTCGTCATCGTCCTCTTCTGCCACCGGCTCAGTACTCGCTGAGACCAGCGAGATCGACCGGATGGAGGAGGATTCACCGCCACTATCCGTGGTGCATCCAGAAGAATCGGTCATTCCATCCAGTTTGGAATATTTGAATGCCTCTATAAGCCCGATCCTTTCGATCAGCAAGAATGGCGACAAAAACCCAACGCTGCGATCAGAGAGTCAATGTACTCTCGATACAGTCATGGGCGACCAGTATTCGCCAACGGCTCCTATGTATTCCGGGGGGGCAACCGAAACCTGGTAAGGGTATCAATGAAGTTACCACCGGCTGTAGGCCAAGTGGGAATGATAAAACTCAGCATACGGTCGGCAATCTGCCGGATCAGGCTGAGTCCACCACAAAGCCCACCGAAGGTGGTAATCTCCGAACGCTCCCTATCATGGAGGCTCTTTGCCGAAGCACTAGAAGGCTCTCCCTTAGTTACGACGGGATCTCATCAGAAGACTGCGGTTGGAGGCACAAGGTTAACGCAATTGGTGATACCAATCAAGATGTCATGCACAATCCTCCACAGCTTGACCTGCCACCACCTATTGGTGGAAATAGTACGAGCACTCAAGCACCAAGTGGCGGAGGTAATCGAACTGATGTACGTCGATCAGTTAATTCACCTGTTTCTACCCCACAGCGCATGTAGGGTCGGACAGGACAAACCGAAAGGTCAGAGGGGAATTCGACTCATCGAATGTCCTTTGCTAGCGAGAATCCTCCAAGACCTTCGACAACAATTCAAAACCTGCAACGAGTTCATGACATTCTAAATAACCCAGATTATGTTCAACCTGCAGGATAGGTACAACAGAACCCGCAAAACCACACTATGACTTTGTCCCAGCGTTCCTCCCTTAGCAGGGGACAACATGGTCAAACGGTGGACTGATCGATACCTAGGCTTCCTTGAAGATTTCGACAAGGGAGTCACGAGGGAAGATGTCTCTTTCTTGAAGCCACTCCTCCCCTTCATCAAGAGGAATGAGCACTTGGCTCGGGTGATATTCGACATCGCCTAAACCAGGCGGTCGATCAAAGATGTTTTTTCAACGTCCACAACTAGATTGGGACACCAGATGCTCGATATGCTAATATGAGGAATCGTCCCCAACCGACTACAATCTAGCTCCTTTTTAAATGCCACGACTCTATTACGGGCTATTGAACATTCTCGGTAGGTCTCCATGCAGTTCGCTAGCCAGACAGGTTTCGACTAGGTAACATAGAGAAGTTCAATGGGACTCAAAACCCGTTAGAATTTCTCCAAATCTGTACTACCTCCATCAAAGCTGCCGGTGGTAATAACAACGTGATTGAAGGGTCTGTCCGGTCTTGGTTGCTCAACCTATCGGTCGGGTCAATTTATACTTAGGAGCAACTCTGTGATCTTCTGATCGCCAACTTTCAAGGGACGTACGACCGCCTTGGAAAGGAGGATGATCTTCATCGAATGAGGCAGTAACCTAACGAGACTCTTCGTTAGTACATAAAAAGGTTCAGCCAGGTCCGTAACTCTATTCCAAATGTCGCAGACTCATCCGTTACTTAGGCTTTTAAAGCAGGATTAAGAAATCGAAGGTTTACGGAGGACATTGCAATGAATCCCTCACAAACAACCATCGAACTTTTTGAGATGGCTGACAAGTATGCATCCGCTAGCGAGGCGGTCGAATGGAGCAAAGCCATCGAACGAAAAGAGAAAATCCCTCAACCTGGCATGGATAAACTAGAAAAGAAAAACAAAAAGGCTCTCAGGATAAGAAGAATCGCAAACCCGACAATAATGAGGTCCTTGCAATTCCCGAAAAGTTTACCAACGGCAAGAAATACTATTATAGTCGGAACAAGGCAAAACCTCCGACCGATGAATACAAAAAGAACAAGAAGTGGTGTCCACTTCACCAGGCTGCAGGACATGATCTGCGCACCTACCGAGCTTGGCAAAAAAAGCTGGAGGGTTATTATTCAAGTAAAGATCCCTTCCCTTCTGTGCAAGGGCTTGGAGAGCCAAAATCCAAGAAGGACAAAGATGATGACTAAGAAATGGAGTACCAGGAGCCACAACACACTGTTGATATGATTTTTGGTGGATCCTCCTTGTACGAATCAAGATGTCATCTGAAGGTCGTGCAGCGGCAAGTGAACCTCGCTGAATCTCCGATCACTGTCAAGCCATCCAGGTGGTCGGAGACAGTTATCTCCTTTAGCAAAGAAGACTGTCCCATCCCTTCAACTTGACCAGGTAGGTTCTCTATTATTATTGAACCTACTATTAATAATTGCAAAGTTAATCGAGTTCTGATAGATGGTGGTAGTTCTTTCAATATCTTGTTTACAGAAGCATTGGAAGAAATACAAATTCCTAGGTCGAAAGTAAAGCATGTGAAATATGACTTCCATGGCATAGTTCCAGGATTTACTGCCAAACTGATAGGGCAACTCTCCCTACCGGTTACGTTCGGAAGGCCAGATAACTTCCGGACAGAAAAGATTCCATTTGATGTAGTGGATTTCGAAACTACATACAATGGAATCCTTGGTCGTCCGGCATTGTCAAAGTTCCTAATAGCTACGCAATACGCCTATCAGAGTTTAAAAATGCTAGGACCAAAAGGTGTCATTACGGTTCGAGGGGACAGAAAGATGGCATATGCGTGCAATCAAAAATCCCTAGAACCGATTGACGAACTTCCGACCAGGGATACTAATCCACCTTCCACGCAGGGAGGTTCCGCTCGACAAAGGCGCTTCTCCGGAAAGCGCCAAAATGATGTATAGGTCAAGAAATGCTAATGCATCTACCCAAAAGGTACTGGTCGGGGCAGGACTCGATCACAAATAGGAAGAGTCGCTCGTCTTCTTCCTTCGAGCAAACTTGGATGTATTCGCCTGGCAGGCATCTAACATGCCTGGAGCCCCTAGAAAGGCGATTGAGCATAGGCTAGCTCTCCAGCCGGACAAGAAACCGGTCAAGCAAAAGCTAAGGCACTTCGCACCGAATCGGAAGGAGGCAATCCAGTCAAAGATCGACAAACTTCTTAAGGCTGAATTCATTCATGAAGTCGACCACCCAAATTGGCTCGCCAATCCTGTAATGGTTAGAAAGAGTAATGAGAAATGACGAATGTATATTGACTTCACATATCTTAATAAAGTTTGTCCGAAGGATAACTTTCCCCTTCCACGCATAGATCAGCTTGTAGACTCTACTTCCGGGTGTGAGTTGCTAAGTTTTTTAGAGGTGTACTCAGGGTACCACCAGATTAATATGAGTAAAGATGATGAAGAGAAAACTTCCTTCATCACGCCATATGGCACTTACTGTTATGTCAAGATGCCATTTGGTCTCAAAAATACTAGTGCAACTTTTCAGAGGTTAATGCAAGAAAAACCTTTAATCCTCATATATGTCGAAATCTAGAAACCTACGTTGATGACTTGGTTGTGAAAAGCATCAATGCTGGCGACCACATTTCCGACCTACAAGAAACTTTCAATAACTTAAGAAGGCATAACCTTAAGTTAAATCCGAAAAAGTGTGTGTTCGGAGTTTCGTCTAAAAAGCTTTTTGGGTTCCTAGTTTCGGCTAGAGGAATTGAAGCAAACCCAGTAAATATATCAGCCATCGACTAGATGTGCCCTCCGACCACAAAGAAAGAAGGCCAAAAACTAACCGGCTGTATGACAGCGTTAAGTCATTTTATAGCACGGTTAGGGGGAAAATAATTACCTTTCTTTAAGCTTCTTCGAAAATATAGAAGTTTCGAATGGACTACTGATGCAAATGATGCCTTTAAAGAGCTTAAGAAGTACCTTACAAATGCCCCGATATTAGTATCTCCAAGATTGGGAGAAACATTGCTGATATATGTGGCTGCAATGCCATAAGCAATCAATGCTGCACTAGTCGTTGAGCGTGACAATATCCAACGACCAGTATATTACGTAAGTGAGATCTTACATGGACCAAAGGAATGATACACACATGTACAAAAGTTGCTATACGGTCTCCTTATGGCTTCAAGGAAACTAAGGCATTACTTTCAGGCCCGCAGAGTGATCATACCTACTGGATATCCCCTTGGTCAAGTTCTCTGAAACAGGGAATCATCAGGACGAATAGCAAAATAGGCAGTCGAGCTTGGGGCGTTCAACCTCCATTTCATCTCACTAACAACAATCAAGTCCCAAGCTTTAGCAAAATTTATTGCCGAATGGACGAACCCTGAACCGACCCAAGGTCCTGAGTACGAACACCACGAAGAGTGGACAATGTACTTCGACGGCTCCTTGATGCTCAAAGGCTCAGGGGCTGGAGTTGTCTTGATATCATCCCCTACTAGAGAACACATCAACTATGCCATTCAGTTAAACTTTCCTGCTACAAACAATATGGCAGTGTACAAAAGTTTACTGGCAAAACTCCAAGCAGCCAAAGCGCTCGGGATTCGCAGATTACTAGTGAAAGACGATTCTCAACTAATAGCAAATCAAGTCGGGAAAGAGTATCAATGCTCAAGTACCAAGATGTCATCTTATTTGGTGGAAGTACAAAAACTCAAAAAGCACTTATTCGGTTTACAGATCCAACACATTCCAAGAAAGGAAAACATTCTGACAGACCAGTTCGCATGGATGGCCTTAACAAGGTCACATGTCCCTTCCGGAGTTTTCCTCGAGCAACTCAATTCACCCTCGGTGGTCGAGCATTCCAAGGACATAAATGCTCCACTGGAGGTCGTATAGCTCAATCCCAGTAGTGATTAGATGACATCGATCTACAATTATTTTCAGCATGGCATAATTTCTGAAGACGATGTAGAGACTGACCGTACAGCTCGAAAAGCCAAATCATAAACTCTAATCGAAAGTACCCTTTCCAAACGGGGATCTCATGGAGTGCTGATGAGATCCATATCTCAAACGGATGGTATTAAGTTATTATCCGACATACATAGAGGAGTCTATGGAGCACATTATTTCTACAAAACACTGGTCTAGTAAAGCCTTCTGGTAAGGATACTACTGGCCAACTGCCCTCTGTGATGCAAAAGAACTTGTGACGAAGTGCGTACAATATCAATTTCGTAGTCGACAAGCACATCGCCGGTACATGCTTTGCAAACAATACCTCTTTCTTAGTCTTTTGTAACCTAGGGATTAGACATTCTGGGACCTTTCCTAAAGGTGCCCGGAGCCTTTGAATTCCTTTTTTTCATGATTGACTCATTCACAAAAAGGATAGAAGCCAGCCAGTTGTTAAAACAACAACTGAGGCTGCCAAGAGGTTCCTCACAAAAAACGTGATCAGACGATTTGGCATACCTAGTCGTATAATCACAGATAACGGTACCTAGTTCTTGAGCAGAAATTTTCAGGAATTCTGCGAAGATCTAGGTATCAAGATACATTTTGCTTCTGTGGCTCATCTACAGAGTAATGAAGCAGTCGAGCGAGCTAATGGTATAATAATACAAGGAGTGAAACGCCGAGTATTCGACCAGTTAGTAAAACGGTTAGGAGCTTGGGTTTAAGAACTTCTCTCTGTGTTGTGGGCCGTTCGAACCATGACCAGCCGTGCGACCGGTGAAACACTATTTTTTCTAGTTTACGGTGTTGAAGACATGCTTCCTCCGAAACTGAAAATCGGCTATGCTCGAACTGATTGTTTCAATGAGAACGATAAGACAGAACGAAGACTCGACGACATCAATTTTCTTGAAGAAAGATGAAACCAAGACCTTATATGATCGACAGTTTGCCAATAAGACATGAGAAGGTACTACTGTCGTAAGGTGCAACCTCACAGCATAGCTATAGGTGATCTGGTTCTCAGAAAAATTCAGAGTCAAGCAAATCGCAACAAACTTTTGCCAAAATAGGAAGGTCCATACACTGTGGTCAAAGTCACCAGACCTGGTTCAGTACGACTAGCCATGTCAGATGGGCGTGTTATGTCTAATTCTTGGAACATTGATCAATTGCGTAAGTTCTATGTATGAATGTACTTTACATCATTTCAATTTCAATAAAGATCCATTCTTTGTTTGTTTTTCGATGAGTGCTGTTATTTATATTTCGATTATCCCTTCTTGGTTAAATACTATTGTTGTCTCAATCATCGGAGAAGATCAATTGCTCTCCGACATCCTTCTAAAGGGTACATTTTACTTATCGGCTTTGACACAGTTGTCGAACGCCATATGGGTCCATATCATGACCATCACAGAGATGGCTTTCACGAGCGACCACACACACTCTTTTCTCAAAGAAAGAAACAAGTAAAAGGAGCATCACACAGACAACTACATATAGTTACTTGTATGCTTAGAGATCACAAGACTTTCTTTCTTTACTTCAATATTTTGTTCTTCTCCTGTTCTTGCAACTAGTCGAGACACAGAAAGCCTCCTAGTCGAAATCTCTCCTCTCTATATATGGTCCAGCCCACTGAAAGGAGTTTCCTAGCGACGGTTCTTTTCTTACGATCTTTGCTACCAGTCGAAACCTGAGAACGAATATGTTTCGTGAAGTGTCATTCATATCTTTGATTTTTAGCAACCTTTACGGCTAGCTTGGAAAATATGTATAAATAAGACCACTTATTGTTTTTTCCGCATACTTATTTTCATAATTTCTTATCATCAGTACAAGTCTTAAGATATCTTACGACCATACAATGTGCTACATAGTATTTCGATTATAGAAATAGATCTAAAGCTGGTCGAAATCATACACTGGTTCTGACTAAATTTATTTCCTAGTGTAAGTTAGATGATTTTTTTACAACATAATTAGTACATACTTTATACAGTGGTCGTGAAAAGTGCTCATTTTCCTTAAGTCTACTGCTTTCTTAGTAAGTCTTTCTACTAAACAAGCAGTCAGGTGCTAGGAAATATATGAGTACTCAAAATAAGAGATAAACATAAGTTTTACTGATTATAAAAGGTAAGTTTTTACCAGTGTAATTCTATGTTACATCTTATCATTTTTCGGGACAACTAGACTAGTCGCTACGGGTTGGAGATCCGATCTTCATTTCCTCCGCAACCTTATTTTTGAAGGGTATAACTCCTTCGAAGATCTTGGTTGCTTCTTCCTATGAGAAGTCGAAGTCCACTTCGAGAGCTTGGAGGTTGATGGAGGGGTCGGAAGCCTTGAGTTTTGCTAAAGCAAAGCTAACTCCATCCGTAACAGCGTCTTTCATGGTCTGCGCATGGTTTTTTCGAAAAGTGGCGAGCAGACCTTGGAGAGCTTCGAGCTATCGACCAAGACAATTCGCCTTCTCCATCGGCTCCTTTGAGGAAGACAAATACTTTTGACCCTGAGTCGGAAAGCATCTTGCTGATAGCAATAATGTTTTCTTCAAGATTACGCTCGAGTTCCGTCCCCTTAGCATTTGCGAACTCAATAGCTTTCTCTATTTGTTTCAGCTTTTGAGTTTACTCTGCACGAGTAGACCAAAGTTAAATAAATAAATCTAAGACAAATAGTAAACTGGTCAAGTTTACAACCAATTACCTTGAGCTTTCTTCTTAGAAGCCTCGATGGCTTCCTTGTGCCTGGTTTTCAAGTTTTCGATCGATCGGTCTTTGGCTTGGCACCTTTCTTAAAGCCTGGTTATCATGGCTCTTTTAGCTACGACCTCCTCCTCAAGTTTTTCAAATTATGTCAAATATGACAAAGGGAAAAATTGAGAAACAGCGAGGTACAAAATAACAAAAAAGGAAATATAGATCAAGAAGAAGTCCTTACTTTTTAGTTCAGAGCTTTTCTTCTCCAGAACAGTTATTCGCTGGGTCAGTCCTCCGACTACAATAACATTCTCCACCATATGCTACAAAAATAACAAACTTCTTTAAGTTTTAAATAAACTTTGAAGAAAGGACTATAAGAGTGATCGTAGATGCTTACCTGGATCGCCATATTTGCATATTCGGAGTAGATAGCATTAGGACCCGTCTCTAATTGACAGTCCAAAATTCTCCTCCATGCCTCGTCAAGCTTCTCACCGTCGAAAATACGATGGCAATTGGGGAAGTTGCTAGGATGAGGTGACTTCTTCAATAACGAGGAAATCCTCTCTCCTTGAACGATCCCAGCAAGGGGTGGAACCTGTTGAGGCTCTTCTTCGACTCTAGATAGAGTCGAAGCCGCCAAGGAATCCTGGGCAACGGGAACCAGAACTGGAGCCACCACTTGCTCGGGGGCTGACTCGACCACCCTTACCTTAGGAATTTCTACTTGAGGGGTGCTTCGATCGGAAGCAATTGGAACACCAGAGGATCTACGAAAGTAGAAGAGAAGTTCAGGATTTCAGGATACAAGAAGAACTGAAGGTATAAATTTACATAGCTTTCTTTATTTTTCATACCTAGTCTTCTTGGTATTGATTGTGAAATGCCCTGGAGCAAAGTCCAGAGCGCTTCTCTTTCTGTTTTTGTTTTCAACCGATTTTACTAGTTTCGAACCGGTAGGGCTAGTTAGACGCCCCACATCCTTCGACTAGAGGTCGGAAGAAATCTCTCCGGCCACTAGGTTAGAGAGAAGTTCCCTGACCATCTAGTCAGAGGCGGTGGATTCATCGACCTCAGGAACAGTTGCTCCGGGAGCAATTGCTTGGTCGGATACAACCCCTTTGGAGCTTGCGACCATCGCAGCCTCGGTTTGCGGGTTCTCCTTCTCTCCCGCCTGATTGAAAATCAAATTTAATTTTTCATCAAACAATGTATGTTTGTTTGAACGCTCTTCTTACCTCCGAAGGACCACCATCCTGAGTGGTCGTTGGGGCAGAAGTGGTCAGAGGACCAATTAGTTCACAACTCTCTGTGAGCTCGTTGATCTTCAATACGACCAACTACACAACAAAGGGGGTATTATACCACATGATCAGAAAGTACATGAATGATGGAAAAAGGTTGTTATTTTTCACCTTCAGTCTCTCTATTCTCTCTTCCGCAGAGACAATAGCCAAAATCCGGGGGAAACCAGCCTTGTCATCAGGCTCCCCAGTACAGATCATTTTGATTCGGTCCTTAATCTCATCAGGATAAAGGACTGTAAAAGAAATGAGAGGCTTTAAGGTTACAAAATAGTAAGCCAAAATAAACAAAATCGGTCGGGATTTTTTAGAACTTACCTTTTGAAGAGTTCTTGGTCGCATCGTCCCGACCAATGTACCAGAACATAGAATGTGCTCATAACTTTAGATGACAAATCTGGCGCATGGAGAAATCCTTTACCACATGCCAGGAAGTTAGACCCCTGATGTTGAGGAGCTAGATTGCTTCAATCTATCTCCCCACTCTTCCCTCTTTCTTCGCGGAGGAGCGCTAGCTTGGGTTTTCGACTGCCACCTTGCCAGCAAAGCAGAGGGTGTTGTCATTGGTGACCGTTATGTAGAACCAACTTTTCTTCCATGACAACCACGAAGACTTGGGGTACATGCGGATGTACTCCTCAGCCTTCCCGTCATGGAGGCGCAAGACACACTCGCTAGCCGACGTTGTCGACTTCCCCGACTTCACCATCTTGTAGATGTACCTAAAGACCTCTAAATCTGGTGGAATCCCCAAGTACGCTTTGCAAAGGTAGATGAAGGATGAAGATGCCGAGATTGACGATTGAGTTGGGAGCAACATTCACTAGTTCGACTCCATAGTACTCGAGGACCTTGGAGAGGAACGGGTGCGCTGGTAGCCTAAGCCTGTACTCGATGTACGCAAGAAAAGTGGGGATTTCTCCCCCGTTTCCGCTCGGAAGGTGTTCTCCGACTGCTGATCTCCAAGAGAACAGATTCTTGTTGGGAAGTATCCCACTCTTCTCCAAAGACTTGAGCTTTTTCTCGCTCAAATCAGAAACCAACCAGTTGGTGACTGAGTTCGATATTGTTGGATTTTGGGCAAAAAAATGAAGGAGAGTTGAAAAAAGTTCTTAGCAAAAAGATGAGGAGCGAAGAAAATATGAGAGCATAAAACCCTTAAGTCTGCGCATTCAAGGGATTTTATAGCCGTACTTCATTAACTACAAAAGGAAGTTGCTCGAAAACCCAATGAGCACAAGCCTCTTCAGTTTTCTAGATAGTTTCTCAACTTTAAAGTGAATACGGACCACCTCGTTAACTTCGCCATTAAGACGAGGGTTTTTCCCGATAAGGATCTTCGTCGGAAGGGGTTCATATTACAAATTCACTTAAAGCTCGGGGGCTAGCCAACAAGGATTAAATTCCTAAATAATTATTAAAAACCACATAGCTTATGTGGTCGTAGACCTAGTGGTTAACGACTCCTGTGGTCGTTAGAATCCTAAGGATCTCCCGTGGGTAACTTGGTCGGAGGAGTTTTGTACCTACTGCTCGACCAGATGGTTGCTCATAGAAGCTTTCAACTGGCAGTTAGATCTAATTCCAAGTATTCCTCTCCCGTTTGATGAATGGAATACATGTCTTATTTGTTCCAAACCACACGACGTTTCCAGTCCTAAGTCACTGACAATAACCATCATATGGTTTATCTCCCACTGACATCAACTGCTGGTCAGTTGACTTTTTACCAACTGCCACCGTTTCTCCGACCGGACGGGACACTTCCAAAGGGCGCCTCTTTCAGGAGCAACTGGTACCACTTAGTCAGTTATTTAAAGGAGAAGACAACCAGCAGGAAGGGGAAGATCTACAACCGCAACACAACAGACTCGATCAAGCCCAAGGCATCAAGACCATTAGATTCAAGCAATACACTTAGTGTAATTAGGGCTAGTCCATTGCCTTGCCTAAGGCACCCCCTGTAAAGATCCAGTTCATTGCAATAAAAAGCAATCACATTCTCATCCAAGAACTCTTAGCTATTTTTCTCTATTTATTTCGTAAGATCGGCGACTCGATCGTCGACACTATCTCACCCGGCCTCCATAACCGCTCTGAACCTTGGTTCTCGTAACTAAGTCTCGGTCTTCCTCGTGTTGATCATAGTTGACTCCGAAGCCACCTACACAACTATAGATCAAGCAAACCATTTTCGGGCACATGTTCATTCCAACTTGACCCACATTAGTCATAAACACAACATGGAACACACACGCGCCATTACCAAAGCCCTCGACCAAATTGACAAAGTTCAATACACCCATTGTGCTTGAACTCGCAATGGCTGGTTAGGCCGCCAACCAACGGCCGGTCAGACTTCTTAAATCATGAAACACCTCTCTCTGTACTTTTCAACAAAACTTTATGTAGCTTTACGTCTAGTCTCCATTTTCAATGAAACCTAGAGCAAACTCATCCCCAAACACTCCCATGTAAGTGTTTGGTGCCCATTCCTAGAAAGCTAAAAAAAAGCTCACACTGTCGGTCTAACCGTCATCTATAACCGATCATACCGCCTGGCTTTGGCCAGTTAGACTGCCATCAAGATCGGTTTGACCGCTTACAACCTAACAGCAACACTGAATTCTGGTTAAAGTCAAAATCAAACTCAAATTTCGTCAACACATGGTCTCACACGATCCATCGTCTGCGATTCTGAGCCCGGGCACGGCAGCCTCCAGCTCTTGAGCATTCGGCAGATCCTGCGCCAAACCTCCAGCGTTGATGACCATCTCACTCTCTGAAAAATGCAATCATTTCTTAGGTTCCAAATATACCAGATAGTGACCGTTATCGTTCAGAAAAAAATATACCAGATAGTTGCAGCACAAATAATATTGTTTGCGGTAGGAAATATACCACATCAAAATGCATTTACATAGTACTTACATCTGCAGGGAAAATTATTGGCTTGACGGGAGTCATGTATATTCATTCTCCGGGTCAGAATAAGGTACAACTCCAGCAGCAAATTGCAATGATCGAGCTGCTAGCTCCTCGATCTCACAGAGAAATAAGACAACAAACGTTGCGAAGGGAACAAACTGAAGTACTAAAACACTGTAAATTTAGGGGGGCCTTGTTTAAAAGTTCGAATTAAACTGCCCCTGCGTATGCATATGATCAGGGAAAACAATTTCTACCGAAATTTTTGGAAATTTCGGTGATTTTGCCCCCTCCAAAGTTTTTATAATTCGTTCAAAAAAGTCGGAAATATTTGAATTTGGATAAAAATGCATTCTAGATTTGATTTTGGACAAAATTTAATCAAATTTCGTCCAGATTTTGGACCAATTTCAAGTCCAAATTTTGTCCAGTTGAAAACCCACCTTAATTTTGAACCGAAATTTCAGTAATTTCGTTCGTTTCGTTACCCTCCAATTTTTTTTTTCAAAATGAAATTGTTTTCCCTGCATATGATCATATTTATATGGACAGTATTATGTAAGGGTTACTGTGGTACTTGTAATATAAGATAATTGTTACCGACGTAAACCAAGGCAAATTTTGGTAACACAGATTTTGGCTTGGTTCACAGGCCTATGAACCAAACAGCTCGATAACCACAGGCGCAGACACACGTAACGCGACTGACAGAGCAGTAGTATCTGCAGCAACTGTGTCTGGGGCACTGGGCAAGCAGCTGGCAGCTGGTCTGATTCAGATAGAAGGGGGACGCATATAGCAGTAGCTATAGTAAGTAGCTGCCTGCATGCAGAGATGGTACGTGCATGCGTATGCTGGCTTCGGCGTACGGCAAAATGCCATGCATATATGCATTCAGCCTTATCTGCTTGCGTGAACATGCATGCTGCCAGCAGATGCACGGCCGGCCGGCCGGCCGGCTGCGTGCATGCTTCTCGTGTGTAGGAGAGACTAGGAGGACAGTGGCACAGTGCCTTGCAACGCATGCCGCCTGCACAAGACGTACGCTCTGACCACACATGTGCCAAGCTTAAATGCTCTCTGTCTCGCTTTTCGTCAGCGCGGAGTAGCTGCAGCGCATGCCGTGTTTACTTACACATATACTTCATCGCGTTGTCAGCGCGGGGTTCGTTCTTCAATTCACGGGAGTAGTGCAGTACTCAAATACTACTACTCTAGCTTTTCTTGTTATTTTCATTCCAAAGGAGCAAACGCTAAAGCGAGAATGTTGGTTTGAGAAACTAATAAAACATTGGTGAAAATATAATGCCCTGAAAAGCTAAGTTTGGAATGATATTGTTCGCATCTCGACCTCTAGCTTTTAGAGACACAGGGCGCGCGATCTCGACCTCCTAGCTAGCCGACTGCTTACCAACCCGGAGCGCCCATCACCTGCCATCGATTCGGCGGCCGGTGGGGCTCTCGCCGTCTCGGTTCTCACCAGCCCGCCATTACCGTCTCCAACAGCAAGACCGCCCTTGCTAACTCTATAGCTAGGGTCCTGGTGAACCCAAACCGTAAGCAATGCATACCAAAGATGAGCTCTCTTACATATGATAGCGCGTTTGAACAAAAGTGCTACCGCTAACACTAAGCTAGCATTCCTCTTTGATTCATGACAAATTTTAATGTTCTTAGGGCTCGTTTAGAACGCAAAAGCACGTGGTTGTGATGCCATGACTAGTGAAATCCTACAGGAATTGGAAGAGCAGGAATTAGTCCAAAAGGGGGGTTTCGATAGTGCATTGGAAAATTGTAGGAAATGTGTAGGGAAATGCATCTTAGAGCAGAGAGAAGAGAGAATTAAAGAGAGATGTTGCCTTGGACTTCTCAAACGAATGATAACGTGAGGTTTGAGCAAATGTTTGGATTCCTCAAAAAAGTGAAGGAAAGATAAAGTTCCTATAGGAATTTTCAAAACCAATCCTACTATCCAAAGGGTTCCATAGGAAAAATTCCTATAGGATTCCAATCCTATAAAATTCCTACAAAAATCCTGCATTCGTTGTGCAACTCCATATGGAAAATTTTGGTTTGCAAAATTGCACTTTCACAGTGTTTTTTTGGAGGCATTTTTCATTGAAGTGCCCTATTAAATATGCGCCTAACCCCTAGTCTAGCCTACTTGATGGAATTGAATATTTATGCAGTAAATTGAGCAGTTAACTGGCTGCTACTTCAGGGCACTCGGCAATGGTTCCATACTAAACCTTGATACTATATGAGAGATCATAGTTAGACAGGATTTTAGAAACAATCATCCTAACAGTTTGATACTAAACCTTGATACTAGATGGCCCTTACATTGTTACATGGATCTCACCTCTCTAGGGAGAGGAATGGCTCATAAAAATAGTTCAAGTCTTTCAAAGAGCATCTACAATAGTTTGTTTCTTAGCTTGTTACTACGAGGAGAGAGTACTCAGTCTAATAAAAAGAAACAAGTCTTCCAATGGATTATTTCTTGAGCTTGTGTTTAAGACTTTAATTGCTACAAGTGTGCATAATTCTTGATGATCAATAATGAAGTACAACTTTGTAGCCTAATGTTTTAACTCATTTATTATATCAACAATGAAGTAGGGCTGCACAAATGATCTGGTGTATATTTTGCTTTAAGACAGTGGGACCCACAAAACACGTTTTTAGGTAAAAGCAAGTCTCCAATAGAGTATTTGGTTGTTTCTTGTGTCTTTGTATTAATAATTTGCTAGTTTCTTCATCTGGAAATAACCTCACCTTCTCTCCTCCACATTATATAAATACTGATATGACAACCTTTTATTAACAGCTGATGTGGAGTGTTATAGATGCTCTAATGCACTATTTTTTGCTACTGTTTTCTTGGTTTCCTAAAAAGATGAAAGAGCTTTGGTTGCTTTCTGACACGAGTATCCTAGCTAAAAGGCGTCTGCATGTACCGCATTTATGGTCCTGTTGGGATATAAATCCGTGTTAAATTTGTTCAGCCGTACAATCGGTGTGCCTATCAACCGTGATTACAGTTCCTGAGATATCCGTAGCAAATCTCATTTAATTTCGACCGTAAAACTGTGTTTAAATTGCACTATGGAGTACATATTGATGTTAGTAGATTTTCTAGCCGGGATGACCATGCACTAGATCTTCTTCATGTACCGAACGGCCAACTATTAAGTAAAGTCTAGGATCTACTCGTAACCGTGTTTTTTTTGGGGACGCTGAGGCGTCGGGAAAACACTACCGATCGATCTTAGGTCATGTACAATCATATAAACAATATTGTCTATAGTACTCTTCTATGTGACCTAAAAACAGCTCCTATAATAGATTATCTTTTTATATGTTTCTATAGACAGTTTATTTATATACAATGTGTATTGTTTTTTGTGTTACAGTCGACTACGCCATAAGAGACGACTCAATCATCTATATTCCCTCTCTCTCATCTACATTATCTTATATCTTACGTGGCAAAATTTATAGACAGCCGACGTTATACTATTGTACATACTCTTATGAATTATAATTAGGGATAAGGGACCGAAAATAAAAACAATGAGGGAAAATGATAGAGATGGAGCGTGTAGCCGGCCAGGTTAGGTCATTGACTGGTGAGTAATAGACATATGTCCTCTTGAGTGAAGGATTTCAATGATCAAGCCGCACCCCTTTACTATTGAAATATACAATGCTTAGGGTATATACAATGATGTAGATAACTGCTGTATATAAACAACGTTAAAGATAGCTCCTATAATGTGTTGTCTTTTTACAGGTATTTACAGAAAGCTTATCCATATACAATGTGTCTTGTTTCTTATGGTACATTTGACTACTGCATGAGAGATAACCTAATTTTCTATGCTCCTCCTATCTTATCTATATTATCTCGTGTTCTACGTGGCAATTGACATCACACTATTCTATTTGCTCTTGCAGTTTTAATCTAAATAATTTACTACCATATACTTTATCCCTTGAATATCGGATGCCATCGATGCCACCTTTTTTTTGTTACGAAACTGTCGGTATTTTAGAACCGAACTTACATAAAGATTATTTGATTCGGGGGTTCCCCTAGGCTCAAACCACACAAAGAGAGGCGACACGGGGATTTTTATACAGGTTCGGGTCTTCTCCCAGGGAGAATAACAACCCTGCTCCTGTGTGTATGCATTGAGTATCCTGGATTACAAGATCAAGAGAAAGACTAGAATGAAGCGTCTTGTGCTCTTGCTGCCCATTCCTTCTCTGATGATTCTGCCTTTTATAGTACTCGGAGTGTGCTGCTGTTCTTCCAGTCCAAAGGGCGCCTTAATGCTTCAAATTATGGAGCCGTTACTGGAGATTATTGTGGGAGTAATAGCATTCCCACGTCGTGAGACAGTTATCACCATGACAGGGAGTTAATTCGTGCGTTTATTCCAGAGAATAACAGCGTAGTTTACTGCCCATATCTTTAAATATGGTGCGGAAGATTCCCTGGTCGATTAGGCCCACATGTCTGTAAGCCACATCGACTAGGGACTGGTCGTAGAAGAGCTTACGACCATATACTGATCATAGGAGAGCTTACGATCAGGACATAGTCGCAGAAAGACTTACGACTATGGGGTAGTCATAGAAGGACTTACGACTATGGGGTGGTCGTAGAAGAACTTACGACCTCCAGCTTCTCCCTTATGGATATTAAGGGGTATACTCAAGAACCATATGACATCATTATTATCCATAATATGAATTACAGATAAATAATTAAATGAGGATTATTATATCCTCGTCAGAAACCTAATTGTATGGAAAAAAAAAAGACTAAACTGCTCCTCTAGGGCTTTCACCCCTATAGGCCATAAATATGAGGACCCCTATGTACGAGATAGATTGATGAATGAAAAGAGCTCTACCCATATACTATGTGTCTCCTGTTGTATCCATGTGATTGTTATTGTGTGATTGATCTATGCTGATGTCATGACGACTATCATTATTTCAACATGTTATCAACACGAAGCTCTTCAAATCGGGTATGTCGTTCTATATATTGATGATTAGATCAACCATGTTTTCTCGGCTCTAATCACATATTGATTTGTGACTTGTTTCCATGATCTTATCTAATATGTTTCTAGTGATTTAATTCTGTAAATTAATTGCTAGACCGTAGGTCGATTATTTGCTAAGTATGATCAAAATTAGGATTACTATTCGTACAAACAAACAATAACAAAAAAGGAGTGAATCGACAATCTGCCACCCGCGCAACGCTTGTTCCGAACGCCACCGCGCCGGCCGTGCAATGCTCGACCCGAACGCCGCCCGCTAACATCGGTTTAACGCCGCGTCCGCAAACCCGCCAGAGCAGCAGCCCTTCGCAGACGCTACGTCCACCACGCGCCGGCTCGAAGACGTCCGTGCGGACCTTACCATGCCCGTAGCCACCGCCTATCAAGTCGACATGTTGCATTTGCCGCGCCGTGTGCACCGTCGGCCACTGCCATGCCCGCGCACACGCGTGCCTCGCTGCTGAAGCCGAAGCGCCGCCCGAGGTCACGCCCGCCACAACGCCACAGCGCAAGCGTGCCTCCGCCGCTGAAATCGAGTCTTGGCCCAAGGCCGTGCTCATGCACACGCCTCTGCCCGCAGCGTCTTGCCGACACCGCCTCTGTGCGAGCCCAGTAGCTCAGCCAAGACGTGCTCATTGCTTGGCGCTCAAGACATGCTCGCCGCCACCGCTGCCATATGTGAGGCGCGAGGGCCGATGTGGGCCGAACGAGAGAGGCCCAAATGAAAAAAAGGGAAATTTTGTGGAAAGACCCTCGTATTGCTAGAAAATCACAAGGACATTTCCAGATTGAAGGTTTTCTAGCAGAAACACCCCTGTATTTTCGGGATTTAAAGCGTTTTGCGGATTTTTGGCATTATTGCGGAAAAGACTGTCGTGTTTCCTGTTTTTGTGCTGGAATGGTGAGTTCTAAGGCTCTTTTATAACTTAGACCCTATGGTTTAGGTTAACCACCTTAATTATTAAGTTATGAAAATTTCAATAAATCCTAGAAAATGAATTTCTATGGTATATCAGCTTCCATAAATTGTGAAACATTAGATCTGGTACACCTTGGAAACATCATATTTTTATGATTTATTTTGTGGTATTATGTGTTTTTGGAAATTAATTAATGGGTTTAGTGATTATGAAAATTGCTCTCGGGCCTAAAAAATTATCAGAAAATCCCAAAAATTCTAGGAAATGTATAAAATTATTTTCCAAATAGATAAAATTAATTTGTACTATTTTGCAATTGTTTTGTGCATTTAAAATGTTTTACCACATGTAAACATAGAGAAAATTGCATAAATTATGTAGGACATGTTTGACATTACTAAGTGGATATTCGTTTGTCCTAGATGACAACAATCATAAGCTTATATTATGTTCTATGGATATCTATAGCAATCTCCTATTTATCCCTTAACTTTGTAAAGATGTCTTTTTCCTGCACGAGTCGCATTAGTAGTATAAATTCAGCTCCTGTCGAGCTTGATCCTACTCATGATGAGTATCTTTTTTTTTTGTTTTAGGCTGAAACCTTATGTATTAGATTATTATTTTTCAGATGCCATAAATAAAATAATGGTCTAAATTGTTCTATTAAAGCCTTATCTACTGTTGAATAGTTGATTAAATTTGCTTAATAGAATATATTATCAGTATCATATTTTACCTGTAGTAAAATAAATAATCTTGCATGGAATAAATTTTGTAAATAGTATGCCTGAAAATTGAAAATATGTTGCCACACTTTGCTAACAAAATAATGGACATGTACTGTTGATATCTAATAAGCCTCAATTCACTAACTTTTAGTGCACGGATGCCCAGATGGCAAAAGGGAAACGATTTTTCTTAGTGGCACCGGAACAAGCCTAGTCATATATTAATCTCTGATGGGCCACTTTGGCTAGAAAACACCATATTCCTCAAATAAGTACAGAATAACTTCAGTCTATATAACACTATCCTCCACTACACTAATTTTTTAACTAAAGAACTTTGTAAGTAGAATGTTAATTACAGAGTATATATTGGTTTCACACCAACAAAATTGTACTCCTGTTACAGAGTATATATTCCTCAAATATGGTGTTCCTGTTGAACAATAAATATTCTCATCGAATAGTTATACTATTTGGGTGATTCAACTAAGACTTGAAGTCCAGAAGAAAATATAGTATTTCCGTGTAAATTAACTATGGTCAAATATGTTATGTTCCAGCATTATATTTATGTTCCTAAAGAGCATCCTGTGGTTTATGCTATTAGAATATACTGCTTATGACCATAAGAAAATAAGTTGCGTAATTATAAACTTGAAGTTTAATGATCCAAATTATTTAAAAGAAGGTATGAGTAATTGGATCAAAACTTGGCCAAATAATAAAGAAGCTGGTTTATAGAATAAGTCTGCCAACTCTCGGACCCCCATATGGGACCTTCATCACAGATTAATAACCAACCTGAAGTTGGAATGTCCTACTTAATGTTAGGATCATGCAGTTTTCTTGCCACTACACTAATAAAGTCTACCTCACTACATATAATTATCAAACCTCTTGTTGAAATTAGTGCGTGTTTGGAAGAATCAAACATTTCCCACATGTTATCACCACTGTAGCATACATCTTTGGTCCCCTACTAGTTGTTGGGGGTCGTGTTTGGAAGAATCAAACATTTCCCACATGTTATCACCACTGTAGCATACATCTTTGGTCCCCTACTAGTTGTTGGGGGTCATGTTGGATCTGAAATTCAATCAATCATATGCCCATGATAGGGAAATCTTGTAAGTATGCCATTTAATAAAGATTGAATCTCGGCATTAGAGGGAGAGAAATGCCCAAAAGTTCGAATGTCATCGTATTTTCCTGAAGAAAAAGATCTTTAGTACTAAGATATACGCACTAGTCAAGCTAAACTTAAGGTTTAGTTTATACTCCTATACATTAGAAGCGAGGAGCTTGTCGGGTACTTTCCAATTATGGAGGAGTTACCACAGTGTTCGCTTGCAGTAAATAGGTCGCTAAGAGTGGAATACCTCGGGCTGAATGGTATATCCACATGTATGAATTTGACTTAATAGTCCTTGATCTAAAATATGACACTAGTCAAAATAATTATTCATCACTCCTTTAACTCTTTTGAAAAGAACTCACCTCGTAAGTCAAATACCTCATGAAGAGGTTTGTCAGTGTTTTAGAACCGATCGTACGTAAAGATTGTTTGATTCGGGGGGTCTCCTAGAATGGAATCATGCAGAGAGATTGACACGGGGATTTTTATACAGGTTCAGGCCTTCTCCGGGGAGAATAACAACCCTACTCCTGTGTGTGTATGATATTGAGTGTATTTTGTACAATCGGGAGAAAAGAATAAGACTATTACAGAAGATAGTGCCTGTCTTCTCGATTGCTTGCTCCCTTTCCGATCCCTCCTCTCCTTCCGATTGCTTGCCTTATATAGTCGGTGAAGGAGTAGTCGTTTCTCTAGGTGAAGTGGTGCCTCATCATGTTCTGTAACGTGCGCATATTTGCAGTAATCACCGGAGTATTAACTCCTCCACGCCGTCTGGCAGTTAATCGTCAGAGATAATAGAGTATTACATGCTGTTACTCCATAGGATAACAGCGTATATTGACTGCTTGGATTCCCTAATCAATTGGGCCCACTTGTCTGTAGGCTCTATCGATCATAGGGTGGTCGTAGCTGACTTGGTCGTAGAAGAACTTACGACCATAAGATAGTCGTAGAATAACTTACGACTGGATACCAGTCGTAGAAGACCTTACGACTATGAAGTAGTCGTAGTAGGACTTACGAATATGGGGGTGGTCGTAGAAGAACTTACGACCACCTGGTTGACTTCTTCCTGATGAATATAAGGGGTATGCTCAGAGTCTATATAACGTCATATTTATCTATAATAAGAATTATAGATAAAAGATAAAATGAGGATTGTTAGATCCTCGTCATCTAGCCCCCTAGCTTCAAGTGAAAATAACTTACTTGGGAAAGGAGTCGTAGATGGTCTTATGACCACGAGAAGGTCGTGAAAGGATGGTCGAAGGAAAAACTCTTCGACATTTGTACATAATTTTGACCAGAAATATACTTGGCCAAGAAGGCTGTTGGGAATCTTACGACTACTAAATAGTCGTAGAGAACTTTACGACTATGAAGTGGTCATAGTATGGTGATCGGAAGTACAACCTTTCCGATTGATATTTCATTTGACCAGAAAGACTTGGTCAAGGAAGTAATTTTTGCTTGAGGTGTGAAGATAAACCTGATTTTCTCGAGTAGACAAACTAGAGAATTGCAATCGACTCTCACATGCCTGTCTGTTTAGAGCGGTTCCCGAAGCAGCGGTAACCCTTGGGTAGCCACATCTTTAGCCCAGGCATGCGGTTATAAATACTTACTGGGGGTGAGACTCGGGTTTTTACTTTTCCCAAATCGCTCCCACTGTTCATCGAGTTCTTGCCTTCTCCGCCGCCGACCAAATTGAGCTTTCTTTTAAGACTTTCCCCAATCCAAATTCTTCCCTTTTTGAGATAAATGGCCAGAACCGTTTCCGAATGGGCTGAGTCGGAGATGGATGCAGTGAAGATTCAAGCCTTGGTCACCACCGGGAAGATCCCCGAAAAGGTTCTTGTGAAGTGGATTGCGGCGGCTGGTCAGCATTGGCCGTCGGGGGAGATTGGGCAAATCCCTGTCTTCCAGGCGTATTATGAGTGTGGCATTCGATTGTCTGCTCACCCCTTCCTTACGCTCGTACTTGAGTATTTTGGGGTGGAATTGGTGAACCTTGGTCCCAATTCCATCACAATGTTGAGTGTGTTCGTGTACTTGTGCGAGGCGTACCTGGGAATTCCGACGGACCTCGAGCTCTTTCAATATTATTATGGAATGGCCCGACAAACTGGAATTGCTGGAAGTTGTAGTCTGAAGCTCCATGACGGGAAGTCGAAGGAGTATATTCAGATGTTTACTCGGTCTTCATGGCCGGGATGGAGGAAGAGGTGGTTTTACTGGAAAACCACCCAAGATGACAGCCTTACTTTCGCGGGGAAGGCTGCCAAGAAGATTTCTTCTTGGGATTCAACTCCCAAGGATCTTGGCTGGATTGCTCCCTATATTCAAGCCATCAAGGACTTGAAGGAAGAGTGGCTTACCGGATGGCATGTGGTGAAGGATTTCATCACACGTCGAATTAGCCCTTTGAAGAAACGAGTACCTCCTATGTGGAGGTACACGGGGCCACAAGACCCGACCAAGGACTACGAGGAGAGTAAGTGATCTTCGACTTAGCTCTCTATTTTGGTCTTCTTTGAAGTGGTCGAATGAATGTCTTATCTGTTTGCACAGATCTTTCACAAGCAGAGATCGACGTTCGGGTCAAACTTGTTTGTGAGAAATCTCCGCCACCTGGAGTGGCGGCTCCTCAAATCCTTGCGGTTTTATCCACAAAGGAGAAGATGGAGCGCCTAAAGGTAATCAAGGGTTGATTTTATCCTTAGGATTTCAGAGTCGTAAAAAGACTTACAACTAGTTGGTTGTCGTAGAAAAACTTACGACTAGGTAGTAATCGTAGAAAATCTTACGATCAAGGAAATGTCGTAGAAAAACTTATGACTGGATACTGGTCGTAGAAAATTTTATGACTAGTCAGTAATTCTTCTTTTTCTTTTTTTTTTACAAAAAGTAGGCATGGAAAATCGTCAGGACGACCAAGAGGTCGAACTGATAATTATTGGCGCAGGGATGACGACGGAAAAAAGTCCGGCTCCTCCGTCTAAGAAGCGTCGACTTGTGAAAGTCGCCGACAAGGCAGGGGCAAGCTCAAGTTCTTTTATTTCGACTAGATCCTCTGTAAAATCTGCTGCAGATATGGCTGCAGCTGAAGCCAAGGAGGTTGAAGCAGCTGAAGCTAAAGAGGCCGAAGCAGCCGAACCTCATAAGCGCAAAGCCCGCAAGGCCAAGGTACCCTTCTATTATAACAAGAAAACTTTCGCAGTTTCTGCCTCTCCTGGCTTTGTCAAGCAACTAGAAAAGGAGAACTAGAAAGACTTTATGTCTTTTGTGAAGGACAATGCTGCTCCAGCAAAGCCTGTGGTCGAGGGAAATGCCGCTCTTGGATTGGTCCAGACTGATCTCGGCCATCCGAAAAGTCAGGAGATCCGAGAGGTGACTCCTGTTCAAGATCCGCGACCAGACGTGGTCGTGTCTGAGCCTATTCTTCAACTTGAACTCTGACCAGACGTGGTCATAGAAAAGAAGTCGAAGAAATCTTCCGTTGGGAAGGTGACTCATAAGTTCCTGGTTAAGTCCAGAGTGCAAAGGTATGTAAGAAAGATTAAAGTGTAAGAACAACATTTACCTTTTGCTTTTCACAACTTAATGTGCTTTTCTTTTGTTGCTCTTAGCCCGACTCCTTCAGCCCCCGAGGATGTTTCTATTGAGAAGCCTATTGCCACTTCTCCAGTGGATGGAGAGATGACAACGGAAGTGGTCAAAGGATCACCCACTGCCCGAGTGGCGGAGGAAGTCGTGGCTTCTGAAGTGGTTGCTACAACCATCGAGAAGTTGCTACGACCACCGAGGTGGTCGTGGAGACAAGCAGAGGCAAAGAGAAGCCTCGGCCAAGGTGGTGATGTATCGACTACCGTCTTGGGAAGGAAGTCGTTGAGACGCGTACCTCCGGTCCCCAAAGAGAAGTGCGATTCTGAGAATCGAAGATGAGGAGTACTTCAACTTCTATTCTGATTTCTTTGGCCCTGCTTCCATCGTGGGGTCTTTTGCCTTTAGATCCCACGATCGAGTCCCTTATCCCAATGATATTCCCAACAGAGGGGAAATTTTTGACAACGAGCGTCTCGAGAAGGTTTGGTGGGATAGTGTCGTGAAGATAGATAAGCTGAAGAATCCGTCGATGGTTTTCTCAATGTTTGCTCAGACAACTATGAATATAAGTATTTAAGGATACTCATATGTGCGGTCTGTCCTTGTTTCTTAGTGTCCTTTTTGCAGAAAGCTCTGGAACAAATTGACACTGTTGGTGAATATCACTGACAACTTATAGAGCTACGACAGGAGAAAGCAGAACTCTGCGAACATGCAGAGAGGTGGTAAGTCACTGTTACTCATAGTCGTTTTTTGGTTTGACCACTTATACAGTGCTTATGGGGTTTGTCGTGGAAAAACTCACGACTAGGTGCTAGTCGTAGAAAGACTTACGACCAGAAGTTGGTCGTAGAAGAACTCACTACAACACAAAAGCCCTGTAGAGACGCCTATTTTATGGGTTAAAGACGTTTTCAATCATCTCTATAGCGTCGTAGAGTCGTTTTTGTAAAACGTCTCTGGAGCGCCTCCCCACGTACCGTGTCAAAGATCGTAGAGATGTATTGTTAAGCGTGTCTACAATGATATGAGTCGTTTAGATTGCGTCTCTACAAGCTTAAAGACGCTTTCATATATGCATTTGCATATCGTTTCTACTCTCCCTAGTGATGCTTTATTGCGTGCCATGAAACATAGATATGCATTCATTGACGTATTTAGATTGAGCTAGAGACGTCCATTTTTATTTTGTTCTGTAGAAATATTTTATCGCTAGTTAAACTACAATGATTCAGAGGATATAGTATCACAAATTTTCATAAGAAGTTTCAAATCTTAGGTAAAACCATTTCAAATGTAGAATTACATTGTCGATATATAAAATAACAAAATAGAAGAAAATAACATAGACACTCCATTGTGGACTGAATCGAGTTTACAATTGAATCCAGCATCCACATACAAAGGTGCAAACACACCGAAAAAAAATTCCTACAAATCCTAGAAATGAATCAGGCGACGAGTGGCTAGAGGGCAGCGGCAGTGGCGACGTCTTTAGGAACAAACAGCCTAATCCATGTCCAAATCACAGAGCTTGGCACCTGTTGTCGGGACCCAAAATTACGGTTCGGGACCCTCTGTGTTTAATGCACTAGCCCAGGATCATGCTAGTGCACACAAGGTCAACAAAGATGGCAATCGATCCACAAGCGGATAATAACATAAGCGATTAACTTTGATTAACAAATAATGGTTTTGACCTTAAGGTCAAGTTTACAACTATTGAGCCACGCAGGCTAACATAGGAATAAACGGCGGAAACATAAGCGGTAGTGGCACCCCATCGGTTCGCCACGAGCAACCGATCGATCAAGACCTCACGATCGGGCACCTTCGATGTACTCGTCCTCGAATCTTTGGTGAAGACTCCTCCTCTGCTTGATTCGTCAAAACAAGCGTGAGTACATACCGTACTCATAAGCCACACCACGAGATGCAAAATATATATATGCCGGCTTTTTACAAAGGAAGGCATTCTCAGGCTCTTTTGCATAAATGCCACTTTTGCAATTGAATACAATTAATAGATTAAAGTCGTAAAACAAATAGACAATAATAATTTTAACAAGTTATTTCACAAAGGCACACACACACACGACCTAACAAAGTTATTCATATAGCTAGATGATTTAATCACATAGCTCCTTCCCACACAATTTTATGAAAATCTACCCTAGTGTCAAATCCCGAGCATTGTCCATGATCATGACGCTATTCAATAGATTAAGTTACACTCTGCAGAGTTTGTACACTTTACCCACAAGATACAATTAGTGTAGCTAACACTAATCATAACAAAGCATTTCAGATACCTTATCCTACTATGCTAGGCCCGTCTCAAAACAGGCATGTGGTCGTACAGGAAGCTCAGTTCAATAGAGCACATGGTGAGGTCCTTAATTGACCAAGGCAAGACTTCCAACTAACTAAACCACATAGACACACAGATTTTTAATATTCACACACCCACACAGTCCACCCCTTTCACACAAGATCCACCCTTGCCTCACCCAAAATCTTTTACCACCGGTTGATTTAAGTGCAACATATGCCACAAAGACACATAGTACACACAGTTTGTTCACAGGTTTCATATTCACTTAGTCAATTTATAACAAAGAATACATGACAAGTGAGTCGTGGCATGGCTAAGCAATCTAATCGCAACTAACCAACCCACGTTGGTGCTACAATATTACCAACTAATTATCAACTAGGGTGACAAGGAATCAAGGCTTAACAATTACACAAGGAGGCATATCAATTTGGAATTAACTCATCGCACCCAAAAGCTTTTAAATAAATACTTGAATTAAGATGCAGAAATTTGAATTAAAATACTTTTATAAAACTGGGAAGCAAAATGGTCAAGGGCATAGCTTGCCTTGAAAAGGATCTAGGAATTGATCTTGGTCTTGGAAAGGTCCTTCTTCTTCAACTCTTCCAAAGAAATAAAGTCTACTATAAAACGACACAAACAAACAAAACTAAATAAAACCAGAAGCAAATAACTCCAATAAAATAATTAAAAATCTCCAATAGATAGATCTGGATTTTAGACGAATTTAGAAATTTGAATGGATGGATTTGGAGTTAGGATTCAATTATTATGAATTTTACAAATTTTAACCTAAATTTGGAAATTAAATAAATTCTAAATTCTAAAACTAAACTGAACTCCAAATTACATAATTATATGTTATTTAATTAGACAATAATTTTCTAAGATTTTAGCAATTTAAATCATCCAATTTGTATTTGGGATTTAAAAGGTATGAATTTTACAAGTTTTAACCTATCTCTTGAATTTTAAATGAATTTCTAAATTTAAACAAAAGTCAAATTTAAATAATTTTGATTTGATTAGCTAGATCTTAATTCTATATGAATTTAGAAATTTGAAACACCCAATTTGGAGTTTGGATGCAAAAGTTATGAATTTTACAAATTTAAACCTAAATCATTATTTAACAAATTCTGAATTATTTTTCTAAAGGAAATTCTAATTATTGCGCAAGGTGACGTCGTGAAGGATTTTCCGGAAAATAAATGAATTAAAGAATTAATCGACACGGGACCCACATGTCGGTGACCGACTCACGGTGGACCAAGTCCACCGAGCCACCGGATTTGAAGCAGTCTTGGCGTGGCGCTTGCATGCGCGCGGCGCCGACGCACAGCGCACGTGGTGACACACACGCACGGAGGTGTGAGGTGGCGGTGGCGTGGCGTCCACGCTCGCGACGACAACGACGGCGGCGACAGATCGACGATGGTCACCGGCGCTACTGATGCTTTCGGCGGCGAGGGTGGGTGGTACGGGCGTGTGGCGACGCTATTGCGAACACGATGAGGTACCTCCGGGTGGTTGAGGTGGATCGTGGTGGCGGCGGCGAGGTCGGAGCGGCGGCGGCTCGGGTTTTGTCGGGCAAGCGCCCGGTGAGGCTCGATTTAAATGGGTGGCTCCGGAGGTAGGTCTAGTGACAACGAACACGGCGGTGCTCCACGACGACGCTGGCGGCGACGACGGCAGCAAGAATCGAAGAAATCCCACCGGCGGCAGAAAGCCCTAGAGCTCGAATTGGCGGCGTCGCGAGGTTCTCGTGGAATTGAGCGAGGGTTAAGGAAAGGGGCTGCAGCGATCCTCGGGTGGCTTTTATAGAGGTCGGGAGGCACCGGGGCGGCGTGGCGACGTGGAGGTCGTGGGCGACGGTTGCGGCTTCGTGGGCGAATCGCCGCGGGACGAGGTCGTGGGGTGTGGCGGGGTGGTCGTGGGCGTCGTGGCACACGTGCGGAGGACGCGGGGCGGTTGGAGGCGTCCTCTGTGAAGCTCGGCGTTGACCGCTCATGGCGGTCGCTTGCGACGAATGCGCGGAGACGAAAGCGACGAAAGGTGACGACCATGCGAGCCCGCTTAGCGGCGAGAGAGCGGGAGGCGCCCACCGGGCAGAGGTGAGGCGAGGCCTTGGGCGATCGCCGTCCAACTCAGACGGACGGCCTCTGAATGATTGGGCCAAGATGAGCAAAGGCTGGGCCGAGAGATTTAGCCCAACGATCGTTTGGAGATTTAAAATAGGTTTTTCCTTTTTAGAAAATAGCGAAATTCAAATAAGCAATGGAAAATAGCAAATGAACTTGGAAAAATTCGAGAAAATTCGGAAAATATATCCAAGCTCATAGAATCCAAATAAAATAGTTTTGACTATTGTTCATGTTGGAATTATTCATATTAAATTGTTTTGTTACTAAAGTCCAAGTTAAAGCTTTTGAACTAAATTCAAATAAATCCAAATGGTGAATTTTCTCTCTACCAACTATTTAAATGATTTTTAAAGCTCTAAAAATTGGGATGTTACAAACCTCCCCCCCTTAAAGGAATCTCGTCCCGAGATTCAAAGCTAAATGGAGAAAAGGCTAGGGAACTCGGCTTTCAACTCTTCTTCACGCTCCCACGTTGCTTCACCTTCTGAGTGGTGGCTCCACTGCACTTTGCAAAAACGAATTGTCTTGCTTCTGGTCCGACGTTCTGCGACATCCAGAATCTTGACCGGCCGTCTTTGTAGGTGAGGTCTTCTTTTAGTTCAATTGACTCCAACGGTGCTTGTTCTTCTGGCACCCTAAGACACTTCTTCAATTGAGAGACGTGAAAGACATCGTGTACTCGCTAGCGATCGTGGCGCTCTAATCGATAAGCCACTTCTCCACGGCGTTCCAAAATCTTGAGCGGACCAACATACCGAGGGCAAGTTTCCCTTTGGCATGGAACCTTTTCACACCTCGAGGGGGCGTAACTCGGAGATACACAAAATCTTCGGCTCAAAAGCGAGATCACGACGGCGATTGTCGGCATAACTCTTCTGCCTCGATCGAGCTATCTTGACCTCTCTCGATCATGGACACTTGCTCTTCTGCTTCTTGAATAATATCCGGACCAAAGATCAGACGTTAATTTGTTTGACCAGTTCAACGGGTTCTACAGTTCCCGACCATACAAAGCTTCAAACGGTGACATTTGCAAACTGGCTTGATAACTGTTGTTGTACGAGAATTCTGTATATGGTAAACTCTTATCCCAACGGGTAGCATTTGCTAGCGCACAAGCTCTCAACATATCCTCCAATATTTGATTAACCCTTTCAGTCTGTCCATCTGTTTGGGGATGATACGCAGTACTGAAATTCAGGTGAGTCCCTAAGGCTTCATGCAAAACGCTGCCAAAATCGGGAGGTGAATTGAGATCCTCGATCTGACACTATCTTCTTAGGCACACCATGCAAACTGACAATCTTCGACATGTACAGCTTTGCTAGACGATCTCCTGAATAAGTGGTTTTGACTGGTAAGAAATGGGCAACTTTAGTCAAACGATCCACTATTACCCAAATCGAATCGTAACCCGATTGAGTCTTCGCTAGACCGGTAATGAAATCCATTCCGATTTCTTCCCACTTCCACTGGAATCTGCAAGGGTTGCAATGAGACCTGGCCGACCTCGATGTTCTCGCTTTAACTTTCGACACACATCGCACAAGGCAATGAACTCGCGACGGCGTCCGTTTCAAATTCGCCACCAAAACTTATTCTTAACATCCCGATACATCTTAGTACTACCAGGTGAATCGAATACTTTGAGTCATGGGCCTCCTTCAGATTAGTCGCCTCAATCCATCAATATCTGGAACGCATATATCGCCCATTGATCCACAAGATATCTGATCATCCACGTGAAGTCCTTGAACTTCCCTTCATCATCTTCTTCTTGATGTCGGAGAACTCGAGTCTTTCTACCGAGCTTGAATTTGCTTCTCCAAAGTAGATCGCACTTCCAAGTTTGCTACTGAATCCTTCAGATACTACTTCTAGCTTCACAGAATTCCTCTTGAAGTTACGAACAAGGCTCTTTCACTTCCAAAGCATTGTAGTGGCTCTTACGGCTCAAAGCATCTGCAACGACATTGGCTTTACCAGGATGGTAATGGATTCCAAGATTATAATCCTTTATCAACTCTAGCCATCTCCTCTGTCTCATATTCAGATCTAACTGAGTGAAAATATATTTCAAGCTCTTATGATCTGTGTATACCTCACAGCGATTACCGATGAGGTAATGATGCCAAATCTTCAAAGCATGCACTACGACAGCTAATTCCAGATCATGGGTAGGGTAATTTTCTTCATGCGGCCTTAACTGCCATGACGCATAAGCGACCGCTCTTCCTTCTTGCATCAGGACATATCCTAATCCTTGACGTGAAGCGTCACAATAGATATCAAAATCCTTACGAATATCTGGCAAAATCAGCAATGGGCTGAAGTCAAACGCTTCTTCAATTCTTGAAAACTTTCTTCACAAGCTGGGGTCCAGGTAAACTTTTTCTCTTTCTTCAACAATTGCGTAAGAGGTTTAGCAATTGACGAAAATCCTTCAATGAAACGGCGATAATATCCTGCTAATCCCAAGAAACTGCGAATCTGAGTGACAGTCTTGGGTTGTCCCCAATGTAATGACTTTAACTTTATCGGGTCAATCACATTCTCGCAATTGTCATTACATGACCAAGAAAATCCACTTTCTTTTTCCAAAAATCGCACTTGCTAAACTTAGCATACAACTGATGCTCCCTGAGCTTCTCTAGAATTAATCTCAAATGTTCAACATGCTCTTCTTCTGACTTGGAGTAAACTAAAATATCATCGATGAATCGACTACAAACTTGTCCAGATACTCCATGAATACCTTATTCATCATGTTCATGAAATAGCGGGGGCATTAGTCGGACCAAAGGACATGACTAGGAACTCATAATGTCCATACCGCTGAGAAAGCGGTTTTAGGTATATCCTTAGGACGATCTTCAATCGATGATAACCCGATCGCAGATCAATCTTGAGAACACTCGGCTCCCTTCATTTGATCAAGCAGATCATCTATCCGGGCAATGGGTACTTATTCTTGATGGTGACTTCATTGAGAGATCGGTAGTTGATGCACATTCTCATGCTTCCATCCTTCTTTTTGACGAACAAGACCGGCGCTCCCCATGGCATTTAACTAGGCCTCACAAAACCTTTCTCCAAAAGTTCTTCTATCTGTTTCTTCATCTCCACTAACTCATCGGTGGCATCCGATCGGTCTCTTCGAGATGGGTGCTGTTCCTGGCACTAGATCGATGACAAACTCGATGTCACGATCCGGTGGCATTCCTGGTAATTTTTCTGGGAACACATCTGGATATTCCTTGACGACTGGCACATCTTCCAACGCGACGGTCTTCAGGCTATTGACTATCAAATGCCCATTACGCACTGAGGTAGCTAGGAACTCCACTTTGTTTCCTTTGGTATCCTCGATTATAGCGGCTCTTGACCACAATCGGCCAAAGACGGCTTTGTGCTTGGTTAACCAATCCATGCCAAGGATGACATCTATGGTTTGGGTGTCTAGAATAATTAGGTTAGCTAGAAACTCAACTCCACTATGAGTAACTTAGCCCTAAACAACCCACATTAGAACTTAGCTCTGCTCGGTATTCGACTAACAGAGTTAAGCAAAGAGGCATAACTTCCAACTTATTCTTAGTTGCAAAAACTCCAAAACAAGCGAATCGAAGCTCGAAATCAAACAGAATCAGGCAGTCTTGAATTTACTAGGAACTTACCCAAGACAACGTCTGGTGCTTCTGGCTCCTTCCAGAGTGGCGTGATTAACACGACCTCGACCCTTGACCGAGTTCCTCTGGTTGGTCGGTTCCTGAGAAACTCCTTGGTTGTTACTCAGGGGTCTTGGCGGTGTTGCTCCAAGGTTGAAGCGAATGGAGTGATAGTTCCTTCGAGGACACCGATTAGCAAAATGCCTGGCCGACGGCAATTGTAACACACTCTTGGTTCATTCTGCGGTTGTTGTTCCTCGGGTGGGGTTGGTGGTGTCGAGATTCTGAGAATTCAACAAAAGGACGAGTCTTTCAAGGTGGTGCAGTGTCTGAAAGAACTCGTGGTCGAAACGATTAAACCTATTGTGGTACTACTCTTGCCCTCTGTTGTTGTGGTGGTGGCTTCCTTCTGAATCATCCTCGCTTGCGGTGATCCTCCAGCTCCTTGCGTTTGTCCTCCATGACCAACGCCTTGTTAATCAACTCGAAATGCAGGAAGGTGTGAGCAAGCAGATTGACTTGTAGTCTGAGTTCAAACCCTTCAAAAATCGGCTCTGGCGAGACACAAGATGCGACATCCTCTCGGGGCATAGCGAGCTAGCCGAGAAAACTTATTCAGTAGTCGATCATCGACATACCCCTTGCTTGAAAGCTTGGAACTCATCCTTCTTCAAATCCATAATGCCTTGGTACATGATCTTGGCGAAAAGTCGCGGTGAATTCTTCCCAAGTGATATTCTGCGGTGCTCCATGTGCTTCTGCGCAGTTCTCCCACCATTCTGCAGCTATGCCCTCCATCGATGGGTGGCATATAAAACCTTCTCATGATCGCTGCATTGGGTGATCGCAGCTTCCTCTCAATCACGCCGGCCAATCATCGACTTCTCTTGGCGTGACATGTCGAGAAAAAAGTTGGCGGACGGGTTCTCATGAATTCACCAACTTGGATGGTCCTCGATGACCATGAGCGATCGAGGCTCCTCCCCGATGATGGTTGTGGTTGTTGTTGTTGTTCATGGCCCGCATCTGGTTCATCATGGTGTACATCATCTGCGTCTGTCTTTGCCATGAAGGCTCCAAAGTTCTGCAAGTCGGGGGTGGTGCTTGGGGTGCACTGTTCCCGCAGGGTTTGCTCATTGCCTTCGATCCTTGGGCTCCGGATCCACTTGCGGCAAGATGGCGAGTCTGAACCATCTGGTGAGGTTCCATAGGTTAGATAAGGTAGAGAGCACGAGGTGAGTTAAGAACTAGACAGGGGATAGATTAAACCCAAAGAAACCTGACTCAAGAAACTTGAACGAAAATAATCTTCATTAATAGCTTAATAGCATGGTCGCAACAAATGCCTAAGGGCCTTTGCGGCTCATATTTGCACACGGAAAATAAAGCGAACCTAAACACACAAGCTACCGCCTAAAGGCGACTCGAAAAGGGAAACGGCTAAGCGACTAAACTGGAACTTAAACGAACTACTCGAGAAAGCCTCCAAAACCACGGCGACGCCCCACTTTGGTGTAGACTCAAGTGGTGGCATCCTCATGGCGGTTACGATGCCGGGACTCGTCTGGCAGAGCGAGCGTCTTTGGAGTGCAGTGTAGCCGCTCTCTGGTACATGCAAGCTCGGTGGATCCTCTGGAATCTCCTCTGGATCCTCTTTGACTTCTTCGGATCTTCCTCTTGATCATCTTGAGCTCATCTTGACCGTAGAGAGCGTGCTCTAGGGCGGCGATCGTTTCCGGCTTCTTCCCAGTTCGATAGGCGCACCTCGGCTCGGTGGCGGCCATCTCCAGCGACTCCTCTGGCGAGATGTGAACCGTGCAAGATGCACCACGCTGGCATTGCCTTCCCGTTGGTAGACGAAAGCGTCTGATAGCTCCCCGGCGCTCTGGGATGGTAGCGGAAGACGGTGTTCTGTAGTTCTTCCGCGTAGATGTGGCAGACTCGGAGCATGGCCAAGCGTGACGACTCCTGGATTCCTTGCGTGAAGGTGATCCTCCTGACTGAGATGTCCAAGGACTGGCTGCCACTAGTGTTCCTCTGGCGTGACCGTCGGTGGCGGACCACACCACGATCTCGTCTGTTGACCATGTACTTGCTGCCACGGTACATTGGGCAGTCGAAGCCTCCAAGTGTCTGCAGCAGCTTCCACAGCTCTGCGGCAAGTCCTCCGTTGCAATCTCCGAAGGTCTGAAGGTAAGGCATCTGCCACGAAAGACAAGAGGTAAGAACCACGTTAAAACAGCGGGGAGAAGAAAGAAATTACAGCAATAGATGAGTCAAGAGAGATATAAGAGGAGTTAAGCAATTCCTTTAGTCTTATAGATTAATTTTCTTTTTAGAAAATAATTTGGACACCTAAACGACCAATCTAACTAAGGTCTAGTCCTACAGTCAGTATGGCTCTGATACCACTTTTGTCGGGACCCAAAATTACGGTTCGGGACCCTCGTGTTTAATGCACTAGCCGGGATCATGCTAGTGCACAGTGTCAACAAAGATGGCAATCGATCCATACAAGCGGATAATAACATAAGCGATTAACTTTGATTAACAAATAATGGTTTTGACCTTAAGGTCGAGTTTACAACTATTGAGCCACGCAGGCTAACATAGGAAATAAGCGGCAATGAAACATAAACGGTAGTGGCACCCCATCGGTTCGCCACAGCAACCGATCGATCAAGACCTCACGATCGAGCACCTTCGATGTACTCGTCCTCGAATCTTTGGTGAAGACTCCTCCTCTGCTTGATTCGTCAAAACAAGCGTGAGTACACACCGTACTACGCAAGCCACACCACGAGATGCAAAATATATATATCTTTGGCTTTTTACAAAGGAAGGCATTCTCAGGCTCTTTTGCATAAATGCCACTTTTGCAATTGAATACAATTAATAGATTAAAGTCGTAAAACAAATAGACAATAATAATTTTAACAAGTTATTTCACAAAGACACACACACAACCCTAACAGGTTATTCACATAGCTAGATGATTTAATCACATAGCTCCTTCCCACACAATTTTATGAAAATCTACCCTAGTGTCAAATCCCGAGCATTGTCCATGATCATGACGCTGCTATTCAATAGATTAAGTTACACTATGCGAGTTTGTACACTTTACCCACAAGATACAATTAGTGTAGCTAACACTAATCATAACAAAGCATTTGAGATACCTTATCCTACTATGCTAGGCCCGTCTCAAAACAGGCATGTGGTCGATGCAGAAGCTCAGTTCAATAGAGCACATGGTGAGGTCCTTAATTGACCAAGGCAAGACTTCCACTAACTAAACCACATAGACACACAGATTTTTAATATTCACACAGTCCACACACCCACCCTTTCACACAAGTATCCACCCCTTGCCTCGGTCAAAATCTTTTACCACCCCGGTTGATTTAAGTGCAACATATGCCACAAAGACACATAGTACACACAGTTTGTTCACAGTAGCATATTCACTTAGTCAATTTATAACAAAGTATACATGACAAGTGAGTCGTGGCATGGCTAAGCAATCTAATACGAACTAACCAACCCACGTTGGTGCTACAATATTACCAACTAATTATCAACTAGGGTGACAAGGAATCAAGGCTTAACAATTACACAAGGGAGGCATATCAATTTGGAATTAACTCGCACCCAAAAGCTTTTAAATAAATACTTGAATTAAGATGCATAATTTGAATTAAAATACTTTTATAAAACTGGGAAGCAAAATGGTCAAGGGCATAGCTTGCCTTGAAAAGGATCTAGGAATTGATCTTGGTCTTGGAAAGGTCCTTCTTCTTCAACTCTTCCAAAGACATCAAAGTCTACTCATAAACGACACAAACAAACAAAACTAAATAAAACCAGAAGCAAATAACTCCAATAAAATAATTAAAAATCTCCAATAGATAGATCTGGATTTTAGACGAATTTAGAAATTTGAATGGATGGATTTGGAGTTAGGATTCAATTATTATGAATTTTACAAATTTTAACCTAAATTTGGAAATTAAATAAATTCTAAATTCTAAAACTAAACTGAACTCCAAATTACATAATTATATGTTATTTAATTAGACAATAATTTTCTAAGATTTTAGCAATTTAAATCATCCAATTTGGATTTGGGATTCAAAAGGTATGAATTTTACAAGTTTTAACCTATCTCTTGAATTTTAAATGAATTTCTAAATTTAAACAAAAGTCAAATTTAAATAATTTTGATTTGATTAGCTAGATCTTAATTCTATATGAATTTAGAAATTTGAAACACCCAATTTGGAGTTTGGATGCAAAAGTTATGAATTTTACAAATTTAAACCTAAATCATTATTTAACAAATTCTGAATTATTTTTCTAAAGGAAATTCTAATTATTGCGCAAGGTGACGTCGTGAAGGATTTTCCGGAAAATAAATGAATTAAAGAATTAAGCGACACGTGGGACCCACATGTCGCTGACCCGCTCACGCGGACCAAGTCCACCGGATTTGAAACGGCAGTCTTGGCGTGGCGCACTGCACAAGTGTACCGACGCGGCACGACACGTGCGTGACACACACGCACGGAGGGTGAGGTGGCGGTGGCGTGGCGTCCACGTCGGCGAGACGACAACGACGGCGGCGGCAAGATCGACCCGATGGTCACCGGCGCTCTGATGCTCGCCGCCGAGGTGGGTGGTACGGGCATGTAGCCGACGCTATTGCGAACACGATGAGGTACCTCCGGGTGGTTGAGGTGGGCGGTGGTGGCGGTGGCGAGGTCGGGCGGCGGCGGCTCGGGTTTTGTCGGGCAAGCGCTCGGTGAGGCTCGACGAAATGGGTGGCTCCGGAGGTTGGTGCTGGTGACGGCGAACACGGCGGGTGCTCCACGGCAATGGCCTGTCGAAGAAATCCCACCCACAAGCGAAAGCCCTAGAGCTCGAATTGGCGGCGATCGGAGGTTCTCGGGTGGAATTGAGCGAGGGTTAAGGAAAGGGGCTGCAGCGATCCTCGGGGTGGCTTTTATAGAGGTCGGGAGGCACCGGCGGCGGGCGGCGTGGAGGTCGTGGGCGGCGGTTGCGGCCGTGGGCGTGCGGCGCGAGAACGAGGTCGTGGGGTGTGGCGGGGTGGTCGTGGGCGTCATGGCGCCGCGTCGCGGAGGACGCGGCGGTTGGGCGTCATTGTGGCTTCGGCGTTGACCGCTCGTGGCGGTCGCTCACGGCAATCTTGAGACGAAGCGACGAAGGTGACGACCTCAGGCGGGCCGCTTAGGCGGCGAGACGGGAGGCGCCCACCGCGCGAGAGGTGAGGCGGCATGGCGAGATCGCCGTCAACTCGGACGGACGACTCACGAATGATTGGGCGAGATGAGCAATCTTTGGTAGGAGAGATTTAGCCCAACGATTGTTTGGAGATTGAAAATAGGTTTTTCCTTTTTAGAAAATAGCGAAATTCAAATAAGCAATGGAAAATAGCAAATGAACTTGGAAAAATTCGAAAAATTCGTAAAATATATCCAAGCTCATAGAATCCAAATAAAATAGTTTTGACTATTGTTCATGTTGGAATTATTCATATTAAATTGTTTTGTTACTAAAGTCCAAGTTAAAGCTTTTGAACTAAATTCAAATAAATCCAAATGGTGAATTTTCTCTCTACCAACTATTTAAATGATTTTTAAAGCTCTAAAAATTGGGATGTTACACCTGTTCAGTGATAAACTTGTTTATTATGTCTATTCATGTCTCAAAAAAAAAATCATGCACACATGACATAAGAAGGGTTGCATTTATCGAAAACAAAGGAAATACACAATACAAAATTGAAAACATGGGAACCGCAAGGATGCTTCTTTTTTTTTTTGAAGTAGCAAATTGTGAAGACAGAAATGATAAAGCATAAGAAATAGTCTCTTCAATTTAAGTTGGCATGGAAGTGTTTGTTCTTTTCTTAAATTTTAAAACTTCCTTCAAAAGATTTAAAACATTCTTAGATTCATGACAAGTATTGCGCAAAAAGCATATCAGTAATGGACTATGTGCATGCTATTACATACCCAATCCATACAACAGGGTTCCAAGACTAGTACAAAGAATCTGACTACTAAGTAATTAACTATATCTTAGCAATCGAATCTCGCTCACAAGAAAAATATTGACCTCATCAATATCCTCATTCTTCAGAAATCTTGTTATGCATGCTCTTTGATTCAATTGGATCGAGATTGACTTGCCTTTGAGTCAATCTGCGCTAAAGTAACTTGTGGAAGATCTATTACAAGATCAAGAAGGAAATATTGCCTTTGAGTCAATCCACAACCCAGCAAGCACCGCCTGATTCCCTGGAAATATTGCATCGGTTAGACCTGGAACAAAAACTTGAGGTCAGCCTCTGTAAGCTTTGCCATGGCCTCGTGATCGCCAACTGATGATCGCTTGAAGGGGCCACGGAAGACAATGTCGTGAGCATTCACTCTTCAAACACAGGTCTCACACGGCCCTGAAGATTATGCATTAGCAATACTGGGTGAGAAGAGTATACATACCCTTCAAACACGAGTTGCTTCTTCTCTTGCAGTTGCAGGATACACTCTTCAACCTTGTCCTTAGTCACAAACCTCACGCTTCTGTGATACCAGAGTCAAAAGGTTGGTAAACTCAGAGAAAAGGGGGGAAATGGGGTAATATGATTCAGGAGATGCGAGTCCGAGCATATCAACATAGCAAGGTAATGGAAGTGTCACACTGCTACCACACCTGATTGGCTTGAATTGCCCAATTCGGTGGATTTGATCCTGGGCTTGGCTCTCGACTGCGGGATTCCACCAAGGGTCCATCAAGAAGACCTGCCCAGCAAGTATTCTATTAGCAGTATGCATGGGATTTTATTTTATTTTCTATCTTGAATGGTCAGCAAGTTTAGGGCTTTTTCTGCCTAAAAGTAGACAAAAGGAAGATGGTGCACTGAACTCACATGAGATGCTACGGTGATGTTGAGAGCTGCTCCTCTAGCTTTCAAGCTCATCAGAAAAAATCCTGCAGTCCAGATCATTGCTTCTCGGCAATGTTCATTTTCCCATTAAGTTGCACGCACTTGATGCCGGACTGTAAAATCATCTTAAATTATTATAATTGCCGACAAACAAGGCTGCAATGTTTAACACGAATAAAAAATACTCTGTAGGGAGAATTCAATCAAATCCAAGAATGATGTGAGCTGGCTGAACACAATCCCTTTGGCGGAACCATCATGCTCAATCATGTTTCTTACCTCTTCTCTCTGCATAATGGAAAACAAATTCAACAATAAGGAAAATGAGTATCAAAATATTTTCCACACATACCATGGTACACTATTGGGGCTATACTCATAGTTGCTCCAGTACAACATTATTGTGCTTTAGCAGTCAGCAATTATTGTGTTTTAGCAGTCAGCAAACCATGAACTCGAAAAAGCCTTTTTGTAACCCTCAGATACTTAGAATAGGCTTCTTCCCAGGTTATTAGAACAATTTCATTATGAATGTTACTATGTATCTCAACATTAGGATCTGGGAAATCACAAAAATCATGTTTGTATGGATAGAATAATCACAAAAAAAACACCTGCTCTACCTAAAATTGGTTGGATCTATGAAACTAACAACATAATTTCTTTACAGTATACCATACTTTTACTATAACCACAACTCTGCAGGTACTGGTGTCAATTAAATCTAGAACTGATTAAATAATGGGTGAACTCTAACCTTTGAGTCAAACTCCTAACAGGCTCCCAAAAATCAGGACTTACAAGATCAAGAAGGGAAATCGAGGAAGGGAGAGGGGGAGGGAGGAGGTACCTTCAGGACTGGAGAGGCGACGGGGGCGGGAGGGAGGCGAAGAGGCGCGAGCCGCCCGATCACATCCTCGGCGAAGGGGGGTGGTGGAGAGGCATCGCGCGATGGATCTGGATCTCCTCGGCGTTGTAGAGGGGAGGGGAGGAGGATGGAGTAGATGGTGCGGCGGCGTAGAGCGGGGAGGAGGATGGAGTCGACGGCGCGACGGCGGCGTTCAACCCTAGCGCCTCAGCGGGGAGGAGGACCGGGGATGGAGTCGACCATCGACTGTCGGTCGAGACGACTCATGCGGTCACGCCGTCACGCGGGGAGGAGGATGGACCGACGATGGAGTTCGAACAGCGGCAGTCGGGCGAAAGACAACCGGCAAGGGGTGGGGTTCATTGAAGAAGTGGGGAGGTGGGAGGCAGCCACAAAGGCGTGGGGGAGGTGGAGAGATGTGATTTTGTGACGCCATATAAAACGTCTTGAGAAGCGTTTCAATATAAGACGTGTTTTTTTTGTGTAGAGACGGATATAAAAGCGTCAAAACAAAAACGTCTTTACGTGATAGTTTTGTTGTAGTGACTTATGACTAGATCAATGGTTGTACAAGAACTTACGACCAATTGGTTTGTGCTCATGTCCACTTTTAACCTTTATAGGTTAAATAGTGACGAAAAGACCCTGGCTGACTCGCTCGATTATGAAAAAGCCGAGATGAAAAAGCTAAGGGAAGAGAAAGAAGACCTCTTGAAGAAGCTTCAGGAGGCTAACTCTGCAGCTCAAAAATTGCAGGGAGAGATAAACAGTAAGTTCTGAACTTAAGACTGTTTATGTCGTTTATCTTTACCTTTTTAACTCTTGCTTCTTTTTAGAAAAAGAGGACGAAATGAGAAGGCTCCAAATCGAAGTTAAAGATAAACTTTGGTTATTCACGAGATTTCTCGTATCGCCAAGGATAAAGATCAAGAGATTGAAAGGCTGAGATCTCGGCGAGCAAGTAAGCAATTCTTCACCTGTAGCCCTTTGCGAGTTCTTTTTCTTTTCTAACTTTCATTTCTTTTTAGAAATTGAGCTCGAATTGGGAAGGCTCGAAACTAGGGATCAGAAAAAAAAACCATGATTCTTGATGAGACCCTCCACATCGCCAGAGAAAACGTAAAGAACATCAGATTATGGGAGAAGCGGTATGCAGAGACCATTGCTTCCCATAATGATGAAATCAAGAAGTTAGATTCTCAACTAGTAGGTAAGGACTTCTTTACTTGTGATTATTTTTGTTTTCTCCTCCTCTAGGAGTTATTTTTGCTTGACCAGTCTTACTCCTTTCAGAGCAAGTAGTCGAAAATAAACAACTCCACGAGGCTTCGACTTGTAACCAACAGGAGATGAAGTCGACGAAGATTAATCTTCAAGACAATATCTTGCTCCTGAACAATATACTTGGTGAGCTACGTGGTGAGGGAAAAACTCCTCAAGAAGACACGATAGCTGCTCACATAAGTACTATTGGGGAAAAGTCGGGGCTTTGCAAGAACTGGTGACCACTCTGAAGGCCAACCAAGTTGACTCAATAAAGGAGGCGGTCAAAGGTGCAATAAGTTATGCATTGGTAAAACTTAAAGCTCATGACCCCAACCTTAATGTGCAACCAATCGAAGTCGACTTCGACTGCCCTGAGGCAAAAGCAAGTCGTTTGATTGAAGAAATGCTGGCAGTCGGCAGGAAGGTTTCGGAGGAGATGCAACTGGGGTCTCCTTCTTCAGAGTAGTTTGTAAAAAAACCTGTGAAAAACAAGCTTTTGTTGATGTATAATCCATCTTGTTTCCTGCAAATCATCTTGTCGAGTAGTTAGTAACTCAAAAGATAATTAACGAAAGAAAGACTAAGAATCAAAGTCAAATTAATAACTTTATCCTAGCCCCCGACTATTTGCTTAGTTTGTTTAGATAAACTAAGTAAATAGTTCGAGAAGGGTTTCTGAAAATAGAGAGATTTGGTTAACTTGTAGTTTTTGATAACGATTGTCATGCACTAGTCGAAAGAGTAGGAATGAATCGGCGCTAGGAAGTTCCTTCTAGTGGGCAATACCACGTGCAGAGCGGAAAGGCTTCGACTAGGTGATGTTACTATCTCCGACCAGATTAATCAAATCGAGAATGGCAACTTGAGTTAGACAAACGTATAGAGGACTTTAAAAAATCATTCGACCTTTTTCGGTGGACTCGATAGGTCTGTCCTGGTAGCAAGAGTAGGAAACTGAACAACGCTAGGAAGTTCCTTCTAGCGGGCAGGACCACGTGCAGAGAGGAGAGACTTCGACTAGATGTGTTTCTTCCTCTGATCAGTTGGAACGCACCGAGTACACCAAAAGCCGTTGAATAAATCTAAGAAAGTGCACTCTGCTTAGAGTATTTTTCAAAATAACTGAAGAAATAAACTAAGGTGGGGAAGAGCTGGCTTTTAAGATATTTCGACCATGTTTTATTGAACCCGAGCTCTTAGATTTGGCAGTAAAAGTGAGTAACGAGTCGACACTAGGAAGCTCCTTCTAGTCGACAGAGAGGAGAGGCTTCGACTAGGTGATGTTACCTTCCTTTCGACCAGTGTAAAGAAAACTGGGTGTTTGAAATGTAGTTGAAAGATTATTAAAGCTCTACTCAAAAAATAAGACAATAGAGGTAGAAGGAACCTGAGGCTTTATTGTCTGAATGGTTTGTTACACAAAAAACTTGCGTAACTGGTCGATATTCCAAGAATTCGAGAGAACCTGGCCGTCTTCCATTGCTAATCATATCGACCTTGGCCGTGTAACTTCGACCACTGTGTAAGGACCTTCCCACTTGGGAGAAAGTTTATTCCGATTAGACTTGGATTGGCAGAGCCTCAATACCAAGTCACCTACAGCAAGGCTGCGAGGCTAGACCTTACGATCGTAGTATCTGCGCAGGGCTTGTTGGTACACTGCTGAACGGGTTAAGGCCTGGTTTCTCCTTTGTTCGAGCAGGTTGATATCATCCACTCTAAGCTGTTCCTGGTTGGATTCGTTGAAAATTTCAACTCGTGTCGACCGTATCTTTAGTTCCGAAGGAAGCATGGCTTCGGCTCCGAAGACTAGGAAAAAAGATGTTTCACCTGTAGCCCGACTAGGAGTCGTACGAACTGCCCATAATACGGAAGGTAATTCTTGTACCCAAGCCCCCGAGCGCTTCACAAGCTGGTCGAAGACTCGAGTTTTAATTCCTTGCATTATTTGACCGTTTGCACGTTCGACTGCCCCATTGCTTTGGGGATGGGCAACAAAAGCTTATCATAGCTTGGTACCCAACTCGTCGCAAAATTTCTGAAATTTTGCGCTCGAAAATTGTTTACCATTATCTGTGATTATTTGACTTGGAACTTCAAATCAAGTAATTACGCATCTCATTATGAACCGTTTTGCTGCTTCCGTTGTTATCCCAGTCACAGGTTCGGCTTTGATCCATTTTGTGAACGTATCAATAGCCACAAAAAGGAACTTGAAACCTCCTAGAGCTTTGGGGAATGGTCCTAGGATATCGAGACCCCAGGTCGCAAAAGGCCAAGAGAGAGGTATCGTTTGTAGCGCCTGAGCTGGTTGGTGTATTTGCCTGCTGTGAAACTGGCATTGTACACATTTCTTAACTAACTCTTTGGCATCATACATGGCTGTTGGCCAGTAGAAACCTTGTCGAAAAGCCTTACCGACCAACGTTCTGTAGGAAGCATGAGTTCCACAGATGCCTCCATGTATGTCGTGAAGGAGTGTTAATCCTTCGCTCTACGGAATGCATCGCATGAGCACCCCTTGAGTGCCTCGTTTATAGAGGACTCCTTCAACCAAAGTATACATTTTGGCTTTTCGGGATAAGCGATCTGCCTCGGGATCGTCTTCGGGTACTGAACCCTTCTAAAGATACTCGTAGATGGGAGCCATCTAGGTATCCTCATATTCTAGAGAGGCCATCTCAATAGGAGGTGTCTCTGGTTCTTCAACCAGGGACGGTTTCTGGAGTTGTTCCAAGAAGACTCCTTTTGGCACTATAGATCGGGAAGAAGCCATTCGAGCAAGCTGGTCTGCGAGGAAATTATCCATTCAAGGGATGAATTGTGCCTCGAAACAAAAAAAATAATTTTCTAGCTTACGCACTTTCGATAAGTACTGAGACATTGTCGGATTAGAGCACTGATACTCTTTCCCGACTTGATTCACGCTAGTTGAGAGTCTCCTCTCACGAGTAGTCGGTGAATCGAGAGCGCTTTCGCAGCTCGTATGCCAGCTAGCAAACCTTCAGATACTCGCCACGTTGTTAGTGGCACGAAAGTTTAATTGTATGGCATACTTTAAGGTCTCTCCGTTAGGAGATACCAGACCACCTAGCCCCGAGCCACTTAAAGTAAGTGACCCGTCAAAGTACATAGCCCAATCGATCGTGGGAATCGTACTGGGGATCCTGAACAGGTTCAGGATTTGTCAATTCGGTGACAAAGTCTGCCAAGATCTTGGATTTAATGGCCGTTCGGGACACGAAATGGAGGTCGAACTCCCCAAGTTCGACTGACCATTTTGCCATACATCCCGCTGTTTCCCTATTTTAGAGGATCGCTCCCAAGGAAAACTCAAACAGTACAACTATTTTGTGCGCTTAAAAATAATGCCACAATTTCCTCGAAGACATGAGGAGGGCATATAGAAGTTTTTGGACCTGAGGGTAACACTCCTTAGGCCCGTGTAAAACTTCACTTACGTAGTAAATCGCCGCGTTATGCGTTTTCACGTTCTCTGACCAAGATCTTTGCGTTCACTGCCTATAGCGTGGCAGCTAGGTAAATTAAGAGCGTCTCTTCTGGCCTCAGAGAAACCAAAATAGGAGCACTCGTAAGATACCTCTTGACATCCTCAAAGGCAACGTTTGACTCGTTCGACCACTCAAAACCTTCATGTTTCCTTAGAAGTTTGAAGAAAGGTAGTCCTTTTTCTCCCAGTTGTGCGATGAAACGACTTAAAGCCGCCATGCATCCTGTGAGTTTCTAGACTTCTTTCTTCGTGGTCGGAGGGCGCATTTGGACAATGGCCTGTATCTTTTCGGGATTTGCCTCGATTCCTCGTATAGATACTAGGAATCCAAGTAATTTTCCTGAAGAGATTCTGAACACACACTTCTCAGGATTGAGTTTTAAGCGGTGCTTTCTGAGGTTGTTGAATGTTTCTTGTAGGTCAGTGATATGATTAAGTCTCTTGATGCTTTTAATGACTAGATCATCAACATAGGCTTTCAGGTTTCGGCCTAGTTGAGATGAAAAAGTCGATTGCATTAAGCGTTGAAAAGAAGCGCCTGTATTTTTTAGACCAAATGGCATTTTGACATAGCAAAATATATTGAATGGTGTAATGAATGCGGTCTTTTCTTCATCGTTTAGACACATATTGATTTGGTGGTATCCAGAATATGCATCTAAAAAACTTAACATTTCACAACCTACAGTAGAATCAACCAACTGATCGATACGAGGTAAAGGGAAATCATCTTTTAGACAAGCTTTATTAAGATCAGTGAAGTCTACGCACATACGCCATTTGTCGTTTGACTTCCTAACCATTACAGGGTTAGCCAACCACTCTGGGTGGTTGACTTCTCTTATAAAGCCAGCTTTAAGTAGCTTGTCCAATCTGATTTAATAGCATCTCGTCGATCAGGGGCAAATCTCCATAGTTTTTGTTTCTGGTACTGTCGGTAGTAAAGCTAGCCTGTACTCGATCACCTCTCTGGGGACTCCGGGCATGTCGGATGCTTGCCACGCAAAGACATCTGTGTTAGCTCGGAGGAAGGTGATGAGGGCGTCTTCCTACTTGGGGTCGGAAGTATCCCGATCTGACAGATCTTGAGGGCTCCCTGCGTCGGAGGAACCTCTTGGACTTGGTCGTTCAGCTTTGGTGCAGCTTTAGGCTTCGACTTATTAGTCGAAGGATCACTTTCTTCTCGAGTTGGTATTTGACCAACCATCTCGAGGGATCGACGGTCGTAGGTCTGCGCCATCTTCTTGTCACAATGGATTGTGATTCCTCCTTTGGGACCTAGCATCTTAAGACATTGATACTCGTAATGAGTAGCCATTAAGAATTTTGCCAAAGTTGGTCGTCCGAGTATGGCGCTATATGTCGTATCGAAATCGACCACATCAAAGGAGATTTTCTCGGTCCTGAAATTACTTGGTGAACCAAATGTTAAAGGAAGATAAACTTGGCCAATAGGTTTGGCTGAAGATCCCAGTACGATCCCATGAAAGGAGTATCGTACCGGTCTTACCTTAGTCATGGGTACTTGCATCTCGTCCAGGGCACTCGTAAACAGGATGTTTAGCGAGCTGCCACCATCAACTAAAACTTGATTGACCCGACAATTATTGATGGTGGGTTCGACCATGATCGGATATCGACCTGGTCGGATCGAAGGAATCGAGCAGTCACCCTTCTCGAAGGAGATGGTTACTTCCGACCACTTTGGTAATTTATTGACGAGAGGAGGGTCTATGGAGTTTACCTCGCGTTCGGCAGCTTTAAGCTGTCGCTTTGATTCGTATGCCAACGATCCCCCGGAGATGTGCTTGACGGTATGTTACGGATCCTGGAACGACATCTCCTCATCGTCATCCGACAACTTACGACCACTCGTTTGCCCTACCTACTCGAGAGTGGGAAGTGGTCCTTTGCCGTTGTAGTAGTCCTCGAGTTTTCGTTGGAAAACTCAGCAGTTGCGAAGGTCATGTCCTTTCTTTTTATGGAAAGGACACCACCTAGGCTTGTCGTTCTTCCGATCGGGGCGCTTACCTTTGCCTCGGTCGGAGTACGGCTTGGAGCTTTATGGCTCTTTATCGTTTAGAGCCAAGACCTCCTTGGAACCGCTGGCTTGAGGTTTTTGACCCTTCACCTTGTTCTTGGACTTCTTCGATTTCTTATCCTTCTTTTTGCCACCTTCGCCTGGCTCTCGAGAGGTATTGTCTTCTCGATCGATTGTGTTATTCCACTCGATAGCCTCAGAAGCAGTCGCATATCGATCGGCCATCTCAAAGAGTTCGACGACAGTAGCCGGAGGATTCAAAGCGATATCTTCCATTATCCTTCTACTGCGGACTCCTTGCTTGAAAGCCCTGATGACAGATGAGTCAGAAACTTCCGGAATTGAATTACGAACCTGACTAAAGCGCCTGATGAATTGGCGCAAGGTCTCGTGGTCGTTCTGTCTCATCTGGTGCAAGTCGTCCTCCTTTCCAGGGCGATTGTAAGTGCTTTGGAATCGTCAGTAGTAGGTCGCAGAGATGTTGCCAAGAATAGATCGACTCGAGTGGTTGATTTAGTAACCACGATCAAGCGGACCCTTCGAGCACAGTTAGAAGGTAATTCGCCATTACATGCTCTCCTCCTCCTGCTACTCGAACAGTTGTTGTATAAATTTGAAGGAACTCGATGGGATTTTAGGATCCATCGAACTTCTCCATATTCACTGGTCAAAAACGAGGTGGCCAGCGAACAGCTCGGAGGTCAGGTGAGAACGCCCGACATCCAGAAATGACTTCTTGACGCCTCCTTTGCAGGAAAGAAGGGTTGACATCACCAGGTGATCGTATTCGATGATACCCAGTGATAGGTTGACCTGACCTATGGTAGGTCTCGGTCCTGCGAGGGAAATACTCCTCGTATTCCATCTGTTGCTGCAGATTTCCATGTTGAATTGGTGAGCAATCACCTCTTCGAGGGGCTTGTTGATCATCTGACGTTCGAAGGACATTTCTCCGGGTAGGAGATCGATGCGACTTGTTGTTGTGCTGATTTCTACGCGGTGAATTGTTCGAACGACTGGTAGCTGAGAGAGTTGTATTGCTACGACTTCCTGAATGATGTTGGCGAGGGGCTTCTAGTCTTGCCATCGTGCTCCTAAGCTTTTGCGAGATCTCTTCGACGAAGAGGTCATAGCCTGGCACTCGGGCAAGCTCTCGAGTAGGGTTCTCGAGTAGGTCGTTGATGTGTTGGAGTTCTTGAGCTTCCTCTGACTGATACTGTATGTGTCTAGGCAGATTTCTCTGAGCTGCAATTTTCTTCTGTCGAATTGCTTCAAGATCTTCCACATCAGATCCTTGAAACTGCCTCAGTGGAGTGCGAGTATGTCGAGGATTTCCCTCACGCTCATCAAAGTGTTGGTTCGGTCCATCACCGCTGGTGCTCTTGCCATTATTACGAGGGGGTGCAGTGCGTGATCTTCGGGGAGTGTCCCTAGTTCGGTCTCTGAAAGGGTGACCTTGATCTGAGGGAAGGACGAAGACCTCCCGTTGATGATTCTCACTTGCGCTCGAAGCCTCCCCGCTTGAGGAGTGGTCGAGAGACACCATTTGGCGACTTGGAGCAATCCCTTCCAGGAAGGGGAACTATGGGTTATAACCGTCTCCGTCCGTAGGTGTGACTTGTGGAGAGTTGGTCGAATTTGTAGGAAAAACATGCTTGATCCCGCTCTCTCTGGAGTTATCCGAAGCGAGAGGACCACCAGATGCTGGTGAAGTCCTGGAATTGTGGCTTCCAAAACTTGTCTTACCAAGTCGGACCACCTTAGGAGGACTTGGACACTCGGAGGAAAAACTCTCGTCGTGTTGTGAGTCCGCAATACCATCGGATGAGACGATACTCGGTTCGTAATCAAAACCGGCATCCATGTTGATGTCTACGTAATCTGCCAAGTCAAACCAGTTCTCGTCGTTCCATTCTCCTGCCATCAGTGCATGAGATTTGGAAAAAGAGAGTATGTTGACAATAGATTACCGGAAGTTCCCCACGGTCGGCGCCAACTGTCGGTGTTTTAGAATCAATCCTACGTAAAGATTGTTTGATTCGGGGGGGGGTCTCCTAGAATGGAATCACATAGAGAGATTGACACGGGGATTTTTATACAGGTTCAGGCCTTCTCTGGGGAGAATAACAACCCTACTCCTGTGTGTGTATGGTATTGAGTGTATTTTGTACAATCGGGACAAAAGACTAAGTCTATTACAGAAGATAGTGCCTGTCTTCCCGATTGCTTGCTCCCTTTCCGATCCCTCCTCTCCTTCCGATTGCTTGCCTTATATAGTCGGTGAAGGATTAGTCGTTTCTCCAGGTGAAGTGGCGCCTCATCATGTTCTGTAATGTGCACATATTTGCAGTAATCACCGGAGTATTAACTCCTCCACGTCGTCTGGCAGTTACTCGTCAGAGATAATGGAGTATTACGTGTTGTTACTCCGTAGGATAACAACGTATATTGACTGCTTGGATTCTCTAATCAATTGGGCCCACTTGTTTGTAGGCTCTATCGATCATAGGGTGGTCGTAGCTGACCTGGTCGTAGAAGAACTTACAACCATAAAATAGTCGTAGAATAACTTACGACTGGATACCAGTCATAGAATAACTTACGACTGGATACCAGTCGTAGAATAACTTACGACTAGATACCAGTCGTAGAAGACCTTACGATTGGAGAGTGGTCGTAGAAGAACTTACGACTATGAAGTAGTCATAGCAGGACTTACGACTATGGGGGTGGTCGTAGAAGAACTTACGACCACCTGATTGACTTCTTATAAGGCGTATGCTCAGAGTCTATATGACGTCATATTTATCTATAATAAGAATTATAGATAAAAGATAAAATAAGGATTGTTAGATCCTCGTCAAGGTTCATCATGAAGATGAAAGTTCTAGCAACTTGATATGCACATATTACAATGCTGGAAATGCAGAATGACCAAGAATCCTTTGTTTGGGAAATGACAAAGATCTGGTTAACACTGAGATATCCTCAATTTGAAGGATATGGGAGAAAAGTTATCGACAATCACTTTGCCTCTACAATTGCTAAAGTTTCTCTTATAAGAACACGGATCCAGAACCAAAGTCCATGGCCGAGCGCTTGAAGCGTTCATATCGGGTCACATAATGAAAGTGTATGAGGTTGAACCAAAATTGCTAAATAAAAGTCTTAGAACCAGGTAGTTCAAACTTGATGGGTCATTATGAAGATAATGAAGTGGTGAAAGCCATAATTCAAAGGTCCTCGTAGAGACCGTTACTCTCATATTATGAAAGATATAATATTTCGTTGCATAATAATTCTAGCAAATGGCATGAACAAATAAATAAAATATGTAGTCAATGGGTTCTGAAAATCCTTGATAAGATCCTCGAAGGACTCAAAATTCCTAGTAAGAAAGGAAACAAAATTACAATATATATATACATCTAACTCATACCCAACAGTCTCTTACCTATAGTAATGGCATCTCCCGGAAGAGATTGCTATTGCGAACCTTAGCCTCTTGGTCTTGCGCGTTTTTTACGAGGATGCTGAGCTCTGGTGCTTGACCCTTGTGTCCTCCGGCACCGATATGATGAAGCAAAGCAAGGACGGTGGCGGCGTCATGGTATACATTGATGAGCTTGGTCCCTCGACCGTGACACCGCTGGTGCTCCAGGTGCTGAAGGACGAGGGGAAGCTGGGGGACCTCGCGCTAGCGCGTGTCCCTGGGACGGAGATCGTGTCGGTGCCGCAGGAGGACGAGGCGGTAGTTTTTGTCACTTTTTTGGACGCCGGGCTTCACTTCCCCTGCGTGGACCTAGTGGCATGGGGGGCTCCAGCTGTACTGGGTGGAGTTGGCGCAATTGACGCCCAACTCCATCGTCAAGCTCGGAGTCTTCGAGTGAGTGATGCGCTCCGCGGGGACGAGTGGGAGGGGCGCCTATTCGCTTACCTCCACGACGGGTGGGGCCAGCTGAAGAAGAAGGACACCGTCGAGACGCTGAACTTCAGCAGCGTCAATTTTCTACCAAAGGCTCGCTTGCTGCGGTACGCCCCTGCTCTTGCGGCCAGGAATCGGTGGGAGACTGGCTGGACCCGGAGGTGGTTCTACCACAAGTCTCCTGTGAACGATGGTCTTCGCTCGCTCGGAGGGCCCATTCAGCCCACTGCTGCCCTAGAGATCGCGCTCACCTCACTGGAGGAGGCACTACTCTGGCTCTTGCTCAACGCGATACGGAGACTTTCCACAAGCGACCTTGTGGAAGAATTCTGCGTGCTCCAAGTGTGGCCCAGGGCATAGGGCTGGGACGTGGAGCTTGATGCCCCGAAGGGCGACCTTTCCTCCTTCGTTGTGACAGGCCGCGAAGGTGCCAGTTCCTAACCTCCTCTCTTTTTTTCCCTCTTCTTTTTTCTGACGAGGTGCATTGTTTTTGTAGTGATGCCCATTGACGAGGCCACCCGTGTCGCAGAGAACTCATGCCCCCCTACACCAGCGAGGAGCACGCAAAGCGAGGGCTAGTGGTGCGCAAGCCCTGTCTGAATCTGGTGTACGCGGACCCGGCGCTTCGCCTGGCGGAGCGCCCGAACCCTGACGAAGGGAGGAAGAAATGGGCTTGCGTGCCCGAGGAGCTGGACACCCTGGGGCCAATCAACACGAGCCCCCTACAATCCGTTGGGGCCCGCGACATGGGCGGCCCCAGCTGCGCGAGGGTGGACACTACGGATCGGCCCTTGAAGAGGGCGTCGCAGTGTTCCACGAGGCAGGTACGGGTGGGGGGGCTCGCTCAAATAGCTCCTCATCGGGGGGGGGGGTGTGGCAAGCTCGTTTTGCATCGCAAACTTGCCCCCCAAAGAATCTTCGGGTGGCACACCGTCACATGTGTACGGCTGGGGTTCTAAGGACACCCGTGTGGTGCCTCTTACCCTAGGTCGCGACGTTATCAGGAAGCCTCTTCCCCAGCGCGTCCCTATGATCTTCTGCTCGCACCTTACCTATTTATATGTTTTCAGTCTTGAGCGACGAGGGGGAGAGGGACGATGACGGCGGATCTGGTTCTCAGCGGTCCAAAGCTGCGCCTGGTGCCACGGGTACTACGGATCTCGGTCCGTTGCGTACCAACGACTTCAAGGTTAGCGCTGAGGCGGTGATTGTTTGCGAGGAAGTTGTTCGCTTTGCCACCCCGGCTTGCATGGAGGAGTTATTTCGGAGCATGCCCATTCACCGGATGTTTTGATCGATCGAGGCGAACGCCGCGAAGGTACCTTGCCTGTTCGCCCTCCTTTGTTATTTATTATATTATATTTATTATTATATATTTTGTGATGGTGCGTTTCGTGTAGACTTTGATGCTATCCCCAGAGCGTCTTGAAAAAGGGTAGGGCCTGTCGAACCCGGAGCGAAGGATCCCGAATTCTCTGTGTTCATACATTAGTCGGGATAACTAATGTACACATCAAACAAAAGTGATAATCAAAACATATCACGCATTTTATTAGTATTTATTCGAGTTTATTACAAAGGGCCCGAGGCCAAATAAAGTAAAACACAATGAGCGAAATAATAGTAGTAGACCCAACGATTAGCCACAGTAATAAATGCTCGGGCCGCACCTAAGCGTCAAGATCCTCACCGCCTGGTAGATATCTTCTCTGAATAAAGATTATTCAAAGAAGAGTGAGCACTACTACCGTGCTCGCAAGTTACACCAATATGGAATTGATATGCATGCATAAGGTAGACAAAGGATCTTGGCAAGGTTATTTTATGTAAAGCGGGCGGTTTAATTTAAATAATCATATTAGATTACAAAGCCATTTTATACAATAATCTAAATCACCATTTTAAATAACAATAGTTTATTGTGGATAACCTCCATAAAAGATGATGGATATCCTCCAATCACAATGGCTACCCGCCTAATTTTCCCACAGGACTATCCATCTGAAATTATCTGTTGAAATCATTTTAAAACCAAAAACAAAACTAACTCGAGTGGCTTTGCTAGCATGTCCATGACCGTGGGCGCGCTATTGAATAGTTTTACACTCTGCAGAGTTTGTACAACTTTACCCACACGAGATATTATACTCTTTGTGTCGGCCAATCCACGCTTCCTAAGGCGTGTGTGAGCAAACATCACAAGGTCGTTACAATGTTCTACCTTAAAGTACTTGTGCCCGCTAAGGTTTAGCTTCCATTGACCGACTGGCCCTCCTCAAAAACCCCTCTTGCGCCAGATGGGAAAACTGTCTGCACCCGACACCCATACATACAACATAGCACAAATAACTAAAAGGTATTACAAATTATTAAGCGAGTCCTGCCCATACAGGACATGTGGTTGTATCGATAAGGCATAACAAAATGCGCTCAAAGACCGGTCCTCAATTGACTTGGGCGTCATTCAATTTAAACCACAGGTCTTAATCTTAACAGACTAAGCCCGTGCATAAACTGCACCCACCATTCATCCTTTTCGCCCAAGTCCAAACCCTTTTGATTTTATTTCTATAAAACCATCTTTACAAATTCTCTATGGTAAAACAATACCATAGTTTTAATTTTCAAAGAAATTTTATTGAGTTGGCTAAAATTCTCCCAAAAACATAAATCATGGTCTAAGTATTTGCGAAGCATTTGATTATTAAACATAATAATTTATCTAAGGTGACAAAGGAATGTCAAGGCAACATCCAAAATTTGGCATACAAGGATAATAGGAATAACTAATTATTTAAGCAGAATTTGAAATACTTGAATAAAATTATGCATGCATTTAATAATTTAAAAACTGAATTTAATTAACTTTAAAATAATAGGGCAAAATGGTCAAAGTATAACTTGCCTTCGTTGCGATCTGGAAAATCTCGTCTTGAGAAGTATCTAATTCCCGGAATCGTCAAAGTCTAAACGTGAAAATAAGGCAAATCAAATAAAATTCAAACAAAATTCAAAAATACAAAATAAACCAAGTCTAAATATAAAAATTTTATTTTATTGAGCTAGATAATCAAATTATAAAATTTTAGAAATTTGTTTCACTAAATTTGGAGTTAGGATTCAATTATTATGAGTTTTATAAATTTTAACCTAAATTTGATATTTAAAAGAATTCTAAATTCTAAAACAGAACTAAAATGAACTCTAAATTGAATTATTATATTTTATTTAGTTAGACAATAATTTTCTAAAATTTTAGCAACTTGAATCATCTAATTTGGAATTATAATGCAAAAGTTATGAATTTTACAAATTTTAACCCTAAATCATTATTTAAATCAATTTCCCGAATTATTCTCCTAAAGGAAATTCTAAATATTATGCATGATGACGTCAGCGATAATTTTCCGGATTTAAATGAATTAGAATAATTTCACGACAAGTGGGGCCCAGTGTCATAGGCTCGGTCCACTGGAGACCAATTCTACCCAACCAATGGATCGGGAAATTGGTGAACCGTACACGCCGCCTGTTGACTAAGCGCCACGTGGGCACATGTGGTGACGTGGCGGTTGCGTGGAGATGAGGTGGCGCCACGGTGGTGGCCGGACGAAGCGGCGCCTTGGGCCCTAGGCTCGCCGTGAACGACGGTGAATTGATCTCCCATGAGAGCACGAGGAGGAAGAGGAATGTGACGAGCACGGTGCTCACCGTGGTAGTGCAAGGGGCACGACGGAATGATCGGCGCGAGTAAAAAATGCGGCGGCGGTGAGCTTATGCGACGAGAGATGCTCCCGAGGGTCTCGGCAAGGTGGTAGTGCGCGACGGGTGTCGCGGTGATCTGGCGATTCGAAGACGTGGATGACGGGCCGAGCGGGTTTGACCTCGCCGAATTGAAGAAAACCCAAATCTTCCCGCGGCGAAGAACTCTAAAATCGGGGCTTCACAGAGGAGGAAGGAGATGTGAGTGGTGGTGTCGGCTTGGCGTGAGAAGGGCTTCCGATGCTCCCTTATATAAGGGTCGGGGTGGAGGAGAGGAGGATCGGGCCAATGCGGCGGGCGCGTTTTAAGGTAGTCTTGGCATTACGGCGAGATCGTGTGCGAGGTGAAGAGTGGGCGAACGGGCGCAAGGAGTTAAATAAATTAAATGCGCACAAACGCGAGTAAAGAGAGGAGGAATCGTGGAGAAGGTGAAGCTCGAGCAGGCGGCTATGGCGGCATCGGTAGCGGCCCACGAGGTAGAAGAGAGCGAGAAGGAAGAAAAGGTGTGGGCGGCTAGATCTTGATCGAGCGGCACGAAATGACGGTGGCGTGTGTGTGTGGGACCGTTGGATTGAAATCAACGGTGCCGTGAAGAGGAAAGCGTGGAGAGCGGGCCGTCTTGGGCTCACAAGACGCTGTGGAGTAAATGGGCGAGCCAAGTTTCGCCCAATTGCTGTTTTCCGATTTTCTTTTCATTTTCTATTTTAAATATTCAGCTTTAATTCATTTGACTTTAGAATATAGCAAAATAATTCCAAAAATTCTAGAAAAATTCTCATAAATTATTAGAGACATTTTATACTTAATAAAATTATTTCCAACTTAAACTTGATAATAAATTTTGTAGTTAAATTTATTTTAGCCTTAACTAATTAGGAAAAAGTTTTAAAAATTTCAAATTTCCACAAAAATAAATAGTTTTAAATTTTCTCTGAAATTGAAATTTTGGGCTGTTACAAACCTTCCCCTTAAAGGAATCTCGACCGAGATTCAGATTTAACCAACAAGAAGATGGGGATACTCGCCTTAAGATCTTCCTCTCGCTCCCGGTGGCTTCACTTTACAGGTGGTGGCTCCATTGAACTTTATATGATCGGATGATCTTGCTCTCAGTAACACGCTCTGCGACGTCTAAAATCTTGATTGGTTGTTCTACATAAGTGAGGTCTTCTTGTAGATCGATACTCTCTATAAGAGTCGATCCTCCGCACTCGAAGGCACTTCTTTAGTTGTGACACATGAAAGGCGTTATGTCTCGCAGACAAGGAGGTTGGCGGTTCAAGCGATAAGCGACTTCACCTCTCTTTGCCAAAATTTTGTAAGGACCCACAAATCAGGTGCGAGTTTTCCTTTAGTTGAAACCTTCTTACTCCCTAAGTGGAGTAACTCGAGATAAACAAAATCTCCTATTTCAAATGTCAATTCTCTTCTTGATTGTCGGCATAACTTTTACATCGGGTTTGAGCTACTTTCAGACGTTCTCTTATTGCTTTAACCTTGCTTTCAGCGTCTTTGATCAATTCTCGTCCAAGAATTGGTGCTCTCCTACTTCATCCCAAAGGAGCGGAGTTCTGCATTTTCTGCCATATAAGGCTTCAAATGGAGACATCTGTAAGCTAGCTTGATAGCTATTGTTGTACGAGAATTCTGCAAAGGGCAGATTCTTGTCCCAATTTTTTCCATAATCTAAGGCATGTGCTCAAGCATGTCCTCAAGAACTTGGTTGACGTTACTCGTCGACCATCCGTCGAGAGGTGATCTGTTTATCTTGAAGTTGAGTCTGGTTCCTAAAGCTTCATGAAGACTCTTCCAAAATCGGGATGTGAACTGAGAACCTCTATCAGAGACAATCTTCTTGGGTACACCATGTAAACAAACAATCTTGGCCACATATATTTCGGCTAGTTTGCTACTCTGATAGGTGGTCTTGACTGGAATGAAATGGGCCACTTTGGTCAATCGGTCAATTATCACCCAAATGGAGTCACATCCTGTTTGGGTCCTAGGAAGTCCGGTAATGAAATCCATACCAATTTCTTCCCACTTCCATTCAGGAATCGGTAGTGGTTGCAACAAACCCGCGGGTCTTTGGTGCTCTGCCTTAACTCGTTGACATATATCGCAATGTGCGACGAACTCAGCGATTTCTCGTTTCATGCTGACCCACCAATATTTCTCCTTCAGATCCTGGTACATTTTGGTACTTCCGGGATGAATGGAGTAGGGTGATTCATGAGCTTCTTTTAGAATTGACTGTTTTAATTCCTGCTGATTAGGCACACAGATGCGATTTCCAAACCATACTGTTCCTTGCTCATCCTCGAGAAATCACGGGCTTTGCCTCTTCTCATATTCTTTTGATTTCTTTGATGTCTTCGTCTTCTAACCTGCTTTTCTCTAATCGACTCAAGAGTGGGTTGAACTTCCAAAGCATTGACACATCCTTGGTTGACAATCTCCAGATTTAGATGCTTGATTCTTCATACAATTCGGCCGATTCTTCCGAACCGAGATGGTATTGCAATCGCCTTTCTACTCGGGGCATCTGCAACTACATTTGCTTTACCCTGATGATAATGAATTCCAAGGTCGTAATCTTTTATCGCTCTAGCCATCTTCGTTGTCCGAGGTTGAGTTCGACCGAGTAAAATGTATTTCAGACTCTTATGATCCGTGAAAATCTCACGGTGATTACCAATAAGATAATGCCGCCAGATTTTTAGAGCATGCACAATTGTTTGCTAACTCGAGATCATGAGTCGGATAATTTCCTTCGTGTGGTCTTAATCGGCGAGATGCATAAGCCACTACTTTACCTTCTTGCATAAGTACACATCCAAGTCCTTGACGGATGCATCACGAAAGATTTCAAAATCCTTATGAATATCGAGCGGATAACACCGTGCGTACACTAATCTCTTCTTCGTTCTTGTAAACTCTTTTCACGTGCCTCTGTCCATTCAAACTTTTTCTCCTTTTTCAGAAGTTGAGTCATGGGTCTTGCTATCTTGGAGAACCCTTCAATAAATCTGCGGTAATACCCCGCTAATCCAAGGAAACTTCTCACCTCTGAGACAGACTTGGGTTGTTTCCAATCCATTACTGCTTCAACTTTGACTGGATCTACTGCAACTCCTCCTGCTGACACAATATGTCCAAGGAATGCCACTTGACTTAGCCAAAATTCGCACTTGCTAAATTTGGCATAAAGCTGATTTTCTCTGAGTTTTCCCAAAATTATTCTGAGATGATCCTCGTGTTCTTCTTCATTCTTTGAATAAATGAGAATGTCATCGATGAACACAACCACAAACTTATCCAGGAATTCCATGAACACTTTGTTCATCATATTCATGAAATAAGCAGGGGCGTTTGTCAAACCGAACGACATCACTGTGAATTCATACGACCCATATCTAGTTGTGAATGCGGTCTTGGGATATCTTCCGTGCGATCTTGATTGGTGATAGCGGATCTCAAGTCAATCTTGAAAATACACTTGCTCCCTTTAATTGATCAAACAGATCATCGATCCTAGGTAGCGGTACTTATTCTTGATTGTCACTTCATTAAGTGATCTCGTAATCCACACACATTCTCATACTATTGTCTTTTTTCTTGACAAATAATACCGTGCTCCCCAAGGTGATGAGCTTGGCCGTATATAACCTTTCTGTTTTAGTTCCATTATCTGTTTCTTCATCTCTGCCAACTCATTGGCCGGCATTCTGTAGGGTCGCTTTGAGATTGGGGCGGTCCCTGGGACTAAGTCAATTATAAATACTACGTCCCTGTCGGGTGGCATGCCGGGTAGTTCATCAGGAAAAACATCCGGAAATTCTTGTACCATTGGTATATCTTCAAGCTTTAACTCTTTCAAGTTTGGTTAGAACCGATCTTCCTCCCAGACTAGTCTTGGGCTTGAATTCCACCGAGATTCCTTGCTTATTGGTAAGAGCAATAGACCTATTGGCACAATTTATTTGTCCTTGATTCTTGGCTAGCCAATCCATTCCAAGAATCACATCAAACCTTGAGAATGCAAAACTATCAAATCTGCTAGGAAGGTTACTCCGGATATTTCAAGGGTAAGGTTTGGGCAAAGATAACTAGTTCTCATTTACGAGCAGGGAGTGAATTATCATAGGATTATCTAAAGGAGAGATAGGTAACCCATGTTTTCCCACAAATTTATTGGAAACAAAAGAGTGCGATGCTCGGGAATCAAATAGAACTAATCTTTGTCTTGAATTGATTGGAAGCGTACCAAGGGCGACATCCGGTCTTTGCTTGAGCTTCCTCTGCTGTGATAACGTGGTTCACACGTCCTTAAGATATCTTTGATCGCGGCTTTTGATTGCCACCGGTGGTGGAACTCTGGTCTTGGCCTAGCGGTGGTGCACCTTGCGCTTCTTAGGGCATCTGTTAGCATAATGCCCGTCTCGTTCTGATGGAAACAAGTCACTCCAGATTCTTGATGAAATCGATTCTTCTTGAGACCGACCTCCAGTTGAGTTGCTACGAAGCCTAAAGTATTGGGCGCCGCGTTGGTACTTGGAGCTCGAGGGTGGAAGATCAAATCCTCCACGCCGTGGTGGTGAGGCAGTAACGCGAGGCTTGGGTTGTCCTCGAAAGATTGTACTTCGGCCATCCATCCTTCGCTATGTTCTCCATCTGCAGATGTTTGGCCTCTGGCGAAAAGCTTTATTCACTAACTGCTGGAAGTCGGTGTAGTCATTGGAGACCACCGGATGAGATCTCATCGTTTAAACCATCCATGAACCTTTCTGCCTTTCTTCATCACTAGCCACATCTGTTTGGGGCATAGCGAGCAAGCCGGTTGAATTTGTCGCAGTATTCCCCACCTTGTCGGTTGCCTTGTTTGAGCGCTGGAACTCTTTCTTCTTTAGGGTCATTATCCTCAAGGAATATGTGCATGGCGAAAAGCCCGCACAAACTCCTCCCAAGAGATAGTCTGCGCATCGGCATGGGAGATGTTATAGTTATCCCACCATTACGATGCGGGACCGGTGGTGATGATGAGAGGCAAACAGGACTCTCTCACGATCGAGACATTGAGTGATATCCATTTCTTCCCGATAGCACGGATCCATCATCGGCATCCATTGGCTCTGTGCTGCTGGAGAAGGTCGGTGGACGCATACGCATAAATTCTGCCATGGTCAATCTTTGTGCAGGTGGAGGTGGTGGTGGTGCTTGAGCTGGTGCTGCTTGGTTGATGTTAATGGACTGAGCTAACAGTGTCTATCGATGTAATACGATTGGCCATCATCTGGCGCCAATCGTGCCCTTCTGGCGTGGAGGAGGTGGTTCTTTGAACAGGGTTTTCTGGTAATCTGCGTTTGATTTCCTTGGCCTTGAGCGCTACCACTTCTTGGTGGCGTGTGGTAACCATCTCAGGAATCTTCTAAAGACTCGTAATAGAGTATATAAATAAAGTTCTAAGGAATAATATTTTTAACAGCCCAAGAACTAACAAGCACAAGACAAAAGAACCAAATTTTGCCAAAAATAGTCCTTTTATTATTTTATTTTATTGTTTGATTATGGCTATCACAAGAGACATTGATAGCTCATAATTAGCATCTAACGATCATATGAGATCTGACTAAGGTGTAAGAGGGTATAATCTGGCTCGCAAGTACTACCCTCTCCGCCTTTGTATATAGCCATCTTCTTCCATTGCTTTGGCCTTTCTTCTTCGCATCTAGCGGTACATTACGAGTATTACGCAGTTCATCGAGTGTTCCCAGTAGGCATAATCCATTGCCTTAGACAGTCCACTTGGTGAGTAAGCTCAGAGAGTCCTCATACTCAGCGGACGAAAGGTGCTATCCAAATTCGCCTGAATGTGCATGGGGTGGTAGTGAAACTTCGAGTCCTCAAAATAATTGTTGTAAATATGGCGTGGCGACGTGTTGCCTCTCTGGCTGCATCCTCAAGTCCATCAACGAAATTATCACGTCTCACTTTGGCGTCGAAGATGTGGTGGTTTGTGTTTGGTTGAAGGTTGGCGTGAGGATTACTTCAAGTCTCCAACGCTCTTGGTTCCCCACTTTATACATGTACCCTTGATAAGTTGGTCTCTGGTTGTAACCTAAGTGTTGCATCATCTTCCATAGAAGTGCTGACCCGGTGTCCGTGAAAATTCCATGGAAATCCGGGTTGGTTGTTCACCATCTACAATTTAGAGAATAAGATAAGTTGATAACCATTTTAAAAAGAAGTGTTGAGAAGACTCTTGAATAGACTCAAAATATGTTTAGTTTTTGAAAAATAAATCCTTAAGAAAATTCTAAAGCCACGACCTCACACGATATGGCTCGATACCACTTTTGTCGAACCCGGAGCGAAGGATCCCGAATTCTCTGTGTTCATACATTAGTCGGGATAACTAATGTACACAATCAAACAAAAGTGATAATCAAAACATATCACGCATTTTATTAGTATTTATTCAGAGTTTATTACAAAGGGCCCGAGGCCAAATAAAGTAAAACACAATGAGCGAAATAATAGTAGTAGACCCAACGATTAGCCACAGTAATAAATGCAGGGCCTTGACCTAAGCGTCAAGATCCTCACCGTCTGGTAGATATCTTCTCTGAATAAAGATTATTCAAGAAGAGTGAGCACTACTACCGTGCTCGCAAGTTACACCAATATGGAATTGATATGCATGCATAAGGTAGACAAAGGATCTTGGCAAGGTTATTTTATGTAAGCGGCGGTTTTAATTTAAATAATCATATTAGATTACAAAGCCATTTTATACAATAATCTAAATCACCATTTTAAATAACAATAGTTTATTGTGGATAACCTCCATAAAAGATGATGGATATCCTCCAATCACAATGGCTACCCGCCTAATTTTCCCACAGGACTATCCATCCCGAAATTATCTGTTGAAATCATTTTAAAACCAAAAACAAAACTAACTCGAGTGGCTTTGCTAGCATGTCCATGACCGTGGACGCGGCTATTGAATAGTTTTACACTCTGCGAGTTTGTACAACTTTACCCACACGAGATATTATACTCTTTGTGTCGGCCAATCCACGCTTCTAAGGCGTGTGTGAACAAACATCACAAGGCCGTTACAATGTTCTACCTTAAAGTACTTGTGCCCGCTAAGGTTTAAGCTTCCATTGACCGACCGTCCTCAAAACCCCTCTTGCGCCAGATGGGAAAAGCTGTCTGCCCGACACCCATACATACAACATAGCACAAATAACTAAAAGGTATTACAAATTATTAAGCGAGTCCCGCCCATACAGACATGTGGTTGTACGATAAGGCATAACAAAATGCGCTCAAAGACCGGTCCTCAATTGACTTGGGCGTCATTCAATTTAAACCACAGGTCTTAATCTTAACGAGACTAAGCCCGCATAAACTCGCACCCACCATTCATCCTTTTCGCCCAAGTCCAAACCCTTTTGATTTTATTTCTATAAAACCATCTTTACAAATTCTCTATGGTAAAACAATACCATAGTTTTAATTTTCAGCAAATTTTATTGAGTTGGCTAAAATTCTCCCAAAAACATAAATCATGGTCTAAGTATTTGCGAAGCATTTGATTATTAAACATAATAATTTATCTAAGGTGACAAAGGAATGTCAAGGCAACATCCAAAATTTGGCATACAAGGATAATAGGAATAACTAATTATTTAAACAGGAATTTGAAATACTTGAATAAAATTATGCATGCATTTAATAATTTAAAAACTGAATTTAATTAACTTTAAAATAATAGGGCAAAATGGTCAAAGTATAACTTGCCTTCGTTGCGATCTGGAAAATCTCGTCTTGAGAAGTATCTAATTCCCGGAATCGTCAAAGTCTAAACGTGAAAATAAGGCAAATCAAATAAAATTCAAACAAAATTCAAAAATACAAAATAAACCAAGTCTAAATATAAAAATTTTATTTTATTGAGCTAGATAATCAAATTATAAAATTTTAGAAATTTGTTTCACTAAATTTGGAGTTAGGATTCAATTATTATGAGTTTTATAAATTTTAACCTAAATTTGATATTTAAAAGAATTCTAAATTCTAAAACAGAACTAAAATGAACTCTAAATTGAATTATTATATTTTATTTAGTTAGACAATAATTTTCTAAAATTTTAGCAACTTGAATCATCTAATTTGGAATTATAATGCAAAAGTTATGAATTTTACAAATTTTAACCCTAAATCATTATTTAAATCAATTTCCCGAATTATTCTCCTAAAGGAAATTCTAAATATTGCATGATGACGTCAGCGATAATTTTTGAGATTTAAATGAATTAGAATAATTTCGACAAGTGGGGCCCAGTGTCATAGGCTCGGTCCACAGTAGACCAATTCTACCCAACCAATGGATCGGGAAATTGGTGAACCGTACACGACGCTGCCGACTAAGCGCCACGTGGGCACATGTGGTGGCGTGGCGGTTGCGTGGAGATGAGGTGGCGCCACGGTGGTGGCCGGACGGCGGCGACTTGGGCCCTAGGCTCACCGTGAACGACGGTGAATTGATCTCCGGCGAGAGCACGAGGAGGAAGAGGAATGTGACGAGCACGGTGCTCACCGTGGTAGTGCAAGGGACGACGGAATGATCGGCGAGTAGTAAAAAATGCGGCGGCGGTGAGCTTGCGACGACGAGGATGCTCCCGAGGGTCTCTGGCAAGGTGGTAGTGCGCGACGGTGTCGCGGTGATCTGGCGATTCGAAGACGTGGATGACGGGCCGAGCGGGTTTGACCTCGCCGAATTGAAGAAAACCCAAATCTTCCCGCCGTGAAGAACTCTAAAATCGGGCTTCACAGAGGAGGAAGGAGATGTGAGTGGTGGTGTCGGCCATGCGTGAGAAGGGCTTCCGATGCTCCCTTATATAAGGGTCGGGTGGAGGAGAGGAGGATCGGGCACATGGGCGGCGGCGTTTTAAGGTAGTCTTGACATTACGGCGAGATCGTGTGCGAGGAGGTGAAGAGTGGGCGTGTGGTGCGGCGGAGTTAAATAAATTAAATCTTGCACAAACGCGAGTAAAGAGAGGAGGAATCGTGGAGAAGGTGAAGCTCGAGCAGGCGGCTATGGCGGCATCGGCCCACGCGAGGTAGAGTGAGAGAGCGAGAAGGAAGAAAAGGTGTGGGCGGCTAGATCTTGATCGAGCGGCACGAAATGATTCGTGGCGTAGTGTGTGTGTGGACCGTTGGATTGAAATCCAACGGTCGTGAAGAGAAAGCGCGTGTGGAGCGGGCGTCTTGAAATTGCGCAAGACGTGTGAGTAAATGGGCGAGCCAAGTTTCGGCCCAATTGCTGTTTTCGATTTTCTTTTCATTTTCTATTTTAAATATTCAGTTTAATTCATTTCACTTTAGAATATAGCAAAATAATTCCAAAAATTCTAGAAAAATTCTCATAAATTATTAGAGACATTTTATACTTAATAAAATTATTTCCAACTTAAACTTGATAATAAATTTTGTAGTTAAATTTATTTTAGCCTTAACTAATTAGGAAAAAGTTTTAAAAATTTCAGAATTTCCACAAAAATAAATAGTTTTAAATTTTCTCTGAAATTGAAATTTTGGTACATTCTGAGCAGCTCATGAGCGAGAGAAATCGGCTGAGGGCTACGAGGCGCCCTGTCAGTCTTTGCACCTCCCAGGCGCTGCAAGGGGGCTCTATTTCATAATGACTTTTTTTTGGGGTTGGCCTCGATACCTCTTTCGTACACGAGGAATCCCAGGAGCTTGCCTGCCTTTATTCTGAAGGGGCATTTCTCAGGATTGAGCTTGATCCCCTCCGCCCGGAGGCTGGCGAAGGTTTCCTGTAAATGTTCTATGTGGGCGGTTGTGAGCCTACTTTTGACCACGATGTCGTCGACGTATGCTTCGATGTTGCGGCCGAGATGCTCTGCTAACACCTTTGTGATAAGTCGGGTGAACATTGCCCCCCGCATTCTTCAGGCTGAAGGGCATGCGAGTGAAACGGCTGGAGGGTGCTGCCTAGTTGATCTGGTCCTCATCTTCATCAAAGAAGTCCTCTCCTGCTCAATTATCAAATCAAGCAAGAATGAGCACAACAACCGTGCTCGCAAGTTACACCCGTCAAATAACATAATGATATGCATACGTGGATATCTCAAAAGAAGGCTTATAAGGTTGTCTTTGCATAAAGCCAAGTTTATTTCCAATTACAGGTAATAAGTTCCAAAGCAGATATACAATATCTAAAATTTATTTTTCTAAAACAATTTTATAGTTGGATAACATTCATAATCAAGTGGTGAAGGATACCCTCCTAACACAAGGCTCCCCGCCCCAAAAACCCATTTGGATAGAGATCCAAAACCAATTTAACAAAGCCATTTAAAAACCAAAACCAACATCTAACTTGGAGCAGCTTTGCCAGTATGTCCTTGACCGCGGACACGGCTATTCGAATAGTTTTACACTCTGCAGAGGTGTACAGCTTTATCCCACATGACATGATTTCTCTAGTTTGCTGGGCATCCGTCGATACCACCACTCACTGCCGAAGGTAAGTGGTCTAGAGCTCATGACAAGGCTTTTACAATGCATCATTCCATCGCAGTCCATCCCCGCTAAGGTTTCGCCCACCCTACGGATAGAAACCCGCAGAGATCAAGGCCCACTCTTGCGCCAGGCGGGACTAACATAAGTCATAAAACGACAAGTCCTCCAAGACAACCCACTGCATCAGTAGGATCAACCACGATGGAACTTTGCAAATTAATTAGCTAGGTCCTGCTCATTCAGGACATGTGGTTACACGGTGAGGCATGGTAAAATACACTCAAAGACCGGTCCTTAACTGACCTGGGCGACTTCCACTGAACCCTGGGCCTTATCTATAGAAATGGAATGATCCCGTGCATAAACATGCACCCAACCGAACAACCAATTCGCCCAAGTCCAAACCAGTTTTCCTTTTTCTTTGCTTTTCAAAAACCTTTGCAAATTACCATGACAACCCAATGTGATCAATTCAATAATCAATATTGGTTGTACAACGGAATCAAGAGTAACTATAAAGTTAAAACAGGGATTGAAATACTTGAATTGAAATAAGCATGCAGTAATACTTGAAATAGAACATAGATAATTTGAAATAATAGGTGCAACATGATCAAGGGTGTAACTTGCCTTGCTCAAAGGCTGGAGTGTCTTCTTCTTCTTCAAAGAACTCGGGCTCTTCGGTGCCTTCACAGTCTACATGGGAGAAAACAGAGTAACTCAAATAAAGCTCAAGTAAGATCCAAATGAACTCCAATGAAACACCAAAATAAAACCAACAGAGAAGCTTCAACGGTTTGGAGAAGGTCCAAGGGGCTGCTCGAGAAGAACCAACAGCTTGGGAGGAGGTCAAAGAGCTGGTTGGAAGAGCAAGAGAACTGGAAATGAGGAAAAAGGTAAAGATGAAAGGCTGCTCAAGCTTATGTAGCCAGAGCTTCTGAGAGTTTCAAGGCACACGCGTGTCCAAAAGTAAGTGAAGGAAAAGATAGGAGCAGGTAAAGGAGGCGACAATAGAGGCAAAAGGGGTACAATGGAAAAGAAAACATTTAATGTGCGTAGACTCGTGGTACTGAGACACAACGAGAGTAAGAAGGAAAGGAGTAGAGGACCTGAGAAGGTGGTCCCACTGGGGAAGTGGCCGTGACCCAGGGGAGGTTGTGCTGCAAAGGTGGTCTTTGCAAAAGACCAGGAGGTCCTGAGAGGGGGGGGGTCATCCCCACAAAGGTGGTCTTTGCAAAAGACCAACAGAGGAGGTCGTGGTCAACGAGGAGGTCATGACCACAGGGTGATCTTTGTAGAAAGACCACGAGGGTGGTCTTTGCAGAAAGACCAAGAGGTGGTCTTCACAAAAAGACCAGGGAACGAGGAGGTCTAAAGGACAAGGAGGTCCAAAGGGCAAAGGGGTCCAAAGGGCAAAGAGGTCCAAAGGACAAGGAGGTCCTGGGGGCAAGGAGAACTCAAAGGGAGGTCTGAACGGTCAAGATCTAACAAGGGGAGGTCTCAACGGCTAAGATGAGATCAGAGGAGGTCTTAACAGTCGAGATGAATCAAAGGAGGTCTTGACGATTCAGACGAGTTAAAAGAAATCTTGACGGCCAGGATGAACCCGAGGGTGGTCCTGACGGCCGAGATGGAACTAAAGGAGATCTCGACGGTTAAGACTAGCACAGGGGAGGTCTCAACGGTCAAGATGAAGGCCAAAAGAGATCTCGACGGTCAAGACCAACACAGGGGAGGTCTCAACGGTCAAGATGGAGCCAAAAGAGATCTCGACGGTCAAGACCAACACACGGGAGGTGTCAACGGTCAAGATGGAAGCAAAGGAAGATCTCGACGGTCAAGACCAACACAAGGGAGGTCTCAACGGTCAAGATGGAAACAAAGGAAGATCTTGACGGTCAAGACCAACACAGGGGAAGTCTCAACGGTCAAGATGGAGCCAAAGGGAGAGGAGCGACAGAGAGGAAGAGACGCGAAGGAGCATTAGCCGAGCGAACACGAGGGAAGTTCAAAGGAGGTTCAGATGAACACAAGGGGAATTCAACCTGAAATCAGAATTCGAAATCAAGAACATTTGAAACACAAACCCGAGCTAGAACGCCTCGGGGGTGGACGCGTCCCAAGGGGAGGTCAACCCAAAGGGTGGTCTGGACAAGGAGAGAGGTCCGAACCGCAAGGGAGGTCTGGACCCTTAGATCCAGACAAAGAGAGGTGGTCCAAAGAAGGAGGAGAGAACGATGCCGAAGGAAAGCACTGAGTGATCAAAGAGAAGGAAGAACTCCAACAAACTCGAACAGAAACCGAACTGATTTAGTTGAAGTTTGATGTAGTCCTTTAAAGCACTCTTTTTAAAATCTCAAGTTAAGCTTTGAATTTTCAATAAAACCAAATGATTCTTTTTATTTTGAAAATACAAAAAGACTCCGAAAACCAGGGTGTTACAAAAACCATGTTAAGGCCACGCCCTTAAGGGCGAGGGTGATGTTTTTTGATTTAGTGGTGTCATCTCCCCTGGCTACTTCGAAGGCTGTTTCGTACACTCGGAGGAAACTCCGAGGGGTCTTTGCAGCCTTCGAACCTCAATGGAGAGTTAAGGTCTCCTCGAAGCAGCGGAGCCGGGGGGTGTGATTGCGGGTATCGGAGGGATGGCTTCCTCCGCCTCGGTGGCTTATTCTTGTGCGAGGGTCGCGTGCGAGGGCGAAACTGCAACGGTTACTCCTGGCGGCTGTCAAAGACCCGCTAGCTCCTGTTGAAGAGCTTTGTAGGCTTTCCGGATCACGAGGAAATTCCATCGTTCCGGATGGAGCAGCCACCATCCGGAGGTATATTAAATAGTAGTATGTTCTGGACCGTCGGATCATCGGGAACTACAGTAGTACCACAAGGTGAGCACTGCAGTAGAACTGTAGGAGTAGACGGTGATGGACGCATGATTAAGGTCCATGAAATCGAGGAGACAACGAGAGGAAAGGTTAAAGAAAGAAAGGATGGAGGACGACCGTAGATCGAGGGGAGGGAGGAGTGGAAGGGAACAAAGGGATTTATGGGAGGGGTACTGCAAGGTCCGTTTCCCGAGCGCGTAGCGGCCTATGGCTAACGCTACGCGCTGCGTCTCGAGCCGTGCGCAATGTACGACCCGGTTTTTTCCTCCTCCTCGAACCCGGAACTATTCCACGGCCAGACGCACCAGTATTTTATTTTACTCTACGCTCCGCACGGGCCCCGCGTGGCGCTGCACCTGCGCGGACGTCCAATCGGAGTGGGGCGGAGGAATACGAGAGGGAGCAGCCGCGAACCAAGGGGGCTTGTCTTTTCCAAATCCGGCGGACGGCGCAAATCCCCACGCCTAACGAACCCAGCGACCACGACAGCGCGGCGGTGGCGGGGCGGAGGTCACGAGCCCAACGTCCTACTCCTGTTGCTACATGTGCCAGCAAACATCTCTTTCCTTACTGTTGCGTTGTGCTGTGCTGTGCTGTGCGGCTGTCTCTCTCCTTTTTTTTTCTTCTCTTTCTTTCGCGCCTGACGAGCGGAAAACAGGAGGAGAGATGTGTCAGTCGGGCCGTGTACGCATCGTAAGACGTGCCAAGGTTTAATTAACGCCAGGGACTAGCGGATCCTTCCGTAGGACACCCGCCCACCGAATACGAGAAGAACATGGCCTCGACGCACAGAAAGTGCGAAAGACCAGACAGGGTAAGCTACCAATGCAGTTCCATCAGTGACGGTGCACATGTCCGTTGTCAACCTGCGGTGTTCTCACTGTCCTCTCCTCCCAACTCCACGGTAGTGACGAAACGAAATCTGTAATGCTCGATGCTGCTGCCGGCCCAGTGGCTGTTAGTATCGTGCAGTCCTCTACCATCGGATGGGCTATGGGCCATCTACTCGACAAATTAAGGCCCGTTCTGGGTGTTAACGGGCCGGGCCCGGACCTCAGCTAAGCCCATCAGCTCGAACTTGTACAGTAGTTTAATCACCCTTGAGAGGTAGAGTGTAAACGCGAGTCAAACAGCCAATCAAAGATGAGGAATTCTGATGCACTGCATCACTGTATGGAATAGAAACGGTGGAGGGTATCGGTCCTGCGTGCGCCAGTGTCCCTACTCGTTTCAATGAAGGATGATGCCGTGATTATGTCTCTGAAATATGTTCCGTCTGTTACTAAACCTAATTATTGGTAAAAGACTATATCGTCTCTGGAGGGTTTTCACCCCTGTGGGCTATAAATATGGGGACCACCTAGGTACATGATATGACAAGATAATAAAGATATTGGATCTCCTCTATACCTTGTGTCTCGATTTGGTGTTCTTTGTGTGATTAGATTGATTGTCTCCCGACTACGACATCGATTATTTAACACGTTATCGGCACGAATTGTTCTTCATGCAAATCGGTATGTCGTTCAGAATTCCATCTTTTCAATCCCTAGTCTGCTATTAGATTAATCTAGTAGATTAATTTGGTGACCTCAAGATTAGATCCGTATGATTATATACCCTAATCCTTTTGATGATAATTAATCCCACCGATTAATTTTTTGCTAATTACCGATCATTGTTCACCGTTTTTGAGATCACTGTTCATATGAAAAAAATGGCATACCGTCACGACCATCGCCTCTCTAGATGCACTGATCTTGGGCTTGGACGCCGCCACGCTTCGCCTTGCTTGCCGCCAGGCGTCTCTGTCGTCGCCGCTTATGCAGAGACGAGGCCGCGTCGTGCGCCCACCATCGCACCGCTTTGCACGCGTCGCCTGTCGCGCCGCTAGTGCATCGCCGCACTGTTGTGCGCCACCACCAGCTAGGGGAACCCTAGTTCCCCCCTACACCCCTCCTTTTTTACCCAACCTCGAAAGGTCAGATTAGTATGGGTCGGCCCGGCCCACAGCCGGAGAAAAAGAAGGAGGAAGAAAAAAAATCGGGAGAAAGAAAAGGAAAAGGAAAAGAAAACCCGAAACTTTGCAAATGGGTCCTCGGAGTTCTGAAAATTACAAGGAAATTCTGGCATTACAAATTAAAATAAGGTATACAATTTATCACCCTTAATTAAACATGGTGTTCCTGTTGAACAATAAGTATTCCCGTTGAATAGTTATACTATTTGGGTGATTCAACTAAGACTTGAACTCGAGAAGAAAATATAGTATTTCTATGCAGATTAACTATGGTCAAATATTTAATGTTCCAGCATTATATTTATGTTCCTGAAGAGCATCCTGTAGTTTTATGGTGTTAGAACATACTGCTTATGACCATAAGAAAATATATTGCGTAATTATAAACTTAAAGTTTAATGATCCAAATTATTTAAAATATGGTATAAGTAATTGGATCAAAACTTAGGCAAATAATAAAGAAGCTAGTCTATAGAATAAGTCTGCTGACTCACCTTTGTCGCAGATTAATAAACAACCAGAAGTTGAGATATCCTACAAAATATTAGGATTACGTAGTTTTCTTGCCACTACACTGATAAAAGTCTAGCTCACTGCATATAATTATCAAACCCCTTGTTGAAATAAGTGCGTGTTGGAGACATCAAATATTTCCCACATGTTATCACCACTGTAGCTACACCCGTGGACCACCACCAGTTGTTGGAGATCATGTTAAATATGAAATTTAATCAATCATATGCCCATGATAGGGTAATTTTGTGGTATGCTATTAATAAAGATCGAATCTCGGAATTAGGGGGAGAGAAATGCCCAAAAGTATGAATGTCGTCATTTTTTCCAGAAGAAAGAGATGTTTAGTACAAAGATACATACACTAGTCAAGCTAAACTTAATGTTTAGTTTATACTCCTGTGCGCTAGAAGCGGGGAGCCTCCGAGATTATGGGAGAAAAGTTGCCGACAATCATTTTGCCTCTACAATTGCTAAAGTTTCTCTTACGAGAACACGGATTTGAAACCAAAGTCTACGGCCGAGCGCTTGAAGCGTTCATATCGGCTCACATAATAAAAACATATGAGGCTGAACCATAATTGCTAAATAAAACTCTTGGAACCAGGTAGTTCAAACTTGATGGGTCATTATGAAGGTAATGAAGTGGTGAAAGCTATGTTCCAAAGATCCCCGTAGAGACCATTACTCTCCTATTATAAATGATATAATGTTCCATTGCATAATAATTCTAGCAAAAGGCATGAACAAATAAATAAAATATGCAGTCAATGGGTTCTAAAAATCCTTGATGAGATCCTCGGAGGACTCAAAATTCCTAGTAAGAAAGGAAATAAAATCGCAATATATATAAAAACTCATACCCAATAGTCTCTTACCTGTAGTAACACCATCTCCTGGAACAGAGAGTATCTCCTTGAAGAAAAATTAACTTAGCAGTCAATCTCTTAATCACACCAATGATCATATGATCCCTAGAAGCTGACAAGGACCCATCAAGACCTGATAGAATGAAATGAGGAACCTAAAGACCAGAAGTGTGCTACACAAGCTCTTATAAAGTGCATCTTCCACCAAAAGTTAGTGGAATGGTGGTTTTCTCAAGTACCACAAAGGTACAACATACATTGGTGATATTGGCAATTAATCCCCTAAACGCCAAAACTAAGACTAGTTGTATTTTACTTTAGAGTGATACAACCATATTTTATAGTTCTGCAGAACAGACTATTAGTTGTAACTTTCACCACCCAGAGATGTTACAAAATATTAAGATTCTGAAAGGTTTTGATAAATCGTATCTGGAAGGCATACGACTTTGCAACTAGTATTACTCTATATCATCTGCAAGGATAATCTACTTATGTTCAACAATCGAATAGTGGTATTTAATAAGTTAAGCATGTTACTCCCGAACAGTGTTTTTCCTAAAATCTCTAGATGAGTAATAGGATATTTGAATGTAAGACTCTGCATTATGGTAATCTAGTTGATTTGATCAAAATATACTTGCCTATATTCATTTTTGAAAAATGTACGAAAGGCATTAGAGCAACAAGACTTCAATGGAAGTTGTCTTCATCCGGACCATATGCTAAACACTTTGATGAGGACATCCTTAGCTATGTTATTCCATATGTTGTGTTAATCTTTGCTGTAGTTCAGAACAACATGAACTTACAAAAAGGGCTGAAACTTTTGCAAAGAAGCATAACATTGAGGTGACCTCGTTTCTATCTATTCCTAATGATGTTATTCATGAGAATGGAATACTACCTCATGTCACTACTTTGTACATTATCAGGTTTGACAAATGGAAGACTTTGAAACCGAGAGGGAGGAGAGGCCAGCATGGAGAAAGAAGGCCCATGCTATGGAAGAGCAAATGGGAAGAAGCCCAAGAATCTAAAGCCCAAGTTTTGAATAAGATTTCCAAGCCCAATTCGTAGCTCCCACATGTCCAACCAAATTTAAACTCGGAATCAACTCATAGCTCAACTCGGATTCGGTTCGGGACAGCCCAACAGGCCCTTAATAAAAAGGTCATAACTTTCACAAATAGAGTCCGATTCGGGTGGTCTTATGCTTGTTGGAAATATTATTTCGAGACCTTTCCAATGGATCTAGTCCTACCTCTAAATTTGTTTGAAGCGCATTAGAATCATTGAAATAAGATTGAGGATCAAGAGATAGAGTTAGGGTTTGACTCCACTTTTTGTGGCCGCCGCCTCTCCTTCATTATATACTATGTGCACGCCACTTTAGGGTTTTTACGCTTGTTTGGATTGGTTTTTCCACCATGAAAACATCGTCGTGTGTTCTTGTGTCAACTAGACCAACAACTGCGATTTGCAGGCCTCAACTCATGTGAAATCATATTTCCTATTTGCAATTTCAGATTGCTTGTGTGTCTTGTTCTTACTTGTTCTTCAATTGCTCGCAGGAATTGAACCTCGTGTTCAGGTCAACCGCGTTCTTGGCATGGTTGATAACGACTCGGAGTGTAGTTTAGCGATTGCTTGGTGTTCTGGTCGTGATCAGTTAGAAGCTTGCACCGTTAAAGTCGTTCTCCTTCAAATCGAAGTTATTATCCTATCGGAAGATCGAGACCCAACCTCCTCATCAGGTGGTATCAGAGCTAAAGTTGACCAATAGGAATTCTTGTATCCCTAGTTTAATTACTTGTTTTGGTTTTTAATACCTATAGTCCAGAAATTTTGCCCCATAAAAGAATTAATCTCCACTGTACAAACCCCGTTGTGCCTTTCAATCAGTTAGTTTTGGTTTGCTAAATTGAATTTGTGTCTATTTTAATTTTGTCTAGTTGCTGGTCATATCTTTGGTCATATAAAAGTCCAAAAATATATATTGAAACCCTAGCCTATCCATCATGTCCTAAACCCAAAAATAAGCTTCAAAAGAAAACTCTCATGTCAAAATCCATCTAGAACACCGCAAACCCTAATTCTCAATTTCGGGCAAAAGGCTCCCTTTTCTGCTGTCACCACGAAAATCGCCATAACTTTTGATTTCGTGATCCTTTTTTAGTGAAACCACCGCCATTAGATCAAGAATTTCATTATCCATCTTCTTTTAAATGTTCGTGTCAATCCAACAAGGCAATAAAAAGTTATATGCGGTGAAAGTTGACCCAACTTTCTGTTTGAATCTAAAACTGTCTGCACTTTCAATTTTTGTGCGAATTTTTCAATCGGTCTTCAAAAAGTGGCCCCAAAAGAAAAATTGTAGAAAAATCCATCAGGAAACGAAAAAAGAATCATTGAAAAAGAGGCATCTGATAGAAAGTTACTGCCAAAATACCGATGTACTGTCCAGTGGACAAAAAAGTACAGTTTTCAATGTTGGGTCAATACTTGTGCTATTCACTCCAAATTACATTCTATTGAATTATCTTGTGTCTACCACTCCTATACAATGTTATACACTTATTTTAGTCTTCATCCATCCTTGGTTGATCAGCAACATAGGCTAAGTGCTAGATACGAATTATAATTCAATTCTATGTAATTTCTGAAATTAATTGATTATTCTCCTTGCTGCCTAATATTAAGCCTTTCCAAGCTCCACTTTCTACTAACCGAGTTGATCACGTCGAACCGGCCCTTGCAATCGCTCTACTCATCACTTGAGTCTAGTTATCATGAACCAGCCATTAGTTACACCACATGTTTGCATTGGTAAGAACTCGTAAGAGCTTGAGAGATGTGTGACTTGTCAAGCTCCACCTCCTAGTAGTTGATAGGAACTTACATAATTCTTGTATATCTTCTTGTTTTCTACTAACCATGACAGGGTCAATATCACATAGGAGGAAGTTTCGTGAGATCAACAACACCATTGATTCATCTCCTGTGCCTGAACGAGGTGAATTTAAATATGCATTCCCATCCTTTGCTGGTAAATTTGATCCTGATACCTATGTTGACTGGGAGATAGCATCAGACAAAGAATTTAAATATTATGATTGTTCTGATAGGCAAAAGATTAGAGTTTCCACTAGTGTTTTTATTGATGATGCAATACTTTGGTGGAAGTATCTTGGTAGACATGGAAGACTGCCTCAAGCTTGGAATGCATTAAAAAAACTTTTGAGAGATGACTTCATTCCTAAATATCATGCTGATTATTTGCTAGCTAGATTGCAACATTTAAAATAAGGTAGTAGAACTGTAAGGGAATACAATCATGAATTGAAAAACTCGTTTGTCGTGTTGTGCCTTAGAGGAACACACTGAAGCTATAGAGAATAGATTCTTAAGTGGGCTTAATCAAGCAATTCAGGACCTTCTTATTCATAAAGAATATAATTCTCTCTCTCAGTTGTTTATACTTGCCTATAAGGTTGAAAGTCAGATTGAGGAGAAATCGAGAATGCTTGATGATAGGTGTCAGACCCCAAATTTGTAATCTGGGTTCCACTGTGCAAACCTATGCTATTTCCCTGGATCAATAGATAGCACACACAGATACATACTTGATTCATGCACATACATCGCATACATTGTTCAACAACATAATTATTACACAACAGGCCGTATGACCAGCTGTCTTACAAAAGGGGGCACACAAGCCACCATACTACGTAGTTCAGAGTACAGAATTAAAGGATAAGAGCGGAAGCAAAAGAAATAGTAGTGGAGCCATTCACCCTGCCCATAGGTAAGCGACTGGGGGTCCCGGCCTAAGCTTCACCGTCTTCTCCAACATTTGGTCTAGCGGCCGAGTAGTATTCATATGGATCTTGGTCAAGAGGCTCTGAAGGATTATATTACGCGAGTCTGATACACAACCATACTCGCGAGCCAACACACAATGGAATTTTTATAAATGCAAGGCTAGTCAAGGGAGGTTCGTGTTTGTTTTATTTGCACAAAGCCAGGTTTTCAATAAGATTATATAGTAGCAATTCCTTAGCATTTTGACTAACACAGATTTTCATAAATAGAGTTTTTGTGGTAAAGTACTAGTGGAGATTTCATCTCCTATACCATTGAGTGGCTCTGTCCACTCAATGCTCAAGCTATCCCGTATTTACTACTGGTCCCCGACCAAGCTTTCTCAATTCTCAGGGTTCCCAACCCACCCTTTTCATTCCACAGACACAAATGGTTTTATGAAAATGAAAGCTAACTCAAGCAAGTTCTCAACACTACTCTTGACCGTGAGCACGGCTATCCAGATAGTTTTTTTTTACTCTATAGAGTTTGTACACTTTACCCACAAGAGATATATCAACTTATATTGCCTCGACACAGTTCTGTAGGTGTGTGGCTAATGTTGATTGTCACAAGGCCTTTACAATGTCCCACCTCATCGCACTTTCACATCGCTAAGTATCACCTCCTTAGGCCTTGCCCCCCGGGAGGTCTCCTATTGGCGTCATGCAGATCGGTGACTCCCTTTGCCCTTTGTACACTCCACACACCCACTAGTGGTGAAATTGCGAGGTGGCAGACAAATTAGTTAGCCAGGTCTTAACTGTTACAGACTTGTGATTGTACTGTTTTTACATAAGAGGTTATTACAAGATTCGGTCCTTAATTGACTTGGACGGTACATCCACATACCAACTCTATCTCGTGCACCCGGCACCAGCCACTCTTTCCAGCCGTCCAAGTCGAAATCGGTTTTTCAAGTTTTTCTTTTAAAATTACCTTTAACCAACATACCAGCCAGGCTCCAGCCTCGGTTGCCCAAATTCATTTTCAAGTTGTTTGAATGATTAATTGATGCCGGACAATTTATTGCCCAAATGACAATGATACTACGCCAAGCTAAGCATGTCCTATAAGTAGGTAATTAGTGGCTATTTGGTATTCCATTAATCTACGGTGACAAAGATCATGTCCAAGTTTCAAGGGTTAGAATTTTATACACAATTATTAATAGGGTAGTAGCTACGAGCTTAGCTCAACATATTCAGATATAACATAGCAATGCAATTCATAAGTAAAACAATATAATTGCAAAGATTAGGTGCAATATGATCAAATTATTGACTCACCTTGGTCGAGGTACTGCTGTTCTTGGTCTTGGTCTACTGGAGGATCCTCGAGAGCTTCAAATTCTATATACGCAAAATTTAACTAAAATTCAAATAAGCACATATGCACTTCAAAAGTTCAAATGAACTCCAAATTGGGTGTTTTCAGTTTGGTTGAGTAGATTTTGATTTTAGATGAATTTAGAGACAAAGATCACTCGATTAAGAGTTAAAACGAGTGAGAACGGGCCTCCTAAAGTTTAAACCAAAATTAAATCTTGGAAAATAAAGAGGGAGAGAGGTTCTACTGGCTGACAGATGGGGCCCACGACTATTTTATCTTCTTTCCGATTTGTTTTCCATGCGAAAATTGCGTAGAGAATGACAGGTGGACCCCTATGCATTTTCTTTTTATTTTCATTTTATTTTCCATAAAGAATCTAATTACTAACAAGTGGGTCCTGATGTTAGTGTCCTGGTCTATGAAACAGCACATGGACTAAAAGCCTACACGTGTTGGTCCACCGGTCCATGGACTCGAGTTTACTGTGCACTCAGCGCTTGTGGCCCACATGGTAGTGACTTGACGCGAAAGCTTAGGTATCAATTCATGTGGATTTCTATGTGCGAGTCCACATGGTAGCGGAACCAGGCACAAATTAACACCCAGATCTGCACAGTAATCCGTGTTAAGACATTGATTTAGCAATTAATCTCCTAGCTACAGTATGTGTCCGCTTCAGACACAACAGAGTGCTCCTGAGCGCGATTTTCTCCTGCTCAACACCGGCGATCCAGCCCATGGCAGCGCCGACTAGGACTGAAAATGGAACCCTAAGCTCCATGTGACCCTACTGGTGTAGCTGGTGAAGCTCTGATGGCCTACAGCGGTGGCGCAACGCCGACAAGCGGCGGCGCCATTCAGGTCCATGACACTTTTGTTGTCCCAACAACGCTTTCGCATAACTAATGCGAGCATGAGCAACTAAGGGGCACTAGGACCATACCGGTATGACGTGGAGTGGACGAGCTAGTCGGAGATGGTCTGACGTTGGTGATCAGAGGCGGCGAGGAGAGCTCCAAGCGGCGATGATGGCCTGAGGAAAATGGGTAGCAATCAACCCTCGGGATAGCTTCAAGGGAGTAAGTAGATGGTCAGAGAGGAATTAATTGAGAAGATGCTCACCAGAGCGGACGATCCAGTGATTTTGGTTCACTGGCCGGAGGTGGGGAAGAATGATGTTGGCGGCTGTTCCTATGAACAAATCATCAAATTAGTTTAGGGGATTTATTGATGGTAGACTGGAACATAATGTGATGGGGGTGGAGGATCATGGGGTTCTCTGGAGCGCTGGCAACGTTGAGGTGATGCCACGACTGAAAAACAGAGCTTGCTCTTACCGTGTGCTCATACTCAAATGACGATGGGAGAAGGTGTATTGTTGTCTGGTGTGGCGAAGGGAGCTCACGGGAGGGTAGTGGGGCTATGTATAGCCAAGAGTTCGGAGATTGCCTAAGGTTGGCGATGATGCGCTCGGCGCAAGTGCCATTGCATGTCTTGGGACAGCATGGGTGAGGAGTTGATGAGGTTGGGTAGCACAATGCTTATGAGCGACGTTTTCATCAACGGCGATCGACAGGGCAGCATTGCATGCACACGATGTGGCTATCGAGCTCTGGAAATGGTTGACGCCGAGGGAGCTTTGGTGATGTCGTTAGGAGAGGAGAGATGGCCAGCACATTGGGCTGGCTTTGACCGAGAGCTGGTGCGGCTGCAACACGATGGTTCAACCGGGTTCGGCCAGTGGAACGGGTTAGGTGGCCACCGGGTTTGGATGACTTGGCTAGAGGAACAGTGGAAGAGTGGAAAAGAAAAGAAAAGCTAGGAAAAATTGGGAAAAGGGAATGGGATAGAATTTTTAGGGTTGGCTAAAATTCTAGTATTTTCATTTAGTAATTCTAATGCGATGACAGACATAATTTGATATTTGTTAGACACTTTGAATTGGACTTTTTGATCATTAAGAGAATTTAGGTTTTGAACAGGCCTTTGATTTTAGGGTTTATATTTCATGCAACATTAAAAATGGCAATGCCTTAAGTTTATTTTGTAATATATGTTTCTAGGGCTTCCTGCATTTACGATTTTATGTCTTTAGGGTTTTCTGTTTTTATACCACTTATGCCGGCAAAAAGAGAGAATGCAATTCAAATAAATCTCAAAAATGCAGGTAAAAAGGATGACAATAGTTATCACATAAAAAATATTTAAAAATCCTATATTTTTGCATTTATGGACTTTTGGGATGGTACAATAGGAAATATGAGAACAAACCTGTGTTTGTGTCTTTTTCTGTGTCTAACAACTTGAAGGAAGTTGATAACCATGCTGAAGAGAAGAATGAGCTGATTGAACCACCGAATCCATTGGTTGAGAAGGAAGATGAGGAGATGGATGCACCTACATCATCTGAGGATAGCCAAAAAGGTAAAGATCATAGTGCTATCATCACTCAAGGTGAGTATGCTTGCGAAGAAGCACAATTGTCCACTGTTCATGCTATTTTAGAGCAAAAATTAGTGAAAACAATTCTGAGATGCACATGTTTCAAGCAGAGAATTCAGACTACATTGATTTGAGTGTTGAGAATGAGTTGTGTGCTAATTCTTTTCATAAATCTTTGACACAACCAGAAATTAAACCTGATTCTCCTGTTTTAATTCCAAGTCCATGTGCTAAAATAAATGCTTTTGATTATGTCAAAGGGCAATTGATCCTTGCTAGCGATGAACTGAATGAGATTTCTTCTTCAAACACTTTAGGTTATATTGAGATTGATCGTACTTATGAACTGAGTTGTTTAGAGAAGAAGTTATTAGAGATTCCCATTTCGTTTTCATTCTTTCGTTATAAATTTTACCTAATAGGCGAGTATGATAAAAAGAGAAATTACATGGTTCATAGAATTTGCAAAACTTCAGAGTTGGAAGGTTCAACTTTGGAGAAGGAACACTGTTATGTAGAGGAAACTAAGGCACTAAAAATTTTCTCCCCCATATTTGAACAACTTGATCTGGTTATTCCCGTTAATAGCTTGTCTATGTACTTAGAACAGTCGAGGACAACTTTTTCTCATGAGAGGGAGAATGATGTGGATGACAATATTGCAATGTATACATCTTATGGCTGCTGCTGTATTAATTGGTTTGTGAAAAACAATGAGAATGACATAATAATTGATTCATACATATACCATGCATATATGTTGTTCTTTTTGTTTACTACGCCGTCATATGTTCATGATGTACTAAACAGGAGAAGTGTGAATGATAGATACATATACCATGCATATACGTTGTTCTCTTTGTTTAGTACACCTTCAGGTTATCAAAAGCCGAGGACGGCTTTTTCTGAAGAAGGGGAGGATGACGAGGACATCGTTAGCTATGTTGTTCTATATGTTGTGTTAAATCCTTGTTGTAGTTTGGAATAACATGAACTTACAAAAAGAGCTGAAACTTTTGCAAAGAAGCATAACATTGAGGTGAACTTGTTTCTATCTATTCCTGATGATGTTATTCATAAGAATGGAATACTACCTCATGTCACTACTTTGTGTATACTCAGGTTTGACAAATGGAAGACTTTGGAACCAAGAGGGAGGAGAGGCCAGAATGGAGAAGGAAGACCCATGCGATGGAAGAGCAAAAGGGGAGAAGCCCAAGAATCTAAAGCCCAAGTTTTGGATAAGATTTCCAAGCCCAATTCGAAGCTCCCACATGTCCAACCGAATTTAGACTCGGAATCAACTCAGAATTCAACTTGGATTTGGTTTGGGATAGCCCAATAGGCCTGTAATAAAAAAGTCATAACTTTCACAAACAGAGTCTGATTTGAGTATTCTTGTGCTTGTTGGAAAGATTATTCTGAGTCCTTTCCAATGGATCTGGCCTCACCTCCAAATTCATTCAGAGCGCTTTAGAATCATCAAAACAAGACGGTAGATTAGGAGATAGAGTTAGGGTTTGACTCCACTTTTTGTGGCCACCGCCTCTCCTTCATTATATACTATGTGCACACCACTTTTAGGGTTTTAGGCTTGTTTAGATTGGTTTTTCCACCATGAAAATATCATCGTGTGTTCTTGTGTCGACTAGACCAACAACTACGATTTGCAGGCCTCAACTCGTGTGAATTCATATTTTCTATTTACTATTTCAGATTGCTTGTGTATCTTGTTCTTGCTTGTTCTTCGATTGCTCATAGGAATTGAACCTCGTGTTTAGGTCAACTGCGTTCTTGGTACGGTTGATAACGACTCAAAGTGTGGTTTGCGATTGCTTGGTGTTCTGGTCGTGATCGGTTAGAAGCCTGCATCGTCAAAGTTGTTCTCCTCCAAATCGAAGTTATCGGACCCAATTTCCTCATCACACTGATCATCATACTTAAGATTTTGAAAATCTTAGTCATGCCTAGAAGGTGTTGATACGATGATTACTATTTAAATTTACCTTGAAGGTTTTACCACTTAATAATTTAGATCCAGTTGGTCGACAATGCAAAGATGATGAAGATCACACATAAATCCTGATGATCATTACTAAATCCCGAAGATATGCTTACTATTTGCCAAATCTCTATAGTGCAAAAATCCCAGAATGGATTTATATTACTTTGTGCTGGTGCAGTGGTCATCTAAGCAGATCTTGGTAGCTACTTCTACCAAGCACTTAGAGATTATAGCACTATATGAAGCCTCACTTGAACGTGTTTGGCTCAAATGTGTGATTAACCACATCCAGAAGTACTGTGACATTAATAGCGTCAATACCCCCTAAATTATCTATGAAGATAATACTGCTTGTATTACACAAATGGAAACGGGTTATGTCAAGAGCAACATCATGAAGCACATTGCTCCCAATTTTTTCTATCCTCGTGAAATCCAGAAGAATAGTGAGGTAAAGATCTTGCAAACAAAGTCTTGTGAAAATCCAGTTGATTTATGCACAAAGTCTCTGCCTGCATCCGGTTTCCAAAGATGCATTTATGGCATTGGAATGAGACAGTTTAAAGAGTTGCAGAGTTCATGGGGAGTAAATTGCTAAATCTTGACCCTTATCAAATTCTAAGGATTTATTAAAAATCTTGAAGATTGGATTCCGAAGATTAAATGTTGTACTCTTTTTCTTGGTAAGTTTTTCTGAAGTTTTCTCACATGAAGGTTTTTAGTGAGGCAACAAGTGTAATGCAACTTACAAATGTAACATACTCTTTTCTCCATTCCTTCTTTCCCAATGGTTTTTTGGACACGGTTTTTGATGAGACATTTGCATATCGTTGTCTATTGCCCAAGGGAGAATGTTACGAAACCTAACTATGTACAAAAGACTAAACAGCCCCAGGAGGGCTTTCAACCCTATGGGCTATAAATATGAGGACCTCCTATGTACATTGTACATGATATAACGAGATGAATAAATATATTGGATCTCCTCTATACCTTGTGTCTCTATTTGGTGTTCTTTGTGTGATTAGATTGATTGTCTCCCGACTACGGCATCGATTATTTAATACTGTTTAGTGAGCGAAGAAAAAGAAGCCATGAAACAACTTTGCACTAAAAATAGAACTTTAAGGTGCAGATTACTATCCCAGAAGTAGGGGGTGAAAAAAAGCTCGTTTGTGGGGCTCCTTGGCTTAGTTTAAAATTGCCCCAATTGCATTCGTTAATTGGTTAATCATTGAAATGAGTTAATTTCGAATGAAATTGGATTTCGCTCTAGCTCGGCTTGGCTCATTAGCTCAGTTCTAAAAATATTTTCAAACTATAAATAAAATAATATTAAATCAAACTGTATCAATTTCGTGAAAAGCTCTGTAAGACAAGTACTTGACTCGTTATCGACCCCTACTCGGAAGATCGAAGAACTTCTCTTGCACTCCACACTCAATAAACCTGTTCATGGGTGGCCTAGCCCGGTGGCTCGGCCCGGTTGATTTCTAGCCCGAAAGCCCCAAAAAGCCCGTTGAACCCAATAAAACTAATAAAAACTATTTTTTTATTTTCAAAATAAATTAAATATTACTTTTCATTTAAAAAATAATTAAAGTAATAATTTTTTAATGGGAAAATCATTTTTCGGGCCTACCTAGGCCCAGCCCGTTGTTCGATCAGGTCTAACACTCAACAGAAGCCATAATAAGCCCATAGCCATAAGCACCGTGAGCTAGTAGGTTTCTTAACAAGCCCCACACCATTTCATTTTTGTTTCCGGTTAAGTACAGCAATAATTACATCCTTTCCTCTGGTAGGATCCATGGACATCAACTAACTACATCATTTTAACAATAACAATTTCAATGCACATCGACACACACTCACTCGCGAGTACGGCACTGCACCCAGAGCTGTACAAGACATTTTGGGAAGGCTGTGCTAAAATTAAAATTAGGACCTACACTTATAAAAGTCAATCGTCAAAATAAAAGGCATTATTTTTATATTATAATTGTAATATTGTTTCCTTACAGTACAAAGGATTTAGTTCTACTGAAAAATAAGTCTCTAAACTAGTATTAGAACTTCGAAGTGAAAAGCATCATTCTTCTGGTATGCCTTGAAGTGCCTTGAAACAAAACCTTCAATTAACTTCGTAATTGGTCTTTCCCAAATCAAACATCAAATGCAGGTGCTACTCTTAAGTCTTCCCTGAGTCATTATAGAATGCAAGTAGAACTTTAACATCTTTGATTTATATGAGCTCTTTCTTGCATATGCAATATTCGACGGAATACTCAACAAAATTATATAAACAATTTTGTCATTTCATAAACTTTAAAATATCAACAAGGCCCCATATTTTCTTAGGGATGAATTTAGCAAAAGAAAATAAAGAGGCGAGAGGCGGAGAAAATGGATGTGAATGGGTGATAGCTTTTAGAAAGAAGAGAATAAATAAGATGCTCACTTATTAGTTCTTACTCTTACTGGTATAATGATTATGAATAATCATTGATAGAAAATGAGGGGCTCTAATATTTTTTGGGCCTGTGCAACACCTCATGCTGCACATGCTTCTTGTTGGTATTTTAAAACCGATCTTACGTATGATTGTTTGATTTAGGGGTCTCCAAGAGTGATCACGCAGAGAGAATGACATAGGGATTTTTATACAGGTTCAGGCCTTCTCCGGAGATAATAACAACCATACTCCTGTGTGGTTGTATTGAGTATGCTGGTTACACATCAAGAGAAAGATTAAAGTCTAATGTCTTGTGCTCCTGATTGTGTCCCTTTTTCCCTCGGCCCTCTTTGTCAACTGACTGTAGCCTTTATATAGTGTATGAAGAGGTGTCTGCTTCTCCAGGATAAGAGGCGCCTCATTATTTCATATAATGAGCACGTTGATGACAATTATTGTTGGAGTAGTACCCCCACACGTCGCCTGACAGTTATCGTCAGAGACAAAGGAGTATTGCATGCAGTTATTCCGAAGAATAACAGTGTATATTAACTGCTTAGATTCCCTAATCGATTGGGCCTACTTGTCTGCAAGCTCCATCAATTATAGGGTAGTTGTAGATGACCTGGTCGTAGAAGAACTTACGACCATGAGGTAGTTGTAGAAATCCTTACGACTATGCGGGTGGTCGTAGAAGAACTTACGACCATGAGGTAGTTGTAGAATGACTTACGACTATGGGGGTGGTCGTAGAAGAACTTATTGTTGGAAATATGCCCTAGAGGCAATCATAGAGATGATTATATTTCCTTATGTTCATAATATTGGATAAAATGTTATCTTGTTCCAAGAATAATATTGTTAATATTGATTATCAATTATGTGACTATGTTTCACGGGTCATGGATATGGAGATATCAAACCAATAATATGGACACATGTTAGAGAACATGATGTTGGATTAGACCCACCTTGAGACACTATTGATATTGTTATGATTCTATGTGTCGTTAGTTGGTCTCAAGCAATGTTGATGTATAATCCTTAGACCGAGGTCAAGATGGTTTCCTACATATGTAATAGCACTCTTAGGGGTTGCCAAACGCTTCGCCAGAATCGGGTAGTTATAAAGGTAGCTTTGGGTATGCTATGAAACATGCAGAGGAATGTGACTGGTCGGATATGGGATTTGCCCTCCTAGCATAACAGATGATGTCTCTGCCCCTCGCTAGGTCGATAAAGAAAGTGCATGGCCATGCCACTAGTAGTCGGGTGTTCGACCACATGAAGTAATCCGACACTCGATCGAAAGTATTGAATAGTCCATGGATGACACAACATCTCACCGAGTTCAACCGGACATCGTGAGGCAAAGGGAGTATACACGAGTAGGTTGCTTAGTTCAATAGTTGCGATCGGTCGTATGGAGATACGAGCTGGTCGAGACCGGTCGAACGTAGTCATAGGGTGGTCGAATTCGCCGTAAGGAATTACGAATCGTCGTGACCAAATACGAACGGTCAGATAGAGATAGGACCGGTCGTAAGTGATGAGAACCTCGGTCGAGATCATATTGTATTAAGGTTCGTCCGATATAATTTGTGTGTATTCGGGAATCGCTATGTTCTGCTAGGAGCCGCTACGACTCGTGATCGGAAAGGGTTTCCGAGTCACAACCGATTACGCATGAACCTATAGAGTCACACACTTAACGGGTTGGAACAAACCAGTACGAATACGATTCGACAAACGTGTTCGGATAGGATCCGTCATGAGCACTATATAAGGAGATGCATGAGGCTGTTGGGAGGTACGCATGAATCACCACCGAAACCCTAGCCGCCATCTTCCTGAGAGCTCTGCCGTGCGACCTGGTGCTTGTACACTGATGCATGGTTGTTCCTTCTCTGGACGTGTGGATACCGTAGAGGCGCTACTGCGACTGTTGCGCTTAAGGACGATCCGCGATCTTCACAAGGAACTACAGAAGTTATTGGAGGAGATGATCGACTCGCGAGGACGCTGGACGATCGACTACGACCACTACATCGACGTGCTCTATGTTGGACCAGGCTGCTCCAACCCTTCTTCCGCTGCTCTGCGCGTCTGGTGGTAACGATATGTGATCATCTACTTGCTTGGCTTCCTGGTTTGCGTGGTAGAAATTTTTGATTTGTAGCTATCGTAGCCTACCCCGTGGCCCAACACTTATGACCATAAGGTAGTCGTAGAAGATCTTACGACTATGGGGGTGGTCGTAGAAGAACTTACGATCATGAGGTAGTCGTAGAAGGACATATGACTCCAGCTTCTCCCTTATGAACATTAAGGGTTATACTCAAAAACCATATGATGGTATTATTATCCATAATAAGAATTATCGATAAATAATTAAATGAGGATTATTAGATCCTCGTCATCTAGGCCCCCAGCTTCAAGTGAAAGTAACTTGCTTGGAAAAGGAGTTGTAGATGATCTTACGAGCACAAGGTGATCGTAGAATAATGGTTGAAGGAAAGACTTTTCGATTGGTATTTCATTTGACCAAAAATATACTTGATCAAGAATGTTGTAGAAAATCTTACGACTACAAGATGGTCGTAGAAAATCTTACGACTACAAAGTTGTCGTAGTATGGTAGTCGGAAGTAAAACCTTTCCGACTGGTATTTCATTTGACCAAAAAAGACTTGGTCAAGAAGGTAATTTCGCTTGAAGTGTAAAGACAGACTCGGTTTTCTCGAACAGACAAATTAAAGAATCTCAATCGACTCTCATAGACCTGTATGTTGGAGCAGTTCTCGAAGAGGTGGTAACTGTTGGGTTGCATTTTTAACTCAAGTGTACAGTTATAAAAACTTACCGTGGGTGTTATTCTAGGGTTCTTACTTTTCCCCAACCACTCCAACTGTTCATCGAAATCTTGCATTCTCCGCCGCCAATCAAATCGTGAGCCCTCTAGAGACCTTTCCAAATCCAAATCTCCCTCTCTTGAGAAAGATGGCCAGAACCGCTTCCCAGTGGGCTGAATCGGAGGTGGATGCGGCCAAGATGAAGGCTTTGATCGCCGTCGAGAAGATCTCGAAGAAAGAGTTCATGAACTGGTTTGAAGTTTCGGGACAACATTGGCCATCAGGGGTGATTGGCTAAATTCCCGTCTTCTAGGTGTACTGTAAGTATGGCATTCGATTGTCTGCTCACCCTTTTCTCACACTCGTACTCGACCACTTCGGGTTGGAATTGGTGAACAAGTTTCACCAATTCCATTACGATGTTGAGCGTGTTCGTATACTTGTGTGAGACCTACTTGAGAATTCCGGCCGACTTGGAGCTATTCCAATATTTCTATGGGATGACCAGGATAGCGGAATTCATCGGTAGCAATGGTCTGAAGCTCCACGACAGTCGTCATGGCTGGGGTGGAAGAAGAAATGGTTCTATTGAGAGACGACCAGTGAAGACATCTTTTCTTTCGCTGGGAACGCTGTCGAGAAGATTTCTTCCAGGGATTCGACTCCCAAGGATCTTGGCCGGACCGCCCCTTATATTCAAGCCATCAAATATTTGAAGGAAGAGGGGCTCACCGGATGGCACGTGGTGAAGGATTTCATCACGCGCCATATTAGCCCTTTGAAGAAATGAGCACATCCCATGTGGAGGTACTCGGGGCCAAAAGTCTCGACCAGAGATTACGAGAGGGGTAAGTAAAATTTTCAACTTAGCTCCCTTTTGGTTAATCTCAAGCATATCAACTCAGTGTCTTATTTGCTTGCGTAGATCTCTTACAAATGGAGATCAACATCCAGGTCAAGCTCATTTGTGAGAAATCTCCGCCGCCCTGTGTGGTGGTTCCTCAAATCCTGGCGGTCTTGTCCAGGGAAGACAAGATGGAACGCGTAAAGGTAATCAAAGACTGATTTCATCTTTAGGATCTCATAGTCATAGAAGAACTTACGACCAGGGGTTTTTCATAGAAAAACTTACGATTAGGTACTAGTTGTAGAAAGACTTATGACCAGGGGATTATCGTAAAAAAACTTACAACTATGTACTGGTCGTAGAAGGACTTACAACTAGGGGATGGTCGCAAAAAACGACCATTTAGTAATATTTCTTTTTTTGATTGCTGCATAAAGTAGGCATGGAAGACTGTCAGGACGACCAAGAGGTTGGAGTGATGGTCATGGGCACAGAGGTAGAGCAAGCCGAAGCTCCTTCAACTAAAAAGCGTCGACTGGTGAGGATTGTCGACAAGAAAGGGGCAAGCTCGAGTTCGGCTGCTTCGACCCGGCCTTTTGAGAAATTTGCTGTAGATATGGCTGCTACAAAGAAAGCCAAGGCGCTCGAAGCGACCGAAGCTCTCAAACACAAAGTTCCCAAGACTAAGGTACCCTTCTACTACGACAACGAGACATTTATAGTTTCTGCCTCTCGTGGCTTTGTCAATCAATTAGAAAAGGAGAACTGGAAGAGCTTTATGTCTTTTGTGAAGGAAACCGCTGCGCCAGTAGGACCCATGGTCAAGGGAAGTGACGCTCTTGGGGTGGTCGAGACAAGTCTCGGCCATCTGGAGAGTCAGGAGGCTCAAGGAGCGGTAGTCCTCGCTCAAGACCCACAACCAGACGTGGTCGTGGCTGACCCCATCCCTCAACTCGAATTTCAACCAGACGTGATCGAAGAGAAGAAGTCGAAGAAATCTTATTTAGGGAAGGTTTCTTCTGGATTCAAGATCAAGTCCAGGAAACAAAGGTATGTAAAAAGACAAAAGTGTAAGAACAACATTTTCCTTTTGCTTTCTACAATTTGACGTGTTTTCCTTTTTGTAATCTTAGCCCAACTCCTCCAACCCTAAGTGTAAGGACCCGACCCGAGAGGACCTGAAGGGATCTCCCAGGACCACCCAGGAGGTCCAACCGAACCACTCAGAGGTCTGGAAGGTCCTCCAAGACCTCCCAAGAGGTCCCCCAAGACCTCCCGGAGAGCCTCTAGGACCACCTAGGAGGATTCGAAGGTCCACCCGGAGGTCCACCAAGACCACCCGAGGTCCCGCCTCAGGCACAATGAGCTAGTCCCAAGATCGACATGCTAGCTCAAGACAGCACCCAACATCGGTGTCATCACATCCATACAACAAACTTAAGATGAAGCAGACAAATTAATATTTATAGACAAAAGACCTTACTGTCAAGCTTGTTTACAGGGGTGCCACGCAGGGTTAACAGCAAAAAGAACGCTAGCAGCGGAACAAAATACAACGCGGAGCCACTCGGCAAGCCACAGGCTATTGAGTGGAGGACGTCCCCTAGTCCACGAGGTCTTCAACGAACTCCTCCTCGTAGTGCTTGGAGCACCCGGGGAGGTCTTCGGCTGCTGATTAACCAGAGGGCACAAGCCATAAGTACTTTGAATGTACTCAGCAAGCCATAGGAAAAGTGAATGCAATAACATTTATGCAAGGCTTGACAAAGAAAGGTGTATGGTTAGTTTGCATAAAGTAGCATTTAAAAGAAAATACATTAAGTAGATTGCAAAGCACAAGTTGAAAAGATAAACATAAGTAAACCAAGTTCTTTGAAAACTTCCCACGACCACCCTGGTCATGAGCCAAACTACTACTCGGATCCAAACCACAATTTTTAGAAAGATCTACCCCTTGTGTGAAAGAACTGGGAATGTCCATAACCGAGGACGCGACTATTCGAATAGATTTTTACACTCTGCAGAGGTTGCACACTTTACCCACAAGACACGAAGTCCTCTAGTTGGTTGGGCACCCGTCGAAGCCCCTGCTCACTTCCTTTGGTAAGCAGTCTAGAGCTCATGACAAGGCCTTTACCAAGGTCAGTCCTGACTTGGTTCTGCTCGCTAAGGTTTCGCCATGCTTAGGCCCCCTCTTGTGCTATTTCACCACCACGACGTAACCAAGATCAGACCTCACTAATTAGTTGGCCAGACCACCCCATTATGGACTTGTGGTTGCACGGGAGTGACCCAGATCGATGGCGTACAAGGTTAAGTCCTTAGTTGGCTGCTCAGGTGAGTCTGACCACAAACCCAGTGTGCTCAAGGCACCCACTACTCACTCCCTGACTACTCGCCCGAGCATAAAACATTTTCTGGTTCAACCCAGCCAAATGACCACCCTGGTCATAGCACACAAATTTTAACAATAGTGGCATTGCCACGGTTCTATAGCACATTAGTCAAGTTCAATTATTCTTTGAGTCATGAGATTGCGAGACCAAACGTCTACTAGAGCATGGCTAAGCAATAAATCACACCCATGTTGGTATTCAAAGACATAACCAACTAAGATAACCCATCCTACGAATCTCCAAGGGTACATGTCAAACATGTTGTTTTCAATTATCCAAGGAGTCATAAGACAAGTGGGTGTTGTAACTACTCCCGAAACCATTTTTTATAAAACTAGCCATGCGAGTTGGTATAAAACAAAGTACTTTTGCAAACTGGGATCAACATGATGAGGGTCTATGACTTGCCTACGCTGAAGAACTAAGGGTCTTCTACTGAGAGAGCCGGGTCTAGGAGGTCTTCAGAACAACCGGATCCTACACACGTGAACAAGAACCAAGTAAATAAAATGAACCCACAAAACTCCAACGAAAGAACCAAATCAAAGCCAAAGAAAAACACAGGATCAGGGCGAAAATAGAAACTTGATTCACGGAATCGGAGCTCCTATCGAAGAAGAAAAAGCTCTATTGAGGGAGGTTCAACGTTCTGGGAAACAAAAGGAAGCAGGAGGCCTCTCCGGTGCTTTATATGGCCACGGGGAGGTCCAGGGAGGAGGACGGTGCATTTAATGCACACGACGAGAGCAGGTAAAGGAATGAAATGAGCAGGTAAAAGAGGTAATCAAAGAGGAAAAGACAAGGTATGGTGGAAATGATAGAATTTAATGCAGCATTAAATGCACGAAGACTTTTCTCCCCCGCGGTACTGAGACCTGAGAGGGTGGTCCCACAGAAGAGGTGTGTCGGTGTTTTAGAACCGAACTTACGTAAAGATTGTTTGATTCAGGGGGTCTCCTAGAATAGAATCATGCAGAGAGATTGACACGGGAATTTTTATACGAGTTCGGCCTTCTCCGGAGAGAATAACAACCCTACTCCTGTGTGTGTATGGTATTGAGTGTATACTGAACAATCAGGGGAAAAACTAAGACTATTACAGATAGTGCTTGTATTCCTGATGGCTCGATCCTCCTCCCTTTCTCTAGTTGCCGCCTTTTATAGTACGTGAAGGAGCGGCAGTTACTCCAGGTAAAGCGGCGCCTCATCACCTCCTGTAACAGGCGCATGTTGGTAGTAATTACCGGTGTATTAATTCCTCCACGCCGCTCAACAACTATATACCGTAGATAATGGGTATTACGTGCCATTATTCTCGTAGAATAACAACAGATGATGATCGTTTGAATCCTTTAATCAATAAGACCCACTTGTCTCGCAGTTTCATTTGATTATAAGGTGGTCGTGGTGACCTAGTCGAGAGGAATCTACGATTATGAGGTAGTCGTAGCAAGACTTACGACTATGGGATAGTCGTAGCATATCTTACGACTATGGGGGTGGTCGAGAAGAACTTACGACCATCCATTTGGTTCTTCCTTCATAACATTAAGGGTACACTCAGGGTTCACATGACGCCATATTTACCTATAATAAAAATTATAGATAAAAGGTAAAATGAGGATTATTATATCCTCGCCATCTAGCCCCCACTTCAAGTGAAAGCAACTTACTTGGTAAAGGGTTCTAGATGGTCTTACGATCATGAGAGGATCGAGAAAATAATCGAAGGAAAAACTCTTCGATTGTATACTACTTTGACCGAAATGTGCTTGGTCAAGAAAATTGCTTACGACTATCAAGTGGTCGTAAAAGCATTTCTATGATCACATGGTGGTCGTAATATAGTGATCGGAAGAAGGAACTTTCCGATTATCATTTCCTTTGGTTGAAAAGATCTAACCAAGGAAGTAATTTCGCTTGAGATGTAAACGCAAACCTGAATTTCTCGAGCGGACACAATCGGGAATCTCAAACGACGCTTGCTAGCTTTGTTCATTGAAGCGGTTCCCGAGACAGTGGCGACCCTTGGAATGTCACGCCTCGGCTCAAGGTACGCGATTATATATACTCACCGAGGGTAAAACCTAAGATCTTACTTTTCCCCAAATTGCTCCTCGCCGTTCTTCAAGCTCTTGCCTTCTCCGCCGAAGTCGTTTTTGCCTTCTCCGCCGCCACTCCAATTGTGCCCTCTTTTTCGACCCAAAATTTCTGCTTCCGAGAGATGGCCAGAAAGTTTCGAGTGGGAAGAGTCGGAGATGGATGCGCGAAGATTCAAGCCCTAGTTGTCGCCGGAAGATTCCAGAGAAGACTCTTGTGAAATGGCTTCCGCAATTGGGCAATATTGGCCGTCAGGAGAATGGGCAAATTCCGCCTTCCGTGCTTATTGTGAGTGTGGCCTTCGAACGCTGCTCACCCTTTCTCATCGTTGTGCTCGAAAGCATTTTGGGGTGGAGTTAGTGAACCTTGGTCCTAACTCCATCACCATGCCGAGCTGCCAGATATTTGTGCGAGGCGACACGGGAATTCCTATGACCTTGAGCTTTTCCAATATTTCTATGGAATGTCTCGGCAAGCGGGATTGCTGGAAGTTGTGGTCTAAAACTCCACGACGGAAGTCGAGGGAGTATATTCAGAGTTTCACCCGTCTTCGGGTCGGGATGGAGGAAGAGGTGGTTTTAGTGGAAAGTCACTCGTAAGACGACCTCTCTTTAGTGGGAAAGGTCACGAAAAGAAATCTTCATGGGATTCGACTCAAGATATCACCGGATTGCCCTTATGTTCAAGCTATCAAGGACTTGAAGAAGGAAGGGTCGACCGGATGGCATGTGGTGAAAGATTTCATCACACGCCTAATTAGTCCTTTGAAGAAACGAGCATCCCTATGTGGAGATACTCTGGCTAACAGACCCAACCGAGACTACAACGAGGGTAAGTGAATTTTCGACTTAGCTCTCGCTTTGGTCTTTCTGCGCAGTTGTTTAAAAGATGCCTTTATCTGCTTGAACAGATCTTTCACCAAATGAGATTGACGTTAGAGTCAAACTTCGCTTAGAGAAGTCTCCGCCACTTAGTGTGGCGGTTCCTAAAATCCTTGCGGTCGATCCGCAGAGGAAAGGATGGTTCGCCTAAAGGTAATCAAGAGTTGATTTTATCTTTAAGACTTTATAGTCGTAGAAAGAACTTACGACTAGAGAAATGTTGTAGAAAAACTTACAACTTAGTCGTGACCGTAGGAAATCTTATGGTCGAGGAAAGGTCGAGAAAAACTTACGATTTGATATCGGTCGAGAAAATCTTACGACCGCTTAGTAATTCTTCTCTTCTGCTTTTGCTTTACGTAAAGTAGGCATGGAAAATCGCGGGATGATGAAGAAGCTGTACTGATAACCATCGGTGCAGGGTTGACAAAGGACAAAGGCTCAGCTCCTTCGTCCAAGAGACGTCGACTTTTAAGGGGTGACGACAAAGGAGGGGCGAGCTCGAGTTCTAGTCCTTCGACCAGATCCTCTCGCAAAGCTTGTGGCGCATATAGCATAATCAAGCCGAGGCTAAAATAGCTGAAGTGGAGGAGGTCGAAGTAGCTGAACCTCTAAAGCGCAAACCTCGCAAGGCCAAGGTACCCTTCTATTATGACAAAAAATCTTTCGCAGTTTCTGCCACTCCTGGTTTTGTTAAGCACTTGGAAAAGGAGAACCGAAGGATTTTATGTCTTTGTGAAGGATAATACCGCTCCAAAGAGAGCCTATGGCTGATGGCAATGTCGCTCTTGGAGTGGTCGAGACCGATCTCGGCCATCCAGAAAGTCGAGACCGGAGAGATGGTCCTGTTCAAAATCCACGACTGAGACGTGGTCATGGCTAAGCCCATTCTTCACCGTAAGTGGTCGAGAGAAGAAGAAATCTTCCGCTGGGAAAGTGACTCCCAAATTCTGCTTAGGTCCAAGGTGCGAGGTATGTGAAATATACTAAAGTGTAAGAACAGAATTTACCTTTTTCCTTTTCACAACCTGAATTGCTTTCCTTTTGCTGTTTTTAGCCCGACTCCTTCAGCCCCCGAGAATGCTTCCGTTGAGAAGCCTATTGCTACCTCTCCAGCTGCTGGAGAGACAACAAGGGAAGTGGTCGAGGGATCATCCTCGGCCCAGGTGGTAGAGGAAGTCGTGGCGCCTGAAGTGGTTACGACAACCAATGAGGTACCTGTTGTACCCAGTAAGGTAGCGGCTACAACCTCTGAAGTAGCAGCGGTGACCACAGAGATGGTCGTGGAGACTCCAGCAGCAGCTGCGACCACTGAGATGGTCGCTACGACCACTGAGATGGTCGTGGATAGAACAGAGGCAACTGCAGAAGCCTCTGGTCAAAATGGTGGCGGTTACGTCCCACCGTGGGAAAGGAGATCGCTGCAGACGCGTTCCTCCGGTAAAGAGAAACTGGTTACGTAATCGAGAAGAAGAAGAGTATTTCAACCTGCTACCGACTTCTTTGGGCCTCGCTTCCATCGTAGGGTCTTCGCTTTCAGATCTCGCGATCGAGTCCCCATCCCAACGATATTCCCAATAGAGGGATACCTTTGATAATGAACGCCTTGAGAAGGTTTGGTGGGACCAAGTCACGAGGGTAGACAAGTCAAGATCCCTGAGTCGGGTTTACTCGATGTTTGCTCGATCAACCATGAATGTAAGTACTTAATCGTACTTATATATACAGTATAATCTTCTCTTGTTTCTCACCGCTTTTTCATCTTGCGTAAAGCCATAGAGCAAATTGTCGTTGTTTCGGTGAATATCATCGACAACTTCTAGAGTCATGACAGAAAGAGGAACTCGCAAACAAAGCGAGAGGTGGTAAGTCATCGCTATTCATAGTCACCTTGGATTTGACTACTTATATAGTGCTTACGGATTTGTCATGGAAAAACTCACGACTAGGTAATGGTCGTAAAAGACTTATGACCAATGGCTTTGTCGTAGAAGAACTTACGACTAGGTCAATGGTTGTAGAAGAACTTACAATCGATTGACCCATGCTCATGTCCACCGTTATCCTTTGCGGTTTAAACAAAGGACGCTAAGACCTTAGCCGACTCGCCGATTATGAAAAAGAGGAGTCGAAAAAGTTTAGGAAGAGGTATTAGACCTCCTAAAAAGCTTAAAGAAGCTAACTCTGCAACCATGAAGTCGCAGGAAAAATTAAACAATAAGTGCTGAACTTAAGACTGCTTATATCTTTGATCTTTACCTAACTCTTGCTTCTTTTTAGAAAAAGAAGACGAGACAAAAAAGCTCCGAATGAAGTTAGAGAGAAAACTTCAGATTATTCACGAGCTTACTCAGATGTCCAAAAATAAAGATCACGCCGAGAACTTCGAATATCAAGTAAGTAATTCTTTACCCGCAGTCCTTTACAAGTTATTTCCTTTTCTCACTTCCACTTCCTTTCTAGCAATGGACGTTAAATTGAGAGAACTTGAGATCGAAATCGCGGATAAAGCCGTGATTTATAACCGCACCGCCCTTATTGCAAAGAAGAATGTAGAGGATATTGTATCATGGGAGAAAAAGTATGCCGAGACCGCATTTCCCATAATGAAGAGGTCAAGAAGTTGATTCTCAACTAGTGGGTAAGAAATTCTTTTACCCGTGATTATTTTTGTTTTTTTTTCCTCTAGGAGTTTATTTTTGTTTGACCAATCTTATTTCTTCAGAGCAAGTGGTCGAAAACAAAAAGCTCATGAGGCTTCGACTTGTACCCAACAGAGATGGAAGCAATGAAGATTAAACTTCAAGGAAACATCACGCCTCTGAACAATGTGCTTGGTGAGCTACATAGTGAGGGAAAGACTCTCAAGATGATACAATAGCTGCTCACACAAGTACCATTGGGGATCAAGTCGATTTTGCAAGATCCGTGACCACTCAAGGCCAACCAAGTCAATCGATAAAGGAGGCGGTCGAAATCTGCAGAAGTTATGCATTAGCAAAACTTAAAGCTCATGACCCCAACCTTAATGTGCAACCACTCGGCCGACTTCAACCGCTCTGAAGCGTAAGGAAGACGTCGATGGAGGAGATGCAATCGCTGGTCGGAAAGTTTCAGAGGAGATGCAGCTTGGGCTCTCCTCTTCGTAGTAGTCTGTAATGAACTTGTGAAAAACAGTCTTTTGTTGATGTAATCCATCTTGTTCCTCGCAAATCATCTTGTCGAGTAGTTAGTAACTCAAAAGATAATTAACTAATTTAAAGACTAAGAAATGAAGTCAAATGTGATGACTTTATCCTAGCCCCTCGACTATTTGCTTAGTTTGTGAAAACTAAGTAAATAGTTTTGTTCTCGCAAATCATCTTGTCGAGTAGTTAGTAACTCAAAAGATAATTAACGAAATAAAGACTAAGAATTGAAATCAAATTATTCTAGCCCTCGACTATTTGTTGAGTTTGTTTAGACAAACTAAGTAAATAGTCTGTAAAGGGTTTCAAAAAGAGAGGTTTGTTTAACTTGTAGTTTTGGGTCTCAATTGTCATGAATCGGTCGAAAGGGTGGTAACGAGTTGACACTAGGAAGTTCCTTCTAGTGGGCGTGACCACGTCAGAGAGAGAGAGGCTTCGACTAGGTAATGTTAACATCTCCGACTAGTTTAATCAAATCGAGAACGGCAACTTGAGTTAAGCAAACGCCTAGAGGACTTTAAAATATTTACTCGCCCTTCTCCGGTGGACTCGATAAGTCTGCCCCGTAGCAAGAGTAGGAAACCGAACAAAGCTAGAAGCTCCTTCCATTAGGCGGTGACCACGCAGAGAGGAGAGGCTTCACTAGATGTGTCTCTTCCTCCCACCAGCTTGAGATGAAACGAGTACACCCAAGACGGTTAAGCAAATCTAAGAAAGTGCGCTCTTCTTAGAGTATTTTTCAAATTAATCAAGAAATAAACTAAGGTGAAAAGAGTTGGCCTTCAAAAATATTTCGACTAAATAAAACCCGAGTTCTTTGTGTTGGCCATAAAAGCGAGTAACGAGTCGACACTAGGAAACTCCTTCTAGTGGGCGGTGACCACATGCGAGAGAGGAGAGGCTTCGACTAGGTGATGTTATCTCCTTTCCGACCAAAGTAAAGAAAACGGGTGTTTAAAACATAGTCGAAAAATAATGAAAGCACTACTCAAAAGTAAGACAATAGAGATAGAAAAACCTAATTCTTTATTGTCCTAATGGTCAGTTACACATAGAACTTGCGTGAATCGGTCAATGTTCCAAGAATTCGAGAGAACTCGCGTCTTCCATTGCCAATCGTCTCGACCACAGACGAGTAACTTCGACCAATCGTAAGGACCTTCCCACTTGGGAGAAAGTTTGTTCCGATTAGACTTGGATTGGCAAAGCCTCAATACTAAGTCACCTCTGACAAAGAAGGTCAGCGAGGTTGAACCTTCGATCGTAGTATCTTCGCAGGCTTGTTGGTAGATTGCCGAACTAATTAGGGCCTGGTTTCTCCTTTCTTCAAGTAGATTAATATCATCTGCTCAATTTGTTCCTGGTTGGAGTCCGTGAATGTTTCGACTGTGTTGACCGTATCTTTAGTTCCGGAGGAAGCATAGCTTCAAAGACCAAGACTAAAAAGAAAGGTGTTTCTCCAGAGTCTGACCGGTAGTTGTACGAATCGCCCATAATACGAGGGTAATTCTTGTACCCAAGCCCCGAGCGCTTGATGAGTGGTCAAGACTCGAGTTTTAATTCCTCTCATTATTTGGCCGCTTGCACGCTCGATTGCCCCATTACTCTAGGGATGGGCCATGTACATAACATAACTTGGTACCCAACTCGTCATAAAATTCCTGAAATTTTGCGCCGAAAATTGCTTACCATTATCTGTAATTATTCGACTTGGTACTCCAAATCGAGTAATTACGCATCTCATCATAAACCGCTTTGTCGCTTCGTTGTTATCCCATCCGAGTTCGCTTCAATCCATTTTGTGAACGATCAATAGCCACAAAAGGAACTCAAAACCTCTGGAGCTTTAGGAAACGGTCCCGTGATATCAAGACCCCAGTTGCAAAAGGCCAAGATAGAGGTATTGTTTGTAATGCCCGAATTTGGTTGGTGTATTTGCTCGCTATGAAACCGCATCGACACACTTTTTAACCAACTCTTTAGCATCGATAGGGTCATGGGCAAGAAAACCTTGTCGAAAAGCCTTGCCGCGTTACGCTCAGAGAAGCATGATTTCCACAAATGCCACCATGTATGTCGTGAAGGAGTGTTAATCCTTCGCTCTGCGAATGCATCGCATGAGCACCCCTTGAGTACCTCGCTTATAGAGAACTCCTTCACCAAAGTATACATTTTGGCTTTTCGATAAGCGATCCGCCTCGAGATCGCCTTGGCATGTAACCCTTCAAGATAATCATAGATGGGCGCCATCCATGTATCCTCGTATTCTAGAGAATTCGTCTCAATAGGAGGTGTCTCGCTCTTCGACCGAGAAGGCTTCGAGTTGTTCCAAGAAGACTCCTTTTGGTACTTCAGATCCGAAGAAGCTATTCGAGCAAGTCGGTCTCATGAGGAAATTATCCTTTCGAGGGATGAATTGTGCCTCAAACCTAAAAATGCTTTTCTAGCTTACGATTCGATAAGTACCGAGACATTGTCGGGTTAGAGCACCGGTACTTTTACCGACTTGATTCACGACTAGTTGAGAGTCTCCTCTCACGAGTAGTCGGCGAATCGAGAGCTTCATTGCTCAGATACCACCTAGCAAACCTTCAGATTCGCCACATTATTAGTGGCCCGAAAGTTTAATTGTATGGCATACTTTAAGGTCTCTCCAGGAGATACCAGACCACCAAATTTCGAGCCACTTAAAGTAAGCGACCGTCAGTACATCATCCAGCGGTCGGGGAATCAGATCGGGATCCCAAGCGAGTTCAGATTTGTCCATTCGGCGACAAAGTCCGCCAAGATCTGATTTAACGGCCGTTCGACACGAATGGATGTCGAACTCCCAAGTTCGACCGACCATTTTGCCATGCGTCCCACTGTTTCCCTATTCTGGAGGATCGCTCCCAAGGGAAACTCAGACGGCACAGCTAGTTTGTGCGCCTGAAAATAATGCCGCAGTTTCCTCGAAGACATGAGGAGGGCATACAGAAGCTTTTGGACCTGAGGGTAACGCTCCTTAGGTCCGTGTAAAACTTCACTTACGTAGTAAACTGGTCGCTGTACATTTTCACGTTCTACAACCAGTATTGCGCTGACTGCCTGTGGCGTGGCAGCTAGGTAAACCAAGAGCGTTTCTTCTGGCCTCGGAGAGACCAGAATAGGAGCACTCGTAAGGTACCTCTTGACATCCTCAAAGGCAGCGTTTGCCTCATTCGACCACTCAAAACTTTCGTGTCTCCTTAGAAGTTTAAAGAAAGGTAGTCCCTTTTCTCCCAGTCGTGCGATGAAACGACTTAGAGCCGCCATGCACCCAGTGAGTTTCTGGACTTCTTTCCGTAGTAGTTGAGGGCGATTTGTAAAATGGCTTTTATCTTTTCGAGATTCGCTTCAATTCCTCGTATAGATACTAGGAATCCAAGCAATTTCCCTGAAGAGATTCCAAACACACACTTCTCAGGATTAAGTTTTAAGCGATGTTTTCTGAGATTGTCGAATGTTTCTTGTAGGTCGGTAATATGATTAAGTTTCTTGATGCTTTTGACAACTAAGTCATCAACATAGGCTTCTAGATTTCGGCCTAATTGAGATGAAAAAGTTGCCTGCATCAAGCGTTGAAAAGAAGCGCCGGCATTTTTTAGACCAAATGGCATTTTGACATAGCAAAATATACCAAATGGTGTAATAAATGTGGTCTTTTCTTCATCGCCTAGACACATATTAATCTGGTGATATCCGAATATGCATCTAAAAACTTAACATTTCACAACCCGCAGAGAGTCAACCAACCGATCGACACGAGGTAAAGGAAAATCGTCTTTTGGACAAGCTTTATTAAGATCAAGAAAGTTCACGCTTTATACGCCATTTGCCGCTTGACTTTCTAACCATTACAGGTTAGCCAACCATTCGGATGGTTGACCTCTTATAAAGCCCGCTTTAAGTAGCTTATCCAATTACGATTTAATAGCATCTCGCCGATCGAGGGCAAATCTCCGCAATTTTTGTTTTACGGTACTTTGTCGGCCGTAAGGCTAGCTCGTGCTCGATCACCTCCCCGGGACTCCGGCATGTCGGATGCTTGCCACGCTAATACATCTGCGTTAGCTCGGAGGAAGGTGATGAGGCGCCTTCCTATTTGGGGTCGGAAGTATCCTCGATGCTGACGATCTTCGAGGGCTCCCTGCCCGTCGAGGAACCTCTTTGACTTTGTCGTTCGGCTTTGGTGCGACTTTGAGGCTTCGACTTGCTAGTCGAAGGCTGACTTTCTTCTCGAGTTGGTATTTGTCCTACCATCTCAAGGGATCGACGGTCGCAGGTATGCGCCATCTTCTTGTCACAATGGATTGTAATTACTCCTTTGGGACCTGGCATCTTAATACATTGATATCCATAATGAGTAGCCATTAGAATTTTGCCAAAGTTGGTCGTCCGAGTATGGCGTTATATGTCAGATCGAAATCGACCACATCAAAGGAGATTTTCTCGTCTCGAAATTACTTGGTGAACCAAATGTTAAAGGAAGAGAAACTTGACCAATTGGTTTGGTCAAGATCCCAAGACAATCCCATGGAAAGAGTATCGCATCGGTCTTACTTTGGTCCCGGTACTTGCATGTCATCCAGGCACTCGTAAATAAAATATTTAACGAGCTTCCACCATCAACCAAAACTCGATTGACCCGACAATTGTTGATGGTGGGTTCGACCACGATTGGGTATCGACTGTCGAGTCGAAGGATCGGCGATCCTCTTCTCAAAAGAAATGGTGACTTCCACCACTTCGTAATTTATTGACGAGAGGAGGATCTATGGAGTTTACCTCGCGTTCAATGACCTTGAGCCGTCGCTTTGATTCATATGCCGATGATCCCGTAGATGTGTTCAATGGTGTGTTGCGGATCCCGAACAGCATCTCCTCTTCGTCATCTCAAGATTTATGACCACTTGTTTGACCTACCGCCGAGGGTGGGAAGTGGTCCTTGTCGCTGTAGTAGTCTTCAAGCTTTCGTTGGAAGACCGGCGATAGCTATGGAAGGTCATGCCCTTCCTTTTTATGGAAAGGACACCACCTAGGCTTATCATTTTTCCGATCGTATGCTTACCTTTGCCTCTGCTTGAGTGTGGCTTGATGTGCGTGGCTCTTTATCATTCACACCAATACCTCCTTGGAACCGCCGGGTTTTGACCCTTCATCTTATTCTTGGACTTTTTGCTTTCTTATCCTTCTTCTTACCAACTTCGCCTGCTCTCGAGATGGATTGTCTTCACGATCAATTGTGTTGTTCCACTCGACCGCCTCGAGGCGATAGTATATCGATCGCCATTTCAAGAGTTCGGCGACAAGTAGGAGGATTTAAAGCAATATCCTCTGTTATCCTTCTACTACGGACTCGCTTGAAAGCCCCGATGACAGATGAATCGAAACTTCCTAATTGAGTTACTGAACTGATCAAGCGCTTGATGAACTGGCGCAATGTCTCGTTGTCGCTCGTCTCATCCGGTGCAAGTCGTCCTCCTTTCGTATGCGATTGTATGTGCCTTGGAAATTTGCCAAGAGAAGATCGCAGAGATGTTGCTAAGAATAGATCGACTCGAGTGGTTGGTTTAGTAACCACGATCGAGCGATCCTTCGAGCACGCTTGGAAGGTAATTTGCCATCACATGCTCTCCTCCTCCGCCGCCGAATAAATTGTTGTGTAAATTTGAAGGAATTCGATGGGATTTTGGGAACCATCAAACTTCTCCATATTCACCGGTCGAAAACGAGGTGGCTAAATGTGATGCAGCTCGAGATCAAAGCGAGAATGCCCGACATCCAAGAATGACTTCTTGACGCCTCCTTTGCGTAAAAGAAGGGTTGATATCATCGTGGTCGTACTCGACGATACCCGATGTGTGTTGACCCGACACATAATAGGTCTCGGTCCTCTGAGGAATACTCCTCGTAGTTTATCTCGCCGCTGCAGATTTCCATGTCGGAGTGGTGAACGATCACCTTCCGAGGAGCTTGTTGATCATCGGTCATTTGGAAGACATTTCTTCGAGTAGGAGATCGACACGACTTGTCATTGCGCCGATTTCTACGCGTGATATGTTGGATTGATCGGTAGTCAAGAAGTCGTATGGGTACGACTACTTGAATGATGTCGACGAGGAGCTTCCACTTTTTTCATTGTACTCGAAGCCTTTGTGCGATCTCTTGAAATGAAGAGGTCGAGCTTTCGCGCTCGGGCTAGCTCTTGAGTTGGATTCTCGAGCAAATCATTGATGTGCCGGAGCTCTCGAGCTTCCTCGATTGATATTGAATACGCCCGAGCAAATTCTTCCGAGCTTCAATCTTCTTCCTTCAATTGCCTCAAGATTTTCCATGTTAGACTCTTGAGATTGCCTCAATGAAGCGAGAATGTCGAGGATTTCCTGGCGCTCATGAAGGCGCTGGTCGTGTCCGCCAGCTGGTGGTGTCTCGCCATTGCCACGAGGGGGCGCAGTGTGACCTTCGGAAGGGTCTCCATCTCGGTCTCTAGAAGAGTGATCTTGATCCGAGGAAGGACGAAGACCTCCTGCTGATGATTCTCACTTGCGCCGAGGCCTCTCCGCTTGAGGAGTCGCCGAGACACCATCTGGCGACTTGGAGTAATCCTCCAAGTAGGGAAGTCCGGTTATAACTGCTCCTCCGTCGGCAGTGTGTGACTGGAGAGATGGTCGAATTTGCAGAAAAGCATGCTTGATCCCGCTCTCTCGGGCGTTATCCAGAGAGAGAGAATCACCAGATGCCGTGAAGTCCTGCATCAGGCTTCTAGAGCTTGCCTCACCAAGTCGGACCGCCTTAGGGAACTTGGACACTTCGAGGAAAAACTCTCGTCAGTCGTGAGTCCACCGGGTGTGGTCCTCGTCGATTGACCCTTCCCTTGAGAGGGTAGATTCTCTCTTGGGCGTCTCAAGTGGGGGATAAGGATCCCTCCTCAACTCCACCGGCGACATTGTCTCCTGGATCTGTGGGAAGATCCCCGGAGGCAGCAATGCCATAGGATGAGTCATCACTTGCTCAGAATCGAATCCGCATCCATGTCGACGCTCACATAATCCGCCAAGTCGAACCAGCCTCCTCGCTCCATTCTCCCGCCATGAGTGCATGAGATTTGGAAAATAGAGAGAATGTTGACAAGAAATTACCGAAGATCCCCACGGTCGGCGCCAACCGCTTGTTTTAGAACCGAACTTACGAAAGATTGTTTGATTCGGGGTCTCCTAGAATAGAATCATGCAGAGATTGACACGGAATTTTTATACTGTGTTCGGGCCTTCTCCGGAGAGAATAACAACCCTACTCCTGTGTGTGTATGGTATTGTGTGTATCTTGAACAATCGGGGAAAAACTAAGACTATTACAGATAGTGCTTGTATTCCCGATGGCTCGATCCTCCTCCCTTTCTCTAGTTGCCGCCTTTTATAGTACGTGAAGGAGCGGCGAGCACTCGTAAAGGCGCCTCATCACCTCGTAATTCAAGCATGTTGGTAGTAATTACGGTGTATTAATTCCTCCACGTCGCTCAATGACTATATACCGTAGATAATGGGTATTACGTGCCATTATTCGTAGAATAACAACAGATGATGACTATTTGAATCCCTTAATCAATAAGACCCACTTGTCTGCAGGTTCATTTGATTATAAGGTGGTTGTGGCTGACCTAGTCGTAGAGGAATCTACGACTATGAGGTAGTCGTAGCAAGACTTACGACTATGGGATAGTCGTAGCATATCTTACGACTATGGGGGTGGTCGTAGAAGAACTTACGACCATCCATTTGGTTCTTCCTTTATAACATTAAGGGGTACACTCAGGGTTCACATGACGTCATATTTACCTATAATAAAAATTATAGATAAAAGGTAAAATGAGGATTATTATATCCTCGTCAAGGTGGTCGCGACCAAGAGGGTGGTATTTGCAAAAAGACCAAAGAGGAGATCGGTACCACGAGGGCAGATCGTGACCCAGAGGGAGGTCCTAGCCTCAAGAGGGTGGTCCTTGCAAAAAGACCGAGGAGGTCCCGACCAAGGGAGGTTGCGGCTAAACGACAAAAAGAGGAGGTCGCGGCCTCAAAGGGAGGTCGTAACCCAAAAGGGTGGTCTTTGCAAAAAGACCAACTGAGGTGGTCTTTGCAAAAAGACCAAGAGGGTCGTCTTTCCAAAGAGAACACAAGGACGGGAAGGTCCAAGACAGTCCGAAGCGTGTGCCCGAACTCAACTTGATCTAACCGTCCGATCTTAATCGGGCGGCCCAAGCTAGAGGTGAAGTTCGGACTGCTTGAACAGCACAAAACATCGGGCCGTCCAAGCACAATCAGACGGCTCGGACTGAGCGCGCCTGCGCGAGGAGAGAGAAAAGGGGTTGACGGCGGGGAGGTCTAGACCCTTGGATCCAAACGAAGAGAGGTCTGGGCGGTCAAGATGGAGCCAAAGGAGATCTCGACGGTCAAGATGGAACCAAAAAAGATCTCGACGGTTAAGACCAACGTAGGGGAGGTCTCAACGGTCAAGATGGAACCAAAGGAGATCTCGACGATCAAGACCAACGCAGGAGAGGTCTCAATGGTCAAGATGGAACCAAAAGAGATCTCGAAAGGAGGAATTCAACCCGAGCGACAGAGATATTTGAAACACAAAACCGAGCTGGGAGCACCTCGGGGGTGGTCGTGACCCAAGGGGAGGTTAAAACCGAAGGAAGGTTCACACAAAAGGAGGTCTAAACCACGAGGAGGTCTAGACTAAGAGGAGGTCTAAATGGGGGGAAAGGTCAGAAGAGGTTAAGGGAGGTCCAGAGAGGCCTGAACGAACAGGGAGAAAGGAAAGCAAGACCAAAACTCAAACAACTCCAGATAAACCAAACTTTCGCATTAGTTGGAGTTTGATTAAGTCATGTTAAATCTCCAAATTTTCCAAAATCTTCAAGTTAAGCTTTGAACTCTCATCAAATCCAAATGGTTCTTTTACTTTGAAAACTTTTAAGAACTCCAGAAAATTGGGATGTTACACCAAGGTCGTTTCTATCGAGAAACTCACTTCTATTTCTCTAGAGTTAGAGAGATGATGGTGGAGGTGGTTGAAGGGTCGTCCACTGTCTATGTGGTGGAAGGGGCAATTTTTGCTAAAGTGGCTACGACCACAGAGGTGGTCATGGAGACAGAAGCGAAGACGGCAGAGGTAGTGACGGAAGCATCCGGCCATGGTAGTGAAGCCTTCAATCACCGCGCTGGGAAGAAAGTCATTGCAGACGTTCCCCCCGGCCCCCAAGGTCAAGATGTTAATGCCACCATCACCGAAAAAGAAGAAGGGTTTCATTTCTTTGACTGTCCCTTCGAGTTCTTCGACATCGCATCTGTTGAGGGATCTCGTGCATTCAGATCTCGTGATCGGGTTCCTCACCCTAAGGACATTCCTAATAGGGGGAATGTTTTCGGTGATGAGTGTCTTGAACAGGTGTGGTGGAACCGAGTTCAAGAGATCGATGAACTGAAGAACCCCACAAGAGTATTCTCTTCGTTTGCTTGAATGTAAGTACTTGCTGCCCAACATTTACATATGTGACTTTTCTCGCTTCTCACTGTCTTTCTTTATGCAGAAAGCTTTGGAACAAATTGTCACTGTTGCTGAATATAACCGACAACTTGTGCAGCTACGACAGGAGAAAGCGGTACTATGTGAGAAGGCAAAGAGCTGGTAAGTTACTGCTACTCGTAGTCGTTTGTGTTTCGACCACTTGCATAGTCCTCATGGGGATCGTCGTTGAAAAACTTACGACTAGGTACTGGTCATAGAAGGACTTACGACCAGAGGATTATCGTAGAAAAACTTACGACTAGGTACTGGTCGTAGAAGGACTTACGACCAGAGGATTGTCATAGAAAAACTTACGACTAGGTACTGGTTGTAGAAGAACTTACGACCAGAGGATTGTCGTAGAAAAACTTTCAACTAGGTACTGGTCGTGGAAGGACTTACGACTAGGAAATGGTTGTAGAAAACGACCACTTGTTATGTGCTCATGTCTACTCTTAATCTCTGTAGGTTTAAGAGCGATGAAAAGACCTTGGCTAATTCGCTCGACTACGAGAAAGTCGAAACGAAAAAGCTAAGAGAAGAGAAAGAGGACCTTCTGAAGAAGCTTCCAGAGGCAAACTTTACAATTCAAAAGTTGCAGGGATGAATAAACGATAAGTTCTGAACTTAAAACCGCTTATGATAATAACCTTCTTTTCTTTTTCTAACTCTTATCCCTTTTCAGAAAAAGAGGTCAAAATAGGGAAGTTCAAAATCAAGGATAGAGAAAAGACCTTGATTGTTCACGAGATTTCCCATATCGCCAAAGAAAAAGATCTGGAGATCAAGTCGTGGGAAGAGCGATATGCAAAAAGCACTACTTTCCATGATGATGAAGTCAATAAGCTAGACTCTTGACTAGCAGGTAAGCAACTCTTTACCTATGACAAGTTTGGTTTTCTAGTCCTTTAAGGGTTATTTTGTTTGATTAGTTTTACTCTTTTCAGAGCAAGCAGTTGAAATAAAACAACTTCGTGAGGCTTAGACTCGTAATCAGGAGGAGATGAAGTCGATAAAGATCAACCTTCAAGATAACATTTCTCTCTTCAATAATGTGCTTAGTGGGCTACGTGCTAAGGAGGTCACTCCTCGTGAAGACACGACAATTGCTCACTTGAGTACTATTGGAGAACAAGTCGGGACTTTGCAAGAGTTGGTGACCACTTTGAAGACCAACCAGGCTGGTTCGATAAAGGAGGCGGTTGAAGGTGCAGTAAGTTATGCTCTAGCAAAACTTAAGGCTCATGACCCCAATCTTGGTCTACAGCCAATCAAAGCCAACTTCGACTGCTCTGAAGCAGAAGCAAAGCGATTAATTGAAGAAATGTGGTCGATCAACAAGAAGGTCATGGAGGATATGCAAATAGGATCTCCTTCGTCAGGGTAGTTTGTAATAGAAACCTGTAAAGACAAGTTTTTGTTGGTGTATATAACCCTTTCTTTTTCTTGCAAATTGTCTCATCAAGTAGTTAGTAACTCATAAGGCAAAGAAAAGAAAATGGAAATTAAGACTAAGAATTGAAGTCATATTAAAAACTTTATCGTAGCCCCCGACTATTTGCTTAGTTTATTTAGATAAACTAAGTAAATAGTGTGAAAAGAGTTTTTTTAAAAAAGAGAGAAGTTTGGCTAACTTATAGTTTTCGATCACGATTATCATGTACTGGTTATTAGAGTAGGAACGAGTCGACACTAGAAAGTTCCTTCTAGTGGGCAGGACCACGTGCAGAAAGGAAAAGCTTTGACTAGAAGATGTTACCCTCAACGACTAGATAAATCAAATCAAGAGCGACAACTTGAGCTAGACAAACGTCTGGAGTACTTTAAAAATTCGTTCGACCTACTCCAGTGCACTCGGTAGGTTTGCTCTGGTAGCAAGAGTTACAAACAGGATGACGCTAGGAAGTTCCTTCTAGTGGGCAGGACCACGTGCAGAGAGGAAAGACTTCGACTAGGTGTTGTATCTTTCTCCGACTAGTTGTAACAAACCGAGTTTACCAAAAGTAGTCGAACAAATTACAAAAGTGTACTCTACTTAGAGTATTTTTCAAAATGAATGAAGAAATAAACTAAGGTGAAAAGACTTTGCTTGAAAATATTTCAACCATGTTTGTTGAACCCGAGCTCTTTGTGTTGGCAGCAAAAGTGAGGAACGAGTCGACACTAGAAAGTTCTTTCTAGTGGGCAAGACCACGTGCAGAGAGGAAAGACTACAACTAGGAGATGTTACCGTCCTTTCGACCAGTGTAAAGAAAGACTGGGTGTTTAAAAAATGATCGAAAAATTATCCAAGAGCTACTCAAAATAAGACGATAAGCTACTCAAAATAAGACAATAAAGATAGAAAGAACCTGATACTTTATTGTCAGGATGGTTGGTCACACATAAAATTTGCGTAACTGGTCGATATTCCAAGAATTAGAGAGAACTCGGCCATCTTCCATTGCTATTCGTACCGAACTTGGTCGCGTAACTTCGACCACTGTGTAAGGATCATACAATTTGGGGGGAAGTTTGTTCCGATTAGAGTGGGATTGAATCTTCTTCAGTACCAAGTCACCTACAGTAAGGCTATGAGGTTGGACTTTATGATCATAGTATTTGCGCAGAGCTTGTTGGTAGACTGCCGAACGGATTAAGGCTTGGTTTCTCTTCTCTTCGAGTAGATTAATGTCATCTGCTCGAAGTTGTTCTTGGTTAGAGTCATTGAAAGTTTTAACCGTTTTCGACCTAATCTTTAGTTCTGGTGGAAGCATGGTTTCGTTATAAAAAACTAGAAAAAAATGTGTTTCATCTGTAGCCCAACTTGCAGTCGTACGAAATGTCCATAATATTGAGGGTAATTCTTGTACCCAAGCCCCTGAGCGCTTGACAAGCTGGTTGAAAACTCGGGTTTTGATGCCGTATATTATTTGGCCATTTGCTCTTTCGATCGCCCCATTACTTTGAGAGTGAGCAACAGAAGCATAACACAACTTGGTACCCAACTCGTCGCAAATTTCCTGGAATTTTGCGCTCAAAAATTGCTTACCATTATCTGTGATTATTCAACTTGGGACTCCAAACCGAGTAATCACGCTTCTCATCATGAACCTATTTGCTGCTTCTGTTATTATCCTAGTCATAGGTTAGGCTTCAATCCACTTTGTGAACGTATCAATAGCCACAAAAAGAAATTCGAAGCCACTTGGAGATTTTGGGAACAGTCCTAGGATATCGAGACCCTAGGTCGCAAAAGGCCAAGATAGAGAAATTGTTTGTAATGCCTGAACCGGTTAGTGTATTTGTCTGCTATGAAACTAGCATTGTACACACTACTTAACAACTCTTTGGCATCATAAAATGGCTGTTGGCCAGTAGAAACCCTGTCGAAAGGTCTTTCCGACCAGCGTTCTGTAGGAAGCATGAGTTCCACAAATGCCCCTGTGTATGTCGTGAAGGAGGTTTAATCCTTCGCTCTGCGATATGCATCGCATGAGTACCCCTTGAGTGCCTCGTTTATAGAGGACTACTTCGACCAAAGTATACATTTTGGCCTTTCGGGATAAGTGATCTGCCTCGAGATCATCACCAAGTATTGTACCCTTATGAAGATACTCGTAGATGGGATTCATCTAGGTATCCTCGTATTCTAGAGAGGTTGTCTTAATAGGAAGTGTCTCTAGTGTTTTGACTAGAGACGGCTTCTGGAGCTGCTCCAAGAAGACACCTTTTGGTACTTGTGATCGGGAAGAAGCCATACGAGCAAACTGGTTTGCGAGGAAATTATCCTTTCGAGGGATAAATTGTACCTCGAATCCAAAAAAATGCTTTTCAAGCTTTCAAACTTCCGATAAGTACCGAGACATAGTCGAGTTAGAGCACTGGTACTCTTTTTCGACCTAATTCACGATTAGTTGAGAGTCTCCTCTCACGAGTAGTCGTCAAATCCCGAGTGTTTTCGTAGCTCGTATGCTAGCCAACAAACCTTCATATTCTGCCACGTTATTAGTGGTAGGAAAGTTGAATTGAATGGCATACTTTAAGGTCTCTCTTGTAAGAGATTCCAGGACCACCCCAGCCCCTAAGCCACTTAACATATGTGACCCATAAAAGTACATCGCCCACTGGTCATGGCTATCGTACTAGGCATCCTGAACAGGTTTAGGATTGGTTCATTTGGCGACAAAGTCTGCCAAGATCTGAGATTTAATGGTTGTTCGGGACACGAAATGGAGGTCGAACTCCCCATGTTCTATTGACCATTTTACCATGCGTCCCGTTGCTTTCCTGTTCTAGAGGACCATTCCTAAGGGAAACTCAGACGACATAATTATCTTGTGCGTCTGAAAATAATGTCGCAGTTTCTTCGAAGACATGAGGAGGGAATATAGAAGTTTTTGGACTTGAGGGTAGTGCTCCTTAGGCCCATGTAAAAGGGGGAATTCACTATTTGCTCTCCCTTTAGTTGCGTTTTCAGATTTTACCCTCTTTCCCAACCTAATACATTTTTACCCCCTCCTTTGTCTATTTCTTCAGATTTTGCCCTCTTTGCATTATTTTATTCTTATATGCCTGTTTTCCCGTTACATGCCATGCAAAATTAATCTCTTGCCCTTGGTCCTTTAAAATGCACGCACAACTCCGCTCGTAAGGCTCAATCGATGGTATCATCGCTCGACGTGGTTGAAGTTAGGAATGGAAATTACAGGAATCTCACTCGCATTGAATTGCCGCAAATCCTCCAAATCAACAAAGAGCAACCAACCAATTCACATTTCCCCACTCCGAATGCAATCTTAGAGCATACACAACAAACAGTAAATCTCTACCAAGAAAGAAAGAAATTAGAAGAGATGATGATACTGGTACTACTGCATGAAAAAATCTCCAGAATTATACAGCAGAAAATCAACTTCCCCGTCGCGTTGTTCGCCTGGAACTCCGTCACGCCCACTGCGGTGAGCTTGACGGGCTTGTTGACGCGCCCACGGTGACGTGGAACGTGGCCGTCTTCCTTGGCGCATGTTGGAACGTCGGCACGGTGGCGGACTCGTCGAAGCGGGAGCCATTGAAGGAGAAGGACGTGGTGACGGGGTCGTAGTTGATGCCGGGGTAGATGTTGGGGTTGCGTAGGGACAATGTGATAGTGACGTTGTAGGACATGGTGGAGTTGCTCACCGGCGAGGCCCTCGGCGTAGCGGCGGAACTGGCGGGTGTCCATCTGCGTGGCGGCCTTCTCCCACTACAGCCACTCAATCATGAGCATGGCCTCACTGGCCGTCGTCTCCGCAGAGGCCCGCTCCGCCTCCAGCTCCGCTTGCAGCCCCCGCGCTGCCTCCTCGGCCGTCTCCTTCTCACCCCACAGCCGTGCCGCCGCCGCCTCCAGCACCTCCACTCGCCGGATCAACTCCGGCGCCTCCCCACCCCCCGCCTTCAACGACAGCTGCAGCGATCGAGCGGGTGGCCGCTGCTTCACCGACCGCCGTGACGGTGAGGGGTCGGCGACGGGATCCATGGAGGCATGTATGTATCCCCTCTCTCACCACCAGATCCGACCGCCATGAAGCCTCCACCCGTTGCAGAAGAAGAAGGAGAGGAGGGAGAGCAGGAGGAGGAGCCATCGCGGAAGGAGAAGGAGAGGAGGGAGAGCAGGAGGAGGAGGAGGCGGTGGCGGCGGAAGGAACGCGAGAAGAGGAGAGGAGGGAGAGCAAGCGGGCGCGTGAGGCGTGAGGGACTGGTGAGGCGTGACTGACAGTGGAGGATGGGGGAAGAGGCAAGGGTGGTTGGAGGATGGGTAAATTTGTCATTTCGCATGCCTAGTAACAGAAAAACGAGCATAAATGATTAAAATAATGCGAAGAGGGCAAAAATGAAGAAATAGACTAAGAGGGGGCAAAAAATGTATTACATCGGGAAAGGGGGTATTTTCTGAAAACCCAACTAAAGGGAGGGCAAAATATCAATTCCCCCCATGTAAAACTTTACCTATGTAGTAAACTGGTCGTTGGACGTTTTTATGTTCTACGACTAGTACTGCGCTCACTGCCTGTGGCGTGGCAGCTAGATAAATTAAGAGCGTCTCTTCTGGTTTCGAAGAAACCAAAACAGGAGAACTCGTAGGATACCTCTTGACATCCTCAAAAGCAGTGTTTGCCTCTTCTCACCACTCGAAACCTTCATGCTTCCTTTGAAGTTTAAAGAAAGGTAGTCCTTTTATCCCAGTCGTGCGATGAAACAACTTAAAGCCGCCATGCACCCTATGACCTTTTGGACTTCTTTCTTCGTGGTCGGAGGGTGCATTTGCACAATGGCCTTTATCTTTTCGGGGTTTGCTTTCAATTCCTTGTGCAGAGATAAGGAATCAAAGCAATTTTCCTTTTGGACACCAAACACACACTTCTCAGGATTGAGTTTCAGACGGTGTTTTTTTAAGGTTGTCGAATGTTTCTTGCAAGTCGGAAACATGATTAAGTCGTTTGCGGCCTAGTTGAAGTGAAAAAGTCGATTACATCAAGCGTTGAAAAGAAGCGCCAGCATTTTTAGACCAAATGGTATTTTGACATAGCAAAATATTCCAAATAGATTAATAAATGCGGTCTTTTCTTCATCTTCTAGACACATATTAATCTGATGGTAACAAAAATATGCATCTAGAAAACTTAATGTTTCACAACCGGTAGTAGAATCAACCAATTGATCGATACATGGTAAAGGAAAATAATCTTTTGGACAAGCTTTATTGAGATCAGTGAAGTCTACATACATACACCACTTTCCATTAGACTTTCTAACCATTACAGGGTTGGCCAACCACTTCTCTTATAAAGCCTGTTTTAAGTAGCTTGTCCAATTCTGATCTAATAGCATCTCGTCGATGAGGTGCAAATCTCCGTAATTTTTGTTTTACGGGTTTCTTGTCAGGCCGTAAAGCCAGCCTATGCTCGATCACCTACCTAGGGACTCCGAGTATATCGGATGCTTGCCACAAGAAGACATCTGCGCTAGCTCGGAGGAAAGGGATGAGGACGTCTTCCTATTTGGGGTCAGATGTATCCCCGATGCGAACAGTCTTCGAGGGCTCCTCTGGATCCAGAGGAATCTCTTTGACCTGGTCGTTTGGCTTTGGTACAGCGTTAGGCTTCGACTGCTTAATCGAATACTGCTCCTTGTTTTCTTCTCAAGTTGGTATTTGGCCAACCATCTCGAGGGATCGACGGTCACACATATGCACCATCTTTTTATCATAGTGAATTGTGATTACTCTTTTGGGACCTGGCATCTTAAGAAATTGATACTTATAATGAGCAGCAATTAAGAATTTTACCAAAGTTGGTTGTCCGAGTGTGGCATTATATGTCGTATCAAAATCGACCACATCAAAAGAGATTTTCTCTGTCCTGAAATTGCTTGGAGAACCAAATGTTAAAGGAAGAGAAACTTGGCCAATAGGTTTGGCCAAAGACTCTGGTACAATTCCATGAAAAGAGTATCGTACCGGTCTTACCTTGGTTCTGGGTACTTGCATCTCGTCCAGGGCACTCGTAAACAAGATATTTAAGGAGCTGCCACAATCAACTAACACTCGATTTACTCAACAGTTGTTGATGGTGGGCTCGACCACAATCGAAAACCGATCTAGTCGAGTAGAAGGGATCGGACAGTCACCCTTCTCGAAAGAGATGGTGACTTCCGACCACTTCGGTAATTTATTGACAAGAGGAGGGTCGATGGAGTTTACCTCACGTTTGACAGCCTTAAGCTGTCATTTTGACTCGTATACCGATGATCCCCCATAGATATGCTCGATGGTATGCCCTGGATCTTGAAACGACATCTCCTCATCGTCGTTTGATTGCTTTTGTCCACTCGCTTGACCTACCTTCTCGAGAGTAGGGAGAGGTCCTTTGCTAGTGTAATAGTCGTCGAGTTTTTGTTGGCAATTGCGAAGGTCGTGTCCTTCCTTTTTATGAAAAGGACACCACCTAGGCTTGTCGTTTTTCCGCTCGGGGCGCTTACCTTTGCCTTGGTCAGAGTATGGCTTGGAACTTCGTGGTTCCTTATCGCTTACGGCGAAGACTTCCTTGGAACTGTTGGCTTGAGGCTTTTGACCCTTCGCCTTGTTCTTAGATTTCTTGGCCTTCTTATCCTTCTTTTTGCTACTTTCGCCTGCTTCTTGAGGATTTTTGTTGTCTCGATCGATGGTTTTGTTCCACTCGACTGCTTTAGCAGCAGTCGCATATCGATCGGCCATCTCGAAGAGTTCAGCGATAGTAGCCAAAGGATTCAAAGCGATGTCTTTTGTAATCCTTCTACTGCGGACTCCCTGTTTAAAGGCTTTGATAATAGATGAGTCAGAAACCTTTGGAAGTGAATTTTTAACCTGACTGAAACGCCTGATGAATTGGCATAAGGTCTCGTGGTCGTTTTGTCTTAACCTATGCAGGTCGTCCTCCTTTCCATGGCGACTGTAGGTGTCCTAGAAGTTGGCCAGTAGAAGGTCACAAAGGTGTTGCCACGAATAGATCAACTCGAGTGATTGATTTAGCAACCACAATCGAGCAAACCCTTTGAGTATAGTCGGAAGGTCATTCGCCATGACGCGCTCTCCTCCTGCTGCTGCTTGGATAGCGGTCGTGTAGACAGAGGAACAGAGGCTGACACGCGGGACCCACTTGTCAGCGAGACATGGGGCGCGCGCGCGGGTGAGCTGGGCCACACAGGAGTTGGGCCGAAATAGGATAGGGTTGGGTTTAGGCCCAAAGGGATTAACTGAGATTTAAATAGGTTTTCTATTTTATAAAATACCAGAAAATCCAAATGGCAATTAGAAAATAGCAAATGAACTTGGAAAAATTCTAGAAAATTCTAGAAAATATATCCAAGTACATAGAATCCAAATAAAATAGTATTGACTATTGTTGATGTTGACTTTAATCATATTAAATTATTTTGATGCTCCAGGTGACTGGACTAACAGAGTATGCTTAAGGCGCATAACTTCCAAGTTATTCTTAGTTGCAAAAACTCCATAAACCAACGAATGTGAAGCTCCAGAATCAAACAAAACTAATGCAGGTACTGAGTTTACTAGAAACTTACCCAGTACGATGTCCGGTGTTTACTGAGCTCCTTCCAGAGTGACGTGGTTGACACGACCTCTGACCACAAACTGAGGCGCTCCTCCTGATTGACTGGTACCTTGAGAAATTCCTTGACTGTTCTGTGCTGGTGTCTTGGCGGGCGTAGCTCCAAGATTGAAGTGGACTGGAGTGATTGCTCCCTTCTGCGAACACTGGTTGGTGAAGTGACCTGGCTGACGGCAAGAATAACAAACTCTCTGAGCATTCTGCTGGTTGTTCCTTGGATTGGGGTTGGTTGGTGTGGGGTTGCGAAAGTTTTGAGCAACTGGACGAGGTGCTGACGTTGGTGCAGGCGTCCTGAAAGAATTCTGCGGTGGAAAACAATTATTCTGCTGCGGTACCATTCTTGCTCTTTGCTGGGACTGGTGACTTCCTTGCTAAGGCATCCTGCGTTTGCGATTGTCCTCCAGTTCTTTGCGTTTGTCTTCCATAACCAACGCCTTGTTAACCAATTCTTGAAAGTCTGGGAAAGTCTGGGCAAATAGACCAACTTGCAGTCCTGAGTTCAAACCCTTCAAGAAGCGGCTCTAACGAGACTTGTCGGTAGCGACATCCTCTGCAGCATAGTGAGCTAGCTAAGAAAACTTATTCAGATAGTCAGTCAGTGATATAGCTCCTTGCTTCAGAGCGCGGAACTAATCCTTCTTTAAATCCATTATCCCTTCAGGTACATGATATTGACGGAAAGCGGTGGAAAATTCTTCCCAAGTGACGTTCTGTGGCACCTCATGCGCTGCACAAAAGTTCTCCCACCATTCAGCGGCTATGCCCTCCATCTAATGAGTGGCATACAATACCTTCTCATGCTCGCTGCATTGAGTGATCAACAGCTTCCTTTCGATAACGCGAAGCCAATCATCTGCTTCCACTGGTGAGACATGTCCAGCAAAAGTTGGTGCACGAGTTCTCATGAATTCAGCAAGCTTGGATGGTCCATGGTGACCATGAGCGACTGGGGCTCCATTGTGATGATTGTTGTTGTTGTCGTTCTGATTGCTCATAGCCTACATTTGATCCATCATGGTGTACATCATCTGCGTTTGTGGTACCATGAAAGCTCCAAAGTTCTGCAAGGGGGTGCTTGCGGCAGATTTGCTCCTGCGGGTGTCTGCTCATTTTGATCTGATTCCTGAGTTCCAGATCCACTTGTAGCAGCATGATGAGTCTGAACCATCTGATGAAGCTCCATGGGTTAGGTAAGGTAAAAAGCACAAGATGAGTTAAGAACTAATCGAGGGGATAGATTAAACCCAACACAGCTTCAAGAAAACCAACTGAAATACTTTATTAAGGGTCTTAGCATGGTCGCAACAAATGCCTAAGGACCTTTGCACTCATACTCACACACAAGAAAACGCATTTAACCTAAGCATACAATCTACACGCCTAAAGGGCGACTCAAGAAAAAAAATCGCTAAGCTCGATTTAACTAAAACTCTAGCAAACTCAGTCGCTAAGGTAGCCTCCATAGCCACGACGGTGCTCCCGCCTGCTATAGACCTGGAAGTGAGCTGGTGAAGAATCTAGACCCGCCATTATGTGTTAATGGAGTATTTTGGTGATTAATGATAAATCTATTTGTGAGACTAACACTTCTATTGTTATACCTATTGTGTAATCTTATTTGGATAAAAAGGTGAAAATCATGGAGGTACGCATTCGACATCATATTCTTATATATTGTTGCATTCCTCGAATCCAAAATATAGGTTGAACTCCACCAAAAGTTTAACTTGAATATGTGCATATGTTTTTATTACACATTCGTGTATGCACACATTTAGGGGGAGTTCACTCTATGTTTTGTGGTTTCATTAGTATTGATCCATATTTCTTTATCCACATATATTGGGGATCTCTACTTTGAAACATATCCTTTGAGTATATAAAACTTGTGTAGTTCATATATACTCATATTACTTTATATTCAATTATTTGCAATTGTGTTGTGGGACTAATGTGTGTGCTAAGATGTGTTCAAGGCTTAGTCCCGAAGTTTGAATGATGACATGAAAAGGAAATGCAAAGATGATAAAGGATTGACATGGCTCAAGACAAAGGAGTCATGCATTGCATTTCGAAAAGATTCTGGAAAAAGTTTAGTGGAAATCGGTATGACCGCATTTGGTAAGCGGTACTACCAATGTGCGGTAGTACCGAAGCTTATTTGACGGAACTACCGCTCAGCGGTATGACCGGGAAAGTTGTGCGGTACTACCGCAACCCGGTATGACCGCGCTTTACTTGGCGGTTTTACCGCATTCTGAACGTCTCAGCCAACTAATCGCTAATGCGGTACGATCGGCTCTTGCAGCGGTACTACCGCATTACGGTCGTTCCAATTTCTAGTTGGCGGTAAGATAAAAACAGTAGAGGTGTATTTTGGTTCGGTGCCTCTCGTTGGAAATCAGTAGTACCGCACATGAGAAACGGTATGACCGGAGAGCGGTATTACCGGATTCTAGTTGGCGGTAGTACCGCACCTTTTTGCGAAGGCTTGTTTAGAAGCATTTATTGCAGATATATCTTTGTAATTAATGTTAATCATTGTGGGACTAACATTTTCCATGAGTTGGATGAATGGGTTATGTTCTAGGGTGATGAAAACTTCGGATGACATCATGAGTGGACTATCATCAAGTCAAGGTTCGAGAAGAGGATGCATCATGTGTTGATGCATATCAAGATCTCGAAGAGGAGATGATCATGAGTTGATCATCAAGTCAAGAGAAGACTCATCATGTGTCAATGGAGGTCAAGTAAAGGATGCATCATGGGTTGATGCATGTCAAGACGATGACCTGGACTTAAAGTAAAGATGTGCGTCATCAACCTTCAAGAAGATGCTCAAGGCAAAGGTATGACTAGCTAGGGCTAAGGATGTGTTCCTAGTCTTTTACCGGTCTTGGTTTTTGGTTGGAAGACCGGATTGCTAGTATAGGTTGCCGTACTATTAATAGGGGTCTTGTCTAGTAGCTTGAGTCTCATCATGTGTTGATTGCTCAATCTCGCTTGCTCTAGCTCACCTTGGCATGATGCTATTATTTGCAAATGTGTTTTGCAAATAGTCGAGGCTCATGCATTTAATCCTTGCAAATGTGTTTTGCAAATAGTTGATGTCCATGTACCTACTCCTTGTGGCATGATCCAAGTTTGTAAATGTGTTTTACAAATTGTTGGGATTCATGCATTTTCCCTTGGCATGGTCTAAGATTGCTTATTGCTATTTCTTTGGACTTAGACCATGGTAGTGGCTCTTGGAGTTGTGCTTTTTGATTTGATAAAATGTGTTTGAGATCAATCAAATAGGTGGGTTGTGTAGCCCTCTAAATAAGTTTTTCATAGAGTCCAAGATCACTCAATTCCGACATCAGAGTCAAAAGTTATGACATTTTTACCGAGTGTCGTATGTGCTGAAATTGGGCTGCGGTACAACCGCCATGAGAAGAGTGGTACTACCGCACAGAATGGTAGTACCGGCCCTTGTGAGTTCGGTAGTACCGCACCAAGTCTATAACGGCTAGTTTTTGGCTATTTCATCTCCAAACGGCTAGTTTTTGGTGTAGGAGTTATAAATACCCCCTTGGCCGGTTGAGAGACAACTCTTGGCATCCCATTTCACTCACTTGAGCTAGTGTGAGCTTCTCCTCTTAATTGTGCATGTGTTGCACCTTGTGAGCAAGAAGAGAGGTCTCTAGTTGTATGTGTTGCATCTAGATTTTTGTATCCACTTGAGCTTGTGCATTTGTTGCACATGGTGAGAGTCAAGCAAAGCAAGGGGCTTGGCTTGTTGCTCTTGGTGTTTGCCAACACCTAGACGGCGTGGAGGTGTCGTGGATCGGTGATCTTCTCAAGAAGCTTGTGAGAAGGCCCGGCGTGTTGTGAAAGTTGGAGCTTACCTACTCGGAGTGGGAAAGAGCTACCACTAGTGGAATTGAGGTGTTTGGCTTAATTCGTGGAGCCGGTCCAATTAGTTTGGGCTTACCTCAACATGGATTAGGAGAGACCGGCAAGTATCCGAATACCACAGTAAAACGTCGTTGTGTCATTGTCATTTGCTCTCTAGTGATTTACTTTGTGCTATTTACATTCCTAGAATTAAATTGCTTACATGTCTTTGTATGATTGCTATCATTATCAATAGTCTTATATTATTGGTGCATTTAATCAAGACTAGTTGATTTAGGTTTTAATTGAGCAAAACTGAATTGATTTACAATTCCGCTTAAAAATCGGTTTTAGCCAAAAGATTTTAAAAACTGCCTATTCAACCCCTTCTAGTCGGCCTCCTCGATCTTACAGCTGGCATCCTCACAAACTGATCCTGATGCCCCGGGACTGGTGCAGCAGGAACAGGTGTGCTTGGAGCATGCACGACTGGCTCCTCCGGCTCTGCAGGTTCTTCCTCCGGATCTTCCGCTGGATTTTCTTCAGGATCCTCCTCTGATTCTTTGGTTCTTTTGAATCTTCTTCTTCTTGATCATCTTTTGGCTCGTGCTGACCGTAGAGAGCTTGCTCTAGAACATCGATCCTTTTTTCTGCTCGGTCCAAGGTCTTGTAGACACACTCCAGCTCGGTGGCGACCAACTCTAGCGACTCCTCCTGAGCAGCTGAGAAATGGGCGAGGTGCACCACTGTAGCATTGCCTTCTCCACTTGTGGACGGGTAGCTTGCCGGTCGATCCACGGCTGCAGCTCTGGGATGGTAGCGGAAGATAGTATCTTGCAGCTCACGCGCGTACAGGTTGCAAATCCTAAGGGTAGCAAGGCGTGATGACTCTTGAATTCCCTTTGAGAAGTTGATTCTTCTGACTGAGATGTTCAAAAGCTGGCTAGCTTTTGCGTTCCTCCTCGCATAGACAGTCAGACGGCAGATCACTCCACGATCTCGCCCGTTGGCCACCCAATGGTTGCCACGATACATGGGACGATCAAAGCCACCAAGTACCTGCAACAGCTTCCACAGCTCTGCAGCAAGTCCGACTTTGCGCTCACCATAGGTATGAAGCATCTGTCAAGACAGATAAGAGGATAGGAACCAAGTTAAAACAGTGGGGAGAGGAAAAGATTCAAGAAATAGTTGAGTCAAGAGAGACATGAGAGGAGTTAAGCAATTCAATTAATCTTCAAGTTAATTTTTCTTTAGAAAATAATTTGGACTTTCTTTAGAAAATAATTTGGACTCTCTAAGACGGCTGATCTAACTAAGGTCAAGACCTACAGTCAGTATGGCTCTGATACCACCTCTGTCGGGACCCAAAAATGCAATTCTGAACCCTCTGTGTATAATGCACTAGTCCAGGATCATGCTAGTACACACAGTTTCAATATAGATGAATATCGATCCACACAAGGCGATTAATAGCATAAACGAGTAATTTGATTAACAAATAAGGGTTTTGACCTTATGGTCGAGTTTACAATTATTAAGCCACGCAGGGCTAATAGAGAATTAAATAGCAGCGGAAACAGAAACAGCAGTGGTATCCCATCAATTTACCATAGGCAACCGACTAGGATCAAGACCCTACGATCAAGCACCTTCAACGAACTCCTCCTCGAAAGCAGGCGATGACTCCTCCTCTTCTGTTGATTTGATTTAGCAAGCATGAGTACACAACCGTACTCGCAAGTCACACCACAGAATGCAATTTATACATGATGGCTTATTCCAAAGGAATGGCTTCTGTGGTTCTTTTGCAGAAATGCAACTTTTGCAATTTGAATACGAATAATAGATTGAAAGCAATAAGTAAAACAAATAACAATAATAATTTAACAGTTTGATTTCACAAAGACACATAGCCTAAACAAGTTATTCACATAGCCATATGACTTAGATCACATAGCTCCCTTCCCAAGGTTTTATGAAAATCTACCCCTCGTGTGAAATCCCTGAGCATGTCCATGACCGAGGACACATCTATTCGAATAGATTGATTTAACACTCTACAGAGGTTGTACACTTTACCCACAAGATACAACTAGTGTTGCAAGCATTAATCATAACAAAACGTTTTAGAAACTTGACCTCAAGCATTGATATTCCCAGTGTGCTTACGAACCGTCATACCAAGCCATACACAGCGATAGGTACGACACACACCGTTGGACAGGGACATGGTGAACCGCCCCATGATGTAACTACTTGGTAGCACACCTCCACCCAATCAACACAGTCTAACCTACAACCTGAGTAGCAATGTTAAGATTCCATACCTTACTAAGTTAGACCCGTCCCATACCAGGCATGTGGTCGTACAGTAAGGCTCAGTTCAATGGCGCACAAAGTTAAGTCCTTAATTGACCAAAGCAAGACTTCCAATTTACTACAAATCCCTATGAACATAGATTTTTAAGCCCATGCACATAGATCCACCATAACAATACATAGTCCACTTGCCTCCGTCTAAATCCTTTACCACCCTATTGGTTAAGTGCAACATATGCCATCAATGAGTAAATAGCACATAGTATACATAGTTTTATCACATAGTTCCATAATCACTTAGTCAGGTTTATAATTACAACTCACATGAGATGATGACTCGTGGCATAGTGAAGCAGACTCATCGTATCTAACCAACCCACGTTGGTGCTACGATAATACCAACTAAATAAACCAATCTAGGTTGACAAAAGATTAAGACATAACAAATAGATAAGGTGGTTGTAACAAATTGGATTAATAACTAAACCCAAAAGCATTTAAATAAATACTTAAAGGAAATGCAATAATTTGAATCAAAGTAATTTTAGAAAACTGGGATTCAATATGATCAAAGGTATTACTTGCCTTGAAATAGGTCTAGGTATTGATCTTGATCTTGAGGTACTCCTTCTTCTTCAAATCTTCCCAAAGTATCAACGTCTACTCGCAAACGAAGCAAAAAGCAAAATAAATAAATAACAGAGGCAAAACAAACTCCAAAAATTAAATAAAAATCTTAGATAGATAGATCTTGAATTTATATGAATTTAGAAATTTGAATGGGCTCAAACGGAGTTCGGATGCAAAAGATACGAGCTTTGGAAGTTTGAATCTAAAAGAAATCCTAATTTCAGAATAATCCGAATTATTTTCCAATTGAAAATACCAGAAAAGAAATAAAAAGGAAATCACTGGCGTGTGGAGCCCACACGTCAGCGACTCGGTTCACGAAAGACCAAGTCCACAGAACCAATCTGGAGCGAGGCTAGCAACACGTGCATGCTGACACGGCGCCACACACGCAACACGTAAGCATAGGGGCTGAGGTGGCGCTTAGATGGCAATGACGTGGTTCGACGGCAATGCGGCGGCGCACTGGAACTAATGGCAACAGGCAAACGACGGCGATCCACCGGGGGCTAGGGGTACCAGGATGAAGCTTAGGCTATTGCGAACCTAATGAGCCAACTCCGGGTGGTAGATGACGACGGTGATGGCTGGTGGCGAGCTCGAAGCGGCGAAGCTCCTCGGATTTTGTCAGATCAAAGCTCCGGCGACACTCTGACGACAAGGAAGGGCTCTGGAGGTAGCTTAGATGATGAGGAACACGACGGTGTGCTCCACGGAGGCAGGGTGTCACTGACGGCGGCGGAATTGAAGTTTTAGGGTTTCGGTGACCGAAACCTAAATCTCCAATTGCGGCAGTGCTAAAGCTCTCGGGGTGAAATTGAGCTAGGGTTCTTGGTGCGGGTGTTCTTGCGACCCCAGGGATGCCTTTTATAGGGGCTGGGTGGCTGGAGAAAGGAAATCCCCAAATCGAGTCCGTGAAGAACATGAAACCAAATTTGGAAATCCCGGGGATAGAAAGGGATCTCGTCACGATTGAAACCAGATACGGGTGCATGATATCAAGAGATAAGGTTTGGCAAAGAAATCTAGAAGGTTTTAGGTTGGAAATCGACATTGTCGGATTGAGCTTGAGGTCCTTCAATGGCGGCAGCGGTGATGAACTCGCGAGGACGGTTTACTTCGAGAGACGACAATGAACACGGGCCCACCTGGCAGCGAGGCTAAGCGAACGCGAACGAAAGGAATGTTCGGACCACACGTTCTAACCGTCAGATTTGAAATGGACGATCCAGATCAAGTGTGACATTCGGACCGCCCGAACAACCCATTCGATCTTAACCGTCCATTCTTGATCGGGCGGCTCACATCGAGTGTGATGTTTGAACCGTCTGAATAGCCCAATTGATCATGACCGTTCAAACAAAATCCAACGGTGGCGAGCCGAATTGCAAGGCGAAGGAAAGAGAACGAGGTGACACGTGGGACCCACTTGTCGTGAGAGATAGGCGCAAGCAGTGGTGGGCCACAGAGTTGGGCCGAAATAGGATAGGGTTGGGTTTAGGCCCAAAGGGATTAACTGAGATTTAAATAGGTTTTCTATTTTATAAAATACCGGAAAATCCAAATGGCAATTAGAAAATAGCAAATGAACTTGGAAAAATTCTAGAAAAATCTAGAAAATATTTCCAAGCACATAGAATCCAAATAAAATAGTTTTGACTATTGTTGATATTGACTTTAATCATATTAAATTATTTTGATGCAAAGGTTCAATATTAAGCTTTTGAGTTAAAGTCAAATAAATCCAAATGGTGAATTTTCTCCCTACTAACTATGCAAAGGATTTTTAAAGCTCAGAAAATTGGGATGTTACAAGTCCTGATCGTGGTCGGATAAACCCTTGCCCTCTGAGGAAACTGGTCCCTCAGTTGGATGTACCGTTGTGGAGGATAAGGATCCCTCCTCAACTCCATCGGTGGTATGGTCTCCTGGATCTGACGAATGATCTCTAGAGGCAACATTACCATCGGATGAAGTGATACTCGGCTCGTAGTCGAAACCAGCATCCATGTCGATATCTGCGTAATCGGCCAAGTCGAACCAGTTCTCCTCGTTCCACTCTCCTACCATGAAAGCATTAGAAAGAAAACCTGTTGACGAGAAGATCCCTACGGTCGGCGCCAGCTATTAGTGTCTTAGAACCGATCTTACGTATGATTGTTTGATTCGGGGGGTCTCCAAGAGGGATCACATAGAGAGAATGACACAGAGATTTTTACATAGGTTTAGGCCTTCTCCGGAGAGAATAACAACCCTACTCTTGTGTGGCTGTATTGAATATGCTGATTATAGATCAAGAGAAAGACTAAAGTGTAATGTCTTGTGCTCCTGATTGCTTCCCTTTTTCCCTTGCCCCCCTTTGTCAACTGTCTATAGTCTTTATATAGTGTACGGAGAGGTGGGCGTTTCTCCAGGCTAAGAGACACCTCATTATTTCATATAATAAGCACGTTGATGACAGTTACTGTTGGAGTAGTAACCCTCTCCCCCCCCACGTCGCCTAGCAGTTATTGTTAGAGACAGAGGAGTATTGCGTGCAGTTATTCCGAAGAATAACATTGTATATTATCTGCTTAGATTCCCTAATCGATTGGGTCTACTTGTCTGCAAGCTCCATCGATTATAGGATAGTCGTAGCTGACTTGGTCGTAAAAGAACTTACGACCATGAGGTAGTCGTAGAAGGTCTTACGACTATGGGGGTGGTCGTAGAAGAACTTACGACGATGAGGTTGTCGTAGAAAGGACTTACGACTATGGGGGTGGTCGTAGAAGAACTTACGATTATGAGGTAGTCGTAGAAGATCTTACGACTATGGGGATGGTCGTAGAAGAACTTACGACCATGAGATAGTTGTAGAAAGACTTATGACTATGGATGTTGCCGTAGAAGAACTTACGACCATGAGGTAGTCGTGGAAGGACTTACGACTCCAGCTTCTCCCTTATGAACATTAAGGGTTATACCCAAGAACCATATGATGGTATTATTATCCATAATAAGAATTACAAATAAATAATTAAATGAGGATTATTAGATCCTCGTCACTTCTCATGCGGGCCTGACTGCGCCACGTCATCAATAGTGGCGAATTGTTTGTAGGGATACATGTAGGCTACACTAGCGCACAATTAAAAATTCTACCGCATAAACCAGGAAACAATTCGAGTAAGAGATCACAGATCATTACCACTTGACACACAATGCAACAGAAGAAGAATTGAAGCAACCTGGTCCAACGTCGTGCACGTCGATGCAGTGGAATTAGTCGATCGTCCAACATCCTTGGCCGCCGATCACCTCCAGTAGCCTCTCGAGTTCCCTACGTACTTCATGGATCGTCCTCGATCAATGCAACAACGATCGCAGTAGTGCCTCTATGGTATCCACATGTCTAGGGGTGAAACACCGTATACTAGTGAGCTAACACTAGCGTGCACGATAGGGCCTTCGGGAGGTGGTGGCTAGGTTTTCAGTGGGTGATACAACCTTGATCCCAAAAGCTCCATGCCTCTCCTTATGAAGAGCTCATAATGGATGCAATCTGAACTAGTTTGTTCTAACCCATTAAGTACATGACCCTATAGGTTCATGCGTAATTGGGCATGACCTTTAAACTCCTTTCCGATCATAATTCGGTAGCAGTTCCTAGCAGGACATAGAGACTCCTGAATACACATAAAGATTATATCGGACGAAACATATACGATGTGATTTGCAACCAGTTCATAACTCCTAACAACCATTTCTCTTTGGTCACGGCCAGTTCGTAACATCTTACGACGAATTCACTTTTGGTCACGACCAGTTTGTAAGACCTTACAACCAGTTCACCAGCCAGTTTGTGATCATGTACTACCATCACGACCAGTCCATATCTGTCGGGACCCAAATATGTAAATCTAGACCCTCTGTGTATACTATACTAGTCCAGGATCACGCTAGTGCATATAGTGACAACATCAATGAAATAGCATTATATATGCAGAGATGGCTAATAAATAGGTAAATAACAATAATTATCAAAGTAACGACTTTAAGGTCAAAGCTTACAATTAATGCCTCGGGGCATTTCAGAATTTGCCATTATGAGATAGATGGATTTCAGGATTTGCCCCCCATGTGTCTATGACATGTAGGTCCAGGGCCCACATGTCATAGACACATAGGAGGGTAAATCCTGAAACTCATCTATTCACAGTGGCAAATTTTGAATTATTCCTATGCCCACAGGCAATCGACTTAGGAAGTGCGACGTAGTTATCCACGATCCTCGAAGTAGATCTTGTTGACTAACGATGGACTGTTGTAGCCTTCTCAACTGAACAACATTGTTTATAGCAAGAATGAGTACATATAGTACTCAGCAAGTCGCACTACAAAATACAATTATAGATGATGGCTTGTTCCAAAGGAAATGACATATATGGTTCTTTTGCATAGAAGCAACAGTTGCAGTTGAATATGAATAATAGATTCAAAGTGTAATTTAAAATAAATAACAATAATAGTTTAACAATTATTTTCACAAAACTGACAAAATCTAATCAGTTTCTTTCACATAGCTGCATAAGTTTCTCCACATAGCTGTCCCTTCCTAATTATTTTTATGAAAATCTACCCCTCGTGTGAAATCCCCGAGCATGTCCATGACCGCGGATGCGACTATTTGAATAGATTGATTAACACTCTGTAGAGGTTGTTCACTTTACCCATAAGATACAATTAACTCATCATGTTTGCCATGACTCACCATACAGAAGTATGCGATTGAGCAATCATAACAAAACCTTTCCGAAATTTTATCTCAACAATGGACTCTCCTGATGTGCATACAGTCGACCCCAACCTCACTCGCTGGTCCGATGCACACCGTTGGATCTGGAGACGGCGAATCGCCCATAGATGTGATTTTCAGAGTAGTCCACACCTCTACCCATCACTAACCTACTTCCTGAGTAGTCAATATCAAAACTACACAACTTACTAAGTTAGACCAGTCCCATACCAGGCATGTGATTGTACAGTTGTGGCTCAGTTTAATGGCACACAAAGTTAAGTCCTTAATTTACCAAGGCGAGACTACCAATTTCTAACAATATTAGCAAGATTTTATATTTTTCTAGTCCATAGTTCCACCATATCACATAGTCCTATCCACTCACCTCAGTCTAAATCTTTTCTCACCCTATTAGTTAAGTTCAACACATGCCATCAACAAGTAACAACATACTTCACACAGTTTTACACAAGTTCCATAATCACTTAGCCAAGTTTATATTTGCAACTCAAATGATATCAATGACCCGTTGCATGGCTAAGCAGACTATTTGTATCTAACCAACCCACATTGGTGCTATAAGAATACCAACTAGTAATTAACCAAATTAGGGTGACAAAAGATCATGGTAATGCAATGGGCAAAGTGGATATAATCAATTAGGTACATAACTAATCCCAAAATATTTAAATAAATACTTAAAGTAAAATGCAATATTTTGAATCAAGGTAATTTTTGGAAAATTGGTTTCAACATGGTCAAAGGTACAACTTGCCTTGCTATAGCAATGATGTTCTTATTTTTCCTCAATCTTCTACTTCCTTGACCTTCAGCTCCTTCGGATGATTTCGGAACTTCAACGTCCAATGAGAAGGAAAGCACAAAAAGATCAAAAATTCAAAAAGACAAATCAAATAAACTCCAAATTAAAATTTAATGGTACTGGAAGGTAGATCTTGAATATTTAGAAACTTGAATGAGTTCAATCGGAGTTTGTATGAGGAAGAACGAGCTCTCGGAAGTTTCATCGGGAAGGAAAATGCTGAAAAGGAAAAGAGAGAGAGAGAGAACATCTGAGACTGGCAGGTGGGGTCCATGGAATATTCCCAGAATATTTTACTTTAGAAATATTGGAAAAAGGGTGAGTGTATGACATATGAGACCTACTGATATTTTATGAATTTTCAATAATTAAAAGAATTGCAGAAAAAGGGCAGAGTGGCTGACAAGTAGGACCACTAGTCTGTGGACCAGGTCCACAGAACAAGGTCAATGGTTTATGGTGAACCAGGTTTATAGAATAGTGCCTAACAAGGTGGGTCCACGAGGCATAGACATGGCTCATGGTGGACTAAGTCCATGCGGGTTCAAACTTGGGTTTGGGTCAGATGTGCCACGCGGCTAATGACGAGGCATGCCACATGTGCACCAATGCTGAGGTGGCAAGTGACAAGGCGATGAGATGGCTACTGACACAATTGGCGATGTTGGTGGTGCTCGGAGCTCACTGGCTCGCCGGAGCTAATGATCACTACGGCGCGAGTGGATGGGCAAAACAGAAAGAGGGCAACGAGGTGAAGATGATGACACATGCGTAGCGGTGAGGAACAACGACAAACACCGGTGGCAAAGAGGAAAGCGGTGATGGCTCGGGCTTGCATGTCGGCAAGGCAATTTCGGCGATTCTTCGGGGAAGGGGAGTGGAGCACCAAGTAGAACGTGGCATGGGGATGAAGTTGGTGGTGAAGATGAAGGCGGGAGCTCACCGGAGGAGGCGCAGTCGGTAGTGAAGGTTGACGGCCGGAGGTGAGAGAGATGAACGGGATATCTGCGCCTGGCGAACGAAACGAGAAATCACATGAGGGAAAAGATAGATCAGGAGGTAGAACACAATATGACGCTAGTTGATTCGAGAGGGGCTCACTAAGGTTACAAGGAACACGGCGGAAGGGTTTTGGGCGTCGCGGGCACAACCGAAGATGATGAAGATGAAGTTGGCACCGGAGCTAGGAGGCGTGGAAGCTCAAGATGTGGCAACACTCAAAGGAGGATGTCGAGGTGATTGCCGTGACGCGGTTGGGATGTCCCGAGGTGCTCTAATGGAGGGGAACGAGTGCGGCAATGTTGGCGATGGACTCAGAGAAGATGACCGGGATTGGCAGCATCCCGAGCGGAGAGGGGCTAGGGCACGAAGGCGGTTGCACGAGGCGGCGCTAAGGTGCATGGTGTGGCAGCTTTATATAGGACGGGGAGGCCTGCTCAACCCAGAACGGCACAGAGGTGGAGTCCATGGCACACACGAGAGCGGCATAGGTGCAGGTGCAGCCGCTGGCAAGTGGGCCTGGCGGAGGATGCGGGGAAGGAAGCGGTTGGCAGGCTGGGCCGGTGGAGAAAGAGAAAGGACGGAATGGGCTGGCAGAGATTTGGCCCATGAAGATAATGAATTTAGGAATTGATTTTTGAATTTAGAAAAAGACTGAAATTCAAATGAGGAAAAATAAGTAGCAAATGAACTCGAAAAAATCCAAGGAAATACAGAAAATTCCTTCGAACATAAAGAACCCAACTAACACTGTTTTTTTATTTAATTGATGTTTACATTAGTCAAATTAAATATTTTAAATTTTGAAAATTCCCAATTAAGCTTTATTAATTCAAATAAAATGGGTGGAATTTTTCAGGGATTTAAACTACTCAAAAGATTTTTTGAAAACCCAAATTTTGGGACGTTGCAATATCCCCATACGACAAGTTCGTATCTGGTTGGACTAAACAACATACTTGTGTATTCTCCTTTTACCTCACGATATTTGGTCGAACTTCAGGAGATATTTATGGCATCCATGGACTATTCAATCCTTTCTCGATATAGTGATAGATAACTTCGTGAGGTTGACTTTTCAACCACTTGTGACACGGTCATGCACTTCCTTTATTCGAGCACAACGAGGGTCCCAGAGATATCTCTTATGTCATGCTAGGAGAAGCAAATCTTATATCCGACCAGTCACATACTTAAATCTCTCCGCAAGTTTCATAGTATACTTGAAAGTTAGCTTTATAACTACCCTGTTATAGAGTAGTGTTTGATAACCCTTAAGTGTACTATTATAAATGTAGGAAACAATGTTGATCTCAGGTCTAAGAATTATACATCATCTTTGCCTGAGATCAACTGATGACACATAAAAACATAACAATCTCAATAGTATCTCATAGTGGGTCATTTCAGCATCATATTTAAGCATAACAATGTCAATAGTGTCTTAAATTGGGTCATTTCAACATCATGTTTTATAACATATACTCACATTATTGATTCGATATACCTATATCTATAACCGGTGAAACCTGGTAATCAATCAATACATATTCTGGTTTATAAATCACTAGTATTCTGACTAGTGATATCCGACCATAGATCTTTTAGAACAATATCATACAACAATTAAAGAGCTTAACCAAAGTCACATACTTGCTAATCTTTATAAATAATAATTTATCTTAGGAATATAACAACATTAATTTTATAATTCATATAATGATCTCCATGATTGACGGCATGTCACTAACATTATTAGCCCCACATTATCACAAACCTCGCAGCACCAAGTCAACCCGACGAGCATGCCATCATGCATCCGCGCGCATCAAGCGTCGCCGGCGTAGACGAACCCGCGCACCGCCGCGAACAGCTCCTCGGCCTTCTCCGGCACGAAGAGCTCCGCGGCGTGGAACCCCGCGCCCTCCGTCTTCGCGACGACCTCCACGCCGCGCTCCTGCAGCCACCGAACGAAGTCTCTCTGCCTGTCGATCAGCGGGTCGCCATCGCTCCCGGACACCAGGCACCGCGGCAGGCCGCTCACCGCCTCCGGCGCCAACGCTTTCACCGGGTTGCTGAACTCGTGGTCACGGTCCGCGCCCGCCGGCAGCGCGAGGCTCCAGAGCTTGTCGTTGGCCTCCAGCGGCAGCATGAAGTCGTCCTCCGATTTCGCCTCTGACGGCGTCCGCTCGACGCCGCCGAGGTAAGGCTGGTGCAGCATGAGTCCCCGCACCGCGACGGGGCTCAGGTCAAGGCTCTTGGTCCGGACACCAGCGTTGAACGCCATGTTTCCGCCGGAGCTGCTGCCCATGACGAAGCACCGGGAGAGGTCGCCGTGCGAGGCGATCCAGGGGTCCGCGGCTGCCGCGTCCCGCAGCCACAGCATGGCCGCGACGGCGTCGTCGTAGGCGGCAGGAAGGCGGTGCTCGGGCGCGAGGCGGTAATCGAGGGAGGCGACGATGGCGGGGACGGCCGCGGCCATGGCCTCGCAGGAGGCGTGGTAGAAGGCGGTGTCGGCGGAGAAAACAACGAAGCCGCCGCCGTGGAAGTAGAGGATGACGGGGAGCTTGGACGGCGACGGCGGGACGGGGTTGGGGAGGTAGAGACGTAGGAACGTGCCGAGGGAGGCGTTGAGGGGCACGTCCCTGGAGACGGCTGGGCCGGCGTCGGAGGCCGGGGCGGTGGGGACGAGGGGGCGCGTGACGGTGCCGTCCGGGTGGACGACGATCTGCATGAAGAGGTTGGTCGACTTGGTCGGGGGCGGGCGCGCGTCGGCGTCGGCGTCGACAGCCGTGGCGTGGCCCATGGTTCCCGCTCGGCTAGCTCTGTTTCTTGCACACGCGAGGCGAGGCGTGGCGAGTCCGCGCCGTGGCGGGTGCGGCTATGGTGGTTGGAATTTGGAATGGGATTGATGGGCAGGGCGGGGGATGAGATACCGAGCGCATGTTTTTAAGCTGCGCGCTACACGCGTGGCGTGATGGACCGGCTCGTGCTCGTGTGCCGTCTGTATAATTACTGAGACGCATTAGTTTATTACTGAGACGGCAGTCGAGCCAGCCGGCGACTCTCGGTGGTGAGTGATGCGCGACGCCCCGACCGTTTCTGAGCAGGCAGCACCCGATCCCTCCATATTATCAGCCGTGCGCGCAGCACGCGTGAGTAGAACTGAAGGCGGCTGTCGAAGCTCCGCGTGAGTAGAACTGAAGGCTGCTGTCGAAGCTGTCCCGGGCTGCACGGCCAAAAGACAAGAAAATGATTTGAAACCGATGCAACATACGATGGCCCCGCCAATGGATGGCGTACAGGACTAACCCTCTTCGGCTTCGGACCCTCCGATTATTTTCCTACTCCGAGCGTGTTATGGACGCGCTTCAATGCGCCTGTCTGCTGCATGGTGCATGCGCTGGTTTGTAAAGTTTTTCTAGTACTATTCTGCATTCAGGAAATGCCTGGTTTGTAAAAAGTCTGAAAGTGCCTGCTCCATTTGCTCTTCAGAGGTCTATGCCGTTTTGCTTTCTAGAAGGGAAGAGGGTCAAAGTTTTCGAACGAGGGAAAGCAGTGCGAGATTATCGTCACAGACCTTTATTTCGTTGCTTTCTTAGCTTGACCCGCTCATCGAGATCGCCATTGCTGATAGTATCAGTAGGTAGTGCGTTCAGCATCACCTCGTCCTCAGAATTAATGGCATGACATGCAACATTTCACCCAGAAATTTATCCAGGAAAGGTGGAGAAGAGGACCATTCAGTTATACAACATGTGGATTCAACGTAGCCAACAGATGGGCCAGAGACACGATTTGATTAATTTGACACCGTGCTTTGGAAATTTGCAGCCCTTGATGCTGTGCAACTGAATGATTGAAAAGGACCCGGTTCACTTGTCAACAAAGACGGAATCAGTGCTAGCTCTCCTACGTACGACGTCTAACCGAAATATCAGACGCGCTGCTATGAGCCTTCCATTCATCAGTCCGGACACCTCTCGAGCACACGCCCGCGAGCTCTCACATAGAAAGTCACGGTTGCCCTTTGATCTCCTAGGCACTCAAGTGTTCAGGCCAAGCCCATGTGCATGTATGTATGTGGAAGTGATTTTTTTTTAGAAAGAAATAATAACCAAGATCTACTTGGTTGATCAAGAGTCAAAATAATAACGGAGAACTACTTGGTTGATCAAGAGTCAACATTTTTTTAAAAAAAGAGTAGATTCAGTAGGGTCTGGAAATGAGGTATCCTAGGAAAATCAAGTGAGACTTTCTGCGTGATAGCTCTTTTTTTAGAAAGTAACGGATGTTGCAACCGTTGTCCTAGAATGTTACAACCGTTGCCCAGTGATGTTGCAACCGTTATCCAGAAATGTTGCAACCGTTGTCCTAGAATGTTACAACCGTTGCCCAGTGATGTTGCAACCATTGTCCGATGATGTTGCAACCATTATCCTAGGATATTGCAGCCGTTGCCCGGGGATGTTGCAACCATTGTCCTAGGATGTTGCAACCGTTGTCTGGAGATGTTGCAACCGTTGTCCTAGGATGTTGCAACCGTTGTCCGGGGATGTTGCAACCGTTGTCCGGGGATGTTGCAACCGTTGTCCGGGGATGTTGCAACCGTGTCCGGGGGATGTTGCATGCAGCGGTGTACTTACTGCATGTGTTGTAATAAGGGCAAATGATGCTGCATAATTTGCATTTTTATGCTACGCTAAGTGCTAAATTTCTTGATGCCCAACAGAAAGGGTGATGCGACGTATAGCTAGAGTCTTGGTAAATTATTAACTGCACTTATCACAATACGTATGTAACAATAGAAAAGTGCCTAGTCTAGAAGCATCAGGACCATCCGATTCCTAACCTCAAATCGGATGTATGGCTCCTAGTATTACCCATTTTTTTGTTAAATCTCCGAAAGTCCGATTTTGATCGAAGTATTTATCCTTGGTATTCTCGCTTCGATCCCAAGCCTAGCGCTGCAACACACAGGAGTAGCAGGCAAAACCGGTGCACACATCGAACCTCGGATTCGGAGATTCGGGCCGTAGAAAAGTGCCTAGTCGGAGCGTCCGATTCCAAGACTCGAATCGGACGTAGGGCTCCTAGTTGCGCCCATTTTTTTAAGATAATGGAAGAGAAAAATTCTCCCGGCCTCTGAGACTGACCTGTTGATAGGATAGCGGGGGCAGTAGAGTCGGTCGGAGGAAAAAGAAGTAGAGTTAGGTTCTGTTCTTGTGTGTAAGCCCTCGGTCGATTCGTCTGCTCATTCACAGCGTATGATTCTTATCCAATTGCTTCTTCTGAAAACGTCGGTATCCTACCGCAAGGGTGTGGTCTTAAGAATCCAAAAGAGGTTGCTCAAAAGACATAGATGTATCCCAACCTCTATTGCTCTCGCGTAAAGCCATTTTTTTATGCGACAAGAAAAAGTGACTACGAATTCCCCTTTTTGTTTGCGATGCACATAGTACATTTTATTAATGAGTTTAAAGCACTGAAGTAATCAAAAGCTGTTAAAATTGGCTCGAAGCCTTACAACAAAACGGTGACTGAAAATTAAACTCAATCATTACAAATCATATGACTAGACTGCCACCCATGACGGCTTAAAATTTGCTTTGCCACTACCTCCGGCCTGTCGCTTCCATCTAACATGGACTCCTTCTGCGCTGGTTTCTGCAAATTTGCCCAAGCCCTCAGCCAGTGCCCACTCAAAAAGATAACTTGCAAGGGATTAGTGACAATCTTTTTGTCAAAGATAACCTCATTCCGACATAGCCAGATAGATCAACATAAGACACTAGCTCCCATTAGGATTTGTGATTTTAAAATTTTTGGAATACCGGCTAACCAATTCCTAAACATGTTTGCTATGCTCACCAAAGGAGATAAATTAAATGTACATCGAATAGGCCACCACGCAAGACGTGTAAAAGGACATTCAATAAAAAGATGTTGAATTGTTTCCTCATTAATACAAAAACAATAATTTTTGCTTCCTCTCCTATTTCTTTTGAATAGATTATTCTTAGTTAAAACTACCCCTCTTTTGAGATACTATAAGAATATTTTCACTTTTAATGGAATTTTAATTAGCCAAAAAAAGTTTCTAATGGGGACTTAAGAACTTCCAATTAGTGCTGTATAAAACGATTGTACTGAAAAAGTTTAGACTTATTTAAATTCCACCTGAAAACATGATTTTGAGAAATCAGATGTAAATTAGCAATTCTCAAAATTAACTCATTCCACTCATGTAGCTTAGACCCAATAATAGGTCTTCGAAAAGAAATATTTAAAGGCTTCATTCTCATAATATTCACCACTGTATCGTCCTTTCTCCTTACCACATTATAAATTAGTGGATACTGACTCTTCAGTGGAGAGTCTCCTAACCAAATATCTTCCTAAAACCTAGTTTACATTCTATTTTTAATCTGAAATGAACCAAAACAAAAAAATTGATATTTGATTTTCATTAAATCCGATAAAATGAGAAGTGTCAGGTTTATTAACTGTCTGGGAATGACACTTCCCGCCTAATTATATCTGTTCGAATAGATCAATCATGTCTTGTTTTAAAATATATTAAAAGGGTGATCATGAGATGTTTAATTTTGTATTCCAGATCTTTCTCCTGTGCATAGTTGGCATTGCTGTGTTAGTGTCTTGCTTGTAACCTCAAGACACTGGTTGTGCATGAGCAACAGTGCAAGGCTAGTTGCCTGGAGCTGGAGCGACTGAACAAGTGCATCTATGTACCTGGCTACCTGCAGTCATGAGTTAATACAAGTTTGCAGCGAGGAGATTCTTTTCTGAGTGAATTCTGGAAAACTATTAGGCGTACAAAAAGATTAAAAAGATGCGGTACCTGTGGTTTGGTCGATGGGAATGTCCCATGTGATCTACACATATTGGTCCTTAAGTAAGACAGAAGGGTTATAAGGATTAAGGACAGATTACTAAAGTTAATTCCTGCAAGAAAGGGCCAGCTCCGGCCCTGGCCACGTCGCCCCAAAAGATGTCAGCCATCGGATGATCAACGGACAGACAGGATGAGCGCCTGCGCTTGCACCAAACGGACGCCCGCGAAGCTTCGAGTGGACAGCGTGTCTGGCTGCTACCGACATTGCGCTGCCATCCACTGCCTCCTCCCCATCCTCGCTCTCGCTTTGTAGGATCGTATGGGACAATCAGAGCGGGGGGGTGAATGATTTGCAGCGTATTTGACCTTCAAGATCTTTAGCCGAAACCTTATTGCTAAACCTCTCTGAAGTCTTCTTTGAGATCACCTCAAGAACCTCTCTGGATATCTTCAAAACACCTCCAGAAGAGCTTCCCAAGAAACTATCAAACGCAGTAAAAACAAAATGAAACTCTGGACACAATAGAGAAACAATCTGTTGTATATTGCTCAAACAATGATGTGTGGCTACAAGGTGCCCTTCAAGCACCTCTCACAATCTTTAACGGAAGACCTTGCAAAAACTTTTCGACAAAAGCCACAGCACGAACCTCAACTCAAAATCGTGACTCAAAATCACGACCTCCAATCTAAAAAAAAACCCCAGGTTAGCTCCTAACCCTTCTCTATTTATACCATAGAGTCCTATCCATGTCCAACACGACACCGACACGGACTCTATCTCAAAACGACCAGATTTGGAACTCCTTCCAAATCAATCTTTCCAAATTTCCACGCCGCAAGCCTCCAGGACTCCATCCTGTAGCTTCCAACGCGCACGCCTTGATCTCCACGTACTCCAGCATGATCCAAACCACCTTGTGACATCCACGACCTCCTAGACCTCAGATGTCCCCATCCTAGTCCGAGTCAACCTCGTCACAAACTGTGTTTTGTCCTCACGCTCGACCTGCACATGCAAAGACCGAAGAAACCAAATCTTGGCACAAGTTCTCCAACTTGACCATCCATTAGCTCACTCACATGCATAATCACTATCATGCATCATGCAATTCGATAAAGCTCACGATTTTAACTTATCCTCAGTCAAATCCCCAAAACGACAATATTTCAGAGCATAAACGGAACTACCGCCACATTAGCCCCAGTACTACCGCACACGCGGTCGTACCACTCGAAACACTACGGAAGTACCGTTCTTCGTGAAATCTCAAAATCTTCCAAAAACACACTCTCTGAAAATTCCATACCTTTATTAAACAGTCATACCGACTAGCGGTATTACCGACGTTCAAAGCACGGTCATACTGTTCCGCGGTCATACCGCGCCAAGACTATAGATCTACCGAAATTCACTTAACAGTGCTTGTCAAAAGCTCTCTCTCTCTAAAAAACCTATCGCGGTACTACCGCCATGCATGGCGCGGTCATACCGCTCAGCAAGAAATCCAATGTCCCAAAAAAACAAGTGTTCTGGTTTTTCCATACCGCCAAAAACACAATGGTATTACCGATGTGCGGTACTACCGCAAATTCCAAACGGTACTACCGCACCTCTGAAATGTGCAAAAGAACTTAGAAACAAGCCCTGAGATACGTGGACGCTAAAGATGATTTGGGCCAATCGGACCACGCTTCAACACCGTCAGATTTAGGAGAACTGTAGAAAATCCAAACGTTCCCCTTGATTTCAGCCATCAGATTCCAAATCAAAGGCTCACAGTCCTTGAAGAGTTCGGACGATCCAAACGTTCCTCTCAATATGAGCCGTCAGATCAAGATCTAACGAGTCGACCAAAACACCATTCAGAAACAAAGACTTGCGGTACTACCGTGCTTAATAGGCGGTCCTACTGCAATCCGGTAGTTCCGCAGATACAAAGCGGGTACTACTGTTCTCAAGAAAATCCAAAAGCCAAACGCAAGTCTTCGAGAAAAACCATACCGCCAGCAACTGCGCGTTTGTTCCTCTCAGCGGTAGTTCTGCGGACACAAGACCGGTACTACCGCAAAGCCTGACAAAAACTGATATTCGACAGAAAACAACAGAACTCAACAGCAGTCAGCAACTAAGATCACAAGATATTCCAAAGACAATGTATTCATCTTAAAACCCCAAGACTAAGTCTTACTTATTGTCAATGTGTTCATCATCAAAAATCATGACCAAAAATCCTCTTGGTCTTACAATCTCCCCCTTGATGAATACATTGACAACAGTTCCAGAGTAAGAGATGAATGAGAGTGACAGAAGGTGTCAAAGTTCCAAAACTGCAAAGCAAAAGAAAGCTTCAAAAACACAGCAGCTGAAAAACTTCCTTCAACACTAGAAAAACAAATTTTTGCAAGAATCTCATTTTTTTCTCCCCCTTTGGCAATGTGATCATCAAGAGCTTCAAACTTTGCAAATAGAGGAGCAAGAAGAGTAAAAGTCCAGAAGCTTTATGCAAAACAATTTAATGAATTAACCAAGCCATTTGGTTGAGTAGAGCTAACAAGATCATATAAATGCATATACTATCGAGCAATATCTTGACAGGTATTTCAAAGTGATGAGACATGTTAGATTCATGACAAGCATTTCACACAATGACTAAAAAAAATTATAAAACCACAAATAGAAGTTACTAAAAAGTGAAAGCCAAACAGTGATGCAAACTTTAAATCTGGAGAAACTCAAAGTCTCATGTATCATCCTTTTGCTTCACTTTCAATTCTTATTTGCATGTGGCACGCTTGTAGCATACTTCTTTTCAAGGGTGGTATGCTTGAAACATACTTCTTTTGATCGAAGCACTTTTTGTGCATTTTTTATTTCAAAAACACATAGCTATGTATGGCATGCTTGAAGCACACATCTTTTCATGTGAGCACTGTTATGTACCCTTTTTTTTGTTTGATACACAGCTATGTATGGTATGCTTGAAGCACACATCTTTTCATATTCTTTTTCTTAACCCTTTTATCTTTTATAACATGCCAAATTGAGTGAGCAGCACTGGATTCAAATGAGAGACATTTTTTTTGCTTCAAATCCAAGATTTAAAATAAAACTCACAAATAGACTTACCCTTTTCAATATTCAACACCAAGTGATACCAATAATCAATCTAGTCAAAGATTTCAGCCATGTCATGCTTTAGTTCTTTATGTAGCAGATTTATTAAAACTAGTCAAGAGCAAAGCTACATGGCACATGAATAATTATGATGGAGAGAGCTCTACTACTCTTTTTAATTCCATGGCTTGGACTTAATGAATAATCAAGCTTCTGAAATTTTGATCAACCAGCTCCCCCTCAAAATAAGCCCATAGGATGAACAACACCCAATTCACTCCACAAACGAACAAATCGAGAAGTATCAAGCGGCTTAGTGAAAATATCAGCAATTTGAAAATCAGTTTCAACAAAATGAAGAACAATATCACCTTTTTCAACATGATGTCTGAGAAAGTGAAATCTGATATCAATGTGTTTGGTTCTAGAATGTTGCACAGGATTCTTAGCAATGTTAATAGCACTAGTGTTATCACAATAAAGAGGAACAGTGCCCAATTCTAAACCAAAATCTCTGAGAGTAGAGGCAATCCAAAGGACTTGAGAGCAACTAGCAGCAGCGGCAACATACTCAGCTTCAGCAGTTGATTGAGCAACCTAAGATTGTTTTCGAGAGGACCAAAACACTAGGCTTTTTGCCAAATCTCAGCTCATAAGAAGTTTTGTGCAGAGAGGCTCTCAAGAATACTTTATTTGAAACATGACAAGCAGTTGAGATAGCCTTTGCCCAATACTTCCTAGGAGTGGCATGTTCATCAAGCATAGTCCTTGCCATCTCAACCAAGGTTCTATTTTTCCTCTCTACAACACCATTCTGTTGAGGAACACGAGGATAAGAAAATTGATGTTCCAAACCTTTTTCAGAACAAAAAGAAGCAAACAAAGAATTCTTAAATTCAGTCCCATTATCACTTCTTATTACTTTCACAGCACCATTCAATTCATTATTAAGTCTGAGAAACAAATCTTTGAAATGACCAAAATCCTCATCTTTAGACACCATAAAATACACCCAAGAGTATTTAGAGTAATCATCAACAATCACAAGAATGTACCACTTACCTCCAACAGATTGAACTCTAGAGGGACCTACAGTGTCCATATGCAACAATTGTCCAGGGCCATCTGTGATAATTACTGAAATAGGAAAATGTGGAGCAGCAACCATCTTACCATATCGACAGGGAGAACAAACCAAATCTTTTTCACCTTTCAGTTTAGGCAGCCCCCTAATGAGATCCATTCCACTAATTCGAACAAGATGATCAAAACAAATATGACCTAATCTACGGTGCCAAACGAAAAGATCTCTGGATTCGGAAGCTACCAAGTATCTAACATTAGATGAAAAGGAATGATTGAAATCAGCTTTAAAAACTTTCCCTATCCTAGAGATATTAAAAACAAGATCACCAGAAGCATCCAAAACCCTGCAAGCATGTTTCTTAAAGCTTACCTCAAGATTTTCTTCTATCAATTGTGACACCGAAAGCAAGTTGTACTTCAATTTACTTACCAAGGCAACATCTTTGAGTATAAATTTGTCATTTACACGCACAGTACCTTTTGCCATCACAATTCTAGTTGAAGCATCCCCAAAAGTAATCAATTCATCATTGGATGCCTTAGCGAGGGAGGAGAACCATTTTGAATCACCAGTCATGTGCCTAGAACATCCAGAGTCTACTAACCATATGTTCCCCTTCCTCAACAGCTGTACCTACATTTAGGAAAGTATCGGTCTCATAGTACTGGGGTTAGTAAGAAGCGATTTAGGAATCCAATACTGTGACACACGACGAGTAGGAACAACAAAAGCATTTTTGTTTTCTGGAGTCTGGCGATCATACCGCTGTTTAGATGCTGGTATTACCGCTCGAGTAAAAGTTGCAGCAGTTTGTTTACTGGAGACAAAAGGAGCTTGAAAGATCTTTCTTAGCCTATCTCTCTTTTCTTTCTTAGCTTTTCGAAAACAGAACTGAACCAAGTGTCCTTCTTTTCCACAATGAGTACATTGATATTTATCTTGAAAAGAGATTGCAGTTTTTCTATTTAGAATATTCACTTTGAGAGAAGGATCCTTCGCAAAACCAGCAGACTTAAACAAAACTTGTTTAGGTTCAGCTTCAACTTCAAACTTTCCAGGTTCAAGAAGCTTGAGAATTTTGGGAGGATGATTCTTGGCATGCTCAGCAAAATTAAATCCTAGACCTTGGCTTTTAGTACTCAGTTTTGATCTGTCTAGAATTATGTTCAGATTTTTCTTGCCAAAAGTAAACCTCTCCAAAGTGTCTTTAAGGTACTCATTTTCTTTAGTCAATTTAGGACAAATTGTGCACTTAACATATCCATTCTCAGTTTTCTTAGAAGCACTGAACTGGGACATCTTTTCCTTTTCAGCAAACTCATTTAATTGTCTAGTCAAGGCTTCTATTTCAGTTGTGAGTTTGGGACAATTAGTGCAAGAAAGTGTCTCATGATATAGCATTTGTTGTATAGATTCCTGAGATGACTTTAGTCGAGCTTCTAGTAGTAAACAATTAGAGCAAGTTTTAATTTGAGCATTCAAAATACTTGACTCTAAACAGAATGAACTAGACTTCAGTTTTTCAATTTCAACATATGCAAGTTTCAACTTATCATCACAAGAATCATGTGCCAGTTTTAATTCTTCAAATTCAGCATGTATTGATCTAGCAACTTTCAATTCAGAATGCAAAACTTGACATGATTCACAAGATTCATTATCAGGAATAGCAGCCTTAACCCTATTAATTTCAGAATTCAAGCTATCAACAACAAGATCATGTTTTTTCACTTTCTTTTTGTATTTGTTTAAGCTCATTTGTCAATTTAAGCACAACACGTGATAAATCAGCATAAGAGGGTTTTACCTCATCAGGGTCACTATAGAGTTCACCATCATCAATAATTTCTTCACTGCTTGCCATAAAGCACATACCTGTGAAGTCCACCTCTTTTGCCTTCTTGTTATCATTCTCATTGTCGCTGTCTGAGTCAACATCGCTTAATCCAATTTCCTCAAGTGCTAAGAGCACCTTGTTGATCGCCTTTCGATAATTTTTCCTCTTGCTTGAATCAAACTTGAATTTTGAACGCCTAGCTGGTGCTTTGTCATCTTTAGCTTCCTTTCCTCTCAGCTTGGGACAATTCACCTTAATGTGGTTTGGCCCACCAAATTCAAAGCATCTGATTGGACCTCCTCTTCTCCTTGATCTGATATTGTTGATTGCTTTAGTCATCCTGTTGGAGAAGAGTACAAGCTGCTCTTCTGGGATCTCCTCCAATTGTTCATCTGAAATAGCACTCAAGGTAGACAAAGAGAAACTAGAAGAACTTGATGAACTGTCAGTTTGGTTAGTCACTAAACCCAAAGAATTCGACTTGTTTATATTGGCTAAAATATCAATCTCATGTGTTTTCATATTGGAGTAAAGATCATTTAAAGTGAGTCTGAACACCAAATCAAGAAACAAAGTAGAGCGAATCTGAACTTTAAATATCAAACTTGATTTGTGTCTACAAAGTGCTCAGCAAGCACCCCTCAAAGCCCCAATTCGAAGGACATCTAAATCGCAGCAACAGCAGCAAGCTACGATCTCAAAACATCTAAAACTCACGTCTAAAACTCGTCCCCAAGGCGCACCCACTTTGCCCCTTTTATAGGCAAAGCTCAATCCGTATCAATCACGAATACGAAACCTATCTCTCCGAAAATCAAGGGACCCGAAACCCTTTCCAACATAGGTTTTACCAAAACAACTCAAAACTTTCCAAAACAAACTCTTCCACGTCGTAAGCCTCCAGGACACCTTCCCATAGCTCCAACGTGATCCACCTTTGTCTTCCACGTGCTCCAGCGTGATCCAAACCATTTCTTGACATCCGCGACTTCCAAGACCTCAGATTTCCTATCCTAGTCCGAGTCAATCCCGTCACCGAACGTAGTTCGTCCTCACGCCTCAACTTGCACATGCAAATATCAGAGAAACTAATTCTTGGCACAAGTTCTCCAACTTGACCATCCATTAGCACATACACACCAATGAACACTATCATGCATCATGCAACAAGATAAGACTTACGAAAACAACAAACCCTAAGTCAAAACCCCAAAGCGGCAACTTTCTAGAGTACAATCGGTACTACCGCCATTGTATGTCCGGTACTACCGCACACGTGGTCGTACCGCTCAAGACACAGCAGAACTACCGCTCATCGGGAAAACTCAAGATCTTCCAAAAACATGCTCTCTGGAATTTCCATACCACAACCTTGCGGTCATGCCTTTGTGCGGTACTACCCCCATTCAAACAGCGGTATTACCGTCCTGCGGTCGTCTTGTTTCACACCAAGAGATTACCGATTTTGACTTAACAGTACCTGTTAGAACCTTTCTCTCTCTCAAGAACAAGCGCGGTACTACCGTTGTTTTCACCACGGTACTACTGGACACGCGGTACTACCGCGTTCACAAACGGTATGAATGTATGGCAAAACGTGTTAAGAACCTTAAAGCACGCGAACGGCCCAGATGCGATGTCGATCGGACCGTGCTTCACAGCCGTAGGATTTACTGTTCAAAGTTTGAACGTTCACAACAATATCAGCCGTTGGATTTTAGATCAAGAGCTCACATTCCTTGAGACGTTTGGACGGTCCGAACGTTCATCTCAATATCAGCCGTTAGATCAAGATCTAACGAACCGAGCAAAACGCATCAGAGAAAAAGACTTGCGGTACTACCGTAAACTACTCGCGGTACTACCGCAAAACGGTAGTTCCGTGAAAACAACACCGGTATTACCGCAACACGAAAAAGCTCAAAAACTTCAGAACAAAGCCCTTTTTGCCACGTGGATGCTCCAGATGACACGGCTGATCGGACCACGCTTCACAACCGTCCGATTTAGAAAACACTGTAGCAAGTCCGAACGTTCACTTCAATATTAGCTGTCAGATCAAGATCTAACGATTCGAGCAAAACACCGTTCAGACTCAGTGACTTGCGGTACTACCGCTGCACACCCGCGGTCATACCGCACTCCGGTAGTTCCGCATAAACAAAGCCGGTACTACCGATAATCCTGACATAAGCTGATTTTCAACAGAACTTAACAGAGCTCTGAACCAAGACACCACAGCAAGTCTTAAGGACAATGTATTCAACACTAATTACTGAGACTAAGTCTAACTTATTGTCAATGTGTACATCATCAAATAACATGACCAAAAACCTCTTGGTCTTACAATCTCCCCCTTGATGACTACATTGACAATACTTTCAATATCAAGAAATGAAAGAGTGAAAGGAAGTATCAAAGAGTCAAAACTGCCAAGCAAAGTGAACTGCAGCTGAAAAACTTCCTCTAACACTAGAAAATCAAAATTTTGCAGATTTTCTCTCAGTTTTCTCCCCCTTTGGCAATGTGATCATCAAGAGCAGAAAGGGAAGGAGCCTAAAGAGTAAAAGTCCAGAAGCTTTTGAGACGATGCAAGTCAAGTTATGGAATTAACCAAGCCATTTGGTTAAGTAGTGCTACAAGATGATATAAATGCATATACCATATAGCAATGACCAGACAAGTATTTCAAAGTGAAGAGATAATTTAGATTCATGACAGGCATATCTCACATTGACTAAAAAGATTATAAAACCACAAATAGAAGTCACCAAAAAGTGAAAGCTACACAGTGAGACAAACTTTAAATCTGGATGAGCTTTAGTCCCATGTATCATCCTCTTGCTTCACTTTCAATTTTTATTTGCATGTGGCATGCTTGCAACATACTTCTTTTCCATAATTACAATCAAAACATCCACCACGAAGGATGGTCACAAAACTAAACCTAGGCAATTATCAAGAATTTAAATTGTGGATAATTGGACTAGTTTATTCTTTGTGGTTTGTTTTTATGTGTCGTGCACCAAGTCTACTCCGCAAGTGTGGGGACTAGGCCCGTCCAATGCAGGACGGGGATCTCAAGGAAACAGCCCTTGGCTACCACGTAGTCCAAGGTTCAGAAATGTACATGCAGAAATGCAAATGCGCATGTCCATTATCATTATCATGATTCATCATTAACAAGGTAGCCTCATTGCTCACCTTGTCACATCATTCTTACCATCAACATATAATCATTATCATGCAAGCATCACCATATAAATAGTAATATGTACGTATCATCATGTAACCATTAGCATGTAGCATCATGTAAAAATTTTCAAGTAGTAAGCATCATCATTAAACTATGGCATTAGGCTCATCAACATTACCAAGCAACAATCAACATCAATCAACTATAGCATTCACCGAGTACGTAATATAACAACCCACTAATAATACTTGCACTTGCCTCAACCGTGAGACAGAAGTCGAAAAGGCGAAACGTTCTAGCACCGGGGTTCCCCTCCACCTGGTAACCAAGAATGATAATAAGCATCAAATCTTTGACATGCAAGACCTTTAACTCCTTTGCACCAAATGTGACACAGTGAGGGTTGCCCAGGTTACAAAGCTAGGACCACATAGCGTTCTTTAAATGTAAAGAACTAAAGATTATTTGGAGTGGAATTATTGGGTTCATTACATGTGCTGCACAAACATGAGAACCCTTGATAACTTGGAGCACATGAACAATAGTTCAAAAACTAGCCCCAGGAATCTCTCTGCATTTTTTTCTGAAATAAAACAACTTGATTGTACTAATCTATGTTTATTGTAGTACAACAAAACAAATCATATCCATTGCCAGTCCGCAATATATGTATCACCAGCACTCAAAGTGGTAACATGAAAAATGTAAATCCCTAAATCTTCAAATTTACAATGGTATGCAAATCAAACATACCTTACGATAGCTGATTGCAGGCTCATCATGTAATCAGCATATCCCGAAAGCATAGTTTATTAGCATTTGGAAATCAAAATCTCAAGTGATATTTCTAACGAAGGTGAAATTATCCAACATCTATCTCATCCCCACCTCCTTATGATTATATCACAGCTCCCCTATCTCAACGAAAATCCAATGAAGAGGTATAAGATTCTTAGTAGCAGATTACATACTAGATTATTTTAGCAATTCTCTTAAATTACACTAATTCAATCAACAGGAAAATAGATCTACATAGCAGTAGTATCATCCGATCACAATTCAAAGAAAACTCTGCTTATTGTCATTCCAAAAGATAATTCTTAAATCACCAATTTAAAGTCGAGATCATCCAAAGATCCTACGGTAACATCATTAAAAGAGTACACTAGTTCCATCAACCACAAGCAAACAACTCTAGAGGTAGAGATCTTGTAATGATCGATCTAATGAATCGGTAAGATTTGTCGGCCTCACCATAGGTAGTCGAGATCTTGATGCTTAGGAAAAGCATGACCATGGTGTAGGCGATGACGATGGCGGCAACGCCGAGCCATCGAACGAGACGCGAGGCTCGGGGTGTGGCGCGATCGACGACGAGGTCGAGGAGGACGATTCCCATGCCGTCGTGGAGGAACATGAAGCCGGGAGAGGCCTCGATGATGTACTAGCTGCTCACGCCGCCGGGAGGAAGACGACGGGCGATGGCGCCGATGGCGGGGAGGCGGCGGCGCGCTGCTCTCGCCGAGCTAGCTGTAGAGGGGAGGGTAGCACCAAAGGAGGAGGACGAACGGGCGGTGGCTCGACGACGAGGTGCCGAGGGCAGCTGCAGGATCTGCGGCTCGAGCTCGGGATTCGCCTCCGGCGCGCTCCACTGCGGCGAGGACTCATCCTCGTCGTCGATGTAGACTCTGCTGTCGCGTGGCCGCATCTCGCTGGAGGTGGTGGTGCAGCGCCGGGAGCGGAGGACCGGCGGCCGGAGAGGTTGGGCCGAGAGCCTTGAGCGGCGGTGCCCTAGGGAGTGGCGGCGCCAGGAGGGAGAGGTAGGAGGCGGCGGCTCCAAGGGAATGGAGGTGGCGGCTGCTAGCTTGTTTTTATTTCTTTTAGGGCAAAGGGTGCCCCCTCCTTTAGAACCCTAGTGGGCCGGCCCACTTAGGGCCATGAAGCAAAGGGCCGAGAGCCCAAGGCCCACCCTTCCAAATTTCCTGAATTTTTTATGTAATTGACTCTTTAAATAACATTCTCCTAATTGATATTTGGGGTATTACATTCTACCCCTTAAACAGATTCACCCGAATCCTCACACGACTCTCTGCGAAAGAACAACCACAATCGAACTAACAATGAACTCGCTTTACCCAATCTTTTGTAACCAAAACCCCATTGAAAATAACGGATTCCCACCACAACCACGCAATGCCAACTCTCCACCAAAAGGGTCAAATCAAAAAAACTGATAACTCACTACGAAAGCAATTCCACTTTCTAATTAGGAAATTTGCGAATGAACACCACGAAAGCCAAAGGAGAAATCACTCGAGTGCCCAAATCAAATACTTCTTTCATTTTGCCTGAACTGGAAACAAACATACCTACCAATGCAGCGCCAACTCAAATTGCGAAAGACATCAATCAACAACACCAAGCTCAAACAAGAATCAAGAAAACGCTTCACTACCCGAGGAAACATCCTTTTCCTCAATCTCTCTTTTAGGAGTAAAACTTCTCTCAAACCTTGGAATTCGGATTCATCACATACTACACGAGTTCAAATCTCTTAAATTAGCATCCTCAACATTATGCTCAATCCAAAATACATCATCCACACCTTTGTGGAAAGGCTCTATTGATCCCACCCAAACACTCTAGACAACTCCTTCTACTGACGACATTAATTAACACGTGGCACCCAATGCACCTCAAAACAGATCTCACGCATCATATCAATCTCCAACTTTCAAGAATAACAACTCAGAATCCTCAGTACACATGCTCAGGTACTACATTAGAAGGGTCCTATCAATGATCATTCCACTGCTCAGGAAAGCGTTATTATTCTACTTTCTCTACACCCAATCATTGGGCGACCAAAGGTCTAGCATAAACATATAAAGCCCAAGTTTAACCTCCAAGCCCTCTACAACAAACTTCTCTGATGTCGGATAGAGAATTCATTAGATTAAATCTCTAACATTCACACAACTCCAACATACTCACTCATTGACCTCATCAGGAATCACCCACATAATCTCACAATACAATCCAATTGCGTTACTCTATAAAATTGATCAAGGTTTCCATACCTTCGATAATTCCCAACATTTCAACATGAACTAAGGTTCTGGAAATACACTATACCACAGGTTTTACTTGGTCGCACACCAATCAATTGCACTTCAGCGACAATCATACCATTTGCATCAAATTTCCTCCAAGAGATACAGATCAAGACCAATTCATCTCCTACTACTCCTCCAATAGCTTGATAGCAAAATCTCACCACTACAATTACTTAACCACCACCAAACAATTGCCAATACACGCTTTGCAAAACTTTGCAACACAAAACTGGTTGATCCTTTCTCAACGAAAGAGGCGAACAAGGACAAGATTCGACACACAGGGAAACGTTGCTCCTCACAGTGAGCACAAGACCAAAAGAAATAAACCAATAGCGATGATCTTGGAGAATAAAAGTTGAGTTCACAGTTGAGGGCACACATCCCCAAAAGGAATAGCAAATAACAACTAGTAAGAAAAGGACATTGCGATTGAAACTCGACGACTCTCGTGCGGACAGAGCAGAAAGTTTAGGCACGATTCAAATAACCACAAATTATAAAACTTGACTCCAATTCTCAAATACTCCTACTGCACATTAGTGCCAAGAATCATGAAACCTTTCCAAGAGAAGCGCAAGCCACAAGGTTGAAACAAATTTATTTTAACAAGATCATACTATGTAGTAGCAAATATTACAAGGCACGCTATCAAGGACCACTCACGAATTTAATCTACTCAACGGTTGGTGTGCTCAACACCAACTTCAGCTCTCCTAAACAATTGACCATTGTGTTAATCATGTGTATAAATATGATGCTAATTTATATTTGCAATCACATAACTATTTATAAACATAGATTCAACGTTCCACTTTATGTTTAGAGATCAGTTCAACACATGATTAAAGATTTACTAACATAATTTCTATAAAAACAGGGTTTTACAAGATGCTACACCAGCATCCATCTAGCCCTTTATACAGGTTTCAACAATTTTAGCATGTCAGGAATTAGGTAAATCTAACATTTATGTAAGATCATCAATAGATGTTTACGAGATAGATTCATATGGATATTCACTCTCCTTAGTAACCCTGTTGATTCTAATTAGGAATAAAATATATTCTAAATCACATCTCGTCATGCACTCATTACAAGGCAGCAATAAATTAACCGGCTACACTACCCTGGACATTAGTTAAGATTAATTATGCATCATGCCAAAGACCCAACTTGAGGTCATAAACATTAACAAGTATCTTCTTTACTTATAGTTTCTCACTTAATACCACAAAACTTTGCAAAGGGTTTTGACACTTTCTGATTCAAAGAAAAGGTTCTAAACTCTAACACTCCAGCTACTCCAAAGGAAATGAGTATAGTCAAAACTTTCTTCAATGAAGTTCATAAAAGATAGTCTCCATTATTTGAAATACCAAACGAACCACCGGATCACATTTTTCGAAACGAATGGTAGAACTTCCATGAAAAAGAACAATCTCGTCAATAATAGCGTTTACAAGTAGCAAAGATAATCCATTAGTCGGAGAGACGACAATTGCTCCGTCTTAACCAAGGTAGGATAGTGGAAAAGAGCTTGACGCTTTCTCTCAAAAAAGAAGTATTAAACTTCAAACTCGAAGTACCCCGAAAAGAGTACATTGGGGCTAAAAGCTTCCACACATTTAGGAACATGCAAATTAAAGCTTCCAATAACTAAAATTCCAAGCGATTAAATAAGTCGTGCTTCCCAACAAGAATAACAAAACTTCCAAATAAAAGATCAATCTCATAGATCAACTACGTTTATACTCAGCAAAACAACTAGTTATTCAGGAGATCAAAGGTTTTCTTTAAGAATCCAATAAAGACCGATGAACTCCTCTGAATAGCAATGAACCACTAATCCAAGAAGACTCATCCATCGCATCTGAACAAGAACAACCATTCTAATCTTAAGGAAGACAAAAATCTTCCCAAACCCCGAATGGTGGTGCAACCAGGCATCCCTAGGCTACAACCACAACCTAAATCTCTCGTCATCTAATATTATAACATATAATAATCATATAGGCATATCATAAGCCTTCATAATCAATTCATAACAGCAATGCTCAAAGTGACATAATGAAAACGTAAATGCAATGCTTGATCCATTCCCATCTTACTGTGCACAGTGTGTCAATTTAATATTTCAGCTACCACGGACCTAAAGCCCGCTCTAATACCAACTGTAACACCCTGGCTATGCGGAAGCCAAAATGTTACCTAAAAGACTAACACATAACAACACTACGAAATAATTTCAACCAACTATCAAATAGTAACCTAAAAAGATCAGTATCTAGAAGAATGGATACAAGAATTGAATTAGAATTCATCAACAATCCAATCTCAAACATCTAATCAGATTGAGTCGATTACGACAATACTATTAAGAGTCTATACGTAGTTCACTAACCCATTGCTAATCCAACCATATCAACGAAGGTTGATAATATCAACCATCAACCAAGCTTTTAATTCATGAATGACCTGATGCTAACAATCAAACTCAACATGAGCCTGGTCTGCTACTAACTAACGTTCTAACCAATAAAAACTGAGACATTTCTCTAAAATCCGGCAGAACCTCCTTTGCAAAGATGGCTATCCCAGAGGTTCAAACAGTTTAATATAGCATCATTCATCAATCAAATTATCCAATTTAAACGAATCATCACAAGACATCCAAAATATGCTAAACAACCTAAGCATAGTCAAAAGGGCATCCATAAACTCCTAATCAACCCTATTACAAAATTATTGAGAGCATAAGGCGTAACTATAGGTAATTACTTAAACAGGCTATTCAGATACTAAATCATCAAATGAAATTAAATGAACTTAAATAACGAAGGATTAAGAACCTAACTGGATCATCCATAATTACAATCAAAACATCCACCACGAAGGATGGTCACAAAACTAAACCTAGGCAATTATCAAGAATATAAATTGTGGATAATTGGACTAGTTTATTCTTTGTGGTTTGTTTTTATGTGTCGTGCACCATGTCTACCCCTTTCCATGCATGTCGCTGCCTCGAGAGGTACCTAGCAAGCACAACACAGCAAGTGTGAGTCCACGACTCAGCAAAGTGCAATAGTAAATCAAACATAGCACCATAAGTAGTCAAAGGGAACAAACAACTCCATCATGAATACAACATTAATTACTTCAAATCCATCTCTTATGACAGCGTCATAAGTAGTCAAAGGGATTAAACGATCCCCACCTGAACAACCACCTTATATACCACAATCCATCTCTTATGCTAGCATCATATGCTAAACAACAAATCCATAACTTATGCAGAAGTGCAATGAATATGCCATAAATGCAAAATACTTCACTTCTTTGCAATTACCGGTAATGCTAAGTATGTATCCGTCGATACATACTCTAAGCCTGTGCCCTCTAGGCATAGGGATCCAAAGCCCACACTCCGCAAGTGTGGGGACCAGGCCCGTCCAATGCAGGACGAGGATCTCAAGGAAACAGCCCTTGGCTACCACGTAGTCCAAGGTTCAGAAATGTACATGCAGAAATGCAAATGCGCATGTCCATTATCATTATCATGATTCATCATTAACAAGGTAGCATCATTGCTCACCTTGTCACATCATTCTTACCATCAACATATAATCATTATCATGCAAGCATCACCATATAAATAGTAATATGTACGTATCATCATGTAACCATTAGCATGTAGCATCATGTAAAAATTTTCAAGTAGTAAGCATCATCATTAAACTATGGCATTAGGCTCATCAACATTACCAAGCAACAATCAACATCAATCAACAATAGCATTCACCGAGTACGTAATATAAGAACCCACTAATAATACTTGCACTTGCCTCAGCCGTGAGACAGAAGTCGAAAAGGCGAAACATTCTAGCACCGGGGTTCCCCTCCACCTGGTAACCAAGAATGATAATAAGCATCAAATCTTTGACATGCAAGACCTTTAACTCCTTTGCACCAAATGTGACACAGTGAGGGTTGCCCAGGTTACAAAGCTAGAACCACATAGCGTTCTTTAAATGTAAAGAACTAAAGATTATTTGGAGTGGAATTATTGGGTTCATTACATGTGCTGCACAAACATGAGAACCCTTGATAACTTGGAGCACATGAACAATAGTTCAAAAACTAGCCCTAGGAATCTCTCTGCATTTTTTTCTGAAATAAAACAACTTGATTGTACTAATCTATGTTTATTGTAGTACAAAAAAAAAATCATATCCATTGCCAGTCCGCAATATATGCATCGCTAGCACTCAAAGTGGTAACATGAAAAATGTAAATCCCTAAATCTTCAAATTTACAACGGTATGCAAATCAAACATACCTTGCGACAGCTGATTGCAGGCTCATCATGTAATCAGCATATCACGAAAGCATAGTTTATTAGCATTTGAAAATCAAATTCTCAAGTGATATATCTAACGAAGGTGAAATTATCCAACGTCTATCTCATCCCCACCTCCTTATGATTATATCACAGCTCCCCTATCTCAATGAAAATCCAATGGAGAAGAGGTATAAGATTCTTAGTAGCAGATTACATACTAGATTCTTTTAGCAATTCTCTTAAATTACACTAATTCAATCAATAGGAAAATAGATCTACATAGCAGTAGTATCATCCGATCACAATTCAAAGAAAACTCTGTTTATTGTCATTCCAAAAAGATAATTCTTAAATCACCAATTTAAAGTCGAGATCATCTAGCATCCTACGGTAACATCATTAAAAGAGTACACTAGTTCCATCAACCACAAGCAAACAGCTCTAGAGGTAGAGATCTTGTAACGGATCTGATCTAATGAACTGGTAAGATTTGTCGGCCTCACCATAGGTAGTCGAGGATCTTGATGCTTAGGAAAAGCATGACCATGGTGTAGGCGATGACGATGGCGGCGACACCGGAGCCGCCGAACGAGACGCGGAGGCTCAGGGGTGTGGCGCGGTCGACGACGAGGTCGAGGAGGACGATTCCCATGCCGTCGAGGAGGAACATGAAGCCGGAGGAGAGGCCCTCGATGATGTACTAGCCGTTCACGCTGCCGGGGAGGAAGACGACGGGGCAGATGGCGCTGGTGGCGGGGGAGGCGGCGGCCATGCCGTTCTCGTCGAGCTAGCTGTAGAGGGGGAGGGGCAACACCAAAGGAGGAGGAGGAGGAACGGGCGGCGGCCTGACGACGAGGCTGCCGAGGGCCGCGCGCGCGGGATGCGCGGGCTCAAGCTCGGGGTTCGCCTCCGGCGCGCTCCACTGCGGCGAGGACTCATCCTCGTCGTCGATCTAGACTCTGCTGTCGCGCGGCCGCATCTCGCTGGAGGTGGCGGTGCAGCGTCGGGAGGGGAGGACCGGCGGCCGGAGAGGCTGGGCCGAGAGCCTTGAGCGGCGGCGTGTGGCGACGCCAGGAGGGAGAGGCAGGAGGCGGCGGCTCCAAGGGAATGGAGGTGGCGGCTGCTAGCTTGTTTTTATTTCTTTTAGGGCAAAGGGCACCCCCTCCTTTAGAACCCTAGTGGGCCGACCCACTTAGGGCCATGAAGCAAAGGGCCGAGAGCCCAAGGCCCACCCTTCCAAATTTCCTGAATTTTTATGTAATTGACTCTTTAAATAACATTCTCCTAATTGATATTTGGGGTATTACATTCTACCACCCTTAAACAGGATTCGACCCCGAATCCTCACACAGCTCTACGCGAAAGAACAACCACAACTGGAACTAACAACAGAACTCGCTTTACCCAGCTCTTTTGTAACCAAAACCCCATTGAAAATAACGGATTCCCACCACAACCACGCAATGCCAACTCTCCACCAAAAGGGTCAAATCAAAAAAACTGATAACTCACTACGAAAGCAATTCCACTTTCTAATTAGGAAATTTACGAATGAACACCACGAAAGCCAAAGGAGAAATCACTGGAGTGCCCAAATCAAATACTTCTTTTATTTTGCCTGAACTGGAAACAAACACACCTACCAATGCAGCGCCAACTCAAATTGTGAAAGACATCAATCAACAACACCAAGCTCAAACGAGAATCAAGAAAACGCTTCACTATCCAAGGAAACATCCTTTTCCTCAATCTCTCTTTTAGGAGTAAAACTTCTCTCAAACCTTGGAATTCGGATTCATCACATACTACACGAGTTCAAATCTCTTAAATTAGCATCCTCAACATTATGCTCAATCCAAAATACATCATCCACACCTTTGTGGAAAGGCTCTATTGATCCCACCCAAACACTCTAGACAACTCCTTCTACGGACGACATTAATTCGACACGTGGCACCCAATGCACCTCAAAACAGATCTCACGCATCATATCAATCTCCAACTTTCAAGAATAACAACTCAGAATCCTCAGTACACATGCTCAGGTACTACATTAGAAGGGTCCTATCAATTATCATTCCACTGCTCAGGAAAGCGTTATTATTCTACTTTCTCTACACCCAATCATTGAGCGACCAAAGGTCTAGCATAAACATATAAAGCCCAAGTTTAACCTCCAAGCCCTCTACAACAAACTTCTCTGATGTCGGATAGAGAATTCATTAGATTAAATCTCTAACATTCACACAACTCCAACATACTCACTCATTGACCTCATCAGGAATCACCCACATAATCTCACAATACAATCCAATTGCGTTACTCTATAAAATTGATCAAGGTTTCCATACCTTCGATAATTCCCAACATTTCAACATGAACTAAGGTTTTGGAAATACACTATACCACAGGTTTTACTTGGTCGCACACCAATCAATTGCACTTCAGCGACAATCATACCATTTGCATCAAATTTCCTCCAAGAGATACAGATCAAGACCAATTCATCTCCTACTACTCCTCCAATAGCTTGATAGCAAAATCTCACCACTACAATTACTTAACCACCACCAAACAATTGCCAATACACGCTTTGCAAAACTTTGCAACACAAAACTGGTTGATCCTTTCTCAACGAAAGAGGCGAACAAGGACAAGATTCGACACACAGGGAAACGTTGCTCCTCACAGTGAGCACAAGACCAAAAGAAATAAACCAATAGCGATGATCTTGGAGAATAAAGTTGAGTTCCTGTATTCTTTTTGATCCACTATCTCACCTTCTTCATCTGGGTTAAGAACAGTTGTAGACCCCATTGGTATAGAGATGGGTTTGCAAGTTGCCATGTCAAAACGCCTAAGCAAGTCTTTTGTATATTTGGTTTGGTGAATGAAATTGCCTTGCTTGGTCTGTTTTACTTGCAATCCTAAGAAGTAAGTTAACTCCCCCCATCATACTCATCTCAAACTCCCTGCTCATAGTATCTGAAAACTTGGAAACCAAAGCATGAGAGGAGCCCCCAAAGATGATATCATCCACATAAATCTGAACAAGTAATAGATCATTGCCAAAGTGTGAACAGGGTTTTGTCTACTTTGCCCATTTGAAAATCATTTTTAATAGAAAAAGCTTGAGCCTCTCATACCATGCTCTAGGAGCTTGCTTCAAACCATATAAAGCTTTTGAGAGTTTGTAGACATGATTAGGAAACTTAGGATTTTCAAAGCCAGGTGGTTGCTTAACATAAACTTCTTCCTCAATGTAGCCATTTAGAAAAGCACTTTTAACATCCATTTGAAACAATTTGAATCCTTTAGATGCAGCAAAGGCTAAAAGAATTCTAATTGCTTCAAGTCCTGCTCTGAGGGCAAAAGTTTCACCAAAATCAAGACCCTCCACCTGAGAAAATCCTTGAGCAACAAGTCTAGCCTTATTTCTCACAACAACACCATCCTCACTTTGTTTATTTTTGAAAACCCATTTAGTTCCAATTACGTTATGTCCATAAGGAGGTTCAACTAAGGTCCAGACTTTATTACGTTCAAAGTTTTCTAATTCTTCATGCATGGCATTGATCCAAGACTCATCAAATAAAGCGTGACTTACATCATTAGGCTCAAAGGAGGCAACAAAAGCAGAATGAGTATGTGAGTCAGGAGAAGTAAACTTAGAACGTGTTACCCTTTCATGAATATCACCAATCATCGCCTCGAGGATGAAGTCATTGAATCCTCAAAGGTGCGAAAGGTTCGAATCTGTCTTCAATATTTTGAACATCCACTTGTGGTGGCGCAATGCGATAGTAGGATCTTGATCTTCAGCAGTTGATGGCATGGGAAAAAGTCATTACCAAGATCAAGATCATCTTCTTCATTAAGGAATATGCTTTCAGACTTCTAACTTGTGTACTGAAATGTCGGTTCTAGAACAAGTCTTGACCTCATCAAAAGTAACTTCACAAGTTTCAACAATTTTGTTAGTTTCAAGATTAAGCACTTTCGATAGCCACGAGAGTGAAGAGGATATCCAAGAAATATGCCATCAGTTGATCTAGCTTCAAATTTATCCAGATTACCATGCTTAAGAATAAAACATTTGCAACCAAAAACTCTGAAGTGAGAGACACTGGGCCTTTTGCCAAATCTCAGCTCATAAGAAGTCTTGTGCAAAGAGGCTCTCAAAAATACTCTATTAGAAACATGACAAGCAGTTGAAATAGCCTCTGCCCAATACTTCCTAGGAGTGGCATGTTCATCAAGCATGGTTCTTGCCATCTCAACCAAGGTTTTATTTTTCCTCTCAACTACACCATTCTGTTGAGGAACACGTGGAGAGGAAAATTGATGTTCCAAACCTTGTTCAGAGCAAAAGGAAGCAAATAAGGAATTCTTAAACTCAGTACCATTATCACTTCTTATTACTTTCACAGCACCATTTAATTCATTATTCAATCTGAGAAAATAGATCCTTGAAATAACCAAAAGCTTCATCCTTAGACACCATAAAATACACCCAAGAGTACCTAGAGTAATCATCAACAATCACAAGAATATACCACTTACCACCAACAGATTGAACTCTTGAGGGACCTACAGTGTTCATATGCAACAATTGTCCAAGTCCATCTGCGATGATTACAGAAATAGGAAAATGTGGAGCTGCAACCATCTTACCATGTCGATAGGGAGAACAAACCAAATCTTTCTCACTTTTCAATTTCGGCAGCCCCCTAACAAGATCAGTTCCACTAATTCGAACAAGATGATCAAAACCAATATGTCCTAGTCTATGATGCCAAAAGAAAATATCTCTAAATTCAGAAGCTACAAAACATCTAACATTAGGTGAGAAGGAATAATTAAAATCAGCTTTAAAAACTCTCCCTAATCGAGTGATATTAAAGACAAGATCTCCAGAGGCATCTAAAACCCTGCAAGTATGTTTCTTAAAACTTACCTCAAGATTTTCTTCCAACAGCCAGACACGTAAAGCGTGTTGTACTTCAATTTGCTTACCAAGGCAACATCTTTAAGAACAAATTTGTCATTAACGCCAAGACAAGACCTTTTGCCATCACAATTCCAGTTGAAGCATCCCCAAAAGTAATCAATTCATCATTTGGATGCCTTAGTGAGGAGGAGAACCATTTTGAATCACCGTCATGTGCCTTGAATATCCCGAATCAACTAGCCAAAAGTTCCCTTCCTCAACAAATTGCACCTACAATTCAAGAGAATGTCGGTCTCACAAGATTAGGGTTAGTAAGACATGATTTAGGAACCCAATCTTGTGACACACGCAGTAGGAGCAATAAAGGCACTTCGAATTACGCATGTCACGGCCAAAGCATTGTTTAGGTGTCATTCGATCAATTTCGCATCAGCTTGTTTAGTGAAAACAAAAGGAACATGAAAATTCTTTCTCAGCCTATCTCTCTTTTCTTTCTTTCCTTTTTGAAAGCAAAACTAAACCAAATGACCTTCTTTACCACAATAAGTGCACTGATACTTTTCTTGATAAGAAATTTCAGTTTTTCTCTTTACAGTGCTTACTTTGGTAATAAGATCCTTTACAAAACCAGCAGATTTGAACACAACATGTTTAGGTTCAGATTCAATTTCAAATTTTCCAGGTTCAAGAAGCTTAAGAACTTTGGGAGGATGATTCTTTGTATGAACAGCAGAATTAAAACCTAGACCTTGTTTTTTAGAACTCACTCTTGATCTGTCTAGAATCATGTTCAGATTTTTCTTGCCAAAAGAAAACCTCTTCAAAGTGTCTTTAAGATATTCATTTTCTTTAGCCAATTCAGGACAAGTTGTGCACTTAACAAAACCATTCAAGATTTTCTTAGAAGCAACAGACTGAGCCATTTTTTTTCCAGCAAACTCACTTAATTGTCTAGTCAAAGCATCAATTTCAGTTGTGAGTTTAGGACAATTTGTGCAAGAAAGTGTCTCATGGTAAAGCATTTGTTGTATAGAATCCTGAGATTACTTTAATCTAGCTTCTAGCAGCTCACAATTAGAGCAAGTCTTAATTTGAGCATTCACAAGATTTGTCTCTAAACAAGATGAACTAGACTTCAGTTTTTCAATCTCAACGAAGCAAGTTTCACTTATCATCACATGAGTTATCGCCATTTTAACTCTTCAAATTCAGATGAATTGATCTAGCAAGTTTTAATTCGTAAGCATAAAACTTGGCATGATTCACATGATTCATCATCGTGAATAGCAACCTTAAGTCTATCAATTTCAGAATTCAAGCTATCAACAACAAGGTCATGTTTCTTTACTTTCTTTTTGTATTTTTAAGCTCATTTGTCAATTTCAAAGACAAAGACGTGATAAATCAAAGATAAGAGGGCTTTACCTCATCGTGGTCATTTGTAGAGATCATCATCATCATTAGTTTCTTCACAACTTGCTATAAAACACATCCTGTGAAATCACCTCTTTTGCCTTCTTGTGATCATCCTCGTTGTTGTTTATGCTCAATCAACATCACTTAGCCCAATCTCCTCAAGAGCTGAAAGCACCTTGTTGACAGCTTTACGATAATTTTGCTTTTTGCTTGAATCAAATTTGAATTTTGAACGCCAAGCTAGTGCTTTGTCCTCCTTGGCTTCTTTTCCTCTTAGCTTGGGACAATTTACTTTTATGTGGTTTGACTCACCACATTCAAAGCATCTGATTGGACCTCCTCTTCTCCTTGCTCTAACATTATTTATTACTTTAGTCACCCTATTTGAGAAGAGTACAAGCTGTTCTTCTGGGATCTCCTCCAATTGTTCATCTGAAATAGCACTCAAGGAGAAACTAGAAGGACTTGATGAACTGTTAGTTTGGTTAGTCACTAAGCCCAAAGAATTTGACTTATTTATTCTGGCCAAAATATCAATCTCATGTGTTTTCATCTTGGAATAAAGATCATTTAATGTGAGTGTTTCCATATTAACAGAGTGATTGATTGTAGTGACTAGAACCTCCCAAACAAACATATCCAAAGCATTCAAAATCTGTCTAGCATTGTCAGAATCAGAATAAATCACAACAACAGATTGCAAATCACTAATGATTTTATTGAAGCGATCAAAAAGTGCATCTACAGATTCTCCCGGTTTCATCTCAAACTTAGAATACTCCTTTTTTAATAGATTTTGACGAACACCTTTAACAGATTTTGAACCTTCCTGATAGTCAGCAAGTGTTGTCCAAATTTTGTTTGCAGATTTAATGTTAGCAATTCTAACAAATTTGTTTCTACTTAAACCTTGCAACAAGATATTTCTAGCCTTAGCATTAGCTTCAATATCAGCAGTGTTATTGTTGGTGATAATAGCAGGAACTTCATAAGGATTCTCAACCTTTTGCCAAATGACATTACCTTGAGCTTGAAGAAATACTTTCATACGAGTCTTCCAATAGATGTAGTCTGATCCATCGAAGTATGGAGGCTTACCCGAGAAGCGATCTCGATCCGATGCCATTGCAACCTCGCTCTGATACCACTTGTAGGATCGTAAAGGCAATCAGAAGGGGGGTTGAATGATTGCAGTGAATTGACCCCCTAATTTCAACTTCTTCTTGTGTGCAAGAATTTCACCAACTTCTCTGTTGACACTTGAAGAGCTTCTCAACCGAGACCACCTCAACGCACAGGGAGAACACCAAATCAAGAAACAAAGTAGAGCGAATCTGAACTTTAAATATCAAACTTGATTTGTGTCTACAAAGTGCTCAGCAAGCACCCCTCAAAGCCCCAATTCGAAGGACACATAAATCGCAGCAACAGCAGCAAGCTACGATCTCAAAACATCTAAAACTCATGTCTAAAACTCGTCCCCAAGGCGCACCCACTCTGCCCCTTTTATAGACAAAGCTCAATCCGTATCAATCACGAATACGAAACCTATCTCTCCGAAAATCAAGGGACCCGAAACCCTTTCCAACACAGGTTTTACCAAAACAACTCAAAACTTTCCAAAACAAACTCTTCCACATCGTAAGCCTCTAGGACACCTTCCCGTAGCTCCAACGTGATCCACCTTTGTCTTCCACGTGCTCCAGCGTGATCCAAACCACTTCTTGACATCCGCGACTTCCAAGACCTCAGATTTCCTATCCTAGTCCGAGTCAATCCCGTCACCGAACGTAGTTCGTCCTCACGCCTCAACCTGCACATGTAAAGATCAGAGAAACCAATTCTTGGCACAAGTTCTCTAACTTGACCATCCATTAGCACATACACACCAATGAACACTATCATGCATCATGCAACAAGATAAGACTTACGAAAACAACAAACCCTAAGTCAAAACCCCAAAGCGGCAACTTTCCAGAGTACAATTGGTACTACCGCCATTGTACGTCTGGTACTACCGCACAAGCGGTCGTACCGCTCAAGACACAGCAGAACTACCGCTCATCGGGAAAACTCAAGATCTTCCAAAAACATGCTCTCTGGAATTTCCATACCGCAACCTTGCGGTCATGCCTTTGTGCGGTACTACCACCATTCAAACAATGTAGTATATCATCCGCGCGGTCGTCTGCTTCACAATTCTTGCAGATTATCGATTTTGACTTAACAATTACTGCCGTAACCTTTCTCTCTCTTAAGAACAAGCGCGGTACTACCGTTGTTTTCACCACGATACTACCGGACACGCGGTACTACCATGTTCACAAATGGTATGAATGTATGGCAAAACGTGTTAAGAACCTTAAAAGCACGCGAACGGCCCATATGCGATGTCGATCGGACCGTGCTTCACAGCCGTAGGATTTACTGTTCAAAGTTCGAATGTTCACAACAATATCAGTCGTTGGATTTTATATCAAGAGCTCACATTCCTTGAGACGTTCGAACGGTCCGAACGTTTATCTCAATATCAGCCGTTAGATCAAGATCTAACGAACCGAGCAAAACGCATCAGAGAAAAAGACTTGCGTTACTACCGTAAACTACTCGCGGTACTACCGCAAAACGGTAGTTCTGTGAAAACAACGCCGGTATTACCGCAACACGAAAAAGCTCAAAAACTTCAGAACAAAGCCCTTTTGCCACGTGGACGCTCCAGATGACACGGCCGATCGGACCACGCTTCACAACCGTCCGATTTAGAAAACACTGTAGCAAGTCCGAACGTTCACTTCAATATTAGCCGTCAGATCAAGATCTAACGATTCGAGCAAAACACCGTTTAGACTCAGTGACTTGCGGTACTACCGCTGCACACCCGCGGTCATACCGCACTCCGGTAGTTCCGCATAAACAAAGCTGGTACTACCGATAATCCTGACATAAGCTGATTTTGAACAGAACTTAACAGAGCTCTGAACCAAGACACCACAGCAAGTCTTAAGGACAAAGTATTCAACATTAATTACTGAGACTAAGTCTAACTTATTGTCAATGTGTTCATCATCAAATAACATGACCAGAAACCTCTTGGTCTTACAGAGGCTTACCTGAGAACCGATCTCGATCTGATGCCATTGCAACCTTGCTCTGATACCAATTGTAGGATCATATGGCACAATCAGAGGGGGGTGAATGATTTGCAGCATATTTGACCTTCCAGATCTTCAGGCGAAACCTTATTGCTAAACCTCTCTGAAGTCTTCTTTGAGATCACCTCAAGAACTTTCTGGATATCTTCAAAAGACCTCTAGAAGAGCTTCTCAAGAAACTATCAAACGCAGTAAGAACAAAACGAAACTCTAGACACAATAGAGAAACAATCTGTTGTATATTGCTCAAACAATGATGTGTGGCTACAAGGTGCCCTTCAAGCACCTCTCACAATATTCAACGGAAGACCTTGCAAAAACTTTTTGACAAAAGCCACAGCACGAACCTCAACTCAAAACCGTGACTCAAAATCATGACCTCCAATCTAAAAAAACCTAGGTTAGCTCCTAACCCTTCTCTATTTATACCCTAGAGTCCTATCTATGTCCAACACGACACCGACACAGACTCTATCTCAAAACGACTAGATTTGGAACTCTTTCCAAATTTCCACGCCGCAAGCCTCCAGGACTCCATCCCGTAGCTTCCAGCGCGCACGCCTTGATCTCCACGTGCTCCAGCATGATCCAAACCACCTTGTGACATCCACGACCTCCTAGACCTCAGATCTCCCCATCCTAGTCTGAGTCAACCTCGTCACAAACTGTGTTTTGTCCTCACGCTCAACCTGCACATGCAAAGACTGAAGAAACCAAATCTTGGCACAAGTTCTCCAACTTGACCATCCATTAACTCACTCACACGCATAATCACTATCATGCATCATGCAATTCGATAAAGCTCACGATTTTAACTTATCCTCAGTCAAATCCCCAAAACGACAATATTTCAGAGCATAAACGGAACTACCGCCACATTAGCCCTGGTACTACCGCACACGCGGTCGTACCGCTCGAAACACTGCGGAAGTACCGTTCTTCGTGAAATCTCAAAATCTTCCAAAAACACACTCTCTAGAAATTCCATACCTTTATCAAACAGCCATACCGACTAGCGGTATTACCGACGTTCAAAGCACGGTCATCTCGTTCATGGTCATACTGCGCCAAGACTACAGATTCACCAAATTCACTTAATTGCTTGTCTTGTCTCTCTCTCTCTCTAAAAAAATCTATCACGGTACTACCGCCATCCATGGCGCGGTCATACCGCTCAGCAAGAAATCCAATGTCCCAAAAAAACAAGTGTTTTGGTTTTTCCATACCGCCAAAAACACAATGGTATTACCGATGTGCGGTACTACCGCAAATTCCAAACGGTACTACCGCACCTCTGAAATATGCAAAAGAACTCAGAAACAAGCCCTGAGATACGTGGACGCGCCAGATGATTTGGGCCGATCGGACCACGCTTCAACACCATCAGATTTAGGAGAACTGTAGAAAATCCGAACGTTCCCCTTGATTTCAGCCATCAGATTCCAAATCAACGGCTCATAGTCCTTGAAGAGTTCGGACGATCCAAACGTTCCTCTCAATATGAGCCGTCAAATCAAGATCTAACGAGTCGACCAAAACACCATTCAGAAACAAAGACTTGCGGTACTACCGTGCTTAACAAGCGGTCCTACCGCAATCCGGTAGTTCCGCAGATACAAAGCGGGTACTACCGTTCTTAAGAAAATCCAAAAGCCAAATGCAAGTCTTCGGGAAAAACCATACCGCCAAAGAATCTGGCGTTGTTCCTCTCGTGATGTTTCATGGACGCAAGACTGGTACTACCGCAAAGCCTAACAAAAACTGATATTCAACAGAAAACAACAGAACTCAACAGCAGTCAGCAACTAAGATCGCAAGCATGTTCCAAAGACAATGTATTCATCTTAAAACCCCAAGACTAAGTCTTACTTATTGTCAATGTGTTCATCATCAAAAATCATGACCAAAAAACCTCTTGGTCTTACACGCTTCCTCCCCTGCCTTAGCAGCCGCCGCCGCTCCCTCCTCCCCACCTCGCCACCCCTCCTCGCTCTCGATCCGAACACACACGCTGCACCTCCGGATCCGTCCCCCACCCCCACCATCATCGCTCCCTCGCTCTTCCTCACCACCGCTGCTCGATCCGGACGCCGGCCTCTGCGGCGAGTGGCGCACCCGGTGGTGGCTCACCGCCTGCTTTCCTCACCCACGCTTGCGCCCGGATCCGAACCGCTCCTCACTCTTCTTCACCACCACCAAGGCCCGGATCCAGAACTTTTCCATCCCCAGCCACCGCCGCTTTGCTCCCCCACCCACCCTCGATCTCCTCCCAACGGATGCCTCGGCGCCTCCCTCCGCCTCTGGTACTCTCCTCTCCCTCCTCTCGCTAGCGCCGCTCCCTTCCTCTTCCTCCCCCGCCTAACCCCCGATATACCTCCACAACCACCTCCCCAGCCGTCGCCGCTCGCTCTGTCGTCCTTACCAGTCGACGCTTCCCCACCGCCCCTCCCTTCTCCCTGGATCTAGTCCCTGTGCTCCTCTTCGTGGTCCTTGCCCCTCCAGGTTCCTCTCCCAGTCTTCCTTCAGGTTATCATTTCGGTTTGTACTGAGAGGTAGGAATTTTTGGGTTGATGGTATCCTTAACCATTTCTTCTTTTTTTGCACATCAAGAACTCACCGTGAATTAGCTTACAGCTGGATTGTCCGTAGGCCTTGCTTCTGTTTGGGCACCATGAATCCACTACTTGCTACTGGGTTGGCCATATTCCTTGTTTCTATTGTGCTTGGATTTGGTCAGAGTACTATCGCAGGACATTGCTAAAATATTAGCACCGACTTATTAGTAGTTCTAATGAGTTGTCTTGGAATTTTGGATCGAATGCGAACTTCTGGACTCATGCAAAGTAGGTTCATATACAAAGGAACACTGATGTTTTGCTAATTCCTTTTCGCTTAATCTCATGCAGTTCTGTCCATACAGAGTTTTTTTATGATGATGATTACAACTTATGTGAAGTGCAGACACGAGGGGACAGAAAAAATAGCTCGAACGTGTACATATGCTTACTGTCAGTGTTTACTTAGCGTTAGCTTTTCTTGAAACTAGCTATATGTGACTGACAGATACCTCATCTTTTCTTATTTTGAAACATAAGCAAACTAGGTTCGTATACAGAGGAACACTGATGTTTTGCTAATTCCCTTTCGCTTGCTCTCATGCAGTTCTTTCCATACAGTTTTTTTTTATGATGATGATTCCAACTTATGTGAAGTGCAGACACAAGGAGACAAAAAATTGGCTCAAGTGTGTACATCTTACTATTAGTGTTTAGTTAGCGTTAGCTTTTCTTGAAACTAGCTATATATGACTGACAGATACCTACTCTTCTCTTATCTTGAAATATATGTCTTGAAACATATATCTTATTTGCCATCCTAGGGGAGTTCTTACTTACCTATATGTGATGACAAATACTGAATGCTGTCACGTTACCTGAATAGGTTTTTCCATGTAGTGATTTGGTCTTATTTACTCTTTACTTCCTCAACCTAATTTTTTTTGTCACTTCAACACATCTATGTATGTTATGTTGCTCGCTGTGTTGTCCATGTTTGTGACCGCGTCTCCAAATAGCTTAAACCATCTCAATTTGATATTCTTTAAATATCCAAAATGATTTCTGTTAACGATAAGGTAAGAACTATTCGTTGGATAGCATGGATATGAATCATTAATTTTTTTTTATTACCGAGTTGATATAGCTTATTCTTTTTACACCTTGTGTTAAGATAGACGTTGTTATGGTCTCTGTTTTGATTTATGTTGAATGATTACATGTTGTTGAGATTATTTATCGTTTAGTTTCTTTGTATTACCAGCTTGATATATCTTATTCTTTTACACCTTTTGTTGAAATAGACATTGTGATGGTCTCTGTTTTGATTTATGCTGGATGTTTACAGGTTGTTGAGATTATTGCTCGATACGATGATGCGTGTGTGCAAGTTAGCATGACTGTGATGTGGTATTACCTGCTGCTGGATTTTCAAATGGTATTTGAGGATTTACTAATTAATTAATGATAGAAACCATTGTTCTCATCGTTGCATTTTTTTTCAAGTGCTGCATCATCCGCTTAATGGTGTAATTCTCCTGTTTAGTCAATTCTGATTATACAACTGTTTAGTCAATTCTGATTATGCATCAATGGAATATTGAATGGATGGATGAATGTATGTTTGAATTAATAAATGATTACTCATGCGGTTCATTTAGTAAAATGATATTAATTACCATCGCACAGTCCTTTGGTTTTTAGCATTATGTCTTATTATGCATCGATGGAATATTGAACGGATGGATGAATGTATGTTTGAGTTAATGAATGATGCTACTAATTAATTAATGATAGAAACCATTGTTCTCATCATTGCATTATTTTTTTCAGGTACTGCGTCATCCGCTCCCAGCCATGTAATCGATTCTGTAATGGTGTAATTCTCCTGTTTAGTCAATTTTGATTATGCATCTGTTTAGTCACTTCTGATTATGCATTGATGGAATGTTTCCTTTGGTTTTTAGCATTATGTCTGATTATGCATCGATGGAATTCTCCTGTTTAGTCAATTCTGATTGTGCATCTGTTTAGTCACTTCTGATTATGCATTGATGGAATGTTTCCTTTGGTTTTTAGCATTATGTCTGATTATGGATCGATGGAATATTGAATGGATGGATGAATGCATGTTTGAATTAATGAATGATGCTACTAATTAATTAATGAGAGAAACCATTGTTCTCATCATTGCATTATTTTTTTCAGGTGCTGCGTCGTCCGCTCCCAGCCATGTAATCGATTCTGTAATGGTGTAATTCTACTGTTTAGTCAATTCTGATTATGCATCTGTTTAGTCACTTCTGATTATGCATTGATGGAATGTTGAGTGGATGGATGAATGTATGTTTGAATTAATAAATGATTACTCGTGTGGTTCATTTAATAAAACGATATTACCATCGCACAGTTCTCTGGTTTTTACCATTATGTATGGGATGTGATATTACCTGCTACTAGATTTTCAGATGGTATTTGAGGATTTACTAATTAATTAATGATAGAAACCATTGTTCTCATCATTGCGTTTTTTTTTCAAGTGCTGCGTCATCCGCTTATGGTGTAATTCTCCTGTTTAGTCAATTCTGATTATACATCTGTTTAGTCAGTTCTGATTATGCATCAATGGAATATTGAATGGATGGATGGATGTATGTTTGAATTAATAAATGATTACTCGTGTGGTTCATTTAGTAAAACGATATTACCATCGCATAGTCCTTTGCTTTTTAGCATTATGTCTAACTATTCATTGATGGAATATTGAATGGATGGATGAATGTATGTTTGAATTAATGAATGATGCTACAGAAATACCAAATGATGATTTGAGGTCATAGTTCTCTGTCAAGCTAATCTAGATGAATGCTAAATCCATGTTTGTTCCTGTCATACTACATGTTTAGACTATCTTCTTGTGTAGCTCACATTTCCTCACCCTTTTTTTCCTAAATGGTGCCAGATGGTGATTTGAGGCAATAGTTCTCTGTAACGCTAATCTAGATGAATGCTAAATCGATGTTTTTTCCTGCCATACTATATGTTTATACTTTTTTTGGGTGTTGCACGCGTTTCCTCAAATTTTTTTGTGCTAAATGGTGTCTCTGTCAAAATGGTGTCTGTTTGTCCATGCTGCTTTGGTGTATCTTGCCATGTGATGCACACAATCTAATAATCTGCTTTGTTACATGTGACTAAATATATTCGTTTTGTTTCCTTTTGCAGCTATGCTTATTTAGGATGTAGCTCCTCTATACGGAAGGTAAGAATCCGAGCTCCTAACCAGTTTTCAGAGCCCAGGCATGATTCTCTTATTAATTAGGTTTACTGTCAAATTGTCTTTTTTCATATAGATTGTTAGGTCATACTCTCACATAGACTATCTTTTTGCCGATCATAGTGTCTCTTTTAGATAGTTGTACCACGTTCTAAAGGTTGGTATCTGAATCTGATGCAAATTTTTATCCCCTTTACATCGGTACGCATGTAAACCCTCATGTGCAGCTATCTAGAATGACTATATTAATTCTTATAGTCTATTTTTTTTCATCATGTACAAAAAATCCCTACAAACACAAGTTCTAGATTATATTATGGAGGTGACATTTGGTATAATCTGTCAGAAATAACACACCCTTTTTAGAGATATTGATCTTCCAAGATTTATTTTATGCTAGCATGAAGGTATCTATTATGCATGCTATTCTTTACCTGAAAATAAATGAAAAAAATGTCCTATTCTAAGACAGTATCTACGCATCCAATTGTTGCTAACTACAAATATCTGTATATTCTTCCATAAATTAAAACCTTGACAATTGAATTGCACTACTGTAGTGACCTTTATTCACAAGTCCCTTCGAGCTATTACATTTATCAAACATCTATGCCCACCAAATTCTTCACATCTAACGTATGGAGGAGCAATTATGTTGTTAATATTACTGATTTGTTGTTCTATTAATATGTTGATGCTGTTGTCCAAATGTAGAAGAGGAAGAATATACGAGATTAACACTCTTGATTTGTATTTAGAAGATAATAAAATGATCTTAACTTCATTATTGGCACCAAATGTTTGTTTTTTTGGTAGAGTGTCAATCAATTAGACATAGAGCAGATACGATTTTTTTTTCAAAAAATTTAACTAAATATGATATCCATGCTTATAACAGTTGCAGAGCTGCCCGAATATGCTTTCTAGACTGCCTGCTTAGCTCTTGCAGATCATGATTTTATTAATTACTTCCTTATTAAGTGTTCATCAAATAATAATCACTAATTCTATCAAAGCTTAGTTACAGTTATATTTCTTAATCCTCACTTGCGATTTACTACATGTTGATCATCACGAATTTACACCTGGTGCCATCATTGAGTGATTATATTTCCTCAAAAAAATGTCTTACCTGGTATCGTTATTACACAAATTGAAATTTATAAATTTTTTCCATCTGACCCATCTTTCCACTTGCAGCCACTGAATGGATGAAGGGAAAGCAATCACCTCCTATCTATTCTACATCTTATCCACCAACAAAAAAAAAACACAAAGAAGCCCATTGAATGATCAGAGACATCTTTATGAATACACCCCTTTTGAGGTAAAATACAATGCACGTTTACCAAGCTCTAAAAATGAAGTACTTCTGTAATCTAACTTAACTCACTAATACTTTTGTTGTTTTGATTGCCAGCAATATCAATGGCCGCTAAAGCCAGTGCTTCCCAGCCAGCAAGCCAAAACAAAAAAAAAACTCTACATGTTTCGTTGCTATTGTCTACTACTGTTTTATAATACGTCACTCTTGACTGTGCTCATACTCCTTTTGAACCCTAATATGTAAATATTCCAATGCCAAAAAAAGAAAACAACACTATCACCTTATTAGTATCTACTCTCTAAAACCATGTTGCTTACTTTTCATCTAATCAGCTGCATGTTGCTATCATATTAATGTCTACTAAGAATATTACTGTCATTACTTTCTCATTATTATCCAACATTAACACTCTTTACCAAACAACACTTCTCGCCGAATCCAATAATAATAATAAACACCCGCGCCATTAGCGCGGGTTATCTTCTAGTTTTTATATAATAGAAGTACAACTTTCAGTCTCTGTACCAACTAGAAATGCACATAGGCATTACACTACAATCAGCTAAAAACTTAAAACAAAAAATAGCCAAAAAGCCAACAATGACAAACAAATTGTCATGCAAAGGGTAGTCTAAAAAACTACCTAGCCCCGCCTCTGGGACCAACCAGGAGATCGTCCACACGCGAACAGCAGCTGCGCAGTAAAGAGGTGATGATGGGCCAGTTTCCGTAGCAGCGCCTCTAAGAAGGGATACGACTCACATCGTCGTTGCCAGATCCAACCAACGAAGGTCAGATCATGAGTTTTCACTCCAGAACTCAAGTACCGATTCTCCAAAGCAATGCCTTCAAGAAGGTAATGCCGCTCAGGTCGACGTCGTTACCGGATCCAACCAGCGAATGTCAGATCAAGAGTTTTCACTACGGATCGAAGGTACCAGTGCTCCAAAACCACGCCACAGTATGACCTCGTCGTTGGATCCAACCAATGAAAGCCAGATTGCCAAGACGACGTTTGCAACACCCCCAACGGCCAACTGCTGCCAACACCAAAGGAAGGCGACGTCCATTGCAGCCTACGCGTCGGTCGGTTAACGACCGTCTACCAGGGAGGAGTCGAGCGCCGCACAAGCCACCACTACTGAGCCGTCATGATCTCTACCAACTACGCTAAAACTGGATCTGCACCACGCCACCTCCGTCGTCATGCCATCGACGAAACCACGCCGCCAGAAAAAACCGAGGCTTCTTCTTCTCGGTAGTAACGTCTGATCTGCATTACGCTCTCGATGTTCGTCGTCTGTCCGTCAATTAAGGCCAGATGGCGTCATATAAAACTTGTCTGGTGAGAGAATGAGCCATTCAGACTTCAGAGCATATGGCTGCGCTGGATATTGAAAGTGCAAGTCAAATGTGGGATTCCTCGCCAATAAAAAACAAGATGAATTATCAAATGAGCCATTCAGACTCCAGAGCTTATGCCTGCGATGGATATTGAAAGTGCAAGTCAAATGTGGGATTCCTCGCCAATAAAAAACAAGATGAATTATCAATTTGTGTCAAGTATATCCTTGGCTCGTTTCGTGACAAAACACAGTACTTAAATATCCCACATTGTACTAGATGGCAGAAGATCCATCAATTATTCGACACTTGACAAGTTGTCAGATCCATCAAAGCAACTTAGCAGTCTAGAAACCAGGCGAAAAGAAGGGCTAAAGAGTAGAGACAATATATCACAAACTTATTCTTAGTCCGTTTAACGCTTACGTGGAATTGGCCGCGAGGCAATAAATGGCCTAATATTCTAGCCCAGTAAATGGTCGATTTTGTTTGCGGGACACGGCCCCCAGACTCTCCAGACCATTTTTCTGTTCCAATTCGGTCCAGCTTCACTGTAAATCTACAATGTTTTCTCCTCACAGGCTCATTTTGTGCCTCAATTCAGCCCAGCTTCTTTGCAAATCTACAGCTGTCGTCGGCATTTCTTTTTCTTTGAGCCATCGGCTCATCATGTCCTGCTTATGACCAATCAGTAGTCACACGTCAACTGTTCAACGACGTGTCAGCCTCAGCCGTACTGTCATTGCATCCGTCTTAAAACGCCAGTGCTGCAGCCAACTGCGATTCCAATATTTGTCGCCATCGCTTTCTTGTCAGGTAGGCCGTAGGTATATTGTAACACCCTGTTTTCAGATTTTGAACAGTAATTTCAATCAGTCGGTTGAGTTTTTTTTATTTTAAAAGTTCAACTACAAATCTAAAAACTCAAATTCAAACCTCAGTTCAAAATCCCAATTACCTTTTTTCTCTCCAGGCTCAGCCCTTCTACCCTGCTCTTTCTCTAGCCCGGCCCAACCAGCCCATGCCATCTCCAGCGCAATGAGCACGCGCTCCAGGCACATTGCGCACGTGCCCCGCACTCTGCGCCGGCCTTGCCCAGCTCCATCCCCTGCCTCCCTTCCCCCCAGGTCCGGCTATAAGAGAAGCCCCAGTGCATTCCCCCTTGCCATTGCTCCCCCTCCCCTTTCTTCTCTGTCGCTGAGCAACGCCGAAGCCAAGCTCCCTCTCGCCGCGCCGCGCCGCCGTTCGGCCACTCCGGTGAGTCCCCCGCCGGCCAACCCCCGTCACAGCGCGCCTCCGGTGGCCCCTAAGCCTCCCACTTTTTCTCTTCTCCACCGAGCAAAGCCGGAGCGCCAAGCTCCCATTCCGCCCACGCCGCCTCGCCGTCAAGCTGCCCTCCGGTGAGCCTTCTCGCTCAGCCCACCGCATCACCCGGTGCCCCCAGCCTCCCTCTACTCTTCCCCCACCTCCACCCTTCCTCCCCGCCGCCGAGGAGCACCGCCGCCGTATCTCCTTCTTCTCCACTCTCGGTCGCTGTCGCCCCACCCTCTCCGCCACCCCAGCTTACGACCGACCGCGGCCTCCCTACCTGGCGCTGCCGTCGTCGCGCTCTTCCTTCCTCACGCTTTCTACATGGCGGCGCTGCTTGCGTCTGCACCGCCGTCGCCCTTGACCTCGCCACCGCCACGCCGTCCCTCTCGTGGCCTTGCCGCCGCTCTGCCCATGGGGTCCCCGTCCTCGTGGGGAATCCATTTCATTGTTGCCCCACCCCGCCGCCCACCTCGTCGGTCTTGCCGCCTCCCCACGCTCTCCTCCCCTGTTTACATCCTAAAGGGACAAGTCCTGTAGCCCAACATTTAATCCTCTAAATCTTGGTCCTTAGGGATATTTCTTGATTAGCTTAAAGTAAGTCGGGTAATGATTGTCAGTTAATTATCGCTGAGATTTCAATGCCACGCGGGCCCAAGGAGCAGTAATGACTAGCTTTTAATCCTATTAATCTATGTTGTCCAGCCGACAAGAGAGACCAAGGAGATGTAATGAAATGCCTTAACTCCCTAAAATCTCTGTCTAGGACTTAAGTGCTAGTTAATGCTTGGTTTAACTGCTATATTAAAAAGCTAACATTTTTTGTGTTAACTACTGCGTTAACTACTGTCTTAAGTGCCATTGGATTCTAAATAGCGAGTAGGCCCGGTGTACAGTATGCACCCGTGGACCACATGCATAGTGCATGTTGACCTCCGGTCTATGCACTGTACACATGGATCAAACCACTGTTCAATGGGCCCCTCATGTCAGCGAAAGATTTTTCGCTCTCCCTTTCATTTTTTGGTTTTTATTTCAAAACCAAACTTCGGACGTTCCGATCTCCCTCGTGTTAACTCCAATTTAAATGAAATTTGTTTCTAAATCCGTCTAAATTCAAGATCTTGCTAATGACAGAGGTTTTAGTTATTTTAGAGTTCATTTGATCTTTCTATTGTATTTATTTGTTATTTGTTGTCTGTTGTTTCTTTTTCCGGCACGACCGCCCGAGTAGAGTTCGAGAACGCGGAAGAGCCTCGGATTGATCAAGACCAGGAATACCAAGACACTCTTGCCTTAGAACCAGACGAGTCAATACTTTGATAATATTGAACCTACATTTTATGCAAATTTATATTCTTTTAAATAAAAGAAAATTGCATGTTCATTATGCAAATGTATGTCAAACCCTTAAGGTAGTTAAATACCAACTTGATAATTAAATAATTATTATACCATCCTTGACACTTGAATCACTTAATCCTTATCACCCTAGATAATTATGTGGTAACTTGCTAGCTATAGTCGTACTTAAGCACCATGTTATTCTTGCTCAAGTATCAGGGTATTTATTTACCCCAACCATCATCTTTAAAATCATAAACTTGTTTTGGGTAGCCATTATGGGTAAATGACTGGCATATTTAAGATAATGTGGTTTTCCCTTCTCAAAACCCTAATAACTTGATGTTGCCACCTCTGGGTGGATGGTATGATGGTGGTGGGTGCTGATGTCGCCCAAGAAACATTGGTATGTGAAATGTTGGGAATGTGGTATGAAATGCCCAAATAACCCTAAGGACTTAATCTTGTGATGACCTCCCAATGTAAAATAGTACAACCACAATTCTATAATGGTGTCGACCTGGCTAAATAATTTGTATCCATCAGTACGGGTTGCACTAGGTAGATGACCTGCTACGCCGTGGACCTTCGTGGTTACGGGCAGGGGTGCACGACTTATGGATCTGTGTGAGCGTAAGCCGTGAAGGCGCAAGAGGGGGTCTGGGTAAGGGTTTACACAGGTGTGGGAGCATAACTCTTCTCAGGTGAAACCTTAGCGGGTGTAACTAATGCTAGGGGATGCATTTTAAAGGCCTTGTGGCGGTCTCTCCTTGATTCACATGTCTAAGAAAACGTGTGTACATGTCAAGAAGATTGTCTCTTGTGGGTAAAGTTGTACAACCTCTGCATAGTACAAACTGTTCGAACAGCCGTGCCCACGGTCAAGGGTAGGCATGGAAACTTACAAGAGTTAGTTCTATTTATAAAACTTTGTGGGTGAGATGAAAAACTTGTTGGGCTCATCTAGCCTTAAATTTGGATTTCCCTGGGTGGATGTACCCCAGTGATGTTAATAAGGTGGATGTAACCTCAATTAAAATTAAGCATAAGGTGGAGGTAACCTCTGCTGTTATAAATATTGCACAATTAATCTCTTTAAGAAAATGTGATTTGGTCCAATTGCTAAGTGATAAGAATTTCTATGTACAATAATTGAAAATGTCGCTTTAGCAAATAAAAGAACTTGAGCCATCCTTGATAAAGCCTTGCATTTATCAATATTGCATTGTGTATTGGCTCACGAGCACGGAAGTTGTGCTCACTCTCGCTCTCCCTAAAACCCTTTAGAGCCCGTGGATCAAGGTCATTGTGCATACTACGAGGATCCAGATGTTGAAGGCCAGAGAGCTGATGAAGAGTAGTTTAGTCTATAGTGGTTCTAGTCTTGCCCTGGTCTAGCTGACTCCGTTGGTACTCGTGTACTACCAATATTACCCAAGCCTTTGGATAATATCGGTCGTACATTGGTTTCCCCAGTCGCTTGTCTATGGAAAGATGTGCTCTACCTCTTTTGCTTCCGCTGTCGCTTCCGCTTTTATGTATTGTAATCATTTGGCCTTGTTCGGCCCTACTATAAAACTTGACCCGATGCGGTCTATGTAAACTCTGATATTGTTTAATTAATGCATAGTTTGGTCTACGTTATGTATGAAATGATTCAGTGATGTATTCTGCGAGCGCTATCTACTGATCCAGGGAATAGCGCAGTATTGTTCACAAAGGATACTAGATTATGAAATCTGGGTTTGACAGAGCTGGTATCAGAGCATACGACTGTAGGAGCCTTAGTTATACTGGTCGAGCCTAAGGACTTGAGTCTTATTTTCAAAAACTAAGAAAAGCTTTTGCCTAAATATAGCATACTTATTGCTCTTACTCATCACTCTTAGCTCTTTACTTATATACTCTTCACTTGAGTTTGTACCTTGTTGCTAACTCACTCTTGTTGTCAAAACTGTAGATGGCCGGTGCTTCATCTGATGCCCCGTGGGATTTCCTTGTAACATCCCAAATGTATAATTAGGGTTAATCAAGTATAATTATATGTGTAGAAATTAAAACTTTTTCTCACATCCTGAAAAACCCTAAAATCTCATGTGATTTTTGTCCAAGAGTTGTGTAATCCAAAAACACAAAGCTCTTGTTGACCAAAAATCAAACTCATTTTCCAATTATCTTAAATCTTGTACCAAACATTTGGAATATATTTTCCTTGGTCCCAAAAACTGATATGGGACCCTTACGAAAAATATCATGAGTTATAACACTTGTTGATAATTTTTGGAGGCAAAACAATCCTTTAAACAACCTTCATGAATTTCCTGAGAAAAATGCATTGCATAATAACCTCTGGAAATTTTATGCAAGTTGATCTCGTGTCAGCAAGCTCGAGTTAAAATTCCATCAAATTTGGAGTTAATTTGCTATCTCAAATAATTCTGCTAAGTTTCAGCTTGTTAAAAACTAAATTTTAAAGCCTACATTTGTTCCTTGGGCTAGCCATGTTCAAGTTGGTCCAGCCCAACCATGTCTGCACCTCGTGAGACCTCATCTCCACTTGATCGGTCGCGGTGTTGGATTTACATCCAACACCACGACCTCCTCATGATCAACACCGCGAGGACCTCCCACCTCATGAGGTCATTGCCGTTGGATCGGTGATCCATGGTCATGACCTCCCACATGTTAAACCTCAAAGACCTCCTCGAGTTTGTTAAACCATCGCAGCGAGGTCATCCCCATTTGTTGAGGTCGTGGCCGTTGGATCAAATCCAACACCACGACCTCCTCCTCAACATACTCGATCGGTCTTCCCACCTCGTGAGGTCATAACCCTTGGATCCAAGATCCATGGCCTGACCTCCTCCTCTCAACCTAAACTAAACAAACCTCCCACCTAACCTAGGTCGTAGCCATTGGATCAAATCCAACGACTCACGACCTCCTGCGATATCAAGCACTCACAACCTCCCCATCTTTTGTTGTGCACCGTTAGATTAAAATCTACGGTCCACGACCTCCTTTGTCTTATCGCATCAAACCTCCCCAACAAGACGTGAGATCGTAGCCCTTAGATCTAAATCTAAAGGCCATGACCTCCCTTGTGCGTTCTGCGAGCTCAGACCTCCACCTCTTTTAATCGAACCCTTAGATCTAAATCTAACGGTCTGACCTCCCTTGCTGTTGCGCATCATATCGGACCTCCCATCAGTCGGTGCCCTTGGATTTAAATCCAAAGGCCATGACCTCCCCTCATGTCTTTTTGATCGCGTGCGATTAAGTCCTCACCGGAGGTCCGCACTGTTGGATGGAGATCCAACGCTTTGGACCTCTGTCCCTTTTCCTCACGTGCGTTTTCGCGATTAAAAAATCGGAGGCCACGACCTCCCCATCCTTGATCGTGTGGTGGGACCTCCTCCCACCACTTAAAACATCTTGGTTCAAAAACCACATCGGAGGGCAGGACCTCCTGTGGGCTTATCCAACGGTCAAAATGACCTCCTGTTCTTCTCCTTCCTTGGTCACGCGTGCGTGCCACTCGAGCAAGTGAATTAATGCCCACTGTCCCATGTGTACCTTATAACAACTCTTTCTTGACCGCATTAAATGCGGTCGGCCTTCCGCCTTCTCTCTGTCCCACGCAGACTGTCACCATGTCGGCCTCGTGTCTTGTCCAAACCCTAGACCGAGCCATGGGCTAAGCTCACCATGAGCTTAACCCCACTCGTGTGCTGCTTCTCCCAAAGTATAAAACCCCATTGGGTTCCTCCTTAGCTTCTTTAGCACACTTCTAAGCTCTAAGCTTGCACGTGTGATTTGAGCTTTCCTCTCCTCCCTCTTGGCCGCCATTGTTGAGAAGCTTGAAGCTCCTCGGTGGACAAGGGTCCTGGAGTTTTCCTCCTTTTCTCCTTGCTTCCATTTGTGCCCTACCCTCTGGGACCAAGGCCTAACTTGATATTGTTGGGCATTTGCGAGAGGGGACAAAGTGGAGCTTGAAGTTGAAGCTTTGGCCGTGGAGCACCCTTCCTCCCGGCCGGGTCCTCCTTCCTCGACCTCCTCGGCACCTTAGGACCTCCGGTACTCCGATAGTCCTTTAGTTCTTGGCACCCGCTGAATGCATGTCGCGGAGCTTTAGTTTTGGCACACGCTTGATTGTCGCGCGGAGCTTCCCTTTTGCATTTTGGTTTCTGCCGTGTGCTTGTCTTCGTTGTCCTCTCCGGCTCGCCAGCGTTCAAGGCCGTTGCCGCCATTGAGAGGAGGTCCTTTGGAGTGCGCATGGTTATTGCGGACCAACGGTACCATTGATCTCGCCGGCGAGGTCTACATCGCCGCGATGACCACGTCTTCTTTCGGGTTTTGTCGGACACAGCGGCAGCGTCGTTGTCGTTTTAGGACAGAAATCCTCCATGTTTAATCGCTAATCATGTGTTCCAATCATTGTAATCATTGGATGTCTTAACTGCCTTAAATCCACCCTTTAATGTGCGCATTTAAGACCTCCCGCACGCGCGGACCTCCTTGATGTCCAGCGCGCATTTATTCATGTCCAGCGCGTCTTGCGAGTTAAAGCGCTGTGCAGGGCGTCCGGACCTCCTCCGAGGAGATCTGGAGCGTCCAAGACCTCCCCTCGCGCAATCGTGGCCGTCGAGACCTCCACGGAGGTGCAGTGGCGTTAGGACCTCCCTTAGACCTCCCCTAGGTTGTCTCAGCCGTTCATGACCTCCCCGGGTAGATCTTGACCGTCAAGGTCCTCCCTCGGACGATCTGAACCATCGAGGACCTCCCTTGGAACATCTGGACCGTCCAGGACCTCCCCTGTGAGGTCTTGACGATGCAGATCTTCCTTGGGGAGATCTTGATAGTTTAGATCTTCCTTTGGAAGATCTCACCGTTGAGGACCTCCCCTTTAGATCTGGTCCGTTCCGGACCTCCTTTCCATGTTGTGGTCCGTTGGATTTGCATCTCGGCCCGACCTCCCTCACCTCGCGCATGTGCGTTGCTAGGAGGTCAGGACCTCTGGACCTCCTGAGCGCGTGTGCGTTGTTCACCTGGGAGGTCTGAGCCGTTAGATTTAAGATCTGTGGCTCACGTCCTCCCATACCCTTGTGAGTTTTAGAAATTCCAGTGAGGTCTTAGTTAAACTGAAATAAGGTATAAACTTTAGAATTTCATATCTTCTTCGTTTTGAATCCTTTTGAGGTCATTCAAATTGTGTTAGCTCTGTCTTGAACTTGACTTTAATCCAAAAATGATTGTAAGTTGAGTTCAGCTCGAGAGCACAGTTTGCCATTAGATTTTAAAACCAACTTTAAAATGTGCGCTTAAATCAATGCTTAACTTGTAAAATACATAACTAATGCTCTATAGACTATTTTTGGGTGAGACCAACTTTGTTGGTTTCCTCTCTTAGTGAACTCACTGTGAAAATTAGTTTTGAGCTTGTTGCTGTTATAAAAATGAGGACTTGTGCATTATAATTTTGTTCAAGTTCTTGTTTTTGAAAATTTGTAGAGAGTGCATAATAGCTCCAAATGAGATGAACTCAATTGTGTTATTCATCTCATGAGGTGCTGGTTTTACAGTAAAATTTCAGCTTCACTTCTATTCTAGAAAATTTTGTGATGAACAGTAGCATATTTCTAATTAATAGGCTGAGCAGAATTGATTTCATCATATCTTTTGCATTGAGAATCCAAATCAATTGGTTCTTGTTGCTAAATTCATGATAAATCATTGTCTTGCTGCTGTAAAATTTTCATGGCTTTTGGAGTTCGTTTGTTGTGCGTCTTTTTGGTTTTTAAATCGTTCTTATCGGTTCTTTCTCGCTTTTCCGTTAGGTTTCGACATTTGTGGTGATCCCGAGAGCGACCCTCTGCCACAACTTGGCCCACAGCAAGGCAAGCAGTTTGACCATTTCCATCATTGTCCCATTACTTTAAAGCTTAATACTTTGTTTTACTTCTATGTATGCATGCTACTTTGTGTTAAATGTCGTTAGTAATCCTATAGTCGCATAATCTGTAGGAATTCTTTACCCTCTACTACCATGAGCCTAGGTTATTTGCTGTGGTGGGAGCTCGTTGGATGAGCTCTTATCGCTTAGTAGTTTCGATGTAAATTGCTTAGACATGCTTAGTTATCGGTAGAAATGGGCGATCATCGACTTAGTCGATGGTCTTGATCACTCAAAAATGATTATTACTCCTATATGTCCAGCACTTGTGCTTTGATTAATTTGTAAAATGAAAAACTGAAAATAAAAGATTGATTTAGACTTGGGCATATTGGATGGATGGTGCGGTTTTTGGATGTGGTGGTATGCAGGGTCCCTAAGGACCGAGTACTTGGGTCACTAAGCCAGCGATTTGGCGTACTAACCACACGAGGGCATATGGAACCCTCTTGACTAAGTACTCTAGGAGGTGTTAATTATGAGCGAGCTCGGTTGGTGTGTTTTAAAACAAATGTATATGTATAGTGTGGGAGGGAGCATTAGCTTAGGGAAGGTTGTGATGTCTCCTCCTCCCGTGGGTTGTGCAGCTCGTAATTAGCATTCATCCTTTGGAAAGGTCTCGTAGGACTTAGCCGTGCGGCACACCTTCGGAAGTGTGCGTAAAGGAAAAGGCGATCGGCGTGTGGATGCAGTGGTACACCTGCAGGGATAAAACTATTGAATAGCCTCGTCCTAGGTTATGGACATGCTTGGTAAGGTCGTTCAAGACTAGACTACAACCTTTAATTAAAACTTGACATGGTTGGTATGAGCAGGGAGTTCATGCTATTGTTGTGGTGACTTGGGTTAGTCACTTCGAGGATTGTTCTTGTTGTTGTTACTATGTTATTATCCGTTGTTACTTCAACATTTAAAAATGCTTTGCCAAATTGCCTTCAATCTATTATGTTATTGCAAATAAATGTTGCTTTATGCTAAAATGAGTCCAAAGCCTCATCCACTTAAATAAAGCTTGCATGTAGCTATTTATAGTTCTGTTATCTCACACGTAAGTCTTGCGGAGTACTTTATGTACTCATCGCGTGGTTGTGGCAATTTTGTGGCTTTTGTGCGAGAGGAAGAAGGAGAGCTCCAAGAGCCTCTCTTTTGTGCTACGTGTTGCGATTTCTTGACGACTAGCTTGGCGGTCGGTCGAGATGCCTAGGGGTTAAGGCACCTTGATTGGCTTTGTGTTATAGCCATCTTTATGGCACTTTTGCTTCATTGTTATCTTTGTAGATTTATTGCTATTTGGCCTAAGGGCCTCTCTTTTGTAATATCTATTCCATAATAATGTTAACCACGGTTTGTTGCTTATGTTCTATGTGTTGTATGGAATTGATACATTCTTTTGTTGTGAGGTATGTATCTTGCATTCAGGAAGTATACATCTCTCGAGACCGGTTTATTTGGTTGATAATACTAGGGTCAATCGGATGACTAAGTATTATGAGCCTAATAAGCGTCGAGAATCTCTAAAGTTGGTATCGAGCCATCTTGACCGTAATAACGTAAGCTTGGTAGATCCTTAGGATATTTTGAAAACCTATTTTCAAAGCATCAAATGAGTTTTGAAAGCTTAGGTAAATTCTCGGATTTTATTCCTTACCTATCTTAGCTTTCTCTTCTCATCCCACTCTAATTTGAGTTTTAAAGGTTGTTTTCCTCTCTTCCCTTCTACAAAATAGTTGTTGTCGATTAACCTTTGGGTTTTGGGAGAACCAATGAGATTGGCAAATTGAAGTGTGAGCTGCCCACTACAAGGTTTTGAAGTTACGAGTCGGTGATTCGACAAGGAGCTTGGATCTGAAACACAGACAGCAAGCATCAAATTTCGGACAGCGGTCTCAAAGGTTTCTAATTAGGATAGATAATGAGAGGTTAATCAACTAAAACTTGTGGGATTAAAAGGGTAAGATGTGATACTAGTTAGCTAAGTATCTAACACTTATTTCGCTGATTTAACCTTGCTCTTTAGTAGCATTAGCTCTCACCCTACAAGCTGATTGTTAATCTTCTCGACCAATTACTCGTTCATTCAATACGGGTTAGTTGAGTTGAGAAGTTGAGCCTTATGTTTGGTGTTTCTTGGCTGTTTGTAGAGTCTTTTAGAAGCTTTTTAAAGTTTAAATACTGCTGTTTTGGCTTTCGTTTGGGGTGATATTCCATTCCCTAGTCGATCGCTTTTGCTTTCTTTAAGGCTTTGTTTTTGGGTCTAGTTGCTAACCAAATTTCATTGTATACAGGATGGCGGGCCTTTTCGTAGCGGCCAAGGCGATCACTGGTCCGGACGAGGAGCTTCCTCCTCCTCCGACCATGGCCGAGATTCTTCTTGAGATCGGCGCAACCGCGGATGGCCGGAGAGTTCTCTTGGGCGTCATCGCGCATAACCTGCTTACACTTACGGAGCTTGAGGATGCGGGCAAGGAAGCCCATCGGCCGCGTGGAGGACTCGCGGAGTTTCTTCGTACTCAGCCCCTACCTTTTCGGTCAGAGGACCCTTTGGATCGCGGACGATTGGCCGTCTTGTGGGCGTAAGCCGCATCATGCAGCCGAGAGCACGAGAAGGCGCTGATCGCATCGCACCGGTGGAGGTGCAGCCTTGTCATGGTGGGAGAGCTTTCTCGCCATGCACCCATGAACCACACTTGTCTCTTGGGAGGAGTTTCGTACTACCTTCCGTCGGGCTCACATCCCTGCCGGCTTGATGGAGATCAAGAAGCAGGAGTTTCTTGCGCTCAAGCAAGGGTGTAGCTTCGATCATGGAGTATGTCTCTGAGTTCAACCATCTAGCTCGTTATGCTCCGGAGGATGTAGCCTTGATATGGCTAAGCGAGGCCAAGTTCGGCGTGGCTTATGCGAGGAGTGAAGGACAAGCTATCCATTGTCGACTTTCTGATTTTCAGACCTTGGTCGACAAGGCCATCGTCGTGAGCATGCGGCTCGAGCTTATGGACTCCATAGCGCAAGTGGGAGGCCCATAAGTCATCGAGGCGATTCTTCCGTCCCGCTTGAGGCGATCTCGAGGTACCACTCTCACTCTTGGCGCCCGAGATCACACCTTGTTCCTCGTCCTTCGCAGCCGTGTCTCGATCCGTGCACTGCGAGTCGTGACGGCCCCGCAAACCCGTGCCGGGTCACATGTTTCTCATGCAACGGAAGGGGCATTATGCGAACCAATGCCCTAAGAAGGCGAGGCGACCCCTCGTCCTAATGGAGGGCGTGGGCGAGAAGGTGGTGCGGCTTCGGGACGGAAGATCGTCCGGCTACCCAAGGCGTGGGTAGTGGTCGCGTCAACGTCATCACCACGAGAGGAGGCTCGGGAGGCACCCGGCGTCGTGCTAGGTACACTTTACGTTAACTCTCATCCGCTCTTTGTTTTGTTTGATTCAGGAGCATCTCATTCCTTTGTTTACGAGTCTTTTCTTTGCTATCGGAGAGCTTCTTTTCTCTCCATTGTCGGTCCTGCTACTCATTCGCTCTCTGGTTCGGAGTTGAGGCGAATCGAGTGTAGGATGTCCTATCGAGATCGGCGTAGGTTTCTTAGCAAACCTTATCCTTCTCCATTCAATGAGTCTTGATGTGATACTTGGCATGGATTGGTTGTCGGCACATGGGGCAAATCGATTCGCCGAGAAGCTCATCTCTCTATCTAGTCCCTCGTGGCGGGTTAAGCTTTTCAAGTCGCTAGATCCGCATCTCTTGGCGCTTGAAGCAAAGCCGCTCTAGATATTAGCGAAGTCCCAACAGTTTGTGACTTTGTTGATGTCTTTCCGCGATCTTCGGGGATGCCACCGTTCGAGACCTCGAATTTGTCATTGAGTTGGCTCTGGTACGCCCCTATCTCAAAGAGGCCTTATCGGATGCCACCGAGCGAGTTGGTAGAATTGAAGAAGCGATTAAGTGAGCTGCAAGAGAAGGGTTTCATCGCCTAGCTCATCTCCTTGGGGTTGTCCAAAAATCTTCGTAAAGAAGAAGGGCGGTACTTTACGCATGTCGTCGATTATCGCCCACTTAATGAAGTAATGATGAAGAATAAGTATCCATTGCCCGCATCGGCGATCTCTTGATCAATTGACTGGAGCTCGAGTTTTCTCCAAGATTGATTTGAGAGTGGGATATCATCGAGTTCGGATTCGACTGAGGATATTCCAAAACGGCGTTCTCTACTCGCTTCTGCTTGCGAGTACACTATCATGTCGTTAAACAACCAATGCTCTGCCTTGTTCATGAACCTCATGAATTCGGTATTCATGGAGTATTTGGATAAGTTTGTCGTGGTCTTCATCGATGATATTCTTATCTATTCCAAGAACGATGAGGATCATGCCGAGCATCTGAAGCTTGTGTTAGGCAAGCTACGTGAGCAGGCGGTTTGTCTGTGAAGTTCAGCAAGTGTGCGTTACGGTTGAAGGAAGTGGCTTTCTTAGGCCATATTCTTTCAGCGGGGCGTGGTGTTGATCTAGCAAGGTCACCGATGTTACGTCATGGAGTCCGCCCGCCGGTCACCGAAGTGTGGAGTTTTCTTGGTTTAGCGGGATATTATCGCCGCTTTATCGAGAACTTCTCCAAGATCGCGGCCGATGACGGAGTTGCTCAAGAAGGACAAGAAGTTCTTGTGGTGCGATGCTTGCATGGCAAGTTTCCATATACTCAAGCGTTTGACCACCGCTCTGTTCTTGTTCTTCACGATATCCATCGCAGCTTCGATATCTTTTGCGATGCTTCTCGTCGAGGCCTCGGTTGTGTCCTTATGCAAGAAGGCAAGGTAGTGGCCTATGCATCAAGGCAATTGAGACCTCATGAACTCAACTACCCTACTCATGATTTGGAGTTGGTCTGCTGTGATTCATGCACTTAAGATTTGGCGACATTACCTAATCGGTGTCGTTGTGAAGTGTATTCGGATCACAAAAGCCTCAAGTACTTGTTCACCCAACCTGACTGAACCTCGGGCAAAGGAGATGGTTGGAGTTGATCAAGGATTATGATATGGGTATTCACTACCATCGGGCAAGGCTAATGTCGTTCTTGATGCGCTTAATCATAAAGCGCATTGTAATGCCTTAGTGCTCAAGGAGCATTCACCCTCTCTTCTCGAGGCATTCCAGCGTCTCAACTTGGAGATAGTTGAGCATGGATCTCTCGCTGCCATGGTTGTGCAACCAACCTTGGTGGATCGGATCAAGTCCGCCCGGTGATCGGATGTTGGGTGAGCCACATTAAGGCAAATGTCAAGAACGGAGCGACCAAGTGCTTCTCGAGGATGAGCATGGTGTCGTGAGGTTGAACAACGCCTTAATGGTTCCAAAGGACATGGAGTTGCGAATTTAATCCTCCATGAAGCCCATGATTCGCCTTTATCCATTCATCCGGGGCCACAAAGATGTATCAAGATCTCCGCCAGAGATTTTGGTGGACCCGAATGAAGAGGAGATCGCGAAGTTCGTTCTTAGAGTGCGGCGTGTGTCGTCGTGTCAAGGCGAACATCGGCGTCTGCTTGGGCGCTTGACCTTTGCCAATTCTGAGTGGAAGTGGGATTCGATCGGAATGGATTTTATCACGGTCTACCCGTCCCGAAGAAGAATGATGCCATTTGGGTGCGTCATCGATCGATTGACTAAGGTGGCACATTTCCTTCCGTCAAGGCGAACTTGGTAGGTCTTTTGGCGGAACTCTATATCGCCCGCATCGTGAGTTTGCGGTGTGCGAAAACGATTGTGTCGGATCGTGGATCCCTTTTCACGTCTCGTTTTGGCATAGCTTGCAAGAGGCTATGGGCACTCGTCTTGCTTTCGGACGGCATATCACCCTCAAGCGATGGTCGGGCCGAGAGGTCAACCAAGTTTTGGAAGACATGCTTCGTGCTTGTGTCCTTTCATATGGGAAGCATTGGGAGAAATGCTTGCCATTCGCGAAGTTTTCTTATAACAACGACTTTCGAGCCGGTCTCGGCATGGCACCATTTGAGGCCTTATCACGGAAGAAAGTGTAGGACCCGTTGAACTGGTCGAGACGGTGAGAGACCTCTCTTTGGCGGACTCAATCAATGAGGCCGGCGCCAAGTCCGGCTTATTCGTGGCGTTTGCGCGCAGCTCAATCGAGCAAAAGAGCTATGCGGATCGCCGTCGGCGTGAGTTACGTTTTGAGCCTAATGACTTTGTTTATCTCAAAGTCTCTCCTTTGAAGGGCCATCAACGTTTGGCGTCAAGGGCAAGTTGGCTCCTCGATATGTCGGTCCCTACCGCGTTATCGAGAAGAAGGAAGCTATTGCCTATAAGTTGGAGTTACCGGCTGCACTAGAGGGGTACATGATGTTTTCCATGTGTCCCGGCTTAAGAAGTGCCTCCGTGTTCCAAGCGAGGAAGCTCCGTTGGAAACCCTCGATGTCGAGAAGATTTGACCTATCGCGAGCACCACATTCGCGTGCTCGATGAGTTTGAGCGAAGGACAAGGAATAAGACCATCAAGTTCCTTAAAGTTCGGTGGTCAAACCATTAGAGGATGAGGCTACTTGGGAAAGAGAAGATCGTCTGCGTGCGGACTATCCATCTTTCTTTCTGAGTGAGCCAAATCTCGGGACGAGATTTACTGTAAGGGGGAGATTTTGTAACATCCCAAATGTATAATTAGGGTTAATCAAGTATAATTATATGTGTAGAAATTAAAACTTTTTCTCACATCTTGAAAAACCCTAAAATCTCATGTGATTTTTGTCCAAGAGTTGTGTAATCCAAAAACACAAAGCTCTTGTTGACCAAAAATCAAACTCATTTTCAATTATCTTAAATCTTGTACCAAACATTTGGAATATATTTTCCTTGGTCCCAAAAACTGATATGGGACCCCTTCTGAAAAATATCATGAGTTATAACACTTGTTGATAATTTTTGGAGGCAAAACAATCCTTTAAACAACCTTCATGAATTTCCTGAGAAAAATGCATTGCATAATAACCTCTGGAAATTTTATGCAAGATTGATCTCGTGTCAGCAAGCTCAGTTAAAATTCCATCAAATTTGGAGTTCATTTGCTATCTCAAATAATTCTGCTAAGTTTCATTTGTTAAAAACTAAATTTTAAAGCCTACCTTTGTTCCTTGGGCTAGCCATGTTCAAGTTGGTCCAGCCCAACCATGTCTGCACCTCGTGAGACCTCATCTCCACTTGATCGGTCGCGATCGTTGGATTTACATCCATGACCCACGACCTCCTCATGATCAACACCGCGAGGACCTCCCACCTCATGAGGTCATTGCCGTTGGATCGGTGATCCATGGTCATGACCTCCCACATGTGTTAAACCTCAAAGACCTCCTCATTTGTTAAACCATCGCAATGAGGTCATCCCACCTTGTTGAGGTCGTGGCCGTTGGATCAAATCCAACACCCGACCTCCTCCTCAACATACTCGATCGGTCTTCCCACCTCGTGAGGTCATAGCCCTTGGATCCAAGATCCATGGCCTGACCTCCTCCTCTCAACCTAAACTAAACAAACCTCCCACCTAACCTAGGTCGTAGCCATTGGATCAAATCCAACGACTCACGACCTCCTGCGATATCAAGCACTCACAACCTCCCCATCTTTTGTTGTGCACCGTTAGATTAAAATCTCGGTCACGACCTCCTTTGTCTTATGCATCAAACCTCCCGGCAACAAGCGTGAGATCGTAGCCCTTAGATCTAAATCTAAAGGCCATGACCTCCCTTGTGCGTTCTTGAGCTCAGGACCTCCACCTCTTTTGATCGGAACCCTTAGATCTAAATCTAACGGTCCTGACCTCCCTTGCCTGTTGCGCATCATATCGGACCTCCCCATCAGGTCAGTGCCCTTGGATTTAAATCCAAAGGCCATGACCTCCCCTCATGTCTTTTGATCGCGCAGTTAAGTCCTCACTGGAGGTCCGCACGTTGGATGGAGATCAACGCTTTGGACCTCTGTCCCTTTTCCTCACGTGCGTTTTAGCGATTAAGAAATCGGAGGGCCACGACCTCCCATCCTTGATCGTGTGGCTGGACCTCCTCCCGGCCACTTAAAACATAACGGTTCAAAAACCACATCGGAGGCGGGACCTCCCGTGGGCTTATCCGGCGGTCAAAATGACCTCCTGTTCTTCTCCTTCCTTGGTCGCGCGTGCGTAACCACGAAACAAAATGAATTAATGCCCACTTTGTCCCTTTGTGTACCTTATAACAACTCTTTCTTGACCAAGCATTAAATGCAGTCGACCTTCCGCCTCTTCTGTCCACGAGACTGTCACCATGTCGGCCTCGTGTCTTGTCCAAACCCTAGACCGAGCCATGGGCTAAGCTCACCATGAGCTTAACCCCACTCGTGTGCTGCTTCTCCCAAAGTATAAAACCCCATTGGGTTCCTCCCTTAGCTTCTTTGGCACACTTCTAAGCTCTAAGCTTGCACGTGTCATTTGAGCTTTCCTCTCCTCCCTCTTGGCGCCATTGTTGAGAAGCTTGAAGCTCCTCGGTGGACAAGGGTCCCTAGAGTTTTTCCTCCTGTTCTCCTTGCTTCCATTTGTGCCCTACCCTCTGGGACCAAGGCCTAACTTGATATTGTTGGGCATTTGCAGAGGGGGACAAAGTGGAGCTTGAAGTTGAAGCTTTGGCCGTGGAGCACCCTTCCTCCCCGGCACCGGTCCTCCCTTCCTCGACCTCCTCAGCACCTTAGGACCTCCAGGTACTCCCTGATAGTCCTTTAGTTGCTGGCACCCGCTTGAATGCATGTCACGGAGCTTTAGTTTTGGCACACGCTTGATTGTCGCGCGGAGCTTCCCTTTTGCATTTTGGTTTCTGCCGTGTGCTTGTCTTCGTTGTCCTCTCGGCTCACTTGGCGTTCAAGGCCGTCGCCGCCATTGAGAGGAGGTCCTTTGGGTGCGCATGGTTATTGCGGACCCAATGGTACCATTGGATCTCGCCGGCGAGGTCTACATCGCCGGCGATGACCACGTCTTCTTTCGGGTTTTGTCGGACAACAGGCAGCGGCGTTGTCGTTTTAGGACAGAAATCCTCCATGTTTAATGCGCTAATCATGTGTTCCAATCATTGTAATCATTGGATGTCTTAACTGCCTTAAATCCACCCTTTAATGTGCGCATTTAAGACCTCCCGCACGCGCGGACCTCCTTGATGTCCAGCGCGCATTTATTCATGTCCAGCGGCGTCTTGCGAGTTAAAGCGCTGGTGCAGGGCGTCCGGACCTCCTCAGGAGATCTGGAGCGTCCAAGACCTCCCCTCGCGCAATCGTGGCCGTCCAGACCTCCACGGAGGTGCATGGCGTTAGGACCTCCTTAGACCTCCCTAAGTTGTCTCGGTAGTTCATGACCTCCCGGGGTAGATCTTGACCGTCAAGGTCCTCCCTCGACGATCTGAACCATCGAGGACCTCCTTGGAACATCTGGACCGTCCGGGACCTCCCTGTGAGGTCTTGGCGATGCTGAGATCTTCCTTGGGGAGATCTTGATAGTTTAGATCTTCCTTTGGAAGATCTCACCGTTGAGGACCTCCCTTTAGATCTGGTCCGTTCCGGACCTCCTTTCTGTGTTGTGGTCCGTTGGATTTGCATCTCTGACGGCCCCGACCTCCCTCACCTCGCGCATGTGCGTTGCTAGGAGGTCCAGGACCTCTGGACCTCTGGCGCGTGTCGTTGTTCACTGGGAGGTCTGAGCCGTTAGATTTAAGATCTGTGGCTCACGTCCTCCCATACCCTTGTGAGTTTTAGAAATTCGGTGAGGTCTTAGTTAAACCTGAAATAAGGTATAAACTTTAGAATTTCATATCTTCTTCGTTTGAATCCTTTTGAGGTCATTCAAATTGTGTTAGCTCTGTCTTGAACTTGACTTTAATCCAAAAATGATTGTAAGTTGAGTTCAGCTCCAGAGCACAGTTTGCCATTAGATTTTAAAACCAACTTTAAAATGTGCGCTTAAATCAATGCTTAACTTGTAAAATACATAACTAATGCTCTATAGACTATTTTTGGGTGAGACCAACTTTGTTGGTTTCCTCTCTTAGTGAACTCACTGTGAAAATTAGTTTTGAGCTTGTTGCTGTTATAAAAATGAGGACTTGTGCATTATAATTTTGTTCAAGTTCTTGTTTTTGAAAATTTGTAGAGAGTGCATAATAGCTCCAAATGAGATGAACTCAATTGTGTTATTCATCTCATGAGGTGCTGGTTTTACAGTAAAAATTTCAGCTTCACTTCTATTCTAGAAAATTTTGCGATGAACAGTAGCATATTTCTAATTAATAGGCTGAGCAGAATTGATTTCATCATATCTTTTGCATTGAGAATCCAAATCAATTGGTTCTTGTTGCTAAATTCATGATAAATCATTGTCTTGCTGCTGTAAAATTTTCATGGCTTTTGGAGTTCGTTTGTTGTGCGTCTTTTGGTTTTTAAATCGTTCTTATCGGTTCTTTCTCGCTTTTCCGTTAGGTTTCGACATTTGTGGTGATCCCGAGAGCGACCCTCTGCCACAACTTGGCCCACAACAAGGCAAGCAGTTTGACCATTTCCATCATTGTCCCATTACTTTAAAGCTTAATACTTTGTTTTACTTCTATGTATGCATGCTACTTTGTGTTAAATGTCGTTAGTAATCCTATAGTCGCATAATCTGTAGGAATTCTTTACCCTCTACTACCATGAGCCTAGGTTATTTGCTGTGGTGGGAGCTCGTTGGATGAGCTCTTATCGCTTAGTAGTTTCGATGTAAATTGCTTAGACATGCTTAGTTATCGGTAGAAATGGGCGATCATCGACTTAGTCGATGGTCTTGATCACTCAAAAATGATTATTACTCCTATATGTCCAGCACTTGTGCTTTGATTAATTTGTAAAATGAAAAACTGAAAATAAAAGATTGATTTAGACTTGGGCATATTGGATGGATGGTGCGGTTTTTGGATGTGGTGGTATGCAGGGTCCCTAAGGACCGAGTACTTGGGTCACTAAGCCCAGCGATTTGGCGTACTAACCACGCGAGGGCATATGGAACCCCTCTTGACTAAGTACTCTAGGAGGTGTTAATTATGAGCGAGCTCGGTTGGTGTGTTTTAAAACAAATGTATATGTATAGTGTGGGAGGGAGCATTAGCTTAGGGAAGGTTGTGATGTCTCCTCCTCCCGTGGGTTGTGCAGCTCGTAATTAGCATTCATCCTTTGGAAAGGTCTCGTAGGACTTAGCCGTGCCAAAGACACCTTGGAAGTGTGCGTAAAGGAAAGGCGATCGGCGTGTGGGTGCAGTGGTACACCTGCGCAGGATAAAACTATTGAATAGCCTCGTCCTAGGTTATGGACATGCTTGGTAAGGTCGTTCAAGACTAGACTACAACCTTTAATTAAAACTTGACATGGTTGGTATGAGCGGGAGTTCATGCTATTGTTGTGGTGACTTGGGTTAGTCACTTCGAGATTGTTCTTGTTGTTGTTACTATGTTATTATCCGTTGTTACTTCAACATTTAAAAATGCTTTGCCAAATTGCCTTCAATCTATTATGTTATTGCAAATAAATGTTGCTTTATGCTAAAATGAGTCCAAAGCCTCATCCACTTAAATAAAGCTTGCATGTAGCTATTTATAGTTCTGTTATCTCACACGTAAGTCTTGCGGAGTACTTTATGTACTCATCGCGTGGTTGTGGCAATTTTGTGGCTTTTGTGCAGAGGAAGAAGGAGAGCTCCAAGAGCCTCTCTTTTGTGCTACGTGTTGCGATTTCTTGACGACTAGCTTGGCGGTCGGTCGAGATGCCTAGGGTTAAGGCACACCGATTGGCTTTGTGTTATAGCCATCTTTATGGCACTTTTGCTTCTCTTTGTTATCTTTGTAGATTTATTGCTATTTGGCCTAAGGGCCTCTCTTTTGTAATATCTATTCCATATTAATGTTAACTTCGGTTTGTTGCTTATGTTCTATGTGTTGTATGGAATTGATACATTCTTTTGTCGTGAGGTATGTATCTTGCATTCAGGAAGTATACATCTCTCGAGACCGGGTTTATTTGGTTGATAATACTAGGGTCAATCGGATGACTAAGTATTATGAGCCTAATAAACGTCGGGGTCTCACATTCCTCACCCATGAAGAGGACTTCAGAGAGTTCGCGGATATCCTCCGCCAGCTCATGTAATACCTGGGCTACCATCGCCAGCCTATATTAAGAGGCCGGAAGACTCAGATCCTGGACCGTGAGTCATGGATGATGGAGGTGTACCTCTACGCGAGGGTTGGAGAATTCATCCCCCACACCTTCAAAGCCGAACTCCCCAGGAGCTACTGTTCTGATGCAGTTTAGGACGCAGCACGCTTTGCCTCCACCCGGTTGTGCCAAATGCACGAGGATCTTCTGCTGAGATCACCCTTCTGCTTCTACCCATCTCTCCAGGAGGGAGAGCACTACCTAGAGATCTTTGTTATCAGAGACGATGACCCCCGCCTGAGCCACCAGGTGCAACTCACGCAGGCGATGACAGCTTCCCTCACTGACGCCGTGGACAAGATTGGACAGCTCCGGACGCTCCTCACTTCCATCTACGACCACTTTGACACCCTCTGCAACCGACTGATCAGGTGTGATGCAGCCCGCTTTGCTGTGGAGCATGAGAGGGATGCCGCTGTTGCAGAATTAGCACGCATCACAGCAGCCGTTCCTACTCTAGCTCCTACTACGCCCGCTGTCATCCCCAGCAACCCGGCGCCTACTCAACCACTTCGACTCGGAGGACCCTGCACCAAGCTCATGGCACGCAAGAGAGTGCGACGCCAGCCACTGCCCGTCATCATCCTTGGAGAGTCTAGTCGTGGACGCAGTCTCAGCTGCAGCCATTCTTGTTCCCGCTCGTCAAGTTTCTGCCATTCCTGTTCCCGCTCACCGAGTTTCAGCTGCTCCCGTTCCCGCTCCCCAGGAAACCGCCCCGCTTGTGGTGGTCAGCACCCAATAGAGAAGTAGTTAGTCTTAGTTTAGGTTAGCTAGCAGTGCTTGCTAGACAGTCTTTTGGTTGCAAGCACTTTGTTTTTTCTTTACCCCAGTTTGTAGACGTTGTGTTTGTATCCTGTGTCATGGCTTAGCATAGCCTATATACTATGTTCTAGGAATGATGTAAACACCTAACCCCTTAATATAATGCAGTCATTCTTGGCTTTGTATTGTACTTGCTCGTTTGCTCGTTTTGTTTGAGTTCTTCTGTGTGCTCTAGAGTGCTAGTAAACCCTCCTATACCCTTTAGTTCTTAATCTCTGTTGTTCGCTTCAGATGGCACCAAAGAGAGCCGCCGCGCCAAGACGTGGTGCTTTTACCGCAGCCCGTGGAAGAGGCCGTGGATCTACCTCCCCCACTACCAGCAAACTCGATGATGGCGCAAGTCATGTTTCAACTGACGCAAATTCTTCAAATGTTGCTCAATAATCAACAGACTGGAGCAGCCGGTCGCAACTCAAAGTTGGCAGATTTTCTCAGGACAAGACCTCTCACCTTTGCGTCCACCAGTGAACTCCTCGAAGCCGAGGATTGGCTTCATGACACCGAGAAGAAGCTTCGTCTTGCTCGATGCTCAGAAGAAGACAAAGTGGACTTCACCATGCATCGCATGGTGGGAGAACTACCTAACTGCCCGAGGAGGAGAAAGTCCCATTGCAGATGAAGAGTCAGAAGAAGAAGAAGAAGAAGCAGAAGCACCTGAAGCTACAGAACCACAAGAACCAGCTGCAGCAAAAGAAGTTGTCAAAGAATAGGTAGAGGAAGAGATTGAACCAGCAGGGCATGTAATCCCTTAGAGCGAATTCAAGATCTCTTTTAGAACCAACTTTGTTCCAGCCGGCATAATGAGAATGAAGAAGAATGAATCCAGAGCTTTGAAGAAAAGCCACATGTCAGTCAACAAGTAGCTCACCAAGTTCAACCAACTCGTCCGCTACGCCCCAAGTGACGTTGCCGACGAAGAAGAAAAGATTGACCACTTCCTGGAAGGAATGCACGAAGACATTAGGATGTAGCTAATCATCCATGATTTTCCTAGCTTTCACCACTTGGTCAACAAAGCCCTCGTACTGAAAAATGAGAAAAGAATTGCGAAAGCCAGCCGCAAGAGAAAGATGGCAGCCCATAGGTCACAAAGCAGCTACCCTCAGAGGTCAGCATTCCGTGGTAACCCATCCTTCAGGCAAACAGTAACCTCACCTCCAAGAGCTCCAGCTCCAACCCCGCGTCCAAGTGGGAATGTTTTTCACACTCCTCACCCCGCCGGATAGCCTACAGCGACCAACCCAATAGCACATCTTCATTGCTTCCACTGTGGAGAGAAAGGACACTTTGCCAACAAGTGCCTGCAATGCCAAGTTACCCCTGTACCTTTCAACTTGGGAGCCACACCAGCTCGGGGTCAGACTTCAACTCCAAGCAAGAGTCTGCAGACCTCGCAAGCATCCAGGGCTACCTTGACACCAAACCACGGACGTGTGAACCATGTCACAGCTGAAGAAGCTCAGGAAGCCACTGGAGTGCTAATGGGTACGTTCTCTATTAAATTCGTACCAGCACAAGTCATGTTTGATTCTGGAGCTTCGCACTCTTTTATTTCAAGGACATAGGCTGAAATTACCGACTTTTATCTTAAAGAAACCCGTGGTACTTAGTTCACCTGGGGAACCCTTAACCGCTACCTTAGCAAGTCCTAGAGTAGAGATTGCTATGGAAAATTTTGGGTTCCTAGCAAACCTCTTAGTGCTTCAATCCCAAACTCTGGACATCATCCTAGGGATGGATTGGTTGGCCAGATACCAAGGAATGATAGGTTATGTCAACAGAAAAGTGGTACTCACCAAGAACCCAGGAACCACAATAAAAGTTAATGTGGACCATCCTTCTCATTTGGATCGTGCAATCCACAACCTTGAAGAGTTGTCACTAGAAACAACGTCTGTAGTTCAAGATTACTCGAAAGTCTTTCTAGAAGAATTGCCTGGTATGCCACTAGACAGAGATATAGAGTTTGTAATCAACCTAAAACTTGGGACCACCTCGATTTCCAAGAGACCATATAGAATGGCCGTTGATGAACTCTGTGGATATCATGGGGATATGCTCATGATCTTAGGATGATGGTACAATTGTCAACGGTGTTGAAGGTTTGTCGAATCACGCGTTTTCAGCAAAGTTCAAACTGCTGTTAGGCAAGTGGCGGTCTGACCGGCATAGGTGGCGGTCTGACTGGCCAGGGGGGCGGTCAGACCGGCTTTGGGAAATCGGTCAGATAGGCCATTATGAGATGTTGGATTTTGGAGCTGGGCCAAAAATAGAGGGTGTAGGCAAGAGAGTAGATTCTACTACTCTTGGTCTCATAATTTTTGGGGCTTCTAGGCAAAATTTCTATTATTTTGAAAATTCTAGTAGGTTTCAGTTTTTCAGGGAGGAATCTTGGTTAAGTCCTAGCTGGGCGGCTAGACCAGCGTTCAAGTGGCGGCCAGACCGGCCAGGAGGCGGTCAGACCGGCCAGAGTGGTGGTCTGACCGGTGTTGACTTATTCATCGGCCAAAAGTGGTGATGAGTGTTGGGTTAGGTCATATTCATGGGTTTCATGGCATATGTGTTGCATGATGCATGTTTTGACTAACGTGGGTCAAGTTGTGAAGAACTTGTTCCCGGAATCGATTTCTTTGTCTATTGTTGTGCAGGTTGCTTGGAGATCAATGACGGTCAACGGCGAGGATGATCGGGACTAAGCTTGGAGAGCTGAGGTCCAGAACGATCGAGGATGCCGTGTGAGGTCAATGGAGTCAAGCATGGTGCAAGAGGGATAAAGGTAACCGAACGGGCAGTTCAGTGAGATGGGTTGGATCAAGCGGCGCGGGGTCGGTGCAAGTGCCATGGTGGTTTTGGTGGGAGCCGGATGGGAGAGACTTGCCGACATGATAAGAGCTGCTGGATCAACCTACACGTGGCGAAGCATGGAAGTGCTTCACGAAGATGGGACTCGGTCTTTGAAAAAGATCGAGAAGGGGTATTTTGGTAATTTTACCAAATACCACCTTGGTGACCTTTTGCCAACCCACGGCGCAAGACGACGCATGATGAAACGGATTAAGTCAAGAGGAGATGAAGACGGCGCTTTAAAATGCATGTGTATGTGACCCGTTTGTGTGAGGGCCTTAACGGGAGCCCATTAGGGTTAATGCTTCTAGAAGCTCTAAGCCTCCACTATAAATAGAGGAGGGAGGTGGCTGCACCCCCTTCAACCCTTTCATTATATTGTAAACCCTAGTTTTGCTTTTGTGCTTAGGGAAGGATAGTTGGAGGTTAGGGATCTAGAGAGTTAGATTTGATTTCGTGCTCATGTATTGAGTTTTTGTCCTCCTTGATGGAGTGGTTGTAAACCAATACCTTATCAAATCAATCCAAAGAAAGTTCTTTCAAAGATGAGTCTATTTGCTTTCTTTCTCTCTATTTGGTGATTTTGGGTCTTTCTTTGATCCGCGAGTTTTTACTTGGTTTCTTGCCTTGATCTAATTTGCTGTGACATGTGGGAACCTATCTAGGATTATCTTGATCATCATTCACCCACGAGCAAGTCTCTAGATCATATTTCGTATTTGACTCGTTTTTGAACCACCTTCGTTCAAACTGAAAAAGATAGGAACTTTGGCATGGATCTCTGCGATCCTTGATTGGAATAGGTTCTTAATATCTTTCAGAACGTGTGGTTCAAGTTTCGTGGAGTTTGGTCTTACGGATCAAAAGTTAGACCGATTTGAGTTTTGAGTTTTCGGGTTGTTCTTACATTACGGGCGAAATCGGTCGATCGCCAGTAAGGCCGATCGAGCCGACCTCGGTCGACCGCCCATCTCTGCGCCCGATCGACGCCCATTAGGGTTTGAACTCTGTTTGGTCTTTTGCTTTGGGGGTTTTGGTTTAGATTCAATATAAGTCTTTCGCTGTACTTGTAGATTGATCTTCATAGCTTCCATAGCTACTGGAGTGAAATTGGTGTTGAATCTGACCTTTGTGAAAAAGTGAGTGTGCTCCTATTCACCCCTCCCCTCTAGTCGCCTTTTCGGTCCAACAAACTTGAAGATGCGTCCTGGTGAGAGCATCGATGACGTTTTTACTCGCTTTAACAAGGTGATCAATCAGATGAGTGCTATTAACATTGAGTACTTTCAATCTGAGAATGCCACCCACCTCTTGGCTGTAATCAACACCAAGGAGTGGGAGATCAAGGCTACTGCCATTGAGGAAAACGTTGATCTCTCTACTCTCACTTTGGAGCTGCTTTATAGCAAGCTCAAGACTCATGAGATCAAGAGAGGTAGTCTTCTTAAGAAGGATAACATGGCTTTGGTGGCTGATCCTATCAAAGGGACTCCTGATGGTTCTTCTAAGTCTTCTTCTGACTTTTCTCTTGCGTGTTTATCTGCTGTTTAAGAAGAAGAGTTTGAGAGTCTTCTTGATGCTAATTTAGCTCTTTTAGTCAAGAAAGTCACACGGGCATATAACAATGTTAGAAACAAGAAGAGAGGTGGCCCTATGACGTGCTATGAGTGTGGAGAGCTATATCATATCCGGGCAAACTACCCTAAGCTGAAAGGTAAGAGCAACCACAAGGAGGAAAAGCCAGCTTGGAAGAAGCCTCAAGGGAACAAGCCCAAGTACAATGCTGCCAAGCTCATGAAGGCCGCTCATCGGGTCCTTGCCGCTTTTGGAGATCAATCTATGAGCGATGTAGACTCCAGGAGCGAGGAGGACAAGGAGGAGGAGCTCCCTCAAGACAAGAAAGGGAAGGCCAAGGACTTCACCGGCATGTGCTTCATGGCCGACATCATCGACATCAATGACAACGATGAGGTAGCTTCCTCTTATGATGTTCTTTCTGCTAGATGCGACGACATGTTTGAGCAACTCATGAGTCAGGATAAGGCCTTAGAGTTTACCATGGCTAGGAACAAGGACTTAGAGTCACAAGTAGATGATTTGACATTAGAACTTACAAATGCTAAGACTCTTGAATCTGATGAATGTTCCTCTTGCCATGCTTTACATTCTAAATTTGCTAAACTGCAATCTGCTCATGATATTGCTTTGCATCAACTTGAAAATACTAGGACTGAGCTAATTGATGTTAAATCTGCTCTCTGTGAAAAATGCTTAGAGTCTAGCAAGTTAGATGCTTCTGGTAATGTTAAATCTAGCTTTTGCTCTTTCTACATAGAACGTGAACATGAAGTTACGGACATTTTAGAAGCAGTTAGAGCTAAATATGCCAAGCTTAAGGACACAATTGAGTCTACACCTTGTGCCTCATGTGCAGCCTATAAGCTTGAAGTTGCTCATCTTAAGGAGAAACATACTAGAGCCATTAAGGCCAAGACTTGTGAATCATTTGTTAACTTTGGAAAAGAAAATGCTTACCTTAAGGACACACTAGAAAAATTCTCTAAAGGTAAGAAACAGTTAAACATGATTCTGGACACGTCTAAATCTCCTTATAAGAAGCAAGGTTTAGGATACAACTATGCCCAGGACAAATCCAAGCCTAATGTCATTCAGGTCTTGGAAAATGGCTTAGTTGAATTCAAAACCCAACCTGCAAAAACTATTTTTAAATCTGCAGGCTTTGTCTAACCTTCTTTTGAGGCAAAAGGTGCTTCTCCTAGTGGTACCAAATACCATTGCACCTATTGCAAGAAGGGTGGACATTTGGTTGAGTTCTGTTGACGTAGGTTGAAAAATGCTAGGAGAAATATTGCTAGAATTTTATCTCATCAACCTAGAGCTTTTATGAGACATGGTCACTTAGAAAATAAGAAACCTGGACTAGGATTTGTTTCACATGCTCATCATGTTCCTAGACAGGATGCTTCTCATGTTAAAGTAACCATTGCTCATAATAGAACTCCTAATAAAATCAAGGATAGCACTTCTGCTTTGCATACTACTCGCAGACATGTGTCTCAGTACTGAGTTCCCAAGTCGTTTTTAACTAACCCCAGTATCGAGACACATCGTTCTTTTGTGCTTTGATTTTTCAGGATCGCCGCAGAAGGAGGAAGAACACGTGGCTCGTCGACTCCGGCTGTTCACGCCACATGACCGGAGATTCAAGATGGTTCACTTCCTTCACGCGGTTGACGGGTGATGACTTCATCACCTTTGGAGATGATACACAAGGGCGAATTGAAGGAACGAGATCAATCAAGGTGAATGACAGATTCATCTTGAAGGACGTCGCCCTTGTGGACAAGCTAAGATACAACTTGCTTTCTGTTTCGGAGCTTCTTGATGATGGCTACGAAACTCGTTTTAAGAAAAATGCCTGTCGTGTGCTTGATTCTGCCGGTGAGCTTGTTTTTGGGATTTCTAGAGTTGGTAGAATCTTTGGAGCTGATTTTTCTAAATCTCTTGCTGGATCTCTCAAATGTTTAATTACATCTTCTTCTGATATCTGGCTTTGGCACCGACGTTTGGGGCACATTGGTTTTGATCATCTGACGCGAGTTAGCGGCCTTGATTTCATGAGAGGTTTGCCTAAACTCAAAGCCGTCAAGGATGCTGTATGTGCGCCCTGTAGGCATGGCAAGCAAGTTGTCGCCTCACACCCTTCATTGACTATGGTCATGACTGACGGACCAGGACAGTTGTTTTACATGGATATTGTTGGTCCTGCTAGGGTTCGGTCAGTCGGTGGCAAATGGTACATTCTTGTCATAGTCGATGATTTTTCAAGATACTCTTGGGTGTTCTTTCTTGCTTCGAAGGATGAGGCTTTTGATCATTATCATGATCTTGTTCTTCGTTTGGCTTCTGAACTTCCTGGTGCCTTGAGAGTGATCCGTAGTGACAATGGCACGGAGTTCAAAAATGCTTCTTTTGCCTCTTTTGCGCTTGTTGCCTTGATATTGAGCATCAGTTCTCTTCTCCACACGTCTCTCAACAAAATGGCGTTGTGGAAAGGAAGAACAGAACCTTAGTCGAGATGGCTAGGACGATGCTAGATGAGTATAGCACACCGAGGAGGTTTTGTGCTAAAGCTATTGCTACAGCTTGCCACATTTCAAACCGTGTATTCTTAAGACCATCTTTGGGCAAGACTTCTTATAAGCTTCGATTTGGCAGAAAACCCTCTGTTTCTCACTTTCGAGTCTTTGGATCAAAGTGTTTTATTCTCAAGACAGGAAACCTAGACAAATTTGAATCAAGGACTTGTGATGGTTTATTTCCGGGTTATCCTGCTCATTCGAGGGGTTTTCGGGTCTTTAATGTTGAAACTAACATTGTCCAGGAGACATGCAATGTTACTTTTGATGAGACTAGCTCTGGAGTTAGATTCGATATTTCAGGTGACTTACAGGTGATGGAGAGTATTTTTATTAAGGAAGAAGAGGATGATTTCGATACTGCTCCTCTACCTGTTGTTGGCTCCTGTCCAAGCTCTAGAACCTGCTACGACTGCTTCACCTCCAATTGAGGCTCCTGCTGTATCTTCATCATCAACAGTACCTACGGAGGTTGAGGAGATGCTATCTCCCCCATGCGCTCCACTACACATTCAAAAGCAGCACCCTCCGGATCAGATGATTGGTAATCTTCATGAGCAAGTCACTCGCTCCAGGTATCATGATCCGAGTCTTTTCTCTCACTCTGCATTTGTAGCTTCTTTTGAACCCCGCGATATATCACATGCTTTATCTGATGCTAGCTGGGTCAATACTATGCATGAGGAGTTAGAGAATTTTGAAAGAAATAAAGTCTGAAACCTTGTAGAACCTCCTAGTGGTCATAATGTTATAGGAACCAGTTGGGTGTTCAAAAATAAACAAAATGAGGATGGTTCTGTGGTTAGAAACAAGGCTAGGTTGGTAGCTCAGGGTTTTAGCCAGGTTGAGGGGTTAAATTTTGATGAGACCTTCGCTCCTGTTGCTAGACTAGAAGCCATTCGTATCTTACTTGCATTTGATGTATCTAAAGGTTTTAGGTTGTATCAAATGGATGTTAAGAGTGTCTTTTTGAATGGTTTTATAGAGGAGGAAGTGTATGTTAGACAACCCCCTGGCTTTGAGAATCCCAAGCACCCTGAACGTGTTTTTAAGCTATCCAAAGCCTTGTATGGTCTTAAGCAAGCCCCTAGAGCCTGGTATGATAGACTTAAGACCTTTCTGCTTAAGAATGATTTTGACATGGGAAAAGTTGATAAGACTCTTTTCATTCTTAGGCATGGCAATGACTTCTTACTTGTTCAGATTTACGTTAATGATATTATCTTTGGTGGTTTCTCTCATGCTCTTGTTTCTAGTTTTTCTGAGACCATGTCCAGGGAATTTGAGATGAATATGATGGGCGAGCTCAACTACTTTCTGGGGCTACAAATCAAGCAATGCAAGAAAGGGATCTTTATCCATCAGACGAAGTATACCAAGAATCTACTCAAGTGCTTCGAGATGGGTGATTACAAGCTGATCGCCACTCCCATGGTGACTTCGACAACTTTGGATCCATATGAGGAAGGAGAAGCTGTGGATCAACGCGAGTACTGCAGCATCATCGGCTCCCTTCTGTACCTGACAGCCTCAAGACCGGACATCCACTTCGCGGTGTGCCTTTGTGCAAGGTTTCAGGCATCTCTCAGGACTTCACATCGCCAAGCCGTTAAGCGCATCTTTAGGTATTTACACTCTACCCTCCAGTATGGCATTTGGTATTCCTGTTCTTCTTCGCTGTCTATTTGAGGGTTTTCTGATTCTGATTTTGCAAGCTGTCGACTAGATAGGAAGAGTACCTCTGGCACTTGTCATTTCTTAGGCACTTCTCTTGTCTCTTGGTCGTCTAGGAAGCAGTCCTGTGTTGCACAATCCACTGTTGAAGCTGAATATGTAGCTGCTGCTAGTTGTTGTAGTCAGATTTTGTGGATGGTGTCCACTCTTAAGGATTTTGGGTTAAACTTTGCTAGTGTTCCTCTTTTCTGTGATAACACTTTTGCTATTAATATTGCTAAAAAACCCAGTACAACATTCTAGGACCAAGCACATAGATATTCGTTATCACTTTCTTAGAGACCATGTCGAGAAGGGTGATATTGTGCTGTATTTTGTGGAGTCCGAGGCTCAGTTGGCCGATATCCTCACCAAGCCTTTAGACCCAACAAGGTTTGCCACCTTGAGAAGCGAGTTAGGGGTAATTTATCCCTATGGGTTGGTTTGAGGGGTAGTTGGATCTTTTCTGATCTTACCTTGTTCATTTTATCTTCTTTTGAACTTTTTGATCCTTTTTTATCTTTTTAGGCTTTTTGCGCTTTTCATGCATCTCATTGTATCATATTGCATTCATATGAAAAACACAAAAAGATGCATTGTAATATAAGCTTTTCTGCTTATCTCTTAAAATTGATGAAGCTTTGCTTATTACCCTTTGGAGCTTTAGTATTTCAATTCTTGCTTAATGACATGTCTAGTTCTTTGACTTGCTATAATTATCATGCTTTCACATATGTAGCTAAGTCTTTGCTGAATAAGCTAGAATTCTAAAACAACATGAACTAAAAATTGCAATCTGTGGATGCTTTAGTCAGTTGTGCAATTAGTGCTCCTTTTGTGACATTGGCCCTGTCAAAATTGCTTTGTTAGCTCTTGAATCTAAAATTGATCATTACTTGAGCTTCTTGTTCTACTGAGAATCTAAAACTACTCTTGTGCAAAATGAAAAATGAGAAATAAATTTCAAGATTGTCTTGTGCTTAAATTGTGCCAAACTACTCTCACGAGACTGCATGTCCAAGACATGAACTTGGAGATAGTTTGATGATCGAGACAATCTCATGGGGACTGCTTGTCAAAACTGACATGAACCTCAAGATTTGTCGCCCTGGTAGAAGCTTAGGAAGAATTTATGGATGGTTCCTAGTCCAGGATCTTCGTCACTAAGATATACCTGTAATCAACTTCTGGTTGAAGCTTAGGAAGAGTTTGTGGATGGCTCCTAGTCCAGGATCTTCTTCACTAAGTTAGATCATTAGTCAACTTTAATACTTATTGTAAATAAAAAAACTGTTGAAAAATGGGCATTTGAGAAAATTGAGCAAAATGATTTAATACAGGACCTGTTTGTCTCTTAATGTGGTCATTGTTAGCTTTTTGATCTCACATTAACATTTTGACATGGCTATTATCATTTTAGGATCCCTGTTGATGAACTTGCTAAATTTGAAGCTTTGCTTAAATTGATAAAAGTCATTGCTTTATATTGAGCCTTCGAGTTTAGCTTTGATATATATGTATTATCATAATCTTGCTAGCGCTATTAGGCGTGATATGTTGTTTGTGCAATATTAGAAATGCTAGCTTGTTTTTTGGGTAATCTCCAAAGCTTTTTGGGTTATCAAAAATTGAAAAATACAAAAAAATGAAGCCACTCCATTGCATTTCATGCATGCTCCTTCTTATGCTTTTTCCTCATTCTGCATTTGTTATCTCTGGATGAGAGGAAGGCGTGATTCCTTGATGACTCCATTGTCAAAGGGGGAGAAGATATTTCAAGATGTTTAAAGGGGAGAAGATATAAAAGTGTTAAAAAAAGGGGGAGTAAATTGGAGAATTTTCAATTTTCTGAAATTTGAGGATCATAGTGAGGGGGAGTTTCTTATTTGCATCCTTTTGGTCTTATTGCTACTTCTTGACTTGAATTGCAATTCATGATCCTCACAATGATCAAAGGTCACATCGATCAATTGTTCTTTCATATGGACCTTAAGTGAGATTTTGACTCTTTCTAGAATTTGAAGCTTTCTTGCTTTCTTTTGCTCGATCTCACTTGCCTAGTATAACATCCCAAATTTCTAGAGTTTTTGAAAATTTTGAAAGCTTTAAAAATTAACCATTTGGTTTTAGTAATTCGCTAAAGCTTAATTTGTAATTTAGAATTTAAAGGCAATTTAATTTGAATTAATCAAACTTCAATTAATTAAAAAGTTGGTTTAGTTGAGTTTTGTTGGATTTTAAGTTGGTTTTTCCTTTTTCCCTATGTTAAAAATAATTAATTGCAAAAACTAAAAGCAATATTTAAGCTGAAAATATTTTTATTAAGTTCTAAATAATTCAAGGTACTTCTGTGAATTTTCCTAGAATTTTTGGACGGCTTTAGCTATTTTCTAAAATTGCTTTTACTTTTCTGGTATTTTCTTAATTCGAAAAGCTTTTAAAATCTCCTCCGCTCTGGGCAATTCCTTGACCCGTTCTGTTCTCGCTTGTGACCCACCTCCCACCCCCAGCCCACAAGAAGACCCCTCAATCGTCATTGTCAGATTTGGATCGGACGGCTGGCATTCACCGCGCCTCACCGTTCTCGGCCGCTCTCGCTGACCGGTGGACCCGCCTTGTCAGCGCCCCGGTCATCTTCAACCTCCGGCCACGCCACGCTGTGCTCCTCGCCTCGCACTTTGCTGCTTCTCGCCGAGACCTAGCCCTACCTGTCCCCTTTTGTGTCATGTTGCCGTCCCGCCTCCGCCGCAGCCGTGCGCCCCGCTTTTCCTCCTCCTCCGCGCGGTAAAGCCTGCACCCGCCGCTCGCCATTAAAGCCGTCCTCCTCCTCCGGGCCTCCCCGAGGCCTATTTAAGCGAGCCTTGGACGCGCCTCCCTTTCCTCTCTCTTGCCCCTCACCTCCCCTTCTCTCTCTGCTCTCTCTCGGCGCGATTGAAGCTTTTCGCCTTGAAGCCATTCACGCCCTTTTCTGCCGCCGTCGAGCCTCCTCCGCCGCCATCGACCTCTCCCCCGGCATCGCCAAGCCGAGGCGCACCTTGTCTTGCACCTCACCTCCCCGAAGATCACTTGAGCCTCGCCGCCGCTGCTGCCGCCGCTTGCCGCCGTTTCTTCCTCCCACGGTGACCTTCCTCTCATTGCGTCGTCAGACATCAGCGCACCAACATCGCCGCGGCTCCCTCTTCGTATAGGTGCCCTTGCCGGTCACCGGGGCGCCGCCGTTCGCCAGCGACCCTTGGTCCCCCTGCGCCGCTGCTCGCGTCCGACGTGGCCGAGCCACATGGCTGCCACCGTGGTGCCTAGTCAGTGGCCACATCACCCCCCTTTGCTGACGTGGCTGCCTCGTCAGCGAGCCGAGTGGATTTCCCGATTTTCCTTTTGAAAAATAATTCCAAAAATCAGGAAAATCCCTTTTTCTTGATTTTATGCAATTTCCTATCTTCCTTTGGCCATAACTTCTTCATTCAAACTCCGATTCAAGTGATTCAAATTTCTAAATTCATTATCTTCCTATTAGTATTTATTTGGATTTTATTTGGAGTTGTTTTATTTATTTAGCTTTGTTCGCACGTATAGATTCCGGCGTTTCGTACGACTTCGCAGACCCGACGACCGAAGCACCTCTACTCTTCAACGAAGGCAAGTTGTAGACCTTTGGTCATATTGAACCCATGTTTATAAAAGTATATTGTTTGATATAAACATGCATGGCTAATTTTATAATAAATGGTTTCTGGAATTAGTTAATTACCTAATTGCCATTATACCTCCTTGATAAATTGTGAATGACATGTATCCTTGAATGACATAAATCCTTGGACACCCTAGGATGGATTATTTTAGTTGGACATTATTGTACTACCAACATGGGTACCGTATTATGCTTAGCCAATGCTTTAGTTATACGATAGATTCACGATCACTTACTTAAAGGATGATTGAACTTGACTTAATGAGATATGGAATTATGGTGCAATACCACTATTGTGCAAGCGTAGTGCGAGATCACAGTTGTGTCAATTATGGTGCGATGCCATTGTGATTAAAATTTGTTGTGCCATGACTAGGGTGGTCATTTGGCCGGGTTGAGCGAAATTGATTTATGCTCGGGACGAGTGGGCGGTGGTAATGGTGGGTGCGGGAAGCACATTTGGAATCTTGAAGCGTCTCGTCTGAAAGCGACCAACTAAGGACTTAACCTTGAACCATTGATCTGGGTCATTATCGTATGACCATATGTCTATTATGGGGTAGACCTGGCCAACTAATTAGTAATGTTTTGATTCGGTTCTGTTTTGGTGGCGTGATCTCCGCGTAATCGGATGGAATCACACGGCGCAAGAGGGGGCCCAGAATAGAGAAACCTTAGCGGGCAGAACCGAGTCAAAAACAGAACTTTGTAAAGGTCTTGTCACGTGCTCAAGACTGCTTACCTACGGTAGTGAGCAGTGGTATCGACGGATGCCAAACCAACTAGAGAAGTCGTGTCTTGTGGGTAAAGCTGTACAACCTCTACAGAGTGTAAAACTATTCGAATAGCCGTGTCCCCAGTTATGGACATGCCTGGTGATTTCACGCAAGGGGTAGAACTTTTGTCGAAAATGTGGGAATGGGTTGTTCGAATCTAGTTTGGTTGTGGTTGTTGGTTGGGAAGTGAACGGGGTGTTCACTAGTTGTTTCAAAGAAAATTGTTTTTTTATGTATTAATCTTTTAAATTATGCCTTGCAATCTACTTACTGTATTTAATGTCAAATATTGCTTTCTGCAAAATACCCATAAAGCTATCCTTGTCAAGCCTTGTATGAATACTATTTGCATACATTTCCCTGCGACTTGCTGAGTACATTCAAAGTACTCATGGCTCTGCGCCCTCTGTTTAAATCAGCAGAGGAGGGTGAACCAGTGAACTCAGAGCTCTATGGAGAAGACTACATTGAAAAATTTGTGAATTAGGTTGTGTCCTCCACTCGATTGCCTATGGGCATATTGGGTGACCTCCACCGGATGTTTGGTTTCCGCTGCAAGCTCTCTTTTGTTGCTAAGCCCTACGTGGCAAACTTTGTAAGACTTGACCATAAGGTCCTTTTGCTATTAAATATTAATTTGTCTGTTTCATCTATAGTTTGGTGTACGGTTTTGATTACACCAATGTTGCAACTGTGTGCACTAGCTACTGATCCAGGGAATAGTGCAGATATACACAGAGGGTCCTGGATTTGGAGATCCGGGGTCCCTGCACCTAGGCTATTATGAAACCAGGTTGGTCATTTCCATTGCTTTCTCTTGCATATGGACCAAGTTGTGCCTTTGCGCGAAAACGAAAGTATTTTACTTTTCAAAATCTCAAAACTTACTTTTTTGGGAAATTACCAATATGTTCATCAAGGGGGAGATTGTGGATATCATGGGGATATTCTCATGATCTTAGGATAATGGTATAATTGGCAATGGCGTTGAAGGTTTGTCGAATCACGCGTTTTTGGCGAAGTTCAAACTGCTGTCAAGCAAGTGGCGGTCTGACCGGCCAGGGGGGCGGTCAGACCGGCTTTGGGAAATTGGTCAGACTGGCCATTATGAGATGTTGGATTTTGGAGCTGGGCCAAAAATAGAGGGTGTAGGTAAGAGAGTAGATTCTACTACTCATGGTCTCATAATTTTTGGGGCTTCCAGGCAAAAGTTCTATTGGTTTGAAAATTCCAGTAGGTTTCGGTTTTCCAGGGAGGAATCTTGGCTAAGTGCACCGGCAACGAGGCCGGCGTTCAAGTGGCGGTCGAGGCCGGCGGTGATCGACCGGCAGAGTGGCGGTTTGACCGGTGTTGACTTATTCATCGGCCAAAAGTGACGATGAGTGTTGGGTTAGGTCATATTCATGGGTTTCATGGCATATGTGTTGCATGATGCATGTTTTGACTAACGTGGGTCAAGTTGTGAAGAACTTGTTCCCGGAATCGATTTCTTTGTCTATTGTTGTGTAGGTTGCTTGGAGGTTAATGATGGTCAACGACGAGGATGATCGGAACTAAGCTTGAAGTGCTGAGGTCCAGAATGATCGGGGATGCCGGGTGAGGTCAATGGAGTCAAGCATGGCGCAAGAGGGACAAATGTGACCGAACGGGCAGTTCGGTGCGACGGGTTGGATTAAGCGGTGCGGGGGACGGTGCAAGTGCCGTGGTGGTTTCGGTGGGAGCTAGATGGGAGAGACTTGCCGACATGATGAGAGCTGCTAGATCAACCTACACATGGCGAAGCATGGAAGTGCTTCACGAAAATGGGACTTGGTCTTCGAAAAAAATCGAGAAGGGGTATTTTGGTAATTGTACCAAATACCGCCTTGGTGACCTTTTGCCAAGCCGCGGCGCAAGACGACGCATAATGAAGTGGATTAGGTCAAGAGGAGATGAATTCTGCGCTTTAAAATGCGTGCGTATGTGACCCGTTTGTGTGAGGGCCTTAACGGGAGTCCATTAGGGTTAATGCTTCTAGAAGCTCTAAGCCTCCACTATAAATAGAGGAGGGAGGTGGCTGCACCCCCTTCAACCCTTTCATTACATTGTAAACCCTAGTTTTGCTTTTGTGCTTAGGGAAGGATAGTTCGAGGTTAGAGATCTAGAGAGTTGGATTTGATTTCGTGCTCATGTATTGAGTCTTTGTCCTCCTTGATGGAGTAGTTGTAAACCAATACCTTATCAAATCAATCCAAAGAAAGTTCTCTCAAAGATGAGTTTATTTGCTTTCTTTCTCTCTATTTGGTGATTTTGGGTCTTTCTTTGATCCGCGAGTTTTTGCTTGGTTTCTTGCCTTGATCTAACTTGTTGTGACATGTGGGAATCTATCTAGGATCATCTTGATCATCATTCACCCATAAGCAAGTCTCTAGATCATATTTCGTATTTGACTCGTTTTTGAACCACCTTCGTTCAAACTGAAAAAGATAGGAACTTTGGCATGGATCTCGCGATCCTTGATTGGAATAGGTTCCTAATATCTTTTAGAAGGTGTGATTCAAGTTTTGTGGAGTTTGGTCTTACGGATCAAAAGTTAGACCGATTTGAGTTTTGAGTTTTCGGGTTGTTCTTCTGTTCTGGACGAAATCGGTTAGACCGCCCATCTGCCGCCTGTCTGACTGCCCATTAGGGTTTGAACTCTGTTTGGTCTTTTGCTTTGGGGGTTTTGGTTTAGATTCAATACAAGTCTTCCGCTGTACTTGTAGATTGATCTTCATAACTTCCATAGCTACTGGAGTGAAATTGGTGTTGAATCTGTCCTTTGTGAAAAAGTGAGCATGCTCCTATTCACCCTCCCTCTAGTCGCCTTTTCGGTCCAACAAACTCGAAGAGCTAAAAACTCAAATTGAAGATCGGCAAGATAAAGGATTTATCAGACCTAGCTCATCTCCCTGGGGTTCGCTTGTTCTTTTTGTGAAGAAGAAAGATGACACCACCAGATTGTGTGTAGACTACAGAGCCCTTCATGATGTGACCATCAAGAATAAGTATCCCTTGCTCTGTATTAACGATCTATTCGATCAACTGTTAGGAGCCTCAGTGTTCTCCAAGATAGACCTAAGATCGGGATATCACCAACTTAAGATCAGGGCTAAGGACATCCCTAAAACGGCTTTTACCACTCAGTATGGCCTGTATGAGTTTACAGTCATGTCGTTTGGCCTGACCAATGCACCAGCCTACTTCATGAACCTCATGAACAAAGTATTCATGGAATACCTAGATAAGTTTGTAGTCGTGTTCATAGACGACATCTTAATCTACTCCAAGACCAGTGAAGAACACACTGAACATTTGTGTTTGGTCCTAGATAAGCTTGCAGAGCACCAACTCTACGCTAAGTACAGTAAGTGTGAGTTTTGGTTCAAAGAGATCAGTTTCCTCGGACACATTGTATCCGCTGGAGGAGTCGTAGTTGACTCATCCAAAGTAGAAGCCGTGTTGGATTTGAAGCAACCAACCTCAGTAACTGAAGTGCGTAGTTTTCTCGGATTGGCCGGATACTATAGACGCTTCATAGAAGGATTCTCTAAACTGTCTAGACCAATGACCCACCTGCTTAAAAAAGAAAAGAAGTATGAATGGACAGAAGCCTGTGAAAAGAGCTTCCAAGAGTTAAAGAAGAAGTTAACCACTGCACCTGTGTTAGTCCTACCGGACATACACAAGGATTTTGAAGTTTATTGTGATGCTTCGCGCCAAGGTCTTGGCTACGTACTTATGCAAGATGGAAAAGTTGTAGCGTATGCATCCAGACAACTCTATCCTCATGAGGACAATTATCCAACTCATGATCTAGAGTTAGCATCAGTAGTGCATGATCTAAGGATTTGGCTGCATTACTTGATTGGAAATCATTATGATATCTTCACAGACCACAAGAGTCTCAAATATATTTTCACCGAGACAAATCTCAACCTCAGATAAAGAAGATGGTTAGAGCTGATTAAAGATTACAATTTGGATGTCTATTATCATCCTAGAAAGGCTAATGTAGTTGTCGATGCATTAAGCTGTAAGACCTATTGCAACAATGTTATGATTCAAGAACTTCAACCTGAGCTATACAAAGAATTGGAATCGCTTAACCTTGGGCTAATAGAACAAGGCACAATAGCAGCTATGGAAGTACATCCTACCCTTGAGGAACAAATCAAAGTCGCTCAAGAAGGACACCCTGGAGTCCAGAAATTCAGACTTCTCATGGCAAAAGGAAAATCCTCTAAAATGATTGAAGACCAACAAAGAATCCTATGGTACAGGAAACGTCTCTTTGTTCCCCACCAGAAGGAGCTTAAAGATTTAATATTAAAAGAAGCCCATAGCTCAGCGTACACCCTGCGTCCAGGTAGCACCAAGATGTATCAAGACATGAAGATGTTATATTGGTGGCCACGAATGAAAAGAGACATCGCCAAGTTTGTAGCTTGTTGTGATGTGTGCCAATGGATCAAAGCCGAGCATCAAAGACCTGCCGGACTACTTCAACCACTACAGATCCCTTAGTGGAAGTAGAAAGAAGTTGGAATGGATTTCATAACTGGTCTACCCCGAACAAAGTCCGAATATGATTCAATATGGTTCATAGTTGACTGGTTGACAAAAGTTGTTCATTTTATCCCTGTAAAGACCACGTATAAGGGAGATAGATTGGTAGAACTGTATATGGCTCGTATTGTGTGTCTATATGGAGTACCCAAGAGGATAGTCTCAGATCGAGGTTCTTAGTTCACCTCGCATTTCTGGGCTAGTCTACATGACGCACTCAGAACTCATCTAACTTTCAGTACAGCATATCATCCACAGACCGATGGACAAACTGAAAGAGTAAATCAAATTCTAGAAGACATGCTTCGAGCTTGTGCTTTGGAATTTACCATAGACTGGGAAAGATGTCTACCGTATGCAGAATTCTCCTATAACAACAATTATTAGTCAAGTCTGAAAATGTCCCTGTTTGAGGCACTCTATGGTAGAAAATGCAGAACCCCTCTACATTGGTCAGACTCAGGAGAAGGTTATATCTTCGAACCAGATACCCTTAAGCAAGTAGAAGAGAAAGTTCAACTGATCAGAGATCGCCTACAAGCTGCTCAGTCCAAACAAAAGAGCTACACCGACAATCATCGCAGAGAACTATCTTTTGAAATGGGAGACCATGTGTATCTTAAAGTGTCACCCCTACGAGGCACCCAGAGATTTAAAGTAAAAGGCAAGCATGCGCCAAGATACATAGGACTGTTTCCAATCACAGCTAAGCGTGGAGAAGTTGCCTATCAACTGGAATTGCTCGAGAGTTTGTCAGACGTCCACAATGTATTCCACGTCTTGCAGCTCAAGAAGTGCCTCAGAGTACCTGAAGAGCAGACTCCAGTTGAAGCCATCGCCCTTCAGAAAGATCTGAAGTATCCAGAGCATCCGATCAAGATCGTCGATGTCGTGGAGAAGCAAACAAGATGCCAGACCTTCCGTATCTGTAAAGTTCAGTGGAGCAACCACTCAGAAAGAGAACCAACCCGGGAGCGCGAAGATCAACTAAAATTAGACTTCCCGTTCCTATTCCCGGAGTAGTTCGAATCTCGGGGTCGAGATTCTGTTTAAGGAGGGTAGGATTTGTGACACCCTGTTTTTAGACTTTGAACAATAATTTCAATCAGTCGGTTGACTCTTTTTTATTTCAAAAGTTCAACTTCAAATCTAAAAACTCAAATTCAAACCTCAGTTCAAAGTCCCAATTACCTTTTTCTCCCTAGGATTAGGCCATCTACCCTGCTCTTTCTCCAGCCCAGCCAAACCACCCCATGCCACCTCGGTATAATCTTGCTACGCTCGAGCACATTACATTATGACACGCTCTGCGTTGGTGCTTCTTGCCGCCTTGCCTAGCTCCATCCCCACTGCCTTCCTTCCCCCCTGGGTCTGGCTATAAGAGAAGCCCCAGTGCATTCTCCCTTGCCATTGCTCTCCCTCACCATTTCTTCTTTGTCACTGAGCAACACCGGAGCCAAGCTCCCTCTCGCCGCACCGCCCCGCTGTTCGGCCACTCCGGTGAGTCCCCTGCCGGCCAACCCCTGTCACAGCGTGCCTCCGGTGGCCCCTAAGCCCCCCACTGTTTCTCTTCTCCATTGAGCAAAGCTAGAGCGCCGAGCTTCCGTTCCGCCCATACCGCCTTGCCATCAAGCCGCCCTCCAGTGAGCCTTCTCGCTCAAACCACCGCATCACCCCGCGCCCCCAGCATCCCTCTACTCCCCCCCCCATCTCCACCCTTCCTCCCCGCCACCGAGGAGCGCCGCCGCCATAGCTCCTTCTCCTCCACTCCCGGCCGCCGCCGCCCCACCTCTCCGGCCACCCCCTAGGCTTCCCTGACCCCACCGCTGGCCTCCCTACCCCCGGGCGCTGCCCGTGCATGCGCCCTCATCCTTCCTGCGCCGCTCCACCACCGGCACCGCGTGTGGCCTGTGCGCGCTGCCCGTGCATGCGCCTTCCTTCTTCCCGCATTGCTCCTCCTCCTATTAATCTATGTTGTCCAGTCGATAAGAGAGACCAAGGATCTATAATGAAATGCCTTAACTCCCTAAAATCTCTGTCTAGGACTTAAGTGCTAGTTAATGCTTGGTTTAACTACTGCCTTAAAAAGCTAACATTTCATGTGTTAACTACTACATTAACTGTTGTCTTAAGTGCTGTTGGATTCTAAATTGTGAGTGGGCCTGGTGTACAGTATGCACTCGTGGACCACATGCACAGTGTATGTTGACCTCCGGTCCATGCACTGTACACATGGATCAGACCACTGTTCAGTGGGCTCCTCATGTCAGCGAAAGATGTTTTGCTCCCCCTTTCATTTTCTGGTTTTTATTTCAAAACCAAACTTTGGACATCTCGATCTCTGTGTTAACTCCGATTTAAATGAAATTTGTTTCTAAATCTATCTAAATTCAAGATCTTGCTAATGACAGAGGTTTTTTTTATTTTGGAGTTCATTTAATCTTTCTCTTGTATTTATTTGTTTTTGTTGTATGTTGTTTCTTTTTCCAGCACGATCGCCCGAGTAGAGTTCAACAACGCGGAAGAGCCTTGGATTGATCAAGACCAGGAATACCAAGACAGTCTTGCCTTAGAACCAGGTGAGTCAATATTTTCATCATATTGAACATACATTTTACGCAAATTTATATTCTTTTAAATAAAAGAAAATTGCATGCTAATTTCATTATGCAAATGTATGTCAAGACCTTAAGGTAGTTAAATACCAACTTGATAATTAAATAATTATTATACCATCCTTGACACTTGAATCACTTAATCCTTATCACCTTAGATAATTATGTGGTAACTTGCTAGCTATAGTCGTACTTAAGCGCCATGCTATTCTTGCTCAAGTACCGGGGTATTTATTTACCCCAACCGTCATCTTTAAAATCAAAAACTTGTTTTCGGCAGTCATTATGGGTAAATGACTGGCATATTTAAGATAATGTGGTTTTCCCTTCTCAAAACCCTAATAACTTGATGTTGCCACCTCTGGGCGGATGGTATGATAGTGGTGGGTGCTGATGTATCCCAAGAAATGTTGGTATGTGAAATGTTGGGAATGTGGTATGAACCATCTAGATAACCCTAAGGACTTAATCCTGTTATGACCTCCCAATGTAAAACAGTACAACAAGTCTATAATGGTGTCGACCTGGCTAAATAATTTGTATCCATCAATACGGGTTGCACCAAGTAGATGACCTGCTACGCCGTGGACCTTCGTGGTTACGGGTTGGGGTGCAGGACTTACGGATCTGTGTGAGCGTAAGCTGTGAAGGTGCTAGTGGGGGTCTGGGTAAGGTTAGACGCAGGTGTGGGAGCGTAACCCTTCTTAGGTGAAACCTTAGCCGGTGTAACTAATGCTGGGGGATGCATTGTAAAGGCCTTGTGGTGATCTCCCCTTGATTCACATGTCTAAGGAAACGTGTGTACATGTTAAGATGATTGTCTCTTGTGGATAAAGTTGTACAATCTCTATAGAGTACAAACTGTTCGAACAGTCGTACCCACGGTTAAGGACGGGCATGTGAACTTAAAAGAGTTAGTTCTATTTATAAAACTTTGTGGGTGAGATAAAAAAAAAACTTGTCGGGCTCACCTAGCCCTGAATTTGGATTTCCCTAAGTGGATGTACCCCAGTGATGTTAATAAGGTGGATGTAACCTCAATTAATATTAAGCATAAGGTAGAGGTAACCTCTACTGTTATAAATATTACACAATTAATCTCTTTAATAAAATATGATTCGGTCAAATTGCTAAGTGATAAGAATTTCTATCTACAATAATTGAAAATGTTGCTTTAGCAAATAAAAGAACCCAAGCTATCCTTGATAAAGCCTTGCATCTATCAATATTGCATTGTGTGGCTCGCGATCATGGAAGTTGTGCTCACTCTCGCTCTCCCCAAAACCCTTCAGAGCCCGTGGATCAAGGTCATTATGCATACTAAGAGGATCCAGACGTTGAAGGCCAGGGAGCTGATGAAGAGTAGTTTAGTCTGTAGTGGTTCTTGTCTTGCCCCAGTCTAGCTGACTCTGTCGGTACTTGTGTACTACCAATATTACCCAAGCCTTTGGATAATATCGGTTGTACATTGGTTTCCCCAGCCGCTTGCCTGTGGAAAGATGTGCTTTATCTCTTTTGCTTCCGCTGTCGCTTCCGCTTTTATGTGTTATAATCATTTGGCTTTGTTCGGCCCACTACAACAAAACTGTCACATAAAGACGCTTTTGTTTTAACGCTTTTATATCCGTCTCTACGCAGAGAAACACCTTGTATATAAAGACGCTTCTTAATACATTTTATATGACGCCACAAAATCTCACTGTAGGCATATCTCCACCTCCCCACGCCTCTATCTCTCCACCTCCCCACTTCTTCAACCTCCCGACATAAATCAATCTGGCCGGTGCTGTGCCACCCTCGCGCTCTCCGTCCGCGCCCTCCCTCCACGCCGGCGGCTGCTCCTCCCTCCGCGCCCTCCCTCCACGCCGGCAGCTGCTCCTCCCTCTGCGCCCTTCCTCCACGCTTTGGCCGCGCCCTCCCTCCACGTCGTTGCTGCACCTCCTCGGCGCCCTTCCTCCACGCCTGCGCGCGCTCTCCTCCCTCCCCGTGCCGCCGCCTCCTCGCGCTTCCACCACGCTCGGCGCCGCGCCCTCCCTCCATGCCCGCATGCCTCCCTCCGCGCCCTTCCACCACGCCCGCGCGCCCCTCCCTCCACGCCCGGCCGCCCTTCCTCCGCGCCCTCCCTCCATGCCCGTGGCCGCCTCCTCCGCGCCTTTCCACCATGCCCGACGCGCCCTTCCACCACAGCGTCACACGTGACCCGATCTCCCATCTCCTCCAAACCGTCTTCGCCAATCGTCACCGACGCCGTCGTCGCTGCCTCCGACCTCGGCGCGCCCTCTGGTGGCGGGGACCTTCGGCCGTGGTCGCCATCGCCTTTGCTCCTCCTCCGGGAGGCAGCGTGCAGCCTTGAATAGCCATGGGCATTTGTACCTCGCCATCCTCCGCGCCAGACCGATTCCACCATCTTACGGTGAGTGAGGTGACAATCGCTCTCCTTTTGTTTGATGAAATGCTCTTTGTTGCTTTGGTTGGTAGTTCTTCACGACCTCCGTTCTTGCCGTCTTGATGTTTTTAGTGGTTGCCCGTGCCTCCGGTCTGGTCGGAGGAGGAGCTCTTGGAGATCTGAGGTGAGCTTGCAATGCAAAATAAAAAAAATACATGTCTTTTCTTCAAAATTTACTTCTTTACTGGATGAGCTGTTTGCTTAAGTAACTTTGTATGCTTACAACCCAATGGCAATTGTAAGCCTTCAGGAGGTATTTCATCTGATGATGGTGGTCCACAAGATGCAAGGATTAATCGATTGCTATTTAGTTGAATGATGTCTTTGATGTTTTTTACTGATATTCATCTACTTAATATTATGTATCCTATCCTCGGTGCCATACGGCATACACAACTCAGGTTGTCTTTGAAATGTGTCTATGGATATCTCGCAATTGGTCATAATTTTTTGTTTATATTGTCTGCAATTGAGCTGAGTGCTTTGTTTACCATGTAAATTTTGATAATGATTAGGGGTAACATGTTTGCTTTGAGTAGTATTAAACTGCAGGTTGTTGCAATTCTCATGTCATTTTGGTAACCATTTGATGGGCATGTTCCCCCTCATGCAAATCCTATTGCATGTCCTTGCTGGCATTTTTGGGGTTAGTCCACTCCTACCTATGTATGTCTTTGATTGCCTTTTTTATGTGTCTGTTCCATTCCAATGGCTTATGTTTACTTTTGCCTGTTATCTCATCAAACTACAGATGACATATACTTCACTTTCCCATGTTAATCTAGGTAGAAAGCATTGGACTATATGTGTTAGAATTTCTCACCCATGGCATAATCATGGAGGGAGTGATATCGGTCCAATCAGCCATACTGATTTAGTCCTTGATGAGCAGGTACTCAGAACTGCATGTCTCCATGCTTATGGTACCATCTTTCGCCTTTAGTGCTCACTAATTCATGCGGTGTTTTCTTCGGGCAACCATATGTATGCTGAGATAGGGTCTGATCATGTTAAACTCTTTGAGCCTCTATTGGAAGAAGGAAAGATCCACCAATTCAAAAAAAATATAGCTTTGCCAAAAACTGTCTTCAAGCCTGTCGAAGCATCTTACATGGTTTGGTTTACAAATCATACACAGGTTGAACAAAAGCTTGATACGCCAGACAACTTCCCATTTTGCACTTACAATATGATCCCTTAAAAGCACCTCCCTAGGCCTAGCAATGCACCAGATTTTTTTGTTGGTCGGTGCTCTAAACTATACAACTGTACTTTTGTAACGTCCCTTTTGTCCAGAGTTCTTGAAGTTTTCAAAATAAAAAGAACCATTTGATTTTGTTGAGAGTTCAAAGCTTAACTTGAGATTTTAAAAGAGCTTTAATTAACTAAACCAAACTTCAACTAAATCAGTTCGGCTTCTTCTGGAGTTTGTTGGAGTTTTCCTTTTCTCTTTTTGCTCTGTGAGCCTTTAAGCTTGGTTTCTCCCTTCCAGGACCTCTTCTGTGTCTAGAACTCTCTCTCTCGGTCCAGACCTCCTTTGTGTTGGACCTCCTCTTGCTCAGACTCCTTTGTTGGTCTAAGACCTCCATTTTTGGTTTTAGACTAGCTCGGGTTTGTGTTGCAAACCTCTTTAATCTCTGGACCTTTCCTTGTATGTTTTGTTTGGACTTCCTCTAGTCCAGACCTCCTCTTTGTTGGTTTGAATCTCTTTGTGTTTAGAGCTCCTCTTTGGTCCAAACTTTCTTCTCTGTCTAGATCTCCTTTGGTCTAGACCTCTTTTCTTTGTTTGTACCTCCCCGTGGACCTCTCAGCGTTCATTTGAAATCCCTGAGTTCATTTGAGCGTCCCAGAGTCCCTTAGGACCTCCCTTGTGTCCTCCAGGACCTCCCCTCGTTCGTTTGGACCTCCCTTGTGCCCGATCGGACCTCCTGCTCGATTTTGACCTTTATCGCTTTTGGACCATTCGATTTGTGTTAGACGGTTTGATCTTGTCGGCACGTTCGGATGGTCCGAACGTTCAAATCCTTTTGAACCCTTTGATTTATGTTGGACGGCCTTGATATGATGTAGCGTTCGCCTGGTTCAAACGTTCCCATCATTTTGGACCGCTCGATCTAGTTGAGTGGTCAAGATCGAGTGGCAGCTTCGGATGGTCCGAACGGCCCAATCGTTTTGACCCGTTCAATTGTAATCCGACAGCTCCCGCTCCTTTGTGCCTTATCTCGCTATTGAGGACCTCCCCTTTGTTAGATCTGACCGTTTGGACCTCTCCTTTGGAGATCTTAACCGTTCAGACCTCCCCTTTGTTAGATCTGATCGTTAGGACCTCCCCTTTGGAGATCTTAACCGTGCAGACCTCCCCTTTGTTAGATCTGACCATTAGGAACTCCCCTTTGGAGATCTTAACCGTTCAGACCTCCCCTTTGTTAGATCTGACCGTTAGAACCTCCCCTTTGGAAATCTTAACCGTTCAAACCTCTCCTTTGCGGATCTGACCGTCAGGACCTCCCCTTTGTGGATCTGACCGTTAGGACCTCCTCTTTTGTGGATCTGACCGTCAGGACCTCCCCTTTGTGGATCTGACCGTCAGGACCTCCCCTTTGTGGATCTGACCCTCAGGACCTCCTTCTTGTTGTGTCTTTTGGACCTCTTGTCCATAGGAACTCCCCGTGGTTGTGTCTTTTGGACCTCGTGTCCATAGGACCTCGTTGTGTGTCTTTTGGACCTCTTTGCCCTCAGGGCCTCCTCGAATTCTTTCACTCCTTGAAGTCTGGACCTCCTCCGAGGTCTAGAACCCTTTCGGACCTCTCTGTTGGTTCTTTGTTTGGCTCTAGACCCCCCCCCCCCCTTGTCTCCAGGACCTCCTTCCCGTAGGACCTCCCTGCCTTGGGCCTCCTTGCCCTTAGGACCTGCCCGTGGTCTTTTGTCACATCCTTGCCATTGCAAAAGTGTGCGCCCTTTTATTGTTGTCACCTCCTCCTTGACCTTTTGTCTCCTCACGTACCTGCTCTAGTCCTTTTGGTACTTGTTGGCAGTGTACATTTGTACCAATACCTTGAACCTGGTCATTCCTTTTTGGTGGCGTTCCTATTCTCCTTTTCCTTTATATGGAGCACCACAGAGCGACCACTGCCTCCTTGTTTTTCACTCAACCTCCTCCTTCTCTCCCTCTCAGTTCTTGAGAGCTCTCTTAGCTCCTCTGGTTGGACCTCCTCCCCCCCCCCCTGTCGGACCTCCCTTTCCTATGGACCTCTTCCCTTTTTGGTTCTAGCCTAGTTCTTTTCGGTTTCTTTTTGGGTTGCTTTATTTATTTTGTTTTCTTTTCATCGTGTAGATTCCGTTGGTGCGTAGGAGTTTGAAGATCCAACGGCCTTCTCAGAAGCTCAGCAGCTCGCCATTGAAGGCAAGTCGTGGTCCTTATCATTTTGAACCCACCTTTACAAAAAGTACTTTGATTTGTTATAAACCTGCATGGCTATTTGTATAAAATGGTTTGGGCTCTAATTAAATACCCACCTGTGTTTATGCCTCCTTGTTTCTTTGGCAATCCACATGTTGACATGTTTCCTTGAACACCTTAGGATGGGTACTGTTAGTTGGTTTCATATTGCTATTGCCAACATAGGTATCATGCTTGCTTAGCCATGCTCCAGTAAACGTTGGTCTTCTCATGAATCAATATTGCTAAACTTGACTAATTAAATTATGGAACTGTGGTTGGTGCCACTACTATGCAACTGTGGTTGGAGCCCAGTTGTGTTGCTTGTGGTCGAAGCCACCTTTGTTAAAACTTGCAGTGCCGGGACCAGGGTGGTCCTTTGGCCAGGTGAAACCCCAAAACTGTTTTATGCTCGGGTAAGTTGGCAAGGTGCGAGTAGTGGGTGCTCCATGAGTTGTTGCTATGGAGTCACTTGGGTGCTCCATGAGTTGTTGCTATGGAGTCACCTGGATGCCCTAGAGTTGGTGCTATGGGGTCACATTGGGTTGAGGATAGCCTTGCCTGAGCAGCCAATTAAGGACTGAACCTTGGGAGCCATTGATATGGGCCATGCCGTGCAACCACATGTCCATTATGGGGTGGACCGGGTGTAATAACTAGAGATGTTCTGATTTGGTTATGTTGTGGTGGAGCGTTGGCTATTTGGGCGCAAGAGGGGCCTGAATCAGTGGAGGTTGCACCCTAGCTGAAGCGAAACCTCGGTAGGCGAATCGAGTCGGGACAGACCTTTGTAAAAACCCGGTGGTGGTCTCTACTTGATTCACATGTCTAAGATAACGTGTGAAATATCAAGCGACTACCTCTTGCGGGTAAAGTTGTACACCTCTGTAGAGTAAATCTATTCGAATAGCCGCGTCCTTGGTTATGGACACGCCCGGAGATTTCGAATGAGGGTTAGACGTTTCTTCAGAAGAGGTCTTGTGAACCCTAGAAGTGGTCCACGGTTGACTGTGGGAATCGGAGAGTGCTCTGGGTGGCTCCAACGTACTCGTGATGACCACGGTTGTCCGTGGAGGTCTAGGGGCGGTCTTGTAGAGCTCTGGAGTGGGTGCTACAAAGAAGTCTGCGTTGGTGCCTTGGGAGTGAGTGGGTGCTCACGACCTCCCTTTTAAAATCAAATGTACTTATGTATTATTGTTTTAACTTGAGCTTTGCAATCTATACATGTTATTTATTGTCAAACTTTGCTTTTTTTCAAACTAACCCTACAGCTCACCTTGTCAAGCCGTGCATGAATATTACTTGCATACATTATCCCAACGGCTTGCTGAGTACATTCAAAGTACTCATTGGCTTGTGCCCTCTGTTTTAACCAGCAGAGATGGGAGATCCAGGAGGTCTTGTGCTCTTAGGAGGGGAGCTCTTTGAAGACCCTGCGCACTAGGACGTCCTCCACTTGGTAGCCTGTGGGCTAGCCGAATGGACCCTGTAATTGTTTTGTTTTCCGCTGTGTTGTTGTTCTCTTTTGCTTTTAGCCTTGAGAGGCACCCCTGTACAAAACTTGACCTTAAGGTCCCTTGTTAATATATGTGTTAATTTGTCTATTTCATCTTTGTTCCTGTTGTATGGATTTGATTACACTGATGTGGAGTCTGTGCGAGCTAGCCAATCTGATCCTGGGACTAGCTCGGTGTGCACAGGGCCAAGACCCCCAGGAGGTCTTTGACATCTCTTGGGAGGTCCTGGTGGACCTCCCTTCAGAACGTACCGGGTGGTACTACTGCTCCTCCATGCGGTAGTACCGGAGCAAAAAAAAAAAACCGGGCAGTATATTCCGAGGGAGTTCCTGTAACAGCCCAAAATTTCAATTTCAGAGAAAATTTAAAATTATTTATTTTTGTGGAAATTCTGAAATTTTTAAAACTTTTCCCTAATTAGTTAAAGCTAAAATAAATTTAACTGCAAAATCTATTATCAAGTTTAAGTTGGAAATAATTTTATTAAGTCTAAAATGACTCTAAGAATTTATGTGAATTTTTCTAGAATTATTGGAAGTATTTTGCTATATTCTAAAGCTAAAATGAATTAATCTGAATTTTTAAAATGGAAAACCAATTAAAATCCTAAGCAGTGTTGGGCAAAGCTTAGGCCCATTTCTGCTCCTGCAGCTGCCCGCTCTCCCAACTCAAGAATCGTCCGATATGCATCGAGGCGGCCCTCACGCTGAACACGCCTCACGGTTGCTCGCACCCTTGGATCGAAATCAACCACCCGCACTCGTCGTTTTCCTCCCTTTCTTCTCTAGCGCCCGCGTGCCGCCGCCATTGCCGCCCTTCGTGAAGCTCTTAAACACGGCCATTTACGCCTCCTTACTTCGCGATCGTGCGCATTCAAACCACGTTTCTCTCGCTTCCACTTCGCCTGCTTTCCCTCTCTTTAACCCTCTTTAACCTCCGCTTCTTCGCCGCCGCCATTGAAGCCGCACACGATCTCCGTCTCCTCGCTTTGCCCGCCCCTATAAAGGAGCCTCGGGCGCCTCCATCTCCGCAGAAGACTTCGCCGCCACTCACTCACTCCCGCCGCTCTCACCTTGTGGAATTTGGAGATTTCTCACCGTGCCAAGTTTTACATCTTCTTCAATTCCGGCGTCTCGTCGTCGCCAGATCCTCATCTCCGCCACCAACCTCGCGGCGTCATTGCGATCACGGTGCGCTCACCCATTTTGCCCAAGACCCTCGGATCACCTTCTCCGTCGACACCAGTGCCGTCGCCGCTAAACCTCAACTCCGGCGAGCCTCCGGTCACGCGCCGCTAAATTGGTAAGCATCGTGTTCGCGTCTCCCCCTCTCGATAGCGCCCTCGACTTCGCCATGGCGCGTAAGCGCCGCGAGAGGTGGTCGCCGAGCCTCGCGGACTCGGCCTCGTGGCTGGCCACCTCGGCGCCAACACGGCGCCACCTCGGCTCGAGACTCGGCGTGGCGGCCAGCGTGGCGGCCACGTCACCCTCCCACGCCAACTCGGCGCCACCTCCGAGCCCTAAGGCTCAGTGGACTTGGTCCATGTGAGCCATGTCAATGACATGTAGGCCCCAATTGTCGAAAATTAATTCAAATTCATTTAAATCCGGAAAATCATCGCTGACGTCATCATGCGCAATAATTAGAATTTCCTTTAGGAGAATAATTCGAGAAAATTGTTTAAATAACAGATTTGGTTTAAAATTTGTAAAATTCATAACTTTTGCATTATAACTCCAAATTAAATGATTCAAGTTGCTAAAATTTTAGAAAATTATTGTCTAACTAAATAAAATATAATTATTCAACTTGGAGTTCAGTTTTGTTTTGTTTTAGAATTTAGAATTCATTTAAATCTCAAATTTAGGTTAAAATTTGTAAAATTCATAATAATTGAATCCTAACTCCAAATTTAGTGAAACAAATTTCTAAAATTTTATAATTTGATTATTTAGCTCAATAAAACAAAGTTATTATATTTAGACTTGGTTTATTTTGTATTTTTGAGTTTTATTTGAATTCTATTTGATTTGACTTATTTTCACGTTTAGACTTGACGATTAGGAATTTGATACTTCTCAAGACTTAGATTTTCCAGATCGCAACGAAGGCAAGTTATACTTTGACCATTTTGCCCTATTATTTTAAAGTTAATTAAATTCAGTTTTTAAATTATTAAATGCATGCATAATTTTATTCAAGTATTTCAAATTCTGTTTAAATAATTAGTTATTCCTATTATCCTTGTATGCCAAATTTTGGATGTTGCCATGTCATTCCTTTGTCACTTTAGATAAATTATTATGTTTAATAATCAAATGCTTCGCAAATACTTAGACCATGATTTATGTTTTTAGGAGAATTTTAGCCAACTCAATAAAATTTCTTTGAAAGTTAAAACTATGGTATTGTTTTACCATAGAGAATTTGTAAAGATGGTTTTATAGAAATAAAATCAAAAGGGTTTGGACTTGGGCGAAAAGGATGAATGGTGGGTGCGAGTTTATGCACTGCTTAGTCTGGTTAAGATTAAGACCGTGGTTTAAATTGAATGACGCCCAAGTCAATTGAGGACCGGTCTTTGGCGCATTTTGTTATGCCTTATCGTACAACCACATGTCTGTATGGGCAGGACACAGCTTAATAATTTGTAATACCTCTTAGTTATTTGTGCTATGTTGTATGTATGGGTGTCGGGTGAGACAGTTTTCCCATCTGGCGCAAGAGGGGTTTTCGGAGGACGATCGGTCAATGGAAGCGAAACCTTAGCGAACACGAGTACTTTGAGGTAGAACATTATAACGACCTTGTGATGTTTGCTCTGTCACACGCCTTAGGAAGCGTGGATTGGCCGACACAAAAGTATAATATCTCGTGTGGGTAAAGTTGTACAAACTCTGCGAGTAGAAACTATTGAATAGCGCGTCATGATCATGGACATGCTAGCAAAGCCACTCGAGTTAGTTTTGTTTTTGTTTTAAAAGTGATTTCAGCAGATAATTTCAAGATGGATAGTCTGTGGGAAAATTGGGCGGGTAGCCATTGTGATTGGAGGATATCCATCATCTTTTATGGAGGTTATCCACAATAAACTATTGTCATTTAAAATGGTGATTTAGATTATTGTATGAAATGGCTTTGTAATCTAATATGATTATTTAAATTAAAAGCTAGCGCTTTACATAAAATAACCTTGCCAAGATCCTTTGTCTACCTTATGCATGCATATCAATTCCATATTGGGTGTAACTTGCGAGCACGGTAGTAGTGCTCACTCTTCTTTGAATAATCTTTATTAGGAGAAGATATCTACCGGGGCGGTGAGGATCTTGGCGCCTAAGGTTGCGCCCAGACGATTACTGTGGCGAATCGTTGGGTCTCCTACTATTTTTTCGCTTCATTGTGTTTTACTTTATTTGGCCTCGGGCCCTTTGTAATAAACTCTGAATAAATATTAATAAAATCGTGATATGTTTTGATTATCACTTTTGTTTGATTGTGTACATTAGCTATCTGGACTAATGTATGAACACGAGAATTCGGGATCCTTCGCTCCGGGTTCGACAAAAGTGGTATCGAGCCATATCGATTGTAGGTCGTGGCCTTAGAATGCCTTAAGGATTTATTTCTCAAAAATTAAAAATATTTTGAGTCTATCCAAGAGTCTTCTCGACACTTCTTTTTAAAATGGTTATCAACTCATCTTATTCTCTAAATTGTAGATGGCTGAACAACCAACCCGGATTTCCCATGGAATTTTCGCTGGACACTGGGCCGCACTCCTATGGAAGATGATGCAACACCTAGGCTACAACCAGAGACCAACTTTTCAAGGGTACATGTATAAAGCGGGAAACCAAGAGCGTTGGAGACTTGAAGTAGTCCTCTCGCCAATCTTCAACCAAACACAAACCACCACATCTTCGACGCCCAATGAGATCGCGATAATTTGTTGATGGACTTCAGGGCGCACTAGAGAAGCAACACGTCGCCTCCGCCATATTTACAACAATCATTTTGAAGACTCAGGGTTCCACTACCACCCCATGCACATTCCGGCTAAACTTGATAGTACCTTTCGTTCGGTGAGAGCGAGGACTCTCTGAACTTACTCACCAAGTGGACTGTCTAAGGCAATGGATTATGCCTACTGGAAACACTCTGGATGAGCTGCGTAATACTCGAATGACTGCTAGATCACGTAAGAAAGGTTGAAAGTCTGCAGAAGAAGAGTGGCTACCTACAAGGCAGAGAGGGTAGTACTTGCGAGCCAGATTATACCCTCTTACACCTTAGCGGTATCTCATAATATGATCGTTAGATCACGAATTATGAGTTTGTCGATGTCTCTTGTGATAGCCATAATCAAACAATAAAATAAAATAATAAAAGGACTATTTTTGGCAAAATTTGGTTCTTTTGTCTTGTGCTTGTTTGTTCTTGGGCTGTTAAAATATTATTCCTTAGAACTTTATTTCTATACTCTATTCTGAGTCTTTAGAAGATTCCACAGATGGTTACCACACGCACCGGCAGTGGTAGCGCTTAAGGCCAAGGAAATCCAAACGCAGATTACCAGGAAAACCCTGTCCAGCAACCACCCCTCCACGGTGAAGGGCACGATTGGCGCCAGATGATGGCCAATCAGACACATCTGATAGACCTGCTAGCTCAGTCCATTAACATCAACCAAGCAGCACCAGCTCAAGCACCACCACCACCTCCACCTGCACAAAGATTGACCATGGCAGAATTCATGCGTATGCGCCCACCGACTTTCTCCAGCAGCACAGAGCCGATGGATGCCGATGACTGGATCCGTGCTATCGGGAAGAAGCCGGATATCACTCAAGGTGTCTGATCGTGAGAGAGTCCTGTTTGCCTCTCACCGACTCACGGTCCCGCATCAGAATGGGGGATAACTACAACATCTCCCATGCTGATGCGCAGACTATCTCTTGGGAGGAGTTTGTGCGGGCTTTCCGCCATGCACATATTCCCGCGGGGATAATGACCCTAAAGAAGAAAGAGTTCCACGCGCTCAAACAAGGCAACCGCACAGTGGGTGAATACCTGCACAAATTCAACCAGCTTGCTCGCTATGCCCCAGCAGATGTGGCTAGTGATGAAGAAAGGCAGGAAAGGTTCATGGATGGTTTGAACGATGAGATCTCGATCAAAGGTGGTCTCCAATGACTACTGACTTCCAGCGGTTAGTGAATAAAGCTTTTAGCGGGAGGCCAAACATCTGCGGATGGAGAACATAGCGGAGGATGGCCGCTCGGAAGTACAATCTTTGGAGGACAACCCAAGTCATCCTGAGGTGAGAAGTTTCCTTGGATTAGCGGGGTATTACATGATTTATTGAAGGGTTCTCCAAGATAGCGAGACCCATGACTCAACTTCGAAAAAGGAGAAAAAGTTTGAATGGACAAAGGCACGTGAAAAGAGTTTCGAGGCGAAGAAGAGATTAGTGTCTGCACCGGTGTTAGTCTTGCGCCTCGATATTCATAAGGACTTTGAAATCTTCTGCGGCGCATCCCGTCAAGGACTAGGATGTGTACTTATGCAAGAAGGCAAAGTAGTGGCTTATGCATCTCGTCAGTTAAGACCACACGAAGGAAATTATCCGACTCATGATCTTGAGTTAGCAGCAATTGTGCATGCTCTGAAAATCTGGCGGTATTATCTCATTGGTAACTCATTGTGAGATTTTCACGGATCATAAGAGTCTCGAAATACATTTTACTCGATCGAACTCAACCTCAGACAACGAAGATGGCTAGAGCTGATAAAAGATTACGACCTTGGAATTCATTATCATCCGGGTAAAGCAAATGTAGTTGCAGATGCCCCGAGTAGAAAGGCGTATTGCAATACCATTTTGGTTCAGAAGAATCGGCCGAATTGTATGAAGAATGAAACATCTAAATCTGGAGATTGTCAATCAAGGATGTGTCAATGCTTTGGAAGTTCAACCCACTCTTGAGTCGATTAGAGAAAAAGCAGGTTAGAAGACGAAGACATCAAAGAAATCAAAAGAATATGAGAAGAGGCAAAGCCCGAGTTCTCTGAAGATGAGCAAGGAACGATTGTGGTTTGGAAATCGCATCGTGTGCCTAATCAACGAGAATTAAAGCAGTCAATTCGAAAGAAGCACATGAATCACCCTACTCCATTCATCCGGAAGTACCAAAATGTACCAGGATCTGAAGGAGAAGTATTGGTGGAGTCGACATGAAGCGAAAATCGCTGAATTTGTTGCCGTTGTGATGTATGTCAGCGAGTTAAGGCGAACATCAAAGACCCGGCGGTTTGTTGCAACCATTACCAATTCTGAATGGAAGTGGGAAGAAATTGGTATGGATTTCATTACGGACTTCCTAGGACCCAAGCAGATGTGATTCTATTTGGGTGATAATTGACCGATTGACCAAAGTGGCCCATTTCATTCGATCAAGACCACCTATCGAGTAGCAAACTAGCGAATTATATGTGGCCAAGATTGTTTGTTTACATGGTGTACCCAAGAAGATTGTCTCGATAGAGGTTCCCGATTCACTTCCGATTTTGGAAGAGTCTTCACGAAGCTTTAGGAACCAGACTCAACTTGAAGATAAACAGATCACCCTCGGACGGATGGTCGAGACGAGCGCGTCAACCAAGTTCTTGAAGACATGCTTGAGCACGTGCCTTAGACTATGGAAAAAGTTGGGACAAGAATCGCCCTATCACGAGTTCTCGTACAACAATAGCTATCAAGCTAGTCTCTGAGATGTCTCCATTTGAAGCTTTATATGGCGAAAATCGAGAACTCCGCTCCTTTGGGATGAAGTAGGAGAGCACCAATTCTTGGACGGAATTGATCAAAGACGCTGAAAGCAAGGTTAAAGCAATAAGAGAACGTCTGAAAGTAGCTCAAACCCGATGAAAAGTTATCTTGACAATCGAAGAAGAGAATTGACATTTGAAATAGGAGATTTTGTTTATCTCGAGTTACTCCACTCGGGGAGTAAGAAGGTTTCGAACCAAAGGAAAACTCGCACCAGATTTGTGGGTCCTTACAAAATTTTGGCAAAGAGAGGTGAAGTCGCTTATCGGTTGGGCCCGCCAACCACCTTGTCTGCGATTACACAGCGTTTTCATGTGTCACAACTAAAGAAGTGCCTTGAGTGCTAGAGGATCGAGACTCTTTTAGAGAGTATCAATCTACAAGAAGACCTCACTTATGTAGAACAACCAATCAAGATTCTAGGCGTCATGAGCGTGTTACGAGAGCAAGATCATCCGATCATATAAAGTCGATTGGAGCCACCACCTGAAAGTGAAGCCACCGGGAGCGAGAGGAAGATCTTAAGGCGAGTATCCCCATCTCCTTCTTGGCCAAATCTGAATCTCGGGTCGAGATTCCTTTAAGGGAAGGTTTGTAATAGCCCAAAATTTCAATTTCAGAGAAAATTTAAAATTATTTATTTTTGTGGAAATTCTAAAATTTTAAAACTTTTCCTAATTAGTTAAAGCTAAAATAAATTTAACTGCAAAATCTATTATCAAGTTTAAGTTGGAAATAATTTTATTAAGTCTAAAATGACTCTAAGAATTTATGTGAATTTTTCTAGAATTATTGGAAGTATTTTGCTATATTCTAAAGCTAAAATGAATTAATCTGAATTTTAAAATGGAAAACCAATTAAAATCCTAAGCAGTGTTGGGCAAAGCTTAGGCCCATTTACTTCCTGCACGCTGCCCGCTCTCCCAACTCAACAGCCGTCCGATATGCATCGACGGCCCTCACGCTGAACACGCCTCATGGTTGCTCACGCACCTTGGATCGAAATCCAACCACCGCGCTCGTCGTTTTCCTCCTTTCTTCTCTAAGCGCACCACAGCACCGCCGCCATTGCCGCCTTCGTGAAGCTCTTAAGCGCGCCATTTACGCCTCCTTACTTGCGCGATCGTGCGCATTCAAACCCACGTTTCTCTCGCTTCCACTTCGCCTGTTTTCCCTCTCTTTAACCCTCTTTAACCTCCACTTCGCTTCTTGCCGCCATTGAAGCCGCACGATCTCCGTCTCTCGCTTTGCCGGCCCTATAAAGGAGCCTCGGGGCGCCTCCATCTCCGCAACACAACGCCGCCACTCTCTCACTCCCTTCGCTCTCACCTTGTGGAATTTGGAGATTTCTCACCGCGCCAAGTTTACATCTTCTTCAATTCCGGCGTCTCGTCGTCGCCAGATCCTCATCTCGCCACCAACACCTCGCGGCGTCATTGCGATCACGGTGCGCTCACCCATTTTGCCCAAGACCCTCGGATCACCTTCTCCGTCGACACCGTCTGCGCGTCGCCGCTAAACCTCAACTCCGACAAGCCTCCGGTCACGCTTGCGCGCTAAATTGGTAAGCATCGTGTTCGCGTCTCCCCTCTCTCGATAGCGCCCCTCGCGCCCTCGCCATGGCGCGTAAGCGCGGCGAGGGTGTGGTCGCCGAACCTCGCCGGACTCGGCCTCGTGGCTCAGCCACCTCGGCGCCAACACGGCGCCACCTCACCAGAGTCCGGCGTGGCAGCCCGCATGACGGCCACGTCACCCTCCCACGCCAACTCAGCGCCACCTCCGAGCCCTAAGGCTCCGTGGACTTGGTCCATGTGAGCCATGTCAATGACATGTAGGCCCCAATTGTCGAAAAATTAATTCAAATTCATTTAAATCCGGAAAATCATCACTGACGTCATCATGCGCAATAATTAGAATTTCCTTTAGGAGAATAATTCGAGAAAATTGTTTAAATAATGATTTGGTTTAAAATTTGTAAAATTCATAACTTTTGCATTATAACTCCAAATTAGATGATTCAAGTTGCTAAAATTTTAGAAAATTATTGTCTAACTAAATAAAATATAATTATTCAACTTGGAGTTCAGTTTTGTTTTGTTTTAGAATTTAGAATTCATTTAAATCTCAAATTTAGGTTAAAATTTGTAAAATTCATAATAATTGAATCCTAACTCCAAATTTAGTGAAACAAATTTCTAAAATTTTATAATTTGATTATTTAGCTCAATAAAACAAAGTTATTATATTTAGACTTGGTTTATTTTGTATTTTTGAGTTTTATTTGAATTCTATTTGATTTGACTTATTTTCACGTTTAGACTTGACGATTAAAAATTTGATACTTCTCAAGACTTAGATTTTCGGTACTGCAACGAAGGCAAGTTATACTTTGACCATTTTGCCCTATTATTTTAAAGTTAATTAAATTCAGTTTTTAAATTATTAAATGCATGCATAATTTTATTCAAGTATTTCAAATTCTGTTTAAATAATTAGTTATTCCTATTATCCTTGTATGCCAAATTTTGGATGTTGCCATGTCATTCCTTTGTCACTTTAGATAAATTATTATGTTTAATAATCAAATGCTTCATAAATACTTAGACCATGATTTATGTTTTTGGGAGAATTTTAGCCAACTCAATAAAATTTCTTTGAAAATTAAAAATATGGTATTGTTTTACCATAGAGAATTTGTAAAGATGGTTTTATAGAAATAAAATCAAAAGGGTTTGGACTTGGGCGAAAAGGATGAATGGTGGGTGCGAGTTTATGCACGGCTTAGTCTAGTTAAGATTAAGACCGTGGTTTAAATTGAATAGCCTTAAGTCAATTGAGGACCGGTCTTTGGCGCATTTTGTTATGCCTTATCGTACAACCACATGTCTGTATGGGCAAGACACAGCTTAATAATTTGTAATACCTCTTAGTTATTTGTGCTATGTTGTATGTATGGGTGTCGGGTGAAGCAGTTTTCCCATCTGGCGCAAGAGGGGTTTTGGAGGACAGTCGGTCAATGGAAGCGAAACCTTAGCGAACACGAGTACTTTGAGGTAGAACATTATAACGACCTTGTGATGTTTGCTCTGTCATGCGCCTTAGGAAGCGTGGATTGGCCGACACAAAGAGTATAATATCTCGTGTGGGTAAAGTTGTACAAACTCTGCGAGTAGAAACTATTGAATAGCGCGTCATGATCATGGACATGCTAGCAAAGCCACTCGAGTTAGTTTTGTTTTTGTTTTAAAAGTGATTTCAGCAGATAATTTCAAGATGGATAGTCTGTGGGAAAATTGGGCGGGTAGCCATTGTGATTGGAGGATATCCATCATCTTTTATGGAGGTTATCCACAATAAACTATTGTCATTTAAAATGGTGATTTAGATTATTGTATGAAATGGCTTTGTAATCTAATATGATTATTTAAATTAAAACTATTGCTTTACATAAAATAACCTTGCCAAGATCCTTTGTCTACCTTATGCATGCATATCAATTCCATATTGGTGTAACTTGCGAGCACGGTAGTAGTGCTCACTCTTCTTGAATAATCTTTATTAGGAGAAGATATCTACCAGAGCGGTGAGGATCTTGGCGCCTAAGGTGCGCCCCGATTTATTACTGTGGCGAATCGTTGGGTCTACTACTATTTTTACGCTTCATTGTGTTTTACTTTATTTGGCCTCGGGCCCTTTGTAATAAACTCGAATAAATATTAATAAAATCGTGATATGTTTTGATTATCACTTTTGTTTGACTGTGTACATTAGCTATCCTGGACTAATGTATGAACACAGAGAATTCGGGATCCTTCGCTCCCGGGTTCGACAAAAGTTCCTCACAAATTTGTTGGTTTCTTTCATCTGTGCTAGATGATTTATACTTTCTTCACTCCGTGACTTACTTCTGTCCTTACGAATCTTTGTTCTGTGATAGCTTTTGTATATAGGATATTGATCTACATTTGTGATTTATCATCATTGTCTATTAAATTCTTTACCAATTGTTTACTATTTCATTTCAGCGGTCATGAAAATAGATTGGTGCTGTGGGGGTGAATGTGCCACTCGGCTTAATGGTGATGGCATACACACGATTGGACAAAAAGAATCTGTTGTTGCTATATGTGTCTTGGCTTTAGTAAAGACATATGACGGTCAGTCCATGCTTTTGTTTTCATCACTATTGTAAGATTGTTTAGTTTTATCAATGCTTCCTCTATGTGCTGCAGGAGCTGTTATATATACCCTTGCCTCTTTTGCCCATTGCTGTAGGTGACAAGCCCAAGTCGAAGCTCAACCTGTAGTCGATGTCATACGCACTATGCAACATGCTACCTAACAGTTTTTTTTACCATCCTTTAGGAGAGAAAAATTATGCAGGAAGTCCCATGCAATAGCATGGTTGGATCTAAGCAATAGCATGGTTGCATTTCCTGGAACTAGATAGGGTTTTTCGTATGCCATTTTTTTTTTTGAAACAATGAACAATCATGCGCCATTGGAACTGACATCACATCTAGCTAATTAAAATGCACTTGTTGGTATTATTTGTGATTTTTCCTATCTCATTCTAAATGCAAATGGCATTAGTTTTAGGTAGGCCTTGAAATGTTATTACTTAAACTCTGGTTGAATTATTTCTTTGTGACCATTCGGAAAGCTTTATAATAATCAATGTCTAATTTTAGATGTTCTACTACTTATATGATTCTTTGCAAAAGCGGGCGAGATTTAGTTCTTTGCAAAGACTTTGTTATCAATGCTACACATTTAATTTTCAGTGACCTCATTGATCTTTGGTGTGAACCGCAGCCCGAGTGCATACCTAAATAACCCTGCTGACGAGAGAAGCAAATATCAATATAATGTTGATAAAGAAATGACCCTCGTCAAGTTTGTGGATGATCAACTGGGTCCAGTTGGAAGTTTTAATTGGTTTGCAGCTCATGGAACATCAATGAGTCATACAAATTCTTTGATTAGTGGTGATAACAAAGGAGCAGCTACACGTTTCATGCAATACTGGGCTGAACAAAATGGCTTTCCAAAGCAGGCAGCTCATGCAAATTCTGATGATTTGGGATCTTTGCACAAGACATCTGGACATCCGCGAAGAGTCTACAGTTATTCCCGAACCAAATGAAGGGTTATATGGCATCACTCAGAGGTGGATTAGGCTGTTTGTTCCTGAAGACGCTGCCGCCGCCGCTGCCCTCTAACCACTCATCGCCTAATTCAGTTGTAGGATTTGTAGGAATTTTTTTCGGTGTGTTTGTTCCTTTGTATGTGGATGCTAGATTCAGTTGTTAACTCAATTCACTCCATAACAGAGTGTCTATGTTTTTTTCTTCTAGTTTTTTAATATATCGACAATGTAATTCTATATTTGAAATGGCTTTACCTAAGATCTGAAACTTTTTATGAAAATATATGATACTATACCCTCTGAATCATTGTTGTTTAGCGATAAAATATTTCTACTGAATAAAATAAAAATGGACGTCTCTAGCTCAATCTAAATACGTCTATGAATGCGTATCTATATTTCTTGGCACGCAATAAAGCGTCACTAGGGAGAGTAGAGACGATATGGAAATATATATATGAAAGCGTCTCTAAGCTTGTAGAAACGCAATCTAAACGACTCATCATTATACACACGCTTAACAATATGTCTCTACGATCTTCGACACGGCACGTGGAGAGGCGTTCCAGAGACGCTTTACAAAAACGACTCTATGACGCTATAGCGATGATTGAAAACGTCTTTAACCCATAAAATAGACGTCTCTACAGGGCTTTTGTGTTGTAGTGGCTCAAATGTAAAACTTGACTCGATGCGGTTTATGTAAACTCTGATATTGTTTAATTAATATATGGTTTGATCTATGTTATGTATGAAATGATTCAGTGATGTATTCTGTGAGCGCTATCTACTGACCCAGAGAATAGCGCAGTATTATTCACAAATGATTCTGTATTACGAAAGTCGGGTCCAACACATATAATATATAGATGTTACCTCCGCACCTTGTTATTAGAGAAGAAACAGACAAGTCTAACTATAAACAATCCGAAATTTAGTTACTTAATCAAGTACCCCATTCAGGTTTGGAACAACAAGACACCATTAGCAGAAAATGGTTGTTTAATGACACTTTCATGGAGACACATCGACGAAGTGTCACCGAGATTTTTTTGAAGCTGCCGTTTTTTGTTGGCTCTTCGAGGGTATATACAACAGTTTCTCTTTAGGTTGTTTTTAAAGTTTTTAACTTATTTACAAACAATCTTAGAGATAACATCTCTAATAATTTATTTATAAAATTATTTATTTTTAATACAACTTATTTTCTTACACATTCACAATTTACGATGGTTTGAGTACCCAGTTTGTCTCTTATCTAAAAGATATATTTTCTCTCATCATATTCTCTCATTTATCTAAACTTTTGAGTGATATGATAGCTAAGATGACTGAAATAGCTACTATTGAAGATGCCACGAGGAAACGCTTGTGTTAATTAAAGGGAAGCATCTAGCTAGGCGGAGTAGAGCTCAGGGTTGGACAGCCTTGGCGTCGGCACGGCCACCAGCGGCGTGGCCTTCTTCATGACGATGCCGAACTTCTCCGTCAGGTCGAGCCGCGCGCCCTGCGGCAGCTCCCAGTCGAACGCCTGAAGCAGCATCGCCAGCGAGTAGGCCATCATCCTCTCAGCCATGGCGATGCCAGCGCAGATCCTCCTCCCGGACCCGAACGGGATGTAGTCCAGCTCGCTGCCGGTGAAGTCCCGCTTGTGGCCGCCGTCGCTCGCCTGCGAGAACCTCTCCGGGAAGAACTCCAGCGGGTCCTTCCACACCGCGGGGTCTCTCTGAATCGCCCACACGTTGAAGAACACGCGGCTGCCGGCCGGGACTCGGTGCCCGCCGACCGTGGCGTCCGCGTTGGGGCAGTGCGGCACCAAGAGCGGCAGCGCCGGGTGGAGCCGGAGCGTCTCCTTGACCACTAGGTGCAGGTAGTGCAGTTGCGGGAGGTGCGACTCCTCCACCACGCCGTCCCTCCCCACAACCGCGTCCAACTCCTCCTGCACCTTGCGCAGTATCCGGGGGTTCTGCATCATCTCCGCCATGGCCCATTCTACGGTGTTCGACGTCGTCTCTGTGCCCCCGACCACCATATCCTATCAGTTAATCGCAGCACCGGCACAACTTAAGCCTGAGTGAGAGTTCTTGGACGTATTAGCTGCATGCACGAAAAACTAGCAAGTAGCTATGATTACCATGAGCAGGGCCTTGACGTTGGTCATGGTGAAGGGGGCCTTCCCATCGCCACCTTCCTTCTCCAGGTTGAGCATGTGCTCAAGGAAGTCTGCCGCCGTCCCGCCGACGGCTTGCTCGGCCTTCACCCTCTGCTGTATGATCCTGGCGAAGATGTCGTCGAACCGTGCCTTGAGCACGTCCGACTTCCTGCGGATGCCCTGCAGGTCGAGCGGCCCCAGCGCCGGGAAAAAGTCGGACACGTTGGGCGCGCCCAGCATCTCGGTGATCTCCGCAACGAGGTCCCGGAAATCCTCCCCAACCACCGTCCGCTCGCTCTCGCTCCCGATGTTACCTCCCCACAGCGTGCCTGTGGTGACGTTCATCGTGGTGAGGAACATCTGCACGCCGATGTCGATCGGCGTGCCGGACTTTGCATGCAGGTGGCGAAGCGTGGCCCTGAACTCCCGCCGGCGGAGGTCGTGCACGTTGTCGAGCCCGGCAGGGCTGAGCATCTCGCGGACACAGACCCGGCGGAGCAGGCGCCACGTGGGGCCGACCGGGTTCCACACGATGTCCTGGCCGCCGCCGTAGGTGATGGAGCGCGCGGCGTCCGGGATGTCCCGGTTGGCGAAGACGAGGTCCTGGTCGCGCAGCACCTGGCGGGCCATCGCCGGCGAGGTGATGACGATGCCCAGCTTGGAGCCGAGGCGGATGGAGAAGATGGGCCCGTACTTGACGGCGAGGCCGGCGAAGTAGGTGTGCAGGTCCGGGTCGAGGGAGAGCAGGCTGCCGACGAGTGGCAGGCCCGTAGGACCCGGCGGCAATCCGCCGCCGCGGCCACGGCGGACGACGGCGAGGTAAAAGAAAGCGGCCGCAAGCAGCGCAGCGTAGAGCAGTGTCGTATCCATGGAAGCAGACTGCAGTACTACAGAGACGTACAAGAAGAATAGCAGATTACAAGTAACTTGCATCTATCGGATTTTTTGGGGTATCTTTGCGTGTTGACGGAGGCGTACAGTGGTAGCGAAGAACGGAGATGCCGCGTTTGAGACGGCAACTTGCCGGCCGCCGTCACGTCGAAAAACAAGAGGGTGCGTGTGGATAACAAACGCATGGAAAAGGAAAACCCGGCGGTAAAACACACGAACCACTTGTTCTGGACATCGAGGTAGATATTCTAAGTATCGTTTTGTACTTTTTTTTAAATATGGGAGAGAATAACTCTCTCTCTCTCTTTTCAGCTAGGTGGATTGGTTGAGTGATGCAATCAGTTAGAGGAGGTAAAGTGTGTATTAATATTAATGGAACTTTAGGCCTCTATTTTGCCACGTATAGAGGTTTAAGGCAAGGAGATCCTCTTTCTCCGCTCCTTTTCAATGTTATTGCTGATGTTTTGGCTTCTCTGATGGAGAGATCTCAACAACAAGGGCTTATTAAAGGGGTGATCTCTAATCTGGTTACTGAAGGGGTTTCTATCTTACAATATGCTGATGATACTGTTCTGATGTTGGAATTGAAGGAGGATTACATCCTTCATATGATATTTCTTTTGTACTGCTTTGAATGGATGTCGGGGCTGAAAATTAACTATCATAAAAGCGAAGTTTTTGTGGTTGGGGTCAACCAGACAGAGGCGCAGACAGTGGCTAAGAAGCTGGACTGTAATCTGGGGAAATTCCCTTTGACCTATCTTGGAATTGCTATTGGAGATAAAGACTTAAAGGGGAAAGCCTCTGTTAACATGCTCAGTAAGCTTGAGAGCAGGCTGAGTAATTGGAAAGGCAGATTATTGTCTTCTGGAGGTCGCTTGGTCTTGGTTAACAGTTGTTTAAGCAGTATTCCTACTTACACGATGGGCTTTTACAAACTTAGTGAGGAGACTCACAAAAGGATGGATTCTATTAGTGCTAGGTTCTTCTGGAGAGGGGTGAGTAACAATTTTAAATACCATATGGTTAATTGGAGAGCGGTCTGTCGTCCTAAAGATTATGGTGGGCTAGGGGTGATCGATACTAGACTGTTCAATGTCTGCCTTCTTTGTAAATGGCACTGGAGGATGAGCCAAGCCAGGAATGAGCTTTGGTTTCGGATTCTTAAAGCTAAATATTTTGATATTGGTCATCGTAACGGCGATAATAAAATCGGTTCTCAATTCTGGAGGAACTTGCAGGGAGTCAAAAGTTTTTTTAATTGGGGTGTGGTTCACTCGGTTAATGATGGTAAGTCGACTTATTTCTGGAATGATATTTGGAGAGATTCCTGTCCCCTCAAAATCAGGTTTGACAAGTTATACAAGATCTGCAGTAATGCCGATATTAAGATTTCTTAGTGTTGGTCTCGAGACAACTGGCATGTTGAATTTGTCAAGACTTTTGGGGTGGAAGAGGCTCAGCAATGGGTTGTTTTGAAACGGATTCTTGACGATCTTTATCTCAACGAGGACAATGATATTATCAGGTGGGATCTGGAAAAATCTGGTGCTTTTTCGGTCAAATCTTTGTCTGAGTTTTTGACTTTTGGGGGTGTTTCTAGTCCTAAACTTAAAAATCGTGGAAGAGTAAGGTCCTCTTAGAGTTAAAATTTTTCTTTGGCTTGCCTTCCAAGAGAGGATTCAAACCACCGATCGGCTCAAGAGGAGGGCTGGTTAGGTGATGTGAATTGTGTTCTTTGTGGGGTTAAAGAGGATACGGATCATGTTTTTTTTAATTGCGTTTTAACAAAATTTGTTTGGTGCTGCATTAAAGAAATTCTCTTCTGCGATCGGGTGCCTGTTTCTCTTGAAGATCTTCATTTGAATTAGTTAGGAAGGAGGGGTGCTAACAATAACCATGTTAATCTATTTAGTTTTGCAGCGATCGCTTGGACCCTTTGGAATGTCAGGAACAAAGGGGCTATGGAGAGAGTTTTTCCTAAACATCCTTCTGCAATCATTTTCAAACTCATATCTTGTTTGCAGCGTTGGCAAATTCTCCTCAAAGACCCTGATAAAAGAAATCTTAACCATTTCCTGGAGAGAGCGGGAGTTTGGCTGCAAAACTTCAATTGTCGAGTTTGATCTGTCTGGTGGCAGCTTCCCCGGACTTATTTCTGCTTTTTAGTCTACTTTCTGCTGTCCGGTTTGGAACTAGTGGTGCTCTGAGCAGGTGTTGGTTGATGGATAGCTGGTATCCCCAGTGTGCTTTTGTTTTTTGTTTTTTGCTTTTGTGACCTAGATGCTGTAAGATTTGCTATTAGCTTTCTATAAAAGCTGAGATCCTTTCCCTTTAAAAAAAATAACTCTCTCTCTCGATCTCTGCATCAAGAATACACACAGTCTATTTTATTAACGAGTTTAAATGACCAAAGTATCCAGAGCTATTAAAAGTGGCTTGAAACCTTACAAGCAAATGACGACTGGAATTTAACTTAATCATTACAAATTCTGTGACTAAACAACAATCCATGAATGCTTAAAATTTGTTTCGCCACTACCTTGAGCCTGTCATTTCTGACTACCATAGACTCCTTTTAGGCTGGTTTTTGTAAATTTGCCCAAGCCCACAATCAGTGCTCACTCAAAAAGAAAACCTGCAAGGGATTAGCGATAATATTTTTGTAAAAAAACAAAATCATTCCAACATAGCCAAATAAACCAACATAAGGCGCTAGCTCTCACTAGGAGTTGTGTCTTTAAAATTTTTGGAATATTGGATAACCAATTTTCAAACATGTTTGCTATACACACAGGAGGAGATAAATTAAATGCACATTAAACAGCCCATCATGCAAGACATGCAATGAGACATTCAATAAAAAGATGTTGAATTGTTTCCTCGTTAATACAAAAAAAATACTCTTTGTTTCCCCCCAGTTTCTTTTGAGCAGATTATCTTTAGTTAAAACTACTCGTCTTTTGAGGTGTCATATGAATATTTTCACTTTTAGTGGAATTTTAAGTATCCAAAAAAGTTCCTAATGGATATTTGAGAACTTCCAATTAACGCCGTATAGAAAGACTGTACTGAAAAAAGCCCAGACTTACTCAAATTCCATTTGAAAACATCTTTTTGAGATATTAAATGCAAATTAGCAATCCTCAAAATTAACTCATTCCACGTATGTAACATAGGTCCAATAATAGGTCTTCAAATAGAGATATTTAAAGGAGCCATTATCAGAATATTCGCCACTGTATCATCATTTCTCTTTACCACATTATAAATGATTGGATATTGACTTTTCAGTGGAATGTCTCCTAACAAAATATCTTCTCAAAACCTAGTTTGCATTCCATTTTTAATATAGAATGAACCAAAACGAAAAAACTGATCTTTGATTTTCATTAAACCTGATCAAAAATGGGAAGTTCCATACTTATTTACCATTTACGAAAGACACTTCCCACCCAGATATTTTCTTTTTAACATGGATTGCCAAACACTTTCTTCATTAAGTAACTTAAACAACCATTGTCCTAGTAAACTTTTGTTTTTTTATGTCTAAGTTCTGAATGCCAACACACTAAACTCTATTTAGCAAGCCTATATTTTCGTTTATAACTGTCGCTCTGCTAGTAAAAACGAGAGCGATAAAAATCTAATCTTTTGAGAACCTCCCTAGGAACCTCAAAAAAGGACAACATAAACATTGGTAGACTACTGAGCACCGAGTTAATAAGTACTAATCGTCCACCAACAGACATATTTTTTTCCTTTCCAACTGCTAAGCTTCTTTTCAACTATATTCTCAACCCCTTTCCAATCACAATTCCTTAGTTTTTTTTTTTTTGAAGTGAATCAGAATACCTAAGTACCTAAAAGGAAAGGTACCTACTTCACAACCAAATAACTGAATATACTGTGATTCAATCTCCTTGGCAGTACCAAAACAAAAAAAAAAAATATCACTCTTATGAAAATTAATCTTTAAATCTGATAATTGTTCAAAGACACATAAAATAAGTTTGAGATTTTTTTTCTTGTTCTAAATCATTATTTAAGAAGAGGATAGTGTCATCAGCATACTGTAAAATGGACAACCCATCATCAATCAAGTGCGGATCTACTCCCGATAAAAGACCTCCTTCTTTAGCCCTAGAAATAAAAATGGCAAGCATGTCCACAACCAGATTAAAAAGAATTGGGGATATAAGATCACCTTGCCTAAGACCCTTTTGAGTTTGAAAAAGGATCCAAGATCATTATTACCTTTTATTCCAACACTCCCTCCCTTAATAAAACTTTCCACCCAAGAACACCATTTAGTTGAAAAACCTTTCATTCTCAAAGTTTAAGTAAAAACGTCCATTTTACTTTGCCGTAGGCTTTCTCAAAGTCGATCTTGAATACTATTCCATCCAAATTTTGTTTATGTAAATCAAGGATTGTTTCATGAAGGATAACAACTCCATCAAGAATAAATCTCCCATGCATGAACGCCGACTGGGAAGATCGGACAACCTTTTGAGCTACACCAATAATTCTATTGGAAGCAACTGTGAGACCCCTGGGGTATTTAGCTTGTAATGCTTAGTCTTCCAATTGACCTAGCATCACAAACAAAATATCCCGTGCCTCGGGACAATGTGTACCTCGCAGAAGTGCGGTACACACACCCTTTTTACAAAATCATGCATCAATTCCATACAAGCACAGAACTGAAGCAAGAACTTAACTAAACAAAAGACATAAATAATAGAGTTCTTACAAAAGGGGCCGACATACCAAAACACAAGCTCAAGAGCTAAATAAACAACGGAAGCAAAAGCCATAAGATGACGATAAACAAAAGCCATACGGTTTGCCTTAAGCCCACAAGGCAACCGACCGAGCCGCCAGCTAGTCGTCAAAGTCGAAGTTCGTCTCACGATAGTCGATCCCTTGGGGATCAACCTCCTCTGCAACAATTAATTAAGCAAAGCAAATGAGTGCAAAAATGTACTCGCAAGACTTACGTGTAGTGTAACAGCCTATACATAGCTACATGCAAGCTTAATCAATGGAGAAGGTTATAGGTTTATTTTCAGCATAAAGCAAGTTTTCATTTGCAATAATGTAATATATTTAAAGCAATTTGACAATCTGTTTTTAATGTTCAAATAACAGCGAGATACATAATAATAACAACAAGACAACCTAGAGGTGATTAACCCAATAGCACCACAACAATAGCACGAATTACCCATTCATACCATCCACAACAAGTTTTAATTAAAAGGTTATAGTATAGTTCTTGCACGACCTTACCAAGCATGTCCATAACCTAAGACGAGGCTATTCGAATAGTTTGAACCCTGCAAGGGTGTACCAATGTACCCATACGTCAGACCGCCTTTTTCCCAAGCTATTTAGCACACTTCCTTTGGTATGCCGGCACGGTTAAGTCCTACGAGACGCTTTCCAATGGATTGTGCTAATTAAGAGCCGTACGTATGGGGGTTAACCGTTAGTGAAATACCTCCCCGGCTCTCTGTAACATCCCAAATGTATAATCAGGGTTATTCAAGTATAATTATATGTGTAGAAATTAAAACTTTTTCTCACAACTTGAAAACCCTTACAATCTCATGTAATTCTTGTCCAAGAGTTGTGTAAACCAAGAACACAAAGCTCTTGTTGACCAAAAGTCAAATTCATTTTCCAATTACCTCAAATCTTGTGCCAAACAATTGGAAGTATCTTCCTTGGTCCTAAAACTGAGGTGGGACCCTCTGAAAAATACCACAAGTTGTAAAACTAGTTTGATAATTTTTGGAGGTAAAATGAATCATTGAACAACCTTAATGAATTTCCTGAGAAAAATGCATTGCATAATAACCTCTGGAAAATTTATGTAATGTTAATCATGTTGTCAGCTAGCTCCAGTTAAAATTTCATCAAATTTGGAGTTCATTTGCTAGCCCAAACAATTCTACAAAGTCTCAGCTGTTTAAAAGTTCAACTTCAAAAACCTCAAGATTTGTTCCTTGGGCTAGCCACGTTCCCAAAACTGGTCCAAACCCAACCCCTTCGGACCTCCTCAACCAACAAGACCTCAACAGACCTCCTCCTCACCGGAGGTGTCATGTCCTCCCCACCCCCCATGAGGTCACGACCCTTGGATCTAATATCCACGGTCATGACCTCCCCTCGCGCCCAAACCACCCTGGACCTCCCCTTCGAGGTCCTCGTGACCTCGTGGACCTCCTCGGGTCAACGTGGGCACCAGACCTCCTCCTCTCAACCTAAACTAAACAAACCTCCCACCTAACCAAGGTCGTAGCCGTTGGATCAGATCCAACAGCTCACGACCTCCCTGCGTTGTCAAGCGCTCACAACCTCCCCCGTCTTTTGTTGTGCACCGTTAGATTAAAATCTACGGTCACGACCTCCTTTGTCTCGTCTTGCAGAGACCTCCCGGCAAGACGTGAGATCGTAGCCCTTAGATCTAAATCTAAAGGCCATGACCTCCCTTGCCTGTTGCGCATCATATCAGACCTCCCCATCAGGTCAGTGCCCTTGGATTTAAATCCAAAGGCCATGACCTCCCCCTCATGTCTTTTTGATCGCGTGCGGTTAAGTCCTCACTGGAGGTCCGCACCGTTGGATGGAGATCCAACGCTTTGGACCTCCTGTCCCTTTTCCTCACGTGCGTTTTCGCGATTAAGGAAATCGGAGGGCCACGACCTCCCCATCCTTGATCGTGTGGCTGGGACCTCCTCCCAGCCACTTAAAACATAACGGTTCAAAAATTGGATCCGATGGTTGCGACCTCCCCAGGTCTTATCCAACGGTCACTAAGACCTCCCCTGTTCTTCTCCTTCCTCTGGCGCGCGGGCAAACTCTGAGCAGCGCAATTAATGCGTGCCTGACCTTGGGGTACACTTCATGACTCTTTGTCGACCAAGCATTTAATGCAGTCGACTTTTACCCTCCGTCGGCTCAAACCTGCCACTGTGTCAACTTTAAGTCTTGTCCAATGCCAAGACCGTGCCATGGGCCAAGCTCACAGGGAGCTTAGCCAGTGGTCTACGACCTCAATTGCCCTTAGGATAAAACCACCCCCACTGTGCCTTTATCTTCCTTTGCACGCCATTGTTCTTTGCTCACCCATCTGTGCTTGTGAACTCTAAGCCGCAGAGCTCCTTGGCCGCCATTGTTGGACTTGAAGTTCCTCGGTGGACAAGGGTCACTGGGTTTCCACCTTTCTCCTTGCTTCCATTTGTGCCTTCCCTCTGGGACCAAGCCCTAACCTAATTTGTTGGGCACTTTTGAGGTGGACAAAGTCGAGCCGAGCTTGTGTCTTGGGCGGTGAAGCTTCACTGCTTCCCAACACCGGTCATCACCTCCACGACCTCCCGGCACCTTAGGACCACCGGTAAGCCTGTTAGTCCTTTAGATCTGGCACCATATGAATGATTTTATGGAGCTTTCTTGGCATACGCTTGAATGTCGCATGAGCTTCGTTTTGCTTTTTCAAGTTTTGGCCGTGCTGGTCAATTTCACCCTCTCCGGCTCGCCGACGTTCAAAGCCGCCGTCGCCGTTGAGAGGAGGTCCACTGGGTGCGCAACATTATTGTGCACTCAGTGGCACCATTGGACCTCACCGGCAAGGTCTACATCGCCGGTGAGGACCATCCTCTTAAACTCAAGTCTTGTCGGACAGGAACTGCGGCGTTATTGCCGTTTTTCGGACAAGGATTCGCGGAGTTAATGCACTAATCAGGTGCTCGAATCATTGAAATCATGGGCGCGTCTTAACTGCCTTAGATCCATCCTTTAATGCATGCATTTAAGACCTCCCGCGCGCGCGGACCTCCTCGTGGTCCCGCGCGACACGTCTCTGTCCAAACGCAGCGCTTGCGAAGTTAGGGCGCTGGTGCGACGCGTCGGACCTCCTCCGAGGAGATCCGGGCGTCCAAGACCTCCTTGGTGCAATCTTGGCCGTCCTGACCTCCTGGAGGTGCTGTGGACGCTGAGGACCTCCTCTGGGACCTCCTCGAGGTCATCTCACCATGAGGACCTCCCCTTTAGATCTGGTCCGTTCCGGACCTTCCCTTCCATGTTGTGGTCCGTTGGATCTCCCATCTACGGCCACGACCTCCCCTCACCTCGCGCATGTGCGTGGTTAGGAGGTCCAGGACCTCTGGACCTCCCATGTGCGTGTATGTTGTTCTCCTGGGAGGTCTGAGCCGTTAGATCTGTGATCTGTGGCTCATGACCTCCCATGTCTTTGCGAGTGTTAGAAATGCCAGTAAATTCTTAATGATAAACCTGAAATAAGGTATAAACTTTAGAATTTCATATATCTTTCATTCTAATTCCAAATGAGGTCATTCAAATTGTGTTAGCTCTATCTTGAACTTGACTTTAATCCAAAAATGATTGTAAGTTGAGTTCAGCTCCAGAGCGTAGTTTGGGCCATAGGTTTTAAAACTCCCTTTTAAATATACACTCAAATTAAGGCTTAACTTGTAAAAGACATAACTAATGCTCTATAGATGATTTTTGAGTGAATCCAAGTTTGTTGGGTTCCTCTAATAATGAAATTACTAGGAAAAATAGTTTTGAACATGTTACTGTTTTCAGAAAGAATAATTATGCATTATAATTTTGTTCTAGTTCTTGTCTTTAAAAAATTGTAGAAGTTGCAATGTAACTCCAAAAGAGTTGAAACCACTTCCATTAGTATTAGAATGTCATTACCTATCTACCATAAAAATTTCATGTCCAGAAGACCCCTAGAAAATAATTTATGAACAGTAGCCCTTTTTAATTTAATTTGGATTTTTCTGGCCGAATTGAATTGTTTTGATCATATCTTTTGCATCAAGAATCCAAATCGATTGATTCTTGTTGCTAAATTCATGATAAATCTTTATCTTGCTGCTGTAAAAATTTCAAGTCTTTTGGAGAAAGTTTGCTGTTGAGTCCTTTTGAATTCTTTGTTCTTATCGGTTCTTTTTAGCTCTTTCGTTAGGGTTCGACATTTGTGGTGATCCCGAGAGTGATCCTCAGCAACCAATTGACCACCAGCAACAAGGCAAGCAGTTTGACCATTTCCATCATTGTCCCATTACTTGAAAGCTTAATACTTTGTTTTACTTCTATGTATGCATGCTACTTTGTGTTAAATGTCGCTAGCAAGCCTATAGTTGCATAATCTGTAGGAATTGTTCATCCTCTACTACCTTGAGCCTAGGTTATTTGCTGTGGTGGGAGCTCGTTGGATGAGCTCTTATCACTTAGTAGTTTCGATGCAATTGCTTAGACATGCTTAGTTATCGGTAGAATGGGCGATCATCGACTTAGTCGATGGTCTTGATCACTCAAAAATGATTATTACTCCTATATGTCCAGCACTTGTGCTTTGATTAATTTGTAAAATCAAAACTGAAAATAAAAGATTGATTTAGACTTGGGCATATTGGATGGATGGTGCGGTTTTTGGATGTGGTGGTATGCTGGGTCCCTAAGGACCGAGTACTTGGGTCACTAAGCCAAGCGATTTGGCGTACTAACCACGCTGAGGGCATATGGAACCCCTCTTGACTAAGTACTCTAGGAGGTGTTAATTATGAGCGAGCTCGGTTGGTGTGTTTTCAAAAACAAATGTATATGTATAGTGTGGGAGGGAGCATTAGCTTCCGGAAGGTTGTGATGTCTCCTTCTCCCGTGGGTTGTGCAGCTCGTAATTAGCATTCATCCTTTGGAAAGGTCTCGTAGGACTTAGCCGTGCAAAGACACCTTCTAGTAGTGTGCGTAAAGGAAAGGCGGTCTGCGTGTGGGTGCAGTGGTACACCTGCAGGATAAAACTATTCGAATAGCCTCGTCCTAGGTTATGGACATGCTTGGTGAGGTCGTTCAAGACTAGACTACAACCTTTAATTAAAACTTGACATCGTTGGTATGAACGGGGAGTTCATGCTATTGTTGTGGTGACTTGGGTTAGTCACTTCCAGGTTGTTCTTGTTGTTGTTATTATGTTATTATCGCGTTGTTATTTCAACATTTAAAAATGCTTTGCCAAATTGCCTTCAATCTATTATGTTATTGCAAATAAATATTGCTTTATGCTAAAATGAGTCCAAAGCCTCATCCACTTAAATAAAGCTTGCATGTAGCTATTTATAGTTCTCGTTATCTCACACGTAAGTCTTGCGGAGTACTTTATGTACTCATCTGCCGGGTTGTGGCAATTTTGTGGCTTTTGTTGCAGAGGAAGAAGGAGAGCTCCAAGAGCCTCTCTTTTGTGCTACGTGTTGCGCTTTCTTGACGACTAGCTTGGCGGTCCGTCGGATGCCTAGGGGTTAAGGCACATCGATTGGCTTTGTGTTATAGCCATCTTTATGGCACTTTTGCTTCCGCTGTTATCTTTTTGTAATTATCGCTATTTGGCCTAAGGGCCTCTCTTTTGTAATATCTATTCCATATTAATGTTAACTTCGGTTTGTTGCTTATGTTCTATGTGTTGTATGGAATTGATACATTCTTTTGTTGTGAGGTATGTATACTTGCATTCGGGAAGTATACATCTCTCGAGACCGGGTTTATTTGGTTGATAATACTAGGGTCAATCGGACGACTAAGTATTATGAGCCTAATAAACGCTCGAGTCTCTAAAAGTTGGTATCGAGCCGTTATGACCGTAGTAACGCAAGCTTGGTCGCCCTTAGGATATTTTGAAAACCTATTTTCAAAGCATCAAAAGAGGTTTTGAAAGCTTAGGAAATTCTCGATTTTATTCCTTACCTATCTTAGCTTTCTCCTCATCCCACTCTAATTTGAGTTTTAAAAGTTGTTTTCCTCTCTTCCTTCTACAAAATAGTTGTTATCGATTAACACTGGTTTTTGGGAGAACCAATGAGATTGGCAAATTGAAGTGTGAGCTGCCCACTACAAGGTTTTGAAGTTCTCGAGTCGGTGATTCGACAAGGAGCTTGGATGCTAAACCCGATAGCAAGCATCAAATTTCCGGACAGCAGTCTCAAAGGTGTCTAATTAGGATAGATAATGAGAGGTTAATCAACTAAAACTTGTGGGAATAAAAGGGTAAGATGTGATACTAGTTAGCTAAGTATCTAACACTTATTTCGCTGCATTAACCTTGCTCTCTAATAGTTTTAGATCTCACCCTACACTCTGATTTTTGATCTTCTCGACCGATTACTCGTTCATTCAATACGGGTTAGATGAGTTGAGAAGTTGAGCCTTGCGTTTGGTGTTTCTTGGCTGTTTTTAGAGTCTTTTAGAAGCTTTTAAAGTTTAATTACCCGCTGCTTTGGCTTTCGGTTGGGGTGATATTCCATTCCCTAGTCGATCGCTTTTGCTTTCTTTAAGGCTTTGTTTTTGGGTCTAGTTGCTAACCAAATTTCATTGTAACAGATGGCCGGATGCACTCGTAGCGGCCAAGGCGATCGGTCCGGTCGACGAGCTTCCTCCTCCTCCGACCATGGCCGAGGTTCTTCTTGAGATCGAAGCAACCGCGCGGATGACCGGAGAGTTCTCTCGACGCCATCGCGCATAACACCACAAAGACTTACGGAGCTTGAGTGATCTGGGCCGTGAATGCCCATCACCGCGTGGAGGACTCGCGGAGTTTCTTCGTACTCAGCCCCTACCTTTTCCCGTCCCGAGGACCCTTTGGATGCGACGATTGGCCGTCTTGTGGAGCGTAAGCCAGATCGCATCAGCGATGCGAGCACGAGAAGGCGCTGTTCGCATCGCACCACCGGAGGGTGCAGCCTTGTCATGGTGGGAGAGCTTTCTCGCCATGCAGCCCGCAGACCACACCGCTTTCTTGGGAGGAGTTTCATCGCCTTCCGTCGGGCTCACATCCTGCGGCTTGATGGAGATCAAGAAGCGGGAGTTTCTTGCGCTCAAGCAAGGCGAGCTCATCATGGAGTATGTCTCTGAGTTCAACCATCTAGCTCGTTATGCTCCCGAGGACGTGGCCACCGATATGGCTAAGGTGCCAAGTTCAGCGTGGCTTGTCCGAGGAGCTGAAGGACAAGCTATCCATTGTCGACTTTCCCGATTTCCGGACCTTGGTCGACAAGGCCATCGTCGCGAGCATGCGGCTCGAGAGCTTATGGACTCCATAAGCGCAAGTGGGAGGCCCATAAGTCATCCAGGCCGCTTCTTCCGTCCCGCCGCTTCGCGATCTCGAAGTACCACTCTCACTCTTGGCGCCCGAGATCACCCGCCTCGTCCTCGTCCCTTCGCAGCCGTGTCTCGATCCGTGCACCGCGAAGTCGTGAGAGCGGCCCCGCAACCCGGCCGCGGGGTCACATGTTTCTCATGCAACCGAAGGGCATTATGCGAACCAATGCCCTAAGAAGACAGAGCGACCCTCGCCCTAATGGAGGACGCGGGCAGAGGTGGAGCATCGCAGGACCAGAAGATCGTCCCGGCTACCCAAGGCGTGGGTAGTGGTCGCGTCAACGCCATCACCACAGAGGAGGCTCAGGAGGCACCCGACGTCGTGCTAGGTACACTTTCTGTTAACTCTCATCCCGCTACTGTTTTGTTTGATTCAGGAGCATCTCATTCATTTGTTTCTGAGTCTTTTGCTGCTGTCGGAGAGCTTCTTTTCTCTCCATTGTCAGTCCCGCTACTCATTCGCTCTCCTGGTTCGGAGTTGAGAGCTGAATCCGAGTGTAGGGATGTTCCTATCGAGATCGGCGAGGTTTCTTAGCAAACCTTATCCTTCTCCATTCAGCGAGTCTTGATGTGATTCTTGGCATGGATTGGTTGTCCCAAAGACATGGGGCAAATCGATTCGCCAGAAGCTCATCTCTATCTAGTCCCTCCGCGGCGGGTTAAGTTCGCCGCCGGTCGCTAGATCCGCATCTCTTCGCGCTTGAAGCGAAGCCCGCTCTAGATATTAGCGAAGTCCCAACAGTTTGTGACTTTGTTGATGTCTTTCCGCTGATCTTCCAGGATGCCACCGCTCGAGACCTCGAAGTTTGTCATTGAGTTGGCTCCTGCATCGCCCCTATCTCAAAGAGGCCTTATCGGATGCCACCGAACGAGTTGGTAGAATTGAAGAAGCGATTAAGTGAGCTGCAAGAGAAGGGTTTCATCCGCCTCTAGCTCATCTCCTTGGGGTTGTCCAAATAATCTTCGTAAAGAAGAAGGATTCGTACTTTACGCATGTATGCGTTGATTACCGCCCACTTAATGAAGTGACGATGAAGAACAAGTATCCTTTGCCCGCATCGATGATCTCTTCGATCAATTAACTGGAGCTCGAGTTTTCTCCAAGATTGATTTGAGAGTGGGATATCATCAGGTTCGTATTCGGCCTGAGGATATTCCAAAGACGGCGTTCTCTACTCGCTACGGCTTGTATGAGTACACTGTCATGTCATTCGGCTTAACCAATGCTCCTGCCTTGTTCATAAACCTCATGAATTCGGTATTCATGGAGTATTTGGATAAGTTTGTCGTGATCTTCATCGATGATATTCTTATCTATTCCAAGAACGATGAGGATCATGCCGAGCATCTGAAGCTTGTGTTAGGCAAGCTACGTGAGCACCAGCTGTACGCGAAGTTCAGCAAGTGTGCGTTCTGGTTGAAGGAAGTGGCTTTCTTAGGCCATATTCTTTCAGCGGAGGCGAGTCATTGATCCTAGCAAGGTCACCGATGTTCTTTCATGGAGTCCGCCCACTTCATCCACCGGCGCGGAGTTTTCTTGGTTTAGCGGGATATTATCGCCGCTTTATCGAGAACTTCTCCAAGATCGCAGCCGATGACGGAGTTGCTCAAGAAGGACAAGAAGTTCTGTGGTCCGATGCTTGCATGGCAAGTTTCCATATACTCAAGAAGCGCTTGACCACCGCTCCGCTCTTGTTCTTCCCGATATCCATCGCAGCCGATATCTTTTGCGATGCTTCTCGTCGAGGCCTCGGTTGTGTCCTTATGCAAGAAGGCAAGGTAGTGGCCTATGCATCAAGGCAATTGAGACCTCATGAACTCAACTACCCTACTCATGACTTGGAGTTGGCTTCGTGATTCATGCACTTAAGATTTGGCGACATTACCTCATCGTGTCGCTAGAAGTGTATTCGGATCACAAGAGCCTTAAGTATTTGTTCACCCAAATGACTGAACCTCGTGCAAAGGAGATGGTTGGAGTTGATCAAGGATTACGATATGGGTATTCACTACCATCCCGCAAGGCTAATGTCGCTGTCGATGCGCTTTAGTCGCAAAGCGCATTGTAATGCCTTAGTGCTCAAGGAGCATTCGCCCTCTCTTCTCGAGGCATTCCAAATGTCTCAACTTGGAGATAGTTGAGCATGGATCTCTCGCCGCCATGGTTGTGCAACCAACCTTGGTGGATCGGATCAAGTCCGCCCGGCAATGGATGTTGGAGTGAGCCACATTAAGGCAAATGTCAAGAACGGAACGACCAAGTGCTTCTCTGAGGATGAGCATGGCGTCGTGAGGTTCGGGCAATGCCTTGTGGTTCCAAAGGGCATGGAGTTGCGGAATTTAATCCTCCGCGAAGCCCACGATTCGCCTTTATCCATTCATCCCGGGGCCACAAAGATGTATCAAGATCTCCGCCAGAGATTTTGGTGGACCCGAATGAAGAGGGAGATCGCGAAGTTCGTTGCCGAGTGCGACGTGTGTCGTCGTGTCAAGGCCGAGCATCAGCGTCCTGCTGGACTGCTTCAGCCTTTGCCAATTCCTGAGTGGAAGTGGGATTCGATCGGAATGGATTTCATCACCGGTCTACCCACGTCCCCGAAGAAGAATGATGCCATTTGGGTCGTCATCGATCGATTGACTAAGGTGGCACATTTCCTTCCCGTCAAGACTGAACTTCGGGTAGGTCTTTTGGCGGAACTCTATATCGCCCGCATCGTGAGTTTGCACGGTGCAAGACGATCGTGTCGGATCGTGGATCCTTTTCACATCTCGTTTTGGCATAGCTTGCAAGAGGCTATGGGCACTCGTCTTGCTTTCAAAGACGCATATCACCTCAAACCGATGGTCGACCGAGAGGGTCAACCAAGTTTTGGAAGACATGCTTCGTGCTTGTGTCCTTTCCTATGGGAAGCATTGGGAGAAATGCTTACCATTCGCCGAGTTTTCTTATAACAACAGCTTTCAGGCCAGTCTCGGCATGGCACCATTTGAGGCCTTGTACGGGAGAAAGTGTAGGACCCCGTTGAACTGGTCAGAGACCGGTGAGAGACCTCTCTTTGGCCCGGACTCAATCAATGAGGCCGAGCGCCAAGTCCAGCTTATTCGTGAGCGTTTGCGCACAGCTCAATCCAGGCAAAAGAGCTATGCGGATCGCCGTCGACGTGAGTTACGTTTTGAGCCTAATGACTTTGTTTATCTCAAAGTCTCTCCTTTGAAGGGCCATCAACGTTTCGGCGTCAAGGGCAAGTTAGCTCCTCGATATGTCGGTCCCTACCGCATTATCGAGAAGAAGGGAGCTGTTGCCTATAAGTTGGAGTTGCCACTGCACTTGCGGGTACATGATGTTTTCCATGTGTCCCAAAAAAGAAGTGCCTCCGTGTTCCAACCGAGAAAGCTCCGTTGGAAACTCTCGATGTCCAACCAGATTTGACCTATCGCGAGCACCTGTTCACAGCTCGATGAGTCTCGAACGAAGGACAAGGAATAAGACCATCAAGTTCCTTAAAGTTCAAGTGGTCAAACCATTCCGAGGATGAGGCTACTTGGGAAAGAGAAGATCGTCTGCAAGCGGACTATCCATCTTTCTTTACGAGTGAGCCAAATCTCGGGACGAGATTCTGTAAGGGGGAGATTTTGTAACATCCCAAATGTATAATCAGGGTTATTCAAGTATAATTATATGTGTAGAAATTAAAACTTTTTCTCACAACTTGAAAACCCTTACAATCTCATGTAATTCTTGTCCAAGAGTTGTGTAAACCAAGAACACAAAGCTCTTGTTGACCAAAAGTCAAATTCATTTTCCAATTACCTCAAATCTTGTGCCAAACAATTGGACAAGTATCTTCCTTGGTCCTAAAACTGAGGTGGGACCCTCTGAAAAATACCACAAGTTGTAAAACTAGTTTGATAATTTTTGGAGGTAAAATGAATCATTGAACAACCTTAATGAATTTCCTGAGAAAAATGCATTGCATAATAACCTCTGGAAAATTTATGTAATGTTAATCATGTTGTCAGCTAGCTCCAGTTAAAATTTCATCAAATTTGGAGTTCATTTGCTAGCCCAAACAATTCTACAAAGTCTCAGCTGTTTAAAAGTTCAACTTCAAAAACCTCAAGATTTGTTCCTTGGGCTAGCCACGCTCCCAAAACTGGTCCAGCCCAACCCCTTCGGACCTCCTCAACCAACAAGACCTCAGCAGACCTCCTCCTCACCGGAGGTGTCATGTCCTCCCCACCCCCATGAGGTCACGACCCTTGGATCTAATATCCACGGTCATGACCTCCTCGCCTTAAACCACCTGACCTCCCTTCGAGGTCCTCGTGACCTCGTGGACCTCCTCGGGTCAACGTGGGCACCAGACCTCCTCCTCTCAACCTAAACTAAACAAACCTCCCACCTAACCAAGGTCGAGCCGTTGGATCGAGATCCACGACTCCACGACCTCCTGCGTGTCAAGCGCTCACAACCTCCCCTGCCTTTTGTTGTGCAATCGTTAGATTAAAATCTACGGTCACGACCTCCTTTGTCTCGTCGCACAGACCTCCCAACAAGACGTGAGATCGTGAGTTCTTAGATCTAAATCTAAAGGCCATGACCTCCCTTGCCTGCTGCGCATCATATCGCACCTCCCCATCGTCAAGGTGCCCTTGGATTTAAATCCAAAGGCCATGACCTCCCCTCATGTCTTTTTGATCGCGTGCAGTTAAGTCCTCACCGAGGTCCGCACTGCTGGATGGAGATCCAACGCTTTGGACCTCTGTCCCTTTTCCTCACGTATGCTGACGATTAAGAAATCGGAGGGCCACGACCTCCCATCCTTGATCGTGTGGTGGGACCTCCTCCCACCCACTTAAAACATAACGGTTCAAAAATTGATCCGATGGTTGCGACCTCCCGTGTCTTATCCAACGGTCACTAAGACCTCCTGTTCTTCTCCTTCCTCTGGCGCTGGCAAACTCGAAAGGCGCAATTAATGCGTGCTCGACCTTGGGGTACACTTCAATGACTCTTTGTCGACCAAGATTTAATGCAGTCGACTTTTTCTCCTCCGTCACTCAAACCTGCCATCAGTGTCAACTTTAAGTCTTGTCCAATGCCAAGATCGTGCCATGGGCCAAGCTCACAGGAGCTTAGCCATGGTCTCGACCTCAATTGCCCTTAGGATAAAACCACCCCCATCGTGCCTTTATCTTCCTTTGCACGCCATTGTTCTTTGCTCACCCATCTCGTGCTTGTGAACTCTAAGCCGCAGAGCTCCTTGGCCGCCATTGTTGGACTTGAAGTTCCTCGGTGGACAAGGGTCACTGGGTTTCCACCTTTCTCCTTGCTTCCATTTGTGCCTTCCTCTGGGACCAAGCCCTAACCTAATTTGTTGGGCACTTTTCAGAGGTGGACAAAGTCGAGCTGAGCTTGTGTCTTGGGCGGTGAAGCTTCACCGGCTTCCCCAACACCGGTCATCACCTCCACGACCTCCCGGCACCTTAGGACCACCGTAAGCCCCTGTTAGTCCTTTAGATGCTTTGCACCCATATGAATGATTTTATGGAGCTTTCTTGGCATACGCTTGAATGTCGCATGAGCTTCGCTTTTGCTTTTTCAAGTTTTGGCCGTCTTTGGTCAATTTCACCTCTCCGGCTCGCCGACGTTCAAAGCCGCCGTCGCCGTTGAGAGGAGGTCCACTGGGTGCGCAACATTATTGTGCACTCAGTGGCACCATTGGACCTCACCGCAAGGTCTACATCGCCGGTGAGGACCATCCTCTTAAACTCAAGTCTTGTCGGACAGGAACTGCGGCGTTATTGCCGTTTTTCGGACAAGGATTCGCGGAGTTAATGCACTAATCAGGTGCTCGAATCATTGAAATCATGGGCGCGTCTTAACTGCCTTAGATCCATCCTTTAATGCATGCATTTAAGACCTCCCGCGCTCGCGGACCTCCTCGTGGTCCCGCGCGCGTGCTCCTCGTCTAAACGCTGCGTCTTGCGCGAGTTAGGGCGCTGGTCAGGGCGCCCGCACCTCCTCCGAGGAGATCTGAGCGCCCAAGACCTCCTTGGCGCAATCTTGGCCGTCCTGCACCTCCCTCGGAGGTCAGTGGACGTTGAGGACCTCCTCTGGGACCTCCTCGAGGTCATCTCACCATGAGGACCTCCCTTTAGATCTGGTCCGCTCGGACCTTCCTTCCATGTTGTGGTCCGTTGGATCTCCCATCTACGGCCACGACCTCCCTCACCTCGCAAGATGCGTGGTTAGGAGGTCCAGACCTCTGGACCTCCCATGTGCGTGTATGTTGTTCTCTGGGAGGTCTGAGCCGTTAGATCTGTGATCTGTGGCTCACGACCTCCCATGTCTTCTTGAGTGTTAGAAATGCCAAGAAATTCTTAATGATAAATGAAATAAGGTATAAACTTTAGAATTTCATATATCTTTCATTCTAATTCCAAATGAGGTCATTCAAATTGTGTTAGCTCTATCTTGAACTTGACTTTAATCCAAAAATGATTGTAAGTTGAGTTCAGCTCCAGAGCGCAGTTTGGGCCATAGGTTTTAAAACTCCCTTTTAAATATACACTCAAATTAAGGCTTAACTTGTAAAAGACATAACTAATGCTCTATAGATGATTTTTGAGTGAATCCAAGTTTGTTGGGTTCCTCTAATAATGAACTTACTAGGAAAAATAGTTTTGAACATGTTACTGTTTTCAGAAAGAATAATTATGCATTATAATTTTGTTCTAGTTATTGTCTTTAAAAAATTGTAGAAGTTGCAATGTAACTCCAAAAGAGTTGAAACCACTTCCATTAGTCTTAGAATGTCATTACCTATCTACCATAAAAATTTCATGTCCAGAAGACCCCTAGAAAATAATTTATGAACAGTAGCCCTTTTTAATTTAATTTGGATTTTTCTGGCCGAATTGAATTGTTTTGATCATATCTTTTGCATCAAGAATCCAAATCGATTGATTCTTGTTGCTAAATTCATGATAAATCTTTATCTTGCTGCTGTAAAAATTTCAAGTCTTTTGGAGAAAGTTTGCTGTTGAGTCCTTTTGAATTCTTTGTTCTTATCGGTTCTTTTTTCGCTCTTTCGTTAGGGTTCGACATTTGTGGTGATCCCGAGAGTGATCCTCAGCAACCAATTGACCACCAGCAACAAGGCAAGCAGTTTGACCATTTCCATCATTGTCCCATTACTTGAAAGCTTAATACTTTGTTTTACTTCTATGTATGCATGCTACTTTGTGTTAAATGTCGCTAGCAAGCCTATAGTTGCATAATCTGTAGGAATTGTTCATCCTCTACTACCTTGAGCCTAGGTTATTTGCTGTGGTGGGAGCTCGTTGGATGAGCTCTTATCACTTAGTAGTTTCGATGCAATTGCTTAGACATGCTTAGTTATCGGTAGAATGGGCGATCATCGACTTAGTCGATGGTCTTGATCACTCAAAATGATTATTACTCCTATATGTCCAGCACTTGTGCTTTGATTAATTTGTAAAATCAAAACTGAAAATAAAAGATTGATTTAGACTTGGGCATATTGGATGGATGGTGCGGTTTTGGATGTGGTGGTATGCCCGGGTCCCTAAGGACCGAGTACTTGGGTCACTAAGTTGCGATTTTTCACAGACTAACCACGCTGAGGGCATATGGAACCCCTCTTGACTAAGTACTCTAGGAGGTGTTAATTATGAGCGAGCTCGGTTGGTGTGTTTTCAAAACAAATGTATATGTATAGTGTGGGAGGAGCATTAGCTTCCGGAAGGTTGTGATGTCTCCTTCTCCCGTGGGTTGTGCAGCTCGTAATTAGCATTCATCCTTTGGAAAGGTCTCAGAGGACTTAGTTGCACAAAGACACCTTCTGTAGTGTGCGAAGGAAAGGCGGTCCGACGTGTGGGTACAAAGTGGTACACCCCGCAGGATAAAACTATTCAATAGCCTCGCCCTAGGTTATGGACATGCTTGGTGAGGTCGTTCAAGACTAGACTACAACTTTTAATTAAAACTTGACATGGTTGGTATGAACGGGGAGTTCATGCTATTGTTGTGGTGACTTGGGTTAGTCACTTCCAGGTTGTTCTTGTTGTTGTTATTATGTTATTATCGCGTTGTTATTTCAATATTTAAAAATGCTTTGCCAAATTGCCTTCAATCTATTATGTTATTGCAAATAAATATTGCTTTATGCTAAAATGAGTCCAAAGCCTCATCCACTTAAATAAAGCTTGCATGTAGCTATTTATAGTTCTGTTATCTCACACGTAAGTCTTGCGGAGTACTTTATGTACTCATCTGCCCGGGGTTGTGGCAATTTTTGTGGCTTTTGTTGCAGAGGAAGAAGGAGAGCTCCAAGAGCCTCTCTTTGTGCTACGTGTTGCGCTTTCTTGACGACTAGCTTGGCGGTCCCACGATGCCTAGGGTTAAGGCACACTGATTGGCTTTGTGTTATAGCCATCTTTATGGCACTTTTGTTTCCGCTGTTATCTTTTTGTAATTACTGCTATTTGGCCTAAGGGCCTCTCTTTTGTAATATCTATTCCATATTAATGTTAACTTCTGGTTTGTTGCTTATGTTCTATGTGTTGTATGGAATTGATACATTCTTTTGTTGTGAGGTATGTATACTGCATTCTGGGAAGTATACATCTCTCGAGACCGGGGTTTATTTGGTTGATAATACTAGGGTCAATCGGACGACTAAGTATTATGAGCCTAATAAACGTCGGGGTCTCACACTCTCACCAAGGACCCATACGAAGAGTAGGATACATCGGCCCAGCTCAAGCTGTTGCGGATGCTCCCCTCCTGTCCCATGTTGCAATAGTCAAATACGCAACCCACCACGCGACTCATTAATTAACACCCCCCCCCCAAAGTACTTAGTCAGGAGAGGTCCCATATCCCCCTCATGTGGTTAGCACACAAATAATCGCTTGGCTTAGTGACACAAGTAACTCGGTCCTTGTGGACTTAGGCACCATTCCAATCACACCCAACAGATCACACCATCATCCATTGTGCCCAAGTCTATAACAATTTGTTTTCCGTTTTGACTTTACAAATTAACAAAGCACAAAGTGCTGGACATAATGGAATAATAGTAAGATTTGTGAGATCAAAATCATCGACTAAGTCGATGACCGCCCAATTCTACCGGTAGCTAAGCATTTCTAAGCATGACACCATAAAGACAATAAAAGAGCATAATTCAATCACCGGACTCTAATTCACCGGCGAGATCAATAACTTATGGTTAGTGGCAGGGGATAACAATTTAAAGAAAACCATGCAATAGGAATAGCTACCTCTAATCGGGAAAATAAACTTTGACACAAAAGCATGCATACATATAATTTGTAAACAAAGTATTAGACTTTAAAAATAATGGGATTGATATGATCAAACAGCTTGCCTTGTTGGAGATGCTCAATATGAAGTAGAGGATCACTCTCGTAATCAACGAACTCATCGGCACCTAACGAAAAAACGAAAAGAACCGATAAGAACGAAGAACACCGAAAAGGCTCAAAAACCAACTTTAACCAAAAGCCACGAAATTTTTACAAAAGGTAGAGCATGATTTTTAAGGAATTTATCAACAAGAACCAATTGATTTGGATTCTTAATGCAAAAGTTATGGCCAAAACAATTTCAGCCGGTTGGAAAAATGCTGAAAAAATCATATCGGTTACTGTTCATCCGAAATTAATTATTTAGCACAATTCTCCAGAGAGGTGTTGCACCTGAAATTTTTATGGTAAACAGAGCATACATGAGATGAACAACACAATTGGATTCACCTCGTTTGGAGCTAGGATGCATTTTCTATGATTTTTCAAAGACTTGAAAAGGAGCACAAAATAAATGCAACCACAAAATAGTAGCATGCATAAAACCTATTCTACAATTAAGCACACTAACAGAGGAAACCAACAAACTTAGTTTCATTCAAAAAGGAGCTACAGAGAAAAACTTATGCATTTTTCAAGTTAAATAAATTTTTAATGCAACAAATAAAGCTAAACCTAAATTTAAATCTACTAACAAATTTTTCTGGAACCAAACGAAGCCTCCAACCATTTTTAGATTAAAGCTTAGTTGAAACCAGAACTAACAAAATTTGACTCAACTGAAAAGGATTTAAAATGAATTAGTTACGCAAATTTAAAGTTTAATACAATTTTCAGTTTACAAATAAAGCTTACCGGGTTTTTAAACAAACTTACTCAAAGCGGAAAACATGTGCCGTTGAGATTGAATGCAATGGCCCACGCGAACGGAGCACAACGCGCGCACGGAGGCCCAACAGAGCCAACCATTGGATTAGATCCAACGGTCCACACGCAAAGAGACGTCCGACGGTCCGAACGTTCAAACAAACGTGGGCTGTTGATCTAAAAATGGATGGCTCAGATCAAGGTGACGTTCGGACGGTCCGAACGTTCAAACAGATTTGAGCCATAGATCAAGAAATGAATGGCCCACAACTACGGGGAGGTCCGGGGTCCGAAAGCCCCACAGATCTCAACCGTAGATCTCAGAAAGGATGGCTGAGGTTCGGTGGTCCGAACGTTCACAGCAATCTAGATCGTTGGATCTAGATTGGACGGTGAAGGTTCAGTGGTCCAAACGTCCCACACGATCTAAGCCATAGATCAAGAAATGAACGGCTGAGGTTCGGTGGTCCGAACGTTCCAACAAATCTGGGCCGTTGACCTCAAAATCGACGGTCCACGATAATCACAGCGTTGCGCACGTGCCCGAGAGTGTTTAAAGATGCTGGGCCCACTTGTCGGTGGCACAGGAGCAAGACTTAGGACAGCCATTTAATACTAAGCATTTATTAACACTGATTAAATCGATGATTAGCATTAATGATGTCCTAAACGACAACGCACGGTGCGTTTTCGTCTGACAAAAGACCCAACGCAGAGAGAGGCTCACTGCCAGCGACTCCGGTCACAGTGGCGCAAACCAAAGGTAGGAATGGGTTCGCAATAGCCTTGCGCACCCACTGGGCCCACTCTCGACGGCGGCGATGGCCTAGAACGCCGGCGAGCTGGAGAGAGGCGGCGGTGACAAACACGGCCGAAGGACAAAAAGCAAAAGAGCTCCGCAGCGGTTCAAGATAGCTAGTGCCCAAGCTTTCTAGGGACTAACAAGAGCTACCTTAGAGCTGAAGACACTCAGAGGTGGTCGGAGTAGCTCCGGCGACGAAGGAGCTTGCCAGCACCGAAGAAGATGAAGTGGAGAGGACAACCTGAGCAAAAAGATAAGGACCGGGTCATCAGAACAGCTTCAATAGGGCTCAAGGATTGTCCATGAACAAGCAATTGAAGAGAGGAGGTCCTTACCAGAGTTGAGGACGAAAAAGGATGAACTCGGCCGAATTTGAACAAACCCCAAATTTGGCAATCTCTGTGAATGCCAAACAAAATTAAGTTAGGGGAAATGCTCAAGAAGATGAGGGGTGCAAAGTAACGTGAAAGGAGTTGCAATTGAACCACTGGAGCACTGGTGGCAATGAAGGAGCTCCACGGCCGACAATGGAGTTTTGGATTTCTGGTGGTTTGAGCACAAGCAACCCGAGAGGAAGCAAGGCAAAGCTACAGGGTGCTGGAAAAGAGAAAGAGGAAGAGCTTGGGGGCTTTAAATAGCCAAAGGAGCAAGGATTGGAGCTAGGGCAAAGTTCAAGGGTGAGCTCGACTCATGGCTCTGCCATGGGCGAGCTGAGCGATAGGAGCAGGTGAAGACCACGACTTCGGGGGCGAAAGCATTGGCGCGCATTAAATGCTAAGAGTCATTGACGAGCGAGGGGACAAGGCACTACCCTCACCCACGCCCACGCCATGCGTTGGCCATGGCGCTCGAGCGAGCTACCCAGGAAGGAGATGACCAGCGACGCGAGGGCCCACCTACCAGCGAAAGAGAACGTGGGTGGCTCGAGCCGGAACAGAAAGGAATGGGTTGAGCCCAACCAACAGGCACGGGCCAACACCAACGGTTGGACCACGCGCGCGATCGGGGGTCCGAACGACTCCATGCGAACGAGGACCACCCGATGGAGATCCAATGATCCAAAAGCCGCGCGCCAAAATGACCGAGCCCGAGTGCAGTTAGTTGATTACGTCGAGTCAATTGGCTTGAGCCTAACCCACCCAATAGTAACTGACTAGGGTTTGAATTTGAAGCTGAGCTTGGAAGAATTTTTAGAGGTAGCAAACTAACTCCAAAAATTCTAAAATTTGGATTGGAGGTTCCTTACTCTAGGATCAAGCTTACATAAAATTTCCAGAGATTTTTATGCATTGCATTTTTCTCTAGAAATTTCTCAAGGTTTGTTCTAGGGTTTGAACAAGAGTCAAACTGGTTTGACTAGCCTCTGAAAATTATCAAATAATTTCTAAAAATTATGAAATTTTTTAGAGGAGTCACGTAGCATCCCTAGAACCAAGGAAAAAAAATATTTTCAGGGGTTGAACACAAGATTCTCAACAAAGTTGAAAAAGGGTCATGACTTTAGTCAATTGGAGATTTGAGTTTTTGAATTCCACAATTCCTTTACAAGAATTATAGAAAAGTTCAAAAACTACAAGATGTAAGAAAAGTTTTAATTTTTACTCATTTTCTTACATTTGAAACACACCCCCAGATTTGGGATGTTACAAAACCTCCCCCCCCCCCTCACAAAAATCTCATCCCGAGATTTGGCTCACTCGAAAAAGAAAGATGGGTAGTCCGCACGCAGACGATCTTCCCGTTCTCAAGTAGTTTCATCCTCGGAATGATTTGACCACTGAACTTTAAGGAATTTGATGGCACGATTCCTTGTTCTACATTCAGCCTCTTCAAGGATGCGAACAGGGTGCTCGCGATAGGTCAAATCTTTTTGAACATCGAGAGTTTCCAACGGAGCTTCCTCGGTTGGAACACGGAGGCACTTCTTCAACTAGGACACATGGAACACATCATGTACCCCCTCGAGTGCAACAGGCAATTCCAACTTATAAGCAACAACTCCTTTCTTCTCGATGATGCGGTAAGGACCAACATATCGAGGAGCTAACCTGCCCTTGACGCTGAAACGTTAATGGCCCTTCAAAGGAGAGACTTTGAGATAAACAAAGTCATTGGGCTCAAAGCTCAGCTCACGGCGATGACGATCCGCATAGCTCTTTTGCCTTGACTAAGCCGTGCGCAAACGATCCCGAATAAGCTGAACTTGACTCTCAGCCTCATTGATCAAGTCCGGACCAAAGAAGGGTCTTTTGCCGGTCTCAGACCAACTCAACGGGGTTCTACACTTCCTCCCGTACAAGGCCTCGAAAGGTGCCATGCCGAGACTGGCTTGAAAGCTGTTGTTGTATGAAAACTCGGCGAATGGCAAGCATTTCTCCCAATGCTTCCCATAGAAAAGAACACAAGCACGAAACATGTCTTCCAAAACTTGATTGACCCTTTCGGTCTGGCCATCAGTTTGAGGATGATATGCTGAGCTGAAAGAAAGGCGTGTTCCCATAGCCTCTTGCAAACTATGCCAAAATCGAGAAGTGAACAGAGAACCACGATCTGACACAATCGACTTCGGCACACCATGCAAACTCACGATGTGGGCTATGTAGAGATCCGCCAAAAGACCTACCCGAAGGTCAGTCTTGATAGGAAGAAAATGTGCCACTTTAGTCAAACGATCAATGACAACCCAAATGGCATCATTTTTCTTTGGTGACCTGGGCAGACCGGTGATAAAATCCATCCCGATCGAATCCCACTTCCACTCAGGCATTAGCAAAGGCTGAAGCAAACCTACTAGATGCTGATGCTCGGCCTTTACATGACGACACACGTCGTACTCGGCAACGAACTTCGCAATCTCCCTCTTCATTCGGGTCCACCAAAATCTCTGTCGGGGATCTTGATACATCTTCGTGGCCCCAGGATGAATGGACATAGGAGAATCATGGGCTTCGCGGAGGATCAAATTCAGCAATTCCATATCCTTTGGAATCACAAGGCGTTGCCTGAACCTCACAACACCAAGATCATCTTCTGAGAAGCACTTGGCTGTTCCGTTCTTGACATTTTGCCTGATGCGGTTTACTCCAACATCCGATTGCTGAGCGGCCTTGATCCGATCCACTAAGGTTGGTTGCACAACCAGGGTAGCGAGGAATCCATGCTCAACCACTTCCAAGTTGAGACGCTGAAATTCTTCAAGAAGGGTGGACTGCTGCTCCTTGAGCAACAAGGCATTGCAATGCACCTTTGGACTAAGCGCATCAGCAACGATATTAGCCTTGCTCGGATGATAGTGAATACCCATGTCATAGTCTTTGATCAATTCCAACCACCTTCTTTGCCTAAGGTTTAGATCGGGTTGGGTGAACAAATACTTCAAGCTTTTGTGATCCGAATACACTTCACAATGATTACTGATTAGGTAATATCGCCAAATCTTTAGTGCATGAATCACAGCAGCTAGCTCCAAGTCGTGGGTAGGATAGTTGAGTTCATGAGGTCTCAATTGCCTGGATGCACCCACTACCTTGCCTTCTTGCATAAGGACACAACCATGTCCTCGACGAGAAGCATCGCAAAAGATGTCGAAGCTTTGATGGACATCGGGAAGAACAAGAACGGGAGCTGTGGTCAAATGCTTCTTGAGTTCTTGAAAACTTTCCTCGCAATCAGCGGACCACAAAAACTTCTTGTCCTTCTTGAGCAACTCAGTCATCGGCTTCGCTATCTTGGAGAAGTTCTCGATAAAGCGACGATAGTATTCCGCTAAACCGAGAAAACTCCTCACTTCGGTTACCAAACTAGACTGACTCCAAGAGAGCACATCACTGACTTTGCTAGGATCCACAGCTACGCCTCCCGCTGAAAGAACATGGCCCAAAAAGGCCACTTCCTTCAACCGAACGCAGACTTGTCGAATCTCACAGACAAATGGTGCTCACACAGCTTTCCCAACACAAGCCTTAGATGCTCAGCATGTTCTTCATCATTCTTGGAGTAGATAAGAATATCATCGATGAAGACCATCACAAACTTATCCAAATACTCTATGAACACCGAATTCATAAGATTCATGAACAAGGCAGGAGCATTTGTCAAGTCGAAAGACATGACGTTGTACTTGTATAGACCGTAACGAGTAGAGAAAGCCGTCTTTGGAATATCTTCAGGTCTGATCCTGACTTGATGATATCCCACTCTCAGGTCAATCTTAGAGAAGACTCGAGCTCCAGACAATTAATCGAAAAGGTTGTCGATGCGGGGCAAAGCATACTTGTTCTTTACCGTTACTTCATTAAGTGGACGGTAATCGACGCACATGCACAAAGTATTGTCCTTCTTCTTCACAAAGATTGCTGGACAACCCCACGGAGATGAGCTAGGGCAGATGAAACCCTTCTCTTGTAGCTCACCAAGTTGCTTCTTCAACTCCACCAACCCATTCGGAGGCATCCGGTAAGGCCTCTTTGAAATCGTGGCAGTACCGGGCGTCAACTCGATGACAAACTCGAGGTCACCAACTAGTGGCATCCTTGGAAGATCTTCGGGAAAGACATCGACGAAGTCACACACCACTGGGACTTCACAAATGTCTAGAGCCGGCTTCGCTTCAAGCGCGAAGAGATGCGGTCCTTACAGCTTCGGTGAAAAACAAACTTGCTCGCCGGAGGGACTTGTGAGGTAGACGAGCTTCTTGGCGCAATCGATTTGCCCCAAATACTGAGACAATCAATCCATGCCAAGAATCACATCTAAGCTCACTGAATTGAGGAGAATAAGATTTGCCAAAAATCCTACTCCCTCAATCACAACAGGAACATTCCGACACTCAGTTTCAGCTCTCAACTCCGAACCCGGAGAGCGAATGAGCAAAGGGACAAGCAAAGGAGCAAAAAGAAGATCACCAACAGCAGCAAAAGACTGAGATACAAAAAAATGAGAAGCTCCTGAATCAAACAAAACAGTAGCAGGATGAGAGTTGACAAGAAGCGTACCCAACACGACGCCAGGCGCCTCCTGTGTTGCCTCAGCTGAGATATGGTTGACGCGGCCGCTGCCCACGCTCTGGGTCACGGGGACAACCTTCTTATCTTGAGGAGGACCACTTCCTTGCCCGCGTCCTCTATTAGGACGAGGGGCCGCTCCAGTCTTCTTAGGGCAATTATTCGCATAATGGCCCTTTTGGTTGCAGAAGAAACAAGTGACCCCGGCAACTGGATTGCAGAGGCCACCTTACTGACTCGCAGGTGCACGTGGTTGAGACACAGCCTGCGGAGGGTGAGGTGCAGGTGCTGACGGCCTCGGCGGTGCGGAAGCCTGAGGACGGGGCACCTGGGCTTGCCCGAAACTAGGACGGGGAAAGTTGGGCCTGGGCGACGTCTAGGCCTCCCACTTGCGCTTGCGGGACTCTCCCAGTGCTCTTCCCTTGTGCTCTGCGACGATGGCCTTGTCGACCAAGGTCTGGAAGTCGGGGAAGTCAACGATAGATAGCTTGTCCTGCAGCTCCTCGGACAAACCATCCATGAACTTCTCCTGCTTGGCCTCATCAGTGGCCACCTCTTCTGGAGCATAACAAGCCAAGTGGTTAAACTCGTGCAAATACTTCGCCACTGATCTGTGCCCTTGCTTGAGCGAAAGAAATTCCTTCTTCTTGAGCTTCATCAAACCGACGGGGATGTGAGCCCGACGAAAAGCAGTACAGAACTCCTCCCAAGTGATGACTTAGCCCGTGGGCTGCATGGCTAAGAAACTCTCCCACCATGAAAGAGTTGCACCTTCCAGCTGATGGGAGGCAAAGAGTGCCTTCTCATGATCCTAACACTGAGCAACGTTGAGCTTCCGCTCAACCAGACGTAGCCAGTCGTCTGCGTCCAGTGGGTCTTCCGACCGAGAGAAAGTGGGTGGCTGAGTGCGAAGGAACTCTGTGAGTCCCCCTCGTGGTTCATGTCCACCTCCTCCCCCTGATCCGGAGGCACTAGAAAGAGTGGAGGTATTACGCGTGATAACCTCCAAAATCCTTGTCTGGTCCATTTGGTTTTACTCGATCTGAGCAAGAACCGAAGCCATGGTCGGAGGACGCGGGAGCTCCTCATCCAGACCGGCTGATTGACCTTGACTGCTTCGAGTCCTTCCAGCCATCCTGTTCTGAAGAGATGGGTTAGCAACGAAACCCAAAAACTAGAAGGTAAAGAAAGCAAAAAGCCACCGACTAGGGGAATGGGACATCACCCTAACCGAGAGCCAACAAGATAGCTGTTGGACCCGGGAACGAAAGATCCCGAACCCTCTGTGTTCATACACCGGTCCAGGATTTCCGGTGTACACAGTTACAAAAATGATAACATAACCAAATCTCGCATTTCATTAATAGTAAATCAGAGTTCGATACAATTGGGCATGAAGCCAAATGGAAGAGTAAATAACACAGCGGAAGTAAAAACAGTAGTAGTATGCCAGAACGATCCGCCATAGGCAATCGTCTGGGGGCGTAGCCTAGGCGTCGGTGTCCTCACCGTCCTGATAGTAGTCTTCTCCTGAAATTTTGTTGCATAAAGCAAGCATGAGCACAACTACCGTGCTCGCAAGTTACACCCAATATGGAAATGTAATGCATGCATAAGGTAAACAAAGGACATTGGCAGGGTTATTTTGCATAAAGCAGCAGTTTTGGATTAAATAATCATAGTAGATTGTAAGGCCATTTTCATACAATATCTAAAATCATAATTTTAAAAGACAATTATATAATGTGGATAACCTCCAACAAAGGTGATGGATATCCTCCAATCACAATGGCTAACCGTCCAATTTTTCCCACAGACTAACCATCCCGAAAACATCTGTTGAATTCATTTTAAAACCAAAACAAGTCTAACTCAAAGTGGCTTTGCTAGCATGTCCATGATCATGACGCGCTATTCAATAGTTTTCTACTCTGAGTTTGTACAATTTTACCCACAAGACACGAATTCTCTAGTTTATCCAAAGATATATCTATGCCATCGCCACTACCTTAGGTAAGCAGCCTAGAGCACGTGACAAGGCCTTTACAATGATCTACCTCATAGTACTCATGCCCGCTAAGGTTTCGCCCCTTTGGACTAACCATCTGCAGTTTCGAGGCCCTCTTGCGCCAAAGGGGGACTATAGTCTAACCGACACCCACTCATACAAAATGGCATGAATATCTACGGGTATCCCAAATTAATAAGCCAGTCCTGCCCATACAAGACGTGTGGTGGTACAAGAAGGCATAGCAAAGGAACGCCAAAGGCGGGCCTTAATCGACTTGGCGTCTTTCAAATCAAACCACAGGCTTTAATCCTAACCAGATTAAACCGTGCATAAACTCGCACCCACCTTTCATCCGATACGCCCAAGTCCAAACCATTTTAATTTTATTTTAGTGAAAACCATCTTTACAAACTCTCTATGGTAAAACAATACCATAGATTTAATTTCAAACAATTTGTAATGGTTTGGCTAACTCCTCCCAAAATCAAAATCATGGTCTAAGCATTTGCTAAGCGTTTCCAAACAATTTATCTATGGTGACAAAGGGGTGACATTTCAATATTCAAAATTGGCCATACAATAACAATTGGAATAACTAAGCATTTAAACAGGGTATTAAAATAATTGACTAAAAATATGCATGCAATAATAAATTTAAAAATTGAATTAAATAACTTTAAATTAGTAGGTGCAACATGGTCAAAGTGTAACTTGCCTTCGCTGAAGTCTTGGAATTCTAAATCTTCGGAAGAATCAAATTCCCCGGAATCGTCGTAGTCTAAACGTGAAAAGACGACAAATCAATCGAAATTCAAATAAATTCAAAAAGACAAATTAAACCAAGTCCTGATAAAATAATTTTATTTTATTTATCTAGAACATAATTTTCTAAGATTTTAGCATTTGGAATCATTCAATTTAGAATTAAGGTTCAAAAGATATGAATTTTACAATTTTAATCCTAAATTTGTAGTTTAAATTATTTCAAATTCAAACAGATAGTTTAAACCTACTCCAAATCAAATGTTTATATTTTATTTAGCTAGATATTAATTTTATAAGATTTTAGAAATTGGAATCACCTAATTTGGAGTTAAGAATCAAAAGATATGAATTTTATAAACTTAAAGCCTAAATCGCAATTTAATCCATTTTCTCGATTTATTTTTCTAAAGAAAATCTAATTATTGCGCAATAATTACATCAGCCCTGAGGTTTTTGGAATTTAAAATAAAACCGATTGTGTGGCCCCATCGCAATGTCATGGACACGGTCCACATGGACCGGTCTATGCGGTTTTAGCTCTGGGACTCATACGACGCACTTGGCCTGGGTGGCGACGTAAGCACACGCAGCATCGAGGTGGCGCCACGGTGGCGTGAGGTGGCAAGGCCACGTCGGCGAGGGCGACGCCGCGCGAGACCGATGGTCGCCGGCGCTTCAAATGAGCGGCGGTGGGCGGCGAGACGCGATTAGCGAGAGAGAGGACACGGGAACACGAGGCGCCACCTCTCGATGAGACGACGACGAGGCGGCAGTGGCGAAGAAGCGGCGGCAAGGCTCGGGATGACGGCGATTCGGCGCTCGGTGATCTCGGCGAAAGCGTCGCGCGCAACCACCGGTGGTGTGGCGATGACGGCGGCGTAGACGACGGCAGCGGAGCGGCTCCGACGGTGGCGAAATCAACGGTTGAAGCCTCGGGAACGGCGGCGAGACAAATCTCGATTCCGGCGAGCACGAGAGAGAGAGAGAGAGTGGCGTTAGAGGCGGTGAGAGGAGGGCTACCGGGGTGCCTTTATAGGGCCCGAGGTGGACCGAGGCGGCGTGGCAACGTGGGAGGGCGTGGCGGCGGCGCTTGCGGTTTCGTCGCCGTTCGCGGAGAAGGGGAGAACGTGGGGTGGGCGGTTAGGGACGCCGGTCGCAGCAGCGCACGACGCGGAGGAGCGGGGCGGTTGGAGGGAGCTATTGCGGAGCTTCACGCCTGCGCGCCAATGGCGGTTGCGTGCTGTCCGCACGGAGAAGACGGCGGCGGGGACGAAGGGTCACGGGCCATCGGATTTTTATCCGATGGTTGGGAGGAGCGGGGTGGCGTGGGGCGGTTGGATGCCGTTGGATCGTGATCCAACGGCGTGGAGCGCGCTTGAGAGAGGCGGGTGGGCTGGTGCGGTGTGGGCCGGCTTGGGCCGCGTGCGCGAGAACGGGAACGGGCCGAGAGAGGGAATGCGGCCCAAAGGCTGATTTAAAGATTTAAATTGATTTCCCATTTTAATTAATCCGATTAATTCGAATAGGCTTTAGAATATAGTAATTAAATCCCAAAAATCCTAGAAAAAATCACATAAGTCTCTAGCATTATTCTGGACCTAAATAAAATAATTCCAACTTAAATTTGTTAATAGATTTTGAATTTAAATTTGTTTTGGCTTTAAATAATTTAAGAAAAGCTTTTAAAATTTCAGAAAATTCACAAATTCAAATAAGTTTTAAACTTTAACCAAATTTGAAATTTTGGGTTGTTACAGGTAGTATCTTCAGACTTCACTAGGTGGTTATGTATATTAAATCATCAAGAGGAGTTGCCATCATAAACAAAGCTATGACAAAGATCACCAAACCAACCCACCTTCTCTGTGTATGTGCAGGCAGGCTTCCACCGGGTCGATCTTGTTGCAAACTCAAGAAAATCTGACAGCGATGGAGCCATACGTCTGATCGAAAACAAGTCAATTTGCAAACCAATTCTTTCTGACAAGACTCATTCTATTGTGGACGTATTTATTGGTAAGACATATCAACGACGCAAATGCAAGACTTCAAAGAATTCGGCAGATCATCCTTCGGCTGGAGTTACTGAAACTAAATCCAATTCGGTTGTTGTAGCTAGTCCAGACAAGGCAATTGTGCTGGTTCGGGAATAATCTTTTCGGAAAGAGGGAAGGTTAAAGATAGAAAGCAATCAGTTGGTATCTCCTTAAGAGATTGCATTAGATATTAAGATAAAGTTCGATTCAAAGTTTGTATTAGTTTCCTTTTTGAATATGTGCTGTCCTGATTTCGGAACAAACCGAAATCTCTGCGCCTGGGCTATATAGGCAGCCTAATGTAATTGAGAAATCAATCAAGAAATATGTTAAACTTATCTTCCCTAGTTGGCCAACGTCAGAGCCTTGTGCATCCTGGCCGGCAGCAGCGTCGACGAGTAGCACAAGGGCGACCAAAGCTTTGCCTCTATCTTCCATTAGCCGAAATCCTCTTCCATCCTCCCACGCCATATTAACTTGGTATCAGAGCCCTTCCCACCACCCTTCACCATGGAAAGCAAAACCCTAGACGATGTATTCCAGCAACTCGCGGTCATGATGGCAGAAATCAGCGGCATCAAGGTGCAACAAGCGGCTCACGACCATGTAATCGCCAATTTGAAGACCGGCAGCTCTACAGCACCACTGGTGGCAACCAGTGGGCATGGCGGCAGCATCCACGACTGGGGAAAGCTACCCGACCCCATGTCAAGCGACGGCGACGACAGGCGAATGGCTCCTCGCTTCCACAAGCTTTCTTTTTCGACCTACGACGGTGAAGAAGATCCCCTACCATGGCTCAATCGTTGTGAGCAATTCTTTCATGGGTAGCGAACCATGGAAGAAGAGAAGGTTTGGTTGGCATCATACCACTTGATTGGCGCTGCCCAATAGTGGTACCATGTGAGGACCCCGGCTTATTTAGCTCGTAATGCTTAGTCATCCATTGACCCTAGCATCACAAACAAAATAACCCGTGTCTTCGAGATATGTATACTTCCCAGAAAAGCAGTATACACACCCCTTTACAAAATCATGCATCGATTCATACAAGACATAGAACCAAAGCACGAACTGGAATAAACCAAAGACATACATAATATAGAGAGAGTTAGAGAGTTAATACAAAAGGGGGCCGACCGACCAAAAAGCAACTAAGAAAGATAAACACAGCGAAAGCAAAAGCCATAAGATGGCGATAAACAAAAGAGAGCCACAAGGTTTGCCTTTAGCCCACAAGGCAACCGACCGGGTCACCTAGCTAGTCTTCCTAACCGCAGCACATCTCACAAAAGTAAAGCCCTTTGGGCTCTACCTCCTCTACAACAAATTTATTAAGCAAAGCAAATGAGTACAAAAATGTACTCGCAAGACTAACGTGTAAAGGTAACAGACCTATACATATGCTACATGCAAGCTTTATGTAAGTGGAAGGCTTTAGGCTCATTTTAGCATAAAGCAAGTTTTCATTTGCAATATTTAAATAGATTCAAAGCAGTTTTGCAATTCTTTTTTAATTTATAAGTAACAACGAGACAACAACATAATAACAATAGATAAATGACAACAACAATCCTGGAAGTGACTAACCCAATAGCCACCACAACAATAGTATGAACATCCATTCATACCAACCCATCATGTTTTAATTAAATGTTGTAGTCTAGTTCTTACACGACCTTACCAAGCATGTCCATAACCTAGGACGAGGCTATTCGAATAGTTTTAACCCTGCAGGGGTGTACCAATGTACCCACACGTCAGACCGCCTTTTCGCCAAGCTATTTAGCACACTTCCTTTGGTATGCCGGCACGGCTAAGTCCTACGAGACATTTCCAATGGATGATGCTAATTAAGAGTCGCGACAACCCGGAGGGTAGGATACACCGGCCCAGCCTAAGCAACTACGGGTGCTCCCAATCCCTATAAAAATATTTTAACCACCATCGACTCAATAATTAACACCCCCCAAAGTACTTAGTCAAGAGAGGTCCCATATCCCCCTCGTGTGGTTAGCACGCATAAGCGCTTGGCTTAGTGACACAAGTAACTTGGTCCTTGGGGACTTAGGCACCATTCCATTCAAACCCAACAAATCACACCAACATCCATTGTGCCCAAGTCATGAAACAATTTTGTTTTCATTTTTATTTTATTTGTTTACAAGGTAACAAAGCTCAAGATGGACATAATGGAATAATAATTTTTGTGTGATCAAGGTCATCGACATAATGTCGACAGCCGCCCATTTCTACCGTTATCTAAGCATCATCAACGCAAACTACTAAGTGATAAGAGTCCATCCATCGGACTCTAAATCACAGCAATATAATTCTAGGCTTAGTAGTAGAGAATGAATATTTACCTACAGAATATGCATCTATAGGATCACTAAGCGATAACATTTAACAATAAAATAGCAATGCATACATACAAGTTAAACAGCATAATAGACTTTAAAGTAATGGGACAATATGGATATGATCAAACTGCTTGCCTTACTAGGGCTGCTCAGTTTGCTGCAGAGTATCGCTCACGGGATCAACGCACTCGTCGACACCTAATCGAAAAGGCGAAAAGAAACGATAAGAACGACGAAAACTGAAACGATGCCACAGAAAACATGCTCCAAAAGCTCTAAAATTTTTACAGCAGCAAGAGCATGAATTTTAGAGAATTTAGCAACAAGAAGCAATTGATTTGGATTCTCAATGCAAAAGATATGGCCAAAACAAATCTGCTCAGCCTAAAAATGCAATCTGTTACTATTCACCATAATTAAATTGTTTAGCAAAAATTTCTAGAAAGGTGGTGCAATTGAAATTTTTACAATAAAACAAGCACCTCATAAGATGAACAACCCAATTGGATTCATCTCATTTGGAGCTATTATGCATTTTCTATAATTTTTCAAAGACATGAAAATGAGCACAATTAAAATGCACCCACAATTCTTTTGAAAATAGTGACATGCCTAAATCCTATTCTGCCATTTAGTGCATTAATATAGGAAGCCAACAAAGTTGGATTCACTCAAAAATGATCTATAGAGAATTATTTATACATTTTACAAGTTAAATGAATTTTAATGTAACATTTAAAATTAGTTTTGAAACCAATTTAACAAATCCATTTTCTGGAGCCGAACTGAGCTCACAACCATTTTTAGATTAGAGCTCAGGTCAAACCAGAGCTAACAAAATTGGAATCAACTCATTTGGATTTAAAATGAAATAGTTATGCATTTTTGAAGTTTATTACCTTTTTCAGTTTACAAATAACTCCATCGGGAAATTCTAAAATGCATAACGAAGCGGGAGGACATGAGCCGTTGATTCTCAATCGGACGGCCCAAGACCTCCAAGTGAAAACGCGCACGCGTCCGCGCGAGATCGAGGACGTGGGCCGTGGATCCTGGATCCAACGGCTCACGACCTGCGGCATCGCGCGTTCGCGCCCGCGCGAGCTCGGAGAACGTGGGCCGTGGATCCTGGATCCAACGGCTCATGACCTACGGCATCGAGCGCTCGCGCGCGGCACGTTTGGACCTCGCACGCGCGAACGGGGAGGAGGTCATGGCCGTTGATCGCGAGATGGACGGCTCGCGACCAACGCACACAGCGCACACGCGAGCTCCCAGGCAATCTGAGCCCTAGATCCAAACACGGACGGCCCCAAGGAGGTCGCTACAGTTGTCGGTTTTGTCCGACAACAAAACCACCGGCAAGATAAGGTCATCGCCGGCGTTCTACGGCACGGCGGCGCGAATGGGTGCCAGGTCTGGGTGCGCAATAACAGTGCGCACCCACTGGTACCACCCACACCCGCGGGGGTGGACCAGAGCGTCGGCGAGCCGGAGAGGGGCGGCGCGGTAGCACACGGCCAGAGGTAAAAATGAAAGGAAAGCTCCGCAACATCCATACAGCGGGTGCCCAGCATCTAGAGGACTACCAGGAGGTTACCTGGAGGTCTTGGAGGTCTGGGGAGAGGAGGACCGGCGATGGTGAAGAAGGGGGTGCTCCACGGCCAAAAGCTCCAAGCTCCAAATTAGGCCACCTCTGCAAATGTCCCAACCAAATAAGTTAGGGTTTTTGACCACAGAGGGGAGATGCTCAAATTGAAGCAAAGAGAGGGAGAGGAAAGCCACTAGGACCCTGTGCCACCAAGGAGCTCCAAGCTCAACAATGGCGGTTGGGGGAGGTCTGTGGAGAAGGGAGCTCAGCCAAGCACAGTGGGTGCAAGGCAAAGCTCAATGGCGTGTAAAGGAAGCCAAGGGGGAAACCAGAGGAGGTCTTAAAGCCTGGGGTGAAGAGGTCATGAGCTAGGGCTAAGCTCCATGGTGAGCTTAGCCCATGGCTCCACCAGGACATCGAGGTGACGGGGGGGTAGGTCTGAGCATGGCCTAGGGGCGGAAGGCTGACACGCAATAAATGCTTGCAGGCAAAGAGCTGTTGGGACGCGACAGGTCACTGACCTCCTCCTCTGCCATGGCGCACGCACGCGCCCGAGCTAGGAGAAGAACAGGACCTACCCCCAACCGTTGGATAAGACCATAGGGAGGTCGTGACCCTCAGATCTGCAACGGTGCGATCTGGAGAGGCACGGGGGAGGTCTTGACCACCAGATCTGCATCGCACGGTGGCGCAAAGAAAAGGGGAGGTCGCAGCCGTGGGATCTCCATCGCATGGTTGTGAAAGGAAAGGGTGAGGTCGCGCGCGATAAGGGGATAGGAGGTCTAGGCCGTTGGATTGCGATCCAAGGGCGCGGAACCAATGGGGAGGACTTAACCGCTGCGCGTGACTTTGATAAGCGAGGGGGAGGTCATGGCCTTTAGATTTTCATCCAAGGGCACACAATGATGAGGGGAGGTCATGGCCATTGGATTTACATCCAAAGGCGCACAACATTGAGGGGAAGTCGTGGCTGTCGCGCACACACAAAGGGAGGTCGTGGCGGTTGGATGTTGATCCAACGACACACCACGATGAGGGGAGGTCATGGGCGTTGCGCATGACACAAGGGAGGTCGTGGCTATTGGATCTCGATCCAATGGCGACAAGCTGAGGTGCAGGAGGTCTTGGCCCTTAGGCAAGACACTGAAAAGGGAAGGGGAGGTCGTGGCCGTGAGATCCTAATATGACGGCAACGAGATGAGAGGGGAGGTCGTGGCCATTGATGTTAATCCAACGGAGCACGACCTCGCGCGGGTGGGAGGTCTGGTGCGCAAGATAACGAGAGGAGGTCGTGGCCGTGGATGTTAATCCAACGGCGCACAACACATGGCAGAGGGGGAGGACTGGTGCGCTTGATAACGAAGGGAGGTCATGGCCGTGGATTTTGATCCAACGGGCACAATACCTCGCAAGGGAAAAGAGCACGACAGAGCCGGGGAAGTGGCATGGCTGAGGTGAGGAAGTGGGTTGACTGCAGCGGAGGTCGTGGCTATTGGATCTGAATCCAACGGCTACGACCTCGCGAGGGAGGAGGACAGAGCTGAGCTGGACCAAGGTTGGCTGTGGCGGAGGTCGTGGCTGTTGGATCTAAATCCAACGGCTACGACCTCGCGAGAGAGGAGGAGCTCGCGGTGAGCTGGGAAGGGGGGTTGGGTTCGACCCACTTGGAAAGTGACTTGGACCCAAGGAATAGTGCCTGATTTGAATTCAAATATGAAGGCTGAGGTTGGAGGAATTTTTAGAGGTAGCAAATTAACTCCAAAAATTCTGAAATTTTAACTAGAGCTTCCTCACTCCAAGATTAACCTTACATAAAATTTTCAGAGGTTTTTATGCACTGCATTTTTCTCCAAAAATTCATCAAGGCTGTCCTAGGGTTTGACTTACCTCCAAAAATTATCAAACAAGTTTTAAAACTTATGAAATTTTTCAGAGGGGTCCCACATCATCTCTAGAACCTAGAAAAAATATTTCCAAAGGTTGGCACAAGATTTGTGACAAGTGGAATAAGGGTTTGACTTTAGTCAACAAGAGCTTTGTGTTTTTGGATCCCACAACTTTGGACAAGAATTATAGATGAGTTCAAGAGTTTCAAGATGTGAGAAAAAGCTTTAATTTCTACACATTTTCTTACATTTGAAACACACACCTATTTATACATTTGGGATGTTACATACCATCAACTCAAACGTGACGAGGGCATACTGTCATGGGTACGTTTTTCGGAGTATGTCAACATGCGGTTTGGACCTCCCATGTGCAGCAACTCCCTGAGGGAATTGGCATAACTTCGACATACAACGATAGTAGATGCATACCAAAGGAAGTTCTTGGCACTTTTGTGTCATACAGAGCCGCTTTAAGGACTACAATAAGTTCAACTCTTCACCGTCGGACTAGGGAAACCGTTGCAGACCGACGTTGAGCTCGAGCACCCTACTCATCTTCAAACTGCCATGAGTCTGGCTAGGGCGTAGGAGCAACGGCTTGAGGATGTAACGGTAGAGCCGGCCAGCATTAACCCTCCCCCCCCCCCCCGGCACACCACGTTTCCTAGTTCGCAAAGTCTTCAAAGTACTCATCATATAACTCTTGATTAACTTGTCCTTCTTCAACTGAGCAACAGTGTTTATAGCTGTTAGTACATAAAGTACTCAGCAGGTCGTAAAGAACAGTATACAATTAATATTCATGCACGGCTTGAACAAAGGAATAGCCATATGGTTCTTTTGCAAAAAGCAAGTGTTGATTATAAATACAGTAAATAAATTGTAAAGCATAATTGAAGAGATATAATAAATAAAGTAAACAATTGATTTGAAACAACCAGTGAATCTCCCATTCACTTCCCAACCAAACCACCAAGTGAACATCACATTCAACAAGTGAACATCCCATTGGCGGAATCCAATGGCGATGACGCACGACTGCACCAAGAAAAATTTCGATATCTCGCTATGCTTCTCCCAACGGTTTGAGGGACGAAGAAGCACCGTACAGGAGGAGGAGAACAGGAGGAAGACGGGGGTGACCGGCTGACAAGCGGACCCGAGAGGTCAGGCGGCAAGAAGACGAGAGCGGACGCGTGGCACACGCTGCAGGCAATGAGGCGGTGACGGTGGTTGGGCCAAGACACGCGGAATGGGCCGCAGGTGGAGCCACGAGGAAAGGAAAACGGGGTGGTGGGGAAAAAGGAATGGGCCGGACCAATTCGGCCCAAGGGGAAATTAGGAAAAAGAAAAGATTTCTTAATTCCAGAAATTGGATTAAATCAAATCAAGCTCAAAGAAATAGCAAACAAACTCCAAAAAAATCCAAGAAAAATCTAGAAAATAATCTGGAACAAGATGAACTCAAATAAAAAGGTTTTGAATTTAATTGATGTTTATATTATTCACATTAAATGGTTTTAATTTCTAAAGATTCAAATTAAGCTCTAAATTAACTCAAGAAAATTCTAATGGTTATTTTTATTTGAGTAAATTTCACTTTGGACCATGTAATTTTACCAAAGTTTCTCTTTGCACCACCATTTGCAAATATTTTCAATTTGCACCACCTCTTCTTACTTTTTTGTTTCACTTTGCACCACCTTTTCTTTTTTTCCACTTTTCACCAAGGGAACGTCCTGTCAGCGAGAGGGAAACATGAGAAATGTGCAGGGCGCTTGCCAGCAACGAGGCACGACCGGTGAGGTGGCGGCAACCCAAAAAAATAGAGAGAGAGAGATGTTTTGGCGTCACTGCCAGTGATGCTCTGGTTATTCTTCTCCACTTTCGATCTATTTCCTAACTCCATCTACCTCCCCTCTCTCCATCCCATGCCTCGTCGCCACCTCCTGAGCCACCATTCACCGTCGGTGAGCACCAAAGAAGGCGGTCAAATCTTTACCTTGGTGCAAAGTGTAACACATGGCAAGAAGAGATGGTGCAAAGTGAAAAAAAAATTGCTAAGAGTGGCGCAAAGTGAAAAAAAAATTGCTAAGAGTGGTGCAAAGTGAAATCATGGTAAAATTACATGGTCCAAACTAAAATTTACTCCATTTATTTTGAAATGCTTCAAAAGAACTCAAAATTTGGGATGTTACACTACAATATATAGCCATACATATATAACTATCTAATCCATTCAATTACATATCTCTAGTTTTATTTGCTAATTAACCACGAGGGTTTCAAAATTAAATAAAAACTTACAAAAAAAATTACCTGAAAGGTGGGCAATTGGATTTGCTCCTCCCTCTCTCTCCCCTCCTCCGCTACGGATGGACAACACTTTGCTAGCTCCTCTCCTCCCCTTTGCTCCTATTTCCTCCCCTCCCCTCTTTCTGTTTTTTTCGGATTAAAAGTGAATTTCGGCCGAATTTTTGGGCCTTTTGTAGGGGAGATTATGTCACCATTCCAAATGGCGATAGGATGCTAGGGGGTCTCTGTTGCCATTTGGGATAACGATTTGCTTCTATTTTGAAGCAAATCGTCATTCCAAATGGCGACATAGGCATTTACTACTATTTGGTGGGCAACAAGCTCCTGTCGTCAATTCAACTGGCGACAGGGGTATGTCGCCAATTAAAATGGCGATATAAGCCTATTTTTGTAAATTTATTAAATAAGCATTTATTTCTGTAATTCTATTTAAAATATGCATTTTTAAAAATTCATCAAAATTGCACATAAGAAATAAGAATGCAGTGTATTATTCAGTACAAATATTGCCCTGCCTCACACTTTCTTCATTGAAGCATGTAAACAGAAACATGTATGTATATATAAGAAATGACATGTATACAACAAAGGGTTTCTAGTTCTACAACTTCTCATCTTGAGAAACATGGGGTTCTAGGAGCACAAACCCCTTAGTTTTAAGGGTGAATTATCACTGTTCTACAGTCTACATATGCCTCATGCTTGTCTCTGGCAAGGCACCTGGAGGACTTGACTTGTGATCATCCAGCTTGGTCACACGCACCTTGATCTCTTTTCACAATCTTTTGCACCCATTTGTCATGCACAATCTGTATGTATCTTTAATCTAAAATTTTGATCCATTTGAGCTGTGAAACATTGCACTTTCGATCAAGCTCGAGTCGCCGCCCATGCCAAAATCTTGGTAGTCAAGCAGCCAATCTGTTGTTCCATCCCAGGGTAATGGACCAGCGATGCTGCTCAACTCATCATCATTGCTGCTCGCAAAATTGAGCCATGGCTCACCGATGGGCAGCTCTGCCTCCAACAGCCAGTTCACCAACGGATCCTGGTCGTGACCACCGGTGTTCCTGCTTGACTGCTCCGACGAGTCAGTGGGCATTGATATGCCCCCACTGCAGCCTCCCTTGGAATCCAGCAGACCAATCGTGTCGCTGGATTTGGTCGATTCTGTCGTGACGGTGGATCGAGAGGTAGTTCCTGTTGGGCTAGCCTCCTTGGTGTTGGCCAGAGGCTGGCGTGTGGCCGGGTCAATGCCCATCTTGATGAGCTTCTTCTTGATGTGTGTGTTCCAGTGGTTCTTGATCTCGTTGTCCGTTCTACCGGGTAACTTGGCAGCAATCTTGGACCATCTGCACGTACGGATGCAAGACATCAAGAATGATGAAAAGTTTTTTTTGGGTGGAATTAGAACAAAACAAAATGGTGAAAAATACAGGCCGATCGACCGTTTTCAATCGTTTTCGCAGCTTGCTGAAAGCTGATTTTTTTTTTCAAATAATTCATTGTTTATTATTAATTCTGACATTATCATACGATAATATTTTTACGAAATATATCTCGCATCCGAACCGTTGGGCGATTGGACCCAATAGCTCACCGGTTGAGCGATTTGGACACTTATCGCTCAACAGTTGATCCTAGTGTGCAGCTCACTCATCTAGCCGGGCATGCATTGTGCTCGTTGGGCGACAAGTGTCCTAGTCGCTCAACCGTTGAGCTACTGGGTCCAGTCATCCCACGGTTCGGCGACAGGAGTATATTTCTGTAAAAAATATTATCGCAGATATAATGTTGTAATTAATAATAAAAAATAGATTATTGTGAAAAAAAAAATTCGCTAAAAGCTAGCAATGTATTAATTTACCTATTTCAACCATTTTCGCAAATATATACGTCATTCATTCTTTGCAAAGTGGAGTTTGAGCTAGACGTAAAGGGCTAGCTTGAGAATGACCTGATCGGTGCTATTACCTTTGCTTTGTAACTTTTGAAGTGCTCTTCAATTCAAATACCTATATCTATATATGGAGGCTACATCAGCGTAATATTTGCCTATTTGTCCAAGTAAGTGTCCATAGGATAAGAAGTCCTATTCTTAGCAAAAGAAAATTTTAAAAAATTATTCTTAGCAATTCCAAATAAAAATAACTAAGATGTTAATTAAGATGTAACCTTGGTACGTGTATGGAAGGAGTTGTTTCTTTATCAAGACAGCAGCAATTGTTTCTAGATAGGCTTGTCTTTGATTGAGAGCCGTGGAGCAGCAGGGAGCTTTGAGGTTTGACAAAGCTACCATGAGCATGCGACTTTGCAGCTCTTGGTCCTTGCTTATGAATTCAGTTGGTTGGAATATATTGTGCCATCGTTTTACAGTGGCTAGTACTGCATGCTTTGTGTATACTCTTGTGACTCTCAAGCTAGTCAGACTATATACAACCGTCAACCAATCTTATTTATTTTTGTTGGGACGCCAACAGTAATATTGAAAACAATCTAAACTTAATAATACATAATTCACCCATGCCCAGGCCGGAATAGGGAAAAACTTATCGGCCGATTTTCGCCGGTTACTGCCGGTAACCGGTGTTACCGGTGGGGGCCGGTAAGATTCAAATGAGCCCCGAAATTTTCGTTTTTGATGAATTTTGTCTAAAAAAATCGAATTTGCTTAAATTTTGTTCGAATTTGATTTTTTTTTTTAAATCCCAAATAATCAAATTTAAAATCCGAAATTGGCCAAAAATTTTTCCCAAAAAACCTGCCCTCCGAAAATTTTTTTCAACCAGTAGCAAAAACACTGGGCCGGAATGCATGCAAATAGCTTCTTCTAGCATAGCAAAATGAAGCAAATGGATGGACGTACGAAATGCCACATATGCATGCATGCACGCGTGTTAGCTCCAATATACTATGAGATACCCATGCAGGCGGGTGTACCTGTTGCCGAGCTTGGCGTGAAGGTCGACGATGAGCTGCTCCTCGTCGGCGGTGAGGAGGCCACGCTTGAGGTCGGGGCGGAGGTAGTTTGTCCACCGCAGCCGGCAGCTCTTGCCGCAGCGCAGCAGCCCCGCCAGCTTAGGTACCGCTCGCCAGCAGCAGCGGCCGTGCGTCAGGACGAAGCTGATGAGCTTCTTGTCCTCCTCCGCCGTCCATGGCCCCCGCTTCACCCCCTGCTTGTCACAGCACGGCTGCCTCCCCATCTGGTACTCACTGCAGACTTACACCAGATGATCAAGTCCTGTATTAAAAGGCTTCTGGTACTCACTGCAGACTTACACCAGATGATCAAGTCCTGTATTAAAAGGCTACCAATAAACTTCTATTGCCTTGTACATATCCAATGAGCTACCAAACTCTCGCAGACAAGCATCAGACAAAAGGGTCGTGAGAGCTCCCTTGCAGCTGCAATGGGTGTCCGTGTTCGCATATTTATAGCTAGCTCAGCTCGATTTTGTTTTTTAAAAACGGTGTGATGTTTTTCATGCATTTTATATGTGGTGATGGCGACAGTGATGGTGATTCGGTTAATTTTGTGTGATCAGGAAGCAAGGGTCTCGATCTGTGCTACAATAAACATTGCAAAATTTATATTCCCGTACAAAATAAAAGCAATTACACATATGTACTGCGGCATCATGATGTACTACTACCAGAGTTGATGATCAGATTGATGCACATAGTGTCAAAATTCTGAGACCAAGTCAATTCCTGCAATTGCTTAAGATGATCTTATTAACTCTGTACTGAGATGAACAATGCTCAATTCTTGCATATGTGAGTAGCACAATGCCCTAGCAAGTGATCATTTTTTAAAAAAGCAAAAAACTACTTGCGGACGATGCTACAGGAACCACAATTCCTATTCTCTCTTGAAGGAAGCTACAATTTACCTGGTGCATGCTTCTGAAGCATTTACTGCTTCCATTTCCCACAGGGTATATATGTATGTTGCCTTCGTTGCCCTCTTACGCAATGATTCCATCAACCATTTTGTCATAAGTTGTGCATTATAGCTGATCAAACCATGAGGAACCTTCTCATGGTCTGACCTGCATGTGTGACTTAAAGAATGAAAGCGAGGGAGAAGCACAACGCACGCCACAAATAGCCGGGCCAAGGGTATCTTATATTGCTGGATTTGCTACAGGCACAGCCGGCACAATCGTGTTCACAACAACCGGATCACTCAATTAAGGAAATAAAATATTACAATCTCTATACAAGGAAAGTAAATATCTCTGATACAACATGTACATCAAGAAAACAAAGATACTCTAACATCCCCTCGCGGTCGAATTGGGAGGTTGCCGAACGCAGAGATTGGCTCTGAATTCTTGAAATAATTGAGTTGGTAGTCCTTTCATCATGATGTCTGCGAACTGTAGAGATGACAACACATGAAGCACGCGTATGTGACCAAGAGACACCTTTTCGCGAACGAAATGAATGTCGATCTCAATATGCTTAGTGCGGCGGTGTTGAACGGGGTTCGAGGACATGTACACGGCACTAATGTTGTCATAGTAGACCATGGTAGCCGAGTGGAGAGGATGGTGAAGTTCCTGTAGAAGCTGGTGAAGCCAACAACACTTGGCAACGACATGGGCAACCACACGGTATTCAGCTTCCCCACTGGAACGAGAGACCGTAGTCTGACGCTTGGATGACCAAGAAATCAGGTTGACATCGAAGTAAACGCAATATCCCAAAGTGGAACGGCGAGAGTCAGGACAGCCGACCTAGTCAGCGTCGGAGTAGACAATCAATGTTGAAGTCGAGGAAGCATGAAGTTGAAGGCCATATGCAAGTGTACCTTTAACATAGCTTAGAATCCAATTGATGACGGTGAGATGAGGCTCGCGAGGATCATGCATGTAGAGGCACGCTTGTTGGATGGCATATGAGAGATCCGGCCTGGCCAACGTGAGGTGCTGCAGGGCGCTGGCCAGACTCTAATATTCCATCAGATCAACGATAGGAGGACCATCAGAGGCGGAGAGTTTGTCATGAGTGTCAACAGGAGTCACCATAGGGTGACACTCAGCCATGCTAGCGTGTTGGAGAAGGTCGGAGGCGTACTGTCGCTGAGATAAAAACAAACCACCAAGAGAACGACTGACGGAGATGCCTAGGAAAAAAATGCAGATCACCAAGATCGATCATGGCAAACTCGGAATGAAGTAATCCCGTGATATGCGTGAGGAGAGTACTAGATGAAGCAATGAGAATAATGTCATCAATATAGAGAAGGAGGTAAGCGAGGTGCTCACCGTCCTTAAGGACAAAAAGAGAGGTGTCCAACAAGGAGGGAGCAAAACCGAGGGTGTGAATGTAGGTGGCAAAATATTGGTACCACGCACGTGGGACCTGTTTGAGTCCATACAATGATTTGTGGAGATGATAGACATGGGAAGGATGTGCAAGATCAACGAACCCTGATGGCTACTGACAGTAGACAGTCTCATCAAGAGTGCCATGGAGGAAGGCATTCTTGACGTCGATTTGGTGTATAGGCCATGAGCGAGAAACAGCGAGGCTGAGTACAATCCGAATGGTGGAGGGCTTGACGACGGGACTGAAGATCTCGCCGAAATCGATGCCCGACTGTTGAGAATATCCACGAGCGACCCATCTAGCCTTGTGGCGAGCTAGAGAACCATCAAACTGGAATTTGTGCATAAAGATCCACTTGCCAGTGACGATGTTAGCACCGTGAGGATGAGGTACCAAGGACTATGTATGGTTATCAACAAGTGCTTTGAACTCTTCAGACGTGGCGTGATGCCAATTCGAGTCAGAGAGAGCACCACGGTAAGTATTTGGAATAGGAGAAATAGAAGTGCTAGTGGCAAGCAAATTCAATCAATACATAGATTTGACAATACTGTGTTTTGCTCGAGTGACCATATGGTGGGTAGGGGTGGAAATTGGTAAAGGATAATCCGTTTTATCCTATATTTGTATCCGAGAAAACGCAAATGTGGTAAGTAAAATCCGCATTCGAATAGTATTCATATCCGTATTCGGTGTTATTCGTATCCGGGAAAAAATAGATAGTATCTGTATCCGTATTCGGTGTTATTCATATCCGGGAAAAAAACCGGATAGTATCCGAAAAAACAAATACTATCCGAGAAAAACGAATACGAATACTATCTGTTTTTGTCCCGGATACGAATACGAATACTATTTGTTCTACCGAGATTTGTCGCAAAAGTTGTAGGATATTCGCATTCGACCGAATTGAGTACATATTCGATTCAATTCAGATTCGCTATTTACATTCGATTCAGATTCAGATTCGCTTAAAAAATAGGATTCAGATTCAGATTCCTATTCCTATTCCTATTCGTTTTGAAAATAGGAATTCGTATTCATATTCGAGACTATTCGATTTGTATTCGATCCGTTTCCACCCCTAATGGTGGGGGCCAGGTGTAGGACGAGCAACCGGGTTGGTAGTGTCCGGGAAGGAGGTTGCTGTGGCAGACTGAACGGTAGGCGCGGTAGGCGGATTAGTTGACCGAGCAGAGAAATGATCTGTCGTGGCAGTGGAATCTAAGACGGTTTCCGTGGTAGGAGGAAGAGCTGCCACGGTAGGGACGGAAGTTGCCACGGCAACACGATCATGTGGCCCTACCAAGAGGTGGATTGCCGCGGCAGGCGAGGCGGCAGGAGTTGCCGCGTTTGAAGTGGCAGGAGGGAGTTAGCGTGCGGTAGGGGAAGGTGTGGCAGCCGATATGGAAAGGGAGGAGGTGCAGATGATATCTAGGAGCAAATCAAGGGAGGAAGGTTCCATGGGACCTGAAAGAGTTGCAAAGGGAAAAACGAATTTGTCAAAAATGACATGACGGGAGGTGATGATTTTTCGGCTAGAAATATCGAAACACCGACAACCCTTATGAGTAGAGAGGTAGCCAAGGAAGACACATGCCATGGAGCGTAGTGACCTCTTGTGTTGTGAGGTGGAGGAGAGGTTTCGGTAACACAAGCAATCGAAAACACAAAGATGCTCATAATGCTACGACGGTAGAGTTGTTCGTATGGTGTGGTAGATTGGATCGACTTGGACGGACATCGATTCAATAGATAGGTGGCGGTATGGAGGGCCTCCGCCCGATAGGAGGGAGGCATATGGGCCTGAAATAGGAGAGTGCAAACGATATCATTAACAGTGTGAATGGTGCGTTCGGCTTTTTCGTTTTGTTGGGATGTGTATGGGCAAGAAAGACGCAGAACAATGCCATTGTCAGTTTGAACTGACAAGATGGGTAATTGGAATTGTTGTCGGATGTAGGCATGGAAGGAAGCAAGGGTGTCATGGGTTTCGGATTTTTTTTCAAAGTGGAAAGGTCCAAGAAAAGTGAGAAAAATCGCCGATAATAGCGAGATAATATTGAAACCCATAATTGCTTAATACCGGAGATGTCCACAAATCATAGTGAATTAATTTAAAAGGGGTAGTAGAAAAGGTAGTGGAATTGGTAAAGGGCAAGCAAACGTGTTTACCGAGCTGACATGCATGGCAAATAGATCGAGATGCTTTATTACAAGGAATAAAAGGGAAACACGTTTACCAAGCGACGGTGCCAAGTGGTGGCAGAGGAGTCGACCGACAAGAAGGCACTGGGAGATGTCGTAGGCACGGTTGGAAAGATGGTGTAGAGATCCCCTTGGCTATTACAGCGAAGAATCACGGTCTTGGTGAATCACGGTCTTGAAAGCGAGGGAGAAGCACAGGCAAATAGCCGGGGCTGAGGATATCTTGTATTGCCGGATTTGCTACAGGGGCAGTCGGCACAATCGTGATCACAACAACCGGATCACTCGGTTAAGGAAATAGAATATTACAATCTCTATACAAGGAAAGTAAATATCATTATACAACTTGTACATCTAGAAAACAGATATACTCTAACAGTAACATATTTGTATGGACCAAGATCGTCTAACATATCTGTATGGACCAAGATCGTGACTTTGAGCACACGATGGTGTATATGTTGTTGTAAAATGAGCAGTTTTAGCAACAACATATGTTACATCTAAGTTTATCGACAAATCAAGCACGACCAGTGACTCCAGTGGTTTGTGCCAAAACATTCAGCATCCAATCTCGTCTAGACTGGTGTCATAATGTTGAGTTCTGCCAGATCAGCTGTCAGCAGCCAAGAGCTCAGCTGTACGGTTTTCTTTTGCCATATGTGTAGGTGTGATGTATCTTATCCGATAGCAAAACTGAAGATGGAAGGAGATACGAACAGACAGGGTCACATAACAACCATGTCATATATCACCATCCTCGAATCTGTAGTTTCTCATGGGCTTCACGACCAACTGGAAAAGTTTAGCCACCCTTTAGTTCTATGTCAATATCAAGACAGCGCAACAGATCAGGAAAAAACAGTAACTAATTGATTAGATTTGGGGAAAACAGTGGCCACCATCAGTAAATTTCAGGTACCCCGTTCCATCAAACAATTGACTCTTTGTGTAAGAAAAATGCTTTTTCTGTAATAGGACGCAAAAGAAAAAAGAATAGAAAATTACTAAACGAATGATGTAGCTAAACTCTTCAGAGCCTATTCACCAAATGAACTGGAAAAGAAATGGATAATATTACCTGTACTCAGAAATGACAAGGGACAGCTTACACATCTCTGGGTATACAACACAATCTGCCGACAACAAGAAGAAATGACCGCGCGCTGTAACAAGAAAACAACGTCAATTCAGTGTTACATACTTTGGAATATTGATATAAGAAGGGGCATAATCAATCAATCAATCATCAAACTTGTTGATGAATGCTGTTCAGATCCTGGGCTGGCCTGCAATTGAAGTATATTTTGGAGAACTACAGGCCTTGAGTGAGGCTGTGTAAGCTGCAAGCAAAATGCTAGCTACGGCTGATGGGAAGGCACTATGGCAGCAATATTCTGGGATGCAATGATCACTGGTCCATAAGACCATAACATGACACTGGTTTGGTCCTCACTGAATTTGCGATTGCAAGGTAATGCCAATTACACACATAATAATCTATTGCACATTCCGGTGAGCTTACATAACATAATGAAACCAAGTTCAATGCCTATTTCTCTGTCCAGTAAGCAATGCAACATCAATATATTTTTTAGAACAATTATCGGAGAAAACAGTTAGATTGCAACTTGAACGGTTTACCATTTCCAGATGAACAAGCACTCGTCTGTGGAAGGCAGAATGCTGTTGCAAGTATGATGTCACATAAAAACACAGATTTTTGGTTGAAGAAATGACAGTTCTCATTTCATCTAAAAACACAGAGCTTGGATAAAATCTAAAGCAAATTTAAGGACCAGAACGAATGCATCTATTACACAGTTACACTCGGCGCACTGTTCCTATTCCCAGGTACTGTTGCACATTTTTGGTGCTGAAACAGTAAATGGGAGTATACTTTTAGGAAAGGACCAATGGAACCGTGAGAATAATTTTCTTTCTAGGTGGTAGGTCTATTCCACCATCCCTTCTGATATTTCTACAAGAAGCTATAAGCAGTGATGCATCCAGTGCAAATAAGTGAATCACCCAATAGGTGCTATTATGCTAAACCTCTTGATTTCTGTATAAAATCAAGGTGAACTCTCTGTGAATAGTAAGTTTTGTTTTTGTTCTTATATTTCCTTGGGTTTATAAATTGTCAGAAAAAAAAAATCACTTTTTAGGTTCTCTTAGAATCGACTGATTTTGTATTTGCAATTCTATATTGTAGCGGATCACATTTACAATTACATCTACTATTTTTGGGGAATTCTTAATGCTGATTTAATGCCCAAATCAAGAGGGTTTACATAATAGCACCTAGCGGTTGGTTTGCGCTCATTAAGTAGAACTTCTAACTGATTCCCTGATGCTTCATGTCTATCTTTGACAACACAAGAAGAAATACAAAACATGTAACATTACCTTATATGAGGCATTTGATAATCATGATTCTTCCAGATCACACGTCTTTATGTGAGCAATTGTTGTATCATATTAGCTCTTCACAAAACCATCTTAGAGATTCAACTTTCAAGCAATTATACCCTAGTACCCTACTACTGCCAACTTGGGATTGTAATTCACCAAGGGTTGACCTAGTCAATGATATAGAGAGGATCACGCAACAGTAATGGACCAATTTGCCATCTCAATTTCTGCAGTTATCGACAGGCTTAACCATCACTCTTAGAGCAAAGTACCCAGACATTCCAAATCTTCGGTAGATTAAGTTACTGCTCATGTTACGGAGATGACTACCTTTTGAAAATTGCATCAAGAGAGAATGGGTCTAGTACTTCCATCACCACATTCCATCGGTTAAATTCACTGAATAGCAACCTGGATTACCAAACATCCAGCTAAGAAACCGTGTAACCGACGTAGATTGACAGTAAAGGCACACTTGATTAAGGGGGCAATCTGCATATTTAGGACTTGAATCTCAATTTATTTAGCCACTTTCCATTTTTTAATTAAGGAGTCCTCAGTAAGACATCACACAGACTTTAGCACGGTGACTTTCTAGGTTGGAACAAAGAAAAAAGACTAGGCTTCTAGGAAATATTGTACCTCTCTCTTTAGGGAGATCAATTTTACAAAATTGCTAGGAAATGTAGCTTCTCTGACCTAGTGAATCCTCCAATATTGGTTACTCCATTTCACAAATAATTAGCAAAAGGCGCATACCATTTGAAGAATTCAATCTAGCAGGCTCTATTGGCATCTGCATGACGATTTTATGCTCACAAAAACACCAGCAAATTACAGTATTTTGAGTTGGCTTGTTCCTGTCATGCATTCATTTGCTTTGTTCTGGAATACGACCCAACACAGGTACTATATACCTTGATTCGGTCTCAAGTCTCAAAGCTGCACATGCTAAACTATATGAGCACAGAAGCGCCAGTGTTACAAGGAATTATCAGTACCACCAAAAGGATTATGATGTACAGTACCAACTTGATCGCTTCCTGTAACCGAATGCTACGACTTTGAGCAACCCATTCATTGTAGAGTCATGCTCCAAGTTAGCGCAGGTCTTTTCTATCAGTGGGTCCCTATAAATCGCAAATTCACAACCATCTAATCCCACATTGCAGCGTTCTTTGCAGCGTTCTTTGAACCAAGATTAACATACGATTGCTCGTCTAAAAGTACAAGAACAACTAGGTTCAGCAGCAGTGGATGATTATGTGGTGCGGCCAGAGACAGAATATCAGTTCTCGCCCCCACCAAGATCGCAAGAAACTACAAATCGCGCAACGTGTGGCCATAGAGCGAGGGGGCGGTAGAATCTTAATTTGGTGGGTAATGGACGGAAGCGACTCGCACTGACCGGGAGCAGGAGGGAGATTCGTTGAGGCAGCAGTGGGACTGACGCGGACCTCGCACCCTTCGCCACCCGGCACCGGCCGGCCTAAGGGCCGCACGGCCGCTCTTGAAAGGGGCCAACATTGACAAGGGCGCGACGGTGAAGCAAGCACGCCCCTACCCCTCTGACGGCGATGGCCGGACAGCAACTGAGCAAAATGGACTGGGTCCCCTCTGCAAGGTGGACAGGGCGCAACTGTTCTAATCACTACACTTGTACCGAGCTGTCGCAGAATTGTTGGACGAGGCCACGAGGGCATTTCCACTGCATCCGACACAAAATAAATTTACAATGTTTAGAAGAGAGTGCACGAGAATACATCAAAAGTTGCTCTTATCGTTGAACATTGTGCAAACAAACATAGTACAAAAGCGTTGAGAAACTGTCGCTGATAAGTTCTGTCTAATCGATCATCATGTAGATAAGCGTGGAATCACATTAATCAATATAAGAATAAATAGTAGATTTGTAACGTCCTGAATTTTTGGTTTGTGTTTCAAATGTATAAAAGTTTGAAGGTTCAAAAACTTTTGTTGAAATCCTTAAGTTTGTATTTGGTTTCAAATTTTTGGTTCAAAAATTCAAACCTTTGACTTGAAACCAAGATTCTTTTTAATTTCAGAAAAATTTGTGGATAAAAATATTTGGAAATAATTTTATAAAATATTAGATTATTTATCACTAATTATTATAATTTTTCTCAGATTTTTAGAAGTTATTTTGATCTCTTCAAAATTCTCACCAAGTCAAAAAGGATGTTTTGAAAATGAATTTATTTTAGCCTAATGGAAAATCAAAAGTGGCCAATTTGATTTTTCCTAAGTCTTAGGTAAACCAGAGAGCACCCACAAAAATTTTCATAATTTTTAGAATTTTATTTCTAATTAAAACAGCCTGGTCAAGCACGTTTTGTTTCGGTCAAAATAGAAATCCAAACCCTAATTCAAATCCTAGCGCCGATTTTGGGGCATCCGATCCACTTTCTACGGCCCAGATTTGCTGAGCCGGTCAGACCGTTCGGCCTCGCCGTTTCGACCGGACCCGTTCCTGTAGCGACTCGAGCCCGTTCTTCGCACTTGACTCGACCGAGCCGTTCGCACCGCGCCGCTTCGCTTCGGTCGCTGACGAGTGGGACCCACTCATCAGCACCGCCTTCTTCCTCGGCGCCGCTCAACGTCGCGCGTGCTGGCGCGGTGCATGCATGCCACGCAGCCCTCCGCGCCACCTGGAGCACCCACGTCAGCTCGCATGGCTTCGCCGGACCTATATCTATCTCCTCCACCCTTTCATTCACCCTCTTTCACTCGCTTTTACCCGCAATTCCACCTTCTTCCCCGAACCCGATTCACCACCGCCGCCTCAAATTCCGCCGCCTCCGACCTCCATCGGCGACGAGACCTGGGGGGTTTTGCTTCTGGGATCTCAGCGCACCAGAGGCGCTCTTTCCCGAGGCTTTGGCGTCACCGAGGCGCCCTCTCCGCGAAGACCCCACTGTCTTCTCCGCCTCCGTTCGCTGCCAGCCTTCTGAAGCACCCAGGCCACTGTCACCAGCTTCGTCATCTCCTTGCGCATGTGTAGGCGTCGTCCCCGAGTCCAGAGCGCCTTCGGTTTGCCAGATCTCCTACCTCACCACCGTGCCCGCGCGCTGAGCCGCCAACGAGCCGCCGTGGTTAAGGTTAACCAAGACCATTAGGGTTAATAGTTTTCCTTAATCTTTGTATGACAGGTGGGCCCACCCAGGTTAAGTGTAATTAGGAACTTAAATGAATCATTGAATCCCTAAGCTGTTGACATGTGGGCCCCTCTCGGCTATTCAAGGGTTTGTGCATTTTGCTGAAATACGTTTTCTCTTCGGGAAAACGTATTTCCATTAAGCGCTTTTGCTTAGTTTGCGTTTCTGGAATGCGAAGACGTATTCAAAGAATACGCCTTCGACGTTGCCGTCCGCTGCGACTGGGTCAAGCTGACCCAATCAACACCTCGCCTGGCCCCACCGGTCAGTGACCGTGGGTCAACTGCGCATCGGTGCGAAAAGGTTTTAAGGATTTTTAGTATTTCCGAATTGATTTAGTTTTGTATTGAAAATTCTTTTAACTTAGAAAATTCATAACTAATTCATTTTTGATCCAAATTGAGTGAACCCAATTTTGTTAGTTTTCATTTTTAGTGTACTTTTTAATGGTTTAGTTTTCCAATATGTTTCTGCTACATAAAGTTTAGTTATTTTAAAAGATTTGTTTTTGCTTTAGAAAATGGGTTAAAACTTCAAAAATTCATAAGTATTTCATCCTAACTCCAAATAGAGTGAAATTAATTTTGTTAATTCTTATTTTCCCTATACTATAACTTGGTTTATGTATGGTTCTTGTTGTTGTTCCAGAAAATCTTGCTAACTAATTAATTTGAGAGTTATGCCTTTAACTTATTTAGTACTTAGAAAAGTTTTAACTAATTTTATATTTGGACTGAAACCTAGATCTTTGTTAAGTAAACTCTACCTGCTGTGATTGTTGGTTTGATGAATTTCGTTATTATTTATCTTTGATGTTATCTATCTTTATTCGTTCTTATTCGTTGTTTTATCAATCGATAGATTTCAACGATTCGGGTATTCTCGAGAGTGATCCTCAGCAGTCAGACGAATATCTTCAGCAAGGCAAGCAGTTTTCCTTGATGCACGTTGATCCTCTTATCTGTGCATGCTACTATTTTAAGGTTTCAACTGTATGTATGCATGCTATGTTGTCAAGTATTTCTCGGTCTACGATAGTTTACCTGAATAGTTAAATGAACTGTAGGTAAACATCCATTTCCTCTACTACTGAGCCTAGGTTATATCCGCAGTGATTTAAAGCTCGCTGGATAGGCTCTAGTCATTTTATATACTGTATACGAGTTGTCGCTTAGCAATGCTTAGATCGATAGTCTGGGGATCATCGCCTTGGCGATGGTCATTACAATTTCACTCTAAATTATTTGAGCTAGGGTGCTCATGTATGTATCTTAATTGGAAAAACTAAAAATGAAAATAAAATGTTTTAGACTTGGGCACATTAGTTGGCCGGTGTGCTTTTGGGTGTGTGCTTAGTGCCCGAGTCAACAAGGACCGAACATCTCATCCCACTAAACCAAGCATTATTGTGCGCAACCACATGAGGGACATATGGGACCCCTCTTGACTCAGTACTTTGGCGGGTATTAGTTTCGAGTCGCAGGTGGTGGGTGTGTGTGTTGTGCTGAAAAAGAAATATTCTGTGTGTGTTGGTTGTGCGGGGTGGGGTTCCTATCAAGGTCCTCCAGCTCGAGGGGCATCGGCAGTTGTTACGGCTGGGTCGATGTCCGACACAACGTATGGGTCCTTCGTGGGAGCCCCGTTTGCACACACAAGGGCGGTTCACGGAGGGTTTCACCCATGCGAGCGACTCGTAGCTAATGCACAATATTGGAAACGTCTCGTAGGACTTAGCTCTGCCGGCATACCTTCGGAAGTGTGCTAAATCGCGTGGCAAAAGGAGCGGTCTGACATGTGGGTAAAGTTGTACACCCCTGCAAGGTTTAATCTTTTCGAAAAGCCAAGTCCTTGGTTATGGACACGCTTGAGGAGGTCTTTCGAGAGTTAGACTGCAACATTTTGATAAAATTTGAAATTGGGTGGTACGAATGGGTAATTCGTGCTATTGTGGTGGCTTTGGGAAGTCACCTCTAGGATGTTGATTATGTCTATAATTATTGTCTCACTATTATTTGATCAATTAAAAACTACTTTGACAAATTGCCTTCAATCTATTACATTATTGCAAATAAATTGTGGCTTTACGCTGAAAATGAACCATATAGCCATCTCCTTTGATTTAAGCTTACATGCAACTATGTATAGGTTTGTTAACGTAAGTCTTGCGAGTACAAATCTTTTTGTACTCAACTACATTGTTTATTTGCTGCAGAGGAGGTTGACCCCCAAGGGGTTAACGAGTGTGAGGCCGACTACTCTTTGGACGACTAGCTTAGACGTTTCCTGTCAGTTGCCTCATGGGAAAGGGCAAACTGGTTGGTGTTGTTTACAGCCATCTTTTGGCAACTGTTCTGCTGCAAACTCTCTTTTGTATGTTGAATATGATGTAAATTATGAAGACTTCAATAATGTAAAATATTGTGTGTGGAGTTGATGCTTAATTTTTGTACGGGGTATGTGTACTGCAATTCTAGGAAGTACATATACCCCTGCAGGGTTTTGGATGGGACGCCCACCCATGGACTGACTGCTGGGCCAAGCCCGTGGTTTCCCAACACTCCCCCTTGGGCACCCATCCTCACATGTTCACGTCTCGTCAAAACTCCATAAAAACCCAGTGGAAAAAATTTGAAGAAATAGTACAGGACACACGTTCTGCTACGTTGCACGAATTATCTCGTTAAAAACCTTAGCCGAGAAACTTCACGAAAACTCGTCAAGGGAAAAAGAGTACAATCCACCTAATTTCATTTAATCTTTAGGATTTACTCTTTGAGTACTCGATCTTCGTAATTAAGTTTCAATAATGAGTTCGTGAAGATTCTCTCTCTCAATTTTGCACTTCTCTAAGTCTCATTATTCCAATTCCACATATGCACCTTTCAAAGCTAGATGCTAGAAATGACCTAGTGAATAAATCTGCAAGATTTTCACGTGACTTAGTATGCAATACTTTAATTTCATCCATCTTTTGCAATTCATGAGCATAGAAGAACTTGGGGTTGATATGCTTTGTGAGATGACTCTTCACATGACTCATCTGCACTTGTGCAACACAAGCTGCATTATCTTCATAGATAATAGTGGGAGTTTGTGCGGTATTCAATCCACACGACTGCTAAATGTGGTGAATCACCTGCCGAAACCAAGCACATTCTCGTGAGGCCTCGTACAGTTCTATGATTTCCGAGTGGTTCGTCGAAGTTGATACAAGACTTTGCTTAGACGATTTCCATGAAATTACAGTTCCACCACATAGAAATACATAGCATGTTTGTGACTTGGCTGTATGCGGGTCCGACAGGTACCCGATATAGCCATTCATAACTAGGTCTTGGTTCTTTCTGTAGAATAGACCAAGATCTTTGCTTCCTTAGAGGTATCGGAAGAAGTCCTTTATTCCCTAGCAATGTCTTTTGGTAGGTTCTGCACTATACCTTACTAATAGGTTCACGGCAAATGCAATGTCCGGTCTAGTACAGTTTACTAAATACATGAGTGCTTCTAGTGCACTTAAGTATGGGGATTCCGGTCCCAGGACTTCCTCCCCCTCTTCTCTAGGTCTGTACGGGTCCTTGTCTTGCTGTAAGGATCTTCCGACCATCGGCACTTTCGAAGGGTATGCCTTTCCAAAGCCAAACCTTTCTAACACCTTTTGAGTGTAGGTTGGCTGGTGCACTAATATCCCTTCAGGGGCATGCTCAAGCTGCAAGCCTATGCAATATTTGGTTTTACCAAATCTTTCATTTCGAACTACGACTCCGGGTAAGAGCTTGCTTTCTTAATACCTTCCAGGGTTCTGATGATATTCAGATCATGTACATACACTGATATTATACAAAATCTATCCTGGGATCGTCATATAAATATACAGGGACAATTCTCAGTGTTCGTGTAGCCTTTCTTGCATAGAAAGTCGCTTCAAGCGATTATACTATATCCTGCCTGATTGCTTAAGTCTGTACAGTGACTTTGTGAGTTTCACACTGTACAGATTTGTAACATCCCAAATTTCTGAGATTTAAAAATCTTTCGAATAGTTAGTAGTTGGAAAATTCACCCTTTAGTTTTATTTGAATTTTAAATAAGCTTAATATAGACTTTTAATATCAAAACCATTTAATATGATTAATGTCAACATCAACCATGGTCAAAACTATTTTATTTGGATTCTATGTGCTTGGATATATTTTTCTAGAATTTTTCTGAGCTCATTTGCTATTTTCTATTTGCTAGTTGAATTTTCAGTATTTTCTAAATTAGAAAAAGTATTTAAAATCTCAGTTAATGCTTCTAGCCGAATCTCAGCCCAAGGCCCATTCATGTTTTCGTTTATTGACTCTGCGCCCCACCGTTCGTCACAAGATGCGTCTTGCGCTCCATCTTGTCGGGCAGTGGGCCCGGCCTGTCACGTCCATCCCTAACCTTCGTCTTCGTCCTCACACGAAGCTTCGCCCTCCTCCGCCATTGCTGGAGCTCATGGTCCCGTACGACAACGGGACTTTTCCAACTAAACCCTATCTAGAAAACGTGTAGAATCTCATCCCTATCTCTCTCGCGTTCGAATCTATTGGTATCTTATCTCGAATTCATTTCAATCTCATAATACAACGCGTGTTCATCTCGGACTCGATTTGGGGATTTCCTTATCCAGCACGCCCGAGCCCCTATAAAAGGCCCCCTAGGATCGCCCTAGCCCCCTCATCCTGAAACCCTAAGCCGCCACACCTCAAGAGCTTTAGCGCCGTCGGAATTCAAGTTTTAGGGTTCCACCGCCACAGCTTGTTTTTGTCGAATTGCACCACCATAGTGGTCGCCTCTTCAACGTTGACCGCGCCGCTAAGTCCACCGTCGCAGCCGCTACCTCAGGCACCCATCTGTTGCCTCAGATTGTCGTCGGAGCCTCCGTCCAACAATAGCCGAAGCTCTCCGTCGCTTAAAGCTCACCACCGGCCAGTCCAGTCGTCCTCGTTCACCTGTAAGTGCATCAATAGGTGCGCAGTATCGTGCTCTACCTCCTGGTACCACCCACTGTCGATGAAGTGCCTCCGAACACCGTCGACCATCGGGTCCAGAGCCTCTTCGTCGACAAGTTGACATGTCCATCCACATCTGTGTCCACATCAGCGTCCGGCTCAGCCTTCGCGCGTGTGTGCCGTCCTGCATGGTGCCGTGTCAGCGCCACATGCACGCCTGCGTGGCACAACCGCACCACACCCAGATCCAAAATCACGTGGGCCTAGTCCACGGTGTACCATGTCACTGACTTGTGGGTCCCACATGTCAGGATTTTCTTTTTATTTCTTTTCCAATCAAAAATCCCAGGGCTGACATCATCCTTGCGTCATATTCCGATTTTCCAATAGGAAAATAAATCGGGAAATTCCAATAAATCCTTTTTAGGTATTTCTTTAGGGTTTGATCTTCCAAAGGCCATATCTTCTTCATCCAAACTCCGATTGAGCCCATTCAAATTTCTAAATTCATCTAAATTTTAGCTCTATTTATCTGATATTTTTATTTGACTTTTGGAGTTTATTTTCTCTCTATTATTTATTTATTTTATTTATTTTCTTCGTTTGCAAGTAGACGTTGATTCTTGGGGAAATTTTGAAGAAGAAGGAGTGCCTCAAGACCAAGACCAGTACCAGGATCTATTCCAAGGCAAGTTGTACCTTTGATCATATTGAATCTAGTTTTCAAAATTACTTTGATTCAAATTAATGCATTTACTTTAAGTATTTATTTAAATGCTTTTGGGTTTAGTTATTAATCCAATCTGATTATATCCACCTTGTCTATTGTTATGTCATAATCTTTTGTCACCCTAGATTGGTTATTATTTAGTTGGTATTATCGTAGCACCAATGTGGGTTGGTTAGATACGAGTAGATTGCTTAGCCATGCTACGAGTCATCATTTCATGTAAGTTGCAAATATGAACCTGACTAAGTGAATATGGAACTTTGAGATAAAACGGTGTGCGCTGTGTGCTATTACTTGTTGATGGTATGTATTGTACTTAACCAACAAGGTGGAAAAATATTTAGGCTAAAGCAAGTGGTGGATACTGTGTGATATGGTGGAGCTTTGTGAACGAGAATGATAATCTTCGTGGCGCAGTTAGAAATTGAAAGTCTTGCCTTGGTTAATTAAGGACTTAACTTTATGCGCCATTGAACTGAGCCACAACTGTACGACCACATGTCTGGTATGGGATGGGCCTAACTTAGTAAGTTATGGAGTCTCAACATTGGCTACTCAAGTTGTAGGTTAGGTGCTCAGTGATGGGTGGAGGTGTGGACTACTAGGTAGATCACATCGCAGGACGGTTTGCCGCTTTCCTGTCCAACGGTGTACGTCGAACTAACTTTCTCAGTGGGTTAGCACCGGTAGTAAAACACATTGGGAGTGTCAATGCTTGAGATGAAGTTTCTGAAATATTTTGTTATGATTAGTACTTGCAACACTGGTTATATCGTGTGGGTAAAGTGTACAACCTCTACAGAGTGTTAAACGAATCTATTCGAATAGCCGCGTCTGCGATCGTGGACATGCTCGGGGATTTCACACGAGGGTTAGATTTTCATAAAACACTTGGGAAGAGAGCTGTGTGATCTAAGTCATATGGCTGTGTGAATAATTTGATTAGACTTTGTGTTTTTTGTGAAAACAATTGATAAATTAATATTGTTTATTTGTTTTGAACCATGTTTAATCTATTATTCATATTCAATTGCAAATGCTGCATTTATGCAAAAGAACCATAGAAGCCATTCCTTTGGAATAAGCCATCATGTATACATTGCATTTTGTGGTATGACTTGTGAGTACGGCTGTGTACTCATGTTTGCTATAATCAATCTACAGAAGTGGAGGAGTCTTCGCCCGCTTTTGAGGAGGAGTTCTACGAATGTGTGGATCACTAGGTCTTGATCCCAGTCGGTTGCTTGTGGTGAATCGATGGTTTCCCACTGAAGTTATTTGTTCCGCTTACAGGCCCACTTATGCCCTACGGGGTGCACATGAGGAGGCGTACGGCTTACAGGCCCAAATATTTTTCTTTTATTTAGAGATAATAATTCAGTTTCTATTGCCTTCTTCCAATCTTCCCAATCTGATCTTTTTTTTACATTCAGCAAGCGATGCAGACTCTGGATCAAGATCGATGATTGTGACAATTTTCTTTGCAAAATAAATATTGACATTGGTTGTTGTTCTATTCATATATTATTCCGTGGTCACATATTTTATAGCTATTTTTTCATGGGACGATTCTTCTAATGCTTCTATTTACTCACCGCTGCTTTCAATTACATAGACAAGTCCCTTTAGTTTTTTTAACTCCGATATGTGCGCACACATCCATGCTGATATCTCCCTCCGTGGGAATGTCCAAATCCAGTATGCCTTTTCTGAAGGTTCCATACTAGTGCCAGGTCTTAACTAGCTCCCCTTCTGGTTCTAGGGAACTTCAGTGATCGACTGTGTCAAGTCATTCTTATCCTTTTTCACCAAGCGTCCCTAGTTACTTCGGATTCGAGGGGCCAGAGTTCTCATATTTTTCTGAGATATCAGGATAGGCTTAGGGATATATTTTTCTTTCTTCGGTATTTCAACCCTCTCCGGTGCATTGCATGTAGGCACATGCGACTTGGTCATGCTATTCAAATCACTAAAGTGGTTAGGTAGTTGATTCGCTAATGCTTGCAAATCTATTATCTTCTGGACTTCTCTTGTCTTCTAGACTTCAATTGTCTTCTAGACTTCAATTATCTTCTAGACTTCTCTATTTGCTTCACTAGTGCGCGGGTCATGTGCATGAATTTCCGTGGCTTGCCACGTTATTTCCCGATATTTTTCATCGAGGGGTTGATTTCCTCCCATAATGACAGGAAACTATCCTCATCAAATATGCTATCAGCGAAGCGGGCGGTATGCAAATCTCTAGCCATAGGGGTCCAAATACCTGATTATGGATGTTGTCTAATAACCAACGTATATCCCAGACTTTCGGAGAGAATCCATTGCAGTTTGTTGCGGTGGTGGTATAGGTACATAAACCTTGTAACTAAATCTACAAAGATGAGAAATTTTTGGTGCTGACCCTTGCGCTAGTTGCATAGGTGAATAGATGTTATATGGCAATAGTCTAAAATTGATGAGAGTTGCTGTGTGCAGGACTGCGTGTCCCCAACATGTAGTTGGTAAATTACAATTCTTCAAAAATCTACTAGTCCATTCTGGGTGTGGACATGCGGTACAGAATACTCAATGTTAAGTCCCATTGCCATGCAATAATCATCAAATATCTTCGAAGTAAATTCTTTGGTGTAGTCTATTTTGATGGACTTCACATGATAATCAGGGAGATTTTAATTATCTGCTAGATTAGCTTTGTAAAAACGTGGTTTCTCGTAGACAATAATTATACGTGCGACCATTTCGAGGAGGCATCGATGAGCATCATAAAATACCTAAATGGCCCTGACAGGTGGCTGTGTAGGATCGCAAATGTCTCCCTAAATACGGTCCAGGAATGCAATGATTTCATACTTCACTTTTAGAGTAGAAGGTCTAGTAATTAATTTCCCGGTGGCACATGCAGGGCACACAAAATCTTTCTGATTCGGGAAATTCTCTACATCGATATTATATCCCTATGAATTATTAATTATATTTCTCATTATCCTAAGACCTGAGTGGCATAATCTATCATGCTAGAGATAGAAAAGTTTAGAGTTTCTAAATATAGTTTTCAGGGCAGTACAGGCTGCGGGTGCCTTAACATTAGTGTAGTATAGACCAGTTTCATATGAAGAAAGTCGTTCTAATACCCTTTTCCACCTTTTTCATGATTTGTAATGAGCAGATATTCCTTACCATACTCTTCTTCAGTCTCTACGTGGAAACCATTAGCGCGAGTATCCTTGATAGTTCTAGTCGATTCTGGGTACAACAAGACTTTTTGAATGACCAAATTTGTGCTCATCGGGAGTATAATTGTGGACCTTCCTGAGCCTATTATACAAGTATCGCTGCCTGCGATTGTCGTAAGACTACCAACATTCTTGCTGATTGACTAAAAAATGTTTGTATCTCTCAAGATGGTATTCGTTGTGCCACTATTTGCTAAGCACACTTCCTCCATAGGGCGCCACACGCGTTCTAATACTTCAAATATTATAACATAACTTGCTACTATAAATACGAGAATATAAGCCTTGCAGGACTCATCACAATAATTTAATGTTTTTCACTCCTAGAGCTTACAACCATTATTCAAAGAATGAAATAATTCAATGTTCCATCACAACCACAAACTGTAAGTGGCTATAAAGAGATCTAAGTGCAATGCGTGCACTAGATCGAATCAACGAAGTACTTAGAAACTCTTGCCTTAATCTGCTCTATGGCGATCTTCTCCTCTTGGGCAACTACGGTTGTGGCCGCTGCGATGTCCGAAAAAGAGGGGTCATAGGGGCTGCTACTGGGCTGTCCACATCTATGAGTGCAACTAATAACCGTGGATCCTCCGTGCCTGTAATGGCGAGGTGTGTCTCATACTGTCATTTGCCCTTCTTCTTAGACTGGAAAGCATCAATAACGTGCAACCCACGACCTTACCCTTCTTGCCCTTCTTCGTTGTGAGAGGCTCCCTCACCTTGTAATTGCTAACATTGGCTTTATGACCAATATTTCTACTAGGCGGCTGTGAGATGTAATTCTTCCTTAAAGCATCATCTTGAGTTTCTGCAACTTGCATGTTATCAATCAATTCGGCATACTCCTTGTAGTCGTCTTGACGATAGTTGTGTGCAAATTCCACTGCATTCGGGTGAAAGGTAGAGAGTCTTCTCAATCTTCTGCTCATCCGTGATTACATTACCACAGAGTTGAAGACTGGTACAAATTATGGTCATGCTAGGCCAGCTCTTCATTCCCGGTTCGTGATGCCAGTCATGTACATGTTTATTCAAAGATTTCATAAGATTAATGCTGGTAATTTGCATAAAATGGTTGCAAAATTCTCATAATGCCCTTTGAACTCTTGGTTCGTGATGCCGTATTTTTCTATGCATTTTTCGTGATTCACTGCTATTTTCAATGATTGAAAGTAATATAAATAATCATAGATAATCAAAATAGTAAATACAATATATAAATTGCATAGAAATAATAATAACAGAGTTAAACATGCTTCAAATGCTCAAAATGATTCAAAAATTGAAGTCCCGATGCCCTTTTCTGCTGGAAAATGAATTTTCGGTGAATTCTTCAATTTCTAGGGACTTAAGAGCTAATTTTTAGTTTCGAGAAAAATTTCCGCACAATTTCAGGAAAAATCGAGGGTCTTTTTGCAAAATTCGAAGGCCCCTTTCTTTTCGGTTTTTTTTTCTTTTTCCCGAAAACTACATGGGCTGACCCTATTGGCCATTTTCGGCCTGTGTTTGGCCCACAAAACACTTGGCCTGCTAGGCTCATGCACGAGTGTTTTTTGGGTTTCCCCACCCGGTTGCCAAGGCCGTGGCGGCGCTTGGTGCGGGTTCGGCAACGCATGGGTCTTGCGCGGCGGGCGTCTAGTGCGGCGGCGTGTAGCAGCGCGCGCGCGAACTGCGCAGTGGCGCCTCGCAAGGCACGGTGGCGTCACGAGTGCTGGCGCGAAAGCACGGTGGCGCTTCTGGCGCAAGCACGGTGGCACTTGTGGCGACACGGCTTATCTTGCTATGCATGAAGGCGGCGCTCTGGCAAGATGACGGCGGCTACTTGGCGTAAGCGCGAGCACGGCCGCGGTGTGGCGCTTCTGGCGTGGGGCGCATGCATCGGTGGCGACGGCGGCGCACTCGAATGTGAGGTCGGCGGTAGCGCGCCGGTATGGGCAGCGGTGGTGTGGGGCCATGCGGGTGGAGCGCGATGAGGCCGTGTGGGGCAGCGGCAGATGGCCGTGCAAGCAATTTGGCGATGTCGCGAGGCGCGTGGCCGGGCGGTGGTGCGGCGAGGCGATGCGCGCGACCATGCGCGGTGGCGAGGCGCCAAAGCAGTGTGGCGCGCTGCATCATGCCTGCTCGATGGAGGACCGTCTGGCGGCGGCTGCTTGGTGGCGCGCTTTGTCGTCATAGCGGCAGCATAAGCGGGCGAGCGCGGCGGCTCGGTCGGCTTCAAGCGCGTCTTGGCAAGACCCGTGTGGTTAATAACAAGAATCGGCGGCGTAGTCGTCGGGGTTCTTGGCTGATTTTATTTCTTTCTTTTTACTGTTTATTCATGAATTATGCAATTATCATCTACTCTTTTCATGTAATCTACCGATTGGCTTGGCCGGCGACTTCTAGTCGGCTCGCGGTAGATTAGAGCGAATTTGCATCTATAATCAGTCTTTTACAATGACTAACACCCCCTATTTATAGTCTAGAGACTTTTGTAGGGTTTTGGATAGAACGTCCACCCATAGGCCGATTGCTGGGCCAAACCCATATTTTCCCAACAAAAAGCTAAGCAAAGACGCGTTTGGTTGGAAGTTTTTTTTTAACCTTATACGGTGATCACACGTAAACAGCGTACACTACATATTGTTTGAATAGATATATTTCCTAACCATAATACTCGTACGGGACATACGGTTTATATAATCTCGAGTAAATTGCGCAAAACCTCCGGTTTTTGTCCATTGTTTTAGCTAACAACTTGTTTAAGCAAACGAGTCTCGCCGAAGTGACAATTTTGCACCGTTAAATAACTCCTCTGCTTAAGTGAGTTAAGTCCCGTTTGGAAACACGTGATTTTTTTTCCCGAATTTTGAGAGGATTGAATTGTTTCACGTGAAAATTGTACGAAATCCCCGTAAAATTCATGCATTCGAAACTAGCCCTAAATATAGGTTAGCTGGTATAGGTCGACAAAAATACAAAGGTTTACATAGCTTAGCCTGTCCCAAAACGAGTATACTCTAACTATGCTACCTTTGTATTTGAAAACACGTTGCAAGTGCTGTTACAAAATCTGAACCAAACCGATTTTAGAACGGGGGCAACTTTCTCTCTAGTACGACTAGCGAGCTGGGCCGTTTTAAATTTCAGGAACAGAAGAGAACCAATGATTCAAATAGTGGACCGTCGTTATACTGGGCCTGACTCAGCGTGAGATCATCTTTCCATCAGAGCCCACTCTCCACACGCCCACACGGCCCAACCTGCCCATCGAACCGATAATCGCACGGCCCAACCTGCCCACTAAAACGTCACTGCTCAATCGCTCGACCGGCACGGCACGTCTCGAGCGGCGACGACAAATCACAGGGAAATCAGCGCGTCACACGCTGTTTTCTCCGTGCCGACGCGACTCCCGAGCGGCACGGCACGGCAACCGTGCGGACCCGGGCCGAGCCGAGCCGGTCGCCCTCCGCGCGCGCCTTCCTTCGCCTTTTCTTTTGTGCTGAGGAAGGCGAGTTGCTCGACAAGGTGACAGCTGGAGACGAGATCACGAGGCCCCGGGCCCGCCGTTCTTCACTTCTTCTCCTAATCGCATCCGTGCAAGTAAATAAGTCGTCGCCGTCGTCGCCAGCCTCCACTCCACGAGGCGCATTAACAATTCGTGCCATGTCAAATACCGGAGCGTTCAGATGGCCTACTCCCAGCGACTCATCACTCCACTGGTCGCCACAATAGTCGCCTCCTGTCCTTATCCCCATCTACACGAACCAAACTCGCAACGCTCTGTCCCACCCACAGCTTCCAGACTTCCACGGTCTGTATGAACTAGAAATGGTGCAACCAAACTCTGTCAGCAATGACCTAGTGACCAGTAAGCTTATATCGGTAACTCTTTTTTTTCTTGCTGCAGCTCGTTCTTCCTCTCTCTCTCTCTCCTTTTTCTTCCTGCGGTTACTTATTAGGAGCTGATAATTGGAATGTCTATTTTTAGCTATGGATCTTATATAATCGAGAAAACACACCGAGAAACGGGTACGCACTTCACCCAAAAATATTACTACTACGATTTTCTTTACAAAACACACATAAGTTTTTTTTAGTTTTTACACAAGCGCCCAGAAACCGTTGGTTAATTCCACGGCTATCCCCCACGAAACGAAACGAAACGAAACAGCTGCACCGACCCGACCCGACCCGGCAATAACTTCACCTCTCCTCTCTGGCGTCCCCTCTCCTCCCAAACCAGGACCAGAACCAGAACCAGAGACCACTCACGCGGCACGCGCACTGGACGGGACCCCAAAATAGGAGAACTCGCCGTCGCCTTCTCCGATCGGTGCTCGCTCGCCGCGGTGGTACGGTTGGCCGGAGGGAGGAGGAGATGAGGGGGTCGCGGAGGCCGATGGGGGTGGTGGTGAGCTGGGTGCGGAGGCAGCCGCCCAAGGTCAAGGCCTTCCTCGCCGTCGTCGCTGGCATGGCCGCGCTCGTCTTTATCCGCTTCATCGTCCACGACCACGACAATCTCTTCGTCGCCGCTGAGGCCGCGCACGCGCTCGGCATCGGCGTCCTCATCTATAAGCTCACCAAGGAGAAGACCTGCGCTGGTTCGCTCCCCCTCTTCCCCTTCTCCTCCCCCCTACCCGACGCTATCCTCTCGATCCGTCGAGCTCGCTGGTTACCACCGCGTTCTGACCCGATTTGTGAAAAGTTATGCGACTTTTTTGCGTTTATGTTTACTTTTTTTTGGGAAACATTTGGTGTGTTTCCTACTTTCGTTTCTAGTATAACCTTATCCTCTTATTTGGTGCTAATTGCCTGCCTGTTGGTGGAACGTTAGATTTTGTGTGGATTATCAACCTGATTTGTTTGCGGAGGTAGATCACTCTGTGTTTGTTTTTTTGTTTTGTTTTGTGTAAGGTGTATGAATCCACGGTTTTGCTTTCATGCGGGAGAGGTAATCATTACTTGGATACTGTCTGCAACTTGCGCTGTGTTGTACGTTGCAATGACAGGAGAAAGTTAGTCCTACGTATCTGCTGTTTTGGGGGCACGGTGAAATTGTTGTGTGGTGATATCACTGGGTCAATCCAAAGTAAGGATAAAGCTTGTGCCTGTTCAATCCAATTGCCTTATCTTGCTTGCAGTATCTCTTTCTGCATCTGTGTAGAGTAGAGGTTCTGTTGCAGATTGCAGGCAATTTACACTATGTGCCAGTTCTAGAAATGTGGTTGCAATCTTATATGCATAAGAGGGTTGCAGAGATTATTCTGAGCGGTATGGTTTTGTGTGGTAGTGGATAGAAGTGTTTGTTGGGAGCATTTTCCATCTCCTGGCGCAGATATGATGGTGGTTAGGTTGCGCGCCTTTCAGTCACTACAAGAACACCTGTCTCTTTCACGGACTTGCTGTTTTTCAGAAACTTTCGTGCTTTACTTTCCAAAATACTTTGTTCCTAGATGCTTTTAGTAGAGTTTTTGGCGGAATTTGCGCCGTTTGCCAGCGTATTAGCAAAAATGTCACTCGTCGACGGAATTAGCAGAAATGACGCCTCCACCGCACGGGACGACCGACGAGCTGACACCTAACCGCAGCCGCACGGCCACCGTGCGGTGGAGCCGCTGCCGCACGGCCACCATGCGGTGTGCCGCATGTCACGCAGGGGAGTCAGGCACTGTGGCCTGTAGTGAGAGAGGGAATATAGTACGCATATGCATCGGCTCGGCAAACACATAGCTTGCTTGGAGCGCTTACTTCAGCTAGCTAGATTAGAAACAGAAGAATCAATTACATAGGCTGAGCAGGGTCAGAGGAGGAAGGAGTAGCAGCTAGCTAGATTAGAAACAGAAGAATCAATTACATAGGCTGAGCAGGCTCAGAGGAGGAAGGAATAGCAGCTAGTAATTGAAGACGAAGAAGAGGATATGGGTGAGGAGGAGGCATTGTTGAAGGCAAGAAAAGGATGGAAAAGAATGGAGACAAGGATGCTAATGGGAGCAACGCAGTTAATATGCATACAAATATAGCAAAACAAAATCACATAACACGGGATACAATATGGCTCACTCGTCTGAGCCACTACTCTCTGCTCGCTACGTATGCGTCCGCGTTGGTGTCCTGGTTTTGCATCGAGCATATCCCGTGGGATACGTCAGCCGGTCCGAAGAGCGCGTGTTGGATCCGAGGGGGTATGGAGACCGTTAAGTCAGTTGAGTGGGCGGAGGTACACCAAGATGCCGTGAGTCGGAAGCCGAGGTCCGTAAGCGTCGATGTCGCCTCTTTGAGACATCTTCAATCGGGGCCACTGCAATGAAGTAATGAACGACGGACTGCATTAATCCACTCCCGAATTGTCCGCCCCCAAGGTACAATATCTGCATCTCCGGTCATGCGGAGGAGCTCTGGCCCTAAACGAGCGGTGTGCGGCAAACCGGAGGAGCTCGCCGAGCTCCTTCGCCGACCGGAGTTGCAGACATCGCACTGAGTGCGGACAATTCGGGAGTGATTAATGCAATTCGTCGCTTATGACTTCATTGCGGGCCCCTGGGCTCAATGTCTCAAGAGATTTACATCGACGCTACTGTGACTCACCATCGTGCACCTCCGCCCACTCAATCTGACTCAGACTCTCCTCCGATCCGACACGCTCTCCTGACCTACCGACGATTCTACAGGACATGCTTGACGCAAAACTAGGACGCAGAGAGTAGTGGCTCAGACGAGTGAGCTATATTTTATCCCGTGTTATGCGATTTTGTTTTACTATATTTGTATGCATATTAACTGCGTTGCTCCCATTAGCATCCTTTTCTTGCCTTCAACAACGCCTCCTCATTACCCATATCCTCTTCTTCGCCTTCAATTACTAGTTGCTACTCCTTCCTCCTCTGACCCTACCCAACCTATGTAATTGATTCCTCTGTTTCTAATCTAGCTAGCTGTAGTAAGCACTCCAAGCAAACTATGTGTTTGCCGAGCCGATGCATATGCGTATATATACACGTATTGGCCCTTGTTTCTTATCCTTGCTGCAGCTTGCCTCTAGCTGCTCAGGTCCCATTTTTTTTCTTTCTCTCTTTCATACCCTATTCCCTCTCTCACTACAGGCCACAGTGCTTGACCCACCACACGATGGCCGTGTGGCAGCGGCTCCACCGCACGGGGCCATGCGGCACAGTCTCCACCGCACGGTGACCGTGCGGTTTTGGCTAATCCGCAAGGCGGTCGTGCGGCAGCGGTTAGGTGTCGGTCATCCCGCACGGTGACCGTGCGGTGGAGCCGTCATTTCTGCAAATTCCGCACGACGAGTGCTATTTTTGCTAATACGCCGGCAAACAGCGCCAATTCGGCCAAAAACTCGCTTTTAGTAGTGAAACCCAAGGATTTCTGGAGGGGTGCAAAGTTAGACACTATGGCATGAAAAGAATAAGCAATGAACATTTTAATGATATGGTTCTTACACAGAATCATCATTCTTCTTTGGAAAAAGTCCGGTTTACTCCCTTGAACTATCAGAAAAGTCTGGTTTACCCCCTGAACTACAAAACCGGTTATTTAACCCCCTGAACTTGTCAAATCCGGTCAAATAACCCCCCGTAGCGGTTTGGAGCGGTGGTTTTGCTGACGTGGCCGGTTTTGTCCTAGTCAGCGTGTATGTGTCATCCAAATCAGCATGTATGTGTCATCCAAGTCAGCATCAAACAGCTACACCCTTTCAACCCAAGTGCATTTCGTCAAACATCTTGAGTGCGTTCCAGCACGCGAGCAAGGAATGGGAGTGGGAGAAATCTGGGAAGGCGGCGGTGGGGAGGCGCAATGAGGATTGGGCGGTGGGCGGGGGAGGCGACGCGACACCTCCACTGCAGGTGCCTCGGACCCGCTTACCACCGCCATCGTAGGCGCCGCCGCGTGCTCACGCCAGGCCCTCAACATGGCGCGCGACTGGTCACCTCTCTCTCCTCCCCACGGCTCCTCGGCCTCTCCCATCCCGGACGAGGCGAAACACGGCCATGGCCTCCGCTTTGGACCTCCCACTGCCTCCAACCAAGGTTCCCAATTCGATTTTTTGTCCGAACTTTTAGGATATGTCGAGGCGCGTGGGGCCGAGGAAGACAAGCGCGGGGTTGGGCTTGCTGCTCATGGAAGGCGAGGCGGAGAGGAGGTGGTAGGGGAGCACGAGGACGGCGAGGCGATGTTGGAGAGCGGACGGTGGTGGAGAAGGCGAGCACGGCTGGCCACGGCCAGCGGTTGAGTCGCTGATGGAGAAGAGGTGGTAGTGGTGGTGCGGAGCGAGGAGACTTAGGTGGGAGCTTCTGCGCCGCCTCCTCCGCCTCCGTGGAGATCTGGCTGCCGCCTTGAGCCAAGGCGGAAGAAGCAGCATTGATCATGGGTCAAGACAGCCTCCACCACGCCGCCTTCCACTGCCTTTGCCATCCTCCATCTCCACTGCCTCTTCCACGCCGACGCCACCGCTCCTCAGTTAACCGAGAGCCCCGACAGTGCTTCACTGCAGCCTTGCATGGCAGAGTCTTACCAACCTCGACAAGACCGATATCAACCGGCCAGCCACCCAAGCTTGCCTTCTCCGTCATCTCTGATCTGCAGCGACCGAACGAACGCCGCCATCTCGGTGTTGTCCCTTGCTCACGCCTTGCGGCGAGTAGTACCTCAGACATCATTCGCGAGCCGCAGCCAAGAGGGATGGCGGCGGGCCAAGGGACAGCGGTGGTGGCGGGCCAGGCGAGCGACGGTGGCGGCACTAGGAGCCGGGCCGGCCGGTGGAAGTGGGGAGCCGAAGAGCAAAACTCAAGAGGGAGTTAATGGAGGGAGGAGAGAGAGATGAAGAGATGAAGAAGAAGCTGAGAAGATGACTGGGACACGTAGTCATGACTTGGACAAATGAGAGTTCCACGTGTCAAAAATCGGCCACGTCAGCAAAACCACCGCTCCAAACCGCTACGGGGGTTATTTGACCGGATTTGACAAGTTCAGAGGGTTAAATAACCGGTTTTGTAGTTCAGGGGGTAAATCAGACTTTTCTGATAGTTCAGGGGAGTAAACCGGACTTTTTCCTTCTTCTTTTGTAATTTGGGGTTGTGACCTGGACTGTCTTAGATCCAAATTCCAATGCTGCCGAAAAGAACCACTTCTATCTATGTTACCAGCTACTTATTAGGCACAGAAGGATGTTCCCTTTGCTCTTTGGCTGCTTAAAGACTCCTGCTTCTTTAACGGAAAGGGAACAGGGGAATTTCAATGGATCTACTCTATGTTAGCCACACGGGTTTCGGTACAACTGTAGCATTATACTGAGAGACACATAAATACATTTTTTTTCTGCATATGACTGAAGGATTCTCTTTTTCATGGTATGTTTGCTCATGAATCATGATGTTGCCTTCTTTTTAGTTGTTAGAATATTACGACCAGGTATTCTGTTTTATCATTTGAACCAACATGGAAATAATGTATGCCTGTTCAAGCTGTGAAAAAATTGTATGCAAATGGAAATTTGTATGGTCACAGAATCTGCACTCACATGATTTCTGCATACTGGAGGCTGCATCCACCTCCCAGTTTCCCATTAAGGAGAACCAAGTAATTTCTGATAGTAAAATGTATACAAATTACAATTGACTTATCTGCTGTAATAAGAGGCACTAGACTCGCATATCGTTGAATGTTGAAAATCACAATTGTAAGATAAGTTTGTGTATTTTTCTTTTATCGTTTGTTCACGATTATTGTTGTGTATATTTTATAATCATGCTCTAATTTGTTCAAACCTTTCCCTCTTTCTTAAATTCTTGCAGGACTTTCACTCAAGTCGCAGGATTTAACAGCATTATTTCTGGCTGTTAGGTTGTACTGCAGCTTTGTTATGGAGTATGACATCCACACAGTACTGGATACAGCTACACTAGCAGCTACTCTTTTTGTTATTTACATGATTCGGTTCAAACTGAGGTCAACTTATATGCTGGACAAGGACAATTTTGCATTGTACTATGTGGTAAGAACAATATCAACTTCAAAACTTGATAGTGATGTTTAAACACTAATTGATAGTGGTGTTTTCTTTCTTGTATCACCTCTCTGACTTCAACTTGTGCACTGGAATTGCTGGAGCCATACAAAACACCATATAGTTTTTTACCCCTGCTTGACCAAGATCGTATCCTGATTGTATATTGTAGTGTCACATAATTGCTATCAGATGTCAGTACAGTGATGACATCACTTTTAGAAAGAGTTGTACCTCTGTCCTTGGTGCTGGCTAGTTTTGCTTGTTGATCATTTTGATGTTTACCCACATTTTATTGCCACACATGCTATCTTAATAGACCTACTTTCCAGGTGTTGCCTTGTGCTGGGCTAGCGCTACTTGTTCATCCTTCAACATCACATAACATCATCAACAGGATCTGCTGGGCTTTCTGTGTTTATTTGGAAGCTGTTTCAGTGCTGCCCCAGTTGCGTTTGATGCAAAATACAAAGGTAAATCTTAGAACATACATAGGCCCTTGAATGCGGAGTCGAATGGCTGAATTTATCTGACTTTAACATTTTTTTTGTGCAGATTGTTGAACCGTTCACGGCTCATTATGTGTTTGCATTAGGTGTTGCAAGGTTTCTTAGCTGTGCACACTGGGTCCTTCAGGTTCTTTTCTTTGTCATTTTTTCCCTTAAAAACTACTATTGTACTTTCTTTCATTAGAGTTTAGACCAAAGAGCCAATACAAATGGTGTTCAGACCAGTTAGGCAGTTACAATATGAAACATTCACAAGAGAGGTTCAGACTCCACATACCTTAGATCAACAAAACACAAAACCCCATGGAAAACAGAAAAAGCAGTTCTGCTATAAATAAAAGGAAACAACACCTCTGGTTGCTTGTACTAGTTCATCATTTATCTAACACTTTCATTGCACTGTAGTTCATTGTTTATGTCAGTGAGTACAGATAATCAGAAATTAACGTGACAACTAAATTAAGGTGTATTTCTCTTGTAATCATCAGCAATTCATCATCATCCATGCTCATTGCTCATGCGTGATGCATCATATCCTAGGAAATACATTGTTCTACCTTATTTCATAATGGATTGTATTTGTATCTTCTCAGTGTCCGCACTTTTAGCTGCATCATTCTTGAGAAATCTGTTACTTTTACTGCATGGAATAGTAGCATCCTTATTCATGAAGTTTCGAAAGAATGAAAGATTGAATTCAAGGATTTCGTGAGTGAGTCCATCTAAGCTATGTAATGATACTCTATTTTGTAGGTTTTGGATACCCGTGGCCGTTTGTTGACTGCTCTGGGCTATGGTCTGTGGCCATCGATGGTGCTTCTCTCTGAAATCGTCCAGACGTTCATCCTTGCAGATTTCTGCTACTACTATGTGAAGAGGTACATAATCTAGCTTTCGCTATCACTTAGGCAAAGCGTTAAGCATTGGCTAACTAGTTACTTGTGGTGCAGTGTTGTTGGTGGGCAACTGGTGCTGCGACTTCCTTCTGGGGTGGTGTAAATTTTGCAGCAGGATACACAACTTAGTGGTTTTGTGCTCGTCTTACAATTCAACAGTCATTCTGCTTCAAGTGCCCAACCTTCGCCCTCTCCTCCCAAGTGGGATGGATACCAGAGCAGTGTTTGCTTGATATTTTTTTCCCCCGTTACAAACTGTTATGTGCAAAGACTGTCCTGAAGCGTAGGTTGTCAAGCTGACTATTTACCCAGACTAGTTTTCTCAAGTACTTAGCTTCGACGTGATGAGTTGTCGCAGTTGCAGAACAGACTGACCAAGATGGGATTCTCCCATTTGCAATGATCGTTCCTCTTTCACTTACGTTGATCTGTCGGTGTAGCCGTCAAGCATTGAAATTGCCAGGATGGTTTGCTTGTGCGAAGCTGCGTGCGTGTGTCGCTAGGCATTGATTCTGCCAAATTCATATTTCGGGCCGGGAAGACAACTCGAAGAGTGGTCTGGCCCGGCTAGTCTGGTCATCAACGGTCACGGACCGGCAGCATAGTATTGGGCTAGGGGCACATGACGTGCTAGAGGAAGAAGAACCAAAGAACATGACCAAATCCCAAAGGTGTAAGCAAAGCACCAAGGCAAGACATGAGTCGTATTTAAGGGTGAAAACGGATCGGATACGGACGGATAATGGCTCTGCCATATTTATTTTTATATTTTTTCTCGGATGTCCCGGATACGAATACGGATGCGAATAATATCGAATACGAATCGAAACGAATGCGGTCACGAATATTTTCTCAGAACATAAAAACCCCTTAAATTGTATGTCAAAAATTAACGAAAACATATAACTAGTTTGTTTGATGCAAACATTCATGAATTGTTCATATTTTCAGCATCCAGAGTTACTTCATAGTCCTTGTAAACTACTTCTGAGCAAGTTTTATTAATCCTCTAGATATCAAGTACATCTTACCAACCTCAATTAATTAGATCATAAAACTGATCAAACACCGAATTGTAACATGTTGCACGAATTTCTCCACCATGTGAATCAAGGATTAGCGTATTTAACGACAATTATTACAATAAACATTTATTACAATAAATAATTATTACAAACAGTTCATGCCCCCTCCACTTTTTTCCGGGCTTGGGACCGGTATCGGCAGTGTTAGGCACTCCTACCCTCACATGTACCCCCAAGTGTATAATTAGAAACTACAACCATTTTTAAGAGATGGAAATTAACCAGTTAAACTACATCAAAGCAATTAGTCATGGAATCAATAGTGAAATTTTATAAGGATAAATTATCTATAACAACAGGCATGCATATGGACATCGTAATGGTACGAGCATTCAACTATGAATGAGACAATTTTAGCCATAGATAAGTTACTGCAAAACTATAAGCCAAACATCACAGATTCTGTAAAAATGAACTTGTAAAAATCACAATGAGCATAGCACTACCTCCTTTCTGACAACTATTATCCATGACTCACAACTAGTAGTCAAGAAATGAGCTAAACAATATCCAAAGCCTAGTAACAGTAGAGTAATGCATGATAAAGAATAGAAGTAATGCCAATGTTATATAGATATTAATTGAACTCAAGAAGTATACAACACAATGCTAGTCTTAAATCATAGGACAGTGATCAACCTGCACAAGATTGTACAATAGCACAACCACAATAAGATTATCTTCCTACAAAATACACACCAGTAACTTCTTTTCCAATGCAATCATGCAATTAGTTTCTGAATTTATGAATCAAAATGCACCCTGCTCCTTTCATGGACTGGTAATCAAGCAATTCGTCGATTCAACGGTGGCGGTGGCGGTGTTGTGGGTGAGGCCTCGGGCCTGACAATCGACAACAAGCATGGAAGGAGGAGGCGGTTGCTCGTGAGGTGGAGGGTGGAGGCGGCGGCGGCTCGGAGGAGGGAGCCGGAGAGAGGGACTTGGGCGGCGGGGACGACGAAGGAGGCCGGGCGGGGAGAGGAGGATGGAGCGGAGGAGGAGGCGACGTGAGGTCGGGGATGGAGCAGGAGGAGGAGGCGGCAGGAAAGGAGCCGGGGAGGAGGCGCACCAGATGGTGAGGGCGGAGCTGGGGGAAGGAGGCACCGACGGGGAGGCGCTGGCTGGAAGAAGGTCGCCGGAGGGAGGGGGGAGGAGGGCGCGAAGGAGGAGAGGCGCTTGTGGAGGAGGAGGAGGTGGAGGAGTGCGCCAGGGTTGATCCAGATCCAGATCTGGATCTGGGAGGAGGCAAGGTCGCCACGGGGGGATCCGACGCGCACTAGGGCGGGTGAGGTGGCCGACAGGGAGGCGAGGTGGCCTCGGGCGGAGCTGGCGGGGAGGCGAGGTCACCACGGGATCGATGGTCGACGCAAGACCGGGTAGAAAGTGAGTTGGCCGTGAGGAGGTGAGGTCTGCTGCATGAGCGCCGACTTCGGTGGCGCGCGTGTGGTGCATCGTGCGCGTGAGGCACAAACCCTAAATATGATGCCCGATGCTGATGGGCCGGTCTGCCAGTGGGCAGTGGCAGTGGGCTGCATGTCGGATATCCGGATCTCTTTTATCTGAATAATCCGTATTCGCCGGATATCAATGCTACCATATTCGTTTCCGTTTCCGAAAAATATCCGTATTCATTTCCGATCCGAGAATTATCCAGGAAAATCTGATCCGAGACTATCCGAATCCGTTTGGATCGGACGGAAACTATCCGATCCGTTTTCACCTCTAGTCGTATTTGAATGGGTTAATTCCTTATTTGCCATTGAAAATTGGCGGGCTCCCCAAAATACCATCGAAAAATTGATCATCCTTTTTTGCCACTCGTTCTCAACTTCTCTCCCTTTTTTGCCACTCCCGTGAGTTGACCGAGGACTTGGCCGTTGACTTGGAAGCGAAAAGACAATTTTGCCCCTAAGTATGCTGAGATCTTTAGGAATTGTTTGAGAATATAGTTCCACAAATTATGAAATTTTTAGACATAGTAATTATTGTTAATTTTATAATATGAAATGTTTTTTTTCTAAAAAGTTTCAGATTATTGTGTAACTTGAAAGATTTTACTTGCAACATGTTGAAAATAAAACCTTATAAAAATTACACAATAATCTACATTATGTCAGGAACTTCTCCTAAAACTTTCATAATTTTTGAAACTATATTACTGTATCAAATAATTTCCTAAAGATCTTAACATTACTAACTTCACTTAGAGGCAAAATCGTCTTTCCGCGTCCAAGTCAACTGTCAAGTCCATGGTCAACTCACGTGAGTGGCAAAAAAAAGAAGTGAAGTTGAGAACGAGTGGCAAAAAAAGGATGATCAATTTTTCAATGGCATTTTGAGGAGTTCGTCAACTTCTAATGACAAATAAGGAATTAACCCTTGAACTATTTGAATAGCCGGTTACTTCTGTTCGAAACAAGTGCCATACACGAGGTGGTAGACGATTTGTTCTCAGCTTAGCATTGCAGAGATGAGCAACCCAATCCCAATCCCTGGGATCACCTCAAGAATATTGAACATCCATGGCTCACCCGTGCAGGAAACGAGTTGGCACGCGCGCGCGCATCAGCATATCCCCCCACGCATGCCTTACTTGCCGTGCCTGCTTCTTTCTACCTTCCCCGGCAAGTTAGATGTCAGCCACAGGTCTCGAACTTCTCTTCCGTTCCGTGACCTATTCCCCAACCCATCCACGCCGATACCGCACCCGCCATCTTGCTCCAGCAGAATAAGCACGCTTTGAAATGCGAGAGATTTCCCCTGAATCCTGCGGCGATTGAGTTATTTCCTACACAAACTTGTACAATTCCAAACGAGCTTTTCACCGAGCGGGCACGGGCATCACACGTTCACACCTGACTTCCCCGTAGCAGAGTACAAGAAAGGAAGAGAGAACGTCCCTCAGCTGGGACCCACAGTAAAACGAAACACCCCCTCCCCACCTCCCCTGGTTTAAATCGGAAACCCCGGCTCAACGATCCAACCAGTCCAGAACACTTTACTTGCCCGGCCTCGCCTCCATAAGCCGAGCGCGTGCGCCGCGCTTGCGTAGTATTCTTCCCCTTCCATTGTTTCCGTTCTCTTCTTCTCTTCTCCGATCTCTCGCTCCTCCTGCCCATGGACGGCTCGAATCCCAGCCCCGACCAGAACCCTAGCCCCGATCCTCCAGCGGCAGCCGGAGGGGAGGACGTTTCAGCGGCGGCGGCGGTGGCGAGGCGGCCGTTCACCAGCTTAAGCCAGGAGGAGGCCGACCTCGCCCTCGCCCGCGTCCTCCAGGAGCAGGTAAGCGTTTCGAGATCTCGCGGGGTTGATTGCGCCCGGGCCTGGCCTGGGGGTTCTGGGAGTTGCGGCTGATTCGTCGTTTTGGGGCTGGTTGGCGGCGCAGGAGCGGGCGTACATGATGCTGACCGTGCACGGCGGGGAGGGAAGCGAGTACGCGACCTCGGACGCTGGGAGCTACGACTACGACGAGGAAGAGGAGGGGCTCGAAGGCGATGAGGGGAGCGACTATGAGGTGGATGAGGAGGGGACGCGCGACGAGGACGAGGAGTTGGGCGACGCGGAGGGGGCCGAGGTGGACCCCGTGCGCTACGAGGACGACGAGGCGTACGCGCGGGCCCTGCAGGACGCCGAGGAGCGCGACGTCGCCGGGCGGCTCATGGCGCTCGCGGGAATCAGTGATTGTGAGTGCAAGAGAGATATTTTTCAAAAATTTAGTCTCGTTTCTTTCCCTTTTAGTATGTTGCTTAGTATCTGGTTGTTCAGTAGGGCGAGCGATGGAGCATGATGGTGATACTGATGACGATGAGGAGGAGGATGGGGATGATCCACAGGTCACATTTCATTCCATTTCATGAGTTTGCGACACACATATTCTCTCCTCAGTTCGTTGGTTTATACGTTTGATCAGGCAATCAATATGAGAATTTTCCGATGGTTTCAGAGATAAATTAAGTTTTTTCCTAATCCAAAAAATAAACACTAGTTTGTTGCCCAGTCTTAAGCATGGATAACTGAATGTTTGAAATACATACTCTTCATAATTTCCATCATATCATCATCTCCCTGGTGCTTTGGAATCAATGTGGTAATGGCATGTACATCAAATTCTGGGGTTGATATTTACAACTTAGAACTTCCCTACTTTATTAAAAAGAACACGGATTTGGTGAACACAGGGGCGTATGCCCATCTTAACTTATCGCACTGTTCACAATTTGTGATTTGTGAATACGCTAAATAGAGTTTGGCAATCAAATTTTCCTGCTCCCCTTGATGATCTGATTCTTGCGGATAAGCAACCGTTGCTCACATGTAAAGTTGCATATTCAATATCAATTCTTCTATTTGGCAATTGGGCAAAACAGGCTATAACAATTTCCATCCATGAACAATTTGTATCTTTGTCAATGCTTTGCGCTTATTTTATTGATACCTTCATTGAAAATCTTCGAAGTATGGAGCTAGTATCTGACATTTTCAATGCTTGCGCTTATTTTATTGATACCTTCGTTGAAAATCTTCGAAGAATGAAGCTAGTATTCTGACATTTTCAATGCTTGCGCTTATGTCAAACTTTAGGATGCATGGGAAGATGTTGATCCAGACGAGTACTCTTATGAGGTAAGCTGTTTTTTATATTAAAAGAAACGGGTGTTCTTTGCTTTTGGTACTGCATCCAAATTTGCAAGGCTCAGTATAAATATTGATGGTTGTGGTGTTCTTTAGGAGCTGGTTGCCTTGGGTGAAGTAGTTGGTACGGAAAGCAGAGGCCTGTCTGCTGATACTCTTGCTTCATTACCTTCAGTAACTTATCAGGCGCAAGATAAGCAAGACGGAAACATGGAACAGTATGGGCATAATTTTATTTTGCCTTGTCCCCAAAAATTGTTTGTATACACGATGATATCTTGACATATCAAATTCATTTGCAGATGTGTTATTTGTCGTGTGGAATTTGAGGAAGGTGAATCATTGGTCGCACTTCCTTGCGAGCATTCATACCATTCTGAGTGCATAAACCAGTGGCTGCTATTAAACAAGGTATAACTGTAGAATTTCGGGAATAATTGTGTGTATCTCCCGTAGGATCCCCCACATCATTTATTTAAAGTCTAAATATTGAATCCGACACTAATACAACATTAAATCCAATTCTAACTTCTAACACGGCCCCTTACTAGATCCTAATACTAACTCACCAACAATAACCACCACCCTCAATCCTTCCTTTCATATCCGGAAAAGTGACCGCCAACCCCCTCATGAATGAAAGAAAAGGCTTATGAGGCCTAGCTCCTCTAAATTCCCCATCAAATATGATTTCAAAGCATTTTCCTCTGGCACCGGACTGTATGATACCAATCCTTATGAAAATACACCATTTGGCATGTTAAAGCAGTCAATAACAACAATTTGGCCACACAATTTTGATAGTCTAGAAAAGCATTTCTGTTGCCTGAATGTGACAAATATCATTGATTGTGTTGCAGGTATGCCCTATGTGCAGTGCTGAAGTTTCTACCTCCGATAACAACCGAGCATGACATTATGCTGTGGTCATTATGGGCGCTTAATGGGAAGAAATAGCGGCAGCTTGATACTTTCTGTCATTAGTGAGATGAAAGCATCAGGGGATGTTGGATTATTCAGAGAAACGAGGAAACAACCCTTGAGTTCGCCCGTTTTCTCCCCAGTTCAACAGACTCATATCTATGTACTTTACCATGCCTCTACTTCATATGTCCTGTTAGACGCTCGTGGTCCATGTATTGACTTATGATTCATTCACAGATGTAAAATTGTTATATTTATTAGTATGATTCATTCATAGATGTAAAACTAATATATTTATAGCTAATTCTTTTACTCTTGGTCAGCTGATTATAGCTTATTTTTCATGTCTGAATGGTGCCTTTTTTGGGCCTCTTTGGTATGGTCGTAGCTTTCCTAAAAAGCAGCTTTTGGTTAGGCTGAAGATGTTTAGTGTTTGGCTGTCTGGTTTTTTGGTAGGCTGATTGTACTCCTGAGATGGAAAATGTTTAAAATGCCTCTGAGGGAAATGATAGATTGTTTGATGCGGTTTAATAGCAATTAACGCAATTGACGGCAATCAACGTAACTAACGACAATTAACTACAATTGACGACACTTTACAACAACTACCACAATTAACTGCGATGAACAACAATAACGTAATTAACACAAATAACGGTAATTATTACAATAAATAATTACAACAATTCATTCAATAAACCATTATTACAATAAATAATTATTACACAAATAATTGCACTAATATTGTTGGACCGAAGAGGTGACTAGAAGGGGGATGAATAGGCGCCACACAAAAATGACCTCTTCAAAAAAAATTGCCTCAAGAAGTTCAAGGTTCTTTCACTCTAGTAGCTACGTGGATCTATAAAGTTCAGAGGTAATCATTCAAATAAGAACCAGGCAATAAGACGGTCAAAACTCGCCGAAATCCCCATTGATCGGTCAGACCGGTGAATAGTGGCCGTTAGACCGATGAACAGTGTGGTCAGACAGGGAACCGTACGATCAGACCGTTGAATAGTAAAAACAACACAGAAACTGAATTTCAGCAGGATTTCAAAATCGCAAATTGATCCAACTTTTGATCCACAACTCTAAACTCCATGAAACTTGAAACATACATTCTCTAGGATGTCAGGAACCTATTTCAATCAAAGATCGTGAAGATCATTGCCCAAGTTCCGATATTTTTCTGTTTGAGTGAAGGTTGCTCTAAAACCGGACTAAATACGAAAATGATGATTGAGATTATCTCGTGGGAGGAATCGATCCAAGATGGTTAAGGGTGGTTTCCCATACGTCCTAGAACCCTCAATTACAGGAAGAATCAAACCAAAAGCCCTCAATAGCAAAACCCCCAAAATTACCATTTTCTTTCACCAAAACTGAGAAAAATCAAACTTTGATCCAAAAGCTTGCTCGTCGGTGGATGATGATTAACATGACCTTATATCATATCCCACACGTCTCAGCAAACAAGAACATAGCAAGATCCCAAATAAAAATCTAAGAAACACCCAAAATCCTGAAGACATCAAAGAGATAGCAAGAATAAGATAGAACTCAGCTTGTGGGAAATCTTGCATGGATTGATTAGACAGATTATAGGTTTACATCCACTCCACAATGGAGGATAAAATGTCAACATTTGAGCACTCAATCAACCCATCTCTCATGAATCTTAGTCTCTCCACTTTCCTCTCCTATCCCTAAATCACAAATTAGGGTTTCTAGGCTACAAGGGTTGGAGGTACACAACTAGCACCCTCATCTTTTATAATAGAGGCTAGCTTTAGAGAGACATCTCAAACGGGCACCCGTTAAGCTCACACACGAATGGGTTTCACTCACGCACGCTTCTCAAAGCGTTATTTTCATTTTCTCTTGACCTAAACCACCTCTCCTTGCGTCATCTTAGGCTGTGGTTTCTCTAAGGATAAGAAAGTGGTTTCACACACCACCACTTACTTTTTTGGTATAGGGAAATTTCCCCAAATGCCCCTCTACCGACCTTTGGCGATTCCTTCGCCTCAAAGCATCTCCCATGCTCTGTCATCATCCATGTGGCCCCAATGACTTTTCGCCAAGCCTCTCACGCGTCTAGATCCTACCGAACCGTCATCGCTTGTAATTGGGGCCAAGTCACTTGGCGCACCAAATGTCTCACCATGATTGCACCCACCTTTCTTGACCGTTCAAGACCTCAGCTCCTCCCTGAGCCTAGTCCGGACCTTAACTCCACCCTGAGCCTAGTCCCGGTCCACCTTGCCATTGCCCGTCATGTTCATCACCAGTAGATTCCACTTCGGTTCCTTGTCTTCTCGGCTTGTAACCACCCCGCTAGCCTCAGTCATCTTTTGGCACCACTTTGATCATTCTGAACCTTAGTTCTCCTAACCTAGTCTGATCTAGTTCGTCTCACCATGACCTAGCTCCGGTGTCCTACAACCATCACAAATAAGCAAACTGTCACACAGCACCGCACGATACACAAAATCATCAGTTGACATAATTGATGAAGCATGAGCACATACCTTCACAAAAGGCCTTTGCTCAAACTTCGCCTTCTATGGTTCTTGCCCATCTTGCACCTTGCTGGAGTCTAACCATCTCACCCGGCATCCACGACTGTTCCGGACCTTGGTTCTCCTAACCAAGTCCCGGTCCTGCTCGCCGTTGACCATAGTTGACTCCAAGTCACCTACACAATAATAGACCAAGCAATCATTTTTTGGTATAAGTTCTTCATAACTTGACCCACATTAGTCTGAAACATGCATCATGCAATATCTATGCAATGAAACTCATGACTTTGACCTAACCCACGAAGTTCACCGCCGTCCCGGCGTGTGAATCAACCACTGGCCGGTCAAACTGCCACCCTCGATCGGTCTGACCGCCCCCTGGCCGGTCTGACCGCCTACCGACAAATGGCCGGTCAGACCGCCCTAACACTTAGCTAAATTTTCAGCCTTGGAAATCTGCATCATCTCTGGAATTTTCAAACTCTATTTAGTTTCGGCTCGAAACCCCAATGCCAATGAGACCCCAAGTCTAGGGTTGCTTGGCACATGGAGGAGGCGGAGGAGGGAAGAGGCGGAGGCGGTCTGGGCGTGGGGAGGAGGAGGAGGATGGTGCGGGAGGACGAGGAGGAGGTAGTGCGAGAGAAAGGACGAGGGGCGTCGGTGCGGGAGGGAGGAGGAGGGGCCAGCGCGAGAGGAGGTGCGATGATGGCAGCTTCGACGCGGGAGGAGGAGGTGGGTGACGACGACTCGAGGGGAGGACACGGAACTGAGGGGAGGGAGCAGGAGAGAGGAGGAAGGGACACTTAGGGTTAGGGTTTGGTGTTTGGATCGAGGTGGGAGGAGGGTTATTCAGTGGCATAAAGCGGGTAAATACCTCGCAAGTGGAGGGGCAAAGTTGAAGCCCAAGCCATCCCAACAGGTACTTTGTTGAAAAAATGTTCAAATGAACCGCGCTGTCCGTGCAAGAAATTTCCTATGTCCTGTACCATGTCCATTCTGATTCTGGGTAATTGGTCTGTTTCCACGGGCGAGAACTCGAGACCATATCCTGAAAGCGAGGCTGCGAGAGGTTGCGGCTAGAGCCTAGATGCATTGCTCAAGCACGCAGCCAGCCGACAGTTGCAACGGGCCAGGAGGTCGGCTGGACCGAACCGCGCCACACAAGAATAACACAAACCGCAGCGGCCGCCCCTCGCGCGAACGAATCAGCGAGCGCCACCGCCGCGCCAAACCGGGGGAATCCGGATCGAACCCTCCCACTCCCGCTCCCACAGAATGCCGCCGCGGCCGCGGCACAGGACAGCGACGCCGGCGCGCCCCCAAGTCCAGGCTGATGCTGACTCGCACCCACCTCTTGTTCTTATCGCAAACCCCGCGCAGAATTCGAGAAAACCAGCGCGAATCCACCCGTTCCGCTCTAGTATAAGACAGACACGGAAGCCAACGTCCCACCTGCCTCCTCTTCTTCCCACATCCTCATCCGAAGATAGAAAGCCGTCTCGCCCGTTCTCTTCTCAGATCTGCGGATTCGTCTCTGCGCTGCTCTGATGATCTGCGCGCCTCTGCATCTCCCTGCGCCGAAACCTGCGGTTGGGTTTCGGGTGTGCAAGATCCGGTGCGCCGTGGCCGTCGCGGCGGCGCCGGCGGGGAGGCCGGGCACGCTGTACGACGTGCTGGGGCTGCGGGCCGGCGCGACGGGCCGGGAGATCAAGGCTGCGTACAGGCGCCTGGCGCGGGAGCGGCACCCCGACGTGGCGGGCGCGCCCGCGGCCGGCGACTTCATCAGGATCCACGACGCGTACGCCACGCTCTCCGACCCCAACAGCCGCGCGCGCTACGACTGCGAAGTCGTCGCGCTGGCACAGCACCCGCGCTCGCGCGTCCGGTGGGGCGCCGGGGGTAGCGGCGGGAGCCGGCCCCACCGTACGTGGGAGACCGACCAGTGCTGGTAGCCACGGCGCCAGGCGATTCCACCAATCTCGAGCCGGATCATGTCAGTTTGTGTATATTAGCGCTCGTACTCTTGCCACCATGCGGCCATGGCGGCTCACCTTAGATTTTTTGTTACGGTGACCATCCATGTGATTCCTTCTTCTTCTTGCGCTTGTGTGTGTAATCTTGAGAAGCGTATTAGGGATTCAGAAATTAACTTATGTAATGTGAATATGTAGCGCTCTGACGCGAGGTTTGAAGGAAACTGCATGCCCTGCCTCTCCCTATCTTGTGTTCAATCCTTGTCCATGCCAAGTTCAAGATATGTTGTGATTTGACATTACCTTCCAGAGAGCGATGCCGTCTCCGTTTCTTCGATGGCAAAGCAGGCAACGGCGTGCTACCGTCGTATTGTTTACTATTCGATGCCAGCGAACCGAGGGAGCATTGCCAATTGGACAGCCTCAAATTGCTACATGAATATTCCATTCCATGAGAGTTGCCTGACCTTTCCCCTTCCCTCGCGGTCAAACCACCGGCAGCTCTTCGGCCTCCCCTGGTGACATTCTAGTACTGAATATTAACAGAAAGCAGTACGTGTCACAGTATCACTTGCACTGCAGAGCTGCATTGGAAAACAAGAAAAGTTGGCAATTTGTCCCTAGTTAATATTAACAAAAATACATATTTGCCCCTAATCTTTAGTAGCTACAATTGCTTTAGGATTCACAAACTTTTCTTAAGAAGTACTGAATCAAAATCCTAAAATATTTGAATTTTTATAAGCCAAATTGTAATGTTCGGTTCATCATCTTGCGACATATCGTATGCACATAGGCATATATGTGCACATATGCACATAGAGAATCCCGGTCATCCATCTCATAATCGACGGCGTATCCCTCAAAAACTCCAGAAGAATTCGAGTCGCAGTGGGCTAATATTATTTCAGAGTTCCATTTGGAAGATAATGAGTGGTTGGTTGATCGTTATAGTATTATGGCATCTTGGGTACCAACTTATTTTATGGACATACCCCTGGCAGGAATCCTTAGAACAACTTTAAAGTCTGAGAGTGCCAATTCTTTTTTCAATCGATTTATAGGTTACAAACATGCTTCGGTTGAGTTCTGGATCCGCTTCGACACTGCAGTCGACGAACAAAGAGAAAAGGAGCTAAGAGAAGACAATGCTACCTTTCACACGAAGCCTCAGTTGAAGACACCATGGCCAATAGAGTTGCATGGGAGTGAAGTTTTCACACATGAGGTGTTCGCAAAGTTTCAGAAGGAGGTTATTGCTACTAGAGACAACTGTGTTGTTGAGAGCACAGTATAAGTATGCGACCTTAAAGTAACAGCGGTGAATGAGGATGGCAAGAAGGTTAGAAAAGTCACATGTGACACTAACACCATGATCGCGCAGTGCTCTTGCATGTTGTTTGGCACTCATGGAATTTCTTGCCGCCACATTATCCTTGTTTTACGAGGTGCATTGCTGAATGAGTTTCCTAGTTATTATGTTTTAAAAAGATGGACCGCTAACTGCAAGTGGGGGTTGTATTTGATGAGGATGGCAATATTCTTGAGGAGAGGCCCAAAGATCCCACAGAGAAAGAAATTAAAAAGTTGGCAGCCGAGATGCGAAAGGACTTGGAAGATTTGATACATCAAGCTAGGCCTTCACTTCCTTACATGCATAATGCTAGAGGGAAACTTAAAAAATTTATACATGAGATAAACTAGGAAATTCCTGTTCGCCAGCAAAATAGAGTGGAGGAGGTTGAAACGTATCTTGGGTGTGGCATCCCTGATCAGATCGATATATTGCCACCAACAGACAAACTCACTAGAGGGAAATGCAAGAGGAATCGGCCTGGGGAGAACAAGCAGAAGTCTAAGGGAAAAGCCGCTCGCATGTGTAGGACATGCAATGAGATCGGTACCTACGATAGCCACAACTGCCCTTTGAGGAAGCAAGCAAAATAATCATACCCATACGGAATTCTGGTATGACTTGTACTCACTGTATAGCATTCCATTGATATTTGCTTCTAGTACTCATTGTCTAACATGTTCAGTATTCATATTTACTTTGTAGGTAGCTGCAAAGGAGGTGGCTAAGCAGGATTTGTAATATGTTGTATTTTGCATGCACTACTGCAGTAATATGTTGTATGGACTTATGGACTTGTAATATGTTGTATGGACTTGTAATGGAATTGGACATGTTCTATTTCACCAAATGTATGGACTTATGGACTTGTAATATGTTGTATGGACTTGTAATGGAATTGGACATGTTTTCACGAAATGTTAGATTTTTTTGAAGATGAATGGAATTGATCTTTTTGTCAGATGGCTGCTGGTCATTCAGTCTTTGCTCAGTTTGAGTTCTTGACTTCTCTGTCTGTTGCTGATGCTTGTGTGTATGTGAATTGTTACTAGAGTGGCACAAGGAAGACATACACCATGTGGGGGAGTCCAGGTCGATGAAACCCGGGCTAGTGTATTGGCTTTCTTAACTGAGATATTGTCAAAGAGAGATGGAATGGATGATGCGCCATGGATGATTGCTTGCCTATTTGTCTTGTAACTGATACTACCTTTTGTTTCTTTGAAGTGTTATGTGTTAAGGAAAGTGATTAAGTGCATTTCTTTCTTAGTTTTATTTTTGAGTAAATTGCATTGGAACAGTATCAGGTTAGCTGTATGTGCTGTGATTTGTGGACATCCAAAACTTTTCAATCACACATTGTTCAGCATGCAGCTAGCCTAGCTTGTAAAGCTGATTGCTTTTCATCCTGTGTGCATCTGGGATCCCATTCTTGAAATGATCACTCATATTTACTGCTTTCCAAAATGTTGGCAGGTTTTGCTGATACAATATCAGTTCAGTTGTTGCTGTACTATATGCTATTCTAGAGCAAGTATTGTTCTGGAGCAAGTAATCTGCTATTGTTCTAAAGCAATAGCGGGATGTTTTTATGTTGGAGTCTTCATGCTATGTGTATGTGTACAATGCTGTTCTGGAGCAAGTAACCCGCTGCTGAATTTATGCTATTGTTTTGGAGCAATAGTGGGATGTTTTTATGTTGGAGCCTTCATGCTATGTGTATGTGTGCAATGTTGTTCTGGAGCAAGTAATCTGCTACTGGATTTCCTGGTTTGTCCTTGCCCTCAATGTTGCATGCTGCACCTGGCTCCCTTTTTATCCAGCCATCCCCTCTTGCCAGCATGTTTTGGAGCAAGTGCCATTTCAGATAGATACACCATACATTGCAGTACTCTTCCAGTAGTAGATACCATTTGCATTTTGCAGTCTATGCATGATTACAAATAAACAGAATGTTCATCCAGAATGTCCAGAGCTATTTTGCTTGTACACCATACATTGCAGTACTCATCCAGAATGTTTAACAAAGACTTGTAATAACTGATTGTGCACAACCAAATCAAGACATACATTTACAGTATCATGCTTTTCTATCTATTTCTGGACATTCTGGAATGTAGAGAGTATCTCAGATTTCATATTACAGACAATATAATTGAATCCATTCATCACAATTGAGACACCATACATCCATTTCAGAATCCATTCATCCAGATTGAGACATTATAATTGAATCCATTCATCACAATTGAGACACCATACATCCATTTCAGATTACATGACAAAAGACTGGGAAGATAGCAAAAACAAAATCTCTGTTGACAATCTTCTCAATGCAAATTCCTAACAGCAAGAATAAAAATACAACTAGAACCATTTTTAACTTTTCATCTCCATCAGTGGATTTTCTCACTAAGTTGTTGATCTGGTCCAGTGAGGTCTTCATCTGGTCCAGAGAGGTCTTCATCGCATCTAAATGATCCAATACACGATGGTCAACTGTGAAAACCACTTCATTTCCATTGCTCAGCTTGACAGGCGAATGATCCCTTCTCTGCTGTTCCACCAGACGCAACCGACTCAAATGACTCATGTATTGATTTTTCCACATGAATATATCGTACCTCCTCGAATACATATGGACCAACCAAAATGCATAAACCGCCCGGCAATACCAACCCCCAAATTTGAACATCAAATTCAACAGCAGAGGGAGTTTCTTACCCCGTCATTTCTAGGGCATTTGAAGTACTCTTTTCCTTGATTCTTCGAGCTCCCGGACACGGCCCAGATCATCTGCGCATGGCACTTTGGGCAAGGCACGAGAGGGAGCCCACCGCTAGGCGCTGTCGCCGTCGATGATGACTCAGAGTGCGCTTCCGCGCAATCCTTTGTCTTCTCCATGGTGCGGCAACGTGCGGGGGAGGGGAGCCCTGGTGGGAGCGAGGCGGAGGCGCACGGACCTAACCCTAGAGTCGATTTGGGCCCGATTTGGGAAGGAGCCTGGTGGGAGCCAAGTGAGGCGCCACGGACCACAAGGGCGACGGCGTCGTGCAAGAGTTGCTCAAATTTGGAGAAGCGGTAGCCAGCTTCGCCTCACGACGCGGCAGAGAGATCTGGGGTCGAGGGTGAGAGCATCTGGGTAAGGAACGAGCGTCGGGCTGAGGGATTTGGGGATTGGGCGGAGGTGGAAAATGATAAGTTCGTTCGGGGGGGGGGTGCGAAACGCAAAAAAGCTCGCGAGCCAGCGCTCGCCCACGCGGAGCCGTCGATTTCGTGACGATGTCCTATGTGCACAGAATAGAGCATGTGCATACGAAATGTCGCCCTCAATGTCATGTGACTGGTACACATCAAGAGAAGAACATCAGATTAAAAATCCGTAATGGGACCAAAGAACACGGACACCAATTGTCGAGCAGCTTAGAATTAGTAATGTTTCTTTGACCGACCTAGGAGAAGCATCAGCCAGTTTGTCCTCTGCAACAAAAAACAAAACACCATCCCGTATTTGTCAGTGTGTTTTGTTTCTTGTAGCTTTTTTCCTCTTTCACTCCGTGTCTTTCTCTTATACTTAAGCGAAGTACAAATCGAGCTCATACCTCTACACCACATCATCAAGCTAACGACGACTGTTGGATCGATCACATCATGCCCATCCAATCATTAAACATTTCCTAATATATGTTGAGGCCGATACCGGGCCGAACCTGAGTAGGGCATAGGCTGGGGCGGGTAAGACCTGGGTTGGGCTGGGCTTGAGTAGGATATGGGTTGGGCTTGGATTTAGATTGACTTGGTCTTGGATGGGCTTAGTTAATATGGGTTTGAAATAGCATTATCTTTCGATAATATATTTCTCAATGTTGAGCTCATGTTCTCCTGATCAGGGATTCAAAAATTGCCGAAAATCAGTCCGATAATCGGTTTACTGGTGGGTCCTGGTAGAAGTTCAAACCGGCTCTGAAAATCTCAGTTTGGATGAATTTCGTCCAAAAAAAATCGAATTTGCTTGAATTTTATCCAAATTTGATTTTTTTTTAAAAAAAAAATCCGAAAATTTCATAAAAAGGGAGAAAATTTTGGCCGAAATTTTCTGATTTTCGGTGAAATCGGCCTTACCGCCCCCCCCCACCACCAAATTTTTTTTGCTGATAAATAAATCCCTGCTCCTGATAATATCTGTAATTAAACTTTTTCAATTTTCTTATTTGGAGAATGATTTTTTTTATGCATCGTATCCTTACATATCCTCTTGTAAAATAAAACAATACATTTAACTTTATAAATTACAAACATGCTAGAACACATGGGTTTAATTCTAGTTTCTTCTAATTTTTGTTCTTTCTTCTGAGTTATGATTTCATTCCATGTTTGGAGCACACAGAGAGGAAGTGTTTAAACAACGACCTAATTGAGCTCAAAGGAAATACAAGTGTATTTTTTCTAATAGATGCGTATGAACATACGAATTCCATGAAATGTTAAAAGTCTTTCATCCCTTAAAAGAGTTCAAGTCAGACAACCAATGCATCACGAAGTATTTTATATTTTACAAACAATAATTTTAACTACAGTGAAAGGTCACTTTCATCTTCACCTAAGAAACTGTTTGGTCTACGGTCTATTTGGTTTGGAGCAGCCCTGTATAGCCAAACCAAATTTTGATATTACCTATATATTTTGGCTCTCATTTGTTTTGGTGCCAAATATTGGTATTACCCTGATAAAATTGGATGCAAATCCTAACATTACATAGTAATGTCACATGTGAATAGTGTTATGACATTGCGTATAGACCGTCGGATCAAAAACAAGAGGCTTAGATCGAGACACGCATTGGTTCAAAACACTGCAGCAAGTACTGTAGCAGAATACTGTATATAAGCACTGTAGCATTTCTGTATCTATTGATCTGAATCGTTCTTTCTAGGTTCAACGGCTCAGATGTATCGAATGTTATGGCACTGTTCACTGTGACATTCCATTGGAGGGTGCAAATCCATTGGTAACGCTGGAAATAAATTCTATGAGGCCCCGCCCCAGTGAGACCCCACCGATCTCACCATTAGATCTCACCCCCTCGTATTGCTACAGTGCGCATGAATGGTGAGATCAGAGGGGCCTCACTGGGACGGGGCCTCATAAAATTTATCTCCTGGTAACGCCCGTGTGCACAGCAGTCATCTAGTGGGTTTCATTAGTGGCAATAAATGCAGGTGTAGTATGATTCAAGACTTTGAAATGATTAAATTTTCTAAACCGAGTATCTGATTTGCGATCCAATTAAACCGTTGTGTTCTTTGTCATTTAATCAACAAAACAAGACCACTGTTGGCATATTTTGGTGCAAAAAAGAATATATAACATACGGGCCCCACGTGTCGAACTCATATTTTTTTGTAAATTTTGGCATGGTTATAATCAAAATACATCAATTTTGGCATTGCCCGTGAATTGGTATAGTTATGATCCAAACAATATTTTTTTTGCTTAGGTTTTGGCATTGTCTGGATTTTGGTATTACCAAAATTTTGGTATAGCTCATTGGAGGCACAATCCAAGCAGCCCCTAATTGCATAAGTTCATTTTTCATATTCAACTACGAAACCGTTTGGTACTTGTGCAAGCCAGTTGGTTAATTTGGTGTCGATTAGCAACCATCGAAAGCATACAACTACAATATCTCTACTCCAAAATCCTCAACTAAAATACCCGGGATCTACAGATTTCTTACCTGAGGAGCTATTTAATTAACTAGTTGGGAAGGCTGGTTCTAGTCCTCTACAGTGAATCTATGACCAAGAAAGTGCAGTTTCAGATTGGCTACTTCAACATAGAATGACGGATTGAGGCTAGCTTCGAAACCAACGTTTCAGCAGTCCCCACACGAGACGAGAGGCATTTTTGGTCAGACGGTTGAAAGAGCGATCATGGTGCATCCATGGGCGTTCTCCCGTGGGTGAAAACAACTTGCTAGCCTTTTCTTATATCATCTCCATGATTCAGTCAACTACTTGTGCTTTGCTAAGGCCGTGTCCAATGCTCCTGTGTGGAGGGGCGCTTGAGGAGAGAAAGTTAGTTACTATGGCCACGTCAGGTAAGAAAGATGTCACAACTATAGCATCTATAGCATCGCTGCTCGATTAGAAGGTACAGAGAAGGGAAATTTCAGACAGCGCAAACATGCATCGGATATCTTGACTGGTATCTTAAATATGTCATGTAGGCAAAATGATGATGTGGTACCATAGTTAATGAAGAGAGAGGGTACTCTAGTATCTAATCTGTATACCGGTTCGGTCCCGAAATCCAACGCATAAAATTTATTGTGATCGATCCCGTGCATTGAGAAGATCATACATGTATTGCTTTAGTATATGCTACAAATAGATCACAATGTTCAAATACTAGTAAAGATCATGTATGTAATTAAATGAAACAGCCTAAGATACTACACCATAAGAAACCATGCATTAGAAAGATAGTATTCTAACACTCCTCATACACTAAAAAAACTGTACTAAGATACTGCTAATTAGAAGCAGCCTAAGATCTCCTTGCATTGGACGAGCAACTCTCAGTTAAGGTGCTAGATAGCACTGATCTTGGTCAGACCTGGCCCAATGGGCCTTGCCTTACCCACAACCGCAGACGTCTGACTAGGCACACTCATTTAGGCACAACCCATTCCGGTCCGTGTCTTTGTTAGTGCGTCTTGGGGCGGTTTATGGGCGGGGTGGCGGCCGAACACTACCGACGGGCGTTCGTGCCATCTTAGGGCCAAGATGAGTCTGCTTGGTCCGTCGGGCGATGTGTAACCGTTGGCCCATCGAACAAAAAATCCAAAAAATTAGAAAAATATGTAGAATTCAGAAGTAGACATGAAAATTAAAAAATTGAGACAATCATATTGAAAATGTAATAAAGAGCTTTATTGATGTCCAACTGGCTGCCTCGTTAAAACCTTTGCCAAGTAAAAACTCAAAATGAGAAAACCTTGGCAAAGGAAAAAGAGTACAACCTATAGCTCTACAATTCTACATACATGATACATCTTTGTTCTATGTGTCGGTGTCATTGTCTAAGTAAAGATTTTCGAACACCTCTGACAATTCTGGATTTTCCACAGAGTGTTGTGTTCGTGAATCAGCTTGTTCCCAATCCTTCACAGTTAGAAGGATCTCTACCATCTCACTTGTGAGACTTGTTCTTCTCTCCTCTAATATCCTTCCAGAAAGACTGAAAGCAGACTCAGAGGAAACCGTATTGACAGGAACAGTTAACACATCACGTGCAAGTATGGATAGCACGAGATATGTTAACTTATGGGCTTGCCACCATTGCAAGATGTCGAAACCTTCTGAGGTGAAATCCACCGTATCGCTGTCCAGATAGGTGGATAGTTCCCCGCTTCTTGTGGGTCTTGGCTGAGCAGGCGCTGGTGCAGAAGAAGAAGAAGATGAAGACCTGGACTTGGATGAAGAGGCACCGAAGATCATGCCCCACATACTTGTCTTCCCACTCGAGGTGGGGGCTACTGGAGGTCGTTGCGAGCGGACTCCTCGAAACTTATTATCATACCTTTGGTAAACCTCGTATAACCGAGAACGAACTTCTGCAAAATAGTTAGTATAGTCTAGCCCAGTAGCATCACTAAGAAGATCAAGTCTGATTACCAAATGCACCAATTTTAGCCCTAGGATCTAAAACAAATGCAAATGCATATAGGTAAGAGATTTCTCTCCAATATTTAAGGTATTTAGATTTCATGGAAACAACAGCCTCACGTAAAACTAAGTCATTTTCATGCATTTTCAATTGAGTAGCAATCAGAAAATAGTATGCACAATGATAGGAGATGTTGGATAGTAGACAATGGACAAAGCAACAGTTGCCTCGTAAAAATTTCTAAAATGCGAGACCTTCTCAAAGAACGAACCAATGTTGCTCGATTAATAACAAAGTACCGTCGATTGCTAGGATAGTGTGTTTGAATAAAAACAGAAAAAGTGCTCTTGTATGGTAAAAGATGCTTAAGCATGAGGTAAGTAGAGTTCCACCTTACCTCCATGTCCAAACCGAACTTTCTTGGACGTACATCCATCGCCCTGCAGAAGTTCTTATATTGTGCTATTCTTACGTTAGAATTGTTCAAGAAAGAAATCGCATCACGAAAAGCTCTAATATACGGACTCAACCACTTTAGACCACATTTGACTATAAGGTTGATAATATGATAAGCGCATCGTTGATGTAGCAAGAACGAATCGGCATATGTACTCAACACTGGAGTAAGAATGTCCATGGCCCTAGAGTTTGAAGCGGCGTTGTCTAAGGTAATTGCGAATATTTTGTCTGTAAGACCAAAGTCTTCCACGACTTTGAGAATACAGTTCGCAATATTCTCCCCCGTGTGTGCTACATCAATTAATTTCAAACCTATAATTCTTTTCTCCATTACCCAGTCGTCATTAACATAATGCGCAACTACACTAAGATAATCCTCCCTAGCCCGACCACTCCATATGTCCGAGGTCAAGGCCACCGAAAATGTGCACGTACTAAATAGTTCCTTTATTTTATTACGACGTTCATTATAGTATTTCACTAGATCCCTTGTTGTTGTCTGTCTAGAAACGGAAGAAAATCTAGGATTATCTTGATCCTAATGTAATTTTGGAAAGAAGCAGATTCGCCAAAACCTAACGGTAAATCCTCGAAGCAATTAAGCAGCAGAGAGATTGGCGGGCTACCTGAGGATCGTAGTCCCACTTAGATACCGTACCGTCGGGGTTGTATTGCAGCTGCGTCTGCCTCATCGCCAATCCTTGCTTGGTTCGACACCTTGTAGCATGTCTAAGCAAGTGCCCCGTTCCACCTGTAGACTTTGCAGATAATTCATGGCGATAAATTTTACAAATAGCATATGGTACCTCATTTTCATTGCGTCTTGCACGGTTGTCTTGTCGAAATTCTCCCACACTCCGATGTAGAGCGGTCTCGACCTCTTTGCTCGGTTCTTGATTGAGCACGATCTTGATGTCGAGCACGATGGCGGAACTCGACTTGCTCCTCGGTGAAACCTCTAGTTCGTTTGAGGCAGCCGTAGCAGCCTCCATAGACGCATAATTCGTCCGATGAAAGTCCGAACTCACTAAGAGCAAAGCTATCGTAAGGACCGCCCATAACGAAAATCATAAAATCGAAACTAACATTATTACTACTTTAATCTTAGCATAATAATAATTGACAATAAAAGTATTACAAATATAGTATTGTACCTCTTTATTTGACTTGCTTAATTTAAAATTGAAATTTCAAATTTTGTCACAATTTTTTGAATTTTGCCAAATTAGCTCAACACGGATTTGAATTTGCACAACACAATTTCAAAGAGAATAGAGAATGAGCAGGTCTTGAATGAGGGGGTATGATGCCTATTTATAGAAAAAAATTCGAAATTTTTCAATTTTTTGCTATTTTTAAGCCCCAACGGTAAAAAATCACTCAACGGTAAAAAAAAATTCACTCAACGGTCAAAAAGCGGTCGTTTTTTTGAGTCGTCTTGTCTTAGGAACACGACCACGGCCTGACTGACGCCCGCACCAAGCCCGTCTTCTTCTCTTGATCTTCTCCTCGCCGTCTTCTTCTCTTCTCTCCGCCTCGCCTGCCGTCCTCGCCATCGCCACTCGCGACCCGCCCCTCCTCGCCATTTCGCCTCATGGCGTCGCCTCCTCGCCTCCCAGGCGGCACCTCCCGCCTCCCGTGGCGGCGACCCGCCGCCTCACGCAGCGTCGACTCCTCGCCTCCCAGGCGGCGCCTCCTCGCCTCCTGCGGCCCGCCACCGCCTCGGCGACACCGACACACTGTCGCCAAGCCCGCCTCGACCCTTTTGAGCGACCCGTCGCCTCCTCGTCCGTCCGTAGTCCGCTTCCGTGCTTGTGGCGCCCGTCTCGCCCGCCTCCTCCTCCTCCTCCTCGCTCCGGCGAAGACGTCGCGCCATGAGCCCTGCAACCTCCTCCTCCTCCGTTTGGCCAGCGACACTGCCATGCGAGCCCACCTTCGCCTCGGCTCCAGCGTCCCAGCTCCCATTGTGGGCCTCCTTCTTCGGCTCGCTCCGCCGCCCTCGCCTCGCCGGCGGCGTCTCTGCTGGCGTCTGCAGACCCTGCGATCGAGCAGCGTCGTGCGTGCCATGCAGCACGGCAAGATGTTTCAGCCGTGCGTCTTGAAAGCCAGCCCACCATGCCGAGGTGGCTGCCCAGGCATAGCCCAGGGTCTCGTGCCGGGCCGGCACGATCCATAAACAGTGCGGATCGTGTCGTGCTTGGGTCGGACCTATAGTAGCGTGCTTCGGACTGGCCCATTTGACTCGGCCCATTTGACCAGCTCTAATCTTGGTCGCCAAAATTTTGACAACAAATAAATGGTATCCGTTCTTTCTACCAAACGGCCTCCAATCAGACAGCCCGAAAGCAGAGGGAAAATATGGAAGAAGGGAAACTGCCGCCGCGCCCCCTCGTCTTCCCTCCCTCCCATCCAGGCCAGGCCGGGGCAGGACCGCAGGAGCTCACCTCACCTCACATGCCGCGCCCTTGCGCCCCCATTCCATTCCCTTCCCGAAAAAACCGAAGCCAAATTAGCTCGCGGCCTCCGATTCCTCCCCATTCCCCATCCTCCGCGGCCGCCGGAGGAGGACGGCCGGGACCTGAAAAGATCGATAATTTCTCTTGCCATTGATACGATTCGGTTGGATTGGGTTGGGTTGCACCACCTTCATCCCGTTTGATTGATCGGTGAGTCTCGGGGGAGGCGTCAGGGCCGCGGCGCAGCAGGATGGACGACCTGAAGGCGATCTTGGCGCGGCCGATCCAGGTGGCGGAGCAGGTGATCAAGTGGGCGGAGGAGGCGCAGACGTTCCGGCAGGAGTGCCTCGACCTCAAGGCCAAGGTCGAGCGCCTCGCCTCCCTCCTCCGCCAGGCTGCGCGTGCCGACCTCTACGAGCGCCCCGCGCGCCGCATCCTCGACGACACCGGCAAGGCGCTCGACAAGGCCGCCGCGCTCCTCGACCGCTGCCGCGGGCACGGCCTCGTCCGCCGCGTCTTCACCATCATCCCCGCTGGTTCCTTCAAGAAGACGTCCAACCTGCTCGACAACTCCCTCGGCGACCTCTCCTGGATCCTCCGCGTCTCCAACTCCGCCAACGCCGATGACCTCGACGACCACATCGGCTTGCCCCCCATCGCGCAGAACGAGCCCATCCTCTTCCTCATCTGGGAGCAGATCGCCGTCCTCTACACCGGCAGCCTCGACGCCCGCGCAGACGCCGCCGCCAGCGTCGTCTCCCTCGCGCGCGACAACGACCGCTACGGCAGGCTCATCATCGAGGAGGACGGCGTCCCGCCGCTGCTGCGACTCATCAAGGAGGGCCGCCCCGAGGGCCAGGAGAGCGCCGCGCTCGCCATAGGCCTGCTCGGCCGCGACCCCGAGTGCGTCGAGCTCATGGTGCTCGCCGGGGTCTGCACCGCATTCGCCAAGATCCTCAAGGACGCGCCCATGAAGGTGCAGGGCATGGTAGCATGGGCCGTCTCCGAGCTCGCCACCAACCACCCCAAATGCCAGGACGCGTTCATGCAGAGCAACGTGATCCGCCTGCTTGTCTCCCACCTCGCCTTCGAGACGGTGCAGGAGCACTCCAAGTACGCCGTCGCGTCCAAAATGTCCATACATTCTGTGCTCATGGACAAGAAGAACATCGGCAACCCCGCGCCGCATCAAGACCCGTTAGAAGCAGGCGAACAAGGCACGACCATAGCGGCGAAGCCCACCGGTGGCGCATGTGCCAGCTCGAGCGGGCCAGGTGCTGGGAGCTCGAGCGGTGTCAGTGTCGCCGGGACGAAGCATCACAATGCGTCCTTGTCAGGGTCGACCACGAGGGTAGGGAGTTCGAGGACCCAGAGACCAAAGTCTACCTGAAAGCCCATGCTGCCAGGGCGCTGTGGCAGCTCGCCATGGGCAATGCAGCTGTCTGCAAGAACATCACAGAGTCCAGGGCGCTGCTGTGCTTCTCGGTTCTCCTGGAGAAAGGCGTGGACGATGTGCAGTACAATTCTGCAATGGCCCTCATGGAGATCTGCCGGGTCGCGGAGCAGAACGCCGACCTCCGGCGGTCAGCGTTCAAGCCGACATCTCCCGCGGTCCGCGCCGTCGTCGATCAGCTCCTTCGTGTCGTCCATAAGGCTGACTATGATGAGCTCCTGATTCCCTGTATCATATCATTGGGCTGCCTGTCCAGAACCTTTCGGGCAACAGAGACCCGGATCATTGGGCCATTGGTGAACCTTCTTGATGAGAGGGAAGCAGATGTCACCCGGGAGGCTGCTGTTGCGCTTACCAAGTTCGCGTGCACGGAGAATTACCTGCACGTCGATCATTCCAAGGCGATCATCAACGCCGGTGGCGCGAAGCACCTGGTCCAGCTTGTGTACTTCGGCGAGCAGGTAGTCCAGATCGCGGCGCTCCTCCTCGTGTGCTACATTGCACACAACGTCCCGGATAGCGAGGAGCTGGCGCAGGCGGAGATCCTCACAGTGCTTGAATGGGCCTCCAAGCAAGCCTACATGGTGCAGGATCCATTGATCGAGAGCTTGTTGCCAGAGGCAAAGATTAGGATGGAACTGTTCCAATCCAGAGGGGCAAAAGGTTACTATTGATTCACCAGTTTTGTTGCAGAAAGGCATGTAGGAAGAAAACAAGTTGCCTTCTTCTTCACATCTGCGGGCTACTGTATATACATTCAGGTGCTTTTATCTATAATTCTGGTTGACCTTTCTTGAACCCAACATAGGTTAAAATTGTTGAAACAATCTTGCGATTCCTATGTTTTGTTGGGGGCCTACCAGCTGGTGTGCCTGCCTCTGTAATGGTTGATCCTTTTGTTTTGTTGAAATAGAATTCAGGTAGGCAGCTTGCACGCCGTAGACGCCTCAAGAAAACAGAGGGGGAGGGGGGGGGGGGGGGCGCTAGGGCTGTGATACCGGACGATTAATTTTGTCGCGAACATCACAAGGTTTTGTAGGCTTTGATGTTCGTTCTCAACTTACACCTCTCTTGCTGGTGACTGGTGGTATAGTTTTTTTTTTGAGTTTAGCATCTTGTACTCTCATTTCACGCTAATGGTCGATGTATGTTAAGTTTTACTCGTTTACTGAGAATGAATTTCTCAATTGAAGACTCAAACTTTAACGAACACCAATGGAAATAGGAAAATGGGTGGATCTTCATAACTTCCTTTGCATGATTTATGTATGATTATCTCCTGTAAGTCTTTAAAAGAATGATTATCTCCTATAAGTCTTGGCTCATGGCTACCTTCACTGAGCAGGAGTGGCTCTGGTCTCTGTCATAGTGTCATTCACATGATTATTTCGGGAATGCAGAACTATTAGCCTCTGTAGTTACCAAAGTTCTATTTGCAGACATGATCCTGTCATGTTTTGAATATAACAGACCAGGAAGGTGAGGTTTCATTCATGGTACATATATTCTTTGCAATGATATGGCTCTTGGAGCAAGCGTTAGAACAAGAGACATAAAACTGTCAGTGTCACTGTCATGTTTTGACTTTTGACACAATTATTTTTGTCCATGTACATCCTATTTGGGCCTGATTATGGCATGTAATTAATATCTTACGACCTGTATCCGCGGCAGATTCCTACCCTTTCTTCATAACACAAGATTGGTCATATAAATTGATGCATCTGTCGTATTGAAGTAGTTGAATGTACAGGTGATGTAGCCAATGTCTGAAACTGATACAGTTTTGTGTTGCGCCTTTACCTCTTAACAGTCGAATGAAATCAACGATTCTAATTGATCCATTGATTTGGCCCAGTTCTATCGATTTTATCAGAACGCCATTGATTGGTTCCTCATGCAATAGTGATGATATCTCTTGACTCTCGACTCTCGAGAGACGGAGATTGAAGCTGTCAAAAAAAACTGTCCCAAAATTCTTTCTTTGGTTACAATACAAGCAGAAGATGCTTTGCAGCAGGTAGCAGTATCTACATAATACATGGTTGTCTCGCGGATTGGTCAATGCTTGCAAACTCAGTTTATTGGTCAGTGCGTTGGGTCAGATTATGATAATAGAGGTACTAATGGGAGTAGTTATTTCCTCCTGTGATATGCCACCTAAAAAATTTGACATACTTTTTTATCACTTTGAGTATACTCATATATTAATTATAACATACTCTAATACGAACCACATGAAAAATTTGCAAGGGAGTTTATAGTTTTTAGCATATTTTGTAAATACCTTCATATTAGCATATAAAAGGAGTATGTCTTAAAAAATATACATACCACCCCTAAAAAGATATAAATACCATATAAGTTGTCTTATATACTCATATACTACACAAACATACTCTTGGTTGCACAATATACTCTCTACGTTGTGAGATACGGAATAGGGAGTAACTACTCCCGGGAATAGGAACATGGATGTATGTATGTATATGTGTATATATATACATACACATACACATATACATATATAGGAAGCCTTCTTTCTACTCCCGAGAGTAGTTACTCCATATTCCGTATCTCACAACGTAGAGAGGATCTTGCGCAGCTGAGAGTATATATATGTAGTATACGAGTATATAAGTCTACTTATGTGGTATTTACACCTTTTTAGGGGTAGTATGTACATTTTTTTAGACATACTAAGGTGGTATGCACATTTTTTTAGACATACTCCTTTTTATATGCGAATATGAATGTATTTACAAAATATGCTAAAAACTATGAACTATCTTGCAAATTTTTCACACGGTTCGCATTGGAGTATCTTATAATTAGTATATGAGTATACCTAAAGTGATAAAGGAGTATATCAAGTTCTTTTAGGTGGTATATCAGAGGTGGGAGTAACTACTTCTGGGAGTAGAAGGTATTAATCCATATATATATATACACACACGATCGAAAATAAATAAGAATTGTCGCAAAAAAAAAAATGACCAAAGAACAAAAATAAAGCGGGCTTTAAACTTGTTCTATTGCTGGTTGAAGCCCAACTACAAGGAAACATTTTAGGGCCTGTTTGGGTATTGTAGTTTCCAAAAACCACGATATCCACAGACTACAGCTTTGCAATTGTCATTAATGTGATACCACAGTTTTCAGAAACCAAGGTTTTTTATAGGTTTGAGAGAAACCATGACCACAATCCCCAGGCTGCCGCCGGCCTCGGCAGTTGCAGATCCCCAAAACCAAACCAAACCATCGCCAAGCTGCCCTCCGCCAATCGGCCTCACTCCCATGGCCGTCTCCGATCCAGACCCAAATCGGCTTCTTCAGTGGGCTGGCCTGACGCCGCCGCGGATCCTGCATCACAGCTTATCTTCCAGCGAGGGGGAGGAGATCCCAGAGATGCCTCCTAGACGCCCGTCAGCCCCGGCGGCGTGCCTGACCCGGTTGGAAGGGGTGCGCGTCGATTGGGGGTCGGGAGGCCCGCGAAGATCGAGCTGACTCATCGTCAACCAACCATCTCCAGCGACCAACCACCCTCACCCACCATCCTTCATAGCATCTACAACAATACACCCTCACTTATTCTTAGAAAGTCGCCACATCGGCGTTTTGATGATGTGGAAGAGGAGGAGGAGGAGAGAGAGTGTTCGTTTTATACGAAAAACTATGAGATTATTATACCAAGGCGTAAAATAACTAAGAACAATAAAATCTCTATTGGAGCCTTTTGGTTATTCTTAAACATTCATTTTGTGGGTCCCATCTTTCTGCAACACTTTAGAAGAATTAAGTCTTAGATCTGAGCAGAAAGCAATCTATTGGAATAGTTGTTTCTTTGTTATTAGATTAATCTTTCTCTCTCTTAAGAATAAACCAAAACAACCTATCAGATGCTCTCAAGGCGGCCTCCCCACTTCAATCCTTGCAGCGCTCCACAGGGCGTGAACTCTAAGGGCGGATTAACTCCACACCGACCGCTTTCAACGCCGATGTGCAAAAAGGGGAAAGCTTTCAAGGCACCCGGTCGTCACCCTAACCCCCTACAGCAGCACTTCTTGCACGGCGCAAGTCCCATTGGCACGTCGTCGAGGGCTTAGTCATTGTAGCGGCAAGAGTGCCCCCGGTGGCATTCAATCTGCCAAGCAAAGCCTTAGATCGCGGGGACGAGGATGGGCGGAAGCAAGTCATGAAGCCGTATTGCTGGTGTCAGGCGGGGCACTGCGCCTACCACCGAAGCCATCGAGCTCTGCGTCAACGCCAAGTTCCCAAGAACTCCTTCAGTGCAGCGCGGCTTCTGTTCCTCGGCAAAACGAGAGGAAAGTGCTTTAACTGCTTTGCTTCTGACCACATAGCCCTCTCCTGCCCAGACCCCATTAGGTGCTAACTCTGCTTGAGAAGTGGCCATCGTGCCTCCTTCTGTCCACAGCGGTCATCACGCCCCCCTCTCCAATGTCTTCCCCTCAGCTCCCAGGCCTTACCGCCAGCCTCGCCTACCTCCCAAGTAGCCCGGACCAATGCAAGTCCAAGCCGCGGCGATGGCGTCCCTTGGCGCTCCCGACACTCGGTCCCTTGGTGCTCCCGACACTCGATCACCGTGAGACTATTGCGTCATCAACAACACTTCACAAATTGACTGAGACCAAACCGATTGGGTAGCCACTGCACTGGTGGCCTGGGTTCTAGAAGAAGGACCTGCTGCAGAAGACAACCAAGTCTCCGAAGCTTTCCCTCGATGTTTTGGCCTTCGCCACCCTGAGGTGGTGGTCACTCACCACCACCCAGAGTAATTATTTGTCAAGTTCGAGCTGAAGTCTCGTCGGGACAAGGTGCTTAAGCCCACAAATTCCACCAGGAAGGGTTAGAGCTCCATGTTCGGCCATGCCTTTGGTGCTGCTATGTTCTTCCTTGCACGGCTTTGCCTAGAAGGAGTCCCGGTGCATGCATGGCGGCCAGGACTGGTGGAGCACGTCATTAGCTAGAAGTGCTCCCTCCAGTGCCTAGAAGGCATTTCGGAGAGCAAGGAGGACACCAGAACTCTCAACATCTGGGCTTACCTTTGCTAAAGTGGTATGGATCACCTTCGCCAACCAAAGTGAGGCCCCTACGGCTGAGGTGATCACCAGCCTCTCGGACCAGTGGAGGCGCGGCCTCACGCTCCTGGTCATCATCCATTTGACTACATCGAGGTCCACACCGTCGCACCCCTCGACGACTTCATTATGACTACGAACACCGTGCCCTACGAACCGATCACTGCCAAGCTCCCTTGGAACTTGGGGGCAGTTGATGGCACGCCGAAGCCCAAGCAAGGGAACCGACAATAAGAGGAGGCATCCAGAAGGAATGACAACGTGATGATGATCGGGGCCAGCACCAACCCCGGTGCCACCCAGACGGTGACAACCATCCTACACACATCACCCCGAGGCATAAGGAAGATGGGGACGATGACGACAACAATGGCCGCTATGCTCGAGGAAGCCGCCATGCGCCGAGGCATCCTAATTCGGGCGGCAACAAGTTGAGGCTAGGCTCTGGCAGAGACTGCGATAGGTTGCCTCGATGAGGCTATGTGGACGGCTACTATCGAGATGGTGGCTACCACCGTGTCGTGTCGGTGGGTGGCGCAGTCCACCATGGGCCTTTCACTTCAGGCTCAGAATGCTCCCCTTCCAATCCTCAACGGAGGAGCTCAAGGCAAGAGCTGACAGGACTTTACAAGAACTCTTCTCGTCTTATGCTAATGAGCTAAAGGAGGCACTCCGCCAAGTCTTTGACATTGCTCCCGAGGGTTCCGAGCCGATGCAGCACCAGGCACGATCCTTCCAGGAGGCTCGGGATGAATGGCTTAGCAAGGCGAAGACGTACATCAAGGCAGTGAGCGCAGCAGTAGATAGGCTCGGCTTGGCCTCGGAGTGGTGAGCACCAATTGCAACCCCGTTGGCCAGCGCGCCACCCTAGACGCCAAGATCAGGAGGCATAGGAAATGTTTTCCCGGCCTAGGCACCAGAAGGCGAGGCCACGCCGGCTGGCTCCCATGAAAGCCGCTAGGAGCAGGATGTGCAAGACGGCGGCCTCAGCGCGATACCCAAACTCGACTGTGCCACGCTGTTTGATTTCACTACCGACCTGGAATCGCCCGGCTTCAACCTCAATGAGACCCCCATCCACAGTGCCGGCTCGGTGGCAGAGCGATACCTGGATGGCGAGGCGGGCCAGCTCGGCCTTGACACCAACCGGCACCATGCCGCTGGCCATGAACACAAAGTGCCATAGCATCCCGATGGGTGGGGGGGGGGGCAACGGCCCTAGCCTCGGCCGCGACACGGGCTGCGACCTAATGCCGAGCTAGCCCGACGAGGGGGGCATATGCCTCAGTCTCGACTGCGACAAGGGTCACGGCCTAACTGTCGATGTGAAAGCACATCAAGACCTCGAAACGGGGTGCAATTGCTAGAACGTTAGTTCTTCACCGCTCCCAAGGCGTCAATCCTCACTACATCGAAAACTACCCCACTTAAGGATAGGCGGTCTAGGCATATCGACCAAACCATCGTCCGGCGTAGCGTGCGCCTGGCTCAAAAGAGGAGGACAGGGACTATGCTTCACCGGGCTCAAGAGACCCTCGCCAACAAGTTGGGCGTGCTACCGAAAGAATCAAGTCTCAACAAAGTAGCCATTGCGGACTACATGCACTTGTTCGATGGCCCTTAGTCCCAAGAGGCCATAGTGGCACTGTCCAACCTCTTCGAGTTAGACTACAACCTCACGGTGCAAATCGATGACACTCTCATAAAACCATGGAAGACAAGGCATGCTTGAGGCACTTGGATAGGATGATGCATGGCCCCGGGAGGGGGCTGTACGACCTTTGGATGGGGCCATTCCAGTCGCCTCGGTGGCAGAGGTCGTGGCCGCCTACTCCAACCGAGCTCGTCACAATGAAGACGATGACCATCACCTACATGACCAATCAGCCTGAAGTCTGCTTCGCTTTTGCTCAATTATCGTATGTGTATATTTTATTTTATGCCCAGTGTTGGCATGTTCGAGAACATTCGGTCAAAATGATGTTCTTACCTGCGAGCGCGGGTTCGGGTCTCCCCCGAGCAACTATGAGTATCCAACCCTGATCTACAACTTCGTTTCCGTACCTCGTAGCCTCCCCTAGCCGGTTTGGTTGTGTGCGTTGGCAGCATCATGTCTTCTTCTGCTTCTCCTTCACACCCTCCACCCCGCCTACTTCGATAGTGGAGAGAGATCGAGCCACCTCCACCCCCGTGTACCTCGGACCGTCATCGAGATACCCCCCACTCTGCCTACAAGGGCACAACGAGTCACCTGACTCATGACCGGTCCAAATCTAAACGTTATCTGCTAGAATGTTAGAGGCCTTAACACATAGGCTAGACAAACGATGGTTCATGAGACGTTAACTTCCACCGCCTGCCACCTCGCTTGTCTGTAGGAGGCAGCTCAAAATGGTGGACCAAGTGTTAGCCTACTACCTCGGATGTCACAGGCTACACAAGTTTGTGCAAAGTGACGAGGACATCGACCCTTCGGATATGACCGCTACACCACATCATGGTACAAGGAAGGTTCTCAAGTCACTTTTGGTTCAAGACAAGCAAGAGTTCAAACTGGACCTGTTTTGAAATCCAATTCGGCCTTCGGAGATAGTAGCGACTTCAAACATGCATAATTTTCACATACGGAGTCCGTTTGAGGTTTACGAGTACTTGATGGAAAGCTTATCTCGTCCAAACATGCATAACTTTCACATATGGAGTCCGTTTGAGGTTTATGAGTACTTGATGGAAAGCTTATCTTGTCATCTTTCCAACGGATCCAGTCGCATCTCTAAATTCCATCTGTGTGCTCTGCAATCACCAAAATAAGGTACTGCGTCACCTGTTTGGGTTAATTTGGGCTTTGTAATAGTACCCGACTTGGCCCATATGCTGGCCGAGCACCTAGGGAGCTGTACTATTCACATGAACAGTAGTACCACCTCCCATATCTCATGCTATGTGCGGCTGCCCCTTCCCTATTTAAGGAGGCCGCACCCTTTTAGTTTTCCTTGGATGTCGTTTATGTTTAGTTTGCCTTCGTTGCAACTTGTATCTTCTGCGCATGTCGACTAGACCGTCCGGTCAAGATCCTTATTCGGAATCCGATCTTATCAGTATTTCATAAATATTTGCAATACATCATATTGTGTTTTACCTTCTTCTTGCGTGCTTCTTCAGTGTATGCAGGAATTGATCTTCGTGATCAGGTTATCCGGGTATTCGTGCACGGTTGATAACGACTTGTCGAGCAGTTCAGCGATTGCGTGGTTTTGGGCCTTGTGAGTTCGTAGTTAGGATCGTGAGAGTTGAGCGACTTCTACCGAATTTACCTTCTCATTGAAAGATCGGGCCAGATCAGGACCTCTGTGGTTCATCAAGTGGTATTAGAGCTACAGTTGATCGGTGGGAGTTTTCAGTTTTCTAGTAATAGATTTATTTTTCATATCTAGAGTCTAGGAAAATACCCTACAAATTTTTTTGTTGCGCCATTATGATACTGTCCGAATCTCCTTTGAGCCATTGCAATTTTTCTTTTTGGTTTTTGTTTCGTTGAATTATTGGTTACATAGTCGTGTCAGATTGCTGATTTCTAGTTCTAGATATTGTCTAGTTAGTCATTGTCTAGTTGCATCTTATGTTTCCTTCGCATCGCTTGATCGTTCTTTTAGGGTTCTTAGTTTTGCATCTAAATAGAAAATTCGTATGTTAGAACTCCTCTAATCCGCACCAAAAACAGTATTCGTTTCCACTTCATCAAATCTAAAGTGCTTGCTGGAGTTCAAGCCATTTTCACTACAAAACCGAGAGGATTGCTGTGATATTTTGGGAGAGTTGCTGTTCGAGTCCAGTATTAACCCTTTGCTGTTATTTGCGACTTGCGGAAAACCCTAGGGCTGGCCAAACAATAGAAGGAGAAAGAGGCAGCCGCATAAACAAAAGCCGCGGTAGATTAAAAAAAAGATAAAAGAAAAGTGCATGAAAATTAGTGGAGACTTATATATATCCACAAGCTTTCACAAAAAATTCTAGCAAGTTTGGCCCAGGAGTTCGAAAGATATAGCAGTTTCAAATTTGAACCCGAGTCGGTTTCGAGTCTGAGTAGGATTCCGTCTCCGAGACACATACAGTAAAACATGCATAACTTTTGCATACGGTGTCCGTTTTGGACATTCTTATGCTCGTTGGAAAGATAACGACGAGGCTCATCCCTTCAACTTAAGCCACAAGTCGCCTACAGGGGCCCCAAAATCGTCCATCTTCGGTCCCGAATTCATGTCGTAAGTTTTCGGTTTCTGATTTTGCCATTTCTTTCGGTCTTCCCTTCGGAATGTGGGGTTCACCTCAATTGCAAAGTTGTAGATATCGTAGAAACCTTTAAAATGAGCACATATAAGCCATATAACACTTTGATTTTTCATCTCTCGAGACTAGCTGTTGTTTCTGTTTAAACTAGATGGCTATTTACATTTCAAGTTATTCTGTTTTTGTGCTCTACATCGTTTGAACAATCTTGTGCCCCTACAAAAGAATTTTGAGTAGTTAGTTAGCGTCTCTCCTAGCACTTGATGCGAGGTTTTCCTTTTGCTTACATCAAGTCACATTGATTGTTGCGTGTGCATTCCTACACTTCTCTTCATAGGGTTTTGATTAGCTAGCTTTGATTAGGTTAGGATCAACAACATTGACTAGTACTTTGAACAATTTTTTAACTTTGCATACTGATTTGAACAATTGCTACTCCTTTGCTACATACTAGCCTTCCAGGTTCCACTTCCGACTAACTTAGCAGGTACCGATTCTTGCAATCGTTGGGCTAATCGCAAGTGAGAGTAGTACGAACCAGCCACTGGTTGTACCACTTTCTTGCCGCATTGGTAAGAACTTTGTAAAGCATTGTGAGAGAGTGACTTGATTTGAGCCTTTAGATCCTAGTAGTTGATAGGAACATATACTTGTGATTTGTTTCCTTGTTTTTTTACTAACTATGGCAGGTTCACAGGATGGTTGCGAGATAGATCCACATCTTCTTTGAGCTATTGAATGGGAGCGTAAGAATGTCCACGAGAAAGATGCAAGCTTGAGACGAGATCGTCCACCACGGGAGGTATATGATCGTGATAGTATGTCTGATAAAACTAAACTCACAATGCCTTCTTTTGCTGGGAATTATGATCCTGATGCTTATATCACATGGAAATTAGCTGTAGAACAATTATTTGCATGCCATGAATTTCCTGATCATCTGAAAGTTAGGGTTATTACCCGTGAGTTTACTTATTTTGCATTTATTTGGTAGAGTGAATACTGTCGTACTAATCAGAACAAACCTAGAACATGGAATGCTTTGAAGAGAGCAATGAGACATAGATTTGTACCTTCATATTATTCTCGTGAATTGCTTAATAAATTGCAATGCTTAAGACAAGATAGTAGTTCTGTAGATGATCATTATCAAGAATTACAAACTGGTTTATTGCGCTGTGGTTTATATGAAACCAAAGATGCTAAGGTGGCTAGATTTTTTTGGGAGGTTTAAACCTTGAAATTCAGGATAAACTTGTTTGTAAACCTCCAACTGTCTCTCGCTTGTTTCGTCTTGCTTGCAAAGTTGAAAAGGAAGTACAGGGACGACAATCCAAGACTAGTCATGCGCTTTCGTCGACTTCCACTACACCTTCCTGTGTACATGGAACAAACAAGCGCACGGTACACACCTCTGCATCAAGATCATCTTCGGTTGCTTCTTCTGCTGCTGCACCTTTCATGATTGCCGCCTCTGCTACTGTGAGCGTCACTCTGTCTCGCTGTCTCGCATCCTTGGCTTGCTCATTGGCAATTGAGCTGGAGTAAGAAGAAGAAGGTGTGGATATCATGGGGATATGCTCACGATCTTAGGATGATGATACAATTGGCAATGGCGTTGAAGATTTGTCAAAATGCCCGTTTTCGGCAAAAGTTCAGGTCTGTCAGGCTTCAGACGGTCAGACTGGCCAGGGCGGTGGTCAGACCGGCCACCTCTGGCGGTCAGATTGGCCAACCCTCAGGTCGAGTGGCTGGCGGTCAGACCGGTCTTTGGGCAGCGGTCTGACTGGCCATAAAGTTTCTTTTGAGTTTGGAGCTAGGCCAAAAATAGAGGGTGTAGGCAAGAGAAGAGATTCTTCTACACTTGATATCATAATTTTTGGAGCTTCGAGTCAAAAGATCTATTCGTTTGAAATTTCTAGAGAGTTTCGGATTTCCAATGTTGAATTTTGGCTAAGTCCCTGCTGGACGGTTAGACCGGCCAGGGGGCGGTCAGACCGGGCATGGGTGGCGGTCTGACCGGTTTTGACTTGAATGTCGGCCGACTTGTTGAATTGGTTGTAAGTTAGGTCAAGTTCATGGGTTTCAGTGCATATGTGTTGCATGATGCAAGTTTTGTCTAACGTGGGTCAAGTTGTTGTGCAGGTTGCTTGGAGGTCAACGACGGTCAACGGAGAGTATGCAAGGGACTAGGCTTGGAGTGCTAAGGTTCAGAACAATCAAGGATGCCGGGTGAAGTCAATAGACTCAAGCATGACGCAAAATGGGCAAGGATGGTCGAATAGGAAGTTCGGTGCGACGGGTTGCATCAAGCGGCGCGGGGGTCGGTGTAAGTGCCATGGTGGTTTCGGTGGGAGCCGGATGGGAGAGACTTGTCGACATGAAGAGAGCCGTTGATCAACCTACATGTGACGAAGCATGGGATTGTTTCATGAAGATTGGACTCGGTCTTCGGAGAAGGATCGAGAAGGGGTATTTTGGTAACTTCACCTAAATACCGTCTTGATGACATTTTGCTAACTTGCGGCACAAGATGGCGCAAGGAGAAGCGGTTTAGGTCAAGAGGAGATGAAAACATCGCTTTAAAATACGTGCGTAAGTAAAACCCGTTTGTGTGTGGGCTTAACGGGTGCCCATTAGGAATATTCTTCTAGAAGCTAGTCTCTATTATAAATAGGGGAGGGTGCTGGTTGCACCTCCCAACCCTTGCATTTGAGCAAACCCTAGTTTGTATTTAGGGAGAAAAGTGGAGATGTTGGGGTTCTAGAGAGTTGGATTGATTGTGTGCTCATGTGTTGAGCTTTTGTCCTTCTAGATGGAGTGGCTGTAAACCAATATCAATCTTAAATCAATCCAAGTAAAATTTCATAAGATGAGTCTCTTTTTGTTCTTGCTCTCTATTTTGTGATTTTGGAGCTTTCTTTGACCCTTTAGTTTTCTTTTAGTTTCTGGCTCTGATCTTACTTGCTGTGACATGTGGAAACCCATCTAGAATCATCTTGATCATCCCTTACCGACGAGCAAGTTTCTAGATCATGTTTTTGTTTTTACTCGGTTTTAGAGCAACCTTCACTCAAACGGAAAAATATCGAAACTTTGGCAAGGATCTTCACGATCCTTGATTGGAATAGGTTCCTAACATCCTAGATAAGGTATGTCTCAAGTTTAGTAAGGTTTGGAGTTGCGAATCAAAAGTTAGACTAATTTGTGATTTTGAGTTTGGGCTAATTTTACTGTTCATTGGGCTGGAGGTCAGACCGCCAACTAGTTGTCGGTCAGACCGCCCTTGTAGAAGTGGTTAGACCGCCCTTGTAAAAGAGGTCTGACCGCCCAGCTCTTAAGGTTTTGAGTTTTTGGTGTTTTGGTCTATTCTCTTCGGTGTTTTGATTGGATTCAATACAAGTCTTCCGCTGTGCTAGTAGATTGATCTTCATAGCTCTCATAGCTATTGGAGTGAAAATCGCATTGAATCCGATCAAGGTGAAAAAGAGATCGTGCTCCTATTCAGCCCCCTCTATTTGCCTTTTCGGTCCAACAAGTGGTATCAGAGCCCAGTTAGTTCAATCTTGATCTTAACCGGTCACTGAACTTGGTGATGGAGAAGTACTCCACCAAGCCGCATATCTTCGATGGGCTCAACTATACCTATTGGAAGAATCGTATGCATGTTTTCCTTGAGTGTGAAGGACCAGCCATATAGGAGGTTGTTCAAGCCCCACTCGTTTTGCCCGAGGTTGTTACGCTGGCTTCAGCAGCCCTCTTGGCTAACAACCATAAGGCAAAGAATCTCCTATATGCTGGACTTGGTAGACAGGAGTATGACATGATTTGCAATCTTGAGACCACACATGAGATTTGGCACACCCTCGAAACCTACCATGAGGGTTCGTCCCAAATCAAGCAAGTACGCCAGACGATCTTTAAGCGTGAATACAACAAGTTCGAGATACGTCCTAGAGAGAGCATCGATGATGTATTCAGTCGCTTTAACAAGGTGATTAATCAGATGAGAGCGGTCGACATCGAGTATTCTCATTCTGAGAATGCCACCCACCTCTTGGCTGCAATCAACACCAAGGAGTGGGAGATGAATGCTACTGCCATTGAGGAAAATATCAACCTCTCTGATTTTACTTTGGAGCTGCTCTATAGCAAGCTCAAGACCCATGAGATCAAGAGAGTTGATCATTCTAAGAATGAGAACATGGCCTTGGTCGCTGACCCTCTTAAGAGCTTCTGATGGCTCTTCTGAATCTTCATCTGGATTTTCACTTGCATGTTTATCTACAATCCATGAAGAGGAACATGAGAGTATCCCTAAGGCCGAGTTAGCCCTCCTAGCCAACAAATTTACACGGGCTTATAACAATGTGAGAAATAAGAAGAGATGCGGCCCTGTGACATGCTATGAGTGTGGAGAGCTCTACCATATCCGGACAAACTGCCCAAGCTAAAAGGGAAGGGCAACAACAAGGAGGAGAAGGCAGCTTGGAGGAAGCCTCAAGGGAACAAGTCCAAGTATGATGCTGCCAAGCTCATGAAGGCTGCTCACCGGGTTCTTGCCGCTTTTGGAGAGTAATCCATGAGCAATGTGGACTCCGGGAGCGAGGAGGACAAGGAGGAGGAGCTCCCTCAAGACAAGAAATAAGGGAAGGCAAAGGACTTCACCGGCATGTGCTTCATGGCCGACTCCGTCGACGAGGATGAGGTACCTCCTTCCTATGAAGTTCTCTCTGCTAGATGCGATACTATCTTTGAGCAACTGCTTAGTCAAGATACGGCTTTAGAGTTCACCATGGCTAGGAATAAGGACTTAGAGTCACAAGTGGATAATCTGACATTAGAACTTGTGAATGCTAAGAGTCTTGATGCTGATGAATGTTTATCCTACCATGCTTTACACTCTAAACTTGCTAAATTGCAAACTGCTCATGATGTTGCCTTGCACCAACTAGAAAATGCTAGGACTGAGTTAATTGAAGTTAAATTTGCTCCTTGTGAAAAATGCTTAGAATCTAGCAAGTTGGTCGCTTCTGATAAGGCCGAGTCTAGCTTTTGCTCTTTCTGCTTAGAATGTGAACATGAAGTTAAAGACATTAGAAGCAGTTAGAGCTAAGTATGTCAAGTTTAAGGAAAAAATTGATTCTGCTCCTTGTGCTTCATGTGAAGCCCTTAAACTTGAAGTTGCCATCCATAATAAGAAGCATGCTAGAGCCATTAAGGCCAAAACTTATAAATCATGTGTTAACCTTGGAAAAGAGAATGCTTAAGGATACATTAGAAAAATTCTCTAAGGGTAAGAAGCAAGGGTTAGGATATAACTTCGCCAAGACAAGTCCAAGCCAAATGTTATTCAAGTCTTGGAAAATGGCTTAGTTGAGTTCAAAACCCAACCTGCAAAAATTATTTTCAAATCTGCAGGTTTTACCTAACCATCTTTTGAGCCAAAAGGTGCTTCTCCCAGTGGTACCAAATACTATTGCACCTATTGCAACAAGGATGGGCATTTGCTTGAGTTCTGTTGGCGTAAGTTGAAAAATGCTAGGAGAAATCTTGCTAGAATTTCATCTCATCAACCTAGAGCTTTCATGAGACATGATCACCTAGAAAAGAAGAAACCTGGTCTAGAATTTATTTCACATGCTCATCATCATGTTCCTAGACATGATGCATCTCATGTTCGTGTAACCATGGCTTATGATAGAACCTCAAGTAGGATCAAGGATAACAATTCTGCTTTGTATACTACTCATGAGACGTGTGTCTCGATCTTGGGTTCCCAAGTCATGTTTAACTAACTTGATGTTGAGACACATTGATTTTCTCGTGCCTTGATTTTCGTGGATCGCCATGAGCGAAAGAACACGTGGTTCATCGACTCTGGCTATTCAAGCCACATGACCAGAGATTCAAAATGGTTCACCTCCTTCACGCGGTCGATAGGTGATGACTTCATCACTTTTGGAGATGATACACAAGGGCGGATTGAAGGAACGAGATCAATCAGGGTGAACGACAAATTCATCCTAAAGGACATCGCTCTTGTGGACGAGCTAAGGTACAACCTATTTTCTGTCTCGCAGCTTCTTGATGATGGCTATGAGACTAGATTTAAGAAAAATGCTTATCGTGTGCTTGATTCAGCTGGTGAGCTTGTTTTTGGGATTTCTAGAGTTGGTAGAATCTTTGGAGCAGACTTTTCTGAATCTCTTGCAGGATCTCTCAAATGTTTGATTGCATCTTCTTCTGAGTTCCGGCTTTGGCACCGTCGTTTGGGGCATATTGGTTTTGATCATCTGACGCAAGTTAGCAGCTTTGATCTCATGAGAGGTTTGCCCAAACTCAAAGCCGTCAAGGATGTTGTATATTCGCCCTATAGGTATGGCAAGCAAGTTGCCGCCTCACACCCTTCATTGACTATGGTCATGAATGACGGACCGGGACAGTTGCTTCACATGGATACTGTTTGTCCTGCTAGGGTTCGGTCAATCGGTGGCAAATGGTATATTCTTGTCATAGTCAATGATTTTTCGAGATACTCTTGGGTATTCTTTCTTGCTTCGAAGGATGAAGCTTTTGATCATTTTCATGATCTTGTTTTTCGCTTGGCTTTTGAACTCCCCGGTGCCCTGAGAGCGATTCAAAGTGACAATAGCACGGAGTTCAAGAATACCTCATTTGCCTCTTTCTGTGCTGAGCGTGATATTGAGCATCAGTTCTCTTCTCCACACATCTCTCAACAAAATGGCGTGGTGGAAAGGAAGAACAGAACCTTAGTCGAGATGGCTAGGACAATGCTAGATGAGTATAGCACTCCGAGGAGGTTTTGAGCCGAAGCTATTGCTATAGCTTGCCATATTGCCAATCGTGTCTTCTTGAGACTGTCTTTGGGCAAGACATTGTAACACCCCAATTTTCTGAGCCTTTTTGAATTTTCAAAATAAAAAGAACCATTTGGTTTTGATGATAGTTCAAAGCTTAACTTGAGATTTTCAAAAATTGGGTGTTTAAAATGACTAAATCAAATTTCAACTAATCCTAAAGCTTGGTTTATTTGGAGTTGTTCGAGTTCTGGAGTAGTATCTCCCTTTCTCTATTAGTTCTGCTCTCCCCTTGCCCAGCTCTTGTGCCCTAACCCCTCCCTCCATCCTGTTTGGACATTCTCTTATGTACAGACCTCCCCTGTGCCTAGACCTCTCTTGTGGTATAAACCTCTTTTTGGTTTAGACTTCCTCTTTGTTGGTTTGAATCTCTTTGTGATTCAGACCTCCCCTCGTGTCTTTTGTTTGGATTTCCTTCAGTCCAGACCTCTTTGTTGGTTTGAATCTCTTTTCAGGTTTTAAGCCTCCTCTTGATCTAAACCACCTTCTCTGTTTAGACCTCCTTATGGTCTAGACCTCCTTCTCTGTTTGAATCTTCCCTTGGTTTTGACCTCTCCTTTGGATCACGACCACCCCTAAGGTGTTCCAAGCTCGGGTTTGTGTTTCAAATACCCTTTGAAATATGAGATTCAAATTTGGGTTGAATTCCCCCTTCGTTTGAATATCCTCGTGTTCATTTGAATTTCCTCAAGCTCAATTGGACCTCTCCGTGTTCATTTGGACCTCTCCGTGTCCATCTGAACCTCTTTTGAACCTTCCTCGCGTCCGTTCGGATCTCCTACTCATTCCATACCTTCATCTTTTGTGGACCGTCCGATTTGTGGTGGATGGCCCGATCTTGTTGGCACATTCAGCTGGTCCGAACATCCTCATCGCTTTGCTCCGCCCGATCGTAATCTGGCAGCCCCGCTCCTCCGCGCCTTTTCTCTCTGTTGCTCCATCTCCTTTGACTTCCATCTTGGCCGTCAGGACCTCCCTCGGGATCATCCTGACCGCCAAGACCTCCTTGATCTCCTCTTAACCGTCAAGATCTCCTTTGAGTTCATCTTGACCGTTGAGACCTCCCCTGTGTTGGTCTTGACGGTTGAGATCTCCTTTGGTTCCATCTTGACCGTTGGGACCTTCCATGTGTTGGTCTTGACCGTCGAGATCTCCTTTGGCTCCATCTTGACCGTTGAGACCTTCCCTGTGTTGGTCTTGACCGTCGAGATCTCCTTTGGCTCCATCTTGACCGTTGAGACCTTCTCTGTGTTGGTCTTGACCGTCGAGATCTTCTTTGGCTTCCATCTTGACCGTTGAGACCTTCCCTGTGTTGGTCTTAACCGTCGAGATCCTCTTTGGCTTCCATCTTAACCGTTGAGACCTTATTTGATCTCATCTTGACCGTCAGGATCTCCTTTGAGTGCATCTTGACCGTCAGGACCTCCCCTTGATTCCATCTTGACCGTTAGGACCTCCCTCGAGTCATCCTGGCCGTCGAGATCTCCCTTTGATTCATCTGAACCATTCATGACCTCCTTTGAGTCCATCTTGACCGTTGAGACCTCCCCTGTGTTGGTCTTGACCGTCGAGATCTCCTTTGGTTCCATCTTGACCGTTGAGACCTCACCTGTGTTGGTCTTGACCATCGAGATCTCCTTTGGTTCCATCTTGGCCGTTGAGACCTCCTCTGTGTTGGTCTTCGCCGTCAAGATCTCCTTTAGTTCCATCTTGACCGTTGAGACCTTCCTTGTGTTGGTCTTAACCGTCGAGATCTCCTTTGGTTCCATCTTGACCGTTGAGACCTCCCCTGAGTTGGTCTTGACCATCAAGATCTCCTTCGCTTCCATCTTGGCCGTTAGGACCTCCCTCAGGCTCATCCTGGCCGTCAAGATTTCCTTTCTACTCGTCTGAACCGTTCAGGAACTCCTTTGAGTTCATCTTGACCGGTAAGACCTCCTTTGATCTCATCTTAACTGCCAAGACCTCCACTTGATCTATCTCCTCCGTCGGATCCTCCCCTTCGTTGGATCTCCCTTTTCCTTCGTGGGGTCCGATCCAGCGCCGTGCCTTTCCCCTCTCACGGGATCGGACGACTCTGCTTCGTCGCGCCTTTTTTCGTGTCCTGTGGACCTCCTCGTCCTCTGGACCTTCGCATGGTTTTTTTTGCAAAGACCACCCTTCGTAGTCTTTTTTTGTAAAGACCACTCTCTGTGGGTCTTTTTCCTAAGATCACCCTTTTGGGTCGCGACCTCCTCTCTTTTCTCGTTTTGCCGCGATCTCCCCTTGATGCCACGACCTCCTCTCTTTTGTCGTTTTACCGCGACCTCTTGGTCTTTTGCAAAGACCACCTTCGTGGGGGATGACCCCCCCTTAGGACCTCCTGGTCTTTTTACAAAGACCACCTTTGCGATCACGACTTCCCATGGGTCACGACCACTTCCCCAGTGGGACCACCTTCTCAGGTCCTCTACTCCTTTCCTTCTTACTCTTGTTGTGTCTCAGTACCACAAGAGTCTGCGCGCATTTAATGCTGAGTCTGCGCGCATTAAATACTGCTGTAGCACATTAAATGTTGTCTTTTCCATTGTACCCCTTTTGCCTCTATTGTCGCCTCCTTTATGTGCCCCATCTTTTCTTCCTTTTTTCGGCCATGCCTTGTCTTGTCCCTCATATGCCTTTGACTTGGGAGTCACTGAGTCTCTCAGTGCCACTCTCTCTTTCTCTCTTGGCTATAAATAGCCTGAGCAGCTCTCCTTTCCTCACCTTTGGCCACTTAGCTCTCTAACTCTTTTCCATCTTGCTCAGTGCTTGAAGCTTCGCCAAGGAGTCCGTTGAGGTAGGGCCGTCGCCTCCTCATCGACAAGGAGTTCGCCAGAGTTTGCGCCGCCACTTCGCCGTCGAAGGAGTTCGCTGGAGCGCCAGCGTCACCTTCAATCGTCGTCGCCGAGCCCTCGACCTCTTCCCTCTCCTCTTCTATCTTCCTCTCGGCCTTGGTGAATACCTCCGTGCTGTGTTCCTTCCTTGGTTCCGTGCGACCATGTTGCGAAGTTGTATATCTCTTACGACCACGCAACATAGTTGTGGCCTTTGTTGAATCTCCTCCTTTGGAGCTCCTGAGGGTCTCTTTTTGCAAAGATGACCTTCTTGGTCTTTTTGCAAAGATGACCTTCTCAGGACCTCCTGAAAGACCTCCTTGACCTCCGCGGGACATCCTCCTCAGGGTGTCCCCTTGAGCTCCTCAAGACCTCCCTTGGTCAAGACCACCCTCCTGGTCTTTGCAGGTCTCTTCGCAAAGATGACTCTCTTGGTCTTTTTGCAAAGACGACCCTCTTGGGTCCTCCTCTGGACCTCCTCCTTAGAGACCTCCCTTTTGCTCTCTCGGGACCTTCAGGACCTTCCTTTTTTTTTTGTAAAGACCACCTTCTTGGTCTTTGCCGCCCTTTTGGTCTTTTGCAAAGACCACCCTCTCTTGAGGACTTCCCCCAACTCGTTGTACCTCCCTTCAACCTCTTGGATCTCCTCCTGAGAGCCCCTTCTTAGTTCTTCTTGTTCTGTTCTTTGCTATTTTGGTTTGTTTGAAGTTCATTTGGATCTTATTTGGCTGTTATTTGATTTTGATTTGCTTTGTCTTGTGTAGATCGTGACGTCTCCGGGGAGCCCGAGCTCTCCCAGTAGTTCCTCAAGCTTTCGAGCCAGACAAGTTACACTCTTGATCATATTGCACCCGGTATCGCGTATCGGTGCATCATAGCTTAGCGATAAGGATACCTGTTCTGCCTACAGTTTTGCCCAGGTATTCAGTTCTAATCCTATCCTGCGTGATTTATTTTATTTGATTGCTACGTAGCTTCCTGTCTGATTACAGCAATATTTTTTTCTTCCACTAACTGCTGTTTATGAAGAGCTTAAACACATAGTTACGTCATTAACTACCTATGCTTATTTGCTTTAAAAAAGAACAGAAACTTAGCTGTTTACATTTTTCGCTACAGATCTGTCTATTTGCTAGGTGCAAATACAATTTGTGTTCCCAGCACTACTCTCATGGGTCCACAAGAAAACAACTTTACTACCACTGTAGTGTAAGCCCTAGCTTAACAACACTCATATAAATTCTTTCTGTGCAAAAAAACATCACTCATATACACATCTCTAAAATATGAATGTGCAAGCCATAGCTTTGCAAATTGTGTTGCTTTTGGTATGGACTGTTACAGCCTAACTTTGCTTTTGGGGTGAGAATTGAACCAGACAAGCTCTAGGATTTTGCAAAATGGGTCTTTTCTTTCCTAGGGTTCGTTTTGCTTTGGATTAGATAAGTGCCCACTGATTAATTCTTGATGTTGGTGAGTGTGTAGACTATGCCATTTATACACTATAAACTGTTTGCTTGATTTGGGTAATTGGATGATTGCAATCACATTAATAGCTAACATACCCACCCATCTCCACTATGATTACCGTCCTTGCTTCTTGCCCCCGCTTCGTCCACATTGTTTTCTTACCTTCGATTTGTCTTGCGTTAGCGTCACTGCGTGTAACTTTACACAACATTTTCTCCGCCAAAGACGCGCTTCATGAGGCGCATGAATAGAGGCATATATTCACGCGCGCTGCCTTTTCTCCGTCGTAATGAAGCATCGCGTCCGTGTACCAGCGCCCGGCTATCAGACCGACTTCTAATCTGATTATAGTCACGACAGATGAGACGTCACGCCTGTAATGAAATAAAGCATTGGTTGTACCATTGTACGTATATATCGACATGAGATTCTGAGCTAGATGAACCTTCGATTAAATTGATCACTCTAAGTCTAAGCAATTAGTTTGAAGAAAATATAGTCTGGTTCTTCACGGAACTCTTTTCTTGAACGATCTTGGTGATATCTTTATTCAACAGAAACCCCTTCCGTGTCCTATAAATCGATCTATGGTTTGGGAGAACTACATCAGTATAGGGCGTACATCTACGGCAACATTTTCTGTGCACATGGGGTAATCCTTGCACATATGGACATAGCGAATCCAAGCCGCACATTCCAGATCGGACGGCGCCAGGCGCGCAGCGTCATGGTGATCGTGAAGCGCCATTTGCATTCGGCCCCCACCGATTTTATTTGCACGCCAGATCCCTAAATCGCTCAGGCGACGCAAATGCGCTTGCCGCCTTCAACCCTAAATCCTCTCGCTGCCGCTTCTCCATCCCTTGAGCAACTCGCCGCCGCTTCTCCAGCCCTTGAGCAACTCGCCGCCAACGCCGCCTACCCTTGTGGTCCGTGCGCCTCGCCCGGCGCTCCACGAGGCTCCCTCCCCAAATCGACTCTAGGGTTAGGTCCGTGCGCCTCTGTCGCCCGCCCTTGCGTTGCCGCGAAGATGGAGAAGACGAAGATCCTGCGAGCGCGCCTTGAGTCGTCATCGGCGGCGGCGCCTATCGGTGGCCTCCCCTCGTCCGTGCCCAAAGTGCCACGCGCAGATGATATGGGCCGTCTCCGGAGCTCGAAGAATCAAGGCAAGGAGTACTTCAAATGCCCTAAAGCAGCGGGTAAGAAATTCCTTTCTTTGTTGAATTTGATGTCTTCATTTTTGGGGTTTGTATTGCGGGCGGTTTATGCATTTTGTTGGTCGGCCGTATTCATGGACGTCGCGACACATTCATGTGGAAAGATCGATTACATGAGTCATTTGAGTCGGTTGCATCCGGGGAAAAGCATAGAGAGGATCATTCGCTGTGAAGCGGACAAGGGATCATTAAGTACATCACGATCGACCACCGTGTGTTGGATCATTTAGATGCGATGAAGACCTCTCTGGACCAAATGAAGACCTCTCTGGACGAGATCAACAAATCAGTGAGGAAATCCACTGATGGAGATGAAAAGCTAAAAATAGTTCTAGTTGCATTTTTATTCTTGATGTTAGGAATTTGCATTGAGAAAATTGTGAATTGACATTTTGATTTTGGTAACAAGCATTTTGTAATGTAATCTGAAATCTGCCTGGATGAATGGATTCAATTATGATTTACATGCGGATGAATGGTTTACAAATCATGCGGATGGATGAATTATGATTCAATTATGAAATGTGCAACCTCATGATCTTGCACTTTTTTTTCTTGCTGTTAGGATCTGCAAAAAGTGATTATGGATGTGTGAGCAAAAAGCTCTGTGTATCTGCATGTATTGTGTGCTTCTGGGCATGTATTTGTGTTGTGTGTGTGTGTATCTGCATGTATTGTGGCTTTGTGTGTGTGTACAGGCATGTATTTGTCTTTGTGTGGGTGTATCAATACAATGCATCCAATGCTTTTGTCTTTGTGTGTGTAGCAATCTATTCAACTTTGGGCATGTATTGGTCCAATCGCATCTTCTTTGCAAGTGCACTTGGATGCACACGATGTCAGGTGGCCACCAATAAACAGTATCAGGTTTGTGGGTTATGGTAAAATGGATGCAGGTTGTATAGTGAGATGAAGGAATTTATACAAAAACTTCATGTCAAAAGCTAAGCACTCACTTTTTCTTGTTGTATAGCTGACCACTCACTTGTTGTTGTAAAATTTTGGCTGACAAAAGCAAGATGTGGTTCGACAGCAGCAAGTACCAGTCACTTCTTGTTGTAAAATGGATGCCTGATATCGGCGGTGGCCAACCATACACTGATGTCAGTGTAAGTACAGTCACTTGAGAATATCATCTGAAGCTTGCATACACTGAAGTACCATAACCCATGGAAATTGTACCATAATACTTCTTGTTGTAAAATGGATGCCCACAGTATCGGCAGTGGCCAACCATACACAGTATCAGGTGGCAAGTACCAGTCACTTGAGAATATCACCTGAAGCTTGCATACACTAAAGTACCATAACCCATGGAAATTGTACCATAATATGTTGAGAATATTACCATATGAGATTGTACCATAATATGTTGAGAATATTAACATATTATGGTACTTCAGTGTATGGTAATATCATACACTAAATTGTACCAGGGATCCCCAAAATGTAAAATGGATGCCCTTCAGTGTATGGTAATATGTTGAGAATATTACCATATGAAATTGTACCATAATTGTACCATAATATGTTGACAATATCCCATGGAAGTACCAACCATACACTGAAGTATCATATTATGTTGAGAATATCACCTGAAGAATATCACATGAGAATATCGAGTCAGTTCATGGAAATTAACAAGATGGAAATTCACAAGGTTGGGTTTTAGGAATGGTGATGGAAATTCACCATGTCGAACCATATGAGATTATGTGGTAGTAGCGGCGACAACTCCAATCAATTTTAATCAACGGAATCGAGATATGCTCATGTGATATTCTTGGTGATATTCTCAAGTATTACGACAATGAGATATGCTCGAAGACAACTTCATGTCAGCAACAGCATGTCTAGTGAACCTTACAAACTTTGTAAAAAATATCAAAATGGAAGACAAGTGTTACATCAATTCGCAAGCAGTGATTTGCATTAGGGGGCATGCATCCACTATTGGAACAAGCAAGCAATACACGCACTTCCCTGGACTAAAAACCGAGCAAAGAACTCAGAATATATTACAAGTAGCCATCTCACTAAAAGATCAATTGCAATCATCTTCAAAAAAATCTGACATTTCTAGTACAAGTCCATACAACATATTACAAGTCCATAAGTCCATACATTAGGTGAGATGGAACATGTCCAATTCTATTACAAGTCCATACAACATATTACAAGTCCATAAGTCCGTACAACATATTACTTGCATGCACTCCTGCATGCAAAATAGAACATGTTAGAAGTCTTGCAAAATAGAATATATTACAATGAGTACTAAAAGCATATAACAATGGAATGCTATACAATGAGTACAAGTCATACCAGAATTCCGTATGGGCATGATTATTTGGCTTGCTTCCTTAAAGGGCGATTCTTGGTACGTCGTGAGTGCCGATCTCATTGCATGACCTACACATGCGGCGGCCTTTCCTTAGACTTCTTCTCCTTGCTCTCCCGGTAGTATCCTCTTGCATTTCCCTCTAGTGAGATTATGCATTGGTGGCAATATATCGATCGATCGAGGATGCCACACCCAAGATACGCTTCAACCTCCTCCACTCTACTTTGCTGCCGGGCAGGAATTTCCTAGTTTATCTCATGCATAAACTTTTTAAGTTTCTCTCTAGCATTCTGCATGTAAGGAAGTGAAGGACTAGCTCGATGTATCAAATCTTCCAAGTCCTTTCGCATCTCAGAAGCCAACTTTTTAATTTCTTCCTCTACGGGATCTTTGGGCTTCTCCTCAAGGACATTGCCATTCTCATCAAATACAACCTCCCTCTTGCAGTTAGCAGTCCACCTTTTCAAAACATAATGACTAGAAAGCTCATTCAGCAATGCAACTCGTAAAACAAGGATAATGTGGCGGCAAGGAATTCCATGAGTGCCAAACAACATGCAGGAGCACTGAGCAATCATGGTGTTAGTGTCAAATGTGACTTTTCTAACCTTCTTGCCATCCTCTTTCACCGCTGTTACTTTAAGGTCGCATACTTGTGCCGTGCTCTCAACAACATAGTTGTCCCTAGTAGCAATAACTTCCTTTTGAAACTTCGTGAACACCTCATGTGTGAATACTTCACTACCATGCATCTCTATTGCCCATGGTGTCTTCAACTGAGGCTTCGTGTGAAATGTGGCATTATCTTCTCTTAGCTCCTTTTCTCTTTGTTCGTCGACTGCAGTGTCGAAGCGGATCCAAAACTCAACCAAAGCATGTTTGTAACCTATAAATCGATTGAAAAAAGAATTGGCACTTTCAGACCTTAAGGTTGTTCTAAGAATTCCTGCAAGGGGTATGTCCATAAAGTAAGCCGGTACCCAAGATGCCCTAATATTGTAACGACCAGCCAACCACTCATTATCTTGCAAACCGAACTCGAAATAATAGCGCCCATTGTGACTCGAATTCTTACGGGTTTCCGAGGATACACACATGAATTGACACGACTATAAAAGGTTCGGTTATCCCTCAAATCGAGGCCTAATCTTTGTTGGAAGTTTGTTCAATATGTGCCACATGCATAATCTATGTGTTGTATTAGGGAACACATCTTGAATTGCCTTCTTCATGGCGCATCTTCATCGGTTATTATAAGCCTAGGTGCGGCATGTGCCATACATCTTAAAAAAGTGCGGAACAACCATTTGAGCGTTTCAATCGTCGATCGGCGACAATGCAAACACCAAATAGAACACATCCCCATGGTTATTCACTCCCATGAATGGGGCAAATATCATGTCATATTGGTTTGTATTATATATTGTATCAAATGAGGCGGCTCCCCAAAATGAACATAATTCGTTTTGCATGTTGCATCCGCCCAAAACACATGGACCAACCTACCCTTGTCGTCAATCACATAGTCAAAATAAAATGCAGCATTGTTCTCGTTCTTTCTAGCTAGATTATCAAGGAACATTTGAGCATCTGATGACTTTATACTCTCTCTCAAAGTACGGTGATAATTTTGCAAATCCTCCTTGTGCATCCAACATTACGAAACCCACCCTCACCGACATGAAGATATCTAAAAGCCCGGATGTCCCAATGCTAGCTTGATGGCATGCGAACAATGTAGTCTTAGCCTTTTCACTTACTTGTCTATTAGAACGTATCAAGTGTTGCTTACTAGGTGAGACAAAACCATGGTTATGCACTTCCACGAATGTCGCTAACCTGAACTTATTGTCCTTAGTTCGTTTGATACCAAACATGGCCTCACACCCGCACCTACTCAATTTAGACTCATATGACCTCTTCAATTTGGATTTGACCTCCAACTTGTCCTTACCTTTTTCTTCCTTCCAGCCACGTCTGGCACAATAGTACCGCCTCCATTGCAAAACACCGTTTGCGATCGTCGCCTAATATCTGACGGAGAAGCGGCAACATGCGCTATCGCTTTGTAAAACCGAGGGTGCATCCTCGTCTTCAAAAATCATGCCCACGGCGGTATCAAGTCGTCATTAACTCTTTGGTGTAGACGATGAACCTGCGGCGTTAAGGATGAGTTAGCACAACAACGACATTATTCATTCAAATTTATAATTTTCAAATTACTACACACTCACACAGAATGGAATGCTCGTAGCCTTCTGTGGTGTTTTACACAAACTGCTCGCTACATAGAGAGAGTGTGCATCGCCGCCGAGACATGGCAAAGCTAGTGGCCGTATGGAGCTACTCACATCTTCCATAGAATCCATGCGATGTTGGCCACAAATCAATTTGAGGCATGCCTTTAGGTGCAAGTGGACCACGGGTGAGCACTTGGGAACATGGCAAAAGCTGCGCAACGAAAAATAAGCAAATGTTACCAATGTGGGTTGAGCATATGTTAGCAACTCGGTGCAAGGGAAGGCGGGGGTGGCGGTTGCTTACCTCACACACGCCACAAGTGGGGGCCAGGCGGCGTCGGGCGCTTGTGGGGCGGCGGTTGGCGAGTCTCGGCTGGTGCGCCCTTTACGTAATGGGGCTCGGCAGGACCAGGTGCGGAGGAGGACCAGATGGGGCGGCGGCGGCAGCACAGATCCGGCGACTCTGGGGCTCACGCGAGCATCGGGAGGCCTTGAGGCGGCGTGCGGAGGAGGACCAGATGGGCGCGGCGGCCCGGTGCGTGGGGCGATGGCTCGGGAGGAGGACCAAATGGGGCGGCGGCCAGCAGATCCGGCGACTCTGGAGCAATGGGCGGCCTTGAGGCGGACACAAGGGCATACCCTAAGCGCCATGGCGCGGCGCGCCTCGCGCCATTTCCATATCTTGGGGGCGGCGGGGACCCGAACGAGCAAGCGATGGTTGTGGCGGGGAAAGCAAAAAAAAATGGCGGCGCTTCGCCGGCGCGACTCGCCGCCGCCGCCGTCCGATCTGGAATGTGCGGCTTGGATTCGCTATGTCCATATGTGCAGGGATTACCCCATGTGCACAGGAAATATTGCCTACGTCTACAATCCCAGCAGTTAGAAATTTTCGTCATTCAGAAGTGCTTCACATTTTTTTTCTATCGTACGAGTTACAACACACGTGTCTTTGATCACCTGTGCACTATGATGCTCCTGACTCGATGATATGAGACACGCCAACCTTTCCTTGTACCATCGCTATCGTACGATATTTATCCTAGCAGCTCTCTTCATCATTATGCTGAGCCGCAACAGCCTGCATGCGAGAAGGGGAAGAATGGTGTGCGTGCGAACATCACTTTGGTTTAGAAAAGAAAGGACTTGGGTGGAGTTTCCAAAACTCCAAAAAGACGCCTATTAAAGTTGTGAAAGTTATCGTTCTCATTCTGTGAAAGCTGATTTACATGCTTATGAAGAAATAAAGTTGTGAACCGCGTTATGAGAAGATTGAGTAGGTTGAGCTTAAAAGACGAAAGAATCTGTTTTTTTTAATAGACAGAGAGTTGTCTTTTAATTTAATAAAGTAGATCAAACAATAAGTATTCAAAGGCTGAAACCTAAAGAATAATCTAAAAACTAATTACTAATTACACGAATATTAATTACTCTAGACATTTCTCCACTGTCAAGGTTCAAGCTCTTCCTTCTTCCTTGATCTCGGAGACTAGCTCTATGGGCAAGGAGAATCTTCGGTTGAAGATTTTGGTATTGCGCTCTTTTCAGATCTCCCAGGTGACTAAGATCACCACTACAGCAAAAGAATCTTGATTGCAGTAGACATGTATCTTATCCGCGTTGCAAGTTGCATCGTCCTGGATCTAAGATCTGAATCCAAAGGAATCCACCCCTCCGATTGATTGATTCTACTTCTATAGTGGGAAATCACACAAGATACTAGTACTGGGAATCCTATCATATGACAGCCAAATGAAACATAAGCTTTACTTTTTTTACAAGAAACATAGGGCCTGTTTGGGATGGTTATGGTTTTCTGGCGACTTAAAGTTCGTACTCTGAAATTTGAAATCATTGCGAAATTTGACGGCTAGGGTGCAGATGTTTGGTGTTTGGCTATCTGGCTTTTAGGTAGTTTGGCTGCAGTTTTCGAGATAGAAAATGTCTGAAATGCCCCTAAGGACAGTACTAGTTTGTTTGATGTCGTTTAACGCAATTAACAACGTTTAACGACAACTAACGACAATTGATGATTATTAACAACGCTAAACGCAATTAACGACATTTAAAGACAATGAAGAACTAAAACAACTAGCGATAACTACCGCAATTGATGACATTTAACGATAATTAACGACGACTACCGTAATTATCGCAATTGATCGCATTTTACCTTCCATATTTTCTGATTTCTTGCATAAATTTATCTGGATCCTACAGCATAACATTGGAGCATTTGACGAGCATAAAGCATTCAAAAATAGTTCTTGTGACAACTAACATGATATTATGGTACAAATACTTTGTTGGAGTCACAACTCGTAACACTGGAGCATTTGACAAGCACTAAAGTTCACAAAGAAAACTTTTCTGGAATGGTCTTTAGCATTAAAAAAACTCTTTATAGTCCAAGCTAGTCGAGTTCCAGCCATGCTGCAAAATCACTTCCCATCTCCTGGACTCTAGTCCTTTCTTTCTCCACCACCTATAAGACTTGCTCCAAACTCCCACTCTCCTCACGGTCCAGCTCATCTGATTCTTCCACCTCAGTTCTCCTATCCAGATGTGCACACATCAGAGTCGTCATTCTTTCGGCCAATCCTAGTACTTCCCACAACTACAAATCACCAACATATAAACATGAGATCACTCATGAGACAAAATTATGTAGAAGTGACACACTCAATGATTCTTATTTGCTGGTGAGTGGTATCTAACTATGAACAAAAATATTTTATTCTTCGATTGTCTGACATGAAGTGGGAAGGATAAAAAAACATAGCAGTAATAGAAGAATTGTATCATCATTAACACTAGACATCTGTGAATTCTATTGTATGAAATATTCTGATCAAAGGAAAAGAACTAGGCTAGTACTCATGAGGTGGTGAAGTACAACAAAAAACTTTCAATCCATTTACTACAAATCAACGGTACATTCATATATCTCAGCAAATTAAGACATGTTGAGACAAGGGCAGAACCAGATCATGGGAAGGCATGTTGAGACAACGAAAACCATTGATTTACATACTAGTGATTAGTAGCATTAGAGCAAGGGCATGTTGAGACTTGTGCGCATTTCATTGGTAATGCACGAACTGAATTCGTCATTTACAAACTTAAAAAAAATCAAATGGGAAAGGAAAGACTTGAATAAAAAATCAAACAGGTATTGTTATGATCGATCAGAGCAACATTTATTAAAGTAATAAGAAAAATTAATGTAATAAAGGACTGTTAGTATTCCCATGATAAATCACTAACATGCAACATCATCTACAATTGAAATGGAGTCCATCAAATAACTAATTCAATCATCAATCATCACAATTCGATCCCATTGTAATTTCTTGCATTGAAAGAACAGTAAAACATGGAGGATGAACCAAAGCAATGTACTTATGTACAAATAGAATTAGCATTAGCATGGAAGGTTCTAAATTGCAATTAGGAAAACACCTGGAGTCTCATTAATCTTGTCCTTCTATATTACGAGTTCCTTCTGCCAAATCCATTTTTTCTTGCCCTTCTATTCATAAAGAAAATGCCATCTAACTCCAAATGAGACAATACATGATAGGTTTAATCAATTTGATTCTTTACAAATAGAATGGAACAACACCACAACGAACAGATGTTCATCATTCTCTAGTCAATAATTATGCTAGGTCGAAGGCACATGATAACTTGTGCCATGTATGCTGTTAGGATGAATACTAACGATCAGAGGAAATTTTGTTGAATTGCCTTCTTGTTTGTACCGATGAATACCAATGATCAGAGGAAATTTTGTTGAATTGCCTTCTTGTTTGTACGATTTTCTTACTTTTGCAAAGGTACTACTTGCTATTTTTTTCACAAAAATTCATATCAATTTCCTTCTTGAAATTTTGTTGAATTGCCTTCTTGTTTGTACCGATGAATACCAGTGCAAGGATATACCTTGGGTTGGAGGAAGGATGTGTGGCCGAGCACTTCGGTGGAGAAGGCCAGAGGCGCAGGTGTGCAGCTCCGTGGAGGTGACCTAAGGCGTGGGCAGGCAACTGGGCGCGGTGTGGAGGTGGCCGGAGGGCGAGGGGGTAGACCCGGTTGGAGGAAAGAGGCGGCGCGCAATCCCAGTCGGAGGCGTGGGGCGGGGTTAGAGGGGAGAACATTGGTGGGAGTGGGAGCGGTGAAAGGGATACGGGTAGGCTACGCTTGCTGGCAATTCAAAAAATTCTACCACGTAAACTAGGAAGCCAAACGAATAGAAGACCATAGATCGTTACCACTAGGCGCGCAGCGTAACGAAAGAAGAGTTGAACCAGCCTAATCTAACGTAGAGCGCGTTGATGTAGTGGTTGTAGTCGATCGTCCCCTCCAGCAACCAATCGCTTTCCTTGAAAAGTAGTGGATCATCCTCAAGCGCAACAGCAACCGCAGTAGCGTATCCACGATATCCACACATCCAGGGAAGGAACACCGAACGCAGGTGTGCTAGCACCAAGTTGCACGGGAAGGCTCTCTCAAGAAGATGGTGGTTAGGGTTTCGGTGGAGAAACTCACGTGTATTGCCTCTACCCAAATAGCCTCAAGCATCTCCTTATATAGTGCCAATGACGGATCATATCCGAACACGTTTGTTCCAACCCGTTAAGTATGTGACCCGTTAGGTTCATGCATAATTGGTTGTGACTCAGAAACTCATTTCTGATCACAAGTCGTTAGCGGCTCCTAGTAGGACATAACGATTCCTGAATACACACGAATTATATCAGACGAACCTTAATGCAATATGATCTACAAGTAGGTCCTTATCACTTACGACCAGTTCGTATCCCTATACAACCTGTTCATATATTGTCATGACCAATCTGTAACTCCTTACGACCAGTTCACGATCAGTAAATAATCATGTCCGATCAGCCTACGACCACCTCGTATCTCTATATGACTAGTCTGTATCTGATCGAACTGAAAGACCTGCTCGTGCATTCTCCCTTTGCCTCACGATATTTGGTTGAACTCCAGGTGAGATTTATGTCATCCATGGACTGTTCAATACTTTCTCGATCAAGTGTCAGATAACTTCACGTGGTCGAACACTTCGACCACTAGTAGCATGGCCATACACTTTCTTTATCCAACCACATCGAGAGGCCCAGAGATATCTCTCATGTTATGTTAGGAGAGGCAAATCCCATATCCAACAAGTCACATTCCTTCGCATGTTTCATAGTATATCAGAAAGCTACCTTTATAACTACCCAGTTATGGAGTAGTGTTTGGAAGCCCTTAAATGTACTATTACACATGTAGGAAACCATGCTGATCTCAGGTCTAAGGATTATACATCATTATTGCTTGAGACCAACTAACGACACATAAAATCATAACAATCTCAACAGTGTCTCAAGGTGGGTCAATCCAACCCCATATTCTCTAACATGTGTTCACATTATTGATTCGATATCCCTATATTCATGACCGGTGAAACATGGTCATCAATCAATACATGTGTTGGTCGATAAGTCATTAGTATTCTGACCAGTGACATCCGACCAGGGATACTTTTAGAATGACATCATATAAGTTAAAAGAGCTTCACCAACAAGTCACATACTTGTTAATCTTTATAACCGATGATTCATTCAAGGAACAGAATAACATTTATTCAATAACTCATATGTGAGAGCCACCGGGCGATTTAACTTGTAATGCTTAACCCCCAATTTGTCCTAGCATCACAAACTAAATTTCCCCACTCTTGGTGCATTATGTACCTCCCAGGAGCGGTACACATACACCTTCACAACATAGTATCAAACCGCACACAGGTAATCATAATATTGCAAGATAAAATATCAATTACGCAACGGAAAATAATAAGTAAACTAAAATTGAAAATAACCAGTGATGGAGTCCCAATGGCTTGCCATAACCCGCAGGGCAACCGATTAGGTCTAAAACCTTAGCAAGTCGACGTTTCTTGCGCATCTTTCCTTACCCGAATAGATCTCAATACCAGCTGTCCAGATTAGTAAATAAAAGCAAACAGTGAGTACACGAATGTACTCCGCAAGACTTACGATTAACAAACCTATACATAGCTACATGCAAGCTTCATTCAATGGGGATGGCCATAGAGTTCATTTTCAGCGTAAAGCCACAGTTTATTTGCAATAGTGTAATGGATTGAAGGCAAATTGTTAAAACAATTTTTAACTGCTCAAATATCAGTGTGACAACAATTATAAACATAATTAACATCCTAAAAGTGACTACCCATAGCCACCACAACAATAGCATGAATTACCCATTCATACCACCCATTTTCAAGTTTTAAGTTTAAATTCCAAAATGTTGAGTCTAACTCTCGAAAGACCTCCCCAAGCGTGTCCATAACCAAGGACTTGGCTATTCGAATAGATTAAACCCTGCAGTGGTGTACAACTTTACCCACATATCAGACCGCTCCTTTTGCCACCAGATAAAGCACACTTCCGAAGGTATGTCGGCAGAGCTAAGCCCTACGAGACGTTTTCCAATGGAATAGATTAATTAAGAGTCGCACGTATGGGGGTCTGTGAACCACCCATCCTGGGATTCCACAGAGGACCCGTACATTGTGTCGGAGACATTGACCCAGCCGTAGCAACTGCCAATGCTCCTAGGGCGAGGGAACCCACCCCTCACATGCCAGATACAACAGAACATAACATTTTTCTTTTCTCCTACACCTACTAGGGGTGGATATCGAGCCAGGTAGTCGTCTTACCGAGCTTTTGTCGAAAATGACACAGTTTGATTTAATATCATTTTATTTATAGTTTTAAAGAATTTTTATAACCGAGCTAACGAACCGAGCTAGAGTGAAATCCAATTTCATTCGAAATTGACTCATTTCAATATTTGACCAAGTAACAAGTTTAATTAAAGTAATTTTGAACCGAGCCAACGAGCCCCACTAACGAGCTTTTTTTCCACCCCTAACACCTACCACCGGCGACTCATTAATTAACATGCCCCAAAGTACTAAGTCAAGAGGGGTCTCATATGTCTCTCACGTGGATGCACGCAATAATGCTTGGTTTAGTGTAACAAGATGTTCGGTCTTTGTTGGCTCGGGCACCAAGCACACACCCAACAGCACATCATCCAACCAATGTGCCTAAGTCTAAAATATTTTATTTTTATTTTTAGTTTTCCAAATATAATAGCACAAGTTGCTGGTTATAACATAATAAAAATGATTTGTGTGATCAAGGTTATTGACAAGTCGATAACCGCCAAATCTACCGGAACTAAGCATTGCCAAGAATGACACCTAATAAACATAAATAGACCATATAACATCCACTGGGATCTAATTCACCAGCAGGATTATTAACCTAGGCTAGTGGTAGGGGATGAACAATTTTAGGGAATTCATGCAACAGGATTAACTACCTCTAATCGACAAAATTAACTTGACAAATAAAGCATGCATACATACAGTTGCAAAATAAGATAATAAATTTTTGAAAGTAATAGGATCAACATGCATCAACAGAAAACTGCTTGCCTTTGTTTGCTGAAACTCTGGACATTCTCATGAACTTCTCAAATGCACTCTGAATCATCGTTATCTAACAGTAAGAACTGACAAAGCAAAAGCATCGAATCAACACCAGAATTCCAAAAAGTCTTCAAACATTAAGAAAGTAATACAGACGAAAGAGAATGATTTTAGATGTATTTAGGTGAAAATTTTAGTTCAATTGGAGTTCATAAGAATTTCTTATAAATTTTCAAAGTTTAACCAAGTTCATATTGTCAACAATTTATTGTGAATTTTTATCTGGGAGCATGATCTTAAGATTTTAAGCTATAATCTTATGACTTTATACTAAGTACATACTAATGATTTTGAAACTTTAAATTGCTTTGCCAACAAGTATAATCTATCTCAATGACCTAGCTTAACTGGACCAAAAACCCTTCCAATTACTTGTACTTAGTAAATAACAATAACCCATCATCACTACAGGTATTCTCATATCATCTTCTCTATTCAACATCTTACAACTGAACATGTTTTCAAAAATGATTGACTACTAATTAAACTTCCTCTACATTTCATACTCCAATTTGTTAAAACACTTGAGTGATTAAAACAACAGCTCTCATCTTTATTAGCATAAGAAGGTTTGTTTTGGAGAAACTCACTAATACTTATTTATCAGATTAATCTACCTCTGGAAGTTTAAGGTCCAAAGTCTAATTGAAACAAAAATCTTCTAAGTAGAATTTGGTAAGGTTATAAGCTTACTGACATATGAAGGATTTTATCTCAACACCATCTCTACTAATGCATTTGACCAAAGAACAACTGCCAGGACTAACATACTTCTAACTACTTCCTTCAAAATTCAGTTTTCAAAATTGTGAATTCGCTTAAATGGCCTATTTGACACTCACCAAAGTGGATAACAAAAGACAGTTGGTTTAGAGAAAGGGTTCCACTAACACTTCAACCTTCTTCCTATTCACCTTTTCTGTTAATTTCTGAAAATCTAGTTTCATTACTAATTTTTAGATTTGGTTGCCACTGAAATCTAAAAGCCCAACCGACTAATTGAAGCAAGGAACAAAGTCTAGCTGCTAGATTTAGTTATGTTATTAGCTCACTGCCAAAACAAAATTCTTCAAATTATTGTTTATATACCTACAACAGAACACTTTTAACTACTAGAATTGGTCATTTTACTAGCCTGTTGACAAAACTGAAAAATCTTCAGACTTCTACTCAAACAACCTACACAACAAGATTTTTCAGAACTAAAAAGCTATGAACTAAACTTCCTTTAGAACTTAACATCAAATCTATTTACTCATTTACTTGACTTAATTGACAACCATGTTGTTTGACAGCAGCACAAGGTTTTCATCTTTAGTTATAGAGAAGGAACACACAACAACATCAGAGAACAAAAGGAACACATCAGGGAAGCTGCGGCAGAATTGGGGGTGTGGCTTTGCTAGCAGCGAGGGGACACCAGCGGTGGCCGATGACGGCAAAATCGAAATCGGCCCAGCGAGGTGGCCTCAAGGGTGGAGGCGGCGCAACTCGGGTGGGACTTCGGGCGAGCTGGCGGTGGCGTGTGGCTGCCATGCACGGGGAAGACCAAAAGGTGACGGCGCTCGGGAGTCGCGGTGCGGCGCCGCGGGCTGGGGCCGAGTGGGACAGAGCTGACGTGGTACTCCAGTGGCGCCATGGGTAGGGAGGCGCGAGGGAGCCGAGCAACATCGATGGGCGAGCCGGAGGGCGGCGGCGGCACCGGCGGAGCCCTAGGGCCGGCCGAGTAGAGGGAGTAGCCAGGCCAGGCATGGCCAACCAGAGGAGGAACGAACCGCGTGGAAGCACCAGGGGGCGGCGCCATTCGTCGGGCCAGGGTGGGAGGTGAGCTCAGTGGTGGAGGCGACAGGCTGGTTTGGCTCTCGGTGGAGAAGAAGGGGAAAGGGAAGAAATGGCCTGGGGGCAAGGGAGTTGCAGCGTTTTTGTAGACAAGAGACGGCAGAGGACTCCAGGCAGTGATGCGCTTGGGACTTCATGAACACGCACATGGGCAGTGGCTAGCTGGCACGCATGTAGGGGTGATGGGGTTGAATGCGTGGAAGAGAAAGCCTAGACTGTGGCCCGGTCGGTCAGTGGGAGAGGCAAGCACAGGAATTTTTCAGACTTTGTAAAAATGGCTGAGGGGTAATTAGATAATTGTTACACCTAGATGGTTATCTCTAAAAATCCTGAAATTTTTACGTGAGGGTCCTGACACTAAGTAAATTTATGTATAATTTTTCTGGATTTTTTCAATTTATAAAATTTTCTCTAAAATTATTTTAATTTGCTGTTGTGGTGTTTGACTTTTGATTTTTCTTTAATTAACTGGTTGCTAAAATAGTAATTAAAATCTAGAAATTTTGAAAATTTAAAGGTGAGTTCCTAAAGTGTTCCAGAACCTAGGAAAATTTATTTCCAGGCACCGTTCATAATGTTTGTTTGTATTTAAAAAAATCAAATTTAAATTCGAACATGCAAATTAAAAGAAACCAATTAACTTCCAAAAGCTCCAGAAAATTCAAATAAGCAAACCAGAGCATATGTAACTCAACTAAAATATTCCCACACTTGAAACATGTTTAGTTTGCCCCCAAATTCAAATTGAACTTTTGAATTGGAGAAGAAGTATTGGATTACTAGGTTTTGACATGTTTGCTTTGAAATAAATATTTTAAAAGTCTAAACATTTCACAAATGCTCATTAGATGCTTAACTAATCCAACTTAGAGATCTTGGGCTGTTACATCATAAACATAGATGTGATACAATCATCTCCTTGATTGCCTCTAGGGCATATCACCAACAGTCTCTCACTTGCACTAGAGTCAGTTATATAGGTATCTTATACTCATTGCTCTTGTATGCGCCTCATGCTTAGGTTGTGGGAGAGACTTTGTCAACAGATCGGGAATATTCAAATCCGTGTGCACTTTGCATATCTTCACATCACCTCTCTCAACAATCTCACGAATGATGTGATATCGCCGAAGTATGTGCTTGAATTTTTTATGCGGTCTAGGCTCCTTGGCTTGTGCAATGGCTCCACTATTATCACAAAAGAGATCCATTGGACTGGAAGCACTAGAAACAACACCCAATTCACAAATGAACTTCCTTATTTATACGACCTCTTTTGCAACTTCCGAAGTAGCAATGTACTAGCCTCTATTTTAGAATCAATCATCGTTCCTTGCTTGGAACTTTTCTAGCTTACTGCTCCTCCATTAAGACAAAACACAAACCCATATTGTGATCTGAAATCATCATTGTCGATTTGGAAGCTAGCATACTTAAGGATATTCTTGACTACTATCCAATAACCTTCACCTGGATCCAACTGATATCTGCTCGTAACACTTAGAGCATACGACACATCTAGTCGTGTTCATAACATGGCATACATGATAGATCCTATAGCCGGAGCATATGGTGATTCTACTCATTTTGTCTCGCTCATCAGTGGTCGTAGGACACTGATTCTTGCTGAGACTAATGCCATGTACCATATGGCAAGAAACCTTTCTTGAAATTATGCATGTTGAACCACTTCAACACTTTGTCTATGTACATATCCTGTCTTAACCCAATTAGCCTTTTTAGATCTATCTCTATAGATCCTTATACCAAGAATATATGCTGCATCTCCTAAATCTTTCATTGAGAAACTATTTCTTAATGAAGTTTTAACAGATTCAAGCATTGGAATATCATTTCCGACCAGTAGTATGTCATCCACATACAAGATCATAAGTACAAGCTTGCCCCCACTAACCTTCTTGTAAACACAAGGTTCTTTTTCGTTCTTGATGAAGTCAAACCCTTTGACTACTTTATCAAAATGAATGTTCCAACTCCGAGATGCTTGTTTTAATCCATAAATGGATTTCTTAAGCTTGCATACCTTTATAGCTTCTTTTGGATTGACAAAACCTTCAGGCTATATCATGTACACATCCTCACTTAGGTTTCTATTTAGGAAAGTCGTTTTGACATCCATTTGCCATATCTCATAATCGAAATATACAGTAATAGCTAGAATGATCCGGATAGACTTAAGCATAGAAACAGGAGATAAGGTTTCATCATAATCAACTCCTTGAATTTATTTGAAACCCTTTGCAACCAGTCGTGCCTTATGAATGTGAATGTTTTCATCCATGTCTATCTTTCTCTTAAAAATCCACTTGCACTCAACGGTTTTAACATCATCAGGTGCATCAACCAAGTTCCAAACTTAATTATCATACATGGATCTTATCTCAGATCTCATGGCCTCAAGCTATGACTCAGAGTTTAGGTCCACTATCACTTCCGCATAAGTTTTAGGCTCATCATTATTCAACAATAAGACGTCATGCTCATACCTTGTAGACAATTGACATGGCCTTTTAGATCAACGTGGGGTTGATGCCTCATCTACAGGTTCAACAACATTTTGTTCTTCCTGTAGAGTGAGTTGTGGAATAATTCCACGTTTCTTTAGATGATGACCAAACTCATGGCTCAAATATTCACCTCCACGATCAGATCGTAGACATTTGATTGTCTTGCTAAGTTGATTCTGCACTTCATTATGAAATTCTTTGAACTTTTCAAAGGATTCTTACTTATGTCTCATTAAATGGACATAACCATATCTACTGAAATCATCAGTAAAAGTTATGAAGTACTGAAAACCACCTCTGGTCGGAGAACTCATCGGACCACATACATCCGTATGTATGAGGGCCAACAAGTCACTCGCCCTCTCACCTCTATTCATGAAAGGCGCCTTTGTCATCTTGCCAAGTAAAAAAAGATTCACATGTTTCAAATGATTCAAAATCAAATGAGTTTAGAAGACCATCTTTATGGAGCTTCATCATGTGCTTCTCATTTATATGACCTAGACGACAATGCTAAATAAAAGTAGGATTCTTATTTTTATACAGAATGCAGCTAGTGAAATTGCTGTAGAATTACAAGTCACTCTAGACTTCATGATTGGAAACTACAACGATGCAAATCTTGCGGCATTATTGCTATCTTATAGGATGTTAATTACCCAGGTATGGCTTGTTGAATACTCACATTATACTTCAAGTCTGCACTTTTTCCTTTGCTGATTATCTCATCATGTTCTTTGCAGTGCCATATTGATCATGCTTTGGAAAAGACTAAATACACGGATTCGAACATATACTAGAAGAAGTTCGATGAGAAATATTATTTCTCTTGTCAGTTCACAGCTTATATAATCGCTATGAAGTATGAACAATGCTGATTTTATAATCACCAGCCCATACCAAGAAATTGTTGAAAGGTTTCTTCTCTTCTGCCTTGTTGTCTATTAAAGTTTTTCCCCTATGATTTCAGCATTGTCCAATTAAATTGCTCACATAAAGTAGAACTTGAAGCATGTTACTTTCGTACAACTTCCTTTTGGAAACCATATGTAACATCCTGAAGCATTAGCCATTTTTCTTATTACCTGCATAATATCTCGAAACTATCGACTGCTTCAAGTTAGAAAACAAAGTAATGTATTATGCATAGATCTATGTACTCAAAAAACCTATATACAACCAATAGTGCCCTCTAATGATAGTCCACAAAACATCTGCTTTTATCTAAGACTTAGTTTGCCCTTACTATTTATGCACCTTACAACATACTTCCATCGAATCGATCTAACGCCCGTTATGTGCAACAATAATTCATCCAATAACATATGATACAATCTCCAAAAAATTGTTTCTCACAATATAACCAATGCCATCAAACTCCATGCATTTCCCAACTTTCTGCAGTCGTTCTTTCCTTTATCCATTCCTTTACATCTGTTGCTTCATGCTAATACAAAAACTAATACGCACACTATTTATTCTAGCGCACAGTCTACTAGTTTTCATCATTCGGAAGTGCCTCGCATTCCGTCATACGAGTTAGAGCATTTATAACAATCCACCTTAGCTTAGCTGTTACTAAGAGGTTGCCACATCAGCTTTTAGATGATGTGGAAGAGAGAAGATGAGGAGAGAATGTGAAGCTGTTTCTACATGAAGAAACTATCAGATTGTTAATACCAAGACATAAGAAACAACAAAAAACTCTATTAAAGGCTTAGTTGTTACCTAAATACTCATTTTGTGGGTCCCACTGCTACCAACAAGCTTGTAGCAATTAAAGTCTTAGATACAAACTTAAAAAACAATCCATTGGAATAGTTATTTCTTTTTATTAGATTAAGTACTCTCTCTCCTCTTAGCAGCAAGCTAAGAAACAAACTATTATAGATGCTCTTACAACACACATGTCCTTAGAGCACCTGTGCACTATGATGCTCCCGACCCGATGCTATGGGACACTCCAACCTTTCCTTGCTCCATCGCTATCGTATGATATTTATCGTAGCAGCTCTCTTCATCATTATGTCGAGCCGCAACACCCTGCGTGCAAGAAGGGGAAGAATGGCGTGAGTGCGGACATCACTTGGGTTTAGAAGGAAAAAAAGAGGACTTGGGTGGAGTTTCCAAAACTCCAAAAAGACACCTATTAAAAAAAACTCCAAAAATACCAAAGCTTTAGAGATACTATGGTTTTTAAAACTAGATAGCTTGCTCCTTTCTTGCTTTTATCAAAATCAAAGCTTCGATACGGACGTCTTCTCATGAATTTCTTTATTCTTCTCACAAGGAGAGTAAATTCTTCTTCGGAGTTTTCTTCTTCATCATCTACCTCATCACTTGATTCCGTTTTTACCTTGAAAGCGATAATCTTTTTCTTTGAGGAAGATAACTTCAAAAGTTCTTCCTTGTCTTTCTTATATAACTTATTTATGATGAGATTGCTTAAGAGATCGGTTGGCATCATTCTTAGCAATTCGGATTCATGATTTTCCAAAACCAAAATATTCTTTCAGAACTCAAAACAAAAAAAAAACTACAACACCCAAACAGGCCCATAGACCCAGTGTAACGGAGAGGCCCAATTAGAGGCACACCTCTCTCCTAGGCGGCGGCCTCCTCCGGTCCTTTTTTCCCCTGAAAGTTTCCCGAGAAGATTGAGAAGATTGAGAAGATTGAGTGTTGAGCTTAAAAGGCGAACGAATCTTGATTGCAGCAGGCACGTATCTTATCCGCGTTGCAAGTTGCATCGTCCTGGATCCAAGATCTGAATCCAAAGGAATCCACCCCTCCAATTGATTGATTCTACTTCTACAGTGGGAAATCTCACAAGATACTAGTGCTAGGAATCCTGTCATATGACAGCCAAATGAAACATATGCTTTACTTTTTTTACAAGAAACATAAGCCTTCGTGAAAGCTGTCAGCCAGGCTTGCCATTGCCAAGTAAAACATGACGACAGAGATTCCCAGAGATGGATCGCTAGCAAAAGAAAGAGAGAAGAACAAGAAAAGCAATATACTCCCTCTATTCTTAAATACACGATGTTTGGCTAAGCGTGCAGTCAAACTTATATAACTTTGACCATTACTTTTCATATGATTTTGTTAGTGAAAAATTACAAAATTATCATATTATGAAAATATTTATCATGACAAATCTAATGATACTATTGACTCATGATCAATCTAAATAGTTTTCCATATATTATTAGTTAAAGTTAGATAAGTTTGACTGCACGCTTGGTCAAACATCATGTATTTAAGAACGGAGGGAGTATTAGGTGATTAGATTTGAGATGGGATCTAGTTGGGCAGTAGCTTTCTATCAAGACTGTCCAAAGTGACGTATAACCACAGCGAAGCTGAAGAGCCCTGATCAAGACTGATCACTGATCCCCCAACGAAAGAAATGCAGTGAAGGACCGACAAGGTAATCTGAATCGCTTTACGTGTTGGTGAGGTCTAAGGGAAAAATAGTAAATTTCACGATATCATAAAATCACACTTTTAAATAACAATTTCAGAGTAGCACGTTTTACTTCATATAACTTCTCACAAAACCACACTTTTAAACATTACTGTCATATCTAACAGGTCAGGCTACCTGTCGGTCTCACAAATCTATCATATTAGCAAGCGGTAACAGGACAGGCTTGTGAGACCAACCTGTTGAGTAATTAAAAGTACGGTTTACCTGAAATTGTCGGTTCTACGATAGTTTAACTGAAGTAGGCGTGGTTTCGAGAAATTTATTGGAAAAAAGGCCTGCCAGAAATATTCTTTTGCATCTGGTCCATGCACGTACGCATGCTTACTGGCGTGGCACTGACACGACGCGCCTTAATGAGACTGATGGCTGTAGCATGTGGCTCACGTTCTCAAGCAGTAGTATTCACTCGTAGTCTCATACGCTGATTCAGTATCAGCGCTCAGTGTCTCAGCAGCATGCGTGGCCATGATTGATCCGCGCGGTGCCGATGCGGTCACATCGACGTCGCTTTGGCGGACATCACCTGAGATATACTGCACTGACTCCACGAAGCAATCGTCGACCAATCCTCCCAGGATTTATCCATGGAACTCTGAATATCCACAGCTATGCGTGTAGAAGCTAGCAAAGGAGAAAGATGGGCGTGTGGCTTCGCCGGAATTCTGCACGACGACACACTGGACGGTGGGGAATGACATAACAGCAAGCTCTCTAGTGTTCCCTGATCTCTCCTTTTTCTTTCTAGAAAGGAGAAGGGTTTAAAGAAAAAAAAACAGTACTAACCACAAAGGAAGCTGGAAGTGAGGGATGGCAAAGTGCCTAGTCCGATCTCTAAGTCCTCGTTACATCGACTGTAGCCTGTAGCCCGTAGGGGATTTTTTTTTAAAAAAATATTATTATTATTTTAATAAAAATTTTCAAAAATAAAATAGTCATTTTTTTCTTTTTTTTTAACAGAAATGAGCTACTATCGCTATTTCAAATGGCGACATGGCCCAATCGCCATTTAAAGTAGCCGTGTTGCCATGGAAACAGTCCTATTGCTAGGAGCATGCTGTCAATTAAAATGGTGATAGGAGGTCGAAATTGAAATTACATTATATTTATATTTTGGTAATATCTTTAAGTGTCCACGCAACCGATAATTTTCGAAAAGAGAAGGAAATATGATGGAATGCGATTTTGTTGGCGCAATAAGAAAAATAGCTCCCTTCGGCAGCACAATAACAAAAGTATTGAAGTGTCATTTTCTAATGCAATTGTCCTTTGTTGAACCAATTTATTTGAGAGTACAGAATGAAATATTAGAGAGAGAATGACTTGGGAATGAGGGTGTTGTCATTTCGCGTACGAAAATGCTAGAAATAGGGTGGTGTGGGGTGTCGCAATGCTCACTCCCTCACATGGTTACTTGTACACACAACAAGAACAAATAATATCGTAAACACGATACTAGCATAATGTAAATCGTGCACAAAATAATATTTACATAACAGTACTAATACATCTATTCACGGGCCCTCTTGGGGCGTACCCCACGTGTGGCCCTTGGCCTCGTCCGATGGGGTGGCTGTGGGCGCTGGTGCGAGTACGTCAAAGGCTCTAGCGGCCGAGGTACCCTACCGCCATGAGTTGCCTGCACGGGTGTCGCGATAGGGGGCTGCGTCGGCTGGCTCGCTCCGAGCATACCGTGTAGCTAAGAAGCCTCAATGGAGACCTGACTAGGAGTGCTCTCGTTGTGCGAAGGCTCACCACCCTCTCGTCATCGAAGTCATAGTCCCCGGTCTGTGCTCCCTCATGTGACACTAGCTCCTCGTCCCAAAGGGGGTGTACAACTTGTGGAACAATACATTATGCATGTAAACAATATAGAAATACTAAAATAGTACGTTATGCATGTAAACAAGATATACATACCTGGTGGCTGCATCGCAGCGGACGGCTCCGCGTAGTCATGTCCCGTGTATGGGTGGAACTGAGGACCTGTTAGAAGAATTTGACGTTAGTAAATAGTGAAGTTCGAAATAATAAGCAAACATGAGTGTTTCAAGTATACCTGCGAACTGTGTTGGGGGTACTCCTGGCATGGTGCCACGAGGACCCGCCCGGCATGTCCGAGTGAGGAGTTGTGGGGCGTGACACATGTGGCTCATCCCCCGTCCATGCACTGTTGGGTCATGCACGTCCCTCGGCCTCAGCCTCCAACATGACGTAATCTCAATGCCTCATCTCGTCTTCTCCATGATCCGGTCCATGGCGTGTCTCAGGTCGTGCGCCATCATGTTGATGCGCTTCCTGAGCATCATGCTACGCACGGAGCTCGCCAATGTGTACACCTCCAAGTTTAGATCATCCTGTACACAGAAATAATAAGTTAGAAACCGAAAACATGAGAAATAAATAAGAAGTATGGACCGTTTAATACGTACCGTGCGATGGAATGCGGAGTCCGGCTGGGTAGGGTATGTGTCGGTCGTTGCGGCCTCGTATCGTGGTGGGTCATCCACGACCGTGACGCAACGGACCCACGTTCGAGTGGAGTATCACTTGATTTACTCCTCGTACATCTGGTGGTCGTAAGGAGCATCCTCCTAGACCACATCCTCTGAGGCATGGAGCCACTACGCAATCCAAGGGACCAGCTTCTCAATCCAGGAAGTCCGACCAGATACTCCATTCCTGGTCCACCTATGGAAGGCAAAACGATAAATTTGTAGGTACGCAAGGCAAAGGCTAAGACAAAATTAAATGTTAACTTACCGATAGACGTTCGGTGGCAACAGCTCCCCCAGGGCACTGGGATCTGTTGTCGTAGTCCAAACTGACGCATCACCCAGTGCACGTGGTACTCCTCCACGAAGACATAGTGCACCAAGCGACGCCGTATGATCCATTACCTGGAGTCTCACTGGCACAAGCTCGACAGGCATAGGGGTGTGTGCGCGTACACCCGCTCGGGAGTGTACAATGTCCAGATGACGCGATCATCTGTCAACTGGTTGAACATCACAACGTAGTCCAGGTAGGACGTGTGCATAGTGATTGATGTGAACTTGACCTATGGAATAGAACAATACCTGAGCACATGCAAATAAAGCACATTACAAAATAGACTAAAGGTTCAAAAAACTTACCCGTGGCCGACACCACACCGTACCCATGGTCGGGCCGTCCATGTCGGCAGCAATGACGTACATGGTGATGGCACTACTATAGAAAAGATCTTCACAGACAGTTCAAAAACTCATCACAGACGGTTTCGTGAGCCGTCTGAGTTTATGGGTCAGTAATGACATGAGGTCATCATAGATGGTTTTGAATGATGCATAATACATACTATCACGAGCGATTATTAACTTCGAGGCAAATGCGTGACGATTGACTATCACAGACGGTTTGTAGATGAAACCATCTGTGATAGGTTACTATCACAGACGGTTTGTAGATGAAACTGTTTGTGATAGTTTTGCGCGATTGCTTCAACCACATACTCTCGGTATCATCTAAAGAGCGAGTACATGCTTTGGCCCCTTTTGTACTTTGACCCGACAGGTTAGTAAGGGCAGGATAATCATTTATGGTGCAGAACAACAAGTAGCGTAAAGTGAAGTTCTCTCATTTGTACGCATCCTATACCTGTACCCCTTTGATTCACAGTATTTTTAGATCTTCCATCAATGGTGCTAGGTACACATCAATATCATTCCCAGTTTGCTTCGGCCCTTGGATAAGTATCGACAACAAAATATACTTTTGCTTCATACACAACCAAGGAGAAAGGTTGTAGATACAGAGATTCACGGACCAAGTGCTATGTCGGCTGCTCATGTTACCGAAAGGATTCATTCCATCTGTACTCAATCCAAACCTTATATTCCTCGGTTCCTTTGAAGTCTACAAACCTCCTATCGTTGTTTCTCCTTTGGGTGGAATCGATGGAGTGTCTTAGTGTCCATCACCTTCGCTCCTTCGAGTGCCAACGCAGCAGTTTTGCCTCCTTTGGGTTCGCAAAAAACCGCTTCAAACGAGGAATTACAGGAAGATACCACGCCACCTTAGTAGGAGGTCCTTTCTTCACCTCGATTCTCTCACCGTCATCTGATTGATTCTTACGCATGTATCAGAATACGTTGCACACCGGACATACCGGCATGTTTGCATACTTTTTACGGTAGATGATACAGTCATTCGGACATGCATGTATTTTTTCTACTTCTATTCCCAATGGACAAAGAACATTATTGGCTCTGTAGGTGGTTTTGGGCAACTTATTTTTCATCCGGAAGTATGTCCGCTAAGAGACCTAACAACACCGTGAAACTCTTGTCGGACCAACCGTTGCTTGCCTTCAATTTCAGCAGTTCAAGCACGGATGACTACCTTGTGTATTCCGGCTTGTAACCCAGGAACAAAGGCTTCTCCGAGTCCTCCATCAAGCCCTCGAATTTACCAAACTCTCTCTCACTATAATTCACCCCTGCATCGCGAAGCATCTGATCCAGATTGTCATCGTGCAACCTATCTGAATCGGAACCACAATCGACATCATCCGGCGGTATATCATTGACTTCGTCGGCGATGTCGTTATTACTACCTTCATGTATAACCTACTCTTCACCGTGACTGGTTCAACGTGTATACCCTTTTTTGAAACCCCTTCGAATCAAGTGTGCTTGGATCTGCGCTTGGCTCTTAAACATCTTCATATTCTCGCAGTCAATGCATAGACAATACATAAATTCCGCCCCCTTATTCAACATATCCTCCTCAGCAGCTCTTGTAAAAGCAGACACGCCATTAATGTACTCTTCACTCACGCGGTTCTTAGCGTACATCTAGTTTCAGTCCATCACATAGTTCATATCGAAAACCCTGGAAATAAATAAAAGGGTGACTTCGAAAGCGTATTTTCTGAGGCTTACGCTTTCCAACAGAGAAAGCGTATTTTTCTGTGAACTGAAGGTGGCATTTCTCTTTTTTACATTTTTTTCGTATTTTATTAACTTACATGTGGGCCCTACTTGTTAGTGACTCATTTTTTATTTCATGATTTTATTTATAAAATCTATGGTGGTCTCACATGTTATAGACTCATTAGTTTATTAACTAAATGATTAAAAACAGTAGGATTTGAAGCTCAAATTAGGCTCAGGGTATCATCGTATTGCTAATAGTGGTGGCTTGGGGCCCTAAGGTCACCCGAGGCGAGCGGGCAGTGATGTCCCATGGCGGCGCCATAGGCTTCACTAGCGATTTCGGCGTAAACACCCAAAACTACTCAAATTAAAGGATGCGTACGCTCCAGTAGCTCACCTCGATCACAAGGAAGATGTCAATGAAGTCGGGGAAGGCCCAAGGCGGCTGGTCGTCGGTGAACAGAGGCGACGGCGGCAAGCTCCTCGGTGACAGGTCTTCTTAGTAGAAATAAACTGAAACGAAACACATGCACAACTTTAGGGGGACATATAGGTAGGAAAATCGACTTTAGTGGGATCGACGACTCACCAGAGAAGAGTTGGCGTCGATGGCGGCGGTGGTGATAGAGAGGTCCATGGTGATAGCTCGGCATGGGCGACAATAGCTGAAATGGACCACACGAGCGGGCTCAGTGAGGTGAGGCGATAATCAAACTGGGCACGGAGTGGCAATGGACTCACTGGGCTTGGAGATCTCTCACAGCTACCATAGTGCCAAAGATGGAGAAGAAGACTCTGTTGAGGAGCTACATTGCACCGGATGATCAGTAAGCGAGCAAAATGGTGCACCGTCTGTGATGAGTTTATTATCACAGTCTGTGATATGTAGCAATATCACAGACAGTTATTTTTAAGAACCATCTATGAAGTATCACATACGGTTTTTTTTGTTGAAAACTGTCTATGATATGTAGAAATATCACAAAAGGTTATTGTTAAGAACCATCTGTGATACTTCACAGATGGTTTTCATCATGAACCGTCTGTGATATTACCTCTTCACAGATGGTTTTTAACGCAGCTAGTAACACAGACGGTCTCTAAACCAAAACCATCTGTGATTACATTTAATATAGACGGTTTTGGTCAACCGTCTATGATGAGTCGTCCACTATTAGCCTTTTATTAGTAGTATGGTGTAGGCTTCAAGGTCAAGTTGTGGTCGTTCGATCTGGAAACACTTGAAGGATCACGGTTGTAGTAGGAGCGGGCAACCGGAGAGGATGGAACTATCTCGGACCCGCTGGCATGCGTCGCATAGGGCGCGGTATGCCGTGCACAACACCGCTGGGCCCCAAGCGTACGACTAGATCTCCTCCACCTTAATCTCCGCCAACTCTCGTGCGTAGCGGATTATGTGCTTGTCGACATTGTCACTGTGGGACCAGCAGAACATGAACCACCCGAACAGCCACAGCAGGTAGGCCTCGAGGTGCATACTCACTGTGTGGTTGGGTGCATCCTGTGTCATATGCTGCGACTGCAAGAAGACAGAGGCTCATTACTAAGTTGAACAAAGCAATTCAAGCGAAAACACAAGAGTTATAAATATTTACGTAGAACAAACAGAGCCACTTCAGCATCAGCCCATGCATACTACTGAACTCCTTGTACCCAGCGTTGGGCAGCAGCACCCTTGGAACCTCGTGAGGAGGTCCATGCGCCACGTCTTCGGGACATCGTACGTCGCTAGGGGGAAGCCTGCGCACGGCAACCCGATCAGGAAGGCCACGCCCTGAAGCGTCAATGCCATCTCCCCGCACAGAAGATGGAAAGTGTGCGTCTCTGGCCTCCAACGGTCATCCGAAGAGGCACCGATCGTACAGAAACCGCCTCGACATACGACCACCGCCATCAATGTCCTGGTCGTCCTCCCATGTCGTCTACACCATCCTTGCTAGCGAAAGCAGGCCTGCTGCTCTCAACCTGCGTCGAAAGGATTAAGAACATATATGAGTCCACCCCCACAAGTCGGAATAAAATTGAGTACACGAAGGTCACAACTACACATACATAGGAACCCAACGTGGGTCGACCCTCGATGCCCTCATGGGCATGCGTAGCCACAACGTGCCAAGCTCAATGGGTGCCTCTCCAGGCTGGGGGAGGACGATACTAAGGCGGCTACGGTGACCCGCGTCAACGACCGGGTCAAGCAACTCATAGGGTCACTGTGCAACATCTCCTGCGGTCATCATACCTGAAAATTCAATGCTTACATTATTAATAATACAAAACATGGACAAAAAGTAATAATAAGTGACATATCTAATTAATTCAATTATTGGATCCAAAAAAATTATTGCACGATTAGCAACCTATCCGGAACTGATCTACACACAACTATAATGATGTACTACACGACACTGTCGCACATAGCAATACATTCCATCTGAAAGTATCTAATTAACTCAATTATTATACCAAAAAAATCTACACGATTAACGACATATTCGGAACTGACCTACACACAACTAAATTGATGTACTACACGACACTACACCACATAGCAATACATTCCATCTAAAAGTGTATAATTAAATAAATTATTGTACCATAAATAATTTAACTATATTTAAAACATAAAAATAAAATATTTTAACTACTCTGAAAATTTTATAGAATTTTTAGAGCTATCTTCATTATTTTCCTAGTTTAAAAAGTATTTTCGACTTTTTTAAATTATTTCTTGTGTAGACTTTAAAACCAAATTTAAGTTGAGAATAATTTAATTAAGCTCAAAATACCCTATTTAAATACTTTGAAATTTTTATATATTTTTAGAGCTATCTTGCTATTTTTCTAGTTTAAAAGGTATTTTTAGCTTTTAAAAATTATTTATTGTGTAAAAATAAAAATCAAATCAAATTTGATAATTTTCTAATTAAGCTTAAAATACCATATTTAACTACTCTAGAATTTGTATATAATTTTTAGAGCTATCTTGCTATTTTTCTAGTTAAAAAGTATTTTAAACATTTAAAAATAATTTACTATGTAAAATAAAAACCAAATTTAATTTGAAAATAATTTTTATAAGTGCAAATTTATGAGGAATTCTATGAATTTGCCTAGATTTTTTGTAGCTTTGTTTGGTATTTTTGTGGATTTAATCTAAATCATTCACGTACTATACCATAAATAATATCTATCGATAAACTAAATTATACACCGCTAAAATTATATACTACAGTAAAATACAGTACATATCAATACATCTAAAATTATCTAATCCATTCAATTTTATGTCGCTAGTTTTATTTGCTAACATACTAGGATTTCAAATTTAGATACAAAGTTGCAAGAACATTTACCTGCAAAGTGAGCGATTGGATCTACTTCTCCCTCCCTCTCTCCTCCGCTACGAATTGGCAACGCTTCGCTAGGTCATTCCTCCCCACTCCTCTTCCTTCTCTCCCCTTTCTCTTTTTCTCAAAATAAAAGTGACTTTCGGCTGAATTTCTAGGGTTTTTTAGCCTAACTCATGTCGCCATTTAGAATGACGACAGGGTGGTTTGGGTTCCTATGGCCATTCCAAATAGCGATTGCCTGTCCAACCGCCATTTAGAATGGCGATAGGAAAACGCAACTGGTAACAGCGGCATTTACTGCTAGTTAGATGGGCAACAGAGTTACTGTCGCTATTTCAAATGGTGATTGGGCCCTATCACCATTTGAAATAAGGAGTAGTCTATCTCAGTAAAAAATACTGACTATTTATTTTTATAAATCTTTATTAAAATAATATTATTAAAAAAAACCGCCTGTAGGGTGAAGTTGCAAGCTTGCAGGGTAAAGTCGCAAGCTTGAATGAGCAGGCTGTACGGTACTCCGGCCACTGAACTACTGCCACTGGTACTACACTGTAGCCTGTAGCGACAGTGTGACAAGAAGCAAGCCAAGCTAATTTACTCCGTCGAGGGAAGGCATAGCAACCTTCTCAATGAAAAGCACAGCATGGGGTGCAATGATTGCCGTACTCAAGGGCATCTAGTTTCTTCCATCGTATGTTACTAGTGGAATGGTACTACTAGTACCACTATGGAGTAGTTCAGCAAATTGCGCAGTTCAGCCATCTTACGATCTCGTGATGGACTGGCTCACGTATAGCGGTAGAGGCCACCTAAATTATGACCCAAGCTTGATCCTCGCTGTGCAATCTTATTAAAAGCTGAATCCTGACACTATGCCATACAGCCATGATGATCAAAACGGAACTGAATCAACTGATGCTACTGCTGTGTGCTTTGTGACTGAAACTCGGACCAACACTAGATCGAACCCAACTGCTACTAGCATTAATCAGTGAACTGCGCTAGCCTAGCCATCCTCGTGGAGTCGGAAGAAAATTCAGTGGGGAGGCCCTGCCTCATCAGCCATCCATCCGGAATTCCATCCGAAATTCCGGATGGATGTGATGCAAATTTTCTTCCGGTGGAGTCTGTCTCGAGCTGGACCTATGGATTTAATTATTCTGATTTATTTCTACACCTGAAAAGGACGAGATGGGGAATTGTATGCAAATTTCTAATGCTCGCAATCGCAGCCTTCGACTCCTGTGACGAGAGAGGAAATTAAACAAGCAACGCAAGAAAGCAAGCAGCTAATCAATCAATCCAAGTCAGCTCGGCCGCTGATCTCGTCGTCCCGTTGTTATAAAATCAGCAAGCGCGTTGCGAGTAAGAGGTTTACGTGGCTGCTGCGATCGTGCCCACTGCCACCTCCACTCCTCCTCCCCAACCGCCGCCACCTTCCGATTACACGGCCGCCCCAGAACCCCCTCCTCCTCCTAGCTAGTCACCACCGCGCCTTACTCCTGCTCCCCAAGAAGCTACGCAAGAACGCGGCTTGATTCTGTGCTGACATGGCTCCGCAGCTGCTGCTCCTCGGCTCCCCGACATCGATCGCCTTCCTCGTTCTTTCCTTCTTCCAAGGTATCCATCGATCCATCCATCCATTGCAGCTAGCTCCGTGCTAATCATCTTGGGCTGCTTGTGATTTGGAGGCAATAATAAAGTTGCGAGCTTGATTTTCGATTGGTGAATGGATGTTCGGATTTGTGTTTTCTTGCGGTGCGCAGGGTCAGTGGGCGCTATCACCTTCACCTTCACCAACCGCTGCACGGACACGGTGTGGCCCGGGGTGCTGTCGGGCTCCGGCACGCCACCACTCGAGACCACCGGCTTCGCGCTCTCGCCGGGGCAGTCACGCTCGCTCTACGCGCCCTCGGGGTGGTCGGGCCGCTTCTGGGCGCGGTCCGGCTGCGACTTCGACGGCTCCGGGAAGGGCTCCTGCGCCACGGGGGACTGCGGCTCTGGTGAGGTGGAGTGCCGCGGCGCAGGGGCCTCGCCGCCTGCCACGCTGGCCGAGTTCACCCTCGACGGCGCCGGCGGCAAGGACTTCTACGACGTCAGCCTCGTCGACGGCTACAACCTGCCCATGCTCGTGGAGGCGGCCGCGCCGGGGTGCCCCGACACCGGCTGCCTCGTCGACCTCAACGAGCTCTGCCCCTCAGAGCTCCGCGCCAGCGACGGCCGCGCGTGCCGCAGCGCGTGCGAGGCGTTCGGCCGGCCTGAGTACTGCTGCAACGGCGCGTACGGGAACCCGGACACGTGCCACCCCTCCCAGTACTCGCAGCTCTTCAAGTCGGCCTGCCCCAAGTCCTACAGCTACGCCTACGACGACGCCACCTCCACCTTCACCTGCAACCACACCGACTACACCATCACCTTCTGCCCAAGATCCACTCCAAGCAGGTACCTTTCTCAATTCCTGATGCCATGATAGTACGATCTAGTTGTGAGCCTAGAGTCTCCATTCATTGCAATCATCGTGCTGTGGATTTCATTCAACTATGATCTTTTATGAGATTGAGGGGAAAAGATATGATATTTTGATTTGGAATGTGAAAGGATTGTGAAATGGGGAAAGAGGGGAGAAGGTGACAGAGTTACGCTAGGAACAAAGAAAAGAAGCTTTGCTTTGGTTGAGTTGTTTTCTTCTCTTGTCATCCTTTTCCTTTGTTCCGTCCCCACCTTGTATGTTGGTCTTGACTAGAAAGTTCAATTGCCTAGTTAGAACTTGGAACAGCAATAACACATAAAATGGATCGGGATCTCAAGTTTGTTGGTCTAATTAACCATCCTTGTTACTGGCATTAAGTTGTGGTTGAATTATTATGCAAATCGAGTCTAGGGAGATCAATCTCCTTTGACATTTTGCAGTGAGAAATCAAAGAACACGTCGCGGAGGCCGAGCCACGAGCAGCTCGAAGACAGCGTGTGGCTGGCGACCTTGAAAGCCAGCGGCGCGGGTGCGGCGACGGCGGTATCATGGTCGGCGTCAGTAGCCTTCCAAGCCGCCTTGGCAATTGCAGTGGTGATCATGCTTGCTGCAGCACAAGAGCATGATTCGGCAAGGTGGTGATTCTTGATCCATAGGAGTGATCCATGTTGTTTTCGGATCAAAAGAGGATTGAATGGAGCAATAGGGAGAAGTGGAGAGCATATTCTTTAGGCCTTTTTGTTTGTGGATAGAGAATGTGAGAGGTTCACAAGTTGGCAATTGTAGTTCTTGTAGTGCATTGCATTGCTTTATTTTCCTTTCATGAAACCTTGTTCCTCGAGTTATATTCTTCTTTGTGCATAATTTTTTGGGGGTCTGGATCAATGTGCCATTCAGATGCAGACATGCAGTGTTTTGAAATGAGAAGAATACAAGATCTGATACTGCTGTAGTGACTCGTGAACTCCTTTGCTTTGCTTTCTCTTCTGATGAATCTCCCTCTTGCATCTGCACGTCAAATCTCCTGGAAGAAAGTTTGAGATTCTATTGGCAGTGCGATAAGCCGATAACCGCATCATATTTTTGATCGGGGCTGAACAGCTATCTGGAAAAAAAAGTATGATCGGGGCTGAACAGCTATCTGAAAAAAAAAGTAAAAGAAGATTGAAGATATGGTAATCAAAGAGAAAAGACCAAAAGGGAAGGCAATTAGGCAAAGATGCTGATAATGCTCATCAAACACTGTAGGACCGAAACGGCGACAGAAGGGGGGGTTGAATGTCGCTCTCTTTAAAATCGCCCCCAAGAAAACGTACACTGATTTCTACCGAGCACTAAACAGCTGGCTCTCAAAACTGAAATCTTGGTCTGATCATTGAGCAACAGGATCAACTCAGATCATAAAGTGACCGAGAATTCTACACGCAAGAGAAAAGGAAGAATACTACTGCCGCTGCAGCGGTTTCTGATTTCACGGGCAACAGGGCGTCGCCGCACTCAGTTGACAGGAGAAAAGATAAAGCAGCAAGAACAAGCCGCATGAAACAAAACACAGGCCGCCGCAAGACTCTATCAGCACACCATCAGCCGGCACAGCAAGAATCAGTAGCAGCAGCAAGAAACCAAGAAAAGCTCAGGTACTATAACTCTACACGCAAAAACAGATCCAACAAACTCAAAGCAAAAGATTCGGTTTCACAAATCAATAGGACAAGTAAAAAAAAAACTATAACACCCAAACGGATCAAGATGGCAGCAATGTAATAAAATACTCCAAACTAAAAGCTACGGATTGGTTTCTCATTGATGGGACAAAACAATGAAAAACTTACAGCCAAGATTGAAACCACTCACACAAGAGTATCAAGCGACCGGCAAAAATAGAAAATGCTACAGCCGCCGCCGCACCTTGCTTTTTCTACAGGCACCAGGACTCAGATCTGTTATAGCCGCCGCAACAAACCTCAAGAGGCCGAGCCTATTTCTGCGTGTGAAGCAGGTGCTGCGATTTTTGCAGGAGCAAGAGGCGCACCAAACTACTGATCCAATCAGAGTAATAAAGAAAGGCTAAAAATGCTCTGCTAGGAACAAATTACCGCCCGACTCAGTAAAAACTCGGTAGCTCGAGAAAATGCGACACAACAACAAGCAGCCAAAGAACAGCTCGCCACAATCAAAACCGAACAGCAAAAAGACAGAGCTCAAATATGAAACAAACACCATCTCATATTGATCTAAAGGAAGAGAGATACATGATTGATACAAGAGGAATGATTAGAAGCTTTCATCTCATCCTCTCCCACTCTCAAACCTCAAGAACACACTCACCATCTTGAGGAAAGCAAAGGGATAAGCAGGAACAACCCTCAACAACTAAAGCCTAAAGCCAAAACAAACTCTAAAGCCTCTTTTGACTAAAGGAAACCCTAGAAACTCTTGAAGTGTTCAGGGTTGGGCAGCAGCCCTCCAACCTATTTATAGCCCAACACTAATGGGTCTCCACCCGTTCGCCCGCTAAATCCAACGGAGCCGCTCCGCTTGTGCGACCTTGCGAAATTCCCGTTTAGCCCCTCACCTTCCGGAAGGAAGCTTCAGCGCTCCTTGTCTCGCCGCGCCTCGCAACCACCTCGAGTCCACGTCGTCTTGACACATCCCGACCGTTCGACCTCGGCGCCACTGCACCTAGTCCGGTCCACCGTGTCTTGCCACGACTCCACCCGATGTCCTGCGATTACGCACAAGAAACACATCAAATAGCACCGCCGATACATGAAAGCGTAAAACCAACATACTTACCATGACAAAATCCAAACTTGTCGAATCAAAGAATATGCATCCTAATCCCATACGACCAAGTTTGACCAAACCGACCGAGCTGTTGCACCACATAGCGACATGGTCCAACGACCCAAACCAAACTCGACTTCCTAAACCTATGTCAATTACTCATCACACACACGGACGACCTCCACATGGTCTCTCAATCTCCCCTTGATGAGTATATTGACAAACTCAAAAAAGCGCAAAGTTGAGTTTGAGTTTGAAGAATCAACATGGTCCAAAGAAGAAGAGTGAAACAATGACCATGTCGATGTAAGAACAATGAGAGCAACAACTAAAAGAGCAAATTGTTCTCCAAAGCTCTAAAATGATCCCAACTAGCTTTTTCTTCTCTATTCTCCCCTTTTGGCAATAAACACATCAAGAATGCTCAAGAGAGAATATGACATGTCAATGGATGAAATGGTCAAGTTTGATTATTCTAAGCGATTAGAGCCATGAGAATTATCCGAATGACCATAATGTAATACACCAAGCCATAACTTAATAAAAAGGCTATCTAGATCATGACAAGATATGTATAAGCTAGCTAGAACACATAGATGACAATCTGAAAATGAGGTACATTATGTGAGCAAGTCAAGTCATCAATGAGCAAAGTCTAGCTAGAGATATCCAAGGATGATGCAGCCATGTCAATAAGCTAAGCGTAGCTAAGAAGCTTAAATTGAGACCAAATAGAGTGCTATGCTCAAGAATGAAACATTGGTTAAAGTACTTGATACTTTTTGTAGCTTTAAGCACATTGAACACATAAAACATATTTTCTTTTGAAATTCATGGTGGTTTCCAACCAGATTTTTGTTTTATCATGTGCTAGGTCTCAAGCCTTATCGACTACTCCAAGCGAGAAGCTTAAGAAGATAGTCTAGGTCACCCAAAACTCCCCTAAGTTCATGCCAAGTGCAATGGCAAGCCGTCTCATAGGAGAGAATTGGTGAGATCAGTTTTTTCGCACAAAAGAGATCTTTTTGCCTTTTAACAAGTTGTACTAACTCATGCATCATCAAGAGACTAAAACAGCTCAATCTAAGGCTCAATAAGATTCATCACTCTACCCAGCCTATTTGACATGGCATGAATCATAAAAGGATAGCTCAAGAAAGACTAATATCGAGTGCTAACATGACAAGTTTTAGTTTAAGTTGAGCAATTTTAATTAACTTATCATGGCAAAAGCTAGGCTACACATATGAAGTCATGATAAATCTAGCAAATAAGCACAAGTCATGGCAAGGTGTAAAGCATTGTAAACATGTCATAGCGGGATAATAATCAAGGCTCAATGTAGTTATATTACAATGCGAGAATGCTAGAAATCACGAAAGATCCACTTCCTCAATATTAGATGCAACTTTTAGTTCAAGTTGAGTTAAGTCAATATTAAGCTCGAAGCTCCCAAAGAACTCCCTTGAACCAAAACAATAAACCGAGAAGTCGGCAAAGAAAACCTAAAACAGCAATCCTTAAAGCATAGATAAGATATAGAGAATACTATGGCTCGATCGACTCTCATCTACCCCATATGACTCTAGGACTATCAAGCGCCCACTTAACACACCTAGGAGCAAAACGCACTGCCTGTCTGCAGGGTGGCCCAACCCTCGCTAGAACCTTCAAGAAGTGAGTGAGCTCAACCTAGTGAGATAAGTAACGACTAATAAGCGACATCCTAGAATCACAAGATAAGAGCAGAAAACTAAACAACTAGACAAAAGAAGCACTCTAATCTATGCTAGGAGGACTAAACCCAAATGCACCCAAAATGCAATGCAACAAACAAGGAGCAAGAGCATAAATAATATAGTAGAGCGATAAAACCCAAAGCTCCCCTCTACAAATCCATAAGGACAAACCACCCCAAGCTCTCCCATGAGTGAAAACCTCGAACTATCCAATGGCTTGGTGAAAATGTCACCAACTGGTGGTCACTCTCCTGGCTGGAGCACTATGTCGCCCTTCTCTACATGGTCTCTAAGGAAGTGGAAGCGGATATCGATGTGCTTGGTCCGGAATCTTTGCTGGGTTCTTGGCAATGTTAATCGCAGGTGTTATCACAAAAGAGTGGAACAACATCGATAACTAACCCAAAGTCCCGCAGGGTCGAAGCCATCCAGAGCACTTGGCTACAACAACTGGCTGCAGCAACGTACTCGGCCTCTGCGGTGGACTGTGCAACACCGGACTGCTTCCTCGAAGACCAGGAAACAAGAGAAGTGCCAAGAAATTGGCGGAGAGCGGAAGTGCTCTTCCTATCTATCCTCTGACCGGTGAAGTTTGCATCCGAGAAGGCTCTCAAGGAAAGACAGATGAGGAAGAGTACCAGATACCATAGTCAATGGTAGCTCGCAGGTACCGAAAGATGCGCTTCACCGCCTGGCGGTGAAAATCTGAGGAGAAGCTCAAAATGGCGCACAAACACACGTAAAAATGTATGTCCGGTCTCGAGGCGTTGAGGTACAAGAGGAGCCAATCATCTTTGCGAAACTCCTTTTGATCAAGCTCGCTCGCCATCCTCATCTGGGTCAAGATAAATTTGTAGAAGCCATGGGAGTCGACCAGCTTACCATCACTCATATCGAGGCGTCTCGGAGATCACGAGTGTACTTGCCCCGATGAAGAAAAGTACCTCCAGAGTGCGCTTGATTTGAAAGCCAAGAAAGAATGTCAACTCACCCATCATGCTCATCTCAAACTCGGTGCTCATGACATCCGAGAAGCTGTGAAACCAGAGCATGAGAAGAGTCGCCAAAGATGATGTCATCGACATAGATTTGGACGAAAGCGAAAGTCACTACCAAGCCTACGGATAAACAAGGTCTTGTCTACTTTACCCATTTCAAACCCATGACTCAACAAGTAGGACTTAAGCCTCTCATACCAAGCTCACGGGAGCTGCTTAAGTCCATACAGCGCTTTTGAAAGCTTGAAGACATGGTTAGGGTATTTGGGGTTCTCGAAACCTGGAGGCTGTCGGACGTAGACTTCCTCCTCAATAAGGCCATTGAGGAAGGCACTCTTCACATCCATCTGGTAAAGCTTGAAACCCTTAGAAGGCGCAAAGGCAAGCGAGATTCTAATGGCTTCAAGTCGAGCTCTGAGGGCAAAGTCTCCTCGAAGTCTAGACCCTCAACACAGGAAAACCCACGAGCTACCAATCTAGCCTTGTTTGGGATGATTACCCCATCCTCGCTCTGCTTGTTCTTGAACACCCACTTGGTTCCAATGATATTGTGGCCTCGTGGGGGCTCAACATGCACAGACCTTGTTTCTCTCAAAGTTCTCTAATTCCTCATGCATGGCATTGACCCAAGACTCATCAGAAAGGGCGTGACAAACATCCTTGGGCTCAAAAGAGGCAACAAAGGCAGAATGGAGACAGAATTGAGAGAAGCCAGACTTAGAGCGTGTGACACGCTCAAAAAGGTCTCCAATAATCTGCTCTGAAGGATGCCTTTTCTGGATATGTCGGGGAGGTCCTGGATGAGAAGAAGAAGTGGCCTCTACCTCGTGTGCAGACGAGGCAGGGACAGAGCCACTAGCTCTGGAGGAAACGGAAGGCAAGGGCTGATCACCTTGAGGTGCCGTGGAAGAAGGCATCTCAAGGGGAGGAAAAGGAGCTAGATCAGGTAAACAACCATCGTCTCCCTCGTCCTCATCATCCACAAAGATGGTCTCGGATCGCTCTAAAGAACACGAGATATCTGGCCTAGTCCGGACCGCCTCGTCAAAGGTCACCTCACGTGTTTCTACCATTACGCTAGACTTGCGCCTCAGCACCCTATAAGCCCGCCAAGAAGTCGAGTAGCCTAGAAAGATACCGCCACAGAACGTGACTCGAACTTGTCTAGGTTCCCGGACTTCAAGATAAAGCACTTGCAACCAAACACACGAAAATGAGAGACGCTGGCTTTAGCAGTATCTCGACTCATAAGAAGTCTTGGTGTAGGAGTGCAGAAGAAAAACTCGATTCAAACATGGCACGCGGTCGCAATGGCCTCATTTCAAAACTTCCTCGGTGTAGAGTACTCATCAAGCATCGTCCTGCCATCTCGACCAAGGTGCGGTTCTTCCTCTCCTAGCGCTATTTTGCCGAGGGACGTATGGAGAAGAGAAGCGGTGCTCTACACTGCCTCACCGCAGAAACTCTCAAAGTAGGAATTCTTGAACTCCGTGCCATTGTCATCATGGATCGCTCGTAAGGCACCCGGAGCTCAACAGACGACCTACTAAAAGACCTCGGAAATGTGTAAATATCTCGTCCTTCGAGGCTAAGAAAAACACCCAAGAGTACCTCGAGAAGTCATCGACCACAACAAGAACATACCACTTCCCTCCTGCCGATCAAGATCGAGCCGGTCCAAGCGTGTCCATGTGGAGCAAATGTCTTCATCGGTCATAATGCTCAGGACCGGAGGATGAGAAGCGGCAACCATCTTCTTGCGTCTTGATGGAGTGCAAACAAGATCTTTGACCCATCTTGAGTTTGGCGGACCACGAATGAGATCATGGTCGCTAACTTTCGGGTCAAATGGTCAAATCAATATGACCAAGTCTCCTATGCGAGAAAGAGAGATCGCGGGACTCGTAGCAACTAAACACCGAGAGGATCGCGGAAGACTCGAGAGAACTCAAAGACGAAAGATCCTCCCATAACGAAAATCCATAAACCGGACTACCCAAGAATCAAGAATTTTGCAAGCGTTTTCTTGAAGCTCACCTCGAAACCGCTATCAGAAGGTGAAACGGAAAGCAAATTGTCTTTGCAGCTTACTAACCAAGGCAACATCCTTAAGAATAAAAGAAGCATTAATACGCCGCAAGACCTTTGGCGATGACGCGCGCCCAGACGAAGCGTCTCCGAAGGTGATCGTCTCATCACCGGAGCGCGGGCTAGGAGGAGAACCAACGGAGTCTCCGGTCATATGATGAGAACAACCGAGTCTACAAGCCAAACCTTCTCCTTCCCTACCCGCGAACTGAGTCAAGCAGAGAGTAAAGTCTCGATCTTGGGATAAATCAACAATGATTTTGGCACCCAATCTTGAATAACATGTCGGCGGATGAAGTAGTCAAGCACGATGACCTCTATCTACCCTCGCTCTCTGTAACTCAAAGCGAAGGTCTAAGAGTAGACCGGTCGTTTCTTTGGGTCCGATCGCTGAAGGCGAGCGAGTCGAACACACCTCGCAACATCTTGAACACGCCATGGTAGCTATCTCGATGGGAAAACGAGATCTACCCTCGGACGGCGGAAGTCACGATCAAAGCGATGAGGACGAAAACCGAAAACTTCGGAAAAACCAAGTCCTCGATCTTTGCACAAACCCATCGAAGAAACAAGCCTAGACCTCGTGTTGGTCTTAGGTGCACTCAAGGTCAGGGTCGACCAATGCGCCTAAGAGACTCAACATGGTCTCTACGCGCGATCTTGGCGCGCCTGAAGCATCGATCGACTATGTGTCCATCCTTCTGACAGAAGGTGCAGTGATACTTCACCTTCTGAGAGGTAGAAGCAGCATGTGAAATTACCTTCTTGTCCGAACTCCCACGACATAGCCCGCCGACTTGAAATGGACTTTCTGGGTCACAGGCTCGGTCTCGATCACACAGTGCTATGGGTGCGAGCACGGCGGTGGATGCTTCCTCATGTCCTCAAAGAAGTCATATCCTAGACCCTGATTAAATCTGCAGATCTTAGATTGGTCTAGAATAAGATTGAGCTTCTTCTTGCCTCCTACAAATCTCTCGAGAGTGTTCATAAGGTACTGACACTCCCGAAAGAGAGAGGTGCAAGAAGAGCAGGGGGAAGAAGAGACAGCAGAAGGTAAGGGAGCAAAAGAAGAACTAGCAGCAGAGGGAAGAATGGCTTGTGCACGCACAGCCGACTCTGAAGGGACAGTCCTACTGCTAGCCAGTTGGTTCACGTCGCTAAGCGTCTCAACCTTATCCTGGGGCTTCTCCCCCTTCTCCACAATCATATTACAAGCACAATGTGGCTTCTCTAGAAGGTCCTTAGTTAGCTTCACACATTTCTCATCCAAAGCAATCAAGTTAGATTTTAGTTTGTTACACTTAATGCATGGTGAGCTAACAGGGTCCTTAGAAGCAAACTGAGCCAACTTCCTTTCATGATCAATCATATCTTGAAACTGTTTGGAGCGACTTTAAGTTCAGCAGCTTAACTTAGGACAGCTTCAGTATGAATCAATCGGCTCAAGTAAAGAAGCTTGTAGTTCAAGAATCTTATGATCTGCCGTTTTAAGTTCATCTTCAAGTTATTGCAATTTTCACAAGACTCAGGCGAGATCAAAGAGCATGGCATAAGATCCTCTAGCAAAGAATGTCCTTACCCTCACATGAGGTGGGAGAAGTAGTCTCATCGGAATAAGTAGGGTAATGACCATCCTACTCAACTCTAACTCGGAAGCGGACTAACATTCTCCACCTTAACACTATCAAGTTTGGAGGACACACTATCATGTGAGGTCCTTAACTTCTCCATATCAACTTGACAAAGAAAGAGCATGTATCACAATCATCACTAGAAGGGCGGATGTAAGAGCAATAATCTCTAGTGACACTCTATCTATTTCCTTCTCTAACTCAAAGACACCTAGCCTTAGCTTTAGCATGAAAACCTCCTAGCTTAAGAAAAGCATGATTGAGTTGTTCGTGAGGTGGGATCTACCTCGTCCGTCGTCGGAGTACATTGTCGCCGAAGTTCACCCTCGTGGGCCATGAAGCACATGCTTGAGAAGTCGTCGCCGCCATCCTTGGGCTCTTGGTCACCCGTCCGTCATCGTCGCTCCATCCTTCCACCTCGCCGAGATCGAGGTCGCCGAAAGCGCGAGGACGCGTGAAGAGCTTCTTGGCTTTGCCAAAGTTGCGAACTTCTTCTTCTTTGGACGTCCGAGCTGGAGGCTTCTTGTTGCAGTTCTTGTCGGTGTAGTCGTTCTTGCCCGAACCGCCAGTAGTCGTTCTTGCCCTTCTCGGCTTAGGGCGGTTTGCTCGGATGTGGTTGGGGCCACCACACTCGAAGCAAATCACGGGTCCTCCTCTCTTCTGTCCCTCCTCCCTTTGTAAGCATGGGAGAATCTCTGAGCAAGGAGGGCAAGCCGCTCATCCGAAGTCGCTCTAGCGATCATCGCTTATGTCACGAGAGCGACAAGGAGAAATTGCAAGAGGACTCGGAAGAGAGACCAGAGGTCGGGATCGATGACGACTGCCATCGATCGTGACTTCGACCTCGAGACAACGTCAATCTCGTGAGTCTTGAGGCGTGAGTCTGGCGCATCAAGAGTCAAGGTCGAGAGGTCTGTCGTGTCTTTGATGGTGGTCACTTTCATCTCCCACACACGCAGATCGAGTCTTAGTAAGTATCGGACGAGCGTTGTCCGAAGTCGGGTATGTGAGACCGACCGCTCGGAGGTTGCTCAAGATCTTGTGAAAACGTCTGAAGCACTCATCTAGGGACTCACCGACAAGCATCTCAAATTTGTTGTATTCTCGTTTGAACCGGTCTGTCGAACCGTCTTGATCTGGGTGGTGCCCTCATGGTATCGTCGAGGGTCACCCAGATATCGAGGCGGACGACAGGTGGGATATCTTGATCAAACTTCGCTCGACTCAAACCACGGATGATGATGTTCCTTGCCTTTGCATTCGCCTCAACATCAGCCATGTTCCGGTATTGATGTTCTCATCGGCGAGAACAATAATCGTACCTTGACCTTCCGCCAGATGGCATACCCCAGGCTGGATGTATGTCTCCATTCGGCTCTTCGGAAGGGTGTCGATGCCATCGAGCAGGACGGCTTGGTCGAGTACTTGTCCATCGCCATGGCTCTTGAGACCGGTTAAGATCTATTGAAAAGAGCTAACCGCTCGATACCAATTGTAGGACCGAAGCAGCTGACGAAGGGGGGTTGAATGTCGCTCTCTTTAAAATCGCCCGAGAAAACGTGACATGATTTCTACCGAGCACTAAACAAATGGCTCTCAAAACTGAAATCTTGGTCCGATCATTGAGCAACAGGATCAACTCGGATCATAAAGTGACCGAGAATTCTACACGCAAGAGAAAAGGAAGAATACTCTGCATTTGCGGTGTTTTCGATTTCACGAACAACAGAGCGTCGCCGCGCTCGATTGACGGGAGAAAAGATAAAGCGAAGAAGAACAAGCCGCATGAAACAAAACACGAGCCGCCGCAAGACTCTATCGAGACACCATCGGTAAAGACAAAGAAGAATCGATGCAAAGAAGAAGAAACCAAGAAAAGCTCGGTACTATAACTCTACACGCAAAAACAGATCCAACAAACTCAAAGCAAAAGATTCGGTTTCACAAATCAATAGGACAAGTAAAAAAAAAAAACTATAACACCCGAACGGATCAAGATGGCAGCAATGTAATAAAATACTCCAAACTAAAGGCTACGGATTGGTTTCTCATTGATGGGACAAAACAATGAAAAACTTATGACCAAGATTGAAACCACTCACACAAGAGTATCAAGCGGCCAAGCAAAAATAGAAAATGCTACTGACCAAGACCTTGCTTTTTCTGAGCACCAGACTCAGATCTGTTATAGCCGCCGCAACAAACCTCAAGAGGCCGAGCCTATTTCTGCGTGTGAAGCAGGTGCTGCGATTTTTGCAGGAGCAAGAGGCGCACCAAACTACTGATCCAATCAGAGTAATAAAGAAAGGCTAAAAATGCTCTGCTAGGAACAGCCGCCGCCCAGCTCTGTAAAAACTCCCAGGCGCTCAGAAAATGCGACACAACAACAAGCAGCCAAAGAACAGCTCGCCACAATCAAAACCGAACAGCAAAAAGACAGAGCTCAAATATGAAACAAACACCATCTCATATTGATCTAAAGGAAGAGAGATACATGATTGATACAAGAGGAATGATTAGAAGCTTTCATCTCATCCTCTCCCACTCTCAAACCTCAAGAACACACTCAGCCATCTTGAGGAAAGCAAAGGGATAAACAGGGAACAACCCTCAACAACTAAAGCCTAAAGCCAAAACAAACTCTAAAGCCTCTTTTGACTAAAGGAAACCCTAGAAACTCTTGAAGTGTTCAGGTTGGGCAGCAGCCCTCCAACCTATTTATAGCCCAACACTAATGGGTCTCCACCCCGTTACGCCCGCTAAATCCAACGGAGCCCGCTCCCGCTTGTGCAGCCTTGCGAAATTCCCGTTTCGCCCCTCCTGCACCTTCCGGGAAGCTTCCGCGCTCCTTGTCTCGCACGCCTCGCAACCACCTCGAGTCCACGTCGTCTTCGACACATCCCGACCGTTCTGACCTCAGCGCCACCTGCACCTAGTCCGGTCCACCGTGTCTTGCCACGACTCCACCCGATGTCCTGCAGTTACACAGACAAGAAACACATCAAATAGCACCGCTCGATACATGAAAGCGTAAAAACCAACATACTTACCATGACAAAATCCAAACTTGTCGAATCAAAGAATATGCATCCTAATCCCATACGACCAAGTTTGACCAAACCGACTGAGCCTGTTGCACCACGCAACGACATGGTCCAAACCACCCAAACCAAACTCGACTTCCTAAACCTATGTCAATTACTCATCACACACACGAGACGACCTCCACATGGTCTCTCAAACACCACAATGAAAATAGAACAGTGATCCGACTGTGATAACCTCCTGTATACTTAATTGACACAGCACTACAAGCAAAGTACTCTATTTGACATAATTCTGACAAGTGTAGCAGGCTACATGATGAATGAAGCAGAACTATACCTCCCCTAGCCCCCCAACACCTCTTTTGAGTATTTATGCAGCTCTATGAGCAGAGCAGACATGGAACACCTAGTAGCCATGGAAGTCAATTATAGGCAGCTTCTATTCCTAATTTCATTTGTGGTGCTTCAGCTGACCATTTGTACATGCCATCATCTGATCTCCTTCCTTGATGTTAAGCAAGGTCGATTATATCTGACCAAGAATGTAACAGACACATCTGCATTAATAAAGTGAAGACCAAGTCTCATCTCACATAACAGTGACACAGCAATGCATTTCATCTGCTAAAATCTAGATAAAGCCTACTTTCGGAAGACCTGTATGTACCTGGCACAACCCCAGGAAGATTTAACACGCGGATTCCTGGCAAGTAATAAAACCAAAGGAAAGGAGGAGGTAAAATTTTTAGGCAAAGTATACTATCAGACCCTTGACCTAACTGTCTAATGGGACATATCTAATGCTAATAATGATTTAGAAACAATTATGCAAACCACTCTGGTTTGAGCTCTGGTCCGTTTTAGAGTAGTAAAATATTAATGAAATCCTGATTTAATTGCCTATATGATGTGATGTGTTTCCACATGTATTTAAGGCAGATCATTATCGGTGCAAGCAAGGGTGAAACTAAATAAATCTGAAAAGGCCTGGTTAACCAACTCCGAGCCATCAAGTAACATCTTTTCAGGGTCTATTGTATGTCATTTAGTTCTTGGTCTGTCTTTTGGAAGCTGATTTGTTTGTTTCTAATAATTTATAGCTGTGTGCATCATATGATACAAAAACCGAGAGGTTTACCCTTCCATTATCTAAAAAAAAAAAAAAATCTTTTCAGGGTCTCTCAGCATCCACTTACTGCATGACGCAGACAAGTAAATGACACTATCAACTTATCTAGCTCCTGCAGAAGCAAGAGTTCGTTTCTTTGCCATGGAACTTGAGAAGACGAATAAACCGGGACAGCAAGACAGGCTTATGAGCGGACCCGGGCTGTGCAGATTGCTGTGCTCGAGTAGAAGTGCTACATATGCTAGACATATTTGGCTCGCCGAGTAGCCGTGCAGTTTCAATCTTGTTCAGTGTCGTGAAAAACGGAATAAGATCGTCGGACGGTTGAAGTACAGTCAAGTGATTAATCGAAATACGAACGATTAATCAGAATTATACGAATAATTTGACCGTACCGCTTATATACATATGTATGTGATGATAATATTAACCCTAAAGATATTTAAATACATAATATTGCCAGAATTACTAAACATATATATTACTAGTTTAGAGTAGAGAATTGCTAAGTCGTAGGTGATCCTGTAGCTCTTGCAAACTGCCCAAAAAAATATATCTTACTATTTCATTAAAGCTTCAAACAGTTTGTTCATCTAAGTTTTGTATATTAGGTAATAGATCAATAGCACCCATGACACGAAGCACATACATGGTTATCCCCGTGATCTAGTCCTTTTGAACTTCTTTTCCGGTTCTCATTCATGCAGCTTAAATTTTTGTATATAGAATAAAAAAGGCTATAGTAACGTTAAAAAATCTAAAAATATAAAAGGTACTTTTTCGTGAAAATGGTGTAAACATTTTCTAAATTGCTAGCCCGTGCGCTGCTCGGGTTGATTGGAATTATAAATGAGAGAGTTCTGGATTAGAATTTTCAGATGAAAGATCAGTGAACTGGTAGATTGGAAAGAAAGACAAAGTGCAGGATGGAATTGTCAGATCATGTAGATGTAGAAAACTGTGTAACCAGTAGTACAGATGCCGACTATGCAGAGAGAGGAACAATGAGACAAACAAGGAATATATTATTGCGCCGGCGGGATGCCACTGGATAGGGATGCCACTGGATAAGTATGGACCATAGCATATGAATTAACAGGATTTGACGGCCAATTAAACGGTAAACGGCTGATTAGTCGGTGTAATCAGCCGAGTATACATTCAAAGCCGTTAACTCGTCTCCGCATATGCTTACCGTGACGCTCGCGGCCGATTAATCGGCCGTTAAGAGCGTTTTTCACTACATTCTTGTTGCGCTACAACCTGAAAATCGATCCCAACCATGCATACTAGCTAGGCTAGCTTTGCAGTATTATTTTTACCTAGTGACTGACCCGACCTGTCATACTTTGCAAATAACCATGCATACACTGCAAAATTAAGTCTAGTATAGGCTCTAATTTCTACGAAATCGGCGGGCATCCGTTTAGACTTACAACTCTTCATGTATGTACGCATAAAAATGCGCCGCCTCTCCCTGAGCACTTGCTTAGACGATTTTTTTTTTAAAAAATATTTTTTTAAAAGATAATTAAAAAATAAATAGTCGTCTTAAAAAATTACAAAAATATATCTCTATCGCCAGTTGAACTGGTGACAGGAACCTATCGCCAGTTGAACTGGCCATAGGGATCCTCTCGTCCCCCTGTCGTCGATCCAGATACATCGCCGATTCAAATAGCGGCGAGAAGTCGCGCTAGTTCAATCTGGCGGCGATTTTACATCGCTATTTGAGCCGATTTACGTAAAGATCGATCCTATAAAACCATCTTGAAACCCTAAAATTCGGCACAAGGCTCACTTTTATTCAGAAAAAAGAGAAGGAGAAAATAGTAGAGAGGAGGAGAGAAGCTAGTGAAGCGCTGCCCGTCCGATTGCCTACCTCTCGGGTAATTTTTTTAACCGAATGGATTACATAGTTTTAGATGTACGGTTACATAGTGCAGTATGTTTTACATAATACTTTTCGGTGGGTAGTCTAGTTTTAGATATACAGTTAATCGTGGAAATGTTCTTTATGGTGTAGTGCGTCAAATATGTCTGACGGCGTTAATTTCAAAATTTACTGTGGTCAAGGGACTATTATTGAGGGTCCCGAGGGGATTGATTTGCGTTATTTCCAATCGGCGATCGTACCCTTACCAAGACCAGAGCTGAGTACATAGGGCGATGTGATGCGGTGGTTGTTCCACATATTCCAAGTGGACCGTAATGTGTATGATCTGAGATTGAGTTGCCTTGCCCCACGGGTAGGACATCCCACATATTGAGAGTTAGTGCAGCTGAAAGGAACAAATTTATGGCAGTCATATGTACGCATGGCGAGGGAGGGAGGGTGGAAATTGGTCCTTTTAGTCCAAACATATGCCAAACCCACTCCTCCACCCACGGCTAAACAAGAAGGGGGTGCTGAAGCCAAAGAAGAAGTCGGGGACTCCAGCCACAGTGCGGCGCACACAACGGCTGAAGCTCCCGGAGTTGCTGATGCTGTCGATGAAGACCCTACGGAAGTAGCTCTTACGGTCAGGTAAGTTAGTGATCTTGCTGACAAGAGTGAGGTGGTGGAAGCCGTAGTGCAAAGGATGGATCTCGAAGGCTGAGACTACATGGCATTGTCGGAAGATAAATGTTCCGATGACGAGGATGTTGTGGACCAGCAGGCGATTCTATCCGACTGGAACACATACCAGTTCGAGAACCTCATCGTCAATGAAGGCTCTTGTGTGCCGTAGGAGTACGACCAGAGTGAGGTCAGGTTAGGAGCTATGTACAAAAACAAGGAGGTCGTGCAGGACGTGGCCAAATTCTGGGCCTTGTCGGTGCAGCGCACATTAAAAATCGTCAAGTCTACCCCAAGATTCTACGACGTAAAGTGCGGCATAGAGGGATACCCTTGGTGAGTTCACGCATTTCAGCCTAAGTGGGACACCTAATGGAAGTGCTCTATAGTGGTCCCTCACACATGCGTCGTTTCTGAGTCAGTGCAATCCCACTAGAACTTGTTATCAGGCTTCATCACCAACCTCATGTACAGTGAGATCGTGGATAATCTAAATTTTGAGCCACGATCCATCATTCGGGTGATTGAGGCAAGGTTCCAGTACACAATCAGTTATGTCAAGGCTTGGAGGGCAAAACAGAAGGCATTGGAATCAAGGTGGGGTACGTTCAAGTATTCCTATCACAACCTCCCTAGGCAACTTTGAGTCATACAAAACAGGAATCCTGGCACCTATATCGACATTCAAGACGCCACGCACTCGAAGTGGGCCAATAAGAGGGTACTACAGTGAGCATTCTTCGCGTTTGGTCCACACATCAATGATTTCCGACACTGCCGTCCAATCTTGTGCGTAGATGGCACATTCTTGACTGGGAAGTACAAGGGCCAGATACTAATTGCAATAGCGATGGACGGGAACAATCAAGTTCTTCCCATGGCATTCGCTTTCGTTGAAAGTGAGAACACGGACAACTGGTTGTGGTTCCTAAAGAATTTTAGGATTTCTGTTGTACAAGGCCGTCCCAACGTATGCCTCATACATGATCGGCATGCAGGCCTGCTGCATGCAATAACCCAGCTGCAATAAGGAGAGAACGTACCACTTGCATGGCCAGATCTGCAGAGCAGGTGGTGCATGAGGCACTTGGGTGCAAACTTCTACAAGCGCCCATAACAAAGACTTGATGGACTGTTCAGCGGGCAACCGTAACCAACCGGCGGCGAAAGTTCAAGCACTCTGGAAGATTCTGGATGAGCGGACCAAGACGCATAGAAGGGAGGCAGCGAAAAGGGTCACCCCAAGCGCTGACCAGGCCCTCAAAGCATTGCCACAGCTACCAACAGATGCTTTGACAAGGAGGATAGGGGCGCAGGTGAAATGTTTCTCGGACTGGATTGAGCATAGGGCGCAGGTGAAATGTTTCTCAGACTGGATTGAGCATAAGCCTAAGGAGAAGTGGTCGCTGCTATATGACAGGGGTGGTGCTCGATATGGTGTCATGACAACTAATCTAGCCAAGGTGTACAACTGGGTCATACGTGGCGCAAGGTGCCTCCCTTTGGTTGGTATTGTGGAGGCAATTCTTCGCGGTACGACGAACTATTTTGTTGACAGAAGAAACAATGAGTCGCTTGCCATAGCAAATGACAGAATACTCTACTCCGCCATGGTCACCAAGTATATGGAGGAGAAGAGCAAGAAGGGTGAGATGCACCGGGCATTCAAGATGGGCACAAGGGAGCTTTGCTTCGAGATAATGTGCAGGGATAAAGGATGCCGCGGGACAAACCACGAGAGGGTCACCCACGAGTGCACGCTACGCTGTGGTATTTGCATATGCACTTGCAACAAGCCCCTTCTTCTGCATAGGCCCTGCTTCTATGTCATAGCCGCATGTTCGACGGTGGCGCACCATCCCGGTAAGTACCTCTCTGACTATTTTACCAAGGAGGCAGTGATGCAAACCTGGACTAAAGAGATGTATGGTTATGCTGTGATTGGCCATTTCACTGGCCATCCAACCTGGGAGCAACTAATCTGGGCCGCAGACATTGATAAGCTCAAGGGAAAGGTTGGCCGGCGACAAGTACGTCGTATCAGGAATGACATGGACGAAGTAGAAACCGGACGTCATACGAAGAAGTGCGCCATTTGTAAGGAGTCTGGGCACACCTTCAAGAAATGTCCCACGAGAAATCCTTAGGACGAAGGAGACATCAGCACTCCGGACGTCACCGCGGGGACCTCATCTGGTCCACATGGGGGACGTTGAGGTTGCGACCATGAGAAAGCACGGACAATAGTAATATGTTATTGCCAATGATCTGAATTATCATTTTGATTAAGTGTTATGACGTTTTGCTGAATTTTATGTAATATCAGTGTGATTTATCATAGTTTTGATATTAATGGCAAGTTCACATTTGTTTCCTTACATAATATGCAGTGCATATATATGAGCAAGTGTATGAATTCCCGGGCGCATCGCAATATCACTTACCTTCCTACTTATGAATCATTGATACCTCAATCTTCCTCATTAAATTCTTTAGAAATTCACCGTACTAGAACAACATACAATGATCACAAAATGTTATTGCGAGTCTAACATATTTTGTACCGTTCAAAAACTATGAAAATCAGAAGTAGGCAAATCAGATTAGGGTTTGAGGTACTTGTCGTCATTTCAACTAGCGACAGGTATCTGTCGCCAGTTCAAATAGCGATATGTACCTGTCGCCAGTTTATTTTTTTTAAAAAAATCTTGCTTAGACTTATCAGTGCAATTTAGATTACCTCGAGATAAAATAGGGTTTGAACTTGCAGTAACAATATGAGATTGAGATTTTGCTGATCTCCTTGGCCACGATGACCAGCTGGCTGTTGGGATACGATAGGCTACACTAACACATAATTCAAAATTCTACTGTGTAAACTAGAAAGTCATACAAGTAAGAGATCATAGATCATTACCACTACACGCGCAATGCAGCAGAAAAAGAGTTAGAGCAGCTCAGTCCAACGTTGCGGGCACCGATGTGGTGGAAGTAGTTGACCGTCCAACATCATTAGTTGTCGATCATCTCCTCCAGTAGCCTCTCGCGTTTCCTACGTATGTCGCGAATCATCCTCGACCATCGCAGCAACGCTTCTACGGTATCCACATGTCTATGGGTGGAACACCGTGCGCTGGTGTGCTCGCACTAGCACACACATCAGGGCCTTTGGGGAGGTGGTGGCTAGGGTTTCAGTGGGTAGTGCAACTCTCATCCCAAAAGCTCAACACCTCTCCTTATAAAGAACCCATAACGGATCCAATCCGAACCAGTTTGTTCCAACCCGTTAAATGTGTGACCCTGTAGGTTCATGCGTAATCGACCACGACCCGGAAACTCCTTTCCGGTCTGTAACATCCCAAATGTATAAATGTGTGTGTGTTTCAAATGTAAGAAAATGTGTAGAAATTAAAACTTTTCTCACATCTTGAAATTCTTGAACTCTTCTATAATTCTTGTCAAGAGTTGTGGAATTCAAAAACCTAAACCTCCTGTTGACTAAAGTCAACCCCTTAATCAACTTTGGCAAGAATCTAGTATTCAACCTTTGGAAATATTTTTTCTTGGTTCTAGGGATGATGTGGGACCCCTCTGGAAAATTTCATAATTTTTAGAAATTATTTGATAATTTTGGAGGTAAGTCAAACCCTAAAACAGCCTTGATGAATTTCTTGAGAAATATGTAGTGCATAAAAACCTCTGAAAATTTTATGTAAGGTTAATCCTGGAGTGAGGAAGCTCCAGTTAAAATTTTAGAATTTTTGGAGTTAGTTTGCTACCTCTAAAAATTCCTCCAAACTCAGCCTTCAAATTTAAACTCAAATCTGGCACTGTTCCCCCGGGTCCGAGCCACTTTCCAAGTGGGTCGAACCCAACCGCGTCCCAGCTCAACCAAGCTCCTCCCCCACGCGAGGTCGTGCTCCGTTGGATCAGAATCCAACAGCCACGACCTCCCCTCTCCTTTCGTCGCCGTTGGATCAAAATCCAACCGCCCCGACCTCTCACCTCTTTTCCGCGTCGTGCGCAACCGCCACGACCTCCTACCTCTGTTAAATTGTTGGTTGAAATCCAACCGCCACGACCTCCCTCTCCTTTAAATGCCGTTGGATCAAAATCCAACCGCCCGATTCTCACCTCTTTTCGCGTCGTGCGCAACCGCCATTTACCTCCTACCTCTGTTAAATCGCCGTTGGTTGAAATCCAACCGCCACGACCTCCCTCTCCTTTAAATGCCGCCGGATCAAAATCCAACCGCCCCGACCTCTCACCTCTTTTCCGCATTGTGCGCAACCGCCACGACCTCCTACCTCTGTTCGTCGCCGTTGGATTGAAATCCAACCGCCACGACCTCCCCTCTCCTTTCATCGCTGTTGGATCAAAATCCAACTGCCCCGACCTCTCACCTCTTTTCCGCGTCATGCGCAACTGCCACGACCTCCTACCTCTGTTCGTCACCGTTGGATTGAAATCCAACCGCCACGACCTCCTACCTCTGTTTGTCGCCGTTGGATTGAAATCCAACCGCCACGACCTCCCCTCTCCTTTCGTCGCCGTTGGATCAAAATCCAACTGCCATGACCTCCCCACCTCTGTTGTGCGCCGTTGGATCGAAATCCAACAGCCACGACCTCCAACCTCTGTTTGTAGCCGTTGGATTGAAATCCAACAGCCACGACCTCCCATCGCGTTGTGCGCAATGGCCACAACCTCCCCTCTTTGTTGTGCGCTATTGGATGCAAATCCAAGGGCCACGACCTCCTGTCTCCTTTCAGCGTGCGACCTCCCCTTTTCGTTTCGCAACCGCCCGATGTGAATCTAGCGGCTGCGACCTCCCCAATCGAGATCTACTGGTCACGACCTCCCCCCCTTTTTCTTATCGAACGGTCGAGGGCAGCACCTGTTCTTCTCCTTCCTCGGGCTCGCGCGCGTGCGCCATGGCAGAGGGAGAGCAGTGCCCTGTCACCTCCCAACCGCTCTTTTGCTGCCAGCATTAAATGCTGATCAGCCTTCCGCCCCAAAGTCGCGCTCAGACCTGCCCCCATCCCCTCCACGTCCGTGTTGAGCCATGGACCGAGTTGTGGGCCAAGCTCACCATGGAGCTTAACCCTAACTCATAGCCTCTGCTCCCCGGCTTTAAAAGGTCCTCTTGTTCCTCCTTGGCACTCTTTAAACACCACTTAAGTTTCTCCTCTGCTCTAATGAGCTCAAGCACCGTGAGCCCCCAACCGCCATTATTGCACCTTGGAGCTCTCGGTGAAGGCAGTGCCCCAGTGGCTTTCCTCTCCCTCTCTTTGCGTCAGCTTGTGCCTCTCACCTCACTGATCATTTCCCTTAACTCAATTTGGGTTTGTCTCCACAGGAGCGACTTGATTTTGAGTTTTGGATCCTTGCGGCTGTGAGCTCCCCCTTCTTCGTCAAGTCCGGTAAGGACCTCCCCCTTTCAATTCCTTGCTCTGGGAGCATCTCCTTGCTGTATTGAATCCATCTTGATGACCCGGTGCAGTTAATTATGCCCAGGTCCTCTTCTCCACGTTGTCCTCCTCGGCGCCGGCAAGGTCCTCCATCGCCGGAGCTGCTCAGTCCTCCTCTGTCCCTCCTCGACCTCCAGGTAACCTCCTGGTAGTCCCTTAAAGCTGGGCACTCGCTTGAATGAACCGCTGCGGAGCTCCTTTGCTGTTTGTCGCTTGGCCGTGCTTAGCACCGCCGTCCCTCTCCAGCTAGCCGCTGCTCTGGTCCACCACCGCAGGTGTGAGTGGTACCAGAGGGTGCGCATTGCTATTGTGCACCCGTACTTGGCATCCATTCGCACCGCCGTGGCCTGAGTCGCCGGTGGTGACCATTTCTTCGCCGTCGGTTTCGTTGTCGGACGGAGCCGACAATTGTAGCAGTCGTAGGGCCATCCATCTCCTGATCTACGGCTGGGATTCGTGCGGGCACTCGCGAGCGCGAGTTCTAAACGCAGCCGCGGTCGTTTCAATCTGGACCGTCGGATTTGATCTCGATGGTCTACGACCAGGGTTTTCCGCGCGCGCGTGTCGTCGCGTCGACCGGTCGTAAGTCGTTGGATCCAAGATCAACGGTCTACGACCAGGGTGTCCTCGCGCGCGTGCGTCCAGTCGTTGGGCCGTGCGATGCAAGATCATCGGTCCACCTTTTTCCACGTCGTTTCAATTTTGGGAAATTCCCGATAGATTTATTTGTAAACTGAAGCAGGTAATAAACTTCAAAATTGCATAACTATTTCATTTTAGCTCCATTTGAGTTGATTCAAATTTTGGTAGCTCTGGTTTGGAATCAGCTTTAATCTAAAAATGGTTGTAAGCTTAGTTTAGCTCCAGAAAATGGATTTGTAAATTGGTTTCAAAATTAGCTTTAAATGTAGCTCTAAAAATTGTAATTAACTTGTAAAATACATAAGTAATTCTCTATAGATCCTTTTTGAGTGAATCCAACTTTTTTGGCTTCCTTTATTAGTGTACTAATTGGTAGAATAGGATTTAGGCATGTCACTATTTTCAAAAGAATTTTTTGGTGCATTTTATTTGTGCTCTTTTGCATGACTTTGAAAATGATAAAACATGCATCATAGCTCCAAATGAGGTGAACTCAGTTGTGTTGTTCATCTCATGAGGTGCTTGATTTACCATAAAATCCCAAGTGCAACACCTCTTTGGAAAATTGTGCTAGGGAATTTAATTCGATGAACAAGAAGATTTCTATTTTCCAAATTTTCCAGTCGAAAGCAGATTTGTTTTGGCCATAACTTTTGCATTGAGAATCCAAATCAATTGGTTATTGTTGCTAAATTCTCTAAAAATCAGTTCTACCTTCTGTAAAAATTTCATTGCATTTGGAGAAAGTTTTCAGGAGTCTTTTCGTTTTTCTTCGTTCTTATCGGTTCTTTTAAGCTTTTTCGTTAGGTGCCGACGAGTGTGTTGATCACGAGAGTGTTCCCTCGCAATATCGAGCATATCCAACAAGGCAAGCGGTTTGATCATATCCATTAATCCCATTACTTTTAAAGTCTAATACTTTGTTTAACTTGTATGTATGCATGCTTACTTTGTGTTAAATTATCGATTAGTTGAGCCTATAGATGCATACTTTGTAGGTAAATGTTCATTCTCTACTACTAAGCCTAGGATTATCTTGCTGTGATTTAGAGTCCGACGGATGGACTCTTATCACTTAGTAGTTTGCGTTGATGATGCTTAGAAATGCTTAGATAACGGTAGAAATGGGCGGTTGGTGACATTATGTCGATCACCTTGATCACACAAAAATTATTATTCCATTATGTCCGGCACTTGTGCTTTGCTACTTTGTAAAGTAATAAAAATAAAAATGAAAACAAAATTGTTATTGACTTGGGCACAATGGATGTTGGTGTGATCTCATGGTGTGATGGAATGGTGCCTAGGTCCCTAAGGACCGAGTTACTTGGGCCACTAAACCGAGCAATATTATGCTAACCACACGAGGGTATTGGGAACCCTCTTAACTAAGTACATTGGGGTGTTAATTATGAGTCAAGTTGGTGGTGTTAAAAGAAAAATATTATTATTATATGAGGGAGCATCGTAATTCGCTTGAGCCGGTGATGTGTCCTTCTCTTTGTTGGGTTCTTGCTCTTAATTAGCATCATCCATTGGAAATGTCTCATAGGACTTAGCGTGCTTGCAAGACACCAAAGGAAGTGTGCTAAATAGCTTGGCGAAAAGCGATCAGGCGTGTGGGTACATTGGTACACCCCTACAGGGATAAAACTATTCGAATAGCCTCGTCCTAGGTTATGGACATGCTTGGCAAGGTCACTCAAGAACTAGACTCAACCATTTAATTAAAACTTGTTCGGTGGTATGAATTTGGTGATTCATGCTAGTGTTGTGGTGACTATTGGGTTAGTCACTTCTAGGTTGTTCTTGTTGTTGTTATTATTATTGTATCGTTGTTACTTCAACAATTAAAAATGCTTTGTCAAATTGCTTTCAATCTATTACAATATTGCAAATGAAAACTTGCTTTATGCTAAAATGAGCCTAAAGCCTTCCACTTAAATAAAGCTTGCATGTAGCATATGTATAGGTCCATTACCCTTACACGTCAGTCTTGCGAGTACATTTTTGTACTCATTTGCTTTGCTTAACTGTAATTGTTGCAGAGGAAGAAGTGGAGCCCCAAGGGCCCTACTTTTGTGAGATGTGCGGTGGTTGGGACGACTAGGTTGGTGGCTTGGTTGGTTGCCTTGTGGGCTAAAGGCAAACCATATGGCTCTCTTTTGGTTATCGCTATCTTATGGCTTTCGCTTCCGCCTTTGTTTTTCTCTTAGTTGTATTTAGCCGGTCGGCTCTTTTGTAATAACTCTCTCTATATTTTGTATGTCTTTTATTAATCTAGTTTGTGCTTGAGTTCTATGTTTGTATGGAATTGATGTATGATTTTGTAAAGGGGTGTGTATACTGCATTTCTGGGAAGTATACATATCTCGAAGACACGGGTTATCTTGTTTGTGATGCTAGGGTCAATGGATGACTAAGCATCACAAGCCGAATAAGCCGGGGTCCTCACACGGTCCAAAAGTCGGTAGTAGTTCCTAGTAGGTCATAGCGACTTCCAAATACACATAAAAATCAAATCGAACAAACCTTATGCAATATGATCTGCGATTAGGTTCTTATCACTTATGACTAGTTTGTAACTCCTTACGACTAGTTTGCATTTGGTCATGACCAATTCGCTTTTGGTCACGACCAGTTTGTGATCATGTACGACCAGCTCACAACTAGTCTGTATCCCCATACGACCATTTCATATCTAGTTGAACCAAACAACCTACTTGTGTATTCTCTTTTTGGCTCACGATATCTGATCGAACTCCAAGTAAGATATATGTTATCCATGGACTGTTCAATCTTTTCTCAATCTAGTGATGGATAATATTTTGTGTCACTTGTGGTACAGCCATGCACTTCGTTTATTCGAATAAATCGAGGGCTTTTATATATTTCTCATGTTATGTTAGGAGAGGCAAATCCCATATCTAACCAATCAAATCCCTCCAAATGTTTCATAGCATACTTGAAAGCTACCTAGTTACAGAATAGCATTTAGTAATCCTTACATATGTACTGTTAGATATAGGAAACCATGCTGATCTCAAGTCTAAGGATTATACATCATCATTGCTTGAGACCAACTGATGACACATGGAAACATAACAATCTCAATAGTGCCACAAAGTGCGTCAATACAACATCATGTTCTCTAACAAGTGCTTACATTGTTGATTCGATATCCCCCACATCTATGGCTGGTGAAACATGGTCATCAATCTATACATGTGTTAGTCTATAAGTCATTAGTCTCCCAACAAGTGACATCCGACCAGAATTCTTTTAGAATGAGATCATACAACGATTAAAGAGCTTCATCAACAAGTCACATCTTTGCTAATCTTTATAAATAATAATTCATCCAAGGAACATAAAAACATTTATTCTATAATTCATAAACATAGACATGATACAATCGTCTCCATGATTCCCTCTTAGGCATATCACCAACACCGACCATGTTGATGGAGCAATGCGACGGTGGTAGCCATGGTGGCGATAATAATGGCGGCTTGCCTGAGGACCAGATGTTTGAGATGCTCACCCGTGTAACAGCCTCAGCCCTAATAAACAGTAATAAGATGTTATTCATAGTATCACTGTTCATTTTGGCAAATTGGGCATTATGCTACAACCTAATTTCCCCCAATTTCTAACCCAAAAACACCAACTTGATCAAAGCTTCAGAAGAAAATACCACTCAATGCTGGTATTAGGACCGGGAAGTATTTTATTTAAAAGCCAGAAGAATTATTTTGGCCAAAAATAATTTTGTTAAATTTTTAGAAATTATTTCGAATTTGGGAAAAATATTTGTCTTTAAACAAAACCTATTCGGCCTAAATGAATTATTTATGTAATTCAAAAAGAGAAACAGTGGTTTCAAAATTTATTTGGGGAATATATCATCCCAGTAGTAATTCTGCAAAATTTCATGTTTTTACAAATTTAATTGCTATTTATTAAGCCCCGGTCAAACCTTTTGAAGTTTTGAATCAAAATCGGTCAAACTTGGCCACCCTACCTTATACCTTATGCATCAGAAGCGACCGAGCATACGGCTAGGTCCAACCCGTCTTAACGACCGCACCGATCACGGACGAGGCGCGAGCACAAACCCCGGTGCCGTCTTGCTGATTGATTTTTCGACTGACGGGCCAGATCTAATGGGCCGATCGGACCACTCCAATCCGCCCCTCCGATATTGACCGTAGGATCAAAAACGTGCGGCACGCGATCCTCAGGCTATGCCATCTTTAAGTGGAAGAAATAGAAAAGCGTGTGAGCCGTTGGATCCTCAACGTGTGGACCAGATCTAATGGGCCGTTCGGACCGGCCGAAGGTGCCAAGTGATATCCACCGTTGAAATTTGATCAGATGGACCACAGCCATTGGGCCGTTCGGACCATCTGGACCTCCCATCAATCTCAGCCGTTGGTTTTAGATCCAATGGTGATTTCCTTTATGGGTCGAAGCTCACCAACGCGCATCAGATCTTGGGTCGTTGAAGTATTATCGGACGGTCCTTATAGGTTGTGACGTTCGGACCACCCGGACCTCCCCTAAATCTTAGCTGTCCATTTGAGATCGCACGGCCCATATTGCTAGATACCGGTTCAGTGTTATTTGGCCACCTCATCACAGCCGCTTAGTTATAATCGGATGGTTGTTGTTCTTCGCAGATCGCTGTAAGTAATGCGTGGTGGTCGTGTCGCCTCTAGGGCCCGTTTGTCAGCGACATTTTCTCCTCTTTCCCTTGCTGTGCGCCGTCACCGACATCCTCGCTGGAGTGGTGGTAATGCACAGGAAAAATAAGAATATTCCCTTGATATTTATTCTTAGTTGCCACCTCATTAGCTCTGGAGAGTTCTCGGTTGCTCTAGGGTTTTTAATACTATATAAACCCTAGCTGTGGAGCTTCTGCCATTGTTGACCAAGAAGAACTCCACTAGTTGTCTTCCTTCCCAGTGAAGCTTTCTTGCTCTCACCCTTGTTCAACTTTAAGCATGCCTAAATCACATGTTAATGTGGATTTTGGGCATCTTTTGTAGGGTTGAACTTAGGGTTCCCTCTCTGTCAACTTGAGCCAGTGGAAAACCACCTTGGTGAAACCTCATCCTGGTGAGTTGGATTCCATTCTTTCCTTGTCAAGAACGTGTAGGGTAATCTCTAGAGCTTAAGTTCTACCATTTTTGTTTTGGTCAGACCAGTGTAAAGGACTTTGGATCTTTACTGTTTGACCTAGACCTTGACTTCATCTTCTCCAAACCTAGCCGGTAAGCTTAGATCTTGCCTTCTGATATCTTAAGCTCTCTAAGGTCATCTTTAGCTCACATGAATCACTCACATGTTCATGTGATGCTCCAAACTTGCTTTAACTAAAAAGTTGTATTTATAACTTTTCGGTCTTTCATATCGTTTTCAAAACTTAGGGTTTCTCTTACCAGTATACTAGCTTACTTAGGTCCTAGGTAAACCCTAGTATCATTAGTAGACCTCCTTTTAGTTATTAAGAGCACCAGATCATTTATTATTGCGACCCTCTCTCGTTAGTTATTGCTCATCGAACCGACAAAAGCTCACTCCTTCTTTTTCTTTTTGTAATCGGATAGTGGGGTTAGCATTGATGGGTTATGATATTAATTACCCCCCAGATAGCTCTAACTCCACTTTAAAACTCGGTCTTGTGTATTTTTCCAAGACAACCGAAAATGGTAAAAGGCTCCTTCTTTGTTTTTATTATAGGTCAAACCGACAACACCTACAGCAAGAGTCCAAATTCTTAAATTGCTATTAATAAGTATTAAATGACCAGTTAGGTCACAACACTAGTTTAAATACACTTAGCTCCAAAGACGAGATTTCATTTATATGATGTTAGCTAGGCAAGTAATTTAATTACAAGTCGCCTGTTCGATTTCAAAAACCTGAGACTATAGCTCAATCTAAACTCTAAACTGTAGTAGATAGTATTAGCAAGAGTTAGTTGTAGTTTATTATCCTTAATTAAATTAATGTACCTTAAGCATGTTGCTAATCATGCAATAAGCCATTGACCATGCATTCTTTTATGCATCTTTGTTCTCTGCTTTTCCTGTGTTCATTGGACTTTATTTTCTTTTGAATCTTGGTTCTTCGAAATTGTTGAGTCTATTGTTGAGCAAGAACTGAGCAAGAGGTTGTTTATTACTACCAAGGCAAGCTTCCTCTCTCGCACCATGTTGATCCCAAATTTGTGAACTGTAGATTTACAAAACACGGTGATATCTTGTTGCATGCAATTTTCTAAAATTATTTATGATATGTTTCTAGTTAGCTACAACCCAATCTTTGTGGCTTACCTTGAATTTAATCATACACTCGACTTAAGGTATTGTTTGTATTAAAATAATTAGGTTAGAACTTTGCTTAGCCATGCAGGTCCCTAGAGCGGTAGTGTTTGGCAAGCTTATCTTGTCAAACACAGGAACAACAAATGAATTTCATTCATTTTGATTCTTTGTTCAGTTTATTTAAATCTGAAATGACTCTAAGTCTTGTTAATAAACTGATTTCAAATCTGGACAAATGGATGCTAGTGATGGTGCCTTTGTGCACGAGAATGGGGAAATGTGGATGTCTTATGCGGGTTGATTAAGGACCGAACTCGACAAATTTAATTCAAGCCCCAACGCATTCTCCCACGCGGTGTATGGGCACTTGTTTGGTTAAATAACGGTTAATATTATTGAGTTGGAAGCAGAGAGTAAGGACATGTGTATTGATTTCATATGGCATAGATGCTTAAGTCTTCGGCCGTGTCGTATGCCATGTGAAGTTTATATCGATATCAGATGTTCTTAGAAGGGTGAGGGCGTAGATGTGTTCCATCGTATGTACGCACCTTGAGGCCCATCGCGGTCTAATATGTGCAGTTATGCACGAGTTTGCATTTAATTGATTGGGTCGGCATTCCTGGCACAACATGTGGGCCCCGGTTGAATAGATGCTATCAGTCGTTGTTTAAGTGGGATCAGTCGCACATGGGTATTCCAACTCAATAGTGTCAACTCGTTGAAAAATACCAAATCTTAGTCTACCCGGCCGGCATACCAAAGGCAGTGTGCTATTATTCCAGAGGCTTACGGGCTAACTAAGTCGTGTGGGTAAAGGTGTACACCCCTGCAGGGTTTTAAAACTATTCGAATAGCCGTGTCCACGGTTATAGACGACACTTGAATTGATGTCATCTGTATAGACTTTGCTCTAAAGTTGGTTTTGGGAATTATTTCGGCATGATGGTTATTGTGCACGGTTTGATAGTGAGCTGTGACTTATTATTGGTTACTGTTTATATTTTGCTCTCATTTACTTGTTGTTTTAGTCCAAATTGATTTATTAAAATTGCTTTGTCAAAACTTAGCAACTGAGGTTAAGATGTATCGCTTTACGCAAATTGAACCATTATAACCCATACATTGTTAACCTTATGCATGTAAAATTTCTATTCCTTTGTATAGGTCCTATCAAACACTTTCTTTTATTAGTTTGTGTAAGTCTTGCTGAGTACCTTTCGTACTCAGGGTTTATGACCTCTTGTTGCAGGTGAAGATGGCTATCTGTATGAGATGCCCGTTAGCGTTGATCAGGGTGACGCTAACGAGTAAAGCTAGTTCTAGTCTCCATGCAATAGCCTGCGGGATTGGGGCCATTGGTGGTTTTGTTGTTTATTTTGCTTCCGTTGTTGATCTTTTGTGATGACCAAAGTCATCTGTTACTGTAGCAAAAATCGGTTACTGTGGCAACCGAACCAAGATGTAACCTATAATGTATAATTATGTGAATGTATGACTTGTATGTGGATAATGCAATGTTGTTTAAGGATATATGCGCAATAGTCAATAATCCTGGGAACTATTGCATGACATATATCCGGGAACCTGAATATTGGAATTGTTACTTGTTATTATTATACTTCTAGTATGATCCTTAATGAGGGAATTACACTGTTCCTTAATTAAGAATTATGCTACCAGTATAATTTTAATTCGGCACATTCCAATATTTGAGGGTCTTACAACCCGTGTCTCCTTCAACGACCTCGTCACATGTAGGCAGGTGTCCACTCGACGGCGGTGGCTCATGTGCCCGCCGAGGTTCACGTCGCTCCACTGTCGTCGCGCCGACGTTGTCTCGGGCTACTTCGTCCATACGATGAGGCGCAACCGCTACTCCGCCACCTTTGTCTCCATGCAATCCCCCCGTGCTACCCATCTCCCTCTACTTTTTGCCATCGAAGCACGATCCACTGTCTACTATGTAGTGTGTTGATACCTGTTTGGGTTGGGCTTTTGCTTAGTCCCTCCGCTGAGAGATATAAGGTATATTTTGACTTTGCACAAGGATCAAGGAGGTGTTACGAACCGGTCGTGAAGTGCACTGGTGTATCATGTGTAGTGTTTATTTTACTGGTAAGTTTTTTTAGGGGGGCGGTAAGGCTGGTTTGGCCAAAAATTTGAAAATTTTGGCCGAAATTTTCAATTTTTTTGAATTTTCAGATTTAAAATATAAAAAAACAAATTCGATTTTTTGGAACAAATTCAAGCAAACCGATTTTTTTGAACCCAGTTTGAATTCCTACGGGGGCTGATAGAAACGAAAATCGGCAATTATCGGCCAATATTTTGAACCTAATCATATGCATAAACCGTGAAACCTAAGGTGAACTAAGGCTTATAGATACATTCATCCTATTCCTACCCCCTTTCGCCCATTGGGATGATAGTCTTTGTAGAGATGTTTTAGGGGGGACCGTAAATTAGGAATTTTGGACACTACTGGCCCCCTTAGACCACCGAAATTCCTAAACTAGCCCCCTAGCCCCAAAATTCCAATTTTGGCCCCTCCTCCTGCTTGCTGTGGCCGCGTACCGCATCAAGGCTCCTGTTGCACCCCCACCGCAACACGTAGTTACTGCCAACACGCACAGTAGCAACAACATACTACAGCCCCCCACAGCAGCAGCAAGCCTCGCCCGACATGCGCCGCTAGTGCGCCTCGGCCCGCACGCACGCCCAGCTACTGCTCACCACGCACCGCTCCTGCGCTCCGACCCCTTGTGTGCGCCTGGCCCGTGGTCTGGCTGGCCCATGTGCATTCTAGTATCAGCTGGGCATCCCCCCCCGGCGCATCCATAAAACAAGTCAAACGTGAACGCAAGCGCTATTTTAAGTTACGAAGCAGAACGGAATAGAGCCAGAGAGGAAGAGAAGGGAGAAGCCAACCAGAGAGCAGTTGAAGTTCGCTCAGTTACGAAAGTTGTGCATCGTCTTGTGAGCACCTAGAAAAGGTAAGCCCGACATGCGCCGCTAGTGCGCCTCGGCCCGCACGCACGCCCAGCTACTGCTCACCACGCACCGCTCCTGCGCTCCGACCCCTTGTGTGCGCCTGGCCCGTGGTTTGGCTGGCCCATGTGCATTCTAGTATCAGCTGGGCATCCCCCCCCCCCGGCGCATCCATAAAACAAGTCAAACGTGAACGCAAGCGCTATTTTAAGTTACGAAGCAGAACGGAATAGAGCCAGAGAGGAAGAGAAGGGAGAAGCCAACCAGAGAGCAGTTGAAGTTCACTCAGTTGCGAAAGTTGTGCATCGTCTTGTGAGCACCTAGAAAAGGTAATTGTCATTCGCATGCGGCTATAGTTTTAGCAATGTGATTAGCATGTAATTAGATGAATGGTAGCTTCTTATTGTAGCAACTGAGTAGTTAGAGCTGTGTAGTCAGTGTATTTTTACTTAGTGTTCGGACATAAAATTAGAAGACTTAGTGTGATTAGCACGTAATTAGAAGACTTAGTAGTTAGCAATATGATTAGCACATAATTAGTTGACTTAGCAGACTTATTGATGTTAGTGTGGTAAATTTTTACACTCAGTTCGGGCAATTACATGCATGATGTATGTGATGTGCTTGGACGTAAAATTACACAATATTTGCATAGTGTCAGAAACTTGACCATAAAATATCAAAATATTTCGAGGTCGTTTAACGTAATAGAAATAGAATTGAAATTATGGAGTATGAGAAGATGGTGTAAAGTGGGCATGGAAAAATTTATGGAAGAATTCATTTGAAAAAAAAACCTAGAAATGTATTTATATGAATGGAAATAAAGTTTTTTGAACAATTTGGAATATTTAGTCAAAACGATTTAAATGAAAACAATGCATAGTACACATAACAGTAGATTCCCTAGATTTTTTGAGAAAAATGTAGAGTACATTAAATTATGAAGAAATTACACAATGCTCTGCAGAGTGTTAGGAACTTGAACATAAAATTTAAAAATATTCCGAGGTGGTTTGACGTGTAATTCAAATGTGCATGAGACACAAAAGAAATAGTTCTGAAAACATGGAGTATGAAAAGATGGTGTAAAGTGGGCATGACAAAATTTGTAGAAGAATTCATTTGGAAAATGCACAAATATCCTACCGGTTAAATGGTGGGAGTTTTCGGGCGCAGCCAGCTAGGCCACGTCGCCCAGATTTTTTGGTGCGTCGGATTCAGCGTGTCCTTGCGTCTCAGCCGTCTGATGCTTTCTCCGTTTTCCTTGTCTGCGATGCCGCCCCACGCCTCCGGATCCCCATCTTCCTCCCGGCCTTGCCCGCCTGCCTCCTCCGACGACAAGGCGCGCCCGCTCTGCCCCCCCTCCTTTGGCCCTTGCCCCCCCGCCGCTCCTCCTCCTCCTCACCTCGCGTCGCCTCACCTCCTCCCTCCCCCAGCACCTCCGCCTCTGCCCTCCTCCTCCGCCCTCCTCCCTCCCCCGGTCTTCCTCCCGATCACGCCGCCTGCCCGCCTCCCTCCTTCCACCTTGGCCCGCCCGCTCCTTCCCCTTCTCCCCCGCCGCCCGCCTGCTCCCGCTCCTCTGCCCTCCTCCTCCTCCTCCCCGGCACCTTCCTCTTCCCTCCTCCCAGACTCTCTCCTCCCTGACACCCTCCTCTTCTCTCCACCCGGACTCCCTCCTCCACTTCCTCTCTCCCTGGCCAAATCTACCACCTCGCGCCTCCCCTCCTCCCTCCCCTGGCACCTCCGCCTCTGCCCTCCTCCTCCTCCCACCCTCGGCACCCCCGCCTCCCCCGGCCTACGCCATCATCCCCTTCACCTTCCCCCACGCCCCCGTGGCCACTCTCCGCTCTGGGTCACTTCCTCTCGCCTCTGTATCCTTCTCCGCACTGAACCTCCGCATGCACCAGTGCGACATAGAGGTGGCGTCCTCGCTTGCCTCGCGATGCGGGAGCGTGGGGCTACTGCGCTTGCGGGGCCACGAGGCGGTGGCGGCGGCTGCTTCTAGCCTTTGTGCGCGCTGCCTCCGTGAGGTGGTGGCCGATGGCTGCCGCGGGCCCACGGATGCCATGCTCGCCATTCTCGCCGCGCGACATGAGGCCCTCGAGAACCTCCAGATTGGGTCCGACCCCCTTGACCGCGTCTCCAGCGACGCCGACCGCCACGTCACGTCATCACCACCGACTACATGGTATCGTCCATGCCTTGCTTTCAATTGCTGTGCTCCGTTGGTTTGTGGTTGGATGCGAGATGGGTTTGGTTTGGATCTACAGATTAGTTAGTTGGTTTATGAGTTATGAGGCTAGAGAGTGTGCTTTGACTGACTTGTTACGGTGTGTTGATCTCAGATGCGAGCTTCATGCCCGCTTTTTATGTTGATTGTCGTAATTAGATCTGTGATTTTGGATATTAGTGTATTGATCAAATAATCATTGATCTGTTAATTTAGATGGATTGCAGATGGGCTTTCGTTGTGCTTGGTGATAGTTGTGAAAAGAGGTCTTAATCTTTGTATCTAGCTACAATATCATGCACTCGCCACGTCCTTTGGTCGTGCACGGGTATGCAACTTCGCCTTTAGGATTCATACCACCGCATTTCAATTGTACTACATTACATTGGTATTGAGCTTTGTTTGTCATACCATACCCCTTTCAAAGATTAGTTTTTTTTCTTCAGTTTTGGTCTGATTTGGGAGTGCATCTGGTTAAATGTTTGATAGGTGTTGGTTGGCCTTAACAATGTTGGTACAAATACGCATGCGGTACTAATAATTACTACAGATCTGAAGGCGGAATCGTGGAAATTTCCTTCTGATCGATATCCACTTCATACGTGAATATTTCAATTACACTTGATTTTTGGATCAGCAATTGCGTACACATTCAACTTGGAAGTCCCTCAATGCTAAGCCTTGATATTCCATGTCAGTAGTTATGTTTGTATTGGACGTGGAGGTGCCCGATAAAACTCATGTATGTGTGTCTTTATCGCATGTAGCTTGTCTTATTTAAAATAATTTCTTAAAAGAATCACTTTCGATCTGAAGGGATAGATGATTGATTACTACCGAAGCAATGATATTTATTGCATAAACACGATAACATGGTAGAGTCGGTATATTGTCGTATATTCAAATCATTCAAGGAAACTTTGAGATTTATGAACATTTAAACACTATTTCGTTTCTGTACATGCTCATTGTCAAGACTGTCCGTAAAGGCACAATAGAGTTTCTCTTCATAAGTTTGAGTTGAGCATGTCAGTCCCCTTCTTTGTAATCTTGAGTTTGATTGATCTTTAGTTTCATGAGTTTTCCATTGCAGCATTGTCAGTGGAGTTTACCAAATCTCATATAGTTGCTTCAATACCTAAAACTTTCTTTTGTATATGGTATGCTTCAAAGAAGCATTGCGTAGCAAACAATGTTCTGGGAGTAGCATTCTGCATTCAGGTATGTTTCATCCTGAAATATTTATGACCCATCTCTTCTTTAAACTCCTTGTCCTAAAACCCTCTAAAAATAACATATTCACTTAAAATGGAGAAGAAGCACTTGTGACCATAATTCGTTTCTTTTGACAGGTTTCCATGCTTTTGTATTGCAGGGAATTGAAATGCTATCTTTAGGATCATTCAAAACTGGTGCTATTCACTTGCTACATACATGCTCAATGTATACTGAAATGAAACATTCCCTGAACCTTCTAAAATTTCCTATTGCTAGGCTTGATGCAATCATTCTTCATAGTTGTCATTCCTTTCCCCTTCTCTATTTTTGTGACTTCTTGCAAGGTTGAGCATGACATATATTTAGATGGATTTCCCATTAGAGGGTACTTCCCGTCGTTGTTAGGATAATTAGACAAATTACAGTAGCATTTTTTGGATACACCTTATAATATATATAATTTGTTACATACTTTTGGCCTCATTTGTTGTTATATTATCTAGAAGTTATTGTTTTGAATTAGGTACTGCTTCTTTCATTGTAGTATCATTTGAATCTTTAGTTTTGCAAATAATCATTTATAACCGAATCTTAACACTATTATTTGGCTTCGTCGATTCAGTTTCTTTTGTAATAAAAAAGGGACTGGAGATCTTTGTTGGTTCTTGGCTCTAAAATTTATCTCCGTTTCTTTCGTTGTTGTATCATTTGTACCTTTAGTTTTGCAAATAATCATTTATAACCGAATCTTAACACTATTATTTGTCTTCGTTGATTCAGTTTCTTTTGTAATAAAAAAGGGACTGGAGATCCTTGTTGGTTCTTGGCTCTAAAATTTATCTCCGTTGACTTAGCTAATGACCTAGAAATATCCAGTAAGGTTTCTTCCATTAGGTACACCCTTTAGCCTATGATTGAAGTGTTATTTGCAAGTGCATTTCGTGTTTACTTCTATATATGAAACATGGCCAGGTTGGCAAGTTCTCTATTAACCACATCTTTTCTTGTTATTTGATGTTTTGGCCATTTTTCTCTGGTAGAGGAAATTCCAGTGAGGCACAATCAGTTATACAAAACTGAACTTTTCGTATTATTTGATGTTTGGGCCATTAATAATTACAACAACTGTATAATTGGAACATTTTACCGTGGAATCCTACTATACCATTAACACCATCGAGAATCATCTCAGTTATTGTGCATTGAGGACTAGAAGTTTATTTCTGGGGTTAAATACATTGTTTCTTCTATTTTTGCGGTAACTTAGCAGTTTCAAATTCTGTCGGTGGAGTTTTCCATTGCAGCATTGTCGGTGGAGTTTACCAAATCTCAGATTGTTGCTTCAATACCTAGAACTTTATTTTGTATATGGTATGCTTCAAAGAAGCATTGGCTAGCAAACAATGTTCTGGGTGTAGCATTCTGCATTCAGGTATGTTTCATCCTGAAATATTTATGACCTATCTCTTCTTTAAACTCCTTGTCCTAAAACCCTCTAAAAATAGCATGTTCACTTAAAATGGAGAAGAAGCACCTGCGACCATAAACAGGTTTCCATGCTTTTGTATTGCAGGGAATTGAAATGTTATCTTTAGAATCATTCAAAACCGGTGCTTTTCCCTTGCTACATACATGCTCAATGTATACTGAAATGAAACATTCCCTGAAACTTCTAAAATTTCCTATTGCTAGGCTTGATGCAATCATTCTTCATAGTTGTCATTCCTTTCCCCTTCTCTATTGTTGCGACTTCTTGCATGGTTGAGCATGACATATATTTAGATGGGCTTCCCATTAGAGGGTACTTCCTGTCATTGTTAAGATGGTCAACATATTCTGTAGCATTTTTTTGGGTACCTGCTTATAATATATATAATTTGTTACATACTTTTGGCCTCATTTGTTGTAATATTATCTAGAAGTTTATTATTTGGAATCAGGTACTGCTTCTTTCATTGTAATATCATTTGTATCTTTAGTTTTGCAAATAACCATTCATAACTGAATCTTAACACTATTGTTTGTCTTCATTGATTCAGTTTCTTTTGTAATAAAAAAGGAACTGGAGATCCTTGTTAGTTCTTGGCTCTAAAATTTATCTCCATTGACTTAGCTAATGACCCAGAAATATCCAGTAAGGTTTCTTCCATTAGGTACACCCTTTAGCCTATGATTGAAGTGTTATTTACAAGTGCATTTCGTGTTTACTTCTATATATGAAACATGGCCTGGTTGGCAAGCTCTCTATTAACCACATCTTTTCTTGTTATTTGATGTTTTGGCCATTTTTCTCTGCTAGATGAAATTCCAATGAAGCACAAACAGTTATACAAAACTGAACTGTTCGTATTATTTGATGTTTTGGACATTAATAATTACAACAACTGTATAATTGGAACATTTTACCGTGGAATCCTACTATACCATTAACACCATCGAGAATCATCTCAGTTATTGTGCACTGAGGATTGGAAGTTGATCAATAGTTCATCTTCTGGGGTTAAATACATTGTTTCTTCTATTTTTGCAGTAACTCAATAGTTTCAAATTCTGTCCATGTAAATGTTACTGTCTCATGCTGTCTTGCAATACATCTAATGAGTTATCTGCCTTTTCAAAAATTCGGGTGACTATTCCCAGAATTCACTTAACTCATAAACTATCCATGCTCTGTTACTCGGTATCAAATAGATGTTGAGATACCATATCCATGACAGCCAACCTCCAAAAAAACTTCATATGCATTTTAATCAAATAGGATGTTAGTTATGTAAGCTGATCTTACTTGAAATCTATTCAGTTTGAGGCCAAGAATTGTCAAAAGATTTTACAGAGAAAGTTATAAAACTTTCCACTACGTACGAGATATTTATGCACTTTATGCTGACATTTGCTGTTGCATGGTGCCACTGCCACAGGACCGTCCTTCAACGAAGGTGCAAGGTCCTTCCGACGGTGATTCTCAGCTTAACTATCTTTTTGGTGGCAGCGAGGATGGCAATTGATGCCCATCCGACGTTGAATTCACCATGAGCTTGGTTGAAAGGGTCCTGCTCTAGAAAAAAACATTTATTCCCATGAGTGATTATCGAAAGGACATGCTTATGGTATGTTACAGAGATTGCTTGTATGTGTGCATGCATGTGTCGTGTGTTCATGTATGTGTGTGTCGGTATGCTCATCAACAGCTACTTGTGCTAAGAGTTGACTTTTATCCCTACTCTCCGTTGTTGTCAATGAGTAGATGGAATTATGGTCTTTATCATGTACACAGTCCTTCCTCTCTTTCAGTCTCTCTCACTAATTTGCTCAGTAAATGAGCAAAGTGTGTTCATTGTGTTGTTACCTCGGCGCGCAGATGTGCGCTTCGGGCTACTAGTATTTATATAACTAGATGGTACGAGCATTGCATATAAGTGGTTTCATATGCACCTGTGTTAGGTACTTCATAGCGAAGATTCAAAATCTGTTCGTGTTCCATAGGAACGCTCTCATACACGACAGACCGTACGGGGCGGGCCTATCAAATTGTGACCGGACCATGATCCAGGCGCCGAGTCTGAAGGACATGAGCCTCTCGGAGCTAAGGCGGTGTGTGCGTTCCGCATTCGATCGCGCCACTAAAAGTAAGAAGCTGCGCATCGAGGCGTTGTATGCCTCGGTGGTGGGTGGTGCAGGGGAGACCGTTTGGCAACTTATAAAGGTGACAAGTGACGCTTCATAGGCCAATTACATGGAGGTTATTTGCAACCCTACTGATACGATATATGTGCGGCCGATGGTCTATGTTCAGTTCGTGGAGAGCACGGGGACATCCAGCGTGGGTGGTTCTGGTGAAGCTACTAGTGCAGAGGAGCCTGCGTTGGTCTCCGGTGTTGGAGGAGACACGTGCGAGGAAGTAGGTGATGGAGACCTGAGGAGGCGTGCTGACAATTTCGAGCCCAACGAAGGGGTGGAGAGATGGTGGGCAGCCCGTATTGATTGCCACGAGTACCTGGCCAACTAGGTGGAAGAGGTGGAAAGCGAGGAGGAGGAGGATGTGGAAACAACTAGTTCCAAAGACGAGGAAGACGGAGAAGCTGCTACGGGAGGTGCAATTGGTGGTGTTGTGACCACCGACATTGCTTACACCTCAAGATTGGACGACATCGCTGGTTCTGCCACAGCCGGAGGGGCTGAGTGGGGGTTCAATAAAGACACCCTGCTCCTAGGGCAGCGCTTCCCTAACAAGAGCGCCACCCAGCATGCTATTGCTAGATACGCCATTAACATTGGCCGAACGTATCGGGTCCAGAGGTCCAACCCCGATACCTACATTGTTAGGTGTGTTGATGAATCCTGTGCTGGTAAGGTCCTCACACAACGGTTCACGACCGCTACCACGGGCTTCAGGATAACGGTGCTGAAGGACCACACATGCGAGCTAGCTGAGCCGCTTCATAGGCATCGCAACATGACGTCCTCGTATGTTGCCAGCCTAATAAGCCACCTCGTCGCTGGATACGTTTCCATTTCGCCAAAGTTTCTACTGGCGGATGTTGCCAATATGGTGGGGGTTCCAGGTCAGCTACAAGAAGGCATGGTGGGCGAATTGAAGGTCGTGGAGTGAATGTTCGGCACATTTAAAGAGGCTTACAACCTAGTCCCAAAAATGCTGTATCAAATCGTAGAATTAAATCCCGGGACATATATAAACAAGCTTGACTGGGTGCATCCGACGGAGGGGCCCAATTGTTTTGTTCTTGATAGGGTCTTCTGGACCTTTTGTCAGGCGACCGAAGGGTGAGCATTGTCGTCCCATGTTGACGATGGACGACACCTTCCTATGTGGGAAGTACAAGGGTACCATCCTCACCGCGGTTGAAGCCGATGCGAATGACCAGTTACTCCCCGTGGCCTTCGCAATTGTTGAGAGCGAGAATACCGATAGCTGGTTGTGGTTCCTGTGCAATGTGAAGCAAGCGGTGGTCCAAGACCGCCTAGATGTGTGTGTTATCTCGGACCGCAATGCTGGGTTACTGTCCGCATTGAGCATGACACAAAAAGGGACGCAGCCACCGTTCTAGTGGAACGATGACAGGAGCCATTGGTGCATGAGGCATCTCGAGGTGAACTTCCACACAAGGTTTCAGAGCACAGACCTAATGAAGATGTTCAAGAAGCTGTGCATGCAAAACCAAAGGCGGAAGTTCGATGTGGTGTGGAGACAGCACGACGAGGAGACTGAGAAGCATTTAAGGAACTCGGAGGACGCCGAGGCAGGGGCAGCAGCAGGAGGGTCTATGAGAGTTGAGGAGTTCACATAGTGGGTTAACTCGCACACACCCGACTTAGAGAAATGGTCCCTACTGCACGACACCAACAGTGAAAGGTACGGAATCATGACGACCAACATGTCCGAGGTGTACAACAGTGTCCTCAAGGGTGTGCAATCCCTACCGATCACTGCGATCGTGGAGGAGAGCTAGAACTGTACCGTTGGGTACTTTGTTAATAGAGCCATGATGGCCAAGAAGCATCTGGAGGATGGCAAGCAATTCTCAGAAGTAATGCACACGCACATGGAGAAGACGATCAACAAGTATCGTTCGCACATTGCTCGCACCATGGATGGTGTCAGGCAGAAGTTCGAGATCCGGCTTAGGGAGAAGTATGTCATGGGCCACGCTAGAGGGGATCAGAAGAAGGTCTGCACGATTGGTGACAAAGTGTCCTACACCTGCAACAAGCCGCGGCTTCTCCACAAACCATACTCCTATGTGTACACGGTGTGCGTGGCATGGCGCCAGGCCTAAAAGCGTTACATCTCTGAGTACTACGATATCCACCACCTGTATGGCACTTGGAGTGCCGAGTTCCATTCGTACGGCCTGGACATGCACTACAGGGACCTCTGGCCGGGGTAAGTGAAGTGGGTGTCGAACGACGCACTAAAGCAGCCCGACCATAGAAGATGCCAGTCACGACGCATCCGAAATGACATGGACAATAGCCAGTGCGGGCAACAGGTTCGCCGCCCCAAATGCAGACTGTGCAAGACGGTTGGGCACTCCATCAGCCGCTGCCCGAACAGACCTAGCACAAGCAGCGCACCATAGTGACCAAGATATAATTACCCTGTCGTGATGTTGCATGCTTATTTTAATGCCTTGTATGAGTTCTATTGTTGTATAAGTTGCATTGTGTATGACCGTTATGTTATGTTGTCTGGGTCATATGTTGACGCGTTATGGTCATATCTACTGTTATGTTGTACGGGTATGCGTATAGTGTTATTCACAACCCTACTTTGTTTACGTTTTAATTACATTCGAGAATGGTACGCACGATTTGATCTCTTGTCATATGTTTCGCTTTGTTTTTGTGTGCCTTACATCTTTTTTTTTGCGGACTAACATGTTGTTTCACTCTCAGCAGGAGATGGCGCAGCCTCTAGTTGACGCCGCGTATGAGCTGCTTGACACACGCTGGGATGGGCGACACCGATGCCTGGCATGGTCGTCCGGCGTCGACCCTCCGAGCTTGGTGCTGAGCTGCCCTAGAAAGCGCTAGCCTCTAGATGAGCGGTATGTCCCAAGACTGCGGGACACCGGTCTCCTTCCCATTACTGGCATGTTGGACCTACCGCACGCGTTCCATTTTGATGCGGCACTCCTATATGCGCTCGTGGACCGTTAGAGATCGGAGACTCACACCTTCCACTTCCGATGGGGGGAGATGACCGTAACTCTGGAGGACGTAGCTATGCTTATAGGTCTGTCACTCTGCGGTCTTCCAGTAGTGCCATCTCCCAGGCGAGTAGACTAGAAGGTGTGTATGGCTGACAGATTCAGTCACCTGATCCCTGAGAACATATCAGGTGTGCCACATTCCTGGCTACGGGAGTATATGACCTGCCCCATGCATAAGACTGAGGAGGCAGTGAGGACACACTTCCTCACATACATTTTATTCCTGTTCGGATGGATCTTGTTTCCTATGACCCAGGGAGACTACGTGTACCCTAGCTACATCCATCTCGTAGAGTCTTTGGTGGACACCTGGCCCGACGAGGTGCCACAGTATAGTTAGGGCTCTGTAGTGCCTTGCGACACTTACCGAGGGTTGTGCGATGCCTCTCAGCGCAGTACGAGTGGTGAGCTAGGCCTCACGGTATGCTACATCCTCCTGCAGTTATGGTCGTGGGAGCACTTACCAGTTGGCCGGCCGTATTTCCGGAGCACCGTGCACCCTTTCGAGTTGAGAGCTGAGCTTTACAGTCATGATGGAGGCGATGACCCCGTTGACGGGCCTACAATGGGTACGCGTTGGACACGTGTTACGCTAGGGTGAGTCAGGGAGAGACCAAGGTGTGCGTACCCTGAGTTCTATAACCTATTCGAGACTCTACACGAGGAAGAGGTCATATGGTGGCCATGGACTGCACAGTTCTTTGCAGACATGGCCTCCTACGCATTGTACTCGCAGTGCACTCAGGACAAGACACACTGATTGACGGCCTGCCACCTGGTCTTCTCCCACATGGTCAAGCCGTACAACCCACAGCAGTTTGGCCTTTACCAGTAGGTGCCACCGACGCCGGGACAACCTCTTGCAGCGAAGGTCCATGGGTATGTCATTTTTCGGTATCATCGCTCTACCTATTAGCCGCATGTCTGACTTCGATTTTCTAACATCCGAATTCAATTGCAGGCAACGGAGGAAAGGCCGAAGGAGCAATGACTGGAGGCAGACACAGCAGCCGTGGACGGCGCTATGGGGCGAGAAGGCAGCGACGGATGTGGTGCACGAGTTATGAGACTACGACATTGAGACGTATGATGCATACTTGTGGTGGTACATTTCATGCACCAGATGCAGGCTTACTGGCCAGCGCCACAACGTCCAGTGGAGGTTGTGCACGATGTCGTTGTACGCGTAGGTCCTGACCGTCACCGAGCGGCATGCCACGATGAGACGGTAAAACATTATTTGTAGAATTTTCATCCGGCAACACGTTTCTAATTTAGTCTCAGTTTTCTTGTAGTACTATTGCCTTGCTCGTATCTAGGGCAAGGTTGCTGACCTTCTACGCCGGGGGAACACCAACACCTTTGATCGCGTCCTAGTCCGCTGCTGGTCTGCCCAGACATCCTGCTACGAAAAGATGGGTTAACACGAAACCCAAGGACTAGAAGTTGAAGAAAGCGAAAAAGGAATGCCAACGACTAGGGGAATGGATCATCACCCTAACCGAAAGCTAACAAAATAGATAGTACAGATCCCTACCGAGTTAATAATAGATTAGATGATAATAAATGTAAACTAATGAAACAAGCAGAATAAAAGAAGTTATAGGGAGCATAATAAAGGAGAAGCAAAAACAGCAAGGAAATGTACTTTAAAAGCTTCCAAAATGACTCCAAAACAGCCAGGAAAACATAAGATTAAAGGCCCACTTCCCAACACAACTAACTTGTATTAAATGAACGAGTAATTGGTTGAGAAGATAAAATTTCAGCACACTACTCCAATTTCAAACACTTCTATAAAGCAAGGTAAAACCAAGAGAATAGGTGTTAGATACTCAGCTAACTAGTATCACATCTTACTCTTTCATTCCCACAAGTTTTAGTTGATTAACCTCTCATTTTGTACCCTATTTAGAACCTTTGAGCTTGCTGTCCGGAAATTGACGCTTGCTGTCCAGATTTTGCATCCAAGCTTCCAGTCGAAATTGGCCATTCCAGAAGCTTCAAAACCTTGTAAATGGCAGCTAACACTTCAAGTTGCCAAACTCATTGATTCCCAAAACCAGTGTTATCGTTTAATTGAGTTTATCTTTTGAGAGGAGGAGAGAAAAACAACTTTTTAAAACTCAAATTAGAACAAGATGAGAGAAGACAGCTAAGATAGGTAAGGAGGAAAAGTAGAGACTTTACTTAAGCTTTCATAAACCATTTGATATTTTGAAATTAAGTTTTCCAAAACATCCTAAGAACGACCAAGCTTGGGTTACTACGGTCAGTATAGCTCTGATACCAACTTTGTGAGGACCCCGGTTTATTAGGCTTGTAATACTTAGTCATCCATTGACCCTAGCATTACAAACGAAATAACCCGTGTCTTCGAGATATGTATACTTCCCAGAAATGCAGTATACACACCCCTTTACAAAATCATGCATCAAGTTCATACAAGACATAGAACCAAGCACGAACTAGAATAAAAGACATACATAATATAGAGAGAGTTATTACAAAAGGAGAGACCAACCGGCCAAGATAACACATACGAAACTAAATAAACAGCTGAAGCAAATGTGCCATAAGATGGCCATAAACAAAAGCCAATTAGTGTGCCTTTACCCATAAGGCAACCAACCGGACCGCCAAGCTAGTCGTCAAACCCGAAGCACATCCCACAAGAGTGAAGCCCTTGGGGCTCACCAGCTTTCTCTGCAACAAAGTTATTAAGCAAAGCAAATGAGTACAAAAATGTACTCGCAAGACTGACGTGTAGTATAACAGAACTATAGTTTAACTACATGCAAGCTTTATTTAAGTGGATGAGGCTTTGGACTTATTTTAGCATAAAGCAAGTTTTCATTTGCAATATATAAATAGATTCAAAGCAGTTTTGCAATTCACTTGTAATTTGCAAGTAACCACAAGACAAGTAACATAATAACAAAAGATAGATGACAACAACAATCACGAAGTGACTAACCCAATAGCCACCACAACAATAGTATGAACATCCACTCATACCAACCCATCAAGTTTTAATTAAAGGTTGTAGTCTAGTTCTTGCACGACCTTACCAAGCATGTCCATAACCTAGGGCGATGCTATTGAATAGTTTTAACCTGCGCAGGGTGTACCAATGTACCCACACGCCTGCATCGCCTTTTAGCCACATGATTTAGCACACTTCCTTTGGTATGCCGGCACGGCTAAGTCCTACGAGACATTTCCAATGAATGATGCTAGTTAAGAGCCACACACACCAAAGAGTAGGAGACTCCGGCCCAGCCGAAGCAACTGCGGGAGCTCTTCCTCTTATAAAAAGGGTTTCATCAGCAGCGACCCATAACTAACACATCCCAAAGTACTTAGCCAAGAGAGGTCCCATATCCCCTTCGTGTGGTTAGCACGCATAAGCGCTTGGCTTAGTGACACAAGTAACTCGGTCCTTGGGGACTTAGGCACCATTCCATTCACACCCAACAATCACACCAACATCCATTGTGCCCAAGTCAATAATAATTTTGTTTTCATTTTTATTTTGTTTATTTACAAAGTAACAAAGCACAAGATGGACATAATGGAATAATAATTCTAGTGTGATCAAGGTCTTCGACATAATGTCGACAACCGCCTATTTCTACCGTTATCTAAGCATTACTAAGCATGACACCGTAAAGACAATAAAAGAGCATAATTAAATCACCGGGCTCTAATTCACCAGCGATATTATTAACCTATGGTTTGTGGCAGGGGATAACAATTTAAAGGCAACCATGCAATAGGAATAGCTACCTCTAAACGATAAATTACTTTGACACAAAAGCATGCATACATACAAGTTAAACAAAGTATTAGACTTTAAAAGTAATGGGATTAACAGAATATGATCAAACTACTTGCCTTGCTGGAGTTAATCAATTTGCTGTAGAGGAAATACTCTCAAGATCAACGCACTTGTCGGCACCTAACGAAAAAGCGAAAAAGAACCGATAAGAATGAGGAAAACCAAAAGACAGCACAGAAAACTAACCCCAAATGCTCTGAAATTTCTACAGCAGCAAGAGGATAATTTTAGGAATTTAGCAACAAGAACCAATTGATTTGGATTCTCAATGCAAAAGATATGAGCAAAACAATTCTGCTCAAATTTCTAAAAATACCGCATCGCTACTATTCACTAATTTAATTATTTGGCAATATTTTCTAGAGAGGTGGTGCAGCTGAGATTTTTACTGTAAAATCAGCACCTCATGAGATGAATAACACAATTGAGTTCATCTCATTTGGAGCTGTTATGCATGTTTTATGATTTTTCAAAGATATGATAATGAGCACAACTAATTTGCACCCACAAAGGTTTTAAAAACAGTGACATGCCTAAATCCTATTCTAACATGTAGTGCACTAGCAGAGGAAGCCAACAAAGTTAGATTCACTCAAAAATGAGCTCTAGAGAATTACTTAGGCATTTTGCAAGTTAATTTGAATTTTTAATGTAACATTTTAAAGTTAGTTTCTAAACTAATTGCAAATCTATGTCCTGGAGCTGAACTGAGCTCATAACCATTTTTTTAGATTAGAGCTCAGTCCAAACCAGAGCTACAGAAATTTGAATCACCTAAAAAGGAGCTAAGATGAATTTGTTATGCATTTTTAAAGTTCATACCTGTTTCAGTTTACAAATAAGTGCTCACTGGAATTTCTAAACTCCAAAAGCAGAGGGAGGGCGTGAACCATTGATCTAAATCAAGCGGCACAAGACCTCCAGAGGAAAACGCGTGCAGCGCTGCAAGAGTCCAGAGAACATGGGCCGTTGATCTTGGATCCAACGGTCCATGTCCTCCCCGCCACGCCATACAAGCAGCGGAGGAGGTCGTGGCCGTTGATACTGCATCCAACGAACCACAACACACGAGGGAGGACCGGGACGGTCCAGATCAAACGAGGGAGGTCTTGAGCGGCTGAGATCTTCCAAAGGAAGATCTAAACTATCAAGATCTCCCCAAGGAAGATCTACATCGTCAAGACCTCTCGAGGGAGGTCCTAGACGGTCTAGATTTTCCAAGGGAGGACCTTAATGGTCTAGATTGTCCGAGGGAGGACCTTAACGGCTAAGATCAACTCGGGGAGGTCTTTAACGGCTGATATCCACACTGGGAGGACCTCAACGGCTAAGATGACCTCGAGGAGGTCCTAAGGGTTGCGATCTACAAGAGGAGGTCCCGACGGTTAAGATCTCACACGAGGAGGTCCTAACGGTCAAGATCTCACAAGAGGGGAGGTCTTGGACGGTCCAGATTACTCAAGGGAGGTCTTGGACGGTCTAGACAACAACGAAGAGGTCCTGGGCGGTTCAGATCCACTTGGGGGTGATCCTGAACGGCCAAGATCTAACAAAGGGAGGTCCTAAGCGGCTCAGATCTCCACTGGGAGGTCCGGATGGTTAAGATTTACACGGGAGGTCCACAAGGTTAAGAGGACCTCAGGGAGGTCCTACACAGTGGGGATCAACACAGGAGGACTTTGACGGACCACGATTCACCCGGGAGGTCTGTCACGACAACAAAGACAGGACGTCCCGTCCGACAAAACCCACAGAGGTAAACCAATGCTCGCCGGGCGATGAGGACCTCATGGCGCCATCCAGGGCACCAGCGTGTGCGCAATAGTGTTCTTGCCACGCCAGACCATTCGGCCGGTGGGGTGGCCTGAACGGTGATTTAGCCGGAGATTGGCGGCGCACAAGCACACGGCCAAGAGCAATACTTAGAAATTAGAGCTCCGCAACTTCATTCATGCAGGTGCCAGTAGCTAAGGACTATCGGGAAGTACATGGAGGTCCTAAAGAAGCTGAGGAGGTTGGAGAGGAGGAGGACCGGCGCTGGTGAAGACGACGAGCTCCACGGCCAAGATCCAAACTCGAAATTAAACTGCCCCTGTGGAGGCAAGATAAACTCAAGTTAGAGGGGAGCACTTTGGGTGATGATGCGCTCAAAATGGAAACAAGGAGAGGGAGAGGAAGCCACTGGAGCACTGCCACCGAGGAGCTCCAAGCTGCTTCAATGGCGGCCAAGGAGGTCAAAGTGGTTTGAGCTTCTCAGAATCGAGAGTAAAACGGTGAGGTGTGGAAAAAAAGCCAATGAAGGCAAAGGGGAGGTTTTATACCCCAGGACATGGAGGTCGTGAGCCAAGGGTTAAGCTCATGGTGAGCTTAGCCCATGGCGCGGTCCATGGCCTGGACAAGACAATGGAGGTGATGGGGGTAGGTCAGAGCAGACCTAGGGCATGGCCTAGGGCGGAAAGGCACTGACATGCATTTAATGTGCTCAGCACAGAGCTGTTGAGATTTGACAGGACCTGCACACCCACTCCATAGCTCACGCACGCGTGACAAAGGAAGGAGAAGAACAGGGCAAGGCCTCCACCGTTGGATGAGAAGCGCTAGGAAGGTCGCAGCCCTCCGATATGATTTTGAAACGGTAAGTTTTAAAAGACTGGGAGGAGGTCCTAGCCATGCGATCTCCATCGCATACCAGTGAATGCATCGAGGAGGTCATCTTGCGATAAGGGGTTAGGAGGTCCTAGCCTTTGGATCTACATCCAAGGGCTCGGACCTGATGGGGAGGACTTATCCACAGCGTGCGCGCTACGACACACAACATGTGGGAGGTCCTGACCATTGGATCTTAATCCAACGGCGCAAATCAAGTGAAGGAGGTCATGGCCAAAGCGCACAACAGAGAAGGAGGTCATGGCAGTTAGATTAAAATCTAACGGCTACGAGATGATAAAGGAGGTCGTGACGGTTGGATTTTAATCCAATGGGCACGACCTAAGAATCTTGAGAGGTCTTGGCCCCTGGGCAAGACAACGAAAAGGATGGGGAGGTCGGTCGCGAGATTTTCATCTGGCGATGAGGAGATGGGGAGGTCGTGAGCCTTGGATTTTAATCAGCGGCGCACAACAATTGAAGCGGGGAGGTCTTGAGCGCTAGATATCAAGGGGAGGTCCTGGCTGCGATGGTTCGCAGCGGAGGTCGTTGCCTTTGGATCTGAGTCCAACGGCTACGACCTCAACAAGGTGGAGAGGAGGTCTGAGTGGTTTGATAGCGAGTGGAGGTCATGGCCATGGATCTTTGATCCAATGGCTATGACCTCGATGAGGTGGGGAGGTCCTTGCGGTGTTGACCGCGGAGGAGGTCTGGTGCACAAGACAAACAGAGGAGGTCGTGGCGGTTGGATGTTGGTCCAACGGCCATGACCTCAACAAGGTGGGAAGGGAGGCCTGATGAGTTGGTTGGGAGGAGGAGGTCATGGCTGTTGGATATGAATCCAACGGCTACGACCTCAAATGGTTTAAAGGAGGTTCGGTGAGCTGAGGAGTGGGTTGGGTTCAACCCAGATAGGGAAATGGCTCAGCCCAAGGAACAATGTAAAGTTTTGAATTCAATTTTAACAGCTGAGACTTTAGGGATTCATTTGAGATAGCAATTCAACTCCAAAATTTCTGAAATTTTAATTGGAGCTTGCTGACATTATGATTAACCTTACATAAAATTTTTAGAGGTTTTTATGCACTGCGTTTTTCTCAGGAAATTGATTAAGGCTGTTCAAGAGTTTGATTTACCTCCAAAAATTACCAAGCAAGTTGTAAAACTTATGATATTTTTCAAAGGGGTTCCACATCATCTCTAGGACCAAGGGAAAATTATTCCAAAGTTTGGGTACAAGATTTGTGACAAATGGAAAAATGAGTTTGACTTTTGCCAACAAGAGGTTTGTGTTTTTGGAATCCACAACTCTTGGACAAGAATTCAGGTGAGTTCCGGGGTTTCAAGATGTGAGAAAAAGTTTTAATTTCTACACATTTAGTTACATTTGAAACAAACACCCGTTTAGGTATTTGGGATGTTACAGCGACGCCTCCCACGCAACGCCCCTACTACGGCTTTTGAGACGTACGTCGCTCCCCTGACAGGCTCACCTTCCCTAAGGATTAGCTATGCCGTCGGGGCAAGCGGTGGGAGGATGTACCATAAGTAATGTCATGTCTGTATAATGCATGTTATGTATTGTCATTGTGCATTGTGTCACTATGATTTACGGACAAAAGATGTCATGACATTGTGCTGAATATTATGTAATGTCATTATGACATTGTGATTTATCGACACAATGTGCTCCAAAATAGTCAACACAAATTGTGATATATCGAAAATAGTCAGTAGAAATGACAACTCTACCTCCCGATTTTAATGTACTAAACCGAAAAGACCTGACGCAATGCTGCCACACGATTCCTCCTCAAGGCCGCTGCCTCGCAGACGCGAATTTCCTTCAACCCAATTACAATTCAGCCGCTAGCTATATATGAAAGCTTTGGCTGCCATTCACCTCACTCTTTACTTCCTCTTATCCTTTCTTCCAGTCTTAAATGGGATGTATTCCGCCTCATCTAACTTTCGAGTGAGCAGACAATTAGAATCACTACGGCAGCACCTGGTTTGCCCTTGTTGCAAGGATCCGGTATATGTGTTTACCTCGCATACGCCAACGAATATATCCCGAGTGTTTATGAAGTGTCAAATCTTACGGTAACTTGTGCAAAATCATCCCAAATGAATTTCATTTGAAATAGTATGTTGTTTTTTTTTACTTGAAGCTGTAATTCTTTTTCAGAACACAACATGTCAGTTTTGGCAGTGGGCTGATAAGTTGTCCCAGTGGTTGGAGATATTGCAATGCAAATTGTTGCCTTGCAAGAAGACACCTGTGGTATTGCTGTATTTCATCCAGTGGCTCGACCCTCTGATCAACTAATGAAAAATGAAGAGAATAAACTTAAAAGACTGGATGAAAGGGTGAAAAGAGTAGAGAAAATGCTTCATAAATTAGTTAAGATAGTTAGTTTTACGGTCTTTCTTCTATTATTTGTTGTTCTTGCCAAGTAGAAGTTCATTTGTAATGAGATTGTAATGTCCACTCTTTATCTATGCATCATAGTCCGTCATGAATGATAAGAAACTATTAACATTATCTATGCATGCATTACATAACAGAAAATTGCAACCTCAATCGTCCCTGCGTGCTATATAACCTCCTTATCAGATCAACTATCGTGTTGCTATCGTGTCACTTACCTTCCTACTTACGACTCATTGGTACCTCAATCGTCCTCACAAAATTCTTCAGAAATATACCGCACTACAACAACATACAACGATCACAATTTTTTATTGCGAGTCTAACAGATTTCATACCCTTCAGAATCTACGAAAATCATAAACAGACCAACTAACCTTTCACCACCCTCTTATTTCCAAAAAAAAATTAACAACCTACAAATAAGATTTGCTAAATGTATTACCTTGTCAGCTTTGAGCAGTGACATGACCCGACGAGTCAGCTTTGCAGAGCAACGTGACTCGACAAGTCAGCTTTGCGCGGTGACGTGACTCGACGATTCGTCCTCGGGGTCGCTGCCTCGCGGATGCGAATTTCCTTCAACCGATTTAAAATTCAGCCACGTACGCTGGGCCGGCTCGACATATAAGTACTACCCGTCCTAAGGCGGGTTCGCCAACATCTACACTTAAACACAATCTGTTAGACCGAAAAGGCGACTAGAGGGGGGGTGAACAGGAGCACTATCTATTTTTCGCTTTAATCTGATTCAAACATGATATTGACTCCAATAGCTATGAGAACTATGAAGATCAATATATATAAGCATAGCGGAAGACTTGTACTTAATCCTTCAAACCCCCAAAAGAAACGCAAAACACAAAAATCACCGATAAACAATCTTGATGAATAGTAACGATCGAACCGGATGAGCAAAGGTGGTTGTACCATGATCGGTTGAACCGGATGAACGATGTCGATCATTCCGCATGAACAGAAAATCGGGCGAATGAATAGTAAACAACTGAAAACAAAAACAAAAATGACGTAACTTTTGATCCGTAACTCCAAACTTCACGAAACTTGAAACACACTTTCCTGAAGATGTCAGGAACCTATTCCAAGTGACGATCGAGAAGATCCACGTCAAAGTTTTGACCTTTTTCAAATTTGCCGAAGGAGGGTTCAAAACCGAGCAAAAACGTAAAACTTGATCCAAAACTTGCTCGTGGGTGGATGATGATCAAGATGACCTTAGATGGGTTTCCACATATCCCAGCAAGCAAGATCAAGAAGAAAAACCAAGCAAAAACTCGCGGATCAAAAAAAGACCTCAAATCACCAAATAGAGAGAAAGAAAGCAAATGAACTCATCTTTGAGAGAACTTTCTTTGGATTGATTTGATGTGGTATTGGTTTACAGCCACTCCATCAAGGAGGACAAAGACTCAATACATGAGCACGAAATCAAATCTAACTCTCTAGAACCCTAACCTCCACTAATCCTGTCCCTAAGCACAAAAGCGAAACTAGGGTTTACAATGCCAAGAAAGGGTTGAGGGGGTGCAGCCACCTCCCTCCTCTATTTATAGTGGAGACTTAGACCTTCTAGAAGATTGAACCCTAATGGGCTCCCGTTAAGGCCCAACACAAACGGGTTACATACGCACGCATTTTAAAGCGCCGTCTTCTCCTCTTGACCTAATCCGCTTCACCTTGCACCATCTTTGCGCCGTGAGTTGGCAAACGGTCACCAAGGCGGTATTTGGTAAAATTACCAAAATACCCCTTCTCGATCTTTTTGCAAAGACCGAGTCCCATCTTCGTGAAGCACCTCCCATGCTTCGCCACGTGTAGGTTAATCCAGCGGCTCTCTTCATGTCGGCAAGTCTCTCCCATCCGCCTCCCACCGAACCACCATGGCACTTGCAGACTCGCCCGCTTGATCGAACCGTCGCACCAAACCGCCTGCTCGGTCACCTTTGTCCCTCTTGCGCAATGCTTGACTCCATTGACCTCACCCGGTATCCCCGATCGTTTCGGATCTCGGCTCTCCAAGCTTAGTCCCGATCATCCTCGCCATTGACCGTCATTGACCTCCAAGCAACTCGCACATCAATAGACAAAGAAATCGAATCCGGAACAAGTTCTTCACAACTTGACCCACGTTAGTCAAAACATGCATCATGCAACACATATGCCATGAAACCCATGAACTTGACCTAACCCAAAAGCAATTCTCGATTGAAATAACAATCGGCACAAAATCGGTACTACCGCCATGTTATGGTTAGACTATCAAGATCAAGTAGTATAATCTGCACCCATAATCTTGATCGTATCGCTACCTAGAGAAAACCAAAACTCAAATTACACTCATTCGGAAATATCAAACCGCCACCTAAAACACGAACGATCGGACTCGGTCATACCGCCAAGTATCTTCTTGATCGTCATGCGGTCTTCTTGATCACTTCGCACACACCCAGATGACCGAAAATCCTAACACTTGCAGAAAACGCTGTTTCGACAAACCAATAACGACATTGCCAATTGTAACATCATCCTAAGATCATGCAAATATCCCCATGATATCCACAATCTCCCCCTTGATGAACACATTGGCAATTTCCCACAAATGCAAATTTTGAGGTTTGAAAAGTAAAAACTCGGCGTTTTCGCTCAAAGGCACAACTTGGTCCAAATGCAAGAGAAAGCAAAGGAAATGACCAAGTTGGCTCCAGAATAGTATAAGCAAGTGAGATACGGCAAAAGAAAGAACGAAAGCTTCAAATTCCAGAAATGAGTCAAAATCTCACTTAAGGTCCATATGAAAGAACAATTGTTCAATATGACCTTTGATCATTGTGAAGATCAAGAATTGCAATTCAAGTTCAGAAAAGACAATAATACCATAAGAATGCAAATAAGAAACTCCCCCTCATTATGATCCTCAGATTTTAAAATTTTCTCCAAGTAGCTCCCCCTTTTTCATAACTCCCCTTTTTCAAACATCTTCTCCCCTTTAACACAAAGTTTTGAAATATCTTCTCCCCCTTTGACAATGGAGTCATCAAGGAATCACGCCTTCCTTTCGTCCAGAGATGACAAATGCAGAATGAGGAAAAAACATAAGATAGAGCATGCATGAAATGCAATGGAGTGGCTTCAAATTTTTTGTATTTTTCAATTTTTGAAAACAAGAAGTTTTGGAGATTACCCAAAAGAACAAGTTAGCATTTCTAAAGTTGCACAAACAACATATCAAGCCTAACAGCGCTAGCAAGATCATGATAAGATATATATAGCAAAGCTAAGCAAGAAGGCTCAATATAAAGTAATGAATTTTAGCATTTTAAGCAAAGCTTCAAATCTAGCAAGTTCATCAACAGGGATCCTAAAATGGTACTGGCCATGTCAAAATGTCAACGTGAGATCCAAAAGCTAACAATGACCACATTAAGAGACAAATAGGTCCTGAATTGAATCATTTTGCTCAATTTTCTCAAACGCCCATTTTTCAACTGTTTTTCATTTGCAATGAATATTGAAGTTGACTAATGGTCTAACTTAGTGACAAGATCCTGGACTAGGAGCCATCCACAAACTCATCCTAAGCTTCGATCAAAAGTTGATTAAAGGTATATCTTAGTGAAGAAGATCCTAGACTAGGAGCTATCCACAAACTCTTCCATAGCTTCTACCAGAGCGACAAATCTTGAGGTTCATGTCAGTTGTGACAAGCAGTCCCCATGAGATCGTCTAGATCATCAAACTATCTCCAAGTTCATGTCTTTGACATGCAGTCTCATAAGAGTAGTTTGGCACAATTTAAGCATAAGACAATCTTGAAGATTGATTTTTTATTTTTCACAAGAGCAGTTTTAGATTTTCAAGAACACAAGAAGCTCAAGTAATGATCAAAGCTAGATTCCAGAGCTAACAAAGCAATTTTGACAGGGCCAATGTCACAAAAGGAGCACTAATTGCGCAACTGGCTAAACAATTCACAAATTGCTAATTTCTTAGTTCAAGTTTTTTTTTCAAGTTCTAGCTCATACAGTAAAGACTTAGCTACACATGTGAAAGCATGATAATTCTAGTAAGTCAAAGAACTAGACATGGCATTGAGCAAGAATTTGAAACACTAAAGCTCCAAAGGGTAATAAGCAAAGCTTCATCAATTTTAAAAGATAAGCAGAAAAGCTTATATTACAATGCATCTTTTTGGATTTTTCATATGAATGCAATATGATACAATGAGATGCAAGAAGAGCTCAAAAGGCCTAAAAGATCAAAAAGATCAACAAGTTCAAAAAGAAAAATAAGAAAAGATCAAATGAATAAGGAAAGATCAGAAAAGATCCAACTCCCCCTCAAACCAACCCATAGGGATAAATTACCCCTAACTCACTCCTCAAGGTGGCAAACCTTGTTGGGTCTAAAGGCTTGGTGAGGATATCGGCTAGCTGAGCCTCGAACTCCACAAAATGCAGCACAATATCACCCTTCTCAACGTGATCTCTAAGGAAGTGATAGCGAATGTCTATGTGCTTGGTCCTAGAATGTTACACTGGGTTTTTAGCAATGTTAATAGCAGAAGTGTTGTCACAGAAAAGAGGAACACTAGCAAAGGTTAACCCAAAATCCTTAAGAGTGGAAACCATCCACAAAATCTGACTACAGCAACTAGCAGTAGCTACATATTCAGCTTCAGTAGTGGATTGTGCAACAGAAGACTGCTTCCTAGAAGACCAAGAGACAAGAGAAGTGCCTAAGAAATGACATGTGCCAGATGTGCTCTTCCTATCTAGCCTATAGCCCGCAAAATCAGAATCAGAAAACCCCCGAATGGACAGCGAAGATGAACAAGAATACCAAATGCCATACTGAAGGGTAGAGTGTAAATACCTGAAAATGCGCTTAACGGCTTGGCGATGTGAAGTTCTCGGTGACGCCTGAAACCTTGCGCAGAGGCAAACCGCGAAGTGGATGTCCGGTCTTGAGGCAGTCAGGTACAGGAGGGAGCCGATCATGCTGCGGTACTCACGTTGATCCACAGCTTCTCCTTCCTCATCTGGATCCAAAGCAGTCGAAGTAGCCATGGGAGTGGCGATCGACTGCGATCACCCATCTCAAAACGCTTGAGTAAATCCTTGGTGTACTTCGCTTGATGGATGAAGATCCTTCCTTGCATTGCTTGATTTGTAGCCCCGAAAGTAATTCAGTTCTCCCATCATGCTCATCTCAAATTCCTCGGACATAGTCTCGTAAAAAGCGGAAACAAGAGCATTAGAGGAACCACCAAAGATAATATCATCAACATAAATCTGAACAAGCAGGAAGTCATTGCCATGCTTAAGAATGAAAAGTGTCTTATCTACTTTTTTCATTTCAAAATCATTCTTAAGCAAGAAGGTCTTAAGTCTATCATACTAGGCTCTGGGGGCTTGCTTAAGACCATACAAGGCTTTAGATAGCTTAAAAACACGATCAGGGTGCTTGGGATTCTCAAAGCCAGGGGGTTGCCTAACATACACTCCCCCCTCTATAAAACCATTCAGAAAGGCACTCTTAACATTCATTTGATACAACCTAAAACCTTTAGATGCAAAGAAATGCAAGCGATCAATCTGAATAGCTTCTAGTCTAGCAACAGAGCGAAGGTCTCATCAAAATCTAACCCCTCAACTCGCTAAAGCCCCGAGCTACCAACCTAGCCTTGTTTTTAACCACGTAACCATCCTCATTTTGTTTATTTTTAAACACCCAACGGGTGCCAATTACATTATGACCACTAGGAGGATCTACAAGGTTCCAAACTTTATTTCTTTCAAAATTCTCTAACTCCTCATGCATGGCATTGACCCAACTAGTATCGATAAAGCATGTGATATATCTTTGGGTTCAAAAGAAGCTACAAATGCAGAGTGAGAGAAAAGACTCGGATCACGATACCTGGAGCGAGTGACTCGCTCATGAATATTACCAATTATCTAATCCGGAGGATGTTGCTTCTGAATGTGCAAAGGAGCGCCTGGGAAAGATAGCATCTCCTCAACCTCCGCAGGTACTGCTGACGATGAAGATGCAGCAGAGCCTCAATTGGAGGTGAAGCGATCGTGAAGGGTTCGGGAGCTTGGGCGGCTTGGACAGAACATCGACAATGTGGAGGAGCAGATCAAGTTCATCCTCATCTTCTTCAACAAAATGCTCTCTCACACTGTAAGTCATCTCAAACATCGGATCTAGCTCGTGGCTAGTCTCATCAAAAGTGACATTGCATGTCTCTGGACAATGTTAGTTTCAACATTAAAAACCTGAAAACCCCTCGAATGAGCAGGATAACCCAGAAATAAACCATCACAAGTCCTTGATTCAAATTTATCTAGGTTTCCTGTCTTGAGAATAAAACACTTCGATCTAAAGACTTGAAAGTGAGAGACAGAGGGTTTTCTGCCAAAACGAAGCTCATATGAAGTCTTGCCCAAAGACGGTCTCAAAAAGATACGGTTCGAAATATGGCAAGCTGTAGCAATACCTTCGGCCCAAAATCTCCTCGGTGTGCTATACTCATCTAGCATCGTCCTAGCCATCTCGACTAGAGTCCTGTTCTTCCTTTCCACAACGCCATTTTGTTGAGGGACATGCGGAGAAGAGAACTGATGTTCAATACCGCGCTCAGCACAAAAAGAGGCAAAAGAAGCATTCTTAAACTCCGTGCCATTGTCACTGCGGATCGCTCGCAAGGCACCAGGAAGCTCAGAAGCCAAACGAAGAACAAGATCATGATAATGATCATAAGCCTCATCCTTCGAAGCAAGAAAGAACACCCAAGAGTATCTCGAAAAATCATCGACTATGACAAGAATGTACCAATTGCCACCGACTGACCGAATCCTAGCAGGACCAACAGTATCCATATGAAGCAACTGTCCCGGTCCGTCAGTCATGACCATAGTCAATGATGGGTGTGAAGCGGCAACTTGCTTGCCATGCCTACAGGGCGCACATACAGCATCCTTGACAGCTTTGAGTTTAGGCAAACCTCTCATGAGATTAAGGCCGCTAACTCGTGTCAGATGATCAAAACCAATATGCCCCAAACGTCGGTGCTAAAGCCAGATATCAGAAGAAGAAGCAATTAAGCACTTAAGGGATCCAGCAAGAGATTCAGAAAAATCAGCTCTAAAAATTCTACCAACTCTAGAAATCCCAAAAACGAGCTCACCAAAAGAATCAAGCACACGACATGCATTCTTTTTAAAACGAGTCTCATAGCCATCATCGAGAAGCTGTGAGACAGAAAGGAGATTGTACCTTAGCTTAGACACAAGCGCGACGTCCTTGAGAATGAACTTGTCGTTCACCCTGATCACTCCAGTTCCTTCAATGCGCCCTTGTGTATCATCTCCAAAGGTGATGAAGTCATCACCGGTTGACCGCGTGAAAGAGGTGAACCATCTTGAGTCTCCGGTCATGTGGCGTGAGCACCCGGAGTCGACGAACCATGTGTTCTTCCCCCTTCTGCGGCAATCCTCGAAAATCAAGGAGCAAAAGAACGATGTGTCTCAACATCAAGTTAGTTAAAAGCGACTTGGGAACCCAAGATTGAGACACTCGCTCATGAAAGTAGTATGCAAAGCAGATGTGCTATCCTTGACTTTATTAGCAGTTCTATTATGAGCAATGGTAATAAGAACATGAGATGCATCCTGTCTAGGAACATGGTGATGAGCATGTGCAGCAAATCCTAGACCGGGGTTCTTCTTTTGTACGTGACCATGTCTCATAAAAGCTCTAGGTTGATTAGATGACATTCTAACAATATTTTTCTTACCATTCTTCAACCTACGCCAACAGAACTCAACCAAATGTCCACTCTTCTTGCAATGGTATTTTGTACCACTGGAAGAAGCACCTTTTGCCTCAAAAGAAGGTTGGACAAACCCTGCAGATTTAAAGACAGTTTTTGCAGGTTGGGTTTTGAATTCAACTAAGCCTTTTTCCAAGACCTGAATGACATTAGGCTTGGACATGTCCTGGGCAGAGTTGTATCCTAAACCTTGCTTCTTAAAAGGAGTTTTAAATTTATCTAGAATCATGTTTAACTGTTTTTCACCATTAGAGAATCTTTCTAAAGTATCCTTGAGATATTCATTCTCTTTTCCAACATTAGCACATGATTCACAAGTCTTGCCCTTAATGACTCTAGCATGTTTCTCCTTAAGATGAGCAACTTCAAGCTTATAGGCGGCACAAGAGGCACAAGGTGTAGACTCAATTGTGTCCTTAAGCTTGGCATATTTAGCTCTAACTGCTTCTAGAATATCCTTAACTTCATGTTCACGTTCTAAGCAGAAAGAGCAAAAGCTAGATTTCACATTACCAGAAGCATCCAACTTGCTAGACTCTAAGCATTTTTCACAGGGAGCAGATTTGATATCAATTAGCTCAATCCTAGCATTTCCAAGTTGATGCAAAGCAATATCATGAGCAGATTGCAGTTTAGACAGTTCGGAGTGCAAAGCATGGCAGGATGAACATTCACCAACATCTAAACTCTTAGCATTCACAAGCTCTAATTTCAAACTCTCGACTTGTGACTCTAGATCCTTGTTCCTAGCCATGGTGAACTCTAAAGCCTTATCCTGACTAAGCAATTGCTCATACATGTTATCGCATCTAGCAGAAAGAACATCATAGGAGAGAGGTACCTCATCGTCGTCATCGGCGTCGACAGAGTCGGCCATGAAGCACATGCTGGTGAAATCCTTGGCCTTCCCCTTCTTGTCTTGAGGAATCTCCTCCTCCTTGTCCTCCTCGCTCCCGGAGTCCACATCGCTCATGGATTGATCTCCAAAAGCGGCAAGGACTCGGTGAGCAGCCTTCATGAGCTTGGCAGCATCATACTTGGGCTTGCCCCCTTTAGGCTTCTTCCAAGCAGGCTTCTCATTCTTGTGATTTCCCTTACCTTTCAGCTTGGGGCAGTTGGCCCGGATGTGATATAGCTCTCCACACTCATAGCATGTCACAGGGCCACCTCTCTTTCTGTTTTTGACATTGTTATATGTCCGTGTGACTTTCTTGGCTAAGAGAGCTAAATTAGCCTCAGGAAGACTCTCAAACTCTTCTTCTTGAATAGCAGATAAACACGCAAGAGAAAAACCAGAAGAAGACTCAGAAGAACCATCAGGAGTCCCTTTGAGAGGATCAGCCACCAAAGCCATGTTATCCTTCTTAGGATTACTGCCTCTCTTGATCTCATGAGTTTTTAGCTTACTATAAAGCAGCTCCAAAGTGAGATTAGAGAGATCGACGTTCTCCTCTATGGCAGTTGCCTTTATCTCTCACTCCTTGGTGTTGATTGCATCCAAGAGGTGGGTGGCATTCTCAGATTGAGAGTACTCAATGTCAACAGCTCTCATCTGATTGATCACCTTGTTAAAACGAGTAAAGACGTCATCGATGCTCTCGCCAGACGCATCTCGAATTTGTTGTACTCTCGCATGTCATTCGACGCACTTGCTTGATCCGGGACGATCCTCATGGTAAGTTTCGAGGGTGTGCCAAATCTCATGTGCGGTCGTAAGGTTGCAAATCCATCGTACTCTTGGCTACCAAGCCCAAGGATATAGAAGGTTCTTTGCTTTGTTGTTGTTAGCCAAGAGGGTCACCGCCGCTTCTAGTAGAGCAACTTCGGCAAAAGAGCGGGCTCGAACAACCTCCCATATAGCTTGTCCTTCCCTCTCAAGGAAGACTCGCATGCGATTCTTCCAATAGGCATAGTCGAGCCCATTGAAGACATGCGGCTTGGTCGAGTACTTATCCATCGCCAAGTTCATTGACCGATTAAGATCAAGATTGAACTAACCGGGCTCTGATACCACTTGTTGGACCGAAAAGGCGACTAGAGGGGGAGGTGAATAGGAGCACTATCTATTTTTCGCTTTAATCTGATTCAAACATGATATTGACTCCAATAGCTACGAGAACTATGAAGATCAATATATATAAGCGTAGCAGAAGACTTGTACTTAATCCCCTTCAAACCCCCAAAAGAAACGACCAAAAACACAAAAATCAGCCTGATGAACAGTAACAGTCGAGCCGGATGAACAGTGGTGGTTGTACCGCAGTCCGGTTGAACCGGATGAACAGTGCCGGTCGGTCGCATGAACAGTAAAATCAGACGAATGAATAGTAAACAGCCTGAAAACAAAAACAAAAATTGACGTAACTTTTGATCCGTAACTCCAAACTTCACGAAACTTGAAACACACCTTCCTGAAGATGTCAGGAACCTATTCCAAGTGACGATCGAGAAGATCCACGTTAAAGTTTTGACCTTTTTCAAATTTGCCGAAGGAGGGTTCAAAACCGAGCAAAAACGTAAAACTTGATCCAAAACTTGCTCGTGGGTGGATGATGATCAAGATGACCTTAGATGGGTTTCCACATATCCCAGCAAGCAAGATCAAGAAGAAAAATCAAGCAAAAACTCGTGGATCAAAGAAAGACCTCAAATCACCAAATAGAGAGAAAGAAAGCAAATGAACTCATCTTTGAGAGAACTTTCTTTGGATTGATTTGATGTGGTATTGGTTTACAGCCACTCCATCAAGGAGGACAAAGACTCAATACATGAGCACGAAATCAAATCCAACTCTCTAGAACCCTAACCTCCATTAATCCTCTCCCTAAGTACAAAAGCAAAACTAGGGTTTACAATGCCACGAAAGGGTTGAGGGGGTGCAGCCATCTCCCTCCTCTCTTTATAGTGGAGACTTAGACCTTCTAGAAGATTGAACCCTAATGGGCTCCCGTTAAGGCCCAACACAAACGGGTTACATACGCACGCATTTTAAAGCGCCGTCTTCTCCTCTTGACCTAATCCGCTTCACCTTGCACCATCTTTGCGCCGTGAGTTGGTAAATGGTCACCAAGGCGGTATTTGGTAAAATTACCAAAATACCCCTTCTCGATCTTTTTGCAAAGACCGAGTCCCGTCTTCGTGAAGCACCTTCCATGTTTCGCCACATGTAGGTTGATCCAGCGGCTCTCTTCATGTCGGCAAGTCTCTCCCATCCGGCTCCCACCGAACCACCATGGCACTTGCACCGACTCCCGCGCCGCTTGATCGAACCCGTTGCACCGAACTGCCCGTTCGGTCACCTTTGTCCCTTTTGCGCAATGCTTGACTCCATTAACCTCACCCGGCATCCCCGATCGTTCTGGACCTCAGCTCTCCAAGCTTAGTCCCGATCATCCTCGCCGTTGACCGTCATTGACCTCCAAGCAACCTGCACATCAATAGACAAAGAAATCGAATCCAGGAACAAGTTCTTCACAACTTGACCCACGTTAGTCAAAACATGCATCATGCAACACATATGCCATGAAACCCATGAACTTGACCTAACCCAAAAGCAATTCTCCAATTGAAATGACAATCAGCACAAAATCGGTACTACCGCCATGTTATGGCCGGTACTACCGCACTGCGGTAGTACCGCACCCATAACTGCGGTCGTACCGCTACCTAGAGAAAACCAAAACTCAAATTACACTCGTTCTGGAAATATCAAACCGCCACCTAAAACCTGGAACGACCGGACTCCGGTCATACCGCCAAGTATCTTCTTGGTCAGATTCTTCATCTTCTTGGTCTTCACTGCAGCATTACACGCCGGTATGACCGAAAATCCTAACACTTGCAGAAAACGCTGTTTCGACAAACCAATAACGACATTGCCAATTGTAACATCATCCTAAGATCATGCAAATATCCCCATGATATCCACACAATCTCACTCAGATGGAGAAGGAATGTGACAAGATCCATGAACTCGCAAGGCATGCTAGGGCCTTAGACAAATAAAGGGAGCGTGCTAGGAAGGCACCTCTCCCGCAATGACGTCCCTCGTAGCAGCCACCCCCTACCGAAACATTTCCACCGATCATTCGTTGTAAGACCTGCCTGAGGGGGACACGCCACCCCTCTGTTGGTGCAAGGACACATGCAAGTTCTTCAAATCCAAGCAGCAGCTCAACTTGGACGTGCATTACTGGGGTTGCGCCAACTACTCTTCGGACTATCTCGACTACCGTTGGGACACGACCTGCCATCGGTAACCAATAAGGACCGGTTATAGTATGTTCTCCTATCATTTTTCTTTCTAAGTACGCGCTAACAACCTCTCCCGTCTACCCGTAGTCCTCGGATCCGCTATGTGGTTACCGCAAGTGGATCAATCAAGAGATCCACTCACACGACCAGTGGGGTTTCGACTGCGAGGAGTGGGATGCCAAGAGGGACCGCGAGAGGAGGGAGGAGGAGCGTCGCAACGAAGAGCACAATGAGCGTATCGGGCGGGAGACGCAAGCTCATCTCGAGGCGTGCAGGCGCAGGGAGCGCGAGGCTCGTGAGAGGGAGTGCAAGAAAAAGATGGAGCTGGCGGCCGAGGCCGAGGCGATCGGCGAGGAGTACAATGCCGAGCTCGCAAGGAAGGGCAAATAGCCTCGGTCCACGCAGTAGCTCAGGCCATTCCGTAGTAGTACCCCGTCCTATCCGCCATGTTATTCCTATCTCCTGAAGGTATGTATACTTACATGGTCTGGATGCTTATGTCGTAGTGTACCGTACTAGTAGCGAGGATGACTCAAGCAATTAGCCGAATGAAGAATCTAGACCTACCATTATGTGTTAATGGGGTTTTGGTGATTAATGACAAATCTAATTGTGAGACTAACACTTTCATTGTTATACATATTGTGTAGTCTTATTTGGATATAAAGGTAATAACCATGAAGGCATGCATGTGGTTAATGACAAATCCAAACAGGTATGATTTCATAATGATGAATCTATTTGTAAGACTAACACTCTTATTGTTATATCATGTTTAGTCTCGTTTGGATATAAAGAATACAAAGTAGAATGAACAAAGAGGTTTGTATTCATATATCTTGTTGCATTCCTCGGATCCAAAATATAGGTTGAACTCCACCTAAAGTCTAACTTGAATATGTGCATATGTTTCCATTACACATTTGTGTATGCACACATTTAGGGGGAGCTCAATCTATGTTTTGTGGTTTCATTAGTATTGATCCATATTTCCTTGTCCATATATAATTGGGATCTTTACTTTGAAACATGTCCTTTGAATATATTTAACTTGCATAGTTAATTTATTCATATGAGTATATGAGACTTGTGTAGTTCATATATTCTTGAATGTATTTAACTTGTGTAGTTAATATATTCATATGAGTATATATATAACTTGTGTAGTTCGTATATACTCATATCCTTGAATATATTTAACTTGTGTAGTTAATATATTTATGTGAGTATATATAACTTGTGTAGTTTATATATGCTCATATTCTTGAATATATATAACTTATGTAGTTAGTATATTCAAGTGTGTATATATGACTTGTGTAGTCTATATACACTTATATGTGAGTATAACATAACTTGTGTAGTTTATGTGTGCTCACATATTCTTGAATATGTTTAACTTATGTAGTTAATCTATTCATAAGAGTGTATAAGACTTGTGTAGTCTATATATACTTATATGTGAGTAGAACATAACTTGTGTAGTTCATGTGTACTCACATATCTTTGAATATGTTTAACTTGTGTAGTTAATATATTCATATGAGTATATGAGACTTATGTAGTTAATATATGCTCATGTATTCTTGAGTTAATCGACTTGTGTAGTTCAGATACACTCATGTTGAGTATATATAACTTATGTAGTACTTATATACTCATACCAAACTCTATTCAATTATTTGTTATTGAAGTGGTTATCATCAATTACCAATGAGGGAAAGATTGTGGTATCTTGTCCCGCCATTATGAGTTAATGGTATGTTGTGGTAATTAATGATAATCATATTGTGGAACTAACATTTTTCATGAGTTGGATGAATAGGTTATGTTCCAGGTGGTTGATGACTTGGGATGACATCATGTGTTGATAGTCATCAAGTCAAGAAGAGATGATCATGTGTTGATGCATATCAAGACTCGGGATGGAAGATGTCATCATGTGTTGATGAGCATCAAGTCAAGATCCCGAAGTAAAGCTTCATCATGTGTTGATGAAGGTCAAGTAAGGATGCATCATGAGTTGATGCATATCAAGTCAAGAACCCGGAGTTGAAGCAAGGTTGTGCGTCATCAAGCTTCAAGTGTTTGCGCAAGGCAAAGGTATGACTAGCTAGGGCTAAGGATGTGTTCCTAGTCTTTTACCGGTCTTGGTGTTTGGTTGGATGACCGGATTGCTAGTATAGGTTGCCGTACTATTAAGAGGGGTCTTTGACTAGTAGCTTGAGTTTGTCATGTGTTGATAGCTCATTGTGTTTGCTCTAGCTCACTTTAACATGTTGCCAATATTTGTGAATGTGTTTTGCAAATAGTTGTGGCTCATGGTTAATCCTTGTAGCATGTGACTTAAGTTTGCGAATGCGTTTTGCAAATGGTGTAAGTCCATGTACCTTATTCCTTGTGGTGTGATTCTAAAAGTGTGCAAATGTGTTTTGCAACTTGTTGAGAATCTCACTTGAATCCTTGTTTGCATCACAGCGTCAATTTCGCAAATGTGTTTTGCAAATTGAGTTGAAGCGAAGTGAAATTGGTGGGATGATTCTAAAAGTGTGCAAATGTGTTTTGCAACTTGTTGAGAATCTTACCTTTGAACCCTTGTTTGCATTACGCATCAAATTGGCAAATGTGTTTTGCAATTTGAGTTGAAGCGAATGCAATCTGTGTTTTCTCAGGAAAATCGGATGAACCGACGTGTTATGAGCGGTACGACCGGGATGCGGTCATACCGGCGCATGTACAGCGGTACGACCGCAACTGTTGAGCATGCGTTGCTCTGGTTGAGGAGCGGTAGTACCGGCGTGTACTGAGCGGTACGACCACAGTCCGGTCGTTCGATTATTTGTTGGCGGTTCAAGTTTTCGAGAAGATGCATTTGTTGCATATCTTTGTTTTGAGAAAACCCTTGAGCGGACGACCGCAGTGTTTTATGATACGACGCGGCTGCGGTTCAACCGCTTCTTTGTGGCGGTTGTAAATTTCGAAACAGTGTTCGTGGGACTTAGCCGCATTTGGCGCTCCTTTGTGGAGCGATGCGACCGCAGTGTTTGTGCGGTTGTACCGATTGTTGCGACGACCGGCCTTAGTTGGCGGTCGTTCGATTTGGTGACCAACGGCTAGTTTTATAGCCGTTGGAGGAAGGATGCACGACCGCCCCATAACGGCGATGGCTCCGATTTCCTAACTTTTTCAAAGAGACTTTGTCCCAACGGCTAGTTTGTGTGTGTGGGCTATAAATACCCACCTTGGCCGTGTGAGGGAGAGTTGCTGGTGCTCCTTTGAGTTCTATTGAGCTAGTGCAAGCCTCTCATACTCTTTTGTGCATGTGTTGCACTTAGTGAGGTTAGAGAGCAAACCCTAAGTGCATGTGTTGCCTTAGGTTGTGGATTTCGTATCCATAGAGCTTTGACACTTGATTAGTTCAAGTGAGAGTTAGAGTCCTGTTACTCTTGGTGTTTGCCGACACCTAGACGGCGTGGGCGTCGTCTTGCCGTGAGCTTCTCAAAGAAGATTGTGAGAAGACCCGGGCGGTTTGTGAGTGGCGTGGTGCTCGCCATCTCCGGAGTGGAGGAAAGAGCAACCCAAGTGGAGCGAGGTGTTTGATCCTCGGAGGAAGGCTTAATTCGTGGAGCCGGCCCAATTAGTTTGGGTTTCCCTCAACGTGGATTAGGGGAGACCGGCAAGTCTCCGATTCACCACGGTAAAACATAACCGTGTCCATTGTGGTTTGCATCCTTGTGCCTTACTATTGCATTTACATTCATTGTGTATGAATGCTTGCTTTACATTGTGCAATTTATATACCTTGTATTAAATTGCTTATTCATTGTGTATGATTGCAATTGTTCGTTGTGCTATTCATCATTGCTAGAATTGATTAGCTTACAAGTCATATGCTTAATTGATATACTTATTAATAGACTTGTATTGTTGGTGCTTTTAGGGGAACCTAGTTGATTTAGGCTTTAATTGTGCAAAACCGTATTTGTATTAGCTTCCGCATTAGAAATCGGTTTTAGAGCCTAAAGGAATTTAAAACGCCTATTCACCCCCCCTCTAGTCGGCCACCTCGATCTTACAAGTGGTATCAGAGCTTGGTCTCTCATTTATTAGACTTAACCGTCTAGAGAGTAAAGGATGGCGACTAGTAAAATTGTGCACCTAGGTGAAGCACCTAAATTTGATGGCACAAATTATGCTCATTGGAAAATCCGCATGTCATGTTATTTTAAGGCCATGGGCCTAAATATATGGTGGATTGTAGATGTTGGCTTTTCTCCTCCATTGGATCAACATGCTCCAACAAATGAGGAAGAGAAATGCTTACATCTCGACGCTCAAGCAACTAACGCTTTATTTAGTGCTTTGAGTGTAGATGTGTTTGATGCCGTATGTGATCTCAAAAATGTTCATAAGATGTGGACCTATCTTCAAGAATATTATGAAAGGTCCATTTCAACAAATGAGGATTGCATACAAGAGTGGACGTCGGAGAAGAATGCTCAATCTCAAACTCCGACGATGAAGAGTCCACAAGCTCCTCCACATCAACTCCTAGCTCCGACAATGATGATATATCAACTCCATCAACATCGCCTCATTGCTTTATGGCAAAAGGTAAAAAGAAGGTATATAATGATGATGATGATAATGATGAGCCTTCTTATGATGAGTTGATAGATATGCTAGAAGAACAAAATGCTTTTATGGGAAAGGAGGTTTCAAAATTCAAAGTTTTGAAGAAAGAATTGAACTTGCTTCAAAATAATTATGATGTTCTAAAGAATGAACATGAAACCCTCCTTCTTAAAAATTATACTAGCTCTAAAGTGGATATAGGGATTACATGTGATCTATTAGATGATTTGCCTTGTATTGCTCCTACTCCTTGCAATTCATCTAAAATTAATGTATCCACTTCTTGTGATGATTTAATTGATATGCCTTGTTGCTCAAAATTAGATGTACCTATTTCCTCTATACTTGTTGAGACTAACCTTGTAGAGGAAAACAAAAGCTCAAGGCCCAAGTCTCAAGTTTGAAGAATGACTTGGATAGAAGCTATAAAGGAAGGCTACTCGATGAAATATTGAGCAAGCAAATATGCTTACAAGATAAGAGTGGCATTGGATTTACTCCCAAGAAGAAAAAGGAAAATAGCAAAATGAGGCACAATGCAAGACACACGAAGAATATTAAGTGCCTTAATTGTCATGAGAAGGGTCACATTTCCTCCGTGTGTCCTAATAAGGAAAATGACAAGAGAGGACTTGGTTTTGTCACCAAGAAGAAGATGAAGAACATCCCAAAGCCAAATGGAAGACAATTCAAAAATGTCAAGTGCTTTGGATGCAAAAAGAATGGTCACATTGCCTCGGTGTGCCCAAATCAAAAGGATGTCAAGCCAAGACATTCAACAAAGAGGCAAACCGGAATTGAGCAAGATAAGAAGACATCAAGGGGAAGCAAAAGCCCTACTTGCTACAATTGCCGGGAGAAAGGACATTTTAGTAAGGAATGTCCCAAAGGTATCACTCCTAAGCCAATTATTTATAATAATCATTATTTGCTTAGGAAGGATAAATATGGCAATGTGTTTGCTAGGAATGTTAGTTTACATAAAACTAATGCTAGGGCCATTTGGGTGCCCAAATCTATTGTGACTAACATTCAAGGACCCAACCGAGTATGGGTACCAAAAATTGCTTAAATGACAAATAGGTACTTGGAGAAACATTGGAGGTTTGGCTCACTCATAAAGAGATATATTCCATCATATGCAAAAAAAAGGAGCCAAGCTTAAGGAAGATCATTTCACATCATAAACCAATGCTATCTCGGTAACAAGTATTTACATTGAAGTATCTAGCCCTTATACCTTGTGTAGGTTGCTTTAATGTAAAATCTTAATAGGGTTGTTCTTGCTCTTGTGCTAAAGCTTGTTTATTGTTTTATTGAGCAAGAAAGTTGTGGCACATTAAGGGGGAGTGCTAAATCATAACCATGTATACCACATCCCTAAGTGTGCCCAAATAAATTAAGTGCTAGTATTGTTTCTCAAAATGAGCCATTTAGCCAAAAGTCAAAATTTTGAAATTATTAGTATAAACTAGTTGCAAAATGTATACAAATGATTTCCAAATGTTTTGCAAAGGTTTTGGTTCAAGAAAAACCTATTTCAAACGAAAATGAGTTTCTAGCCAAAATTGTAGATCATAGTATCTTGTTTTTGACCAAAACCAGATTTTTGTGTAAAATCTATTCTAGAAAGAATTTGACATTTGTCCCAAAAAGAAAAACCTAGAGTTGGCCATTCTAAACAATTTTGGTATTCAAAAGATTTCCAAAATGCCAACCTAACAAAAGTTATTTGATTTCGAAATTCACCCAAAATTCTAGTTTGACCAAAGTGGTCACTTTCTAGCACTTAAGTGAGTTTTGCCATTTGAACCTAAATTATTCACATGAATAGGTCCATGATGGTATTTATGACTCATATATACAATTGGATGCTTAAAATTTCTTCATGTGCTCTTTTGGTTCTTTTGGAGAAGTTTCTCAAAAATGAGTTTTATTTGCAAAATCAAAAGACTAATTCATAAAAACTATATTCATTGTTGTTTCTATCTCCAATCTAATGCATAATGATCCTAGATATATTTATTTGAATCCTAAAACTAAGGATCATTTGCATAATTCTCCATTCCAAGATCTATCCTTGAATCTTCAGAAAATCGAACAACCGACGTTATTTCATGCAGTATAACTGCTTTTTAGATGCGACCGCCTTTGAACGGCGGTTCGTCCGAACATCGGTATAACCGGCCTTTGAACTGCGGTAGTACCGATTTTGCTGACATTGCAGTCAATTGAATCCATTTCAATTCTATTCAATTCTAAATCTTTTTGACTGCCTCCCTCATGTCAAGATTGATCCTTATTATCCTTGCAAGCTACTCACTACTAATTGTCCTTGATTGCAAGTGCAATTATTCAAGTGGTATCCTTTCCAAGAGTAGCTTCTCAAAATCATCTTGACATCGAAAAGATTCAAATCTAAATCTTTTTGGCTATTCCTCTCAAGTCAAGTTGATCCTTGTAATCCTTGCAAGCTACCCACTCATGCTTTGTTGACTCCAAATACCATTTTGATCCTTGTGATATGTTTATCATTCAAGTGGTATTCCTTTAAGTGGTAGCACCTTTTTGATCATCTTGATCTAGGCATGGAATTCATATTACTTATGTTTACAAGTGGTATTCTTCAAATGATATCATCTTGTCTTTATAAGTGGTATTCTTTCTAGTGATATCCTTCAAGTGGTATACTTCTTATACCCACCTACAAGTGATATCTATTTCAATCCTTGCCAATCAATTCTTTTCAAACCAAGCTCTCTCCGATACCTCCATTTCATGATATATCTTTTCAAGTGGTATCTATCTAAGTCTTATCTCTCCAAGTGGTACCAAGTATCTACAAGTGGAATTAATTATTATTTGGTATCATCTTTGCTTTCAAGCCTTGTCGACGCATGTTTTCTTCAAGTGGTATCAACATGTGGATTTACAAGAGTATTATTTACAAGTGATATCTACATGTTTTACCAACAAGTGGTGTCGTCAAGTGAAAGAGAGAAGGTTGAAGTCATCTTAAGTTTTGGATGGAAAATTTCAAAAGATGACAAAGAGGAGATAATTGATAAAGGAAGCTTTTGTGTGTCAAAAGCAAAGATATGGATTGGACAAAGAAAACCTTTGTGTGTCAAAGGAGAAGAATGTCCAAAAGAAAACCTTTGTGTGTCAAAGGAGAAGAATGTCCAAAAGGAACCTTTGTGTAAGGGGGAGTTTTCCTAAAAAGTTTTTGAAAACCTAATTGAAGAATGTTTTGATTTTTAAAATGGGTATATCATTATATGGGAAAACCAATTTGAAAAGACACCCTTAAGGCTTCGATTTATTTTGGATTCATTGTTGTTCTATGCCAAAAAGGGAAAATAAAACTCGTTTTATTGCCTAGCTCATAAGTTTTGCAAAGACTCTCCTTTTACTTGAGATTTATTTCGGTTTTTGGTGTTTAATGCCAAAAGGGGGAGAATTTGTATGAGCTACATTTGGATGTTAATTTGTATGAGCGTTATTTGTTATTCTCTTGATCTCTTGTGTTGCCTAAAAGGGGGAGAATCAAGGGGGAGAATCTTGTGGTGCCAAAAGTGGGAGTTTACCAAGATTCTCTTGTCATTTCAATGCATGCATATAGTCAAATAGCTTAATTGATTATCTTATGTTGACTTATATCCAAATGTTGTCATTTATAAAGGATTTGTCATCAATCACCAAAAAGGGGGAGATTGAAGAATCTAGACCTACCATTATGTGTTAATGGGGTTTTGGTGATTAATGACAAATCTAATTGTGAGACTAACACTTTCATTGTTATACATATTGTGTAGTCTTATTTGGATATAAAGGTAATAACCATGAAGGCATGCATGTGGTTAATGACAAATCCAAACAGGTATGATTTCATAATGATGAATCTATTTGTAAGACTAACACTCTTATTGTTATATCATGTTTAGTCTCGTTTGGATATAAAGAATACAAAGTAGAATGAACAAAGAGGTTTGTATTCATATATCTTGTTGCATTCCTCGGATCCAAAATATAGGTTGAACTCCACCTAAAGTCTAACTTGAATATGTGCATATGTTTCCATTACACATTTGTGTATGCACACATTTAGGGAGCTCAATCTATGTTTTGTGGTTTCATTAGTATTGATCCATATTTCCTTGTCCATATATAATTGGGATCTTTACTTTGAAACATGTCCTTTGAATATATTTAACTTGCATAGTTAATTTATTCATATGAGTATATGAGACTTGTGTAGTTCATATATTCTTGAATGTATTTAACTTGTGTAGTTAATATATTCATATGAGTATATATATAACTTGTGTAGTTCGTATATACTCATATCCTTGAATATATTTAACTTGTGTAGTTAATATATTTATGTGAGTATATATAACTTGTGTAGTTTATATATGCTCATATTCTTGAATATATATAACTTATGTAGTTAGTATATTCAAGTGTGTATATATGACTTGTGTAGTCTATATACACTTATATGTGAGTATAACATAACTTGTGTAGTTTATGTGTGCTCACATATTCTTGAATATGTTTAACTTATGTAGTTAATCTATTCATAAGAGTGTATAAGACTTGTGTAGTCTATATATACTTATATGTGAGTAGAACATAACTTGTGTAGTTCATGTGTACTCACATATCTTTGAATATGTTTAACTTGTGTAGTTAATATATTCATATGAGTATATGAGACTTATGTAGTTAATATATGCTCATGTATTCTTGAGTTAATACGACTTGTGTAGTTCAGATACACTCATGTTGAGTATATATAACTTATGTAGTACTTATATACTCATACCAAACTCTATTCAATTATTTGTTATTGAAGTGGTTATCATCAATTACCAATGAGGGAAAGATTGTGGTATCTTGTCCCGCCATTATGAGTTAATGGTATGTTGTGGTAATTAATGATAATCATATTGTGGAACTAACATTTTCATGAGTTGGATGAATAGGTTATGTTCCAGGTGGTTGATGACTTGGGATGACATCATGTGTTGATAGTCATCAAGTCAAGAAGAGATGATCATGTGTTGATGCATATCAAGACTCGGGATGGAAGATGTCATCATGTGTTGATGAGCATCAAGTCAAGATCCCGAAGTAAAGCTTCATCATGTGTTGATGAAGGTCAAGTAAGGATGCATCATGAGTTGATGCATATCAAGTCAAGAACCCGGAGTTGAAGCAAGGTTGTGCGTCATCAAGCTTCAAGTGTTTGCGCAAGGCAAAGGTATGACTAGCTAGGGCTAAGGATGTGTTCCTAGTCTTTTACCGGTCTTGGTGTTTGGTTGGATGACCGGATTGCTAGTATAGGTTGCCGTACTATTAAGAGGGGTCTTTGACTAGTAGCTTGAGTTTGTCATGTGTTGATAGCTCATTGTGTTTGCTCTAGCTCACTTTAACATGTTGCCAATATTTGTGAATGTGTTTTGCAAATAGTTGTGGCTCATGGTTAATCCTTGTAGCATGTGACTTAAGTTTGCGAATCGTTTTGCAAATGGTGTAAGTCCATGTACCTTATTCCTTGTGGTGTGATTCTAAAAGTGTGCAAATGTGTTTTGCAACTTGTTGAGAATCTCACTTGAATCCTTGTTTGCATCGCGTCAATTTCGCAAATGTGTTTTGCAAATTGAGTTGAAGCGAAGTGAAATTGGTGGGATGATTCTAAAAGTGTGCAAATGTGTTTTGCAACTTGTTGAGAATCTTACCTTTGAACCCTTGTTTGCATTACGCATCAAATTGGCAAATGTGTTTTGCAATTTGAGTTGAAGCGAATGCAATCTGTGTTTTCAGAAAATCGGATGAACCGACGTGTTATGAGCGATGCGACCGGGATGCGGTCATACCGGCGCATGTATGAGATGCTGACGACCGCTATCGCTGAGCATGCGTTGCTCGGTTGAGGAGCGGTAATACCGCGCGTGTCTTGGCGGCACGACCACAATCCGGCCGTTCGATTATTTGTTGGCGGTTCAAGTTTTCCGAGAAGATGCATTTGTTGCATATCTTTGTTTTGAGAAAACCCTTGGAGCGATGCGACCGCAGTGTTTTATGCGATACGACGTGCTGCGGTTCAACCGCTTTTTTGTGGCGGTTGTAAATTTCGAAACAGTGTTCGTGGGACTTAGCCGCATTTGGCGCTCCTTTGTGGAGCGATGCGACCGCAGTGTTTGTGCGGTTGTACTGATTGTTGCTTGACACGACCGGCCTTAGTTGGCGGTCGTTCGATTTGGTGACCAACGGCTAGTTTTATAGCCGTTGGAGGAAGGATCTGCACGACCGCCCCATAACGGCGGCCGTTCCGATTTCCTAACTTTTTCAACAGACTTTGTCCCAACGGCTAGTTTTTGTGTGTGGGCTATAAATACCCACCTTGGCCGTGTGAGGAGAGTTGTTGGTGCTCCTTTGAGTTCTATTGAGCTAGTGCAAGCCTCTCATACTCTTTTGTGCATGTGTTGCACTTAGTGAGGTTAGAGAGCAAACCCTAAGTGCATGTGTTGCCTTAGGTTGTGGATTTCAGATCCATAGAGCTTTGACACTTGATTAGTTCAAGTGAGAGTTAGAGTCTGTTACTCTTGGTGTTTGCCGACACCTAGACGGCGTGGGGCGTCGTGGCGCCGTGAGCTTCTCAAAGAAGATTGTGAGAAGACCCAGGCGGTTTGTGAGTGGCGTGGTGCTCGCCATCTCCGGAGTGGAGGAAAGAGCAACCCAAGTGGGCGAGGTGTTTGATCCTCGGAGGAAGGCTTAATTCGTGGAGCCGCCCAATTAGTTTGGGTTTCTCAACGTGGATTAGGGAGACCGCAAGCAAGTCTCCGATTCACCACAGAAAACATAACCGTGTCCATTGTGGTTTGCATCCTTGTGCCTTACTATTGCATTTACATTCATTGTGTATGAATGCTTGCTTTACATTGTGCAATTTATATACCTTGTATTAAATTGCTTATTCATTGTGTATGATTGCAATTGTTCGTTGTGCTATTCATCATTGCTAGAATTGATTAGCTTACAAGTCATATGCTTAATTGATATACTTATTAATAGACTTGTATTGTTGGTGCTTTTAGGGGAACCTAGTTGATTTAGGCTTTAATTGTGCAAAACCGTATTTGTATTAGCTTCCGCATTAGAAATCGGTTTTAGAGCCTAAAGGAATTTAAAACGCCTATTCACCCCCCTCTAGTCGGCCACCTCGATCTTACACCGAACCATAATGCCATGTGACCACGTGAAACGTGCTTCTGTCTGCGGACTCTAATGTAGTTCTGGTTCTATGCCTCGCACTTTACCTTCGGTCGATTAGCAGTCAACTGACCTTTGGGTTTCTCGAGACCCAGTACATGTCGCCGTCAAAATCACTATTGGCCATCTCATCAGCCAAAGATCATTTTCCAGTAGTAGAGAAAAGTATAGCATATTTGGAATATCCCACAACCTCCTCTGGACCGCTAACGTTTTAGGGCATCTTCATAATCACAACGAGTGTTCTCAACCCCTTCAATTGCATTCTGTAGAAGCTCTATAAAGTACTATGCTTTAACTCCACCATAGTGAGGTCATGTGATCAAGAACCTTGATGTTAATGTCCTTTTGGGTTGATTGCCGAGGAAAAAAAATGCAATTATTTATTTCTTGTGAACCAAAAGAAAATCAATACGAATTTGGCTAATCAAAATGCTTAAGCTGTTGAGGAAAGGTGGGCAGCCCAGAGGTCTGGAGCTTCGGACATCCGCATTTTAGAGAAAAAAACATTAATTGTGATATTTGGAGGGACTGGTGGTGAGACTTAAAATATTAATTGTTTTTTCTTGAGTCCTCGTATACCATGTTTGATTTATCAATCAACTCATCCAAAAGCTTAAACTATTGACTTTCAACTCATCCAAAAGATGAGTTATTCTACTTATAATAAAGAATAAAACAAGGTACTTCAAAGAGTTGAAGGACTGGGCGCCATATAATTTTGGATCAGTTTTTATTTTTATCATTGATGACCGGATAAAAATAGTTATAGGAGGAAGCTGCAATAGAACAAAGAAAGATTCTTACAAAGTGTGCTCAAAGGTTTGGGCATACTTTACAATAAATTTGTGAGCACGTTACATGTGTGCGCATATACATGTGTACACATATATGTACGAGTGACTTCCACAATGTTTCTTTCTTTTCATATGCATTCAAATTTTGGAGGAACCAAGAAAAAAATAGCGCATCGATAAACAACTTCGAAGCAAAGGAGTTCCATAATGAATTCTACCTTGTACAAACAAATTTGGATCAGAAGGACGAATTGAAAATCGAAATTCCATAATTCAATTTTAAAATTGTAAACCATTTCTCGATTCAAGCCCAAATTTAATTAAACCATGAGCTCAATTCATAATTTATACCTCGATTCAAGCCCAAATTAAATTAAATTAAACCTTGTTATTTTAGTTCTTTTTAGTTTTTCCTTTTTCAGAGTCTTTTGAAAGCCTTAAAAATTAAAATAAACCATTTGTATTTTATCGATTAATTCTGACAATTGGAAATTTTAGAAAATAAAAATATTTGATATGAATAAAATAAACTTCAATTAAATTCAAAATTATTTTATTAAATATATTCATGTTCCAAGGATTTTTATAGAATTTTCTTGAAATTTCTAAAATTCATTTTATTTTGGATTTCCCCATTTTTTTACTTTACTTTTCTCTCTCCTCTTTCAAACTGCTGCGGCCGAGACAGCAGCACCCTTGGCTTGCTGCGACCAGGGACAGCAGCACCTCCTTGCTGTGGATGGGAGATGCAGCAGGCACCTGCTGCAGCATGAGAGCGCAGCACGAGGGAGCTAGTGGCTAAAAATGGAATTTCGTATATAGAGAAGCTATATTTGGAATTACCGTGTGCTAAAGGCCAACAGTGCCCAAAATTACGATTTGAGTTTGATCTCGGATGATAGGTATCCCTACTTTTATTCGTTTAACCGTAGTAGGGTGCTCGTTTCTTCTTGTCTACCAAGACAGAAAAAGAACGGATCCACTGAGTCACTGACCGAGCCGGGCACAACCACGCAGACGCAGACGCAGACGCAGCCCTGAACTGAACCAAACTTGACAAACCACAAACGCACCGAAACACCCAAAGCAGCGAAATCGAGAACCCTCGCCGGCGGCGAAATTAGGATGGCCCGCTACGACCGCGCGATCACCGTCTTCTCCCCCGACGGCCACCTATTCCAGGTCGAGTACGCCCTCGAGGCCGTCCGCAAGGGCAACGCCGCGGTCGGCGTCCGCGGCACCGACACCGTCGTCCTCGGCGTCGAGAAGAAGTCCATCCTAAAGCTCCAGGACTCCAGGTAATCCATCCATCCCCACCCGTCCCTCCACGTGACCCGCCCACCCGCATGCCGGATCTCGCGATTCTCACCGGAAAATCCCCCAAATTTCCAGGTCCGTGCGCAAGATCGTGAGCCTGGACGCCCACATCGCGCTGGCCTGCGCGGGGCTCAAGGCGGACGCGCGCGTCCTCATCAACCGGGCGCGAGTCGAGTGCCAGAGCCACCGCCTCACCGTCGAAGACCCCGTCACCGTCGAGTACATCACGCGCTACATCGCCGGACTGCAGCAGAAGTACACGCAGAGCGGAGGGGTGCGCCCCTTCGGGCTCTCTACCCTCATCGTCGGCTTCGACCCCTACACCGAGAAGCCCGCGCTGTACCAGACAGACCCCTCGGGCACCTTCTCCGCGTGGAAGGCCAACGCCACCGGCCGCAACTCCAACTCCATGCGCGAGTTCCTAGAGAAGAATTACAATGAGACGTCCGGCAAGGAGACCATCAAGCTTGCCATCCGAGCCCTCCTTGAGGTAAACTGCACACCGATTTATCCTACCAGTGGCTAGATTCATACCACTATACCAGTAATTGCTCATGTGAAGACGGGTGCTCTAAGAGTTCCCAATGGATCACCGAGAGTAATTAACATAGGAGGACCAAGTTCAATTCTATTATGTTAGTGATAATTTGTTGATTAACTGATCTAAATGATGCACCATGTGGTGCTGGCAAAGGAACCAAGCTGTGGTTACCCAAGGCCAAGGGGCCAATGGAATGCTCAGGTCTAGACTGTGTGTGCTCAACCGGCAAAGTGCTTATGTCATGTTTGACTGGCTATAGAACTCAATTTAATTCAAAGTTAGATCAGGTTCCCTGAAATTTGTTATAATCAGCTGAGTTCAAATGGCAATGGAAAAACTTAAATTGAGTGAGATAGGATTGATTTATTGCATTTGCTTTCATCGTTTGTATGCCAGTTGTTGGTATCTAGAGTACATGCTCATAGGTATGGCCTATGGTTTTGCAGCTTTTGCTCCTGCAGTCTCATCAATAAATTCCGTGCATTCTCATCAATAAATTCCGACTAGTTCAGCATTTGTAATATGGATTTCATCTGCACTTGTATTTTGTTGGTTATGTATTCAAGTATAAGTGTGTTTTCAAAAGTTGTTATTGCCCTCTTAATGGTCTTCTTGTTTTCAGTGCAAAATTTGAAAACTTGGCTATGCTTTGCCAACTTCATTGTTTCTTTAGTATTCTTGTACGATATGTAAGATGCTTAAATGTATAGTTCATTATATTTAGGGTAAAATGCATGTGTGCCACTCCAAATATGTATTGGAGACTAACCTTTTCCATCTCAGATCACATCTCAAGTTAAGTTTGCATGTACCGGAGAGCATAATTTCTCAAGTGTCAAAACCTTTTTCTGTACCATATTGACATGCCTTTTTTTCTTACAATAACTACAAGTTAACCTGCCTTCCTGCTTGGATGCACAATTGATAGCTAAACATGTGTAAAATTCTAAGTTTGCATAATATTCAGTTGAAGATTTCATTATTGTTGATTGTCGATTGCAAATGGTTATCACATATGCATATTCACTATCGTAGTCAATGTTTGTTGTTTCTTTTCTTCTACTACTACACTTTCCCCTCATTTGATAGCATTTTGTCAGACCGTTGCACATTATCTAGTTGGCATGATTTTGAATGCTTGTACTAGCTTTTCATATGCTATAGCTCATTTAGTGAAAGAAATTCATTACTTGTTTGCGGGCAGAGAATGACTACCCGCTTTGCCACACATGTAGAACTCATTGATCACTCTTCAGAGCATTTGTTTTGCTTAAATTGCTTTCTTACTTGTCCTGTCAATTTGTCTGATGTTCAGAAGTATCTTAATGGAAATAGTATTGGTGGTTCCTTGCATGCTATATACCATATATTACAGTAGGATAGTCCTTTTTATGTCTCTTACCATCATAATGTATCTTCAGCCTAAACCTTTCATTTGTCTTTCATTGAGCAATTCGCTTTATGGCACTGAATTGACCATCCCCTTTCTCTAGGTTGTTGAGAGTGGTGGCAAGAACATAGAGATTGCAGTGATGACACAGACGGATGGTCTTCACCAACTTGAAGAGGCTGAAATTGATGAATATGTTGCTGAGATCGAAGCTGAGAAGGCTGCCGCGGAGGCTGCAAAGAAGGGTGCCCCGAAAGAAACCTAGTTTATTCATGATTTTAGCACGACTCCTGTACCACAGCATGTCTCCTTGTTTTTCTTGTTTTTAGAGGACTGACGAATTGTTTGGTTAAAGTGGATGGCTATTTCTGATCAAGCTGCTTTGACTAAACCCCCTCAATGAGGTGTCCAAATTTCGCCCACGGTCTCCTGCCTCCAGATCCAACCGAGCCTGAGTCCAACACGAGCGTCCAAGGACCGAGCCTGGAGTCCAAGATGGATCAACAACAGAGATGTTTTCTGTTTATTGATTTGCATGGAGTAACTGTTTTCTGTGCAAATTCACTAGTTATTCGGCTTTTTCTGGATGTCCATCTCCTCAAAGCAGTTATCTGTACTCAGTAACTTCAATTCATTCTAGATCTGCAGCAGAAATGCAGGGCTAGCAGTACAGTAGTAGAAAGTTCAGTTAGTGCATGGCTATGAGAGAAAGGTATACTCAGTAACTTCAATTCATTAGTTAGTACTGGAGCAAATTGTTCTGGATGTACTCGGTAACTTCAATTCACTAGGTTGTACTAGAGCAAATTGTTAATAACGAGAGTACTAGAGTAAATCGTTAATTACGAGACGAGCTGAGGTTGCTATTCTGTTTGTTAGCTTAATAAGTTGAACAGCTTTACCGGGCCGAGCTAGCTCATTATCTACCACTGCCCCTCATGCTATGTGATGTACACTATTATACGGACCATTGACTTGTCTTCCTGTGAATTCCGTCGTGGTGTCCATCGTGGTGTCGTCTTCTAGGAACTTCCCGTGTCTTCCTGTGAATGCCGTTATGGTGGTGTGTTGGTCGCTACCTTGTCAGATCTGAAGAGGTCATGCAACTGACCCCGTGAATCGTGGTGCTACGATGCTGTTCTGTGATTTATGTACGTAACTGGTGTTTTTTTTGGAAATCATATTATTTTAAAAATTTTACAAAAATAAATAGTAAATTTTTTTTTTTACAAAATTAGACTACTGTCGCTATTTGGAATAACGATAAATGACCATATCATCATTCCAAATAGCGACAGTAGCCTAGGCAATAGTGATAGGAACTTGAACAGTGTAGAGAGGTCCATGTCTATTGCTACTCTAACTGGTGACGGGACCCTGTCGCTATTTCAAATGACGAAGGGATCCCTCAAGTCCCTAAATTTTATAATATTAAAATTTTAGAAAACCATCATTTCAAATAATGACAGGGATCTCGCAAGTCCTTGTCGCCATTCCAAATAGCGACACAATCTGCCGTATAAAAGACCCCAAAATTCTAGAATAACTCACTTTTATTCAGAAAAAAGAGAAAGAGGGGAGGGGAGGGAAGGGAAGGGAGAGGAGCAGAGAGGAGTAGAGGGAAAGAGAGAAGCTAGCGAAGCGCTGCCCGTCCGGTCGTCCACCTTTCATGTAATTTTTTTTAACCGAATGGATTATATAGTTTTAAACGTATGGTTACGTAGTGTAGTATGTTGTACGTAATCCTTTTCAGTGGGTAGTTTAGTTTTAGATATGTGGTTAATCGTGAAATTTTTGTTTACAGTGCAGCACATCAAATATATCGGACGCCACTAACTTCAAAATTTACTACGGTCAAGGGGCTATTCTTGAGAGTCTTGAGGGGATTGATTTCTGTTATTTTCAATTAGCGACCGTGACCCTAATAAGACCAGAGCAGCGTAAATGGGGCGCTATGATGCGATGGTTGTTCCACACATTCGATTTGAACAACGATGTTAATGATCTAAGATTGAGTTGTCTTGCCAACCGAGCACCACGGGGCACGTATTGGGAGTTAGTGCAGCTCAAGGGAATAAGGTCATGGCAGTTATATGTACGCAGGGCTATGGAGGAATGGTGGGATTTGGTCATTCTGACACAGGCATTTGCCAAGCCCACTCTTGCATCGGTGGCTGATAAGAAGGGGGTGGTGATGCCGAAGAAGTCGGGGACTCTAGAACAAAATATTAAATCACAAGTCCACCCTTGCCCCACCTGTCAATACTAAAGTTAACAAATCCTCCTCCTCCTCCTCTCTCTCTCCTCCCCGCACAACTTTCCCCTCCCTCCCCTCTCGCGTCCGAGCGCTGCTGCCGCAATTTCACCGTCATTGTCGGTGCTCCTGGCCGGATCATGCCGCCAGCATCTAGATTTGACCGGATCTAGCCACCACTGCTATTCTCGAGCCCCTCCAGTCACTGCCGTCATCCTCCATGTTGCCCCCTGTAACATCCTAATTTTCTGAAGTTGTTCGAGTTCTGGTCTTGCTTTCCTTTCTCTCTATTCACTCAGGCCTCTCTGGACCTCCCTTAACCTCTTCTGACCTCCTTATCTATTTGAACCCTCCTTCGGTTATGACCTTCCCTTGGGTCACGACCACCCCCGATGTGCTCCCAGCTCGGGTTTGTGTTTCAAATGTCCTTGATTTTCGAAATCCATCGCTCGGGTTGAATTTCTCCTTCTGAGATCTCCTTTGGTTCCATCTTGACCGTTGAGACCTCCCCTACATTGGTCTTGACCGTCGAGATCTCCTTTGGTTCCATCCTGACTGTTGAGACCTCCCCTGCGATGGTCTTGACCATCGAGATCTCCTTTGGTTCCATCTTGACCGTTCAGACCTCCCCTGCAATGGTCTTGACCATAGAGATCTCCTTTGGTTCCATCTTGACCATTGAGACCTCCCCTGCGTTGGTCTTGACCGTCGATATCTCCTTTTGTTCCATCTTGACCGTTGAGACCTCCCCTGCGATGGTCTTGACCGTCGAGATCTCCTTTGGTTCCATCTTGACCTTTGATACCTCCCCTTGGTTGGTCTTGACCGTTGAGATCTCCTTTGGCTCTATCTTGACCGTCCAAACCTCTCTTTATTTGGATCTGAGGGTCCAGACCCCCCCTGTTTGGACCCAAGGGTCTAGACCTCCCTGCCGTCAACCTCTTTTCTCTCTCCTCGCGCAGGCGCGCTCAGTCCGAGCCGTCCGATTGTGCTTGGACGGCCCGATGTTTTGTGCTGTTCAAGCAGTCCGAACTTCACCTCTAGCTTGGGCCGCCCGATTAAGATTGGACGGTCAGATCAAGTTGAGTTCGGACGCGCGCTTCGAACTGTCTTGGACCTCCCCATCCTTGTGGTCTCTTTGCAAAGACGACCCTCTTGGTCTTTTGCAAAGACCACCTCGGTTGGTCTTTTTGCAAAGATCACCCTTTTGGGTCACGACCTCCCTTTGAGGCCGCGACCTCCTCTTTTTGTTATTTAGCCGCAACCTCCTTTGGTCGGGACCTCCTCGGTCTTTTTGCAAAGACCACCCTCTTGAGGCCAGGACCTCCCTCTGGGTCATGATCTCCCCTCGTGGTAGCGACCTCCTCTTTGGTCTTTTTGCAAAGACCACCCTCTTGGTCGCGACAACCTCTTCTGTGGGACTTCCCTCTTAGGTCTCAGTACCGCGGGCGAGAAAAGTCTTCGTGCATTTAATACTGTATTAAATGCTATCATTTCCACCATACCTTGTCTTTTCCTCTTTGGTCACCTCTTTTACCTGCTCATTTCATTCCTTTACCTGCTCCCGTCGTGTCCATTAAATGCACCGTCCTCCTCCCTGGACCTCCCCGTGCCTATATAAAGCACCGGAGAGGCCTCTTGCCTCCTTTTTGTTTCCCAAAACCTTGAACCTCCCTCGGTTGAGCTTTTTCTTCTTCGATAGGAGCTCCGATTCAGTGAATCAAGTTTCTATCTTCGCCCTGATCCTGTGTTTTTCTTTGGCTTTGATTTGGTTGTTTCGTTGGAGTTTTGTGGATTCGTTTTATTTACTTGGTTCTTGTTCGCACGTGTAGGATCCAGCTGTTCCGAAGGCCTCCTGGACCCAGCTTTCTTAGCAGAAGACCCTCAGTTCTTCAGTGAAGGCAAGTCATAGGCCTTTGATCATGTTGAACCCATTTTGCAAAAACTATATTGTTTTGTTATGAGCGTGCATGGCTAGTTTTATAAAACTGGTTTCGGGAGTAGTTACAACACCCACTTGTCTTATGACTCCTTGGATAATTGAAAGCAACATGTTGGCATGTACCCTTGGAAATCCGTAAGATGGGTTATCTTAGTTGGATATTCTTGTTTACCAACATGGGTATCGTGTTTGCTTAGCCATGCTTGAGTAGACGTCATTCTCACCATGAATCATCACTGTTAGCTTACCCCCAGTGCACCGGTTGTGGCTTGTGTAGTAGCGGCCGGTGTAGCTGATTAAGATGAAGTGTGGCCTTGTGTGAGGCCACGACATTTGTTATCGCTTTAACTAAAATTTGTGTGCCAGGACTGGGGTGGTCCTCTGGCCAGGTTGAACCCAACAAATGCTAAATTTGTCTAATGAGCTATGGAACCGTGGCAATGCCACTGCTATTAAAAGATGTGTGCCCGGGACTGGGGTGGTCCTTGGGCTAGTTGAACACAAAACTGTTTTATGCTCGGGCAAGAAGTTGGGGGTGAGCAGTGGGTGCCTTGAGCACACTAGGTTTGTGGTCCGACTCGCCTGAGCAGCCAACTAAGGACTTAACCTTGTACGCGATCGATCTGGGTCACTCCCGTGCAACCACAAGTCCATAATGGGGTGGTCCTGGCCAACTAATTAGCGAGGTCCTGATGCGGCTCTATCGTGGTGGTCGAAATGGCGCAAGAGGGGGCCTAAGCATGGCGACACCTTAGCAGACAGAATCAAGTCAGGACTGACCTTTGTAAAGGCCTTGTCACAAGCTCTAGACTGCTTACTAAAGGAAGTGAGCAGGGGCATCGGCGGGTGCCCAACCAACTAGAGGACTTCGTGTCTTGTGGGTAAAGTGCATAACCTCTACAGAGTGTAAAAGCTATTCGAATATCCGCGTCCTCGGTTATGGACATGTCCGGTTTTTTCACACAAGGGGTAGATCTTTCTAAAAATTGTGGTTTGGATCCGAGTAGTTTGGCTCATGACCAGGGTGGTCGTGGGATGTTTTCAAAGAACTTGTTTACTTATGTATTATCTTTTCAACTTGTGCTTTGCAATCTGCTTAATGTATTTTCAATAAATATTGCTTTCTGCAAACTAACCATATAGCTTTCTTTGTCAAGACATGCATAAATGTTATCGCATTCATTTTCCCTATGGCTTGCTGAGTACATTCAAAGTACTCATGGCTTGTGCACTCTGGTTAATCAGCAGCCGAAGACCTCCCCGGGTGCTCCGAGCACTACGAGGAGGAGTTCGTTGAAGACCTTGTGGACTAGCGGACGTCCTCCACTCGATAGCCTGTGGCTCGCTGAGAGGCTCCGCGTTGTATTTTGTTCTGCTGCAAGTGTTCTTTTTGCTGTTAGCCCTACGTGGCGCCCCTGTAAACAAGCTTGACCGTAATTTCTTTTGTCTATAAATATTAATTTGTCTGCTTCATCTTAAGTTTGTTATATGGATGTGATGACACCGATGTTGGGTCTATGCGAGCTAGCAATGTGATCTTGGGCTAGCTCATTGTGCACAGAGACTGGGACCTCCGGGTGGTCTTGGTGGACCTCCGGGTGGACCTTCGAGTCCTTCTAGGTGGTCCCAGAGGCTCTCCGGGAGGTTTTGGAGGACCTTCCAGACTTCCGGGTGGTTCGGTTGGACCTCTTGGGTGGTCCTGTAAGATCCCTCTGGGTCCTCTCAGGTCGGGTCCTTACAAGGTAGTATTAGAGCCATATCGACTGTAGGACGTAACCTTAGTTAGCATGGTCGATTTAGTCCAGAATCTAAAAATTTATTTTCTAAATCAAACCAACTGATTAACTTGAGTAGATATTCTTCTCTCATCTTATTCTATTATGTTCTCACCCCATTCTAATCTTTTCTCATCTTATTTTTAGATCCTTGCATCTTATCCTTTCTGGAACTTTGTTTTCGAACCTAAATTGACCTTCTTACCTCAGAAATCTCTGTAGGATCGAGCTTTGTTTTAAGTCGCCCACCCCTGTAAGTTAAAGTAGAAGTGCCTAGAGTGGTCCTCCCTAGCTTGGTGCCATTTTGTTCGTGTCTTTGACCTTCTGTTGGAGTTTTGTGCCTCTTAGTAGCTTTTCGGCTACTTGTTTTGGGTTTGATCTCTGTCTCTCCTCTTGCTCTCCCTCTCGTCCCTTGTGCTTTTCCCTCTTACCTGTTGTGCTTTTCCCTCTCATCTATTAAGCCTGAGAAGGTGTCTTGCAGATGGATCAGACCCGCAGTTCAGCAAGTCAAGATGAATCAGTGGATCCCTCATTGCCACCACCCCCGCCTCCTCTAGTAGCCCCGGCAGATCAAAGTATGAGTTAGTTCATGGCAGCCCAAATGCAGATGATGAGTGCTTTGATGCAGAACATGAATCAAATGATAGCCCAGCAAAATCAGATCACTGTGGCCTTGATCGCGGCATTGAACCAGAGCAACCAAGCCGCTGCTGCGCTGCCACCGCCACCAGTTGTTCCCCAGTCAAGGATAGCAAAGTTCTTGAGGACCTGTCCATCAACCTTCTCTAGCTCCTCCGAGCCGTTGGACGCAAACGATTGGCTGCGCTCAACCGAGAAAAAGCTTGCCATTATCCGGTGTGACGAACGGGAGAAAGTTCTCTATGCCTCGCACCAGCTCTAGGGACCAGCAGCAAAGTGGTGGGAGAGCTTTTGTGCCGTCAATGAGAACCCTCAGAGCATCACGTGGGCAGAGTTTTCTGAAGCGTTCCGTCATTCCCATGTTCCTGATGGGAAGGTGGAAATGAAAAAGAATGAGTTTCGGGAGTTAAAACAAGGAAGCATGTCAGTGAGTGAATATCTCAACGAGTTCACTCAGCTTTCTCGGAATGCCCCAGAGGATGTTGCTACAAATGATGCCCGACGAAAAAGGTTAAAGTGGGGACTCATTCCAAGTTTGAAGGTTCAAGTCGTCGGCAATGACTATGCAGACTTCCAGCAGATGGTGAACAAGACCTTGCTCATTGAAGAATCTCGCAGAGAGCTTCCTGAGTCTTACAAAAGGAAGACGTCACAGTCTGGTGCTCGTCAAGGTCACCCGCAAAGAGCTCGGACCAGTGCCCAGCTCCCTGTCCGTTTTGCTCCTCTGACCACCTCCAGACCTCTTGACTCCTCCTTACGGCCTTCCAAAGTCGCATCCCAGCTTCAAAGAAGAAGACCGTCGATCAACCTCCTGTAGCGAGAACCCCACCACGGGAATCACATGTTTTAACTGCCATCAATTGGGACACTATGCCAGCCACTGCCCACAGAAGATAGGACCAGCCCAGGTCCGATCCAACCAAGGCGCCACTCCAGCAAGAGTTCCATTGCCGGGAGCAGGTCGTGGAGCTCCCCAGACCTCCCCTGCGCCCGCCAAGACCTCCCTACCCCTTGGGAGAGTACGTGTGAATCACGTCAGCATTAAGGAGGCCCATTCAGCTCCGGATGTCGTGCTGGGTAAGTTCTTTGTACATTCAGCACCAACCACTGTTTTGTTTGATTCATGAGCTTCTCATTCATTCGTTTCTCGGATTTTTGCTGCAATGCATCAGTTGAAAGTTTTTCCTCTTAAGACCTCCTTGTTGGTCCAATCCCCCGGTTCGGAGTTAAGTGCGAACCAGGGTTGTCTACAAGTTAAGGTGATCATAGAAGGGGTAGAGTTTCTAGCCGACCTGATCCTCATCGACACCCAATCTCTAGATGTGATTTTGGGCATGGATTGGCTGGCTAGATATCAAGCAGTATTGGATTGTGGTGGTAGAAGCATCACTTTGGTCAGCCCAGTGGGAGTCAAGGTGAAATTTGAAGCCACCTCCGAGAAGCCAGAGAGAGTTTTGGTTTGCAGAGCTCAAACTTTAGAGGATGTCCCAGTGGTCTGTGAGTTCCCGGACGTCTTCCTAGATGAGCTTCCCGGAATGCCGCCAGACAGAGATCTAGAGTTTGTCATCAACCTAGTCCCAGGGATTGCTCCAATAGCCAAGAGGCCCTACTGTCTACCTGTTGATGACCTGATGGAGTTGAAGAAGCAGATTGAGGAAATGCTTCAGCAAGGTTTTATCAGACCGAGTTCCTCACCTTGGGGAGCTCCAGTGATCTTTGTCCCCAAGAAGGATGGTACTCAGCGGATGTGTGTAGACTATAGAGCCCTCAATGAGGTTACCATCAAGAACAAGTGCCCTCTACCCAGGATAGATGACCTTTTTGGCCAGTTAAAAGGAGCCGGAGTGTTTTCCAAGATAGACTTGAGATCAGGATATCACCAGTTGAAGATTCGCCAAGAAGACATCCCCAAGACAACTTTTTCAACCCGATATGGTCTGTTTGAGTGCACAGTCATGTCTTTTGGTTTGACCAATGCCCCTACCTACTTTATGAATTTGATGAATAAGGTGTTCATGGAGTATTTAGACAAGTTTGTCATTGTCTTTATTGATGACATCCTAGTGTACTCCAAGAGCGAGGAAGAGCATGAAGAGCACCTCTGCTTAGCATTGAGCGAACTCAAAGATCATCAACTCTACGCAAAGTTCAACAAGTGTGAGTTTTGGATGAAGGAAGTTACTTTCCTAGGCCATGTTGTGTCTGAAAAAGGAGTTGCTGTCAACCCTAGTAAGGTCCAAGATGTCCTCAACTGGAAACCACCCAAGTCAGTACCTCAAATCAGGAGTTTTCTCGCCATGGCAGGTTACTACCGTCGGTTCATTGAAGACTTCTCCAAGATAGCAAGACCTCTCATCCAGCTGTTAAAGAAGGAGAAGAAGTTTGCTTGGACACTCGACTGTGAACAGAGCTTCCAAGAATTGAAGAGGCGCTTGACCACTGCCCCAGTCAGTGGCGGAGCTAGGATTTTGACGATTGGGGTGCGAACTTAAGACACATCTGTTCCAACACAAGTTCAAATGACATAGCACATAAGTTCAAATGTGTTAAATTACATGTTCGCACTATAACCAACATTACAAAATATTTTAGTGCTCTACGAACCTACATTTACAACAAATTACACGTTCGCACTATAACCAACATCACAAAATATTTGTGCTCTACAAACCTACATTTACAATAGAACAACATTTGTCATTTGACCATAAGTCCATAACTATGAACTAAGCTCTAAATTTTAAGAATTGGCCATTGTAACCATACATCAATCAACTCAGTGAGCCAAATAATAACATCACCCATTCAGGCATTCACAGAGCACTACCAAAGGGTCCAAAGCATAGGACACTAACCTCGATCTGATATCCACATCACGGAGAAGGGAGGAGCAGAATGGAGAGGGGGTAGGATAGTGGTACCTCAGTACACGCGGCATCGGTAGCATCACCCCGAATCCCATGACAAGACGACAACGATGAGCACAACTCTGTGCATGGCCGTGCGGTGGCCGAGCCGGCCGTAGGCGGGCTAAGTTGCTGAGGCCGGCGAGAGGCGGCGAGGCACGCAAGCAGGGAGGTGACGCCGGCGACGGCAGAGGACAAGCAGCCGGTGGCTGGTGGTGGCACCCCTTGTACAAGCCCTTCGGCCAAGAGCCTAAGACCTGAAGACCACCACAAAGAGAAATAAATGGAGAGAGAGAGAGAGAGAGAGAGAGATAAGAGGAGAAAGACAAAGCAAGAAGGAAGCACTAGGCACTAGGCACCGGGGAGCTACAACCGAAAGAAGCCTCTGGACTAGTTGGGCCTAATGGTAAATCCTAAATGGGCTGCCAGAAGTATGACATCATGTATGTTAGTATATGTAGTATATACTTTATGTATTAAGGGCTGTATATACTAATTTTTTAGCAAAAATTTTTAGGTGCAATGCACCCCATGTAACTCTTGTGGCTCATACCATCGCCCTAGTCTTGATCTTACCAGATGTCCGACAGACTTTGAGATCTTGTGATGCATCTCGTTAAGGTCTTGGGTGTGTTTTGATGCAAGAAAGGAGGGTAGTGGCTTATGCTTCCCAGCCTAAGACCTCATGAAGTCAACTACCCCACGCATGATCTAGAGTTGGCTGCCGTAGTGCATGCCTTGAAGATATGGTATCATTACCTTATTGGTAATCGCTGTGAAGTGTACAACGACCACAAGAGTTTTAAGTACATCTTCACCAAAGCAGATCTCAATATAAGGTAAAGAAGATGGTTGGAACTGATCAAGGATTACAATGTTGGAATCCATTATCACCCGGGCAAGGCCAATGTGGTGGCCGATGCATTAAGTAGAAAGGTCTACTGCAGCACTTTGATGATCAAGGAAAGTCAACCGACACTTCATGAAGAGTTCCAGAAGCTCGAGCTTGAGTTAGTGGAAGAAGGCTTCTTGGCTGCTCTAGAAGTCCAACCCACCCTTCTAGACTAGGTCAGGAAGGCTCAAGTTGAAGATGTGTACATCTAGGAGATCAAAAGCAACATCAAGAAGGGCAAGTGCTTGGAGTTTTCAGAAGATGAGCAAGGGACTGTTTGGTTCGGCAAGCGCATGTGTGTGCCAGATCAAGAAGAGCTCAAGCAGTTGATACTCCAGGAAGCTCATGAAGCCTTGTACTCCATCCACCCCGGAAGCACGAAGATGTATCAAGACCACAAGGAATTCTATTGGTAGCCAAGCATGAAGCGTGAGATCACTAAGTATGTGGCACGGTGTGATGTCTGCCAACAAGTTAAAGCTGACCATCAAAGACCTCCTGGACTCTTGCAACCTTTGAGCGTACTAGGATGGAAGTGGGAAGAGATTGGTATGGACTTCATCATTGGTCTGCCTAGGACCCAAGCTGGTTATGACTCTATTTGGGTAGTGGTGGATCGACTTACCAAAGTTGCCCACTTCATCCCAGTCAAGACCACCTACTCAGGAGACATGGTAGCAGAGATATACATGGCGAGGATTGTTTGTCAACATGGAGTGCCCAAGAAGATTGTGTCAGATCGAGGATCCTAGTTCACTTCAAGATTTTGGCAGAAGCTACATGAAGCTTTGGGCACCAATTTGAACTTCAGCACAGCCTACCATCCTCAGATTGATGGACAAATTGAAAGGATAAACCAGATTTTAGAAGATATGTTAAAAGCCTGTGCTCTAGAGAACCAGAACAGTTGGGACTGAATGTTACCTTATGCAGAGTTTTCCTACAATAACAGCTACCAGTCGAGCCTGCAGATGTCCTCGTTTGGAGCCCTCTACGGAAGGAAGTGTAGAACCCCATTGTATTAGACAGAGTCAGGAGAAGGCCAAGTGCTCGGACCTGACCTTTTGAAGGAAGTCGAGGACCAAGTGCGATCAATAAGAGAGAAGTTGAAGACCGCCGTAAAAAGCGTAAGAGCTATCACAGATAATCGACGTCGAGATTTAGCTTTTACCCCTGGAGACTCTGTGTATCTTAAGGTGTCACCTCTCAAGGGGATGCACCATTTCAGGATCAGTGGGAAGCTCGCACCAAGGTTCATTAGTCCGTTTCCAGTTCTTGCCTAGAAAGGAGAAGTGGCTTACATGCTGGAGCTCCCACAGCAGTTGTCTGGAGTGCACGATGTCTTCCATGTGTCTCAGTTGAGGAAGTGCTTGCGTATGCCAGAAGAGCAAATGCCCCTGGAAGTAGTCGACCTCCAAGAAGACCTCTCTTACAAGGAGCAACCTGTCAAGATCTTGGAAGTGTCCGAGCACGTGATAAGAAGCAAGGTCATCCGATTCTGCAAGGTCCAGTGGAGCAACCACTCTGAGGAAGAAGCCACTTGGGAGCGTGAAGAGGACTTGAAGGCCGAATTCCCGCACCTATTCCTTAGCCAGCCCAAATCTCAGGGTCGAGATTCCCTTTAAGGGGAGTAGGTCTGTAACATCCCAATTTTCTGGAGTTGTTCGACTTCTGGTCTTTCTTTCCTTTCTCTCTGTTCGTTCAGGCCTCTCTAGACCTCCCTTAACCTCTTCTGACCTTTTCCCCATTTTGACCTCCTTCTTTGTTTAGACCTCTTCGTGGTTTAGACCTCCGTATCTGTTTGAACCTTCCTTCGGTTATGACCTTCCCTTAGGTCACGACCACCCCCGATGTGCTCCCAGCTCGGGTTTGTGTTTCAAATGTCCTTGATTTCCGAAATCCATCGCTCGGGTTGAATTTCTCCTTCCGAGATCTCCTTTGGTTCCATCTTGACCATTGAGACCTCCCCTGCAACGGTCTTGACCGTCAAGATCTCCTTTGGTTCCATCTTGACCGTTGAGACCTCCCCTGCGATGGTCTTGACCGTCGAGATCTCATTTGGTTCCATCTTGACCGTTGAGATCTCCCCTACGTTGGTCTTGACTGTCGAGATCTCCTTTGGTTCCATCTTGACCATTGAGACCTCCCCTGCGTTGGTCTTGACCGTGGAGTTCTCCTTTGGTTCCATCTTGACTGTTGAGACATCCCCTGCGATGGTCTTGACTGTCGAGATCTCCTTTGGTTCTATCTTGACCGTTGAGACCTCTCCTGTGATGGTCTTGACCGTCGAGATCTCCTTTGGTTCCATCTTGACCTTTGAGACCTCCCATGCGTTGGTCTTGACCGTTGAGATCTCCTTTGGCTCCATCTTGACCGTCCAGACCTCCCTTCATTTGGATCTGAGGGTCCATACCTCCCCTTGTTTGGATCCAAGGGTCTAGACCTCCCCGCCGTCAGCCTCTTTTCTCTCTCCTTGCGCGGGCGCGCTCAGTTCGAGCCGTCCGATTGTGCTTGGACGGCCCGATGTTTTGTGCTGTTCAAGTAGTCCGAACTTCACCTCTGGCTTGGGCCGCCCGATTAAGATCGGACGGTCAGATCAAGTTGAGTTCGAGCGCGTGCTTCGGACTATCTTGAACCTCCCCGTCCTTGTGGTCTCTTTGCAAAGACGACCCTCTTGGTCTTTTGCAAAGACCATCTCGGTTGGTCTTTTTTGCAAAGACCACCCTTTTGGGTCACGACCTCCCTTTGAGGCCGCGACCACCTCTTTTTGTCGTTTAGCCGCGACCTCCTTTGGTCGGGACCTCCTCGGTATTTTTGCAAAGACCACCCTCTTGAGGCCAGGACCTCCCTCTGGGTCACGATGTCCCCTCATAGTAGCGACCTCCTCTATGGTCTTTTTTCAAAGACCACCCTCTTGATCGCGACCACCTCTTCTGTGGGACCGCCCTCTCAAGTCTCAGTACCGCGGGAGAGAAAAGTCTTCGTGCATGTAATGCTACATTAAATGCTATCATTTCCACCATACCTTGTATTTTTCTCTTTGGTTACCTCTTTTACCTGCTCATTTCATTCCTTTACCTGGTCCCGTCGTGCGCATTAAATGCACCATCCTCCTCCCTAGACCTCCCTGTGCCTATATAAAGCACCGGAGAGGCCTCTTGCCTCCTTTTTGTTTCCCAGAACCTTGAACCTCCCTCGGTTGAGCTTTTTCTTCTTCGATAGGAGCTCCGATTCATGAATCAAGTTTCTATCTTCATACGATCCCGTGTTTTTCTTTGGCTTTGATTTGGTTGTTTCGTTGGAGTTTTGTGGATTCGTTTTATTTACTTGGTTCTTGTTCGCACGTGTAGGATCCAGCTGTTCCGAAGGCCTCCTGGACCCATCTTTCTTAGCAGAAGACCCTCAGTTCTTTAGTGAAGGCAAGTCATAGGCCTTTGATCATGTTGAACCCATTTTGCAAAAAGTATATTGTTTTGTTATGAGCGTGCATGGCTAGTTTTATAAAACTGGTTTCGGGAGTAGTTACAACACCCACTTGTCTTATGACTCCTTGGATAATTGAAAGCAACATGTTGGCATGTACCCTTGGAAATCCGTAGGATGGGTTATCTTAGTTGGATATTCTTGTTTACCAACATGGGTATCGTGTTTTCTTAGCCATGCTTGAGTAGACGTCGTTCTCACCATGAATCATCACTGTTAGCTTACCCCCAGCGCACCGGTTGTGGCTTGTGTAGTAGCAGCCGGTGTAGCTGATTAAGATGAAGTGTGGCCCTGTGTGAGGCCACGACATTTGTTGTCGCTTTTACTAAAATTTGTGTGCCAGGACTGGGGTGGTCCTCTGGCCAAGTTGAACCCAACAAATGCTAAATTTGTCTAATGAGCTATGGAACCGTGGCAATGCCACTGCTATTAAAAGATGTGTGCCCGGGACTGGGGTGGTCCTTGGGCTGGTTGAATACAAAACCGTTTTATGCTCGGGCGAGAAGTCAGGGGGTGAGCAGTGGGTGCCTTGAGCACACTGGGTTTGTGGTCTGACTCGCTTGAGCAGCCAACTAAGGACTTAACCTTGTACGCGATCGATCTGGGTCACTCCCGTGCAACCACAAGTCCATAATGGGGTGGTCCTGGCCAACTAATTAGCGAGGTCCTGATGCGGTTCTGTCGTGGTGGTCAAAATGGCTCAAGAGGGGGCCTAAGCGTGACGAAACCTTAGCGGGCAGAACCAAGTCAGGACTGACCTTTGTAAAGGCCTTGTCACAAGCTCTAGACTGCTTACCAAAGGAAGTGAGCAGGGGCATCGACGAGTGCCCAACCAACTAGAGGACTTCGTGTCTTGTGGGTAAAGTGCATAACCTCTGCAGAGTGTAAAATCTATTCGAATAGCTGCGTCCTTGGTTATGGACATGCTCGGTTCTTTCACGCAAGGGGTGGATCTTTCTAAAAATTGTGGTTTGGATCCGAGTAGTAGTTTGGCTCATGACCAGGGTGGTCGTGGGATGTTTTCAAAGAACTTGTTTACTTATGTATTATCTTTTCAACTTGTGCTTTGTAATCTACTTAATGTATTTCCAATAAATATTGCTTTATGTAAACTAACCATACAGCTTTCTTTGTCAAGCCTTGCATAAATGTTATTGCATTCATTTTCCCTATGGCTTGCTGAGTACATTTAAAGTACTCATGGCTTGTGCCCTTTGGTTAATCAACAGCCGAAGACCTCCCCGGGTGCTCCAAGCACTACGAGGAGGAGTTCGTTGAAGACCTCGTGGACTAGGGGACGTCCTCCACTCGATATCCTGTGGCTCGCCGAGTGGCTCAGCGTTGTATTTTGTTCCGCTGCAAGTGTTGTTTTTGCTGTTAGCCCTGCGTGGCACCCCTGTAAACAAGCTTGACCCTAAGGTCTTTTGTCTATAAATATTAATTTGTCTGCCTCATCTTAAGTTTGTTGTATGGATGTGATGACACCGATGTTGGGTCTGTGCGAGCTAGCAATCTGATCTTGGGACTAGCTCATTGCGCACAGAGACTGGGACCTCCGGGTGGTCTTGGTGGACCTCCGGGTGGACTTTCGAGTCCTCCTGGATGGTCCTAGAGGCTCTCCGGGAGGTCTTGGGGGACCTCTAGGGAGGTCTTGGAGGACCTTCTAGACCTCCGGGTGGTTCGGTTGGACCTCCTGGGTGATCCTGGGAGATCCCTCTGGGTCCTCTCGGGTCGGGTCCTTACACCCCCCGCCTTATCATTGTCGTCGCCGACCCCAGCGCCGCCGCCATCGCTCGGCCTTGGCGATATCGCCCTCGCCGTCATCTTCATCAACATCAAGCGGTTCAGCTCTAGCATCGTCGTCGCTGTCCAGCCCAAGTGTCGTAGCATGCGTCGTCCTCGTTGTCACTCTCTTAGCTTCCGTTGTCTTCCCAGCTGCCATCGTGCGTCTTGTTCACTGCCTCCACTGATTCCCTCGTGAGGTGAGCACACACGATTTGGGCAAGGCGATGAGGTACGGTGCCTTCTCTCCCTCTCCCTCTCTCTCCATGGACCACACTCTCTCCCTCAAACCACCACGACTTCTCCAAATAGTTCTGACACACTACAAGCGACTACCCGTCCTTCATGGTGACATCCGAGCCTAGGTTGCCCAGTGGGGCACACTGCTAGCTATTAATAAACTGGGCTCAAGCCAGGAGTCCTGGCCCAAGGTGAGTTCCTCATCCATCCAGTAGCCTATATAAAGGAAGGGGGACCTTCAACCATTGTACATCGTTTTCAGAAGAGCAATAAAGAGAAGCCTGAAGTCCCATCATATCTCTGTGTTCAATCTACTATTATGTTCTTGTGTTCTTGCAATGTTCTTACGATTCTGAGTTTGTCTACGAGGTAATCGCTAGGACTGGACTCATCAGCGACGGTTCCTCAACACAAGCCACGATTGACCAATCAAACTAGATAGGCAAGCGCGCGATGCTGTGCGCTTGTGAATTTTTTCCCTCATATGTATTGATGTGCATACGTATAGTACCAGAGGCAAAGTAAATGAGGTTTCTTATATAATGAATAGGACTGTGACAGAAGCCTTTGGTGGAGATAGTAGATTATCATTGATCTTGTATTGTTAGTCATTCACATTGAACATTTTTGTTGGAGTGCACCCCAAAAAAAAGTGTAGCTCAGTATCAGCAATGTCTCTAGAGCTGTGTACAATAGAAGACTTTTTTTGTCGGAGAAATGGGAAAAAGTTGGTATCTGTTATAAAGGCAGAAATATGCATTCTCGAGATAGTATGGATCCATCCATATGTGTTAGGACAACAGGCTAGGGCGAAATAAGGATAGTAGTGATATCATCTATAGCACAAGAAATATATAAGTGTCTAAAGGTTTTTTGTAGATAGCATATATTGTTTGCAGGTTACAGTGCATAGTTGCAAATATATATAGAGCTGGGAAATGTTTTGGCCTGAACACAGCAGGTTCTATGCATAACGGATGTAGCGTCTAAGGTTGCGGCATGGGTGTCTAGGGTATGCATATTACAGAGTGTAGCATGCTATATGTGCAAAATTTCGTTGCTGTTGCAGTGCTACATTACTTTGAAAGCAACGCGGGCTCACGATGTCAGAGTCAGTGGATACCTCTGGTATGTTTTCATTTGGTATCAAACATGTTGAGATAATACCTTGAAATCTTGTTCCCTGCTGAGTCATCCATCTGTAGTTTACGCATGGCTGATGGCCTGGTTCCCCGTTGTGGATGCAATTGGTAAATAGATGTATTAGCAAAAGAGCATACTTAGAGTGGTAACATGACGATACATTGATAATGGCTTTGCTAGACCTTTTTGGTGATCCGGAATTAGCTAGAAGTCCTGTATATTCAAATGATGTGTGTTTAGCAGGGACTAAGTTTTGTTCCTCTGTTTACACATGAGCAGCAATCGAAATGAGTAGTAAAAATATATAAGAAGCAGTTAGCAAAAGAAATCTTTGTATGTATATAGAAGCATGTACATGTTCGATATCTACAGGTGTATCTTGCCTTGGCTGGAAATTGTTAGGAGACTTAGATGTTATTATTCAATTAATCTGACTGGATCTTTTTTTTTCATGTAAGGACAACACGTGCATTGATAGTGATCGATAACTTATAAGAATGGGAGCACCAGGGTTTCAGTGGAGATGCACCAATTGCTTTGTCACTTGTTTGAGCTGGGCTACTGACATTAGCTGTAGGGGGTCAAGATTTGGAATCCGGAATGTAGCCAGTGAGGTGGTCGTAGTCTGGGTGGTTGTGTTGTGTGATGTGTCATAGAGCAATGGTATTGCAAGCGACGCTATGGAATCTACATGAAAAGATGGTTTCATCCTCTGTAATGATCCATGTGAACCACTTACTTTGAAAGTGTATTGCCTATTGTATAGCCTTGTTATCTGTGGTGGGACCACACCATGTACATTTGGAGTTATCATTGTTAGAGCTAAAACAGGAGCACCAATTAATTGGTCAGCCATTGCACCGAATAAAATAAACACTGCTATAGGTGCATCATCTTCTGAAATATCCGATGGATCAGTTGCAAGCACTATAAACTTATATATGTAATGTAGAAGAACATGCATCTACTGTAAGCAGGTGAGCAATATGATAGGGTTCGCAACTATATAGGTAACAATACGAATGGAAGAGGGGAAATGCCTTGGCTCTGCAGTCATGTTTGGGCACCGTTGGCAGATATATTCATCGTTCAATTGGTCAATTGTTCTTTTACAGAAAGTGCAACCCATGTACCATCAATTTTCATGTGGGACTACACTTGTGATAGCAACATCTACAATATAGGTAAGACCCCGTGCATAGATAGTGTATATTTAGCACTAGCTGATGATGTGTGTGGGAAGGCAGCTAAAAGAAATATGTACTAACCACAGCATCATGCGCATTTAGCTTTGATAGGTGAGCAACGGTAGTCTTTGTATGTGTGTTGTTCGATGTTCTCTGTCCAATCCATGAAATCTGATGGGGCACGCCGGCAAAACTAACAGCAAGAATGGGTGAAATATGAAAATCGTGTTTACTTTTAATTGGCATACACCAAGAAATAAGATTTTGTGAACAGACCTATCTTGTAAAGACGCAATTTCTGGTATAGAAGCATTTGTGTACCGGTGGCAAATTGTGCGTCCCTGAAGTAATAACTTTCCTAGCATCAAAAGTAAAAAAATGTGGTTAACATTTTTGTAAGAATGACTGCACCTAGGCAGTAGGTAAGTGAGTGTTGCAAGTAATTTGTAAATAGTATAGCTGACCATCATATAAGCCTACAGTTAGTCCAATGAATAGGACAACAACAGGATCATTTTTGCTTGCTGCATGAATCCCAGCGATATCGAATTGTTATGCATGTTGGCCCCACAATGTAATAACACTGTTTCTCTATTTTCGTAAATAAATATGCTCTTCAGAGGCTAGTAGACAAAGTAAGTAAATCTGTTTAAATATGAAGGGAATTGAATTTCTATACTGTGGAGCTATGTATGGATGTACTATTGCGAATGCGTATCATGATGTAAAACTACAGCATGTGGTAATATGTACCTGCCATCATTAATATTGATATTGCGCACATATTTTTCAACGCCTTTTGGGTAGACAGCTTTCACATGGGCTATAGCTGTGACCACACTGATGCCTGGAGCAACCATAGAGCAATACATTGAGATGCAGAGTAGATAAGGACTTCTTGTCGTCGGGACAAAGAAGAATCGAAGTTCATGCCGAGTGGGATGGCAGCAACTAGATCTTGCCAACGAACGGCAACAACTTCGATTCTTCTTGTCCTGCTTCAAAGATCTAGTTGCTCTTGTCCCTCGGCAGCTTTCTTTCTTCGCTTGCCACAATACACACCTTCACCACCCTGCCAGGAAGCTACCCAAATCTGACTACCGGTAGCGTCGCCGAATCTAGCCCCGCCCTTTTTGCATGCCACGCACAAGCGATGAACGCTCAGGCTCCTGCGCATTTCAGCGATAAAACAAGTGAATGCAGCACTACTTTGAGTTAGAAGCAAAGAGGAAGAGAGCCAGAGAGAAAGATCGAAAGAGAGCCAGAGAGGAAGAGAGTTCGAGGAAGAGAGGAAGAGAAGGAAGAAGCCAACCAGGGAGAAGTTGAAGTTCGCTCAGTTACTGAAGTTGTGCATCGTCTTGTGAGCACCTAGAAAAGGTAAGTGTGATTCACATCTGGCTATAGTTGTAGCTAGTTTTAGCAATGTGATTAGGATGCAATTACATGAATTGTAGTTTCTTATCGTAGCAACTGAGTAGTTATAGTTGTGTAGTCGGTGTATTTTAATATAGTGTTCGGACATAAAATTGGAAGACTTAGTGCGATTAGCACGTAATTAGAAGACTTAGTAGTTAGCAATGTGATTAGCCCGTAATTAGTTAACTTAGCAGACTTATTATTGTTAGTGTTGTAAATTAAATATTGTTAGCGTAAGAACAATGGGGAAGGAAGGATGGCAGCTAGGATATTTCGGTGGTGAGGAGACAAGGCGGAGATAAATGGAAGGGATTAGGTGAAGAGAAGATTAGAGTAAGGGGATTAAGTAAAGGGAAGGATTAGGGATGAGATTAGGTGAGAAGGGGAAATTTAGGAAGTAGCAAATTAGTAAAATTTAATTAGGCACTAGTAAAATTAAATATCGACGCGGTGTATTTTTTTTAGACCAACGTATTTAATTAAGCCACGTACAAGTCAAATAGCAGTAGGTCGACGATAGATAATTAGGGCGGGATAAATAAAATGTAAAATTAATCATAGTATATATAACAAAATTAATCGCAATAAAACTCACTACATTAATTAAATAATCGGGGGCGTTAGAAAATATTTTAAGCTTTAGTAGTTAGCAATGTAAAATTATTGACTTAGGAATATGTACAAGGAGAGAGAAAGAAAAGAAAAGTGGAAAAAAACCATTTATAAAAAAAATCAGAAAATTCAAAGAAAAAAATTGGACATGAAAAGTTTTAATTAAAAAAAAATGAATATAATGGAAGTTTATTTTATTAATTTAAAATATTTTTTACTTTCTGAAAGACTCTGAAAAACGGGAGAATTGAAAAAAAAATAATATCTTGGTCGCTACGGTTCTTGATCACGTTACTTCACCATGGTGTAGTTAAAAGCGAGTACTTTATGGAGCTTCTCAGAATGCAATTGAAGAAATCCATGAAAAAGGTGTTGTGATTATGAAGATGCCTAAAACATAGAGATTCAATGTCGGTATGCCTCTTCTAGTGGAATCACCATGAAGAACCGGATCAGAGCATTGAATCATCCATGTTTTCAAGTATGTTCATAATCTGTGAGATCTAAAATGAAAAATAATTTAAAAGAATAAAATAAACTTCAATTAAATCAAAATTTTAATTAAATCTTTTCATGTTCCAAGTTTTTTTTTTGGTTTTTTGATGTGTAAAAAAAATCAGGTTTGTTTCCACTTTTCTTTTCACAGAAAATTCATATAATCAATTTTTGTTGGTCATGAAAATTTATTCCGTAGATAATTCTGTAATTTTATAAGAGATGTTTAAATAGAAATAGAATTGAACCTAATGTGCAGTATATTAGATTATGAACAAATTACAGAAGTGTCAGGAACTTGAACCAAAAATTTCAAAATATGAGTGGTTTGATATGCACCTGTGTTAGGTACTTCATGGCGGAGATTCAAGATCTGTTCATGTTCCACGGGGACGTTCTTGTACGCGACGGGCCGTACGGGTCGAACCCGTCAAATTGTGGCCGGACCATGATCCGGGCGCCGGGTCTGAAGGACATGAGCCTGTCGGATCTAAGGGATGCGTGCGTTCCGCGTTCGATCGCGCAACTGCAAGGAAGAAGCTACGCATCAAGGCGTTGTATGCCTCGGTGGTGGGTGGTGCAGACGAGATAGTTTGGCAACTTATGAAGGTGACAAGTGACGCTTCATGGGCCTATTACATGGAGGCTGTTTGCAACCCTGAGGCTATGATATATCTTGTGGCCGATGGTCTATGTTCGATTCGTGGAGAGTCGGGGACATCGGCATTGGTGGTTCCAGTGAAGCTGCTGGTGAGGAGGAGCCTGCGTTGGTCTCCGGTGTTGGAGGAGACGCAGGCGAGGAAGTGGGTGATGGATACCTAAGGAGGCGTGCCGACAACTTCGAGCCCAACGAAGGAGTAGAGCGATGGTGGGCATCCGTATTGATTGCCACGAGTACGGCGACCAGCGGAAGAGGTGGAAGCGAGGAGGAGGGCGTGGAAACGGCTAGTTCTCAAGGCGACCAAGGCGGAGAAAGCTGATACAGAGGTGTAGTTGGTGGTGTTGTGACCACCGACATTTCTTCGTCTCCTCAAGATTGGGCGATGTTGCAATGACATCGTTGGTTACGCCCACACCGGGAGGGGACCGAGTGGGGCTTTAATGAGGACACCCTGCTCCTAGGGCAGCGCTTCCCTGACAAGAGCGCCGCCCAACATGCTATTGCTAGATACGCCATTAACATTGGTCGAACGTATCGGGTGCAGAGGTCCAACCCCGACACCTACATCGTTAGGTGTGTTAATGAATCCTGTGCTGGCAAGGTCCGTGCGCAGTGGTTCACGGCCGCGGCCACGAGCTTCCGGATAACGGTGCTGAAGGACCACACATGCGAGCTAGCTGAGCCGCTCCGAAGGCACCGCAGCATGACGTCCTCGTATGTTGCCAGCCTGATAAGCCACCTCGTCGCTGGAGATGTGTCCATTTCGCCAAAGCTCCTACTAGCAGAGGTTGCCAATATGGTGGGGTTCGCGGTCAGCTACAAGGCGGCATGGCGGGCGACGGAAGGTCGTGGAGCAAATGTTTGGCACATTCAAAGGGCTTACAACTTAGTCCCAAGGATCTTGCATCAAATCGCACAATCAAACCACAGGACATACATAGACAAGTTTGATCGGGTGCACCGACGGAGGGGCCCAATTGTTTTGTTCTTGATAGGGTCTTCGGGCCTTGATCGAGCGATCGAAGGGTTCAAACATCGTTGTTCGTCGGTCGACGATGGGCGGCACCTTCCCATCTGGGAAGTACAAGGGTACCATCCTCATCGCCGCGTACCGGCGTCTGACGACCATTACTCCCGTGGCCTTCGCAATTGTTGAGAGCGAGAACAACGATAGGTGGTGTGGTTCCTATCCAATGTGAAGCGGGCGGTGGTCTAAGATCGCCCGGATGTGTGTATCATCTCGGATCGCAATCTTTGGATTCTTTGTCGCGTTGACTATGATGCAAAAGCAGGGCCTTGCCGTCGTTCAGTGGAATGATGTGAAGAGCCGTTGGTGCATGAGGCATCTCGCGCGAACTTCCACACAGGTTTGAACAGGACTGATGAAGATGTTCAAGAAGCTCTGCGCAGAATCAAAGCGGAAGTTCGATGCGGTGTGAGACGGCTCGATGAAGAGCCGGAAGCATCTAAGGAACTTCGGCGGGCCGAGGCGAAGCGATGGCGGGAGGGTCGCGAGAGTTGGGGAGTTCACACAGTGGGTTAACTCGCACGCACCCGACTTGGAGAAATGGTCCCTGCTGCACGACACCGGTGGTGCAAGGTACGGGATCATGACGACCAACATGTCGGAGGTGTACAACGGTGTTCTCAAGGGTGTCCGATCCTGGCGATCAACTGCGATCGTGGAGAGAGCTGGGCTGCCACCATCGGTACTTTGTTATGAGCCATGATGGCCAAGAAGCATTTGGAGGATGGGAAGCAATTCTCCGAAGTAATGCACGCGTACATGGAGAAGAAGATCAGCAAGGCTCGTTCGCATGTTGCGCGTACCATGGATGGCATCAGGCAGAAGTTCGAGATCCGGCTGAGGGAGAAGTATGTGATGGGCCACGCTAGAGGGGATCGGAAGCAGGTCTGCACGATTGCTGACAAAGCGTCGTGCACCTGCAAGAAGCCACAGCTTCTGCACAAACCATGCTCCCATGTATGCGCGGCGTCTTGGCGTGGCGCTAGGCCTCGGGCGTTACATCTCCGAAAGTACTCGACATCCACCACACCAGTATGGCACTTGGTGTGCGAGTTCTATTCGTATGGCCCGGACATGCACTATAGGGACCTCTGGCGGGGCGGTGAAGTGGGTGCCAAACGACGCCTTTGAAGCACCCGGCCGTGGAAGGCAGCAATCCGGCGATTCGCAGCGACATGGACAACGACCAATAGCGGGCAATGGGTTCGTTGCCCCGGTCAGATGCAGGCAAGATGGTTAATACTCCAAAGACCGCTACCCAAACAGATCTAGCATAAGCAGCGCACCGTAGCGAGCAAGATGTAATTACTAAGTCGTGATGTTGCATGCTTAGTTTAATGGCTTGTATGAGTTGTATCATTGTCAAACCATGCCTTTCTGTACGGACGTAATGTTATGTTATCTGGGTCATATATTAACTCATTATGGTCATATATACTGTTATGTTGTATGGGTGTGTATATGGTGTTATTCACTTTGTCTTACATTCTGTTGTGATATGTTTCACTTTCTTTTTCTGTACCATACATTCTATTTGATATGCGGACTAACGTGTTGTTTCTCTGTTGGCAGGAGATGGAATAAACCTCGATTGATGGCCCATATGAGCTACTCGGCGACGCTGGGATGCGCGACACCGATCTCCGAGCTTTGGTGGTGCAAGCGTCGGGCCTCGAGCCCGGTCGGAGCGCCTTAGAGAGGTGTCCTCTTGACAAGCGGTATGTCCCCACACTGCGGGACGCCGGCCTCCTGCCCCTTGCTCGCATGTTGGACCATCCGCACGCGCTTCAGTTTGACGCGGCACTCCTATCTACGCTCGTGGATCGTTGGAGACCAGAGACTCACACCTTCCACTTCCGGTGGGGGGAGATGACCATAACTTTGGAGGATGTAGCTATGCTTACGGGTCTACCGCTGAGCGGTCTTCCAGTAGTGCCACCTCCAAGATGACCAGACTGGAAGGTGCGTATGGCTGAGAGATTCGGTCACCCGATTGCTGACAACATATCGGGTGTGCCCCATTCCTTGCTAAGGGAGTACATGACTTGCCCCTTGCATGCGCCTGTCGAGGCAGTTAGGACACACTTCCTCGCGTACCTTTTGTTCCTGTTCGGATGGATCTTGTTTCCTACGACTCAGGGAGACTGTGTGTACCCAAGCTACATCCATCTCGCAGAGTCTTTGGTGGGCGCTCTTCCCACGCGAGGTGCCTGTCTGATTGGGGCTTTGCAGTGCTTTGTGCCACTTACCGAGGGTTGTGCGATGCCACTCAGTGTAGTACGGGCGAGGAGCCAGTCCTCGCGGTATGCTACACACTGCTACAGCTGTGGTCGTGGGAGCACTTTCCTGTTGGCCAGCCGTATTTTCGGAGAAGGGTGCACCCTTTCCAGGTGACAGACGAGCTTTATGGTCATACTAGAGGCGACGACCCCGTCGATGGGCCTACAATGGGAACGCGTTGGACACTTGCCACCCTAGGTTGGGCCAGAGAGAGACTGAGGCGTGTGTACCCTAAGTTCCACAACCTATTCGAGACACTACACGAGGACGAGGTCATCTGGTGGCACTGGACTACACAATTCCTTGCAGAGACAGCCCCCTATGGATTATCCTCGCAGTGCACTCAGGACGAGACGCTCTGGTTGACGACATGCCACCTGGTCTTCTCCCACATGGTCGAGCCGTACAATCCACAACGGGTCATGAGATGCTTTGGCCTTTACCAGAGGTGCCACCGCGGCGTGGCGACCTCTCACCGAGAAGGCCCACCGTATGTCGCTTTTTAGTATCATATTAGCCGCATTTCGACTTACATTTTCGACATTCAATTCAATTGCGCATAAACGAGGAGAGGCCGGAGGAGCGACGACTAGAGGCGTATACGCGGCCGTGGGCGGTGTTGTGGGGCGAGCGCGCGGCGAGACGTGGTGCATGAGTTACGAGGCTACGCCATCGGGCGTATCTCACGTACTTGTAGTGGTATCGCCCACGACTAGGTGTAGGCTTCTTGGGCGCGCCAGAGTCCCAATGGAGGTCATAGAAGATCTTTGTTGTACTAGCGAGTCCCGATCGTCACCGAGCGCACGCTAGACGAGACTCGGTATAACATTCTTCGTACAAATTTCATCAATACAACACGTTTCTAACTTACTATGGGTTTCTTTGACTACCACCTTGATCAGACGAGCGTGAGGGTTTAGAAGTTCTACGCCGTGGTCGCAACAGCACAATTGATAGCGTCCTACAGGCGGTGTGCTCCATGACCGAGGACGCGAGGGCTGCAATTAGGACCATAACTTGTGGTCGCCACAGCGACGTTCACGCATAGCATCGAGGACGCAGAGGGCACCCTCCACCTCCTCCGCCGTCGGCACCTCCCTCGGCACCGCCCTCCACACATCCGTCACACTCTGGAAGTCGTCCGAGCTACGGTCGCTCAGCCTCGACACACCTCGGGCCACAGGTTGTTGTCATCAATACTTGTCCATGCACTCCTTTCAGCGATTCGACATAACTGCTTGTTCTTGCAAAGACGCGAGAGGGACAACACTCTGCTTGCCGTAAATGCGCCACGGAGGGAGCCGCAGCATATGACTTCCTCGCCGACGTGACGCTATTCCACTATAGACAGCGAGCCGTGCTCGCCGCAGCGTTGAGACGACAGGTTTGAATCATTAGCGTGTGGCATTCATCCGCAGCTGCAGGAGCGCGATCAGTGGTTCGGTGAGACGCATCAAGGATACACCGTGCAACAGCAATACAGCACAGACTGGCCAGGAGGATCCTCGTCGACACAACAACCTACTCAAGGCACTGACTGGCCAGGAGGATCCTCATCCACACAACAACCTACGCAGGTACGCTTTAACGTAGTTACAACAATTTTCCCGTTGCATAAATCAAGGACTAACTCACCAAGTACCCTTCCCGCAGGATGAGCACGAGTGGATCAACAGACTGCTCAGATTTGATCAGGACACCTACACTGCGACGCCTCCCACGCAACACCCCTACTATGGCTTACGAGATGTACGCCGCTCCCCTGACAGGTTTACCTTCCCTGAGGATCAGCTACGCCGTCCGGGCAAGCGACGGGGAGATGTACCATAAGTAATGTCATGGTCGTATAATGCATGTTATGTAATATCATTGTGTATTGCGCCATTGTGATTTATGTAGTGCCAGTGTGCAGTATGACATTGTGATTTATGGACACAAAATGTTCTCCGAAATAATCACTACAAATGACAACCCGGGCCCGCTACCTCGTGGACGCGAATTACCTTCAACGCTGCCACACGATTCCTCCTCGAGCCCGCTACCTCACGGACGCGAATTTCCTTCAATCCAATTGCAATACCGCCGCATGCTATATATGGATGCTTTGGCTGCCATTCACCTCACTCTTCATTTCCTCCTCTCCTTTCTTCCAGTCTTAGACGGGATGTCTTCGGCCTCATCTAACTTTCGAGTGAGCAGACAATTGCAATCACTGCGGCAGCAGCTGGTTTGCCCTCGTTGCAGTAATCCGGTGAATGTTTTCACCTCGCATACACTAACGAATCTATCCTGTGTGTTCATGAAGTGTTCAAATCTTACGGTAACTTGCGCCTAATCAATTCCATTCGAAACAGCATGTTGTTTTTTTTCACTTGAAGCTGCAATTCCTTTTCAGAGCACAACATGTCGGTTCTGGCAGTGGGCTAACGAAGCTATCCAAGTGGTTCAAGATATTGCAATGCAAATTGCAGCCTTCCAAGATGACTCTCGTGGTGTTGTCTTTGATTTCGCCCAAAGGGCTCGACCCTCCGAACCAGTAACGCAGAATGAAGAGAATAGACTCAAACGACTGGATGAAAGGATGGAAAGAGTTGAGAACATGCTGAAGAAATTAGTTAAGCTAATTAGTTTTCCGGTCTTTCTTCTATTATTTCTTGTTGTTGCCAAGTAGAAGTTCAGTTGTAATGAGATTTAATGTCCACTCTTTATGTATACATCATAGTCCGTCGTGGATGAGAATAAACTAGTAACATTATGTACCCATGAATGAGTTTGTTGAATGCATATCGACGCCTATAACTTAAAGCACGCGACACATCGATGCAACATGTCAACTCAATAAAAGGCAACCGCAACGACGCGTCCACCATTTAGTTACATGTTTTAGGAGATTGAACATAAGTGCGTACAAAATGGGAGACTACCGAGGTACAAGCTTCTCCGTCCGTGCCTAATGGTAGAAGGTGCCTCTCGCTACCTACATAGAGTGTTCTCTAGTTGGGTGCCTCGGACGTGGCTGGCCGTCGTTGTAGTGGCACGCGCATATGCAGCTAGGGTTGGCACAGCAGTATGTGGGATCATAAGAACTTCCTATGTTCACGACCTCCTCGTTGCCCCTCTTCTTGTTGATCTGTTGGCGGAGGTCATCATTTTGCTCCTTGAGATCGTCAATTTGCGCCTCCAAATCAAAGATTCGGTTCCACAATATATCCACGTGCCTCGCAACATAGTAAGCGTGGGGAGGTTCGATCCAGCAGGTAAAGTTGCATTTCGTCATCTGCTTCAAGGGACGGTTAGTATGGAGGATGTATTAGCGATAATATGAACAAAACTATTTACCCCGAGTATGGGCATCGGAAGAAGCGCCGTCCGCCATCAAAAAGGCGCCTATGACCCGCACGATAGCGTCCTCCCGATGTTCAAGATTTCGCCATACCGATTGAGCACGCTTGTTCGGCATCAACCGTAGTTAGGGCCAAAGTCCTCCCTCCTTTCTAGGAGAAGGTTCGCCTTGGCGACCGGTTGGGCGGTCGCTGGGAATCGCCATTGTATGTTATTGTAAGATGCATAAAGTTCTTCTTCCTACGGTTTCAAGGGTCGAGTGGTCCTAATTTGGAGCGTGGGCGTGCATTTTATAGCCCGCTGTGAGACTAACAAAGCGGGTAATATATTATCTTGCGATGACAAGACAAGACGAGGCAAAGCGACTTTAGCAAATGATAAGACCAAAGGAGACATCTTTCTGCGGTGACAAGACCACACAGGGCGCCTTTGCGCGATGACAAGACCACACGGGCGACTTTGCGCAGAAGACAAGACCACACCAGGCGACTTTTACGATGATAAGACCAAAGGAGACTTTTTCTGCGGTGACAAGACCACACGGGGGTAGCTTTGCACGGTGACAACACCACACAGGGGCACTTTTATGTAGTGATAAGACCAAAGGAGACAGCTTTCTGCAGTGACAAGACCACATGGGCCAGCTTTGCGCAGTGACAAGACCACACGAGGAAGCTTTGCGTGGTGATAAAACTAAAGGAGACAACTTTGTGCAGTTTAGGGTTTAGGTTTAGGGTTAGGCTTTTCAGATCGACTTGATAACCCTGACCACCTCGCCAGCTTTTAAGACTGAAAAGATAAGACTCTGCAAAGAAAGACGTAACAACACTCTGCCTCACCAGCTTTTCAGACTGATAAGACAGCACTCTGCAAAGCAAGCCATGACTTCTCACTGCAAAGTAAGACGTGACAACACTATGCCTCGCTAGCTTTCCAGATCAACATGATAACACTCTACCTCCTCAGCTTTTCATAATTAAAAAACAGAACTCTCTGCTCTGCATGAAATTAACCACACCATGCCAACCATAGGCCTTATAAAAGGGGGTTGAACCAAACCAAACTCTACACAACACTACACAACAGATACCCTGCTATGGACTCTTCAAGACACTTGTGAGACCCCGACGTTTATTAGGCTCATAATACTTAGTCATCCAAATGACCCTAGTATTATCAACCAAATAAACCCGGTCTCGAGAGATGTATACTCCCGAGATGCAAGATACATACCTCACACCAAAAGAATGTATCAATTCCATACAACACATAGAACATAAGCAACAAACCGAAGTTAATATTAAGAAGGAAAAGCTATTACAAAAGAGAGGCCCTTAGGCCAAACAAAGAATAATTACAAAAAGATAACAATGAAGCAAAAGTGCCATAAAGATGGCTATAACACAAAGCCAATCAAGGTGCCTTAACCCCTAGGCATCTCGACCGACCGCCAAGCTAGTCGTCAAGAAACTGCAACACGTAGCACAAAAGAGAGGCTCTTGGAGCTCTCCTTCCTCTCGCAACAAAAGCCACAAAATGCCACAACCACGCGATGAGTACATAAAGTACTCCGCAAGACTTACGTGTGAGATAACAGAACTATAAATAGCTACATGCAAGCTTTATTTAAGTGGATGAGGCTTTGGACTCATTTTAGCATAAAGCAACATTTATTTGCAATAACATAATAGATTGAAGGCAATTTGGCAAAGTATTTTTAAATGTTGAAGTAACAACGAGATAATAACATAATAACAACAACAAGAACAATCACGAAGTGACTAACCCAAGTCACCACAACAATAGCATGAACTCCCGCTCATACCAACCATGTCAAGTTTTAATTAAAGGTTGTAGTCTAGTCTTGAACGACCTTACCAAGCATGTCCATAACCTAGGACGAGGCTATTCAATAGTTTTATCCTCGCAGGTGTACCATCTGTACCCACACGCCGCATCGCTTTCCTTTAAGCACACTACCTTAGGTGTGCACACAGCTAAGTCCTACGAGACATTTCCAATGGACAATGCTAATTCGAGTCGCACAACCCACGGGAGAAGGAGACATCACACAACCTTCCCGAAGCTAATGCTCCTCCCACATCACACACACATTTTATCTTTAAAACACACCAACCGAGCGACCCCAATTAACACCGCCCAAAGTACTTAGTCAAGAGGGTTCCATATGCCCTCGTGTGGTTAGTACGCCAAATCGCTGGCTTAGTGACCCAAGTACTCGGTCCTTAGGGACCCTGCATACCACCACATCCAAAACCACGCCATCCATCCAATATGCCCAAGTCTAAATCAATCTTTTATTTTCAGTTTTTGATTTTACAAATTAATCAAAGCACAAGTGCTGAACATATAAGAGTAATAATCAGTTTTGAGTGATCAAGACCATCGACTAAGTCGATGATCGCCCATTTCTACCGATAACTAAGCATGTCTAAGCATTTTAAATCGAAACTACTAAGTGATAAGAGCTCATCCAACCAGCTCCCACCACAGCAAATAACCTAGGCTCATGGTAGTAGAGGATGAACAATTCCTACAGATTATGCAACTATAGGCTTGCTAGCTTACATTTAACACAAAGTAGCATGCATACATAGAAGTAAAACGATATATTAAGCTTTAAAGTAATGGGACAATGATGGAAATGATCAAACTGCTTGCCTTGTTGTTGCTGGCCAAGTTGTGGCAGAGGTCACTCTCGGGATCACCACAAATGTCGAAACCTAACGGAAAAGCGAGAAAGAACCGATAAGAACGATTTAAAAACCAAAAAGACGCAACAGAGAACTTCTCCAAAGCTATGAAAATTCTACAGCAGCAAGACAATGATTTATCATGAATTTAGCAACAAGAACCAATTGATTTGGATTCTTAATGCAAAAGATATGATGAAATCAATTCTGCTTTCGACCTATTAATTAGAAATATGTTACTGTTCATCGCAAAATTTTCTAGAATAGAAGTGAAGCTGAAATTTTTACTGTAAAACCAGCACCTCATGAGATGAATAACACAATTGAGTTCACCTCATTTGGAGCTATATTGCACTTTCTACAAATTTTCAAAAACAAGAACTTGAACAAAATTATAATGCACAAGTCCTCATTTTCCTAGCAGCAACATGCTCAAAACCAATTTTCACAGTGAGTTCACTAAGAGAGGAAACCAACAAAGTTGGTCTCACCCAAAATAAACTATAGAGCATTAGTTATGTATTTTACAAGCTAAGTATTGTTTTTGAGTGTATATTTAAAGTGAGTTTTAAACCTAATGGCAAATCTGTGCTCTAGAGCTGAATTCAACTTTCAATCATTTTTGGATTAAAGTCAAGTTCAAGACAGAGCTAACACAAGTTGAATGACCTCAAAAGGATTCAAAACGAAGAAGATATGAAATTCTAAAGTCTATACCTTATTTCAGGTTTAACTAAGACCTCACCGAATTTCTAAAACTCACAAGGGTATGGGAGGACGTGAGCCACGATCTCAGATCCAACGGCTCAAGACCTCCCAGAGAACATCACACACGCCAAGACGTGAAGTCCAGAGGTCCCGACCTCTTAGCAACTCACATGCGCGAGGCGGGGGAGGTCGTGGCCGAGATGCGAAATCCAACGGACCACAACATGGAAAGGAGGTCCTGAACGGACCCAGATCTAAAGGGAGGTCCTCAACGGTTGAGATCTTCCAAAGGAAGGTCCAAACTATCAAGATCTCCCCGAGGAAAATCTACATCGTCAGACCTTACGGGAGGTCCCGGACGGTCCAGATGTTCCAAGGAGGTCCTTGATGGTCCAGATCGTCGAGGAGGACCTTGACGGTCAAGATCTACCCGGGAGGTCATGAACGGCCGAGATGGCTACGGAGAAATCCTAAACAGAGGTCCTAACGCCGCTGCACTTCCGTGGAGGTCTCGACGGCCACGACAGCAAGGAGGTCTTGGACGCCCAGATCTCCTGGAGGAGGTCCGGACGCCACCTGCACTCCAGCCGCTTTAACTCGCGCGACGCCGCTGACATGAATAAATGCGCTACCGACATCAAGGAGGTCCGCTACGCGGAGGTCTTAAATGCACGCATTAAAGGGTGGATTTAAGGCGCTTAAGACGCCCATTGATTACAATGATGGGAGCAAATGATTAGCGATTAAACATGGAGGATTTCTGTCCTAAAACGACAACGACGCCGCCGCCAGTCCGACAAAACCCGAAGAAGATGTGGTCATCGCGGCGATGTAGACCTCGCCATGAGATCCACGGTACCGTGGTCCGCAATAACCATGCGCACTCAAAGGACCTCCTCTCAACGGGCGGCGACGGTTTTGAACGCCGCGAGCCGAGAGACAACGAAGGCAAGATACGGCCAAACGACAAAATGCAAAAAGGAGCTCATCGCGACATTCAAGCTGGTGCTAAAACTTAAGCTCCGCAACATGCATTCAGCGGTGCCAAGAACTAAAGGACTAACAGGAGGTACCGGAGGTCCTAAGGTGCCGGGAGGTCGTGAGGTGATGACCGGAGTTGGGAAGACAATGAAGCTTCATGACTCAAGACACAGCCCAAGCTCACTTTGTCCACCTCTCAAAAATGCCCAAACAAAATAAGTTAGGGTTATTCCAGAGGTTTGGGGAGCACAAAGTGAGCAAGGGTTGAAGAAGGAGCCACTGAACCCTTGAGTCACCGAGGAGTTCCAAGGACTTCAACAATGGCGACCACTAGAGAGGAGGTAAGTGAGTTAGGAGCTCACCAAACACTAGTATGACAGCTCCAAGTGTGCAAAGGAAGCCAACGGGAGCTCGAGGGACCCTTATAGCCTAAGGTGAAGGTTAGGAGTGGGGCTAAGCTCCATGGTGAGCTTAGCCCACGGTTGGTCCATGGGTGGACATGACATAAAGTTGACAAGGCAAGGTGTCAGGCCGACTGAAAGGCGAAAGTCGACCAGATTAAATGCGGTCGAAGAAGAGTCAAAAGGTGCACAGAGGCCCGGCACGCATTAACTCCACCGCCGAGCACGCATGCGCGCCAGAGGAAGGAGAAGAACAGGAGGTCTTGGTGACCGCTGGATAAGACACGGGAGAGGTCCTAACCATCGGATCCAATTTTTGAACCGTTATGTTTTAAGTGGTCGGAGGAGGTCCCACCACACGATCAAGGATGGGGAGGTCGTGGCCCTCCGATTTCTTAATCGCAAAACGCACGTGAGGAAAAGGGACAGAGGTCCAAAGCGTTGGATCTCCATCCAACGGTGCGGACCTCCAGTGAGGACTTAACCGCACGCGATCAAAAGGACATGAGGGGAGGTCATGGCCTCTGGATTTAGATCCAAGGGCACACAATGACCGGGGAGGTCTGATATGATGCGCACAGTAAGGGAGGTCAGACCGCTAGATTTAGATCTAAGGGTTCCGATCAAAGGAGGTGGAGGTCCCGAGCTTGCGCAACGCACAAGGAGGTCATGGCCTTTAGATTTAGATCTAAGGGCTACGATCTCACGTCTTGCCGGGGAGGTCCGTGCGCATGAGACAAAGGAGGTCGTGACCGTAGATTTTAATCTAACGGTGCACAACAAAAGATGGGGGAGGTTGTGAGTGCTTGATATCGCAGGAGGTCGTGAGTCGTTGGATCTGATCCAACGGCTCGCACCTTGGTTAGGTGGGAGGTTTGTTTAGTTTAGGTTGAGAGGAGGAGGTCGGGCCATGGATCTTGGATCCAAGGGTCGTGACCTCACGAGGGGAGGACCTCGATCGAGTATGTTGAGGAGGAGGTCGTGGTCGTTGGATTTGATCCAACTGGCCACGACCTTGTTAGCGGGATGACCTCGCCACGATGGTTTAACAAATTCGAGGAGGTCTTTGAGGTTTAACACACAGGGGAGGTCATGACCATGGATCTTTGATCCAACGGTTACGACCTCATGAGGTGGGGAGGGAGGTCGATAGGGTTGGGCCGACCAACTTTGCAAAGTGGCTAGCCCAAGGAACAAAGTAGGCTTTTAAATTTAGTTTTTTTTAACAAACTGAAACTTAGCCGAATTATTTGAGATAGCAAATGAACTCCAAATTTGATGAAATTTTTACAGGAGCTTGTTGACACGAGCTCAACCTTGCATAAAATTTCCAGAGGTTATTATGCAATGCATTTTTCTCAGGAAATTCATGAAGGTTGTTTAAAGGATTGTTTTGCCTCCAAAAATTATCAACAAGTGTTACAACTTGTGATATTTTTCAGAGGGGTCCCACATCAGTTTTTGGGACCAAGGAAAATATATTCCAAATGTTTGGCACAAGATTTAAGATAATTGGAAAAAGGAATTTGATTTTTGGTCAACAAGAGCTTTGTGTTTTTGGATTACACAACTCTTGGACAAGAATTACATAAGATTTTAGGGTTTTTCAAGATGTGAGAAAAAGTTTTAATTTCTACACATATAATTATACTTGATTAACCCTAATTATACATTTGGGATGTTACAACACTTCTACGCGAGGATGTTGCGTATAAAACTAGCTTAAGCGTAAGAGGAAACAAATTTGCAATACCCGTGATAAATCAATGAAAGATGCTCCAAAGACCACCACGCTTTTCCGATCCCAAGAAGTGTGTGTGTGCTAACCGCAGAGATCATTCACCCATACACCTGCACACCGCGTCAGGCGTATTACACATGCGGCACTATCTCGTAAGCGCTTTTCGGCGACGATTTTCCTCTCCCAACGTTGAATTCTTTAAATTTTTAACTTCATCCCCACGTAATGGTAGCCCGAGATGCGCCGCCACTTCTTCCAAAGGATCGACGCCCGTAGATGTACGACAGGCATTCATCCAGCAGAAGTACATGCTAAACTACTCGGTGCGGGCCGAGAACTTCGTATGGTGGAAACCTTACATACCGGACCCTGTTCAGGAGGCACCGAAGGAGCCCAGTACTCGCCCGGGCGTAATCCATATCAACGACGTGAGTTATCAAGAATTTACATCCTTATTACGCTTTTGCAATCAGACGGTGTACTTACATCATAGAATCGAGGACATGGACGACTTGACATACCACCGACGTGGATAATCCGCGACAAGGGCAAGGAAAGGCTTTCATGCGTTGAGCCCGCCACAACAGATCCGGTCGCCCGGCGAATCCGATTCACGACGTGAGTTACGTAAGAATTTACATCATTTTTACGATTTTCACTATACTTGCACTTACATCATGGAATCGCAGGACATGGACGATTTCGACATACCACCGACGTGGGCGATCCCGACGATAAGGGCAAGGAAAGGCTCATGCGATGAGCCTTGCCGCCATAACAGATCCGGCCGCCTCGCGTAGTCCAGACGACGACGTGAGTTATGCATAATTTACATCCTTTTTACGATTTTAAATATACGGTGCACTTACATCATGGAATCGCAGGATATGGACGACTTCTATATACCAGCCCAACGTGGACACTCCCGCGACAAGGGGACGAGGAAGGCCGGCGAGGAGTTCAACGCCCAGCTGGCAAGGAAGGGAAAATGGCCCCGGTCCACACAGTAGGTCATGTCTTTACATAGTAGTCCCCGTCCTACCCCCCATGTTTTTTACTATCCCCTAAAGGCATGTATACTTATATGGTCCGGATGCTTGTGTCGCAGTGTACTGTAGTAGTAGTAGCAAGGATGACTAAAGCAATTAGCTGAACCATCATGCCATGTCACTACGTGTAACGTGCTTCTGTCTGCTCGAAACCGTAATTTTTCCCCATTTATGCAAACCTTAAAGTTTGTTATATCCCATGTTATGCGATTTTGTTTGCGTATATTTGTATTCTTATTTTGTTTTGCTATATTTCTACGTGTATATCCGATGTTATCCGGCTGATATCTCGAATGGAGTTGCAATGTAGTTTTTTTCCATACATTCCAAGTCACCTGAAATCATGAAACCCTAATGTCCGAAACCTAAAATCCAATTTTTCGCAACCTAAATGCTAAATTTTTGAGACAATTCCAGAACACATATCAAATTGTCCAAATAGTACACAATCAAGTCCACTGTACAATTCCTGATTTTGCAGAAAATAAAACCCTAATTTACAAACCTCGATGCCCATATTTCTTAATGAATGTTTTTTACAAATATCGCGTCTGCTCAAACCCTAATTGAAATGATCAAGAAAATTTCAGATTCGCATAAGCTTAACCCAAACTGAAACCCTAATTTCATTCCGCCGAAACCCTAATTTCATTCTCGCCGATTTCCAACAATCATCCTTTCTCGTAACTAATAAAATAATAGAAAAATTACGTATAAACAACAATGTGACGAGAGGTTTCGTAATTTTCTAAACTCATTTCCATTAACAAACAAATAAAAACCGCGATTTAAACCCTTATTTTGCATAAAATGAAACCCTAATTTACAAACCCTATGCCCCATATTTCTTGATGAATGTTTTTTTAACAAATATCAGTGCATGTTGAAACCCTTATTGAAATGACTGAACAAAACTTCGTATTCGTACAAGCGCTAACCCAAACTGAAAACCCTAATTTTTTTCCCCATTTTTGCAAACCCTAATTGCATTGCTCCATTTTGCAAACCCTAATTCCATTGCAAGAAGACAAATGGCTCGAAAGCAAGAAGCTACAAAGGTTTGATTAGAACTAGGTGCCGCCGAGCCCTACCAAGAAGACTCTGTTGTCGCCAACCCGACTCAAGAAGACCTAGGTGTTGCGGTCCCCGATCAAGATTGTTTTGCTTTGCCCTGACCAAAAGACGTGTTGTGGGATGGGGGGCTAGATCGAATTTTCACACTATGGAGCCAAACTGAATTAAACGACGCTATGCGCCAAAACACCAAAACTCGTAGCTTTCTAGCTCATAGGTTTGGATAAGACTCATCTGCCTCTGGTGGGCCCTTGGCCCCATGCATGCATCACCAAGTAACGAACCATCACCAACTCCCATGTCACCTAGGCCCCACACCTCAAGAACAGTGCAGGAAAGAGAAAGAGAAAGGGAAAGGGAAAGTTCAAGTACTAGCCTACCCAATCCAGCTCGTCTACTTGCGCTTGTATTGATTGGGCTTACTGACTGCTACATGATAATAATACTGTCAGCTTCACTTGCCAACGAATCGCATACCAGCGCAGGACTATTGGTCGATCTGGTCCTAAAAACTTCTCAGATCCAATTGTACAGCTTTATTTATTCTATGAAAACTATGCTTGATTATTATTATCGCTAGTCAAATTAAACTACTAGCTGCCGTATGGAGTTCTCTGGTTTTCCTTACGAAGAAGCAAAAGAACGCCTCCTCAGTCTCAAGCAGATACGTCACAGATCACCAAGTGCAGCACGCTTCAACCAGGGAGGTCGATCATAAACTAAACTGGACCCCAGTTCAGATCGATGTCCGAATTAAGACTCCGCAATCAGTTAACCATCCACCAAACATCACAAGACACAAAGGTTGCTTCCATGGCAGAAATCATCGCAACAAAGTGCTCCTGGCCACACGATCGATGCCGCAAGATGACAGGAATCAACACGAGATAAAGGAAGCGCCTTTACGGCGGTGACAAGGCAGGGATAAGCTTGCAAGTCACCTTCCTTGCTCTTCTTCTCTCTTCTGCATCCTTTTCGCCACAAGAGAGGATAAGGAGGGCCCCCGAGTGAGATAGGCTTTTCCAATTTATGCGTATGAACAAACACCTGATTCCAAATTGGATGATGCCTGGGGATTCAGGTGGTTGCCGTCGTTATAAAGTCCCCTTGTCTGCGTCGCCATTGGATTGGAGTTGGAGAGGTGTTTTTGAGTTGGTGGAGATGAGATAGCACCTCATGACCTTGCCAACGCACACAGTGGGCTCCCTCGCGGAGCCCCCGCACCACCAGACTTCTTAGGCAAGGAATAATCGGATTTCTTTTTGCTGTCATGATCAATCGAATTTTTTTATTTAATCTATTTTAATAATATTTTAAAGTTAACAATTTCCTATCTTATTTTTAATTCTGACATCTTTAGTCATGCCATAACTCGTGGCGTGGGCAAACTGTCTGTCACGCCATTGTCCCTGACGTGGCCAAACCTATTACGCAATCCCTCGTCCTCGCGTTGTGTCCATGTGGAGGTCTGGTGTGGCCCTTGTCATACCAGCAACCATGGCGTGACAAGCCAGCCTAGTCACGCCAACTATCGTGGCGTGAAAAATTTTAAACCTGATTTGAGATAGCAATAATTGAATGGTGCTAAGTGAATGCACAATTTTAGGCAGTAGATCATATTTCGGACCTGCGATGTTGTTAGTTTGAATGAACAGATAGATGATTAGGCAGGCACATCCCATCCTATTGCAATTATAGGTGTTGCTCATCGTCACTTAGAGGTCAAAGACCATTTAGTGCCTACTTCCAGAACACACATTTGGACATTTATTTTTATGTTGTTCCCTACCTTACTACGCCAAGAATTGAATGCCAAAAGAGAATGAGATTTGAAGTCGGTTTTACAACGTAGTTGCGAATTGCAATAGGCTTTATAATAAAGTTACAAATTACATGACGTGCAGAGTTTGGTTATGTGTATAAAGAACGACATCATGAACGATACAACAAACCGAAATACACATACGATACATATGCGCCTTTTTGGAATGAAAATAAACTCAATTGAAACAAAGATCATTAGTTTTATGCCCATCGCTCTTTCCCTTGTCTCTTGCTACATGCGCATGCCTCCTCGGTTGTCGGACCCAAAATATGCAATTTCGACCCTCTCGTATACTACACTAGTCCAGATCACGCTTAGTGCACACAAAGGCAACATCAAGAAATATCATTTCCATATACAAAGATAACTAATAAATAGGCAAATAACAATAAACATCATAGTAGAGACATTATGGTCAAAGCTTACAATTAATGCTTCAGAGGGGCAAATAGTTCAATGAAGCTGCAGCGGAATGAAACAGAATAACTTCAATGAAGCCCATCCATATGCCCACAGCAATCCCAACAGCGCGACCTAGTTCTCCACGATCCTTGAAGTAGACCTTGTTGATTGGCGATCCCTTCACTTCTGCTTGATTTATTAAAGCAAGCATGAGTACACACCATACTCGCAAGTCATACCACAGAAATGCAATTATAGATGCAAGCTTATTCCAAAGAAATGGCTTCTGTGGTTCTTTTGCAGAAATGCAACATTTGCAATTTGAATATGAATAATAGATTGAAAGCATAAGTAAAACAAATATCTGTAATAATTTTTATCATTTGTTTTCACAAAGACTCATAGCCTAATCAAGTTATTCACATAGCCATATGACTTAAGTCACACAGCTCCCTTCCCAAGGTTTTCATGAAAATCTACCCCTCGTGTGAAATCCCCGAGCATGTCCATGACTGCGGATGCAGCTATTCGAATAGATTGTTTAACACTCTGCAGAGGTTGTACACCTTACCCACAAGATACGATTAACTCATCATGTCTGCCATGACTCGCCATACAGAAGTATGCGATTGAGCAATCATAACAAAACCTTTCAGAAACTTCATCTCAACATTGACACTCCTGGTATGCTTAGCCGCCACAGACGCACACCGTTGGACAGGGAAACGGCGAACCGCCCCGTGATGCGACTACTTGGTAGTACACACCTCCACCCAATCCGACACAGCTAACCTACAACCTGAGTAATCAATGTCAAGACTCCATAACTTACTAAGTTAGGCCCATCCCATCAGGCATGTAGTTGTACGAGAGGCCCAGTTCAATGGCGCACAAGGTTAAGTCCTTAATTGACCGAGGCAAGACTTCCAAATTCTAACCTATCATTCCCGCCAACATAGATCTACTATAAAAGTATACCAGACCACTTGCCTCCGTCCAAAACCTTTTCCCACCCTGTTGGTTAAGTGCAACATATGCCATCAACGAGTAATAGCACATAGTACACACAACTTTATCAAATGGTTCCATAGTCACTTAGTCAAGTTTATTATTGCGACTCACATGAAATGATGACTCGTAGCATGGCTAAGCAATCTAATCGCATCTAACCATCCCATGTTGGTAATACAATAGCACCAACTATATAAACCAAACTAGGGTAACCAAAGATTATGGCATACAATTAGACAAGGAGGTCATAACAAATTGGTATTAACTAATCCAAAAACATTGAAATAAATAATTAAAGTAAATGCAATAATTTGAATCAAAGTAGTTTTTGAAAACTAGGTTCAATATGATCAAATGTATAACTTGCCTTGAGATAGGTCTAAGTACTGATCTTGCTCTTGAGGTGTTTCTTCTTCTTCAAATCTTCCCGAAGTATCGACGTCTACTCGCAAACAAAAGCAAATAAATAACAAAGGCAAAAAAAAACTCCAAAAATTAAATAATAATCTCAGATAAATAGATCTCGAATTTAAATGAATTTAGAAATTTGAATGGGCTCAATCGGAGTTCGGATGAAAAAGATATGGGCTTTAGAAGATTGAAACCCTAAAGAAAACCCTAATATGGATTTACGGATTAATCTGAATTAATTTTCTATTGAAAAATCCGGATTAATGGCGTCATCAAGGAGTCGGCTGAAAAGAATTAAAGAAAAAGGTTTTAATCTGTGGGTCCCACTGTCATTGATTGGTGCACCAAGGACTAGGTCTATGGGGGTTTGATTTGGGTGGGATCTTGAGTCTGCCACATGAGTTGATGACATGGACGCCACGTCGACCAAAAGGGTGAGCTGGCGGCTTAGGTGGCTTATGAGGTGGCAAGGCAGGAACACAGAGAGGGCTTGGAGCATCCATGGTCGCGCGAGGACGCACGGCAAGCGGCGGTTTTGGGAAACGGCTACCGACTACAATGAGGGGAAGCACCGAGTTTGTACTGACGAGAGGAACTCACCAGCACAAGAAGCACGGCTTGAGGAGGATTTGAACAGCGGTGAGTCAAGGATGACCGAAAATCAAAACGAAGTGCGGTGGCGGTGCCTCGATGACCAGGAGAGAGGGCAAGGTGAGGGAATCGGATGAGGGGACCTCGAAGCACGATATGACGCGCTCAAAACAGCGAGAGTGCTAGCCGTTGAGTAGATCGACAAGATGAGCGGTGGCCGGATTGTCGAACGAAACCAAAAACAGTGCCTCGGGGATCCTCGAGCAATGACGACCGCGCCACGGTGAAGACCACGCTAATGACCCGACGCGGAGACGGAAGACGCAAGTGAGATGGACCAACGCGATTTAAATCCGGTGAAGAAGAAGCTTCAAAGGCGCTCAGGTTTTCAGCGATTGCGGTGCAACCAAAACGAATCCGGGGCAGAGAACTTTGCAACCAAAATGAATCCGGGGCAGAGAACTTAGGGTTTTGATGGAGAGGTGCGAGGCACGAAATCTGACGCGGACGGCTCCTTTAAATAGCATTGGAGAGGAGGAGTTTCATTGGAGGCCGGCGGCTGTTGCGTGTTGGAGCAGGACTCGTCACGGGAGATGACTCCGGGTTGAAGACGATTGCACAGGGCAATGGGACCATCGGTAGGTGAAATCAGGAAAAGGAAAGAGCAGCGCTCGGTTGGGCCTTCACGTGAAAGAAAGGAAAGGGGAAAGGAGCGGTTCGGTGCTGGGCTGACTTCATGCACGAAATGAAAGGGAGCGGCGGGCCCAAGCTAGCTACGCATGAGACAAATGGGCACGAGCCTTCACGCGCATGCACACAAAGAACGGAACAGCCGGCAATAAGCCACTTGGTCTCCAAGAAAGAAAAAGCGAGTGGAGAGGGATTTACTGGCTTCCGTGACGCTGTCAAGACGGGAAAAGGAGCGACGGCCAAGAAAGGAAAGGAGGAGGTGGGTCGAGACACGGGCCGCACGCGAAGGGAAGGAAATGGGCTGAAGGAAAATCGGCTCAAACTGTTTATCCGAGATTTTAAATAGTTTTTCTTTTTAATAAAATACCAGAAATCCAAATAAGCAATAGAAAATAGCAAATGAACTTGGAAAAATTCTAGAAAATATATCCAAGTACATAGAACCCAAATAAAATAGTTTTGATAATAGTTGATGTTGATATTAATCATATTAAATTGTTTTTGATTTATGAAAGTCCCAATTAAGCTTTATTAATTCAAATAAAATTGGTGAATTTTTCCAGGGGCCTAAACTACTAAAAAGATTTTTGAAAAGCCAAATTTTGGGACATTACAGAAGTCATCTATGTCCTGTGAGATGGACCGGACGGTTGAATGATGTTAGGATAATACAACGTCGTGCCAAATTAACAATTATGATGCACACTGAATATAACTTAACTCTTGGATCCGGAGTGTGCTCGGGCGACGAGAAGCGGTAGTACGGCCGACAGTCTCACTTGCAGGAGCCTTCTCCTTGCTACTCGCGGCGGCGACTAGTCTTGAAGTCATCGATGTCCTGTGAGATGGACCGGACGGTTGAATGATGTTAGGATAACACAACGTCGTGCCAAATTAACAATTATGATGCATACTAAACATAACTTACCTCTTGGATCCGGAGTGTGCCTGGGCGACGAGAAGCGGTAGTACGACCGACAGTCTCTCACTTGCAAGAACCTTCCCCTTGTCCCCTTGCTGCCCGCGGCGGCGGCCAGTCCAGAAGTCATCCATGTCCTGTGAGATGGGCTAGACAGTTAAATGATGTTAGGATAACACAACGTCAAGCCAAATTAATAATTATGATGCATACTGAACATAACTTACATCGTCACCGCCTATATTTGTGTGTGCAAGATACGCTTACGAGGTGGTGTCCGCACGTGTAGTACGCCCGAGCGGACGTCGCCGGGTGTGTGGACTGCATGATCTTTGCCGGTTCTTTGCACACACATTGCGGGCGTGGGAACGCTAGTGGTACCGACGCATCCTTCATAGATTTATCCGGGTACGGTTTAGCCTTCTCGACTAGCCACTTGCGCTTCTACAGTATCCTATTGTCGAAGCTCTCCGAGTCCTTCATCTCTTTCCTCTTAGTTGTGTGAACCAAGTTCTGGTGTAGTGTTAGGTTTAGTCGTATAGTGTTCTCTCCCAAATCTCTTCCACCTCTTTTTATAAGGGCATAGGGTCATGGTGAAGTGAGAACACACAAGAAATCGATGTGTGTAGTGTGTTCAATTCTGAAAAGGCTTAGTCCAAGTGGGTTGTCTTTTCGGTCTGAAAAGCTGGCGAGGCAAAGTGTTGTCACGTCCCTGAAAAGTTTGCGCAGCAGAGTGTTGCTTGTTCACCGTTTCTTTGTCGGGAATATGTCCTCCCTCACGTACGGTGGCCAATGCAAGGGATCAAGGTAAGACTCGAATCTCTTCTCCCAAGTCCTCATCGTGGCTACCTTTGAGAATTTCTTCGCAATGAAGGTGTTAGAAAGGTGACTTACGACGCGCACGCGATAGGCAGTGACAATGTGAGAGCATGAGACATGTAGCAAAGTCGGGACCATGCAAGTACAATCTCCCGTAGTTAGGTTCACTCTATGGTTTCGGCCACTATAACGCTCGCCGCCTATCGATGTGCCCCTAACTTCCCTGACATCGTATATATGCAAAGTCGGATCGTATTCATCTACCTCCTGATTGAATGCCTCTTCCTCCGTGATGGCAAGGTGTTTGGCAGCAGCCGCATCCCAATGCTGGTCGACATTATATGCATCCCTTGCACGGGTCCACCGATCCACAAAGTATGAGTTCGTCTTCCTAAATGAGTACTCCAAGATAGCTGATACTGTCATAGCACGAATGCCCTCAAGAACGTTATTGAACACGTCCGAGATGTTCATTGTCATCATACCATACCTGCAGCCACCTTCATCATATGCTTGTGCCCACTTCATCTTCTGTTGCAAGACCTTGTCCAACCACTTATTCCCTCGTTCATCTGTCAGTCCCCTCAGCTCCATCAACTTGACCTTCAAGTCCCTCTTCTCCAAATATCCGCACAACAGCTTGAACTTTTTTTGTGAGATCTTCCCTATTGTATTGCTTAAAGAAATTTGCCGCTAAGTGATGCATGCACCACCTATACAGCACATCCAGGTGTCCGTTGAGTTTGTTCATCACAGCATTTAGAATGCCGCGGTGACTGTTTGAGACGATGCAAACCTGCCGTCTAGGCCCAACAAGGCATAGACGAACTATATCCATGAACCATTGCCAGCTTGCATTATTCTCACCCTCAGTAAGTGCAAATGATAATGGAATCAGCTGGTCCTCAGCAACAAAACCCACGGCGAGCATCAAGGCACTATAGTACTTCCCAGTTAGGAATATGTCGTTAACTGATAAGACAGGCCTGCAATGCTTGAAGGCCTCTTTGCATTGCCCAAAGGACTAGTACACACGCCCGAGAACATGTTTCATAACCCCTTCATCGAGTTCTGTTCGGTTCCTATGCCAAGGATAAAACTCCATGCCTGGATTTTTGGCCGGCATAGTGGTTAGGATTCAAGGAAGCAACCAGTAAGCCTCCTTCCAATCACCCGACAATAATTGCATCGCTCTTTGCTTTGCCCTCCTTGCTTTTCTGTACTTCACGCGGTACTTAATGATCCCGAATATAGCCTTAATGAGGGTGTCAATGGTCACATCAGGGTCGATAGCCACAACCCTGGTTATGCGCCTTGCAATAAAATTTGCGATTGCTTGAAGGTGCTCCCCGGAAACTCGTGTAGTCCCACAAGAGTGAGGCTGCTCCATATTTGTTATTTTTCATTGTTTGTTCCTAATTTTCCGCCCCTATAACTTCCATCTACACCCCTTTCGCACCTCACCGTTTACCTCTTGTTCACATCGGAGTGTTGTACTACAAACGGACGATGGTGCCTCACTGAGTATTCTTGTAGCCAAACCTTTATATCCTCCATGCTTGCAAACAACGTGTCCTTGCGTATGAGTTCATTCTCCGGGTCCGCAATGTCATCCCTGCTCTTCAACCCATTTGCACAGACTGCGTTACCAACCATTCTGACATCCTCGAATGCATGCACTGATGGGATCTCACCCATTACACTTTGAAGAACTCGGCCTTCCTCAGAGCAGAAAAGCAGAGCGGGCCCTTCATTTTTGGTTGAGCTCCAACCTTCGTCGGACTCAATGTCATGGTCTGTTCCATCTCAGAACACCTTATCGTCAAGATCGCTGGTCATTACAGCTCTATTGAAATCAGCCATGGGGTCACTGACAGGATGCGACAAAGAAACATACACATATAATGAATCCACCAACGGTGGGGCAGCCCTGTTAAGACCGACGCCAATGACCTCTTGGGACGGTTGCTCCTCTGTTGGGGGCCTTGCGAAAGTTCCATAGTGGATTCAAGTTGCTCAGTGCTACCGTTCATCACATCCGCATTCTTGCGGATACCCTTGCCAATGATTGACCTCTCTACCACAGCCTCCAACGACCGGACCTGAGATGCGAGCACAATCTCCTTATACGTGTCCCAATCATCCTCGCACGAGATTGGCATCAACAAGGCGTGCACCTTTGAACCTTGCCCAACATCATACCACCCCTCCATTCCGACAACGACTCCGGGCTCATCCCATCCAAAGGTGGACTTAATCCTCGTCACAACAGTTTGAAATGATGGTGATTCACGAAACACAAGTACATTCACTTCCATGCCAACAAAAGTCGACACGACTACCTGTTTGGCTAATCGGCCCACTAGCAAATACATGTACAACTTTATGTATCTACATCCAACAATGCAAACAAAATATTGCAAAATCAGTACTGCATGACATAGGTACGAACTATCACACATAATATATCAAAGTATTTTCTTTTGTTCCTTGGACCCACTTAAGTTGGAATCGCCAAAAACAAACATAATCCCCAAAAACCAAACAAGGAAAAAAAATTGATATTCATATAACAATGTGACAAAGTGGAGAACGGTGCTAAATGCACATAAACTGGCTACATTCCCAAGATCACAAAAAGAAAATAAAATAAGCTTTTTTTTCATAACTGGGATAGTATTATACATTGGTTTCACATTGATCAAGGGAAGCAACAAGCATAGTATTTGCATAACTAGTCAACTAAGCTTAGTAATGTACATTGTTAGTAAGTGACCACTGTTCTGAGCAAGGATTTTTATGCAAAACGTAACATGTGCCAAGCTAAACCGAGTACACCAACCTTGGTCCCACAACACATAAGTACTCACACCGACACCTAGTACAGCTGGAGGACTCGCACCCTACATCCAATGACAATGAACCACCCATTTCACCATAAGATCATCTCATAGCATGTGAGTGATAGTTAGAAAGCCATTGATAATTCATAAATGGATTGTGTAAAAATTAGAATAGTTACAAGACTTAGCCAAACTAGCAAAACAAGAACAGCTCCAACGCATTGATTCCAGTTGAATACAAACATGCAGCACTTTATCTAATCCCCCAATAGGCGAACTACATCTGAAAAGAACCATGCCGGACATAACCTAAACCGCCAATACATGCGAACCGACAAGCCTACTCGGAACCCGTTTTCCAATGAATCATCAGCAGCTAAGCAATCTAGACAACAAATCTCCATATTCCTAAACACGTTAGGAAAACTATACAAATGAATCAACGGAATCCCCAACAAAATAGTAGTGACGTTATAGCTCCTAGCCCACCCAACTCACAAAGCAATCAAATATCTAGCGTACAACTGCAAATTGCTCAGTGAACGGAATAACAATGGAGCCGACACGTGCTCTTCCCCTGTCCATGGCAACAAAAAATCATGGAGGACATAGCCTAATTCCCCTTTCAGAAATACTAACATACATTGTCCCCTGAATTCGTAGTTCAGGGTGAAAATCGTACTTCATAGTTTTCTTACTCCAATTCCCCTACAAACAAAACAATGCTGTGTCTAACTCGAACTTTTAAGAAACTAAAACCAGACATCCAAATGACGTAAGAACATCTAGAATGCAATCCAATTGACTCCGATGTGCACACATTCAAACCAATTCACACAAACATCTAATTCGGTATAAACCCTAAATCCAAAAATCAACGGATTTTAACCAAAAATAAATGGTTGGAATAGGTGAGATTACCTTGGAGGATGATATCCACGGATTTATGTGCGTCGAATCGGCTCCAAAACGCTAGATTTGGGGAGGTTGGGGGTGGGGAGGAGAGATGACAAGCGGGGAGGAAGAGAAGATTTATGGGAAAATGAAGAACTGTGTGGCCGACGGCACCTAAGTCGCCACTGTCACGTCATGCGTGTTGGCATGACAAGCCAACTTGTCAAGCCATGAGATCTGGTGTGACAAATGCCATGCAAGCCCTCCACACTAGCATGACATGCCCGCGAGGACTTGCGTGGCATGTTTGGCCATGCCAAGGTATGTGGCGTGACAGAACGGTTTGCCCACGCCGCAGGTGATGGCGTGACCAAAGGGGTCATAATTGGAAATAAAGTTAGCGATATGTTAACTTTAAAATATTATTAAAAAATGATTAAATAATAAAAAATTTATGCTCGATCTGATTTTGCAGCATAGCAATAGTGGTTCCGTTTGAAATGGAGAACTTTGATAAAAAAAATTTAGAGAGGTTGTACTGTTTCTTTATGAAATTTCTACATAATTCTTGCACTTGTGAACATGCTTAGGCCTGTCAACCGCAACACTGTAGAGATGCAGCGCTTTGCCCTTTAGCTGATGGCCAGAGTTTGACCCCCCACCAATCATGGGTTGAGTGGGCTATTTGTATGGATTTTCCACTTTAATTTTCTAGGATATGAACACATGACCTGTGGACCCGTGGGTTGTGAGCCTTAAGATGACTACACTAGCCAATTATTTGTACCCTCTAAAATAACAAGCTTACATCACATTTAAAACGCAAAAAATTTGCAAGATTCACAAGAAACAGTTTAATCACAACAGGAATCGAAAAAGAATCTACTGACAAGAATCTTGGAAGACCACAGTTTCCTTTTGCTCACCCTGTCTCTCCTTGGATAGGAATTTTTGGCTCATTTGGCCTATTTTGAGTCGATTTAGAAATTGTAGCCCATGTGTGATCGAAATGACAAATTTAGCAACGTGATAGGTTAGGCATGCGACACGTGTCCCCATACCACACTCCTAGACCGCAGCATGTCCCTACCTCGTTCCTTGTACGCAACACCCTCCTATTGCACTCCCCGTCCGCATCGGGCCACTTGCTGCACTCTCCGTGTGTAACGTCCCGTTTGTCCAGAGTTTTGAAAAGATTTCAAAATAAAATAACCATTTGGTTTTGTTGTTTGCTCAAAGCTTAGCTTGAAGATTTCGGAATGTGGAGATTTAACTTGAACTAATCAAACTTCAATTAATTCCTTTTGGTTGATTTGGAGTTATTGCTGTTCTTTGGCTTTTAGCCTCTTTTCTCTGATTGCCTTGTTTGTCCTCCAGGCTAGCTTCTTCCCCTCTAGGTCTCTCTCCCTCCTCCTTGACAGAAACTTTCCTCTTGCTGGACATCCCCTATGTCCAGATTCCTCTTTTTGTTGGATGTCTCCTGGTATCGGACCTCCCGGCGTTCAGCCAGGACCTCCCCCTATCCATTTGAACCTTCTCGGGTCCAAATAGACCTCCCTGTGTCCCTTTGGACCTCCCCCCTTTGTTTACTTGGTTTGCCCTCTTGACCGCTAGGACCTCCCTTTGGAGATCTTAGTCGTCAGGACCTCCCCTTGCTTAGATCTTGACCGTTAGGACCTTCCTTTGAAGATCTTAGCCGTCAGGACCTCCCCTTGTTCAGATCTTGACCGTTAGGACCTCCCCTCGTGGGATCTTAACCATCCAGGATCTCCCCTTGGTAGCCCTTGACCGTCCAGGACCTACCCTTTGTAGATCTTGGCTGTCCAGGGCCTCCCCTTGCAGATCTCGCGGTCAGGACCTGCCCTTGGTTCTGATCTCCTCGTCCTCCTTTGAACCACGCCTCTGGTCAACTCCCTTTCTCTCTCTTCGCATTGGCGCGCACTGTCCGAGTCGTCTGATCTTGATCGGACGGCCCTGCTTTGCTACGCACCTTTCCTTTGTTCCCAAGACCTCCTCCAGGTTGTTTTGCAAGGACCACCTCCTTGATCTTTGCTGGTCTTTTTGCAAAGACCACCCTTCAGGTCCAAATCATCTCCTATGGTCAGGACCTCCCCTTTTAGGCCAGGACCTCCCCTCTTGGATGTGACCTCCTTTGTTAACCCTTTTTGCAAAGACCTCCCTCTGGGTCACTTTGCACAGACCATCCTCTCGGTCTTTTTGTAAAGACCTCCCTCTTGGTCCTTGTGGGTCTTCTTGCAAAGACCAGCCCCTTGGTTAACCTTGGTCTCCAGACCTCTTTGCCACAGGACCCCTTTGGCCCTCCGGACCTCCCCTTGGTCTTTTGGCCAGGACCACTCTCGTGGTTCAGGGCCATCCTCTTGGTCACGGTTTTCTCCTTTGGTCAGGACCTCCTTGAGACTTCCTCTTTGTGATTTAGACCTCCTGTGAGGTTTAGACCTCTTTGTGATTTAGACCTCTTTGTGATTTAGACCTCCTGTGAGGTTTAGACCTCTTTGTGATTTAGACCTCCTGTGAGGTTTAGATCTCCTTGTGGTTTATGCCTTCTTTGGGGCTTAGACCTCCTTTAACACCTCCCCCGTGTTTGGACGTCCTCTTAGGTTCAGACCTCCCTTGTATTTGGGCCTCCTCGGGACCTCCCTCCTTTAGGTCTAGGCCTCCTCTTTGTGTTTAGACCCTTTCTGGTCTAGACCTCCTCCTTGTGTTTAGACTCTCGTGGTCTAGACCTCCTCTTGGTATTTAGACCTTTATGGTTTAGACCTCCTCTCTTAGGTTTAGACCACCCTTCTGGACTAGACTTCCTTTTTTATAACCTACCTTTAATGGTTAAGACCAAACCTCGAATTACTCTCAACTCGGGTCTGTGTTTCAAACCTCTTTGATTTCTAAAGAGTCGAGTTAGGGTTGGTTCTCCTCTCTTTGGACCTCCCTCTTAGTTGATCTCCTCTCTTTCTTTTTCTCTCAAGACCTCCCCGTGGTCTTTAGGACCTCCCGTCCTTAAGACCTCCTTGCTTGTCTTTAGGACCTCCTTGTCCTCTCGGACCTCCCTGTGGCCTTTTTGTAAAGACCACCCTTGTGGTTTAGACCTCCCCCCTTGAGGTCAAGACCTCTGGTCTTTCTATAAGGACCACCCTAGTGGGCCATGACCTCCCCCGTGGGTCATGCCCTCCCCTTCGACCTCCCTCTGGGTCCCGACCTCTTCAGGACCACTTGCCTCAGGACCTCCCCTTCGGGACCTTCTTTGACTTCTCCAGGACCTCCTTTGACCCTCACAGGACCTCCTCTTGTTTTTAACCAGTACCCTTGCCACTCTTGCTGGTACCTTGCGCACCTTTTTCTATCTTTTGTTATGTCCTTGCTATTGCAAAAGTTTGTGCCCTTTTAATGTTGTCAGCTTATCTCTTTTTGCTTTAAGTAAGTTTTTTTGGATTTCTTAAAGTTTCTTTATTTACTTGGTTTCTTTGCGAACGTGTAGATTCCGGTTGTTGCTGAGGAGCTCGTGGATCAGGCTACCTCTACCGAAGCTTTTCTCATCAACTGTTAGGACCTCCCCCTTGGAGATCTTAACCGTCCAGACCTCCCCTTTGTTAGATCTGATCGTTAGGATATCCCCTTTGGAGATCTTAACCGTCTGCACCTCCCCTTGTTAGATCTCGACCGCTAGGACCTCTCCTTTGAGATCTTAATCGCTCGCACCTCCCTTTGTTAGATCTCGACTGCTAGGACCTCCCTTTGGAGATCTTAACTGCTCGCACCTTCCCTTTGTTAGATCTCGACCGCTAGGACCTCCCTTTGTTAGATCTCGACTTAGGACCTCCCTTGGAGATCTTAACCGTTCAAACCTCCCCTTTGTTAGATATGACCGTTAGGACCTCCCCTTTGGAGATCTTAACCGTTCAGACCTCCCCTTTATTAGATCTGACCGTTAGGACCTCCCCTTTAGAGATCTTAACCGTTCAGACCTCCCCATTGTTAGATCTGACCGCTAGGACCTCCCCTTGGAGATCTTAACCGTTCAGGCCTCCCCTTTTGTGGATCTGACAGTCAGGACCTCCCCTTTGTGGATCTGACCCTCAAGACCTCCCCGTGGTTGTGTCTTTTGGACCTCCTGTCCATAGGACCTCCCCGTGGTTGTGTCTTTTGGACCTCGTGTCCATAGGACCTCCTTGTTGTGTGTCTTTTGGACCTCTTTGCCCTCAGGGCCTCCTCGAGTTCCCTCACTCCTTGTAGTTTGGACCTCCTCCGAGTTCCAGAACCCTTCTGTGGTTCAGACCTCCTTCGAGTTCTAGGTCCCTTTGTGTTTAGACCTCCTTGCAGGTCTAGACCTCCCCTTTGAGTTTAAGACCTCCTTTGAAGTTTAGATCCACTTGTGGTTTAGACCTCCCAGTTGCTCTAGACCTCCTCTTTGGGTTTAAACCTTTGTTGGTTCTTTGTTTGGCTCTAGACTCCTCCCCCCCCTCTTGTCTCTAGGACCTCCTTCCCGCAAGACCTCCCTGCCTTTGGGCCTCCTTGCCCTTAGGACCTGCCCGTGGTCTTTTTGCGAAGGCCACCCTGGTGGTCAAGACCTCCCTCCTGGGTCACGACCTCCTTTCTTGATTTCCCCTTGACCTTCACAGGACATTTTCCTGTTTTTAGCCAGTAACCTTGTCACTCTTGTTTGTACCTTGCGCACCTTTTTCTATCTTTTGTCACCTCCTCCTTGACCTTTTGTCTCCTCCTGTACCTGTTTTAGTCCTTTTTGGTACTTGTTAGCAGTGTACATTTGTACCAATACCTTGAATCTGGTCACTCCTTTTGGTGGCGTTCCTATTCTTCTTTTCCTTTATATGGAGTACCACAAAGCGACCACTGCCTCCTTGTTTTTCACTCAACCTCCTCCTCCTCTCCCTCTCAGTTCTCGAGAGCTCTCTTAGCTCCTCTGGTTGGACCTCTCCCCCCCCCCTTGTTGGACCTCCCTTTCTAGTGGACCTCTTCCTTTTTTTTGGTTCTAGCCTAGTTCTTTTCGGTTTCTTTTTGTGTTGCTTTATTTATTTGTTTTTTTTTGCATCGTGTAGATTCCGTTGGTGCGGAGGAGTTTGAAGATCTAGCGGCCTTCTCAGAAACTCAGCAGCTAGACACTAAAGGCAAGTCGTGGTCCTTGATCATTTTGAACCCACCTTTACAAAAAAGTACTTCGATTTGTTATAAACCTGCATGGCTATTTGTATAAAATGGTTTGGGCTCTAGTGAAATACCCACCTGTTTTATGCCTCCTTGGTTCTTTGGCAACCCACATGTTGACATATTTCCTTGAACACCTTAGGATGGGTACTGTTAGTTGGTTTCATATTGTTATTGCCAACATGGGTATCGTGCTTGCTTAGCCATGCTCCAGTAGACGCTGCTCTCCTCATGAATCAATATTGCTAAACTTGACTAATTAAATTATGGAACTGTGGTTGGTGCCATTGTTGTGCAACTGTGGTTGGAGCCCAGTTGTGTTGCTTGTGGTCGAAGCCACCTTTGTTAAAATTTGCAGTGCCAAGACCAGGGTGGTCCTTTGGCCAGGTGAAACCCCAAAACTGTTTTATGCTCGGGGAAGTTGGCAAGGTGCGAGTAGTGGGTGCTCCATGAGTTGTTGCTAAGGAGTAACCTGGGTGCTCCATGAGTTGTTGCTATGGAGTCACCTGGGTGCCCCAGAGTTGGTGCTACAGGGTCACATTGGGTTGAGGATAGCCTTGCCTGAGCAACCAATTAAGGATCGAACCTTGGGAGCCATTGATCTGGCTATGCTGCAAACCACATGTCCATTATGGGGTGGACCGGTGCAATAACTAGAGATGTTCGACTTGGTTACATTGTGGTGGCGCCATGCTACCGGGCGCAAGAGGGGGCACGAATCCGGTGGAGGTTGCACCAACCTAAGCGAAACTTCACCAAGCGTAATCGAAGCCTGGATAGACCTTTGTAAAAACCCGAGGTGGTCTCTACTTGATTCACATGTCTAAGGTAGCGTGTGTAATATCAAGCGACTACCTCTTGGGGGTAAAGTTGTACACCTCTGCAGAGTAAATCTATTCGAATAGCCGCGTCCTCGGTTATGGACACGCCCGGAGATTTCAAATGAGGGTTAGACGTTTCTTTAAAAGAGGTTTTGTGAACCCTAGAAGTGGTCCACAGTTGATTGTGGGAATCGGCGAGTGCTCTGGGTGGCTCCGACGTACTCGTGATGACCACGGTTGTCCGTGGAGGTCTAGGGGTGGTCTTGTAGAACTCTGGAGTGGGTGCTCCAGAGAAGTCTGGATTGGTGCCTTGGGAGTGAGTGGGTGCTCACGACCTCCCTTTTGGAATCAAATGTATTTATGTATTATTGTTTTAACTTGAGCTTTGCAATCTATACATGTTATTTACTGTCAAATATTGCTTTTTGCAAACTAACCATACAGCTCACCTTGTCAAGCCGTGCATGAATATTACTTGCATACATTGTCCCCATGGCTTGCTGAGTACATTCAAAGTACTCATTGGCTTGTGCCCTCTGTTTTAATCAGCAGAGGTGTGAGATCCAAGAGGTCTTGTGCTCTCAGGAGGGGAGCTCTTTGATGACCCTATGCATTAGGACGTCCTCCACTTGGTAGCCTGTGGGCTAGCTGTAACACCCTGATTTTCAGAACCTTTTTGAAGATTTCAAAATAAAAAGAACCATTTTTTATGAGAATTCAAAGCTTAACTTGAAATTTCAGAATGGGTTTAAGTTGACTAACTCAAACTTCAACTAAAATTCCTTGATGGTTTGTTGAGTTGTTGGAGTTCTGGTGATCTTCCTTTTCCTGTCCAGGTTTTGTCTATCGTGGGACCGGACCTCCTTAGGTATAAATCTCCCCATGTGATTGTGCCCTCCCTGATCTACACCTCCTTCTGTGGTTCCTTCCCAAGTTTAGACCTCTCCAAGTCTAAACCTGGCCCAAATCCATTTGAACTCACTCTCTGTATCTTTTGAACACCACCGTGTCCCCTTGGACTTACCTCCTTTAATCCTTGGAACTCTCTCTGGAAGTTTTCTCCGGTGCCAACCCGGTACTACCGCCCGCACCTAGCGGTGCTACCATTTCATTGGACCTCCCCGTGTCCTCCAGGACCTCCCCATGTCCTCTAGGACCTCCCCTTTTCCTTTATTGGACCTCCCCATGTCCTCTAAGACCTCCCCTTACCTTTATTGGACATCCCTGTGTTCTTCAGGACCTCCCCTTACCTTTATTGGACCTCCCCGTGTCCTACAGGACCTCCCCATGTCCTCTAGGACCTCCCCTTACCTTTATTGGACTTCCCCGTGTCCTTCAGGACCTCCCTAGGTCCTCCAGGACCTCCTCCTTGTCTAATTGCACCTATATCGCTTATGAATCGTCCGATTTGCATTGGACGGTTTGATCCTGGTGAGACGTTCGGATGGTTTGAACGTCCCACCCTCTCTGAGCCCTTAGATCTTGACTGGACGGTCCGATTTGCAGAGGCGTTCGGACGGTCCGAACGTCCCAACCATTTTGGACCGCCCGATTCAGTCCTATGGCTGGGATCTAGCGCTAGCTCTGGTGGTTCGAACGGCCCAATCATTTTGGATGGTCCGATTGACATCCAAATGCTCCTACTTCCGCTTCCTATCTCGCTATAGACCTCCTCCTTGAAGATCTCGTCATAAGACCTTCCCTTGGAGATCTTAACCGTCTGCATCTCCTCCTTGTAGATCTCGCCGTTAAGACCTCCCCTTGGAGATCTTAACCATCCGCATTCTCCTCCTGAAGATCTCGCCGTTAAAACCTTCCCTTGAGATCTTAACCGTCCTGCACCTCCTCCTCCTGTAGATCTGGCCGTTAAGACCTCCCCTTGAGATCTTAACCGCCCGCATTCTCCTCCTTGTAGATCTGGCCGTTAAGACCCCCCCCTTGGAGATCTTAACCGTCCAGACCTCCCTCCTTTGCAGATCTAACCGTTAGGACCTCCCCTTTGGAGATCCTAACCGTTCAGACCTCCTCTTTTGAGATCGTGACCGTTCAAGACCTCCTCCTTCGATTAGGTCCTGACCATCCAGACCTCCCACTGGATTTAATCCAACCGTTAGGACCTCCCTTGTGGGTGAGGACCTCCTCTTGACCTTTGCAGACCTCCCCATTTGCATTTGATCTTGGCCGTTGGACCTCCTCTTCAGAGATCCAATCGTCAGGACCTCCCCAGTGGGTGAGGACCTCCCCTTGTTCTCTACGGGACCTCCTCAAGGTCTCTACAGGACCTCCCTTCGGGTCTTGGCTGTCCCCACTTGGCAGTCACCCCTAGTTTTCTTTTACCTTTGACTGTGTCCTTGTGCAAGGAAGTCTTCCCCACATTTAATGCATGTTGAATCGCATTAAATGCTACCACTTTTTGCAGTACCCATGCCATACTGTTGTCACATCTCTTGCCTGCTCCATTGTCCTCTTTACTAACTCTTGAGCACCCGTATCTTGGGTCTTGCTCATTGGTTCCAGCTATATATAGTTGGGGCAGCCCTTCCTCTCTCATTTTTCTTCCTCATTTCTCTTCTCTGGTTCAACCGAGCAGTCCTTGGACCTCCCTTCAAGCTCTCGGGACCTCTCCAGTGAGCTCTTGGGACCTCCTCTAGACCTCCCAACCTCTCTGTTGGTTTTATATTTGAGCTTATTTGGAGTTTCTTGGGTTCTTGTTGGAGCTTTATTTGGATATTTGGTTTTTCACCGTGTAGATCGTCAAGACCGTGAGGAGCAAGAGTTCCCTGAAGAAGAGGAAGAAGCTCAAGACTTTGAGCAAGGCAAGTTACACTCTTGATCATATTGCACCCATTACTTCAAGATACTTATGTCGGTTTCAAAGATGTATGCATGCTTATTTCACTAAGTTATTTCAATGCCTATCTTTTAGTTCATAACTATACCTGATTCCTTTGTATGGCCACTGTCTATGTTGAATCAACCACCTTGTCACCTTAGATAAAATCTGATTTTTGCAATAGTAAGGACCAGAGGTTTGTGAAAAATGAAAGCTTTGTCTTGCTTAGACCAAACTGTTGATTTGGGAAATGTCTCTTCCATCAGACCAAAATATCTAATGTTTTCAAAGCCATGACATTGGGTTGTTATGGAGGTTTTGATAAATGTTTTGGAAAAACAGAAATGAAAAAATGGATTTGGTCTTGGGCGGATTGGTTGCTTGGCTGGTGCAAGGTAAGCACGGGCTCAACTTGGGTAGGGTTGAGGCCCAGGGGTTTGTGTTAGCCGCCCAAGCCATATGAGGACCGGTCTTTGAGCCGCATCTTGCTATGCCTGTAATGGGCTATGCTACCCTCGTACAACCACATGTCCTGAGAAATGGGCAAAGGGACCTGGCTAACTAATTTGCAAAGCTCCATCGCGGTTGACCCTGTGGATGCGGTGGGTAGTCATGTTACGACCTTTGTAGTCCCACCTGGCGCAAGAGGGGGCCTAAACCCTGCGGATGGGTAGTCCAAAGGGGGTGAAACCTTAGCGAGGGTGGACTGCGTTGGAGTAATGCTTTGTAAAGGCCTTGTCATGTGCTCTAAACCTCTCACCAAAGGAAGTGTGAGGTGGCGTCGACGGACGCCAAACAAACTAGAGAATTCATGTCATGTGGGTAAAGTGTACAATCTCTGCAGAGAATAAATCTATTCGAATAGCCGTGTCCACGGTCATGGACCTGCTAGCAAAGCCACTCAAAGTTAGCTCTTGGTTTTGGTTTTCAAAGGACTTATGAAACTGGTTTTGGATTTCTATCCAAATGGTTATTGGGCGGGGAGCCATGTGACAGAAGGGTATCCTTCACCATATTGATGTTGAATGTTATCCTACTGAAATGGAGTTTTGAAAATAAACTTTTACCTATTATAATTGCTTTGGAACTTAGTACTTGTATTTGAAATAAAATTGGCTTTATGCAAACCAACCCTAATGTGCCTTCCATTGACATATCCTTATGCATGTCATACTGTTATTTGACGGGTGTAACTTGCGAGCACGGTAGTTGTGCTCACTCTTGCTTGATTAATGAGTGGGTGCTCACGACCTCCCTTTTGGAATCAAATGTATTTATGTATTATTTTTTTAACTTGAGCTTTGCAATCTATACATGTTATTTACTGTCAAATATTGCTTTTTGCAAACTAACCATACAGCTCACCTTGTCAAGCCGTGCATGAATATTACTTGCATACATTGTCCCCACGGCTTGCTGAGTACATTCAAAGTACTCATTGGCTTGTGCCCTCTGTTTTAATCAGCAGAGGTGGGAGATCCAGGAGGTCTTGTGCTCTCAGGAGGGGAGCTCTTTGATGACCCTACGCACTAGGACGTCCTCCACTTGGTAGCCTGTGGGATAGCCGAATGGACCCTGTAATTGTTTTGTTTTCCGCTGCGTTGTTGTTATCTTTTACTGTTAGCCTTGAGAGGCACTCCTGTACAAACCTTGACCTTAAGGTCCCTTGTTAATATATGTATTAATTTATCTGCTTCATCTTTGTTCCTATTGTATGGATTCGATTACACTGATGTGGAGTCTGTGCGAGCTAGTCAATCTGATCCTGGGACTAGCTCGGTGTGCACAGGGCCAAGATCCCCAGGAGGTCTTTGAGATCTCTTGGGAGGTCCTAGCGGACCTCCCTTCGAAACGTACCGGGCGGTACTACCGCTCCTTCATGCGTTAGTACCGGAGCAAAAAAAAAATCCGGGCGGTATATTCCAAGGGAGTTCCTCACACTCCCCTTCGGGACCTTCTTTGACTTCTCCAAGACCTCCTTTGACCCTCACAGGACCTCCTCCTGTTTTAACCAGTACCCTTGTCACTCTTACTGGTACCTTGCGCACCTTTTTCTATCTTTTGTTATGTCCTTGCTATTGCAAAAGTTTGTGCCCTTTTAATGTTTTCAGCTTTCCCTTCTCTTGTCTCCTCCCTTTTCCTAATCTAATCCTTTTTTTTCATACCATCTGGTAGTGTGCCCTTGCCAATACCTTGAACCTGGTCTTTTCCTTTTGGTGGTGCTCCTATTCTCCTTTTCCTTTAAATAAAGCACCAGGGGCATCCACTTCCTCCTTATTCTTCACTCTAACCTCTCCCTCAGTTTCTCCCTGTCCTGGTGAGCTCTCCAAGCTCCTCTGGTTTGGACCTCCCTCTCTTGGGACCTCCCTCTCGGACCTCCTCCTCCTCCTCCTCCTCCTCAGTGGACCTCATCTCTTTTTGCTTTAAGTAAGTTCTTTTGGATTTCTTGGAGTTTCTTTATTTACTTGGTTTCTTTGCGAACGTGTAGATTCCGGTTGTTGCTGAGGAGCTCGTGGATCAGGCTACATCTACCGAAGCTTTTCTCATCAACAGAGGCAAGTCGTGGAATCCCTTGATCATCTTGATCCCATTTTACAAAAGTATTTTGATTTGTTAAACTTGCATGGCTATTTTTATAGAACTGGTTTGGGCAATAGCTATTCTCCTACTTGACATTATGCCCCCTTGGAATTTGGTACTTGACATGTTGACATGATCTCCCTTTGACACTTTAGGTTGGGTAATTTTAGTTGGTATTGCTTGATATTGCCAACATGGGACCGTAAGATTATGCTTAGCCTTGCTGTAGAACCGTGGGTTGTGTGAATCATGCCTCATCAATTAATAATCTTGACTAATGAAACTATGGAATATGTGGTTGGTGCCACTATTAAGCAACTATTGTGCGAGGCCATAGCTGTGTTGATTGTGGTGCGATGCCACCTTGATAAAATTTGCAGTGCCAGGACCATGGTGGTCTTTGGCCGGGTTGAACGCAAATGTTTTTGCACTTGGGCAAGTGATCGTGCAGTAAAGGGGGTGCCATGTGCACAATGGGATGAGGCTGCCTTGCTTGAGTGGATTAAGGACTTAACTTTGTGTCTGTTGAACCAGGTATAACCGTGCAACCACAAGACCATTTTATGGGGATGATCTGGGCCAAATAATTGGCAATGGGCTGGCTTGGTTCTGTTGTGGTGGAGCGTTGGTGCGCTGGCGCAAGAGGGGGCACCCAATAACCCGGTAGGGGGGATTTGCGAAACTTTAGTGGGCAGCTCCGAGCCAGTTCAAAGCTTTGTAAAGGCCTTGCCATGCTCTCTAGACTGCTCACCTTCGGAAGTGAGCAAGGGTCTTTCCGGAACCTGTCCTGCTAGAGAGATCGTGGATTGTGGGTAAAGTTGTACACCTCTACAGAGTGTAAAATCTATTCGAATAGCCAAGTCATTGGTCATGGACATTGCCTGGTGAAAATTGCGCAAGGGGTAAATTTTATAAAATGTGTTCCTGGGTACTTCTGCGAGGGGTCATGACTTTGTCTCGAAGAGACCTTGGCCGGCTCCAGAGAGGTCATGACTGGCTCGAGTTGTGGTCCGGGGGCTGGTTGCAGCTCTGGAGTGGGTTCTCCAAAGTGGTCGTGGGAGAGGTCCTGGTCGTGGGTGCGACCAGGACTCCCACGAGTGTCTTTGGAAGCTCTGGAGTTGGTGTTCCAGAGTGGTCTTGGGAGAGGTCCTGGTCGTGGGTGCGACCAGACCTCCCCCAAATGGCTTTGAAAGTGAGCTGGTGCTCACTCCCTCTTTTCAAACAAATGTATTTATGTATTATTGTTTTAACCTGAGCATTTCAATCTACTTATATTACTTGTTGTCAAACATTGCTTTTTGTAACTAACCCTACAGCCCTCTTTTGGCAAGCCTTGCATGAGTATTATTGCATTCATTTCCCCACGGCTTGCTGAGTACATTCAAAAGTACTCATGGCTTGTGCCCTCTGTTCTAACCAGCAGATCAGGAAGTTTCAGGGAGCTCAAAGCTCCAAGAAGAAGAGGTCTTTGGGACCATGTGACCTAGGGGACGTCCTCCACTCGATAGCCCGTGGGCTTGTCGGCTGGCTCCGCACCTTTGTGTTTTTATCTCCACTGTTAGTGCTCTCCTGCTGTAGCCCAAGAGGCAAACCCCCTATAAGAAGCTTGACCGAAAGGTCTTTAATTAAAATATGTTAAGTTCTCTTTTGCTTCTTCTCAATTGTTGTATGGATTTGATTACACCCTTGTTTGTCTGTGCGAGCTAGCTTGGGTTCCTAGGACTGACTCAGTGCACAGAGGCCAAGACCTCCAAGAGGTCTTGAAGATCTCCTAGGAGGTCCTGGCAGACCTCCTCTCGGAATGTACTGAGCGGTACTACCGCTCCTCCGTGCAGTAGTACCACAGCTTAAAAAAATTGGTCGGTTCCATGTATATTCCGAGAAGGACCTCACACCGTGCGTTGCAGGCCACGTGTTGCGCTCTCGATGTATTGGACGAGGGCTGTAGTGCACTAGGTGCACTGCACCTTGCTACTGCACATGGGTTGTGCTACACCTTATGTCTACCACGCGCTCGGTCTAGTCACTGGACCCACGCTGTCTCTTACCGAGTGTAGAGTTCCCGCAACCGATTATTTTTTAAAAAGAGAACGAAATATTAAATAGAGAATAATCATGGAATTAAATTATAAAGATCTGATTTCAACCTCAACAATAAAATTTCATAATCTAGGTGCGAATTACATAGCGCGTAGAGTTTGGTTACATGCATATGTTTGCCTCGCTACTTCACGGTACAAATGACAATATACACGAATCATCAACCGATCTACGTGTAAGATACATGTGCGCCTTTTGGAATTGAAAAAACTAGGGGATCGGAATGAAGTTAGTCTTGAGGGCATATGTCCTATGCATCAGGGACCATCGGTGTCTTTCCCTTGTCTCCTGTAGCCCTGCGGGGGCGGGCCTTCGTGAGGGCAGCCCTGTACTCGACTTCCAGGACCTCCACAGGCATATCCCAGTCCAAAGAAATCACCCACTTAGCAGGAGCATCGAGGACTATGGTTGTCTTTCCATTGTCTACCCCGCGCTCAGCTCAACCCTCGTCCGAGAATCCTCATGTTCGGCTGTAAGGGCACTTTTGGGCTTCCACCACCACTTTGGTTCTGCAGGGACCATCGTTGCCTTTGCCTTGTCTTTCCCGCTCTAATGGGTAAAGTTCTTGAGCGACACCGTGTAGTTCAAAGATGCTTACATTGAATGAATGCTTTATCGTACTTCTCTGGGCCGTCAATCCATTGGAAGAAGTAACAACACTCTGACGGCTGCCATTGTGCACAGATAAAGTTAGTGTGAAAAACCGATGTGCACTCACATTCGCGAGGGAATCTTTCGGCACGGGAAAGCTGGTGAGTTATGTCTATCCATTGAGAAAAGCTGGTGTGGGTTGTCATTTCAGTCTGAAAAGGTGGCATGGCATGGTATGATCATTTCAGTTTGAAAAATATGAGATGGCTAGTGAATGATGTCTATTCACTGAGAAAAGCTAGTGCGGGTTGTCATTTCAGTCTGAAAAGGTGGCATGACATAGTGTGGTCATTTATATCCGCAAAGGTGGGATGACTGATGAATGATGTCTATTCACTGAGAAAAGCTGGTGCGGGTTGTCATTTCAGTCTGAAAAGGTGACATGGAATGGTGTGGTCATTTTAGTGGCTCGAGTGGTCATTTTAGTCTGAAAAGGTGGCATGGGTTGGTGCGGTCTTTTCAGTCTAAAAAGGTAACCATGCCCAATCTAGTGAAATATGTTGTGTTAGTATGTAACAATGAATAATTTGATGTAACAAATAGTAATGCAATACGAAACAAAGTAGGCATTCACATAGGAAATACCCTGCTATGGCAGTACACTCCTCCTCGTTGGTCCTGTGTAGATGATGTGAGAGGTAACGATGATAGCGCGGGAACACCGTGCTGCAAAAAAATGTCCAAGTCAGTACAACGCGCTACAATAATAACACAACAAGTTTGTACTATCGTGAACTCACTATGCCTCTAGTGTATCCTCCAACCCCGAGAAGGCATACGGATGGTGATCATACTAGTGATGTATCCCCATGGATGTGCTGCTGGAAAATTGAATGAGGTTAGCACAACGTCAAGCAACAGCGATAAGTAGGACATAATTGAACATGCCATATCTCACCAATCCGCAGTACGGACGACCAACGGGTAATGCTAGGATGACCGCCAGGCTCACTAGGTCGTGCTGACCTAGGAGGGGAGCTAGGTCGGTCCACTCAGCGAGCATCTCGAAGCATGTCGTCGCTCGTCGGGCCGCGACTCAAGTTTTGCATAATTTGTTTGGCATCATCATACATGGACTTTACTAGCCTGAGAAGCCCCTACATGGTGTGATCACCCCCTGTGAAGGGCGGAACCTCCTGTGTCTACGATCCGTTAGGCCCTGTGGAACTGCATTGACACGGAAAAGTTGTTGAGTAATAAGCACTAATAGTATCATGTAAGAAGTGAGGAGCAATTAACAATGTTTTACCGTATCATCACATTGCGAAGCTAGGTGTTGATCGATGCCCAGTTGTATCATATCCTCATGCGTAAAACTCTCATGTTGCTCTGGTGGAGGACGAATTAGCCTAGTGTGTGTTCATGGCACATACCACTACAGGTACTCACGGTAAGTCCGAACATCGTACGACTTCTGCTCGTGTACAACCTTTGTGTGCGCCATCTATTCCCACACTATAGTCCACGTCATTCTTTCGGCCCTTCCATGCTTGCCTCCATTGGACACGAATAGATGTGAGAAAAATGGATCTAGCAAGCAAAAATAAACTGTAGTTGGATGGTGTTGTACTCACAAGTGGGCACCTCATGGGAGCACCCTGTCGTGTGGGGGGGCGCAACTTGGAAAAGACCAAACTGTCGCATTACAAGCTGCGGCACGTAAGGCTCCACTATATGGTAAAACACAAGGTGGCAAGTCGTCAACCACCACACAGCATCCTGTGTGCACTGCATGGACAATCCGTGCGACGCTATGCCCAACACGAACTGTGGGCTCGATGGATTCTATAATGTCTAAAGGGATACAGGTAGACTACACTAGCACGCAATTACAAAAATCTACCATGTAAACTATGAAGCCATGCAAGTAAGAGATCATAGATCGCTACCATTAGACGCGTAGTGCAGTGAAAGAAGAGTTGGAGTAGCCTGATCCAACGTTGAGCGCGTCGATGTAGTAGTCGTGGTTGATCATCCAACGTCCTTGCATTGATCGTCTCCTTCAGCAACCTATCACATTCCTTGCGTAAGTCGTGGATCATCCTTGATCAGCGCAACAACAATCGTAACAGCGCCTCTACGATATCTACACGTCTAGGGATGGAACGGTGTATGCCGGTGTGCTAGCACCAGCGCGCACAGTAGGTCCTTTGGAGAGATAGTGACTAGAGTTTTGGTGGAGAACACACACACGTATATCCCAATAGCCCCATGCACCCCTTTTATAAAGAGCCCATAACGGATCCTATCCAAACTTATTTGTTCTAACCCGTTAAGTGTGTGACCACATAGGTTCATGCGTAATCGGTTGTGACTCAGAAACTCATTTCTGACCATAAGTCGGTAGCGATTCCTAGCAGGAAATAACAAATCCCGAATACACATAAATTCTATATCGGACGAACCTTATGCAATATGATTTGCGACCAGGTCCTTATCACTCATGGCCAGTTCATATTTAGTCACGACTAGTTTGCAACAACTTACGACCAATTCGCCGACCAGAGTGATCATATACGACCAGCTCACGACCAGTCTGTATCTCCATATGACCAACTCGTATCTAGTCGGACTGAACAATCTGCTTGCGTATACCCCTTTTGCCTCATTATATCTAGTTGAGCTCCAGGTGAGATATTTTGTCATCCATGGATTGTTCAATACTTTCTCGATCTAGTGACAAATAACTTTATGTGGTCGACTCCTCGACTACTAGTGGCACGGCCATGCACTTTCTTTATTCGACCACATTGAGGGGCCCAAAGATATCTCTCCTATTTTGTTAGGAGGGGTAAATCTCATATCCGACTAGTCGCATTCCTCCGCATATTTCATAGCATACCCGAAAGTTACCTTTATAACTACCTAGTTACAGAGTAGCGTTTGGTAACCCCCTAATTGCACTATTACACATGTAGAAAACCATGTTGATATCAGGTCTAAGGATTATACATCATCATTGCTTGAGACCAACTTATGACATAGAAAAACATACGAATCTCAAAAGTATCTCAAGGTGGGTCAATCCAACGTCATGTTCTCTAACATGTGTTCACATCATTGATTTTATATTCCCATATCTATGACCAGTGAAAGAGGTTTATCAATCAATACATGTGTTGGTCGATAAGTAACTAGTGTCCCAGCCAGTGACATCCAACCAAATTTACATTTAGAATGACATCATATAACTTATCGAGCTTCATCAACAAGTCACATACTTGTTAATCTATAAAAATGATAATTCATCTAAGGAACATGATAACATTTATTCTATAACTCATAAAAATATACGTGATACAATCATAGATATGATTGCCTCTAGGGCATATCACCAACAATATTGTCCTCTTGCAACATCTCGAACTCGTTGTAGAACATTGGGTAAAACCTAGCCACTCTCTGTCTAGCTTAACCTAACTTGGAACCTGTTCACCAGGTGCCCATGTTGTGTTTGTCTACCAGGTCATTGCCCATGTCATACGAGTTCACTAACCCATATCATGGGGCACCTGATAGGGAAATTCTCCCAACACCACAACCGCAGTAGCACGTAGCACACAACAAGCACTGGCTCCTCACCGGTGTTATGTTGCGAGGCGTCACATAACCCCCTATAGGTTGTGCAAAGGACAGCTGATCCGAAACTGTATTGAGACATATCCCTAGGCTCGGCACCAACCAAAGACTCGACGATGTGGATGTAGCTAGGGTACACCTAATCACCAATGTGTGGTCGGAAACAATGTCCAACCAAACAGAAACAACAGGTAAGCTACGAGGTGCGTCCTAACAACCTTGTCAGGTGCATCCTCAGGGCAACGCATGACATACCTAAGCCATGAATGAGGGACACCACGGGTCCTCTCTGGGACACAATGACCAAACCGATGCTCCATGCGAACCTTCTAGTCCACCGACTTGGGGGTGGAACAACTACGGCTCCCCTAATCGATAGATCGGTCAACATGGACACATCCTGCAGAGTGACCATCATCTCTCCTCACCGAAAGTGAAATGATGAGGATTACCCCAACTTCATGACATAGATACCAACACATCATGAGTCCAAACACTATCATAAGTTTAAATCTAAACTTAATGTTCATAATTATAGTTTGCTTGAAAGAATGTGACTACGACTTTGTTTGTGTGAATGTAGGTATGTTGGACGTACTAGAAATAGTGCGGGCCAGAGAGAAGAGAGGGAGGCCAGCCCAAGAGAGAAGAGAAAACCAATAAGGATCCAAGCCAATGCCACAAGGGGACTTAAATCCATGTAGCCAAGTCCAAGGGGAATAGGTCCATGCGGCCACCAAGCCACCAAGGGAAGAGGCCAAGCTCATTCAGCCACCAGGGAATAGGCCCAAGCCAAGGAGAGGCTCGTGCGGCCAACCAAGGCCACTTACACCCCACAAGGGCCAAGAGGAGGCCAAGGCCTAAGTTTATGCGGCTGGGAAGAAAAGATCCAAGCCCAACTCTCCAATTGGGCTGAAAGAGCTTAAAAGGATGAATTGTGATTTCTAGCACATTTGAGGGATCCACTTAGTTATACATGATGGGCTTGCATACCATGAGTCATAGAGTCCCTAATTGGGCCATTATCTATTTTAGAACTATTATACATGTTTTAAAATAATTTAGTTTCAGATTGGGCTTTTAAGCCAAATTGGCCACTTGGGCCAACTAGAGGTCGGTTGGGCCTAGCCCATGCGTGGGGGAGTGTCCCACACGTCCACAATACCCTAGGGAGAGACACTATACTGTAGCCCCACAAAAAACAATGAAATTTCATATTGCTTTGTTCATTGTTCTAGTGTTTGTGCTAGCTAATTGCTGCCCCCTTGGAATTGTGCTTTTTTCTCTATTGATTTTCTTGCTTATTCTTGATTGTATTGTAGGGAGATCATCTCCACTTGGTTGTGGTCAAGTGGATTCAACCATAGCGTGTGGTTCAGTGAGTTCATGCGTCGTAGGTCGCTGCATTAACATAAATTGGTCTCATCAATTCGTTGGGTTTCATGGTGTATCTAAGATTTTAAGTCGTGAAGATCGGGCATCCCCATATCATGAAAGGTGTGTGTCTCAGGTCTTCATCTCTCCACAAGTGCTGACATGATAGACCCATCTAGTGTGAAGGAGTGGCTGATGTAGAGCATCCTAGCAAAGAGCAACAATCCCATGTCCCAAAGAAGTGGAGGACCATCCCCGATGATCCACAACTTGCTACGGTGATGTGCATCGTAATATGGGTCTAGTAGCTCAGGTAGAGGAGGCTCAGCCCCGCGCCCTCTCGCCATGGCCTACAAAAGAGTAAATACTAAGTCAATTCGTAATAGTAAGAAAGCAGCAAGACATCTAAATGAAGAAGTAAAACGAATTGAAGTACAAACACAACAATATGCAAGAATAATACCAACGATCATTAAAAGTGTAAATATTACAACATTAAATATTATTAGAACATTACAAATGTGTAACGAATTCACATACAAATATCATTAAAAGTGCAAATATTACAAAATTATGCATTATTAGAACATTACAACATACAAACAGTGGTAGTAAAACATTACAAACATACACGGAAGTGAACTCCTCACGACATATGAGACGAGCTCAAACTATTGGGGCAATCCTTCATGGAGTGCCCTGGGGTCTTGCATACCCTGCACTTCCTTGGGTCAGTCTAGTTTCCTCATTCACTGTCATCCATGTTGTTTCGAAAGCGTCGCGTCGGTCGTCGACCCGTCATCCCTTCCAAGGTTGCTTCAACACTTTGTTTGAGACCCATTTCACCATCTCTGGCAAAAAAATCCATGTAGTTCATATCCACGGCATATGAGTTGAACTTTGCGCTCCATGTCCTGAAAAGATGGTTCGTGTCATAGTACTCGGAGATGTACGGCATAGATATCTTCTTAACTTGTTGTAACATCCTGTTTTTCAGAGCTTTTTGAAAATTTTCAAAATTAAAATTAACCATTTGGTTTATTGAATTAATAAAGGTTAAACTTGACATTTCAGAAAATAAAAACAATTTAAATTGAGTTAATCAAACTTCAATTAAATCAAAACTTGGTTTATTTGCATTTCTTGGATTTTATTGGATTCAAAGTCAAAAAGAGTGCATTAAGTATTTTCTTGGATTTTCTGGATTTTAAAAAGGGCTTTCCTTTTTCCTAAAAGTCTAAAAATAATTTATTTGGAAAATTTAAAAGCTAAACTATAGTTATAAATAATTTTATTAAGTTCCAAATAACTTAAGGAATTTCTGTGTATTTTTCTTGGAATTTTTGGACCTAATTAACTATTTTCTAAAAAGCCTTTTCATTTTCTTGAATTATTTTAATCAAAAATCAATTTAAATCCTCCTTTCTCTTTTGGTCCAATAGCCTCAGCTCCGGCTCATTTCTTCCGCGGCCCACCTCACGCTAGGCCTAGCTCCGCCCACGTCGCTCCTCCCGTGGACTGTCTGATCGAAGATGGATGGCCCAATCGCATTGTAACCTTCGGATGTTCGAACGTCCAAATCGTTTTGGACCATCCGATCAAAATCGAACGATCCTTGATCACCACATTCTCCTCCGCTTGCTCTCGCTGACACGGCGGGCCCACCCACCAGCGTCTCCCTCCACGTCATCTTCCTCCTCCCCTTCTTGCCCGTTGGAGCACATGCCGCTCCCGTTTTCTTCACCGCACCCGCGTTTTCCGCTGACGCTTCACACATCCACGCCACCCTCATCAGTGGGGCATTGAATGCACGTCACCTCACACGCCTGTCCCCATCGCCTCCACTTCGCCCGCGAATCCGCAAGACGCCATGACTTATACTGCCCAAGCTCAACAAAGACGCACATGCCGCCCCGCCTCTCTCCTCCTCCTTAGCCCCTATAAAGGAGCGCCCTGTGCACCCCTTCCCCTCCTCTCTTTTTCCCCTCTCATCCCCTTCTCTCTCTCGTCCTCGTCGCTCTGTATTTCGCCGGCGAAGCTCTGCGGCCGAAGCTCCTTCCGCCGCCTGTAGCGCCGCCATGGGACCTCTTCGGCCGCCTTCACCTCCGCTGCCGGCACCGCCTCATCGCGGCGCACCTGGTGCGCGCACCCACCTCCTCACTTCCCCACCGGAGCACCGTCGCTGCCTTCGAGCCGCCACCGCTGCCGCTTTTCGTCGTCGCCGCTGGCCACCTCTCTACCACCCACCGCTGTTTTGGTGTGCCCTGGTTTCACCGCGCACTCCTCTTCACGTTGCTACCACCCCATCGGGCTCGCCACGGCGCGTCGGCGCGCCGCCGAGCCACACACCTCGAAGCCATTGCCGCTCGCCACGATGTGGCTCCACTCACCTCCTCCACATGACCACCTCAGCGCCACCTCGCCTCTTCGCTGACACGACACGCGCGCGTGGCAAGCCCATGTAGCCCTGCCATTGTGCTGCAAGCCCCAGCCATCAGCGACTCCCCCTTTTCGGAATTAAAAATAAATCCGGAAATTCTGAAAATCCTTTTCTTTTACAATTTCATGTATTTTCAAACTTCCGAAGGCCATATCTTCTCCGTCCGAACTCCGATTTGGGCGATTCAAAATTTTAAATTCATCTAAAAGCAAGATCTACCTATCCATACTAAAATTATTTGATTTTGAGTTCATTTGAGTAATATTTGAATTTGGATCCTTTTCACGTGTAGATTCCAACGACTCCAAGGAACCCGAATATTGCGAAGAAGTAGATCCTCAAGCATTTGAGCAAGGCAAGTTACCTCATTGATCATATTGAATCCTATTATTTTAAATTATTTAAATTCTATTTTAAATTATTATTGCATGCTTATTTAAATTCAAGTACTTTAAATTCCTGTTTAAAGCTTATAGTTATTCCACCTTCCTTTGTATAGCCAAACCTTGTTGTTAAATCAATCATTCCTTGATACCTTAGTTAAAATCTAGTTGATACATTAGTATGATCTAGAACCTATTGAAAAACACTACGCTTAGGCAAAGCTTAGACCAAAATATTTACTTTGGGGAAATTAGCCAAAAATTCAATTATGATTTGAACAATGCTATGGTGTGTCTATACCATAGAAATCTTTGAAATGTTTAATTTGTTAAATAAAATGAAAAATGGTTTGGACTTGGGCAAAATAGATGTTGGATGGTGCATGTTCATGCATGGGATCGATTCATTTCTATGATCGTGACCCATGGGTTTTATGGAATGTCGCCCAAGTCAATTAAGGACCGGTCTTCGAGCCGCATCTTATTAAGCCCCATCGTACTACCACATGTCCTGTGTGGGTGGGACCTAGCTAAATAATTTGTATCATTTCACCGTGGTTGTGCCATCCGGTTATGTGGGTGTCTTTTATGGCCTACTATCATGTATTCCCACCTGGCGCAAGAGGGGGCCTGAACCCAGAGGGTCTCTATCCGAAGGGGGCGAAACCTTAGCGAGGCGAAACTACAGTGGGATGATGCATTGTAAAGGCTTCGTGATGATGACTTAGTCGCACACCTTTGGTAGTGTGTCAGACGGACATTATAGGATAATTATCACTTGTGGGTAAAGTTGTACCACCTCTGCAGAGTGTAAAACTATTTGAATAGCCGCGTCCACAGTCAAGGACATGCTAGCAAAGCCACTCCAAGTTAGATTTTGGTTTTGATTTCAAAAGGCTTTATTAAATGATTTTGGATTTCTATCCAAATGGGATCTGGATGGTTAGCCATGTGATAGGGATATTCTTCACCACTTATTGATGAATGTTATCTGACTAGAAAATGAATTTTAGTTATAAGTAAACTGCTTTAAAATTTAGTATGAGTATTTAAATGAAAAATGTCGCTTTATGCAAATTGAGCCATATAAGCCTCCCTTTGTGAATCCTTGCATGCATTATAATTCTATTACATTGGGTGTAACTTGCGGAGTACATTCATTTGTACTCACCTTGCTTAATAAATTGTTGATCAGGAGAAGAATACTACGAGGATAATGAGAACTTGGACGACTAGGCTACGCCCTCCAGACGATTGCCTGTGGCGAATCGTGTGGTCTACCTTACTGCTTTTGCTTCCGTTGTATTTTTCTCTTTGGCTTTATGCCCCTTTTGTATCAAATCTTAAGTATTTCAATGAATGACGTTGTATGGTTATGTTATCCACTTTTGTTGATTGTATACACTAGCTGTTCCTGGACTAGTGTGTGTTTCACAGAGAATCCGGGATCCTTCGCTCCCGGGTTCGACACTTGTGCACACACCATGTACACAAGCGAGCATGGCTTGTGTACAAGCTTCGTCTTGTCACAAGTGCAGGTTGCCACATCAGTGAGGGTGTATGCATGCTTCCTATCCCCTTTGGCATGGCTATTCACATTTTCTACATCAGCCGGATCTCGTACTTCCTCCTTAGGCCATCAATCACCCGGATGTCATGCATACTGGCTTTCTTCATCTTCTTGTCCATGTACCTCTGCATGGTTTCAGACCACTGCTTCCCTCCATCCAACTGCCTATTTGTTATGGTGCCTCTATTAATGAAATAAACAACTATGCGAGTCCAGGTCTCGTCACTGATCGTGGTTATTGGGAGGTACCACACACCTTTCAGCACGCCATTGTACACCCCAGACATATTGGTTATCATTATGTCATATCTCACACCGTCAGTACTGTACAACTGTGAATATTTATCTAACTCAGGAGCATGCAGATTTATCCAGTCAGAGAAACTGTTGGTCCTTCTGGTTGGCCCTCTTTTGCCATGTTCTCTCTCCTATGGCTTCGGATAACTCCCTTGTATGCTTCATAGTCTGCTCATCAAGCTCTTTCTAGATGGCCTCAAACTTGCACCTCTAGTGTTGCATGCAAAACTCCTTGAAGGTCTTCATCAGATCCATACTGTGGAACTGACCAAAGAAATTTGATGTAAGATGCCTCATGCACCACCAGGTTTCCACATCATTCCATTGTAAGGGGGGTTTCATCCCATTCTTCATGGTATTTAGCGCAAACAACAACCCTGCATTAGGGTCTGTGATACGGCACACATTAGACCAGTCTCCCACAACGGCCCGCTTGACATTTGCAAGGAATCACATCAACTATCCGTGTTCTCGTTCTCAACGATGGCAAAGGCAACCAGAAGAAGATGGTCATTTGCATCTACTGCCACCGCGGTGCGTATGATGCCCTTGTACCTTCCAATAAGAAAAGTGTCATCCATTGTGAGCACCGGATGACATAACTTGAAGCCCTCTATGGCCTGACCGAATGCCCAGAACACACGGTCCAATATGTAGCAACTGGGGCCTCCATGAGGATCTCTGCTATCCAGTTTGTTTATGTATGTGCACGGGTTTGCTTCTACAATCTAATGAAGCATCCTTGACACAAGGTTGTACACCCCCTCATATGTCACGTACATGCACTCGATCACTTCTACTTAACTCGTCAAACTTTGCTGTAGCTAATTGGATAACAAACCAGATTGGCAACATCTGACATTAGAGTCTTCCTCCAAATGAACACATTCTGTGCTCACATCATCACCCACCACTTGCACTTCTCCACTCCCACTGGCACCAGCCTCATCAATGTTTGACGATAACCTTTCTACAAAATTCACATACAACATCAGTCTCCTGTATATCGCCGCCTCGGGATTCCTAGCAATCTCCATGTACTAGCCCCATGCAATGCTACCCTTCATCTTGTGTAACTACCATATGCCCTGTGTTGACCTTGGACTATTGGTGCGGGTTACCGCCTCAGTAACAAGCTTCTTCCTAGCTATCTCCGTATCCAACTCTCTTCGAATGTAGCTCCTCAGCTTGTCAATACCCATCTCATCCAGGCCCTCCACCTGTACCACCTTACACCGGCACTTTGATAGGTCCAACCCACTCGGTCCACCCCGTATGACATCCGTCATAGAAAAACACAAGCAATTCTTGCATATTGAACATTACCTATGATCAAAACAACTCAATACACTTAATATCCATGTTTCCAGCAATTCACCATTTTTTTTTCTATGTACTAATTAAACTTGCTACCCATCAATTCACATATTTTTTTCCTCATAGCCAATAATGTTGCTAACCACATTCCCAACATTTACTAGGTTTTTTTACATACGCAGTACAACATTATTTGTACACAATATGTGCTAAACATTTTATTTGTAGACAATCACCTAAATAATTTGCACTATTTAATCTACATTTTCCTACATCGCTAAAGCAACTAGACTTTGCTAATCCTTACCTAATTAACATACTAGTAAATTAATAACATCTATTTTCCTAATCACACAGGTCAAAAAATGTCATACCATCAACGACCATGTTTACATATTTTATCTACGTAGCCAATAATCTTGCTAACCACATTCCCAACATTTACCAGATTGTTTGTTACATACGTAGTATGTAATTATTTGTACACAATGTGTGCTAAATATTTTATTTGTAGACAATCACCTAAATAATTTGCACTATTTAATTTATATTTTCCTACATCGCCAAAGTAACTAAACTTTGATAATCCTTACGTAATTACGTTACCTAATCATTGTCTAATTAACATACTAGTAAATTAATGACAACTATTTTCCTAATCACGCGCGTCAAAAAATACCATAACCATTAGCGACCTTGCATACATTTTTTTTCTACATAGCCAATAATCTTGCTAACCATATTTCCAACATTTACCCTTTTTTTTCATATGTAGTGCAACATTATTTGTATACAATACGTGCTCGACATTTTATTTATAGATAATCACCTAAATAGCATGCGCTATTTAATCTATATTTTCCTACATCGCCAAAGCAACTTAACTTTGCTAATCATTACCTAATTACGTTACCTAATCATTGACTAATTAACATACTAGTAAATTAATCACAATTATTTTCCTAATCACGTGCGTAAAAAATGTCATAACCATCAACGATCACGTTTAAACAATCATAACATTGCCAAATAGCTAATCAACTACTAATATCACAATTAATATACAACATGCATGCAGAAAAAAAAAACCTCTTCTCAAAGATCTTCGCTTGATCTATAACTTTATCAACTAATACAACTATTGAATCCCACTCTAAATTCTCTCAAATCGAAAGTGAAATCGGATTTTTTTCACTGCCTCGCTCGCTTCTCTCTGTCTCTCTGAGCTAAACAAATGGATGTTGTGTGGGGAGATAGCAACAGGCGAACGGTTAAATGGGACCGCAACAGCTACCTCCCGTAGTCCTAGTGCGCGGTAGGGGAACAACGACAGCGACTGAGGTGACGGCGATAATGAGCGGACCGAGCACGCGGCCTGCAGCGCACGAAGAGCGTGGTAGGTGTCCTAATGTGGACAAAGAGCATGGCAACGACGTGCAGCGGTCTAGAAGCATGATATAGGATATATTTCACTTGTCTAGCCTTCCAAGATGCCAAATTTATTTCGGTTACACAGAAGCTACAATCGCTAAATCGTCTAAAAATAAGGCCAAATCTGCCCCCCAAAAAAAACTCCCTTGGGTAGATAGGAGATGAATGGTTGGAAACCAGGCGAACAACCCTGATCTTCTTTTCAGTTTTCACCTGAAATGATGTGCCAAATCCATCCACGTTTCAGCCACTTTTATTAAGAACAGAGTGATTGGAACCGTGACAGCACTGGAGAATGTCCTTGTCTCCTCGGAAATTGAGGGCCATGTGAGTGCCGGACTTTTGCGAACTCCAACAGCTGCATCTGTGGTCCATCTGATTCTATCTGCTATCCGTTTCCAATTTGATGGCTCCACTTATCACTTTCTTAGGGGTAATTGACAAGATGACACACCTGGTTTTTACAAAAAACCATTAAATTCTTTGCAATTGATTATTTGTCACCTCGTATTTTTGTCATTGTGGACATTTTTACCTTCTTCTTCCCTATTCTTCTTCTTCCACCTATTATTCCTTGCTCCGACCATAGTCGACCCATTGCTCTGGTCGCTGCAGCTGCACCTTTGCCCCTCTCCCGTCCCCCATGATCACCGCCCCGCACCACCTCTCCTCCTGTTCCTTCCCGCTTGACCGCTCCTCCTCCTCGCCTCGCCTCACCATCTCCTTCCTTACCCACCCCTCCCTCTCCCGTGCCGCTTCCTCCTCGTCCTTCTCATGGCCTTCATCTCCTCCACGAATGGCCTTTCCTCCTCCTTACTTACGGCAGGCGCCATCTCCGCCAAGAATCGCTATCAAGAACCAACTTCCTTCGTATGCGCAGAGAGCCCTGGTGCCACCAAAGGCCAACCCGTGAAGGATGGTGCGGCCATGGCGGTCATGGCGAGCGAGCCCTTTGGCCGGTTCACCGCCAAGGAGTTCTACGCGGGACACGGCTTCGTGCACTCGTCCTCCACCTTCATCAACCCACGAGGGCTCCGCATCTTCACCCAGCGCTAGGTCCCCAGCGACGGCGCACCCATCCTCGGTGCCATCGCCATCGTCCATGGCTTCACCGGTGAATCCAGCTGGATGGTCCAACTCATCGTCGTGCACTTTGCCAAGGCCAAGTTCGTTGTCGTCGCCGCCGTCGACCACCAAGGCCATGGCTTCTTCGAGGGTCTCCAAGGCCACAGCCCGGACATTGGCCCGGTGCTCAACAACTGCGAGGCCACCTTCGCCCCTTTCCGCACCGACTATCGTGCTTCCTGTATGGGGTGTCCCACGGCGGCGCCATCACGCTATAGGGAGCAACGTCCGTGGCGGAGGTGCCGGGTCGGCTATGACCAGAGCAAGTAAGAGGAGGAAGAAGGGGGAGAAGAAGACAGAGGCAAATTTATCCAAAATGACAAATTATTAAATGGTGAATAAAAGATGTGATATTTGAGCTATTACCTTATACTTAATCTAAAATAAGCAAAAGCGCACGTAAGATCTGGCAACTGATCGATTCTCCCTTTTTCTAATGAGCAGCGCACCTTGTCGACCAGTCAATGTAACAACTACTAGCACCACTGCAATTTCTGATCACAAATTTATAGGCAGCTACCGAGTCATATCGAATTGATGAATCTTGTCAGTTAAGTAACTACCAAACCTTACCTCCCGTTTAATACTCACATCTTGGCCTCTATCTATGATAATTAATCTTATCTATCTATGATAAGTTCTTTCTTATTTAGCCCATTCTATCCGCGAACTCAAACATCAGCATCACTTCAGGTAAAAAATTGGGCAGGAACAGTGTTGCATCACTGATAACAAAAGAGAGGAAACCCGTAACCACTGGAGTCCATGAAGAACAAACGGCAGCTAATCAGACGAGTTTTTTTTTTTCGCTCATGTGGGGTCTTTTTAAAACGATTTTGCAAATATAGCTCTCGCGGGTCCGAAATGATAAAAATGCATCGCGATAAATTAGTTAGGCGACGTGTTTCACCTGCAGGACCGTGGTTGCATCGTACCGCGCTTCCAGAGCGTTGCACGTGCCCTGACGTGCTCGAGGCCGTTGGATGTGGCTTGATGCGATTCGGGACTGTTGGATGTTGTCTACCATTGTCCTCGTTCGCTAGGCCCCCTCACGCACTCTTGGTGAGCTGCAGGAGCCTGTCGCACTCTCGGTCTGCTGCAAGCTCCTGTCGCACACCTGGTCTGCCCGACCTCTTGCCGTGGACCCGGTTAGCTGCAGGTGCCCTCTGTGGCCTCATTTAACCCGGGTGACTGCAATCCTTGTTGCGGTCCCTACCACGATCAGGGAGGACGGAAGGTATCAGCCGTAATCCGAGAGTACTGTAGACCTACCCAACCTACCACGTGGTTTTATTTTTGTCATTTCCGACTTACGGAGCTACGTTTACTTAATAGTTCCAAAAAGCAAAAACTCCAGGTCATAACGCAGTACCTAGCAGTCGCGCAGGGAGCACTGTTTAAATCCAATAATTTACAAGTGCCAAAATACCACTCCTGCACTGATTTCTGACAGTGTTCCTCATTTCAGGGTTTCATTTGCTCACCAAACAACACAACATGATGCCGTAACAAGCGACAGAATCACGGATAGTCAGCTTGCGGTTCATGGTTTCCACTGACAAGACAAAGCTATGGAGTAGCACTAGTTTCTTATACGGATCATCTACCAAGAGCTCGAATAATACAGAGAGATACTGTGGTTGATGCAAACCTGATCTGTATGGAACCTATACGTTTCTTGCACGATGTACACCGCCCTTGTCAATAATGTGAGCGGCAGAAGAAGTGAAAGTAATTTGGCTTATCTAGGCTTTTTTTTTCGAAATGAAATAGTAAATCTAACTCTATATAAATGAAATGATAAAAATGACGCTTCTACAGCGCAAACCCACTATGGAAGGCAACGTGACAGTTCTCGGTAGGTGGCTTTCTGTGGCAATTTCGAGCGGTAATCGCCTTTCGTGGTGGCATTGATGAACCGCGTCAAGGCTACGTGAGCACAAATTCAAAAATCTACCGTGTAAACAAGGAACCTCCTTTAGTAATAGATCACAGGGTTACCAGTAGACGCGCAGACTCGTAGCGGATGTAGAGTCGATGTAGCGTGTTGGTGCGGTGGTAGTCGTACTAGCCGCACGTCTCCTCCTCTAGCTACTTGTGATCGTCACGAGTTGCAAATCATCCTAATCCTGATGCTTCACATCAATACCTCCAAGGTATCCACATGCACAGGGCAAGGACACCATGCGCTGGAGTGCTAGCGTCGACTGCGTGATATTGGATGAGGAAGGTGTGACTACTAGGGTTTCGGGAATTTGAAAATCATCCTAACCCTATACCACCGTCTTTTTATATATAGGCATCCATAATGGGTCTCGAACTTTGAGGCCCATTAGGAACTCGTGGTCCACAAGAATTTGGATCACCATCCAAATTAAATCCTAGCCCTTTAAGCGTGCGACCCTATGACATAGCCTGAGTACCCCTACTCGTCCACTAATCAGCAGCGGCCCTTAGCAAGACATGCCAACTCCCAAGTATACGTAAAGATCATATCAGACGAACCTCAACAAAACTTATATGCATTTCCTTTTGCCTCGCGATATCGGTCAAGCTCAAGGCAAGTACGTGCCATCCTTGTTGGTTGGCTTGACCACTCTTTCTCGATCACGTGACTCAAATTCCCCGACTACGGTTAACTCTTTAACCACGAGTAGCATGGCCGTGCATTTCTGGAATCCAATCACTCGAGAGGCCTAGAGATATCTCTCCCGTTGCATGGTGGGGCAAATCCTATTTTGATCGACCATGTCTCGTTGCATGTATTATGATAAAACCTGAAAGCTACCTTTATAACTACCCAGCTACAGAGTAGTGTTTGACAACCCTTAAGTGAGCCATTACACATCTCGAGTACGTGCGATGACCTCAAGTCTAAGGACATAGCAAACACATTGTAAATGAGACCAACTAATGACATGTAAGAAAGCAACGTTCTCGTAGTGTCTCATGGTGGGTCGATCCAACCCCATGTTCGCTAACATATGTCCATATTATTTGTTTAATATATCCATATCTATAACCCGTGAAACATGGTCATCAACCAATACATATGCTAGTCTATTCATATGCGTCCTCATATGTTTTCGACTAGAGAACATTTAAGAATAATCATCGTAGAAATATAGAATTTCACAATCAAGTCACATACTTGATAATAAATATTAACGATATTATTCTTGAAACAAGATAACATATTATCCAATAAATTATGAACATAATGAAATCTAATAACATAACGAAATATAATCATCTCTATGATTGCCTCTAGAGCATTTCTCTAACAGGTATTGCACAATAGAAGTGTTATTTTCATTTCGTTCGCACAAACTAGTTTTGCTATTTTGTTTTAAAAAAGAACTAGTATGGTGCCCGTGCGTTGCAACAGAAACACAAACTTTGCCACGAGATAATATGAAGCATGTGCCATAACTGCTCTTTAGATTGGTCAGATGTGCATGTTCACAACACTTTTTGAGATTCTATAAAATTACAAATACTGTGAGTTCAAATCAAATCACAAAAAGATGATGCTTCATCCATTCACAATATGAAACCACGCATCTACATGCACACATAATCTCCATTGTATCAACCAAAACACTTACAAAGATATAAAATTTTAGTTTTTCGACATTCCATGCAAAAAAAAAGGCAGATTTTCATTGCATCCATTGAAGCTTTCGTTGCATATTACAAGCATCCCTTTGAAAAAAGCCCCTTTATACCACTATGATGAATCAGGAATGCTCACAAAACCTTTAACACGAGTACATATATCCAAAGCATTGTTTCAATGGAGTTAATAATATAAATTTATGAGCTAGACTTGTCATTCTACAGAAGAGAAACAGAAACAGGTTGGTTGGTAAACCATATCATAGGAGGGGCCAAAGTAACAAACAACATTTGCTGAGACATGTACCTTTCCAATCAGCAAGCACATTGAGCTTTGTTAGCTCTGCTCCCCATTGATGTGATGTGGAGATTACAACCCTGAAATATCATCAGGCATGATGCAACAACGGAAACAAAGAGAAGTTCCAAAAATTGGATGAGGACAGTGCATTTGATTTTAGGAGATGACCAAATTGTGCATAAAAACAACAACGGTGCATAAGGGTATGCCGAACCTAGCTTGAGAGAAAAAGATATATATTGCAGCCTTTTAAGAGCAATAAGGACCAAGCTAAAGCTAAACTACCCGGTATTTACAAGCCAGACACAAGAACAGATGAAACTTCAAATTTGCATGCTACTATGGGAATGTATGCATGTTAATGAAGGAATTCATGGGCATGTCCAATCAACGAATACTAAGCAAGCATAAATAGCTAGATCTAGAAGCATGACACTTTGAAACTACACCACCTACCAATTGATGCATGAACGCTAGCACAACTAGCTAGTGAATAATATAGATTTATGCTTAATATGATACAGATATACAATAAAATAGTGAATAATCTACCATGGAAAAAAATAAAATGACCAGAAAACTTGACATATGCCTATAATAAAGCATGTTTATTACTTCATGAAAATAAACCACTGCTCAAGAATTCAAATAAAGCCTCTGCCCTACTACTTGTTGTTAATAGATAAATAATGTTCTCATTAGATTCTCCATTTCATTGTATCCAAAACATATACTGCTTCTGCCTTGAAGGATACAATTCTATATAAGGATGATACAACCTCTATACATCTAGGAGGCCATCTGTGGGAGTAGTACTAACCATAATGAGGATCCAAAGTACAAATTCCAACTCCAGACTCACATTGCTCAAAGGATCAATTTGCTTCCAAACATCAAATATGGAGAGTTTTCTAAGAATATTCTCTATCCGTTAACGATGCCTTGGAGCATCTAACAGTAGAAGACTTAATTTACATGTCCCAAGAGTAGTGCTAATTGGTTCCAGTATTCATAACTGCTACATTTTTACAGTGCCTAGGAGATAATAATCAAAGTGCCTAACAACCAAAAGGAGTCAATACAACGAGGATTTAACCAAAAAGAGCCAAAAGGATATAATAATCAAAGTGCCTAACAACCAAACCTTACAGAAATAACGCTGATGATCCCTCCAAAAGTTGAAAAAATTATACGTGGAAGTAAGGATGCCTAAGCCTTTTTAGATAAATGGCAAATGTTTACAAATTTGACTTCGAACTATGCATCTACTGATTTGAATTTGAACAAATATGCATCCCTTGATCAGTCAGTTGCGTATGCATGTGCATCTATGCTCTCTTAACGGAATCACAACTTCAGAAACCAAAATAGAGAAATTGTACACCTGTTTGCCTTGTAACTTGCCAAGCCAAAGCACATGGATGATGGACATGCTAGTTGTGTCGTGAATGACCTCTAACATAATGAAAAAAAAGATTGCGTACTGAAGCTCAAGACTAATGTGTTAACAATTAGCACATATGGATGAATCAAATGCAATAACAAGCATCATAGGTTCCAAACGCTAGATAATTGAACTCACCATGGCTAAACCCGACATGGTAGGCCCTTGGGAACGTCACCATAAACTCACCAGGATATTGTACCAATTTGAAGCACAATGCATATTAACACAAAAACTAATTAAAAAACTGGTGTATTGATAGTTTGACACCATAGGCGCTTGATAAAAAAAAAATTTGACCAATGACCATTTCAGAGATTGTACCTACAGTAGGGCACACCACAGGCTACAAGGACCTCTGGGGACATCAAAGTTCTTTTCTCTCCAAGCACAGCCAACGACGCTGCATGCACCAACAATCAAAGCTCATGACACCACAAGGCCGCAGCATACATATCACAAACACAAGAAAAGACAAATACCAAGGCGGTCAAGGTTGCCTCCATAGCCATGCATGCCAAAAATACAAAAAGTATAACCCTGGTGCTCCTTAAAATTGACACTGAATTGTGCATTATTGAACTTTGTGTTCCAAAATTTATGCACATGATGTTCTTGTATAGTTTAAGATGGATTCAAAGTAGGCAAAACACTATACCTGTTTTAGTAATTGACATTGCCTGGATGCCCACTCATCTAATGACTGTTTGTACTTAATAGAATCTTTGTGCTTTTCACGTTCGCCAATTAGACCATCCTGAAAGTCTGGAGCATCTTGAACCATAGAAGATTGCCCTAATTTTTCAGGATCATCCACCAAATCTTTTTGAGGCAAAGAGCAATTCCACGATTTGGCATTTGCAGAAGCATTCTTATTGGAGGCAGCAACACATGCACAAGAGTTAGCTTGTACCTGTGCACAGTTTTCACCAGGTTGTCTCAAGCAGCCACAACTGCTAGTAAAAGGTGGATCTACCGCGTGGTGGAATCACCCCCCATGACATCGCAAGCCCGAGCACAAAACGATCGGCACCACCAACAACAACGGCGGCAGGCTGGCTAGGGCATGGGAGCCAGGACAAGCGACCCTCCTTAGGGTTTCACGGTGATCCTACGTAGAACAAGGCGCACATCTAGATGAAATCACGTGGAATCGTCGAAATGCAAAAAATCAAGAACCCTAATTCCGATTGAAAAATGTAGGGAAATAAAGAAATGGGGGCAAGGGAATGATCATACGTACGCTGATTGCGATGTCGGTGGTGAGATTCGGGGGGAGAATCCTCGAATCCGAGTTGTTTTCCTCTTCTTAGCGTCTTCGCTGCTCGCTCGATTTGAGAAACGAGAGAGGAGAAGATAAGAGAGGGGATTTGGTTTGAACTTTGAGTCAGGGTGGACGAGACAATACGACCAAGGGGATTGAGCCCCTCGGAGGAGGTGATGAGGGAGCGGTTGAGGTTGGCGAACACAAAACGGCGGGAGGGGCGGGGGGTAGGGTGGGATCACCTTGTAGATGCTGTAGGCGGCAGCCTCCCACTCCACGCGGGAGGGGAAGGCGATGGGATCGGCGAACTCCAACTCCGTGGGGCGGTACTCTTACGTGAAGTAGATGAACACGAGCTGGAGCTCTCGCGGGGAGAGCGTGGCAAGTGGGGCGTCGTTCGCAGCGAGCTCCCGCTCGAGGTGCTCGATAGCGGCGGCGAGGAGCCCGCCGACGTCAGCACCGAGACCGATTTCGGCGATGGCATTGGTGGGGGAGGGGATTAGGCAGTCGAGCCAAGACGGAGCTAACCACCTCGCCTCGAAACCCTAGATAAACCTGAGCCCTAATCAATGGAGAGGCGGATAGAGCCGGTTTGGTACTTGGTTTGTTCGAAACAGGGGAGAAGAGGAGGATGCGACGGTGCTGAAGGGAGAGGGAGGCGGTGTGGTGGCCAGTGTAGCGTGGTGACTGGGAGGGAAGGAGTAGGGAGGGGGGAGACGATGAGACGAGGACTGAGGGGGGCAAGGAGTGGAGGTTTTGTGGCAGCACGTGGGGAGAGGAAGCGGCAGCGCGGCGTGCGACCAAGGAACGGCAACATCGGCGGGTGGGAGGAGGCGAAGAATAGGTGGAAGAAGGAGGAGAATCGTGGAGTGGAAGGAGATAGATCGTGGGGGCAGTTGCTGTGGGAGGTGTGAGAGGAGAGGGAGGTGGGTTGCTGCTGTCGTGCTGTGTGAAACATCTAGGTTGTTCATCCTCTGGTCTCCGATTGGACGGACGTGGTTGATGGTAAGAGGACGGACGACCAGTCGACCACCAATTCTTTCTTTTTAAGTAGTAGAGAAAAGTAACTTGGAAAGAAGAGGAAGAGAGATTAGAGAACCAACCGGTAGAACGTGGAAGCTTCTGCCGCCTGCCAAACTTGCTGGAAAATTGGCGATTTTAGACTGATGTACACGGGTTGGTGGTCAAGGGAAAACGACTATTTCGTTCTCTTTTACTCCATCCATGGATCTCTCCGGCCATTTGGTCTCGTGTGACACTGCCCTATGGTCTATGCATGATCGGTCCCTGAACTGAAGTCCTGCACAAAATCCAATCACGGAATGGCTTTGAACAGCAACCCGTCTAGAACTCAAGAACAAACAATGCAGCACAGCTTTTGTACAGAGAAAATGGCAAGAGACAAAGAAACTAAGACGACCACACGTTACCGGATGATCGATTAGTAATAGGGGCCGACTAAGCTACAATCGTTTGAATTTTTTTTTAAATCAGTCACTTTTTTCGGTACAATGGATCACTATCTAATGATTTCTGTTTTTTTATGTTGAAATATTCTAAACAAAACAAAATTAATCTAGGTGAACCCTAAAAATACAAAAACAAAACAAAAAATTTCTAAACTAGACCAAAGTAAATCTAGGTGAATCTTACAAATACAAAAACAAATAAAACTAAAAGTTACAGTAAAACCGTGTTAAAATTGAACGTCACTTGGTAATGTAATTTTAGGTTTAGTATCGTGTAATTGTAAGTGACTGAGTTTTAAGACAATTTCAGGAGACTGGAAACTAGCAAAAGCGTGAGTAGTATACTAGATTGGTTTTGATCGGTGGGCTACACGGACAAAATCACTTGCCTGGCATTATTTAAGTGCATGTTGCAGTGACAAAAGCTTCATCTTTTCTTGTCATGTTCCCCAACATGCCATTCATTTACCGGCAACTAAGCACCTTGTCCTTTGTATACTACTTTTAATTGTTAATATTTCTACTACTAGGCATTTTAATAAAACATAATACTACTAGATTGTACTAGTAGTATTATGAATCAGGGAGTGCAAACAAAAGTAGAAACCACCATCCAGAATTCCTGATTTGGCACACGGAATCGTGGTCGATATGAAACTAAGAACACACAGCTATACCGTCTCTGTCTAAAAAATATATATGCTCTATGGGCAATAACCTTTTTGTGTTGACGGTATGTATCCATGTAGGTTTCTGAATCTTGATTCTAGAGAACTTTTTTTATTAATTAACCTTTTTTTGAATTTTATTTTAAAGTTAACTCTCGGCACATTTTATTTTCAATTCTGACCCTTTTGGTCACGTCACAGATGGTGACGTGACAAAACAACACTGTCACGCGCCAGGATAAGTTCCCAAAATAACACTTTTTGTCACGCCACTAGTTGTGGCGTGACCAAATAACACTGTCACGCCACTTCTAATGACGTGACAAGAGTTTGACTAGAAATGGGCTGGCGTGACAGTGTTGTTTTGTCACGCCACGGGTGGTGGCGTAATCAAAAGGGTCAGAATTAGAAATAAAGTGTGCCGGGAGTTAACTTTAAAATAAAATACAGAAAAAGGTTAATTAATATAAAAAATCGATTCTAGAATGCCCAGTGGACCTTCATTGTTCTGCCAGTTTTGACACCTTTAATTTCTCTCGGCCTAAGTTTATTTGTCGTGAAAGGACCATAGATTCTTCTTCTTCCTGGATGCATTGAAGGGGCGATAGATTACATGCGTCAAAGTGCAGACGATGTCATGAGATCAGTGTGCACTGACAGAGCGGTGGCTATGCCTCTAGAACAAACAACATGATGGTACCTTACCAATCCAACCACCATCCACAGTTAGGTTGCTGAACAGTCTTACACAATTGAAATGCAAATCTTTACCCGAGCAAAAATACGAATTGAAAAAATCGAGTGACAGTACAGACCGCAGGGTAGTATCATCAAGTCGTCATCCATGTGTTATCTAAGACTGTTAAGAGCAGCAAGAACAAGGTGGTAGAGAGTTGAAGAAATTTAGCAGCCGCAGGATTGAATTGCTGAATTGGTTTTCGCCACCCAAGTCCTTGTTTAATGGCAAGTAAAATAATCAAGCACCTCCTAACCTTACAGCGCCGGACAAAACATGTCCCTCTGATAACATGTCCCTCTTGCTCAGGAAGGTGCACGTCAATGTCATGTCGGCAGCCATTAATATTCTCTCCAGTCATAGATAGATATCTTTTGTCCTAAAATTAGCGGATTTAGTTAATATTCAGAATTAATTTCAGTATAAAATAAGATAATTAAAGCATTATTTCAGTAGCATATAAATAACAGAAATAACATATAAATATGTAATATCTACATGTCAATTAAATATGAAAATATGCTCAATAGATGGAACATATAAACATACAAAATCAGCATATTACTCATATTTTAAATATTTGTTTATTGCTCTAAGATATTGGGCTATGCAAGATGTAATCTTAGCCTTCTTGCCACTTGGGTCAAAATTCTATCACAAATTAAATATGATAATTACCCTGAAATAAATTAGGCCTTGATTACAAATAAAATCTTGCTAGTCTAATTAGTCACTTAATGCAAATCATCAAATCTGAATTCATCGACAACATGTAATTGATTCTCTCACTCAAGATATCAATTGACAACAATGTATAACAGTAACCGAAAAGTATCACACTGAACAGACAAGCATGTGAACAAAGATTGAACAAAGATGACAGTGAACAGGGACTGTATACTAATTACAATGAACAGACAAGCATGTATGAGACAATAAAAAGACAACAAGTAATCTATAAGCTCAAGACCAATTTATATTCAATTCTCGTATTCAATTCTCACAATGACCCCAACTCCTCATTGAGCATTAATCCGAGCCCACAACATTACTAAGCAATATCTCACAGTGCTAGATTCAATCAAATCAACATAATTTGAAACTTGTACTAGCACAACACATATGCAAAGTAATGCGAAAAATGGAAAACAACAATACTCACGATGCGGATGGCACTCAAAGTCACTGAGTAGAAAAACCGGGCAAGGCACGCCGAAGGCGCTGACTCAAAAAACCAATCGTCCCGCTGTACCGTGAATACCAGACGAGGTTAACGAAGATACAATACCAACTTAACAAACGGTGGGTACGAAGTACCCTTTAGCATTGAGAGGAGACCAAACAGGAGAGGAGGCAAGAGTCCCCCCCCCCCCCCATCTTCGTACTCTTAGGGTCATATATATATATGGTGCAAGAAGAAACAATTCCCTTCTGATCCTTACCTTACATTGAGAGAAAAGGACTATTTAGATATATTTTTATAGATACATCACATAGATCTAATCCATACATACACATGGCTTTTTCTAAGGTCTTCTAAGTATTGTTGATGATGGGGCACCCCTGTACCCTCCTACGACACATGGTAAGAAGCAACAATGCCTCACCGATGTTGTAGCACCTCAGGCACATCAAAGTGTAGGGCCTGTTTGAGACGCACGAATTTAATGAATTCTTTTAATTTTGGTCCTATGCCGCCACCTCAATAGAAAAAATAGTCCCCTATTGCACCGTATTTTTAAATCTAGCTCCCTCCCGAGCGTAAGATCATGGGATGGTGACACATGTCTCCTTCTGCAGTCAGGGAGCGCAGAAAGTGAGGGGCTCCCGCAGGAGGGTGGCCCAGCGCGGGACCAACGCCGCCAACGCGGGAGGCGGGCTGCCCGGCCACTTGCCGCGGTGGCTGAGTGCGGGAAGGGGCCAGACCACTTGCCGCGGTGGCCGAGCGCTGGGAGGGAGGCCTCCCGCATTCCAGTAGCACAGAAAGCTCCTGGCACACACCACCTTCCGCGGTCGCTGCTCATTCTCGTGTCGGGAGAATTGCCGCGCTGGTTATCCAGCTTCTGCAGCCCCCGAGCGTGGAAAGTGACACGTGTCACACTCGGGGTATTCCGCACTCGGGAGGAGGTTAGATTTAAAAATACGGTATAATACAGGCTATTTTTGCTATTGAGGTAATGTCAGGGCCAAAAATTTAAAAAAAAATCGGATTTAACCTCAAAACGGGGCGTAGCTTGCACTGCGCTTGGTCTACGGTCGTTTTGTTCCATGTCCTTTCAGGAGTAGCATAAAGCAGCAACGAATCTACAAATGCGGTCCTCCTATCCCTCTCGGTCACACTCAACACACAATCAAGAGCGGCAGTGCAACACAAAGCGCCGCCTCGAACAACTTCCCGTCCGTCCAAAAGCGCTGCAGCATCTGACCTGCAACTTGGAACCGCCCTCACCAAAATCGGGTAAGGAAGGACTCGCCTGTTGCTCGAACGAAAGCAACAGCACAAATACAGGAACTTTACCTAACTAGCCGGAGCCCGGAGACACTGTTCTCACGTCCTGTTTCTCGTGAGTCACCTGTCTCTGTTGTACTAATTGATTTCCTTCCTACTTACTGTTTATCTTGTTGCTACTATCAAGCCATTACCATCAGCGGAAGAGACTTTTTTTTCTGAATAAGAATGTGAGTATTCTGAGCTTTGAGACCATTGCTAGGCAACTGAATAGCTAGCTCCAAACTCTTAACGCATCTGCATCACCAATACAACAGTCTTGACCATTCTGTAGCAAAGCAAGAAAAAGAAACTAGAAAGTGGCCACACACATGGAATTCTCATGGAACTGCTCTGTCCAGACATCAGAGATGTTCAGACTTCAGACATGACAAACGCACCGAATCAGTCTCCAGGACACAGAAAATTTCTTCTTGATAGGACTCAATATTAGAGGCGTTCTTCATACTGAAAATTTACATCGACCTAGCATGCACCAACTATTATCCCTGGCCATCAGTCAAACAGTAATTACACAAAATGGAGAAGAGAGCAGGGAGGATCTCACTAAGAGTCACAAATCCTCGCCTGTATTTTTCTCCTTGTCACCCTGTATTTTTTTCCCTCCTAAAGACTAACCAACCAACACTATCGAAGAACCCGAACAAAAGGGGAGAACAGAATAGCTAGAAAAGAAGAGGTTGCTTCATCATTTCATCTCGAGGCTTCTGAAGTCGAGTATGCCAGCCGTGAGCCCCAGGAAGTTGCTGCAGCACTTGCACTCTGCCGCCGTCGCTCCCTTATGGAGGCCCAAGATGCAGCCGAAGCAGAGGCCGCCCTGCAGTCCCTCTTCACCGGCTTCATCAGTACTCTCACGGGTTCCTCCTCCTCCTCTGCTTGGCACGGCGGGCTGATGCAGAGGTCCAGGTTGAGGTCCGGGCACCTGGGCGGCTTGGCGTGCACCTCCCCCCTTGGCTGCGGCTGCGGCTGCGGCTGCGGCGCCGGCGACTGGGAGTGGAAGGATATGGTGACGTTGTTGGATGCGTCGTTGATGGGGCGGTGCGTGACAGGGTCGATGCCCCTGCCGAGCAGCTTCCTCCGGATGTGCGTGTTCCAGTAGTTCTTGATCTCGTTGTCCGTCCTCCCCGGCAGCCGCGCGGCGATCAGCGACCACCTGCACGTAAATACATCATCAGTAACAAGCGATATCGATTGATCGGTCATCAGCTCGGCGCCAATACATCAGAATTCAGAACATGATCGAGTAACGTGCGTACTTGTTGCCTAGGAAGCTGTGGAGCTTGATGATGAGGTCGTCCTCGTCGGCGGTGAAGTTGCCGCGCTTGAGGTCGGGGCGGAGGTAGTTGATCCAGCGGAGGCGGCAGCTCTTGCCGCAGCGCAGCAGGCCGGCGGCCTTGGGCAGCGAGCGCCAGCAACCCTCGCCGTGCGCGCGGATGTAGGCCACCAGCCGCTCGTCCTCCTCCTTGGTCCATGCGCCCTTGTTCGTGTGCGCCTTCTCGCAGCACGGCGACCTCCCCATCTCTCGATCTCAGTCTCTCTCTACCACCGCTCTGCGAGACTGCGACTCCTCGGTCTATCTCACGTGTGGTGTGCTGCTGTGGTGTGGTTGCGCTCCAACGATCCGCGGCCGACTAGATTGGGAGAAGGAAAGAGTGGGCAGATTTATAGATTTTTTGGTTGAAACGATACGTTTTTAGTAGCAATAACAATATCAGCTCCCTCGCTACGTGCTGCGCACACACTGTAGCAGACTACCTGTCGCATATTTATACTGTACCTATCACGTTGCTATACTATCTTGTCGTGATCTAGATGTGTAGCAGAACCGCACGATAAAAATATTATTTTTGTCATTTCTAGACTAGTTTTATTATTCGGTTTGAAAAAAGAGAGGCTAAATTAGCCCCAGAAGACTCGGATTTATGTAGGCGGTTGGCTCCTCCTTTTGGGCGGCGTTGGTTGGGTGGGGGAGGGGCCTTGGACACGAGGCGGTTAGGCTGGGTGCTGCCGTGCGTGGTGGTAGAGGCCTCGCGTGCGGACGTGGAATAGGAGCCCGAGATAATCCCGCGAGGTAGGTGTAAAGTGCGGTGGTATGGTGGCCACCGCTGCACAGCGGTCTTCGGCTATCGATTTTCCTACCCAAGACATTCGCCACTCGTGCATGCGACAGTCATGGGTGACCATGTGTTAGGTTTGGTCCTTGTCTCCAAGACTTGGAACCCCAACTCAGCCACTACTGTTTCATTCCAAATGGCGGCCTTGAATTCAGCCTTACCATTCTTAAACTTCAAAAGAGTTAGGTACCAAAGCTAGCTAGTCCAAAGTTGATGACCGCGTGCAGTGCCGCCCTCCGCATAAACGTGAGGCGGTTGCTGGTCTCCTACTTGACTGACTGGCAAACACCGGCCGGAGAGGTAGAGAGACATTGATGGTCTCAGGAGCAGAGCAGTGGAGCAAGAACATGGGTTAGCCAGAGGGTACTACTATGTTAATTCTGCTTACGCAGTTGCAAAACAGATGCTAATTCCAAGTGAATGTAAACCTGACACTTGAGGACATTACAAACTCCTCTCTTTATCGTGTCTGTCACTCTTGGCCTCTTGCTGCCCGTGCTGAGAACTGTAAGAATCAGTATTTAAACACAAGGATAACATCGTATACTACCCCGGTATAAACTATAAATAGCTATAGCCGTCAAGTTAGCCACGGCCGGATGTTTGGTCAGGTTGGTTCATCTGCAAGCTCATAAATATAATGAGGGGGGCACATAGTGTAACATTATCTTGTAACTACTACTTGACCAACTCCTCGAGTTATTTGCAGGCATCCTTCCGGAAAACATTATCATGTATGCGTTCCTTCTCGGCTGCATCATATGATTGGTACTCAACAGGTAAGAAAGGGACCTTCAGGGGCATGCTTAGGCAAAACGTAACTTGTTTTGTCTATACCTTATATCCTTTCAGACATGCTATTCCACCTTGGTGTCACTATTGAATACTCCATATTGGTTAATGTATTGATAATGAGTTGATCAAATATTTTCAGGACACGGACGACTTCCTTTTGCAGAAAGAAAGGACACAGAGAACAAGATACATGCCCAAAGTGCTTTTAATAGTAAGCTATGTATTGTCATCTCCGCATAATTGTCATTGAAATGTTCATGGGTACCGTGCAAACACGAAGGAAATATTCGTAAGAATTTTTTTAAATATTTTGAGAGAGTGCTGAGGTAGTTCATCACTAGAATTCTGTTATTTGAACATGATAATTAGGCCATGCCAGTGAAGAACGTAGCAACCTTACTTGCTCCTCTTGGAAGCCTCGTACAGGTAGCCCACGATAACTACAGCTGCAGCAACTGCTACCCCGACGGCACTCTGTGCGAGTACAACAACAGTTGAAAGATCTGATTTTGTAGATGCTGGGCCGCTGCTCCGTGGAGTGAAGCCAAGTTCAGAAAGTTTCTTGTGTGATTCAGCATAGTCCTTGAAGAAGGCATCCTCATCCTGCGATACAAAAAAGACATGGTTCTGAATCTGGAACTTGTACCATGGAACAAGCCCGCTAACATAGTAAGGTAGTTGTATCAAGTGCACTAAATTCAAGAACGTCACAAATCCTGTGCACCTTTGCATAAAGCTCCACATAGCGTCTAAATTCAGGATCTTCCAACAATGCTTTATCAGTAGGAAGCTTCAGAAGCCCCTCAGATTCCCCCTTCAGTAGCTCACTGCAGTGATATAAAAAAATCAATTTACATTGATTTTCCATCTCAAATCTAGTCTCCAAAACAGGTAGATGGTATGGCTTTGTGTTCGACTTACAGAAAGTATGAGTTGTCAAACTTCAGAGGCTCCTTAGTCCATACACCTTCAAATCCAGACCTTTCAGGATGCGCCCTTCCCTAAAAGAACAAACTCAGGTATTAAATACTGTGTTCTGATGAATCAGTACTGCTACTACTCCACAGAATACAACAATTACCAGAGTGTGGCCCCCAGATAAAGCTACAATATCTTTGTCTGTTAAGCCCATCCGATAAAAGATGTCCCTCAGATGTGGTGCACCTATCCGTGAAACAAAAGGAAAAACCCAGCTACATACCTCAGCAATAGATATATGATTACAAACTGTAGCAAGTAAACAATAATGAACATAAACACTCGAATAAAAGTATCAAAGGCTCAAAGCAGTATCCTGACGCCTGTTGTAGAAAATACTAATTACATGAAAAAGGGCAGCTCTTGTATACCAGCGAATGCAACAAGAAATATTTTTTATGTAGATTTATGAAACTTCAGGGCAAGGAAAAGGAAAACAGACAAGTAACATGGAATATCCCAGACAAACGCCAGAACCAGCTGGTATAACAGGTAAAATGGCCAGTATAATGGTAATGCAGGAAGATAAGATTAGGTGAGCCTCCGATCTCCGAAGAAAATGTACGTGTACTTCAACAGAGTGTATGTGAGAAGATGGGAAAAGTACAACCAGACAACTGTATTGCATGAAATGGGTTATCTCAAGCAGTACTAAGCATTAATTACCAGACCATGGACATGGGCAGATCAGTGCAAACACCATTCCATGGGACTACATTTGATATATGCTGAACTGCTGATGAGTTACTAAATCATATTTCGATCAGTTGCTTGAGATACTAAGGTGTCAGGAAGCATGCTTATGTAAAATAATAGAAAACATTGACCAGCAGAAAGAATAGTTTGTGGTAATGACCTTTCTTAGCATCAGGTAGACGCCCTTCACGGGGGCAAACCGATGAATCCTGATTCAGATCAAAAGTAGTTAATAAGTGAGCATCAGGAATTATGCATCCATTTATACAGAAACGTTATTTCACTTACACGTCTTCCTGGAATGAACTCAATGGTTGGGCCCCCAGTAACTTCAACTGCAATCACTCCAGAAAGCTGTAAGTAAAATCTAGTTAGCACATAAGTATATATATATGGAATTCACTGTTTCACAGTATTCAATAGGATGCAAAAGCTCAATGTGCGGAAAATGACAGATATCTTAGTACCAATGCTCCCTTAGTATAATACAAGAGCCAACTCAAGCAATCCCAAATTACCTGATAAAGGTCTGCATATGTAATCCTTGGATTCTTTGCTTTAATAGGCTCTGTTGCAAAAACAAAGGACAGTTGGATAAGTGATAATAATCATTTGATTTATTTCAGCAGTGAAGTAAGGACCAATGTAACAAGAAACTAGTAAAGCCGAAATGTGTTAGTTGTGTGATTCAACGCAGAGTATTATTAGACTCAAAAGGTGCAATGCCATCAAGAATAGTTACTGGGTAGATAAAATTGAAGCACTATTAGAGATCTCCCACTTGTACATGTGATGATGTGAATAAAGCAGCATATTTAAGTGGGTTTAATAGTTTACAAGAGACCATTGTTATGAATAGATCAAGTGGCCATCTGGCAGGGGATACACCTAGAAATAGTCATGACCAAACACCTTTTCATAGGCAGGTGCTCTTTTCATGAGTAGCTACTAGCCTACTAGGGGTCCGTAAATTTTCCTGACTATTCGTCCTACACTGTTTGACCTGACATCAAAAATCAGTTATTTTGCAGTCTGGTCTTCAAGTTATTGCAGAAACCCAAGGTGACAGAAAAAGAATTTCAACTTGTGAGAAACTAACAAGAATGCCCAAATTGATTTCCTCAAAGTCAAACACAGCAGAGTCCTCATAAGCCAGAAAAAAAGTGTTCTTGCACAGCCATCTACTAGCACATTGAGTATTTGGGTATAAATAACACATACCGAGGAGATCAATAGATATTTTTAAACCAGCATTTGAACCATGGGTGTACTCTTCCTCAAATCTGATTGAACCATTTGCACCACCAGTTTTTGTGCTCACATCGTATGTGCCAGCATCATGCCATCTGCAAGGCAGAGCAAAGAAATTACATCTTCCACGTAAAAAAGAGCAAGGTAGTCTAGGAGTAATAGTGTAATACAAAATACAAGCAGAATACAATCCTAGATAAGTGAATGGTAACCACACATGCAGAAAATGGAAGTGAGAAGCAGCTTTAACTAGGTATTACTTTATTAGAGCTATACAATACAGAGGAACCCAGTGTCAAGCCCGTACCATGGGCATGAGCAAAGTGATCAACCGCACAGGGCCCCCAAAAGTTAGGGGCCCCCAATTTTTATCTAACATTCAATTACCATGTATTAGTTTCTCATGGGAAAAAAAAGTTCTATAGTTAATCTTGGTATGATATAGTTTAAGCATGCTCTTTCATTTCTTCTTCCTAGTAACTTCCTCCTGATATCGACCACTTTCCCCACCTCTCTACCTCCTCTTCATTTCCCTTTCGCTGCCGCACAACCACTATTCGTATGAATCAACCCACTCTATGCTTATCTATTTATTGTGTGTTTCTTTGTGAACTCAACTAGTTTGTATGCATACAGGAGCCATATGCACCGCATCAACTAGTTTTCTAGACACATTTCGTAGCCACTTGGCATTGCCGAACTAGATGCCCAGAACTTAGCGTTTTTACTAAATTGTTAATATGTACTATTGTTGTGCTTTCTTGTATTTGTGCATCTGGGTGCTGTTCTAGTTTTTAGCCATGTCTTCTACAATCACGAGACGAATGTAGTTATGAAAAAGCGTAAGAAAAAGAGAGAGAGAGAACCAGACCTAATTTTAGGGTCTAATTACATATGAAATATTTTTTGCTTCGGTAATTGTCTTCTCTAAACTGTAGGGCCTAATTTTAGGTTTAGCACAGGGCCCTCAAATTGTAAGATATGAACCTGCCCAGTGTATGCCTGCAACACATCAAACAATAAATCCAGTATATAAACTAAATGCCACATGTTCACATAATGTTCCTTTACAAAATTTTGTGCTTCATTGAAGTCTCTGCACTTCATTCGTAAGTGTGCATGACACCTGATCCTATTAATGCATCGCATATTTGCTCCTAAGTATATATAAAAAGTTCAAGTAGTGGAAGCCTAAGAATAGGCAACTCGTCTCAGCTTCCCCAGTTCTGCTATTATGCGTGCATGTGGGATTGAGAACCAACGTTTGTGCCTTTCCTCTTACAATTCCCCCTGCTATGCTGCTACTGTACATGGAACACATGACACATCTTCTGATCTTCACGCCACCAACAAGAGAAAGCAACGTATGAACAGCAATATATGTGATTTAAACACCATCTCTTCCTCGTTAACTCCATAGCCGCAGCCAAGCAACCAAAATTAGGAGCCATTTAAGCAGTACGGCACGGCGCACACAAGTTGTTTGTCGAATTGCATCGCCCAAAACCGACATCACAAAGGCAACACACACCAGACCAGCGATCCCTGACATCAGCAGCAGCAACCACCAAACCAGGTGTTCAAATCTCACACGCGACCCGGCTCAGCACAACACCAGTAGGTAATCACGCTAGCTTCCTGAATCCAGACTCCAGAGTCCAAACACGAACTCCCGCGTGAACCAGAACCAGCCGAGCACACAAGAGCAGCAGCGGCAGGGAGTAGAAGCGGGAGCAGGGGGAGGGGGAGAAACGACAGCGGTTGGGCATACGTACGCGAGGCGGAGCATTATGGGCGCGCAGCCCTTGGAGGAGATGAGGGCGCGGAGGTCGCGGCGCGCCCTGTCGACCTGGCGCAGGTACTCGGCGTCCACCACCGGAGCCGCCATCGCCGACGAGGAGGAAACCCTAGAGATCGGCGGAGACCGGAGGGAGGAGAGGCGTGTGTGCGCCTCCCTTGCGTTTATGTCTTGGGAGAGGAGTCAGGGCAGCAGCAGCTGGAGGGGAGGAGGCGACAACTGACAAGATAACGCGGCCGAGCGATTGGCTGCGCCGCGCCGTCGAGTCGTGGTCTGCTTGGCCTGCCTCTGGGCCGGCTCGTTTTACATACTCACACGTAATTTTTGCTACAGTAAATTTAGTACTCTCACTGAAGGTGGGGCTAGGATGGCGCGGAGCCCACTGTCAGTTGGTTTTTGTTTTGGCCTTTTGGTTCGTGCCATACTGCCATTTATTACGGGTTTCTCTAGAACAAACACTTTTGACCACATCTTGGGCATTTTTCCAGTCAAGTAGTTTTTTTTTTTTTGAAACCGGTCGATTTTCTCGTGCTTTGAATCTAACACTAGGACGACAGGCACGCTGCGCTGCACCGTGCTGCGTCGTGGTTGTTTCTGGTAGTATTGTGTCATATGTGGGTTGATACAGATGGTAATAAAAATAATTTATATTGAATAGTTTTTTAAGAGATAGAAAGAGAGATGTGTCCTTTTTTTGGTTACTAAGTTCAAGCTGAGTATTTCGCAATGGATGAGATTGGAGAAACGGATAGGTCAATAGTTAGTGTAGGATCTAGTACAGCAATCAGATGGTGGGTGAATAATTATACCAATTTTTTCCTTCCAATTCAACCGTACTCGCTATGCGCTGATCTTCTCTACCTCCCGAGGTGGTTGGCGACAATCGGGTGATCAACACAGCACGTGATCGTAGACAGTGAAGTCGACGAAGAAGAGCTATCTCGCCACGCACTGTTCAAACATGAACAAATCTGAGACGATGCTCAGAGAAACATGTTGCCGGTGAAAACTATTTGGAATAGATCTGAGTTTTATTTCTCAATCTTGTTCTGTGGTTACAAAGTGGCCTTCACGGCACTCCTCAAAAGTGGCCTGCATGGCTTGGTGCGACAACCCCAGCGATGTCCTCAAGAAGCTCTGCATATCTGTCCCAGAGATGGACGGCCTGACATTCGACTTTGACTCCTCGCTGCCACTTTCGGACCCCCTACTGAGAAGTGCACGCTGTCCTATGACATCTTGGTTCACGTCTAGGAGGTGTTGGACCCCACGCTGCTCAACACGGGCTCTAACCTCATCGGCGTCAGCGAAGATGTCTCTAGACTCAACCAGTTCCCCTGTTTCCCTAGACGTGTGGACGACACAGGCCCGGGTATGGGCAAGAATGACCGAATGGGCTATTCGGTGCGACGGGTTGCATCAAGCGGCGTAGGGGTCGGTGCAAGTGAAACCCATTTGTGTGTGGGCTTAACGGGTGTCTGTTAAGATGTCTTCCTCTAGAAGCCAGCATCCATTATAAATAGGGGAGGGTACTGGCCGAGCACTTCCCAACCCTTGCATTGAAGAAACCCTAGTTTGTATTTTAGGGAGAGAAAAGTGGAGAGGTTAGGGTTCTAGAGAGTTGGATTGATTGTGTGCTCAAGTGTTGAGCTTTTGTCCTCCAGGATGGAGTGACTTTGAACCAACATCAATCTGAAATCAATCCAAGCAAGATTCCTCAAGATGAGTCTCTTCTTGTTCTTGCTCTCTCTTCTGTGATTTTGAGGCTTTCTATGAATCTTTGGTTTTCCTTTGGTTTCTGGTCTGGGTCTTGTTTGTTGTGACATGTGGAATAAATCTAAGATCATCTTGGTCATCTTTTACCCATGAGCAAGTTTTTGATCAGATTTTGATTTTGACTTGGTTTTGAAGCAATCTTCACTCAATCAGAAAAAGGTCGGAACTTTGGCAATGATCTTTATGATCCTTGATTGAAATAGGTTCCTGACATCCTAGACAAGGTATGTTTTATGTTTCGTGAAGTTTAGAGTTGTGGATCAAAAGATATACCAATTTGTGATTTTGCGTTCAAGCTGATTTTACTGTTTATCGTGCTAGGCCAAAGGTCAGACTACCCATTCGAGAGGTCTAATTGCCCAACTCTTTTGGTTTTGGGTTTCTGGTGATTTTGGTTTATTCTCTTTGTGGTTTTGATTGGATTCAATACAAATCTTCCGCTATGCTTGTATATTGATCTTCATAGCTCTCATAGCTAATGGAGTGAAAATAGTGTTGAATCCGATCAAAAAGAAAAGGAGACAGTGCTCCTACTCAACCCCCTCTAGTCGCCATTACGGTCCTACAATATCATTTTAAAGTTTAAGAGTTGGGCCTTGTCTAAGCCTTAACAAAATAGGTGCAATAGGGCCCTTTTAATGATTGGATGCCCCAAGCCCAGTTTCCATAGCCATCAATGATCAATCTAAGGAACATATCAGCATATAAAAAAATGAGATATGACAACTGGAGTATGAGCAACTATAATTCAGTGAGTACATCATCAAAAATGGCAATTTAGTAACCGGCCTCCAAATTTAGGTGACTAGTAATTTCCTGCCATTCTTGCAGGCGACACAGCTCGGCAGGCATAACCATTCCGATCCATGGACGATTCAGTCAAATGCCAAGACACCCCGATTTTCAGAATCGGGATGTTAATATTTAATTTGGCGATCTAATAAATATTAGAATATGTTTTAAATTTTTTCCCGTGTTTAATTAAAAGGTTGCATTTAAAATCAAATCGAGTTGTTTTAAAAGTTGCATAAACATAAACATAATAATAGTAATAAACAATATTAAATTGAATTGCTTGAAAGACTGCATTTAAAAATTTAAATTATTTGAATTCTTGTTTTAGCGTGCTTTAAAAAAAATCATGATGCATGCATTAGTATCGCTATCTTTTCTGGTTCTACCGACCGCGGGCGAAACACCTACGTGTCCATTGTTTCCTCTGTCATCCCCCAACATCTAACAAAAACATTTTTTGCAGCCCTACCCTTTTAACCCATGACACCTCTAATTATATCTAGCACCATTCTCACCCACTAGTTTTCCTCATCTTTTGTCCCAGCGAGAGCCACCCTAAACCATCACCACTAAATAGTTTACGCAGCCACTTCATCATGCCTTCCCACTGCGCAATTCATTTCCCAACAGAGCCAACTAGTCACTGCATTTCTTTATGTCCAGCACCATGCCCATGCCACCATCTCAACAGGCCATTCACTACCATTCATTTTTCTGCCCAGCCGCATCATTGCCATCCCATTCTTTCTCCCAAACCGAGCACACCCACTCCATCCACTCCCTGACCATTTCTTGCCCCAGCCGAACCAACACACCAGCTCACTGCCATCATCTTCTTCCACTAACAGAGCACAGCCATTCTTTTCTTTTCTCTCTTCATGAGCTTAAGCAAAACATCTCCTTCTCACTGCCATTTCCCAAGAGAGCAATCTCCACTGCCATCTTTTTTGTCACAGCCGAACCCCATCCATTCCCATTTCTTTAATCCTAAAACAAAGCAACCATATGCATGCCCATTTCTTTAATGCCCAGCCAACAGAGCACTACACAGCCACCATGCTCACTTTGCCCAGCCGAATGATCCACTCCCTGCCTCCTTCCCCTTTTCTCTCCCCTACTATATCAATTCTTTTCTCCCCACCCAAACTGAACAAAGACCCCCACTGTCCACTGCCATCCATATCTCCACGCCGTCTTCTCCCCCTCCAACAGCACACTGCTCCTTCTCCCCCAACAGAGCCTCTTTTCATTTCTTTCTCCAACACATAAACACAAGTCGTTTCTTCTCTTCTTCCCTCACAATCACAATAAAAAACATAAAACCAATCCTTGCACGCTACACCATTGCAATCCTCATCACTTTAGCTCTCCATTTATCCAAGAATTTTTCGCATGCATCACCATTTGAGCAATTTCATGAGAGGAGAAGTGGCAATGGCGCTGCCTAGTTTCGGCCAGCTGTAGCGACGAGCAATGGCCAGTGACGCGGTGCGGCCCAGTGAACAAGGTGGCATCCTTGGTGGCGCTTATTCAGCCGGCAACCCCATCTTGCGATGGCTCAGTGTTGGCGCAAAGGCGAGTGGCGAATCGCAAACCGCGGCATCGTCGCCGGCCAGGTGGTGGTTGAGCTTCGGCGACGAGGACGCGGGCGCCTCTGGCGTCGCATGCATGCAGCGGCGGCGGCGGCTCGCTGGTGGGCGGCGATGGGAGGAAGAGAGGAGGAGCAGTTGAGCGGCGGCGGCTTGGCTCACTACGGCACGCATTTACGAGAAGAAGAGCGTCAAGGCGGTGGAGGCGTGGCGAGCTTGGCGGCACGGCGCAAGGCGCCGAGATGGCGGTGTGGAGGAGTCGGCCGAGAGCACGGCGTATGCATGCAACGGTCATGCATGTAGCGGTGCGGTGGCCCGAGCGAGGCGAGGCGACATGGCGTGTTGCGCATGGCGTGGCGGTGCCGATGCGGAGTGGGACGCGGACGAGAAGGCCGAGCGGATGCGGATGAGCTCGGCGACGACTACGGTGGACGCGGACGAGCTCAGCGACGATTACGGTGGACGCAGACCCGATAAGCCGCCGGTAATATTACACACGCCTAGTGCCGCAATAAAAATCTTTAGTGTCAAATCGCGTTTACGATATTTACTTGTGCATGTTGCATTGTAGTCATGAGCATGGCATCTATTTATGCATGTTTAATTGTAAAAATGATTTGGTAGCTTAAGATCGGTATAACTCTCTGGTTATGTCCTAATTGTGCATGTGTGTGATCTTGTGATGATATATTGAGGGATGCGATTGGTTAGATTGTTGTAGCAGTTTAGGTGTATTATTGATCGGTGGAAGTTAGATTAAATATATTGTTGAATTATTGGATTAGATGATATTATTTTGGAGTCGCATGGAAATTGGTGGTAATTTTTGGATGATAATTTATATGGAGGTTGAATCGGATGGTTTATGCAAGCATGAGCAAATCGATCGAATGTCTTAAGTAATTGCTATGTGAGTCTTATATGCTAGAATTGGGAGAAGGTAGAATGGATTATTCGATTGTGGATAAATATTTGGATTGCCGTGTAATTATTAGATAAGCCTGTGTGTCAAGTTGATGGAATCGTGCCCTCTATTGGATTAGCAGATAAAGGATTGTTAAATGATCGTAGATGCACATATGTGATTGGATTGGTAGATGTCGTACCCGACTAGTATGGTGTTATGGATATAAGTTGATCGATTAATGAGTTATTAAATGTTGGATATGCAATTAAATTGTAAAGCTCATTAGGTGTCGGGTAGTCAAATAAACCTCGATCGGTGGAAATTTTAGTGTATGCGAATATGATTTGCCGAGGTGAGACTAGTAGAGTTTGATAGTTAGTATTATCTTAAATAGTCTAGTAAATAACAATTGATATATTTAGTCATAGTCATATGATTATCACTTGGTGGATTTCGTACAACTGCCGGATAGATTGTGTAGATGGAAGTTTATGAGTCCAGGAATTATATTGTTGGATCGACTACCTTGATTATGCCTTAGTGGAGGTTAGTATGAGATTTAGATCAAGATATGAGAATATGATCGGAGAATGTTGTGCATGTGATTGGATTCAACACCAGATAGAATCGGTTAAGTAAATGATAATGAGAAGATTAGATTTGTCGGTAGATGCTTTTCTTTAGGAATTAAATGGAAAAGAAAAGAAAATATGTAGGCCCACTTGTCATGACAGAGGCTAGGTCAGCCTGTGTATAAAAAGGATATAATTCCATTTAAAATTCGGAAAACATTTGTTTTTACACTGAAAAGTCATTTAACTTTGAAAATTCATATGAACTCCAAATGAGATGAATCCAATTTCGTTGTTCATAAAATTTTATTCTCTAGATAACCATGTAGTTTTTATCCCCACAGATATTCTGCAAATTTTCGCGAAATAATTAAATTCGGACAGCAAGCAACAGATTATATTTTTTTTAGCATTTTCTCTAATCCTGTTTTTCAAACAGCTATAACTTTTGCACCTAAACTCCAAATGAAATAATTCTTTCACCTAAATTCATCTAAAATCATAATCTCACCACTGTATAAATTTCATGCATTTTTTAATATTTTGAATTTTCAGCTTATTTGGTGCTTATTGCAATATCGTTCTTTCGATAGATTTTCGGCGATCCGGACTTATTCGTGAGTGTGACCAGAGGGTAATCAAGTGTGGTACCAGTAAAGGCAAGAAGTCCCTTCCTCTGAGGCATGCTGAATTCCTATTAATTTCCAAAAGTATCTATGTTGATTTTCAAGTATTCTATGCATTGCTTAATTTCAAATACTTGTATGTCAAATGGGTAGTTTAGTTATATCCACTTGCTGCATTGGCCTTCCCTTGAATGTTGATTGTCCTGTTACCTTGAATGATTAAGGTTATATATATTATATTGGTTTTTTTTGGTAATTTGTAGAACGAGGTTTGGCCATGCTAGTAGTTGTAGCTGAAAAGCGGTTGATGGAGCTAGTCCATCGGCCAATGGATTGAATCAAATCTTAATGAAATTTGAGGATTATATGGATTGAATTATGATGAATTTGAGGAATATGTCCAGATCTTCGAATCTGGTTCTTGTGGACCTGTTGGGTAGTGTTTTTGTGTGATGGACTTGGACGGGTGATAGGGTGATGAAGGGAGGTTGTCCCGGATTTGTGTAGCCCCATCTGGGTGAATAAGGACCAGTCTGTGGTGTGTCAAACCAAGTCTCACGTGCAACCACACGCCGGGTTTATGGGCGATGGTTTGGTTAAATAATTTATTGTGTGTTAGCTATCAGAACACAATTAGATTAACAACTGTTGTTATGTTGTCAATGTAGTGGGGGCATGTTAAACGTTCTCTTACTTGCCCTTAATGGTCTCTGTGTGCAAGGGACTTACTGACACAACGGGTACATCCATAGTGACGATAAGCGACTTTCGGCCATGGTGTTGTTTCCTCGGGTGGTTTGCTAGTTAGCACATGACATTGTAAATGCCTCGTTATAGTATCTCAGTCACACTCCTACGAAATAGTGCATTGGCCGACATTATGAGATATTCATATCATATGGGTAAAGCTGTACACCTCTGCAGAGTTAAAAATCTATTCGAATAGCCGTGTCCCCGGTTATGGACATCGCTTGGTGAAACCATGCATAGTTAGCTTATGGGCTTTGGGTTGGGCTATGTTTAGAAATGTTATGTTGAGAAATGTATGTTGTCACGAATTGGAAGTTCGCGTGTTGATATGTTTGAGAATTGAGATATGTCACGAACGGGAAGTTCGTGTGTTCTTTATGAATTGGATTACCTACTGATTTTTGATTATGAATTGGAGTACCTACTGTTACCTAACCTTTCTAAAATGTTTTACAAATAGCAATTTGAATCTATATCATGTATCTCAATGAAAAACTCGCTTTTATGCTGAAAATGAATCTTGTAAGCCTATCCTTTGACACCTGAATGCATTTATTATATGTTGCTATTCGTAAGTTTTGCGAGTACGTTTTTGTACTCAGTTGGATTGTCCATATTGCAGGTGAGAAGTCGTTCAAATTGGGTTTAAGTACTATAGACGCTACGACTTTAACTCCAGTTGGTTGTTTGTGGATTGTGGGCAAGCCAATTTGGTTATCCCCTTCTTATTCTAAGTTTATCTTTCGCTGCGATTTATTCTTTGATAATTAATTTTGGCCGGTCAGCCCTCTTATGCAACTTGCACCGTAAGGTTCTATTTAACGATGTTGTATTATTGTTTATGTTATTCATGTATATTTGTGTATGGATGTGATTGTAATGTTGTGTTTGGATATCTGCATGTTAGCCACTGATCCTTGGGAGCTAACATGAGACATATATCCGGACACTCGAAATCGTTTTCGTTGCTTGTTAAGTGTTATGTCTCTAGTGCAATCACTTTGACTTTAAACAGATACGATTCCGGGGCTCACAAACGCCAAAACCACCGGGGGAAAGCCCTGTACGCACGTACGCACGCGTGACCGTCACCGCCACGGCCCGCGTTGACGCGTGGACGGATGGCATCGCGCTCACGCGTGCGCGCACGTCGGTCTCCTTGGCCCCCGCGCGCGGCGCCCTGCGTTCCCGCGCAACCACTCCTCCGCGACGCACCCCGCTGCCTTTCAGCTCCTCCTCGTCCTCCTATTTTAGGACTAGCAAGAGTGCGAACTCGTAGCCACTCTTGGTCTATTCTTAGCTGGTTTGATCTATGTTTGGTTAGGATTGATATCTACCTTAATTGGTTAGGGTTCCTGCCATATTTAGCACTGGTTTCCCCTTGCGCTACGCGCCCTCCATGCACGCCTAAACCACTGGCCATTGATTCTACAAGTCGGTTGGTTTTGCTTGCATGAGATCGATGTACATATATGCAACATGTGTTCCATCGTAATTGATATCGTGTGATTCATCCGCTGTCAGTTTCACGTACGCACGGCACGGTCACACCCCTGCCCTGCTGCCCATCTCGCGCGGTCCCCCGCTTGCATGACATGTCCCTCCGCGTCCGGCTCGCCGTCGCCGCCGCCGCGGTGCTCGCCGTGCTGCTCGCCTCGGCCGCCGCGGCGTACGAGCTGACCAAGAACGGCACCATCATCACGTACGACCGGCGCTCGCTCATCATCGACGGCCGGAGGGAGATCTTCTTCTCGGGGTCCATCCACTACCCCCGGAGCCCGCCCGATGCATGGCCCGACCTCATCAGCAAGGCCAAAGAAGGCGGCCTCAACGTCATCGAGACCTATGTCTTCTGGAACGGCCACGAGCCCGAGAAGGATGCGGTAAGCGTGTACACATACATTTATGCATCGGCATTTGATTAGATCGATTCATTCGAATTGACGAGTGCCACGGCGTCGATCCATTGGTTGGTTTCAGTACAACTTCGAAGGGAGGTACGATCTGGTGAAGTTCTTCAAGCTGATCCAGGAGCAGGAGATGTACGCCATTGTTCGGATCGGGCCCTTCGTTCAGGCCGAGTGGAACCATGGGTTTGTTTGTGTGGATTCACATCTCATTCAGTCATTCCTGCTCGCGTCTTATGTGTTGCAACTCCTGTTTAACAATGCGTTTTTTCTTTTCTTTTGTTTTTCTATGCCTGTTCTTTCAGAGGGCTGCCCTACTGGCTCCGGGAGGTCCCTGACATAGTCTTCCGGACGAACAATGAGCCATTCAAGGTGATGAGTCCGACGATCAAATCAAATCAAATTTCTCTGTAGTAAAGCAACCAAGGGTCTCAATTTCTGAAACTTGTCCCTTTAAATAAAGAACTTGTTAGTTGCGCACGTATTTATTAGATGCATTTTGAGGAGAAATGGAAGTAATTTTGCAGCATAGCAATTTCAGACTCATCATGATGACCTATATATTGGTTTTCTTTATGCAGAGGCACATGAAGAAGTTTGTGAATCTCATAGTGAACAAGCTCAAGGATGCCAAGCTCTTTGCATCACAAGGAGGCCCCATCATTCTATCACAGGTTCATCAGTCAAATACTTGCAGCCCCATAGGATTTTCATGAATCACCTGACGAGTAACGTGTTCTGATCATGCTTCTCTGATGATATGTTTCTGCACACCAGATTGAGAATGAGTACCAGCACTTGGAAGTGGCATTCAAAGATGAGGGCACCAAATACATCAACTGGGCAGCTAAGATGGCCGTCAAGACAAACACCGGGGTGCCGTGGATCATGTGCAAGCAGACTAAAGCTCCTGGTGAAGTGGTAACTTTATTATGATGATGTTGTGCTTCTCTATGATCAACAGCTTATGAACGGCGACATTTGCGATTTGATCTTTGCCCTATTATAGGTTCAGTGTTCAAATGTTTCGATCTGATCACTGGTTGTGCTATATTACATGGTCAAAGTGATGTTTTTCCCCTTCCAAAAAAGTGCTATTTTCTGCAGTTTTATAAGTTAAAACATACTCAATACGAATATCTTATTGTTTAGGATTTACCCTGATTCAGTCGTTTAATCTCATGACTTTTCTTTTCTAGATCCCTACCTGCAACGGTAGGCACTGTGGAGATACATGGCCAGGTCCAACTGACAAGAATAAGCCCCTCTTATGGACTGAGAACTGGACTGCACAGTAAGTTATTCGAGATGTAATACATTTTTGCTTGTTCATTAAGATCAGTGTCAATGTTGGTAGTCAGAAAAAAAAACACGCATTCATGTAATCTTCATTTGGACTATTGCGTGTATTCCATGAAAAAGAACTATTGCGTGTTCAACTATTTCTGTTGGTGTATACAGATACAGAGTATTTGGCGATCCACCGTCTCAGCGCTCAGTCGAGGACATTGCATTCGCTGTGGCACGGTTCTTCTCCATTGGTGGTACCATGGCAAACTACTACATGGTACTGAACAGTAATATGTTCTTGACAAGGATTTTTTTAAAAAAAAATCATTTTTTTCCATCAGGAAGTGATTAGATTTCTGACAGAAATTGCACCGTTACTTGTATGAACAGTACCATGGAGGAACAAACTTTGGAAGGACAGGTGCTGCTTTTGTGATGCCAAGATACTACGACGAGGCCCCTCTCGACGAATTCGGTAAAACGAACTCGTTATCTCCCTCCATCTTGCAACTTTACCATGTACTTCTGACAACTCTGAAGAAATCATGTTGTTAATGAGCTGCTTAACAATGATTCAGGTCTGTACAAGGAGCCTAAGTGGGGTCATCTCAAGGACTTGCACCATGCACTGAGGCTGTGCAAGAAAGCTCTGCTCTGGGGGACACCCTCCGTGCAGCCATTGGGCAAGCTCTACGAGGTTGGCAAGCTTTGCTTTTGCCCGCACAAGTTTACACCAATCAAGAGAATCATATTGATGTTCTTTCAGTTCACCCTTGGACATTGGTTGTGTCGACGTAATCTTGCAGGCAAGGGTCTTCGAGCAGCCCGAGCAGAAGGTGTGCGTAGCTTTCCTCTCCAACCACAACACCAAGGAAGACGGGACGGTGACGTTCAGAGGGCAGCAGTACTTCCTGCCCCGCCACTCCATCAGCATCCTCGCCGACTGCAAGACCGTCGTGTTCAGCACGCAGCATGTGAACGCCCAGCACAACCAGAGGACGTTCCATTTCGCGGACGAGTCGGTGCAGAACAACGTGTGGGAGATGTACAGCGAGGAGAAGATCCCGCGGTACAGGCAGACCACCATCAGGACGCAGAAGCCCCAGGAGATGTACAACATGACCAAGGACAAGACCGACTACCTCTGGTACACCACCAGGTAGGCGATACCAATCACCATGAGCTTGTGCAGTGCAGCAGCAGCATCTCTGAAAATGCAATGAGAGATTAACGCTTTGGGTTTCTGAACTTTTGTGGGCAGCTTCCGTTTGGAGTCGGACGATCTGCCGTTCAGGCGCGACATCCGGCCGGTGCTCGAGGTCGGCAGCCACGGGCACGCGATGGTGGCATTTGTCAATGACGTATTCGTAGGTAACTTGGACCCCTCACCTCGCCCTCCATTTTCGTGACATTAATTAGCTTCTTCTTGGTTTGTTCATCTTTCCATTGAACTGTCGAGGAAGGAAGAGGTCTTGCTTGAACTTGTACTTGCCGATGCGTTTGTGCAGGGTGTGGTCACGGGACAAAGATGAACAAGGCCTTCACCCTGGAGAAGCCCATGGATCTGAGAGTAGGCGTCAACCATATCGCCCTCTTGTCATCGACGCTCGGAATGATGGTGAGCAAATTAGTTAGGATCCATCAGCGACTCTGCAAATTCGGCTAGTTTGTTTCTCTCTTTCTTTTCTGTGCGAGTCCATCCTGACGTCACATGAGCTCTGAATTGGCATGTATGTGTACGTGTGGGTTTCAGGACAGCGGCGCCTTCCTGGAGCACAGGCAGGCCGGCGTGCACACGGTGACGATCCAGGGCCTCAACACCGGCACGCTTGACCTGACCAACAACGGCTGGGGCCACATCGTCGGGCTGGACGGCGAGAAGAAGCAGTTTCACACGGAGCAGGGCATGGGCAGCGTGCAGTGGAAGCCCGCGCAGTTCGACAGGCCGCTTACCTGGTACAAGAGGCACTTCGACGCGCCGTCGGGAGACGACCCGGTGGTGATCGACTTGAACCCGATGGGCAAGGGCGTCCTGTACGTCAACGGCGAGGGCCTCGGCCGGTACTGGATGTCCTACCACCACGCCCTCGGCAAGCCGTCGCAGTTCCTCTACCACGTGCCGCGCTCGTTCCTGAAGCCGACGGGCAACGTGCTGATGCTGTTCGAGGAGGAGGGCGGGCGGCCGGACGCCATCATGATCCTCACGGTGAAGCGCGACAACATCTGCACCTTCATCTCGGAGAAGAACCCGGCGCACATCCGGTCGTGGGAGAGGAAAGACAGCCAGCTGACGGCTGTGGCCGACGACCTCAAGCCGCGCGCCGTGCTGACGTGCCCGCCCAAGAAGACCATCCACCAGGTCGTCTTCGCCAGCTACGGCAACCCTCTCGGCATCTGCGGCAACTACACCTTCGGCAACTGCCACGCGCCGCGGGCCAAGGAGGTCGTCGAGAAGGCGTGCCTCGGTAAGACGAGCTGCGTGCTCGCCGTGTCGCACGAGGTGTACGGCGCCGACCTCAACTGCCCCGGCACCACGGGCACGCTCGCCGTGCAGGCCAAGTGCTCCAAGAGGCAGAGGACCGCCGCGCAATAAGCTAGCCTTCCGCGCCGTCTCGTCTTCTCTCTTCTTCTTTGTTTGAGATGTTGTACTTCCATTTGATCGGGCCATCCATGCAGATCTCGGTGGGAATGGGATGATATAATTAGGGAATTGATTTGAGCCTTGCTTTCTTACTGTAAGCAATCAAGCATGCATCGTACGTGGGAATAGATCGATGTTGAGCAAATATTAAGATGATCCATCTGGTTAATAATAATGAAAATAATGGACAGCCTAGTGCACTGACACAGATGATCTCTTTACTTGTGATTTCCTTGATGCTCATATTAAGCATAGCTTGATGCACATGGTTAAAAAAATGAATCATTTGCAATGACAAAAATGAATCAAATGTTGAGCAAATAAAAATGAATCATTTGCACCCAAAGCGAGAATCATACTAGACCAAACGCCCTGGTTAATTACAGGGTCTAGCTGCCTAGTAAAGAAAGTAACCTAAGATGGTTTGACTGACATGCTAATACTCTTATGCTCGGTTTATGGCTGCTGTGTGCTGTGGTGTGCTTATTTTTAAAGCTGCCGTGAAAAGCAAGTTATGGAAAGTCCTACTCTGTTTGGTAAAGCATAATATAGTTAAATAAATTCTGTTATCCAATGGTTGTTCTCTCACATTTCATCTCATATTTTCCATAACGCAATAATGTATCTGTTGGGAATTGATAGTTGTCTATCCTTCCCCGTGTGTGTCTTTCTTAAATGCTCTCCAACCACCCATTCCTACTGTGTGACTTTCTCAAATGCTCTCCAACCACTCATTTCCTTCCCCCGTGAGCGCACCTTTCTCAAATGCTCATCCATTCTTTCCCCCTGTGAGTGTACAAGCTTCTCAAATCCTCACACGCACACGGAGAGCCATGGGGGAGGGCGGAAGCGGGAGTTGCCAGGGAGCCAGAATGGCTGGCCTAGCCGGCAGAGACCATCCACGACCTTGCACGCACTGATGACCTCACTGGCGTCCAGAGGCCTCCGTGCCCCCCGCCGCCTGGGAGCCCCCTTGCCCCGCCCCAAGTGCTTCCGCGTCTTCTTCGTGGACGCCGGCGCCACCATCTACGACTCCTCCGGGGGCGAGGAGGACGAGCACGCCGCGTGCAGGAGGTCATCGAGCTCGATGCCCTCAGCGTCGCCACGCCTAGCTTTGTCGCCCAAACCGGTGTCGCCGCCACCTCCCGACGCCTCCTCCCCCTAGTGCCGCCACATCGCCCGCCTCCTCTGCCTCCTCCCTCTGGCGCCGCCATTTCGGCTTCGCTCGGCCTTGGTTGCTCGGCTCAGTAACATCCCAATTTTTTTTCAGAGCTTTAAAAGTCTTTTGAATAGTTGTAGTGAGAAAATTCACCATTTGGATTTATTTGTTTTTAATTCAAAAGCTTAATATTGGACTTTGAGTAACAAAACAATTTAATATGATTAAAGTCAACATGAACAATAGTCAAAACTATTTTATTTGGATCCTATGAGCTTGGATATATTTTCTGGAATTTTCTAGAATTTTTCCCACCATTTGCTAATTTCCATTGCTTATTCGAATTTCGGTATTTTCTTAAAAGAAAAGCTAAATAAAATTCTCCTTTTAGCCTCGGGCCGAATCTCTCTCTTCAGCCCGTTTCTTTCCCTCATGACCCGATCTGTCTGCTGTGACTTCTCATGTGCGTCACTTTCATGCTGACAGCGGTCCCCACTTGTCAGCGTCGCCGTTGATTTCGTGGGCCGCGATCCTTGTGTCTCTGCCGTGTGGGGCCCGCGACTTCGTCGTCCTCGAGCCTGTTTCTTCTCCGCGAAACTCCCGGCGCGGCCGCCATTGAAACTCTTCTAGAAGCTCACTTGCTTTCGGTTTACCACTAAAGCCCCCAGATTCCCTCACGAACTCGATTCTTATCCCTCCGCATCCTTTGGGATATGAACCCAGCTCAACCCCGCTCCTATCTCTAAAAATCCGGCGAGCCCGTACCAATCCCGAATTGGGGATTTCGAATTCTAGCGTGCCCTAGCCCTATAAATAGATCCCCATGCTTCGCCCTCGCCTCCTGATCCCGAATCCCCCTCCCGTTCTCCTCCTAAAACCTTAGTGGCGGCGCAATTGCAAGATTAAGGTTTTCGGTGCCGAAGCCAAATCCTTGAAATTCTTCGCCGCCGGTGACGCCGTGTCCCCGTGGAGTGTACCACCGGCTTCCTCGTCGCAAGAGCACCGTCGCGCAAACCTCTGTTGGCCCGTAGCGTTGTTGGCGGCCAGTTCCGACAATAGCCGCACCTTCGTTCTCCGCTCCGGCGCCAATTCCGACCACCACCATCACCCCCCGGTGCCAACTCCGGTACCATCAGGTTCGCAATAACCCCACCTGCCCATTGCGCACATCCGTTGCGAGCCCCGCGCCCTGGTTCGCTGCTGTTGCGGTCGGTCCAAAGAACGCTGTCGCCGTTCTTGCGATCGCCGTCGGGCGCCTAGTCAACCGCTCCACCTCACCGCCACGCAAGCCGCCACGTCCCCTTTTTGCTTGCTTGGCATCCGCAGTAACGCCATGTGGTGCCTACACACACCACCATATCCAAGGGTCCATGGACTCGACCACGGTACACCCACCACCTCCAGTGGGACCCACTGTCGGTGGAGCACCGTCTTGATCAAACCCTTTCACGACGTCATGCTTGCGCATTAATCCGGTTTTTCTTTTAGAAAATAATTGAATTCGATAAATCCTATTTTTAGGGTTTTCTTTAGATTTAAACTTTGGAACCCCATATCTTTTACATCCTAACTCCAAATTCATCCATTCAAATTTCTAAATTCGTCTAAAATCCAGATCTATCTATTGGAGATTTTAATTATTTTATTGGAGTTAATTGCTTCTGTTATTTATTTAGTTTGTTTGTTTGTCTCGTTTGCGAGTAGACTTGACATTCTTTGGAAGAGTTGAAGAAGAAGGACCTTTCAAGATCAAGATCAATTCCTAGACCTTTTTCAAGGCAAGCTATGCCCTTGACCATTTTGCTTCCCAGTTTTATTAAAGTATTTTAGTTCAAATTATCGCATCTTAATTCAAGTATTTATTTAAAAGCTTTTGGGTGTAGATGTAAATCCTAATTGTTATGCCTTCCTTGTAGATTGCTATGTCTAAATTCTTTGTCACCCTAGTGATATTTAGTTGGTATATTGTAGCACCAACGTGGGTTGGTTAGTGCGATTAGATTGCTTAGCCATGCCACGAATCACTTGTCATGTAGATTGCTATTATAATTTGATTAAGTGAATATGCAACTATGTGATAAAAGTCTGTGTGCACTGTGTATTGTGAAGCATGTGTTGCACTTAAAACCAATCGGGTGGGAAATGTTTTAGACCGAGGCAAGTGGTGGATCTTGTGTGATATGGTGGGTCAGTGCTATTTTGGTGGAGCTGTGTGCATGGGTTTGGTAAGTGTGTGCATAGGGATTGTGGTAGTCTTGCCTTGGTAAATTAAGGACCTCACCATGTGCGCCATTGAACCGAGCCCCACTGCACAACCACATGCTGTTATGGGACGGGCCTAGCATAGTAAGGCGAATGTCCTAAATGCTTTGTTATGATTAGTGCTAGCTACACTAATTGTATCTTGTGGGTAAAGTGTACAACCTCTGCAGAGTGTAAAACTATTGAATAGCGCGTCATGATCATGGACAATGCTCGGGATTTCACACTAGGGTAGATCTTCATAAAACTATGTGGGAAGGGAGCTGTGTGGTTTAAATCATCCGGCTATGTGCTAAAATTGTCTAGGCTGTGTGCGTCTTTGTGAAATAAATTGTTACACTATTATTGTCTATTTGTTTTACCTGTTTTCAATCTATTAATTGTATTCAATTGCAAAAGTCGCATTTATGCAAAAGAGCCACAGAATGCCTTTCCCTTGTAAAAAGCCAGCATGTATATTTTGCATCTCTGTAGTGTGGCTTGCGAGTACGGTTGTGTACTCACGCTTGTTTTGACGAATCAAGCAGAGGAGGAGTCTTCACCAGCATTCGAGGACGAGTATCTTGAAGGTGCCTGATCGTGAGGTCTGGGTCCCAGTCGGTTGCCTGTGGTGAATCGATGGGACGCCACTGCCGTTTCTGTTTCCGCTGCCGTTTATTTTCCTCTGTTAGCCCTGCGTGGCTTGAATAATTGTAAACTCGACCTTAAGGTCAAAACCATTATTTATTAATCAAAATTATTCGTTTATGCTATTATTCGCTTGTATGGATCGATTTCCACCTTTGTTATCACTGTGTGCACTAGCGGGATCCTGGGCTAGTGCGTTGAACACAGAGGGTCCTGAATTGTAATTTCGGGTCCCGACAGGCTCACCATTGTCTGGAGTTGTTGCAACCATTGTCCGAGGATGTTGCAACCATGTCCGAGGATGTTGCAGCGGCGTACGGAGCTATCGCTCGGACCGTATGTCCGAGTGCTAGTCGCGCCCATATCTGTTTGCAACTTGATTATTACAAAAGTAGCTAGCGCCAAACAACCAAATATCTAAAAGTGCCTCAACCAAACAAGACTACCATAATCCACCGTAATGATAAATAGAGAGCAACAGCTAATAACACACAATATATATTAAGGCCATGATAAAAATTTCATCACATGAAAATGAAAAACGACATAAGCAAATTAGCAAAGGAATCAGCATGCCCAGCACATCATCAAAGATAATAGCAGCTCAAAGCAAAGCAACTAGTTCGTATCCCTCCTCCGCCGCACCTTCCATCGCCTCTGCCCACCGCCCAATCCGCCTCCCCCACCACCCCAAAATCCCCTTCCACCTTCGTCCACCGCCACCAAATCCTCCGCATGCACCTCCCATCACCTCCGCCCACCGCCTAATCCGCCCCCACCACCCCAAAATCCTTCCCGAGCCACCCCATCCATGACTTGGCCCATCTGCCGTACCCTCCCTGTCACACCCAAAATCTGCCTCACCGCCGGCCCATCTGTCACCGCTGCCCACAATCTACCACTATACTCCGAGCTCCCCAACACCGCACCGACGTCTAGCATCTTCTCGTACCTGCTTTGTGGAGATTGAGATCTGGGCTTACATCTCCACTCATTATGGCTTGTGAAGAAGAAGCGACCATGGGAAACCCAAAAGGTGAGGGAGGAGGCTCTTGTTTGTAGGGTTATTGATTTTCGGCCATGTGATTACTGAAGAACATCGTAGGAAATTTAACAATGAGAGAACGACGATTCAACCACCACCCAACACCTCACCTGCTGGCCACTCGCTCCGACGGCCGACGGCCAGATACAGCCCCGCCCCTGACCGTGCTGGCCCAAGCCGCCCTCACTCCTTTGCCGCCGCCACCGCGGCTCACCCGGCCGACGACGAGGACGGTTGGACGACGGTCACGAGGCAATTTAGTGGTCCCCTGCAATAACCTCCACCCCCTCCTGCTGTCTCGAGTGCCAGTGAGAGCCATATCCCTCAATGGCTGAATGGTCGATGCTTTAAGTGCCTCGGCCTCAGCCATCTTAAGCCCAATGCTCTTGTGACATCCGTTGTTTCCTTCTTTGGTTCCTCGCCATCTCGCCGCTTTACCTGCACCACCGCAAAGATCGCCACCGGCCGCTAACCCCTCGCAACCTCGCCCCGCTGCTACCACATCTGCGCCTCCGCCTCCTCCGCCTCCCCAATGTCAACCACCTCGTCCATCCCCCGCACCCATTCCACCCCCTTCGGCCCCAATCATGTCCTAGTCTCCCCCCCCAACTAAGACGGCGTGTTCTGGGGCTGAGTTCATGGAAGATATTCACGCGGGGGAACCCGACTCCCGCACCGAGCTAGGCACATGCCTCCTCTCTTGGATGGAGGGCATGATGTGATAGGAGGTGCTCATCTCCTCGTGCGCTCTGGTGGCCTCCGTCCACCGGTGTTTCCTGAGCAGATGGTCAATGCTTTAGAACGTTCTTGCAACATTCCTCGGCGGTGCGTTCTGGTGGAGTTCCACTGCCCTCATGTCTTCCTCATTACCTTCACGTCTACAGTCGTTTGTGCTGCTGCCCTGGCTCGTTCTGGTTAGGTCTTCTGTGATGGCGCACCCATCACCTTCATGTGGTGGAATAGGCGGATTGATGCTGATGGGGGTAAGCTGATGTTCCTATCCAAGTTGAGTTTCGACGGCTTGCCCGCGCACGCGTGGGAGCCTGACACCATGAAACAACTTCTGAACAAGTTAGACGCTTAGTTGGTCGACATTCTGCCATTCGAAGACCGTCGCTGCCTGGCCTGCATGGCCTGGTGCGACAACCCCAGTGATGTCCCTAAGAAGCTCTGCATATCTGTCCCAGAGCTGGACGGCTCAACGTTGCAACCAGCATTTGACTTTGACTCCTCGCCACCACTTCCGGACCCCCTACTGAGAAGCGCACATTGTCCTACGACATCTTGGTACACGTCCAAGAGGTGTTGGACCCCACGCCGCTCAACACGAGCTCTGACCTCGTCAGTGTCGATGAAGATGTCTCCAGACTCAACTAGTTTCCCTGGACGTGTGGATGGCACGAGCCTAGATATGAGTGAGATGGGCAGCGGCCACCTCTTCAGTGGCGCTGCAGGCTCGGCGGGCGACATCAGTCGCTAGTTGTCTAGCACCCCCCCTCGCCATCACGTCAGTGGCTTTTCCACCTCCCGCAACTGCTGATGATGGTTCCTACCCAGCCATGTCAGTGCCTCTGCCTACCCTGATGGATGACTTGGCTATCGAAGAGGACTCGTGCGTCGTCCTCACGGCTACGTCTGTGCCGGAGGCACCCCTCGAGGAACCTCTCCCCACACCGCCCACTACGTGCCCTGCGACGCCGCTGACAGCTCACTTCAGTGCCGGTTCCGAGCTGCACTCATCGCTCGAGGCGGGGCCCTAGTGCCGCACGTGTGCGGCCTATAGTGAACCCCCTTGTCTCTTGCAGAGAGGGCCCTACAACGTGTCTCGCGAGGTCCTTGATGCGCGCCTCGGGGCCATCCAGCTGTCTCAAGTAGCACCACCCCTCCCACTACATGAAGCATTCACTGCTGCAGCTTCCCATGAACCCATTGGCACGACGGCCGCCGATTTCACAACTTCCGGCTTTGGTCACCAAATTGGGGGGGGGGGACATCGGATGGTATTTGCCCAATACATGGTATTCTAGAGGTGGAATGTCCCCGCTTTGAACCTGGGGTCCTTCTAGAGGCGTCTAGCGGTGGGACAACACCTGGTTCCCCCAGGTTGACCATGTCGCCTCTCTGACATTGGACTCGGAAGTAGTGGCTTCACAAGAAACTCTCCCGTCCCGGCCTAACACTGGACCTTTGGTGTAATCTGGGCCAGTGTTGTCTGCTCGGGCCTTGGTAGCACCAGTCCAAGGTGAGCTTTGACGACCTATTCGTGCCACGGGCCAGATCGTCATGGTGGGCCAGCTGGTCATGCAACTTCAGGCGGAGCTCTGCGTCAGCGACCCTTGTTCGCTGTTGGACACACGTGTTGGAAATATGCCCTAGAGGCAATCATAGAGATGATTATATTTCCTTATGTTCATAATATTGGATAAAATGTTATCTTGTTCCAAGAATAATATTGTTAATATTGATTATCAAGTATGTGACTTGATTGTGAAACTCTATATTTCTACGATAATTATTCTTATATGATCCCTAGTCGGAAACATATGAGGACACATATGAATAGACTAGCATATGTATTGGTTGATGACTATGTTTCACGGGTCATGGACATGGAGATATCAAACCAATAATATGGACACATGTTAGAGAACATGATGTTGGATTAGACCCACCTTGAGACACTATTGAGATTGTTATGATTCTATGTGTCGTTAGTTGGTCTCAAGCAATGTTGATGTATAATCCTTAGACCTGAGATTAGCATGGTTTTTGTCGGACCCGGGAACGAAAGATCCCGAACCCTTTGTGTTCATACACCAGTCCAGGATTTCCGGTGTACACAGTTACAAAAATGATAACATAACCAAATCTCGCATTTCATTAATAGTAAATCGAGTTCGATACAATTGGGCATGAAGCCAAATAGAAGAGTAAATAACACATGAAGTAAAAACAGTAGTAGTAGTAGGTCGAGCGATCCGCCACGAGTAATAAATGCGGAGGCGTAACCTAGGCGTCGATGTCCTCACCGTCTGATAGTAGTCTTCTCACGAAATTTTGTTGCATAAAGCAAGCATGAGCACAACTACCGTGCTCGCAAGTTACACCAATATTGAATTGTAATGCATGCATAAGGTAAACAAAGGACATTGGCGGGGTTATTTTATGTAGCATAGCTTTTTTAATTTAAATAGTCATAATAGATTGCAAGGCCATTTTCATACGATATTTAAAATCATAATTTAAATGACAAATGTATAATGTGGATAACCTCCAAGAAAGGTGATGGATATCCTCCAATCACAATGGCTAACCGCCCAATTTTCCCACAGGACTAACCATCCTGAAAAACATCTGTTGAAATCATTTTAAAACCAAAAACTCAAAGTGGCTTTGCTAGCATGTCCATGATCATGACGCGCTTATTCAATAGTTTTCTACTCTGCAGAGTTTGTACAGCTTTACCCACACGAGATAATTTGCTCTTTGAGTTGGCCAACCCACGCTTCCTAAGGTGTGTGACAAAGCAATTATCACAAGACCGTTACAATGATCTACCTCAAAGTACTCATGCCCGCTAAGGTTTCTCCCCCTTTGGACTAACCATCCGCAGGTTCAGGGCCCCCTCTTGCGCCAGGTGGGACTATAGTCTAATCGACACCCACTCATACAAAATGGCACGAATATCTATGAGGTATCCCAAATTAATAAGCCAGTCCCGCCCATACAGACGTGTGGTGGTCTGATAAGGCATAGCAAAGGCAGCTCAAAGGCGGTCCTTAATTGACTTAGGCGTCTTTCAAAACAAACCACAGGCTTTAATCCTAACCAGATTAAACCGTGCATAAACTCGCACCCACCATTCATCCGTTTAGCCCAAGTCCAAACCATTTTAATTTTATTTTAGTGAAAACCATCTTTACAAATTCTCTATGGTAAAATAATACCATAGATTTAATTTCAAACAATTTGTAATGGTTTGGCTAAATCCTCCCAAAATCAAAATCATGGTCTAAGCATTTGCTAAGCATTTCCAAACAATTTATCTATGGTGATAAGGGATGACATTTCAATATTCAAAATTGGCCATACAATAACAATTGGAATAACTAAGCATTTAAACAGGTATTAAAATAATTGGTGAAAATATGCATGCAATAATAAATTTAAAATTGAATTAAATAACTTTAAAATAGTAGGTGCAATATGGTCAAAGTGTAACTTGCCTTAACTGAAGTCTTGAAATTCTAAATCTTCGGAAGAATCAAATTCCCCGGAATCGTCGTAGTCTAAACGTGAAAATACGACAAATCAATCGAAATTCAAATAAATTCAACAAGACAAATTAAACTGAATCCAAATGATTTTTTTTTAATTTTATATAGCTAGATAATAATTTTCTAGGATTCCAGCAATTTGAATCATTCAATTTGGAATTAGGGTTCAAAAGATATGAATTTTACAATTTTAATCCTAAATTTGTAGTTTAATTTATTTTAAATTCAAACAGATAGTTTAAACCTACTCCAAATCAAATATTTATATTTTATTTAGCTAGATATTAATTTTATAAGATTTTAGAAATTGGAATCACCTAATTTGGAGTTAAGAATCAAAAGATATGAATTTTATAAATTTAAAGCCTAAATCGCAATTTAATCCATTTTAGAATTATTTTTCTAAAGGAAATCTAGTTTATTGCGCAATCTTGACATCAGCCCGAGTTTATTCGAATTTAAACTAATTACGACAAGTGGGCCCATGTGTCATACACACGGTCCACATGGGCGAACCCACGAATTTTGGGCTCGATGGGGTGGTGGTGGCGTGGTGAGTCTTGTGCCACCCGTCGTCACGTTATCAAAAGCAGGCGACGTGGCGCCCGCGTGGCGTCTTGATGGCGCCGACGCGTGGCCGGCGGCGGCAGCAAGACGGAATCCATGGTCGCCGGCTTCTGATCTTGGGCGGCGCGGCGAGTGTGCAAAAGGAAGAGGAGAACGCAGCGGTTCTAGTCGCTTCCCACGCGACAAGGAGAGGATGGATGGGCGGCGGCGGGAAGAGGCGGCGACGAGCCGGGTTGGCGACAGCGACGAAGCTCCGGCGAGGCCCGCGAGTCGCGGGCGCGACCGATCGCGAGGCTACGGTGAGGCCGATGGTGGTGATGGCGAGGACGCGGCGGCTACGGCGGCGGCGCAATCAAAGCTCAAACCTTCGGTGGCGTGCGAAGAACACAAATTCCGCGAAGAGGAGCACGGGAGGTGAGTGGTGGAGGCGGGGTGAGGAGGAGGCGCGGCCGCTCCCTTTATAGGGGCCGGGAGGCGAGGAGGAGATCGTGTCTTGGGGGCGTGGCGGCGATTCTGGCTTAGGCGCCCGCGTCTTGAAAGGGGAGAAGATGGGGGCGACCGTGCGGAGTGGGGCGGTTGGGGGCGCTGTGACGTGTGCGCGTGTCCACGAGAGAAGAGGGGCGGAGATGGCGACGAAATCGGAGCTCCCGCGCGGGCGTGAATGGCGGCGGCGACTTGGTCGCGCGAGGAAGAAGGGCGGGGAGAAGATGACGCGGGGCCGTCGAATCTTGATCCGACGGTGCGGAGAGGAGTGGCGTGGTTGTTTGGGTGCCGTCCGATTGGGATCGGGCGGTGGGGAGACAGGGGGTGCGGGCGAGTGGGTGGAGTGGGCTGGCGGGCCAAGATGGGCTGGCGAGGGAGTGAATAGGGTTGGGCTGGAATTGTTTCGGCCCAAACGATTTTAGGAAATTAAATTGATTTGGTGATTTTAAATAATCGGATTAATTCGTTTAGGTTTTAGAAAATAGCAATTGAATTCCAAAAATTATAGAAAAATTCATAGAAGTTTCTAGCATCATTCTGGACCTAAATAAAATAATTCCAACTTAAAGTTGATAATAGATTTTGAATTTGAATTTGTTTTGGCTTTAAATAATTTAAAGAAAAGCTTTTAAAAATTCAGAAAATTCACCAATTCAAATAAGTTTTAAACTTTAACCAAATTTAAAATTTTGGGCTATTACAGTTTTCTACATATGTAATAGCACTCTTAGGGTTATAAGCGCTACACCATAATCGGGTAGTTATAAAGGTAGCTTTGGGTATGCTATGAAACATGCAGAGAATGTGACCGGTGGGATATGGGATTTGCCCTCCTAACATAACAGAGAGATGTCTCGGGCCCCTCGTTGTGGTCGAATAAAGAAAGTGCATGGCCATGCCACTAGTAGTCAAAGTGTTCGACCACGTGAAGTAATCCGACACTCGATCGAGAAAGTATTGAATAGTCCATGGATGACACAACATCTCACCTAGAGTTCAACCGGACATCGTGAGGCAAAGGAGTATACACGTAGGTAAGCTTAGTTCGAGCGATTCTGATCGGTCGTATGGAATCTGAATCGGTCGTAGATCGGTCGAACATAGTCATAGGGTGGTCGTAACACAGTCGTGAGGAATTACTGGTCTGTCGTGACCAAATACGAATTGGTCGTATAGAGATAGGACTTGGTCGTAAGTGATGAGGACCTGGTCGTAGATCATATTGCATTAAGGTTCGTCCGATATAATTTGTGTGTATTTGGGAATCGTTATGTTCTGCTAGGAGCCGCTACAACTCGTGATCGGAAAGGGTTTCCAAGTCACAACCGATTACGCATGAACCTATAGGGTCACACACTTAACAGGTTGGAACAAACCAAGATGCGAATCTGATTCAACAAGCGTGTTCGGATAGGATTAAATCACGAGCACTATATAAGGAGATGCATGAGGTTGTTGGGAGGTACGCGTGAATCACCACCGAAACCCTAGCTGCCATCTTCCTGAGAGCTCTACCGTACGACTTGGTGCTAGCACACCTCGCATGGTTGTTCCTTCCTGGACGTGTGGATCTTGTAGAGGCGCTCTCGCGATCATTGCGCTTGAGGACGATCCGCGATCTTCACAAGGAACTGCAGACGTTGCTGGAGGAGACGATCGACTCGTGAGGGCGCTAGACGATCGACTACGACCACTACATCGACGCGCTCTACGTTGGACTAGGCTGCTCCAACCCTTCTTCCGCTGCTCTGCGCGTCTGTTGGTAACAATCTGTGATTATCTACTTGCTTGGCTTCCTGGTTTGCGTGGTAGAAATTTTGATTTGTAGCTATCGTAGCCTACCCGTGGCCCAACGGGGTGGACCGGGTGCAATAACTAGAGATATTCTGATTTGGTTCTGTTGTGGTGGAGCATTGGCGCGCTGGCACAGGAGGGGGCACGAATCCGGTAGAGGTTGCAGTCCATCCGGAAGCGAAACCTCAGCGGGCAGAACTAAGTCGGGACATACCTTTGTAAAAACCCGGTGGTGGTCTCTACTTGATTCACATGTCTAAGGTAACGTGTGTAATATCAAGCGACTACCTCTTGTGGGTAAAGTTGTACACCTCTGCAGAGTAAATCTATTCGAATAGCCGCGTCCTCGGTTATGGATACACCCGGAGATTTCGAATGAGGGTTAGACGTTTCTTCAAAAGAGGTCTTGTGAACCCTAGAAGTGGTACACAATTGATTGTGGGAATCGGTGAGTGCTCTGGGTAGCTCTGATGTACTCGTGACGACCACGGTTGTCCGTGGAGGTCTAGGGGTGGTCTTGTAGAGCTCTGGAGTGGGTGCTCCAGAGAAGTCTGGGTTGGTGCCTTGGGAGTGAGTGGTGCTCATGACCTCCCTTTTGAAATCAAATGTACTTATGTATTATTGTTTCAACTTAAGCTTTGCAATCTATACATGTTATTTACTGTCAAACTTTGCTTTTTTGCAAACTAACCATATAGCTCACCTTGCCAAGCCGTGCATGAATATTACTTGCATACATTGTCCCCACGGCTTGCTGAGTACATTCAAAGTACTCATTGGCTTGTGCCCTATGTTTTAACCAGCAGAGGTGGGAGATCCAGGAGGTCTTGTGCTCTCAGGAGGGGAGCTCTTTGAAGACCCTGCACACTAGGACATCCTCCATTTGGTAGCCTGTGGGCTAGTCGAATGGACCCTGTAATTGTTTTGTTTTCCGCTGTGTTGTTGTTCTCTTTTTGCTATTAGCCTTGAGAGGCACCCCTGTACAAACCCTTGTTAATATATGTGTTAATTTGTCTGCTTCATCTTTGTTCCTGTTGTATGTATTTGATGACATTGATGTGGAGTCTGTGCGAGCTAGCCAATCTGATCCTGGGACTAGCTCATGGTGCACAGAGATCAGGACTTTCGGGTGGTCTCGGAGGACCTCCGGGTGGACCCTCAAGTCCTCTTGGGGAGGTCCTGGAGACCTCCTGGCGACGCTGGGAGACCTCCTCGGGTGGTCTTGGAGGACTTCCCAGACCTCCAGGTGGTCCTGTCGGACCTCCTGGGGAGGTCCTGGGAGATCTTTTTAGGAGCTCCCGAGACAGGTCCTCACACCTCCTAGGCCATCCATGCATGTCTTTAGGTGATTTTACGCCAATAGCCAGCAGATATGTTCTTAGGGCCACTCGGCTCGTGCAGATATGCGAGCCGCTTCGTGGCCATTTGATGCCAACGATTGACAGCGCATGCCTCTGCTCTCTTCGCCCTCAATTGCCCTTTCACTTAGGATCCAAACCTCCACCTACTCCGCTGCCATCTGCTCCCCCACTCCGCACCGCTGCCTCCACCTTCCTCCCCCGATTCCTCCCTGACGCTATCTACTTGGTCTGTCCACACGCTGGCTTCGTCCCCCTGACCTTCGCTCATGTCGTCCCCGCCACCCTCCTGCTCCACTTCGCCCTTCGCCCGCGCTAGCCCTCTCTCCCTCCACCCGCTTCCATAGCCTGATCGCCGTCGCCACTGATCCGCCCCTCGGTCCTTCCCCCTCTCTCCACATTTCCTCCCCCACCGCTCCCTCCTGTTGCCTTCCTTGCTGCCATCATCATCCTCAAGTTGCCGCCTAGTCGAACCCTAGCTCAGCTTAGGTCGCGCCGCCATCGCAGCCTCCTAGACTGCCGACGCGCGGTTTGTGGAGGTGACGGGAGACGAAGGCATCCCTGTTTCATGTGCTCGGTTTCCTTCCTTCACACGCGCCGTCTTCCGCCCTCTGCACGTGATTTGGGGTGCCTCCTGTCGTGACTGAGGTTAGCTACATCGGCGCTGCCCAATTTTCTTCCCAGTTGTTTCCAACCCTTCTCGCTCTGTTTGCTCATCGTTTTGCCTCTTTCGTGCGCTCCCTCCTCCGCTGGGCCGCGATTTCCTACAGCATTGCCGTCACTCCAGTTGTTATTTCGGTGCATGCCCTCGGCTTCCGCTAATTTGTTGTGTGTTTTTACAAAGGTGCCATTCTCTGTATGCTCCTATAGAAATGATTGTGCGAAAAACGTTGTTGTTAGCTCCGAATAAGAATGTGAAAGTTCCTATGCTTTTTTTGGGTTGAGTCTCAACAAATTTACAATCCATATTTGAATAGACATAAAAAAAATCTATATTGGCGGAAATGCAATGAGCAAAGTTTGAATTATGCAATGGGCAAGTAATTAGCGGATAGCGTTATCTAATACACATGATGTGGAAACTAATGGATGACTCACATAATTCCAACCATGAAATTTTAGTGTGTTTTAATCATGTTTATTCTATTTAATCAACCAAATCTTTGAGCATTCTCTTAATTAGATCATGTTTAATGCCTTGGAGCAGATGGGTTTAAAACTTTAAATGCTTGTTAGTTCATGCATCATTGCAGTCTTGAGTTAAACTGGGAGTACATGAGGAATCAGTGATAGCTGCTTAGTAGTGTGTAGTTCTCATCGGTAAAACTGAAGCGCGTAGAAGATTTTCTTTCTTTTCATTCCCATGCAAGTCTCTAATGTATGTTTGCAGTTGGTATGAGGGCTCAGTTCTGTTTTTTTCCTGAGCTTACTAATAGATTCGAGGAAGCCAAAGCCAAAGGTATGGATAACTATGACCGTGAATTGGAAGAAACTATCGAAAGACTAATAGTTGAGTGTGAAAGGAAGATTCAAAGAGCCCTTAAGCGTTTGGAGGAGGAAGATGCTAAGGCAGCTATTGCTATTTCTGTCACTGAGGTTACACAGGTACCTTCTGTTAGTTACTCTTTCAGTCCCATTAGTTATGTTCGATTGTTTCATTATGCAGATAAACTAAATGGTGAAATATAATATGTACTTGCAAATACGACTAAAGAAGTAATAGAGTTTTGCAAACAAATTAAAGAGAAGATAAAGGAGATCGCCGCTTTTGGTAAACCTTATGCTATCCTTGTCCTTCTTTTCAAGTTCCATCATGGCCACATGACTACGAGATGTTCTGGTTTATGGACATAGATGTTCGTGCGAATGAGATGGCGACAATGGTCATTGTTGTGGGATGTGGGTACAACCCTTGCTCTACGACCGCCTACCTCCTTAATTTAGAGCAACCTCTATAATTTTGTTGGTAATTTCCTCTCTGATTTATGGCCACAAGTGTTAGTGAGAATGAGATGGCGGTAGTGGCCATTGCCTGATGCCGACAATTTTTTGTGTTGGCGTGTTCGGCTTGTGATGTTCACATGTCTTAAGAGCATGCCAACTTTACATTAGCCCACCCAGTGAGCTTAACCCCAAGTCATGGACATCATTTACCATCAACCCGGAGCTCACCGTTGTGGGGGATAATCTGCCGGGACATGGGCTTCAATTACCATCGCCCGGCATAAGCCCCGACAGACATGGATGTCAGTCATCGTCTACACTACCCAGGTAACTCCTACCATCTACATCATACGGGCTAAATGCCTAGACTTAGTAAATTAATCAGCCAGGTCCTTCCCATTTAGGACATGTGGTTGCACGATATTGTTCGGTTTGAATAGACACAAGCATCAGTCCTTAATCGACCAGGGCGAGACAGTCGAAACTCATGCCACTCGCCCCAGTCTAAAAAAATTCCTCCATTTTATTTTATTTCCCAATTATGGACATTACCTAATGTTATACATTTCTCAAACTATTTTAGCATAAAGGGTAATAATGACCCCCCCCCCCCCAAATGGGTGATTATGACCGAATAAACATGCCTAAACAATTCTACATTTTTATCTATTCCACAACATTGTAATATTATTATGGAAAGGCTATGCTACGGTGACAAAGGTGTATGGATAAAAATTATAAAAGGAATACATTATCAATTTTAGGTTTAACTAACAATCTACGATTTGAACTCATCATTTTATGTAAATAGCTAATATGTAATAATTTTGAAATTAAAAACATAATTTGGAAATGATAGGCACAGAATGTTCAAAAGAGACTTTCCTTCGTCGAAGTTGGAGGTTAACGTATCCGGTTGGTCCAAAGTGGCTTTGGCGGCGTTGGACTCTACATGCGCTAATCGAGACAAATAAATAACAGACAAACAAATAAAATCTAAAAATTATAAATTTGGTACCATTAGAGATATTATGAATTTAGGAACAAGAATCGATTGATTCAGAGTTCGTACAGAAGAGAACGAACTCCCGGAGGATTTGTCGGAATGGAAAATCCTGAAAATTGAGAGAAAGAGGAATATTCCTTTCCGTTTTAATATAACAAATTCACAGTGTATGACATATGGGGCCCAAGTGTTAGTGAGAGAGAGAGAGTAAAGTAGATAGTGAATGACATGTGGGGTCCATGTGTAAGAGAGAGAGAGAGAGAGAGAGATAAAGAATGAGAAGGAAACAACGAGGAAGAAATAGAGTAGGGCGCAGCACTGAAGGTGGTGGTGGCAACGGCGGCTTGGTCCGGTGACGGTGCGATTGAATGGAGAGGGGGAAAACATGGGAAATCTTCAGGAACATGTGATGACACACAAAGCATGGCTCAAGGCTCACCGGAGAACGAGATCGAGTGACGGGGGTGTTTCGGCCGGGAGGAAGAAAGCGACAAAATCTGGTGATGAACTTTAAGCAAATGTGAAAATTGATTGAGGGGAAACGATCAAGGAGCTCGGGAACACGATGTGTGACATGGTTGGGGATCCAAAAAATCTCACCGGAGGAACAGGAGCACGAAGCGAGGTGGCGGCTGACGCTCGGGAAGACGACAAATTTGACAACAATGGAGATCTGGTGGCTATGGGGTTTAGAGGGGGTGCGAAGGGGGTGAAGGAGGAGCTGAAGCTTCAATTTCTAGGCTTGGCTGGAGTTTGAACGGACGCGGACACGAGCGAAATCGCCAGACGTTAATGCTCGGTTTTTGGAAACGGCCGGAACGACAATGCATTGATGGATTACGGCAATGGCATCGCGTGATTGCGGCAGTGATGAAGCAGGCAACGCACGGCGCGGGTGAAACACATGCGGGCGGGTGGAAAGCGCGCGGGTGCACACGGCAGCATGAAAGTGGCGCAACGTATGGCGCATGCACGCACGCAAGGGCGTGGCTAGGAGCTCACGGCGGTGAGCGATGGGATCGACGCGGCCTTTCGCATTTACACGGCGTGGCCGGGACTCGGCTCGGGCAAGACAGAGCAAAGACAAGGAAAAAGAAAAGAAAGAAAGAAAGAAAGAAAGAACAAGAAATGGGCCGGAGAAATGGGCTTCGGCCCAGGAGAGAATTCGCGGAAAAAATTCAAATTACGAAATTTGAATTTGGATTTTGGAGACGAGATTTGAATTGAGATGATGGAATTTGGATTCGAATTTCGGATTTGGATTTTTAATAATTACAAAAACTCCAAATGAAATCCAACGCTTTGAATTAATTAATTTGAATTAAATTTTTTTAAAAGCCAAATTTTGGGATATTACATGAACATGGATATCGTCCCTACGCTATTGCTGCATAAGCTCTCTTTTGTTTTTGTTTTGGCAAGTCATGTGAGTACCTCTTAATCCCAATTGATGTGCTGTGCATACCGCATTCCACTTTTTATTCATGTTAAATATTTTTTTCTTGTATCTCACAAGTCGCAAAGATAATCACATTGTAACAAAGATATTTCTCTGTTGTATATATTTTGATATTTCTTGTAGAAGTATTCACCTTCTTTCACACGATTGACGTGTGATAGAGAACATTAATTAAGCAGTGCCATGCTTTTATTTTCATCATTTTCATTGAAAGTTGAATTAGAATTTAGTGTAAATTTCAGCTAGTGTTCATATTCAGCAGTTGGAACAATCAGTTATATGTCAAAATTGTATAACAAGAGCAATTGGTTATAGGTCAGAATTGCATAACAAAAATAGAGAAGCAAATGTTTAGTTACAAACACGTTGTAAACAACGGCACGACGTAGCACACACTTTCATCCAATATTCTAAAAGGCCGAAGAAAGAAAGAAAACCTGATGCTTAGCAGCATAAACAACGTCATAATGAGCTGATATATCAGACAAGGCAGTGGTTATGCCAACATTTTACCAATCAGGATACTTCCGTTTGTGGCGCCAAATGCATCCATTTAGAATTACGAGGAAGCAGAATAATACACAGCCAACATTAACCTGCACAGCATTGCTTGTCGTAGAGCTACCTATCCTACGGCGCTCTAACAAGAACAGGACGAATCACATACACACAGATCCTTCTTTCGGGACACAAAAGATACGTATAACAATTACCACAGCAGCAAGAGAAGTCACCATCCAAATGTTCAACAACTTAAAATACTTTAATATATTATTACGACACAGGGTACAATAGTCCTGAGAAAATCACCAAGCCTTCAGATCATAAAACCTATATGTGGATAGAATGGTAGAACAAGGATCGACTCATGGTAGAACTAATTTACGAGTTTCCAACACTGCGCTTTGCGACTTTCAAGACGATTTTGCAGCGACAAGCTCGTCGATGAGCGCAGCAGCATCTTCAACCGTCGCGATTGCCTGCGCACTTGACTCTTCCACGCTGATGTCGAACTCCTCCTCGAGACCCATCACGATCTCAACCTGCAAAGAATTCACAATGAGACTTTACAGCTTGAGAACAGAACTTTTAACTCTTTGCTCACACAAAAGAAAGTGACTGTATCAAATTACAAACGTATGAGTGTTTATCCTGTTTGGTCATTCCAAGCTTGGAACAACACCTCTCATAATTCATGTGTCGACTCAGAAGTTCCAACATTTTATCTGATATCAAGTCTTAACTCTTAAGGCCCTAAATGGATAAGAAACTACAGATCTCTGGAAACGCAGCCCTACATGTCAAAGAAAGAAGGCCCTCGATAATCAGTAAAGCCATGAAAGTGCCATCCCTACATAGTCATTCCACACCTCTAAAAATATAGGTACAGACTACAGACACCACAAGTGACCATAAAGTATGAAATTAGACATGCTACCTCAATTCCCCTCAAATGTTAATTTAAGACCCAAAACCTTTACAAAAATGCAACTCTTTCGAATCCTTAGCTATTTGGTAAGTTGTCTTAGTCGCTACTTGGTTCAAGACAACCTGCATATATGACATCGGTCAAAATATTGTGGGCAGAGTTACCGTGTCCAGTGAATCAGCCCCAAGATCAGAGAACTTAGTGGCACCACAAACTTCAGTGTTATCAGGAACAGCAAGCTGCTTCTTCACAATCTGACAAACCTTCTCCACTGTATCCTGTTTCGCCTGTGGGAGCATATATTTAACAAAGGTTACAAAACACTGTTAAAACTGTAGCTCACAAACATAAAATGCAAAAGGGGCTCATTTCCTTATTGGTGGACAGAATGACATCTATCTACAATGCTAACATCTACTCACTCCGTTCTTTTTAGATATCGTTTTAGAATATGTGTAGTCAACCTTTTAAAATTTTGACCTCTAATATACACAAAAGTATTTGGATTTATCATGTGAAAATGGTATTACTAGATTGCCAACAAAAATACTTTCATATCATTATATTTTTAATAATTTTTGCTAACTTATAACTATAAAAAGTAATAGTCAAAGGTGTGTATAGGAGACTGTGTCAATATCCAAAACGACAAGTGAAAAAGAACAGAGGTGGTATCAGCTTATCTTGCTAAGATGAATACCAGGCTATGTTGATAAGTAGTGATACAACACCAAGAGCAGAAATCAAGTAAGGTCAAAATTCTCTTAAACAAAGAGAAGCTTTGCTGACCCAGTCATTGCCGATTGCTGAAATACAAGACTTTGAACACAAGCATAAATAAAAGAGAAAAACAAACCCTACTAAAATGAGAAAAACAAGGGAAACAGGTAATTCTAATTGGCGCATAATTTTTTTACTGGGCTCAACGATGGGGTTTTGGGCCCCACCCTTAATTTTTCATTCATTCAAAACTAACAAAACTGCTAACACAAATTACTAGTTTAGTTGAAACCTAGAAACACAATTATTCACTGGCTTTAGCATAGTAAAGCAACACTTCAGATATATCATGCACGAAGAGAAAGGATGGAACTCACAGAACAGCAAACAGCAAATCTCATCGGCACTGGCTGCAGGCGGAGAAATGCATTACCCTTCCTTTCACCGGAGAAAGAGAGTGAGTTCGTGTTGATTGCCTGCAATTCAAGGAGCAAACTTACGTAAACTAAGGACTAACACACTGAATTCAATTCATTTAGTACATCCCACATATATGCCAAACAGTATAGCTTGAATTGGTCTCAGTATGGTGATGGGATGAAGAATATTGCCGGAGAATATATTGGCTTGAACTAATTACATAGCTCTCTAAAATGGGCTTTTAAACAAACAAGAGAGAAGTCAATTTCTGAAATGATGTTTACAAGATGTTTTGGTACAAATTCCCTATGAAACCTCGGAATTAGAATTCTACGACCACCGTATGACTAAAATCCAGGTCACTAACCCATTAGAGAGAGAAAATAAAGTGTCTTTTGTAGCAAGGGAAGACAAGATACACAAAGGCATTTTAGGTGGCATTATATAAAAGGACCAGCTTTTTGGAGCACAGAAAGTAACAACCTGGTACTAGCATCCAGCATTCCAACACAATCCCCACCTGACACACACACACACACACACACACACACACACACACACACACACACACACACCATGTTACTGATTCCACTAGAAAATTCAGCACCAGGATGCAATTTAGTTGTACCATTGGGACCATACAACAAGCTTTGATAGAGCTTGTGGCGATCTAAGCCTCTCTCTAACACTTTAGAGCAAAGTAAACTTTCTACACGCATATACTGGACAGATCAAGCCGAACTTGCTCATCTGCGTGCAAACATCTAAGTAGTACAGCATAATTACCATCACGAACTGTCCAAATCCACTTTGGAAATGGCTCGGTAAAGCCACAGTTAGCGCACAAAAAGGGGCAGCTTTGCCGATCGAAAAGAATACGGGGTAGGTGGCTAAGCCACAGATCGCGCGCAGATCGAACTGCGAAACAGACCCCAACTAGGCAGATCGATCCAACAAAAGCTAAGTTGGTGGATCTGACGATGTGAAGCGCGTGTGTGCGTGTATACCTTGACGGGCCTGGCGAAGGAGAGGGCGGATCCGGCGAAGGAAGCCATGAGCGGGCGGAATGGGCACGCAAGCGAGGGGGAGGCGGCGAGCACGAAGAGCGTGAGTTGGCTGGCCGGTGGGTTGGAGTTGGGGCGCAGTGACCTGGCCCTATTTGTATGGGGAGGGCGGCGGCGACGCCGTGGGCATCGGGAGTATCGACGGACGCGGCGGGGTCCATCCGTCCCCCCTCGCTCGCTCCGCTCCCGGTCCCACCACGCAGAAGCCGGCCCCACCTTGCACCAGCCCAAGAGGGAGGCCCAGTGCGTCCAATCTTGAACCAACACAAACCGATGGGCTCGATCCCAAATATTCCGGCCCAATAAGCCCAACCTAACAGATACAGACAGGTCTCATCTCCCAGCACGCTACACGTCCTCTCATCTCTGGCCTGTTGCGACTCTTGAGAAAAATCTCTCAACAAAGCAAACTAGCAAAGGATTCTTAATTTCTTACGCTATCGCGGGCCCATCAAGTGTTGATGAAAGCAGAAAGGAAAAACAAACGACCGGCCAGAAGAGTCGATCATAGCTGCTGCTGCGGCTTACATTGTCGGACATACTATTTCCGTGATGCATTTCAGGCATACATTCAGGCAGGCCAAGCATGAATGCTGCTGCAGCTAATTAATCCTTGGGTGCTCCATTGTTCCCTTCAACTAGTTGCGATTCTGGTAACGCGAGAGCCTTTGTATGTTCTTACGCAAGAGAGTAATGCGTCTCATGATTATGACACGTTGCTTGATGTCTTCACTCTTCCGTCACACGCTCTGTCGGAAGCTGCCTCAGATATTGTCGTCCAGTCGGTAAAATACAAAAAAAAAAAACCATCAAGTTTTAATTTCCTGATGGTTACCAATCAGGCAAAACCTCTCATCTCTAGCTAAAAATGAAAATTAAATTTGGTTGACAACTACCTGCCAGGAAAATTAAATCTGACGGTATTACCCGTCACGCAAAAATTGATTTTCCTGATGGGTCAAACCGTCAGTAAAATACATTTCATTCACTGTTCTATCACCGTCAAGAAAATTAAAGCTGGCGGTTTGTACTCGCCAGTAAACTGTATTTTATTGATTGTTCTACTACCATCAATACAATTATACCTGACGGTGTTTACCTGTCAGTAAAATGTATTTCATTGACTGTTATGTTACCGTCAAGAAAATATAGCCTGACGGTTTGACCCGTCAGCAAAATCTATTTCCATGACTTGCCACCAGGAAAGTAAGCCTCACGCTTTTAGCCCGTCAGAAAAATTCATGCATGTTACAGCAGAGTTTTTGCAGCAGACATTAAATTTGTAGCAATTAACTTGCGAGATAAGCATTGATATCCGAATCTTATATATCCATGCATCATATAATCAATTCACAACACCATCCTTGCATCAATCAAGAAACATATAATCAATGAACAAACATATAAAAAGTTTAGCTTTCATAGACAGTCCCTAGTCAATACATCATTCATGTTCACTAGCACAAGCATATCAATTCATAAACTTCACCTCCAGATTGGTTCATCCATCCAAAAGACATCTAAAGTCAAGTACCACATACAAAAGTCATAGAAGTCTTCATTTCCATTACATTCAAGTTTAGCTAGTCAAAAGAATTGCAAGAGATCACTGAAAGTCACAGAATGTGTAACACCCTGATTTTCTAAGCCTTTTTTTTGTTTTCAAAATAAAATGGAACCATTTGGTTTTGTTGAGATCCTAAAACTTACTTGAGATTTTCGGAATTTGAGTGCTTTAAAATAACTAAGTCAAACTTCAATTAAACAAAGTTGGTCTTCTCGGTGTGGTTCGGGTTCTGGAGTTGTCCCTCCTCTTTGTGTCCAGACCTCCCTCTGTGTTTGGACCTGCCCTTGTGGCTAGACCTCCTCCGTGTCTAGACCTCCTTTGTCGTTTGGACCTCTCCTTGAGTCCAGACCTCCCTTTGGTTTTGACCTCCCCTTGGGTCACGACCACTCCCAAGGTGCTCCAAACTCGGGTTTGTGTTTCAAACATCCTTGATCTCTGAAAAATTCAAAGTTTGAGTTGAATTCCTCCATTTAGGACCTCCCTTGATTTCATCTTGACCGTCAAGACCTCCCTTGATTTCACCTTGTTCGCAGGACCTCTTAGTCCTTTGGACCTCCTCGTCCTTTGGATCTCTTAGTCCTCAGGACCTCTTAGCCCTTTAGACCTCCTCAGAGACCTCCCTTGACCTCTTAAGACCTCCTTGTCCAGCGGACCTCCTCTGTGGTCTTTTTGCAAAGACCACCCGTCTTGGTCTTTTTGCAAAGATCACCTTTGCGGTCAAGACCACCCCTGTGGGTCACGACCTCCCTCTTTGATCACGACCTCCCCTCTAGTCGCGATCACCCCTTTGACTGGACTGTTTCCCGAGTTTGACTGGCTCCACTCGTCAATCCTGCTCATCTTTATCTTTCTCCGCCACATAAGCCTGTTGTGCATTTAATGCCGGTTGTGTCGCATTAAATGCGATCACTTACGTGGTCACTTACATGGCACCTTATTTTCTCTCCTTGTCTCCTCCCTTCAAAGCATACTTTGTTCTATTCCTTTTTCACCAGATCGGTCGTACCCTGTCTTGTCCATCACCTATCTTTGACCTTCTATTACACTCACCTATGACACATGTGCTTCCGTGTCTTCCAGTGTTTTCTCCGCCTTCCTTGGCTATGAATAGCTTGAGTAACCCTCTTTCATCACCTTTTTCACACTTGTCTCTTTTTGCTCTTGCTCAGTTGCACTGTGTTGAAGCTTTGTCATCAAGAACTCCGCCGGAGCCTCCTTCGTCGCCTTCTCGCCATCGGAGGTCCCACTGGAGCGTTTGTGCCAGCCTCAACCGCCACCGCCGTCCATCGACCTCCCCTCCTTCCACCATCGCTTTCTCGGCCTTGGTAAGTTTCTTTGTACCATGTTCTCTCCCTTGTTCAAACAACTATGATGAGTGGTCGTATCCTCCTCAGGACCTCCTCTCCTGAATCTCCTCAGGACCTTTCGTGTGGTCTTTTTGCAAAGACCACCTTCCTGGGTTTTTTGCAAAGACCACCTCTTTGGTTCTTTTGCAAAGACCACCCTTTCGGTCTTTGCTGACCTTTTTTTGCAAAGACCACCCTCTTAGTCTTTGCTGGTCTTTTGTAAAGACCAACCTCTTCGATCATTTCGCAAAGACCACCCTCTCCGCTGGACCTCCTCCCCAGCGAGTCGAGCCTCCTTTTAAGAGTTTGTTTCTAGGGCAGCGTTTTTCCCGTTGGTTTGAGTTTTGAGTTTCTTTCGGAGCTCTCTTGGTTCCTTATTTGGTCTTTGTTTGAGTTTGTCTTTTTCTCTCGTGTAGATTGCGATGACACCGAGGAGCCCGAGTTCGTTGAAGAGGAAGATCCTCGGGCCTTTGAGCAAGGCAAGTCATACCCTTGATCATGTTGAGCCCAATAATTCAAGTTAATTAAGTTCGGTTTCAATTAAATATTGCATGCATATTTCAATTCAAGTAATTTAATCCCTGTTTTAAAACTCTTTAGTTATCCTTGTTACCTTTGTACAACAAGACTTGTCATTGATTTATTCACCCTTGACACCATAAATGGAAATCTAGTTGATACAATAGTATGAGCTAAAAGTGTTGCGAAATTTTATGCTTAGCCGTGCTTAGACCAAAGTTTTGGTTTTGGGGGATCTTTCTGCCAAAGACCAATGTTGTCAAATGGTTTTCACCATGACACTGGGTTGTCATGGAGGTTTGCAAATGTTTTGGAAAAGAAAAGAAAAAGGAAAATTGGTTTGGACTTGGGCGAAATGGTTGGTTAGATGGTGCATGTTCATGCACGGGCTCAAGCCGGGTAGGGTTGAGGCCTAGGGTTTTGTGGCAGTCGCCCAGGTCAGTTAAGGACCGGTCTTCGAGCGATAACTTACTATGCCTCACCGTACAACCACATGTCCTGAGAATGGGGAGGGGACCTGGCTAACTAATTTGCAAAGTTCCACCGTGGTTGTTCCATTTGGATGTGTGGGTGGTCTTTTATAACCTGTGTTTCCTACTAGCGCAAGAGGGGGCCTGAACCCTGCGGATGGTTAGTCCAAAGGGGGTGAAACCTTAGCGAGGAGGGATTACGGTGGAATGATGCATTGTAACAGTCTTGTCACGTGCTCTAGACCTCTCACCTATGGAAGTGAGTGGTGGTATCGACGGATGCCAAACAAACTAGAGAAGTCGTGTCATGTGAGCAAAGTGTACAACCTCTGCAGAGTGTAAAACTATTGAATAGTCAGGTTCACGGTCATGGACATGCTAGCAAGCCTCTCCAAGTTAGATGTTGGTTTTGTTTTCAAAAGGATTTGTTAAACTGGTTTTGGATGTCTATCCAATTGGGTTTCGGGCGGGGAGCCTTGTGATAGGAGGGTATCCTTCACCACTTGTTGATGAATGTTATCCAACTATAAAACTGAATTTTGGAAAATGAATTTTAGTTATGGTGTAATTGCCTTGGAACTTAGTATGAGTATTTACAAGAAACTTGGCTTTGTGCAAATCAACCCTATAAGACCTCCTTTGAAATATCCATGCATGCATTACACTTTGTTACCTCACGGGTGTGACTTGCGAGCACGGTTATTGTGCACTTGATGTGATCCTTGAGCAGGTGAAGATGTCTATAGCGAGGAAGAGGACCAGATTGACTAGGTTATGCCCTCCAGCCAATTACCTGTGGCGTGTTGGATGGACTGCCGCTCTTTTGTTCCATTGTATTTTATGTTCGGCTCCTAAGCCGCTTTTGTAAGCAATTCTGTTGATATTTTGATAATAAGGTTCGCATTGTTGGATGTCACCACTTTTGCTACTGTGTGGGCTAGCAGTTGATCTTGGGACTAGCTCAATTGCACAGAGGTCTTGGGGTGATCCCTAGTCTCACGACCTCCTTCGGGATTGGTGAAGGACCTCCGGGTGGTCTTGTTGGGCCTCTCGGGTGGTCTTGATGGACCTCCGGGTGGTCCTGTGGGACCTCTCGGGTGGTCTTGAGGGATCTCCGGGTGGTCTTGACCTCTCGAGTGGTCTTAAAGGACCTTCTGGGTGGTCCTGGAAGTCCCAGTCGTGACAGAATGGCAGCATGGTTGTTATCGCTATCAATGTCGCCACTGTAGTTGTCCTTATCGTTTACATTAGCGTTACCATCGACGGTACTGTCATCTGGTTGTGAGCCCACATGGGAGGATCTAGTCCTAGTCCCTTGCTGCAAGGTGAAAACATTATGTCAACATGAGTTGAAGAAACCATGATGGCTTGTAATGTTGTTTCACTTATCACGGTCCTATATTAAATACCCATCCCATAATATCATGTCTTATTGTACTAAAATGTGCGCCCCACCCCTGGATCTTCTAATACAAAATATGCACCCTTGGATCTACTATGTTAACAAATCATGGCAACTACTCAATAACATTTAAGCTTAAAATAGTTAGCTTAAGAACATGTGACGCTTGGTATATACTCAAGATTAGTTTAGCCTCGCAAACAACGCACAAGTATGGGTGTACTAACTAGCAGAAAAGTCATTTGCCACCTTACCATCAACTATAATTAAATGAGATTCAGGTTATGCCCATGTTTAGAACATTTAACATGAGTCCACTCGCTCACTGCTGCGCTGCTTGTTGACAGTCTGACACACCAAAAAATATTAGTTGTCTAGTACAAATGGTCCTCCATATGACAAAGGTGATAGATGGGAAGTACCACTTGAAGTTGAACTATGCAACAAGGCAAAATAATAGTTCGTAGGGAATTTTGTTTGTACACAAAGCAATAATTCACTCAAACAGTGAAAAGACAAAGGCGGGGCGGATTTGGGGTGTCAGGATGGCGGGCCAGAGCTGGGGCGTCGGGGGGGCGGGGCGGAGCTAGGGAGGCGGGGTGTAACATCCTAATTTTCAGGCCTTTTTAAAAATTTTAAAATAAAAATAACTATTTGAATTTTTCCTAATTTGTAAAGCTTAAATTGAAATTCCAAAGTGAAAAATATTTAAATGATTAAATCAAACTGTAATTAAATTATAAAATGACTTTAATGGATTTTCTGGCTTTTCTTGGATTTTATTCAAGTCGGTGCTGTTTCTTGCAACCCGGTCTGTTTTATTTCTTCTCGGTCTTCCTAAAAATTATTTTATTTGTTGTAAAATTTAATTTAAATTGGTGGTCTATTTTGAAGCTTTAAAAATAAAAATAATCGTTTGGATTTTATCGGTTTAATTTAAGGCTTAAAATTGAATTTCTGAAGGAAAAATATTTTAATTGGCTAAAATAAACTTAAAAAAATACAAAACTATTTTATTTGATCTATTCAAGTTCCAAAGTGTTTTATAAAATTTTATTGAAATTTTTGAATTTATTTATTTTCCGAATTTTTTTTCTTACTCCCCTTTTTTCCTCTCTCTTCCCTTTTCTCCTGTACTTCTCCCGTGGCTTTTCTTTTGTTTCTCTGTCCTCCTATGCACGTCGTGCAACCCATGCCGACCATGCTTGCCTCCTACATCACCTGCCCAAGCCCATGCCCTGGTGCCACCCTCTCCCAACCCCATCCCTCCTTCATGCCTATCACCTCACCTCCTCCATCCCTCTCCCATTCCCTGCCGCCTCTCAAAGCCCCAGCTCCATGCCGCCCCTCACCTACCCTCTGGCCGGCCATGCTGCAGCAGTAGCTCCCCATGCCGCCGACCTGCCGCTATGGCTCCCCTCTTCCCCTTGCTCCCTGTGCTCCCATTTCTCCTCTAAAACAGCAAGCAGCAACTCCTCTTGCGCTGCAGCACCTCCCTCCCTTCTTTAAAAACCGAGCAACAGCGAGCTCCCTCCTCTAGCTCCTGCCCTTGCTGACCTGCAGCACCTCCCTTCTCCCCTCTTTGCTTCTCCAAAACAGCTGCAAGCTCTTCCTTTCTTCCCCCATGCCGAACTCCCTCCCGTGCTCCTCCTTGCTCCCACTTCACCCCGTGCTGCCCTCTCCTCCAGTGCCAACCAACAGCCAGCTCCCCTCTCCTCCCCTTTCTCTCTTCTAAACCGAAGCCCCAAAGTAGCAAAGACAAAGAAATTTCAAAGATGCACGTTCTAGTCTTTGCACGCACAACACCACTACTAGCCAACTCCATGCACTTCTACATGCAAACTCATGCACGTACTACATCCTCATGCGCATACTCATGCACGTACTCATGATGCAAACTTCACCACCTCCGTTCTCCCTCCTCGGTCACTCATTTTCCGAGCCGACCACGTCACGGCGTGCCCCATGGCTTCCTCTTCCTATCCCTGGAATTCGCCCCTCTCTTTCGCCACAAGCAAAAAATTTCCGCCAACCACCTTCTGTCATCGTTTGTCGTAGTTTCTGGTACCATCTTTGATCCCCCGATGACATCGTCCACGCTGTTGGTTTCGCCTCACAACGTTTTACGCGGTGCTCCCTTCCTTTCCCCCAAAGTACCCTCGGCTCACTGACGCCACTATTCCCCCGTACACTGTTTTGCACACCGCCACCGCACCGGACCTTTGCCGGCGACGTGACCCCACCATTGGTTCTGTCTTACTCCCAGGATTCTATTTTGCTAGTTCACCGGCCGCCCCTCCATCTCCCTCGCTTGCGCCATCATTTTTACCAAAGCCGGCACTATTCATGTCCGATTGATTTTCTATATTTGATATGAAGGCAAACTTCTGGATATTCGTTCTTCTTCATACGAAATCCAATTCCATCGATTCTTAGTTCTAAATTCATCTAAATTCAGCCCCTCTCTTTCGCTTATAATTTTGTAATTTTTGGATTTTATCTGGATTTGTTGTATTTATTTAGCTCTTTTCGCGCGTGTAGATTTTGGCGTTCCTGAAGAATTCTTGGAACCGTCTGCCGAAGCATCTCAAGCCTTCAACGGAGGTAAGTCGTAGACCTTTGATCATGTCGTACCCATTTTATAAAACTATATTGTTTTATATCAACATGCATTGCTAAGTTTATAATAAATACTTTCGGAAATAGTTAAATGCCTAATTGTTATTATGCCTCCTTGGATAATTGCTATTGACATGTACCCTTGAATGACATAAATCCTTAGACACCATAGGATGGTTAACTATTAGTTGGACATTATTGTACTACCAACTTAGGTTGTATTATGCTTAGCCATGCTTAGTCACGATAGGACTCATGATCACATACTAAAAAAATGATTGAATTTGACTAAATGAAATATGGAATTGTGGCGCAGCCACTATTATTAAAATTTGTTGTGCCATAGTAAGGATTGCCATTTGGTCGGGTTGAACAGAAAATGATTTTATACTCAGGCGAATGATCGTGCAGTAAAGGGGGAGAATTTTGGGATGTGGTTGCCTCGTCTGAGTAGTCACTAAGGACTTAACTTCGTAAGCCATTGATCTAGGCCATACCGTGCAACCACAAGTCCATTTATGGGGTGGACCTAGCCGACTAATTAGCAATGTTTTGGTTCGGTTCTGTCAAGGGTTGATAAGCGGCGCAAGAGGGGGCCCAAAATGGCGAAACCTCAGTGGGCAGAACTAAGTTAAAATAGAACTTTGTAAAAGCCTTGTCACGTGCTCTAGACTTCTTGCCTAAAGTAGTAAGCGGTGGCATAGATATATGCCGAACAAACTAGAGAATTTGTGTCTGATGGGTCACGTTGTACAACCTTTGCAGAGTGTAAAACTATTCGAATAGCTGTGTCCCCGGTTATGGACAACGCCTGGTGATTTCACACAGGGGGTAGACTTTATAAAAATGTTGGAAAGGTTTGGATGGATCTAAATAGTTGGTTTTGGTTCAATGGTTGGGAAGTGAACGGTGTTCACTAGCTGCTTTAAAGAAACTCAATTACTTATGTATTAATATTTTAAATTGTGCTTTCATTCTACTTACTGTATTTACTATCAATACTGGTTTATGCAAAATAGCCATAAAGCTATCCTTATCAAGCCTTGCATGAACACTACTTGCATATATTTCCCTACGATTTGCTGAGTACATTTAAAGTACTCATGGCTTTATGCCCTCTGGTTGATCAGTCCTTGAAGAGGACCTAGGGAGCTCCGAGCTCTATGAAGAGTTCTTCGAAGACCATACGAGGTAGGAGACGTCCTCCACTCGATTGCCTGTGGGCATGTCGGATGGCTTCCACCAGATGTTTTGTTCTCCGTTGCAAGTTACCTTTTGATGTTAAGCCCTGCGTGGCACTCTTTTTAAGACTTGACCATAAGGTCCTTTGCTACTAAATAACATTAATTTGTCTGCTTCATCTATAGTTTGTTGTATGGATATGATTACATTAATGTTGCAACTGTGTGAGCTAGCTACTGATCTGGGACTAGTTCAGAATACACAGAGGGTCTCGAGGTTGCATATTCAGGGTCCCGACAATAAAAGAGCTTGAGTGCAACAGAAGCTTATCAGAACAGTTGACACTTTAGTATTTAATTTGGGCATTGGATGGTAGAAACTGGCACATTGCACTGGTATCATTGCTTCGCAAATGATTATATTTTACAATTTCAAGAGACAGAAACCCCCTTTAGATGAGTAAGGCTGGAGAGATCTGTTCGTACACACAATAATAGTGTGATGATTCCCGTAAAAAAATAGTGTCGTGTTTTTTTATTTTAAAAATAACAGTGTGATGTTTAGAACCTCAATGGGATTGTGCCAGTTCACAGAGACTAGAGAAATATATACATCATTTTTCTTCTGCGCCTTCAAGAATATATTCTTTGATGATGTCTAACCTTCAAGAATACAAATTCAAGTATACAAAGCTGGAAACATTTCAGAAAAGCGAAGCTCATCTAAAGTTGTAAACTACTGAAGGAAATAGATTCTAAAACGAATTACCACAAAACCAGTAAGTGTAACAGAAGCTGAGAAACACTAACTCTAAAATTCCACCCACGGGCCAATTACAATCATACAAATCATACAATCCCTTGAGTCCTTGACTGGAAGAAAACCATCACATTTGAAAGAACATGAATCTTATCATAGAGACAATGGATCCATATTAATCTGTCTGCACAAACTGCCCGCATGAACCGATAAGGGCAATCAATTTTGTTTCCCCATGAACTCAGCAATGACAACAACCAAATACCCATCAATCCATCACCAGTTCAATGGCCCATACTTGCCTTGCCCACAAACCGAAACACTAACCTCACTACCTCAGTCCTCACATCGAAACACTACCTGACGAGTGACGACAACGTGCAAGCAGGGGAGCCACGGTAGCCTCAGGCTGGGAGCAGGTTGGAAGCGACGGCGACGGAGGTGGCTGCGGAGGGAGGGGGTCTCCGGGTTTGCACCTAGGCAACGGCTGCAAGGGAGGGGAAGGGAGGCGACGATGACGGCGACGGAGGTGGCTGTGGAGGGAGGGGAAGGGAGGCGGAGGCGAGGGAGGGGAAGGGAGGAGGCAGCGGCGGTGAGGGGAAGGGAGGCGGCGGCGAGGGAGGGGAAGGGAGGAGGCGGCGGCGGTGAGGGTTAGGGTTAGGTGGGCGCGGGAGGGAGGAGTGGAGGACTGCACTAGTACGGTCTGTGCGGGAGCGCCGAGCAGGATGAAATGAATGGATGGATGTGGTGTTGTCGTCGCGTAGTCGTGTTGACGCTCGGACACTCGGATAGTCACCCAGATAGTTACCCGGATAGATCCGAATTAATTCTCGGATAATTTCGAATTCACCGGATATCTGTTTACCGAATCCGTATCTGATAGAAAAAATTTGAATTAAAAAAAATCGGATATCCAGGAAAAAGCTCCGAATTTTGCCCACATTTATTCGGTTGGTCAGTCGGTCGAGAATTATCCGCTCCGTTTGCACCTGTAGTCCAACATTCCATTTTGCCTATCCCCCAAGCCAAGCCTCACCACCACTATCCTTCAGCATGGGTTGCAGCTTGTGAAGGAGAAACAAGGGTAGAATGACATGTGGGACCAGCCTTAGAAAAAAAAAGAAGAGTGAGGGTAGAAGAGTCATTTCGTACCCTTGGGACGGAAAACGTGACGGCAATGGCATTTTCCTGAGTTTTTCGTGTTTGCAATGGTATTTTCTAGTCGACCTCGTTCGCGATGGTATTTTCCAGTCGACCTCGTTCACGATGGTATTTTGCAACTCCCAAACGATTACGATGGCACTGAACAAATTTACCCTTTAGATTATACACATGAAAATGATATGTGTATATTTGTCTCGTAAATATACTTCATAGTATTATAGTTTTATTAGGTTTTATAAATATATCATAATAGAAATAAGTGGGCAAAGTTGCATTTTAGAAATGCTTGGTTTTTCAAACTTTCTTGCAAGTCATTTTTTAGTGATCATGCAAGTCAAGTTGATTCTTGCTTTTTGGGCTATGGGCCTATTCGGTTTCGGGCAGATTTGTTCTTTATTTTTAAGTCGTCCAGGCCTACTGCACAAAAGAAAAGCCCAAAGTCTTGACCTAACGCACTTGGATCGAATAAAATAGCCCACAAGAAGAAAAAGAAAAGCCCAGAGCAGTCGGCACGAGCAAATTAGCAGGCCACAAAAATACGAATGGGCTCCACCACAAAATAAAAAAAATCCCGAACAAATTAGCAGCCCACAAGACCCGACCTGTTAACACAAATCATTTTCGAGCGCAAGGTGAAGTGAGAAAACAACGCGCTGTTTTTTTGGACGGTCACGTATGCTAATCAGATGGCTAAAATTTTGAGTACTCCTAACAAATTAGTACCTGATTCACACTTAGGGCCTGTTTGGTACAACTCCTACTTCTAACTTCTCGTTCGGATCTCGTGGAGTTGCACCAAACACCCAGCTTCCCAAAACGACCTGATTCTGCTTCTCGCGAGAAGTTGTCTCGAAAATGAACTAGCAAAGATAAGCGACCTTCCTGTGGATTCTCGTGAAAAACCAGCCTACAAAAACAAAATACCCCTTGAAATTGAACATAATTACCTGCAAAATACCACTAACCTAACCCCCTCCCCCCTTCCCACTCGGAGCCCCCCAAGCGTAGCCCCTGCACCGGCCTCCTCCCCGAGCCCTCTCCATCAGCACCCGTCTCCCCCTCCCCGAGCCCCTCCCCATCAGCGTCTGTCTCAGCAGAGTTGGCGACCGTGCACGCCATGGATGAGGAGGAGGAGATCCTCCGCACCGTGGAGTGCGACAACAGCGAGTCGAAGGTGTTCTTGGACCCGTGGAATGGCCGGATGCGGGAGATGTGCGTGTTGCTGAAGTAGGTGCGGGAGCGGGGGTCCCGGGGCGCGTACCTCAAGGTCTCAGAGAAGTAGAAGATGTATCGGCTGCAACAGGAGGACCCCGAGACGTACACCGTGGAGCGGCTCGCCAAGGACTTCCGCGTCATGCGGCAGCGCATGCACACCATCCTATGGCTCAAGGGGATGGAGGAGGAAGAAGAGAGGAAGCGGGGCAAGCCGCTCGACGACTCCGTCGAGATCCTGCTCGACAGCTGCCTAGAGTACGTGAAGAGTCCGTTTGCTTCCTTAAGTTTTGTATTGACATAATTAGATATGGCTCTCATAGGTTGGATCAGTGTTAGGTTCATGAACAATTGGAAGAGTTAAAAAATCGAGGGTTCTAAATGGAACACTTGTAGGAAAGAGAAGAATGTTAGAAACATACAAAGATGAACTCATGTTGGTAAAAACATGGCAACAATATATAGAAAGAAGCCTAGTTCATCCATTACAACTTCAGTAAGGCACTTGAGTTGTTGCTTCAGGCAAGTTCTTCCTGAATGGACCGGACCCATTCAGTAATCTGTATTGTAACATTCGATTAGTAGCACTTTGGCAAGGCTTAGGTTGGAACTATGTGATCTAGTAAACCCAACTGTGGTCGGTTTCTAAATGGAAGTCTGAGTTTGAAGCTCAGATCTTGAATTTTGTGATTAGATATATTCTCGATGGAATGAAATGAGGTGAGGAATTCTTGTTGAGGTGATGAGGATGCATTAAGTTAGGTGTTTGTGTTGCAAATCTACTAATAGAGTTATTCCAGCATTAAGTTTTGGAAACTTTGGGTTGATGGCTTAATGATATATGTAAGGAAAACAGTCATTAGTGTCAAATCCTTGATGAGTTCAACATTACATGTAGAGGCCATTGTGGAATCAGATAAATGATAGGAAATTGATGTTATATTCTTGGTGAAGAGTACCATTTCAATTTGCACGTGATTGTCCTCTCCCTACTCCCTCCGTCTCTATCTGATTTGTGAAAAATCTAATGTTCTGATTTCTTGTTATAGATAATTTTATTGATGTTCAGATCATTGAAAGTGTGTATGAAATCTGCACTGAGTATATGTCAATTTCTATATGTCGTTGTAATCATTCATGTTCATGTATAAAACAATTTCTCTACGCTCATGTAATTCTGAATCTCCTATCCATCAATTTGTGTAGCAATTTTAGATCTGAGTTGTGATACTTGCTTCTTGTAAAATTTATTCCTTCTTCCAGAGAAGGCATTGTATGAGACGTTGAGGTGCATCAGGCCGGCGAGGTTCTGAACGTGAAACTGAAGAGAAGAATCAAGATGGCTATGGTTCTTGAGGCTGCAGCGGTTCTAGCTTTCATGCTAGTTTGATGTAGTAGTAGTGATGTATATATTGGTAGTAACTTCAATTTTGTTTGGTTCATTTTAACATTAGTGATGTATATATTGGTAATTACTCTTATTGAACCAGTCAGAAGTGATATTAATTATCGAGATATAAGTTTTTATGCAGCTAGAAATGAGATGGTAGTAACATTGATCCCATGTTCTTGATGCTGGCTTGATGGTTGTAACATTGACATTATTCTAGAGCTGCCTTGCTACAGGGTACCGTTGTTGCATTGTGAATTATTGTGCGTAACATACTCGTGTAATGGAAGCTCATCAGAAAATTCATGATTCATATACTCATCCTCGGTTTGTATCTCATGTAATGAAGCAATTACAAATTGAGCAACTCATGGACCAGGAAGTTTGATCCATATCAAGTCAGATATTGCTCCTTTTGTGTAATTTATCTAGTTGTGTATTTTATCTAGTCGCTGTTGAGGATGTGTTTTATGTTCCAATGCTTATGTTTTTTGTTTATGCACTTTCATAATAGATTGAAAATATTTGGCCAACGGATAGCCAAGTTCACATTCATGATGAATGATAATATGGATATTTGCTGAGTTTATGTCCAAATTGGTAAAGACTTTTGGCCAAAAATATTTTTTAAAAAATAAATAATATCTAAAATAACAACGTACAAAGGAATCACATAAATAAGCTAGTAATATGTACAAAACAATATACATGTGCTAAAACCATAGGTAGTATAGACATTTTGAATGCAATCGTCTCATTCTTGAATCTAGAGCCAACCTTCTATCAACACTTTCATCTGACAGCTCCAGATTCTCAGAGAAGTGGATTCTTAGATAATCAGAAATAGAAACTGAAAAATCATAATCCAAAGCTCTACCAAACACGCCCTAGACATCTCCAAAATTTTCGAGTTCCGTCCCTGCAACCGATCTCCTCTGCTTGATCCTAATTATCCTGGTCAGTTTCAAGCAACACAAACGCGCGCGCGAGGAGTGCCAAGTGGCCGTCACATCACGTCACAAGGTACACGACCAAGATGCACTCCGTCAAGCCGGGCGAGCTGCCGGCCTTGGAGAGGACGGGCCATGGCAATGCGATCGAAGAGACGGATGAACGGATCGGAGGAGGGGACACCGGCCGGCGAGATTTCTGCGGCAGTACACGCACGCGCATGTGCGCGGCGCAGGTAGGAGGAGCCGAGGTGGGCATGTGGTTGATAGCGCGCGCCATGGATGGCGTCTGCTTGTTTTTGGTTTCCCTTGTTTTACCAAAAACAGAATCAGCATGTACCACAGTACAGAAATTGAGGAAAATAAAGTCGAGTCACATACTGGAGTACATGTATGCATGGCAATTGGCATAATCTTGTACTGAAACCCTAAGCTAGTGTTCTCGATACCGAACTGAATGAGAGGGCATCTCTAATGTAACAGGGGCTAAATCTTGTACTACGGTCTGCCCCATAGTACACGTTTGATCCCCTCCGCCCTCCCCCCGGCAGTTGACACCCCTGTGTGCCTCTGATTCCGTTTGATTCCTGATAAGGCTCACTACTTTCTCTGGAAAGTTAAACTGCCTTTGAAAATAAAAATATTTCTCTGGTTAATCTTACATGATGCCATTCTAACTAAAGACAATTTGTAGAGGAGAATTGGGAAAGCAGATCCTAAATGTTGTTTCTGTAATGAGTTAGAGAACATTAACCACTTATTTTTTGAGTGTGTATCTGCTAAATATGTTTGGGGCATAGTTGGTAACATGGGTCGACCGGGTCGAGGAACGAGCCGCGGGACATGGTACGCCACTTTTTCCTCCGAATTACATAGGAATGATATACCACGTCCCATGATGAATCGTACCCGGATCGACGAATCTGGTACGTGGTACGCGGGGGTTGTGATGAATCTGGTGACTATGGTGCAGACCGTAGACCAGTAAGTTTCAATCAATACTTCTCGTGGGTGCAGAAATCAATAGTTGGTAACGCTATGTGATGGGCCCTTTTTTTTTTGAAAAACAGGCATGAGAGCTGCCTATTAAATTAATATAGCGGAAAACAGAGTACAAAGACCCGAAGGTCCGATATTTTTATAGCTTAATTACACGGCATTATGCTCTCCAAGCAAATCGCCCCCTGCTAGGGTCCAGGCTTTTCCTTCTTCCCTTATCTTTGCGAGCAACTCCGAAGTGGAGGCGAACCTTCTGTTGAAAATTCTAGTGTTGCACTTCTTCCAGATCTCCTATGTGCGTGACCACCGTAGCCATCGCTCTTGATGGCAGTTTGCCTAGTTTATTCACTTTTGACCACCAGTTTGTGATATTTAGACTCAGTTGCCAGTGTGATGGCTTGAGTGATGCACAACCAGGCCAATCTGCTATGAGGCTCTACACTTGTCAGGAATACCTACACTCCGCTAGGAGATGTAGAACTGTTTCATTTGCTTGCCTACAAAGAGGGCACGTGCCCTGATTTGGCCAACCCTGCACTTGAAGTATGTCTGACGTCCAAATCCTATTCTGGATGGACAACCACGCGAATTGCTTGCAATTGTGGGGGGCGAAGATCTCCAGATTATCCTGTTGTAGTCAGTGGCTATGAAACCTAAGAATTGCATATCGTAGGCTGACTTTGCCGTGTACTCCCTCCCACCCCCCACGAGTTTAGCCTCCATGTGATCTCATCCGTGGTACATGTGTCCAGGACGATTTGGCTTACCCTTTCCTAGACTCGTAGAAATTTGTTGGACCAGCTAAACCGTAATGTCCCCCGGTAGGTTGATGTCGTGTATCCATCGGTTGTCCAGGAGCGCCGTATGGACTGTTCTATGCTTCCAAAGACTCCTACAGACAGGGATCACCTAGCCACTTTGAGGGCCAGAACTTAGCTTTATGGCCGTTTCCAATTGTGATCAAGGTGGATGCGTCGAAGAGACGCTTGTCAGTCTTTGTTGGAATTTTGGGCTTGGCCCATTCAATATTCCAATTAAATCCGAGAAAAATCCCAAAGGCCAACTCATGTATCGTGGAAGGTGGAAAGTTTAGTACCATATTGCTAGTATAGGTGGGAGGCAGGGGCGGAGGCAACACCGGTGCGACAGGCGCTTGCACCGCTCCATCGCCTGTGCCTGAGACCCGAATCTTGCAACTCCTCCGCCAGGTCCATTCAATGGCTCCATGACTGCCGGTGGCGGTGGTGCAAGGTATAAAGATCACAGCAGCCAAGAGCCAGGAACGAAGGGCACTGCAAGAAGCACTCGGTCAGCACTGCAAGCATATTTGGGCCTCTTGGGCCAAATTCATTGCATAATCCAATGTAATAAGCCCATTTTCGCAATCCTCAAATCCCAAATCCCCATTCGGCCAATCCCCCAAATTCCCATCTCTCAAGACTCAAATCCTAATTCACACTCACTGGTGACCTCATGCGCCGACGCGACGGTGAGGCGGGCGAGTGGGGCCACTGGGGCGAGGGCTGGCACCACGGAGGGGCCGGGGGAGGAGGCGGAGCAGCCAAAGGCGACCGGAGGCGGAGGTAGGAGGCCGAGGCGGCGTGCCGAGCAGCGGGGAGGCGAGGTCACAAGGCCAAGAGGAGGCCGAGGCGCCAAGCCAAGCGACAGGAGGCGGAGGAGGCGAGCCACCGCCATGAAGCCACTGGGAGGCGCGGCGCCATCAAGCGTTCATCTGGCCGGTCAAGCGCTAGTCGCTAGAGCCCAGAAGAAATGGGGAAAGGGGAGCTGCGCCCAGAAGAAAGAAATGAAAGAAATGGGGAAAGAAAATGAAGAAATGGCCGGCCATATGTTGTTATGTGTTTTGAGTCACTAAGATAATCATATATGGTCACAACTCACAACTAAGAAGGTGAGCTAAGGTAATAATTTTACTCAGTTAATATCATTGATAATATCAATGTGATGTTGAGATGATGTTGTGAACAGAATATGTGATGTTGTATTGTTGTCTACTTGTCTAGTCTAGTTACATGTATTTAGTTTTAATACTCATGGATTACATACAATTTATTGTAGATTTATAAAAGATGGACAAACGAACTTTGCATAGTTATTTCTTGAACAATTCAAATACAAGTATTACTCCTCATACCAATGAGAGCACAACTCAACCAAAGAAGCCTCGGATTGATTTTAATCCCGATGACACCATTGCCGATCTAGCATGTCGTATATCAATTGAAGATTATCCCAATGAAATTAGAGATCAAGTGAGGAGGGCATATTTGTTGAAGGGTCCAACTCGACCAATTGACCATGTTTTTCCAAAGAAAATGATGGATTGTTGGAGATCCTTTCAAGAAGCATGGTTCAACAAATTTGATTGGTTGGAATATAGCGTGTCAAAGGATGCCGCCTTTTGTTTCTATTGCTTTCTTTTCAAGAGTCCGTCTCATCCTCATTATTTTGGCAATGATGCATTCACAAAAGTTGGGTTTGTTAATTGGAGGAGGGCTTTGAAAAGTTTGAATGACCATGTTGGTGGACCTAGTAGTACCCATAGCTTTTGTAGGCAACCATGTGAGGATTTCAATAATCAAAGATTAAGTGTGTCACGTAAATTAGATGCTCGTGGTAAGGCGGACGAAGTTGCATATAAAATTCGTCTAACTGCTTCTCTAGATTGTGCAAGATTTCTCCTAATGTAAGGTGAAACTTTCCGTGAACATGATGAATCTGCTACTTCCATCAACAAGGGAAATTTTAAGGAGTTATTGGAGTGGTATACAGATAAGAAGGAAGAAGTAAAGAAGGCATTTGATGTAGCTCCTAGGCATTGTACTATGACTTCTCCTTGGATTCAAAAAGACCTTGCAAAAACTTGTGCAGAAGAGGTCACTAAGGTGATTATGGGTGAGATTGGAGATAAGAATTTTTCAGTGCTTATTGATGAATCTCGAGATGTATCAATAAAGGAGCAAATGGCTGTGATTGTGAGGTTAGTAGTTGATTTTATATTTTTAATTATACCATTTATGCATTGTGTGTCCTAACTTGCATATCTTGTGACATACAGATTTGTTAACAACCAAGGAAAGGTCAGGGAATGGTTTCTTAAACTTGTACATGTCAAAGAGTGTACTTCTGCTGCATTGAAGGGTGCATTGCTTGGTGTGCTTGCAGGACATGATTTATCTCTTTCGAGGCTTCGTGGGTAAAGATATGATGGAGCTTCAAATATGAGAGGAGAATTTAACGGCTTGCAAAGACAGATTCGAGATGAAAATCCGTATGCTTTCTATGTCCATTGCTTTGCCCATCAGTTGCAATTAGCAGTTGTCACCGTCTCGAGTAGTGTCAAAGCTATTGCTGATTTCTTCAATTATATTCCACTAATAGTGAACACTGTTAGTTCATCTTGCAAGAGGATGGATGTTTTGATTGAAAAGCATTGTGAGGTCTTATTGCAGAAGGTGCAGAATGGCTTGATTCTCATTTGAACGGGTTGCATCAGGAAACTAGCCTAGCTAGACCTGGAGATACTAGATGGGGCTCACATCACAAAACCTTGCTCCGTTTGTATGAAATGTGGGAGGCAACTGAGGAGGTGCTAGAAATTGTAAGTGATGATAGTCATCAACCATCCAATTCTGGTGGAGCATATGGTTTGATAAGAAAAATAGAAACCTTTGAATTTGTGTTCATATTGCATTTGATGTTGGACTTGTTAGGCATTACAAATGAATTATCACATGAATTCCAAAGGAAGGATCTAGACATTGTTCATGCCATGGGTTTGATTATGGATGTGAAAGAGAACTTGCAAAACATGAGGGATAATGGGTGGGAGCCATTGCTCGAGCGAGCAAAAAGCTTTTGTGAAGCAAATGGCATCACTGTTCCGGATATGGATGAAAGCACCCCAATTATGGGTCGAATGTCACGTCGAGGCCATAGAGTGACTCAAGATCATTTTTATAGAGTTGACATCTTCTATGCGGCTATCGATGCCACTAAGTCAGAGATAAATCACCGCTTTAATGAAGTTTCTACAGAGCTATTGATATGTATGTCTTATCTTGATCCAAGGAACTCATTCTCCAAGTTTGATGTGGACAAGCTTTTGCGACTTGCTGAGATTTATGCTGATGATTTCTCCATAGGTGACCGTATATTGTTAAGAACTCAGCTTCAAAACTATATTCTCAATGTTAGGAGAAGTGTAGAATTTCGTGGATGTCATGACCTTGCAAGGCTCGCCGAAAAGATGGTTGAAACTGGAAAAGATAAAACATTCTCATTGGTGTATCGTCTCATTGAGCTAACATTGATTCTTCCTGTGGCAACGACATCAGTTGAAAGAATCTTTTCGGCAATGAAAATTATTAAGACAGACTTGCGCAACAAGGTCTCCGATGAATGGCTCAATGACTTGATGGTGTGCTACACTGAGCGAGAGATATTCAAAAGCATTAATGATAAAACAATTATGGATCGTTTTCAACAGATGAAATCTCGTAGAATGGATTTGCCTCCTGCTCCTAGTCATAGCTAGCGGTTTTGCGGTATGTTCCATACTTCCATTTCATTTCAATATTTGCAATTTGTCACAATTTTCTGATTGTCACGCTAATTTAGCTACTATTGTTCCACATATTGCTACTCGCATGTATTTATACGCATTTGGATTGTTATGTTCATTAGTCAGGTACTACCTTAAGTTTATTTTACATTCTTGCTTTGTCTTTTATTTATTTATGTATGAATTTGAATTACATTAGACATTTAAATGTATTATGTATGTTTTGTACAATTTTATTATATTAGCTTGAGCACCCCCTCTATTTCTGTCCTGCGTTCGCCACTGGTGGGAGGAGACTAATATATAAGATGGAGTTGGTCTTACCTAGTTGAAGCAAGTAAAAGAAGAACACACACGCGCGCTCGCTTGCTCGCTAGCCTCACCACGCCACGCCATTGCCCGTGCCCACGCTCGTGCCTATGCACGACGTGCACGTGAATGGTCTAGCAATTTCATGTCCGGTTGGCTGTGGAGTTGTAGCTTCTTTTTGCATCTCAAAACCATGCATACTGATTAGAAACCGCTTTCATGGCACGCATTAACCGCGTTTAAAACAGTGTTATGATGGTAGTTTCTAATGACATAATAGCAGCAGTTTCTTCTGCTGAATCTGGCTCTATATAAAGGAGACCTCTCCTCTCATATTTCAGTTTTTTGACAGAATTGAGAGAGGCTCTCATAATCAGAACATAGACAGACTCAATTTCGTACTGTTGCTTGGTTCCTCTGTGTTGTGCGGCCTCGGCTTCTCCATACCTTCTTCTGCGTGCACCGACGTGGGGAGAGCAATGTCTCCGAAGTCGTTGTCCCTCGCGATCCTGCACGGGTTGGGGCGAGTCAGGTTTTTGGGAAGCGTTCGCGCTACTGCTCACGGCTTCCTCCTTCATCATCCTTTGCACGTCGTCTTCTTCGGATTAGACTCTACCGGAACCTTCATTGGAGCGATTCTCTGTAAATCGTAGTGATATCATTTGATATGGCTAGGCCTTGCTTCCTAGATATTTGTCATATGTTAATGTTCATGTCTACTGCTATTGATTCAATTATTGTTTTAGGAATTATAATAATCACAAAAGTGCACATATTCCTAACAATCCAAAAACCTGATAGGCACTTTGTGATGGCTAGTTTTGCCGAGGTAATGAAATCGGAGAAATTCACTAGTGTGAATTTCACACTACTACAAAACAAGCTATAGAAGACACCTCATTCTGCATTTTTCCTTTGGAACCGCTGCGTGATGAAATATCACTGAGCGGTTCAAAAGGAACCGCCGTATTGGGTCTGTCAGGGCCAAGTACCAGCCTATCACAAACAGTTCTTATTAATAACCGTCTGTGATAAGCATATATCACATACGGTTCATTAATAGAACCATCTGTGAACTATCACAGATGGTTCTATTAAATAACCGTCTATGATAATCTCTTGTACCATAGACGGTTGTCAACACATACCGTCTGTGAAATATCACCGACAGTTCTATTAAATAACCGCTCGTGATAATCTCGCACCACGCATTTGTTGTCAATAAAGATCGTCAGGAACTATCACCGATGGTTGTATTGAAAAACCGTCAGTGATAGTTGTATATCACAGACGGTTCATAATAAGAACCGTCTGTGATATCCTCGTGCTATAAATTCCTAGACCAGACCCCCTGCCCATTCCCATTTGAGCCGCCACCTGTGTTTGCCCATCAAGGCTTGGCCGATAGAGAGGGAAGGGAGGAGAAGGAGAGGAGAAAGGGAGGAGAAGGAGAGGATTCTCGAGAGGTTTGGTATTTTCGTGGTAACAATCTATAACCCTTTAGAGCATCTGTAATGTACGTGCTTAATTAGTCGGTTCAAATGGCTAGATTTAATGCTAGGAACCGATTCCACATGTTGGAAACTGCCGATTCCGAAGCAAAACTCTAGGAACCGATGCAAACTTTGCATCCGGATGCAAGTGAATAGAATAATATTTTTCATCAGGTGGTTAGCATATGCATTAAGTTCTGTGAGGGGGAAGGAAATGGAGAGAGAGAGCGGTTGAGAGAGATTTTATTTCTTTTCTAATTTTTTTAATAAGATGTCAGTCCCACTTAAGAGTAAGAATCAGATCAATACATTGGGGAAAAAATGAGTAGTTCTTTGAATGCTTACATGGCATCTCTTTGAATCGACATCGGTTCAATACACTAAAGATGCTCTTATGTTGCTATAAATTAATCGCTAATCAATTTAAGTATGTTTGGTAAATAGGAAGCCTATTGCGCCGCCGAGAGAGAGAGGGAAGGGAGGAGAAGGAGAGGATTCTCGAGAGATATTTGGTATTTTCTTCATAAGCTCCGAGGGTAACGATCTATAACCCTTTATGTTTGCTATAAATTAATCGCTAATCAATTTAAGTATGTTTGGTAGATAGGAAGAGTACGTACTTGCGGTTTATTAATATAATTTGACACTAATTTGTTACATGCGTAGCGTAGATGGACTGAAACTGGATGTACGGTGTGAACCGTGTGAGTCAAGAGTACACTAATGGCGTGGTTGCTTTTAGAAGAGCTGCCGAGCAAGATATGTTGAAGAAGGGGATAAATTTTATGTACTGTCCATGCATTGATTGCGGTAATCAGAAGATGTTTAACAACTCGGCGCAGATCAAAGCGCACTTGATTCAAAGGGGTTTCAAAAAAGGGTATTCATGTTGGACCAGTCACGGTGAAGAGCAGATTATACTAGAAGTTAATAATGACGACATCGCCGAGGAAGTCAACGATATGCCGGATGTGGACTGTACTTTTGATGAGGATAGGTCGCACGATGACAATCTGGATCAGATGCTACGCGATGCAGAAGAGAACTACAGTGAGAGAGAGTTTTATAAATTCGAGGGCTTAATGGAAGACTCGGTGAGACCTTTGTTCCCTGGCTGCAAGCCAGAATACACAAGGTTATCAACCGTGATTGAACTGCTTAAATTGAAGGCAAGTAATGGTTGGTCCGATAAGAGTTTCACGACGTTATTAGGTCTCCTAGCGGACATCCTTCCGGAGGCGTATGGCCAGGGGAAAGCGTGGTTGGTGTTCACGCGGAGGTGTGTGCCTGGCCGGCCAGTAGAGGCGTGTGCCTAGCCGACCAGCGGGATCGACGACAATGAACACTAGAATAAAAATAATCTACTAAAAAGAACATTATCGCTAGAATTAAGAACTTAGATCAAAGCAACACATCAGGAAGCGTTAGCTTAGATTGTTATCGTGCTGATAACGTGTTGTGTAATTGAGGTCGTGTTGCTGACTAATCGAAGCTCTCAACTCGCAAATAATAAACAATGGATAAGAACACAAAGATGTAGTCCCAGTTTGCTCTTTATTGATCTCTTTGTCCGTAGACTTGTGTGTACAATGAGAACCACACCTACCCCTTAATATAGGAGGAGGTCCCCTTCATACATGAATAAGCATTTCGAGACTAAATTAACTAATAGGTCTTGTGGGCCAACAACCACTAATAAACCTTTGTTTAGGTAAAATATCCACGCATAATCGGGCCTCGGAGAAAAGACCGATATATAACAGAATCTACTGTTACGCTAGTCCCAGTTTTCGGATGCAAAAACGGCGCGGCCTGTTAAGCAGGCCGGACACAGTAAACCAAAGCAGCAAGATAAAAATATCTCGCCTATTTTATTTATTAAATTTATCGAGGGAGATAGCAGATTTTATCACAAAAGCGGTTGGTTGATTCCCTGGCTCACAGCCTAGAACTTACGCAGCCACCTTTCCTAGGTTGGGATCTCTTGTGGCTATTGAGATGGCGTTCGTTTTATCACTACGAATTTGCTGGCCGAACCACGTTACATTATTACTGTGAAATTCATCACAGCTATAAAAGTTTTGAAAAAAAACGAGCTAGAATTTTTCTCACCTGGGTTTATCATTTTTTGTCTCTCGGTTATCTTGAACTGACATGGTACTTACTTAGCAACCTCTAATTGATCGAATAACTAGTTGTTTGGTTAATCAATTCGGCAATAGCTAGAACAATATTTAGCAACAATTGTTGTCGTTCCTCCTCATTCTGTGAAAGAGTGGGAAAAACCTTCAAGTTCATGCGACTTGTATATAGCAATTGGGCACACCTGCTCTAAAACGCAACTAATGTCTAAAGATGTATATTAAGTTATAAACTCTTTTAGTTTAAGTTTCCTAATACTTGCCTCCAAATACGTACACCCAACATTTTGTCATTATGTAGGCACGACTGACAATTTACGGGTTCGAACTAGAAAGAGAAAAAGGGAAATATCTAGTTTTATTCTGTTGCCGCGTTACGCTAATTTGGAGACGAGGAATTAGGGGTTGGAGGATGCGAGTGATAGGCAACAAGCCAACTATGCGCTTTGTGCCTTCGATGCCTGGTTAGTTGTTACATAGGCTAGGCTTAGCTGGAGTATGCACTGTTGAGCAATTTGGTTTCTTGGCCTATTTATGAAACGAGAACCGAGCCAATTCGGTTTATTCGGTTTCTGACAAACAGAAACCGAGCCAATGACCGAACACCAAATAGAACATGGTTTTTTTACCAAACCGATTACCGAAAACCGAATAAACCAAATATTTTTGGTCAAGTCGGTTCTGTTCGGTAACTGGGTTTCGGCATATAAAAAATGCTCATCTCTATGCAAAACATCCCACTCTTCCCCGATTACCAAAAACCGAATAAATCAAATATTTTCGGTCAATTTGGTTCGGTGTGGTAACTAGGTTTCGGTGTAAAAAATGCCCATCCCTACGCAGAACATCCTACCCTTCCCATCGCGACGCACACGTAAAGCAGAGCACCACCATCCATCCATCCACCGCGCGAGACCAGCGCCAGCACACCACCCATCGCCCTCCACGCGTCCGGCACCCGTTGGCCGTCGTGGCCCCACCTCCTCAGCAAGGTCGCCCCGGCAGCCCCTCCCCCAGCCGACAATGCGGGACCCACACCGCAACGTCAGGGCCCACGTTCCAGCGACCCGACGCGCAACCCACGTAACTTGCCCCCCGCAAGGCACCGCAGACCGCACCGTGCAGCCCAAGTCGGTTTTCCGGGTCCGGCTATATATACCCGACCCGGCTCTTCCACTGCGTTTATTTCAAATCGATCCAAACATTTTTTTAGCTTCTCTCCTACCAGCACCAAACCACAAACCCAAACCAAAACCAGAGGAGAGAGAGAGAGAGAGAGAGAGAGACGAGCCATGGAGGTGGAGGAGAAGCCTGCGTCCATGTCGTCGGCCGCGGTCACGGGACTGGGAGACGGATTCACGGAGGCCGATCTGGCGGCGGCGGGCCATCTGGTGCAGCTCAGCATCAGCGGCGACGGGGAGGACCAGGAGGCGTCGTCGTCGTCCTCGCTGTCGGCGCGGTCGGTGAACAACGCCGAGGCGAGGGAGGTGGCCGAAGAGGAGGATGATGATTCGGGGCTGGATAGGAGGGCGAGGAAGCGGCATCGGCTGGTGTCGGAGCTCTACGCCGCCACGAGGCCGGTGAAGCGCGGCGGCAAGCGGGAGAGGGAGGAGATGGGGACGCGCTAGAGGTCGGAGAGGAATGCCCTTGGCTGGGCCTTTGTGTAAATACTTTCCTTTGTAGGGTGTTTACTTTTACTTTACTTTTATTTTATTTTCTGCCTGCGAGTGGTGAGGGAAGAGGATGGATCGAGGAAAAGACAAGAAAACAGCAGCAAACTTGTACAGTTTTGAATTTGAACGATGCAGCGAGTGTTTCTTTAGTGTGTAGTATACGCTTGTATTGGTTCCTCTTTTCGAATGCTTGGTTGCTTGCTTCTGGAACCTTCCACAGCTAGCTAGCCTAACAAATGACGCCTTCGTTTCGGTTGTAACCAAGCACGGCTATGCTTCGTTTGCAATTAAAAAAAGAGAAAATTAAATATTTGCCATCGCATAGAGTGCGTTTAGGATTTTGCCATCAGATGTGTGTGACATCTGGTCCTGCACCCACATGTCACACATACAATAATGGCAAATCCTAAATTACTACTGAAAGTACAGTGGCAAATAATTGAACCCCCCTTAAAAAAATTACGCGCGTACCAGGCTAGGGGAGCAAGAAACCCAGCTTTCGGCCGGGGATACAATGGAAATGGATACTCTGCATTAAAGGCTTTAATGCTAAGGATCTACATGTATTAGATGTTAATCTTTGAAGTCCGATCGAAAAGCAAAGGTACAGATCAAGCGTCACAATATTTTTGCTAAAATGTTTTTGCTATAGTAAAATTGTTGTAGTAAATATTCCGTTGCTTCTACAGTATTTGCTACGTTATCACTGATTCACTATCGATCACTATTCACTAACTCACATATCGTTATTCACACAGTGATCCTCTGTATTACAGCCAGGGTCTGAGTAACCGGTTTATATTTTTTACCCGAGCTCACTGGTAAGACCGGTTTGGTCGAAAATTGGAAAATTTAAAATTTTCGGATTTTAAATTAAAAAAAGATAAACTTCAAGCAAAATTTAAGCAAATCTGATTTTTTTTTTTTGGCCAGTTTGAACTTTTACCTAGGATGCCAGATATAATCGATGATCAAACTTTTACCTAGGGTGCCAAATATAATCGATGATCCTGATTTTTGGTTGATGATCGGCCTGTAATCAAAACTATGATTACAACCGATCCGGGTCCAGATACAATTAGAATTTGGGACCAGCATTTGGATTACTTAATTATATTATTCCAGCATGAGTTGACCGATCGGGTACGTACGTAGTTGCGGGTAAGATCAACGTATATAAAAAGTGCAAACTGACCGACACAAACTAAGAAAACTAAACACCACCGTCCAGAGTACTATACGTGCAAGAACAACGCTCCTTTGGTTGAAGGAGACAAATTAAGGTGTAACAATGAAATTAGGACACAGCTAGTCACTAACGTCGCACCGCGCTACGTGCCCATGGTCATTACACCTCGACGCTTTCGCATGCATCGTGCCTCTGCTTCCGATCGAGCTTGCCCAACGGGTATGGCGCCTCCTATGGCTTCTGGGTGCCACCTTGTTGCACCACCTTCAGACCTCCACCCGCCGCCGCAACCTGGCCCCTCTAAAATCTGGCTCAGTACGGTCTCGATTGATCTCTTTTTCAACCGGCCATCGACCGCGTCCACCGTGCGCTGTTGATCCCTCGCCAACGTCCAGCCGATCTACCCGGCCGGGCCGTCCAGTTGCTCGGTTGCCCGGACTGCTGCATGCATGCCGCTGATTCCTCGCCGGTTGCTCGGTTGCCCGGACTGCTGCATGCCACCGCCTCCTACAGCTGCCCCCCTAACTCTATAATCAGGGTCTCAGTGAACCCCCAAAACCTAACCTGTGAACCTGAATTCTAACCCCTACGGCTGGCAATCGTTAATTGTCCCTGAAAGAGAGCTCTCGAGACATGGGCAGGTAGCGCACGATCTTCTCACCAAAAGGAAAGTAGCGCAAGATTTGTTGTTGCTGTTGGGGATATGCGCAATATTTTAATTCTAGATTTTATTGTGAGGAGATATATATTAAACAATACTAACAACATGCAACGCATTATACTTCGAAATATACTCAAGAACAGAATGTAATAGAGTCATTCGATCACACGAACGATTTACTGTTGGGCTTGATGAAGAAAAGGAAACAACGCAGGCTTGATGCAGTGCAGAATATAGATGAAACTGCGAAGCGAGTGGTCGCGCAGATACACTTCCTAGAAACCTAATTGCCACCCCGACCAACGGCTTGGAGATATCAGCTCTCCATAAAGGAATGGAGGAATTCTTCTTTAGGTTCGTTTTGGACATCTCTTGGCACTTATAAGGACAAAGCATTTACTCTCTAATAAGTGTTGTAATTAACCTGAATTAGAACACTGGTAATTGCTAATTCAAACCAATTAATGGTATTTATGTAGTGTTTAATGAGTCCCGACCAGTTCACACAAAAGAAGAGAGAAATGCACGGTTAGCACTTCACTAGTTACGACCTTCTCAAAACTCTTTACGACCAGTTCGTATCTGGCCACGACCTGCTCGTAACTTCTTACGATCAGTTCGAATCTAGTCACAATCGGGTCGTAACGATCCCGACCAAGTGGTAGTCACTTACTACCAGCTTGTAACTCCTTACAACTAGTTGTGACTTATCCCGACCAGTCTTTGATCTTGCACAACCGACTCACAACCAATCCGTAACTCCTTACAACTAGTTTGTCTCTGGTCGGACTGATTAGACCAGTTGTTCTGCTTCCTACCACTTGACTAAACCACGTATACTTCAGAATTTCCAAAGGAAATGGACCTCGTAGATGGGCCCAATTTCCAACGATTGCCATGATTTATCCGTCGATTAATAGTTTGGTTACAGTATATAGGTCTAAATCAAGTGATCGAGCATATATACGGATGCAACAAGCCTACGTGTAATTGCTCAACTATTGGTTGCTTAATCAAATGTGATGGAGAGGGGGGAAAGATTACCTGCGTGCATGAATGCAGAATCGAACAATCTAATTGTTGAGCGCATGTCTCTCCTGATTCCTGAGAGAGATTAGAAAGGGAGATCTCTCGTGCTACAATAAAATATATATATAGCTAACCGGCCGGGTGGCTGGCGACGCGAACTGGTTGCACACCACGTGAAGTGCGCCGAAGGACGTGGCCGTAACTTTATTAGCATGTCTCTGACTAAAATAAAAAGCCACGCGCTACTGACTGGAACCACAGAAATAGGAAAAAAAAATAGCCCCACACCGCAAACAAAATAACAAAAATGGTCTCTAACATACAAAATCACCACGGAAAACCACACGCTGCGATCTTAGACTGCGGCAAGCGATGTGCCGCTCTCTCAGATCATGGCACGTGGCTTGTCACGGTCCCCGTCAGTAGCATGTACATGCGTAGGTCATCCTGCCACGCTGCTATACATACTTGCTGTGGTCTGGGATCATAACACGTAACTTTCTGTGGTGCAAGTCAACGACATGTGGTTTTTTACGGTTATTTCGTACTGTAAGGATATCATAGTTGTCATTTCGTTTGTAGAACTAGTTTTTCTATTTTGTTTAAAAAGAAGCTAAGCGATTAAAAAAAATACTCTTCACTAGCTAGCTAGCTAAGCTAGATTACCACGCTCAGCTCAGCTCAGCTCCGCTCCTCCACACAAAGCGCAAATTCCACACGAATCCTTGCTCGCGTTTATTTAGCACATACACCCCCAGGTTCTACAAAAAGGTGCTCTACAAAATGAACCTCGAAACTTCTCAAAACTATTCACGGAAGGGCCTAGTGAGATACGCTAAGCTTGGTCCACATGATAAGACGGATCGGTTGTTTCATCTCTGAGATAAAAAATCTTGCAGAAAGCCCCCTCAGTTTTCTGTTTCTGCGGCCGGGTGAAAGCGCGGAACCACCTCGATCCAAGTTTGTTTCTGCTTTCTGCAGAGTCACGGCGCAGCAACCACGCGATTAACCGTAGCCTAACAAAAAAAAAGGAAAATAAAACAAATTAAAAGAGGAGGGAGAGGGAGAGAGAGACGACGACGCAGGCAGCACACGAATTAACCGGAGCCCAAGTCCTCCACACCCGGCGCGACCTAAGCCAATCACCCACCACCACCAGCCACCGCCATGGAACAACAAACCCTGCGCGACCTGACGGCGGCGGCGGCCAGGCCCTCCCCGCCGCGCTTCACGCCGCTGGAGCTCGCGGTGGCCGAGCAGCTGATCCACCTCAGCGAGAGCAGCTGCTCCTCCGGCGCCGCCTTCACCGCGCGGGGAGGGCAGACCCCCTCGTTCGCCTCTGCCGCCTCGGCCTCCTCCTCCTCGCCGCGCTCCGTCAACGCGCCGGCCCCTGCGCCGCCGCGTGACTTCGTCGACGTCGTTGCGGAGGACGAGCAGGAGGTGGGTGGGAGGCCGCGGAGGAACAAGAGGTACCGCCCGATCGCGGATATCTACGCGGCGACGGCACCGATTGGGGGGGGCCGCAGGAAGGACAAGGCCGCCGGCGCAAGGGAGGAGAGGAAGTAGAGAGAGAGAGAGAGAGGGACTTGCTTGTAATTATGGGTAATTTGCAGGGAGTAGCTTGGGATAGATAAGGTTGCTTGTGCTGCTGCAGCTAGCGTAGGCTATTGATTGAGTTAATCTTGCCGTCTGGGTCTCGTCTTTAGAAGAGGAGTTACTGAATTAGGAGCTGGATCAAGTGTACATTAATTTGCATCGATCGATCTCGATCCAATAAATTAAAACAGTTTGTGTAAGACCGCTCGCTCGATCGATCGATGAGTATTCCTTGATCATTCCTTCTGTTTGATCGATTTGCATGTTTTGTAGTGTAGAGATGATCAGATGGGAATCGATCATTGAGACTCGAATGAATCTAGGGAGATTTAGTCTGGAGGAATTTCCATGGATATTGACCCAATTTTGGAGATACATAGGTTAAGTTGGTGCCTTCTTCTGCTTGGATATGTAGTAAGAACTGGCAAGTTGGTGGTGGTGGGCATGCAAATTATACAAAAATTTCCCCACCTATGCATCAATTCATTTGATTCTCTGTGGAAGACAAAGTTTGCTTAAAAATACGTGAGATCCAGATCTTTTGCTGCTTGCTCCAAGGGGAAACGAAAAGGAAATGAGCAGAAATCTACATCCTGCAGGAAACTTCGATGTGTACCGTGAAATGTGGATGGCTAATGATCAGTTCGATCGATCGGCGTTTCCAATGCATGGACGCTTCTCGCCGTTGGTTACCTCATGTCTTACATGCATCTCCCATGCCCGGACTAGTTACGTTGGATACTCCAGAGTCCCAGACTACTAGCCCAGAGAAGAAGCGGCGCCGATCCAGTGGCGATAGGCGATAGCCAATAGCGAGAGAGAGAGAGAGATGCTGATTTAAGGTCGCATTTCAGCAAATGCCGATTAATTTCTTCTAATCATGCTGTTAAACTGAGATTGAATCATAATTTACCCCTCCTGTGATTGGTTACTGTGTCGTACAGCCAGCCTGCAAATATGTGCAGCTAGCTTAGCTATAGCGTTATGACCAAATTAAGTCCAGGTACGAAGGAAGGACACTGCATGAATTAAACCTGTGATCATGCATAACGGCAATTTCTGATTCATGGTACGTACCATGCAAACACCATACTGTATCAGCAGCTAGAGTGCACGCGGCATGTCACGAAACATTTCTGCGTCGCTTAATGATCTACTTGTATGTATTATTATGTATGACTGCACTTGTCCTACGAGCTCGCTGTGTGGAACAAAACTGACGAATCCCCCAGAGGAATCCACGCCAAATGGGCTCGGGATGCAGCCAAGACATGTCCAATACTGTTGTGAAAAAAGACATCCGACGACAACGCAGAATGGACTAAAGCTGAAGTGCGTCAGAAAGAGACGCTGCCTAGCTTGAATGAACACTGTTGTGCCAAGGGCCAAAGCTTTTTCTTTGCTTGCAAAACTGCAGAAGAATGGTGAGATCGAAACAAACAGTATGATCGACCTCCTTGGAACGCAGTATATCGACGTAAATTCTAGAATTGCGTTAGAGAGAGCACTAACTCCGGTCCTCGATCCTGAGAAACCAGCTAGAAAGCCAACCGGCTGGGTCAATCTGGAATTAATTGGAGAGATGCATGCATGGACTTGTTCAAGGCTGAAGCTCGTGGTCTTGTGGGCTGAAAAATGTAATGCTACCTGTAGAGATCGAGCTAGCTAGCTCCTTCTGGATTGTTCTAAATTCTTCTTGGTCTTTCCTGCGCAAATTTTAGGACGCATACATGTCGTGCATATTTATTTGTGCTCCTGCGTATACCTCGAGGCTCGCGACAACGTCGGCTCTATCTGAGATAACCTAACACACCGTCCGACGAGAACTGGCAGCGACAGCTGCATGATATGGTACACACTACACACTAAACTACCTTGTTGACCGCCGCGCAGTACTGCCAGCATTCGCGGCACCGCCGGCTGTGCCATTCCCAACAGCCAGCCGAAGTTGCCTCTCGGCCGTCCGTCGCCTCCTGCAGCGCCCGTGTCTGCCTCTGACCACCGCGCCGTGCGTGCGCGTGATCGCGAGTGCCCGGCGCGCGCACGCCTCAGGCGGTCAGGCCATCCCTCTCCGCGCGGCGCGCACGCAGCACACTACACGAGATTTTGGCATATTTTGTTTATTGGTAATAGTAAAAGTAGCTATCGCTCACACGAAATTACAAAAATGACATCGTGGCAGATTAGACAGTTCACCTGCAGTGCTCCTGGACCGCTGCGGATTCCTTCCGCGCTCTCGGAGCGATGCAGCGGCATGGGTTTGGATTTTTTTTACTGATTAGGGTTTTTATCCTCATAGTTGTTAGTGTACACAAAATCCTGCTGTGCTTGGGGAGGGCGGTACGTGACCACATGCATCAGTTCTAGATAGCAGCAACCGCATCCAGCGGTCCGGATCCACGATAGGGCAGATCCTGCGGTCCAAATCCGCAGTAGGCATGTGCAGCAGTCTGAATATGTGACAAGATACAGTCGTGATAGGGGAGCATGGTAAAAGACACATGATCTCTACCTAACCTATTATAATATTATTTTTGTCATTTCAGACGTATAGATCGTGTCGAAAACGGCCAAGCGAAAAGAAAAAAAAAACCACACTACACTGCGGCCGTGCAGCGATGCCTACACCTACAACCGTCCACGTCCCTAACCACTCTTCTGCTCCTAGTACACACGATTCTGATTTCTGAGGCCCCCAACAAAAGGAAAAGCCAATTGGAGATGATTCTGATTTCTGAGGAATCCAACGAAGAAAAAGTGAATTGGAGATGCGGGGTATCGATCCCCGTACCTCTCGCATGCTAAGCGAGCGCTCTACCATCTGAGCTACATCCCCTAACAGTTGCGTAAACTCCAACTGGACTAATCATACAAATATCACATCTTGTTCGTTCCTTGGTTAGCATCGTTACACGATGATGCTTTTGTCATTTGGTAGCTAGAATATGCGTCGCCGGTAAATATTTCTCCACGCACACATGAAAAGAGATTGATGCAAGTAGCGGTGAATGCTCATAACCACGCGCAAAAGAACTAACCTAACCTACGTACAGCACCGACAGATCCTCAGCCGTAGCATCTAACTATGGCACACGCACAGTAAAGATGCATTAAGGTCTTATACGGACTGTCCAATCGTCAGAGAACAGCTAGATCAATAGCATACAGTAGTGATGCTACAATGCTAACACAGATATTTCTATACACGGCAAAATGAGCACCGTAGAGGACCCGCGTTGTCCGGGAGCCCGTACCATGCGCATGATGGGCATGTTTGGTTCTTTATCCTAACTAGTCATACCAAAATTTAGTAATACTCAGAAAATTTAGCTAGTATTTGTTTTGGTTTCAATATGTGGCATGCCCTTGAAAATTTGGCCACGCCAAATATTGGTAATGCCCATAAAATTTGGCTATAATTTGTCTTGTTGCCAAATTTTGGTACTACCAACGAAAATTTGGTAAAACCTATTTTTTCTTCACAATTCCTAGGCAAAGTTTGGGTGGCCAAAAAGCTAATAAAATAATTGGTAGGGCAACTAGCCCATGAGTTTGCTAGGTGGCATCATTTCGTTAGATGTGAATAGAGACATATTAGTCAATGTCGGTATTGCCCGTGTGTCCCACATGACATCAATTTTCTTTTGCCCCAAAATAAATCAACTTGGGTCTTGTTTTGTTGATAAAATGACGAGGAACACAACGGTTCAAACGGATCGCAAATCGGATACTCGGTTTACGAAATATGATCATTTGAAACAGATAAATCAATCTAATCATGCAATTAATATCAAGCTTACCAAATTTTTCAGGGCAATACCAAATATTGGTGTCAAACCAAACACTAGCCAACTACTTTTTTCCCTATATTTTGGCATTGCCCAAATATTGGTGCCAAACCAAACACTAGCCAACTACTTTTTTTACCTATATTTTGGCATTGCCCAGAGTTTGGTATTACCAAAATTTGGTTTGGCTCACTAAGGCACCAATCCAACCAGCCCCGATATTTTCTTGAATCAAAGAGACTAGAAGCTAACCTGCTTCAAACGGTGCTAGGGCTTGGATGATGGCATTTTTTTTTGTTAGGCACGAACGCGGACCATCGTCAGGTACAACACCCTAGATAAGTTCATATTGTGCTACTTGTCTCTCTCCACATGAGTTTAATAATAATAATAGATAACTTAGTAGTATAGAAGTATATAAAATCAAATATACATCACGTAAAAAGCAGCAGTACATAAACATAATGAATAAAAGCTTTAAACAAAATGATCTATTACAACAGAGACCATGTAATGAATAAAAGCTTTAAACAAAATGATCTATTACAACAGAGACCATGTACTGCTATATATAAAAGGCTATCATATGTGGTTAAAAAAAAGCTCTAATAGAAAAGTTAGAAATTCAAGAAACCAGCGTAACAAATTGGAACATTGGGGCCTTGATTAGGTGATAGGTACAACGCGGTAGACAAGTTCATATTGTACTACTTGTCCCTCTCCACATGACTATAATAATAATAATAGATAACTTAGTAGTATAGAAGTATATAAAATCGAATGTACATCACGTAAAAAAGCAGTAGTACATAAGCATAATGAATAGAAGCCTGAAATAAAATGATCTATTACAACAGAGACAATGTCCTGCTATATATAAAAGTCCATCATATGTGGTGAAAAAACTCTAATTGAAAAGTTAGAAATTCAAGAAACCGTGGTAAGAAATCGGAACATTGGGGCCTTGATTAGGTGATTCTTAATGGGCATATTTTCATGATTGTGAATTTTAGTGTCCCCGAGTGGCTACATAATCTAAACATGTTATTAGAAAATTAAAGAAAGGTTGTCATATTAGATTAAAGTACCGTTTACATAATTTTGCCGGCGTGGTACACGAAAATACTCTTGGACTGGTCTGTTTGACTTTGACCTTATCTTAAAAGAAGCAAAGTTACTACTTTTTTTTTAAAAAAAAAAAGCAACATAAGTGTTTGAACTTTGAAAGGTTGTTCAATGAGAGATTAGAACACCAAAGTGTAAAACAAATCATGTACTATTGGGCGAGACTATTTCCACCTAAGTGCAAAAAACACCAAAAAGAAGTATGGAAGCATCATTCACCCAGTCTTCATAAGAATTATGTTAAATTTTCCCTAAACTTATCGCTAGACAAATAAGCTTATTTCTTTCTTTCTATATGCTGCATACAGACGAACAATTAAGATTCCTCAACAGCAAGCAAACCCGCGTAACACACAGAAATACATATCATCGAGTCGAATCATGTTTGTAGTCCAAAAATGATTGGAGTTCGAATTAGTAGAATCCCATAGTCCGAATGTTTTGACTCTAACGATTCATCTATATTTTTTGTGTCGTGAATGCATGTGTTACCTCTAAGTTTGTGTCTGCATTTTGCATCATATCATGTCTTAAACATTTTTTGCTACAATAGATGAAGCAACAGCACCTAAAATATAAAAAGAGCAAAGAGGTCATGCCAAATACATATATAGTGTTTTTTAGACAATAGAAATAATAGTTCGATAGCGTAGTGCATTACCATATAGATTATATGTCTAGTACAAAGCCAAGTAGCATAGGTAGTTTAAATTCACAATTATTATCTAAATCCAGTCAAGTAAATAAACAAATAACTTTCCAGATTCAATTATAAAAGCAATTCTCATCATTAGAGGAATATAATGCTAGCAAATCTATTTAACAAAAATGCATCATCTTGCCATTGCCACTTTCAATATATATATATAAGCAGAATGAGAAGACCAATCATCAGAATTTAGCTACATATGTATGGGTGAGTTCTGTATATATCTATTAGTGGATGTGTTTTTTTACTGCACGAAATGTAGGTGTTGGTACCTTGGCGTATTAAATGTAGGTTTGGCTGCATGATGAAAAATGATAGAACAAAAGCTAAATTGTTGTAAGAGACCACAAAGGCGTAGCAAATATATGTATGCAGGTTCTTTTTTTAAAAGGCTTTTTTATAAGGATAATATGAATCATAGGTGTTACTGTGTAATTACTGAAATGATGTTGTTTTATGTAATTTATGTATAGAACCGTTTTTTTCGCGTAAAGTTTGCAGGTGTACCTTAGTGTCCGTGGCTCAGTTCGTAGATGTATGGTAAGGAAATCAAGCTTTGTGAATAGTTTGTGCTAGAGGGATCTTTTTTTATAATGCATTGAATAATACCTAGTTGGAGGCTTAGTGATAGTAAAAATATGGGGAAAAAATAGGGAAATAGGACAGCTGATGAAAGGAGTGAAGGACATGCCTCCTACACCAACACCTAGAAAGCTATTGTGGCATAATCCTCTTAAAATTCATATCTCTAAAACATGCTTCTATTTAGCAAAATCAGCCTCAAGCATTTCACCTGCTTTCTCATCTACTTTATCGTTTAAGCTCTAGAAATCATTAAATAATGAAGGGTGTCCTCTACAGGGCCATCAAGACATGAAGCTCTTTTTCAATTTGAATTTGCTTTCTCATCTACTTTATCATTTGAGCTCTAGAAATCATCAGATAATGAAGGGTATCCTCTACAGGGGCATCAGGCCATGAAGCTCTTTTTCAATTTGTTCATTCATCCCACCTTCCAGGATGATCGCACGATATAAACAAACAAATGGACCGGCTATAAATCTCTTCCACTAACATCCATTGGAAGAATTTACTAGCATACTGACCACTAACATTTACTGGAAGAATCCATCTACTATAATAGAAATTTTCCTAGTAGAGTGTTATGAAAAGAAATCTTTCTAGTAGAAGAATCACAGGACCTTCCCTCCCAAATTTTTTCTCATGACCTCTTCATGATCCATGATACCGGCTGCGGTAGCAAGGACGATGTAGTAAAACTACAGAACGCAGAGTAAACTTCTCAGGAAACAAAGCCAAAAGATTGAGCCACATTAACCTAAGTGTTATTTCCACATAAGGTGTTAGTACATTTTCATGAACTAGCCTGACGTGAGGGAAGCAGCCACTACACCATGGCACAATATTAAGGGCAATGCAATCGCTGAAAAACGGCTTTTCCGCAATTTATCTCAGAATGTGTATTCCGGCACTTATTGCCCGCCTAAAAGTCTTTGCGGAAAGACATTTCGGCAGATATGTGTATTCCGGCTTAAAGCGCCCTAGATAAGTTGGTTTTTCCGGCGCTTGGAGTTTCCGGCGATTAGATTTTTCCCGAGCTTGGAGTTTTCCGGCGATTATATGTATTGCCGGCAGTTAACATGCCCTCGATTGTATGTTTTGCCGGCAGTTAACATGCCCTCGATGGTATGTTTTGCCGGTAGTTAACATGCCCTCGATTGTATGTTTTGCCGGCAGTTAACATGCCCTAGATTGTCTATTGTCCCCGCCAAAATAGACACCTATATACATGTAAAATACCAATATAATTTAATTACGCCGCCAAGATATTTTCTCAATAGTTTGCACCATTCATTGTCAGATGATGCAAAATACCAATATTGTCAGATGATGCAAAATACATAAACCTGAAATATGATATTTCTGATAAGCATAACAGTATATGTGCAGTACACCATACACATGCAATTTCAGAATTCTGAGCATTCTAATATAGCCACAATCTCCTTGGCATATAGAAAATATCCATATAAAAAAGTCGACAATACTAGTCTATCCTTCGCACATGTAAATTCTCGAGCCCCTTTTATCATAATACTAGTCTATCCTTGGTATTTACAAAACATCTACATAAAAGAAGTCGACAATGAAATCATCATGCTATCACCGTTTGCAAAATAAGGACGATCACTCTATCGACAAATAATAACTTCAACAAATTTCTTATGTTTTGTACCGAAAAGAAATTCAAAAGTCAATAACCGTAAACCATATATCCCTGTTGTATGAGTTTTTCCTTATTTTATTGCCAAAAATAGCATTGCATTTCCTACGATGGATTTGCAAAGGAATGTGAACGATTATTGAAGGGCCGTAATCTGATTATGTTTTAAAAAAGGTTAAACCTCTATTTGTGAGAGATGTTCAATTCATGGTTTGGAGAACACCATGAATGAGAATCTTCAAAACTTATATATCGATCTGTAACACACGTCCCGAGAACACCCACAAGACAATAACTCTTTCGACACCATTTGGTTAGCCGACTAAACCATTCCACTAACATTACAAAGGTTCAGGGTTCAGAAGCAAAGATGCAATGAGAGAGCTTTTCCACGTGCATAAAGACACTAGTTATGAAAGTTCACTTACATATACTAAATCCAAGAATATATCATTTTGATCAAACCATGGATGTATCATCCGATCCTAGTATTATAAGTAGGGGTGCAAACGGAGCGGAAACACAAACTAATGACATTGTATTAGTAAAGGGCTAAAATATTTACTTTGGATGCATATACTAACTAATTGATCATGTTAAGACCATTAACTACATATGCTCTTTCAGGTGTTGCCAGCATTCCTATCATCCTTTGTGCTTTCTTACAGTCAGTGTAGTGGCTCACTGTCAAGGCACCAAACATAATTTGCAAAACTGCGCATGGTAGTTTGCTTGCATATGAAATAAGTTCAATATGCTTAAAATTATTCTCCAAAAGAAAAGTTTATAATCAGATGACAGTGGTGCAAGGTGGCTAAAGTGGTTGAGCCATCGGCTTTAAAATGTAACTCAAAGAAACACAAATAGGACATTTGAAGCATAAACATCATGCGAAATTATGGAACATGTTTGTATCAAAGCACCGAGTTTGGAACTCTGTTCAATTGTTCTACCACTTGACTTCCTCCTCTCTGCCATCTTCCATCTTTTAATCTCTTCTTCAAGAAATTGCCACGTCCATCATCAGACCTTCAACCTAAAGTGCATGGCACGCGGTTACTTGAGAGTGATAAAGTAGTATGCTTGAAAAATCAGGCTAGGCATGAGGAGAAAATTACACTTTCATTTGCCACCCTTTCCTTCTCTTCAAGATGCTTTATTTGCTTCCTTAGCTGGCCAATCTCTTTTTCTTGCCCTTCCAGCCTTGTTCTAAGTAGACCAGACTCCGCCCTTAAAGCCAAAGTACATAGATGAGCACAAGCAAGAAGCAAATTAGGATCATTCAATTATTCAAAACATCGACGATAGGAAACAACATTGCCGTTTCAAATCCATATTGAGATTTCAAATGTGACATTTAACAATGGCTATTAGCAATCATATATGTTCTTTTTTTGTTACACAGAAGTTCAAATAAGGATATGTTTTAATCCATATGGCCATTTCACACCAAAGCTATAGGGTAGTCTCCTAAATTGATAAATGTTATTCTAAAAGTTCAAAATGCAGCAAAAAAAAAAAACACAAACTTGAACCACCAAGGCTTGCTCTACCCATGGAACTAGGAATGATGAAACCTATGGAAGATCGGAAGTAAATAGAACCAAAACTCAACAATAACAGTAGCTACCTAAGTTATTTATTTTGTAGAGCTAAAGACATGCTGCTGACAGCAACATATGACAATGCAATTGGGTGCATCAAATATCATAAAAGTTAAAAGATAATGAACGATGTCATGAGTGCTATGTGGTGTGCGGTTCAGTTTTATTTTTCTTTCAACACACAAAAGAGGCATCCAAATGTTTTTCCCAATGTTTGTTCTTTCAGATATTACTTGTTGCACTAAACAATCAATTTCCAGTATTCATTCTCCTACATGGTGGTTCAGAAGTCAATGCCATCAAATTTGAAGTACATCCTCCCCATTGCAATAAAATGCATGCCAAAGCTTGATCTGAATAAGGTGGATAATCTTCACAACAAAAGCCAAGATATTTAATATACCTCGGTCCATAGAACCAATCAACTCAAAGGTCTCCAAATCCCAAAACTTGACAGGTTTTGTCACCGAACTGAGTAAAGCAATGATGTCATGTAATGAATCTTTAGTTGCAAGGCGAGAGAAATTAGGCAAAGGCAACTTCGACAAGAACATTTTAATATTTTATTTGAAATCTTTCTCACACTGGAGGAAAACAATATGCATCTCCACTAGAACCAAAATGGAATTCTTACTCTATGCCACTAAATCAAAAGCTTCTATTAAGCATATTCTCTGAATTTCAACAAAGTACTAAATCGCCTCCTCTCTGTTTTCTCTCTCAGATATGTAGGCTCCTCTCTGCTTTCTTTGTATACAAGGTATATAATACATACATATCAACGCCATGTGAACAAAGACTTTCGACTAGTCGGCAAGTCGGTCGCTAGGAGGGTAGTGTCAATTGCCGACTTAATAACCATGTTTCATATTATGGCAAATTTCACTTTACCATTTAAAGCATATAGTCTTATTTCAAAATAGCATGTGCATGCTTATATTAATTTGGCCACTCAATAACAAATGAGTCTTTTCTCCAAAGTCCAACCAGATACAAAGATATAATACCAAGAGTTAAGCATAAACAAGTACAGAGTGCAACCAAACGGGACAAAGAAAAGTTGATAATTAAGTGACAGATCGGCATTGTAACATCTGAACCTAACCTGTTGCCAGAAGGAACTCATGGGGATGGAAATCTATGCATTGAATCTGACCCTCATGGCACTTGAAATCATGTAATAACTTTCCAGCTGTCAGATCCCAGAGCTGGCAAGGCAACGCTGATTATAAGTTCAATAGAGTAGGAGATATAGTATGTGCTTAGAAGGATTATGAAAAAAAAATGAAACTACATGACCGAATTAGCAATTGAAAATGGAGTATACACAGATTGACTTGTTGGCAAATGATACCTTCACTACATTATCTTCACCACGGACACAACCCACCGGCCATCGGTGTGAATCTAATAGCATTCACCCTCGTGTGTGACCTTTATGCGTGTGGATACACCCTTCCTTCTTATATCCCATATCTTGATTAGTGTCCAATGACCCAGAGGTGAAGAATTCCCCAAAAGGATGGAAATCAAGCTGACATACGATTTGACCTATGTCGATGAAGAGTGCGGACAAGCGCATACGACAAGTCAAGTGATGCGATTAATAAAAGATAAAGACCAAAGACGAGTGTTCATAAATACATATAATGGTAAGTCAAAAATCCATTATTTACATACTCTTCGCCTCCTCTAAATCCCATAGTTTTATTGTTCCATTGGCTGCTCCTGCAGACCACAAACACTTCGTGGAATCAAAACCAATCGACTCCACAAAGACTTGTATGCCCCGATAAACCTCAGATAACCACCACAAGACCAAAAAGAGTGAATAAAATAATATCCCATTGACTAAAAAGTAAAAACATCATCTATAACACCTCTGATAACCGTAACCACCGTGATCAAAGAATCAAACACATAATTGTATCCTTCAACAACAAAAAAAACATAACTGTGTACTAGGTTGACAGTTAACATAAAAGTATCTCCATGTTAATTGAAGACCAACATAGAGAGAACTATCTTTGGAGAGGCCATCAAGTCATCAACAGACTAAAATCTTGAACTTTTCATCTAGTAATCATTTCAAGGTTCGGGCAAGAGTTTTATTGGGTTGAGTTCATTGTTTTGTTTGCTCGCTTAATCAGAGAACCACATTTGACACACTAGGCCATACTTAGATTCAGCACAAGACAATAAATCTTACGAAGATTGAATTGGGCTTTCAGATAGCCCAAAGATTAACCTTATGATCCTCTCCTCCTGTGGCGAGAACCCGTGAAGTCTTCCTCCCAATCTTGAGGCGATTGACATTGGATGAGTGAGCCACAAACTCCTCTCATAAAATGCAAGTCAAGGCATTCCAATGTCTCAAATTTAGCAACCAAATCACCCCCAAAAATCACATTACACCAAAGTACCACACCAACACCTCATAAACACAGAGTGGGAGCAATTGCACTTCTCGGACAATCAAACATAACTCACTAACGAGTAATCAAGTAATCACCAGAGCCCATTGTGACGCAACCACTAAATCCCCAATTATCTTAACGAGGGCAAGCAAGATAAAAGCAACAAAAAAAATAGAGAGTCGTAAGCTCCCCGATATTTGCGTAATAAAATCGCCTGGCTAGCGAATCTAACGCAACGATGGCGATGGATCGGTCAAGCAGACACAATGCACCCCCAAAAAAATTGAACAAGTTGGCGAAACAATCGAAACAAATTCACGAGGATACGGAGCTTGTAGGCGCGCTTGGTGTTGGTCGTCATCGCCGGCACCTCCGCTCGAATCGCACCACCGGCTCTAATCTCATCTCGAGATCACACACCACCATGCGCCGCTTCCCCAAATCCCCGACCCCCCCCGGATCTCGCGTCGCCGCTCTCGCCAACCCAACTCTACCACCCACACGCTTTGAGTCTCTCCTGGGAGGAAAGCGCCGCCGCCATCGCCGCCGGACCCACCACCAAGCCACAGCCCGCCGAATCCACACGAGGCCGCCGCCACTCCGAGAGATGCGGAGCGAGGCGTGCAGTGGAAGGTGAACGAATCGCGGTGGTGATTTGGGTTTAGTCTGTTGTTGAGGTGGAGAAGGTGGAGGCGGCGGGGCTGCGTGGGGACGCAGAAAGTGAGGGGCGGCACGGAGGTGGGATGGCTGGGAGGAGGCGCGCCCGGAGGTGGGGCGGCGCCAGGAGGAGGGTGGTCGGGGAAAGGAGGCAACGACTGGGAGAGGTGGGCGGCGGGGAGGTCGGTGGTCGGAAGAAAATAGGTTTTAGAGGATGCGGTGTTTTGGCGCCGGTCGATGTTTTGGCACTCGATCGAAAAAAAATTCAAGGGTAAATTTCGGCGAGGTTGTGAGCCAAGGATTCTATTATCGCCGTGATTACAATTTCCTAGTAGAGTTTTTTAGGCGATATATTGTAGGCAAATTTTTATTATCCCCGGCAGATGAGTTGTTCTGAATAATAATTATTGCCGGCAGATAATATGACCCTTAATCTCTTGGATATTCCCGGCACATGTTTTGCCACTAATCCATTTTTTTCCCGGCAGTTAATTGCCCTTAATACTATGCCATGGTGTAGTGAGCCTTGCAGTCCAAGACTCAATTTCCTTCACTCCAATATCAAAGTGTGGACTGATAACACAACACTTGTTCAATCTGCCATTCAGTTCAACAACGATTTTAGCAGATCTGTGATCATCAACAAACAAAAATTTGATTTCGACCACAGGAGACTCTTATTTTGCATTCTGACCTGTTGATACTTGCAAGAAGAGCTTCAATCTTCAAAACCGCTGCGCAAAAGCCATTATTCGAAACCAAACCTGAAGCACCCACACTGGAATCTAGCAATTCTGCTTACAGCGCTACACACACACACACACACACACGAGGGAGACGGGGGAGATGAGGCTGACCTTGGAGGCTGTGGCGGTAGAGAGTAGAGAAGGCTTGTGGCGAAGAGGAGAGCGGCGGTGATAGTGGAAGAGGGCGACGAAGGAGGGAGAGTAAGAAGACTGGAGGCGGAGGGGAACAGAGGTGAAGGGAGGTGCCAAGGTGGCGGCCGAGGACGAAGATTGATGGGTGGGCGAGGAGGAGCTGCACGACGGAGAGAGGCCGATCGAGGGGGAAAGGAGAGGGGTGGGCGGGAGCAAAGGCCGTCGGCGGTGGACGGGAAGGGAGATCGAGATGGTGGCGGGGGAGGAAGAGGGAGGGAGGCTGCGGAGGAGGAATAAGAAGAGCATTGGAGATCCCGAGAGCCGTCCCATGCCACCAAGCGCATTAGGAAAAATCAGGAGGGAAGGGAGGGGTGGCGCTGAGGCGGCGACCAGGAAGGACGACGGAGCGAGCGACGACAGGTGGGGACGGAAATTGAGCTGGCGGCGAGAGAAGAAGAGGGAGGAGCTAGGAGGGGAAAAGAGCGAGGGGATGAGCCCGACGCGGGCTCGAGCTAGCGAAGAGAGAGATGGGCGGGCACAGAAGCCTTCGCCTCTTTGGGGCGACGTGGCCGCGCGAGGGACACCTCTTCCTAGCGAGCGCACCGCCTCCGATCGAGCGGGCACGATTGCGCGCAGGCGCGATCGGACGGACGCGGAATTGCTGCCGACGTAGACCAAATTTTTTTAAAAAATAATATTTTTTAAAAAGATATTTACAAAAATAAATAGCCGCCCAAGAAAATTACAAAAATGACTCCCTGTCACCAGTTGAACTGGCGATAGGTAGCTATCGCCAGTTGAACTGGCGACAGGGACCCTGTCGCCCCTCTGTAGCCGGTTTAGCTACCTGTCTCCAGTTCAACTGGTGACAGGTAGCTATCGCCAGTTCAAATGGCAACAGCTACCTATCGCTAGTTGAACAGGCGATAGCTACCTGAAACCCTAAACTGATTTGCCTATTTTTTATTTTCATAAATTTTGAACGGTACCAAATCTATTAGACTCGCAATAACATTTTGTGATCGTAGTATGTTGTTCTAGTGCGGTGAATTTTTGAAGAATTTTGCGAGGACGATTGAGGTATCAATAATTCGTAAGTACGAAGGTAAGTGATATTGCGATGCACCTGGGAATTCATACACATGCACTGCATATCATGTAAAGAAACAAATATGAATTTGCCATTACTATCAAAACTACGATAAATCAAATTGATATTACATAACATTTAGCAAAATGTCGTAACACTTAATCAAAATGATAATTCAGAACATTGGCAATAACATATTACTACAGTCCGTACTTTCTCATGGTCGCGACCTCAACGTCCCCCATGTGGACTGGATGAGGTCCCCACGGCGACGTCCAAAGTGCCGATGTCTCCTTCGACCTGAGAATTTCTCGTTGGGCATTTCTTGAAGGTGTGCCCAGACTCCCTACAAATGGAGCAATTCTTCGTACGACGTCCAATTTCTGCTTCGTCCATGTCGTTCCTGATGTGCCATATCTATCGTCGGCCAACCTTTCCCTTGAGCCTATCAATGTCCGCGGCCTAGATTAGTTACTCCCAGGTCGGATGGCTAGTGAAATGGCCAACCACAGTGTAACATCCCAATTTTCTGAGCTTTAAAAAATCTTTTAAATAGTTAGTAGGGAGAAAAATCACCATTTGGTTTTATTTGAGTTTAATTCAAAAGCTTAATATTGAACCTTGAGCATCAAAACAATTTAAATGATTAAAGTCAACATCAACAATGGTCAAAACTATTTTATTTGGATTCTATGTGCTTGGATATAATTTCTAGAATTTTTCCAAGTTCATTTGCTATTTTCTATTTGCCAATTGGATTTTATGGTATTTTATAAAATAGAAAACCTATTTAAATCCCAGTGATCTCTTTGGGCCTAAACCCAATCCCTTCTCGCTTTCGGCCCAACTCTAGTGTGGCCCAGCTCGCCTAGCGCGCGCCCGCCTCCGCTGACATGTGGGCCCTGCTTGTCAGCCTCTGTTTCCTTTTCCTTCGCGCGCGCTCAACTCAACTCGCCACCGTTCGATCAAGGATGGACGATCAAGATTTGTTGTGCTGTTCGGACAGTCCAAACATCACACTCATTGTGAGCCGTTCGATCAAGAATGGACGTTCAAGATCTGATGGGCCGTTCGGACGATCCGAACGTCCCACACGATCTCAAGCATCCAATCGAAATCGGACGGTTAGGATGCATGGTTCGAATGTTCGCATTCGCTAGCGTTCGCTTAGCCTCGCTGCCAGGTAGGACCCACCTTCGTTGTCGTCTCCGAGTCGGCTTCGTCTTCGTCAAGTTACAACCACATCCGCTATTGAAGAGCTTCAAGCTCCACCCGACAACAACAATTTCCAAACTAAAACCTCCTTGATTTCATTACCAAATCCTATCCCATAGCTTTCCACACCCGTATCTGGTTTCAATCGTGCCTAAACCCAACTCTATCCCTTCCTAATTTGAATTCCCTTTTTCGTGTTCTTCACGGACTTGATTTGGGGATTTCTAAATCCGCGCGGTCCAGCCCCTATAAAAGGCACCCCTGGGATTGCAAGAGCACCCGCACCAAGATCCCTAGCTCAATTTCACCCTGAGAACTTTAGCACCGCTGCAATTGGAGATTTAGGTTTCTGTCACCCAAACCCTAAAGCTTCAATTTCGCCGCCGTCGGTGACGCCCTGCCCTCATGGTTTGCACCATCGTGTTCCTCGTCATCAGAGCTACCTCCTGGACCTCTTGGCTTCGTCAGAGCGTCGCCGGAGCCTTGATCCGACAACACCCGAAACCTTCCTCCGCTTCAAGCTCACCGCCGAACACCACCGTCCACCTTGACCACCTGGAGTTGGTTCATCAAGTTCGCAATAGCGCTAGCTACGCGCCTGTACCACTCGCCGCCGGTGGATCGTTCGCCGGATCCTTGGTTCCTGTGCGCCACCACTTTGCCGTTGAGCCACGTCTGCGCCATCTCAGCGCCACATCAACCTCCTTGCCTACGTGTCGCGTGCGTGGCGCCGCGTCAGCACGTACGCGTGGCAGCCTCGCCAAACCTGATCCAGATCAGTTCGGTGGACTTAGTCTGCCATGAACCAGGTCACTAACACGTGGGTCCCACACATCAGTGATTTCTTTTTCCTTTCTTTTCCGGTATTTTCAATTGGAAAATAATTCGGATATTTCTGAAAATAGGATTTCTTTTCGATTCAAACTTCCAAAGCCCATATCTTTTGCATCCAAACTCCGATTGAGCCCATTCAAATTTCTAAATTCATCTAAATTCAAGATCTTGTTATCTGAGATTTGTTTTACATTTTTGGAGTTTATTTGGCCTCTGTATTTATTTGTTTTGTTTGTTTGCTTCGTTTGCGAGTAGACGTTGATACTTCGGGAAGATTTGAAGAAGAAGCAACGCCTGAAGAGCAAGATCAGTACCTAGACCTATTTCAAGGCAAGTCATACCTTTGATCATATTGAATCCTAGTTTTCAAAAGTTATATTGATTCAAATTATTGCATTTACTTTAAGTATTTATTTAAATGCTTTTGTGTTTAGTTATTAATCCAATTTGTTATAACCACCTTGTCTAATTGTTATGTGTTAATCTTTTGTCGCCCTTAGATTGGTTCTTTAATTAGTTGGTATTATTGTAGCACCAACGTGGGTTGGTTAGATACGATTATTCTGATTAGCCATGCCAGGAGTCATCATTTCATGTAAGTTGTTATTATAAACTTGACTAAGTGATTATGGAACTATGTGATAAAACTGTGTGTACTATGTGCTATTACTCGTTGATAGCATATGTTGCACTTAACCAACAGGGTGGGAAAGGATTTATACGGAGGCAAGTGGTACAGTGTATTGTTATGGTGGATCTGTGTGCATAGGGATTTGTAGTAAATTAGAAGTCTTGCCTTGGTCAATTAAGGACTTAACTTTGTGCGCCATTGAACTGAGCCTTACTGTACGACCACATGCCTGGTATGGGACGGGCCTAACTTAATAAGTTATGGAATCTTAACATTGCTACTCAGGTTGTAGGTTAGACTGTGTTGATTGGGTGGAGGTGTGCTACCAAGTAGTTACATCACGGGGCAGTTTGCCGTGTCCCTGTCCAACGGTGTGTATCGTACCCATCGCTGTGTATGGCTTGGTATGATAGTTTGTAAGCACACTGGGAGTATCAACGCTTGAGATGAAGTTCCTGAAACGTTTTGTTATCATTAGTGCTTGGAACACTAGTTGTATCTTGTGGGTACAAACTCTGCAAAGTGTTAAATCAATCTATTCAAATAGTCGCGTCTGTGGTCATGGACATGCTGGGGAATTTCACACGAGAGGTAGATTTTCATAAAAACCTTGGGAAGGGAGCTATGTGATCTAAGTCATATGGCTCTATGTGAATAACTTGTTTAGGCTATGTGTCTTTGTGAAATAAAACTATTAAATTATTGTTGTTATTTGTTTTACCTTATGCTTTCAATCTATTATTCATATTCAAACTGCAAATGTTGCATTTCTGCAAAAAAAAAAAACACATAGAAGCCATTCCTTTGGAATAAGCCTGCATATATACATTGCATTCTGTGGTGTGACTTGCGAGTACGGTTGTGTACTCATGCTTGCTAAATCAAATCAACAGAAGAGGAGGAGTCATCGCCTGCTTTCAAGGAGGAGTTCGTTGAAGGTGCTTGATCGTAGGGTCTTAATCCCAGTCGGTTACCTGTGGTGAATTGATGGGATTCCGCTGAAGTTTCTGTTCCGCTGCTATTTAATTATCTGTCAGCCCTGCACGGCTTAATGAGTGTAAACTCGATCATAAGGTCAAAACCCTTATTTGTTAAACAAATTACTCGTTTATGCTATTAATCACCTTGTGTGGATCGATATTCATCTATGTTGAAACTGTGTGCACTACCGTGATCCTGGACTAGTGCATTATACACAGAGGGATCCAGAATTATATTTTTGGGTCCCGATAGAGGTGGTATCAGAGCCATACTGACTGTAGGTCTTGACCTTAGTTAGATCGGCTGTCTTAGAGAGTCCAAATTATTTTCTAAAGAAAAATTAACTTGCAAGATTAATCGAACTGCTTAACTCCTCTCATGTCTTTCTTGACTCAACTATTGCTAGAACCTTTTCCTCTTCCCGTTGTTTTAACTTGGTTCCTATCCTCTTGTCTGTCTTGACAAATGCTTCATACCTACGGTGAGCACAAAGGCGGACTTGCCGCAGAGCTGGGGAAACTGTTATAGGTACTTGGAGGCTTTGATCGTCCAATGTACCGTGGCAACCATTAGGGTCATCAGGCGAGATCGTGAAGTGATCTGCCGTCTGACTGTCTATGCGAGGAGGAACACCAAAGCCAGTCAGCCTTTGAACCTCTCCGTCAGAAGGATCAACTTCTCAGAAGGAATACAAGAGTCGTCACACCTTGCCATCCTCAGGATCTGCAACATCTATGCGCGTGAGCTGCAGGATATTGTCTTCCGCTACCATCCCAGAGCCGCAGCCATGGATCGACCAACATGCTACCCATCCACAAGTGGAGAAGGCAATGCTACAGTGGTGCACCTCGCCCAGTTCTCAGCTGCTCGGGAGGAGTCGCTAGAGTTGGCCGCCACCGAGCTGGAGTGTGTCTACGAGACCTTGGACCGAGGAGATGAAAGGATCGCTGTTCTAGAGGAGGTTCTCTACGGTTAGCACGAGCCCGAAGATGATCAATAATAAGAAGATCTGGAAGAACCAGAGGAGGATCCCGAAGAAGATCTGGAGGAAGATCTGGAAGAAGAACCTGCAGAGTCGGAGGAGCCAGTTGTGCCTGCTCCGAGCACACCTGTTCCTGTTGCACCAGTCTCGGGGCATCAAAATCAGTTTGCAAGGATGCCAGCTCACTTCTAGGTCTACAGCAGTGTTAGACCATGTGGCTAGGTCTAATTTATTTTAATTGATGAATAATTGACAATGTTGGGTACTAATATTATTTGAGGCGTGTGGTATGTGTGGACTAATGTTGGTCAAGTTGGGAAGAACTTGTACCGGAGAAATATGTTGCTTTGGTCTTTGCATGTGCAGGGTAACTCGGAGGCGATCGTGGTCTACGGCAGTGACCGGGAGATGGCTTGGTGCGAAGTCATGGTCCAGAGGGTCGAGAATGCTGGAGGAGACGATCGGGCTCGAGTTGGGGCGCGTGGAGATCAAAGATGGATGATGCGCATTGGAGCTACGGAAGTGCGTTTTGGAGGCTATGACACGTGATATTTTTGGGGTATCCAAAATTGGAAGGCTAAGAGAAATTGAAAAATCCTTGGTTGTTGGGATTGGATTTCCTTATGTTCGAGGATATTGCTGTGTGGGCTTCGACGGCTATACGTGTACGTGAAAAACACGTATTGGAGTCTGAAGCCGTTTTGGAGTCTAGGTCTAATCTCGTGAGATAAAAGGAGGGGCTGGCGGCTGTTGGTTTGAAGCCCTAAAAGACTAATCTATGCATGGTGTTGTCATGCTTTTGGGAACACATGCTTTTGCATGCATGAGAGAATAGAAAAATAGTTTACTAGTGCGGCTTGTTTCTTTAGATTTGTTTATTGCTTGCTGCAGCTTTTTGGACTTGCAAAAAGCTAGCGGCGGCAGCACATTGTCTTGCCGCTGGTGTTTTGCTTTGGTGCTAGCAGCTGCTGTGGTTGGCGGTCGTGATATGTGCCTGGGGGCAAGCGGCGATTGGTTTCTCTGGTGCTGGCTGTTTGTGAAACAGGGAGATGAGACAGAGACTCTCGGCAGCAAGCGGCGGCTGTGCATGTGATCAGAACAGAAAAACAAATCTCCTGGGCAACAACGCTATGTGCGTTGCAAAGGCATCTTGATTTAGTTCGTGGCTCGGGCAAAGACCACGAAGATTAAGAAAAATCTCCTACAATCATTCACCCCCCTCTGATTGTCATTAACAATCCTACAAGTGGTATCAGAGCAAGATTGCTATGGTGTCAGAGAGGTATATGAATCGTCGCCCCATACTAGATGGTACTGATTTTGCTTTTTGGAAGTGTCGTATGCAAGCATATATTGAGGCTCAAGGTAGTGATGTATGGAATAAGGTTTCTAGTCCTTATGTGGTTCTGCTCATCATTACTAATTTAAATAAAGCGGATGTTGATCTGAATGCTCAAGCTCAGTAACTTGTTGTTTCAAGGAATCTCTATAAAGAATTTGATCGTGTAGCTCATATTACTTCTGCTCACTTAATATGGAAGACTCTTTGCGATTATCATGAGGGAACTACTAAAATTAAGAAAGTACGTAAAAATCTTTATCAAAAAGAGTATTCTGGTTTTGCTATGAAGCCTGGTGAATCTATTGATGATCTTTTTGCTCGTTTTGAAAAGATATTGAGTAGTTTGTGTGGTGTTGGTGTTATTCCAACTAATGAAGATAATGCAACTAAGATATTGAGATCTTTAGGTTCTGAGTTGTTGATGGTTGTCACAACTATCAATCAAGCTATCGATCTAGATACTTTAACCATAGATGATCTTTACTCTAGATTGAAAACCTATGAGATGGAAGCTGTGCCATATAAGATTGATAAATCTTCATCTTTGTCTCTTATGACTAACCCCATGCAAACTGTTTCTTCGAGCTCTTGTCTTGTGTTTGTTTTGTCTTCTTCCACAGATGAACAGTTAAAGGAGATTCCAGAAGAGCAGCTTGTACTCATCTCCAACAGAGTGATCAAGGCAATTAACAACATCAAAACAAGGTGGAGAGGAGGTTCAATCAGATGCTATGAATGTGGTGAGCTAAACCACATCAAGACGAATTGCCCTAAACTGAGGGGCAAGGAGGTCAAGGATGACAAGGCACCAATTCGTCGCTCTCAATTCAAAATTGACCCAAGCAGGAAGCGCAATTATCGTAGGGCGGTCAACAAAATAATTTCAGCACTTGATGAGATTGATTTGAGTGATGATGATTTTGGAAGCGACGATGAGGACAATGGTAAGAAGGCAAAGGAGGTGGACTTCACAGGGATATGTTTTATGGCAAGCAGTGAGGAGCTTAACAATGATGATCTCTACAGTGATCCTGATGAGGTAAAACCTTCTTATCTGATTTATCTCGTCTTTGTGCTTAGGTTGACAGATGAGCTCAAAAAGTATAAAAAGAAAATAAAGAAACATGATCTTGTTGTTGAGAACTTAAATTCTGAAATTGATAGACTTAAAGCTTCTATTCCTGATGATGAATCTTGTGAGTCTTGCCAAGTTTTATTTTCTGAATTAGAGACTGCTAGGTTAATACATACTAAATTTGATGAGTTAAGACTAGCACATGACTCTAGTGATGAAAAGTTAAAACTTGCATATGATGAAATTGAAAAGCTCAAGTCTAGTTCTACTTGTTTAGAGTCAAGTATGTCAAATGCTCAAACTAAAACTTACTCTAATTGTGAATTGCTAGAAGCTAGACTCAATACTTCTCAGGAAACAATTCAACAGATGCTTTATCATGAGATAGCTTCTTGCTCTAACTGTTCTAAACTTACAATAGAGATAGAAGCTTTAACCAGACAAATAAATTAGTTTGCTGAAAAGGAAAGATTGGCTCAGTCTAGTGCTTCTAAGAAAATTATGAATGTTTCTGTCAACTGCTCAACTTGTCCCACTTTGGCTAAAGAAAATGAGTATCTTAATGACACATTAGAGATATTTTCTTTTGGCAAGAAAAACTTGAATATGATCCTAGACAAGTCAAAAGTGAGTGTTAAAAGTCAAGGTCTAGGATTTAATTTTGTTGAGCATGCCAAGAATAATCCTCCTGAGATTATCAAGCTTCTTGAACCTGAAAAAATTGAAATAAAATCTGAACCAAAACAAACTGTGTTTAAATCTTCTGGTTTTGTGCAAAGTTCTTCTGATAATGCTGTAGGTGCTACCTTATCTGTTCGAAAGAAATCTAATTATGTTAAATATAATTGCACCTATTGTGGTAGAGATGGGCACTTGCATGAATTTTGCTTTAGGTGTGTTAAGAAAGAGAAAAAGGAAAGATTGAACACCTTAAGACAAAAACGTGCAACCTGTTTTGTTGTTCCAAGAACTAATGCGAAAGCTAGGTTTTTAGAGAACTTTTATGATGATTTTAAATCTGGTTCACGTGCTGGTTTGGGTTATAATTCAAATAATTCTTGTTCAGCATGGCTTGCATTTCAAGGGGCAGTTAGACAGACTCTTTTTGGTGTTCTGATCGCTCATGCACACATGGTTCTTATTCTAGTTTTGTTGCTCCTGTTCATCGTGTATCTTAGTATTGGATCCCTAAATCTTATCTCACTAACCCTAATCTTCTTGTGACCGATGTTTCTGAAATATAAGACGGTGGCGTGGTTGAAAAACATGAGCTTGATTTGGTTCCAGTCTTTTACATCATTGCTTGATTGGATCACTTGATGGTTCTTCATTTTCTTTGATGGCTTCCAAGAGATTTCATTTTACGAGAGACCATGTGGAAAGGGTGATGTTGCTCTTCACCTTGTTGAGTTTTAGTTCTTTGTTTCTTTCTCAAAACTGCTTTGATTCTCGCATGATCTCGCTATTTTGAGAAATGAGTTGGGTGTGTTACATTCGTGGGCTTATTACGAGGGGAGCTTGTTTCTAAAAGTTCAGAAGCTTTGTTGATTCTTGTAAATCAAATTATCAAGTCCAAGCCATTGCAATCAAATGAGTTGTAGAGCTTTCTTTATCATATTTATTCATGTGCCGTGTAGCTTTGATCATGACTAGTTTTAATTAACTTACTACATTAGAACTAAAGCATGACATGGCTGAAAACTTTGACTAGATTGATTATTGTTATCACTTGGAGATGTCCATAGAAAAGGATGAGCTTGTTTGTGAGTCTTATTTTAAATCTTGGATTTGCAGCAAGTATGTCTCTCATTGTAATCCTATTATGCTCACTCAATTTGGCATGTTATAAAAGATAAAGGGTTGAGAAAAGGAAAATGAAAAGATGTATGCTTCAAGCATGCCATGCATAGCTATGTGTATTCAAAAGAAAAATACGCACACCAAAGTGCTCAAATAAAAAGAATTATGCTTCAAGCATGCCATACATAGCTATGTATATTCAAAAGAAAACAAAATATGCACACAAAAGTGCTTAAGTGAAAAGAAGTATGCTACAAGCATGCCACCCTTGAAAAGAAGTATGCTACAAGCATGCCACATGCAAATAAGAATTGACAGTGAAGCAATAGGTTGTTGCTTAAGACTGCTAGCTCATCTAGATTTAAAGTTTGACTCACTGTTAGGCTTTAACTTTTTGGTGATATCTCTTTGTGGTGTTTATAATCTGTTTAGTCATTGTTTGAGATACCTGTCTTGAATTTAAATTGCATAATCATTCTAAAAGACTTGTTTTTGACATTGCTATATGGTATATGACTTTATATGATCTAGATAGCTCTACTCAAAAAGATGGCTTGGTTAATTTACTAAATCAATGCGAAGTGACTTGGATAATCTACAAAGCTTCTTGATTTTTACTCTCCTTACTCCCTTGTTTTAGAATTATTCTTTCTCTAAAGTTCTTGATGATTACATTGCCAAAGGGGGAGAAAATGGGAGAAATTTGCTTCTTTTGTGTTGAGCGGGAGTTTTTCAGCTCCTTGTGTTGAGGGAGAGTTTTTTAGCTGTGGTTTTGATGTTTGCTTTGCAGCTTTGAAACTTTCTTTTTGCAAATTTCTTTTCTTTCAAAATTCAACTCACAATTTTGAAGTATTGTCAATGTATTCATCAAGGGAGAGATTGTTAGACCATGTGGCTAGGTCTAGTTATGTTGGGTACTGATATTATTTGAGGCGTGTGGTGTGTGTGGACTAATGTTGGTCAAGTTGGGAAGAACTTGTACCGGAGAAATATGTTGCTTTGGTCTTTGCATGTGCAAGGTAACTCGGAGGCGATCGTGGTCTCAAAGAAGGACCGGAGATGGCTTGGTGCGAAGTCATGGTTCAGAGGGTCGAGAATGCTGGAGGAGACGATCGGGCTCGAGTTGGGGCGCGTGGAGATCAAAGATGGATGATGCGCGTTGGAGCTACGGAAGTGCGTTTCGGAGGATACGACACGTGACAATTTTGGGGTATCCAAAATTGGAAGGCTAAGAGAAATTGAAAAATCCTTGGTTGTTGGGATTGGATTTCCTTGTGTACGAGGATATTGCCGTGTGGGCTTCGATGGCTATACGTGTACGTGAAAAACACGTATTGGAGTCCGAAGCTGTTTTGGAGTCTAGGTCTAATCTCGTGAGATAAAAGGAGGGGCTGGCGGCTGTTGGTTTGAAGCCCTAAAAGACTAATCTATGCATGGAGCTATCATGCTTTTGGGAACATATGCTTTTGCATGCATGAGAGAATAGAAAAATAGTTTACTAGTGCGGCTTGTTTCTTTAGATTTGTTTATTGCTTGCTGTAGCTTTTTGGACTTGTAGAAAGCTAGCGGCGGCAGCACATTGTCTTGATTGCTAGTGCGGCCGGTGTTTTGCTTTGGTGCTAGCAGCTGCTGTGGTTGGCGGCCGTGATATGTGCTTGGGGGCAAGCGGCGATTGGTTTCTCTGGTGCTGGCTGTTTGTGAAACAAGGAGACGAGATAGAGACTCTCGGCAGCAAGCGGCGGCTATGCATGTGATCAGAACAGAAAAACAAATCTCCTGGGCAACAGCGCTACGTGCGTGGCGAAGGCATCTCGATTTAGTTCGTGGCTCGGGAAAAGACCACAAAGATTAAGAAAAATCTCCTACAATCATTCACCCCCCCTCTGATTGTCATTAACGATCCTACAAGCAGGCGGGAGCACCGTCGTGGCTGTGGAGGCTACCTTAGCGATTGAGTTCACTAGAGTTCAGTTTGTCAGGCTTAGCCAGTCTAAGTTAGTAGAGTCACCCTTTAGGTGGTAGATTGTGTGCTTAGGTTCGTCGTTTTCTTGTGTGCAAGTATGAGCTGCAAAGGCCCTTAGGCATTTGTTGCAGCCATGCTAAAACCCTTAATAAAGTATTTCAGTTGGTTTCTTGATGCTGTGTTTGTTGGGTTTAATCTATCCCCTCGATTAGTTCTTAACTCATCTTGTACTTTCTACCTTACCTAACTCATGGAGCTTCATCAGATGGTTCAGACTCGACATGCCGCTGCAAGTGGATCCGGAACTTAGGGATCAGATCAGAATGAGTAGACCCCCGTAGGAGTAGTACCACCACAAGCACCCCCTCTTGACTTGCAGAACTTTGGAGCTTTCATGGCAGCACAGACATAGATGATGTACACTATGATGAATCAACTGCAGAACATGAGTAATCAGAACAACAACAACAACAACAACAACAACAACAACAATCATCACAATGGAGCCCCAGTCGCTCATGGTCACCATGGACCATCCAAGCTTGCTGAATTCATGAGGACTCATCCACCAACTTTCTCTGGACATGTCACACCAGTGGAAGTTGATGATTGGCTTCGTGTTATCGAGAGGAAGCTACTAATCACTCAATGCAGTGACCATGAGAAGGTCTTGTATGCCACTCATCAGATGGAGGGTATAGCCGCTGAATGGTGGGAGAATTTCTGCGCAGCGCATGAGGCGCCACAAAATATCACTTGGGAAGAATTTTCCACCGCTTTCCGTTAGTATCATGTACCTGAAGGGATAATGGATTTAAAGAAGGATGAGTTCCATGCTCTCAAGCAAGGAGTATGTCAGTGACTGACTATCTGAATAAGTTTTCTCAGCTAGCTCGCTATGCTGCAGAGGATGTCGCCACCGACAAGTCTCATCAAAGTCGCTTCTTGAAGGGATTAAACTTAGGACGCAAGTTGGTCTGCTTGCCCACACTTTTCCATATTTTCAGGAATTGGTTAACAAGGCGTTGGTTATGGAAGACAAACGCAAAGAACTGGAGGACAACCGCAAACGGAGGATGGTTCAGCAAGGAAGTCACCAGTCACAGCAGAGAGCAAGGATGGTACCACAGCAGAGTAATCGGTTTCAGCGTCAGAATTCTGTTAGAACACCTGCACCAACATCTGTACCTCGTCCAGTTGCTCAGAACTTTTGCAACCCCGCACCAACCAACCCCAATCTAGGGAACAGCCAACAGAATGCGCCGAGAGTTTGTTATTCTTGCCGTCAGCCAGGTCATTTCGCCAACCAGTGTCGCAGAAGGGAACAATCACTCTAGTACGCTTCAATCTTGGAGCTACACTGTCGGACCCGGGAGTAACACCCCCAAATCCTCTGTGTATTTTTGAACTAGTCCCATGATTAGTAGCTAGTTCACACAGTTAAACAGATATGGTAACATCCATAAATCGCACAACTATATTAATAATCAACAGAGTTTATTTACAAGAAAGGCTTACAAGCCAACAATAAAGAACACAGCGGAAGACAAAGAAATAGTGGAGTCCAGCTGATCTGCCACATGAAATTGACTGGGGTAGCGGTCTAGTCGTCGAGATCTACACCGGTAGCAAAGTCCTTCTCCTCTGAAATTTATTTGTATTAAGCAAGGATGAGCACAACTTCCGTGCTCGCAAGTTACACCCAATAACAGAGTTAATGCATGCATGGATATAACAAAGAAAGACTTATTGGTTAAATTTGCTTAAAGCAATGTTTTTTTTAAATACTTGTACTAAGTTCCAAAGCAGTTATTCTATAACTAAAATTTATTTTATAAATTCTCAAGTTTTATAGTCAGATAACATTAACACAAGAATGGTGAAGGATACCCTCCTATCACATGGCTTCCCGCCCAATTTTCATTTGGATAGAAATCCAAAGTCATTTGTGTCAAATTATTTTGAAATCAAAACCAAAGTCTAACTTTGAGTGGCTTGAGTACCATGTCCATGACCGTGGACATGGCTATTCGAATAGTTTTACACTCTGCAGAGGTTGTACAGCTTTACCCACATGACACGATTTCTCTAGTTTGTTTGGCATCCGTCGATACCACTGCTCACTACCTTAGGTAAGCAGTCTAGAGCACGTGACAAGGCTTTTACAATGCTTCATCCCACTATAGTCCCCCCTCGCTAAGGTTTCGCTTCCTTTGGATAGAAACCCGTCGGATTTAAGTCCCCTCTTGCGCTAAGTGGGAATACATAAAAATAGGTCATAAAAGACACCCACGCAACCGGATGGAATGACTATGGTAAAACGTTGCAAATTAGTTAGCCAGATCCCTCCTACTCGAGACATGTGGTAGTACGATAAGGCGTAGCAAGGAACACTCAAAGGCCGGTCCTTAACTGACTTGGGTGACTTTCCACAAAACCCATGGGCCTCAATCATAGAAATGACTCGATCCCGTGCATCAACAAGCACCATCTAGACAACCATTTCACCCAAGTACAAACCATCATTTTATTTCATTTTTTCCAAAGTCATTTATAACCTTCCATAACACACCAGTGCCATGGATACAATTTAAACAACATTTGATTTTTGGCTGAAATTCCCCAAATCAAATATTTTTGGTCTAAGCATGTCTTTGCATCATATTTTCAAATGATCCGAGTTCATACTATTGTATCAACTAGGTTTTATCTAGGGTGACAATATATTCGATTCAAATATCAACATTGGCCATACAAAGGATTTATGTATATCTATAAATTTAAAATAATAATTTAAATTACTGAATATAAATAAGCATGCAGTAATAATTTAAAACAGAATTTAAATAATTTTAAATAATGGGATCAAATAGATCAAAGGTATAACTTTCCTTGCTCAATTAGTTGTTCTCAAACGGTGTCGAAATCTGACTCTCCGAAGTCGTCGGAATCTATACGTGAAAATAAGCCAAATTCAAACAAAATTCAAATGAAGGTTCAAATGAACTCCAAATTAAATAATTTTAGTTTAGTTAGCTAGTTCTTGAATTTATATTAATTTAGAAATTTGAATCGACGAAATTGGAGTTCGTATGAAGGAGAACGAACCCCGGGAAGTTTACAATTCACATGAAACGATGAATTAGGAATTTTTTGGATTATGAGATTTATTTTTCCAAAGGAAAACCCAAATAATGACGTTAGCGCCTGAATTTGCGTTCGGTTGAAAACTTTGCCACGTGGACGACACGCAAGCGATGACAGGGCAGCCACGTAGGCGAATAAGGTGATGTGGCGCTAGGTGGCACGGAGGTGGCAATGATGTGGCAGTGCCACGTCACACCGGCGGGTGGTGGTGCACGGGAGCCAACGTCCCGGCGAATGGTGGCACGGATGCCAGCGGCGAGGGCACCAACAGGAAGAGGAGGGTGCGGGGAGTCTAGTGCTCACCTCAGTTTCTGTAGGGCGCGAACGGTTCGCCGGCGACGAGGACATGTGTGGCAGTGGTGTCGGGCTCGCGGCGGTAGCATGGTTTGGGTGGTGCCTCGGCGAAAGGGGCGTGAGCACCGGGTAGGCGACGCGGTGGCGGTGCCGTCGGTGGTGACGAGGGCGGTGGAGAGTCACGGTTGGCACCGGAGCCGATGAAGAAAGAGCTTGCGGCGGTACAAATGAAATCTCAAAATCACGGCGATTGGAGGGCGGTGCTCCCTTTTATAGGGGCCGGGGAGGTCGAGGGGAGGAGATCGAGCGTGTGATGAACGTGGCGGCCGTTGCGGGATCCGGCGAGAACGGGCGTGAAATTAAGGGGAAGAAGGTGGGGGAGGAGCCGGAGAAGGACGCAGGGTCGTGCGCACGTCGCGCGAGAAGTGGGGGCGGTTGGGCAACCGGTGCGGAGCTCCGGTGTGGGCAGTAATGGCGGCGGGGTCGGTTGACCACACGGGGAAGAAGCGAGGGAGGAAGAAAGGGTGAGGGCCCACCTGCAGCGAGAGAGAGGAGAGAGGGTGAGGTGCGCGGGTCATGTTGGCCGTTGGATTTTGATCCAACGGTCCTGACCAAAGGATGCAGGTGAGCAGGCCAAGATGGGCCGCACGCGCGATAAGAAATGGGCCGAGCCAAGGAGGTTTCGGCCCAAAACCAATTCGGGATTTAAAATGATTTAGCTAATTAAATAATTTGATTAAATAAAAAGGGGCTTAGAAAATAGCTATTAATATCCAAAAATTCTACAGAAATTTCTAGAGTTATTTTGGACTTAAATAAAATATTTCCAAATATAATTAGTAATGGATTTTGCAAATAAATTTATTTATCTTTAAAATAATCAAGGAAAAGTTTTTAAATTCCGAAATTAATTAAATTTTTATTTTTCAATTTAAATCAAATAAAACTTCAAAAACTTTAATAAATTTTACTTTTTTACTTTAAACTTTAGAAATTCAAATAAAGCAATAAAACTCTTTCAAATTTCAGAAAATCCACTAAAATAATAACTTTATTAATTTTTATTTTGGTAACAGAACTTTGGGATGTTACATACACCCGCTAAGACACCAGCACAGAGCAATCAAGGAGTTTCTCAAGGTACCACTCAACAAGGAGGAGCACCTCAACAGGTCGTGGGTCGGTCAACCACGCCTCTGAAGGAGCCCAAGAAGCGCCGGACGTCAGATCGGGTAAGTTTCTAGAAAACTCAAGACTGCATTAGTTTTGTTTGACCACGAGCTTCGATTCGCTTTGTTTCTAGAGTTTCTGCAACTAAGAATAACTTGGAAGTTATGCGCCTTAAGCATACTCTGTTAGTCCAGTCGCCTGGAGCAGAGGTTGTTTAGGAGCTAAGTTACTCATAGCTGGAGTTGAGTTTCTAGCCAACCTAATTGTCCTAGACACCCAAACCTTAGATGTTATTCTTGGCATGGATTGGTTAACCAAGCACAAAGCTGTGCTAGATTGTGGCCGAAGAACCGTTACAATCAAGGATACTAGAGGAAACAAGGTAGAGTTTCAAGCTATCTCAGTGCGTGATGGACATTTATTAGTCAATAGTTTGAAGGCAGTTGATTTGGAAGATGTGCCTATTATCCGAGAATATCCAGATGTATTTTCGAAAGAATTACCAGGAATGCCACCAGATCGTGATATTGAGTTTGTCATCGATTTAGTGCCAGGAACAGCACCAATCTCGAAGAGACTCTATCGGATGCTAGCTGATGAGTTAGTGGAAATGAAGAAGCAAATAGAAGAACTTCTGGAGAAAAGTTTTGTGAGACCTAGTTCGTTGCCATGGGGAGCGCCAGTTTTATTTGTCAGAAAGAAAGATGGAAGTATGAGGATATGCATCGATTATCGATCTCTCAATGAAGTCACCATCAAAAATAAGTACCCATTACCCTGGATTGATGATTTGTTTGATCAGATGAAAGGAGCCGGAGTGTTCTCGAAGATCGACCTGCGATCAGGTTACCATCAGTTGAAGATTTGTTCTAAGGATATAGCAAAGACCACTTTCTCAACGTGGTATGGACATTATGAGTTCTTAGTTATGTCCTTTGGTCTAACTAACACCCCTGCCTATTTCATGAACATGATGAATAAAGTATTCATGGAATATTTAGACAAGTTTGTAGTTGTGTTCATTGATGACATTTTGGTTTACTCCAAGTCAGAAGAAGAGCATGCTGAGCACTTGAGATTATTCCTAGAGAAACTCGGAGAGCATCAGTTGTATGCTAAGTTCAGTAAGTGTGATTTTTGGAAAAAGGAAGTGGATTTCCTTGGTCATGTGATGACAACCGCGGGAATAGTAGTTGACCCCGGTAGAGTTAAAGTTGTATTGCATTGGGAACAACCCAAGACTGTCACTCAGATTCGCAGTTTCTTGGGAATGGCAGGATATTATCGCCATTTCATTGAAGGATTCTCAATGATTGCTAAGCCTCTTACGCAATTGTTGAAGAAGGAGAAGAAGTTCACTTGGACCCCAACTTGTGAAGAGAGTTTTCAAGAGTTGAAGAAGCGTTTGACTTCAGCCCTAGTGCTGATTTTGACAGATATTCGCAAGGATTTTGATATCTACTGTGATGCTTCGCATCAAGGATTAGGATGTGTCCTGATGCAAGAAGGAAGAGCTGTCGCTTATGCATCAAGGCAATTGAGGTCTCATGAAGAGAATTATCCTACCCATGATTTGGAATTAGCTGTAGTAGTACATGCTTTAAAGATTTGGCGTTATTACCTCATCGGTAATCGTTGTGAAGTATACACAGATCATAAGAGCCTGAAGTATATCTTTACTCAGTCTGATTTGAACATGAGACAGAGAAGATGGTTGGAGTTGATAAAGGATTATAATCTTGGAATCCATTACCATCCTAGTAAAGCCAATGTAGTTGCAGATGCATTAAGCCATAAGAGCTACGCAATGCTTTGAAAGTAAAAGAAGTTTGCTCTGAACTTCAAGAGGAATTTCAGAAGCTGAAGCTAGAAGTAGTGGATCGTTTGACTAAAGTTTCCCATTTCTTGCCAATCAAAACCACTTACTCAGGAGATCGCCTTGCAGAGCTGTATATGTCAAGGATTGTCAGTTTGCATGGTGTGCCTAAGAAGATAGTGTCAGATCGAGGATCTCAGTTCACCTCTCGTTTCTGGCAAAGTTTGCATGAAGCCTTAGAGACTCATCTGAATTTTAGTACTGCTTACCATCCTCAGACAGATGGACAGATTGAAAGAGTTAATAAGATATTGGAGGATGTGTTGAGAGCATGTGCTCTAGCTAATGCTACCAGTTGGGATAAGAGTTTGCTGTATGCAGAATTCTCGTACAACAAAAGTTATCAAGCCAGTCTACAGATGTCACCGTTTAAAGCTTTGTATGGCTGTGCTTGCAGAACCCCGTTGAATTGGTCAGAAATAGCTGAACATTTGGTTTTTGGGCCAGATATTATTCAAGAGACAGAAGAACAAATGTCTATGATCCGAGAGAGATTAAGGATAGCTCAGTCGAGGCAGAAGAGCTATGCTGATAATCGCCGTCGTGATCTTAGCTTTGAACCAGAAGATTTTGTTTATCTTCGAGTTACGCCACTCAGAGGTGTAAAAAGGTTTCATACCAAAGGGAAGCTTGCCACTCGGTATGTTGGTCCGTTCAAGATTTTGGATCGCCGTGGAGAAGTAGCTTATCAGTTGGAGCTGTCGCCGTCGCTAGCAGGAGTATATGATGTCTTTCATGTCCCCCAATTGAAGAAGTGTCTTCGTGTGCTAGAAGAATAAGCCACGTTGGAATCAATCGAGTTGAAAGAAGATCTCACCTACAAAAAGCAGCCAATCAAGATTTTTGATGTCGCAGAGCATCAGACCAGAAGCAAGACAGTTCATTTTTACAAGGTTTAGTGGAGCAACCACTCAGAAGGTGAAGCAACGTGGGAGCGTGAAGAAGAGCTGAAAGCCGAGTTCCCTAACCTTTTCTCTAGCTATCCTGAATCTCGGGGTTGAGGTCGAGATTCCTTTAAGGGGGGAAGTTTGTAACATCCTAATTTTCTGAGCTTTAAAAAAATCTTTTAAATAGTTAGTCGAGAGAAAACTCAGCATTTGGTTTTATTTGAGTTTAATTCAAAAGCTTAATATTGAACCTTGAGCATCAAAACAATTTAAATGATTAAAGTCAACATCAACAATGGTCAAAACTATTTTATTTGGATTCTATGTGCTTGGATATATTTTCTAGATTTTTCTAGAATTTTTCCAAGTTCATTTGCTATTTTCTATTTGCCATTTGGATTTTCTGGTATTTTATAAAATAGAAAACCTATTTAAATCTCAGTAATCTCTTTGGGCCTAAACCCAATCCCTTCTTGCTTTCGGCCCAACTCCTGTGTGGCCCCGCTCGCCTAGCGCGCGCCCGCCTCCGCTGACATGTGGGCCCCGCTTGTTAGCCTCTGTTTCCTTTTCCTTCGCGCGTGCTCAACTCAACTCGCCACCGTTCGATCAAGGATGGACGGTCAAGATCTGTTATGCTGTTCAGACAATCTGAACATCACACTCATTGTGAGCCGTTCGATCAAGAATGGACGATCAAGATCTGATGGGCCGTTCGGAAGTCTGATCGTCACACGCGATCTGGAGTGTCCAATTGAAATCAGACGGTTAGGATGCATGGTCCGAACGCTCGCATTCGCTTAGCCTCGCTGCCAAGTAGGACCCGCCTTCGTCGTCGTGTCCGAGTCGGCTTCGTCTTCGCCGAGTCACAACCGCATCCGCCATTGAAGAGCTTCAAGCTCCACCCGACAACAACAATTTCCAAACTAAAACCTCCTTAATTTCGTTACCAAATCCTATCCCCTAGCTTTCCGCACCCGTATCTGGTTTCAATCGTGCCCGAACCCAACTCTATCCCTTCCTAATTTGAATTCCTTTTTCGTGTTCTTCACGGACTCGATATGGGATTTCCAAATCATGGTCCGCCCCTATAAAGGCACCCTCGATCACAAGAGCACCCGCACCAAGAACCCTAGCTCAATTTCACCCCGAGAGCTTTAGCGCCGCCGCAATTGGAGATTTAGGTTTCGGTGACCGAAACCCTAAAGCTTCAATTCCGCCGCCGTCGGTGACGCCCTACCCTCGTGATTTGCACCATCGTGTTCCTCGTCATCAGAGCTACCTCCTGGACCTCTTGGTTTCGCCAGAGCGTCACCGGAGCCTTAATCCAACAACACCCAAAGCCTTCCTCCGCTTCGAGCTTGCCGCCGGCCACCACCGTCCACCTCGACCACCCGGAGTTGGTTCATCAGGTTCGCAATAGCGCTAGCTACGCGCCTGTACCACTCGCCGCCAGTTGATCGCCGCCGTTCACAGGATCCTTGGTTCCCGTGCACCACCGCCTTCGCCGTTGAGCCATGTCAGCGCCACATCAGCCTCCTTACCTACGTGTCGCGTGCGTGGCACCGCGTCAGCACGTACGTGTGGCAGCCTCGCTAAACCAGATCCAGATCAGTTCGGTGGACTTAGTCTACCGTGAACCAGGTCACTGACACGTGGGTCCCACACGTCAATGATTTCTTTTTCCTTTCTTTTCTGGTATTTTCAATCGGAAAATAATTCGGATATTTCTGAAAATAGGATTTCTTTTAGATTCAAACTTCCAAAGCCCATATCTTTTCCATCCGAACTCCGATTGAGCCCATTCAAATTTGTAAATTCATCTAAATTCAAGATATTGTTATCTGAGATTTTTATTTACTTTTTGGAGTTTTTTTGGCCTCTGTTATTTATTTGTTTTGTTTGTTTGCTTCGTTTGCGAGTAGACGTTGATACTTCGGGAAGATTTGAAGAAGAAGCAACGCCTCAAGAGCAAGATCAGTACCTAGACCTATTTCAAGGCAAGTCATACCTTTGATCATATTGAATCCCAGTTTTTAAAAGTTATATTGATTCAAATTATTGCATTTACTTTAAGTATTGATTCAAATTATTGCATTTGCTTTTGGGTTTAGTTATTAATCCAATTTGTTATAACCACCTTGTCTAATTGTTATGTCTTAATCTTTTGTCGCCCTAGATTGGTTCTTTAATTAGTTGGTATTATTGTAGCACCAACGTGGGTTGGTTAGATACAATTAGTCTGCTTAGCCATGCCATGAGTCATCATTTCATGTAAGTTGCTATTATAAACTTGACTAAGTGATTATGGAACTATGTGATAAAACTATGTGTACTATGTGCTATTACTCGTTGATGGCATATGTTGCACTTAACCAACAGGGTGGGAAAGGATTTAGATGGAGGCAAGTGGTACTGTGTATTTTTATGGTGGATTTGTGTGCACGAGCTAAAAAATATGTGAGCATAGAGATTTGTAGTAAATTGGAAGTCTTACCTGGGTCAATTAAGGACTTAACTTTGTGCGCTATTGAACTGAGCCTTACTGTACGGCCACATGCCTAGTATGGGACGGGCCTAACTTAGTAAGTTATCGAATCTTGACATTGCTACTCAGGTTGTAGGTTAGACTGTGTTGATTGGGTGGAGGTGTGCTACCACGTAGTTACATCACGGAGCAGTTCGCGGTGTCCCTGTCCAACGGTGTGTATCGTACCCATTGCTGTGTATGGCTTGGTATGATAGTTTGTAAGCACACTGGGAGTATCAATGCTTGAGATGAAGTTTCTGAAACGTTTTGTTATGATTAGTGCTTGCAACACTAGTTGTATCTTGTGGGTAAAGTGTACAAACTCTGCAGAGTGTTAAATCAATCTATTCAAATAGCCGTATCTGCGGTCATGGACATGCTCGGGAATTTCACACGAAGGGTAGATTTTCATAAAAACCTTGGGAATAGAGCTATGTGATCTAAGTCATATGGCTATGTGAATAACTTGTTTAGGCTATGTGTCTTTGTGAAATCAAACTGTTAAATTATTATTGTTATTTGTTTTACATTATGCTTTCAATCTATTATTCATATTCAAACTGCAAATGTTGCATTTTTGCACCAAAAAAAAAAAGAAAAAAGAAAACCACAGAAGCCATTCCTTTGGAATAAGCCTGCATCTATACATTGCATTCTGTGGTGTGACTTGCAAGTACGGTTGTGTACGCATGGTTGCTAAATCAAATCAACAGAAGAGGAGGAATTCGTTGAAGGTGCTTGATCGTAGGGTCTTGATCCCTGTCGGTTGTCTATGGTGAATTAATGGGATTCTGCTGAAGTTTCTGTTCCGCTGCTATTTAATTATCTATCAGCCCTACGCGGCTTAATAAGTGTAAACTCGACCATAAGGTCAAAACCCTTATTTGTTAAACAAATTACTCGTTTATGCTATTAATCGCCTTGTGTGGATCGATATTCATCTATGTTGAAACTGTATGCACTAACGTGATCCTGAACTAGTGCATTATACACAAAGGGTCCAGAATTGTATTTTTGGGTCCCGACACACAGTGTAACCATACATCTCCCTAGTCTAGGTTTGCATTACCGCCTCCTTGGTGAAATACTCAGAGAGGTACTGACCAGGATGCTGCGCCACCGTCAAACATGCAGCTATGACATGGGAGTAGGGCCTATGCAGAAGAAGGGGCTTGTTGCAAGTGCATATGCAACTACCGCGGCGTAGCATGCACTCATGGGTGACCCTCTCGCAGTTCATCTCGTGGCATCCTTTATCCCTGCATATTATCTCAAAGCGAAGCTCCCTTGTGCCCATCTTGAATGCCCGGTGTATCTCACCCTTCTTGCTCTTCTCCTCCATATACTTGGTGACCATGGCGGAGTATAGTATTTTGTCATTTTCTATGGCGAGCGTTGCGTTGTTGCTTTTGTTAACAAAGTAGTTCGTCATACTGCAGAGAATTGCCTCCACAATCTCACTGTACATGAGATTGGCGATGAAGTCTGATGACAGGTTCCGGTGGGACTACACTGACTCAAAAACGATGTATATAAGAGGGACCACTATAGAGCACTTCCAATAGGTGTCCCACTTAGGCTGAAATGCGTGCACTCGCCAAGGGCATCCCTCTATGCCGCACTTCACGTCGTAGCGTCTTGGGGTAGACTTGACGACTATTAATGTGCGTCGTACCGACAAGACCCAGAATTTGACTACGTCCTACACAACCTCCTTGCATTTGTACATAGCTCCTAGCCTGACCTCGCTCTGGTCATGCTCCCACGGCACACGGAAGCCTTCGTTGATGACGAGATTGTCGAACTGGTATGTGTTCCACTCAAATGGAACCGCCTGCTGGTCTACATCATCCTCGTCGTCGGAACCTTTATCTTCAGACAATGCCATGTAGTCTCGGTCTTCGAGATCCATCCTTTGCACTACGGCTTCCACTTCCTCACCCTCGTTAGCAAGACCACTAGCTTGCCTGACCGAAGGAGCTACTTTTGCAGGGTCTTCTTCAACAGAATCAACAACTCCAGGAGCTTCAGCCATTGTGTGCGCCGTGCTGTGGCTGGAGTCCCTGACTTCTTCTTTGGTGTCAGCACCCCCTTCTTGTTCACCCGCGGATGGAGGAGTGGGTTTGGCATATGCCTGGACCAGAAGGACCAATTTTCACCCTCCATCCACTATTACAAAAAGGCTAATACTGGACGCCTCATCACAGACGGTTGACCAAAACTGTTTGTATTAAATGCAATCACAGACGGTTTTGGTTTAACGACCGTTTGTGTTACTGGCTGCGCTAAAAACCGTTTATGAAGAAGTAATATCGCAGACGGTTCTTGTTCGAAATCGTCTGTGAAAATAGACTATCACAGACGGTTTTGAACAAGAACCATCTGTGATAAGTACTTATCACAGACGGTTCTTTTTCAGAACTGTTTGTGATGACCTCATGTCATTACTGACCCATAAACTCAGACGGCTCACGAAGTCGTCTGTGATGACGTTTTTGAACCGTCTATGAAGACGTTTTCTATAGTAGTGATCCCTCGCCATGCGTTCATATGACTGCCATGAATTTGTTCCCTTCAGCTGCACTAAGTCCCAATATGTAGGCTGTGCTACCCACAGGGCAAGGCAACTCAATCTCATATCGTACACATCAGGGGCAGAGCTAGAGGTGGTGCCCAGTATGCACCGGCACACCAAAAAAATTCAAAAACATGCAGAAAGTATATATGTATCAAGGTCAACTTGTTTCTTCTATTGAAACTAGATGAAGATTATTGTACAATACTTTAGACTTATGTAAAACGTCCACCCCTATCGAAATTTTTCTAGCTCCACCACTGGTACATATCACGGTCCACTTAGAATATGTGGAACAACCACCGCATCACAGCGCCCCATGTACGCTGTTCTGGTCTTGGTAGGGACACGGCCGCCGATTGGACATAACGTAAATCAATCCCCTCGGGGCCCTCCATAATAGTCCCTTAACCATAGTAAATTTTGAATTGGTGACGTCGGACATATTTGACGCACTGTACCACAAAGAATATTTCCACGATTAACTACATATCTAAAACTAGACTACCCACCAAAAAGTATTATTTAAAACATACTACACTACGTAACCATACATCTAAAACTATGTAATCCATTCGGTTAAAAAAAATTACCCGAGAGGTGGGCACCGGATTGGGCGATTCTGTACAAACTTCGCATATGTAGTGAATCCCGCCACGAGGGGCGACAGGGCCTCTGTAGCTATCACCAGTTAAACTGGTGACAGAGAGTCACTTTTGTAATTTTTTAGGGTGGCTATTTATTTTTGTAAATATCTTTTAAAAAATATTATTTAAAAAAAAATTCGACGCAGACCACCCAGCGCTCAGCGTTTCCACCGGTTGTTAAATTAGGTAACTACATGATCAAGATTCAAGAGTGACACAGATTCGGTGTTCTGTGCATAAACGCCAGAGCAGTAATTGATGGTAGCAGAATATCGTAGTTCTTTTTTTTGGAACTAAACAGAATATCATTGTTGCCATACCATTGGTCTTACCCCTAAACACTGGAGAAGGGTGACTCTACAACGAAATATATTCATCTCAAGGGAAGAAACAAGACAGACAAGTATGAAAAATACAATATACCAGTGAGAGCACGCACAAGAACTGTAAGTCATGAATGAACAGGCTGCATTTCGCATGGTACAGAAATCGAGTCCAGTATTTCAAGGCGGAGGAAAAGTACGACACCCTCGAGACACATTTGGAGTTCTAGAAAATTCTGGACAACATAAAATTGCAGCAGATGAAGTAAAAAGTTTGCATGATTCAAATATGCCCACGGGGAGAGGAGAAATTGGTGGATTTCAGGGCTCTCAAATCAACCAATTACCCATTGCAAGTGGCAGCTCAAAGCGCCACCACGAGTCCAACTTAAAAATCATCATCATCCTCCTCGGCCATGTGTTTTGCCAATTCCTCCTCCTGTTGGAGCCTCTCGCGGCGCTTCTCAGCGCTCTCCTTCTCCTTGTGGGAATTTGGGGGGAACCTCATCGCCTTGACCGCTTCATTGTGCATATTGAGGCAAAACGCAATTCTGGAGTTGAATGCAATCTGCGGCTCATTTGTCGAGTAGACATCACCAGTTTCTTTCGACACCATCCAGCCATTGGCATGATCTATGGTGGCATCAATTGCACCATCTCTTATGGCCTTGGCTACAATGCTCTCCGCATCAGCAACAGGGTTCTCAGAGTCTAGCCTTAGCTTCTTGGCAATATCAGGAAGGGAAATCCGCGAATATGAAATACTAATATTGCGCAGTCCAGTTCGAATGACATTGTGGCGCAGTCTCACAATCAAATTGCGAGTCCTGTCTGCACTGAAAGTGCTTGCAAATTTGTCTGCAACAGCTCTAAACAATTCAAGATCCCCAATCCTGACAGCCTAGAGACCACAAATGTAAAGATTAAAATTGGAGGCTTTCAATGATAGTAACATAATATTTCAAGAAAGACTTGTTACGTACATTTGTAAGCTCAAAATATGGTGTCAGCGCTTTCTTCATTCCTTTCTGCATGAAAACAGTCCTCTCCGGAATCTCCCCAAGAAGTAGCCTTACAATGATAGCCCATTTATTGCACTGAATCCGAAAGCCACGAGCTGTCGTCGGTGCCTTTCGAGCAGCTTGCAGGAGGCTTTCTTTAGCATCTGTGTACTCCAACTGAATTGTCCTGATTTTCCCCAAGTAGAACAGGTATCGGCAGAACTGCAGTAGAAAACTTTTTAGCGTCTGCATAGTCTACCCGATAAAACCAGTTGACTGCTGGAAAATCTCCTACTTCAATCATCACAAAGCAACCACTAAAATGAAGGCATCTTAACAAGAATAATTAACAAAGAAATAGTTGATTCAGAAAATTTACTGTACTGAATAGAAAACATAATAAATTGATCTGTGGCATAATGAACGGAATAAGTAGATGAATTACTTGCTGATTGGAATGCGCCTCAAAGCGTGGTGCCTTCGACCTAAGTTTTTCTGCCTGATCATACAAGTTATAGTGGAGGTAATTGCGAAGAAGCAGGTTGAGCAGAGTTTCCTGCAATCAAGAAAAACAAATACATTTCCACAGATTAGCAGAATTTCACATCAAAACATTTAATCAGTGAGGACAAGGAAATCAGAAGTTCAGAACTACCTGACCAAGCTCATCATGGTGTAAAGTTGCCATTCTGTGTAATGCAAGCAGATTCCTGTACAAAGAAGCAAATAAAGGAGAGGATTAAAAAAACAGGGTAAATGGAAACCAAGGAGACACTGGGAAAATATTAAGGTCGGTTTGACACTGAGAAGTGAGCATGAAAGTTAAAGCTGACGTACCCACGGATTTCGGCAAGGCTGTTGGTAAGTTCGTGCACATACGAATAATAAAAGTACAGTCTAGAAGCCAAAACATCAACAGTTCTTCGGTTCAAGTTCTTCAGACGAGCAATGCTTGCAGTTGCACATGCTTTAGCCTAGGTACAAGTGGAGAACTTCAAATTAATATGTTCTAGAAAGAAAACAAAATAGATCACCAGTCCTAGACATACCTCATCGAATTTCTTCTGATCAATGAGAAAAATCAGGACAAGCAAGTAGCAGTATATTTCAATCTCAGGAAGGCCATGCTTGATTGAAATCTGAGTTGCTGGAGCTGCCGCATCAACATCCATCTCAGTGTCATCTTCCTAAAATGTAATACAGTAACATATGAACATCACGATTCAGGATACTGGAATATGATAAAGTAAATCTAACTTCAAACTCCTTGTTCTATCACTGTACATATACCCAAAAGAAGAAGAAAAATCCTAGGCTGGTAGGCCCTAACCGCAAACTATGAAGCAGGCAGCAGAAATCTACATTGACCAGACTTCAAAAGCATACCACTGCTGCTACAACTCTAGGAATATATTTCCAATGTATCATAAACGTACTGTGAGAACCCACATACAGAAAGAGAGAAGGAATAAGGTTAAAAACACATGATGCAGGAAAACATCATGCTTTTGAAAATAAGATGGAAGAATCCAATAGTCACTACTCAGTACTCACTAGAGGTGCTTCATGAAGGTAAATCAAGAAATTAGCAATACCATATTATTAACTTATTCTAAATAAAATTAACATCACCAAAAAATCATGTCTGCAATCCAATAGCTGTAGAACATCCATGGTTAGCATCATCAGTGCCAGGGTTTGAAATTCCGGTTTCACCAAAAATCCCGGCCCTGCCCGGAATGACTATCCATCAATCTGAATTCAAAATTTCAAATCTAAATGTTTCTGGGCCAGGATTTGTTCTCCTGGAACCTACAGTGTAAACCGGTTACCGACGGAATTACACACATCATGCAAATATATCCACTTGTACATTTTGTATGGGAACAGCTAGGTCGAAGCAGTAATAGTAACATCATGGAAGCAACGGCAGTTGCAGACTAGTGGTGACTAAACTCTAGTTGCTCTCGTTTAGGGTGATACCAGTAATAGCAGCAGCAGAAAGAACTTACCTTGGGAAGGAGGGAGGTGAGGCGGGCGTAGGCGTCGGAGGAGGCGGGGAGCGCGAAGGCAAGGAACGCGGAGACATCGCGGGCGGCGAGGCGGCGGCGGAGGGCGACAGTGAGGCGGACGGCGCGGGAGATCCGGCGGACCTCCTTGGACAGCGACCCGGCCTCGATCACCGACGCGATCTCCTTCAGATCTGGGGCACGCGCAGCACATCAAGGCACGGGCGAATCGGAACAAATCTGAGGAGGGCGGGGAGGAGAGAGAGCTAGGGTTTGGGGGGGAGAGAGGAGGGAGCTTACGGTGGAGGGTGGAGGGCGCCGGCGCCGCGGCAGCCGGGGGAGGGGCCGGCTGGGGCTCGGTGTCATTCATCTGCACGTCCTGCGGCATCGCGGCGGCGGCGGCGGCGGCGGCGAGGGGAGAGAGGGGTAGCGTGGGTGGATCGGGACTTGGGTGGGGGGAGCTTTTGCTCTTGCTGGACGGTTGGTTCGTGCCTTTGCCTTCTGCCTCAACAGTCAAGAAGATCGCTCGCTCGCTTCCGAGTTGGGCTACCTTTCTTGTTTCTCCCGTTAAAACTACCCCATCTGTCAGACACTCGGACCCACTCGGATTCTAATCGTCCATCTTTGTGTGATTTGATACAAGGGTTTTCTTCATTAAAACTTAACAAAAAAATCGAAGTATACATAAATTTCATTTTAAAAAAATATTATTAATTTAAAAGATAATTACAAAAATAAATAGTCAATTTTTTTTTACAAAATAGATTCATGTCGCCATTTGATACGGCTACAGGAATCCTGTCACCAATTGGAACAGTGCTGAGAGGGTTCTGTCGTCAATTGAACTGACAACAAGAAGTTGTTGCTATATCAAATGGCGATAGGAGCCTATCGTTGTAATGTTGTTAATTTATGTGTAGAGAAATTAGCCTAAAGATTTAGTGCATTTCACAAAGTTTTTTTTTGTAATACCTTCAAGTGTCTGTGTAGTTCGGAATCCGAAATTGGAGAAGATAACGAAATGCGAAGTAGACAATGCGATATCGGTGACAAAAACAGATCCATTTGGAGCAAAATGAAAAAAAAATAGGTTTAGGGTTGCCATGCGCACTGTTGTCCCGATTGTACTGTTCGTGGAACCGACTCCTTCAAAAAAAAGTTAACGTAATATTTAATAGTCAGAATATTTGGGAAAAGAGAAGTTTGAAAGACTTTATAATTTAATTGTGAATTACATAGCGTGCTGGGTTTGTTTATGTACATTAGAAACATCAACATGTACGAATCAACAAACCAAAAGTGGCCTTATAGTGTGTTGTCATCTCGGTCTGTAAAAGTGGCAGTGTGTGGCGTGTTGTGGTGCATTCTTTTTGGTCTGAAAAAGTGGTGTAGCAGAGTGTGGCCTTTTCAGCTTGAAAAAGATTGTGTTGCAGTATGTTGTCAACTCGGTCTACAAAGTGGCAGCATGTGACGTGATAGGGTGCGGTCTTTTCGGTCTGAAAGGGGAGCGTGGTGGTGTGTGGTCTTTTCGGTGTGGAAAAGTAGCATCGAAGAGTATTGTCATCTTGGTCTGCAAAAGTGGTAGTATGTGGCATGACCGGGTGCGGTCTTTTCGGTTTGAAAATAGGACGTAGTAGAGTGTAGTCTTTTCGGTGTGGAAAGGTAGCATCAAAGTGTGTTGTCATATCAGTCTGCAAAAGTGGCAGTGTGTGGATTGACCGGGTGCAGCCTTTTCAATCTGAAAAGGTGGAGTGTCACGATGCTGACTCCCTCACATGATTATCTATACACACAAGAACAAACAATACTGAAACATGAGACTAGCATGACTGATATTTACAAGAACACATATTTACTTGCGGACCCTCTTGGGGCGTACCCCACGTGTGGCTCCTAGCCTCATCCGGGGCAGTTGCGGGCACTGGTACAAGTAGGTAAAAGGCTCAAGCTACCGAGGCATCCTACCGACGCGAGTAGCCTAAGGAGGTGTCATGAGAGGGTGCTGCGTCGGTTGGCTCGCTCCAAGCGCACCATGCAACTGTGAAGCCCCCCACAGAGACCTAGCTGCTCTCGCCATACGAAGGCCCACTACTGGTCGTCGTAGTGTCCACCCCTACTTGAACTCGAAAGTCTCCATAGCGTGACTCCTCGTGTGACTCCACCTCCTCATCCCAAAGGGGTGTACGAGCTGTGAAACAGTATGTCATGTATGTAAACAAGGCGAAAATGATGAAATAGTATGTTATGCATGCAAACAAGATAGACATACCTCATCGCACGAATGTAGCGGGCGGCTCCGCGTACTCCTGCCCCGTGTACAGGTGGAACTCAGGACCTGTCAGAGAAAATTATTGTTAGTAACTAGTGGAGTTCGAAATAAACAATCAAACATGAGTGTTTTATGCTGACCTGCGAACTGTGCCAAAGTACTCCTAGCATGGTGCCACGACTCATCTGCCACGTCCGAGTGAGGAGCCGTGGGACGTGACGCACCGTGGCTCACCCCCCGTCCACGCACAGGTGGGCCTACCACCTCCCTCGGCCTATGGCAAGACGCCAGCTGGATGTCTCGCCTCGTCTTCTCGACGAACTGGTCCGTGACCTCTCTAATCTCCTACGCTGTCATGCTGAAGTTGTGAGGACCCCGGCTTACTTGGCTTGTAATGCTTAGTCATCCGTTGACCCTAGCATCACAAACAAAATAACCCGTGTCTTTGAGATATGTATACTTCCCAGAAATGCAGTATACACACCCTTTTACAAAATTATGCATCAATCTCATAGAAGATATAGAACCAAAGCACGAACTAGATTAAATAAAAGACATACATAATAGCGAGTTATTACAAAAGGGGCCGACCGGCCAAATACAACTAAGAGAGACAAACACAGCGGAAGCAAAAGCCATAAGATGGCAATAAACAAAAAAATGCCATATGGTTCGCCTTTAGCCCACAAGGCAACCAACCATGCCACCAACCTAGTCGTCCCAACCACAGCACATCTCACAAAAGTAGGGCCCTTGGGGCTCCACCTCCTCTACAACAAAGTTATTAACACTACTACAGAAAAGGCCTTTACAGACGGTTCAAAAACGCCATCACAGACGGTTCCGTGAGCCGTCCGAGTTTATGGGTTAGTAATGCATTAGGTCATCACAGACGGTTTTCGAACCGCTGCATAGAATATACTATCACAGACGGTTTGTAGATGCAACTGCTGCATGATAGTCGATTACCACGACGCATGCAGTGAGATGAAACCGTCTGTGGTATTCTTTGCATTGCTAAATCTATTTCGCTTATTGGCTAGCCTCAGAAATGCTAGCCATGCCCTCTCAAACAAGCACATCCAATTCTCATTCATTTCGTAGCACATCAAAATTGCATTCATTTCGTAAACAAGCACATCCAATTCACAAATCAATTAACTAAAATTAACCATTAATGTACATTAATTTACACACATGTACCATTATGTTCAATCTATCCCAATCAAGTTCAATCTGCTACATTTGTGGAAACTCCCATTTGGATTTATGACCGTCTGCTCGTGAATGACGCAAGGTGTGATCGAATTTTTATGAGCTCGCTCTGCTCCAACGTAGTTTCAATGATGGTTGCAACTTTGTCGATATGAAGGTTAAATTCGGGCTTATATAAATTGGTAAGTATATATGAAATAATTGTTGAAAGATTGACAAACCCGAGGATCATTGGTGATCGCGAACCGATGAGTAGTTGCATGTTGTGGCAAACATAGTATCCACAGACGCTATGTCTTGGCGCCGGTGGCACCGCAAAAATAGAATTGGTTAGTTCGAGAGGCATTGCTACTGAAGTGTTATATAGGATTAATGTGTACTAGCTAGCAAGTACCGGAATTTTTATCATGTTGCGTCGTTCTTCCCTTGATATTCCATCCTTTAGCATGTAACACGTCGAACACCCTCGTGACTCCAAGAAGTTAGCCTTAGCCATTGCAAAGGAAGGAAAGACTACAATAGAGTTTCTATGGAGGAAATGTGTTTACGATGATTAAATTCGGATAGTTGTGAAGTTGTGAGTGGCCCTCAGAAAGAATCTAGGTATATTACGATTTCGCTTTTGGTATAATTACAATTAGAATCTAATGGTACCTACACAGTATGTCAAGATGGTCATTAAACCTAAGTTCGTGTTGCTTATAAAGTACAAATCAACAAGTATAGCCAGAGTGCAACACTACTTACTTACGTTGTAGGGCAAAAGTATGAATTCCTTGTTGCGGTGAGCCATGAAAAAATCTATAACGTAATTCTCGATTTAATGTTGCATTCGCCGTGATGCTTTGCTCGGAGACAATGTGTGGTCGAGAAACCTACCGTGATTTCCTTCTTTCGCTTCACGGATCATGTATCTATTATACAAAAGCTAAGAGTTATATATAACATTTATCGATATTACACTAACATTGACCGTGATTGTACACACTTACGATGTCTAGCATCGTATGAGTGAGACGCCGAGCTCGCCGAGGTTGAAGAGATGAACAAGTCGTCGAAGGTCACCGTGAAGACAGCGTCTTGATACACGTGGTTAAAATGATCCTCCTTGAACTTGACGGTGACACCCGAGCGTCGTTGATCAACCGCTTGTTGGATCGCTCCATGTACCATGTATGCAATTCCGTGCAATCCAAATCCTAGGGTAGGGTCGTCTTAACTTCTCGAGCAACGGCTCGCCTAGCTTGTATTTCCGCCAACGGCAAGAAGGGGATATCGAGAGAGGACTCGATCGCCTTCGATTTGCCCTTGCCCTTGCCGCCTCGCTTTGTATAGGTCGACTTCACAAGAGTCGATCGAGCACGAGGTGTAGATGCATGTGATGCAATGGGGCCTTGCCGTGTCAAGTCTGAGTAGCCGATGCGCCAGTCCGTGGACTTGATGCCGCAGCGAGACATTCCGTGAAGTTGACACCGAGCGGTAGCTCCGTGCGGATGTCCTCCTTGGGCCATTGGATGAATGTTCCAACGGCTTGCCCTAGAGTCATGACCTCATCGTTTGGGGAATTTTCACGGGGCGGCCTCGAAATTGGCACAAACACCGCCCACATTCACTTTTGCGAAACCCGGCGCTAGATTTGCACTGCACCAAAGCTCCGACTGGGATGGATACACCGCCCCAAGCAAAGATCTAGGGCAACAGAGACATATCTCACTTGGAGCTTGCACCAGAGCCACCTCGCATATAACGATACAAAATTAGCTATTCCAACAGCCTATCAATGGATTGAGCATTCCAGATAATAATTATTACCGGATGTCATCGACGGAAAATCTGTCATCACCTATTGTGGTAGGGTTAGGGTTGGACGCGCACTACTCGGATGTTTGGGGGTGGCTAGCGGTATAGTAGGGCGGGGCTTCCAACCGACTTGGCATTTGCAATCCCTAATCCTTTCCTCAAAGGTCTCTATCTGCTTTTGCTCGAACGCATACGAATCCTTTCCTCAAAGGATTGAGTGACCTCTGTGTGACTTTTTCATGACCTCCGCTCTGATTTTTTCAAGAGCTCATCTCGAGGGATGCACGAAGATCCTCTCGTAGCTTTGCATCGTGCTCGGCTTTGGCTCTCTTCCTACTCGATGACGATCCGAGTCCGCTTGGAACCATTGTTTCCATGTAACAAAAACACCGGCGCCTCTCGTGCGACCGGATGCTCATTTGCTTCCTAGGGCCGCAGAGAGTATATCTTTCTCCCTATCTGCCGGAATGAGCCTTTGGGAAGATTGTGCACTCGGCGTTATCGCAATATAGCCCGACATGTCATTTCACTTCCTATGAAGTTATGGAGTAATTACAAACTAGGTAGTTCGATATCTTACCAGCGCTGGGACACTTCACGGTCTTCGGGTTTGGAAAGTACACTTCCCGTGGGCGAATACATAACCTCGCAAATAACCACCGCTTGTCGGTAGCGACATCGCTGATCTCGGGAAATAGCGAGGAGAGATTCAAACCGCTTGCTCGCTCTGATCCCTCCATATCGGGCTTTACCCGCATACCAGCCGGTGCCGAGTCCGTGGGGGTGCTTGTTTTTGCTCGAGGGCCGTGTCGCCGCACTTTCACTCTTAAATTCATCTGTCGTCTTCTTCGCCACAAACTCGCCCAGGACTCTTTCAAGAGTAGATACTTGTGGAAGGCGGCTTCAGATCCTTCTCCATGTAGTTCTTGACAAGCGTGCTCTTGAAGTTCTTCCACGCTTTGCATGCCTGTAGCAACGTGTGTCGTCGCCGGAGTCCGTGAGTTCTACCGGATCTCGAGCGATGCGAAATTTCCGCCAAACCTGGCGGTTTTCGATGGTCGGGCACCACCTTCCACGAATCGTAGGTGATCTTGACCCGTTCCGTGCAACTATTCCCACCATTCTCCGGAATCTGACGCTTCTCGGCGAGGATTGATAGGGTCCCAGGTGATCGACCTCCGTGATGGTAAATCGCCCGTGGGCCTTTTCGATATTCCTCTTCTTCTACTGCGGTTGGATATTGTTCCAGAGGATGGTGCATCATCGGACACATGAGGCGGCTACCGACTCGAAATGAGCGGAAGACATCTTCACAAGAAATAGAACATCATGTGAACAAATGAAATCAACATAAAGCTAAGATTTAACATTTTGATATTGCTATCGATGTAGAGTAAGCATTCCAATTAGAGCTCAAGTACAAACCCGATTATCAAAACAATTTGAAGACAAGACTATTATCATCACAGAGCATTCATCTCAAGCCCACCACACCACATTGCAATGTATTCGAAAGAGCGATATCAAAACAAATACCATATGAATAATCGACTAGAACAAATACAAATTCCTAAAACAAGTACAATTATCATGAAGGACCATGACAGATTATTGATAGAAATAGTTAGGAAAGGGCGTGGGGTCGATCGGAACTTCGGCATTGGTTACCTTTTGGGCCGAGGAGAAGGACGAGCAGGAGCAAGACGAGCAGCAGGGCGGCGGCGTCGGGGAGGCGCTTGGGGCTCGGGAGGGGAGGAGGCGGCGCTCGGGCAGGAGGCGCGGTGGGCTCGGGAGGCGCGCCGGGTCAGAGAGGAGGCTCAGCGAGCTCGGGGAGGCGCGCCGGGCCGGAGGAGGAGGCGTCGACGACGATCGGGAGGAGTCGCGGGGCTCGAGGAGGCGGTGTCGAGGACGGTGGCGGCAGGCTCGGGGAGGAGGAGCGAGAGGAGTTGAGAAACTTAATCGTTTGAGAGTCTTGGCGGCGCGCAAACCCTAGCTAGAGTCCGAATGTAAATAGGGATGGACATCACAGACGGTTCTAAATTAGACCCGCTCAGATACACACTATCACTGCACGGTTCTAACTTAGAACCGCTCAGTGATATGTGATATATCCTGAGCGGTTCTCACTTAGAACCGTCAGTGATATATGATATCATGAGCGGTGTTAATAAACAACCGCTCATGATATACATGTGAGACGGTTTGTAGTTCAAACCGTCTGTGATATTATTTTGTATTGGTTAATATCTAGATCGATCTGTTTATTGGCTAGCCTCAGGAAATGCTAGCCATGCCCTCTGAAACAAGCAGAAAAGACAAAAGTACATGTATATACATCCAATTCACATTCATTTGAGAAACAATCACATCCATTAATTTCACAGTACAAATCAATTAATTAACTCAAATGAACTAAAATTAACCATATTCATCAGAACGTACATATACATATACACACATTGTTCAATTAATCTTTAAAAATTAGCCCTTCATGATGATCGACGCGTATGTAGCTAGTTTTGTCATGTTCTTCTTCCTCGACCCTTATGCCGTTTCTGAAAGGAGGCAACTCGTCAAATTGATTGTATTCTTCCTCGTCCACTACATTCTCAACTCCGACAATCCTCCTTTTTCCATGAAGAACTACGTGGCGCTTCTTATTTGCCGGTCGGTAACATAGAAGACTTGAACAACTTGGTTAGCCAAGACGAATGGTTCGCCTTTGTATCCGACACGTTCGAGGTCCACGGTAGTGACGCCGCACTTGTCGACCTTCACCGTGGAGATGGACCCAACGGCACCAAAATAGGGGATCTTGAAAAGCACGTGTCGAGCTCCCATATCTCCTCTATTTGCCCATAGTAAGAGCTCCTCACCCATCGGTCTCGAATGCATCTATCACGGACACCGCTGCTCGGTTAGTGCTTTTCATATCCCGAGCCTCACGATAGAATGTGTACCCATTTATGTCGTATCCTCGCCATGTTACAAGCGTAAATGTTGGCCCTTTTGCCAACCATGTCAAGATATCACTTGACGAGCTCCTAGCAAGTCGCTCCTTCAACCATTGGTTGAACAAATGCATTGTGTTGTCTCGTGATCCAAACATCCGGCCGCACCGGATTACATTGCTGTCAAGCACGCCCTTGTCTTTGTCGATATCTGAGGACACTTCACCATGTGTTGCAAGACCGTGAAATGGGCTTGAGCATACGCATCCATATTTGGAGTGATTGCTTTCCTTCCGATGGTCCCGATACCCTCGAGCCTCCCCTCATGGCGAGATCGAGACACACCTATCGGTTCGACTGAGCCATGTAATCGGGCGAACTCAATGACCTCTTCGGTTGCATAACCTTCGGCGATCTTGCCCTCGCCGAGATCGATTCCGTACATATGACTTGAGAATTCCCATGAACCTCTCGAGCGGGTACATGCTACGAGGAACACGGGCCCGCACATCTTTATCTCCTCACAATATGAACAATGAGATGGACCATGATATCAAAAACGACGGAGGAAATACATCTCAAGATCACATAGAGTCGTCACCACCTCGTCTGCAGAGCATCTAGTCCTTCGGGATCGATGACCTTCTCGAGCAATTGTGTTAAAAAATAACACGACCTCATGATTGTCTCTGGACCTTGATCGGCAAAATACTTCTAATTGCAACAGGAGCATTTGTGTCATCAACACATGACAACCATGAGACTTCATGCCAATTAACTTCAAATCTTTTATCGAAACAAGTTTCTTCATGTTGGCGGAGTAACCGGACGGAACTTTCACGCCATGCAAGCACCGGCACAGTTCGGTTCTCTCGATCTTGAACATAGTGTAACAAGCAGGGGGAAGGTACGTTCGTCCTTTATCGGTCCTTGTTGGTGCTAACTCAGTCCGATGTCCATATCAACCAAGTCAAGCCGCATGTTGACACCATCCTTTGTTTTGTCACGAATGTTCAAGAAGAGACCAATCAAGTCGTCACATACATTCTTCTCTACATGCATGGCGCCGATGCAAAGGCGAACTTCTAGGTGCTCCCAATAAGGTAAGTCCCAAAATATTGATCTCTTCTTCCACATGTTCTTCTTACTTGTCCTCGATTTACATCCCTTTCCAAGCACAACATCTAAATCCTTAACCATATCATAGACCTCTTTTCCGCTTAAATGCCTTGGAGCCGAACTGTCCTCCTTCTCTCCGTCGAATTGTTTCTTCATCCTCACGGTATGGGTGAGCCCTCCAAGGAATCTACGATGACGCATGTACACGGTTTTGCGAGTGATTCACCACACACTCTCGGTATCATCTAAGCGGTGAGTATGTGCTTTGGCCCCTTTTGTACTCGCCCGACAGTTAGCAAGGGCAAGATAATCATTTATGGTGCGTAACAACAAGGAACGTAAAGTGAAGTTCTCTCGTTTATACGCATCCCATACTGTGCCCCTTCAATCCACGATTTTTAGATCTTCCATCAATGGTGCTAGGTACACATCAATATCATTCCTGTGTTGCTTCGCCCTTGGATAAGTATCGACAACAAAATATACTTCCGCTTCATACACAACCAAGGAGGAAGGTTGTAGATACTGAGCGTCACAGAGCCAAGTGCTATGTCATTTGCTCATGTTACCGAAAGGATTCATTCCATCATACTCAATCCAAACCTTATATTCCTCGGTTCGCACCAAGTCTCGCAAACCTCCTATCGATGTTTCTCCTTTGGGCGGAATCGGTAGGGTGTCTTAACTTTCCGTCATTCTTACGCTCCTCTGAGTGCCAATCTGGCGCTTTTGCATTCTTTGGGTTCGCAAAAACCGCTTCAAACGGAGAATTACAGAAGATACCATGCCACCTTAGCAGAGGTCCTTTCTTCACCTCGATTCCTCGTCGTCATCTCGATTGCTTCTTACGCTTGTATCGGGATCGTTGCACACGGACATACATGCATGTTTGTATACTCGTTACGGTAGAGGATACAATCGTTCGGACATGCATGTATTCTTTCTACTTCCATTCCCAATGGACAAAGAACCTTTTGGCTTTGTAGGTGGTTTTGGGCAACTCGTTTCCCTCAGGAAGCATGTCCGCTAAGAGACCTAATGACTCAGTGAAACTCTTGTCGGATCAACCGTTGCTTGCCTTCAATTTCAGCGCTTTAAGCACGGATGACAACCTTGTGTATTCCGACTTGCAGGCGGGAACAAAGGTTTCTCTGAGTCCTCCATCACGCCTGAATTGAACATACTCCCTCTCATTCGGTTCCCTTCGCATCGCGAAGCATCGATCTAGATTGTCATCGTGCAGACTATCCGAATCGGAACCACAATCGACATCATTCGGCGCATATCGTTGAGTACTTCTGTATAATATGCATATCGTTGACTTCTGTATAATATGCTCTTCACCGTGGTGGTCCAACATGTATAACCCTTTTGAAACCCCTTCAATCAAGTGTGCTTCGATTTGCGCTCGGTTGTTAAACATCTTCAGATTCTCGCAGTCAATGCATGGACAATACATATATTCCGCCCTTATTCAACATATCCTCCTCGGCAACTCTTGTAAAAGAACACGCCATTAATGTACTCTTCACTCACACGGTTCTCGGTGTACATCCAATTTCGGTCCATCACACGGTTCGTATTGAAAACCCTGAAAATAAATAAAAGGGTGATGACTTTCGAAAGCGTATTTTCTGAGGCTTAATTACGATTTTTTTTTTCATTTTTTCGTTTTTCTGGATTTTAATAACTTACATGTGGGCCCTACTTGTCAGTGACTCATTTTTTATTTCATGATTTTATTTATAAAATCTATGGCGATCCCACATGTCATAGACTCGTTAGTTTATTAACTAAATGATTAAAAGCAGAGGATTAATTTGAAGCTCAAATCGGGCTTAGGGGCGACATCGCATTGCTATATAGTCGTGGCTCTCGCCCTAAGGTCTCGATCGAGGCGAACCGACGGTGATGTCCCATGGGCGCTGAAACTAGCGATTTCGGCGTGGCGCTGAAACTACTCAAATTAAAGGATGCTTATGCTTCAATATCTCACCTCGATCACGAGGAAGGTGTCAATGAAAGTCGGGGAAGGTCCAAGGCGCGGTTGGGTCGTCGATCGGTGAACAGAGAGGCGACGGCGGCAAAGCTCCTCGGCGACAATATATAGCTGAAATGGACCAGGCTGGCTCAGTGTGGTGAGGCGATGTACTCAAACCGGGCATGGAACGGCCATGGACCTACCGTAGCGCCAGAGATGGAGATGAAGAAGACTATATCTGTTGGCCGGGGAGGCGGAGCTATATATACGTCTGTGATGAGTTAATTATCACGGACGGTTTTAACAAAAACCGCTGCGTGATATTGGTAATATCACGCACGGTTCATGTTTGGAACCATCGTGAAGTATCACGATTTGTTCTAACCAAAAACCGTCTGTGATATTGGGTACCAAAACCGCTCGCGATATTGGGTAATATCACGAGGCGGTTCATAGTTAGGCAAATCGTCAGAAGTATCACAGACGGTTCCAAACATGAACCGTCTCGTGATATGACATCTTCACGCGATTTTTTAGCGGAGAATAACATGAGACGGTGGGTAAACAAAACCGTCGAGATTGTGTTTATCTGAGCGGTTTCGATGAACCGTGCGTGATCGGCGTCGATATTAGTATTTACGTAGTAGTGTAAGCAAAGCAAATGAGTACAAAATGTACTCGCAAGAGGCGGCGATGTAAGGATAACGGACCTATACATAAGCTACACGACTTTATTTAAGTGGAAGGCTTTAGGCTCATTTTAGCATAAAGCAAGTTTTCCTTTGCAATAATGTAATAGATTCAAAGCAATTTGACAAAGCATTTTTAATTGTTGAAGTAACAACGATACAATAAAAATAACAACAGAAGAACAACCTAGAAGTGACTAACCCAATAGTCACCACAACAATAGCATGAATTACCCAATTCATACCACCCAACAAGTTTTAATTAAATGTTTAGTCTAGTTCTTGCACGACCTTACCAAGCATGTCCATAACCTAGGATGAGGCTATTCGAATAGTTTTAACCCTGCAGGGGTGTACCAATGTACCCACACGCCAGACCACCTTTTCGCCAAGCTATTTAGCACACTTCCTTTGGTATGCCGGCACGGCTAAGTCCTACAAGGCATTTCCAATGAATGATGCTAATTAAGAGTCGCGACAATCCGAAGGATAGGAGACACCAGCCCAGCCTAAGCAACTGCGGGTGCTCTTCCCTTATAAAAACAGTTTTAACCACCTACGACCCACAATTAACACCTCCCAATGTACTTAGCTAAGAGGGGTTCCCAATACTCTCATATGGTTAGCACGCAAAAGCGCTTGGCTTAGTGACACAACTAACTCGGTCCTTGGGGACCTAGGCACCATTCCATTCACACCCAATAAATCACACCAACATCCATTGTGCCCAAGTCAGGAAACAATTTTGTTTTCATTTTTATTTCTTTACAAAGTAACAAAGCACAAGTTGGTCGTAAAGGAATAATAATTTTTGTGTGATCAAGGTCATCGACATAAGTCGATAACCGCCCATTTCTACCGTTATCTAAGCATTTCTAAGCATCAACACGTAAACTACTAAGTGATAAGAGTCCATCCATCGAACTCTAAATCATAGCAAGATAATCCTAGGCTTAGTAGTAGAGAATGAATATTTACCTATAGAGTATGCATCTATAGGCTCAACTAATCGATAATTTAACACAAAGTAGCATGCATACATACAAATTAAACAAAGTATTAGACTTTGAAAGTAATGGGATTAACGGGATATGATCAAACTGCTTGCCTTGCTAGAGATGCTCACTATGCTGCAAAGGATCACTCACGGGATCAACACACTCGTCGGCACCTATCGAAAAAGCGAAAAAGAACCGATAAGAACGATGAAAACCGAAAGGACTCAACAGCAAACTTGCTCCAAATGCTCTGAAATTTTTACAGCAGCAAGAGCAAGATTTTTAGAGAATTTAGCAATAAGAACCAATTGATTTGGATTCTCAATGCGAAAGATATGGCCAAAACAAATCTGCTCAGCCTGGAAAATGCTGGAAAATTCAAATCGGTTACTATTCATCCGAATTAAATTCTCAAGCACATTTTTCCAAAGAGGTGTTGCACCTGGAATTTTTATGGTAAGTAAAGCACCTCATGAGATGAATAACACAATTGAGTTCACCTCATTTGGAGCTAGGATGCATATTTTATGATTTTTCAAAGACATGCAAAAGAGCACAAGAAACATGCACCCACAATACTTTTGAAAACAGTGACATGCCTAAATCCTATTCTACCATTTAGTACACTAATAGAGGAAGCCAACAAAGTTGGATTCACTCAAAAAAGATCTAAAAAGAATTACTTATGCATTTTACAAGTTAAATGCCATTTTTAGAGCAACATTAAAAGTTAATTTTGAAACCAATTTACCAATTCATTTTCTGGAGCCGAACCCAACTTACAACCATTTTTAGATTAAATTTTATTTCAAACCAGAGCTACCAAAATTTGAATCAACCCAAAAGGAGCTAAGATGAAATAGTTATGCATTTTTGAAGTTTATTACCTTTTTCAGTTCACAAATAAATCCATCGGAAAATTCCTAAAATCACAACGACGTGGACGAACATGGGCCGTTGAGCCTGGATCGGACGGCCCAAGACCTGCCGGCAACGCGCGCTCGCGCCCGCGCGGAACCAACGAATGCAGGCCGTCGATGATGCATCAGACGGTCCAGATTGGATCGCGCGCGCGAACGGGGCGGAGGTCGTGGACCGTTCATCGCGAGATGGACGGCTCACGACCAATGCACACAGCGCACACGTGAACCCCCGGGCAATCTGAGCCCCAGATCTAAACACGGACGGCCCTAGGACGTCGCTACAGTTGTCGGACTCGTCCGACAAGACCCTCGACGGCAAAGATCTCCTCACCGCCGACGACCTCACAGACTGGCGGTGCGAATGGGTGCAGTGCAGGTGCGCAATAGCGATCTTGCACCCATCGGTACCACCCACACTGCGGTGGTGGACGAGCGCCGGCGAGCCGAGGAGAGGGCGCAGAACACACGACCAAAAGCAAAATGGAAGAAAGCTCAAGAATGACCATTCAAGCGGGTGCCCGGCTCTAAGGGACTACCAGAGATTACGGAGGTCGCGGAGGGACCGAGGAGGACGAGGAGCTCTGGCGAAGGAGCTTCTTGCCGAGGAGAACAACACGGAGGAGAGGACACAGGCATAATTAACCGCACCGGTCATCAAGATGGACTCCATACAGACTAGGAGGTACTCCCGAACAAGGAATCGAAGGGGAGGTCCTTCTGGGACTTGACGAAGAAGGGGAGCTCATGACCGCAAGCTCCAAAACTCCAGATTCAAGTAAACTCAGGAAGCAAACCCAAATTAAGTTAGGGAAATGATCGGTGAGGTGAGAGGCACAAGCCGAGGCAAAGAGAGGAGAGGAAAGCCATTGAGACCGCCTTCACCGAGAGCTCCAAAGTGCAACAATGGCGGTTGGGGGCTCACGGGTGCTTGATCTCCATAGAGTAGAGGAGAAGCTAAGTGGTGTTTAAAGAGTGCCAAGGAGGAGCAAGAGGACCTTTTAAAGCCGGGGAGTAGAGGCCATGAGCTAGGGTTAAGCTCCATGGTGAGCTTAGCCCACAGCTCGGTCCATGGCGCCACAAGGACGTGGAGGGGATGGGGGTAGGTCAGAGCAGGACCTAGGGGGCGGAAGGCTGACCAGCATTTAATGCTGGCAGCAAAAGAGCGGTTGGGAGGTGACAGGGCACTACTCTCCCACTACCATGGCGCACGTGCGCGTGACCGAGGAAGGAGAAGAACAGGAGCTGATATCGACCGTTGGATAAGCGAAGGGGGAGGTCGTGACCCTTGGATCTGATTCGGGGTGGTCTGAAAAGAAACGGGGAGGTCGCGACCAGAAGCTCTCGAATGGGGAGGTCGCAGCTGCTAGATCTCCATTGCACGGTTGCGAAACGAAAAGGGAGATCGCGCGCGAAAAAGGGATAGGAGGTCATGGCCGTTGGATTTGCATCCAATGGCGCGGAACAGAGGTGGGAGGTCTTGACCATTGCGCGCGACCCTGACAAGCGCTAGGAGGTCGTGGCTGTTGGATTTTGATCCAACGGCACACAACAGAGGTGGGAGGTCGTGGCGGTTGGATTTCAATCCAACGGCGCTATGAAGGTAGGAGAATGCAGGTAGTGCGCCGCGATGCGATGGGAGGTCGTGGCTGTTGGATTTTGATCCAACGGCACACAACAGAGGTGGGAGGTCGTGGCGGTTGGATTTCAATCCAACGGCGCACAATAGAGGTGGGAGGTCGTGGCGGTTGGATTTCAATCCAACGGCGCACAACAGAGGTGGGAGGTCTGGCTGGTGCGCACGATGCGATGGGAGGTCGTGGCTATTGGATTTACATCCAAGGGCGCACAATCATGGATGGGAGGTTGTGGGCATTGCTCATGACGCAAAGGGAGGTCGTGGCCATTGGATTTCAATCCAAGGGCACACAACAGAGAGGGGAGGTCAGGACCGTTGGATTTACATCCAAAGGCGCTGAACAGAGGAGGGAGATCATGGCCATTGCGCACGGCGCTGAAACGGGGGAGGACGTCGTGGCTGTTGGATCTCAATCCAATGGCGCACAACGGGGATGAGAGGTCGTGTCCAGTGGATCTCGATCCGATGGCGGACAACCTAGAGGGAGGTCGTGGCTGTTGCGCACGACACGAAAAAGAGGTGGGGAGGTCGTGGCGGTTGGATGTTGATCCAATGGCGACGAAAAGGAGAGGGGAGGTCGTGACGGTTGGATTCTGATCCAACGGCGCACAACAACGAGGGGAGGTCGTGGCCGTGAGATCTCCATCTGACGGCGACGAAAAGAAGAGGGGAGGTCGTGGCTATTGGATCTCGATCCAGCCATGCATTTAACCAAGAAGTCTTGAGAGAGTGCAGGCGTTGGGCACGACACTGCAAAGAGAGGGGAGGGGAGGTCGTGGCCGCGAGATCCTGATCTGACGGTGATGAGATGAGAGGGGAGGTCGTGGTTGTTGGATGCGAATCCAACGGACACGACCTCATGGGAGGAGCTCTACCGAGCCGGGCCGCGCTGGTTGTGGCGGAGGTCGTGGCCATTGATTTGGATCCCACGGTGCACGACCTCGCGTGGGAGGAGGAGCACGGGCTGAGCTGGGGGCGTGGTTGGGTTCGACCCGCTTGGAAAGCGGCTCGGACCCAAGGAACAGTGCCCGATTTGAATTTAAATTTGAAGGCTGAGGTTGGAGGAATTTTTAGAGGTAGCAAACTAACTCCACAAATTCTGAAATTTTAACTGGAGCTTCCTCACTCTAGGATTAACCTTACATAAAATTTCCAAAGGTTTTTGTGCACTGCATTTTTCTCCAGAAATTCATCAAGGCTGTTCTAGGGTTTGACTTACCTCCAAAGTTTATCGATTAATTTCTAAAAATTATGAAATTATCCAAAGGGGTCCCACATCATCCCTAGAACCAAGGAAAAATATTTCCAAGGGTTGAATACCAGATTCTTGCCAAGTTGATAAAGGGGTTGACTTTAGTCAACAGAAGGTTTAGGTTTTTGGAATTCCACAACTCTTGACAAGAATTATGGAAGAGTTCAAGAGTTTCAAGATATGAGAAAAGTTTTAATTTCTACACATTTTCTTACATTTGAAACACACACCCATTTATACATTTGGGATGTTACAGAAGTGCTCCCCGAGCGTATACGACGCATGAAGGTCGCCAACTCGTGTATCTCCCATTGTAGATCGACCTGTACATCTATAATCTCCTACGCATCAGTGGCAGGGTCAAGCAACTTGTACGGCCACTGCGCAACGTCCCCTAGGTCCGCCATACCTGAAAATTCAATGCATATATTGTAAATACTACGAAACATATACAAAAAGTAATAAGAAGCGACATTAACAGAATATTTACCGTGCATAAATGGAAACCAAAATTAAGTTGGAATTATTTTGATTAATCTCTACAAACCCTATTTAGCTACTTTGCAATTATTATAGATTTTTTATAGGTATCTTGCTACTTTTCTTGTTTGGAAAGTGTCTCCAGCATTTACAAAATATTTATCGTGTACAAATGGAAAAAAATTAGGTTCACAATATTTTAGTTCAACTCTACATACCCTATGTAGGAACTTTGGATTTTTTTTTTTACAAATTTTAGAGGTGTCTTGCTATTTTCCTAGTTTTAAAAGTATTTTCAGCATTAACATAATATTTACTAATGTGACTGTGGCCCGATCTTTCGAAAGGTAGTGATATGTCGATTGTGGAAAACACGACGTTGATGATCCAAAGGCTCCAACCAAAACGGATCGAACCCCTCGCAATCACTACACCACTACTCCGACGGTTATCAACCGTGCCGAACGCGGTTAACCTCACCAAGAAGGCTATCTCCTGCAAGCGAATCGAGAACACAAGCAAGAGAGTAGAAGATGTGTAACACCCCGACCTGGGAGAATCTCCAGGCCTAGCTGCAACAGGACCCAGGAGGTCCTGTCATGACTAAACCAGGAGGTCCCCAAGTCTGGGTAGCGACCTGACCAGAGGCTCGCCCAAGAGGTCCTCCAAGTCCTCCCGGAAAATCCATCAAGACCTCCCAGGAGGTCCGGCAGGACCTCTCGGAAGTCCTCCAGGACCGCCCAGGAGGTCCGGTAGGACCACCTGGAGGTCCTGGAAGAGTCCCTGAGGAGGTCGTGGAGCCAAGGAGCAAGCCCGTAGACCTCCCACGGCCAGACCAGGGGAGGTCGTGGAGGGCTGAGGTCTCCTCAAGACCTCCCACGACCTGACCCGAGGGTGGTCGTGGAGGGTCAAGGCTACCCTAGGACCTCCCACGACCAGACCCGAGAGTGGTCGTGGAGGCTCGATCACCTGCTCCTCTATGTGAGCCGAGCTAGTCCCGGGATCAACCGCTAGCTCTTCATAGCAAACAACAACGTAACATAACTTCAACAAAAGCTTTATTAATAACAATAAAGTTGATTACAAGGGGAGGCTTACAAGTCAGAGCCAACCAAAAACACAAATGAATATAAACAATAGGCCACCCGATACACCACAGGCAATCAGCTGGAGGGCGCAATCCTAGTCGGTCCGGGACCTCTTGGTCCTGGCCGAGGTCTTCACAAGATGCTTCCCTGCTCAAAAGATAATTTCAAGCAAGAGTGAGCACAACTACAGGTGCTACAAGTTACACCGTGGAATAACAAAATGACATGCATAATGGATATCAAAGGAATGGCATAATATGGTTAATTTGCGTAAAGCCAAGTTTGTTTCAAATACATATACTAAGTTCCAAAGCATATTACAATAGTTAAAATTCATTTTCTAAATCACAGTTTTCAGTTGGATAACGTTCATCATCAAGATGGTGAAGGATACCCTCCTGTCACAAGGCTTCCCGCCCAATTCCCAATTTGGATAGCAATCCAAAACCATTTTTCACAAAACTTTTTGAAACCCAAAACCAGGATCTAACTTTGAGTGACATTGCCAGCATGTCCATGACCGCGGACACGGCTATTCGAATAGAATTACACTCTGCAGAGGTTGTACACTTTACTCACATGACATGAATTCTCTAGTTTACTTGACATCCGTCGATACCACCTCACACTTCCTTTGGTGAGAGGTCTAGAGAATATGACAAGGCCTTTACAATGCATCATTCCACCACAGTCCACCCACTCTAAGGTTTCGCTCCCATTGGACTTTTTGTCCGCAGGGTTTAGGCCCCCTCTTGAGCCAGGTGGGTACAACATAGTCATAAAAAGAGAGGCCATCAAGACCACCCACTATTCCGCCAGATCAACCATGATGGAACTTTGTAAATTATTCGGTCAGGTCCCACGCCCCATTCTGGAGACATGTGGTTGCACGGTTGTGGCATAGCCCATTATAGGCATAGCAAAAATACACTCGTAGACCGGTCCTTATCTGACCCGGACGACCACCTCAACCCTGGGGCGTCGGATCACACGACCCCCCGTGCATAGACTTGCACCAACCAAACACCCAGTGCCGCCCAAGTCCAAATCCATTTTCCATTACTTTGCTTTTCCAGCCTCCATGGCACACAATGCCATGGACATTTGTAAAACCCCCATGACACACCAATGCCATGGCCAAAATCATTTGAACAAGTGATATTTTTGGCCAAAGCTCCCCAAATCAATATTTTGGTCTAAGCAAGACTAAGCATTCATTTTTCATAAACCTCTGGTCTTTACTATTGCAAAAACCAAATTTTACCTAAGGTGGCAAGGTGGTTGATTCAACATAGACAGTGGCCATACAAAGGGATCGGGTATAGCTATGAACCGAAAGATAGGCATTGAAATAACTTAGTAAAAGTAAGCATGCATACATCTTTGAAAACAACATAAATATCTTGAGGTAATGGGTGCAATATGATCAAGAGTATAACTTGCCTCCTGCTTGACAGGCTTCACAGGTTCTCTTCTTCACAGCGTTCGGGTTCTCCAAGAACGTCAAGGTCTACACGTTTAAAGGAACTCAAAATCAAATAAAAACCAAAAGGAGATTCAACCAAACTTCAAATAAACATTAAATAAGAACCACGAAGGGTTTGGCGATTTGGAGGAGGTCAAGGTGTTGGCGAAGGAGGTCCGATGAGTTGGAGAAGAGGTCCAGAGAACTTGGAAAAAGGTCCAAGAGCTGGTCGGGTGAACCAGAGGGTGGAGAATGAGGAAAAGGTGAAGGACGAAGGGCTGCTCAAGCTTATATTGCCAGAGCTGCTGGGAGGTCTAAGGGCACATAAGGTCAAGAGTAGGTGTGGGAAGAGATGGGAGCAGATGAGGAAAAGGTGGGAGCTAGTACAAGAAGTGACACAAAGATAGCATAGTTACTGCAAAAAGGACGATAGTATTTAATGCGACACAACAGACAGGACATGTGGGGAGACTCCCATGCGCCAGGGACTGGAGGTCTTGGCCACCAAGTGGCCTCAACCCGCAAGGGAGGTCCTTGCAAAAAGGACAGAGAGGAGGTCTTGTGATCAAGGAGATCCACAAGGCTCAACAATGGGGAGGTCCTATGGACAGGAGGTCCACAATACATGCTCACGGGAGGTCCAAAGGTCAAGCTCAAAGCAAAAAGGGGAGGTCCTGACGGTTGGATCTCCGAGAGGGAGGTCCAACGGTCAAGATCAACAGTAAGGGGAGGTCTGATGGCTAGGATCTCCCAAGGGAGGTCCTAGCGGTCAGATCAAAAGCAAGGGGAGGTCTGGACGGTTAAGGTCTCCAAGGGGGAGGTCTTAACGGCCAAATCTACAAGGAGGGAGGTCTGGACGGTTAAGATCTCCAAGGGGGGGGGTCTTAACGGCCAGATCTACAAAGGGGGAAATCTGGACAGTTAAGATCTCCAAGGCGGAGGTCTTAACGGCCAGATCTACAAGGAGGGAGGTCTTAGAGGACATGGGGAGGTCCTGAAGGACACAGGGAGGTCCGAATAGACAAGGAGGAGGTCCTAGAGAACATGGGGAGATCCGAATAGACAAGGAGGAGGTCCTAGAGGACATGGGACGCTGGATCGGACCGTGCAAAAGACAGAGGAGGTCCAAGCCCGAAGGGAATCCAACGGAGAAAATTTAAGGGGAGGTCTTTAGCAGTCAGATTTGATCAAGGGAGGTCCAATGAAGGAAAGGGGAGGTCCTAGAAAAGGGTAATACCGTAAGTTGGGACGGTAATACCGAATGGGCAGTGAGGGACACTACCAGAGAGGATTACAAGGGTTAAAGCAAAGGAAGTAAGTCCAAACGGACTCAGTGGGGGTTCAAAAGATACAAAGAGTGAGTTTAAATGGATTGGGAAAAGGTGTAGTCTTGGAGAGGTCTAAACTTGGGGAGGAACCACGGAAGGAGGTGTAGACCAGGGAAGGTACAATCATTTGGGGAGGTTTAGACTTAAGGAGGTGCGGACCCTTGGATCCAAGCGAAGGAGAGGTGCAGACGGAGGGGTTTCTAAGGAGAGGATCCAATGGAGGAGATCTCTGGAAAGTGGTCCAAAGGAGGTCTTGGCGGTCGGGATGAACAGGGAGGTCTGTTGCCGGGGATGAAGGACCAAGGAGGTCATAGGAACACCACGAAAAGTTTAGGTGGACACGAGGGTCTATGTGAACAAGAGGGAAGTTCAAGTGGACACATGGAGGTCTAAATGAACACGAGAGATGCGGTCATAAAGGAGCGTCCAAGCAAGGGAGAATGCGGACATAAAAGAAATGCTCAGGCAGCAAGAAGGTCTAAACCTTGAAGAGATTCAAACCAATAAAGAGGTGGTCCAAATACAAGGATAGTCCAGACACACAAGAGGTCTAGACTCACAAGAGGGTTCCAAACACAGGAGGATCTGGGCTCCAAGAGATGGCCTAGCAAGAGGGAGATCTGGGCATAATGGAATGCCCAAACAAGAGAGTGGTCCAGAAGGGGAGTTTAATCCCAAAATTTAGACTTTAGAGATCAAAGATATTTAAAACACAAACCTAAGCTTAGGACATCTCAGGGGTAATTGCGATCCGAAGGAGAGGTCAAAACCGAAGAGAAACTAGAGAGGAGGTCTGGAAAGAAAAGGCTGAGCTAAGAGGAGGACATGACTAACAGAGAAAGGAAGAGATCGCTCCAGAGAGCCCAAGTAACACCAAAAGAACCAAACTTTAGGGTTAGTTGAAGTTCGGTTTAATCATTTTAAACACCCAAATTCTGAAAATCTCATGTTAAGCTTTGAATTCTCATTAAAACAAAATGGTTCTTTTTATTTTGAAATTTTTTCAAAAAGGCTCTGAAAATCGGGATGTTACAAGATGCAAGCTGAAATTGTATTGCGAATAATGGTTAAGCTCGCAAAGTTGGGGTTCCTCAAACCGAACGTGCGGCGAAACTGATATGCATTATAATCTAAAAAGAAACCCGCCTCGAGAGGCGCTGGTTCCTAACTATTTATGAGGAGAAAAGGGGAAGAGGAAATTTCGACCAAGGAGGTTGGCGCACAAGACAAAGGGTGCGCATAGCCCCTGGTTTCCTGTCCTATTACATAACCTGTGGGTCTAATGGAAGGTGGCGTAGCACCTAATGCTCTCGGCCTGGAAAAGATGGAGTAGGCGTAAAACTTGTGGCCGAGCTGAAAACGTGGGGAGGAGATCTTGTCTTTGATGGACTTCCTTTTCTTGGGCATAATCGTATGAGATGACCGAGACTTGAGGATCCTCCCATTATTCCTAAGTAACAAAATATCACAATTATTAGGTAGTATACCATTCTGCATAGATAAATTATTAACACCTAGAAACAAGCTCACCTCATAATTTAAGTGATGTACACAAACTCTTGTCATAGGACCTTATAGTTCAGCAACCGGATCTGGAGGATTTTGTGTAGTACGTGTATCTGTAGGAGTGATGTCCTCATCATCCTTCCCCTCTTGAATTGGAGTTGTCCTCGACTCAAGCTCATCTTCTCCTCCCACATATGGCTTCAAATCTGAAATATTAAAAGTGGGACTAACCCCAAAATCTGCAGGTAAATCGAGCTTTATATGCATTATCATTAATATTTTCTAACACCTGAAATGGATCATTAGCTCTAGGCATTAATTTTGACTTTCTCAACTCGGGGAACCTATCTTTTCTCAAATGTAACCATACAAAATCATCAGGTTCCAAAGATAAATGTTTCCTACCCTAGCTACCAGCAATTCTATACTTCTCGGTCATGTTTTCAGTGTTCTCTTTAACAGTTTTGTGCATTTGCAAAATTAGTTCAGCACGCTTTTTAGCATCTAAATTCAATTTTTCAAAAGTATGACACGGCAAAATATCAATTGGAGCACGAAGATTAAACCCATACACTACCTGAAACAGACTTACCTTGGTGGTAGAGTGTACCGCCCTGTTATAAGCAAACTCAACATGCGATAAACACTCTTCCCACATCTTCAAATTCTTATTTAGCACACACTACTACAAAACAGGTAATAGTAGACGTCTCATCACGAGCGGTTAAATGGAACCGTCGTGTTGGAGTGCATCGGGATTAGGCATTTCTTGTGCCGACCTATCACGAGCGGTTAAGTATTATAAACCATCTGTGAAAGTCATTATCACTGAGCGGTTCTTGAATAGAACCGTGCAGTGATAATTCTAAATAGTTCTATAAACAAACCATACAGCGATAATCCATTAATCCTGAGCGGTTACGATTAGGAACCGTCGTGAATTACCACAGATGGTTAAATAATGAGGCAAATGCGTGATATCGATATCATAGACGGTTCTTCATAAGAACCGTCTGTGATATCTTGGCATTATATATTTGCACTCGACGCAACCTCTGCCGCAACCGTGCCGCTAGCTCCACTACCTCTACCGCAACCCTACCGTTGGCTCCACTTAGATCTACTGCTCCTCCCCCATGCGCCACTTCCCTGCCTGTAATGTCCCGTTTGTCCTAGAGTTCTTGCTAGATTTCAAAACTAAAAAGGAACCATTTGACTTACTTGCTTGCTCAAGTTTCAAATTTTGGAAATTGGGAGCTTAATTTGAACTAACCAAACCTCAACTAAGTCCTTTTGGTTTTTGTTCTTTGTCCTTTTGGGGTTCTCTGGTGCTCTCTAGTTTTAGTTCTCTTTTCTATGTTCGCCTTGTGTGCCCTTTGGTTTAGTTCGTCCATCTGGACCTCCTCATTCTCTTTGGATCACCCCTGGTGTCTTCTCTTGGACCTCCCCTTTCCAAGACCTCCCTTGTGCTGGTCCTCCTCTTGCCCAGACCTCCTTTGTGGGTCTAGGGCCTCCTCTCTTGGGTCTTAGACCAGCTCGGGTTTGTGTTTCAAATGTCTTTGAATCTTGAAATTCAAATTCGGATGATTTCCGTGTCCTTTAGGACCTGCCCTCATCCATTTGGACCTCCTCTATGTTCATTTGGACCTTTTCGTGTCCTTTAGGACCTCCCCTTTGTTAGATCTGACCGTTAGGACCTCCCCTTTGGAGATCTTAACCGTACAGACCTCCCCTTTGTTAGATCTGACCGTTAGGACCTCCCCTTTAGAGATCTTAACCGTTCGGACCCCCCTTTGTTAGATCTGACCATTAGGACCACCCCTTTGGAGATCTTAACCGTTCAAACCTCCCCTTTGTTAGATCTGATCGTTAGGACCTCCCCTTTGGAGATCTTAACTGTTCAGACCTCTCCTTTGTTAGATCTGACCGTTAGGACCTCCCTTTTGGAGATCTTAACCGTTCAGACCTCCTCTTTGTTAGATCTGACCGTTAGGACCTCCCCTTTGGGGATCTGACCGTCAGGACCTCCCCTTTGTGGATCTGACCGTTAGGACCTCCCCTTTGTGGATCTGACCGTAAGGACCTCCCTTTGCTTTTGGCCCTCCTGTCCTCAGGACCTCTCCATTGTTGTGTCTTTTGGCCCTCCTGTCCTCAGGACCTCCCCATTGTTGTGTCTTTTGAACCTCCTGTCCTCAGGACCTCCCCGTTGTTGTGTCTTTTGGACCTCCTTTTCTCAGGACCTCCTATCCTCAAGACCTCCTTGAGGTTAGGACCTCCCTTTGAGGTCACGACCTCTGGTCTTTATGCAAGGACCTCCCTTGCAGGCTAGGACCTCCCCCTACAGGTCAGGAGCTCTGGTCTTTTGCAAAGACCTCCCTTGCGGCTGAGACTAACCCTTTGACTGATCTATTCTCTTGAGTTTGACTAGCCCCACTTGTCAGCCTTGCTCACTTTTCCCAATTCTTCCGCCTCAAAACTCTGTGCGCATTTAATGGCTGTTGTATCACATTAAATGCAGTCACATCTGAGGTACTTTTTTTTATTCTTTTTATGGTATACACTATCCTAACCTTTTCCTGTCTACCACCAATCTTTGACACGTTTGCTCAAGCCCTTCATTGTTTCTCCACCAGCTCCGGCGATAAATAGCCTGGGCATACCTCCCTTTGTCACATTTTTGCTCATTTCTAACTTCCTTGCTCTCGTCTAGTTTTTTAGTGCCCAAGACCTCCCCAAGGAGCTCTCGGTATGTTGTGCCTCTTGTTTTACGGTTTTGGTGAGTTTGTTCAAGCTCTTTTAGTCTTCTTTTAAGTTCTTTGCTTGGAAATGGTTTGCTTATTTGGTTCTTTGGTGAACGTGTAGATCCCGAGTTTGAGGAGGAGTTCTTGGACCCGGCAATTTCTACTGAATGCTTACCACTGCTCAACGAAGGCAAGTCACAGACCTTTGATCATATTGAGCCTAGCTTTTCAAATGTATTTTTGCTTTTCTTAATCATGCATGGCTATTTTTATAAGAAATGGTTTGGGCAGTAGATAATTTCCTACTTGATAATATGCCTCCTTGGATAATTGTATTTGACATGTTGACATGATCCTCTTGGACGCCTTAGAATGGATATTTTAGTTGGTATTGTTCGGTATTGCCAACATGGGACCGTATGTTTACGCTTAGCCTTGCTTTAGAACCGTGGGTCTTGAGGATCATGCTTCATCTTTAATAACTTGACTAATGGAACTATGGAACTATGGTTGGTGCCACTGATAAGCAACTGTCTTGGGATGCCACAGTTGTGTTGTTTGTGGTGCTAGGCCACTTTGTTAAAATCTTGTGTGCCAAGACCAGGGAGGTCTTTGGCCAGGTGAACCCAAAATGTTTTCTTGCTCGGGCAAGTGATCGATGCGATAAAGGGGTGCTATCGCACCACCTTGGATGTAAAGTCTTGCTGGCGACAATTAAGGACTTAACTTTGTATTACTGTTGATCTGGGCCTTTCGATGCAACCACAAGACCACTTTATGGGGGTAGTGCAGGCCAAATAATTAGCATTGGTGGCTTGGTTACATTGTGGTAGAGCATCTTGATTATTTGGCGCAAAGAGGGGCACGAATCCGGTGGAGGTTGTAGCCCAACCGGAAGCGAAACCTTAGCGGGCAGCTCCGAGCCAGATCAAAACTTTGTAACGATCTTGTCGCGCTCTAGATTGCTCACCTTTGGAAGTGACCAAAGGGTTCCGACGGGAACCCGACCCGCTGGAGAGGTTGTGAATTGTGGGTAAAGTTGTACACCTCTGCAGAGTATTAATCTATTCGAATAGCTAAGTCCTTGGTCATGGACATGCCCGGTGAAAATGGTGCAAGGGGTAGACTTTGTAAAATTTGTGTTCTACGGCTGGCTTGGGATGTCTGCAAGTATTATGGGTGGCTCCGAGTGCTTGTGATGTCCTTAGCTGGTCGTGGAGGTTTTGTGAACCCTAGGGCAGCCCAAGGAGCTCCTGAGTGGATGCTTAGAGGAGATCTTGGAGCCCTAGGGAAGTTTTGGGAACTCTGGGTTGGTGCTCGAGAGGTCTTCAGGAGAGGTGCAGTGGTGGGTGCGGCGGACCTCCCTAAGTAACTTTGGAAGTGAGTTGGTGCTCACTTCCTCCTTTTCAAACAAATGTATTTGTGTATTCACTACTCTGAAAAAGGCTTTCCTGAGACGGTTCAAAACGTCATCACGAGGCGGTTTCGTGGCCGTGCGAGTTTATAGTCGATGATGACATGAGGTCATCCTGAGCGGTTTTGAACCGTCATGATGTATACTTTCCTGAGATGGTTTGTGGTTCAAACCGTCTGCGATAAATAATATCACGAGCGGTTTCAGCCACAAACCGTGCGTGATAAAGTACATATCACAGACGGTTTCATCCACAAACCATACGTGATAAGTATATCACGACGGTTTGTGGATGAAACCGTCTGTGATATATACTATCACCAGCGGTTTGTGGTTTGAAACAATCTGTGATGACTTTCTCTATAAATCCCAGCGGTGGTTTGCTTGTACCATTAAATCGGCATCATATATATATATATATATATATATATATATATATATATATATATATATATATATATATATATTGTTACGTAGTCTCTCGGCCACTTTGGGGATCGTCCACTGACATGAGAAGGATGAGGCGGTAGCCACGGGCAACCTCATTGAGCCCTGCAAGTTTAAAAAGTATGGATGCAAGGAGACCGTCGGGACATCCAATTACAGGATTGGGCGTCGTTATGTTTAGAAATTATAGATTGATCTTGTTACTCCATTGGGAAGTGGCACCATGTATTAGCAAACTAACCATTCTTGAGCATGTAATAGTCTTTAAACCCAATAAGAACACCAAGCAACCATTCTCATATTTCAAAAGAATTCTCAACTAGTTCTTTGGTGTTCTTGTTGGCTTTAAAACAATTACATCTCAATGAATTTGTTCGTGATAGACGCCTCATGCCACTTCATGCTCAATGAGGTTGCCCGTGGATACTGCCTAAATGGTCAGATCAATTAATAATATATATATATATATATATATATGATGCGGTTTAATGGCACAAGCAACCAACGCTTGGAGACTTTATAGAGAAGAGATTATGAATGGAATGGTAGGGCGTGCACAGTGCAAGAGGTAGGAGAACTTGACCGGCATGAACAAGGGGACTATTAATATAAACTAATTATCAATTCAATTTCAAAGATAAGACTATTCACACCATTACATCACGAGCAAGGGACTATTAATATGAACTAATTATCAATTCAATTTCAACATAAGACTATTGACATCATTACATCACAGAGCAAGGGACTATTAATATGAACTAATTATCAATTCAATTTCAAATCCATCATGAGCACTAGCTAGCCATTTTCATCACAGAGCAAGGGGGTAGAGGCAGAGAGGGACCTTAGTACAGTAGCAACCACGGTGGCGACCCCACCACCAAAGACAACCCTCATCCATTTCCTTTACCTTGCATAAATCACACAAACATCGACACAACTTAAGGCTCATGCATAAAAATCAAACTCAACAAAAGACATTAAGCTAACAGATCTAGAGGAGAATAGAGGAGGATAGGAAAAGCAAAGCCCGGCCAGAGCCCTAGCCGAGGCTGTAGTCGGGCGGCGGCGAAGAGGTCGAGTGGCGGCGTCGAGGTGGGGAGGGAGCGGAGTTAGGGCGGGCGCAAACCCTAAGCGGAGGCTGGGAGTGACGAGATTAGAGGCGTCACCGTGGTTGTGCATTATTGGTGTGTGCCGCAAAAACACTCTTATCGTCACAGTGTCTTTTGCGGTGCTACCAGATGCCACTGGCCGTCGGCGACGGAAGAATGGCGACATCGGCGGCGATGGGGAGAGCAGAGCGAGAGAGAGTAAGGCATTTGGGAGTGACGAGTTAGGCGCAAACCCTAGCGGCGGCGGGCTCCTACTTATAAAGAGACTTATCACAGACGGTTCTATTATGGAACCGTCGGTGATAATATCACGACGGTTCCATAATAGAACCGTCCGTGATATGGGACATATCACGGATGGTTCCGATATGGAACCGTCGTGATATGTCCCATATCACGACGGTTCCATAATGGGCTATGCGTGAAATAGTTTTTTCTCAAGTATATTTATCTTGTATATACACTTACATGACATGAAGAAATTACATGTTTATATTAAAAAAGCGAAACCTATAATTAAACAAGGTTTTTCTAGTGGCGGGTAGGTTGCTATCTCCATCTGTAATACTTCATAAGCGGCAGTGTCGGCATCGGACGATTCTAATCATCGTGACGAAGCTGAAATCGTCCACCGTTGGCGCTCATTCGAGTGTCTCCCGAAGACCCTCAGACTGTTGAACCAAGAAGAATTGAGCCCATAGGCTCTCTTCCCTTGCTTGAGGGGTCTTGGCATGGTCGACTCGGTGACGCCTGCGCCTCGATTACATAGTCCAAGTGACGGCAAGCCTCCTGGAGGCGTGCAACGTCGTTTTGGAGGACTATGTCGATGACGCGGTAAACTCGCCGAAAGTGGGAGATCACCCGGAAGACACGGCGGAGGAGGATGTCAAGATGACGGAAGGTGGCGTCACTGCTCCGAAGAAATTCTCCGCCGGCAAAGGTGAAGACATCATTGATCAAGCAGTGTTCTTCCGCAACAGTTCAACTTACACCGAGAGGTGCTCGTCTGCAGTCTTGCGGGAAGGCCATCAATGCGGCGACAAGGAAGAGCAGACCATTTCTGTTTTTTATAAGTGCGTAGGGATGATCATCTTGGATGGCGGATGATCCTTTTTATAAAACAAGGAATAAATTCGAGCATGAGATGAAGAGGCGCGCGAGGAACGGGCGGATCGATCACGATGAAGAGGCGCATCGGGGGCGAAGCGGATGGCGGCGAAACGAGCGCATCGGCGATGAAGAAACTCACCGTGGAGTCAGAGGCGATATTATCACGAATGGTTATTGTTAGAACCGTCGTGATACTAATTAATATCACAGACGGTTCTTGTTGAACCGTCGTGCATTTCCTGAGCGGTTGTGTTTTAAAACCGTCAGCGAAACTAATAAATATCACGAGCGGTTCTTGTTGAACCGTCGTGATACTTCTGACGGTTTTCAACATGAACCGTGCGTGATATTCTTCTTCAGCGGTTTTAAGCGCAACGCGTACCGCAGCGGTCTCTAAACCAAAAGCTATGCGTGATTGAATGTATATCTGAGCAGTTTTGGTCAATAAATGCGTGATGAGGCGTCCAGTATTAGCCTTTTTGTAGTAGTGATTGTTGTTTTAACTTGAGCTTTGCAATCTATACATGTTATTTACTGTCAAATATTGCTTTGAGCAACTAACCCTACAGCTCTCATTGTTAAGCCAATGCATGAATATTATTTGCATAATTGTTCCCTGCAATTTGCTGTGTACATTCAAAGTACTCATGGCTGTAAGCCCTGTGTTAAAGCAGTGGTCAAAGATAAACAAGTGCAGGGATGCTCAGACCTCTTCGAGGAGTTCTTTGATGATCCAGCCGTATAGGACGTCCTCCACTCGACAGCCTGTGGGCTTGTAGGGTGGCTTTGTGCGCTCTTTGGTGTTCCTCTGTAAAGTTCTCTCTTGTGTCGGTTTTTGTAAGCCCAATTTGGCAACCCCTGTAAGCAACCTTGACCATAAGGTCTCTGCTTGATATATGTTAATTTGTCTGCTTCATCTGTTGTTTGGCCATGTGGTTGTGATTACACCTATGTTGTTTGTGCGAGCTAGCTTGGAATCCTAGGACTAGCTCAATGCACACAGTCCAGACCTCCAGGAGGTCTTCGAAGATCTCCAGGGAGGTCCTGGTAGACCTCCTCTTAGTGTATACTTGGAGGACCTCCCAGAACCTCCGGGTGGTCCTATCGGACCTCCCTAAGAGGTCCTGGGAGACGTTTCCCAGTGCATCCCGAGAGAGGTCCTCACACTGCCCTAGCTCCTCCAACCTGCTCCTCCTCCCCCATTGCACCAGCTTCGAGAGGAGAAGGTCGGACCCCTGCCCCTAGCGCCTCCTCCACCCCGCTGCCTCCTCCCCCATTGCGCCACCTGCACCCTACTGTGCCTCTACCCCCATTGTGCCACCTTAGAGAGGAGAGGAAAGGAGGTGAAGGGGAGGAGGAAGGGATCGGAGGAGAAGGAGAGGAATTGTATTTTCTTCGTGAGCTCCGAGGGTAATGATCTATAACCTTTTATGTTTGCTATAAATTAATTGTTAATCAATTTAAGTATGTTTAGTAAATAGGAAGAGTACGTACTTATGGTTTATTAATCTAATTTGACACTAATTTGTTACATGCGTAGCGTAGATGGACCTAGCTGGATGTACGATGTGAGCACCGTGTGAGTCAAGAGTACATTAATGGCATGGTTACTTTTAGAAGAGCCACGAAAGGGATATGTTGAAGAAGCGGATAAATTTTATGTATTGTCCATGCATTGATTGCGGTCATCAGAAGATGTTTAACAACTTGGCGCAGATCGAAGCGCACTTGATTGAAGGGTTTCAAAAAGGGTATACATGTTGGACCACCATGGTGAAGAAGCGATTATCTGGGAAGTTAATAATAACGAAATCGTAGGAAGTCAACGATATGCCTGATGTGGACTGTGCTTTTGATGAGGATAGGTCGCACGATGACAATTTGGATCAGATGTTACGCGATGCATAAGAGAACTACAGTGAGAGAGATTTTTGTAAATTCGAGGGCTTAATGGAGGACTCGGTGGGACCTTTGTTCCTTGGCTGCAAGCTGGAATACACAAGGTTGTCAACCATGATTGAACTACTTAAATTGAAGGCAAACAATGGTTGGTCCGATAAGAGTTTCACGGCGTTGTTAGATCTCTTAGCGGACATCCTTCCAGAGGGAAACGTGTTGCCCAGCACCACCTACCAAGCAAACAAGGTTCTTTGTCCATTGGGAATGGAAGTAGAAAGAATACATGCATGTCCGAACGTTTGTATCCTCTACCGTAAAGAGTATGCAGACATGCATGTATGTCTCGTGTGCAAAGCATCCTGATACAAGCGTCAGAATACTGCTAAGGTGAAGCAAGGACCTCATGCTAAGATGTTGTGGTATTTGCCTATGATCCCACGTTTGAAGCGTTTATTTGCGAACCCAAAGAAGGTAAGATTGCTGCGTTGGCACTCAGAGGAGCGTAAGAAAGATGGAAAGCTAAGACACCCTGCTGATTACGCGGTGGAGAAACTTCGATCGAGTTGAAGATTTCGGTCTGGAGCAAAGGAACATAAGGTTAGGATTGAGTACAGATGGAATGAATCCTTTCGGTAATATGAGCAGCCGACATAGCACCTGGCCTGTGAATCTATGCATGTACAACTTTCCTCCTTGGCTATGTATGAAGCGGAAGTACATTTTGATGTCACTACTTATCCAAGGGCCGAAGCAACCTGGGAATGATATTGATGTGTACCTAGCACCATTGTTAGAAGATCTTGTGACACTGTTGAACGAAGGGGTAAAGGTATGGGATGCGTACAAATGAGAGAACTTCACTTTACGCGCCATGTTATTCTGCACCATCAATGATTTTCCTGCCCTTGGTAACCTGTCGGGCTTTAGTACAAAAGGAGCCAAAGCTCATCAAGCCTTGCTTATATGCTACGGAGAGTGTATGGCTGAACAACTCGCGCAAAACTGTGTATATGCGTCACCGTAGGTTCCTTCCCAGGAGTCACCCATACCACAAGATGAAGAAACAATTCGACGAAAATAAGTAGGACGGTTCAGCTCCAAGGGCTTTTAGAGGGAAAGAGGTCTATGATATGGTTAAGGATATCGATGTTGTGCTTGGGAAGGGACGTAAATTAAGAACCCGTCAGAAGAACATCTGGAAGAAGCGGTCAATTTTTTAGGACTTGCCTTATTAGGAGCACTTAGAAGTTCACCACTACATTGACGTTATGCGTGTGGAGAAGAATGTATGTGATAGCTTGATTGGTCTCTTTCTGAACATTAGTGGCAAAACAAAGGATGGTGTTAACGCACGGCGTGACTTGGTTGATATGAACATAAGGACCGAGTTAGCACCGAAAGAGACCGATACAAGACGAACGTACCTTCCGCTAGCTTGCTATACTCTGTCCAAGACTGAGAGAAATAAACTGTGCCAGAGCTTGCATGGTGTGAAAGTCCTGTCTGGTTACTCCGCTAACATTAAGAAACTTGATTCTATGCAAGATATAAAATTAATTGGTATGAAGTCTCATGATTGTCATGTGCTGATGACACAAATACTTCCTATTGCAATTAGGAGTATATTGCTGAACAAGGTCCGAGTGGCAATCTTGAGGCTGTGTTATTTTTTCAACTCAATTGCTCAGAAGGTCATCGATCCCCAAGGACTAGATTCTCGCGCTTGTAGCCGTTCGGACTCCGCAACCAAGCCCCATATAGTCCAGAGGCCATCAGCCCTAGTCTCCTCTGTCTCAGCGAGGTTGACCCGCTCTCCTGCAATTCGGATGCCGTCCTCAACTCTCCGGCTGCATCCTTGGTGCGGACCAAGTAGTTCCATAGGACGATCTCCACGATGAGGTTTACTCACTGGATGCCGCGGATCCTCGCATTGGTCCGTTTGAGGAGGAGCTCCAGTCGACAGATGATGGCCGCTATGGTCTCCGGTAGATCGGAGGGCCTACAACGGATGACATTGCGAACGGAAGGCTTGTCATTGCTTGGGCGAGTTGCGACGGAGCGGTCTGCGAGTAAAGAAGCACAATGTAGGCCAATATAGCTGGCATGAGAGGGGAAGCCATTTGGAGTTTGTGGAGAAAGGGGATCAAGGAGGTTGTGTGAAATCCATTGTAGAAGGGGATATCTATTTATATAGAACAAGTACTAAAGCCGGAGCGGGAGACGAAGAGATATTTGGGAGCTGTAGCGACGTTGGAAAATGAAGAGACGAAGAGCCGTACGATCGTGAGACGAAGAGACACGTGGGAAAATGAAGAGACTTGGACCAGGTTCATCGTATCACAGATGGTTCTTTAATAGAACCGTCTGTGATATGGAACGTATCACAGACGGTTCGTAAATGGAACCGTCTGTGATTGCTTTTCACAGACGGTTCTATAATAGAACCGTCTGTGATAGGCCTTCATAACTCTAGGCCTCGCCCATTCATCTCCCCAGTGCCGCCCATTCATCTCCCTAGTGCTTAGCCCACTCAACTCTCGCGCGCTTCTTCGCCTCCTCTAGGGTTCGCCCATTCACCTCCCCAGCCGTAAGCCCCGACACCGCCGGAGCCCCTATTCATCTCCCTAGTGCCGCCCATTCATCTCCCTAGTGCTTAGCCTGCTCAGCTCTCGTGCACTCCTTCGCCTTCTCTAGGGTTCGCCTGTTCACCTCCCCGGCCGTAAGCCCCGACGCCGCCGGAGCCCCCATTCATCTCCCCAGTGCCGCCCATTCATCTCCCCAGTGCTTAGCCTGCTCAGCTCTCGCGTGCTCCTTCGCCTCCTCTAGGGTTTGCCCGTTCACCTCCCCGGCCATATGCCTCGACGCCACCGCCTCCGACCTCGATGTCGCCTCCCCCGACATCGACGACGCTGCCGTCGCCTCGACGCGCGGCCTCCTCCCCGTGTCGGCGTTCTCCCTCTACACCGGCCTCCTCCCCGCACCGTCCTCCTCCCCGTGTCGGTGTCCTCCTCTGCCACCGCCTCCTCCCTGCCAGCCCGCCTCCTCACTGCATCGGCATCCTCCCTGCCCGCCTCCTCCCGGTGAGTTCTTGTGCGGCATCCTCTCTGTGAGTATTGCTCCTCTGTGGCGATTCGGTTGATCTTTGCATATATATATATATCTGATGCTAGTTGATACCTTGATCTCATTAGTTCGATTTGAATCTAGTAATCTTGAAGATATTACAAATTGATCGATGGGCTTTGTTGACATGCTCTGTGATGAACTCGTCTTATCTTGAGATTGAATGTGATAGTTAGTTCATACTTGAGCTCTATTGTATTACTTGCTACTGTCAATATCATATACTGTTGAAAGCTAGTTATTCTGATTCTTCTGGTTCATTTGATCTCTAGCATTTGAAGTGGATACTCTTATGTTAGCCAATCGGCTTTATCACTGAACCTGTGTCTTCATGTTCAGTTCTATTGAGAGTATTCAGTTTTTGTTGGTAATATAACGACTAGTTTGTGATTCTTCTAGTAGTCTGTTTGACTGGAAGTTTAATCTGTTTTCATTAACAGTTGAGATCATTTGATAGTTAAGCAAAGTATTATTTAGAGCTCATAGTTTGAATTTATATTATCATATTCATTTAATGAAGAGTATAGACAATAGGATTGAGATGGCAAAGACTTGTTCTTTAGCTACTCTCCTTCTGAGAGCACATAATATCATCAATCATCTGTGGTTTATGCTGCTAATTGATGATTTCCTGCTATTAATGCTGAGCATAATATTGTGTCATTTAATTGGTTAGGGAGCTATGCTCTATTCATAATTATCTACGCTGGAATTAATTATGCAATTTCATTCATATACATGTGGTATATGTTTAGCATTTCAATCAATTTAAATGACTTGAATGATTTACATTTGATTATGCTAATTTGGTCATTTAAATGTTGTTGGATTAATGCTTTATTGTTTCATATTTATGCTGGAATTAATTATGATTATTTGCTAATATTGCACATGTTGAGCATATTATTCATTTTAAATGACATGGAGATACTTCATATGTATATGTTAATTTGGGACACTTGCAATCTATTTTATTGCATATGTAACTTATATAGATAGCAAGTAAGCAAGATGGCAGAGGCACCGTCTTTGCCGCCGTGACCAACGTCGCAGGTGGCAGAGGCGCCGTCTTTGCCGCTGTCACCGACGCCGCCTAATGCGTCTGGATTTCCGTCGACGATAATGATACGTAAGCGAGATGGCAGAGGAAAATCGAAAATGCCTACGGGCTGATTGATCATCACGGAGGTCAGTGACTTTGGGGTCCCTCTGAGTCCCAAGAGATCAGCGGCGAGATTCTGGACCATCTAAGGGATACTTGCAAGGGAACGGGTCCCCATCACCACACCAAGCTGGAAGTCTCTGACGAAAGAAGAGAGAGGCGCGCTGTGGACAGAACTTTCAAGCAAGTTCACTATCCCAGAAGCAGACATGACACGCGTGGAATGGACGGCGTTGCTCTCGATGGATAAATGGTGGAGAACCTTCAAGAGCATTCTTGTCATGAAGTACGTGAACACGGGTCAGACGCACTTCACGTAGTATGGATTCTTGACGCGGGAAACATGGGATGCCTTTGTGGCTATGAAGACGACGGCCGAATTTAAGGAGCAAAGTGCGACGCACAAAGCTCTCCAAACACGAAACACTCACCCGCCGGCACTCGGCACCTTTAGATGCAGCGGGTAAATCTGAGAATGGGCGGCGGAGGAGGAGAATAACCGAGCCATTTCGATATCACGGACCAGCGTTCCCTAAAATTTGGTTAAGCGAGGCAAAAGTCTCATCTTCGGGCAGCATCTCTTTCACAAACCCGGCAGACCAAGAAGTGTCCCAACGTGTGGTAAATATGTCGAACTACCTAGTTGTTAATAAGTCCATAACTTCATAGTGTCTATAATAACATGATGACCTCTTGCAGCGTGAATTGACTGTCCAAACTTCCCAAGGCTCCTTCCAAGCAGACAGGGAGAAGGATATACTATCTACGGCCCTAGAAAACAAGGAGCACCCGGGTCGCACGCGAGGCCTTGGGGTTCACGTACCTTGGAGTCATGGATTTGCAGACGACTACTACATGTATAGGAGTAGGAAGAGATCCAAGGCCGAGTGCGAGGATCGGTTGGTACAGATGATTACTAAAAAAATTGAAGGAAAGCTAGCAGCATTTTAGGATCAAATGAATCAATTCCTGAGCCAGTTGCAAGCCGCCCTTGTTAATTTGGGAGCCAGTCCTGCTCGACATCGGAGTAGCGTCGCGTCCACGCATAATTCTGAATATGACGACGTCCAATTACCGATAGACGACATCAAGGTAATGTACATCTATGGAATGCACCAAAGATAGACCTATAGGACGCCTTAGCTAATTGCGTGTCGTTTTGTAGGGCCGGCATACTGCAAGCTCCAAGTGAGGATGGTTGGGTCCATTTCTATTGAGGCTAGGCGGGGGATGGTGTACCCATACCAGGAAGGGGCAGTGTAGCATGGTGCCCAACTGGCACAGGGTTATACCAGGGTCCAGGTGGATATGGTACATGACAATTTCATGGCTGTCCCGCTGGAGATTCGCCCGAACGAAGACATCAGAACACTAGGGGATGCCGTGCACACTTTATCCAGTGGCCCAAGAAGGACATCACCCTAGACCCAGCAGTGCCGCGATCTCGACATGACCATTTCTCTCCAACGGGACCCTCGATGACTCCACCTCATAGTTTGCCTCAGAAGGCCACCTCATCGGTTCCCGTGGAGAAGACGCCGAAGGAACAAGAAAAGCGTGCCGCCGTATCGGTTCCCGAGTCGTCTCGCAGGAAGACGCTGCCAGTCATTAAGGCTAAATCGAAATCAATGAACATTAAGACGTCTCCCAAGTCCGGGAAGTCCGGGAATTACTCCATCGGAAAATCGTTGTGCTCCGACACAGTATTACTCCGCGCTGGATATGCTTGTTAGGCTTTGCATACCTGGTACATGCAGAAGACCGAAAAGAAGGGGTGCGATACTAGAATCACCGTTGCATACAAGGATGAGCATTTCTTCAACGGGGTGGGCAAATTCATCGTGGGCTTCAACGACTTATATGACTTATTCAACCTCGTTGGCCTCGATGTCTCGCTTCTACGATGTTGGACACTGTAAGTGTGTACAATCAAGTTCTACATTCACGTAATACCGATATAATACCGATAAATATCACAACTCATTGCTTATGTATAGATACATGATGAAAAATGCCCGGGCATGGCGAGAACCGGTGGGTTTCCTCGACCCATACGTGGTATCTATGCAAACCATCGAAACAAACTCGTCCTTCGTCGAGGAATACATAACGGCGGCATTGCTTCGTTAGCAGAAGAAGAAGTACATAGTTGTGCCCTACAACCAGGGGTAAGTGTCACTACTTGCTATACAAATTTTATTTGTACTTTATACGCAGCACGAACTTAGGCTTAATGACTATAGCGACATACATGAGTAGGTACCACTAGATCCTTTTAGTCATTATATCAAAGAGGAACCATGTGATATACCTTGATTCCCTAGTCTGCAACAACCACGACTTCAGCGTTCTGCAAGGAATACTCGAGAGGTATGCTCATTTCCTCCATACATAACTCTATTGTAGTCTTCATCGCCTATGTTGCCAACGAAGGATTATATAATGGATCGAGCGCCAAACTAACACACAGGACGCAATTTCCGGTATGCGCTACAAGACAATAATCCTATATCATACTTCATAATAATGCGTCTCGAACTGACTATACCTATATATATGTAATTCTATTTTTGCAGTGCCGCCAGCAAAAAAATGATGAGCTATGTGCAATCTACGTTTGCCATCATATGCAGCAAATCATTAGTGTTAGGAAGAAGGATCCCGAGGTTTGTCAATCTCGAAATAATTATTTCCTAATTATAAATTTAAATATGTATGCTTACCATTTTACTCTTGCTAGCGACAAGACTTGATAATAGAATTAGATGGACTCGTTGCGGATGAGATCAAGGACATTCGAGAGAAGCTCTGCGCCTTTATCATATCAGATATCGTTAAGGACAAGGGAGAATTTCACTCCGTCGCTGACCCAGAGTTTCACCCCGCCGACACCTCTCAACCACCTGCAAACAATTGACTCAATTGTAATCCAATTGTAACTATAGCGACAATATTTGAACAAATTCGATCTTTTCTAATTTATTTTGAGTAATGATCACTTCGAGTTGTCAACAATTTGATTATCTGTGATGTATCTGTTTGTCTGCATGCTTATTTTTAGAGGGCATGGCTAGCAATTCCTGAGGCTAGCCAAAAATCAGAAAAAATATAGTTAGGATAATGAACTATCACAGACTGTTTTTGTGTTAAAACCGTCTATGAAGGCATAGTATCACAGACGGTTCTACATATCACAGACAGTTAGCAGATAGAACCGTCTATGAAATTCTGTGTATCACAGACGGTTCGTAGACAGAACCGTCTGTGATATTCTGCGTATCACAGACGGTTCGTCGATAGAACCGTCTGTGATACTATGCCTTCACAAACGGTTTTAACACAAAAAGCTGCTCAGATATTTAGTATCACGAGCGATTCGAGCAACCGCTCTGTGATAACCGCCATATCATAGACGAACAAATACAGACGGTTCGGAAACCGTCTATGATGACGGTTCCGAACCGTCTGTGATGAGGTGATCCGTGGTAGTGACAACCTGACATTGTAGACAAGGTACGGTTCACAACCGGTTTATCTGCCTATTTGAGGATGACATGTAGTAGAAAATAGCGACCGCCATTTCAACTTGTTCCAAAGTGACCTCCAAAAGTGGGTCAAAAATTTCGCATCACAATCCGAAACAATTGTATTGGGTACCCCATGTAAGAGAATAATCTCTCTAAAAAACAAATCAGCTATATTTGTAGCATCATCGCTCTTGTGGCAAGGTATAAAGTGGGCCATTTTAGAAAAACGATCCACAACCACAATAATACTATATCTCCCCTTTTTTTGTCCTAGGCAATCCTAAAATAAAGTCCATAGATATATCCTCCCATGTTGCACTAGGAATAGGAAGAGTCATATAAAGTCCATGAGAATTGAGACGGGACTTAGCTTTGTTGCATATAGTGTCTCCAGCATTTACAAAATATTTATCGTGTACAAATGGGAACAAAAATTAGGTTCACAATGTTTTAGTTCAGCTCTACATACCCTACGTAGGAACTCTGGATTTTTTTTTTTTACAAATTTTAGAGGTGTCTTGCTATTTTCCTAGTTTTAAAAGTATTTTCAGCATTAACATAATATTTACCGTGCATAAATGGAAACCAAAATTAAGTTGAGATTATTTTGATTAAGCTCTATATACCCTATTTACCTACTGTGCAATTTTTATAGATTTTTAATAGGTATCTTGCTATTTTTCTTGTTTAAAAAGTGTCTCCAGCAATTATAAAATATTTACCGTATACAAATGAAAACAAAAATTAGGTTCACAATATTTTAGTTCAGCTCTACATACCCTATGTAGCAACTCTGGATTTGTTGTAGAGTTTTTAGAGGTGTCTTGCTATTTTCCTAGTTTAAAAAGTATTTTTGGCATTAATAGAATATTTACCGTGCACAAATGGTGATTTCAACTGGCGATTTGCACACTCTTCATTGCAAATTGCTAGTTGAAATGACGACAGACAGTTGAAATGGCGACTGGTAGTAAATAAATTCCTATTGCTATTTGAAATGGCAACAAGAGCTTATCGCCAGGTCAAATGGCAATAGGAACCTATTTTTGTAGAAAAAATTGACCATTTTTTGTAATTATATTTTAAATTAATATTATTTAAAAAAATTCCATAAATTTCTTTGTAAGATATAATTGAGAAGAACATGCAATACCCTGCAATACAGTATAGAGTGCATGTACTTAGGGGTATCTTATTGTCGTATGAGGTAGGTATTTATATATCTTTGGAAATAGGAGAATATAAGCTCACAACCTTAGAGTCCACCATGGGCGGACCTACTAGGGGGGCAGCTGGGGAAGCCGGCGTTGAAGTAGATCCTAGGTACCTCTCTAGCACCAGCATCCATCGTTCATTAGAGAGGAAGTGAGGTCTGGGTGTAGAAGAACACTAAAGTCCTATGAGCATCCCTTCATTTTAATTTGAGGTCCGCTGCTGTCGACTCTCTATAAGTGGTGCAAATTTATCAACTAATCAATACAGTAAGGCCTTGTTTGGTTGAGACTAAATATCTACTCATCAACATGGATGAATTGGAATTTTAGTTCAAATTTTTGACCCATCCATATAGATCCTGACCGAAAATGAATTTCCCAAACAGATCCTAAGAAAAATGACACAACATCCGTACGTTTGTGAAGAAAGCCCCGCTCGACTCCCTTACCAACTAACATCCACGATTTCTGCAATCATCTAAAGGATAAGAAACATACCAACAATAATGAGCATACGGATGGACGCAGCTTGCCTGCTCTGGTCGTGCGCGCCCCTCTGTGCTCCCACACATGTGTAGTGCATCCATTGATCTTCGTTTCTAAAGCAGGTCCCACAACTTATTATCCTCAATAGAAAGATGGATTCCTCTCACCGTTGCAGCAGGTCGTTGATCGAGCAGTCGCAATGCCGTCACCGCAAGTTGCTCGCCGACGCAGACCTTCAAGGCCCCTCCGTAGAGGAAAAGCATCTTCACGTCACCAGACTGCAGGGCTGTCAGAATCGCGCCGTCGGTGGTTGTGTTCGCCTGTGCAACGGGGCTACCGAGGAAAATGAGATCCGTAGAGTCCAACGAGGTTCAATCCTTGGGTGGTGGTAGTAGCGCTGCGGAGGTGCATGTGAATTTCGGTGCTAGCAGTAGGAAGTAGAGGAGATACAATCATCCAGTGGAGGAGGAACTCGTTCGGTTTTCAGAGATGGGCTAGCAGTAAGAAGCAGAGGAGATCCAATCATCTCTACTTCCCGACCATGATGCGTCGGTCGCCCTCCACAACGCGACCCTACTTCCTGACCACGTCGCGCTGGTTGACCTCGACAATGCTTCGAACAACCACAGCCTCGACACTACGACAGGCCACCCTGGTCTCAGTAGCAAGATGGGCCAAGCCGTCTTCCACAGCTTTGAGCGCGAGCAATTCTCCATGCCGCCAACACCGGTCCTTGCCACACCGGCGCCCGTCCTCGTAAGGACACGCGCTCGGCCAGGCATTTCGACCTCTCAAATGTCTGCCGTAGCTCACGCCTTGCGCAGAAGAGGCGTACGGGCACCATGCTGCACAGGGCGCAAGAGACCCTCGCCCACATGATGGGGACACTGCCACTAGATTGAAGCCTCACTGAAGACGCCCTAAGGGACTACCTCCACATGTTCGAGGGGCCCCGGCCTCAAGAGGCCATTGCGGCACTCTCTAGCCTCTTCAAGCTCGACTGTCAGCTCACGACACAAGTTGATGACACCTATTCGACCATGGCGGACATGGCACGATGGACTCGGAAGGGCATAGCAGTGCGCACAGCCTGGAGACAATAATGCCTCCACCTACTGCTACTGACCTGGCTGGAGCGGTAGCTCTCATTGCGGTCGCCTAAGTGGGCCGACCATTATGTCAAAGAACACGATGGCTACCATCTCCATGATCATAGACGCCAAAGACCTACTCGCTTTTGCTCAAATGTCGTCTCCTTCTCTTTTGGTTTACACATTATGTCGTCTATTTGTTGTTGAAGAACCTTCCACACCGAAGTTCTTACTTTTGAAGTTCATTTTGACTACACGACTTTCCATTCCGCACCTCCCTTGCACCCCGACTGCCCTTCCGCAACATGTTGTCTTCATTCTCGGACGCCCCAACTCAACCTCGGCTGGGTGAGCCACACATGCAACACTACACAACAACAAAACAGTAGCCAGAAACATATCGGTAGGCCTACGAGAGGCAGCATCGTGCCAAACCATGGCCTGAAACCTGGCAAACAGGGGTATAGAGTTCCCAATCAACGATGAACGGACCCAATTTTAATGTTATCTACTGGAACGTTAGAGGACTAAACATGCCGGCTTGAAGAACGATGGTGCATGAGACTTTATCATCCACAACCTGCCACCTCACGTGCTTGTAGGAAACCAAGCTTGAGAATGTTGACCAAGTGCTCGCCTTTTATTGAGCACGGTCTACTGCGGGATAATAGTGTACAGCCAATCTCGCGATAGGGATAAACCGGCCTTCCTGGAAGAGCTAAGGTCTCTCAAGCCGCAAACGAATAGTAAATGGCTTGTCTTGGGCAATTTCAACCTAATTTGTAGAGTGTGTGACAAAAACAACAATAACATCAACCATGCACAAATGGGGTAGTTCTAAAGGACTCTAAACAACTGCGAACTCAAAGAGAACCACCTCCAAAATAGGAAATACACGTGGAGGAATGAGTGAGAAAACCCAATGCTTGTAAAGCTAGATAGGTTGTTCTACAATGAGGCGTGGGACGTCCACTTCGAAAAGCACGTTCTGCACGCTCTATCCATATCGCGCTATCAGACAATTGCCTTCTTCTACTGTCAAATAGCAGTGGGCCGAGAAGACTTAGAAGATTTCACTTTGAAAATTTCTAGATTAAGATACCGGGTTTCAAGGACGTCGTTCTTAACGGCTGGCAAGCCAGCAACCACCACACAGAGCCTTCCCATCGCCTCAACTACAAACTTGCCACTACGACAACGAGGCTTAGGGCTTGGAGCAAAACCCTTTTCTCTCAAGCAAAGTTACAACTCCTCATGGCTACGAAAGTGATCCTACGGCTAGACATAGCCCAAGAGAATAGGCAACTCTCATCATAGGAACGAGGTCTTAGAGCTAAGTCAGGCTAAAGAGAAGAGTTATGGGGCTTGCAGTGATTGATCGCTTTAGGAAAAGGCAGAACTCCTGCATTACAAATGTGAGAGAGGGTGGTGCTAACACAAAGTTCTTCCATCTAAAAGTCAATGCTAGGCAATGTAAAAACTCACATCCAAAGGCTGCAAAATAGACAAGGTTGGGCTATATCACATGAAGAGAAACAAGAAGCGCTACAACAACACTTCTAGGACTTGATGGCCCTATCGAACACCAGAACCATCGACCTAAGCTGGGAGGCGCTGGACTTTACCCCGCAAAACCTTCACATGCTAGAGGAACCCTTCACTGAGCAGGAAGTCGTGGACATTGTAGCATAGATGCCAGGGGAAAAGGCACCAGGCCTAGATGGGTTCACATTCAACTTCAAAAATCTTGTCGGCCTATCATAAAAGCCGACATCATGGCGGTTTTCCAAAGTTTCCACAGCCTACGCATGACGAATCTCCACCTCCTAAACACAGCAAGCATCGCCCTTATTCCGAAGAAAGACAACGCATACAGGGCCACGGATTATAGACCGATCAGTCTCATACATGGAGTGGGAAAAATGGTTATCTAAGACACTTACCTTGCGACTGGCGCCGTATTTGAATAGCCTAGTTTCAGTAAATTAGAGTGCTTTCGTCAAGACAAGAAGCATCCATGATAACTTCCTGTATGTAAAAAACTTGACAACAAGGCTCTATAAGTCCAAAACCCTAACATTATTCCTCAAGCTAGACATAGCAAAAGTGTTCGACACGGTACGCTGGGACTATCTCCTGGATCTACTCCAAAGAAGAGGCTTCCCATCTAGATGGAGAGACTAGCTAGCGGCTCTCTTATGACGACCTTCTCCAGGGTCTTTAGCAGCATCCCTGGCGGTAGCATTAACCACGGTAAGAGACTGCGGTAAGGGGACCCACTATCTCCTTTTCCTCTCCATACTAGCTATCGATCCCCTGCAATGACTGTTTCTGTTGGCAACAGATTTGGGCCATTTGTAACGCCGTCGTGGCCGCTTTGCCAGGCTAAGGACATCTGTGTATGCCAATGACACGACCATCTTCATCTCCCCAATAAAGGTCGACATCACAACAACGGCCCAAATACTTGAAAGCTTTGGGAACGTCTTAGGTTTACAAACCAACTTAAACAAAAACACGGTGGTGCATATAAGTTGCGACCACATCGACCTAGACGCAGTCTTACATGATTTTCCTGCAATACGCTCGAATTTCCCCATCAAATACCTGCTCCTACTACTTAACTATAAAAGACTAAGAAGGGTATATTTCTAGCCCCTTCTGGATAAAGCGGGGCGTATGCTGGCAAGGCAGACTTCTAACGCCAGCTGGTCGGATGACCTTGGTGAAATCAATGCTCACCTCGACCCCGATCTATTATCTCACAGCTTTCACAACTCTAAAAGTCCCAAAATCCATCCTCCGTACTTTGGACTGCATTCGGTGGTGGTTCCTCTGGTCTGGTGCAGCAGCGATAATAGGAGTGAAATGCAATGTCAACTGGGATAGGTTTGCTGACCAACTCACCTCAGCGGACTTGACATCCTCAATCTTGGATTATTCGCAAAGGCCCTAAGACTACATTGGCTATGGAAAGAATGGAAGGCGGATAACAAACCTTGGGTAGGCATGGAGATACTGTGTGACAATGCTGACTGGCATCTCTTTGTAGTGGCCACAACCATCAAAGTAGGCAACGGGAAAAAAGCCAAATTCTGGACCTCACAGTGGTCAAATGGTACAGCCCCGAAAGACCTGGCTCCGAAGATCTTCCAAATCTCCAGAAGGAAAAATAGAATGGTTTGCGTGGCACTTCAGGACCACCCCTGGGTTCAGGACATCAACACACCGAGGGAAATAACAATAATTCAGCTGGTCCAACAATTCCTAGACCTATGGGGCATATTAAACCAAATCATTTTGGAATCAACCGCCATGGATGAGATCACTTGGAAGCTAACTCCATAAGGCAACTACACAACAAAATCCGCATATGCAATCATTTTGGACTCAACCGCCATGGATGAGATCATTTGGCTCAACAGCGCCTGAGTACAAAAAAGCAATCTGGAAAACCTCGACACCCCCAAAATGCAAACTGTTCACCTGGGTGGCCATCCAAAACCGCATATGGACCTCGGATAGATTGCAAGCGAGGGGTTGGCCAAATCAGGGCACCTACCCCCTTTGCAGACAATCACAGGAATCAACCTTGCACCTCTTCTGTGACTGCAGATACACTCGATGAGTTTGTAATTCGATGGTTGATTGGCTAGGTTGTGCACCGCTCAAGCCATCACACTGGGCTGTCAGTTACAACATTGGGGATTGGTGGTCGAAAACTAATCGTTTGAGACACCTTCCAAGGAGGGCGACGTCCACGGTGATCATCCTAACCACTTGGAAGATCTGAAAGGAATGCGATGCCCTAATTTTTCATAACAGGCCATCCTCTCCTCTGGACCTGTTCGCAAAGATAAATGAGGAAGACAGAGCTTATTCCCTTGCAAGGGCAAAGTGCTTGGAGCAAATTTTTTCGTGTAATTAAACCCCAAACCATGTTCTAAGGCCCTGTTTCTTTTGTCTTTATACTATCTTCAATATTAATATAATAGACAGCCCTCTTGCTATTTTCTTCAACAACAAAAAAGACATGGGCTGGGAGTCCGGTAACGGGATACAAACATACACAAGCAGGTGCCAAAACTCATCAACAAAGATTCCCCATGGAATGTCATGAATACATACATATATAGGAGCTACTCAATCATAACGTACGTACGTGCTTCAACTTACTGCACCGATTTGCTTGCACTGCAACCTTTCTTTCCATCATCTCAATGCAATGACGCGCAAGGCTCTTACGTGTTCTCGAAAAAAATATATGAAAAACTGCACCAGTTTGCTCGCAGGCAGCTAGCATGCATCAAATTAGTTGGCCAAGAGGCAACTGTGCTACATGCCATCCGAAACCTTGGCCGATCCGCCCCACTGCTGTATCCTAGAACGCGCCTCGCTCGCCTGCTCATACATTCAGAATTCGGATCATAAATGTCACCAGGAGAAGTTAAGAAATTGAAATTTCTGTGTCAGTGTGTACAATTAAGCTGGCAGTGCTCACCTCCTTGTTCCAATTTGTGCGCAGTGTGATCACGACCAGGATTATGGTCTGCAAGCCTACCCCTGTGAGCATGCCACCCCACATTCCCTGACGCAGAGCATGAACCAATGCAGATTGAGGATCAAGTGAAAATTGCAGGCAAGAGACGATCGAGTTTGCATTATACCTGAACACCGCGGTGCAACGGAAAGGCGATTATATATCCCACTGGAATGCCAATCCCGTAGTAGCACCCCAGATTGATGTAAGCCACCAGCCACTGCCATCCAGCACCAACAGCCACACCTGCACATACACTTAGCAGTGAGCTAGCAAGCGTTGGATGAGGTGCAAGTGTTCAGTTGTGGGAGACTGAAATTTCTGAAGACAGTAGGCATTCATGCATGTACTGAACGGGTCAGAGACTCAAGAGTAACCTGACAAGACGGGCTGGATGCTGTTGAGGAGGAGGGACAAAGAGAAGACGACGCCGAGGCTGGCGACGGCCCTGACGACCTCGGGGCTCTCGGTGAAGGGCACGCCGTAGACGTCCCGGAGAAGCAGGACGGCGATGAAGAAGGCGAGGCCGATGGTGACGGAGGACATGAGCACCACCAGGATGGAGAGCTTGGCCGCCCTCGGCCTACCCGCGCCCAGCTCGTTCGACACCCTCACACTGATCGATGATCCATTATTAACACATCGATGGATCGATTAAACCAACCGCAGTTCCGTTCGTCAGAGTTTGTATATAGTACTCCATAGTCCATATATCCATGCATCAGTGGCAGTGGAAATGAATTAAATGCGCGTAAATTTTATTTGCATATGTTACCTTATGGCCGCGTTGAATCCGAAGAACACCATGATCTGCCACCCGAACAGGTTAGTACTGCAATATGCAATGCCGAACAGGTTATTCTTAATACTGCAATGATCAATGCAGAAAGACAAGCTTATTACTCTGGCTAGTAGCAACCGCTCACCAGATGGAGACTGCCGCAACGGCGACCTGAGCATTCGGCAGGTTGCCCACAATGACAATCAGGAACATGTAGAACCAGAACTCGAGGCTGCGTCACAAACATGCATGGCAAAATGACACTCGATTAGAACAATGCTCTCTCCCTCTCTATATATATGCATGCATGGTCACGCGATGCAGAAACAAAAACACCGGCCCAATTAAGTGTACCAGAGCATGATGGCTGAGCCGAGGGAGAGGCGGGCGAAGCTGAAGAGCTCGGTGAAGGCGAGCCAGTCGAAGCCGTTCCAGGCGCCGGGGCAGTAGCCCATGACGATGTAGGCGAGCTGGCCCAGCACGACAAACAACCACGACGCGTTGAGCGCGATGGCCAGGCCGACGAGGCCCATCTGCAGCGGCCCGACGAGGAGCCAGGTGAGCGCGACGTGGAACACGAGCGCCGCCGCCGACACCACCGCCATGGCCATGACCTTGCTCTGCGCCTGCAGGAACTTCTGGATGGGGAAGTTGAGGGCGTAGGCGAAGATCTGGGGGATCATGTAGAGGGAGAACCTGCCGGCGAGGACGGCGATCTGGTCGTCCTGGTGGAAGAAGCGCAGGATGGGCGTGGCGAAGAAGTAGAGCGGGAGCAGGCAGACGCTCATGGCGATCAGTATGAGCCACGAGCGCTGCAGGTAGACGCCGAGCATGTGCAGCTGCTTCGCGCCGTAGGCTTGCCCGCACAACGTCTCCAGCGCACTCCCCATCCCATACTGCGTACAAGCACAAGAAGAGTAAATTATCAGTGACCTCAATTGATCAATTTCCCTTTTGTCTCTTAACATCATGAATACATGCATGGCTTCTGTTCATGTTTTTGCAGGACTCATGTACATCGTGTTTACGTGCCATATCGCGTGTGACATACTCTAGCTTCGTGGTACTTGGTTGCCAAACATTGGTAGCAAATCAAATCATAGTAACCAAACAAGCCCAAAGAATCTTTCTTGTCTCGTTGCCTGATTACTTTCCTAAGGTAATCGTACGTGTGCTGCTGTCGACTGCCAAGAGCTAAGCTAGAGCCAGAGCACGGATTGGACTTGTGTAGGATGAAAAAAAAAAAGCTCGAAACTCGCAAGCTAACTCGGCTCGTTAAGGACTTAGCTTGACTCGGCTCGAGCTCGGGCTATAAACGAGTCAAGCTGAGCTGGCATTTCTGCTTGTTATTATCTTAACGAGCCAAGCTCGAGCCAGCTCGAGAGCAACTCGTTAAGTTTGCTTATATTAGAACTCAATCCAGCAAACCTAGTAGCACAACTAGAACAAACACAGCTTAATCCTACCAGCTTGAGTCTACATGGTTATTTGCAGAAGGCCCTTCAATCCAATTCGTCGTCGTTTCACGTACCTAAGTACTCGTTGGCCATGCATTTGGAGTTTAGACTAAAAAACACTGAGATGTCGCCGGTCGATCTACGCAACCGGTCACTTCTTGTGAAATGTTAACATCGATCGACATCTGTCTAGCTAGGCAATTGTACTACACGGCACGACCCCGCCAATAAGCAGACGTGCAGTGCAGCAGCTAGACAGGTCAACAGGTACTGAGCGTTTGCTCAGTTCACGTGGGCGTGGGCTCCGCCCACCCGTCACGGGATATCTACTGTAGCTGATTTTGCTAATTAAAATCGAAAAAGATAAGCACTCCTCTAATAAAAAACTACTACCTTTGGTTTTAAAAGATTGACGCTGTGATGTGATCTACAGAGCTACAGGGCGTCAAGTATAATAAAACAGAGGGAGTACTAAGATAATATCGATCTGACCGCTAAATTACGCAAGCGATGAAGTCGGCAAGTGAACAACTAGTTTTCCACCGCATGAAGCTGTAACTATCCAGATTAGTAAAACTATTGGTCGACTTGATCTACGGGATCCATCTAATTCGTTTTTGATATCATGCACATTCAAACCGTTTGTCACACCGTTTGTCACGAACTCTACATAAGAAGATATATCAGAATATAACATTTTCTTTTATGCCAATCTGTAGGTTTGTGTATTGCGTAAGCTGTATATTTGATTTATAATTACAAAGACGTTAATTACTACTCCAGCTGGTTGACTTCACGGAAGCAGATCCGATGCACTTCATGGCTTCTGAAGGATAGCTAGCTGCTAGTTTAATTTCTACTCGTACAAATCGATGCTAGTAGTGGCAGTAGTAAAAAAAGAGGGAGTACTTTGAGATGCTACTGGGGTACTATATCTCTGCAACCGAAATGATACATTGAGCTTATCTCCGCAATTGATATGGTCGATGGATAAAATTTTTGTTTGTTGATCAGCTCCATTAATAAGCTGAAGTATGCGTGAAAAATGAAAACTGCAATGCTAGCCAGCTGAAGGTATAGTACTGTAGCATCAGGGCTGTGCTAGATGTTTTTAATGTGGAGCTGAGCTAGCTGCGTATATATGGTTGACCAAATACTCCTAAGATAATAATAGAAAAAGACAATATATAAGCCATTATTGATCAGTGATCACATGTACTCGTACGTAGTACATCTGAAATTAATTAACACCATCGATCGTAAACTTGCACCGTGAAAAATGGTTCACAATTAAGCAGTAAAAGTAAACCAGTAGCACATGCATGATCGATCGAGCTAGCTAGCTAGCATGTATTGGTATGCATGGTACTACTTACCATGATCCCGAAGGCGAGCCCGGCGATGACCGAGTTCTCGGTGGAGACGGCGTCGAGGTCGAGCGTGGTGAGGTGGCCGGCGAAGACCTGCGTGACGGCGCCGAGCGAGTACTGCGCGAGCGACGTGAAGATGGCCGGCCCCGCCAGGTACCACAGCCTCCGGTTCTCCTCCGCCGTGTGCCGCAGGAACGCCGCCACGCTCCGGATCTCCTCCAGGTCCTCCTCCCCCTTCCCGTTCCCGCCGGCCAGCAGCGCCTCCCTCAGCGCATCGTCTCCCCTGCTACTACCACTCACCGCCATCTCTCTCTCTCTCTCTGTATGTGTGTTGACCTGATCTCGAGCGAGCAAGCTAGGCTCAAATCAAGCAAGCTAACTCGATGGATTGCACCGATTAGGTGATTGATCGCGAGGAAGATGAGTACGAGATCGAGAGAGGTATAAATGGCTGGCCGCACCGAATTGGAGAGAACGAATGATAATTGGTAACTAGCACTATACTAGCAGTGCCACGAGCGCAACGTGCCACTTAATAATAGGGAGAGCATTCTGCATGCTATACTGCGCGTCGAGTAAACGCTAGCTACATACAGTAGGATCGATCCAATCTGTGGTCGTGCTGCCTCGCTCGCGGTTATTCGATCGACATCCGGGCTTTATAGGAGGAAAAACGACTTGGCGTACAGCACGAGAAGAGCTCAACAACGGCGTATCATGGAATCCAATGATACTATATTTAAGTCTGTAACGGCAGCACTCTTGCCTTCTTTTTTGAAAGAAAACCAGTAGAAGGGCTGCCTGATATATTAGTAGAGAAAGGTCACGGCGAGAGCCGCAAAGTACAGGAGAATTAAAAAAAGGCCTTAATTATAGAGTATTGAAATGCTCCAGACACTTGACCCCCGCTAGGTATCAAGTTGTACCCTTCTCCTTGATCTTCACTAGGAGATCCAGCGGTGCGGTGGCTTTGTTGTTGAAGATTCTTGTATTTCATTCCTTCTAGATCTCCCAAATAATTAGGATCAGGATTGTTGTTGTGGCTTTCCTAGGGGAGCCTTTCGTCTCTACTACGTTAGACCACCATTCCAAGATATTCGTGCTAGGAGACCAAAGGAAAGGCTGTAGGCTATCAGTTCCAAGCCAGTCCTCCATATGCTTCCAAATTCTATAAGAGAAGCGACACTGGGCGAAAAGATGTATGGCCGATTCCGGAGTGTGTCTGCAAAGGGGGCCAAAGTATTGGTTTGGCCACCTCCTAGCTTCCAGTTTGTTTGAGGTCCAAAGCTAAGCTTGTTTTGGATTGCCAGCCATGCGAAGAATTTGCACTTTGGCCGGGGGGGGTTTCCAAATTATTGTTTTGAAATTTGTCGCGATCGAACCTTGAAAATGTAACGCGTAGGCGGATTTTGACGAGTAGGTTCCTTTCAGTGTTTGCTTCCATGATATCTCATCCGGGGTGTCTTGTAGTAGATGGATTTGGTTGGTTCTGATCCAAAGTCCTACGAATTGTCGGATGTTGCAGATTGTCAAACCCCTCAAAAAGTTTGTCCTTCACCTACCGTCCATTTTGTAACGCCGAGTGCACGGTCTGATTTTCTGTTTTGGGATTTCGAAAATCTTAGGGGCTAGATCTTTGGGTGCCTCTCCATCCAACCAGGTCAAGTACCAGAATTTTGTCGTCTTACCATCCCCGAGGGATATCCTAGCTGCCGCCATGAAAAGGCTTTGGTCCACGTCGTCACAAGGGATTTCTATGCCAACCCAAGATTTGGACTAATTCTTCAAGTTTTGCCAAATCATGGGGAACAATTGGCAATAGTATCGAGGCGTTTGGAGAAACCCTCGTTTTCGGTAAGTCATGTTGACTATTAGGCTAGGGATGTCAGACCGGCCATAGTGGTGGTCAGACCGACCATTGTCGACAGTCAGACTAGCCATGCGTAGCGATCAGACCGACCAAAGGTATGGCGATCAGACTGGTCACATAAGGCGCTTTGATCGGCCAAAAGGTGAAAATGTGTATTTTTGGAATCGGCTAAAAATCACATATGGAGGAAGGTTTGAGGATGCGTTTGCACTTGATCTCTTTGTAAATGGAAATTAGAGGTCAAACTAGATAGATGTTGAAATTTTCAGAGAGAGTGCAGCCTGGAACTTGGAAAAATTCGCAAAGTGGTCTGATCGACTATTTGCCGACAGTCAAACCAATTGTCTGGTGGTCACACTGGCCGAGGGCGGTGGTCTGACCGGCTGCTTGGCGGTCATGCACAACAAGGTGTGCTGATCTTTGTGGGTTAGTCCTAGGAGCTTGGGATTGGTGCATATGTTTGCGTTATACTCTTATGGACTAATGTGGGTAAAGTTGCAAATAACTTGTGTCTGGAAATGGTTGCTTGGTCTATTATTGTGTAGGTGGCTTGGAATCAACTATGGTCAAAGGTGGGGAGCACCGGGACTTAGTTAGGAGAACTAAGGTCCATAACGGTCGTGGATGTTGGGTGAGGTGGTTGGACTCAAGCAAGGTGCAAGATAGATAAGAACCATAGAAGATAAAATTTGAGCAAAGATCTCCTGAGGTAAAGTGATGTTTTCGGGAGCGAACCTTTGAAGATATGTGCTCTTGACTCATCAATTGTGTCAATTGATGATTCTGTGTATCGTGCGATGCTACGTGATGGTTTGGTTGTCGGTGATGGTTGTAGGACTCTGAGGCTACGTCATGGTGAGGCTGACAAAATCGGGACTAAGCTAGGAGAGCTTAGGTCCAGAACGACCAATGTGCAATCGAAAGATGATCGAGGCTAGCGTGGTGGTTACAAGCCGAGAAGACAAGGAACCGGAGCGGGAGCTACCGGTGATGGACATGATGGACAACGACAAGGTGGACCAAGACTAGGCTCAGGGAGGAGCTAAGGTCCAGAATGGTCAAGGGAGCCGGGTACGGTCATGGTGCATGGATACTCTATGGAGGGCAAAGCATGATGAATTTCGTCTAATGGAGCTAAATATGAAGGCGACACTTTGAGAAGTACACATGAGACCCGTAATAGGTTCCTGACATCCTAAGTATGTGTGCTTCAAGTTTTATGAAGTTTAGAGTTGTGGATCAAAATTGAGATCATTTTGTGATTTTGAAATGTATCAAAATTAAGTTTCTGTGTTGTTCACCGGTCTGATCGCACTGTTCATTCGGTCTGACCGGTCAGTAGGGATTTTGCTGAGTCTTGATCTTCTTGTTGCCTTATTCTTGTTTGAATGATTATCTCTGATCTTCATACCTGCACATAGCTATTGGAGTGAAAGAATATTGAACTCCTTAAGGCAAAATAATTTAAAGAGACCGTCGATTGTGCGACACCTATCTAACTCCTTCTAGTCGCCTCCTCGGTTCAACATGTTAATTGTTAATGGTCGATTACGATGGATGGGTGATACTTGTGTAGCGCTAGCCGGCGTGTTCCAGTCGTTCATTTGTACATGCAGCTTTCACTCGATCTCTGCGTGTATTTGATCGATAGCGTCGATCGATTACCAATGGGGAATAATATATTATATACACAATTTAATTTCCTCTTATAAATTACACTTATACTCCAGTTTGTTGACCAGACTCAACGTGTGATGCGCGTATGTATATAATATCGGTGCACGTTGAATTGATTAAAGAACTACTAGCAACGATCGACGAATTGTTAATTCATGACAAGATCCTCGATCGTGTGCCAGTACAAAAATTAAGGGAGACGCGACGCCGAATTGGTCTGGTATTTGGTGATCTACCACAGTATGCACTTCTTCTACACGCTAGCTAGCGATTTAGGGGGTTTGTTTGGGAAGTCCATTTCTGACTAGGATCTATATGGATGAGCTAAAAATTTAAACTAAAATTCTGATTTATGTACGTGGATGGATAAGAATTTAGTCCAACCAAACAAAGCCTTATTTGTATTCTTCCCCTCTCACATCTGTCATGGGTTATATAGGGATTTAACTGAACGTCGATCCACTACTGGAGGCGGGCTCTTTGCCGAGTGCCTGTTGCACTTGGCAAAGGCAGCTTTGCACTCGGCAAAGCTTTTGTTTGAGTGCAACACTTTCGACAAAGAGCCTCCGTCGAATCCCTTCCCAGTAAAGGCTGCTTTACCGGTGCCAAATTTCGGCACTTTCGGCAAAGGCTTTGCCGTGCCGTCTGGGCACTCGACAAAGATTTGACGCCGTCGGCCGACGCCGTCTATTTTTTTTTTCTTTGCCGAGTGCAACAGTTCCGGCACTCGGCAAAGAAATCTGTTTTTTAAACCTCTTTGCCGAGTGCCACAGCACCGGCACTCGGCAAAGCGTGTTTTTTATTTTTTTAAAAAAAATTTTCTTTGCCGAGTGCAATGGGCATTGCACTCGGCAAAGCGTGTTTTTATTTTTTTAAAATTTTCTTTGCCGAGTGCAATGGTCATTGCACTCGGCAAAGCCACCTCTAAAATTCCTTTTTTTTTGGTTTTTGCTTTTCCATTTAAACAACAATGCATATATATATAATAGAAACCACAATTCAACAGCAATAAATTACAAACCACATTTATATATTACAAACGACCAAATTTGTCCGAAATCCACAATTTATTACAAACCACAAGTTCATAGTCCACAAGTTCACAAGTTCGATACATAGAAACTACTCATAAGCGGCTCACGGCGATAACGCCAACGGCGATCCCGGCGACCGTCCGGTGCGGATAACCCAACTTGCGATCTTGGCGACCCTCAGACCTGGTTCGGCGTCGCCCCGATGTCCGCCAGACAAAAAGAAGATATTGCGTGGTGACAAGATAAAAATGTAAGGAGTTTAAAGAAAAGTTGAAAATTTCGCGACACCTCCCTGCGGGGGGACGTTTCCAAAACACCGCAAAAAAAACGCGTCGGCGAAGGCCGACAACCACATTTCCGACGAAGGCCGTCACATCAACTAACCCGCACGAAGGCCCACACATCAACAAATCCGCACGAAGGCCATCTCTAGGTTTGACACTAAGCATGAGCACGAAAGTAAAACATACTCACCGGAGTAGACGTGGTGGTGGGCGTGGTGCAAGCGGTGTAGTGGGATCGCCAACCTTGTTGCTCCCCAAGTTGTTGCACGAACTGAGCAAACCTTCTTCTTTGGGCCTCAACAGTTAGCCCTCGGCGCTCGGCCTCCCCGCTCGGCCCGCTCAGCCGCCTGGCTCGGCTTCACGGGCCTCTGCTTGGGCCGAAGTTCTTTGCGGCTCGACTGCAACATTTGACCCCAATGTTTCAATATTGCGAGCTAAGGAACGTAAAAGTTAAAAACGGCGAATGAAACCGGAATACTTACAGAGTGCCGCCACCGTTGTCGGCCGTTGGCTTATGGGCACGCTAGAGCTCGTGCTCATTGCTTTCGGAGGTGGTTCAGAGGAGGAGTAGAGCCCGTGTTGAGGGCGCGTCGTAAGCGAAACCGCCCATGCTTCTTGCCTTCCCCACCCGCATCACGATCTCGGGATCAAGGCGCTCCTCGGTCCTCGGATCGTAGGCCGCCCAGTCGTGACCTTGCGCCTCCGTGTAAGAAGTGAGGCGGGTGTGGGCTGCCGGAGTTGGTGTACGCCTCTGGGCCCGTGTCCGGGTTGTACTCGATGTTGGACCTTGCGGGCCCATGTGGGCGAGCAACGCCGTGAGTTGGCCAATTGGTGGCCACCGTGCGCCGCCTCGCGAGAAAGACAACAACATGTGGTTAGAAATCATGCGAAATTGGCGGCTAGATTAGACAAATGGTGCGACTTACATATGTCTTTGCATACTTCTTTGAGGTGGGCGCCACGATGGTGAGGGCACTGCATCGGCCTTCGCTGGTCGCTTTTCTCTGGTGCCCTTACGCGATCCGCGTCCGACCATTTCTCCACTATAGCACCCCGGCAATCGGGGTGGGTGGCGCACCACTTGAGTCGCCTACAAGCCATCGAAGATCAAATTAGGCATAGTTAATCTCAAAATAAATCAACAGAGATGTTTTCTATTTACAGTGAGTCTTGCTCCTTGTCGAAATCTCTGTCTGTCTCCTACTTTGTGTTTTGTTGATTCTTCTATTACGGTAGGTGGCGTTGTAGTCAACGTCTTTGAGGCGAACCTCGTAATACAAGTCCGAGACACGCCTTTTACAGAGCGTAAGCCACGATCGCCCTTGCCTCTGGCGGTACCGGCATCTGAAGAAGTCTGCATAAAGACACGAGGTATCCATTATTTTATTTGAAGAATGTCCAATGAATGCAATGAATGCAATGAATTGAGGCTTACCCACAACTCGAAATCACCCGATCCGCCAAGTTTACATGCGAAGCATCGGTGGCGACGAGGCGTAGTGGTCGAGCGAGGTACCTCTGGGTCCTCATCCTCGGCGTCCACACCGGGCCGAAGTGTTCCTGCCTGAAGTCGAGATCCCATTGACATTGCGGCGGGACCCCTCCTCCACAAGCATCCGGTTCTGCACAAGTGATCCCATTGACATTAGCTCTTATTATGATTTTTCAACATATCAAATGAAGAACATATGAAGTTACTTACTTATCCCCTCGGGTGCAATCGATGGGCGGCGTTAAGATGCTGTCGGTCGCTTCGGGAGCTGGTGGGACCTCGCAAGTAGGGTTTCGAGGCGATTGAGGAAGTCGAACCCTCCCCCTCCTCGGGCGTGTGCGGAACCCCTCCTCGAGAGCGTGCGGAGCAGGCGTCGTCGTACATCTGCGGACCGCATCCTCGCCCATCAGGCGGAGGGGCGTCGTCGTCCTAGAAGTCTTGCGAGAGCCAAGGTCGTGGTCGGTCGGCGGCTCACTTTGGGCCTGCCCTCGACCTCCTCTGCCTCTCGGCGTCTCCGCCTCCGTGTCCTCGGTAGGTGGCGTGTCCCTCGGTCTCGAGTAAGTCGTGACACCTCCTAGTGGGCCCCATCACCGCAATTAAAAAGAATAAACCAAGATGTTAGTGCGGATAAGCGAGAAGTACTTACCAAGGGATGCAAAATAAAGAAAATGTAATTACAAAATAACATAGTATTACATGTATTTCTAATATTCTTCATGATCGGGATTATCCGGGCGATAGGTATCGTCATCACTATCAAGAGCCTCCAAATCGTCAATGACCTCATCCTCATCGCTATCATTGTCAAGTACAAGTCCGTCAAGCATTTTCAAGTCTCTCGGATCATGCACCTCATCTGCGACTTCCTCGTCAACAACCCATTCCTCGTCTACTTCCATTTCAATCTCTCAGGTTAAGTCTATCTCAAGCATCCTGGTAGCCCTCGTCTTGTTGATAGAACTCCCGTCATCGTGGGTGGGTTCAAGTTGTAATCAACATCGTTTGGGGAGGACATTTACCATGTGGTGATACCTTGTGCACAATATACCAACCACGAAGGCGTGGGTCGGTTTTGCAAGCATATGGACAATAATAAACTTGCACGGCTTGTTGAGCCACAATATAGACATCATCTCACGGATAGAAGGAATCATGTCTAGTTTCGACTATCCCAAATTTAGGGACTTTTTCGATCTTTGCGAGGATCAAACCACGGCATTTGAATATGGTGGCTTAGGTGCTTTTCACCATGGAATTCGAGCTCGTATATTTCTTCAAGCGTGCCATAATAGTCCTCCTGCTCCTCGTAGGCGTAACTACTCGGCGTAAATACTCGATATTGGTGGTCCTTGGATTGGGCCGACTCTTCTCGTAGCTTGTTGTGTGAAAGCGATATCCATTCACGTCATAAGCGTTAAATGGCGAGACCTTATAGTCAAAGCCTCGGCCACTTGTCGTAATTCGACACTTATAGACAAATCACTTTGGCACTTTGCAAGCTCAAGCAAGAGAGAAATGAAATTAGGCAACTAGGAACGCCAAAATTGAAACGACCTAAGTTGGTCGGAAGGTACCTTTCTTTGGAACCATGTAATGAAATCGAGCGAACCATGTTGAAGAAGGGTCTCGTTCATGGTCGGAAGGTGGCCTTGAAAGATGCGGTATTGATCAAAAATTCCTGCAGAGACAAGCAACAAGGTTGTTGGATCACGAAAAATTCTGGAGTATGTAACAAGTTCGTTGAGAACTTACCCACGATACTTATCGACTTCGTCAAGGTTAGTCAACACGTAGAGCATGATCTTGCGCCACTCTTCATTAGTCGACCTCTTTTGGCGCTCCACTTGATCTCCGCGTTGCCCTTTGAATAGGTGAGGTCGATTCATTTTCGTCCTCGTTGTAACGAGGGTGGAGTTATGCATGCTAGGAAGCTTCTCACTATAGTACAATGTTGTGAAGTTTGACACCTCCTCACGAATGAATGCCTCTGCTATGGAAGCCTCAATCTGCCTTTGTTTCCACATTTACGCAAGCAGTCTTTTAGACATCTCTCGATTGGATAGCACCAGCAGTTCGCACGGGCCCCCATTCGTACCTCGTTAGGAGGTGCAAAATCAAATCTTTGCATCGACAAGAAAAGCCGGTGGAAAGATCTTCTCCAACTTACTGAGCAACTCGGTGCGTTTTTCCAACTCCTCAACCACTTTCAGAGATATCTCCTTGGCACAAAAGTGGCGGAAGAAAAAGCTCACCTCTGCGGCACCTTCGAGACATGCTTAGGGGCGTAGCCTCGAACCATCGGCGGAAGAAGCCGCTCAATCCATATGTGGAAGTCATGACTCTTCATCCCTAAGACTCGGCGATGTCTGGGTTCGCTCCCTCCTCGATTCGCCGCAAACCCATCGGAAACTTAACGTCTGCATCCATTGTATCACTTAGTCTGTGCTTCTTTTCCAAGACGTGTCGGCCTTAGGCCTTTTCCATGGTTTCTTGCCGTCTCTTGGAAGGCGACATCTGCTGACTTTGATGCATCGCATAGTGTTACCATGTCTACTCGGCCTTAGGGTTGTCCTTTGTCTTGTCGAAATGTCCATGAGTGTTGCCCAAAGTGCTTGGCGACATTCTTCTCGATGTGCATTACATCTATGTTATGTGGAAGGAGAAGGTCATCAAAATAGGAAGCCTCTCCAATCCCGACTTATGAGTCCACATATGTTCCACACCATAGCCCACAAAGCGATCTTTGTTTGGATTATCTTTCTTTGGATTAACTTTCTTTCTTTTACCCTTCTTTGGATTATCTTTCTGCTGGCAAGAACACGAGCATCTATCGAGCATGAACACAGGCACTAGTCATCTTCGAGGTGCGAGGTCGGTCACCGTGACACCTTTCGTGAAGTTCTTGGTGTCTCCTCTGAATGCATGGTCAAGAGGAGGAACTGCCGATGCTTGTCGAGCAGCGAGAACTTCCCACCCTTCTTCAACCAAATGAGCGTAGAGTGCCTTGCATCTGGGGCATGGAAACTTCCGTGGACACACCGGTAGCGAATATCCCATCGCCAGAAGTCATGCATGGATCTTGGTACCAAACATACATTCGAAGTTCTTCTTTGTAGCTCGATCGTAAGTCCATCGCCTTCATTCCAAGCCTTGATCAATTCATCATAAGCAGTGCATGTACACACCCATTTTGTTTCCGGGTGTCGGGAATTATCAACGTCAAGAATATGTTTTGCCGTTGAAGTAGGGCCGGGGAGATTGAGGAATAGCGAACACGGGCCAACAAGTGTATGGGGCCGACATCATTCCATAAGTTGAACCCATCCGTTGCCGGTATAACACGTACATTACGGCCTCTTCATCTTTGCCACGATGGTTGCCATTAAAGCTTTTCCATGCTTCACCATCTGCTGGATGTACCATCTTGTCGAGGATTATATCGAGCGCCATTCTTGTGCCATGTCATCATTTCGCGGACTCCTCGGACATGAATAGCCGTTGGAGCCTCGGTATGATCGGAAGGTGTCTTAGGACTTTCATGGGGATGTCCTCATTCGCTCCTTCTTTCCATCACCTTTGTCTACCTCCACATACCTAGAGGATTTACACTTTGGGCGATACTTTGCATCCTTGTGTTCTTCCCTAAATAGGGCGCACCCTTCTGGACAACAATGTATCTGCTCATACGGCATCTTGATGCGAAGGAGTCTCGTTGACTTCGTACAAAATTTGCTTTCGGCGGATGATGACCCTCGAGCGGCCCCCAATAATTGCCATCATAGCATCGGCGAGCTCGAGTCATGTTGTCTTTGGGACTTCAACCCGATGGCGGCCAATGGCATCCAGTTGAAAACCGTTGTCTTCTCATGTAGGACCTTCATGCGAATCCAACATGGCCAAGAACGCATTAGCGCTTGGCTCGCTCCTCCTCCTCATCCTCCCCGCTTTCGTCCTCCGTAGGCCGTTCAATAAGCGTCGCATCCTCATAGTCACCTAACCATCCTGGTACCCGCCGTCACCGTCAAATGCCTCAAGCGTCGTCTCACGGCCTCCTCTCTAGGGCGATAGGCTTCACCATGGGACACCCACCGGTATAGTTTAGCATAAATCCATACTTGCAAAGATCTTTGCACCATGACTTCCCTTGTTTTTCTTTTCTTGTTTTCACATTGGTGCGAGGACGAGCGTGTCTCTCGCTCCTTAGCTACCTTAAATGCATGGTCCAAGAATTTCTCGGTCTTATCCATCCATTCACGGGTGATTTGAGCTCGACTTGGCGTCCGTGTACATCCACTCACGGTTATCCATCCTCTAGCATATACACATAACGAGTAATATAACCATCGATTGCATCTCGCACGGCGTGCCCTCTTGTCTAATAGGTGAGGATAGGTCCTAATCCCACCCATGCGGATCGTAGATGAGGTTAGTTTCCATGCTCTACTCCGATCCGAGACAGAATTTCGGCAGCACCTCCCAGCTGTTCTCCCGATACACGTCCTGGAAGGGAGAGTGTGTATCCGGAGAACAACAGTGAGGTGGTGCCGAAACTCCGTCTCGGATCCGAACAGAACATGGAAACTAACCCATCTACGTATCCGCGGGCTGTCCAAAAAACGTGGACAATCCGAAACAGATACGGTCATAGATATGCAGAGATCCGCATACCTCCAACCGTATCTGTTTGGACGGAGACGCTTAATCGGCTACACCGATCTACATACTACAACAGTAAGAAGAGAGCTCAATTATACCTAGGGCGGCCGGAACCCGGTGGCCGAGGCCGACCAATGGGCGGGCGGCCGGACGAAGCGCGGCAAGCGAGGCGGGCGGGCGGCACACGGGCGGGCAGGCAGGTCTTGCGGGTGAAGCGCAATGGGCTCTGATCTGCGAGATACAACAAAAGCAAAAACACCTCACGATGTTCCCCAAAGAAAAAAAACAACACATCATCGATCAATCGACACATATATATATATTAGTGCAAGTGCAACAATGCCACAGAGTGGAGTGGCGTGGGTGCATGAATGCGTTTACATACGATCGTTACGTTTACACCACCCAAATTAAGCTAGCCTATCGTGCTTAAATTATTCGATCGATGGACACGACGACGACAGCATCAATATTTATATAGTGAGAGATTATCACGGGAGAGGAGAACACTAGCTAGGAGCAGACAGATCACGTAGTCAAATTTTGAAAACTTTAGTCATTGATATCTTTTTAAATATTTAGGTTAGCTACATGAAAAATCATATGTGTGGATTCGTCTCGAAAAGTACTTTCATAATATTATAATTTTATTAGGTTTTATAAATATATTGTGATATTAATATTAATTAGTATCATTGCTACAGGTGATAGTGTTTCTTGGTTTTCAATGGGATAAATATCTACCATATGTATCATTGCTCTGATTAAAGCTGCTATCTTAATTAGAATGCATTCCAAGTTGACTAGCGACTTCCATAAATTAAATAAAATTAAACCGATCCAAAATAATTTTATTCTACTTTGGAGAAATAACGAGAAAACTATATACCAACTAATTTGACAACAATATGATATTGGGAGCTCGGACAAGTCGACACTATTGCAAATGCACAATTAAGCTCCATTCATGGAAAGAAACAAAAATTATAGAATCAATTTTGTGAGCCTTATAGAGCATGGCCATCGATCTACGATCTGGGAGGTTGTTAAGGTGGTGGGCGGGCGGGCGTGGCAGGCGAGGCGCGGCGGCGCCGTTAAGGGCGCCAGGGCCGGTGCGGGATGCCGAGGCGAGGTGGTGGCCTTGGCCACGGCTGGCAATGGCAAGTGATGTGGGGGTGTGTGCAGGGAGTAGGTGGAGCGAAGCCAGGTGGTGGGTGAGGTGGAGGCAGGCCAGGTGAAGGGCGACGGCAGTGGGCCATGAATCAGGTGCAGGGCAAGGCGTGGCGTCGCGTGTGTCGTGTGTTGTGTGGAGTGAGTGTGTGGGCGGCCCACACATTTAGTTAGGGTTTCCCCTGTTAGAGTCTTTGGTAGGGCGGCTTTCGGCAAAACTTTTTTTTTAAAAAATTCTTTCTTAGGAGTGCCACAGTAGGCACTCGACAAAATTTTTGTTTTGTTTTTGCCCCATTATTTTTTGCAGCCTTAATATATTATTTAAAACTCCATGTTCAAATTTGGGACAATTTTGACTTTTTTTCTATATTTAGTTAGTTTTTTTGTTTAGTTGAATTTTATGGAATATTTCAAATTTGATCTGCGGTGCATGGAATAATCGAATTTGGTCGTTCAAAAATGATATTCATGATATTTGGTGTATGTTGAGGCGTATCCGGGAACTCACATGAAATTTGAGCATCTTGTTGGCGTAACATGGCGAGGTACTGCGGAAAAGTGTATTTAAATTATATAAAATCGAGCGAAGTCGAAAATAGCGAAACTTGTCGAGGCGTCGTGTTATCGCATGTAGAGTCTATGGTGAAAAATTGAGAAGGTTTTGAGCGAGTTGCGGCGTCGGATGCCTAAAACCCGAGACATCTCGAGTGCGGCACATGTGAAGATATGCAGGTTTTAGGCATCGACGTCTGTCCCAAATTTGAACATGGAGTTTTAAATAATGTGGAAGGCCTCACAAAAAATGGGTCAAAAACCAAAAAAAAATTTGTCGAGTCTTGATTACTCGACTCGGAAAGAGGTCCTTCTGAGAGTGCCGAGTGGCACTCGGCAAAGAAGGATCTTTACCGAGTCAGAGGAATTGGCACTCGGCAAAGGACCTCTTGCCGAGTCGAGGCCGACCCTCGGCAAAAATTTTTTTTAAAAAATTTAGCAGGCGTGGGCGGGCTCGGCCGTCAAGGGCCATTTTTTGCCGAGTGCACTCTTTCTTAGTGTTGCACTCGGCAAAGAGGGCTTTTGTCGAGTGCCGCCCTTTGCCGAGTCCGGGCACTCTGAGGCACTCGGCAAAGCCAAGCCACTCTTTCTTAGAGTGCTAGACTTTGCCGAGTGCCACCCGGCCCGGCACTCGGCAAAGAGTGGCTTCGCCGAGTGCCCGATTTTTGACACTCGGCAAAGCTGACGGCACTCGGTAAATCTGCGTTCTCCTGTAGTGATCACGCACGTCAAATTAACCACCATCCTGATTCTGCCTATACATGATGGTTAATAGATATTGAAGGACTACGTACGTATATATCTTCGTGAGCTGGATCGGTAGATCGGTACCGTTGTTAACTCAAGCCATGCGTGCAAGTGCGCCAAATTACAAAAAAAGAAAGAAAGTAGTACTACTACTCTTTTTTTTTGTCAGCAAACATATATGGGAGATTGTTCGATCAGCTAGTGTTGACAAAAGAACAACACCACATGCATGTTTCCAGATCCTTCTCACCTTCTCGATCTGGTCAAAAAAAAGAAGGATTGCATGCCAACTGAATACGTGTAATCAAACTTCGAAAGCTTTGGTTATTGATATCTTTTTAAATATTTAAATTAGATATATAAAAATTATGTGTGTAAATTCGTTTCGAAAAGTACTTTCGTAATATTATAATTTTGTTAGGTTTTATAAATAATTATAATAGTAATTAATGATCAAAGTTATATTTTAGGAACATGTCGATGTCCAAAACGACTTGTTTTTTTTTTGAACCGGATGAGTTTTTTTCCTTCGTGAAAACTTGTACCGGATCGAGGAATTGCTTATGATCGATCGAGATCGATCTGAAGAATTAATAGGCAACGACCGATTAAATGAGATTGAGTTGTGCTGTTAAACTTGCATGTGATAACCTCATGGCCCATGCATGCGTAATTGCATACGTAAGGGATTTACTCCCGGTCCCCGGCCAGGTACATTCTTCTAAGGGTATCTCTAGGCATTAGTTGGCTGATTCTTTATAATGCATCAATATTCTATGGACCAAATTTTCTTCCTCTCATTACTGTAAGCCTAGACAATAAATAAATAAATTTAACGAATCCTACAAAATAAAAAGACAAAAATAAATATAAACTAGACAAAAATAAATCTAGATGAACCCTACAAATACAAATACAAGAAAAACAATCTAAACTAGATAAAAAGTAAATCTAGGTGAATTCTACTTAATACAAAAACAAATAGAATTAAAAGTTATACTAAATCTATGGTAAAATTATACATCACTTGATAATATAATTTTAGATTTAGTACTGTGTAATTATATGTGACCGAGGATGAAAAAATTTCGGGCAATCGAAGATTAGCAAACCCGTTCTTCTATTTGTAAAGTCCAACTGGACACAGGACTTGATAGCTAGTACATTTATTAATTCCGATGGAGGCCGTCCGTCTGTCCGAAAGAGGATGTAAACCTAACTACATACCGTACGTATATCGTACGTACGTGTGGTCACTGTATACACTGCATATGTAGCTAGCTAGATATATACGTTAAATTAGTCTCAACGGGATCGTTGTCATGGCTGGTCCGGTCTGATCTCGATGAGATCTGGTCTAGCATGTATACTGTACTAACTTTTATGGAGAACTAATATTGGAGAGTCGTTAGGGTGGCCTGTGTATTTATACGGCTGAATTTGTTTTAAAGTTTACAGTATCAAATGATATAACTTAGATGCTTCTCGACTATTTGGAAATGATAATAGAAGTTTGAAGGAGAAAAAATACAACTTGAGGAATGTAATTGAAGTATGAGCTTTGATGAAAGAAAATCATTGAGCATAATAAGTTGTTGTGGCTCTTATAAACGTAATCACTCTCCATTATGCATAGATCATGTAGTTGCATGCCTATATTCTTTCTCCATTAATTACTCTCTTTCAAAATGTATGCATGCACATGTACCTCTATTAATTATATGTGCGGCAAATTATATTATTAATTTATATGGTATTAAAGTACCTTGCTCACGTATACACCGATGCACTATGGACGACCTACCTTGAATTTATCTTCCATTACACGCCGGCTACCCACCGAATCATGTATCTTCTATCTCTTCTTATTGCCACAACTTTTCTACTTGAACCTCCTACAATAAGCTCAATTCTTGATCAATCTCCCTCAGATGCTACCTCTTCCAATGCAATACTCTACCATATAGTTATCTTCTGCTCTCCAATTGTTGCTTAATGCTAACTGCCGCGACATCAAACACGCATACACATGCAATCGTCATCGATCCTTTCCTGGGACCCGTCATGCTCTCTTCGATGGCCCCGAGCTATTGCCTACGGCTGTGATATCTCTACTCCGAGCTCTTTGTTCATATGCTTTTGTACACTTGTGCTTCTATTTGTACGAATGCATGCATATATATGTACACATATGAATGACGTAACACATGCTCGATATCTTCTTCTCATATGTCAGTTGCTCTTCTTCTTCGACGTTGACCAATTCAACATTATAGCTTCCTTACTAACTGCAACGACCTCCCATCTTCACTGATGTCGGCATGTATGTTGTAGTCATTGTCTAATGATATGGATAATCTTCTCGCCATCGCCATCGCCATTGCTATCGCCGGTGACATTGTGCCCCTCACCAGCGATGGCATGCTCTAGCTAGCAGATGGTCTCATATCATCTATAGCTCATCTTTAATGCAAAGCTTCATCCCCTCTCTGCCAGGGTTTCCCATCATCATGCTTCTTTGGCCATTGACTTCTTCAACAACGTCGAAGCTCACGACTCATTGTCACGCCCCTTGCTCCTTTGACTCTGGCCTTTCTCTTCAACACATCCGGTGAGTAGCATGACATTGTCCTTATCGAACGGCTAGCTAAGGTGAGCAGCATTACATTGATCTCATCTCTAACGCCTCTGCCTCAGCTCTTCGCTTTCTTGTGGGTCAATGTCTTCTTACAGGACATATCGACGTCATTCCACTCTTTCATGGTATATTCCGACACCATTCATGATATCCTCGTTATAACCTTTTTATTCAAAATTTCAGTTATTTTTTATTGGAGTTCATATACCAATTAAATTGCTAAATTTATTTAATTTATTCTAAATTTTAGTTATGTAGGGATTTTACTTTGGAATTCTTATGAAAATGAAATTGAAATTTTCTTTTAATTTTAATTCCGAATTTCAATTATTTTTTGGAATTCATATACAAATCCAATTTCTATTTTTGCTTTAATTTTTATTCCTAATTAAAATTAATAAAAGGTTCTTATTCATATCGAAATCAAATTACTAATATTAATTTATTTTTTATTCCAACTTTGTTGGAATTCATGTACAAATCAATTTATATTTCTTTAGTTTTTATTTTGAATTATACTTATTTATGGCTTTTACTTAGGAATTCATACGAAATAAAATTTCTAATTTTATTTTATTTTTATTCCGAATTTCCGTTATTTTTTATTACGGTCGTATACAAATCCAATTGCTAGATTTATTTAATTTATTCCAAAATTTAGTTATTTAGGCATTTCACTATGGAATTTTTATGGAAATAAAATCGTAAATTTTCTTTTATTTTGTTTTCAAAATTCTATTATTTTTTGTTGGGATTTGTATGGAAATCCAATTTATAATTATTATTCTAGATTACCATTATTTAGGTATTTTACTTTGGAATTTATATTGAAATCAAATTGCTAATTTTATTTTAGTTTTTTTCTAATTTAAGATATTTTTGGATTGTATTTGACCTGAACTCTTTCTTTTTAATCTAGATCGTTAAAATTTAGTCCCATCATAATTGACGGTATATAATTTTTCCTTTTCCACCGATTAACGTGGAATTTTTAGGCCTTGAGAGTGAACGTGGTGGATTCTTTTTCTATTGCTTTAATAATTCCAAATTCTAGTTATTTAGGTATTTTACTATTGAATTAGTATGGGAATTGAATTGAAATTTTCTTTTAATTTTTATTTCGAATTTTTGTTATTTTTTGTTGGAATTCAGTATATAAATCCAATTTTTATTCGAATTACAAATATTATTGATTTTTCTTTGGAATTCATATCGAAATCAAATTGGTAATTTTATTTTAGTTTTTCTTCCAAATTTTAGATATTTTTAGATTGACATGAACTCTTTTTTTAATCTATACCGTTATAATCTAGTCCTATCACAATCGACGGTGTAGATTTTTTTTTCCACCGAGGGATTTCTAGCTCCTGAGAGCAAATGTGGTGGCTTCTTTTAACTCTTGCTTCTTTTAACTCTGTTTTAATAAGGTAATATATAGAAGATAGATAGATAGAAGATTAATGTAGTTGCGAACTCCATCGATCGATGGTCATAATACTATGAGATTTACAAGATCAAATGCTCAGAAAAAAAAATCAACAAACCAATGTTGATCGGCGAATCAATTGCAAAGCTGTTCAAAATTGATGCCACAACACAGAGCACTGTACAACACTAGACTGACATGCATCATGTGTGTGTGGTCGCTCGACCTGACCGCTGGTCTCAATCGTGAAGCAGATAGCACATGGCTCACTACCTAGTTTAATTTCGTGGCACCAAGCACAGTAGCGACGATTAATACGCACTGCATATGGAATAGGAGTTTTTAGCGCATTTTTTGCCACGGCATATGCAAAAATGACACTTAGTTCGAAGTATTTGTAGAAATGATATCTCCATTATATGATAACCGCGTGGAATTTATCAACTAGGTAACATGTATTCACTGTCACACGGTGACCATACAGTGGAGACGATGCCGCATAGAGGCCGTGCGGCACAGGTGAGTGCCGCACTAGGGCCGTGCGGTGGAGACTGTGCCGCACAGCCGCCTTGTGGTGCAGGCGTTCCTGAACGGCCACCGTGTGGTACAAGTGGTGGCCGTGCAGCAGGAAAAGCAAAATGTTATTAGTTGGATGTTTCGCAACAGCAAATTAAATGATGATACGATTAGACCGTTCAACAAAATGCCATCGATTAATTAGTGGAGCAATGTTGGTACTAGTACTAGCTTTCTTTCAATTAGTGCTCCAGTGCATGGAATTTAGTTTCACCGATTGAATGCTAGCTTACCACCCAAAATAAATGGAGTAAAAAATATACTTGTGATTATGCGTGCGGCATAGCTTCCAGGCTGAGGCTCAAGGAGCTGCTGTCGACGTACCTATCCCCTAACCTAGACAAATAAGATCGGTTTTAATGGCACAAGCAGCCACTGTTTAGAGTTTTATAGAGAAAAGCCATCACAAACGGTTTCAGCCACAAACCGTCTGTGATAGGTTCCTATCACAGACGGTTCTCAATTAATAACCATCTGTGAAAGTGTATCACAGACGGTTTGAAAACTGTCTGTGATGACCTCATGTATCACTGACCCATAAACTCAGACGGCTCACGAAACCATCTATGATGACGTTTTTGAATCATCTGTGAATACCTTTTCTGTAGTAGTGAGATAGGGGCGCGGCGGTGGGCTAGAGAGGAGAAGGAGGCAGGGGGCTCGGTTGGGTAGCACCGGTGAAGAGAGATGGGGAGATAGAGATGATGGATAAAGAAGAAGATGGAGAGCAAGGATAAATAGGTCTTTTCGTACATAATTTGATAGTCAAATCCTTTTGACTAACGGTAATGACAAAAGTAAAATGAACACAAAATTTTAGTGGCAAAAACAACACAGTCGAATTTCCATTGGTAGAACTGAATTTACACACCTTTCCGATGGTACCCACCAGCATCTTCGAGAAATTATCTAGCAAGGGTTGCAAGTCCATCTTTCGCGACTTTCTAATCGACAAAGGCAAGCCCAAATCATTGACAGGAAAAGCCTTCATCTCACAATTCAGCAATGTTGCCATCATCTCTCATTCTGTGTGTCTTCTTGCGAACACTAGATTGTCGTAATCTTTTGCCCTGTAGCTGCAATAATTGATTGACTAAGCCTGCTGAGACAGAGACAAGGATGCTGTTTGTTTCGTGTCACAGATCGCATGATTAACTGGCGTGGCGTCCCATGTACTAAGAGCATGTACAATAGGTTTATATCAGACGTCTATAACCATTGTCATGTAGTATTTTTGCTGACGTAGATGAAATAGAATGAAGAGAGAAAAGATCTTGTCTGATTCAGTAGTCAGTATAGCATGAAAAACAAAAAACGTTAAAAGGCGTGTGTTATAAAGAAAACTAAAAAGATAGCGGTAAATATGCCTATACCATTGTATGAAATTTATCTTTAGTCTTTGTCTATAAGTGACATGAATAGTTGTTATAGGAAGCAAAGAACAGATATACTATTGTATATGACAAAGATTAAAGACAAATTTCATACAATTAAGATAGACTAATGCTATCTTTTAGTTGTCTTTATAGAACAAACAGTCTTTTAATATTTTTCTTGCTTTCATAAATAATTAATATGTAATCAGATGATCTTTTTCTTTTCATTCTTTTTCATTCACGTCAGCAAAAATTATATATAGTAATAATTATAAACGACTGACAAAAATTTATTGCGCATGCTCTAATATAGGCCGAGACTAGAGTTTACAGTTTTTATGATCGATCGCCTGATGTGTCACGTGTCTGGGCCATGCATTAATGTGATCGAGATGAGATCGATCCCTAAAGCCAAGACAGAGTGGTCGCTGAACCACCGAACAGCCGAAGCTGGCAGAAGAGCAGCAGTGCGTGTGCCCCGCGACCGCGACCGCGCGCGAGGACCGTGCATATGGCTCCGGCCTCGATCCGCTTGTGTGGTAAAATCAGTAACCACGAGCTAAATAGTAGTGACGTACTCCTGATAATTAGCTGCTTCATCTGCTCATGGTCCTGGAACCGTTGGCAGACAATTTTTTGCATACAAACCCACTGTACATGATATACATCTTGTATAATACACAAGTTATACAATAAATTTGTGATATCGGCAATCAATAGTCAGTAACCTACCAACACAAGCTATATTTTGTGATGTCGTCTATACTATAAACATGTAATTTGTTCTATTTAATCTTTTACTATGGCATTTAAACTTTTACGTTGGAATGTATTATTTAAGTTCGCACATTCATGCAGATGCGAGTGTGCTTTCAGTTAAAATTTTGTGAAGTCGTTGATTTATTCCCGGTCCATATTAGACATACTCACGCATGTGTGTGGTGTGTATGCGTGAGAACCAAATTAAATGTCAGTCTTTTCCTAGATACGAATACGAATACTATCCGTTTTTTCCCGAATACGAATACTATCTATTTTTTTTTCCAGAGCGTTTCTGACGGGGTCTTGATTCGGTGTCAAATCTGTAGCTGACGCGGCACAAATTAGAGAACACTAATTTGTACACGAAATAGCACGATCTTTTACAGTACCAAAAAGAATAACAACAATCACTCTCCGGAATTGATCAATTCGGTAGCAGCAACAACATGTATATGGTTTATACGCAACAGTGATTCAGCCTCTCTCCTAGATTAATCCAATACCAGTAAATATGTCTATTCTTCTGTCACAATGAATAGTTGCCAACACCAATTAATCAAAACATTAACTAATGAATGAATTCACTGTGGATGCAATAAACAAATCGGAAGCTGCAGCACCAACCAATGAATGGACTCAAGTGAGATGCAATAAACAATTTGGAATTGGATATTGAAATCTCCAGCGTGATGTTCGGCCAGCAAATAGCGACAGAACGTGACAATTGCTGTCAATTCTTGCAGCTCCTCTCACGCACGAACAGAAGACTGATGCTCAAGCCCTATGCGCCTCCAACAGCAATACGAACAGCAGCAGCCAACCTCATTCCGTCTGGCAGTGTTGATGTAGATCAATCGGCAATTGACGTTGAAAACACCAACGTGTCTTTCGGCCGGCCAGCAGAGAAGAACTAGTAACAATTCTTCCACCCGTGAGTACGCAGCAATATTGCATATGAATAACCTATTCATACTATAAATATTTATAATCATAGACTTCATAACTTTCAAACATCCATGAATAGCATGTAACTCATAACACTGGAAAACATGAACATTACCATTCATACCACCTTAGCAACTATGAACAACACAAATACTCATAGTATTTAACAAACAATGTCATTCATTTGATATCTATTCTATCCATCATTATACTTGCCTTAACCGCGAGAGAACGAGGGACGTGCAGAGAGTGCCGCCCCCGGGATCATTCCACCTCCTGAATATAATTATAACGCACACTAAGACAACAGTAATGGACCAAAAAAACTATATATAAGCAAACACAAACTTGCAAAAGTGTCTAACTCGATCCCAACCCCAATTCCTAAACGTCGATTTGTCCCCCTCTGTAGACAGTCACATTCTAAAATCCATATCTTTTGGTACAGGAGTCCAAATGAGGTGTTCTTGGACTTTCTGGAAAGTTTATTAATTTCCCCAACTAAGCCTAGTTGATAAGCCCTTCTGAATCGGCCATCTATTGCCCCTACTAAGCTAGTTAACAAAATATCGAATTCACGTCGGGTTCTCTGGACAGTAAACTAAAAATACCATAACTTTCAGTAAGATTGTCCAAATCTCGCGTTCTTGAGCTTTTCTGGAAAGCTGAGACAATAATCTACAACTTTCATTATATTGAGCTCCTCTAATTTTTCATTTAACTAATCGCTTAACGCAGATTACTAAAACCTGTCAGAATACCGACAAATCTACAGAACAGTCCCACTAATAAATTTATAACTTCTGCTACAGAGGTCCAAATAACGCGATCTAGCACTTCACGGAAAGATGACGACGTTGTCTACACTACGCTAGGAGACGTCCAGGACTGATTCTACCCTTAACCACATCAAAACGTCAGTCTAACCTAATCTATCCTGAGCAGACCTAAATACCGATATTGCTAAATTAATTAATTACGCATCTAATCGAAAGAGAATTGAGATTACCCTTAAAGTACCCGCTGTTAAACACGATGAACACCAATCCCAGGCCATGATCCCTTTCCTTCCTTCTTTTCTTCTCTTCTCTTTTCTCTCTACTGTTGCAAGGCTGATATACATGGCACTCGGTTTGCATGCAACCGAAGAAGCAATTAGTCCCCATACTGATCCGACCAGAGAGCAGCAAGAAGCCACTCGTCACGTGTATGCCTGCAGTCGGCAGGGACATGCAGCCCTTTTCTTTTTTGCATGCAGTCGGCAGAGACATGCTGCCCTTTTTGCATGCACCAAGGTGTCAAGCAGCATGGCTGCGCTGGACAGATGCTTGCAGCAGGGAGAATTGGAGAAAGATGGCCCAAGATGCACAACAGCAAAGCAAAGAGATGGCAGCACGCGGCACAACAGCGAGCACAGGCAGAGAACAGGGGCTGCGCAGGGCATGTAGGGGTTGCGGCGGCTGGGAGGGCAACAAAGGCGGCTGCTGAAAAGAAAAGGAAAGCAAGGCTAGGGTTTTAGGCCAACTTTCTCCTCTCCATCTTAAAGTCGGGCTTTCCCACTTAGACTATGTGCCTGTAGCTCACTACTCTCCCTAATCCTCTAAATCCTGAAATTTTTCACTATTGATTCTATTTATTATTATTTTTTTCCTTTTAATTCTTTTAGTTCTCAATTTCTTAAACGGGGTATCACAGAGGCCGAGCCCACGGGGGCACGGCTAGGGCGTGGCGGCTGTGTCCCACGTTGGTGCCGAGGTGGCTGCTGGGCTGCTGGCCATGGAGCCGGAGGAGGCGTCCACGATGTTGGGGTGGTCCCGAAGGGGACCGAAGGTGGGGAAGTGTCGAGGGGGCCGAAGCCAGAGGTGATGAAGGCGTGGGCCGCTCTGTGGCGAGGCAAGGCGCAATGGAGTGTCGAAGCTTCGAGGCGGCCCCGAAGGTGGCGCGCCGGTGGAGGCTCGGCGCAGGGTGACGGTGCTGCCAAGGGGGGCTCAAAGGGGCGCGTCGGTGGAGGCTCAGCGCAGGGTGGCGGGGCTGCCGAGGGGGCCGAAGGTGCTTCATCTCAGACAAGATGTGCTTGGGTTTGTATGGGATGGGCTTCGGCTGTGGTGGTGAGCTTCGGTTGGTGGGTTTCGAGACTCACGTGCCTGGGCCATGCATTAATGTGATCGAGATGAGATCGATCCCAGGACAAGACAGTGGTCACGAACCATCGAATACCGGCTAGCGAGAAGAGCAATTGTCTTGCGTGTTCTCGCGATCGCGAGGACCATGCATATGGCTCCGCCTCGATCCGGTTGTGTGGTAAAATCAAGAACCACGAGCTAGCCGGTAGTGACGTACTCGATAATTAGTCGCTTCAATCGCTCATGGTCCCGGGAACCATGTATGGACAATTTTATGTATAAACCTCTCAGTATAGAATATACATCTAATATAATATACAAGCTATATAATAAATGGTAAAATTGGTTTCATACCACATTGAACACGGAGGTTCATTTTAATACCACTGAAATGTACCGGTTCATTTTAATACCATCAACGCCTCACTCCGTTCGGCCCAATGCCACTCCCGTGAGCTGCGATGGCTTCGCCGTTACCTGGCACATGAAATCTCCAAATTGCCCCGAAGAAATTAGATTTTGTCAACTCCTGTTCGTCCTTGTTCGCACTGACCTACGCTTGTGACTCGCTCCTCTTCCTCCCCTTCTCACATTCGTCCGACCGCCTCAGGCAGTGCCCTCCTCCTTCTTGCGAACCGAAAGTCTCCCCCCAGAGAGTAACGTGCTAGAGTTCCCGCAGGTGAGATCTCCTAGCTTCATCCACCAATTTGGTGTTTTGGTTTGCATTTGCAGCAGCAAATCTAACCCTACTTTCTTGCGCAGTGTAGAGCATGTAGTGGGAGGATTGAGGAGGCATGGATCCGTCAGGAGTTGTGCATGGGTAAGCAAAGAATTTGTTTTATTTCCTTTTTTGTTGTATGCATATTAGTCTCGATGGATTTGGGGCTGTATGGATGTGTGCCGAATGTAAGAGCAGACATGTTAGTGTGGCCGTGGAATGTGACAGCAGTGATAGCCGAATGTGAGTCTCAATTTCGTTTTTTAACTGTTGCAGGGAGGATTCAAAGACAATATATAGTGTAGAACTTTGTGTTCAATCTTACCTCACATGCAAGGATGGCAGAAAAGAGTACAAAAGGGGCATAATTTTGAGATTGGATATGGGATCTGATGAGATCTCACTTGTGGATTTGTTGAGGTTTGTGGAACCGTACTACTCTTGGGGCAGTGATGAGGAGGCAATATTTTGGTATGTTGGGAGGGAGTCTACCTTGGTTAGAGTGGACAATGGTGCACTTCTGATGGAGGTTTTCATTAAGAATAGTGCGAAGAAGGAAGTGAAGCTATTCATGTCAGTTGGCAAGTGTGAAGTCAATGAGAGTTAGGTAGTGAATCAGAGTGAGGTAGTGAATCAGAGCTAGGGAGGGGAGTGAATGAGAGCAACTTCCCTCATGACAGTGCAGCAGTGTCGGTGACAGAGAGTCCAGAAGTGAGTGAGAGCCTCTTTCCACATGACAGAGTAGCAATGAGAGATAGTCCTGAAGTGAGTGAGAGGCATTTTCCACATGACAGAGCACTAGTGGCGGTGATTCCGTATGTATGAGAGTCGAGCAAAGGAATGAAAACACCCTTTACAACTAACTACGTAACACCCTTTGGTATTTAAATGCTGACCTCTTGGCCGGAAGAGCAAAGACGACGCACTGCACCATGAACCTCTCTCGCCCAAATGACAATGCCACAATGGATGCTTGCTTTGCACCACAGATCGTGTATGATAGAAATGACCCTCAAATTAAGGTGAGAGACACATTTCGATAGACATTCGCTCAAGCTTATTTTGAGGCAAAGATGCAATAAAAGGGAGTTTGAGATGAACATACAACATAGTGACACAAAAGATTCAGAGCCATTTGCATGTCAAAAAATTGTCCATGGAGGATATATGCAAAAAAGATTTATGGCAGCCCTACATTCATGGTATATGCCTGTGTACTACAATGTTGTTTAATGATTGCATCATGTTTTACTAGGTTTATGATATATTTACTATGGCAGCCCTATTATTTCTAATTGTTTATGGTATATTTACTATGTTCAGGTGATGACCATTGTAACACCCTTGTTTTCTGAGCCTTTTTGAAAAATTTCTAAATCAAAAGAACCATTTTTTTATGAGAATTCAAAGCTTAACTTGAGATTATCAGAATTTGGGTGTTTAAAATGACTAAACCGAACTTCAACTAACCCTAAAGTTTGGTTCTTTGGAGCTGTTAGAGCTCTTGTGTTGATTTCCTTGCCTCCGCTTGTTCCACTCTTTCCTTGACTCAAATTTTCTTTCCGGACCTCCTCTTGTTTGACCTCGCTGCACCACCCCTCGTATTTTGTTCGGATTCCTTTATTTCAGACCACATCTTGGTTGGCTTGAATCTCTTTGGTTTAGACCTCCTCTTTGGTTTCTCTTCGGTTTTGACCTCTCCTTCGGGTCACAATTACCCCTGAGATGTCCTAAGCTCAGGTTTGTGTTTCAAATATCGTTAATCTCTGAAATCTAAACTTTGGGTTGAATTCCCCCTTCTGGACCTCTCTCTTGTTTGGGCATTCCTTTATGCCTAGATCTCCCTCTTGCTTGGCCATCTCTTGGAGCCCAGATCTCCCTGTGTCTGAAACTCTCTTGTGTGTCTAGACCTCTTTTGTGTCTAGACTACCCTTGTATTTGGACCACCTCTTTGTTGGTTTGAATATCTTCAAGGTTTAGATCTTCTTGCTGCCTAGGCATTTCTTTTATGTCCAGATCCCTCACTTTCTTGGACACTACTTTGTGCCCAGACCTCTCTCGTGTTCATTTGGATCACCATGTGTCCATTTGAACCTTCCTTTAGTTCATTTGGACCTCCCTGTGTCCACTTGAACTTCCCTCTTGTTCATGTAGACCTCCTATGTTCACCTAAACTTTCATGTGTTCTTTTGGATCTCCCCGGGTCTCTAAGGACCTCCTCGGTCCTTCATCTTGGCAGTCAAGACCTCCTCGGGTTCATCCTGACCGCCAAGACCTCCCTTTGGCTTTATCTTGATCGTTGAGACCTCCCCTGTGTTGGTCTTGACCATCGAGATCTCCTTGATCTCCCCTTGACCATCGGGATCACCTTTGAGTCTATCCTGATCATCAAGACCTCCTTTGTACCACCTTCGGTGGTTCTCATCCGCTGGATCCCTTTCCCTTTGAAATCCCTCCGTCCAGACCTCTCCTGCGTTTGGATCTAAGGGTCCAGACCTCCCTAGGTCTAGACCTTTCTGGTGTTTGGACTTCCCTGTGTCCAATTGGACCTCCCCGTGTCCAATCGGACCTCCCAGAGTTCATTTGAATGTCCCCAGTGTTTGGACCTCGTGCTCGATCGAATCCTCTGCTCGATTTTGACCATCATCGCTTGAGGACCGTCCGATCTGTGTTGGATGACCCGATCTTGTGGGTACGTTCGGATGGTTCGAACATCCCATCCTTCCTGAGCCATCGGATCCATGTCGGACGGTCCGATTTGATAAGGCGTTCGGCCGGTCCGAACGTCCCAGTCATTTTGGACCACTCGATCCAGTTCAATGGCTGAGATCTAGTGGTAGCTTCGGATGGTCCGAACGGCTCAATCGTTTTGGTCCGTTCGATCCAAATCCAACAGCTCCCGCTCCTCCTACTTCTTATCTCGCTATCGCTCACCTCCTTTTTGCTAATCTTGACCATTAGGACCTCCCTTGAGAGATCCTAGCCATTAGGACCTTCCCCTTGTGGATCTGACCGTCAGGACCTTCCCTTTGAGGATCTGACCATCAGGACCTCCCCTTTTTGGATCTGACCGTCAGGACCTCCCTGTCTTTTGGACCTCTTAGTCCTCTGGAACTCCTTATAAGACCTCCCTAATAGGTCACGACCTCCTTTGTCCGGCCATGACCTTCCCTTTGGCCGTGACCACTTCCTTTTGACCAAGCTGTTCCCAGGTTTGACAGGTCCCACTTGCCAGCCTTGTTATTCTTTGTCATCTCCGCCACATAAGTACCTTATGCATTTAATGCATGTTGTGTCGCATTAAATGCAGCCATATACGTGGCTCATACACTGAATGTGGTCACATTGTGTGGCACCTTGATTTCTTCCCTTGTTCCCTTCCTTCACAGCAAATATTATTTTATTATCTTTTCACTAAGCTTGACTGTGCCCTATCTTATCCATCATCTACCCTTGACCTATCTTTCTACATACCCTTGACACGTATGTTTTCAGTGTCTTCTTGCCTACTTAGGCTATAATTAGCCCGAGTGGTCCTGCCTCATCACCTTTTTCCACACATAACATTTTTGCTCTTGCTCAGTTGCTCTGAGTAAGGCTCTGTCATTGAGAACTCCGTTGAAGCTGTGTCGCCGCTGCGTCGCCATCAACAATTTCATTGGAGCCTCTATGACATCCTCATCATCAGCTTTAGTTGGTTGCCAACCAACCACTGAACCAGCTCTTTCATCTTGTCCTCGAACTCGTGCTTGGTTTTGGTGAGTCCCCTCATACCTTATTTTTCCTTCTACTCCTACGGTTGCATGGTATAACCGTACTTTCCCCAGAATCCACCGTGTGTTCTCTTTTGCACAGACAACCCTCTCGGTCCGTGCACAAAGACTACCCCTCCGGACCTCCCTGGTTTGTTGAAGAGATCACCCTTTTTGGGTCTTTTGCTAAAGACCGCCTTCCCACCTTGGACCTCCTCTCGGTGAGTCAAGCTTTTACCCAAGGAGCTGTTATTAGTGTAATGTTTTCCAGTAATATGAGATTTGAAATCTTTTTTGGAGTTTCCTTGAGTTTTTATTTGGAGCTCTATTTGATTTTGCCTCTTTTTCTCCCGTATAGATTGCGAAGGCACCGAGGAGCTTGAGTGCCCCGAATTTTCAGGACTGTGAGCAAGGCAAGTTACACTCTTGATCATATTGCACCCAATATTTCAAACTATTTAAGTTATGTTTCAATAACTACTGCATGCTTATTTACGCTAAGTATTTCAATACCTGTTTTAAATTCATAGCTATGCCGAATCCTTTGTACGGCCTATGTTGACATTGACTCCACTCTGTCGTCACCTTAGATAAAACCTGGTTAATGCCATAGTGTGAACCAGAATCATTTGAAAACATTACGCTCAGTCATGCTTAGACCCAAAAGCGTTTGATTTGGGGAAGTTTTACCATCTAAGACCAACTTCTGTTTTAAATGCCTTGCCATGACATTGGGTTATCATGGAGATTTGAAAATGTTTTTGAAAAGTAAACAAAAAGGGAAATTGGTTTGGACTGGGGCGAACTAGATGCTTGGTTGGTGCATGTCCATGCACGAGCTCAACCTGGTCAGGGTTGAGGCTCAGGGGTTGTGGAAAGTTGCCCTGGTCAGTTGAGGACCGGTCTTTGAGCCGCAACTTGCTATGCCTATAATGGGCTTTGCCTCACCGTGCAACCACATGTCTCTAGAGTGGGGCGTGAGACCTGGCTGATTAATTTGCAAAGCTCCACCGCGGTCGTTCCGCTTTGATGTGTGGGAGGTCTTTTATGGCCTATGGTCTTTTATAACCTATATTTCCCACTAGCATCAGAGGGGGCACCCCAATAACTCGGAGGGTTTCTATCCAAAGGGGGGATCTGCAAAACCTTAAAGAGGAGGGGCTGTGGTGGAATGATGCATTGTAAAGGCCTTGTCATGAACTCTAGACTCTTACCTTCGGCAGTGAGAGGTGGCATTGACGAATGCCGGACAAACTAGAGGAATCATGTCATGTGGGTAAAGTGTACAACCTCTGTAGAGTGAAAACTATTCGAATAGCCGTGTCCATGGTCATGGACATGCTAGCAAAAGCCACTCAAAGTTAGACTTGGTTTTGTTTTCAAAAGGCTTTGAAAAACTGGTTTTGGGATTTCTATCCCATAGGTTTGGGCAGGGAGCCTTGTGACAGGAGGGTATCCTTCACCACTGGTTGATGAATGTTATCCAACTAAAAACTGAGATTTAGAAAATAAATTTTAACTATTGTTATCTACCTTGGAACTTAGTACTTGTATTTGAAATAAACTTGGCTTTATGCAAACCAACCATATTAAGCCTTCCTTTGAGATATCCATTTATGCATGTTATTCTGTTATTTGACGGGTATAACTTGCGAGCACGGTTGTTGTGCTCACTCTTGCTTCATAACTGTTTTGAGCAAGGAAAGAAAGCTTTGAGGTGATCTTGCTGTGGACCTAGAGGTCCTGGACGACTAGGATGCGCCCTCCAGCCGATTGCCTGTGGTGTATCGGATGGCCTTTATGTTTACCTTCCGCTGTGTTCTGGTTTGTTGGCTTGTTTGTCTCACCTTTGTAAACAATTTTGTTGATATTAATAAAGCTCTCGTTGAAGTGTATGTTACCACTATTGTATGCTGTGAAGAGCTAGTCATGATCCTGGGACTAGCTCTGGCCAGCACAGGGACCTTGGAGCGATCCCAGTCCTCCACGACCACTCTCAGGTCTGGTCGTGAGTGGTTCCTGGGGTGATCTCAGACCTCCACGACCTCCCCTTGGTCTGGTCGTGGGAGGTCTTCGGGGTGCTCCCTAGTTCCACGACCTCCCCGGGGACTCTCCCAGGACCTCCGGGTGGTCCTACCGGACCTCCTGGAAAGTCCTGGAGGTCCTCTCGGGTGGCTCTGTTGGATCATCTGGGAGGTCCAGAGGGACTTTTCGGTTGTTCCAGGAGGACCACTCGGGTGGCCTCCGGCCAGGGCGTTACAACCATGGTGTCTGATCATACGTGCGCAACAATGAGTAAGACGCTGGGAAGCATGGCCAACAAAGCATGGATAGCAGATAGAGGCAGGGAATTATCGAGGAAGGATCCATCAGTTGGTGCAAAGAAGCTACAACAGAGACTTCAAGATAAGTACAATGTGACCTTGTCATACAACAAGGTGTGGAAAGGGAGGAAGGATGCAATGGTTGAGTTGCACGGCACCTGGGAGGAAAGCTTCGACATGCTGTGGAGTTTCAAGCTAGAGTTGGAGAAGGTGAACCCAGATAATATTGTTGAGATAGACTGCAAGAGGGTTGGTGGTAAGGTCTACTTCAGAAGGATGTTTGTGGCCCTCAGAGCATGCATAGATGGTTTTTTGCTAGGATGCAGGCCATACGTAGGTGTTGACTCAACCCACCTTACCGGGAAGTACAATGGACAATTTGCGACAGCCACAGGAATAGATGGGCACAACTGGATGTATCCTGTTTGCTTTGCCATATTTGACAAGGAGACTTCAGATAATTGGAAATGGTTCATGGTCAATCTTAAGAGAGCTATTGGTACCCCCTATGGATTAGCTATACACACAGATGCATGTAAGGGCCTCGAAGCAGCTATACACAAAGTATTTGTTGGTGCAGAGCATAGAGAATGCTTTAGACATCTACTAAACAATTTCAGAAGTTCAAGGGTGATGTACTGCAGTATATGTGGCCTGCAGCCTGGGCTTATACTCCTGAAAAGCACCAGCTATTTTTGGACATAATCGCTGAGAAATGTCCAACTGGATATGAATATCTTACAAATGAGCACAAAAACTTGTGGACAAGAGGTAAATTTGCAGCACACTACAAGGTCGACTATGTAAACAATAACATTGCTGAAACTTTCAATAATTGGATAAAAGACATTAAGGATTTCCTAGTGGTTGATCTTATGGATAGAGTGAGGTAGATGATAATGGAAAAAATTTCAGCAAGGAAGAGGGTGGCCGATAAACTACAAGGCAACATACTGCCTAGTGTCATCCTTGAGCTACATATGAAAAGTAGAGCTTTAAAGTATACTCTATCTCAAAGTGGACGCATGAAGGCTGAGGTGTCTGGACTTGACAGGTCCCAAAAGCCTTGGAGATATGTAGTTGATCTAGTGCAAAAGGAGTGTACTTGTGGCCAATGGAAGCTTTCTGGAAAACCTTGCACTCATGCCATAGCTCTCATATGTTCAAAGACGATGGAGTTGGAGACATACGTGCATGAGCACTACTCAGTGGATAGGTTCAAAGATGCATATGAGTTTGACATTGATCCAATTGGTGATAAGTCACAGTGGCCAAGGAAGTCCAAGGGTTTCTTTATGCTACCTCCCAAGCTAACTAGGGCTGCAGGAAGGCCGAGGAAGAAAAGGATCAAACCAAGGGATGAGTCTGGCGGCAAAAAACCTATCGTGTAAGAGGTGCTTTCAGTGGGGCCACACAGAAAAGGGTTATAGTTTAACACCACTGGATGATCCTTCTCAAGCTGCACCTCCCCCTAAGAGAACAAAAAGGTAATATGTCTTCCCTTGTTCTTTTTTACCCCTTCTCATCCTTCATAGTATGCATGTGAGTTTGAATTATTTTCTTTATTGACTGTAGGGGCAAGAAGAAAAGAACTAAATGCACTCAAGATGCAACTCCACCACTCCAAAGAGTCCCCCTCGGTTACATTGCAGCCAAGCACCCAAAACAGCCCTAGAGTTACAACAAGGAGGATGGCAGCTGAAGCATCAACTCTAAGAAAGTCTACTGCAGAAAGGATAGCTAAAGCCAAGGTTGCTGCATAGGCCTTGTCCCCAGGAATCAGAAAGAGAAAGCTCTGAACTTGCATGTTATGAGTCTGTTGTCATGTGTTCTGAACTTGTATAAGTCAGCTTGTTGTACTTTGTATGGACTAGATTAACATGTTATGACTATTACTGTGATTTTCTGTGCTATGAACTTGTATATGTTATGAGTATTGCTGTCATATGGTCATATGTTCTGAATCTGATGGTCATATGTTATGAGTATTGCTGTCATATGGTCATATGTTCTGAATCTGATGGTCATATGTTATGAGTATTGCTGTCATATGGTCATATGTTCTGATTCTCAGATGGTCATATGTTCTGATTTTCAGATGGTCATATGGTCAGATGGTCATATGCCCATAATCTGATTGTCAGATATATGTCGAGATTTTGATGTTCATATGCCCAGATTGCATGTATTGTGATGTGTTCTCAGATTTATGGTCATATGGTCTTATGCCCAGATGGATGCCCAGATGGTCATATGTCGACATTTGCATGGTCATACGCCCAGATGCACAGATTGCATGTATTCTGATGTGTTCTCAGATAAGGTCATTGGTCTTATGCTGTAACGTCCTTAAAACTTTGGTTGTTGTAGTAAAGTTTGACCCGAAGTTTTCAAATTTTTAATTTGATTTCAAAGCTTTATTATGATTTTAGAACTTTGTTTGATTAAAAGTAGTTGGAAATAATTTATTCAAATACTAGATTATTTATAATGAATTAATATAATTTTTATAAAAATTTTAGAAATTATTTTGATCTCACCAAAATTCAAACCATTTCTCTATTACGCTTTTGAAAATAATTTATTTCTGACAAATTTTAGTATGAACAGTACTTAAAATTATTTTTTCCTAAATCCTATTTGACTCTCTTAACACCCACAAAAATTTTCAGAATTTTTTTCAAATTTATTTTCTATTTTATCTTGCTCGGTCAAATCTACTACTTGTTGGTCAAATCGATTTTAACTCAACCCAACCCCGATCGGACTGTTCCGACCAAACCAGTCTTCTTGGCTTGATTGCACCGCCTCCTCGCACCAATTTTTGTGTGGACCATCCGATGCGGATCGCACAACTCACAGCGTTTGGGCCGTTCGGACCATCCAAACTCGCCAACGCATCTGGACCGTCCAAAGCTAATCGCACGGCTCGCATAGCTTGTGCCGTTCGGACCGTCCGAATTAGCCAACGCATCTGGACCGTCCATTATTGATCGCATGGTTCATATCATCGGTGCCGTTTGGACTGACCGAGCAAACACTATTCCGACTCGGACCCGAGTGTGACTCAATTCGCCGCACAGCTGACCAGACCCGAGCACCATTTGATCTAGCTCAACCACCTCGCCGCACCGTTTTTCCTTCTTCCTCTGACGAGCGGGCCCCACATCCGAGCGCTAGTCACCTTCTTCTTCGACGGGGTCGCCGTGCGCAGTGGCTCTCTGCATGTGTGCCACCGAGGTCGCCCTCGCCACCTCTTGCTGCCACGTATGGTTCGAAACCATCGCCCGAGCATTGCCTATACCCAGAGCCGACCCATTCTCATCCTCGCACACTACCTTACCCTCACCGCTCTCTCTTTTATCGCCGACAAGAAAGAACACGACGGGAGGGAGACCACCTCGGTGCTTCGCGCGACCCCGCATCGACATCATCGGACTCCTCGCTCAACGCCGCATCTATTTTTGCCGGTCCGCATCATCGTCATCCACTGAATCATCGGGCGGATGGTCTTCGTCTTCACGGCCAGAAAACATTGTATGTACAGATTGCATGTATTCTGACCAGATGCACAGATTGCATGTATTCTGATGGTCATATGTCGAGACAACAATGTATTGTCATGTGTTGTCACATTGCATATGGTCTTATGCCCAGATTTATTAGTGTCAGATGGTCATATGCCGACATTTTCATGGTCATATGCCCAGATGCGCAAATTGCAGTATTCTGACCAGATGCATCTCAGATGCCATTGCAGTCATATGTCCAGATTTATCTCAGATTGCAGTCATATGCCCAGATTTATCTCAGATTGCAGTCATATGCCCAGATTTATCTCAGATACTTGTACATGTATGGTCATATGTATCTGTCATGTGTATATGCATTGTCAGTGTTATATCATAAATGCATTGCTAGTGATTCTCTCAGATTGCAAGAACATATGTAGGCACAACTGAATTCGGATTACATTCATGCTCCACATTACAACATACACATTGGCTAAGCATCATGTTCCACATTACAACATGCACATTGGCTAAGCATCATGCTCCACATTACAACTACATCATTCAATTACTTGCCTACCTTGGCTGCTAGCAGCCCAACACACACACACACACACACAAAAATAGACCAAGCATCATGTTCATTCTCTCCAAGGCACCAAGAATCTTGCTCATTCTTTCATCCAACCAAGCAATTCTCTGTACTTTGTCTCCTAAAATGGCATCATCACTTCTGGTGTGTGCTTCCATTCCAACATGGCCTTTTGGTTGTATTTGCACTGGAAGTTGTCCTCTTCCATGTCCTTGCCGACCACTTGGGGCATCAAGAACTCCAATCTCCTTCAAATATTCTACATATTGGTTCTCCCACATGTAAAACTTACATGCAGAGAACCGCTGCACATACATCATGCATAAGAAATCAGTTTCTTAACAAAAACCAGAGTTGCAAAACAAATCTTGAAGTGCACGGGACCAAATTGGAACAAACAGATCCAAAATTGCCCAAATCAGCAACAAAATTGCCCAGATTGACTCAATAATTGACAAAATCGTCACCAATAACATCAAAGGAAGGAATTTTAAGCAATCCAAATCAAATAAAAAAGGAAAGCATTACCCCCTGATTATTTGGGCACTTGTAGTAGGCTCGGCCGAAAATCTGCAGCCGCATCGTCGGCCAAACACAAGAGGAAGATCGCTAAAACGCTCGCCGCTCGCCCCAGTCGACGACTCCGCACGCGCCATGCACCCCCTTTTCTAGGGTTTATACCTCTCTAAGACCGCCAGTAACAAATAAGCATGTGCTGTGTAACAAATACATCGCAATCACCGGAGTGGCATTGGGCTGAAGGGAGTAAGGCATTAATGGTATTAAAATGAACCGGTACATTTCAGTGGTATTAAAATGAACCTCCGTGTTCAGTGTGGTATGAAACCAATTTTGCCATAAAGATGTCGGTAATCAATAGTTAGCAGCCCAACAACACAAGATATATTTTGCGATATCGTTTGTACTAGAAACACGTACTTTGTTCCATTTAATCCTTTACTATGGCATTTAAACTTTTATGTTGGAATGTATCATTTAACTTCGCACATTCATGCAGACACAAGTGCGCTTTTAGTAGAAATTTTGTAAAGTCGTTGATTTATTCCCGGTCCATATCTTTCTAGACGTGTGCTGAGAAGACATACTCACGCATGTGTGTGGTGCGCATGCGTGGGAACCAAATTAAATGTCAATCTTTTCCCAGATACGAATACTACCCATTTTTTGCCGAATAAGAATACTATCCATTTTTTTTTCCGAGAGCGTTTCTATTTTGACGTTGTCTTGATTCGGTGTCGAATATGTAGCTGTTGGGTGTTGCTACGACTTGTGTAGACAGTAGACTATAGACGTGTAGTTATGTTACATAAATTTGTTCTACCGAGATTTGTCACAAAAGTTGTAGGACATTCGCATTCGACCGAATTGAGTACATATTCAATTCGAATTCGTATTCGAAAATGTTTGAATTCGTATTCTTATTTGTTTTAAAAATATGGATTCGTATTCGAGACTATTCAATCGGTATTCGATCCGTTTCCATCCCTACGTATGTTCAATCAACCATGAGACGTTGTTGCGAATGCAACCGGCTCATTCGACCTCGACCTGACGGGGCAATTATTTTGCCACCTCTCTACAAACTAGCTAGGTTTTCACAGTACATAAATTAAACCAGGTTGTACGTACGTACTTCACCTCTCTCCTTGGGTAATTACTTACATTGGGAGGAATAGTAGTGGAAGGGGAGTCGTAAATTAAACCAAGTTGTACGTACGTACTTTACCTCTCTCCTTGGGTAATTACTTACTTACGTCGGGAGGAATAGTAGTGGAAGAGAGAACTCCCCTTGGGACTTGGGTGGTAGAGTTCTCGCTCCACACGGTACGTACGTACGGCTTTGGATTTCTGATGATCTATGTATCCAGCTAGCTGTAAGTTAAAGCAGATCTCAATGGAGGATGGTTTGGGGGGGGGGGTCAGCAGTGAAAATAAATTGTATGGGGGAGGCTTCTCCTTTCTCCATTCATTCCCACCCCCCCCCCACCTCCCCCCACGCGATCCAACAGCCCAGGGGAGGGGCCTCATGGTGAGGCCCTCCCCCAGGGAATTTCTTTCCGTCAGCAGCCAGCAGGTCGCCAGAGTGCTCTCTATTTGTGTTGCGCCATCCGAGACTGGTAAATTAATTACAAGCTGACAAGGATTCAATGATACCCGATTAATTAACGGTTTTTGCTAAACAACATTTGATTTTTCATTTTTGTCAAAAATAGTCAAATTTTCATCTGTCTGATATGCTTTAAGATTTGTACTTCTTCTCATCTGATGAATTGGGTCCGAATTTATTATGATTTTTTCTTTGAAACATAATGGGTTCACCCCGTTGGCGTATTTTGTTGGTATAGATTCCATTTTTTGTCTTTATTTTTGCTCAATCTCTCAAAGTATATATTAGATTTTGAATCATGTGATGGAAATATGAGTTATTAAGACTTTCGAGAATAATTACAATGAACACAAACAAAAATTACATAAATAATTTACTATAATTTATGTATAATGAAGTTGCAAATGAACTAAAATTTGACCGTAAAGGGAGGGTATTTCACTGACAACAACCGCTATCCATATGTGTATTCAAGCAACCGTCAAGGTGCCTCCTAACCACACAACAACTGCCACCCTTTTAAATGCTTTATAAGGGATGGTGCCGACAGACAGAGAGGAAGGGTAATCAACAAGAGAAGCCATTAAAACTTAGTTCGCTGGCTTCTTTTACTTTGTAATCCCATTCAATATAAAAATATAGGAGCACGGTTGTTATTCTCTCAGGAGAAAACATGAACCTGTCTAAAAAACCACCTTCTTTTCGTGCATAATCTTAAGAGCCGTGTCCCCGACATTGACCCTGATCGCTCAAAGACGCGTGCTCGTTTGGCCGAATCGGCAAATTATCACGCGTACGTCGACGCACATAGCATCACCGCAATGAGCCTCTCGACAGTCATTTTTTCTTGTAGCCATAGAAATACAGTAAGTAAACAGGCCGGGGTGAGTTCGTCGTTGCGAAGAGGAGAGAACCCAACACTATTTAGTATTTACTACAGTGATGGTACAGTATTACTACGTTCTCTCCCATTGGGCTCTCACTGTATGCCACTATTTACTACAGTACTGAGAACAATGAGCCATTATGTGGATATCATAGGGATATACTCACGATCTTAGGATGATGATACAATTGGCAATGACGTTGAAGGTTTGTCGATTCATGTGTTTTCGGCGAAGTTCAAATTGTCGTTGGGTCTCAAAGCGTCAAACCGCCACATTGGCGGCCGACCGCCAGTGTCTCAACTCAGCTCAAGCTAGGATCTCATGGTCAAACCGGCCTTTGGGTGGCGGTCTGACCGGTCAACAAAGTTTTTGGAGTTTTGAGTTGGGCCAAAAATAGAGGGTGTAGGCAAGAGAGGAGTTTTTACTACACTTTATCTCATATTTTTTTGAAGCTTCCAAGAAAAAGATCTATTCATTTGAAAATTCCAGAGAGGTTTTGGTTTTCAAATATGAAATTTGGCTAAGTCCTAGATGAGCGGTCAGACCGGCCAACAAGTGGCGGTCAAACCGGCCAGGGGGCGGTCAGACCCGCTAGAGTGGCGGTCTGACCGGATTTGACTTGTTCATCGGCCAACTCGGTGGCAATGATTGTTTGGATAGGTCATATTCGTGGGCTTCAGTGCATATGTGTTGCATGATGCATGTTTTGACTAACGTGGGTCAAGTTGTGAAGAACTTGTTCCCGAAATCGATTTCTTGGTCTATTGCTGTGCAGGTTGCTTGGAGGTCAACGATGGTCAACGGCGAGGATGATCAGGACTAAGCTTGGAGAGCTGAGGTTCAGAACGATTGAGGATGCCGGGTGAGGTCAGTGGACTCAAGCATGGCGCATAATGGACAGGGATGACCGAACGGGCAATTCGGTGCGATTGGTTGGATCAAGCGGCGCGGGGGTCGGTGCAAGTGCCATGGAAGTTTCGGTGGGAGCCGGATGGGAGAGACTTGCCGATATGATGAGAGCCGTCGATCAACATACATGTGGCGAAACATGGAAGTGCTTCACGAAGATGAGACTCGGTCTTTACAAAAAGATCGAGAAGGGGTATTTTGGTAATTTCACCTAAATACCGCTCTGGTCACTTTTGGCTAAATCGCGGCGCAAGATGACGCAAGGAGAAGTGGTTTAGGTCAAGTGAAGTTGAAGACGGCGCTTTGAAATGCGTGCGTGTGTGAAACCTGTAACAGCCCAAAATCCCTAAGTTGGATTAGCTAAGCAGCTACTATGCATTTATGAAATTTTGGACCTTTTAAAAACTTTTTGTTGCAAAGCAAATAGGTTACAACCTGGTTTTCCAAAACCTAGAAATGAAATTTCTAAAACAAAAATAAAAGTTTGTAAAAAAAAATTGAAAACTTAGTTCAGAGTAGGGTATAAAACCCTATGTTGAAAGTCCTTTGATTTTGAAGACTAGATCTCAAACCTAGTAATCCAATACGCCTTTCTCCCATTCAAAAGCCTAATTTGAAATTGAAGCAAGACTAAAAGATTTCAGTGTGGGAATGCTATTTTGGAATTCAACTTAAGAACAAGAAACCTCATAGGCTCCTAGAATGCCCGAGGTAATTTCAAAAGCATTTGTAATTTCAAACTTGAAACTATACTTTCTTTATCTCGTAAATACGAACTATCCTTTAGTTTGAAAATATTCGATACCCATAGTGGGAATATTTTATATGGATTCAAACTTATCTCGATTTGCTTGTTTGTAATTTTTCCGAAATTTTGGGAGTTGTTCTATGCCTTATCTTATTTGCGTGTTCGATTTGAATTTGATTTTAAAATGCAAGTGGGGCTTGTGAACAAAGGCTCGAAATATTTTCCTAGGCTCTGTAACAACTTATAGATTTACCATAAAGTTTCATAAATTTTAGAATTAAATTACTATTTTAAAACATCAGTCAAAGTAAGTAAATCAAAAGTCAAACCAATAAAAGCAGGACATTAAAATAATTCTAGAGAAAATGTAATACATGAAAAACCCTAGAAAGTTTACACCATAACATTCAAAGGTTCTCAGCCTGCCCTAAAATGTTCTTGAATTTTTGGAGCTAATCGTCTCCCTCCAAAAATTCACCTAAGCTCTTAGCTTTTCACAAAATTCAGGCATCACTGTTCCTCCGGTCAGTCAACCTTTCGGACCAACCAAGCCAAAATTTTTGGACCGACCGAGCTTGGTCGCCTTGGCTTAGCCCAACCGGCCCCGCTTGGCTCGCCCCTCCCCCTGCCACGGCCGTCAACGCACGAGCCCACGGAAAATGACGCCCTAGCTCGCCTCCGGTTTTGCCAAGCCCGCCCATGGTTTCACCTTCGGTTTCACCCACGCGGTTGCGTCGCCCAGCACGCGCCTCCACGCGTCACTCGCGTCGCCATCGCCATCTCGAGTCATGCTCGACTGAAGCCCATGCCGCTGTCGCATCCGGCCGACAATGCCATCGCTACCACCATCGAGTCTTCCGCCCATTCCACCTTTTTAAGGGTCGCTTGGAGCTCACCTGACCTCCTTTTACCCTGGCCTCCTCTCCAGCCCTCCCCATCTCTTCTCCAGAGCTCAAACCGAGCTCCAAAACTAAAGGCCATGGCTACGTCGCCAGAGTTTCCTCGACGTCCGGCCGCTTCGGCTATCTCCGGCTGCCCCCGACTGCATCATGGCGCGCCATCCATCACCAGGAGCTAATCCCCTCCACCAATTTTAGGATCCATCAACCGTGGAGCTACGCATCTGCCATCTTCTTCAGGTCCGGCCGAATCCGCTTCCTCCGCCACCGCTCCTTCTCCGACGAACTAGAGCTCGATTCCTTCTGCCTTAAGCATCCCCTAACTGCCCTTTTTAACCTCTCGACCACTCACTGAGCTCTCCTTTTCTCGTCGACGCCGACGAGGACTACCTCTCGTTGCCGCCGGCCTCGTCGCTAGCACGCTCCGGCCACCCACCGTCTTCTCCGACCGGCTTGGTGAGTTCCCCCCACCCCATGGATACTTGTGCTCTTCCTAATTATCCCCCAGCATCATTCGTGCACCGCCGCACCTTGTCCCCCTCACCTCCGGCCGCCGCCTTTGCCCGCCGCCATTGGTCAGCCGAGTCAAGTGATCGCCACCACTAGCTTACTTGTCCTCTCGGCAATCCATTTTGGTGGTGGTTGTTGCCTCTGCACCGCTCCCCTTGTCGGCGATGAGCCATCCCCATGCAGCCGGCCACTTTTCCCTGTAGCGCCATCTCTGAAGAACGCTCTATTAATGAAAATGGAACTCATGTGTAAAGCTAACCCAGTGCTGTTAGCAAACCTTAGGATTGTCAATTAAGCTTTAGTAAACATCTTTATGTTTAAGTGTCAAAGGAAGATTAGCTAGTAGAATTTCAGTTGTGAAAGTAGTTCTGTTGTAGGTTGTCTAAATAGTAACCTGAAGCTTCTCAGTTCTATCAGATAGGCTTTTAACTTTGTAGATGGAGTTGTTAATGTTTCATTTAGTTGTTAGATGACTATTTCACAGTAGTAAGCTAATCTGAAAGCTTATGTGAGTGACTGATTAGTGGAAAGGTTACTTGTCAAAACTGCTAGAGTCTATTAGAAGAACTGATGAGCAGAGTAAGTGATTAAGGAAAAAAAATTGAGTTGTCAGTTGAAATCACTTATAGAATCAAACATCTTTTGCTAACAAACCTGATGAATGCCATTGAATCACTCAATGAGTTATCAAAAATCTAAATTTGAACTGTAAAGGAGTTTAATTAACAACTGTGCAATGCTGACAATTTCACTTAGAAGGGTGTTTGATTAGAGAAGATGTTAGATGAATAGTTGTATTGGCAATGAGGCTATGACTTTGCTAATTCCAAAGAGTAGTAGTGCTTTTGTTCTTTTAGCCTTTGAGCACTTATACAACAAGAGTAAGAATATAATTTGTAAACAAATTTGGATATTGGAGTTAAGTAGGAAGATTAAGTGGACCACACCTCCCAATGACCATTTCCCTAATAGGATGTATGGTCGAAAGGTCTCAACTTGAAATCTACTATCGGCATTAGGTCATTGTCTATTCCGAAAATCACCAATAAGCTTACTAGTTAATGGAGCTTTCAAAATCTACTAAACTCTTGATTAAAAGCTAAAATCTTGTTAAATGTAAAGATCAGTAAGTAAACTTCTTAGTGACTAGCCACTAGCATCCAATCTATAAGAGTGAAATTTTACCTTAAGGCAGGAATTGAAGTATTAGTTAGCAAACAACATTAGACCTAATGCATTAGGCTTAACTTCAAAAATTCATAACTAATTCAAATCAACTCCAAATCCAATGATTTTGTTCCTAAATTTATCTAAAATCATTATCTACCTTCTATATTAGTTCTTAATTTTTGGAGACGTTTGTAATTTTGGTGTTTATTCGATGTTTTTGCGTTGTCAATTCTTTCCGTTAGATGACGATGATTCGGAGTGCAATTGAGAAGTTCATGAGAATGTCCAGAGTTCCAGCAAACAAAGGCAAGTAGTTTGATCATAATAATCTCATTACTTTCAAAGTCTAATACTTTGTTTACAAACTGTATGTATGCATGCTTTTGTGTCAAAGTAATTTTCCCGATTAGAAGTAGTTATTCCTATTGCATGGTTGCCCTTAAATTGTTCATCCCCTGCCACAAAACATAAGTTATTAATCTCGCCGGTGAATTAGAGCCCGGTGGTTGAATTATGCTCTTAATTGTCTTTACGGTGTCATGCTTAGAAATACTTAGCTATCGGTAGAATTGGGCGGTTATCGACTTAGTCGATAACTTTGATCACACAAAATTATTATTACCATTATGCTCAAGACTTTGTGCTTTGTTACTTTGTAAAGTCAAAAACCTAAACCGAAAATAAAATGTTTGAGACTTGGGCACAATGGTTGATGGTGTGATCTTATGGTGTGATCGAATGGTGCCCGGGTCAACAAGGACCGAGTTACTTGTGTCACTAAGCCAGCGATTATTATGTGCTAACCACACGAGGGGATATGGGACCTCTTTGATTTAGTACTTTGGCGTGTGTTAGCTCCGAGTCACAGGAGGTTGTGTGTGTGTGTGTGTGTTGAAAAGAAACTTGTGGTTATGTGTTGGGTGAGCGGAGGAATCCGTTTAGGTTCTCCACACCGAGGGCATTGTAGTTCTCCTGAGCTTTACCCTCAAGAGTAGTTGACTTTCGGCTTTACAATGACTCTGTCTCAACGTATGGGTTTCTATCCATACGGGCGACTCGTAGTTAATACACAATATTGGAAATGTCTCGTAGGACTTAGCCGTGCCGGCATACCAAAGGAAGTGTGCTTGATCTAGTGGCAAAAAGGCGGTCTGACGTGTTGGTACATTGGTACACCCCTGCAGGGTTCAAACTATTTGAATAGCCTCGTCCTAAGTTATGGACATGCTTGGTAAGGTCGTGCAAGAACTAGACTACAACATTTAATTAAAACTTGATGTGGGTGGTATGAATGGGGAATTCATGCTATTGTTGTGGTGGCTATTGGGTTAGTCACTTCCAGGATGTCTTGTAATTATTGTTACTTGTTGTCTTGCTGTTTTTGTCAAATAAAAACAGATTGTAAAACTGCTTTAAATCTATTACATTATTGCAAATGAAAACTTGCTTTATGCTGAAAATAAGTATAGAGCCTCCTCCACTTAAATAAGCTTGCATGTAGCTCTGTGTAGGCTTGTTACACTATACGTAAGTCTTGCGAGTATATTTTTGTGCTCATTTGCTTTGCTTAACTAATTGTTGCAGAGGAGGAAGCTGATCCCCAAGGGATCCACTTTTGTGAGCTGTGCGGTGGGTTTGACGACTAGGTTGGCGGCCCGGTTGGTTGCCTTGTGGGTTAAGGGCACACTAATTGGCTCTTGTTTATTGCCATCTTATGGCTTTTGCTTCCGTTGTTCATTTATCTCTTTAGCTGTTATTTGGCCGGTCGACCCCTTTTGTAATAACTCTATTATGTATGTCTTTTGATTCGCTTGTTGTGCTTCGGTTCTATGTGTTGAATGGAATTGATGCATAATTTTGTAAAGAGGTATGTGTACTGCAAGTTCTTGGGAAGTACATGTATCTCGAGGCACGGGATATTTTGTTTGCGATGCTAGGACCAAGTGGATGGTTAAGCATCACAAGCCGAATTTTCCGAGTCCTCACAAAACCCGTTTGTGTGTGGCCTTAACGGGTGCCCAATAGAGAAACTCTTCTAGAAGGATTACCCCTATTATAAATAGAGGAGGGAGGTGGCTGCACCCTCTCAACCCTTTTGTCATTTCTAAACCCTAGTTTTGGTGTTAGGGGGTTAGAGAGGAAAGTGGAGGTTTAGGGTTCTAGAGAGTTTTAGATTGATTGTGTGCTCATGGATTGAGCTCTTGTCCTCCTGGATGGAGTGGCTGTAAATCCTCAACAATCTCAAATTAATCTATGCATGATTCCTCAAAGATAGTCTCTTTGTGTTCTTGCTCTCTATTTCGTGATTTTGAGGCTTTCTTTTATCCTTTGATTTTCTGTTGGTTTCTTGCCCCTATCTAGCTTGCTGTGACCTGTGGGAATACATCTAGGATCATCTTGATCATCGATCGCCCACGAGCAAGTGTTTGGATCAAGTTTTCGTTTTTGCTCGGTTTTGGAGCATCCTTCACTCAAATGGAAAAAGGTCGGAATTTTGACATGGATCTACACGATCCTTGATTGGAATAAGTTCTTGATATCCTTAGGAAGGTGTGTCTCAAGTTTGGTCAAGTTTAGAGTCGTAGATCAAAAGATAGACCGATTTGTGTTTTGGTTTTCGGGTTGATTTTACTGTTCATTGTGCTGCCGGTCAGACCGTCAATTTGAGAGGTCTAACCGCTAGGCCAAAAAGTCGACCCGCCAATTTGAGAGGCGTGACCGCCCAACTATATTGGTTTCTAGTTTTTTGGTGATTTTAGTCTTCTCTCTTCGGGTTTGTTTGGATTCAATACTGACGTACTGACGAGCTGTCCACAGGCCGAAATGACCAGCCGGCTCGACTACTTTGGACGCGCACGCGCTGGGGAGTTACCAGCACCGGGCCCTGGACCGTGATTCTGCCGGTTTCGCACGGCGGAAAACGTTCGGGGCCCGGAACGATAGGCGGCGTCGCGCGCGCGGCTGCCGTGTCGAACGTTGCGTTGCCGTGTCGAACTTTGGCTGCTATGATTTGCACGCCTTTTCGTTTCCCGAAACCAAAATTGAACTTTGGATCGGACTAGAAAGAACTGAACCAGGGGAAATCGTAGCAAACCGAATACCCCACAGCATATACACATGTACTCAGTACACGAAAAGCTATATACGTGAATTGGTGAAGTAATGTACAGTGACAAAATTCAAGGTATGAAAGAACGTAGGTATACATGTCAGTCGATCCCAGCTAACTGGTACTACACACACGTGTATATGCTGACTAGCCTAACGAAAAGGATGCGTCTAGACCGTGCGCCGACACATCGGGCACGATGCGTGCCTGAGCAACCAGCTGCCGATGCACGGCAGGTGGAACGTGTGACCGCACTGCAGCAAGCTCCGCGCCGTCTCGACATCCTGCAATAGCAACAGCAGCAACTGTTAGTTCAGATACGCAAGAGCTGCACGTGAGGCGTACGGCAACTGTTAGTTCTGACCTGTTCTGTATCGTCTCCGGATGCAGGTGGAGATATTCAAGATGGGCAAACCGCAATGCATCCATCGACATATAACTAACTATATATTCCATGCAAAAAGTCTAGCCAAGTCTGAAGAAAGTAATGATTTAAGGTGGTCGAGATCAGCCGGTCAGTGCAGGGGGGACGCTTGTCTCTTGTATAAGAGATCACAGGTTGAATTCCTGCTTGGGTGGATTAGTCATTTAGGTTAGCAAGAAGATCGAACACCTAGCGGAATAATCTCCAGTAATGATCATGTACTGCTGGCTACAACCGTTGGCTCAGTGAAGTCGGAGCAGAAGCCATCAAGAACTGCTCACTGAGACGCTCCTTCACAAAGGCAATGTACTGAGAGTTATCTCCAGGAATGATCATATCATCCACATATAGAAAGAGGAGCGTCCGACCCTGAAGAGAGGTGTAAACAAAGAGAGCATGGTCGTGATCACTGGCGGAGAAGCCGGCAGCAGTGACAACAGAGGAGAAGCAGTCAAACCAAGCACGAGGGGCTTGTTTGAACCTATAGAGAGAACAACGAAGGCGACAAACCATACCATCAGGGACAAAATACCCAATTGGTGGTTGCATGTAGACCTCACGCAGCTCGCCATTGAGAAAGATATTCTTAACATCCAACTGAGAGATGGACCACTGTTGAACAGAGGCCACAACAAGGAGAGTGCGAACAGTGGTCATGTGAGCGACGGGGGCGAAGTCTCATCATAGTCATGACCATGCTCCTGCTGAAAACCACGCGCCACAAGATGAGCCTTGTAGCGCTCAAGAGAACCATCCGAGCAGGTCTTGATTTTGTACACCCACTTACACAAAAGGAGGAGCTTCCGACCCCGAGGAGAGGTGTGAACAAAGAAAGCAGGGTCGTGATCACTAGCGGAGAAGCCGGCAGTAATGACAACAAAGGAGAAGCAGTCAAACCAAACACGAAGGGCTTGTTTGAGCCTACAGAGAGAATGACGAAGGCGACAAACCATACCATCAGGGACAGAATACCCAATGGGTGGTTGCATGTAGACCTCACGCAGCTCGCCATTGAGAAAGACATTCTAAACATCTAACTGAGAGATGGTCCACTTTCGAACAAAGGCCACAACAAGGAGAGTGCGAACAGTGGTCATGTGAGCGACGGGGGCGAAAGTCTCATCATAGTCACGACTATGCTCCTGCTGAAAACCATGCATCACAAGATGAGCCTTGTAGCGCTCAAGGGAACCATCCGAGCAGGTTTTGATCTTGTACACCCACTTACACATGATAGGAGTAACACGTGCAGACACGAGCACAAGATCCCAAGTGCTAGTACGCTCTAAAGCAGCAATCTCCTCAAACATCGCGAGCTGCCACTCAGGGTGAGCAGTGGCCTCACGGTAGGTCGTAGGCTCGAAAAGAGCAGCGGTTGCAAAGCCGTAGTGCTTAGGCGGCCTGACAGTGTGACGATCACGAAGATCGTATCTGGGAGAAGGTAGAGCCGGGCCCAACAAAGTTGGAGAGGAGGGACTAGGAACAGGGCCTAGTAGAGACAGAGGCTCAAGAGGGGAAGTAGTAGACCGAGGACGGCGAGAGTAGTGCAAAGGAAAAGGTGGAACGTCAACAAAGGAGCGGGACGGAACATCCAATGGAGGCGAACAGGTGGAGCCAGAGGCAGAGTAGATGGAGGATGAGGCGAAACAGTGGTGAAAAGCTGAGAGTCAGAAAAAATCAGAAAGGAGATCGACTCAACAAGTTTAATCTGGCCGAGAGCGGGGAACAAGTAGTAAGATCGAGACTCATCAAAAGTGACATCCTGAAAAATCCTCATCCTGCGAGCAACAGAGTCATAGCAACGATATCCCTTATAGTCTTGAGCTAAGGAAAACACACTCAACTGACTGAGCAATCAGCTTTGTGCGCTCACGAGGTGGAAGAAGGGCGAAATAGACACAACCGAAACTATGAAGGTGACTGTACTCGGAAGCTCGGCCAAAGAGACGCTCGACAGGAGTATAACCCTAAAGAGTAGTGAAAGGCTGCAGGTTGATGAGAAAGGCAGTAGTAGAAACAGCCTCAGCCTAGAAGTGAGGTGGAACAGAAGACGCAAGCATAAGAGCGCAAGCGGTCTCAAGCAAGTGACAATACTTACGCTCAGAGACACCGTTCTGAGCATGAGCACCAGGACAAGAGTACCAGGGAAGAGTGCCCTTGACGAGGATCTAATAATCCTCATTTTATCTTTTATCTTTCATTCTTATTATATGCAAATATGACGTCATATGGTCTCTAGGTATACCCCTTAATTTTATAAGGGAGAAGCCTACTAGGTGGTCGTAAGTTCTTCTACGACCACCCCCATAGTCGTAAGTCTTGCTACGACTACCTTATGGTCGTAAGTTCTTCTACGACAACTACCCAGTCGTAAGATATTCTACGATTACCTCATAGTCGTAAGTCTTGCTACGACTATCTTATGGTCGTAAGTTCTTCTATGACCAGGTCAACTACGACCACCTTATGATCAATAAAACCTACAAGCAAGTAGGTCCAATTGATTAAGGAATCTAAACAGTCAACATGCGCTGTTATTATGCGAAATGATAACACATAATACCCCATTATCTCTGACTAGTAACTGCTAGGTGGCGGAAAGGAGTTACTAGCCCGATGATTACTACAAACGTCGCTGCATTCGCATTTGATGAGGCGCTCTTCAAATAGGGAAAACGGCCATTCCTTCACGACTATATAAAGGCAACGATCAGAGAGAAGAGGGGCGATCAAGGCGTATACACACGCTATCGAGGGCTATCAGGAAGACAAGTACTATCATCTGTAATAGTCTTAGTTTTGCTTCTGGTTGTTTAGAATACACTCAATACCATACACACACAGGAGTAGGGTTATTATTCTCTCCGAGAAGGCTCAACTCAGATAAAAATACTCGTGTCAATCTCTCTGCGTAATTCTATTCTAGGAGACCCCCCCGAATTAAACAATCTTTACGTAAGATCGGTTCTAAAACACCGACAGTTGGCACCGACCGTGGGGATCTTCCGGTAATCTCTTGTCAACATACTCTCTTTTTCCCAAATCTCATGCACTCATGGCAGAAGAATGGAACGAGGAGAACCTGGTTTGACTTGGCAGATTACAGACGTCGACATAGATGTCGAGCTTTGACACGAGCCGAGTATCGACTCATCCGATGGTATTGTCGCCTCCCGGGATCTTCCCGCAGATCCAGAGACAATGTCACCGATGGAGTTGAGGAGGATCCTTATCCCCACAACAAGACGCCCAAGGGAGGAATCTACCTCTCAAAGGACAAGGGTCAATCCGACCAGACTACACCCAAAGTGACTCACAACACGACGAGAGTTTTTCCTCCAAGTGTCCGAAGTCTCCCTAACGCGTCCGACTTGGTGAGACAAGTTCAAAGCCACAATTCCAAGACTTCACTAAAGATCTGGTGATCCTCTCTCCTGATGACGCCAGAGAGCGGATCAAGCATGCTTTTCTGCGCAAATTCGACCATCTCTCCGCAGATCACACCTCGGATGGAGACGCTTATAACCCGTAGTTCCCCACCGAGGGGATTGCTCCAAGTCGCCAGATGGTGTCTCGACTACTCCTCAAGCGGGAGGCCTCGAGCGCAAGTGAGAATCATCACGGAGGTCTTCGCCCTTCCTCGATCAAGGTCACTCTTCTAGAGACCGAGCTAGGGACACTCTCGGAAGATCACGACCGCGCCCTCGTGATAATGGCAAGGGTACCACCGATGGCGGACAGGACCAATACCTTCATGAATGCGAGGGAAATCCTCAACATACTCAAGACTCCATTGAGGCGCCTCAAGAGTCCGACATGGAAGATCCGAGGCTATTCGACAAAAGAAGATTGCGGCCCGTAAGAATTTGCTCGGGCGATCCAATATCAATCAGAAGAAGCTCAAGAACTCCAGCACATCAATGACTTGCTCGAGAATCCAACTCGAGAACTCGCCCGAGCGCCAGGATACGATCTCTTCATCGAGGAGATCGCACAAGGCTTCGATCCACGATGGCAAGACTGGAAGCACCTCGACGACATCATTCAGGAAGTCGTAGTAATACGACTTATTCAGCTACCAGTCGATCAAACATATCACCATGGAGAAATCGACACAACAGTAAGTCACATCGATCTCCTACTCGGAGAAATATCTTTCGAACGACTGATGATCAATAAACCCCTCGGAGAGGTGATCGTTCACCATTCCGGCATGAAAATCTGTAGCAGCAGATGAACTACGAGGAGTATTCCCCTCGTAGAACCGAGACCTATTACAGTCAGTCAACTCATATCGGGTATCGCCGAAAGTACGACCACCTGATGATATCAACCCTTCTTTCCTGCAAAGGAGGCGTGAAGAAGTGATCATTGGATGTCGGGCATTTTCGCCTGATCTTCGAGCTGTTCGCTAGCCACCTCACTTTCGACCAGTGAACATGGAAAAGTTCGATGGATCCCAAAATCCCATCGAATTTCTTCAAATCAGACATAACCGTCCGAAAGCAAAGCAGGAGGAGGAGAACATGTGATGGCAAATTACCTCCCAACTGTGTTTCGAAGGGTTCGCTTCGATCGTGGTTACTGAACCAACCACTCGAGTCGATCTATTCTTGGCAACACCTCTGTGACCTTCTACTGGCGAATTTGGTTCACCAAGTAATTTCGGAGACGAGAAAATCTCCTTTGATGTAGTCGATTTCGATACGGATATAACGCCATACTCGGACGAATTAACTTTGGCAAAATTCCTAATGGCTACTCATTACGGATATCAATGTATTAAGATGCCAGTCCCAAAGGAGTAATCACAATTCATTGTGATAAGAAGATGGCGATACTTATGACGATGATCCTCGAGATGGTTGGACAAATACCAACTCGAGAAGAAAGTCACCTTCGACCGCCAAGTCGGCTTCAAAGTCGCACCAAAGCCGAACGACAAGGTCAAAGAGGTTCCTCCGACGCAGGGAGCCCTCAAGATCGCTCACATCCGGGATACTTCCGACCCAAGTAGGAAGACGCCTCATCACCTTCCTCCGAGCTAACGCAGATGTCTTCGCGGGCAAGCATCCGACATGCCCGAGTCCCTGTGGAGGTGATCGAGCACAAAGCTAGCTTTACTACCGACAAAGTACCAGTAAAACAAAAATTACGGAGATTTGCCCTCGATCGACGAGATGCTATCAAGTCGAATTGATAAGCTACTTAAAGCGTGCTTTATAAGAGATGTCAACCACCCGTAATGGATGGCTAATCCTCAGAATGGTTAGAAAGTCAAATGGCAAATGACGATAAAAGCGAGACTTTATCGATCTTAATAAAGCTTGTCCAAAAGAGGATTTTCCTTTACCTCGCATCGATCAGTTGGTTGATTCTACTACAGGTTGTGAAATGTTAAGTTTTCTAGATGCATATTCTAGATACCACCAGATCAATATGTGTCTAGACGATGAAGAAAAGACCGCATTTATTACACCATTTGGTATATTTTGCTATGTCAAAATGCCATTTGGTCTAAAAAATGTCGGCGCTTCTTTTTAACGCTTGATGCAATTGACTTTTTCATCTCAACTAGGCCGAAATCTAGAGGTCTATGTTGATGATCTAGTCGTTAAAAGCATGAAGAGACTTAATCATATCACTGACCTACAAGAAACATTTGACAACCTTAGAAAACATCGCTTAAAACTCAATCCCGAGAAGTGTGTGTTCAGAATCTCTTCAGGAAAATTGCTTGGATTCCTAGTATCTATACGAGGAATCGAAGCAAATCCCGAAAAGATAAAGACCATTCTCCAAATGAGCCCTCCAACCACAAGGAAAGAAGTCCAAAAACTCACAGGGTGCATGGCGGCTTTAAGTCGTTTCATCGCACGACTAGGAGAAAAGGGACTACCTTTCTTTAAGCTTTTAAGGAAATATGAAGGTTTTGAGTGGTCGAAAGAGGCAAACACTGCCTTTGAGGATGTCAAGAGGTACCTTACGAGTGCTCCTATTCTGGTCTCTCCAAGGCCAGAAGAAACGCTCTTAATTTACCTAGTTTGCCATGCCACAGCAAGAATCGCAGATTAGTCGAGAACGTGAAAATATACAACGACCGGTTTACTATGTAAGTGAAGTTTTACACGGGCCTAAGGAGCGCACCCTCAGTCCAAAAGCTTCAGATGCCCTCCTCATGTCGCCGAGAAATCATGCGGCATTATTTTCAGCGCACAAAATAGTCAGGTTGCCCGAGTTTCCTTGGGAGCGATCCTCCGTATTAGGGAAACAATGACGATGGCAAAATGGTTAGTCGAACTTGGGGAATTCGACATCCATTTCGTGTCCCGAACTAATCGCTAAATCTCAGATCTTGGCGGACTTTGTCGCCGAATGGACAAATTTCAACTCGTTCAGATCCCCAAGACGATTCCCACAACCAAAGGGATTTATGTACTTTGACGGTCGCTTGTTTTAAGTGGCTTGGGGTTTGGGTGGTCCTAGTATCTCCTATCGAGAGATCTTAAAGTATGCCATACAATTAAACTTTCGTGCTACTAACAACGTGGCGTATCACGGTTTGCTAGTCGGCATACGAAGCATGAAAGCGCTCGATTCGCCGACTACTCGTGAGAGGAGACTCTCAACTAGTCGTGAATCAAGCTCGAAAGAGTACCGGTTCTAACCCGACAATGTCTCGTATTTATCGGAAGTCGAAGCTAGAAAAGCATTTTTAGGTTTCGAGGCACAATTCATCCTCGAAGGATAATTTCTCATGCACCACCTTGCTCAATAGCTTCTTCCGATCTGAAGTACCAAAAGGAGTCTTCTTGGAACAACTCCGTAAACACCTCCTATTGAGACAGCCTCTCTAGAATACGAGGATACCTGGATGGCTCCTATCTATGAGTATCTTCAGAAGGGTTCCATACCCGAAGATGATCTCGAGGCATATCGCTTATCCCGAAAAGCCAAAATGTATACTTTGGTTGAAGGAGTCCTTTATAAACGAGGTACTCAAGGGGTGCTCATGTGATGCATTCCATAGAGCGAAGGATTAACACTCCTTCACGACATACACGGTGGCATCTGTGGAAATCAAGCTTCCTACAGAACGCTGGTCGGTAAGGCCTTTCGACAAGGTTTTTACTGGCCAACAGCCCTTTACGATGCTAAAGAGTTGGTTAAAAGTGTGTCCAATGCCAATATCATAGCAGTAAATACACCAACCAAATCAAGCATTACAAACGATACCTCTGTTTTGGCCTTTTATGCACTGGGGTCTCGATATCCTAGGATCTGTTCCCTAAAGCTCCGTGAGGTTTGAGTTCCATTTTGTGGCTATTGATACGCTCACAAAATGGATTGAAGCCGAACTCGGATCGATAACAATGAAGCGGAAAAATGGTTCATGATGAGATGCGAATTACTCGATTTGGAGTACCGAGTCGAATAATTACAGATAATGGTAAGCATTTTTTGAGCGCAAAATTTCGTGAATTTTACGACGAGTTGGGTACCAAGTTGTGTTATGCTTCGTGGCCCATCCCCAAAGTAATGGAGCAATCGAACGCAAACGGCCAAATAATGAGAGGAATTAAGACCCAGTCTTCGACCAAATTATTAAACACTCGGGGCTTGGGTACAAGAATTACCCTCTCAGACAGGGCGCTTAAGACGACTACTAGTCAGACTCTGGTGAGACACCTTTTTTCTCGGTTTTGAGTCGAAGCCATGCTTCCTCCTAACTAAAGATACGGTCAACACGAGTCGAAACTTTCAAAGACTCCAACCAGGAACAACTTCGAGCTTAATGATATTAATCTACTCAAGAAAGGAGAAATCGAGCCTTAACTGCTCAAAGCGGTTTACCAACAAGCCTGCTTGAGATACTACGATCGAAGGTCCAACCTCGCAGCCTTTGTCAGAGGTGACTTGGTATTGAGGCTCTGCCAATCCAAGTCTAATCGGAACAAACTTTCTCCCAAGTGGGAAGGTCCTTACACAGTGGTCGAAGTTACTCGGCTAGGGTCAGTACGATTGGCAATGGAGGATGGTTAGGTTCTCTCGAATTCTTGAAACATCGACCAGTTACGCAAGTTTTATGTGTAACTAACCATTCAGACAATAAAGACTCAGGTTCTTTCTACCTCTATTGTCTTATTTTTGAGTAGTGCTTTCATAATCTTTCGACTACATTCCAAACACCCAGTTTTCTTTACACTGGTCGAAAGGACAGTAATATCACCTATTCGAAGTCTTTTCTTTCTGCATGTGGTCCTGCCCACATAGCGTCGACTAGTTACTCACTTTTGCCATCAATACAAAGAGCTCGGGTTCTTTTCTGGTCGAAATATTTTTAAAAGCCAACTTTTTTTACCTTAGATTATTTCTTCAGTTCTTTTGAAAAGTATTCTAAGCAGAGTGCATTTTCCTTAGGTTTATTCAACTGCCTTTGGTGTATTCGATTCGTCTCAACTAAGCCGGGGGAAGAAACACATCTAGTCGAAGTCTTCCTCTCTGACGTGGTCCTCCCCCACCGTATGAACTTCCTAGCATTGTTCGGCTTCCTACTTTGGTCACCAGACGACTTATCGAGTCCTCCAAAGAAGGGCGAACTAATTTTTGAATTCCTCTCGATGTTTGCTTAACTCACGCTATGTTCTCGATTTAATTAATCTAGTTGGAGATGGTAACATCACCTAGTCGAAGACTTTCCTCTCGCACGTGGTCCCGCCCACCAGAAGGAACTTCCTAGTGTCGACTCGGTTCCACTTTTTTCGACCAAAGCATGACAATCGTGACCAAAAACTACAAGTTAACCAAACCTCTCTGTTTTGAAACCCTTTTAACACTATTTACTTAGTTTGTCTAAACAAACTAAGCAAATAGTCGGGGGCTAGGATAAAGTTATTAATTTGACTTCAATTTTAGTTTTTCTTTTGTTAATTATCTTTTGAGTTACTAACTACTCGACAAGATGGTTTGCGTGAAACAAGATGGATTATATAATACATCAACAAAAGCTCGCTTTTTTCACGTGTTTTTACAAACTACTCAAGAGGAGAGCCCAACAAGATTTCCTCGAGACTTTTCTCGCTAACCGGTTGCATTTCTTCAATAAGACGATTTATACGCCTCGAGGCGATCGAAGTCGACTTCGATTGGCTGCACATTAAGGTTGGGGTCATGAGCTTTAAGTTTTGCCAATGCATAACTTATTGCACTTTCGACCGCTTCCTTGATTGACTCAGCTTGATTGGCCTTCAGAGTGGTCACCAGTTCTTGCAAAGTCCCGACTTGTTCCCTAATAGTACTTGTGTGAGCAGCTATTGTATCATCTTGAGGAGTTTTTCCCTCACTACATAGCTCACCAAGTATATTGTTCAGGAGCGTGATATTATCTTGAAGATTAATCTTCACCGACTTCATCTCTTGGTGGTTACGAGTCGAAGCCTCGCGGAGTTGTTTGTTTTCGACTATTTGCTCTGAAAAGAATAAGACTGGTTAAGCAAAAATAAACTCCTAGAGGAGAAAACAAAAATAATCACAGGTAAAAGAATTCCTTACCTGCTAGTCGAGAATCTAACTTCTCGATTTCTGCATTATGGGAAGTAGTGGTCTCAGCATGCCACTTCTCCCATAACTTGATGTCCTCTGCATTTATCTTAGCAATGCGGACAGTTTCGTCAAGGATCATACCTTTGTCCCTAACTTGTCCGTTCAAGAAAATCAGGTTCGTTTTTACACCTCAAGCAAAATTACTTCCTTGGTCAGACCTTTTTTGCCAAAGGAAATGTTAATCGGAAAGGTTTTTCTTCCGATCACCATACTACGACCACCTCGTGATCGTAGGAGTGTTCTACGACTATTTGATAGTCGTAAGCAACCTTCTTGACCAAGCATATTTATGGTCAAAGTAGTATACAAATGTCGAAGAGTTTTTCCTTCGATCATCTTTCTATGACCCTATCGTGGCCGTAAGACCATCTATAACTCCTTTACCAAGTAAGTTGCTTTCACTTGAAGCTGGGGGGCTAGATGACAAGGATCTAATAATCCTCATTTTATCTTTTATCTTTCATTCTTATTATAAGAAAATATGACGTCATATGGTCTCTGGGTATACCCCTTAATTTTATAAGGGAGAAGCCTACTAGGTGGTCGTAAGTTCTTCTACGACCACCCCTATAGTCGTAAGTCTTGCTACGACTACTTTATGGTCGTAGTTCTTCTACGACCACTACCCAACAGAAGATATTCTACGATTACCTCATAGTCGTAAGTCTTACTACGACTATCTTATGGTCGTAAGTTCTTCTACGATCGTCACCATTTACCACCTTATGATCAATAAAACCTACAGCAAGTAGGTCCAATTGATTATGAATCTAAACAATAACATGCAATCGTTATTATGCGAAATGATAACACATAATACCCCATTATCTCTAACTAGTAACTGCCAGGTGGCGGGAAGGAGTTACCAGCCCGATGATTACTACAAACGTGCGCCCGTTACTGCATTTGATGAGGCATCTCTTCAACAGGGGAAAACGACCATTCCTTCACGACTATATAAAGGCAACGATCAGAGAGAAGAGGGGCGATCGAGGCGTATACACACGCTATCGAGGGCTATCAGGAAGACAAGTACTATCATCTGTAATAGTCTTAGTTTTGCTCCTGGTTGTTTAGAATACACTCAATACCATACACACACAGGAGTAGGGTTATTATTCTCTCCGGAGAAGGCCTGAACCTGTATAAAAATACCCGTGTCAATCTTTCTGCGTAATTCTATTCTAGGAGCCCCCCCGAATCAAACAATCTTTACGTAAGATCGGTTCTAAAACACCGACAACCCTGCTCAGCGAGAAAGCAACACAAAGAAGCAGATAGATACTCACCAGCAAAGTCACCATGAAACACACAAATGGCCGAATCAAACTGAGTGCAAACCATGGTGGCGAACATCTGGTAAACAGAGAGAACCTAGCTGCGCTCGGACAAAAAGTACATCCAAGTATGATGAGAATAATCATCAATAAAGATCACATAATAGTGATGACAGTCGTGATCAGTGATCTGATCAACCGACATAAGCTATATAGTAAGCTAAGGAACATGAGAGACTGTAGGAACATGAAAAGAAGAAGTGGAAACGGTGCCTCGGCCTGCAATAAAAAGAGAGATACTATCTGCAGTCTGAACAGTGGAAGAAAAAATATGTGAAATGCACGAAAGTGAGGTGGAAAGAATGTATTGTCATATGAAAAGAAGCACCAGAGTCCAAGATCCACGAAGACAAGATACCTGACGAGAGAGGAGGCAGAGACAAGGAAGACTACTGAGAAGCAAGAGCCAAATAAGTAGAACCCGAGGAGTCTGGGGACGAGCCCACACCAAGGCGCAGAAGCAGTGAGAGGAGCTGCTGTGTGGCATCACCAGAGGAGCCCTAGCGAGAGGGGCTAGCTCCTAAGTGAGAGGAACACTCCAGTGCCCTTCGGGGGACGTCCACCCCGACGACCCTGGTCCCTCCTCCGCTTGTAGCAATCCTGATGTTAGAATATGACTCTATTTGTATTTCCTTATCTGTATATGGTAACCCCCTTTGTACTCCCTGTATATATTGCCCATTAGACCCTTTTGAATATACACACAATATTCATAACATGGTATCAGAGCTAGGGCTCTAACCCTGGTTTTTTTTTCTCGCACCTGGGTCGCCGCCGCCGCCAGTCCATGGCCTTGCCGTCACCGCTGCCCTCTTGGGTCACCACCGCTGCTGCTTGGCCGAGCCGTCGTTGCCTCCGACCTCCACCCGACGCTCGTCGCCATGGCCGAGCCGCTGTCGCTCTCTTGGGTCGCCGCCGCCACTGCAAGATTCGTTGAAGCCACCGCTGAGTGTCGCCGTCGCTCTTCTTGGACCGCCGCCGCCGTCCAAATCAGCCTTGGATCAGGCCGCTGCCGCCGTCCAGATCCCCTACCGCAACGACTGCGCTGTGTCTTCGCTCGTTTGCCACCGTCGTCGCTCGTTGGCCGCCGCCGCAAGCAGGAAGAGTTCCCCTCGTGCGTGCCCTTCAGGCGTGCTTCAATGGCCTTAACAGGCCGGCTAGGCCGGCTTTTGTTTAGGTAAGCTAGCCCGGCCCGAAACAAAAATAAAAAAAATCATGAAAAAATCATTAAAAAACGTTGATCTAACCGTCGCGCCGCCCAAATACCGTTAGACTTCGTTGTCTTATCGCCATACCAAATACCACCAATGACTTCGTTTATCACCGCAATCCCGTTCTCGAGAACAAAGCTTAATGGAACGAAATACAAGTTGTGGTCTTCACTTATGGAGATCACGCTCGATGGTCTCCGTCTCTAGGGACATGTTATTGGTGCCCGACCTTGTCCACCGTCGCCGTTTTAGCCTTCTCCTAGACATCCTACTTCTGCACCTCCTGTAGAAGATGAGGCTGCCAAGAAGGAGACAGAGGCCGCTATTGCTGCTGCTGATGAGGCCTTTCAGTATGCCATAGACGCTTTTGAGTGCTGGCGTGCTGATGAGGCCCATGTTTGTGTTCGCGCCATCTTGGTGGTCAGTGTCGACGACTCCATCCAGCCAGACATTGTTGGTCTGCGTGCCACTCGTTAGATCTGGGAGTACTTGCGCGAGCGATACCAGTAGAGCAGCAATGCTCAGTTCTTTTCGCTTTAGTGTGAGTTGGAGACGCTTTGCCAGGAGGACTCCTTCGTCGACGACTTCTTCCGAGCTCTGGCCAGTCTCTGGCGCCAGTTGGACGAGTTGGCTTCTCCGCTCTGCCAGGAGTGTCATAAAGTGCAGAAGGCGGATCGTGATCGCCTTCGCCTTTATGACTTCGTCTATCATCTTCGCCCAGAGTTTGAGCCTGTCAGGGCTCAACTACTGTGCCACTCACCACGACTGACAGTCACTGAGGCTCTTTCGAAGCTTCGTGCTGAGGAGCTTCGCCGCGGGTTAGCAGTACAATTTTGTTGCGGCTGTGCTTGCTACCCCTTCTTCTTCGACTACACAAATGGTTTCTGCTTCGACTACAGTCCCTCCTCAGGTGTCCATTTCTGCTCCTGTTTTTGCACCAACAGGGGTTCAGTGCAATTATTGCAAGAACTTCGGGCACGACTACCAGCGTTGTACAGTGCGAAAAAAACAGAATAAGGCACATGGAGTTAGACGATCCAAGGGGGGGGGGCAGGGAGGCCCTTCTTGTTAGACTCCAATAGCTATGAGAACTACGAAGATCAATATATATAAGTATAGCGGAAGACTTGTACTGAATCCCCTTCAAACTCCCAAAAGAAATGACCAAAAACACAAAAAAACACGCTGATGAACAGTACCGGTTGTATCGGATGAACAATGCCGGTCGTACCGAAAATCGGATCAACCGGATGAGTAGTGCTGGTTGTACCACAATGAATAGTAAAAATAGGTGAATGAATAGTAAACAGCTTGAAAATGAAATCAAAAATTGACGTAACTTTTGATCCGCAACTCCAAACTTTACGAAACTTGAAACACACCTTTCGAAGGATGTAAGGAACCTATTCCATGCAACGATCGTGAAGATCCTTACCAAATTTCTGACCTTTTTCCGTTCGAACGAATGTTGCTCCAAAAACCGAGTCAAAACCAAAATATGATCCAAACACTTGCTCATGGGTGATTGATAATCAAGATGATCCTAGATGTATTCCCACATACCACAGCAAGTTAGATCATAGCAAGAAAACAAAGAAAAACTCGCGAATCAAAGAAAGACTCAAAATCACGAAATAGAGAGAAAGAACACAAAAAGACACATCTTTGAGAAATCTTTTCCTTGGATTGATTTGATATGATGTTGATTTACAGCCACTCCATCTAGGAGGACAAAGACTCAACACATGAGCACAAAATCAAATCCAACTCTCTAGAACCCTAACCTCCCACTAATATCTCCAAACCCTAAGAACACAAAACTAGGGTTTCTCAAATGAAGGGTTGAGGAGGTGCTGGCCAGCACCCTTCTCTATTTGTAGTGGAGGCTTAGCTTCTAGAAGGAAAACCCTAATGGGCACCCGTTAGGCCCACACACAAACGGGTTTCACTCACGCACGTTTTTTAAAGTGTAGTCTTCATCTCCTCTTGACCTAATCCGCTTCTTCATGCGCCATCTTGCGCCGCGGGTTGGCAAAAGGTCACCAAGGAGGTATTTAGGTAAAATTACTAAAATACCCCTTCTCGATCTTTTTCCAAAGACCGAGTCTAATCTTCATGAAGCACCTCCATGCTTCACCATGTGTGGATTGATCAACGGCTCTCGTCATGTTGGCAAATCTCTCCCATCCGGCTTCCACCGAAACCACCATGGCACTTACACCGACCCCCGCGCCGCTTGATCCATCCCATCACACCGAACTGCCCGTTCGGTCATCCATATCCAATTTGCGCTATGCTTGACTCCATTGACCTCACCCGGCATCTCCGATCATTCTGGACCTCAGCTCTCCAAGCTTAGTCCCTATCATCCTCGCTGTTGACCGTCGTTGACCTCCAAGCAACATGCACAACAATAGACAAAGAAATCGATTCCGGGAACAAGTTCTTCGCAACTTGACCCACATTAGTCAAAACATGCATCATGCAACACATATGCATTGAAACCCATGAACTTGACCTAACGAAATACCATTTTACCAAGTCGGCAAACATTCAGAATACAAACGGTCATACCGCCATGTATGCACCGATACTACCGCACTGCGGTAGTACCGCTCCCAAACCTACGGTCGTACCGCTTTCCAAGGAGACCAAAAATTCAAGAAAACACGTTCTCTGGAAAAACCATACCGCCAACTAAAAGCCGGTATTACCACTCTGTGGTACTACCACTCCTTACTTGCCGGTCATACCGCACGTTACTTGCCGGTACTACCGGAAATCCTGACTTTGCCGAAAAAGCGTGTTTCGACAAACCTTCAACGCCTTTGCCAATTGTATCATCATCCTAAAATCGTGGGCATATCCCCATGATATCCACAATCTCTCCCTTGATGAATACATTGGCAATTTGCCAAAAATGCAAGTTTTGAGGTTTGAAAAGTAAAGAACTCACGTTTTCACGCAAAGGCACAACTTGGTCCAAATGCAAGAGAAAGCACAGGAAATGACCAAGTTGGCTTCAGAATAGCATAGACAAGTGAGATAAGGCAAAAGAAAGCGAGAAAGGTTTAATTTCCAGAGAAGAGTCAAAAATCTAACTTAAGGTCCATATGAAAGAACAATTGTTCAAATTGACCTTTGATCATTGTGAGGTTGCAATAATTGCAGTTGAAGTTCAGAAATAGCAATAAGACCATAAGAATGCAAATAAGATACTCCCCCTCACTATGATCCTTATTTTTCAGAAAATCTCATATTCTCCAAATAGCTCCACCTTTTTAACATTTTTGTTACATCTTCTCCCCATTTGACAATGGAGTCATCAAGGAATCACGCATTCCTCTCGTCCAGAGATGACAAATGCAGAATGAGGAAAAAGCATAAGAAAGGGCATGCTTGAAATGTAATGGAGTGGCTTCATTTTTTGTATTTTTCAATTTTTGAGTACAAGAAGCTTTGGAGATTACCCAAAAGAGCAAGCTAGCATTTCTAATATTACTCACTACCTATCAAGCCTGAAAGCGCTAACAAGATCATGTTAAGACATATATAACAAGGCTAAGCTAGAAGGCTCAAAATGCAGCAATGAATTTTAACATTTTAAGGAAAGCTTCAAATCTAGCAAGTTCATCAATAGGGATCCTAAAATGATAATGGCCATGTCAAAATATCAATGTGAGATCAAAAAGCGAACAAAGACCACTTAAGAGACAAACAGGTCCAGAATTGAATCATTTTGCTCAAATTTTCTCAAACACCCATTTTTCAACAGTTTTTCATTTGCAATGAATATTGAAGTTGACTAATGGTCTAACTTAGTGAAGAAGATCCTGGACTAGGAGCCACCCACAAACTCTTCCTAAGCTTCGACCAGAAGTTGATTAAAGGTATATCTTAGTGAAGAAGATCCGGGACTAGGAGCCATCCACAAACTCTTCCTAAGCTTCGACCAGAAATTGATTAAATGTATATCTTAGTGAAGAAGATCCTGGACTACGAGCCATCCACAAACTCTTTCTAAGCTTCTACCAGGGCAACAAATCTTGAGGTTCATGTCAATTTTGACAAACAGTCCCCATGAGATCGTCTGGATCATCAAACTATCTTCAAGTTCATGTCTATGACATGCAGTCTCGTGAGAGTAGTTTGGCACAATTTAATCACATGACAATCTTGAAATTTGATTTTTCAATTTTTCACAAGAGCAGTTTTAGATTCTCAAAAGAACAAGAAGCTCAAGTAATGATCAATTTTAGATTCAGGAACTATCAAAGCAATTTTGGCAGGGCCAATGTCAGAAAAGGAGCACTAAATGCGCAACTAGCTAAAACATCCACAAATTGTAGTTTTTAGTTCAAGTTGTCTTAAAATTCTAGCTCATTTAGCAAAGACTTAGCTACACATGTGAAAGCATGATAATTCTAGCAAGTCGAAGAACTAGACATGACATTGAGCAAGAATTGAGATACTAAAGCTCCAAAGGGTAATAAGCAAAGCTTCATCAATTTTAAAAGACAAGCAGAAAAGCTTATATTACAATGCATTTTTTTGTAATTTTTTTCATATGAATGCAATAAGATACAATGAGATGCAAGAAAAGATCAAAAAGATCAATAAGTTCAAAAGAAGATCAAGAAAAAATCAGATGAACAAGAAAAGATCAGAAAAGATCCAACTCCCCCTCAAACCAACCCATATGGATAAATTACCCCTAACTCACTTCTCAAGGTGGCAAACCTTGTTGGGTCTAAAGGCTTGGTGAGGATATCAGCTAACTGAGCCTCGGACTCCACAAAATGCTGCACGTTATCACCCTTCTCAATATGGTTTCTAAGGAAGTGATAGCGAATGTCTATGTGCTTGGTCGTAGAATGTTGCACTGGGTTTTTAGCAATGTTAATGGTAGAAGTGTTATCACAGAAAAGAGGAACACTAGCAAAATTTAATCCAAAGTCCTTAAGAGTGGACACCATCTACAAAATCGACTACAAAGAACTAGCGTGACTACATATTCACCAAGAAGGATTGTGCAATGTAAGACCGCTTCCTAGAAGACCAAGAGACAAGAGAAGTGCCTAAGAAATGACAAGTGCCGAGGTACTCTTCCTATCTAGCCGACGACCGCAAAATTAGAATCAGAAAACCCCCGAATGGACAGCGAAGAAGAGCAGGAAAACCAAATGCCATACTGGATAGTAGAGTGTAAATACCTGAAGATGCGCTTAACGGCTTGGCGATGTGAAGTCCTCGGAGACGCCTGAAACCTCGCACAGAGGTAGACCGCAAAGTGGATGTCCGGTCTTGAGGCTGTCAAGTACAGAAGGGAGCCAGCCGATCATACTGCGGTACTCGCGTTGATCCACGGCTTCTCCTGACTCATCTGGATCCAAAGCAGTCGAAGTCGCCATGGGAGTAGCGATCGGCTTGCAGTCACCCATCTTGAAGCGCTTGAGTAGATCCTTGGTGTACTTCGTCTGATCGATGAAGATCCCTTCCTTGCATTGCTTGATTTGAAGCTCCAGAAAGTAGTTGAGCTCTCCTATCATACTCATCTCAAATTCCGTGGACATGGTCTTAGAAAAACTAGAAACAAAAGCATGAAAAGAACCACCAAAGATAATATTATCCATGTAAATCTGAACAAGTAGGAAGTCATTGCCATGCCTAAGAATGAAAAGAGTCTTATCTACCTTTCGCATTTCAAAATCATTCTTAAGCAAGAAGGTCTTAAGTCTATCATACTAGGCTCTAGGGGCTTGCTTAAGACCATACATGGCTTTGGATAGCATAAAAACATGATCTGGATGCTTGGGATTCTCAAAGCCAGGGAGTTGCCTAACATACACTTCCTCCTCTATAAAACCATTCAGAACACTTCCTCGTCTATAAAACCATTCAGAAAGGCACTCTTAACATCCATTTGATGCAATCTAAATCCCTTAGATGCAACAAAAGCAAGCAGAATGCGAATGACTTCTAGTCTAGCAACAGGAGCAAAGGTCTCATCAAAGTCTAACCCCTCAACTTGGCTAAAGCCCTGAGCTACAAACCTAGCCGTGTTTCTAACCACAGAATCATCCTCATTTTGCTTATTCTTGAATACCCAACGGGTTCCTATCACATTATGACCACTAGGAGGCTCTACTAGGTTCCAGACCTTGTTTCTCTCAAAATTCTCTAACTCCTCATCATGGCATTGACCCAGCTAGAATAAGATAAAGTATGTGATATATCGTGGGGTTCAAAAGAAGCTACAAATGCAGAATGAGAGAAGAGATTCGGATCATGATACCTGGAGCGAGTGACTCGCTCATAAAGATTACCAATCATCTTATCCGGAGGGTGTTGCTTCTGAATGTGCAGTGGAGCTCCTAGGGGAGATAGCATCTCCTCAACCTCCGCAGGTACTGCTGATGATGAAGATGCAGCAGGAGCCTTAATTGGAGGTGAAGCAATCGAAAGGTGTTCTCGAGATTGGACAGAGCATCGAGAATGTGGATAAGCAGTATCAAACTCATCCGCATCTTCTTCAACAAAAATTCTCTCTGTCACCTGTATGTTACCTGAAACATTTGATTTAGCTCCAAGGCTAGTCTCATCAAAAGTGACATTGCATGTTTCCTAGACAATGTTAGTTTCAACATTAAAGACCCGAAAACCCCCTCGAATGAGTAGGATAATCTAGAAATAAACCATCACAAGTCCTTGATTCAAATTTATCTAGGTTTCCTGTCTTGAGAATAAAACACTTGGATCCAAAGACTCGAAAGTGAGAGATAGAGGGTTTTCTATCAAATCGAAGCTCATAAGAAGTCTTGCCCAAAGACGGTCTCAAGAAGACACAATTTGAAATATGGCAAGCTGTAGCAGTAGCTTCGGCTCAAAACCTCCTCGGAGTGCTATACTCATCTAGCATCGTCCTAGCCATCTCGACTAAGGTCCTGTTCTTCCTTTTCACAACGCCATTTTGTTGGGGGACGTGTGGAGAAGAGAACTGATGCTCAATACCGCGCTCAGCAAAAAAAAGCATTCTTGAACTCCATGCCATTGTCACTACGAATTGCTCTCAGGGCTCCAGGAAGCTCAGAAGCCAAACGAAGAACAAGATCATGGTAATGATCAAAAGCTTCATTCTTTGAAGTAAGAAAGAACACCCAAGAGTATCTCAAAAAATCATCAACTATGACAAGAATATACCATTTGCCACCGACTGACCGAACCCTAGCAGGACCAACAGTATCATCAACTATGACAAGAATATACCATTTGCCACCGACTGACCGAACCCTAGCAGGACCAACAGTATCCATGTGAAGCAACTGTCTTGGTTCGTCAGTCATGACCATAGTCAATGAAGGGTGTGAGGCGGCAACTTGCTTGCCATGCCTACAGGGCCCACATACAACATCCTTGACGGCTTTGAGTTTAGGAAAACCTCTCATGAGATTAAGGCCGCTAACTCGCGTCAGATGATCAAAATCAATGTGTCCCAAACATCAGTGCCAAAGCTAGATATCAGAAGAAGATGCAATTAAACATTTGAGAGATCTAGCAAGAGATTCAGAAAAATCAGCTCCAAAGATTCTACCAACTTTAGAAATCTCAAAAACAAGCTCACCAGCAAAATCAAGCACACGACAGGCATTTTTTTAAATGAGTTTCGTAGCCATCATCAAGAAGCTGCGAAACAAAAAGCAAGTTGCACCTTAGCTTGTCCACAAGGGCGACGTCCTTCAAGATGAATCTGTCATTCACCTTGATTGATCTCGTTCCTTCAATTCGCCCTTGTGTATCATCTCCAAAGGTGGTAAAGTCATCACCCGTCGACCGCGTGAAGGAAGTGAACCACCTTGAGTCTCCGGTCATGTGGCGTGAATAGCTGGAGTCGACGAGCCACGTGTTCTTCCTCCTTCCGCGGTGATCCTGAAAATCAAGGCATAAAAGATCGATGTGTCTCAATACTGGGGTTAGTTAAACATGACTTGGGAACCCAATACTGAGACACACGTCTGCAAGTAGTATGCAAAGTAGAAGTGCTATCCTTGATTTTATTTGAAGTTCTGTTATGAGCAATGGTTGCACAAACATGAGAAACATCCTGTCTTGGAACCTTATGATGATGAGCATGCGAAACAAATCCTAGTCCAGGTTTCTTCCTTTCTAAATGACCATGTCTCATAAAAGCTCTAGGTTGATTAGATGAAATTCTAGCAATATTTTTCTTAGCGTTCTTCAACCTACGCCAACAGAACTTAACCAAATGTCCACTCTTCTTGTAATAGGTGCAATGGTATTTGGTACCACTGGGAGAAGCACCTTTTGACTCAAAAGAAGGTTGGGCAAAATCTGTAGATTTGAAAATTATTTTTGCAGGTTGGGTTGTGAATTCAACTAAGCCATTTTCCAAGACCTAAATGACATTAGGCTTGGATTTGTCCTGGGCAGAGTTGTATCCTAACCTTTGCTTCTTATAAGGAGTTTTAGACGTATCCAGAATCATGTTTAACTGTTTCTTACCTTTAGAGAATTTTTCTAGTGTATCCTTAAGGTAAGCATTTTCTTTTCCAAAGTTAACACATGATTCACAAGTCTAGCATGTTTCTCCTTAAGAAAAGCAACTTCAAGCTTATAGACTGCACATGAGGCACAAGGGGTAGACTCAATTGTGTCCTTAAGCTTGGCATATATAGCTCTAACTACTTCTAAAATGTCTTTAACTTCGTGTTCACATTCTAAGCAAAAAGTGCAAAAACTAGATTCAACATTACCAGAAGCAACCAACTTACTAGACTCTAAGCATTTTTCACAGGGAGCAGATTTAACATCGATTAGCTCAGTCCTAGCATTTTCAAGTTGGTGCAAAGCAATATCATGAGCAGATTGCAGTTTAGCAAATTCAGAGTGTAGAGCATGGCAAGATGAACATTCATCAGATTCAAGAGTCCTAGCATTTACAAGTTCTAAAGTCAAATTATCTACTTGTGACTCTAAGTCCTTGTTTCTAGCCATGATAAACTCTAAGGCCTTATCCTGACTCATGAGTTGCTCAAACATGGTGTCGCATCTAGCAGAAAGAACATCATAAGATGGAGGTACCTCATCGTTGTCATCGGTGTCGACAGAGTTGACCATGAAGCACATGCCGGTGAAGTCCTTGGCCTTCCCTTTTTTGTCTTGAGGGAGCTCCTCCTCCTTGTCCTCCTCGCTCCCGGAGTCCACATTGCTCGTGGATTGCTCTCCAAAAGCGGCAAGGACCCGGTGAGCAGCCTTCATGAGCTTGGCAGCATCATACTTGGGCTTGCCCCCCTGAGGCTTCTTCTAGGCAGGCTTCTCATCCTTACGGTTGCCCTTACCTTTCAGCTTGGGACAGTTTGCCCGGATATGATATAGCTCTCCACACTCATAGCACGTCACAGGGCCACCTCTCTTTTTGTTTCTAACATTATTATAGGCCCATGTGACTTTCTTGGCTAAAAGAGCTAAATCAACCTCAGGAAGACTCTCAAACTCTTCTTCTTGAATTGCAGATAAACACACAAGAGAAAATCCAGAATGAGACTCAGAAGAACTATCAGAAGTTCTTTTTAGAGGATCAGCTACCAAAGACGTGTTATCCTTCTTAGGAAGACTACCTCTCTTGATCTCATAATTCTTGAGCTTGCTATAAAGCAGCTCCAAAGTGAGACTAGAGAGATCGACGTTCTCCTCAATGGCAGTAGCCTTGATCTCCCACTCCTTGGTATTGATTGCAGCCAAGAGGTGGGTGACATTCTCATATTGAGAGTACTCAATGTCAATAGCTCTCATCTGATTAATCACCTTGTTAAAGTAAGTAAAAACGTCATCGATGCTCTCGCTAGGACGCATCTCGAATTTGTTATACTCTCGCTTGTAGACCGTCTAGCGCACTTGCTTGATTTGGGACGATCCCTCATGGTAAGTTTCGAGGGTGTGCCAAATCTCATGTGTAGTCTCAAGGTTGCAAATCCTATCGTATTCCTATTTACAAAGTCCAGCATATAAGAGATTCTTTGCCATATGGTTGTTTGCCAAGAGGGCTGATGAAGCCGGCGAAGCAACCTCGGGCAAAACGAGCGAAGCTCGAACAACCTCCCATATAACTTGTCCTTCGCTCTGAAGGAAGACTCGCATGCGATTATTCCAATAGGCATAGTCGAGCCCATCAAAGATATGCAGCTTGGTCAAGTACTTATCCATCGCCAAGTTCAGTGACCGGTTAAGATCAAGATTGAACTAACCGGGCTCTGATACCACTTGTTGGACCGAAACGACGATTAGAGGGGGGTGAATAGGAGCACTATCTATTTTTCGCTTTGATCGGATTCAAACATGATATTGACTCCAATAGCTATGAGAACTACGAAGATCAATATATATAAGCATAGAGGAAGACTTGTACTGAATCCCCTTCAAAGCCCCAAGACAAACGACCAAAAACACAAAAAAAACGCGTTGATGAACAGTACCGGTTGTACTGGATGAACTGTGTCAGTCGTACCGACAATGGGAACAACTGGATGAACAGTGCCGATTGTACCACAATGAATAGTAAAAACATGCGAATGAATAGTAAATAGCCTGAAAACGAAATCAAAAATTGACGTAACTTTTGATCCGCAACTCCAAACTTCACGAAACTTGAAACACACCTTCCTAAGGATGTCAGGAACCTATTCCATGCAACAATCGTAAAGATCCTTGCCAAAGTTCTGACCTTTTTTCCGTTCGAACGAAGGTTGCTCCAAAAACTGAGTCAAAACCAAAATATGATCCAAACACTTGCTCGTGGGTGATTGATGATTAAGATGATCCTAGATGTATTCTCACATGTCATAGCAAGCTAGATCACAGCAAGAAACTAAAGAAAACTCGTGAATCAAAGAAAGACTCAAAATCACGAAATAGAGAGAAAGAACACAAAAGACTCATCTTTGAGAAATCTTTCCTTGGATTGATTCGATATGATGTTGGTTTACAGCCACTCCATCCAGGAAAACAAAGACTCAACTTATGAGCATGAAATCAAATCCAACTCTCTAGAACCCTAACCTCCCACTAATCTTTCCAAACCCTAAGAACACAAAACTAGGGTTTCTCAAATGAAGGGTTAAGGAGGTGCTGGCCAACACCCTCCTCTATTTATAGTGGAGGCTTAGCTTCTAGAAGGAAAACCCTAATGGGCACCCGTTAGGCCCACACACAAACGGGTTTCACTCACACACGCATTTTAAAGCGTAGTCTTCATCTCCTCTTGACCTAATCCGCTTCTTCATGCGCCATTTTGCACCGCGGGTTGGCAAAAGGTCACCAAGGCGGTATTTAGGTAAAATTACCAAAATACCCCTTCTCGATCTTTTTCCAAAGACCGAGTCCAATCTTCGTGAAGCACCTCCATGCTTCGCCATGTGTAGGTTGATCAACGGCTCTCATCATGTCGGCAAGTCTCTCTCATCTGGCTCCCACCGAAACCACCATGGCACTTGCATCGACCCCCGCACCGCTTGATCCAACCTGTCACACCGAACTGCCCATTCAGTCATCCATGTCCAATTTGCACCATGCTTGACTCCATTGACCTCACCCGGCATCCCCGATCATTCTGGATCTCAGCTCTCCAAGCTTAGTCCCAATCATCCTCGTCGTTGACCGTCGTTGACCTCCAAGCAACCTGCACAACAATATAGAAAGAAATCAATTCCGGGAACAAGTTCTTCGCAACTTGACCCACGTTAGTCAAAACATGCATCATGCAACATATATGCACTGAAACCCATGAACTTGACCTAACGAAACACCATTTTACCAAGTCGGCAAACATTCAGAACACAAACGGTCATACCGCCATGTATGACCGGTACTCATCAAGATCATGCAGTAATACTTCTCTAAACTTCTTGGGTCGCATCTTTCAAGGAGACCAAAAATCCAAGAAAACACGTTCTTTGGAAAAAACCATACCGCCAAATAAAAGCCGGTACTACTGCTCCTTACTTGCCGGTCATACTGTGTTGCGGTCATACCGCACGTTACTTGCCGGTACTACCGAGAATCCTGACTTTGCTGAAAAAGCATGTTTCATCAAACCTTCAACGCCTTTGCCAATTGTATCATCATCCTAAGATCGTGGGCATATCCCCCATGATATCCACACTTCCTCCATGGGAGGACAGACCAGCACTTCAGGACCTTCTCAGCGAGGTGATTGTGTTCAGCAGTTCTGCCAGGCTCTACTTCAGCAGCTCTCTCACAGCTCAGCAGGTTCTGCCAGTCTAGCTTGGACATCTCCTCCAAGTACTTCTTGGGTTCTAGATTCTGGTGCCTCTTTCCACATGACACCAAACTCCACCTCTCACTTCAGTAGGGCCTCATGTTTTTCCTATCTCAGTTCAGACCACCGACGGTACTCCTCTGTCTATCGGCAGTCAGGGCACTCTTTTGTCCACTGACTTTTCTGTTCCAGCTGTTTCTCATGTTTCTCAGCTTACCATGCAGCTTCTCTCCATGGGTCAGCTCACTGATCTCGGCTGTAGGGTTGGTTTTGACTCTCACACCTGTTTTGTCCAGGACCGACAGACAGGGACGGTATTTGGGACTGGCCGGCGACGTAGGGATCGTCAGGGTCTCTACATTCTTGACCGCCTCCACCTTTTGTCCACTTCAGTTGCTCCTACCACCTCTACATCCACTGCCACTGCTGCCACCACCTCTAGAGTTTTTGCGCAGTGGCATCATCGTCTAGGTCACTTGTGTGGGTCTCGTCTTTCTTCATTAGTTCGTTAGGGTGTTCTTGGACGTGTTCCTGTTGACACGTCCATGTTTTGTCAGGGTTGTAAGCTGGGCAAGCAGCTCCAACTTCCTTATCATTCTAGTGAGTCCTTGTCTTCTCATCCTTTTAATTTAGTTTATTCAGATGTATGGGGACCTACGCCTATTATCTCCAAAGGCGGGCATAAATCTTATGTGATCTTCATTGATGATTATTCCTGTTTTACATGGATCTTCCCTTTATCTAATCGTGGTTAGTTTCTTGCGATCTATCGTAGCTTTGCAACGATGGTTCGTACTCATTTTGATTCTCCCATCCGTACTTTTTCATTTGTGATTCTCACGGGCGTGGCGTACTGCTCGGGCGCTTTTAGACTGTTTCTTTTTAAGCAGGGCATTCTTTACCAGTCTTCTTGTCCTGGTTGTCTCTTTCTGACTCTTCACCAATTTCTCCACTATCACAGTCTTCCCCTGGTCTGTCTCCAGTGGTTTCTTCTCTACCTCCGCCCCCGGTGGTACCTCCTGCAGCACCGCCTCTTGTTCCTGCAGCACCATCGTCTCGTTTTTTTGGTATTCACTTCTCTAGGCGTCCTTATCCTTCACCAGTATCTAATGAAGAGATGTGATTCACATAAGCATTCAAGTTCTTCCTCAAGTACAAAGCACCATAAGACTCTAAGGTGCCACAATTGTCAAAAATTGGGACACATCGCCTCAAGGTGTCCTTATGATGGTGAAGATGAAGAAGAGCCCAAATCATCATCAAGAAAAAAGAAGGATGACAAAGGAAGATATTTTGTTGGGCTAGCCATAAAGGATGATTCATCAAACTCATCAAATGCAAATGAAGCACCATCACTATTTGACATGTCTACATGCTTCATGGCAAAAGGTAACAAAGAGGTAAATGATGATGAGCCCTCTTATGATGAGTTGATGGATATGCTTGAGGGGCTCAATGATTATTTAGGAAAGGAAAAATCTAAATTCAAAGTTTTGAAGAAAGAATATGAATTACTTCAAAATAATTATGATGTATTAAAAGATAAACATGAAACTCTCCTCCTAAATGATCTAAAAATGTCTAAGGTGGATATAGGCATTACATGTGATTTATTAGATGATATGCCATGTGTAATTGCTTACTCTTGCATGACATCTAAAAATAATATATCCACTTCTTGTGATGATTTATTAGATGAACCTTGTTGCTCAAAATTAGATGCTTCCATTTCCTCTATGTCTTGTGATACTAACCTTGTAGAGGAAAATAATGAGCTCAAGTCCCAAGTCGAGAAATTGGCAAATGACTTGGAAAGAAGCTATAAAGGGAAAGCCACTCTCGATGAAATATTGAGCAAGCAAAAATGCTTGCAAGATAAGAGTGGAATTGGCTTCACTCCCAAGAAGAAAAGGTAGAATAGCAAGACAAGGCACAATGCAAGACATACGAAGAAATATGTCAAGTGCCATGGATGCAATGAGAAGGGACACTATGCCTCGGTGTGCCCAAATCAAATGGATGTCAAGTTAAGACGTTCAAAAAAGAGGCAAATCGACAATGAGCAAGATAAGAAGACAACAAAGGGAAGCAAAATCCCAACTTGCTATAATTGCCGGGAAAAAGGACACATTGGTAAACAATGTCCCAAAGGTATCACTCTTAAGCCCATTCTTTATAATGATCATTATTTGCTTAGGAAGGATAAATATGACAATGTGTTTGCTAGGATAGTTAGCTCACCCAAGATTATTGCTAGGGCCATTTGGGTGCCCAAATCCATTGTGTCTAACATTCATGGACCCAACCACCAAAATGCGCTTAAATGCTTAATAGATACTTGGAGAGGCATTGGAGGATTGGCTCACTCACAAAGAGGTGGAATCCACCATATGCAAAATTGGAGCCAAGCATGAGGATGATCACGTCACATCATAAGCCAATGCCATCCCGGTAATAAGTATTTACATTGAAGAATCTAGCCCTTTCACCTTGTGTAGGTTACATTTCATGAATATCTTATAAAAAGGGTGTTCTTGCTCTTGTGCTAAACATTTGTTATTTCAATCTTCAGAAAGATGGAAGTGGCACATTAAGGGGGAATGCTAAATCATGATCATGTATATCACATCCCTAAGTGTGTCCAAATAGATTAAGTGCTAGTTATATTTTTCAAAATGAGCCATTTAGCCAAAAGTCAAAATTTTGAAATTACTAGTATATAGTTTGAAAAACTAGTTGCAAAATGTATACAAATGCTTTTCAAATGTTTTGCAAAGGTTTTGATTCAAGAAAAACCTATTTTAAGCAAAAATGAGTTTCTACCCAAAATTCTAGATCTTAGAATCTTGTTTTTGACCAAAACTAGATTTTTATGTAAAATCTATTCTAAAAAGAATTTGACCATTGTCCCAAAAGGAAAATCCTAGAGTTGGCTATTCTAAACATTTTTGGTATTCAAAAGACTTCCAAAATACCAACTCATCAAAAGTTATTTGATTTTGAAACTTGTCCAAAACACTAGTTTGACCTAAGTGGTAACTTTCTAGCACTTAAGTGAGTTTCGTCATATGAGCCTAAATTATTCATATGAATAGGTTCATGATGGTATTTATAACTCATATATGCAATTGGATGCTTAAAAATTTCATCGTATGCTCAATTTGGCTCTTTTTTTTGTGAAAAGTCTTGAAAATACGATTTCAATTGCGAAAACTAAAGTTTAATTCATAAAAACTATTTTAAAGTTGGATTTCTAAAAGCTATATAAGTTGGAAATGCTCCAAATATCTTTATTTGGATGTTTGTGTGAAAATTTGGAGCAATGTACAACAATTCCATCTTTTCTCCAAATTTCAAATCTGAAATCTGCTCAGTTTTCAGAGTTAGCCAGTCTGACTGCCGTTCTCTCACCGGTCTGACCGCAAATCCTCGGTCTGACCGCTTCTTAGCCGCCGGTCTGACCAGACCTAGAGATTTTGGCTGATTATCCAAATTTGTTGATTTCAATTCTTCGCAGCCACTCCCTCTGCTCCCTCAAGTCAAGTTGATCCTTGGTATCTTTGCTAGCTACCCACATATACTTTGTTGACTCCAAATACCATTTTGATCGCATTGTGATATATTTATCATTCAAGTGGTAGCACCTTTTGATCATCTTGATCTCGGCATGGAATTCATATTACTTGTTTTTACAAGTGGTATTCTTCAGGTGATATCATCTTGTCTTTACAAGTGGTATTCTCTCAATTGATATCATCTTATCCTCTTGTGATATCCTTCTTGTGCTATCAAGTGATATCTATTTCAATTCTTGCTGATCAAATATTTTCTAACCAAGCTCTCTCCGATACCTCTGATTCATAATTTTTTTTTCAAGAGGTATCTCTCCAAGTTGTACCAAGTTTCTACAAATAGAATTAATTATTCTTGGTATAAACTTTTCTCTCAAGTGGATTCTCTCTTTCTCTCTTTTCTTTGGATGCTTTCTTTGAAGATCTTTGCAAGAGAAGTTCATGCACCTTGAGAGTTCAAGTCTTGTCGACATATGGATTTACAAGTAGTATTGACAAGTTTTATCTACAAGTGATATTGTCGACTCGTGGTATCTACAAGTGATGTTCAAGGTCTATCTTACAAGTATGATCCACATAAAGACATTGGGGGAGATTGTTATTGGTGCTTAATGTCAAAAGAGAGAGATTTTGGATGCAAATTAAAGATCAAATGGAAGATAAGCTTGAAGTCATCATGAGTTTTGTATGCATGTTTCAATGAGATGACAAAGAGGGAGATATTGATTGGATGAAGAAAGCTTTTGTGTGTCAAAAGCAAAGAAAAGATTGGATGAAGAAACCTTTGTGTGTCAAAGGAGAAGAGAAGAATGTCAACAAGAAGAACCTTTGTGTAAGGGGGTGATTGTTTATTTGATAAATAAAATGAGTTCTATTGCCAAGCTCATAAGTTTTGCGAAGACTCTCCTTTGGCTTAAGATTTGTTTTGGTTTTTGGTGATTAATACCAAAAGGGGGAGAATTTGTATGAGCTACATTTGGATGATTGATTTATTTGTTATTCTCTCTTGTGTTGCCAAAAGGGAGAGATTCTCTTATGCATAGTTAGCTTTGTGTCATGCATGCATATAATCAAATAGCTTAATTGATTATCTTATGTTGATTTATATCCAAATATTGTCATTTATAAAGGATTTGTCATCAATCACCAAAAAGGGGGAGATTGAAGGATCTAGACCTGCCATTATGTGTTAATGGAGTTTTAGTGATTAATGACAAATCTAATTGTGAGACTAACATTCTTATTGATATACTTATTGTGTAGTCTTATTTGGATATAAAGGTGAAAACCATGAAGGCATGCAAGTAATTAATGACAAATCTAATTCTTGGATATAAAGCGTGGATATAAAAAGAAAAATCCAAACAGGTATGCATTCATAATGATAAATCTATTTGTGAGACTAACTCTTCTATTGTTATATCTTATGATTAGTCTCATTTGGATATAAAGAACAGAAGAGGTATGCATTCTACTTTGTATTCATATATCTTTTTGCATTCCTCGGATCCAAAATATATGTTGAACTCCACCAAAAGGTTAACTTGAATATGTGCATATGTTCTTATTACACATTTGTGTATGCACACATTTAGGGGGAGTTCATTCTATATTTTGCGGTTTCATTAGTATTGATCCATATTCCTTCTTCGACATATATTAAGGATCTTTACTTTGAAACGTATCCCTTGAATATATTTAACTTGTGTAGTTGATATATTCATGTGAGTATATAAGACTTGTGTAGTCTATATATACTTATATGTGAGTATAGCATAACTTGTGTAGTTCATGTGTATCAAGATATCCTTGAATATATATAACTTGTGTAGTTAATATATTCATGTGAATATATGAGACTTATGTAGCTCATATATCCTTTGAGTATATATAACTTGTGTAGTTATATATATATATTCATAAGAGTATATAAGACTTGTGTAGTTGATATATACTCATTGTCTATTTACATTCAATTATCTTTAATTGAAGTGGTTATCATCAATTACCAAAGAGGGAAAGATTGTGGTATCTTGTCCCACCATTATGAGTTAATGGTATGTCGTGTAATTAATGATAATCATATTGTGGAACTAATATTTTTCATGAGTTGGATGAATAGGTTAGGTTCCATGTGGATGAAGACTTGGGATGACATCATATGTTGATTGTCATCAAGTCAAGATGAGTTCCATCATGTGTTGTTGGAAGTCAAGTCAAGTGAAGGAAATCATCATGTGTCGATGATGTTCAACAAGAAGAGATGATCATGAGTTGATCATAAGGAGAAGCTCATCATGTGTTGATGAAGTCTTGAAGAAAAGGAAATCATCGTGTGTCGATGAGAGGAGATGATCATGTGTTGATCATCGAGTTAAGAGAAGCTTCATCATGTGTTAATGAAAGTAATTTTGCTCCCAACGGCTAGTTTTTGTGTGTGGGCTATAAATACCCACCTTGGCCGTGTGAGGGGTGGTTGTTGCTGCCATTTCCCATTCCATTGAGCTAAGAGCAAGCCCTCTACTCTCATTTGTGCATATGTTGTACTTATTGAGCTTTGAGAGGCAAATCCTATTGCATGTGTTGCATTAGGTAGTGGATTGTGTATCCACTTGATCTTAGACATGTTGTAAGAATAATTCATCTATCATATCTTGACGGGCCCTCCTCGGAAGACACGCCTCTGCACTTGAGAAATGCTATTGTGCTCATAAAAGACTGTAATACCCCTTGCTTGTACTCATAGTATAGCCAACCCCCCAAGGGGTACTTTGGTCATTTGTATAGGCTTAGGAGCCTATAAATACCCCATGTATCCCTCCTTTCTAAGGGATGGCTCTCTTGAGTAATAAAGAAACATGTTCAAACTGGTGAGCCCTCGGGGGCTCCCTCTCCGGAGGTAACCCCCCGTTGGCTCACCAACAGGAGTAGGGCGGTCCTCTCGGACCCCCGAACCTGTATAAATCCTCGTGTCATTTTTTACTCTCGTGGACGAGGGCCCGTTAGACGGCCGACGTCCACCCCCTCACTCGTGTTTGGTTTTTACACCTACAACATTGGCGCCGACCGTGGGGACGTAGCTAATCGATGAAAGGCTATGTCTCCTACCAAAAAATACTCTAAGTCCACGAAACCTCCTCCGGCTCCTAAAGGCAAGGTCTCGTGGATGACCCATCCGCTCTTTGAAGGAGCCCCAGCCGAGCACTCTTGTCAGAGATCAGGGCCGTCCACCTCGGGATGGCAACATCCTACATGCCCTGGGGTTCCCATGCGCGTCCTCCTCCCTTGTGCGGGTCGATGCGAGGCCCAGCCAAGGGCGAGCAGTTCAAGGCACCCTCGCAGCCAGAAAGCTAAGGATTCTGGGGCCAACCATCACCCCCGGGACGCATGACGTCCATGCGGCACGAGCGATGAAGGCTCGCTATGAGGCCTGCCCCCTAACGCGCTACTGTTAGGGGACAGTCCCGACATATAAATCTCGTATGGGCTCTCAAGACACTTTCCCTCCAAGGGATGGATTTCACCCCCGTGGTGCATAGGGTGTACGACCTCCGCGGTCTCCCCTAGCAAAAGTCCATGGTGGCCTGGGCGTCCATCGCCTTCACCATGGCGGCTCGTGTCCTACTGGCCCTAGGGCATGAGCGACCACCCTCGTGGTGCGTAGGGCGTACGACCTCCGCGGTCTCCCTAGCAAAGTCCATGGTGGCACAGGCGTCCATCGCCTTCACCATGGCGGCTCGGTCCCATCGCCCTAGGGCATGAGCGACCACCCTCGTGGTGCGTAGGGCGTACGACCTCCGCGGTCTCCCCTAACAAAAGTCCATGGTGGCTTGGGCGTCCGTCGCCTCCACCATGGCGGTTCGTGTCCTACTGGCCCTAGGGCATGAGCGACCACCCTCATGGTGCGTAGGGCGTACGACCTCTGCGGTCTCCTCTAACAAAAGTCCATGGTGGTTTGGGCGTCCGTCGCCCTCACCATGGCGGCTCGTGTCCTACTAGACTTAGGGCATGAGCGACAAATTTGGTCCAGTACCAAGTTGATGGATGTGCCGAGGACTCGTCTCCCTTAGACTCCAGGCCACGCACCGAACGACCTCCGGATCCCCGCATGCATAGCTCTATTGCTTTGCAAGGGTTAACCATTCTCATGCATTCCCGATCATAACAACAAACCCACATACGGGGTAAAAGGGTTTCATTGCCCTCATAGTTCGGTCCCCCATGACTTAGCCTTGTGGGCGCCACCGGTGTGCCCGTGACTTACTGTTAGGGGCACACGTCTAAGGTGCCCATGAGTTAGCCTCATGGGCACCTCCAAGTCCACTGGGGGGCTACCATCCCCAGTGGCCATTCAGTGCCCCACGACTTAGCCTCGTGGGCGGCACAGATGTGCCCGTGACTCACTGTCAGGGGCACACATCCAAGGTGCCATGAGTTAGCCTCATGGACACCTCCAAGTCCGCTAGGGGCTAGCACCCCTAGTGGCCATTTAGTGCTCCATGACTTAGTCTCGTGGACGCCCCTCTGATATGTCCATGATGCAGTCTTATAGCTCGAATCATCTACCGTCGACCTGGCTCGAATATTGATCAAGGACTATCATGCTCGCATAACGCTATCACCTCGGAGATCTCAGTTTCTAAAGTGATGGGACTCTACTTGTCCCACGGCAACGACTTCGATCAATGCTCATGACAAACGAATGTTATCTTACTACAAGAAATAAGTGTTGATCATTCTCTCTTTTCCGTAGAGACGCTCGTGCTATCTACCTGTCACTGCAACGTTTCTAGCTTGAACCGCGACCATTCTGAGGAGTTCTACTTCAACAACCCTCATCAAGCCACAGAGCAAGAGGAGGACAACTTCACCTACATAGGCCTCACTTCGACGCGCCGCCCGCCTCGAAGGCTATGCCTCGGCTCGGCGGCCTCGCGTCCAAAACTTCGCCTACATAGGCTCCGCTTCGACGCACCGCCGGCCTCGAAGGCTATGCCTCGGCTCGGCGGCCTCGCGTCCAAGACTTCGCCTACTTAGGCTCCGCTTCGACGCACCGCCGGCCTCGAAGGCTATGCCTCGGCTCAGCGGCCTCGTGTCCAAGACTTCGCCTACATAGGCTCCGCTTCGACGCACCGCCGGCCTCGAAGGCTATGCCTCGGCTCAGCGGCCTCACGTCCAAGACTTCGCCTACATAGGCTTTGGCCGACCTTGCCGCCGACCTCGAAGGCTATGCCTCGCTCGATGGCCTCGCGTCGAAGACTTCGCCTACATAGGCTCGCTTGACGCTTGCCGCCCTCGAAGGCTATGCCTCGGCTCAGTGGCCTCACGTCGAAGACTTCGCCTACTTAGGCTTCACTTCGACGCACCGCCGGCCTCGAAGGCTATGCCTCGGCTCAGTAGCCTCGCGTCCAAGATTTCGCGTACATAGGCTCCGCTTCGACGCACCGCCGGCCTCGAAGGCTATGCCTCGGCTCAGTGGCCTCGCGTCGAAGACTTCGCCTACATAGGCTCCGCTTCGACGCACCGCCGGCCTCGAAGACTATGCCTCGGCTCAGTAGCCTCGCGTCGAAGACTTCGCCTACTTAGGCTTCACTTCGACGCACCGCCGGCCTCGAAGGCTATGCCTCGGCTCGTGACCTCAAGGCCCAAGATTTAAACATAGGCTCCGCTTGACGCGGCCGCCCGGCCTCAAAGGCTATGCCTCGGCTCGTGACCTCGCGTCCAAGACTTCGCCTACATAGGCTCCGCTTGACGACGACCGACCTCGAAGGCTATGCCTCGGCTCGGCGACCTCACGCCCAAGACTTCGCCTACATAGGCTCGCTTCGGACGCACCGCCGGCCTCGAAGCTATGCCTCGGCTCGGCGACCTCGCGTCCAAGACTTCGCCTACTTAGGCTCGCTTTGGCGCACCCGGCCTCGAAGGCTATGCCTCGGCTCGGCCGACCTCGTGTCCAAGACTTCTCCTACATAGGCTCCGCTCGACGCACGGCCTCGAAGGCTATGCCTCGGCTCGTGACCTCGCGTCCAAGACTTCGCCTACATAGGTTCCGCTGACGCACCACGGCCTCGAAGGCTATGCCTCGGCTCGATGGCCTCGCGTCAAGACTTCGCCACTTAGGCTTCACTTCGACGCACCGCCGCCTCAAAGGCTATGCCTCGGCTCGGACCTCGCGTCCAAGATTTAAACACATAGGCTCGCTGACGCCTTGCCGCCGGCCTCGAAGGCTATGCCTCAGCTCGACGGCCTCGCATCCAAGACCTCGCCTACATAGGCTTAACTTCAACGCGCCGCCCGCCTCGAAGGCTATGCCTCGGCTCGGCTACCTCACATCCTAGGCTTCGCCTACGTAGGCCTCACTTCAACGCGCCGCCCGCCTCGAAGGCTATGCCTCGGCTCGGCTACCTCACATCCTAGGCTTCGCCTACGTAGGCCTCACTCTGACGCACCGCCGGCCTCGATGGCTATGCCTCGGCTCGGCGGCCCCACGTCCACGACTTCGTCTACACAGGCTTCGCGCTGATGCGCCGCCCGCCTAGAAGGCTGTGCTTCGGTGGGCCGGTCTTGCATCCATGACTTTGCCTGCACAGGCTTCGTTCGGATGCACCTCCTGCCCTGAGGGTTGTGCCTCGGTGGGGTGCCTCAAAGATTCAAGATTTCATCTTCGTGATGGAGCAACAAAACCACCCCACACGAAGGGCCAACGAGAAGCGCCAATTTAGTACATGCCCTCACGTGGAGCACTCACACGATATGGAGTACAAAATAAGATAAGTCTTTGGGCACCCACGCACTACCCACCAAGCCGAATTGGCTAAGTCACGGTGCCCTTGCGCATATTCCTCACCTCTCGTGCCTCAAGCACAGACCGAGTCGAATTTGGCAAAACCTCGGCGCTTACATTCTCGTCATCTTTGGAATTTGGCCAAGTCTTTGGCCAAGCATATTCACAACAGGATACAAGACCTCGGCACTCTTCTTTGCCCTCGGGCGCCCCACAGAACCCAAGGGCAAGGGGCTAGAATGTTGAGGAATCCTACCAACTCGCCAAGATGAGCTCCGGCCGGGCACCTTCGCTCACCGTGTAGCCGCCGAGGCCGCCAAGAAGACCTCGCACCTCGAGGCCTCGCGCCCTCTAGCACCTCACGTGCGCCTTCGGCGCCACAGGTGCCTTCGCGTGTGCCCTCACGCCCGAAGCCCTCGTGCACCCTCGCGTTCCCTCACGTGTACCCTCGCGCCCGAGCATTCTTATTTGCCCCTTGGGCGCCCTTACAAGCACCCAAGGGACAGGGGGCTACACTGTTGAGGAATCCGACCACCTCCAGTCGAAAATGATCTATACTTCGACAAGTCTACACAAAGGGGCGTACGTGAGCCCCTTGCCTCGGGCGCTTGGCTACCAACCCGCTAGAAGTGGTTTGAGGCCTGTTGGATACTCGCACGCCACATGCGCGTGTTACACAGACATCCTTGACTACACCCCGTGCCCCGCGCTCTCGCGGCGCCCAGTAGCCGGATGTCCGAGTGCCCTGGCAATGTGCATAGCGGTTCTCCGAAGACTAGTCGTCGACCGCGTCGCCTTTCTCCGAAGCCGAGTCCTCGAGAAAAGAGAACATAGAAAGTTGGAGTCTTCAGTTTTGGTCTTTGTATTATGCAGATTACAAGCTCAACTGAAGACAAACGATCACATACATCTGGGCCCTCATGGTGCCCCGCGCCCTGTGCGCTCGCACCCTCGTGGCGTTGTGCCCTCGCGGAGAGAGTGGCCTCGCGCCATCGGGGCCTTGGGGCCTCACGCCCTCGAGGCCTCGCGCCGTCGCAGTGCCCTCAAGACCTCGTGCCCTCGGGGCCTCAAGGTTTCGCGCCCTCGCGGTGCCCTTGGGGCCTCGAGGCCTCACGCCATCACGGTGCCCTCGAGGCCTCACGCCATCACGGTGCCCTCGAGGCCTCATTCCCTCGTTGGGCCCTCGGGGCCTCGCGTGCCTTCGTGATGCCCTCGCGCCCTCGGGGCCTCGAGGCCTCGCACCTCGGCCCTTGGGGCCTCGCACCCGCAGACCTCAGGCCTCGTGCCTCAGACCCTCGGGGCCTCGGGGCCTCGGGATTCTCGGCCTCACGCCCGTGCCCTCGGGACCTCGGCCTCGTGCTCGTGCCCTCGGGGCCTCAGGACCCTCGGCCTCAAGACCCTCGTACCCTCGGGGCCTCGGGGCCTCGATGCCTCGGGAATTCTCGGCCTCACGCCGGCCCTCGTGCCCTCGGGGCCTCGGGAGCCTCGAAGCCTCGTGCCTCAGGCCCTCGAGGCCTCGGGACCTCGGCTCAGCCTCGCACCTCGTGCACCCTCGGCGCCTTTGTGCCCTCGGGGTCTCGGGACCTCGGCCTTGCACCCTCGTGCACCCTTACGCCCTCGGGGCCTCGCACCCTCATGCCCTCGTACCCTCAGGGCCTCGGTGCCTTGGGACCCTCGAAGCCTCACGCCTTTGTGCCCTCGGGGCCTCGGAACCCTTGAAGCCTCGCACGTACCCTCGCGCCCGAGGTCCTCGCACGCCCTCGCGTGCCCTCATGCTCGAGCCTTATTGTTCATCATCAATAAGCAAACACAGATGCTTAAGGGCACATAGAAATATCTCAACAAACAGCAGTTCAAAATGTTCAAATCAAAGGAACCCAATACATAAACAAGTAGTACCACAAATCAAAATCAGCAAAACATCCGAGAATAAATCTCGCTCCAGTCCCTTTGGCCCCACCGCCCAAAGTAGCCTCTCCAAATGCCCGTATTTCTCCTCACGGCCTTGTCGAGGAGATCCTTCCCCTCGTCCGCCTCACGCTTCTCATCACCGCCGCCGCCGGGCTCGAACCGGAAGATGAACACCGCGTGCGCACGGGCCGAGGCTCGCGTGGGGGAAAGAGCCAGTTGTGAAGGTAATAGGAGACCTGGAGTCGCCACCGCCTAGGTCGACCCGGTCGCTGCCGCAGAACTTCCAGCGCAGCCGCCGGACGTGGAGCACGCGCTCGCCGTCAACAGAGACGGACATATCGACGTCCGCCCTATCCCTGCCGCGGCCGCGGGACACGAGATCCACGGAGATCTCCCACTCCTTGCCCCGACGTTCACCCAAGTCTCAGGTCAGCGACGCCTTGGCCGCGTCGCGCATGGCGACGAGTTCGCGTCGGGAGAGGAGCACGGGGCGCGGGCCGAGTGGGCGCTGGGACCAGGTCTTTTGGTAGGCCACGTCGGACAGATCCCCCGTGGCGAGGACCATCTCGCCATCGACGACGACGGCGATGAAGAACCCCGAGGAGGGCTTCGAGGACCTAGAGCCCGGGAAGCACGCACGGGTGAGGCCCCACGCCAGGTCGACGCGGCGGTCGCCGGCGCTGAACCGCCTGGATCCGCGCTACCGCTAGCGGAGCCGGGGCAAGACCGAGGCGTAGGCGGCGGCGGCGGCCGAGGCAAGGCCACGGCGGCGCTATGGCGACCCCATGGCGGCGCTGGCCGTCGGCGCGATGGCGCCAAGCCGAGCGGGTCAGGAGGCGCCAAGGCCCGAGGCGGGCCGAGGAGGCAGCGAGAGGCAGTGTCATGGCGGCCATGAGGGGATCGGCAGGCGCCATGGCCGGCGTGGCGCTGGCCGAGGCGCAGCAGCGCAGAGAGCCAATGGCGCCGACAGGGCGCCGGGTCCAGGCAAGGCCGAGCCAAGGACCTCCCCTCCTGGTGGCAGCAAGGAGATGAAGAAAGAAGGAATGAGAGAAGAAGCTTTGAGAAGAAGTGAGATTGGGGAAGAAGATGAGCCCCTGTGTTCATCCGTGAGAAGGTAAAGAAAGAAAGAGGCAGGCGAGAGAATGAAAAGGCATTTGCCTGCCTACCTGCCTTGGATTCCCATGACTCACATGAAAAAGCAAAACCACCCCGCACTGCAAAAAGAAAAAGCACCGTGCATTCAGCGCAGTGGTGGCTGGTAAAAACTAGGTTTCCAAACCATGTAGCACACAATATCTGCTTTGATTCGACACAATGACAGACTGATTTTCTACCGTTCCAAAATAAGAAGCCCACTTGGCCATCACCCTCAGCATCCAACCGACATGAGGACAAGCTGCAGAGCCAAGACGCCGCAGCGCCGGCACACGAGGGTGCTCATTTGCTAGGTGCGAGGGCGCCTGCCGCACCTCGTTCGGCCTCTCGCACCTCGCGACGCTGAACGCCTCGCCAGACGGCCCTTCAACGACTACGACGCCTCGACGTCCCTTCAACGACTACGACGCCAGACGCCCTTCAACGACTACGACGCCTCGACGGCCCTTCAACGACTACGACACCTCGCCGACGCCTCGCGGCTTCGACGCGTCTACAAATGCCTCGCGCGGCTCCAAGCGCCCTCGGCATCTCCGCTTGCCAGCGCCCTCTTCTAAAAACACGAGATGCTCATCATCGGTCGAGGAACAATGGGACCCACGCCTAGAGATAAAAGAAGATGCATTTGTCGGACAGCTTTAGGGTCACCCTGGTTTGCATAGGTTGATCTATTCAAAACCACCATGACTTTTTTTTGGAATATCAACCTCTACATAAAAGGCACAATTCAAGACTACCCCTTTCGACGTTTCCCCTAAAACGCCAAGGGGCAGGGGGGCTAGTATTGTAAGAATAATTCATCTATCATACTGACGGGGCCCGCCTCTCAGAAGACACGCATACAGACCTGAGAAATGCTATTGTGCTCATAAAAGACTGTAATACCCCTTGTTTGTACTCATAGTATAGCCAACCCCCCAAGGGGTACTTTGGTCATTTGTACAGGCTTAGGAGTCTATAAATACCCCATGTATCCCTCCTTTCTAAGGGATGGCTCTCTTGAGCAATAAAGAAACATGTTTAAACTGGTGAGCCCTCAGGGGCTCCCTCTCCGGAGGTAACCCCCCGTTGGCTCACCAACAGGAGTAGGGCGGTCCTCTCGGACCCCCGAACCTGTATAAATCCTCGTGTCATTTTTTACTCTCGTGGACGAGGGCCCGTTAGACGGCCGACGTCCACCCCCTCACTCGTGTTTGGTTTTTACACCTACAACAAGACACTTGATTAGTTCAAGTGAGAGTTATAGACTTGTTACTCTTGGTGTTTGCCGACACCTAGACGACGTGGAGGCGTCGTGCGTCGGTGATCTTCTCAAAGGAGCTTGTGAGAAGATCCGAGCGGGTTGTGAGTGGTGTGGTGCTTGCCATCTCCGGAGTGGAGGAAGGAGCAACCTTAGTGGAGCGAGGTGTTGGTTCGGTTTGGAATCAGTCCAATTGGTTTGGACTTATCTCGGAGGCGGGTGCTCAATTCGTGGAGCCGGTCCAATTGGTTTAGGCTTGCCTCAATATGGATTAGGGGAGACCGGCAAGTCTCCGAACACCATGGTAAAATATCGTTGTGTCATTGTGGTTTGATCTCTTGTGCTTCACTATTGCATTAACATTCATTGTGTATGAATGCTTGCCTTACATTGTGCAATTTATATACCTTGTATTAAATTGTTTATTCATTGTGTATGATTGCAATAGTATCATAGTATTGCTCAAGTCTATGCTTAATTGTTATATTTATCATTAGACTTGTTGTTGGTGTACTTAGTGAACCTAGTTGATTTAGGCTAAACCGAATTGATATTTAGCTTCCGCATTAGAAATCGGTTTTAGCCTTAGAGATTTTAGAAACGACTATTCACCCCCCTCTAGTCGGTCTCCTCGATCTTACACCATATGACCACTGTTCACACTCCTGTTGCAGTTGCTTCTGTTCGCCGGTGGTCTATCTCTCAGTTGGATGTTAAGAATGTTTTTCTTAATGGTGTTTTGCATGAGGAGGTCTACATGCAGCCACCACCTGGGTATTCTGTTCCTGATGGGCACGTCTGTCGTCTTCGTCATGCTCTTTATAGCCTCAAACAGGATCCTCGTGCCTAGTTTGCTCGTTTTACCTCAATGATTACTACTGTTGGTTTCAATATCAGTTCCCATGATCCTGCTCTTTTGTCTATATCTCATCTCGGGGTAGGACACTGCTTCTTCTGTATGTTGATGATATGCTCATCACTGGTGATGATTCCTCATTTATCACGTATGTGAAGAAGCATCTTAGTGAGCAGTTTTTGATGACTGATCTTGGTTCTCTTACGTACTTCCTTGGGATTGAGGTCTCTTCCATGCCTGAGGGCTACTACCTCTCCCAGCAGGTATGTCCAAGATCTTCTTGATCGATCCAGTCTCGACCGACACTCGACCACCGAGACTCCCATGGAGCTATCCCTACAGCTTCGTGCCACTGATGGTGATCTTCTTGAGGATCCTACTAGATATCGCCATCTTGTTGGGAGTTTGGTGTAGCTTGTGAGCACTCGTCATGATATTGTTTATGTTGTTCATATCTTGAGTCAGTTCATGGCTCATCCTACCCATCTTCATTACAGTCGCCTTCTTCGTGTTCTTCGCTACTTGCGTGGGACTATCTCTCGTCATTTGTTTTTCCCTAGCTCTACCTCACTACAGTTTCAGACGTACTCCGATGTGACCTAGGCTAGTGATCCTTCTGATCGTCGTTCTCTTTCTGCTTACTGTGTTTTCTTGGCTCCTCCTGCATTGCACGGAAGACTAAGAAGCGATCGCAGCTTCCGCTCGGCGTGAGAGGCTGAGTTGAGAGCTATGGCAGCAGTGATAGTAGAGGTTACTTGGTTGAGGTGGCTACTTGCAGATTTTGGAGTGTCTGTGATGGGACCTATGACTCTTTTGTCTGATAGTACAGGTGCTATCAGTATTGCTCGGGACCCAGTGAAGCATGAGCTCACCAAGCACATTAGTGCGCATGCTTCATACACTCGCCACAAAGTGCGAGGAGTACTTGCTTTACGCTTTGTGCCATCGAGTTCTGAGTTCTTGACTTCTTCACGAAGCCACATACTAGGGCACAACATTTGTATTTTCTCTCCAAACTCAGTGTGTGTGATCCACCATGAGTTTGAGGGGGGAGTTAGAATAGGACTCTATTTGTATTTCCTTATCTGTATATAGCAACCCCCTTTGTACTCCCTATATATATTGCCCATTGGACCCTCTTGAATATACGCGCAATATTCATAACACCTGATATCTGTGGCCATCACGCCGACAATGAGGTGCGATGGAGACCATAATAGAAGCAAAGAACCAACGGAGTTGGGGGAGGATCACGGTCGATCTTGAAGAAACCGCAAAGGAGCGAGTCTTTGAAGGCACAAGATAGACTACATCTGAGCCACGCCACGGTGATGAGTCTCCTCAGCATGCACACCCATGAGGGCCTACACCAAGCTCAAGCGCGGGTGGCGAGTCAGGAGCTGAGCACGCACAATCTCGAACTCAGGCCAGAGACATGTCAGGAAGTCGTAGAGATGGTGAATCTCCTGGTGAGCGCGGAGCCGCACACAGCAAGGACAGGTCTGCCAGACATCTGACCCCAGAGAGTCAAGCTGACGCCACACCTCAGACAGCTTCTGGTAGAAGTCATCCACGGTGGCATCGAGCTGCTGAAGAGAATGCGCCTGGTGCACAACTGAGATACATAGCATCACTCGCCGACTGGTAGTGAGCTCGGAGGTGTTCCCACATAAGCTGTGTCATCGGCAGCTCCGCCATATCCATGGAGATGGTCGTGGGCATGCTACCCACCAGGATGGCGGTTGCACGAGCCTTGGCCTCCTGCCAGCGCTCGTAGGTGTGCAACTCAGACTGGTAAAGCTCCAGTGTCTCCTTCAATGCAGCATTGGTAGCCTCCTAAGTCATCTGATCTGCACTAGCAACGAGAGCGGGCAGAACTGGTGGTGCAGGACGAGGCAGGCAGGGTTGCTCGTCGGTGAGATGACTCCAGAGACGCTGGCTGTTGATGTGGATCCTCAGGTGAACAGCCCACTCCCGAAAGTTCATCCCATCGAACCAAACTGGGGGGGAGCGGGACGACGAAGGAGCCTCCAGTAGAAGCCATCAGGAATGACTTGACCGGATCCAGAGTCGATGTGCTCAGGAGATACAGCTGGAACCCCTGTTTTTTTTATAAAAAAAAATACTAGACAAGCCGGAGCAGATGTGTAACGTCCCAAATTTTGGCTTTTCAAAAATCTTTTAAGTAGTTTAGGTCCCTGGAAAATTTCACCAATTTTATTTGAATTAATAAAGCTTAATTGGGAATTTCCTAAATTAAAAATATTTAATTTGACTAATCTAAACATCAATTAAATAAAAACCTGTGTTATTTGGCTTTCTTGTGTTCTAAGGAATTTTCTGGTATTTCCTGAGATTTTTCTGGATTTGTTTGCTATTTTATTTGATCTCTTTGATTTTAGGGATTTTCTTTATTCCGAAAAAACACCTCTTTCTCTCTCCTACCGCGTGCTACAGTAATGTGCGGAGTACTGTTCATCGTTTTCCCTGGGACGAACCGAACAAATAAGTTCATGTCCAGTACGTATCTGTTTACAACTAAAAATCTTCCAAAAATCATATCTTTCTCTACGGTGCATATAAAGCGAGCCATTTGTGCTCACGCGTCCATCTTGATCTCCTCTTCCAATCCTCTAAATTGGTTTCCTCCAAATCATCCTCGTTTCAGCGCAATCTGCAGAAAACCGAGCTTCAACCGAAGTTCTTCTCCGGCGAACTGCGCCTTCATCTGACGTCCGCCGGCCGAACCGCCTGTGGTGTTGGCTTCGCGTTGTCATCCTCTATGTCATGGTACCATCCGCTTCGCCCAAAGATCGCCGGAGCACCGTCGGCCATTAAAGCCCAAACGTGTTCATCGCGTTGCTCGCTTCCTCGGTGAGTTTTTCCAAAATCCAATCGCACCATTGTGTCCAGCTCGTCGTTTCCCTTCCGTTTTGCCCCTTCGCTACCGCCGCGTCGCCTCCGGCCGCCGGCCATCATGTGTGCCATAATCAGCATGTGCACTGTGCGTAGTTTAATCCTGGCACCTCTGTAGCTTTCGGTTTTCTCCTTCGTGGCTGCTTGTGTCCGATTGATCCTTTGCCTCCTTCTCCTAATTCTTTCTCTCTTTGTTTTCCATCGCAGTACCAAAAGAATTAACGCCGCCCATGCCATGGGCCAAGGACCGCCAAGCACGCCTGTCCCCGCCTGTTGCTTCGGTTAGCTCTCAAATTGCAGGGCTTCTGTGATTTCTTTTCTATTCCTCCTTCTTTGTTAATCCTCTCTCTTGCTCTAATTCTTGGCTTCCATCTCCATGCCAATGCATCAGCACCATCACCAAATAGGATGCACCCTCTGTCCTCCCTGTTAATTTTCCTTCTCTAGTCTGTTTCTCCGCTGCTACGTTGGCCTTCTTTCTTCTGCTGTATCATGCTTGCCCCAATTGATCATAACCACTACCTTGCAACCTGGCTGCCGAATTGGTCACTGATTTCCTTCTTTCTCTGTTGTGCAACCCCAAGTGAAATATTTCCTTCTCGGTTCTTTCTTTTCTCTGCCACCTTGCGCCAGAGATAGGAGCGCCGTGCGCCATGGATCAGCCGACTCCTCGGTTTGCTGTTCTCTGTTGAAGTGTATTCCATGTCCTCTGTTACCTCACGTAGCTATCTCCTCCTATCTGATGCGTTGTGTGGACCATACTTGTCATACAACACATCTAAACTACAGAACGAATCCTTTTTCTGTAGCAGCTTGGCATCCGTACCATCCAAGCAATATATCTGTCTCTGTGTCTTCCATGTGAGCCCCTATGTCAGGCAATAAGATAAATCCCTTTTCTCTTTTACATGTTGACCCCAAATATCATCCACTCAATTAGAAACCCTAATTATTTCTCTCTCTTACATGCGGGTCCTGCATGTCAGTCAACCTTTGGTCAAATCCTAGCCATGAGCTTGGTCCACCATGGACTAGCATATCTCTGTGGACCTGGTCCATAGACCAGTGGCTCACATGTCAACCCATAATCCTATTTTCGGAAATTCATCTAATTTCTGAAATCCGTTTATCCAGTTAGCCCCACATGTCATTCACTACCTTTGTTCTCTTTCACTTACCAGTGGACCCCACTTGTAAGTCTCTAATTCCTTTTATTCTATTTAATCTGAAGGAATATTCTTTTATCTCAATTTAATCATTTCATGTGATTCTTCCGAGAGTCATATCTTTTGCATCTGAACTCCGTTTGAGTCCTTTCAAATTCCTAAATTCATCTCAATTCAATATCTATTTATCTGAGATTATTATTTTATTTTTGGAGTTTGTTTGTTTTCTGTTATTTATTTGTTTTGGTTTATTTGCTTATTTGCGAGTAGACGTGGATACTTCGAGAAGTGCTGATCAAGAAGGAGCTGAAAATCAAGGAAGTAAAGATTAAAGATAAATAAAGATTACCATTGCTATAGCAAGGCAAGTTATACCTTTGATCATATTGAACCCAGTTTTGAAAAGTTATATTGATTTAAATTATTGCATTTACTTTAATTATTTATTTCAATGCTTTTGGGATTAGTTAATGTCCAATTTTGTTATGACCTCCTTGTCTAATTGTATGCCATAATCTTTTGTCACCCTAGGTTGGTTTATTTAGTTGGTGCTATTGTATTACCAATGTGGGTTGGTTAGATGCGATTAGATTGCTTAGCCATGCTACGAGTCATCATCTCATGTAAGTTGCAAATATAAACTTGACTAAGTGACTATAGAACTATGTGATAAAAACTATGTGTACTATGTGCTATTACTCGGTGATGGCATATGTTGCACTTAACCAACAGAGTGGGAAAAGGTTTTGGACGGGGGCAAGTGGTCTGGTAAACTTTATGATGGATCTATGTTGGCGGGAATGATAGGTTAGAATTTGGAAGTCTTGCCTCGGTCAATTAAGGACTTAACCTTGTGCGCCATTGAACTGGGCCTCTCGTACAACCACATGCCTGATGGGACGGGCCTAACTTAGTAAGTTATGGAGTCTTGACATTGATTACTCAAGTTGTAGGTTAGCTGTGTCGAATTGGGTGGAGGTGTGTACTACCAAGTAGTCGCATCACGGGGCGGTTCGCCGTTTCTCTGTCCAACGGTGTGCGTCTATGGCGGCTAAGTATACCGGGAGTGTCAATGTCGATATGAAGTTTTTGAAAGGTTTTGTTATGATTGCTCAATCGCATACTTCTGTATGGCGAGTCATGGCAGACATGATGAGTTAATCGTATCTTGTAGGTAAAGTGTACAACCTCTGCAGAGTGTTAAACAATCTATTCGAATAGCCGCGTCCGCGGTCATGGACATGCTCGGGGATTTCACACGAGGGGTAGATTTTCATAAAAATTTGGGATGGGACAGCTGTGTGAGGTAACTTATGCAGCTGTGTGAATAACCTGTTTAGGCTATGTGTCTTTGTGAAAACAACTGATAAAATTACTATTGTCCCCTGCGTTGTTGCTTTTGGTGGCTCTCAATGGTGACCGTGGTTTTCTTGTGAATGAATAGATCAAGATAAGATTGCGGACATTGACAGCGAGCACCTTGGCATCCCTAACTCCGAGTACCAGGCCATCGTCCGCCTCTTCGGCTCGGACTCGTTTTCGCGCACTGTTCGGTAAAACAGTCATAACTTTTGCATACAAACTCGGATTGCGGCATTCTTTAGCTCGTTGGAAAGCTAACGAAACTCTCAATCCAAAATTCCATAAGTCCAAGTTAGATTCCAGGTCAAATTCTCTTCGCGAGGCCCCGAAAAAGTGAAAACCCCAAAAAAGGTCGTTTAGGGCCTCAAAACGGCCTCCGTTTCAAAGACCTGCTACGCCGTTCATTCGCCGTCCAGTTTGAGTTTTCTTTCATTCCAGATTGTGTAATAAACCATATGCAGATATTCGGGTCTAACTATCCAGCAATTGATTGGTTTGACTCAAAATTCAAATTTTTTTGCAATAGAAAAAACTATCACAGACGGTTCTAAACAATAATCGTCTGTGAAAAAACTATCACGCAGCGGTTACGAAAAGAACCGCTCAGGATATCGATATCACTGCAGCGGTTCTTGTTCAGAACCGTCTGTGATAGTTTTTTTCACAGATGATTATTGTTTAGAACCGTCTATGATAGCTTTTTCACAGACGGTTCAAAAACTGTCTGTGATGACATCACGTCATTACTGACCCATAAAGTCAAACGGTTCAGAAAACCGTCTGTGATGACGATTTTGAACCGTTTGTAATTACCCTTTCTGTAGTAGTGCTATAGAAGGAACCAATGCATAAAAGTATTGCTACAACGTTGTATATGTGTTGCAAGGTATCAACGCTTCTTCCTATATGTTACCAACGCTTAAATATGTGTTGTGATAGACCCTTGCAATGGCAGTAATAGCAACACATAGACAATACGTTGGTATAGACTATTAAAACGCTTATGTGGACTTTTAGCAATGTATATATGTGTTGGTAAAGGAGTGTTCCTGTTATAGTGACACTTGATTGTCGTATGGAAGCTTTTAGACAATTTCACCTTTAGCCCTGTAGCTGCAATAATTGATTGATTAAGCGTGCTGAGACAGAGACAAGGATGTTGTTTGTTTCGTGTCACAGATCGCATGATTAACTAGCGTCCCATGTAGCACTAAGGTAGGCCCAAGCTAGGGTTGATAGTTTTTATGATCGATCAATCGACGTGGCCACGGGTATTTCAGACATTTTGTTCTTCTTTCATAACTGAAGTAGTAAGCTCGTCTAATAAAAAGCCAAACTGTCAAATGGTCTCAAAGGAAACGTATCCTCCCGACAATCTCGTGAGAAAATCTAAAACGCCTATAACGGCATCAATCGAGGCGTCTAACTTAATTGCTGACTAATCCTTCCTGCTCCGTTTCGAATAAAAAACGGAAAGCCCTTCGGACTAATTAATTAGGACTAGCAGAGTAAGACTAATTAACTATGACTACGGTAATAACGACAAATGCATCGGACAAAAAATTACCTGCCCTTCGGAGGAACCACTCAAAACTGCCACAGTCCTAACAACTACTCCGAACTATAATCTCCAAAAAAAATTATTTATATTCTCTATGTCCTCAACAACGAGTGCGAGGACGAAAACGAAAACACGATTGGTATGAGTGATGAACGAGTGCGAGAGTCTGGCATTTATAGCCGCGCGGAGGAAGGAGAAGCTACGTTGGTCGCGGGAATCCTGAAGGCGCTGTCGGGCCGGAGCACTCTGGGCAAGGGGGACAGTAGCAACCGGGCGACACTTGTGCGGAGGAGGTTTGTCCGTGTGGTGGCCCAGCGGATGCGACCTCGTCCGACCGGTGGCCGTGTAGACGAGGCGGGTACGGCCGATGGACGTATGGACGAGACACGTCCGACCGATGGCCATGCAGACGAGGGCAGGTGTCGCGCACATGGCATGTCCGGCCTGTGGACGTGCGGCCGAGATGTTATTTTTGGCATTGCATCGCGAGAGATGCTAATTGCGTGAAAAACCGTCTGCAACAGTGACAATTACAGGAAAAACTCCACAGCCAGCAGCCCACTTGGAGCAAGCATGGATATTCGGTGGGTAGCATCAGTGTAAAGAATATTCTCTTCTATTGTAAATGATAGTGTAAGGAATACTTTGAAGCATTAAGTACCAGTATACTTCAATCATTCATCAGCGTCGCGAGCCGTAGGCAATAGCTACAGTATTTCAGAAATACTATTTATTTATTGGACAAAGAACGTTATACACTGTTACATATATATAAGTATAACAATAATGACGTCCTTGTATCATCATGCTTTCATGCTCGCAGACACTTTACTTTATTATCTTATTTTATGTCGAGATTCGTACATGTGTATTTTAATAATAGAGAATACAATAAAAAGATAAAATAGTTCAAATCTCGGTATAAATTAGAGGACGGATAATATAGGATGATGTCCCCCGTCTCCACGTCCGGCTCCGTGCAGCAGTTAACCACAGGTACGTCGACCAAGGTGCTGGTTCTCCACGTCCGACGAGAACTGGGCAAACGCCGCGCGAGACGAGCCGCCGTCAGCCCAAGCCATGGCCGCACCTTCGCTGTGCGCGGCAACTCGCTCCCGGAGCTCTCTCCCTTGCTCGGTCTCCATGACCAGCATTACCTTGGCCTCCACCTCCTCGGCCCCCACGAGCCCATCGCCGCCATGGGGGCACATCTTCGTGTCCACAGCGACGGCGGCCCTCATCTCCTCCACCAAGAGCATCTTGTTCATCTTCTGCTCCGCGTACAGCGGCCAGCACAGCATCGGCACGCCGGCCGTGATCGCCTCCAGAACCGAGTTCCACCCGCAGTGCGTCACGAACGCGCCGGTCGCGCGGTGGCACAGCACGTCCACCTGCGGCGCCCACGACTTGACCACGAGCCCCCGGTCCTTGGTTCTCTCCAAGAAACCATCCGGTAGGAGCGCCTCGAGGTCCGGCTCAGCGCGAGGGACGAAGAACTTCTTGGCGTCGTTGTTGCGGAGGGCTCGCACCACCCACAGGAACCGGTGGCCGGACTTCTCCAAGCCGGCGGCCATCTCCTTGAGCTGCTCCTCTTGGTGCACGCCGCCCTCGCTTCCGAAGCAGAGGAACACGACGCTGCGGTCGGGTTGCCCGTCGAGCCACGCGAGGCAACCGTGCCTCTCGGCTCCCTCGTTCGTCTCGCCGTTCTTCTTGACCAACGGCCCGACGCAGTACACCGGACCAGAGGCAATACGCCGCCGGGGAGACAGCGTGGATCCCGGTCCCCGAAGAACTTGAACCGCCCGTCTCTCCAAAGACTCAAACGTGTTCACCAGGATGCCGTTGGACTCTCGGATTCTTTTCCACACGTTCATCAGAGCCTTGTAGATCTTGCTCTCCGGGTGCTCGAGCAGTTCTAGTGGGAGATGAGAAGCCGGCATCGGTGGAACGCCGAAGAACTCGAGAGGCGCGTCCCCGAGCTCTTTGAAGCTTGCCTGACTATTTGCATGGTACGAAGGAAGCTGGAGGTGGATGGCGAGAGCACCGGCGCCCGAGGAGAAGAAAGTGTAGGCCGGTATGGCGAGCTCCTTGGCCACGTCAAGGGCGTCGACGGACAACATGTCGATGACAAGGGCGTGCACGGGCTGCAGAGGGGCGGAGCAGAGCAAGTCACGGAGTTGATTGTTTAGTTGGCGTATGAGGCCCAAGTACCTGACGACGAAGTGCTCTCCGGAGGCGAGGGAAGAAGAGGGCGGCGCTGGGAGCATGTGGAAGGAAACGGAAGGGTGCGAAGCCACGACGCGATTGGCAGCTGCGGCCATCGTGGGCGTGGACATCGGATCGTCGATAAGCGCCACCGTGACGGCGAAGCCGTGCTTGCGGAGGACGTCGGCGAGCTCCATCATGGGGATCAGGTGGCCAATGAAGAGGCCGGGGTACAGAACGACGTTCTTCTCCATCGATTTCTGGTAGTCGTACGGGAAGGGAAAGTGTTGAGCGTGCTGATGCGGCTGTGCCGTCGTGGTGTTGGAGCCTTGGATGTGAGAGTTCGAGGGCGAGGCCTGAATGCCTGACGTCGAAGGTGTGTTTGGTAGGTGGGATGAGATTGAATGGATGGGATGGTACAGGTAGGATAGGATTGTCCTATATGAAATAATACAGTCAGTCTGTTTGTTTGGTTGGTTGTATAAGATGATATAAAGTTTTGTTTGGTTAGTTGTATAGGATGATACAGGGTTTTGTTTGATTGGTTGTATAGGATGATTCTGGATGGTTCAAGATGTTGTTTGGTTTGGTGGATGAAGTTGGATATAATAACCCTCTCACTAGAGGTGGTGAGTTCACCTCCTACAATTGTGAGAATTAAGTTTAAAAATTGATTTGAATTTAAATTCAAGTTTGAAAATAGTTTTGCAAACAATTAACTGTTATATTTTTTGCCAATCCGAATTTGAGGCAAGGAAATTATTTTAACTTTCGAAATTTAACAACATTTAACGATATTTAACGACATTTAACGATAATTGACAAAATTTAACGATATTTAACGACATTTAACGATAATTAACAACATTTAATGATATTTGACGATAATTGACAACATTTAACGATATTTAACAACATTTAACGACATTTAACAACATTTGGCGATGACTAACAATATTTAACGACATTTAACAACATTTAACGACAATTGACGACGACTAACGCAATTGACGACTATTAACGATGACTAATGCAATTGAGGCATTGACAATAAGAGGAACATGCATTAATGGATATAATTACAATAAGAGTAACCGGACAAATTTCTATAGATGTTGAGACATCCAGAGTTACTTCATAGTCATTGTAAACTACTTCTGAGCAAGTTTCACTGATCCTGTAGATATCAAGTACATTTTACCAACCTCAATTAGGTCATAAAACTGATCAAGCACCGAATTGAATCCATGAATCCTATAGCTAACAGTGCTACAAATGTTTAGTAATCTGAAGTTTGCAATTTGTTACAGAAACAAAGTGAAAACAAGGAGGGAAGGAGGGAAATGTGTTGATGTTTCAAGTGCAGCAGAGCAAAGGTAAGTTTGAACAAAGTGCAAAGAAAACCATACTAAAGGTTATAGAGTAACAGAAACAAAATTCAGCAATTAGTCAGAACCCAATGTCACCCATAATCAACCATGATACGATAATAGCCATGAATTGAATAGGATAAGAAGCTCAAGTAACAAGCATTATGATATCAATATCACTACTACAGAACCGACATCACGCACGGTTCGAATCGTTATCACGCATTTTCTTCCAACCGCCTATGTTTGTTGGTCTGCGTGATAACAGATATTATCACGAGCGGTACAAAACCGCTCAGGATACGAATATCACTGACGGTTTTATTAAAAACCGCTCGTGAAGTCAAGTATCACGAGACGGTTTCAATCGACAACCGCTCGTGATCTCGAGAATATCACGATGGTTCTAAATAAAAATCGCTCAGGATTCGAGAATATCACGAGCGGTTCTAAATAAAACCGCTCGTGATAGAGAATATCACGCATTTGTTCTAAATAAAACCGCTCAGTGATTTGTGACTATCACGCACGGCTTTTGTATAGAACCGCTCGTGATATTTTCCTATCACGCATTTGTTTGCAATCAACCGCTCAGGATATTTGCCTTCCTGATTTGGTTTTAACAAAAACCGCCTGTGATAGCTCATACCGCCCACAATTTGTTGTTTTCTGCTAGCCTCAGAATTGCTAGCCATGCCCTCTGAAAACAAGCATTCACAGTAAATGATTCAAGCAATCACAAAACAAAGATTTCACAATAACAGATTCAAGTAGCCATGACAACTCAAAGTGATCATTACTCAAAATAAATTACAAAAGATCGCATTTGTTCAAGTATTGTCGCTATAGTTACAACTAGATTACAATTGTTTGCGCGTTGAGAGGTTTTAGTGGGGTGATGCTCGGGTTGGCGACGGAGTGAAACTCTCCGTTGTCGCAATGATTTCGAGTTGATAAAGGCGCAGAGCTTCCTCGAATGTCCTTGATCTCTTCCGCAACGAGTGAATCACATTGTAAATCCAAGACCTGCCGCTACCAATTAAGAGTAAAGTGGTAAGCTACATATATTTAAATTTATAATTAGGAAATAATTATTTCGAGATTGACAAACCTCGTGATCCTTCTTCTTAGTCAGAAGGATTAGTCGCATATGATAGCAGAGCGAGATTGCACATAACTCATCATCTTTTTCTGTCAAGCAACCGCAAAAATAGAATTACATATATAGGTATAGTCGGTTCGAGACGCTGCTATTATGAAGTATGATATAGTATTATTGTGTTGTAGCACGATCGAAAATCCATCCTGTGTTAGTTAGGCGCTTTTCCATCGTATATTCCTTTGTTGGCAACATAATTGATGAACGACCTACATGATTCAAAAAGTTATCCTCGCCATTTCAAACTAATGAAGACTACAATAGAGTTATGTAAGGAGGAAATGAGCATACCTCTCGAGTATTCCTCTTAGAGTGTCAAGTCGTGCTTGTTGCGGTTTAGGGAATCAAGGTATATCACATGGTTCCTCTTGGGTATAATAACTAAAAGGATCCAATGGTACCTACTCATGTATGTCGCTATAGTCATTAAACCTAAGTTCGTGGTCACAGATAATGTACAAATGAAATTTGTATAGCAAGTAGTGACACTTACCCCGGTTGTAGGGCACCACTATGTACTTCATGTTCCTCTCAGAGAAGCAATGACCTCGTTATGTATTTCTCGATTAAGGATCTAGTCTTGTAGGATGGTTTGCAACGATACCACGTGTGGGTCGAGGAAACCCACCTGTTCTTTCCATTCCCTGACATTTTGCAAAGATGTATCTATACATAAGCAATGAGTTGTGATATTTATCGGTATTAGATGAATGTAGAACTTGATTGTACGCGCTTACGAAGTCCAACATCGTAGAAGCGAGATGTCGAGGCCAACGAGGTTGAATAGTTCAAATAAATCATTGAAGCCCACGACGAAGTACCTCGTCCGCTGAAGAAATGTTTGTCCTCGATTCGGCGGTGATTCCAAAGATCGGACCCCTTCTTTTGGGTCTTGTCCAAGTACTGGCATGCAAAGTCGACAAGCATGTCCAAATAGTGCATTATCATCACACGAACACAACGGTTTTCCGATGATGTATTTCCGGGTATCGCGGACTTCCCGGACTTCTCGGACTTCCTAGACTTGGGAGGCGCCTTAATGTTCGTTGATTTCGATTTGGCCTTAGCGATTGGCATCGTTTTTTGTGAGACGACTCGGGAACCGATACGCCGGCACGCTTTTGTTTGTTCCTTCGGCGTCTTCTCCACGGGAATCGAAGAGGTGGCCTTTTGAGGCGAAACATGAGGTGGAGTCATCGAGGGTCCCGTTGGAGAGGAATGGTCGTGTCCAGATCGCGGCATTGCCGGGTTCCAGTATGTTCTTCTTGGGCCATCGGATAAAAGAGAGGACGGCATCCCCTAGTGTTGTGATCTCTTCGTTCGGGCAAATGTCCAAATGATGGCTCGGAAATTGACATGTACCATATCCACGGACCTTGGCGTAACTGTGCCACCGGTGACCGGTCAGACCGCCTTCCTCGTATGGATACACCATCCTCGCGCAACCTCAATACAAAGGGACCCATCCATCCTCACTTGAGCTTACAGGCGCTCGGCTCCTACAAAACGACACGCAATTAGCTAAGGCGTCGTTAGGGTCTATCTTTGGTGCATTCCATAGATGTACGCTACCTTGATGTCGCTTCATCGGAATCGGACGTCGTCATGTTCACAATTATCTTGCGGACGCGACGCCACTCCGACATCGAGGAGGACCGTCTTCCAAATTAGCGGGCGGCTTATGCATCACCGCTCATGAGTATATCCATTTGACTCGCAATGCTGCCATCTCTACTTGAAATTGGTTAGTAATCATCTGCACTAACCGGTTGTCGTGCTCGCCTTGGATCTCTTCCTAGTCCTATACGTAGTAGTCGTCCGCGAATCCATGAATCCAAGGCACGTTAACCCCAAGGCCTCGCGTGCGACCGGGTGCTCCTTGTTTCCCAAGGTCGTAGATAGTATATCCTTCTCCCCGCCGCACGGAAGGAGCCTTGGGAAGCTTGGGCGATCAAGTCACGCCGCAAGAGGTCATCACGCTATTATAGACACTATGAAGTTATGGACTTATTAACAACTTAGTAGTTCGATATACTTACCACACGCTGGGACACTTCCCGGTCTCGCGGGTTTGTGAAGGAGATGTCGCCAAGACGAGACTTGTGCCCTCGCTTAACCACGGCTTAGGGAACGCTGGTCTGTGACATCGAAAACGGGTTCTCCTTCTCCGCCGCCCATTCCTCGTATTTACCGTGCACTCTAACGGTGCCGAAGTCTGGCGGTGAGTGTTTCATGTCCGAGAGCTTTGTGCGCCGCACTTTGCTCCTTAAATTCGCCGATGTTTTCATAGCCACAAAGGTGTCCCATGCTTCCCGTCAAGAATCTATATTTGCTTGAAAGGCGTCGACCGTGTGCACGCATTTCGTGACAAGAATGCTCTTGAAGGTCCTCCACGATTTACCCATCGTGAGCATCGCCGTCCATCGCACGCGTGCCACATGTGCTTCGAATAGTGAACTTCTCAAAGTTCTCGCCCACAAATAGCGCCTTCGCTTCTTCGTCAGTCCTTCCACCTTGGTGTGGTGATGAGGACCCGCTCCTTCCAAGTATCCCGCAGATGGTCCGAATCTCGCACGATCTCTTGGGACTCAAAGGGACCCCAAAGTCACCGACCTCCGTGATGACCACCGCCCAGAGGCATTTTCGATTGTCCTCTGCCATCTCGCCTGTCATTATCGCCGACGGTGACGGCGGCCTCGCTCGGCGCCTCTTCCATCTCTGGGGGTCGGTGTTGGCGGCCTCGCTTGGCGCCTCTTCCATCTGCGAGGTTTGTTGGCGGCCTCGTGGCGCCTCTTCCATCTCATGGGCGTCGGTGACGGCGGCGAGAAGACTGCCTCCGCCATCTCGCTTACTTGCTCTCGTGAAGAAGTACAGAGGTTGACTATAGAGATCAAGATGGCAAATGAAGAGTTGAATGAGCTCATACAGACTACTAACATTCCTAACACTCCTTAATCCACGAGCTTCTATTCTAACACTCCTAACACTCCTTAATCCACCAACTTCTCTTGTGATCTTTGTATAGATAGAAACTAGTGATACAAATCTTTTGCCTGAGCCTACTTTCTAAGGAAATGCGATTGATGATATTATGTGCTCTCGAAGGAGAGTAGCTAAAGAACAAGTCTTTGCCATCTCAATCCTATTGTATATACTCTTCATGAAATGAATATGATAATATAAATTCAAACTATGAGCTCTAAACAATACTTTGCTTAATCACAAATGATCTCAATCATAATCTAAAACAGATTAAACTTCCAACAAACATAGGTTGACTACAGAGATCAAGATGGCAAATGAAAAGTTGAATGAGCTCATACATACTACTAGAAGAATCACAAACTAGTCAATACAATCGATCAATTTGCAATAGAACTATGAGTCAACCGAAGTAACCAATTAACAAGACAACATATTGATAGTAGCAAGTAATACAATAGAGCTCAAGTATGAACTAACTATCACATTCAATCTCAAGATAAGACGGAGTTCATCACGAGCATGTGAACAAAGCCCACCGATTAATTTGCAACTAGCATCGCAATATATATATATATATATATATATATATATATATATATATATATATATATATATATATATATATATATATATATAAGATCAACCGAACTACCACAGAGGAGCAATACTCACAGAGAGGATGCCGCACAAGAACTGGGGCAGGCTACAGGGAGGAGGCCGTCGCGGGAGGAGGGAGCTGGGAGGAGGTCGACACGGGAGGAGGACGGTCGGGAGAAGGCCGGCAGAGGGAGGAGGCCGACACGGGAGGAGGACGGCGGCCGAGGTCGGAGGCGCCAATGTCGGGGCGGCGGCACCGAGGTCGGCGGCGACGTCGACGGCTTCTGACTGGGAGGTGAACGGGCGCCGAGGTCGGGCGGGGCAGACCGAGGTCGGTCAGCGCCGAGGTCATGGGCGGCGACAGAGGTCGGGGCACCAATGTCGGGGCGCCGAGGTCGTGGTCGGCGGTCAAGGTGAGCCCTAAACCCTAGAGGAGGCGAACGAAGGCGAGAGCGTAAGGGCGCGGAGAGGAAGTGAGAAGTGAGAGGAAAACCCTAGCGCTTCCGCCTTATAAAAGTATATCACGACGGTTCAAATGAGAACCGCTCAGATATAATATCACGAGACGGTTCCATAATAGAACCGCTCAGGATATGAATATCACGACGGTTCTATTATGGAACCGTCAGGATAATATCATCAGCGGTTCTCATTTCAACCGCTCGTGATATTATTTCCACGACGGTTGTATAATAAAACCGCTCGTGATAACCTACAACCCGAGGCCAATTTATGATATCCTCGACAAAACATATCGAACTCCGTGAGACATAAATATCCCGAGAAAACATAGTGAACTCCGCTTGAGACAAGTATGATGACAATTATGACAAGTCCATATGAATTCTAACCTGGTGACAAGTATGATGACAAGTTCATAACACATTTGACTTCAAAATTTTATATCTAATTCAACTCAACTCCAAATCAATCAAGTGAAACCAATTTTGATACTCCACATTACAATGTACGTCCACACATTGACATTAATATCAAATATGACAAGTCCATAACAAGTTCATAACACATTTGACTTCAAAATTTCATATCTAATTCAACTCAACTCGAAATCAAGTATGATGACAATTTTGATACTCCACATTACAATGTACGTCCATATTGACATCAATATCAAATATGACAAGTCCATAACACATCAACACATGACAATTTCACGTTGACATCAAAATATATGAGAGATTACAAGTCCATAACACATGATGTTATGGAATAAATTAATTACATTGGAGTAAATTCTAATTAAGATATAGGCCTTCATGATGATCGACGCATATAGCTAGCTTCCTCACCGGGTTCTTCCTCGCCTAATGCCGCTTCCGAAAGGAGGCAACTCGTCAAATTGATTGTATTCTTCCTCGCCCACTACATTCTCAACTCCGACAATCCTCCTTTTTCCATGAAGAACTACGTGGCGCTTCTTATTTGCCGGTCGGTTACATAGAAGACTTGAACAACTTGGTTAGCCAAGACGTAATGGTTCGTCTTTATATCCGACACGCTCGAGGTCCACGGTAGTGACACCGCATTTGTCGACCTTCACTGTCGGCGAGATGGACCCAACGGCACCAAATAGGGGATCTTGAAAAGCACGAGTCGAGCTCCCATATCTCGCCTATTTGCCCATAGTAGGAGCTCCTCATCCCATCGGATCTGAATGCATCTATGCGACACCGCTATTCGATCGTGCTCTTCCTATCCCGAAATGCCAGATAAAATGTGTACCCATTGATGTCGATCCTTGCCATGTGACAATTGTAAATTGTGGCCCTCGTACAACCATAGCAACAGATCATCACTTGATGACCTCCCAAGGATTCGCACCTTTAACCATTCGTTGAACCGACGGTTGTGCTCTCTCGTGATCCAAACCTCCGACCGTCTCGATTATGTTGGCGCACCATGTCTTTGTGCTCGTCGATATACGGGACACTTGGGTCATGTGTTGCAAGACCATGAAATGGGCTTGAGCGTATGTATCCAGATCGGGAGTTATTGATTTCCTTCCGATGGTCCCGATACCATCCATCTCCTCATGGCGAGATAGAGGCACACCTATCGGTTCCACTCGAGCCATGTAGTCGACGCAGAACTCAATGACCTCTTCGGTTGCATAACCTTCGATGATGCCCTCGGTCGAGATCGATTCCATACGTAGGACTTGAGAATTCCCATGTACCTCTCGAACGGGTACATATGACGAAGAACACAGGTCAAGATATCTTTATCTCTCTCACAAGGTGAACAATGAGATGGACCATGATATCGAAAAATGACGGAGGGAAATACATCTCAAGATGACATAGAGTGGTCACCACCTCGCCTCAGAGCATCTAGTCCTTGGGGATCAATGATCTTCTCGAGCAATTGAGTTGAAAAATAACACAACCTCAAGATTGCCACTCGGACCTTGTTCGGCAAGATACTTCTAATTGCAACAGGAAGCATTTGTGTCATCAGCACATGACAATCATGAGACTTCATACCAATTAATTTCAAATCTTGCATAGAAACAAGGTTCTTAATGTTAGCGGAGTAACAGATGGGACTTTCACACCATGCAAGCTCTGGCACAGTTCATTTCTCTCGGCCTTGGATAGAGTGTAGCAAGCTGGGGGAAGGTACGTTCGTCCTGTATCAGTCTCTACCGGTGCTAACTCAGTCCTTATGTTCATATCAACCAAGTCACGCCGCATGCGTAACACCATCCTTTGTTTTGCCACTAATGTTCAAAGAAGAGACCAATCTGCTATCACATACATTCTTCTCACGCATGACATCGATGCAAAGGGCGAACTTCTAAGTGCTCCCAATAAGGCAAGTCCCAAAAATTGACCGCTTCTTCCGGATGTTCTTCTCACGGGTTCTTAATTTACGCCCCTTCCCAAGCACAACATCGATATCCTTAACCATATCATTCTTGCGGTATGGGTGACTCGAAGGAACCTACGGTGACGATATACACGCTTTATGCGAGTTGTTCACCATACACTCTCAGAGCATCTAAGCAAAGGCGAATGAAGCTTTGGCTCCTTTTGTCTCGAAGTCTTGACAGTTACCAAGGGCAGGAAAATCATTGATGGTGCAGAACAACATGGTGCGAAAGTGAAGTTCTCTCGCTTGTACGCATCCCACACTGCACTCTTCGCTCCACAAGGTCACAAGATCTTCCAAAGAATGGTGCTAGGTACACATCAATATCATTCCTGTGTTGCTTCGCCCTTGGATAAGTAGTGACATCAAAATGTACTTCCGCTTCATACACGTACCAAGGAGGAAGGTTGTACATACATAGATTCATGGGCCAAAAGCTATGTCGGCCGCTTCATGTTACCGAAAGGATTCATTCCATCTCAGACTCAACCCTAACCTTATGTTCCTCGGCTCAAGACCGAACTCTTCAAGTCCGATCGAAGTTTCTCCACCGGCGTAATCAGCAGGAGTCTTAGCTTTCCATCTCTCTTACGCTCCTCTCGAAAGTGCCAACGCAGCAATCTTATGTCCTTTATGCTCGCAAATAAACGCTTCAAACGTGGGATCACAGCAGATACCACAACATCTTAGCAGAGGTCCTTGCTTCACCTTAGCATATTCGACGCTTGTATCGGGATGCTTTGCACACAGACATACATGCATGTTCGCATACTCTTTACGGTAGAGGATACAATCATTCTGGACATGCATGTATTCTTTCTACTTCCATTTCCAATGGACAAATAACCTTCTTTGCTTGATAGGTGGTGCTTGGGCAACACGCTTCTCTCGGAAGGATGTCCGCTAGAGACCTAACAACGCCGGAAACTCTTATCGGACCAACCATTGCTTGCCTTCAATTTCAGCGGTTCAAGCACGGTTGACAACCTTGTATATTCCGGCTTGCAACTAGGGAACAAAGGTCTCACCGAGTCCTCCCTTAAGCCCTCGAATTTACAAAACTCTCTCTCCTCAGAGTTCTCTTACGATCGCAGTAGCATCCGATCCAGATTGTCATCGTGTGACATATCCTCATCAAAAGCAAGATACCACATCCGCGATCGTTGACTTCCTCGGCGGTGCCGCCATTACTAACTTCATGTGTAATAATCTGCTTTTCACCGTGGATCGTCCAACATGTATACCCTTTTGTGAAACCCTTCAATCAAGTGCGCTTTATTTGCGCCGTTGTTAAACATCTTCAAATTACCGCAATCAATGCATGGACAGTACATAAAATTTATCTCCTTCTTCAACATATCCTGCTCAGCGGCTCTTCTAAAAGCAACCACGCCATTAATGTACTCTTGACTCACACGGTTCACACTGTACATCCAGCTTCGATCCATCTACACTACGCATGTAACAAATTAGTGTCAAAATTGATTAGCGATTAATTTATAGCAAATATAAAGGGTTATAGATCGTTACCCTCGGAGGTCACGAAGAAAATACGATTCCTCTCCTTTCCTTCTCCTCTCTAAGGTGGCGAATGGGGAGGAGGTGGCGGGTGTTGGAGGCGCTTAGGGCAAGGGTCCAACCTTCTCCTCTCTAAGTGGCGAACGGATAATTATTGATTATTTGCATGATTGTTGATTAGATACGAGACAAAAGACAAGAGGAAGATCCTAATTAATAACTAGCAGTTGGTCCGCGCGATTGCGCTGTATCCGCTTTCATATAATTGAAACAATAAACCACTTTGTGATGACGCTTTCTTCATGGATATAAATGGAGGAAATATAAAATACATCATTGCACATGTGACTTATCTTGGTGTGTCATAAATTCTTCTTTTTAACTGTTCTAGAAAACTACTCATGAAATTAGTTCGATTAAGACTTTCACTTCTTTGCACGCATTTACTGCTTTTGTCTCATCGTTGCACAAATGAATTACACCAGATTAATTAAAGGCTACATGTTTTGCTTTTCATTTTCTACAAATAGGGTCCATCAAATTAAGAGCTAGATGTACGTGACGCTTTTGCCTTTTCCCATCAAGTAGTATTAATTGAAACCTAAACCCTATGCTTCCGATTAAGGAATACAACAAAGAAAACAAAACATTAGCGCCTATGTACAGAGTAGCAAAGTCGGAAATTCACTAATCAATAGAGTGGAAAAAGGATAATCAGATACTTCATCTGCTTAATTAGGGAGAAATCGCAGTTGGAGGAGCTAGGGAGGAAGTGGCCCGGCACTGGGGAGGAGAAGCTAGCTACCAGATCTAAGTGGAGCCCAAAGAAGCAGAGGGCCTGTTGATTATATTTATCCAAACCACGCAGCAGAGGAGTGGCAGAGGCACAGGCGGTCGGCGATGAACACAAAAGGTCAAGGCGGAGAGGATGTGTCGCGCCAATTTATACGTTATGGGCATATCACGAGCGGTTCTTAATAAAAACCGCTCAGGATAGATGACTATCACGACGGTTTGTAAATAGAACCGTATGTGATATTACCTGACAGTTCTATTCACAAACCGCCTGCGTGATATCACCAAATCACGCACGGTTTGTAAATAGAACCGCTCAGGATATTACACGACGGTTATTAAATAGAACCGCTCGTGATTGGGTGATTATCACGCACGGTTTGTGAATAGAACCGTCGGTAATATCACGCACGGTTCTATTTACAAACCGCTCGTGATAGATGATCTATCACGCACGGTTCTAAAAATACCGCTCGTGATATTCTTCTCCGCGCCACCCGCAGTGCGGCATGGTTAATACGCACGGTTCCAAAGGAACCGCTCGTGATGGGCGTCTACTATAGCCTGTTTTGTAGTAGTGTATTAATATCCACAATAACATCTCCAGTCAGCAGTTGGCAATGTCTCAGTTGCTTGCTCCATAGTGAATCATTTTTTTTTTCTAAAAGAAGATGTCCCGTCTACATTATTACTGAATACATATAGAAAGGAAGACTAGCCTGTAATTATATTAGCTACAAATACAATGATGATTGCTGAAGTGTGCATCTTGGCATCTTCCTTGGCAAATCTCCACCAGAGATATGTGAGGGGAATAGACACAGCTAGGCAGATTGCATGACCATCTACATATCCCCATCGTGGAGGGATGTCATAGGCTTCCAAGATCATTCAAAGTACACTTCCCATAGTGACAAACATGATCTTCAAACATGAAGGATGTTTTGTCATGACAACCCATATTACCCATAGGAGGAACTGGGCAATGCTAGCAGCAGTATAAACCTTCGTGTTCAGATCTGCACAGAATTCAAATAATCAAGATAATATATGTAAATTTGCTATAAAAAAGTGAAATTATCAAATTAAGCAAGCAAACAAGTTGATCCACACAAAGTTGATGACAAAGGGGGCAATTAAATATCTAAATGTTCCTGAGAAAAAATATGACAAGGAAACACATACTTCAAACATAATACAATCCACATATTACCTTCAAGGCAGAAAACCTGTTTGGCTTAACTTCAAAATTAGCCATTTGCTTCATTATGGCATGTAGCAGAACTCTCATCTTGTCATTGTAACCACCTACTATGACCTTTAAAAATAGACTGTTAAGTGTTTGAGTAATTCCCAAATGGACTGTTATATATGGACAAATATGCATGGTAACTGAATAAAACCTGGAATCCAGTAGAAGTGAGATATATCCTCTGGTATAAATCAAGCGAAAGTTGAGATGCAGATAGATGGGACACGTCGTCCGATTTCCTACATCCGTGCGATGCTACGTCCGAAGCTTTTCCGGCGTTCGATCTTCAACCAGATATGCTTTTTACTAGCAAACTCGAACAACACTGCCCACGCTTATGGGCCCCACCAGCGCGCTCGTTCTCGGCCACACAAGGACGCACAAGGCCAACTAGTTGAATAGAATAAACCAGCAATTTGAGCTTCATAAGATGCAAAAAGAAGAAATATTTGTCAGTGCATATTTGGACTTAAAGTTGTCAGGAGTAATCCCCAAATGGACTGTTATATATGGAAAAATATGCAATTATTCACATAAATAAAGGAGCATTCCTTTTCTGAATTAAATACATGACAAACAATTGGTACTGAAAAAATACAACATTTTGTTAAGATTATCAAAAAGAACTTACCACAAGCTGCACCATACAATGTTGTGCAATTGGTATAGAATGTTATCAGCTCAACTGTCAGTATGCACCATAGAATGTTGTACAATAGAATGTTGTGCCAAAAATTCATCAATCACCTAGGTATATCATCAATCATACATTGCAGAATCGACCTCCTCTAGATCCAACAAAAATGGAATTATGACCACTACATGGATTTACATTCCAATGACATGAAACAGAAGACAAACTGGCAAGTACCTTGATAACCTTAGTGAAGTCGATGAATCGAAGCTTTTTGGATTAGTACCTTGAGCAACTTATCTATAGAGGCTCTTATCGAGTCTTTGAGCTAATATTGCTTGGAATTATGACCACGATTCTGTGAAAAGGAAAACAGAACAACAATTACATGAATAACTTGTGCTTTATCAGACATTGCAAATAAAATACATTGCTAGGTTTACTTGTCCAACCACAGGAATAAGTCATACTTCAACCACATAAATAGGATTACACCCACTTAGATAGGTTTACTTCCCAATAGGTAGCAAAATAAGTCCTACTCCAACATAACAATGCTAGCTCACAGATTATTGTTACTGATGTACCTAGCAACCCAAACAAGCTTGTTTGATAAGCTCAACTTGTTGAATGCCCAGGCAAGAGAAACATTCTCACACAAATGAGCATAGTAGTGGGCGAGATGTGCTTCCTCAAATCCCGGGAGATCCATCATATTGTCCCAAAGGTCTTCAGGAACATCAGTTTCTGCAGTACCGGCCTTCTCAATAGCTTTAGCAAGTCCTTCTATGCCGGTGGTCATGAAAGCATACATATCATCATCAGTAGATATCTTGGCCCTCTTCGGTGGTTTACTTGTCGATGTGTCACCTCCACATGTGGTGGACATTATCACCTCTTCGGCACTACCATCTTCGCGTCGGGAATAAAGCAAGGGTTGCTACATTAGCCATCGAGACTTTGCCATTACTTTTGCCCACAAGATTTATTATGGAATTAAATAATTGTTATTACGTTCCAGCCATAAGTAGAAACATCATCTCCACCTCATGTTTGATGGCAGACGGTTATAAAATCATTATTGAGGACAATGGTTGTTCCATATTTTTGAATGAGATGTTTTATAGCTATTCTCCTATTTTGAATGGGTTGTTTATTTTAAATATTGATGATTCACCCGTCTATAATATTAATATGAAGAGGCTTCGGCCTAATGATATGAATTCTACTTTTATTTGGCATTGTCATTTGGGTCACATAAGTAAGAAATGTATGAAGAAGCTCCATGATGATGGAATTCTAAACTCATTTGAAATGTGTGAATCTTGCCTACTCGGAAAGATAATCAAGACACCTTTCACTGGTCAAGCTGAGAGGGTGTCCGACTTGCTGGCACTCATACATACTGATGTATGTGGACCAATGAGCACGACAGCTAGAGGTGGTTTTAAGTACTTTATTACTTTCACTGATGACTTTAGTAGATACTGATATATCTATTTAATGAGGCACAAGTCAGAATCCTTTGAAAAGTTCAAAGTGTTGCAGAGTGAAGTACAGAATCAACTTGGCAAGACAATCAAATCTTTATGATCTGATCGTAGAGGTAAATTTTTGAGCCAAGATTTGGTGATCATTTGAAGCAATGTGGAATTGTTCCACAACTTACACCACCGGGCACTCCACAATGGAATGGGGTGTCCGAGCGGCGTAATCAGACCTTGTTGTACATAGTTCGGTCGATGATGAGCCAATCGGATCTGTCATTGTCTTTTTGGGGTTACGCTCTAGAAACTTCCACTTTCACTTTAAATAAGGTCACATCTAAATCAGTAAATAAGACACCATATGAGATATGGAATAGGAAGAGTTCTAGTTTGTCTTTTCTAAAGATTTGGAGATGTGATGTCTATGTTAAATGTTTGACGTCTGATAAACTCACACCCAAGTCAGATAAATGCTTCTTTTTAGGATATCCTAAGGAAACCAAAGGATATTACTTCTACAACCGAGAAAAGGGCAAAGTTTTTGTTGCCCGAAATGGTGTCTTTTTGGAGAAAGAGTTTCTTTCAAAAGGAGTCAATAGGAGAAAGGTGCAACTCAAAGAAATTCGGGAAACGTCTGAAAGTATTTCAACTCCTACTGAACCTCTACAGGATGAATAAAATATTGTTGAACCTGTAGATGAGGCATCAACCCCACGTAGATTTAAAAGGCCACGTCAATTGCCTATAAGGTATGGACATAACGTATTATTATTGAATAATGATGAGTCTAAGACTTATGAGGAAGCAATAATGGACCCAGACTCTGAGAAATAGCTTAGAGCCATGAAATCCGAGATAGACTCCATGAGAGACAATCAGGTTTGGAACCTAGTCGATCCACTTGATGGTGTTAAAACCATTAAGTGCAAATGGATCTATAAGAAAAAGATTGACATGGATGAAAATGTTCATATTCATAAAGCTCAACTAGTCACGAAAGGGTTTCGACAAGTTCAAGGGGTTCACTACGATGAGACTTTCTCTCCAGTAGCGATGCTTAAATCTATACGGATCATTCTAGCTATTGCTACATATTTCGTCTATGAGATATAGCAAATGGATGTCAAAACAGCTTTCCTTAATGGAAACCTAGATGAGGATATGTACATGACATAGATTGAAGGTTTTGTCGATTCAAAGAATGCTAGTAAAGTGTGCAAACTGCAGAAGTCCATTTATGGATTGAAGCAAGCATCTCGGAGTTGGAATTTATGTTTTGATGAGGAGAACAAAATGTTTGATTTCGTCAAGAACAAAGAAGAACCTTGTGTTTACACGAAGGTTAGTGGGAGCACACTTGTAATTCTAATCTTATATGTGGATGACATATTATTGATTGGGAATGACATTCCTGTACTGGAATCCGTTAAGGCATCATTGAAAAATAGTTTTTCTATGAAGGACCTAGGAGAGGCAGCATATATCTAAGGGATAAAGATCTATAGAGATAGATCAAAAAGGCTAATTGGATTAAGCCAAAGTACTTATATTGACAAGGTGTTGATTCGGTTCAACATGCAGGATGCTAAGAAAGGGTTCTTGCCTATGTCACATGGCATAAGATGTAGCAAGAGTCAATGTCCTTCGACAACTAATGAGCAAGACCGTATGAATGGTATTCCATATGCTTCAGCTATTGGATCTATCATGTATGCCATGATATGTACTCGACCAGATGTATCATATGCTCTAAGTGTTACAAGCAGATACCAAGCTGATCCCGATGAAGGTCACTAGACAGCTGTAAAAAATATTCTTAAGTACTTGAGAATGACTAAGGATGCGTTCCTAGTTTATGGCGGTGATGAAGAGCTCGTTGTAAATGGTTACACCGATGCAAGCTTCCAAACTGACAAAGATGATTATCGTTCACAATCTGGTTTTGTATTCATTTTGAATGGAGGCGCAGTAAGCTGGAAAAGTTCCAAGCAAGAGACGATTGCTGATTCTATGATAGAGGCCGAGTACATTGTGGCTTTTGAAGCTGCGAAAGAAGGTGTTTTGATAAGGAATTTTATTACTGAGTTGGGTGTGGTTCCGAGTGCCTTGAGCCCAATGGATCTCTATTGTGACAATAATGGAGCCATTGCGCAGGCTAAGGAGCCTAGATCCCATCAGAAGTCCAAGCATATACTCAAGCGTTATCATCTTATTTGCGAATTGGTGGATAGAAGGGATGTTAAGATATGCAAAGTTCATACGGATTTAAATGTTGCTGATCCGTTGACAATGCCTCTCACACAACCAAAGCATGAGGCACACACAAGAGCTATCGGTATTAGATACCTAAATGATTGACTCTAGTGCAAGTGAGAGACTATTGAAAATATGGCCTAGAGGCAATCATAGAGATGATTATATTTCGTTATGTTCATAATATTGGATAATGTGTTATCTTGTTCCTAGAATAATATCATTAATATTTATTATCAAGTATGTGACTTAATTGTGTGAAACTCTATATTTCTGCCATAATTATTCTTAAATGTTCCCTAGTTGGAAACATATGAGGACACATATGAATAGACTAGCATATGTATTGGTTGATAGCTATGTTTCACTGGTCATTGATATGGAGATATCAAACCGATAATATGGACACATGTTAGAGAACATGGTGTTGGATAAGACCCACCTTGAGACACTGTTGAGATTGTTATGATTTCATGTGTCATCAGTTGGTCTCAAGCAATGATGATGTATAATCCTTAGTCCCGATATCAGCATGGTTTCCTACATGTGTAATAGCACTCTTAAGGGTTGACAAGCGCTACTTGTAACTGGGTAGTTATAAAGGTAGCTTTCAGATATACTATGAAACATGCGGAGGAATGTGACTGGTTAGATATGAGATTTGCCCCTCCTAACATAACAGGAGAGATGTCTCTGGGCCCGTCGTTGTGGTCGGATAAAGAAAGTGCATGGCCATACCACAGTGGTCAAAATGTCGACCACAAGAAGTTATTCGACACTTGATCGAGAAAGTATTGAACAGTCCATGGATAACAAATTTTCGAGCCGGGCTCGAGCCCGCTCGTCCCGAACGCCGCTCGGCCTTATTATCCCTTCGCCCCCCCCCAAATGCTCGGCCTTCACTCACTCCACCGACACCTCTGGCCCTTCCTCCCACAGTCCCTCCTCCCGATTCCTCCCAGTCCTGCCACCTCCAAACTGTCCTCCTCCGGTCCTCCAAGGCTCCAAGCAGCCGCCTGTCCTCCCCCCCTTCGGTCCTCCAAGCCGCCGCCCCCACGCCCTCCCCCCCCCTCCGGTCCTCCAAGCCGCCGCCCCGTCCTCCCCACGGTCTTCCGCACTGCCGTCCTATCCTCCTTCGCCGTCCCGTCCTCCACCGACGCCCCTCCTCCCAGATCCACGCCTCCGCCCCAGTCCTCTGGCTCAGTCCTCCGTCCCATTCCCCCATCCTCTGCCCCAATCCTCCAACTCCACGCCTCCGTAGCTCCGCCTGGGTCCTCCACGGCCACGCTGTCACCCCGCCACTGGATTCAAGGTTACGGCCTTGCGGGGAGGAGGAAGCTTCCCTCCCCGAGAGGCCGAGACCACCTCTGATGGCCATCGCCGCAGTAGGCGATGCTCAAAGCGCAAACAGGGATTCCGGAGCCCCCCGATCGAGGAGGAGGAGCCGCGCGGCGTGGGGACGACGGCGATGCGACGGCGTCTGCGGAGGATGCGACCAGCGGCTACGGCAGCAGCGCGCGGGAGAGCTGACTGGCGTAGACGCGGAGATGGGGCCATGCCGACATGGGTGTGCTCGTCTGGGTGCGGCGGTGTGCTACCGCATGGCCCGCAACGGATCCTGGTGTGGTGGTCCGGTCGGATCCTCGGCCAAGAATGAAGAATCGTTGACGAATTTGTTATAATTTGTGTTCTTGTTCATTCCTATGTTGGTTTTCACCTCTTGTGTAGCTCCATGCTGCTCCAATTCGATTGGTGCCAGTAGTAGCGAAGATGCCTGCAATGTATTTGTGTTTATGCCAGACCAAACCAGCATGTCAAAAAATGAGGCTCGGCTTGCGAGCTGTCACGAGCTGGCTCAAGCCAACATTCAAGCCAAGCCAAGCTATGCTTTTAGCTCATTTTAGAAATGAGCTGAGCCGAGCCGCAGTTTGGACCGAGCCTGAACGAGCTTGGCTTGGGCTGACTCAGCTCGGCTCGTTTCCAGCCCTAGGCAAGGAGCTAGTTTTCTTAAGGACCGCGTGATGCTATTGTGTTGTTTTTGTTCAAATCGTGAAATCAGTTATTTAATCGTAGCAAACAAAATCATGTCCGTTCTTACCACGAGTTCATGGCATGTGCATCTGCAGCACCATTCACTTATGCAAGGATCGTACCATTCTTACACTAGTATCCGCAATTGCATAATATTCCGAGTAGAGGAAGGAGAAGTGTTTTTGGGTAAAATGAACCTATTGTGGGTGCACCACAGCACCATCGCCATCTCACGGCCAAACAGCGGTAAAATGGCATCGAGCCTGCTGAGGCCGAGCCTGTGGGGGCGTGGCGGCTGTGTCCCACGTTGGTGCCAAGGTGGCCGCGGGGCTGGTGGCCATGGAGCCGGAGGAGGCACGCACAACGTTGGGATGTCCCTGAAGGGGACCGAAGGTGGGGCACGTGTCGAGGGGGCTGGAGCCAGAGGTGATGAAGGCGAGGGCCGCTCCGTGGCGAGGCAAGGCGCAACGGAGTCAGGGCGACCCACGTCGTGGGCAGAGGAGGCGTTGCGTGGAGGCTTGCCTCCCTCCGAAGGGGCCTTGCTCCCAAGGCGGCCTCGAGGTGGGTGGGCCGGAGGTGGTGGAGCCTCGGGTGGCCTCGAAGGGGACCGAAGGTGGGGCGCGGGTGGTCTCTGAGGAGGGCTCCGGTCAGAGGGGGCGCCGGAGGAGGCATGCACGGGCGAAGGCTCCGAGGGGGGCTCCGGCCGGAGGGGGCATCGGAGGAGGCTTGCGCGCAGTGGGGCTCCAGCTGGAAGGGGCACCGGAGGAGGCATGTTGTAACATCCCAAATGTATAAATGGGTGTGTGTTTCAACTGTAAGAAAATGGGTAGAAATTAAAACTTTTTCTCGCATCTTGAAACTCTTGAACTCATCTATAATTCTTGCCAAGAGTTGTGGAATTCAAAAAGACAAATCTCTTGTTGACTAAAGTCAAACCCTTATTCCACTTTGTCACAAATCTTGTGCCAAACTTGGGGAAACATTTTCCCTTGGTTCTATGGATGATGTGTGACCCCTCGGAATTATTTCATAATTTGTAGAAATTATTTGATAAATTTTGGAGGTAAGTCAAACCCTAGAACAGCCTTGATGAATTTCTGGAGAAAAATGCAATGCACAAAAACCTCTGAACATTTTACAAAAGGTTAACCCTGGAGTGAGGAAGCTCCAGTTAAAATTTTGGGTGACCCTGGAGTGACCCTGTAGTTTGCTACCTCTAAAAATTCCTCCAACCTTAGCCTTCAAATTTTAATTTCAAATCTGGCACTGTTCCTTGGGTCCGAGCCGCTTTCCAAGCGGGTCGAACCCAACCCACTTCCCCAGCTCACCGCGAGTCCTCCTCCCTCACGAGGTCGTAGCCGTTCGATCCAGATCCAATAGCCACGACCTCCGCCACAGCCAACCCATTTCCCCGGCTCTGCCGTGCTCCTTCCCCGCGCGAGGTCGTGCTCTGTTGGATCCAAATCAACGGCCACGACCTCCCCTCTTTATCAAGCGCACAGATCCTCCTCATGTGTTGTGCGCGCCGCTGATTAACATCCACGACCACGACCTCCCCTTGGTGTCATGCGCACTGCCTCCTTCCAGCATGAGGTCGCGGTTCGTTGATCCAAATCAACGGCCACGACCTCCCTCTCATCTCGTCACCGTCGATCCGCATCTCGTGGCCACGACTCCCTTCCTTTCGTTGTCTTGCCTAAGGGCCAACCGCCACAACCTCCCCACCTTTTTCCGCGTGCGCGAATCGCCACGACCTCCCACCTTTTTTCCGCGTGGCGCGAACCGCCACGACCTCCTCATCTATTCAAAGACCTTTGATGTAAATCCAATGGTCCTCGACCTCCTCCTCATAGCGCTTTGGATTAAAATCCAACCGCCACGACCTCCTACTTCTATCCGCTGTCGTTGGATCAAAATCCAACCGCCACGACCTCCCATCGCGTCGTGCGCAACCGCCACGACCTCCCCTCATTGTTGTGCGCCGTTGGATCAGGATCCAACCGCCATGACCTCCCCTTGCTCCGTGCGCAATGGCCATGACCTCCCTCTTCTGTTCAGCGCCTTTGGATGTAAATCCAACGATCCCGACCTCCCATCTCCATTGTGTGCCCTTGAATGTAAATCTAAAGGCCATGACCTCCCATCCCTTGTCATCGTCGCGCGTAGCAGTTAAGACCTCCCGCCTCTGTTGCTCACCCTTGGATGCAAATCCAATGGTCACGACCTCCTATCCCCTTCAACAAGACGACCTACCCTTTTCCTTTCAAGAATCAGGCGATGGAGATCCCATGGTCATGACCTCCCTTTTCTTTGTGCCACCGTGCGATGAAGATCCTGTGGTCGCGACCTTCCCCTTTCCTTTCCGGACCGCACCGTTGCGGATCTAAGGGTCACGACCTCCCCCTTCGCTTATCCAACGGTTGAGGTGAGGTCCTGTTATTCTCCTTCCTCGGACGCGCGCGTGCGCCATGGCAGAGGAGGAGGGCAGTGACCTATCACTTCCCCAACAGCTCTTTTGTTTGCCAAAGATTAAATGCCGGGTCGACTTTCCGCCCCCTAGGTCTTGCTCAGACCTGCCCCCATCACCTCCACGTCCTTGTCCGAGCCATGGACCGAGCCATGGGCTAAGCTCACCATGGAGCTTAACCCTAGCTCATGACCTCTGCTCCCCGGGCTATAAGACCTCCCCTGATTCCCCCTTGGCTTCCTTTACACACCATTGAGCTTCGGCTTGCACCCACTGTGCTTGGCTGAGCTCCCTTCTCCACAGACCTCCTTTGGACGCCATTGATGCACCTTGGAGCTCTCGGTGAAGGCAGTGCCCCAGTGGCTATTCTCTCCCTCTCTTTGCTTCAATTTGAGCATCTCCCCTCTATGGTCGAAACCCTAACTTAATTAGTTTGGATATTTGCAGAGGTGGCCTAATTTGGAGCTTCTCCCCTTTTCGGTCGTGGAGCACCTTTCTTCCCCATCGCCGGTAAGGACCTCCCCCTTTTTCGATTCATTGCTCTAGGAGCACCTCCTAGCTCTATGGTATCCATCTTGATGACCCGGTGCTGTAAATTTGGACCAGGTCCTCTTCTCCGCTTTGTCCTCCTCGGCGCCGGCAAGGTCCTCCGCCGCTGAGCTCCTCAGTCCTCCTCGAGTCCTCCCTACACCTAGGTAACCTTCTGAGTAACCCCTAGGAGCTGGGCACCCACTTGTATGACCGCTGCGGAGCTCTATTTTTCATTTTCGCATTTTGCCGTGGGTGCCGCGCCGCTCTCCTCCGCCACAAGACTCGTCCACCACCGTAGGTGTGGGTGGTACCAGCGGTGCGCTGCTATTGCGCACCAGCACTGCACCCATTTGCGCCGCTGCGTCAGAAACGCCGGCGGTGACCATTTCTTCGCCGTCGGTTTCATTGTCGGACGAAACCGACAACTGTAGCGACGTCCCCGAGCCGTCCGTGTTTAGATCTGCGGGCGAGATCTCGCGGGACGTGCGCGTGCACTGTGTGCGTTGGTCACGGGCCGTCCATCTCGCGATCAACGGCCACAACCTCCACCTCGTTCGCGCGCGCGTTCCAAACGCGCCGCGCGCGATGCCGTAGGGCGTGAGCCGTTGGATCCAGGATCCACGGCCCACGTTCGTCGATCCCGCGAGCGCGCGAGTGCGCGTTTTCACCGAGGTCTTGGGCCATCCGATTGAGAATCAATGACTCATGTTCTCCCGCGTCGTTTTGGTTTTTAGGAATTCCCGATGGACTTTTTTGTAAACTGAAAAAGGTAATAAACTTCAAAAATGCATAACTATTTCATTTTAGCTCCTTTTGAGTTGATTCAAATTTTTGTAGCTCTGGTTTGAACTAAGCTTTATTCTAGAAATGGTTGTGAGCTCAGTTCGGCTCCAGAAAATGGTTTGCTAAAATAGTTTAGAAATAGGTTTTAATTGTTATCCTAAAAGTGGTATTTAACTTGTAAAATGCATAAGTAATTCTCTATAGATCCTTTTTGAGTGAATCCAACTTTGTTGGCTTCCTATATTAGAGTAATAGAGGGTAAAATAGGATTTAGGTATGTCACTATTTTCAAAAGAATTGTGGGTGCTTGTTTCTTGCGCTCTTTTGCGTGTCTTTGAAAAATCATAAAACATGCATCATAGCTCCAAATGAGGTGAACTCAATTGTGTTATTCATCTCATGAGGTGCTTGACTTACCATAAAAATCCCAGGTGCAACACTTCTTTGGAAAATTGTGCTAGAGAATTTAATTCGGATGAACAGTAATCAATTTGAATTTTCCAGCATTTTCCAGGCTGAGCAGAATTGTTTTGGTCATATCTTTTGCATTGAGAATCCAAATCAATTGGTTCTTGTTGCTAAATTCTCTAAAAAATCATTCTCTTGCTTCTGTAAAAATTTTAGAGCTTTTGGAGAAAGTTTTCTGTGGAGTCCTTTTGGTTTTCTTCGTTCTTATCAGTTCTCTTTCGCTTTTTCGTTAGGTGCCGATGAGTGCGTTGATCCCATGAGTGATCCTTTGCAGCATAGTGAACAGCCCTAGCAAGGCAAGCAGTTTGATCATATCCCTTATGTCCCATTACTTTAAAGTCTAATATATTGTTTAACTTGTATGTATGCATTGCTATTTTGTTGTTAAATGATATCGATTAGTGATCTTATAGATGCATATTCTATAGGTAAATGTTCATTCTCTACTACTAAGCCTAGGATTATCTTGCTGTGATGTAGAGTTCGATGGATGGACTCTTATCACTTAGTAGTTTGCGTTGATCATGCTTAGAAATGCTTAGATAACGGTAGAAATGGACGGTTGTCGACATTATGTCGATGACCTTGATCACACAAAAATTATTATTCTATTATGTCCATCTTGTGCTATGTTACTTTGTAAACAAATAAAACGAAAATGAAAACAAAATTGTTTCTTGACTTGGGCACAATGGATGTTGGTGTGATATGTTGGGTGTGAATGGATTGGTGCCTAGGTCCCCAAGGACCGAGTTACTTGTGTCACTAAGCCAAACGCTTTTATGCTAACCACACGAGGGTATTGGGAACCCTCTTGGCTAAGTACTTTGGGAGGTGTTAATTGTGGGTCGCAGTGGTTAAAACTGTTTTATAAGGGAAGAGCACCCGCATTTGCTTAGGCTGGGCCGGTGTCTCCTATCCTTTGGGTTGTCGCGACTCATAATTAGCATCATTCATTGGAAATGCCTCGTAGGACTTAGCCGTGCCAACATACCAAAGGAAGTGTGCTAAATAGCTTGGCGAAAAGGCGGTCTGACGTGTGGGTACATTGGTACACCCCTGCAGGGTTAAATCTATTCGAATAGCCTCGTCCTAGGTTATGGACATGCTTGGTAAGGTCATGCAAGAACTAGACTAAACATTTAATTAAAACTTGACATGGGTGTTATGAATGGGTAATTCATGCTATTGTTGTGGTGGCTATTGGGTTAGTCACTTCCAGGATTGTTGTTGTCATCTATCTATTGTTATTATGTTTGTCTCGTTGTTACTTGCAAATTAAAAATGAACTGCAAAACTGCTTTGAATCTATTTAAATATTGCAAATGAAAACTTGCTTTATGCTAAAATGAGCCTAAAGCCTTCTACTTAAATAAAGCTTGTATGTAGCATATGTATAGGTCTGTTACTTTTACACGTCAGTCTTGCGAGTACATTTTTGTACTCATTTGCTTTGCTTAATAACTTTGTTGCAGAGGAGGTAGAGCCCCATGGGCCCTACTTTTGTGAGATGTGCGGTGGTTGGCACGACTAGCTTGGCGGCCTGGTCGGTTGCCTTGTGGGCTAAAAGCAAACCATGTGGCCTTCTTTTGTTTATCGCCATCTTATGGCTTTTGCTTCCGCTGTGTTTATCTTTCTTAGTTGTTATTTGGCCGGTCGACCCCTTTTGTAATAACTCTCTCTATATTATGTATGTCTTTTATTTGTTCTAGTTCGTGCTTTAGTTCTATGTCTTGTATGAATTGATGCATGATTTTGTAAAGGGGTGTGTATACTGCTTTTCTGGGAAGTATACATATCTCGAAGACACGGGTTATTTTGTTTGTAATGCTAGGGTCAATGGATGACTAAGCATTACAAGCTAAATAAGCCGGAGTCCTCACACATGTGTCTGCTAGGGTGTCGAGCTGAGGTGGGCAGAAAGGGTCAAGGTGGCCACGCAGGAGGCTCTCTACAAGGGGCGGCGCTAAGGGCCTCAAGGGCGCGTCGGTGGAGGCTCAGTGCTAGGTGGCGGCGCTGTCAAGGGGACCAAAGGTACTTCATCTCAGACCGGATGTGCTTCGGTTTGGAAATTTTTACTGTTCTGGCCCTGTAGCAACTTTTAATTTCAAAAATAGCCCTATTCGCCATAATTTTAAAAATGGCCTCGAGCAGTGCTCTCGCCATACACGGGCGTGACAGTAACTCGCTTCGCCATCGGGCGCGGCAGCACTCGCCTCGGTGGCGGTAGCGGTGAGGAAATCTTCTTGCCCACAAGACGATTTCTTCGCTCCCTCGCCGCCACGCCGCTTCCATCAAGGATCGCTTTGTCGCATGCGTTTTGGTTTTTTCTCTTTAATCGCGTCATTGTTTTTCGTTGTCTTCGTGAGTCTGTCAGAATATCCCTATTTTCTCGGGTTTTTTCAAAATTTTGAAATCTTTAAAAATTAACCATTTGGTTTTATTAATTCGCTAAAGCTTAATTTGTAATTTAGAATTTTAAAAGCAGTTTAATTTGAATTAATTAAAACTTGAACTAATTGAAGTTGGTTTAAGTTGAGTTTCGTTAGATCTTAAAGTTGGTTTTTCCTTTTGCCTTATGTTAAAAATAATTAATTGCAAAAATTAAAAGCAATAGTTAAGCTGACAATATTTTTACTAAGTTCTAAATAATTCAAGGGACTTCTGTGAATTTTCCTAGAATTTTTGGATGGCTTAAGCTATTTTCTAAAAATATTTTTGATTCTCTGGTATTTTCTAAAATAAAAAAACCTTAGAAAGTCCTCCTTTGGCTCTTGGGTCAATTCCTTCGCCCGTTCTCGTTCTCCCCATGCTCCACTTCACGCCCACAAGACACATACTTAACTCCCCTTTCGACACCGTCCGATCGAATCGGATGGTCATCATCGCCGCGCCTTTCCCCGTTCTCCCGCTTCTCTCTCGCTACCTGGTGGGACCCGCCTGTCAGCCATAGCCACCCCGATCGTCATCTACCTCCGGCCACGCCGCGCCCGTGTCGGCCTCGCTGCGTTTTTAAAGCCAGCGCAGCTCCTTCATGACCTAGCCCTACTGTCTCTTTTTGGTCGCGTCCCGTCCCGCCTCCGCCAGCACCAGTGTTCCCGACTTTTCCTCCTCCAGTAAAGCTCAGACCCGCCGCTCGCCATTAAAGGCCAACAAACCTCCTTGTCGTCCTCCTCCCTCAGCCCTCCCCGCGCCTACTTAAGGGGCGCACCAGGATCGCCTCGAGCTCCTCCACCTCTTCCCCCCTCTCACTCTCCCTCTCTCGCCCAAACTTCGCCGGATTTGGAGCTCCAAGCACCGCCGGCCGTGAAGCTCGCCGCCGCCGATTGCGCCGCCTCGGGACCTCCTCCGCCGCCATCAACCTCGCCTCCGGCATCGCCCGCGCAAGGGCTTCCCCGTGTGCACCTCCCCGTCCCCAAAGCCTCGCCAGAGCGCCGCCTGTTCAACCGCCGCCAAGGCCACCTTCTCGCTTCGCTGCCGGCCTTCCTGTACACCGTGTCCTCCAAACCGTGAGCATCGTGACTCGCCTCGCCAAGACCTAGTCGCCGGTGCGCCACGCCCGGCCATCTCTGCTGTCACGGCGACCCTCGCTCCGTGTGCCACCTCTCACACAAGATGGCGCCACGTCGACCCTCACGACGTGTCACCCAATCAAGAGTCTGTGGCATTTCTCTGATTTTCCTGTTGAAAAATAATTCCAAAAATCAGGAAAATCCCTTTTTCTTGATTTTATGCAATTTCCTATCTTCCTTTGGCCATAACTTCTTCATTCGAACTCCGATCCGAGTGATTCAAATTTCTAAATTCCTCTAAATTCATTGTCTTCCTATTAGTATTTATTTGGTATTTATTTGAATTTTATTTGGAGTTGTTTTATTTATTTAGCTTTGTTCGCACGTATAGATTCCGGTGTTTCGGACAACTTCACAGACCCGACGACCGAAGCACCTTTACTCTCCAACGAAGGCAAGTCATAGACCTTTGATCATATTGAACCCATCTTTATAAATGTATATTGTTTGATATAAACATGCATTGCTAACTTTATAATAAATGGTTTCGGGAATTACTTAAATACCTAATTGCCTTTATACCTCCTTGATAAATTGTGAATGACATGTACTCTTGAATGACATAACTCCTTGGACACCCTAGGATGGTTAATTATTAGTTGTACATGATGATAATACCAACATGGGTACCGTATTATGCTTAGCCAATGCTTTAGTTATACAATAGACTCATGAGCTCATACTCAAGAATGATTGAATTTGACTAAAGGAAATTATGGAACCGTGGCGGAGCCACTTTTGACAAAAGATCTTGTGCCATGACTAGGGTGGTCATTTGGCCGAGTTGAACGAAAATGATTTATGCTTGGACGAGTGGGTGGTGGTAAAAGGTGGGTGCAGTAACGCACATTTGGATTGCGGAAACGTCTCTTCTGAGCAACCAACTAAGGACTTATCCTTGAACCATTGATCGGGCCTTAACTGCATAAACCACATGTCTAGACTGGATAGACCCGGTGACTAATTAGCAATGTTTTGGTTCGGTTCGTCTTAGTTGGGAATGGCACAAGAGGGGCCCGTGAATGCTAAACCTTAGTGGTCAGAACCGAGTCAAAATAGAACTTTGTAAATACCTTGTCACGTACTCTAGACTGCTTACCTAAGGAAGTGAGCGGTGGCATAGATATATGCCGAACAAACTAGAGAATTCGTGTCTTGTGGGTCAAGCTGTACAACCTCTGCAAAGTGTAAAACTATTCGAATAGCCTTGTCCCCGGTTATGGAAATGCCTGGTGATTTCACGCAAGGGGTAGAACTTTTGTCAAAAATGTTGGAATGGGTTGGTCGAATCTTGTAGATGGTTGATGGTTGGGAAGTGAACAGGGTGTTCACTAGTTGTTTCAAAGAAAATTGATTACGTATGTATTAATCTTTTAAATTGTGCTTTGCAATCTACTTACTGTAATTACTATCAATATTGTTTTCTGCAAAATAGCCATAAAGCTATCCTTGTCAAACCTTGCATGAATATTACTTGCATACATTTCTCTGTGACTTGCTGAGTACATTCAAAGTACTCACGGCTTTGTGCCCTCGGGTTAATCAGTCGCTGAAGAAGAACCTGGAAGCAACGAGTTCTACGAGGAAGACTTCTTTGAAGACTATGCGAATTAGGTCGCGTCCTTCGCTCGATATCCGGTGGGCATATTGGGTGACCTCCACCAGATGTTTTGTTTCCGCTACAGGCTACTCTTTTGTTGCTAAGCCCTGTGTGGCAAACATTGTAAGACTTGACCATAAGGTCTCTTTTGCTTAATAATATTAATTTGTCTGCTTCATCTTTTGTTTGGTTGTGTGGTTATGATTACACCAATGTTGCAACTGTGTGAGCTAGCTGATTGATTATGGGACCAGTTCAGAATACACATAGGGTCCTGAGGTTGCATACCCGGGGTCCCGACAGTGGTGGTATCAGTGCCATATCGACTGTGGGACGTAACCATAGTTAGCATGGTCGTTTAGTCAAGACTTCAAAAAATTATTTTATGAATCAAACCAACAATTTACTTGAATAGTATTCTTCTCTCATCTTACTCTATTCTTTCTCATCTTATGCTAATCTCTCCTTATTCCATTCTCTAGGTGTGACTTCTTATCTTTTTGAACCTTGTTTCTGAATGTAAAGTGACCCTCTTATCCCGATAATCTCTATAGATTCGAGCTTTGCTTGAAGTTGCCCACTGTCGACGATCGAATCGCCGATCTTACGAAAATAAACGAGGAAAATGATGTGGAATATCCTGGAATGGAATGGGGGTCGCTCTTTATTGATATGAACTGGATTTACAAGATGTGGCTAAGTACTACCCTGAATTACACCGAATGGAGGAATGTTTAACCGGCAATCGACTTAGAATATGAGTCTAAGGTCGATTATCTAGCTTCTAATTCCACCGCTTAGGCTTCTGTGCATATCTTTGCCTTGGCCTTGTTTTGTGTGTCGCCTATCGTCTCCCTTCTTGTCTCTCTCTTTCTTTCTCCTTTCGTCTTCTGTGCTTCACCTTTAAATAACTTCTGAAGAGGTGGCAGTTACTCCTGGAGAAGACATCCCTGGTGAAGCGTTACGACTGGTCGGAACGGTAGAGAAGTTAGCAATGTGCTAACTTCCTTGCGGTTGCTTGTGAAAAGCTTAACCGTAGGGTGGTTAATAGTCAGTGTCTCAGGGTTGTACCATCGCATGGTTTGGAACGTATAACACGTGTTCCATTCATCATACGATAAGAAATACCAGATTCAGAATTTTACGAAGCGGTTATCTCGTGAGGATTAGGCACAAAGCCTCATCCCACAGTGGTACCCATTAAGTAACCTTCGAATACTAACGACCGTGGAGGTCGTCGGTCTTAGGGGTTACGACCATGAAGACGTATGGTCTTTTATTATATATTAGAATAATACATAGAGGTTTTAATCCTCGCCGGCTAGCCCCTAACTTTAAATGAACTGGTCGTGTATATACCTTTTCCGATGAAATCAGACGGCGGAACCCCATTTAATGTCGTGGTATACGGCGTGTCTGTGTTCACTTTAAAGTTGAGAACTTGCCTTGGGAAACGAAGAGTTCCTCTGTCCGTTTGAACAAAAAGAAGCTTTTTGTCAGTTGGACTTTTGTGGGAATCCTTCGAAAGTATCGGAAGTTTATAAAATCTTCTCTCGCTGGGCTCTTAGAATTTTTATGCTTCCAAAATCCCCTTTCGATCCCCTTTAGCTTCTCGCCAAGAAATCCTCCAGAGTCTTTTCCTGTTCTTCCGACCACAAAGTCTCCAACTTTTGCTACTCATTCTTGAGGATTTTCGCCATGTCGGAGCAGATTACAAAGTGGTTGCCTTCGGAATTGGGCAAGAAAAAGCTTGAGGCTTTGGCGAAGATGGGAATGCTCCCAGATAGGAATCTGATTAATTGGAGACCGGCGACTGGAGAGCATTTTCCGAGCCGTGAAGATGGCGAAATCCCTGTTTTTCTTGCCTACATCGAATGTGGGCCGAGATTACCGTACACAAATTCCTCCTCCGCTTCTTGAACATTACGGGTGGAATTGGTGAATTTGGCCCCAAATTCGATCGCAAATATTAGTATTTTCAAGATATTTGTGCGAGGCATACCGAATACAACCGAACTTGAAGCTCTTTAGTTATTTCTACCGCATGGTGATGGGAAAATCTGCGGCAAAATCTGAGGCAGCTCCTGGGGAATGCACATTGCGTCTTCATGACGAGAAGGCCGATGAGTACATCTTCATGTACGCGAAATCTTCGTGGTCGTCATGGAAAAAGTACTGGTTTTACATGACGATTCTGAAAGACGATGGCCTCTACTTCGCGAACTAGAGCAAGTGAAAACTCCAAATGGAAGGAAACCGTGAAGAAGACGAGGATAGTCAAAAGATGGGCGGATGCCATCTATGACTTGCGAGTCGAGGCCCGACTTCGTGGCATGTGGTGAAGGATTTCACCTTTCGCCGATTAGCCCATTGAAGCTCGGACTCATTCCTGCGCTGGTGCCTTGATCGTGATGAAGCTACCTCGGAAGGTGGTAAGTCTTTGAGATAAATTCGATCGGTATTTTGATTTGATTAATGTATTACCTTAAAATCATCTATTCTTCCTTCATTAAAGCTCTTTCCTGAGGGAAATTAGAGATCGAGTCGAGATGATCTGTGCGGGGGAGCTCGAGAAAAGGTCAATGCCCCAAGATCTTAGCCGTAACTCCTATTGAAGGGAGATCTGCAAGGCTTAAGGTAATTTAATCAAAAATTCCTTTTACCATGTGTATACATATATTCCACCAGATTTCCAATCGTGTTCTACTTTTTGCGTCGGCCGGATTATGAATCATACAATCTGGTGAGGATCAACGCCCCACCTTAGTTCCGACCGAGTCGTGCCCTGAGGCACTTGAAGGAGATGAATCCCTCGAGGTAATAGAACATTTCGGAATCATATATGTACGAATTTTTTAGATAAAAGGATTTCTTCACCCAATCAAATTTGTTCTTTGATTTAGGTGGATAAACCTGAGGACCCGCAGAATGTAACTGCGGAGGTTGTAGACTCCAGAGTGGTTATGCACGACCTTATGGTTGTTACTGAAACAACTGATCTGGAGATTGATGAAACCGCTCCCTCCGACCAGATAGTCAGGAATGCGGTCCTTGATGAACCGGTCGAGGACATAGCTTCCGACATCTTGTTGGAGGATGTGAGGGTTCCAACAAACCTTGCTTGGTCCGTAACCAAAGAAAATTGGAGGAGAAGAAAAGGAAGGCTAGCGGCATGATTTCTCTCTTGCAGCGTTTGAGTCAAATCCGGAGATTAACAAGGTATGTACAAATGAAAGTGGTCGATAAGTATGTACCTCTAATAATTCCTTGATGATTTGATACTTTGAACTTCCCATCTTCGGTTTGCATAGGTCTTACGGTGTTCCGGCCGCTTCCACTGTGTTCTTCCTGAGGACTCGGCACTGTGGAAGTTCCCGATCAGAGCACTTCTCAGACAAAGTTCCCGAGGATGTAGTGGTCGAAAAAGCCCCGAGCAGTGACAAGGGCAACGACCGAGTTGGATCCTTTGGTGATTGAAACCCCTTCGTGGAGGTAGATGCCTCAGATCCGATCGTAGCGAGGATCGTGAGAAAAGAACCGCCGCTAGGAAGCTCCTTCCATTAGGCGTGACCACGTGCGAAAAAGGAGAGACTTCGACTAGGAGGCTTTCCGTGTCCCACCAAGAGCTGCACAAGAATAGACCAGAATCGTGGAAATAATGAAGCATAATCTTCAAAATCGTAAGCATATCATTCATGAGATAGTTAGTTGTGTGGCGCTCGATTACTCATTTTCTTTGAGAAAAGAGTGTAGTCGCTGTGGGAATCATTTGAAGAAAAATGCTCACGACTAGGACCATAGAGTATCGAGAGATCCTTAAAAGGATATCGAGAGAAAAATGTCTTCTCCGACCAGACTAACAATAATAAACAACCAGAATGTAGGTGTATATATATAAGCAAGGTTGCACTTCTTAATTAATTAATGAATTTAATGAAATTGAAATTGAAAGAAATGAAAGAATGAAAATTAAACATAGAACTTACGCAATTGATCGATGTTCCAAGAATTTGACAAAATTTGCCCATCGACATAGCCAACAGACGGAACACCGGCTCAAGTTACTTGACCACAAAGTAAGGACCTTCCCATTTAGGAGAAAGTTTATTGCGATTTGTTTGGCTCAATTTTTTCGAGAACCAGATCACCTACAAAGAAGGTCAGCGAGGTTGCACCTTACGACTATGGTACCTTCGCATGGCTTGTTGGTAGACCGCCGATCGCATAAGGGCTTGGTTTCGCATTCTTCAAGGAAATCGACGCTGCCGAAGTCGTTGCTCATTCTCGATCATTTTCGCAAAACGATCGGTTCGAAAGCGAGCCAATTTTGAGTTACGGAGGAAGCATAGCTTCAAAGACCATAAACCAAAAAGAATGGAGTTTCACCGGTCGCACGATCGTCGTGGTTCGAACGCCCATAACACGAGGGAAGTTCTTTAACCTAGCGCCGACCGCTTGATTAAGCGGTGAATACTCGGCGTTTGATCCTCGCATAAGGATACCATTAGCCCGCTCAATCGCTCCGCTGCTCGTGGATGTGCAATGAAGCAAAATGAACTTTGACACTAAGTTCATCGCAAATTCACGGAATTGATTTCCGGAGAACGGGAACCATTGTGCTGTGATGATACGACCGGGTACACCAAATCGCGTGATCACATTTTTCAGAGAAATCTCTTAGCGGCCTCGGTTGTTATTTTAACGATCGCTCGGCTTCAATCCATTTTGTAAACGTGTCAATCATGACGAAAAGGAATTGAAGCCCCGGTGCTCTTGGGAAAGGTCCCGAATGTCCATCCCAAAGTTGCAAAAGGCCAAGAAAGAGGAATTGTTTGTAAGGCTTGTCCGGCCGTGTACTTGTCGGCTATGAAACCGACATTGTACACACTTCATCACAAGCTCTTTTGCATCATGAAGGCGCGTTGGCGAAGAATAGCCTTGCCGGAAGGCTTTACCGACTGTGGTTCTCAGAGGAATGGTGTGCTCCACAGACGCCTTCATGTATTTCGGTTAGCAATCTAATGCCATCCGCTTGAGATATGCATCTCATCAACACTCCATGAGATCCTCGCTTATACAAGGTACTTTCGATTAGAGTGTATGATTTGGCTTTTCGTGCTATACGATCGGCCTCTACATCATCTTCTCGAATTGTGTCTTGTCAAGATAATTGTAGATCGATGTCATCCGATCTCTACCTTGATCGTGATGGCGCAACCGTCAACGACACGTGGAGCATCCATGTTCCCTTGATTAGTTTGTTCAACTTGCAAAGAATCATGTATGTTCTCGGAAGGCTCAACTACCGAGGGTGAATTGAGTTGCTCGAGAAAAACTCGGCGGGACGGCCGACCTCGTGGAGGCCATCCGTGCTAACCGGTTCCGCGAGAAAGTTTTCCTTTCTAGGAATATGTTGGATCTGAAAACCGAAGAAGTGCTTTTCAAGTTTTCGTACTTCCGCCAGATAAGATGACATCTTGGTACTAGAGCATTGATACTCTTTCCCCACTTGATTCGCTACTAGTTGAGAATCGCTTTCACTAGTGTCTGCGAATCCCGAGCTTAACGAGCCGCCGAGTCCCGCTAGTAAACCTTCATATTCGCCACATTATTGGTGGCGGGAAAATTTAACTTGGATGGTGTACTTGATGTGTTCGCCAAGAGGGATATCAAGACCACTCCACCCCGATCCTTGTAACATCAAGGAACCGTAAAATACATTGTCCACTCGTCGTGGTGTTCGTACTCGGGTCCTTGGGTGGGTTCGAGGTTTGTCCATTCGCAATGAATTACGCTATTGCACGACTTTATTGCTGTTAAATGAAATAAAATGGAGATCGAACGCCCTAGCTCGACCGCCCATTTGGCTATTCGTCCCGATGATTCCTGTTTCAAGGACTTGACCAAGGGGATATCCGGTAGGTAATGACCACTTTGTGGGCTCGAAGTAGTGCCTTAGCTTCCTTGAAGACATAAGGAGGCCATAGAGCAACTTTTGTACTGTGGGTATCTTTCCTTTGGTCCATGTAAGACTTCGCCACGTAATAGACCGGTCGTTGGATATTATCCTTTCTACAACCAAGACACCGCTAATCGCATGCGTGGTGTTGCTTTGCCACGTAAATTAGCAATGTTTCTCCGGTCTCGGAGAAACTAAAACGAGGTACTTGTAAGGTACTTTTTAAGTTCCTCAAAGGCATCGTTTGCCTCTTTAGTCCACTCAAAACTTCCATGTTTCCGAAGAAGTTTAAAGAAAGGTAATCCTTTTCCCCTAACCTTGCTATGAAAGCGACTTAACGCCATACATGACCGGTTAGTTTTGGACTTCCTTCTTCGTGGTGGAGGGCGATCCGTCGATGGCGCAATTTTGCCGGATTTGCTTCAATACCTCTAGCGAAACTAGGAAACCGGCGGTTTTCCAGTGAAACTCGAACACACACTTTTCCTGGATTTAACTTGAGGTTATGTCTTCTCAAGTTATTAAAAGTTTCTTGTAAGTCGGGAATGTGGTGCCAAATACGTTGGTGGTCTTTACGACGGATCGTCAACATAAGCTTCTAGATTCCGACCGATTTGTGGACTAAAAGTTTTTGCATCAACCTTTGAAAAGTTGCACCAAAGATTTTTGAGACCAAATGGCATCTTAATATAACAAGAAGTACCATATGGGGTGATGAAGGAAGTTTTCTCCTCATCTTCTTTACACATACTAATCTGGTGGTACCACGAATACGCATCTAAAAACTTAGTAACTTCGCACCCGTAAGTAGAGTCTACTAGTTGATCAATGCGGGGAAGGGGAAAGTCATCCTTCGGACAAGTTTTATTAAGATCTGTAAAAGTCGATACACATTCGCCATTTCCCATTATTTTTCCTAACCATTACAGATTAGCAAGCCATCGTGGGTGGTCGACTTCACGAATAAATCACGCCTGGAGAAGCTTGTCAATCTCCGATTGATTGCTTCCTTCCGATCGGGTGCAAAACGTCGTAATTTACGCTTGATCGGTTTTTATCGGTGGAGAGCAAGCACTGTGCTCGATCACCTCCGGGGACTCGGCATATCGGACGCTTGCCAAGCAAACACGTCTTGATTTGCTCGGAGGAAGGAGACGAGCGACTCTTCCTATTTAGGGTCGAGTCTTGCCCGACCGTAATCTTGCGCGGTTGGATCTGGTTGTCTGACCCATGTGACGACTTGACGCTGTCCGGAGAAGCGCTTTTGTCGAGTAGTACCTCCTTGGTGCAGTCGGATGGTTTGGGCGTCATCTTTGGCTTCGAGTGCTTGACTGCATGGGAGACGGATTAACCTCTCGGTCGGAAGTTCATCAACCAAAGGCAAAGGATTTCGATCGCATCGTAAGCCATTTTCTCGATCTCCTCGAATTGTGATGACTCCCTTCGCCCCATTTTCAAACTTTGATAACCGTAATGCGTGGCTATCAAGAATTTTGCTAATCTTTGGTCGATCGAGGATTCCGTTGTATCTTGATTCAAGTTTACTACATCAAATGGGATCTTCTCTGTTCGAAATTGTCGTTTTTTCCAAATGTCACCGGAAGGAAACTTGTCCTATCGGTTTAGCGGTAGAACCCTAACTATGCCATGAAAAGCATATTTCACGTGTTTCACCTTTGACATGGGGACTGCATTTCTTCTAAAGCTCCTACAAATAATATATTCAAGGAACTACCCCATCCACTAAGACCCGATTAACCCGACAATTATTAATAGTTGGTTCAGCGGCGATGGGGAACCTACCGATCGAGTCGATGGGATGGTGCGATCGTCTTTCTTTGAAGGAAATGCGGTGTCCGACCACTTCGAGTGCTTGATTACAGTTGGAGATTCGACGAGGTTGACCTCCGCTCCATGGCCTTCGATGACGCTGGACTCGTATGAAGAAGATCCTCCAAAAATCATGTTGATGTGTGTTGGGGATCCCGGTACTCCATCTCCTCGCCGCCATCCTTGTCCTTTTTGGAGCTCGTTTCTCCATGTTCCTGTATTCTTTGAAATGGTCCTTACCCGCATAATAATCCTCCGCTTCTTCGCCAGACACGACAGCGCAGATCATGCCCTCGCACCGGTGAAGTGGACACCACTTCTTATTCGTCTCGAATCCTTCGGTCGGAACTTTTGCTTTGCTTCGGCCCAAGATAGTCCTTCTTGCCCTTCCCGATCTTGTCCGAACGGCGAGGACTTCTTTGTCGTCGAGTCTGCGGTTCTTTTTCTTCTTGAGAGACTTCTTCTTCTTTTCTCTGCTTGTCCGCACCGGTGGGAATCTTGTCTTTTCGATCGATGGCTTCACACCACTCGATTGCTTCACTAGCGATGGCATATTTGTCCGCCATATCAAAAAGCTCAACGGTTGTTCTTGGAGGGTTCATTGCTATGTCCTCCGTGAAACCGCCGATTCCTTAGACCTGCTTTTAAAAGCCCAATAACGAGAGGACTCTGCGACTTGGGTATAGAGTTACGAACTGGCCGAACCTCTTGATATATTGACGAAAAGTCTCATCGATCCTCGCCGGATTCTCGTGGAGATCGTCCTCCTTCCTGTATCGTCGACGTACACTCGAAGTTGGCAATCAAAAGATCACGAGTTGTTCCCAAGTATATATGGATCCGGCCAAGTAAGTTTAACAACCACGGCCAGGCGGACCCTTCGAGCACGGTGGGTAAATAGTTGGCCATTACATTCTCATCGCCACCAAGAGCACGATAAGCGGAGGTATATATTTGGAGAAATTCCAATGGGTTTTGAGTTCCATTGAATTTGTCCAAGTTGGCCGGCCGAACCGGCTAGGCTAACGCACGGCTGGAGCCCCGCAGAGAAGGCTCGACAACCTGTGATTGATTCATGGCGTCTTCTGCGAAGGTGTCGGGATTAATCGGCCGGAGACCGATCCCTAAGATTGGAACGCTGAACTCCGATGTCGATCCGGTCGTGGACATTGATATGATGTCCACGACCACCACTTGGTTCAAACGATGTCGGAGATCGTTAGGTCCTAGTGGTGGTTCTTCTCGACGCAGTGGGGGAGTATTCTCTTGAAATAGCCTTCTCCCCTCGTGACTCCTTGGTCGGAATCGTCGAGGAGGTCTTGGTATCGATCGCTCTCTCGGTATGACCATGCTTGCCCCTCATCGAGGGAGGAGCGTTGGGACGAAGTCCTAGTCCGACTTCTGAACCCCTCTGTTCTCGACACGCCTGTTCACGCATGGTCTGTTGGAGAATTTCGATACCTAACCTCGAGTTGTACAAAACTAGGCGTTCTCGCTAGAGCAGATCGAATTATTTAACATGTTTTGAATACGCCGCAAGTTTTAGATTCTATCGAAGGTCTCGTGGTTCATATCGTCGAGGTGTACTACGCTGTCTCAACCTTCCCCGACCTTCGGATTTGTTCGATCCCGCGGTACCACTCTGGGTGGGGCGATGCGGCGAGTTAACTCGATTGACGCCGATTAGTTCCGCTGCCTCCGGAAGTTGGTGCTTGACGCCCGGATCATCCCTAACAACACGTGATGGCGTGGTAGAGAGTGTAGGACCGCAGGCATCTTGATCTTCATCTCCGATCGCTTGACCTCGTGCTTCCAAAGATTGATCTTCCGATGAGCTTCCATCATAACTAATGGAGAGCTTGTCGGTAACGCTGTAATCTTCCACGATGGAGATCGGTCGGAGATGAGCACTTCCTTTGGTCTTCTCACCGATCCGACGAACCGCCGATCGTTATGTCGAGTGTGATCATCCCCACATGGCCTACGACCGTGGAGGTTTCATCGACACCGCTACGGTGTGACGGTTGACTCTGGAATTGCCGAAGCGAAGGAGAGTATCTTTCACCATGATTTCATCAATGGTATAGAGTTTTCCGGTGATGGAGCTGAAATTTCTTCACTGTTTCACGGCCGAGAAGACCGGCTTGAAGAGATCCTCCGCATTCCGAACTGGTGGAACGGCGGTTCTCTAGTTGCGCCACCGTAGTGGCGGCGCATCTTCATCCATCCGACGACTCGCTAACGCCGGCGACGTGCGGGCGGAAGAGGATGAGGAGGATGACTGCCATTTTCTTCCATGGCGCGGATACATCCTTCCATGTCGAGGTTGGCGAGTCCGCCAAATCGAACCAGTTTTCTCATCCCAAACTCCGCATAGTCGCATGAGCGATTGCGAGTTTTTGGGCGAGGATTTTCTTGAGCGAAAAAGAAAATTTCTTCAGAAACTTACACCTTCTTCCCCACGGATGGCGCCAAATTGTCGACGATCGAATCGCCGATCTTACTTAAAATAAACGAGGAAAATGACGTGGAATATCCGGAATGGAATGGGGTCGCTCTTTATTGATATGAACTGGATTTACAAGATGTGGCTAAGTACTACCCTGAATTACATTGAATGGAGGAATGTTTAACCGCAATCGACTTAGAATATGAGTCTAAGGTGATTATCTAGCTTCTAATTCCACCGCTTAGGCTTCAGGCATATCTTTGCCTTGGCCTTGTTTTGTGTGTCGATATCGCCTCCCTTCTTGTCTCTCTCTTTCTTTCTCCTTTAGTCTTCTCAGGCTTCACCTTTAAATAACTTCAAAGAGGTGGCGCTACTCCCGGAGAAGACATCCTCGTGAAGCTGCTACGATCGGGTCGGAGCGGTAGAAGTTAGCAATGTGCTAACTTCCTTGCGATTGCTTGTGAAAAGCTTAACCGTAGGGTGGTTAATAGTCAGTGTCTCAGGGTTGTACCATCGCATGGTTTGGAACGTATAACACGTGTTCCATTCATCATACGATAAGAAATACCAATTCAGAAATTTTACGAGCGGTTATCTGGTCGGGGATTAGGCACAAAGCATCATCCGACCAGGGTACCCATTAAGTAACCTCTGGAATACTAACGACCAGGGAGGTCGTCAGTCTTAGGGGTTACGACCATGAAGACGTATGGTCTTTTATTATATATTAGAATAATACGTAGAGGTTTTAATCCTCGTCACCCACCCATATAAGATAGATTAGTAGTACTATTACCCTTTTCAATTTCAGTATCGTTTAGTCCGATAGGTAGGATCTGTGGCTTGAATGTTGTTGCCTCTTGTAGCTTTCCGGCTATTGTTCGTTGGGTTAAACCGACTTTCCCCAATTAGGTTGTCCTGTCTTTCTCCTTTTTCTTGCTCGTCCTTGTGCTTTTCCCTCTTTCCTATTGTGCTTTCTTCCTCTCATCTATTAAACCTGAGAAGATCTGTGTAGATGGTTCAAACCCGCAACTCGGCAAGTCGATGAACTCAGGCCCTTTATTCGTCACCACCCCCACCGCAACACCAGATCAGGGTTTGGGATGCCTCATGGCAAGACAAATGCAGCTTGATGAATGCAATGATGCGTAATATGAACCAGATGATGACTCAACAGAATCGACAATTGCCACTGCTTTCACCGTCTTTGAACTGTAACAACCAAGCAAATTGCCATGCCACCTTTGCCCCCACCAGCTTTTCCTCAGTCAAAGCTGGCAGAATTTATGAGGACCCATCCACCTACCTTCTCCAGCTCCTCCGAGCCTTTGGATGCGAGATAATCGGTCGCGCTCTCATCGAAAAGAAGCTTGCCATTACCCGTGTGATGACCTTGAGAAAGTTCTCATGCCACACACCACCGGAAGGCACCGCCCATGAATGGTGGGAGAACTATCACGCCCATGAAAACCACCAACATCACTTGGACTGAATTTTCAGAAGCCTTCCGCCTCTCTCATATTCCCGACGGAAAGGTATAAATGAAGAAAAATGAGTTTCGTGAGCTGAAACAAGGGAACCTGTCAGTAAGTGAATACCTCAACAAGTTCACTCAACTCTCACGCTATGCTCAAGAGGATGTTGCCACCGATGATGCCCGTCAGAAGCGTTTCAAGCGTGGACTTAACCCTAGCTTGAAGGTTCAAGTCATTGGCAATGACTATGTCAATTTCCAGCAACTGGTAAACAAGGCCATGCTCATAGAAGAGTCTCGTCGGGAGCTGGCAGAATCTCATAAAAGGAAGATGACGCAGCATGGTACTCATCAAGGTCATCCGTAGAGGGCCAGAACGAATGCACAATACCCAGCTCATTCTGTTCCTCCTGTCATCTTCAGGACCCCTGCAATGGCACCTCGCCCGGCTGCCCCAGGATTCTGCAGCTTCAATAACAACACCAACAACCAGCAGCCAAGAAACAATAATCCTGTCGTATGAATCACTGTTTAACTATCAAGAATCGACATTATGCCAAGAATCGCCCACAAAAGCAAGGTCCATCACCAGTCAGATTCAACCTGGGAGCTACCCCAACCAGAGCTCCCATGCCAGGAGCAGGATGTGGAGCACCTCATACTCCAACAAGATCGCCTAAGACCCTCAAATTTCTTCGAGAGAGGCCGTGTGAACCATGTCACGGTGGAGGAAGCCCGAGCATGCCGGACGTCATCTTTGGATAAGTTCCTAGTAAATTCAAAGACTGCTACAGTTTTTGTTTGATTCTGGAGCTACCCATTCATTTGTTTCTCGGAGTTTTGTTGCAAAGCATCAGCTAAAGGTTCTGACTCTTAAAAATGCTTTGTTGATTCATTCACCTGGTTCGGAGTTGAGTACGAACCAAGGCTGCCCTAAGGTTAAAGTAACCATAGAAGGGGTAGAATTTCTAGTCAACCTCATAATCATCAATGCTAAATCCTTAGATGTGATTTTGGGCATGGATTGGCTTGCTGATCACCAAGCAATTTTAGATTGTGGTGGTAGAAGCATCACTCTGGTCAGCCCAGATGGAACCAAAGTAAAATTTGAAACCTCCGCAGACAAGTTTGATAGAGCGTTAATCTGCAATGCTTGTGCTATATCTTTGGAAGATGTGCCAGTAGTCAGAGAATTTTCGGATGTCTTTCCTGATGATCTACCTGGAATGCCACCAGACAGGGACCTAGAGTTTGTCATTAACCTGGTTCCGGGAACCACACCTATTTCCAAGAGACCCTACCGTTTGCCGGTTGACGACCTAGTCAAGCTGAAGAAGCAGATTGAAGAAATGCAAGATAAAGGATTTGTCCGACCAAGTTCTTCGCCTTGGGGAGCCCCTGTGATCTTTGTCCCTAAGAAGGATGGTACCCAGCGGATGTGTGTGGACTATCGCTTACTCAATGAAGTCACCATCAAGAACAAGTATCCTCTGCCCCGGATCGATGATTTGTTTGACCAGTTAAAAGGAGCCGGAGTGTTCTCTAAGATAGATTTAAGGTCAGGTTACCATCAGTTGAAAATTCGCCAAGAAGATATTCCCAAGACAGCTTTCTCAACCCGATATGGACTGTATGAGTATACGGTCATGTCTTTTGGATTAACCAATGCACCGGCTTACTTTATGAACCTAATGAATAAAGTATTCATGGAGTATCTGGATAAATTTGTCATTGTCTTTATTGACGATATCCTAGTTTACTCTAAGAGTGAAGAAGAGAATGAAGAGCACCTTCGCTTGATTCTGAATAAGCTTAGAGATCATCAACTCTATGCTAAATTCAACAAGTGTGAGTTTTGGATAAAGGAAGTTACCTTTTGGGACACGCCATGTCTCATGGGAGTCGCCACAACCCTAGCAAAGTCAATGATGTGCTCAATCGAGTCACCAAGTCAAGACCTCGGATCGAAGTTTTAGGAATGGCGGGTTACTACCGCCGGTTTATAGAAGGATTCTCAAGAATAGCAAGACCCCTTACCCAATTGCTGAAGAAGGAAAAGAAATTTGCCTGGACGCCAGAATGTGAGCAAAGTTTTCAAGATTTAAAGAAGCGTTTGACCACTGCCCCAGTGCTGATTCTGCCTGATGTTCGGAAGGATTTTGAGATTTTCTGTGATGCTTCTCGTCAAGGCCTCGGTTGTATTCTAATGCAAGAAAGGAAGGTAGTAGCATATGCTTCTCGTCAGTTGAAGCCTCATGAAGCCAATTACCCCACTCGTGACTTAGAATTGGCTGCCGTAGTGCATGCTTTAAAGATATGGCACCATTACCTCATTGGTAATCGCTGCGAAGTTTACACGGATCATAAGAGCTTGAAGTACATTTTCACCCAAGCTGATCTTAATATGAGACAAAGAAGATAGTTGGAATTGATCAAGGATTACAATATGGGAATTCATTATCACCCAGGCAAAGCAAATGTTGTGGCAGATGCTTTAAGTAGAAAGACCTACTGCAATACTCTAATGATCAAAGAAAGTCAGCCAGCACTGCACGAAGAATTTCAAAAGCTCAAGCTCGAGTTAGTTGAAGAAGGTTACTTAGCTGCCCTGGAAGTGCAACCGACTCTTCAAGATCAGATCAAGAAAGCTTAAGAAGAAGATGCAGATATCAAGGAGATCAAGAGAAACATGAAGCAGGGTAAATCCTTAAGATTTTCGGAAGATGAGCAAGGTATCCTATGGTTCGATAAGCATATTTGTGTACCGGATCAGAAGGAGCTGAAGCGGTTAATACTCAAGGAAGCTCATGAAACCTTGTACTCCATTCACCCCGGATGCACTAAGATGTATCAAGATCTCAAGGAATTTTATTGGTGGCCTAGCATGAAGCGTGAAATTGCTCAGTATACTGCACAATGCGACGTTTGCCAGTGAGTTAAAGCTGAGCATCAGAGACCTGCTGGACTTTTGCAACCTTTGAACATACCTGAATGGAAATGGGAAGAAATTGGCATGGACTTTGTCACCGGTCTGCCAAGAACTAAAGCTGGATATGATTCTATCTGGGTAATTGTGGATCGCCTAACCAAGGTGGCTCACTTCATCCCAGTCAAGACCACCTACTCAGGAGACAGACTTGCAGAATTGTATATGGCAAAGATAGTATGTCGGCATGGAGTACCAAAGAAGATCGTGTCAGATCGAGGAACCCAATTCACCTCAAGATTCTAGCAGAAGCTACACAGCGTTTTGGGCACTAATTTGAATTTTAGTACAGCCTACCACCCTCAGACATATGGTCAGACTGAAAGAGTAAATCAAATCTTAGAAGATATGTTGAGAGCCTGCGCTCTAGAGAACCAAACCAGCTGGGATCAAATGCTACCTTATGCAAATTTTTCTTACAACAACAGTCATCAATCAAGTCTGCAGATGTCCCCGTTTGAGGCCCTTTACGGAAGAAAGTGCAGAACACCTTTGTATTGGACTGAGTCAGGCGAAGGGCAAGTGCTTGGACTAGACATCCTAAAGGGGGCCGAAGATCAAGTTAAGTCAATCAGAGAAAAGCTGAGAACAGCCAGACCAGACAGAAAAGTTATGCTGATAACCATCGTCGAGATTTAGCTTTTGTACCTGAAGATCATGTGTACCTGAAGGTCTCACCTCTCAAAGGATGCGCTAAGCCGAGTCGATGGAAAGCTCGCACCAAGATACATTGGACCTTTTCGGTTCTAGTCGGAGAGGAGAAGTTGCTTACAAGTTAGAGCTCCCGCCTCAACTGTCAGATATGCATGACGTCTTTCATGTGTCTCAATTGAAGAAGTGCCTGTGAGTGCCAGAAGAGCAGATGTCGTCAGAAGCAGTTGACTTGCAAGAAGATCTAACCTACAAGGAGCAGCACATCAAGATCTTGGAAGTGTCCAAGCGTGTGACAAGAAGCAAGATCCTCCGTTTCTACAAAGTTCAATGGAGCAATCACACTGAAGAAGAAGCCACCTGGGAGCGTGAAGAGGATCTGAAGGCCGAGTTCCCGCAACTATTCTCTAGTCAGCCTGAATCTCGGGGTCGAGATTCCCTTTAAGAGGTATAGGTTTGTAACATCCCTATTTTCTGGGTTTTTTGAAAATTTTGAAAACTTTAAAAATTAACCATTTGGTTTTATTAATTCGCTAAAGCTTAATTTGTAATTTAGAATTTTAAAAGCAGTTTAATTTGAATTAATTAAAACTTGAACTAATTGAAGTTGGTTTGAGTTGAGTTTCGTTGGATCTTAAAGTTGGTTTTTCCTTTTGCCTTATGTTAAAAATAATTAATTACAAAAATTAAAAGCAATAGTTAAGCTGAAAATATTTTACTAAGTTCTAAATAATTCAAGGGACTTCTGTGAATTTTCCTAGAATTTGTGGATGGCTTAAGCTATTTTCTAAAAATGTTTTTGCTTCTCTGGTATTTTCTAAAATAAAAAAACCTTAGAAAATCCTCCTTTGGCTCTTGGGCCGAATTCCTTGACTGTTCTGTTCCCCTCATGGCGGCCGCTTCTGCTTGAGCGCACCCCCCTTGGGACACCATCCGATCGAAATCGGACGGCTGCCATCGCCCGCGCCTTTCCCCGTTCTCCCGCTTCTCTCTCGCTGCTCGGTGGGACCCGCCTGTCAGCCACCGCCGCCCCGGTCGTCGTCTACCTCCGGCCGTGCCGCGCCCGTGTCGGCCTCGCCGTGTTTTTCGCCGAGCCGCGCAGCTCCTTCACCGCGACCTAGCCCTACCCTGTCCCCTTTTCGGTCGCGCCGCCCGTCCCCACCTCCGTCGCAGCCGTGCGCCCCGCTTTTCCCCCTCCTCCGCGCGGTAAAGCCTGCACCCGCCGCTCGCCATTAAAGGCCGACAAGCCTCCTTGTCGTCCTCCTCCCTCAGCCCTCCCCCCGCCTACTTAAGGGGCACACCAGGACCACCACGAGCTCCTCCACCTCTTCCCCCCTCTCACTCTCCCTCTCTCACCCGAACTTCGCCGGATTTGGAGCTCCAAGCACCGCTGGCCGTGAAGCTCGCCGCCACCGATTGCGCCGCCTCGGGACCTCCTCCGTCGCCATCAACCTCGCCTCCGACGTCACCAGCGCAAGGGCTTCCCCGTGCGCACCTCCCCGTCCCCCGAGCCCCGCCGAAGCGCCGCCACCTCGTTCAACCGCCGCCGCCTTCCTTGCTCGCCGCCGGCCTTCCCGTGCCACCGCGTCCTCCAAACCGTGAGCATCGCACTCACCTCGCTAAGACCTAGCCGCCGGTGCCCTCACCACTGACCACCTCCCAGCCGTTCGCCGGCGACCCTCGGCTCCCGTGCGCCACCGCTTCGGGCGCACGTGGCAGAGCTGAGGTGGCCCCACCTCAACGCCACTTGGCGCCACATCAGCCCTCCGCTGACTTGTCAGCCCAGTCAGCAGCCCGCGTGGCATTTCTCTGATTTTCCTGTTGAAAAATAATTCCAAAAATCAAGAAAATCCCTTTTTCTTGATTTTATGCAATTTCCTATCTTCCTTTGGCCATAACTTCTTCATTCGAACTCCGATTCGAGTGATTCAAATTTCTAAATTCATTGTCTTCCTATTAGTATTTATTTGGTATTTATTTGAATTTTATTTGGAGTTGTTTTATTTATTTAGCTTTGTTCACACGTATAGATTCCGGTGTTTCGGACGACTTCGCAGACCCGACGACCGAAGCACATCTACTCTTCAACGAAGGCAAGTCGTAGACCTTTGATCATATTGAACCCATCTTTATAAAAGTATATTGTTTGATATAAACATGCATTGCTAACTTTATAATAAATGGTTTCGGGAATTAGTTAAATACCTAATTGCCTTTATACCTCCTTGATAAATTGTGAATGACATGTACCCTTGAATGACATAACTCCTTGGACACCCTAGGATGGTTAATTATTAGTTGGACATGATGATAATACCAACATGGGTACCGTATTATGCTTAGCCAATGCTTTAGTTATATGATAGACTCATGATCTCGTACTCAAGAATGATTGAATTTGACTAAAGGAAATTATGGAACCGTGGCGGAGCCACTTTTGACAAAAGATGTTGTGCCATGACTAGGGTGGTCATTTGGCCGGGTTGAATGAAAATGATTTATGCTTGGACGAGTGGGTGGTGGTAAAAGGTGGGTGCCGTAACGCACATTTGGAATGCAGAAACGTCTCGTCTGAGCAACCAACTAAGGACTTAACCTTGAACCATTGATCCGGGCTTAACCGTACAACCACATGTCTAGACTGGGATAGACCTGGCTGACTAATTAGCAATATTTTGGTTCGGTTCTATCTTAGTTGGGAATGGCACAAGAGGGGGCCTGTAATGGCGAAACCTTAGTGGTCAGAACCGAGTCAAAACAGAACTTTGTAAATGCCTTGTCCCGTACTCTAGACTGCTTACCTAAGGAAGTGAGCGGTGGCATAGATATACGCTGAACAAACTAGAGAATTTTTGTCTTGTGGGTCAAGCTGTACAACCTCTGCAAAGTGTAAAACTATTCGAATAGCCGTGTCCCTGGTTATGGACATGCACAGTGATTTCAATGCAAGGTAGAACTTTTGTCGAAAATGTTGGAATGGGTTGGTGAATCTTGTAGATGGTTGATGGTTGGGAAGTGAACAGGGTGTTCACTAGTTGTTTCAAAGAAAATTAATTACTTGTGTATTAATCTTTTAAATTGTGCTTTGCAATCTACTTACTGTAATTACTATCAATATTGCTTTCTGCAAAATAGCCATAAAGCTATCCTTGTCAAACCTTGCATGAATATTACTTGCATACATTTCTCTGCGACTTGCTAAGTACATTCAAAGTACTCATGGCTTTGTGCCCTCTCGATTAATCGATCAACAAGAAGAACACGAAGCAACGAAGTTCTCTGAGGAGACTTCTTTGAAGACTATCTAATTAGGTCGCGTCCTTCGCTCGATTGCCGGTGGGCATATTGGGTGACCTCCACCAGATGTTTTGTTTCCGCTACAAGCTACTCTTTTATTGCTAAGCCCTGTGTGGCAAATATTGTAAGACTTGACCATAAGGTCTCTTTTGCTTAATAATATTAATTTGTCTGCTTCATCTTTTGTTTGGTTGTGTGGTTATGATTACACCAATGTTGCAATTGTGTGAGCTAGCTACTGATCATGGGACTACTTCAGAATACACAGAGGGTCCTGAGGTTGCATACTCAGGGTCCCCACAGCTGCGTATATAAACGAACGCGCGCGGCCGAATCGCTCATAAGCGTAGCGCGCGTTCCAATTAGTTTAGCTAAGTACATGTTTAATTCTTTTCTTATTGCATTTTTTACCGTTAAGTACATACTTAGATTTCGCTAACTGTTGTTTTTGTCTATTTGCAGCAATAGCACGTACTCAACCACCCCTACTTGAAGCGGCATGGGACGGCAAGCATCGCTGTCACACTTGGATCAATGGCAATGGGCCATCAACTCTGGTGACACGGGGACTGAGGGAGACCTGGCCGCTGGACGAGCGGTATGTTTCGAGTCTTCGTCAATCCGGGCTGATTGCGTTCGCCCGCATGATGAATATGGGGCAGAACCTCCTAATCGATGCCTCTCTTCTTTCCGTCCTGGTTGATCGTTGGCGGCCGGAGACCCACACATTCCACTTCCGGTGGGGGGAGATGACGGTGACACTGCAAGATGTCAGCTTCATTACCGGTCTTCCGTTCTTGGTAGGTGCGATTGTTCCTCCGAGGTCGTCGGACCGAAGGTCGCGCTCTTAATCATCGCCGGGCAGCCTATCCTCGAGAGGTCTAAGGCGTTCCACGCTGGTGCGGCGATTCATGCATTGCCCAAATGATGAAACGGAGGAGGTGGTTCGATGCCACCTTATTGCATATTTGTTTTTTATATTCGGGTGGGTCATGTTCCCTAGCACGCAGGGGACATGGCGTGCCAGAAGTTATATTCACCTTTGCGGAGTCCATCGTGGACGCCGACGATGTGGACGTGCGCTTGATGCGATTGGGGTTCACCAGATTGTGCGTGGCGTATCATGCGGCTTTGTCGACGCTTCGCAGATGTCGCCGCGGGAAACGAGCCCGTGCTCTCGGGTTGCCACACGCTGTTACAGCTGTGGTCGTGGGAGCACTTCGCGGTCGGACGGCCGTACTTCCGCACCCCAGTCCACCCTTACCCGCACACATAGCATTTCTATGGTGGGGCAGACGAGGAGGATCCCGTGGAAGGCCCGACCATGGGATCCCAATGGACTATGGCAATACTGGGGTGGGCTAGGGAGAGAGAGCGCCGCATATACCCCGAGTTCCACAATGAATTCGAGACCCTACACGAGGACGACATAATATGGGCTCCTTGGACGGATGCCCACGTGCAGCGCACGGCGCCCGACGGCTTGAGCTTGCTATGCCACCAGGACGCAGCGTACTGGAGGACAACTTGTCATCTGGTGTTCTCCCACATGGTTGGGCCGCACAACCCACAACGGTGATGAGGCGATTCATTTGCACCAGAGATCCCCCTGCTCTAGGGCGACGCTTGCAAAGGCGTGGTCACTTGTAAGTACATTGCATTGCTTAATAATATTGTAGATCCTTTAGTCATATGTTATGTCGGTACCATAATTTATTTATTTTGTTCCACCTTCAGGCAGATGAAGAAGGGCCGCAAGAGCGATGGTAACCTTCAGACCTTAGCTGTGGGTAGATGCATGGCAAACAGCCACTGATTCTATTTTGCAAGAGGCACGGCCTTACGATGAAGGGACTCACGACACGTACTTGGAGTATGTATGGCACATGCGGATGAGATTGACAGGGCCCCCCCAGCCCGACATGCAGATCCTAGCCACGCCAAATGCTTGGACTTGGGGATGGACCCACACCGTGCAGCACGCAATGACGATTCGGTACATTGAGCACGTAGTAGATTAAGCACCCTCCGAAATAGGGTTAACTAACAAAATTTTGTTTGTTCGGCAACCATGCAGGTGGACCGTTTGGAGAGCGTTATTGAGCGCGGCCGTTGGAAACTCGAGTGGGGTACGAACAACACAGTTGAACGTCTTTTTTCGGTCATGAAGACGCTTGTTGATGATGTCAAGCAGGTCGTTCGTAACATGAGCTGTGGAAGGCCCAACGATGTCGACTCGAGGCATCGGACGGAGCGTCGTCGCATACCCTCGCCCCCTCCATCTTCCCGTCAGAGCGAGTCGACCAACGGCGCAGCAGCATGGGCGGCGGATCGTCCGCGCAGTTGCCACGCAGGGACTCTACACTGATGCCGTCGTCATCTCAGAGGGACCCTATGCTGATGCCGTCCTCGTCACGGAGGGACCCTACGTTGATGCCGTCCTCGTCACAGAGGGACGCTACGTTGATGCCGTCCTCATCACAGAGCCACGAAGAGGCCATTCCGGAGAGCACAGACATCCAACCCGAAACCGCGGCGGATGTTATCCCAGATTCTCCCTCCCCGTCCCACACTCTTGGACAATTTCCAATGAGCGATACGGCGCCATGGTATCAGTCTGGGTACACACCGTACCCTGCGCAGTTCACCCCGCAAGGTGAACCGTACCCCGAGCAGTTCACCCAGTCCATCCCGCAAGCTGAGCCGAGTTGGTGCCCCTCCACGGATCCTACTACGGATCCTAATGCTTGGATCACAGACTTGTTCTCAATGCCACTCCCACAGGTGTTGCCCCCCTATACATTGACACAGCGGTTGAGGAGCCCCGCTATGACCTACGGCAGAACCCACGGTCACGATGGTGGCGTTTCCACGAACAGTTAAATCGAGACCTATGGTAGGAACATGGCGCGGAAGGCCAGTACAGGGTACTATGCCCGAGAGCAGTGAGGAGCAGCGTGAGCAGTAGTAATATTAGAAGTCTATTATATGTTGTAACTTGTACTTCATTAACTGATTTGTAATCCAAGCAGAGTGTGGTAATTGGAATGTAATTGGACACTTGTACTTCGTTATCTATCTCAGTAGAACAATTTTATTCTAATTCATCAAGGACTGCGATGCAAAGATAAAGAGTGGACAGTACAATCTTATTAGAACTGACGTTCTACTTGGCAAGAACAAGATATAAAAGAAGAAAGACCGCAAAACTAACTATCTTAACTAACTTCTGAAGCATCTTCTCAACTCTTTCCATCCTCTCATCCAGTGTTTGAAGTCTTTTCTCTTCATTTTGCATGGGTTGATCGGACGCTCGAGGCACTGAACGAATTGCAGCAACACCACGGGAGTCTTGCATTGGTTGATCGGACGCTCGAGCCACTGCACGAATTGCAGCAACACCACGGGAGTCTTCTTGGAAGGCAGCAATTTGCATTACAATATCTTGAATCACTGGGACAGCTTCGTCAGCCCACTGCCAAAACCAACATGTTGTGTTCTACAAAAGAATTGCAGCTTCAAATGAAAGTAACAAAACCCGGTATGTACAATGCAATTCATTCATGCTGATTTTGCAGAAGTTACCGAAAGATTTGAACACTTCATGAACACTCGGGATGGATTCGTTGGCGTATGAGAGGTAAACACATTCACCGGATCCCTGCAATGAGGGCAAACCAGCTGCTGTCGTGGTGATTGTAATTCTCTGCTCACTCGAATGTTCGATGAGGTCGAAGACATCTTGTTTTACACTGGAAGAAAGGAGAAGAGGAAGAGAAGAGTGAGGTGAATGGCAGCCAAAGCATCCATATATAGCGTTGGGAGCACGAAGGGGCCACTGTGTGGAAAGGAGGACGTGACCGCCGCAAGTGGAAGCGAGTGAAGTGACCACTCTCTGGAAAGCTGGACGTGACCACTCTGTGGAAAGCAGGACGTGACAACTCTCTGGAAAGCAGGACGCGACCGCACAGTGTGGAAAGTAGGAAGTGACCACTCTCTCCAAAGCACAAAGTGACCACTCTCTGGAAAGCACGAAGTGACCACTCTCTCGAAAGCAAGACGTGACCACTCTCTGGAAAGCAGGACATGACCACTCTCTGGAAAGCAGGACGTGACCACTCTCTGAAAAGCAGGACGCGACTACTTTTTGCAAAGCACGACGTGACCCAAACGAGACAGATATCCATACTTATAAATTAGTAATAACAACTTGAAGCGGTAATAACAACTTGTTACATCATAGAAAGCAGTGCAGGTTACAACGCAAATCACTACAACACTCACATCACTACAACACTCACATGACTCAAATACACCGGATAGCTTACAGATACTAAGTGGCGCCAGAGGAAGAAGGTCTATTCGGGCAGTTCCTGAATGAGTGCCCATGAGTCTTGCATAGCCTACACCTTATTGGTCTTGGCTGATCTCCACGTTGGCTCGCATCCATGTCGTTACGGATGCGCCTTGACTGACGCCTCCCACGGCCTGGATGCTGCAGTACGTCATTCGGTGACCACTTCACTGCTCCCTGCCATAGGTCCCTGTAGTGGCCTTCCACGCCATAGGAGTTGAACTCCTCGTTCCAAGTATCATACAGGTGTCGTATGTCGTAGTACTCCGACATGTACATGCTAGAAGATTGGTGAAATACAGCACATATAGCATATACGTGGGAGCAAGGCTTGTGCAGGAGTTGAGCTTGTTGCAGGTGCAAACGGCCACATCGCCTATGGTGCAAACATGCTTCCGGTCACCTCTCATGTGGCCGCGAACGTACTTGTCCCACAGGTGGATCTCGAACTTCCTCCTCACGCCATCCATTGTGATAGCTACATGGGATCGGGCCTTGGTAATTTTCTTGTCCATGTAGGCAAGGGTAACCTCCGAGTACTGTTTCCCTTCGTCCAAATGCTGCTTGGCCATCATTGCCGATTGATGAAATAACAACCGTCACGGTTCCATGTCTCGTCGACAACAGTGGTGATGGGCAGGACACGGACCCCTTTCAACACACCGTTGTAGACCTCGGACATGTTGGTTGTCATGATGTTGTACCGAGCACCATAGGTGTCGTGAAGAAGGGACCATTTCTCATAGTTAGGGGCATGCACGCTCATCCACTCAGTGAACTGCTTTGCAATGCGCTTGGGCCAGAACCTCCACTTGCACACTCGGTTTTGACCTCAAGCTCCCGCCACACGGCATCGAACTTACGCTTCTGGTTCTGCAGGTAGAGCTTTTTGAACTTCTTCATGAGGTCTTTGCTCCGGAAGCGCGTGTGGAAGTTGGCAGCTAGATACCGCATTTACCAACGTGTGCGCATGTCGTTCCATTGGAACGGTGGGCTTGTACCGTGCTGCATGGTGTGCAACGCGGACAACAACCCAGCATGACGGTCGGTTATGATGCACACATTCGGCCGGTCCCTTAAAACATGTTGCTTTATGTTGGCTAGAAACCATAGCCAATTGTCAGTGTTCTCATTCTCCACAATTGCAAAGGCAACTGGCAACAACTGGTCGTTGCCATCAGCGGCAATAGCGGTGAGAATGGTGCCCTTGTACTTCCCGCAAAGGAAAGTACCATCCATAGTCAGGACGGAACGACAGTGGGAGAAGCCCTAGACTGCCGGCCCAAAAGCCCAGAAGACTCGATCAAGGAATAGGGAATGTGGGATGTTCGACGGGTGGGGCCTATCCACCCTGTTGACGCATTCTGGGGACTAGGTCCTACGCCTCCTTGTAGGTACCGTACAACCCTTCGAGGACCTTCCGCTTCGCCCGCCAGACCTTACTGTAGCTAATGGCATACCCTACCGTATTCGCTATGTTAGCCATCAGGATCTTCGGCGAAACGGTCAAATCGGCGACAACTACATGGCTTATGATGCTCGCGATGTAGGCCGATGTTACATTCTTATGCATTTGCAATGGTTCTGAAGCTCACATGTGTGATCCGTCACGACTGTGATGCGGAAGGCCGTTCCCGCCCCAGGGAATCTCTGCGCACGGACTTTGCTAGGGCAAGAGCTAAGCATGCACTTAACTATGTAAGTGTCAGGATTAGACCTGCACATAACGGAAGACATATGTTAGTTAGTACGACTTACTGTAGATAGTTGAAGATACAGCAAACAACGTTCAAACTCACCAGTACACTCGGTAAGTCCAACTGGTCTTCACCGTGAAACTCACGATAGCTTGCCTAGCAACAGCCTTGTGTGGGAAATGTTGCCTCACAAGCAGGGTGTCCGCATCGAAGGCCCACAAAGACTCGTGCTCCTGGGCCAGAACAAGGGAAGAGGCTGCTTGGCAATCCAATCGACTTGGAACATAGTCCGTGTCGGTCGAAACAATGCCACCAACGATCCCGTCCTCATCATCGGCTTCGTCCTCGCTGGATTGCGAGTCAAAGTCGTCCTCAAATTCGGTGGCAGTGCCCTCGGACATGCCATCGATAATCTCGTGACAATCAACACGAGCACCCCGCCATTTATCCACACCTTCATTCGGTTGGAAACTACCAGAATCTCCATCAACTGGAGCATCCTGCCTAACGATGTCTGGCGCTCTCGAGACCTCTCCCGTCGTCAACAAACCGAAGAGGGGGACAAGAGCGTCGCTGGCTCCTTCAACAGCCCCCCCCCCCGAGAGGATTGAGCAGGATAAACAAAATGGACTACACCATGGGTCGTCGATAGATCGAAGCGTAAGGATTGCTAACGATCTCCATGTACTGTGCCCACATGGCACTGCTGGTCACCTTCGCTAGGCCCCACAACATCTACCCGTGTGGTGGGACCGTGCTAGCGGTGACCGTTACTATCTTGTTCCTGGCGACATACCTATCAAACAACTGTCGAATGCACCGTCATAGCTCCAGCAAATCGACGTGTGCCAGGTTGGGAACATTTAGCAAGCGCTACCGGCGGTGGGCAAATCAATTCCGTGCGGACCGACACGCGTATTCTACCGTAGAACCGTCAAAGGTCTCCATTTTTGACAAAAATAAGAAAATATTTCAACCAATGCACATCATAAAAACCATACGTGCGTTGCTGAAATGAACTTACCGTTACGATGTTACTGACTCTTAACCTCAGACACGGAAGACTACAAATTCAAACATGCATCACATTAGTAACGACTTCGGCAAATGGTGCCAACAAAGGACAAAGAAAAATGTTAGGTACGGGAGAGGGAGGCACCTCAGAAAGAGGGAGAGATTCCTGAGAGGAATGATCGAACGAGTGTGTGGCCACGCGTTTAAATAGCCGAGCACCGGAGATGCAACGTGACAGAGGGGCAGGTCCCTACCGCGCCCCACACCGAGGGCAGCTCTGCATGCGACATGACCGAACGAAGCAGCTTTGTGCGGAAATGATGCTATGCGGCCCCAAGATTCGTCGTACCCTGATTTGTACTGACAGGTCGAGACGTGGCATGACGCCGCCCCCTATAGCGTGCAGGTCACCTACCACGCGTAGTAGGGGGCCTACTATATGTGATACTTAAATTTTGCACTTAATGCGTGATACCTGTAATACTTTTACGTTCTTATGTGTACTCGTTCATACAATGCATGTTTGTTCAATGCATATGGACGCCTATAGCTTAATGCACATGGCACATCGATGCAACATGTCAACTCGATAAAAGGCAACCGCAATGACGTGTCCATCATTTAGTTATATGCTTTAGAAGAATGAACATAAGTGCGTACAGAAGGGGAGACTACCGAGGTACAAGCTTCTCCGCCCATGCCTAATGGTAGAAACTGCCTCTCGCTACCCACATAGAGTGTTCTCCAGTTGGGTGCCTCGGACGTGGCTGGCCGTCGTTGTAATGGCACGCACATATGCAGCTTGGGTTGGCGCAGCAACATGTGAGATCATAGGAACTTCCTATGTTCACGACCTCCTTGTTGCCCCTCTCGCGCTGCATCTGTTGGTGGGGGTCATCATTTTGCTCCTTGAGATCGTCAATTTGCGCCTCCAAATCAAATATTCGATTCCACAATGTACCCACGTGCATCAAAACATGTCATTCATGGGGAGGATCGATTCAGCGGGTAAAGTTGTATTTCACCATCTGCTGCAAGGGACGTTTGTATGGAGGATGTATTAGCAGTAACATGAACAAAACTATTTACCCCAGAATATGGGCATCGGAAGAAACGCCGTCCGCCATCGACAGTGCAGTCTATGACCTGCACGATAGCGTCCTCCCCATGTCTGCATTTTGGCCATACCGGTTGAGCACGCTTGTTCGGCATCAACCAGTAGTTAGGGCCGAAGTCCTCCCTCCTTTCCAGGCGAAGGTCTCGCTTCGGCGACCCCAGTTGGACTGGTCCCTAGGCGTCTGCCATCGTATGTTACTGTACGACGGAGAATGTTCTTCTTCCTACTGCTTGAAGGGTCGAGTGGTCCTACTTTCGGAGCGTGGGCCGTGCATTTTATAGCCCGCGAGGGGAGGCTAACAAAGCGGTAATGTATTAACTTGTCGATGACAAGACGAACAAAATTTTTCTTTGTGCAGAGACCAGACCAAACGGGATAGCTTTGCGCAGTGATAAGACCAAAGGAGACAGCCTTGCGTAGTGATATGACCACACGAGGCAACTTTATGCAGTGACAAGACCACGCGGGGCAGCTTTGTGCGATGACAAGACCAAAGGAGACGACTTTCTTGATGACAAGACCACGCAGCAGGCGACTTTGCGCAATGATAAGACCAAAGGAGACAACTTTGCTAAAGGACAAGACCACACGGGCAGCTTTGCGCGATGATAAGACCAAAGGAGACGACTTTTTGCGGTGACAAGACCACACGGGCGACTTTGCGTGAGTGATAAGACCAAAGGAGATAGCTTTGCGCGATGACAAGACCACACGGGGCAGCTTTATGCAGTGATAAGACCAAAGGAGATAGCTTTGCGCAGTGACAAGACCACACAGGGCAGCTTTGCGCAGTGATAAGACCAAAGGAGACAGCTTTTGCGCAGTGACAAGACCACACGGGGCAGCTTCGCGCAGTGATAAGACCAAAGGACACAGCTTTTGCGCAGTGACAAGACCACACGGGGCAGCTTCGCGCAGTGATAAGACCAAAGGACACAGCTTTGCGCAGTGACAAGACCACACGGGGCAGCTTTGCGCAGTGACAACACTATTTCTCGCCAGCTTTTTAGATGGACATGATAACACTCTACCTCCTTAGCTTTTCAGAACCAAAAGACAGGACTCGACATGAAATTAACCACACCATGCCAACCATAGGGCTTATAAAAGGGGGTTGAACCAAACCCAACACTACACAACACTACACAATAGATACCCAGCTATGGACCCTTGACAAACTCCTACGAGGATGTTGCGAGAAGCAAAAAGTAACTAGCGAGAGGAAACAGCTACAATACCCAGATAAATCAATGAAAGATGCTCCAGTACCACCACGTTTTTCGATCCTGCAGTGTGTGTGTGTGGCGAACCGGTAGAGATCATTCAATCCACACACCCAAACACCGCAGCCCGAGCGTACTACACGTGCGGGCACTACCTCGTAAGCGTTTCTTTCGCGCGCATTGATTTTCCTCTCCCACCGTTGAATTCCTTAAATTTTTAACTTCTTCCCCACGTAATGCCAGCCAGAGATGCGCTGCCACTTCTTCCAATGGATCGACGGCCCGGAGATGTACGACAGAGCATTCATCTAGTAGAAGCATATGCTGAACTACTCGGTGCGGGCCGAGAACTTCGTGCGGTGGAAACCTTACGTATCGGACCCTGTTGAGGATGCACCGAAGAATCCCAATAGTCGTCCGGGTGTAATCCATATCGACGACGTGAGTTACGAAGAATTTACATCATTCTTACGATTTTCACTATACGGTGCACTAACATCATGGAATCGCGGGACATAGACGACTTGACATACCGGCCCGATGTGGGCAAATCCGCGACAAGGGCAAGGAAAAGGCTCATACGGTGAGCCCCATTCACCACAACAGATCCGGTCAGCAACCCGTATTTAAGATATCCTGACGTGAGTTATGAAGAATTTACATCATTCTTCGATTTTCACTATCTGATGCACTAACATCATGGAATCGCGAGGACATGGGCGACTTTGACATACCGGCTCAACATGGGCGGTCCCACGACAAGGGCAAGGAAAGGCTCATCTTGGTGAGCCCGCCCGCCACGATGTATCCGGTCGTCCGGCGTAATCCGTATTGACGACGTGAGTTATGAAGAATTTACATCCTTCTTCGATTTCCACTATACGGTGCACTTACATCATGGAATTGCGGGACATGGGCGACTTGACATACCGGCCCGGCGTGGACACTCTGCGACAAGGGAAGGGAAGGCGGTGAGGAGTTCAACGCCGAGCTAGCAAGGAAGGAAAATGGCCCCGTCCACGATGGGAGCCAGTCATTACGTAGTAGTCCCCGTCCTACCCCATGTTTTACTATCCCTAAAGGCATGTGTACTTATATGGTCCGGATGCTTGTGTCGCAGATGTACCGTAGTAGTAGCGAGGATGACTAAAGCAATTAGCGAACCATCATGCCATGTCACTACATGTAACGTGCTTATGTCCGCATACTCTAATGTAGTTCTGGTTCCGTGTCTCCGCTAAGCCATCAAAGCAAGCCTATATTGCAAGTATGTCTCTTCTAGTGGAATCCCAGAAAGAACCATTCGCACGACATCGAATCCTCCATGTTTTTGGGCATCTTCATCATCACAACGAGCGTTCTCAGCCCCTTCAATAATATTATGTATAAGCTTCATAAAGTACTTCATCATTTGCTCATTATATCTGGCCAGATATCGTTCGAGACGACTTCATCGAGGAGAGACTCCAATAGTCCTGATACCTTTTTATCCCACTTCTAAAAGACAACAAGTGTTTCAGCAGACAGTTTGCTTTGACAACATCCTCAAGGTTATACCTCGTCTGATATGCTTATCAATCATCCTTTCTCTAAATGAATAAAATTATACAAAGCAACAACACTATGACGGGAGGCTCCACAAAAGTTTGAAATTTTAGATACTCATTTGCAATATTTTGAAATTACTACAAGCAGTAATAAACAAGCGTTAAACCCCGATTTGGGATAAAAAAACCCTACTTTACCTCCATGCCCTTATTTCTTAATGAAATTTTTTACAAATCTCGGTTTATATTCTTTTGAATCAAATATAATGAAATAATATTTAAATTTAAATATTTACAATTTTTTGTTCTTTTTCAAAAATATAATGAAATAATATTTAAATTTTAAAATTTTCAATTTTTTAGTTCTTTTTCAAAAATCTGGATTTTGTAGCCGTCTTGAAGCCCATCTGGTGCCCATCGGCGGGCGCCTGCTTGCGCCAGGGCAGGCGAGAGCTGCCGCCAGACCGGTGTCGAGGCGGTCGCTCACGCCTCGGTACTCACGGTAGGAGCACCTTGTCTTGAGGCTATTTTTGTAAATTATGGCGAATGAGGGCTATTTTTGAAATTAAAAGTTGCTCCAGGGACGGTTTGTATGGGAGGGATAGGCTTCGGCTGGGATAGTGAGCTTCGGAGACTCACATGCCTGGGCCATGCATTAATGTGATCGATATGAGATCGATCCCCAGGACAAGACAGAGTGATCGCTGAACCATCGAACAGCCGAAGCTAGCAGAAGAGCAGGTGTGCGCGAGGACCATGCATATGGGGCTTCGGCCTCGATCCGGTTGTGTGGTAAAATCAGTAAACACGAGCTAGCTAGTAGTGACGTACTCCTGATAATTAGCTGCTTCATCTGCTCATGGTCCTGGGAACCGGTGGCGGACAATTTTTGCATACAAACCCACTGTATAGGATATACATCTAGTATAATATACAAGCTATACAATAAATTTGTAATGTCGGCAATTAATAGTCAGCAGCCCACCAACACAAGCTATATTTTGTGATGACGTTTGTACTAGAAACACGTACTTTGCTCCATTTAATCCTTTACTATGACATTTAAACTTTTATATTGGAATGTATCATTTAAGTTCGCACATTCATGCAGATGCGAGTGTGCTTTCAGTAGAAATTTTGTAAAGTCGTTGATTTATTCCCGGTCCATATCTTTCTAGACGTGTGCTGAGAAGACATACTCACGCATGTGTGTGGTGTGCATGCGTGGGAACCAAATTAAATGTCAGTCTTTTCCCAGATACAAATACGGATACTATCCATTTTTTCCCTGAATACGAATACTATCTATTTTTTCCCCAAAGCGTTTCTGTTTCGACAGGGTCTTGATTCGGTGTCGAATCTGTGGATGTTAGTCTTTGCTCGACTTGTGTAAGCGATGAAATCAGTAGGCGGTAGTTATGTTACATAAATTTGTTCTCTAGAGATTTATGCATAAAAGTTGTAGGATATTCGCATTCGACCGAATTGAGTATATATTTGATTCGAATTTGTATTCGTTACGACATTCAATTCGTAGTCGTATTCAAAAATGTTCGAATTCTTATTCGTATTCATTTTAAAAATATTAATTCGTATTCGTATTCGTATTCGAGACTATTCAATTTGTATTCGATCTGTTTCCATCCCTACATATGTTCAATCGACCATGAGACGTTGGCATATGCAGGTGTGTGTAGTAATTTGCGAATGCAACCGGCTCATTCGACGAATTTTTTTTTAAATAATATTTTTTTAAAGATAATTACAAAAATATATCGTCTTCCCAAAAAATTACAAAAATGTGTTCCTGTAGCCAGTTGAACTGGCGATAGGAACCTATCGCCAGTTCAACTAGCGACAGGGACGCTCTCCCCCTCCTGTCGCCGGTCCAACCACCTGTCGCCAGTTGAACCTATCGCCAGTTCAGCTGGTGACAGGAAACCAAAACCCTAGCCAAGTTTGCCGCTTCTCTAGTTAAGTTTGCCGCCTTCTGATTTTCATACGTTTTGAACGGTGCAAAATCTGTTAGACTCGCAATAACATTTTTTTATCGTCGTATGTTGTTCTAGTGCGATGAATTTCTGAAGAATTTTACAAGAAAGATTGAGATATGAATATTCGTAAGCAGGAAGGTAAGTGATATTGCGATGCGCCCGGGAATTCATACGCTTGCTCATGTACATGCACTGCATATTATGTAAGAAAACAAATGTGAACTTGCCATTACCATCAAAACTACGATAAATCACACTGATATTACATAACATTCAGCAAAACATCATAACACTTAATTAAAATGATAATTCAGAACATTGGCAATAACATGTTACTATTGTCCGTGCAATAACATAATTCAAAACATTGGCAATAACATTGGTCGCAGTCTCAACGTCCCCCATGTGGACTGTCTCGAGTTGGGTGACCAGATGAGGTCCCCGTGGCGACGTCCGGAGTGCCGATGTCTCCTTCGTTTTGAGGATTTCTCGTGGGATATTTCTTGAAGGTGTGCCCAGACTCCCTGCAAATGGAGCACTTCTTCGTGCGACGTCCGGTTCCTGTTTCGTCCATGTCGTTCCTGATGCGCCGTACCTGTCGCCGGCCAACCTTTCCCTTGAGCCTATCAATGTCCACGGCTCAGATTAGTTGCTCCCAGGTCGGATGGCCAGTGAAATGGCCAACCACAGCGTAACCATACATCTCCGCGGTCCAGGTTTGCATCACCACCTCCTTGGTGAAATAGACAGAGAGGGCCGGGATCTTTGCGCCCACCGTCGAACATGCGGCTATGACATGGGAAGCGGGGCCTATCACGAAAGAAGGGCTTGTTGCAAGTGCATGTGCAACTACCGTGGCGTAGCGTGTACTCGTGGGTAACCCTCTCGCGGTTCATCCCCCGACGTCCTTTATCCCTGCACATTACCTCGAAGCAAAGCTCCCTTGTGCCCATCTTGAATGCCCGGTGCGTCTCACCCTTCTTACTCTTCTCCTCCATATACTTGGTGATCATGGCGAAGTACAGTATTCTGTTATTTGCCATGGCGAGTGATGTGTTGTTGCTTCTGTCAACAAAGTACTACGTCGTACCGCGGAGTATTGCCTCCACAATACCCACCAAAGGGAGGCACCTTGCACCGCGCATGACCCAGTTGTACACCTCAGCTAGATTAGTTGTCATGACACCATATCAAGCGCCACCCTTGTCATGGAGCAACGACCACTTCTCCTTAGGCTCGTACTCAATCCAGTCCGAGAAGCATCTCACCTGCGCCCCCGTCCTCCTCGTCAATCCGGGAGCATCTGTGGGTATCTCTAGCAATGCTTCGAGGGCCTGGTCAGCGCTTGCGGTGACCCTTCTCGCTGCCTCCCTTCTGTGTGTCTTGGTCCGCACATCTAGAATCTTCCAGAGTGTTTTGAACTTCCGTTGCTTTTTCTGGTTGCACAGCCGCTTGAACATGTTCATCAAGTCTTTGTTGCGGAACTGCTTGTAGATGTTTGCACCCAAGTGCCTCATGCACCACCTGCTCTGCAGATCCGGCCATGGAAGTGGTACGTTATCTCCTTGTTGTAGCTGGGTTATTGCACGCAGCAGGCTCGCATGCCGATCATGTATGAGGCATACGTTGGGACGGCCTTGCACAACAGAAATCCTCACGTTCTTCAGGAACCACAACCAGCTGTCCGTGTTCTCGCTTCCAACGAAAGCGAATGCCATGGGAAGAACTTGATTGTTCTCGTCCGTCGCTATTGTAGTCAGTATCTGGCCCTTGTACCTCCTAGTCAAGAATGTGCCATCTACGCACAAAGATTAGACGGCGGTGCCGGAATGCATGATACATGGACCAAATGCGAAGAATGCTCGCTGCAATACCCTCTTATTGGTCCACTTCAGGTGCGTGGCGTCTTGAATGTCGATATGGGTGCCAGGATTTCTGTCTTGTATGACTCGAAGCTACGCAGGGAGGTTGTGGTAGGAATCCTCGAACGTGCCCCACCTTGATTCCAATGCCTTCTGTTTTGCCCTCCAAGCCTTAGCACAGCTGATTGTGTATTGGAACCTTGCCTCAATCGCCCGAATGATGGATCGTAGCTCAAAATCTAGATTATCCACGATCTCACTGTACATAAGGTTGGTGATGAAGCCTGATGACAGGTTCCGGTGGAACTGCACTGGCTCAGAAACGACGCATGTGTGAGGGACCACTATAGAGCACTTCCAGTAGGTGTCCCACTTTGGCTGAAATGCATGCACTCGCCAAGGGCATCCCTCTATGCCGCACTTCACGTCGTAGAATCTTGGGGTAGACTTGACGAGTTTGAATGTGCGCCGCACCAACAAGGCCTAGAATTTGACCACGTCCTGCACGGCCTTCTTGCATTTGTACATAGCTCCTAGCCTAACCTCACTCTAGTCGTACTCCACGGCACATGGGAGCCTTCGTTGATGACGAGGTTGTCGAACTGGTATGTGTTCCAGTCGGATGGAACCGCCTGCTGGTCCACGTCATCCTCGTCGTCGGAACATTCATCTTCAGACAATGCCATGTAGTCTCAGTCTTCGAGATCCATCCTTTGCACTACGGCTTCAACCTCCTCACCCTCGTCAGCAAGACCAGTAGCTTGCATGGCCGTCGGAGCTACTTCCACAGGGTCTTCATCGACGGCATCAGTAACTCCGAGAGCTTCAGCAATTGTGTGCGCCACGCTGTGGCTGCAGTCCCCGACTTCCTCTTTGGCCTCAGCACCTCCTTCTTGTTCAGCTGCGGGTGGAGGAGTGGGTTTGGCATATGCTTGGACGAGAAGGACCAATTTCCACTCTGCCTCTCTCGTGATGCGTACATATAACTGCCACGAATTTGGTCCCCGAAGCTCCACTAACTCCCAATATGTGAGTTGTCCTCTTCGTGAGGAAAGACAACTCAATCTCAGATCATACACATCGCGGTCTACTTGGAATGTGTGGTACAACCATCGCATCACAATACCCATATGTACGCTCTGGTCTTGCTAGGGGCACGGTCGCCGATTGGAAATAACGCAAATCAATCCCCTCGGGACCCTCCAGAATAGTCCCTTGACCATAGTAAATTTTAAAATTGACGATGTCGAACATATTTCACGCACTGCATCATAAAGAATATTTCCACGATTAACCGCATATCTAAAACTATACTACCCACTGAAAAGTATTATGTAAAACTATCTTGCATTACGAACTGTACATCTAAAACTATGTAATCCATTCGGTTAAAAAATTACCCGAGAGGTAGGCAATCGGACGGGCAGCGCTTCGCTAGCTTCTCTCCTCCCCTCTACTCTTCTCCCCTTCACTTTTTTCTGAATAAGAATGAGTCCTGCGCTAAACTTTGGGGGTTTTATAGGGTTTGGCTTCCTGTCACCAGTTGAATTGGCGACAGGTGGTTGGACCGACGACAAGAGGGGGAGAGCGTCCCTGTCACCAGTTGAACTGGCGATAGGTTTCTATCGCCAGTTCACACATTTTTGTAATTTTTTGGGAAGACGATATATTTTTGTAATTATCTTTTAAAAAAATATTATTTTAAAAAAAATCCTCATTCGACCTCGAGCTGACGGGGCAATTATTTTGCCACCTCTTTACCAACTAGCTAGGTTTTCACAGTACGTAAATTAAACCAGGTTGTACGTACGTACTTTACCTCTCTCCTTGGGTAATTACTTACTTACGTCGGGAGGAACAGTAGTGGAAGAGAGAACTCCCCTTGGGACTTGGGAGGTAGAGTCCTCGCGAGTTTTTGGCATATACAGCCAGTTTCGAAATCGTATTTGCACAAATGACCGTATAGAGCACGTATTTGCAAAAGTAGCAACCTCGACGTTGGTGGTGGCGTGCGCCAAGATCAAGACCGTCCGACGCGTAGCCGCCAAATTTCCGCCACCGCCACCACCTCACCACAAGACGGCCAACATCGCCGACCGTTGGCAAGATGGTGGTAGTCGGCCACCAATTGGCACAGTAATTAGTAATTAGGTTAAGTTAGTTAATTAGGTTAGTTAGCTAATTATGAAAATAATGATAAAAATTCTGAACGGATAAAATTATGAAAAATTTACACAAGCAAGTACACGGTGTCAGGAGGCTCCACAAAAAATTTCATAATTTTTAAAATTCCTTCAAATTTCAGACCCTAATTAACTAACCTAATTAACTACCTAATTAACTAGCTAATTGGTGGCGCATGGAACCATGCGCCAGCCAATTAGCTAGTTAATTAGGGTATGAAATTTGAAGGAATTTTAAAATATAGCAAATAAGTCCAAAAAATTATGAAATTTTTTGTGGAGCCTCCTGACACCGTGTACTTACTTGTGTAAATTTTCTATAATTTTATTCGTTCAGAATTTTTATCTCTATTTCGTATAAGTGTCATGTTCGTACGAATCAATAAATGTACAAAATAAGCTCCAAAAATTATGAATTTTATTTTGAAGGCTCCTCACACAGTGGACTTAATTGTGTAATGTTTCAGAAATTTTATATATGTTCTAGTATTATCTCAAAAATTTAGGATTTAGGTCACGAAAATTTCGATTTTAGGTTTCGGAAATTAGGGTTTCATGATTTCATGTGACTTGGAATGTATAAAAAAAAGCTGCATTGCAACTCCATTGGAGATGTCGATATACAATATGATGTTCGCACATATGATGGAGCCTTACGCGCCATAGCGCGTAATGCAACAGTTTGGTCAGTACCAGTTCGTGCCTCCCCCCGGACGAATGCACCAACAGCAGTGGACTACGGCATGGACGAACACGGCACACGTGGATGTCTGCAATGAGCCGCGTCTGTATGACCCTAAGACGTATGGTGCGTACTTGGAGTGGTCGCTCAAACGAGTGAGCTATATAGTATCGCGTGTTATGCGATTTTGTTTGACTATATTTGTACGCGTATTTTGGTTGTTACGTATGTACTCCGTACGTCCAAGGCCAGAGCTCATCTGCACAACCGGAGTTGCAGGCATCGTACCCCCAGAGTGGTTTTCTAGCCTCTGTCGTGAATGAATTTCTCGGAGGTGTCCTCGAGGTCGGCATGGCTCATCACGACAATATGTACGCCTACCAGACTCTGCTCCAGAGTCAGTCTACTGGTCCACCTCCGCCTCAACGGTCTCCGTACCCCCTCCGAACCGACACACATTCTTCGGACCGGGGGATGTATTCCATGGGTCATGCTCGGCACAAAACAAGGTCGCGCACGCGGATGCAGCCACAGCAGGCAGAGAGTAGTGACTTAGACGAGTGAGCCATATAGTATCGCGTGTTATGTGATTTTGTTTTACTATATTTGTACGCGTATTTTGGTTGTTACGTGTGTATTACAGCGCCATAGTGTATATCAATATCTCCAATAGAGTTGCAATGCAGTTTTTTTATACATTCCAAGTCACATGAAATCATGAAACCCTAATTTCCGAAACCTAAAATCAAAATTTTTGTAACCTAAATCCTAAATTTTTGAGATAATACCAGAACACATATAAAATTGCCGAAACATTACACAATTAAGTCCACTACGTGAGGAGAGCCTTCAAAATAAAATTCATAATTTTTGGAGCTTATTTTCTACATTTATTAATTCGTACGAACATGACACTTATACGAAATAGCGAGAAAAATTCTGAATGAATAAAATAATATAAAATTTACACAAACAAGTACACGATGTCAGGAGGCTCTACAAAAAATTTCATAATTTTTTGGACTCATTTGCTATATTTTAAAATTCTTTCAAATTTTGGACCCTTATTATTTAATAACCTAACCTAATTAGCAACTAACCTAACCTAACCTAGCTCGGCTGACCTAACCTAATTAGCTGGCGCGGTGACCATCATGCCATGGCGCATAGCATAACCACCGTCGCCAATAATGAGGTGGCGGATTCTTATACTGAGTGGGCCGTGCCGAAATTTGTCACCACCACGCTGTCGAGCGATCTGTGGCGCCAAGACGGTGGCCGTGCACCAGCGCCTTTGGCGCACGGCCACCCTGCGCCAAGGTTGCTACTTTTGCAAATACGCGCGCTATACGGTCATTTGTGCAAATACGATTTCGAAAACGGCTGTATATGCCAAAAATTCGAGTCCTCGCTCCACACAGTACGTACGTACAGCTCTGGATTTCTGATGATCTATGTATCCATCTGGCTGCAAGTTAAAGTAGATCTCAACGGAGGATGGTTTTTTGGGGGGTCAGCAACCAGCAGGCTACCAAAACGCTATCTGTTTGTGTTGTGCCACCCGAGACCGGTAAATTAATTACAAGCTGACGAGATTCAATAATACCCGAATAATGAACGGTTTTGCTAGGCAACATTTGATTTTTTTTCTTATTTTTATCAAAATAGTCGAACTTTCATCTGTACGATATGCTTCGAGATTTATACTTCTTCTCATCTGATGAATTGGGTCTGAATTTATTATGATTTTTTCTTCGAAACATAATAGGTTCACCCCGTTGCCATATTTTGTTGGTATAGAATTTCATTTTTTTTGTCTTTGTTTTTGCTCCATCTCTCAAAGTATATGTTAGATTTTGAATCATGTGATGGAAATATGAGTTATTAAGACTTTCGAGAATAATTACAACGACCACGAACAAAAATTACATAAATAATTTACTGTAATTTATGTATAGTAAAGTTGCAAATAAACTAAAATTTGACTGCTTTGGGGTGAGAAAACAGTCGAATCTTGTATAGACGGACCCATTAATAAAACTAATAATCTATATTATTTATTATAGATAGTGGTGTTCTAAACAGCCATCGAATATACCCTAGTCACTTATACATGTAACGCCCAGAGAAGGTTATGATCAGTTTAGGTTACGGGCATCTTAAGGTCGTAAGGTCTATTACGACCAAGTCGATTTACGGCCGACCTATGGTCGATAAATCTCACAGACACATGGACCTTATCGACTAAGGATCTTGTACACTACGTGTGGGGACCTGGCATCGGATCTGTTTCAAGCCAAGTGATTGCGCAACATGTACTTAACATGAAACATAAGCGATTCTGAGTGCCCGGATATGTGTCTCATGTTAGCTCCCAAGGATCAGTGGCTAGCATGCACATATCCTAGTACACAACATTGCAATCACATCCATACACAATCATACAAGAGTAAATGAATTGTAATTACAACATCATCAAATAGAACTTTTAAGTACAAGTTTGTATAGAAGGGCCATTCGGCCAAACATAATTATCAAGAATAAATTGCAGCGGAAGACAAACTTAAAATAAGATAGAATAACCGAGTTGGCATGCCCACAATCCCACAAGCAACCAACTGGAGTTAAAGTCGTAGCGTCTGAAGTACTTTACCCAATTTGAATGACTTCTCACCTGAACAAATGGACAATTTTTAAGTACAAAGTTGTACTCACGAGACTTTTCAAGAAAAATAAAGATGCATGTAAGTATCAAAGGAAGGCTACTACACTAGTCAATTTTCGGCATAAAACAAGTTTTGCAATTAGATAAATAATATAGATTCAAATTGCCATTTTAAAACATTTAGAAAACATTGTATAACAGTAAGTAATGATCAATAACAATATAACCTCCAAATATAATCAACACACGAATATCCCATTCGTGACATATATCAATTCTTCACAAAATTAACACGCGATCTTCACGTTCAAGATATCATTTCAGATCTAAACAAACTAACATAATGACACAACACTTCCCACCATAACCCAAACTTAATTTTCCATAAGCTAACTGTGCATGCTTTCCCACAAGTGATGTCCATAACCGGGAACACGGCTATTCAAATAGATTTATTTGACTCTGCAGAGTTGTACAGCTTTACCCACACGATATGATTATCTCGTAATGTCGGCCAATGCACTCTTCCTTAGGAGTGTGACTGAGATATCATAACGAGGTCGTTATAATGTTATGTCCTAACTATCAACCCACCCGAGGACAGTCCCATGGCTAGACTGAACGGTCGCCTGAACCACAGGGGAACCTCGTTGCATAAGTAAGTCCCTTACAAACAAGAGACCCTTAAGGGCAAAAAAAATAAAAATATAACATGCCCCTACTAGATTGACAAGAGAGTCATTAAAACCAAACAACAACAAGTGCCAATCTAATTGTGTTTTGATAGCTAACACACAATAAATTATTAAGCCAAACCTTCACCATTATCCCGGCGTGTGGTTGTACGTAAGACTTGGTTCATCAAACCACAGACCAGTCCTCAAATACCCAGATAGGGCTATGCGAATCCAGGACCACCCCTTCATCACCCTATCACCCGTCCAAGTCCAACACACATCAACAACCCATCAACAAGTTCATAATAATCAGATACGAAGATCTGGACATTTTCCTCAAATTCAACATAATCAAATCCATATAATCCTCAAATTTTATTAAGATTCAATTCGATCCATCGGCCGATGGACTAGCTCCATCAACTGTTATCGACTACAACTACTAGCACGACTAAGCATCGTTCTACAAACTAGCAAACAAACCCATATAACATATAGCCTTAATCATTCAAGGTAAAAGGGTAATCAACATTCAAAGGAGGGCCAATGCAGCAAGTAGGGAATTAACTACTTCTACCCATGAACATACTTTTCAACATAGCATGAAATTGAGAGATTAAAACCATACAAAACATTTTAAAATCAGTAGGAGCAATATGGTCAAGAGGAGGGTGCTCGCACATTTGCTGTACCACTTGTTCAATCTCAGTTTACACTCATAAATACGCTCGTATCGTCGAGAAATCTATCGAAAGAACGATATTGCAATTAACACCAAATAAGCCGAAAATTCAAAATGCTCAAAAATGCATGAAAATTATACAGTAGGTAGATTATGATTTTAGATGAATTTAGGTGAAAGATTCATTCCATTTGGATTTAGTATGTGAAAGTTATAGCAGTTTGAAACTCAGGTTTCTGGAAAATGCAATTTAAATACAACCGGTTACTGTTCATATAATTAAATTATTTGATCAAAATTTGTAGAGTAGTAGTGGGGAAAAGGATTACATAGATAAATAGAGAATAATTTTATAAGACCAAAATAACTGAGTTTATCTCATTTGGAGTTTTTATGAATTAGTTATACATTTTAAAGTTATTAGCCTTTTTCTATTGTAAAATTAATAGAGTTATGGATCATTTTACAAAAATATATTCTCTGCTACAGAGATATGTTTGAAATCTATTTTAAAATAAATTTTACTTTAAATGAAAATTATTAAAACTGGCTTCATCCATTTTGGAGTTAAGATGAAATAGTTATGAATTTTTAAAGTTAAAGGCATTTTCAAGGGTATAAATAAATGGGTTTTGGATCAATCCCCAGTAACTATATTTTCTGAGATAGTGACAAGGTTGAAACCTATTTTCATATATAGTTCATGTAAAACTAAAAATAACAAAATTGGTTTCACTGTTTTTGGAGTTAAAACGATTCAGTTATGCATTTTTGAAGTTAACACCATTTTTAGTGTACAAATAAATGTATTCTGGATTTTATAAAAGCATTTAATACTTTTTCTGCCGAGGTTTACCTAGGCATAGTCTATGACAGATGGGGTCCAGTGAGGGGTTGACTCGGTCAATGTTGACAGGTTCACGGCTGACGACTACGCCGAAAGCGTATTTAGTGGAATACGCCTTCTAAACATGAAGACATAAAATTGTTTGAGGCATAGTATGAATACGTTTTCCTTAGGAGATAACATTCTTCACAAATTGTGCACAATCACTTAACTGGCAAAAGGGGTCCACATGTAATAGACTCTAGATCTATCAAGTGCTAAACAATAACCCTGTTAAGTATTGATTTCCGACTGAGATTCTACCATTAATTATTATTCATTGTCATTCATTCCTAATTACGCCGCTACAGTGCGGTTGGCGCGTCCGACAACAGAGCCGCGCGTTCCGCTTACTGGCACAGCGGCTCGCCGACGCGGCGATCTCCGACGGCACCGGACAAGGCCAAAAACGGGTGCACAATAGTTGTGCGAATCTATTCATACCGGTGGCAGCCTTAACGGCGGCGTGCAGCGGTGGCGCACCGGAGTAGGGCGGTGGTGAGTTTCGGCCAAAACATGCATGTGCTAACCCGGTGCCAAATCGAGCCAACCAAAGTGTGCTTAAGCTACTAGAAGGTCCTAGGAAGCTCACCAAGGTTAAGGAGAGGCCCAAGGAGCTCTGGGATGCATCGTCCACGGCAATGGCGGTGGCGGCTCTAGGTTCAACGTGGGGGAGACAATTTGTGCAAAACGAAGGGCAATGAAAGTGTTGGAAAGGATAGGGAAGCTAAGGAGATGGTGCCATTGCAAGGAATTGGAGAATGGCTTACCGGTTCCGACAAAGGACAGTGAATAGGAACTTCGGCCGAAAAGAGGGGAAAATCCAAATTGCAAAACTCCTGTCATGCATTGAGGAAATAAGTTGAGGGGAAATGAAGCTTATACTCCATGGCCTATGATGACACGCAAGAGCATGTGTAGGACTTACCGGAGATGAAGATGACCCGGTGGTGGTTTTCGGAGCGTGCCCCGGAGCTACCAAGAGCACAGCTGCGATTCGAGAGCTACAAACCGAAACACGAGTTGAGGTCAGCTAAAATGGACATGGCAACGAACGGAGAAGGGAAAAGATGCCATGGTGAGGAGCTTACCCGAGGGGGATGCAAGAAGAGAGCCTCTTCCTCCTCGGCCATCGAGAGGAGGAATGGAGGAATGGGAGAGCAGGGAGGCAGGTTAAAGGTGGGGAATGGATGGAGTGGAAGTGGCATGAGCGAGCGGTGCTCAGGGATAGGCTGCGGAGGGCGGTGCGTGATGGCTGTTGACAGAGGCACGGCAGAGCAGCGCTGCCGCGTGGAGTTCGAGTCCTGCTGTTCCAGTACGAGGAAGAAGACGCCACTGACAACGTGGGCCCGTGACGTCGTCCGGTGGAGTGAGGGGGCGAATCGGTTCAAAGAAACAAGTGGCGCGGTCGAAATAATAGTGCTTGGCTCAGGTCGGAAAATTTGGACCACTCGATTGAAAACGGACGGTTCAGATAAGTTGGGTTCGGCGCAGTGCGATTAGTTGACTCAGCCGAGTCCATTCGCCCAGGTCGGACTCGAGTCGGTGCAACAGTGCCAGCCTGAGTTTTGATTTCAGTTTGACCAACTATTAGCATATTTGACCAAGGCTTTAAAAAACAAATAAAATTCATAAAATTCTAAAATTATTCAAGGGTGTTCCTGGGACATCCTAGTTCCCATATAAAATTTGAAAACTCACTTTTCATTAATTAATTTGGATAATTTAAATTCAAACTTATAATAGGTCTTTGATTTGAGTTTGAATTTTCTGGGGTTGAAAAAGGTTCCAAAAATTTGGGAAAAATTATATTAATTCATGATAATTAATCTAGTATTTGAATAAATTATTTCCAGAAGATAATCATAAGTTTTTGTTCTTGATTTCTTTTGGAATTTATATTTAAGTTGTAGGTTTAAACTTGTTTTGAGATTTTTCAAGTGCAATAAACGTTGCAAATGTTTCCAAAAAGTCATGCATGCTGATAAGATGCATACTAATTATCATTAATTAACTTGGGGATGTTACACTACGCTCGACTATGCGTGGTAGTTAACACACGTGCATGTATGTGTCTCTAGCATAACCGTACATACTTTTCTCTATCTTTGGCAATAATCGCTTGGTGAATGTAAAGGCAGGGTATCTCACTGACAACAACCGTCATCAATATGCGTATTCAAGCAACCATCAAGGTGCCTCCTAACCACACAACAACCGCCACCCTTTCAAATGCTTTATAAGGGACGGTGCCGATAGATAGAGAGGGAGGGTAATCAACCAGAGAAGCCATTAAAACTTAGTTCGATGGCTTGTTTTACTCTGTAATCCCATTCAATACTAGAACACAGGAACACAGTTGTTATTCTCTTAGAAGAAAGCGTGAATCTGTCAAAAAAAAAAAACCACCGTCTCTTCTTGCGGCACAGGATGCTCCAGCGCTCCCGTGTGCGACAGCTATCCTTAGTGCTTTCTGTGCGTGATAAGCAAAGATGCCCCCAACAAAGAAGTTACATGCGGCGCCACGAGCGTAGTATGTCGCGACCTCTAGCCGCAGTCCGAGAACCGAGAGCGTCGCGAGAGATATATATCATCTATCTAACATACTGCGGTGATATTTTTTATTTACAAACGGTAAGGAACTAGATGTACAAAAACCGGATAAAAAGAAATGTCAAATGAATCAAAAACTATCCCCTCCAGAGCTGCACATCACCTGAATGGAGTGAATTTTTTTTTTATTAATTAATCTTTTTTTAATTTCATTTTAAAGTTAACCCTCCACGAACTTTATTTCTAAAGGGATCAGAATTGGAAATAAAGTTCGTCAGGGTTAACTTTAAAATAAAAATTAAAAAGAATTAATTAATAAAAAAAGTTCGAATGGAGTAGTTCACGCTGAGGTCTTGGTTTAAGTTTAGGGCTTATTTAGTCTCAATGCGCGTGACTACGTACTTGGACAGTTAGGCCCAAGCTGTGTCGTACTGATGTACTGTCCACAGGCCGAAATGACCGGCCGGCTCGACTACTTTGGACGCGCACGCGCTTGGGAGTTCCCAGCACGCGGCCCTGGGCCGTGATTCTGCCGGTTTCGCACGGCGGAAAACGTTCGGGGCCCGGAACGGCAGGCGGGGTCGCGCGGGACGGCAAGTAGCTGAGTAGTCCCCGCGCGCGCGCGCGCGCGGCTGCCGTGTCGAACGTTGCGTTGCCGTGCGCGGGTTGAGCCGCGCGCCATGCGCGAATGGCGTTGGTGGCGGCCCTCGACCGACCAGCCCGGCCCGAGCCCAGTCAGACTTGCTACTATGATTTGCACGCCTTTTCGTTTCCCGAAACCAAAATTCAACTTTGGATCGGACTAGAAAGAACTGAACCGGGGGAAATCGTAGCAAACCGAATACCCCACAGCATATACTCATGTACTCAGTACACGAAAAGCTATATACGTGAATTGGTGAAGTAATGTACAATGACAAAATTCAAGGTATGAAAGAACGTAGGTATACATGTCAGTCGGTCCCAGCTAACTGGTACTACACACACGTGTATATGCTGACTAGCCTAACGAAAAGGACGCGTCTAGACCGTGCGCCGACACATCGGGCACGATGCTTGCCTGAGCAACCAGCTGCCGATGCACGGCAGGTGGAACGTGTGACCGCACTGCGGCAAGCTCCGCGCCGTCTCGCCGGCTTCGAAATCCTGCAATAGCAACAGCAGCAACTGTTAGTTCAGATACGCAAGAGCTGCACGTGAGGCGTACGGCGGCGGCGTCGTGCAGGTGCAGGTGCAGGGTGCTTACCTGAAGGCACACGGAGCAGCCGATGCGTTCCCCGCTGCCGTCCACGACGGTGTGCTCGGTGAACCGCATCACGGGGAGCTCGTCGATGGCGTCCATCGGCATGCCCTTGGCGGCGGCGCACGTCTCGAACATCTCCGACAACGTCGGCCCCCTCTCTCTGAACGGCGAGTCCGCGGCGTTCATCTGCGCGTAAGACCAAGCAACCAAAAAGATGAAGGGTTTCGTCACAACTCGCAACATATGTCCAATGCACAAGCTCAAACCTTTCCAATCAAACATATATACTCTTAATTAAATCATCATCACAAGTGCAGATCGATCATAAACTGAACAAATTACTACTAATATGTACCTGGCTGTCCACGGCGTTCTGCACGGCGGGATCCACCTTCTCGCGCACCAGGCGCCCGGTCAGGAGGCTCCAGATCACATCAAGCTGGAACAACGAATTGGCAGTACAAACTTGTTATGCTTGTGATCAGTTGGATACGGCAAAAATGCAAGTTAATTGCCAAAAATAATTAATCTGCATCCTATATACTATTACTACCTATTGCACTAAGCTGATTTGTTGCGTACCACGTATAGAACGCTCCAGATGCCCGACTCGTCGGAGCGCCACATGGCCATGGACGACTCCACGACCTCCATCGCCACCACCGCGCCGGACATCGCCCCGACCCCGGCCCCGCGCACCACGCCGCTCTCCGTCGCCAGGCCGATCAGCCCGCCCGTCATGGCTCCGACAATCGTGCCCACTGTAACATATACAACAACGATAAAAGCAGTTGCATCAGCTGCCCGCGATTGCACCATGTACATGATGAGAATGAGATTAAGCCAAGAGCCCAAGAAACGGTGGGCATGCATGTTACCGACCTGTGGCGAAGACGAAGGTGATCAGGCCGCGAACCACTGCGCCGGCGACACGAGCCGGCAGGCGGGAGATGCTCCTGCCGCCGGCGCCGCCGGCGCCGCCCGGGTTTGCCGCGGCCGCGTCCTGGCCTGAGGAGAATGCGGGAGGGAGTATTGATGGGTCGGCGCGAAGTGCTGCTGCCTCCATCTCCATGGATATTGCTGAACTGCTTGTCGGTACGGATCGGATGTTGTGCGTAGATGGGTATGTATTAATTGGATAAGGGGAATTGCTGATCGAGTTCTAAACTTGCAACAGATGAGATGAAGTTCATATACGCTTGAAGACGAGTATACGCTATATAGTGTACTATGAAGCGCGTTGATTAATTAGTTGAAGACTCCAGGTGAACCAGAAATGTAGATTAGCTGATTGGAGGAATTGTCGGGTGCACTTGGCTTGCCAGGCCAGCCATGCACCGATTGCTGCCACGCAAGCTTTTCTTCTTTTTTCTCTCTCTAGTCTAGACAACCTAGCTAACTCAGTCGTGTTGAGAAAAATGAAACTTTTTTTTTTGACAAGAGAAAACCCAACTTTTATACAAAGCAAATAAAAGATACTTACAAAAGAGACCGAAATCGAACACGCACCAGCTCGCTGAGCATGAACAAAGTAACAAGGGCACCATCCAACTAACTATTACAGACAGATATTAGGAATTATCTAACGAATAAAAGATTTTAGCCTATTCCCAGTCTTCAACTGCCACCAAGAAACAATCCAGATTACTTCGATCAACCTCCTTGATGAGGACACGCCAATGCTGTAAACAAGACAGAAATTTGAAAATCACTTCCATAGGCAGGTTGCTTAGGAAAACTCTTCTCAATCGCTATTCTGTTGCTAAATTTCTAGATATTCCAACCCAATGTTGCAAAACTAAACAAAACAACAGTGAAACTATTTTCTGTCCTTAACCTTGTTAATTACTAGCTCACAACTCACACCGTGACTTACGCACTACTATCTCTGCTGCTTACTCACTGTCATTTACAGATCTCAAGTGGCAAGCAAGCCTGGCGTAGCGGGTGGTTGGCGGAACGAGTCCATCCGGCAAGGCAAAGGTAGCTGCGTTGTGCGCAGCATAAATGCTAACCATCCAGCACGCGGCTGATGGAAACGGCGGGTGGTTGGGGCTACTACGTCCCGTGCCCCGCTTCCTTGCCTCACCCGCTCTCTTAACGGCGAAGCTTCTCTCTTCCTGCACTGCACAGCCTAACGAACTGCGAGCCCAGAGTCACCGATACGACCTGGCCACCTCGTGTCTCGCAGTTCGCCGCTTGAAACTTGTCGCTCGCTACGTGTAACGCCCCGGCTCCAAGTCGACTTAGGTGTGCATACCAGCAAGCTCCTTGTTTCAACGGCACATTGATTCCGCAAGGGGGAAGTTTCTACGGCGATTAAAAGCTCCATCTGCAACATCTCTGACCTTTGCTGTATCGTCTCCGGATGCAGGTGGAGATATTCAAGATGGGCAAACCGTAATGCATCCATCGACATATAACTAACTATATAGTCCATGCAAAAAGTCTAGCCAAGTCTGAAAAAGGTAATGATTTAAGGTGGTCGAGATCAGACCGGTCAGTGCAGGGGGGATATCATATCGACGACAACTGAAAGCCACAATGGCAAAACCCAAATGGGCCATAAGGCCTTTGGGCGTCGAGTGGTTGGGCCATCTAGCCGACCGATGAGATCGCCGCTGTGATCTCTCTCTCTCTCTCTCCTCTCCCTGTCTCTGTCGATGTGTTGGGCTTTCTCAACCACGGTTCCAAGAGGGAAGGGAAGGGGGACCTCGTCTGGTCCGTAGCTCCTTATACAGTAGGATGATACCCATGCAAGGCAGGCAGACTCAATCCAGTAGTAAATGCTCCAAGGGAAAGAAGCCTATTTTGCTGAGCATATTCACTTGGGTGAGCAGAATTTTGTGTCTATTCATTCTGTTTTCAATATTGCGATATACAAATGAGGCAGATCTTGTAAATGAAAAGTGGAATCAAGAGGTAGCTAAATGGTTTAGACGCTTGTCTCTTGTATAAGAGATCACAGGTTCAATTCCTGCTTGGGTGGATTAGTCATTTAGGTTAGCAAGAAGATCGAACACCTAGTGGAATAATCTCCAGTAATGATCATGTACTGCTGGCTACAACCGCTGGCTCAGTGAAGCCGGAGCAGAAGCCATCAAGAACTGCTCACTGAGACGCTCTTTCACAAAGGCAATATACTAAGAATTATCTCCAGGAATGATCATGTCATTCACATATAGAAAGAGGAGCGTCCGACCCCGAGGAGAGGTGTAAACAAAGAGAGCAGGGTCATGATCACTGGCGGAGAAGCGACAGCAGTGACAACAGAGAAAAAGCAGTCAAACCAAGCACGAGGGGCTTGTTTGAGCCTGTAGAGAGAACAATGAAAGCGACAAACCATACCATCAAGGACAAAATACCCAATGGGTGGTTGGATGTAGACCTCACGCAACTCGCCATTGAGAAAGATATTCTTAACATCTAACTAAGAGATGGACCGCTGTCGAACAAAGGCCGCAACAAAGAGAGTGCGAACAGTGGTCATATGAGCGACGGGGGCGAAAGTCTCATCATAGCCATGACCATACTCCTGCTGAAAACCACGCACCACAAGATGAGCCTTGTAGTGCTCAAGGGAACCATCCGAGCAGGTCTTGATCTTGTACACCCACTTACACAAAAGGAGGAGCGTCCGACCCCGAGGAGAGGTGTGAACAAAGAAAGCAGGGTCGTGATCACTGGCAGAGAAGCCGGCAGCAATGACAACAGAGGAAAAACAGTCAAACCAAGCACGAGAGGCTTGTTTGAGCCTATAGAGAGAACGACGAAGGCGACAAACCGTACCATCAGGGACAGAATACCCAATAGGTGGTTGCATGTAGACCTCACGAAGCTCGCTATTGAGAAAGACATTCTTAACATCTAACTGAGAGATGGGCCACTTTCGAACAAAGGCCACAACAAGGAGAGTGCGAACAGTGGTCATATGAGCGACGAGGGCGAAAGTCTCATCATAGTCACGACCATGCTCCTGCTGAAAACCACGCGCCACAAGATGAGCCTTGTAGCGCTCAAGGGAACCATCCGAGCAGGTTTTGATCTTGTACACCCATTTACACATGATAGGAGTAACACGTGCAGACACGAGCATAAGATCCCAAGTGCTAGTACGCTCCAAAGCAGCAATCTCCTCAAACATCGTGAGCTGCCACTCAGGGTGAGCAGTGGCCTCACGGTAGGTCGTAGGCTCTAAAAGAGCAGTGGATGCGAAGCCGTAGTGCTCAAGCGGCCTGACAGTGTGACGATCACGAAGATCGTATCTGGGAGAAGGTGGAGCTAGGCCCAACAAAGTTGGAGAGGAGGGACTAGGAACAGGGCCTAGTAAAGACAGAGGCTCAAGAGGGGAAGTAGTAGACCGAGGATGGCGAGAGTAGTGCAAAGGAAAAGGTGGAACCTCAACAAAGGAGCGGGAAGGAACATCCAGTGGAGGCAAACAGGTGGAGCCAGAGGCAGAGTAGATGGAGGATGAGGCGAAACAGTGGTGAAAAGCTGAGAGTCAGGAAAAATCAGAAAGGAGATCGACTCAGCAAGAGAATCTGGGCTAACAGTGGGGGAACGAGGGTAGTAAGATCGAGACTCATCAAAAGTGACATCCTGAAAAATCCTCATCCTGCGAGCAACAGAGTCATAGCAACGATATCCCTTATAGTCTTGAGCTAAGGAAAACACACTCAACTGACTGAGCAATCAGCTTTGTGCGCTCACGAGGTGGAAGAAGAACGAAACAGACACAATCGAAACTACGAAGGTGACTGTACTCGGAAGCTCGGCCAAAGAGACGCTTGACAGGAGTATAACCCTGAAGAGTAGTGAAAGGCTGTAGGTTGATGAGAAATGCAGCAGTAGAAACAGCCTCAGCCTAGAAGTGAGGGGGAACAGAAGATGCAAGCATAAGAGCGCAAGCGGTCTCAAGCAAGTGACAATGCTTACGCTCAGAGACACCAAGGCAGAGACAAGATACCTGACAAGAGAGGAGGCAGAGACAAGGAAGACTACTGAGAAGCAAGAGCCAAATGAGTAGAACCCGAGGAGTCTGAGGACGAGCCGACACCAAGGCGCAGAAGCAGTGAGAGGAGCTACTGTGTGGCATCACCAGAGGAGCCCTGGCGAGAGGGGCTAGCTCCTAAGTGAGAGGAACACTCCAGTGCCCTTCGGGGGACGTCCACCCCGACGACCCTAGTCCCTCCTCCGCTTGTAGCAATCCTGATGTTAGAATATGACTCTATTTGTATTTCCTTATCTGTATATGGTAACCCCCTTTGTACTCTCTATATATATTGCCCATTGAGCCCTTTTGAATATACACACAATATTCATAACATGGTATCAGAGCTAAGGCTCTAACCCTAGTTTTTTTTCTCGCACCTGGGTCGCCGCCGTCGCCGCCAGTCCATGGCCGAGCCACCGCCGCCTCTTGGTCGCCGCCATCGCCGCTTGGCCGAGCTGTCCGCCGCTCGCCTCCACCGACACTCGCCACCACGGCCGAGCCGCCGTCGCTCTCTTGGGTCGCCGCCACCGCCGCAAGATTCGTTGAAGCCGCCGCTGAGTGCCGCCGCCGTCGCTCGTTGGCCACCGCCGTCTCTCTCTTGGGTCGCCGCCGCCGTCGCAAGATCCGAGCCGCCACTTGGATTCTTCTTGGACCGCCGCCGCCGTCCAGATCCCCTGCCGCAACGACCGCGCTGTGTCTTCGCTCGTTTGCCACCGCCGCCGCCGCAAGCAAGGGGAGTTCCCCTCGTGCGTGCCCTTCGGGCGTGCTTCAATGGCCTTAACAGGCCGGCTAGGCTGGCTTTTGTTTAGGTAAGCCAGCTCGACCCGAAACAAAAATAAAAAAAATCATTAAAAAAACGTTGATCTAACCGTCGCGCCATCCAGCACCGCCTGTTAGACTTCGTCGTCTTGGTCGCCGCGCCGCCCAGCGCTGCCTACCAATGACTTCTGTTTCATCAGCTGCAACCCCGTTCTCGAGAACAAAGCTTAATGGAACGAAATACAAGTTGTGGTCTTCACTTATGGAGATCACGCTCGATGGTCTCTGTTTCTAGGGACATGTTACTGGTGCCCGACCTTGTCCGCCGTCGCCGGTTTAGCCTTCTCCTAGACAACCTACTTCTGCACCTCCTACAGAAGATGAGGCTGCCAAGAAGGAGACAGAGACCGCTATAGCTGCTGCTGATGAGGCCTTTCAGTATGCTATAGACGCTTTTGAGTGCTGGCGTGCTGATAAGGCCCGTGTTAGTGTTCGCGCCATCCTGGTGGTCATTGTCGACGACTCCATCCAGCCAGACATTGTTGGTCTGCGTGCCACTCATCAGATCTGGGAGTACTTGCGCGAGCGATACCAGTAGAGCAGCGATGCTCAATTCTTTTCGCTTCAGTGTGAGTTGGAGACGCTTCACTAGGAGGACTCCTCCGTCGACGACTTCTTCCGAAGCTCGCCGATCTCTGGCGCCACCGGGCGAAATAAGCTTCTCCGCTCTTCTAGGAGTGTCATAAAGTGCAGAAGGCGGATCGTGATCGCCTTCGCCTTTATGACTTCGTCTATCGTCTTCGCCCAGAGTTTGAACCTGTCAGGGCTCAACTACTGAGCCACTCACCACGACTGACAGTCACCGAGGCTCTTTCGAAGCTTCGTGTTGAGGAGCTTCGCCACGAGTTAGCAGTACAATTTGTTCCGGCTGTACTTGCTACCCCTTCTTCTTCGACTACACAAACGGTTTCTGCTTCGACTACAGTCCCTCCTCAGGTGTCTATTTCTGCTCCTGTTTTTGCACCAACAGGGGTTCGGTGCAATTATTGCAAGAACTTCGGGCACGACTACCAGCGTTGTACGGTGCGAAAAAAACAGAATAAGGTGCATGGAGTTGGACGATCCAGGGGGCAGGGAGGCCCTTCCTGTTGGACCGAAACGTCGACTAGAGGGGGGTGAATAGGAGCACTATCTATTTTTCACTTTGATCGGATTCAAACATGATATTGACTCCAATAGCTATGAGAACTACGAAGATCAATATATATAAGTATAGCGGAAGACTTGTACTGAATCCCCTTCAAACTCCCAAGAGAAATGACCAAAAACACAGAAAACACGCTGATGAACAGTACCCGTTGTACCGGATGAACAATGCCGGTCGTACCGAAAATCGAAACAACCGGATGAGCAGTGCCGGTTGTACCGCAATGAACAGTAAAAACAAACGAATAAATAGTAAACAGCCTGAAAACGAAATCAAAAATTGACGTAACTTTTGATCCACAACTCCAAACTTCACGAAACTTGAAACACACCTTCCAAAGGATGTTAGGAACCTATTCCATGCAACGATCGTGAAGATCATTGCCAAAGTTCTGACCTTTTTCCGTTCGAACGAATGTTGCTCCAAAAACCGAGTCAAAACCAAAATATGATCCAAACATTTGCTCGTGGGTGATTGATGATCAAGATGATCCTAGATGTATTCCCACATGTCACAGCAAGCTAGATCACGGCAAGAAAACAAAGAAAAACTCGCGAATCAAAGAAAGACTCGAAATCACGAAATAGAGAGAAAGAACACAAAGAGACACATCTTTGAGAAATCTTGTCCTTGGATTGATTTGATATGATGTTGATTTACAGCCACTCCATCCAGGAGGACAAAGACTCAACACATGAGCACGAAATCAAATCCAACTCTCTAGAACCCTAACCTCCCACTAATCTCTCCAAACCCTAAGAACACAAAACTAGGGTTTCTCAAATGAAGGGTTGAGGAGGTGCTGGCCAGCACCCTCCTCTATTTATAGTAGAGGCTTAGCTTCTAGAAGGAAAACCCTAATGGGCACCCGTTAGGCCCACACACAAACGGGTTTCACTCACGCACGTATTTTAAAGCGTAGTCTTCATCTCCTCTTGACCTAATCCGTTTCTTCATGCGCCATCTTGAGCCACGGGTTGGCAAAAGGTCACCAAGGAGGTATTTAGGTAAAATTACCAAAATACCCCTTCTCGATCTTTTTCCAAAGACCGAGTCCAATCTTCGTGAAGCACCTCCATGCTTCGCCATGTGTAGGTTGATCAACGGCTCTCATCATGTCGGCAAGTCTCTCTCATCCGGCTCCCACCGAAACCACCATGACACTTGCACCGACCCCGCGCCGCTTGATCCAACCCATCACACCGAATTGCCCGTTCGGTCATCCATGTCCAATTTGCGCTATGCTTGACTCCATTGACCTCACCCGGCATCCCTGATCGTTTTGGACCTTAGCTCTCCAAGCTTAGTACCTATCATCCTCGCTGTTGATCGTCGTTGACCTCCAAGCAACCTACAGAACAATAGACAAAGAAATCGATTCCGGAAACAAGTTCTTCGCAACTTGACCCACGTTAGTCAAAACATGCATCATACAACACATATGCATTGACACCCATGAACTTGACCTAACGAAACACCATTTTACCAAGTCGGCAAACATTCAGAACACAAACGGTCATACCGCCATGTATGCACCGACATTACCAAGATCATGGTAGTACCGCTCCCAAACTCGGCGTCGTCTGCTTTCCAAGGAGACCAAAATCCAAGAAAACATGTTCTCTGGAAAACCATACCGCCAACTAAAAGCCAAGATACCACTCTACTAAGACTACCACTCCTTACTTGTCGGTCATATGCTGCGTTGGTCATATCAAGACGTTACTTGCTTACTTACCAAAAAATCCTGACTTTGCCGAAAAAGTGTGTTTTGACAAACTTTCAACGCCTTTGCCAATTGTATCATCATCCTAAGATCGTGGGCATATCCCCATGATATCCACAATCTCCCCCTTGATGAACACATTGGCAATTTGCCAAAAATGCAAGTTTTGAGGTTTGAAAAGTAAAGAACTCACGTTTTCGCGCAAAGGCACAACTTGGTCCAAATGCAAGAGAAAGCATAGGAAATGACCAAGTTAGCTTCAAAATAGCATAGACAAGTGAGATAAGGCAAAAGAAAGCGAAAAAGCTTTAATTTCCAGAGAAGAGTCAAAAATCTCATTTAAAGTCCATATGAAAGAACAATTGTTCAAATTGACCTTTGATCATTGTGAGGTTGCAAGAATTGCAATTGAAGTTCAGAAATAGCAATAAGACCATAAGAATGCAAATAAGATACTCCCCCTCACTATGATCCTTATTTTTCAGAAAATCTCATATTCTCCAAATAGCTCCCCCTTTTTTTAACATTTTTGTTACATCTTCTCCCCCTTTGACAATGGAGTCATCAAGGAATCACGCCTTCCTCTCGTCCAGAGATGAGAAATGCAGAATGAGAAAAAAGTATAAGAAAGGGCATGCATGAAATGCAATGGAGTGGCTTCATTTTTTATATTTTTCAATTTTTGAGTACAAAAAGCTTTGGAGATTACCCAAAAGAGTAAGCTAGCATTTCTAATATTATTCACTACCTAACAAGCCTGAAAGCGCTAGCAAGATCATGTTAAGACATATATAACAAAGCTAAGCTAGAAGGCTCAAAATGCAGCAATGAATTTTAACATTTTAAGCAAAGCTTCAAATCTAGCAAGTTCATCAATAGGGATCCTAAAATGATAATGGCCATGTCAAAATATCAATGTGAGATCAAAAAGCGAACAAAGACCACTTAAGAGACAAACAGGTCCAGAATTGAATCATTTTGCTCAAATTTTCTCAAACGCCCATTTTTCAATAGTTTTTCATTTGCAATGAATATTGAAGTTGACTAATGGTCTAACTTAGTGAAGAAGATCCTAGACTAGCAGCCATCCACAAACTCTTCCTAAGCTTCGACCAGAAGTTGATTAAAGGTATGTCTTAGTGAAGAAGATCCGGGACTAGGAGCCATCCACAAACTCTTCCTAAGCTTCGACCAGAAGTTGATTAAAGGTATATCTTAGTGAAGAAGATCCTGGACTAAGAACCATCCACAAACTCTTTCTAAGCTTCTACCAGGGCGACAAATCTTGAGGTTCATGTCAATTTTGACAAGCAGTCCCCATGAGATCATCTGGATCATCAAACTATCTCCAAGTTCATGTCTATGATATGCAGTCTCGTTAGAGTAGTTTGGCACAATTTAATCACATGACAATCTTGATATTTGATTTTTCAATTTTTCACAAGAGTAGTTTTAGATTCTCAAAAGAACAAGAAGTTAAAGTAATGATCAATTTTAGATTCAAGAGCTAACAAAGAAATTTTGACAGGGCCAATGTCACAAAAAGAGCACTAATTGCGCAACTAGCTAAAACATCCACAAATTACAGTTTTAGTTCAAGTTGTCTTAAAATTCTAGCTCATTTAGCAAAGACTTACCTACACATGTGAAAGCATGATAATTCTAGCAAGTCGAAGAACTAGACATGGCATTGAGCAAGAATTGAAATACTAAAACTCCAAAGGGTAATAAGCAAAGCTTCATCAATTTTAAAAGACAAGCAGAAAAGCTTATAGTACAATGCATTTTTTTATGATTTTTTTCATATGAATGCAATAAGATACAATGAGATACAAGAAAAGATCAAAAAGCCTAAAAAGATCAATAAGTTCAAAAGAAGATCAAGAAAAGATCAGATGAACAAGAAAAGATTAGAAAAGATCCAACTCCCCCTCAAACCAACCCATAGGGATAAATTACCCCTAACTCACTCCTCAAGGTGGCAAACCTTGTTAGGGCTAAAGGCTTGGTGAGGATATCAGCTAACTGAGCCTCGGACTCCACAAAATGCAGCACGTTATCACCCTTCTCAACATGATTTCTAAGGAAGTGATAGCGAATGTCTATGTGCTTGGTTCTAGAATGTTGCACTGGTTTTTAGCAATGTTAATGGTAGAAGTGTTATCACAGAAAAGAGGAACACTAGCAAAATTTAATCCAAAGTCCTTAAGAGTGGACACCATCTACAAAATCTGACTACAACAACTAGCAGCAGCTACATATTCAGCTTCAGCAGTGGATTGTGCAACAGAAGGCTGCTTCCTAGAAAACCAAGAGACAAGAGAAGTGCCTAAGAAATAACAAGTGCCAGAGGTACTCTTCCTATCTAGCCGACAGCCCGCAAAATCAGAATCAGAAAACCCCCAAATGGACAGCGAAGAAGAGCAGGAAAACCAAATGCCATACTAGAGAGTAGAGTGTAAATACCTAAAGATGTACTTAACGGCTTGGCGATGTGAAGTCCTCGGAGACGCCTGAAACCTCGCACAAAGGCATCATAAAGTGGATGTCCTGGTCTTGAGGCCGTCAGTATGAAGAACCCGAGCCACCGATCATGTCAAGCGAGATTCGCGTTGATCCACGGCTTCTCCTTCCTCATCTGGATCCAAAGCGATCGAAATCGCCATGGGAGTGGCGATAAACTTGCGATCACCCATCTCGAAGCGCTTGAGCAGATCCTTAGTGTACTTCGTCTAATGGATGAAGATCCCTTCCTTGCATTGCTTGATTTGAAGCTCCAGAAAGTAGTTGAGCTCTCCTATCATACTCATCTCAAATTCCGTGGACATGGTCTTAGAAAAACTGAAAACAAGAGCATGAAAAGAACCACCAAAGATAATATTATCAATGTAAATCTGAACAAGCAGGAAGTCATTGCCATGCCTAAGAATGAAAAGAGTTTTATCTACCTTTCGCATTTCAAAATCATTTTTAAGTAAGAAGGTCTTAAGTCTATCATACCAGACTCTAGGGGTTTGCTTAAGACCATACAAGGCTTTGGATAGCTTAAAAACACGATCTGGATGCTTGGGATTCTCAAAGCTAGGGGGTTGCCTAACATACACTTCCTCCTCTATAAAACCATTCAGAACACTTCCTCCTCTATAAAACCATTCAGAAAGGCACTCTTAACATCCATTTGATGCAACCTAAATCCCTTAGATGCAGCAAAAGCAAGCAGAATACGAATGACTTCTAATCTAGCAACAGGAGCAAAGGTCTCATCAAAGTCTAACCCCTCAACTTGGCTAAAGCCCTGAGCTACCAACCTAGCCTTGTTTCTAACCACAGAATCATCCTCATTTTGCTTATTCTTGAACACCCAACGGGTTCCTATCACATTATGACCACTAGGAGGCTCTACTAGGTTGCAGACCTTGTTTCTCTCAAAATTCTCTAACTCCTCATGCATGGCATTGACCCAGCTAGAATAAAATAAAGCATGTGATATATCGTGGGGTTCAAAAGAAGCTACAAATGCAGAATGAGAGAAGAGACTCAGATCATGATACTTGGAGTGAGTGACTCGCTCATGAAGATTACCAATCATCTGATCCGGATGGTGTTGCTTCTGAATGTGCAGTAAAGCTCCTGGGGGAGATAGCATCTCCTCAACCTCCGCAGGTACTGCTGATGATAAAGATGCAGCAGGAGCCTCAATTGGAGGTGAAGCAGTTGTAGCAGGTTCTGGAGCTTGGACAGGAGCATTAGCAACAGGTGGATGAGCAGTATCGAACTCATCCGCATCTTCTTCAACAAAAATGCTCTATGTCACCTGTATGTCACCTGAAACATCTGATTTAGCTCCAGGGCTAGTCTCATCAAAAGTGATATTGCATGTTTCCTGGACAATATTAGTTTCAACATTAAAGACCCGAAAACCCCTCGAATGAGTAGGATAACCCAGAAATAAACCATCACAAGTCCTTGATTCAAATTTATCTAGGTTTCCTGTCTTGAGAATAAAACACTTGGATCCAAAGACTCGAAAGTGAGAGATAGAGGGTTTTCTACCAAATCGAAGCTCATAAGAAGTCTTGCCCAAAGACGGTCTCAAGAAGACACAATTTGAAATATGGCAAGCTGTAGCAGTAGCTTAGGACCAAAACCTCCTCGGAGTGCTATGCTCATCTAGCATCGTCCTAGCCATCTCGACTAAGGTCCTGTTGTTCCTTTCCACAGCGCCATTTTGTTGAGGGACTTGTGGAGAAGAGAACTGATGCTCAATACTGTGCTCAGCACAAAAAGAGGCAAAACAAGCATTCTTGAACTCCGTAACATTGTCACTGCGAATTGCTCTCAGGGCTCCAGGAAGCTTAGAAGCCAAACGAAGAACAAGATCATGATAATGATCAAAAGCTTCATCATTCGAAGTAAGAAAGAACACCCAAGAGTATCTCGAAAAATCATCAACTATGACAAGAATATACCATTTGCCACCGACTGACAGAACCCTAGCAGAACCAATAGTATCCATGTGAAATAACTGTCCTGGTCCGTCAGTCATGACCATAGTCAATGAAGGGTGTGAGGCGGCAACTTGCTTGCCATGCCTACAGGGCGCACATACAGCATCCTTGACGGCTTTGAGTTTAGGCAAACCTCTCATGAGATCAAGGCCGCTAACTCGCGTCAGATGATCAAAACCAATGTGTCCCAAACGTCGGTGCCAAAGCTACATATCAGAAGAAGATGCAATTAAACATTTGAGAGATCCAGCAAGATATTCAGAAAAATCAGCTCCAAAAATTCTACCAACTTTAGAAATCTCAAAAACAAGCTCACCGAGAATCAAGCACACGACGTATATTTTTTAAAAGCGAAGTTTAGAGCCATCATCAAGAAGCTGTGAAACAGAAAGCAAGTTGCACCTTAGCTTGTCCACAAGGGCGACGTCCTTCAAGATGAATCTGTCATTCACCTTGATTGATCTTGTTCCTTCAATTCGCCCTTGTGTATCATCTCCAAAGGTGATAAAGTCATCACCCGTCGACCGCGTGAAGGAAGTGAATCACCTTGAGTCTCCGGTCATGTGGCGTGAATAATTTGGAGTCGACAAGCCACGTGTTCTTCCTCCTTCATGGCGATCCCGAAAATCAAGGCACAAAGATCGATGTGTCTCAATCATCAAGTTAGTTAAACATGACTTGGGAACCCAAGATCGAGACACACGCTCATGCAGTAGTATGCAAAGCAGAAGTACTATCCTTGATTTTATTTGAAGTTCTGTTATGAGCAATGGTTACACCAACAAGAGAAACATCATGTCTAGGAACCTTATGATGATGAGCATGCGAAACAAATCTTAGTCCAGGTTTCTTCCTTTCTAAATGACCATGTCTTATAAAAGCTCTAGGTTGATTAGATGAAATTCTAGCAATATTTTTCTTAGCGTTCTTCAACCTACGCCAACAGAACTCAACCAAATGTCCACTCTTCTTACAATAGGTGCAATGGTATTTGGTACCACTGGGAGAAGCACATTTTGACTCAAAAGAAGGTTCGACAAAATCTGTAGATTTGAAAATTATTTTTGCAGGTTGGGTTGTGAATTCAACTAAGGCATTTTCCAAGACCTGAATGACATTAGGCTTGGATTTGTCCTAGGTAGAGTTGTATCCTAACTCTTGCTTCTTATAAGGAGCTTTAGACGTGTCCAGAATCATGTTTAACTATTTCTTACCTTTAGAGAATTTTTCTAGTGTATCCTTAAGGTAAGTATTTTCTTTTCCAAAGTTAACACATGATTCACAAGTCTTGGCCTTAATGGCTCTAGCATGTTTCTCCTTAAGAAAAGCAACTTCAAGCTTATAGGCTGCACATAAGGCACAAGGGGTAGACTCAATTGTGTCCTTAAGCTTGGCATATTTAGCTCTAACTGCTTCTAAAATGTCTTTAACTTCGTGTTCACATTTTAAGCAGAAAGTGCAAAAACTAGATTCAACATTACCAGAAGCAACCAACTTACTAGACTCTAAGCATTTTTCACAGGGAGCAGATTTAACATCGATTAGCTCAGTCCTAGCATTTTCAAGTTGGTGCAAAGCAATATCATGAGCAGATTGCAGTTTAGCAAATTCAGAGTGTAGAGCATGGCAAGATGAACATTCATCAGATTCAAGAGTCTTAGCATTTGCAAGTTCTAAAGTCAAATTATCTACTTGTGACTCTAAACCCTTGTTCCTAGCCATGATAAACTCTAAGGCCTTATCCTGACTCATGAGTTGCTCAAACATGGTGTCGTATCTAGCAGAAAGAACATCATAAGATGGAGGTACCTCATCGTTGTCATGGGTGTCGACAGAGTCAACCATGAAGCACATGCCGGTGAAGTCCTTGGTCTTCCCTTTCTTGTCTTGACGAAGCTCCTCCTCCTTGTCCTCGTCGCTCCCGGAGTCCACATCGCTCATGGATTGCTCTCCAAAAGCGGCAAGGACCCGGTGAGCAGCCTTCATGAGCTTAGTAGCATTATACTTAGGCTTGCTCCCCTGAGGCTTCTTCCAAGCAGGCTTCTCATCCTCACAGTTGCCCTTACCTTTCAGCTTTGGGTAGTTTGCCCGGATATGATATAACTCTCCATACTCATAGCACGTCACAGGGCCACCTCTCTTTTTGTTTCTAACATTGTCATAGGCCCGTGTGACTTTCTTGGCTAAAAGAGCTAAATCAGCCTCAGGAAGACTCTCAAACTCTTCTTCTTGAATTGCAGATAAACACGCAAGAGAAAATCCAGAAGGAGACTTAGAAGAACTATCAGAAGTTCTTTTTAAAGGATCAGCTACTAAAGCCATGTTATCCTTCTTAGGAAGACTACCTCTCTTGATCTCATAATCTTGAGCTTGCTATAAAGCAGCTCCAAAGTGAGACTAGAGAGATCGACGTTCTCCTCAATGGCAGTAGCCTTGATCTCCCACTCCTTGGTGTTGATTGCAGCCAAGAGGTGGGTGGCATTCTCAGATTGAGAGTACTCAATCTCAACAGCTCTCATCTGATTAATCACCTTGTTAAAGCGAGTAAAAATGTCATCGATGCTCTCGCCAGGACGCATCTCGAATTTGTTATGCTCTCGCTTGTAGACCGTCTAGCGCACTTGCTTGATTTGGGACGATCCCTCATGGTAAGTTTCGAGGGTGTGCCAAATCTCATGTACGGTCTCAAGGTTGCAAATCCTATCGTATTCCTATCTACCAAGCCTAGCATATAAGAGATTCTTTGCCTTATGGTTGTTTGCTAAGAGAGCTGCTGAAGCCGGCGAAGCAACCTCAGGCAAAACAAGTGGAGCTCGAACAACCTCCCATATAGCTTGTCCTTCGCTCTGAAGGAAGACTCGTGAAGATCGTGAAGATTCTTGCCAAAGTTCTGACCTTTTTCCGTTCGAACGAATGTTGCTCCAAAAACCGAGTCAAAACCAAAATATGATCCAAACACTTGTTCGCGGGTGATTGATGATCAAGATGATCCTAGATGTATTCCCACATATCACAGCAAGCTAGATCACGGCAAGAAACCAAAGAAAAACTCGTGAATCAAAGAAAGACTCAAAATCACGAAATAGAGAGAAAGAACACAAAAAGACACATCTTTCAGAAATCTTTCCTTGGATTGATTTGATATGATGTTGGTTTACAGCCACTCCATCCAGGAGGACAAAGACTCAACATATGAGCACGAAATCAAATCCAACTCTCTAGAACCCTAACCTCCCACTAATCTTTCCAAACCCTAAGAACACAAAACTAGGGTTTCCCAAATGAAGGGTTTAGGAGATGCTGGCCAACACCCTCCTCTATTTATAGTGGAGGCTTAGCTTCTAGAAGAAAAACCCTAATGGGCACCCGTTAGGCCCACACACAAACCGATTTCACTCACGCACATATTTTAAAGCGCAGTCTTCATCTCCTCTTGACCTAATCCGCTTCTTCATGCGCCATCTTGCGCCGCGGGTTGGCAAAAGGTCACCAAAGCGGTATTTAGGTAAAATTACCAAATACCCCTTCTTGATCTTTTTCCAAAGACCGAGTCCAATCTTCGTGAAGCACCTCCATGCTTTGCCATGTGTAGGTTGATCAACGGCTCTCATCATGTCGGCAAGTCTCTCCCATCCGGCTCCCACCGAAACCACCATGGCACTTGCATCGACCCCCGCGCCGCTTGATCCAACCCGTCACAAGCCCGTTCGGTCATCCATGTCCAATTTGCACCATGCTTGACTCCATTGACCTCACCCGGCATCCCCGATCGTTCTAGACCTCAGCTCTCCAAGCTTAGTCCCGATCATCCTCGTCGTTGACTATCGTTGACCTCCAAGCAACCTGCACAACAATAGACAAAGAAATCAATTCCGAGAACAAGTTCTTCGCAACTTGACCCACGTTAGTCAAACACATGCATCATGCAACATATATGCACTGAAACCCATGAACTTAACCTAACGAAACACCATTTTACCAAGTCGGCAAACATTCAGAACACAAACGGTCATACCGCCATGTATGCACCAAGACTACCAAGACTACTAGAGTACCGCTCCCAAACCCGCGGTCGCATCAGCTTTCCAAGGAGACCAAAAATCCAAGAAAACACGTTCTCGAAAAACCATACCGCCAACTAAAAGCGGATAATCATCCTGCTGAGATTACCGCTCCTTACTTGCTTCAATCATATCATACACGGTCATATCAAGACATTACTTGCTTTACTTACCGAAAATCGACTTTCTTTGGCGTGTGTTTCAACAAACCTTCAACGCCTTTGCCAATTGTATCATCATCCTAAGATCGTGGGCATATCCCCATGATATCCACACTTCCTCCATGGGAGGACAGACCAGCACTTCAGGACCTTCTCAGCGAGGTGACTCTGTTCATCAGTTCTACCAGGCTCTACTTCAGCAGCTCTCTTACATACTCGGCCGAGTTCTCGCCACCTAGCTCGGACATCTCCTCTAGATACTTCTTGGGTTCTGGATTCTGGTGCCTCTTACCACATGACACCAAACTCCACCTCTCACTTCAGTAGGGCCACCTGTTTTTCCTATCTCGATTCGCATCACGACGGTACTCCTCATCTATCAAGAGTCGTGGCACTCTTTGTCCATCGACTTTTCTGCTCCAAATTGCTCATGTTTCTCAGCTCACCATGCAGCTTTTCTCCGTGGGTCAACTCACTGATCTCGGCTGTAGGGTTGGTTTTGACTCTCACACTGCTTTTGTCCAGACCCATGCATACAAGGGCGGTATTTGGGATCGCCGGCCACCGTAGGGATCGTCAGGGTCTCTACGTTCTTGATCGCCTTCACCTTTTGTCCACTTTAGTTGCTCCTATCACCTCTACATCCACTGCCACTGCTGCCACCACCTCTAGAGTTTTTGCGCAGTGGCATCATGGGTCTCGTCTTTCTTCATTAGTTCGTTAGGGTGTTCTTGGACGTGTTCCTGTTGACACGTCCATGTTTTGTCAGGGTTGTAAGCTGAGCAAGCAGCTCCAACTTCCTTATCATTCTAGTGAATCCTTGTCTTCTCATCCTTTTAATTTAGTTCATTCAGATGTATGGGGACCTACGCCTATTATCTCTAAGGCGGGCATAAATCTTATGTGATCTTCATTGATGATTATTCTCATTTTACATGGATCTTCCCTTTATCTAATCGTGATCAGTTTCTTGCGATCTATCGTAGCTTTGCAACGATGGTTCGTACTCAGTTTGATTCTCCTATCCGTACTTTTCGCTGTGATTCTGCTGGCGAGTACTGTTCTAGCGCTTTTATATTGTTTCTTTCTAAGCAGGGCACTCTTTATCAGTCTTCTTGTCCTGGTTGTCTCTTTCTGACTCTTCACCAATTTCTCCACTATCACAGTCTTCCCCTGGTCTGTCTCTAGTGGTTCCTTCTCTACCTCCTCCTTGGGTGCTACCTCTGCAAAGACCGCCTCTTGTTCCTGCAGCACCATCGTCTCATTTTTCTGGTATTCACTTCTCTAGGCGTCCTTGTCCTTCACCAGTATCTAATGAAGAGACGTGATTCACATAAGCATTCAAGTTCTTCCTCAAGTACAAAGCACCACAAGACTCTAAGGTGCCACAATTGTCAAAAATTGGGACACATCGCCTTAAGGTGTCCTTATGATAGTGAAGATGAAGAAGAGTCCAAATCATCATCAAGAAAGAAGGATGACAAAGGAAGATATTTTGTTGAGCTAGCCATAAAGGATGATTCATCAAACTCATCAAATGCAAATGAAGCACCATCACTATTTGACATGTCTACATGCTTCATGGCAAAAGGTAACAAAGAGGTAAATGATGATGAGCCCTCTTATGATGAGTTGATGGATATGCTTGAGGAGCTCAATGATTATTTAGGAAAGGAGAAATCTAAATTGGAGCCAAGCATGAGGATGATCACGTCACATCATAAGCCAATGCCATCTCGGTAACAAGTATTTACAATGAAGAATCTAGCCCTTTTACCTTGTGTAGGTTACATTTCATGAATATCTTATAAAAAGGGTGTTCTTGCTCTTGTGCTAAACATTTGTTATTTCAATCTTGAGCAAGATGGAAGTGGCACATTAAGAGAGTGCTAAATCATGATCATGTATATCACATCCCTAAGTGTGTCCAAATAGATTAAGTACTAGTTATGTTTTTCAAAATGAGCCATTTAGCCAAAAGTCAAAATTTTGAAATTACTAGTATATATTTTGAAAAACTAGTTGCAAAACGTATACAAATGCTTTTCAAATGTTTTGCAAAGGTTTTGATTCAAGAAAAACCTATTTTAAGCAAAAATGAGTTTCTACCCAAAATTCTAGATCTTAGAATCTTGTTTTTGACCAAAACTAGATTTTTATGTAAAATCTATTCTAAAAAGAATTTGACCATTATCCCAAAAGGAAAAATCCTAGAGTTGGCTATTCTAAACATTTTTGGTATTCAAAAGATTTCCAAAAGACCAACTCATCAAAAGTTATTTGATTTTGAAACTCGTCTAAAACACTAGTTTGACCTAAGTAGTCACTTTCTAGCACTTAAGTGAGTTTCGCCATATGAGCCTAAATTATTCACATGAATAAGTTCATGATGGTATTTATAACTCATATATGCAATTGGATGCTTAAAATTTCATCGTATGCTCAATTTGGCTCTATTTTTGTGAAAAGTCTTGAAACTACGATTTCAATTGCGAAAACTAAAGCTTAATTCATAAAAACTATTTTAAAGTTGGATTTCTAAAAGCTATATAAGTTGGAAATGCTCCAAATATCTTTATTTGGATGTTTGTGTGAAAATTTGGAGCAATGTACAACAATTCCATCTTTTCTCCAAATTTCAAATCTGAAATCGCTTTCGATTTTGAGTTAGCCGGTCTGACTGTCGTTCTCCCACCGGTCTGACCGCAAATCCCCGGTCTGATCACTTCTTAGCCGCCGGTCTGACCAGACCTGGAGATTTTGGCTGATTGTCCAAATTTGTTGATTTCAATTCTTCGCAGCCACTCCCTCTGCTCCCTCAAGTCAAGTTGATCTTTGATATCTTTGCTAGCTACCCACATATACTTTGTTGACTCCAAATACCATTTTGATCGCATTAATTGTGTTATGTTTATCATTCAAGTGGTAGCACCTTTTGATCATCTTGATCTCGGCATGGAATTCATATTACTTATTTTTACAAGTGGTATTCTTCCGGTGATATCATCTTATCTTTACAAGTGGTATTCTCTCAATTGATATCATCTTATCCTCTTGTGCTATCAAGTGATATCTATTTCAATTCTTGCCGATCAAATCTTTCCTAACCAAGCTCTCTCCGATACCTCCGATTCATAATATATTTTTTTTCAAGTGGTATCTCTCCAAGTTGTACCAAGTTTCTACAAATAGAATTAATTATTCTTGGTATAAACTTTTCTCTCAAGTGGATTCTCTCTTTCTCTCTTCTCTTTGGATGCTTTCTTTGAAGATCTTTGCAAGAGAAGTTCATGCACCTTGAGAGTTCAAGTCTTGTCGACATATGGATTTACAAGTAGTATTTACAAGTTTTATCTACAAGTGATATTGTCGACTCGTGGTATCTACAAGTGATGTTCAAGGTCTATCTTACAAGTATGATCCACATAAAGACATTGGGGGAGATTGTTATTGGTGCTTAATGTCAAAAGAGAGATTTTGGATGCAAATTAAAGATCAAATGGAAGAGAAGCTTGAAGTCATCATGAGTTTTGTATACATATTGATTGGATGAAGAAAGCTTTTGTGTGTCAAAAGCAAAGAAAAGATTGGATGAAGAAACATTTGTGTGTCAAAGGAGAAGAGAAGAATGTCAACAAGAAGAACCTTTGTGTAAGGGGGTGATTGTATATTTGATAAATAAAATGAGTTCTATTGCCAAGCTCATAAGTTTTGCGAAGGCTCTCCTTTGGCTTAAGATTTGTTTCGGTTTTTGGTGATTAATGCCAAAAGGGGGAGAATTTGTATGAGCTACGTTTGGATGATTGATTTATTTGTTATTCTCTCTTGTGTTGCCAAAAGGGGGAGTTTGTCAAAAGGGAGAGATTCTCTTATGCATAGTTAGCTTTGTGTCATGCATGCATATAATCAAATAGCTTAATTGATTATCTTATGTTGATTTATATCCAAATGTTGTCATTTATAAAGGATTTGTCATCAATCACCAAAAAGGGGGAGATTGAAGGATCTAGACCTGCCATTATGTGTTAATGGAGTTTTGGTGATTAATGACAAATCTAATTGTGAGACTAACATTCTTATTAATATACATATTGTGTAGTCTTATTTGGATATAAAGGTGAAAACCATGAAGGCATGCAAGTAATTAATGACAAATCTAATTCTTAGATATAAAGCGTGGATATAAAAAGAAAAATCCAAACAGGTATGCATTCATAATGATAAATCTATTTGTGAGACTAACTCTTCTATTGTTATATCTTATGATTAGTCTCGTTTGGATATAAAGAACAAAAGAGGTATGCATTCTACTTTGTATTCATATATCTTGTTGCATTCCTCGGATCCAAAATATAGGTTGAACTCTACCAAAAGGTTAAGTTGAATATGTGCATATGTTCTTATTACACATTTGTGTATACACACATTTAGGGGAGAGTTCATTCTATATTTTGTGGTTTCATTAGTATTGATCCATATTCCTTCTTCCACATATATTAAGGATCTTAACTTTGAAATGTATCCTTTGAATATATTTAACTTGTGTAATTGATATATTCATGTGAGTATATAAGACTTGTGTAGTCTATATATACTTATATGTGAGTATAGCATAACTTGTGTAGTTCATGTGTACTCACATATCCTTGAATATATATAACTTGTGTAGTTAATATATTCATGTGAATATATGAGACTTGTGTAGCTCATATATCCTTTGAGTATATATAACTTGTATAGTTATATTTATATATATATATATATATATATATATATATATATATATATATATATATATATATATTCATAAGAGTATATAAGACTTGTGTAGTTGATATATACTCATTGTCTATTTACATTCAATTATCTTTAATTGAAGTGGTTATCATCAATTACCAAAGAGGAAAAGATTGTGGTATCTTGTCCCACCATTATGAGTTAATGGTATGTCGTGGTAATTAATGATAATCATATTGTAGGACTAACATTTTCCATGAGTTGGATGAATAGGTTAGGTTCCATATGGATGAAGACTTGGGATAACATCATGTGTTGATTGTCATCAAGTCAAGAGGAGTTCTATCATGTGTTAAGTTGAATATGTGCATATGTTCTTATTACACATTTGTGTATACACACATTTAGGGGAGAGTTCATTCTATATTTTGTGGTTTCATTAGTATTGATCCATATTCCTTCTTCCACATATATTAAGGATCTTAACTTTGAAATGTATCCTTTGAATATATTTAACTTGTGTAATTGATATATTCATGTGAGTATATAAGACTTGTGTAGTCTATATATACTTATATGTGAGTATAGCATAACTTGTGTAGTTCATGTGTACTCACATATCCTTGAATATATATAACTTGTGTAGTTAATATATTCATGTGAATATATGAGACTTGTGTAGCTCATATATTCTTTGAGTATATATAACTTGTATAGTTATATATATATATATATATATATATATATATATATATATATATATATATATATATATATATATATATATATATATATATAAGACTTGTGTAGTTGATATATACTCATTGTCTATTTACATTCAATTATCTTTAATTGAAGTGGTTATCATCAATTACCAAAGAGGAAAAGATTGTGGTATCTTGTCCCACCATTATGAGTTAATGGTATGTCGTGGTAATTAATGATAATCATATTGTAGGACTAACATTTTCCATGAGTTGGATGAATAGGTTAGGTTCCATATGGATGAAGACTTGGGATAACATCATGTGTTGATTGTCATCAAGTCAAGAGGAGTTCTATCATGTGTTGTTGGAAGTCAAGTCAAGTGAAGGAAATCATCGTGTGTCGATGATGTTCAACAAGAAAAGATGATCATGAGTTGATCATAAGGAGAATCTCATCATGTGTTGATGAAGTCTTGAAGAAAAGGAAATCATCGTGTGTCAATGATGCTCAACAAGAGGAGATGATCATGTGTCGATCATCGAGTCAAGAGAAGCTTCATCATATGTTGATGAAGGTCAAGTGAAGAACTCATCATGTGTTGATGAGCATTCAAGTTAAGAACCCGGACTTGAAGTGAGGATGTGTGTCATCAAGCTTCAAGTGGTTGCACAAGGCAAAGGTATGACTAGCTAGGGCTAAGGATGTGTTCATAGTCTTTTACCGGTCTCAGTGTTTGGTTGGGAGACCGGATTGCTAGTATAGGTTTGCCGTACTATTAAGAGGGGTCTTGACTAGTAGCTTGAGTTTGTCATGTGTTGATAGCTCATTGTGTTTGCTCTAGCTCACCTTAACATGTTGCCAATATTTGCGAATGTGTTTTGCAAATAGTTGTGGCTCATGGAAAATCTTTGTAGCATGTGACTATAGTTTGAAAATGTGTTTTGCAAATTGTCTAGGTCCATGCACCTTATCCTTGTGGCATGATGCTATCGTTTGCAAATGTGTTTTGCAAATAGTTGACGCTCATGTGTGTTCCTTGTAGCATGTGACTTAAGTTTGCGAATGTGTTTTGCAAAATGGTTTAAGTCCATGTACCTTATTCCTTGTGGTGTGATTCTAAAAGTTGGCAAATGTGTTTTACAACTTGTTGAGAATCTCACCTACACGCCTTGTTTGCATTTCATATCGTTTGCAAATGAGTTTTGCAAAATTGAGTTGAAAAAGAAATGCAAAAATCTGATTTTATTTGTGGAGCGGTCTGACCGGCGGTGTGCGTCTTGGTGGACGGACCCACTCTGACCGGCGGTTTAAGTCTTGATCGACCACCTCATGAGTCAAGGACCCAATCGGCTTTTCGAGCGACTTTTCTAGAATTTTCCTGTGCAGTCTGACCGGCATGTGTTGTGCGGTCTAACCTACCAGTGCGGTCTGACCGGCCATTGGTTGGCGGTCAGATCGGCAGTGCTCCAACGGCTAGTTTTTCGACCGTTGGAGGGGGTGCGATCTGACCGGCCGATTGCCTGCGGTCAGACCGGCCCTGCTAATTTCTCAGCAATTTTGCTCCCAACGGCTAGTTTTTGTGTGTGGGCTATAAATACCCACCTTGGCCGTGTGAGGGGTGGTTGTTGCTGCCATTTCCCATTCCATTGAGCTAAGAGCAAGCCCTCTACTCTCATTTGTGCATGTGTTGCACTTAGTGAGCTTTGAGAGGCAAATCCTATTGCATGTGTTGCATTAGGTAGTGGATTGTGTATCCACTTGAGCTTAGACACTTGATTAGTTCAAGTGAGAGTTCTAGACTTGTTACTCTTAGTGTTTGCTGACACCTAGACGACGTGGAGGCGTCGTGCGTCGGTGATCTTCTCAAAGGAGCTTGTGAGAAGACCCGAGCGGGTTGTGAGTGGTGTGGTGCTCGCCATCTCCGGAGTAGAGGAAGGAGCAACCTTAGTGGAGCGATGTGTTGGTTCGGTTTGGAATCGGTCCAATTGGTTTGGACTTACCTCAGAGGCGGGTGCTCAATTCGTGGAGCCAGTCCAATTGGTTTGGGCTTGCCTCAACGTAGATTAGGGGAGACCGGCAAGTCTCCGAACAGCACGGTAAAGCATCGTTGTGTCATTGTGGTTTGATCTCTTGTGCTTCACTATTGCATTAACATTCATTGTGTATGAATGCTTGCCTTACATTGTGCAATTTATATACCTTGTATTAAATTGCTTATTCATTGTGTATGATTGCAATAGTATCATAGTATTGCTCAAGTCTATGCTTAATTGTTATATTTATCATTAATCTTGTTGTTGGTGTACTTAGTGAACCTAGTTGATTTAGGCCAAACCGAATTGATATTTAGCTTCCGCATTAGAAATCGGTTTTAGCCTTAGAGATTTTAGAAACGACTATTCACCCCCCTTCTAGTCGGCCTCCTCGATCTTACACCATATGACCACTGTTCGCACTTTTGTTGCGGTTGCTTCTGTTCGCCGGTGGTCTATCTCTCAGTTGGATGTTAAGAATGCTTTTCTTAATGGTGTTTTGCATGAGGAGGTGTACATGTAGCCACCACCTGAGTATTCTGTTCCTGATGAGCACGTCTGTCGTCTTCGTCATGCTCTTTATAGCCTCAAGCAGGCTCCTTGTGCCTGGTTTGCGCGTTTTACCTCAATGATTACTACTGTCGGTTTCACTATCAGTTCCTATGATCCTGCTCTTTTTGTCCATATCTCATCTTGGGGTAGGACACTGCTTCTTCTGTATGTTAATGATATGCTCATCACTGGTGATGATTCCTCATTCATCACGTATGTGAAGAAGCATCTCGATGGCGATTTTTGATGGTGATCTTGGTTCTCTTACGTACTTCCTTGGGATTGAGGTCTCTTCCATGCACGAGGGCTACTACCTCTCCCGGTAGTATGTCCAGGATCTTCTTGATCGATGCAGTCGACCGACACTCGCAGACAACCGAGACTCCCATGGAGCTATCCCTACAGCTTTGTGCCACTGATGGTGATCTTGAGGATCCTACACGATATCGCCATCTTGTTGAGAGTTTGGTGTACCTTGTGAGCACTCGTCATGATATTGCTTATGTTGTTCATATCTTGAGTCAGTTCATGGCTCATCCTACCCATCTTCACTACAGTCGCCTTCTTCGTGTTCTTCGCTACTTGCGTGGGACTATCTCTTGTCGTTTGTTATTCCCTAGCTCTACCTCAATACAGCTTCAGGCGTACTCCGATGCGACCTGACCTAGTGATCCTTCTGATCGTCGTTCTCTTTCTGCTTACTGTGTTTTTCTTGGCTCCTCCTGATTGCAGAAGACTAAGATCTGATGCAGCTTTGCTCGAGCGCAGAGAAGGTGAGTTGAGAGCTATGGCGTGATGACACCAGAGGTTACTTGGTTGAGGTGGCTACTTGCATATTTTGGAGTGCTGTGATGGGACCTCGACTCTTTTGTTTGATAGTACAGTGCTATTAGTATTGCTCGGGACCCGATGAAGCATGACAAAGAAAAATAAAAATAAAAGAAGAGCAAGGCTCGCCTGCTCCAGAGGCTTGTGGCTGGCGACTGCAGTGGCGCCGACGATCCAACTCGAGAAGAAGCGCGCGGGCAGAGAAGAAGCGCGTGCAGGCAGGGCGACGACGGGGCGAACCGAATCCGGTGGCAAGCAAGACAGGAGGAGCCGTGATGGGATCCGTGACGGCACGAAGTTCCGACACGAGGTCGACGGTGGGAGCAGAGCGAAGGCGCTGCTCGCTTATGCTGGGAGCAGAGGAACCCGAGGAGGTCAAGAACCAATGGCATTTACGGCAATTTCTTGGTCAAGGAGGTAGGGTTTCCATAGCTAGGTTTCCATAGCTTTGATACGATGTTGGAATAATGCATCTTATCTATTCCAATAGGCCAAAAGCCAATATATTACATGTACAAGATTGAATAATAGCAAATAACACCCTACACTACATGCATATCTAACAAAAGGAACTTTCGTGGCCTTTCCTTTGAACCAAACACCCATATAGGATTTTTCTTTTTCGATAGGTATAGATTCCTCCAAAATTACTTTGTTTTACATTCAATCCAAAGAGGCCCTGAACTGAGGGAGCCTGTTGTCCATGAAATATTCGTCTCACGTGCTTGATTAATCTTTCAAGAAGTGCTTCGATGCTCCCAAGAAAAATAAATCAAATTAAGGTTTAATTTGCTACCATCTACTCTCTACACTAATTAATTTAGTCTTTTTTTAAGAGTATAGGAACATCACCTGTTGTTGCGAATTGTGCCTCCACCCAGCTCACTCTAAAAATATATACTCTCCTGTCACAAATTAGCAAAGAGTGACATTTTTTACTTTTTCAAAGTCAATAAGATGCTCATTTTACCACTAAATTATCTTATCACATATTTGAAAAAAATTGTAAAAGTGCAATATTATGAAAGTATTTTCGTGACAAATTCACTCATATCATTTTTCATACATCCAAATCATACGTTTTAAACGGTATCTTTTATTAAAATTAATAAAATTTGACTGCACGTATTCTAGAGCGTCACTATTTACTCTTGTTTTCGTGACAAATTCGCTCATATTATTTTTCATACATCCAAATTATACGTTTTAAACAGTATCTTTTATTAAAATTAATAGAATTTGACTGCACACATTCTAGAGCGTCACTTTTACTCTTTTGTGACCGGATGGAGTATATAAAAATACTGCACCCGAGGGAGTATATAAAAATACTGCACCGACTTCAACATCTCATGATTTAACCAACATTGCAGCACATTACGTTCACTTTGCGATATGTGCTGTTCAAAAAAAGAACACATAACACACGTAGCAGCGCTTTATATATGGGTAGGCCTATGATTGGTAGTACTAAGGTATCCTCTATTGGAAGTTCCAACATACCTGGTCTGGTAGGCTGGTACTAGTAGGGGATAGAGGTCTTTCATGCTAAACTTGCCTTCTTAGAAAAAAATAGTGTGCTCCCGTACCAGCATTTTGCATCTCCTTTGGTTAAAGGGGCAAGGAATGAATAAAGCAATATAGCTCAGACAATAGGGTAGTACATTTGATATGAGCTCTTCCACTTCAGCTGATATATATTGTTCGTTACTAACGGGGTAGTGTCCAAGAAGTAACTTTGCTTCTTTTTACCCTTTCCCTTTATACATGCAACCCTGTTGTAGCATTTTGCTTATATGAGCTTGTGATGCGAAGACCTAAAGAACATCATCCACAATCCAAATCCTCCGGATTTAGTTTACTTTACCTTTTGCTTTTCTCCTCTTTGTTCCCTTTATCTTTTCCCTTTTCTTTATTTATAGTCCTGTTTCTTATTCTATCATCTTATATTGCCACCTCTTTTTTCCTAGGTTCTCACTTTAAGCATCTCCTCTTTGCTTCTTCATGTAGGCAGAGAACCTTCTTATATTTAAAAAATGAGAGTGGATTTCCATACTTACTTGCATACCATATCCTTCAATTCTTCGACCAGCAACCAGAGCTCTTGCCACCATGGCAGGGCTTAGCACCGGAGCAGGAGCTCCTGTTGTGAAGGTGTACCATGAGAAATCCATGATCCTACCCGATGTGTCGAGGGTGCTTGCATGCCTGTGTGAGAAAGATGTCATGTTTGAGTGCGTCAAAGACTCCTACAAGGACATACTCAGACTCCAGGTACTTGATGTCTCAGGTCTTCTGCAACACCCAAATTGTAGAAGTAGCAGTTTCGTTAGTTTATGCAAATGAACTGATCTCATTTCAAGTTTTTGTTTTCTTCCTCCACCTCTGCAGGCATCGAGGAGTGTTCCAGTTCCGTTCTACGATGGACCCACATTTCTACAAGGTAACCCTGCTTCTGCTTGTTACATAATCCAGCCATCCTAAGTTGGTCAGGTGCATCCCATGATTCTTTTAAGCTTCTGTGGCTACAACGAATTAGCAGTTAAGCTACACATTCTAGAATGAGACATAGTAGTCTTGATCCCTTACCGTCAACCATCTCGACATGCACGCCTTGTTAATAAGAAAGGTTGCTCTGAGAACATCCACCCAAACCCAATGAGAGAATTCGAGGGTTAGCTCCTGTGCATCTGCCCTGCAAAACAATTGGCACAGTAAATTTTTAAATCTGCTACAAATAAAATCAACGCAGTAATCCATAACCATGTGATCTCTGAAGATTTAGACAGGGTATTATAAATATCTTATCAATGCAATGGCAGGCAAAATAACACGAAAGTTAAAATAAATAAATAAAAACTCTGCAGTTCCTGCTTATATATTTTTTGACCATATAATGTCCCCTTTCATTTGAATGTGCTAGTTCAAGTGATAATAGCCAGGAATTCCTGCTCATCAAAATTAGTGCAAAACTGCAAACCAGTTTGTTCCAAGTCGCACATGCACATTGCACAATAAGCAGCAACTTGTTCCAAGATGGAAATGAAAATATGCAATGTCATTTGCATGTCTTACAAATACACGAAACACTTCAATAGAAACACTGAGAAAATGTAAGAAGTATATCTGACAAGTAAGCAAGCATTTCATGGTCGTGCCAGCAGGATTTCATGGTGCCAGAATATAACACTATTTCTTTCTATGTAGTAATCATATGAATTAAACTACACCATCTCAGTTTTTCAAGTGAAGATATGTAGGAGTTCCTTACTGTTCCCAAGAAACTAGAGTTGCAGAATTAATGTCTTCTAAATTGCAGAATCAAGAGCAATCTGCCGCTATATAGCAGAAACCTACAAACAGCATGGATATTCTTTCCTCCTGGGGAAAGATGTCCTTGAGAGGGCTTCCATTGAACAATGGCTCCGGCATGAGGAGCATGCCTTTGATCCTCCGAGCCGGGCATTGTTCTGCCACCTGGCCTTTCCTTTGCATGATGAAGACGATGATGATATCAACAGAGAGAAGAGAAAGCTGGAAGAAGTCCTGGCAGTCTACGAGCAAAGGCTTGGCGAGAGTGAGTTCCTTGCTGGGAACAAGTTCACACTCGCCGACCTTGTTCACCTACCAAACACCCACCACATTGTGACATCCGAAAAGTTCGCCTACCTGTATGACTCGAGGAAGAACGTGCAGAGGTGGTGGAATACTATCTCTGCCCGAGATTCTTGGCAGCAGGTGCTGAGGGATATGAAGAGCGTGAAGGAGCAGTACCAAATGGAGGAACATGAGCAGCAGCAACAGCAGCTGCTGCTGCAGTACCAAATAGAGGAACATGAGCAGCAACAGCAGCAGCAGCAATGGCAGACAGAACCTCCACCAACAAATGGTGGCCGCAACATTCGCATAGACCCACGGACGCATACTGGCACCGAGTCACGGACAATACTGGTCCCACCTCCCAGCACCGGTTTTATCGCAGCCTCTTTTTCATCAGTTCAACAGGAAGAGCAACCTCCGCCTGCAAAAACAACCTCTCATGATAAATCTTCACCTATCCAACAAAAAGAAAGTAACTTCTTTACTACCACTGAAAAAACTCCATCACCCTCAAGGCAAACCACTCAGAAACCACGCAGCAGTGTCCAAAGCACTAGAAGTACCTTCTTTACACCAGCTACCTCTCCTACCACCACCAAAACGCCTCCGAGAACTGAGACTGATAAATCCAGCTCCAAAGATGCCTCATCTCCAACCAAACCCAGTCAAACATCATCCAAAGAAGCCCCTGATAAGATCCATCTCTCTGATTTCTACAAGGTGAGCAGCCATACTGATGAGGCAGCAACTCTTACCAAACCTACTCCACCAGAGGCCTCAAAAACCTCTAACAGGATCCATGAAGCTCGTCAGACCAGTGAAGCAGTTGCTCCTGATAAACCCAGTCCAAGATCAGCCAAAGCTCCCCAGGAAATTGATGAACCTGATTTCTATGAAACTGAGAGCAAACCTGACAGTGTCGGCCCTTGGGTTGACAAGCCGGTTTCATATACAAAGCCAGATCCACAAACACCAAAAACTCCTTATACCAGGTCTCCTGCACAGAGAGCTGCAGACACTTCTGGTCCTGAGGCAGGTGAAACATCTTCTGATCAGAGAAGTGTTGTGCAAACTCCTTATGCACAACAGCGTTCCGAGCAAGAGAAGATGGCCTCAACTGATCAGCGAACTGCTGCTCATTTGGCAGAGAAGGTGGCAGCCAAAGATGCTCAAGGTGAAACTGCACCACAGGCTGGACACCATGGTGCCCGAGACATCGCCAAGGAAGCTAGAGAGGTTCATCAAAGGAGGGCTACATCAGCACCAACCCGGGAACTGCCATCTGGTGCTCAAAATGGTCATCAGCAATCTAAAGCACCACCTACTGATCTGAAAGTATCCGGCTTGTCACCATCGGAAGCAGAATTCAAAGAAGATGCTCAGGGTGCCATGAGTGGAGATGAAAGGTTCTCAAGTAAGAGGCTCAGGAAAATGTTTGAGGAAAGTGAAGCAGCAGTACTCAGATCACAGTCTACAGATTTGCAAGCCCCTGCAAAGGAGGAAACACCTTCCGTTTATAAGAAGCCTTCAGATGTGCAAGACAGAAAAAAGCAAGCCAGTACTGTCTCGGCTGATGGGAAAATGGGCACTCCATCAACCAGCACACGAGCTCCTGAAACTTCAACCAGTGCTGATGAAAGGAGAGATCAAAGGAAGGCTACATCAGCACCAACCCGGGAACTGCCATCTGGTGCTCAAAATGGTCATCAGCAATCTAAAGCACCACCTACTGATCTGAAAGTATCCGACTTGTCACCATCAGAAGCAGAATTCAAAGAAGATGCTCAGGGTGCCATTAGTGGAGATGAAAGGTTCTCAACTAAGAGGCTCAGGAAAATGTTTGAGGAAAGTGAAGCAGCAGTACTCAGATCACAGTCTACAGATTTGCAAGCCCCTGCAAAGGAGGAAACACCTTCCGTTTATAAGAAGCCTTCAGATGTGCAAGACAGAAAAAAGCAAGCCAGTACTGTCTCAGCTGATGGAAAAATTGGCACTCCATCAACCGGTACACGAGCTCCTGAAACTTCAACCAGTGCTGATGAAAGGAGAGCCACTTCACCACCAAAAGGAGGAATGGCTCATGATGATCGCGGTGCCACTGAGCCACGGAAATCACCATCCAGCAATGAGCAAGAACCAGCTCCACCGGTGCCAAGCCAATCACCAACAACTAGTGCTGGGCGTGATGATGACCTGGCCCAATTATCCACCATTGATCAATGGCAACACACATCTGCACCTCCTTCTCCAATCCAACAAGTATCTCCTGGTGCTCCCAGCATTGATGGGTTGACCAAAACAGCAGGTGTTGACAGGAGAGCACAAACAAGCACACCAAAGCAAACCCCAACTGATGCTAGAAATGCTTTAGCACCAGTGCAAGGAGCGGCTCCAAGTGCTGATGGTATCAGTGACGAACAGTCAGACAAGAGTATCATGGTTGAAAGAACACCAGAAATGACACCAAGGCACGCACCATCTTCTGACGCTCGCCGTACTTCAGCATCAATCGAAGAAGCAATTAGGGTTCCTCGTGGCCCTAGTGATGATATGTTGGGAAAGACATCAGGCACTGATCAAATAGCCACTCCAGCTGCATCAAAGCAAGCACCAGCCCGAGGAGAAGTCCCTGATGTTCGTGCTACTGGTGATGACACAACCAAAAGACCTGTTGTTGACACAAAGGCACCAACCCCACCAAGGCAAGAACCAGTTTCAAGTTCTCAACAAACAACTGAACAGATTAAAGGAGTCGCTCCTACCTCACATGGCATCACTGGAGATGAGTCAGCCAAGATAGCAATGGCTGATGAAAGTGCAACACCACCTGCACCAGCATCTGATAGAAGGGTTGCTTCCACAGCTCTCAAAGGAGGCATACTTGATGCTCGTGGAAAAAATGAGGCAGTCAAACCATCAGTTGCTGATCCAAGAGGTATGCCTACTACACCAAGAAGACCAGCACCAACTCCTGACACTCAACGTCGTACCACATCAAGTAAAGTAGTCTCCACTGAAAGAAAAATTTCCCAATCTGATGAAATGGTGTCCCAGGCTGCCGTGCGTATGCATGGTCAGCAGCACTCGGCAGGCAATAAGGGAGCACTAAACAGTTAGTTGAAACCAGGCACCTACGACTTCCACAAAATAGCACTTCCAAATTTCCAAATGAGTTTCATGCACCAACCATCTCACACGATATCCTAATATCTTATAGGAAAATGCTGCATTTTTATTGATACTTCAGAATTTTCAACACTGAAAACCGTTTTTCATATTGTTAGAATGCTTCTTACTTCACCAATTATAGTTATAATTCAACGCCAATTTGGATAGCTGATTCATAGTCTAAAGTTAGTTACAATTTTTTTTGGATGAGGAATCCCTGCCCTAAGGGGGGAAATCCTCTATATAAACTTTTGTAATCTATGTTTTGATGCATGGAGTGATCATGGGCTCATTGATGTTCAAATATAGATCAAGCATCAGACCAAGCTCCACCATTGCCTTCCTTCGCTGAAACAAGGAACGACAAGACTGGTATTGCTGAAGCTGGTCGAAACAATACTATAGCACCCGATGAGCAGCCAGGTGGGAGAATTCCCAAGAATGCTGGAGCACCTGCTGCAAGGCCTTCACCAATGAAGTCACAGAAAAACATGAATGAAGCATACAATGATGGACCATCCATGCAGCAGCTGTCAAGTGATCAATCTAGGGCTCAGCTAGCAGGAAACAAGAAGAAGCAAGGTGATGATGCAACACCACTCACTGAAATTGGCAAGCCCAAAGAGGATGATTTCTTGGCAAATGCCAATCAAAATAACACTGGACAAGCTCAAGTAACATCAACTGATGGACCATCCAAGCTGCAAATGCAATCCGACCAGAACAAGCCTATATCTAACGATATTGGCAAGCGAACCAATGAAACAGTCAGTTATCGCAGCTCAGCAACATTCAGAGAAATGCTACCTTCAGTCCCCGAGAAGAGCATGAGAGAGAATCAACTGCAAGGTAATAAGTCCAGTATATCATTGCAAGACAATGTGAAGCAAGGTTCTGAGGCTACACTGTCAGTGTCTGGAACCGAGCAGCCTAAGAAAAGGGACCTGCTCGCAAATGCCGATCAGAACAGTGGAAAAACTCCAGGAGAAGCTTTACAAAAGTCCGAAGAACGAACCTCCTCTGATACTCAGCAAGTGAAAAGCAACACAAGTAATAGCAAATCGGATGGCTCAAGCAAGCCCACCCAGTTTGATGGAAATGAAGGTAATCTTCCTGAGTCACAGAGGCGTGGTTCGTCAACCAACCCATAACAAGCTTTCATCAGATCATTTACTTGCAGCTTCTTTGTTGTAGTCTTACTCTTATCTACCTTCCCACTTTCACATGCTCATACAATAAGGTCCATTATCTTGTCACCTTCGGACCAACCATGCCAGACAATGTTGTCTACCCCACGTGTTATATTGTTTACTTTCCAATGGTGCATTTTCTGTGCTGTTCTTTTGTTGAACAATTACTTGTTTATATGTCAAAGTCCTTACATTAGTCTAACTTAGAGCAACATGAATGCAACATTGTGTTCTCCACAAGAACCATATCCCTTTGCAAATTATCCATATGTGTTCACCTTAGTTATCTGCTATTGCTGGTATTCAAACTATAGTCTGATTTAAAGTCCCACTGTTCTGGAATCACATAGACGCAGTGCCATTGGCCAATTATCAGTTAGGATATTGTTGAAGCAGAGAAAATTGCATAGGCCTTGCCTGCAGCCCCTAATAAGTGTCAAGCTATGCAGATGCTCAGCCAGAGGTAAGCATTTAAGTCAAACAAAAAGGTAGTAAAAAAATGAATGCTGCAGTAGGAATGTAGGATTATCATCGCAGTTGCAAACCCGCACTGCTTGCTATAGCTACTAATCTAAATTTAGTTCATGCTTCATAGTTAAGTGCGGATAACTTTTTTTTTTAGAATTAAGTGTCTATATCTTATCACCATAGTAACAACTAACACAGCAGGCATCAACTCAAAAGTCATTACCAGTTTACCACAAATATATTGCAGCAGCCCAGGCCTAGGTCCCAGCAATATGATTACACTCCTCAACGGTTTGACCTTAGATTGATACTGTTAAGGGTATTTGTGGTATTTCCCTTGTACTATGGTTTAGTATTATGTCCCCTTTGTATCCTATATATATATATATATATATATTACCCAGTGGGCCTCTTGAATACATACACAATATTTATAACATGGTATCAGAGCAAAGGTTAGGGTTAGGGTTTACTATTTCCGTCGCAGCCTCCTAGCCTCCGCTCGTCCTCCGCTGCCGCCGCCCCAGGAGGAGCAATCTCCACTCTGGTCGGGCTCGCTCGACGGCGCCTCATTGGTCTCGTCTCGCACGGCGGCATTCTTACCTACTACCTCCTCGTCCTCCAAAGGTGAGCCTCCGTCTGACCGTCTTGGCTTACATAACCGCTTCTGGGGCCGCCGCATGGAAGGAATCCCTATGAGGCCTACCTCGACCGCTTCACCACGACACGACAATCTTGGGGCCGCCTCGGCTCCCTCGATCGAGCCACACGCCTCGCTCCCTGAATCGGGCCGCCGCCTCCAGCTCTGCTTCAACGAGAGGAGGAAGACCACCAGGCTCTTACCCGACTCGAATCCAGACCTCGGGGGCGAGCTCATGCTCTCCCGCTGGGTCTCCCGAGCCGTCGCTCGTCGTCAGCCCCGAGGTGGATCCCGCCGGATCCACGCCGTTCGGGCCTGATCCCCCTGGATCCCTTCTTCCCCGAGGATTCTTCCCCATGAGAACTGTGCCGCCCGCGTTTCCCGTCGCCCCGGCTATGGCTGGTGGTTGTACTGGAAGGAAGGGAAGCTGGCTGGAAACCGTCAGTTCTATAGCGAAGCACGGGGCTTTTGTGGTGTTTCGTTGCCGTTGCAGCAACCGGTGTTGTTTGTGCTTGAGCCACCCACCGACACCTTGGTTTTGTTTGCTCATCAGTTCCCAACTGCTATACAGCCATACAGGGATTATAATAATCAGTGCCGCGTCATTTGTAGGACAAAGGAAGATAGAGGGCGAGAGGAAGAGATGGGAAGCAGAGGAGTTGGGAAGTATGGAGTTGATCTGCTACTCCGGCTTCTTCGGCTCCTGATTCTCAATCAGTCAAGCAGCTTCTTCCGCTGTTAAAGCTTGCTGTTACTAGTATCCGCTGCTAGCTATCCTTTGAGTCCTTTTTTCTTCCGTTGCATCCATCCAAATCTGTACTACTCTATCTTTGAGTTCGTCTAAACCATGTAAGTCCACAGATTCATTGTTAGTCATAGAAACATAGAAAAAAAAATTTGCATGGCAACAGCCGTCACTCTTTTTTCCGAGCCGCTACAGATCGTAGAAGTCGTTATGATATCGCCGCCCCGAGCTTCTAAAGCCGCCGCATTTCTTCTGCACTATGCCTCCGTTGCGCTTCTTGTGCACTGCACCGCCGTCGTCTTGGGCTTCGATCCGCGCCGTCATGCTTCTATCTATTCGTCTTCAGCTTGATTTGACAACTTTATCTATTAATGTCGGTTTCATCATCTTCTTCATCGTGTTGTCTCGATCGACTTTGCTCCCGCTTATCGCTACTTTCTCAGCCCCTGCACCTTATGCTTTATGGGCTATCGCACGACCCTAGATGGGAGATCTTTTGATACTCAACAAATTTTCCAAGAGCTGCACGCTACGACGATATTATCAAGACTCGGATTTTAGATTTTCACTATTTTAGTGTCAATCCTTTCCAAATGCAATGCTATTGCATACGCCTTGCATTTGAGGGGAGTGTTAGGGTATTTGTGGTATTTCTCTTGTACTAGGGTTTAGTATTGTGCCCCCTTTGTACCCTATATATATTGCTCATTGGGCCTCTTGAATACATACACAATATTCATAACAGATACTATACCCTAGAAAAGAAAATCATATAATGAGCTCAACAAACAACAAATCAGCAGCTGCCAAATTGGATGTTATAGGAATAATGTTACACCAGCCTGCACTTTATCTCTATAAGGTTGAAACTAAAATCCGCCCTAGATACACATGCAAAAGAATTGTCCCAAAATGCTTTGCTTGAAAATCTCCATGCGAATCCAGAAACCAATAGCACTAACAACAATATAACATGGAATGATGTTACTGGAATTGGGTGTTGGCTCCAATTGTAGAATGTCTCGATGACAGATTGCATAGCAAAAAACAATAGTGTAGAAGAGCTTTGGTGTCAAGCAACTGAACTTGAGAAAAGTTTTAAGTTGGATAACATCTCCATGTTAAGACAGAGCTACGCATGGAAAGCAAACTATACCTGAAATTGAGATCCTGAGTGAACATAAAGGAGGATTTTGCTAGGTACATATCAAATTCAAACTTTTCTAGTTTCATGCAAACATGCAGCATAAAGACACTGTTGCGCATACTCGACCTATAGTCTGAAAAATCAGGCCCAGAACTCTTAAATAAATAAATAAACATTAAAACTTTCACTAACATGTGATGTGAGCCAGGATGTGCAAATCAGTGCCAAAGTGAACTAGTACAGGACTGAAGGAACCCTGTTCATATTTGTGAGAAAGAGCATGACGAGTTAGCTCCAAGAATGTAAGTTGAAAATCAACTAAAAGTCTAAAATAGTAAAATGAGCACAAATCAATGAGAAGTAGCATACCCATCATCATCAGAACTCATGGTAAAGATGTGGACTACCTTGAAAACTCATAAGTCATGACTGGGCAATCAGCTGAACTTATGACTGGCCAATCAGCTGAGAAAATAGCAAATCCATAACCTCCAGAATGACTATCATTTTGAGAAAACATAAGATCATCTACAGAACTCATGGGTTAGCACCATAAGGTCAGAATCAACGGGTAGTCCACAAAATTCATCAGCTAGAGCATCACAAATGGTTAGGAAAATTCACTCGCTCCTAATAGGGTGAAACAGTCTCTCTTTTTTGTGATATAGGAAGTTGTTCTCAAGCGACAAAGTAACAAATCAGCTCTAAGACAAACAAGTTCAGCCTCCATTGAAACTAGCTGAAGTCCAGAAGTCATAGCATGAAAAAATCAGCTGCAAATACACTCTCCAGAGTGGAAAACTGCCCAAGTTCTGTAAGTTCTGATATTAGAGATGTGGCGACCAAGGCTTTTGAAGAGATCTACGATTGGCATCAAGCGGGCGCAAGGAGGTTGCCAATCTAGGATGCACGGACACGCGTGTCGGACACGACACGTATCGGATACGGAATACATCATTTTCTAAAAAATGGCGATACGGGGACACGGCGTATATATATATATATATATATATATATATATATATATATATAATAATAATAATAATAATAATAATTACACTTCCCAATTTTCCATAATCCATGCATATCCACAAGGGTGGAACCAACAAGCAACAATCATTGTATCATTCAAACAACAAAGTCTAACTGTCTAACAGACTAATAAGTAGCAAGTAACAACTAACAAATCTACAACTCTACAATTACAAGTCCCCAAGATGGCCGGCGGCCAGAGGCCGAGCTGGCCAGAGGAGGCGTGGGCACAGGCGTGGCAGTGAGCAGAGGGCGAGCGAAGCGAAGGCAGACGAAAGGCAGAAAGAGCGGAAAGGCGAGCGAGCGAAAGGCGAAGAGTAGAGGCGAGCGAGAGGGAAAGCAGAGAGCGGCATGAGCAGAGCAGTAGGGCGAGCGAGTAGGGCCGAGCGAAAGCAGAGAGACTACAAGGCGAAGCCGGGCCAGTGGAAGGGCACGGGAGAGGGCACCGTGGAGAACCGCCAGCAGAAGCTAAAAAAGGGAACTAGGAAGAAGCAAACCAGGAGGAGCCACGGAAGCACTGGAGGAAGCGTCGGATCTGCCGTGTTGCCGATCACGCGGGTGGCGTCCGGATCTGGCGACGACTCAAGGGCGACAATGGCGGAAGGTGCACGAGCTCGGGACCTCGGGTCAGGCAAGCAGGCAGCAGGCAAGGTAGGTTAACCGGTGTTGTTGGGCCAAATTGAGTGGAGATTGTTCATTGTGGGCTGAATTGAATGGGCCCAAGTGTCCGATACGTCTCCCGGTCGTGTCCGATACGTATCCGATTTTGTTTTTCTTTTTTTTCGCGACTGCAATTTCCGACACCCCGGGGATACGTATCCGAACCATGTCGGAGCCGTGTCCGTGTCCGACACGGTGTCCAACACGGACACGGCACCTTGCCAGCGTATCCGTGCTTCCGAGTTGCCAATGCTTTTGTGAGATAGCAGAAAAAAGGAGTTGATTAGCGGTCTCCATTACTGCATTATAGGGAACAACTTCAGTCCTATCTTTTCTTTTCCCTTTTTCTTCTTCTTTTGATTGCACTCTCATCGTGTCCCTTGTTTGTAAATTGCTTGTACTTTGTTTGGCTTTTGCCTTCTACCTTAATGCAATGGCGCGCAAATCTTTTGCATGCTCTCTAAAAAAACAAAACTGCCCCCCACCCAGCACCAAACTGCTAACTTTGTAATCAACTGAATTTGGCATTCCTAGGCTGTAGCACAGCAAACAACTGAACAACATCAGAATCATAAGTTACGGACCAACTGAGCCTTGCTCAAATTCTAAGATATAACACGGGAAAATGAACCCAAAGGTAATGAACTTATGATCGACTAAAATAGAGATGAATCAGTAAGGTAGCAAGCCAAATAAGCCCAAAAGTTTGCGGTTTTTCAACTAATGGAGGCATGCTCAACTTTGTGAATCATAATGTTAATGTAGCATACCGAAACTTGATCCAAGGTCATGAGGTGATACCCTGATAGCACAACAGATAGGTTGAGAACATCAAAAAGTTTTAGGATCAAAACGTATTTTTAAAATAAAAAAAAATCGAAGTTATCCAATGAGAGGCAAGCGTAAAATCTCAATCAAAATTGACAAACATGCCCAAATCCAAAAGCTATAGCATAACGCATGCCAATGTGAACCCCAAGTAGTAGCTAAGAAAGCATAGACTGAAACTGTCATGGCCCACATATGACATGTAAAATCAGAGTTCAGTTCAGTTGATAGATCGACTGAAACATGCCCAAATCGGTGGGTTACAGCGTGAGTGATGAACCCCAGCACTGATGAGTTCGGATTCAACAAACAACCCCCCAAATCCAAGCTATATCACGACGAATCGACTAAAACATACATCTAACCCGCAACGGGCTGGCATCGATGACCGATCCTAGCCCATGAGCCGTATAACTCCCAGTTCATAACCAAATGTGACTGAGTAAAACTTACGAGTCCCGGATTGGTTGAAACTGGTCGTAATCCTTCAGCGTTGCGTGGTAAATCCTTGACGAGGACGACGGCGATCGCGAATTGGTAGGGCGAGTGGGTGTAATCACGCCCGCGAAGCTGTTGGAGAGCACGAGGAAATGGCCAATGTCCACGACGGCGATGGCGACGGCGGAGGCGACGGTTTGGTCCTCCTCGCCACGGGCGACGCCGCCGCCGCCAACGAGGTCGACTAGCGTAACAGCCCAAATTTTGGCTTTCAAAGGGACAACAGTCAAATGCCACATTTTACTCGGTAAAATGTCATTACTTCGATACAATAGCCTATTTGCAGCATTTTATATTCGCATTTTGTTATTTTGCCTTTTTAGAATATTTTATTATGGTTTTCGGTTTAATGGCCTTGGCCCACATGCGAAAGGTCGGATCTGCCCCTCCGGTCGGTCCCAGACTTGGCTCATCAGCCTTTTTGTCCTAATAATTTGTTTACCGGATTCAGAACCACTGCACCAGTATCTCATGTAGGAAACTCAGAAACTTCCAATATCAGTAACAGCAACAATTCTTAGCTTCAGAGAGTGTAGGACCGGAAACAGACGACTAGAGAGGGGTGAATAGGAGCACCAAATCTTTTTCACAAAGGATGGATTCAACTTGCAAATCACTCCAATAGCTATGAGAACTATGAAGATGAATGCTTAAACACAGAGGAAGACTTGTATTGAATCCACTCCTAACCTCCAAAAGTACAGCAGCAAAAACCGATAAAGTCTGTTGAAGTTTCAGAATCGGATTACCACAAGGAAACCAATGCAGACTACCTATAATCCAGACTACTGCAGTTGTCTAGCGGTACTACCACACCGCGGTACTACTTCAGGCAAATGAAAGGTACTACCGATTGTTCTGGAAATGAACCCGATAGCAGAAAAACCAAATCTAAAATTGGCACAACTTTTGATCTACAAGGGCAAACTCTGCGAAACTTGAAACACAACTTCTCTAAGATATTAGGAACCTATTCCAATCAAAGATTGCAGAGATCCATGCCAAGGTTTCTACCTTTTTCAGTTTGAGAGAAGTCTGTTCCTGGAACAATGAAAACAACCCAAAATCCAAAACGAAAATTGGTCTAACTTTTGATCTACAAGATGAAACTTGACCAAACTTGAGACACACCTTCCTAAGGATATCAGGAACCTATTGCAAGCAATGATCATCCAGATCTATGCCAAAGTCCTGACCTTTTTCTATTTGAACGAAGGTGGTTTCAAAACCGGGCAAGAACGAAAACTTGATCCAAACACTTGCTCGTGGGTGATTGATGATCAAGATGATCCTATATGTATTCCCACATGTCACAAAGAAGCCAAAACACAGAAGAGCACAAGAGAAACTTGCGGATCAAAGAAAACCCAAAATCAACAAACAGAGAAGATGAACACAGAGGACAGAACTTGTGAAACCTTTGATTGGATTGATTTCAGATAAATGGATGATTGTTGTTTACAGCCACTCCCATATGGAGGACAAAACTTTATCCAAGAGCACACACTCAATCCCCCTCTAGAAACCCTAGCTCTCCTCTCTTCTTCTCAAACCCTAACACACAATAGGGCACAACACAATAGGGTTTTGTTGGCTCTATCCAACAGCCACAGTAACAACAGCAACCACCAACCCCTATTTATATGGAGGCTATGCATCTAGAGAATATTCCATTAGGGCGCCCATTAAACCCTAACACACAATGGGTTAACACACGCACGTATCTCAAAGCGTCGTCTTCATCATCATCTTCGATTGGCCTAAACCGCTTCACTATGCGCCGACCCGCGCCGCGGTTTAGCCAAAGGCCACCAAGGCGGTATTTAGTGAAATTACCAAAATACCCATTCTCGATCATTCTCCAAGAATCGAGTCCACAGATCGTGAAGCAATCCCATGCTTCGCCACGTGTAGGTTGATCAACGGCTCCATGTCGTCAAGTCTCTCCTGTCCGGATCCCACCGGCACCACTGAGCACTTGCAACGACTCCCGCGCCGCTTGATCCAACCAATCGCACTAAATTGCCCGTTCAGTCACCCTTGTCCATCCTGCGCCCCGCTTGAGTCCTCTGACCTCACCCGACATCCTCGACAGTTCTGGACCTCAGCTCTCCAAGCTTAGTCCCGATCCACTTCGCCACGATCATAGACCGCAAGCCACCGCGACAAAGAATAGACCAAGAAACCATTTCCGGGAACAAGTTCTTCACAACTTGACCCACGTTAGCCAAAACATGCATCATGCAATACATATGCACTGATGAACATGAACTTGACCAAACCCAAAATTCAATTCTCCAATTGAAACAACATTTAGCACAATTCAATTCAAAATGCGGTATTATCGCCATTAAGCCACCCAGATACATAACACGGTCATACCGCCAAAAGCATCATGGGTCATCTGCGCACCTGGAGAAATCCCAAAATCTCCTAAACATCCTCTTTGGAAATTCCATGCCGCTCTCAAGCGGTCTTACCGAAATGCGGTACTACCACCGTACAAAACGCGGTACTACCGCTCTCCAAGAAATCCAAACTCAAAAGACACCTTCTCTGGAAAAAAACGTACCGCCAAAAACCATGCGGTATTACTACATAACCCTGCGGTACAAATGTTTGTCAACCACGCTCAACCGCTCAGAAGCCACGTGGACGCCCCAGATTTCATGGACGTTCGGACCGCATGTCACAGCCGTCAGATCTGGGCGCCGTTCGGACGGTCCGAACGTTCATCTCAATCTCAACCGCCCGATTTCGATCAAACGCCTCTCAAGCCCTATCACATATGGACGGTCCGAACGTTCATCTCACTCACGACCGTCCGATTTCAATCTAACGACCAAAGGGATCCTACCCGGTCGGAACCAAGACTTGCGGTAGTTCCGCTCTCTCTAGTGGTTATATACCACCAAGAGTACCTGCAGACACAATGCTTCAGATTACCGCTTCTAAGGAAACCAAAGATTCCAAAATCCTTCGAAATTTCATACCGCCAACACCCTTGTGGTTGAACGACCTCTGATGAGTACCGCGACTTCAACGCCAGACTACCGATTTCCTTGACACTTGCTGAAAACTCCAAATTTCAACAAACTTTCAAAACAATTGCCAATTGTCTCATCACCTAAGATCATGAGCATGTTCATATGACATCACAATGTCTTCATGACATCCACAGAGAGTCAATAATCCAGCTGCAGGAGTTACTTGTTTTAACTGCCATGAGACAGGTCATTCTGGCAACAAGTGTCCGTAGAAGTAAGGGCCAACACCAATTCCTTTCAATTTGGGAGTTACACCAGCCAGGACTTCCTTGCCAGGAGCAGGAAGAGGAATGCCTCAGACTCCAAATCAAACTATCAGGACTCCATCAACTACATCAAGAGGAAGATTGAATCACGTCATTGCAGAAGAAATTCAATCAGTTCAGAAACGTCGCTTCTGGTAAGTCTTTAAGTTAGACCTGCGTTAGTTGCAACGTTATTTCACTCATAAGAGAAATCTTGTGGAGGAGTGAGCAAGGTTGATTTGATTCTATTCTTTAGTCAGCCCGAATCTCGGGGACGAGATTCCCTTTAAGAGGGTAGGTTTGTAACATCCCAAAATTTGGTCTGTTTTTTAAGTTTTAAAAATAAAAATAATCATTTGAATTTTTTTTGTTAAAGTTAAAGCTTAATATGAATTTTCATGAATCAAAAATAATTTAATACAGTTAATGTCAATATCAACTATTGTCAAAATTATTTTACTTGGATTCTTTGTGGTTGGATATATTTTCTAGAATTTTTTCGAGTCCATTTGCTATTTTCTGTCTGCTATTTGTATTTTCTGTATTTTTTAAAAAGGAAAAAACTATTAAAAATCTCAGATATTTCCGTGGGCTGAATCTCATTCCCTCAGCCCATCTCCTTATTAGCTCTACCGCCTGGCCTTTTTGGTTCGCAAGCACTTCGCCACGCCAACACCTTCTCTCACGACCATGTGGGCATGACGTCGACGTCGTGCCGCTGCCGTTGTCAACCTCCCGCTTCATCCTTGCACGAAGCCTTGCTCCATCCGCCATTGCTGCTCCTCGAAGTCTCGTCCGACAACGTGTTTTCTAGCGATAAAATCCCGTGTAATCCATGTCATCTTATCCTTCTTCTCCCTCCGCATCCAAATCTAGTAAGATCTTATCCCATATCGCCTTCTATCCCCGAGTTCGTTTCGTAGCCAGCTCGAACTCAAGTTAGGGTTTCCCGATCTAGGCTCGCTCATACCCTATAAAAGGGACCCCAAGCATCGCCCGCGCCTCCTCATCTCGGATCCTTAATCCTTTTAGCCCCAAACCTCCCGAGTTAGCCGGAATTCAAGCTTTAGGGTTCAGAACCGAAGCTCGTTCTTCTTCAAATTCCGCCGCCGTCAACGCTTCGCCGCCACCAGCAGGTGCAATAGCATCGCCGCCGCACGATCTCTTCGATGCGTGCGTTAGTTTTGTCAGGGAACGGCCAAGGCGTCGTTGTCGTACTTTGTTGCACTGCTCCGCCGCTGGCCATGGTTCCACCGCTGCTATGGTCGTCGTCGGGAAACAACGATCGCATCACCGGGATTGCCAAATCGCACCGAGTCTTTTGCGCACCTCCATCACCGGCGAGGGTCTGTCGTTCGTCGGATGCCCTTGGGGCCCAAGCTACTCCGCCGGCAAGCCACCGTGGCAGCCCCGTCATCACCGTGTCAGCGGCCACATCAGCCCTTGTGTTTGCGTGTCGTTGACGTGTTGGTCCAGTCAGAGCCAGCGTGTCATTCCGAGAGCCTACGTCAACTAGCTTACGTGGTTGTCCACGTCACCACCATCTCACCAACCACGTCACCATCCTGGCCTACGTGTCACCCACGTGTCTTCCACATTGATGCTTACGTGGCATGCCTAAACCCTAACCTCAGATCCAAATCCCGTAGACCCAATCCACCATGAACCATGTCTCTAGCATGTGGGTCCCACATGACAGTGTTCCTATGCCATAGACTAGTAAACCCATATACTCATAAACCCTTGAGTGGACTTGGTCCATGGACCGAGGGCCCACTGTCAGTCTTAGTAGGATTTTCCCGGATTTGTTTTAATTCTGGAAATTGGGTGATGACATCAGCATGATGTCATTATCTATTTTTTTAGTAGAAAATTAATTCGGGAATAGTATATTTTTCCTTTTTCTTTAGATTAGATCTTCCAAAAGTCATATCTTCTTCATCCGAACTTCGATTGAGCCCATTCAAATTTCTAAATTCAAGTTATATTTTCCTGAGATTTTTATTTAATTTTTGAAGTTTGTTTTATCTCTGTTTTTATTTATTTGGTTTATTTGCTTTGTTTGCGAGTATACGTTGATACTTCAGGGAATTTGAGCAAGGAGAAGTTCACCAAGATCAAGATCAATCTCTAGATTTATTCCAAGGCAAGTCATGGTCCTTTGATCATATTGAACCTATGATTTCAAAAGTATATTGTTTTATACAACTGCATGCTATCTTTATACAAATTGATGTAGGTTTAGTTATTACATGCTGTCATTATGCCTTCATTGATTATTTGAATGCCATGAATTATTTGTCACCCTAGCATGGATAATTTTAGTTGGACATATTTGTATCACCAACATGGGTATCGTATAGATGCTTAGTTCAACTTAGTTACAATGAGCTCATTATGACATGTGTCATGATGATTAATCTTGACTTAATGAAATATGGAATCATGGTGGTTAGCCACTGTTGTTAAAATTTGTGTACCATGACAGGGTATATCATTGGTCTTGATTAAACAAAATGATTTACGCTCGAGCGAGCCGTTGTGCAATGAGGGTGTGGATTTAACACGTTGTGGGTTTGTGGTAGACTCGCTTGAGTAATTTATCAATGACTTAATCTTGTACGCCATTGAATTGGGCCTTAATCGTACAACCACATGTCATGTATGGGCAGGACCTGGCTAACTAATTAGCAATGTCTTAATTCGATTCTGTCTTGGAAGCGTGAGTTGCGAGATAGACGTACACTAACGATGGCGCAAGAGGGGGGCCCTATCTGGTCGGAAAGACATTCAATATTGAAACCTCAGCGGACAGAATTGGGTTAAGAAGAAGCTTTGTAAAAGCCTTGTGATGATCACTTAAGTCGCACACCTAAAGAAGTGTGGTCAGACTCTTTGAGTTGATTAATCTCTTATGGGAAAAGCTGTACAACTTCTACAGAGTGTTAAAAACCATTCGAATAGCCGTGTCCGCGGTTATAGATATGCTCGGAGATTTCACACGAGAGGTAGAGTTTCTTTATAAAATGTGTCGGAGTGTGAATGGGAAGTTCACTTGATGAATATAATGTCCGTTCGGTGAATGGGTAATTCACTTGGTGGTTTGTCTCGGGAAGTGAATAGGGAATTCACTGGTTGTTTTAAAGAAATTATTTACTTATTTATTATCCTTTTCAATTACGCATTTGAATCTATTTATTATATTTATCGTCAATGCTGCTTTATGCAAAAGAACCATACAACCAACCTTTGTTCAAGCTTTGCATGAATACTATTTACGTACATTTCCCCACGACTTGCTGAGTGCTTTATGTACTCACAACTTTGCGCCATTGTTGCTCAATTGAAGAATATCAAGTTGCTCAAGAGTTCTTCGCCCAGGAGTACCATGAATGTTTTACGTATTAGGATGCGTTCTCCAGTCGATTGCATGTGGGGATATTGATTGGTCATTTCAATCTTTTCATTCCACTGCAAGAGTTCATTTGTTTATTTAGCCATGCGTGGCAAGTTAAGTTAATATTGATCATAAGGTCCAGTTATTATTACTGTCGTAGCAAAAAGGGACTAGACAGTAGAGAGAGGAGGACCCCTGGTATTAGACAGTGACCGAAGGATCCTCGGAAAAGGGACTGGTGCCATGAGAAGTGTATGTGTATTAAAATGCCTCCTTTTTTACATAGGGGTGGTCTATTTATAGCCTACCGACTGGGTACACGAGATTACTGTTCTACCCCTAGGAAGGTACTACCTGCATAGGGACTGCAGGGTCTTTTCCTACCCCTACGCATAGCTTTCGGTCCACGGTGGGCCTCCCTGGACCCGGCTCACCCAGCCGGTGCGCCTGGTCCACTATCTTCTCTCTTTGCTTCCGGTAGGGGGGCCAAGGGACCGAGGGGGGCCCGAACATCCTTTGTGTCCACAAGATAGCCTTCCGGGGTACCGGTGGCCATTTCCTGTAGCCTTCGAGCCCCCTCTGGGGCACCTCCGGCGGCCTCGGGCCCCCTTTGGGGCCTCCTCAGAGCCTTCGGGCCCCCTGGGCAATCTCTAGCCCCCCTCCGGGCAACTCCTGCATCCTTCGGGGCCCTTTCGGTGGCTTTTGCCCCCCCCCCTTTTGGGGCTCCTATCGTGTTCACCGTGTCGTGGGGGCCGGTGGGCTACCCCTACAACAAGCCCCTCACGGTCGAGGTCTTGCTTCGTCATGATTGAAACCGCGCCTTTCTCCCAGAGGGTCCAAGCAAATCGTCCCCTTTAGCCTGGCAAAGCGTTGTCTGTGCAGGTTTTGGTGTTGCGGGGGTTGGCCTCAGAGCTGACCTTGGGGGGTGCGCGTTGTGCAGTTGATGGCGCTGGCGTCTGCTTGGGTGTTGCGCGCCAGTTGGCAATAATGGTTTTCCTTTGGGGGGCGTGCGTAGTGGGTGGTGGTTGTGTACCATAATGGTGCTAGTGGGGTGGTTTTATGGCTACCACGTGTCATGGTGGGATTAGCACGTGGTTCTTCGGTTCCCCCAGTGTGTCCGTTGGTGTCCCTAGCGGGTATAAATAAGGGGTGACCCCCCTGTCCCTATCTTGCTTTCTTGCTTCTGCTCGCTGAACCTCCTAGCTCTGTTTCTTTGCGGCACTAGCGAATTGCGAGGGTTCGGGCTGGGATCTTCAGGCATAATGAAGCGCAACAAGGAGGGAGGGGGTGACCCCGTGTACATGAGTGATTTGGGGAGGTCCAACATGACGAGCCTTGTTCTTCAAACCCTCGTGGATGAGGGCAAGCTGGAGAGTTTGGCAAAGGTCCGTGCTCCTGGATCGGAGACAGTGCCCGCGCCCCGGGCTGACGAGGCGGTGGTTTTCGTTGCCTTCCTTGATGCCGACCTTCGGATTCCCTGCATCGAGCTCGTCTCTGTGGTGCTTCGGCTTTACGGGGTGCAGTTGGCACAATTGACACCGAACTCCATCGTAAAGTTAGGGGTCTTCGAGTGGATGTTGAGGTCAACTGGAGCCAGTGGCGAGGGGCGCCTGTTCGCCTATCTTCACGACGGGCGTTGTCAGCCAAAGAAGAAGAAAAGCACAGGTGAGACGCTTAATTTTGGCAGCGTTAATTTTCAACCGAAGGCGCGGTGCCAAATGTATGTTCTTGCCCCAGCGACACACAACCGTTGGGAGACGGATTGGACGCAGAGGTGGTTCTACCATACCTCTCCGGCAAAGGATGGTCTGCACTCTCGGGGTGGGCTGATACAGCTTACCACCACTCTCGAGATTGTTCTTACCTCGAGGGAGGAGGCCCTCCTCCATGTGCTGCTGGATACGACGAAGCGCCTCTCAACGCGAGACCTAGTGGAGGAGTTATGTGCCTTCGGGATCTGGCCCCTCGCCCAGGAGTGGAGGGTGGAGCTCGGGGCTCCAAAGTCCGGGCTCCCCATCCTTACTATGGAGGGCCGCGAAGGTATGGTTTCGCTTTTCTCTGTCCTGTTGCCCTTTTTTGCGTGGTGTTTAGACTAATCCGAGCTTGGTTACCCTGGCACTCGCACCCATTGCCGAAGCAGCGCGCGGCGGAGCTACTCTTGGGCCCTTACACGAGCGAAAAGCATGCGAAGTGTCATTTGGTTATGAGGGAGCTGCGGTTGAATCGCACGTATGATGCATCAGTGCACCTTTCTAAGCGCCTGCACTCGACGCGAGAAAATAAGCGTGCTCGCAGGCTCGAGGTCGGCGCGAGCTCGACACGGTGGTTCTTCACGCCGCCGCCTCATGATGGCGGCGGTCCTTCGCATGGTGTGGAGGACTTCGCGGAGTGACCGACTAAAAGGTTGGCCGAAGGCACCCTTTAATGATTGAGTGCTCCGTGTCAGCGGCTCTTCGCCCAATGAAGCGCCATTGCTTCACCCGTGGAGGGTGCCGGCCGGGCGCATCGACATACTATGTTGGAGGTGGTCAAGGCGATATGCACGTTCGGTGTAACGCGCCTTGTTCTGGAGGAGTCCTCCAGCACCGACACCCTGTCGCATGTTTATGGAGGGGACACCGAAGTCATCGGGGATGCCCCTGCTACCCCGCGTTTGGCTACTGGTAAGCATTTTGTTGTTACTTTACTATTGGGGAGTGCTAGTTTGACTTTTGTTGGTGGTGCAGTGAGAAGTGATGGGGATGGCAATGAGGGTGGCAAGGGGGGTGGTGTTGACTTCGCTTTGGTGGGTTTCGAGGCGACGCCCTCGCCAGTGACTGCCCCGGCTGCTACGGGTCCATTGTGCCGCGCCGACTTCAAGGTGAGCGAGGGTGCTGCGAGTGTTTGCGGGGCGGTTTCTGGTTTTGCCGCCCCGCCCCTTGTGCGGGAACTCTTTCAGAAGACGTCGCTGAAGGACATGTTTCGAAGTATCGAGGCGAATGCTGCGAAGGTTTGTTTTGCCTGGCATGCCCACTCTTCGTTTTTTTTTTGTTCTGACGTTCTGCTGCGCGTGCAGACCTTGATGCTGTCGCGGGCCATTGATGATGACATTTCTCACGGCTTCGCCAAGATTCAGCAGAGGGTCGATGCGGAGCACGCCCGTAGCGAGGCCCTAGGCGCCGAACGCGACTCTCTTTCTGAGAGGGTCAAGACCTTGGAGGCTCGGGTGGCGGGCCTGGAAGCAGAGCACACCACACTTCGAGGTGATGTGTAGGATCTGCGGGGTGTCCAGGGAAGCCCTGAGGAGGAGATCCAGGCAGAGCGGGATCTGTCGACTGCCGTTGGTCTCTCCGTCTGGAAGGCGATGGAGGCTCTTGAGGAAGCTGTGACGGAGCTCGGCGCCATCCCTCCTATGAGGCGTCACCGTCCGGCCAATATGGACATAATGTTGGAGTGTCTCCGGCATGCCGACGAAGTGTGCCTGCCCGCGGCCTGCGCATACGGTGATCATTGCGCGAAGGTCGCCTGGTTGACGACCCTTGCGTCCCTTGACAAGGTTAGGTGTGCTCATCTGGATGCCCTTGTCGCCCAGTCCGTTGCAGTGGCCACTGCCAAGGAGGTTGCCGCCACGCAGCGTTGGACGCGAAAGGCTAGCAAAGTCCTTCAGCTGGACTTCTAGGCGCTGCGTGGTCATGAGGCTACGACGGAGTCCTTTCGGGTGGTCCAGGCCCAGCAGGCAAAAGGGAAGGCTCTGGCAGGGATATCGGCGGAGGATCCGGAGGCTAGCAAGTGGGGGTCCACCCATAGAGATAAGGTGTGACCCCGACCCCCTGCTTACTGTTAGAAAGCTAGGGTCTTTAGTTTGTAGCTGTGCCCGCTCTGCTTTTATTTGTTGTGAGCGGTTTTTGTAGAGGTTGACCCCTTTTTGTGTAATGGCCTCTTTTGAATGAAAATGAGATTTTCGGATGATGCTTGTGTCCCTGGCTCTGGTTATTTCTACTTATGCTTGGTGACATACGCAGGGCAAATGGGTCCTGTTTAAATGCCTCACCCAACAGGGGCCCCGACCCCCTAGAGGGCGGAGGAGTAAGGTTATGGCCCCAACACGGGGGTTGAAGGACAAGCGCAGTCTCCTGTCAGTCTGGCCCCTGTGGGTGTGCTACCGGGGCGTAGAGTACCATGGCGCCAAGTGGCAGCGGTGGAAAAAGGCGAATTCGGATGGCTTTATGGAAGAATTCTGGCTTTTTTTGGAGCATAAGGCGGAGAGGGTGCGCGAGAAAATATGAGCTTTCTGGGGGTTGCCAAGCGGTGAGGCCGACAGGGCCCTTGGATGAGGATTTGTTGGAGCAGGCGACGCGCACGAAGGTGTGGGGCTGTCCTATAGCTATGTCGTGCTGTGTATGTTATACTGTGTGCAATTGTGTAGTGAGGTTGAGTTGTAATCGTTGGCAGTTGGTAGATGCTTGGTAGTGATGTGCCTCGTATGTTGCGGGGCTGAGTGTATTTGTAACATATGTTTATTGTACGGGTCATGCTGCTCGATGCTTATATGCTTTGTATATGATTAATACTGTAATTGTTGCCTCACCGCCTTCGCTTGTTTTTCCTGTGGGGCTAACTCTTTTATTATTGCGAGGGGAGGCGGCCTCGCCTCCCCCCCTATACTTTTTTAGATAGGGATCCGAGGAGCCCTAACTCTCTTTTTTATGAGGGGGAAGCGAAGCCTCGCGCCGTCCCCCATATTTTTTTAGATAGGGCTCCGAGGAGACCTAACTCTCTTTTTTTTTGCGAGGGGGAGGCGAAGCCTCGCGTCGTCCCCCATACTTTTTTAGATAGGGCTCCAAGGAGCCCTAACTCTCTTTTTTAGGGGGAGGTGAAGCCTCGCACCGTCCCCCATACTTTTTTTAGATAGGGCTCCAAGGAGCCCTAACTCTTTTTTTTGCGAGGGGGAGGCGAAGCCTCGCGCCGTCCCCCATACTTTTTTAGATAGGGCTCCAAGAAGCCCTAACTCTTTTTGCGAGGGGGAGGCAAAGCCTCGCGCCGTCCCCCATACCTTTTTAGATAGGGCTCCAGGGAGCCCTAACTCTTTTCTTTACGAGGGGGAGGCGAAGCCTCACGCCGTCCCTCATATTTTTTTTAGATAGGGCTCTGGGGAGCCCTAACTCTTTTTTTAGCAAGGGGAGGTGAAGCCTCGCGCCGTCCCCCATACTTTTTTAGATAGGGCTCCGGGAGCCCTAACTCTTTTTGCGATGGGGAGGCGAAGCCTCGCGCCGTCCCCTATACTTTTTTAGATAGGGCTCCAGAGAGCCCTAGCTCTTTTTGAGAGGAGGGGGGAGGGAGGCGAAGCCTCGCGCCGTCACCCATACCTTTTTAGATAGGGCTCCGAGGAGCCCTAACTCTTTTTTTACGAAGAGGTGGCGAAGCCTCACGCCGTCCCCCCTGGCACGCTTTGGTCCTAGGACCAAGTGCCATGCCGGGGTTAGCCTTGCACGACGTCTTCGTTTATACACTCATGCATGCGGAGGGCATCGGCGTGCACCAGGGCCGAATGCCATGCGTGGTGTCTTCGTTATACACTCATGCCTGCAGAGGGCATCGGTGTGCACCGAGGCTGAAGGCCAAGCGCGGTGTCTGTTTATACAGTCATGCCTGCGGAGGGCATTGGTGTGCACCAGGGCCGAAGGCCATGCGCGGTGTCTTTGTTTATACACTCATGCTTACGGAGGGCATCGGTGTGCACTGGAGCCGAAGGCCATGCGTGGTGTCTGTTTATGTATGACCGGAAAGGCGACTAAAGGGGGGGTGAATAGACGCTTTCTCTATTTTTCACCTCGATCAAACTCAACACTACTTTCACTCCAATAGCTATAAAAGCTATGAAGATCTGTATACAGGTACAGCGGATGTCCTGTGTTGAATCTGATCAACCCCTAAGCACAAGACTAAAAACACCTCAAGACCGCACGCACACGCACAGCAAACAGAGATTCAGTCGAATCATAAAGGCCGCCCAAGCTAATAAATAAATGTAAGCGACAACCGGCTGGATCTTGATTTCTCGACTACGTAGCGAGGCAAGTCGCTGCCGATGATACTACAAGCCGCAAGCTTTAGTTGAAGGAGCCAAGCAATAAACATCAAATCCAAACAGCAGAACGCCAAAGACATAAATCGAGACTCGACGCACCAACAAGCAAAGCCAGCAAGAAACAAATCAAAACATCACACGCAAGAAAAAAATCAGCTATCCATCAGAGTCACCAGAACTCGATTTTTCTTGTTTGCTCATCAATCCATTAAGCCAAAATCGAGGCTTCTCATTTTTCCTGGCGATACAAGTTTAATAAACAATTCTTCAAACAAAGAAACCACAGGAGTAAAACCAAGGACTCGTGTTTCTTACAGAACCTGCCTCCACCCAAGCTCGATTTTTCGGGAGTCGAACTTATACGATCAATAAACAAAGCAGAAGAAACAAATCAAATAAAAACTCCAACAACAAAGGTCACCAAGATCTTCTGCTTTACTAAGACAGCAAAAGCAAAACCAAGAAATCGACAATACAAACCAAAACTTGATCAACTCAAAGCCAAAATTCAATTCGGTCACAGGCACCATCAGAAAATCCGGTTTTGAGCTTCCACTGCGCCGCCAGACTCCGGGTTTTCGAGGAGCTACAAGCCCGCTTCCTATCTCCACTACAAACCGCCACATGGAACAAGTGCCAAGGCAAATAAAGAAAGCTCACTCACATCAAAGATGGCAGCCCAACTAATAAACACATCCGGTTTTTTTAAGACACTTTTCTACTTGGATTGGCACATGACTCGATTTCCTGCTACCATGGACGCCCAGCCGCCGCCTGCTTATGGAGTCTCAACCGGCGCCTAATTTCTACCGATACAGAGATGCTCAAAGACGGAACTACAGGCGAAGAAAAAACTGCATCAAACAATAAACTAGTATATAATCAATACAAACGGCAGTCAATGAAACCTCTAGACGAATCAAGATGGCAAAAACGGCGATCACTACAGACGCCTGTGGGTCCGATTTTTATGATGGGGAGCAGGCCACAAGCTCTGCTATTTTTCTCTCAAAGAAATACAGCCATTAAGGCTCCTAAAGCCTGCTATTTTTTTTTCCGGATGGGCGCCGCCATTAAGACTCCAAAACGCCCATTTTTTTTTCTCAGAAGACTCACCGCTTTTTCCTCACAAGAAGCAACCCTAAATGACCCATCTACGCCTTTTATAGGGCAACAACAAACCCTAAAAACCTTCTAGATGATTTACCCTAATGGGCTTCTGTTAGGGCCCAACAACAACGGAACACACACGCACACAAATTAAAGTGCCGTCTTCAAGTCTCTTGACTTAAACCACTTCCTTTACGCCGTCCCGCGCCGTGGTTTAGCCAAAAAGGTCACCAAGATGGTATTTGATAAAATTACCAAAATACCCCTTCTTAATCTTTTCCGAAGACCGAGTCCAATCCAGTTGAAGCAATCGCCTGCTTCCACGCAGTAGGTTGATCAACGGCTCCATGTCGCCAAGTCTCCCCGTCCGATCCCACCGACCATCGAGCACTTGCAACGACTCCGCTACCGCTGATCCAACCAACACACCGAATCGCCTGCTCGTCATCCTTGTCCATTTTGCACCACGGTTGAGTCACTTGACCTCACCCGGCATCCATGATCGTTTTGGACCTCAGCTCTCCAAGCTTAGTCCCGATCCTCCTCGCCGTTGACCGTCATTGACCTCCAAGCCACCGCACAACAATAGACAAGAACATTTAATCCGGAACAAGTTCTTCACAACTTGACCCACGTTAGCCAAAACATGCAATATGCAACACATATTCATTAACAAATATGGATATGACCTATCCCAAAATCAATTCACCACTTATATCAACATTTAGCACAAAAGCCGGTCAGACCGCCGCTGACCTGACAGATCTGAAACTTTATCGAAAACACTTAAAACTTCAAACCAAAAGCCACATTGCCAATTGTTTCATCATCCTAAGATCATGGGCATATCCCCATGATATCCACAGTTTATATACTCATGCCTGCGGAGGGCATCGGTGTGCACCGGGTCCAAAGGCCATGCACGGTGTCTTTGTTTATACACTCATGCCTGCGGAGGGCATCGGTGTGCACCGGGTCCCAAGGCCATGCACGGTGTCTTTGTTTATACACTCATGCCTGCGAAGGGCATCGGTGTGCACTGTGGCCGAAGGCCATATGTGGTGTCTGTTTATACACTCATGCCTGCGGAGGGCATCGGTATGCACCTGAGCCGAAGGCCATGCGAGGTGTCTTTGTTTATACACTCATGCTTGTGGAGGGCATCGGTGTGCACTGTGGCTGAAGGCCATACGCAGTTTCTTTTGCCCCTGGTGAGCTTGTTACTGCTTGTTCACTAAACAGGGGCAAAATGCCACATGTTACACTTGTTTTTGTACATGCCCACGCTGTAAAAAAGCGATGGTGCGAATTCTCGGGCGCAACCGATTTTTATAGTCCTTAAGGATAGAACTTTCGGAGGCTCTTTGAGTTCCATGTGTGTCCCAATTGTTGTCTGTCTGGTGTTGCGATGTAGAAGGAGCCAGCCTGAGTGCTACGGATGATGATGTATGTGTTGGGTCACGAGTAGGCTACGATAGCAACAAATTAAAATTTTCTACCACGTAAACCAGGAAGCCAAGCAAGTAGATGATCACAGATCGTTACCACCAGACGCGGCAAAGGCAATGGAAGAAGGGTTGGAGCACCGTCCAACGTGAGCGCGGTCAAGTAGTGGTCGAGTCGATCGTCCAACGCCGAGCACGCTTGGCGGTGGTCGTGGTCGATCTTCTCCTCCATCGACCTCTGCAGTTCCTTATGCAGATCGCGGATTGTCCTCAAGCGCAACAACAACCGTAGTAGCACCTCTGCGGTATTCACACGTCCAGGGAAGGAACAACCATGCGCTGGTGTGCACCAAGTCGCACGACAGAGCTTTTAGGAAGATGGCGGCTAGGGTTTCGATGGAACAACTCAACTCACGACTTTAGTGTGTCTCGTTTGTTACATTCACCCCCATCCCAACAGCCTCATGCATCTCCTTATATTGTGCTCGTGACGGATCCTATCCGAACACGTTTGACTAATCGTATCCGCATTAGTTTGTTCCAACTCGTTAAGTGTGACCAGAGGGTTCATGCGAATCGGTTGTGACTTGAAAACCCTTTCCGATCACAAGTCGTTAGTGGTTCCTAGTAGAACATAACGATTCCTAATACACACAAATTATAATTGGATTTAACCTTAGTGCAATATGATCTACGCACAGATCCTCATCACTTACTTACCAGGTCCTATCTCTATACGATCAGTCAGATTTGGTCATGACCACCAGAACTCCTTACAACCGTGTTTCGACTAATATGTGATTTCGCTTGACCGCCTACCACCACCAGATCTCCATACGACTAACCAGAATCGATCGAACTAAGTGACCTACTGTATTCTCCCTTTGCCTCACGATGTCTAGTTGAACTACAGTGAGATGTTGTGTCATCCATGGACTATTCAATACTTTCGATCGAAAGTGTCGATATCTTTACGTGGTCGAACACTTCGACCACTAGTGGCATAGCCATGCACTTCCTTTATCTGACCACAACGAGGGGCCCAGAGACATCTCTCCTGTTATGTTGGGAGGGGTAAATCCCATATCCGACCAGTCACATTCCTCCGCATGTTTCATAGTATACCCGAAAGCTACCTTTATAACTACCCAATTACGAGTAGCGCTTGGCAACCCCTAAGAGTGATATTACATATGTAGAAAACTATGCTGATCTCAGGTCTAAGGATTATACATCATCATTGCTTGAGACCAACTAACGACACATAGAATCATAACAATCTCAACAATGTCTCAAGGTGGGTCAATCCAACACCATGTTCTCTAACATGTGTTCACATTATTGATTCGATATCCCTATATCCATGACCAGTGAAACATGGTCATCAATCAATACATGTGCTGGTCGTAGAGTCACTGGTGTTCCAACCAGGGATACATTTAGAACGACATCATATAAGTTAAGAGTTTCACCAACAAGTCACATACTTGTTAATCTTCATAACCAATGATTCATTCAAGGAACATGATAACATATTATCCAATTAACACATAAACATAGACGTGATATCATCATCTCCATGATTGCCTCTAGGGCATATATCCAACAGTATGGCCATTCCCATTTGGACTCCAGCCTACCCATGGTCGCTGGATTTGCAACTCGCTTGAGAACCATGTCGCCTGGTGCCAGGGGCGAATCTTGATTTTTCAGTTGTATGCTCGTGCGACGCCCTCACTGTAATTTGCCATGGTTAATATGGCCTGTACGTGGTGCTCTTCGAGGAGGTCGAGGGAGGTCTCCCGCTCGGTTGGGTCGGCTTCGGATGTTGCTTGGAGGGACTTGGCTATGAACTCCCCCAGGGTCATGGCTTCATCGTCACAGAGGAGTTTGAACAGAGAAAAGCTTGTAGCCCTTGTTGGCGATGTGCGAAGTGCCCATAGGGCTTTGTGGAGCTCCTCAGGCTAGAGTCCCTTCGGAAGTCCCACAAGGTGTTTCTTCAGGCCCTCTAGTAAGTTATCGTTGGCTCATTCGACTGCCCCATTGGATTCGGGGTGTCCTACAGATGCGAAGCATACTGTTATGCCCAGGTTTTGGCAAAATGCTCGGAACGCGGCCGAGTCGAACTAGGCACCGTTGTCGATGACGACGTCACGTGGTACCCCATATCGGCAAATTATGCTTTTCCATTCTAAGCGCTGCGCTGCCACGGCCGTGATTTTGGCAACTGGCTCGGTTTCGACCCATCTGGAAAAATATTCGATGGCGACGAACACAAACCGGAGGCTGTCCCTAGCCGTTGGATAAGATTCGATGATATCGAGCCCCCATCGTGTGAAGGGCCACACAGAGGCACCGGGTCAGAAGGGATCGGAAGGTGCTTTTTGTTTACCGCCCATCGCACCCTTTGGCAAAGATTGAATGAGATTCTACGCATCTTGGAGTGCAGTTGGCCAGTAGAAGCCTTGGCGGAAGGCTTTACCCATGAGGCCCCAGGGCGCCTGGTGTGCACTGCAGAGGCCCTCGTGGTTGTCCTTCAGGAGGGATTTGCCCTCTTCTCGGGACATGCATCATAGGAAGGGGGCGCAGATGCCCCCTTGTAGAGTTCCTCGTCGATGACATGGTAGTTTCTGGCCCTGTGCTAGAGGCGCTTTGCTTCAGTTGCATCTTCCGATTCGTCCCCTGTGAGGTATTTGATGATGATGTCTCGCCAGTCTGACTCGACAATAAGGAGCACTGCGGGTGCAACCCCTTGTGCTTTGGGCGTAGCCCCTTGTGTAGCCGAGGGTGCGGCTCAATACTTCGTAGAAGACGTCTGGCGAGGGGTATTGGCCAGAACTAGCCATTTTGGCAAGCTTGTCTGCTGCTTCGTTGTCGCCCTGAGGTATTGCTTGGATGGTGATGACGAGGAAGTGTGTTGATGTTGTCCACACTACGGCCAGGTAACTGGCCATTTCAGGGTCTCTTGCTGTGAACGATCTGTCGAAGTGGCCTGCCACAAGGCGGGAGTCGCTTTTAATGATTACCCTCTTTGCTCTTAGCGCCTTCGCCTTGCGGAGGCCCAGTAGCAACGCCTCGTACTCCGAGGCATTATTTGTTGTTGGGAATTTGAGGCGGGCAGCGTGGGATACGCTACATCCATTTGGGGCGACCAAAATGGCCATCGCGCCGGCTCCGGCGGCACACCAAGATCCGTCGGTGTACATCGTCCACGAGGCCTCAATTTTGGCTAACTGCTGGTCTCCAGTGTGTGGTGTCTATTCAGCCACGAAGTCTGCTAGGGCTTGTGATTTGATGGTTGTCCGCGCCATAAAGGTGATGTTCAAGGGCGCCAGCTCAGCCGCCCATTTTTTTATTTAGCCCGAGGTGTCTTTGTTCCACAGCAGCGATGCTAGCGGGTAAGATGTTGTGACCATGACGGAGTACGCCATGAAGTAATACCGGAGCTTGCGCGAGGCCATGAGCAGAGCATACGCCAGTTTTTCGAGTTCTGTGTATCGGACATTGGCCCCCTGGAGGACCTCCGAGACATAGTATACTGGGTGTTGGCCGTTGCTTTCTTGGATGAGGACCGCGCTCACCGCCGAGGAAGAAGCGGCGAGGTACAGTAGGAGGTCTGCCCCTTGCTTGGGGCGGTTAGGGCCAAACCAGCGAGGTATTGTTTAAGCTCTTGAAGGCCTTTCGCGCAAGTCCATCCATCGGAACGGATCCATTCCTCAGAGTGTTTTGAAGAATGGCTGGGCCTTCTCCGCTGAGCAGGACAGGAATCGGCTGAGTGTTGTGAGGCATCCGATTAGCTTTTGCACCTCTCGGGCACTGTGAGGGGACTTCATTTCCTAGATGGCCCTAATTTTTTTGGGGTTGGCCTCGATACCCCTCTCAGATACGAGGAATCCTAAGAGCTTGCCCGCTTTGACACCGAAGGCACACTTCTCAGGATTGATCTTGATTCCGTCCGTCCGAAGGCTTGCGAAGGTTTCTTGTAGGTCCTTCGTGTGTGTGGCTGCGAACTTGCTTTTAATTACTATGTCATCCACGTATGCTTCCACGTTGTGACCGAGCTGGCCAGCTAAGACCTTCGTGATGAGGCGGGTGAAGGTTGCCCCCGCATTCTTTAGGCTGAAGGGCATGCAGGTGTAGCAATACGTGCCTATGGGGGTGATGAACGCAGTCTTCGATTCATCTTCTTTGGCCATGAGTATCTGATGGTACCCAGAGTAGGCATCGAGGAAGCTCATCAGCTCACAGTGTAACATCCCAAATGTATAATTAGGGTTAATCAAGTATAATTATATGTGTAGAAATTAAAACTTTTTCTTACATCTTGAAAAACCCTAAAATCTCATGTGATTTTTGTCCAAGAGTTGTGTAATCCAAAAACACAAAGCTCTTGTTGACCAAAAATCAAACTCATTTTCCAATTATCTTAAATCTTGTGCCAAACATTTGGAATATATTTTCCTTGGTCCCAAAAACTGATATGGGACCCCTTCTGAAAAATATCATGAGTTATAACACTTGTTGATAATTTTTGGAGGCAAAACAATCCTTTAAACAACCTTCATGAATTTCCTGAGAAAAATGTATTGCATAATAACCTCTGGAAATTTTATGCAAGGTTGATCTCATTGTCAGCAAGCTCCAGTTAAAATTTCATCAAATTTGGAGTTCATTTGCTATCTCAAATAATTCTATTAAGTTTCAGCTGTTAAAAACTAAATTTAAAAGCCTACACTCGCTCCTTGGGCTAGCCATATTCAAAGTCGGTCCAGCCTCAACCATGTCTCAAGACCTCAAAGACCTCATCTCCACCTTGATCAAAGTCGCAAATTGCTGGATTTACATCCAATACCACGACCTCCTCTCGGTCAACACCGCAAGGACCTCCCCACCTCATGAGGTCGTGAACTGCTGGATCAAAGATCCATGGTCATGACCTCCTGTGTTAAACCTCAAAGACCTCCTCGAGCTGTTAAACCATCGAGCGAGGTCATCCCATTTGTTGAGGTCGAGCTGCTGGATCAAATCCAACAGCCCACGACCTCCTCCTCAACATACTCAACAGTCCTCCCATTGCTGAGGTCACACCCTTGGATCCAAGATCCATGGCCCTCGACCTCCTCCTCTCAACCTAAACTAAACAAACCTCCCTTGCCTGCTATGCATCATATCGCACTTCCCCGGTCATTGTGTGCCCTTGGATTTAAATCCAAAGGCCATGACCTCCTCATGTCCTTTTGATCGCAAGTTAAGTCCTCACCGGAGGTCCGCACTGCTGGATGGAGATCCAACGCTTTGGACCTCCCCGTCCCTTTTCCTCACGTATGCTGCTGACATGAAATCGGAGGGCCACGACCTCCCATCTCTGATCGTGTGGCCGGGACCTCCTCCCACCCACTTAAAACATAACGGTTCAAAACCACATCGGAGGGCCAGACCTCCCCGTGGCTTATCCAATGGCCAAAATGACCTCCCTCGTTTTCTCCTTCCTTGGTCACGCATGCGGGCCTCGAGCAAGTGAATTAATGCCCACTGGCCCAATCGTGTACCTTATAACAACTCTTGTCGACCAAGATTAAATGCGTGTCACCTTCCGCCTCTTCCCCGTCCACGCAGACTGCCACCATGTCACCTCGTGGTCTTGTCCAAACCCTAGACCGAGCCATGGGCTAAGCTCACCATGAGCTTAACCCCACTGTGCCTCGCTTCTCCCAAAGTATAAAACCCCATTGGGTTCCTCCCTTAGCTTCTTTGGCACACTTCTAAGCTCTAAGCTTGCACCGTGTCATTTGAGCTTTCCTCTCCTCCCTCTTGGTCGCCATTGTTGAGAAGCTTGAAGCTCCCTATGGACAAGGGTCCCCGGAGTTTTTCCTCCTTTTCTCCTTGCTTCCATTTGTGCCCTACCCTCCGGGACCAAGGCCTAACTTGATATTGTTGGGCATTTGCAGAGGGGACAAAGTGGAGCTTGAAGTTGAAGCTTTGGCCGGAGCACCCTTCCTCCCCAAGACCGGCCCCTCCTTCTCGACCTCCTCAAAGACCTTAGGACCTCCAGTACTCCCAGATAGTCCTTTAGCTACTGGCACCCGATGTATGAGGTCGCGGAGTTTTTAAATTGGGCACCCGCTGATGTCGCGCGAGCTTCCTTTGCATTTTGGTTTCGCTGTGCTTGTCTTCGTTGTCCTCTCGGCCACGGCTGCTCAAGGCCGCCGCTGTTGAGAGGAGGTCCTTGCGCGATGGTTATTGCGACCCAACGGTATTATTGATCTCGCCATGAGGTCTACATCGCCATGATGACCACATCTTTGCGCCGGTTTTGCTCTGACACAACGGCAGCCGTTGTCGCTTTTAGGACGTAAATCCTCCATGTTTAATGCGCTAATCATGTGTTCCAATCATTGTAATCATTGATGTCTTAACCGCCTTTAATCCACCCTTTAATGTGCGATTTAAGACCTCCGCGCTGCTGACCTCCTTGATGTCCAGCCACAGATTTATTCATGTCCAAGCTGCTGCGCTGAAGTTAAGGCGCTGGTTCGACGCCCGCACCTCCTCCGAGGAGATCTCGAGCGCCCAAGACCTCCCTTGCGCAATCGTGGCCGCCCAGACCTCCCCGGAGGTCTGTGGACGTTAGGACCTCCCTTAGACCTCCCCTAGGTTGTCTCACTGCTCATGACCTCCCGGGTAGATCTTGACCGTCAAGGTCCTCCCTGACGATCTCGAACCATCGAGGACCTCCTTGAACATCTGGACTGGCCCAGACCTCCCCGTGAGGTAATCGACGATGTAGATTTTCCTCGTGGAGATCTTGATAGTTTGGACCTTCCTTGGAAGATCTCAACCGCTGAGGACCTCCCTTAGATCTGGTCCGCTCCTGACCTCCTTTCCATGTTGTGGTCCGCTGGATTTCGTGATTCACGGCCCGACCTCCCTCACCTCGCGCATGTGAGTTGCTAAGAGGTCCAGGACCTCTGACTTCATGTGCGCGTGTGTGATAGTTCTCTGGGAGGTCTTGAGCCGCTGGATCTCGAGATCTGTGGCTCACGCCCTCCCATACCCTTGTGAGTTTTAGAAATTCCAAAGGAGGTCTTAGTTAAACCGAAATAAGGTATAGACTTTAGAATTTCATATCTCTTTCATTTTAATTCCAAATGAGGTCATTCAAATTGTGTTAGCTCTGTCTTGAACTTGACTTTAATCCAAAAATGATTGTAAGTTGAGTTCAGCTCCAGAGCACAGCTTGCCATTAGATTTTAAAACCAACTTTAAAATGTGCACTTAAATCAATGCTTAACTTGTAAAATACATAACTAATGCTCTATAGACTATTTTTGGGTGAGACCAACTTTGTTGGTTTCTCTTAGTGAACTCACTGTGAAAATTGGTTTTGAGCATGTTGCTGTTAGGAAATTGAGGACTTGTGCATTATAATTTTGTTCAAGTTCTTGTTTTTGAAAATTTGTAGAGAGTGCATATTAGCTCCAAATGAGATGAACTCAATTGTGTTATTCATCTCATGAGGTGCTGGTTTTACAGTAAAAATTTCAGCTTCACTTCTATTCTAGAAAATTTTTCGATGAACAGAGCATATTTCTAATTAATAGGCTGAGCAGAATTGATTTCATCATATCTTTTGCATTGAGAATCCAAATCAATTGGTTCTTGTTGATAAATTCATGATAAATCATTGTCTTGCTGCTGTAAAATTTTCATGGCTTTTGGAGTTCGTTTGTTGTGCGTTTTTTGGTTTTTCGTCGTTTTATCGGTTCTTTCTCGCTTTTCCGTTAGGTTTCGACATTTGTGGTGATCCCGAGAGTGACCCTCTGCCACAACTTGGCCAGCAACAAGGCAAGCAGTTTGACCATTTCCATCATTGTCCCATTACTTTAAAGCTTAATACTTTGTTTTACTTCTATGTATGCATGCTACTTTGTGTTAAATGTCGTTAGTAATCCTATAGTCGCATAATCAGAGGAATTCTTTACCCTCTACTACCATGAGCCTAGGTTATTTGTGTGGTGGGAGCTCGTTGGATGAGCTCTTATCACTTAGTAGTTTTGATTTAAATTGCTTAGACATGCTTAGTTTTCGGTAGAATGGGCGATCATCGACTTAGTCGATGGTCTTGATCACTCAAAACTGATTATTACTCCTATATGTCCAGCACTTGTGCTTTGATTAATTTGTAAAATCAAAACTGAAAATAAAAGATTGATTTAGACTTGGGCATATTGGATGGATGGTGCGGTTTTTGGATGTGGTGGTATGCCCGGGTCCCTAAGGACCGAGTACTTGGGTCACTAAGCTGCGATTTCACAGACTAACCACGCGAGGGGCATATGGAACCCTCTTGACTAAGTACTCTAGGAGGTGTTAATTATGAGCGAGCTCGGTTGGTGTGTTTTCAAAAACAAATGTATATGTATAGTGTGGGAGGGAGCATTAGCTTCCTGGAAGGTTGTGTGATGTCTCCTTCTCCCGTGGGTTGTGCAGACTCGTAATTAGCATTCATCCTTTGGAAAGGTCTCAGAGGACTTAACTGCGCAAAGACACCTTCTAAGTGTGCGTAAAGGAAAGGCGGTCCGACGTGTGGGTACAAGTGGTACACCCGCGAGGATAAAACTATTCAATAGCCTCGCCCTAGGTTATGGACATGCTTGGTAAGGTCGTTCAAGACTAGACTACAACCTTTAATTAAAACTTGACATGGTTGGTATGAACGGGAGTTCATGCTATTGTTGTGGTGACTTGGGTTAGTCACTTCCGTGATTGTTCTTGTTGTTGTTATTATGTTATTATCGCGTTGTTATTTCAACCATTAAAAATGCTTTGTCAAATTGCTTTCAATCTATTATGTTATTGCAAATAAACGTTTTTTATGCTAAAATGAGTCCAAAGCCTCATCCACTTAAATAAAGCTTGCATGTAGCTCTTTATAGTTCTCGTTATCTCACACGTAAGTCTTATGGAGTACTTTATGTACTCATCCGCCCGTGGTTGTGGCAATTTTGTGGCTTTTGTGCAGAGGAAGAAGGAGAGCTCCAAGAGCCTCTCTTTTGTGTTACGTGTTGCGCTTTCTTGACGACTAGCTTGGCGGTCCAACAGATGCCTAGGGTTAAGGCACACCGATTGGCTTTGTGTTATAGCCATCTTTATGGCACTTTTGCTTCATTGTTATCTTTTTGTAATTATTGCTATTTGGCCTAAGGGCCTCTCTTTGTAATATCTATTCCATATTAATGTTAACTTCGGTTTGTTGCTTATGTTCTATGTGTTGTATGGAATTGATACATTCTTTTGTTGTGAGGTATGTATACTGCATTCTGGGAAGTATACATCTCTCGAGACCGGGGTTTATTTGGTTGATAATACTAGGGTCAATCGGATGGCTAAGTATTATGAGCCTAATAAACGTCGGGGTCTCACACACAGCCCGAAGTGGCGTCCACTAGTTGGTCGATGCGGGGTAGGGGAAAATTGTCCTTGGGGCATGCCTTGTTGAGGTCGGTGAAATCAACGCACATGCACCATTTGTCCATTTATTTTTGTGTGAAGACGGGGTTGGCCAGCCACTCCATGTGTTTAATTTCACGAATGACCCCCACCTTCAGCAGCTTGAAAATTTCTTTCTTTGCCGCTTCCAATCAGTTTGCCGACATGGGCCACAATTTCTGCTTCTTGGGTGATGCGTTGCTTCGGATGACCAAGCAGTTCTCGATTGTTCCCCGTTCCACTCCGGAGATGTCCTTTGGGCTCCAGGCGAAGACATCCATGTTACTGCGGAGCACTTCGAGGATGGCGTCGTGTGCTTCCGACGGGAGCTCCGCCCCGAGGGCCACTGTCTTCTCCGGGAAGTCACAACTTAAGGGGACTCTCCAAAGCTGCCCTTGTGGCCTTGGCTTCAGCGCCCATTTTACTAACAGCGGGCTTGGTTGGTCATTTTGGTCCGGCGCTACGGTGTGGACGTGTCGAGCTGGCGAGACGGGTTCTAGCTCAATGTGCCTCGCGAGGTCCTGGCCCCCCCGCACCGTGACGATGCCCTCCGGTGTGGGGATCTTCATGCACAAGTAATTGTGGTGGGCTATGGCGCCGAAGGCATTCAGTGTGGCCCACCCGAGGATGGCGTTGTATTGGTAGTGCATTTGAACCACATCGAACGTGACGATTTTGGTCCGCGCCGTGAAGTCATCGCTAAATGTGACGGATAGGTCGATCTGACCCAGGGCTGTCACGGGTCTTCCCCTGAAGCCTATTAGGGGTATGCCTGGGGTGAAAGGCAATCTCGGGGGATCATCATCTTGTCAAAGGAGTCTGCGAACAGCAGGTCCGCCGAGCTCCCTCCGTCGACAAGGGCGTGCCTGACCTCGATGTCCGTGATGTTGGCGGAGATGACGAGGGGGTCTTGGTGCAGGAAATATACACCCCGGGCATCCTCGGGGCCGAAAGAGATTAGTATTTCAACGTAACGAGGTGGGCTGGACACAGGGTATGTAGAGAGGTGGTGAATTTGTCGGGCGTATGTGCGGCGCTGCCTTTTTTAGGGCACGCCAAGCGAGGATCCCCCGGTGAACATATTTATGATCCTTTGCTGGTGCTCCCCGGGGCCTCCTTGTATGTGGGGTCTCTTTGGTGGGGCGTGCAGTTGGTTGTTGGCCCCTCTACCGTCATGCTCGGTCGATTGCTGGTGGTGGTTCATGTAGTCCCGCATAGCCACAATGGTGCGGCATTCAGCGGTTGTGTGCGACCCTTCGCCGCGGATATCACAAAATGGCACAGGCCCCCTGTCTCGGGCAGGCCACCATTCGCCCGCACTGACAGGGCGCGCTGCTCCACGGCCTCAACGCCTTCACCTCAGGGGGTGGCCCACCGTCTACGTGATAGATGTTTTGGCCTTTCAGCCAGTAGTCGCTGGCCCGTGCCTTCACGGGCGCCCCAGCTACGGCTGCGACGAGCCCTTCTTTCACTGGTGGCGTGCTCAAGGTGGACATGGAGGCAGCCGGGGCTGCGTCTCTTTGGGTACTATCCTCCTCGGCGTGGGCGTACTCTTCCGTTTTGTTGAAGAGCTCTGTCACCGTGCGGGCAGGTTTGTGAGCTAGTTTTTCTGACAGGAGGCCCTTCTGGATTCCGCACGTGGCCGCGTTTATGATGGTGGTTTCGTTGACACACTTTACTTGACATTATACCCCGCAAACTTCTTGAAGAAGCTGCGGAGGGATTCGCTGGGGGCCTGTTTTATGGCGAACAAGTGCCCCGCGTCCTTCGGCTCCGTGTAGTTTCCTTGAAAGTTGTTGCAAATGAGGTCCCACAATTGCTCCCACGCATATATAGAGCGAGGGGGGATGGTGAAGAACCATGTTAGCACCACGCCCCTGAGGGCGAGGTTGATGCTTTTTGCCTTCGTGGTGTCATCTCCTCCGGCCGCCTCGATAGCGGTCTCGTACACCCGAAGGAATTCTGATGGGTCCATGACCCCCTCGAAAGGGGTGACCTCCGGCATCTTGATGCCTTGTGGCCAGCGGGCCGTCTCTAGTCCGACGCTCAACGGGGAGTTAGTGTCTCCCTGGAGCAGCAGGGTTGCTGGAGGTGGCGCGATTGAAGCCGAAGGGTTGGCCACCGGCCCGACGAGTGGCAAGGGCCAGAGTGGAGCCGCGAGGGTAGTATCTGGCGGTCGTCGAAGGTCCACCATCTCTCGACGAAGGTTGCTAGTTCCCGCTCGGACTCTACAAAGTGAAGCACAACATCACCCTTCTCAACATGGTCTCTAAGGAAATAATATCGAATGTCAATGTGCTTAGTCCTAGAATGTTGCACTGGGTTTTTGGCAATGTTTATGGCACTAGTGTTGTCACAGAAAAGAGGAACACTATCCAAAGACAACCCATAGTCTCGAAGAGTAGATAAAATCCAGAGAACCTGAGAGCAACTACTGGCTGCAGCTACATACTCGGCCTCGGTAGTGGACTATGCAACAGAGGACTGTTTTCTAGATGACCAAGAGATAAGAGATGCACCTAAGAAATGACAAGTGCCAGAAGTACTCTTCCTATCCACTCTACACCCCGCAAAATCAGCATCAGAAAAAGCTCGAATAGAGAGGGCAGAGTCAGAAGAATACCAAAGTCCAAAGTCAAGAGCGCTCGAGGTACTCAAAATGCGACGACCGCTGACGATGAGAGGCACGAAGGAAGTTCGAATGAGCGCATGCATACACAAAGAACCGTATGTCCGCCTCGGCGTCGGAGGTAGAGAAGAGAGCCAATCATGCCGCAGTATTCTTTCCGATCCACGGTTCTCCATCCTCATCGTGGTCCAAAGACGGTGGATGTAGCAATGGGAGTAGACATTGGCCTCATCGCTTCCTTGTCGAAACGCCGAAGAAGGTCATTTGTGTACTTACTTTGATAAATGAAGGTACCTTCTTTCAGTTGCTTGACTTGAAGACTAAGGAAGAAAGCCAATTTGCCCATCATGCTCATCTCGAACTCCCTGCTCATAGAATCTGAAAATCTGGACACCAAAACATGAGAGGAACCACAATCACTGCCATGCCTGAGAGTGAACAAGGTTTTATGAACCATTCCTATTTTGAAATCATTTTTAAGCAAAAAAAAACTTTTAAGCCTATCATACCAAGTTCTAGGGGCTTGTTTCAGTCCATACAAGGCTTTGGAAAGTTTAAAAACATAATTTGGGAACTTGGGATGACCTCTTCTTCTATGAAACCATTCAGGAAAGTACTTTTGACATCCATTTGAAAAAGCTTAAAGCCCTTAGATGTCGCAAATGCTAGCAAAATGCGAATGGCTTCTAATCTAGCTACAGGAGCAAAGATCTCCTCAAAGTCTAAGCCTTCTACCTGGGAAAAACCTTGAGCTACAAGCCTAGCCTTATTGCGAACTACCAACCCATCCTCACTTTGCTTATTTTTGAAAACTCATTTTGTTCCAATTATATTATGATTGGGTGGATGTTCAACTAAGATCCAGACTTTGTTTCTTTCAAAATTTTCAAACTCTTCATGCATGGCATTGACCCAAGAGGAATCAGATAAAGCATGGGTGACATCTCGGGGTTCAAAAGAAGCGACAAAAGCAGAATGTGCAAGAAAATCAGGAGAAACAAACCTGGAGCGAGTGACTCGCTCATGGAGATCCCCAATAATCTGCTCAGGTGGATGCTGTCGCTGAATGTGAAGAGGAGGTCCTGGTGCAGAAGTGGCCTCTACCTCATGAACTATGGAGGTAGGAGCAGAGCCACTCAGGTCGTCGGTGAGGGTAGGAGGAGGCTGCTCAGCTAAAACTGGAGAAGTAGAAGCAAGCTCTCCAACCATCTCAGAAGTGACTGGAGGATGGATTGGGTGCTCATCCTCAGAGTCATCGTCGACGAAGATGCTTTCTCAAATATCAAGAACCTGTGTACTGCAAAGATCGGGTCTAGTATCGTGACTAGCCTCATCAAAAGTGACTTCAAAGTCTCAACAATTTTGTTAGTGCCAAAATTAAATACACGATAGCCACGAGAATGAGCAGATATCCAAGAAATATGCCATCGTAACATCTAGATTCAAATTTATCAAGGTTGCCATGTTTAAGAATGAAGCACTTGCAACCAAAAATCTTGAAATGAGAGACTTTGGGCTTATGACCAAATCTAAGCTCAAAAAGTCCCGCCAATCACGATCTCAAGAATACCCTATTAGAGATATAACAAGCAAGAGAGATCGCCTCAGCCCAAAACCTCCTAGGAGTGGAATGCTCATCTAGCATGGTCCTGGCCATCTCTACAAGGGTCCTATTTTCCTCTCTACAACACCATTCTGCTGGGGAACTCTAGGTGAAGAGAACTAGTGCTCAATTCCCCTATCGGTGTAGAAGGTGGCAAAGGAAGAATTCTTGAATTCTGTCCCATTGTCACTCCTAATGGCTCTCAAGGCTCCAGGAAGGTCAACAGCAAGTCTAAGGACCAATTCTCTAAAATAGCCAAAAGCCTCGTCCTTAGAAACTAGAAAATAAACCCATGAATACCTGGAGAAATCATCCATAATTACCAGCACATACCATTTCCCACCAGCAGACTGAACTCTAGAAGGACCAATAGTATCTAAGTGCAAGAGCTGACTAGGTCCATCTGTCATCACTAAGGTAAGAGGTGGATGAGAAGTAGAAACCATCTTACCATGTCTATAGGGTGAGCAAACAACGTCTCTAACAGCTTTCAGCCTAGGCAAACCTCTAATCAGGTCCTTGCAACTGACTCTACTCAAGTGGTCGAAGCCTATGTGACCAAACCTACGATGCCACAACACTAGATCATGGGAGTTAGAAGCCACAAGACACCTAGGGCTAGAAGCAGAAGAGATACAGAAATCAGCACAAAAGATCCTCTCAACCCTAGAGATCTCAAAGACAAGCTCACCCGAGGAGTCTAGAACTCTACACTCACCACTTTTAAATCTCACTTCTAGGCCCTCATCAAGAAGCTGGGAAACAGATAAAAGATTATACCTCAGCTTACTTACCAAAGCGACGTCTTTGAGCATGAACTTGTTGTTGACGCGCACTGTGCCCTTGGCTGTCACGGTCCCAGTAGAAGCATCCCCAAATGTGATCTGTTGTAAGGATAATTCATCCATCACACTAATGGGGCCCGCCCGCGTAAGACTCGTGTGTGTCCAAGAAGTGCAAGAACGCCTCCCCAAATACGCTGTACCCTCACTTGTACTCATAAGTGTAGCTATCCCCCAAGGGGTATTTCTATCATTTGTACAGGCTTGGGAGCCTATAAATACCCCATGTATCCCTCCTTTCAAGAGGAGGGCTCTCTTGAGCAATATATGAAAGCAAGACCCCAAGTGAGCCTCCGGGAGGGACCCTCGAGCCCCCGTAGGCCACCAACAGGAGTAGGGCGGTCCTCTCGGACCCCCAAACCTCAGATAATCCCCGTGTCACTCTCACTCGTGGACGACGGCCGTGAGCACTACCGACGCCCCGCCTCACTGTGTTTGGTTTTTATACCATCAACATTGGCGCCGTCCGTGGGGAGCGTAGCTAATCGACAGAAGGCTATGGCTCCTACCAAAAAGTACTCTAAGTCCACGAGGCCTCCCCCTGCTCCAGAGCATCAGGAGCTCGTGGACGACTAGTCCGCTTCTCCGAGAAACCCAAGGCGCTGGTTATCCTCGAGATCGGGCTGCCCACCCCGGGGACAACGCCCCACGATCCCCGGCCGCCAAGCATTCCCACATCCATCGCACCAACTGGCGCAGTGTCTGGCCAAGGGCAAGAGGCCCGAAGTCTCATCGACACTCCAGGGCCGTCCGCGGCTCCTGGGGAGCTCAACGCCACTAATTGCCAGGCAATGGTGGAGGCAACCGCAAGGCAGGTGGTGGACTACATGATGGCCGCATATCGTACTCCCAGTGGCCCTCAACACGTCTCTCCACTACCAGCACCACCTTCAATTCAAGTGGCCTCTGACCCGGACGCGCGAGGAGTTTTCCTCGGAGGGGGTGCAAGGGGGACATCCTTACAACCTTCCTCCACTCGCCCACGCGACGGTGATGAACGGGCTCTCATCGCCAATACACCCGCCAACCCCGATGGGGGCGCCAACTGTTCCATTACGCCGTTTCCATCGCCTTTAGCCCCCGAGGCTCGAGTCCATACCTTCGGAATGGGCGCCCGCTGCCCCTCTTCAAGTTCCTCCACTGGCAAATGCGCTTACACCCGAGATGGTAAACCAGCCTCCTCCAAGCACGCAAGTCTCCACCCCAAGGTGTTACGTGGCTGAGGCGACTAGGGGCCCAGAGGGACCAAAAGATACTCCTCCAAAGGTTCTCTAGCACCTTTCAGTGGACGGACCATTCCACCCGCCATGGCCCAAGTGCACTCGCTGCCGTAAGGATTCACATCAAGGAGGCTGTGGCCAAGGCGGTCGAAGAGCATGTATCATGGGCACTAGGCGTGTCCCCGTGCCACCAATCGGATCCGCTAGGGAGCGCGGTCACCACCGCCACAAAGAAATGGATGTTGAATCACTAATCTCCCGGCCGGATCAAGTTGCAAGTCGGCACGGGCGCTCCAACTCGCTGATGCGCTTGCACCATCACCGCCACCGGCGGGCATCTAGCTCTTCCAGCTCAGGAAAGCCCCGCCACCGTCGTCGTCGCACCGCGCGATCACCATCACCTCACGCGCGAAGGGACAGGGGCATCCCTGAGATTGGGAACCCTCTTGCTCGAGACATCTTCAAAGCTCTGTTTCAACCAAAGTTCCGCCAGCCCAATCTCGGGCCTTACGATGGGGACTCTATCCCCATACAATTCTCGAAGTATACTCCACGGCGATTCGGCCGGGGAGGTGGAGAAGTAGAGATGTGCAATCGCCTCCCATCGCTCCTCTCCTAACGGCGCTCTGGTTCTTCAACCAAAAGAAAGGCTCCATCTATTCTTGGGACCAAATGAGGAAGAGTTCAAGGCAAATTTCCAAGGAAGCTATAAGCGCCCATGCTCCCCAACCAAATTTCTTTATCATAAGCAACGAAAGGGAATCCACAAGAGAATTTCTTAAGCGCTTTTCTAAAGTGCGGTTGTGTGTGATGCCCCTGACTCCACAAATATCAATGCGCAAAGAAGGGTCGCTCTTGGAGAACTCAATCGCTTGGGAGAGATCCTCGAGACGATCCATGAGCTCTTCGAGGTCATGGAAAATACGCCCGGGAGAAGAAGACGACCTGGCTAAGAAGGGATTTCTCCCGCAGGACGAAAGCATCTCCTCCGGAAAGAAGTCAAAAAGCTCCCCCGGGAGAAAGGGCAATGACCGGAGGGATCACTCTGGCAGGGAACGTGACTCCAAGATTTTTGTCGTAACCGACACTCCTTCACAGGAGCGCGGGAGCAACTCCACCAGAGGACCCAAGAAGGAATCGAGACCAAAAGCCCACTGGAAAGGACGTCCTAACGAAGGCCGCAATGAAAGGAGGAGCAACCCAAATCAAGGGGACAGGCGCTAGTGTGCCTACCACAAGATGAACGGGCATGATACAAATGAGTGCCACAAGACGCCATCAAATATAAAGCTCTCGAACACGGCCCGGCCCCGCCGAAGCCGCCATCAAGATCCCACGGCCGCAGAGGCGATGCCCTTCTTCGCAATTCCACCACCCTGCATGTGTCCCTAGTGATCTACCCCTCGGCAAGACTTGCAAGATGTTGAGCATGAACTCCCTTCCAAGCGCCGCAAAGACAAGTAAATGTCGAATAGGGGCTCGGCCTCCCGCATGCATCAAAACGCCAATGTATGAGTACGCCCGAGAAATCAACGCGTGGGGTGGCTCTCAAAGCGCCTCCCAAATGGGCAAGCTTTTCTTAGCTTCACAAATGATGATGCATATGGCTTAAGGTTCCTCATGATGACGCCTCTTAGTAATCGCCACAATATCCAATTACGAGGTCTCCCGTGATTTTTGTCGACGGAGGAAGCTCGCAGATATACTCTACCGTAATGCGCCAAGGAACTATGGGAGTCACGGGGCTATCATCCCGAATCCTATCGCCATCCGACGCCTCTCGCCGCCGCATCAGAAAATCCATTCAACCCTTGGGAGGATCGAACTCCTCATGACGCTCGGATCACAGAGAATCACCGACGGAAGCCGCCGTTCGATGTTGTTGACATCGAGTCCCCATTCAATGCTATCATGGGAAGTGCAACTCTCAACCGCTTCGCAATGCAGACATCAAAACTACCTGTGCTTAAAGATACCAGTTCGCAAGGTCATCTCCGTGAGGGGTGATCAAGACTTAGCTCGCCGTCTGCACACAAAGCGCAGCCTAACTCCCATGACATCAACTTTCTCGAACCCAAGGAGTCAAAGGAGGAAATGCCTTTGCCTCTCCCACCAAGGCGCACTAAGGATGTACCCTCCAAATGAGGTGCTCCCTTAAGCCTCGTTCGGAGGAGGACCTACAAGAAGTACGACTCTTCGACCAGGGTGGCTCGCGGTCTCTTAGAATCGGGGTAGTTATCCCAAAAAAGATGGAGAAGGAGCTAATGCAGTTCTTAAAGTCCAACACTGGCATATTCACTTGGACACCGTCAAACATGACACTTCTTTTGGACGTTCATGAGGGCCTCTGCACCTCTCATATCGTGCCAAGGGCAACCGCAGCAGAAACACTTCGCCAAGGCTTCTATCACCACAATGGCGATGATGCCCTTGACACGCCAGAAGCGCGAGGATGCCAAAAGATGGTAGCCAATCACAACGATCCTCGCTAATCCTCGCGCACCATACCAATTACTCGCCTTTTGTCGATGGGGAATGGACTCGCCGTCATTCCCACAGGGCAAGGGGAACTACAAGCGCAGTGGTAGCATCGGTGAATTACATCACCGAATGGGTAGAGACGGGGCTCCTAGCCTCCATGACACCTCGCTCCATGATGGAGTTCCTTTGGAAGAATATCTTATGTTGCTTCAAGTGTTCCTAAGGAACTCACAAGGATAACGATACCCAATTCGACGCCTAGCCTTCAGAGATTCCGTAGAATCCATCCGGGACCACCCTTCGCTTTGATACGGTGGCTCATCCAAAACCAATCAGGCAAGGGGAAGAACCAATGGGCTAGTCCTCAAGGAATATGTCGCCGCTTTGAAACAAGTGCACTCAGCGGGAACCCGGCAGAGGGGCTTTGGGCATCCTATGGGGCTCGTGACACGACCCCACCGCTTCCACCAAAACGACCCCATTCTCACTCATGTATGTGGTCAAGTTGTCCTTCCTATCGAGATCCGCCACCGCTTCTCTCCGATTGGAAATGCTCTCAAGACCACTACCGCTTGACTTCGCCAAAACGAGGACAATCGCTTTTGATTGAGGTGGACTTTATGAAGAAATCCACAAAGTTTTATGCTTAAGACTCTCATCAGATGCCCCTGTGGCACCTATCGAGATGTAAACACTATCTTACTTAATGCAATGAAGACGTGAAGTTCCTACATGATCGCAACATTTATGCAATTATGGCCTGGATCAAGGGTAGTCCCTTAACACGCTACTGTTAAGGGATTGACCTGTTTTGTGAATGTCTTCTCAATTTTGTGCCGGAGTTGACGATTGAGAGGTCTCCTTCCGACACGCCGCGATTAGAAGGTCGCCCTAACACGCCGTTAGGAAGCGCACTGCCCTACAAGTCTCGCTTGTCTCACACAAGCTCTCACTAACCCTTCCCCTGCAAAGGATGTCACCTCCGTGGTGCCTAGGGCGCACGACCCCCGTGGTCTCCCCTAATAAAAGACCAAAGCGGCTTGGTCGTCCGTCAACTTCGCCATGGCGGCTTGTGTCCTGCTGGACCCAGGGCGCAAGTGACGGCTCGGGCCTAGTGCCCGAGCCTATGGATGTGCTAAGGATTAGTCCCCCTTTAGCCTCCGTGCTATACCCAACGACCTCCGGCCCTCTCATTGCCCTGTTTCTAATACAGCAAAGGCCAACCATGCCTAACACATTCGCATCCCTGAACGCCCATATGTCGTGGGCACACGCCCAAGGTGCCCGTGACTTAGCCTCATGGGCACCTCCAAGCCCACCGGGGCTATAAATCATGGGCACCTCCAAGCCCACTAGGGGCTATAACCCTAGTAGCCATTTGGTGCCCCATGACTTAGTCTCGTGGGCGCCCTGCCCCACGGCTTAACCTTGTAGGCACCCTCCGATATATCCATGACTCAACTGATAGGCACTAATCGCGACAATTTCGAGGAGTTCTATTTCGACGACTCTCATCAAGCCGCCGAGCAAGAGGAGGACGACTTTCGCCACACGGGCTTCGTTCCAAAGACGCCACCCGCCTTGAAGGCTATGCCTCGGCAGGTGGCCTCGCATCCACGACATCGCTATATAGGCTTCCCCCAACGCCGCCCACTCAAGGCCATCCCACACACTGATGAGCGACACCCTTCGAGCAAGGCACATGGCTCCAACCTCCGACGGTAGTGCACTCGGTAACCGCGCCAAGCGTCAAGACTCGACAAATTTCGCCCTCGCACCTCCGGAGCATCCGTCGCTTCGCACTGATCAACATTCTTATTTGCCCTTTGAGCGCCCCTACAAGCGCCCAAGGGACAGAGGGGCTACACTGTTAAGGAATCTGACCACCTCCCGTCGAAAATGCTCTATACTTCGACAGGAATACACAAGGGGCGTACATGAGCCCCTTGCCCCGGGTGTTTGCCCACCAGCCCACTGAAAGTGGTTCGAGGTCTGCTGAGTACTCGCATACTACATGCACGTGTTACTCGGACATCCTCGCCCGACCGCAGCCCACCATCCGAAGCGCCGACGGTGTGCACCGAAGCCCGGCCAAGTCGTCGACCACGTCACCTTTCTCTGAGGCGAATCCTCATCAGCATTGCTTTCCTCAAGAGCAAACGTCGTTCTCAACAATCAGCACCGAAACAATCAGCAGGACGGCCTTCCGAGCCTACGTTAGCCATATATGCCTTTGGAATCAGTGATGGTCAATGGTGCAATTAATTGGGCTGGTTTGCTCATGTGAGGGTATCCATTGAAGCGGGTCACATGGTCGCTCCATGTGAACTCTATTTGATTAATGGCCTCAGCTAATACAACTAGTACTACTTCCATCTAATCACGGAAAGTCATTGCTCCTCTTTTCAATACTTTATGATCTCACACCGATATTCAGAAAGGGCTGGACCTGTCATCAGAGACAACCAGGTGATCAAGGTCTTATTTCACCGCATTGAAAGGCATGGTCGAAGTTCAAAGATGAATAAGAAGATGGTCTTCTACAATGCATATGGAAGGATGGGCTCTCACTCGAACTCGTCACCGACGATCCTATGGCGTATCACACTCGCAAACCCTATCAAGGTACAAAACAATGACAAAGCCTTCGACTACGCCTATTTGATCCATTCAGGGAGCAAGAAAATGAAAAGATTGGACAGCAACTCAAGCAATGTATCAAGACTTGTTGGCAAGATGAAGGTGTCAAGTACATTAATTCGAACTCGGATAAGTCAAGTCTTACTTAAAACCGAGTTTGTCATGTATGGTCCTCCGATGACTACCCGAGGCAAATGCAAATTAGTGCTTCAATTTTCTACAAACTACGTGATGAGAAATCACATCAACATAGAATTAGTTAACACATCGCAAGCATGGTTACTAAAATATAAGACAACACCGTTGTCCAACATGACATTTATTCAACATGCGCCTTTTTCTTTTCATAAAAGCAAGGCTGTTTTTTCCTTGCCCGAGAGACCTTGAAGACAATCGCCAAGAGCACTCATCCACTACAACTGCAAAAAGGAAAAGAAACAAAAGGCGTTGGCTTCAAGGTAGTGTTGGTCACGCAAAGTGCCAAAGCAAAGGGTCACCCAACTCCTCGGGACAAGGCTCAAGGCGCCTGCAACCCCGCCACTACCCCGACAAAAGGAAAAGGAGGAGACTTGGCACCTCGCCCACAACACTGCAAGAAGCCCATAGCGCCGGCACCCCAGCACTGGGCGCTCAGGCCACAACGCCTGCAAATAGCACTTTGAGCGCCCTAGCAAGATATGCAACGCCACGGCACCCCAAGCAGAGCACCCTACACCCACGCGCTTAAGTCCTCGCCAAGCGCCGCTGTTCTTGCAAGAATCCAACTTCGACACTAAGAAACAAAGAAAGAAGTGTATCGCCACACCAAAGGAGCAAGTAAACCAAAGACAAGTAATTACATACACACAAGGGACCAGCGCTCTGGCACCTTGGCACCCAATGCCCTAGCACTGGTTCCTCACACCCGACCAGCCTGCACTCCGACGCCTGCACTCCGACGCCTGCACTCGGCGCCTGCACTACGACGCCTGGCACCCGACCAGTATACCGCACCCGATGCCCTGGCACCTACATCAGAGGAGAGTGGCGGCTGGAGGTGAGCCAAATAACAGCACCGGGGTGGAGGTAAGAGGCGGCGACGCCATGGGGCCGGGTGAGCAGGGGCCGGTGAGCGCTAATGAGCCGACCAGGAGGTAAGGTCGCAAGACGCGCCTTAGCGCCCATCCGCCCGGCAGCCCCGAGACCCCGGAGGTGGACGTGAACGCCGCTGCAGAGCGGCGCGGCGCTCTCGACGACGGGACAGTCGCGTGGCAGAGGCGACATGGTTGGCGAGCATGGCGACACTCGGTGGCGATCTCGTCGAGCATCGGCGTGGGCGGGATGCCGGTGCTCAAGTCGCCGCAGAGAGCTACCGGTGCTTGGCGAGGAGACCTCGAGGGCATCCGGCCACTGCCGCCGTCGGCAGCGCCCTCGAGGTCATCACCTCAAGGGCTACACCTCTGGGCCATCGGCTACTCGCCGCCAACCTCGCTTCTCCTCCTCTCGCTACCACAAGATCCACCCCATGCATGTGCTCGCCAGGCTTCCACAAGATCTCCGACGACCACGAGGTCTTCCTCGCCTCCCGCCTCGCCAAGGCCGCGTTTTGCCGCGGAAATGGAGCTCACCGAGGAGGAGGCCAGAGCCTCCGGCGCTCACCAAGACGCCTGGGAGAATCGCCGATCACGGGAGTTAGGTCTGCCAGCAGCGTGGCACCGCCTCGACGGAGCGAACCCGTGAAGATCCCGACGAAGGCCATCACCTTGTACCTCCCGCGATCCGGCATGCAGCGACGCCGGAGCTCGGCGGAAGAGGTGTCCGCAGCATCTCGGGCACCGGTCCCACATGTGAGGAGCCGGGATGCGGCGGCGGCCGAAAGGTGGCAGGCCGCGCCGGACCGGCTGGGGAATGGCGGCGGCCGGGCGAGGAAGCTCAGGCGGTGGCGGCTTTAGGGGAGAGATGAGCTTTGGGGAGAGGAGAAGTAGCCTTGGGGAGGAAGAGATAGAATGGGCTGTTCGGTCAAAGCAAAAGAATGATGATAAGGAAGAGATAGAATGGCTGCATGTGCGGCTGAAAAGATGGGGAAAAGAAGAAAGACTCTTACATTTATTGGATTCCCACGACTCAGCACGAGCATTAAATAATAAAGTTTGTCTGACATGAAGACACTCAGCGACCGCAGGCTCACATAAAACAAGCAAAGCTGATGGCTGCTCCTGTAAAAAAGGAAAAAAAGAAAGAGAACATAGAGACCAAGTCTCATCCAGTCGCGCCTTACAGCTAGAAGTCTCTCGAGGCGTCGTGGCCTCGACGCCCTACACGGCATCGTGGTCTCACGGCGTCGCATCCTTACGGCCTCGTCGTGGCCTCGCGCTATTACGGCATTGAGCTCTCGTGAGCATCCACCGCCTTGCGCGGCACCCTTCGGCGTCTCCACCGCTTCGCGCGGCCCCTCGCCGGCTACCTCGCGTCTCTAGAGCTCCCCGTGCCTCCGGAGCGTTCACTGTGTGCCCTGCGGCGCCCCGCTCCCAAGTGCTCGGCGACACCGTGCGCCCTGCGACGCCCACAAGACCGGAGGAGCCTCACCTGCCGGAATGCAACTAGCGTTCAGAACCACTAGGATTTTTTTTTTGGAATACCCACCTCTGCATAAAAAGGCGCAATTCAAGGCTGCCCCCTTCGACGTTTCCCCTAAAACGCCAAGGGGTAGGGGGGCTAGTGTTGTAAGGATAATTCATCCATCACACTAATGGGGCCCGCCTGGCAGAAGACTCGCGTACAGGTCCAAGAAGTGCAGTAACGCTCCTGAAAGACTGTTGTACCCCTCACTTGTACTCATAAGTGTAGTTATCCCCCAAGGGGTATTTCCGTCATTTGTACAGGCTTGGGAGCCTATAAATACCCCATGTATCCCTCCTTTCAAGAGGAGGGCTCTCTTGAGCAATATATGAAAGCAAGACCCAGGTGAGCCTCCTGAGGGACCTCGAGCCCTCAGAGGCCACCATCAGAGTAGGGCGGTCCTCTCGCACTCCGAACTCAGATAATCCCGTGTCACTCTCACTCTCGTGGACGACGGCCCGTAGCACGGCCGACGTCCGCCCCCTCACTCGTGTTTGGTTTTTACACCATCAACATGATCAATTCATTGCCGGATGCACGTGTGAGGGAGGAGAACCATCTAGAATCTCCAGTCATGTGTCGAGAACACCCGGAGTTAACAAGCCATATGTCCTCCTTCTTCGCATGACGGACCTACAAAGCACGAACAGGAAACATCTGTGCCTCATTACTGGGGTTAGTGATAAAAGACTTGGGAATTTAGTACTGAGTCACACGATGCTTGGGCAAAGCAGTAGAAGCAGCAGTGAAATGGTTAGAATTAAAATCATAAGAATGCACACGAGAACCACCTAGACCTCTCCGAATCGACCTACCAAAAGATTAGTACTCCCCCTGTCTAGATGCTACCCGTGGTCTCTCCTCACGATATCCTAACCCAAAGCGCTGCCTAGAGCCACCAAATGAGTCAAAGAAGTCATCTACAAACCTGGCCCTATGTCTAGCAGGAAAGACAAGCTGCCTGGCTCTAGAGACTACAGCAGGTGAAAGAACTCCTCGAATGGTTCTCAAAGCACTCATCCTCTCCTTCCTCTCAATCTTGGCTCTACGGAAGCAGAACTCAATGATATGGCCATCCTTCTTGCAGAAGGTGCAATGGTACATGACCTTTTGAGGGGTTTGACCTGATGAAGCAGAAGCACCTGTCTTGCTAGAAAGAGTTTGGGCAAAACCCGCAAATCTAAAGACAATCTTAGATGGCTCAGGGGGTTCTACCTCAAACAAGCCACTCTCAACAACTCTCGCAATCTTTGGTGGATGGTTCTTGGAATGCTCTAGGGATTAAAACCTAGGCCACTATTGTTCACACTCATCTTAGATTGATCAAGAATCATGTTTAGGTTCTTCTTCCCACTAGTAAATCTCTCAAGAGTCCTGTTAAGGTAGTCAATTTCTTTGGCAAGCTCCTTACATGAGGCACACTTATTTGACTTGATATCCCTATCATACCTTTCCTTATAGTGAGCTACCTCAACTTTCAAAGCCTCACAAGACATACAATAATCATCCCTAATCCTGTCCAACTGCATTATGCTCAACTTCAATACACAAAGCACAAGAATTAGAATAAACAACTTTCTTGGAAGCAGTCATGGACATGGATTGTTCAATTTTAGCTTTCTCCTCTAGAGTCTTGTTTAAAGCATCATTCTCAATTGTGAGTTTAAGACATTTTTCACATGAAGCAGTTTTAGAATGAAGAACCATTTCAGACATCTCCTTCATTTTAATCCTACTATCCTCACAATGAGAACACGTGTGACTAGCATCAAATTTTTGCAATTCCTTAGTAGCACTATCCAACTTCAACTCAAGTAATGCACAATTTGAACAAGATGAATGAATAGCTTTCTCCTCGGGCTCGAGTCCGACCCGGCCACCTGACTTAACCGAACCAACTAGATGCACCACGTGTGAGCCGTCCGATTGGAAATAGACGGTCGAGATCACTTACCTCTTCGGCCAGTCCTTACGTTCACACGCGTTGTCAACCGTTCGATCTTGATCCAACGGCCTACGCCGACCCACTTAACTCGATCTCACTCGTGCACACTGAGTCACTGACGCCGCGGGCCCCACCGGTCAGATGCGTCTTCCTCGTCTCGCGCTGGCGCTCAAAGCCTCGACACCACGCGACCGCGCCTCTCTGCCGCCCTCCATCAGCGCGCGGGCACGGCGTCAATCCACCGCTACCATGACCCAACCAGGAGCTTCGCCAATTCACGCCGCCTCCACCCTGTCATCTCCCCGAGCTTAATACCCCCTCGCTGCCCACTTTTCCCTTCACTTCTCTTCCCGCCCGAGGAAGAGGAGGAAGCTCTCTTGCGCTATCTTCTTGGGTAAGCTCCGCTCCAATATGTCCTTCATCTTCCTCTATCATTGCTGTGTTCGTTTTGGCTAAGGCGAGCTCCTTCTATCGCTTGTAGCTCCCGGAGCACCTTCTTGTCACCCTCGGCTCTAGAGCGTGTCCGGAGCACGCACTAAGGGGCATCACCGTGCAAAGCGTATCTCCGGTGAGTTTCTTTCTTGCTTAAGCGCATCACCAGCTATCTCTATACATAAGTTTTACTTCCCCTCAACCAATTTTAGCAATGCTTTACAGGATCACTTGAATTTGGAAATTCCCCTTTTCTCGGCCAAACACGCTCACTTCGGCCCCATTGTCAATCTGGTGAGTTGTTCGTCGATTCCTTTCGGTAGTAGCATCTCCTAGGTCTACTTAAGTGGTCCTGACCTTGCTTTTATTCTCTCCCTGCCCAGGTTGTCGTGCCCTCGTGAAGATCTTAGCGCCACCGTTCGGTCACACGTCGCCGGAGCTCCTCCGTGGATCTCTAGCCATTTCTTCGGCTCAGGTAGCTTCTTGTTACCTCTTAGGAGCTTAAGAAGGCTTTCGTTTGCTCAATGCGTCGTCAAAATGATTTAACCACTTTTGCCGTTCTTGTGCTGCCGTACTCCACTGTCGCGCCGCCGCCTTGGCTCATCTCCGGCCATACTCCGACTACCAAAAGTTGCGCAGGGTTATTAGGATCCCATTCCTGGTCTTGGACCACGCAACTATGGACCACCACGCGCGAGCGAGCCAGCAGCAGCGAGCGAGCGGAGTTCCGCTTGTCGGACGGCCGACGAGCATCTTTGTAGTTAGGTAATTAAAACCGAATCTCGGTTTAATTAGCGCTAATCATTGCTTAGTTACTTAATGGCTGTCCTAAAAGAGTTGATAAGGCAATGACACGCGGGCCCCGCACTTTAAGTGCATAGTAATCGGGCCGGTGAACCCGTGGACCGAGTTCTTGGCTTTCGGTCCATGCACTATGCATGTGGACCGAGTCTATGACATGTAGGGCCCACCTGTCACTTGTAACAGGGAATTAAACGAAAAATGAAAAATGATACTTTGCACTGGACCCTACCTGTCATAGACTATGGCTAGGTAAATCTCAGTGAGAAAAGTACTAGATGAGTATAGAAATTCCGAAATGAATTATTGTTGAACTGAAAAATCAATAAACTTCAAAATTGCATAACTAATTCATTTTAACTCCTTTTTGGATGATTCAAATTTTGTTGGCTTCTATTTTAAATGTACTTTAATCTAAAAATAGTTTGAATCATGTTGCAATCAAGAAAATGTTTGTTAATAAAATAACTTTAGGTTTAGATTTATTTTGCACTAAAAATTGTTCAAACTTGTAAAATGCATAAGTATTTCTCTGTAACTCCAATTTGGGTAAACTCAAGCTTGGTAGTTTCCTATGTTACTGTAATTTAATGTAAAATAGGTTTTGAACATGTTACAATCTCTGAAAATCTTACTTTACATATGATTTGTGCACTACTTTGAGGACTTTGAAAAATCATAGAAAATTCATTTTAGCTCCCAATGAGGTGAATCAAATTTCATTGTTCATCTCATATGGTGCTCTGCCTCTCATAAAAATTTCATGTTCACCACATCTCTGGAAATTTTCACCAAAATATTTAATTCGGATGAACAGTAGCAGATAGCAATTTAATTTGATTTTCTTAAAATCTGATTTTCCTACTGCCATAACTTTTGCATAGAGCATCCAAATTGATTTATTCTTGTTGCTAAATTCATTTAAAATCATGCTCTACCTTCTGTGTAAATTTCATGATTTTTGGATGACCTTGAATTTTTGGGTATATTCGGTGTTATTCGTTCTTAGTGGTTCTTCTCGATTCTTTCGATAAGTTTCAACGATTCCATTGAATACGAGAGTGATCCTCTGCAGCAAGAAATTTATCTCTAGCAAGGCAAGCAGTTGTTTTCATTTGATCATGTTGATCCCATTACTTTCAAAGTCTATTATCTTGTTTGCAAAGTGTATGTATGCATGCTCTATTTTGATGTTAAATTATCGTTGAGTAGTTGATCCTATAGTTACATAAACTGTAGGTAAATGTTCATCCTCTACTACTGAGCCTAGGTTATATCCGCTGTGATTTAGAGCTCGATGGATGGGCTCTAGTCACTTTACTTGTAATTTACGGGTTGTTGTCACTTAGCAATGCTTAGAACGGCAGAATGGGAATCATCGCTTCGGCGGTGGTTATTATATCATCACTTTAAATTACTTGGGTTAGGGTACCCATGTATGTATTGTACTTGAGAAACTAAAACTGAAAATAAAATATTTTAGACTTGGGCACATTGGTTTGATGGTGCGGTTATCGGGTGTGTGCTTGGTGCCCAAGTCAACAAGGACCGAACATTTTGTGTCACACTATCCAAACATTTTTGCGTGCAACCACATGAGGGGGATATGGGACCCCTCTTGACTTAGTACCTTGGAGGGTATTAATTGATGAGTCGCCGGTGGTAGATGTAGGAGAAAAATGTTTCTGTTATCAATTGTTGTAGGGCATGTGCGGGGTGGGTTCTGGTTTTAGGTTCCCACGCCCGAAGGAGCATCGGCAATGGTTATAGTTGATCGATGTCTCCGACACAACGTATGGGTCCCCTGGGTTCCCGAAGGATTAAACCCCATATGTGCGACTCTTAATTAACTCATTTCCTTGGAAAACGTCTCACAGGACTTAGCCGTGCCGGCATACCAAAGGAAGTGTGCTAAATAGCTTGGCGAAAAGCGGTCGACATGTGGGTAAGTTGTACACCCTCGCAGGTATAATCTATTCAATAGCCTTGTCCTAGGTTATGGACACGCTTGGTTAGGTTTTGCAAGAGTTAGACTATAACATTTTCGATAAAACTTGAATTCGGGTGGTACGAATGGTAATCTGTGCTATGTTGTGGTGGCTGTTGGGAAGTCACCTCCAGGATGTTATTTATGATTATAAATGTTGTCTCGCTGTTATTTAATCAAATAAAAACAGATTTGTCAAATTGCCTTCAATCTATTACATTATTGCAAATGAAAAGTTGCGTTATGCGTCAAATGAACCATACAACCTTCTCCTTTGATTCAACTTGCATGTAGCTATGTATAGGCTTGTTACTCAGAAGTCTTATGCGAGTACATTTTTATACTCGCCAGTACCGCTAATTGTTGCAGAGGTGTAGGACCGGAAAGGCGACTAGAGGGGGGGTGAATAGGAGCTCGCCTAATTTTTCACCTAGTTTAGATTCAACACCAGGTTCACTTCAATAGCTATGAGAGCTATGAAGATCAACACTCTCAAGAACAGCAGAAGACTTGTGTTGAATCCAAACCAAAATCCCCAAAGCAAGGAACAAAAGGACCAAACCCTAACTCAAAATCGGTCGATCACAGCAAAACTTCGGTCAGACCGACTGGTGGTTTGACCGACGTTATAGGATCGGTCCGACCGCTCCTGACCAGAAACTATGCAGACAGCCCAAAACCAAAACGAAAATCGGTCTAACTTTTGAGCTACACGGCCAAACTTGACCAAATTTGGAACACACCTTCCTAAGGATATTAGGAACCTATTCCAAGTAGAGATTGAGTAGATCCACATCAAAGTTTCGACCTTTTTCCATTTTACCGAAGGAAGGTTCAAAACCGGGCAAAAAACGAAAACTTGATCCAACACTTGCCCGTGGGAGATTGATGATCTAGGTGATCTTAGATATGTTCCCACATGTCACAGCAAGGCGTAAGAGGGCACGAAACCAACCAAAAACCAAGGGATCAAGAAATGACCAAAGATCACAAATAGAGAGCATGAACACAAAAGAGACTCATCTTTGGGAATCATTCATAGATTGATCTAAGGTTGAGAGGGTTTACAGCCACTCCATCCATGGAGAACAAAACTCAATCCATGAGCACACAACTCAACTCATCTCCCTAGAGCTCTAAGCCTCTCCTCTTTCTCTAAAACCCTAAAACCAAACTAGGGTTTACAAAATAAAGTCCTTGGGTGCTGTATCACAGCAGCCACCCCTATTTATATGGAGGCCTAGCTTCTAGAGAGTTAACCCTAATGGGCTCCCGTTAAGGCCCAACACAAACAGATCACGCACGTATTTTAAAGCGTCGTCTTCACTTCTCTTGACCTAATCCACTTCTTGACGCACCATCTTGTGCCGCGGGTTGGCATTAGGTCACCAAGGCGGTATTTGGTAAAATTACCAAAATACCCCTTCTTGATCTTTTCCGAAGACCGAGTCCGAATCTGCTAAACACATCCATGCTTCGCCACGTAGGTTGATCCAAATGCTCTCATCGTGTCGGCAAGTCTCTCCCATCCGCTCCCACCGCACCCACCATGGCACTTGCACCGACCCCAAGACCGCTTGATCAACCAACAGACCGAATCGCCTGCTCGGTCATCCTTGTCCATTCTCAGCCACGCTTGAGTCCATTGACCTCACCCAAAGATCCTTGATCGATCCGACCTCAGTCTCCAAGCTTAGTCCCGATCCTCCTCGCTCGTTGACCTCCAAGCAACCTCGCACACCAATAGACAAGCAAATCGAATCCAGAGCAAGTTCTTCACAACTTGACCCACGTTAGTGAAAACATGCAACATGCAACACATATGCATCAAGCTCATGCCCTTAAGCTAACCCAACAAGCATCGCCAAACAACTCGATTTAATCAAGTCAAAATCGGTCGATCCGCCATTTTGGCGGCCCGACAACAGGACTTAGCTGAATTTCGCTTATATTTGGCGGCCCGACCACCAAAATGCCTGGTCGACCGCTAGCAACTCGATTTAAATGCATTCTTTGCCGAAAACGCTTGAATCGATAAACCACAAATGCCATTGCCAATTGTATCATCATCCTAAGATCATGCACATATCCCCATGATATCCACAAGAGGAGGTTGACCCCCAAGGGGTTAACGAGTGTGAGACCGACTTCTCCTTCAACTTTGACGACTAGCTTGGTGGCCCGGTCGGTTGCCTTGTGGGTAAGGGCAAACCGGTTGGCTTTTGTTTATCGCCATCTTATAGCCTTTGCTTCCACTACTACTTTGGTTATTTACCTTGTAATTTGGCCGGTCGGCCCTACTTTTGTAATATGAACTTGTATGTCCTTTATATTGTAAACTTGTAGACTTGGTAATGTATTGACTTGTGTATGAAATGGATGCTTAATTTTTGTATGGGGTATGTGTACTGTAATTCTGGGAAGTACATATGCGCCGAGAGTCGGGATATTTGATTTGTAATGCTAAGGCCAATTGGATGGTTAAGTATTACGAGTTAAATACCCCGGGTTCTCACAGTTTGCTTCCTCCTTCGCGGCCTGGGCAGGGGGCGTCGCTATCGCAGAGGCTCTACTTCACTTCACCCTTGGGTATTGATGTCACAGCTGCCATTACCGCTTCTATTGTTGAGGCCTTGGGCTTGGCCCTCTTTTGTGGGGCCACGCTGGTGCTTCGAATTTTGGGCTTCATAGCTTTCTTGCCGGTCCCCACGGACAGCGCCAACTGTCATAGCAAAAAGGGACTAGACAGTAGAGAGGGGGACCCCCGGTATCAAAGAGTGACCAAAGGATCCTCGGAAAAGGGACTGGTGTCACGAGAAGTGTATGTGTATTAAAATGCCTCCTTTTTTACATGGGGGAGCAGGCTATTTATAGCCTACCGACTGGGTACACGAGATTACTATTCTACCCCTAGGAAGGTACTACCTGCATAGGGACTGCGAGGTCTTTTCCTACCCCTACGCATAGCTTTTGGTCCACGGTGGGCCTCCCTGGACCCGGCTCTCCCAGCTGGTGTGCCTGGTCCACTGTCTTCTCCCTTTGCTTCCAATAGGGCAGCTTCGGGGCCGAGGGGTCCCCGAACACCCTTGGTGTCCATGAGATAGCCTTCCGGGGTACCGGTGGCCATTTCTTGCAGCCTTTGGGCCCCCTCCAGGGCACCTCCGGCGGCCTCAGGGCCCCTCCGACAGTCTCGGGCCCCCTTCGAGGCCCTTTCTGGGCAACTCCTACATCCTTCGGGGCTCGTTTGGTGGCTTTTGGGCCCCCCTTTTGGGGCTCCTATCATGTTCGCCGGGTCGTGGGGGCCGGTGGGCTACCCCTATGACAATTACTATTGTTATTTTGAGATCTTTTTAGTTAAATCGAATAAACAGATGGTATTTCATCACTGTTTCCTGTGTGATCTGTGGCTAGTTTAGAATACACAAAGGGTTCCTAAATCGTATTTTTGGGTCCTGACAGGTTTACCTTTGATAAGTTGATGGAACACTTGGGAGAGAAGACTAATTGGGGATCATCTTAGGAGGCCTATGTTTGGTGCGATGATTTGGAGCGTGTTGGTGGGATGGAAAGGGTTCAACACACCTTTCAATTGTTGGATGTATTCAACCGCCGTAGTAGAACGGAATGGGTTTGCTTCTTAGTGGAAATAGTAGATAAAGCTTTCTATCTGCCCAGCCAGTCTAGTGTTACAGTCGACCCCTTGGTGAATGATTGTGCTGGGAATACCACTGCAGCAGTAGTACCAGATGTTGCTCCAGCAGCAGCTATGGATGAGGCTGAGGACCAAGGAAATGACTTGTCCTCACCAGTTATGGTGGATTGGTCTATTATTAATATTGATCAAGGACCTAGTGAATTGGATACAGATGTTGCTATGACTGAGGATGACATCTTTGTTCTTTTGGGCTTGAGGGATAGGTCTGACATAGCATGGCATTGGGCTGACATCGGCATGGCAGGGACTGATTCTGGTGCTACACCTGTGAACGGAGCTGAAAGGGTAGCTATTCCTGTGGATGATGACATACTCGAGGAGCAGCACATCAACTATGATAGGGATCATCCCAAGATGGAGATGAGAAGCATGTTTCCATCCATGAAAGATTTTAGATTAGCCATAAGGCAGTATGCTATAAATGAGCAGTTTGACATCTTCACCTAGAAAAGTGACCTTACAAGGTTCATTGGAAAGTGTAGGGCTGAAGGATGTCGTTGGAGAATTGTAGCTCGCAGGACTGCAGATAAGAAAGCAATCAGGGTAATAACTTTGTTGCTAAATCTTAATGTTGCATACATGACCTATTTTGCTAATTTGTTTGTACTTAATGGTGTTATTGTTTCTGCAAGTGTCCAAGATAGTCAATGATCATGTATGTTATTCCAGCAGCAAGATCAAGACTAGTATGGCATCCAAGTCTTGGGTGGCAGACAAGGCAATATCTGTACTGAGGGACCATCCCTCATCCCAACATGGGAGCCAAGGAGATGCAAGAAAAGCTGCAAGATGATTACAATGTTACCATGGGATATGTGTGAGGACCTCTTTCGGAAGCTCCTGGAGATAACTCCCAGGACCTCCCCAGGAGGTCCGACCGAACCACCTGGAGGTCTGGGAGGTCCTCCAAGACCACCCGAGGAGGTCTCCCAGGGCCGCCAGGAGGTCTCCAGGACCTCCTCAGGAGGACTTAAGGGTCCACCCGGAGGTCCTCTGAGACCACTCGAAGGTCCTGATCTCCGTGCACACCGAGCTAGTCCCAGGATCAGATTAGCTAGCTCGCACAGACTCCACATTAGTGTAATCAAATCCATACAACAGGAACAAAGATGAAGCAGACAAATTAACACATATATTAACAAGGAACCTTAAGGTCAAGGTTTGTACAGGGGTGCCTCTCAAGGCTAACGGCAAAAGAGAACAACACAGCGGAAAACAAAACAATTATAGGGTCCATTCGGCTAGTCCACAGGCTACCAAGTGGAGGACGTCCTAGCGCGCAGGGTCTTCAAAGAGCTCCCCTCCTGTGAGCACATGACCTCCTAGATCTCCCACCTCTGCTGATTAAAACAGAGGGCACAAGCCAATGAGTACTTTGAATGTACTCAGCAAGCCGTGGGGACAATGTATGCAAGTAATATTCATGCACAACTTGACAAGGTGAGCTGTATGGTTAGTTTGCAAAAAGCGAGGTTGACAATAAATAGCATGTATATATTGCAAAGCTCAAGTTAAAACAATAATACATAAGTATATTGATTTTTCAAAGGAGGCAGTGAGCACCCACTCACTCCCAAGGCACCAACCCGGACCTCTCTGGAGCACCCCCTCCAGAGCACGACAAGACCAGCCCCTAGACCACTTCGCGAGCCAGCCATGACCCCTCTGGAGCCAGCCGAGGTCTTTTCGAGGTAAAAGCCATGACCTCTCGCCGAAGTGCCCAGGAACACAATTTTTATAAAAAGAATTCTACCCCTCCTTCGAAATCTCTGGGCGTGTCCATAACCGAGGACACAGCTATTCGAATAGATTTACTCTACAGAGATGTACAACTTTACCCACAAGAGGTAGTCGCTTGATATAACACACGTTACCTTAGACATGTGAATCAAGTAGAGACCACCACCGGGCTTTTACAAAGGTATGCTCCGACTTAGTCCTCGCCTCACGAGGTTTCGCTTCCTAATGCAACCTCAACAGATCCGTGCCCCTCTTGCGCCAAATAAGTCAACGCCCAACCACAATGTAACCAAATCAGAACATCCCTAGTTATTACACCCGGTCCACCCCATAATGGACATGTGGTTGCACGGCATGGCCCAGATCAATGGCTCCCAAGGTTTAGTCCTTAAATGGCTACTCAGGCGAGGCTAACTACAACCCAGATGTGACCCCATAGCAACAACTCATGGGGCACCCAGGTGACCCCCATAGCAACAACTCATGGAGCACCCAAGTGACTCCATAGCAACAACTTATGGAGCACCCACTACTCGCATCTTGCCAACTCGCCCGAGCATAAAACAATTTTGGGGTTTCACCTTGGCCAAAGACCACCCTGGTCTTGGCACAACATGTTTTAACAAAGTGGTCTCGTACCACAAACAACACAACCTGCGGCACCAACCATAGTTGCTTATCAGTGGCACCAACCAAGTTCTATAATTCAATTAGTCAAGTTTAACAATATTGATTCATGAAGAGATCAGCGTCTACTAGAGCATGGCTAAGCAAGTACGATACCCATGTTGGCAATAACAATATGAAACCAACTAACAGTACCCATCCTAAAGTGTTCGAGGAAGCATGTCAACATGTGGATTGCCAAATAAACAAGGAGGCATAAAACAGGTAGGTATTTAACTAGAGCCCAAACCAGCCTTTATACAAATAGCCAATGCAGGTTTATAACAAAACAAAGCACTTTTTGTAAAGATAGGTTCAAAACGATCAAGGACCACGACTTGCCTTCAGTGGCGAGCTACTGAGCTTCAACAAGGGCTACTGGATCTTCGAGTTCCTCAGCACCAACGAAATCTACACGTTGCAAGAAAACAAATAAATAAAACAACTCAAAAAGAAACCGAAAAGGAACTAGATAGAGCCAAAAGGAGAAGAGGTCCACAAGAAGGGAGGTCCAACAAGAAGGAGGTCCAAAACCGAGGGGGTCCCAGAGGAGCAAGGGGAGTTTCTCCAAAACCGAGAGAGATAGAGAGGAGGGTTGAAAAGAAGAACAAGGAGGCAGTGGTCACTCTGTGATGCTCTAGTTAAAGGGAAAAAAAAGAGAATAGAACCACCACTAAAAGAAGTGACCAGGTTCAAGGCATTGGTACAAAAGGTACACTGCTAACAAATACCAAAAGGACAGAAACAGGGCTAAGGAGGTGACGAAAAGTAGAAAAAAGTACAATGGTAGATGACAGCATTTAATGTGACCCAACCCACATCAAATGCGCTTAAGATCTTGAAGGGGGGAATTGAGAAAGTGAGCAGGTCTGTCAAGAGGTGAACAGACCCGTCAAAGGGGTGGCCTGAAGGGGAGACCCAAAAAGGATGTCCAAGGGAGAGGTCCAAAGAGGAGGTCCTACGAGGAGGTCCTGAGAGGAGGTCCTGCGAGGAGGTCGAAAAGACATGAGGAGGTCTTTAAGGACAGGAGGTCCAAAACACTGAAAGGAGGTCTTGACGGTTAGATCTCTCAAACGAGATCCCAACGGTCAAGATCGAGAGCAAAAGGGAGGTCCGTGGATTCAAGGATACGCGGGAAGGATAGGGGCCGTTAGATCTTGATCGGACGGAGCAAGGCAAATGGGCCGTTCGGACCAAGCGAACGAGCCATCTAGACCAAGCCGTTCGATGCAGATCAGAGGGCACAGAAAGGATGGAATGTTCGGACCGGGCGAACGCTCTAACTAAACCAAGCCGTCCGATACAGATCGGAGGGCTAAAAGGAAAGGGGACGTTCGGACCGAGTGAACGTGCCAACAAGATTGGGCTGTCCGATAAGCATCAAATGGTCCTAAGGCGAGGAAGGCAAAAACTCAAGCGGTACAACCGCAAGAGCCAGCGGTGGGTCCAAACACTAGGGAGGTTTAGACCTTCAGATTCAAAGATCAAATAGAGGAGAGGTCTGGACGGTTAAGATCTCAAAAAGGGGATGTCCTAACGGCCAGATCTAACAAGGGGGAGGTCTGAGCGGTTAAGATCTCCAAAGGGGAGGTCCTAACGGCCAGATCTAACAAGGGGGAGGTCTGAGCGGTTAAGATCTCCAAAGGGGAGGTCCTAACGGCCAGATCTAACAAGGGGGAGGTCTAAGCGGTTAAGATCTCCAAAGGGGAGGTCCTAACGGCCAGATTTAACAAGGGGGGAGGTCTGAGCGGTTAAGATCTCCAAAGGGGAGGTCCTAACGGCCAGATCTAACAAAGGGGAGGTCTGAATGGTTAAGATCTCCAAAGGGGAGGTCTATTTGGACTTGAGAAGGTTCTAACGAACTAGAGGGCGTTCAAAAGAACACGAGAGGGCCCCAAATGAACCCGAGGAGGTTCAAATGGGTAGGGGAGGTCCTGGCTGAATGCCGGGAGGTCCGGTTGGACACGGGGAGTTCAAAAGGAGCTCAATATGGACACAAGGAGGTCCATATGGGCACGAGGAGGTCCAAAAGAACTCTGGGACGCTCAAATGTACTCAGGGAGTTCAAATGAACGTTGAGCGGTCCACGAGGAGGTCCACACAGAGAAAGAGGTCTAGATCAAAAGAGATCTAGACAGAGATGAAAGTTTAGACCAGAAAGGAGGTCTAAACACAAAGAGATTCAAACCAACAAAGAGGAGATCTGGACTAAAGGAAGTCCAAACAAGAGATACAAGGAAAGGTCCAGAGATCAAAAAGGTTTGAAACACAAACCCGAGCTGGTCTAAACTCAAAAGGGAGGTCTTAGACCAACAAAGGGGTCTAAGAAAGGGGGAGGTCCAACACAAAGGAGGTCTAGACCGAGGGAGAGGTCCAGACACAGAAGAGGTCCTGGAAAGGAGAAGCCAAGCTTAAAGGCTCACAGAGCAAAAAGAGACAAGGAAAACTCCAACAAACTCTAGAAGAAACCGAACTGATTTAGTTGAAGTTTGGTTTAGTCAATTAAAGCTCTTTTAAAATCTCAAGTTAAGCTTTGAACTCTCAACAAAATCAAATGATTCTTTTTATTTTGAAAACTTCAGGAACTCAGGACAAACGGGACGTTACAATATGTCATAGTATGGAAGGGGAGACAAAAAGCGGTGGATGAACTATATGGGTGCTGAGAATAGAGCTTTCAGTTTCTGTACAACTTCAAGGATGAGGTTGAGTTGAGGTCCCTAGGAAGCATTGTAGAGATTGACAGTAATAGAGTGAATGGTAATGTGTACTTCCACAGATTCTTTATTGAATTTAGGCCTTGTATTGAGGGATTTTTTAGAGGATGTAGACCATACATTAGCATAGACTCAACTGCTCCGAATGGAAAGTGGAATGGCCATTTAGCATCCTGTATAGCTTTAGACGGTCATAACTAGATGTTTCCAATAGCATTTGGGTTCATTGATGGAGAAAGTGAGGATAACTGGCATAGTTCATGAGACAGCTCCAGATGGCAATAGGTGGTCTTCCTAACCTGGTTGTGTGCACAGATGCTTGCAAGGGTCTGGAAAATGCAATGGAGGAGGTTTTTCCTCAAGTTGAGCAAATAGAGTGTTTTAGGCACCTCATGGAAAATTTTCGAAGAAATTCAATGGTGACTGCTTTGGACATATGTGGTCTACAGCTAGGGCATATAAGCAGGATGTTTTTGACTACCACATGGCTAAAGTTTTGACAGCATGCCCTGAGGTGGCTGACTATCTTCAAAGGTATCACAAATTAATGTGGATGAGATGTGCTTTTAAACCAGACATTAAGTGTGATTATATTAACAATAACCTTTCAGAGTCCTTCAACAGTTGGGTGAGAGATGTGAAGGACCTGCCTCTGTATGAACTTGCAAACAAGTTAAGGGAGATGGTTATGGTGCTGTTTGAGAAGAGAAGAATTATGAAAGATCTAGGGGAGGATACTACCACCGCCAAACCGGTAGGGGCAATCGCTTGATCCAATGGGTCCTCGATCGAAAAGGTAGGGGCCGAGTACGAAGAAACTCCGCGAGTCCTCCACGCTGCCGAGGGCATTCCTTGCCCGGATCCCGGCACCGTAAGGGCCGAGGTGTTGCGCGATGACATCCATCAAGACTTCTCTGCTATCCGCACGGTTTGCGCTTATCTCAAGAAGGACTCGGCCATGGTCGGAGGAGGAGGAAGCTCTCATCCGGACCACTGCTCGCCTTGGCCGCTCTGAAAAGGCCCGCCATCCTGTTACAATGAAATTTGGTTAGCAACTAGACCCGAAAAACAAAACCTCAACGAAAGCGAATAAGCTAACGACTAGGGGAATGGAATATCACCCTAACCGAAAGCCAAAACAGCAAGTAAAAGACTTTAAAAGCTTCTAAAAGACTCTAAAAACATCAAGGAAACTTGAGAATAAGAATCAAATTCTCCACACGACTAACTCGTATTGAATGAACGAGTAATTGACTGAGAAGATAAAAATCAGAATGTAACGTAAGATCTAATGCTACTACAGAGCAAGGTTAAATCAGCGAATTAAGTGTTGGATACTTAGCTAACTAGTATCACATCTTAACCTTTTATTCCCACAAGTTTTAGTTGAATTAACCTCTCATTTTCTACCTTAATCACTAGCTTGAGCTTGCTGCCCTAAAATGCTTGCTTGCTGTCCTAAAATTCCAGATTTGAATTCCAGCTCCAAATACTTCCATTCTTCACCAATAGACAGCCAAGACTTCAATTTTAGAACTCTCATAAGTTCCCCAAAACCCAATTTAACCGATAACAACTATCTTTTAGAAAGGAAGAGAGGAAAATAACTTTTAAAACTCAAACTAGAGCAAGATGAGATAGAAAGCTAAGGTAGGTAAGAAGTAAAATCTGAGAATTACTTAAGCTTTCATAAACTCATTTGATACTTTGAAAATAAGTTTTTCAAAATATCCTAAAGGCGACTGCTTAAGTTACTACGGTCGATGGCTCGATACCAACTTTTGTGAGACCCCTATTATTCGCTTGTAATGCTTAACCATCCACTTGGTCCTAGCATCACAAATCAAATAAACTAAGACTCGAGATATATGTACTTCCCAAGAATGCAAAGACACACAACTCATTACAAAAGAATGCATCAATTCCATTCAAACACGAGAATGTAACAAGCAACAAACTAGAAGTTAATATTAATAAGGATAAAGTTATTACACAAGAGAGGCCGACCACCAAATAACAACAAGTCTACTAAGATGACAATGAAGCAAAAGTGCCATAAAGATGGCTATAACAAAAGCCAACCAAAGGTGCCTTAACCCACAAGGCAATCGACCGGACCGCCAAGCTAGTCAAGATATCGCCACAAAGAAACTCACGTAAGTAAGGCCCTTGGGGCTCACCTTCCTCCTCTGCAACAATTAATCATAAGCAAAGCAAATGAGTACAATAAAGTACTCCACAAGACTGACCTGTAAGATAACAGACCTATAACATATGCTACATGCAAGCTCATTTAAGTGGAGGTTGTATGTCTCAATTTTTAGCATAAAGCAACATTTATTTGCAATAATGTAATACATTTTAAAGCAAGTTGTCAAATCTGTTTTTTAATGTTCAAATAGCAATTTGATAACAATAATAACAATAAATAGATGACAACAACAATCCTGGAAGTGACTAACCCAATAGCCACCACAACAATAGCATGAATTACCCATTCATACCACCCATGTCAAGTTTTAATTAAAGGTTGTAGTCTAGTTCTCACGGGCGATCCGAGCGTGTCCATAACCTAGGGCGAGGCTATTCAATAGTTTTAACCCTGCAGGGGTGTACCAATGTACCCACACGTCAGACCGCCTTTTCGCCACAAGATTAAGCACACTACCTTTGGTATGCCGGCACGGCTAAGTCCTACGAGACGTTTCCAATGGACGATGCTAATTAAGAGCCGCAACCCACGAGGATAAGGACACATTAGACAGCCTAGCCGGTCTGCTAATGCTCCCTCCCAATACCACACACACACATATTTTATTTAAACATACCCACCGACCAGCTCATAATTAACACCTCCCAAAGTACTTAGTCAAGAGAGGTCCCATATCCCCCTCGTGTGGTTAGTACGCAATAATGCTCAGTACGGTGGCGCAAGTAACTCGGTCCTTGTTGACTTAGGCATACTACCACATTCCAAAAACCACACCATCCATCCAATATGCCCAAGTCCAATTCAATCTTTTATTTTCAGATTTTGACTTTACAAATTAACAAAGCACAAGTGCTGGACATAAAGGAGTAATAATTAGATTTGTGTGATCAAGACCATCGACTAAATCGATGATCGCCCATTACTACCGATAACTAAGCATGTCTAAGTAATTGAAATCGAAAACTACTAAGTGATAAGAGCTCATCCAACGAACTCAAACCACAGCAATTAACCTAGGCTTATGGTAGTAGAGAATGGCATTTTCCTACAGATTATGCAACTATAGGATCATCTATTCAAACCATAGTTTAACACAAAATAGCAATGCATACATACAAGTTGCAAACAAAATATTAGACTTGAAAATATAGGATTAATCATGATCAAACTACTTGCCTTGCTGTTGCTGTTCAAAATGTTGCTGAGGAGCGCTTTGGTTCTCAATTTGCTCTCCGGAACCTAACGAAAGAATCGAAAAAGAACTGATAAGAACAAAGAAAACAAAAAGACTCAGCAGCAAACTTTCTCTGAATGTTCTGAAAATTTTACAGCAGCAAGAGCAAGATTTATAAGGAATTTAGCAACAAGAACCAATTGATTTGGATTCTCAATGCAAAAGATATGGTCAAAATAAATCTGCTCAGCCACTAAATTGCAATCTGTTACTATTCACTGTAATTAAATTGTTTGGCAACATTTTCTATAACAGTGGTGTAGCTGAAATGTTTATGGTAAAACAAGCACCTCACAAGATGAGCAACCCAATAGGATTCATCTCATTTGGAGCTATTATGCATCTTTTATAATTTTCCAAAGACAAGAACTTGAACAAAATTAAAATGCATAAGTATTCTTTTTGAAAACAGCAACATGTTCAAACCTAATTTTCATATCAAGTTCCAAATTAGAGGAAACCAACAGAGTTGGATTCACTCAAAAATAAGTTACAGAGAATTAGTTATGCATTTTACAAGTTAATTGAATTTTTAGTATAGCAATTAAAGCCTACACATGATTATAGCCATTTCTAGATTTTTTGGCAGCTATATCAAGATTAGAATCATTTTTAGATTTAAGTTTGGCTAAAACCAGAATTAACAAAATTGATTTCAACTAAAAAGGAGTTAAAATGAATTTGTTATGCAATTTTCAATTTATCTGAATTTTTTAATACATTTAATAAAGCTGAAAAGGAGTAAAACTGATTTTCATATTTTTTCTGGAGTCATAACAATCTTGAAACTATTTTTAGATTAAACTTTAGTTCATAACAGAATTATTAAAAGTGGAATCAACCGAAGATGAAATATTATGAAATAGCTATGCATTTCTAAAGTTTATTGCATTTTCCAGTTGTAAAATAATGCTTACCGAGAATTTTAACGGAATAAAACCGGAAAGGAAAACGTGGCTCAATCTGGGCCCTAGATTCCAGATCCTACGACCAACAGCTACGCATACGACAAATACACTGACAAAGACACACTCGCCGGAAGCATCCACCGCTGAGATCGAGATCAATCTACCGATTGAAAGGGCGTTCGGAGTGGTCCGAACGGCCCAACGCACTGGAGCCACAGATCTCGCGATGGAGGGCTGTGGTTGATCGCGCCGATCTCGACTTGAATAAAGGCGAAATGACAGCTAGTCCATCGCCGCTGATCGGCGCCACGCGACGCGACGGGTTAACGACGCGCACAAAGGTAAAGGCCCCACCCGCCGCGATGATGAGCCCACGGACGCTTTAAGCACAAAGGAAGCGTCCCACATGTCGCCGAAGAGACCACCTGTGGTTTATCAGGCGCACGAGGGTTTTATTTAAGCCGCGGCCCACATGTAAGCGGCACATTAGTGACGACTATGACAGATTATAACTAAGCAATGATTAGACCTTAATGATCGCCATTAGTGTGTCCTAATACGCAACAACGCCTGCTTACATCCGGCAAAATCACCGACGCGTTCAACGGCGGCTCGCCGCGATTCACGCCACCGAGAGTAAACCGAGGGCACCTACAAAGCGCAATAGCGATCAAGACATGCCGCATTACCACCCATACCTCCAAATGAGGGCTCAGAGCGGCGCTGCGGCGAGTCTTGGCGGGCAACATACGGAACAAGGGTAAGGAAGGAAAGCTCGCGAACAAAGTCATCCAGCGGGTGCCCGAGCATCTAAAGGCTACAGGGGACCTACCGGAGTGACGCGGTGGAGCAGAGATGGCTTGTGCAGCTCCGGCGACGTAGCTCCGTGGCGGCGTCAATGGCGGCAACGTGGCGAAGCTGCCCTGAGCCAAAAGGAGGAGCCCGCGTCATCAAAATGGAACCCATACCTCCCACGGATACTACCAGAGAGAGGAATTGGAGTGAGAAGGTCTCACCGGCGCTGGAGACGAAGAGCGAGCTTGGCGGCCGAAAATAGGGGAACCCAAAATTAGCTCCACCCTGCGATGGTAAATCCAAATTGAGTGAGGGGATTTACACTTGGAGGTTAGAGGGTGATTCTAGAGCAAAAAGAAAGAGAGGAGAGGGACAGGACCACCGCCTTCACCGAGGTACCCGAGCATCAACAATGGCGGCCGAAGGGTGGGGATGTGGTTTGAGCTCAAGAGACCAAGAGCAAGTGTTGAAGGCGACTAAAAGAAACCCAGGAAGGTGTAGGGGGCTTCTTATAGTCGAGAGAGCAAAGCCAAGAGCAAAGCACAGGACCATGGTGAACCTCGGTCCACAGCTCTGCCATGGGCGAGCAAGGACATGGAGGAAGGGATGGCTTGCAGAGAAAGGAGACTAATTGGGCTAAAGCTCTGGCCGCATTAATTGCTTGTAGCAAAGAGCTGTTGGGAGGTGACTTGGCTCGCCTCCCCCCACGCTCACACAGACGCCTGCCAAGTGGAGGTAGGAGATGACCAGCGCGGGTGGCCCACCGCTAGAGAGAGAGAAAAAAGTGGCTCGGGTCCAACCGCGAGATGGTGAGCCCATCCCATCTGCACTGGATCATCGATTGATTTTAACGCCACGATGCACGCGCCACTTTGAAAACGACGGCCAAAGGGGTACGCTCAAGCGGCGTTGGATTGCCATCCAACGGTGGAGAACGCACGCACGGTTGAAAAGGTTGAGCCGGCTGGGCCGCACCAAGAAAGGGAACGGGCTCGAGTCTGACTTGAGCCCGAGCAACAGTGTAATGACCCAGGGATTAAATGAAAGCTGAACTTTGAAAGATCATAAGAGGTAGCAATTCAACTCCAAAAATTATGAAATTTTGACTGGAGCTTGCTGACATAAGGATTAACTTCCCCTAAAATTTCTAGAGGTTTTAATGCCCTGCATTTATCTCAAGAAATTCTAGAAGGTTATTTCCAGGGTTTGACCAGAGTTGGACTTGCCTCCAAAAATTATCAAATAATTTCTAAAAATTATGAAATAATTCAGAGGTGTCACATGTCATCCCTAGAACTCAGGAAAAATATTTACAAGAGTTGGACATTAGATTTATACTCAGGAGGTTTTTGGGTTGAGTCAATTGAGGATTTTGATTTTTGATTTCCATAATTCTTTTACAAGAATTATAGAATTGTTGAATTACTTCAAGATGCAAGAAAAGTTTTAATTTCTACTCATTTTCTTACATTTGAAGCACAGACTTAAATTTGGGATGTTACACCTTGCCTCATCTCTTCCCCTTCCTCTTCCACTGTCACGACTCACAAGTCCCCCTCGCCCTACTTGCTTCCTTCACTGTCATGACTCACGAGTCCCCCTCGCCCCTCTTGCTCTCCCTCCCCTCCTCTCCTCTCCTTCCACCACCGCCGCCTCCTCCTCTAGCTCTCCCTCCTTTCCTTCTCCTTCTGCGACGGGTGGGGGCTTCATGGCGGCCGAATCTGGCCTAGGATGGTCAGATCTGGCATCTCCTCTGGATTTGGTCGGATCTGGCAACTCCCATGCTCGGGGTTGCTCATGTTCATACTCGGCGGGGGCAGCTCGATCCGTGGCGACCTCGCAGGCATGATGGTGGCTCCAGCAGCATGGGCGCGTGCCTGCGCAGACGCCGCCTCCCATGTCGATGTACCGCAACCACCTCCTCTTCTTCCTTGTCGTCCTCCTCCATGTCGCCGGCTTTGTCTTGCATTCCCCGCCATTCTCCTCCGCCACGCTGAACCCACCATCACCATCCTCCTTCCCCAACCCAAGAAGTTGGAAGGCTATCTTGAGCTGGTGTGGCTCTCCACGGGGATGTCCCGCGCGACATGCTTGAACAGGCCACCACAGAGGATTTCAACCGGCCGGCATACAACTTTGTTCAATTTCTGTTTCTTTTTTCTCTAATTTTTCCCTTCTATGGATTTGTTCTTGTGACGTCCCAAGTGTTGTTGTGTTCTATGGCATTGATTCAAGTACATTTGATGTAAATTCAAGTAGTGTTTGAATGGTGAATCCAAAGAACAGAGAAAGTGAGAGATGTTCTTGTTAGAAAAAAAAATTTGTGTTTGGTGAATCAAAAGAACAGAGAGAGTGAGAGATGGTCGGGGGGATCGAGCGGTGTGTTCTTGGTGGCTTTGCTTTGTTGCAGGATGCGCTGCTTGAGTGACTGGATCGGGGCTCGAGCGATCCATTTCTTGTTGCTGTTTTGTGCTAAATCAAGATGATCTTCTCTTTGTTTTTTCATTGAGTAAAATGCACGAGGATCATTCAGTGCGGGCGAAAACAGAACGTGGTGCAACTCAGGGGCAAGAGTGACATTTTGCGTGTGTATAACGGGAAAACATACGGAAATGATTAAAATAATGAAAATGGGGTGTATAATGAACCCAACAACTAAGAGGATAGTAAAATACCAATTGCAACAGGAAGAAGTGTAAATTCTGAAAACGGGTCTAAGAGGAGGGTAAATAATGAATTTCCCCATTTAAAAATACATGATTTTCATAAATTTGAAAAACTTTGGTTGCATTTCAAATTTTCCAAAAGCTTTGTCTTGCAATTTAAAATAATTTCTTGGCCTTGAAAATCAGATTTGCAAAAACCCAAATTTTACTTGTCTTCAACCAAAATATATTAAGACCTTGTATTGCAAATCCATTCCAAAGTTTGAATTCAAATTCAAATCAACTTTTGATTTGCAATTAAAAAGTCAAACCTTTTTTCTTCCCTCTCTCCCCCTCGGACCGCAACCAAGCATTGGCCCACCCCTCCCCTCTCCTTTCCTCTCCCCCCATGGCTCAGCCCAGCTGGCCCCCCGAACTAGTCGAGCATAGCGTACTAGCTAGACTTGTTCACGGGTGGCCCAGCCCGAGCCCGAGCCCGATCATGTCTGGGCCGGGCTTGGGACTGCAAATCCAGTCCGAAGGAAGCCCGGCCCAGCCCGAATTTTGAAAAATCAATTAAAAATGAAAAACTATTATTTTAGTCCTGAAGATGAATTAAAAAATATTTTTTTATTCCAAAAAAGATTAAAATAATATATTTTAATAAGAAAAACAACTTTTCGGGCCGGGCCAGGCTGGGTTCAGGCCTGCCAAATTTAGACCAGGTTTTTCAAGCCCGGCCCGAAACCCGACCCAACCCGGCATTTGAACACCTCTAGTACTAGCCAACTCTGTCTCCCTCGTGCGCTCTTACTGACTTGGCCCCCACCTATCAGCATGGAAGGACACACTGTTTGTCTTCCTCCTCCCACCGTCTCTCTCTCCCGTTCGCACTCTCCCTCTCTCCACATAGACCACATGAGCCCAGCAGGAGCAGCGCCCTGAGCCTCTCCCTTTCTCAAACCGTGTCACGAGTTTGTCCCATCCACGCACTGCCGTTACCCCCTGCTCTACTCGGACGTCACACCGTGCCCACACCGTGTCATGTTGTGCCGTGCCATGCTGCCCCGTTCTCCCCTCTATTTAAGCCCACACGAAGCACGTCAAAACCTTAGCCTGCTCATCCTCTATTTTTTTAGTTTTGCCCCTATTCTCTACTCGAGTGGAGAAGGATTCAGCCGCATAAATTGTCTTCTTCAACTCTGACCGCCGGTGTTTGCCCATCGATTTCGACCGTTAGAGTCAGCCTCCGCGTCCGTTGTCTTGCGTATCATGCCCGCCTCGACCTCCTCTTCCTCATGCTCACCTTGCCCTGCTTGTTTCCCTACAGGAAGAACAGAACGTTGTCACCACACGCAGAGCTAGCCAGAGCACGCAGACCTCGCGGTAGCCCATCTCCTTCCCTGCTCGAACTTCGGGTAAGCCATCGCGTCCCCATGCGTTCTATCATCCCATATCGTCGAGCCGCGTCGCCGTGAGCCACCGTGGAGAGACTAACGCACAACACAAGTAACGAGGATTAAAATCTTTATGTATTACTTTAATACATAATAAAAGACCATATGTCTTCGTGGTCGTAACCCCTAAGGCTAATGACCACTATGGTCATAAGGATTCCAAAGGTTACATAATAAGTATACTGGTTAGATGAGATTCTGTACCCAATTCCCGACCAGATGTCTGCTCGTAAAAGCAATGAACCGGTATTCGGATATAACTTCAAGTATATTTCTTACAGTGTGATGAATGAAACACATGTTATATTTGCTCCATACCATGCGACGTTTTATGGTCCTAAGACACTGACAACAACCACCATATGATTGAGTGTCTCACAGACACACAACCACCGAACGGTTGACACTTTATCAACCGTTGCCTCGCTCCGACCAGTCGTGGCATTTCCAACAAGCGTCTCTTCAAGGCGCAACTGCCACCTCTTCGACGGTTACTGAAAGATAGAGCGTGGAGCAAATCGGGGACAGTTGGCATCAGATTGAAGCACGGCAATCAGGCTATTAGATTCATGTTTCAAGGCTGATTCTGGAATATAGCAAGTATTACACTCAGTGTAATTATGATTAGTCTACTGCCTCGTTGAGGGCACCCCCTGTAATAGCCAGTTCATAGCAATAAAGAGCAATCACATTCTCTCCCAAGAACTCTTTTCTATTTTTCTCTATTTATTTCGTAAGACCGGCGACTCGATTGTCGTCAACAAGCGGGAGCACCGTTGGCACCATTGAGACCGCCTCGAAGTGTAGATGCTCACGTTGTGCTCGATTTGGGGATTAGGCACCAGTTTGTACTCATCACCAAGTACAGTAGCGTCATCGTCGTCCTTGCCTAGTATTGTCGCCTCAGTCCATCTCTCGTCGTGTCATCATCGGGACCACCGCATGCCATTTGGGGGTCGCGGATGGTAGTCATGGCTTCCCTCGCTAGCGCCGAGCTCGGTCCGAGCCAGCAATGGCGTCCCTCCCCATTCCTCTATTTTGACGAAAGGAAGAAAAAGAAGGACGCAGACATGTGGACCCATCGAGAAATTTTGATTAAGTTAGCCTGTAATTTAATTAGTGTTTAATTAGTACATAATATTAGTATGACGTGTGGGCCCTAGCCATGTGACTGGTTGGGTGGACTGGACCGTGGTCCCACCTGTCAGTCTCTCGGTTTTTCTTAAATAAAAATAATAGGAAAATTGTCGATGGTTTAGTATCGATCTTATGAATGAATGCTGGGGACTCTCCTTGAGTTAAAACACATAGAAAAAGACACATGAATTTTATATAGGTTCGGCTCTTCTCTTGAGAGAATAATAACCCTACTTCTGCTTTGATGTATTGACTATGCTTTACAACAGAGAAGAAATTACTAGAACTAGGGCTTAATGACTTCTGCCTTGTGTTCGTTATCGTTGTCTCTTGTTCTTGTTCTTGTTGTCCTCTGTCCACCGGCTTTACTCCTTATATAGCGTGTGAAGGGGTGGCAATTGTCTTGTATCAAGAAGCGTCTCACCGTTTGAAGAAATGCACACGTTTCAGTGACGGTTATTGTTAGAGACTGATCCTCCCACGTTGCTTTGCAGTTATGTCAGAGACAAAGGCTTGATACGTGCAGTTATCCCAATGAATAATAACACATACTAACTACTGTGTGTATTAAACATAGCGCATAAGTGTCCCTAGTCAATTGAACCCACATGTCTGTAGGTTTTGTTGACTATAGGGTGATCGTAATTGACCTGGTCGTAGTAAAACTTACGATCATGAAGTGATCGTAGTAAGGCTTACGATCAAGGGGTGGTCATAGGAAATCTTACGACCACTAGGTAGTCGTAGAAGTACTTATGACCATATAGGGTGGTCGTAAAATGATTTACGACCATTCGACTAAGCTTCTTCCTTATTAATGATAAAGGGTAACCTTACGAACAACATGAAGATATTGCTATCTATAATAACACTTACAGATAAACAATTTAATTAATTGAGGATTATTGGATCCTCGTCAAAAAGAAATAAAATTTGGCTGGAGCCCACATGTCAGCCGCAGAGGACTTTCCTTAGCAAAAATAATTGAGAAAGGAAATTAAAATTCGACTGAACCCCACCTGTCAGGATTTTTTGATTTTCTGGAATTTCCTCTCAAGTCAAACTTTGGAGAGCCCATTCTCCCTCGTTTCAAATCCAATTGACTTGATTTTTGTTTCTAAATTCAAAACCTTTCCAACAATAAAAAAATTGTAATATTTGGATTTCATTTGAATTATTTGAATTTGTGTTGAATTTGGTTATGTTCACGATGGGACCTCAGATGGATTTGTGTTGAATTCACCTGAAGTTTGACCCATGTCATTTGGATTTCAGGTGGATGGAACCTCATGAGTAGTAATGGGTAGATGGAGCCTTCTTACATGATAAAACTTGCTTATACAAATGACAATTTGTTTTTAAGTTGAAATGGCTAGGCCATAGGCTTGGAAAATAATTACGGTATTTTAACTAAAACTGGATTTTTGCTCAAATAACAAGACCTCTCCTTTGCCAAGCTAAGCATCTATATAATTGCATTTGGTGTAAGGGCTTGCTAAGTACCTTTGTACTCATTATTGCTCAAATATGTGGATTCAGACTGCGAGACTGAAGACCAAGTGTATGCATATTTTTATGCGCTCGGCTTTGGAAACGAAGATGACAACGATAACTATGTTATAGCCCCAGTTGATTGCATGTGGCAGATCATGAATGCCTTTTGGTTTAATTACCTTCCGCTGTAGTTTCCTCTTTTGGCCTCGTCGACCTATCGGCTCGCTATGTAAGAACTTGACCCTAAAGCTTATTTACGACTGCTTATGTGATATTAAGTACTCTTTTATTTAAGCTCATACATTGATGTGATATTTATCGATGTTGTGTTGTGTAATCTAGTTACTGATCATGGAACTAGCTTGGTATACGCAGAGGGTCTGGACGTAAATTCGGTCCCAACAATGAGTTGTTAGGCGATTAAACCCCACTTACATGGTATTTTAGCAACTAGCCCGTACAACACACACATTTTTACAAATAAAAGCTCTTTAATTTTGAGATTTGCTAAACAACATTCGACTGTTTTCTTTTGTCAAAATAGTCGAATTTTCATTCATCCAATATAGTTTGAGATTTGCACTTCTTCTTATATGATGAATTGAGTTCGAATTTATTATGAATTTTTTCCAGAACATAACGGGTTCACCACACTGCCGCATTTTCTTGGTATATAATTTTGTTTTTTTGTCTTTGTTTTTGCTCAATATCTCAAAGTATACGTTAGATTTTGAATCATGTGATGGAAATATGAGTTATTAAGACTTTTGATAATAATTACGGTAACTAAGAACAAAAATTACATAAGTAAATTACTGTAATTTATGTATAATAAAGTTGTAAATGAATTAAAATTTGACTATTTTTTTGTTGAGAACATAGTGAAATCTTGTGTATAGACGGATGTTTAATTTTTGTGCTATCCAATTTTTGTTAGAACTGTCCAGAAAACTTGCGACTGTTTTCTTGAGTTCAAAAGAGTCACATTATGAACTATAAGATGAGATTAGATATCATTTATCTTAAAAACATACTTGATAAAGAAACTCAGCACACATCTCAACATACATCAAACGGTTCATAATGTGACTGTTTTGAACTAAGAAAACAGTTTTCTAGCAAAAGCCATTCTTGTTTGCCACGCGCGCGCCAGTTTGTAGCGTTGCAAACGACAAACGAACGTCAGCGAGATGTAACACGCGCGCAACCGCGAGCCGGCTGCCTATTCCGGGGCATCTCTCCCGGCCACCGCCACGAAAGTCGTGGCCGTCCCTCCAAAAACTCAAGTTTCTTGCAGCTATTCGCATGCATGCAGCACTACGCCACAAGACGAGGTCGTCTAACGAATTGCCGGAGCGAGGAACGTTGCCGACCGCCATAACGATCGAGGCCCTCGGCGGCGGTGGCCGACTGCCGAGGCTGGAAAAATGGCCAGATCCTACTACATCTGCTCGAACATCGACCCCCTGGGGCTAACGCCCGTCCCCGGCATCGCCCTGGACACGCTGTTCCTCGTCGCCATCCAGGCGCTCGCCGTCATCGTCCTCTCCAAGCTCTTCCACCTCTTCCTGCGCTGCTACAACCAGCCCAGCGCCATCTCTCAGATCCTCGTACGTACGCGATGATCACTCTCTTTGATCCACCAAGCTCGATCTATAAGATTTCTTGAATTGACAGGCATGCATGCTCTGATCGCATGTGCTTGCTTAATTTCAGGCCGGCGTTGTCGTGGGTGGCATGGGGCTGCGCAACGCCATCGTCCACGTCGACGTGGACAACGTCGAGGACATGTACGGCGGCTACATATCCGCCGCGCGCGTCCTCTACATGTTCCTCGTGGGCCTCGACATGGACATCGCGGCGCTGCGGAACTCCACGCGCCGATGCGTCGCCTTCACCTACGCGACCGTGGCTGCCAGCCTGCTCGTCGCAGCCGTCGTCTCCAGCGGCATGTACGGCAGCATGATGCACTCCCCGGTCAAGACGCCGGAGCTTCTCGCCGCCACGCTCATGCTCGCGCTGACCAACACCTCGTCCATTGCCGTCGCGCGGATCGCCAGCGAGCTGAAGCTCACGGTCACCGAGAACGGGCAGCTCATCGTCGCCGCCGCAATCGGCACCAACATCATCTGCGTCTTCGGTGACGGCGTCCTGTCGTCCACGACGCTGGCCAAGGCGAAGAGCCAGGATTTCTCCCGCGGCTCGCACCAGATCAAGAACGGCTTCCTGGCGCTCGCCGTGGCGGGCATTGCTCTGTGGCTGGTGCGCCCCGTCGTGACGCGCATCAACCAGCGCAACGTCGGGCAGCACCACGTCCGGAACCGCGACCTGGCGATCATGCTCCTGGCCATCTGGTTCGTCGGCAACATCCCGCAGTACCTCGGGTTCGACGGGATGCCGACGAGCCTCGCGCTGGGGCTTCTGTTCCCGAGGGAAGGCCCCGCGGCGCGGTCCGTCGTCGACGCTCTCGTGCCCCCCGTGAACGGCCTCCTGCTGCCCTTCTACTTCGCCACCATCGGGATGAGGATGGACTTCAACTCCATGTCGGGCGCGATCATCGTGCCCGGCGTGCTCATGACGCTGCTCGGCCTGGTAGGCAAGGCCATCGGCGCGGCGGCGGTCTCGGCCTACCTCAACATCCCGGTCTCCGACGCGCTCCGCTTCAGCGTCCTCCTCAACGTCAAGGGGCACGTCGACACCATGAACATGAAGTTCGCCAAATCAGAAGGGGTAATTAAGTGACAGAAAATTGATAAATGCGTGACGCGCCACGACGAACGCAATCACCGGCATGGACGTACTGATCGTTTTGGTTGGTGCAGGTGTGGGCGGAGCAAGCGCTGTATGCGATGATCATCGGCAACCTGGTCAGCACCATCGTCTCCGGGCCCGCCGCCACGGTTGTGCTGCGCAGGGAGAAGGAGGCATATTCGACCAGGCACCAGGCCATCGAATCGTTGGGCACGGAACAGGAGCTGCGCATGCTCGCCTGTGCTCACAGCGCGCACGCCGCGCCCAGTATGCTCAGCCTGATCGAGCTCCTCGTGAGCGCGCCGCAAACGCAACCCGCCGTCCACGTCCTCCACTTCTTCGAGGTTGCCCACAAGCGCGTCGCCCCGACGCCGTACCACCAGCAAATCCGTGACGACGGCGGAAGCGGCGGTCGCGATGCCATCACGCAGATGAACACGGTCGTCGACGTGTTCATCCGCGCCACCGGCATCGCCTTTCGCCAGATCGACGTCGTGGGCCGCGGCGCGGCTCGGGACGCGGACGCCGTCTGCCGCTGCGCGGAGAATGCGCACGCCAGCCTGCTACTCATCCCCTGCTACAAAGAGCAGCGCTACGACGGCAAGATGGCCTGCCGCCTCGAGGAGCGCCGCCTGCTCAACCACGACGTGCTCGCGCGCGCGCCGTGCACCGTCGGGCTCCTCGTCGACCGCCCGTACAGGAACAGCGGCACCAGCTTCCACGTGCCCAGCAGCCTAGCCACGAGCACCAGGACCCTGCTGCACCCGTGCAGCGACAGGGCGGTGACACACGTCATCGCCGCCGTCTTCTTCGGGGGCCCCGACGACCGCGAGGCCGTGTCGTTCGCCTCCCGCCTCGCCGAGCACCCGACCATCGGACTGACGGTCTTCCGGTTCGCGATGCGCAGCACGTACGACAATGTGACGTCATCCAAGGTCGTGGACGACGAGCTGGACCTGGCGTACCAGGAGGGCGACGTCGACGAGCGCTTCATGCGGAGGTTCTACGAGAGGTACGCATCCAGGGAGCTGGCCATGTACGTGGAGAAGGTGGTGGGGAGCGCCACCGACGTGGTGGAGACGCTGGATGGGATGGCCGGGATGTTCTCGCTGGTCATCGTCGGGCGAGGCGGGCGGCAGCCGGTGGAGCTGATAGCCGGGCTGGACCGGTGGGCGGAGGCCGGCGGGGAGATGGGGCCCGTGGCAGAAATCCTCGCGTCCAACGACTCGCTCGAGATGGGTTCAGTGCTCGTCATGCAGCAGCACACGGTAGTGATGTGCCTATAACCATTAAACAGGAGGCGTAAAAATGTAAGATTACACAGAACAGCTTGTGTATATTTAGATTTCTGGAGTAGGAGGACCAAGTTTTGGATGTCCTTCTGGTCAGTTTGCGAGTAGAATTCAGAACTGTCTTCTGTACCATTGTGTGGACATTTTGTAAGATCTGAGATTTGTTTTGGAGTGCAGAAACAATTTCTCAATCTGAGCTGAATGCTTGATCTGGAAATATATAGCCATGGAGATTCAATTATAAAATATTAGTGACGCTGCCACGACTGCTAACCCTACTATTGAACTTATTTCTTGTGCATAAATTATTTCGCATGAATTAATTTAGAATTTTCTAAGAAGAAAGAAGAGAATGATGAAGCTAGCATGCGTGTGGGTATTGAGTTGTATGGTTTAGGAAGTTTATATTAGAGTTCAGTTCTGTCAATGATTTACTATCCATTTTATGAAATAAATGCTAGGGACACGGTACTTGAGATCACACAAGAAGAGACATGTGCTTTTCTAGACAGATTCAGGTCTTCTCCAGAGAGAATAATAATTCTACTCCTATGTTCTTATATTGAATGTGTTTATAGAATGAAACAAGCCACCGAAACTGGGTCTAATGGCTTCTAGATGGAATCGATCTCTCTGGGTCCTTCCTCTTTATCCACCGGCATCACCCCTTATATAGCTTTTGAAGAGGTGGTAGTTGTTGTGCGTTAGGAGGCGTCTTGACGATTAGCCGATTGCGCACGTTGGTTACGGTTATTGTCAGAGAGACTCTCCTGCACATTTGTCATGCAGTTACGCCAGAGATAAAAAGAATTACGTACGGTTATGTCAGAGACAAACATCACGTGTATTAACTACTGCGCACGAATGAGCGTAGTGTACAGAGTCCCTAGTCGATAAGGTCCACATGTCTCTGGGTTTTATCTACATAGGGTGGATGTGGTTGAACTGGTCGTAGCAGATTTTACGACCATAAGATGGTGGTGACCTGAAATGGTCATAGCCTTTCCTAGTCATAACGGGTATTTTCGACAGGGGTATATTTGAGGGCTATTATGAATACTATTATCCATAATAAGTATTACAAATAATTAGTTTTATTAATTGATGATTATTAGATCATCGTTAAGGTCGAACACATTAATTATGTACGTGCGTGAGAGTCCTAATCAGCCTTAAGGCCTTAGTGCGTGCGTTGGCTATATAAGCCTATCGGGTGTGCCCAATGTAAAGGAGGAGAGTTGAAAACACGTGTGTGTTTCGGTCGTGTGTCGTTAGGGTTTATCACTATGTATCATGCGTTTAGTTTTTTCCATCTAGGATTTGTAAGAGTTGGCGTAGATCAAGGGCATGTTGTTCTTAATATTATTCACATAATCTATACGATTCAATCTTCTAATTTGTGATCAATCATTGTTCACGGTTTGGGAGGCCACGGTTGATCGCTTCTAGTTCGGTTCTTACTAATCTAGTGCGATTCAACCACGTTATCAAGCTCGTTACTACGCTACGAAAGTCGTATTACTACACGAAAGATGTACTGTTACTACACCACCATCGAAATATTACTACACGAAAGACATCATGCTACTACACCACTGTCAAATTGTTACTGTATAAAAGATATTATATTACTACACCACTGTCAAAGTGTTATTGCACTTTTGTCACTGTCCCAACGCGAAAAATCAGACAACATACATGATTTTACCTTGAAATACCCTTGAAGCCAATACGTTCACGTTGGATCCTTGGATAATATTTACCGTCGGATCAACTTCACGCGGCCCAGGTTAAGCAAGAAAAGGTCGAGGATGGGCGAATGTTCGGATTGTCCCCTTCGCCGCCGCCGCGGCGGCCTCGATGGAGGAACAATGGAGAGGGATGCGGTGGAGATGCTCGGGAGGCTGCGGCGTGAGGGATAGGAGCTAAGATTCTGGCGATCGAGCACGCCGAGTTGGGAACGCCCTTCCTTCCTTGGATTGGTACGGATTCCATATTCCCATGGCTAAGAGTGTCAGATCAACAAGGCCAGAGATCGTGTACAAGTAGAACTACAGGACGATGAACTAATGTCGTGTAGATTTTAGTGTAGTTATTTGGTTTAATTATCTAATACTAGGTCAAATTAGCTATCCTCTGACATAAGAGCGACCGGATCATCCTTAACCGCGTCGACTGAATCCTCTAGGTCAATTGAATTGTGCTATTTTTGAGTCATCTTCTGGCTTAAGCGCAAATTCTTTCAGATCTAATTGAGCTGTCTCTGTGCTGATGATGGTAATAGTGAGCTGAACTCTCTAAGTGTTAGGGTGACATGATGTTTGCTTAAAGCACTGGAATCTTAAGGAAATTTCTTTCTTAGCACGACATGGTAAACAGATGAAAATACTTTGATTTACTGGTGTTAATGCTCTTTTAGGATGCAAGTTTCAGAGAGTTAAGAAACAAATGAGACTCCCTGGGCCATTGATTCTGATTTTACTTTTGTGCATTATAATGCAAACCTCAAACATAATAGTATCTTTGGTAGAATCTAAAACAATACTAGTAGCAGTAATTATTCTTTCCATGGTAGGCTTGATTCCTTCTTTTCTAATCACAATGTGATTATTTTTACATGCATCCATCTGTACATCCACAGTACTATTGGAAAAAGTTTGCACAAAACTGTGCTCCAAAAGTACAGTTGGGAAAAAAGATGGAAGGGGAAAAAAGAGGGAGCAAGCTGAAAGCCCTGGAGATCTTCACTCTTCAGGAGCTGCACACAGCAAATTGCTGGTTAAGTCCACTGGGTGGTTGTATCATTCTGCTTGGGTGGTGGCAAGGCATCACTATGGAGCTGAGGAGCGCCCTCTCAACGTCTTCTGAGGCCTCTCTCCTGAGCAAACACATCACATACTCCATCACTGCTGTATCACAAGGCAGTGTGATCCTCCCATCACTTGTGAACCCAAACTCCTCCTGAGACATCCTCAGGAGCTCCCCGAAGACCGTCGTGCGGAGATACGCTAAGGGAATCTCGAACCGCCTCCCATCTGAAGAGTAGACAATGCAGTTGCCCTTGCCTGCAACTAAGCTGCAAGATGGGTGGATTTCCTTGTCCACTGTCGTGACCCTTCTTCGCCCAATGGCACCCATCCCCTGCCACTTCTTGGAAAGTTGAGCTAGCTTCTTGGAACTGATCATGTTTGCTTGTCTTGCTTTTCAAGGAAACGGACTATGTCTTTGATATGAAACGATCAGGAAAAAAGTCGGTTTGTGTGTGGTGATGGTTTGTGCCAATGATCATGTATTTATAGGGCACAGGTTTGATGCGGGGATCTGCATCTTGGTTTCCACAACTATCACAAATAGAAAGCTGGCAAGGGACAAGGTCATGAACTCCCTTGGTGAGATGTTGCTATCTGTGGTTGCAAGATTCAATGCACAGGACCATTGTTTCTCACATGGTGGAGCCATCTTTACTGGCTTGGTACGTAACTGGCCACCACAGCGGGCTGAGCTTTTTCGACACAGCAGTACAAAATGTTGGGTCCAGTCCTTTAATTTGCCAGATCTGAGGTATTAAACTTAATTACTGACTTACTGTCCCTAATTATGTGCTGTGATGCAGCTTTTATGAGGTCCTATTCATTTGGTATTGTGCCGTCCGATTAGAACATCCTAAAATGAGGTACATCACTCTGCCACCTTATGTTTTTTTACAGAAGCTATTTTCTGTTGCATTTGCTCAACTTCCTCATGTCCCTTTTGCTGCAAGTGCTATGTGATTGACTCAAGACGATTTAACTATCATCACATCTTCTAGAAAGGTGGAGCACATAATATAGATATCTGCAGCAATTTTTTTTTTGGAATGAAACCGACAGGAGAGTTGCCTATTATATTAATAGAGAAGAGGCGGAACAAAGCCACAGAGTACAAATTTTAAAGAAAGGCCTTAATTACAGGGGGTTGAAAAGCTCCATACACTTGGCCCCCGCAAGGGACCAAGTTCGACCCTCCTCGTTGATCTTCGCTGTCAGTTCCTACAGTGCGGTGGCTCTATTGTTGAAAATTCTTGTATTTCGTTCTTTCCAAATCTCCCAAATAATTAGGAGCAGGATTGTCATCGTGGCCTTCTTAGGGGGGCTAGAGGGAAGGCTATAAGCTCTCGATTCCTAGCCGGTCTGCCATATGCTTCCAAATTCGTGATGGACCGATTCCGAAGTGTTTGCAGAGGAGGCAAAAGCGTTGGTTTGGCCACCCTCGTGCTTCTAGTCTGTCTGAGGTCTAAAGTTTGTTTTGTATTGTCAGCCATGCGAAGAATTTGCACTTCAGAGGGGCATGGGTTTTCCAAATTAAAGTTGTAAAATTTGTCCCCGTCGATCCCACGAATTGTATGTCTTCCAAGAAATCTCGTCCGGGGACATGCAACAGGTGTATTTGGTTTGTTTTGGTCCTGAGTCCCACGAATTGTTGAATGTGGTAGACTGAGAGTCCCCTCAGAATATTTATGTCCTACACCCAACGTCCGTTCTGTAAGGCGGAGGTCACTGTCTGTTTTTTTTCTTTTTGGAGATTTCGAAAATCTTAGGGGCAAGATATTTTGGCGCCTCTCCACTCAACCAGGCCGAGTACCAGAATTTTGTTGTCTTGCCGTCCCCGAGGGAGATCTTGGTTGCTGCCGCAAAGAGGTGTCGGTCCCCATCATCGTAGGGTATTTCCATTCCGACCCAAGGTTTGGACGGAACCTTCTAATTTTGCCATAGCCATCGGAGTCTTAAAGCAGCGGAAAATTTCGGCAGGCTGAGGATATCTAGGCCTCAAGCTTGGCTCATGATGACTTTGTCCTAATTGATTTTACAGCTTGCCCCCCTTCCCACCCACCCCCCCCTCGAGAGGTTTTCGCTGCACCCAAAGGAAACGACGCGATATCTGCAACAATTAATAAGCAAACCAGTGTTTCTATGTTGCTATATAAACTTCTAGCTTCAGCTGATACAAGAGCACACCTTCTGCATAGATTGCACTATATGTTTAGATATACAAGAACCTTGCGGTGTTGTAGTTGGCCTAACAGATCAGAATATTGCTTATTTAGGTTAGGAAGACATTAATTGCAAACAACTTCATATCTGCCACTTCGTTTCTTGATCCTTGTTAGACCATGTGACTAGGTCTAGTATATTTTAGTTGATGAATAATTGACAATATTGGGTATTGATATTATTTGAGGTGTGTGGTGTGTGTGGACTAATGTCGGTCAAGTTGGAAAAAACTTGTGCCGGGAAAATATGTTGTTTTGGCCTTTGCATGTGAAGGGTAACTCGGAGGCGATCGTGGTCTACGGCGGTGACCGGGAGATGACTTGGTGTGAAGTCATGGTCCAGAGGGTCGAGGATGCTGGAGGAGACGGTCGAGCTCGAGTTAGGGCGCGTGGAGATCAAAGATGGATGATGCGTGTTGAAACCACGGAGGTGCATTTCGGAGGCTACAACATGTGACAATTTTGGAAGTGTCCAAAATTGGAAAGCTGGAAAAAAATTAGGAAATCTTTGTTTGTTAGGATTGGATTAGAATTATGAAACCGTGTCTAATAAGGACACATTTAGGGTGCAGAGGCTAGTATATATATCCGTATACAGGGGCGCAGTTCTGTGCGCGGTAGGAAAGAAAAGGTTAGGGCCTGTGCCATCGGCTTGCTGCAACAGAGGTTTCGCTTTTTGGCTTGTGCGTGTCGACTCTTTGTGGTTTGCTGTGTGCAGCAGACTTTTCGGCAGTGCTTTCGAGCAGGAATCAAAAAAGGGCATTATTGATCGTGTATGCGATTTAGATGTTTGTGTGGATTAGAGTCACTGGAATTGATCTCCAACGCCAAGTACTACCACCGCTTTTGTGTTTGGCGAAAAGTTACTTGGAGTTCAATCAATTACCAAATTGTTTAATAGCTCACAACAGGGAGCATTTATCACTTGTTGATGATTGGCTACTATTCACGTTGAGTAAAGAAAAGGAGTCACATGAAGCTAGTTTTTCTACCGGAGACATTGTTGCTTCTTCTTTGCTTTGGTGGTATTAGGAGTTTTGGCGCTGCGCAATTGAGGTGGAGAAGCTGCTGTTGAGGTCTAGGTATTGATAAAAATCTATTACAATCATTCACCCCCCCTCTGATTGTCATTAACGATCCTACAAGTGGTATCAGAGCCAAGTTGCTATGGCGTCGAGAGGTATGTGAATCGTCCCCCATGCTAGATGGTACGATTTTACTTTTTGAAGTGTCGATGCAAGCATATATTGAGGCTCAAGGTAGTGATGTATGGAATAAGGTTTCTAGTCCTTATATGGTTCTCGCTACTATTACTAATTTAAATAAAGCGATGTTGATCTGAATGCTCGTGCTCGTAACTTGTTATTTCAAGGAATCTCTCTTAAAGAGTTTGATCGTAGCTCATATTACTTCTGCTCACTTAATATGGAAGACTCTTTGTGATTATCATGAGGGAACCACTAAAATTAAGAAAGTACGTAAAAATCTTTATCAAAAAGAGTATTCTGATTTTGCTATGAAACCTGGTGAATCTATTGATGATCTTTTTGCTCGTTTTGAAAAGATACTGAGTAGTTTGCGTGGTGTTGGTGTTATTCCAACTGATGAAGATAATGCAACTAAGATATTGAGATCTTTAGGTTCTGAGTGGTTGATGGTTGTCACAACTATCAATCAAACTATCGATCTAGATACTTTAACCATGGATGATCTTTACTCTAGATTGAAAACCTATGAGATGGAAGTTGTGCCATCTAAGATTGATAAATCTTCATCTTTAGCTCTTATGACTAAACCCATGCAAGATGTTTCTTCGAGTTCTTGTCTTGTGTCCGCTTTGTCTTCTTTCTCGATGAACAGCTAGAGGAGATTCCGAAGAGCAAATTTGTACTCATCTCCAACAGAGTGACCAAGGCAATTAACAACATCAGAACAAGGCGGAGAGGAGGTCCAATCAGATGCTATGAATGTGGTGAGCTAAATCACATAAAGATGAATTGTCCCAAACTGAGGAGTAAGGAGGTCAAAGATGACAAAGTACCAACTCGTCGCTCTAAATCCAAGATTGACTCAAGCAAGAAGCACAATTATCGTAAGGCAGTCAAAAGATACTCTCAGCACTTGATGAGATTGAATTAAGTGATGTTGATTCTGGAAGCGACGATGAGGACAACGGCAAGAAGGCAAAGGAGGTGGATTTCACAGGGATGTGTTTTATGGCGGCGGTGAGGAGCTTAATTATGATGATCTCTACAAAGGATCCCGATGAGGTAAAACCTTCTTATACTGATTTATCTCGTCTTTGTGCTTAGGTTGACAGATGAGCTCAAAAAGTATAAAAAGAAAATAAAGAAACATGATATTGTTGTTGAGAACTTAAATTCTGAAATTGATAGACTTAAAGCTTCTATTCCTGATGATGAATCTTGTGAATCTTGCCAAGTTTTATTTTCTGAATTGGAAGCTGCTAGGTCAATACATACTAAATTTGATGAATTAAGACTAGCACATGACTCTTGTGATGAAAAGTTAAAACTTGCATATGATGAATTTGAAAAGCTCAAGTCTAGTTCTACTTGTTTAGAGTCAAGTGTATGTTAAGTGCTCAAATGAAAAAGAAGTATGCTTCAAGCATGCCATACATAGCTATGTATATTCAAAAGGAAAAATATGCACACAAAAGTGCTAAAAGGAAAAGAAATATGCTTCAAGCATGCCACCCTTGAAAAGAAGTATGCTCCAAGCATGCCACATGCAAATAAGAATTGAAAGTGAAGCAATAGGATGTTATATGAGACTGCTAGCTCATCTAGATTTAACTTGTGTCTCACTGTTAGGCTCTCACTTTTCTTGGTGATATCTTTTTGTGATGCTTATGATCGATTTAGTCATTGTTGAGATGCCTGTCATTTAGTTAAAATTGCATAATCATCCTTCAAGTAGTATTGACTTGTCTTATCTTTGCTACGTGATACATGATTTTATATGATCCTGTTAAGCTCTACTCAACAAGATGGCTTGGTTACTTCATTAAATTGATTTGCATAATCTACAAAGTTTCTTGATTTTTATTCTCCTTGCTCCCTTGTTTTTCCTTGTCTGAAGTTCTTGATGATTCCATTGCCAAAGGGGGAGAAAATGGGAGAATTTGAAAAGAAAAAATTGGAGAAATTTGCTTCCCTTGTGTTGAGGGGGAGTTTTCCAGCTATGGTTTTGAAGTTTGCTTTGCAGCTTTGAAACTTTCTTTTTGCAAATATCTTCTCTTTCAAAATTCAACTCACAATTTTAAAGTATTGTCAATGTATTCATCAAGGGGGAGATTGTTAGACCATGTGGCTAGGTCTAGTATATTTTAGTTGATGAATAATTGACAATATTGGGTATTGATATTATTTGAGGTGTGTGGTGTGTGTGGACTAATGTCGGTCAAGTTGGAAAAAACTTGTGCCGGGAAAATATGTTGTTTTGGCCTTTGCATGTGCAGGGTAACTCGGAGGCGATCGTGGTCTACGGCGGTGACCGGGAGATGACTTGGTGCGAAGTCATGGTCCAGAGGGTCGAGGATGCTGGAGGAGACGGTCGAGCTCGAGTTGGGGCACGTAGAGATCAAAGATGGATGATGCGTGTTGAAACCACGGAGGTGCATTTCGGAGGCTACAACATGTGACAATTTTGGAAGTGTCCAAAATTGGAAAGCTGGAAAAAAATTAGGAAATCTTTGTTTGTTAGGATTGGATTAGAATTATGAAACCGTGTCTAATAAGGACACGCTTAGGGTGCAGAGGCTAGTATATATATCCAGATATGTGGGCGCATTCTGCGCTGCCAGAGGAAAGAAAAGGTTAGGGCCTGTGCCATCGACTTCTCGCAATGAGGTTTCGCTTTTTGGCTTGTGCGTGTCGACTCTTTGTGGTTTGCTGTGTGCGGCAGACTTTCCGGGCAGGTGCTCAGAGCAGGGAATCAAAAAAAGGGCATTGCGACTGTGTATGCGACGAGATGTTTGTGTGGATTAGAGTCACTGAATTGATCTCCAACGCCAAGTACTACCACTGCTTTTGTCTTTGGTAAAGTTACTTGGAGTTCAATCAATTACCAAATTGTTTAATAGCTCACAACAGGGAGCATTTATCACTTGTTGATGATTGGCTACTATTCATGTTGAGTAAAGAAAAGGAGTCACATGAAGCTAGTTTTTCTACCGGGAGACATTCTTCTTCGTCTTTGCTTTGATGGTATTAGGAGTTTTGGCGCTGCGCAATTGAGGTGGAGAAGCTGCTGTTGAGGTCTAGGTATTGATAAAAATCTATTACAATCATTCACCCCCCTCTGATTGTCAGTAACGATCCTACAATCCTGATATCCAGGGTGTCTAAATTCCGTAGGATTTCGTTGAGCTTTCATGCAACTCTGTGAGGATGCACCCCAATTATCTGTTCATTACCGTACTCATGGCCTTGCCACTTCCAACATTGATCAATTTCAAATGCATTGTTGGTTTTAGCACTAGTATTAGATTTTTCATTGCTTAGGATAAATAGCTAGTACTACTGTACTACTCCCTCTGATTCTAAATATAAGTCGTTTTGGATATTGACACGGTTTCCAAAGTGACACTTTAACCACCAATTTCTATATAAATATGTTTCTTCAAATAAAAATAATTATATATTATGAAAGTATATTTCATAATGGATCTATTAATACCAATTTCATGTTATCAATCTTGATAATTCTTTATAAATTGATAGTCAAACCTAAAAATATTTGACCGGCACATATTATAAAATGACTTATATTTAGAATTGGAGGTAGTACTATATGGTTTATTGGTTACATGACTTCAGATGCAATGTTTCAACCATTAAGAAGAACCTTTTAAGATAAATGGTAATGACGCTTGAGACCTCTTTAGGAGGGTTTAAGGTTGAGCTTACAACGTAAATTTAAACCTTGCCAAACAGTGTGTTCTTGGTGTTGTTTCTTGTTCTTAAGCTCTATATAAATTGAGAAGCAAAAGCTGTCCTCCTCCTGTCTGTGAGCTACTGGGGATGGTGTTGGGACCCAAATATGCAAATCTGGACTCTCTGTGTATAATACACTAGTTCAGGATCAAGCTAGTGCATATAGTGTCAACATAGGTGAATATCATTCCACACAAGACGAATATAAGAATAAACGATTAATTTTATTAATAAATAACGACTGTAACCTATGGTTGAGTTTACACTTATTATGTCACGCATAGCTAACACTAAATAAAGAGACGGCACCGGAACAGGAACAACTCCAGTAGAAATCCATTGCCTTGTTACAGGCAACCAACTGGAATCAAGACCTGGCAATCACCCTTCTCGAAAGCAGGCGAAAACTCTTCCACTTCAGCTGAATGATTGCAGCAAGAATAAGTACTCTGAGTACTTAATAAGCTGTACCACATAATACAATTATAGATGATGGCTTATTCCAAAAAGATGGCTCCTATGTTTATTTTGCAAAAAACAACATTTGTAATTGAATACATATAATAGATTGAAAGTGTAGTTTAAAACGAATAAACAGTAATAATTTAATAATTATTTTCACAAAGAACACGAAGCCTAATCAATTTCTTTCACACAGCCATATGAGTTTAAATCACACTGCTGCCTCTTCCCAGTTGTTTTATGAAAATCTATCCCTTGTGTGAAATCCCCGAGCATGTTCATGACCGCGGACGCGGCTATTCGAATAGATTGATTAACACTCTGCAGACGTTTGTACACTTTACCCATAAGATATAACCAGTGTAGCTAGCATCAATCATAACAAAACTTTTCTGAAACTTCATCTTGACAATTGACCCTCCTGATGTATTTTACTGTCGTACCAACCCTGACGAAGTGCTTTGGTCCAACGCACATCGTTGGACCTGGACACGGCGAACCGCTCATAAGTGTGATCTGACACAGTAGTACACACCTCCACTCTGACACACAGTCTAACCTACATGCTTGAGTAATCAATGCTAAGATTTCGTAGCTTACTAAGTTAGGCATGTCTCATACCAGGCATGTGGTTGTACAGTTTGCGCACAAAGTTAAGTCTTTAATTGACCAAGGCGAGACTGCCCAATTTCTAACCAAATTACCAAGACTCATACTTTCCCAAGCATGAAGTTCTGCCATATCATAATTCTTTCCACTTGCCTTAGTCTAAATCTTTTCTCATCCTGTTGGTTAAGTGCAACACATGCCATCAACGAGTAACAGCACACAGCAAACGGTGTTTACACAAGGTTTCATAATCACTTAGTCAAGTTCAGATTTGCAACTCAAAATGATATCAATAACCTGTTGCATGGTTAAGCAGACTATTCGTGTCTAACCAACCCACGTTGGTGCTATGATAATACCAAGTAATAATTAACCAACCTAAGGTGACAAAAGATCATGGTAATACAATGAGCAAAGTTGTTATAATCAAATAGGTGAATAGCTAATCCCAAAATATTTAAAGAACTAAGTAATTGAAGTAACATGTAATAATTTGAATCAAAGTAGTTTTGAAAAACTAGGTTCAACATGGCCAAAGGTACAACATGCCTTGAAACAAATCTTGTACTGGTCTTGAGCTTGATCTACTCATCCTTCCTCAAAAGCTCCTGAAGTATCAACGTCTACTCGCAAACGAAAGTGAAAAACCAAATAAATACAAAACAGAGCAACAAATAACTCCAAAAATTAAATAAAATCTTAGGAAGGTAGAGCTTGAATTTAGATAAAATTAGAAAGTTGAGTGGGTTCGATCGGAGTTCATATGAGAAAGAACGGGCTCTCGAAAGATTTAAATCTAAGAAAAAGATAGAGAAAACACTATTTCGAATCTTCAGAATTTTCATTCTAAAGGAAATTCTAAAATATTTCATCAGTAAGACGTCAACAATGAATTTCGGAACTAAAAGAAAATCCGAAAATAGGGAATAGAGGTTGACAGGTGGGACCCATGGTCTAGTCTACTGGTCTATGGCTCATGAGTCTATGGAACAGTGAACCTGACATGTGGGGTCCATATGTCAATGGGTGGGTCTACCGTGGACCAAGTCCACGTGGACTGATTCTAGCGCGTTCGCGGGTGTGTGCTGACGCGGCACTAATGTGGCGTATATCGCAGCACGAGGTTGACGTGCGCACGCGATCGACACTGGTCTCCACGCCGCCTGACGGCGACAAGGCTCGAGGTCTGATGGTTGCCAGCGTTCTGGGCTACAGCGGAGCAAGCAGAGGGGCGCAATAGGAAGGTGGTGCGACGGGGAACTCAACGGTGTGCTCACGGACGCGAGGGGATGACTGGGTTGGCCGACGGCGAGGTCGAAGCGGCGGAGGCACATGGTCATCAACGGAAGTGGCATTCCGGTGATGCTCCGGTGACTTCGAGGTGACGACAGTGTAGATGTATCCCGACGGTGGTGATGATGATGAAGCTCAAGGTGTACTGGCGGCGGCAGATGACGGCAACGAATAGTTCTGCAACGACTTTTCTTCTTCGCACGATTCCAGTGGCTAGCCGACGAGCGCGAGGTGGCAGTGCGGCTCGGGGTGCAGAAAACGAGGGCCCTCAGGTCCTTTTAAAGGTGGCGACGAGGTGACCATAAGAAACTCGACAGCGGAGTCGTAACGGACTCGGAGAAGAGAGTCCGAGTCTGGGACAACAAGGACACCTGACAGGTGGGACCCACCCATCAGTGACTGCAGCTTAGGCGCGAGATGTGGTTGTGACGTGTGGCAGCGAAGGTGGGTTGGGCCGGCGGTTGGGCTGGGCTGGGCTGAGGAAGAAATGGGCCCAGGGAAAAGGATTCAGCCCACTTGATTTTCCCGGATTTTAAATATGTTTTCTATTTTAGAAATACCAGAAAATCCAAATGGCAAATTAAAATTAGCAAATGAGCTCGGTAAAATTCCAGAAAAATCTGGAAAATATTTCCAAGCACCTATGTTATCAAGGCGTCGCCTAGGCGTCCTGGTGCTCCAGGGTGGACGCCAGGGGTCATCGCTTAGGTCCTGGCACTCCGGTACCTCCTCCGCGCCTCCTCTGGCCCTCCTCTGACCCTCATATTTGTGCCGAGCAACGACACAACTCTTGCGGGTGATGCAGCCTCGCCGGGAAGTAGGGATCCCGCTGGATTCGCGCCGAGCTGACGACGCCAGAATCAAGTGGATTTGGCCTCGACAGTGATGGAGACGAGCCGGCCGCACCAAAGACGACGCGGAAGAGCTCGTGGACGACGAGATCCGGTGGCCCGAGCGGCGCAGAACACGCTGGACGCAGAGGGGAACACGGATCGGGCGTGGGAGGCAAAACCGGCGGCGGGAGATAGGATCCGGCGGTGGCGCGCGGGATCCGGCGGCGGGGAGTCTCTAGCGGTGCAAAGAAGGCTGGGTAGTGGGAGAAGCAAAGCAGTGCTTCTTCTCTCTGCTCGCGTGCGGGAGAAGCAGAGGCAGAGGCTCGTGCGGGAGCAGGAGCAGGGGAGGTTGGTGCAGGCTAAGCCTTGTGCTCTAGTGCTCTTAATTGCATCCTTAATACTCTTAATTGCCCCTCCTCCGGCCCTTCCTCCGCCCCTCCTATTCATGCAAGTGTCAACTGTCAACTATGAACTATCATATTTTCCTGCCATTGTCTAATCATCGCCTAGGTGCCTAGGCGTCCTGGCGCCTCCGGAACGCCTCATCTCGCCTTGTCGCCGTGACAACATAGCCAAGCACAAAGAACTCAAATAAAATAGTTTTGGAATTAATTGATGTTTAGATTAGTTACATTAAATTGTTTTGATATTTGAAAGTCCCATTTAAGCTTTATTAAATTCAAATAAAATTTGGTGAATTTTTTTAAAGGACTAAACTACTCAAAAGAGTTTTGAAACTCAGAAAATTGGGATGTTACAGACGGACAAGCTCAAGGCCTCCAGCGGTTATATGTTTCTTGGATGGGGATGGATCGTGATCATTTGTTTTTGGATGGAAAAATGCATTGTGTTATGAGATCCAGACTTTCGGTGTTTAGACTTTAGAATGTTGTTCTGTGGATGAAGTGAGGGTATTCATTAGGGCTTTGAATGTTTAACGAATTTTTGGTCGAAATGGCGAGTTTTCATTTGGTATTTGCAGAAATAGTAGTCGCCAAATGATATTTTTTAAAATAGCCCCCTGCCGCATGGTGGCCGTCTTGCAGTAGGGCTGTCCGTCAAATCACATCTTTCTTTACCCGCACGGTGGCCGTCTTGATGAGTTTATTTTTTTATTTTTTAAAAAAGCATGTATAGTGAGTTTTATATATATATATATATATATATATATATATATATATATATATATATATATATATATATAAAAAGCCGTTGTCAAGACAATACCGTATGTAGTACAATCGTAGCATTTTATCATTTAAATATACTTTTTGTATGAATTTTTAAATATAACAAATAAGCTCAAAAATTATGATATTTTTGTAGAGCTTCTGACACAGTGTACTTGCTTGTGTAATTTTTTCCAAGTATACTATTTGTAGGAATTTTTTAATATAGAAAATGAGGTCCAAACATTATGAATTTTTTTAAAGGCTCCTTCACAGTGGACTTGATTGTGTAATCTTTTTCAGAATTTCATATGTTCTAAAAATATCTCAAAAATTAAGGGTTTAGGTCTTGAAAACTAGGGTTTTAGGTTTTGGAAATTAGGGTTTCATAATTTCATGTGACTTGGAATGTGTGAATTTTAGTACCACATAGACCACTCTAGGTAAGAGACACTCATTAAGGGTATAGCCATACTACTACAAAAAGGGTTATATCGACGCTTCATCACGCATTTGCCCCGTAACCGCCAAGATAAATACAATCACGAGATAGTTTTGGTTTAGTGCACGCTCTGTTATCGTCGCGTAAAAACCATTTGTGAAGATGTAATATCACAGATGGTTCATGTTGAAAACCGTCTTTTCACAGACGGTTCTTAACAAGAACCGTCTGTGATATTAATAAATATCACATACGAGTTTTAAATATAACCGTCTGTGATAATTCACAAACGGTTCTTAACAAGAACTTCTGTGATAATTTTGTATCACAGACGGTTTGTGGTTGGAATCGTCTGTGATATTTTAAGCCCTTCGGTTCCCGCGTGATGTGTCTCTTCGTCTCGCGCACTGACGTTACGATGCGTTTCTTTGTCTCGCGCGCCGACGTTACGATTTGTCTTGGTTTGTGATACATTTTAAAAGAACGATTATGTATTTCGCACCCTCCATCAACAACCTGTAGAGTTAAAAAAAACTCGATCACTACGGTATTGAAAACTCATAGACCGTACGTCGCGCACCATGGTGAGCACACAGAGCATAACGGCGAGGACCAAGGTGAGGAGGTCGGCGATCGCTGTCGCTCTTCCACATGATGTCGCCGTCAACATCGTCGGCCTCGTGGCCGTGAGCTCTCCTTAGCCTATGGCTGATCTCTGCAACTTACGAGCCACGTATGTATTATATACCTACAAAATACGTACTGCTGTTTGTTGTGGCAACTAATCCAGGCATGCATATATGTTAGCCTTTTAATTTGACTAGAGAAACATGTCACTAATCTGACTAGCAACAACACTCTTAATTTGGCCTTAATTTTAATTTTCTCTTACGGAGTAATTCTAATGACTTGAATTGTGTACGTATATTGGAGTTGCAAGGCCATGTACAAGGCGTCCAAAGAGCGCGTCGTGGGGAGGCGCGTGGCGCTGGAGCGGGAGGAGGGGATGAAGTGGTTGGACAATGACCGCTACCTCGCAGTTGTCAACCACTTGGCCGGCGCTGGCAACCTGGAGGCCTGCTTCATCATTGGCTTCACGCTCATCTTCGCGCACCAGGACATACACCGCGGCCTCGTGTTCCTCGAACGGGGGGCTATCGTCGGCTACAAGGCCGCGGCCTATGTGCTCGGCCTCCTCCTCTACACGATCGACGAGGTGTGCAATGTTTGGAAGCAATACATCAGTCAGGTTGAGGGCGAGCCGATCGGCGGGTGCAAGACGACCAAGAGGACCAACCGGGAGTGCAAGCGGTGCCGTAGGCTCGCTACGGACGCGGTCCAAGTGGCGATGTGGAAGATGGCTGGGCCATCGAGCCGGGTGTGGGCGCTGTCGAAGGATGGCCACCGGTGCACGTGCACTGGCTGTGGCGTGACGGAAGGGTGGGACGACTACATCATTTTCTGGTACGACGACTATAGGATTAGGCATGAGTACGCCATGTTCTTTGCACAGGTGTTGAACTACTTGTAAAATTAGCGGTTTTTTAGTGATACTCCTGATGCTAGCAGCCGAAAAACAGAATATTTTTTAGATATGGAAGGAACTATCATAGGCGGTTTAGCGAAACAAACCGTCTGTGATATAATCATCGCATACGGTTATTAAAAATAAATGATATAATTATCACAGACGGTTATTAAAAATAATCGTCTGTTATATGTAGTTATCACATACGGTTTGTGGTTGGAACCATTTGTGATATGAACAAAGTCTATTTTGCATACAACTGCAAGAACCAGCTACTTCACAAATATGAAATAAATTACAACAATGATACACACACAATCTTCTCTAGCCACTTGATATGGTCAAAAATGCGCTCCATCTTCAACTCCAGCATGTTTAGTCTCTGTTTCAGCACAACTTTCATTCTATGCTCCAGCTCAGAATCCATCCTTTGTCCTGTATTAATGCGCTCCCTTGCTTTGTCCATAGAGGAGGAGATGAGGTGAGGTGAGACCAGTAGGAGAAAGAGTTGAGCTCAAGTACTAGAAGAAGAAGAAGAGAAAGCTCAGGATTGGCCCTACTTATGCTGGCGTGCGAACATTTTTTGGCTGTAGAACTATCACAGATGGTTTAGTGGAATAAATCGTCTGTGATATGTATCACAGACGGTTATAAACTACAACAGTTTGTGATATATAATTATCATAGACAGTTATTAACAAGAACCGTTTGTGATGTCTATTTATCACAGATGGTTTATAATTGGAACCATCTGTGATGTGTATCACAGACGGTTATTAACAAGAACCGTCTCCGATAAGCGCGGCTGCTTTGAAGAAGACGGCGAGTACGCCTAAGAAAGCAACCACGCACACCATGAAGCATGATATTTTTCGAGGGGTCGTCCACGCAGCATGAGGAGGATGAGACAGCAGCCAGGGCCAACCTCATCGAACCTGACACTCTTCTGGCAACCATGCTTCTTGAACTCACAGGGGCTGGTCATACCGACCAGCCAAAGAATGCTAATGAAGTAAGAGTGTGCTGTTTAATACAATCACGGATGACCAAATTTCTACGAAGTTCAAGAATCATGACTGCCAGGAGAGTGTGTCAGGTTTGATGAAGTAGGCCATGGCTACCATCTCATCACGCATTGATGAAGTAGGCCATGGCTACCATCTCATCACCTCATGCTGCGTGGACGACAACCGAAAAAAAGATCATGCTTCGTGGTTGGCATGATTACTTTCTTAGGCGTACTCGCTGTCTTCTTCGAAGCAGCCACATCAGAGACAAAAGAATACTAACCTTAGATCACCAAGAACAAATAGATCTACAAGCACAATCGAAAATCTACGGTATTTCTTTCACCAAACGCGCCCCAGAGTCAGCCGCCTCCTTCAAAGCAGTCGTATATATATTAGACATTTTTCACTACAGATAGATCTAGATCTGAGGGGACGACAACATATTTAATTGCATATATCATAGACGGTTATTGTTAAGAACTGTCTGTGATATATATTACAGACGGTTTTGAATAAATGCCGTATGTGATAATTCAGAGACCGTCGGTGCGGTCTCCGAAAGTCACAGACGGTTCTTAATAAGAACCGCTTGTGAGGCCTACGATTATCACAGATGGTGGTTATTTAAAATCGTCTGTGATACGTATCACAGATGGTTCTTTTTAAGAACGGTCTGTGATATGCACAACTAAATATCTGGTGGTCCCGACTCCAATCAGATCTGTCTATAGTGAGATCTGTCTCTGATGTGCGGCTGCTTTGAAGGTGGCGGCCGGCATTGGGGCGTTTCGTGAAAGAATTAAATACCGTAGATTTACAAGTGTGCTTGTAGATCTATTTATTCTTGGTGATCTAAGGTTAGTATTTGATTATAATTATATGCATTATAATCTAGCGAGATCAATGATAGCTAGGTTTATCATCCAAGGAGTTTATTGGCAGTTAAGATTTACAATAGAACAATGAGCAGCATGTATATATACATTAACTTGTCTTGTATTGTATAAAATAATATTGTTTTACATCATACTGAGCCTCAGTTCTGACTATGTCAAATGAAGGAGGAAGGGAGGAGGAAAGGAGGAAGAAAGAGAGGTTGGTCAATAGGAAGAGACCTTGCGGGATATTTGGGATCTTTGTGGTGAGCTCCAACGGTAATGATCTATAATCATTTATATTTGCCCTGGGTTAATCGCTATTCAATTTGTAGTATATTTGGTCAATAGGAAGAGTAGTTGCGTGCATTAATCTAATTTGTTATGCGCGTAGCGCAGATGGACCGAAGCTGGATGTACGTTCAGAACCGTGTGAGTGAAGAGTACATTGATGGTGTGTTTACTTTTAAAAGAGCTGCTGAGCAGGATATGTTGAAGAAGGAGATAAAATTTGTGTATTGTGCATGTGTTGATTGCGATAATCTGAAGATGTTTATCAACTCGGTGCAGATCGAAGGGCACTTGATTCGAAGGGGTTTCAAAAAGGAGTATACATATTGGACCAATCTCAGTGAAGAGCAGATTATACTGGAAGGTAATAACATTGTCGAGGGAGACAACGATATGCCGGATGTGGACTGTGCTTTCGATGAGGGTAGGTCGCATGATGACAATCTGGATCAGATGCTACGCAATGCAGAAGGGGACTATAGTGAGAGAGTTTGGTAAATTCGAGGGCTTAATGAAGGACTCGGGGAAACCTTTGTTCCCACGCTGCAAGTTAGAATATACAAGGTTGTCATCCGTTCTTGAACTGCTGAAATTGAAGGCAGGCAATGGTTGGTCCGACAACAGTTTCACAGCGTTACTAGGTCTCCTAGCGGACATCTTTTCAGAGGGAAGCGTATTGCCCAGAACCATCTACCAAGCTAAGAAGATTTTTTATCCATTGGGAATGGAAGTAGAAATAATACATGCATGCCTGAACGATTGTATCCTCTACCGTAAAGAGTATGCAGATATGCATGTATGTCTGGTGTGCAAAGCATCCCGATACAAGCGTAAGAATCACTCCGATGACTGCGAGGGCATCGAGGTGAAGCAAGGACCTCCTACTAAGGTATTGTGGTATCTGCCTATAATTCTCCGTTTGAAGCGTTTATTTGCGAACCGAAAGGAGGCAAAATTGCTGCGTTGGCACTCGGAGGAGCTTAAGAAAGATGGAAAGATAAGACACCCTGCTGATTCTACCTAGTGGAGAAACTTTGATAGGAGTTTCGAAGACTTCGGTGCGGAACCGAGGAATATAAAGTTTGGGTTGAGTACAGATGGAATAAATCTTTTCGGTAACATGAGCAGCTGACATAGCACCTAGCCCATAAATCTATGTATGTACAACCTTCCTCCTTGGCTGTATATGAAGCGGAAGTACATTTTGATATCACTACTTATCTAAGGGCCGAAGCAACCTGGGAACAATATTGATGTGTGCCTAGCACCATTGCTGAAAGGTCTTGTGACACTGTGGAACGAAGGGGTACAGCTATGGGATGCGTACAAACGAGAGAACTTCACTTGACGCGCTATGTTGTTTTGCATCATCAATGATTTTCCTGCCCTTGGTAACCTGTTAGGGTTTAGTACAAAAGGAGCAAAAGCATGTCCGCACAGCTTACATGATACCGAGAGTGTGTAGCTGAACAACTCACATAAAACTGTGTACATGCATCAGAGTAGGTTCCTTCCTAGGTATCACCTATACTGTAAGATGAAGAAACAATCCGACAAAAATAAGGAGGACAGTTCATCTCCAAAGGCTTTTAGAGGGAAAGATGTCTATGATATGGTTAAGGATATCAATGTGGTGCTTGGAAAGGGACGCAAATTGAGGACCCGTCAGAATAACATCTGGTAGAAGCGATCAATTTTTTGAGACTTACCTTATTGGGAGCACTTAGAAGATCGCCACTGCATCGACGTCATGCACGTGGAGAAGAATGTATGTGATAGTTTGATTAGTCTCTTACTGAACATTCGTGACAAAACAAAGGATGGTGTCAACACACGGCGTGACTTGGTTGATATGAACATAAGGGTCGAGTTAGCACCGAAAGATACCGATAAAGGACGAACGTACCTTCCCCCAGCTTGCTACACTCTGTCTAAGGCCGAAAGAAAGGAACTGTGCTAGAGCTTACATAGTGTGAAAGTTCTATCCGGTTTCTCCGCCAGCATGAAAAAACTTGTTTCTATGGAAGATTTGAAATTAATTGGTATGAAGTCTCATGATTGTCGTGTGCTGATGACACAAATGCTTCCTGTTGCAATTAGAAGTATTTTGCCGAACAAGGTCCGAGTGGCAATCATGAGGCTGTGTTATTTTTTTTTAACTCAATTGCTAAGAAGGTCATCGATCCCGAGGGACTAGATGCTCTGCAGGCCGAGGTGGTGACGACTCTATGTCATCTTGAGATGTATTCTCTCCGTCATTTTATGCTATCATGGTCCATCTCATTGTTCACCTTGTGAAAGAGATAAAGATATGCGGCCCTGTGTTTTCAAGTCCTATGTACGGAATCGATCTCGGCCAGAGGGCAACATCATCGAAGGTTATGCCACCAACGAGGTCATTGAGTTCTGCATCGACTACATGGCTCAGGTAGAACCGATAGGTGTGCCTATATTTCGTCATGAGGAGAGGCTGGAGGGTATCGGAACCATCAGAAGGAAAGCAATCACTCCTGATTTCGACGCGTACGCTCAAGCCCATTTTACGGTCTTGCAACACATGACCCAAATGTCCCCGTACATCGACGAGCACAAAGACATGGTACACCAACAGAATCCAGTCCTGTCGGAGGTTTGGATCACAAGAGAGTACAACCGTCGGTTCAACGAATGGTTAAAGGTGTGATTCACTGGGAGGCCGTCGTCAAGTGATGACATGCTGCCATGGTTGGCAAAAGAGCCAAAATTTACAATTGTGACATGGCAAGGATACGACATAAATGAGTACACATTTTATACGATAGCTTAGGATAGGAAGAACACAGTCCAGAACAACGGTGTCTGTATAGATGCATTTCACGAGCAGTTCAATGCCGATAGGTTGAGCTCCTACTATGGGTTCGTACAGGAGATTTGGAAGCTCGACTACGTACTTTTTAAGATCCCCTGTTTTGGTGTCAGTAGGTCAAACTTCCATAGGGTGTGAAGGTTGACAAGTACAACATCACTACTGTGGACCTCAAATGTGTCGGATACAAGGATGAACCATTCGTACTCACTAAGCAAGTTGTTCAAGTTTTTTATGTAAAGGACCCAACAAATAAGAACCACCACGTAGTTCTTCATCGAAAAAAGAAGGATTGTCGAAGTTGAGAATATCGTGGATGAGGAAGACTACAATCAATTTGACGAGTTGACTCCTTTCGGAGACGACATCAGGCTCGAGGAAGAACCCAGTGAGGAAGCTAGCTATATGAGCGTCGATCATCGTGAAGGACTATTTTTTCAAACGAAATAGCCAAGTGGAATGATCCCACACGGTGCACACCTGTTTGGAAAATCGTTCCATTGTAATTAAGAAACTTGGCATGTGATTAAGAAATTATTCCATTGTAATTGACTCACTAATTAAGAAATTATTCCATCTATGATTGTATCTGCTTTCTTGTTTTCAGAGGGTACGCTAGCATTTCCTAAGGCTAGTCGAAGAACATCGGTTTAGTGGAACAAACCGTCTGTGATATATGTAGCACAAACGATTCCTAAAGCGCCAAAACATTTCACCTTCCGCGCATGCGTCCAAAAATTTCGCCCACTTAAGATCGAGCATCACAGATTTGGTTCCATACTAGAATCGCTCAGGATACTTATCACACACGGTTCTTAAATATAATCGTATGTGATATGCTCGCTTATCACAGATGGTCCTGGAATAGAACCGTCTGTGATATGCTCGCTTATCGCAGACGGTCCTGAAATAGAACCGTCTGTGATATGCACTTATCACAGACGGTTCTTTAATATAACTGTCTGTGATATATAATATCATAGACGGTTCTTTACGAGAACCATCTGTGATATGCATTTATAAGTAGGGCCCCGCTAGGGTTTGCGTCCTTACTCCTCATAGCTCACTCTCTGATCCGCCTCCCCGGCGCCCTTACTTCCTGTGTTCCTCCCGAGCCTCCTCTCTCCGCGCCGTCGTCCCCGAGCCTCCTCTCTCCGCACCGCCATCCCCGTGTCGTACTCCTCCCCTACACCGCCGTCATCCCTACGCCTCCTCCTCCCCGCACCGGCGTCCTCCCTCTGTGAACCTCGACCTCGACTCCCTCTTCGTCCACGCTTCCCGTCAAGGTACGAGCTCACCACTTTGGATTGTGCTAATAGAAGTTTCAAATTGTGCTGATTTGATTGACTATAGCACTAGGATATATTGCTTAGTAATGTTGTGGGAGGTATGAGCTCACCGCTTTGGATTGTGCTGGTAGAAGTTTTAAATTGTGCTGATTTGATTGAATCTAGCACTGTGATATATTGCTTAGTAATGTTGTGGGAGGTACGAGCTCACCGCTTTGGATTCTCTAATATTGTGTCATGTTATTCATACTCATCAGATCCCTCTGTTTCATTATGTTGATGTTGTTTGGTCATTTTGCTCCATTCAATTGGTAGCTTCTGTTCACTGTGATTATTGTTCAGTCATTGTTTATATTCTTGTCAATTGAAACATCGTGTAGTTAGTTCAATTGAAATATTGACAGTGAACCCTCAATAGATAATTTATTTTGTTGTGAAGTTCTATCTTTTGAGCATTTTATCCTGATTGATGCAATACTGATTTGTTAATCTTGCGAGATAGCAAGTAAGCGAGATGGCGTCCGCACTGTCTTCGCCGCCGTCATCAACGTCACCGAATGCATCTGGATCTCTGAGGAAAGTGGTACCTAAACGACATGCCAGAGGAATATCAAGAATACCTGTGGGCCGAATGACCATCACGGTTTGTCGCCAAGATCATTGGGTCCCTCTCGCTTCCGTAGCAGCGCGCAAAGATTCCGCATCAATTGTGGTATACGTGGAAGGGAACGAGTCCCTATCACCACACAGAAATGGAAAGATCTGACGGGCGTAGAGAAAGCGCAGTTGTGGATTGAAATTACAATGTCGTTCAAGATCCAAGCAGAAGTCTCCGAACTCATGCGACGGCAGCCGTTCCTCGCGATGGGACACACTTGGAAGACCTTCAAGAGCAAGCTTGTCATGGAGTACGTGAACAAGGATCTTACGCCCTACACGAAGTATCGTTTCGTGTCGTCGGATACATGGGACACTTTTGTGCGGATGAAAACGACAGATGAATTTCAGCAGCAAAATGTGGCGCACAAGGCTATCCAGGCTACACGAAGAACCATTTCCTCCACAAGCCGAGCTACTTCGCCGTGGGCTTCGAAGACTTATTTGATCTATTCAACCTCGACGCTCTCGACGCCTCACTTCTACGATGCTGGACACTGTAAGTGTATACAATCAAGTTCTACATTCACGCAATACCGATAAATGTCATAACTCATTGCTTATGTATAGATACATGATGCAACAATCCCGGTGATCGCGACAACTGGTGGGTTTCCTCGACCCATAGTTATCTCTGAGCAATGCATCACTCAAAACGTATCCTCCGTCGAGAAATACATAACGAGGGGATTACTTACTCACCGCGACAAGGACTACATACTGGTGCCCTACAACCAGGGGTAAGTGGTTTACTACTTGCTATACAAATTTTATTTGTTCTTTATACACAACACGAACTTATGTTTAATGACTATAGCGACATTCATGAGTAGGTTCCACTGAATTCTTTTAGTCATTGTATCAAAGTGGAACAAGGCAATATACCTTGATTCCCTAGTTGACAAAAACTACTACTTCACCATTGTGCAAAAAGTACTCGACAAGTATACTCATTTCTTCCATACATAACTCTATTGTAGTCTTCCTTCGTTTGAAATATTTGAGGATAACTTTTTGGAATCACATAGGTCGTTTAACGCCTATGTTGCTGAGAGAGGGACACACAAGGAACCGAGCGCCACACTGCGACATAAGACGCGATTTCTGGTACCCGCTACAGCACAATAATCCTATATCACACTTTGTAACCTGCCCTCTCGAACTGACTATACCTATATCTTATATCACACTTCTATTTTTGCAGTGCCACTAGCAACTTCTACAAGGCAACGTATGTGCATTCTACGTTTGTCGTCATATGCTGGAAATCATGAGTGCTAAGACGAAAGATCCAGATGTTTGTCAGTCAATCTCTCAATAATTATTTCGTAATTATGAATTTAAATATATACGCTTACTACTTTACTCTTGCTAGCGACAAGGCATAACAATCATAGAAAGTGCCTTCCATCTGGACTTACTCATGGACGTTCGAGGGCTGCTCGTCGCTTTCATCACAGGGGAGATCATTAATAAGAATGGAGAGTTTCACCCCGGCGACACTGATTTATTGTAGTTCACTTTGAGTTGTAATTTAAACCACTTTGTAATTGATATTGAGTTTTTAAATCACTTTGAGTTGTTCTATATAAAATCAATTGTGATATATCTGTTTTCTGCTTGCTTGTTTTCAGAGGGCATGGCTAGCATTACCTGAGGCTAGCCGAAAAACCAAAATATTTAGGTATATAACGAACTATCATAGACGGTTTTGTGGAATAAACCATCCGTGAATGCATACTATCATAGACGACTACAACTAAAAAACCGTATGATATATAGGATATCATAGAGGTTATTGTTATTAACTGCCTGTGATATATGTCCTATCACAGACGGCTACCACCAACAACCGTCTGTGATATGTCGGATATCACAGATGACTATTTTTACTAACCGTCTACACACACACACACAACGGCTACTACTAACAACTATTTGTGATATGTATCCAATCACAGACAGCTACTACTAACACCCGTCTGTAATATGTATCCAATCACAAATAGCTACCACCATCAACTGTCTGTGATATCCAACGGCTACTACTGAAAACCGTCTGTGATATTTATGATATCATATATGGTTATTTTTACTAACCGTCAGATATGTATCTAATCACGCATTTGGTATATATAATCGCTCGTGATAGTTGGTCTTCATGCATCGCTTATAACGTAAAACCGCTCGTGTTGTTTCTTATCACATACAACTCAAGAACCGCTCGTGATAACCGCTATCATATCATAAACACATAAATTCCGCTCGCGATAATCGTCATTATCACAGCATATATAAATTCAGATAGTTAAGAAACCGTCTGCGATGCCTGTTTAGTCCGTGATGCCCCTTTCTGTGGTAGTACCATTGCATGTGAACAAATGCTCCATGACTTTCGTGTCGTTATCAATGACACTAGTTGGAGAGCAACAAGGTCACGAGCCTGGTAATGCAATGTTGGCTACAATGGAGGCAATGTCATTTAAATTGGATATTGCTGGGCCAATAGGTGGTGCATTGGGGTCCTTGCGGAGGCCATAGTCGTGAATTGGTGGTTAGATGTTGGATACGTACGGCAGTGGTGGTTAGATGTTGGCCCCTGGTTTGTTTGCCTAAATCACAAGGAAGTTTAGGTGTCATTGATTTGAAAGTGATGAATTTAGCTTTGTTAGGTAAATAGTTGTGGAGGTTAGAAAATGGTACTGGCCATTGGCAAGATATCATCAGAATGAAATACTTGAGTAAGAAAATCCTGTCATAAGTTACAGCTAAAGCTGGAGATTCTAATTTTTGAAAGGGAGTAATGGAGGTAAAGGATGCCTTCTTTTCTTGTTGTAAAAGGAATTTGGAAGATGGTTCTAGAACTAGGTTTTGGGAAGATTTATGGATGGGTGATGTTTCTTTTGCTGTAAAGTATGCCAGACTTTATAATTTTGAGATCCAGAAACATGTCACAGTGGCAATGGTTTTTACACAAAGGGTGAAGTCTATTAAGTTTAGACGGACCCTTTTGGGGGGTAAAGTTTAATTTTGTGGCAGTAGCTTTCACAAGACTGCAGTAAGGTGAAGTTAGGTAGTGATTGTGACAAGTTAATATGGTTGTTGACATTATCTGGTGTTTTTTTCTTGTGAAGTCCTTTTATAAATCGTTGAGAAATCAGCATTTTGTTTTTCCTTATCGTTTCATTTGGGGTGTGAGACTGCCTTTGAGAGTTAAGATTTTTTTTGTGGTTAGTTCTTAAGGAAAAGATTTTAACTAAAGACAATCTTTTGCATAGAGGTTGGTCAGGGGAAAAAGCTTATGTATTCTGTGGTTTGGATGAGAATATCAATCATCTTTTCTTGGTTTGCCCTTTGTCAAGATTTATTTGGAACATTGTGGATTGTGCTTTTAGTTTGCATGGTCGTCCAGCTGATATCCACCAGTTATTGAATAACTGGACGGGATGTTTCTCTAGGAGGTCAAGAAGGCTGGTCATTGTTGGTGTAGCTACTATTTTCTGGAGTATCTGGAGAGTTCGAAATACGGCTTGTTTTCAGCATAAGTGGTCTCTGGAGCCAGTGTATGTGTTGTTTGATGTTTGTCGGTGGATTGGTCTTTGGACCAAATTGCAAAAGGAGGCAGATCAGGAAGTGCTAGTTAGGGGCGCTAAGATTCTTGAACAAGTGGCGCTGGAGGTTTTTGGAGCAAAAAGAAGATGGACTCCATGGATCAAGAAGCTGAAGACTGGGAGTTGATCATGGTGGTAGTTAGTTGCAATTCCTGCTATCGTTTTAATGTGCTGCTGGTAGCTTCTTTTCTAGTTGTAATCACAGTTTCCGAGCACCTTCTATTTTGCTTTGGACTGTAGCTGCTCCTTGTTTTTTTCGTTTTCAGTTTGTCAGGTGAACTCTTGTATCTTGGGTTTCTGTTAATAGAAACAGGGGTGTCGCCCTTTTATCAAAATTAAAAAAAGTGGTGGTTCCATGTTGGACAGTAGCATGAGCAGACATTTACTCTAGGTTCCAGCAAGGTATCAGTTGGAGAACCACCACCAAGTGGATTACTTGGGATGTTTCGTTAGTCCCTCCTTCCTTAGCTGATGAAGCTCACCTCATGGGCTTTATGTGTTGTAAGGCAAGCTCATGTTTGTGCGCCTGTGAACTAGCAGGAGCATGCTAAATAATTACTAGGTATTGGCTGACGAAGCCTTAATTAGTGCAAGCAAGTTAGAGAGGTAACTCCATGCTTCAATTTTGCTTCAAGGTCTGCCATATTTCTAGCATCAAATGTGGTATCCGTTCTATACCATGTTAGTATGTTACTGCAATTTTGCTTCGCGGCATGTAAGCAGCTGAGATCCGTCATGTGTCCAATTTTTAAACGTTGTGTCACAAACCCAAGCTGGCATAAAGATTTTCAAATTTCTGTTATTTTTGTATTAAGATTCTGCTGGGGCTGGCTGTTTGATGTTAATAAGCAGTAGTGGCTGTGTCCCTGCACATGTACTGCAAATTGCAATTGTGACTCGTACAGCGGAGGACATGTAGTGCAATACTGAGTACTGACCCGTACAGTGGCTAAGAGACATGAGGGCAGCATGTAGGGTCCAGTGTTTTTAAGAAGAAGCTTCCTTTGATAATCGTGCATCTGTGAAGAATTGGGATAGGCTACAGATTTTTGCCAGCATTAATTTGGTTAGGAAGGTCTTGGTTGGTTCAGACAACTTGCTCGACCGTTTCTTATCGCCACTGTACCTTGTGGTCCGATTGATCTCCTGCATCTCTCACGTGCCCTCCATTTCCTTGTTTCTTCCTGAAATTCCTAGTAGGCCTACAAGAGTGCAACTAAGCTGATTATTGTTGCAACCAATTTTATAGAAATCATTGGTGCCATGGCCAAATTTCTTTGGCAATTTCATGATCACATTTTGCGTTTGAACAGGCTTCTCGGAGGTGCCCATCTTACTCCACCACAGGTGCTAGTTGCTCCTTTCCTAAGTAAAATATATTCTGCGTTTATAACAGGTCTGTATTGTGCACTTGCTTTTCTATATCCAACATTTCAGACCCTCACTTGATTGGAATTATATGATCCAGGAATTAGGATGATCAGCAGCTCTAGAGAAACAAGCACACCGGTGGCCATGCTAACTGTTACTCCATTTGGAACTGGATGCTAAGGTAATGCATGATAATTTGCACCTAAACCTTAAACTATATGCGGATGCGATAGATTTGATGTTTTCATATATCTGCAAATTGGTTTATTTATTTGGTATTGCTGCTACATTGCTCCCCCTCTTTTTTTTTGTGAGATTGCATTACGCCAGAAAATGGTGTTTGGTTGGGTTGGTTGCTAGTTTTGCATAGTTTATGGGCCAGCCCATTTATCAACCAATGCCTGCCTATTTTTTTGCATCTCGGCCCAGCCCATCTATAAAGCTTGGCTGCGCTAAACTTGGGCCACCATTTATCAACCAATGCCTGCCTATTTTTTTGCAGCTCGGCCCAGCCCATCTATAAAGCTTGGCTGCGCTAAACTTGGGCCATGGGCCCATGGCCACTACGGTCCAGCCCGTAGGAGGCCCAGCGAGCACAATCTCTCATGGAAGTTGGAATCGTCAAAACGTTGGTGCTTGTTGCTGTTGAGACTCAAGCCTCAGCCGGGCCAGCTGTTTTTGAGCTAACTCATATGTTTGGTGAAAAGATTTTTATAGACTTTAATACTGATAAGATTTTCAAATCTCAGACTATAGTCCACCTAACCCGAGGCCTGAATCTGCCTCTGGTTGCACTTTAACCAGGTCAAGTCAAAGAACAGGTTGCTATGTAGACACTGAGTCAGTGACTTAGAGCGTGTTTGGATGGAGGCCTGAGGAAGACTTACCTGGCCGGAGACCTTCCCTGGTAGCTGCCGAAGCCTTGCTTGGTTTGGAGCTCTGGTGTGCTTGCTCGGCAAAGTAGAAGCCAAGCCAGCGCTGAATTTGGGCACTGCCCGTGCTTGCACAAAAGTTTCAGCTAATTGAGATTAGAAGTGGCTAGTTGAGATTAGAAGTTAGTTAATGAACCGTTTTCATGTTATTTATTTTCAAACCATCTCAAGATGTTATTTTTTAACTTTATATTTTCTCCAGGTTCAGGTTTTCAACCAAACACCACATCTCTAGACTTGCCTGGTCAGGTAAAAATTATCTACTTTCCAGACTACCTCTTGAGACCAATTTTTTTCAGGCATAAAGCCCAGGTCTCAATCCAAACAAGCCCTCAGTGAGCTACTAGATATCTTCTTAATAGTTGTAAGAAGTACAGTTAAGGAAGGAGTAGTACTGAGCTGAGTGGTCACATATATTAGCTCTTGCCAAACTATTACTTTGGCTGGAGCTCTCGTTTCCAAAAGGCTCGGAGTAGCAAAGCAGCTCGATGCAATAGTCTTCAGCTTTTCTTTTGGCATCATCTTGATTCAATTCATCTTCTAGGAGCCTTTTCTTTTTTCTGAAGCAAGAATTACTAGCAAAGCACATAGATGTTTGTTTCAGCCTTTGTCCTTCGAATCGCCCATGGAAAGAAGATAAAGATAAATCGTAGCAGTCACAGATAGTAAAGTGTAGAATTGATGAGTGGGACATAAGGCTAGAATGGATTCGAAGAGTACTTTTCTTCTTCTCTATGAGAGACCAAAGAGTGCTGCTGCTCAAGCAATGTACAAGTGTGAGAGTCAGGTGTGCCGCACCCACAGTTTGCGTTAGTAAATTCGAAGGACACGCATACTGTACTGTACTGTACTGTACTATCCTACCTTCTAGAGAGAGACACATTCGATGCTGCTGAATTGGAAGTAGAAACTCAAGAGTACTACTGCCACCACTACTCTTTTTGCCCTCTTTCTTAGGTCCTGGTTGAAACTTACGAATTCTTCAGAAACTTCAAAGGAGTAGTTCATTTTCAACGTGGAACAAGAAACATTCCAGATGAGAGTTTCTGAAAGAAAATTCTCTAGAGAAGGGTCTCACTGTGAGACTCGCCTTCTGAGCTATTGATTCGGAAAGAGGGGACAATGGATGGAGATGAAGAGGGCCTCTCTAAGATCTTTCCGTAGAATTTTTTTTTCGAATTTCTTGATACAAATGCAGCTGCACAGTGGAGTCATACAGGCATTGCACAGGTGCGCTCCTGTCATGATTAATTCTCCACCACCATGTCTCAACGGATTGGACACCTAAAGGTGCCAACATGTCACCTCCATCGCTCCATCGCTCAATGTCTTCTCATTCATCACAGTCCAAGGCCCCTAGCTTCGGCATGGACAGATCTTCCTTGGGAACCGCGAGTGCATTTTCCAATGCAACAATAAGAATCCACAGCCAAATCGAGTTTTTGCTTATTTTGCCTGTATTCGGAGGGACTAGCGAATCTAGCGCGCAAACCACAAAAATGACACAGCGGTAAGTTATATAAGAGACACGTGTTCCATCCTACACTTTTAGACACTGTAGCTTTCTGCCGCAGACTGGGACATTCCAAGCCATGTACCGCACACCCAAACCGTATCAGCCCGTGTCGCGACAACAATGCGAGTCCACAGCCAAATCTTCCCATATGTACAAGAACTTTTTTTATTAATTAACTTTTTTTAAATTTTATTTTAAAGTTAGCCCTTGGCGAACTTTATTTTCAATTTTGACCCATTTGGTCACGCTACCATTCGTGACGTGACAAAATAACGTTGTCACACTATAGGATAAGTTCGCTAAATAGCACCTTTTGTCACGCCACACTACAACACAAAAAGCATGTAGAGACGCCTATTTAATGGGTTAAAGACGTTTTCAATCATCTCTATAGCATCGTAAAGTCGTTTTTATAAAGCGTCTCTGGAGCGCCTCCCCACGTACCGTGTCAGAGATTGTAGAGACGTATTGTTAAACGCATCTACAATGATATGAGTCATTTAGATTGCGTCTCTACAAACTTAGAGACGCTTTCATATATGTATTTCCATATCGTCTCTACTCTCCCCTAGTGACGCTTTATTGCGTGCCAAGAAACGTAGATACACATTCATAGACATATTTAGATTGAGCTAGAGACGTCCATTTTTTATTTTGTTCTGTAAAAATATTTTATCGCTAGTTAAACTACAATGATTCAGAGGATATAGTATCACATATTTTCATAAGAAGTTTCAGATCTTATGTAAAGCCATTTCAAATATAGAATTACATTGTCGATATATATAAACAAAACCAGAAGAAAAAACATGGACACTCCGTTGCAGAGTGGGTCGAGTTAACAACTGAATATAGCATCTACATACAAAGGTGCAAACACACCGAAAAAAATTCCTACAAATCCTACAACTGAATCAGGCGACAAGTGGCTAGAGGGTAGAGACAGCGGCGGCGTCTTCAGGAACAAACAGCCTAATCCATCTCCAAATAACAGAGCCTGGTACCTGTATAGTGATAAACTTGTTTATTATGTCTATTCATGTCTCAAAAAGAAATCATGCACGTATGACATAAGAAGGGTTGCATTTATCGAAAACAAAGGAAATACACAATACGAAATTGAAAGCCCAGGAACCGCAAGGATACTTCTTTTTTTTGCAACACTACCACCATTTCATAGCTAATCCTATGATGGCCATTGCCACCATGATATATTAACCCACATAAATATTCACAGAGATTGTGAATTAATTGCCACCAGGTTCTATGAACCCACAGAAATATTCACAGAGATTGTGCAATAAAATTATTTCATTTATTTGATGCTGGTATTTCGTTCTTCAGGGGTCTTTCATTGGTGGTGCAGCTCTGGTCCTTCAGGCAAGTCAAAAAATAGAAGAGGATAAGAAAAGACTTATGGAATCAATTAGTTGAATAATGAGTATACATACTGCCATCATTTGCATTGCAACCACCTACTTATAAGTATAATGAGTATACATATCGCCACATGATATGCGTGGATTGTGCATATTTTTAAGCCATCTCTAAACTTATAAGTAAAATGCTGAAAAGTAAACACTAGCACACACTGAGATTGTTGAATGTTAGGTATCATGTACATAAAAGAAGAAGCCTTTTCAAAAAGAAAAAAAAATACAAGAAAAATATGAGTAACTAACATGTTTATATGGAGATAACAGAGAACTTCACATAATAGTAAATCAGAATGGTAATTACTTATATGCACATATGAGCCATCAGAATAATTCCAAAAGACAAATGAACCTATCAGAGTTGTATCAAAAGTAGAGGTGGATCATAGCAGAAGAAACTTAAGAAGTACCTCCATCTCTTTTGTAAAATTAAGATGTCACCTCAGCTTGCCTTAAATCGCTTGCACTTGCTTTGGCCGACCGAAAGGGTTGAGGATATTTCATTCAATTTGTCGGTGTGAGAGTTCAAAACACTCAACCGATCAGGATTGCCTTTTGTGCTACCTTCAAGGAGTGCTTTGAGATCATCTTGTCCCTTAAGCTGTAATAGCATGTTTGAATAAATCAAACTTTGTTGTCTCATGCAAAAAAGAAAAAATGTACGAGAAAGGACCGAACCATCAATTATCCTTACAATTTGTCAAGTGAGTTCTCTAGAGAACAACCTTTTGTCAGATGCTACCAAATGACCATAACAAATACATGCTTTTAGTTATTTGATGCACCAGCTTGTTGAATAAGAACATAATTAGAGTGCAAAAGCTCATGAACAAAATAGAAGCAAAGGTAATCGCTTCTTATGATCGAAAGAACCAATTAGGGGACTTACAATCTAGTGATGCCTCCTTCATGGCTCATTTAATCGCATAACATCACTTTGCATCGAAGTCTAGTACCATCCCCATCTTATGTAATCGAACTTGCCAAATGTCAAATTTGCGCCAACATCCTCGTTAGGAACTTGAACTATTTGAATGCTATCTCATCAGCATGCGCATCAACCAAAATATACCATCACAACGTGATGACTTAAAATGGAGTCTAGAAATAGAACGGCTTCGATGCACTTTCTATTATAAAGCATGCACTACCCGACTTCTGACCTTACATGCAAGTCGAATCGGGTAATTTAGGCACCCTCTTCGATGAGTCATCATGCAAGCTGAATTCTCTCAGTCTCTGGGCTTCCACCTGGGGCAGAGGCGGCGAGGGAGGGGAAGGGCTGCTTATTCTTTAGATCTCCCAATTACAGGGAAAATAGACCAATCAACAAAAGATGAATGCCGTGAAGTTTTTGGTCTCTGGATCAAGCTTGTAGTATGCCTTTTATCATACCAGGATCATATTACTAGAAATGCTATTTACATTTCAAATTGTAAATAATCCTTCCCATTGCATGTTTTTAGGGTCATGATCTTTTGAAGCAGGAGAGCAGCTCTCGATCGAAAGGTTTGTACATTGAATTTGTGCAACCACATTGCTTGTAAAGATTCTATCGCGACATGTTCCTCAATTTCTCGCTGGTCCTCGAGAAGGCAAGAAATCAACACCGCTTGGCCTCTGGCGAAGAAATCACGAGGGCCACGAGATTTGCTTACAGATCTGGTCTAGAACGTCTCCTCATCTCGAATCCGAGAGTTAACATGTAGAGGAGAAGGAAGGAGGGAGAGAGTAGGCGGCTTACTCGTGTTGCGAGGGTGCAGATGGCGCTTGATGTCGCCGGCAGGATCGCCTTGGGCGGTGGCATGGACTCCTCGCCGACCTCCATGTCGACCCAAAGATCTTGACTGCTCCAGAGCCCCTGATCTTGTCCATGCCGCCCTCCTCGGTTGCGACATGCTACAGAGGCGAGGAGGAGGGAGGCGACGCACATGGAGAGAGAGACAGAGGCGGCTCGGCTCTGGCGGTGAGGAGGACTGAGGCGGAGGTGGAGGCCGCAGGGAGGTCATGTAGATGACGATTGAGGAGGACCATGGAGGAGGAGGGAGGAGGCGGGCGGCGGCGAGGAGGAGGAGGCAGGCAAGGGCATGGGCTAGGTTAGGGGATTTGGGAGATGTCGAGGCGGCGAATTTTTCCGCATCAAGCGCTCAGCAATCAAGCGTGAGGCTAATGGAGTAATGGGTGAGTTGAGTGCGGTTAGGGTCTCCTAAATGGTTGGACTCTAAATGTTGGGTTAGACTTTAAATGTTGGGACGTATTTTAGAATGTCTTGAAAAGCGTCTTTACGTGTCTGGTGTAGAGACATAATAAAAAGCGTCTAAATAAAAACGTCTCTAGTAGACTATTTTGTTGTAGTACCACTAGTCGTAGTGTAACCAAATAATATTGTCACGCCACCACCTGTGACGTAACAAGAGCTTGCCTAGATACAGGCTAGAGTGATAGCGTTATTTTGTCACGTTACGGGTGGTGGCGTGACCAAATGGATCAGAATTGGAAATAAAATTTGTGGGAGGTTAACTTTAAAACAAAATTCAAAAAATGATTAATTAATAAAAAAAATTCTCAAAACAAACACTAGGGCCTGTTCGAAACGCTGCGATTCTACGGGAACAGCTCAATTCATGTGAAAATCTGGAAAAAATCTCGTGCTGCACGCAGGTGGCTGTAGTAAAAGTATTAGCTTAATATTTTTATCATTGTTATAAAGACCACCGCTGCAGCATGGTTCATACACTCATCCACCATAAATCACTGTTTCTACCGTGATCCTCTGCTTTCGAGCATACGGTCCGAGAATGGGGGTGATACGGGGCCTTGATGCATTCATACTGCTAGCTAGCACAAGCTACGGACCAGGACAACATGAGCAGTCACCGATCTCCATTGCCCCCTCGCTCTTTCTCTCTCTCTGAGACCTGAGCAATCAATATCAGCTGGGGTAGGAAAAAAATCGGTCCGTACGCAGCCACATACCTGTATGTGATGTCTTGCGAAGAAGAGGACACGCACGTCGAGTCGGAGTCGGCAACTAGCTCGGGCTTGGGACAGAGCTCCGAGTTAATGATTGTACTGAGCACATGCATGGACGCCAGCAATACGTACTGGGCACATGCGTGTGTGCCAGTAATGCGTACTGCCACTCTCCCGCGAGAACGAGAGGGAATCTTTTCAGCTAGCCCCACATACGTACGTACTAGGCCATGATGGCGTCCTGCGGCCGGAGCTCGAGTGATGAAGGAAGAGGCAGGCAGGAGTCACTGGGGATTTGATTTTAGGCCGAATCTTGCAGGAGTCGAGAGGAAGGTGTACTAGCTTCTACAGAATTCATGTGAAGTTCCTACGGAATTTCCACATTTTAGACGGATCCACAGCGCCTCATGGTATTTTTCGTTAGGCTGTTGCGTTACACAAAAGAGGGAAAACGGTTCGTTTAGAAAACGCATCACAATATCAGGTTAAGCCTGGCTAAATTGTTGTACAACTTTGCTAGTCCAGTAGTAGTCTGAAAATCAAAGAAGTTTTAGTCGATTTGCTCATCTTTGGATCGAGCGTGGAGACCCGTGCTCGAGGTCCTCTTCTTCTTCTCTGGCCGCCGTCGCTGCCGGTTCAGGTTCACCGATGCCCTAGGGCTTAGAGGGAGGCTGGGGTAACGGTGGACCGGCGGTGGGCGGCGGTGCGTCGAGGCGGCAGTAGTGCCGTCGGACGCGATCAAGAGAAGGGCGGTGGAGGTTGGCAGGGGTGACGAGACCGAAGTGGTTAAGAGGCGGTGGCGGGTCCGACGGCCTGTCGCCGAAGACGAGGAAGAGGACGGTGGTGAGACATTTCACCGTAGAGGAGTAAGAAGCGACGGTGGGGGCTGGAGAAGCGGCGAGGAGGAGGAGAAGGGCGGCAGGGGAGGTGACGTGGGGTGCGAGTGCAGGAGTAAGAGAGCTGAGGGGTGAGAGACGAGGGTTAAGTTAATTTGCACGAATCTTGGAACGGTTCAGGTCCATTGAAAAGTGGCTGTTTTTTTTTTAAAAAAAAAAATCAACCGACAGCACAGTCGCCCCCGTTGTTTTATGCTTGCTGTTTAATGAACTCTGTTGAGAGTTGATGGTGTTGATAGTTGATACCATGCTAGCTGAAGCTGACCTTATGTGCAGTGGCCAGAGCTCCCAGTGCCCACGTCATGTGCAGAAAGGCCAAAAGGACAGGTAAATGGTCGCTCACTTCTGACCTGGAATTTTGGCATCGAGTGTTTGTTCCCTCTTGAAGTCCGGCCCTACAAGATGCATACGTACAGAGCTACACTGTACACATGCATATCATCGATGCAGCGGGTGAATGTTCACATTGCAAAAGCTCTGAAACGAGATTGATCTAATTAAACTGTTGTACTTACATCTACCGTCAGATCGATCATGCATGAACCATCAAGTATACATGAACTACGCACAGCAGTTTTTCACGGTAACTGTAGGTGAATTCTCCTAGCATGCATTGAAGCAGCTGGAGACTTGAGTTCGTTGCTTAATTGTGTTTCTGTGGTGTCTGAAGGCGTGCGGCATATAGGAAACACCTGAAAATTTCAAAGTATTTCAAATTAGTTTGAAGTCAAGTTTGAATTTTAAATCCAAATTCAAAATTCGGCCAAAATTTGTCAAATCCCAAACCCTAACCCTAATCCTGCCTTCCCGTCCTCCTCTCGCAAGATTCTCTCTTGTCGCGCCTCGGCCCGACCGCCTCCACCTCCTGGCCTAATGCGCTGCCGCCATGGGAGGCGGTCGCCACCGCCTCGCCGCCGCCTGCATTGCCGCAACAAAGGCACCACCCACTCTGCCACCTCTGCGCCCCCTCCACCACCTCACTGCCCACCTCGCAACCTCGCCGGCGATTATGGCGCCATCTCTGGATTGCTCAGTGAGGGCCGCCACCGCGACGCGACCCACGCCTCGCCACCGCTTAACCGCCAAGACCGCCTAACTCCCTCGCCCAACCACCACTCACCTCCTGCAGACGCCCACGCCACACCCATGCCTCTCTCTGTTCCCACTGCCTCATGGGCTATAAAGCCGCCTCGGCCTCAACTCAACTGCACCAACCTCTCTCCCTCCCCACCTTCGTCCCCGACGCCGTGCAGACCTCCCGCCTCGGTTCCTCCCAGAAGACCAAACCCCTTTCAAATCCCTCCCACCCGGCGCCACCCCAACCCACCCGAGCCCTTCCCCTACCCTCTCCGGCCCTAGATCCGCCGGATCTGTGTTGCCACCACACTCAGACTTACCGCCGCCACCCCAAAAACCCTAGAACCAAACTCACGCTAAAATCCCAAGAAACCCTAGGGTTAGAGGACCTACTGGCGAGCCTCCTCATGTTGCTCTCCCGATCCCGCCATTGCCTCCCTCATGCTGCCTCCGTCTCGCCCTTGCTGAGTCAGCAGCATCAATTCACCATGCATGCTAGCCATGAGGGCGCTGGCCTCTGACGGCCCATGAGCCCTAGCGACCTTTGGCCACGCTACAAGACGTGGTTGGGCCCGTAATGCTTTTGGCCGAGCTGGTCATGCAGCCTCATCTTGTGGCTCAAAGATCGTTTAAACTCACTGCTTAGCCCAAGATCGCTTAAATTTTGGCCCAAAGACTGCTCACATCACAAGAATTTTATTATTATTCCAAAAATCCAGAAAATTGCACACTAAACCATAATTCCTGTTCCTAAACCTAAAATAGTGATTAATTATTGTTTGTATCTAATTAATAGGTATGAATAGTAAAAAGGTCACTGTTCTTCAAAAGCTCTAAATTGAGTTAGTATATCCTTTTTGACCGTCTTGAACTCATAAAACCCAATCCTAACTCCGCTCACCATATCCAACTCTGTGCACCTCTTTAAGTTGATTTCTTTTCTCTTTTATATTTTTGTTGTAGTTGGATTCGCTCGGGCTCATTCCTTGTTAAGCCGTGTGTTTTATTGGTTTTTGTGTCTTATGCTAGGTTTCGACGCCGACGAGCCATTTCAGACTTCGCAGACAGACGCAGACGTAGCAGACGACGCTTCGAGGACTTTGAGCAAGGAGGCAAGTTGCATACCTTGAACATATTGAACCTACATTCCATATAATTCATAATATTGTCTTCATTAAAATATTTTAGCCAATTATTTCATCAAAGAAATAATATTTTGGAATGCCATGTTGAATAGATATAAACCACCCATTCTTGTAGGCCATATTCACCTTGACAAACTTGGTCCACATAAAATAATAGCAAATGTCATACAAAACTCTGTTCTAAATACTGTTAAGGAAGGTTGGCTTTAGGCCAATAGGTTTTGGGTGTGAGTTAAGGGTTGAGACCAAAATGTTGGACAACCCAAGATATTTGGTAAAATGAGTCATCATGAGATCTAGAGGCGGGCAACCGCGAAGTTGGGCCATCGCCTCCTTTGGGTGACAAGTAAGGACAAAAACCTTGTGCTAAGTAACAGACACAGTAAACCGCTCAACCACATGCGTGGTCATTACTCCCTAGCTTAGTACACTACTTTTCCAATTGAATATCTGCAATAGCAAAGGTGAGACAGGGGGTGGGCCTTTAAGGACACTCGCTGGTTCTTGCAACGGTATGGGCCCGTCAGCATCGGGGTACAAAGTCCACTATTGGCCGGTGGTCTCCCGAAGGCTGTATGGATTAAGATCTACCGGGTAGAGGCTAAAAAGGATAAGCAGTGAAAATGTTTTGTTATCCTAACTCAGTTGTACGCAAACATGATGCGTGTCAATGTGAGTTTGTGATATCGTGTAGGTAAAGTTGGGCAACTCTGCAGAGTGTAATCAATGTTATTCGAATACACCGTGCTTCCGGTTAATGAAGTTGTGTTCATGGGTGATTCCAATGTGAGACCCCGATTTATTAGGCTCATAATACTTAGTCATCCAATTGACTCTAGTATTATCAACTAAATAAACCGTGCCTCGAGATATATGTACTTCCCAAGAATGCAGTACACACAACTCATTACAAAAGATTGCATCAATTCCATTCAAACACATAGAATGTAACAAACAACAAACCGTGGTTAATATAAATAAAGGATAGTTATTACAAAAGAGAGGCCGACCGCCAAATACAACAAGACTACTAAGATAACAATGAAGCAAAAGTGCCATAGAGATGGCCCAAAACAAGAACCAACCAAAGGTGCCTTCACCCACAAGGCAATCGACCGACCGCCAAGCTAGTCGCTTTCCCAACCATCAAGACAACTCACAAAAGTAAAGCCCTTTGGGCTCTACCACCTCTGCAACAAAGTTATTAAGCAAAGCAATTAGTGCAAAATGTACTGCAAGACCGACGTGTAATATAACAGAACTATAGTTTAACTACATGCAAGCTTTATTTAAGTGGATGAGGCTTTGGACTTATTTTAGCATAAAGCAAGTTTTCATTTGCAATATTTAAATAGATTGAAAGCAATTTGGACAAAGCATTTTTAAATGTTGAAATAGCAACGATACAATAATAATAACAACAGTAAAGACAACCTGGAAGTGACTAACCCAATAGTCACCACAACAATAGTATGAACATCCATTCATACCAACCCATCAAGTTTTAATTAAATGTTGTAGTCTAGTTCTTGCACGACCTTACCAAGCATGTCCATAACCTAGGACAAGGCTATTCGAATAGTTTTAACCTCGCAGGGTGTACCAATGTACCCACACGCCGAGATCGCCTTTTCGCCACATGATTTAGCACACTTCCTTTGGTATGCCAAGACGGCTAAGTCCTCGAGACATTTCCAATGGATGATGCTAATTACGAGCAAGAACCCACGGGATAAAGACACATTAGATGTTCTAACCGGCCTGCTAATGCTCCTCCCAACACCACACACACACATTTTATTTAAAACATACCCACCGACCAAATTTCATAATTAACACCTCCCAAAGTACTTAGTCAAGAGAGATCCCATATCCCCTCGTGTGGTTAGCACGCTAAGAGCGCTTGGCTTAGTGACACAAGTAACTCGGTCCTTGGGGACTTAGGCACCATTCCGATCATACCCAAAATATCACACCAACATCCATTGTGCCCAAGTCAAAAACAGTTTTGTTTTCATTTTGGTTTTATTTGTTTACAAAGTAACAAGCCACAAGAAGGACAAAATGGAATAAAGATTTTAGTGTGATCAAGGTCATCGACATAATGTCGACAACCGCCCATTTCTACCGTTATCTAAGCATTGCTAAGCATTATCAACGTAATCTACTAAGCGATAAGAGTCCATCCAGCGAACTCTAAATCGCAGCAAGATAATCCTAGGCTTAGTAGTAGAGAATGAATATTTACCTACAGAATATGCATCTATAAGATTACTAGCGACATTTTAACACAAAGTAGCATGCATACATATAAGTGAAACAAAGTATTAAGCTTTAAAGTAATGGACAATAAATGGATATAATCAAACTGCTTGCCTTACTATTGCTGGTCAAATTGTTGCTGAGGATCGCTCACGGGATCAACACACTCATCAACACCTAATCGAAAAGACGAAAAGAAACGATAAGAACGACGAAAACGACAAAGACAGCACAGCAACCGAACTCCAAATACTCTGAAATTTCTACAGAAGCAAGAGGATGATTTTTAGGGAATTTAGCAACAAGAACCAATTGATTTGGATTCTTAATGCAAAAGTTATGAGCAAAACAAATCTGCTCAGCCCTAAAATACCAAACTGCCACTATTCCTAATTTAATTATGAGGCAACATTTTCTAAAAGGGTGGTGATACTGAGATTTTTACAGTAAAACCAGCACCTCATGAGATGAATAACACAATTGAGTTCATCTTATTTGGAGCTATTATGCACTTTCTATAATTTTTCAAAAACAAGAACTTGAACAAAATTATAATGCACAAGAATTCTTTTTGACAACAGCAACCTGCTCAAAACTAATTTTCACAGTAAGTTCATCAATAGAGGAACCCAACAAAGTTGGATTCACTCAAAAATAATCTACAGAGCATTAGTTATGTATTTTACAAGTTAAACACTACATTTAAAGTTAGTTTTAAAACCTATTTGCAAAACCCTGTTCTGGAGCTGAACTGGGCTCATAACCATTTTTAGATTGGAGCCCAGGTCAAACCAGAGCTAACACAATTTGAATGATCTCATTTGGATTTAAATTGAATTAGTTATGCAATTTTAAAGTTCATACCTTTTTCAGTTTAAAATTAAGACCTCACGAGGTCCTAAGGACTAGAACGAACTGGGAGGACATGAGCCATAGATTTTGAATCTAACGGCTCAAGACCTCCCAGCGAGCACGCACACACGCTCGCATGAGATCTAGAGGACATGGGCCGTGGATCTTGGATCCCACGGTCCTTGTCCTCCAATGAACGCCAAGACGCTGTCTCATGTGAGATAGAGGTCGTGGCCGCTGATCTTGGATCCAACGGCTATGACTCAAGATCTCGCAAGGCCAAGGCCGGACCTCATCGCGCGCAATCGAGAGGAGGTCGTGGCCGCTGATGGCACATCCAACGGGCCACAACACGGAAAGGAGGTCCTCAACGGCCGCGATCAACACAGGGGAGGACATAAGCGGCTCGGATCAACGCGGGAGGTCATAACGGTAGAGATGACCTCGAGGAGGTTCAAGCGAGATCTTATCGCCACTGCACTTCCGGGAGGTCCGGACGGCCACGATGCGCAAGGGAGATCTTGGACGTGCTAGATTTCTCGAGGAGGTCCGGGCGCCCCAGCCCGGCGCCCTTTTGCTTCGCGCACGCAGCCGGACGGACAGGAGTTAATGCGCGGGACACAAGGAGGTCCGCGACGAGAGGTCTTAAATGCGCGACGGGCGGGATTAAAGGCGCTTAAGACACGCCAATGATTAGCGAGATTTGAGCAATGATTAGCGATTTAACGCGGCGGATCTTTGTCCTAAACACGACAATAAGCGCCGCTGTTTTGTCCGGCAAAGATCCCGAGCTCGAGGACGTGGTCATTGCTGCAATGAGCACTCATGGCGACAACCCAGATATCACCGTGTGCATAGTGTTGCGCACACCATGGGCTCACTCTCGGCGGCGACGGCCTTGAACGCCGGGCGAGCCGAGAGGACAAAGATGACCCGACTACCAAAAGACAAATATGAAAATATAAAGCTCCGCAACTTCATACATGCAGTGCCCAAATCTAGGGACTAACAGGAGGTTACCCGGAGGTCCAGAGGAGCCGAGGAGGTCGAGGAAGGAAGGACCGTGCTGGGAAGAAAGGTGTTCCACTACCAAAGCTCCAACTTCAAGATCCACTTTGGCCACCTCTGAAAAATGCCCAAACAAATTAAGTTAGGGTTAACTTCCAAGAGGTTTTGGGAGCACAAAGTGAGCAAGGGTTGAAAAGGAGCCATCGAACTCTTGTGCCACCGAGAAGCTCCAAGGACTTCAACAATGGCGACAAAAGGGGGGTTAGTGTAGGGCAAGCTCACCAAGCACAGGCAAGGCCAAGCTCAAGGTGTGTAAAAGAAGCCAAGGGCCACAAATGGGAGGTTATATAGCTAGTGCAAAAGAGGTTTTGGACCACGGGTTAAGCTCATGGTGAGCTTAGCCCATGGGAGGTCCACGGGAAGTCCATGGAGTTGACATGATGGAGAGGACAGAGTAGGTTAGGACAGGGCCTGCCTAGGGGCGAAAGAGTCGACACGCATTTAATGCTTATGCTCAGAGCAAGAGGACAAGACCTTGCTCGACTTTGCCTCTTCGCCATGGCACTTCGCCACGCCCCAACTAGGAGAAGAACAGTATGAATTTCTCCACCGTTGGATGAAAAGGATGGGGAGGTCCTAGCCCTCGGATGTTATTTTTGAACTGTTATGTTTTAAGTGATCGAGAGGAGGTCCCACCACACGATCTTGACGGGAGGTCGTGGCCTCCGATTTCCATAACGCAGATGCGAAAGGAAAAGGGATTAGGAGGTTCAAGGCGTTGATCTAAATCAACCGCCTTGAGACCTCCCGAGGACTTAACGCTGGGCACGCCATCTGACCCAAAATGTGGAGGTCATAGCCTTTGGATTTAAATCCAAGGGCGATAATGAATAGGAGGTCCTAGACGTCACAAGAACGCACAAGAGAGGTCATGGCTGTGAGATTTACATCTAACGACTACGACCTCATGTGCGCTGAGAGATCTGATGCGCACAAAGCGAGGAGGAGGTCGTGACCGTGGATCTTAATCCAACGGTGCACAACAATTGAAGCGGGGAGGTTCTGGGCTGCGATGATTTGCGGCGAGGTCGTGGCCTTTGGATTTAAATTCAACGGCTACGACCTCAACAAGGTGGAGAGGTCTTGAAGGTTTTGACAGTGAGGGAGGTCATGGCCATGGATCTTTGATCCAAGGGTCGTGACCTCATGTAGGTGGGAGGACCTCACCGTGAATGTTTGAGGAGGAGGTCGGGGTCATTGGATTTGATCGAATCGGCCACGACCTCAACAAGGCGGGAAGTCCTCGCAGCAGGTGGTTTGCAGAGGAGGTCGTGGCCTTTGTATTAAATCCAACTGCCACGACCTCAAGTGAGTGCAAAGGAGGTCTGGGTGGTTTATGCTGCGAGAGAGGTCATGGCCATGGATCGTTGATCCAAGGGCAATGACTAGACGAGGCGGGAGAGGACCTTGCGGTGTTGACCATGAGGAGATCGTGGCGGTTGGATGTAAATCCAACGGCCGCGACCTCATCAAGGCGGAAGGAGGTCGATGGGTTGCGAACGAGGTTGGGTTGGACCACTTTTCAAAGCAAATGCTAGCCCAAGGAACAAGGCACCATTTGGAATTTAGTTTTTAATAATGAGACTTTGCAGAATTGTTTGGGATAGCCAAACAACTCCAAAATTTATGAAATTTTAACTGGAACTTGCTGATGGTAAGATTAACCTCACATAAATTTTTTAGAGGTTTTTATGCAATGCATTTTTCTCAGAAAATTCATGAAGGCTGTTCAAGACATTGTTTTACCTCCAAAAATTATCAAACAAGTTTTATAACTCATGATATTTTTCAGAGGGGTCCCACATCAACTTTAGGACCAAGGAAAATTATTTTCCAAATGTTTGGCACAAGAGTGGTGACAAATGGAAAAAGGACTTGACTTTTGGTCAACAAGGACTTTGTGTTTTTGGATTACACAACTCTTGGACAATAATTACATGTGAGAAAAAGTTTTAATTTCTACACATTTAATTACATTTGAAACAAACCCTAATTATACATTTGGGATGTTACATCCAACATACAAGGCATAAGTAGATTTTACAGATGTTAATTGGGATAATTTTAGTTGTTGTAACCCCTGTGGCTATATTTATTACTGTTTTATTGTCTTTATTTACTGTAAAGCTTTTAAACTCAACTATTGCATTCCACATATACCTGTATTGGTAAAACCGTACTATTCCTTTGATATTCTCAGCATATAATTAAATAGCATTTCCTATGCAATTTGTTGAGTACGGTAGTAATACTCATTCTTGCTTAAACATCAACAGAAGAATTTTGGGAAGATCCAGGTGTTCTTTACGAACAAGAAGATTCAGTAGACTACGACGACTACCGGTACTAGGGTCTCTTTTACGCCCAAGCTGTATGTGGTTCTGGCTTTCTTTTGAAATGTATTATATTACTTTCGGGCTTGAATGCCTGCTTTCGCTTTCAAACTGGCTGTTAAGCCCTATTTGTTGTAATAAAAATCTGTCTTTTGTTGTAAACGTTTGCTTACTTGTGAAACCACGACTTTACAACTGTGCATCCTGGACAGTTGTAAGGATTCTAGCGGTCCCAGTTTTGGGGCTGTTACAATATACGCGCACGTTCTGAGCTTCGGCCTCTCCACCCATCGGCACGACGCAAACTCCATTTTTTTTAAAAAAATTTTGCAGCTAGCATATGCTCATGAGCAACAGGGAACGGCGCATGTATGGCTGGGGCAAGCAGCTAGCAGTGACATGCTGATCTGACAGGGGTGGACTCAAGGGGGTGCAGTCGGGGCTGGCGTTCTTCTACCGACGACTGGCATATGGTGTACACTTAGCATCCCTGATCTAGCTGTGCTTAAATAAACTACTGTTAATCGGTAACTCGATATTCAGCGAACCACAAACAAATTACGTTGGTACTCATTAAATTTTGGTCCTTGTTCCGCCGCTAGATCTGACCCAAACCTCGGAGAGCTACCGGCCGGCAGTTGCCTATGCAGTTCTGCCTATCCTTATATATCGATCTCACCGGTCGCCGTCGTGAGCGGTGTCCACATGCACCTCGCCCGCCCGACACGAACATGCATGGTGACTAGACGCCTTGATCGCGCGTGCAAGCATGTGATGTCGTGCGCTCCACCACCACGTGCCATGCTGAACTGTACACGTGCGGGTACACTGCCGCCGCCCGCACGCAGATCGAGTTTGCAGCATTCGCAAAGCTGCCGGCCGGCCGGGACGATCGGCGAGGCCGGGGAGGGCAAAGCTAGCTGGAACGACACGCAACACGTGGAACGATCCAACGTGATGCGCTCTGAATTTTTGATGAAAAATCGGTCGTCTTGGCAGTTTTTTGAACTGTATTAACACATATGGCAGAGTTTTTTTTTTGGCAAATTTAACACCTTTCCGTATGACCGTTGTACGGTAGCCGTGGCCGCCACGTTGCCGCTACCGCACGGCCGTCGTGCGGTCACGCTCATGGCATATCACGTGTCCCTTAGGGTTAGGGTTCAGAGCGGGTTTCCACGATTTTCGTTTGAATTTTAAAATATAGCAAACGACTTAAAAAAAGTATGAAATTTTACGCCGAGTCCCCTAACACTGTGTACTTGCTTGTGTAAATTTATTATAATTCTATTCGTTCTAGATTTTTGTCGCATTTTCATAAACATGTACTGTGTTGTGTAGACAATCATCTCTCCTCCATGTGCTTTTCTTTTCCACCGAAAGCAAAATTCTTTATCACCGGTCTTGTCATCCCGTCTCATCAATCTATTTAATGTAATCTTGTATGCCGCATGCAAATTAAAACCTCCTTCCCTCTCGGCTATAAATTAGCGAGCCATGAGCGCGATTTTATTTCGCAGTCACTCGCTCTTTCGCTCGCTCTCTTTTTTGGTTGCTCTCTGTGTTGATTATATTCCCAGGGATATTTTAGCTTTATTAACCGCCGTCATTATAAGCCAATTTAGCAGGTAATTTTTATCTCCATCGATTTTATGTTCTTCGTAAATTATTTATTAACTGCGTACTTAAGTAGTTAGATACTAGGTTTGCTAGGATTATGTGAGGACATCTTCTCAGGATATGCAAGGGAGTCCGGGAGGACCATTTTTTGACAAATGCAGACTATCAAGAAGAGGAGTCAGGTAGTACTGCAATGCATTATCAAGAAGAGGAGCAATGAGTACCGCACTAAGAACAAACCCGAGGGAGGTCTGACAGGGACTCCCAGGAAAGTCCCGTAGGACCACCTGGAGCGCTTGCCTCTGTGCACCGAGCTAGTCCCAGGACACCAGATGCTAGCTTGCATAGAATCACTTCGGTTCGATCACAACCACAAAGTCAAGACAAGAGATGAAGCAGACAAATTAAACTTAGTATTAAACAGGACCTTATGGTCCAAGCTTGTTTACAGAAGGTTTGCCACTTGGGCTTACAAACCGACAACAAAAGAACCTTGGCAGCCGAAACACCAAAACGCATAGATGCCAACCGGCAAGCCCACAGGCTGTCGAGTAGAAGACGTCCTAGGCAGCGGGATCATCAAAGAAATCCTCTTCAAAGAGGTCTGAGCTTCCTTGCACTTGGTCAACTTCATACACTGCTTTGACACAGGGCTTAGAGCCATGAGTACTTTGAATGTACTCAGCAAATCATAGGGAAACATTTATGTAGTAATAATCATGCAAAGGCTTACCAGAGGAGAGCTGTATGGTTAGTTGCGCAAAGCAATATTTGACAGTAAATAACATAATAGATTGTAAGGCAACAAGTTAAAACAATATTACATAAATACTTTTGTTTGAAAAGAAGGGAGTGAGCACCAACTCACATCCAAACCACTTGGGAGAAGTCTGGTTGCACCCATAGCCAGGACCTCTCCCAAGGCCTCTCTAGAGCACCAACTCTAGAGCTCAAACCCAGCACCTGGACCACATCTCGAGCCAGCCATGACCCCTCTAAAGCTGGCCAAGGTCTCTTCGAGGCAAAGCCACGGCCTCTCACAGAAATGTCCAGGCAACACAGATTTCACAAAAGCTACCCCTTGCACCATTTTCACTGGGCATTGTCCATGACCAAGGACTTGGCTATTCGTTTACACTCTGCAGAGGTGTACAACTTTACCCACAATCCACGATCTCTTTAGCGGGACGGGTTCCGGAAAGACCCTTGCTCACTTCCGAAGGTGAACAGTCTAGAGAGCGTGACAAGGCCTTTACAAAGCTTTGATTTGGCTCGGAGCTGCCCGCTAAGGTTTCGCTTCCGGTTGGGTTGCAAATGCCACCGAATTCGTGCCCCCTCTTGCGCCGTTGCGATAAAGCTCGCTCAACCACAACAGCACCAAGCTATCTCATTGCTAATTATTCGGCCCAGACCACCCCCATAAAGTGTGATCTTGTGGTTGCACTGATTGGCCCAGATCAACAGATCACAAAGTTAAGTCCTTAGTTGTGCTCAGGCAAGACTTCCACAATCCCATATGCAAAGAACCCACTTCTCACTCCCTGCCTTCTTGCCCAAGCAAAATTATTGACCAAACATACTTAATTAACCGCAAGTACAAACTCTTCTTAATTATTGACCAAACATAATTAATTAAATTGCTTAGCGATATAACCTAGAGCAAATATAAAGGGTTAAAGATTGTTACCCTTAGAGCTCACGACGAAAATACTAAATATCTCGCGAGATTCCTCTCCTTCTCCTTCTCCTCCTCCTCTGATCCCATCCTCCTCCCCTTCTCCTCCTCTCTTTAGCTTCCTCCTTTCCTTCTCCTCTCTCAGGTGGCGCAATGCAGGAGGAGGCAGCGGGGTGGAGGAGGCGCTAGGGGCAGGGGTCCCGACCTTCTCCTCTCTAAGCTGGCACAATGGGGGAGGAGCAGCAGGGTGGAGGAGCTAGGGCAGGGAGGTAGCGCATGGGGGAGGAGCAGCAGATCTGTGGAGCCAGCGGTAGGGATTGTGTCGGCAGAGGTTGTGTCGGGTGTTTATAATGCCAGAATTATCACAGACGGTTTTTAATAAGAACCGTCTCTGATAGTCTAGCTAATCAAAGACGGTTCGTAATAAGAACTGTCTGTGATAATTCACAGACGGTTCCTATTATAGAACCGTCTGTGATTAGCTAGACTATCACATAGAACCGTCTATGATTAGGTAGACTATCACAGCCGGTTCGTAATAGGAACTGTCTGTGAATTATCACAGACGGTTCTAGTTATAAACCGTCTGTGATAGATACGTATCACAAATGGTTTCTGTGGAATCGTCTGTGATAAGAATAACACAGACGGTTCCAAATGAACCGTTTGTGATGAGGCGTCTTCTATAGCCTGTTTTGTAGTAGTGAAACCTGCTAGCCTCTGATGTTCTGCTTTTACTTTCTGACATACATCACACAAGGCAACGAACTCTACGACTTCTCACTTCAGATTTGGCCACCAAAATTTATTCTTAACATCCTGATACATCTTACTACTTCCAAGGTGAATCAAATACTTTGAGTCATAAGCCTCCTTTAAGATTAGCTGTCTCAAACCATCGATGTCTGACATACAAATACGTCCATTGATCCAAAGTATATCTTGATCATCCATGGTGAAGTCCTTGAATTTTCCTTCTACCATCTTGAGCTTAATGTCTGCAATCACGGGATCCTTTGGTTGGGCAGCTCAGATCTGTTTTTTCCAAGGTAGACTATACCTCTAGGATGGCCACAAATCCTTCAGCTACCACCTCTAGCTTTAGCTTCTGAAACTCCTTATGAAGTTCTAGGCAATTCTCTTTTACTTCCAAAGCGTTGCAGTAGCTCTTACGACTTAATGCATCTGCAACGACATTGGTCTTACCGGGATGGTAGTGGATTCCAAGATTATAATATTTTTTTAATTCCAACCATCTTCTCTGTCTCATGTTCAGATCAGACTGAGTGAAAATGTACTTCAAACTTTTATGATCTGTATATACCTCAGCGGACGCCAAATCTTTAGAGCATGCACTATGACAGCTAGTTCCAGATCATGGGTAGGATAATTTTCCTTATGAGGTCTCAATTGCCATGACGTATAAGTGACAACACTTCCTTCTTGCATCAGGATGCATCCTAATCCTTGACGTGAAGCATCACAGTAGATATCGAAATCTTTCTGAATATCTGGAAGAGTTAACATTGTGGCTGATGTCAAACGCTTCTTCAATTCTTGAAAACTTTCTTCATAAGCTGGGATCCAAGTGAATTATTTCTCCTTCTTCAACAACTACGTAAGGGGCTTAGTAATCATTGAGAATCATTCGATGAAGCAGCGATAATATCCCGCCATTTCCAAGAAACTGCGAATTTGAGTTACTGTCTTGGGTTGCTCCCAATGCAGTACTGCTTTAATTTTGCCTGGGTTAACTGCTACTCCTTCGACTATCATCACATGACCTAGAAAATTGCTTCCTTTTTCCAGAAATTACACTTGCTGAACTTAGCATACAATTGATGCTCTCTAAGTTTCTCTAGGATTAACATCAGGTGTTCAACATGTTCTTCTTCTGTCTTAGAGTAAACCAAAATATCATCAATGAACACAACTACAAACTTATCCAAACATTCCATGAATATTTTATTCATCATGTTCATGAAATATGCAGGGGCGTTAGTCAGACCAAAGGACATGACTAAGAACTCGGAATGTCCATTCCGCGTAGAGAAAGTGGTCTTCGGTATATCCTTCAGACAAATCTTCAATTGATGATATCCTGATCGCAGATCGATCTTTGAGAACACTCCGGCTCCTTTCATTTGATCAAACAAATCATTGATTCAGGGCAGCGGATACTTGTTCTTGATGGTAACCTCATTAAGAGCATGATAATCGATGCACATTCTCATGCTTCTATCCTTCTTTTTGACAAACAAAACTAGCGCTCCCCATGACGATGAACTGGGTCTCACGAAACCCTTCTCAAGAAGTTCTTCAATCTGTTTCTTCATTTCCACTAATTCATTGGCTGGAATCCGATATGGTTTCTTAGAGATCGGGACTGTTCCCAGCACTAGATCAATGACAAACTCATTGTCATGATCCGATGACATTCCTGGTAAATCTTCTGGAAACACATCTGGGTATTCTCTAAAAATAGGTACATCTTCCAAAGCAACGGTCTTCAGGCTATTGATTAACAAATGTCCATCACGCTCTGAGGTGACTAGAAATTCCACTTTCTTTCCATTGGTTCGTTCGACTGTTACGGCTCTTCGGCCACAATCTAGCCTGGCCTTGTGCTTTCATTACCAATCCATACCAAGTATGACATCTAAGGTTTGGGTATCTAAGACAATGAGGTTGGCTAGAAACTTAACTCCAGCTATGAGTAACTTAGCTCCTAGACATCCCGCCCTAGAGTTTAACTCAGCTCCAGGTGATTGGACTAACAGAGTATGCGTAAGACGCGTTACTTCTAAATTATTCTTGGTTGCAAAAACTCGAGGGACAAACAAATGTGAAGCTCCAGAATAAAAAAAAACTGATGCATGTACTGAGCTAACTAGAAACTTACCCAGTACGATGTCAGGTGCTTACTGGGCTCCTTGCAACGTGACGTGGTTGACACGGCTTCTGACCACAGACTGCGGCGCTCCTCTAGATTGATCGGCAACTTGAGAGGCTCCTTGGTTGATGCTTGGTGTTGGCGTCTTGACTGGTGTAGCTCCAAGGTTGAAGCGTACTGGAGTCACTGTTCCCTTCTGAGGACAATGGTTGGCGAAGTGTCCTAACTAACGACAGGTATAGCAAACTCTAGCTCCATTCTGTTGATTTCCTACAGGATTGGGGTTGACTGTCGTAGGGTTGCGGAAGTTTTGAGAAGTTGGATGAGGTGCTGAGGCAGGTGCAGATGTCCTGAAAGAGTTCTGCGGCAGAAAATAAGCGAACTGTTAGGGAACTGTTCTCGCTTTCTACTGAGCTTAATGACTCCCTTACTGAACCATTCTGCGCATGCGGTTGTCCTCCAACTCTTTGCGCTTATCTTCAAGGATCAAGGCTTTGTTGACTAGCTCTTGGAAATCTGGAAACATATGGACGATCAAATTGACTTGTAATCTAGTATTTAATCCCTTCAAAAAACAACTCTAACGAGCCTTATTAGTGGTGACATCTTGCGCGGCATAGCAAGCAAGCTGAGAGAATTTATTGAGATAGTCAGTCACTGACATGCCTCCTTACTTGAGGGCATGAAATTCATCCTTCTTTAGATCAATAATTCCTTCTGGCACATGATACTAGTGAAAAGTTGTTGAAAACTCTTCCCAGTTAATGTTGTGTTGTGTCTCATGCGTGGCACAGAAGTTTTCCCACCATTCGGCGGCAATCCCCTCTATTTGGTGAGTGGCATAGAGAACTTTCTCATAATTGTTGCATTGGGTGATCATCAGCTTCCTTTCTTATTATTGTTCATATTTTGCATCTAGTTCATCATCGTGTACATCATTGCGTATGATCTGCCATAAACGCCCCAAAATTATGTAAATCAATTGGAGGTGCTTGCGGCGGAACTGCTCCTACTGGTGTCTGCTCATTCTCTTCTGACCCAGGGGTTCTTGAATCACTAGCAGCAGCATGACAAGTCTGAACCATCTGACGAAAGCTCCACGGGTTAGATAAGGTAGTAAGCACAAGATAAGTTAAGAACTAATCGAGGGGTAGATTAAACCCAACAACACAGCTTCAAGTAATCAACTAAAATACTTATATTAATAGGGGCCTTAGCATGGCTGCAACAAATGTCTAAGGGCCTTTGCAGCTCATTCTTGTACACAAGAAAACAAATGAACCTAACACACAAACTATTGCCTAAAGGGCGACACTCCTAATCTTAAACTGATGTGGCTCAAACACACTGAGCCTCGACTGACTTAACCTAAACCTTGGCAAACTTAGTCACTAAGGTAACCTCCACAGCCATGACGGCGCTCCCGCTTTGTTGAGACTCGACCAAGACTGCATCCTTGCAAACCGTCCTGTTGTTTCGGATCGTGCAAGAGAACAAGCGTCCCTAGTGCAAGCACAACTGGCTCCTCTGGTGCTTCGGACTCTGCTGGCTCCTTGGCCTCTTCTTGGTATTCCTCTAAATCTTCTTCTTCATTGTCTTCCTTGTGCTCATGCTGGCCGTAGAGATCTTTCTCTAATGTGGCAATCCTTTCTTCTGCCATCTGCAGAGTCTCATAGACGCACTCCAACTTTGTGGCGGCCAACTCCAGGGATTCTTCCTGAGCGGTTGCAAACTGGGCAAGATGCACCACGGTAGTGTTACACTCTCCATCTGTAGATGGGTATCGTGTAGGAAGGTCCACTGTGGAGGCACAGGGATGATAGCGGAAGACTGTATCTTGAAGCTCGTGTGTGTGGATGTTGCAGATCCTCAAGATAGCAAGACGCGAGGACTCCTGGATTCCTTCTAAAAAGATCGTCCTCCAAATAGAGATATTCAGAGGACGGTTGGCTTTAGTGTCCCTCCAAGCATAGATGGTTAAACGACAAAGCACTCCACGGCTTCGGCTGTTCACCACCCAGTCGGTGCCCTTGTACATCGGTCGGTCGAATCCTCCGAGCACTTGCAAAAGCTTCCATAGTTTTGTAGCAAGTCCTCCCTTGCGCTCACCATAGTTCTGGAAACGAGGCATCTGCTAAGACATACAAGAGGATAAGAGCCAATTTAAAACAACGAGGAGAAGAAAATTTTCAGTAATAGTTGAGTCAAGAGAGACATAAGAGAAGTTAAGCAGTTCAATTAATCTTGCAAGTTAATTTTACTTTAGAAAATAGTTTGGACACTCTAAAGACGGCCGATCTAACTAAGGTCAAGACCTACAGTCAGTATGGTTCTGATACCACCTCTGTTGGGACCCAAAAATGCAATTCTAGACCCTCTGTGTATAATGCACTAGTCCAGGATCACGCTAGTGCACACAGTGTCAACACAGGTGAATATTGATCCACACAAGATGAATAATATAATAAACGAGTAATTTGAATAACAAATAACCATTTTGACCTTATGGTCGAGTTTACATTTATTTAGCCTCACAGGGTTGACAATAAGGAAATAAGCAGCGGAACAAATAAACTTCAGCGGAAACCCATCGATTCACCAAAGACAACCGACTGGGATCAAGACCTAGCGATCAGCACCTTCGTAGAACTCCTCCTCAAAAGCGGGTGAAGACTCCTCCATTTTTGTTGATTGATTATAGCAAGCATGAGTACACAACCGTACTCGCAAGTCATACAATAGAATGAAATGTATACATGATGGCTTATTCCAAAGGAATGACTTATGTGGTTCTTTTGTAGAAATGCAACATTTGCATTTGAATATGAACAATAGATTAAACCATGATTCAAACAAAATAAACAATGTTAATTTATCAATTGTTTTCACAAAGAACACAAAGTCTAATCAAATTATTCACACAGTCGTATGACTTAGATCACACAGCTCCCTTCCCAAATATTTTATGAAAATCTAACCCTCGTGTGAAATCCCCGAGCATGTTCATGACCGCGGACGTAGCTATTCGAATAGGTTTGTTTAACACTCTGCAGAGGCTGTATACTTTACCCACACGATATAATCAGTGTAGCTAGCACTAATCATAACAAAACCTTTTGAAAACTTCATCTCAAACATTGACACTCCTGATGTGTTTTACTACCGGTACCAATGCCCACGGAGGAAATTAGTCTGACGCACATCGTTGGACCTAGAAACGACGAACCGACCATTGATGTGAGTCGCCACGGAGACATAAACACACCTCCACCCTGGCACAGAGGTTAAGTTACTACCTGAGTAGTCAATGTTGAGACTCCATAACTTACTAAGTTAGGCCCGTCCCATCAGGCATGTGGTTGTACGAAAGGCGCAGTTCAATGGCGCACAAAGTAAAATCCTTAATTAACCAAGGCGAGATTGCCAATTTTTTAACTAAGTAACCACAATTCATATATCCCAAGCACGGAGCTCCACCATATCACAGAGTTTCCACCACTCGCCTCAATCTAAATCCTTTCTCACCCTGTTGGTTAAGTGCAACACATACCATCAATGAGTAATAGCACACAGCGCACATAGTTTTACACAAAGTTCCATATTCACTTAGTCAAGTTTATATTTGCAACTCAGATGACAATGATTGACTCGTTGCATGGCTAAGAAATCTACTCGTATCTAACCAACCCACGTTGGTGCTATGATAATATCAACTAAATAATGAACCAATCTAGGGTAACAAAAGATCATGACATAACAACACACAAGGTGGATATAAACAAATTGGATTAATAACTAAACCCAAAAGCATTTAAATAAATACTTAAAGTAAATGTATTAATTTGAATCAAAGTAATTTTAGAAAACTGGGTTCAATATGATCAAAGGTACAACTTGCCTTGGAATAGAACTTGGTACCAGTCTTGGTCTTGGTGAACTCCTTCTTCTTCAAAATTCCCCGAAGTATCAACGTCTACTCGCAAACGAAGTAAATAAACAAAATAAATAAATAACACACAGAAGACACACTTAAAAAATTCAATAAAAATCTCACTAAAATAGAGCTCGAATTTAGATGAATTTAGAAATTTGAATGAGATCAATCAGAGTTTAGAGTTCGAATGAAGAATATATGACTTTTGGAAGATCTAATCTAAAGAAAAGGCAAAATTAGAATTTCTGGAATTTCCAAATTATTTTTCTATTGAAAAATTGGAATATGACATCAGCATGACGTCATCACTGATTTTCGGAATGAAAACAAATCCCGAAAACTAATTTGACAAGTGGACCCTACGTGCCATAGACATGGTCCATGGTGAACTGGGTTTATGAAATTTTGGCTCTAGGGTTGGGTTTGGCTTGCCACGCACGTGCTCACGTGGCACTGACGCAGCACCACGCAGGATGACATGTAGGCACAGATGTTGATGTGGCTGACGACGTGGATGACCACGCCAGCTTGACGGCGCCACAGCTCTGGACCCGATGGCTCCGGTGAACGGCAGCTATTCACCGACGGCATGTGGTACTGATGGGTAGAGGAGGTAATTGCGAGCATGTTGATGTGCTCACTAGTGGTTGAAGATGATGGTGATGGCCGACAGCGAGGTTCAAGCGGAGAGGAAGCTTCGGTTTTGTCGGAAAGTCCCTCCAGCGGTGCTCCGGTGGCGTGGAGGGGTGCTGGAGGTAACTCCGGTGACAAGGACCAATGATGCGATGACGCGATTTAGGCGACCACTAAAGAAGAAGGTAATTTGAAATTGAAGCACTCTGGTGACCAAACCCTAAAATCTAAATCGCGGCAGCACTAGGGTTTCCGGGATGAGATGGTTGGGGGTTTTGAGGTGCGGAGAACAGGGCGAACCTTGGGGTCCCTTTTATAGGGCCCGAGTGGGGCTAGGATAGCTTAAATGCGGCGGAGTCCTTTTCGGAAACCCGACGAGATAAGGAAATTGAACAGGGTTTGGAAAGAGATAAGGAGCAGAATCGGTTGCGAAGATAACAACAGATTCACAAATTGTATCGCCGAAGGATTTTTCGGTTGGATACGTCGTTGTCGGACGGAGCTTCTAGAAGCATCAATGGCGGACGCGAGTGGGCTCACGCGAGGATGAAGAGGCGAGGAAGGAGATGATGCAGTGGGGCCCACCAACAATGAAAGCACGGCTGAAATGCGAAGCGAGTTGGGCGCGAGAGCGATTAAGCCGCCACGCAGCCACGTCAGAAAAAGGAGAATCAAGGAGAGATTCAATTTGAGAGTTTTTCTGATATTTTAAATACATTTTCTAATTTAGAAAAGACACAAAATGCAAAATAGTAAATAGAAATTAGCAAATGAGCTCAGCAAAATTCTAGAAAAATCTAGAAAATATATCCAAGCATATAGAATCCAAATAAAATAGTTTTGACACTTGTTGATGTTGACATTAATCATATTAAATTGTTTTGATGCTAAAAGTCCATATTAAGCTTGATTAAAACTCAAATAAAATCTTGGGTGAATTTTCCAACTACTAACTATTCAAAAGATTTTTTTTAAAAGCTCAGAAAATTAGGATGTTACACTAGAAAAGTAAGCGGATAGAGAGTGGGCGAGCCGTCCGATGCGTTAGTTGCTCGAACAGTTGCAATTCCCGACAAATTAAGTAGAAACTCTGACCAAAGAAAATTATTAGGCTCCCATCTGTTCAGTAATTGCGACGAGTCATGAGTTCGTGATGACACATCGAAGTTGTCTTAATTAAGTAAATGAACTTTTACTGTAGTTGAAAGTGCTTAGTTTAGTGGTTGAGAAAGAAAGTTTGTTTAATCACATGCATCCACGTTAGCACATAGGCATGAAGTGTCGTACCGTCACCAGTGGCAATACTGTTGGGTCGTGGGGTAGGCTACGATAGCTACAAACAAAAATTTCTACCACGCAAACCAGGAAGCCAAGCAAGTAGATGATCACAAATCGTTACCACCAGACGCGCAGAGCAGCGGAAGAAGGTTTGGAACAGCCTGATCCAACGAAGAGCGCATCGATGTAGTGGTCGTAGTCGATCGTCCAACGCCCAAAGAAGTCGATGTAGTGGTCGAGTCGATCGCTCCTCCAAAGAACCGGCAGCCTCGTGAAAATCGCGGTCGCCCTCAAGCGCAACAATCGTAGTAGCGCCTACGGTATCCACACGCCCAGGCGAGAACAACCATACGCCGGTGTGCTAGCACCAAGTCGCACAGCAGAGCTCTCGTGAAGATGGCGGCTAGGGTTTTGGTGGTGTTTTCGCGTGTCCCCAACAAATTTCATGCATCTCCTTATATAGTGCTCGTGGCGGATCCTATCCGAACACGCTATTTAATCGATTCGATTGGTTTGTTCCAACCCGCTAAGTGTGTGACCAGAGGTTCATGCGTGTCGGTTGTGACTCTAAACCCTTTCCGATCACTAGTCGAAGCGGCTCCTAGCGAAACATAGCGATTCCGAATACACACAAATGGTATCGGACGAACCTTAATGCAATATGATCTACCACTGTGTCCTCATCACTTACGACTGTGTCTATACTCTACACGACTAGTTCGCTTGTGGTCACGACGACCAGAACTCCTCACGACCGTGTTACGACCACTCTGGATTACGCTCGACCAGCCTCTACGACCAACTCAGATTCCATACGACCACCAGAATCGATCAAACTAAGTGACCTACTCGTATACCCCTTTGCCTCACGATGTCCGGTTGAACTCCGTGAGATGTTGTGTCATCCATGAACTGCTCAATTCTTTCTCGATCGAGTGTCTGATAACTTCACGTGGTCGAACACTTCGACTACTAGTGGCATAGCCATGCACTTTCTTTATCCGATCACAACGAGGGCCCAGACATCTCTCCCGTTATGTTAGGAGGGCAAATCCCATATTCGACCGACCACATTCCTCTCCATGTTTCAGAGCATACCCAAAGCTACCTTTATAACTACCCGCCATTCACGAGTAGCGTTTGGCAACCCCTAAGAGTGCTATTAAATATGTAGGAAACTATGCTGATCTCAGGTCCAAGGATTATACATCATCATTGCTTGAGACCAACTAACGACACATAGAATCATAACAATCTCAATAGTGTCTCAAGGTGGGTCTAATCCAACATCATGTTCTCTAACATGTGTCCATATTATTGGTTTGATATCTCCATATCTATGACTTGTGAAACATAGTCATCAACCAATACATATGTTAGTCTATTCATATGTGTCCTCATATGTTTCCGACTAGGGAACGTATAAGAATAACTATCGCAGAAATATATAGTTTCACAACCAAGTCACATACTTGATAATAAATATTAACAATATTATTCTAGGAACAAGATAACACATTATCCAATGTCATGAACATAATGAAATATAATCATCTCTATGATTGCCTCTAGGGCATATTTCCAACAAGTACCAGAATAGATGATAACCAACAACTATCTCCAGTGCCAGTAGTGACACATCAGAACACAAGTCAGCTTCCTACCACCCAGAATCAACTCATGCAAGCGACGATTCAATCATTAGACAGTGGTAATGTTTGCAAGGATGCACAACTCGTTGCCATCCCAATGGCACGCCTCGCCTGCTAGTGAAGTTCATGATGGCCAAGCCACTTTGCCTTTGAAGGATCAACCACACTCGGGGATGCGTAATCTTGGATTCGCATTATAGAAGAAAAGCTAACTATTGTGCAATGCAACGATAATGAGAAAGTTCTCTTTGCTGCTCATCAATTGGAAGGAGTTGCATTGGATTGGTGGGAAAAATTTTGCGCCGCCCATCAGGACGAGCAAACCATCACATGGTCAGAGTTCATCGCTGCCTTTCGTCAGCAGCATGCGACATCAAGCAAGAGTGATCAAAAGAAACTTGCTATTCCAATATCCTACAGCAAATCTAGTCATTGTCACTTAAAGTGCTGCCAGCCAGATAAGTCAGAAGATTGTGCATGTATCCATTGTAGAGAAATAGGCCATAGTGCCGATGAGCACAACTTCAATTGTTCCAGTTGCGAAGGAAACCATTCCATTGGAGAATGTCCAATGAGCAAAATCACATGTTTCTTATGTGAAGGCGATGATCATTGTCCGAGTCAGTGCCCCATGTATTCAGTGTTGACTTCTGCAACACAACGTCAGCGAGAAAACTTTCGAGCCGCTGTCAGTGCATTAGCAAAAGGAGGCAATCTGTTGCTAGTGCAAGATATGTCAGCCGAAGAATCACAAGAGCAGAATGTTGACTTTGGCAACCCACCTCAAAAGGGAAACAAGCCAGTCTCACCAAGAGTGTGTTTCGAGTGTGGCAAGCAAGGCCACTACGCCAAGAAGTGCCCCGCAGTTTACAAGCTCCAACCTTCAAGAAGGATAGTCATTCGCCATAGTCTCGTCAGAAAAGTCGCAAGGCCCGACACGTATATGCTATCGTTGTCGTAGGAAAGGTCACTACATCAGCCAGTGTCCGTAGCAAAACCAATCACTCACTCCAGATGTAAGAATGCCAGAAGTTGTGTCAGTTAAGATAGTAACTCCCAGAGCAAGTGGTAACGCAATGATCCATGTGTTCAAATAAGCGATCAAAGAAGAGACGTTTGGATCATGATGTTACCAAGGAAGCATAAATTGGTGATGTCATATTATGCAGTGCCATGCGTTTGTTAGCAGCAATATATAAAGTCAGAAAATAAGTTGTAATCTTTCCTTTTGTTTGAGAGCTAAAAGGTGGACATCTTTGTATTCAAGTTATGAATAAAAGGGATTGTTGGGTATTAAACATAGGATACCTTTCTCATCATATGTCTGTGCATGTCGAGTAATCAAGTTCCAAGTCTTGGTAATTGAAGGCCATAGAGCCATAATTATAAGAGATCATCTTGAAGTCTAAGTCACTACCTTGCATAGCAGTGAGGCAATAGCAAATGGTTAAAGAGTATAACCATGTGATAATGTCCATATCCGCAAGAGAATATGCATTGATCATTGCAAGTGATCCATACAACCCACAACCGTATCAGAAGTCAAGTTGTCTTTGACTTGGTACCTCTGATCAGCCTATGTCAGAAGGAGTTACGTCAGAAATGATATATGAAAAAAAAATTGCCAATGAGTTCGCAGAAATGGTAGGATAGATCAAAAGATTCCCTCCGATAAAGTCAGTGTCACATCAAGCCCGTCAGTTTGGCAAGCATCAATGGTGTTTGTTTGATAAATTGTTACCACGACGATGCACGAGGATTTCAATTTATCCAATAGCTAATCTTCAGAACCTCAGAGTCAGCTTGTTTGAGTTTTGAGTAATAAGTTCAGTTTTCCCCAGAATCATCTGTGAACAAGACAGTGTCAGTTGCAGATCAGTAAAGCAGTCGTTTCAGGAAATCCAATACCCCTCACTCGTTGTAAAAGGACAAGTTCGTCCAGATCGTTAGAAGTGAACCGAGTCAGTGAGAAGTTCAAAGGAGATTGATCAAAACCCTAGTGTTCGCACTGCCAGATATTAGAAAGAACCTTGTTACCTTTTATCATGGAACATCCAAGAATCAGTGTGCTAAGAAGTTTTGCCAGCACTTCCTATTAACTAAAGTTTCAAGTAGTGAATTATCCTAGTGGATTGAGAACCCTGAGGTCAAAGTCCATTCCCTCAGGTCAGATCAGTATTGGGGCAAATGTTTTGAATCAGAAGAGCTACCGCAAGAACCTATTGTTCAGTCAGCTAAAGTCACCTGTGAAAGTCAGAAGTTGAGTCTTGAGTCAGTGCAAGAGGATATATGTTGAACCTTAGAGTTCTAATCAATGCTAGAAAATCAGGCTTGACTAGACAGTTATGTCAAAGAAATCTGCCGCTTCATTCCTATTAATATCACCAAGTTTGGAGACTATCTAGCAGAGTGGTATACGACAAAGATGGTATTCACGAAATGGGTATAGTGTCAGATCGACGGAGATGATCAGTTTGTACGATGTGTCAGAGAAGTTAATTAGCATTAGACTGAGGATCCCAGTTTACCTCGTGTCAGCGACAGAGTGTCTATGAAGCCTTGGATGCTCATTTCAGTTCAATACTGTGTATCGCCCCGAATCGGTAGACAGACAAAAAAAAATGAGTTGCACCTAAACTCATGGTACCAGGTCAAGTAAGCGGTGTGTGCAGAGTTCCCCTACAACACCAGTTGCCAACTAGTTCGCAATTGTTACCATCTGAAGTTCACAGTGGTTGATCGTAAGTCATTCGCTCAGCTAAAAGCAGCCAGCTCTCAAAGTATGTGGATTTTTGCATTAATCATGAAGCATAAGGCCAAGTGTCTTTAATCCTAAAGGGATTGTAAGTAGCTCAGTTCAAGCAGAAAAGCTACACGGATTATGCATATTATCACCCATGTTCATTGTCAGGATACCTGTTGAGGATCTGTGTTAAGGATTGTACGACAGAGGTGACAGAGATGTGTCAGCCTGTTCAAATTCCGGAGCTCAGAAGAAGAGTTAGTTATCAACCTGAGTTGCCAGTCAGCACCAGAATTTTCCCAACTCCAGAAGTGTCTTCGAGCACTGATCAAGTATCCCGTCAGAAGCAATCGAGTTCCAAGATGCCTTCCTGCCAAGAGCCAGTCTGTCAAGTTTTCATTGAAGCGAGAAGTTCAGCAAGAAGCAAGACGTTGTCCCGCAAGTGTTCAGAGGAGCAATTATGTCAAAATCAAAGCAGTTTGAAAGCCAAAAGAAAACCCGAAGGCTGAGTTCTTTAACCTATTCTATAGCCAGCCTGAATCTCGGGGACGAGATTTCTTTAGGGGGGGGGTTTGTAATGTCCAAAATTTTGGCTTTTCAAAAATCTTTTAAGCAGTTTAGGTCTCTGGAAAATTTCACCAATTTTATTTGAATTAATAAAGCTTAATTGGGACTTTCATAAAAAAAAAACAATTTAATATGATTAATCTCAACATCAACTATTATCAAAACTATTTTATTTGGGTTTCATGTGCTTGGATATATTTTCTAGATTTTTCTAGAATTTTTCCGAGTGCATTCGCTATCTGTTTATTTGCCATTTGGATTTTCCGTATTTTCTAAAAAGGAAAACTTATTATTAATCTCAGAATTGGTCTTGGGCTCAAACTCCCGTTCCTTGGCCCACTTCTCTTTTCTCAGCCTCAGCCCACTCCTTGTTTTCTGTGAGACCCCGGGGTATTTAGCTCATAATACTTAGTCGAACCACCGACCCTAGCATCACAAACAAAATATCTCGTGCCTCGGGAAAATATGTACATCCCAGAAGTGCTGTACATACACCCTTGTACAAAGTTATGCATCAATTCCATACAAACATAGAACTCAAGCACGAACTAGATTAATTAAAAGACATACATAATAGAGAGAGTTATTACAAAAGAGCCGACCGGCTAAATACAACGAAAAGTTAAACAAAAGCGGAAGCGGAAGCCATAAGATCGCAATAAACAAAAGAAAGCCATATGGTTTGCCTTTAGCCGACAAGGCAACCAACCAAGCCACCAACCTAGTCGTCGAAACCACCGCACATCTCACAAAAGTGGAACCATTGGGGCTCAACTTCTTCCTCTGCAACAATTACAGTTAAGCAAAGCAAATGAGTATAAAAATGTACTCGCAAGACTGACGTGTAAGGGTAACAGCCTATAATTAGCTACATGCAAGCTTTATTTAAGTGGATGAGGCTTTGGACTCTTTTTTTGTGTGTGCATAAAGCCAGTTTACATTTGCAATAATGTAATAAATTTAAAGCAATTTGATAAAGCATTTTTAATTGTTGAAGTAACAACGATACAATAATAATAACAACAGTAAAGACAACCTGGAAGTGACTAACCCAATAGTCACCACAACAATAGCATGAATTACCCAATTCATACCACCCAACAAGTTTTAATTAAATGGTTTAGTCTAGTTCTTTAGTGACATTGCCAAGCATGTCCATAACCTAGGACGAGGCTATTCGAATAGTTTTATCCCTACAGGGGTGTACCAATGTACCCACATGTCGGACCGCCTTTTCGCCAAGCTATTAGCACACTTCCTTTGGTATGCCGGCACAGCTAAGTCCAATGAGACATTTCCAACGGATGATGCTAATTAAGAGCCGCAACCCAACAAAGAAAAGGACACATCAGCCAGCTCAAGCCGAATTACAGATGTTCCCCTCATATCATAATAACTTTTTTTAACACCACCAACCAGCTCATAATTAACACCCCCAAAGTACTTAGCCAAGAGGGGTTCCCAATACCCTCGTGTGGTTAGCACGCAATATTTCTCAGTTTAGTGGCCCAAGTAACTCGGTCCTTAAGGACTTAGGCACCATTCCACACACCATGAGATCACACCAACATCCATTGCGCCCAAGTCAATAACAATTTTATTTTCATTTTCATTTCTTTACAAAGTAACAAAGCACAAGTGCTGAACATAATAGAATAATAGTTTTGTGTGATCAAGGTCATCGACATAAGTCAACAACTGCCCATTTCTATCGTTATCTAAGCATTTCTAAGCAATATCCAACGTAACTACTAAGTGATGAGAGTCCATCCATCGAACTCTAAATCACAGCAAGATAATCCTAAGCTTAGTAGTAGAGAATGAACAATTACCTACAGAGGATGCAGCTATAGGATCAACTAATCGATAATTTAACAACAAAATAAGGATGCATACATACAAGTTGAATACAAAGTATTAGACTTTAAAGTAATGGGATTGTATAAATATGATCAAATTGCTTGCCTTATTGGATTTGCTCACTAAGCTGTAGAGGATCACTCACGGGATCAACACACTCGTCGGCACCTAACGAAAAAGTGAAAAGAACCGATAAGAACGAAGAAAACTGAAAGGACTCAACAGCAAACTTTCTCCAAATGCTTTGAAATTTTTACAGCAGCAAGAGCATAATTTTTAAAGAATTTAGCAATAAGAACCAATTGCTTTGGATTCCTAATGCAAAAGTTATGGCTAAAACAAAACTGCACAGCCTGGAAATTGCTGGAAAATTCAAATCGGTTACTGTTCATCCAAATTAAATTCTCTAGCACAATTTTACAAAGAGGTGTTGCACCTGGGATTTTTATGATAAATATAACACCTCATGAGATGAATAACACAATTGAGTTCACCTCATTTGGAGCTAGAATGCATTTTCTATGAGTTTTCAAAGACAAGAAAAGAGCACAAAACAAAATGCACCCTTAAAGGTTTTGAAAATAGTGACATGCCTAAATCCTATTATACCATTTATTGCACTAATAGAGGAAGCCAACAAAAGTGGATTCACTCAAAAAGGATCTATAGAGAATTACTTATGCAATTTACAAGTTAAATGCACCATTTAGAGCATCATTTAAAGTTAATTTCTAAACCAATTTTTAAATCCACTTTCTGGAGCCGAACTAAGCTTACAACCATTTTTAGATTAAAGCTCATCTCAAACTAGAGCTACCAAAATTTGAACCAACTTAAATGGATTTAAATTGAATTAGTTATGTAATTTTGAAGTTTATTACCTTTTTCAGTTCACCAATAAATCCTTCGGGAAAAATCCTAATTTTGAATCGACGTGGACGAACCTGGGCCGTTGATCTTGGATCCAACGGTCTAAGCCCACTGAAGGAACGTGCACACGCCCGTGCGAGATCGACCAACGTGGGCCGTTGATCTTGGATCCAACGGTCCAGATTGAACCTCGCACGCTGCGTTTGAACCCCCGCGCGCGAAATGGGGCAGCGACTGTGGACCGTTGATCGCGATATGGACGGCTCACTACGAACGCTACACAGTGCACATGCCCAACCTATGCGAATCTCCACCGTTGATCTACAAACGGACGGTCCACAGCGAACGAAGAACAAAACGCTCACGCGATCGAGACCGCAGATCTAACAGATGGACGGCTCACAGCGAGCCATGTCGCGCACGCGCGCACGCACTGTACCGGCGCATCCGACAACGAGCTCGCCGGCTTCAATGGCAAAACGCCGGCGACCTAAAGCACGGCGGCGCGATCTAAGGCTAGCTACGGTGCAAAGATAGCGATCTTGCCCATCGGTACCACTCACACCTGCGGTGGTGGACCAGAGCGGCGGCTAGCCGGAGAGGGGCGGCACGGCAACCTCGGCTAAACACGAAAACAAAATAGAGCTTCGCATTGTTCTGAGAAGCAGGTGCCAAAGCCTCTAGGGATTACTTAGAAGGTTACCTAAGGGCAGGGAGAAACCGAGGAGGCCTGAGGAGCTCTGGCGGCGGAGGACCTTACCAGCGCTAAAGAGGACAACGTGGGGAAGGGGCCCTGGGCCACATTAACCGCACCGGGTCATCACATTGGCTCCATTAAAGCTCAAGAAAGGTTCCAGAGCGAGGAATTGGGAAATGGAACACTCACCGGCGTCGGAGATGAAAAGGGGTTGAAATCGGCCGCAAGCTCCAAACTTCGAATTCAAGCCGCTCCTGTGGAAGCAAACCCAAATCGAGTTAGGGGAAATGATCAGCGAGGTGAGAGGCACAAGTGGACGCAAAGAGAGGGAAGGGAAACCACTGGAGCACCGTTTTCACTGGAGAGCTTGAGGTCCGACAATGGCGGCCGAGGTGTTTGGGTGGTTTTGAGCTCAAGCAAGCACAGTGGGTGCAAACATGAGCTGCGGGGTGGTGAAAGGAAGCTAAGGACGGGAGCTGGGAGCTTAAGCAGCAGCGAGGGCAAGGGGGCAACGGCAGGGCTCTCCCACGGTCAAGCTGCCAGGGGACGCCGAGGGCGATGGGAGCAGTGGCGATGGACTTTCGGGCGGAAGCACGACGCGGCGTTAAATGCGCGTAAGGACTGTTGGCCTCTACGCGAGGTGACCCAATGACCGACCAAGGCTCAAGACACGCCATGGCGGCCACGACGCCGCTGCAAGACGACGCGAGGAAGAGGATGACGCGGTCACCGTCTGATTTCCATCCATCGGTTCGCGTGAGATCAAGTCGGCGCCGCTCCGCGCAAACGTTGATTGCGCGATGGAGATCCAACGGTTGAAATCGCACGCGCCGAATCGATCGCACCGGTACAGTTAGTTGACTCGACCGAGTCCATTGGCTCGAGCCAGGCTCGGGTCCGCGCCCGAGGAACAGTTCAAACCAAGTTTGGATTTGAATTTGAAAGCTAAGTGTGGAGGAATTTTTAGAGGTAGCAAACTAACTCCAAAAATTCTAAAATTTTGACTAGATCTTCCTCACTCCATGATCAACCTTAAATAAAATTTTTAGAGATTTTTATGCACTGCATTTTTCTCAAGAAATTATGCAAGGTTATGTTCTAGGGTTTGACCAATTGAAAACTGGTTTGACTTGCCTCCAAAAATTATCAAATAATTTCTAAAAATTATGAAATTTTTCAGAGGGGTCACAAATCATCCCTAGAACCAAAGAAAGATATTTCCCAAGATTGGCACAAGATTTGTGACAAAGTTGAATAAGGGTTTGACTTTAGTCAACATGAGGTTTTAGGTTTTTGAATTCCACAATTCTTGACAAGAATTACAAAAAAGTTCAAGAGTTTCAAGATGTGAGAAAAGTTTTAATTTCTTCTCATTTTCTTACATTTGAAACACATACCCATTTTAGGTTAAATTTGAAACACAACCCTAGATTTGGTTACATGCGAAACACAAACCTTGGTTTGATTACATTTGAAACACAACCTAATATTTGGGATGTTACATTTTCTCGTGCGCGCAGACGAAACCCAAGCCGAAGCTCAGCTCGCTCCCGTTCCTTTCCCGCGCGCCAAGTCTTGGCCTACATCCGTTTTCCTTCCGCGTCAAACCAAGTAGGCCGGTTTTCCTTTTCCTTGTTTTGTTTCGCCCAGCCTACTCGAATTCCAGCTGCTCCCTTTTCCCGTGCGCTCACTAGCAAAACCCAGCCAGCCTTGGCCTTCTCGTTTCCTTGCACGCGTGAAGCCGTGAGACCAGTCCAAACCGAGCAGGCCGCCCCCCGTTTTCCCTTGTAAGCGTGAGCAGCAATGTCCAGCCGCAGCCTTGGGCCGTCGCTTTCCTTTTTCTTTCTAGTGCACGCGCGAGCCCAGCGAAAGCCAGCGTATTCCTTTCCTTTTGCCTCGCCTCGCTGACTAGTGGCCCCGTGTCCTGTGCAATCGTCTTCATCCTGTGGCCATCAAGGACTCTAGAGTCCGTATCAAACCCGCGAGCAGTGCCGCCGGCTCTCTCGTTTCAATCTCTCCCTTCTGATGCTATATAAAGCTACCCCTCCGTGTCAATTGGATCGCATCATCCACCTCCACCAAAACCCTAAAGGCTTCTCCCTTATTTCGTCCTCTTTGCGCTGCAATCCATCAAATTCCGAGGACACCCAAAGCTTCTTCACCGATGAATTGCTCCGCCGTCCGTGCATTTCCGGCCGCGTCATCTTCACCGTCGGGACCGCATCATCGAGGGCTTCGCCGTGCTTCCTCCATCTTCGGTCAAGGATCATCAATTCGCCATCGCCTTCGTCTTCCCGACAACCGGCCGCGCCACTATTATCGATCTACACGCCGGTGAGAGCCCTAGCTCTTTGTGCGTGTCATCCTTTGTCCCGTGCCTTCCTCATCTGATTCCCCACTTCCTTTTTGTTTCATTGCCACCGAGGTGTCGCCGTCGGTCACCTTCTTGCACTCAGGCCATCCTCGAATTGTCGCCTGTCTTGTCGTTGCTCCGTTCAACTTCGGTCCTCCGCGAGTGTCCCATGGTGATCCCCTTGTCGTCACGACCGCCATGCTCACCTTCGATCTCTTCGGGCACCTTTGCTGCATCTTTGTCGCCGCAGCCGTGGAGGTCAACACCAAGTCGCCGCCACCTTTGAGTTGATGCTGCCCGGACCAAGCCAATGCCGCCTGGAGCTTCACCGTGTTCTAGGCATTCCGTTTTGGTCCTTAGCTACACCTTCCTCATCATCGTTCGCCGTCGACTTCGCCTTCAAGCCACCGTAGTGGACTCAGATTGAGCTCCTATCTCTCTCTGGCGCTTTCTTCTTCTTCGACGTGGATGCCAACTTATTGTTAATCTTGGAGCCATGTCATACCCTTTTGCTTGTGTGACATCCCATGTGGCAGATCCAAATTCCCACCTGATGCAAAGATCCTTGAAATCAGTCCACATACACCCATCTCAATGCCATGTGGGACCCTTTTATCAATCCCTCTCTTTCTCTCGCCAGTACCTTGACCCCACATGTCATCCATTGTTTCATCTTTGTTTCACTTACCAGTGGAACCCACTTGTAAGTATCCAATTCCTTTTATTTTATTTAATCCAAAGGAATATTCTTTCCTCTCTAATTTCATCATTTCATGTGATTCTTCCGAGAATCATATCTTTTAAATTAGAACTCCAGTTGAGTCCTTTCAAATTCCTAAATTCATCTAAATTCAAGATCCATTTATCTGAGATTATTATTTTATTTTTGGAGTTTGTTTGCTTTCTGTTATGTATTTGTGTTGGTTTATTTGCTTATTTGCGAGTAGACGTGGATACTACGAGAAGTGCTGATCAAGAAGGAGTTGAAGATCAAGACAGTAGAAGATTAAAGATTAAATAAGATCATCATTGCTATAGCAAGGCAAGTTATACCTTTGATCATATTGAACCCAGTTTTCAAAAGTTATATTGATTTAAATTATTGCATTTACTTTAATTATTTATTTCAATGCTTTTGGGATTAGTTAATATCCAGTTTGTTATTACCTCCTTGTCTAATTGTATGCCATAATATTTTGTCACCCTAGTTTGGTTTATTTAGTTGGTGCTATTGTATTACCAACGTGGGTTGGTTAGATACGATTAGTTTGCTTAGCCATGCTACGAGTCATCATTTCATGTGAGTCGCAATAATAAACTTGACTAAGTGATTATGGAACCATTTGATAAAATTGTGTGTACTGTGTACTATTACTCATTGATGGCATATATTGCACTTAACCAACAGGGTGGGAAAAGGTTTTGGACGGGGGCAAGTGGTCTGGTATACTTTTATGGTGGATCTATGTTGCCGGGAATGATAGGTTAGAATTTGGAAGTCTTGCCCTGGTCAATTAAGGACTTAACTTTGTGCGCCATTGAACTGAGCCTCTCGTACAACCACATGCCTGATGGGACGGGCCTAATTTAGTAAGTTATAGAGTCTTGACATTGATTACTCAGGTTGTAGGTTAGTTGTGTCGGATTGGGTGGAGGTGTGTACTACCAAGTAGTCGCATCACGGGGCGGTTCGCCATTTCCTTGTCCAACGGTGTGCGTCTGTGGTGGCTAAGCATACCGGGAGTGTCAATGTTGAGATGAAGTTTCCGAAAGGTTTTGTTGTGATTAGATCCGTACAGGCTGATTGCATCTTGTAGGTAAAGTGTATAAACTCTACAGAGTGTTAATCAATCTATTCGAATAGCCGCGTCCGCGGTCATGGACATGCTCGGGGATTTCACACGAGGGGTAGATTTTCATAAAACTTGGGATGGGATAGCTGTGTGAGGTAACTTATGTAGCTATGTGAATAACTTGTTTAGGACATGTGTCTTTGGGAAACAACTGATAAAATTACTATTGTCTATTTGTTTTACTTGTGCTTTCAATCTATTATTTGTATTCAAATTGTAAACGTTGCATTTCTGCAAAAGAACCACAGAAGCCATTCCTTTGGAATAAGCCTGCATCTATAATTGCATTTCTGTGGTATGACTTGCGAGTATGGTGTGTACTCATGCTTGCTTTATTAAATCAAGCAGAAGTGAAGGAATCGTCAGTCAACAAGGTCTACTTCAAGGATCGTGGAGAACTAGGTCGCGCACCCCAGCCGATTGCCTGTGGGCATATGGATGGGCTTCACTGAAGTTATTCTGTTTCGTTCCGCTGCAGTTTCATTGAGCTATTTGCCCCTTTGAAGCATTAATTGTAAGCTTTGACCATAAGGTCACTACTCTGATGTTTATTGTTATTTGCCTATTTAAAATAAAATTAATAAAATGTTAATTAATAAAAAAAATTCTCTTTCAGGCGCAGAAGTACAAAGTGATGCGTGTCATGCTCTGTGTACTCCACCGAAATGCAAAACCAGCCTTGTAAACCGTCCACGTACGGCCAAAAAGATCCAAACTTATTTAAAAAAACACTTGCTACTATTACGTGTACAAGTTTTAGATCACGTCACTCGTACAGTTGTAGTCGTCACCCCCCATCTCGCACCCCACACACGTGTCACATGCAGCCAAAGCTGCAACCTCATGTACAACAAGATCACCTTTTCTCTGGGAGTCATCAGGAAATCACACCATACATGACACATCTTTCCAAACCCCAACCACGCAACGCAACCGGTCCACCCCCACCCAATCACGAGCAAACTCGAGTGCATCCCACACATGTATCTATGGGTGTGCCTCCTGAACCGGTCTGAAGCACGTTATTATTGATCTAGCTTAGAAATGGTATGGACTGACACCTAAACGGAATGGGCCGGTACAACATGATGCACCGTGTCGTGTTTGGGTCGCAACATCGGCCCAGCGGATACACACAGGACCATACCTGGCACAGCATGGCACAGTGCGGCACGACCCGTTCAGCTTGCTAGGGTGTCCCCCATGGTCCTATCTCTCGCTCGCCTCCTCGCTCATCCTTTCTGGCCGTCCCCCCATCTCTCACTCGTCTCCTCGCCTCGCCCCCTGTTCGTCGACTGCCCCTGTCCACGTCTCCACCTCGACCTCACCTCCTCCTCCTTCCTCCCTGAGGTGATGGTGACGGCTACACGTCCGCGGAAGAGGAGGGTTGTTCTGTCGCATGGAAGAGGGAGGGCGGTGCTCCTGTGTGTGGCTTGGCGATGGCAGCGGCTTCGCGCCCGCAGTAGAGGAGGGCGTCGTCGTCGTAGCCACAGGACGCGATGGCCATCCCCTTTCCTCATGCCTATCCCTCCCCATTCCATCCTTCCCCGACCCTGTGCCGCCACGTCTTCACCTGCCTCCTCCCAGATCTAGCTGGATCTGCGCCGACAACGCCCAGATCCGACCGGATCTGAGACGTCCCCGCTGAGGTAGCCATGGCAGGACGGTGGCCTCAGCGAGGTGCTACGATGGGGCGTCAGCTGGTGTGCGAATGCAGACGACGAGCGTGGTGTCGACGACGGAGATGGGCAAATTGGCCTACATTGGCCCATAGTGTTAGCGAAATCTATACAACATCTCGTTTATATGGCATGTAATATGTTATTCTTGTCGGTTGTACTATAGCCCATCCGGCACGGGATTTCCTCCCTAATTTCCGCATGCACTTGCCTTCTGTTGGCGCTCGGTTGTAATATTCCATTTGTACATCTCGCTGTCATATATAACACATACGGATCCCCATGGGTTCCTTGCGGCAAATACTGTCTTACATGATATCAATGATCCGCGCTTCTCCTTGCCTCGGCTCGCCACCTCCCTCCTCCCCTGTCGCCATGAGCATGGACTTTGCATCCTCTCCTGGCTCCACCACCATCTCCTCTTCCTCTGCGTTGCCAACCCCTGTAGCCACGGTTGCTTTCTCCTCCTCCGCCATCCAATCCCTCAACATTCGAACTCATCCCCCGATAGTTTTGGATATGAAGGATTCTAACTACTCCCAATGGCATCGTTTCTTTACTGTGGTGCTTGGCAAGTTCGATCTTACCTCTCACACCGACAGTCCAGACCCTGAACCGACCAATGCTACTTGGGTGCAAGATGACTTTAGCATTGTCTCCTGGCTCTACACAATGATCTCGTTGGAAATCCTCGGCATTGTCATGCAGCTGACTGACAATGTCCGCTTGGTCTGGGTGAGCATCGAGCCCATCTTCCACGACAACAAGCTCACTCGAGATATCTACCTTGAGGCAGAATTCCGCAACATCTTCCAAGGCGATCTATCCATCACCAAATATTGTCACCGCCTCAAAACCCTTGCGGACAGTCTTCGCGACGTGAATCAACCAGTTTTGGATCAAACTCTGGTTCTCAACATGCTATGTGGTATCAACCCTAAATACCACAATACGACGTCTATCGTCACCATGCAGGTCCCCTTTGTGGACTTCCTCCGAGCGAGATCCTATCTCCTCCTTGAGGAAACTTGTTTCAAGTAGACGACGAAACTCGCGGCTGCCAAGACTCTCTACTCCCAATCGGCCACAGCTCTCTACTCTTAGTCATCCTCGACTGGCCAGGATAGTCGTGGTGACTGCGGTGAGTGATCTGATCTCAAGAACCACAAACATAAGAACAAGCATGGTGACAACTTCTACAACCGTTCCTAGCAGCCCACCCTGGCTCAGCCATGGACTCCTGGTTTCAATCCTTGGACCGGCGTCGTCCAAGCATGGTCGGCCCCCTAGACCGACTCACGTGCACCTAACACTCCCAGCCTTCTTGGGCCGCGCTCCGACGTCATGCCGCCCCACGCCTTCGCCGCCTTTCCTAGTGCTTCCACTGGTCTCCACGGTGCCCCTCCATCCAGTAGCTTTCCCGGCGCCCCTTCTGCTTTGCCGACCATACTGGTGCCACTCTAGAACTCTCAACCAATGTGGGATCAGTTCACATTGAACAATATGTCAATACAACAACAGCCAACCGATGGGGAATGGTTGATGGACATGGGTGCGAGCGCTCATAAGACTTTCGGTTCTGGTATTCTTTCTTCCACCTCACCCTTGGTTCCTTCCTCTCACATCGTTGTTGGTAACGGCTCCAAGCTTCCCATTACTCATTCTGGTTCCGCCCTACTTTCCACCTCCTCCACATCTACTCTCCTGCTGCACAATGTTCTTGTTGCACCCACCCTCCTTAAAAATCTTATCTCTGTACGTTCTTTTGCTAGAGATAACTCCGTTTTTGTTGAATTTGATCCTTTTGGTTTCCCTGTCAAGGACCCGCGGACCAAGGTGGAGATTTTGCGCTGTGACAATCATGACGATCTCTACCCTTTTGTCTCCTAATAAGACGGCGGCTCCACCTCAAGCTCTCTTGGCCGCTCCAGCTTCTCCTGACTTATGGCATCAGCGACTCGGACATCCTGGCTGTGAAGCTCTGTCCTGCGCACTTCGCTCCTCTTGATTTCACTGCAATAAACCAATGTCATCTCACTGTCATGCTTGTTAATTAGGAAAGCATGTTAGATTTCCTTTTCATTCATCAAATTCCACATCAGTTGTTCCCTTCCAACTTGTTCACTTTGATGTATGTACATCTCCAGTTTTCAGCACCTCGGGCTTTCATTATTATCTCATTGTTCTTGATGATTTGTCTCATTATCTATGGACTTTCCCACCACGTCGCAAGGCTGGCGTTTTTTCCACTCTTGTGAACTTCCACGCCTTTGTTTGCACACAATTTCAGCTGCCCCTACAATCAGTGCAAACCGATAATGGGCACATGTTTGACAATCATGTGTCTCGTTCCTTCTTTGCCACTCACGACGTCTCTCTTTGTCTCTCCTGTCCACATACTTCATTACAAAACTGGAAAGCCAAACAGATAATTTGCACTATCAACGATGTCACTCGTACATTATTGTTCCATGCCCACATGTTGCCCTCCTTCTGGGCAAAAGCCCTCGGCACCGCCACCTATCTTCTTAATAGATGGTTGTGCAAACCTCTTTAACTCTTCTCCCCTTATGAATGCCTATTCGGTGTTCTTCCGGACTATGGTAATCTCCACGTGTTTGGCTATCTTTGTTATCCAAACATATCGGCCATCACAGCTCACAAACTATCTCCTCGTTCTACTTCCTGCGTTTTCCTCGATTACCCCGCTAACCACAAAGGCTATCGATGTTATGACATCACCACTCGTCACATCATCATCTCAAGGCATGTCTTTTTCGATGAGATTGTATTTCCTTTCCGTTGAGACACCTCTTCCCCACCATCACTTGCCTTCCTTGATGATGACAACCCTCCTATCTTCCATCTCCCTACCGACGCTACACAATTCCCTGCCGCAGCAGCTCCCTCTCTTTGCCGTGGCATTGCATTCTACTGTCGCAACAGCTCACCTCCCTGTCACACCAATCGACCTCCCTGCCGTGCCACTCGCTCCTATCTCAGCTCCTCCTCCATCTGCTGCCCCTATTCATCACATGATCACTCGTGACAGAGATGGTATCCGCTGCCCCAAACCCACATATGCACATGTTGCCACCACCTCCAATATTTCTCCTATTCCTAAGACTATTCGCACAACTCTTAAGGATCCGCATTGGCTGGTTGCCATGTAGGAAGAATATCGTGCTTTGGTTGACGACCATACTTGGACGCTTATACAACGTCCTCGTGGTGTTCACATTGTTTCGGGGAAATGGGTCTTTCGTCACAAACTTCGTCCCGATGGCACGCTTGATCTCTAAAAAGCACGCTAGGTAGTTTGCGGCTTCTCGCAGTAGCCCGGTGTGGACTTTTATGAGGCCTTCAGTTCGGTGGTCAAACATGCTACCATTTGCACCGTTCTCAGCCTTGTTGCTTCTCGTTAATGGCATGTTCATCAGCTAGATGTTAAGAATGCTTTTATTCATGGCGTTCTTAATGAAACATTGTTCTGTTAGCAGCCAGTCGGCTTTGTCAATCCCTCCAAACCAGATATTGGAGCATGGTATACTCATTTTGCCACCTTCATTCACTCTGTTGCTTTTCTTCCGACGACTTCTGATTCCTCCCTATTTGTCCTGTGCCGTGGTCATGATCTCGGATACCTTCTTGTGTATGTCGATGACATCGTCCTGATCGCATCATCCAAGTCCCTTCTACAACACACCATTTCCCTTCTTCATATCGAATTCTCCATTTCTCGGCTTATTTGTTGTTCGGTCGCCCACATGCATCTTTCTCTCTTAACAGAAGTATGCCGATGACCTTCTTGATCGTGCCGGTATGACTTCTTGCAAACTAGCATTGACGCCCATTGACCAGCTCGATTTATCGGAGTCTTGTAGGTGCCCTTCAATACCTCACCTTGACTCGTCCTAACATAGCTTACGTGGTTTAGTAGGTCTGTCTCCACATGCATGATCCTCGGGAGTATCATATGGCCCTTGTCGCATTCTCCACTACATCAAAGGTTCCATTGGTTATGGCTTACAACTCTACACCACACCATCTACGACCCTCCTTGCGTATTCTGATGCGGATTGGGTCGGCTGCCCCGACACTTGTCGTTCAACATTAGGATACTGCATTGGTGACAATCTCTTTTCATAGTCCTCCAAACGTCAGCCTATCGTTTCCCACTCCAGTGCCGAAGCCAAGTACCGTGCCGTTGGCAATGCGGCCACCGAGTGTTGTTGGCTCCGGCAACTTTTGGCGGAACTACATTGTCCACTTGAGAAGGCCATTGTCATTTACTGTGATAATATATCCGCCGTCTACATGTCTTCCAATCCTGTGCAACACCGGCGAACGAAGCACATTGAGTTAGACATTCACTTCGTCCGTGAGAAAGTTGCGCCTGGTGAGCTCCGGGTCCTACATGTTTCCTCCAGTGCGCAATTTGCCGACGTGATGACAAAGGGAATTTCCACGACAACGTTCACCAATTTCTGGCCTAGTCTGAGCATCCGTTCCGGCGACACTCCAACTGCGGTGGGGTGTTAACGAAATCTATACAACATCTCTTTTATATGGCATGCAATTTGTTATTCTTGTCACTTGTACTGTAGCCATCCGACACAGGATTTCCTCCCTGATTCCCGCATGCTCTTGCATGCTCTTGCCTTCTGTTGACGCTTTTCTTTGCGGCAAACACTGTCTTACACATAGGCTAAATGTGCTCATGGCGTGCCGTGCCGTGCCGCGCCGCCGCCTCTCCCGCCCTTTATCATCCTGGGCCGTGACCGGTGCTTCTGAGTGATGAGTGACGAGGCAAAACACAAGCAAACAAAGCAGAGGAGGCTGTTACGCCTCGGCCCCTCCCCTCGTATTGGCGTCATCCCCACCAAAGCAAAGCGAAAACCCAGGCTTTCACGCCGCCCACGTACGGATGCCCCCCACTCCGGCTCATCCGCCGCCTCCCACCTTCGCCTTTAGCCCCGCGCTCGCCCGTCCGCCTCAACGTTTTGTCCAGAATCAGCACCGAAACCAAGCGATTTTCTTTTCTCCCCCCAAAAGCACGACGCCTCCGCTCGGCCGCTCTCTCCGTCCATCCATCCGCCGCGCGGTCGGCGGCGGAATGGGAATGCTCTGTGAGTTGTGACGTTTTCACCGTGCGTCGCTGGGAACGAACGAACTCCGCGCGCGCGCGTCGCGACGGGGCTGGGCGCTCCATCCCCCACGCCCACGCTGGCAAAAAGCGAAGATTCCCGCACCGTCCCGTCGCCATCCGCGCCCTGTACTCCACCACTGTTTCAGATCTGCCGCAGTCGCAGTCGCAGAATCCTTTGCTATCCTCCTCCACCTCCTCCGTACCATGCGTTTAGTAGCCTAGCCTAGCCCTCGCGGCGTTAAAAATCTGAACTTTTATCGGTGGCTTGCTGCTGCTGCTGGGTGCGACCGTGCGTGCGACGACAATGGGGTGCGGGCAGTCCAAGCTGCCGCAGGGGGAGGAGGCGGCTGTCGCGCTCTGCCTGGACCGCTCCGCGCTGCTGGCCGAGGCCATCCGCCAGCGCTACGCGCTCGCCGATGCCCACCGCGCCTACGCCGACTCGCTGCGCGCCGTCGGCGCCGCGCTGCACGACTTCCTCCGAGGCGTTCAGGCGCTGCCCCCGCCGCCCGACCCCGCTCTGCTGCGCCTCCCCGACCAGCGGAAGGGGGACCCGCTCCCCGCCGCGTCGCCCCTCCCGGCGGTCCCCGTCCCCGACGCGGCCAAACAGGTCGATGACGGTGGGCACATACACTTCTACTCGGACGACGACGAGGGCTCCGACGGCGGGCATATCAGGTTCCCGTCCGACGACGAAGCCGAGCCGCCTCTCCCCCGCCCCGAGCCCCTCCCGCCCGCGGCGCCGCCACAGATGGCCGCGCCGTACGGTTCTGGCTACGCTCCGCCGTACAGCTACGGCCCCGGCCCGGCGTATGGATACGGCAACGACATGGGCGGCTATGGCCAGAGTTTCTTCAACATCAGCTATGCCCGCAGCCAGCCGCCGCCGCCGTCTGTGTCATATGAGCACCGCCCTCAAGCCACCGATGCCACCGTGCATTACTACCCGGGTAATGGTGCCGCCGGGCCACCGCTTCCCAGCTCCTACTACGGCGGCTATCAGTACCAGTACCCCCAGGGCAGCGGTTTGCCTCAGGTGGCAGCCTCCGGCGAGGGGGCTGCGCCGCCGCCACCGCCGTCGCCGCCGCGGATGTCGACCTGGGACTTCTTCAACCCGTTCGAATCATTCGAAAGCTACCAGGAGCAGCCGGCTTCCGTGACGACGTATACGCCGAGCCGGAGCTCAAAAGACGTGCGGGAGGAGGAGGACATCCCGGAACTGGAGGACGAGGAAGTGGACGAGGTCGTCAAGGAAGCGCACGGCGATGACAACCACGGCGGTACAAACAGGTTGCCGAAGGAGGAAGGGAGGAGCATCGCCAGTGAGGAACCGCACAGGAAGCCAAGGTCGTCGGAGGGCAGTAGTAGTACCGGAAGTAGCATGGTCCATGAGGTGCACGTAGTGGAGAAGAGTGTGGTGGAAGAACAGCTGCAGCGGTCGGATGTCGCTGGGTCGCCTGCAGTCCCCGGTAAGACGTACAATGATGATGTCGAGGTGGTGCAGGAGATCAGGTCGCAGTTTGAGCGTGCCGCACATTCTGCAAACGAGGTGTCCAAGGTGCTTGAGGTTGGGAAGATGCCTTACTGCCAGAAGAGCTCGGGACTAAAAGGTTTATTACGATGCATTCCTGAATTTGCTGTCCAAAGCTTCAATCTTTTGTTATTCTGGCCATCCGATGGAAAAAATGGAAATTTTGCCTAACCCAATTACTGTTGCAGTATCTTCGATGATGATCTGTGGGCTGCCTTCGGTGGACGAGGAGTTCCTGCAGTTTGAGGAGGACAAGGCTATGGAATGTGGCAACCTTTCTTCGACGTTGCAGAAGCTGTACATGTGGGAGAAGAAGCTTCTTGAGGAAGTCAAGGTTCTGAGCACGCTTTACATTTTTGAATTTCTAGCCGAATGATGATATGCACGTGTAATTTTGTTGCTAGATGTGTGAGCTTGGACATTAAGTTCAAGGATGAAAAAGTTGACTATTTGTTATGATTAGCTTGCTGCTTGCTTAATATTATCAAAGCATATTCGGTTGGAAGCTTTTGTGTAACGAATTATGTTTACGTAAAGAACTTGAATCTCAACTACTACTCCCTCCGATCTTTCTTAGATGACGTTTTGGTACTAGCTAGGAAGCTACACAGCGTCATATATTTAAAATCGGAGGTAGTACTTGCCAAGTATGTTCCTTTTTTATATAAAAAATAAAACTTGTTGGGTGGTTAATTATAGACGATTGGGAGTTTACACTACGAATAAGTCCAATCTGGTACTTTATTTACAGTTGCTTATTATGTTAAAGTAGTCTGTTCGTTTTTTTTTTATTTTCTTCGACGATGTATGCTACCATTTCTTTCCCCTTTACGTTTTAGATAACGGTCTCATGAAGGAATGATTATGTCTTATAGTTTATACTTTAAAGGGCTTTATGTCTTACGCTTTGGCTTTACCATCCCCTTGGCTTTCCCTTGACATGTAATACCATGGTTTTACTTTATTGGAGTTGCGTACTCATGTTAAAGAAGACTTGATTTCTTCTTTCTTCATGTTCGGTGTTGGTTATACTCAATTAATTGTGTTCATCACAGACTGAGGAGAAGATGAGGGTGCTATACGATAAAAAACGTAAGGAGCTGAAAATTTTGTATGGGAGAGGTGCTGAAGCTCATAAGCTTGAGGCAATTGAAATTTATATCAGGAAGCTATCTACAAAAATAAGTGTTGCCATTCAGGTTGTCAACACTATCTCAAAGAAGATCAATAAGCTAAGAGATGAAGAGCTATGGCCACAAACATGTGAGCTGCTTCAAGGGTATGTATCTTTTTTTCCCCTTCCAAAAAACAGCAATAAATTTCATATCAGTACGACTAATCTACTATACGTACACATTTTGTGTACACTTTGCAAACATATTTTGAATGAATGGAGTTGATCAAAGGTAGGTGGTGTGGATGAAGGGTAGAATTGGTGTGTGGAGGAACCAAGGGTTTATAATTTATATCACCCTTTAGTGCACATTTAATACACTATTGTTAGCATGTGAAGTATTTTCCATTTTGGGCATCCACCAGTGAGCATTAATATAAAATCAATAAATTGCCCTATCCAATTTCTGGTTACTTTGCTTCAAACATGTCAATAGCAGTTATTGGATATTTTCCTCTTCTGAAGTACTGCAGTTTGTAATCTTTTGGGTATCCTAGTAAGTTGTTAGATACTTAGATCCAATGAGATAATTTTAAGACACAAGTAGCGTCTGATGGGAAGATTAATTGGAGCTTCAAAGTATCCTCTGTGATAATTTAGAAAAGTATCGAAGCTATGACTTTTATGAAGTAATAGCTTGACATGAAAGTTAACTACGAAAATAGGTGGTTTATGTAACTCTCGTTCCATGGCTAAAGGATATGGTAGATAATCAATTTTCTGTATAAATTCTGAATAAAGGTGTAATTATTCCTTATCTTCTTGTTTTCAATTAAGCTAAATCTCTTAGGTCATGACAAAATCAATTACATATCAGAAAATGCATTTGTATCTTCGACTTCTGGAGGTCTTCATAGTGTTGCATTCTTGCATCAAGCCTACTTCTACCTCGTTGGGGTTGGTAGCTATAGCATATTTCTTCGATGAGAATGGTGCTTTGATTTGATGATTTCTCTGTGAAGAAACTCTTTAGCTTTAACGGCATGTCGAGAAACAAGGAGAGATGGGGAATGACAGCATTGAGCATGTTAAGAATAATTGAATGAAATCCTGATAAAATGTTGATTAACAATGCCAAATTGTCTCCTTGCTTTTATTGGTCAAAAGTACCTGCACCTATTATTTTTTATTGTCATAGTTGAATTTGTCTGCCATCCAGTTATTCATATTCGAATCTTACAATTTCCTAGATGTTGTCATTACAACATTAAAAGGCTTCTTTACAGAAGCTGTTATGCATTTTTAGGTTTGCTCCTTGGATTGCTTTGTTATTTGTATGTTAATATTGATGCGTACAATGAATTCTCAGGATGACGCAAATGTGGCATGCCATGTCAGAATGCCATCAGATCCAGTGCCATGCCTTATCCCAAGCTAAAAACATGGACCCTACCATAGCTGCTGCAAGATTCAGTGAAGCTCATATGGACTTAATCAAACGGCTGGAGCTTCAGTTGCTGGATTTGATTGCCAGTTTTGCTTCATGGGTTAATGCTCAAAAGAGCTATGTTAGCACTTTGAATGAGTGGCTCAAGAAGGGAATTGACTATGTGCCTGAAGTAACTGATGATGGGACTCCCCCCTTTTCTCCAGGACGTTTAGGAGCGCCGCCTGTTTTCATCATCTGTAATAATTGGGCAATCGGCATCGGGAGGATATCCGAGAAGGAAGTAGTAGACACAATGCAGGCTTTTGCCTCTAATGTTCTCCACCTCTGGGAGAAGCACAAGTCAGCGTGGAGGCAGGGCATGATGGCTAATAAAGATATGGACAGAGACCTTAGAGTGATGGAAAGGGATGAACTGTCAATCCGCAAAGCTCTAGAAGCACAAAACAAGAAGCTTGTGCTTATTTCCAATCAGAGCGGTGTATCCTTATCTGCACAGGTGTTACAGGATGGTGGTCCGCCTGCTGAAGTGGGTTTGCAATCATGTGTGAATAATTTTTTTGAAGCAATGGAGAGCTTCGCTACTGCCTGTGCGAATGCATGCAAGGATCTCCATCTTCGCTCTGAAGAAGATAAAACTCGATTTGCCCAACAGAGTGGCAGAGTTCCCTAGCGGCATTTCAGACTTTGCTGGTACAGGGCAAGTAACCGACCCCGGTGGTTGGATGAACAGCAACAATGCACATAGCGCTATCACAATTCACAGTTCCAGTCTCACAACCAATGTGCCTTGCCTGCGCTTGACTTTTCCCCTCTGTCAGGTTCCAGGGTCGTTGCAGGGCCTGCAGCAGCCCATGTGAAAATCTGTCCTTCTGAGATGGGGTCTGATAAGATTAAAATTATTGCTCTTAACAGACCTGCATTCTCAGGGTTGGATGATCTGCTGTTTCTCGTCATACCTATACCAGAGAAAGACGATACTGTAAAGAAGGAAGCAGAAAGCATCAGAGACAAGGAGGAATGGAAGTTGCTGATCGAAATAGAGATATTAAGATCTTTGATCATCCGTGAAGGCCCTACAATTGTTTGTAGAGATGCTCTTTAAGTCTGTTATAAACTTAGTATTGTGGGATGAATCGTAGCTGCATGATTGCATGATACTGAGACGTATGTGGTGCTCTCTGTGGAGCTCGGCTGCAGCTTCGCACCTCGGTATTTGTAGGGTTGCCGGAGCTTGAGCTTTTTAGGCTTATAGATAACACCGTCTGCAAACTCCTAATTTATTCAGCCGTCATCAAATGATTCCTTCTGTTTATTTTTATACATATGGTTCATTTGTATCTGTCTTTGTACAGCTGTGGTGTAACTCGAGCCTTTGTGTATCATTTTTCTTTCTAAAGTTGTTTTTGGAAGCAGTGATGGGGGTAAGCAGGCCCAGCAAAACTTCTCGAAAGGCATCTTCTCTCTAAATTCTACTGGCATGGCATTGAGGTGTTTTCACCGGGAAGAAATGGCACGATGACATGGGTCTTCGTTGATATGAGTTTTCCAGTGATCGCCCAACATCTTGCGCTGAGTTCTAGCACTGCAGATTAAGGCTCTATGTGGTACAACTCCTACTTTCAGCTTCTCAAGCGAATCTCGTGGAGCCGTGCCAAACGTCCAACTTCTTAAAATGACCAATTCTAATTCTCGCGATGAGCTGTCTCGAAAATGAATTAGCAACGAGGAGCAGTCTTTCCGCAGATTCTCGTGAGAATCCAATTTGCAGAAATAAAAATACCCTTTGAAGTTTAAAGTATTTACCTGTAAATGCCATCGAACTAACCCCTGCAGTTTCCACCGCGCCACCCCCTCCCGTACCTCTTCGCGTTTTACCTCGTTTCCTCCCGTGCTCTCGTGAGCCCCCACCGCGCCGCCTCCAGTCGTCCACCTCCTGATCCACCGCTGCCCTCCCCTCCTCCTCCCGAGCCGCCGTCGCCCTCCCCCTCCTCCTCCTGAGCCGCCGCTCTCCTCCTCCCCCTGACCCGGCGCCACCCTCGTCCTCCCCCGGACCCGCTGTTTTCAGGTAAAATATTTGACCTTTCATCTGAGATCATCATGACAACAAGATGGATGGTGTGGTGACCAATCTTCCTATGCAAAGATGAGCCAACTTAGGCCACCAATGTCCAAGTTGTCCAAGACCTAACTCATATGGTAAGTGATGGAACAAAGGCTTCCATGTAGGAGCTTTCCCAAAGGAGGAAAAATGTGGAAGCCTTGATTAGCTAGATGCTGAAAATGCAAGAAGTTACTTCATCTTGGGATGTCATGAGGGGTTATGCCATAACCCATGAGGGGTTTCTCGCAAAAATGGTGTTGACATCTATGCAGTAGTAGGATGAAGGATGGTTCAACCGGGAAACTTGTCGGATGGTGATGTGCAGATTCCTGCGTCTTTTTCATTTATACTTGTGAAACAACCTATCCCACTGTCTGTAATTCTGTAGTCCTCCAGATCACTTGACGTGATCTGCATTGTTCTCTAGATCATTTGTAAATACCGAGAAGTGAAAAACCTGGTAGTAACGTTTATTGCACACTCATCTATTCTTTTTTATAAAATGATGTTTTAGATTTGTGCAGACGTATTAAGGAAAGCCTTATGATTACCATCATTCGCCTAATAAATTTATATTGCCTCGTTAAATTTATGTACTGTGTGCACTGAACCGTTGTCTTTTCAAAGTACTAATCCAAAATGTGTAATTCATACTCATTTCAAATTTCCATTCCTCATCCGATGATGGACACATAACTTGTGAATTTTTGTGATCTTTTGATATGACTCATTTATCATTTCAATATTTGTACGCAATATGGTATAATTATCATTTGAACACTTATACGATATGAATGCGATATCTCCAGCTTCATCTATCGCAGCGTGAATAGTACAAATTTTGCTTATGCACAGTTGTAATCCATCATGAAGTGTAAATGCAATATAACCTAGCATTGTGTATAGATACAACGTATATACATTCACATGGTCGAAACAAATTTAGGGGGAAAAATTCTATAATTTATGTACAAATACATAGGAGAAAGACACAAATACAATTGAATTATTACAACCAGAGGTAGCATGATATATTTGCCTCTAATCCCTCCTCGTATGGTTTTTGGAGCCAACCTACCAGCCAAACGTTTTCAACAGATAACTCTAGATTATCAGAGAAATGAATTATCAAAGAATTAAGAGCAGAATCTGAAAAATAAGAATCTGGAGAAACAAACTAGGGCTCCTGACGTGCCGGTTACCAACTCGTAACGACACACTAGCAAGTGCTGCAATTCTATTCAGAAAGTGACACGTATCTCAAAGGTAGGAAGAAAGAGGAACACAACAGAGAAATCTCAAATGATTAGGGCTTCAAGACTGCTGACACACGTGTCACGCCAGCATACGAACATATCTGAACCCGTCACACAAGACAAGCGAATTTGTTTGGACCCAGAGGATTCCAAGCAACGGTGGAAAAAAAGTCGAAACTCACAGGTCAGCTCAGTTTGTTAAAAACTCAGTTGAAACTTAGTCCCTTAACGAACCGAACCGAACCGAGTTAACAATTTAGCTCGTTTTCTTAACGAGACGAGTTCGAGTTGACTCATGAGTTGCTCGTTTAGTTTATTAAGAAAATCAGGTCCAGCCCACTGTACATAATGCCGAGTTAACGAGCCAAGTTAACGAGTTTAGCTTCAATTGTTAATAACGAGCCTAACAAGTCGAGCTAACGAGTTTCAACGAGCCGAGCCGAGTAAGTTATTCTACTCGTTAACGAGTTGAGCCGAATCAAACCGAGAAAGCTCGTTATTCACCCCTAATCTCAAGGATCTCCCGCTTCAATTAAGAAACCAGAGATGTCGATGCGAATCAAATAAACTACTCAGAGGCACAGATCCATACGGATCGTGTCCTGTAATCATCTGCGCATGCGCAAGGCCGTGGCAGCTTCGCCGGCTTCGAGAATGGAGATGCCGTGCATGTACGTCCGTACGCACCAACCGCAGATCAATTATACGCACACAAGGGAGGCTGAGGCCGTGAGGCGATGGCACCGTAGACGTCCAAGTGTCCAACCAACCGCTCGCAGTTGGTGGCTCCAACCGCGCGCACGGGCATGCCCTCGACGCTTCATCTCCTAGTATGTACGTCGTCGTCGTCGCGCGCGCTCGTGTGGCGCGGTTGCCGCGGCCACGGGGGGCATGCCAGCCAGGCCGTGCCGGTGGCCACCGGCGCCAACATGACAGCGCACAGTCGCCTCTCCTTGTTTCAGGTGTGCATGGTATATATGCGCTTGCGCGGCGCGTCAGATGAAGGAGCTAGCCGCAGCTTGGCATCTGTCCATTGTGCCATATCCAAGTCTCAGAGAAACCAAGCTTGTACGGAGTGAGCTAACTGATCAGAGCGAGTCAGCTATGGAGGTGTCCTGCGCCGAGCAGCAGCTCTGCAGGCTAAGGCAGCACGTCGCTTCCTCGTCCTCGTCGGCGGCGGCGATGGCCGGCGCTCTGGAAGGCGTGGCCCGCGTGTACGAGCACGCGGGGTCGCTCGTGCGCTCTGCTCGCGCCGAGCAAGTGGAGGAAGAGCTGGAGGAGTCCGTCGCGCTGCTCGACGCGTGCGCCGCGGTGCGGGACGGCCTGCGCGCGATGCGCGCGTGCGCGCTTGACCTCGAGGTGGCCGTCCGGCGGGGAGACAGCGCTGGCGCCCAGAGCGCGGCGCGCGCGTACGCGCGCCTGGGCAGGAAGGCACGCGCGGACGTCAAGAAGCAGCAGCGCCGGCACCTCAGCTCGAGGCACGGACGTCAAGGGCTCGACGACGACGGGCATTCGCTGCAGGAGGCACGGCGGGTCACCGTGGCGGTGCTCGAGCGCGTCGTGGCGGCGCTGTCGCGGCGGATCCCCGTGGCCGGGCCGAGGGCAGCCAACAAATGGTCGGCGTGCGTGGCGAGGGCGTTCAGGAAGACGACCCGAGTGGCGTGCGAGGACGCCGGGGAGATCACAACCACCTTGTGTTCCTCGTCCAAAGATTTGCACGACGACGAGACGGCGACGCGAGCGCAGAAGGAGCTGAGAGCGTTGGGAGACACGATCCAGCGTCTAGAGGACGGGTTGGAGCTGCTGTTCAGGCGATTGGTGCAATGCAGGGTGTTCTTGCTCAACATGTGCAGCTTATAGGCGCTGCTGCTGCTGCTGCTGCAGCAGCTGCACTGCACCTGGACTGGGCTAGCTAGTGTGTGTTTGATCAGAGCTTGAATAGACCAGCTGTGTGTGCGTGTACAGTGGATAGGACAGATAGATGATCGTGTATGCTAAAATTTTGACACTTGTCTATGAAGAATAAAATAGCACTAGGAAAGTTTTGAGTAATTGGTGCTTATCTTGGATTGATAATGTATCTCCGCGATGGATCGTACTAGCAAAAGAAAAGGAAAAGGCTCAAATTTCTGATATGTTATATATGCTATTGAAGACTGAACAGTGAACATAATCTATTCACTTTCATAAGCTTTTATGTTTCCTCTCTATTACATTTGTGTGTATATGTGCTTTCTAAGTAAGCATGCACTTGATATGGTGCAGGACACTTTATACTTCAACTGGAATCCTAACAAGAAGAAACTCATGCATCAGTAAGACATGAAATCAAGGGGATATATATCATGCACAGAGTCAAGCCATTCTCCAGAGATGCGCTCGTAGGCCCAGTTGCTTCTTTTCTCTTTCACAAAGAAAGTGTGCTACACGTAGTTCGCTGATCATGGAAGTTGGATCAAATTGGGAGTTGCAGCATCCCATTATCTCGTTGTTCTTTGATGTCCCATGGAGATTTTCAGACTATATGCCATCATTTACAGTACAAGAAATCCCCGATGAGCCTGCTTACATGGAGTAATTCTCTAACGACAAATATAAACCACCAGACATATGTACACTTCTGTGTTCTGATTTGTAAGAGAAACTGCATCAACCAGGAGTGAACCTCCAATGTCGCCTAATGAATTATATGATTTCAGATGGTCATTTGATCAGACATACCTGTACCATGCATTTTAGCAGGTGAATCTAAATGGTGCATCCTGCTTCAGATTGTTGAAACATACCTCGAGACTGATGAACCTTCCATGTACTTCTGCTGTTTTGTTTGTTTCGGGGTCCTGGTCATCCATCTGAACCAAACAATGCATCAAGCACTTGCGCGTGCAGTTTCCTTTGCTGGCAATGCATCGAACATGACAACCCAGCTCTGTTAGTTAGCAATGTGTGTTGAATTAGACAACAAGTGAAGGGCATCAACTTGTCTGTGGCTGCAGTGGCCATGCAATCAAGAGCAGATGGGAGGCTAGTGATGGAGATTCCTGCTGTCTGTCCATTTTGCTAGCTCACGCCATCTTCTCAACCTCCTGATTATAAGTAGGGAGAGTTAGAGCATCAACATCATCAACTCACCATTTGCTCCCCTTGCCTATTTCATCTTCCATACCAACACTGAAAGAAAGCACCAAATTTCCTTCCAAACATGGCTGGCCATCAACGATCAACAAGTTTGCCATCTATGCCTCACCCCAGCGAGATCAAGGTTGAAGAAGAGCTCCACAACATAAATTCAGTCATTTCCTCGCCATCTGCCACAATTGGAATGGTATGCGATGGTCTGAGGAGGCTTGGAGACGTCTACAACTGCATCAATGAGATCATATGCTTGCATAGCAACCAAGTACATGGGAAGAGGCTGGAGGAAGAAATGGAGAGGTCTCTTGAGGTATTGGATCTCTGCAATGCCATGCAAGAAAGCTTCACTGATCTGAAGATGACCATCCAGGAGCTGCAGATGGCCCTCAATAGAGGAGACCACACAGTTGTTCTAGTTAAGCTTCAATCTTACATTCGCTTGGTGAAGAAGGCTAAGCATTACCTGAAGAAGTCCGGCAACAAGTCTGCCTCTGATGAGGATGGAAGGCTTGTCAGTTTATTGACAACAGCAAGAGGGATCACTGTCTCGGTTGTCAAATCTGCACTGGAGCTCTTGTCGAAGCCAATGGCCACCTGCAATGTAAGCAAGTGGTCTCTTATCTCCAAATCATTCCAGAAGACAAAAGTTTCATGCAAGGAAGTGCAATTGCAGGCATTAGAGTTGGGCTTAGTAGGCCTAGAGAGCGGAATCGAGGACCTGTTCAGAAGATCGATCCAAACCAGGGTTTCTCTTCTGAACACTCTTAGCTGATAGATGCTCTACTGGTGCACTGCGATTGGCATCCAACTTTTAGAGGACCTGTCAATCACCACAAAATTTTGTACATGATGATATGTATACAGCTTTAAATGTATAGCAAGATATATACAATTGAAAAGGCATAGTTTGCTTCCTTGCAAAAAGAACTCGGCAAAGTTTTTTTAACCTGTAGTTGTTCCTTCACATTTCCTCCAAAGCTGCTTCAGCTGTTGCCGCCAAGTGAAAATGGGAAGGAGGGGATCCCTGACCTCAATGCAACTCCAATATATGTCCCCGACCGCAACAAGAAAGACAATATGCAGGTGTATGTCAGGAGGAGCCTGAGGATCCAGAAGGCATACGATGGGGAACATGTCAACCCGGTGGAACGGCCAGTCGCCACATCGCTGCTGCCGCGCCAAGTTCCTCGACCAGTTCTACCTCAACATCAGGTAGCCATCGTCGAGGTCGTCCGAAAGCAAGGAAGATTGAAGATGTTGTACAACTACCCCTCAAAGTGAAGCCGCTACCGACCTTAGAGTCTAAGATCAAGGAGCTGGCAGAACTCTGTGGTTTCAAGGCGACTGGAACTTTCAGAGATGCAACACTCATGGAGAAGGCAGCAGCTTCATATGCTGGCACCTCTGCCAATGTTTAAGTCCGTTTTCGCGACTTCCCGCCCAGAGCAAACACCCACTGTTTTGTCTTTTTCCCTTGCGCTAGTGCTCCGCTTGGCTTGCGAGCTTAGCCTCTATGTTCTGTGCTCAAATCCACTATACGGGCCTGAGCTGCGTCGCTTAGTTTCTAATCGTTTAGGTCTTTGTCTTAATCCGTGTACTGCCTTTTGTTTCCCTCTAGTTGTTTTTTTCTGGTGTTATTCAGCTTTAGTCTTGCTCCGAGGGTTTTATCGTCTGCGTCTCCTTTTGCTGTTTGCTTTCTTCTTGTTTAGTTTTTCTTTGTGGCAACCTGAATTTCCTTCTGGGGACAGCTTATGGTTGAGCATGGGGTGGGGATGGCTACGGCTAAAAACCCACTTAATGGGGAGAAGCCGAGCAGCCGAATGAAGATTTTAACCTGGAATGTGCGTGGTTTGGGAGATTTTTTTGACGTAAAGACAGCATTAGTTTATCAAACACTTTTGAACCTGAAACCAGATATCATTTGCTTACAAGAAACTAAGCTTACCACCATCGACAGTTTCAAAGCCATTAGATTTCTGTCGACAAGCATGACAAACTATCACCACCATCCATCCACACGGGCTTCTGCTAGAATCCTAATGGTCTGGTGCAGTGCAAAGTTTGATGCCTCTCTTCTGCATGCTGATACCTCTTCACTCTCGATAGCCTTCCAATCCAAAACCGACAGATAGCAATTTAGCATAACGAACATCTATGCGCCCTTTGAAGACCAAGAGCGACAACCTTTCTTTAATGCTTTAGCTAATATCCGGTTGAACATAACAGGACCATGGATGGTCCTTAGGGATTTTAATATCTATAGATACGCTCATAAGAAGAACAACGACCAGATAAATTGGACCGGAATGAATATCTTCAATTCTTGGATTCATGATCAAGGTCTCATAGATATAGACATTCCTAATAAGAAATTCACATAGACAAACAAGAGAAGGAATCCAACTCTGATCAAGCTTGATAGGATTCTCATTGACACCGAGTGGAGCCAGGTGTTTCTGGGCACTTCAGCAAAATCAAAAGTTGCCATCACCTCGGACCATAACCCAGTTGAAAGCATCTATACCCCTAAAAATGATTTTGGTAATTAATGACAACAATGTGTTAAGGGACTAACATGTGTCCTAAGATGTTTTTGATGGATAAGTCTTGTGTTGGCTTGTGCTGTCCTCCAAGGACAGCATCTTTAGGACAGCATCTTGGACTGCTTTAGGACAACATCTTGATCGCTTTAGGACAAACATCTTGATCGCTTTAGGGCGGCATCTTAGACTAGCATCTTAGCATATCTTTGGTGGTGCCTATAATTTGTATCCCCAACCCTCAAAGTTGGCATAGCATTGTGTGAGAAATAAACAAAGAAAATTGCCCCATCTCCAAGTGTTATCCTCTCGATGAGAGTAAGGATCTTGCTATCACCAAGAGCAAGAGTCCAAATGACTAACAAGTGGTATCGAGTCGTAGTATCCTCGCAACTTCGAGCATCTCTGCTCAATCCCTTCTCCACCTCGCTTCGGCCCATGGCCGACCCAACCAAGAGCAGCTCCCTCTCCACGCAGCGGCTTCCGGAGGCGCGCCATGTCCGCAGATAGATCTCGGCCTTCGATGCGCCTCGAGCACCAAGCGGCGGCAAGCCGAACTTCGCTGTGGCGAGGAACGCGAGAAGCGGCGACAAAGGCCATGGCGGCGAAAAAGCGTCAAGGTCGGCAAAGAATGAGCGCGGCGGCTTCAGCGGAGGCGGAAGCGGCAAGCGGCGGCAGATGCAGCGTCGCGGCAAAATGAGGTCGAGGTTCTACTGGCGAAGAATAAAGCTCCATCTCTACCGATGATAAATACCGACGGACCTTGAGCCCAGAGGAAGGCAATATGAGGCGAAGCAAGAATGGGCAATCACTAGACGCCCATGAGCGCGGCGGCAGCGCCGTATCGGCGGACGGACGCGCGGCGCGCGCTCGAGGAGACGTGCACGGCGGCGGCATACGGGTCGATGGAGAGCGCGGCCTTCACAGGCGACGCGGCTCTCTCTCCCCGGTTCGGTACCGTGGTCACCACGAGTACCAGGCTGTCGTCAGGGACGTTGTCCCCGGCGGCGGGTGGCCTACCCTCACCAAGACCAACTACGTCGAGTGGGCTGCGGTGATGAGGGTAAAGCTCCAGGTGCGGCATATGTGGGATGCAGTCCGTCTGACGAAGACGCCGACCACGGGATCGACGGCGCCGGATGCTCTCATCGCCGCAGATCCGCCCGAGATGCGCTTCGCTACCAACAAGCGGACTGCCAAAGAGGCTTGGGACGCCATCGCTGCAGCACGCATCGGCAGCGACCGCGCCCGCAAGTCTACATTGCAGGCACTACGCAAGGAGTGGGAGAACCTGGCCTTCAAGCCAGGTGAGGATGTTGATGACTTTGCTCTCCGTCTCAACACTCTGTTGCAGAAGTTGGTGCAGTTCGGCGATGACACCTACGGCGAGGAGAGAGCTGTGGAGAAGCTCTTCCGCTGCGTCCCTGAGAAGTACAAGCAGATGGCTCGCTCGATCGAGTCTCTGCTAGACCTCTCCACGATGACGATCGAGGAGGCGCGGTCGCCTCAAGGTCGTTGGGCGATGAGCCAGCCACGGCGTCTCGGGACCCGTCACCATTGGCGGAAGCTCCTCCTCGCTCGAGCAGCGGTGGGGCACGGCCAAGGTGACAGAAGAAGGGAGCCTTCTTCCACGACAGCGGCATAAGCGTGGCAAGCAAAGCCAAGACGAGACAACTCTTGCTACAATCTGCGGCAAGCCCGGTCATTGGGCCAAGGATTGTCGACGACCACGAGGTGATGACCGTGGAGGCGCCAGTATGCGGCTGGCGGCAAGCAAAAGCGGCCATGAGACGACTCTTGCCACAATCTGCGGCAAGCTTGGTCATTGGGCCAAGGATTGTCGATACCACGACGCTGCCAGCCCACGTCAGCGCGGAGGAGGAGCAATGGCTCTGTTCATTGCTCATGCGAGCATCGAACTACCTCCACCGCACCGCCGCAGCGGCCTTCCTCCACCTTGACGAGCCAAAAGCACATGCCCTCCTCGGCGACGCTTAAAAGAACGACAAGACCGACGGGTGGTGCTCGACACCGGCGCCACCCACCACATGACCGGGCGGCGGGAGTACTTCTCCGAGCTCGACTCAAACGTTCGAGGCTCCGTCAAGTTTGGGGACGCCTCCGGCGTGAAAATCGAGGGCGTCGGCTCCGTCATCTTCACCGCCGTGTCTGGCGAGCACAGGCTGCTCACCGGCGTCTACTACATCCCCGATCTGCAGAACTCCATCATCAGCTTGGGGATACCGGATGAGAACGGCTCGCGGTCGAGATCGAGCACGGTGTCGCGGGTTTGGGATCTTCGCCGCCGCCTTTCTTGCCAAGGTAACCAGAGGCGCAAATAGACTCTACATCCTTCATGCGCGCAGTGGCACAACCCTCTGTCTCGGCGCCGTCGGACGACGAGGCGTGGCAAGGGCACGAGCGCTTTGGGCACCTTAGCACTTCGAGGCCCCGGCGGCTCGGTGCCACGGAGATGGTGCGAGGCTGCCGTCCCTTGACCATGTGGAGCGATTCTGCGGCGTCTGCGTGTTGACGGCAGAGGCGACTCTTTCCCCAAAGAAGCGAGTTTCCGAGCCAAGGAGAGGCTCGAGCTCGTGCACGGACTTGTGTGGCGGTGACACGGCCACACCGGAGAGACGACGCTATTTCCTGCCGCTGCTCGTCGACGACCTCTCCCGCTACATGTGGGTGATGGTCCTCGGCGGCAAGGAGAGGTCGGACGCCATCAAGCGCACGCAGTCGCTTCGCGAGGCAGAGCGCGGCCAGAGTCTGCAGCGTCTTTGCGCCAGATGAACGGCGGGCGAATTCACGGCGGTGAATTCGCGTCGTCTTGTCGATGAGGGCATTCACGCCACTACTCCACCAGACAAATTTCACCGCAGCAGCAGAAGCGGCGTCGTCGAGCGGCGCAACGAGCGGTTGTGGGGATGGCTCGGCTCTCCTCAGCAGAGGGATGCCACTGCCTTCTTGAGAGGCGGTGGTGGCGGCCGTCTACATCCTCAACCGCCGCCTACCAAGGCACTCGGCGGCGGGACGCCAGACGAGGTTTGGCATGGGCGCAAGCGGCGGTTTCTCACTTGCGGGTCTTGGCTCCCTTGCGTTCGCCAGGAGCTTGGCCACTTCGGCAAGCTCGGCAGCGAGAGCACTCGAGTGTTCATCGGCTACGCGAGGGCTCAAGGCCTACCGCATCCTCGACCACGACACACAGCGGTCGCAGATCTCGCGTGATGTTGTGTTCGACGAAGGCGAGGCCGACATGGGACAAGGCGGTGGGCGGCGATTGACTTCGATTCCTGTGGACTTCGTTGTCGATTACGCCCATTTCGAGAGAGCGGGAGCTAGCGGCTTCGTCTTCACCGAGCTCGACATCTCGCCGCCACCGGCTCCGCGAGTGCTCCACCACCTTCGGCACCACCACGCCCACTCTTCACCACCGGCCACTCCGCACCGGCCACCACTCTCTCCGCCGGCCACCACACCACCGGATCGGCCCCAACAACCGGTCCCACGATTTAGCAACGGCGACGGTGGAGTTCGCACTCATTGTCCCACGACGAGATCGCGTCGACGCTTACCACGACGGCGAGCCTCTGCGCTACTGCATTATGGATAACATCTCGGAATCGCGTCCCTCGATCGGCGCGAAGACGACTTCGAGCGGGCTGCGACTTGGCGTCGCGACGACGGCGAGCCCCGCCTTTTGCTTTGGCGGAGGAGACGCGGCGTGGCGTGTCGCGATGAAGCAAGAGATGGACGCCGCCGAGCGGAACCGGACGTGGGGCTGGCGGATCTTCCCGCCGGCCACCACGCGATCACCCTTAAGTGGGTGTTCAAACCGAAGCGGGATGAAGCCGCGCCATCGTCAAGCACAAGGCTCGCTTGGTGGCACGAGGCTTCATGCGGCGGAGGATCGACTTCGACGACGCCGCGCCCGTCGCGCGCATGGAGTCCGTTCGTCTTCTCCTCGCACTTGCGGCCAGAGGGTTGGCACGCCCATCACATGGACGCCAAGTCCGCCTTCCTCAACGGCGACTTGAAGGAGGAGGTCTCGTCCGTCACCGCCGGATTCGTCATCCCGAGAGGAGGCAAGGTCCTCCGCCACGCAAGGCCCTCTACGGCTTGCGGCAGCACCACGAGCCCGAACGCTAAGTCGACTCCACCCTTATGCAAATGGGGTTCCAGCAGAGCGCACACGAGGTCAATGCGGTCTCACGGCGGGGCAAGGCGCAACGCCTGGTGGTGGCGTCACGTCGACGACTTGGTGATCACCGGCTCCAAGGAGGCCGAGGTCGAGCGTTCAAGGCGAGATGAAGACCGCCTTCGGATGAGCGACTTGGGGCTCCTCTCCTTCTACTCGGGATCGAGGTCCACCAGACGACTCCCAGATCTCCCTTCGCCAGACCGCCACGCCAAGCGCATCGTTGAGTGGCGGGCTCGCCGATCGCAACCCAAATTTCCACACTCCTATGGAGGAGAGGTCAAGCCGAGCCGCGACAAGACGGCGGAGGAGGCGGGCCTAACGCAAGACGGCGGCGATTGTGGGCGACCGCCGTTACCTTGTCCACACGCGGCCGGACTTGGCGTTCGCCGTCGGCTACGTCGGTCGGTTCATGCAATGCGGCGACGACGAGAGCATCGGCGAAGCCGTGAAGAGGATCCTCCGCTACGCTTGCGGGCACCTCCGACCACGGCTTGCACTACCCGAGGTGTCGTGGCGCAAGACTTCATCTGCATGCAATGACAATGACCACGCAGCGACATCGACACCAAAGAAGAGCACAAGCGGATTCTCTTCTTCCTCGGCAAGTGCCTCGTTAGTTGGCGGTCGATCAAGCGGCGGTGGTGGCCTGTCGGTGAGGCCGAGTACATAGCGGCCTCCACCGCTTCAACTCAGCGCCTGCTCGTTCGATCGCTTGGTGATCTCTCGGCGAGACATCAAGCGGTGGCGCTCGGCGGATGAAGAAGTCCGCCTGCTCGCAAAGAACCCTGCTTTCCATGAACGGAGCAAGCACATCCGGGTGAAGTACCACTTCATCCGAGGTCGTTGGATGAAGGCGACATCAAGGCGAGCTACATCAACACCACGGATCGACTTGCGGACACGCTTCACCAAGCCTCTTGGGAGGTCAAATTCCTCGAGCTCTGCTCTAGGATCGGGATGGTTCAACTCTCCCACAAGATGACGACAAGACTTAGGGGAGAATGATGGATAAGTCTTGTGTTTTGTTGTCTTTGTCCTCCAAGGACAACATCTTTAGGACAAAGATCTTGGATCGCTTTAGGACAAAGATCTTGATCGCTTTAGGACAAAGATCTTGATCGCTTTAGGGCGGCATCTTAGACTAGCATCTTAGCATATCTTTGGTGGTGCCTATAATTTGTATCCCCAACCCCTCGGGTTGGCATAGCATTGTGTGAGAAATAAACAAAGAAAATTGCCCCATCTCCAAGTGTTATCCTCTCGATGAGAGTAAGGATCTTGCTATCACCAAGAGCAAGAGTCCAGCGACTAACAGTTTTAAAGGTTTAATCCCGGATTATGGATGACAACATGGAAATGGCAATGCAAAGACGATAAAGAATTAGCATGGCTCAAGGCAAAGGTATTTTGTAGCCTAAGGACCTATTTATGGTTTTTTACCGGTCTTGGTGTTTGGTGGAAAGACCGAATTTATAAGCTAGACGCCATACTATAAAGAGGGATCATGGTTAGCAGCTTGAAATCTAATGATGTGCCACATTTATCAACTAACAGTCATGCATTGTATTTAGAACAAAGATCGGAAAAAGATCAAGAAAAGCAGTATGACCAAGATTTAAGCGGTAATCTGCATGATCTTGTCTGACCGATTTCTAGTTAATGATAAGTTATTTCTAGAGAGCATGTTTTTAGGCGTTTTTCCTCCCCCGGAAAAACTGCGGTACGACCGATTTCTAGTTGGCGGTAAGTTATTTCTAGAGAGCATGTTTTTAGGCGTTTTTCCTCCCCTGGAAAACGGTAGTTCTGATTGCGGTAGTACCGGCCCATGTGAGTGCGTGTCGACGATCGAATCGCCGATCTTATGAAATAAAATAGAGGAAAATGACGCGTATCTCCTGAGAGAGAATATGACTGCTCTTTATTACTATGAACTGACTATTACAGGGGATGCCCGCGACAAGGCGGTGGACTAATCCTAATTACATTGAGTATGATGCTTGTTATGCTATTGAATCAGATCTAAAGCATGAATCTAATGTTGATAGCATTGCTCTTGTCTGATGCCAGATCGCCCTTTGATCCTTCCATGCTTCATCTTTAAATAGCTTCTGAAGATGTGAGGACCCCAAAAATCGAATTTGTTTCAAGTTAAGCGATTGCACAGAAGGCACAATCCTAAACATGAAACGAATCCGATTTCAAGATTCCCGGATATGCATCCTATGTTAGTTCCTAAGGATCAATGACTAACATGACATATCCCAACAACATGGATCACAACCATAATCAAATATGCAAAAATTATTAGAAGCAATGTTACAATTTTGATAAATAGGACCATATGGCTTGGTTTTTCTTAAGGTGGCTGACTGGCCAAATCTAATCACAATTAAATAAATCGCAGCGGAAGATAAACTTGAAATTAAAAGGAGAATACCAGGTTGATATGCCCAAAACCCACAAACAACCAACTGGGGTTAAAGCCGATGCACCTACACATAACCGTCCTCACCCGCAACAAGTGGTTAAAGCACCTGAGTACAGAAGGTACTCGCAAGACTTACACAAAACTACTAAAAGAAAGTGTTTAGAGGAACCAACCGAAGGATTAGAATTTTCATACATGCTTAAGGCTGACAACAGGAAGGTTGTAATGGTATTCATTTTTGCATAAAGCACAGTTTTACACCTACTTACCAAATTTTTGTCAAGGCAGTTTTATAAACAAGTTTGGACTAAAACAGCAAGTTAAAGAGAATTTAATCACAAACAAGAACAAAATCAAAGTGGCTGTCCACTTTGACCAATTAACATGCATGAATACCCTTCATGCCGAATCCAGTACCCATGACAAAAATTATTTCAAGTCTATACCGAGTTGTCCATCAAACGAGTGTTGTCCGTACCGTGGACACGGCTATTCGAATAGTTTTAACCCTGCAGGTGTGTACATCTTTACCCACACGACTTGGTCAGTCCGTAAGCCTTCGGATAATAGCACACTTCCTTTGGTATGCCGGCCGGGTAAACCAAGACTCGGTATTTTTCAGCAAGTTGACATTATTGAGTTGAATCACCCATGTGTGACTGATCCCACTTAAAACAATGATTGATAGCATCTGCTCAACCAGGGCACACATGTTGCGTCGGGAATGCCGATTCAATGAACTGAAAATAAAATTGTACTCCCTTGTACATATAGAATTGAAATCGGAACCCTACGAACACGCAAATCCGCCAATGTCCTCGCCCCAGTACTCCACCATTTCCTCAACTCAATAACATCAGCCCCTTACTTAACCAAGCAGCGCCCATACACCGCATGTGGAAGTACGTAAAGTACTCCATTTGACAGGTCAAAGTTAAGTCCTTAATCGATCCGGACAAGACTACCACGTTACCCAATCTCGTGCACGAAGGCACCATCACTAGCATCCACTTGTCCAGATCTAAATCAGCTTTAACAACCAAAAATTTAGACTCAAACTCAACTTTAAAGATCTGAACAAAGAATGCAAAATCCAAATTGATTTAGTGTTTCCCTTGATTGACAGGCTAATCTCGTCAACCAAACTACCGAACTACTGACTTGCATGGCTAAGCAATCACACAAATAATAAATACATCAACACATGATTCCTAACTTAAGCATAGGTGTATGGAGTAATTAAGGGTAAGCCACAATAAGTAGGACATAACTAACTAGACTCACAAATAATTGGTACATCAAAATAGCATGAAAGCAATTATCATTGCATTTCAAAATACAAAATTACCAAAACTGGGATCAAAATGATACAAGAGGATGCTTGCCTGGTTGGAAATCCACTTGTTCACTCTCGGAGGCGTAATTGTTCACTCCGTGCAATTCGGAATCTAGAGAGAAAATATGATAACGAATAAACACCGATAAAACTGGCAAATCCAAAATACTCAACAATGCATGAGATTTACATATTAGTGAGATTATGATTCTAGATGCTTTTAGGTATAGATTTTAGTTTTATTGAAGTTCATATGAATTTCTTATGGACTTTTGAAGTTAATTCAATTTCTAGTGTAATAATAACGACAGACGATACCTAGAGCCTAGATGATGTTGTTTTCCTTAACAGGACACCTAGTACTCACAAGTACTCTCTCTCTAGGCATTCTATGTATACATCCATGATGATCATACAGTCAAAATCAATCCTCTTATATGCTCTTTTAGATTTAAATGATCGATTACTCCATATGGTTTCTACTTAATTGGTCTTCTCAGTTAATCTTCTTAGCATCTGATTAGGTAAAACATAACGCTATGTAGGCATTATATGGAAAACGCTTGGAGAGAGTTAACACTTTATGGTTCACTGTCATGGCGATTTATATCTTACATGAGTCCTAATTGAATTCACTCCTTTAAATGCAATGCTATTAGTTCATTAATTCTTTTACTGTCTAAACAATTAACAAGCTACTGCTAGTTGGAAAGTTACTATCTAATTACCAAAGTAATTATCTAATTAACAAGTCCTAATCACTGACCATTCCTTGTTAAACCTCAAAATTCTACTCAATCATTCAATCATTCCATTGTTAAAGCTTATAGTGGATTAGGACCTACTGCCAAGAGGAATTGAGAGAGATAGAGGGAGGTTCCATGTCAAGGACATCAACACATAGAAGGATACATACACTGTAACATTTCACGGAGCTATTTGTTCAATTATACTCTGGACTATTCTGATTATTTGATCCTAATTTACTTCACCTTGGTCACTGATGGTCATGAGTCTTTAACTGGATAGGAGATCTTTTAATCACTTGCATTAGAATTCCTACTGATTAGCTAACTATTCACTTAACCTACTAACTGCCTACATTAGAATGCTATTCAGATTGACCATATGGCTATTGCTCAAAACATCTCTTTAAATCCTTATGCTAAAGGTGCATTTAACTATGAATTATCTCTGTACTTGATTTATCTATTGAATGTTATTGTCTGAACACACAATCTATCAATAGGTCATCTAATTGTCTTTGTAAGTTTTTCGACAATAGATCACTAATCATTTCTTGTCAATTCCACAGAGTCCTAAATCAATCACTCAAATTAACCACTATCCATCCTAATCAGAATGTATACATACTCATTTACAGCATTGAGCATCTCACTACCAATATGATCCAATGTGTCATCTGCCATCCACTAGTTCAAAGTGGCATATCCAACACAAGAGCGCCACTGCCATAGAGCCATTCACATTACCACATGCAGAGAGACTACTTCATACATCCTGCTTACCAGAGAAACAAAGGAGGCCCCGGGAGGTGGCTCAGGCGTGCTTGGGCAATGCTCACCGCCGGCTAGGAAGGCGGTGGTGGTGGCCGGCGTGGAGAAAGACGGAGCCGGCTGGGTGGGGTGGCCTTGGGGCTAGTCCTGGAGTCGACGGCGATGGGCCACAGAGGCAGTGCAGCTGCACCCGGCGGCAATGGCGGCACGGCTCCCACGGCGGTGGCGCTGGAGGGGAAGAAGGGAGAAATTAGGGCGAGCACGAGTACTGGCGCGATGAGGGGAACTCACCGGGTCTGCTGGTGGAGGCTGAGGAGAGCCGGAACGGGCTGGCGCCGTGTGCCATGAGCAATGCGGCAAGCTCCATGCGGCGGCGGTGCGACAGAGCAACGGAGCTCGGGTGGATGATGGGGAAGGATCCGTGGGGGTCTGGGGGTGCTCCTTGCTCAGGGAATCGAAGAGGACCGCACCGGGGAGGCAATGGCGGCGCCTTCGGCCGAGTTTGGGGAAGAAGGGATCGGCGGTGATTCCTGTGGATGCAACCAAAATTGAGTGAGGGTTTATGAAGAGGTGACTAAGGAATACGGGGTGACGCGAGGAGAAGTGGAAGAAAAGCTCCGGGCTGGCCGAAACCGACGACGGCAGCTCGGGCGGCCGGGAATGGTGCGGTGGCTCCTCTGCGGTGCTGCTAGGCCTTTGGTGGTGGGAAGGAGGGGATGGTAATGGCAACAACAGGGAAGGCAATGGGGAGCTCAGGCTACCATTTATAGGGAATGGGATGGCCGGGGAGGGGGCGGCGGCCGGCGCCATGGCAGAGGAAGAGTGGGGGTGAGCGAGGAGGGCTGTCGGCCATGGAGCGGGAGGGTGAGAATGGCAATGGGGAGGCTTTTGGGTGCTACTTATGGGCGCGAGGGCGGAGATTGCCGAGGCCAGCGATGCGCTCGGAGGGGAAGCGACGGGCGCGGGCGTGGCGTGCGTGGAAGAGGGCAGGCGGCGTTGGAGTTGCAGGGCGCTCCTGAGGAGGTTGACGCCGAGGTGGCGGTGTTGCGTTCGCCCGAGTGGAAAGAGGAAGGGAAGAGAGAAACAAGAAGGGGCGCTGGGGGGCTCTGGCCGATGATGTGATGGGGTTGGGCTGAGCCGATGAACAGTGTCAAGCTCAAGCCTGAAGAACAGTAGATGAAGATAAAAAGAGGTAAAACAGGGAAAGCTTTGGGGAAAAAATTATGGTGACTTTAGCCAAGAAATTTTCATGGATAATTCTAATATTAGCTAAAGTATTTTAATCGGCTTTTACACACTTAAAGTCTTAGGTTTTTGAATTTTATGCTTTCAATCTTAGGGTTTATATTTCATATAATATTTAAAAGTAATATTTAGAAGAGTAATACTTTCAAGTTTATTCTGTTCCTGTAATTTATGTTTCTAGGGCTTTCTGTAATTTAGGGTTTTCATTTCTTATCACCGGTGCAGATCAAATAACTCACAAAAATTGCAGGCAAACTGAACGACAACAGATAAACATACAAAAAGTTTTAAAAATCCCATATTTTTGCATTTTGGAATTTTTGGGATGTTACAGAAGAGGTGACAGTTACTTCTAGAGAAGACGCCTATGCGAAGTGTCGCGACTGGTTGTAGCGAGGCGATAGTTGATTAAAGTATCAACTGCTGTGCGGTTTGAATGTCTGTGAGACATTCAACTGTATGATGGTTTCTTTTGTCAGTGTCTTAGGACTGTGTAACGTCGCGTGGTATGGATTATATAGCACGTGTTCCATTCATCACACGGTAAAGGATAAACCTGGAGTTAGATCCAGATATCAGTTCATAGCTTTACGAGTAGCTACCTGGTCGGAGACTAGGTACAAGAGCTTGTCCAACCAGGGTATCCTTTTTGTAACCTCTGGAATCCTTACGACCAGTAAGGTCGTTAGCCTTAGGGGTTATGACCACGAAGACGTATGGTCTTTTATTATGTATTAAAATAATACATAGAGATTTTAATCCTCGTCAGCTAGCCCCCGAACTTTAAATGAATTGGTCGTGTAAACACCTTCTTCCGATGAAATCGTATCGGGCAGACCCCCATTGAATGTTGTGACATTCGAAGTGGTCTGTATTTATTTTAAAGTTGAGAACCTGCCTTGGGAACTGAGAAGTTTTTCTGTTCGTTGGTCAAAAAGATTTTGTCCGTTGGATTTTCGTTTAACTCCCGGATGCGGTTAAGAAATAGCAGCTATAAAAATCCCTTTGCACTGGGCATTAGGACTTTTAAGCCTTCTGCTTTCCCTTTTCATCTTCTAAAGGAAAATCGCTTCTGACCTCCTGTGATCTCTTCATCCAAAAAACTCTGCCATGTCGGATCTTATCACCAACTGGTCGGCTTTCGATCTGAGTTAGAAGAAGCTTGAGAGCTTGGAGAAGATCGGGTTGCTACCCGATAGGAACCTGATTTCTTGGAGATCAGCGGCCGGGGAGCATTCTTCGAGCAGTGAAGATAGGAAAATCCCTATTTTTCTCGCATACATCGAATGCGGATTTAAGCTCCCAGTTTACTCCTTCATTTCCCAAGTTTTGGAGCATTACGGAGTCGAACTGGTCAATCTGGCCCCCAATGCTATCGCCAACCTCAACATCTTCGTCTACCTCTGCGAAGCGTACTTGGGGATTCCCGCAACCCTAGATCTCTTCAAGTATTGCTACAGGATGGCGAATTCGAAGAAAACGACCGGTACACCTAGAGATTGCACCTTGCGCCTCCACGACGGAAGAGTTGATGAGTATATTCCTATGTACTCAAAATCTTAGTGGTCGTCATGGAAGAAAAGTTGGTTCTACATGAAGGTCACGCAGAAAGACAGCCATTACTACAGCGGTAAGAAGGCAGCCAAGAATCCACAATGGCGCTCCTCCACAAAGAAGGAGGGAAAAGTAGGGTGATGGGTTGAAGCCATCCAACTCCTTAACATCAAGGGTTTAACCTCCTCGCATGTGGTGAAGGACTTTTCCATGCGCCGGATTAGTCCTTTGAAGGCCAGAGCAAATCCAATGCTCTGGTACATTGGTCGTGATGACGCGACCAGAGACTCCAGGGAGGGTAAGTTCCAAAGGATTCTGACCAATTTGCTTTACTAGTTGGTTATTTTTGTGATCCTGAAATTTCTCATTTATCTTTACAGCTCTATCTTCTGATGAGATTAGAAGTCAGATCAGGATGATCTGCGCTGGAGAGCCTGGCGAGAAGGCCGATTTCCCTCGGATCTTAGCGGTCGTTTTCGTAGAAGAGAGGGCTGAGATACTTTTGGTAAGAATATCAACTACTTTTCATCTTTTCAATACTTTCCGATCGGTTTTACCGAAAATCCTCTTTGATATGTAGTCGATCGGGTTAAGGATCAACGAGGCCACTGAAAGTTGTGAGCCAATTGACGATCCGACCATTCCTATGATCACTCAAGATAGTGGTCTCATAGAGGTAGGTAACCGAACAGAAATATCTATTCTAGATGAAGAATTTTCATCACCTGATTAACTTTGTTTGTTGATTTAGGCGGTAGTCGTGGAGTCCCATACAGTCGTTCAAGACTTGCCAGATGCTGTTGAAGCAACTGTTTTGGAGACCAATGAATCTATACCCTCTGATCCAATGGTCAGGGATCTCATTGTTGACCAACTGATTGAGAACATTTCTTCTGACCTTCAGTTGGAAGGCATAGTGGGTCTAACCAGCCCCACCGGTGAAGAACCGGTAAAGTTGGTTGAGAAGAAGAGGAAGGCGAGCGCTATTGATTTTAAACCAGCGCGTTTCAAGGTCAAGACCAAAAAATCGACCAGGTATATACAAATGAGATAATCATATGAGTGCATACCTTAAATGTCTTTGATGTATTGAACTCCTGAACTTCCTTTCTTCTTTTTGTGTAGATCTTCTGGTGTTCCGGTCGTCTCCGACCAGAACATACCGGAGGATCAAGCGGTCAAGGAAGTCTCCGACCAGAACATCCCTTAGGCTAAAGTTCCTGAGGAGAAAGTGGTCGAGGAAGCCCTCGAGCAGGCTCCAGTGCCAGAACATGTTTTGGATCCTATAGCGATTATAACTCCGTCGGCGGAGGTAGAAATCCCTAAAGATCCTAAATAGGTTCCGACTCCCGTAGGTAATCCCTATCAAACTAACAAGTTCCCTTTTTCCCCTCGATTTATCGAGGATAAGGAGCTTGATGTTGTTTGGGGGAAAGTATCGGACTGTCAAGCCATACAAAGAATGCTATCTACGACCATTTTCCTAAGTTCTCAGTTTATAAAAAACTCAAAGAAGAATGCTATCTATGTAGCACATGGTCGAGAACTATGCTGTGGTCGAAGGACTGACCCAGCGAATAAAGGTCCTAGAGCTAAAACATTCCGAACTAGAAAGCAAGAACTTTCTACCTAACTTGTTTTCTTCTTCGCTACTTTGTCTTTCTTCTATTAATTATTCTCCCTTATCACATTTGATAGATTTGGTTCTATTAATTACTCTCCCTTATCACATTTGATAGCTTTGGATAAAATAAAAGAAGAGGTCGTGGCTAAAGAAGCCAAAATAACTAAGCTTGAAGAAGAATGCCAAGCTAAAGACCAGTTGATCGTATTCGTGATGACCAGGCATAAATAAGTTGTAGGACCGAATAGGCGACAAGAGGGGGGGGGGGTGAATAGGGGCACGAATCCTTTTTCACAAGTCTGAATTCAACACAACTTTCACTTCAATAGCTATGAAGCTATGAAGATCAATCAGCAAGTACTGCAGAGAACTTGTGTTGAATCCAAATCAAAACCCCAAGCAAAATACAAAAAAAACAAGAAATCCAAACCCTCGGGCCCGGTCTGACCGACATCTATCGGGCGGTCTGACCGGCGTCTTAAGCGCGGTCTGACTGGACCTGACCAGAAACAGTGCCTACAGCTCAAAAACCAAAACGCAAATCGGTATAACTTTTGATCTACACGGTCAAACTTGAGCAAATTTGGAACATACCTTTCTAAGAATATTAGGAACCTATTTCAAGCAACGATTGAGTAGATCCACGTCAAAGTTTCAACCTTTTTTTGTAACATCCCAAATATATAAACAGGTGTTTGTTTCAAATGTAATTAAATGTGTAGAAATTAAAACTTTTTCTCACATCGTGAAACCCCTGATCTCACATGAAATTCTTGTCCAAGAGTTGTGTTTTCCAAAAACACAAACCTCTTGTTGGCAAAAGTCAAACTCATTTTCCACTTGTCTCAAATCTTGTGCCAAACCTTTGAAAATATTTTTCCCTTGGTCCTATAGTTGATGTGGGACCCCTCTGAAAAATATCACAAGTTATAAAACTTGTTTGATAATTTTTGGTGGTAAATCTAACTCTTGAACAGCCTTAAAGAATTTCCTGAGAAAAATGCAATGCATAAAAACCTCTGGAAAATTTATGTAAGGTTAATCATGATGTCAGCAAGCTCCAGTTAAAATTTCATAAAATTTGGAGTTCTGTTGCTATCTCAAATAATTCTGCAAAGTCTCAGCTATTTATTTTAAAATTCCAAAACCATACACTGTTCCTTGGGCTGAGCCGCTTTGCAAAGCGGGTCCAACCCAACCACCTCCCTCAGCTCAACAGACCTCCCTTCCACTCTGTTGAGGTCGTAGCCGTTGGATTCAGATCCAACAGCCACGACCTCCTCCTAAACCATCACAGCGAGGTCCTCCCACCAACATGAGGTCATAGCCGTTGGATCAGATCCAACAGCCATGACCTCCCTTCGTTGTCAAGCGCCAAGTCCTCCACCTATCGAGGTCCTGTGCCGTTGGATCAAAGATCCAGGGCCCTGACCTCCCCTCGCTGTTAAACCTCTCAGACCTCCCACCTAATTGAGGTCGTAGCCGTTGGATCAGATCCAACAGCCCACGACCTCCTCTGCTAATCGTGCGCACTTGACCTCCCACTTTGTTGAGGTCGTAGCCATTAGATCCAGATCTAAAGGCCACGACCTCCAATCTCATCTCGTTGCCGTTGGATTATTATCTCACGGCCACGACCTCCTTTGCGCTTTGCGCAGCGCCTAGGACCTCCCCATCTGTTGTGTGCCCTTGGATTTAAATCCACAGGCCATGACCTCCGCGTGCTTTTGGCAAAGACTGCGTAACTTAGTCCTCCCAGAGGTCCGAGACTGGATTTAGATCCAACGCCTTGGACCTCCTATCCCCTTTTCCACTTGCGCATCCGCGCAGTCAGATCGGAGGGCCACGACCTCCCCAGTCCAAATCGGAGGGCTGTGACCTCCTCTAGTCCCTTAAAACTTACCGTTTCAAACTCAAAACACATCCGAGGGCCAGACCTCCACATCCTCTTAATCCAATGGTGGAGAGCCATACTGTTCTTCTCCTAGCTTGGGCGCGTCGTGTGCCATGGCAGTAGGCAAGGTCAGCGCCTTGTCTTGTCCAACGGCTCTGAGCCTGCAAGCATTAAATGCGTGGCAGTCTTTCCGCCCCCTAGCCCATGTTCTGACCTACCTACTCTGTCCCCTCCATCTTGTCCAAGCCATGGACCTCCCGTGGACCTCCCATGGGCTAAGCTCACCATGAGCTTAACCCGTGGTCCATGACCTCTTTTGCCCTAGCTATAAAACCTCCCCACTGTTGCCTTTGGCTTCTTTTACACACCATTGCCGCCTTTGCTTGCACCTCTGTGCTTGTAAACTCAAACCACCCGAAGCTCTCCTTGGCCGCCATTGTTGGAGCTTGGAGCTCCTCGGTGGACAAGGGTCCCTGGAGTTTTTCCTCTCTTTCTCTGTGCTTCAATTTGTGCCTTGTCCTCTGTGACCAAGTCCTAACTTGTTTAGTTTGGGCATTTACAGAGGTGGACAAAGTGGAGCTTGGAGTTGGTGCGTTGGCCGTGGAGCACCTTTCTTCCCCGCCACGGTCCTTCCTCTTCCACGACCTCCTCGGCTTGGCCTCCGGTAATCTCCCTGGTAATCCCTAGGAGCTTGGCACACGCTTGGATGTAGGCTGCGGAGCTAGATATTGCTGTTGTCATTTTGGCCGTGTTGGGCCATTGTGCTCCTCTCCGGCTCGCCGGCGCTCAAGGCCGTCGCCGCCGTTGAGAGAGAGGTCCATGGTGTCGCAACACTATTGCGCTACGTTGGTACCATTGGTGGTCGCCATGAGGTCTCAGCATCGCCGGCATTGCCCCATCTTTGCGGTGAACGTTTTGTCGGAAAAGTTCACCCGCGCGTCATTAGGACAAAGATTTGGGGCAGTAAATGCCCCCATCATTGGGAGCATTTATTGCCGCCTTAGCGCTGGACCTCCTTGTGCCCCGCGCGCATTTACTCCTGTCATGTGGCGTCAAGACGCTGAAGCCGATGGCGCTGATCGGCCGTCCCAAGACCTCCTCCGAGGAGATCTTGAACGTCCGGACCTCCCCTGCGCAATCTTGGCCGTCCTGCACCTCCTGGAGGTGCTGCGGCGTTGACCTCAGCGTGGGACCTCCTCGAGGTCATCTTGACCGTTGAGGACCTCCCTCGCTGTCTGGGCTGTTCCGGTCCTCCCTCCGTGTTGTGGTCCGTTGGATGCGGCATCAGCGGCCACGACCTCCTCTCGCACAAGCGTTCTTTGCTGGAGGACATGGACCGTGGGATCCAAGATCCTGACCCATGACCTCTGGGTTTTCTGGCCTGCGTCGCTTATCACTGGGAGGTCTTGAGCCGTTAGATTTAAGATCTAAGGCTCATGTCCTCCCCTGCCTTTGTGGTTTTAAGAAATTTCAGAGAACTGTTATTTCATGAACTGAAAAGGGTATGAACTTTAAAAATGCATAACTAATTCAATTTAAATCCAAATAAGGTGATTCAAATTGCTGCAGCTCTGGTTTGGACCAGACTCTAACCTAAAATTGGTTATGAGCCTAGTTCAGCTCCAGAAAATGGTTTTGTAAGTAAATTTCAAAACTAACTTTAAATGTTTCATTAAAAATTCATTTAACTTGTAAATTGCATAAGTAATTCTCAGTAGAGTATTTTTGAGTGAATCCAACTTTGTTGGCTTCCTCTGTTAGTGCACTAAATGCTAGGATAGGATTTAGGCATGTCACTATTTTCAAAAAGTTTACTTGTGCATTTTAATTTTGTTCAAGTTCTTGTCTTTGAAAAATTATAGAAAATGCATAATAGCTCCAAATGAGATGAACTCAATTGTGTTATTCATCTCATGAGGTGCTGGTTTTACAGTAAAAATCTCAGTATCACCACCTCTCTAAAAAATGTTGCCAAATAATTAAATTAGTGAATAGTGGCAGTTTGTATTTTTAGGGCTGAGCAGAATTGTTTTGCTCATATCTTTTGCATTGAGAATCCAAATCAATTGGTTCTTGTTGCTAAATTCCCTAAAAATCATCCTCTTGCTGATGTAGAAATTTCAGAGCATTTGGAGTTTGTTTGCTGTGCTGTCTTTGTGGTTTTCGTCGTTCTTATCGATTCTTTTCGCTTTTTCGTTAGGTGCCGACGAGTGCTTCGAACCCGTGAGTGATCCTCAGCAATATATTGAGCAAAACCAGCAGGGCAAGTAGTTTGATCATATCCCATTATTGTCCCATTACTTTAAAGTTTAATATTTTGTTTCACTTGTATGTATGCATGCTACTTTGTGTTGAAAAATCGATTAGTTGAGCCTATAGATGCATATCCTGTAGGTAAATGTTCATTCTCTACTACTAAGCCTAGGATTATCTTGCTGTGATTTAGAGTTCGATGGATGGACTCTTATCACTTAGTAGTTTACGTTGATAATGCTTAGCAATGCTTAGATAACGGTAGAAATGGACGGTTGTCGACATTATGTCGATGACCTTGATCACACAAAAACTATTATTCCATTATGTCCATCTTGTGCTTGTTACTTTGTAAATAAACAAAAATGAAAATAAAATTATTATTGACTTGGGCACAATGGATGTTGGTGTGATTTGTTGGGTGTGAACGGAATGGTGCCTAGTCCCCAAGGACCGAGTTACTTGCGCCATTGATCCAAGCACTTTTGCGTGCTAACCGCACGAGGGGGATATGGGACCCCTCTTGACTAAGTACTTTGGGAGGTGTTAATTATGAGCTGGTCGGTGGGTGTGTTAAAAATAAAATGTGTGTGTGGTGTTGGGAAGGGAGCATTAGCAGACCGGTTAGGCTGTCTTAATGTGTCCTTATCCCGTGGGTTGCGGCTCTTAATTAGCATCATCCATTGGAAATGTCTCGTAGGACTTAGCCGTGCCGGCATACCAAAGGAAGTGTGCTAAATCATGTGGCGAAAAGACGGTCTGGCGTGTGGGTACATTGGTACACCCCTGCAGGGTTAAAACTATTCGAATAGCCTCGTCCTAGGTTATGGACACGCTTGGTGATTTCCCGCAAGAACTAGACTAAACACTTAATTAAAACTTGATGGGTGGTATGAATTGGGTAATTCATGCTATTGTTGTGGTGACTTGGGTGAGTCACTTCCAGGTTGTCCTTGTTGTTATTATTGTTGTATCGTGTTCTTCACAAATTAAAATGCTTTGTCAAATTGCTTTCAATCTATTACATTATTGCAAATGAAACCTTGCTTTATGCTAAAATGAGTCCAAAGCCTCATCCACTTAAATAAAGCTCGCATGTAGGTATTTATAGTTCTGTTATACTACACGTCAGTCTTGCGAGTACATTTTTTTGTACTCATTTGCTTTGCTTAATAACTTTGTTGCAGAGGAGGTAGAGCCCTGTAACATCCCAACTGTATAATTTGGGTTATTCAAGTATAATTATATGTGTAGAAATTAAAACTTTTTCTCACAACTTGAAAACCCCTAAAACCTCATGTAATTCTTGTCCAAGAGTTGTGTAGTCCAAAAACACAATGCTCTTGTTGACCAAAAGTCAAATTCCTTTTCCAATTATCTTAAATCTTGTGCCCAACAATTGGAAAGTATTTTCCTTGGTCCTAAAACCGATGTGGGACCCTCTCAAAAATATCACAAGTTGTAAAACTAGTTTGATAAATTTTGGAGGTAAAACAATCCTTTAAACAACCTTAACGAATTTCCTGAGAAAAATGCATTGCATAATAACCTCTGGAAATTTTATGCAAGGTTAATCTCATTGTCAGCAAGCTCCAGTTAAAATTTCATCAAATTTGGAGTTCCTTTGCTATCTCAAATAATTCGCTAAGCTTCATTTGTTAAAAACTAAATTTAAAAGCCTACACTGTTCCTTGGGCTAGCCATATTCAAAGTCGGTCCAGCCCAACCATGTCTGCACCTCGGCAGACCTCATCTCCACCTTGATCAGTCGCAGTAGTTGGATTTACAACCAACCGCCACGACCTCCTCCATGCTTAACACCGCAAAGACCTCCCGCCTCATGAGGTCATTGCCGTTGGATCGCTGATCCATGGTCATGACCTCCCCGTGTGTTAAACCTCAAAGACCTCCTCGAAATGTTAAACCATCGCAATGAGGTCATCCCATTTGTTGAGGTCGTGGCTGTTGGATCAAATCCAATGACCACGACCTCCTCCTCAACATACTCAATCAGTCCTCCCATTTCGTGAGGTCATAGCCCTTGGATCCAAGATCCATGGCCCCGACCTCCCTCACTGTAAACTAAGCAAACCTCCCACCTAACCAAGGTCGTAGCCATTGGATCAAATCCAACACTCACGACCTCCCGCGCTATCAAGCACTCACAACCTCCCCATCTTTTGTTGTGCACCGTTAGATTAAAATCGAGGAGTCAAGGACAAGCTATCCATTGTCGACTTCCTCGATTTTCGGACCTTGGTCGACAAGGCCATCGTCGGAGCATGCGGCTCGAGAGCTTATGGACTCATAGCGCAAGTGGGAGGCCCATAAGTCATCGAGGCCGCTTCCTCCCGTCCCGCTTGAGCGATCTCAGGGTACCGGTCTCATTCTTGGCGCCCCGAGGTCACCTTCGTTCCTCATCCATCGCAGCCGTGTCTCGATCACGTGCACTGCGAAGTCACAGAGCGCCCCGCAACCCGGCCGCCGGGTCACATGCTTCTCATGCAATCGAAGGGGCATTATGCGAACCAATGCCCTAAGAAGACGAGAGCGACCCTCGTCCTAATGGAGGGCGGGCGAGAGGTGGTGCATCTCGGACCAAGATCGTCCCCGCTACCCAAGGCGTGGGTAGTGGTCGCGTCAACGCCGTCACTGCAGAGGAGGCTCAGAGGCACCCGGCGTCGTGCTAGGTACACTTTCGTTAACTCTCACCGCTATCGTCTTGTTTGATTCAGAGCATCTCATTCCTTTGTTTACGAGTCTTTTCTCATTGCTTGAGAGCTTCTTTTCTCTCCATTGTCGATCCCGCTTCTCATTCGCTCTCTGGTTCGGAGTTGAGAGCTGAATCTGAGTGTAGGGATGTTCCTATCGAGATCGAAGCGTAGGGTTCTTAGCGAACCTTATCCTTCTCCATTCAATGAGTCTTGATGTGATTCTTGGCATGGATTGGTTGTCTCAAAGACATGGGACAAATCGATTGCGCCAGAAGCTCGTCTCTCTGTCTAGCCCCTCCCATGAAAGGGTTCGTTTTCCCCGAAAATCGCTAGGCCCTCATCTCTTCGCTTGAAGCGAAGCCGCTTTAGATATTAGCGAAGTCCCAACAGGTTTGTGACTTTGTTGATGTCTTTCCCGCAGATCTTAGGGAATGCCACCCGCTCGAGACCTCGAGTTTGTCATTGAGTTGGCTCTGGTACCGCCCCTATCTCAAAGAGGCCTTATCGGATGCCACCGAACGAGTTGGTGGAATTGAAGAAGCGATTAAGTGAGCTGCAAGAGAAGGGTTTCATTCGCCCTAGCTCATCTCCTTAGGGTTGTCCAAATAATCTTCGTAAGAAGAAGGATGGTACTTTATGATAAGTCGTCGATTACGCCCACTTAATGAAGTGACGGTAAAGAACAAGTATCCATTGCCCGCATTGACGATCTCTTCGATCAATTGATCGGAGCTCGAGTTTTCTCCAAGATTGATTTGAGAGTGGGATATCATCGAGTTCAGATTCGACTGAGGATATTCCAAAGACGGCGTTCTCTACTACTTCGGCTTGCGAGTACACCGTCATGTCATTCGGCTTAACCAATGCTCTGCCTTGTTCATGAATCTCATGAATTCGGTATTCATGGAGTATTTGGATAAGTTTGTCGTGGTCTTCATCGATGATATCCTTATCTACTCCAAGAACGATGAGGAACATGCCGAGCATCCGAGCTTGTGTTAGGCAAGCTACGTGAGCACCACCAGACGCCGGTTCACAAGTCGCGATTCTCGTTGAAGGAAGTGGCCTTCTTAGGTCATATTCTTTCAAATAGAGGCGTAGCCGTTGATCCTAGCAAGGTCGTGATGTTCTTTCATGGAGTCAACTCGCTTCGTCACCGATGTGCGGAGTTTTCTCGGTTTAGCGGGATATTATCGCCGCTTATCGAGAACTTCTCCAAGATCGCGAAGCCGATGACGGAGTTGCTCAAGAAGGACAAGAAGTTCGTGTGGTCCGCTGGGTGTGAGGAAAGTTTCCAAATACTCAAAAAGCGTTTGACACCGCTCCCGTTCTTGTTCTTCCCGATATCCATCGAAGCTTCGATATCTTTTGCGATGCTTCTCGTCGAGGCCTCGGTTGTGTCCTTATGCAAGAAGGCAAGGTAGTGGCCTATGCATCAAGGCAATTGAGACCTCATGAACTCAACTACCCTACTCATGACTTGGAGTTGGCTTCTGTGATTCATGCACTTAAGATTTGGCGACATTACCTAATCGTGTCGTTGTGAAGTGTATTCGAACACAAGAGCCTTAAGTATTTGTTCACCCGGCCGGACTGAACCTCGGGCAAAGGAGATGGTTGGAGTTGATCAAGGATTATGACATGGGTATACACTACCATCCGGGCAAGGCTAATGTCGCTTGCCGATGCGCTTAAGTCGCAAAGCGCATTGCCATGCCTTGTTGTCGAGGAGCTTGACCCGCTCTTCCGGAAGAGTTTCAGTGTCTCAACTTGGGTTTAGTTGGCGTGGTTCTCTCATTGCCTTGGTTGTGCAACCAACCTTGGTGGATCGGATCAAGTCCGCTCAGCAGCTCGGATGTTGGAGTGAGCCACATTAAGGCAAATGTCAAGAACGGAACGACCAAGTGCTTCTATGAGGATGAGCATGGCGTCGTGAGGTTTGGGCAACGCCTTGTGGTTCCAAAGGACATGGAGTTGCGGAATTTAATCCTCCGCGAAGCCCATGATTCGCCTTTATCCATTCATCCCGGGGCCACAAAGATGTATCAAGATCTCCGCCAGAGATTTTGGTGGACCCGAATGAAGAGGGAGATCGCGAAGTTCGTTCTTCGAAAAGCGGCGTGTGTTGTCGTGTCAAGGTCGAGCATCAGCGTCTCGCCGGATCGCTTGACCTTTGCCAATTCTGAGTGGAAGTGGGATTCGATCGGAATGGACTTCATCACGGTCTACCCACATCCCGAAGAAGAATGATGCCATTTGGGTGCGCCATCGATCGATTGACTAAGGTGGCACATTTCCTTCCGTCAAGGCCGAACTTCGGTAGGTCTTTTGGCGAGCTCTACATCGCCCGCGATCGTGAGTTTGCACGGTGTGTCAAGACGATCGTGTCGGATCGTGGATCCCTTTTCACGTCTTGTTTTTGGCATAGCTTGCAAGAGGCTATGGGCACTCGTCTTGCTTTCAGCACGGCATTTCACCCCCAAACTGATGGTCAGACCGAGAGGGTCAACCAAGTTTTGGAAGACATGCTTCGTGCTTGTGTCCTTTCACATGGGAAGCATTGGGAGAAATACTTGCCATTCGCCGAAGTTTTCTTATAACAACGACTTTCGGGCGATCTCGGCATGGCACCATTTGAGGCCTTATACGGAGAAAGTGTAGAACCCGTTGAACTGGTCGAGACCGGTGAGACCTCTCTTTGGCGGACTCAATCAATGAGGCCGAGCGCCAAGTCCAAATTTTATTGGCGTTGCGCCTGACTCAATCTCGGCAAAAAAGCTATGCGGACCGCCGTCGGCGTGAGTTACGTTTTGAGCCTAATGACTTTGTTTATCTCAAAGTCTCTCCTTTGAAGGGCCATCAACGTTTGGCGTCAAGGGCAAGTTAGCTCCTCGATATGTCGGTCCCTACCGCGTTATCGAGAAGAAGGAGTCGCTGCCTATAAGTTGGAGTTGCCACTGCACTTGAGGGGGTACATGATGTTTTCCATGTGTCCCACTTAAGAAGTGCCTCCGTGTTCCAACCGAGGAAGCTCCGTTGGAAACTCTCGATGTCCAACCCGATTTGACCTATCGCGAGCACCTGCTCGGCGTGCTCGAGGAGTCTCGAACGAAGGACAAGGAATAAGACCATCAAGTTCCTTAAAGTTCAGTGGTCAAACCATTACGAGGATGAGGCTACTTGGGAAAGAGAAGATCGCCTGCGTGCGGACTATCCATCTTTCTTTCGAGTGAGCCAAATCTCGGGACGAGATTTCTGTAAGGGGTGGAGATTTTGTAACATCCCAACTGTATAATTTGGGTTATTCAAGTATAATTATATGTGTAGAAATTAAAACTTTTTCTCACAACTTGAAAACCCCTAAAACCTCATGTAATTCTTGTCCAAGAGTTGTGTAGTCCAAAAACACAATGCTCTTGTTGACCAAAAGTCAAATTCCTTTTCCAATTATCTTAAATCTTGTGCCCAACAATTGGAAAGTATTTTCCTTGGTCCTAAAACCGATGTGGGACCCCTCTGAAAAATATCACAAGTTGTAAAACTAGTTTGATAAATTTTGGAGGTAAAACAATCCTTTAAACAACCTTAACGAATTTCCTGAGAAAATGCATTGCATAATAACCTCTGGAAATTTTATGCAAGGTTAATCTCATTGTCAGCAAGCTCCAGTTAAAATTTCATCAAATTTGGAGTTCCTTTGCTATCTCAAATAATTCGCTAAGCTTCAAATGTTAAAAACTAAATTTAAAAGCCTACACTTTGTTCCTTGGGCTAGCCATATTCAAAGTCGGGTCCAGCCCAACCATGTCTGCACCTCGTGAGACCTCATCTCCACCTTGATCAAATCGCGTTGTTGGATTTACATCCAACCGCCACGACCTCCTCCATGATTAACACCGCAAAGACCTCCCCACCTCATGAGGTCATTGCCGTTGGATCGCTGATCCATGGTCATGACCTCCCTCGTGTTAAACCTCAAAGACCTCCTCGATTTGTTAAACCATCGCAATGAGGTCATCCCATTTGTTGAGGTCGTGGCCGTTGGATCAAATCCAACGACCACGACCTCCTCCTCAACATACTCATCAGTCCTCCCATTTCACGTGAGGTCATAGCCCTTGGATCCAAGATCCATGGCCCCGACCTCCCCTCACTTTGTAAACTAAGCAAACCTCCCACTCTAACCAAGGTCGTAGCCATTGGATCAAATCCAACAACTCACGACCTCCCGTGCTATCAAGCACTCACAACCTCCCCATCTTTTGTCGTGCACCGTTAGATTAAAATCTACGGTCCACGACCTCCTCCTTGTCTTATGCGCATCAAACCTCCTCACAAGACGTGAGGTCGTAGCCCTTGGATTTAAATCCAAAGGCCATGACCTCCCCCTCGTGTTCTTATGTTCATGTGCGGTTAAGACCTCACAGGAGGTCCGCACCGTTGGATGGAGATCCAACGCTTTGGACCTCCTGTCTCATTTTCCCACGCTTGATACGCATTAAGGAGATCGTGAGGCCATGACCTCCCATCCTTGATCGTGTGGTGGGACCTCCTCCCAGTCCTTTGAGCGTAACGGTTCAAAAATGCCATCGGAGGGCCAGGACCTCTCCCAAGGCTTATCCAACGGTCATCAAGACCTCCCCTGTTCTTCTCCTTCCTTGGTCGCGCATGCATGCTTCTGAGCAGTGCATTAATGCGCGCCAGGCCACTGTGTACCTTTAACAACTCTTTGCTGACCCGCATTAAATGCAAGTCAGCCTTCCGCCTCTCTGGTCAGCACAGGCCTGTCACCCTGTCAACTTTACATCTTGTCCAATGTCCTAGACCGTGCCATGGGCCAAGCTCACCATGAGCTTAGCCAGTGGTCCATGACCTCCTGTGCCCAAGTATAAAGCCCCATTGGGTTCCTCCCGTAGCTTCTTTGGCACTCTTTCAAGTTCTAGCTTGCCTTTGGTGCCTTCTAAGCTTTGCTCTTCCACTGACCTCCATTCTTGGCCGCCATTGCTGGAGCTTGGAGCTCCTCGGTGGACAAGGGTCCCTGGAGTTTTCCTCCTTTTTCTCTGAGCTCCATTTGTACCATCCCCTCTGGGACCAAGACCTAACTCGCTTTGGTTTGGGCATTTACAGAGGTGGACAAAGAGGAGCTTGGAGCAGGAGCTTTGGCCGTGGAGCAACCCCATCTTCTCCAACTCAGGCCATCACCATCCTCAACCTCCCCGGCATCTTAAGGACCTCCAGGTACTCCCCTGTTAGTCCCTTAGTTCTTTGGCACCCGCTGAATGATGTCGCGGAGCTTTGTTGAGCACACGCTTGAATGTCGCGCGAGCTTCCTTTTTGCATTTTGTCTTTTGGCCGTCGGGTCATCTCTGTCCTCTCCGGCTCATGGCGATTAAGGTCGTCGTCGCCGTCGAGTGAGCCCATGGTGTGCGCAACACTATTGCGCACAGGGGATGTCTTTGGTTGTCGCCATGAGGTCCGCATCGCCGGCAATAACCACTTCTTTGAGCTCGAGATCTTGTCGGACAAGAATGCGGCGCTATTGCCGTTTTAGGACAAAGATCCGCCGAGTTAATGCACTAATCATGTGCTCAAATCATTGAAATCATGGGCATGTCTTAGCTGCATTTAATCCTCCGTGTTGCGCATTTAAGGCCTCCCGCACGCGGACCTCCTTGATGTCCAGCGCGCATTTAATCTCTTGTCCAAGCGCGTGCGCGTGCGCTAATTTTTATCGCGAGCTCTGGGACATCCATGACCTCCTCCGAGGAGATCTGGAGCGTCCAAGACCTCTCCTTGCGCAATCTTGGCCGTCCAGACCTCCCTGGAGGTCTGTGACGTTGAGGACCTCCGCTGGGACCTCCTCGAGGACATCCCAACCGTTGAGGACCTCCCTTTAGATCTGGTCCGTTCCTGACCTCCTTTCCATGTTGTGGTCCGTTGGATTTCGCATCTCGGCCCCGACCTCCCCTCACCTCGCGCATGTGCGTTGCTAGGAGGTCCAGACCTCTGGACCTCCCGAGCGTGTCGTTGTTCACTGGGAGGTCTCGAGCCGTTAGATCTGTGATCTGTGGCTCATGACCTCCCATGTCCTTATGGGTTTTAGAAATTCCAAGACATTCTTAATTATGAACTGAAATAAGGTATAAACTTTAGAATTTCATATCTTTTTCATTTTAAATCCATTTGAGGTCATTCAAAGTATGTTGGCTCTGTCTTGGACTTGACTTTAATCCAAAAATGATTGTAAGTTGAGTTCAACTCCAGAGCACAGATTTGCCATTAGATTTTAAAACCAACTTTAAAATATACACTTAAATCAATGCTTAACTTGTAAAATACAAAACTAATGCTCAGTAGATTATTTTTGGGTGAGACCAACTTTGTTGGTTTCCTCTATTAATGAACTCACTGTGAAAATTAGTTTTGAGCATGTTGTTGTTAGGAAAATGAGGACTTGTGCATTATAATTTTGTTCAAGTTCTTGTTTTTGAAAGATTATAGAAAGTGCAATATAGCTCCAAATGAGGTGAACTCAATTGTGTTATTCATCTCATGAGGTGCTGGTTTTACAGATAAAAATTTCAGCTCACTTCTGTTCTAGAAAATGTTGCCTCATAATTAAATTAGTGAATAGTGCGCTTTGGTATTTTAGGGTTTGGCAGAATTGTTTTGCTCATAACTTTTGCATTGAGAATCCAAATCAATTGGTTCTTGTTGCAAAATTCCTAAAATCACCCTCTTGCTGCTGTAGAAAGTTCAGAGAATTTGGAGTTCGTTTGTTGTGCTGTCTTTGTTGTGTTTCGTCGTTCTTATCGGTTCTTTCTCGCTTTTCCGTTAGGCTTCGATATTTGTGGTGATCCCGAGAGTGACCCTCCGCAACAAATTGACCAGCAACAGCAAGGCAAGCAGTTTGATCATTTCCATCATTGTCCCATTACTTTAAAGCTTAATATATCGTTTTACTTCTATGTATGCATGTTTGCTTTGTGTTAAATGTCGCTAGCACGCCTATAGTTGCATAATCTGAGGGAATTGTTTATCCTCTACTACCATGAGCCTAGGTTATTTGCTGTGGTTTGAGCTCGTTGGATGAGCTCCTATCACTTAGTAGTTTCGATTTAAATTGCTTAGACATGCTTAGTAACGATAGAAATGGGCGATCATCGACTTAGTCGATGGTCTTGATCACTCAAAACCGACTATTACTCCTATATGTCCAAACTTGTGCTTTGATTAATTGTAAAATCAAAACTGAAAATAAAAGATTGATTTAGACTTGGGCATATTGGATGGATGGCGTGGTTTTTGGATGTGGTGGTATGCAGGGTCCCTAAGGACCGAGTACTTGGGTCACTAAGCCAGCGATTTTATGTACTAACCACACGAGGGCATATGGAACCCTCTTGACTAAGTACTTTGGGCGGTGTTAATTGGGGTCGCTTTCGGTTGGTGTGTTTTTAAAGATAAAATGTGTGTGTGATGTGGGAGGAGCATTAGCTTCCTGGGAAGGTTGTGTGATGTCTCCTTCTCCCGTGGGTTGTGCGACTCGAAATTAGCATTGTCCATTGGAAATGTCTCGTAGGACTTAACCGTGTTGGCACACCTAAGGTAGTGTGCTTAAAGGAAAGGCGATCGGCGTGTGGGTGCAGTGGTACACCTGCGCAGGATAAAACTATTGAATAGCCTCGTCCTAGGTTATGGACATGCTTGGTAAGGTCGTTCAAGACTAGACTACAACCTTTAATTAAAACTTGACATGGTTGGTATGAGCGGGAGTTCATGCTATTGTTGTGGTGACTTGGGTTGGTCACTTCGGGTTGTTCTTGTTGTTGTTACCATGTTATTTATCTCGTCGTTATTTCAACAATTAAAATGCTTTATCAAATTGCTTTCAATCTACTATATTATTGCAAATGAAAACTTGCTTTGTGCTTAAATGAGTCCAAAGCCTCATCCACTTAAATAAAGCTTGCATATAGCTAAATTATAGTTACTCTTATCTTACGTCGGTCTTGTGAGTACAATAAACAATTTATTGTACTCATTTGCTTTGCTTAACAACTTTGTTGCAGAGGAGGTAGAGCCCAAAGGGCTTTACTTTTGTGAGTCTTGATGGTTGGGAGAGCGACTAGCTTGGCGGTCGGTCGATTGCCTTGTGGGCTAAAGGCACCTTGGTTGGCTCTTATTTTGGGCCATCTTTATGGCACTTTTGCTTCATTGTGTATCTTTGTAGTTTGTTGTTATTTGGCCGAAGGCCCTCTTTTGTAATAACCTATCCTTATTAATATTAACTTCGGTTTGTTGCTTATGTACTATGTGTTGTATGGAATTGATACATTCTTTTGTTGTGAGGTATGTATCTTGCATTCAGGAAGTATACATCTCTCGAGACTGGGTTTATTTGGTTGATAATACTAGGGTCAATTGGATGACTAAGTATTATGAGCTTAATAAACGTCGGGGTCTCACAAGCCCAAAGGGCTTTACTTTTGTGAGATGTGCATGGGTTGGGAATCGAGCTAGGCGTCTTGGTTGGTTGCCTTGTGGGCTAAAGGCAAACCTCGTGGCTCTCTTTTGTTCATCGCCATCTTATGGCATGTTGCTTCCGCTGTGTTATCTTTATTGTTGTATTTGGCCGGTCGGCCCCTTTTGTAATAACTCTATATATTGCATGTCTTTTATTCTAGTCGTGCCTTGGTTCTATGTCTTGAATGGAATTGATGCATGATTTTGTAAAGGGGTGTGTATACTGCATTCTGGGAAGTATACATATCTCGAAGATATGGATTATTATGTTTGTGATACTAGGGTCAATGGATGACTAAGTATTACAAGCCTAATAAACCGGGGTCCTCACATTTTTCCATTTGAACGAAGATTGGTTCAAAACCGGGCAAGAACGAAAGCTTGATCCAAACACTTGCTCGTGGGTGATTGATGATCAAGATGATCCTAGATGTATTCCCACATATCACAGCAAGGTAGATGGGGGCAAGAAACCAACCAAAGATCAAGGGAACAAAGAAAGGCCCAAAATCAAGAAATAGAGAGCAAGAACGAATAGGAACTCATCTTTGAGAAATCTTGCATTGATTGATCCGTGATTGATGCTGGATTACAACCACTCCCTCAAGGAGGACAAAACTCACAACATAAGCACTCAAATCAATCTATCTCTCTAAAACCCTAAGCCTCTCCTTTCCTTTCTAAGCCCTAAGACAAACTAGGGTTTTACAAATGAAGTACTTGGGGGCTGCTTGACAGCACCCCCTCCTATTTATAGTGAGGCCTAGCTTCTGGAAGAGTTAACCCTAATGGGCTCCCGTTAAGGCCCAACACAAATGGGTCATACACGCACGTATTTTAAAGCGTTGTCTTCATCTTCTCTTGACCTAAACCACTTCTCCATGCGTCGTCTCGCGCCGTGGTTTAGCCAAAAGGGTCACCAAGGCAGTATTTGGTGAAATTACCAAAATACCCCTTCTCGGTCCTTCTCCGAAGACCGAATCCAATCTTGGTGAAGCAATCGCCTGCTTCGCCACGTGTAGGTAGATCAACGGCTCTCATCATGTCGGCAAGTCTCTCCAGTCTGGCTCCCACCGAAGCCACCATGGCACTTGCATCGACCCTCGCGCCGCTTGATCCAACTAGTCGCACCGAACTGCCCGTTCGGTCACCTTTGTCCATTCTGCGCCATGCTTGAGTCCATTGACCTCACCCGACATACTTGATCGTTCTGGACCTCAGCTCTCCAAGCTTAGTCCCGATCATCCTTGCCGTTGACCGTCGTTGATCGTTAAGCGTCCTGCACAACAATAGACAAAGAAATCGATTCTGGGAACAAATTCTTCACAACTTGACCCACATTAGTGAAAAACATGCATCATGCAACACATATGCACTATAGCCCATGAACATTACCTATCCCAAAGCCAAATTTCCAAGAAGGCAGAAGAATCAGCACCGATCGGTCGGATCAGTAGTTCATCGGGCGGTCGAGACAAACAGTCGGTCTGACCGCTCTCAACACGCCGGTTTGACCGCACTAGTTTTGACAGCTTTTCAACTTCGCCGAAAACGCGTGATTTGACAAACCATCAATACCATTGCCAATTGTATCATCATCCTAAGATCATGCACATAGCCCCATGATGTCCACAATCTCCCCCTTGATGAACACATTGGTAATTTCCCAAAAATGCAAAGATTGAGGTTTGAAAAGAAAAAATACTCGACGTTTTCGCGCAAAGGCACAACTTGGTCTTAAATGCAATAAAAAACAAGGGAAATGACCAAGTTGGCTCCAGAATAGCATAGACAAGTGAGATACAGCAAAAGACAGCAAGAAAGCTTCAATTTCCAGAAATTTTCAAAATCTCACTTAAGGTCTATATGAAAGAACAATTGTTCAATTTGACCTTGGATCATTGTGAGGAAGCAAGAATTGCAATTCAAATTCAGAAATGGCAATAAGATCGCAAAAATGCATATGAGATGCTCCCCCTCACTATGATCAACATATCCTCATAAAAAAAATTCATTTTCTCCCTCTTCATTTTTACCATTTCTCCCCATTTGACAATGGATTCATCAAGGTTCAAAAAGGAAGATAGAGCATGAATGACATGGAATGACTGCAATTAATTCATTTTTAGCACAGGGAGCTATGAAAATTATCCAAGAGGACTTGACAAGAATTACACCAAGCCATATTATGTGAAGAAGCTATGGTAAATCATGGCAAATCATATATAGCAAAGCGAAAGTCAGATGAACAATAATATGAGATTAAATGATCGTTTAGTATGACTAGGTGTTCAAGATCATAGTTTAGCCAAAGGTATCCAAAAATGAGTCAAGCTATGTCAATAAACTAAATGGAACCAAGAAGCTAAAATTGAGTCAATTGAGAGCGTTATGAGTTCAATGTTGAATCAATTTGATTAAGCACTTTGAAATTTAGCACATTTAACACTTGCTAAAATTTGGTTTTTATCTTAGTAAAGCAAGTCATGGAGTAGGAGCCATCCACAATTGCCTCCTAAGCTCCAACCAATTTTTCACAATTTGTTTTGTTTTTAGCCAAGTGTTAGATCTCAAGCCTTGCCGCGACCATCCCAAGCAAGAAGCTTAAAAGAGTGGTCTAGATCATCCAAAACTCCCTCTGAGTTCATGCCTAGTGCAATGGCAAGCCGTCTCATGAGAAAGAATTGGTGAGATCAGTTTTTTCGCACAGAAAAGATCATTTTTCATTTGCTTGACTTAGGAAATAGCATAGCTCAATCTAAAACGCAAATTAGATTCAAGACTCAACTTAGCCTATTTGACATGGCATGAATCATGAGAAGATCACTATGGCAAAACTAGTCACAAGATCCAACAAGTCATATGTTAATTCAAGTTTTTTTTACATTCAATAGAGCTAGCATGGCAAAAGCTAAGCTACACATGGAAAGACATGATAAACCTAGCAAACTAGCACAAGACATGGTAATGTATAAAGAGTGAAATCATGTCACACAAGGATAATAAACAAGGCTCCGTGAATTTATATTACAATGCAAGTTGTTGATTTAAAATGCAATATGATACAATGAATGCAAAAGAGCCAACTCCCCATGAAAACAGGCCAAGAGGACTAATAACCCCCAACTCTCCCCGCAAAGAAGCAAAACGAGAAGAATCAAGAGTTTAGTGAAAATATCTGCAACCTGATGCTCAGACTCTACAAAGTGAAGCACAACATCTCTCTTCTCTACATGGTCTCTAAGGAAATGATATCGAATGTCAATGTGCTTGGTCTTAGAGTGTTGCACTGGGTTTTGGCAATGTTTATGGCACTAGTATTGTCACAGAAAAGAGGAACACTATCCAAAAACAACCCATAATCCCGCAGAGTAGACAAGATCCAGAGAACCTGAGAGCAACTCATCGGTCATGACTACATACTCGGCCTCGGCGGTGGATCGTAATGAGGATCGCTTCCTAGAAGACCAAGAGATAAGAGATGTGCCTAAGAAATGACAAGTACCAGAAGTACCCTTCCTATCCACTGTACACCCCGCAAAATCAGCATCAGAAAACGCCTGAATAGAGAGAGTAGAATCAGAAGAAAACCAAAGCCCAAAGTCAAGAGTGTCCTGGAGGTACCTGAAAATGTGATGCACTGCTTGACGATGAGAGGCACGAGGGGAAGCCTGAAATCGAGCGCACAGACACACAACAAACTGTATGTCCGGCCTCGACGCCATGAGGTAGAGAAGAGAGCCAATCATGCTGCGGTACTCCTTCTGGTCCACGGGCTCTCCATCCTCATCAGGGTCCAGCACGGTGGATGTGGCAATGGAGGTAGACATTGGTCTACTGCTTCCCATGTCGAAGCGCCAAAGAAGGTCCTTTGTGTACTTGCTTTGATGAATGAAGGTGTCTTCTTTCAGTTGCTTGACTTGAAGACCAAGGAAGAAGGTCAGTTTGCCCATCATGCTCATCTCGAATTCCCTACTCATAGAATCTGAAAATCTGGACACCAAAGCATGAGAAGAACCACCGAATATGATGTTATCCACATAAATCTGAACCAGTAAGAAATCACTGCCATGCCTGAGAGTGAACAAGGTTCTATCTACCATTCCCATTTTGAATAAGCAGGAAACTCTTAAGCCTATTATACCAAGCTCTAGGGGCTTGCTTCAATCCGTACAAGGTTTTGGAGAGCTTAAACACATGGTTTGGGAATTTGGGATTTTCAAAACCAGGAGGTTGCTTGACAAAGACCTCTTCTTCTATGAAGCCATTAAGGAAAGCACTCTTGACATCCATTTGAAAAAGCTTAAAGCCCTTAGATGCCGCGAATGCTAGCAAAATGCGAATGGCTTCTAATCTAGCTACAGGAGTAAAGGTCTCCTTAAAGTCTAAGCCTTCTACCTGGGAATAACCTTGAGCTACAAGCCTAACCTTATTGCGAACTACCAACCCATCCTCACTTTGTTTATTTTTGAAAACCCATTTTGTTCCAATTACATTATGATTAGGTGGAGGTTCAACTAAGGTCCAGACTTTGTTTCTTTCAAAATTTTCAAGCTCTTCATGCATGCATTGACCCAAGAGGAATCAGATAAAGTATGGGTGACATCTCGGGGTTCAAAAGACGCGACAAAAGTAGAATGTGCATGAGAATCTGGAGAGATAAACCTGGAGCGAGTGACTCGCTCATGAAGATCCCCAATCATTTGCTCAGATGGATGCTGTCACTGAATGTGAAGAGGAGGCCCTGGTGCAGAAGTAGTCTCTACCTCATGGACTGTGGAGGTAGGAGCAGAGCCTCCTAGGACCACCCAGGAGGTCCAACAGGATCACCCGTGAGGTCTGAGAGGTCCTCCAAGACCACCCAGGAGGTCTCCCAGGACCACCCATGGAAGGCCTTCAGGACCTCCCAAGAGGACTCGAAGGTCCACCTAGAGGTCCTCTAGGATCACACGGAGGTCCGGGCTCTGTGCACCGTGAGTTAGTCCCAGGATCAGTTGGCTAGCTCGCACAGACTCCACAATGGTGCAATCAAGACCAAACAACAAGCTCAAAGATGGAGCAGACAAATTAATATTAACATAAGCAAAAGACCTTATGGTCAAGCTGTTTACAGGGGTGCCGCACTGGGCTTACAACCAAAAGAGATAATAGCATCAGAAAACACAAAAGCGCTAGGTCCATTCGACTGGCCTCACAGGCCATCGAGTGGAGGACGTCCCTAAGTCGCAAGGTCTTTATAGAGCTCCTCTTCATAGAGTATTGTGCTCCCTGGGTCACCCTCCTCTGCTGATCAAACAGAGGGTGCAAAGCCATGAGTACGTTGAATGTACTCAGCAAGTCATAGGGGTTGCATGCAAATATTAATCATGTAAAGCTTGACAAGGAGTGGCTGCAAGGTTAGTTTTGTAGAAAGCAATATTTGCAAGAGATACATTAAGTAGATTTCAAAGCACAAGCTGAAAGAAAACTCACAAGAGCAATTTCTTCGAAAATACTTGTGGACACCCTGTCCACAACCAAACCTCATTGTGATCTCCCTAATCACAGCTCGGCTACACCAAACCGCACAAGACCAGCTCAAAACCCACCACAATTCTTTTGAAAAGTCTACCCCTTGCGTGAAATCTCCGGGCATGACCATAACCGAGGCCGCAGCTATCTGAATAGATCTTACACTCTGTAGAGGTTGTACACTTTACCCACAAGAGGTGATCGCTTGATACGACACACGTTTCCTTGGACGTGTGAATCAAGTGGAGACCACCAACAGGTCTTTACAAAGGTCCACTTGACTCGGTTTTGCTCTCACTAAGGTTTCGCCGTCTCGGCCCTCTCTTGCGCCATTCCCATCAACACAGAATCGACTCAAGCTTCTCTAATTATTGCACCCGGTCCACCCCATCCTGGACATGTGGTTGCACAAGGTGACCCAGATCAATGGTTCAAGGTTAAGTCCTTAGTTGGCTGCTCAGGCAACTCATTCCACAACCCAATGTGCTTTCTGCACCCACACTAACCACCATCCATCCTGCCCGAGCATAAAACATTTAGGGTTCCTCCTGGCCAAAGGACCACCCTAGTCCTGGCACAACAATTCCATCGAGTGGCATTGCCACGGTTCCATAGTTCTTTAGTCATATTTAACAAATAAGAAATCCTGAAGTTGATACCATTGCAAACTACAGCATGGCTAAGCACAAGACGAACCCATGTTGGTATTCAACAAAGACCAACAACACAGCCCATCCTAAGGAGGCTAAGGAAACATGTCAACATGTATGTCTCAAATACTCAAGGATGTCTTTACTGGTAAGAGGGCACATAACTACTCCCAAAACTATTTGTAAACAAAAAGCCATGCATGATAAGTTAAAACAATATACATTTTTGCAAAGATAGGTTCAACATGATCAAGGTCTATGACTTGCCTTCGATGAAGAACTGAGAAGCTTCTGTTGATGTGGCCGGGTCCAAGAATTCCTCTGTGAAACCAGGATCTACACGTTCAAGAGAGCCAAAATAAGTAAAGCAAACTCCAACAAGAAGATCAAAAGAACTCACCAAGTAAGAGCCAAAGAAAGGTTACAAAGAAGATGAAAACCAGAGCTTGAATCGCTCAAGCAGGGCTCAAACGAGGGAGGTCTAGCTCAAAGGAGGAGGTCCAAGGTGCAGGACAACAAATAGAGGCCAGGGAGCTCTCTCGGGTCCTTTTATAGGCACGGAAGACTCTAGGAGAAGGACATTGCATTAAATGGCACATGACGGGAGCAGGTGATGGAGGGAAATAGGGCAAGTCAAGGAAGTGACCCAAGAGGGAAACGAGGTACTGCAGAAGCAATCGCAATAAATGCTTAAAGACTTTTGTTCTGGCAGTACACAACGGGAGGAAAAGGAAAATGAGTAGGAACTAACAAGCTGCCAGTCAAACACATGAGGCTGACCGAACCCAGAGGGGAGGTCCAAAAGGGGTGGTCTTTGCAAAAGGAGCAGTTGCGACCAAAGGGGAGGTCGTGACCCACGGGAGGTCGTGACCCACAGAGGTGGTCTTTGCGAAAAGGCCACAAGAGGTCCTGAGGACAAGGCGGTCCCAAGGAGGTCCTAACGGTCCGATCAAAATAGGGGAGGTCCTGACGGTTAGATCAAGGGGAGGTCCTGACGGTCAGATCTCTCAAGGGGAGGTCTTGACGGTCAGATCAAAATAGGGGAGGTCCTGACGGTCAGATCAAAATAGGGGAGGTCCAGACGGTCAGATCAAAATAAGGGAGGTCCTGACGGTCAGATCTCTCAAGGGGAGGTCCTGACGGTCAGATCAAAATAGGGGAGGTCCTAACGGTCAGATCAAAATAAGGGAGGTCCTGACGGTCAGATCTCTCAAGGGGAGGTCCTGACGGTCAGATCAAAATAGGGGAGGTCCTGACGGTCAGATCAAGGCCGTCCAAAAGAAATCGAAGGGTTCAAAAGGATTTGAACGTTTGGACCGTCCGAACGTGTCGACAGGATCAAACCGTCCATCACAAATCGAACGGTTCAAAAGCGATGAAGGTCAAAATCGAGCGGGAGGTCCGATCGGGCACAAGGGAGATCCAAGGAACACAAGGGAGGTCCTGGGGGACATAGAGAGGTCCTGGGGACACATGGAGGTCCAAAGGAACACACAACCCCGAGTTTGGATTTTTGGTTAATAAGGACATTTGAAACACAAACCCGAGCTTGGACCTAAGGGAAGATTCAAGCACAGGGAAGGTCTGGGACCTAAGGGAGGTCCAAGCACAGGGGAGGTCTGGGACTTAAGGGAGGTCCAAACACAAGGGAGGTCTGGGACCTAAGGGAGGTCCAAATGCAAGAGAGGTCTGGGACCTAAGGGAGGTCCAAACGCAAGGAACACAAGGGAGGTCCAAACGCAAGGGAGGTCCAAACACAAGGAACACAAGGGAGGTCTGGGACCTAAGGGAGGTCCAAACGCAAGGGAGGTCTAGGACCTAAGGGAGGTCCAAACGCAAGGGAGGTCTGGGACCTAAGGGAGGTCCAAACGCAAGGGAGGTCTGAGGGGTACACAAGGCAACCAGAGAAGGAAAACGAAAGCCAAAGAGCACTAACAACTCCAGATCGACCAAAAAGGTTAATTGGAGTTCAATTTATTCAAGTTAAATCTCCAAATTTCTAAAATTCCAGGTTAAGCTTGAGCAAAAGACAGAACCAAATGGTTACTTTTGAGTTTTGAAATTTTTTCAAAAAGGCTCCGAAAATTGGGATGTTACAAACCTACACCCCTTAAAGGGAATCTCAACCCCGAGATTCGAGCTGGCCAGAGAACAGGTTGGGAAACTCGGCCTTGAGGTCCTCTTCGTGTTCCCAAGTTGCTTCTTCTTCGGAGTGGTTGCTCCACTGGACTTTGCAAAACATGAGGATCTTGCTTCTTGTCACACGCTCGGATACTTCTAGAATCCTGATGGGGTGCTCTTTGTAGGAGAGGTGTTCTTGGAGGTCCACGGTCTCCAAAGGTATTTGCTCTTCTGGAACACGCAAGCACTTCTTCAATTGAGACACGTGAAAGACATTATGCACACTGGATAACTGGGGTGGGAGCTCCAATTGGTAGGCAACTTCTCCTCTTCTGGCTAAGATTGGAAAAGGTCCAATGTACCTTGGTGCAAGCTTACCACTGACTTTGAAACAGCGCATCCCTTTGAGAGGTGACACCTTGAGGTACACATGGTCTCTAGGAGCAAAGGTTAAGTCTCGACGATGATTGTCCACATAGCTCTTTTGTCGGGTCTAAGCAGCCTTCAACTTTTGCCTTATTGATCTCACTTTACTTTCGGCTTCTTTGAGGAGGTCTGGCCCGAGCACTTGGCCTTCACCAACTTCTGTCCAATACAAAGGTGTCCTACACTTCCTACCATAAAGAGCTTCAAAGGGGGAAATTTGAAGGCTCGATTGGTAGCTATTGTTGTAGGAAAACTCAGCGTAGGGTAGCATCCGATCCCAGCTGCTTTGGTTCTCTAGAGCTCAGGCTCTCAACATGTCTTCAAGGATTTGGTTGACTCTTTCAGTCTGACCATCTGTTTGCGGGTGATATGCTGTGCTGAAATTGAGGTCTGTGCCCAAGACCTCATGTAGCTTCTGCCAAAACTGAGAGGTGAATTGGGACCCTCGGTCTGACACAATCTTCTTTGGTACACCATGTTGACACACAATTCTTGCCATGTACAGCTCAACCAACTTGTCTCCAGAGTAGGTGGTCTTCACAGGAATAAAGTGGGCTACCTTGGTTAACCGATCTACAACCACCCAAATTGAGTCATACCTAGCTTGGGTACTAGGCAAGCCCGTGATAAAATCCATCCCAACCTCTTCCCATTTCCACTCGGGTATGGGCAAGGGTCTCAAAAGACCTCCAGGTCTTTGATGCATGGCCTTAACCTTTTGACAAATATCACATTGAGCCACATACTCTGCTATTTCTCGCTTCATACTAGGCCACCAATATATGTCTTTGAGGTCTTGATACATTTTGGTGCTCCGAGGGTGAATGGAAAACAAGGCTTCATGTGCTTCTTTAAGGATCGACTTTTTGAGCTCTCTCTGGTCAGGAACACAAATCCGCTTGTCAAACCACAGAGTGCCTTGCTCATCTTCTAAAAATCTTAAGGACTTCCCTTTCTTCATGCTGTTCTTGATCTCCTTAAGGTTTGCATCTTCTTCCGAGCTACTCGGATCCGCTCTGAAGAGTGGGTTGCACTTCCAAAGGTCTGACCAAATGACCTTCTTCTACCAACTCAAGCTTGATTTTCTGGAATTCTTCATGCAGGGTCGGCTGACTTTCTTTGATCATCAAGGTGTTGCAGTAAACCTTCCTACTTAAAGCATCAGCTACCACATTGGCCTTTTCAGGGTGATAGTGTATTCCCAAGTTGTAGTCTTTGATCAGCTCCAACCATCTCCTTTACCTCATATTGAGGTCTGCTTGAGTAAAAATATATTTCAAACTCTTATGGTCAGTGTACACTTCGCAGCGATTACCAATGAGATAATGGCGTCAAATCTTCAAGGCATGCACCACTGCTGCTTGCTTAAGATCATGAGTGGGGTAATTAGCTTCATGGGGCTTCAACTGACGAGAGGCGTAAGCTATAACTCTTCTTTCTTGTATAAGAACACAGCCAAGACTTTGATGTGAGGTATCACAGAAAATTTCAAAGTCTTTTCGGACATCAGGCAAGATGAACACTAGGGCTGTTGTCAAACACTTCTTTAGCTTTTGGAAGCTCTGCTCACATTCAGGTGTCTAGACATACTTCTTTTTCTTCTTCAATAGCTGAGTAAGAGGTCTTGCTATTCTAGAGAATCCTTCTATAAACCGACGGTAATAACCAGCCATCCCGAGGAAACCTTTGACCTGAGGGACTGATTTGAGTGACTCCCAATTGAGGACATCTTAAACTTTGCTCGGGTTGACAGCAACTCCTTCGGCAGACAAGACATGTCCCAAGAAGGTAACTTCCTTCATCCAAAATTCACACTTATTGAACTTGGCATAGAGTTGATGATCTCTAAGCTTGTTCAAGGCAAGGCAAAAGTGCTCTTCATGCTCTTCTTCGCTCTTAGAGTATACTAAGATGTCATCAATAAAGACAATGATGAACTTATCTAGATACTCCATAAACATTTTATTCATCAAATTCATAAAGTAAGCAGGGACATTGGTGAGCCCAAATGACATAACTGTGTACTCATAGAGTCCATATCGGGTTGAAAAGGCTGTCTTGGGTATGTCTTCTTGACGGATCTTCAATTGATGGTAACCCGATCTCAAATCTATCTTGGAGAACACTCCAGCTCTTTTCAACTGGTCAAACAAATCATCAATTCTTGGCAGGGGGTACTTATTCTTAATGGTAACTTCATTGAGTGCTCGATAATCCACACACATCCGCTGTGTACCATCCTTCTTAGCTACAAAGATTACTGGAGCTCCCTAAGGTGAGGAACTCGATCTGACAAAGCCCTTAGCTTGCATTTCCTCAATCTGTTGCTTCAACTCAACCAAGTCATTCAATGGACAATTGCTGGCATAATGTCCCAACTGGTTGTAGCTATAACAAGTGATTCTAGCAGCATGGTTGTTGCTTATTAGGGGCTGCTGGGTTGGACTTAGCCAAAGCTGAGGCTTGCTTCAATGGACAATTGCTGGCATAATGTCCCAACTGGTTGCAGCTATAACAAGTGATTCCAGCAGCATGGTTGTTGCTTATTAGGGGCTGGTTGGCAGTGCCATTGTTGTTGAGGTTGACATTGCTATTGGAGCTACGAAACACAGGAGCAGTAGGGCGAGGGGCAGCCGCAGGAGCTCTGTAGGTGGCTTGAGGAGCAAACCGAGTAGGAGGTTGAGCATTGGTCCTAGCTCTCTGGGGGTGACCTTGGTGTGCACTTGGCTGAGACATCTTCCTCTTGTATGACTCTGAAAGTTCCCGACGAGTCTCTTCTATGAGCAAGCTCTTGTTCACAAGCTGCTGAAATTCTACATAATCATGGCCGACAACTTGGACCTTTAAACTGGGATTAAGCCCTTTCTTAAACCTCATATTTTTTGCATCATCAGAGGCAACATCCTCCGGGGCATAACGTGCTAGCTGAGTGAATTTATTAAGGTACTCACTCACTATCAGGCTCCCTTGCTTCAGCTCACGGAACTCATTTTTCTTCATCTCCACCTTCCCATCGGGGATATGGGAACGGCGAAAAGCTTCTGAAAATTCTGCCCAAGATAAGCTTTGGTGGTTCGCATGAGCAGCACAATAATTCTCCCACCATTCCAACGCGGCACCTTCCAGCTGATGTGAAGCATACAAGACCTTCTTGTGATCATCACACCGAGTGATGGCGTGTGGATATCATGGGGATATGTGCATGATCTTAGGATGATGATACAATTGGCAATGGCTTTTGTGGTTTGTCAAATCATGTGTTTTCGACAAAGTTTCAAAGGCTGTCAGGTCACTGGCGGTCTGACCGGCCACTTTGGCGGTCAGACCGGCCTTGCCTCGGTTTGATTTTTAGGTTTGGGGAGCGGTCAGACTGGCCTTAAGCTAACTTTGGATTTTTGAGCTGGGTGAAAAATAGAGGGTGTAGGCAAGAGAGAGGGTTCTTCTGCACTTGGTCTCATATTTTTTGGAGCTTCCAGTGAAAAGTTCTATTCATTTGAAATTTCTAGAGAGCTCTCGGGTTTCCAGGTTGGAAATTTGGCTAAGTCCCAAGTGGACGGTCAGACCGGCCTTTTATTGGCGGTCAGACCATTTTTGACTTGTTTCGCTCGTCAGTGTGGCGCGTTGTGTGTTCGTTAGGTCAAGTTCATGGATTTCATTACATATGTATTGCATGATGCATGTTTTCACTAACGTGGGTCAAGTTGTGAAGAACTTGTTCCCGGATTCGATTTCTTTGTCTATTTGTGTGCAGGATGCTTGGAGGTCAACGATGGTCAACGGCGAGGATGATCGGGACTAAGCTTGGAGAGCTAAGGTCCAGAACGATCGAGGATGCCGGGTGAGGTCAATGGACTCAAGCATGGTGTAGAATGGACAAAGGTGACCGAACGTGCAATTCGGTGCGACTGGTTGGATCAAGCGGCGCGGGGGTCGGTGCAAGTGCCATGGTGGCTTTGGTGGGAGCCGAACGGAAGAGACTTGCCGACATGATGAGAGCCGTTGATCAACTTACACGTGGTGAAGCAGGCGATTGCTTCACCAAGATTGGACTCAGTCTTCGGAGAAGGATCGAGAAGGGGTATTTTGGTAAATTCACCAAATACCACCTTGATAACCTTTTGGCTAAACCACGGCGTGAGACGACGCATGGAGAAGTGGTTTGGGTTAAGAGAAAGTGAAAACGACGCTTTAAAATGCGTGCGTGAGTTAACCCGTTTGTTAGTGGGCTTAACGGGTGCCCAATGGGTATAGTCTTCTAGAAGCTAGGCCTCACTATAAATAGCGAGGGTGTGCTGTCCAGCAGCTTGGAAGCATTCATTTGGAAACCCTAGTTGAGTCTTAGGGTTTTAGGAGAGAAAAGTGGGTCTAGGGTTCTAGGGAGATGATGTGAGTGAGTGCTCTTGAGTGAACTCTTGTCCTCCAGGTTGGAGTGGCTATACACATCCATTAAACACGAATCAATCCAAACAAGATTCTCAAAGATGAGTTTATCCCTTGTTCTTGCTCTCTTTCTTTGATGATTTTGTGTTTTTGGTGTCTTGTTGGTTTTCCCTCGAGTCTCTGTGGTGATCTTGCTTGTTGTGATATGTGGGAGTGCATCTAAGATCATCTTGATCATTCTTTACCCACAAGCAAGGTTTAGATCATGTTTAGGTTTGAAACTTCATTTCGAAACGTTCTTCATTCAATTCGAGAAAGGTAGGAACTTTGACGTGGATCTAGTCAATCTTTGCTTGGAATAGGTTCCTAACCTCCATAGGAAGGTGTGTTTCAAATCTCGTAGAGTTTGGCCAAGTGGTTCAAAAGTTATGCCAATTTTATTTTTCGCCGTCGGGCTGTTCTAGGACAATCGGTAGAACCGCCTTTATAACTACGGTTGTACCGATCATTGGTAGAACCGCCCTTATAACTGCGGTTGTACCGATCATTGGTAGTACCGCCCGTTTGCCTGTGGTTGTACCGATTTCTGATTCTTTAGCACATCTTTGAGTTTGTTGATTGCTATGCTTGGGGGTTTGGAGTGGATTCAATATAAGTCTTCCATTGTGCTTATCTATTGATCTTCATAGCTCTCATAGCTATTGGAGTGAAATTTGTTTTGAATTCAATCTTTAAAAGAAAAATCGATTGAGCTCCTATTCACCCCCCTCTAGTCGCCTTTCTGGTCATACAAGTGGTATCAGAACCCGGTTAGCTCTTCTCATAGATCTTAACCGGTCTGAGGAGCCATGGCGTCTGAGAAGTATTCCACCAAACCACCTGTGTTTGATGGAGTTGATTTTGCTTACTGGAAGGCTCGCATGCATACCTACATCGAGGCTCAAGGGCACGCAATTTGGCTTAAAGTCAAAAATCCTTATGTTGTGCTAGCCAATGACGATGTGATCACTCTAGATGTTGAGGCTAATAGCAAGGCTCGAAACTTCTTGATTCAAGGACTTAGTCAATCTGAGTTTGAGCGTGTTGCTCATTTGAGGTCTGCTCACGAGATCTGGAAGACCCTCTGTGATTACCACGAGGGCTCTACTGCGATCAAGGAAGTGAGACAGAACCAACTCAAGAAAGAATACTCAAAGATTGAACAAAGGCCCGGTGAATCTTTGGATGAGTTGTGGGGAAGATTCTAAAAAATCCTTCATGACTTACGTGTTGTGGATCTTGTGTTCACTGAATCTGAAAATGCACGTCAGCTCTTTGGTGCTCTTGATGTGAAAGTCCGAGGGATGAAAATTACTTCCATCAATGACAACACTGTCATGAGTGAGCTTACCATAGATAAGCTCTACTCGAGGTTGAAGACGCATGAGATTGACTTCATCTCGCGTCTTCCTAAGACAGAGTCGATGGCTTTAGTGGCAGATCCATCTAAGGGTAGTTCTTCTGATTCTTTGGATTTTGGCTCATCTGGGTTTTGATTGTCCGCTTTACACTCTTTGAGCGATGAGCAGCTAGAGAAGCTACCTGAGGATGATTTAGCCCTCCTATCCACAAAATTCTCGAGAGTCTACAACAAGGTGAGGAGAAGAAGGAGAGGTGGCCCTGTCACTTGCTTTGAGTGTGGTGAGCCAAACCACATTTGTGCCAGGTGCCCCAAGTTGAAGGGTAAGGAGGAGAAGGACTCCCGGAGGCGTCCTCAAGCTAGGGATGCAAAAGCCAAGAAGCCCAACTATCGCAAGTTCGTCAGCCGGGTCCTTGCCGCTCTTGGGAGTGTTGATATGAGCGATGTGGACTCGGGGACGGAGGACGACGACGATGATTCTCATGTCAAGAAGAAGACCTAGGATTTCACCGGTATGTGCTTCATGGCCATGGACATGCACGACGTCGACTCCTCCAACGATGACGACCCTTTCAGTGATCCCGATGAGGTATGTCCCTCACTCAATGACAAGAAATGTGCTTTGGTCGTTGCTGAACAAAAACTGAAAAAGCAAGCTAAAATGATTAAGAGACATGACAACATGATTGACAATTTGAATCTAGAAGTTGTTAGGCTCAAATCCATTAATTCTGTTGATGTTTGTGATTCTTGCTCTAGCTTGCAAAATGAATTGACCAATCTAAAATCTGCTCATTCCTCTGTTGTGAATCAACTTAAAGATGCTCTTGATGAACTAGAATCTCTCAAGTCTAGTCCTTTGTGCATGAATGCTATTGCTCTAGATGTGACTGATGCAGATGCTATTCCTTTACCTTGCTCAAATTGTGCTTTGCTTGAATTAAAATTGTATAGCGCTACAAAAGAATTGGTGAAATTTGATCCTAGTCACACTTGCTCTCATTGTGAGGATAACAAGATTAAAATGAAGGAAATGTCTGAAATGATTCTTTATTCTATGACTGCATCATGTGAAAATTGCCTTAAACTCGTAATGGAGAATGAAGCTCTAAACAAGACTCTAGAGGAGAAAGCTAAAATTGAACAGTCCATGACCATGACTGCATCCAAGAAAGTTGTTGATTCTGCTTCTTGTGCTTTTTGTACTGAAGTTGGGACAAATTTAGATGAGATATAAGAGGCGTTTAGAGTCAAATTCAAAGAGCAAGTGAGTAGCATTGAGAATGCTCCTTGTGTGTCTTGTGAGGCTTTAAGGGTTGAGGTAGCTCTTACTAAAGAAAAGCTTGCTAGGACAATCAAGTCAAATAGGTGTGTCACTTGTAAGGACCTAGCCAAAGAAAATGATTACATCAAAAAGACTCTTGAGAGATTTTCTAGTGGGAAGAAGAACCTCAACATGATCCTTGACCAATCTAAGGTGAGTGTGAAGAAAAGTGGCCTAGGTTTTAATTCCCTAGAGCATTCAAAGAACCATCCACCTAAGGTTGTGAGAGCTGTTGAGAGTGGTATACTTGAGGTGGAACCTTCTGAGCCATCTAAGGTAGTTTTTAGATCTGCAGGTTTTGCCCAAACCACTTCAAGCAAGACAGGTGCTTCTACTTCATCAGATCAGACCCCTTAAAAGGTCAAGTACCATTGCACCTTCTGCAAGAAGGATGGCCATATCGTTGAGTTCTGCTTCCGTAGAGCCAAGATTGAGAGGAAGGAGAGGATGAGTGCTTTGAGGTCCATTAGAAGAGTTCCTTCACCTGCTGTAGTCTCTAGAGCTAGGCAGCCTGTCTTTTCTGCTAGACATAGGCCTAGGTTCGTAGATGACTTCTTTGACTCCTTTGGTGATTCTAGGTAGTGTTCTGGTTTAGGATATCGTGAGGAGAGACCACGAGTAGCATCTAGACAGGGGGAGTACCGACCTTTTGGTAGGTCGATTCGGAGAGGTCTAGGTGGTTCTCGTGTGTATTCTTATGATTTTGCTCCTAACCATTTTACTGCTGCTTCTACTGCTTTGCCCAAGCATCGTGTGACTCAGTACTGGATTCCCAAGTCTTTTATCACTAACCCCAGTACTGAGGCACAGGTGTTTCCTGTTCGTGCTTTGTAGGTCCGTCGTGCGAGGAAGGAGGGCATATGGCTTGTTGACTCCGGGTGTTCTCGACACATGACTGGAGATTCTAGATGGTTCTCCTCCTTCACACGTGCATCCGGCAATGAATTGATCACATTTGGGGATGCTTCTCTTTGGGACCGTGATGACCAGAAGGGCACAGTGCACGTCAACAACAAGTACATGCTTAAGGACGTCGCTTTGGTAAGTAAGCTGAGGTATAATTTGCTATCTGTTTCTCAGCTTCTTGATAAGGATCTGGAGGTGAGGTTTAAGAGTGGTGAGTGTAGAGTTTTAGACTCCTCGGGTGAGCATGTCTTTGGGATCTCCAGGTTTGAGAGGATCTTTTGTGCTGATTTCAAGATTCTCTTACGCTTCCAAATTCCTAGATGTCTTGTGGCTTCTGTTTCTCATGATCTAGTTTTGTGGCATCGTAGGCTTGGATATATAGGCTTTGATCATTTGACCAGATCGAGAGTAAGGACTTGATTACTGGTTTACCTAGACTTAAGCCTCGTTAGAGACCTTGTGTGCACTCCTCAGAGACATGGTAAGATGGTTTCTGCTTCTCATCCACCTCTTACTTTAGTGATGACTGATGGACCAGGTCAGCTCTTGCACTTAGACACCGTTGGCCCTTCTAGAGTTCAGTCTGCAGGTGGGAAATGGTATGTACTTGTGATTGTGGATGATTTCTCCAGGTATTCATGGGTTTATTTTCTGGTTTCTAAGGACGAGGCTTTTGGCTATTTTAGAGAATTGGTCCTTAGATTAGCTGTTGATCTTCCTGGAGCTTTGAGAACCATTAGGAGTGACAATGGGACAGAATTCAAGAACTCTTCCTTTGCCACTTTCTGCACTGATAGGGGACTTGAGCACCAGTTCTCTTCACCTAGAGTTCCCCAGCAGAATGATGTTATAGAGAGGAAGAACAGGACCCTTGTAGAGATGGCCAGAACCGTGCTAGATGAGCATAGCACTCCTAGGAGATTTTGGGCTGAGGCGATCTCTACTACTTGTTATGTGTCAAATAGGGTTTTCTTGAGATCTGTAATTGGCAAGACTTCTTTTGAGCTTAGATTTGGTCATAGGCCTAAAGTCTCTCATTTCAAGATTTTTGGTTGCAAGTGCTTCATTCTTAAACATGGCAACTTGGATAAATTTGAATCAAGATGTTCTGATCGCATTTTTCTTGGATATATTGCTCATTCTCGTGGCTATCGTGTGTTTAATTTGGATACTAACAAAATTGTTGAGACTTGCGAAGTCACTTTTGATGAGGCTAGTCCTGGTACTAGACCCGATGATGCAGGTACACAAGTTTCTGAGAGCATCTTCGTCGATGACGACTCTGAGGATGAGGACTCAATCCATCCTCCAGTCACTTCCGAGATGGGTGGAGAGCCTGTTTCTACTTCTCCAGTTTTAGCTGAGCAGCCTCCTCCTACCTTCACCGACGATGTGAGTGGTTTTGCTCCTACCTCCACAGCTCATGAGGTAGAGGCCACTTCTGCACCAGGACCTCCTCTTCACATTCAGCGACAACATCCATCTGATCAGATGATTGAGGATCTTCATGAGCGAGTCACTCGCTCTAGGTTTATCTCTTCTGATTCTCATGCACATTCTCCTTTTGCCGCGTCTTTTGAACCCCGAGATGTCACCCATGCTTTATCTGATGCCTCTTGGGTCAATGCCATGCATGAAGAGCTTGAAAATTTTGAAAGAAACAAAGTCTGAACCTTAGTTGAACCTCCACCTAATCATAATGTAATTGGAACAAAATGGGTTTTCAAAAATAAGCAAAGTGAGGATGGGTTGGTAGTTCGCAATAAGGCTAGGCTTGTAGCTCAAGGTTATTCCCAAGTAGAAGGCTTAGACTTTGAGGAGACCTTTGCTCCTGTAGCTAGATTAGAAGCCATTCGTATTTTGCTAGCATTCGTGGCATCTAAGGGCTTTAAGCTTTATCAAATGGATGTCAAGAGTGCTTTCATTAATGGCTTCATAGAAGAAGATGTCTTTGTCAAGCAACCCCCTGGTTTTGAAAATCCCAAATTTCCAAACCATGTATTTAAGCTCTCGAAAGCCTTGTATGGATTGAAGCAAGCCCCTAGAGCTTGGTATGATAGGATTAAGAGTTTCTTGCTTAAAAATAATTTCAAAATGGGATCCATAGCCCTTGTGCCTTCATCACATGCTACTGCTGTACCCGGATCCATGGCCCTTGTGCCTTCATCACATGCGGATGCTAATGCGGTCAGTTCAGGTATACCTAGTGTTGGCGATTACACTAGTATGGGAGGAAATTCAACGAATTTGCAAACACCTCTATACCATACTGTAGCATATAGTATACCTCCCATACCTCCTCAGGGTTCAGGCATTGCATATGGTCCATTGCCAGCCAGTCAATTTAATAATATATCACATGCATAACCGAACCAAGCTGCACAGTATGTTTATGACACACCACAACCTAATGATTTTAGGCCACAACAAACGGTCAATGAGACAGCTAATCGGCCTACGGCCGAGACACATGGTGGGCCTGAAAATATTAGGGAGCAAGTAGCTAGTATGTTTAGAGAGACATTCGGGATAGAGCCTAAAGGAAGATCACGTTCATATCAAAAGCCATACCCTGATATTTATGATACTGTGCAATATCCCACAGGGTTTAGAGTTCCTGAGTTTGTTAAATTTACTGGGGATGTGTAACATCCCAAATGTATAATTGGGGTTATTCAAGTATAATTATATGTGTAGAAATTAAAACTTTTTCTCACATCTTGAAAACCCCTAATCTCTTATGTAATTTTGTCCAAGAGTTGTGTAATCCAAAACACAAAGCTCTTGTTGACCCAAAAGTCAATTCATTTTTCCAATTGTCTAAATCTGGTGTCAAACATTTGGAATATATTTTCCTTGGCCCCAAAACTGTGTGGGACCCCTCTGAAAAATATCACAAGTTGTAAAACTAGTTTGATAAATTTTGGAGGTAAAACAATCCTTTAAACAACCTTAACGAATTTCCTGAGAAAAATGCATTGCATAATAACCTCTGGAAATTTTATGTCAGGTTAATCTCATTGTCATCAAGCTTCCGTAAAAATTTCATGAATTTTGGAGTGGAATTGCTATTCCAAACAATTTTGCAAAGTCTCAATTTGTTAGAAAATTAAACTTAAAAGCCTACATCTGCTCCTTGGGCTAGCCACTTTGCAAAGTCGGTCCAAATTTCAACCCCATCGACCTCCTTCCCCATTTGATGAGGTCGTGGCCGTTGGATCCAATCCAAAGGCCACGACCTCCCCCTCAACCAACGCACCCAGGACCTCCCCTTCGTAGTCCTCTGGACCGCGTGGACCTCCTCGGGTCAACGTGGGCGCCAGACCTCCTCCGCGGTCAACACCGCAAAGGCTTTCCCACCTCATCAGTCGTGAACTGTTGGATCAAAGATCCACGGTCATGACCTCCCCGTGTGTTAAATCCCAAAGACCTCCTCACCTTGTCCAGTCATAGCCCTTGGATTAAGATCCAACCGCCCCGACCTCCCTTGTTATCAAACCTCACAAACCACCTTCCACCTTGGCGAGGTCATAGTCATGGATTTACATCCAACCGCCTCCCGACCTCCCTCACCGTTAAACTAAACAAACCTCCCACCTAAACGAGGTTGTAGCCGTTGGATCGAGATCCAACGACCCACGACCTCCCTCAAAATATCTAGCGACAAGACCTCCCCTATCTCATGTTGTGCACCGCTGATTTGAAATCCACGGTCCACGACCTCCTCCCCGTCTCATGCGATCGATCTCCACAAGACGTGAGGTCGTTGCCCTTAGATCTAAATCCAAAGGCCATGATCTCCGTGTGTGTTGTGCAAGCTCAAGACCTCCTTTGCGCCACGTGCGAGGCTCAGACCTCCCTGTTTTGATCAACACCGTTGGATCAAAATCCAAAGGTCTTAACCTCCTCGTGCTTCACGCAAAGCCTCGAGACCTCCTTTGGTTGTGTGCCCTTGATTTTAATCCAAAGGCCATGACCTCCCCTCATGTCTTATGTTCAAGTGCAGTTAAGACCTCACAGAGGTCCGCACTGCTGGATGGAGATCCAACGCTTTGGACCTCCCCGTCCTATTTCCCCACGCGCTTACATTATTAGGAAATCGGAGGGCCACGACCTCCCCATCCTTGATCGTGTGGTGGGACCTCCTCCCACCATTTAGGCGAACGGTTCAAAATTGTCATCCGATGGTTAGGACCTCCCCTGGTCTTATCCAACGGTCATAAGGACCTCCCCTGTTCTTCTCCTTCCTCGCGCTACCGCAAGCTCGAGCAATGAGTTAATGCACGCTGCCATCGTGTACTTTTCATGACTCTTTCGACCAAGATTTAATGCAGTCGGCCTTCCGCTCTCCGTCAAGACAGCCTGCACCTTGTCAACTCTACATCTTGTCCAATGCCCTAGACCGTGCCATGGGCCAAGCTCACCATGAGCTTAGCCTGGTCCATGACCTCCTGTGCCCTAAGTATAAAGCCTCCCCATTTGTCTTGCTGGCTTCCTTTGCACACCATTGTTCCTTGGCTTACACCCTGTCTTTGTGAGCTCTAAACCACCAAAGCTTCCTTGGCCGCCATTCTTTGGTGCTTGAAGCCCCTCGGTGGGCAAGGGTCGCTGGAGATTTCTTCTCCTCTCCTTGCTTCCATTTGTGCCTTCCCTTTGGGACCAAGACCTAACTTGTTTTGGTTTGGGCATTTACAGAGGTGGACAAAGGGGATCTTGGAGCCGGAGTCAGAGCCAGTGGAGCAACCTCATCTTCCTCAGCCCGGTCTTCACCTTCCTCCACCTCCCAAAGACCTTAGGACCTCCAGTACCTCCTGTTAGTCCTTAGCTGCTGCACCAGATGTATGAATGTCGCGAGCTTTTATTTGGGCGACGCTGAATGTCGCATGAGCTTCCTTTTGCGTTTTGGATTTTGGCCGTGTGGTGCCTTCGTTGTCCTCTCGGCTCGCCGGCGGTTAAAACCGCCGCCGCCGCTGAGAGTAGGCCCACAGATGCGCCGGTTATTGCGGTCCCGACGGTGCCCTCGGTCTGCGCCGTCGTGCCCTAAATCGCCGACGATAAGCCGTGGACGTCCTCAAATCTTTGTCGGACGTCCCGACCGTGCCATTGTCGTTTAGGATGAGATTCACCGCTTTAAATGCCTCAATCATTGCAATCATGGGGTTAGCGTTAAATGCCATTAACCTGCTCTTTTGCGCAATTTAAGACCTCCGCGCGACGGACCTCCTCGCTGTCCCGCGCATTTATTCCATGTCCAAGCGCGTGGCGCCTGGTCTCGACATCGAGACCTCCTCCGAGGAGATCTGGGCGCCCAAGACCTCCTTGCGCGATCGTGGCCGCCTGCACCTCCTTGGAGGTCTGTGGACGTTAGGACCTCCCTTAGGACCTCCCTAGGTTATCTCAAATGCTCATGACCTCCCGGGTAGATCTTGACCGTCAAGGTCCTCCCTCGGACGATCTGAACCATCGAGGACCTCCTTGGAACATCTCGACCGTCCAGACCTCCCTGTGAGGTCTTGACGATGTAGATCTTCCTTAGGGAGATCTTGATAGTTTAGATCTTCCTTTGGAAGATCTCAACCGTTGAGGACCTCCCCCTTTAGATCTGGTCCGTCCCGAACCTCCCCTCGTCGTTGTGGTCCGTTGGATTCTCCATCTACGGCCATGACCTCCCCTCACCTCGCGCATGTGCGTTGCTAGGAGGTCCAGGACCTCTGGACCTCGTGAGCGTGTGTGTGTTGTTCTCCTGGGAGGTCTTGAGCCGTCAGATCTGAGATCTGTGGCTCATGTCCTCCCCGGCCTGTGTGTTTTTCTTTAGAAATTCCATTGAAGTCTTAATTATAAACAGAATAAGGTATAAACTTTAGAATTTCTTATCTTTGTCGTTTTAAATCCAACTGAGGTCATTCAAATTGTGTTAGCTCTGACTTGAACTTGACTTTAATCCAAAAATGATTGTAAGTTGAGTTCAACTCCAGAGCACAGTTTTGCCATTAGATTTTGAAACCAACTTTAAATATACACTTAAATCAATGCTTAACTTGTAAAACACATAACTAATGCTCTGTAGATTATTTTTGGGTGAGACCAACTTTGTTGGTTTCCTCTATTAGTGAACTCACTGTGAAAATTAGTTTTGAGCATGTTGCTGTTATAGAAATGAGGACTTGTGCATTATAATTTTGTTCAAGTTCTTGTTTTTGAAAATTTGTAGAGAGTGCAATATAGCTCCAAATGAGATGAACTCAATTGTGTTATTCATATCATGAGGTGCTGGTTTTACAGTAAAAATTTCAGCTTCACTTCTGTTCTAGAAAATGTTGCCTCATAATTAAATTAATGAATAGTGCAGTTTGGTATTTTAGGGCTGAGCAGAATTGTTTTGCTCATAACTTTTGCATTGAGAATCCAAATCAATTGGTTCTTGTTGCAAAATTCCTAAAAATCACCCTCTTGTTGCTGTAGAAAATTCAGAGAATTTGGAGTTCGTTTGTTGTGCTGTCTTTGTTGTTTTTCGTCGTTCTTATCGGTTCTTTCTCGCCTTCCCGTTAGGTTTCGACATTTGTGGTGATCCCAGAGTGACCCTCCGCAACAAATTGACCAGCAACAGCAAGGCAAGCAGTTTGATCATTTCCATCATTGTCCCATTACTTTAAAGCTTAATATATTGTTTTACTTCTATGTATGCATGCTACTTTGTGTTAAATGTCGCTAGCAATCCTATAGTTGCATAATCTGTAGGAATTGTTTATCCTCTACTACCATGAGCCTAGGTTATTTGCTGTGGTTTGAGCTCGTTGGATGAGCTCTTATCACTTAGTAGTTTCGATTAAATTGCTTAGACATGCTTAGTTATCGGTAGAATGGGCGATCATCGACTTAGTCGATGGTCTTGATCACTCAAAACTGATTATTACTCCTATATGTCCAGCACTTGTGCTTTGATTAATTTGTAAAATCAAAACTGAAAATAAAAGATTGATTTAGACTTGGGCATATTGGATGGATGGTGTGGTTTTTGGATGTGGTGGTATGCAGGGTCCCTAAGGACCGAGTACTTGGGTCACTAAGCTGCGATTTTGCGTGCTAACCACACGAGGGCATATGGAACCCTCTTGACTAAGTACTTTGGGCGGTGTTAATTGGGGTCGCTCGGTTGGTGTGTTTTAAAGATAAAATGTGTGTGTGATGTGGGAGGAGCATTAGCTTCGGGTAGGTTGTGTGATGTCTCCTTCTCCCGTGGGTTGTGCGACTTCGAATTAGCATTGTCCATTGGAAATGTCTCAGAGGACTTAGCCGTGCTTGGCATACCAAAGGTAGTGTGCCTAATGGAAAGGCGGTCTGACGTGTGGGTACAGTGGTACACCCTGCAGGGATAAAACTATTCGAATAGCCTCGTCCTAGGTTATGGACATGCTTGGTAAGGTCGTTCAAGACTAGACTACAACCTTTAATTAAAACTTGACATGGTTGGTATGAACGGGGAGTTCATGCTATTGTTTGTGGTGACTTGGGTTGGTCACTTCGAGTGTTGTTCTTGTTGTTGTTACCTTGTTATTTATCTCGTTGTTATTTCAACAATTAAAAATGCTTTGTCAAATTGCTTTCAATCTACTATATTATTGCAAATGAAAACTTGCTTTGTGCTAAAATGAGTCCAAAGCCTCATCCACTTAAATAAAGCTTGCATATAGCTAAATTATTGTTCTGTTATCTTACACGTCGTTCTTGCGAGTACAATAAACAATTTATTGTACTCATTTGCTTTGCTTAACAACTTTGTTGCAGAGGAGGTAGAGCCCAAAGGGCTTTACTTTTGTGAGTCTTGCGGTGGTTGGGAGAGCGACTAGCTTGGCGGTCCTGGTCGATTGCCTTGTGGGCTAAAGGCACACCGGTTGGCTCTTATTTTGGGCCATCTTTATGGCACTTTTGCTTCATTGTGTATCTTTGTAGTTTTGTTGTTATTTGGCCGAAGGCCCTCTTTGTAATAACCTATCCTTATTAATATTAACTTCTGGTTGTTGCTTATGTTCTATGTGTTGTATGGAATTGATACATTCTTTTGTTGTGAGGTATGTATACTGCATTCTAGGGAGTATACATCTCTCGAGACTGGGTTTATTTGGTTGATAATACTAGGGTCAATTGGATGACTAAGTATTATGAGCTTAATAAACGTCGGGGTCTCACAGGATGACAATAGGTCCACATTAGAACATATAGGCCAATTTATTGTGCAATGTGGTGAAGCTAGTGCTATTGATGCTCTGAAGTTAAGGTTATTTCCTTTGTCTTTATCTGGCATTGCATTCAATTGGTATACTTCACTTGCACCTAATTCAGTTCACACATGGTCCCAGTTGGATCAAAAGTTTCATGAATATTTTTATACAGGTGACACTGAGTTAAGATTATCACATTTAACATCGGTTAAACAAAAGTACAATGAACCTGTTTCTGATTACATTAGGAGGTTTAGAGAGATAAGAAACTGATGTTTTAAGCTAATAATTTCTGATAAGGACCTAGCTGATTTGGCCTATTCGGGTTTACTGTCTCACTTGAAAGAGAAGCTAGAAAACCATGATTTCCTGGATGTCAGCCAAGTGTTACAAAAAGCCCTGGCACAAGAAAGCCGAGTTAAGGAATCTAGGAACTTTCAGAGGTCAAGTGACAAAGTGAAAGTAGATCATCCTAATGTTCACATGCTTGAGTATGAATCTAAAAATTCGGATGATGATGACATTGATGTTTGTGTAGTCGAATGGGCTTGGTCTTCAAAGTCTAAACCATTTGCTTGCTCAGCCTTAAAGCCGGTTTCACAAAAAAAATCGGCAAGAGGAAATTAAGCACACCTTTGATGTTGCTAAGTGTGATAGAATTTTTGATTATTTGTTGCAAGAAAAGCAGATCAAGTTGCCTGATAACCATGTTATACCAGCACCTGAGGAGTTAAAAAGGCGCGCATATTGTAAGTGGCACAATTCTTATTCACATGCCACTGATGATTGCAATGTTTTTCGTCGACAGGTTCAATCGGCCATTAATGAGGGACAATTGAAATTTGCTGAAAATCCGAAAATACAGCTGGACCACAATCCTTTCCCTATCAATGTGATTGATTTTGAGAGCAAGAAAGTACTTATTCGGCCATTTCAAGCCGAATCTGCAAAAGGCAAAAATGTAGTGGTAGACATGGGGGGCATAACGACATCAAAATCTAAGGCTGTGCAGGTTGTTAAGCCAAAGATGATTAAACCAAAAGTCCCAGAGGTTAAGCATTGGAAAGTCAATAAAGGTAAAGGCAAGACCACCAAAAGGGTTGAGAAGCCTAAGCCCACGTTTGCCCAGCTTCTTGCTAAATATAAAGATGGTAAGGCAAACCACAAAGCAGCTAATCGACCAAATAATTTCAAGCAGCCAAGATCACCTACAAAGCAAAAGTTTGATGGTCAGGGCGGTCATCGAGAGGACCTCCATGCAGCAGCACCTTGCCCTCCTTTTGGACCACCAATGCCCGTCCCATTGGGTCCTCCTCTTGTTGGTTTTCCTCCTTGTCCACCATGGGGTTGGTATGGTCCATGGATGCCACCTTCAATGCCTTTAGGACCATTCCATCCGGGGTGGACATCACCTAGAAGACCTATGTTTGATAGATTGTCACGTCCTAATAACGACCGTTTTGATCAAAGAAATCGGTCTTACAATGGGAGAAATAATAAAGTAGTGAAGAAAGTGTATCGTGTCAAGGGTGGCGATCATTTGGGTGAAGAACCAGATGTGAATTCAAAGGCAAAAGAGCCAAGTATCAAACAAGAAGAGAAGCAAAAAACAGTCAGCTGCTATTGTTTCAAAAGTCAGCCGGGAAACACATAGCAAAGAAAGAATAAAGACATAGTTCGGATGCGGGCAAAGAAGACGCTCTCAAAGCAGCCATGAACAAGACCATAGCCGCAATACCCATGGGCACCGGTTAAACTCTGATGCCAGCTACTACAAGAGCAAATGAGCCAACCACATCACGTGCTGGTTTTGGAGCATCAAAGACAGTGGAGAAAGCTAAAGGAAGAATGTCCTTGCGGCCCGGGACAAAGCCACCACCTCATTGGTGTCCTCTTGGTCTTTCCCATTCTCAAAAAAGAAGATTACATCAGCTGTGAATGCAAGAACTTAGAGAGGCCAAGGAAGAAAAAATGAGAGATGAAATATTCAATGAAATAAAGCCTATGGTGCCTGTAACACCCTGATTTTTAGATCCTTTTTGAACTTTCAAAATAAAAAGAACCATTTTGTTTTGATGAGAATTCAAACCTTAACTTAAGAATTTTAGAATGGATTTTAATGGATTAATTTGAACTTCAACTAAAAATCGCATGAGGTTATTTGGGTTTGTGGAGTTTTGGTGGTCTCCTCTTTTCTGCGTTGGCTTTGTTCTCCTCTGTGTTCATAGGACCTCATTGGATATTTTTTGGACCTCCTCTGAGCTTGGATCTTTCCATCTCTTTTAATCTAGATTTCCTTTGTTGGTTTGAATCTCTTTAAGGTTTAGACATCCCTCTCTGTTTGAATTTACCTTTGGTTCTGACCTCTTTTCTTTTGGGTCACAACCACCTCGTGGTTCTCTGCCCGGGTTTGTATTTCAAAACCTTTTGTTTTCCGAAGAGTCGAGCTAGGCTTAGTTTGCCCTTGCGCTGGATCTCCTCCTGCCCAGACCTCCTTTGTGGGTCTAGGACCTCCTCTCTTTGGGTCTTAGACCAGCTCGGGTTTGTGTTTCAAATGTCCTTGAACGTTGAAATTCAAATTTGGGTGATCCCTGTGTCCTTCAGGACCTCCCCATGTCCTCTAGGACCTCCTCCTTGTCTATTTGGACCTCCCTGTGTCCCTCAGGACCTCCCCATGTCCTCTAGCACCTCCTCCTTATCTATTTGGACCTCCCCGTGTCCTTCAGGACCTCCCCACGTCCTCTAGGACCTCCTCCTTGTCTATTTGGACCTCCTCGTGTCCTTCAGGACCTCCCCATGTCCTCTAGGACCTCCTCCTTGTTTATTTGAACCTCCCTCGCGTCCGTTCGAGCCTTCCGCTTGATCCAAACCTCTATCGTTTGTGTACCGTTCGATTTGCATTGGACAGTTTGATCTTGGTGAGACGTTCGGATGGTCTGAACGTCCCACTCCTTTAGAACCGTCTGATCTGTATTGGACGGCCCCGATCTGTTGGAGCATTCACTCGGTCCAAACGGCCCAATTGCCTTGACCCGTTTGATGGAAATCCAGTGGCTCCCACTTCTTATCTCGCTATCGCTCACCTCCCCTTTGTTAGATCTTGACTGTTAAGACCTCCCCTTTGGAGATCTTAGCCGTCAGGACCTCCCCTTTGTTAGATCTTGACCGTTAAGACCTCCCCTCTGGAGATCTTAGCCGTCAGGACCTCCCCTTTGTTATATCTTGACCGTTAAGACCTTCTCTCTGGAGATCTTAGCCGTCAGGACCTCCCCTTTGTTAGATCTTGACCATTAAGATCTCCCCTTTGGAGATCTTAGCCGTCAGGACCTCCCTTGTTTAGATCTTGACCGTTAAGACCTCCCCTCTGGAGATCTTAGCCGTCAGGACCTCCCTTATTTAGATCTCGACCGTTAAGACCACCCCTCTGGAGATCTTAGCCGTCAGGACCTCCCTTGTTTAGATCTGACAGTTAGGACCCCCCCCCTTGAAGATTCTAACCGTCTAGACCTCCCCCTTATTTAGATCTGACAGTTAGGACCTCCCCTTTGGGATCCTAACCGTCCAGACCTCCCCTTTGTTAGATCTGATCGTTAGGACCTCCCCTTTGGAGATCCTAACCGCCCAAACCTCCCCTTGATTTAATCCGTCTGTCAGGACCTCCCCATTGTGGTGTTTGTTGGACCTCCTGTCCGCGGGACCTTCCCTTGAGCTTTGACTGGTCCCACTTGTCTGTCACACCTATTTTTCTTTATCCTTTGACTATGTCCTTTGCACAAGGGAGTCTCCCCACATTTAATGCCTGTTGTATCGCATTACATGCTACCACTTTTTGCAGCACCCGTGCCATACTTTTGTCACATCCCTTGCCTGCTTTCATTGTCCTTTTCACCAACTCATGAACACCTATACCCTGGGAAATCTCAATGGCTCCAGCTATATAAGCTTGGGCAGCCCTTCATCCGCATCTTTTTCCCCATTTCTATTCTCCAAAGCAACCGAGCAGCTCATGGACCTCCTCCCTTGAGCTTCGGACCTCCTCCCTTGAGCTTTGGACCTCCTCCAGCAACCTCCTTGGACCTCCTCCAAACCGACCTAGCCTCTCTGTTGGTTTTATTTTGGAGTTTCATTGAAGTTTCTTTGGGTTTTATTTGAGCTTTGTATTGAGTTGTTGTGGTTTCCTCGTGTAGATTGTGAAGACACTAAAGAGCAAGAGCTCCCGAAGAAGAAGAAGACATCCAGGCCTTTGAGCAAGGCAAGTTACACTCTTGATCATATTGCACCCATTATTTCAACCTATGTATATTCCATTTCAAATGTTAATGCATGCTTACTTTACTAAGTTATTTCAATGCCCTTTACTAAGTTATTTCAATGCCCGTCTTTAAATTCATAATTGTGCCTAATTTCCTTGGTATGACCACTGTTGATCTTGAGCCGAACATGTTGTCACCCTAGGCAAAACCTGGTTTACGCAATAAGGTGGACCAGGACCTTTGAAAAACTAGAGCTTAGCCATGCTTAGAGAAAAGAATCTTGGTTTGGGAGGTTTTGGCCAAAAATGTCACTTGTATAATGATCTGGACCATGGCATTGGTGTGTCATGGGGGTTTTACAAATGACCATGGCATTGGTGTGCCATGGAGGTTTGAAAAGCAAAGGAACGGAAAATGGATTTGGACTTGGGCGGCATTGGTTGTTTGGTTGGTGCAAGTCTATGCACAAGGGTTGTGTGATCCGATGCCCCAAGGTTGTGGTGGCCGCCCGGGTCAGTTAAGGACCGGTCTGCGAGTGTATTTTGCTACTCCTTATCGTGCAACCACATGTCCTGTGTGGGCGGTACCTGGCCAACTAATTTGCAAAGTTATCACCGCGATTGATCTGGCGGAATAGTGGGTGGTCTTTCATGGCCTGTCTTTTATGACTATGTTGTACCCACCTGGCTCAAGAGGGGGCCCTGGGAAGGGCGAAACCTTAGAGTGGATGGACTGCGGTAGAATGATGCATTGTAAAGGTCTTGTCACGTGCTTCTAGACCACTTACCTTCTAAGGCGGAGTGGTGGTACACCGGTGCCAAACAAACTAGAGAAAACGTGTCTTGTGGGTAAAGTTGCACACCCTGCAGAGTGTAAAACTATTCGAATAGCCGTGTCCGCGGTTATGGACATGCTAGCAAAGCTGCTCAAAGTTAGACCTCTGGTTTGTTTTCAAAATGGGTGGCTAAAAACTAGTTTTTTTGGATTTCTATCCAAAAGGGTTGGGCAGGGAGCCTTGTGACAGGAGGGTATCCTTTACCATCATATTGATGAAAGTTATCCAACTGTAAAATGAGAATTTGCAAATGAATTTTAATTATTGCTATAAGCTTTGGAACTTAATACTTGTATTTGAAACAAACTTGGCTTTATGCAAACTAACCATATTATGCCTTCCTTTGAGATATCCATTATGCATGTCATTCTGTTAATTGACGGGTGTAACTTGCAAGCACGGTTGTTGTGCTCATTCTTGCTTGATTGATGAATTGAGCAGGAGAAGACTTCTTCGATGATGATGAGGACTAGATCAACTAGGCCGCGCCCTCCAGCCAATTACCTGTGGTATATTGGGTGGACATGGTTTTGCTGGTTTTGCCTCCGCTGTGTATTTTGCCTTGTCGTCATGGCTTGTAAGCAACTTTGTAATCAACTCCCTTGTTGTTAATAAAGTCTCGTGTGGATGTATGTTATCACTTGTAATTGCTGTGATAACCAGCCATTGATCCTTGGGACTGGTTCGGATCATAGGAGGGTTAGGACTTCTCCAAGTCCCATGACCTCCTCGGGTTGGTCTCTGGACCTCCCCCAGGTCTGGTCGTGGCTCTTAGGGAGGTCCTGAGCCTCAAGACCCCCTCAGGTCAGTTCCCTGGACCTTTAGGAGGTTCGGCCGGATCTCCTGGGAGGCCTGGGAGGACTGCCCGAGAGGTCCTTGGGACCTCCTGGGAGGTCCTGGTAGACTCCCAGGGAGGTCTTGGAGGACCTCTCGGGTGAGGCCCCTGGCCGGCTCGCCACAGTGCCTATCCGAAAAGAATGGAGGGTGAAGACAATTGAGACACCAGCTCAAGGCATGACGATGATGAGGATGATGTGTTAGATTATGAAGGATCTCCAATGATTAAAAATGACACTCCACCTCGTCAAGGTATGGATATCAATATGGTGTTTACATTGCCTTCAGAATTTCGGATTACTAGTGAAGAGGTTGCTCGCTTATGTCTTGGCCCTAAAGAAGCCATTTTGAGAAGCTTCGAGGAATCGAAATGACATTTGAAACCCTTATATGTTAGGGGACATATAAATGGTAGGCCGATCTCTAGAATGTTGGTTGATGGTGGAGCTGCTTTGTAAATTTAATGCCATACTCGCCAAGAAATTGGGGCGAGAGAACAAATGAGCTTATAAAGACTAATTTGATGCTTAATGGTTTCACGGGTGAGTCTACGGAGGCCAAAGGTGTTATATCCATGGAACTTACTGTTGGGAGCAAAACTCTATCCACGGCTTTCTTTGTCATCGACGTGCAAGGTAATTATAGCATCTTATTGGGTCGTGACTGGATACATGCAAATCACTGCATACCTTCTACACTGCATCAGACTTTAATACAATGGATCGATGATGACGTAGAAGTGGTTCAAGCAGATACATCGTTGCTTTGGCCGATGCTTCAGCTGATTGGCAGCATGGTAACGTTCAATGTTTAACGGATTTAGACCTTTCTAGTTATGATTATCTTAGTGTTACCAAGGATGGTTTTGTACCCGTGTCTGTACAGCCGGCTTCTGCAGCTCGGCTTAGCAATATGGTGTTATAAATGAATAGAGAAAATAGCTTACAATGGTTGCAGCAGCGTACAGAACAATATTGGTCAAATAAGAACGATATTTGTGAGGCTATTGATGATTTTGACGAAGTAGAAAAGTTAGGGCAAGGTTTCTCGTCGGCTGACCCATTGGAGGAGGCTGACATAGGCAATGGAACTACTCCTAGGCTAACATTTATAAACAAAAATATGCCTACTGAACATAAAAGCAAAGTGATAGAGTTGCTTAAAGAGTATGTTGATTGCTTTGCTTGGGAGTATCACGAGATGCTGGGGCTTAGCCGAGAGCTAGTTGAGCATTGGTTACCTATTAAGTCTGGTTTTAGGCCTTATAAACAGCCACCTAGAAGGTTTAATCCTAATATATATGATCGGGTCAAGGAAGAAATAGGCTGATTGTTGAAGGCTGGTTTTATTAGGCCCTGTAGGTATGCTGAACGGGTTTCTAACATTGTCCCAGTAGAAAAGAAAAACACTGGTAAGTTAAGGGTGTTCATCGACTGTTGAGATTTAAATAGAGCTACTCCTAAAGATGAATATCCTATGCCTATAGCTGACATGTTGGTTAATGATGCTTCAGGACATAGAGTAATTAGTTTCTTAGATGGTAATGCTGGTTACAATCAAATTTTTATGGCCGAAGAGGATATGTCTAAAACGGCCTTTAGATGTTCTGGTTTTCTTGGCCTATTTGAGTGGGTTGTTATGACTTTTGGTTTGAAGAATGCCAGTGCTACTTATCAAAGGGCTATGAATTTGATTTTTTATGATCTACTTGGTGTTATACTAGAAGTATACATTGATGATATAGTTGTTAAATCGGATAGTATGGATCCTCACTTAGCCGATTTATGTCTAGCTTTTGAACGAATGCGTTGGTATGGCTTGAAAATGAATCCACTCAAATGTGCTTTTGGTGTGTTGGCTGGTAAGTTCTTTGGGTTTATAATACACGAGAGAGGCATAGAAATACATCCTACCAAAATAGAAGCTATTAAGAAAGTGAAGGCACCACAGTGTAAAAGGGACATGCAAAAGTTCTTAGGAAAGGTGAATTATTTGAGGAGATTCATATCTAACCTGTCTGGTAAGGTCAGTGCGTTCACTCCCATACTTCGGTTAAAGAAAGAGACCAAATTTGCTTGGGGGGCAGAACAACAACAAGCCTTTGAAGATATTAAAAGGTACTTGTCTACACCTCCTGTGTTGAGGGCGCCCAAAGCCGGGATGCCATTTCGGCTTTATATTGCTGCACAAGAAGATGTGATCGGTGCTGTTTTGACACAAGTAATGGATGGTAAGTGTGAGACCTCGTGGTATTTAGCTTGTAATGCTTAGTCTTCCAATTGACCCTAGCATTACAAACAAAATATCACGTGCCTTGGGAAAATGTGTAAATCCCAGAAGTGCTGTACACATACCCTTTTACAAAGTCATGCATCAATTCCATACAAACATAGAACCAAGCAAGACTAGAATAAACAAAAGACATACATAATAGAGTTGTTACAGCAAGGGCCAACCGGCCACAAAAGCTAAAAAGAGATAGATAACAGTGGAAGCAAAATGCCATAAGATGGCAATAAACAAAAAGCCGCAGTTTGCCTTTAAGCCCACAAGGCAACTGACCGGGCCGCCAGCTAGTCGTCTAACACGAAGTCCAGATCACAAAAGTCAATCCCTTGGGGATCGACCTCCTCTGCATAAGTTAAGCAAATAAAATGAGTACAAAAATATACTCGCAAGACTTACAAGTAACAACCTATACATAGCTACATGCAAGCTTTCTCAAGGGAGTAGGCTGTAGCTTTATTTTCAGCATAAAGCAATTTTTCATTTGCAATAAGGTAATAACTTGAAAGTAGTTTTTGCAATCTGTTTTTAGTGTTTAAATAACAGCGAGACAACAATAATAACAATAGATAGATGACAACAACAACCTAGAAGTGACTAACCCATTAGTCACCACAACAATAGCATGAATTTCCCATTCATACTAACCAACATCAAGTTTTAATTAAAGGTTGTAGTCTAATTCTTGCGGGAAATAACCAAGCTTGTCCATATCCTAGGACGAGGCTATTCGAATAGATTTAACCCTGTAGGGGTGTACCAATGTACCCACACGTGAGACCACCTTTTCGCCAAGCTATTTAGCACATTTCCTTTGGTATGCCGGCACGGTTAGTCTTACATGACACTTTCCAATGGAATGCATTAACTACGAGTCGCCCACATGGGAATAAGACATCCCCATACGTTGATGCAGAGTCATCAAAGATGCTCACCCCCGTATAAAGGATGGTGCTCCTTGCAGTGGATAACGCTCCACCACTACTCACCCAAAACACTTAACACCTGTTTCTTTTTCAACACAACCCACACACACATCCACCATGCGACTCGGAATTAACACACACCAAAGTACTAAGTCAAGAGAGGTTCCATACCCCCCTCGTGTGGTTAGCACGCAAAAGTGCTTGGATCAATGGCGCAAGTAATTCGGTCCTTGTTGACTCGGGCATCATTCCAGTCACACCAAAACAATCACACCAACATACCAATATGCTCAAGTCTAAAACAATTTTATTTTCAGTTTTAGATTTACAAAGTAACAAAGCACAAAGTGCTGGACATATGGTAATAAATAGATTTGTGTAATCAAGATCATTGACTAAGTCGATGACCGCCCAATACTACCGGTATCTATGCATGGCTAAGCAATAACAACACGTAAACTACTAACTGACAAGAGCTCATCCAACGAATCCTAAATCACAGCAAGATAACCTAGGCTCAGGTAGTAGAGAATAAACATTTATCTAAAGATTATGCAACTAGAGGATCAACTAATCGAACCATAGTTTAACAACAAAATAGAGCATGCAATACATATAGTTGTAAACAAGATATTTAGACTTTGAAATTACTGGGATTAGTATGATCAAACTTCTTGCCTTGTTGGAGATACTCAATATGTTGCAGAGGATTACTTTCGCAATCAAGGACTTGTCGGCACCTAACGAAAAGAACCGATAAGAACGAAGAACACCGAAAAGACTCAAAAACCAACTTCCACCAAAAGCTCTGAAATTTTTACAGCAGGTAGAGAAATATTTTTAAGGAATTTAACAACAAGAACCAATTGATTTGGATTCTCAATGCAAAAGTTATGGCCAAAACAAATCTGGCCGACTGGAAAATTGCTGAAAAATTCACTTCGGTTACTATTCATCCAAAATTAAATTTTTGCCACAAATTTCCAGAGGGGTGTTGCACCTGAAATTTTTAAGGTAAATAAAGCACCACATGAGATGAACAACATAATTTGATTCACCCCATTTTGAGCTAGGATGCATTTTCTATGATTTTTCAAAGACATGAAAAATGTGCACAAGTTAGATGCAATTGCAAAACTTTTAAAAACAGTAGTGTCGGTGTTTTAGAACCGATCTTACGTGAAGATTGTTTGATTCGGGGGGTCTCCTAGAATAGAATCACGCAGAGAGATTGACACGGGTATTTTTATACAGGTTCAGGCCTTCTCCGGAGAGAATAACAACCCTACTCCTGTGTGTGTATGGTATTGAGTGTATTCTGAACAATCAGAAGAAAAACTAAGACTATTACAAATGATCCTGCTTGTCTTCCTGATAGCCCTTGATAGCATCTCCCTGCCTCTGTTTGATCGTTGCCTTTATATAGTCGTGAAGGAATAGCCGTTTTCCCCTGTTGAAGAGACGCCTCATCAAATCTAGTAACGGGCGCACGTTTGTAGTAATTATCGGGCTGGTAACTCCTTTACGCCGTATGGCAGTTACTAGTCAGAGATAATGGGGTATTATGTGTTATCTTTTCGCATAATAACAGCGCATATTGACTGTTTAGATTCCTTAATCAATTGGACCCACTTGCCTGTAGGTTTTATTGATCATAAGGTGGTCGTAGCTGACCTAGTCGTAGAAGAACTTACGACCATAAGATAGTCGTAGCAAGACTTACGACTATAAGGTAGTCGTAGCAAGACTTACGACTATGGGGGTGGTCGTAGAAGAACTTAAGACCACCTGGTAGGCTTCTCCCTTATAAAATTAAGGGGAATACCCAGGGACCGTATGACATCATATTTACTTATAATAAGAATTATAAATAAAAGATAAAATGAGGATTATTAGATTCTCGTCATCTAGCCCCCCAGCTTCAAGTGAAAGCAACTTACTTGGTAAAGGAGTTATAGATGGTCTTACGGCCACGAGAGGGTCGTAGAAAGATAGTCGAAGGAAAAACTCTTCGATATTTGTGTACTACTTTGACCAGAAATATGCTTGGTCAAGAAGATTGCTTACGACTATCAAATAGTCGTAGAACACTTCTACGATCACGAGATGGTCATAGTATGGTGATCGGAAGAAAAACCTTTCCGATTAACGTTTCCTTTGGTCAAAAAGATCTGACCAAGGAAGTAATTTCGCTTGAGGTGTAAAAACGAACCTGATTTTCTTGAACAGACAAGTTAGGGAATTTCAAACGACCCCCATTAGTCTGTCCGTTGGAGCGGTTCCCGAAGCGATGGCAACCTTTGGAATGCCACGCCTTCAGCCCAAGGTACACGGTTATAAATACTTACTAGGGGTAAGACTTAGATTTATACTTTTCCCCAAATCGCTCCCACTGTTCATCAAGTTCTTGTCTTCTCCGCCACCAACTCAATCAAAAATCTCCCCCTTCTGAGAGAAATGGCTGGGAGAGTTTCTGAGTGGGCCGAGTTGGAGATGGATGTGGGGAAGATTCAAGCCCTGGTCAACGTCAGGAAGATTCCAGAGAAGATCCTCGTGGAGTGGTTCGCGGCGTATGGGCAGCATTGGCCGTCGGGGGAGGCTGAGATCTCGCCGAGCAGGTAAGCAATTCTTTACATGCAGTCCTTTACGAGTTCCCTTCCTTTTCTAATTCTCATTTCTTTTTTAGAAATTGAGCTTGAACTAGGAAGGCTCGAAACTGAAGTTAGGGATAAAGGTATGATCCTTGACGAAGCTGTCCGCATTGCTAAGATAAATGCAGAAGACATCAGATCATGGGAGAAGCGGCATGCTGAGACCATTGCTTCCCATAAAGAAGAAATCAAGAAGTTAGATTCTCGACTAGCAGGTAAGGAATTCTTTTACCTGTGATTAATTTTGTTTTCTCCTCTAGGGTTTATTTTGCTTGACCACTCTTATTCTTTTCGTGAGCAAGTGGTCGAAAACAAATAATTCATGAGGCTTCGACTCGTGACCAACAAGAGGTGAAGTCGGTGAAGATTAAACTTCAAGACACCATCACGCTCTTGAACAATATACTTGGTGAACTATGTAGTGAGGGAAAACTCCTCAAGATGATACACTAGTCGCTCACACAAGTACTATTGGGGAACAAGTCGACTTTGCAAGAACTGGTGACCACTCAAGTCCAATCAAGCCGAAGTCAATCAAGGAGGCGGTCGAAAGTGCAATAAGTTATGCATTGGCAAAACTTAAAGCTCATGACCCCAAATTTTAATGTGCAGCCAATTGAGTCGACTTCGATCGCTTTCGAGGCGAGGCAACTCATCTTATTGAAGAAATGCAACCAGTGTAGCAGAAAGGTCTCAGAGGAAATGCGACTGGGCTCTCCCTCTTGAGAGTAGTTTGTAAAAAACCTGTGAAAGACAAGCTTTTGTTGATGTATTATATAATCCATCTTGTTTCACGCAAACCATCTTGTCGAGTAGTTAGTAACTCAAAAGATAATTAACGAAAGAAAGACTAAGAATTGAAGTCAAATTAATAACTTTATCCTAGCCCTCGATTATTTGCTTAGTTTGTTTAGACAAACTAAGTAAATAGTGTTAAAAGGGTTTCAAAACAGAGAGGTTTGGTTAACTTGTAGTTTTTGGTCACGATTGTCATGCAATTTAGTCGAAAAAGTGGGAACGAATCGACACTAGGAAGTTCCTTCTAGTGGGCGTGACCACGTCTTGAGAGAGAAAAGTCTTTGACTAGGTGATGTTACCATCTCCGACTAGATTAATTAAATCGAGAACAAAGAACTTGAGTTAAACAAACATCCAGAGAACTTCAAAAATTCGTTCGCCCTTCTTTGGAGGACTCGATAAGTCTGCATCTGGTAACAAAAGTAGGAAATCGAACGATACTAGGAAGTTCCTTCTAGTGGGCGTGACCACGCATGAGAGAGGAGAGACTTCGACTAGATGTGTTTCTTCCTTCGACTTAGTTGAGACGAATCGAATACACCAAAGGCGCTTGAATAAATTTAAAAAGTGCATCGCTTAGAATATTTTTCAAAATAACTGAAGACATAAACTAAGGTGAAAGGAGCTGTCTTTCAAAAAATATTTCGACCAGAAAAGAACCCGAGCTCTTTGTATTGATGGCAAAAGTGAGTAACGAGTCGACACTAGGAAGCTCCTTCTAGTGGGCAAGACCACGTGCAGAGTGGAGAGGCTTCGACAAGGTGATGTTACCTTCCTTTTGACCAGTGTAAAGAAGGCTGGGCGTTTGGAATGTAATCGAAAGATTATGAAAGCACTACTCAAAAGTAAGACAATAGAAGTAGAAAGAACCTGAATCTTTATTGTCTGATTGGTTAGTTACACATAAAACTTGCGTAACTAGTCGATGTTCCAAGAATTCGAGAGAACCTGGCCGTCCTCCATTGCCAATCGTACCGACCCTGGCCGAGTAACTTCGACCACTGTGTAAGGACCTTCCCACTTGGGAGAAAGTTTGTTCCGATTAGACTTGGATTGGCGAGCCTCAATACTAAATCACCTACAAAGAAGGTCGTGAGGTTGGACCTTCGATCATAGTATCTGCAAGGGCTTGTTGGTAGACTGCTGAACGGATTAAGGCCTGGTTTCTCCTTTCTTCAAGTAGATTAATGTCATCCGCTTGAAGTTGTTCCTGGTTGGAGTCTTTGAAAGTTTCAACTCAGTACGATCAGTATCTTTAGTTCCGAGGAAGCATGGCTTCACTCAAAACCCGTAAAAAAGGTGTTTCACCAGAGTCTGATCGTAGTTGTACGAATCGCCCATAATACTGAGGGTAATTCTTGTACCCAAGCCCCGAGCGCTTGATGAGCTGGTCGAAGACTCGGGTCTTAATTCCTCTCATTATTTGGCCGTTTGCACGTTCTACTGCTCCATTACTTTGGGGATGGGCCACAGAAGCATAACACAACTTGGTACCCAACTTGTCATAAAATTCCTGAAATTTTGTGCTCGAAAATTGCTTACCATTATCTGTAATTATTCGACTCGGTACTCCAAATCGAGTGATTACACATCTCATCATGAACCGTTTTGCCGCTTCCGTTGTTATCGATCCGAGTTCGGCTTCAATCCATTTTGTGAACGTATCAATAGCCACAAAAAGGAACTCGAAACCTCCTGGAGCTTTGGGGAACGGTCCTAGGATACGAGACCCCAGGTCGCAAAAGGCCAAGATAGAGGTATTGTTTGTAATGCTTGAGCTGGTTGATGTATTTGTCTGCTATGAAATTGACGTTGGGCACACTTTTTAACCAACTCTTTAGCATCGTAAAGGGCTGTTGGCCAGTAAAAACCTTGTCGAAAGGCCTTACTGACCAGCGTTCTATAGGAAGCATGATTTCCACAGATGCCACCGTGTATATCGTGAAGGAGTGTTAATCCTTCGCTCTGCGGAATGCATCGCATGAGCACCCCTTGAGTACCTCGTTTATAGAGGACTCCTTCAACCAAAGTATACATTTTGGTTTTTCGGGATAAGCGATCTGCCTCGAGATCGTCTTCGGGTACGGAACCCTTATGAAGATACTCATAGATATGCGCCATCCAGGTATCCTCGTATTCTAGAGAGGCCGTCTCAATAGGAGATGTCTTTGGTTTGTCGACCAGGGATGGCTTCTGGAGTTGTTCCAAGAAGACTCCTTTTGGTACTACAGATCGGGAAGAAGCTATTCGAGCAAGCTGGTCTACGAGGAAATTATCCTTTCGAGGGATAAATTGTTCCTCGAAACCTAAAAAATGCTTTTCTAGCTTACGCACTTCCGATAAATACCGAGACATTGTCGGGTTAGAGCACTGGTACTCTTTCCCGACTTGATTCACGACTAGTTGAGAGTCTCCTCTCACGAGTAGTCGGCGAATCGAGAGCGCTTTCGCTGCACGTATGCCAGCTAGCAAACCTTCGTATTCTGCCACGTTGTTAGTGGCCTGAATGTTTAATTGTATGGCATACTTTAAGGTCTCTCTGGTAGGGAGATACCAGGACCACTCTAGCCCCCGAGCCACTTAAAGTAAGCGACCCGTCAAAGTACATCGCCCATTGGTCGTGGGAATCGTCTTCGGGATCCTTAACAGTTCAAGATTTGTCCATTCGGTGACAAAGTCTCGCCAAGATCTGGATTTAACGGCCGCTCGGGACGAAATGGATGTCGAACTCCCCAAGTTCGACCGACTATTTTGCCATGCGCCCCGCCGCTTCCTATTCTCGAGGATCGCTCCCAAGGGAAACTCGACGATCTGACTATTTTGTGCGCTGAAAATAATGCCGCAGCTCCTCGAAGACATGAGGAGGGCATATAGAAGCTTTTGGACCGAGGGTAACGCCCTTAGGCCCGTGTAAAACTTCACTTACGTAGTAAACCGGTCGTTGTACGTTTTCACGTTCTACGACTAGTACTGCGCTTACTGCCTGTGGCGTGGCAGCTAGGTAAATTAAGAGCGTTTCTTCCGGCCTTGGAGATACCAGAATAGGAGCACTTGTAAGGTACCTCTTGACATCCTCAAAGGCAGTGTTTGCCTCTTTCGACCACTCAAAACCTTCGTGTTTCCTTTGAAGCTTAAAGAAAGGTAGTCCTTTTTCTCCTAGTCGTGCGATGAAACGACTTAAAGCCGCCATGCACCCCGCGAGTTTCTGGACTTCTTTCCTTGTGGTTGGAGGGCGCATTTGGAGAATGGCCTTTATCTTTTCGGGATTTGCTTCGATTCATCGTATAGATACTAGGAATCCAAGCAATTTTCCTGAAGAGATTCCGAACACACACTTCTCAGGATTGAGTTTTAAGCGATGTTTTCTGAGGTTGTCGAATGTTTCTTGTAGGTCAGTAATATGATTAAGTCTCTTCATGCTTTTAACGACTAGATCATCAACATAGGCCTCTAGATTTCGCCTAATTGAGATGAAAAAATCGCTTGCATCAAGCGCTTGAAAAGAAGCGCCGCATTTTTTAGACCAAATGGCATTTTGACATAGCAAAATATACCAAATGGTGTAATAAATGCGGTTTTTCTTCATCGCCTAGACACATATTGATCTGGTGGTATCCGAATATGCATCTAAAAACTTAACATTTCACAACCTCGTAGTAGAATCAACCAACCGATCGATGCGAGGTAAAGGAAAATCGCCTTTTGGACAAGCTTTATTAAGATCAAGAAAGTTCACGCGACGTCGCCATTTGCCGCTTGACTTTCTAACTATTACAGGATTAGCAAACCATTCTGGGTGGTTGACCTCTTTTATAAAGCCTGCTTTAAGTAGCTTATCCAATTCTGATTTGATAGCATCTTGTCGATCAGGGGCAAATCTCCGTAATTTTTGTTTTACGGGTACTTTGTCAGGCCGTAACGCTAGCCTGTGCTCGATCACCTCCCTGGGGACTCCGGGCATGTCGGATGCTTGCCACGTGAAGACATCTGCGTTAGCTCGGAGGAAGGTGATGAGGGCGTCTTCCTACTTGGGGTCGGAAGTATCCCCGATGCGAACAGTCTTCGAGGGCTCTCCTGCGTCCAGAGGAACCTTTTTGACCTTGTCGTTCGGCTTTGGTGCAGCTTTAGGCTTCGACTTGTCGGTCGGTGACTTTCTTCTGAGTTGGTATTTGTCCAACCATCTCGAGGATCGACGATCCGCAAGTGTGCGCCATCTTCTTGTCACAATGAATTGTGATTACTCCTTGGGACTGGCATCTTAATACATTGATATCCATAATGAGTAGCCATTAGAATTTTGCCAAAGTTGGTCGTCCAAGTATGGCGTTATATGCCATATCGAAATCGACCACATCAAAGGAGATTTTCTCTGTCCTGAAATTACTTGGTGAACCAAATGTTAAAGGAAGAGAGACTTGGCCAATTGGTTTGGCTGAAGATCCCGGTACGATCCCATGGAAAGAGTATCGTACCGGTCTTACCTTGGTCCTGGGTACTTGCATCTCGTCTAGGGCACTCGTAAACAAAATGTTTAACGAGCTGCCACCATCAACCAAAACTCGATTGACCCGACAATTATTGATGGTGGGTTCGACCACGATCGGATACCGACCTGGTCGAGTCGAAGGAATCGGGCAGTCACCCTTCTCAAAGGAGATGGTGACTTCTGACTACTTCGGTAATTTATTGACGAGAGGAGGATCTATGGAGTTTACCTCACGTTCGTGACCTTGAGTTGCCGCTTTGATTCATATGCCGATGATCCCCCGTAGATGTGCTCGACGGTGTGTTGTGGATCCTGGAACGGCATCTCCTCTTCGTCATCTAAGGACTTATGACCACTCGTTTGTCCTACCTGCTCGAGAGTGGGAAGTGGTCCTTTGCCGTTGTAGTAGTCTTCAAGCTTTCGTTGAAAGACCCGGCAATTGCGAAGGTCATGTCCTTCCTTTTTATGGAAAGGACACCACCTAGGCTTATCATTTTTCCGATCGGGGCGCTTACCTTTGCCTCGGTCAGAGTGCGGCTTGGAGGTGCGTGGCTCTTTATCATTCATAGCCAAAACCTCCTTGGAACCGCTGGCTTGGAGTTTTTGACCCTTCGCCTTGTTCTTGGACTTTTTTGCTTTCTTATCTTTCTTCTTACCAATGTCGCCTGGTTCTCGAGAGGTATTGTCTTCTCGATCTATTGTGTTGTTCCACTCGACCGCCTCAGAGGCAGTCGCATATCGATCAGCCATCTCAAAGAGTTCGGTGACAGTGGTAGGCGGATTTAAAGTAATATCTTCTGTTATTCTTCTACTACGGACTTCTTGCTTGAAAGCCCTGATGACAGATGAGTTAGAAACTTCGAATTGAATTACTAACCCGACTAAAGCGCTTGATGAATTGGCGTAAGGTCTCGTTGTCGCTCGTCTCATCCGTGCAAGTCGTCCTCCTTCCTGTATGCATTGTAAGTGCCTTGGAAATTCGCCAAGAGAAGGTCGCAGAGGTGTTGCTAAGAATAGATCGACTCGAGTGGTTGGTTCAAGAACCACGATCGGCGCACTTCTTGAGCACGCTTGGGAGGTAATTTTCCACCACATGTTTTCCTCCTCCTACCGCTCGGACAGCTGTTGTGTAGATTTGAAGGAATTCGATAGGATTTTGGGGTCCATCAAAATTTTCCATGTTCACTAGTCGAAAGCGAGGTGGCCAGCGAACAGCTTGGAGATCAAGCAAGAATGCCCGACATCTAGTAATAACTTCTTGACGCCTCCTTTGCAGGAAAGAAGGGTTGATATCATCAAGTGGTCGTACTCGACGATACCCAAGAATGAGTTGACTGACTGTAATAGGTCTCGACCCCACGAGGGAATACTCCTCGTAGTTCATCTGTTGTTAATTTCCATGCCGGAATGGTGAGCGATCACCTCTCCGAGGAGTTTGTTGATCATCAGTCGTTCGAAAGACATTTCTCCGAGTAGGGGATCGATGCGACTTACTGTTGCGTCGATTCCTCCGTGGTGATATGTTCGATCGACTGGTAGCTGAAGAAGTTATATTGCTACGACTTCCTGAATAATGTCGGCGAGGTGCTTCCACTACCAGAACACGGGTATTCCCTTACGGTTTAAAACCGTTAGTAAAATAGGAAAACCCATCAGGTTTTAATTTCACAGCGGTACCCGTCGAGCAAAACCTCTCACCCTAGCCGTATGAAAATTACTTTGGTCGACGGTTACCGTCAGGAAATGAAACCCGACGGTGTTACCGTCAAGAAAACGGAATTTTCCCGAGGGCAAAACCGCGAGGAAAATTTATTTCACGACGGTTATGTCACCCGTCAAGAAAATTAGCTATTTCATCGATCGCTCGCCTAATACCACAACAAAATGTATTTCATCGACGGTTTGCGCCACAAGAAAATTAGCTATTTCATCGATCGTTAAATCTAATACCGCCAATAAAATGTATTTCACTAACGGTTTCTTATACCAAAGAAAATTGATTTCGAATGCCAGAATATATCCCGACGGTTTTCCCGTCAAGAAATTGTTTTGCAAAGGCGTAAACAATGAGATAGCTAGCGACTTTGCAACGCAGTGAGGGCAAAAGGCAGCAACAAATGAGCCTGATGATAGAAAATGGCGATAAAGAAATGGATATCCGAATCATATAATCAAATCACAACACCATCCAATCAAACATTATAATTAATGAACAAACATTCATGTTCACTAGCACAAGCATACCAACATTCATAAACTTCACCTCCAAATTGGTTCATCCATCCAAAAGACATCTAAAGTTAAGTACCATATACAAAAATCCCCATTTCCATTACATTCAAGTTCAGCTAGTCAAAAGAACTACAAGAGATCGCTGAAAGTCACGGAATGGCAGCATGGTTGGTGTCGCCATCAATGTCGCCATCGTTGTTGTCCCTGCTGCTTACATCAAGCGTTATTATCGACAAAGACTGTTATCCGATTGTGAGCCCACATGGGAGGATCCAGTCCCTTGCTGCAAGGTGAAAACATTATGTCAACTTGAGTAGGTGAGTTGAGTATGAAATCAACAGCAGGTGAGTTGAGTATGAAATCAATTAACAGCCTGCTAATTGGTGTCCTTTTATTTTTTAGTTCAATTTCGCATCCCTTCAACAGAGGAAAGAAATTAATGTGGTAATATACAAGAGAATAAGTTGTTAGTTTTAAACAAGTAATGGATTTAAATTTTCATTTCTAGACACTTGATATGAGATGGAATATGATACGAGTAATGAAATATAGACAATACTTGAAATCAGACTATTCACTAGTATATATGTGATTTCTTTGGTTATTCCACCTTATATCTACCTTTTGAATTAGTTTTGTACATGATACTATATATGGTTATATGATGTCTCTTCATCAATATTACATCTTCATGTATTGCCAATTTGGGTTGTACTGTCATGTATTGTGAAATGTTTTTATGTGGAGAACCTAGTGGGCCCACATATCATAACAATCCTTAATCTTGGCAAGGAGTTCTATGAACTCCATTTAGTTCTTTCTAGTTGTCTGTGCGTAAGAAATGGTGCTTTTTTGCCAATCATAAGTTAAGGTAATGTTTTCCGTAGGTTATGTAATAAAAATCTTATCAAATCAAGTAGATGGGAACTTGTTTGGCAGACACACTAAAAAGAGAGATAATGTACACGGACGGTGCAAAGTTGTTCTTGTATTTTGTTTGACCATTCATGAGCGATGTTAGTTTCTTTAACAGTGTAAATTTTGTATTCCCCAACTAGAAGATTTTCGTAGGGAATTTTGTTTGTACACAAGGCAATAATTGTAGGTATTAAACGATATTACCTGTGCTTGTGTAGGTGTTCCACGGCGTAGCATCTCTGGTGGTGGTTGTTCGCCTATCTTCTCAAAAAGCATCTACAGTTGGAAAGTACCATTTGAAGTTGAACTATACAATCTGTACTAACCATACAATGCAAGCAAAGACATATATGTACAATCTGTACTAACATGGCAATGAGAATTTGCATCTATACTGTAGAAATATCCTATAGTGTTGAGCCCAATTTATTAAACCACCATGGCATATAGCAATTTATTAGACAAGATTCTATACTATGGTTGCAAACAGCGGAGAAAATAAAACGCACTCTCACCGGCGTGCAGACTGCATATCAACAGAAGAGTAGACAGGACCTTACCAATTCAATTCATCGTACTTAGAACACACTTATAGTTGCAAATCACGCAGTCATTCATTCCATAATGATCTATAGACATAGGAAAGGCATCCCACTGCATGACATCTCTGAAGAGTGAAGATAGACCGCAAAAACTGAGATAGAGGATACTTAACAAAACAAGTGATAAGTTGTTTCTACATCCAAAAACTGAGATAGATGATACTTAAAAAGCAAGTGATAAGTAGTCTCTACATCCCTACAAAGCAGAGTGTTCAACCCAAGGTGGACCACTGTCTCCTTTTCAGATTCACTTCATTTAAGGTATAATATTGTATTGTAACATGAAGTTCAGCCGTGTTAAAGAATCAGTAATTATTCTACACAGAGTTCCAAGAAGGGTGCAAATCATACTATTTAATTTGAGCGCCAAATCAGCATGAGAAGTCGTGGAAAGGAAAATTTTGAGAATACAAATTCTGAAAGAAATATACCATACATCACATAAAACTAATAAATTAAATTCAGTCTCAATCTTGGCATAGACACTATCTTTCTCTTGAAGGCTAAAAATCAATTGATTTTAAGGTAGCTTGAAATTAACCAAGAAGCAATATACATAAGATTGATCTATATATCGTGGTCAAGTATGTTAAACTCAGTAAGTTATCCCTTGCTTGCGTTGCTAGTTATGCTTATCTTGCACTACAAGGGATGGGACATAGCCAATCAAAAAAGACGCCAGTGACATATGGTGCATGCATGTGGATTGCATCATTGCATGCATACAAGACTAGACATTGCGTGAAAACAAAAACCATATATGTCGCCCAAATAAAGATCAACTGACCATACTACATGTCCAAAATACAACTAGATTAGTAGTTTAACAATCGAATTTAAATACATCACAGTATCACACGATAACAGAGGGTAGTTAACTAGTTAAACAAGTAGTAGTAACTAATAACTAATTAACTAACAAGTAGCAAGAATCCCACACATACCTATCATTGTTGCAATGTTCATGTGGTGAAGGTAGCAATGTAGTATCATATGAAAATTGAGTCGGGGAGGTTAGTTTTAATCTGTCGAGCTGTGAAGTAGATGAACAGTAGTGTGTTTCATAGAAAGGGTGGAGCGATTGGCGGGAGTGATCTGGGCGAACAATATAGTTACTTCTTCTGGTGGTTGCATTTACTGATAATGTAGTTCCCCTGTGCTCATTTACTGCAGTGGCACCTGTTTCATTATAGTGGTCACAGATCAACATGTACATTATCATAAAGTGGAGAATTAGTGAGATGCTGACTGCTGATGTGTCAATGATAGGTGGATAACTCAATGTAAAAGAAAAAAGTGAAAGAAAGGGCAGCCAAGAATAATGGAACTAAATAGCAACAAAAGATTCTTTACCTCCCGGATGTAGTTTGCGATTGCTTTGCAACCTTCTATTGCAAGCCCCATTACATTTTCAAATGTATCCATTGCTAATTTTGCATCCATCTGAAAATTACCTTTTAAGCATTAGCCTTGCTTTGGGTGAATAACTAAAATGTCTTATAAGAAACAATGCTTTGTAGGAAACAAAGCGGATAAGGAATGTTTCACAGGAGAACAAAAATTGTACAAACAATTGTGCTTGTGCTTTTTGTGCATATAGATGAGACAGGTTTACGGGAGTTCCAAAAATTGGAGAAATGAGAATTAATTCATGGTATTTTTTTGTGACCTGCAGAAGAGTCACTTTGTCCATCTTTGCAAGAATGCCAACGGTGACATCTGGACCTCCAGCACTGTCTTCTATATAATTCAGATCTGAAATAACATATTAGAAATTTAGAATGATGAGGATTCTTTATGTGAGACTATTCTTAGCTTGTCATAGATGTGAAAACAAAATTTAGGTGCCATACCGAGCACTGCAAGATGTAACAATGTCTTGCATTGGAATCCCAAAGATCTGCAAGTGCTAGTGTTGCAAACATTGATGCATGCTTGACCTTGTTCCTATTATGCACATAGTCATGTTCATGATATGTTAGAAATCAAAATCATTTTGAACTTTGAAGTACCAGATATGCCAAAATAATTTTGAAATGGGCAAAAGAATAATATGTCATATCAGGACTGAGTAATGGGAAAGAAGAAGAGCACACACTGGAATTTTGTAGGCATTATGAAAGAGTGTCTGACCCATCACTTTTAACGATAAATCTAGATTTACTCACCTCACGGACAATGAGTTAGCCTTGTATAGTTTTTGGTTTGGCAAGGAACAAAAAGAAGTTGGTTCTAGAATAAATAATAGACGGACTCAAGAGGTGCATATAGATTGGAGATCGGAGCTCCACAGATCTGAAAGGTAGTGCACTTACCACCATCGACTTGAAGAACTTGGACAAATATATCAATCAGAAACAAGCATAGTAAGCATTGAATGTGGATCCCGACATCATTTAAAATAAAAGTTTCTTGAAGGACAAGAGATTACATGGAACTCACCTGTGAATTTGGCATCAAATGTGTTAATATGCTTGCCTCCATTGTTTGCCTAATAACAAGCGAAATTTTCGCTGATCGCTTTGTCACATGATTGTATCTTTAGTTTACTACTACGCTTATATGGGAAATGAAGCCACAAGTACACTATAATTCATGCAATCCGAGTTCACTTTGCACAGCTTGGTGTGCAATCAAGTGAGTCAACTAAGCTATACATTATACAATACACTATCTCGCTTTAGTTTACATGAGAAACACGACACGAGCGTAAAGAAGCCCGAATTGCGAGAGGAAAAAACCACGCTTGTCATGTTGAAAGTGTGTCTTGTAATAAACGAATACATTACTATGAACGATTGAGTTACTTTTTTTTTTATCAAATCTTACTCTTCAAGCTCGAACATACCGTCACCTTTTGGCTTTCTCCTTCGATCCCGGTACTAAACTCGCCATCCTATACTCACAACGCACTGGACAAATTTATCAAGAATGCATCCTAAAAGAGGATTTTAATGACTAATGCACTTGGACTAATGAAACTTTACCAAAGCCTCTTTATCGCTTACTTGTCGACCTTTATTACGAACCCAAAGAGCAAAACCAAGAGCACAAACTTTTCATGAGATAGAATGAGGTTTAACTTCGAGAGTAATCACGCCTTCCTAGGGTGGGGAAAAAATAGGGTATGAAAAAGCACTAGCAGAGCAACACAATGCAGAGCCTCCCAGGTACCGTGTGCATCCTATCGACAAAAAGCAAGTGATTCCAACTTAAAATGTTCACTTCAGCCTCTCGAGGCATCTCAATGAGGAATAACATTGCATGTTCTACTGCCACAGTTGACCCTAATGGTGCCCTCAAACATGTTACATGTATAGTAAAAAAAAACGTCTCCAACTTACTTAGCCATCACACCATTTTATCACGCAGTGTGAGAAACCCCCCAAAAGTTTAAACCTAAATCATCTTAATTCCGAGAAATAATATAGACCTCACACTAAATCCCCTCAGGCCATTTCATCAAACATATCACGCGCATGGCCTATTGTCTATATGCGCAATCAAAGTAATCGTGGTCGACAAGGCAACAACCTCTCGAGGGCCATAGACAACAAGGCGATGACCATGGTGTTGCCCATCTCGAACAAAGACCGACTGCAAGAAGCGAACAAACACAAGTGCAATCGATCAAAAGCCAAAACCACACGACTACCGAAAGCCTAATTGAATAGCTCTGCTTGCTTCTATTGGCGCCGAGCTTTTCTCACCCGTTGGCCCTCGCGATGACGCCAACCTCGCCTTCACCATTTGCCGATCTGCATGCGATACCCAATCCATGTAAGACAGACCGTATAAACCGCATGAGGTAAATAGGGTAGGGGAAGAGGATCACCTCGTTAGGCGGCGGCCGCCGACGCGAAGCCGGTGAGAGAGTTCACGTACTCCGTTGCCCTATTCGTCTCTCTCTTCTTCCTCTAGCTCGCCTCCGCGCCGCCTTCTTTGCAAGACCGCGAGGGTTTTGGGTGCTTTCCTGGTCACCACTGACCTCGGCATGCGGTGGAGGGCGCAGGGGGGAGGCGAGATGAGGTGGGGTGGAGCTGGGGCAACGGGCGGACCTAGGGCGTCGTGGCGGCGGGGTGGAGTCGAGGCGAGGTGGACTGGGGCACGAGGTGGAGTCGAGGCGGCGGGTGGACTGGGGAGGCGGGTGGAGTCGAGGCGGGGTGGACTGGGCGGCGGGTGGAGTCAAAGGCGTGGTGGAGCTGGGCGGGGTGTGGAGCGTGGGAGGCGACGGAGAATGGGGATGGAGTGGGATTTTGGAGAGGATTCTCCTCTTATTTTTTCAGCTTCCCTCTCATTTTTTTCTTCTCCCGCGCGCACACACGAGAGAATGGAGGGCTTCCCTCTCATTTTTTTTTCAATCCGGACGGTTGTAAACGTCAGGAAAATTCAAAATGTCCTGAGAGTTTTTTGTAACCGTCAGAAAAATTCAAAATGTCCTGAGAGTGTTTTATAACCGTCAGTAAAATGTTTTTTCCTAACGGTTTTATTATAACCGTCAGGAAATTTTGCATTTTTTCTGAGGGAGTTACTATTCCCGTGACCAAAATGGTAAAGCCTGACGGTCATTGAGGGCCCGTCAGTATAATTTAGGCCTGTCAGGTTTCCTCCGTTTCCTAGTAGTGTTCCAGTCTTGCCATCGTGGACCAAAGCCTTTGTGCGATCTCCTCGACAAAGAGATCGTATCCTGGCGCTCGGGCGAGTTCTCGAGTTGGATTCTCGAGCAAGTCATTGATGTCTTTGAGTTCTTGAGCTTCCTCGATTGATATTGGATGCGCCCAGGCAAATTCTTCCGGTCGCAATCTTCTTTCGTCGAATAGCCTCAAGATCTCCCATATTAGACTCTTGAGACTGCCTCAATGGAGTGCGAGTATGTCGAGGATTTCCCTCGCGTTCATGAAGGTGTTGGTCCTGTCCGCCATCGGTGGTGCCCTTGCCATTGTCACGAGGAGGCGCAGTTCGTGATCTTCGGGGAGTGTCCCTAGCTCGGTCTCTAGAAGAGTGACCTTGATCTGAGGGAAGGACGAAGACCTCCCGTTGATGATTCTCACTTGCGCTCGAGGCCTCCCCGCTTGAGGAGTAGTTGAGAGACACCATCTGGCGACTTGGAGAAATCCCCTCCAGGTAGGGGAACTCTGGGTTATAAGCGTCTCCATGCGCAGGTGTGATCTGCGGAGAGATGGTCGAATTTGCAGGAAAAGCATGCTTGATCCCGCTCTCTCTGGCGTCATCCGGAGAGAGAGGATCACCAGATGCTGGTGGAGTCCTGGAATTGTGGCTTCCAGAACTTGTCTCACCAAGTCGGACCGCCTTAAGGGGACTCAGACACTTGGAGGAAAAACTCGTCGTCGGTTGTGAGTCCACTGGTGTAGTCCCGGTCGATTGACCCTTGTCCTTTGAGAGGGTAGATTCCTCCCTTGGACGTATTATTGTGGGGATAGGATCCTCCTCAACTCCATCAGCGGCATTGTTTCCTGGATCTGCGGGAAGATCCTCGGAGGCAGCAACACCATTGGATGAGTCAATATTCGGCTCGTAATCAAAATTGGCATCCATGTCGACGTCACAGACCGCCAAGTCAAACCAGCTTCTCCCGCTCCATTCTCCGCCATGAGTGCATGAGATTTGGGAAAAAGAGAGTATGTTGACAAGAGATTACCGAAGATCCCCACGGCCGGCGCCAAACCGCTTGGTGTTTAGAACCGATCTTACGTAAAGATTGTTTGATTCGGGGGGTCTCCTAGAATAGAATCACACAGAGAGATTGACACGGGTATTTTTATATAGGTTCAGGCCTTCTCCGGAGAGAATAACAACCCTATTCCTGTGTGTGTATGGTATTGAGTGTATTCTGAACAATCAGGAGAAAAACTAAGACTATTACAAATGATCCTGCTTGTCTTCCTGATAGCCCTTGATAGCGTCTCCCTGCCTCTGTTTGATCGTTGCCTTTATATAGTCGTGAAGGAATAGCCGTTTTCCCATGTTGAAGAGACGCCTCATCAAATCCAGTAACGGGCGCATGTTTGTAGTAATAATCGGGCTGGTAACTCCTTCAAGCCGCATGGCAGTTACTAGTCAGAGATAATGGGGTATTATGTGTTATCTTTTCACATAATAACAACAAGATATTGATCGCTTAGATTCCTTAATCAATTGGACCCACTTGCCTCGTAGGTTTTATTGATCATAAGGTGGTCGTAGATGACACGGTCGTAGAAGAACTTATTACCATAAGATAGTCGTAACAAGACATACGATTATAAGGTAGTCGTGAGCAAGACTTACGACTATGGGGTGGTCGAGAAGAACTTACGACCACCGGTAGGCTTCTCCCTTATAAAATTAAGGGAATACCTAGGACCAGTATGACATCATATTTACTTATAATAAGAATTATAAATAAAAGATAAAATAAGGATTATTAGATCCTCGTCAAGTAGCATGCCTAAAACCTATTTTACAAATAAGATTACTAACGGAGGAGACCAACAAAGTTGATTTCACTCAAAAAGGAGCTACAGAGAAAAACTTATGCATTTTTCAAGTTAAATGAATTTTTAATGCAACCATTAAAGCTAAACTAATTTTAAATCTATTAACAGATTTTTCTAGAGCAAAACTAAGCTTACAACCATTTGTAGATTAAAGCTTAGTCAAAACCAGAACTAACAAAATTTGAATCAACCGAAAAGGAGTTAAAATGAATTAGTTATGCAATTTTAAAGTTTAATGGAATTTTCAGTTAACAAATAAAGCTTACCAGGTTTTTAGAAAACAAACACAACCGGAAAATACATGGGCCGTAGATCTGAAATCCAACGCCCACAAAGACACCGAGCATAGCGCCGCGCTAAGAATGCACAACAAACGGTTGGATCAAGATCCAACCGTCGCGATTGATTGAAGTTCTGACGGTCCGAACGTTCAATTGAATATGGGCCGTTGATTTGAGAATGAAGGGCTGAGATTGAAGTGAGGTTCGAACGGTCTGAACGTTCACTTCAATCTGAGCCGTAGATTTGAAAATGAACGGCTCACAACGACTGAGACGATGAAGTGGTCTGAACGTTCACTTAGATCTGGGCCGTTGATCAAAATCCAACGGTCCGTAGTCGGGCTAGGTTGCGACGCCAAGCAAGGCGCTTTAAAAAGTGCGGGGCCCACTGTCAATGGCTGCTAGAGCCACTCTCAGTGCTTTAAAGCGCACACGCGGTTTAAAGAGCTTGGGCCCACGAACCAGAGAGACATTAAGGAGGTAAAGACTGCCATTAAATGCTAACCCAATGATTAACACTGATTAAACAGTGATTAGCATTCATGACCGAATCTAACCCTTAATGACAGCGACCGAGAGCGGTTTAACACGCGGGGCCACCTGTCAGCGACTCAATGCTCATTAAAGGACTGCCATTAAATACTAAGCGTTGATTACCAGAGATTTAATCAATGATTAGCATTTAAACAACCTGAATCAATGTCCTAACGACAACGCTACAGTGCGCTGCCATCCAACAAACTTCCCGACGCGCTCCAGAGCTTGTCGCCGGCAGTGAGGACCTCGCCAACGCAAACCAAAGGCACCACTGAGTGCACAATAGCTTTGCGCATACGCTGGTACCACTCACGACTGCGGCGAGCCGGCGAGAGGCGGCGGTGACAACCACGGCCAAAGACAAAAAGCAAGAGGAAGCTCCGCAGCGGTTCTGAGAAGCAGGTGCCAGCTTCTAGGGACTAATTAGAAGCTACCTTAGCACAGAGAGGACCAGAGGCGACCGGAGAAGCTCTGGCGACGACGCACAGCGCCGGAGACGAAGAAGACGACGCAGACAAGGCGGGCTGAGCAACAAGAAGACACAAGAATGGTAAGGATAGTTCCATTAAGGCTTAGAGATGGTCTCTAAGCAACCAATTGGAAAATGGAGGGCTTACCGGAGTTAAAGACGAAGAGGGATGAACCTTGGTCGAAAAGGGGGAAATCCAAAATTAGCCGCTTACTGTTGAGGCAAACCAAATTGGATTAGGGTTTAAGCTCAAGGTGATAAGAGGAACCAGCTTGAGCAAAAAGATTGAACGAGAGCCATCAGAACTCAAGATGATGAAGCTCACTTGCGGCCTCCAATGGCGGATTTAGAGTTTTTGGCTATGAGCTCAAACAAGCAGCGAGGGTGCTTGGCAAAGCTCAAGGGGGTTGAAAGGAAGGCAAAGGGGAGCTCAATGGCTACTTATAGCCGAGGGAGCAAAGAGTGAGCAACGACAACAATCAAAGATGAGCTCGGGTCAAAGCTGCTGCCCTGAGCCGAGGGGATGGGAGCAGGTGAAGAGGAGACTTTGAGGGCAACACTGGCAAGCATTAAGTGCTAAGAGCTGTTGTAGGACAAGGGGGAAGGGACTAGGCACTGCTCTCCCACGCTGCACACGCCATGGCGCGCTGGCGCGAGGAAGGGGATGATGACCAGGATGCGATGGGGCCCACTGGTCAGAGGGAGAACAAGCAGAGCGGCTCGGTCAAGTGGGTTGAGTCAAACCCCAATAGGCACGAGCCAAACCCAATGACGGTTGGATCAAAATCCAACGGTTACCGAGGGCAGGTCCGAACGGCCCAACAAAAGAGGGCGGTTAGATTGAAATCTAACGGCTCACAAAGGTCGCGCGCTCCACAGGGCTCGGGATGGCGCTTAGAGGGTTGGGTTCAACCACGAGCCTGAGTCTGACTCGGGTCCGACTCAAACCCAACCAAAGTTGACTAGGGTTTTGAATTTGAGCTGAAAACTTTGAGGGATTTTTAGAGATAGCAAACTAACTCCAAAAATTCTGAAATTTGGACTGGAGGTTTCTAGCTCCAGGGTAAACCTTGTGTAAATTTTCAGAGGTTTTTATGCAAAGCATTTTTCTCCAGAAATTCAGCAAGGCTTGTTCTAGGGTTTGACCAAGAGTCAAACTGGTTTGACTGCCTCTGAAAAATTACCAAATAATTTCTAAAAATTATGAAATTTTTCATAGGTGTCACACATCTTCCCTAGAACCAAGGAAAAATATTTCCAGGGGTTGAACACAAGATTCTTAACAAGGTGGTCATGACTTTAGTCAATTGGAGATTTTGGTTTTTGATTTCCCATAATTCCTTTACAAGAATTACAGGAAAGTTCAAAAACTTCAAGATGCAAGAAAAGTTTTAATTTATACTCATTTTCTTACATTTGAAACACACACCCATATTTGGGATGTTACAAAACCTCCCCCCTTACAAAAATCTTGTCCCGAGATTTGGCTCACTCGGAAAAGAAAGAGGGGTAGTCCGCACGCAGACGGTCTTCCCGTTCCTAAGTAGCTTCATCCTCGGAATGATTTGACCATTGAACTTTAAGGAATTTGATGGCACGATACCTTGTTCTTCGTTCAGCCTCTTCAAGGATGCGAACAGGGTGCTTGTGATAGGTCAAATCTTCTTGAACATCAAGAGTTTCTAACGGAGCTTCCTCAGTTGGAACACGGAGGCACTTCTTTAACTGGGACACATGGAACACATCATGTACCCCCTCAAGTGCAGCAGGCAATTCCAACTTATAAGTAATAGCTCCTTTCTTCTCGATGATGCGGTAGGGACCAACATATCGAGGAGCAACTTGCCCTTGACGCCGAAACGTTGATGGCCCTTCAAAGGAGAGACTTTGAGATAAACAAAGTCATTAGGCTCAAAACTCAACTCACGACGACGGCGATCCGCATAGCTCTTTTGCCTAGATTGAGCCGTGCGTAAACGATCACGAATAAGCTGGACTTGACTCTCGGCCTCATTGATCGAGTCCGGGCCAGAGAAAGGTCTTTCACCGGTCTCAGACCAATTCAACGGGGTTCTGCACTTCCTCCCGTATAAGGCCTCGAAAGGTGCCATGCCGAGACTGGCTTAAAAGCTGTTGTTGTAAGAAAACTTGGCGAATGGCAAGCATTTCTCCCAATGCTTCCCATAGGAAAGGACACAAGCACGAAGCATGTCTTCCAAAACTTGGTTGACTCTTTCGGTCTGACCATCAGTTTGGGGATGATATGCTATGCTAAAGGAAAGATGAGTTCCCATAGCTTCTTGCAAGCTATGACAGAATTGGGAAGTGAAGATGGAACCACGATCAGAGATGATCGTCTTCGGCACACGATGCATGCTCACAATCCTTGAGACATAGAGCTCAGCTAGGTGACCGGTATGAATCTTGGCCTTGACTGGAAGAAAGTGTGCCACTTTAGTCAACCGATCAATGACAACCCAAATGGCATCATTTCCCTTCGGTGACCTGGGTAGATCGGTGATAAAATCCATCCCGATCGAATCCCACTTCCACTCGTGCACGTGCAAGGGTCAAGAAGTCTCGCCGAGGTCGATGCTCGCCTTCACACGACGGCACACGCCGACTCTAAGAACGAACTTCGCAATCTCAAGGCTTCATTCGGGTCCACCAAAATCTCTACCGGAGATCTTGATACATCTTCGTGGCCCCGGGATGAATGGACAAAGGAGAATCATGGGCTTCGCGGAGGATCAAATTCCGCAATTCCATGTCCTTTGGAACCACAAGGCGTTGCCCGAATCTCACAACACCAAGTTCATCTTCTGAGAAGTACTTGGCTGTTCTGTTCTTGACATTCTGCCTAATTTGATTCACTCCAGCGTCCGATTGCTGAGCGATCTTGATCCGATCCACCAAGGTTGGTTGCACAACCAAGGTAGCGAGGAAACCATGCTCAACAACTTCCAAGTTGAGCCGCTGGAATTCCTCTAGAAGGGTGGGCTGGTGCTCCTGGAGCAACAAGGCATTGCAATACACCTTTCGACTAAGCGCATCGGCAACGACATTAGCCTTGCCCGGATGATAGTGAATACCCATTTCATAGTCTTTGATCAATTCCAACCATCTCCTTTGCCTAAGGTTCAGATTTGGTTGGGTGAACAAATACTTCAAGTTTTTGTGATCTGAATACACTTCACAACGATTACCGATTAGGTAATATCGCCAAATCTTAAGTGCATGAATCACAGCAGCTAGCACCAAGTCATGGGTACGATAGTTGAGTTCATGAGGTCTCAATTGCCTTGATGCATAGGCCACTACCTTGTCTTCTTGCATAAGGACACAACCGAGTACTCGACGAGAAGCATCGCAAAAGATATCGAAGCTTTGATGGACATTGGGAAGAACGAGAACGGGAGCTGTGGTCAAACGCTTCTTGAGCTCTTGAAAACTTTCTTCACAAGCAGCGGACCACAGAAACTTCTTGTCCTTCTTGAGCAACTCAGTCATCGGCTTCGCGATCTTGGAGAAATTCTCGATAAAGCGACGATAATATCCCACTAAACCGAGAAAACTCGCGACTTTGCATCGAACTGGCCGACTCTAAGAGAGCACATCACGACCTTGCTAGGATCAACGGCTACGCCTCCGCCGAAAGAATATGGCCCAAGAAGGCCACTTCCTTCAACCGCATCGCGACTTGTCAACTTCGATACAACCGGTGCTCACGGCTTTCCCAAAGACAAGCTTCAATGCTCTGCGTGTTCTTCATCGCTCTTAGAGTAGATAAGAATATCATCGATGAAGACCACGACAAACTTATCCAAATACTCCATGAACACCGAATTCATGAGATTCATGAACAAGGCAGGAGTATTGGTTAAGCCGAAAGACATGACGATATACTCGTACAAACCGTAACGAGTAGAGAAAGCCGTCTTGGGAATATCCTCAGGTTGAATCTGAACTTGATGATATCCCACTCTCAAATCAATCTTGGAGAAAACTTGAGCTCCAGATAATTGATCAAAGAGATCGTCAATGCGGGGCAAAGGATACTTGTTCTTTACCGTTACTTCATTAAGCAGATGGTAATCGACACACATGCGTAAAGTATTGTCCTTCTTCTTTACAAAGATTGCTGGACAACCCCACTGAGATGAGCTAGGGCGGATGAAACCCTTCTCTTGCAGCTCACCAAGTTGCTTCTCCAACTCCACCAACTCATTCGGTGGCATTCGGTAAGGTCTCTTTGAAATCGGGGTAGTACCGGGCGCCAACTCGATAACGAAATCGAGGTCACGAACTGGTGGCATCCCTGGAAGATCTTCGGGAAAGACATCAGCGAAGTCACAAACCGTTGGGACTTCACAAATATCTAGAGACGGCTTCGCTTCCAACGCGAAGAGATGCAGACCTTGCAGCTTCGGCGAAAAGCGAACCTACTCACCGGAGGGACTAGACAAAGAGACGCACTTCTTGGCGCAATCGATTTGTCCCAAGTGCTAAGACAACCAATCCATGCCAAGAATCACATCTAAGCTTGCTGAATTGAGGAGGATAAGATTTGCCAAAAATCCTACTCCCTCAATCACAACGGGAACATCCCGACACTCGAATTCAGCTCTCAACTCCGAACCGGGAGAGCGATTGAGCAACAGGACAAGCAAAGGAGCAAAAATAAGATCACCAACAGCAGCAAAAGACTTAGATACAAAGGAATGAGAAGCTCCTGAATCGAACAAAACAGCAGCTGGACGAGAGTTAATAAGAAGCGTACCCAACACGACGTCAGGTGCCTCTTGCGCTTCCTCGGCGGAGATGTGGTTGACACGACCACTTCCCACACCTTGGGATGCTGGGACAATCTTCTGATCTAGAGGATGTCCACTTCCTTAACCGCGTCCTCCATTAGGATGAGGGGCTGCTCCAATCTTCTTATGGCAATTATTTGCATAATGGCCCTTCTGATTGTAGAAATAGCAAGTGATGTCGGGAACATTGCGGAGGCCACCTTGCTGACCCGCAGGTGCACGTGGTCGAGACACGGCCTGTGGAGGACGAGGTACAGTGCCGAAAGCCCTGGGTGTCGAAGCCTAAGGACGGGCACCGAGCTCGCCTCAATGAAAACGGGGAACACTGGCCTTCGACGACTTCTGGGCCTCCCACTTGCGCTTGCGTGACTCACCCAACGCTCTTCCCTTGAACTCGGCAATGATGGCCTTGTCGACCAAGGTCTGAAAGTCAGGGAAGTCAACGATAGATAGCTTGTCCTGCAGCTCCTCGGACAAACCATCCATGAACTTCTCCTGCTTGGCTTCATCGGTGGCCACCTCTCCTGGAGCATAAAGAGCTAAATGGTTAAACTCGTACAAATACTCTGTGACCGACCTGTGCCCTTGCTTGAGCGAGAGAAATTCCTTCTTCTTCAGCTTCATCACACCGGCGGGGATGTGAGCTCGACGGAAAGCAGAACGAAACTCCTCCCAAGAGACGGCTTGGCCAGCGGGCTACATGGCAAGGAAACTTTCCGACCATGAAAGAGCTGCACCTTCCAGCTGATGGGAGGCGAAGAGTGCCTTCTCATGATCCTGGCACTGAGCGATGTTGAGCTTCCGCTCAACCAGACGAAGCCAGTCGTCAAAATCCAGCGGGTCTTCCGACCTGGAGAAAGTGGGCGGCTGGGTGCAAAGGAACTCTACAAGTCCCCCTCGCGGCTGATGTCCACTTCCTCCCCCTGATCCGGAGGCACCGGAAAGAGTGGAGGTGTTGCGCGCGATAACCTCCAGAATCCTTGTTTGATCCATTCGGTTTTGCTCGACTTGAAGGAGCACATCGGCCATGGTCAGAGGAGGCGGGAGCTCCTCATCCAGACCAACTGATTGGCCTTGACCACTACGAGTCCTGCCAGCCATCCTGTTCCAGAGAGAAGGGTTAGCAACGAACCCGAAAACAAGAAGCTAAAGGAAGCAAAAAGCTAACGACTAGGGGAATGGAACATCACCCTAACCGAAAGCCAACAAGACAGCTAGGAACGAACTCTAAAAGCTCACAAAAAGGCTCGAGAAACATCAAGGAAACTCAAGACTTAAAACCAACTTCCCGACACGACCAACCCGTATTGAAAGAACGAGTAATCGGTTGAGAAGGCAAAAATTCAGAACACTAATCTAGCTCTAAAACTTCTACAAAGCAAGGTAAAACCAGCAAAATAGAAGTTAGAAACTTAGCCAACTAATATCACATCTTACCCTTTTATTCCCACAAGTTTTAGTTGAATTACCCTCTCATTATCTACCTTAATTACTAGCTAGCAGCTTGCTGTCCAGAATTGCTTGCTTGCTGTCCAGATTTTGATTCCAGCTCCAAGCACTTCTAATCTTCACCAAGGCAGCTGAAACTTAAAATTTAGAGCTCTCATTGGTTCCCCAAAACCCAGAATTAAACGATAACAACTATCTTTTGAAAGAAGGAGAGGAAAACAACTTTTAAACTCAATCAAGAGTAAGGTGAGATGAGCAAGCTAAGATAGGTAAGGAGTAAAATCTGAGAATTTACTTAGCTTTCATAAACCATTTGATAATTTGAAAGTAAGTTTTTCAAAACATCCTAAAGACGACCAAGCTAGGGTTACTATGGCCAGTACGGCTCTGATACCAAGCTTTGTGAGACCCCGTGGTATTTAGCTTGTAATGCTTAGTCTTCCAATTGACCCTAGCATCACAAACAAAATATCACGTACCTCGAAAAAATGTGTACATCCCAGAAGTGCTGTACACACACCCTTTTACAAAGTCATGCATCAATTCCATACAAACATAGAACCAAGCAAGACTAGAATAAACAAAAGACATACATAATAGAGTTGTTACAGCAAGGGCCAACTGGCCACAAAAGCTAAAAAGAGATAAATAACAGCGGAAGCAAAATGCCATAAGATGGCGATAACAAAAAGCCGTAATTTGCCTTTAAGCCCACAAGGCAACTGACCGGGCCGCCAGCTAGTCGTCAAACACGAAGTCCGGATCACAAAAGTCAATCCCTTGGGGATCGACCTCCTCTGCACAAGTTAAGCAAAGCAAATGAGTACAAAATGTACTCATAAGACTTACAAGTAATGACCTATACATAGCTACATGCAAGCTTTCTCAAGGAGTAGGTCAGAGGTTTATTTTCAGCATAAAGTAATTTTTCATTTGCAATAAGGTAATAACTTGAAAGTAGTTTTTGCAATCTGTTTTTAATGTTTAAATAACAGCGAGACAATAATAATAACAATAGATAGATGACAACAACAACCTGGAAGTGACTAACCCATTAGTCACCACAACAATAGCTTGAATTTCTCATTCATATTAACCAACATCAAGTTTTAATTAAAGGTTGTAGTCTAATTCTTGCGGGAAATAACCAAGCTTGTCCATATCCTAGGACGAGGCTATTCGAATAGATTTAACCCTGCAGGGGTGTACCAACGTACCCACACGTGAGACCACCTTTTCGCCAAGCTATTTAGCACACTTCCTTTGGTATGCCTAAGACTGCTAGTCTTACATGACACTTTCCAATGGAATGCATTAACTACGAAGTCGCCCACATGGGAATAAGACATCCCCATACGTTGATGCGGAGTCATCAAAGATGCTCACCCCCGTATAAAGAATGGTGCTCCTTGCAGTGGATAACACTCCACCACTACTCACCCAAAACACTTAACACCTGTTTCTTTTTCAACACAACCCACACACACATCCACCATGCGACTCGGAATTAACACACACCAAAGTACTAAGTCAAGAGAGGTTCCATACCCCCCTCGTGTGGTTAGCACGCAAAAGTGCTTGGATCAATGGCGCAAGTAATTCGGTCCTTGTTGACTCGGGCATCATTCCAGTCACACCAAAACAATCACACCAACATACCAATATGCTCAAGTCTAAAATAATTTTATTTTCAGTTTTAGATTTACAAAGTAACAAAGCACAAAGTGCTGGACATATGGTAATAAATAGATTTGTGTGATCAAGATCATCGACTAAGTCGATGACCGCCCAATACTACCGGTGTCTATGTATGGCTAATCAATAACAACACGTAAACTACTAACTGACAAGAGCTCATCCAACGAACCCTAAATCACAACAAGATAACCTAGGCTCAGGTAGTAGAGGATAAACATTTACCTACAGATTATGCAACAAGAGGATCAACTAATCGAACCATAGTTTAACAACAAAATAGAGCACGCAATACATATAGTTGTAAACAAGATATTTAGACTTTGAAATTACTGGGATTAGCATGATCAAACTTCTTGCCTTGTTGGATATACTCAATATGTTGCAGAGGATTACTTTCGCAATCAACGGACTCATCGGCACCTAACAAAAAGAACCGATAAGAACGAAGAACACCGGAAAGACTCAAAAACCAACTTCCACCAAAAGCTCTGGAATTTTTACAGCAGGTAGATAAATATTTTTAAGGAATTTAGCAACAAGAACCAATTGATTTGGAGTCTCAATGCAAAAGTTATGGCCAAAACAAATCTGGCCGGCTGGAAAATTGCTGAAAAATTCACTTCGGTTACTATTCATCCGAAATTAATTTTTTGGCACAAATTTCTAGAGAGGTGTTGCACCTGAAATTTTGAAGGTAAATAAAGCACCACATGAGATGAACAACATAATTTGATTCACCTCATTTGGAGCTAGGATGCATTTTCTATGATTTTTCAAAGACATGAAAAAGGTGCACAAGTTAAATGCAATTGCAAAACTTTTAAAAAAGTAGCATGCCTAAAACCTATTTTACAAATAATCTTACTAACGGAAGAGACCAACAAAGTTGATTTCACTCAAAAAGGAGCTACAGAGAAAAACTTATGCATTTTTCAATTTAAATGAATTTTTAATGCAACCATTAAAGCTAAACTAATTTTAAATCTATTAACAGATTTTTCTGGAGCAAAACTAAGCTTACAACCATTTGTAGATTAAAGCTTAGTCAAAACCAGAACTAACAAAATTTGAATCAACCGAAAAGGAGTTAAAATGAATTAGTTATGCAATTTTAAAGTTTCATGGAATTTTCAGTTAACAAATAAACCTTACCGGGTTTTTAGAAAACAAACACAATCGAAAAAGACATGGGCTGTAGATCTGAAATCCAACGGCCCGCAGCACACCGAGCATAGCGCACGCGCGCAAGGAATGCACAACAAACGGTTGGATCAAGATCCAACCGTCCGCATTGATTGAAGTTTGGACAGTCCGAACGTTCAATTGAATATGGGCCGTTGATATGAGAATGAAGGGCTGAAATTGAAGTGAGGTTCGGACGGTCCGAACGTTCACTTCAATATGTGCCGCAGATCTAAAAACGAATGGCTCACAATGACTGAGACGATGAAGTGGTCCGAACGTTCACTTAGATCTGGGCCGTTGATCAAAATCCAACGGCCCGTAGCCGGGCTAGGTTAAGACGCCAAGACAAGGCGCTTTAAAAGTGTAGGGCCTCATCGCCATGGTCGCAAGAGCCACTCTTAGTGCTTTAAAGCGCACACACGGCTTCAAGAGCTTGGGCCCACGAACCAGAGAGACATTAAGGAGGTAACGACTGCCATTAAATGCTAACCCAATGATTAACACTGATTAAACAGTTATTAGCATTTATGACCGAATCTAACCCTTAATGACAGCGACCGAGAGCGGTTTAACACGCGGGGCCACCTGTTAGTGACTCAAAGCTCATTAAAGGACTGCCATTAAATACTAAGCGTTGATTACCAGAGATTTAATCAATGATTAGCATTTAAAGAACCCGAATCAATGTCCTAACGACAATGCTACAGTGCGCTGCCGTCCGACAAACTTCCCAACGCACTCCAGAGCTTGTCACCGGCGGTGAGGACCTCGTCGGTGCAAACCAAAGGCACCACTGAGTGCACAATAGCTTTGTGCATACGCTGGTACCACTCACGACGGCATGCATGTTTAGAACGGCATGAAGCCTAAGAAGAGGCGGCGGTGACAACCACGGCCAAAGACAAAAAGCAAGAGGAAGCTCCACAGCGGTTCTGAGAAGCAGGTGCCAGCTTCTAGGGACTAATTAGAAGCTACCTTAGCACGGAGAGGACCAGAGGCGGCCGGAGAAGCTCTGGCGACGACGCACAGCGCCGGAGACGAAGAAGACGACGCGGACAAGGCGGGCTGAGCAACAAGAAGACACAAGAATGGTAAGGATAGTTCCATTAAGGCTTAGAGATGGTCTCTGAGCAACCAATTGGAAAATGGAGGGCTTAATGAGTTAAAGACTTAAGAGGATGAACCTCGGCCGAAAAGGGGGAAATCCAAAATTAGCCGCTTCCTATTGAGGCAAACCAAATTGGATTAGGGTTTAAGCTCAAGGTGATAAGAGGAACCAGCTTGAGCAAAAAGATTGGAACGAGAGCCATCAGAATCTCAAGACGACGGCTCGCTATGGCCTCCAATAGCGGATTTAGAGTTTTTGGCTATTGAGCTCAAACAAGCAACGAGGGTGCTTGGCAAAGCTCAAGGGGGTTGAAAGGAAGGCAAAGGGGAGCTCAATGGCTACTTATAGCCGAGAGAGCAAAGAGTGAGCAACGGCAACAATCAAAGATGAGCTCGGGTCAAAGCTGCTGCCATGAGCCGAGGGGATGGGAGCAGGTGAAGAGGAGACTTTGAGGGCTACACTGGCAAGCATTAAGTGCTAAGAGCCATTGTAGGACAAGGGGAAGGATCTGGCATCGCTTCTCCCTCACAGACACGCCATGGCGCTACCGGGCGCGAGGAAGGGGATGATGACCAGGACGCGATGGGGCCCACTGGTCAGAGGGAGAACAAGCAGAGCGGCTCGGTCAAGTGGGTTGAGTCAAACCCCAACAGGCACGAGCCAAACCCAATGACGGTTGGATCAAAATCCAACGGTCACCAAGGGCAGGTCCGAACGGTCCAACAAAAGAGGGCGGTTAGATTGAAATCTAACGGCTCACAAAGGTCGCACACTCCATAGGGCTCGGGATGGCGCTTAGAGGGTTGGGTTCAACCACGAGCCCGAGTTTGACTCGGGTCCGACTCAAACTCAACCAAAGTTGACTAGGGTTTTGAATTTGAGCTGAAAACTTTGAGGGATTTTTAGAGATAGCAAACTAACTCCAAAGATTCTGAAATTTGGACTGGAGGTTTTAGCTCCAAGATAAACCTTGTGTAAATTTTTCAGAGGTTTTTATGCAAACCATTTTTCTCCAGAAATTCAGCAAGGCTTGTTCTAGGGTTTGACCAAGAGTCAAACTGGTTTGACTGCCTTTGAAAAATTACTAAATAATTTCTAAAAATTATGAAATTTTTCATAGGTGTCACACAGCTTCCCTAGAACCATGGAAAAATATTTCCAGGTGTTGAATACAAGATTCTTAACAAGGTGGTCATGACTTTAGTCAATTGGAGATTTTGGTTTTTAATTTCCCATAATTCCTTTACAAGAATTACGGAAAAGTTCAAAAACTTCAAGATGCAAGAAAAGTTTTAATTTCTACTCATTTTTTTACATTTGAAGCACACACCCATATTTGGGATGTTACAGTAAGGAATATGTTATTACTTATTTGAGTAGACGCCTACTGGGAGCTGAGACAAGGTATGCATTTATTGAAAAATTGTGTTTATCCTTGTATTATGCCTGTACCAAGTTGAGACATTATTTGTCGCCTAGCACTTGTGTGATTGCTGTCAAACCGATGTCATGAAGTACATGTTGCAACAAATTGATTTTAAGTGGTAGAATCGGAAAGTGGGCCTATGCATTAATAGAGAATGATTTGGCTTATGAATCTTTGAAGTCTATGAAAGGCCAGATTGTAGCTGATTTCATTGCGGATCATAGGATTGATAGTGACATAGAGCTGGTTAATTATGTGTCTCTATGTCCATGGAAATTATACTTTGATGGCTCGGCTTGTAAAGAAGGACAAGGTGTTGGTATTGTGCTGGTTTCACCTAGAGATGTCACTTTTGAAACATCAGTTTGTTTAGAGTACTTTTGTACCAACAATCAGGCCGAATATGAAGCTCTCCTGTTAGGATTACAAATTTTAGAGTCCATGGATGTAAAGAGTATAGAAGCATTTGGTGATTCACTGTTGGTGGTCCAGCAAGTGTCAAAGGTGTATCAGTGCTTTGATGGATCACTAAATAGCTATTTAGAAAAATGTTTAGAGATCATAGCAACTCTGGATTATTTTACTATTAGTCATATATCTAGAGAAAATAATGTTGGAGCAAATGACCTAGCACAACAAGCATCTGGTTATCAAGTTAAAAGGGGTAAATTGTTCATGATAGAAAAGCCGATGCTTGGAGGTGCTGCAATCTGCATGGCCGAACAACATGTTGGTGGTTCGGATACTTTGGAAACATCAAGTGTTGCCGAACCTAATGACTGGAGAAGGCCTCTAATTAGTTATTTAGAAAACCCTAGTCAATCAAGGATGATGACTTTTCGACAAGCATTAAAATATACATTGCTTGATGGAGATTTGTATCGCCGAACCATAGATGGGTTACTTTAAAATGCTTAGGTTCGGATCAATCTAAAGTCGCTATAGGTGAGGTACATGAAGGTATATGTGGTACACATCAGTCGGCTCATAAAATGAAATAGTTATTAAGAAGAGTTGGTTTTTATTGGCCGACTATGTTGGAAGATTGTTTTAGATATTACAAAGGGTGTGAGTCATGTCAAAAGTTTGGTGATGTGCAATTGGCACCTGCTGCTATGTTGCATCCTATAATCAAACCGCGGCCGTTTCGTGGATGGGTTTTAGATTTTATCGGCCAAATACACCCTGCATCTTCTAGTGGTCATCGTTTTGTTTTAGTAGCTACTGATTATTCTACAAAGTGGATAGAAGCTGTTCCTCTTAAAAACATGACTTATAAGGAGGTGATTAGTTTTATTTTGGAGCATAATATTTATAGATTCGGCATACCACAAACTTTGACTACTGATCAAGGTTCATCTTTTATGTCTCACCAAGTACAGGAGTTTGCCGAATCACGTAGAATCAAGCTCCTTAATTACTCGCCTTATTATGCTCAGGCTAATGGTCAGGTCGAGTCAAGTAATAAAACTTTGATTAGGCTCATTAAGAAAAAGATAGATGGAAACCCTAAAAAGTGGCATAGGGTGTTGTCTGAAGCATTATGGGCTCACCATGTTTCTAAACATAGTGCTACAAAGGTAACACCGTTTGAGTTAGTGTATGGGCAAGAAGCTATTTTACCTGTTGAAGTATATCTGAACGCTCTTAGAGTGGCCAGGCAAAATGATTTGTCGGCCGTAGATTACCATGACACAGGATAGATGAAATTGCAGATTAGAGGTTAAGAGCTTTGAGGGAGATTGAAAAAGATAAACTAAGGGTAGCCAAAGCCTACAATAAGAAAGTAAGGGAAAATCGTTTCAAATAGGAGACTTAGTTTGGAAGACGATTTTACCTGTGGGATACAAGGATAATAAGTTTGGGAAGTGGTCTCCAAACTGGGAAGGCCCGTATAAAGTTGTGGAGATTATTCCTGGAAATTCTTATATAGTGCAAAGTCTACAAGGAGATAGGCTGCCTAGGGCTTTTAATGGCAAATATTTTAAAAAATATTATTCGAGTGTTTGGCAAGATACTTGAGGAGCACGCCTGGCCGATGAGTTGTTGATCATCGTCCTGAGAAATACGCATATATGGCCGGTGTTTAATCATCGTCCTGAAGGACAATTGAAGATATTTTTGTGGCAAACATGTTTGTTTACCAAAAAACAGGGGGGGGGCATGTGTTGATGGCAAGATTTGGCATCTATAAAGAATAGCTTCAAAAGACCTCCTGAGAGGTCCTGGACGGATTCTTCAAAGATCTCCTAGGAGGCCCGGGCTTCAAAAGACCTCCCGAGAGGTCCTGGGATGTCCCCCTTCAAAGACCTCCTAGGAGGTCCTGGCTTCAAAGGAGGTCCTGGACGATCTTTAAGAAGACCTCGTGGGAGGTCCTAGCTTCAAAGACCTCCCGAGAGGTCCTGGAACAGCCTCTACAAGGTCCTAGCTTCAAAGACCTCTTGAGAGGCCTTGGGCGGCTCCTTCAAAGACCTCCTGGGATGTCCTGACTTCAAAGACCTCCCAAGAGGTCCTGGATGACATCTACAAAGACCTCCTGGGAGGTCGTTGAGCGTGGTTTTCGCAAAAAAACAGGAGGTCCTGGCTCGAAGAGGTGGTCCTAAGCGGCACCTACAAAGACTTCCTTAGAAAGCACCACGTGGCTTCATCAAAACCACCCAGGACCACCTCAGGAGTGTTGCGCGTCTCCATCAGAGCCGTTCAGGATCTCCTCAGGAGTGCCATATGGTTCATCAGGGCCGTTTAGGACCTCCTAAGAGAACACGTATTACCTAAAATTACTCCTTCACTTACTCAGCCGGGAGGGCCCACATGTTAAAGGCTCAGAAGTTTAAAACAGTGTGATTTAAAATCTTTAAACGTGTTTAAAACAGTGGGGTCCTCAAGTCATACACACCTCAAAACAGATCATTAACTACTAATGATTTACCCTTTGCCCTAATAAGCCAACGGCTCACCAAAGTTCACCGAGCGTGGGCGCGGCGGTGAGATGAAGGATCTGGCGATTCAGCGGGTTTCCAGGCTTGGCGAGGACACCACTAGATGGACAAGGACCTCCTGAAACTGATGACGGTGATGCGGGTCGTTGAGGAGGCCGGCGACGAGCTGGCGGTGGCCGGAGGCGGAGACGAGCAACCGGCTCACGTGGAGACAACACTTCGGTGGTCGAGGAGCTTCGGGAGAAAGCGCATCAGGATCGCCAAGACTCCAGGAACGAGGCGACCAAGATGATGACACCGGAGGACGATGGTGGTGATCGGAATCAGAGCGGCGGCAGTTGATTGTGTTAGGAGAAGAACACGTCGCACGCCCGAAACATTGAACCAAACTCAAATTAGTTTGGACCAAAGACTCAGTGAGTTGATGCGATCACGATGGACAGGAAATCAAAGGAAGGGACTCACCAGAACGCTGGTTAGCTCACGGGGTAATGGCCGCCGGACATGAAGACGATGACAGCGGTCCCAGCAATTCACGGGTCTTCAAGGACGCAGGTTGTCAAAAATGGAGGCGGCGAAGAGAGTGGATCACAGCGGTGGGGTTGCGGACTCAAGAGCGGCACCAAGACGGCGGCGTTGCCTTCGGTTTCTTCTCCGGCCGAAAAAGAGAAAAGAACGGAGAGAACGAGAGAGTGCGAGAGGAAGGAAATGGATGAACCAGGGAGCTTCAAGAAGACTTGGCATGGTGACGCTCCAAGGTCGGTTCCAGAAGCTTGAGGTGGCACGCGAGGCCGTCGTGGCATGCATGCGCAATCGCTAGCGCTCCGGTTTAAGCGGTGGAGGAAGAAGAGCGGGCCCACCTGACAGTGACGACGGTGAAGCGGTGCGAGAGAGCTGGTTGAGTCGAACCGAGTCGGCAGTTTGGACTCGGTCGGAACAGAGTTGTGTCGGTCGGTCCAAACGTCACCGACGAAATCTGATCCACGATGGAGTACGTTCGGACGGTCCGAACGGCACCGAGGATCTAAACTGTTAAAATCAGATCGGACGGCCCAATGCGACCAGGTCCATTCGGACTGGTCTGAACAGCTTCGCACAATTGGGCCGTTGAGTTCAGATTCGACGGTCCAAAATCAATGGATCAGTTCGGACTGAGTTGCCAGGGTTAGATTTGATTTTAAATTTGACCGAGGATTTAAGAGTTTGACCGGGCTGTTAAAAATACAAATAAATTTTGAAAAATTCTGAAAAATTTTGTGGGTGATCTCAGGTTCACCTAGGACTTAGTGAAAATAATTTAGGCACTGTTCATGCACCATTTGCCTAAATTAAATTCCTTCTTAAATCAGCCTTAGTAACTTGGTTGGCATTTTTATAAGACCAAGTTAACTTCTAAAAATTGTGAAAAATTATATTAATTCATGATAAATAATATAGTATTTTACAAAATTATTTCTAGAGACTTTTATAAACACATATTTTTCTAAAATTAAATAGAATCTTGATTTCAAGTCTAAAGGTTAAATTTTCAAAACAAAATTGGAACCCAAGTGCAAACTCATGAATTTCATTGAAAGATTTTGAAATTCACATACTTTTATACATTTGAAACACAAACCAAAATTCACGATGTTACATAAGGTCAACATTAATGTCAATGTTACTGTAGGTCCTTACTTTACTACTCATAGGGGATTGAGACTGGGGGACCCGTTGTCCCCATTGCTTTTTAATTTGGTGGCAGATGCTCTGGCTGGTATGGTTGATAAAGCCCAAAGATATGGTTTGATAAAAGGGGTGTCATCTCACTTAATTGCAGGAGGGGTTCCTCTTTTACAATATGCTGATGATACTGTGTTGATGCTCGAATGTGATGATTCGTACATTTTGAACCTTAAGTTTCTTTTGTACTGTTTTGAGTGGATGTCAGGTCTGAAAATCAATTATCATAAGAGTGAGGTTTATGTGATTGGGGTGGAAAATCAAGAAGCAGTTAGAATTGCTAATATGTTTAATTGCAAACTTGGGAAGTTACCCCTTACTTATTTAGGCATTCAGATTGATTCGAGGAAGGTGAATAAGGGGGCTGGAGAGAAGATTCTTTCCAAACTGGGTTACAGGTTGGATAATTGGAAAAACAACTTACTTTCTTCTGGTGGGAGATTGATTTTGGTTAATAGTTGCTTGAGTAATCAGCCTATGTACACTATGGGGTTTTATAGATTGAGTAATCAGATGCATGGAAGGATAGATACGATCAGATCCAGATTCTTTTGGAGAGGAGCTAATGACAAAGCTAGATATCATATGGTTAAATGGGAGGCTGTCTGTAGACCTAAGGATTTTGGTGGGTTAGGGGTGTTAAATACTAGACTCATGAATGATTGTATGCTGAGTAAATGGATGTAGAGGATTAGTGGGGCTAAAGATGAGCTGTGGTTTTGGTTTCTAAAAGTTAAGTACTTCCCTTATGGCGATTACAGAGATTCTTTGGATTTAAGGGGTTCTCAGTTTTGGAAAGCCTTGTGCAGGGTCAAACATTTGTTCAATTGGGGTGTTTCTTACCAAGTAGGCAATGGTAAATGTATTTCTTTTTGGAAGGATGTTTGGATTGGTAATTATCCTTTTTATTTAAGGTTCAACAAATTATATAATATAGGGTAAAGTCTATTTTACAACCTTGAACTTTTCAAAAAGTCCGAAAATCAACCTTAAACTACAAAACCGAACATCCTACACCCCCCAACTATCAAAGCCATTCATTTTACCCCCCTCAACCCAAACAGGAGTGGTTTTGGGTGACGCGGCGCTGACGTGTTAGTGGGGCCCACATGTTAGGCATGTCATCCTCTCGTTCCTTTCTTTCCTCCTCCTCAGGGTGCGACAAAGACCTTGCTTGCTTGGCGTTCACGCCGCGACGCGGGCGGCGGCGGTGGCATCTGTGGTGGTGGTGACCGCTTCTTTGCCGTGGGGACGGCGGCGGCGGCGCGGAGAGTAGAGGCACACGCGCGAAAGCACCGGCGGGTTGTTCTCCTGGCCGGCCTCCGTTCGTGAGGCGGCGCGAGGCGGCCGATGAGCGTGTCGAGGTTGCCCTGTGCCCGGCGCACGCAATGGGCAGGGCGCGGGCGCGCGGCGGCGTTAGGTGGCGAAGAAGGCACGCCGGCGTGTGCACCTTGGTCTTGTCGAATCGTCAAGGTAGCGCAGAACTCAAGCACGTGTCAGGCGCCCGCACCGCGCCAAAGGATACGGCGGCGGTCGGAGTTAGCGCTATGCCACAAGACGCGCATACACGCTTAGCTTCTTGGGGAGTCGTGGCGCGGTGGTCTGGGCGATAGCTTCTCCGATGCGCTGCCGCCGCCACCGCCTCTTCAAGCCGCCGCCATCACCCCACCGTCATGGGACTAAGAAGCTTTTCTTCTTCGGGAAGGTGCCACGCCATGCCTGTACGCCTGAAGCCGCAGCCACCGCCCTTCAGACGCAGGTGAGGAGGCAGATGGCGCTGCGAGGGAGGAGGGACGAAGGACGAGGAGGCAGCGGTGAGGGAGGTGACGACGGCAACAGCCAAGGAGGAGGGAGGAGGTACGGCGGTCGAGGAGGAGGCGGCAGGGAGGACGGGGGAGGAGGCGGCGGTAGCAGCCAAGGAGGAGGGAGGCGGGGAGGACGTGGGTGGAGGAGGCGGGGGGCGGCCATGGAGGAGGCGGCAAGGCAGCCAAGGTGGAGGCGGGCCACAAGGTCGTGGACGAGGAGGCGGCAGAGGAGGAGGCGGCAACAACCAAGGAGGAGGAGGCGGCCATGGTGGTCAAGGAGGAGGAGGCGGGGGAGGACGTGGCGGAGGAGGTGGCGGGGCGGCTTATGAAGAGGCGGCAGCAGAGCTAAGGAGGAGGGAGGCGGCGGGGAGGACGTGGGCGGAGGAGGCGGCGGGTAGCTCATGAAGGCGGCAAGCAGAGCTAAAGAGGTGGGAGGCGGCATGCAAGGCGGTGGGGGGAGGCGGGGGAGGACGTGAGCGAAGGAGGCGGGGGGCGGCTGGGGGGGCATGGAGGGGGGGCGGAGGAGGTGGCTCGGGGGAGGGAGGAGGAGGCGGCGGGGGAGAGGGAGACAGGGAGTGAGGGGCGGCGCTGTGAAACAGAGAGGGGAGAGAGGGAGAGAAAAAGAGGAAGAAAGGAAAAGTAGGTCTAACATGTGGGCCCTATCAACACAAACTAGGGTGAATCGGCGTGGGGGGGTATTTTGTTCGGTTTGCAAACATCGAGGTCCTGTGCTGTCTGGTTTTCGACTTCAAAGTTGTTTTTCAGACTTTTTGAAAAGTTCAGGGTTGTAAAATAGACTTTACCCTATAATATATGTCTCAACCCTGACATTAAGCTTGCAGATTTTTTGGTGCATGGTATTTGGAACATCAAGTTTGTCAGGAACTTCGGTGAAGAAGAGGAGGTTTTATGGAGAGATTTGAAAGAGCTTATCCAAGGGGTGGTTCTTAATGAGGAGAATGATAGAGCTGTCTAGTGCTTGGAAAAAATCCAAACAGTTCTCTGTCAAATCTCTTTATAGACATCTAATGTTTGGGGGTGTCATTGATAAGCGAATCCATAACATCTGGTCTAGTAGAATCCCTTTGAAGGTAAAGATTTTCTTATGGCAGTTTTATTTGAACAGGTTGCCAACTGCAGACCAATTGATGTTAAGACATTGGAAATGTGATAACAAATGTTGGTTATGTGGTGTGCTTGAAGATCTTAATCATGTGTTTTTTCATTGCCTAATGGCTAGATTTGTTTGGACTTGCTTTAGAGAGACTTTTCAGTGGAAGAGTCTTCTGGAGTCTATTGTTGATTTTCATCTAGGATGGTTGGACAATCGGGGTGCTAATGAATATCATCTTGGTTTATTCAGTTTTGCACCTTTTGCTTGGACAATTTAGAAATACAGGAACAAAGGAGCGATTGAGAAGTCTTTTATTAAACAGCCACTTGAAGTCGTATTCAATATTGTATCATGTTTGCTGCGTTGGCGCATTCTCCTCCAAAAAAATGATCAACAGAAGCTAGATGGATTGTTGGATGTGTCGTTGGACTGGCTGAAAAACTTCAGATCCTCAAACTTTTGATTTCTGGCGTTTTGTCGAGTCTTTTGGTCTCTGCTGGTGCTAGTGCTCTAGCTTATATTCTGTGTCTTGTAGCGAGCTTGAGAGAAGTTGTTTGGGTGAACCTATTATTGTGGTCTTTTCCTGTGCAGCTGGTGTCCCCAGCTTGTAACCTTGGTTGAACTCGGTTGTCTATTTTCTTTCTATAAAAGCAGGGTTTATCCTCTCTTTTTTTTTAAAAAAAATAGCCCATTGTAAAGGAGAGTTGAAAAGTTATGAGTTAAAGAATAGATACTAGAAAATCACCATGGTTTTGGTGGCACACGGTTGGTGTGGTTCTTGAGATTTTCGAGAGGAATTACTCTTTGATGTGTTGAATCCAATTGAGGTGTTGGATTCTTGCTCACTGGAACTTCGGTTCTTCTACCCTTTGTTCACGTGCTGTGGTGTGCGTGGGAGAAGGTTTATCTAGATTTATCAAGGAAGTCTTGATGTTCTTGTGCTGCACAAGAGTTAGGAGGCTGCCGTCAAAGGTGTACCGCGAAAGATAGGGCAAAACAACGCGATCCCGCTAGCCTACTAGTAGGATCCGCATCAGTATAAGTAAGCAATGTCACTGCCTCTTTTAGAAGCTTGTTGATTGGACATAATGCTGTAAATGTATAGTGAAGTAGATTTACTGGGAAAGCTTGGAGGAACTTGAGTAATCATTTGCGAATAATAACACCCATCCAAATTCTCATACAGCCCAGAAATATTCGTTTGCTGTCCCGAAACCAAGATTCGGAAATATTTGCATAAAGTTTGCATCCATACAACAAGCCATTTTGCACACAGAAAAGACTTGCTGCTCATCATGGCACAATCTAAGTACCATCCTTGGCTCCTTGCTCACTTTTTCATGAACCATATCTATAGCTTAATCATCCAGGAACAACAATTCAGACAAATGTGCACAATTCTATGGGTTTAAGGATGAATATGTGGACATGGGAACAATATCAGACAAATTGTTGACTATGTTTTGCATATTATCTATAAGGACTAACCATTTCACTATGCTCAATCTTGATATTGTTCCCACTTGAGTCCTAGCTTCTCTCTCTCTCTCTCTCATGCATACTTGTTAGCTTTTGTTTTTTGAGGATATTTACACAAAATCTGTGATTTTAAAGGTCAAAGTGGTTTGCGGAAATCATCAAGCAAAGACAGGCTTACTAATGGTTCAAAGGCTGATGCCCTGCAAGACCAAGAGTATGTCCTTACATATGAAGATAAGGATGCTGACTGGATGCTTGTTGGTGATCTTCCTTGGGAGTAGGTTTCTTGCATTGTTATATTCATGTGGCTGCCTATTTGAAGAATAATTCCACAAATCATCTTGTCCAATCTTCCCTTATAGTTATAAGTACTATTGCCGATTTTCCTGCGCCTTTGCTCCCATTTTACCAAGTGATATGACCATATTTGGGTGATGTAAATGCAAGACCTCTGGAACTTCAATCTGGTATTGCAGATGGAACTGGTTTGGTTCATCTATTGTTAAATGGTTCTGGAGCTCATCAAGAAAATGATATAATATCAATATATTTGATTTATTGTTGCTCAGATATTAGGAGCGTTATGTTTTCCCCTTTGCAACGCATTGCCTCGTATAGCATTAATAGTTCAGTTAACATACAGATGGTTCCTTAATGGTTCAGTTAACATACAAATGGTTCTTTTTATGGGTTTTGCTTCAGTACTCCCCCTAATAAAAAGTTTGCAAAATTTAAAGCAAAACCCTACTTTTGCTCGAAATTTCACTGGAGTACCAGTGGTCCAGTATTGACTGCTGGTCAACCAGTAACAGTGATTTATATAAAAAAAAATGAAGGTAAAAACGAAGTTGTATGTGCGACGTCTATGCTTCTAAACTTTTGATTCTCATCTTTGCAGATACAGTATGAAGATATATATTTAGATGTACCGTCCCCTGTCCCTTAAGATTTATCCTAAAAATTCATGCATATATCCTTAGTGTTAAATTGACTGTTGAAGTTTCCTAACATCTGGTCTATGAAGTTTCTAAATTGATTACCCTGCAATATTGCTATAAGTTTCATACATGCATAAGCTATCACTCAAAACTAATTTCAAAAAAATTCTGACCTTAATTGTTCCTTTGCAGTTTGTTCACCACTATCTGCCGGAAATTGAAAATCACGAGAGGATCTGATGCTGCTGGAATAGGTATTTGCAATTTGTTTCGATAGATCTATGGGACATGCTAGTATTTGTTTTGAATGCTTCATTGGACATTAATTCTTAAACACTAAGATTTTCAGTGTTCCTATAATTATGCAATGGTTTTATTTCACAATGTTTTGCATATGAGTGTTGATCACTAGTGCCAATCCTCTGTAAATAAAGTAGACCAAAATATTCAATGTTGGCTTATACAAATGCAACCTAAATCCTGGTTGCTACCAAATTATAGATTGATAATGCTTTTGTGTAGAAATCATTTCTCTCTTGGCTGACATAAATGAAGCATAAACCTAAGCCAATATTATGATAGAGTGATGATTGGAAGAAGCAATAGCTGGATCTTTTGGAACCTGAACCTGAAACTTTAACTTGGAATATGCCTTTTCCATCTGAAATCAACACCATTGACAATTGAATCCGATGCCTTACTCTGGACATTGGGTGCATTATATCATTCAGTTGTAACTTTGGCTAGCAAGTATTCTTTGATCTGAAATATATCCATCAGCCTGCAGCTCCTAGATCCCTAGAGCAGACAGGTCAGAACAAATAAGCTTGATCGTCGTCTGGGCTAAACAAAGACAACCAAGTTAGCTGTAACATAATGTTGAAGGCTGAAATTGTTCATTGGAAGTATCTCAAATATTTCAAATGTTAGTGGTCTCATGTGTTTCCAAGACTTGTGCATTGTATTTCTGTAGTGTGATCCTTGAGATCGTGCAATTGTGGGTTGCCGTTTTTCTCATTGGAAGGTCATGTCAGGTAGCTCTTCGCTTGCTGTATGCGCTTGCCTGTACTCTCTTATATATTCAATAGTTGTACTAAATATTCTACTCACTTGAACTATCCATCATGTCACAAGAACTGATGGTGGATAATGTCAAGAAGCTGTTCTAATCATTCAGCTTGAACTTCGTAAATGTGTTTTACATGAGAAAAAGCTTGAACCTTGTGAATGTGTTCTACATGAGAAGATGGCTAGTGTCTTGTGTTACCCCAATGATACTGTACTGTTTTCTGAAGCTGTTTATCGATACTGTACTATGATGCCTTTGTCAACCAAGAGATACAGACACTGGTTGGATTAACCTAACATTGGCAATTTGCAGCTAATTCAGTGTAAATAACAAGAAAAAAACATATGTTTACTCTGCCTGGATCAGATCGAAATTGCAGGGGAAAAGCATGTTTCTGGATGAGCATCACACTAATGCTGAACGAACAGAAATTGGGGACATCTCGCGGTTCGGCGGTTCCCCATTTGTTTGGTAATGTTGAGTCTTAAACTGGTAACCCAACTACACAAAGAACCTAACTACATAAAGTGATAGAATGATGTAGCACGAAGGTTTCGACGATTTTCCGAAGAATCACCCGTTTCGTCGCCGTGGGGTGCGTCCGACTCGTCGGCCATCGAATCAACCTCAAGAACCCCCGTCTCAGATCTTCCTCGTGGCGGCTCGTCTTCCTCCACAGCATCATCCACCGTCTCGCTCTGCGATTCGGCTAGCTCAGTCCGGCAGCGAGAGCACAGCCGCACGTGCCTTGCCGCGCCGGAGTTCTTGTCGTCGGCCTTCCTCTTGCGTCCAGCAGACGCCGCCGCCGCCGTGGATTTCTTGACACCGCGCGCGGGCAACGCGCGCGGGCTACGGTACACCTTGCACAGGACAATCTCGTCCGCGGAGCCCTCTTCTTTGCCGTGGTTGAGGGAGATCTCGACCATGAGCCACCCCGACCGGACCCGCTGGCCGTCCTCCTTCTTCACGAACGAGAAGGACTGACACCGCCCTATCTGGCGGCTGCGGCGGACGCCGGCGACCACGGCCTTCGCGGCGTGCTCCGAGTGCCAGCACCCCTCCCCGGAGCCCACCGTGCGCGCCTTCCGCTGCCCGCGCCGGCTCTTGGAACGCAGTGGGGTGAAGAAGTACCACGCCTTCTCGCCATCGCTCGCGATCGCCGGGCGGAACTCCTTCGTCAGGTCGGCGGGATCGGCGGTGTAGACGTCGGCGTCGTGGATGAAATCCCAGGTGCGGTCGCCGCCGGAGGCGACCCGCGGGCGGAGGTAGGACAGGATGAGCTCCTGCTCGGAAGGGTGGGAGCCGAAGTCCCCACGCAGCGCGTCGGAGCCGGAGGGAACCATGGCGATTTGGGGAGCGGGAGACAGGATCGCAGATTCGCAGGCGGCGAATTTGGCGAAAGAAAGGAATGGTTTTTAGGAGCTTGGTGAGCCTCGGTGCGGCGAGAACGCGCGTGAAATCTGAATCCGAGTTGGAGACGGAGGCGGAGACGTACAAGGTACGCAACCGCGGGCTGAACCAGTCCTTCTCGGAGTCGGACTCCGCCTCCCAGTCGGAATCGAAGACTCTAATGGGCCGGGCCAAACAGTCTAAGGGCCAGATGTTATGGCCCAGTCTAATAGACTTGCTTTCTTCTTCCTTACTGGATTAGGGCACCCACATTAGTTAAGCCCAAGCAAACTGAAGCTTTATTTTTTGGATCATTTTTTTTTCTGAGTTGGGCTGTTCACTGCCCTCACTCAAGTGTTCTGTTTTTTTTTTCTCTCACCCTTTCTCTCCTTTTGAATTTCCCCCTGATTTTCCATCTATGCATTCTTTGGGACTAGTCTTAGTGTTTCGAATGGTTTCCATTTTTTTCCCTTCTTTTGATACCAGTATTTCACCTTTATCCATACCATCCAAATCTGATCTAACGTTGGAACCACCTCTTGGTGTTGCAACCTCTTGGTGAGGTGGTAGAGTTGTGTCGGACCCTAAATTTGGAACTTGGGACCCACTGTGTATAGTTGCGTTATTCTCTGGATCAGTAGCTGAGACACACATTTACATTGCTGGTTCAAAGACACATCGCGAAAATGTACAATTATTACATAATATTAAGCAAAACACAAGTATACCTTACGGCTTTTGTCCTGCAGGCCGGCTGGGGAGGCCAGATATCTTCAGAGAACAGCAGCGGAGGAGGAGTCAAAGGACATCGTGTGGAAGCCTCACGATATGCCCACCGGCAATCGACTGTGGGCTCGCGACCTAGTTCATGGCCTTCTTGTTCTTTAGTCTTGCTCATCACCCTTATTCATCCCAAGGCAGGCCTACAACCAGGTTTTGGCCAAAGATTGTAGTCGTGCAATGTAGGGAATGCCTGATGGAGTCTACGACCGGACGCCACCATGCTTTGTAAAAGAGGATGGTCCGAGCTGTCCTCGATACTAACGGTGCTCGGTGTTGGGGTTGTGATTTGTACAAGATTAGTTAAGGGTTTTGTAACATCCCAAAAATCCTTAAGTTGGATTAGCTAAGCATATTATGTGTTTATGTGTGAAAATTATGTATTATTGTAAAACTTTGGTTCTTGTAATAAAATTTGTCTTGAAATTTCAAATTTTCAACCTAAATTCAAGCTTTAATATGAATCCAAAAATGTGTGACTAAAAGTTGTTGGAAATGATTTATTTAAATACTATATTATTTATCATGAATTAATATAATTGTTTGCAAATTTTAGAAGTAATTATGATCTCACCAAAATTCAAACCATTTAACTAATGCAGTTTTGAAAATAATTTAATTCTGACAAATGTTTGTATGAAAAGTACCTTAAATTATTTTCAATAAGTCTTATTTGATTCTCTTAACACTCACAAAAAATTTCAGAATTTTTCCAATTATTCTTCTATTTCAAAACGGTCGGTCAAACTCTTAGCATTTCGGTCAAATTTGAAATCAAACCCTAATCCAACTCAAACTCAGGCCGGACCCGAGTTTGACTCGAACCCGACCTCCACTTGACTCGACCGAACCAAATCCATTCGCATGCACCGCATCACCGTTTCTTGGACCGTCCGATACCGATCGCACGGCTCACATCTCTTGTGCTGTTCGGACCGTCCGAGCTCGCCTCTAATCTGGATCGTCCAATGTTGATTGGACGTATCACACCGCCGAGTCCATTCGGACCGACCGAGCCGAGCTGTTGCGACCGGACCCGATCCAGGTGTTTTGATCGGACCCAATCAATTCACTCGCTCCACCCGACTGCGCCACTTTGTTTCTGTCACTGGCACGAGGGGCCCACTTGTCAGTGTCGTCCTCTCAGCATCGCCTTCGTCTTCCTCGGCGCCGCTCGTCCGTGTGCATGGGCCAATCCATTTTCTTTCGTGTTCACTCTTTTGCCTTTCCCGAGCTTTTTTTCATTTCGGTCGGGGAAGAAGGCAGGTGGAGCGTCGCCGCAGGAAAGCTTCCCGTGAGCCCGCAACCTCACCACTGTTTCGTATCACCGCGCCACACCCGTTTTGGCCGGTTCGGGTTCTCCTCATCCACTGAGTCGACGAGTACGACTTCATCGCTCTCGCCTTCGGCCGCCGCGGTCTCGAAGCTTTTGAGTGCTGCGGTGAGTTATTTTCCCCACCATCTTGTCCGTTGAGATCGCATTACCACATGGAGCTTAATGGCGGAGTTAATTTTGTTTTGGTGCATCCCTGAGGGAGATTGATCTCCTTCTTCTTCAACCTCGTTGAAGCACCGTCGTCACCCAACTAGGCGCCACCGACCTCCATCATCGTCAATATCAGGGGCGTTGAGTTCCTGGTGTCGAGGCGATCATGACGCGCACCTCCCCGAGTTTTTTTAGTGTCCGTAGCAGCTAGCCCTCGAGCGCCCTGCTTCGGCTCTGCCTCCGGCCACCGCAAGCTCGCCACCGGCCACTATTGGACTCCGCGTGGCCACCATCAGATTCGTGTGAATCCTGCGCACCCAGACGTGTGGATCCTGAGTCCGGAGACTCCTTGCTTCGCTGGATTGCCTTGCACGGCTACGCCACCGCGCGTGGAAGCTCCAGCGCACCGTCGGCAGAATTAGGGTAATGACCCTCATTAGTTGTTAATTTTGTTCTTAATGATCTTATGACACCTAGGTCCCACCAATTTAAACATGTTTAGAAATCTAAATGAAAAACGTTTAACCTTTTAAGTCAATGACATGCAGGCCATAAGACCACTTAAGTGTTAGGGTAAACATGAACAATACGTTTCCCTTCAAGAAAATGTATTTTGTATATGTTTTAAACCAAAAGTATGCCTTTGTAATTGGAAAATGTATTTTAAAGAATACGCTTTCAACCAAGCTTCGACTACGACCGGGTCAACGATGACTGGGTCAAGCTTTGACCCTGGGCCCCGCTTGTCATCTGCCATGGCTAGCAGCAGGAGAGTGAGAAAAGTATTTAGTTCATTTAGAAAATCCTTAATGATTTAAAGTTGTACTGAAAATTCAAATAATTTGAAAAATTCATAAGTAATTCATTATAACTCCAAATCAAGTGAAATAAACTTTGTTAGTTCTAATTTTTGCTATACTTTAATCTGGAATATCTTTTACACATGTTACTTTTATAGAAAATTTTGACAATTATTTTAATTATACATTAATCACTTTAACCTTGTAAAATTCATAGAAAATTCAAATGAGCTCCATTCGAACTAAAATTTTCATCTAAATTAACAAAAAAAAATCATAATCCACCAACTACGTGAATTGTTTGTAATTTTGAATGTTTTGAATTTTCAGCTTTACTTGGCTTTTATTGCTATATTGGACTTTGTTGGATTTCTTCATGGCACGAACGTGTTCATGAGTGCAACCATATTAAACGTGAGAATGTCCAGATTATCGACAAGCAAAGGAAAACACTATTTCCGTTGATGCATGTTTGATCCTATTATTTTCCAAATTATTATCTTGTATTCCATCTGTATGTATGCATGCTTTATTTATCAAATTATGTTTGCGATTAGAGGTACTTAATCATGTGCACAAATTCCTTAAAATTGTTCATCGCCGCCAAAAACCTAAGTTAATAATCCCGCTGGTGAATTAGAGCCCAGTGGTTGTTATATGGTCTATTTATGTTTATTCGATGTCAGGCTTAGCCATGCTTAGTTTCCGGTAGATTGGGTGGTTGTTGACTTGTCGATGACCTTGATCACATAAAACATCTTTATTATGTTATAAACAGCACCTTGTGCTATTGTATTTGGAAAACTAAAAATGAAAATAAAATGATTTGGACTTGGGCACATTGGTAAGTTGGTGTGCTGATTAGGTGTGTGATTGGTGCCCGAGTCAACAAGGACCGAACATTTTGTGACACTGAACCAAGCATCATCGCGTGCAACCACAAGAGGGTATTGGGAACCCCTCTTGACGTCGTACTTTGGGTTATGTTAATTGATGAGTCGCCGGTGGTAGGTTTAGGAGAAAAAGAAAAAGATTTTGTTGTTCTATTGTGTCAGGCATGTGACGGGGTGGGTTCTGGTTATTGGTTCCCACGCCCGAGGAGCATTGGCAGTGGTTATAACTGTCCAATGTCTTCGACACAACGTATGAGTCCCTGGGTTTTACGGGGGTCAACCCCCATACGTGTGACTCTTAATTAACTCATTCCATTGGAAACTGTCTCGTAGGAGTTAGCCTTGCCAGCATACCTAAGGAAGTGTGCTCTATAGCTTGGCAAAAGGTGGTCTGATATGTGGGTAAAGTTGTACACTCCTGCAGGGTTTAAACTATTCAAATAGCCACATCCTTGGTTATGGACATGCTTGGGGAGGTCTTTCGAGAGTTAGACTCAACATTTTGGAATTTAAACTTAAAAGTTGATGGGTGGTATTGAGAATGGTTTCTCATACTATGTTTGTGTGCTGCAGGGGCAGCCACCTGTTTAGTTGATGTCTAATGTTAATTACTCGTTGTTATTAAAAGTATTAAAAATGTTTGCTCACCTGCATTTTAATCTATTACAGTGTATTCAAATTAAAATATTGCTTAACATTAGCCTTCTCCTTTGAGTAGAGCTTGCATGTAGCTATATATAGGCTTGGTAAAGTCTTGCGGAGTACACTCGTGTACTCACTATTTGCTTTTGTTTACTAATCTGGACAACAGGTATTGTGGTCGAATCGAGTAAGAAAGTTTGCGCAGGAACGTCGATTGCTAAGGTTTGAACCCAAGTCGGTTGCCCTGCGGGTTATGGCAAGCCATTGGGACTCCATTGACGGTTAATTTATAATTTTATTTTAGTTTGTTTACTGTTTTTTCGTTGCATATTTGATATCTTTATCTTGCAATATTATGATAACGTGTGTATGGTTCGATACTGTTTGTGAAGGTGTGTGTACCGCTCCTGGGAGGTACATAATACACCGAGAGCGGGGAAATTTAACTTGTGATGCTAGGACCAATTGGAGGGTTAAGCATTACAAGTTAAATCACCCAATGCTCTCACGATTTAATATCGAGCTCACGACCGTAGGTTAAAACCATAGCAATGGACGTTGTTAGGATTTGATTTACAAAGAATATTTTCCAACTAGCAAAGATTTGGCAAAAAAATGCAAGTGATATAATTACTTTCTTTCTTACCCATCCTAGCCTCTGATTATTACCTCATATTCATTTGATTTGTGAGAAATCATTTCTCCATTACTCATCTCCCTTTTCCAACAATAGAAACGCTAAGTAGTCACCAGTGAAGAGCATCTGTGAATGGACAAGAGGACGATGCCTTGTTGCGATATTAGGATTAAATTAGGGTTTATTCTTAGAATATATACACCCATATGATATTATTTAGCTTGTAGACGCCGGATTTTGTAATCATTTTCTCTCTTTTGTTCCAAGTAGTTGCGCATCGCCTACGGGCAATATGTATAGCAACTATATCGGAAAACTAACTGTGGTTCATTTGTATCTTATATTGGTGATTTTGAAATGATTAGCGCATGCTAAGGTTAAAATGCATACCCGTTATCTGTTCACTCACCTTATGCTTATTCTTTCTCACTTACTCACCTTATGCTCATTCTTTCCTCACCCTTCCTTTATGCATTAAATTTTTTTTTGGGGGGGGGGGGGTAGAAAATACCTCAAACCATGTGTTAAGCATCTTGATTCTTATACTTTGATCATGCATATAGATTTTAGATTAACTCAAGCACATCATGATATTTGCGTTATTAACAAAAAAAAATCACAACTAAAAAGGTTGAGTATAGCTCAAGACGCATGATTAGTAAATCATCTTAGTAATTAAAGTATAAAAATGTTTAGCATCTAGAAGTATACTTTGAAAATTGTTAGGCCTGCATACGGGTGATGTTGGAATTATGTTGGAGGACATGCAGGTAGGACTCATGGAGTGCATGTATAGAATTGAATAAATAATTTTGTGAGTTCACTTGTGGATTTAGACTGTAGGTGTATCCTAGTAAATATGTTGATAAGTTTGTGAATCAGATTCCAGTCTAATGTGATAGAGATAGAAATGAAACAATGGAGTTATTATGGATGTTGGTAGATACTTATGACGATAATTTGAGAGTTGTGAAGTTGTAATTGAGTATATAACCGGATCGTAATACTTTTGGAGATGAAGAATGATTAGGTGATTGAATAGTCGTGTAGTATATGACTATGAGGAATGAATAGGAGATTTATCTTTGAAGGAATAAGTTGTCCCAAGGACAGTATAATTGGATCAATTAAGGATGATTAATTGTGATAGATTTAGATGATACTTGGGGATCAGTAGATTTTTGGAAGAAATTGAGTTAATATTATTGAATTAGACTAAGTTAATCATTGTGGATAACTTGATCTGGATGAGGATAGTAATTCAGATTATTTGGATTATAATTGGAATACAATCACCTTGGATGGATGATCTTCTTGATGGTTTAATTCATTAGGATGGAATTGATTGTGGATAAGGGAGGTATATTTTTAACCTGTGATGATTGTGTTGATTTTGGTAGTTAATTAGGTCCTAGAAAAGGGATGAGTGGATTAGACCATAAGAGATAAATTGGTGTATTTGATGGATTGATTATTGCAAGTGGAATAATCATATTAATAAAAGGGGTTGAGAAGCAGAAATATGGAGACATTGCTTGAAGATGCAATTGGATCTTGCATAAAGGTACCCTTTCTTAAGAATTGAAATTATTGTGAGTAAACTTGCTGGAAACAACAAATAATTATTAAATGGTTAATAGTATATGTCAACTGGTGGATTATGGACAATGAAAAACAGATCTTTAGTGCTCACGATTTGGAAGTAATATGGAAGATACCTTATGATAGAAATTTAGAAAACAAGTGTAATGGAATATGTGAGCATTAGCACTCCCACTGATCCAACTTAAGTTTGTCATGAAACTAATTGCACTTATGCATCCTTTCATGCATTCCTCTCCAAACCGAGTTAAGAGGATTAGAGAAACAAGGGTTAAGCAAGACCACCTTAAACCTTGCTTTGACTTCTCTTCTTTGCACCAAATTCTGGTGTTGATGCTAGGTTACCATCTAACTAGTTCTTCTATTCTATTGATCGATGTCCCTTTCGATCGACTGAATGGAGCCGAGTCTTTCATCTGACCGAAAGACGTCGCGAAGCTGGATATGTTTGAAGTGCCTTCGAATCAAGAAAGGAAAGGTTAAACAAAGCAATACAAAGGAAAAAGGTGTTAGCAACACCAGGATACTTCGTCAAGATCTTCCAGCACTATCTTTGAAGGAAATCAAGACAGCGGATGGTGCATTTCGTTTAGAGTTGAAAGAACCCCCTAGACAACATTTAAAAGAAGGATCTTAGCAATCCTTCGACAAAGCCTCCCTTTATAGTATCTAAACCTTAGGAAGAACCACACTTGATTCGGATTTGAATTCGATTTGTGGGAAAATCCGAAGTGTGACTCGTGACCCAACCCACTTAGGTGCCTCGGTCTTTCGTTCGATTTCGAACTCATCGGAATCTCGGGACGAGATTCTTTAAGGGGTAGATTTGTAACGTCCCAAAAATCCTTAAGTTGGATTAGCTAAGAATATTATGTGTTTATGTGTGAAAATTATGTATTAATGTAAAACTTTGGTTGTTGTAATAAAATTTGTCTTGAAATTTCAAATTTTCAACCTAAATTCAAGCTTTAATATGAATCCAGAAAATGTGTGACTAAAAGTTGTTGGAAATGATTTATTTAAACACTAGATTATTTATCATGAATTAATATATTTTTTGAAAATTTTTAGAAGTAATTTTGATCTCACCAAAATTCAAACCATTTAATTAATGCAGTTTTGAAAATAATTTAATTATGACAAATTTTTGTATGAACAGTACCTAAAATTATTTTTAATAAGTCTTATTTGATTCTCTTAACACTCACAAAAAGTTTTAGAATTTTTCCAATTTTACTTCTATTTCAAAACGGTCGATCAAACTCTTAGCATTTCAGTCAAATTTGAAATCAAACCCTAATCCAACTCAAACTCAGGCCGGACCCGAGTCTGACTCGAACCCGACCTCCACTTGACTCGACCGAATCAAATCCATTCGCACGCACCGCATCGCCGTTTCTTGGACCATCTGATACCAATCGCACGGCTCACATCTCTTGTGCTGTTCGGACCGTCCGAGCTCGCCTCTGATCTGGACCGTCCAATGTTGATCGGACGTATCACACCGCCGACTCCGTTAAGACCGACCGAGCCGAGCTGTTGCGACCGGACCTGAGCCAGGTGTTTTGATCGGACCCAATCAATTCACTCGCGCCACCCGACCGCGCCACTTTGTTTCTATCTCTGGCACAGGGGGCCCACTTGTCAATGTCGTCCTCTCAGCACTGCCTTCGTCTTCCTAGGCGCCGCTCATCCGCGTGCGTGGGCTCCTTGCATGCGCGCCACCGAACTACTCCTCGACACCTCATGTCTTCGTGGCCGTCTTCTAGACATCGCAAAGCTTTCAAGCCAATCCATTTTCTTCCGTGTTCACTCTTTCGCCTTTCCCGAGCTTTTCTTCATTTCGGCCGGGGAAGAAGGCAGGTGGAGCGCCGCCGCAGGAAAGCTTCCCGTGAGCCCGCAACCTCACCACTGGTTTCGTATCACCGCGCCGCACCCGTTTTGGCTGGTCCGGGTTCTCCTCGTCCACTGAGTCGATGAGTACGACTTCGTCACTCTCGCCTCCGGCCGCCGCGGTCTCGAAGCTTTTGAGTGCTGCGGTGAGTTATTTTCCCCACCATCTTGTCCGTTGAGATCGCATTACCACATGGAGCTTAATGGCGGAGTTAATTTTGTTTTGGTGCATCCCTGAGGGAGATTGATCTCCTTCTTCTTCAACCTCGTTGAAGCACCGCCGTCACCCAACTAGGCGCCACCGACCTCCATCATTGTCAATGTCAGGGGAGTTGAGTTCTTGGTGTAGAGGCGATCATGACGCACACCTCCCCGAGTTTTTTTAGTGTCCATAGCAGCTAGCCCTCGAGCGCCCCGCTTCGGTTCCGCCTCCGGCCACCGCAAGCTCACCACTGGCCACTGTTGGATTCCGCGTGGCCAGTGGCCACCATCAGATTCGTGTGAATCCTGCGCACCCATACGTGTGGATCCTGAGTCCGGAGACTCCTTGCTTCGCCGGATTGCCTTGCAGCCAAGGCCACCACAAGTGAGAAGCTCAAATACATTGTCGGCGAATTAGGGTAATGACCCTCATTAGTTGTTAATTTTGTTCTTAATGATCGTATGACACCTAGGTTCCACCAATTTAAACATGTTTAGAAATCTAAATGAAAAACGTTTAACCCTTTAAGTCAATGACATGCGGGCCATAAGACCAGTTAAGTGTTAGGGTAAACTTGAACAGTACGTTTCCTTCTAGAAAACATATTTTGTATATGTTTTAAACCAAAAGTATGTCTTTGTAATTGGAAAATATATTTTAAAGAATACGCTTTCAACGAAGCTTCGGCTGCGATCGTGTCAATGATGACCGGGTCAAGCTTTGACCCCGAGCCCTGCTTGTCATCTGCCATGGCCTGCGGCGGGAGAGTGAGAAAAGTATTTAGTTCATTTAGAAAATCCTTAATGATTTAAAGTTGTACTGAAAATTCAAATAATTTGAAAAATTCATAAGTAATTCATTATAACTCCAAATCAAGTGAAATAAATTTTGTTAGTTCTAATTTTTGCTATACTTTAATCTGGAGTATTTACACATGTTACTGTTATAGAAAATTTTGACAATTATTTTAATTATACATTAATCACTTTAACCCTGTAAAATTCATAGAAAATTCAAATGAGCTCCATTTGAACTAAAATTTTCATCTAAATTAATAAAAATAATCCACCTACTACGTGAATTGTTTGTAATTTTGAATGTTTTGAATTTTCAGCTTTACTTGGCTTTTATTGCTATATTGGACTTTGTTGGATTTCTTGATGGCACGAACGTGTTCGTGAGTGCAACAATATTAAACGTGAGAATGTCCAGATTATCGACAAGCAAAGGCAAGCACTATATCCATTGATGCATGTTTGATCCTATTATTTTTCAAATTATTATCTTGTTTTGCAACTGTATGTATGCATGCTTTATTTATCAAATTATGTTTGCGATTAGAGGTAGTTTGTGAGGACCCCGGTTTATTAGGCTTGTAATACTTAGTCATCTATTGACCCTAGCATCACAAACATAATAATTCGTGTCTTCGAGATATGTATACTTCCCAAAATGCAGTATACACACCCCTTTACAAAATCATGCATCAATTCCATTCAAGACATAGAACTAAGCACGGACTAGATTAAAAGACATACATATTATAGAGTTATTACAAAAGGGGCCGACCGGCCAAATACAACTAAGGAAGATAACACAGCGGAAGCAAAAGCCATAAGATGACGATAAACAAAAGAGAGCCACAAGGTTTGTCTTTAGCCCATAAGGCAACCAACCAAGCCGCCTAGCTCGATTCCCAACCGCCGCACATCTCACAAAAGTAAAGCCCTTTGGGCTCTACCTCCTCTGCAACAAAGTTATTAAGCAAAGCAAATGAGTACAAAATGTACTCTTAAGACCGACGTGTAGTATAACGTAACTATAAATAGCTACATGCAAGCTTTATTTAAGTGGATGAGGCTTTGGACTCATTTTAGCATAAAGCAAGTTTTCATTTGCAATAATGTAATAGATTGAAAGCAATTTGACAAAGCATTTTTAATTTTTAAAGAACAACGATACAACAATAATAACAACAAGAATAACCTGGAAGTGACTCACCCAAGTCACCACAACAATAGCATGAATTACCCAATTCATACCACCCATCAAGTTTTAATTAAGTGTTTAGTCTAGTTCTTGCACGACCTTACCAAGCATGTCCATAACCTAGGACGAGGCTATTCGAATAGTTTTAACCCTGCAGGGGTGTACCAATGTACCCACACGCCAGACCGCCTTTTCGCCACATGATTTAGCACACTTCCTTTGGTATGCCGGCACGGCTAAGTCCTACGAGACATTTCCAATGGATGATGCTAATTAAGAGCCGCAACCCACGGGGATAAGGACACATTAGATAGCCTAACCAGTCTGCTAATGCTCCTCTCCCAACACCACACACACACATTTTATTTTTAACACACCCACCGACCAACTCATAATTAACACCTCCCAAAGTACTTAGTCAAGAGAGGTCCCATATCCCCCTCGTGTGGTTAGCACGCAAAAGTGCTTAGCTTAGTGACACAAGTAACTCGGTCCTTTGGGACTTAGGCACCATTCCGCTCACACCCAACAAATCACACCAACATCCATTGTGCCCAAGTCAATAACAATTTTATTTTCATTTTTGTTTATTTACCAAGTAACAAGCACAAGATGGACATAATGGAATAATAGTTTTTGTGTGATCAAGGTCATCGACATAATGTCGACAACCGCCCATTTCTACTGTTATCTAAGCATTGCTAAGCATTATCAACGTAAACTACTAAGCGATAAGAGTCCATCCATCGAACTCTAAATCGCAGCAAGATAATCCTAGGCTTAGTAGTAGAGAATGAATATTTACCTACAGGATATGCATCTACAGGCTCAACTAATCGATATTTCAACACAAAGTAGCATGCATACATATAAGTGAAACAAAGTATTAAGCTTTGAAGTAATGGGACAATAATGGGATATGATCAAACTGCTTGCCTTGCTGGTTTTGCTCAATATGTTTCTGAGGATCACTCACGGTTTCAAAGCACTCGTCGGCACCTAATGAAAAGGCGAAAAGAATCGATAAGAACGACGAAAACCACAAAGACAGCACAGCAAACACACCCCAAAAGCTCTGAAATTTCTACAGCAGCAAGAGAATGATTTTTAGGGAATTTAGCAACAAGAACCAATTGATTTGGATTCTCAATGCAAAAGATATGAGCAAAACCAATCTGCTCAGCCCTAAAAATTGCAAAACTGCTACTATTCACTAATTTAATTATTTGGCAACATTTTCTAGAGAGGTGGTGTTACTGAGATTTTTACTGTAAAACCAGCACCTCATGAGATGAATAACACAATTGAGTTCATCTCATTTGGAGCTATTATGCATGTTTTATGATTTTTCAAAGATAAGATAAGGAGCACAACTAAAATGCACCCACAAAGCTTTTGAAAACAGTGACATGCCTACATCCAATCCTAACATTTAGTGCACTAATAGAGGAAGCCAACAAAGTTGGATTCACTCAAAAATAAGCTACAGAGATTTACTTATGCATTTTACAAGTTAAATGAATTTTTAATGAAACATTTAAAGTTAGTTTTGAAGTTTATTTACAAAACCATTTTCTGGAGCTGAACTGGGCCCATAACCATTTTTAGATTAGAGCCTGGTCCAAACCAGACCTACAGAAATTTGAATCACCTTATTTGGATTTAGAATGAATTAGTTATGCATTTTCAAAGTTCATACCTTTTTCAGTTCATAAATAACAGCTCTCTGAAATTTCCTAAAAACCAATAAGACAGGGGAGGACATGAGCCATAGATCTTGAATCTAACGGCTCAAGACCTCCCAGAGAACATCGCACACGCCAAGGCCGCTTCATGAGGTCTAGAGGTCATGGGCCGTTGATCTCGGATCCAACGGTCCCTGTCCTTCCAGCAACGCGCACGCGCGAGCGAGAGGGGAGGTCGTGGCCGTTGATGCTGCATCCAACGGACCACAACGATAGAGGGAGGACCGGAACGGTCCAGATCTAGCGAGGGAGGTCCTAAACGGCAGAGATGACCTCGAGGAGGTCCTACGCGGAGGTCTTAACGGCTCAGACCTGCAGGGGAGGTCTGGACGGCTAAGATCTCACCGGAGGAGGTCCTGGACGTTCAAGATCTCCCAGGGGGAGGTCTTGAACGGCCCAGATCCAGAGCCACAGCGGGCAAGGAGTTAAAGCGCGCAGGACAACGAGGAGGTCCAGGCGCGTTAAGACAACAGTAAATGCTCCCAATGATGGAGCATTTATCGCCTAAATCTTGGTCTTAACGGCACGCTACCGGACGCCCCGCTCCGACAAGAACTTCAACGCAAAGATGTGGTCAATGCCGTGATCATGAGACCTCATGGCGACAACTAAGTACCCATGTGTGCGCAATAGTGTTGCGCACAAAATGGGCTCACTCTCGACGGCGGCGACGGCCTTGAACGCCATCGAGCCGGAGATGACAAAGGTGACAAGCACGGCCGAAATGCAACATTTGAAGAAAAGCTCAGAGCGATTCAAGACAATGAGGTGCCCACTCTAAGGACTATCGGAGGTTACCCGGAGGTCCCGAGGAGCTGAGGAGGTCGTGGGCGAGGAGGACCGACGCTGGAGAAGATGAGGAGCTCCACGGCCAAAAGCTCCAGCTCCAGCTCCCAGTGAGGCCTCCTCTGAAAATGTCCCAACTAAACAAGTTAGGACCTTGGTCACAGAGGGTAATGGCACAAACAAAAGTGAGGAATGGAGAGGAGAAGCCCAGGGACCCTCTTCCACCGAGGAGCTCCAAGCTCCAACAATGGCGGCCAAGGAGAGCTTCGGGTGGTTTGAGCTCCACAGAGCCGAGAGCAAAAGTGAGATGTGTAAAAGAGGCCAAGGAAGACCATGGGGAGGTTTTATACCTAGGGAAACAGAGGTCCTGCACCACGGGGTTAAGCTCATGGTGAGCTTAGCCCATGGGAGGTCCATGGCTCGGACAAGATGGAGGGGACAGGTGTAGGTAGGTCAGGGCATGGCATAGGGGCGGAAAGGAGCTGACACGCATTTAATGCACACAGGCACAGAGCCGTTGGACAAGACCCGACCTGCACACCCACTCCATGGCTCTCGCACGCGTGCCCAAGCTAGGAGAAGAACATGACCTCAAATCCACCGTTGGATAAAACCATGGGGAGGTCACAGCCCTTGATTGATTTGAAACGGTAAGTTTTTAAATGACTGGGAGGAGGTCACAACCCTCAGATTTGGACCGAGGAGGTCGTGACCTTTAGATCACCACCCCGCTGATGCACAAAGGAAAAGGGGACAGGAGGTCCAAGGCGTTGGATCTAAATCCAACGGTGCAGACCTGATGGGAGGACTTAACGCTGCTGCGCGATCGCTAGGATTTAGGAGGTCGTGGCCTTTGGATTGAAATCCAAGGCGCAAATGATGGGGAGGTCTAGGCATCGCGCAAAGCGCCGAAGGAGGTCGTGACCATTGGATTTTAATCCAATGGTGCCGATCAAGTGAGGAGGTCTGAGCTTGGCGTGAAGCCAGAGGTCATGGCCTTTAGATTTAGATCTAAGGGCTCACAGGAGTGGTCCGAACGGCCCACTCAACAGAGACCGCGTGATCTAAATCTAACGGCTTAAAAAAAAGGATGGTCTGAACGGCCCACAGATCTCGCGCGTTGAAACGAGATCCAATGGCAAGGAGAGGACAAGGGAGGTCATGGCCATGAGATTTACATCTAATGGCCATGACCTCACGCGGGTGGGAGGTCTGATGCGCACAAAGCAAGGGGAGGTCGTGGCCGTAGATTTTAATTCCAACGGCGCACAACACAATATGGGGGAGGTCTTTGCGCTTTGATAACGAGGGGAGGTCGTGGGCTGTTGGATCTGATCCAACGGCTACGACCTCAACAAGGTGGGAGGTCTGAGTGGTTTGAAAGCGAGGGGAGGTCATGGCCATGGATCCTTGATCCAACGGCTATGACCTTGATGAGGTGGGGAAGTCCTTGCGGTGTTGACCGCAAAGGAGGTCGTGGCGGTTGGATGTTGATCCAACGGTTACGACCTCATCAAGGTGGAAAGGAGATCTGGTGAGTTGCAGTTGTGGTTGGGTTTAGCCCACTTTGGAAAGTGGCTCAAGCCCAAGGAATAGTGCATTGCTTTGAATTCAATTTTTAACATCAGAGACTTTGCGGAATTATTTGAGATAGCAAAACAACTCCAAAATTTATGAAATTTTAACTGGAGCTTGTTGACATTAGGAGTAACCTTACATAAAATTTCCAGAGGTTTTTATGTAACGCATTTTTCTCAAGAAATTCATTAAGGCTGTTCAAGGGTTTGTTTTACCTCCAAAAATTATCAAACAAGTTTTACAACTTATGATATTTTTCAGAGAGGTCCCACAGCAACTCTAGGACCAAGAAAAATTATTTCCAAATGTTTGGCACAAGATTTGTGACAAGTGAAAAATGAGTTTGACTTTTGGTCAACAAGAGCTTTATTTTTTTGGATTTCACCACTCTTGGACAAGGAAAACATGTGAGTTCAAGAGTTTCAAGATGTGAGAAAAAGTTTTTATTTCTACACCTTTTCTTACATTTGAAACACACACCTGTTTATATAGTTGGGATGTTACATAGTTAATCCTATGCACAAATTCCCTAAAATTGTTCATCCCCGCGAAAAACCTAAGTTAATAATCCCGCTAGTGAATTAGAGCCCAGTGGTTGTTATATGGTCTATTTATGTTTATTCGATGTCAGGCTTAGCCATGCTTAGTTTCTAGTAGATTGGGTGGTTGTCGACTTGTTGATGACCTTGATCACATAAAACATCTTTATTATGTTATAAACAGCACCTTGTGCTATTGTATTTGGAAAACTAAAAATGAAAATAAAACGATTTGGACTTGGGCACATTGGTAAGTTGGTGTGCTGATTAGGTGTGTGATTGGTGCCCGGGTCAACAAGGACCGAACATCTTGTTACATTGAACCAAGCATTATCGAGTGCAACCACATGAGGGTGTTGGGAACCCCTCTTGACTTAGTACTTTGGGTTATGTTAATTAATGAGTCGCTGGTGGAAGGTTTAGGAGAAAAAGAAAAAGATTCTGTTGTTCTATTGTGTCGGGCATGTGACAGGGTGGGTTCTGGTTATTGGTTCCCACGCCCGAGGAGCATTGGCAGTGGTTATAACTGTCCAATGTCTTCGACACAAGGTATGAGTCCCTGGGTTTTATGGGGGTCAACCCCCATACGTGCGACTCTTAATTAACTCATTCCATTGGAAACCGTCTCGTAGGACTTAGCCTTGCTGGCATACCTAAGGAAGTGTGCTCTATAGCTTGGCAAAAAGGCGGTCTGACATGTGGGTAAAGTTGTACACCCCTGTAGGGTTTAAACTATTCGAATAGCCACGTCCTTGGTTATGGACACGCTTGGGGAGGTCTTTCGAGAGTTAGACTCAACATTTTGGAATTTAAACTTAAAATTTGATGGGTGGTATTGAGAATGGTTTCTCATACTATGTTTGTGTGCTGCAGGGGCAGCCACCTGTTTAGTTGATGTCTAATGTTAATTACTGGCTGTTATTTAAAGTATTAAAAATGTTTGCTCACCTGCATTTTAATCTATTACAGTGTATTCAAATTAAAATATTGCTTTACACTGAAAATGAACATTAGCCTTCTCCTTTGAGTAGAGCTTGCATTTAGCGATATATAGGCTTGGTAAAGTCTTGCAGAGTACACTCGTGTACTCACTATTTGCTTTTGTTTACTAATCTGGACAGCAGGTATTGAGGTCGAACCGAGTAAGAAAGTTTGCGTAGGAATGTCGATTGCTAAGGTTTGAACCCAAGTCGGTTGCCCTGCGGGTTATGGCAAGCCATTGGGACTCCATTGACGGTTAATTTATAATTTTATTTCAGTTTGTTTACTATTTTTTCGCTGCATATTTGATATCTTTATCTTGCAATATTATGATAACGTGTGTATGGTTTGGTATTGTTTGTGAAGGTGTGTGTACCGCTCCTGGGAGGTACATAATACACCTAGAGAGGGGAAATTTAACTTGTGATGCTAGGACCAATTGGAGGGTTAAGCATTACAAGTTAAATCGCCCGTTGGCTCTCACAGTTTGGTATCAGAGCTCTGCGGACTGTAGGTTAAAACCATAGCAATGGACGTTGTTAGGATTTGATTTACAAAGAATATTTTCCAACTAGCAAAGATTTGGCAAAAAAATGCAAGTGATATAATTACTTTCTTTCTTACCCATCCTAGCCTCTGATTATTACCTCATATTCATTTGATTTGTGAGAAATCATTTCTCCATTACTCATCTCCCTTTTCCAACAATAGAAACGCTAAGTAGTCACCCGTGAAGAGCATCTGCAAATGGACGAGACGACGATGCCTTGCTGCGATATTAGGATTAAATTAGGGTTTATTCTTAGAATATATACACCCATATGATATTATTTAGCTTGTAGATGCTGGATTTTGTAATTATTTACTCTCTGTTGTTCCAAGTAGTTGCGCATTGCCTACGGGCAGTATGTATAGCAACAATATTGGAAAACTAGCTGTGGTTCATTTGTATCTTATATTGGTGATTTTGAAATGATTAGCGCATGCTAAGGTTAAAATGCATACCCGTTATCTGTTCACTCACCTTATGCTTATTCTTTCTCACTTACTCACCTTATGCTCATTCTTTCCTCACCCCATCCTTTATGCATTAAATTTTTTAAGGGGGGGGGGTAGAAAATACCTCAAACCATGTGTTAAGCATCTTGATTCTTATACTTTGATCATGCATATAGATTTTAGATTAACTCAAGCATATCATGGTATTTGATTTATTAACAAAAAAATCACAACTAAAAAGGTTGAGTATAGCTCAAGACGCATGATTTGTAAATCATCTTAGTAATTAAAGTATAAAAATGTTTAGCATCTAGAAGTATACTTTGAAAATTGTTAGGCCTGCATACGAGTGATGTTGGAATTATGTTAGAGGACATGCAGGTAGGACTCATGGAATGCATGTATAGAATTGAATAAATAATTTTTGTGAGTTCACTTGTGGATTTAGACTATAGGTGTGTCCTAGTCAATATGTTGATAAGTTTGTGAATCAGATTCCGGTCTAACGTGATAGAGATAGAAATGAAACAGTGGAGTTATTATGGATGTCGGTAGATACTTATGACGACAATTTGGGAGTTGTGAAGTTGTAATTGAGCATATAACCGGATCGTAATACTTCTGGAGATGAAGAATGATTAGGTGATTGAATAGTCGTGTAGTATATGACTATGAGGAATGAATGGGAGATTTATCTTTGAAGGAATAAGTTGTCCCAAGGACAGTATAATTGGATCAATTAAGGATGATTAATTGTGATAGATTTAGATGATACTTGGGGATCAGTAGATTTTTGGAAGAAATCGAGTTAATATTATTGAATTAGACTAAGTTAATCATTGTGGATAACTTGATCTGGATGAGGATAGTAATTCAACTTATTTGGATTATAATTGGAATACAATCACCTTGGATGGATGATCTTCTTGATGGTTTAATTCATCAGGATGGAATTGATTGTGGATAAGGGAGGTATATTTTTAACCTGTAATGATTGTGTTGATTTTGGTTGTTAATTAGGTCCTAGAAAAGGGATGAGTGGATTAGACCTTAAGAGATAAATTGGTGTATGTGAGGACCCCCGGGTTATCTCCGTAAGACCGAGATAATCCTGATCTTAAGGAAGTAACTCTGGGCCTCAAGTAAATGGATTCCAAGTTAACTCCATCCAAGTGAGAGGCTTAACTGAAAACTAGAGCTCCGGTGATCATGCGTGCTGCTCCACTGCGAGCACTACATGATAATCGATTCTCCAACGGTCCAAGCACACACTTAGTGAGCTAAATCGGAATTCACAAACAGCCAGTATGGAGTCATGTTGGCACCCAAGATCAGCGACCAACATGCCCAAACTCACATACAACATTGATCACATCCATACAACATTCATACATTGATAGTTCAAAAGACATACATCATAATAGTTCAAGTCTATGACTATTACAAGCGGCTGACCGGTCAAATTCAAATAAGATCATTAAGTAACAGTGGAAGCAAGTAAATAAACCAAAAGTCTAGAATGGTATGCCCATAACCCATCGGGAACCGACTGGGAGTTAAATGGTAGCACTACTCGTCAGTGTCGCCTAAATCGACACTAACGAGCTCAACGGGCTCGGAGTCTTCCTCACCTGAATCGTTGCAGCCAGGTTAAGTACAAAATTGTACTCGCAAGTCTTACACAAAGATAAAAGTAGTTATGCATAAAGGACATTCAAAGGATAGCAATAGTGGCTCTAGTTTTGCTAAAGACGCAACAATTTTCAACCTACACTAGCAATTTTTCAAGTGTCATTTCAAATTCAAATTTGAAGTAGAAGTAAAGAAAGTGAATAAGTAATCCATTGATAAACAAATGAATCAAATAAACATCAAAGTGGCAGCCCACTTTGATACACTAACATGCATGAACAACCCATTCATGCCGATACCAAGTTATAACTATCAGTTTTAATTCAAAGTCTAACGATAGCAGCTCTGAACTCAAATGGTTGTCCATAACCGTAGACACGACTATTCAAATAGATTTATCTTTGCAGAGGTGTACTACTTTACCCACATGACTCGATTAGCCTGTAAGCCTCCAGATGCTTCCGAAAATAGCACACTTCCTTAGGTATGCTGGCCGAGGAGAATCGGGATACGGTCATTTTTAGCAAGAAGATCCTATTGAGCTAAGTCCCCCATGTGAGATGGTTCCTTACCTAGTACAAGCGGCCGATAGCACTTGCTAGGGGGCTCACAAGTTGTATTGGAAATACCAATGCAATCTAAATGATAAAATTGGTGCTCCCCTGCACACTATAGAAAATTATATCGGCTCCTACGGACAAATGGTCAACGCAAGTGTCCTTACACCACCATGGGACTTAACACAATAAAACCTTTCCCTTACTTAATCATACAATACCCATATACCGCGTGTCCTAGCACGACTTTTACTTGAATCGACGGTACCAAAGTTCAATCCTTAATGGTCCAGACAAGACATCCACATACCCAATTTCGTGCACGAAGGCACTAGCCATCACTTGTCCAGACCCAAAAACTTATTTAAAATGTCAAAATTTATCTTAAGAAACAAATACGAAGATCTGAAATAAAAAGAAGATAAGATAGTTTGTGTTTCCCATAATTGTCGGGTTATTCCCGACAATCAAACTACCGCATCTAGACTTGCATGGCTAAGCAATCCCAATACATATATTTCACACAACCTAACTTAAGCATGTAGGTGCTGGCATAATTCAAGGATAACCTCAAGAATAGGATATAACTAACTACACATCACAAAAATATTGACATAACAAAATAAGCATGCAAGCAATTATCATTGCACTAACTTGACAAAAAATGGGATCAAATATGATGCAAGAAAGAAAGTTCAAATGATACTTGCCTTGCTGGTATATCAGTTGCTCGCTCTCAGTAGCGTATGAATCAATATCAATCACTTCGGAATCTAGAGAAATAACGATATCGATAAACACCGAAAAATACTTCAAAAATCAAATTGCTTAAGAATGCATGATTTTTCTACAGTGGCTAGTGTATGATTTTAGATGAATTTAGGTGAAATAATTATTCCATTTGGAGTTAGTATGTGAAAGTTATAGCAATTTGAAATTTCATATTCCAATAGGTCTTAGTTTATGTAATTTAATTATTTGACCAAAATTTGTAGAGCAGTAGTGAGGCAAGGGATTATATGGATAAATATAGAATATTAATACAAGTCCAAAACATTTGGGTTCATCTCATTTGGAGTTTTTATGAATTAGTTATGCACTTTTAAAGTTATAAGCCTTTTTCTATTGTAAAAATAATAGAGTTAATGGGTCAATTCCTAAAATAATACTCTCTGCTATAGAAACAAGGTTGAAACAAATTTTAATATAAATTTCATTAAAAATGAAAATTATCAGCACTGGTTTCATCCAATTTGGAGTTAAGATGGAATAGTTATGTATTTTTTGAAGTTATTCACATTATCAGTGTGCAGATTAAAACGTTTTGGATTTTATAAAGCATTTATTCCTTTTCTTACCTAGGGTGGTGCTAGCCACAGTCACACACAAGTGGGGATCTTGCAAAGTACCGCTTCCTAACTTGTTTACTGAGTCAAAGTTCATTGACAAGTGGGCCCGTATCGTCAACGAAACAATGTGGTGCGTGCGTGCGGGTGAACGTTCGGACCATACTCGTGGGCCGTTGGATTAAGATCTAACGATCCACATTCACGGCGAGTTTGGACGGTCCGAACGACCCAATTGATCTGGGTCGTTCATTGCGCATCAAACGATCCATATTCGTGGCGCGTTTGGACAGTCCGAACAGCCCACTTAATCTGGATCGTTGATTCCGCATCGAACGGTCCAAACAAATCCTAGTTGTGTTTGGGTTGCCTACATGCAAGGCACAGGGCTTAAGTGGCTTGGGGGCCCGCATGTAAGTGACTAATTAGCACGGCTAAGACAGCAATTAAATGCTAATCATCGCACTACAGTGCTTGTCCGTGTATGACAACGGGGAGTTTGTTCCGCGCGTTTCACCAGCGGCTCGCCAGCGCTACGCGCCATGGGGCGTGAGCTAAGGGTAGGGATAGATGCACAATAGTATTGTGCAGCTAGTGAGAGCGGTTACAGCACCTGAGGTGGCCTTCACCGATGGCTAGCCGGAGTTGAGCAACGGCAAGCAACACGATAAACATGCAAAATGCGATAAAGCTCCGCAGCGATTCAGATAAGCGGGTGCCCAAACTTCTAAAGCTACTAGGAGGTTACCTGAGCTAAGTGGAAGCTTGGAGAAGCTTTGAATGAGTTGAAACTGTGACGGCGCTAGAGAAGACGATGGTGGTGGCACTGTCCAATAGATGAGAGAAAGCCTTGAGCAACAAGAAGCGAAGTGAATGGTCGGGATGGCTCAAGGATGTTAGTGGTAAGGTAAAGGCGACAAGAATTGGACAATGCTTTACCCAATCGAGTGGGAGATGAAAAGGGTGTTCTTCGGTCGAAAAGATCCAATCCTTTAATTCGCGAAATCCTACCATGCATTGTCCCAATAGGTTTACGGGTTTTCAATGTCATGTTAAATGGCACAAGATGACGCGAAAGATTGACCAAGAACCTTACCGAAGACGAAGAAGACCACTAGGTGTCCTCGGGAGCGTGCTCTGAACAACCCTAATGGCACTGAGTTGGATTGAACACTACAAACAACCGTAGGAGGTGAGTATACTCAAAATGGAAAAGGCATTGAACAAGAAAGAGATTGGCATCACCCGGTTGAAGCTTACCCTAGCACTGCACACGAGAGAGCTCCCTCTTCCTCAGCTGTAACGAGGAAAAGTGAGGGATACTTAGGGTTGGGAGGTCTTTTATGCTGAGAGGATGACGACATTGGAGGCGGCGTTAGATGGGGAAGGCTTCGGATTGGTTGCATGTGGCGGTGGTTCACGGAGTTGACGAAGCTACGTAGGGTTTGGCCGCGAAGTGGTAGTGGACCTTTGCGAGCGCACCAGCACGAGGAAGGAGATGATGCTGACAGGCAGGCCGCTTTGGCAGTCACACACACACACACGAGCGTGGGTAACGTTAAGTGGGTTGATGCGGACCGTTGGATCGCAAATGAACGGTTCAGATTTTAAGGGAACGTTCGGACCATCCGACTAGTTCTCAGATCTGGACCGTTGTTTTTGAATCGGACGGTTGTCAATGCGCGTGAACGTTCGGACTGGCCAAAACGAGCTCTAGATTTGGGCTGTCGATTTTTAATCGGACGGTTCGCATCGAGCGCGAACGTTCGGACTGGGCTCAACAATCACGAGATCTGGGCCATCTATTTCAAATCGAATGGCAAACGCGAGGTGTATTTAGGTGGTTGAGCTTAGTCAGTTCACCGAGTCAAACCCGAGTCCAAGGAACAGCGCCAGAGGGTTAGGGCTAGGGTTTGACTGAGATTTAAATTGTTTTCTCCACTTTGACCAAGGCTTTAAAAACAGAAATAAATTCCCAAAAATACTTAAATAATTCAGGTAGGTTCGTGGGATGGTCTAGTGCCCATAAAAATTATTAAACCTTACTATTTAAGATATATTGTGTATAGTATAAATTCAAACCTAGTGTAGGTCATTGAGTGGTGTTTGAATTTTTTGAGGGTTGAAACTATTCCCAAAAATTTGGAAAAAATTATATTAATTCATGATAATTAATGTAGTATTTGTATAAATTATTTCTAGAGGATTAACATAAGGTTTTGTTCTAGTTTTCTTTTGGAGTTTGATTTTGAAGTGTATGTTTAGTATTTGTTTGATATTTTCCAAGTGAAATAAATCATGAGATGCTCCAAAACATGATGCATGCTGATGAGATGCATAGTAATCCTCTTTATTAATTTGGGGATGTGACAGTGTATTTGATGGGTTGATTATTGCAAGTGGAATGATCATATTAATAAAAGGGGTTGAGAAGCAGAAATATGGAGACATTGCTTGAAGATGCAATTCGATCTTGCATAAAGGTACCCTCTCTTAAGAATTGAAATTATTGTGAGAAAACTTGCTGGAAACAACGAATAATTGTTAAATGGTTAATAGTATATGTCAACTAATGGATTATGGACAGTGAAATACAGATCTTTAGTGCTCAAGATTTGAAAGTAATATGGAAGATACCTTATGATAGAAATTTAGAAGACAAGTGTAATGGAATATGTGAGCATTAGCACTCCCACTGATCCAACTTAAGTTTGTCATGAAACTAATTGCACTTATGCATCCTTTCATGCATTCCTCTCCAAACCGAGTAAAGAGGATTAGAGAAACCAGGGTTAAGCAAGACCACCTTAAACCTTGCTTTGACTTCTCTTCTTTGCACCAGATTCTAGTGTTGATGCTAGGTTACCATCTAACTAGTTATTCTGTTCTATCGATCGATGTCACTTTCGATCGACTGAATGGAGCCGAGTCTTTCATCCTACCGGAAGACGTCGCGAAGCTGGATATGTTTGAAGTGCCATCGAATCAAGAAAGGAAAGGTTAAACAAAGCAATACAAAGGAAAAAGGTGTTAGCAACACCAGGATACTTCGTCAAGATCTTCCAGCACTATCTTTGAAGGAAATCAAGACAGCGGATGGTGCATTTCGTTTAGAGTTGAAAGAACCCCCTAGACAACATTTAAAAGAAGTATCTTAGCAATCCTTCGACAAAGCCTCCCTTTATAGTATCTAAACCTTAGGAAGAACCACACTTGATTCGGATTTGAATTCGATTTGTGGGAAAATCCGATGTGTGACTCCGTGACCCAACCCACTTAGGTCTGCCTCAGTCTTTCGTTCCGATTTCCGAACTACTAGAATCTCGGGACGAGATTCTTTCAAGGGGGTAGATTTGTAACGTCCCAAAAATCCTTAAGTTGGATTAGCTAAGAATATTATGTGTTTATGTGTGAAAATTATGTATTAATGTAAAACTTTGGTTGTTGTAATAAAATTTGTCTTGAAATTTCAAAATTTCAACCTAAATTCAAGCTTTAATATGAATCCAGAAAATGTGTGACTAAAAGTTGTTGGAAATGATTTATTTAAATACTAGATTATTTATCATGAATTAATATAATTTTTTGCAAATTTTTAGAAGTAATTTTGAACTCATCAAAATTCAAACCATTTAACTAATGCAGTTTTGAAAATAATTTAATTCTGTGGATATCATGGGGATATGCCCATGATCTTAGGATGATGAAACAATTGGCAATGTGGCTTTTGGTTTGAAGTTTCATGTGTTTTCGACAAAGTTTCAGATCTGTCAGGTCAGCGGTGGTCTGACCGGCTTTTGTGCTGAATGTTGATATAAGTGGTGAATTGATTTTGGGATAGGTCATATCCATATTTGTTAATGCATATGTGTTGCATATTGCATGTTTTGGCTAACGTGGGTCAAGTTGTGAAGAACTTGTTCCCGGATTCGTGTTTGCTTGTCTATTGCTGTGCAGGTGGCTTGCAGGTCAATGACGGTCAACGGCGAGGTGGATCGGGACTAAGCTTGGAGAGCTGAGGTCCAAAATGATCAAGGATGCCGGGTGAGGTCAGGTGACTCAAGCATGGCGCAGAATGGACGAGGATGACCGAACGGGCGGTTCGGTGCGACTGGTTGGATCAAGCGGCACGGGAGTCGTTGCAAGTGCTCAGTGGTGCCGGTGGGATCCGGACGGGAGAGACTTGACGACATGGAGCCGTTGACCAACCTACACGTGGCGAAGCAGGTGATTGCTTCAACAGATGGACTCGGTCTTTTGGAAAGAATCGAGAAGGGGTATTTTGGTAATTTTACCAAATACCATCTTGATGACCTTTTGGTTAAACCATGGCGCGGGACGGAGCTAAGGAAGTGGTTTAGATCAATCGACGATGAAGACGGCGCTTTGAGAAGCGTGCGTGCGTGTTCCGTTGTTGTTGGGCCTTAACGGAAGCCCATTTGGTTTTTAGGGTTAAGAGCTGTGATATAAAAGGATTTTGGAGATGGGACATTAGGGTTGGCCCTGCAGGAAAGCAGTGGCTCTGGTGGCTTGTTGGGGGCTGCTTTTGAAAAATTTGGAGAGCCTTTGTGTGGTGGCCTCCTGTAGACCACAAAGAAAATCAGATCATGGCGGCGCTTTGTAAGGAAAAACCAGATCGGTGCTGCTTTATCTAGAGAATGGCTTGGCGGCTTTTGTTGGTCTCAGATCAGAGATGTAAAAATCGGAGTCAAATACCGTAGAGAAACCGGTGATTTGATGGTTTTTATTTGGCTATAGCTTGTCCTATTGATTGGTGAAACCAGTTTCTGCTGTTTAATTTTATCTCCTGCTGGCTGCCTTCTTTTATTGGCCGAAACCTCTTGTGGCGGCAACTACTTTTTCAGTCTGTGTATGTTGAAATGATTTGATGTTGGAGTTCTTTGTTTGACTTCTTGTTGCTGGAGATTAATCCGGTTGTTCTCTGTCGATTCACCGCTACCTTGTCTTCACATCTTTCATGTGCCCCTGTAAAAAAGAGTCAAGCGGCGGCGGCTTGTTTGTGCGCCTGTGTTGAAGGCCCTGCTGCTTGCAGCTGGGTGATGCTTTTGGGCGGCGGCCAGATCTTGTAGTCAAGTACTGCTGCAAGTCCCACAAAAATCGGCAGAAAAAGGAGGCCCTGGGCGGTCGGTTGTGCGGATGAGATGTTGGTTTTAATCGCCGGCAAGTTATTGTTCCAGATTTGTTTTTTTGCTGCAACTTATTGATTAGCTCTCCACTGGATTCCCATCCTGCTGCTGCCCGCAAGAAAAACGAGAGATCTTGGCGGCACGTATTCCGTAGAAAACAGGAGACCTGTGCTGTCCCGCAAAATCGCCCAGTTGCATGTGTGTGGCCAGCAGAGCCCTGTAGGATAGCCAGGAAATTGGTGAATGGCGGCGCTGAGAGCCTCATGGGCGGCGGCTGCTCCTGCTCATTGATGTGGCTCAGTTTTTGATCGTCAGTTTTTCTTTCCTGTACTGGTCGACGGCGCCTTGTTGGGTGAAGGGAAAGATGCCGGCGGCCTGTGCTCCCTGAAGAAATTGATAGCGCCTGTATGTGCTACCCAAGAAACCAGAGTGCTGGATGTGCCCGTGATTGCTCCACAAGAAAATCCTTGGCGACTGTATTGATCTACAACTTTTTCTTGTGCTCGTAGAAAAGAGAAACTCCAGGGGCAGCTACTGCTCTGCAGTGTTTGGTTTTGTTTATTAGCTTGGATTATTTTCATTTCTATTGGCTTTTGTGTGGTCTTCAAGCTTGTGACCGATCTGTCTAGCTTTTATTTGACTGCCATCAATCAATTCACAACTTGCTTGTTCTCCTGGAAAGAACGGCAAACTCAAGAGAAATAGCTTGCGGCTTGTATTGCCATATCCTGCTTGTGTTTGGTTTCTTCTGTGCTTGTCCCTAACGGTGGTTGTAGGCAGAGCTCCAGCAAAAATCAATTTGCTTTTGGTTTGTCCCATCAGTTAGTGAATCGTAGTGCACACACTTTATATACACTGTTTCTTGTTGTGTGTTGTGCAATTTAAAGGAATTCTTTTGACTTCGGGGTTTGATCAGACTCAACATAGGATCCGCTGTGCCTGTATACAAATCTTCATAGCTTTTATAGCTATTGGAGTGAAAGTAGTGTTGAGTTCGATCGAGGTGAAAAATAGAGAAAGCGTCTATTCATCCCCCCTCTAGTCGCCTTTCCGGTCCTACAAATTCTGAAAATTTTTGGTATGAACAGTAACTGAAATTATTTTTACTATGTCTTATTTGATTCTCTTAACACTCACAAATTTTTCAGAATTTTTCAAGTTTTTCTTCTATTTCAAAACGGTCGGTCAAACTCTTAGCATTTTGGTCAAATTTGAAATCAAACCCTAATCCAACTCAAACTCAGGCCAGACTTGAGACTTACTCGAACTCGACCTCCACTTGACTCGACCGAACCAAATCCATTCGCACACACCGCATCGCCGTTTCTTGGACCGTCCGATACCGATCGCACGGCTCACATCTCTTGTGCTGTTTGGACCGTCCGAGCTCGCCTCTAATCTAGACCGTCCAATGTTGATCGGACGTATCACACCGCCAAGTCCGTTCGGACCGACCGAGCCGAGCTGTTGCGACCGGACCCGAGCCAAGTGTTTTGATCGCACCCAATCAATTCACTCGCGCCACCCGACCGCGCCACTTTGTTTCTGTCACTGCCATGAGGGGCCCACTTGTCAGTGTCGTCCTCTCAGCACCGCCTTCGTCTTCCTTGGCGCCGCTCGTCCGCATGCGTGCCACCGAACTACTCCTCGACACCTCATGTCTTCATGGCCGTCGTCTAGACATCGCAAAGCTTTCAAGCCAATCCATTTTCTTCCGTGTTCACTCTTTCGCCTTTCTCGAGCTTTTCTTCATTTCGGCCGGGGAAGAAGGCAGGTGGAGCGCCACCGCGAGAAAGCTTCCCGTGAGCACGCAACCTCACCACCGGTTTCGTATCACCGCGCCGCACCCGTTTTGGCCGGTCTGGGTTCTCCTCGTCCGCTGAGTCAACGAGTTCAACTTCGTCGCTCTCGCCTGCGGCCGCCGCGGTCTCGAAGCTTTTGAGTGCTGCGGTGAGTTATTTTCCCCGCCATCTTGTCCGTTGAGATCGCATTACCACATGGAGCTTAATGGCGGAGTTAATTTTGTTTTGGTGCATCCCTGAGGGAGGTTGATCTCCTTCTTCTTCAACCTCGTTGAAGCACCGCCGTCACCCAACTAGGCGCAACCGACCTCCATCATCATCAATATCAGGGGCGTTGAGTTCCTGGTGCTGAGGCGATCATGACGCGCACCTCCCCGAGTTTTTTCAGTGTCCGTAGCAGCTAGCCCTTGAGCGCCCCGCTTCGGCTCCGCCTCCGGCCAATGCAAGCTTGCCGCCGGCCATTGTTGGATACCTGGGTCCCACCAATTTAAACATGTTTAGAAATCTAAATGAAAAACGTTTAACCCTTTAAGTCAATGACATGCGGGCCATAAGACCAGTTAAGTGTTAGGGTAAATTTGAACAGTACGTTTGCCTTCAAGAAAACGTATTTTGTATATGTTTTAAACCAACAGTATGTCTTTGTAATTGGAAAATGTATTTAAAGAATATGCTTTCAACCAAGCTTCGGCTGCGACCGGGTCAACCTTTGACCCCGGGCCCCGCTTGTCATTTGCCATGGCTAGCAGCGGGAGAGTGAGAAAAGTATTTAGTTCATTTAGAAAATCCTTAATGTTTTAAAGTTGTACTGAAAATTCAAATAATTTGAAAAATTCATAAGTAATTCATTATAACTCCAAATCAAGTGAAATAATTTTTCTTAGTTCTAATTTTTTCTATACTTTAATCTAGAATAACTTTTACACATGTTACTATTATAGAAAATTTTGACAATTATTTTAATTATACATTAATCACTTTAGCCCGGTAAAATTCATAGAAAATTCAAATGAGCTCCATTTGAACTAAAATTTTCATCTAAATTAACAAAAAAAATATCATAATCCACCTACTACGTGAATTGTTTGTAATTTTGAATGTTTTGAATTTTCAGCTTTACTAGGATTTTATTGCTATATTGGACTTTGTTGGATTTCTTGATGGGACGAACGTGTTCGTGAGTGCAACCATATTAAACGTGAGAATGTCCAGATTATCGACAAGCAAAGGCAAGCACTATTTCCGTTGATGCATGTTTGATCCTATTATTTTCTAAATTATTATCTTGTTTTGCATCTGTATGTATGCATGCTTTATTTATCAAATTATGTTTGCGATTAGAGGTAGTTAATCATGTGCACGAATTCCCTAAAACTGTTCATCCCTGCCAAAAACCTAAGTTAATAATCCTGCTGGTGAATTAGAGCCCAGTGGTTGTTATATGGTCTATTTATGTTTATTCGATGTCAGGCTTAGCCATGCTTAGTTTATGGTAGATTGGGTGGTTGTTGACTTGTCGATGACCTTGATCACATAAAACATCTTTATTATGTTATAAACAACACCTTGTGCTATTGTATTTGGAAAACTAAAAATAAAAATAAAACGATTTGGACTTGGGCACATTGGTAAGTTGGTGTGTTGGTTGGGTGTATGATTGGTGCCCAGGTCAACAAGGACCGAACATCTTGTTACACTGAACCAAGCATTATCGCGTGCAACCACATGAGGGTATTGGGAACCCCTCTTGACTTAGTTCTTTGGGTTTTGTTAATTAATGAGTAGCCGGTGGTAGGTTTAGGAGAAAAAAGAAAAAGATTATGTTGTTCTATTGTGTTAGGCATGTGACGGGGTGGATTCTGGTTATAGGTTCCCACGCCCGAGGAGCATTGGCAGTGGTTATAACTGTCCAATGTCTTCGACACAACGTATGGGTCCTTGGGTTTTACGGGTGTTAACCCCCATATGTGCGACTCTTAATTAACTCATTCCATTGGAAACCGTCTCGTAGGACTTAGCCTTGCCGGCATACCTAAGGAAGTGTACTCTATAGCTTGGCAAAAAGGCGGTCTAACATGTGGGTAAAGTTGTACACCCCTGCAAGGTTTAAACTATTCGAATAGCCATGTCCTTGGTTATGGACACACTTGGGGAGGTGTTTCGAGAGTTAGACTCAACATTTTGGAATTTAAACTTAAAAGTTGATGGGTGGTATTGAGAATGGTTTCTCATACTATGTTTGTGTGCTGTAGGGGCAGCCACCTATTTAGTTGATGTCTAATGTTAATTACTCGTTGTTATTTAAAGTATTAAAAATGTTTGCTCACCTGCATTTTAATCTATTACAGTGTATTCAAATTAAAATATTGCTTTACGTTGAAAATAAACATTAGCCTTCTCCTTTGAGTAGAGCTTGCATGTAGCTATATATAGGCTTGGTAAAGTCTTGCGGAGTACACTCATGTACTCACTGTTTGCTTTTGTTTACTAATCTGGACAGCAGGTATTGAGGTCGAATCGAGTAAGAAAGTTTGCGCAGGAACATCGATTGCTAAGGTTTGAACCCCAGTCAGTTGCCATGCGGGTTATGGCAAGCCATTGGGACTCCGTTGACGGTAAATTTATAATTTTATTTCAGTTTGTTTACTGTTTTTTCACTGCATATTTGATATCTTGACCTTGCAATATTATGATAACGTGTGTATGGTTCGATACTGTTTGTGAAGGTGTGTGTACCGCTTTTGGGAGGTACATAATACACCGAGAGCGGGGAAATTTAACTTGTGATGGTAGGACCAATTGGAGGGTTAAGCATTACAAGTTAAATCGCCCGACGGTTCTCACATGTTTGAGCCCGGATCATTTACAAGAACGAATCCGAGTAGGGTACTCATGTAGAGATCGTATCGCAGTCGATACGTGTAAGATTATAAGAGTAAGGGGAGATATCAGACGTAGAATCACCACGAGCAAGAAGTGAGAAGTCAAAAGTCTAGAAAAGGTGACAGGGAATCACGAGGAATGGTCGTGAGTGGAGGAAAACAACACAAAGGACAAAAAGAGGAGTAGTTGCTCCTGAAACCAATCGAGTTACGACCACACCTAGTTGTAGAAGGATGTTTTGAGGAGGTCCTGGAGTGGTCCAGGTGAGGTCCTGGTGTGGTCATGAGGAGGTCCTGTAGAGATTCTAAGGAGGTCCCGAGGAGGTCCTGGAATGGTCTTGAGGAGGTCCTGGAGTGATCCTGTAGAGATTTCGTGGAGGTCCTGAGGTCCCGTGGAGGTCCTGAGGTGGTCTTGAGGAGGTCCTATAGGGGTTCCGAGGAGGTCCTGAGGGGAAGTCCTGAGGAGGTCGAGGGAGGTCCTGAGGAGGTCCTGGAGGGAGGTCCTAAGGGGGAGGTCCCGAGGAGGTCGAGGGAGGTCCTAAGGGGAGGTCTCGAGGAAGTCCTGGAGGTCCTGACAGAAGGTCCTAATGAGTCCACGTGGGTGCTCCTGAGGAGGTCGTGGGAGGTCCTGAGGGGGGGGGGGTCCAAGAGGTCTTGGAGAGGTCTTAGAGGAGATCCAAGAGGAGGTCTTAGAGAGGTCCGAGAGGAGGTCCAAGAGGAGGTCTTGGAGAGATCCAGGAGGCGGTCCGAGAGGAGGTCCTGGGGAGGTCCAATAGGAGGTCCCGGAAAGGTCTTAAAGGAGATCCAAGAGGAGGTCTTAGAGAGGTTCGAGAGGAGGTCCAAGAGGAGGTCCAAGAGGAGGTCTTGAAGAGGTCCAGGAGAACATCCTAAAGGAGGTTTTGAGGAGTGGTCCTGGAGAGGTTGAGGGAGGTCCTAGACTCACTGGAGTTGGTCATAGACCCTTTGAGGGTGGTCGTGAGACATCTGGTAGTGGTTGTAGACCAACTTGAGGGTGGTCGTGGGACAACTAATAGTGGTTGTAAACCAACTGGGGGTGGTCGTGAGACATCTAGTAGTGGTTGTAAATCAACTAATCGCGGACCTTGCTCAATGTGAATAGTACTTGATATGAGCAGTACAAACCCGCAACATAATATCTTTATATATGCTAGGCTGTGCGGCCAATTGTTTTTACAAAAGAGCCAAGAAAGCAAAAATCTTACAAAAGCCAGAGTACCAAAAACAAAGATAAGTGAGGAGGCAAAATAAGTCATAGTGGATCCAATCACTCTGCCCGTGGGCAAGCGATTGGGGTCCCGGCCTAAGCTTCATCATCCTCACCACCATCACGTTCAGCCTCCGAGTAGCATTGGTAGGGGTCTTGATCATGTGGGTCTGAAAAGATTATATTGGCAGAGCCTGAGTACACAACTGTACTCGTGAGCCAACACACAATGCAGTTTTTATAGATGCAAGGCATGTCAAGGGAAGTTTAGGGTTCTTTTATTTGCACAAAGCCAAGTTTGAACTAGATTTAGTAGGAAATCCCGTGACTTAGCATTTTTAACAATCTGGTTTTATAAATGAGTTTTTGTTTGTAAAGTACTAGTGTAGGTCCAACCTCCTATACCATTGAGTGGCTCCTTCCACTCAATGCTCGGGCTATCCTGTAATTTCCACTGGTCCTCGACCAGGCATTCTCAAAACCCTTGGGGTCTCACCCCATCTTTCCTTTCCATCCACAAAGTTGTTTTATAAAAACGAAAGCTATATCCAGCAAGTTCTCAGCACCGCTCTTGACCGTGAGCACGGCTATCTAGATAGTTTTCTTACTCTGCAGAGTTCACACACTTTACCCACAAGAGGTAATCGTCTTGATATGTACACACGTTTTCTTAGACATGTGAATCAAGGGGAGATTACCATAAGGCCTTTACAATGCTCAACCTCGACGCACCCCATCCGCTACACTAAGGTTTCCACCGCCCAGAGCCACGCTCCCAGGAGGCCCCCTCTTGTGCCTTGCGGTTACTGTGGCTTCATTCTCCCCCGGCTATCCACCCGCATTCAGCCCAACAGCGGAGCCACACCGAGGTGAGCAAATTAGTTGGCCAGGTCGTACCCATTATAGACTTGTGGTTGCACTGTTTTTACATGAGAGGTCATCACCAGATTCGGTCCTTAACTGACCTGGGCGGTACATCCACATACCAACCATCTCTCGTGCCCCTGGCACCAGCCACTCTTTCCAGCCGCCCAAGTCGAAAATAATTTTTCAGGTTTTGTTTGTTTTGAAAATATCCATTTGCTCAACATACCAGCCAGGCTCGCAGCCTCAACTGCCCCAAATCATTTTCCAAAGTCTTTAGTGATTGTGGTTGGGCAATTTAATGCCCTCATGACATTGTATATAAGCAAGGCTAAGCATGACACTTAGATACAGACTTATTAACTAGTATGTAATGCATTAAGTCTAGGGTGACAAAGGATAGTGTCCAAGTTCAAGGGTTGGCAGTTTATACACAATTACTGTTAAGGCATTAACTATGAGCTAGACCAATCTAGTTGAATAAAACATAGCAATGCAATTTCATAATTTAAAGCAACATAATTTGCAAAGGTAGGTGCAATATGATCAAAGTGTTGACTTGCCTGGCTTGATATTCTGATAAGGTTCTATATCCTGATATTTGCCCTTATCGATATCCTGGTAATACTCTCACTCCATGTGCTGATAATCATCATGTACAGTGTTCTGGCAATCTTGTCCTTGTTGGGGTTGCTGTTCCATGATATCCTCAGATGCTAATTACGTAAAATACGGTTGAATTCCAGGACGACTAAAAATAACCAAAAGAACTCCAGTAAATCCAAATACATTCAAACAAACGATAAATGCTTCAAAATGAGAGCAAACATATCTAACAACTTAACATAACGACCAAGCCATATGTTTAAATATGGCGTCGGAGACTCTCTGATCGACCAAGCCTACATGTCTGCAAGCCCCATCGACTAGAGACTGGTCGTAGAATAGAAAGGCTTATGATTAGGAGCTGGTCGTGAGGAATCTTACGACCAGGTGGCGGCGGCAGTAGAGCTTATGACCATAGGCTGATCGTAGGAGGTCTCACGACTAGGAGATAGTCGTCGTAGAAAAGTTCACGACTAGGGACTGGTCGTGAGGGGAACTTACGATTAGGAGATGGTCGAAGACAAAACTGCAGTGGTCGTAGCAGCTTGTAGGACCGGAAAGGCGACTAGAGGGGGGGGGGGTGAATAGACGCTTTCTCTATTTTTCACCTCGATCGAACTCAACACTACTTTCACTCCAATAACTATAAAAGCTATGAAGATCTGTATACAGGCACAGCGGATAACCTGTGTTGAATCCGATCAAACCCCGAAGCAAAAGACCAAAAACAACTCACAAGACACTGCATCCAAAGCAATAAAAACAGCTCCACACTCAGAGCAGAGAATCATCAAGATCAACTTTATGCATCATCTCGCTGGCCAACCAAAACTGAATTCTTGATTGGATCATTTAAAACATCCAAGCAATAAACCAGTACAAGGTGCTAACAACAGCAATAACAAATTGAAGGCAGCCACCATGGAATCACAACTACAAAAGAAAAGGCATTCAAGGTAATAAAAAATCCACATTCAATGCGGTACACCGTTTTTTTCTCTCCTGGGACCAGAGGTCGCCGCTTAGCAATTCTATCGAGCACTCAACAGGCGCCGGTATTTGCGGAGCTCTCCTGGCGATGCCGACCATTATGATCTCTCTGCAGGCGCCCCACTCAGATCAATTTGCAAGCAAAGAAACTCAATCGGTCAATGCTGGATCCAGCCGAGTGAGCAGATCGAGAAATAAAAACCAACACTAACTAAAGGCTCACCCGTACCATTCCTGCCGAAGGACAGCCGCACGCACTCTTAAATCCAATTCGGTCACAGGATTTCCAGCATCTAATCAAGCAGCCCAGAGCAGACCAGCAAAACGAAACGCAACACAACACAAAAAAAAATTGCGACAATCAAACAAAAACTCGGGAAAACAGGCGCCACACAGGAATTTCGATTTCTGCTGGAGCTGGACGCCGCCAAGCTCTCGTTTTTTTTTCTCTGCACTGGAGGCCGCCGCCAGCTCTCTTTCGCGAAGCTCTCAACAGGAAATAAAACTGCTTTTCAATGAAGCTTCAAGCCGATGGGGCAGCCAACAATCAAAATAAAAAAAACTTTAACACAGCATCCTGCTGGCAAATATGACCAATACCTCACCCGCATCAACCAATCAAAGCGAAGGCATCAGTTTTAAACATTGATGGGACAAGCAATAAAATAAACAACAACAAAGCACAGAATATGAGGACAAGCAGTACATGCACTGGTTTTCAACGGAGCACAGGCGCATCATCTTGGGGGCAAAGCACTACTCTGTGCAGAGGCCGACCCTAGGACTGGCCGCCATCACATCTCCTAATACATGCCGCCACAGGGTGTTCTTTCTTTTTCTCAAGCGGCACTCAGAGGAACTCTACAGGCACGATTTGGGGGACGCCGCCACTACAGGGTACCAAAAGCGTCCACACCAGAATATTCCATCTCAGCTCCTTTTATACAGGCAGCTCTTAACCCTAAAACCCATTTAGAATTGAGCTAAACCTAATGGGCTTCCGTTAAGGCCCAACATCAACAGAACACACACGCACGCATCTCAAAGCGCCGTCTTCATCGTCGATTGATCTAAACCGCTTCACAATGCGCCGACCCGCGCCGCTGCTTAGTCAAAGGTCACTAAGATGGTATTTGGTAAAATTACCAAAATACCCTTCTCGATCATTCTCCAAAGACCGAGTCCATCTGTTGAAGCAATCGCCGCTTCGCCACGTAGGTTGATCAACGGCTCCATGTCGCCAAGTCTCTCCGTCCGGATCCCACCGCACCACCGAGCACTTGTAACGACTCCGCGCCGCTGATCCAACCAACGCCGCCGAACCGCCTGTTCGGTCATCCTCGTCCATTCGCGCCACGCTTGAGTCACTTGACTCACCCAAAGATCCATGATCGTTCGACCTCGGCTCTCCAAGCTTAGTCCCGATCCTCCTCGCCGTTGACCGTCATTGACCTGCAAGCCACCTGCACAGCAATAGACAAGCAAACACGAATCCAGGAATAAGTTCTTCACAACTTGACCCACGTTAGCGAAAACATGCAATATGCAACACATATGCATTATCAACAAGGATATGACCTATCCCAAAATCAAAACACCACTTATATCAACATTCAGCACAAAAGCCGGTCAGACCGCCGCTGACCTGACAGATCTGAAACTTTGTCGAAAACGCGTGAAACTTCAAACCAAAAGCCACATTGCCAATTGTTTCATCATCCTAAGATCATGGGCATATCCCCATGATATCCACAATCTCCCCCTTGATGAACACATTGGCAATCTCTCAGAAAATGTAAGTTTGTGGTTTGAAAAGTAAAATACTCGCAGTTTTCGCACAAAGGCACAACTTGGTCCATTTGCAAGAAAAAGCAATGGAAATGACCAAGCTGGCTTCAGAATAGCACGGGCAAGTGAGATAAGGCAAAAGAAAGCACAAAAGCTTCCAATTTCAGAGAATCGACAAAAATCTCACTTAAGGTCCATATGAAAGAGCAATTGTTCTATTTGACCTTAGATCATTGTGAGTCTTCAAGAATTGTAATTCAAGTTCAGAAAAGGCAATAAGACCAAAAGAATGCAATATGAATGCTCCCCCTCACTATGATCATCATTTTTCAATTTCTCCATTTTTTTCCCTTTACAAAACTTCTCCCCCATAACCAAAAAGCTCTTTATTAACATTACATTTTCGCTATATCTTCTCCCCCTTTGACAATGGATTCATCAAGGAATTATCATTTCCTCTCATCCAGAGATGACAAAAGCACAAGAAAGGAAGAAGCAAAAGAAAGAGCATGCATGAAATGCAATGGAGTGGCTTCATTTTTGTTTTGATTTTTCAATTTTTAGGTAAAAGAAGCTTTGGAGATTACTCAATTGAACAGGCTAGCATTTCTATTAACACTCAAGATACAACAAGCCTGACAAAGCTAGCAAGATCATGATAAGACATATATAGCAAAGCTAGGCTAATGAGCTCAATATATCACATGTTGTTGGATTAAATTAAGCAATGCTTCAAAATTAGCAAGTTCAACAACAGTTATCCTAAAGTGATAATGGCCATATCAGAATGTCATTGTGAGATCCAGAAGCTAGCAAAGACCATCTTAGAGACAAAAAGTCCTGAAATAAATCATTTAGCTCAATTTTTGTCAAAAGCCCAAATTTTCAACTATTTTTCATTTGCAATGAATGTTCAAGTTGATAAAAGGTCCATCTTAGTAAAGAAGATCCTGGACTAGGAGCCATCCACAATCTCTTCCTAAGCTTCAACCAATTTGACAATTTGCATTTTAGCCATGTGCTAGATCTCAAGCCTCACTACGACCATCCCAAGCAACAAAAACTTAAAAGAGTGGTCTAGGTCATCCAAAACTCCCCCTGAGTTCATGCCTAGTACAATGGCAAGCCGTCTCATGAGAAAGAATTGGTGAGATCAGTTTTTTCGCACAAAAGAGATCATTTTTCATTTTGCACAAAGGCTGTTTTAGATTTTTTAAAGAACTGAAAGCTCAAAGATGTTCAATTCTAGATTCCAGAGCTAACAAAGCAATTTTGACAGGGCCAATGTCACAAAATGATCCCTAATTGTGCAACTAGCGAAAAGATCCACAAATTGCTATTTTCAGTTCAAGTTGTTTAAAAGTTCTAGCTCAATTAGCAAAGACATTACTGCACATGTGAAAGCATGATAATTCTAGCAAGTCAAAGAACTAGACACAATCTTGAGCAAGAATTGAAATACTAAAGCTCAATAGGGTAATAAGCAAAGCTTCATCAATTTAAAAGAAAGAAGCGGTAAAGCTTATATTACAAGTATCTTTTTGTGATTTTTCATTTGTATGCAATATGATACAAAGAGATGCACAAAAGACTTAAAAGCCTAAAAAGATCACAAGGATCAAAAAAGATCCAAAGAAGATACCACTTGAAGAAGGTATCAGAAAAGATCCGCAAAAGTTCAAATGAACAATGAAAGTTCAGATGAACAGAAAAGGTTCAGAAAAGAACTAAGAAAGTTCCGAAAAGAACCAACTCCCCCTCAAACCAACCCATAGGGATAAATTATCCCTAACTCGCATCTCAAGGTGGCAAACCTTGTTGGGTCAAAAAGCTTTGAGGGGAAACCTGCCAACAGGCCTTGGACTCCACAAAGACTAGCACAAAAACCTCAAACGCCACACGATCTCTAGGAAAAGCAACTCAAACAGCTAGGGAGCGAAACACCAACACTAAAAAGCTTACAGGCAACTCAAAAACCTGCTAACACTAGTGATTGGGAGACAAGCTCGACCTAGGCTGTGAGAAGAATGCATCCTAGTAAATCATGGGATAAGAAGAGTGCCTAGAAAAGACACGTGCTAGAACAGAGCCTCCTATCTACCCTGAACCCAACAAACCCAACACCTGACACAACTCAGATGGTATGCAAGGTAGACTAGGGATACCATACACAAAAGTAAGGTATAGAAGCTCGAACCTGAGTCGCACTGCTTGGCAGTGAGATGTAGCGATGATGAAAGAAGATTCATTCCTTGAAGCTCCAGAAAGTAGTGGCACTCACTCATCATCCTCATCTCAAATTCCTTCGTCTCCAAAAAGTGATAGTCATCATTGAAGGCACAAATGAAGAAGAACCAACAGGTTGAGGTGATAACACTTGTTGGACCACATGTTCTTCTTCTCAGCTGAAAGACTACACCAAAGAGACAGAAAAAGTCTATGCCTTGGTACTGGGTTAGTGAAACAATATCTAGGGAAACAATACCAAGACATATGACTAGCAAGGATAGCAGTAAATGATACAAAGCTCATAAAAACATATAATCAACGATTCAAGACATGAGCAGGAGATAGACAAGACAATTTCAGCACATGCTATCCAGGATATGATAAAGCTCAAACTATCCTTAATCCACAACAAGGCATAGGAGCAAGCAAACAAGCACATAGCATATCACCCATCATATATACAGTCAAAAGCAAGCTAGTGAAAGCTATGGCAAGACTCATGCATCCACAATTAACAGTAAGGCACAATAACCATATAAGCATAAAGCATGTTATAGAACAAGACATGGATAAAGAATGCTAACATGGATATCAAGTAAACAAGTGGATACAAAAGACAAAAATCAACAAGAGCAATAAGATAAATGTATGAAATCAGTACAAGCTCTTGAAGACAAAACCAAGCTTACATAACCATGGAAATAATGAACAACAATATGATACATGGATATACAAGCAAGATAAAAGAAAAGGCATGATGAAGGATATCATAAGAGAAAAATATGCCAATAAGGTACAAGTGAGCACAAAGCAAGCACAACATGCCAAGTATGAATAATCATGAAGATAAGGGCATGAAAGTATAAGATAGCTCACCAGACATGTGAGAGCACCAATCATGAAAGTACATGCCTCTTGGAGGCCATCGTTGAGGTGGAGAACCATCAAGTGTCCCGATCATGTGATGAAGCAAAAGATCAGAATCTTAAAGTCCATGTTCTCCAACCCGCGTTCTTGGTACCTACACATGAGAAAGGCAAGGTGTCCGAGTCTTGGGTCTCGAAGGGTTAGAGAGCGAATGCTTGGGAACCCAAACCTTGGACACATCACCACCAGAAGCAGTCGAAACATTATGTGAGTTAGCATGATGCAAATGATGGTCCATGCAAGAAGATCCAATCTCATCCTTAGAGGCACGCCGCGAGTGGACAGCTCGATGAGGAAAACGAGGTCCATCTCTAGAAAAGCGGCGATGGCCTTGCTTGAAAGCACTATGATGAGAACCAACAGAAGCATCAAAGAAACTCACACAACCTCGCCGTGGGTGTGTACCTCGATGAACAAAACGGGGTCCACCTCTTGGAAAACGGCGGAAATCCTGCCTCGAGGCAGCTCGTGGACCAAAACCAAAACTATGCAACCCATGTCCACGGTGCTGTCCGACACCACTAGAAAAGGTGTCAAAGAAACCATCAACAAATCGAGTCTTCGTGCTTAGCTCTTTAGTGTGCATGTCATGAGAAAGACTATGCCCACTAAGAGACTTAGAAGCATGAGCTCGACGCAAATGTTTTGCACGTCGAAAACAGAAATCCACATGATGTCCATTCTTCCCACAAAATGAGCAATGGTGTAAAGGTCTACTAGTAGACACGGTCCGAGAGGACGAAGCACCATTGTCACTCAAAGAAGAAGTCCTGGAAAAACTAGCATCATGACTCGTCCTCGTATCAACACTAGACCCACACATGCCGTGAGAAAGGCTATGTGTGTTCCTAGAGGTACGACGACGCACTCGACGCTCATGTTTCAAATGGCGAAAGCAAAACCCAAGAGTGTGTCCATTCTTCTTACAAAATGTGCAATGGTACTTCTCTTTTGAAGATTTAGTACCATTTGAGAAAGAAGCACATTTGTCTTTTGAAATCCTTTGGACAACACAAGAAGAGTCCGAAAGAGTCGAACTCACCAAAGAAGAGCTATCCAAAGCGATGCCACAAAAACCAACATCAAGTGACTCACGTTTAGCACAAAAAGACTCCAACTCCGAGTGCAAAGAAGCAAAAGAAATCTTGAGAACATCAATCTCGGAGTGAAGGCAAATACAAGAGTCACATGATTTGGCGCTCATATCATCGTGCAAAGACTCAACCTCGCTCTTCAATGAAATACAAGATGTGCAAGAAATTAATGATGCTTTCGAATTAAGCATGCAGTTCAAAGCGTCAATTTCAGTTTCTAAACAAGCACAATTCTTGCAAGAGACTAAACCATCCTTAAGCAATTTTTCATGTTCTAAGCACATGCTACAAGGCCTAGCTTTGATTTCAATAATCTCAGCCCTAGCATTCTCTAATTGCTCAAGATGCATGGAATTAGTCAATTTAAGCTTCTCAATTTCATCAAGCATGCCTACACAAGAATCACAATCATTTCTAGCCATAGATCTAATATTGCCTATTTCTAACTTAGCATTATCAAGCTCATGGTGTAAGGCAATACAAGAATCACAAGGCATAGAAACATTTAATTTCAACAATTCATTTTCAGATTTTAGGCATGCAAAAGAGTTATTCAAGTTCTCCATGTCTACAAGCAATGAATCATAAGCATTCATGGAGGTTTTCAATTCAGAGAGCTCATGAGACAAATCATTCTTTTCTCTTTTTAGTAATTTCATTTTCTTCCTAACAGCAAGCAGTTTAAGATCATATGAATATAAGACTTTTACAAGTTTTTCTTTGCTCACATTGCTTAGCTCAAGTAGGGGATCATCCTCATAAAAGTCATCACTGTCATCAAAAGGCTCATCATCAAAATCCTCTCCATCATGTTCATCATCAAAAGCTGCTGTGCATACGCCACTGGGCTTCTTCTCCTCGGGCTCTAAAAGTGACTCATCCTTGAAACTAGGACAATCAAAACAAAAGGATTTGCCACAGATATCACAAGAGACTTCCTCCTCCATCGCCATTAGACTTATCATGCATTCAAATATTTTGTTACGGCCAACACCATTGGTAAAAGAACCACGACAAGATGCAAGGAAACGCTCACAAGTCCTCACACTAGTCGCCATGCTCAAAGATCAATAAAGATCACAAAAGAGCAAACTTGGCTCTGATACCAATTGTAGGACCAGAAAGGCGACTAGAGGGGAGGGTGAATAGACGCTTTCTCTATTTTTCACCTCGATCGAACTCAACACTACTTTCACTCCAATAACTATAAAAGCTATGAAGATCTGTATACAGGCACAGCGGATAACCTGTGTTGAATCCGATCAAACCCCGAAGCAAAAGACCAAAAACAACTCACAAGACATTGCATCCAAAGCAATAAAAACAGCTCCACACTCAGAGCAGAGAATCATCAAGATCAACTTTATGCATCATCTCGCTGGCCAACCAAAACTGAATTCTTGATTGGATCATTTAAAACATCCAAGCAATAAACCAGTACAAGGTGCTAACAACAGCAATAACAAATTGAAGGCAGCCACCGTGGAATCACAACTACAAAAGAAACGGCATTCAAGGTAATAAAAAATCCACATTCAATGCGGTACACCGTTTTTTTTCTCCTGGGACCAGAGGTCGCCGCTTAGCAATTCTATCGAGCACTCAACAGGCGCCGGTATTTATGAGCTCTCTGGCGATGCCGACCCTTATGATCTCTCTGCAGGCGCCCCACTCAGATCAATTTGCAAGCAAAGAAACTCAATCGGTCAATGCTGGATCCAGCCGAGTGAGCAAATCGAGAAATAAAAACCAACACCGACTAAAGGCTCACCCGCACCATTCCTGCCGAAGGACAGCCGCACGCACTCTTAAATCCAATTCGGTCACAGATTTCCAAAGATCTAATCAAGCGACCCAGAAAGCGACCTCAAAGAAATGAAACGCAACACAAAAAAAAATTATGCATAATCAAACAAAAACTCGGAAAACAGCGCCCGACAGAGTTTCGATTACTGAGCCGACGCCGCCAAGCTCTCGTTTTTTTTCTCTGCACTGGAGGCCGCCGCCAGCTCTCTTTCCCGGAGCTCTCAACAGGAAATAAAACTGCTTTTCAATGAAGCTTCAAGCCGATGGGGCAGCCAACAATCAAAATAAAAAAAAACTTTAACACAGCATCCTGCTGGCAAATATGACCAATACCTCACCCGCATCAACCAATCAAAGCGAAGGCATCAGTTTTAAACATTGATGGGACAAGCAATAAAATAAACAACAACAAAGCACATAATATGAGGACAAGCAGTACATGCACTGGTTTTCAACGGAGCACAGGCGCATCATCTTGGGGGCAAAGCACTACTCTGTGCAGAGGCCGACCCTAGGACTGGCCGCCATCACATCTCCTAATACATGCCGCCACAGGGTGTTCTTTCTTTTTCTCAAGCGGCACTCAGAGGAACTCTACAGGCACGATTTGGGGGACGCCGCCACTACAGGGTACCAAAAGCGCCCACACCGTAATATTCCATCTCACTCCTTTTATACTGAAATTCTTAACCCTAAAACCCATTTAGAATTGGAGCTAAACCTAATGGGCTTCCGTTAAGGCCCAACATCAACAGAACACACACGCACGCATCTCAAAGCGCCGTCTTCATCGTCGATTGATCTAAACCGCTTCACAATGCGCCGACCCGCGCCGCTGCTTAGTCAAAAGGTCACCAAGATGGTATTTGGTAAAATTACCAAAATACCCCTTCTCGATCATTCTCCAAAAGACCGAGTCCATCTGTTGAAGCAATCGCCTGCTTCGCCACGTGTAGGTTGATCAACGGCTCCATGTCGTCAAGTCTCTCCCGTCCGGATCCCACCGGCACCACTGAGCACTTGCAACGACTCCCGCGCCGCTTGATCCAACCAACAGACCGAACCGCCTGCTTCGGTCATCCTCGCCCATTCTCAAGGCCACGCTTGAGTCACTTGACCTCACCCAAAGATCCATGATCGTTCGACCTCGGCTCTCCAAGCTTAGTCCCGATCCTCCTCGCCGCTGACCGTCATTGACCGCAAGCCACCGCGACAAAGAATAGACAAGCAAACACGAATCCGTGAATAAGTTCTTCACAACTTGACCCACGTTAGCGAAAAACATGCAATATGCAACACATATGCATTATCAACAAGGATATGACCTATCCCAAAATCAAAACACCACTTATATCAACATTCAAGACAAAAGCGGTTGGCCGACCATCGCCACGACCGACAGATCTGAAACTTTGTCGAAAACGCGTGAAACTTCAAACCAAAAGCCACATTGCCAATTGTTTCATCATCCTAAGATCATGGACATATCCCCATGATATCCACACAACTGTACTGCAATGATAATGCCCGAATGAAGTGGTAGTTTAAGTCAATAAGTTGGCCATGTCTTTTGGATCGTGGAGAGATTCCAGGAGGTCATGGCATGAGAACAGGTCCTGGTGGAGTTAGTGGGTGCATGGAGCATAAGTCGTGCGACCCTATGTGTAGGTGGCTTATTGAAGTCGAGTATTTACTGTTAAGGGAGTGACGCACAAATAGAGATTGAATGATTCAATCCCAATAGGGAATACTTCGGATCAAGGTGGACAACTCTAACAGAGAGCGAATGTCCATAGGAACATTCCTCAATGGCTACCTAGGTGGGAGGGATTACTTGGTTAGGTAATACTCCCAGATATACTTTTGGGTTACAAAGGGTACTGAAGTCAGCCTTTACTGTTGGTACCAAGCACGTATATAACTTTACATATACGGGCAAGGTCTTAGACCAGAAGCCTTAGACCAGTGCGGTCGAAGTAATCTAGTCACAGAAGGACTTGTGTGCTACATGTAACATCCCAAACTAGGTTTGTATTTCAAATGTATAAAAATCAGGAGAAATTAAAACTTTTGATGCATCATGTTGTTAATTGAAATTTCCTGGAATTTATTTCTAAGGTTTTGTTGATTTCAAAAACTTAAAGCTTTAATTGACTTGAAACAAAACCCTTTGAAACTTTTATAGAAAATTTCATGATAATCCTCTGTAAATATTTTTCCTATGTTCTAGATCATCCCTGTGACTCCTCTGAGAAATTTAAAAAAATTTTAGATTTTATTTGCTATTTTAAACTGACCAGTCAAACCTGTTGGTCCCTAAGTCAAAACCTTAGGTCTGAACCTTGATATATTTCTTGAGAAAAATTCCACGCATTAAAACCTCTAGAAATTTTATACAAGGTCAATCATAGAGTCAGAAACCTTACATAAAAATTTCAAAATTTTTGGAGCTCATCTACTAGGTCAATAAAATCCCTTAATGCCCTTTGTCTGTTTTTCAAAAACCTATTTTCACTGTTGGACCGACCGAGCCAACTTGACTCGGTCGAACCCAACCAGCTCAGCCGCACCACACCACTTACCCCTTCACTTTGAGTCGTCTAATTGAAAATCGACGATCAGGATTGAGTGGGCCGTTTGGACCACTCGATCGTCCTCATCGTGTGAACCGTCCGATTAGAAATCAACGGTCAGGATTGAAAGGAACGTTCGGACCATCCGAACGTCCCCTTCACTTGAACCGTCCGATTTTGATCTAACGGTCAAAACTCTTCCCATCCATTTAACCCGACCGAGCCACTTGTTGTGTCGCCAACACGTGGGCCTGCCGCTTCAGAACTTTTTCTCCAGCACGACACCGGCTTGCCCGTGCCCGAGCGCCAGCGCGCCATGGCTTCCTCTCACGCCTGTGTCAGTAACCAATGGCTCCGCCACCTGGTTTTGACGAGAGCACGCGGTTCGTCCATGGTTTGCTTCCTTGACCGAATCACTCACCCACCCTAGTCACCTCCCTGTCACTCACAGCGTTCATGCCCTAGCTCCATGGACCGAGCTCACTGTGAAGCTCCTTCCTCGCGAATCCTTCGCCTCATTGCTTATAAAAAATTCCCTGGAGCCTCCTCTACTCCTTTTAGACACCACCAAGTATTCCTCTAGCTTCTCCATTGCTCGAATTGAGCTCATCACCGAGAGAGCCCCAAAAATCCATTTTCGGCCGACAAGCTCCTTCATTGCCGCTGGCGCTTCAGTGGTTCCCTTGCTCGTCTCTTCGCGTCACCTTGCGTCCCTCATCACCATAATCATTTCCCCTAATCCAATTTTGATTTGCATTTACAGGAATCATCAAATTTTGGATTTAATCTCCTTCGGCCGAAAAAGTTCGCCTTCGTTCCCAACTCCGGTGAGGTGGTCCTTTGAGAAATTGCTCACGTGAGCACCACCTCATGCACTCTCGAGGCGGGCGTGTCGGGGCCCCCGCCGAGGCCATAGCCTCGAGGCGGGTGGCGCGGTTGGTCTTGAGCCACCCCGCCGAGGCATGGGCCTTGAGGCGGGTGGCGTGTCGAGGCCACCCCGCCGAGGCCATAGAACCGAGGCGGCGACGGGCGGCCGGGCGCGGAGCTGTCCCGCCAAGGCATGGGCCTCGGCGGGCGGCGGGCGGCCGCAGGAGCCGCCCGCCGAGGCATAGGCCTTGAGGCGGGCGTGTCGAGTCAGCCGCCCAGCCGAGGCCATAGCCTCGAGGCGGGCGGGCGGGCGGCCGGCGCGAGCCGCCCCACCAAGGCGTGGGCCTCGAGGCGGGCGGCGCGTAGTGGCGGAGCGTGTGCGTCATGGCAGTCGTTGCTGCCTTCAAATTTTCAATATTTCTTTGGTGTGACCGCTTGAGATGCTCCTGTTGGGGACCTAGTACCGTCCCCCCCTTTGGCTGCTCCTGGTCAAACTTCCTCGTGACTTGGAGGGGTGCGAAGGGTTCTTCCCCGGTTGCACGAGGAGTTACCACTGGGCTCGTTCGAGGTCGCCGAGGGGGAGGCGGAGCCGATCACTGTCCCCCAACTTTCTTTTCTTGGGCTCGCTGGAGAGCCCGGACGCTAGCGAGGGGGAGGCGAAGCCGATCGCCGTCCCCCAACTTTTTTTTGCTTAGGATCGTTGGAGAGCCCGGACGCTAGCGAGGGGGAGGCGAAGCCGATCGCCGTCCCCCAACTTTCTTTTCTTGGGCTCGGTTGAGAGCCCAAACGCTAGCGAGGGGGAGGCGAAGCCGATCGCCATCCCCCAACTTTCTTTTCTTGGGCTCGGTTGAGAGCCCAAACGCTAGCGAGGGGGAGACGAAGCCGATCGCTGTCCCCCAACTTCCTTTTCTTGGGCTCGGTTGAGAGCCCAAACGCTAGCGAGGGGGAGGTGAAGCCGATCACCGTCCCCCAACTTCCTTTTCTTGGGCTCGGTTGAGAGCCCAAACGCTAGCGAGGGGGACGCGAAGCCGATCGCCGTCACCCAACTTCCTTTTCTTGGGCTCTCTTGAGAGCCCAAACACTAGCGAGGGGGAGCCGAAGCTGATCGCCGTCCCCCAACTTCCTTTTCTTGGGCTCGCTTGAGAGCCCAAACTCTAGCGAGGGGGAGGCGAAGCCGATCGCCGTCCCCCAACTTCCTTTTCTTTGGCTCGCTTGAGAGCCCAAACGCTAGCGAGGGGGAGGCGAAGCTGATCGCCATCCCCCAACTTCCTTTTTTTGGGCTCGTTTGAGAGCCACACTAGCGAGGGGGAGGCGAAGCCGATCGCCGTGCCCCAACTTTCTTTTCTTGGGCTCGCTTGAGAGCCCAAACGCTAGCGAGGGGGAGGCGAAGCGGATCGCCGTGCCCCAACTTTCTTTTCTTGGGCTCGTTTGAGAGCCCAAACGCTAGCGAGGGGGAGGCGAAGCCGATCGCCGTCCCCCAACTTTCTTTTCTTGGGCTCGTTTGAGAGCCCAAACGCTAGCGAGGGGGAGGCGAAGCCGATCACCGTCCCCGAACTTTCTTTTCTTGGGCTCGCTTCAGAGCCCAAATGCTAGCGAGGGGGAGGCGAAGCCGATCGCCATCCCCCAACTTCCTTTTCTTGGGCTCGCTTCAGAGCCCAAACTCTAGCGAGGGGGAGGCGAAGCCGATCGCGATCCCCCAACTTTCTTTTCTTGGCTTCCTTTTCTTGGGCTCGCTTGAGAGCCCAAACGCTAGTGAGGGGGAGGCGAAGCCGATCGCCATCCCCCAACTTCCTTTTCTTGGGCTCGCTTTTCTTGGGCTCACTTGAGAGCCCAAATGCTAGCGAGGGGGAGGCGAAGCCGATCGCCGTCCCCCAACTTCCTTTTCTTGGGCTCGCTTGAGAGCCCAAACACTAGCGAGGGGGAGGCGAAGCCGATCGTCGTCCCCCAACTTTCTTTTCTTGGGCTCGCTTGAGAGCCCAAACGCTAGCGAGGGGGAGGCAAAGCCGATCGCCGTCCCCCAACTTCCTTTTCTTGGGCTCGCTTGAGAGCCCAAACGCTAGCGAGGGGGAGGCGAAGCCGATCACCATCCCCCAACTTTCTACCTCGGTCTTTCGCTCTGCGCGCACGCAGTGGTACGAGATGGGGCTTTGGGTGGCTTTGGAAGCTCTTGGATAGGCATGCGGGGGAGAGAGTCCTACAGCGATGCGCGCTCATCCGGAGCGAGAGGAACGCATGGGTGCGCACGTGCCGGGCTCTGATCCGATGAACTTTCTGAACCCGTTCGTCCTTCTTACCACTAGCAGGAGGCACTCCTAGCTAGGCTAGCTTCTAAGTGCTGCCTGATATTTGCGGACGTCGCCGTTGTTCGCGAGTAGGGTTGTGCGCTGGGCACATTTGAGCGTGATACGAAATGTCTCTCTACCGGGGCGAGGCCCTCGCGGCGGGAGACTCCCTAGTCGTCGAGGCGGGCCTCCGGAACGACTAGGGTTGCGCGTTTGAGTGCAATTTGGAAAATGTCTCTCCGCCGGGGCGAGGCCCTCGTGGCAGGAGACTCCCTAGTCGCCGAGGCGAGCCTTCGGAACGACTAGGGCTGCACGTTTGAGCGCGATTTGAAAAATGTCTTTCCACCGGGGCGAGGCCCTCGCGGCGGGAGACTCCGTAGTCGCCGAGGCGGCCTCCTAATGACTAGGGCTGCGCTGTTTGCGCGATGGAATGTCTCCGCCGAGGCGAGGCCTCGTGGCGGGAGACTCCTAGTCGCCGAGGTGGCCCTTCTGAACGACTAGGGTCTGCGATTTGGAATGTCTCTCCGCCGGGCGAGGCCTCATGGCGGAGACTCCCTAGTCGCCGAGGCGGGCCTCCTAACGACTAGGGCTGCGGTTTGAGCGATTTGGAATGTCCTCCGCCGGGCGAGGCCTCACAAGGAGACTCCCTAGTCAACGAGGCAGGCCTCCGGAACGACTAGGGCTACGTGTTTGAGAGCGATTTGGAAAATGTCTCTTCGCTGGGGCGAGGCCCTCGCGGCGGGAGACTCCCTAGTCGCCGAGGCGGGCCTCCGGAACGACTAGGGCTGCGTGTTTGATCGCGATTTGGAAAATGTCTCTCCGCCGGGGCAAGGCCCTCGCGGCGGGAGACTCCCTAGTCGCCGAGGCGGGCCTCCGGAACGACTAGGGCTGCGCGTTTGAGCGCGATTTGGAAAATGTCCCTCCGCCGGGGTGAGGCCCTCACGGCGGGAGACTCCCTAGTCGCCGAGGTGGGCCTCTAGAACGACTAGGGCTGCGCGTTTGCGCGTGATTTGAAAAATGTCTCTCCGCAGGGGCGAGGCCCTCGCTGCGGGAGACTCCCTAGTCACCGAGGCAAGCCTCCGGAACGACTAGGGCTGCGCGTTTGAGCGTGATTTGGAAAATGTCTCTCCGCCGGGGCGAGGCCCTCACGGCGGGAGACTCCCTAGTCGCCGAGGCGGGCCTTCGAAATGACTAGGGCTGCGCATTTGAGCGGGATTCAAAATCGCGGCGTCTTTGTTGCCACGGTGATGGGCTTATTGACGTTGCCATCCTTGTGTATTGACGTTGCCATCCTTGTGGGCTTCCTTTGCACATGCTACAACACTAATGCTCTGCTAGCCTGCACTATGCTAATTGATCTTATCTGACGAAGCAACACTGCTGTACCTACACTAGTGGGTTCTGAAAGCTACCACGCTAAGCTCTTGCAGCAACCACTGATTCCACAGGGCCTAGTACCACGAGCGATGAACACTATGACAATCAAAAGCTATCTTGAACGACAAGTCCAACACTAAGAATGCTATGCCAAACGCAAATCAAGTTCCAGGGCGCGGCTTCAAGTGGCAACCGAAAACTTAGCAATTTCCAAATTCATGAAAATCTGCAGTTTATACTACCCTTAATAAGTGTAGTAGTGAGAACCGCAGGGCTCGAGTCGGCATCGGAGACGCAAGGGGCTCCGAACTGGCCGGAGCGGGCGAGGGCGCCTCAAGTGGCCGGAGCGGGCGGAGAGGTGCGGGCGTCCCGAGGGCGCCCGAGGTGGCCGGAGCGGCTTCTGAGCCAAAGCTGCCGCGAGGGCGCCCGAGGTGGCCGAGTGGTTGCGGACCCGAGGCGCCGCGAGGGCGCCCGAGGTGGCCGGAGCGGGCGTGGACCCGAGGTGTCCCGAGGGCGCCCGAGGTGGCCGGAGCGGCTGCAGAGCCGGCGATCGTGAGGGCGCCCGAGGTGGCCGGAGCGGCGCATGACCCGAGGCGCCGCGAGGGCGCCCGAGGTGGCCAGAGCGGCCAGACCCGAGGCGCCCCGAGGGCGCCCGAGGTGGCCGAGGGCCACAGAGCCGGCAGTCGCGAGGGCGCCTGAGGTTGCCGGAGCAACAGCCCGAGGCGCCGCGAGGGCGCCCGAGGTGGCCGGAGCGGCGCGACCCGAGGCGCCCCGAGGGCGCCTGAGGTGGCCGGAAGCGCCGCCGAGGCGCTTCGGCCACAGGAGGGAGGAACCCGAGGGGTTCTCCTTGTTCGGGCGATGCTGGCGCCGGCCGAGGCTTTTTGGCTGCGTGGTTTGGCGACGAAGGTGCCGCGCGGTGCCTCCCGGATGGTGGTTGGTTGCTCTGTGGCCTTCGGATGTGGCCTGAAGGTGAAGACGGAGCAGGCGAAGGGGTCCCCGAGGCCGGAGGCGTCATGGCGAAGGTTGCCCGAGGGGTGGGGTGCTTCGGGCGGAGCTTCGAGGTCGCCCCGGAGGGGGCCAGAGGTGGAGGTCGCGGCGAGTCCGGAGCTTGAGCTCCGGAGGATCCGATTGGCTGGGGGCGCGGCGGCCTGAAGATGGCCGAGGGGGCCGAAGTAGGCGAGGATGGGTCGGATGGTGCTTCGGAGGAGGCGACTGATAGCTCCGGAGTGGGGGTCGCCATGGTCCTTCGGGTTCCGAGCGAGACGGAGGTGGCTTAGTGATGGTGGCGACCCGAAGGGGCTCCAGATGATGCTTCGGAGGCAGTGGGCACTTCGGGTTGGAGTAGGCGAGGGTCTTCTCTGGAGGGGCTCCGACGAGGGCTGCTTCAAGCGAAGATGCCGAAGGGGCTGGAGGGTGCTCCGGGCTTCGGAGCCTCACTTGTGGGCAACGAGCGGGGTCTCCTCAGGGTGTTGATGCCGGCGAGGCGATGGGGGCCGCGAGGGGCTCCTTGGGCACGAGGCGAAGGCGGCCTGAGGGTGCTGGAGTAGGAGGCAGGGTCTTCAACGCCGGGGCTTGACGAAGGTGGCCAGGTTGGCGCCGAGGCGAGGGGCTCCGGAGATTGCTCGCTAAGGACCGTGTGAGGACGCCCCGGAGGGGGGCCGAAGGCGAGGGCTCCGGGCGGATGCGGCTGCGCTGCGAAGTAGCTGCGGGGCGAGGAGGCCTCCCGAGCGAAGATGGTCCGTGGGCGAAGTGCGCGGCGGTGAGGTGCGACGAGATAGGCCTCGCACGGGTGGCCTTCGAGGGCGCACGGAGCCTTGCCTTCGAGCATGGGTGGACCCTTTGGGTGTTTGGGCGAAGCATCGGGGGGGCTTCGGAATGAGCAGCCGAAGGGTTTTTTTTTGTGGGGGCAAGCCTCGGGATGTGTTTGGAGGCTTCAGCCGAAGGTTGTTTTTCCTGCGAAGGGGGTGGTTTCGGCCGATGTGGAGGTATCTTCAGCTCCTCTTGTTTGTAGCTTGTTCGTCCAAGACGGATCGCGCTAACCGTCAGAGCTAAAAGACTAGACAGTGGGTATGGAGGGTACCCCGTACCCTTTGTTATGGGAGGAGGACCGGAGAGGAGAAGCCAAAGACAAGCATGTATGTAAATATGAATGTATTGCTCATGTGTGTAGAATGAGGAGAGATCCCCTTATTACATACCCATGGGGCTTTATTTATAGGGGGCAAGAAGGGACTTTTACCTTCTTGCCCCCCATAGGCGAGAGAGAGAGAGAGAGAGAGAGAGAGAGAGAGGGTATTTTAGGTATATTTTCCCTAACATACACTATACGGACTAGCTTTACATATTAACAGCATCCCTCAAGGCACACCGGTATTCCCGACGATCCGAGAGTGTGGGGGCACCCCTTGGTGCCCTGCTACGACACTCTTCATGACTAACTTGTCAAGGTTGTTAGAATCGCGATCCTAAATCAGATCGAAGGTTGTTCAGCAGGATCGTGAATCATATGATCGACATAGAATCTAAGATCCTATCTGATTCTACCAGAGAGGCATTTTAAACATCTACCTTGTATGTTAACACTTCCACATTTTTAAAACTATACTTTTAGAACTTTTGTTTACCAAAATGTAGTGCGAAGGAAAGATGGTTCATTATTTATGCAAATTATAATGGACATGAAGAAATAAAAAGTAAAAATTTACAATGAAAGGGATACACAACAAAATTATAATAACTCATTAGAATCGGGTAGGATGGTATGAAAATTTTGATTACGATTCTACAATTTATTTTGTGTTAGAATCATAATAATATTAAGATTCTACCAAATTAAGATTCTACATAAGATCAGATCGATCCAGTCAATCTGAGTCATAGAAACATAAAATAGTATGACTATAATCGAGATTCTCACCACCTTAATATTTGTTGACCAACCGGACAACACACATGGCAGCAATACTGCTCGATTAGCATTCTCCATTAAAGAAGTGAGCATGCACGTTTGACAAGACCCAATAATAGAGTAAGCTACCATGCATACTCTTGCTGCCAATAACTTGAGCCAGGGGCGAAACTAGAATGAAAATAATCGGAGTTCACCGTTTTACCATACATATAATAATATATATAATTTTTAAGTAACATTATACTAAATAGTAATGTATGCGGCAAATATTGGCAAAATGCATCATCCGGCCTCAATGGTCTATAAAGAGAGAACAAAATGACTTAAAATTCTACAAAAAAAATAGTATAATAATAAAATAAAAATAAATACATTACCTTTTAGTATTTACGTTCTTTCAAGTTCACGAAGCAACAAACCAGAGCATTAATAGCACTATCTGATGCTTTCCATTTCAGAAACTTTTTCATAAATTTACCTGCCATTTATCGATTATTTGAAAACTTTTCATAAAATATTAGAATCATGACATGTTCAACAGCTTGAAGAACAATATATTAGAAACATACGCCCAGACTGTGGAGCATACTTACTTGACATTCTAGTAAAAAAACTTGAATCCAAAGCATGGTCTAATATGAGCACATCAATGATGGATATCACTTCTAATATCTAAAGAACAGGCGAGGCGAGGCAAATTGTGAGGTGCGGGGGTCGAGAGGAAGAAGAAGAACTAGACTGTTTCAACGCCGCCAGCCTCGAAAAGCTCGGTCGCAAATGGCAAGCTTGAGTTCGGCCCTACCCTACCAAGTTTGTTTTTTCCGATCTAAAACTATTATTTTGATTCTTTTCAGAATAAAAAGTAATATTTAATTCATTTCGAGAATAAAAAGGGTTTCTTTATTTTTTTTTAATTACATTCATCAGGCTTTCAAGCCGAAAATCCAGTCCCAAGCCCGGCCTGGATCGGATCGGGCTCGGGTCGGGTTGCCCGTGAATAGGTCTAAGAAGAACAGACGTGCACTCCACAGTCACGTGACACGACGCACTGGACCGGGTCGGGATCGGGCCAGGCCGCCGAGCCAGGTCACCCGTGAACAGGTCTAAGAAAAACAGACGTGGACTCCACAGCCATGCGACACGACGCACTCACCCGAGACTCGACTGGGAGTGACACGTGCGGCTGCTAGTGTTGTGCTACTGGCTTTGATGCATGGAGGCATACGGCTACTATTGTGCTATGCCAACTAGGTCGCACTACTGTGTCTCCTATTTGTCCTATCCCAGCCGCAGTCAGTGGGAGCGGAGCAGCGAGACTGTAAGAGGCTGGTGGTTGGGCTAGACCAAGGTGCATAGCTTTTGGGCCATGGCTGGTGGTTGGGCTAGACCAAGGTGCATAGCTTTTGGGCCATGGTGCACGCATGATATGTATGGATTAATCCTCACTAAAATATTTTTTGGATCCGGTATCCTGTGACACTGGTGGACCTATTGGGCTCCGCCACTCAACATGACAATGTGCTAGACCTAGTTAGGAGCACCTAATGCACCACAGCACCAGTAGAAAATTGTACAGCACGTGGATCATCTGGAGATTGCAACACTCGGATGCTAAATGCTGTAAGCGCGGCAGGCAGGTGAAACATGCCAGCGATCGATGCTGCAGGAAGAGTGATCAGAGCCAGATAATAACACAGCGTTTCTTCAGATTCTGCAGATGAACGAAGTCAACCCCAGCAAAGTCACAGCTCTTTTCATCTCATCTCACTGCATGCTCACTGATCTCACGATCTGGATCTGACATAAAACAACGCACTCGTGCAGACGAATTTGTCACCAATAATCGCGACATGACAGGCCGATCATGTGCTCACCTAGAATTAGAGATGCCTCTAAGCCTCTCACACTGAGGAAACATAAAGAAGTATCAGCTTGTCGTGGAGATGGGTGGCTTTCGTTGCAGCAGCACAACACTCCATTATCGACAAGATTCTTGCTGTCTACAGGGTCAGAGATACCATGGCTTCTGCCTCTTTCGTTATATATAGGGACAAACCATAGCAAGAGCCCAGACGTCGACACCATTGCAGCACAGTTTCTCCTCTCTTGTCTTCCATTTCCAGAGAAAAAAAAGAAAGAACTACAGCTTCCATTACAACCATGGCATTCCACCTCAGATCTGTGAGCGTGCCTTCCAGCCCTCGCTCCGGAGAAAACAACGTCGAAGAACAGCTGCAGAGCCTAAACGCAACCATCTCTTCGCCCTCTTCGACCATCGAGACGATGCGCGATGGCTTGAGGAGGCTTGGAGGTGTGTACAACAACGTTGAGGAGATCATGTGCTTGCCAACCAGCCAAGTTAGCCTTTGCCAGCATCACCAAAGGAAAGCAGTGGAGCAAGAGCTCGAGCACTGTCTTGTGCTGCTCGACCTCTGCAACGCCATGCAAGAGAGCTTTTCTGAGCTCAAGACAAGCATCCAGGAGATGCAGTTGGTTCTCAAGAGAGGAGATGACGCAGCTGTTCAGGCCAAGATCCATTCTTACATCCGTCTGACCAAGAAGGCGCAAAAACGGTTCAAGAAAATCAACAATAAGTCTGCTTCAGCTGAGCAAGAGAGCTGCAGGGTGGTCAAGCTGTTGGGCGAAGCTAGAGAGATCGTTGTCTCAATGCTTGAATCATCCTTGCAGCTCCTGTTGAAGCAATTTGCGATACCGAGTTCTAGCAAGTGGTCTCTTGTCTCCAAGACATTCCACAAGAAAAAAGTTGCATGCGAGGAGGAGCAATTACAGGCATTGGAGTTAGACATTGTTGATCTTAAGAGCGGAGTCGAGACTTTGTTCAGGAGATTGATCCAGAGCAGAGTTTCTCTTCTGAATGCTCTAAGCTTGTAGATAGATCATACAGCAACTCTGATCCCCTGTGATTGGCATCCGCCTTTTAGAGGATTTGCTGATCATCGTAACAATTTTACTATGTGTAAATAACGGGAATTGTACAGAATTACTCAACTGACGAACAAAAGAAAATTTTAATCCATTTCCTGTTGTCGATTTCACTGTTTATGTATGCTGTGATACAATCACCTAAGTTTGAAGCAGTTCATTCGGATGAATTTTTCAGAGAGAAAAAACTTACTCAGAAGAGACTGCCATTATGGACAATTATATAAGCAGTTAGCACAGAATTTTTTTTTAATTTAATCCTTTTTTTAATTATATTTTAAAATTAATCCCTCGCCAACTTTATTTTCAATTCTGACCCCTTTGGTCACGCCACTACCCGTGGCGTGACCAAATAGAACTGTCACGCCACCAGCTCTGGCGTGGCCAAAGGTGCCACGTAAGCCCTCGCCCAGCCCGGCCAACAGGAGGGCTTATGGCATCCGCACGCCGACTCATGGCGTGACAAGCAGATATAGTCACGCCAGGAATCCCGGCGTGACAGTGGGGACTTATAGTCGGGCAGCCCGGCCCGTTCCTCATTTTTCCTATCTTCTCCATTTTCCTATCTTGTACTGTCGCCGCCGCCGCCGCCGCCAAGGCTGTCGCCGCCAGGAACGCCACACCACAAGCTGCCGCTGTGGCAGCGCCGCTGTCATCGTGCGCGGAGGCCGCCTCTCTTCGCGCCCGGCTGGCTCCTCCGCCGGCTGTCCTCCACGCTGCCGCCTCCCCGCCGCCGTCCTCCTACCGGCGCCCCTCCCCCGCCGGTCCTCTACCCCGGCGCCGCCTCCCCCGCCGCCGGTCCTCTGCTCCCCCGCCGGCCTTCGAGGTATACTTTGATACAGTATATGAAGTGAACCAAATCTTACGATTTTTCAACTTTAATCCCATGTCCATAGATTTCTCCTGAAGCACCTTATAAAATCAATGTCTGTGTACCACAGAAGTCAAAAGAGTGGCAATATGGTTCAAAAATATTAGAGTACAAGTATAGACAAAACCAGAAAAAAAATGGGAAGATTTTGGGTTTCAGAGAGAATGTTGGCCATGAAGATCTAGTTAAATCATCTCATTTTAGATCTAAAACACATGTAGGTTAGTGGTTGCCTGTGTTTTCAGCCTAAGGGAAAAATATTTCTAATTCTTCACTTCATTCTGGTTGCAGTACAGAGACACATACTTCGTGCATCTACATAGAATGAAAACATATAGCACTGTAAAAAAAAATGACAACAACGTGCATTGCAAAATAATACTTCTACATTATATATATATATGATAGGATGTTTGAAAACTAGAAGTAGGGCATGCGAACTCTTGTCCTTTCCTTGCGGATTTTGTCAAGACTCACCAAGCAGCATCTCATCAAGCGATAAGCTAGCTAGCGTGCTAGCTGCTAGGAGTTGGATGCATGAGTCCAAATTAATGACAACTTGTTCAAAGTAAAAGAACAAGACTACCCATTCAACAACATGTTTTGAGATGGGAGTGGTGAGATAGTTCTTTGTGAAGTTAGAGTAATGTGTTGAAATGGCCCACTGAAATATGCATCGGTGTTATTGTAGGGAGTGCAACATTTTCTGTGTGTTAATTGAAAATTTCATGCAGAATTTCTATGTTCCCAAGTGGGGACTTGAATTAAACTATTGTATAAGCCCTGTAGATGGGTGTAAGGGGTTGTGAGAGTTCAGGGTTTACGAGTTGATCGGTCATGAGCTTTGCATATATATTGCTCCTTGTAATATAACAAGATTCCTTGGTTTGGGCCCAAAGTCCAAATGGGCGAGAATAGAGAAAGGGCTGATTTGTTAAATATTTTTGAATTTATTTCAATGTGAATTATGTCCTTTACTGAATTCCTGTGTATATCCTATTCATATTGCTTGCTTGCATGTTCTTTAGTTATTCAAGTTGTATGGATGATTAGTGGTTGTGATTTTCAAATATGAGTTGCGGTCTAATACTAAGCTCTCTGACCTACACAATAGTCTAAAACGAATGCTCATATTTTGTTATCGGTACCATTGTGCAAAGCCTTTGAGGTGCTTTTCTTATTTTTAAGGAGCAAAGTTGGTAATTAGTCACCGAGTATTACAAGATGGCACGATAACTTGCGCATAAGGTTGTCAATTTCGATTGCTTTTGACTTTGCAGTCGGTTCAACAACATGTTTTGAGATGGGAGTGGTGAGATAGTTCTTTGTGAGGTTAGAGTAATGTGTTAAAATGGCCCACCGAAATATGCATCGTGAAATAAGCTTTTTCATGCATGCGTAACTAGTAACACATTCATGTATTAGCAAATGGATGTGTGACAACTTTTAAATGATGGAAGGACTAGATTGAATTGTAACAATTTGTGTGTCAGGATAGGCATCTCATTTGGAGGTAGACTAGGTTTAGTGCGCCAAACCATCTCGTGAAGCATATAAACTTATCTCCTTTCAGATATAAGATTTTAACGAGTGGTTCGTGGCACTCGGCAGAAGCTCGCGCACTCAGTCTGAAGTCTGGGCGTGCTCAGAATGAGCCTGAGCGGTCCCAAACACGTGGTTTGGGCGGTCTCGAGAACGGATCTCGAGCGCATTCGCACGTGGATCCGGGTAGTAGTAGGTCGACTCAGAGGCAAGCTCGAGCGGTCCCAAACACGTGGTTTGGGCGGTCTCGAGAACGGATCTCGAGCGTGATCGAGCACGAGAGACTCGTAGTGTAGGTTTTGGATCTTTTGCATCTCCTTGTTTCTTGGTGTTATTCGCCCACCGTATGGCCTAACACACCAAGTCGTTAGAAACAACCCGTCAATTATGCATATGTTTGTGCCGTTAAACCGCCAAAGACGCTCTCGTGAAGTCGAGCTTTTGTTATGTCCAATGTTTATTGTGATATTTCTTACTTATGTATTTCGCTCATATGGCATGCAAGATCGACGCTGCGTAATTTTGTTGGATGTAGATGGACGAGTTGTACGATATTTATGGTGGGTCCATTTGCCAAACCGAAGTTCTGTCGATTTCAACAAGATGGAAGCGACCGCCCTTCTATTTCTGAATCACCGGACTTTAAAACTCTTGTGAGTAGGATTAAGTCGACATTTGGATGGAATGAGCCCGGTCGCGTTGTCGGAATGCAAGGACGATATGACGCAGGCGGTTCAAAGATGCACGCCTTTTGGTGCCAATCTGTCCGCCGATGATTGGCACACGACAAGGAAATTGTGCAAACATCTCGGTCCGGCGCTGGAGGTGGCGATGGAAAGGACAATCGTTGTTGAGGATTTGCGGACAATTTGATGTGGTGAATGGCAACACGGAGGAACAAGACCCCCAATGGAAGAGCGCCCTTCCAAGAGTTCGTTAGCGTGAGTCGCATCAACCATGACCCCTTGCCGGTGGATCTCGCTTATATCTTCCCATAACGTGTTGTTGACCCTGTGACTGATTTCAACGGTGCTGTAATGAACAACGAGCTTGAGGAGGAGTTGTTTCGCGATGGAACAACCCGTGAAGAGGAGTCTGACGAAGGATGGAGCTCGACCGAAGACGAGGCTCCGGCACCTCTTTTCTCCGCAGAGGAATCCAGGGTTCTTCGCAGTGTAATGGGTGAGGTCCCATCGGTGCATGCGTTCGATGATGTCAGTATGGTTCATAAGGCGGTTTGTGCTAATGGGTTGAGGAGTAGGGATGGCATAGCGGACCCGGAGAATGACATAATACGGAAGAACTTGTTGTTTCCAACCATGGAGGACATGAAGGTTTGGCTGCAAGAATACTCAGTGCGGCACCATCGTCCGTTCATAGTGCAACACTCCGATGTGAACAAGAGGTACACTGTGAGGTGTGAAAGGGGGTGTGGATGGAAGGTATGGGGCCGCAAAACAAGGGACAACCAATGGAAAATAGCAAATGTGAAGCAGCCTCACACTTGTGGGACCGCACAAGTGTCCGGGGAGCACCTCCAAGCGACCGCAAATTTCATTGCTAGGCGTATTATGGCAGTTGTGGGTGTCGATCCTGATGTGACCGTCGCCACCCTTATCGAGGTTATATACGGGTTCATTAAGTACCGTGTGAAGTACGGGAAAGCATGGAGGGCAAAGCAGAGAGCGATGCAGTTATTGTGGGGTGATTGGAAGGAGGCTTACGGTTTGCTTCCTCGAATCCTAACCGCTATGCAGGCCAAGAATCCGGCATGGTGTTTCACCCTTGGCACGACAACCGGAACGAAACTCGATGGAGGGGTTACGGAAACACGCCCTTCACGGGTGTATTGGTCCTTTGGGCAATGCATAGAGGCCTTCAAACACTGCAGACCTGTCTTATCTGTTGACGCTACATTCTTGACGGGGAAGTACTATGGTGCCTTGATGCTCGCCGTGGGTATTGATGCGGAGGACCAACTGATTCCATTAGCATTCGCATTGACAGAGGGTGAGAGCAATGCAAGCTGGGCATGGTTCCTGGATATAGTTCGTCTACGCCTCGTTGGGCCTGGACGACAGGTTTGCATCATCTCGGACAGGCACCACGGCATTATGAACGCTGTGAAGAGTAGACTTGATGGACACCCGGATGTGCTGCATAGGTGGTGCATGCGTCATTTAGCGGCTAATTTCTTTAAGCAATGCAGCAGGGAAGATCTCACCAGAAAGTTCAAACTGTTGTGCGGATGCTTGGAGAAGAGGGAATTCGACATCAAGTTGACGGAGCTGAGGGGGCTGACTAACGAACGGGGTAAGTCGTGGTTGGAGGAAATCTTGCAGCAAAAGGAGAAGTGGGCACAGGCATACGATAAAGATGGCTGTCGGTATGGAATGATGACAACGAACATATCGGAGGTGTTCAACAACGTTATTAAGGGTATCCGTGCGATGCCAAGATTCGCTATCTTGGAGTACTCCTTCGAAAGACCAACAAGTACTTTGTGGAACGCCGACCCGCAAGGATGCATTTAACGCCGGCGAAGGCTAGGTGTGGTCGCTACCAAGCACCTTACTATCGCAGAGGCCGATTCATGCAATCAGAGGCGGAGGAATACGACCTTATTACATATATATCTGTTGTCAAGGCAATGGGGCACATCGATAGGGGCGAACGTTACGGTGGCGGAACCATAGAGTGAACTCGAGTGAGGGAAATCAGACATGCATGGTCTCGACGTTGCTGCATGTCCCATGCTCTCACGTCATCACCGCCTGTCGCGTGCGCGGTGTAAGTCACCTTACCTTCATTGCGTCCGAATTCTCGAAGCAAGCCACGATGCAGACTTGGGAGAAGCGATTCGAGCCTTATCTAGATCCCTCACATTGGCCACCGTACGTGGGGGAGGAATACATTCCCGACGTAAACATGATGAACAAGCTACGCGGCCGAAGGAAGAGGAAGAGGCTTCGAAATGACATGGACCGCGCACAGCAAGGCGGTAAAGACATGTACTCTCTAGGGGACTTCAACGACGCCAGCAGCACGAACAGGTGCTCGGAGTGCCACGAGCACGGACACACAAGGGCAAAGCACGCCAAGAGGGAATCCCACCAAGCAGGTCGTGCAATGGCACTCACATGTCGCCCACCGACTTGAGGTGTTGAATGTCGTTGTCAACGCAAAAATGGTTGATCTTTACGATATAGTTCTTTCATTTGCAGCTGACATATTGTTTTGTACGCTATGTGATCTTACAAAATCCTATCTTGTAATGCAGATGTCAAGAAGACGCGCAATACGCGTTGCTCCTCTCGGAGTACGACGACGACCACCGCTCTCGCCGCATAGCCGAGGGTGGTCAGGTGAGATTTGTTGCTGTTGTACTTCATCGTGCTTGTTGTTTCACTTATTTATTTACGATCTCTTGCGTGTACTCCACCACTTCGCCCTCGGACCCACACCCCTAGATTGGGATGAGCGGACGAGCCACACGTCCCGCCAAGCAGTCTCCTTGCTTTAGCGGATAGTTGTCAACGGGCTCCTCGTATGGATGGTTCTGCGCCACCAAGATCGGTGGACCGGTGGCGCCGGAGACTCACACTTTCCACCTACCGTCAGCGAGATGACTATCACGCTTCAGACGTTGGTATGATTTTGGGTCTCCCCAGAGAGGTGAGCTCGGATCGACGCCAACAGCCGCGGGTGGGCGAGACCGGGTGGGAGAGTGGCTCGGCGCGGACCGAGGACCCCCGCGAACTCGAGACAACAGCCATCCGCGGTGCTTGCATCATGGTCACACAAGACTTTAGCGTGCAGCCCGCCAACGCAGATGTCGCCACAAAGGAGAGCTTCGCAAGGGCGTGATGTGGCATCTACTTGGCTCTTTCTTCCCGGACGGTACAGCAACGCCGTTTCGGATTTACTTGCCGATTTTGGCAAATTTCACGACAGCGGGACATACAGCTTGGGTTCAAATTACATCAAGCGAAATCAGACTGCAAGATCTCAGGCGATGCATGCCGATCGTGGAGTGCGGAGGGCAACTTGGGTGGTGCGATACCTCCCGCAGATCCGATGTGGGGCGCTTCCGTGGGTCGACTCCACTCGTCTTGCCTTGCGTGCGGATTTTTTTAATTAATCACTCAAGTCTCGTACGTAAGAAATACGATCGATATATATCTCCATGCGTGCATGGCCATGGCCCATTGAACACGAGGCCTCACGCCCCACAAGAGCCTACCTTTGGAGCTCTATCATAGCACCCATCTTGGCGTCCGAGGTCGCGGTACTCGCGATAATCTGAACGAAGCTCGACGTCATCACACAGACCGTGCTCGCTTTGGTTATTTTACTTGTTGCATTGACCTATTGAACTAAACCATTTGCCGCAGTCACGGGTCGCCATACGCCCGAGACGAGGTCGATGGCCTTGCGCTAAACCCGATGTGTGAGCAGGCTGTGCCTCGTGGTTGACCCTCTCGCCATTGATCTACTTCCATGCAGTGAAGTACCATTTGCCCCATCGGGTCATGAGGCAGTTTGGGAAGTTTCAGGCATGGCCACCAGCAGTGTTCTCGACATATTTAAACCTTCATGGGTAAGTCCTTGTCATGTATGTGCAGCTTCGGTAGCGGTTTTTGTGCTAACTTTTAGATTGTCGCCGTCGCAGGATGAACCGAAGGCGGAGGTACCGGCACACGGACTGGTCACATTATCACCGAGCCTACGTGTTGGAGTGGCAGGACCGAACAAATCGGTCCAGGGACGTGCCGCAGATCCATCAGAGGCATAACTTTGTCAGATACCTACAGTGGCTACACGGCGTCGCGCGTCTCCAGCTTCGACCGGCGATGACCGATGCGGATGTAGATGATGGTGATGACGACGAGGAGGACATCGTGGACGACTACAATGAGTTCACACGGACGGGCACTCAGCCGGAGAGGGCCCCTATCAACGCTTACTACGTGAGTACATTGTATCACACCACTAATTAGCAATGTCACTATGCGTAGGCTAATTGAATGTGTTTTCCGTCAGAGGAAGACAAATACCAAGATAAGCAACGAGGCCGGAAGGTTCTTATGCTACAGGAGGGTTCGGAGGGGAGCTTCCAACGCTTCCGGGACTTCGCTGAGGTAACACACACTACGTTAAATTAACATGTTGTAACTTGTTATTTATTTTGTTGCATTAAACTTCACTACCTTTTTCTTGTTCAACCTTGTAGTTGGTTCGCCGCCAATGCCGACGACTGGCCGCAAAGATGAGCTGTGTGGCGGCATCGGGAGAGGTCGTGCTACCTGGGCCGGCTCAGAGTGGCTCAGACGAGGCCGGGGAGGATGAGGAGGAGGCCGGGGAGGCTGAGGAGGCCCAGGAGGAGGACGAGGAGGAGGCCCAGGAGGAGGACGAGGAGGACGTCACTGCTAGGATTCCCGACGAGATGCTCCTCAAGGACTCGTTGATGCACCACCTCGACACGTACCGACTCAGACACCCCACCACGCCGCCAGAAACGCGTGATCGCGTGGACATTAGTTCCAGAACGCGTGCCGAGGGCACACGAGCCCAACAAACGAAGAGCGAGGTTCACGCCGGCTCAAAAGGCCGAAAGTGCAACTGATGGGATGGATTACTGTGTGCTTGCCTTTTGTACAGTTCATATCTTATGGAACTTTGTCTGGTCATTTTGAAAGTTGTATGAAATTAGACGGATGATGGTTGCATGTTATTGCTGTTTGAATGAAATTATTGTAATGAACTTCGGATGTGGCCTCTTTGGATGACAAAATAACATTACTGCTGATATGGATGAAATCACTGTTTGGTTGATTGCTGTTTGAATGAAATCAGTGTTTGCTTTATTCAATGCAGGTGAGTGCTATCACACGCCACTAATAACGGCGTCACAGACTTAGCCCCAAAGCAATGACAAGGCTAGGTGCAAGCCCTCCGCACATGAAGCATATCGGGCGTGGCAAAGACGCTTTTGCCACGCCGCTAATGGTGGCGTGACAACACAAGATTGTCACGCCACTAAAATCGGGCGTGACAGACTTAGCCCCGCGACAACAAGGCTAGGTGCAAGCCCTTCGCACATGAAGCATACTTGGCGTGATAAAGACGCGTTTTGCCACGCCGTTAATGGTGGCGTGACAACACAAGATTGTCACGCCACTAAATCGGCGTGATGAGACTTAGCCCCGCAACAAGGCTAGGTGCAAGCCTTCCGCACATGAAGCATACCGGCGTGGCAAAGACGCTTTTTGCCACGCCAGCACGGTGGCGTGACAATACAAGATTGTCACGCCACTAAAACCGGGTTAGGGTTACTGATCTTTACGCTTCATTCTGTGGTTAGGGTTAGGTTTAGGTTAGGTTAAAGTCTTACGTTTCATTCAGGTTAGGTTAGGTCAAGGTCGTCGTTAGGGCTTTTGATTGAGGGTCGATTACGGTCGTGGTGGTTTTTAGGTTCAGGGTTAGGGTTAGGGTTTCAGGTTTATAGGTCAAGGGTCAGGGTTAGGGTTTCAGATTGAGGGTTAGGTTAGGGTTAGGTTAGGTTAGGGTTAAAGTCTTAGATGATTGGTTCAGGTTAGGTTACGGTCAAAGTCTTAGGTTTAGGTCTAAGTTTAGGGTTTAGGTTTAGGGTTACACTTTTCGCATCGATAAGACATCACTCGCAAAGCAAGACAGACTCGCATGAAATTAACCACACCATGCGCAGTGATAAGATCAAATGAGTCACTTTGTGCGAAGACAAGCCCACACGGGCGCTTTTTGGCGAGATAAGACCAAAGGAGACAACCTTGCGACCGACAATCATCCTTTCTCCGGTCGACGGATAACACTCTCGCCTTTCCTTGCAGAGTAATATCTTTCGCTCAAAAGTCGGTGAGGCGATCGAGTTATCACCGGCAAAGTCGTCCCATCTTGTCTTGTCACTCTCCAAGGTCAGGTCCTTTGGCCTTGTCACCGCAATGTCGCACCGTAGTCTTGTTATCGCAAAAAAGCTGCCCCGCCGATCTTGTCATCAGCGCAAAAGCCGCCTGTCCATCTTTGTCATCAAGCAAGGTTGTCTCTTTTGGTATTGTCATCGCACAAAGCTGCCCGCTTGGTCTTATCTTCGCCCAAAGCGCATGAACCGTTAAGTCTTGTCATCTACAGCCTAACACATTACCCCATCAAGTCTTGGCCTCCCCTCGCGGGCTATAAATTGTGCACCCCATGCTTTGCAAGGACCACTCGATCCTTCAAACCGTAGAAAGAAGAACCTTCTCCGTCATACACTAACATACCATGGCAGACACCGTGGACCGGCCCAACCGGTCGCTGGCCGCGAGCCGCTTTGGAAAGGAGGGAGGACTTCGGCCCTAACTACCGGTTGGTGACGAACAAGCGTGCCCAACCTAAGTGGCCGAAATGCGGACACGGGGAGGACGCTGTCGTGCAGGTGTCATAGACGGCCTTTTCGATGGTGGACGACGCTTTCTTCGATGCCCATACTGGGGTAAATAGTTTTGTTCAGTTACTTATCGCTAATAGATCCTCTATACTAACCGCCCCTTACAAAGAGATGGCGAAATGTAACTTTACCCGCTGGATCGATCCTCCCCACGCTTACTATGTTGTGAGGTACGTGGATGTATTGTGGAATCGAATCTTCGATTTCGAGGCGCAAATTGAAGATCTCAAGGAGCAAAATGATGACATTCGCCAACAGATGCAACATGAGAGGGCAACGAGGAGGTCGTGAACATAGGAAGTTCCTATGATCCCACATGTCAAGCGCGCTAACCCTAGTCAGCATATGTGCGTGCCACTTACAACGACGGCCACCACGCCCTAGGCGCCCACCGAGAACACTCCATGTGGGTTGTACGAGGCACCTTTCCGCATTAGTTCCTAAGGTCTAATTTATTTCCATTCAAAAAGGCGATATGTATCGTAGGAGAACTTCAGTTTATTGCATCGCATGATGTTGTTTCTTATGTATGTAACCAAACCACGTAGCCATGTTATTCCAAACTTTGTTATGAAGTCTATTTTAATTCGCAACTTTCAATCTCGCTGCGTCTTTTCGCTTTCAATTCTTCGCGTAGTAAGGCATCGAACAACATGACAAAAACAAGTTCCGAAGTTTACGGTTTGGTCTATGACCACAAACCTATGATTCCAAAGAGAATGTCTGCAAGACCACCTATCATTCCACTAGGATGTCTACGATCTTTCATCAACTGTACTATCTAGCATACCGTCTCGCGATCTTTACACTAGGATGTAAACTCATTTTTTTCAGGTTGCATTATATATCACTTCTAGGACACGCCCTAAAAATATTGTAAAGTGTCTAAGGTTTTCAAACCACAAAAAGATTACATGTCTATATATTCTATTTACTCTCAGCTAAAAAGGATGGTGTTATATTTGCTTATGTACGCCTATATATTCTATTTTTCAAGTTGCGAATAGAGACATGTTATGTACCACCGTATCTTCAACTATTTTTCATACAAATAGAATGCAAACAAATTGTACAGCCCTGTCACACCATTTATCACGGCGTGACAGATAGATATGTCACGCCAAGAACTACGGCGTGACAATCGCTTCTCGTCACGCCAAGAAAGGAGGCGTGACAGATGCCACGCAAGCCCTCCACGCCGGCGGGCGCGCGCTGCCGAGGGCTTGCTCGCACCTTTAGCCACGCCACTCTCGGTGGCGTGATTAGTTCATTTGGTCACGCCACGGGAAGTGGCGTGACCAAAGGGCTCAGATTTAGAAATAAAGTTGGCGAGGGATTAATTTTAAAATATAATTAAAAAAAGGATTAAATAATAAAAAAAATTCGTTAGCACACGTTGTTCAAGTTGAGCTTTACGATGCTTTACTATGAGATGGCCATGTTATTCCGATGCCATGTGTTGCCTCTGCAACAAGCAAAAGATCCTTCTGCAGTGGATCTTGCTATCCATTGCTAAAACAAGCCAGCTCCAACGCATGAGGTTGAGCATGTAACTATGTAAGTAGCATGAATTGTGCAGAGTAATATTCCTAATCAAATTAACAATATTAAACTAACCAGACAGCACGCAAGCTCGATGATAATCAGCTAGAACTCCATTAAAAAAATCTCTTGAGCGTGCAATTATGTCAAGATCCACCAGTAGAGTGAACTAACCTGCTGATTCTTGCTGCCCATGGTTGGAACATGACAATGTGATAGCTCATAGGGAGGATAGGTAGTGCGCTAAGAAAATTGAACAGAGTCAACTGTTGCTTTCACCAGCAAACAACAACCTCGCACCAAAGCCACAGCTCTTCTTCTCTGGTCATTGCATTGCATGCTCGCCGATCTCACGATCTGAATCTATCATTAAAGTATTAAACTACAAGTATGCACTCGTGCAGATGAGCTTGGCGCAATTAATTCAGACATGACAGCCTCATAAGCTCAATTAGAGACGCCACTTGCATCGAGCAAAATGTAAAGAAGCATAAGCTTGTCGTGGAGATGGATGGCTTTTGTTGCGGCACATCACCTCATCAATTATCCATGAGATTCTCGCTGTCTGCTAGCTCAGCTATGAGGGTGTTTCTGCTTCTTTCGTTATAAATAGAGGGGGGCATGGCCGGGTGTCGACACCATTGCAGCAGCTTGTATTCTCTTCTCTTCCATTACTAGAGAAAAACAACTCAGCTTCCATTACAACCATGGCATTCCACCTCAGATCTGTGAGCGTGCCTTCCAGCCCTCGCTCCGGAGAAAACAACGTCGAAGAACAGCTGCAGAGCCTAAACGCAGCCATCTCATCGCCCTCTTCGACCATCGAGACGATGCGCGATGGCTTGAGGAGGCTTGGAGGTGTGTACAACAACGTTGAGGAGATCATGTGCTTGCCAACCAGCCAAGTTAGCCTTTGCCAGCATCACCAAAGGAAAGCAGTGGAGCAAGAGCTCGAGCACTCTCTTGTGCTGCTCGACCTCTGCAACGCCATGCAACAGAGCTTTTCTGAGCTCAAGACATGCATCCAGGAGATGCAGTTGGTTCTCAAGAGAGGAGATGACGCAGCTGTTCAGGCCAAGATCCATTCTTACATCCGTCTGACCAAGAAGGCGCAAAAACGGTTCAAGAAGATCAGCAATAAGTCTGCTTCAGCTGAGCAAGAGAGCTGCAGGGTGGTCAAGCTGTTGGGCGAAGCTAGAGAGATCGTTGTCTCAATGCTTGAATCATCCTTGCAGCTCCTGTTGAAGCAATTTGCGATACCGAGTTCTAGCAAGTGGTCTCTTGTCTCCAAGACATTCCACAAGAAAAAAGTTGCATGCGAGGAGGAGCAATTACAGGCATTGGAGTTAGACATTGTTGATCTTGAGAGCGGAGTCGAGACTTTGTTCAGGAGATTGATCCAGAGCAGAGTTTCTCTTCTGAATGCTCTAAGCTTGTAGATAGATCATACAGCAACTCTGATCCCCTGTGATTGGCATCCGCCTTTTAGAGGATTTGCTGATCATCGTAACAATTTTACTATGTGTAAATAACGGGAATTGTACAGAATTACTCAACTGACGAACAAAAGAAAATTTTAATCCATTTCCTGTTATCGATTTCACTGTTTATGTATGCTGTGATACAAGCACCTAAGTTTGAAGCAATCATTCGGATGAATTTTTCAGAGAGAAAAAACTTACTCAGAAGAGACTGTCATTATGGACAATTATATAAGCAGTTAGCTTCAAGTTGAGCTTTACGATGCTTTACTATGAGATGGCCATGTTATTCCGATGCCATGTGTAATGTGTTGCCTCTGCAACAAGCAAAAGATCCTTCTGCAGTGGATCTTGCTATCCATTGCTAAAACAAGCCAGCTCCAACGCACGAGGTTGAGCATGTAAGTAGCATGAATTGTGCAGAATAATATTCCAAATCAAATTAACAATATTAAACTAACCAGACAGCATGCATGCTCGATGATAATCAGCTAGAACTCCATTAAAAATTCTCTTGAGCGTGCAATTATGTCAAGATCCACCAGTAGAGTGAACTAACCTGCTGATTCTTGCTGCCAATAGTTGGAACATGACAATGTGATAGCTCATGTAACGTCCGTTTTCGGACGGCTAAATAGTAAATGATTTCGTTCCGTTCTTCGCCGTAATTCAACTAAATCCTATTTTCAAAAACCCCCGTTCTTCCTCGGTTTGAGTTTCAAATGCATTGCTTGTAGCGTTTGAAATTAATTCATGATTCGGGATTTCTCCTCCGCTTGAACCTTCGCCAACTTCAAGCCGGACTTCGCCTCTACCTCGGGCTCAGCCCACTTCCTCTCTCGGGCCAGCCATGCCCAGCCCGCCTCCAGCCCAGCCCGGCCTTCCTCTTCTTCTCTCCTCCCCTGCTGTTCCTCTCCCCTGGGACAGCAGCAGCAGCAGGTGGTCTCCTTCTCTCCCCCACAGTCGTCACTGCTCCCTCTGCTCCCTCATACGCTAAGTCCTCCTCCTCGGTCAAGCCGGGCCACAGCAGAGAGAGCGGCGCTAAACCTCCCCAAGACCAAAGAAGGGCGGCGGCCGCCCATCTCCCGTCACCTCCCACTTTGCAGCAGCGCTCCATCTTGCCGCTGCCTGCGCCAACCATCGCTCGAGCCGCCCCATTCCTCCTGCTCTCTGCGCGCCCTTGACCGGAGCTCCAGCGTCAGCCTCCTTTGCTCCCTCTGCTCTCTGCTCCTCTGGCCAAGACTCCACCCGGTGACTTCGAGGCCCTCCGTGCACTGCCCGTGTCAAGACTGCCCTCGTTGCCCTCGTCGCCAGTCGAGCCCAGACGCCTTCCCCGGCGCTGCGTCGGCTCTGCGAAGACCGTGGCGTCGCGCTCGGTCATCACTAACTCCGCCTCGCTGCAACCGCTCCAGCGCGCCCATGCCGCCTCGGACGCAAAGACGCCGCTGCCCTCGCCCTTGACTGAGCTCCACCCGTTGCCATCTCCGCACCCTTGGCCCTATTTAGTCCCCTTCCTCCCAGAGCTCCCCTGCCGCCCCTTGACGCCGCGGTAAGAAAACATACCTCAAAATCGCGAGCTCCCTCTTCGCCGCCAAGCGCCGCCACTCGCAGCCTCGGTGAGCCTCGCCATGCAAGCAACGCCACCACGAGCCCCAGAGTCAGGAGCCCGTTCCCCACCTCCTTCTCCTCCTCGCCGCCAGAGGCCTCCTCCCACTGCCTCGTCTTCTCCGCTCCCGGCCGCCGCCGAGCCAGACCGATCATCCCCGAGCCTCCTGAGCACTCCTCCCACACCCTCACCTCACATTGGTGTGCCGGCCAGCCTCACTCTCTGCTGCTCACTGGCGCCATGGAAAACGAGAGCCGCCGCCCCTTTCTTCCCTCTGCGCCTGCTTCTCCCCCCGCCGCCACCTCCCAGGGCCGCCTCCTCTGGCGACCCGCCGCCCTCTCGCCGGCCTTCCCGCCTCCTCCTCCCGCCCGCCTGCCCGGCCGGCCAGCCGCGTCCCTGCGCCTCCTCTGCTCAAGAATCGGGAGAGGAAAAGGGTGTTGAGTTTTATTTTTTGGCGTGGGCCCCACCTGTCATAGGGTCTTCCCCCCTGCTTAATCGCCATGTGGGCCCCGCACCATCAGAGCAGCCTGGCCACCTCCTCTCAGGATCGCCCAGGTGGGCTCACAGCGCCATCATGGCGTGCACCCGAGCCACACCCGAGCCGCCTCAGGCGTGGACCGAGTCTGTGCCTGCCTGTGGACCATGACCCTTTTCTCCTCCTTTTTCTTTCCGCTTAAGCTTCAGAATTCAGATTCCTCCGTTATAGCTCCAAAATTGCAAACTAAATTTCTAAAACTCGTTAAGTCGAGACCTTGCTAATGGCATAGGCCTTGATTAATTTGGAGTTTATTTGTGTATTCATTTGTATTTACTTGCTCTCTTTGCCGTTGTGCTTTTTCCCAGAATCGCCTGCTTAGGATTCAAGACGAGATCCTCAAGTCGATCAAGACCAAGAATATCACGATCATCTTGCCTCTAACCAAGGCGAGTCAATACTTTGACCATGTTGCTCCTACATTTTATGTAAATTAATTTCTTTTAAATTAATAAATTGCATGCTTTAGTTTTTTATCAAAGATATGTTAAAGCTTAAGGTAGTTAATTACCTACTTGTTGTTTAAATAATTAATATGCCATCCATGTCAACTTGAATCCAATATCCTTTGTCACCCTAGTAATACTATGGTAATACTAGTTATAGGTCGACTTAGGCGACATGCTAACCTTGCTCAAGTACCGGGTATTAAAATACCCTAGTCATCATGTCTTCAAAAATAAATGTTTTTGGGTAGTCATTGGTGGTCCAATGACTAAAGCGAGAAACTAGTTTGGTTTACTTCTCAAAAACCCTAAAATGCTAGCTCTATCTGGGCGGATGGTGAGGCGGATTGGTGCTCCGGAGCACGAGAATGGTTGGATTGTGGAATGCACCGCCAGATAACCCTAAGGACTTAATCGGGTCACGACCTCCGTGTTAAACAAGTACAACCACAAGTTGCGTAAAAACTTGCGACTTAGCTTAGTAGGTTTATTGAACCTTGGATGCCATTTCACCGGGCGGATAAATGGGGAGCCAAGGGATTTATTCCGCTTGAATGGGACACCGAGAGGAGGGTGACGTTTTGCCGGTCGAGGTATAGCACCGCTATACCGGTCGCCGAGGTAAAACATCCCGCCAACACTATGGGCGAACCCTATATGTGCGAAATGACGAAGGGGCAAGATAAGTCGAACGTTATTGTGACAACCTCTCGACTACACATCTAAGGAATTGTGTAGGGCAATGAGTTAATTGTCTCTTGTGGGTAAAGTGTGCTATCTCTGCAGAGTATTAAACTGCTTTAAATGCAAAGTGCCTTTACGGTCAAAAGGCGGACATGGGAACTTAACTTGAGTTAGTTCTATTTCAAAACCTTGTGGGTGGTATAAAATTGTATGGGCTCACCTAGCCCTCGAATTTGTTTATCCCGGTGGATGTACCCGCTGGTGATAATATTGGTGGATGTAACCATAATAAAAAATTAAGCATGAAGGTGGAGGTAACCTCTGCTAAATAATTATTGCACATTACTCTCTTTATAAAATTGCAATTTGTTAAAAATGCTAAGTCGAGGCTTTGTAATTATAGTATTGCAAAACTTGCTTTCGCAAATAAAAGAACCCGAGCCATCCTTGTTAAGCCTTGCATATATATAATTGCATTTGTGTGTTGGCTCATGAAAGCACGGTAGTAGTGCTCATCCTCGCTTCTCTCCCCACCCTTCGATAATGAAGATGAAGGAGACTATGCCTACTACGATGGACCGTAAGACGATGGACAAGGATATGACGAGGAGTAGGATAGTTACAGAGTTTAGATCTCGCCAGTCTAAGTAGACTTCGTTGGTACCAGCATAAACCGATATTATCCAACCTTGGTTAATATCTGTCAGACATGAGACACCCCGCCGCTTGTTCGTGTGAGATGAGCCCTACCTTCCCTTTTGCTTCCGCCAGAGACTTGGTCGTTCTTTTGTAATGTAATATATTTGGCCTTGTGCGGCCCTTTTGTAAACTCGACCCGATGAGGTCTATGTTACCATGTGCTGTAATATATTTGTTTTAGTCCACGCCTTGTATGAATGAATCAGCAATGTGTACTGTGAAGTGCTAGCTACTGATCCAGGGAATAGCACAGTGATTCACAGAGGATTTGGATTCTCAGAATCCGGGTCCGACAGAGCTGGTATCAGAGCATACGACTGTAGAGTCTTAGTTAGATTGGTCGTTGCCTTAAGGACTTGGATCTTATTTTTTAAAATTAAGAAAAGTTTGCCAAAAATATAGAGTATTTATTGCTTCTACTCATCATTCCTAGTTCCATACTCATCTCTAATCTCATTAAGTGTTACTAATCTTTTCTCTTGTTTCAAAATTTGTAGATGGCTTCTCCCCCAGCTGCAGGCCCATGGGACCATAGCTCTCATGGGGTCAATGAAGGCGGTTTCGTCGATCTCCTTCGCGAGCTGATGCAGTTCCTTAATTTCCCCCGCCCTCCGCTCTTCCGAGGACGGAAGACGATGGTTATGGCTCACGAGTCTTGGGACATGGAGGTTTTCCTCTATGCCAGGACCGGTGAGTTCACGACCCACAGGTTCTTTGCCGAGGCACCCCGCCGCAGCAGCTCTGACGCTATCCAGGATGCAGCCCGTGTCGCTGTCACCTGCTTGTGTCAGATACACGAGGTCCTCCTGCAAGAGTCGCCGTACTGCTTCTTCCCGTGTCTCTACAATGGAGAGAGCTCCCCGGAGTCCTTCGTCGCCATCGACGATGAGCCCCGCCTGACCCAACAGGTGCAGCTGACCCAGGCGATGATTCACAACATCCACTCCCACACCATCGAGATCCGACAGCTTCGGATGCTTCTCACCGACAGCGAGGCCCACTCCGACACCCTTCGCACCAACATGATCAGAAGCGATGAAGCCCACCATGATGCCATGTGGGAGAGACAAAGATCGCCAGGACGAGACATCATCAAGATGGAGAGAGACGCCGCCTTGCAGAGGTAGCACGCCTCACAAGAGCCTCTGCACTCGCCACTTCAGCTCAGCCTGCCTCCAGCTCCTCCTCGCCTCGTGGACTCAAGACCAGTTGATCACAGCGCAGAGCGTGCGACGCCCGATCCGCCGCCTTCGACGACCTTCCGTGTCCAGCGTGGACGCAGCCCGCTGCCTCCTTCTCTTCGCCACAGACATCAGCTCGAATCACTCTGCTCACCGAGCCACCAGAGCCGCTCCGCCTCCGTGCCTCGATGGAGTAGTCGAGATAGGCTAGGATAGCTAGCGATGCTTGCTAGGCGCCTTTTGGGTTGCAAGCACTTTTGTTTCTCCCTTTGTAGACGATGTGTATCTTGTGTCATGACTTAGCTTAGCGATAAGCTTTGTATGAAAGTCATGTAACACTTAACCCCTTAATATAATGCACCATTCTAGGCTTTGTATTGTATCTGCTCGATCTTTCTGCTTGGTTCTTTTGTGTGTGCCTTAGAGGGCTAGTAAACCCTCATATACCCTTTTTTCCTTGGTTCTCCTAGTTCTAAGTCTCATCTTTTCTTCAGATGCCGCCAAGAAGAGCCGCCGCCCTCAGTGGAGCCTTTGCCATCGGCGAGGAAGAGGCGTGGACGTGGCCGTGGTCGTGACAAGGACAAGACCTGCCCCTCCACCACCAAAGAACCGACAATGGCCCAAGTGATGTTCCAACAGACCCAAATTCTCCAAGCTTTGCTCAACAATCAGCAGACAGATTCGCCGCCGCAATTCCAAGCTCACGACTTCTTAAGGACAAGGCCCTCACCTTTCTCAGCAATGACGAACCTCTTGAAGTCAAGACTGCTCAGGGACATTGAAAAGAAGCTTCGACTCGCTCGTTGCTCCAACAAAGACATGGTGGACTTTGCCACCCACCAACTAAAAGGTGCCGCACCATGGTGGGAGAATTACCTTGCCGCCAGAGGTAAGGAAAGTCCAGAGTCCCAAGAAGAAGAAGAAGAAGAAGAAGAAGAAGGTCAGAGCATCTACGATGGAGAACCAAGCAACCTCCGCAGCATGCAAATTGTAGAAGAAGAAGCGAATACGCTTTGATGGGGATGAACCACTTTGCGTACCAATTCCTGGGCGGAATTCAAAGCAACCTTCAGACCAACTTCGTACCACCCTAAGACAATGAGATTGAAGAAGAATGAGTTCAGAACTCTGAAACAAGGACATATGACGGTCAACGAGTATGTCACTAAGTTTACCCAGCTTGCTCGCTACGCCCCCAATGACGTAGCCGATGAAGAAGAAAAGATAGACCGCTTTGTGGAAGGTATGCGTGGTGACATGCGTGGAAAGCTTATCCTCCATGACTATGCCAACTTCCACCAGTTGATCAACAAGGCTCTACTGCTAGAAAATGAGAATAAGTTAGCAGAAACTAGCCGCAAGAGGAAGATGCCCTTCCAGAAGCCCCAAGGAAACTATCCCCAGAAGTCAACTTTCCAGGGCAGTTCATCTTTCAGATCATCTGCACTTCACCTCGAAAAAGCTCACTCGGCCTCCCATTCTCAAGGCGTGGTTTCGCACTTTCGCCCGTGGCACGGACAAACCAAAGAATCACAACCCCAAAAGACACCTCCATTGCTTCAATCAGGAGAAAAGGGTCACTTTGCTAACCGGTGCCCTCATCGCAGACAACCCCGCCTCCAAAGAATAACCCAGAGCCGCCCAGTTCAAGGTCGGACCTCAGCCGAGCAAGAGTCACCAGACTTCCCAAGCTTCAAGGTCTACCCCGACACAAAGCCGTGGCAATGTGAATCATGTCACCGCAGAGGAGGCACAAGAGGCCGCAGGAGTACTGATGGGTACGTTCTCTGTTAATTCAGTACCCGCACAAGTATTGTTTGATTCTGGAGCTTCACACTCCTTTGTTTCAAGAAAGTTTGTTGAAAGGCTTAAGTTGCCGACTTATAAGCTAAAGAAACCCGTGGTACTTAGATCACCCGGGGGAACCCTATATGCTACTTCAGTTAGTCCCAAAGTAGAAATTGCTTTGGAGGATTCTCGGATTCTTAGCTACTCTTCTTGTGCCGAATCCCAAACACCGGATATCATCCTAGGGATGGATTGGTTGGCCGATATCATGGATTGATAGATTGCGCCAATGTAAAAGTGGTACTTGTCAAGGATCCTCAAACCACAATAGGATTAGTGTGGATCGCTCTCCTTTGGATCGAACAATCCACCACCTTGGAGAGTTGTCCTTAGAGACAACGCTCAGTAGTTCAAGCTTACCCCGACGCCTTCCCGGAAGAATTGCTGTGCATGCCACCGACAGAGATATCGAGTTTGTGATCAATTTGAAGCCGAGAACAGCCCCAATTGCTAAGAGACCATACTGAATGGCACGATTTAACTTGAAGAGTTGAAGACACAACTTGAAGACTTACACGAGAAAGGATTCATTAGACCTAGTTCTTCTCCACGGGTTCGCCATTTTTTTGTAAGGAAGAAAGATGGTTCCGCCAGATTGTGCATGGATTACGATCACTCAACGAGGTGACAATCAAGAACAAGTATCCCTTGCCCCGCATTGATGATCTATTTGATCGCTTGACAGAGCTTCAGCTTTTCCAAAATAGATTTAAGATCCGGATACCATCAACTCAAGATCCTAACGAGGACATTCCTAAGACAAACCTTCACCACTCGGTATGGTTTGTATGAGTTCACAATCATGTCGCTTGGCTTGACCAATGCCCCACCTTTACTTCATGAATCGATGAACAAGGTATTTATGGAATATCTGACAAGTTTGTGGTCGTGTTCATAGATCTACATCTTGATCTATTCCAAGACCAATGAAGAGCATGTCAACATCCGCAAATGGTCCTGGAAAAGCTAAAAGAGCATGAGCTCTATGCCAAGTACAAGAATGTGAATTTTGGCTTAAAGAAATCAGCTTCCTCGACATATTGTATCCGCAGGAGGAATAGCGGTTGATCCAAACCAAGGTAGAAGTCGTGATGGATTGGAAACAACCTACATCAAGGATGTAAGTCCGTAGCTTTCTCGGTTTAGCCGATACTACAGACGCTTCATAGAAGGATTCTCCAAGCTTTCCAAGCCGATGACCCACTTGCTTAAGAAAGAAAAGAAGTATGAATGGACAGATGCTTGTGAGAAGAGTTTTAAAGAATTGAAGAAGAAGTTAACTTCGCACCAAGTTGACCCCGCCAGACATTCATCAAGACTTTGAAGTTCATCGTGATGCATCGCGCCAAGGTCTTGGTTGCGTGCTTATGCAAGGAGGAAAAGTTGTAGCCTATGCATCCAGACAGCTCCGTCCTCATGAAGACAACTATCCAACTCATGACTTGGAATTAGCAGCAGTAGTGCACGCCCTCAAAATTTGGCGACATTATTTGATTGGAAATCATTGTGATATGTATACGGACCACAAGAGTCTCAAATACATATTCACTCAATCAGATCTCAACCTCCGACAAAGAAGATGGTTAGAGTTAATAAAGGATTACAATTTGGATGTCCATTATCATCCCGGAAAGGCTAATGTAGTTGCTGATGCATTAAGCCGTAAGTCATACTGCAGTAATGTTATGATTCAAGAACATCAACCCGAGCTTTATAAGGAATTTGAAGCCCTCAACCTGTGTTTGATAGAACAAGGCACTGCAGATGCTATGGAAGCACATCCAACGTTAGAAGAGCAGATCAAGACCGCTCAACAAGGACACTCTGGAGTCCAGAGGTTCAAACATCTCATGGCAAAAGGAAAAGCCCCCAAGATGATTGAAGATCAGCAAGGAATCCTATGGTATGGGAAACGTCTCTTTGTTCCCCACCGTAGGAACTCAAGGACTTAATTCGAAGAAGCCCACAACAACAGATACCTGCACCTGTGTAGCACCAAGATGTATCAAGACATGAAAATTTTGTATTGGTGGCCACGCATGAAGAGAGATATCGCCGAGTATGTCGCTGTTGTGATGTATGTCGTGAATCAAAGTTGAACATCGAAGCCGCCAGGATTGCTTCAACCCCGCAAGTCCTCGGTGGAAATGGGAAGAGATTGGAATGGATTTCATTATCGGTCTACCCCAACCAAGTCCGTTGTGACTCAATATGGGTTATAGTTGATAGACCCACCAAAGTAGCCCATTTCATCCCAAAGAAGACAACTTATAAGGAGACAAGCTAGCTGAGTTATATATGGCTCAGACAGTGTTTACACGAGTACCCAAGAGGATAGTCTCCGATCGAGGACCCCAATTCACCTCGCATTTACGGGCTAGTTTGCATGATGCCCTTGGAACACACCTCGATTTTAGCATTTTACCATCCGCAGATCGATGGTCGACAGAAGGACAAACCAAATTCTCAAGACATGCTTCGAGCTTGTGCTTTGGAGTTTACCGAGATTGGGAAAAGTGTCTACCGTATGCCGAGTTTGCATACAATAATAGCTACCGACCAAGTCTGAAAATGTCACCGCTTGAAGCACTTTATGGAAGAAAATGCGAACCCTCTACATTGGTCAATCCGTGAAGGATATATCTTCGACCAGATACTCTCAAGCAAGTCAAGAGAAAGTTCGATCGATCCGAGATCGCCTCCAAGCGGCTCGACCGAGACAAAGAGTTATGCCGACAACCGTCAAGAAAGTTAACCTTTGAAGTTGGAGATGCCGTGTACCTTAAGGTGTCACCGCTTGTGGAACTCAAGATTCAAGGTTAAAGGCAAGCTTGCCCCAAGATATATAGGCCCATTCCCCATCACCGCCAAGCGTGGAGAAGTTGCCTACCGCTTAGAGCTACCGGAGAATTTGTCGGTTCACAATGTGTTTCACGCCTCCTCAAGAAATGTCTCGAGTACCAAGAGCGACGCTGTTGAAGCCATCGCCTTCAAAGAAGATCGACTTATCCCGAGCATCCAATCAAGATCCTCGACGCCATCGAGAAGCTTAACAAGACGTCAAGTCATCCGCCTTTGCAAAGTCCAAAGGAGTCACCACACCGCCAAGGAAGCCACCGGGAACGCTAAGATCAATCAAGCAAGACTACCCGCCTCGTTTTCGATCGGCTCAATCTCGGTCGAGATTCATTTAAGGTGGGTAGGATTTGTAACGTCCGCTTTCGGACGGCTAAATAGTAAATGATTTCGCTTCGTTCTTCGCCAGAATTCAACTAAATCCTATTTTCAAAACCCCGTTCTTCCTCGGTTTGAGTTTCAAATGCATTGCTTGTAGCGTTTGAAATTAATTCATGATTCGGGATTTCTCCTCCGCTTGAACCTTCTGCCAACTTCAAGCTGGACTTCGCCTCTACCTCGCTCAAACTTCCTCTCTCGGGCAGCCACCTTGACCCGCCTCCAGCCAGACCCGGCCTTCCTCTTCTTCTCTCCTCCCTCCTGTTCCTCTCTCGACAAAGAAGAAGCGTGGCAGTGGTCTCCTTCTCTCCCCCCTGTCACGTCATTCTCCCTCTGCTCCCTCATACGCTAAGTCCTCCTCCTGGTCAAGCCGGTCGGCCAAAGAAGCAGAGCAAACCTCCTCCTCAAGACCAAAGAAGGGCGGCTTCCCCATCTCCGTCGGCTCACTTTGCCCATTGCAGCAGCTTCTTGCCGCCGCCTGCAGGCCAACCATCGCTGAGCCGCGCCCATTCCTCCTGCTCTCTGCGCGCCCTTGACCCGGAGCTCCAGCGCAGCCTACCGCTCCTCTCGCTTCTGCTCCTCCGGCGCCAAGACTCCACCCGGTGACTTCGAGGCCCTCCGTGCACGCCTGTGGTCAAGACTGCCACCGTCCTCGTTGCCCTCGTCGTGGTCGAGCCCAGACGCTTCCTTGGCAAGGCGTCGGCTCTGCGACCGTCGCGCGCGCCGGTCATCACTAACTCCGCCTCGCCAGAATTGCTCACATACCCATGCCGCCGGGGCAAAGATCGCTGCCCTCGCCCTTGACCTGAGCTCCACCTCTTGCCATCTCCCGCACCCTTGGCCCTATTTAGTCCCCTTCCTCCCGGAGCTCCCGCCGCCCTTGGCCGCCGGTGAAAAAACATACCTCAAAATCGCGAGCTCCCTCTTCGCCGCCGCGCCTCGCCACCTCTCGGCAGCTCGGTGAGCCTCTTGCAGAATCGCGCTACCACGAGCCTCAGAGTCCGAGGAGCCTGTTCCCACCTCCTTCTCCCTCCTCGTCAGCCAGGGTCCTCCTCCACTGCCCTCGTCTCTCGCTCCCGCCGCCGCCGCCGAGCCGCACCGATCATCCCCGAGCCTCCTGAGCACTCCTCCCACACCCTCACCCTGCTGGCTGGTGCAAGCTGCCCACCTCTGCTTCGCTGCCTCCACTGGCGCCATGGAAACGAGCCGCCGCCCTTTCTTCCCTCTGCGGCCTTGCTTCTCCCGGCCCGCCCACCTCCCCAGGCCGCCTCCTCTGGCGACCCGGCGCCGCCTCGCCGGCCTCCCGCCTCCTCCCGCCTTGCCTCCGCCCGAGCCGCCCAGACAAGCCCCTGCGCCTCCTCTCAAGAATCGGGAGAGGAAAAGGGTGTTGAGTTTTATTTTTTGGCGTGGGCCCCACTGTCATAGGGTCTTCTCCCTGCTTAATCGCCATGTGGGCCCAAGACCACTATAGCAACTGCCACCTCCTCTCAGGATCGCCTCAGGCTGGGCTGCAGGCCATCAGGGCGTGCACCCGAGCCACACCCGAGCCGCCTGTGCGTGGACCGAGTCTGCACTGCCTGTGACCACACCCTTTTCTCCTCCTTTTTCTTTCCGCTTAAGCTTCAGAATTCAGATTCCTCCGTTATAGCTCCAAAATTGCAAACTAAATTTCTAAAACTCTTAAGTCGAGACCTTGCTAATGGCATAGGCCTTGATTAATTTGGAGTTTATTTGTGTATTCATTTGTATTTACTTGCTCTCTTTGCCGTTGTGCTTTTTCCCAGAATCGCCTGCTTAGGATTCAAGACGCCGAGATCCTCAAGTCGATCAAGACCAAGAATATCACGATCATCTTGCCTCTAACCAAGGCGAGTCAATACTTTGACCATGTTGTTCCTACATTTTATGTAAATTAATTTCTTTTAAATTAATAAATTGCATGCTTTAGTTTTTTATCAAAGATATGTTAAAGCTTAAGGTAGTTAATTACCTACTTGTTGTTTAAATAATTAATATGCCATCCATGTCAACTTGAATCCAATATCCTTTGTCACCCTAGTAATACTATGGTAATACTAGTTATAGGTCGTACTTGGGCGACATGCTAACCTTGCCCAAGTACCGGGGTATTAAAATACCCTAGTCATCATGTCTTCAAAAATAAATCAAAGGGTAGTCATTGGTGGTCCAATGACTAAAGCGAGAAACTAGTTTGGTTTACTTCTCAAAAACCCTAAAAATGCTAGCTCTATCTGGGCGGATGGTGAGGCGGATTGGTGCTCCGGGAGCACGAGAATGGTTGGATTGTGGAATGCACCGCCCAGATAACCCTAAGGACTTAATCGGGTCACGACCTCCGTGTTAAACAAGTACAACCACAAGTTGCGTAAAAACTTGCGACTTAGCTTAGTAGGTTTATTGAACCTTGGATGCCATTTCGCTGGGCGGATAAATGGGGAGCCAAGGGGATTTATTCCGCTTGAATGGGACACCGAGAGGAGGGTGACGTTTTGCCAGTCGCTGAGGTATAGCACCGCTATACCAGTCGCTGAGGTAAAACATCCCGCCAACACTATGGGCGAACCCTATATGTGCGTAAATGACGAAGGGGCAAGATAAGTCGAACGTTATTGTGACAACCTCTCGACTACACATCTAAGGAATTGTGTAGGGCAATGAGTTAATTGTCTCTTGTGGGTAAAGTGTGCTATCTCTGCAGAGTATTAAACTGTTTAAGCAGTAGTGTTTACGGTCAAAAGGCGACATGGGAACTTAACTTGAGTTAGTTCTATTTCAAAACCTTGTGGGTGGTATAAAATTGTGGCGGGCTCACCTAGCCCTGAATTTGTTTATCCCGGTGGATGTACCCCAAAGGTGATAATATTGGTGGATGTAACCATAATAAAAAATTAAGCATGAAGGTGGAGGTAACCTCTCTTTGAAATAATTATTGCACATTACTCTCTTTATAAAATTGCAATTTGTTAAAAATGCTAAGTCGAGGCTTTGTAATTATAGTATTGCAAAACTTGCTTTCATAAATAAAAGAACCCGAGCCATCCTTGTTAAGCCTTGCATATATATAATTGCATTTGTGTGTTGGCTCATGAGCACGGTAGTAGTGCTCATCCTCGCTTCTCTCCCCACCCTTCGATAATGAAGATGAAGGAGACTATGCCTACTACGATGGACCGTAAGACGATGGACAAGGATATGACGAGGAGTAGGATAGTTACAGAGTTTAGATCTCGCCCGGTCTAAGTAGACTTCGTTGGTACTCACAGACAACCGATATTATCCAAATTTTGGTTAATATCTGTCAGACATGTGACACCCCTATCGCTTGTTCGTGTGAGATGAGCCCTACCTTCCCCTTTTGCTTCCGCTGTAGACTTGGTCGTTCTTTTGTAATGTAATATATTTGGCCTTGTGCGGCCCTTTTGTAAACTCGACCCGATGAGGTCTATGTTACCATGTGCTGTAATATATTTGTTTTAGTCCACGCCTTGTATGAATGAATCAGCAATGTGTACTGTGAAGTGCTAGCTACTGATCCAGGGAATAGCACAGTGATTCACAGAGGATTTGAATTCTCAGAATCCGGGTCCGACAGCTCACAGGGAGGATAGGTAGTGCGCTAAGAAAATTGAACAGAGTCAACTGCTGCTTTCACCAGCAAACACCAACCTCGCACCAAAGCCACAGCTCTTCTTCTCTGGTCATTGCATTGCATGCTGGCCGATCTCACGATCTGAATCTATCATTAAAGTATTAAACTAAATGTCTGCGCTCGTGCACATGAGCTTGGTGCAAGTAATTCAGACATGACAGCCTCATAAGCTCAATTAGAGACGCCACTTGCATCGAGCAAAATGTAAAGAAGCATAAGCTTGTCGTGGAGATGGGTAGCTTTTGTTGCGGCACATCACTTCTGTTAAGGATATAAGGGTATTTATGGTATTTTCTATTATATTAGGGTTTAAACTTATGTCCCTTTGTACCATATATATATTGCCCATTAAGTCTCTGAATACATACATACAATATTCATAACATAGTATCAGATCAAAGGTTAGGATTACAGTAGCAGCCGCCGCCACTACTCGTCTCCTCTGCCGAGAGGACCAATCTTTGCTACCGGGGGTGGTCTCGTGCTCGACTTCGCCGTCTTCCTCCTCGACAGCAAGGTGCTCAAGGAGCAGGACGATGTACTCGACCTCCCTCCGCCGTCCAGATCCGATCTGGATTGGATTTGGCTCTGGGAGCTCGCGAACTACGCTCCTTCTGCCTCTCGGGAGGGCTCAAGGTCTCCATGGACATCTGCTCCGCCATGTACAACGTTGACCCAGCCACTGGCGAGCGCGCGCCATCGCCTCGGGTTCCTCTGCTCGAGCTTCCGGCTGTGCCGCCTCGGCTTCTTCGCACCGGATCCGGTGGAGCCCGGCGTCCCGGGCCTCTCTTGCTATTCCTCGCAGGATCCGGCCGCCCTCACCCCGTTGGTGCTAGATCCAGGCATCCCCGTCGCCACCGTCGTCGGCGTCTTCTTCACCCGGTGTTGGCGTTGTGGCCGCGCCGCCCCGATCCGCTCTTCTTGTCGCCGCAGCAGCATCCTCGCCGCGGCCCGTGCCGTCGTGCGCCTCGCGCTCTGGATCTACGATGCGTTCCTCCACCACTGACGGAATCGGCCGCGCCATGGCCTTCCGCCTTGCCGCCGCGGGGATCGGGCTCGTGCTTGTCGGGCGCAACACGGACAAGCACGCCGCGGTGCCTTCTTGGAGCCACCGCTCGTCGTCTTCGCGGGGATGGCTCGGTTGTGTCCCGATTGAATGGCTTTTGTTGCTATCGGGAGGACTCCAATCGGCTTTTGCTGCTATCGGGAGGACTTGAAGTCTTCAACTGGTGCTCGGCTGATTGGGGTTGCTTGTTGGTTGTGGCTGGGAAGTGTGCTGCTGCTTGAGTCAATTTGGTACAGGCTCTTGGGCAGCTCTCTTTGCGCTTCGCTTTTGCTCCTGCATCCGAGTATTGTCCATGGAGATTGAGTCTGTTACTATTGCTAGTTATATTTAGGTTTTTCTTTCTTTGTGTCGTTTTCTTCCGCTGCGTCCATCTAAGTCCGTACCACTTCATCTCTGAATTCGTCTAAGCCATGCGAGTCCATAAATTTATTGTCAGTCATAGAAGCATAGGAATTTTTTTTTGCATAGCAACAACCACTGTTCTTTTCTTCGAGCCGCTGCAGATCCGTCGCCCTAAGCTTTTAAGGCTGCCGCGCTTCTTATGCACTCCGTCTCTATTAAGCTATCTACGCAATCGCCTCTATTAAGCTTCTGTGCATTTGCGTCGCCATCATCTTGGGTTTCGATCTGCGCTGTCATACTTCTATCTATTTCTATTCGGCTTGATTTTACAATTTTCTCTATTTTTATCGATTTTATCATCTTCTTCGTCATGTTGCCGCGATCGACTTTGCTCCCGCACCTTGTACTTTATGGGCTGTCACACGACTCCGAATGAGAGGAGATCTTTAATCAACATATTTTCCAAGAGCAGCATACTACGACGACATTATGAAGACTCGGATTTTGGATTTTCTCTATTTTAGTGTCAACCCTTTTCAAATGCAATGCTATTGCATACGCTTTGTATCTGAGAGGGGGGTGGTTAAGGATATAGGGGCATTTATGTTATTTTCTATTGTATTAGGGTTTAGACTGTGTCCTTTTGTACCCTATATATATTGCTCATTGAACCTCTAAATACATACACATAATATTCATAACAACTTCATCAATTATCCATGAGATTCTCACTGTCTGCTAGTTCAACTATGATGGTGTTTCTGCTTCTTTCGTTATATATAGAGGGAGGCATGGCCGGGTGTCGACACCATTACAGCAGCTTGTATTCTCCTCTTCCATTTCCAGAGAAAAACAATTCAGCTTCCATTGCAACCATGGCACTCCACCTTAGATCTACCAGTGTGCCTTCCAGCCCTCGCTCCAATGAAACCAACGTCGAAGAACAGCTGCAGAGCCTGAAGGATACCATCTCTTCAACCTCTGCGATCATTGAAACAATGCTCGATGGTTTCAGGAGGCTTGGATGTGTGTACAACAACATTGAGGAGATGATATGCTTGCCTAGCAGCCAACTTCTCCTTTGCCAGCGTCAGCAGAGGAAAGCAGTGTAGGATGAGCTCGAGCGCTCTCTTGTGTTGCTCGACCTCTACAACGCCATGCAAGAGAGCTTTTCTGAGCTCAAGACATGCATCCATGAGATGCGGTTGGTTCTCAAGAGAGGAGATGATGCAACTGTTCAGGCCAAGATCCATTCTTACATCCGCTTGGCCAAGAAGGCGCAAAAACACTTCAAGAAGATTAGCAACAAGTCTACTTCAGCTGATCAGGAGAGCTACAGGGTGGTCAGTGTTATAAATAGCGCTTGTAGCCATCATAAGGCTAATGGGTCAATATATATACAAGTACATCAGTACATGCATGGCATATATGCAGGTAACCCCTTATACAACAGGGAAAATACACAGGTAATAATACACATCTAACACCCCCTCAAACTTATGTTGGATCAACAATATGAAGTTTGGAGAGATAGAAGCTGTGCTGGGCTCTGGTCTGTGCCTTTGTGAAGAAGTCTATCAATTGAAGCTCTGAAAGCACATACTGTTGAGCAGCAACCTGATTCTGCACCTGTGTCTGTATATAAGAAGCATCAACACCAATATACTTTGTAAGCTCATGCTTCACCAAATCTTTAGCAATTCAAAGAGCACCTATACTGTCAGACAAAAGATGAGTTGGTGCAGAAACAGAAACACCAAAATCCTCAAGTAACCACCGTAGCCAAGTAACCTCCGCAGTTAACAAAGCCATAGCTCACAACTCGGTCTCAGCACTCGAACGAGAAACTGTTGTCTGCTATTTAGTCTTCCAAGCAATGAGAGAACCACCAAGAAAAACACAATAGGCAGAGAGAGACCGGCGATCAGAGTGATCACTAGCCCAGGCGGCCTCAGAATATGCCTGGAGTTGTAAAGAGCTGGAGCGAGGGGAAAAAAAGACGACGAGTGATGGTTCCACAAAGATATCGTAAAACACGAAGAAGACGACTATAGTGGAGATGAGTAGGAGTAGAAACAAACTGAATCAAGATATATGCACATGGTACGAAATGTCAGGACGAGTGACACGAGTAGGATCAGTAAGAGGCTCACCATCAGTAGGGCGAAGATGAATATTAAGCTCCATGGGAGTCTCAGCTATGCGCTGATCAGTAAGAGAAGCACGATAAAGAAGATCTTGAGTATACTTTTCTTGGGATAGATAGAAACCCTCAGGCGTAAAAATAATCTCAACCCTAAGAAAGTAGCGAAGAGGACCCAGATTAGATATGAGAAACTACTCACTAAGACGCTCCTAGACAAAAGTGATATATTGAGAATCATCTCCAGTAATGATCATATCATCAACATATAAAAGAAGCGTCCGACCGCGAGGCGAAGTGTGAATAAAAAGAGCAGGATCATAAGCATTGGCAGAAAAACCAGCCGCAAAGACAACAGAAAAGAAACGATAAAACTAGGCACGAGGAGCTTGCTTGAGGCCATAAAGAGATCGGCGAAGGCGACAAACCATACCCTCAGGAACAGAATACCCCAGCTGTGGCTGCATATAAACCTCCTCACGCAGCTCACCATTGAGAAAAGCATTCTTGACATCAAGCTGAGAGATGGACCACGCCCGAACAGATGCCACAACAAGAAGAGTGCGAACAATGGTCATGTGAGCCACAGGAGCAAAAATCTCATCATAATCACGACCATACTCTTGCTAAAACCCACGTGCCATGAGATAAGTCTTGTAGCGCTCAAGAGAACCATCAGAGTAGGTCTTAACCTTGTAGACCCACTTGCACGTGATAGGAGTAACATACGCAAGAAGAGGGACAAGATCCCATGTGCCAATATGCTCAAGGGTAGCAATCTCCTCTGCCATCATATGCTACCACTCTTGATGAACAACAGCATCACAATAAGAGGTCGGTTCAGCAAGAGCAGCAGCAGCAAAACCAAAGCGCTCAGGAGGCTGAATAGACTGGCGATCATGAAGAGCATATCGAGGAGAAGAGACCAAGAAGATGGCGCATCAGAAGAATCCTCAACTCGTGAACAGCGAGTGGAGTAGAGAGGATAAGAAGGAACAAGGCCAGGAGGAACCTCTGGAGAGTGTATCAGTGGTGAAGGAGGCGCCGGCGGTGAAGGAGATGCCGGCGGGGAAGGAGGCACAGGAGAGGTCAAAGGCTGTAGTGGAGGTGTGGTGACTATGGGGGTGGCAGGAAAAGTCATGAAAGAAAGTGGCTCGACGAGAGATGCTGAAGTGCTGGAAGGAGAAGGACGAGGGTAGAAAGGACGAGACTCATCAAAAGTGACGTCTTGAGAAATCCGCATTCGTCGGCCAACAGGATCCCAACAACGATATCCCTTATGCTCAACGCTATAGCCCAGAAAAACAAACTCGATGGACTGAGCGGTTAGCTTAGTGCGCTCACGATGTGCAAGAAGAACATAGCACACACACCCAAAGAGGTGAAAACCAGAATAATCAGGAGTCTTACCACAGAGACACTCAACTGAGATCCCTCCTTGAAGAGCAGAAGAATGCTGAATATTAATCAAGAAAGTGTCAGTAGAAACAGCCTCAGCCCAGAAGTGTAGTGGAACAACAGAAGCAAGCATAAGAGCACAGGCTATCTCAAGAAGATGACGATTCTTTCGTTCAGCGACACCGTTCTAGGCATGAGCATGTAACATCCCCAAGTTAATAAGTGACAATTTGTATGCATCTCATTAACATGCAAAGTGTTTTTGAATCTTTTGCATCTTTTATTGCACTTGGGTTTGTATTTCAAATGTATAAAAATTAGGAGAATTTAAAACTTTTGAACATGCATTAGTTTTTCTGGAGCAATTGCATAATTTGTTGCTTTTGAAAATTTTGAAGTCAAAGAAAACATACACTTCAAATTTTTAAGTTCTAAAAGAAAGCAAGAATAAGAACTTATGAACATCATCTGAAAATAATTTATTCAAATAATATAATAATTATCATGAATAAATATAATTTTTCCCAAATTTTTGGGGATAGTTTTAACCCTCAGAAAATTTAAACTCAAATCAAGAACATATTCCAAGTTTGAATTTAAACTAAGCAAATAATCATGAACAGTAATGTTTAATAATTTTTATAGGAACTAGGTCATCCCAGGAACCCCTCTGAATTATTTCAGAATTTTTAGAAATTTATTTGTATTTTTAAAGCCCTAGTCAAACCTGACTTCTCTTGGTCAAATCTGATTTCAAATTCAGGCTCAACCCTGTTCTTTTGGCTCGAGCCTAGCACTGTTTAACTCAGACCCGACCCGAGCCAAGCAACTTGACCGAACCAACTAATTGCACAACACACGCACGGACTGTCCGATTGTAATCGTGTGGACATAATGCACCCGGTCCGAACCGACACCGACTGAGCCACACTGTTCCGGCCCGCGCCACTCGTTTTCCGTTGCTAACAGCGGGCCCCACCGCACCTGTGCTTCTTCCTCCTCGGGCGGGCGCGAGTAGAGCTCGAGCGCCACGCGCTCGACTCACTCTGAGCGTCCCGTTTGCTCCCGTCCGTGTGCCGTCCACCCATCGCCCTTCGCAGCCAACCCTGGAGCACCGCTCGCTAACGCTGCCTCTTTCTCCATCCTTTGCCCCGCTCAAAACCCCCGCTTCCTCTCCCATTTTGCTCACTTTTCACTCGGCCGAAGGAGAAGCCGACTGGAGGGAGCTCACCTCACCGCCTCCCGCAAGCTCGCGAGGCCATCGCTGGACTCCACTCATCGTGCCGCGCCCGTTTTGCCCCTCCCAAGACCTTGCCATCCACGGAGTCGTCGGGGGCGCCATCTTCGTTCTCGCCTCCAGTGGCCTCGTCCTCGAATCTTGCAGGCGTTCCAGTGGGTTATACTCAACTTTGTCTTGTCCCTTGTGTTCGCATCATCACTTGGAGTTGATTGGTGAAGTTAATTTCATTTTGGTACATTCTCGAGGGAGCTTGGTCTGTTCTTCCTCGACGACGGTGAGCCGCCGCTGCCAACCATTCCAGTCAACCTCGTCGTCCATCGACTTCATCGTCACTTGCACCGCGTTCTAGGAGACGAGGGAATTCCGATGTGCGTCTTCCCGAAGCATCTCAACCACTGAAGCGCCGTCTCCGCGTGAGCTGCTCCTTCGGCTCCGCCTCCGGCCGCCGGGAGCTCGACTCCGTCCACCTCCAGTCCCCGCGCCACTCCAGGCGAGTTCGTGGCGTTGCTGCGCACATGGCCGAATGGATCCCGAGTCCGAAGACCCTCTTCTCCGTCGGATTGCCTCGCGCGGCCGTGCCGGATCTCACCGGCGAGCCCTCCGTTTAATCACCGGTGGATTTAGGTAATGAGTTGCCCTTAACACTAATCAAGTTCTTAAATATCTGTATGACTAGTAGGTCCCACTGAGACTAAATCTATTTAGAAATCTAATTAAAACATGTTTAAACCTCTTGAGTCTATTACATGTGGGCCTGGCCCCCCTTAAGTATGCTTTGGACCTTGGACCGAGTGCATGGACTTTAGTCCATGCACTGTTCTTTAAACCGTGAGTATGACAAGTAGGGCCCACCTGTCAGTAGGAATTTATAATTCAGGAATTAAATGAAAAATGACATTATACACTGGACCCCACCTGTCATATGCGTCGGCTAGCTAGGCCTTAGTAGAAAAAGTAATTAGTCCTTAAGAAAATTCGGAATACATTATTTTACACACTGAAAATTGTATTAACTTCAAAATTGCATAACTAATTCATTTTAACTCCAAAAACAGTAAAATCAATTTTGATAATTTTAATTTTAAGTGAAATTTATTTTAAAATAGGTTTCCACCTTATCACTGTCTCAGAAAATATAGTTTGTGGAAAGTGATCCAAAAATGAATTATTTTCACACTATAAATTGCTGTTAAACTTTGAAAATTCTTAACTAAATCACAAAAACTCCAAAGTTTATGATTCAAAATTTGTTAGTTTCCTTTTTACAGGTACTTTATTATAAAAATGGATTGAACCATGTTACTATTCCATAAAACACTTTTGGCAAAATTACTTTAGGTTTAGTAATATTGTTGCACTAAAAATTATTTTAACTTCAAAAATGCATAAGTATTTCTCTGTGACTCCAAATTGAGTAAACTCAATTTTGTTGGATTCCACTAATAGTATACTTTAATGAAGAATATGCTTTGAACATGTTACTGTTATTGAGAACCTTATTTTACATATGACTTGTGCACTACTTTCATAACTTTGAAAAATCATAAAAAATTCATCTTAGCTCCAAATGAGGTGAATCAAATTCCATTGTTCTTCTCATGTGGTGCTCTGCCTACCATAAAAATTTCAAGTACACCACCTCTCTGGAAATTTTCACCAAAATATTTAATTCGGATGAACAGTAACATATAGCAATATAATTGGATTTTCTTGAAACCTAATGATCAAACTGCCATAACTTTTGCATACAAATTCCAAATCGAATGATTCTTATTGATAAATTCATCTAAAATCATTCTCTACCTTTTGTGAAAATTTCATGTTTTTTGAATGATTTTGATTTTTTGAGTATTTCGGTGTTATCCTTTCTTATTGGTTCTTTTCGATTCTTTCGCTAGGTTTCGATGATTCTATTGTATACGAGAGTGATCCTCTGTAGCAATTCGAATATCTCCAGCAAGGCAAGAAGCCCCCCCTTTGATCATATTGATCCTATTACTTTCGTTACAAAATATATTGTTTGCAACTTGTATGTCTGCATGCTCTACTTGAATGATTATTTTTCGTTAGAGGTAGTTATTCCTAGTAGATGCATGAGTTGTAGCAAATGTTATCCCTTGCCACTGAACTTAGGTTAATAATTCCACTGGTAAATTAGAGCCCGGTGGATGATATATGGTCTACTTATGTTTATGCGATGTCATACTTAGCAATGCTTAGAATGGTAGAATAGGGATAATCGCCTTGGCGATGATCATTACATCATCACTTTAAATTAGTTGGGTCAGGGTACCCATGTATGTATTGTATTTGGGAAACTAAAATTGAAAATAAAATATTTTGGACTTGGGCTCATTGGTTTGATGGTGTGGTTATCGGGTGTGTGCTTGGTGCCCAAGTCAACAAGGACCGAATATCATGTGTCACACTATCCAAGCACTTTTGCGTGCAACCACATGAGGGGGATATGGGACCTCTCTTGACTTAGTACCTTGGGAGGTGTTAATTAATGAGTTGCCGGTGGTGGATGTATGAGAAAAATGTTTGGTTATCAATTGTTGTTGGGCATGTGCGGGGTGGGTTCTGGTTTTAAGTTCCCACACTCGGAGGAGCATCGGTAAGTTCTCTCTCTGCCGATGTCTCCGACACAATGTGTGGGTCCCCCAGGTCCCCAGAGGATTAACCCCCATATGTGCGACTCTTAATTAACTCATTTCCTTGGAAAACGTCTCGTAGGACTTAGCCGTGCCGACATACCAAAGGAAGTGTGCTAATAGCTTGGCGAAAAGGCAGTCTGACATGTGGGTAAAGTTATACACCCCTACAGGGTATAATCTATTCGAATAGTCTCGTCTAGGTTATGGACATGCTTGGTTAGGTTTTGCAAGAGTTAGACTATAACATTTTCGATAAAACTTGAATTCGGGTGGTACAAATGGGTAATCTGTGCTATGTTGTGGTGGCTGTTGGGAAGTCACCTCTAGGATGTTATTTATGTTTATAATGTTGTCTCGTTATTATTTAATCAAATAAAAACAGATTTGTCAAACTGCCTTCAATCTATTTCTCTATTGCAAAGGAAAAATTGCTTTATGTTGAAAACTGATTAGTGTAGTAGCCTTCCTTTGACACAAGAATGCATCTATATATTCTTTTGCTTGTAAGTCTTGCGAGTACAACTTTGTACTCAGCTGCATTGGTTTAATTATTGCAGAGGAGGTTGACCCCCAAGGGGTTAACTATTGTGAGACCGACTACGACTTTGACTTCGACGACTAGCTTGGCGACCCGGTCAGTTGCCTTGTGGGTAATGGCAAACCGTTTGGCTTTTGTTTATCGTCATCTTATGGCTTATGTTTCCGCTGCTACTTTGGTTATTTACCTTGTCTTTTGGCCGGTCGGCCATACTTTTGTAATATGAACTTGTATGTCCTTTAAGTTGTATGCTTGTAATGACTTGTGTATGGAATGGATGTTTAATTTTTGTATGGGGTATGTGTACTGCAATTCTGAGAAGTACATGTGCGCCGAGAGTCGGGATATTTGATTTGTAATGCTAGGGCCAATTGGATGGTTAAGTATTACGAGTTAAATACCCCGGGTTCTCACAGAGCACTAGGGCAAGAAAACTGAGAGAGAGTGCCATGCTTAGCAAGAAAACTACGAAGAACTCCCGACAAGTATTACCCAACAGAATCAGTACGAAAAACACGAATAGGAGAGTCAAACTGAGTACGAATCATGGCGGCAAAAGTCTTGTAGATGGATAGAACCTCACTACGAGATGACATAAAGTATATCCATATGTGTCGAGAAAAGTCATCAATAAAAATTATATAATATCGATGACCTCCTTTCAAAACGAAAGGAGCTAGACCCCACACATCAGAATAAACAAGATCAAAAGGACACTGACACTGACTCATTGGAAGGTTAGGGGGGTTGAAGCTGTTTACCAATCGTATAACCCTGACAATTTAGAGAAGCATCACCAGAAACAGACCCTAAAAGACCACGACGAACTAAAAAAGATAGACATGACTCGCAAAGATGCCACAAACAATGATGCCACTGAGCAAAAGATGCAATGAAGGATGCAGCAGAGGCAGAGGCGGTGGTGGATGCGATAAGACTGACAGGGGCAGTGGAAGGAAGATGAAGCCAGTCAAGCTCCTAGAGACACTGTAAGTCACGGCGGCGAGGGCCAGTACCAACCAGAGTCCTTGTGTATCGCTCTTGAACACAACAAGAATTAGAATCGAGAATAACACAACAACCATGATCAGTGAGCTAACCGGCAATATGAGCTACATGGTTAGTTTGGGAACATGAGAAACAGCAGGAACATGAAAAGAGAAATTCGAAAGAGTACCTCGTCCTGCGACAAAAAGAGAGATACCATCTGCTGTCTGAACAGTGATAGGAGCAGCTAAAGGACTAATGGAAGTGAGGCTAGTGGAATCAGATGTCATATGAAAGGAAGCATCAGAGTCAAGAATCCAAGGTGATATACCTGAGGAAGAAGAAGTAGAAGGTGGTCTGTCACTAGAAGATTATGCAGCAGAACCGGACGGTGCAAAAGCAACCATGCGATGCAATAGTGTGAGAATTCCTGAGTATCAGAAGCACCAGAGCTCCTCGGAGAGGAGGAACTGCCAGTGCCCTTTAGAGGACAGCCACCACGACATAAATCCTTTTTCCTATAGCAGAACCACCACACATGTCCATCTTTGTTGCAATAGGTGTAGTGGAGTCCCCTACCAACAGCAGCTGTCACTAGTGAAGGCACCACTGGTGAAGGAGTAGCTGGAGACGTAGCGGGTGTAGAAGCTTGAGGAGCTACCAGAATCAAAGAAAATGACAGTGATGACAGCAGACCCGCACCACGAAGGCGAGTCTCCTCAGCACGAACAGCTGCAAGGGCCTCCAACAGAGTCACATGAGGGTGGCGCGCTAGCAACTAAGCACGAGTATGCTCATACTCAACCCAGAGACGTGTCAAGAAGTTGTAGATGCGATAAATCTCTAGGTGAGACTGCTGACGCTGACAGCACTGACAAGTGTAGCAAACATCTGGTCCCAAAGAGTCAATCTGACACCATACCGCCGACAACTGGCATAGAATTTGTCCACAGTGGCATCTCCCTGCTGCAATGACTGCTCCTGACGCACAACAGCAAGATACAAGGAATCACTAAACAGCTCGTAACGGTTGCGCAGATGCGCCCACATCAACTATGCTGAAGCCAAGCCAACCACATCCCCAGTGAGATGCACTTCCATGCTAGCAACCAGAATAGCTGAGGCACGAGCATCCTCATCAATCCATGTCTTGTAGACAGCATACTGAGTCTGAAAATTCTCCATGGCATCTTCAAAAACATCAGATGTCACTTTACGAGTGTCTTTGGAAGCATCCTTCGGGAGCACGAGTTCAACAGGTGGAACAGGTCGAGGCGGACAAGTCAGCTCACCGGTGAGAAAATCCCAAAGACGCTGACCACGCATGTGGAGGCGAATGTGCTGAAGCCAGTCCCGATAATTGAGACCATTGAAGATCACTAGGAAACGAGGAACAGAAACAGTGTCCAAAGAGGACGACATTTTTTTTACTACTTGAACTGAAGACTCTGCTTACCAGCTATGAACCGAAACCGTACCCGAGAGAGAGTCTCGGTACCTTGCGGATCTAGGCGGCCCTGAGCGACTCCGGATCGGGAGGCGACCTCACGGCAGAAGACGAAGCTGCCACGAGCGGGAAGTGGCAAGCAGAACAGGAGGCGGCCTCGCTCTGGATTGAGGCGGCGTCAATCAGGGCGACGCCGAGCAAACTCACGGGCGAGGAAGGCGCTGGCAAATCAAGGCGGCATCGATCGAGGTGACGTCGGGCGAAGAGAATACCGGCAGATCGAGGCGGCATCGATCGCACCGACGCCTGGTGAGGAGACACAAGGCGCGATGGATCCGGGCGGTCCGAGACGGCAGCGGCCCAGATGGAAGATGGCGATGCTGGCAGATGCCGAGGCGAGAGGCGAACCCACGGGTGGAAGACAGCGGGCTGTGACGGGAGGAGATGCAGCAAGCACGGTGGAGATGGCAAAGCAAGGCGGCGGCTGGAAGAACCAGCGGCGGCTTGACAAAAATAAACCCTAGGTTTGCTCTGATACTATGTTATAAATAGTGTTTGTAGCCATCATGAGGCTAATGTGCCAATATATATATAAGTACATATATGGTATATATGCAGGTAACCTTTTATACAACAGGGAAAATACACAAGTAATAATACACATCTAACAGTCAGGATGTTGGCTGAAGTCACAGAGATCGGTGTCTCCATGCTTGAATCCACAACACATCTCCTGCCAAAGCAAATTGTGATGTCAAGTTCTAGCAAGTGGTCTCTTGTCTCCATGACATTCCAGAAGAGAAGAGTTGTGTGCGAGGTGGAGAACTTACAGACATTGGAGTTCGACATTGTTGATCCTGAGAGTGGAGTCGAGACTTTGTTCAGGAGATTGATTCAGAGCAGAGTTTCTCTTCTGAAATCCGAATGCTCTAAGCTTGTAGATAGATCATATACCTACTCTGATTCCCTGTGATTGGCATCCGTCTTTTAGAGGATTTGCTTATCATCATAGCAATTTTCCAATCTGTGAATGACAGGAATTGTACAGAAAATTACTCAACTGAGAAACGAAAACAAATTTTGGTTCATTTCCAGATGTCGATCGCGCTGTTTTTGTATGCTGTGATACGATCACCTAAGTTTGGAGCAGTTCATTTGGATAAATTGTACACACACAAAAAAATACGATTTACTTAGAAGACAAGCATCATTATTGACTGTTATATAACGAGTTAGCACACGTTGTCCAAGTTGAGCTTTGCATGCTTTCCTATGAGATGACCATGTTATTCAGATGCTATGTGTTGCCTCAGCAACAAGCCATCCATAGCTAAAATAAGCCAGCTCCAACGCACAAGGTTGAGCGTAGCCAGCAACAAGCCATCCATGTTATTCAGATCCTTGTGCAGTGGATCTTGCCATCCATAGCTAAAATAAGCCAGCTCCAACGCACAAGGTTGAGCGTGTAAGTAGCATGCATTGTGCAGAATAAACACCTACTAAAGTTAACAATAGTAGTACAACTAGATACCACCCATGCCTCCAATAATACTCAGTTAGAACCCCATTAAAATAATCTCTAAGTATGCAATTATGTCAAGATCCACCAGTAGAGTGAACTAACCTGCTGGTTCTTGCTGCCAATAGTTGGAACATGACAATGTGATAGTTCATTGGGAGGATAGCTAGTGCACTAAAAAATTTAACTACACATGAGTGATGAAACAGATTGCATATGCTGCTGCCAGATCTTTAACCTTGATAGACAGCGTCTGGGAGATGAGCTGGCAGGATTCTACTTGTCTACCATCCAAATGATGCTGTCTCATATACTTTCTCCGCATAAATAGACCTCAGCCCTCAGCAGATGGCTACACACATCAAACCGAAATTTGCTCTCTCCTTCTCATATCCTCAAACTAAACACAGAGAAGAGTTTCAGCAACAGATATGGCTTGCCACCTAAGATCAATTAGCTTGCCTTCTAGGCCTCACTCCAAAGTTGAAGAGGAGCTGCACAGCCTAGAGGTATGCATCTCTTCACCCTCCATGAACATCGAGACAATCTCTGATGGTCTAAGGAGGCTTGGAGACATCTACGGCACTATTGAGGAGATCATGTGCCTACCTAGAAACCAAGTTTGCTCCTCCCAGCAAAGGAAAATGTTGGATGGAGAAACGGAATGCTCACTTGAGCTTCTGGATCTCTGCAATGCTATGCGTGAGGACTTCGCAGAGTTGAAGGCCATCATCCAAGATCTGCAAGTGGATATCAGAAAAGGAGATGATGCAGCTGTTCATGTCAAGATCCAGTCGTACACCCGCTTGGTGAAGAAAGCGAAGAAACATTTCAAGAAGACTGCGAAGAAGATTACTTCTGATAAGGAGGATTGCAGGATGGTCAGGCTGTTGAGCGAGGCTAGAGAGATCACTACCTCTCTACTCGAGTCAACATTGCACCTCTTGTCCAAGCAAATTGCAATGCCAAAATGGTCTATTGTCTCCAAGGCATTCCAGAAGAAAAAGTCAGTTGTTTGCAAGGAGGAGCAGTTGCAGGTGCTAGAGTGCAGCATAGGAGATCTTGAGGCTGGAGCAGGAATTCTGTTCAGGAGATTGGTCCAGAGCAGGGTTACTCTCCTGAATATTCTTAGCTCATAGATACTCCTCAAGATTTGGCACTATTGACACCAAACGATTGGCATCCGCCTTTTAAAGGATTTGCTGATCTTTTCCCATTGTATATATAGAAATGTACAGAAAACTCCATACAGAAAAAGATACAAAGTTTTTTTTTAATCTAATTCATGTTGTGAATCCAATCCTAGCATGCTTCTGATTTCATTCATGATGTCATTATACAATGTCAGTATTGTTGCCTTTGTGCTTGGTGACAAATAGAGTGCAAAAGCCAGCATGCGAATTATGATATATGTGTTGAGCTAGTCACTGCCAATTCTCTCTTTTACTTTACAGTCAATATGATTTTCCATAAATGTTTTTCTCTAGACATAATAGTTATAACTTTTTTATTAATTAACCCATTTTTTAATTTAGTTTTATTGTTAACCCCTCGCAAACTTTATTTCTAATTCTGACCCTTTTACCCGTAGCGTGACAAAATAACATTGTCACACTATAGGATAAGTTCAGCTAAATATCACTTTTTGTCACGTTACTGGTGGTGGCGTGACTAAACAACAATGTCACCTCCACATGACAAGATACAGTGTTGACGTGACAATGTTGTTTTGTTACGCTACGGGTGGTGGCGTGACCAAAAGGGTCAGAATTAGAAATAAAGTTTGCGAGAGGTTAACAATAAAAATAAATTAAAAAATTGGTTAATTAATAAAAAAAAATCTAATAGTTATGAGCTTGTGGCAAACCTTTTAGGCCCAACTCTAGGAGTTATGCGCTGTTCAATAGCTTCCTGGTTGTCTGTATATTATATTACCTCACACCTGTTTAAGCTCATAATTAGTACACGGTCCTTGTTCGGTGGATCTTGTTCTTAATTCATAAAGCATGCCAGATCCAAGTTGCAGCACCTAAAGCCTGTAATTAGAAGAATATATTTGTTGGCTGGGTTAGCAGCATGGTTGCAGAGTCTGGACCTGGTATTGCATTGATCTTTTTTCACTGAGGCAGTAAAGCTTTTTTTAACAAAAAAGTTAGATAGGAAAGATACAAATGCTTTGTTCAATGAATGATATAACTATTTTTTTTCATTTTTGCGGAACTACTTAGGTGGTTAAGAACCACCCACTGGTAGGAAGTTCTTTTATACTATTCTAGTGGTACAATGCATACAATGTGACAAATCTTTTTTTTTTCTTTTTGTGAATACAATGTGAAAAAGTCCTCGTGTGCTCAAATTTGAATATCTCCAGCATCAATATAATCTGAGCATATTAAAGTGTAGACACCATGGTACAAAGTATCCTATAACACCAAAAAAATATGGAAAAATTTGATATATGCCATTGCAGAGTTCATGGATCTTTTTGTGCTTTGAAAACCTTAGACACTTTACAACATTTTTAGAGTGTATCCCAGAAGTGATACATAATGCATCCTAGAAAAAAAAGAGTTTACATCCTAGTGGAAAGATGTGTAGAAAGTATGCTAAACAATGGGTGAGGAAAGATGCGTGACATCCTAGTGGAATGATAGGTCTTTGCTTGCAGACATCCTCTTCGGAATCATAGGTTTGTGGTCGTAGACCAAACCGTAAACTTTCGAAACTCGTTTTTGTCATGTTGTTGGATGCCTTACTGCGCGAAGAATTGAAAGCGAAAAGACGACGAGATTTAAAGCTGCGAATGAAAATAGACTTCATAACAAAGCTTGGAATAACATGGCGCACAGGGTTTGGTTACATGTATAAGAAACAACATCATGCGCGATGCAATAAACCGAAGTTCTCCTACGATACATAGGCGCCTTTTTTGAATGGAAATAAATTAGACCTTCCGAGACCTAGTACGGAAAGGTGCCTCGTACAACCCACATGAAGTGTTCTCCAGCTGGGCGCCTCGGACGTGGCTGGCCGTCGTTGTAGTGGCACGCACATATGCAGCTAGGGTTGGCGCAGCAACATGTGGGATCATAGGAACTTCCTATGTTCACGACCTCTTCGTTGCCCCTCTCGCGCTACATCTGTTGGTAGAGGTCATCATTTTGCTCCTTGAGATCTTCAATTTGCGCCTCCAAACTGCCTCATCACCCGATGGGGCAAATGGTACTCCACTGCATGGAAGTAGATCAATGGCGAGAGGGTCAACCACGAGAGGATCAACGGCCACGATAAATAGATTCTTACATTTCATATCCAGTGAAATAGTACATTGATTAAAGCTAGATATATACATTGCATTGTGGAGGAACCGTACTCTCTCACTCCAATTAATAAGTAATTGGAAAAGAAAAGGAAAACTGTACTACATATTCTCCACTCCTCTCTCAAATTCTCTTATGATAATAAACAATTAGTTCTCTATCCCTCACAAATTCTTTCAGGATAATAGATAATACCGCCATGGTCCCCAGTAGCCAGATGCATCTGCCTGCACAACCATACCTTAATACCTCCAAAATAATTCTCTTTTCTTTTTGTCCCAAAGAAACATACAAAGATCATAATCTTTCATTATAGTACACTACCAAATATGTATACTACTTCGTTGGTCCCATAGTCATGAAACATACATAAAAGTTAGGGAGGAGGGGGGGGGCCGGTAACCGCCGGGTTTTCAATCCCTGGCTAGAATTGCATGTCTTTTCCAGATTTTATTTTTTATGTCGACTTCACAGATGAAGTTTCAAGTAGCAGCACCTCTTCAGATACTTCCAGCAGATCCACAATGACTGAATTAGCCCAAGGTGGCATTAGCTAACTCTTTTTATTAATCCACTAAACCATAACATCATATCACATCTTATCTCTCCAACAGTCAACACAGTCACTTACTATGAAAGCATTTACAGGATACCAATTCTCAATCATGCCATATGTACCAAAACTAACTCCTGGTTCAACACCAATGATTTCGTCCTTTGGTTCAACACCAATGATTCAACACCAATGATTCAACTGGTCCATCCTCTCCCAAGTTCCTATCTGGCCCAACATCACCTACAAGATCTCAGTCTGAGGGCCAATCGACATTTTCATCATGGCATGGATCATCAAGTCATCTCCTCCTCAACGCCAGTCATTCACAGGTTCTAGACAGTACAACATGGAAACTACGAGCCTCAGATTTAGGAGTACATATGGCATGATTGAGAACTGGTATCCTGTATGAAGTATGCTACACTGTGTACCCATTTCAACAAATTATCTCACAATCACAAGGTATACCTCGAAGAAGCCGGCGGGAGAGCAGAGGACCGGTGGCGGGGGAGGCGGCGCCGGGGTAGGAGGACCGGCGGGGGAGGCCGCCGGGGGAGGAGGAGGCGGTGGCACGGGGCACGCGTGGAGGAGAGCCGTGGAGGAGCCCTTGGGGAGGAGGAGGGCGGCCTTCCGGTGGCGCGAGCAGCAAGGCGACGCCCACCGGCGGCATCCACCAGCCCGGCTTTAGTAGCGGCGGCGGCTAGGGTTCAACAGGTCCTCGGCGGTGGCGACGAAAGTAGAAGGGAGGAGATAGGAAAAATAAGGAACGGGCCGGGCTGCCCGACTTTAAGTCACCACTGTCACGCCGGGACTCATGGCGTGACTATATGCCTTATCACGCCATGAGTGCCGGCGTGGCAGTGCGCCACGCAAGCTCCGCCGCACGCGCGGCCGAGGCTTGCGTGGCACCTTTGGTCACGCCCATTTCGCGTGGCGTGATGATGATTTGATCACGCCACGGGAGGTGGCGTGACCAAAGGGGTCAGAATTAGAAAAAAAGTTCGCGAGGGGTTATTTTTAAAATATAATTAAAAAAAGGATTAAATAATAATAAAAATTCTATCTATCGACAGTACACGTACAAGGTGGTACCAAAGCATAGCGACATACAGAGAGTTGATAGAGGTATACCCCATAGGGGTGTGAATGGGTCAGGTTGGTCTAATGGACCACCGATCTGCATTGTAAAATTCGGCCAAATGGACCAAAGGTTCAATCAAAAAGATGATTAGAAGCAAAACGCATTAACCGGACGCTTCGTTCAATCCGAGCGGGTTGACCCTAACCTGAGCTAAGCCTCCTCGCTCCTTGGCTCCTCCCCCAGTCCCTGGTCCCCCTCTATCCTCCAGTGGTCCACCGACACCCCCACTCTTAAAGCCGCCGTGATGGCGGCCGCTTCTTTATTCTTTGGAGCGGGCTGCGGCCCCACGATCGATCGAGCTGCGAGCTATCAAACCCTTCGCGTGGCGCGGGGCGGCTCCTCTTGGCCTTGCGGCAGAAGAAGAGGCTGCAGCCTCGGAAGTGGAGCGGACAACGGCCTCGCCGGCGGTGCCAGAGGCGGGAAAGGAGGAGAGGGAGACGGCTCGATGCTCAGCGGAGGAGGAGTAGGCGGAGGGGCTCCGGCGAGGCGGCGGAGGCCGCCGAGCTCGGGGCCACTCGGCCTCGCCGGGAGAGCAACTCGGCCGCCTGGCTCGTCCCGATCCATGGATCGGGGCCTCGAGCTAGGCCTCGGGCGTCTCCGTCGTAGCACCCTCCATCAACGTCGCCGCGGTCTAATCCGGAGGGTCGGTCGGGTGGGTGTCTGACTATGGCGTGTGGGAAGGCAGGAGCGAGAGAGGGCGAGTGAGGAGGAGGAGAGAGTGCCTCGAAATGGAAAGGACGGGCGGCGGCGATGGTCGGGGCCTCGGCGGGCTTTCCGACCAAAACTGCAGTGATTTTGGTGATTTTAGCGCTTTTTTGGTTTGGGACGGTGCGTACCAGTGCGTGTAGTGTCAGTGTTACCAGTGTGTGTAGTGTCAGCGCTTTTTTGGTTTGGTTTCCCCTCCCGGTCACGCTCTCACCCGAAGCCGCCTTCGCCCTTGCGGTCGCGCCCTTGCCCGTGGCCGCCTCCACCCCGTGGCCGCGTCGCCGTGGGAAGCCGCCACCACCACCGCCTTTAGCGCCGCCCGTACCGGCCGCAACAAGGTGTCGCCACCTCGCCGCCACCTGCTTTGCCACCTGCGCCGCCCACCACCGCAACCCTCGCCCCGGCGGTGGCGGCGCCACCTCCGGATTGCTCGATGAGGGGCCGCCACCACCATGACGCAACCCACGCCCCTCCCGTCTGCCGCTGGCCGTCCGCGGCGCTAACTCCTCGCCCAACCACCTCACCCCCCTGCGGCAGACACCCACGCCGCCGCCATACCTCTCCCTGCTCCCACCACCTCGCGGGGCCTATAAAAGCCGCCCCGCTCGGCCTCCTCAACCCGCACCAACCCTTCCCCCTCCCCGCCTTCGTCTCCGACGCCGGTAAGAGCCCGCCGCCTCGGTTCCCCGCCCGGTAAGAACAAACCCCCCCCATGCAAATCCCTCCCACCCGAAGCCATCCCAACCCACCCGGGTCCCTTCCCTACCCCCTCCGGCCCCAGATCCACGGATCGTGCAGCGCCACTCCCTCTCGCCACCCCCAAAACCCGAAGGCAAACCCATGCCAAAAACCCACACCAAAACCCTAGGGTACGAGGACCTACCTGGGCGGCGCCTCCTCGCGCTGTCCTCCCCATCCCGCCCAGCCTCCGCTGTCGCCCCATCATCGGCCGCCCGATCCCGAAACCGCCTCGCCCGGCTCCGCCAGCGTGGCTGAGGGCGCTTTGGCTCTTGACGGCGCCCATGAGCCCTAGCGGCCTTTGGCATACAGCGCTGCCAGCAGTGGTGAGCCATGGGCGTTCGGTTTGGGCTCGGCCCATTTCTTTAAAATTTGCAGTGAAGCCCATTCTTGCTTAGATTCCTTTGTTTAGCCCAATCTTGTTTAAAAGCCACCCACATTCTTGTTCACAAAGACAAGATAAATTTGATGTTCTTGTTCCAAAATTCCAGAAAATGCACAATAAATCCTATTCTTGTTCCTAAACCTAAAATAGTGATTAATTATTGTTTATATCTAATTAATAGGTATGAACAGTAATGTGATCATTATTCTTTGGAAACCCTAAATTGAGTTAGTATAGCCATTTTGACCGTCTCGAACTCATAAAACCTAATCCTAACTCTGTTCAGCCATATCCAACTCCTGTTGAAACCTTTTACCTCTTTGAGTTGTTTCTTTATCTCTTTTTATATTTTTGTTGTAGTTGGATCTATTTTCTGGGCTCGTTCCTTGTTAAGCCAGGAGTTTTATTGGTTCTTGTGTCTTGCGCTAGGTTTCGGCGCCGACGAGCCATTTCGAGACTTGCAGACAGACGCCTTGACGTGGCAGGACAGTTCGAGGACTTTGAGCAAGGAGGCAAGTTGCATACCTTGAACATACTGAACCTACATTCCATATAATTCATAATATTATCTTCATTAAAATATTTTAGCCAAGTATTTCAACAAAGAAATAATACTTTAGAATGCCATGTTGAATAGATATAAACCCTTAACCCCACATATCAAGCCACCCATTCTTGTAGGCCATATTCACCTTGACAAACTTGGTCCACATAAAATAATAGCAAATATTCTGCTAAGTCATACAAAACTCTGTTCTAAATACTGTTAAGGAAGGTTGGCTTTAGGCCAATAGGTTTTGGGTGTGAGTTGAGGGTTGAGACCAAAATGTTGGACAACCCAAGATACTTAGTAAAATGAGTCATCAGTGAGATCTAGAGGTGGGCAACCGCGAGTTGGGCCATCGCCTCCTTGAGAGACAAGTAAGGACAAGAACCTTGTGCTAAATAATGCATGAACCTGATAAACCGCTCAACCACATGCGTGGTCATTACTCCCTAGCTTAGTACCTTTGCTCATCCAATTGAATATCTGCATTATCAAAGGCGAGGCAGGGTGGGCCTCTAAGGACACTCATTTGGTTCCATAGCAGTATGGGCTGTCGTCAAGATCGAGGTACAAAGTCCACTATTGGCGGTGGTCTCCAGAAATTCAGTATGGATTAAGATCTATCGGGTAGAGGCTAAAAAGGATAAGCGGTGAAAATGCTTTGTTATCCTAACTTAGTTATGCGCAAACATGATGCGTGTCAATGTGAGTTTGTGATATCGTGTGGGTAAAGTTGGGCAACTCTGCGAGTGTAATCAATGTTATTGAATACACCGTGCTTAGGTTAATGAAGGCTGTGTTCATGGGTGATTCAACATACAAAGCATAAGTAGAATTTTCTGAGATGTTAATTGGGTTAATTTAGGTTGTTGTAACCCCTGTGGCTATATTTATTCTTGTTTCTTGTCTTTATTTATTGTAAAACTTTTAAATTCAACTTTTGCATTCCACATATACTGTATTGGTAAAGCTGTACCATTCCTTTGATATTCGGCATATAGTTAAATAGCATTCCCTATGCAATTTGTTGAGTACTGGTAGTAGTACTCATTCTTGCTTAAACTTCAACGAAGAATTTTGGGAAGATCCGGGTGTTCCTTACGAACAAGAAGAACCGATGAACTCTGACGACTCTTGGTACTAGGGTCTCTTTACGCCCAAGTCACTGTGGTTCTAGCTTTCTTTTGAAGTGTATTATATTACTTTCGAGCTTGATGCCCTTCGCTTTCAAACCGGCTGTTAAGCCCTATCTGTTGTAATAAAAGTTTGGCTTTTCTTGTAGACGTTTGCTTGCTTATGAAACCACGACTTTACAACTATACATCCTGGGCAGTTGTAAAGATTCTAGCGGTCCCAGTTTTAGGGTCATTACAGACGTCTCCCGTCGTAAGCACCCCCATCAACGTCGCGATTTTTTTTTCAAATAATCCATTTTTTATTATTAATTACAACATTATACCTGCGATAATATTTTTTACTGAAATATACTCACATCGCTCAACCGTTGGTATTGGACGATCGAGCGGCTGGTCGATAACTCAACCGATTGGCGATTGGGATACTTGTCGCTCAACGGTTGGTCCTAATATCGACTCACTTATCTGGCCGGGCATGCATTGTGCGTTGAGTCTCGATCGTGGCCGTTGAGCTCTCTGGGATCGATCGCTCGGCCGGTCCAATCGATCATACCGAGCTTGATGGCGAGATATTTTCGTAAAAATATTATCGCAGGTATAATATTGTAATTAATAATAAAAAATGGATTATTTGAAAAAAAAATTCTCAACGTCGCCGCGGTCTAATCCGAGAGGGGGTCGGTCGGGTGGGTGTACGACTATGAGCGTGTGGGAAGATAGGGAGCGAGAGAGGGCGAGTGAGGAGGGAGGGAGGTGCCTCGAAATGGAAAGGACGGGGCAGCAGCAGTAATTCGGGGCCTCGGCACGGGCTTTCCGACCAAAACTGCAGCGATTTTGGTGGTTTCAGCGCTTTTTTTGGTTTGGGACGGTGCGCACCAGTGCGTGTAGTGTCAGTGTTCAACAAAATTAATCATTATGTTTTGACCCTTATAAGCCAACGGATACATTGGGCCAGGCCTGCAACGCATCATGGGGCGATCCAGGAACCATTCCCACCCCTACTCATCGCCAAAATCATTTCGAATAAATGCGGTAGCTAAACTTCATATGATCTCCAAGACCCAGCTAGAGTTATTGTTCCAGTAATTGCACCAGTGCACTTCAGCCAGCTCAGTAAAAAAAAAGGCGAAGAAAACACGCGCCTTGCAAGAGAGCTCGCGACCATGGGCGCGGCGGCGGCGGCGGACTCGGGCCCGCCCCACTTCCTCCTCATCTGCTTCCCCGGCCAGGGCCATGTTAATCCCATGCTCCGACTCGCCAAGCGCATCGCGGCCAAGGGACTCATAGTCACCTTCTCCTCCACCTGCGACGTTGGAACGAAGCTCAAGGCTTCCTCGGGGGTGGAAGCTGGCGGCGACGGCGTGCCCTTCGGCCGCGGAAGGATCAGGTTCGAGTTCTTGGAGGACCATTTCGACGGGAAGGAGCTCGACAAGCTGATGAGACACCTCGAGACGACCGGGCCGCAGGCGTTCGCGGAGCTGCTCAGGCGCCAGGAGGAGGCTGGGCGGCCGGTGGCGTGCGTCGTCGGGAACCCGTTCCTCCCTTGGGCGATCGACGTCGCCGCCGACGCCGGCATCCCTTCGGCGGTGCTGTGGGTGCAGTCGTGCGCGGTGTTCTCGCTCTGCTACCACCACGTGCACGGGCTCGTGGAGTTCCCGCCCGAGGACGACCCCAACGCGCGGGTCACGCTCCCTGGGCTCCCGGCGCTGTCCGTTGCCGACGTGCCGTCCTTCCTGCTTCCGTCCAACCCGTTCAAGAGTCTCACCGACGCGATACTGAAGAAGCAGTTCCGCACCATGGACAAGGCGTCGTGGGTGTTCGTTAACTCCTTCTGCGAGCTCGAGCTCGACGTGTTGGCCGCGCTCCCGGGTGTCACGCCCCCGCCGCCGCTGCTTATCCCCTTGGGCCCGCTCGTCGAGCTCGAGGGGCCGGAGGAGGACGCCGCGGTGCGCGGCGACATGATCAAGGCGGCGGACGACTGCATGGGGTGGCTGCACGCGCAGGCGCCGCGCTCCGTCGTGTACGCGTCGCTCGGCAGCGTCGTGGTGCTGTCCGCCGAGGAGGTGGCCGAGATGGCGCACGGGCTCGCGTCCACGGGCCGGCCATTCCTGTGGGTCGTGCGGCCGGACAGCAGCGCGCTGCTCCCGGAGGGGTTCCTGGACGCCGTCGCCGGCCGTGGCATGGTGGTGCCGTGGAGCCCGCAGGACCGCGTGCTCGCGCACCCGTCCACCGCGTGCTTCCTCACGCACTGCGGGTGGAACTCCACGCTGGAGACGCTCGCCGCCGGCGTGCCCGTGGTGGCCTTCCCGCAGTGGGGCGACCAGTGCACGGACGCCAAGTACCTGGTCGAGGAGTTCAAGATGGGCGTGCGGGTCCGCGCGCCGCTGCGGCGGGACGCCGTGCGCGACGCCGTGGACGCGGCCGTAGCCGGGCCTGAGGCCGACGCCATGCTCGCCAACGCCAGGGCGTGGAGCGCGGCTGCGCGGACCGCCGTGGCGCCCGGCGGGTCGTCGGACCGCCACGTGCAGGCGTTCGTGGACGAGGTGTTGGCGCGAGCGTAAGGACCGCACGGCTGGGGACCAGTAAGGTTTCAAACAATTTTTACTCCGTGTAAAAGGATTATTAAGCTGCGAAACAAATGTGCTACTCCTTTTCTAGTGGTAAAGCATGGTGCCCTGGTGGTAAAGAAGAAATAATTACTAGGGGCTATCCTTTTCGTGGTGCAAAATTTTGTTTGATCCTCCTTGTCACATTTCCGTTGTCAGCCACACAGACTGACGTTACATGTATCAACTGTAGCCAAACAAAATGTCAACCAATCGAGTGAGCAAAATGGGTTGTTTTGTGTTGGAATTCATAACACCTCTCTTCCCACGTAAGTACTAGTATATTGTTGGCATTAGGGTTGGAAGCAAGCCGAACGAGGGCTCGCTCAAGCTCGGCTGAAATATTGCCTTAGCTCGGCTCGTGAAGACAACGAGCTCGTACGTAGGCTCGGCTCGTGAAGACAACGAGCTCGTACGTAGGCTCAAGCTGGCTCGCGAGCCAAGCTGCCATAAATTGCTTAGCACTATTTGGGCCCTTTTGACATTTAGAGAGAGGGAGTAACAGAGATATAAAGAGAGAGAGACAAACAGAGTAGAGGAAAGAGAGGATGGGGCAAAGCACGCACGGGAGACGCTCATCGGCGGCGAAGGGGCCATGGAGAGGGGTCAGTGACCTCGAAAATGGGTTCCCGCGGGGGAGAGGAGGCTAGAAGTGGCGGTGTCGCGGGTAACAGCACCCGGACGTGGGTTTGTGGTGGCTCATGGCGGCCGGAGGTGAGGGAGAAAAGGGGCGGCGGCACTAGAGGGGGAGAAGGGAGAAAAGATGGCGCACACAAGCATCTACAGGTGATGGGGAGCTCACCGGAGTATTTGGGGGGCATGAAGGACATCTTTGAGAAGTAATGAGCGACAAGAGCCGGGTATAACAGATTGACCAATGTTGGAAATCGACAAACCTGAGCTGTTGGCAACTTGGACTTGATCTGTTCCTTTGTATCACTCTCGGATGGACAGCCGGTCTAGATCACTTGTAATATGATCTGTTGCACCTATATCAACATACCATTGAGTGTCCACCGAGTAGGATTGAGTTGTAGCAGCAACTTTGTCTTCCGATTGGTAGGAGTGATCAAATCTATGATAGCTGCGAAGAACATCGTGACCAATTTTTCCATAGACCTGACAAGTCGGCCGATTGCTACTGTTACTGTTCTTATAGCTGGAGCCGCACCTAGAAGGTTGTCCACGGCCACGACCCATGTAGGATCGATTACCGCGGTTTGAGCTGCTGTAGTTGTTGCTTGTGTATCCTCAATTCACATTATTGGCTAAAAAGCCAACTTGCATCTCAGAACTGTTGAGTTCTTTGCGCAGCTCGTAGCTGACCAAGTGTGCATATAGATAATTCAACGATATAGGTTCTGGACGAGTTGTAACTGAGGTGACAAGTGAGTTGTAATCATCGCTGAGACCTACGAGGATGTATGTCGTCATCTCTTCTTCACGTAGAGGATAGTCGATCAAGGCCATCGTATCTGCAAGCGATTTCATCTTCCGAAAATAATCCATTATGTAGCTATCTTTCTTGTTCGTGTTGCCAAGCTGTAGTATAATCTACATGATTCGTGCCTTTGACTGAGAAGCAAACATCTCCTCTAGAGCCCTCCAAACTTGCGCTGACGAGGAGAGAAACAAAACTTGCTCGAGAATTTCTTCGCTTAATGAGGCGTGAATTCCACTAAGTACCAGCTGATCTTGTTGATGCCAAGTATCATGCGTAGGATTAGGCACTTCTTCAGTAACACCTTCGACGATCTCCTTTAGCGTGGAACCTACTCAGGTATGTCGCTATAGTCATTAAATCTAAGTTCGTGTTGTATATAAAGTACAAATGAAATTTGTATAGCAAGTGGTGAAGCACTTAGTTCTGATTGTAGGGCACCAGTATATAGTCCTTTTCACCCTAAGCAAACAATTCCGTCGTTATGTATTTCACGATGTAGGATGCGTCTTCGATTATGCATTGCTTAGAGACCAAGTGTGGGTCGAGTAAACCCACCGGTTCTTGCCATTGCCGGGCATTTTTCATCATGTGTCTATACATAAGCAATGAGTTGTGACATTTATCGCTATTACGTGAATGTAGAACTTGATTGTACACACTTACAGTGTCCAGCATCATAGAAGTGAGGCATCGAGGGCATTGAGGTTGAATAGGTCGAATAAGTCGCCGAAGCCCACAACGAAGTGGCCCGACTCGTGGAAGAAATGCTTCTTCGTGTATGTGACAGTGATTTCAATATTGCACCCCTTCTCTATGGTCTTCCGCATGTACCAGACATGCAAAGACTAGCAACCTAGTGCAGCATGGGCTAATATTGTGTCGGGGACCAACGGACTTCCGAGGGAGTATGTCCTGGGCTTGGGAGACGCCTTAATGTTTTTCGATTTCAATTTAGCCTTAACGACTCACCCACTACACATCTTCCTGTGAGACGACCTGGGAACCGATACGACGACATGCTTTTCTTGTTCCTTCGGCGTCTTCTCCACGGGAACCGATGAGGTAGCCTTCTGAAGCGAAGGATGAGATGGAGTCATCGAGGGTCCTGTTGGAGATGCATGGTCGTGTCGAGACCGCGGCACTGCAGGGTCTAGGGCAATGTCCTTCTTGGGTCACTGGATAAAAGTGTACATAGCATCCCCTAGTATTCTGATGTCTTTGTTCGGGCAAATTTCCAGTGGGACGGCCATGAAATATTCATGTACCATATCCACCTGGACCCTGGCGTAACCCTGTGCCAGCTAGGCACCATGCAGCGCTGTCCCTTCCTGACAAGGATACACTATCCCCCACTCAGTCTCAATAGAAATGGATCCAACCAGCCCCACTTAGAGCTTGTAGGGCGTCGGCTCCTACAAAACGATACATAATTAGCTAAGTCGTCCTATAGGTCCATCTTCGGAGCATTCCAGAGATGTACATTACCTTGATGTCGTCGATAGGTAATTGGACATCGCCATGATCAAATTGCGTAGACGCGGTGTTATTCCGATGTTGAGGAGGACTGACTCTCGAAATAACGGGGGCGGCTTGCGATTGGTTGAGGAGTTGATTCATTTGATCCTACAATCTTCTTATCTGTCCTTGAAATTTTGCAGTAAGCATCTCTACTAACCGTTCCTCGTGCTCGGCCTTGGATCTCTTTCTACTCTTATATATCTTGGAGTCGTTTGAGAATTCCTCCCTCGAAGGTACGTAAACCCCAAGGCCTCGCATGCGACTCAGGTGCTCCTTGTTTCCCAGGGCCGTAGATAGTATACCCTTGAGCTTTGGGAAGATTCAGTAGTCAATGTGTGCTGCAAGAGGCCATCATGTTATTTTAGACACTATGAAGTTATGGACTTATTAACAACTAGGTAGTTCGACATATTTACCAGACGTTGGGACACTTCCTCGTCTGTCGGGTTTGTGAAAGAGATGCCGCCCAAAGACGTGGTTGATGCCCTCACTCTTAACCAGCTTCGGGCGCGCTCGTTTGTGATCCCAACAAATGGCCCGGTTGCACTCTCATCCTCCGCCATCCATTGCGTGCTTTTACCCGCGTACCTAGCGGTGCTGAGTTTGTGGGGGTGAGTGTTTTGTGCCTAGAGAGCCTTGTGCACCGCACTTTGCTCCTGTAATTTGGTCGTCGTCTTCATCCGCACAAAGGCGTCCCATATATTCTGCGACAAGAATTTGTACTTTGTGAACGGCGTCAGACCTGTGTTCACATACTTCGTGGCAAGCGTGCTCTTGAAGGTCCTCCACGCATGTCCCATAGCGAGCAACGCCTGTCGTTCCATGCGTGTCTGGTCTGCTTCTGGGATAGTGAACGAGCTTGAAATATCAGTCCACAGCTGGCCTCTCTGTAGGACCGGAAAGGCGACTAGAGGGGGGGTGAATAGACGCATTCGCTATTTTTCACCTTGATTAGATTCAACATCTGTATCACTCCATTAGCTATGGAAGCTATGAAGATTAATATACAAGTGCAGTAGAGGACTAGTGTTGAATCCACAAAAAACCCCAAAGCAAAAACCAAAACCAAAATTTTAATCAAAAGGCGGATGACCTCGGGCAAATGGGCGATCAAACCTCTCAGCCGGATGACCTCGGGCATCTGGCGGTCAGACCTCAGGCGGACTGACCTCGAGCATCTGGTGGTCGGACCTCGGCCGGGTGACCTCGAACATCTGGTGGTCGAGACCTCGGGGTCGATGAACAGGACAATCACCGAAAGCCAAAACTAAAATTGGTCTAACTTTTGATCCGTAAGGCCAAACACCACGAAATTTGAGACACACCTTCTCTAAGATATTAGGAACCTATTCCAATCAAAGATCACAGAGATCCAAACCAAAGTTTCTATCTTTTCAGTTTTACGAAGGAGGGTTCAAAAGCAAGCAAAACACGAAAACTTGATCTAACACTTGCTCGTGGGAGATTGATGATCTAGATGATCTTAGATATGTTCCCACATGTCCCAGCAAGGAGTAGGAGGGCACGAAATCAACCAAAACCACAGGATCAAGAAAGCACTCAAAATCATCAAAATAAGGTGCAAGAACAAGAAAAGAACGAAGAGAGCTCATCTCAAAGAACTTGCAAGGATTGATTGATAATTAATGGTTACTGACCACTCCCTCAAGGAGGACAAGAGCTCAATCCATGAGCACACACACCATCCATCTCTCTAGAGCCTAAGCCTCTCTTTTCTTCCCTAAACCCTAACACCAAACTAGGGTTTGCAAATAGAGTGCTTGGGGGCTGTGTTACAGCAGCCACCCCTATTTATATGGAGGCTTAGACCTTCTAAAGAGTTAACCCTAATGGGCTCCCGTTAAAGCCCAACAACAACGGATCACACACGCACGTATTTTAAAGCACCTTCTTCACTTCTCTTGACCTAAACCGCTTCCCTTGCACTGTCCCACGCCGCGGTTTAGCCGAAAGGTCATAAAGGTGGTATTTGGTAAAATTACCAAAATACCCCTTCTCGATCCTTCTCCATGGACCGAGTCCAATCCTGTCGAAGCAATTGCCTACTCCGCCACGTGTAGGTTGATCAACGGCTCTCATCATGTCGGCAAGTCTCTCCCGTCCGAATCCCATTGGAACCACCAAGGCACTTGCACCGACCCCAGCCGCTTGATCCAACGGTACATCGAATCGCCTGCTCGATCAACCTCGTCCATTCATGCCATGCTTGAGTCACTTGACCTCACCCGCATCCATGATCGTTACGGACCTCGGCTCTCCAAGATTAGTCCCGATCCTCCTCGCCGATTGACCGTCGTTGACACGCAAGCCACCCGCCAAACAATAGACAAAAAAATCGTCTCCGGAACAAGTTCTTCACAACTTGACCCACATTAGCTCAAAACATGCAATATGCAACACTTACACAACAATAAACATGGATATGACTTACCCCAAAATCAATTTGCCAAATATCTCAACATTCAAGACAAACTCGGTCGTAGTAGTTCATCGCGGCGGTCGAGACCGCGCCAGGCTGGTCTGACCGCCCACATAACTACGGTCTGACCGCATATGACCTGTCAGCTTTTCTAAGTTCGCCAAAAACGCGTGAAATTTCAAACCATCAAAGCCATTGCCAATTGTTTCATCATCCTAAGATCATGAGCATATCCCCATGATATCCACAATCTCCCCCTTGATGAACACATTGGCAATTTCTCAAAAAATGTAGTTTGCGGTTTGAAAAGTAAAATACTCGCAGTTTTCGCGCAAATGCACAACTTGGTCCAAATACAAGAAAAAGCAAAGGAAATGACCAAGCTGACTCCAGAATAGCATAAGCAAGTGAGATAAGGCAAAAGAAAGCACAAAAGCTTCAATTTCCAAAGAATATCAAAAAATCTCACTTAGGTCCATATGGAAGAACAATTGTTCTATTTGACCATTTATCATTGTGAGTCTTCAAGAATTGCAATTCAAATTTAGAAAAGGCAAATAAGACCAAAAGAATGCAATTGAGATGTTCCCACTCACTATGATCACCAAATTTCCAGAAAATCCATTTTCTCCCTATGACACTCCAAAAAGCTCCAAAAAGCTCTAAAACAACATTTTCACCAGTCTTTCTCCCCCTTTGACAATGAATTCATCAAGGTGCATCGAAGAAGATAGAGCATGAATGAAATGGAATGGCTGCAATTTTGTAATTTTTCATTTTTTCAGTTTTTTTGGCTTTTTTTTTTGTTTTTAACTTGAGCAAAAGGAGCCATGAAGATTATCCAAAAAGACTGTACAAGTATTACACCAAGCCATATTATATGAAGATGCTATATTCAATCATGGCAAAACATATACAACCTGACTAAGGCCAAAATAGCAATAATCTGAGATTAAATAAATTGATAGCATGGCAGGGTGCTCAAGATCATAGTTTCACTAAAGGTATCCAAAAATGAGTCAGGCCATGTCTATAAGCGAGATTGAGCTAGAACCTAGAAAAAGAGTCAAGTTTGAGCATTCAGATTTGAAACAATTTGATCAACCATTTATAATTTAGCACATTGAGCACTTTGCTAAAAATGATTGGTTTTATCTTAGCAAAGCAAGTCCTGGACTAGGAGCCATCCACAACTGCCTTCTAAGCTTCAACCAATTGCCAATTTGTTTTCTTAGCATTGTGCTAGATCTCAAGCCTCACTGCGACCATCCCAAGCAACAAAAGCTTAAGAGAATAGTCTGGGTCATCCAAAACTCTCCCTGAGTTCATGCCTAGTGCAATGGCAAGCCGTCTCATGAGAAAGAATTGGTGAGATCAGTTTTTTACACATAAAAGCTCATTTTCATTTGCTTGACTTAAGAAATATCATAGCTCAGTTTGAAACTCATAATAAGTTCAAGACTCAAAGAAGCCTATATGACATGGCATGAATCATAAGAGGATCACTACAGCAAAACTAGTCACAAGATCCAACAAGTCATGTTTTGATTCAATTTGCTCACAGATAATAAAGCTAGCATGGCAAAATCTAAGCTATACATAAAAAGCCATAAAGAAGTCTAGCAAACTAGCACAAGACATGGCAGGGTATAAAGCATGAAATCAAGTCATACAAGAATAATAATCAAAGCTCCACAAGGTTATATTACAATGCAAGTTCTTTGAAATGTAAAATGCATTATGATACAAATGAATGCAAAAGAGCAAACTCCCCTCAAAGCAGGCCAAGAGAACTAATAACCCCAATTCTCCCCGCAAAGAAGCAAAACGAGAAGAATCAAGAGCTTTAGTGAAAATATCCATAACTCCTTTGCTCGGACTCTACAAAGTGAAGCACAACATCACCCTTCTCAACATGGTCTCTAAGGAAATGATATCTAACATCAATGTGCTTAGTCCTAGAATGTTGCCTTTGGATTTTGGCAATGTTAATGGCGAAAGTGTTGTCACGAGAAAAGAGAACACTACCCAAAGACAACCCATAGTCCCGTAGAGTAGACAAGATCTAGAGAACCTGAGAGCAACTACTGGCTGCAGCTACATACTCGGCCTCGGCAGTGGACTGTGCAACAGAAAACTGTTTCCTAGATGACCAATAGATAAAAGATGTGCCTAAGAAATGACAAGTGCGAGAAGTACTCTTCCTATCCACTCTACACCCATAAAATCAGCATCGAAAAAAGCGCAAATGGAGAAAGCGAAGAAGAAGAATACCAAAGTCCAAAGTCAAGAGTGTCTGAAGGTACTGAATATGCGACGCCTTGCTGAGCGATGAGAAGCTCGAGGAAGCTCGAAATCGGCGCCTGCACACACAAACAAAGCTGTATGTCGGCCTCGTATTTGTGAGGTAGAGGAGGAGCCGATCATCTTCGCGGTACTCCTTCGGTCCACGGGCTCTCCATCCTCATCGAGGTCCAAAGCCACGGTGGTCGTGGCAATGGGAGTAGACATTGGCCTCTCGCTTCCCATGTCGAAGCTACCAAGAAGGTCCTTTGTATACTTACTTTGATGAATGAAGGTGCCTTCTTTCAGTTGCTTGACTTGAAAACCAAGGAAGAAGGTCAATTCGCCCATCATGCTCATCTCGAACTCCCTGCTCATAGAATCTGAAAATCTAGACACCAAAGCATGAGAAGAACCACCGAATATAATGTCATCCATATAAATCTGAACCATCAAAAAGTCACTGCCATGCATGAGAGTGAACAAGGTTTTATCAACCATTCCCATTTTAAAATCATTTTTGAGCAAGAAACTCTTAAGCCTATCATACCAAGCTCTAGGAGCTTGCTTCAATTCATACAAGGCTTTGGAGAGTTTAAAAACATGGTTTGGGAACTTAGGATTTTCAAAACCAGGTGGTTTCTTGACAAAGACCTCTTCTTCTATGAAACCATTCAGAAAAGCACTTTTGACATCCATTTGAAATAGCTTGAAGCCCTTGGATGCCGCAAATGCTAGCAAAATACGAATGGCTTCTAATCTAGCTACAGGAGCAAATGTCTCCTCAAAGTCTAAGCCCTCTATCTGGGAATACCCTTGTGCTACAAGCCTAGCCTTATTGCGAACTACCAACCCATCTTCACTTTGTTTATTTTTGAAAACCCATTTTGTTCCAATTACATTATGATTAGGTGGAGGTTCAACTAAGGTCCAGACTTTGTTTCTTTCAAAATTTTCAAGTTCTTCATGCATGGCATTGACCCAAGAGGCATCAGAAAGAGCATGGGTGACATCTCGGGGTTCAAAAGAAGCAACAAAAGCAGAATGTGCATGGGAATTAGGAGAAATAAACACGAGGCGAGTGACTCGCTCATGAAGATCCCCAATCATCTGCTTTCGGTGGATCTTTGTCATTTGAATCTGAAGAGGAGCTCTGGTCTTTGAAGTGGCCTCTACCTCATGGGTTGTGGAGGTAGGAGCGAGCCACTCGATCGTCGGTGAAGGTAGGATGAGGCCGCTCATCTGAAGTGGTGTAGTGGAAGCGGGCTCTCCAACCAAGTCGGAAGGGACTTGAGGATGGATTGGGTCCTCATCCTCGAGTCATCATCGGCGAAGATGCTCTCGAAACACGTGTACTGCATCATCGGGTCTAGTACGGGACTAGCCTCATCAAAAGTGACTTCGTAAGTCTCAACAACTTTGTTAGTGTCAAAATTAAATACCACGATAGCCACGAGAATGAGCGGGATATCCAAGAAATATGCCATCAGAACATCTAGATTCAAATTTATCAAGGTTGCCATGTTTAAGAATGAAGCACTTGCAACCAAAAATCTTGAAATGAGAAACTTTGGGCTTATGACCAAATCTGAGCTCATAAGAAGTCTTACCAATTACAGATCTCAAGAAAACCCTATTAAAGATATAACATGCAGTAGAGATCGCCTCAACCCAAAACCTCCTAGGTGTGGAATGCTCATCTAGCATGGTCCTGACCATCTCTACAAGGGTCCTATTCTTTCTCTCTACAACGCCATTCTGCTGGGGAACTCTAGGTGATGGCGGTGCTGCTCAAGCCCCCTATCAGAGCAAAAAGTGGCAAAGGAAGAATTCTTGAATTCTGTCCCATTGTCACTCCTAATGGCTCTCAATGCTCCAGGAAGCTCAACAGCAAGTCTAAGGACCAACTCTCTAAAGAAGCCAAATGCCTCGTCCTTGGAAACCAGAAAATAAACCCATGAATACCTAGAGTAATCATCCACAATCACAAGAACATACCATTTCCCACCGGCTGATTGAACTCTAGAAGGACCAACAGTGTCTAAGTGCAAACGCTGACCAGGTCCATCTGTCATCACTAAAGTAAGAGGTGGATGAGAAATAGAAACCATCTTACCATGTCTACAGGGTGTGCACACAAGGTCTCTAACAGCCTTCACTCTAGGCAAACCTCTAATCAAATCCACACTCGACTCTAGTCAAGTGGTCGAAGCCTATGTGACCAAGCCTACGATGCCACAACACTAGATCATGAGAGTCAGAAGCTAAAAGACACCTAGGGCTAGAAGCAGAAGAGATACTGAAATCAGCACAAAAGATCCTCTCAAACCTAGAGATCTCATAGACAAGCTCACGAGAGGAATCTATAACCTGCACTCACCACTCTTAAATCTCACCTCTAGACCCTCATCAAGCAAGCGAAAGCAGAAGCGATTATACCTCGGCTTACTTACCAAAGCGGCGTCCTTGAGCATGAACTTATTGTTGACGCGCACTATGCCCTTGGCTGTCACGGTCCCGGTAGAAGCATCCCCAAATGTGATCAATTCATTGCCGGATGCACGTGTGAGGGAGGAGAACCATCTAGAATCCCCGGTCATGTGTCGAGAGCACCCGGAGTCAACAAGCCATATGTCCTCCTTCCTCGCACGACGGACCTACAAGGCACGAACAGGAAACATCTGTGCCTCAGTATTGGGGTTAGCGATAAAAGACTTGGGAATCCAGTACTGAGTCACACGATGCTTAGGCAAAATAGTAGAAGCAGCAGTAAAATGGTTAGGAGCAAAATCATAAGAACGCACACGAGAACCACCAAGACCTCTCCGAATCGACCTACCAAAAAGTCGGTACTCCCCCTATCTAGATGCTACCCGCGGTCTCTCCTCACGAAATCCTAAACCAGAACGCTGCCTAGAACCACCAAAGGAGTCAAAGAAGTCATCTAAGAACCTAGGCCTATGTCTAGCAAGAAAGACAGGCTGCCTAGCTCTAGAGACAACAGCAGGTGAAGGAACTCCTCTCATGGTTCTCAAGGTACTCATCCTCTCCTTCCTCTCAATCTTGGCTCTCTGAGCGAGAACTCAACAATGTGGCCATTCTTCTTGCGAGAAGGTGCAATGGTACTTGACCTTTTGAGGGTGCGACTGATGAAGTAGAAGCACCTATCTTGCTAGAAGTGGTTTGGGCAAAACCAAAGAGATTTAAAGACTATCTTGGATGTCTTAGGGGGTTCTACCTCAAACAGGCCACTCTCAACAGCTCTAACAACCTTAGGTGGATGGTTCTTGGTATGCTCTAGGGAATCAAATCCTAGGCCTCTATTATTCACACTCACCTTAGATTTGTCTAGAATCATGTTGAGGTTTTTCTTCCCACCAATAAATCTCTCAAGTGTCTCTTTAAGGTAGTTATTTTGTTTGGCTAGTTCATAACAAGAAGCACACTTATTTGACTTGCTAGCCCTATCAGATTTTTCCTTATAATGAGCTACCTCAGCTTTCAAAGCCTCACAAGACACACAATAGTTATCCCTAATCTTATCCAACTGCTCTTTGAACTTAACTCTAAAAGCTTCTTGTATCTTATCTACATTATGCCCAAGTTCAATACAAAGAGTACAAGAATCAGAATCAACAACTTTCTTTGAAGCAGTCATGGATATGGATTGTTCAATTTTAGCTTTCTCTTCTAGTGTCTTGTTTAAAGCATCATTCTCAATTGTGAGTTTAACACAGTTTTCACAAGAAACAGTTTTAGAATAAAGAACCATTTCAGTCATCTCCTTCATTTTAATCCTACTATCCTCACAATGAGAACACATGTGACTAGCATCAAATTTCTGCAATTCTTTCATAGCGCTATCCAATTTTAATTCAAGCAAAGCACAATTTGAGAAAGATAATGGAATAGCATCAACAGTAGTCACATCTAAAGAATGGCATTCATGCAAGTAGGACTAGACTTGAGAGTTTTTAGTTCATCAAAAGCATCTTTCAGTTGACTAGCAATAGAGGAATGAGCAGATTTCAGATTTGCTAGTTCATTAAGCAAGCTAGAGCAAGAATCACAATCATCAGCAGAATTAATGGATTTGAGCCTATCAACCTCTAAGTTCAAATCATCAATCATGGCATCCTGTTTCCTAATCATTTTTTCTTGCTTATACATTCTCTTTTCAGCATAGGCTAAAGCACGTTTCATACTAGTAAGTGAAGGACGTACCTCATCGGGATCGCTGAAAAGGTCGTCGTCGTTGGAGGAGTCGACGCCATGGCTGTCGCTAGCCATGAAGCACATGCCGGTGAAGTCCTGGGCCTTCTTCTTACCATGAGAGTCATCGTCGTTGTCCTCCGTCTCCGAGTCCACATCGCTCATGTTCACACTCTCAAGAGCGGCAAGGACTTGGCTGACGAACTTGCGATAGTTTGGCTTCTTGCCTTTCTTGTCTTTGGCTTGATGACACCTCCGAGAGTCCTTCTCCTCCTTGCCCTTCAGCTTGGGGCACTTGGAGCGAATGTGGTTAGGCTCACCACACTCGAAACAAGTGACAGGGCCACCTCTCCTCCTGTTCCTCACTTTGTTGTAAACTCTCGAGAATTTGGTGGATAGGAGGGCTAAATCATCATCAGGTAGCTTCTCTAGCTGCTCATCGCTCAAAGAATGTAAAGCTGACAAAGAAAAGCCAGATGAGCCAAAGTCAAAGGAATCAGTCGAGCTACCCTTAGATGGGTCGACCACCAAAGCCATCAACTCTGTCTTGGGGAGATGTGAGATAAAGTCAATCTCATGCGTCTTCAACCTCGAGTAGAGCTTATCCATGGTAAGCTCACTCATGACAGTGTTGTCATTGATGGATGTGATCTTCATCCCCAGACCTTCACATCAAGAGCACCCAAAAGGCTGGCGTGCGTTCTCAGACTCGGTGAAAACAAGATCAACAAATAAGGTCATGAAGAATCTTGGAGAACCTCCCCACAAATCATCTAAAGACTCACCGGGCCTTTGCTCGATCTTTGAGTATTCTTTCTTGAGTGGTTACATCTCACTTCCTTGATCGCAGATAGAACCCTCGTGGTAGTCACAAAGGGTCCTCCAGATCTCATGAGCAGACCTCAAATGAGCCACGCGCTCAAACTCAGATCGACTAAGACCTTGGATCAGAAAGTTCCGAGCCTTGCTATTAGCCTCAAGATCTGGAGTGATCACATCGTCATTGGCTGGCACGACATATGGATTTTTGACCTTAAGCCAAATAAGCGTGCCCTTGAGCCTCGATGTTGGCATGCATCGTGCCTTCGATAAAGCAAAATCAACTCCATCGAACACGGTGGTTTGGTCGAATACTTGTCAGTCGCCATGGCTCCAAAGACCAGTTAAGATCTATGAGAAGAGCTAACCGGCTCGATACCAATTGTAGGACCGGAAAGGCGACTAGAGGGGGTGAATAGGCGCTTTAGCTATTTTTCACCTTGATTAGATTCAACATCAGATCCTCCATTAGCTATGGAAGCTATGAAGATTAATATACAAGTCTTGTAGAGGACTAGTGTTGAATCCACACAAAACCCCAAAGCAAAAACCCAAAAACCAAAATTTTAATCAAAAGGCCGGACTGACCTCAGGCAAATGGGCGGTCAGACCTCTCAGTCGGATGACCTCGGGCATCTGGGCGGTCGAGACCTCGTGGTCGATGAACAGGACAATCAGCTCGAAAGCCAAAACTAAAATTGGTCTAACTTTTGATCCGTAAGGCCAAACACCACGAAATTTGAGACACACCTTCTCTAAGATATTAGGAACCTATTCCAATCAAAGATCACAGAGATCCAAACCAAAGTTTCTATCTTTTTCAGTTTTACCAAGGAGGGTTCAAAAGCAAGCAAAACACAAAACTTGATCCAACACTTGCTCGTGGGAGATTGATGATCTAGATGATCTTAGATATGTTCTCACATATCCCAGCAAGGAGTAGGAGGGCACGAAATCAACCAAAAACCACAGGATCAAGAAAGCACTCAAAATCATCAAAATAAGGTGCAAGAACAAGAAAAGAACGAAGAGAGCTCATCTCAAAGAACTTGCAAGGATTGATTGATGATTCGTGGTTACAGCCACTCCCTCAAGGAGGACAAGAGCTCAATCCATGAGCACACACACCATCCCTCTCTCTAGAGCCTAAGCCTCTCTTTTCTTCCCTAAACCCTAACACCAAACTAGGGTTTGCAAATGGAGTGCTTGGAGGCTGTGTTACAGCAGCCACCCCTATTTATATGGAGGCTTAGACCTTCTAAAGAGTTAACCCTAATGGGCTCCCGTAAAGGCCCAACAACAACGGGTCACACACGCACGTATTTTAAAGCACCTTCTTCACTTCTCTTGACCTAAACCGCTTCCCTTGCACCGTCCCGCGCCGCGGTTTAGCCGAAAGGTCACAAAGGCGGTATTTGGTAAAATTACCAAAATACCCCTTCTCGATCATTCTCCATGGACCGAGTCCAATCTCGTCGAAGCAATTGCTGCTTCATACGTGTAGGTTGATCAACGGCTCTCATCATGTCGGCAAGTCTCTCCGTCCGAATCCCATCGGAACCACCAAGGCACTTGCACCGACCCCACGCCGCTTGATCCAACCAACATCGAATCGCCTGCTCGATCAACCTCGTCCATTCTGCGCCATGCTTGAGTCACTTGACCTCACCCGCATCCATGATCGTTCTAGACCTCGGCTCTCCAAGCTTAGTCCCGATCCTCCTCGCCGTTGACCGTCGTTGACCTGCAAGCCACCGCACAAAGAATAGACAAAGAAATCATCTCCGGGAACAAGTTCTTCACAACTTGACCCACGTTAGCTCAAAACATGAAATGTGCAACTCTTACACAACAATAAACATGGATATGACTTACCCCAAAATTAATTTGCCAAATATCTCAACATTCAAGCTAAACTCGGTCGATCATAGATTCATCGGCGGTCGAGATCAGCGCCAGTCGGGTCTCGACCACCCACATAACTGCGGTCTGACCGCATATGACCTTTCAGCTTTTCTAAGTTCGCCGAAAACACGTGAAACTTCAAACCATCAAAGCCATTGCCAATTGTTTCATCATCCTAAGATCATGAGCATATCCCCATGATATCCACACTCTCTCTACGTCAGTCAGAGAATTCCAGTTTGGTGTGGTGATGGGAACCCGTTCCCTTCCAAGTATCCCACAGATGGTCTGGAATTTTGCTGCTGCTTTCTTGGGACTCAGAGGGACCCTAGAGGTACTGACCTCCATGATGGTCATTCGGCCCACTGGCAATTTCGATATTCCTCTACCATCTTGCTTACATACCACTTTCCTCGGAGATCCAGACACATTTGGCGACGTCGATGACGGCGGTGAAGATGGTGCGGACGCCATCTCGCTTACTTGCTATCTATATGAGTTACATACACAATGAACTAAAATTTCAGAATTCAAAGTTTAAATAAAATGGATTGCAAGTTGATATCCACTAGATATTTTTGAAGATAATTTCTCTTGGAAATATATTTTATCTGAGAAAAAATAGAAGTTACCCAACCAATGAACTAAAAACATAATATCCCACATAAATAATAATATGCTCAATACAATCATCATGTATATTGACGAGGATGTAAAAATCCTCATTTTATTATATATTTATAATTCATATTATGGATAATAATGACGCCATGTAACTCTTGAGTATACCCCTTAAGAGCCATAAGGGAGAAGCTGGAGGTTGTAAGTTCTTCTACGACTACCTAGCAGTCGTAAGTCCTCTTACGACTACCCTATAGTCGCAAGTCCTTCTACGACTATCCCATGATCATAAGTTCTTCTATGATCAGTCTGTGGTCGTAAGATCTTCTACGACCACCACCTGGTTGTAAGCTCTTCTACGACCAGTCCCTAATTGATAGGGCTTATAGACATGTGGGCCTAGTCGATCAGGGAATCTTCCGCACCATATTCAAAATATGGGCAGTAAATTACGCGGTTATTCTCTGAAATAATGGCACGATTTTAACTCCTTTGTTATGGTGATAACTGCCTGGCAGCATGGGAACGTTATTACTCCCATAATAACCTCTAGTAACGGCTCAATAATCTGGGACATTAAGGCAGTCTTTACACTGGAGGCGCAACGGTACACCTTGAGGATTGTATAAAAGGCAGAATCATCAGGACAATCGGGGGGATCCAGAGATAATCAGAAGCACAATACTCTAGTCTTTGGCTCCATCTTGTAATTCAGCATACTCAATACATACATATAGGAGTAGGGTTGTTATTCTCCCAAGAGAAGGCCCGAACATGTATAAAAATCCCTGTGTCTCCATCTTTGTGTGATTTTGAGCCTAGAGGAACCCCCGAATCAAACAATCTTTACGTAAGTTCGGTCCTAAAACACCGACAGTTGGCGCCGACCGTGGGGATCTTCGAGTCATCAGCTTTCCTTTATCTTTTCAATTCTCATGCTCTCATGGCAGGAGAATGGAACGAGGAGAATTGGTTCGACTTGACCGATTACGCAGATATCAATATGGATGCCGGTTTCGACTATGAGCCGAGTAATTCATCATATGATGGTGATGTCGTCCCCAGAGATCTTTCTCAAGGAGACTTTACCACCGACGGAGTTGAGGAGGGATCCTTATCCCCCACAACGATACGTCCAGATAGGGAACCAGCTTCCTCAGAGGGCAAGGGTCAATCCGACCACAATGAGGACTGTCCCAAGGCAGACTCAGGGCATAGCGAGGGTTCCCTCTCTGAATGTTCAAGTCCACTTGAGACAGTCCGACCTGGCGCAACAACTCCTGGAAGTCATAATTCTGGATCTTCATCAGCACTTGGTGGTTCTCTCCCTCTGGTTAGCCCAGCCAAGGATGCGTTCGAACATGCTCTTCCTGTGAGTTTGACCATCCCAACGCAGGGCTCACTTGTGGACAGAGATGGCTATAACCCGGAATTCCCCTTCCTGGAGGGGTTTGCTCCAATTCGCCAGATGGTGTCATTCGACGACTCCTCAAGCGAGGAGGCCTCTAGCGCAAGTGGAGATCATCAACGGAAGGTCTTCGTCCTACCCTCAGGTAGCAATAACTCTCCTAAAGACAGGGCTGAGGACGCTCCCCGAAGGTCACACCTACGACCGCTCGTAGCAATGACAAGGACACCTCCGGCAATGAACATAGTCAATATTTTGACGAGTGTGCGACAAATTCTCGAGATCATCGCACTTCACTAAGGCAAGCTCAAAGATCAGGTATGGATGATTCTAAAACAATCCGACAGAAACGAGTTGCAGTTCAGAGAAAATTGCCTAGGCGCACCCAATACCAGTCGAAAGAAGCTCAGGAACTTCAGCATATCAACGATCTATTCAAAAACCCATCTCGAGAACTTGCCCGAGCACCTGGCTACAACCTCTTCGCTGAAGAGATCGCATGAAGGCTGCGGAGCACGATGAGCAAGCTCAAACGACCCCACCGACATCATGCTGGAAGTCATGGCAGTACGACTTTGTCAGCTTCTAGTCGTTCGAATAACTCACCGCATGGGGGTCGCCGCAAGTTGCATCGTTCCCCAAACCAGAAAAGAGTTCCTCGAACGCCTTATAATCATAAAGCTCCTAAGAGAGGTGATCATTCACCACTTCGACCGAGAGGTCTGCAATAGCGGACAGAGTACGAGGAGTATTACCCTCGTAGGATCGAAACTTACCATAAGTCAGATTCACTTGTTGCTGGGTATCATCGAGTCCGATAACCTGGCGACGTGAACCCCTCTTTTCTACAAAGGAGGCATTACGACGTAATTACCGGATGTCGGGCATTCTCGCCTGACCTCCGAGCAGTTCATTGGCTGCCGCGGTTTAGACCAGGGAACATGGAGAAATTTGATGGGTCTCAAAATCCCATCGAATTCCTTCAGATTTATACGACCGCTGTCCAAGCAGCAGGAGGAAGAGAGCGTGTCATGGCGAATCACCTTCCGACTGTGCTTGAAGGGTTTGCTCGATCGTGGTTATTAAACCAACCAGTCGAGTCGATCTACTCGTGGCAACATCTCTGCGATCTATTGCTAGCCAATTTCCAGGGCACCTACCACCACCCCGGAAAGGAGGACGACCTACACAGGATACAACAAAACGACCACGAAACACTATACCAATTCATCGAGCGTTTGATCGGGTTCTGAATTCGATTCTTGAGGTTTCGACTCATCATTATCGAGCCTTCAAGCAGGGAGTCCGTAGCAGAAGGATCACGGGGGACATCGCTTTGAACCCTCCTGCTAACGTTGCCGAACTCTTCGAGATAGCTGATCGGTACACTACTACTGAGGAAGCAGTCGAGTGGACCAAAATCATCGATCGAGATGACTAGCACCCTCAGGAGGCTGGCTGTGAGGACCCGAAAAATTCGGCTTGTAATGCTTAACCATCCACTTGGTCCTAGCATCACAAACAAAATATTCCGTGCCTCGAGATACATGTACTTCCCAAGAACTTACAGTACACATACCCCTTTACAAAATTATGTATCAATTCCATTCAACACATAGAATCGAAGCACAACAAGCAAAACAAAAGACATACATAATAGAGTTATTACAAAAGGGGGCCGACGGGCCAAATAATAGCTAAAGAGATAAATAAACAGCGGAAGCAAAAGCCATAAGATGGCAATAAACAAGAGCCAATTAGTGTGCCTTTAACCCACAAGGAAACCAACCGGGCCGCCAACCTAGTCGTCAAACCCACCGCACAACTCACAAAAGTGGATCCCTTGGGGATCACCTTCCTCCTCTGCAACAATTAATTAAGCAAAGCAAATGAGTACATAAATGTACTCGTAAGACTTACGTGTAGTGTAACAAGCCTATACATATGCTATATGCAAGCTTATTTAAGTGGAGGAGGCTTTAGACTCATTTTCAGCATAAAGTAAGTTTTCATTTGCAATAATGTAATAGATTTAAAGTAGTTTTACAATCTGTTTTATTTGATAAAAATAGCGAGATAACAAGTAACAATAATAAAAAGACATCCTGGAAGTGGCTAACCCAATAGCCACCACAACAATAGCATGAATTCCCCATTCATACCACCCACATCAAGTTTTAATTAAATGTTGTAGTCTAGTTCTTGCACGACCTTACCAAGCATATCCATAACCTAGGACGAGGCTATTCGAATAGTTTGAACCCTACAGGGGTGTACCAATGTACCCACATGTCAGACCGCCTTTTTGCCACATGATTAAGCACACTTCCGAAGGTATGCTGGCATGACTAAGTCCTACAAGACATTTCCAATATTGTGCATTAACTACGAGTCGCCCGTATGGATAGAAACCCATACGTTGAGACAGAGTCATTGTAAAGCCGAAAGTCAACTACCACTATAGGGTAAAGCTCCCGGACAACTACAATGCCCTTGATTGTGGAGAACCTAAACAGATTCCACTCCCGCTCACCCAACACATAACCACAAGTTTCTTTTTCAACACCACACACACACACAACCTCCTGCGACTCGGAGCTAACACACGCCAAAGTACTAAGTCAAGAGAGGTCCCATATCCCCCTCGTGTGATTAGCACGCAATAATCACTTGGCTTAGTGACACAAGTAACTCGGTCCTTGTTGACCCAGACACTATTCCAGTCACACCATAAGATCACACCATCAACCATTGTGCCCAAGTCTCAAACATTTCATTTTCAGTTTCAGTTTTTGACTTTACAAAGTAACAAAGCACAAAGTGCTAAGCATAATGGTAGTAATAATTTTGTGTGATCAAAGTTATCGACTAAGTCGATAACCGCCCAATTCTACCGGTAGCTAAGCATTTCTAAGCATGACATCGTAAAGACAATAAAAAACATAATTCAACCACCGGGCTCTAGTTCACCAGCGAGATTAATAACTTATGTTTTGTGGCAGGGGATAAACAATTTAAGGGCAACCATGCAATAGGAATAACTACCTCTAATCAGGAAAATTACTTTGACACAAAAGCATGCATACATACAAGTTGTAAACAAAGTATTAGACTTTGAAAGTAATGTGATTATTATGATCAAACTGCTTATCTTGCTAAATTTGCTCACTATGCTGCAGAGGGTCACTCTCAAGGTCAACGTGCTCGTCGGAACCTAGCGAAAGAATGAAAAAGAACCGATAAGAACGCGGAACACCGAAAAGACTCAAAAACCAACTTCAGCGAAAAGCTTTGAAATTTTTACAGCCGGTAGAGCATGATTTTGAAGGAATTTAGCAACAAGAACCAATTGATTTGGATTCTCAATGCAAAAGTTATAGCCAAAACAAAATCTATCTGTTGGAAAAAGGCTGAAAATAAACTTCGGTTACTATTCATCCGAAATTAAATTTTTGGCACAAATTTTCAGAGAGGTGTTGCACCTGAGATTTTTTCAGTAAACAGAGCACCTCATAAGATGAAGAACACAATTTGATTCACCTCATTTGGAGCTAGGATGCATTTTCTATGATTTTTCAAAGACATGAAAAAGTGCACAAGTTAAATGCATTAGCAAAACTTTTGAAAATAGTAGCATGCCTAAAACCTATTTTACAAATAAGCACATTAACAGAGGAAACCACCAATGTTGGTTTCACTCAAAAAGGAGCTACAGAGAAATACTTATGCATTTTCCAAGTTAAATGAATTTTTAGTGCACTAATTAAAGCTAAACAGGAATTAAATCTATTCCCAAATTTTTCTAGAGCCAAACTAAGCCTACAACCATTTTTAGATTAAAGCTTAGCTCAAACCAGAATTAACAAAATTTGAATCCACTGAAAAGGAATAAAAATGAATTAGTTATGCAATTTCAAAGTTTAATACATTTTTCAGTTGAGAAATAAAGCTTACCGGGAATTAAACAAACTTTACTCAATTGGAAAGGACGTGGCGCAACGTGGGCCGTCGATCACGAATCACAAGGCCCACGCGCTCCGCAACACAGCCACGTGTGCGCGCAGAGATGCACACGAAACCGTTGGATCTAGATCCAACGGTCCTCGTTGATCGAATCTTCGGGTGGTCCGAAAGTTCAAACGAACATGGGCCGGCAATCTCGCGATGAGCAGCTAAGAGCGAAGCAACGTTCAGACGGTCCGAACGTTCACGCAATCTCAGCCATTGATCAAGAATCGGACGGCCAAGGCTACGGGAGGTCCGGGGTCCGAAGGTCCCGCAGATCTCAACCGTAGATCTTGAAATGGACGGCTGACGTTCGGTGGTCCGAACGTTCACAGCGATCTAGATCGTTGGATCTAGATCAGACGGTGAATGTTCAGTGGTCCGAACGTCCACACGATCTAAGCCGTAGATTTTTGATCCAACGGCCCACGATGAACACAACGTTGTGCACGCGCCCGAGGGGGTTTAAAGACGCGGGCCCCACTGTCAGTGACACACGAATAACGCTTAGGACCGCCATTAATACTAAGAAATTATTAACAATAATTAACAACTGATTAGCAATTAATGAAGAGAACCTCGCTCCTAACTTGACAACGCGCGGTGTAGCTCGCGTCCGACAACGAGCATAGTGAAAAGAACAGCTTGCCGCCGGCGACGTGGACCACGCCGGCGCCGACTAAGGGCCAAAATGAGACCGCAATAGCCACGCGCACACGCTAGTGGCGATGGCGACCACGGAGGAGGACCACATCGGTGGCTAGCCGGAGATGGGCGGCGCGGCAACGCACGGCCAAAAGACAATAGCGAAAGGGAGCTCCGTAGCGGTTCAAGTAAGCAGGTGCCCAGCTTCTAGGGAATACCTAGAAGGTTACCTTAGCACAGAGAGGAACCGAGGAGGTCTGAGGAGCTCCAGCGACGGTGAGTCTTGCCGGCGCCGAGGAAGAAAGCGAGGAGATGACGGTCTGAGCAAAAAGAAACCCAAGGAATGGTAAGGTTAGCTCCACAATGGCTCACAAAGGGTCCATGAGCAAGTAATTGAAGAGCCAAGGTGCTTACCAGCGATGAGAACGAAAAGAGTGATCTTCGGCCGAAAAGATCAAAACCCAAAATTAGTTGATTCCTGTGAATGCAAACGAAAATTGGATTAGGGGAAATGCTCAAGATACAGAGGGGCGCGAAATGACGTGAAGGGATTCGCAAAGGAACCACTAGAGCACTAGCGGCGAAGAGAGCTTGCTCTGGCCGTCAATGGCGATTTGGGGATTTCTGGTGTTTGAGCTCAAGCAACCTGAGAGGAAGCAAGGCAAAGCTACAGAGTTCCTGAAAAGAGAAAGAGGAAGAGCTTGGGGGCTTTATATAGCCAGAGGAGCACGGGTTGAGCTAGGGTTAAGCTCCATGGTGAGCTTAGCCCACGGCTTGGTTCACCGCTCTGCCATGGACGAGCTGAGGAGATGGGTGGCAGAGGAGGGCGACTTTGGGGGCTAAAGCACTACCAAGCATTAAATGGGGGCATAAGAGCCGTTGCTAAGGACACAACCGAGGTGACCCTGCATTGCGTCGCCCACGCCATGCGCTCTGGCACCCACGCACGCGCGCGACGAAGAAGATGATGACCAGGATTGGCGAGGGCCCACATGTAAGTGACCGCAACCAAGGTGGCTCGGGTCTAAACTCACAAATGGGTTGAGCCAAACCAATTGACTTGAGTCAAAGCTTTTTGACTGCTCGATTGGAAATGGACGGCTCAGATTGAACTTGATCTCGGGTGGTCTGAACGTTCCTCCAAACGTGGACGGTCTGATTGTAATCAAATGGTCCAAAGCGCACGTGCCAAAATGACCGAGCCCGAGTGCAGTTAGTTGATTGGGTCGAGTCAAATGGCTCGAGCCTGATCAGAGCCCAACAGTAACTGACCTAGGGTTTGAATTTAAAGCTGAAACTTTGAGGAATTTTTAGAGGTAGCAAACTAACTCCAAAAATTCTGAAATTTGGACTAAAGGTTCCTAGCTCCAGGATAAACCTTGTGTAAAATTTTCAGAGGTTTTTATATACAACATTTTTCTTCAAAAATTCTGCAAGGTTTGTTCTAGGGTTTGACCATGAGTCAAACTGGTTTGACTGCCTCTTAAAAATTATCAAATAATTTCTAAAAATTATAAAAATTTTCAGAGGAGTCACACAGCAGCCCTAGAACCAAGGAAAATTATTTCCAGGGGTTGAACACAAGATCCTCACAAGGTGGTCATGACTTTAGTCAATTGGAGATTTTGGTTTTTGAATTCCACAATTCCTTTACAAGAATTACAGAAAAGTTCAAAAACTTCAAGATGCAAGAAAAGTTTTAATTTCTACTCATTTTCTTACATTTGAAACACACACCCAGATTTGGGATGTTACACTGGCGAAGGTGGCAAGAAGAAGGATAAGAAAGTCAAAAAATCCAAGAACAAGGCAAAGTGCCAAAAGCCTCAAGCCAATGCTTCTAAGGAGGTCCTGGCCGTAAGCGATAAAGAGCCACGAACTGCCAAACAACACCCCGATCGAGGCAAAGGTAAGCGCCCTGAACGGAAGACCGATAAGCCTCGATGGTGTCCTTTCCATAAAAAGGAAGGACATGACATTTGCAACTGCCGAGTTTTCCAACGAAAGTTCGAGGACTACTACAACGGCAAAGGACCATTTTCTACTCTCGAGGAGGTAGGGCAAGCTAATGGTCGTACACAGTCGGACGACAACGAGGACATGCCGTTTCAAGATCCTGAGCACACCATCGAGCATATCTTTGGAGGATCATCGGCATACGAGTCAAAACGACAGCTTAAGGCAATCGAACGAGAGGTAAACTCCATTGACCCTCCTCTTGTCAATAAGTTGCCGAAGTGGTCGAAAGTCACCATCTCCTTCGAGAAGGTTGACTGCCCGATCCCTTCGACTCGACCAGGTCGATTTCCGATCGTGGTCGAGCCCATCATCACAACTGTCGAGTAAATTGAGTGTTGATTGATGGTGGTAGTTCGTTGAACATTTTTTTTACGAACACCATGAATGAAATGCAAGTCCGCAGGACTAAGGTAAGACTGGTAATATATTCATTTCATGGTATTATACTAGGGTCTTCGGCCAAACCCATTGGTCAAGTTTCTCTTTCTTTAACATTTGGTTCACCAAGAAATTTCAGGACAGAGAAGATCTCATTTGATGGGAGTCGATTTCGATACGGCATATAACGCCATACTCGGACGACCAGCTTTGGTAAAATTCTTAATAGCAACTCATTATGGGTGTTAATGTCTTAAGATGCTAGGTCCCAAAATAGTAATCACAATTCACTGTGATAAGAAGATGACGCATATGTGTGACCGTCGATCCCTCGAGATGGTGGGTCAGATACCAGCTCGGGAAGAAAAAGGGTAGCCTTCGACCAAGCACTCGAAGCCTAAAGCTACGCCCAAACCGAACGACCAAGTCAAAGAAGTTCCTTTGGATCAGGAGAAGCCCTCGAAGACTGTTCGCATCGGGGATACTTTCGACCCCAAGTAGGAAGACGCCCTCATCACTTTCCTCCGAGCAAATGTAGATGTCTTCGCGTGGCAAGCATTCGACATGCCCGGTGTAATATCTTGTATTTATAAATGAGTAATTATGAATTAAAATAATAATAATATAAATTTAGTGAGAAAGAGGGAATAGTGGTGGGCCTTTGGCCCATGGCCTAAGAAGGGGCCGGCCACCCACTTAAGTAAGGGAGGAGAAGGGTTAAGCAAAACCCTAACCTAACTCTTCCCCCAGCCGCCGCCTGCTCCCAGCAGCCGACGCCGAGGCACTTTCCCATCTGTCTGCTGTCGGCCGCCAGCAACCGATCCGGCTTCCCTGCGTCCAGCCGCTGCAACATGCGCAACTTGCATGTGCCCTGCTGCTGCATATAGCAGATACATGCACATGCTAGCCTGCTGTGCATGCGAGTCTTGTTGCTGCCACTAGAAAGTATGCTTCATCTTTTGTATTGATTCAATCAGTTCCGAGCAGCACTCATCTCACTGTGAGTTTTTTCTTCTTTTATTGCCAGCCTTTCAAAAGTTAATGTAGTGTTTTCCCACATGGATCACATCCAAGATCCCGTACAGGCATACACTAACCTATCCATGTGAACAATAGATTAGTCAAAGATCAACAAAGTAGTACCAAAGCACAGAAACTAAGGATAAGAAAATGCTGAGTTGCCGAATATAGTATGGGCTGCTATTACTATTGTTGTTTTGTATGCGTTTGTTGTCTTTTGTACAGTAACATTGATTGAAGTCTGTGTTGTGCATAGTTATGCCAGTTTTCAACAGTAGCTTTATGGGGTTTTTCGCAAGGATTCAGATCAAGACAGCAGGGGACTCTTCCACGGTTCGATCTTCGTGTTCCTCGGCATACCAAGGGTAATGTTACTCGATTGTCGTTGGTTGTTTAGTCGTAGAGGAGAAATAGAATAGATTCGATTGGGATCAGTGTCAGTCTGCTGTAAACCTCACTCTGTCCAGATTGTTGCGTGGGCGTTTTCGCGATCTTAGAGTCCGAACCAGTAGTTTTGATCTCCTAGAGATATTTAGAGGTTGTTCTTAGCTTTCTATGGCCGCTGAGTTCACTTGATTCCGATGTTCGAGTCAAAAGTTATGACCATTTTAGTATCTGCTGTCCAGATTCCTGACGGGATTAAACTGTTGTGTTAATTCGTAATTTATGAAAAGGTAATTGGAAGAATCTGGGTTGTATCCCAACTAGGTTATTGTAGGTAATTTAATAACCTTTCCAGATTGAGAAAGAATGAGCAATTCGGAGTTATAGATTAAAAGTTATGATCGTATTAGTGTTGCCGTTTATTCTGTTAAACAGTTTTCATGCCGAAAGTTCATCTGTTTGTTAACATATTAATTTGGCCGAATCAAATCATCTTGTCAACTAGAGTATTGTGGGTTTGTCAGTTAAGAGTCCACAGAAACTGGGTTCACCTCATTTGGAGTTCTAGATCAAAAGTTATGCCATTTACCGTGCTGCTGCCCAGGGGTGGTTTAGAGCAGAATGTGTTGATTTTCAGTTTAGAGTTTCTAGCTAACTTTTGATTCGCCGGGGTAGCGTTGTAGAACTTTATCTAGTATTGTCGTGTTCGTCGTATCCTTATTTCAGTTATTTGTTTGATTAGGAGGTGAAGCTTCAGGTTTGGGGGCACCGCAATTGCCTACTAACGCGTCGCAGCGCTAAAGGCAAGTACCTTAGTGTTCCTAGGATTATGATATGTGGTATGCTTGCTGTTGGTATTGTACTTCTAAGTACCTTGTTGATTCTTAAATGTTCGTATTCAATCCATGTGGTTACATCCATGTTAGTGAGCATGTTTCTTATTGTTCAATATTCATATGTCATACTCAGCATCCACATTTCATATTTCATCCACGGGAGTGGATCATTGTATAAGACCCATCAATTCCAAAGATGGGCACGTAAGACCCACCATTCCAATGTGGGCGATTCGGGACACCGTCTTTAAACGTTCTTCGACGGGGCTTGGGTCCCCGCACTTTGTTAAGTGCGGGCTTAGGTGAACACCGACGGGTGTGTCACCAGCAATACCGGTATATGCGTGTGTGTAGTCCCTTCCTTTCATCCAATTCATTCATTGCATTTATTCAAATACTTGTTCTGCAATTCATTCATATTCTCCGATGATGTTGTCTTATCCATGGATTGTCGTTTGTATTTTTATTACTTTCCGTACTTGCTGAGTCTCGGACTCACTCTTGCGTTGTTGTTTTTTTTAGGTGATCCTTGAGGTTGGCCCCATGGGGAGGGATTAGATACGCACTACCCTTTCACAGCACTTTATACAAGTCCAGGATTTCATTTTAGTTTGATTTAATCATTCAATATTGATGAACTGTAATAATGCCGGTTGGTTACGACTGAAAACCCTTCTCCTTTAAGATTGGTTAAGTACTGAGTGTGAACTTAGTTCACTCTTTGTTATGGTTGCTTGAGATCAGTTTATACTCCTGTGAGGATTCTGATAACTGTTGATTTCATTATTGTCGTGATGTTATTGTTGTTGGGACCTCCGGTATAGCTTACTGTACAGGGGAGGTTCTGCCGAAATTTAGGATTTATTTTGTCTTCCATTTTAATGTTGATAATCAGTTAGTTTAGTAGCGTTCCAGGCTCTTGTAGGCCTGGGGTGTTACAGTTAGTATCTGAGCGGGCTTTAGGTCCGTGGTGAATAGTTAATAACTTAGGTAACCTAAAATTGCTAAAATTCATTTTAGGACTAGTAAAATCAACTGAATTGGCTAATGGTTAATTAAGTTAAAAATTTGACACACTAGTGCACCGTAGGATGGGTATGGGACGAGTATTGCTTTTACGCTTCCAATATGTTGTACTGTTGATGTATTAATTGATATTGGTTCTATGAAATTTTTATGTGTTGTTGATTGTGGTTGGTAGTCGATGTTGAGAGGTAGAGATCGTGGTTGTGGCCATAAGCATGGCCAGGTTGTACCACCGTTCGTGTTATGGAGATAATGAAGAGTTTTCTCTCGAGTAATTTAGTTAGAGAGGATGAGAATGAATTCTTTGGAGAAGGTTATTGTTTTCCTTGAGTTTGCATTCGGTTGTTCTTGTTATAGTTGCGGTCGATGACTTTTCTTGGGTTATTGGTTATAGTGCAGTTGATGGATTTCAATTGGTCTTTATTGGTTACATAAAATGATTATTTGTTCTCCGGGCTATTCAGTTGTTTTTGTTGCTTGTGAGCGTTGTAAATTGGCAAGATTGATAATTTCACGAGGGTTCTGCCTTCCCTGTTGGGAAACAAAACTAATTTATTTGCTTGGTATTTTGGATAACAAAAGTTTTCTATTGCAAGTTCTTTAACATGGGAAAGCTTTGACCCTATGTATTTCTTTTGGGTCTTTTGAGTGTTCAAGTTGACTGCCTCTCTTTTATGAAAGAAAGTGTTAAAAACCACTTTAGTGGTGTCTTATTATGGTTAAGTGAGATGTTGTAATTAAAGAAATTAATGGATATAGTAGGGGTTATCAAGTTGGGTCTGTAGTATGGTGCATAACCGATCTTATCCAAGATCTTTGGAAGTGAAGTTAATTAATTTGATATTGTCTTAGAATAATTATGTGATAAAAAGTGATTAATATTATGTCCTTACCTAATTGGAGTCAAAAGAGTTGTTAAGAAAGAAGTGTGGAACATTGACGAACTGGTTTGATCATTAAAAAAAAATTTATTTAGTTTGCTAAACTTGTTGGGTTATTTAGACTCAATGGATTAATCTAACTGTGTGGGAAGGAAAAGCTGGGGAGATGCTAGATTATTTCTTTAGTGGACATTAATCTTAGAGTTATCTTATATATAGTTACTTTGTGATCATATATAGTTGCTAGATTTACAAATTCCTTAGTAGGATTAATTGTTGAAATTGTGTACAAAAGATCGGAGGGATTGAATATTGGTGGATATAGAATTTATGGGGAGAGGTTCTGGATAGTTATTCTAGCTAGAATAATGGGACGAATTTGGTTGTAGCGTCGTTGAGACTTTTGATCGATGGAAGGCTACGATCCTAAAAGTTTTATTGGGTTTTTGCACCAAAATCCGAATATGAGGAGGAACAATTGAATATATGTTTGTAAATATTCATGTGATTTGCAAAGGGAAGTAGGTAGCAACTAGATTTCATGATGAAGCTAGTTGATAACAACAATTGTTGGAGTGCAAATATCGTGTGTTGGAGTTTGGTGTTGAGCATCACTAAGAGTTGAACTGATGTGATTTAATAGGTGGCTTATGTTTACATGATTGTGGAATTATCTGACGATTGGATGCCCTAGATGAAAGGGTTTTGGTAGAACCTTTTGATTTGTATAGTATATCTCCACTAGAATAAAGTGGCTGTTGTAGTGAGGTTGTAAAGTTTTGGTGGACTCTTAGTTGGAGGATGCGATGATAAAGTAGTATGGAATAATTTGTTGAGTTTTTGGAGAGTTGTATACTAGAAGAGTAGACGATAACAATTCTTGTTAAGAGTGTATCATTCTGGATGTTAGTAAGGCTGTCAGCAATGGATTATGATTGTGTTGTTGGTTCTTATAGAAAGAAAGTAGTTTGATCGTCTTTTGTGGTATCGCCCAAACGAAAAGTTTCGAGTTTTGCATTTGTGATCTTTCGGAGTTTATGATTTATGTGGTAGCTGAAATTGGTTTGAGCATAGCGATGTGTTGAGAAGTTCTCTTGGTTCTTGAGTGATTCATGTGGTTTGGTTTTAAAAGTTCTTTTGGTTTGAGTTGACAAAGTGATGCAGTAATCAAAGAAAATTGTTTTTCTTTGTTAAAGAAAGGAGTGCCATTGAAGTATTTGAGCTTGGAGTCAAGCCTTGTAATTTACCACTTATTGAAGTTTGTTTAACTTTTCTGTTGTTGCTTAAGAGTTTCACGAGTTTGAAAAGTAATACTTTATTCTTATTGGTTGATGTTTGGTATTCTCTTCTTGTAAGACTTGTACCCTCAACCGTGGTCTCCTCTTTTGCTTCTCCGAAATCATTGCTATTTGACTATTTGACTTGGTCTTGTGTTTACTACAAGTAGTAAATATTTTTTTTTTGTAATTATCAAATAGTTAGGATATTGCGATTTGTGTAATTTGTAAGGTTGTGTAGTTGAAATTGAATGGTGTGGTTTAGTGAGGGGCCAATACTAGTGATGTTAATCGTTTTGGGTAGTCAATTGATTAGTGATGATTGTTAATATTAATGATTGAGGATATTGTTTGGATTGTGAGAATTTTGGACATCGAATATGAGGATTTCCTATCGAGTATACCAGAAGTTTATTGTCGGAGTCTTAGAGGTTGAATTTGGGCTTTGCATTTTTATGCTAGCATCTTGGTTGCCCGTGGGTGGGTGAAAAAAAAGTGGAACAAGTTGGGTTTTGAGAGTTGTGGTGATCTTTGATAGGATTCTTTTGGTTGTGGTGAATGTGTGTACCAGAGCTTTTAAGGTGTTTAACCTTAGAGAATCGAGGTAGGGGGGATTCTAGGTGAATTCTATATCGAGGTGCATTCGGAATTATTTGTCAAAATAAATTCATTTGGTAGAGAAATCGGCTAGAGTATGTTATTGTGGATTGGTGGAGTCTCTCTACAAATGTGGGGATGTTGTGTTCAGTTTGAGCATAGTTTTGAGGTTACCAATCTAAGATAAATGAGTTATTGTGTTTCGTGGTGATTTTGGAATCCCAGGATTTAAAAGAAAGTTTATTCCTAAAATAAAGATTGAGGAAAAAAAGTGGTTTCTCGAGTAATGAAGTACTCTCTTGGATCTTGTTTGAGCCTTGTGTTTATGGCGGATGTCAGTTGCAAATTGAGTTGCTTTATGTTGATGCGTAGTCTTTTCTGGGTAAAAAAAAGGTTGTTTTGAGCATTCGAGTGATTTTGCCTTTGGCTTTTGTGGTGTTCATTGGTTAATGGTCTACTTGAAAAGTGAAAAAGTTTTCATGATGAGTCTTCGATTGTGGATTTGACTCTTTTATAGGGGAGTTGGTAATGCGTGGCTGTGATGGGGAATCCTTCGATTTTCAGTTGGGTTCTGTTTGTAAGAGGGTTTGTTTGCGGCAAGTGGTTGGTGCATATGTTGTTAAACGAGATGCTCCTTGCAAAGGTGAAGTGAATTATTGAGAAAGGGAACAAGAGTTCCGTATGATTTGTGCGGGTTGTGTGGTTTGGTCCCATAAGTCCGAGAGGGAAGCGACTTGGGAGTTGGAGTCTCGCATGCGCGAACAACATCTAAATTTGTTCACGTCAGATACGTGTTAACTGTTGTTGATTTCAGTTTTTTTTTTTTGTATTTTGAAGATAAGTAGAATTCGGGGTCGAATTCTGTTTAAGAGGGGTAGAATGTAATATCTCATATTTATAAATGAGTAATTATGAATTAAAATAATAATAATAATAATAATATAAATTTAGTGAGAAAGAGGGAATAGTGGTGGGCCTTTGGCCCATGGCCTAAGAAGGGGCCGGCCACCCACTTAAGTAAGGCAGGAGAAGGGTTAAGCAAAACCCTAGCCTAACTCTTCCCCCAGCCGCCGCCTGCTCCCAGCAGCTGACGCCGAGGCACTTTCCCATCTGTCTGCTGTCGGCCGCCAGCAACCGATCCGGCTTCCCTGCGTCCAGCCGCTACAACATGCGCAACTTGCATGTGCCCTGCTGCTGCATATAGCAGATACATGCACATGCTAGCCTGCTGTGCATGCGAGTCTTGTTGCTGCCACTAGAAAGTATGCTTCATCTTTTGTATTGATTCAATCAGTTCCGAGCAGCACTCATCTCACTGTGAGTTTTTTCTTCTTTTATTGCCAGCCCTTCAAAAGTTAATGTAGTGTTTTCCCACATGGATCACATCCAAGATCCCGTACAGGCATACACTAACCTATCCATGTGAACAATAGATTAGTCAAAGATCAACAAAGTAGTACCAAAGCACAGAAACTAAGGATAAGAAAATGCTGAGTTGCCGAATATAGTATGGGCTGCTATTACTATTGTTGTTTTGTATGCGTTTGTTGTCTTTTGTACAGTAACATTGATTGAAGTCTGTGTTGTGCATAGTTATGCCAGTTTTCAACAGTAGCTTTATGGGGTTTTTCGCAAGGATTCAGATCAAGACAGCAGGGGACTCTTCCACGGTTCGATCTTCGTGTTCCTCGGCATACCAAGGGTAATGTCACTCGATTGTCGTTGGTTGTTTAGTCGTAGAGGAGAAATAGAATAGATTCGATTGGGATCAGTGTCAGTCTGCTGTAAACCTCACTCTGTCCAGATTGTTGTGTGGGCGTTTTCGCGATCTTAGAGTCCGAACCAGTAGTTTTGATCTCCTAGAGATATTTAGAGGTTGTTCTTAACTTTCTATGGCCGCTGAGTTCACTTGATTCCGATGTTCGAGTCAAAAGTTATGACCATTTTAGTATCTGCTGTCCAGATTCCTGACGGGATTAAACTGTTGTGTTAATTCATAATTTATGAAAAGGTAATTGGAAGAATCTGGGTTGTATCCCAACCAGGTTATTGTAGGTAATTTGATAACCTTTCCAGATTGAGAAAGAATGAACAATTCGGAGTTATAGATTAAAAGTTATGATCGTATTAGTGTTGCCGTTTATTCTGTTAAACAGTTTTCATGCCGAAAGTTCATCTGTTTGTTAACATATTAATTTGGCCGAATCAAATCATCTTGTCAACTAGAGTATTGTGGGTTTGTCAGTTAAGAGTCCACAGAAACTGGGTTCACCTCATTTGGAGTTCTAGATCAAAAGTTATGTCATTTACCGTGCTGCTGCCCAGGGGTGGTTTAGAGCAGAATGTGTTGATTTTCAGTTTAGAGTTTCTAGCTAACTTTTGATTCGCCGGGGTAGCGTTGTAGAACTTTATCTAGTATTGTCGTGTTCGTCGTATCCTTATTTCAGTTATTTGTTTGATTAGGAGGTGAAGCTTCAGGTTTAAGGGCACCGCAATTGCCTACTAACGCGTCGCAGCGCTAAAGGCAAGTACCTTAGTGTTCCTAGGATTATGATATGTGGTATGCTTGCTGTTGGTATTGTACTTCTAAGTACCTTGTTGATTCTTAAATGTTCGTATTCAATCCATGTGGTTACCTCCATGTTAGTGAGCATGTTTCTTATTGTTCAATATTCATATGTCATACTCAGCATCCACATTTCATATTTCATCCACGGAGTGGATCATTGTATAAGACCCATCAATTCCAAGTATGGGCACGTAAGACCCACCATTCCAATGTGGGCGATTCGGGACACCGTCTGAAACGTTCTTCAGACGGGGCTTGGGTCCCCGTGACTTTGTTAAGTGCGGGCTTAGGTGAACACCGACGGGTGTGTCACCAGCAATACCGGTATATGCGTGTGTGTAGTCCCTTCCTTTCATCCAATTCATTCATTGCATTTATTCAAATACTTGTTCTGCAATTCATTCATATTCTCCGATGATGTTGTCTTATCCATGGATTGTCGTTTGTATTTTTATTACTTTCCGTACTTGCTGAGTCTCGGACTCACTCTTGCGTTGTTATTTTTTTTAGGTGATCCTTGAGGTTGGCCCCATGGGGAGGGATTAGACACGCACTACCCTTTCACAGCACTTTATACAAGTTCAGGATTTCATTTTAGTTTGATTTAATCATTCAATATTGATGAACTGTAATAATGCTTGGTTGGTTCTGCATCAAAACCCTTCTCCTTTAAGATTGGATAAATCTTGAGTGTGAACTTAGTTCACTCTTTGTTATGGTTGCTTGAGATCAGTTTATACTCCTGTGAGGATTCTGATAACTGTTGATTTCATTATTGTCGTGATGTTATTGTTGTTGGGACCTCCGGTATAGCTTACTGTACAGGGGAGGTTCTGCCGAAATTTAGGATTTATTTTGTTTTCCATTTTAATGTTGATAATCAGTTAGTTTAGTAGCGTTCCAGGCTCTTGTAGTCCTAGGGTGTTACACCCGGAGTCCCCAAGGAAGTGATCGAGCACAGGCTACCTCTACGGCCTGACAAAGTACCCGTAAAACAACAATTACGGAGATTTGCCCCTGATCGACGAGATGCTATAAGGTCAGAATTGGATAAGCTACTTCAAGCAGGCTTTATAAGAGAAGTCGACCATCCAGAGTGGTTGGCCAACCTTGTAATGGTTAGGAAGTCTAACGGCAAGTGGAGAATGTGTGTAGACTTCACTGATCTTAATAAAGCCTGTCCAAAAGATGATTTACCTTTACCTCGTATCGATCAGTTGGTTGACTCTACTGCTGGTTGCGAAACATTAAGTTTTCTAGATGCATATTCTGGCTACCATCAGATTAATATGTGTCTAGAAGATGAAGAGAAGGCCGCATTTATTACTCTATTTGGTATATTTTGCTATGTCAAAATACCATTTGGTCTAAAAAATGCCGGCGCTTCTTTTCAACGTTTGATGCAATCGACTTTTTCACCTCAGCTAGGCCGAAATTTGGAAGCCTATGTTGAAGATCTAGTCGTAAAAAGCATCAAACGGCTTGATCATGTTTCAGACTTACAGGAGACATTCGACAACCTCAAAAAACACTGCTTGAAACTCAATCCTGAGAAGTGTGTGTTTGGAGTCTCTTCGGGAAAATTGCTTGGATTCCTGGTCTCTGTACGAGGGATCGAAGCAAATCTCGAAAAGATAAAAGCCATTGTTCAAATGCGCCCTCCAACCACGAAGAAAGAAGTCCCGAAGCTCACAGGGTGTATGACGGCTTTAAGTCGTTTCATAGCACGTCTAGGAGAAAAAGGACTACCTTTCTTCAAACTTCTAAGGAAGCACGAGGGTTTCGAGTGGTCGGAGGAGGCAAACGCTGCCTTCGAGGATGTCAAGAGATATCTTACGAGTGTTCCTGTTCTGGTTTCCCCGAAACCAGAAGAGACGCTCTTAATGTATCTAGTCGCCACGCCACGCGAGCGATGGAGCGATACTTAGTCGTAGAACGTGAAAACATTCAACGACCAGTGTACTACGTAAGTGATGTTTTGCACGGACCTATGGAGCGTTATCCTCAAGTCCAAAAGCTTCTCTATGCCCTCCTCATGTCTTCGAAGAAACTACGGCATTATTTTCAGGCGCATAAGATAATTGTGCCATCTGGGTTTCTCTTGGGAATGATCCTCTAGAATAGGGAAGCAGCGGGACGCATGTCTAAATGGTCAGTAGAACTTGGGGAGTTTGACCTCCATTTCGTCTCCCAAACGGCCATTAAATCCCAGATCTTGGTAGACTTTGTCGCCGAATGGACAAATCCTGAACATGTTCAGGATCCCCAGTACGATACCCATGACTAGTGGACGATGTACTTTGACGGGTCACTTACTTTAAGTGGCTCGGGGGCTGGGGTGGTCCTGGAATCTCCTAACGGAGAGACCTTAAAGTATGCCATACAGTTAAACTTTCAAGCCACTAACAACGTGGCAGAATACGAAGGTTTACTAGCCGACATACGAGCTGCGAAAGCACTCGCGATTCGACGACTACTCGTGAGAGGAGACTCTCAACTAATCATGAATCAGGTCGGAAAAGAGTATCAGTACTCTAACCCGACCATGTCTCGGTACTTATCGGAGGTTCAAAAGCTTGAAAAGCATTTTTTTGGTTTCAAGGTACAATTCATCCCTCGAAAGGATAATTTCCTCGCAGACAAGCTTGCTCGGATAGCTTCTTCCCGATCACAAGTACCAAAGGGAGTCTTCTTGGAGCAACTCCAGAAGCCATCTCTAGTGGACACACCAGAGATATCTCCTATTGAGACAACCTCTCTAGAATACGAGGATACTTGGATGGATCCCATCTACAAGTATCTTTAGACGGGTTCTGTACCCGATGACGATCTCGAAGCAGATCGTTTATCCTGAAAGGCCAAAAATGTATACTTTGGTCAAAGGAGTCCTCTATAAACGGGGCACTCAAGGGGTACTCATGTGATGCATACCGCAGAGAGAAGGACTAAACCTCCTTCACGACATTCACAGGGGCATCTGTGGAACTCATGCTTCCTACAGAACATTGGTCGGAAAAGCCTTTCAACAAGGATTTTACTGGCCAACAGCTCTCTACGATGCCAAAGTGTTGGTTAAGAAATGTGTACAATGCCAGTTTCATAGCAAGAAAATACACCAACTGGCTCAGGCATTACAAACAATTCATCTATCTTGGCCTTTTGCGACCTAGGGTCTCGATATCCTAGGACCGTTCCCACGGGCACTAGGGGGCTTTGAATTCCTTTTTGTGGCTATTGATACGTTCACAAAATGGATCGAAGCTGAACCTGTGACTGGGATAACAACGAAAGCCGCAAAACGGTTCATGATGAGAAGCGTGATTACTCAATTTGGAGTCCCAAGTCGAATAATCACAGATAATGGTAAACAATTTTCGAGCGCAAAATTTCAGAAATTTTGCGACGAATTGGGTACCAAGCTCTGTTATGCTTCTGTCGCCCATCCCCAAAGCAATGGGGCAATCGAACAAGCGAATGGCCAAAATAATGCAGGGAATCAAAACTCGAGTCTTCGACCAGCTTGTTAAGCGCTCGGGGGCTTGGGTACAAGAATTACCCTCAGTATTATGGGTAGTTCGCACGACCGCTAGTCGGGCAACAAGCGACACTCCTTTTTTCCTAGTTTTTGGTGCCGAAGCCGTGCTTTCGCCAGAACTAAAGATCAGGTCAACAAGGGTCGAGAGTTTCAATGACTCAGTCCAAGGATAACTTCGAGCGGATGACATTAACCTGCTCGAAGAAAAGAGAAATCAAGGCTTAATCCGTTTAGCTGTCTGCCAGCAAGCCCTGCGCAAATACTACGATCGTAAGGTCCAACCTCGTAGCCTTGCTGTAGGTGACTTGGTATTGAGGAAAATTTAATCCCAGTCTAATCAGAAAAAAACTTTCCCCCAAGTGGGAAGGTCCTTACACAGTGGTCAAAGTTATACATCTAGGTTCGGTACGACTAGCAATGGAAGACGGCCGGGTTTTCTCTAATTCTTGGAATATCGACCAGTTACGCAAATTCTACATGTAAATGACCAACCATTCAATAAAGCATCAAGTTCTTTCTATCTTTATTGTTTTACTTTGAGTAGTGCTTTGACAATTCTTTCCACCAAACCCTAGTCGAAGGTCTGTCTTCGACCAGTTCCTAGTTGTGAGCTTTTCCACGACAATACACTGGTTGTAAGACATCCTACGACAAATACCCAGTTCATCTTTACACTGGTCGAAAGGATGATAACATCACCTAGTCGAAGCATTTCCTCTCTACACGTGTTCTCGCCCACTAGAAGGAACTTCCTAGAGTCGACTCATTCCTCCTTTTTTGCTACCAACACAAAGAGCTTGGGTTCAAAATATGATTGAAATAATGTCAAGCCAACTCTTAGTACCTTAGTTTATTTCTTCATTCATCTTTTTGAAAAATAAATTAAGCCGAGTATACTTTTTAAATTTGCTCGACTACTTTAAGTAAACTCGGTTTATTTTAACTGGTCGGAGGAAGTTGCAACACCTAGTCGAAGACTTTCCTCTCCGCACGTGGTCCTGCCCACTAGAAGGCAAATTTTTTAAAGGAACTCCAAACGTTTATCTAACTCAAGTTGACCGTTATTGATTTGATTATTCTGGTCAGAGATGGTAACATCACCTAGTCGAAGCCTTTCCTCTCTGCACGTGGTCCTGCCTACTAGAAGGAACTTCCTAGTGTCGACTCGTTCCTACTCTTTCGACCAGTGCATGATAATCGTCATCGAAAAACTAACTTAGCTAAACCTCTCTCTTTTAGAAAACCCATTTAAACACTATTTACTCGGTTTATCTAAATAAACCAAGCAAATAGTCGGGGGCTAGGATAAAGTTATTAACATGACTTCAATTCTTAGTCTTACTTTTTTTTCCATTCATTATCTTATGAGTTACTAACTACTCGACAAGATGATTTTCAGGAAAAAGGAAGGGATATAGATATCAACATCAACAAAAATTTGTCTTTACAGGACTCAGGACTCTAGTACAGAATGCTCTGGTGAAGGAGATCTTATCTGCATACCCTCTGTGATTGCCTCAGTGATCGGCTGCAGTGTTATCATTAACTGCTCCGCCTCTGCTTCAGGGCAAACGAAGTCGTCTATGACAGGTTGCAGATTAAGGTTGGGATCACGGGCTTTAAGTTTTGCGAGGACAAACCTTATTCTCTCTTCGATCGCATCCTTTATCGAATCGAATTGGTTAGCCTTCAGGGCAGTCACTAACTCTTGCAAAGTTTCGACTTGTTCGCCAATGACACTTGAGTAGGCAGACAGTGTGTCATCTCGAGGAGTAATCCCCTCAGCATGAAGCACACCGAGTACATTATTCAGAAGTGAAACATTGTCTTGAAGATTGATCTTCAAAGCCTTCATTTCCTCCTGATTGTGAGTCAAAGCCTCGTAGAATCATTTTATTTGTACTACTTATTCTGAAAAGAATGAGACCAGTCAGATAAAATGACCTCGAGAGGAAAACACAACTAATCGCAGGTAAAGATTTGCTTACCAACTAGTTGAGAATCTAACTTCTTAACTTCATTGGTGTGAGCGGCAGTGTCATTGAGGTAGCGCTGCTCCCACATCTGGACCTTTTGGTCTTTTTCTGAAAAGAAATAAGATTCAGAAAAAGAAAAGAAGGTTGAAGGTGGTCTCAAGTTCAGCACTTACTGCTTAGTCGTCCCTACAACTTTTGGTTTGCAGAGTTTGCCTCCTAAAGCTTCTTCTGGAGGTCTTCAATCTCCTCCTTTAGCTTTTTTGCCTCGGCTTTTTCATAGTCGAGAGAATCAGCTAAGGTCTTCTCGTCACTCTTAAACCTGCAAAGGGAAAGAATGGACGTTAGCACCAAACAAGCGGTCGTAAGTTCTTCTATGACCAAGATCTAGTTGTAAGTCATTCTACAACAAAACCTCGATCATAAGCTCTTCTACAACCAGTACCTAGTCGTAAGATCTTCTACGACAAGCCCCGCAAGTACTGTGTGAGTGATCGAAACATAAAAGACTACGAAAAGCAGTTACTTACCACCTGTCCATCTGCTCACAGAGTAGCGCTTTATCTTGCCGTAGTTGGACAAGTTGCTTGTGGTATTCAGCAGCAGTGACAATCTGTTCCAACGAATTCTGCATAAAGAAAGACAGTAAGAAGCATGAAAAGGCATATATGTAAATACTAAATTTCAGGTACTTACATTCATGGCAGTCCAAGCAAAAGAAGATACCACCTTCGTGGGGTTCCTCAGTTCATCGATCTCATCGACTCGGTTCCATCATACCCTTTCGAGACGCTCGTCATCGAAAACGTCCCCTCTGTTGGGAATATCCTTAGGGTGAGGAACGCGATCACGAGATCTGAACGCATGGGAGCCCACAACGGTGGCTAGAGCAAAGAACCCAAAGGAGTGATCGAAGAGCTCGAACTCTTTTTCTCCTTCGGAGGTAGCGGCATCAGCATCTTGGCCTTGGAAATCGGGAAGATCATCCACAACGACTTCCTTCCTAGCACGGTGACAGGATATTTCACCCCCATGGCCGGATGTCTCTGCCACCACCATCTTCACCCCTAGTTCTATGACCGGCCCGCTGGTCGTAGCCACTCCAGCACTGACGGCACCCTCCACCATTCGGACAATGGACGACCCTTCGACCACCACCACTGCTGTTCCTTCGCCTGCTGGGGAAATAACAGTGGGTTCCTTGACAGGAACGTCCTCGAGGGTGACAAGTGCCGAGCTAAGATCGTAAAAAGGAAAGCACAATTAGGTAGTAAGAAGCAAAAGGTAAATGTTGTTCTTACACTTTTGTCTTTTTTACGTACCTCCTAGTGCTAGACTTGATCTTGAGTTTGGAGAAGACCCTCCCTAAGGAAGGTTTCTTCGACTTTTTCTCAACCACGTCTGGTCGAGACTAAAGTTGAGAAACAGCCACGACCACGTCTGGTCGTGGGTCTTGATCAAGCGCCATTGCTTCTTGAGACTCTTGACTCTCTGGACGGTCGAGACCTGTCTTGACCACCTCAAGGACATCGTTACCCTCGACCACAGGTACTACTGGCGCAGCAGTTTCCTTCACAAAAGACATGAAATCCTTCAAGTTCTCCTTTTCTAGTCGCTTGATAAAGCTGTGAGAAGCAGAAACTGCGAAGGTTTTATTGTCATAATAGAAGGGTACCTTGGTCTTGGGGCTTTGGGTTTGAATACTTCAGCTATTCCTGGTTTCCTCTACAACAATTATTTCAGCCGCAGGATTAGCCAAAGGTGTAGACGAAATAGTGGAGCTCAAGCTTGCGCCGTCCTTATCAACAGCCTGTGTGAGCTTCCTCCTCCTGGTCTAAGGAGCATCTGCTTGCTCAACAGTAGGACTCGAGCTTGAGCCTCCCTTGTCGGCTGCTTTAACGAGCCGACGCCTCTTGGTGGGGGGAGAAACAAGCAGCTCTACTGCAGCTGCATCGACGACCATCAGTTCGACCTCTTAGTCATCCTGACGGTTCTTCATGCCTACTTTCTGCAGAAATCAGAAAGAGAGATATTATAAAGTAGTCTTAAGTTCTTCTACGACCATCATCATGTCGTAAGCTTTTCTACGGCAACCCCTAGTCGTAAGTTTTTCTACGACTAGAACCTGATCGTAAGCCTGTGAGGACCCCGGTTTATTTAGCTTGTAATGCTTAGTCATCCATTGATCCTAGCATCACAAACAAAATAACCCGTGTCTTCGAGATATGTATACTTCCCAAAAATGCAGTATACACACCCCTTTACAAAATCGTGCATCAATTACATACAAGACATAGAACCAAAGCACGAACTAGAATAAAGCAACGACATACATAATATAGAGAGAGTTATTACAAAAGGGGCCGACCGGCCAAATAACAACTAAGAAAGATAAACACAGCGGAAGCAAAAGCCATAAGATGGCGATAAACAAAAGGGAGCCACAAGGTTTGCCTTTAGCCCACAAGGCAACCGACCAAGACCGCTTAGCTAGTCTTCCTAACATGACAGACATCTCACAAAAGTAAAGCCCTTTGGGCTCTACCTCCTCTGCAACAAAGTTATTAAGCAAAGCAAATGAGTACAAAATGTACTCGCAAGACTGACGTGTAAGGGTAACAGACCTATACATATGCTACATGCAAGCTTTATTTAAGTGGAAGGCTTTAGGCTCATTTTAGTATAAAGTAAGTTTTCATTTGCAATATTTAAATAGATTCAAAGCAGTTTTGCAATTCATTTTTAATTTGCAAGTAACAACGAGATAAGTAACAATAATAACAATAGATAGATGACAACAACAATCCTGGAAGTGACTAACCCAATAGCCACCACAATAATAGCATGAATTACCCATTCATACCACCCATGTCAAGTTTTAATTAAAGGTTATAGTCTAACTCTCGAAAGACTTCCCCAAGCGTGTCCATAACCTAGGACGAGGCTATTCAAATAGTTTTAACCCTGCAGGGGTGTACCAAAGTACCCACACGTTAGACCGCCTTTTCGCCAAGCTATTAGCACACTTCCTTTGGTATGCCGGCACAGCTAAGTCCAACGAGACCTTTCCAATATTGAGTGTCAACCACGAGTTGCCCATATGGGGATACAACCTCCCCATACGTTGATGCGAGTCATCAAAGATGCTCACCCCTTTATACGGTGGTGCTCCTTGCGATGGTTAAACCCCACTCTCGCCGCCTAATAGCCCACCATGCAACTTGAAGCTAACACCCGCCAAAGTACTTAGCCAAGAGAGGTACCATATCCCTCTCATGTGGTTAGCACGCAAAAATGCTTGGTTTAGTGTAACAAGATGTTTGGTCCTTGTTGACTTAGGCACCATTCCACAAACCAACAATCACACCATCATCCATTGTGCCCAAGTCCAAATAGTTTTCATTATTTTTGTTTTGTTTTGACTTTACAAATTATCAAAGCACCAGAGATGGGCATAATGGAATAATAATTTTTGTGTGACCAAGGTCATCGACATAATGTCGACAACCGCCCATTTCTACCGTTGTCTAAGCATTTCTAAGCATACCAACACGTGATCTACTAAGTGATGAGAGCTCATCCAACGAACTCTACATCACAACAAGGTAGTCCTAGGCTTAGTAGTAGAGAATGAATATTTACCTACAGGATATGCATCTATAGGATCACTAAACGATATCATTTAACGACAAAATAGTAATGCATACATACAAGTTAAACAAAGTATTAGACTTTAAAGTAATGGGACACAATGGGATATGATCAAACTGCTTGACTTGCTGGTTATGCTCAGTTTGCTGCAGAGTATCGCTCACGGGATCAACACACTCGTCGACACCTAAGCGAAAAGGCGAAAAGAATCGATAAGAAAGACGAAAACCAAAAAGACACCACAGAAAACTTGCTCCAAATGCTCTGAAATTTTTATAGCAGCAAGATCCAGATTTTTAGAGAATTTAGCAACAAGAACCAATTGATTTGGATTCTCAATGCAAAAGATATGAGCAAAACAAAACTGCTCAGCCTCTAAAAATGCAATCTGCTACTATTCACCATAATTAAATTGTTTAGCAAAAATTTCTAGAAAGGTGGTGCAATTAAAATTTTTATAGTAAATCAAGCACCTCATAAGATGAACAACCCAATCGGATTCATCTCATTTGGAGCTATTATGCACTTTCTATAATTTTTCAAAGACATGAAAATGAGCACAACTAAAATGCACCCACAATTCTTTTGAAAATAGTGACATGCCTAAATCCTATTCTACCATTTAGTGCACTAACAAAGGAAGCCAACAAAGTTGGATTCACTCAAAAATGATCTATAGAGAATTACTTATGCATTTTACAAGTTAAATGAATTTTTAATGTAACATTTAAAGTTAGTTTTGAAACCAATTTAACAACTCCATTTTCTGGAGCCGAACTGAGCTCACAACCATTTTTAGATTAGAGCTCAGGTCAAACCAGAGCTAACAAAATTGGAATCACCTCATTTGGATTTAAAATGAAATAGTAATGCATTTTTGAAGTTTATTACCTTTTTCAGTTTACAAATAAGTCCTTCGGGAATTTCTAACAACCAAAACGAAGCGGGAGGACATGAGCCGTTGACTCTAAATCGGACGGCCCAAGACGTCCCGGCACGCGCGCACTCGTCCGCGCGAGATCGAGGACGTCGGCCGTGGATCCTGGATCCAACGGCTCACGACCTGCGGCATCGTGCGTTCGCGCTCGCGCGAGCTCGGAGAACGTGGGCCATGGATCCTGGATCCAACGGCTCACGACCTGCGGCATCGCGGGCTAGCGCGCGGCGCGTTTGGACCTCGCTCGTGCGAGCGGGGAGGAGGTCGTGGCCGCTGATCACGAGATGGACGGCCCGCGACCACGCACCTAGCGCTTAAGGACACATTAAAGACTACAATGATTGGAGATGATTAGCCATAAAGGGGAGATCTTTGTCCTAACGACAACGGCACATTTGCCGCTGCCATCCGACAAAATCCCGAGGGCATGGACCTGGCCATTGCCGGCAAGATAGGACACGACGGCGCAATTGGGTGCCAGGCATGGGTGCGCAATAACCGTGCGCACCCACTGGTACCACCCACACCCGTGAGGGGATGGACCGCCGTGAGCCGAGATGGGCGGCGCGACAAGGCACGCCCAAACGCGACAACGAAAAGGGAGCTCATGAATGACATACATGCGTGTGCCAAGCATCTAGAGGACTACCAGGAGGTTACCTGGAGGTCTTGGAGGTGCTGAGGAGGTCTGGGGAGAGGAGGACCGGCGATGGGGAAGAAGGGGTGCTCCACGGCCGAAAAGGGGAAGTCCTCCAAATTATGCCACCTCTGAAAATGTCCCAACCAAACAAGTTAGGATTTTGATCACAGAGGGGAGTGGCACAAATCGAAGTAAGGAATTGGAGAGGAAAGCTCCAGGGACCCTGTGCCACCGAGGAGCTCCAAGCTCAACAATGGCGGTTGGGGGAGGTCTGTGGAGGAGGAAGCTCAGCCAAGCACAGTGGTGCAAGCCTGAGCTCGATGGTGTGTAAAGGAAGCCAAGGGGGGAAACCAAGGGAGGTCTTATAGCTCGGGGAGGCAGAGCTCATGAGCTAGGGCTAAGCTCCATGGTGAGCTTAGCCCATGGCTCGGTCCATGGCTCCACCAGGACATGGAGGTGACAGGGGGGGGGGTAGGCCTGGGCATGGCCTAGGGGCGGAAAGACTGACACGCATTAAATGCACGCAGCAAAGAGCTGTTGGGGGACGTGACAGGTCACTGACCTCCTCCCCTGCCATGGCGCACACGCGCGCCCAAGCTAGGAGAAGAACAGGACCTCACCTCCACCGTTGGATAAGCCCACGGGGAGGTTGTGACCCTTAGATCCGCAATGGTGCGATCTGGAGAGGCACGGGGGAGGTCTTGACCACCGGATCTGCATCGCACGGTGGCGCAAAGAAACGGGGAGGTCGCAGCCGTGGGATCTCCATTGCACGGTTGCGAAAAGAAAGGGGGAGGTCGCGCGCGATAAGGGGATAGGAGGTCCAGGCTGTTGGATTGCGATCCAAGGGCGTGGAACCGATGGGGAGGACTTAACCGCTGCGCGCGACTTTGATACGCGAGGGGGAGGTCATGGCCTTTAGATTTGCATCCAAGGGCACATAATGATGAGGGGAGGTCGTGGCCATTGGATTTACATCCAAGGGCGCACAACATTGAGGGGATGTCATGGCTGTTGCGCACAACACAAAGGGAGGTCGTGGCGGTTGGATGTTGATCCAACGGCACACCACGATGAGGGGAGGTCATGGGCGTTGCGCATGACACAAGGGAGGTCGTGGCTGTTGGATTTTGATCCAACGGCAATGAACAGAGGTAGGAGGTCGTGACCATTGGATTTACATCCAAAGGTCTTTGACAGAGGAGGAGGTCGTGGCGGTTGCGCCTGCGGCGCGAAAAGAGGTGGGGAGGTCATGGCCGTGAGATCTCCATCTAACAGCGATGAGAGGAGAAGGGAGGTCGTGGCTATTGGATCTTGATCCAATGGCGACGAGCTGAGGTATGGGGGGGTCTTGGCCCTTATGCAAGACACAAAAAAGGGAAAGGGAGGTCGTGGCCGTGAGATCCTGATCTGACGGCAACGAGATGAGAGGGGAGGTCGTGGCCGTTGATGTTAATCCAACGGAGCACGACCTCGCGCGGGTGGGAGGTCTGGTGCGCATGATAATGAAGGGAGGTCGTGGCCGTGGATGTTAATCCAACGACGCACAACACAAGGCAGAGGGGGAGGACGGGTGTGTTTGCTAAAGGAGGGAGGTCGTGGCTGTGGATTTTGATCCAACGGCGCAAGGCCTCGCGAGGGAGGAGGACTGGGCTGAGCTGGTTGTGGCGGAGGTCGTGGCCACTGGATCTGAATCCAACGGCTACGACCTCGCGAGAGAGGAGGACCTCGCGGTGAGCTGCGGTAACTGGGTTGGGTTAGACCCACTTGGAAAGTGGCTCTGACCCAAGGAATAGTGCCAGACTTTGAATTCAAATTTGAAGGCTAAGGTTGGAGGAATTTTTAGAGGTAGCAAACTAACTCCAAAAATTCCAAAATTTTAACTGGAGCTTCCTCACTCCAGGATTAAGCTTACATAAAATTTCCAGAGGTTTTTGTGGACTGCATTGTTCTCAGGAAATTCATCAAGGCTGTTCTAGGGTTTGACTTACCTCCAAAAATTATCAAACAAGTTTTAAAACTTATGAAATTTATCAGAGGGGTCACACATCATCTCTAGAACCTGGGAAAAATATTTTCAAAGGTTGGCACAAGATTTGTGACAAGTTGAATAAGGGTTGGACTTTAGTCAACAAGAGCTTTGTGTTTTTGGATTCCACAACTATTGACAAGAATTATGGCAATGTTCAAGAGTTTCAAGATGTGAGAAAAAGTTTTAATTTCTACACATTTTCTTACATTTGAAACACACACCTGTTTATACATTTGGGATGTTACAAAGCCTTCCTACGATCAGTACCCAGTCATAAGTTCTTCTATGACTACGAAATACTAAAGATGAAATCAACTCTCGATTACCTTTAGACGCTCCACCTTTTCCTCTAGGGACAGGTCAGCCAAGATTGGAGGCACCACCACATGGGCTGGGGGCTTCTCACAGATGAGTTTGACCCGAGCATCAATCTCCTCTTGTGAGAGGTCTGCAGGGATAAGAGAACCTTCAATAAGCCAATTTCGAAAATAACAGAAAGAAAGCTAAGCTTGAAGTTTACTTACCCTCCTCGTAGTCCCTGGTCGAGTCTTTCGACCCAGAGTACCTCCACATTGGATAAGCCCTTTTCTTCAAAGGGCTGATGCGGTGCATGATGAAATCCTTCACCACGTGCCATCTAGTGAGCCCCTTTTCCTTCAAGTCTACAATAGCTCGAATGAAGGGGGTGATCCGACCGAGATCCTTGGGAGTCGCATCCCAGGAAGAAACCTTCTCGGTCAGCTTCCCGACGAAGGAGAGACTGTCCTCATTGGTTATCTCCCAATAGAACCATCTCTTCTTTCACCCTGGCCACGACGACCGGGTAAAGATCTAAATATAATCCTTCGACTTCCCGTCGTGGAGCTTCAGACTGCAGCTACCGGCAATTCCGACTAGTCGAGTCATTCCGTAGTAGTACCAGAACAACTCCAAATCAACTAGAATCCCCAGGTAGGCCTCACACATACACAAACACCCCAACATTGTGATAGAATTGGGAACAAGATTCACCAACTCCACCTAGAAGTATTCGAGTACCAATGTGAGGAAAGGATGAGCGGGCAATCGAAGACCACACTCACAAAATGCCTGAAAAACGGGGATTTTCCCAATCTCCCCTGACGACCAATGCTGCCCAACGGCCTCAATCCACTTCACGAATTCCTTCTTCGGGATCTTCTCGAAGTCGACCAAAGCTCCAATTTTGGCTGCATCCATCTCCGATTCAGCCCAATGGGAAGCGGTTCCGGCCATTTCTCCCAAAAGCCAAAGGTTTGGATTTGGAAAGATTGGGGAAGAAGGCTCGATTTGGTCGGCAGCGGAGAACTCGAAATCTTGAACAACAAGAGCGACTTGGGGGAAGGTAAAAGATCTTATCCTCACCCACGGTGAAAATTTATAACCGCACGCCTGAAGTTGAAAAGACATGGCTACCCAACGGTTGCCAACGCTTCGAGAACCGCTCCAATAGATAGACTTGAGGGAGTCGATTGGGATTCTTAAATTTTTCTGCTCGAGGAAATCAGGTCAATCTTTACACCTCAAGCGAAATTACCTTCTTGACCAAGTCTTTTCTGGTCAAGTACAACAGCGATTGGAAATATTTTACTTACAACCACGGTGCTGCGACCACTTGGTGTTCGGAGAATTTCTTTACGACCACCTTGTAAGTCGCAAGATTATCCCACAATTTTATTGACTATGTAAATTTTTGGTCAAATGAAACATTAGTCGAAGAGTCTTTCCTTCAACCATCTTTCTATGACCATCTATTGATCGTAAGACCATCTACTGCTCCTTCTCCAAGTAAGTTATTTTCGCTTAAGCTGGGGGGCTAGATGACGAGGATATAACAATCCTCATTTTATTGTATATCTATAATTCATATTATGGATAATAATGACGTCATGTAACTCTTGAGTATACCCCTTAATAGCCATAAGGGAGAGCTAGAGGTCGTAAGTTCTTCTACGACCACCTAGTAGTCATAAGTCCTCTTACGACTACCCTATAGTCGTAAGTCCTTCTACGACTATCCCATGATCGTAAGTTCTTCTACGATCAGTCTGTGGTCGTAAGATCTTCTACGACCACCACCTGGTTATAAGCTCTTCTACGACCAATCCCTAATCGACAGGGCTTACAGACATGTGGGCCTAGTCGATTAGGGAATTTTTCGCACCATATTCAAAATATGGGTAGTAAATTACGCGGTTATTCTCTGAAATAATGGCATGATTTTAACTCCTTTGTTATGGTGATAACTACCTGGCAGCATCTGAACGTTACTACTCTCATAATAACCTCCAATAACGGCTCAATAATCTGGGACATTAAGGCAGTCTTTGCACTGGAGGCGCAACGTACACCTTGAGGACTGTATAAAAGGCAGAGTCATCAGGACAATCGGGGGATCCAGAGATAATCATAAGCACAATACTCTAGTCTTTGGCTCCATCTTGTAATTCAGCATACTCAATACATATACATAGGAGTAGGGTTGTTATTCTCCCAGGAGAAGGCCCGGACCTATATAAAAATCCATGTGTCTCTATCTCTGTGTGATTTTGAGTATAGAGGAACCCCCGAATCAAAAAATCTTTACGTAAGTTCAGTCCTAAAACACCGATATATATAATCATACAAGAGATACAAACCCAAAAAAGTAAAAACTTTAAACCAAGAGACCAAGAGATAAACCAACAATAGAAAACTACACTTGAAACATGCACAAAAAGGAAAAGGGGGGAAACAACATTGCCACCTCCATATTGGTAGTTGGGATTATAAAAAATAAATGACATTACAACATAATTCAACCAAAATTTAAATGACCAAAATAACATGTATTCATGTAATTCTTTCAAGTCATCTAAAGAGAATAATATGCTTAACACATACACCATTAGAGCATCAAAAATCAGCATAAAGCTAAGATATAAGATGTTGATGAGTGCTCTCAGAAGACAAGTTGCAAAGGAATTAATCTTTGTCATCTCAACCTTTTAGTCTATACTCTTCACAAATTGGATAAGAAAACTATAATTCAGATTTTGAGCTCTAATTAATGCTTTACTAGTCTGACAGATTAATCACATGCATAAGAAGTTCAAACTATTGCTTCCGGACAGTCAATGATCATCAAGAATCACAAAATCCACTACTGCAGTTTACAGAAGACTATAAACTAGGTTCACTAAATTCAATACTTCAAGATATAAGCTGACAGACTTTTAATGAATTCACAGAAAACTCAGATTCAGCTAAAAGCTTTCGGCTGATAGGAGAATTAGCAGGATAATAGTTCAAGAGATCATTTTAAGCACGACAAAAGTAGCATAACTTATTGACATAATATGAAAGCAATAAGCAAACCTCTTTTAGAGCTCAAAACTAAACTAGATATCCTATCAATTTCAGTATTAGACCATAACATCACAGAGCATTAGATCAAGCCCACATAGTTCACTTTGTTATATCTTTCAGTGTATGAGTCAAATCAAATTCAGAATTTAAAGCCAATCCAACACACACATATATAATCAAAGTGAATTGCAATTGGAACAAAGATATACTTACAGAGCCGACAATATTCAAAACCACTGAGCACCACAAGAGTTCACCGAGCGGTGTGGAGGAAGAGGCCAAGCGGCGTGGCTCCGGCGTGGAGGAGGAGGCCAAGCGATGTGGCTCCGGTGTGGAGGAGGAGGCCGAGCGGCGTGGCTCCGGCGTGGAGGAGGAGGCCGAGCGGCGTGGCTCCGGCGTGGAGGAGGAGGCCGAGCGGTGTGGCTCGGCGTGGAGGAGGACTTCGGTGTGGAGGAGGAGGCCGAGCCGTGTGGCTCTGGCATGGAGGAGGAGGCTTCGGGCAGGGGCGGCGCTCGGGTGGGGAGGGTAACTGGTGAGAGTGGCTTTGGGTAGTCGAACGGGCGAGTGATGAGAATAAGGACGCAAACCCTAGTGGTTCCCTACTAATAAAGGGATATCACAGACACACGTTGGGTTGTTAAACATCTTCAGATTACCGCAATCAATGCATGGATAATGCATAAATTTTATCCCCTTCTTCAACATATCACCTTTCGGCGCAATCTTCTAAAAGAACCGCCATTAATGTACTTTTCACTCACACGGTTCTCATCGTACATCCAGTTTCAGCCCGTCTACACTACGCACGTAACAAATTAGTGTTAAATTAGATTAATAAACCGCAAGTACTCTTCCTATTGACTAAACATACTAAAATTGATTAGCGATTAACCTAGGGCAAATATAAAAGGTTACAGATCGTTACCTTCGGAGCTTATAACAAAAATCTCAAATATCCCATGAGATCCTCCTCCCTAGCTTCCTCCTTCCTTTCTCCTCTCTTTAGCTTCCTCCTTTCCTTCTCCTCCCTGCCTCCTTCCTTCCCTTCCTTCTCCTCTCTAAGGTGGCGCAATGGGGGAGGAGGCAGCAAGGGTGGTGGCTCAAACAGGAAGGGGGTGGAGGCACCAGGGGCAGGGCTGTCTATCGGGACAGCTGGGTATATATAATGGCTGCATATCACAGACAGTTCTTATTAATAACAGTCTATAACGTTTGCACTATCATAGATGGTTCTTATTGAGAACCGTCTGTGATAAGTCATAGAAGGTTTTTAACAATAACCCTCTGTGACGTATACGATTATCACAGATGATTATTATTAAGAACCGTCTGTGAATTATCACAGACGATTCTATTTATAAACCGTCTGTGATAATTATGTATCACAGGCGGTTCCAAAGGAACCGTCTGTGATGAGGCGTCCAGTATAGCCTATTTTATAGTAGTGGGAATTTCTTTGTATTCCCTTATATGTTTTTTTGTATTTCCTTATATATGTATAACATATTTCCTTTGTAATATTCTCTTGTACTCTCTATATATATTGCTCATTGGGTCTCATAAATATACACACAATATTTATAACATGGTATCAGAGTTAGGGCACTAGCCTAAATCTTTTCGCTGTCACATCCATTGCCGTCATCGAAGGCCGCCGCCCGTTGACGCCGCTGCACCCGAGGACGACGCGGGCTGAGCCCACAGCGTGCTGCCCCTCGACGCGATGCCATCGCCCGACGCTCCGTCGCCTGACTCGACACTTGACCCGAGGACGACGCGGGCTGAGCCCACAGCACGTCGCCCTCTACCACCTGTTGCTGTTCCACTCGTTTTTTGGGCTGAGGCTGAGACCGACATTTTCGTTGAAGGAAACCATGGATGGTTTCCTTTAAAAGAATTTGTTTTTTTAAAAAATAGAATATCGATCTAACCGTCGTGCTGTCCAGCGCTGCCTATTAGACTTCGTTGCCTTAATCATTGCGTCGTCTAGCGCCGCCTACCGATGGCTTCCATTTCATTAGTTGCGATCCCATTCTCGGGGACAAAGCTTCATGGGACGAACTACAAGTTGTGGTTTTCACTCATGACGATCACGCTTGATGGTCTTCGCCTCTGGGGACATGTCACTAGTGCTCGGCATTGTCTGTCGTCGCCGGTTCAGCTTGCTCCCAAATAGCCTACTTCTGCACCTCCTGCAGAAGATGAGGCCACCAAGAAGGAGGCAGAGGCCGCTGCCGCTGACGCTGCAAATGAGGCCTTTCAGTATGTCACAAACGCTTTTGAGCACTAGTGTGCTCATGGGGCTCATGTTCGAGCCATCCTGGTGGTCAGCATCGATGACTCCATCCAGCCAGACATTGTAGGTCTACGTTCCACTCGTCAGATATGGGAGTACTTGCGCAAGCGATACCAGTAGAGCAACGACGCTCGGTTCTTTTCGCTTCAACAGTCTTTCTTCTCTTCTCTTTCATTTTCAAATAAAAAGGAAAGCACTACATCTTCCATTGCAACCATGGCATTCCACCTTAGATCTGCGAGTGTGTCTTCCAGCCCTCACTCGAACGAAACAAACACCAAAGAACAGCTGCAGAGCATGAAGGCTACCATATCTTCGCCCTTTGTGACCACTGAAAAAATTCTCGATGGTTTCAGGAGGCTTAGAGGTGTGTACAACAGCATTGAGGAGATCATGTGCTTGCCAAGCAGCCAAGTTATACTTTGTCGAATTTTTTTTAAAATAATCTATTTTTTATTCGGAAATACAGAAATAATACCGCTTAATTTTTTTTTACAGAAATAATCCCGTGTCGCTGTACAGTTGGGCGAGTCGTGCAAGTCGCCCAACCGCACTACGACAAACCTTCAAGTCGCCCAATGGAACGGCGACTAGAGCTTGACTGGACCTAGTCGCCAAACGGATGTGCGACATGTGTTGGAATCGCCGAATTGTAGAGCGAGTTTAGTAAGTCGCGCAGTTGGTGGGCGACTTAGTTTAAGTTGCCTAACCAGTGGGCGATTTAAGCAAATAAACCTGGAATTATGTAAATCCAATTGGAACAATTGTGTTAAAATAGATATTACATTTTGTAGGTATTGTATTTAGCAAATTGTATTATATGATGTTATTTTTTTAAAAGATAAAAGTGTGGTGACAACGTTGGTTGGTCTATTTGTTATTTTCATAGAATATGAAGGGTACGAAATATGTCAGACTCGCAATAACATTTTGTGATAAATCAGATATTGTTGTAGTGCGCTAAATTTCTGTAGAATTTTGTGAGGACGATTGAGATAATAATGAGTGGTAAGTAGAAAGGTAAGTGATATTACGATACGTCAGGGAGTCTCTCCTCGATGAAGTCGTCTGAATGTATATGCGTATATTGGCAGGTAGTCGATGAAGTACTTTATGAAGCTTATATAGAATATGATTGAAGAGGCTGAGAACACTCGTTGTGGTTATGAAGATGCCATAAAACATGGAGGATTCGATGGCGGTGCGAATGGTTCTTTCTGGGATTCCACTAGAAGAGGCATACTTGCAATATATGCTTGCTTTGATGGCTTAGCGGAGACACGGAATGAGAAGTACATTAAAGTTCGCGGACAGAAGCACATTACACGTAGTCACATGGCATGATGGTTTGGCTAATTGCTTTAGTCATCCTCGCTACTACTACGGTACACTGCGACACAAGCATCCGGACCATATAAGTATACATGCCTTTAGGGGATAGTAAAAAATATGGGGGGTAGGATGGGGGACTACTACGTAATGACCTGACCTACTGTGTGGACCGGGGCTATTTTCTCTTCCTTGCTAGCTCAGCGTTGAACTCCTCGCCGGCCTTCCCCTTCCCCTTGTCGCGGAATTGTCCATGTGGGGCTGGTATGTCGAAGTCGTCCATGTCTTGCGATTCCATGATGTAAGTACACCGTATAGTGAGAATCGTAAGAAGGATGTAAATTCTTCCTAACTCACGTCGTGGATACGGATTACGCCTGGGCGACCGGATATGCTGTGGCAGCCGGGTTTAGCCGCATGAGCCTTTCCCTTGCCCTTGTCACGGGACTGTCCACGTTGGGTTGGTATGTCGAAGTCGTCCATGTCCTGCGATTTCATAATGTAAGTGAACCGTATAGTGAAAATCATAAGAAGGATGTAAATTCTTCATAACTCATGTCGTGGATACGGATTACGCCCGGACGACCGGATACGCTGTGGCGATAGGGCTCAACCGCATGAGCCTTTCCCTTGCCCTTGTCGCGGGACTATCCACGTCGGGCTGGTATGTCGAAGTCGTCCATGTCCTGCCATTCTATGAGTGGTAAGTACACCGTACAGTGAAAGACGTAATAAGGATGTAAATTCTTCTGGCCGACGTCATCGATATGGATTACACTAGGGCTTGGGCTCGGCTTGATGCCTCCTCAATAGGGTGCAGCACGTAAGGTTTCCACCGCACGGTTCTTGACCCGCACCGAGTAGTTCGAAGATGTACTTCGCTGGATGAATGCCCTGTCGTACATCTCCGGGCCGTCGATCCACTAGAAGAAGTGGCAGCACATCTCGGGCTAGCATTACGTGGGGATGAAGTTAAAAATTTAAGGAATTCCATGTTGGGAGAGGAAAATCGTCTTGTGAAAAGAAATGCTTACGAGTAGTGCCCCACGTAGTGCGCCTGCCATGGTGTCACGTGTGTGGATGAATGATCTCTGCGGTTAGCCACACACACATCGCGGATCGGAAAACGTGGTGGCACCGGAGCATCTTTCATTGATTTATCTGGGTATTGTAGCTGTCTCCTTTTCAGCTTAAGCCACTTTTGCTTCTGCAACATCCTTGCGTAGGGGTTTGCCGAAGAGTCCATAGCTGGGTATGTATTGTGTAGTGTTGGGTTTGGTTCAACCCCTTTTTATAAGCCCCATGGTTGGCATGGTGTGGTTAATTTCATGCAGAGTAGAGAGTTCTGTCTTTTAGTTCTAAAAAGCTGAGGAGGTAGAGTGTTGTCATGTCGATCTGGAAAGCTGGTGAGGCATAGTGTTATCACATCTTACTTTGCAGTGAGAAGTAATGTCTTGCTTTGCAGAGTGCTGTCTTATCGGTCTAAAAAGCTGACGAGGCAGAGTGTTGTCATATCTTTCTTTGCAGAGTCTTGTCTTTTCGGTCTTAAAAGCTGGCGAGGCTTTAATTGAGTTGTCAATTCGATCTGAAAAGGCTAACCCTAAACCTAAACCCTAAACTGCGCAAAGCTGTCTCATTTGGTCTTATCACCGCGGAAAGCTGGCCCGTGTGGTCTTCTCAGTGCACAAAGCTGTCCCGTGTGGTCTTGGCACTGCAAAAAGTTGACTCCTTTGGTCTTATCACTGCGCAAAGCTGCCCCATGTGGTCTTGTCATCGCATAAAGTCGCCTCGTTTGGTCTTGTCCTTTGCTAAGGCTGCCCCATTTTGTCTTGTCACTACATAAACTGCGCCTGCTTGGTCTTGTCTATGCGCAAAGCGACCAATTTCGTCTGGTCTTGTCATCTGCAAGCTAATACATTACTCGCTTTGTTAGTCTCCCCCCGCGGGGCTATAAAATGCACGCCCCACGCTCCAAAATTAGGACCACTCGACCCTTCAAACCGTAGGAAGAAGAACCTTCTCCGTCTTACAGTAACATACGATGGCAGACGCCTAGGGACCAGTCCAACCGGGGTCACCGAAGCCAGACCTTCTCGTCGAAAGGAGGGAGGACTTCGGCCCTAACTATCGGTTGATGCCGAAGAAGCGTGCTCAACTGGTATGGCCGAAATGCGGACACGGGGAGGACGCTATCATGCAGGTCATATCGACCCTTTCGATGGTGGACGGCGTTTCTTCCGATGCCCATACTCTGGGGTAAATAGTTTTGTTCATGTTACTGCTAATACATAGTCCGTACTAACCGTCCCTTGTAGTAGATGGCGAAATGCAACTTCACCCACTGGATCAATCCTCCCCTATGAACGACATGTTGTGAGGTACTTGGATGTATTGTGGAACCAAATCTTTGATTTGGAGACGCAAATTGACGATCTCAAGGAGCAAAATGATGACCTCCGCCAACAGATGCAACGCGAGAGGGGCAATGAGGAGGTCGTGAACATAGGAAGTTCCTATGATCCCACATGCTGCTGTGCCAACCCTAGCTGCATATGTGCGTGCCACTACAACGACGGCCAGCCACGTCTGAGGCGCCCGACTAGAGAACACTCTATGTGGGTAGCAAGAGGCACCTTTTACAATTAGGCATGGGCGGAGAAGCTTGTACGTTGGTAGTGTCCCCTTCTGTATGCATTTATGTTCAATCTTCTAAAGCATGTAACTAAATGGTGGACGCGTTATTACGGTTGCCTTTTATCAAGTTGACATGTTGCATCGATGTGTTGCATGCTTTAAGTTATATGCATCGAATAAATATGCATTGTAAGACGAGATATTGACACTTCAAATAAAGTTGAAATTTGCAATTATGATACAATTAGTTCGATAGTTGCTTACAAGAACCAAAGTATTGACTGAAGTACAAGTTACAACATACTAGCAGTTGTAATACAAGTTCCTACGTGTCAGCAGGTGCCTTGCAAGTTCTCACAGTGTGCCCTTCCTAGTGGCAGCGGCTGCAACGTCTACCCGCCGCTGCAGCTTCCCCTTCATCCATATCGTTCCGAATGCGACGACTCTGCCGACGGCCCTTCCCCCCTCTCAACAGGTCTAGATCCGGAATCCAAGTCCTATTTGCAGTATCCAATGTGGAGAAGTTACCCACAACCCTGAAGCCTCTAAGCTCGCCGCACCACACCTGCTGCACCCTTTCCTTCATGAAGTACTCTGACACGAAGTTCGATGGGTCCATGCGGATGGTCCCACACGCGGCGAGGACATGAGAGCATGGCTTGTGAAGGAGCTTTAGCTTGTTGCATGTGCAGATAGGTTCATTCACATAGTCTCCAAGGCATACCTCATGGGTAACAAGAGACCGAGCCGTCCCGAATCTGGCTCTGTCTCGGAGGATCACGTCGAATCGATGCTCCGTATTGCCCATTACGAAGACCGTGTGAGACTAAGCCTTCTCGGTCTTGGCCTGCATGTATGCTGTAATCTTCAAGCAATAGGGTGTCTGTGGGTTGGCTGCATGAAGTGCCGCATTTGCATGTCTTTCCCTGAAGTATCCGATTGTACCATGCAGAACGCCTTCGACGATGGCGACAAGATGCTGAGAACGAAGGCCCCTAATAACCCAGTTGTACACCTCTGCAAGGTTAGTGGTCATTATACCATACCTTGCGCCATCCGTGTCGTGAAGTAAGGACCACTTCTCCAATGGCTCGGCCTCAATCCAATGAGAGAAACACCCGATGTCCCTCGAGGTCCTCCGCATCAAATGGTGAGGGTCGAGCTCCCGCAGTGGTGTGAGGCGCTCGAGCCGTGCCGCCCCAGGAATGAGGGACGCTTGTTCCTCTCGACGACATGCTTCCTGGTGTGCTCGTCCAACATCTCGCCTAACGCATCAAATTCTGTTCTTTGGTTCTACATGGCAAGCCTCTTGAACAACTTCATCAGCGGTTCTTTGCTGAATGTTTGAAGAAGTTGGCCCCTAGATGGCGAATGCACCATCTGTCCTCGTGCGGCCAGGAACAGCTCATTGGGGTCTTGCTAAAGTTTTGGATGGCCTTCATCATCCCAGAGTGGCGATCATGGATTATGCAGACATCAGGACGTGCCCCAACTACTCCCACCTTCAGATGACGAAGGAACCACAACCAGCTGTCGTAATTCTCACTTTCCACGAAAGTGATGGCTAAGGGCAGAATCTGATTATTGCCATCAACGCCAATTGCTGTCAGGATCATGCCCTTGTATTTCCCAGTTAGAAATGTCCTGTCCATTAAGGTCACGGGCAACATGTGTCTAAATGCATTGATGTAGGGACCGAATGCTAAGAAGGTCCTCTGCAATACCATCAAACCTAGCAGCGGTCTTTTGGCTGGCTGGTCCTTCACAGCAATGTATGTGCCCGGGTTCCTGTCCTGCAGCACTTGGAGCATACGAGGAAGGTTGTCGTAAGACGCCTCGAAAGAACTGAACCTCCTTTCCAAAGCCTTCTGCTTAGCACGCCATGCCTTTGCGTAGCTAATCTTGTACTTGAATTTCTACTCGATAGCCACCATGATGTGCTTGGCCTCCAGGTCCATCTTCTTCACTATCTCTCCGTACATGACATTGGCTATGAAGGTGGATGACAGGTTGCGATGCCTCGGCAAAACATTACTAAGCAAGCAGGAGTGCGGCTCCACCTTCGAGATAATCCAGTGAGTCTCGTACTTGGGTCTCCTTACGTGCACATGCCAAGGACACCCAGCCTGCTCGCATATCACGGTGTACTGCTCCTGGCTGGATTTGAGTACACGAAACAGCCGTTGCATGGACAAGGCCCATAGCTTAATGGCATCCTGCAGTGATCCCTTGTCAGCAAACATTGCATGAAGCCAAACCTCCGTCCCATTGTACTCCCACGGTGATTCATGCTCGTCGTGCACAGCAAGACCCTCAACGTCCACCCTATTCCATCCCTGCGGGATGGGACCTTAAATCCTCCTCGGAAGAGTTATCACCATCCTCTTCTAAAGCTTCCTCCTCCTTTCCGCAAGTCATCAATCTCCATCGGCGTACGCATATCTTTGTCGACATGCTCCCTCATCTGCTCGCACTGGCTCGAGCGTCGCGCCGCACGATATTCTGCCTCCGCTTCCTCTTGTGCCTCAGCCTCCTCTTCTGCCTCAACCTCCTCTTCTGCCTCTGCAACATTGGCCACATCGTCCTCTTCTGCCTCCTGAACGTCGGCCACCTCGTCCTCTTGTGCGTCCACAACATCGGCCACCGCGTGTTCTTCATGAACCACATGCACTGCGTCCGAGCTACTCCCACCAACCCGACGGGAGCCGTCGGAAGGGCCTCCGAGGAGTACCTTCGGACATGGCTGCACGAGTAGCACGCACTCGTAGCCACGACGCCTACAGCTTTCCAGATATGCCTTCCATGCAACCGTGCGCATCACTTTGCTCAACTCCCACCGAATGTGCGTGGGAGACCTACTCCAAACCCCTTGTATGACGACACTCCACACCTCGGGGTCCAATGAGAAGCTTCTGGTGAGCCAGTGTAGGACATCTCCAATTCGAGCATTCTCCAGGTTCGGATGTACCAAATCGACTTGCTGGAAATCACTTAGGTCAACACCGTATGGACCTTCACGAACCGTACCAACACCGTAATGCACTTTCGCCTTGTGGGCTCTTACATGACTACAAATATTACAAACGCTGCAACCAAAGATTTCTCGACATACATTCCCCATATACGTGCTAAACAAACAAGTAGCCGAGAACAAGAACAAACTAGAGTATTACCTTCACGCGGAGACCTTCTCTTCGTATCAACAAGCTCCTCTTCTCCCAAACCGCCCTCTCCCGAGCTCTGCTCCTCGCTGTGTACCTCTCGCAAGCTCCTCTCCTCCTCTCCTCTTGTCTCCCTCTCTCGAGCTCCTCGCTGTGTACATCTCCCAAGCTCCTCTCCTCCTCTCCTCTTGTCTCCCTCTCTCGAGCTCCTCTGCTTCTCCCTCTCCCTACCTTCTCCCCTTTTCCTCCTCTCTCGATCTGCTATGCTTGTCCGCCGAGAGAAATGGTGAAAGAAACCATGACGGGACCTGGGCTGGCTTTCTATATGATCGTGTAGTCGCTCAACCGTAGGACGACTTGGCAGTAAGTGCTGGCCCAAGGGTTGACCGACACGTGGACTAATCGCTGAACCATTGGACGACTTGGCAGGAAGTGCTGGCCCAACGGTTGAGCGACACGTGGACTAGTCGCTGAACTGTTGGACGACTTGGTAGTAAGTACTGGTCCAACGGTTGATAGTCGCTGAACCATTGGACGACTTGGCAGGAAGTGCTGGCCCAAGGGTTGAGCGGCACATGGGCTAGTCGCTAAACCGTTGGACAACTTGGCAGTAAGTACTGGCCCAACGGTTGATAGTCGCTGAACCGTTGGACGACTTGGCAGGAAGTGCTGGCCCAAGGTTTGAGCGACACGTGGACTAGTCGCTGAACCGTTGGACGACTTGGCGATGAAATCTTGGCCCCGACTAGGTCACTTAACGATTCAAACTAATATATTAATAAGTAATAGAACAATGTTTGGAGGAATGCATAGACAACCATGTCATAGTAATTACGAATGAGAATACGTCAACACATAATGCAAGTTATACAACAACAGTAGAGGGAATGCATAGACAACCATGTCATAGTGCCTACGAAATACAATACGTAAACACAGAATACGTAAACCCCCTACTGGCCACCCGCTGCGCCACCCGCAGCACCTCCTCCGTCGTCACCACGTCCCACACCCATCGCAGCACTCAAAGAATACGCCCTGCTTCCGGCCACGGCGGTGCCTAGGCCGGGGCCCAGATAGGAAAAGGCGCTCAGGAGCCCTGCCGATCCGTGGTCCCAGGGGAGTCGACTCCACCTGTTGTTGTGTGATCACTGGGGGCCCGCTAAGCTGCTCAATGGAAATAACCTCGACAAGTGCGAGCTCACCGCCGGACCTCCCCGGTGCTTCCACAATCTTGATCCACATCCTCGTCGGGAGAACCGAGGTGCCTACTGAAAACAAAGACTGCATGGCAAATAATGTTAATCTCTACAATATATCGACGATCGCAAACCTGAAGAGAGGAAACGTACCTGACTGGTAGGCGAAGTGCAGGATGTCATACCCACCATACTGTCCGGACGGGTCGGGGATGAGATCATACTGCCCTGACACTCTCTGGTAGGTGTCCTGCAACGACGCCGGTGGCGGTGGCTGTGGCTGTGGCGGTGGGGGTGTGTACCCATGTGCCCACCCGGACCCTCCAAACTACCCAGCGCAGCGTGGGAGGAGAAAGCGCGGCGCGCGGGGCACGGACGCGTGCCCTCCTAAGCTCGCCGATCGGGTCAGAGGACGTGGCGTCCTTGACCTATGCACTGACGAGGCCACCTCCCGGACTGACGAGCCCACCTCCTGCACCGACGAGGCCACCTCCTATACCGTCCTGCATGACGTCAAGGCCACGCATCGCCTCGCCGCACTACAGGTCCGACGAACAAACTGCACTAGCTCGTCGTGCATGACCTCCGCACCAATGCCGATCCTGTCCAGGATCGACTGTCCGTCGTTGGCAACCCCGACGTTGATGTCTGTCTGCAAGGAGTATGTCAGAGCGTCAAACCTATAATTCAGGTAACAGTACGCAGACATTTTCAAACATGATTTTACGTACCGCGAGGTGCACGTTCCGCGCTAAGTGCAGAGGGTAGGAGTCGGTCGGTGCTGGCACGTGAGCGGGGGGAGGGTCGACAACATGCACCAGCCTGGTGTGTGTCTGTGGGGTGTACCAGCGTACGCACTGGGGTCGTACGGGCCATCCTCTGGCACGCAATCCTCGTGGGCGTTCGCCCACTGTGCCACCCACGGCTCCATCTTGCCCAGCCACTGCGTCCTGGTGCCACCCCTCCTACTATGCCTGCGAAACGTACCACTGCAATTAGAAGCCACCGTTACAGAAATATCAAAAACATATGTGAACATGTGTTGCATGTAACTCACGCGTGGGTCGACTCAGGCACCCTCGTCCCGACGGGAACTGGAACAACCTAGCGGAGGCCTAACTGGTGCATCACCCTGTGCATTGCGTAGTCCTCGACAAACACGTCGAAGACGAGCTTCCTCTGCGTCTTCCAGTACGCCCGGTCGCGCCAGCATAGTGAAGACAGCCTCGCGGGAGCACGGCCCTCCGTCTCCTAATCGGAGTACGGCTCCCAGCGCACGTCGTCAGCGGTGAGATGGTCCAGCTGCTCCACAAAGTGCTCGTACCCGTGTGACTGACGCGTGTGCATCTTTGTGCTGTGGGGACGTAATGATGGTTACAATGGATTACCTGTAATACGACTGAAGAAAAGATATAGGGAAGTATGTACCCGTCTACGGCACCAAAGGGACCCTACGGTCGGCCGGTCCACTACGTCCCCATGGTACATGTCCGCGCCGTACGGTCCGGAGTCTACCAAAGATGGGCCGTCCCGAGAGAAGCGCTTCGAACGACCACAACAGCGCAGCAGAGGGGGCACAGTGAGGATAGATGCGGGCTTGGCCCTCCAAAGACGCATCGCACATGCCGCGATACGTCGCGGCAAGTACGGCTGATCCCCAACTGATCTCTAGCTCCTCGCCGTCGGCGATGGCCCTCGCGTACCCCACGAGGCGGGCGTCGACGGAGTCACCGTGGCTGCTGGTAAATAGTACCCAGCCGAAGAGCCACAACAGGTACGCCTCCAGGTGCTGCGACACCTGGTCGACAGTGGGCTGTGGGACCATCCGCTTGACCTACATAGAAACGAATAATTAGTAAGCCCATCATATGGGTAGGCCTCAATGAATCGCTAAACATGGAAAATAGGTAGTATACGTACTCAGAACTGCGAAAGCCACCGCAGGGGCTGGCCATGCCGCTATTTCTCCGAGAAGTCGAAGTACGAAGGCGCGGCCTCCGCCCCAAGAACCCCAAAAACCTGCCTAACAGGCGTCGCGCCATCGACAACAAGGTCTGCGGAATGCAGGGCTCTGCGATAGGCAAACCGAAACCAAAGGTCGCGACATCTGCAGAGTAGGGGCCATCTCCCGAAAGGGAGGTGGAAGGTGTGCGTCTCGGGCCAACGGTCCACCAGGCGATCAAGAGCGACGATCGAACGGAATCGTCGTGACCGCTCCGACCGCCTCGACCTCCCTATCGTCGTCGACTGCACCACCGTCCTCTTCGGTGGCCTCTACCATCCGTCGGCGAGAGGTAGAAGGCCGAACGGCTCAACCTACAAAGCACGAAGAAGTAAGCACGTAGTCGCGATCGATACAAAAAGTGGCACGACTTATGGACAAACCTCTCTACCCAATGGGTCTAGTCTCTAAGCCCGTCGGGGTGTCTGCGTCTTTAACCACCCCTAACTCACCAAGCGTCGTCCCGCCAACCGGATCGCGGCACACGACGGTTCACAGCGGTCTTTGACGTCGACCAATCGGTTCAGCAGACCGAAATGCCAATCCGAACCACTAGGGTCTTGAGCCATACCTACAAATTAAGAAATTAAAAGCATTCATATTACTTAAGCATTTAAATTATATTCCAATGGGAAATAAATCATATTTGATATGTTCGTAGTGGCACCTAAAGACTTTGCTCCAACATAATGGTAATACATATACAATTTCATGATACCCACGTGGTAAAGACATAATTTTTCCTACGAAAGGCTATATTACGTTAATGCCTGTACCGACTGCTATGGATTGCGAAATATTTAATACATCATCGTTACTATGCATATTTATAATGGGTGAAGCTTTCAGGAAAAAAAAAATTGACATGTTTGACAATCCTACGTGTTTTGAACCATGTATCTGTGATTCCTTAATCCAACCAAAACTATGAAGTAAATGTTTTCAATTCTTTATTGTACAAAAAAAATACATGTATTTAACATTCTATAAACTAGCATTTGCGAATGCACGGGTTATCGACATGTTTACATAATAGAAAAGTAACATGATATCATTCATCTAGCCCGTACGCAATTAGCGCAGCACGCGGAATAGTACAACTAAATTTATTTTTACTAACTAATTTTTCCTTCATAGGAACTTCTAAACTAATTATATTAATCATGCTATCTCTAAACATTTGCTAACAATATGTCACTACACACGATGTTGCTCGCTAACGTACCATGGTTACTAATTAATCATGCCATCTCTAAATATTTGCTAACAATATGTCACTACACATCAAGTTGCTTGCTAACCTACCATGGTTTCAAAAATAGACTTGTACAAATTAATACTACAAACTTACCGTCCTAGTCATCGAAGCGAACCAAAGAATCTCTTTTTCCTCCTCTTCTTCTTCCCCTCCTCTTTTTTTCCTCTCCTTCTCCTTTTTTTCTTTCCTCTCGATTCTGAATGCGCCGATTCGCTCGGTGGAATGGCAAGGGTTCGGCCGCGCGCGGTTTTTATAGCCGCCCCAAGTCGCCATACGGTTGGGCGACTTGGGTTGAGTTGCCACCTATTCGCTCGACCGTATGGCGACTCTCTTCAAGTCGCCATTCCATAAAGCGACTACGCCTCAAACCTTTAAATCGCCGTTTCATTGGGCGACTTGAAGGTTTGTCGTAGAGGAAAGTTGTGGAGCAAGAGCTCAAGCGCTCTCTCGTGCTGCTCAACCTCTGCAACGCCATGCAAGAGAGCTTTTCTGAGCTCAAGACATGTGTCCAGGAGATGCAGTTGTTTCTAAAAAGAGGAGATGACGCAGCTGTTCAGGCCAAGATCCAGTCTTACATCCGCTTGTCGAAGAAGGTGCAAAAACACTTCAAGAAAATCAGCAAGAAGACTACCTCAGCTGATCAGGAGAGCTGCAGGGTGGTCAAGATATTGGCTGAAACCAGAGAGATAATTGTCTTCATGCTGGAATCCACAACACATCTCCGATTAGAAATCGACAGACAAATAACAAAGTAGATCAAGAACAGAGAGACACCAATTTTTACGTAAAAAACCCTTTCGAAAAAAAAACCACGGACGCACGACGGCGATCTTCACTATATCAGAAAAAGTGTTTACAAAATACAGGGATTTTCTTGAGTCGTCAACTCTTCCCATGCGGCTTACAAGGGATATATATATGGTGGAGTAAAACTGACTCGAGTTGAAAACGAAAACAAATCTGAAAAAGAAGAAGAATCTGTACCGCGGGGGGTTTCGCCCCCTCGCACCCCTCGGGCTACATCGTGGACCTCCATATGGGCCAGGTCTTTCGACACGACGCTTCGTGTCTCTAAACCTTGACCTCTTTAGAATTAGGATCACATATCAACATCTCCTATCGAAGCAAATTGTGATGTCAAGTTCTAGCAAGTGGTCTCTTGTCTCTAAGACATTCCAGAAGAGAAGAGTTGTGTGAGAGGTGGAGCGATTACAGACATTGGAGTTGGACATTGTTGATCTTGAGAGCGAGTCGAGGCTTTGTTCAGGAGATTGCTCCAGAGCAGAGTTTCTCTTCTGAATTCTCTAAGCTTGTAGATAGATCATATACCAACTCTGTTTCCCAATGATTGGCATCGCCTTTTAGAGGACTTGCTGATCATCATAACGATTTCCCAATCTACAAATGTTAGGAATTGTATAGACAATTACTCAACTGAGAAACGAAAACAAATTTTGGTCCATTTTCGGTTGTCGATTAAGCTGTTTATGTATGCTGTGATACGATCACCTACGTTTGGAGCTGTTCATTTGGATAAATTGTCCACGCAAGAAAAACAATTTACTCAGAAGATGCTCATCATTATTGACTGTTGCTTGGTCTTTGCTCCTTGGAGAGGACAATCGCGCGACAAAGTTCTAGGCTAAGGTGGCTGCGGGAGGGTGATGCAAACACGAATTTTTTATATTAATTAATCCTTTTTAAAAGTTTATTTTAAAGTTAACCTCCGGCGTACTTTATTTCCAATTCTGACCCCTTTGGTCACGCCACCACCCGTGGCGTGATAAAACAACGCTGTCACGCTGGGGCATGCTCTTGTCACGCCACCACCCATGGCGTGACAGTGTTGTTTGGTCACGCCACGACCAGTGGCGTGACCAAAAGTGCTATTTAGCGAACTTATCTTATGGCGTGACAGCGTTGTTTTGTCACACCACGGGTGGTGGCGTGACCAAAGAGGTCAGAATTGGAAATAAAGTGCATCGGGGGTTAACTTTAAAATAAAAATTAAAAATGGGTTAATTAATAAAAAAAGCTCTGCAATCACATAGTTCTTTTTATTACTTATATAAATATATATAGCTTAGCGTGTTCTTTGCATATTGCTAACACTGTACATGTTATATTGGCCTTTGGCCCATTGGAATAGACATACATTCTTATTCCAACATGGTATTAGAGTTAGCGTTAGGGTTTCCCTTGTGACCACCGCCGCCTCCACCGGCCGCCACCGCAGCCGACCTCGTGCCGTGCGCACCACCGCCACCTTGAGCGCGCCACGAAAGCCAACCCCATGCTTGCTCTGCTTTCCCTCTGCTTTCCTTCCGTGCATCACTATCGGATCTTACAGTTCCCATCGCATGAGCAGGGAGAGAAGCTGTTGCGTGGCATCACCGGAGAAGTCCTGGCGAGAGGCACTAGCTCCTAAGACCTAGCGAGAGGCACCAGCTCGTAAGTGAGAGGAAACTCCAGAGCCTTCCAGGGGACGTCCACCCCATCGACTTTGGTCCCTCATTCGCTTGTAGCAGTCCTAATACTTGTGGCAAATCACACCGGCAAGAGGTGCGAGAGAGACCATGAGAGGCAAAGAACCACCAGGTGCCCTGGGAGCTGGAGGGACCATGGTCGGTGCTGAAGAAGCAGGCGCTGAAGTAGACAAGACAGCCTGCATCCGAGCCACGCCGTGATGATGAGTCTCCTTAGCGCGCACACCCGTGAGGGCCTCCACCAAGCTCGGGCGCGGGTGGCGAGTCAAGAGTTGAGCACGCATAGTCTCGAACTCAGGCCGAAGATGCATCCAGAAGTCATAGAGATGGTGAGTCCCCTGGTGAGCACGGAGTTGGACACAGCAAGGATAGGTCCGGTAGACATCCGGTCCCAAAGAGTCGAGCTGACGCCACACCTCAGACATCTGCTGGTAGAAGTCATCTACGGTAACATCGAGTTGCTAAAGAGAATAAACCTGGTGTTCAATGAAGAGGTACATAGCATCACTTGTCGGCTGGTTTGTCGCCTTCATTGCTCTCTTTATAGGCTCAAACAAGCCCCTCGTGCTTGGTTTGACTGTTTCTCCTCTGTTGTCACTGTTGCTACCTTCTCCACCAGTGATCATGACCCTGTCCTCTTTGTACACACCTCTCCTTAGGGTCAGACGCTCCTTCTTCTATATGTGGATGATATGATCATTACTGGAGATGACTCTCAGTACATTGCCTTTGTGCAGGAGCGTCTTAGTGAGCAGTTCTTGATGTATGATTTGGGTCCTCTTCGTTACTTCCTTGATATTGATGTTACTTCTACGCCTGAGGGCTACTACCTCTCTCAGGAGAAGTACATTCAGAATATCCTTACTCATGCTTCTCTCACTGATCAGCGCATAGTGGATACCTCTATGGAGCTTGGTGCTCACCTTCGGCCTACTGATGGTAAGCCTCTTGAGGACCCCACTCGCTACCACCATCTTGTTGGGAGCCTGGTCTACCTTGGGATCACTCGACCTGACATTTCTCACCCAGTTCACATCTTGAGTTAGTTCGTCTCTACTCCCACTCAGCTCCACTATAGTCACCTTTTTCGTATTCTGCGATATCTTAGCGAGACCATCGCTCGTCGCCTTTTCTTTTCTCGCCCCATTTATCTGCAGCTTTAGGCGTACTCTGATGCGACCTAGGCTAGTGATCATTCTGATCGCCGGTCTCTTTCTGCCTATTGTATTTTTCTTGGATCCTCTCTGATTGCCTGGAAGACCAAGAAGCAGACTGTCGTTTCCTTTTCGAGTGCTGAGACTGAGTTGAGAGCCATGACATCGTTGACAACTGAGATCGTCTGGCTTCTGTGGCTACTTGAGTATTTTTGGTGTTTCAGTTTCTTTACCAACTCCTCTCTTATCATACAGTACTGATACGATCAGCATCACTTGAGATCCAGCGAAGCATGAACTCACCAAGCACGTTGGAGTAGATGCTTCGTACATGAGATCGTAGGTGCAAAACCAAGTTATTGCCCTTTAGTATGTGCCTTTGGAGCTTCGGTTAGCAGATTTCTTCACCAAGGCACAGACTAGAGCTCAACACAGTTTCTACCTCTCTAAACTCAATGTTATTGATCTACCATGAGTTTGAGGGGGTGTTACATATGTATATAGTTTAGGGTGTTCTTTGCATATTGCCAATAATGTACATGTTATATTGACCTTTGGCCCATTGGAATAGACATGTGTTCTCATTCCAACACTTTCACCTCCATGCTAATCATCGCATACGTCGTAGCTTCATTACACAACTTAAGACGGATGGAGGTTGGATTCATTCGCATTTGGAAAATGGCGAAGGCCTTTCACAGTTTCTTTGTCAATCTAATTAGCAAGCCAATTCAATGGGTTCATACCCTCAACCTTCATTCCCTCAATATCCCTACTACTAACCTCTCCTTGTTGGAAGCAGACTTCTCTGAGGTCGAGGTATGGGAAGCAATTAAGAGCTTGCCTAGCGTCAAGGCGCCAGGCCCGGATGGCTATATCGACCTCTTCTACTAAAAAGTGTTAGGACCTTATTAAGCAAGACGTCATGGCAGCTATCATCAAGCTAGGCCGATTAGGAGAGAATAATTTTGGCTTGCTTAATCAGGCTTTTCTCACCCTGGTTCCGAAGAGGCTAGGAACACAGGAAGCAAAGGATTATCGACCAATCAGTCTTCTCCACAGCTTCATGAAACTATTATCCAAAGTACTTGCCCGGTGGTTGGCTCCGCATCTAGGCAGTGTGGTCACAGCCAATCAATCAGCCTTTATCAAGGGTCGCTCAATCCAAGACAACTTCATGCTTGTCAGGCAATCGGCATGACTACTATACCCAAAAAAAAAGAGACCTAGCTTCTTGTTCAAGCTCAAAATTGCCCACACGTTTGATTCAATCTCTTGGCATTTCCTCCTAGAGGTCCTTAGATACAAGGGGTTCAGAGCCAGATCGTGTAGTTGTATGGCCATCTTGTTCTCCATTGCGCCCACTTGAGTTTTGCTCAATGGTCAGCCGGGTCAGCCGATCAGGCATGCAAGAGGCCTATGATAGGGGATCCCCTCTCTCCAATGTTGTTCGTCATTGCTATGGATGTGTTGAACAATCTGCTAACCGAGGTGGAAGGCTGCTCCCTTCTTCAGCCAATCGGTGGGCCATGCGATATACCTCGCTGCCTCTCGCTATACGCGAATGACGCTGCCCTCTTCCTCATACCAGTCGCCCAAGAACTTCAGTCTATCACATAAATTATGGACATCTTCGGAGAGGCCTCAGGATTACATACTAACCTCTTGAAGACGTCATGGCAGCTATCATCAAGCTAGGCCGATTAGGAGAGAATAATTTTGGCTTACTTAATCAGGCTTTTCTCACCCTGGTTCCGAAGAGGCTAGGAACACAGGAAGCAAAGGATTATCGACCAATCAGTCTTCTCCACAGCTTCACGAAGCTATTATCCAAAGTACTTTCTCGAAGGTTGGCTCCGCAACTAGGTAGTGTGGTCGCAGCCAATCAATCGGCCTTCATCAAGGGTCACTCAATTCAAGACAACTTCATGCTTGTTAGGCAATCGGCACGACTACTATACCCAAAAAAAGAGACCTAGCTTCTTGCTCAAGCTCAAAATTGCCCACACGTTTGATTTAATCTCTTGGCATTTCCTCCTGGAGGTCCTTAGATACAAGGGGTTCAGAGCCAGATGGTGTAGTTGGATGGCCATCTTGTTCTCCATTGTGTCCACCTGAGTTTTGCTCAATCGTCAGCCGGGTCAGCCGATCAGGCATGCAAGAGGTGTATGATAGGGGGATTCCCTCTCTCCAATGTCGTTCGTCATTGCTATGGATGTGTTGAACAATCTACTAACCGAGGTGGACGGCTGCTCCCTTCTTGAGCCAATCAGTGGGCCACGTGATATACCTCGCTGCCTCTCACTATACGCAAATGACGCCACCCTCTTCCTCACACCAGTCGCCCAAGACCTTCAGTCTATCACACAAATTATGGACATCTTCAGAGAGGCCTCGGGATTACACACTAACCTCTCGAAGACCTCCATCACCCCCATCAGGTGCACTGAGCAGCACCTTCAACTCATTGCTGCTGAGCTACATTATGTCGTCACTAACTTCCTATGCAAATACCTAGGGCTTCCCCTGCTAGTGAGGAAGTCGAGGAAAGTGGACTTCCAGCCACTGATTGACAAGGTCGCCGACCGGCTCACCTCCTGGCAGGCGGCCATGCTCTCACAGGGAAGTCGTATGGTCTTAGTCAAGTCAGTGCTAACGACAATCCCCATCTATGCCTTCATGGCTTTGCAGCCTCCCACTTGGGTTATTAGAGTTATTGACAAGTGTCGACGCGCTTTTCTTTGGAAAGGAACAGACAGTGTCACTAGGGGTCACTGCTTGGTCACTTGGCCATCTATTTGCTGGCCTACATAGTATGAGGGACTTGGGCTTCATAACCTACATTTGCTAGGGAATGCCCTTTATACCCGATGGTTGTGGCTATAGTGGACTTGTCCATCCAGTCTGTGGCAGGGACTACCCATCCCAGCTAACACCACGAAATTGGCCTTGTTCCAAGCTTCGCTCAGGGTCCACATTGGTAATGGTCAGCGTGCGTTGTTCTGGACGGATACCTAGCTTCATGGCTCCAACATCACCTCAATAGCGCCTTTGCTTGTGATGCTTGTTCCAGCGGTGATCAGGAGCAAACACACGGTTGTTGAAGCCCTGGCTAACTGTTCCTGGATCAGAGACTTAAGGGGCAACCTTGGTGCCCGGGCTATCATGGACTTCCTAGCCCTTTGGACTTGACACTTGACATTACCACAACACAGGGACAAGAGGATACTTTTCAGTGGACTTGGGAAGCCTCAGACCAATACTCCTCTAGGTCGGCTTACAACGCGTTCTATCTGGGAGTGATAGTTTTCGCCTGTGTTGATGCTATCCGGGGCTCTTGTGCGCTTCTCAAATGTAAGTGCTTCATGTGGTTAGCGGTGCGTCGTCGATGCTAGATAGTGGACCGACTAGAGCGTCGCAGCCTCCAAAACCAAGGCCATTTCATCTTCTGCCTCGTTGCACAGGAAAGCATCAACCATCTCCTAGTGGGCTATGCGGTAACATCGCAAATCTGGTCGCGCTTCCATCGTGGAGTTGGGCTTCAGCGCTGCCTGACGGCAGGGTATTCCACCCTTGAACACTACTGGTTAGCAGCTCGGAGTGTAGCCCCTATCAAGAAACTCCGGGCTCTAGATACCTACATCACCATAGTATCCTCGATGTTATGGAAGGAGCGAAATAACATGGTCTTCAACCACGAGGCAGCAACTTCAGACCATCTTCTTCAAAAGATTCGCGACGAGCTTAGCCAATGGCGCATGGCGGGAGCAACCAGCTTGGGGGCGCTTTCACCTTCGGACTAATCCTACATGTTGCCTTGGTTAGCCGTCGAGGTCGAGTTGGGTCGGGTTTTGGTCACGAGTAGTTCATTTAATTTTCACTTAGCACAGCGGTTTTGGTCCGTGCTAACTTCTTGTAACTGAACTTTGTTCTTGTTCTTCTTAATGGAATGGCATGCAACCCTTTTACACGTTCCCGAAAAAATTATTGACTGTTATATAAGCAAGCACACATTGTTCAAGTTGAGCTTTGCAATGCTTTCGCATGAGATGGCCATGTTATTCAGATGCAATGTGATGCCTCAGCAATAAGCAAAGGATCCTTGTGCAGTGGATCTTGCAATCTATAGCTAAAATAAGCCAGCTCCAACGCACGAGGTTGAGCGTGTAAGACTGTAAGTAGCGTGAATTGTGCAGAATAACACACCTCCTAAAATTACAATAGTACAAAAACTAGATACCACCCATGCCTCCAATAATACTCAGTTAGAACCCCATTAAAATAATATCTAAGTATGCAATTATGTCAAGATCCACCAGTAGAGTGAACTAACCTGCTGGTTCTTGCTGCCAATAGTTGGAACATGACATTGTGATAGTAAATTGGGAGGATAGCTAGTGCACTAAAAAAGTGAACTAGACATGAGTGATGAAAGTGAAACAGATTGCATATGCCGCTACCAGCTCTTGAACCTTGATAGACAACATCTGGGAGATGACCTGGCAGTATTCTACTTGTCTACCATCCAAATGATGATTTCTCATGTTAATATTTGGATCCGTATATGATCCGAATTTCTAATATGAAAGTATCTGAAATAGATCATATTAGCGGATTAGTTTTCTACTTAGACTCTAAGTCCTTTTACCCCTTTATATACCTCTTGTAAGCCGCACGGGGAGAGGAACGTCTCATTGTAATCCCCTGCGTTTTGTAATCGCTCCTCATATAGTGATCATCGCCGATTGACGCCTGTGGTTTTTTCCCGTAAAGGTTTTTCACATAAAATTTGTGTCTCCTTTGTTCTTATTTTTTTTAACAAGTGGTATCAGAGCACAGGAGTTTTTAGGATTTGGAGAGATAGCAGATTGGATTCCGTCGCTGCCGTCACCCGCTGCACATCTTCTTCTCCCGACGTGTGTCGCACCTTCGCCTGCAATCTGCGTCGCGTCTTCGTTGCTTCGGTCTTTGGTTCTTCGGCGCCTCGGTCCGTACGTCGCCTTCAAGCGGCAGCGCACGGAAGCAGCTGCTGCACTGTCGGCAATAGCCCAAGTCGCCAACTCCCTTCGTGTGCGTCGCCATCAGCCACTGAGAGTCCGAGACTAGCGCACGCGCGTACGAACGAAGGCAGCAGATCAACGCGTGTGCAATCAAGACAAATCCAAAAGCAAAGTTTTCCATCAGCACCGACACAGGTCCCAATAATTCCCTTTATTATTTTATACATAACACAGCAAGTTGATCACAGTTCTTGTTGATTCTCGTGAGTAAGCCAATTCCGGCTTTCTTTGCTTCGTCCACCCGAAGCATACCAGGAGCTCTGAAGATCTTTGATCCCCATACACAGAAGGTGTACCACAGAGGTCGTGATTTTTGTTAGGTTTACACAGATCAGTACTAGCAATTTTCAGAATTTATTCCTCATGGCGACTTTGAAGTATGATCTTCCACTTCTGAGTCGAGACACAAGATTTTCGCTGTGGTAAGTCAAGATGAGGGTTGTGTTGGCACAGATAGATTTAGATGATGCGTTGGAAGGGTTTGAGAAACAACCTATCACATGGATTGCAGATGAGAAGCGCAAAAACCGTAAGGCTTTATCTCAGATTCACCATCATCTATCAAATAATATTTTGCAGGAGGTTTTGAAGGAGAAGACAACTGTTGCATTATGGCTAAAGCTGGAACAAATTTGCATGACAAAGGATTTCACTAGCAAGATGCATCTCAAGCAGAAACTATACTCTCACAAATTGCAAGAAAGAGAATCTGTGCTTGATCATCTTTCACTGTTTAAGGAGATCGTTGCCGACCTAGAGTCGATAGAGGTAAAATATGAGGATGAGGATTTGGGTCTTATTTTTTGTGTTCCCTACCTAGTTCTTTCTCAAATTTCAGAGATACCATATTATATAGTAGAGATACTCTCACTCTTAATAAAGTTTATGAAGCTTTGCATACTAAGGAGAAGATGAAACAGATGGTACCTTCTGAAAATTCAAGTTCAAAAGGAGAAGGCTTATTTATTCGTGGCAGACAAAAGGAGAAGAACTCAAACAATGGATCTCCAAGAAAAAGTTTGAACGGCTACAAGAACCGGTCGAAATCTAGAGGCAAGTACAAGTCGTGCAAATATTGCAAGAAAAGTGGGCATGACATCTCTGAATGCTGTAAGCTGCAGAATAAAGAAAAGAGAACTAGCAATTATAAGCCAAAACGTAAACCAGATGATGAAGGTAAAGCCTCCCTTGCAGCTGATGATAGTTCTGATGTAGAGGTTCTTGTTGCTTTTGCTGGATGTGCTAAGACCAATGATGAATGGATTCTTGATTCTGCCTGTACCTTTCATATATGTCCTAATAAGGATTGGTTTGCCACCTATGAACCTGTTGAAGGTGATACTGTGTTGATGGGTGATAACTCATCTTGTAAGGTTGCAGGAATTGGTTCAATTCAGATCAAGATGTTTGATGGCATTGTCAGAACTTTGACAGATGTGAGGCACATTCCAGATTTAAAAAGAAATCTTATCTCTTTGAGTACTCTTGATGGTAATGGGTACAAGTATTCTGGTGAAGGTGGAGTTTTGAAGGTATCAAAAGGCTCTCTTGTTTGTGATGAAAGCTGATATTAAATCTGTCAATCTGTACCATCTGCGAGGTACTACAATATTAGGTAATATTGCTGTAATTTCAAATTCATTATATGATTCCGATGCTACTAATCTTTGGCATATGCGTCTTGGGCATATGAGTGAAATTGGTTTGGTAGAATTGAGCAAGAGAGGACTTCTTGATGGACATAGCATCAACAAGCTTAAATTTTGTGAGCATTGTGTGTTTGGCAAACACAAGAGGGTGAGGTTCAATACTTCAGTTCATACCACAGAAGGTATTTTGGATTATGTGCATTCTGATTTATGGGGGCCATCTCGGAAGACATCGCTAGGAGGTGCTCGTTATATGTTAAAAATTATTGATAATTACTCTAGAAGAGCGTGGCCTTATTTCTTGAAGCATAAATCAGAAGCATTTTCAGCATTTAAAGAGTGGAAGACTATGATTGAAAGGCAAGCTGAAAAGAAGGTACAGAAACTTCACACTGATAATGGGATGGAATTTTGTTTTGATGAATTTGAATCATATTGCAAGACTGAAGGCATTGTTAGGCATTACACCGTTCCTGGTACTCCTCAACAAAACGGTGTAGCCGAGCGTATGAACAGGACCATCATTTCCAAGGCCCGTTGCATGTTGTCTAATGCAGGTTTGCATAGGCGTTTTTGAAATAAGCCGCTTCCTTCGCTTGCTATCTTATTAATCGGTCATCCTCTTGCAATTGAAAAGAAGACTCCAATTGAGGTATGGTCTGTTCCTCAAAGAAATTATTCGAATTGAAAGTTTTTGGTCAGATCGCTTATGCTCATGTTGATAATGGAAAATTAGAGCCTAGAGCTGTTAAGTGCATCTTTCTTGGTTATAAATCTGGTGTTAAAGGATATAAGTTGTGGAATCATGAAACAAAGAAGGTTGTGATTACTAGAAACGTTGTCTTTAATGAATCTGCTATGCTTCATGATAAACTGCCCACTAATGTTCCTGTTGAGAGTGAGCAGAATTCAAGTGTTCAGGTGGACCATTTTGTTGGTTCAAATAACACATCAAATAAGAAAAATATTGTTGTTCATGATGCACCTATTGTTGAGGATACTCCTATTGTTGAGCAGCCACCACAACGGTCCATTGCAGTTGACAGGCCTAGGAGGGAGATTAATCCACCCAAGAGGTTGATTGAAGAAGCTAATATTGTTGCTTATGCTCTGAGTGTAGCAGAAGAAATTGAAGGTAATGCAGAACCTTCATCATACTCTGAGGCTATTAGCTCCACTGATTGTAATAAGTGGATAACCGCTATGCATGATGAGATGGAGTCACTTGAAAAGAATAACACTTGGGAATTAGTGAAATTGCCAAAGGAGAAGAAGCATGTTCATTGCAAGTGGATTTTCAAAAGAAAGGAATGTATTTCTTCTACTGAACCAACAAGGTATAAAGCAAGATTAGTTGCTAAAGGTTATAGTCAGATTCTAGGTATTGATTTTAATGATGTCTTTTCCCTAGTTGTGAAGCATAGTTCTATTCGTACTTTACTCAGTATTGTTGCTATGCATGATTATGAACTTGAGCAGTTAGATGTTAAAACTGCATTCTTACATGGGGAGTTAGAAGAAGACATTTATATGGACCAACCTGAGGGTTTTGTTACTCCTGAAAAAGAACACCTTGTTTGTAGATTAAAGAAATCTCTCTATGGTTTGAAGCAATCTCCTAGGCATTGGTACAAGAGATTTGACTCATTTATGCTCTCTCATGATTTTAAGTGGTCTGATTATGATAGCTGTGTTTATTTAAAGACTGTTAATGGTTCAGCTATTTATTTGCTTCTCTATGTTGATTGCTGCAAAAGATAAGTCAGAAATAGCAAAACTGAAAGCACAATTGAGTAATGAATTTGAGATGAAGGACCTAGGTGCATCAAAGAAAATTCTTGGCATGGAGATTATCAGAGAGAGGCAATCTGGCAAGTTATACCTTAGTCAAAAAGGTTATATTGAGAAGGTCCTTCATCGCTTTAATATGCATGATGCAAAACCAGTGAGTACTCCATTAGCTTCGCATTTCAGATTATCTTCAGCCTTATGTCCCGAGTCAGATTATGATATTGAGTACATGTCTAGAGTTCCATATTCCAGTGCAGTTGGTTCTCTTATGTATGCCATGGTTTGTTCTCGTCCTGATTTATCTCATGCACTGAGTGTTGTTAGTAGATACATGGCTAATCCTAGAAAAGAGCATTGGAAAGCAGTTTAGTGGATTTTCAGATATTTGCGTGGCACTTCTAATGCTCGTTTGCAGTTTGGGAATTCTAGAGATGAACTTGTTGGTTATGTTGACTCTGATTATGCTGGTGATTTGGACAAGAGGAGGTCTATCACAGGTTATGTTTTCACTATTGGTGGTTGTGCTGTTAGTTGGAAGGCAAGTTTGCAAGCTATTGTTGCCTTATCAATCACCGAAGCAGAATATATGGCTATTTCTGAAGCTTGTAAAGAAGCTATTTGGTTGAGAGGTTTGTACACTGAGCTTTGTGGAGATAGTTCTTGCACTACTATTTTTTTGTGATAGTCAGAGTGCTATATGCCTTACAAAGGATCAGATGTTCCATGAGAAAACAAAGCACATTGATGTGAGATATCACTTTATTTGAGGTGTTATTGCTCAAGGTGATGTTAAGGTGTGCAAGATAAGTACCCATGACAATTCAGTTGACATGATGACAAAGCGAGTTCTTGTTACTAAGTTTGAGCTTTGCTCAAGCTTAGTTGGTATTACAGTCTAGTCCTAGATATTAGTTAGCGCACGGTGATTTTTTTTTATCTTATTGTGGAGATATTTGGTGTTTGATGATTCTTTATTTGCTACCAGAAGAAATTCGTCTCAAGGTGGAGATTGTTAATATTTGGATCTGTATGTGATCCGAATTTCTAATATAAAAGTATCTAGAATATGCCATATTAGCGGATTAGTTTTCTACTTGGACTCTAAGTCCTTTTATCCCTTTATATATCTCTTGTAAGCCGCACGGGGAGAGAGACGTCTCATTGTAATCCCTGCGTTTTGTAATCGTTCCTCATATAGTGATCATCGCCGATTAGCGCCTGTGGTTTTTTTTCGTAAGAGTTTTTCACGTAAAATTCGTGTTTTCTCTTTGCCTATTTTTCTAACATCTCATATATTTCCTCTGTATAAATAGGCCTCGGCAGAAGGCTAGACACATCAAACCAAAAGTTAAAGAGGAGCTGCACAGCCTAGAGGCATGCATCTCTTCACGCTCCAAGAACATCGAGACAATCTCTGATGGTCTAAGGAGGCTTGGAGACATCTACGACACGTCGACACTATTGAGGAGATCATGTGCCTGCCTAGCAACCAAGTTTGCTCCTCCCAACAAAGGAAAATGTTGGATGGAGAAATGGAGTGCTCCCTTGAGCTACTGGACCTGTGCAACGCTACGCATGAAGACTTCGCCGAGTTGAAGGCCATCATCCAGGATCTGCAAGTGGCTCTCGGAAAAGGAGATGATGCAGCTGTTCAAGTCAAGATCCAGTCTTACACCCGCTTGGTGAAGAAGGCGAAGAAACATTTCAAGAAGACTGCGAAGGTTACTTCTGACAAGGAGGATTGCAGGATGGTCAGGCTGTTGAGCGAGGCTAGAGACATAACTACCTCTCTACTCGAGTCAACATTGCACCTCTTGTCTGTTAGAGTTAATCTCATTTTTAGAAGTTTCTTTCCATTTCCGTTTCAGTATTTGATTTTCGAGTCGGTTCTTAGTCCGTTTATAAGTCTAGGAGGTCAGCCTTTATAAGGCCAAGTCGTAATCGTTCTTGTGTAGTGCAGAGTTGAGAAGTAATAGATAAAACTCAAAAAAGAGGAGCTGTGCTCCCGACCAAATCGATTGTCATCTCGGAGTTTTTTTTTATTGTTGTTGGCTGGTTTTCTTGGGCAGGGCAGAAGCATCATCACGTGAAGACCAAGGAGACAGGAGGGAGGCTTGTTCCATCAAGACTTCACGTGAAAACAAGAGGCCAGGGGCGCTGGGTTTTACCCGGAGGAGGCGCTCTGCTTTGCACTTTATGTGAAGAAAGAACCGAAGACATTACAACGTGCTGTCCTTCACCTCGGCAGAATAGCGACGACGGGAACCACCGGGAAAGCAGAGGCACGTCCTTGATCTGGACCGAACGGAATTTCTCTGGAGCGATTTTCTCTGCACAAGCCGAAGCAGTAACAAAGAAAATTTCCAACATTGTCCAAGCAAATTGCAATGCCGAAATGGTCTCTTGTCTCCAAGGCATTCCAGAAGAAAAACTCAGTAGTATGCATGGAGGAGCAGTTGCAGGTGCTAGAGTGCAGCATCGAAGATCTTGAGACCGGAGCAGAAGTTCTGTTCAGGAGATTAGTCCAAAGCAGGGTTACTCTCCTAAACATCCTTAGCTCATAGATACTCAAGATTTGTCACTCTTGACACCCAGCGACTGGCATCCGCCTTTTAAAGGATTTGCTCATCTTTCCCATTGTATATGTAGAAATGTACAGAGAAAGAAACAAAATTTTTAATCTGATTCATGCTGTGAATTCTATCCTTGCATGCTCCTGATTTCATTCATGATGAGATTGTGCGATGCAGTAATTATTGCCTTTGTGTTTTATGATGAATGTACGGTGCAAAAACCGGTCATAGTAATTTCTTCCTTTTTTATTTTACTGCCACTATGATTTGTAACACAAATTTTTTTCTAGACATAAATAGCCAATAACTGCTTAATTGTTTTTATATTCATGTGGGCATGCTACCTTACTTCACATCTGTTTAAGTTCATAATTAGTACGTGATCCTTGTTTGGTGGACCTTTCACTGCATTCATAAAACATGCCAGATAAAAGCTGCAACGCTTCAAACCTGTAATTAGCAGAACATATTAGCTGGCTGGGTTCTCAGCATGTTTGCACAGCTGGCTATGATCACTATTACAGAAAAGATCTTCACAGACAGTTCAAAAATGTCATCACATACGGTTTTGTAAGCCGTCTGAGTTTATGGGTCAGTGATGACATGAGGTCATCTCAGATGGTTTTTGAATTATTTGAAAAAGCTATCACAGACGGTTCTTGTTCAGAACCGTCTGTGATAGTCTATTTTCATAGACGGTTCTGAACAAGAACCATCTATGATAAGTAATTATCACAGACGATTCTCATTCAGAACCGTCTGTGGTAGTTTTTCTATTGCAAAAAAAAATCGGATTTTAAGTCAAACCAATCATTTGCTAGATAGTAGTTTCCATATGCAACCTCTAGCAAAACAACTAAAATTCAATTAAAATTCTGATGGTAAACAAATTATAGGAAAGAGAAACCAAAAGGTTTCACAACATCCCCTCCAAATGGGAAAAAAGTGTAGGATCGTATAGCACAATCAGAGGGGGGTGAATGATTGTACCGATTTCTTACTCACAAATTAAACCTTTCTCCCGTGCGCTGGCCTTCTCACGACCTCCTCGAGAACCTCTTCGAGGACCTTTTCAGTAATTCCTCGAAGACCTCTCCAAGGACCTCTTCAGGACCTTCTCAAGGATCCCTTCAGAGAAGATCTTTTACGCACAGTTGAACACAAACAATCCTGAGACGATGTCGAATAAATCTGATCTCTTATTTCTCAATATTGTTCTATGTCCACAAAGTGCTCAACAAGCACCCCTCAAAACTTTCAACCGAAAGACCTCTTTAGCTCTACCGCAAAAGCTCTGTGTCAAAGCCCCCGTGAAAAGCCCCAAGGAAAAACACTTCCCCTCTACCTCTTTTTAAAGGCAGAGACCAATCTGTGTCATCAACGACACGGACACAAAATCATATCTCTTCCGAGAATCAAGGGACCCGAAACCCTTCCAAACACGGGTTTTCCAATATCTCTAAACCTTTCAGATATTTGAATGCTTTCCATATCTCCTCACACGTTGTAAGCCTTCAAGACTCCACCTCCCGAAGCTTCTCTGTGCATCAGCAATCACCTTTGATCTCCACGTACTTCAGCGCAAGCCCAACCACCACGTGACATCCTCGACCTCCTAGACCTCATATTTCCCCATCCTAGTCCCGGTCCTCCTTGTCATCGACCATGGTCGTCTTCACGCTCAATCTGCACATGCAAAGACCAAAGAACATATTTCTGGCACAAGTTCTCCAACTTGACCAATATTAGTTCACACACGCAACACACTATCAACCAAGTCCACGACCAGATCAGTAGGTCTACGACCATGTGACAGTCTGATTTTCTAAATCCTTTTTAAATGTGTAAAATGAATTGAAGCTATTTTATTTTAATGAGAATTCAAAGTTTGGTTCTGTTGGAAGGGTTTGAGTTGTTGATACCTCCTTTTAGTATGCTCAGTAGATCTTCCTTTAGCATATCTCCTTTGGATATGTAGGTTTAGACCCTCTCTGTGGGCTAGACCTCCCCAGTGGTTCTCAAGGTTAGACCTCCCATGGGGCTCAGACCTTGTCTCACATAGACGCACCTTTGGGTCCAGGCTATTCTCTTTGAGTTTGATCACTTGGACCTCTTTGTTGGTTCGAATCTCTAAGGGTTCGAGACCTCTTTTACTCGCACTTCTCTTAAGTCTAGACTTCTTGTTGCTCGGCACCTTTCTAGGCCCGACCTCTTTTCATTCGGACCTCCTTGTATTCCAAAGGACTTCTTGTATACCTTCAACCTTACGAACTCATTTGAACCTCTTTGATATTTCTTCTTGGTGAAAGGACCTCCCTAAGGTCGCTTTGATCCTAGCTTAACTCTGTTAGACTACTTGTTGTGGATATCTTCCTAGGACCTCTCTTTCTTGGAACCCTTCGCATGGACCTCTCTTTACGCTTAATCTAACGGTTTGGACCTCCCTTACTTTGAATCCAAAGGTCCAGACCTCCCTCAAGACGTTGATCTTGGCCGTTGGACCTCCTCTTGGAGATCCAACCGCCTGACCTCAACTTGCCTTTAATATCAACCACGGATCTCTTTGAAGTTCTCTGGACCTCCTCACCTTCAGACCTCCTTGAGCCATGGGACCTCCTTTGATGAAGTCCCGTTGTCCAACCTTAGTCACGTGGACCTCCTCCATGTGTATTTGGACCTCTCACGCTCGACCCCTTTGTGTATATCAGACCTCTTAGCCTTCTGACCTCCTCAAGGACCTCCTCTCATGGGCAAGACCTCCCCTCTTGACCCGACTGTTTCTAAGTTGATCGACCCCACCGCCAGCCTTAATCATTCTCATTTCCTCTCGCCACGTTAATATCTTGGGCATTTAATGCATGTCTTGTCACATTAAATGTATCCATATACGTGGAAGTTTACTTTGAATTTGGTCACTTAACCGTACCCTGACATTTTTCTTTGTTCCTTCCCATAGCAACATACATTGTCCTTCCTCGCACCTTTTGCCCGTAATGGTAGTGACACCGCTTCCGCCACTACCTACCTTTTGACCCATTTCTATACTTATCCTTGACATGTATATTTCTAGTTTTCTTCACCATTTTGATTACAATTAGACCAAGAAATTCTACCACATCACCTTCCTCCCTTTCTCCACCCTCTGTTATCTTGGCTCTCGATCAGTGGCTCCTGTGGAAAACTTTGTCGCTCCCGACCTCCCTCCATCCATTGTTTCTTCTTATCCTGGTAAGTCCTTTGGCGATCTCCTCCGCTCTTGTGTTGCCACTGTACTGATCGAAATGGTCATGTCCGTTTCAGAACCTCCTCGGGTGGACTTCTTTTTTTTTTGGATTTCTAGGGCTTTTGTGTGAGGACTTCCTCTGGACTTTCTTAAGAACCATTTCTTAGGGTCTCTGTTCTATTGCTTGAATCACTCCTTTGGGGTCTTTTGCCAAAGACCACCTCCTCCCGTAAGCTTGAACCTTTTCTAAAAGAACCTGTTCTAAAATAGGGACCTCTCTGTTGAATAAGTTTTGGACTCCTTTGGGGTCCCTCGGTTTCTTGTTGATCTCAGTTGGATCTTTATTTGAGTCTTCTTTGAATTGCTCTTTTACACGTAGATTGCGAAGACTCCAGGGAGTCTGAGGGTTCTGAAGAGGAAGAATCTCAGGATAGTGAGCAAGGCAAGTTGCACTCTTGATCATATTGCACCCAATAATTCAATCTATTTATGTTCAATTTCAAAGTTTAATGCATGCCTATCTTTACCAAGTTATTTTAATATCTGTTTTAAATTCATAGTTATGCCTACTTCCTTGTATGGCCACTGTTGACTTTGGACTAAACTCATTGTCACCTTTAGATCAAACTTGGGTCATGCAATAGTGTGAGCCCAACCATTTGAAAGACTTGTGCTTAGTCAGGCTTAGACCAAAAATATTGATTTGGGGAAATCTTTACCAACATGACCAAATATTGCTTAAAATGTTTTGACCATGACATTGGGGTGTCATGGGAATGTGAAAGTGTTGCTGGGGAAGCAAAGATAATGAAATTGGAATTAGACTGGGGTGAAATGGTTTGCTTGGCTGGTGCAACGTTTGTGCACGGACTCTATCCTGGCAAAGGTGGAGGTCCAGGGGTTTGTGAAAGTCGCCCTAGTCATGTGAGGACCGGTCTTTGAGCGACCAATGCCAAGCCTATAATGGGCTATGCCACAATCGTGCAACCACATATCTCCAGAATAGGGCGTGGGACCTAGCTGAGTAATTTGCAAAACTTCACCATATGCTGCTCCATTGGGGGTGTGGGAGGTCTTGTAGGACTGATGGTCTTTATGACCCATCGCTCCCATCGGTGCAAGAGGGGCTTCACCGATTGCTGTCCATAGGGGGGTGAAACCTTAGCAAGGAAAGGCTGTGGTGGAGCAATGCATTGTAAAGGCCTTGTCATGAGCTCTAGACCTCTTACGTTTGGTAGTGAGAGGTGACATTGACGGATGTCGAATAAACTAGAGAAATCATGTCATGTGGGTAAAGTGCACAACCTCTGCAGAGTTAAATCTATTCGAATAGCCGTGTCCACAGTCATGGACGTGCTGGCAAAGGCTACTCAGAGTTAGATGTTGATTTTGGGGTTTTCCAGAAATGTTTATCAAATCTGTTTTTGGGATTTTATCCCATGGGTTTGGGCAGGGAGCCTGTTGTCAGGAGGGTATCCTTCACCAACTTATTGATGAATGTTATCCAACTGAAAAATTGCTTTGATAAAATGAATTTTATCTATTTAAGGACCTGCTTTGGAACTTAGTAATGGTAGTTGAAAGAAAATTGGCTTTGTGCAAATTAACCATAATATGCCATCTTTTGATTATCCATATATGCATGTCATTTTGCTAATCCACGGTGTAACTTGCGAGCACGGTTGTTGTGCTCACTCTTGCTCATTACAATCTTTGCCAGAGAAGACCTTGGCAAAGAAGAAGATCAAAGCGAATAGGTTGTGCCTTCCATCGGTTACTGCGGTGTCATTGAACTGGCTAACGCTTTTTGCTCTTTTGTGTTCATGTTGGGCCCAAGGCCACTTTGTAACAACTCAGAATATTTCACTTCAATAAAGATGCATTCTGGATATCACCACCATTGTATTATTCTGTGAAGAGCTAGCCATGATCCTTGGGACTAGCTCGGGATTCACAGGGAACCTTGGAGCAAGCTTGGACCTCCATGTCCACACGATGGAATGAACGCGTGAGGTCCTGGGGTGGTCTCAGACCTCCACGACCTCCTCTGGAGGGTCGCGGGTGGTCTTGGGGTGCCCCTGCACCTCCTCGCTTCCCCAGTTGGGCAAAGCGGTGTCCTCCCTGCGCATTGGTTCCAAGACCCTCTCGGGTCATGTTCTCCTGGACCTCCAGGAGGTCCTGCTGGACCTCTTGGGAGGTCTTGGTGGACTGTCCGAGAGGTCCTTTGTGGACCTCTTGGGAGGTCCTGATGGACTTTTCAGAGGTCTTGGAGGACCTCTCGGGTGCCCTAGAGTTGGGTCGTTACAGACCACCTCCAAAATGTCCATGACGTCTATGACCACTTCCATCAAGTCTATGACCACTCACCTGCACCATAGCACTTGAAGCAAACAGTGTTGGAATGAATAGGGTGGTCTTGTGGAGACCTCCGGGTGGTCCTATGAAGACCTCCGGGTGGTCCTAGAAAAACATCCTGAAAGATCTCCTGGGAGGTCCTCTGAAGACGTCCTGGGAGGTCTTGAAAGACCTCTTGGAAAGTCCTGTGAAGACGTCCTGGGAGGTCCTAGAAGATCTCTTGCGAGGTCCTGGAGGACCACCTCAAAGACCTCTGGAGTGGTCTTTGAAAAACATCCGGGGTCGTCTTTGAAAACATCTGAGGTCGTCGTTGTAAATATTCAGGGTTGTCTTTGTAAATATCTAGGGTCATCTTTGTAAATCTCTAGGGTCATCTTTATAAATCTCCAAGGTCGTCTTTGTAAATCTCCACCTCCTTGCTACAGTATCTCGAAAAACCTTCGTGCTACAGTTACTCGGAAGACCTCTGTGCTACAGTACTCGGAGACCTCCTCGATACAGTAACTCTGGAGAGAACAGTGCCTCGGAAGACCTCCTCACTTCAGTGCTCATGATGAACAGTAACTGGAAGACCTCCTTGCTACAGTACTCGAAAGACCTCTTGGAGATAACTCCAGGGGTGAGGTCCTATGTGGTCCAGATAGATTCACGTTGGTGCCCATGGGGAGGTCTGAATGGTCCAGATTGATCCACGTTAGGTCTTGGATGGACAAGATTGATCAGGGGAGGTCCTGGATGGACGAGATTTCTCCACGTTGATTCTCCTGGGAGACGTCCTGGATGGACCAGATTAATCCTAAGGAGGTCCTGGATGGTCACGATTGACGCGTGTTGGCGCTCCTTGGGAAAAGACCTGGATGGATCAGATTGATCCTGGGGAGGTCCTGGACGGACGCGATTGATGCGCGTTAGTTCACCTGGAGAGGTCCTGGACGGTTGCGATGGATGCACATTAGTTCTCCTAGACGGTTGCGATTGATGCGCATTAGTTCTCCTGAGGGAGGACCTGAGTGTCGAGTTGATGCATGCTGATATTCCTTGGGGAGGTCCTGGATGGTCCAGATAACACCTGGGGAGGCCCTGGATGGTCCTGATGCGTCCACGTGAGTGCTTCTTAGAAGGACCTTGAAGACCTCCGGCAAACCTGAAAGGACCTTAAACAAAACACCCAAACGGAACAACGGAACCTTCCAACAACCGCAAATTCTAGTGCAATCCAAAGGTCAATTATTCAACAGTAAAAACCATGACCACACCCCATGGTCCAACAAAAAGAATAAAGTTACAAAGTTAAACTAGTTAGAAACCATCTATGCCTCCAAGCTCCTGAAGAACTAATCGGCTTCTTGGATTGGTCTTATGAACTCCTCTCTGTACCTCACTAGCATATCACAAGATGTTCTTGCATGTCGTTGAGTTTGACTCAAGCTCGTCGACCAAGGACAGATGACTAAAAACCTCCGGCGGCACTCCAACCTTAGGTAACACAAAATTAAGATAATTTTCTTTACAACAAATAGCCAATAAATTGTGTATGTTTTGGAGATGTACACGTACCTTCCGGCAGTCTACCTCCTGCAGCAGACAAGGAGCTCCTCCGCATCCCTCCTCGTCGTCATCGTCGGTTGTGTCTCCTCGCCGAACCGCGACGGGGAATCGAGGGTGGTCGCTGGAACTCAGTGTGGGGAGGGGAGAGGGAGAGACTGATGGAAGACAAGGCTGGGGTGGCTATAATATATAAGGACAACGCCAAAATATTTTGCCTCCCGCGCACGCGTTCAAAATTTTTCGAACTCCCGCGCTGCAAATCATAGACGGTTTCATACAAAAACCATCTGTGACGACATATCACAAACGGTTCTTAACACAAACCGTCTGTGATAAGTATCTTATCACAGACGGTTCGTATTAAAAACCGTCTGTGATATGTATCTTATCACAGACGGTTTGTATTAAAAACCGTCTATAACTTAAAAATTTTCTTACTCTCTGATTTTACCATGGCTTGAAATCACTAACACTCTGATATTAAAATCAGAGTGTTAGTGATTTCAAGCCATGGTAAAATCAGAGAGTAAGAAAACTTCTAAGTTACAGATGGTTTTTCATACAAACCGTCTGTGATGAGGACGGGAAGTCACAGATGGTTCGTGTTGAAAACCGTCTATGAAGTATCACAGACGGTTACGAACAAGAACCGCTCGTGATATTTAGTAGTATCATAGACGGTTCTTGTTCGTAACCATCGTGATACTTCACAAAGCGGTTTTCAACACGAACCGTCGTGATATTACTTCTTCACAAACGGTTTTTAGCATTAGCCCGATAATACGCATTTGCCGCTAAACCAAAACCGTCTGTGATTGCATTTAATACAGACGGTTTTGATCAACCGTCTGTGATGAGGCGTCTAGTATTAGCCTTTTTGTAGTAGTGGGTATTGCATTGTTTTTTTTTATTGAGACGATACAGCTTTAAAAGCACTTTAGAAGGAAAAGAGGTAAAAGTTTGTTCAGTGATTTTTTTTTCTTTTTGAAGACTACTTGATTGGTTAAGAACCACGAATTGGGAGGAGTATTATATGTGAATAAGCTCTAGGTACAATGCATACAACGTGACAAAATCGAAAGTCCTCGTGTCCTATCAGCCATACCTACTTACTACATGAGCTGCCTCCAATGGCCTTAACGCAGTATACAAACGCTTGACAAAATTAGAAGGGTTTTTCTTTGGAAATGAAATAACAAGGTTCACAGCGGATATTGCCTAGTAGCTTGGACCACCGTTTTGCTACCCAAGGACCAAGGAGGTTTGGGGATTCATGATCTCAGGAATCTTAACAGGGCTTTAATCATAAAAACAATAGGAAAACTTCTATCAAACTCAAATGAACCATGTTTCCTCTGGTTAAGACGTCAGTATTTTCAAAATAGCATACCAGTACAGCCTCGTCCGGGTGACACAGCGATTTGGAGAACCTTATCATCTGTAATTGAAATGACCACACAGATGACCATGGTCATAATTGGAGAGGGACGGACCACGTTGTTCTGGAAAGATCATTGGACACCATCAGGGCAACTCTACCTTCGACTACCAACTCTATTCACGTTTGCCACTAATCCGAATTTTACAGTTACCTCACAATTCAATTCCAACAATTGGGCAATGTCATTACACCTGGTTCTATCTCAACAGGCGCTCTTGGAATATCAGACCTTATTACATATTCTGTCGGAACAACAATTGCAGCAATGTATTTTGGATCAACGAGTTATAATTTCGAACAAGGCGGACATAACTACTTCAGCAGTGTACAAGCTCCTATCCTACCACGGCATAAATTGGGCAGCGTCAGACTATGTTTGGCACAGATCTATTCCACACAAATATAGAGTATTCTTATGGCTGGCGTTCCGTGGAAGACTTAACACTAAGGATAATATGACAACGAAGCACTAGAGGATAGATCCCCACTGTAACTCTTGCCCTGCTATAGAAACAATCGACCACATCGTTCTACGATGTAAAGCTGCAGATCTTATTTGGAGGATTCAAGGACTAGCAACAGAAGCATCTTCATCCAATGACATGCTGGAGTTTCTGGAAAAGGTATCAGCAAAAGTAGCGACAAACAGAGACATTTGGCCCATTTGTTTCGAAGCATGTGCGCATTCCCTATGGATTATAAGAAATAAACAAAATTTTCAAAATGTCGAAGATAATATGGCTTTGTTACAACAGCAGATACAGGAATACATCAGCTACTGGTCATACAGGACTAAACCCAAATATCGGGCATCCCTTCAGCAGTGGAGTCAACTTTTACAACAAGTTAATTAGGTTTTGTAATATCTTGTTAAGCATCTCTGTTGGTTGCTTCCGTGGCTTTTGTTTCTTCTCTTTCTTCTTCTTTCTTCTCTTCTTTCCTTTTTTTCTTTTTTCGTTTTAGTTTTGTAACATTCCGATTATCCATTATAATATAATGGCATAAGGTAGAGAATTCTCTACCTTTTTACGTCAAAAAATTATCCCCATCGCCCATATCATTTGAGCAGATGGCAGGATTTCAGAAAATAACTGTGTGTTGTCTCACACTATCTCTACACCTTTTATTTATAGTCTTAAGATACAATCTGACTATAATATAACTTTCCATCTAATCTTAATACAACTTCTATATTAGACTCTAATACAAACTCTCCAATACTCCCCTTCAAGATGGGTATGAGATAACAATAATATACATCTTGTTACATATTACAATATCATTACTAGATCTTACCAAATATACCATCGACTCTATAGCTAATACCATCGTAAAGACCAAAAGTTGCACATCACCAATACTACCAGGGACGTCATCAAATCCATCTCCACCATCTACCAGTTGCTCTAACATAAACCGCCTCCTTCTCTATCCTCATGCCCCCAGCCATCCCTGGCCTCCACCACCTCTACCCATACGCCTCTAGTCTCGGCCTCCACCACCTCTATCGCTGTCACAGACCATTACGCTTGACTCCCGACTCAATCCTCTTCCAGACCTCTTCAGTCAAACTATCTCTAGCACCCATACCAACACCACCGCACGACACCAATACTATCACTGCTGCCCGACATAGTCTCGATTGGAGCTACCACCAGCTCCTGCTTCGTCATCACCATCGTCAAGCTCATCACCGCCATCGAACTCATCACCGCCATCGAACCCACCACCATTAGCACAACTATCAAAACCATCGCTTGAATAGTCTTCTCCCCTTGTCTTCCATGCCTTCCGTCATAACCTCCGATACTGTCACCACCTAAGTTTCCTCCACCACCAAGCAACACAGCAGCTAGAACTCTCAGCAAACACACCATCCTCTCTCCTTTCCCCAACGTCGCACACGTAGACACACCAGATCCCCCTTCTCTCTCTCTTCTTCCTCAGCCACACTAGATCCTTCACCGATCTGGATCCACACCAGATCAGATCCTCCACACCGGATAAGATCATTAGACTTCCACACTAGATCAAATCCTCCACACTCGAAGCACCCAAACCAGATCAGATCCTCCACACCGGATCAGATCATCGGACTTCCACACCAAATCAGATCCTCCACCCTCCAAGCACCCACACCAGATCACCAGACCCTCCTGTCACACTCAAGCACAACAGCACCGACACTCAAGTCGGCCATAGCAAAGCAAAGCACCCACTTCTTTGTAATACCCTGTTTATCATTCGAGAGTGCAATAAAAAAATTGATAGAGAATTAAAGGAAATAAAATAGAAAATTCAGAAATTTGAGAGAGAATTGGGCCACCAGTCCAAAGTCTAGTGAGGAGAGAACAACCTTTTTGTAATATACCAGATATTTAAAGAGGAGAAGTACTTTATGGATGAGAATTGTTTTATAGAGTGGTTTTAACTAAAATTTCAGGGGGGGGGGGTTTTGCGTTCTTCAGAGAACCTGGGCTGTGGGCCGAAAGCCCACAACACCTTGGCCCTTTAGTGGAGGGGGGGGGGGTTGAACCAAACCCTAAGCCACCCCCTCCCTTGCGCCTCCACCTCCCCTCCCTTTGTGGCCGCCACTTCCCATCTGTCCAGCACCTCCCCCACGCCTCCTCTCCTCCCCTGGTGGTGCCTCCCCTCCTCCTTGTGATGTCTCCTTGCTGCTAGCCAAGATCAAGAAAGGAGGGAGGAAGAGAAAAGAGAAGAGAAGAAGAAGGGAGGAAAAGAGGAAGGACCAAGGACCACATTTTCTTCTTTGAATGATCTTCAAGGGTAACAATCTGGAAGTCTTTGGCAAGCCCTAGTTTAATTTTGGTTCGATTTGTAGATCGTTTAGCCAATAGAAGTCAGGTTTCGGTTCTATCCAGATTCGTCAGGTTTAAGGCAGTGCGTTGCAAGGGCGATTTGGGATAGTTAAACTCGAAATTAGAACTCTATCTAGTTAGATCAAAGATAGGTTGTTTCGTTATTTTTCTTTATAGTGCTGGATCACCTTTTTGGATGAGCAGATCTCGAGTTATGATATTTGCAATGTTGTGTCCAGAATCCTTGTCAAGTTATAATAGTCGTAGTAACTGGCAGATTAGAAATTGTTAATGGCCGAATCAGGGTTGTCCATCAACATGACTTGTGTAGGCAATTTTCTTAGCTTTCCATAATGTTAAATAAAATATTTTTTGGATCATCCTAGTGAAAGTTATAGCTATTTTAAGGATGTTGTCCAGAATGTCGGTCAGTTTTTGTCATTGTTTTTCATCTGCTTGTTAAATTTAGTTAAAGGCAGAATTAAGAAATCTTGCCAACTTAACTTTTGTAGACCAAGTTGTAAGCTTTCTAGAGGGACTGAGAATGAATTTTTACGATAAGTAGAATGGGAGATACGTATTTTATAAGATCGCTGTCCAAAAATAAGTTACTGCTAGTTTGTCGTTTCGCTTGAGTAGATTAATTATTTGAAGTATGGGTTCTTAGGAGTATGGTTTAGAGCGTTGCAATTAGCGTTGTTTCCTCTTATTGTAGGAGGAGTGACATTGGGATTAGTTGCACCTTTTTTACCATCCAACGTGTTGCAACTCGAAAGGCAAGTACAAATTGGATCATCTTGTATGGTTGTTGCTCCATCTGGTTATATGATTATGACATGGTTAATTCTTATGAATTATGATTATTTTCGTTCATTACATGATTCAGTTCATTGGTGATATCAAATTGTTACTATGAGAGAATGCATTCATTTTATTTCCTTCATTTCAATCATTCATACCTCACCCACGGGAGTGGGTATTGAGATCCTCATATTTTCAATATGGGCAACTAGATCCTCGTATGAAAGATTCTTCATACAAGCCTTGGATCCCTGTATTTTGATAATGCGGGCCTGAGTGAACACCGATGGGTGTTTCACTGGCTATACCAGTATATGCAGAAGAGAAGTGGATGTCATATTCATATTTTCATCAATTGCATAGCATTTTCTCAAGTATTCAATATATTGAGAATGGACTGTCTTTGATTTGTTGTTTCCTGTTACATTCAATTGTATTTGCTGAGACTTGGACTCTTATTTTTATTGTTTAGGTGATCGTCAAGGATGACTTTCATTGGGGGAAATTAGCTCACAGTTGGATATCACATTGTGGCACACATCCATTAACAAAAATAATGTTTCTATTGCCTTATTTCAATGAGAATCAATTATTGTAATAATTGGCCTGTTGGTACTTCAATTGGTTCTTTTCATAGTTTCAAGTATTAGATGATGCCTATTTCTTATTGGATCTTATTCATAATGCTTATGATACTCCTGGTGATGTTTTAACTGTGGCTTTGAGTATAGTCTTTTGCTAAATTTCTATGATAGTATTGTTAGTAGAAATATTTAAACGATGTCTAGCTGTCTTTCATTGCTGATTTAATTAAGTTAATTGTAGTTTCAATTTTGGATTTGTAAGTCTTAGTTACATCTTGGCTTCCGCGTAGCTAGGGTGTTACATTCTTCCTCCTAAGAGCTTCGCACTTCTTCCTCCTGAGCCCGACCTCCAAGCACAACACCCCCGCTTCTTCCTCCCGAGCCCGACCTCCAAGAACAACACCCTCGCTTCTTCCTCCCGAGCGCAAGCAAACCTTCCTCCCCTTCCTTTCCCCGCCGGCCTCGCACTGCACCCTGATGCGCCACCTTCTCGCCTTCCTTGCCCACGCTCGAATCTAGCCACTGGCCACCGGATCCCGCAAACCGCCACCTCCCTTTCTTCGGTGTCATGCCAGATCCCCTTTTCCCCATCAGATCCCCTGCTACTCCTCCACCGCCGACTGAATCCCCTTCTCCATAGCTCCTCTGCAAGTAGCCTCGAGCCACTACCACACCACGATGCTGCCGCTCTCGACCGCTGTTGAACACGGGAGCGAAGGGTCCCGGATTCTCTGTGAAACACACACTAGTCCAGGAACAGCTAGTGTACACAGTCAACAAAAGTGGATAACATAACCATACAACGTCATTCATTGAAATACTTAAGATTTAATACAAAAGGGGCATAAAGCCAAAGAGCAAAATACAACGAAAGCAAAAGCAGTAAGGTAGACCACACGATTCGCCACAGGCAATCGTCTGGAGGGTGTAGCCTAGTCGTCCAAGTTCTCATTATCCTCGTAGTATTCTTCTCCTGATTAACAATTTATCAAGCAAGGTGAGCACAAATGAATGTACTTCGCAAGTTACACCCAATGTAACAGAATTATAATGCATGCTAGGATTCAACAAAGGGAGGCTTATATGGCTCAATTTGCATAAAGCGATATTTTTCATTTAAATACTCATACTAAGTTCCAAAGTAGTTTACTTATAACTAAAATTCATTTTCTAAATCTCAAGTTTTATAGTCAGATAACATTCATCAATAAGTGGTGAAGGATATCCCCCTATCACATGGCTAACCGCCCAATTCCCATTTGGATAGAAATCCAAAATCATTTAATAAAGTCTTTTGAAATCAAAACCAAAAATCTAACTTGGAGTGGCTTTGCTTAGCATGTCCTTGACCGTGGACACGGCTATTCGAATAGTTTGACACTCTACAGAGGTGGTACAACTTTACCCACAAGAGATAATTGACTTATAATATCCGTTTAACATACTACCGAACGTGTGCGACTAAGTCATTATCACGAAGCCTTTACAATGCGTCATCCCACCGTAATCCCGCCTCGCTAAGGTTTCGCCCCCTTTGGATAGAGACCCGCCAGGTTCGGGCCCCCTCTTGCGTGTAACGCCCCAACCAGAGGCCACTCGAGAGGTCCTCTAGGATCTCCTAGAAAGTCCATCAGGACCTCCTAGGAGGTCCGGTAGGACTGCCCAGGGGCATCTCCACGACCGCCCAGGAGGTCCAACAGGATCTCCTGGAGGTCTAGAGACCTAACCGAGAGGGGGTGTGAGGCACATGGAGATCACAACAGCCACGAGCCAACTCAAGAGAGGTCGAAGGACCAATCCTGAGGAGGTCGTGAGACCTAGGGTGGCCCAAGTCCTCCCACGACAAGTCACGAGGGAGGTCATGGAGGGCTGGAATCACCTCAAAGACCTCCCACGACCAGACCCGAGGGTGGTCGTGGTGGTTAGGGATCACCCCATACTCACCCATGTGAACTGAGCTAGTCCTAAGGATCAACAGCTAGCTCATCACAGCATACAACAGTGGTAACATACGCTTCAACGAGAGCTTTATTAATATCAACAAAGTTGGTTACAAAAGGGGAGGCATACAAGCCAACAAACCAGAACACAGCGGAAGATAAACAATAGGCCACCCGATACACCACAGGCAATCGGCTGGAGGGCGTATCCTAGTCGTCCAGGATCCTTTGGTCCAATACACAGATCACCTCAAGGCTTTGTTTCCCTGCTCAAAACAGTTATCAAGCAAGACTGAGCACAACAACCGTGTTCGCAAGTTACACCCGTCAATTAACAGAATGACATGCATAAATGGATATCTCAAAGGAAGGCTTAACATGGTTGATTTGCAGAAAGCCAAGTTTATTTCAAATACAAATACTAAGTTCCAAGGCAGATAACAATAGTTAAAATTCATTTTCTAAATCTCAGTTTTCAGTTGGATAACATTCATCAACAAGTAGTGAAGGATACCCTCCTGTCACAAGGCTCCCTGCCCGAAACCCATTTGGATAGAAATCCAAAACCATTTTCACAAGACTTTTGAAAACAAAACCAAGATCTAACTTTAAACAGCTTTGCTAGCATGTCCATGACCGCGGACACAGCTATTCGAATAGTTTTACACTCTGCAGAGGTGTGCAGCTTTACCCACAAGATATGAGTTCTCTAGTTTGTCTGGCATCCGGTGTGCCACTACTCACTACCGAAGGTAAGTGGTCTAGAGTTCATGACAAGGCCTTTACAATGCATCGTTCCACCGCAGTCCACCCCACTAAGGTTTCACCCCACCCTACGGATAGCTACTCCGCAGAGGTCGAGGGCCCCCTCTTGAGCCAGATGGGTAACAAAAATAGTCATGAAAGACATAGTCATAAAAGACAGGCCATAAAAGACCATCCCACGTACCAACAGGATCAACCGCGATGGAACTTTGCAAATTAGTCAGCCAGGTCCACCCCATCCTGGACATATGGTTGCACGACAAGTCATAGCAAAATACACTCGCAGACCGGTCCTTAACTGACTTGGGTAGTCAACCACAAACCCAAGGGCATCGGTCGACCATAAAGGCATGATCTCGTGCATAGACTTGCACCAACCAAACAACCAGTGCCGCCCAAGTCCAAATCCATTTTCCATTTCTTTGCTTTTCAAACCTCCATGATACACCAATGCCATGGCTCAAATCATTTAGACAAGTGATATTTTTGGCCAAAACTTCCCAAATCAAGATTCTTTTCTCTAAGCATGGCTAAGCTTTAATTTTTCAAAGGTCCTGGTCCACCTTATTGCGTAAAACCAGGTTTTGCCTAGGGTGACAACATGTTTGGTTCAAGATCAACAGTGGCTATACAAAGGATTTAGGCATAGCTACAATCTTAAAGACATGTATTGAAATAACTTAGTAAAGTAAGCATGCATTGACATTTAAAATGGAACATATATAGGGTGAAATAATGGGTGCAATATGATCAAGAGTGTAACTTGCCTCCTGCTCTAAAGCTTACAGGTCTTCTCCCTCACAAAGCTCAGGCTCACCAGCAACGTCGAGGTCTACATGTTAAAACAGCGCAAATCAAACCAAAGCCAAGTAAAAACCAAAAGAACTCCAAAGAAGCATAAAACTAGAGCCAACAGAGAGGTTTGATGGTCAAGAGGAGATCCAAAGAGCTGACTAGAGGAGGTCCGACAGCTTGGGAGAGGATCCCGAGAGCTGACCAAATGAGGCTCAATGGTTAGAGGGAGGTCCAAAGAGCAAACTGAGTGAGCCAGAGAGCTAAAATGAAGAAAAGGGCAAAGGAAGAGAGCTGGCCCAAGCTTATATTGCCAGAGCTGCTGGGAGGTCCAAGGGCACACGAGGTCAAGAGCAGGTGTGGGAAGAGATGGGAGCAGGTAAAAGATGAGACAAAGGATGGCTTGGTGTTGCAAAAAGGTGGTAGCATTTAATGCGACACAACAGGCATTAAATGCTTGCAGACTTCCAAGTGCCAAGGACAGGGTCAACAGATAAAGAAAAGTGGGCGTGACTGGCAAATGGGGCCAGTCAAAGCCTGAAGGGAAGGTCCTGTGGAGATCTTGAGGAGGTCCCCCAGAGGTCAAGGGAGGTCCGAGCATAGGGCCAGAGGTCCTGACCACAAGGTGACCTCAACCCGCAAGGAAGGTCCTTGCAAAAAGACTAGGGAGGAGGTCCCGTGGACAAGGAGGTCCAGAGGGCTAAGAGGTTCAAGGGACAGGGAGGTCCTGACGGTCAGATCCACAAAGGGAAGGTCCTGACGGTCAGATCCTCAAAGGGGAGGTCCTGACGGTCAGATCCTCAAATAGGAGGTCCTGACGGTCAGATCCTCAAAGGGGAGGTCTGAACGGTTAAGATCTCTAAAAGGGAGGTCCTAACAGTCAGGTCTAACAAAGGGGAGGTCTGAACGGTTAAAATCTCCAAAGGGGAGGTCCTAACAGTCAGATCTATCAAAGGGGAGGTCTGAACAGTTAATATCTCCAAAGGGGAGGTCCTAACGGTCAGATCTAACAAAGGGGAGGTTTGAACGGCTAAGATCTCCAAAGGGGAGGTCCTAACGGTCAAATCTAACAAAGGGGAGGTCTGAACAATTAAGATCTCCAAAGGGGAGGTCCTAACGGTCAGATCTATCAAAGGGGAGGTCTGAACGGTTAAGATCTCCAAATGGGAGGTCCTAACGGTCAGATCTAACAAAGGAGAGGTCTAAACGGTTAAGATTTCCAAAGGGGAGTTCTTGGCGGTCAGGATGATCCCGAGGAGGTCCTGACTGCCAAGATGAAGGACCAAGGAGGTCCTTAGGGACCCGGGGAGGTCCAAAAGAACACAAGAAAGGCCAACGGGATACAGGGAGATTCGAATGAACACAAGGGAGGTTCAAATGAATACAGAAAGGATTCCAATGAACAAAGGGAGGTCCAAAGGAACACACGGAAAGTTTAGGTGAACACAGGAGGTCTCCATGAATAAGAGGGAAGTTCAAGTGGACACAGGGAGGCCCAGATGAGCTAAAGGAAGGTTCAAATGGACACAGGGTGGTCCAAATGAGTTCAAGGTGGTTCAAGGAGCACGGGGAGGTCCAAAAGAGCATAGAAGGGACTCAAATGAACATGAGGGAGGTTTAGACCTAGGGAGGTCTAAGCCAAATAAGAACCAAGGAGGGACGTCTAAACTACAAAAGGAAAGCCCAAACCTCAGAGGAGGTTTAAACCACAAGAAGAGCTTAAAGGAGGTCCTGACCCAAAGGTGGCTAGACCAAGAGAGTGGTCTGGACAGGGAGGAATTCCAAAAGACAAGGGAAGGTCCGAGCAGACAAGAAAAGGGGAACAACACCATAGACCAAACAAGTGGGCAGTATAGAGAGAGAGAGCTGAGCCAAGGGAAGAACAAAACAAACAAAGGTGAGGGAAATCAACACAAGAGCTCTAACAGCTCCAAAGAACCAAACCTTAGGATTAATTGAAGTTTAGTTTAGTCATTTTAACCACTCAAATTCTGAAAATCTCAAGTTAAGCTTTGAATTCTCATCAAAACAAAATGGTTCCTTTTATTTTGAAAATTTTCAAAAAGGCTCAGAAAACCAGGGTGTTACATTGCGCCAGGTGGGAATAAATAAAAGTAGGTCATAAAAGACACCCACGCAACCGGATGGCACAACCACGGTGGAATGATACAAATTAGTTAGCCAGGTCCCGCCCATTCAGAACATGTGGTAGTACGATGGGGCTTAGCAAGATGTGGCTCGAAGACCGGTCCTTAATTGACTTGGGCGACATTCCATAAAATCCATGGGTCTCGATCATAGAAATGATTCGATCCCGTGCATGAACATGCACCATCCAACAACCATTTTGCCCAAGTCCAAACCATTTTTCATTTTATTTAAAAAGTTAAACATTTCAAAGATTGTATGGTATAGACATACCATAACATTGTTTAAATTATAATTGATTGTTTTGGCTAATTTCCCCAAAGTAACCATTTTGGTCTAAGCTTTTTCTAAGCATAGTGTTTTACAACATGGTCTAGTTCATACTAGTGTATCAACTAGATTGTAACTAAGGTATCAAGGAATGATTGATTTAATAACAAAGTTGGCTATACAAAGGAATATGGAATAACTATAAGCTTAAAACATAGTTTAAATTACTTGAATTTAAATATGCTTGTAATAATAATTTAAAATGGAATTTAAATAATTTAAAATAATGGGATTCAATATGATCAATGAGGTAACTTGCCTTGCTCAAATGCTTGAGGATCTACTTCTTCACAATATTCGGGTTCCCTAGAGTCTTCGAAATCTACACGCGAAAAGGATCCAAATTCAAATAATACTCAAATGAAATCAAATGAACTCCAAATCAAATAAATTTAGTATAAATAGGTAGGTCTTGATTTTATATGAATTTAGAAATTTGAATCGCTCGAATCGGAGTTCGCACAGAGAAGATATGGCCTTCGGAAGTTTACAAATACATGAAGTGATAAAGAAAAAGGATTTTCAGAATTTTCAAATTTATTTTTAATTACGAAAAGGGATTGTGCCGCTGACAGCTGGGGCCCATGGAACAGTGTCGCGCCACGCGCGCGAGCCACGTCAGCCCTTGGCTGAGGTGGCGCCTAGGTGGCGGTGAGCTGGAGGTGAGGTGGCACCACGTCAGCGAAGAGCGACGGCGGCGTTCGGGGCTGCGCGGCTCACCAGCGCTTCGCGCCGTGGCGAGCCCGATGGGTGGTGCCATTGCGACGAGGAGGGCGCGGTGAAGCCAAGGCGTACCAAAACGGCAGCGGTTGGTGAAGAGATGGCCGGCGGCGACGGTGGCTGGGAGGTGGCAGCGGGGCTCCGGTGGGCTCTGGGTGGAGTGGGTGAGCGCACCAGGTGCTCCGCGATGAGGCGAAGCGGACGGTGCGGTCGGAGGAGGCAGAGGAGCTCCCACGGTGGCGCTAGAGGCGGTGGCGTTGCATAGCGGTCGGCAGCGAAAAGCTTGAAATCCCGTCGAACGGAGGCAAGGGAGAGAGGGGGAGTAGAGGGGAAAGAGAGAGGATAGGAAGGGGCGTCTGGTGCGTGCTTTTATAGGCAGCGGGGAGGACGAGGGAGAGAGCTCCAACAGGCGGGGGCGCACGAGGAGCTCTGCCATGGTAGGTCATGGCATGTGCGGGAAACGCGTGGCGAAGCGGAGGGCGACGGGACGAGGCAGTGGCAGAGGCGACGGGCATTCAATGCCCTGTTCACGAAGCGACGAAGATGGGCGAGGGCGTCGGCGGAAAACGCGGGTGAGGCGGTGACTTTCACGCGATGGTGATGAGGGCGTGAGCGAGGGCTGCAATGGGAAGAAGACGACTCGCGGACCTGGCAGCGACGCGGAGAGGGGCGCGGTGAATGGGAGCCATCTGATTTCAATCGGACGATCCGAGGGAGGAGTGGTCTTGCGCCGAGACGCTGGTCGGTGCCTTGCTACTGGCCTCAAGCATTTAGGGCAAAGCGGGCCAGAGGTGCGAAATAGGAACAAGCCGAGCAAATTCGGCCCGAAAGGATTAGGAGGGATTTTAAATGGATTTCCGATTAAAATAATTCAAGAAATTGAAAAGGATTTTTAGAAAATAGTTAAAAGAGCCCAAAAATTCTAAGAAAAATACACAGAAATTCCTTGAGTTATTTGGAACTTAATAAAATTATTTATAACTATAGTTTAGCTTTTAATTTTCTAAATAAATTATTTTTAGCTTTTGGGCAAAAGGAAAGCCCTTTTAAAATCCGAAAAATCCAAGAAAATACTTAATACGCTCTTTTTGACTTTTAAATCCAATAAAACTCAAGAACTTAAATAAACCAAATTTTGATTTAATTGAAGTTTGATTAGCTCATTTAAATTGTTTTTATTTTTTTGAAATTTCAAGTTTAAGCTTTATTAATCTAATAAACCAAATGGTTAATTTTAATTTTGAATTTTTTGAAAAGACTCTAAAAAATAGGATGTTACTGCCACCACTTCCTGCACCACCCAGGCCCCCGCCAAGCCACCGCCTGCACTGCCGCCATGCCGTTGTCTCCTCTCCTCTGCTCTTTCGTGTCAAGCAGGGACCCGCATGCAACCCAGCCGACTGCCAGTCTGCTCCCGTGTGTCACGGTCACGGAGGACCACACATGACGAGACGGCAGTGGCCGGCGGATCGACTGAGGAGCGACAACGGCGATGACGGTTCTGAGGTAAGGGTTTGCTCAGGTTAGGGTTTAGATGGATTGATTCTGATACCATGTAGAATTTCGGAGAATAATTGTATGTGTTATCCCATATGACCCCCACACCCTTTATTTATAGTCTCAAGAAACAATTGTTCTGAATAGTACTTGTATTCATCATGAGGCCAATGGGCCAATATATATACAAGTACAGGTGTGGCATATATGCAGGTAACCTCTTATACAATAGGGAAAATACACAGCTAAGAATATACATCTAACACTCCCCTCAAACTTATGGTGGATAAACAACATGAAGTTTGGAGAGATAGAAGCTGTGTTGGTCTCTAGTCTGCACCTTTGTGAAGAAGTCTGCCAAATGAAGTTCTGAAGGCACATACTGAAGAGCAACAACCTAGTCCTACACCTGTGTCCTCATGTAGGAAGCATCAACACCAATATGCTTAGTAAGCTTATGCTTCACCAGATTTGTAGCAATGCTAATAGCCCCTATACTGTCAGACAAAAGAGGAGTGGGTGCTGAAACTGAAACACCAAAATCCTCAAGTAACCACCGTAGCCAAGTAACCTCCGTAGTCAATAAAGCCATAGCTCACAGCTCAGCCTCAACACTCGAACAAGAAACTGTTGTCTGCTTCTTAGTCTTCCAAGCAATGAGAGAACCACTAAGAAAAACACAATAAGCAGAGAGAGACAAGCGATCAGAGTGATCACTAGCCCAAATGGCATCAGAATATGCCTGGAGCTGTAAAGAACTGGAGCAAGGGAAAAACAAACGATGAGTGATGGTTCCACGAAGATATCGTAGAACACGAAGAAGATGACTATAGTGGAGCTGAGTAGGAGCAGAAACAAACTGACTCAAGATATGCACAGGGTATGAAATGTCAAGACGAGTGATACCCAGATAAACAAGACTCCCAACAAGGTGTTGATAGCGAGTAGAATCAACAAGAGGCTCACCATTAGTGGGCCGAAGATGAACATTAAGCTCCATAGGAGTCTCAGCGGTGTGCTGATCAGTAAAAGAAGCACGATCAAGAAGATCCTGAATATACTTTTCTTAGGACAGATAGAAGCCCTCAAGTGTAGAAGTAACCTCAACCCCAAGAAAGTAGCGAAGAGGACCCATATCAGATATGAGAAACTGCTCATTAAGACGCTCCTTCACAAAGGTAATGTACTAAGAATCATCTCCAGTAATGATCATATCATCGACATATAAAAGGAGAAGCGTCTGACCACAAGGCGAAGTGTGAATAAAGAGAGCAGGATCATGAACCCTGGCAAAGAAACCAGCTGCAGTGACAACAGAAGAGAAACGATCAAACCAGGCGCAAGGAGTTTGCTTGAGGTCGTAAAGAGATCGGCGAATGCGACAAACTATACCCCCAGGAACAGAATACCCCGGTGGTGGCTGCATATAAACCTCTTCACGCAGCCCACCATTGAGAAATGTATTCTTAACATCAAGCTGAGAGATGGACTATGCCCGAATAGATGCCACAGCAAGAAGAGTGCGAACAGTGGTCATGTGAGCCACAAGAGCAAATGTCTCATCATAATCACGACCATGCTCCTGCTGAAAACCACGTGCCACAAGATGAGCCTTGTAGCACTCAAGAGAACCATTAGAGCGGGTCTTAATCTTGTAGACCCACTTGCACGTGATAGGAGTAACACGCACGGGAAGAGGGACAAGATCCCACGTGCCAGTACGCTCAAGGGCAGAAATCTCCTCCACCATTGCATGTTGCCACTCCTGATGAACAGCAACATCATGGTAAGAAGTCGGTTCGGCAAGAGCTGCTAAACAAAAGCACGCAGGAGGCCGAATAGACTAGCGATCACGAAGGGCATATCGAGGGAAGGCCGAAGAAGATGAACCATCAGAAGAAGATGGCGCATCAGAAGAATCCTCAACTCGCAGATGACGAGTGTAGTAGAGAGGATAAGAAGGACGAAGGCCGAGAGGAGCCTCTTGAGAGGGTGGCAGGGGCAAAGGAGACGGTGAAGGAGGAACCAAAGAGGCCAAAGGCTGTGATGGAGGTGTGGTGACTATGGGGGTGGCAGGAAAAGTCAGGAAAGAAAGCGGCTCGACAAGAGATGCTGGAGTGGTGGAAGGAGAAGGACGAGGGTAGAAAGGACGAGACTCATCAAAAGTGACGTCCTGAGAAACCCGCATCCATCAGCCAACAGGATCCCAACAACGATATCCCGTATGCTCAGCGTTATAGCCTAGAAAAACGCACTCCACAGACTGAGCGGTCAACTTGGTGCGCTCACGAGGGGCAAGAAGAACATAGCACACACATTCAAAGAGGCAGAGACTAGAATAGTTAGGAGTCTTGCCACAGAGATGCTCAATTGGGATCCCAGCCTGAAGAGCAGAAGAAGGTTGAATATTAATCAAGAAAGTGGCAGTAGAAACAGCTTCAGCCCAAAAGTGTGGTGGGACAGCAGAAGCAAGCATAAGAGCACGGGCTGTCTCAAGATGATGGCGATGCTTCCGTTCAGCCACACCGTTCTTGGCATGAGCACTAGGGCAAGAAAACTGAGAGAGAGTGCCCTACTCAGCAAGAAAACCACAAAGAACTCCTGACAAAGTATTCCCGAGAAGAGTCAGCACGAAAGATACGAATAGGAGAATCAAACTGAGTACGGATCATGGTGGCAAAAGTCTTGCAGATGGATAAAACCTCACTACGAGTTGACATAAACTATATCCATGTGTGGCGAGAAAAATCATCAATAAAAATTATATAATATCGATGACCTCCTTTTGAAACAAAAGGAGCCGGACCCCATACATCAGAATGAACAAGATCAAAAGGACTGAAAGCATCTAGGCCCCTAAAAATGATTTGGGTAATTAATGTAATATGTGAATATGGGGTTAACATGTTTATTGAGTATTTACAAGGTTAAGTCCCATTGGTGAGTTTGATGTCTTGAAGATGCATGCTAAAGGACAACATGAAGATCTTTAGGATAAAAGACAAGGTACAAGTAGTCTAGGATGCTTTTTACATTTTACGGGTCTTAGGAGAAATGGTTGGAAGACCAGATTTTAGGATAAATGTCTTACTATTAAGAGGGATCATGACTAGTAGCTTGATGGCATGTTCTTGTACCATTTGGATCAATTTAGGATCATGCATGCATTTGAATTTGAATTGCAAAACTCTTGGAACGGTAGTACCGCCGTTTTTTAAATGGTACTACCGCTCTACGGTACTTCCGAAAAATGGAGCGGTATGTATTTTCCAGAGAGACCCTTTTTGGAGCTCTTGTGCTCCCTTGGCAAACGGTAATACAGAGTGTTTCTTGGCGGAACTTCTGCTTAGCGGTATGACCGCAAGTGGGCCATTCGGACCATCCAAAAATGACATGATCGTGTGGTTTAAACGTGCGGTCCGGAAGCTATTAACACCGCTTGTCATGCCATAAATCATCTTTATTTGCATCGGCTTTTGAAAAAGACTTCTTATGAGCTTCTTGTTGGAAGAAAACCGAACATCTCTTACTTTCGAGTTTTTGGCTGCAAATGTTATATTTTAAAGAAGGGTGTTCGTCTTTGAAAATTTGATAGTCGTTGTGATGTTGATTTCTTGTTTAGTTATTCTTCAAATAGTAAAGCTTATCGTGTCTTTAACAAAAACTCCGGTTTAGTTGAAGAAAAACACGATGTGCAATTTGATGAAACTAATGACTCTCAAGAAAAGCATGAGAATTTGGATGATGTAGGTGATGAAGCCTTAAGAAAAGCCATGGAGAACATGCAAATTGGCAACATCAAGCCTAAGGATGATCCATCATCTTCCATCCAAGTTGAACCTCCTACCTCTTCCACAAATCAAATTCAAATTGATGAAGAGGACAATAAGGAATATGATCAACCATCCAACTTACCTCCAAGAATCCACAATGCAATTGCCAAACATCATCCAATAGATCAAATATTGGGTGACGTAAGTAAGGGTGTTCAAACTCGCTCTCGTATTGCTTCTTTTTGTGAACATTACTCTTTTGTCTCTTCTATTAAGCTAGAGCATGTAGAAGAAGCACTCGATGATCCGGATTGGGTGAATGCAATGCATGAAAAACTCAATAACTTCACCCGGAATGAAGTTTGGACATTGGTGGATCGACCAAAGGAACACAACGTTATTGGTACAAAATGGGTCTTTAGGAACAAGCAAGATGAAAACGGTTTGGTTGTAAGAAACAAAGCAAGATTGGTTGCTCAAGGTTATTCAAAAGTTGAAGGTTTGGACTTTGGTGAATCCTTTGCTCCCGTAGCTAGACTTGAGTCAATTTGAATATTACTTGCTTTTGCATCATATTTTGATATTAAATTATTTCAAATGGATGATAAAAGTGCTTTTCTAAATGGTAAAATATCCGAACTTGTCTTTGTTGAATAACCTCATGGTTTTGAAGATCCAAAGAATCCAAATCATGTCTATAAACTCTCCAAGACACTCTGTGGTCTTAAACAAGCTCCTAGAGCATGGTATGAACGCCTTAGAGATTTTCTAGTCTCAAAAGGATTCAAAATCGGGAAAATTGATTCAACTTTATTTACTAAAGTCTTAGATGATGATTTCTTTGTGTATCAAATTTATGTTGATGATATCATTTTTGGTCTACTAACTAAGATTTTTGCAAAGAATTTGGTGATATGATGTCTAGAGAATTTGAAATGTCCATGATCGAAGAATTGAGCTATTTCCTTGGACTTCAAATCAAGCAACTCAAAGATGAAACCTTCATGAGCCAAACAAAGTATGCAGAAGACTTGATCAAGAGATTTGGCATGGAGGATGCAAAACTCATCAAGACTCCCAGGGCAACGGTCATCTCGACCTAAATGAGGGAGGTAAACCGATAGATTTAAAGCTTTATATATCCATGATTGGTAGCTTGCTTTATCTTACCGCATCTAGGCCCGATATTATGTTTAGTGTTTGCATGTGTGCACGCTTTCAAGCAACTCCAAAAGAGTGCCATTTAATGGCCATAAAAAGAATACTAAGATATTTAAAGCATTCCTCTAGCAATGGCCTATGGTTCTCCAAAGGTGCTAAATTTGATTTAATTGGATATTCAGATTCTGATTATGCGGGTTGTAAAGTAGATAGAAAAAACACCTCAGATAGTTGTCAATTCTTAGGAAGATTTTTAGTATCATGGCCATCCAAGAAATAAAACTCCGTAGCTTTATCTACTGCCGAAGCTGAATATGTTTCCACGGGAAGTTGTTGTGCTCAATTACTATGGATGAGGCAAATTTTGATGGATTATGGAATTAAAATTGATAAAATGCCTCTTTTGTGTGACAATGATAGTGCAGTGAAAATAGCCAATAATCCCGTCCAACACTCAAGAACCAAGCATATAGATATTCGCCACCATTTCTTAAGAGATCATGTGAGCAAGGGAGATATTGAAATTAGCCACATCCGAACCGAAGACCAATTAGCGGATATTTTCACCAAACCATTAGATGAAGGCCGCTTTTGCAAATTAAGGAATGAATTAAATGTCATAGACTATTCAAATAGTGGTTGAACTCTTGCCTCATGCATTTTGCTTCATTTGGTGTTATTTGAAGCCTTTTATGAAACTATTTTCAAAACAATTATTAAAGATAATTATGTTTATAAAAATTATGTTGGTAGATAGACATTAGTCTATTCAATGCATAATGATCCTAAATGATATTTGTTTGAGTACAAAACTAAGGATCATTTGCATAATTCTCAAATTCCAGAGTCAATTCCTAAAGTTCCAGGAAAATCGGAACTACCGGCGGGTTAACCACGGTATGACCGCAGTGCGGTACTACCGCGTCGGTTTGTAAATGGCATTAACTACCATGCAGTTTCTACTTCGTGCCCTTTTTACTTCCGAAATGGTTCGACCGCACCTCTCACCGTTTCATTTCTCTCTCGGCCTCTCTCTCTCCAACCCGAAGAACCTCAAATCCCCTTTGCAATTCCACAAATTTCTTCGGTGATTCTTCGTTCCTTGTTGATTCCTTGCATCACTAGGATTCATCTCCCTCAATCCCTAAGGTAAAACCCCTTTTGATCTTCGTTTTACCTAGTTTTGGAATCCTAGGTCACATTTTAGGGTTAATTTAGAATGTGGATAATTATTTGAAGTTCTAGTTGGGCAAATAGACAAATTTGATGTTTTATGATGTTCATACATCTATTCCATGGATTCAATTCAAAAGAAACATCACAAATTTCATTGAAATTCATGCCCTAGAACTCAGTCTGGAAATGCGATTCTACCGCTGTCTTGAGCGCGGTACTACCGTGATGCGGTCGCACCGGCCCAAGAATGGAGGTACTGCCGATTATCCTAACAGAACAAAAATGTCATCCCATTCAAGATTAATTCTATTTCGCTTGATCTTTTGAACTCTTTGTAACCTATCCTCTCTGCTTGAAGATGCCAAGGACCAAAATTGCCACTCGCAAGTCAGTCGGTGCCCGTAGAGATCAATCCTCCTCGTCTCGGCCTTCGGCAGCCTCTGTTCAAGCTGAAGAAGCTCCAGAAGTGCGACAAAAGGCAGTGCAAGACAGAGAGAAAGGTCCAGCAGTTGATGAACCAGAAAATGAAGAAAATTCGTCTCAAGCTGAATCTGAAACAGAATCAAACGCATCAGAAGATCTAGCGGGATCAGATGAGGAAATGGAAGAGCCAGAAGAGCCTCAAGATGATATAATGATGATTTCAGCTGATCAGTTTGCCATCTAGCGGCACATAAATCAGCACATCTTCCCTTCAAACTCCATCAATCCAAGATTCTACACAAAATTTCAAGAGCAAGTTTATGACCAACTATATGGACATCGCAGAAATTTTGTTGATCATAAGTGGATAAAGTGGAAGCACATCAACTCTTTGGACAAGTATAATGGAGTATACTGGTTGTTCCAACTTGTTGGTCTTCATGATCTCGTAGCTCTAAGGAATGACCACGATGAGGAGATCATAAGACAATTCTATACCGCTGTCCATGTGTCTCCAGATCTTTCAACAATGAAATGGATGATAGTGACTAGATGTTTAGAGTGCACTAAGGAAGATTTTGAGCATGTTTTGAGAACACCATCCGGCACTTGGGACAAGCTCTATAACAGTCCTGCATTGCTTGCTCCTGCTTAGACTGATTTTTATGATCCAGCTGTCAGGTATACCCCAGGAAAGATACATGGTCTCAAGCCAATTCCTAGTCTGATTAATAGAATTATTAATCATACTTTCTTTCCAAAAAGTGGAAACTTTGATGCAGTGAGAGGACATACTTGGAATATTATTGACAACATCATGCATGGAAGAAAATTTGATGTGGTGGAAGTCATTATTAGGTGCATAGTTAATTCAAAGAATGATAGGGTCAAAAGGATTTACTATGCTCCCTACATTATGGCATTGATACTTAGCAAGTTTGAGTATCACAGAGGATTGGGCTCTGCTCACAAGGCATACAAGCCTCGGGAAGGTCCTCCAATTCGGCGAGGTCAGCAAGAAGAGGATGCTCCAGAGGAGGCAACTGCAGGTGATGCTCAGGGTCAGGTGACACTTGCACAGATTCTCCAAAATCAACAGTTGATCCTCAATAATCTGCTACAAGTTAGGGTCACTCAGTAGGAGATGAGGACAACACAGCTAGAATTTCAGAATGAATCTCACAACAGACTAGCTGCCCTGTCAGATAGTGTTGAGACTTTGGAGCAGTTTTTGACTACTCCTCAGCGTTACACTCGTCGTCCTCCTCCTCCAAGGGCTTTCTCTACTCCAGCTGGTCCTCCTTTGGCCCCTGCTGCAGCTCTTTTAGCCCCAGCTGATCCAGCCCCTGTTCCTCAGGCTCCATCTCCTCAAGCCCAAGCTTCAGCTCCTCAAAATCCAGCTCCTCTTCCTCCTCAAGATCCAGCAGTTTGAGATGTGTTTTGGTACTTTGATGCTAAAGGGGGAGAAGTAGAAGAGAAGAAATGTTTAGGGGGAGCAAGACTTATTATAATATACTCTATGTGTTTTGTTATTGTTGAACTTTTTATGGTTGTTATCTTGTTGAACTTGATTAATATTATGATTATGTCCTTCTCTTGCAATGCAATCTTTATTTTGGCCGTTATATATTGTTGTAATTATTCCTCAAGTTCAAAACAAGCAAAAGAAACTATGCCAAAATTTCTAAAAATATATACATGTGCTTGCAAAGATTCTCTATCATTTATACGCACATGTTTAGGGGAGCTTTCTTTATTTTGGCTTTAACAAGAAAATAATTCTCTAAACTCATTTGAGCTCATTGAAAGAATTATTTTCTTGTTAAGTCATCAAAAGAATATACACTTGTCTCACAACAATTAGTATATTCAAAACAATCTTTCTCACATATTAGTTGTGTTGTCATTAATTACCAAAAAGGGGGAGATTGAAAACATCTAGGCCCCTAAAAATGGTTTTGGTAATTAATGATAATATGTGAATATGAGATTAACATGTTTATTGAGTATTTACAAGGTTAAGTCCCATTGGTGAGTTTGATGTCTTGAAGATGCATGCTAAAGGACAACATGAAGATCTTTTGGATAAAAGACAAGGTACAAGTAGTCTAGGATTCTTTTTATATTTTACCGGTCTTAGGAGAAATGGTTGGAAGATCGGATTTTAGGATAAATGCCGTATTATTAAGAGGGATCATGACTAGTAGCTTGATAGCATGTTCTTATGCCATTTGGATCAATTTAGAATCATGCATGCATTTGAATTTTAAGCCATGGTAAAATCAGAAAGTAAGGAAAATTTTAAGCCATAGTAAAATTCCAAGTCACGGACGGTTTTTAATATAAACCATCTATGATATACGGAGACATCACAGACGGTTCGTAAATAGAACCGTCTATGATACTTCATAGACGGTTCTTAACAATAACCGTCTGTGATGACTGAGATTATCACAGACGGTTCTTGTTAAGAACCGTTTATGATGTATCACCGACGGTTCTATTTAAAAACCGTCTGTGATAGTTACGTATCACAGATGGTTCCAAAAGAACCGTCTTTGATAATTTTATCACAAATGGTTCCAAAGGAATCGTCTATGATGAGGCGTCTTCTATAGCTTGCTTTGTAGTAGTGACGTGATCCACAAAGATGTCCCAAACGATGATGCCACTGAGCAAAAGACGTAGTGGAGGATGCAGCAGAAGCGGTGGCGACGGTGGAGGCGACAAGACTGGCAGGGGCAGCGGAAGGAAGACAAAACCAGTCAAGCTCTCAGAGATGCTGTGAGTCACGGCGACGAGGGCCAGTATCAACTAAAGTCCCCGTGCGTCGATCCTGAACACAATAAGAATTAGAATCGATAACAACACGACAACCATGATCAGTGAGCTGACCGGCAGATATGAGCTGCATGGTTAGTTTGGGAACATGAGAAACAGCAGGAATATGAAAAGAGAAATTCAAAAGGGGGGGGGGTACTATCTGCTGTCTGAACAGTGATAGGAGCATCTAAAGGACGAATAGAAGTGAGACTGGTGGAATCAGATGTCATATGAAAGGAAGCACCGGAGTCAAGAATCCAAGGCGATATACCTGAGGAAGAAGTAGAAGGTGGTCTCTCACTAGAAAACTGTGCAACAGAACAAACACAACCGGACGGTGCAAGAGTAGCCATGCGACGCAGCAGTGTGAGAAACTCCTGAGAATCAAAAACACCAGAGCTCCTCTGAGAGGAGAAACCACCAGTTCCTTGTGGAGGATGGCTACCACGACGTAAATCCTTCTTCTTCTTGTAGTAGGTCTGCTGTATATGTCCATCATTGTTGTAGTAAGTGCAGCGTAGTCCCCTACCAACAGCAACTGTCACCGGTGAAGGCACCACTGGTGAAGGAGGAGCTGGAGACGTAGCGGGTGTAGAAACTGAAGGAGCTGCCAGAATAAAAGGAAACGCCGGTGATGGCAGCAGACCCACAACACGAAGGAAAATCTCCTCAGCACGAACAGCGGTAAGGGCCTCCAACAAGGTCACACGAGGATGACGTGCCAGCAACTGAGCATGAGTCTACTCATACTCAGCCCGGGGATGGGTCAAGAAGTCATACATATGACGAAGCTATGGGTGAGACTACTGACGTTGACAACACTGACACATGTGACGAACATCCGGCCCCAAATAGTCAATCTGATGCCATACCGTAGACAATTGGGCATAGAACTCGTCCACAGTGGCATCTCCCTGCTGCAGCGACTATTCCTGACGCACAACAGAAAGATACAACAAATCACTAGACAGCTCGTAGCGGTTACGCAAATGTGTCCACATCAACTGTGTTGAAGCCAAACCAACCACATCCCTAGTGAATTGCACCTCCATACTAGCAACCAGAATAGCAGAGGCACAAGCATCATCATCAATCCATGTCTTGTAGACAGCATACTGAGTCAGAAAAGTCTCCATGACATCCTTAAAAGACCAAGATGCCTTTGTACGAGCGTCTTCGGAAGCATCCTTCGGGAGTACAGGTTCAGCAGGCGGAGTAGGGCGAGGCGTACAAGGCAACTCACCGGTAAGAAACTCCCAAAGACACTGATCACGCATGTGGAGGCGCATATGCTGAAACCAGTCCCGATAATTGAGACCATCGAAGATCACCGGCAAGATGAGGAATGTAAATGGCCCATTGGTAGGCAAAGATCGACGCGGTCGGCGACCAAGGTAGCGAAGTCTAACACGGCGCGGCGGTTAGAATGGCGCACTTTTTTTTCTTTCGGGCCGCCGACTCACAGAAAAAAAAACCTTCGGCCTAGCCAAACGGCTCCGACTCACACAAAAGGCCTTCGGCCTGGCCAAAAGACCCGCACCACAAGGACGCGCACGGGGGGAACCCTAGTTTCCCCTGGCAGTGGCTCCCGGCGCGTTGAGGTGGCGGCGGCGGCGGCTCCTGGCGCGATGAGGTGGCGGCGGCGAAGAAGGGCGACCTAGTTCCACCGGCGGCAGCCCCGGTACGATGATGAGGCGGCGGCGACGGCTCCCCGGAGTGGAGCAGCCTCCACCACATAGCTCCCCACCACCGAGAGAGGAAGACGATCCGCAATGGATCTGGAGGCGGCGACGGCCGAGAGGGCGAGCCGGCGCGGCAGGAGCCTAGAGCAACGCGATCTGAGGGTGAGGGAGCGGCAGGGCGAATCGAAGCGGCGGCGTTCCAATCCAGTCACTACAGACCGGCAGCACAGGGGAAAGCGCGAAGACGGCGATGTAGTAGCTCGGGAGGAAGAGGCGGCCCGACAGGAAAGCCTGTCGCCGGTGGCCCCAGCGTGACGAAGATCAGGACCGACGGGCGGTGATGGTTGACGCACCGCTTCGGCTGTGACGAGGATGAAGACAAGGCAACAAGCGTAGAGTAGAAGCAATGGGGGCAGCGGCAACCGACGGCTGAGGAGGCCGGCATCGGTCACATGAGAAAACGTGAGAAACTCCTAACTTTGCTCTCATACCATGTTATGAATAGCGTTTGTATTCATCATGAGGTCAATGGGCCAATATATATACAAGTACAGGTGTGACATATATGCAGGTAATCTCTTGTACAATGGAGAAAATACACATCTAAGAATATACATCTTACAACAATCTCACTCTAATATAACTTTCAATCCGACCCTAATACAACTTCTATATTAGACTCTAATACGAACTCTCCAACACAAATTTTATAGTGTGGACAGTATGGTAGACAATGAGAAATAAATGCGAACTTTCCAATTAAGCATCGTAGAAAATCAAATGCATGTGTTCCCCTGTCTCAATAAATCCTAGCATCAATTCTGCACAAGATGCAAAGTTTTTTAGGACCCAGGAACTGTGCATTGATCCATGTACTGGTGTATCAGTATTCAGTAGTACGAGATGGTGGTAACTCGAAATTTTTATCATGTTGCCTCAGAGCGACAATTAATTACTTAAAATAGCCCCAACTCGCCATAATTAGCAAAAGTAGCCCTAAAACAAGCTCCTATCGCGTCTCTCGGGCGGTAGGACTCGCCTCACCGGGCGCGGCAGCACTGCCCCGCCCCAAGGCGTGTAGCACTGCCCGGTGATGGCGTGGCAGTGCCCCCAGCCGTGATTTTCTTCATTTTTTCTCCTCGCTTGCTTGAAATATTATTTCATTATATTTTGTAAAAAAAAGAAATTTCATTATATTTGATTGAAAATGAATATCGGCACTGAGATTTATAAAAAATTTCATTAAGAAATAAGGGCAAGGAGTAGGGTTTTTTTATCCCAAATCGTGGTTTAAATCACAGTTTGAGCGCATATATATAAAAAGGTATCAGGACTATTGGAGTGTCTCCACGATGAAATCGTCTGAGCGTATACGCGTATATAGGCAGGCAGTCGATGAGGTACTTTATGAAGCTTATACAGAATGTGATTGGAGGGGTTGGGAACGGTCGTTGTGATGATGAAGATGTTCGAAAATATGGAGTCTCTCCTCGGTGAAGTCGGTGCGAATGGTTCTTTGTGGGATTCCACGAGAAGAGACATACTTGCAATATAGGCTTAGCGGAGACACGGAACAAGAACTACATTAGAGTATGCGATGTAGCATCGCTACGTGAGTGACATGGCATGATGGTCCGGCTAATTGCTTTAGTCATCCTCGCTACTACTACGATACATCATGCGACACAAGCATCCGGACCATATAAGTACACAAGCCTTTAGGGATAGTAAAATACACGGGTAGAACGGGGACTACTACGTAATGACCGACCTCATCGTGGACCGGGGCCATTTTCCTTCCTTGCTAGCTCGGCATTGAACTCCTCATCGGCCTTCCCTTCCCTTGTCGCGGAGTGTCCACGTCGGTGGTATGTCAAGTCGTCCATGTCCTGCGATTTCACGATGTAAGTTCATCGATAGTGAAAATCGGAAGAATGATGTAAATTCTTCATAACTCACGTCGTCGACACGGATTCGCCCGACGACCGGATACACTTGTCTTGCCGGGCTCACCAAGATGAGCCTTTCCCTTGCCCTTGTCGGCGGGATCGCCCATGTCGGGCCGGTATGTCAAGTCGCCCATGTCCTGTGATTCCATGATGTTAGTGCGCCGATAGTGAAAATCGTAAGAATGATGTAAATTCTTCAGAACTCACGTCGTGGATACGGAGTATGCCCGCGGCGAAATGTTGTGGCGGCGGCTCACCAAGATGAGCCTTTCCCTTGCCCTTGTCGCGGGGATCGCCCACGTGAAATTTGGTATGTCAAGTCGTCCATGTCCCGTGATTGTATGATGTAAGTGAAAACGTAAAAAGGATGTAAATTCTTCATAACTCACGCCGCCGATATGGATTACGCCCGAAGCGACTCATCGGGCTCCTTCGCGCGTCCTCAACAGGTCCCAGACGTAAGGTTTCCACCGCACGAAGTTCTCGCCCGCACCGAGTAGTTCGGCATATATACTGCCGGATGAATGCCCCGTCAGACATCTCCGCCGCCGATCCACCGGAAGAAGTGGCAACGCATCTCGGCCGCTATTTCATGGGGATGAAGTTAAAACTTTAAGGAAGTCAACGCGTTGGCGAAAATCAATGCGCGAAAAGAAATGCTTACGAGGTGGTGCCCGCGTAGTGTACGCCTGAGCCTGCGGTGGTCGGGTGTGTGGATCAATGATCTCGCTAGTTCGCCACACACACATTGCGGATCGGAAAACGGTGGTGGTACCGAGCATCTTTCATTGATTTATCCGGTATTGTAGTTTCCTCTTCTACTTAAGCCAATTTTGCTTCTTCAACATCCTCGCGTAGAAGTTTGCCAAGAGTCCATAGTGGGTATCTATTGTGTAGTGTTGTGTAGTGTTGGGTTTGGTTCAACCCCTTTTATAAGCCCCATGGTTGGCATGGTGTGGTTAATTTCTTATCATTTAGCAAAAGTCGGCCCGTGTGGTCTTGTCATTTGCATAAAGTCGTCTCCTTTGGTCTTATCATTTGGGCAAAGCTGCCCGTGTGGTCTTGTCACCACGCAAAGTCGCTGTCTCCTTTGGGCTTATCACTGCGGAAAGTCGTCTCCTTTTGGTCTTATCATCGCGCAAAGCTTGCCCGTGTGGTCTTGTCACTTTGCAAAAGTCGTCTCCTTTTGGTCTTATCATTTGCAAAAGCTGCCCCTGTGGTCTTGTCATCACAAAAAAGCTGTCTCCTTTGGTCTTATCATCATGGAAAGTCGTCTCCTTTGGTCTTATCATGCGCAAAGCTGCCCGTGTAGGACCTCGCCAGACCTCCTCCAGACCTCCTTACGACCTCTTCCAAGACCTCCGGAACCTCCTCAGAACACCTCCAGACCTCCCCTAGGACCTCCTTAGGACCTCCTCCAGACTTCCTCAGACCTCCCCAAGGACATCACAACATCCCTCAGACGCCCTCCAAGACCTTCTCCAGACCTTGGGACCTCCCTCAGACCTCCTCTAGGACCTCCTCAGACCTCCCCAGACCTCCTCCAGACCTTAGGACCTCCCTTAGGACCTCCTCCAGACCTCCTCAGACCTCCCTAGGACCTCCTCAAAACCTCCTCTAAGACCTCCCCTAGGACTTCTGGACCTCCCTTAGGATCTCTTCCTAGACCTCCTCAGGACCTCCTCCAGGACCTCCTTACGACCTCTTCCAAGACCTCCAGAACCTCCTCAGGACCACCTCAGGACCTCCCCTAGGACCTCCTTAGGACCTCCTCCAGGACTTCCCTCAGGACCTCCCCAAGGACATCACAACATCCCTCAGGACGTCCTCCAAGACCTCCTCCAGGACCTTAGGACCTCCCTCAGGACCTCCCCTAGGACCTCCTCCAGGACCTTAGGACCTCCCTCAGGACCTCCTCTAGGACCTCCCTCAGGACCTCCCCTAGGACCTCCTCAAAACCTCCTCTAAGACCTCCCCCAGGACTTCCAGACCTCCCTTAGGATCTCTTCCTAGACCTCCTTAGGACCACCTCCAGGACCTCCTTACGACCTCTTCCAAGACCTCCAGAACCTCCTCAGGACCACCTCCAAGACCTCCTTATGACTGCACAAAGCTGCCCCGTGTGGTCTTGTCACCGCGCAAAAATGTCTCCTTTGGTCTTATCACTGCGGAAAGCTGTCTCCTTTTGGTCTTATCATCGCAAAAAGCTGCCCGTGTGGTCTTGTCATCACAAAAAAGTCGTCTCCTTTGGTCTTATCATTGCGGAAAGTCGTCTCCTTTTGGTCTTATCATCATGCAAAGCTGCCCCTGTGGTCTTATCACCGCACAAAGCCGCCTCCTTTGGTCTTATGATGATGCGGACCGCCCCTCCGCCAGTGCGGACGGAGTCGCCCCTCCGCCACCGCCAGGTAGGGACTCGCCCTCCGCTAGGCGCATGCGGACTGCCCCCTCCGCTAGCCATGTGAGGGACTGCCCCCACCACGCTATGCCTCCTGCTCGGCTATTTAAACACGCTGCCACACACTCGCCGATCGCTCCTCTCGTGAATCTCTCCCTCTTTGTGAGGTGCCTCCCTCTCCGCACCTAACATTTTTCTTTGTCCTTTGTTTGAATTCGTTAGTCATTACTAATGCGATGCATGTTTGAATTTGCGCTTCCGTGTCCGAGGTTAAGAGTTGGCAACGTCAGAACGGTAAGTTCATTTCAAAGAATGCACGATGGTTCTTATGTTGTGTGTTGGTTGAAATATTGTCTTATTTTTTGTCGAAATGGAGACACTTGACGTGTTCCATGGTAACGCGCGTCTTGGTCGAGACGGAGTTGATTTGTCCAATGCCAACAGCGCCTTTGGTAAACGCTCCCAACCCGCACGCGCCGATTTGCTAGAGCTACGACGGTGCATTGGCGGCTTGTTTGATAGGCACGCCGCTAGGAACAAGATAGTATAAAGGCGGTCATCGCCACCATGGTCCCACCACACGGCAGATGTTGTGGGGCCTGGTGAAGGTGACCAGCAGTGGCATGTGGGCAGAGTACATGGAGATCGTTAGCAATCCTCACGCTCCGATCTATGGACGACCCATGGTGTACATCCATTTTGTTTATCCTGCTCAATCCTCTGGGGGGGCGCCGTTCAAGGAAGGTGTGGATAGCCAGCGACGCTCTTGTCCCCCTCTTTGGTTTATTGACGATGGGAGAGGTCTCGAGAGCGCCAGACGTCGTTACGCGAGATGCTCCAGCTTGATGGAGATTCGGTACTTTCCAACCCAATGAAGGTGTGGATAGATGGCGGATGCTCGTGTTGATTGTCACGAGATTATCGATGGCATGTCCGAGGGCACCGCCACCGAAGATGAGGACGACTTTGACTCGCAATCCAGCGAGGACGGTTTACGATGAGGGCGGATCGTCGGTGGTATTGTTTCGACCGACACGGACTATGTTCCAAGTCGGTTGATTGCTGCGGCCTCTTCCCTTGTTCTCGCCCAGAGCACGAGTCGTCAGGGGCCTCGATGCGACACCCTATTTGTGGGACAACATTTCCCACAAAGGTCGCCGCCAGCAAGCTATCGTGAGTTTCAGCGGTGAAGACCAATCGGACTTACCGAGTGTCTGGTGAATTTGAACTTTGTTTGATGTATCTTCAACCATCTACAGTAGGTTGTACTAACTAATATATGTCGTCTGTTATGTGCAGGTCTAATCCTGACGCTTACATAGTTAAGTGCGTTCTTACCTCTTGCCCTGGCAAAGTCCGTGCGCAGAGATTCCCTGGGGCGGGAACGGCCTTCCGCATCACAGTCGTGACAGATCACACATGTGAGCTTCAGGAGCCATTGCAAACGCATAAGAATGTAACCTCGGCCTACATCGCGAGCATTGTAAGCCATGCAATTGTCATCGATTTGACCATTTCGCCAAAGGTTCTGATGGCTAACGTAGTGAATACAATAGGGTATGCCGTTAGCTATAGTAAGGTCTGGCGAGCGAAGCGGAAGGTCCTTGAAGGGTTGTACGGTACCTACAAGGAGGCGCATTTACCTAGTCCCCGCATCTTCAAGCAAATTGCGATGCTAATCCGGGACATGCGCCAATAGGGACGATAGGCCCGACAGTCGAACAACCCAAATTCCCTAATCCTTGATCGAGTCTTCGATTTTGGCCCGGCGATCGTGGCTTCCACCATCGCCGTCCGCCCCGAGTATGGACGGTACTTTCCTTCTTGGGAAATACAAGGGCACCATTCTCACCGCTATTGCCGCGATGGCAACGACCAATTGCTCCTCGTTGCCTTTTGCAATTGTGGAGAATGAGAACACCGCCAGATTGGCTATGGTTTCTAGCCAACATAAAGCAACATGTTGTAAGGATCGGCCAATGTGTGTGTCATAACCGGCCGTCATGCCGGGTTGTTGTCGCGCTAAGCGCACCATGCGAAGCGGTATTAGGGCACCGCTCAATGGAACGACATGCGCACACGCTGGTGCATGCGGCATCTAGTCGCCAACTTCCACACACGCCCGAGCAAAGACCTCATGAAGAAGTTCAAGAAGCTCGCCTCGTAACCGTAAGCGCAAGTTCGATGCCGTGTGGCGGAGCTTTAGGTCGAAACCCAGCGTGCAAGTGGAGGTTACGGCCCAAGCGCACCGCAGCGAGTTCGCCGAGTGGATGAGCGAGCATGCCCCGACTATGAGAAATGGTCCTTCTTCACGACACCTGTGGTGCTCGGTACGGCATCATGACAACCAACATGTCCGAGGTCTACAACGGTGTGTTGAAAGGGGTCCGTGCCCTCCCCATCACCGCTGTTGTAGACGAGACATGGACGGGCAATGATGGCCAAGCAGCATTTGGACGAAGGGAAGCAGTACTCGGAGGTTACCCTTGCCTACATGGAGAAGAAAATTACCAAGGTCCGATCCCATGTAGCTATCACAATGGATGGCGTGAGAAGGAAGTTTGAGATCCGCTATGGACAGCACGTTCATGCCACATGAGAGGTGACCGAAGCATGTTTGTACCATAGGCGATGTGGCGCTTGCACCGCAATAAGCCTCAATCTAACGCACAAGCCTTGCTCCCACGTATATGCCGTGCATGTGCAGTATTTCACCAATCTTCTAGCATGTACATGTCGGAGTACTACGACATACGACACTTGTATGATACTTGGAACGGGAGTTCAACTCCTACGGTGTGGAAAGCCACTCTGAGGACCTATGGCGGGAGCGAAGAAGTGGTCACCGAATGAAGCATCGCGCATCGTGCCGTGGGAGGCGTCGACCAAGGCGCATCCGCAACGACATGGATGCGAGCCAACGTGGAGATCGCCAACACCAATAAGGTGTAGGCTATGTAAGACTTCGTGGGCACTCATTCAGAACCGCCCGAGTAGACCTTCTTCCTCCCAAGCGCCACTTAGTATCTGTAAGCTATCCGGTGTATTTGAGTCATGTCGGTGTTGTAGTGATGTGAGTGTTGTAATGATTTGCGTTGTAACTGTGCCGCCGAAGTTATTATTACCGCTTCGCTTGGGTTACGCTGTGCTTTGCGTAAAGTAGTCGCGTCCCGCTTCCGAGAGTTGTTACTTCTCGCTTCCGCAGAGTGGTCACGTCCGCTTTCCAGATAGTGCTCACTTCGCTTTCCACACCGCGCAGTCACGCCCTCCTTTCCGCAGAGTGGCCCCTACGTGCTCTCAACGCTATATATGGATGTTTTGGCTGCCATTCACCTCACTCTTCTCTTCCTCTTCTCCTTTCCTGCAGTGTAAAACAAGATGTCTTCGGCCTCATCGAACATTCGAGTGAGCAGAGAATTACAATCACTACGACAAAGGCTTGCTTTGCCCTCGCTGCGAGGATCCGGTTAATGTGTTTACCTCTCATACGCCAACGAATCCGTCCCCGAGTTTTCATGAAGTGTTCAAATCTTTGGTAACTTCGCAAACTCAAAGACGAATGAATTGCGTTGTACATATCGGGTTTTCTTACTTTCATTTGAAACTTCAATTCTTTTGTAGAACACAACATGTTGATTTTGGCAATGGGCTGACGAAGCTGCCCTAGTGCTTCAAGATATTGCAATGCAAATTGCTGCCTTGCAAGAAGACTCCCGTGGTGTTGCTGCAATTTGTGCAGTGCCTCGAGTGTCCGATGAACCAATGCAAGACTCCCGTGGTGTTACTGCAATTCGTGCAATGCCTCGGCGCTCGATCAACCCATGCAAAGTGAAGAGAAAAGGCTTCAAACACCGCATGACAGATGGAAAGAGTTGAGAAGTCGCTTCACAAGTTACTTAAGTTAGTTACTTTTGCGATCTTTCTTCTTTTGTATCTTGTTCTTGCCAAGTAGAACGTCGATGTGTAATGAGATTGTAATGTCCACTCGTTATCTATGCATCGCATCCTTGATGAATGAGAATAAAATTGTTCTATCGACGAGATAACGAAGCACAAGAGTCCAATTACATTCCAATTAGCACACTCGCTTGGATTACAAATCACTTAATGAAGCACAACTTACAACATACAATAGACTACTAATGCTACTATCGCTCACGCCGCTCCTCATCATTGTCGGGCATAGTACCTCAGACTTGCCTTCAAGGCCGTGTTCCTCCCAAAGGTCTCGACGAATGTTTCTGTGGAAACGCCAACCTATCGTGACCGTGGGTTCTGCCGCATGTCATACCGAGGCTCCTCAACCGCCGTGTCGGCGATAGGGGGTATCACCGCCTAACCGGCGTTGAGAACAAGTCTGTGATCCAAGCATTAGGATCCGTAGTAGGATCCGTAGTAGGATCCGTGGAGGGGCACCAACTCGGCTCAGGTTGCGGGATGGACTGGGTGAATTGCTCGTGGTACGGTTCGCCTTTGCGGGTGAACGCCGAGGGTACATTGTGTACCCGACTCATACCATGGCACCAGACGCCCATTGGAAATTGTCTAACATTGTGGGGCTGCAAGGGAGAATCTGGGATAACATCCGTCGCGGTTCCGGGTTGCACGTCCGTGCTCTCCGGAATGTCCTCTTCGTGCCTCTGTGACGACGACGGCACCGGCGTAGGGTCCCTCCGAGACGAGGACGACATCGCAGAGGGTCCCTCCGAGACGAGGATCAAGATCGCCGTGGGTCCCTCCGAGATGAGGACGGCATCGCCAGTGGGTCCCTCCGAGATGAGGATGGCATCGCCAGAGAGTCCTCGCGTGGCAATCGCGGACCCTCCGCCGCCCATGCCGCTTTGACCATTGGTCGACTCGCCGGACGGGGAAGATGGAGGGGCGAGGATACGCGATCGCGCTCCGTCCGATGCCTCGAGTCGACATCGCTGGCCCTTCCGCAGTCATGTTACTGAACGACCGCTTGACATCATCAATAACCGCCTTCAAGACCGAAAAAAGCGGTCCATCGTGTTGTTTGTACCCGCCGAGTTCGTGGCGGCGCCGATAGCGATCTCCAAATGATCCACCTGCATGGTTACAGAACAAACAAAATTTTGTTAGTTAACCCTATTTCGGAGGGTGGTTAATCTACTACGTACTCAACGTACCGAATCGTCATTGCGTGCTGCACGGTGCGGGTCCATCCCCAAGTCCAAGCGTTCGGCGTGACTAGGATCTGCATGTCGGGCCGGGGGGCGCCAATCAATCTCGTCTGCGTGTTTCGTACGTACCACTCCAAGTACGTGTCGTAAGTCCCTAGATCGTATGGTCAGGCCTCATGCAACCGGAATCGGTGGCGTCGCCATGCATCTACCCACAGCCGCTGCGTTTGAAGCCGCCATCGCTCTTATGCCCTTCTTTGTCCGCTCAAGGTCCAACAAAATAAATAAATTATGGTACCGACATAACATATGACTAAAGGATCTACAATATTATTAAGCAATGCAATGTACTTACAAGTGACTACGCCTCGCAAGCGGTCGCCCTAGAGCAGGGGGGATCTCCTGGTGCAGGTCGAACTGCCTCATCACCCGCTAGGGTTGTACGGCTCAACCATGTGGGAAAACACCAGATGACAAGTTGTCCTCCAAGACGCCGCATCCTAGTGGCATAGCGAGCTCAAGCCGTCGGGGGCCGTGCCCTGCACGTGGGCATCCGTCCAAGGAGCCCATACTATGTCGTTCTCATGCAGGGTCTCGAATTCATTGTGGAACTCAGGGTATATGCGGCGCACCTCTCCCTAGACCAACCCAAGATCGCCATTAGCCCATCGGGATCCCATGGTCGGGCCTTCCACGGATCCTCCTCGTCCGCCTCACCATAGAAATGTTGTGTGTGCGGGTAAGGGTGGATCAAGGCGAAGTACGGCCGTCTGACCGCTGGCAGTGCCCACGACCACACCAGAATAAATAGCAGTGGCAACTGAGAGCACGGCTCTGTTCGCGTCGACGACAAGGAGCGTCGCCGACAAAGTCATGCAGATGTCGCGACAAGACAAATGAACCCCAATCAGATCAAGGCACGCCCTCATCGTCGGCGCCCACGATAGATTCCGCAGGTGAATATAACTGGGTACACCATGTCCCCTACGTGCTAGGGAACATGATCCACCCAATATAAACAACAAATATGCAATAAAGTGGCATCGAACCACCTCCTCCGCTCGGCCAATTGGGCAATGCATGAATCGTCGCAGACCAACCATGTGGAATGCCCTTTGACCTCTCGGGATAGGCTGGCGAAAACGATGATGGAGACGCCTTCGGTCCGGCGACCTCGGAGGAACAATCAGACACCTAGAACGGAAGGCCGGTAATGAAGTCGACATCTTGTAGTGTCACCGCATCTCCCCACCGAAGTGAAACGTGTGGGTCTCCGCCGCCAACGATCAACCAAGGCGGAAAGAAGAGAGGCATCAATTACAGTTCGCCCCATGTTTAGCATGCGGCGAACGCAATCACCGGATTGACGGCTCAAACATACCGCTCGTCGAGCGGCCAGTCTCCTCGGTCCCGTGTCACCAGAGTTGGTGGCCCATCGCCATCAATCCAAGCGTGGCAAATGATGCTTGCCGTCCCATGCCGCTTTCAAGTAGGGGTGGTAGAGTACGTGCCATTATCGCAAATAGACAAAACTAACAGCTTAGCAAAATCTAAGCACGCACTTAACGGTACAAAATGCAATAAGCAAAAATTAAACACTAACTAAACCTCACGAATCGAATCGCGCTGCGCTTTATGAGCTCCTCGATCGACAAGGCGTTGGTTTATATACGCCTCAATCGAGACAACGAAAACAATATGCGATGTAAAGAAAAGTGAACAAAGAAAAATCGTGATCCTTCCAAATTCTTCGTTACAAAGCGCGGCGAAGCGAGGAGAAAAAGAAATGCGACGCTGGGGGCACTGCTACCGGGGCGGGCAGTGCTGCCAGCGCCGGTGGGGGCAGGTCCCCGCCGCCCCGAGAGCGCGTAGGAGAACTGTTTCGGGGCTACTTTTGCTAATTATGACGAGTTGAGTCTATTTTCGTAATTAATTGTCGCTACAGGCTACAACAGTAAAAAAATTCGGTAACTCGTAAGGCATCGCAAACATAACAGAAGAGGATTAGGGTTGGTTAGAGGCATACCTCACCTCGGGCAAAACTCTGGACTCTGGAGGTCTTAATCTCGACCGCGGCGGTCTGCCACCCGGGACGAGGCTCTCCGGACGCCGGCGCGGTTACTCCTCTCGGCCTTTCTTGCCCTCTCCGGTGGTTGGGTGGTGGGGCGAACGAACCGGCAAACACGAGGAGGTAACTGGTCGATGGGCCGGATGGGCTCGGTCTTCTTCTTCTTCTGTCTTTGCATGAACCTATTTTGCCTGTATTTTTCTTGAAATAAAAACTTATTTGGCTGTCTTGGAGATCTGCACTTGCATGCATGCATTAATTAGACGCCCGTGCGGATTCTTTGTTGCCGATACCTGGAACATGACAGCGTGATGTAATATAATTAAGCTTAGTTAGGAACATGACTACTGCACTAGAAAACCGTACTGCACGTGGATCAGCTCGAGATTGCAGCTGAAACAAGCCAGCGATGCTGCGCGAAGGCTAATATGAAGCCATGCATGGTGATGGTGTATGTTGAAAAGTTGAACCACCATCAATCAGAGCCAGATAAGAGCACCGTGTTGGAGCCTGGAGGTGAAGTCAACAACTCCTGCTTCCACCAGCTAAGTCACAGTTCTTCTCCTCTCATTTCATTGCATGCTCGATCGACGACGTCACGATCTGGATCAAACATTAAACCGCACGTACGCGCTCGTGCAGATGATCTTGCCTGCAGTAATCGAGACATGACAGCCTCTTTTACACATAAAAGGAGCAGAAACTTGTCGTGCAGATGGGTGGCTTAATTTGAATATTTGATGCGGCACAGCACTTCATTATCCATGAGATTCTTGCTGTCTGTTGGTTCGGCACAGCACTTCATCTTCTTCTTTCGTTATATATAGAGGGAAGCCATAGCCGGGTATACACCATCGCAGCACCTCGACTTCTCTTCCATTTCCAGAGAAAAAGATCACTACGCAGCTTCCCTTACAACCATGGCATTCCACCTCAGATCTGCGAGTGTGCCTTCCAGCCCTCGCTCCAGCGGAAACAATGTCGAAGAACAGCTGCAGAGCCTGAATGCGGCCATCTCTTCACCCTCTGTAACCATTGAAACAATGGTCGATGGTTTCAGGAGGCTTGGAGGTGTGTACAGCTGCATCGAGGAGATGATGTGCTTTCCTAGCAGCCAAGCTAGCCTCTGCCACTCACAACAGAGGAAAGCAGCGGAGGACGAGTTGGATCGCTCTCTCGTGCTGCTCGACCTCTGCAACGCCATGAAAGATGGCTTCGCGGAGCTCAGGGCGAGCGTCCAAGAGCTACACATGGTTCTCAAGAGAGGAGAAGCCGCGGCCGTCCAGGCCAAGATCCAGTCTTACGCCCGCCTGGCCAGGAAGGCGCAGAAACAGTTCAGGAAGATCTGCAACAAGTACGCCTCAGCCCGTCAGGAGAGCTGCAGGGTGGTCAAGCTGTTGGCTGAAGCTAGAGAGATTGCTCTCTCGATGCTTGAATCGACATTGCATCTCCTGTCGAAGCAGATCGCGATGCCGAGTTCTAGCAAGTGGTCTCTTGTCTCCAAAGCATTCCAGAAGAAAAGGGTTACATGTGAGGAGGAGCAATTGCAGGCATTGGAGTTGGACCTTGTTGATCTTGAGAGCGGAGTCGAGACTTTGTTCAGGAAACTGATCCAGAGCAGGGTTTCTCTTCTGAACGCTCTCAGCTTATAGATTAGGTCATACACCAACTCTGAATCCCCTGTGATTAGCGTCCGCTTTTTAGAGGATTTGCCGATCATCGAAACAATTTTTCGATGTATATATGAGAGAAAGTGTACAGAAAATTACTCAATTGAGAAAAGCAAAGTTTTTCGTCCATGTCCTGTCGTCAATTCACTGTTTTTCCTCCTTACTTTTCTTACTTCACACGGGTGGGTGGCAGCTAAACAAAATCACCGGAAATTTGGAGCGCTTCAGTTGTGGTTTGTTCAAGGGGCAAGAACGTAATTTACTCAGAAGATGCTCATCATCATTGGCTGTTACAGAAGCAATTGGTACCTAGTGGTTTGTTTTCTGCAAAACTTCAGCATGAGATGGTCGTGCTACTATTAACATGAGATGTACCTCAACAAACAGGCACAAGATCCTTGTGCAGTGGATCTTGCTCTCCATATAACTAATTGTTGCTAATTGCTCAGCAACCAGATGGAGGAACACGCATGGCACCAATACTACTCGGTTAGCAATCTCCAGTAAACAAGTGTTAAGAGCATCCATATATCTACAAGAGTAGACTGCTGTCGAGGGCGCCCACCGCCCTCACGGACAAAGCGACAACTCAAGGACTCATGATGCTTTGGGGGTCTGCGCAGGGACCACGACGAAGAGCCTCCGGATGGGCCCCGAGGCCCCCCCGGAGGAGCGTCTGAAAGCCCCGAAGGTGAACCCAGAGGCACCCCGGGGAAGTGTCCCGAAGGCTCCGAGGTGGTCCCCGAGGCCTCGGAGGGGTCCCCGGGTCCCCGGGGAACATGAGCTGAGACACCCCCAAGGAGGGAGGCTACGAAGGGTCCTCACACCGACCAAATGGGCACACTGGAGGTAGACCGGTCCACAACCCGGTAGGCAGTCCAGGAGGACTACCGTGCTCCCAGACCTACTCCTAGGCTTAGAAACCCCCTTGCTGCCCCTACGTTCCGTGTACTTCACTAGGGATACAAGTGTAATTCCATGTACTAGGGGTGGGGAGGTTATAAATAGCCCTCCTCCCTCACCGTGTAAAAGGATCCTTCTTTTGGCAATAAAAGTGAGAGCATTTCTAGTCCGAACTCCACATCCGAGACCCTTCGGCCCCTTCTTACGAGGCGAGGGTCTCCCTCTTGTTTATGTTCTGTCCAGCTTTATACCATGACAGTTGGCGCCGTCCGTGGGGTTCGGCGAAAAAGTCACAAGACCCGAGGCAGGGGGATGGCCCCCCGCAAGGCCGCGTCCAAGGTCTCCACGACCGAAGTGGCCGCCGCAGCCGCGGCCCCCAACACACCGAGGGCCAAGAGAAGCAGGACGTCCGCGGCGGCGGCGGCAGCCACGCGCACCGCGGAGGAAGAGGCGAATAACTCCACTCACGGGGGCGTCGTCGGAGGCGACACCCAACCCGCCGAAGCATCCTTGCCTAACCCCCAACCTCCCGCCCCGGCCCCCGGGGCCGTTGGGGTAGCACAACAAACTTACGAGGCCCTCCAATGAACTTGTCGACCTCCCACGGAGTCGCTAACTGCGGCAGCCCGCAGAGGGTGGCCTCGCCACAGCACTACGGCCAGCGGACCCTTCCGGAGTGGCCACCACTCCCCAGGCGAATCCCCCGATCCGGGGGGATCCTAGTTCCCGTTAAGTGCGGGACTTGAAGCAGGCCGCCGGGGAGGGGGGGGACGACACCACGAAGGCAAAAAGCATCTCCCTCGCTCTCAAGGGCGTCGCCCTCACATGGTTCTTCACCATCCCCGGTCAGGTATCGCTTGGGAGGCGATGCGCGACTCGTCGCAACAACTTCCAAGGAAACTACATCGAGCCAAAGACACCGGACACTGTTCGTCAGAAAGGTGCCTCGGGCGAATCCTCTGCAGCTTTTTCAGGAGGTTCGCCGAGGTGAAATGCCAGGTGAGGGGCGTCAACGAGACAACGGTAATCAACGCGGCAACCTGCGGTCTGCAGAAGGGCCCGCTCTCAGAAAGGCTGGCTTTCAAGCCCATCTCCACCGTCGCCGAACTCTTCGATAAAATGGAAGAGTACGCGCGAGCAGAGGAAGACAGCAGCAGAAGGGCAGAGGTCGCAAGCACCACGACGCCCCAAAAACCGGCAAGCGGGCCAGAGCAAACTGCAGCAACCAACTCCAAACCGCGCAGTAACTACCGCCCGAAGGGTCGCGGAGTCTACCATGTAGACGCCACCCAAGACCAAGAAGGCACGAAAAATGGTGGCCGAAGAGGCCGCGGCCGGAGCAGAGGCCGCGGACGACGTGAGGGGCGGCAACCAGACGCCCGCGACGGCGAAGCAGAAGGGTCACGCCATATCAGGATCTTCACGGCGAAAGTGCTCGTGATACCATCGCAAATTGCCGCACCATCGCGGCCATGAACGACTACATCAACCGCCGCCAGCAACCAACAGAGGGCGAAGGCCCTAGGGACTCCGGAAATCAACTGCCTGGCCCGCCGGCGAGGCCACGAATTGAGGGAGCCCGCGACGAGCCGCGTCAGCGGATAATAAACATGACAGCGGGTGGATCCTCACTAGGCCTCAAGTCCAAGAGGCAGCGCCGCGCCTATGCTCGACAAATCCACCACGTCGCGGCATGGCCCGCGCACGGGCCGCCCCCGTATGCCGAGGTGCCCATCACCTTCGGTCCCGGGGATGCCCAGGGCATCCACTTCCCACACCAAGACCCCCTCGTCATTTCCACTACCATCGCGGACTTCGAAGTCAGACGGGTCCTGGTGGATGGCGGGAGTTCCGCCGACCTTTTGTTTGGAGATGCCTTCGACAAAATGATGATCCCTGCGGACCGCCTGTCGCCCCCGGGCATACCCCTCGTAGGCTTCGGGGGAAGACCGGTGACGGCGTCAGGATAGATTGATCTGGCCGTCACATTCGGCAATGGCCCCGCTGCGCGCACGGAAACCATCACCTTCGACGTGGTCCACATGCCGTACCAGTACAATACCATTTTAGGCCGCACAACGTTGAACGCCTTTGGGGCGGTCGCCCACCACAACTACATCTGCATGAAGATCCCCACTCAGGGAGGCGTCATCACCGTGCGAGGCGACCAAGACTCGCAAGGCAAACCGAGTTAGCTATCGACCCTTCGCCCGCCATGTGCATACAATCACAGAATCTGATCGCCCCACCGTAACCTTTCGCAATGGGCCCCAAGGGCTGCCGAGGGCTGCTTGGAGAAAGTCGCCCGAGGATGCGCTCCGAAAAATCAGAGCCACGGGACGAGCTTCCCCACGAGAGCGCGACGCCATCCTCGGTGTGCTTCGGGCCAACTCCAATATTTTTGCATGGTGCCCGGAGGACATTCCAGGCGTGGCCCGCGAAACCATGGAGCATCGCCTCGCTCTCTGGACCGAAGCTACACCGAAGAAGCAAAAACTGCATACAAGATGACGCCGGAGCGGCTACAGGCCGCCAAGGCCGAAATAGCAAAGCTCCTCAAGGCAGGGGTTGTCAGGGAGATCAAACACTCGAAGTGGCTGGCAAACCCGGTCTTGGTCCAAAAGAGCACAGGCAAATGGCGATAAAGGCCGACTTCACAGACCTGAACAAGGCCTCCCCCAAGGATGACTTCTCGTTACCTCGCATAGACCAGCTGGTAGATGCTACCTCCGGCTGCGAACTCATGAGTTTCCTCGACGCATACTCCGGGTACCATCAAATCTTCATGGCCAAAGAGGACGGTTAAGACGGCCTTTATAACACTAATCGACCTTCGCTTCCGCAGAATGCCCTTCGCCTCAAAACGCCGGCAACTTTCACACGGCTCATCACCAAAGTGTCAAGGAGCGCTTAGCGAACGTCGAAGCCTACATCGACGACATCGTGGTGAAAAGCAAGCTCGCCTGCTCTCACGCAGAAGACCTCCAGGAGACATTTGGAAACCTCAGGAGGGAGGGAATCAAGCTAAACCCCGACAAGTGTGCCTTCGGGGTCAAGGCCGGCAAGTTACTAGGCTTCCTCGTTTCGGAAAGGGGCATCAAGGCCAACCCGGAGAAAATTCGGGCCATCCAGGAGATGGAGGCGCCTCCGCCCCGGTGTAACGACCGATGGGCCTCGCGACCCCTCACCGCTTCTTGTCCCGGTCGGCTGAACGGGCTCTGCCCTTCTTCAAAACCCTTCATATGGAGCTGCTTACTGACCGAGGCCTGCCAGAGCGCGTTTCAGGACCTCAAGGGGTACTTAAACCAGCTCCCAAGCTTAACAAGCCCGAAGCCCCAGGCGCAGCTCCTCTTGTACCTCGCCGCCTCAACGGCGGCAGTCAGCGCGGTGCTCGTGCAAGAATATGATGGCCAACGGCCCGTACTACGCCAAGCACTCCAAAGCGCCAAGGTCCGCATAATCAATTGGAAAAGCTCGCGTACGCCCTACTCATGGTCTCGCGCAAGCTCCGCCACTACTTCCTAGCACATCCCATTGTTGTACCAACATCCTACCCTCTGGCGTTTATGCTCCGCAACAAAGATGCGACCGGGCGCGTTGGCAAGTGGGCGGCAGAACTCGCACCCTTCGACATCACCTTCGCGCCTCGCACGGCCATCAAATCCCAGTCCTTGGCGGATTTCGTCGCCGAATGGACCCCCCAAGCGGAGGACCACCTCGCGGAGCAGCTAGACGCACCATGGACCGTCCACACAGACGGATCGTGGTGCGCAGCAGGAGCAGGCGCAGCGGCTATACTGGTCGCCCCAGATGGACGGAGCATGTCATACGCAAAGACGCCGACTTCCCCACAACTAATAATGTCATGGAGTACGAGGCTCATCATTGACTCCGCAGCCAAGGCACTGGGCGCCAAACGCGTCATAGTCAAGAGCGACTCCCGCCTCATGGCGGGCCACTTCGACAAGAGCTTCGTCACCAGAGACCCCGAAATGGCACGATACCTGAAGGCCGCGCAAGCCGCGGCGAGTCACTTCCTCGGCATCACCATACAAGCAATCCCACGGGCAACAATGAAGCAGCAGATCGACTCGCCAAGGCGGCGAGCGCAGGGGATCGCCCCAAGCCCGAAGTCTTCTACGAGGTGCTCGACCCTCGGCGCCGCCAGAGGAGCCTCAAGATCCCCGAAGCACAAGGGCCGAGCTCCAAACAAATGACCTGCATTAGGCCGAGGGACCCCACGCCCCGTCCCGCTAGTCGACGGCAGACATGAAAGTCGATCATCGCCACCTCCAAGGTGAAGAGCGAAGATTCGCTCGAGGCACGAAGACTCAAGCATCGCTCCCAAACTACCGCATCATCAACGGCGACCAGGCAAGGGGTGTGTGCACTTATTTCTCCCATCGTGACGCACCAAGAAGGAGGGACCTCATCAAGCATATCCATGAGGGAGATCATGAGCGCACTAAGCTCCCCGGTATCGTCGCAAAGGCTTTTCGCCAGGCTCAGATAATATGGCCCCGGACGCCCAGGACCTTGTTCGGCATTGCCAAGGCTGCCAATGGGCTAGTCACATTCCGAAGGCGCCCGCATTACCCCTCCAGCCTCTACCCCCCGTCTGGCCCTTCGCGCGATGGGGACTGGACATCATAGGCCCCTTCCCAGCTGTAAGGTGCAGCCTCCGGTTCGCCTTTGTCGCCATAGAATACTTCTCCAGATGGGTGGAGGCGGAGCCCGTCGCCAAAATCACGACCGCGGCCGCCCAGAAATTTGCATGGAGGAACATCATCTGCAGGTACGGGGTGCCGCGGGACATCGTCACCGATAACGGCACCCAGTTTGACTCCACGGCTTTCAAGGCGTTTTGTCATGGCCTCGGCATCACAATACGCTTTGCCTCCGTGGGCCACCCTGAGGCCAACGGAGCCGTGGAGCGGGCCAATGGCAACCTGATCGCCGGCCTCAACAAGCGCCTCGTGGATCGCCAAGGGGCTCGCCAAGAGCTACAGAAGGCATTATGGGCCCTCCGCACAACGCCTACTCGAGCCACGGGCTTCTCCCGCTTCATTGTTCGGGACGGCTAATGACTTCGGCGAAGCTCGCGCAAGATCTCTACGGGCAACACAAGATATCGACCCCGCCAATCGTGAAGTCTCCCTCGACCTCCTAGAAGAAATTCGCGTCGAAGCAATCTCAACCATGGCCAGATACGCGGATGGCATGGCAAGATCATACAACAAGAAAGTGAGGCCCCGCCCGCTCGCACCTGGCGACATGGTCCTCACACGAGTCGCCAACCCCTCCACAGTGGGCAAGCTCGAGTCTAAGTGGGAGGGCCCCTACATCATCACCAAGAGCACAAGGGCCACAAGACACTACATCCAGAACCCCGGAGGGCCAACAACTGGCCATACCGAACGCCAAGAGCTCAAGGCAGATTCTACCCCTAGAAGGTTTTTTTTTTTTGTATTTTGTACAAAGGCAGTGCCACCGCCGACAATGGATCCGCCTCCTCCAAACCCACCCAATGGGACCTCGAGGCGGCATGTACAAATATGTAACTTTTGGGAACTTGTTGCCATTACAAAGAAGACGACGTGGGGCAACTACCTCATGGTCACCGCTCTACAACCTCAAGCCACAAGATGGCCCTAGGCCGGTGCACACACCGGCACCCTTCACCTCAGTGTATAAACTCAAGCCACCGCAAGATGGCCCTAGGCCGGCACACCGCACCCTCAAGGGCCGGTGTATAAACTCAAGCCACCGCGCACAGCCCTAGGCCCCGGTGCACATAAGGGCTCCCGAGCCCTATCTAAAGAGAATGGGGGCAGCGCGAGGCTTCGCCTCCCAGAACAAAGACTGGGGCTCCCGAGCCCTATCTAAAGAGAATGGGGACGCACGCCAGGCTTCGCCTCCCAGAACAAAGACTGGCTCCCGGAGCCCTATCTAAAGAGAATGGGGACGGCGCGAGGCCGCCTCCCCGAACAAAGATCGGGGCTCCTGAGCCCTATCTAAACAGAATGGGACGCGCGAGGCTTCGCCTCCCAGAACAAAGATCGGGCTCCCGGAGCCCTATCTAAACAGAATGGGGATTTGGCGCAGGCTTCCTCCCCAACAAAGATCAGGGCTCCCCGGAGCCCTATCTAAACAGAAGGGGGGACGGCGCGAGGCTTCGCCTCCCCCGAAACAAACAAGAGGAACCGACCAAGGCAGACCTTGGTGAAGGTCATGCAGTACAATCACGTCGATATTATTAAAAAATACTCAACACAAGGTACATCTCATCACGTTACAACACGAAATAGCAGGGAGGACAAATTGTTGATACGCAGCTTCGCCCGCGTCACGGGCCGTACATCTTTGGGACAAAGTCCCACTCTTCCCTATGCGTCGCCCAAGCAAACAACTCCTCGTTAGACGCCCCAGAAGCATCTAGCTGCTCGTATTGCCTCTGTACAACCACGTCTTCGGGAGTATCCGACGAGCTTGTCGAAGCCTCCCCGGACGCGGAGGGCACTAGGGGCCCCGCCGCACTAACGCCCCCCTGCGCCTGCAAGGCCCATCTCCTCACGCACCTTCGCGCCTCTCGCCTCTGAACACGGAAAAACATCTTCATAGAGCAGTTTGGATTGGCCCTCTTCCATCGCTGCCACTTCGCGCCATGGCACATGATGTTCCGATACCAAATCCTCACGGGCCACCTATCCAGGATCTCGCGCTCCTTCGAGGGCGCCATGAAGCAGAGTCACGAACCGCCGCCCATGGGCGCCGAGACCCTCCCACCAAGACACTTAAACAAGCATCGCTCACCCTATATAGACCACATTGTCTTGACTTAAAACAACAAATTCAGGCAAGGATAAAGACACATCGCCAAGACAAAAGGTTTTCTCATTCAACACCAGCAGGCCATTACACGAGCAAAAGCCCCCACAAAAAAAGTGTTTTTTGCTTCCCCAACATCCAAAAACAAAGGACATAGAGCAAACAGAGACCGAAGCGCCCAAACTACAGTTCGCAACACTATGCTACATTAAGAGTTTTGAGCCGCTCCGGGCAAGCGGAGGGTCACACTTTGTCATCGCGGAGGACCCCCGCCGCCAGGAGCCATAGCTCGCTTCTACCGACGGAGACTTCCCCTTAGCCTTCCTCGCCTGCTGATCTTGGAAGGACTTTGTCGCATCTGCGTGTCCGCGCAACGCCCAGTAGTCCTCCAGAAGGACCTTGCTCGTCTTGCACGTCCGCGTTCCACGCCGCTAACTCCTCTCCGGTGGCGCAAGAATCGAAAGCGGTGGTAAGCGCATCTATATGCGCGCGCACCGCCTTTGTCTAAATATGCCGGTCTCTCGCAGTACAGCCTTTTCGCAAGATGGTCTCCGTACGTCCGGGCCGCAGGGACGATAGCCCTCGCAACGTTCTTCAACCGCACGAAGGTGATGTCCGTCTCAGCTGGCCGGTGAGTCCTCGCAGGGGGCACTGCACCAAGCTTCATCACAGCGTCCTCTAGCATCACCAGCGCCTCGAAGGTCGCGATCCCCATGGTCTCCGACAACTCGCGCTCCGCCGCCATCTCCTCCTCGAGCGACGCCCGAGCCCTCCGCGAAGCCTCCAGCTCGGACCGGAGCCCTGACACTTGCTCCTCCAAAGTTTTTAACCTCAACTCGAGGGAGTCGCACTTGCCACTAAGGGCCTCGCTTTTCGAGTGCTCCTTCTCGACCTCTCGCTGGATCTTGCCGAAACACCGCGCGATGTCATCATCTAGCACCCGTGCTAGTATCATTGTCTGCACGCGGATAACACCTCGTTAGTGGACCCACGGAAACGGCAAAAGAACGCCGAGGTTGTGCCAAAAAGACAAACCTTCATGGCATTCGCCTCCACGCTCTCGATCATGTCGCTTATGGCTATCTTCTTGAAAAGGCCAGGGAGGAGCGGCGAGTGAGCAAAACTCCCCACCGCCTCGCAAACCTTAGCAGCCCGCCAGACTCACGACGAAGTCCTCGCGGCTTCAACGGGGCAAGGTCTACACGGTCCGCAGACCACGGCCGCGAGTCGCGGGTCGCGAGCCCGGACCTGACGTAACCGTGAGGGCCTCCTTCGACGTCAGCCGCCGCGCCGCGCGGCTCTCCTTCGCCGGCCGGTTCAGCATCGCCCGCCCCTACACGACCGCACAAGTGTTAAGGCACGCGACAGCAATCACCAAAATGGACGGGCGTTCATACCTCGCGTGGACTGTGGAGCGATTGCTTCCTCCGTAACGATGTCGGCACGCCCCGGAGTGACCGGGGTGCCCAGAGTTACTTCCTACTCCGCAGCATATACATGCGACGAAGTCTCTTCGTCGGAAGACTCCTCAATGGCAAGGCTCGTCAAGTCAATTACGCCCGTCGCCTTGGCCACCTCCGCCGCACCGCGCCCCACGGCATCCTCCGATGCGCCATCATCGGCCGAGCCGCTTAGGCTCGCGATGAAGAGCCACGCGAACTTCGCCAACCCTCGGCTGGGACCACCGCCGCCGCCGGCGAGGCGGTCCGCAGCTTCGCACCCTCAACGCGGACCACCGCCTCGCAAGGCGGCGGCGCAGCAGCAAGCACCGCGTCAATCGGTCCTGGTCCGCTGCCCTCGACGGGCCACGCACGTTTCCTCTTACCGGCGTCCGGGTCCGGACGTTCGGAAAGACGAACGGACGGACCATACGCCTGGTTGAGCCGGCAGTCGCGCACCACCGTCACGCTGCTTTTGAATGTTCTCGCCGGATATCGGCCCAAAGAAGACTCGGCCACGCTGGTCGCCTCGTTGATAGCCATAATCGCGAAGACACCCGCCGAACAAAAGTCACGAGCCGTGCGAAGGACAAAAGGTAGGGCCCGACGGAAAGACAACGAGGCCGTGAGGTAAAGATTCATACCTTCGCGCCTTTGACGGTCGGTGGTCGCCCGCCTGAACCGCCATTCCTATCTCCACGCTCGCCCCGGGCCAAGGGCGAATCCCGGCGCAGAAATTCCTCCACGGATCCGGGTGGAGAATTGCTTCACACGTCCATGAGAAGCCGCAGGAGAGCCTCCTCCGCGGTGGGGCCCACCGGGATCGCCACAAGTCTTATCGGCCACCCGATCGCAAGCCGTCCCCTCGTGATTTACTTGTGGTAAAACCACCGACGTGTCGGTCGGTGTCCCAATGTTCAGCGCCGCGCCGGGTGAACACGCATACATCGCACCGGCGGCGTGGCTGGAAGTTCACGCTGCCAAAGTTCAGTGTCTCGCCACTGTTCTTTTTCTTCTTCGGCTGACAGCGACCGTCGTGTAGATACGACGATCAGCCTCGCCGCTCGCTTCGCGTGACCGCAATTTCGCAAAGATCCACTCGAAGACCCCGAGCTTGACGATCGAGTTTGGTGTGAGCTGCGCCAGCTCCACCCCGTATAACCGAAGCACGTCCTTGACGAGGTCAACACACGGCAAGCGAAGACTCGCGTCGAAGAATGCGACGAAGACAACCGCCTCATCGTCCTGGGGAGCTGGGGTAGTTTTCGCTCCGGGCGCCCAGACCTTCTCCAGACTCTCCACCTTGCCCTCGTCAACGAGGGTGCCGAGCACAAGGTTGGTTACGAGGGACCTCCCCAGCTCGCCTGTATAAGACACCTCCCCGCCTCCATCCCTAGCACCCTTCGCCATGATGGAGATCACAACGAGCAACGCAGCACGCGCGCCGACTAACAGAGGGAGCAGAAATGGCAATGGGGTGGTTCTACAGGGGGGGTGCCACATATTTATAGGCGGCCAGACCTCCACGGTGGAACTTCGGCGTTAGGTCCATCGATAACCGCCACGTGCGGCCGAATCAGCAAAGTCTTGTGATCGCTCATTTATGGCACGCACAACCCGAGACATCGCGGCGGGAAATCCCAACAGGCGCATAGCCGCGCCATTATGGCGCGCACCAACCCGGAACATCGCAGGTTCCACCAGCACAGGACTTTCACCAACGTTTCCAAACCATGCTTCGCCAAGCCCGAGGGGACGGTGGGCTGGACCTTCGGAAGACGGCGCGATTTGACCATGGCGGCGAGGTCTCGACCATGAGGGGCTTGTCGTGGGGCGCCCACCGCCTTCACGCAGCATGACGACAACCCAAGGACTGCGATGCCGGGGGTCCCGGGACCACGACGAAGGGCTCCTGATGGGCCCCGAGGCCCCCGGAGGAGCGTCAAAGGCCGAAGGTGAACCCGGAGGCACCCCGGGGAAGTGTCCCGGAGGCTCCGAGGTGGTCCCCGAGGCCCCGGAGGGGTCCCCAGGGAACATGAGCTGAGACACCCCCAAGGAGGGGGCTCTGAGGTCCTCGCCACCGACCACCGGGCACACCTGGAGGTAGACCGGGTCCACAACCCGAGTAGGCCAGGTCCAGGGAGGACTACCGTGCTCCCAGACCTACTCCTAGGCTTAGAAACCCCCTGCTGCCCCTACGTTCCGTGTACTTCACTAGAGATACAAGTGTAATTCCATGTACTAGGGGCGGGGAGGTTATAAATAGCCCTCCTCCCTCACCGTGTAAAAGGATCCTTCTTTTGGTAATAAAAGTGAGAGCATTTCTAGTCCGAACTCCACATACGAGACCCTTCGGCCCCTTCTTACGAGGCGGAGGGTCTCCCTTCTTGTTTACTGTTTGGTCCAGTTTATACCACGACAACTGCCATGCTGATTCTTGCTGCCAATAATTGGAGCATGGCAGTGTGGTTCAGTTAGACCTAAAGGCTAATGCACCAGTAGAAATTTGGGCTGCACGTGGATCATCTCGAGATCGCAACAGATGCTAAATGCTGTAAGCGCGGCAGGCAGGGGAAACATGCCACCGATGCTGCACGAACAGAAGTGTGATCAGAACCAGATAAACACAGCGTTGCGTTGGAGCCTGGAGAGGTGAAGTCAGCTGTTCTTGTCATTGCAAATTTGCAATGCATGCTCACCGATCTCACGATCTGGACCTGCACACCCGTGCAGATGAGTTTGCCGCCAATAATCGAGACATGATATCATCATAACCTCAGCTTGTCGTGGAGATGGGTGGCTTTTGTTGCAGCAGCACAATACTTCATCGTCGGCGAGATTCTTGCTGTCTACAGGGTCAGCCATGTTTAGGGACAAACCATAGCCAGAGGTCGACACCATTGCAGCACAGTTTCTCTTCTCTTCCATTTCCAGAGAAAAAAAAGAAAGAACTACAGCTTCCATTACAACCATGGCATTCCACCTCAGATCTGCGAGCGTGCCTTCCAGCCCTCGCTCCGGCAAAACCAATGTCGAAGAAGAGCTGCACAGCCTTAAGGCAACCATCTCTTCACCCTCTTTGACCATCGAGACAATGCGCGATGGCTTGAGGAGGCTTGCAAACATCTACAACTGCATCGATGAGCTCACATGCTTGCCCAGCAGCCAAGTTCTACTTTGCAAGCCACAACTGTGGAGCAAGAGCTTGGGCGCTCTGTCGTCTTGCTCAACCTCTGCAACACCATGCAAGAGAGCTTTTCTGAGCTCAAGGACATGCAGTTGGTTATGAAGAGAGGAGATGATGCAACTGTTCAGGCCAAGATTCAGTCTTGCATCCGCCTGACCAAGAAGGCGCAAAAACAGTTCAAGAAGATCAGCAAGAGGTCTTCTTCAGCTGATCAGGAGAGCTGCGGAGTAGTCAAGCTGTTGGATGAAGCTAGAGAGACCGCCATCTCAATGCTTGAATCCTCATCGCATCTCCTGTCGAAGCGATTGTGATGCCAAATTCTAGCAAGTGGTCTCTTGTCTCCAAGGCATTCCAGAAGAAAATGCTTACATGCGAGGAGGAGCAATTCCAGGTGCTGGAGTTGGACATTGTTGATCTCGAGAGCAGAGTTGAAACTTTGTTCAGGAGACTGATCCAGAGCAGAGTTTCTCTTCTGAATACTCTGAGCGTTTAGATTAGATCATATGCCAACTCTGATCCCCTGTGATTGGCGTCCACCTTTTAGAGGATTTGCTGATCATAACAATTTTTCAATGTGTATACATGAGAGGAATTGTACACATATACTCAATTGAGAAACAAAAATACATTTTTTTGTCCACTTCCTGTTGTCGACTGCATTGCTCACGCATGCTTTGATACAATCACCTAAGTTTGGGGAGGTTCATTCAAAAGATTTTTTTTCAGAAAAGACAATTTCCTGAGAAGATGCTTATCATTATTGACTATTATAGAAGCAGTTAGCACAGATTGTTCAAGTACATCTTTGAAATGCTTACTATGAGATGGCCATGTTATTCAGATGCAACGCACGAGGTTGAGTGTGTAAGCAGCATGAATTGTGCATAATAAAACACCTACTGAAATTAGCAATTGCACAAAAACTAGATAACGCACATGCCACCAATAATATTCGGTGAGCACTGCATTAAAATAATATCTGAAGCATGCAATTATGTCAAGATCCACCAGTAGAGTGAACTAACATGCTGGTTCTTGCTGCCAATAGTTGGAACATGACAATGTGATAGTACATTGGGAGGATAGCTAGTCCACTAAAAAAATGAACTACACATGAGTGATGAAAGTGAAACAGATTGCGTATGCCGCTGCCAGATCTTGAACCTTGATAGACAGCATCTGGGAGATGAACTGGCAGTATTCTACTTGTCTACCATCCAAATGATGCTGTCTCATATACTTCCTCTGTATAAATAGGCATCAGCAGAAGGCTAGACACATCAAACCAAAATTTGCTCTCTCCTTCTCATCTCCTCAAACTCAACACAGAGAAAAGAGTTTCAGCAACAGATATGGCTTGCCACCTAAGATCAATTAGCTTGCCTTCTAGGCCTCACTCCAAAGTTGAAGAGGAGCTGCACAGCCTAGAGGCATACATCTCTTCAACCTCCATGAACATCGAGACAATCTCTGATGGTCTAAGGAGGCTTGGAGACATCTACGGCACTATTGAGGAGATCATGTGCCTGCCTTGCAACCAAGTTTGCTCCTCCCAACAAAGGAAAATGTTGGACGGAGAAATGGAGTGCTCCCTTGAGCTACTGGACCTGTGCAACGCTATGCATGAGGACTTCGCCGAGTTGAAGGCCATCATCCAGGATCTGCAAGGGGCTCTCAGAAAAGGAGATGATGCAGCTGTTCAAGTCAAGATCCAGTCTTACACCCGCTTGGTGAAGAAGGCGAAGAAACATTTCAAGAAAACTGCGAAGAAGGTTACTTCTGACAAGGAGGATTGCAGGATGGTCAGGCTGTTGAGCGAGGCTAGAGAGATCACTACCTCTCTACTCGAGCTAACATTGCACCTCTTGTGCAAGCAAATTGCAATGCCAAAATGGTCTCTTGTCTCCAAGGCGTTCCAGAAGAAAAATGTTTGCAAGGAGGAGCAGTTGCAGGTGCTAGAGTGCAGCATCGGAGATCTTGAGGCCGGAGCAGGACTTCTGTTCAGGAGATTGGTCCAGAGCAGGGTTACTCTCCTAAACATTTTAAGCTCGTAGATACTCCACAAGATTTGTCACTCTTGACACCATGTGATTGGCATCCACCTTTTAGAGGATTTGTCGATCGTTATATAGTTTTTCCAATTGTAAACTTGGGCAGATGTACAGAAATTTGCCAAATGAAAAACCAAAGTTTTGATCTAGTTCATGTTGTCAATTTACTACTTCAGGCAAGCTTCCAATCTCATTAGTATCACAGCGATATTGTTTGCTCCATGGCTAAAAGCTATAGATAATACAACGAATATACATGATATTTGAGCTGATCAAAATACATAATTGAAAATGCTGCATATATTTTAGTCACAAAGTAAATTCTTCATCTTATGGAAAATGCTTATTTTTGTGCAACTGTTTGGTATGGTTGGCATGTAAATATTATTTTCAAGAACACAGGACAAGTGCAGCTTAGTTGTTTGATTTTTCAAATAGCCATGTTGCCTCTGTTAGAATAAGACTCTATTTGTATTTCTTTATCTGTATGTGGCAACCCCCTTTGTACTCTCTATATATATTGCCCATTGGGCCCTCTTGAATATACACACAATATTCATAACATGGTATCAAACTTATGTTTCTAACCTAGCTTTTTCTTCCGTTGCCACATCCATCGCGCCGCCACAACGCCGCCGTCGCTCGCACGGTAGCCATCCGTGTCGTGCATGAGCCACCGCTGTCGCCGCGACGGTCGCCGAGCCCGCCCGACGCCTCGCACCCATTGCCGCCGCTTAGGCCGCCGTGCCTCCGTCGCCATCTCGCTCGATCATTGTCTGCCTGACGCGATTCTCCTTCCCGACGCAAGAAGTCGGCTAGGCCGCCGCCAAGAACCGCTAAGCCGCCATCGCCTGCCGCCATCTCACCCAACAGCTGCGCTAAGCCGCGAACCGCCGGCCGCCTAAGGTTCGCCGACCGACCGCCCATTGCCGCCAGACGCCACCGCTGTCGCAGCCATTGCCGCCGTCCGCTTCTTGCCGCCGAAGCCGCCGGCCGGGGGAAAACCTATTCCCCTGCGTGTGCGCATGAGCCCCTTCGGCTAGCAGGCCCGGCCCAGTTAATCGATTTGATCTAACCGAGCAAAAAAAAAAGGAAAAAACAGAGAGAAAAAAACGTCGATTTAACCGCCGCGCCGTCCAGCGCCACCTGTTAGACTTCGTTATCTTAGTCGCCGCGCCGTCCAGCACCGCCTACCAATGACTTCTGTTCCATCAGCTGCGATCCCATTCTCGGGAATAAAGCTTAATGGAATGAAATACAGGTTGTGGTCTTCACTTATGGAGATCACACTCGATGGTCTCCGCCTCTAGGGACATGTTACTAGTGCCCGACCTTGTCCACCGTCGCCGGTTCAGCCTTCTTGCAGACAGCCTACTTCTGCACCTCCTACAGAAGATGAGGCTGCCAAGAAGGAGACAGAGGCCGCTATTGCTGCTGCTGATGAGGCCTTTCAGTATACCATAGACGCTTTTGAGCGCTGGTGTGCTGACGAGGCCCATGTTCGCGCCATCCTGGTGGTCAGTGTCGACGACTCCATCCAGCCAAACATTGTTGGTCTGCGTGCCACTCGTCAGATCTGGGAGTACTTGCGCGAGCGATACCAGCAGAGCAGCGATGCTCAGTTCTTTTCGCTTCAGCGTGAGTTGGAGACGCTTCGCCAGGAGGACTCCTCCGTCGACGACTTCTTCCGAGCTCTGGCCAGTCTCTGGCGCCAGCTGGACGAGCTGGTTTCTCCGCTCTGCCAGGAGTGTCATAAAGTGCAGAAGGCGGATCATGGTCGCCTTCACCTTTATGACTTCATTTGTTGTCTTCGCCCAGAGTTGAGCCTGTCAGGCTCAAGCTGGCCGAGCCGCCACCACGACCAACAACATCCGAGGCTCTTCGACGCCGTGTTGAGGAGCTTCACCATGAGTTAACAAAGACAGCTTTGTTCCGGCCAGCTTGCTACCCCTTCTTCTTCGACTACACCGACGGTTTCTGCTTCGACTACAGTCCCTCCTCAGGTGTCTATTTCTGCTCCTATTTTTGCACCAATTGGGGTTCAGTGCAATTATTGCAAGAACTTCAGACATGACTACCAGCGTTGTGCGGTGCGAAAAAAGCATAATAAGAGGCGTGGAGTTGGACGCTCCAAGGGAGGGCAGGGAGGCCCTTCCTCGACAGGAGGACAGACCAGTACGTCAGGATCTTCTCAGCGAGGTAATTCTATTCAACAGTTCTGCTAGGCTCTAGATCAGCAGCTCTCTCTCAGCTCAGCAGGTTCTGCTAGTCTAGCTCAGACATCTCCTCCAGGTACTTCTTGGGTTCTAGATTCTGGTGCCTCTTTCCACATGACACCAAACTCCACATCTCTCACTTCCGTAGGACCTCCTGTTTTTCCTATCTCGGTTCAAACAGCCGACGGTACTCCTCTGTCTGTCAGCAGTCAGGGCACTCTTTTGTCCACTGATTTTTTTTGTTCCAGCTGTTTCTCATATTCCTCAGCTTACCATGCAGCTTCTCTCAGTGGGTCAGCTCACTGATCTCGGCTGTAGGGTTGGTTTTGACTCTCACACCTGTTTTGTTTAGGACCGACAGACAGGGACGGTACTTGAGACTGGTCGGCGCCATAGGGATCGTCAGGGTCTCTACATTCTTGACCGCCTCCACCTTCCGTCCACTTCAGTTGCTCCTATCACCTCTACATCCACTGCCACTACTGCCACCACCTCTGGAGTTTTTGCGCAGTGGCATCATCATTTAGGTCACTTGTGTGGGTCTCGTCTTTCTTCATTAGTTCGTCAGGGTGTTCTTGGACGTGTTCCTGTTGACACATCCATGTTTTGTCAGGGTTGTAAGCTGGGCAAGCAGCTACAACTTCCTTATCATTCTAGTGAGTACTTGTCTTCTCGCCCTTTTGATTTAGTTCATTCAGATGTATGGAGACATGTGCCTATTATCTCTAAAGGCAGGCATGAATCTTATGTGATCTTCATTGATGATTATTCCCGTTTTACATGGATTTTCCCTATATCTAATCGTGGTCAGTTTCTTGCAATCTATCGTAGCTTTGCAATGATGGTTCGTACTCAGTTTGATTCTCATATCCGTACTTTTCGCTGTGATTCTCACGGGCGTAGTACTGCTCGCACTTTTAGACGCTTTTTCTTTACGAAAGCAGGCACTCTTTACCAGTCTTCTTGTCCTGGTGCCTATGCTCAGAATGGGGTTGCTGAGCGCAAACATCGTCACCTGATTGAGACTACCCGCACTCTTCTCCTTGCCTCTCACGCTCCAATTACGCTTGGTCGAGGTCGCTTTCTCTGACCTACATATCTCATCAATATGCGCTGCTCCACCGCTTCTAAGGGTGTCATCCTATAGAGCGCCTCTACTCTCGAGCCCCCAAAGACACCCACCTCCGTGTTTTTTTTGTCAGACTTGTTTTGTTCTCTATCAAGAACCTCATGAATGCACTAAACTATCGGCCCACCGCTTGAGTGCGTGTTTCTTGGTTACAGTTTTGAGCATAAGGATTATCGTTGCTGGGATCCTTCTGCTCGACAGATCAGGATTTCACGAGACGTTGTCTTTGACGAATCTCGACCTTTCTTCTATCGAGATTCGGCCCCTCCTGTTTCCACCGTTGAGTCGATTTTATGGTTGTCTCTTTCTGACTCTTCACCAATTTCTCCACTATCATAGTCTGCCCCTGGTCTGTCTCCAGTGATTCCTTCTATACCTCCGCCCCCGGTGCTGCCTCCTGCAGCACCGCCTCTTGTTCCTACAGCACCACTGTCTCGTTTCTCTGGTATTCACCTCTTCAGATGTCCTTGTCCTTCACCAGTCTCCTCTCCTGGTGTCTTGCCGACACCCACACCTGATCCTTCTGATGATGCTCCTCGTTACGTCCTTCGTGACCGGACATCCCTTCGACCTCCTGATCGTCTTGGATTTGCTCCGATAGCTCATGCTCTCTCACATCGAGCCCAGCTTATCGTGAGGTCGCTCCTCATTCGAGTGGCAACTCGCTATGGCGAAGGAGCTTGATGCATTTCGACGTCGGAGACTTGGGATATTGTACCGACACCTGTGCATGCTCGTCCGATCACGTGCAAGTGGGTGTACAAGATTAAGACCCGGTTTGATGGTACTATCGAGTGCTACAAGGCTCGTCTTGTGGCTCGTGGCTTTCAAAGCGAGTACGGTCGAATTCACGATGAGATTTTTGCCCTCATGCCTATATGACCACCGCTCGCACTCTTGTTGCGGTTGCTTCGCTCACGCGGTGGTCTATCTCTCGCTTGGATGTTAAGAATGCCTTTCTTAATAGTGTTTTGCATGAGGAGGTCTACATGCGGCCACCCCCGGGTATTCTTGCTTCTCGATGGGCACGCCTGCTGCCTTCGCCGTGCTCTTTATGGCCTCAAACAGCTCCTCGTGTTCGGTTTGCTGCTTTACCTCGGCGACATCTGCCGTTTGGTTTCACCGTCGGTTCCCATGATCCTACTCTTTTGTCCATATCTCGTCTCTGGGTAGGACACTGCTTCATCTGTATGTTGATGATATGCTCATCACTGGTGATGATTCCTCATTTATCACGTATGTGAAGAAGCATCTCAGTGAGCAGTTTTTGATGACTGGTCTTGGTTCTCTTACGTACTTCCTTGGGATTGAGATCTCTTCCATGCCTGAGGGCTACTACCTCTCCCAGTAGAAGTATGTCCAGGATCTTCTTGATCGGTTTGGTCTGACTGACACTCGCACCGCTGAGACTCCCATGGAGCTATCCCTACAGCTTCGTGCCACTGATAGTGATTTTCTTGAGGATCCTACTCGATATCGCCATCTTGTTAGGAGTTTGGTGTACCTTGTAAGCACTCGTCCTGATATTGCTTATGATGTTCATATCTTGAGTCAGTTCATGGCTCGTCCTACCCATCTTCACTACAGTCACCTTCTTCGTGTTCTTCGCTACTTGCGTGGGACCATCTCTCGTTGTTTGTTTTTCCCTAGCTCTACCTCACAACAGCTTCAGGCGTATTTCGATGCGACCTGGGCTAGTGATCCTTCTGATCGTTGTTCTCTTTCTACTTACTGTGTTTTTCTTGGCACCTCCTTGATTGCCTGGAAGACTAAGAAGCAGATTGCAGTTTCCCGTTCGAGCGCAGAGGCTGAGTTGAGAGCTATGGCAGTAGTGACAGCAGAGGTTACTTGGTTGAGGTGGCTACTTGCAGATTTTGGAGTGCCTGTGATAGGACCTACTCTTTTGTTTGACAGTGCAGGTGCTATCAGTATTGCTCGGGACCCAGTGAAGCATGAGCTCACCAAGCACATTGGTGTAGATGCTTCATACACTCGTTCACAGGTGCAGATGGAAGTACTTGCTTTACAGTTTGTGCCATCAGAGTTACAGGTTGCTGACTTCTTTACAAAGCCACAGACTAGGGCACAATATTTGTATTTTCTCTCCAAACTCAGTGTGTGTGATCCACCATGAGTTTGAGGGGGGGGTGTTAGAATAGGACTCTATTTGTATTTCTTTATCTGTATATGGCAACCCCCTTTGTACTCCCTATATATATTGCTCATTGGGCCCTCTTAAATATGCACACAATTTTCATAACAGCCTCAATACCTGTTTAAGAATGCAATTTGCACACTGATACACTCCTTGTCCGGTGGATCTGGCTCTATATAGGAAATATGCCAGCTCCAAGCCACAAGGTTTATACTTGTAGTTAACACACAGCTGGTGCTTACACCACATGTATCAGAGGGGGTGGGGCGGCTCAATTTAAACCCTCGAAGTAATAAGCTAAACATTCAATTAGATTATTTCTGCAGTAAACGGAACATGAGAAAGTGAGGAACACACTTGAGACTCATAGAGCAGAAAAAACGTGTGCTGCTCATGGCTTCTTTCAAAAAAAAAATTTGAACTTTCAAGATCTGTTGTGACACAAATCTGGGCCTGGGACCTTAGTACACAAAATCTAGGAGATGAAATAGCAAGGTTATGTGTTTACCATTGGAAACTTGCCATGGTCTCATTTGCTTCCTGTTCATAGCCAGGCCTTCTCCAAAGGGCCAAGGCAATCACCCCTCTTTCTTTCATTTTTATCTAGTTGTTTTCGTTTATTTGGAACAGTGCATATTACAAATTTATTCATGTTTCAATCGACTCTAAACTAACATTTTTTGGTTGATTAGTCATGATATGACTCATGATTTGAGAACAGTATAAGTTGACTGTGAATTCATGAATTTTAGGCTTGTTTGCACAAACTTGAGGTCTTTGAAAGCCCAAATTGTTGAGATTCTATAGACATTAGCTAATAGCATTGCAGTTTCTTGCACACACCACAATGCAAATATACAAGAAAATTTGTAGTCACTCATCTGTGTTTTGATGCACAGATCTGCATCAGAAAATATTTCCACAGGTTCGTTGAAATCCCTCTTCTCAAAAGTATATGTCAGTTTGCTTGGACTGCGCCTTGAGACCCTTCAATTTCTTTAAGATGTTTGTGAAATAATCTTGCAAGTACCTCTCTAAGGTGAGGATATCCTTCGCATCCACCCCAAGAAGCTGGTATGTCTCATTCATTGACATATATGTTACCATTACTGAATTACATGTACGCTGCAAATACAAGGCCCAGTTGGTAACCTCTGAAAATGACAGCCTGTCAGGCACAACATTTGTCCACTGGAAGAATCGTGTCAACTGGCGAGTAAATCTCAAGACTGCAACAGGGACAGTAGTTACATTGGCATCTTGCCCAGCCAACCTCTCACACAATGTAATCACCTGAAGAGGCAAAATAAAATAAAAGGATAAACAATACTATTCCAACTCCCAGAAGCCTTCATCTGGTACATTCTCGAAAACAAAATGAAACGCATGAAAGACAAGATAACATTCCCTAAGAAAATAGGCATGTTATACTGATTCACCATTCATGTGAAGCCAACATTAAATTGATTCACCAAACTTTCCTGAACATAACATACAGTTCATTACCTCTTGAGTTGTCCAAGCACGTGGTCCAGCAAAAGTTAAGAGTTTCTTGCTAACCTTCTCGCTCCGCATAGCGATAAATGTCAGTCGAGATACGTCCTATAATCACACCAGAGCAGTTGCGCCAAAGGAAAGCCACTTTGGAGAGAGACTGGTACAAAGAGATCCACGATTTCATTTTTCAGTGAAGGACAAAAGATAACCTGGGTATCCATGTAAGCAATCCGAGTGGGAGCATCAGTTCCCCAAACCGACTTCTCTTCTAGTATAGGCACAGCATATTGCCCAATTAGGCCCTGTCGCAACCAACATTTGACAGAAATTCATTTCTGGAAATAACAGGCAAAAATGACTAGAAGGTGTACGAACTGTCAAATCTAAGTAACATCATTGCTTTCACTTTTACTTGTGCAGGTCTATGGTGATTTATGAACAATACACAGTTGCTTTAAAAAGGAACTGCCTTTTGCAGTCTAACATCAGCATATTTCACTAGGATCATTTATAATCTGAGAAAGCAATTGCCTGACCAAATATATAGAACCTTAGGGAAACGAACACATCTACCTGCATGAAACGGATGATGATGTAATCCAGACCAGTATCCTGAATAAACTTCTCTGTACAATGCTTGATTTCCATCAAGGGGACCTCGGGATGCTTGTCGCAATTGTGGATGGAGTAGAACACATACTTTTGAATCCCCATGGCCTTAGCACACTGTATTAGAGCAACCTTTCCTTCCCAATCTACCTAAATAGAATAACCATGAGAACAACTGAAACTAAAATCGTTTAATGGGTCAACGGAACATATGTCTTCTCTATATTTTTAGAGAATATGCTGGTAACATACCGTACGAATGGGTTCTTCTGGCCGTCCTGTTTCGCAGTCAATGACGGTATGAATACCAACAAGCGTCGCAGGTATCGTCTCCGGCTTGTTGGTATTCATGTTTTTATCAAAAGACACTATAAAAATATATTTATTAATTATGGGACACTAAGATTATTATTATATCATTTCCAGGAGAGGGGAGAGAGAAGTTTTTGGAAAAACTACAGGTAGCCCTAACCTGTCTCAATGAGGTCGAACTCTAACGGTAAACCAGAGGTGGCCAAATAAGCAGCCCAGTCCGCCCTGGCCCGGCCGACTAACTAAACAGGTCGTGTCGTGCCAGCTCGTGGGTTTGGGTGTCGACCCCGGCACGGCACGCCAACCTCCCCAACCTGTCATCACCTCCTCCTCCTTCTTCGCCGCCGCTTTTGTGCTCGGCCGCATCTGCAACCTCAGTCGCGCTTAGCCGCCGCCACCACGCTCAGCGATGCACTTAGAATAGATTCATAAGATAGTGCTCCAATTTGAGAATCAAGTAAAATTGCTAATATCGCTAATGTCCTATTGCGGCAGTAAGCTCTAGGCTAAGGTCGGTAGAAATGATAACAAGTCATAAGAACACTTAAGAATAAGGTTAGTTTATATAATTACCGGTCCAAGTGAAACTAGAGGTGAACTTTAAGCAAAGAACTAGTTAAGTGTGGCACTAATGTCTATGTTGAAATGGAGGTTAACTAAAAAATAGTCATTAGTACATATTTTAGTTAAAGGTTAACCTCGTGTAACAAGTGCACCTTAGTATAAGCTTAGTCACAGTAATAACTATGAAAATGGCATATTAAAATAATAATGAAACTCACATGCATAAAAGCTGTCACCTAAATCATAAGGAGGGTATCTAGATGATGCTCATAGGACACACTTAAATCACGGAATTTCCTCGATAAATAGAAAATAATAACAAAAGAAATTATTAAAATAAGCTAAACCTCCCATGCAAGTCATGGTAAGGTACTCTTAATAGAACAGTAACAATTCAACAACAAATTGAATACAAGACAATTACATCTATCATACACCGCTAATCACTTCCAATAAAAAGAACAGTTCATGAAATGAGAAGATCCATTTTCTGTTCAAAGGAAATGCACTCTCTCTAATGAAAAGCATAAATTTAAAAAAAAATACGCTCTAATTGTCACCTTTATTTATTTTCAGGATTTAACAACCGAAGCAAATCAAAACGATAATAACTTTTACATACGAACTCGGAATCAAATGAATATTTTTGATAAATTCATATAAAATCATTCTATGTATGAATATGCAAAAATATTTGGATTTACTTACTGTTGAATTTATTGCTCCGTTTGTGTTTTGTCTTTCGTTCTTTCGAATAGACACCGGAGTTCGCGGGCAAGATTAACGACGAACAAGCGACCTCACTCTATGAACAACCAAGCAAGGCAAACACCTCCTTTGATCATGTTGATCCCAGTATTTTACCTATTGTACTTTGTTTTGCAAATTCTATTATGCATGCGTGTATGTTTTGTATGAAAATGCTATGTTTGGGAAGTCGGTAGTTGAAAATCCTATTTGATGCATATATCTCCTTGAAAAATTGATGGCTTACTGTTGTAGTCATTAGATTATAGGTTAGACAATATATATAATGTCAATTGAGAGTTTTGCGTGCGAGTTATCGCACAACTACTTAGTAGAGCGATTAATTTTCTTGAAAAGCTATAAAAGGACAATATGATAAACATGAATTTGAGAGATTTATGAAAAATGTCCAGAGGAGTGTGCCTTTGTTATTTTGTATGAATATAAAAATGTAAAACCTAGTTTTCGACGCGGGCAAGTTATATTATATTCTGAAAAGAGTGAGAAAGGAGTCTCACTAGTAGATAGGGGGACATTCTCGTCTAGGTCAATTAAGGACCGAACGTCAGCAAATCTAATATAAGACCTAAGCGTACAACCATATGTGCCAGTATGGGATGGTCATAGCTAACTAAGTCATTGAAAACTAACCTTGCACAAAGGTAGGCTGCAGAGTGCAGGCATGACCGAATGACTGGTATGCCCGAAGGGGCTCCCTTAACCGAGACGTTGGGAATAAAGCTTGTCGACACAATTGCGAATATCTCACTGAGACGGTGGCGTCCCCGGGTTCAGTGAGGATAAATATTCGCGGGGCTAGTGCAAGGGTAGGACTAGATGATGTAAAGGCTTCGTCACGTGCTCTAGACTGTTTACCTACAGTAGTGAGCAGTGGTATCGACGGATACGAACAAACTAGAGAATTCCTGTACTATGGGTAGCTATGCTCGCGGTTATGAGTGTGCTTAGTGCAGACGGTATGGTTTTAGCATTGATTTTTACAAAACTGTGTTATTGGACAAAAAAAAGCATGGGCAATGAATTATGGGATTTTATTTGAGTTAACTGCCATGTTCTGGCTGAACATAAAATATGGCTCGCAGCCGAGAAGGGTTGCGACTTGTTGTTATTATTATCCATTCAGTTACTTACTTATTGTCCTATGTCTATTTAACTGTTCTTTCAAATTCCGTTGCAAAGTACTACTATGAATATTGCAAATAAAATCTGCTTAATGCAAATTAACTTGTAGGGTAGTGCCTCACCCTTTGATTTGCCTTGCATTTATATAAAATTTGTGATACACTATAAGTCTTGCTAAGTACGCATTGTGCTCAGTCTTGCTTACATTGTTGTTCAGAGTATGAGGAAGAGCCAATGCCAAACGATGCTTTCTTCGCACCCGGAACTGGAGGCTCAGTGACGGGTCTATCTGGGATTTGTTCTTTGTCGGTTGCCTTTGGGTTTTTGGATGGGCATGCCACTCGGACTTGTTTATTTTCACCACCTTTACTTCAGCTGCTATTTTGATACTCTATTGGTACTTGTTTTATTTGGCCGGTCGGCCATTGAACTATTATTGTAATCGCTTAAGTTAAGTACCATTTTATTTTACTTTGTATATGTGAATGTATGGATATGAATGTCAAATGTTGTGAATGCGTGTACTAGCCACTGATCATAGGATTAGTACAATATAAACATAAGTTCTTCTGGTATTCCCCGTCCGGGCATCTAACAACGCTTAGTATTAGAGCCATACTGACTGTAGGACAAGCCCTAGAGAGAATGGCTGATAGTTGGAAAACTTCAAAACTTATTTTATATAATAAGAAAAATAAATTGTTCTCTCCTCATCTTGATCATCTATCTATCCTTAGCTTCTTCATAGCAATTCTTTCTTACCTAATTCCCTCTTCACCATTTTACAATGTTATATGGATCCTCTTTCCCTTGAAAATTTCTATAGGTGGTCACTTGAATATCAACCCTGATGATCAAGACCACGAGGCACGAAACTGTCATGGGAGCATCGTCATACAAGAATTATCAAAGACCATTAGCCGAAGATCGCAATATCAGCTAAGCCATATAGTCTAAGTTGGCCAAGACTCCTTCTGTGTATTGAGTCATTTCCTCAGCTTAAAGGTATCAATCGAGTAGACGATTTGCTTTGAGATTATTTTCAGTTGAATTTGGTTTTTGTAAAAACCTCCCTAGTTTTCCCTCGTCCCTTCTTTCTCCCGTGCCTTCCTCTAAGCCCAACTACCACTTCAGATGGCCAGCAACAACATCGACTGCAGCGGTAAAAAAAAACATCCAATGACAAAGTCGATCTCAACACCAATGCCACTTCCAATGTCAGTGTCGAAGGCAGCCAACAACTGCCAGCAGTGACACTTCAGAATTTGAATCAGTTTGTCATCACCCAGACTCAACTAATACAACAGATAATGTAACAGATGAACAACAATAATGTTTCCTCAGCCACTGCTCCTACAACACATGAACAGTGTTCTTGCGATGAGTTACCAAGGATCAAGCCATCAAAAGTATCTCATAATGATGACAAGAGCTATTTTCTACCTGAAAGTCACCATCCATGGAAGTATGTTATCTGTTACAGATGTGGTGAACGAGGACACTTCGCCTACGGATGCCCTCAAAAGGGAAAGCCAAAAATAAGAGATTAATTGTGTTAACTGCAATAGCACCGGACACAAATTCACCAAGTGTTCCAAGAGAAAGGTGATCCAATATCAAGTCTGCAACTGTTGTGGCGAGAAATGACACTTTGTCAAAAGATGCCCCTTACCTAAACAAGCATTTTTAGCACCACAAGCAACCTCAGCACTAGAAGACAGATTAGAAGAACCTTGGATGACACACTAAGCCGCAAGGATCTCTCAACCCATCATAAGAAGCCAAGTGAGCCGTGTCATTGCAGACGAAGCTCAAGTAGAGCAGAGACATTTGTGGTCCTATCCACTGAACATGTCTAAGAATTGTGTCAGTATCCACTATGGAGAGATAGGACAGTGCTAGTGAACCCAAGATCGATTGCTCAAGCTATGAAGGAAATCATCCACTCGAAGAATATTTAATGAACAAGATTACATGTTACGTATGTGAAGGTGAAGATCATTACCCAGCTTAATACCCTTTGAAGACAATATTGACCTCTACATTATAGCAGCAGTGTGAATGTTATCAAGCCGCTCTCATTCAAGCCAAGGAAGGCAGGACCATAACTACATCTACCAAATTACCCCAAGAAACAGAGAGACAAAATTCCGACCAGATCAAACATAAGATGTTCAATCAAAAGGACAATCTTCACAAAAGAAAAATGGTAGATCAAGAGCAGTACGTGGCAAGCAACTCTAGAGCTCGTGAGGTTCAACCCCAACCCAACCAAGCACAAACAACAACTGCAATCATGACTCTAGGATTAGCACTACGTCCACCGATGCAGATGTCTCGCGATAATAATGGTGGCAAATCTCAGCAAAGCAAAACATCATGGGCAGGATTACAATGCTATAGGTGTCAGGATATGGGTCATTTTGCCAATCAATGCTCAAAAGGGCGCTTTGCACTCACTTCAGATAGCATCCTAGAAGCTATTCTAATCAAAACCATAACACCAGTAGTAGGTGGTAACAATAATAGAAGGTACTTATCGCAATTGCCAAAATACAGAAGTTTAGGCTTGCCAATGCCTCAAGAAATAACAATGAACCATCTGGCCAGCTCTTGGTGTCACATCCTCAAATTAATAAAGAGAATTATTATGTATCTCATGAGCATGCATCATTGTTTTCAAACTTTTGCATAATTTATTGACTTGAAAAATCTTAAACAAGTGTTAAACCTACACTTTGTAATTCAACTCCAAAAGAAAACAGGAACAAAACCTTATGAACATCTTCTAAAAATAATTTATTCAAATACTATAATAATTATAATGAATTAATATAATTTTCCCCCATTTTTTGGGACTGGTTTAAACACGAAGAAAATTCAAACACAAGTTAACGATCTACAATAAGTTTGAATTTAACTTATACACATTATATCATGAATAGTAGTGTTCAATAATTTTTATGGACATTAGACCTTCTCAGGGACCTCCATGATTTATTTCATGATTTTAGGAAATTTATTCCTATATTTAACACCTTGGTCAAAGTGGAGAAAACAATTTAAATCTCAGTCAAACCCTAAACCCAACCAACAAGACTATTCATCTAGCCCGAGTCCGACTTCGTGAAACGACTCAGCCCAACCACCTAAGTGCATCGCGTGTGAGCCGTCCGATGGGAAATCCATGGCCCAAATCGCGTACCCCTTCATAACGGTCCGGTCGCCCCTTTTGAAATCCAAGACGCCTAGACCAGATCCAACGGCCATCAATGGCGCACCCACTCGGACTTCACAGCGTGCACGGTGACGCCGACGCGGCGTTATTCTGCCGTCGGTCGTCCCTTACCTCCCGCTGCCTCGCGCAGAAGCTCCACGCCACGCGGCCGAGCGACTCCGACGGGCACAGAATGGCCGCTTCGACGCCGTCAATCCACCGTTGCCGTTGACCACTCCTGGAGCTCGCTCACTTGACTCGCCGCCGTTCTTTGTCATCTCCGAGCATAATACCTCTCCTAGCCATTGTTTCCTCACTTCTCCTCTTTTGGTGAGGAGGAGGAAGCTCTCCGTCGTGTCTCTCGGGTAAGCTCCCTCCGCGTGATTCCTCTCCACTCTATGATTCACCCCCTTTCCATTTTTGCTAATCTGGGACTTTGGTTCCTCTTGTAGCTCCCGGGCCACAGTGGTGCCATTGGAAGCTCTAGAGCGCACTCCGAAGGCCTCTCTGTGTCAACCCTGGTCTTCGTGAGGTATTATCCTCAACTGAGCGCTTCACTTTGTGCCTTATAACATCTTTAAGCTTTCCCCTCAATTAATTTGAGTAATGCATGATAGGGAGTCGGTGATTTGGGGATTGAACCATTTTCGGCCTTGGACAAACCCTTCGTCTCCCACTTGGTTTCGGTAAGCCATTCTTCGATTCATTGCTCTCTTAGCATCCTTGTTTGGTCTTTAACATATTCCGACCACTCACTCCCTCTCTGGTTCACCAGATCGAGCTCTCCGCTTGTGTCGTACCGTCACCGCCTTCTTCTCCGGTGCCGACGCAACCCCGGCCTACTCCAAGCTTCCCCGAGCACCCTTCGTCGCTCAGGTTGCTTTCTCTTAGCCCCTAGGACTCAGGCACCCGCTTGAATGACGCCGCGAGCTCTATTTTTGCCGTTGCTTGTGTGTAGTGTTGGATCCGCCGCTTAGCTCCGCTCGGCTAGCCATATCTGAGCCACAATTGGTGTCGCCACCACCTCTCACAGACGCGTAGCACTATTGCGGCCAACGCTGGCCTTGGCCGACTCCCGCCGCGTGGCGTAAGCGCGCCGAAGAAGCCACGGCAACCGCTGGGTCAAGTGCGTTGTCGGGCGCGACTCGTAGCTTTCCCGTTTATGGCAAATGACGTTCATTAATGCTAATGATTGAGTTTAGCTTTTAAACTCTGTCTTAGCCACCGTAATGTGTCGGCGGCAAGTGGGGCGCGCCAGAAGCGGGAGTTAAGTGAACGCGACAGAGAGGCCGACCAAAGGGACCAAGACTTAAACCTGTGCGCTTCTGCCACTGCGTGTATGTGGATGTCGGGACCCAAAATTACGGTTCGGGACCCTCTGTGTTTAATGCACTAGCCGAGGATCATGCTAGTGCACACAAGTGTCAACAAAGATGGCAATCGATCCATACAAGCGGATAATAACATAAGCGATTAACTTTGATTAACAAATAATGGTTTTGACCTTAAGGTCGAGTTTACAACTATTGAGCCACGCAGGCTAACATAGGAAATAAACGGCGGAAACATAAGCGGTAGTGGCACCCCATCGGTTCGCCACAGCAACCGATCGATCAAGACCTCACGATCGGGCACCTTCGATGTACTCGTCCTCGAATCTTTGGTGAAGACTCCTCCTCCGCTTGATTCGTCAAAACAAGCATGAGTACACACCGCACTACTTAAGCCACACCACGAGATGCAAAATATATATATCTTTGGCTTTTTACAAAGGAAGGCATTCTCAGTGGCTCTTTTGCATAAATGCCACTTTTGCAATTGAATACAATTAATAGATTAAAGTCGTAAAACAAATAGACAATAATAATTTTAACAAGTTATTTCACAAAGACACACACACGACCCTAACGAGTTATTCACATAGCTAGATGATTTAATCACATAGCTCCTTCCCACACAATTTTATGAAAATCTACCCTAGTGTCAAATCCCGAGCATTGTCCATGATCATGACGCTGCTATTCAATAGATTAAGTTACACTCTCTGAGTTTGTACACTTTACCCACAAGATACAATTAGTGTAGCTAACACTAATCATAACAAAGCATTTGAGATACCTTATCCTACTATGCTAGGCCTGTCTCAAAACAGGCATGTGGTCGTGCAGAAGCTTCGGTTCAATAGAGCACATGGTGAGGTCCTTAATTGACCAAGGCAAGACTTCCACTAACTAAACCACATAGACACACAGATTTTTAATATTCACACACCACACACCCACCCTTTCACACAAGATCCACCCTTGCCTCGGTCCAAAATCTTTTACCACCGGTTGATTTAAGTGCAACATATGCCACAAAGACACATAGTACACACAGTTTGTTCACACAGTTTCATATTCACTTAGTCAATTTATAACAAAGAAGATACATGACAAGTGAGTGGTGGCATGGCTAAGCAATCTAATACATAACTAACCAACCCACGTTGGTGCTACAATATTACCAACTAATTATCAACTAGGGTGACAAGGAATCAAGGCTTAACAATTACACAAGGGAGGCATATCAATTTGGAATTAACTCATCGCACCCAAAAGCTTTTAAATAAATACTTGAATTAAGATGCGATAATTTGAATTAAAATACTTTTATAAAACTGGGAAGCAAAATGGTCAAGGGCATAGCTTGCCTTGAAAAGGATCTAGGAATTGATCTTGGTCTTGGAAAGGTCCTTCTTCTTCAACTCTTCCAAAGAAATCGAAGTCTACTCACAAACGACACAAACAAACAAAACTAAATAAAAACTAGAAGCAAATAACTCCAATAAAATAATTAAAAATCTCCAATAGATAGATCTGGATTTTAGACGAATTTAGAAATTTGAATGGATGGATTTGGAGTTAGGATTCAATTATTATGAATTTTACAAATTTTAACCTAAATTTGGAAATTAAATAAATTCTAAATTCTAAAACTAAACTGAACTCCAAATTACATAATTATATGTTATTTAATTAGACAATAATTTTCTAAGATTTTAGCAATTTAAATCATCCAATTTGGATTTGGGATTCAAAAGGTATGAATTTTACAAGTTTTAACCTATCTCTTGAATTTTAAATGAATTTCTAAATTTAAACAAAAGTCAAATTTAAATAATTTTGATTTGATTAGCTAGATCTTAATTCTATATGAATTTAGAAATTTGAAACACCCAATTTGGAGTTTGGATGCAAAAGTTATGAATTTTACAAATTTAAACCTAAATCATTATTTAACAATTTCTGAATTATTTTTCTAAAGGAAATTCTAATTATTCGCAAGGTGACGTCGTGAAGGATTTTCCGGAAAATAAATGAATCTCGTCCCCGAGATTCAGGCTAGCTGGAGAAAAGGCTAGGGAACTCGGCTTTCAACTCTTCTTCACGCTCCCACGTTGTTTCACCTTCCGAGTGGTGGCTCCATCGCACTTTGCAAAACGAATCGTCTTGCTTCAGTCGTCCGACGTTCTGCGACATCCGAATCTTGACCGGCCGTTCTTTGTAGGTGAGGTCTTCTTTTAGTTCAATTGACTCCAACGGTGCTTGTTCTTCTGGCACCCTAAGATACTTCTTCAATCGAGAGACATGAAAGACATCGTGTACTCTCGCTAGCGGTCGTGGCGACTCTAATCGATAAGCCACTTCTCCACGGCGTTCCAAAATCTTGAACGGACCAACATACCGAGGGGCAAGTTTCCCTTTGGCATGGAACCTTTTCACACCTCTCGAGGCGTAACTTCGAGATACACAAAATCTTCGGCTCAAAAGCGAGATCACGACGACGATTGTCGGCATAACTCTTCTGCCTCGATGAGCTATCTTGACCTCTCTCGATCATAGACACTTGCTCTTCGCTTCTTGAATAATATCCGGACCAAAGATGACGTTAAATTTGTTTCGACCGGTTCAACGGGGTTCTCAGTTCGACCATACAAAGCTTCAAGCGGTGACATTTGCAAACCGGCGATAAGCTGTTGTTGTACGAGAATTCGCATATGGTAAACTCTTATCCCAGCGGGTAGCATTTGCTAGCGCCGAGTGCTCTCGGCATATCCTCCAATATTTGATTAACCCTTTCGATCATCCATCTGTTTGGGGATGATACGCAGATCTTGAAATTCAAAGTGAGTCCCTAAGGCTTCATGCAAACTCGCCAAAATCGGAGGTGAATTGAGATCCTCGATCGACACTATCTTCTTAGGCACACCATGCAAACCGACAATCTTCGACATGTACAACTCGCTAGACGATCTCTGAATAAGTGGTTTTGACTGTAAGAAATGGGCAACTTTAGTCAAACGATCCACTATTACCCAAATCGAATCGTAACCCGATTGAGTCTTGGGTAGACCGTAATGAAATCCATTCGATTTCTTCCCACTTCCACTCGGAATCTGCAAGGGTTGCAATGCACCTGCTGGCCTCGATGTTCTCGCTTTAACTTTCGACACACATCGCACAAGGCAACGAACTCTGCGACGTCCGTTTCAAATTCGCCACCAAAACTTATTCTTAACATCCCGATACATCTTAGTACTACCAGGTGAATCGAATACTTTGAGTCATGGGCCTCCTTCAGATTAGCCGCCTCAATCCATCAATATCTGGAGCATAAATCGTCCATTGATCCACAAGATATCCTGATCATCCTTTGTGAAGTCCTTGAACTTCCCTTCATCATCTTCTTCTTGATGTCGGAGAACTCGAAGTCTTTCTACCGAGCTTGAATTTGCTTCTCCAAAGTAGATCGTGCACTTCCAAGTTTGCTACGAATCCTTCAGATACTACTTCTAGCTTCACAGGAATTCCTCTTGAAGTTACGAACAAGGCTCTTTCACTTCCAAAGCATTGCAAAGGGCTCTTACTACTCAAAGCATCTCAGAACGACATTGGCTTTACCAGGATGGTAATGGATTCCAAGATTATAATCCTTTATCAACTCTAGCCATCTCCTCTCGCCTCATATTCAGATCGATCGAGTGAAAATATATTTCAAGCTCTTATGATCATGTATACCTCACAATGATTACCGATGAGGTAATGACGCCAAATCTTCAAAGCATGCACTACGGCAATAATTCCGCATCATGGGTAGGGTAATTTTCTTCATGCGGCCTTAATCGCCTTGGCGATAAGCGATCGCTCTTCCTTCTTGCATCGGGACACATCCTAATCCTTGGCGTGAAGCGTCACAATAGATATCAAAATCCTTACGAATATCCGCAAAATCAGACCGGGTCAAGTCAAACGCTTCTTCAATTCTTGAAAACTTTCTTCATAAGTCAGGTCGAGTAAACTTTTCTCTTTCTTCAACAATTGCGTAAGAGGTTTAGCAATTGACGAAAATCCTTCAATGAAACGGCGATAATATCCTGCTAATCCCAAGAAACTACGAATCTGAGTGGCAGTCTTGGGTTGTCCCCAATGTAATACAACTTTAACTTTATTTGGGGTCAATCTACTCTCGCAATTGTCATTACATGACCAAGAAAATCCACTTCCTTTTTCCAAAAATCGCACTTGCTAAACTTAGCATACAACTGATGCTCCCTGAGCTTCTCTAGAATTAATCTCAAATGTTCAGCATGCTCTTCTTCTGACTTGGAGTAAACCAAAATATCATCGATGAATACGACTACAAACTTGTCCAGATACTCCATGAATACCTTATTCATCATGTTCATGAAATAAGCGGGGGCATTAGTCGGACCAAAGGACATGACTAGGAACTCATAATGTCCATACCACGTTGAAAAGCGGTTTTAGGTATATCCTTAGGATGATCTTCAATCGATGATAACCCGATCGCAGATCAATCTTGAGAACACTCGGCTCCTTCATTTGATCAAACAGATCATCTATCCGGGGCAATGGGTACTTATTCTTGATGGTGACTTCATTGAGAGATCGGTAGTCGATGCACATTCTCATGCTTCCATCCTTCTTTTGACGAACAAGATGGCGCGCCCCATGGCGATTTAACTAGGCCTCACAAAACCTTTCTCCAAAAGTTCTTCTATCTGCTTTCTTCATCTCCACTAACTCATCGGTACCGGCATCCGATATGGTCTCTTCGAGATGGGTCTTGTTCACGGCACTAGATCGATGACAAACTCGATGTCACGATCCGTGGCATTCACAGTAATTCTTCCGGGAACACATCTGGATATTCCTTGACGACCGCACATCTTCCAACGCGACGGTCTTGAGCTATTGACTATCAAATGCCCATTACGCCGAGGTAGCTAGGAACTCCACTTTGTTTCCTTTGGTATCCTCGATTATAGCGGCTCTTGACCACAATCGGCCGACGGCTTTGTGCTTGGTTAACCAATCCATGCCAAGGATGACATCTATGGTTTGGGTGTCTAGAATAATTAGGTTAGCTAGAAACTCAACTCGACTATGAGTAACAGCCCTAAACAACCCACATTAGAACTTAGCTCTGCTCGGTATTGGACTAACAGAGTTAAGCTTAAGAGGCATAACTTCCAACTTATTCTTAGTTGCAAAAACTCCGAAACAAATGAATCTGAAGCTCGAATCAAACAGAGCAGGCAGTCTTGAATTTACTAGGAACTTACCCAAGACAACGCGTCGGTGCTTCTGAGCTCCTTCCAGAGTGGCGTGATTAACACGACCTCGACCCTTGACCGGCGTTCCTCTGGTTGGTCGGTTCCTGAGAAACTCCTTGGTTGTTACTGCTTGGGGTCTTGGCGGTGTTGCTCCAAGGTTGAAGCGAATCGGAGTGATAGTTCCTTCGAGGACACCGATTAGCAAAATGCCTGGTGACGGCAATTGTAACACACTCTTGGTTCATTCTGGGTTGTTGTTCCTCAGGTGGGGTTGGTCGGTGTCGGGTTTCTGAGAATTCGAACAAAAGGGCGAGTCTTTGAAGGTGGTGCAGTGTCTGAAAGAACTCGTGGTGGAAGCGATTAAACTAGCTGTGGTACTACTCTTGCCCTCTGCTTTGTTGTGGTGGTGGCTTCCTTCTTTGAATCATCCTACGCTTGCGGTGATCCTCCAGCTCCTTGCGTTTGTCCTCCATGACCAACGCCTTGTTAATCAACTCTGGAAATGCAGGAAGGTGTGAGCAAGCAGATTGACTTGTAGTCTGAGTTCAAACCCTTCAAAATCGGCTCTGGCGAGACACACGATGCGACATCCTCTGGGGCATAGCGAGCTAGTGAGAAAACTTATTCAGTAGTCGATCATCGACATACCCCTTGCTTGAGAGCGGAACTCATCCTTCTTCAAATCCATAATGCCTTGGTACATGATCTTGGCGAAAAGTCGCAGTGAATTCTTCCCAAGTGATATTCTGCGGTGCTCCATGTCTTTGCGCAAGTTCTCCCACCATTCTGCACTATGCCCTCCATCGATGGGTGGCATATAAAACCTTCTCATGATCGCTGCATTGGGTGATCGCAGCTTCCTCTCAATCACGCCGAAGCCAATCATCGCCTTCTACCGGGCGTGACATGTCGAGAAAAAGTTGGCGGGCGGGTTCTCATGAATTCACCAACTTGGATGGTCCCCGATGACCATGAGCGATCGAGGCTCCTCCGATGATGGTTGTGGTTGTTGTTGTTGTTCATGGCCTCGCATCCGGTTCATCATGGTGTACATCATCTGCGTCTGTCTTTGCCATGAAGGCTCCAAAGTTCTGCAAGTCGGGGTGGTGCTTGGGGTGGCACTTGTTCCTCGAGGGTTTGCTCATTGCCTTCGATCCTTGGGCTCCGGATCCACTTGCGGCAAGATGGCGAGTCTGAACCATCTGGTGAGGTTCCATAGGTTAGATAAGGTAGAGAGCACGAGGTGAGTTAAGAACTAGACAGGGGATAGATTAAACCCAAGAACCACACTCAAGAAACTTGAATAAAAATAATCTTCATTAATAGCTTAATAGTATGGTCGCAACAAATGCCTAAGGGCCTTTGCGGCTCATACTTACACACGTAAAAATAAAGCGAACCTAAACACACAAGCTACCGCCTAAAGGCGACTCAAAAGGGAAGCGGCTAAGCGACTAAACTGGAACTTAAGCGAACTACTCGAGAAAGCCTCCAAAACCACGGCGACGCCCCGCTGTAGTGTCGACTGAGCCGCATCTGGCGGCATCGGTTCATGGCGGATTACGATGCCGGGGCCGGTGCAGCAGAGCAGCGCGTCTTGGTGTGCAGTGTAGCCGCTCCTCTGGTGCGGTAAGCTCATTTGATCCTCTGGAATCTCCTCTGGATCCTCTTCGACTTCTTCGGATCTTCCTCTTGATCATCTTGAGCTCATCTTGACCGTAGAGAGCGTGCTCTAGGGCGGCGATCGTTTCTCGGCTTCTTCCCAGCTCGATAGGCGCGCCTCGGCTCGGTGGCGGCCATCTCCACGACTCCTCTGGCGGTATGAACCGTGCAAGATGCACCACGGTGGCATTGCCTTCCCGTTGGTAGACGGAAGCGTCGCGAATAGCTCCCCGAAGCGGCTCTGGGATGGTAGCGGAAGGCGGTGTTCTCTGATTCTTCGCGTAGATGTGGCGAACTTCGGAGCATGGCCAAGCGTGACGACTCTGGATTCCTTGCGTGAAGGTGATCCTCTGACCGAGATGTCCAAGGGTCGGCCGCCTCTAGTGTTCCTCTGGCGTGACCGTCGGCGCGAGACCACACCACGATCTCGTCCGTTGACCATGTACTTGCCGCCACGGTACATTGGGCGATCGAAGCCTCAAGTGTCTGCAGCAGCTTCCACAGCTCTGCGGCAAGTCCTCCGTTGCAATCTCCGAAGGTCTGAAGGTAAGGCATCTGCCACGAAAGACAAGAGGTAAGAACCACGTTAAAACAGCGGGGAGAAGAAAGAAATTACAGCAATAGATGAGTCAAGAGAGATATAAGAGGAGTTAAGCAATTCCTTTAGTCTTATAGATTAATTTTCTTTTTAGAAAATAATTTGGACACCTAAACGGCCAATCTAACTAAGGTCTAGTCCTACAGTCAGTATGGCTCTGATACCACTTTTGTCGGGACCCAAAATTACGGTTCGGGACCCTCATCAGGTTTAATGCACTAGCCCAGGATCATGCTAGTGCACACAGTGTCAACAAAGATGGCAATCGATCCATACAAGCGGATAATAACATAAACGATTAACTTTGATTAACAAATAATGGTTTTGACCTTAAGGTCGAGTTTACAACTATTGAGCCACGCAGGAAACTAACATAGGAAATAAGCGGCAAGCAGAAACATAAGCGGTAGTGGCACCCCATCGGTTCGCCACGAACAACCGATCGATCAAGACCTCACGATCGGGCACCTTCGATGTACTCATCCTCGAATCTTTGGTGAAGACTCCTCCTCTGCTTGATTCGTCAAAACAAGCGTGAGTACACACCGTACTACAAGCCACACCACGAGATGCAAAATATATATATCTTTGGCTTTTTACAAAGGAAGGCATTCGTGGCTCTTTTGCATAAATGCCACTTTTGCAATTGAATACAATTAATAGATTAAAGTCGGGTAAAACAAATAGACAATAATAATTTTAACAAGTTATTTCACAAAGACACACACACAACCCTAACGGGTTATTCACATAGCTAGATGATTTAATCACATAGCTCCTTCCCACACAATTTTATGAAAATTACCCCTAGTGTCAAATCCCGAGCATTGTCCATGACCATGACGCTGCTATTCAATAGATTAAGTTACACTCTGCGAGTTTGTACACTTTACCCACAAGATACAATTAGTGTAGCTAACACTAATCATAACAAAGCATTTGGATACCTTATCCTACTATGCTAGGCCCGTCTCAAAACAGGCATGTGGTCGTGCAGAAGCTCAGTTCAATAGAGCACATGGTGAGGTCCTTAATTGACCAAGGCAAGACTTCCACTAACTAAACCACATAGACACACAGATTTTAATATTCACACACCCACACATCCACCCTTTCACACAAGATCCACCCTTGCCTCGGTCCAAAATCTTTTACCACCGGTTGATTTAAGTGCAACATATGCCACAAAGACACATAGTACACACAGTTTGTTCACACGTTTCATATTCACTTAGTCAATTTATAACGGTATACATGACAAGTGAGTCGTGGCATGGCTAAGCAATCTAATCATAACTAACCAACCCACGTTGGTGCTACAATATTACCAACTAATTATCAACTAGGGTGACAAGGAATCAAGGCTTAACAATTACACAAGGGAGGCATATCAATTTGGAATTAACTCTCGCACCCAAAAGCTTTTAAATAAATACTTGAATTAAGATCAGATAATTTGAATTAAAATACTTTTATAAAACTGGGAAGCAAAATGGTCAAGGGCATAGCTTGCCTTGAAAAGGATCTAGGAATTGATCTTGGTCTTGGAAAGGTCCTTCTTCTTCAACTCTTCCAAAGAAATAACGAAGTCTACTCATAAACGACACAAACAAACAAAACTAAATAAAAACCAGAAGCAAATAACTCCAATAAAATAATTAAAAATCTCCAATAGATAGATCTGGATTTTAGACGAATTTAGAAATTTGAATGGATGGATTTGGAGTTAGGATTCAATTATTATGAATTTTACAAATTTTAACCTAAATTTGGAAATTAAATAAATTCTAAATTCTAAAACTAAACTGAACTCCAAATTACATAATTATATGTTATTTAATTAGACAATAATTTTCTAATATTTTAGCAATTTAAATCATCCAATTTGGATTTGGGATTCAAAAGGTATGAATTTTACAAGTTTTAACCTATCTCTTGAATTTTAAATGAATTTCTAAATTTAAACAAAAGTCAAATTTAAATAATTTTGATTTGATTAGCTAGATCTTAATTCTATATGAATTTAGAAATTTGAAACACCCAATTTGGAGTTTGGATGCAAAAGTTATGAATTTTACAAATTTAAACCTAAATCATTATTTAACAATTTCTGAATTATTTTTCTAAAGAAAATTCTAATTATTGCAAGGTGACGTCGTGAAGGATTTTCCGGAAAATAAATGAATTAAAGAATTAATCGACACGTGGGACCCACATGTCGGTGACATCTACTCCTGATGGACCAAGTCCACCGAGCCATCGATTTAAACAGTCTTTGGCGTGGCGCTTGCATGCCGCGCCGCCTTAGCGCGTGTGGTGACACGCACGCACGGAGGTGAGGTGGCGGTGGCGTGGCGTCCACGTCGGCGAGGACGACAACGACGGCGGCGACATCTTGATTCGATGGTCACCGGCGCTTCTGATGCTTTCGCCGGCGAGTGGGTGGTACGGGCGTGTAGACGCTATTGCGAACACGATGAGGTACCTCCGGTGGTTGAGGTGGGCGGTGGTGGCGGCGGCGAGGTCGGGCGGCGGCTTCGGGTTTTGTCGGTGCGCCCGGTGAGGCTCGACGAAATGGGTGGCTCCGGAGGTAGGTCTGCAGTGACAACAACACGGCGGGTGCTCCACGGCGACGCCGGCGGCGACGGCGGCAAGAATCGAAGAAATCCCACCGGCGGCGAGAGAGCCCTAGAGCTCGAATTGGCGGCGATCTGAGGTTCTCGGGTGGAATTGAGCGAGGTTAAAGAAAGGGTCGCAACGATCCTCGGGTGGCTTTTATAGAGGTCGGGAGGCACCGGGCGGCGTGGCGGCGTGGAGGTCGTGGCGGCGGTTTGCGGCCGTGGGCGCGAATCCGCCGCGAGTGAGAACGAGGTGGGGTGTGGCGGGGTGGTCGTGGCGTCGTGGCGCCGTCGAGGACGCAGCAGGCGGTTGGGCGCCATCGTGAAGCTTCGGCGTTGACCGCTCATGGCGGTTGCTTTCGCGATTTAACGCGCTGGAGACGAAGGCAATGACCATGATGGGCCCGCTTAGCGGAGAGAGGAGGCGCCCACCGGCGAGGTGAGCGGCGGCCATGTGAGATCGCCGTCCAACTCGGACGGACGGACTCACGAATGATTGGTAGAGATGAGCAGTCTTTGGTAGGAGAGATTTAGCCCAACGATTGTTTGGAGATTTAAAATAGGTTTTCCTTTTTAAAAATAGCGAAATTCAAATAAGCAATGGAAAATAGCAAATGAACTTGGAAAAATTCGGAAAATATATCCAAGCTCATAGAATCCAAATAAAATAGTTTTGACTATTGTTCATGTTGGAATTATTCATATTAAATTGTTTTGTTACTAAAGTCCAAGTTAAAGCTTTTGAACTAAATTCAAATAAATCCAAATGGTGAATTTTCTCTCTACCAACTATTTAAATGATTTTTAAAGCTCTAAAAATTGGGATGTTACAGTGGACCAGGTCCCGTGGACCGGGTCGCTGACAGCGGGACCCACCTGTCAGAGCGATATTTAAAATCGGAGTTACAATGGAAAACACGCTGTTCACCGGGCCCGCTAGTCAGCGTCGGTGGCTAGCGCCGCACTCGGTGAGAAAAGTAATAGATGGATTAGAAAATCTGAAAATGAATTATTTGCACACTGTAAAATATGTATAACTTCTAAAATACATAACTAATTCATCTTAACTCCACAATGGATGAAACCACTTCTGGTAATTTTCATTTTAAATGCACTTTATATTAAAATTGGTTTCAAACATGTCTCTATAGCAGAGAGTATTATTTTGGAGAATGATCCATTAACTCCAAAATCTGAAAATTGACACACTGTGCACAGTAAGATGGGAATGGGTCAAGCATTGCATATGCGTTTTCGTTTTGTCGCTTTGAGCATTGCTATTATGAAATAATTAGGAATACTTATGTTATGCCCATAGGGTTACTATATGTTATAATGGTAGATGACGAGAGGTTCAGTTCGTGGTTGTAGTGCTGGGTTGCCAGGTTGCACCACCATTCGGGGTATGAGTCTCTTTGGGAAGATTTTTTTTTTGTCTTCCTTGAGCTTGGAATGGTTGTTCTTGTTTAGATGCGGTGGATGGGTTCTCTGGGGTTATTGGTTCGTTGGAGTTGAGAAGAGTTCATCGGTCTTTATTGGTTTCTTAAAGCAAACCTTTGATCTCCTGAATGACGAGATGTTTTGCTGTTTATAACAATAGTTGATTTATAGGATTGATCTCTTACTTGGAAGTTCTGTCCTTCTTGTTGGGAGGCACGACTCGTTAATCGTTTGGTACTTTAGTTATTGGAAGCTTTAATTTGCATGTTCTTCAACGTGTGGAAGCTTTTGGTCCCAATGTATTCTTCTCGGGGTACTCTGAGTACTGAGTTTTAAGGCTTCCCGTTCATGAGGGAAAGCGTCAAAGTTCATTTGCATTGTCTTGCCTTGGTTAAGTCAGAGCAATCATTGTTTTTCGATTGATGAGGTATCTTTGCTACTTGTAAATGTTGCTATTGACAAGATTGTTCTTTTTCACGAAAGTCCTACCTTTCTTGTTGAAAAATGTGATCCGGTGATTCGTTTGGTATTTTGGATAATGGAAATTTTCTTTTACAAACTTCATTGAAGAAAGTTTTGAGTTTACTTGTTTCTTTCGGAGTAGTTGGAATGTTGGAGTTTAGAACCTTTTCTTTGAATCAGAAAGTGTCAAAATCCTTTGCAAAGTTTTGTGATGTTAAGTGAGAAACTGTAAGTAAAGAAGATAATTGATATGACGTCAAGTTGAGTTGTCGGCGTGATGCATATTTAATCTTAACCAATGTCCTCGGTAGCGTAGCCGGTTAATTTATTGCGGCCTTGTATTGAATACTTGACGAGATTTAACTTAGAATATAGTTATACCTGTTTAGGGTCAACAGGGTTACTAAGGAGAGTGAATATCGATCCGAATCTATCTTGTAAACATCTAATTGATGGTCTTACATAAACGCTAGATTTACCAAATTCCTGACATGCTAAAAAAAATGTTGAAACCTGTATAAAGGACTGGATGGATGTTGGTGTATCGATGTGTGAAACCTTGTTTTATAGAAATTATGCTAGCAAATAATTAATCGTGTTTTGAACTGACTTCTAAACATAAGGTGAAATGTTGAACCTATGTTATAAGTGGTTATGTGATTACAAATAAAATTAGCCTCATATTTACACATGATTAATTCAATGGACATGCGATAGTGAGAGCTGAAGCTGGTGTTGAGCACACCAACAGTCGAGTAGATGAATTTTGTAAGTGGTCTTTGATAGCGTGCCTTGTGAAGTTACTATTGCATAGTATGTTCTTGTTAAGATAAATTTGTTTCAACCCTGTGGCTTGTGTTTCTCTTAGGAAGCTTTAGAATGGGGTATTAAAGTTTGTTGATTCTTGGCACTAATGTGCAGTAAGAGTATTTGAGGACTGGAGTCAAGTTTTATGACTTGTGGTTATTTGAATCGTGCCTAAACCTTCTGCTCTGTCCGCTCAAGAGTTGTCGAGTTTCAATCGCAATGTCCTTTTCTTATTGGTTGTTATTTGCTATTGTCTTTTGAGGGGTGTGTACCCTCAACTGTGATCCCAGTTTTGTTTTCCAAGATCATCGTTATTGGAATATCTCTTTTGGTCTCGTGCTCACCGTGAGGAGCAATGTTTTCCTGTGTGTCGAAACTTGTTCTTGTTCGCCTCTTCCCTTTTGAGAAAGGATCAACCGATTTGTGTTGCAAGGTTTTTGTTAAGCGTAAACTGGCAACTACTTGTTGGTAGCCAGGTAATGGTAGTGGTGAGATTTTGGTACAAAGCTATTGGAGGAGTAGTAGAAGATGAATTGGTTTTAACCTGTGCCTCTAGGAGGAAAATTGATTCAAATGGAATGATTATCGTGAAAAAAAAAACTGATTAGTGATACGACTAAGTAGAACCTATAGTAAAGTGTAGTCCCAGAACCTCAGTTCATGTTGAAATGTTGGGATTTATCGAAGGTATGGAAACCTTGATCAATTTTATAGAGTAACGCAATTGGATTGTAATGCGCTATTGTGTGGGTGATTCCTAATGATGTCAATGAGTGAGTATGTTGGAATTGTGGGAATGTTAGAGATTTAATTTGATGATTCCTCTATCTGTTATAAGGGAAGTTCGCTGTAGAGGTCTTGGAGGTTAAATTTGGGCTTTATATTTTTTATGCTAGACCTTTGGTCGCCCAATGATTGTGTAGAGAAACTAGAATTATGGAGTATTGTGAGCAGTGGATTGATTAGTGATAGAACCCTTCTGATGAAGTGCATGAGTATGTGTATTGAGGATTCTGAATTGTTTACTTTTAAAATGTTGGCGGTGAAGTGATTGCGTGAAATCTGTTTTGAGGTGCTATGGGTGCTTTTTGTCAAATTAATTTTGTTAGTAGGAGTTGTGTACAGTGTTTCGGTGGGATCAATAGAGCTTTTCCACAATCGTGTGGGTGATGTATTTTAGATTGAGCATAATTTGGGAATGTTAAATTAAGAAGTTTGAGCTCGTGTGGTATATGATGAATTCGAATTCCAAGGTTTGCGAGAAGTTTTACTCCTAAGAGAGACTAAGGAAAAGGATGTTTTCTCGGGTAGTGAAGCGTTTCTTGTTTCTCGTTTGGGCTTTGGGTTGTTGACGGATGTCTTTCGCAATTTGAGCTTGGCTTTTGAGGGCACGTGTGGTCCTTACCTATTCAGAAAGAAGAAAGGAAATATTTGATTTGGTATTTGAGCGGTTGCTCTTTCGGCTTATGTGCCGTTTCTTTGTAAACTGTCTTTTTGGAAAGCGGAAGGGATTTCAAGATGAATCTTCGCTATTGAGTTTGACCCTTTTTTTTGTTGTTGTGAAGTTGCCGTTTCGTAAGTGCGATGAGAATCTAATGTTTAACTTTAGTTGTAGACGTTCTTTCGAATAGGGTGATGTCATTAGAATTCGGGGTCAAATTCTGTTGAAGGGGGGTAGAATGTAATATCCTGTTTAACCTTTGAGGTTTACTTGAGTGAGGGAGAAACTTAAATAGAATTAAAATAAAATTTTGGGGTTTGGAAAGAGAACCTGGGCCTTTGGCCCATGGCCTTGTGGCCCATGTGGGGGGCTATCTAGCATTAAAAGAGGATCAGGTTGAGGAAACCCTAGCTGCCCTTCTTGTTTTTCGCCCCTTGCCGCCACCCCCAAGCCGATATTATTGCCTGCCATCTCCATCTCTTCTTTCTTTTTTTCTTATTTTCCACCTTTCTTGCCCCTTGGGTTGATGGCGCCGCTCCCCTTCCCCCATGGCCAAGCCGCCACTCTCCCTGCCTGTGTACTGCCGTCCCAAATCACTTCCCCCTACGCCCCATCTCATGGCCGCCGCCCCCAACCAAATTCCCCACGGCGAGCCAGCGCCGCGCCCCGTTCCTCGTCACCTCGCATGGCCACCGCGCTCCGAGCCGTCTCTCCTCCCGCGCCGTGCCTGGTTGCCCGCCTCGCCAGATCTACTCCCCGACAAGCCCACCGTCGACTTCTATTTCGCCTGACTCCCGTCCCCGAGCCACGCCTGGCTCGTCCGTGACCACCGCGGCCGCTGCGGCGTTCGAGTCCTCTTCCTTCTCCGGCGAGCCCCTCGAGCTCTCACCCGTGTAGGCGCTCCACCTTGCCATGCTCGACTGCGGCGGGGTCCTCCACTACGACGAGCGGCAGCGACCTAAGGTCGTGATGCGCCTGGTCTTGGTCGAGGCCGCGTCGCTTGAGGCGGTCTTCGGGAGAGGGACCCTAGGCGTGATCACTTGGGAGGCCGGCGTCGAGGTGTCCGTCGCGCCGTGGGAGTAGGACGCGCCGCCTGCGCAGCCGCCCGAGCAGACCATCGAGAAAACTGGAGATAGAATCGCTATATGGAAAGCTATCGTTGCTGTGTCTTGTTATCTTCAAGGTGTTTTATCAGTTGGCAGCTCAATAACTTCTGTTAAGACAGCAAGCTCAATGCTCCCGTGGACATCTTCCGAAGTGCCTGACCCTAATTTGGGAACTTTGCACTCAGAGGTATCAACTGAGTGTGCAAACAGCAATATCCCTTAGATTGATTGTCCACAAGGTGCTACGGGAGATGTTCAACTAAAGATCTCTAGCAGATCTCATTTAGACTACTCTGTCATGTCAATCTTGCTGGAGGTTTGATTGGCAAGAAGGGCTCTTTGCTATCTGAGCTTATTATGAACTGGACTATTTATTCTAGCAAGGTAGCAGCCATTATAACTCTTATGTTTATAACTGCAATCGATTTGGCCATTGGGATACTACCGCGTACTGAAAGTTTTCTCACATTGGTGGATTTGTAAATGGGTTTCTCTTTGTTTGGGTTTGTGCTGCTGGCAAGACCTCAATTTGGTTGGATGGGACGACTTGAATTGCCTCAGACTAAACAATCTCCAAGGTACAAGCGTATCGGTATGTTCAGTGGGGTACTGCACGCCTTTTGCCGCTAGAGCTTTCCAAAGTGGTTTTCCGTCTCACGGTTGAGGCAAGTGCAAGTATTATTACTGAGTTGTTATATTACATACTTGATGAATGCCATAGTTAAATGATGTTGCTTACTGCTTGGTAATGTTGATGAGCATGAGTGCCATAGTTTAATGATAATGTTTTTTTATGACGTTGCTTATGTGATGAAGCTTACATGGAAATGTTTACATGACGACGCGTGCTAATATTTATATGATGACGCTTATTTGGTGGTGTTTACATGAGAATGCTTTCATGGCAATGTTTAAATGATGGTGTTTACATGGTAGTGGTGTCATGATTGATGGCATTGGTGATGGGACAAGGTGAGCGATGAGACTACCTTGATAATAATGACAATGGACATGTGCATTTGCATCATGGCAAGTACCTTAGTGTTTCTATGATTATGACATGTTGTATGCTTGTGCTTGGTATTGTATTTCTAAGTACCATGTTAATATTTACTAGTTCGTATTCAATCCATTTGTGTTACTTCCATGAATAGAGAGCATGTAATTTCAATGTTCATATGTCATACCATGCATCCATAATACATGTTTCAATTCACGGGAGTGGATCATTATATAAGACCCATCAATTCCAGTATGGGCACGTAAGACCCACCATTCCAATGTGGGCACGTAAGACCCACCATTCCAATGTGGGCAGTTGGGACACCCGTACGAAATGTTCTTCGTACGGGGCTTGGATCCGTATTTTGTTAAATGCGGGCTTAGGTGAACACCGACGGTGTGTCACCAAGAATCCGTATTTGCATGTGTGTAGTCCTTCATTTCGTCCAAATCATTCATTCCATTCATTCAAGTGTTAGATTACGTGCTTATTTCATACACTTTAATCTTTGTTGTTCATGATGTGATCGTTTATTTCCTTTAACCGCATATGATGCTATCATAAGAGATGGATTGTGGTCTATAATGTTGTTGTTCATGATGTGATTGTTTAATCCTTTGACTACTTATGTTGCTATGCTTGATTTACTATTGCACTTTCTTTGAGTCATGGACTCACTCTTCTTTGTTGGTTGTGGTTTTAGGTACCCTTACAAGAACGGCATGCATGGGAGGAATAGATTTAAGTTTGCTTGCACCTTGGCACAAACAATTCACGGATGAATAATTTGGATGATGATTTAATATTTGAGAGTAATGCTTAATGGATTATTATGACTTATGCTTGGTATAATTTGTAATAGAGTTGGTAGAAGATTATGGATGCCCTTTTGATTATGTTTTAGTTGTTTAGCATATTTTGGATGTCGTTGATGATTAGAGTATTGAATTGATGTTATATAAAATTGTTTGAACCTTGATATAGCCATCTATACAAAGGAGGTTACATCGAATTCGATAAATAGATTTAGTTTTATTTGTTACTCTATTATTTTAGTAGCATTCGGGCTTATGTTGGGTGAGTGTTACACTTCGTGAGTATTATCCTCAATCGGTAGCGTCACTTTAGCCTTATAACATCTTTAAGCTTTCCTCAATTAATTTGAGTAATGCACGATAGGAGTCGGTGATTTGGGGATTGAACCATTTTCGGCCTTGGACAAACCCTTCGTCTCCCACTTGGTTTCGGTAAGCCATTCTTCGATTCATTGCTCTCTTAGCATCCTTGTTTGGTCTTTAACATGTTCCGACCACTCACTCCCTCTCTAGTTCACCAGATCGAGCTCTCCGCTTGTGTCGTACCGTCACCGCCTTCTTCTCCGGTGCCGACACAACCCCGGCCTACTCCAAGCTTCCCCGAGCACCCTTCGTCGCTCAGGTTGCTTTCTCTTAGCCCCTAGGACTCAGGCACCCGCTTGAATGACGCTGCGGAGCTCTATTTTTGCTATTGCTTGTGTGCCGTGTTGGATGCCGCCGCTTAGCTCCGGCTAGCCGCCAATACGGGCCACAATTGGTGTCGCCACCACCTCTCACAGACGCGTAGCACTATTGCGAAGCGAACGCGGGCCTTGACCGACTCCGCCGTGGCGCGTAGCGCTGGCAAGCCGCCGGGCAACCGCGCGGGGTCATTGTCAGACGCGGGCAGCTACTGTAGCTGTCCCGTTTATGGCAAATGACGTTCATTAATGCTAATGATTGAGTTTAGCTTTTAAACGCTGTCTTAGCCGCCGTAATGTGTCGCTGGCAAGTGGGGCCGCGCACAGGAAACGGGGGAGTTAAGTGAACGCGACAGAGAGATCGGCAGTGGGACCAAGAACTTAAACCACAGCTTCTGCTACAAGCGTGTGTGGACCAGTCCGTGGATCGAGTCGTGACAATGAGACCCACTGTCGAGCGATATTTAAAATCGGAGTTACAATGGAAAACACGCTGTTCACCGGGCCCGCTAGTCAGCGTCGGTGGCTAGCGCCGCACTCGGTGAGAAAAGTAATAGATGGATTAGAAAATCTGAAAATGAATTATTTGCACACTGTAAAATATGTATAACTTCTAAAATACATAACTAATTCATCTTAACTCCAAAATGGATGAAACCACTTCTGGTAATTTTCATTTTAAATGCACTTTATATTAAAATTGGTTTCAAACATGTCTCTATAGCAGAGAGTATTATTTTGGAGAATGATCCATTAACACTATTATTTTTACAAAAGGAAATGCTGATAACTTTAGAAATTCATAACTAAATCATGAAAATTCCAAATGAGGCAAACTCAACTGTTTTGGTCTTGTATTAATGTTCTCTATTTATCCATATAATCCTTTGTCCCACTACTGTTCTACAAATTTTTCTCAAATAATTAATTTCAATGAACAATAACTGGTGGTAATTAAATTGGATTTTCCAGCAAACTGAAATTCGAACCATCATAACTCTCACATACTAAATCCAAATGGAGTAATTCTTTCACCTAAATTCATCTAAAATCATGATTTACCTACTGTAGAAAAATCATGCATTTATGAGCATTTTGAATTTTGGGTATTTCTCGATGTTTATTCGGTATTGTATTTATATAGATCCCGAGCCTATCTATATTGACCTATACACTACTGAGGGAGAGCAACTAAGCTTCCAACAAGGCAAGAATCATTTGAACTTTCCTTTGCATCATATTTGATCCCAGTTTTGTTAAGTTAGTGCAATGATAATTGCTTGCATGCTATTTTTGATAATGTCGCTATTTTTGTGATGTGTAGATTAGTTATCTCCTAATTCATTGAGTTTATACTTGAATTATTCCAGTACCACATGCTTAAGTTAGAATGGTTGAAATATATTGTTCGGGTTTGCTTAGCCATGCAAGTCTAGAACCGGTAGTTGATTGTTGGAAATAACCCGACAATTATGGGATAAACATAACTATCATTATATACTTTTGTTTCATATCTTTGTATCTGTTTTATGAGACAAATTTTATCATTTTAAATGAGCTTTTGGAGTGCGGACAAGTGATGGTTAGTGATGGTGCCTTTGTGCACGAGATTTGGGTAAGTGGTTGACTTGTCTAGGCACTTAAGGACCGAACTTTGGTAACATCTTTGATTCAAGTAAAACTTCGTGCTTCCACACGCCGTGTATGGGCCTTTGCTTGGTTAAGTAAGGGGTTGGTGTTGTTGATTTGATGGTGGTGGTGTGAGGGCGTATATGTGTGTTCCATCGCATATATGCTTCGTAGGGTGCCGATTGCAATTCTATAATGTGCGGGTGAGCACTATTTGGTCGGTGTTCCCGGCACAACTTGCGTGTCCATTTGGTTGGTAGGTGATATAGCCTATCCTAAGTGGGATTAGGTCACGCATGGGTGATTCAACTCAATAATATCAACTTGCTGAAAAATACTAAGTCTTGATTTACCCGGCAGGCATACCATAGGAAGTGTGCTATTTTCGGAGGCATCTGGAGGCTTACGGGCTAATCAAGTCGTGTGGGTAAAGTAGTACACCCCTGCAGGGTATAAATCTATTCAAATAGCCGTGTCCACGGTTATGGACGACCACTTGAGTTACATGGTTGCTATTGTTAGACTTGGGATTAAAATTGTGATTATAACTTGGTATCGTCATGAATGGGATGTTCACGTTTGTTGTTGTATCAAAGTGGACAACCACTTTGTCATTTGTATAGTTCATTTGTTATTCAATTTACTACTTATTCACATGCTTTACTTCTACTTCAAATCTGATTTTGAAATGGCACTTGAAAAACTAGTATGTGTAGGTTGTGAATTGTTGCGTCTCTTTTGCAAAACTAAGCAAATATGAGCCATCCTTTGGAACAACCTCTAGCATAACTAATTTGTATTTGTGTAAGACTTGCGAGTACCTTTGTACTCAACCCGGTTGCTACAATTTCAGGTGAGGAAGTGTATGAGCCCATTGAGCTTGTTAGCGCCGATTTTGGCGACGCTAATGAGTAATACTATCATTTAACTCCCGATCGGTTGCCGATGGGTTATAGGGCATACCATCTTTGGATATTTTGGTTTATTTACTTGCTTATGCTACTACTTAATACTCTTATTTGAATTTGGCGGTCGGTAGTTTGTAATAAATGTAAACTTTAACTATTATGTTGTATGTCTTTTGAACTATCTATGTATGTTGTTGTATGGATGTGATCAACGTTGTATGAGAGTATGAGCATATTGGTGCGTTGATCTTGGGAGCCAATATGATTGCATACTCATTGTTAAATGGCTTCCTATTTAACTCACTAAGTGTAGTGCTTGACTTGTTGGAGAACCAACCATCATGTAGTGCTCGCAGAGGAGCAGCGCGCATGATCGTCGGGGCCCTAGTTTGTAGTTAAGCCTTTCACTGAGATTGAGTTAAGTTGGAATCCATTTACTTGAGGCCATAGAGTTATGTCCTTAAGACCATGATTAGTCTCGGTCTTACGGAGATAACCCGGGGGTCCTCACACTTGGTCCCCCAACGCATCTATTGGGGGCCAGTCACATAAGAACTCATCTCACGCCGCAGGTGTCACATGCTTCAACTGCCAAGAAACAGGACACTATGCTAATAAATATCCAAAGAAGCAACAGGCAACAAATCCAGTCGTCGTGAACAACTCTGAAGCTCCAATGGTCAAAACCATGCAAGCAAAAAGGAAGTCACAAAATTCTGGAAAGGGACATCTGTGCAACACCACAACTCAGACCCCCTTAAATTTGGAGCAGTGTACTTGCAACAACAATTCCAGTTGAAGACCGAGTATCCCCAACCTTCTTTCTAGCCTCTTCGAATCTCGGGGACGAGATTCCTTTTTAATGGGGGTAGGTCTGTAACATCCCAAAATCTGGGCATATTTTCAAATATGTGAAAATGTGAACTTTTTAAAAATATTTGATGGGATGGATTTTGTTGACATTCACTTTTCTGGATTTTTTTTGCAAGACTTTTTGTCTAATAAAGAAATTAAAGAATAAAATTTTTGAAATCTATACATATACTTATCGGAGGCTCTCCTAGAAGCCCCCATATTAATCTTAGGAGGTAAAAAAGGCTAGAAATTCCCACATTAATCGGAGAAAAAGAAAAATACTAGAAATTCCCACGTTAATACAAGTAAAAGGGAAAATCTTTTGGAGTAAAAATTCCTATTTTAGAAACAAAGTAGCAAATTTGGCCCAAAAAAGATCTTGTATAATTTTGATTTTAGATTAAATGACATATGTCCATAAATCAAAATCTATTGAGTTTTTGGAAAACTTGCCAATACCAAACTTGTAGGGTTGGTCTTTTAAAATATATCTCTATTTCAAAGTTTTTACAAAAGATCAACCGTTGAAAAAATAAATTCATTTGAAGTTCAATGAAAAACTAGTTTTGACCCAAAATGACATATTCTTGCATATAGTGAGTTTTGCTATTCAAGCCGGATTTCTTTGTGTATCTTGGTTTGAAATATTATTTCTAACTCATACAAATCGAAGAACATGAAAAACTCCATGAAATTCAAATTGGTTTGTATTTTGAACCTTCAATGCAAAATTATTCTCTTTATGTGCCTACAAAGAGCTTTTTGCCATATCTTTTGAAAGAAAATTCATTTCAAAATTATTTTTTGGGAAAATTTTTAAGTAGTACAAAGTTAAATTCTGGAAATTTTCAAAGTTTTTGGATTTCATTTGAAAAGGTTTTGCCTTTTCTTCTCTTTAAGCAAAAATCTTGCAAAGAAAGCGCATTTTGGCATATCTTTTGAATGGAGATTCCTTTTTAGAAAATTCTTTTTGGAAAAGATTCCTAGGAATGTAAAGTTTGTTTATGCATAATTTCAAAGCATTTAGACTTTATTTGAAAAAGTTTTGACCTTTTGTCTCTTTGATCAAATGCTGAAAATTCAGGCTTTTACATGTTTTAAACTGATTTGTGATTTTTGTATCTCCAAATGGATTCATAATTTGAGGAAGATATAATTATTGGATTTTATCCTCTATAGTTTATCTTCTATGCCAAATTTTATCAGATTTATTGGAACTTCTTTATCCAGTTTTTCAGCTATCCTTCGAAGCTCAAATGGAATGTAAAATCTGAAAAACCTGAAACTTTTAGTTTTTTGAAACTTTGTGATTTTCATATATTCAAAATGTTTATTGAGGATATTGCAAAAGTGTATTTTTTTTGAATGCATTCCAAATATCATTTCCTTTAGTTAAACTCCAATATGGCCTCATTTTGAGTTGTTTTGGTCTTTTCGGCCATAAAAGGGGAGCTTGTGGCCTATTTTAGTTTTCCTAAAATATCTTTAAAAAACAACCTTACTTCTAAAGGGGAATAATATTTCAATGATTAAAATAAAATGAATTCAATTGCCAAGCTCATTGTTTTACAAAAACTCTATGTTGGCTTAGATTTGTTTTGGATTTTTTTGTGATTAATGCCAAAAGAGGGAGAATGTTTATATGATCAATATATTTCCATTTGGATTCTCTCTTGTGTTTCTACCTTTTCATGCATGTCTCATTCATATGATTAAGAATACATTATGTGCATAAGTCTTAAATTGGTTAATGACATTCATTGATATAGTTCAATAGCTTAAATTCTTCACTTATGTTAATTTATATCCAAATGTTGTTATTAATGATGGATTTGTCATCAATCACCAAAAAGGGGGAGATTGAAGAATCTAGACCCACTATTATGAGTTAATGGAGTATTTTGGTGATTAATGATAAATCTATATGTGAGACTAACACTTTTATTAACATACCTCTTGTATAGTCTTATTTGGATGAAAAGGTGAACATCATGGAGGTATGCATTCGATATCATATTCTTATATCTTGTTACATTCCTCGGATCCAAAATATAGGTTGAACTCCACTAAAAGTTTAACTTGAATATGTGCATATATTTTTATTACACATTTGTGTATGCACACATTTAAGGTGAGTTCTTCAGGTTTCTATAGGTTCTGAGATCACTTAATTTGGAGTTGTAGTTTAGGAGATACGTTAATTTTTTTACTGCTGTCCAGAAACCTTGTCGAATTACAGCAGTCGTTTTAATTAATAGATAAGGTTTTGTTAATGGCCGATTCAGGGGGGGTCTCCCAACACGACTTCCGTAGGAAATTTTCTTAGCTTTCCAGATTGCTAAAGAACATAAATTTTGGTTCATCCAATTGAAAGTTATAGTTTTTCTTGTGCTGTTGTCCATTTTGTCTGTCAGTTTTTGACAGACGGTTTTCAACTATATGTTAGATTCAGATAAAGGCATAATTAGAGAATCTCACCAACTAAGTTATTGTACATAATTTTGTTACCTTTCCAGAGAATCTGATAATGCATTTTTATGATTAACAAAGAGGAAGTTATGTATTTTAGAAGACCGCTGTCCAATGGTAGTTTTCTGCTAGCTCGTCGTCTTGTTTGAGTAGAATAAATATTTAAACCATGGGTCTTGGGAATGAGTTGGAAAGTGTTGCGAATAGTGTCAAATTACCTGGTCAAACTTGTTTTCAGTAACTTAATTGTTGTAGGAGGAGTGACTCCGGGGTTGGAGGCACCTTCTTTACCTCCTAACGTGTTGCAACGTGAAAGGCAAGTATAGATTGAATAATCTAGAATGTATGTTTGGTTCAATTCAAGAGTATGAGTATGTCATAGTTGAATTCTATAAATGATGAGTATTACCATTCTTACATGATTATGTGCATTGGTGATATCCTTTTGCTTCTATGAGAGAATGCAATTAATGTTATTCATTTCATTTCATTCATTTATGCCTCGCCCATGGGAGTGGGTAATAAAAGTCCCATCATTCCAATATGGGAAAAATTAGTCTCATCATTCTAATATGGGCAATTGGATCTCCGTTTGAAAGATATTTTCATACGGGTCTTGGATCCCCTCATTTTGGTAATGCGGGCCTGAGTGAACAAGCAGTGTTCACCGCTATCTCCATATATCTTGAGAAGAGAAGTGAATGCATTTTCATACTTGCATCTATTGCATATTTTTCTTATGTTCGAAACATTGAGAATGACCTGTCTTTGATTCATTGTTTCTTATGTTATTCAATTACATCTGCTGAGTCGTGGACTCATTCTTGCAAGTCTTGTTTTGTTCTAGGTAAACCTTGAGGATGACTCGCTTCAGGAAGGGATTAGACCACTTGATAAACTTCACTATATCACATGATTCACAATTTAGATATTAAGTTTGTGACTCTTCTTCATTTGAGAGCTATGGATTGCAATAATTGGTTTCACGTTGCTTTCTAATGTTCGTCTTAAGACTTTACTTGCGCTAGTTGATGTCTTAAGTTTCTTCGGATATATTCATGATTTTGTTCCCTTGAATGTTACATTATAATCGGAAAATTTAGAGTTTATATGCTTGTTGAAATTTAGGTTATCTAACGCAGTAGTACTTTTGTGTGCTGCAATATAGTTGTCATTAGATGTTAAATTATTAGCAACATCTTTTATTATTGTTCTGTGTTAGGAGATTATGTGACATCTTGGCTTTCGCATTGCCAGGGTGTTACACAAGCTATGAGAATGATGAGAAGTGTAAAGAGCTAATGACCCAGCTTAGCATCAATGCCAATGCCCAACCCCAGTACTCTTTAAAGCATGGAATCTTGAGGTATAAAGGCAAGTTATGTGTGGGTTCTCAGACTACACTCCAGGAGCAGTTGTTAGTTTCATTTCATAATTCTGCACTTGGGGGACATTCAGGGGAAAGAGCTACATATCAAAGGCTCAGCCTAGTCTTCCATTGCCCCAAAATGAAGCAAGAAGTAGAAGATTTTGTCAAAAGTTTTGTTGTATGTTAGAAGAACAAATCTGAACATGTTCCTTATCCTGGACTGCTACCGCCTATTCCAATACCTGACATTGCTTGGACCCATATTTCAATGGATTTCATTGAGGGACTACCAAAATCTGAAGAAAAGGAGATAATCTTAGTTGTGGTGGATAGGTTCACATTATATTCCCATGAGTCATCCATTCACTGTCCAGCATGCAGTCAAGATATTCATTGACAATGTTTTCAAACATCATGGACTACCATCTGTCATTATTACTGATAGGGACAGGATCTTCACTAGTAATTTGTGGCAATATCTATTTAAAACCTTAGGGGTTAAGTTAAGACTCAGTACCTCATATCATCCTGAAACTGATGGTCAGACAGAGAGAGTTAACCAATGCCTAGAGAGCTATTTAAGATGCATGGTATTTGCTAATCCAAAGAGATGGTGTAGTTGGTTGTCTACAGTAGAGTGGTGGTACAATACTAGTTTCCATACTGCATTACAGATGACCCCCTTCTAGGCATTGTATGGTTTCCACCACCTCAAATCACTGAAGTAATTCTACCAGATTCCTAGAATGAAGAGGTAAAGGGATTACTACGAAGGAGGCAATTGGCTATACAAGTGATTAAGGACAACTTGACCAAGGCTTAGAACAAGATGAAAACATATGCTGACAAGAAAAGAAAAGAGAGAGAATTCCAAGTTGGGGATATGGTATATTTGAAGATTCAACCATAAAGACACACATCCTTGAGCATACATAGGTCACTGAAATTACATTCCAAGTTCTATGGGCCCTTTAGAGTATTAGAAAGAGTGGACAAGGTTTTATGTGAGCCAATTGTGAAGAAGCACAAGGGTGCTAAAGCAGTACCAAACTGTGAGCTCCCATTGATTGACAGTGAAGGCAACATCAAAGTGGCCCCAGTGGCAGTTCTGGAGAGAAGAGTGATTCCCAGGAAAAATGAACCAGTAGTTCAATGGTTAATACACTAGTTGAATCTACCCCCTTCGGCTGCGACTTGGGAAGATGCGGATTTCATACAAAAGGTATTTCCTAGCTTCATTCCTTGAGACAAGGAACTTAAGAAGAGGGGATTTTGTCAGGAACTGAAGTCCTAGATGTTGTTAATCGAACCGGTATCTGAACATGAATGGTTACGATGGAAGCGGAAGCTTGATGACGATCCTACGGTGGTACTGAAACTAAGTATCGGCGCCGACTTCACTTACAGGAAGGAGCAAGACTAACTGAAGCTGACCCTCAGATCGCGATCCAACGGCTAGCGTCAAAGTCACAAGAGTTACCGCGCTAAAACACTGTAGACAGTCGTTTTCGCTACTGTTAGTCGTAATATTACTGTCATTTAGTTTGCAGTGAACTATGGCTATAAAAGCCATGTAATCGAGCAGGTGCTCGCTATCTTTTGATCAATCTTAACCTTAGCCGCAATAGAGTAACCCTAGTTCTACTTTTTCTTGTTTCCGAGCAAAAATCCCCAAATTAGCTTTGATTTGGCGCAGATTTCTGGTTCTGTTTTTGCATGAACCAATTTTGCCTGTATTTTTCTTGAAATAAAAACTTATTTGGTTGTCTTGGAGATCTGCACTTGCATGCATGCATTAATTAGACGCCCGTGGAACATGACAGCGTGATGTAATATAAGCTTAGTTAGGAACAACATGACTATCGCACTAGAAAACTGTACTGCACGTGGATCAGCTCGAGATTGCAGCTGAAACAAGCCAGCGATGCTGCGCGAAGGTGTATGTTGAAGTTGAACCACCATCAATCAGAGCCAGATAAGAGCACCGTGTTGGAGCCTGGAGGTGAAGTCAACTACTCTTGCTTCCACCAGCTAAGTCACAGTTCTTCTCCTCTCATTTCACTACCAGAAACTGCTTATGATCTTGCCTGCAGTAATCTCACGATCTCACGATCTGAGATCTAACATTAAACCGCTCGTGCAGATGATCTTGCCTGCAGTAATCGAGACATGACAGCCTCTTTTACACATAAAAGAAGCAGAAACTTGTCGTGGAGACAGCACTTCATTATCCATGAGATTCTTGCTGTCTGTTGGTTCGGCACAGCACTTCATCTTCTTCTTTCGTTATATATAGAGGGAAGCCATAGCCGGGTATACACCATCGCAGCACCTCGACTTCTCTTCCATTTCCAGAGAAAAAGATCACTACGCAGCTTCCCTTACAACCATGGCATTCCACCTCAGATCTGCGAGTGTGCCTTCCAGCCCTCGCTCCAGCGGAAACAATGTCGAAGAACAGCTGCAGAGCCTGAATGCGGCCATCTCTTCACCCTCTGTAACCATTGAAACAATGGTCGATGGTTTCAGGAGGCTTGGAGGTGTGTACAGCTGCATCGAGGAGATGATGTGCTTTCCTAGCAGCCAAGCTAGCCTCTGCCACTCACAACAGAGGAAAGCAGCGGAGGACGAGCTGGATCGCTCTCTCGTGCTGCTCGACCTCTGCAACGCCATGAAAGATGGCTTCGCGGAGCTCAGGGCGAGCGTCCAAGAGCTACACATGGTTCTCAAGAGAGGAGAAGACGCGGCCGTCCAGGCCAAGATCCAGTCTTACGCCCGCCTGGCCAGGAAGGCGCAGAAACAGTTCAGGAAGATCTGCAACAAGTCCGCCTCAGCCCGTCAGGAGAGCTGCAGGGTGGTCAAGCTGTTGGCTGAAGCTAGAGAGATTGCTCTCTCGATGCTTGAATCGACATTGCATCTCCTGTCGAAGCAGATCGCGATGCCGAGTTCTAGCAAGTGGTCTCTTGTCTCCAAAGCATTCCAGAAGAAAAGGGTTACATGTGAGGAGGAGCAATTGCAGGCACTGGAGTTGGACCTTGTTGATCTTGAGAGCGGAGTCGAGACTTTGTTCAGGAAACTGATCCAGAGCAGAGTTTCTCTTCTGAACGCTCTCAGCTTATAGATTAGGTCATACACCAACTCTGAATCCCCTGTGATTAGCGTCCGCTTTTTAGAGGATTTGCCGATCATCGAAACAATTTTTCGATGTATATATGAGAGAAAGTGTACAGAAAATCTCTCAATTGAGAAAAGCAAAGTTTTTGGTCCATGTCCTGTCGTCAATTCACTGTTTTTCCTCCTTACTTTTCTTACTTCACACGGGTGGGTGGCAGCTAAACAATCACCGGAAATTTGGAGCGCTTCAGTTGTGGTTTGTTCAAGGGGCAAGAACGTAATTTACTCAGAAGATGCTCATCATCATTTGCTGTTACAGAAGCAATTAGTACTTAGTAGTAGTACACAATTCAAGTTTGTTTTCTGCAAACTAATTGTTGCTAATTGCTCAGCCATGTTATTCAGATGCCATGTGTTAAGAGTGCTTACTATGAGATGGCCATGTTATTCAGATGCCATGTGTTGAGTGTTGACCCAATGACAAGCAAAGCATCCTTGTGCAGTGGATCTTGCTACCGTAGCTAAAACAAGCCAGCTCCAACGCACGAGGTTGAGTGTGTAAGTGTTAGAAATTTTCCTTCTCTTCGATTCAACTCCGTTACATGACTTTATGGTCTTTTAAAAGCTGAGTTATACGACTGGTACTCGGACTAGGACATCCTTGCCGGACTCGGCTTCTAAGACCTTATACGATATAAGCTCTATAACTTCTATAATCTTTCCTAATCTAAAAACAAGATTAAATCTAACAATTACTCCCTTAATCTTGTTTCTTCATCTTGATCATGCCAATCATCTTTTTCGTCTTCTGAACTTTCGAGTCTTCCTCTTTTACCTGTACTCCTGTGCGCTCTTACTTCTTGGGCCGATACCGCCCTACCGCCTATACTTGCTCCATCCTGAGTCATGCACAAACCAACGCTTCCCGCGCTTCGCACCTGGACTGAACTCGTCCTTCCTTGCACACCCGCCTGGGTTGGAGCACCTGCTCTCACGACCGCTCCCACGACTGCCTAGGCTGGAGCACCCGCTCCCACGACCACCTCGATTTCATCATTACCTGAGCCTCCCGCTCTTCTCTCTTGGACCAAGTCTGTCCACTTCCCCGCGTACATCTTAGCTGAAGCTACACCGCCTCTCCCTCTAGTGCCAGCTTCATGTATGCGCGCCTTCATCTGCGTGGGACTCACCGCCTGCGGCGACACAGCCTTTTTGCTGCTGCCGTCTGGACCTCTCGAGGCTTTACCTGCTGCGCCACCTGCGCCAACTTCGTGCACACCGCACCCTTCATCTACGTGGGACTCGCCGTCCCTCTGCGCCTGTCGCGCTTTGCAGAGCGCGTCACAAGACTCTGCCGGCGCTTCTGAGAGCCCAGCGCTCATTGTCTTGCGTCGCTCTTGCGTCGTGCGCGGCATGCGCACGCCGCTCCATTGGCCGCGCTTTTGCCGTGCCGCCATGCCACCAAACTACTCTAGGGTCAACCATCCTTTATCATGGCTCTGATACCACTTGTTAGAAATTTTCCTTCTCTTCGATTCAACTCCGTTACATGACTTCATGGTGTTTTAAAGGCTGAGTTATACGACTGGTACTCGGACTAGGACATCCTTGTCGGACTCGGCTTCTAAGACCTTATACGATACAAGCTCTACTACTTCTATAATCTTTCCTAATCTAAAAACAAGATTAAATCAAACAGTAAGCAGCATGAATTGTGCATAATAAAACACCTACTGAAATTAGCAATTGCACAAAAACTAGATAACGCACATGCCACCAATAATATTCGGCGAGCACTGCATTAAAATAATATCTAAAGCATGCAATTATGTCAAGATCCACCAGTAGAGTGAACTAACCTGCTGGTTCTTGCTGCCAATAGTTGGAACATGACAATGTGATAGTACATTGGGAGGATAGCTAGTGCACTAAAAAAATGAACTACACGAATGATGAAAGTGAAACAGATTGCATATGCCGCTGCCAGATCTTGAACCTTGATAGACAGCATCTGGGAGATGAACTGGCAGTATTCTACTTGTCTACCATCCAAATGATGCTGTCTCATATACTTCCTCTGTATAAATAGGCCTCAGCAGAAGGCTAGACACATCAAACCAAAATTTGCTCTCTCCTTCTCATGTCCTCAAACTCAACACAGAGAAAAGAGTTTCAGCAACAGATATGGCTTGCCACCTAAGATCAATTAGCTTGCCTTCTAGGCCTCACTCCAAAGTTGAAGAGGAGCTGCACAGCCTAGAGGCATACATCTCTTCACCCTCCATGAACATTGAGACAATCTCTGATGGTCTAAGGAGGCTTGGAGACATCTACGGCACTATTGAGGAGATCATGTACCTGCCTAGCAACCAAGTTTGCTCCTCCCAACAAAGGAAAATGTTGGATGGAGAAATGGAGTGCTCCCTTGAGCTACTGGACCTGTGCAACGCTACGCATGAGGACTTCGCCGAGTTGAAGGCCATCATCCAGGATCTGCAAGTGGCTCTCAGAAAAGGAGATGATGCAGCCGTTCAAGTCAAGATCCAGTCTTACACCCGCTTGGTGAAGAAGGCGAAGAAACATTTCAAGAAGACTGCGAAGAAGGTTACTTCTGACAAGGAGGATTGCAGGATGGTCAGGCTGTTGAGCGAGGCTAGAGAGATCACTACCTCTCTACTCGAGCTAACATTGCACCTCTTGTGCAAACAAATTGCAATGCCAAAATGGTCTCTCGTCTCCAAGGCGTTCCAGAAGAAAAATGTTTGCAAGGAGGAGCAGTTGCAGGTGCTAGAGTGCAGCATCGGAGATCTTGAGGCCGGAGCAGGATTTCTGTTCAGGAGATTGGTCCAGAGCAGGGTTACTCTTCTAAACATTTTAAGCTCGTAGATACTCCACAAGATTTGTCACTCTTGACACCATGTGATTGGCATCCACCTTTTAGAGGATTTGTCGATCGTTATATAGTTTTTGCAATTGTAAACTTGGGCAGATGTACAGATATTTGCCAAATGAAAAACCAAAGTTTTGATCCAGTTCATGTTGTCAATTTACTACTTCAGGCATGCTTCCAATCTCATTAGTATCACAGCGATATTGTTTGCTCCATGGCTAAAAGCTATAGATGATACAACGAATATACATGATATTTGAGCTGATCAAAATACATAATTGAAAATGCTGCATATATTTTAGTCACAAAGTAAATTCTTCATCTTATGGAAAATGCTTATTTTTGTGCAACTGTTTGGTGTGGTTGGCATGTAAATATTATTTTCAAGAATACAGGACAAGTGCAGCTTAGTTGTTTAATTTTTCATATAGCCATGTTGCCTCAATACCTGTTTTAAGAATGCAGTTTGCACACTGATACACTCCATGTCCGGTGGATCTGGCTCTATATAGGAAATATGCCAGCTCCAAGCCGCAAGGTTTATTCTTGTAGTTAACACACAGCTGGTGCTAACAGAAACCTGATCTGTGTCAATAATTGCCTGAAAACCGGCTACACCACATGTATCAGGAGGGGGGGGGGGGCGCTCAATTTAAACCCCCGAAGTAATAAGCTAAACATTCAATTAGATTATTTCTGCAGTAAACGGAACATGAGAAAGTGAGGAACATGTGCTGCTCATGGCTTCTTTCAGAAAAAAAAAAAAAAGAGAACTTTCAAGATCTGTTGCGACACAAATCTGGGACTGGGAACTTAATACACAAAATCTAGGAGATCAAATAGCAAGGTTATGTGTTTACCATTGGAAATTTGCCATGGTCTCATTTGCTTCCTGTTCGTAGGCAGGCCTTCTCCAAAGGGCCATGGCACTCACCCCTTTCTTTCATTTTTATCTAGTTGTTTTCGTTTAGTTGGAACAGTGCATATTATAAATTTATTCATGTTTCAGTCGACTCTAAACTAACATTTTTTGGTTGATTAGTCATGCTATAACTCATGATTTGATAACAGTATAAGTTGACTGTGAATTCATGAATTTTAGGCTTGTTTGCACAAACTTGAGGTCATTGATAACCCAAATTGTTGAGATTCTGTAGACATTAGCTAATAGCATCGCAGTTTCTTGCACACACCACAATGCAAATATACAAGAAAATTTGTAGTCACTCATCTGTGTTTTGATGCACAGATCTGCATCAGAAAATATTTCCATAGGTTCGTTGAAATCCCTCTTCTCAAAAGTATATGTCGGTTTGCTTGGACTGCGCCTTGAGATCCTTCAATTTCTTTAAGATGTTTGTGAAATAATCTTGCAAGTACCTCTCTAAGGTGAGGATATCCTTCGCATCTCACCCATATGGGCAGCTCCCACTTACGGTGGGCCCCATAAGTTATGCGGGATGTTCACCACAACACTAGCACAGATGGACTATAACGTTCCACAACAACTAGCGTAGCTAGTAACTTCACCATCGGTGTCTCATTCAAAGGATTACAATGAGGCGTCTCTCTCCCCGTGCGACTTACAAGAGGTATATAAAGGGGTAAAAGGACTTAGAGTCCAAGTAGGAAACTAATCCGCTAATATAGTTGTAGGACCGAAAAAGGCGATTAGAGGGGGGTGGTGAATAGACGCTTTTGCTATTTTTCACCTTGATTAGATTCAACATCTATATCACTCCATTAGCTATAGAAGCTGTGAAGATCAATATACAAGTACTGCAGAGGACTTGTGTTGAACCCAAATCAAAACCCCAAGCGAAAAGACCAAAAACCAAAACCTAATCCAGAGGGCCGGACTGACCTCAGGCAAAAGTGCGGACTAACCTTTCAAGCCGGACTAACCTCAGGCAAAGGTGCGGTCAGACCTCAGGCACGATGAACAGTACAATCAGCCCGAAAACCAAAACAAAAATTGGTCTAACTTTTGATCCGTAAGGCTAAACTCCACGAAATTTGAAACACACCTTCTCTAAGATATTAAGAACCTATTCCAATCAAAGATTGTAGAGATCCAAGCCAAAGATCCTATCTTTTTCAGTTTGAACGAAGGAGGGTTCAAAACCAAGCAAAAACAAAAAACTTGATCCAAAACTTGCTCGTGGGAGAATGATGATCAAGATGATCCTAGATGTATTTCCACATGTCATAGCAAGGTAGATGAGGGCAAGAAACTACTAAAAACCCATTGGATCAAAGAAACACCCAAAATCACCAAATAAGGAGGAAGAACACAAAGAGAACTCATCTTTGAGAAATCATGCATAGATTGATTTGAGATTGAGGGGATTTATAGCCACTCCATCCATGGAGGACAAGAGCTCAATCCGTGAGCACTCACTCAACACATCTCTTCTAAAACCCTAAGCCTCTCATTTCCTTTCCTCTCTAAGCCCTAAGACAAACTAGGGTTTTTGCAAATGAAGTGCTTGAGGGTGCTTTGAACAGCCACCTCTCTATTTATACTAGAGACTTAGCTTCTAGAAGAGTTAACCTTAATGGGCTCCCGTTAAGGCCCAACACAAATGGAACACACACACGCATCTTGAAGCGTCGTCTTCATCTTCTTCTTGAACTAAACTGCTTCTCCACGCACCGTCTTGTGCCGCAGTTTAGCCCAAGGTCACATAGGCGGTATTTGGTGAAATTACCAAAATACCCCTTCTTGATCTTTCTCCAAAGACCAAGTCCAATCTTGGTGAAGCACTCGCCTGCTTCGCCATGTGTAGGTTGATCAGCGGCTCTCATCATGTCGGCAAGTCTCTCCCATCCGGATTCCACCGGAACCACCAAGGCACTTGCACCGACCCCCATGCCTCTTGATCCAACCAGTCGCACCGAACCGCCCGTTCGGTCACCTTTGTCCATTCCTTTCTTTTGAAAATCCACTTGCAATAAACAGGCTTCTTCTCCTTTGGCAATTTCACTAGATCCCAAGTGCCATTCTTTTCAAGTGACTCTATTTCATCATGCATGACAGTTATCCACTTATTACAATTAGTGGAGCTAATAGCCTCAGAGTATGATGAAGGTTCTGTATTACCTTCAATTTCTTCTGCCACACTTAAAGCATAAGCAACAATATTAGCTTCTTCAATCAACCTCTTGGGTGGATTAATCTCCCTTCTAGGCCTATCAACTGCAATGAACCGTTGTGGTGGCTGCTCAACAACAGGAGTATCCTCAACAATAGGTGCATCATGAACAACAATATTTTCCTTGTCTGATGTGTCATTTGAACCAACAAAATGGTCTACCTGAACACTTGAATTGTGCTCACACTCAACAGGAACATTAGTGGGCAGTTTATCATGAAGCATAGCAGATTCATTAAAGACAACGTTTCTGCTAATCACAACCTTACTTGTTTCAGGATTCCACAACTTATATCCTTTAACACCAGATTTATAATCAAGAAAGATGCACTTAACAACTCTAGGCTCTCATTTTCCATTATCAACATGAGCATAAGCAGTACAGCCAAAAACTCTTAATTATGAATAATTTGCTAGGGAACTAGACCATACCTCAATTGGATTCTTCTTTTCAATTGCAAGAGAGGGTGACTGATTAATAAGATAGTAAGCAGTGGAAGCGGCTTCAGCCCAAAAACGTCTATGCAAACTGCATTTGACAACATCTGTAGACCCTAGAAATGATGGTCCTATTCATAAGCTCAGCTACACCGTTTTGTTGAGGAGTACCAGGAACGGTGTAGTGCCTAACAATGCCTTCAGTCTTGCAATATGATTCAAATTCATCATAACAGAATTCCATCCCATTATCGGTCTGAAGTTTCTTTACCTTCTTTTCATTTGCCTTTCAACCATAGTCTTCCACTCTTTAAATCTTTGAAAATGCTTGATTTATGCTTCAAGAAATAATGCCACACTCTTCTAGAATAATCATCAATAATTGTTAACATATAACGAGCACCTCCTAGCGATGTCTTAGAGATGGCCCCAATTAATTAGAATGCACATAATACAAAATACCTTTTGTAGTATGAACTGAAGTATTGAACCTCACCTCTTGTGTTTGCCAAACACACAATGCTCTAAAATTTCACTTGCCGATGCTATGTCCATCAAGAAGTCCTCTCTTGCTCAACTCTGCCAAACCAATTTCACTCATATGCCCAAGGCGCATATGCCAAAGATTAGTAGCATCAGAATCAGATAATGAACTTGAAATTACAGCAACATTACCTAATATTGTAGTACCTCGCAAATGGTATAGATTGGCAGATTTAATATCAGCTTTCATCACAACAAAAGAGCCTTTTGATACCTTTAAAACTCCACCTTCACCAGAATACTTGTACCCTTTACCATCAAGAGTACTCAAAGAGATGAGGTTTCTTTTCAAATCTGGAATGTGCCTAACATCTGTCAAAGTTCTAACAATGCCATCAAACATCTTGATCTGAATTGAACCAATTCGTGCAACCTTACAAGATGAGTTATCACCCATCAACACAGCACCACCTTCAACAGGTTCATAGGTGGCAAACCAGTCCCTATTAGGACACATATGAAAGGTACATGCAGAATCAAGAATCCATTCATCATTGGTCTTAGCACATCCAGCAAAGGAAACAAGAACGTCTACATCAGAACTATCATCAGCAGCAAGGGAGGCTTTACCTTCATCATCTGGTTTAACTTTTAGAAATTCAGATCACATACGGATCCAAATATAAACACTTGCACTACTCCACTCCTCCACCAGTGAGATGACTTTTAGGGTCTAATAAATTTACTAAGCCAAGTTGTACTTTACAGACTTGTGGTTGTACTTATTTTACAACAGGAGGTCATAACTAGATTAAGTCCTTAAGCCATCCGGGCGGTTCATACCACATACCAACCACTCTCGTGCTAATGACGAGGATTGTTGAGTAGTCAATTATTCGGGTATATCTTTTGTTGATATTTGGATCCGTATGTGATCCGAATTTCTAATATGGAAGTATTTGGAATATGTCATATTAGCGGATTAGTGTCCTACTTGGACTCTAAGTTCTTTTACCCCTTTATATACCTCTTGTAAGCCGCATGGGGAGAGAGATGTCTCATTGTAATCTCCTGTGTTTTGTAATTGCTCCTCATATAGTGATCATCGCCGGTTGGCGCCTGTGGTTTTTCTCGCAAGGGTTTTCTACGTAAAAATGCGTATCTCTTTTGTCTCTATTTTTCTAACAAGTGGTATCAGAGCACAGAAGATTAGGATTTAGATAGATACAAAAAAAAAACGCAGATCGATCTGTCGCCGTCTCGTTCGGTGCCGTCGTCACGCAGCGCATCTTCGTCTGCGATTCTTCGTCGCCTCGGTCCTTCGGCGCCAGCGTCATTCCCTGTCGCCTCGGTCCCGGTAGCGCATCGTCTGGCGATTCGTCATCATCCGCGTCCATCGGTCATGTAGCGTCCTTGCCTCGATCACGACAGCACGCTTGTCCAAGCGGCGCCAGCCGGCGTCGTCACATCCGGTTGCTGCCAGCGGCGGAAGCGTGCGTCGCGTTCTCGCTAACGCCTTCTTCGTCCTAAGCGTCAGCAAGTCCAAGCAGGCAGCAAACCAAAAGCAAAAGAAGCCGTCAAAGCACACAGGTCCCAAGGATGTCTTCTTATTATTCTATAAATCTCACATCTGTAGTCCATGTGAGCTTGGTAGTTTTGGAGATTTTTTTTTCTTCATCCACCCAATAAGTGCACCGGGAATTTTGAAGATCTTTGATTCGCGTACACAGAAAGTATTCCAAAGAGGTCGTGATTTTTGCTAGATTTATACAGATCAGTACCAGCAAATTTCAGAATTTATTCCTCATGGTGACTTTGAAGTATGATCTTCCACTCCTAGGTCGAGACACAAGATTTTCGCTGTGGCAAGTCAAGATGAGGGCTGTGTTGGCACAGATGGATTTGGATGATGTGTTAAAAGGGTTTGAAAAACAACCTATCACATGGACTACAGATGAGAAGCATAAAGATCGTAAGGCTTTATCTCAGATTCACCTTCATCTATCAAATAATATTTTGCATGAGGTTTTGGAGGAGAAGACAGTCGTTGCATTATGGCTGAAGCTGGAACAAATTTGCATGACAAAGGATCTCACCAACAAGATGCATCTCAAACAGAAGTTGTACTCTCATAAATTGCAAAAAGGTAAACCAGATGATGAAGGTAAAGCCTCCCTTGCTGCTGATGATAGTTCTGATGTAGAGGTTCTTGTTGCCTCTGCTGGATGTGCTAAGACTAATGATGAATGGATTCTTGATTCTGCCTATACCTTTCATATGTGTCCTAATAGGGACTGGTTTGCCACCTATGAACCTGTTGAAGGTGGTATTGTGTTGATGGGTGATAATTCATCTTGTAATGTTGCAGGAATTGGTTCAATTCAGATCAAGATGTTTGATGGCATTGTCAGAACTTTGACAGATGTTAGGCACATTCCAGATTTGAAAAGAAACTTTATCTCTTTGAGTACTTTTGATGGTAAAGGGTACAAGTATTCTGGTGAAGGTGGAGTTTTGAAGGTATCAAAAGGCTCTTTTGTTGTGATGAAAGCTGATATTAAATCTGCCAATCTGTACCATCTGCGAGGTACTACAATATTAGGTAATGATGCTATAATTTCAAGTTCATTATCTGATTCTGATGCTACTAATTTTTGGCATATGCGTCTTGGGCGTATGAGTGAAATTAGTTTGGCAGAATTGAGCAAGAGAGGACTTCTTGATGGACATAGCATCGGCAAACTGAAATTTTGTGAGCATTGTGTGTTTGGCAAACACAAGAGGGTGAGGTTCAATACTTCAGTTCATACTACAGAAGGTATTTTGGATTATGTGCATTCTGATTTATGGGGGCCATCTCGGAAGACATCGCTAGGAGGTGCTCATTATATGTTAACAATTATTGATGATTACTCTAGAAGAGTGTGGCCTTATTTCTTGAAGCATAAATCACAAGCATTTTTAGCATTTAAAGAGTGGAAGACTATGATTGAAAGGCAAACTGAAAAGAAGGTAAAGAAACTTCGTGACCGATAATGGGATGGAATTACATTACGATGAATTTGAATCATATTGCAAGGCCAAGGCATTGTTAGGCACTACACTGTTCTGGTACTCCTCAACAAAATGGTGTAGGTGAGTGTATGAACAGACCATCATTTCGAGCAGCTTGCATGTTGTCAAATCACAGTTTGCATAGACGTTTTTAAGTGAAGCCGCCTTGCTTGCTACCTTATTAACCTGTCACCCTCTCTTGTAATTGAAAAGAAGACTCCAATTGAGGTATGGTGCGGTTCCCAAACAAATTATTCTAATTGAGAGTTTTTGGTCAGATCGCTTATGCTCATGTTGATAATGGAAAATGAGAGCCTAGAGTCATTAAGTGCATTTTTCTTGGTTATAAATCTGGTGTTAAAGGATATAAGTTGTGGAATCCTGAAACAAGTAAGGTTGTGATTAGCAGAAACGTTGTCTTTAATGAATTTGCTATGCTTCATGATAAACTGTCCACTAATGTTCCCGTTGAGAGTGGGTAGAATTCAAGTATTCAGGTGGATCACTTTGTTGGTTCAAATAACACATCACATAAGAAAAATATTGTTGTTCATGATGCACCTATTGTTGAGGATACTCCTATTGTTCAGTAGCCACCACAACGGTTCATTGTAGTTGACAAGCCTAGGAGGGAGATTAATCCACCCAAGATGTTGATTGAAGAAGCTAATATTATTGCTTATGCTTTGAGTGTGGCGGAAGAAATTGATGGTAATACAGAACCTTCATCATACTCTGAGGCTATTAGCTCCACTGACTGTAATAAGTGGATAACTACTATGCATGATGAGATGGAGTCACTTGGAAAGTATAACACTTGGGAACTAGTGAAATTGCCAAAGGAGAAGAAGCCTGTTCGTTTGTCATGGGCAGGTAATGTTCACGTGCGTGAATAGTGCGTGCGGTACTGTAGCAATGCACACTGTTCATACCGGGCCCACGAGTGCATTGGTAGCTGGAAATAGAAAGAATAGTTAGTTTCCTTGTTAGTTGGGTTTACTTCCTTAGATATATATTCCATCTAATAGAGATAAGTTTCCTTAAAAATAGAGATTGTTTCTTAGGGGTCAAGTTAGATCTTTCCTATAAAAGGGATAGCATGTATCCATTATCAGGGAAGCAAGAAAGATGAATTAATCTAGTCTCCCTTTCAAGATTCTATCATCCCAGTCTATAGTCTAATCTCTCATCCCACAAAGCCGACACCATCCGGCCTTCTTCCTGGCGGTGTTTACCCCGTTATGAACTAAGATTCATGACAACTTGGTATCAGAGCAGTCGATCCATTCCCACGACTTCTGCTACCATGGTTATGGCGACAGATCAGACCATTAGACCTGCCGCCGAGTCGTTGGCTATGATAAAGGCTAACGCCAACAAGATGGCCATGAGTACCAACGACAACGATAAGAAGATGGCAGTCATCTTCCTCGATATGCATGCCACTTTAGAGAAGATGATCGCGGATCAGAAGAAGAAGAAAGCGAAACAAGAGGCTGTGGCGTTTCCAATAACCACAGTGACGCTGTCGGAACTTGCTGCGCCGCTACCGCATCCTGCCATGGTGTCGCCGAAGCCTATCGCGGCTTTGCCGAAGTACGTCGTGGCCATTGCGACGCTGCTAGGGTTGCTGTCATGCCTGCCGCAGCAACCGATGAGTTTGCCGCAACCGCGCGTAGAGGCAATGATCTTCAAAGACTCATGTCGTCATTGTAACCTCTCGTCAACATGGGGTCTCCTAGGACTTCAGCCATGGCCGCCACCACAGCTCGAGGACGAGCTGTCGCGAAAGAAGGGGAGTATTGTCATGGGCAGGTAATGTTCACGTGCGTGAATAGTGCGCGCGGTACTGTAGCAATGCACACTGTTCATACCGGGCCCACGAGTGCATTGGTAGCTGGAAATAGAAAGAATAGTTAGTTTCCTTGTTAGTTGGGTTTACTTCCTTAGATATATATTCCATCTAATAGAGATAAGTTTCCTTAAAAATAGAGATTGTTTCTTAGGGGTCAAGTTAGATCTTTCCTATAAAAGGGATAGCATGTATCCATTATCAGGGAAGCAAGAAAGATGAATTAATCTAGTCTCCCTTTCAAGATTCTATCATCCCAGTCTATAGTCTAATCTCTCATCCCACAAAGCCGACACCATCCGGCCTTCTTCCTGGCGGTGTTTACCCCGTTATGAACTAAGATTCATTACATCGTTGCAAATGGATTTTTAAAAGAAAGGAGGGTATTTCTCCTGCTGAACCAGCAAGGTATAACATAAAGTTGGTTGCTAAAGGTTACAGTCAGATTTCAGGTATTGATTTTAATGATGTCTTTTCCCCAGTTGTGAAGCATAGTTCTATTCACACTTTACTCAGTATTGTTGCTATGCATGATTATGAACTTGAGCAATTAGATGTTAAAACTGCATTCTTACATGGGGAGTTAGAAGAAGATATTTATATAGACCAACCTGAGGGTTTTGTTACTCCTGAAAAAGAACACCTTGTTTGTAGATTAAAGAAATCTCTTTATGGTTTGAAGCAATCTCCTAGGCAATGGTACAAGAGATTTGACTCATTTATACTCTCTCATGACTTTAAGCGGTCTGATTATGATGGTTGTGTTTATTTAAAGACTGCTAATGGTTCAGCTATTTATTTGCTTCTCTATGTTGATGATATGTTGATTGCTGCAAAAGATAGGTCAGAAATAGCAAAACTGAAAGCACAATTGAGTAATGAATTTGAGATGAAAGACTTAGGTGCAGCAAAGAAAATTCTTGACATGGAGATTATTAGAGAGAGACAATCTGGCAAGTTATACCTTAGTAAAAAAAGGTTATATGGAGAAGATCCTTCGTCGTTTTAATATGCATGATGCAAAACCAGTGGGTACTTCATTAGCTTCGTATTTCATATTATCATCAGCCTTATGTCATGAGTCAGATTATGATATTGAGTACATGTCTAGAGTTCCATATTCTAGTGTAGTTGGTTCTCTTATGTATGCCATGGTTTGTTCTCGTCTTGATTTATCTCATGCATTAAGTGTTGTTAGTAGATACATGGCTAATCCGGGAAAAGAGCATTGGAAAGCAGTTCAGTGGATTTTCAGATATTTGTGTGGCACTTCTAATGCTTGTTTGCAATCTGGGAATTCTAGAGATGAACTTGTTGGTTATGTCGATTCTGATTATGCTGGTGATTTGGATAAGAGGAGGTCTCTAACAGGTTATGTTTTCACCATTGGTGGTTGTGCTGTTAGCTGGAAGGCAAGTTTGCAAGCTACTGCTGCCCTATGTACTATTGAGGTAGAATATATAGCTATTTCTGAAGCTTGTAAAGAAGCTATTTGGTTGAGAGGTTTGTATACTGAGCTTTGTGGAGATAATTCTTGCACTACTATATTTTATGATAGTCAGAGTGCTATATGCGTTACAAAGGATCAGATGTTCCACGAGAGAACAAAGCACATTGATGTGAGATATCACTTTATTCAAGATGTTATTGCTCAAGGTGATGTCAAAGTGTGCAAGATAAGTACTCATGATAATCCAGCTGATATGATGATAAAATCAGTTCCTATTACTAAGTTTGAGCTTTGCTCAAGCTTAGTTGGTGTTAAAGTTTAGTCCTAGTGACTAGTTGGCACACGGTGATTTTTATCTTATTGGGAAATCATTTGGTGATTGATGATTCTTTATTTTGCTACAAGAGGAAATTCGTCTCAAGGTGGAGATTGTTGATATTTGGATCCGTATGTGATCTGATTTTCTAATATGGAAGTATTTGGAATATGCCATATTAGCGGATTAATGTCCTACTTGGACTCTAAGTTCTTTTACCCCTTTATATACCTCTTGTAAGCCGCACGGGGAGAGAGACGCCTCATTGTAATCCCCTGTGTTTTTTAATCGCTCCTCATATAGTGATCATCGCCGGTTGGCGCCCGTGGTTTTTTCCCGCAAGGATTTTCCATGTAAAAATTCGTGTCTCCTTTGTCCCTATTTTTCTAACATCTTTATTTACTTATTAATAGATAAGCTAGATTTTTACTGGGCCTGAGTTAATCTTCTGAGCCCAAGATCAATCAAGCAGTCGAAAGGTAGGCATATAAAGTCTTCCTTTGACTGTTCCCAAAACCTCTCCCGGAGGCCCAGTTAGACTTCCCCTATGGGTTTTCTCTAGGACCTCTTCAGGACCACTCCCCCGCAGAGGAGATCCTAAAAAGCGGTTACCCACATGTGGTTAATAATAGTTACACGTGGAGATATCGGCAATAAAAGTCATCACGAAGGGACGCGACTATTGGCGTGAAGAGACACAACCATTGGCGCGAAGAGGCACCACTGCTACTAACTGCCGATGCTTGTAATACTATAAATAGTCCGGTCTACGTGCCTTTGTAACATAGATTCACATCCAAGCCCTAATCCGTGTGTATTCATAGCCACTTTCCCTGTAATCATAGCATACCCTTTGCAATACATATTCACCATCTTGAGTCCTTTGGTGAATAAATAGTAATCTTCATTTTCCTTTTTATATTCTTGTTTGTCCGTTCTGTGACGAGAGTCCCAGACGTCGATAGCTGGCGCCGACCGTGGGGAGCGCTGTCATCATCTTCGCCTACTCAATTTTGGTAATGTGTCTCGCGCTTTGCTGATGAATCACAACTTGCCTGCTTGGAGAGAAGAAAGCATCCTCGATATCTCTGACTACGATGACGACATGGAGGAAAACTTCGTCCTCGTATCTGGCAATGCCCATGGTTCCTCCGGGGCCATTGCTAAGGCACCATTGCCCACCGAATCTCTTGCCTCCGCTGGCTCCACGCCGACTGTGCCTTCATCCACAAGTCCCACTGTGGACGAGTACCATCCCGAGCCAGTCTCCTTTGGAGGAGGAGATTCGAAAGGTCCCTAGAGCCCAGCAAACCATGATGATCTCGCCGGCGGCCTCCACACTGAAGGCCTGGAGAGAACATATGGGGAGAATCTTCTATTTACCCTACAATACAACTTGTCCTCTTCCTCAGAGGATGAGGGCATGTTCATCCCTTCCGCCTGTTCTGGCAGTTGTCAGGTCGCCGCCATCGGTGATAATCAACCCAATCCCGGTGACAATCCCGAAGCATCAGGGCAATGCTAGGAGCAGGAAGAATGGGAACGCATCCAACGAGAGGAAGAGACCAGACAAGCCGAGATACGTGTCGCCACACAAGCGCACATCTCGCAGGTTCATGAACACTACTATCGCGACGCCCCTAGCTCCTCAGCGAGGGCGCCACCGTTGGCGATGCATATGCCATCGCCGCGGGCAACGATGGTAAGAGAACCAAATACCTTACCAACCCCCATGCAAGAGGATTCCCCTGTGGAACGCATTCGCTACTTAGCAAGCGCTATCGCACGACCTCTGGACGGATTAACTCCAGAGCAAGGAGTGCAAGTGATGCGTGCCATTGCATAAGAGCTACAAGATGCGGCGGAGAAAATTTCTACCCGATTGCCTACTATAATTTCCCAAACGGACTCACACCTAGAAGGGTCCTCGATTGGACGACGAAGGCAAGACCGAAACTATGGTGCTCCTAGCCGTCACGTTCAAGGCCGAGGTGAGCATGACACCCATTTTTGGGGATGTAGTAGACGTCCTAGATCTCCTGTTGGTCATGATAATCATTGTAATACACGAATGTGTCGGACCTTGTGCAGGGTGCAAAGCTTTTTCTCCCAGACTAAGAAATGTTACCTGGCCGGAGAATTTCAAGCCTGGGAGTATGGAGACTTTTGACGGAATACAAAATCCTTCAGAATTTCTCCAAGTCTACACTACCGCCATTCAGGTCGCTCGAGGCGATGATAAGGTAATGGCTAATTATATGCCCATAGTTTTAAAGGGTTCCGCCAGGACCTAGCTATTTAACCAGCCTGAGGGATCCTTATATAACTGGGAGATGCTTTGTAACGTATTACAAAACAATTTCAAAAGTTGTTATGCAAAGCCGGGGAAGGAGGATGATTTGCATCGACTCCGTCAAACCCTCGAAGAAAATTTACGACAATTTGTAAAATGTTTCATAGAAGTCCGTAATACTATACCAAATGTTTCTGATGACTCAGTGATTCGAGCTTTTAAACAGGCGGTGAGATATCAAAGGTTCACAGAAGACCTCAACATCAATCTGCCCAGGTCCATGTTAGAGCTCTTCGACATGGCCCACTGGTACTCTGATGCCCATGAGGTAGTGTAGTGGAACCGAATGGTGGATAAGAGAACCACCCCTCCTCAGCCAAGCCTTGAGGATGTCAAAGAAAAGAAATCCAAGAGGTCTGAAGGCTCCACGAGCAGCAGAGGAAAACCTAAAAAAGAAGGAGAAGGCGAGGTCCAAGCAGTCCACCATGGAGGTCGCAGTAGTTGACCAGCGACCACCCTACGACAAAAACAGAGGTCCTTGGACCAAAAGGAGGAAGGAGGTCCTTCAAACGACCAAACTGCCCCACAATCTACGAGTACGTCCAGGAGCAATGAGCGCTGGTGCCCATTGCATAAAGTTCCTGGTCATGACTTCCGCAACTACCATACTTAGCAGAAGCAGATGGAGGACTACTACAATGGGAAAGGTCCAATGCTTGTCCCACCAGAAGATTGCGGACCACCATAGGTCCAAGGTAATGATAAGGACACAAAAATGCTGTTTTAAAGGATAGATCACCACATCAATATCATTTACGGGGGTTCCACCGCTTATACCTTCAAGCGGCAATACAAGGCGGCATGGAGAGATGTCAACAACGTTGAGGTCCGACCTGGTCGTCCGGAATACCCCAAGTAGTCAAAGACCTACCTAACCTTTACTAAGGAGGACGTCCTTAAAGGTATGTCTACTTCTCGTAAATTAGCACTAGTAGTTTCCCCTACCATAAGTAATTGCGGAGTAGGGAGAGTATTAGTAGACAGCGGTAGTTCTTTAGACCTATTATTTATTAAAACCTTAGATGAGATGTAAATTTCTCGTTCTAAGATTAAACCAATGACAAGTCCCTTCTATGGGATAGTGTCGGGTATGTCAGTTACGCCAATGGGGCAGGTAGTCTTACCAATAACCTTCGGTACGGCTACTAATTTTCAAACTGAGTTAATTACTTTCGAAGTAGTTGATTTTGAGTCTGCCTATAATGCTATTTTGGGAAGACTGTCTCTGATAAAGTTCATGGCAGCTACACAACAAGCCTACCAGAAGATTAAGATTCCTGGGCCAAAGGGCGTGATTGTGGTGCAAGATGACCAGGCCATCACACTTTCATGCGATCGTAAGTCATTAGAACTTGTCGATCAGTTGCCTCTGAAAGATCTTACTTTAGAGGATAAAACAGGGAAGTACGCGAAGGTCAAGGCCACTCCTCAGCCCAATGAGGAGGTAAAAGTCGTACCACTTAGCCCCGATGACCAATCCAAGATAGTCTGAATTGGCGCGGGACTAAGTGAGAAATAGAAAGACGAGCTCCTCACCTTCCTCTTAGCCAACTCAAATATCTTTGCATGGAAGCCATCTGATATGCCCGGGGTCCCCAGGGAGGTGATTGAGCATAGGCTAGCCATTCAGCCTGAGAAAAAACCAGTCAAGCAAAGACTGAGACGTTTCACCCTGGATCGTCAAGAAGCTATCAGAGCAGAGCTCGATAAGCTCCTTGAAGCTGGTTTCATTCGGGAGGTTGATCACCCCGAGTGGCTTGCAAATCCGGTCCTGGTCAAGAAATCTAACGATAAGTGGCGCATTTGTGTAAATTTTACCAATTTAAATATTACTTGCGATGACTTCCCTTTGCCTCCCATTGATCAATTAGTTGATTCCACTATGGGTTGCGAACTGTTGAGTTTTATTGATGCTTATTCCGGATACCATCAGATCAGCATGGTGAAAGAAGATGAAGAAAAGACTGCCTTCATCACTCCCTTAGATGTCTACTACTATGTCAAGATGCATTTCGGGTTAAAAACGCTGGGGCCACGTACCAGCGTTTGATGTAGAAAACATTCAGCAATCAGCTAGGGCATAATTTAGAGGCCTATGTAGATGACCTCATTGTAAAAAGTAGTACTAAGAATGACCATTTGGAGGATCTCACAGAGACATTCGAAAATATAAATAAACATGGAATAAAGCTTAATCCTGAAAAGTGTACTTTTGGGGTTAGTTCTAGCAAATTGCTTGGTTTCCTTATTTGCTCTCGTGGGATTGAAATTAATCCCGAGAAAATTCGAGCCATCGAACAATTACGACCACCTTCCACAGTGAAGGAGGTCCAAGCCTTAACTGGTCAAATGGTGGCTCTTAGTCGTTTCATTTCTTGATCAGGAGAACATGGTTTACCTTTCTTTAAGGTGATTCACAAGAGTAATAAGGGGTTTCAATGGTTCAAAGAAGCTGACAAAACCTTTGAAGGCTTAAAGGCTTACCTCTCAAATCCTCCAGTATTGGTTTCGCCTTTAGAAGGTGAACCTTTACTAGTTTACTCGGCAGCAACACCAAATGTGGTCAGCGCAGTGCTTATTGCAGAAAGAGGAGGGTCTCAACGACCCATCTACTATGTAAGTGAGGTCTTACACGGACCGAAGGAGAGATACCCTGAGATCCAAAAACTAATTTATGCTCTTCTGATGACTTCCAGAAAACTAAGACATTATTTTTAATCTCACAAAATCACAGTACCTTCATGTTTTCCTCTTCGAAATATACTTCATAACCAAGAGGTAATAGGTCGTATTGCCAAATGGGCAGTAGAACTTGGGGAGTTTGATCTTCATTTTACTACCCGAACAGCGATAAAAAGCTACGTCCTGGTTGATTTTGTGGTTGAATGGACGAATACCGAGGATCAACCTCAGGAAAGTTCAGGGCCAGACGATCATTGGACATTGTATTTTGATGGCTCCTGTGAGATTAAAGGCTCGGAGGCTGGGATTTTGTTGATAACACTATAGGGTGATCAATTCCAATATGTCATACAGTTTCTATTCCCTGTCACTAACAACGTGGCAGAGTATGAAGGACTTAGTCGGGTGTCATGTGGGGGCGTACCTACGAACGCAGGTGTCACAAACTGAGAGCTAATGCCACTGAATTGGATGAGATAGCCAAGTTAGCAACCGACTCGGCTGGGTCATCAGACAAGGACTTGGCTTTGTTTCTGTGTTATCTGACATGCACCTCAAAGGCGTATAAGAATTGTATTCGGAGATGATCCAGTTTCTTTGCTTTCTTTTTGTTTACAGAGATAGGCTAGCTATATAAGCATATACATTGTAAGTTACATGCATAAGAAAGATATCTTCAAACTCAACTTTTTTGTCTTCTATTCTGTTGTCTCGCTTCTAGTATTCTGCTATTTCCGATTCAGCTTCTCTGAATTTCCCAACGGATCGTCAAATTGATCGCGATAGCCGTTCTGGGCGTCCTCCAGTATCGCATAGCTACAACTTGCGATCATGAGACCGAGCCCGTGACATCTTGGTATCAGAGCCCATGGCTGGATCGTCTGAGATGATGGCGTTGACACAACAAATTGCCAAACTCACGGCAGCCATGACATTCAAATTGGAAGAACTCAAGACAGATATTACAGCAGAAGTGGCAGGCCTCAAGGAGCGTATCGGGGCAATAGAAAAAAGGTCGATGCAATCGGGCGATGGCTTACTTCCTGCACCAACCGGCGTATTACCCACCCAGCCGCTCAATTTTCAGCGAAATCCGGCAATTGGTGGTAATCACGGTCTGCGTAATCACAAGTTATCGTTTCGCACCCTCGGGCAAGGATGACCCTTTGGGATGGCTTAGTCGTTGTGAGCTCTTCTTCAAAGGACAACAAACACCAGAACGGGATAAGGTATGGCTTGCTTCGTATCATTTGCTTGGCATTGCGCAATAGTGGTATTTTCAGTTGGAGCGTGATGAAGGTGAACCATCCTGGCGGGTGTTCAAAGAATATTGCAATCTCCGATTCGGGTTGCCGATCCGCAACAATGGTTTTGGGGGAACTTGCTAAGCTTCAGGCAGTGGGAACCATGGATGACTACCAAGAGAAGTTCTTGGGTCTTCGATGTCACGCCGATTCCTTGATACCAACACAACAAGTTTAGTTGTTTACTTCCGGTCTCATGGAACCTGTCTGTACCGATGTAGAGCTCCAGAATCCGGGCAACCTTCCGTTAGCTATGGCATTGGCTAGGGAATATGAGAAACACATTCTGGTGACTTCCAATCTTCCCAGATCGGGTGGTAGGCAGACCAACCAAAGCACACTAAAGCCACTGTAGCCCACGCAAACGCATTCTGGGATTTTTTTTCGCAATGTGCCTTACCAGCTCCGGTCGCAAACAATGACAATCCTACAGCGAGTACCCCAGCCGCTTTGCCCCACAAACAACTGACAGCCGCGCAGATGGCCAAACGCCACCGACAAGGTCTCTGCTTCAATTGCGAAGAGAAATTTGTTCCAAGTCATAGATGCAAGCGATTATTTCTCCTCGAGGTGCGCCCTGATGATTCTGATGACTGTCTGGTCAAGGACTATCTGGATGAACCAACGCCTGCAATATCTCTTCATGCACTGTCCAGTATTCAGCCACGCTCAACCAACACGTTGAAGCTGGCAGTTTTGGTTGGCTCAACTCAATTAATTGCTTTGTTGGACTCAGGATCTATCCATAATTTTATCTCTGACACAGCTGCCCAACGTGCTGGTTTATGTCTGCAACCACAACAAGGTCTGCGGGTAGCTGTCCCCAATGGAGATAGTCTGTCTAGCACAGGACTTTGCCTTAACTTGCTGGTACACATCGAGCAAGAGCTCTACTACTTGGATTGTTATTCGATTCCATTAGCAGGCTTTGATATGGTATTAGGGGTACAGTGGTTGAGTACATTGGGTCCGATACTTTGGGATTTCCAACATTTGACCCTGTCCTTTTGGCATCATAACCGACCAATCTCTTAGCATGGAATCTGAAGCGGTAGGGGCACAAGTTGATGGTCTTCTGAAGATGATGACACAGATCTGTTGCAAGAATTATTGAAGGAATTTAGCATATTATTCACGGAACCGCAGGGCTTACCTCCACAAAGATCGTTGGATCATTGCATCCATCTACTGCCTAACACTCCTCCAGTTGCAGTCAGGCCATATTGTTATACACATGCACAGAAGTAAGAACTTGAAAAACAATGTGAGGAGATGCTTTTGAAGGGGACAATTCGTTCGAGTTCTTTAGCGTTTTCCGCTCCAGTGTTGTTGGTAAAAAAAAACAGGATGACTCGTGGAGATTTTGTGTGGATTATCGGGCATTAAATGATAAAACCATCAAGGATAAATTTCTGATTCCTGTGGTTGAGGAACTGTTGGATGAGCTCAAGAATGCAAAAATTTTCACTAAACTAGATTTAAGGTCCGGTTATCACCAGGTCCGAATGCACCCGTCTGATATTGAGAAAACATCGTTTAGAACGCATCAAGGACTCTTTGAATTTTTGGTAATGCCGTTTGGGCTCACAAATGCTCCGGCCACATTTCAAGTGTTGATGAATGTGGTCCTTAGTGCCTATCTGAGACGTTTTGTGCTTGTGTTTTTTGATGACATCCTCATATATAGTGCTGTTATGAATATTGTGTATATATTCAAGAGGGCCCAATGGGCAATATATATAGGGAGTACAAAGGGGTTTACCATATACAGATAGGCCTGATAATGGTTCGGATTTAAATGGGTTAAGTGGGTTAGATTTAAGGAATGGGTTGAATGGGATGGATTTAAATGGGTTGAAAAGCAAAACGGGTCGGATTGTGTTGGGTTTGCTGGTGCAGTGGGTTGCTTCGGGTTGGTTTGGGTACAGAATTTTCGGTTTGAACCCGTGGGTTCTTCTGGTTTTAGACTTCAGTTTGTCTCCTCCACGCTCCACCCTAAAAATCCCCTCCACGGCTCCACCCCCGATGCGCTGAGAGGCCAAGACCTTCGCTGCCATGTTCCCCTCCTGACCTCCTCCCGATCTTAAATCACGTGCCGCTTCTCACCACATCTCGACCTCTTTGCCATCCCTCCGATCTGCCACCCCTTGCCACTCAAGGCCTTCCACAAGCGATCTGACCCCGCCGCCCCAACAACTCCCCTTCCCCACAAGGACAAGGCCAAGAAAGATAAGAAGGCTAAGGCCAAGGCTAGGAAGCGCCACGGGCCGACGGCAAATGACGCCGATGGCGAGAGGTCCACTAAGACCGAGGTCACCGTCATCGACACCAAAGATCGACGGATGGAAGGCCACTAATTTGCGCTTGCTTAAAGGCGCCGCCATCTGGAAGGTCCGGGACAAGAAGGCCTCGGGGTCTCGAGCTGCATCCTCCTCCGACCCATCTCGGTACCTTCTCTCCACCGTCATCTGCGACCTCTTCGCCATCCCTCCGATCTGCCACCCTTGCCACTCAAGGCCTTCCGCAGCAGATCCAGGCCAGCCTCGCCCCAACAACTCCCCTTCTTCCCACAAGGACAAGGCCAAGAAAGATAAGAAGGTTAAGGCCAAGGCCAGGAAGCGCCGCCGGGGGTCTCTGAACCTGAGGATCTCAACAAGGGCAAGAGGGACAAGGAGATGAAAAAAGAAAGGCCACCTTGCAGGTCACTACTCTTACTTTCTACATGTGTTTGTGATACTGTCTTCATAAGTTATACTACTTAATTAATCTGCTTGTCCGTGGACTGTGAAGGCTAAGATTTATCTATTTATTGGTTCATCTGAATAATGCTGGCATTTTTACGAAAATGTAGCATCCCTCTGTTGGAAATAATGTTTGTAGATGAGCTGAAGGAACCAATAGAAAGCTTCATCAGCAATAACTCCCACTTCAGGTAATATATTGAGTTATCTTCCCAACCGTTCTTGCTAACAGTGCCAACCAAAACACAGATGTTGAGGTTTAGCAGTTCGATTATGTGCGGAAACAATGTTGAGCATGTAGACAGTTTCTTGAGTTCCACAATTAATGATGGTCCTAGTTATAAATAAATTAATGAGTGCCTAGATACCACCAAAATAAACTATTAGTTCTCCAAAATAATAGTTGTAATCTAAGTATTGGTCCAATATACTATAATAGTTGTAATCTTTTTTGGCAGATAAAATCCTACTATGGAATTATGTTTTGTTTCTTTAGGTAATTGTGTGTGACTTGCATGGAACTCGGTTCTTGTTAATTCTTTGGTGATAAGAAATAGTTGGCAGAATCAAGGTACTTGGCATTTTTGCTTTGGGTACTACTATGGAATTATGTTTTGCTAAGCAGAAGTTTGTACTTTGCAACCTTTCCTTGCTTCAAATTTATTTGTTCTGAGAACTAGATTCTAATCTGGTGCTACTATTTTGGTCTTTTGTCTTTTGGTCAAAATCATTTTGCTAAGCAGAAGTGTGGATTGTCTTTTGGTCAAAATCATTCACTTGTGGCCATTGCATGTGTGTCCTGCTCACTTCTGAACTTGATGTCCTTCTGAAACTAATTGAGAAGCTCAGTTAAGAAACCTTCTGGACAAACTAATTGAGAAGCTCAGTTAAGAAACCTTCTGGACAAACTAAGCTGAAAGTTCTCAAGGAGATTGCAAATGAGCATCAGATTGATTGGGATACCACTAAGACTGAGCAGGAGCTTCTCAAACCTCCTAAAGAGTTTATTGTATATGCTACTGAAACTCTATTGTGCATACTTATATTTTACATGCCTGATGTCTTGAGCTAATAGGTTTAACTTCTTTGCATTGCAGCAAGGGCCAAGTACATTTGTTGAACCTTCCAAAATGGCCATTAAGACTACTCTACAAGAACATGTTGTGCAACCAATTTCAGCTAATTTCACATTTCAGTTCATTCAGTCGTGTATCCATATAAATGATGCAAACCTGTATAGCATTGGTTCCTCATCCATGCCTTCTTATTCTCTGTGCGATTCGTATATCTTTGATGAATACGATAATGGGGGCACTATGCAATTCAAAGATCTTTGCTTTTTTTTCGGCATTCAGAGTCTGTTGAGAGAGCTAGCATCTGCAGACCAAGATCGCAATGTATCTTGCCAACAAGAACACCCATCAATTTGATGAAGTCAAAGATTCCAAACCTTTTGATCATGAATTCACTCAAAACTTTCAGATATTATGCATTATGGAGATGCAACTTGATGTAATCCTATATTTTTTTAATTATCTCTTTTTTCAGATATTATACCTCAATTCGTGATCACCTAATGAGTTTATTTGTTGTAATGCACATGATCACGTCTGTACATGAAAGCTTTTGTACGTGAAAGCTTCTAGCACGTGAAAGCTTCTGGCTGAATGAGGTGGGTTGAAATGGGTTGGCAAAATGGGTTGAACCCATATAAGGGAAATGGTTTGGGCTAGTTTGGGTTAAAGTGTCATGTGGGTTGGATTGGGTTGGGTCCTATGAGATGTGAAGTTGACTGGTTTGGGTTGGGAAAGTGGGGCTTGTTGTTGTGGGTTGGTGTAGAAATGGGTTGGATTTTAAACCATTACCAGGCTTATATACAGATAAGGAAATACAAATAGAGTCCTATTCTAACACCCCCTCAAACTCATGGTGGATCACACACACTGAGTTTGGAGAGAAAATACAAATGTTGTACCCTAGTTAGTGGCTTCGTGAAGAAGTTAGCAACCTGTAACTCTGATGGCACAAACTGTAAAGCAAGTACTCCCTCCTTCACCTGTGAGCGAGATTATGAAGCAGCCTCATGATAAGAACTAGGCTCAGTGACAGAGAGAGCATGAGCTATTGGAGCAAATCCAAGATGATCAGGAGGTCGAAGGGATATCCAGTCATGAAGGACGTAACGAGGTGCATCATCAGAAGGATCAGATGTGGGTGTTGGCAAGACACCAGGAGAGGAGACTGGTGAAGGACAAGGACGCTTGGAAAAGTGAATACCAGAGAAACGAGACGGTAGTGCTGTAGGAACAAGAAGTGGTGATGTAGGAGGCAACACCGGGGGTAAAGGTATAGAAGGAACCACTGGAGACAGACCAGGGGTAGACTGTGGCAATGGAGAAATTGGTGAAGAGTCAGAAAGGGACAACCATGAAATCAACTCAACGGTGGAAACAGGAGGGGCTGAATCTCGATAGAAGAAAGGTCGAGATTCGTCAAAGACAACATCTCGTGAAATCCTGATCCGTTGAGCAGAAGGATCCAAGCAACGATAACCCTTATGCTCAAAACTGTAACCAAAAAACACGCACTCAACTGACTGGGCCGATAGTTTAGTGTGTTCACGAGGCTGTAGTAGAACAAAATAAGTACAACAAAAAACACGAAGGTGAGTGTATTGGAGGGCTCGAGAGTAGAGGCGCTCTATAGGACTAACACCCTTAAAAGCAGTGGAAGGCTGCATATTGATGAGATAAGCGGTTGAGAAGCGACCTCGGCCCGAACTGTGGTGGAGCGTGAGAGGCAAGGAGAAGAGCGCGGGCGATCTCAATCGGATGATGATGTTTGCTCCAAGCTCCATTACGAGCATGGGCACCGGGACAGAAGATCGGTAAAGAGTGCCACCTTTCGAGAAAAGCCTAAAAGCACGTAATAGTACTACCAACAGAATCACAAAGTGAAAATACGGATGGGAGAATCAAACTGAGTACGAACCATCATTGCAAAGCTACGATAGATCGCAAGAAACTAACCATGATTAGATATAGGGAAAATCCATATAAAACGAGAATAATCATCAATGAAGATCACATAAGATTTATGTCCGCCTTTAGAGATAATAGGCGCAGGTCCCCATACATCTGAATGAACTAAATCAAAAGGACGAGAAGACAAGGACTCACTAGAATGATAAGGAAGTTGGAGCTGCTTGCCCAACTTACACTAACAAAACATGGATGTGTCAACAGGAACACATCCAAAAACACCCTGACGAACTAATGAAGAAAGATGGGACCCACACAATCGACCTAGATGATGATGCCACTACGCAAAAACTCCAGAGGTGGTGGCAGCAGTGGCAGTGGATGTAGAGGTGATAGGAGCAATCGAAGTGGGCTAAGGTGGAAGCGATCAATAATGTAGAGACCCTGACGATCCCTACGGCGTCGGCCAGTCCCAAGTACCATCCCTGTCTATCAGTCCTGGACAAAATAGGTGTGAGAGTCAAAACCAACCCTACAGCCATGATCAGTGAGCTGACCCACTGAGAGAAACTGCATGGTAAGATGAGGAACATGAGAAACAGCTGGACAGAGAAATTAGTGGACAAAAGAGTGCCTTGACTGCCGACAAACAGAGAGAGTACGGTACATGCGAGCTGAGATAGTAAAATAGGAGGTCCTCTTGAAGTGAGGATGTGGAGTCGGTGTCATCCGGAAAGAGGCACGAGAATCCGAACAAGAAGTACTGGAGGAGATGTTCGAGCTAGGCCGGCGAGAACACGCTAAGCCGTGAGAGATCTGTTTGAAGTAGAGCACAGTAGAAGCTAGCTGAACAGAGTCACCTCCCTAAGAAGGTCCTGAAGTGTTGGTCTGTCCTCCCATGGACGAAGGGCCTCCCTTCCCCCCTTGGATCGTCCAACTCCACGCGTCTTATTCTGCTTTTTTTGCACCGCACAACGCTGGTAGTCGTGCCCGAAGTTCTTGCAATAATTGCACTGAACCCCAATTGGTGCAAAAACAGGAGCAGAAACAGACACCTAAGGAGGGACTGTAGTTGAAGAAGAAGGGGTAGCAAGCACAGCCGGAACAAATTGTGCTGCTAACCCGCGACGAAACTCCTCAGCATGAAGCATCGAAAGAGCCTCGGTGACTATCGGTCGTGGTGAGTGTCGGGACCTGAAAATGCATCTCAGGAACCCTCTGTGTTTTTCGAACTAGTCCCAGATCAGTAGCTAGCTCACACAGGAAACAGTGATGAAATACCATCCATTTATTCGATTTAACTAAAAAGATCTCAAAGTAACAAATAAAAATAATAACTAGATCTTATGGTCAACGTTTACTTAACTTGCCACGCAGGGCTAAAGAAACAAATAAAATTCTTGCAGCGGAAACAAAACTCTTCAAATGGCCATTCAACATGCCCACAGGCAATCGAGTGGAGAACGCATCCTAATCCACAAAACCTTCATAGTCCTCCTTCTGGAAGAACTCTTGGGCAGCTTGATATTCTTCAACTGCTGATTTAAACAGAGGGCACAAGCCATGAGTACTTTTGAATGTACTCAGCAAACCGTAGAAAAATGTATGCATATAGTATTCATGAATGGCTTGACAAGGTTAGCTGTATGGCTCTTTTGCAGAAAGCAGCATTTACGATAAGTACAATAAATAGATTGAAATGCGTAGTTGAAAACAATAATAAATAATTAAACGGTTTCTTTGAAACGACTAATAAACTTCCCATTCACTTCCCAACCAAACCAAAGATAAGTGGATCACCAATTCACCAATCGACGCAAACCACCAAGTGAATGACCGGTTCACCAAACAAACATTATATTCATCAAGTGAACTTCCCATCCACACTCCGACTTATTTTAAAGAAACTCTATCTCCCGTGTGAAATCTCTGAGCACGTCCACAACCGCGGACACAGCTATTCAAATAGTTTTACACTCTGTAAAGGTTGTACAACTTTACCCACAAGACACGAATTCTCTAGTTTGTTCGGTATATATCTATGCCACCGCTCACTACCTTAGGTAAGCAGTCTAGAAACGCGTGACAAAGGCATTTACAAAGTCCTATTTTGATCGATTACGCGCTAAGGTTTCAACACCGAATGTCTTTCCAACGAGACGGGGGTCCCTCTTGCGCTGTGAGAATCGTTTCCCATAACTCACGCTTTCCACGACAGAACCAAATCAAAACATCGCTAATTAATTAGCCAGATCCGTCCCATCTGGGACATGTGGTTGTGCAGGTTAAGGCCCATGTAATACTCCAAATTTATTTAAGTGAGAAGAAATAATTTAGAGAAGAACCAATTAGAAAATGGATTTAACGAAGTTTAGAGGGGTGTAATACTCAAAGCGTGTTAGAGAAAACAAAAAAAATAGTTAAAAGGATTTTTAGAAATTTCTTCAAAACACAGGCCATAGGCTTTTGGCCTGACACCAAGGTCCAAAAGGGTGGAAACCTAATTTTGCTACTGATACCAACCCGCTACTGATGGCCGCAGACTACAGATGAATCTTGGTGCTGCAGTGCATCGCCCTCTTTGCTCCTCCTCTCCCAGCGCCATCCTCCCACTGCTGCCGTGAAAAACGCCGGGTTCTTCTTGACCAAGGAAGAAGGAAGAGAAAGGAAGAGGAAGAAGGAGAGAAGGAGAAGAGGAAGAAGGAGAGAATGCGGCTCGATGCGTGTTCTTCAAATGTTCTTCAAGGGTACCTTCTTTTCCCTTTGATTAGATGCGAAATCGTATAGTTAATCAATGTCGGTATTATGGTGCCTTTCGGGATGATTGAGTTAGGCAGACGTTTTGATATAGTTAAGTGTGGATTCGATTCGAGCGTCTCCTAGAGTAATGTAGAGGGCGTCGCCATCTTTCCGTGAAGTGCTAGAACACGTAATTTGGACCCTATGGCGAAGTTATGATTTTATTAGTGGGACTGCTTACGCAGAATCGTTGGTGTTCGACGGTGTTTTAGTGTCTGGGTGAAACGATTAATTAAATGGGAAATAAGAGAAGCTCGAGATAATCAAAGTTGTAGATCATTGTCTCGACTTTTGAAAGCTCAAGAACTCGAGATTTGGATACACGTCTTGAAAGTTATGGTATTTTTAGTGCTCTGTCGCAGAGCTGACGAAATCGATGTTTTATTAAGCGGCTTGGTAGGGTACTATTTGGCCGATTCGAGAGGTTCACCATCTAGACTTAGTTGGATAATTTAATTACCTTTCGTAAAGTCTAAGAAAACCTTAATTGGACTCTGTAGCAATAGATATGAATTTTAGGAGTTATTTGTCCACCGAGGGACAGATCGGCGATGTAGGAATTGGGGTTGGGATCGAGTTAGGCGCTCTTGCAAGTTAGTGATTGTTGTTGTATACTTTGTTTTGGTCCGCTGCGCCATCTTCTTGTGCGTTATAATAATTACTCGGTGGTGGACCGGTCCGGGCAAGACCTTCCGCGTGTCCTCACTCTCTCGCGGTTAAGGCAAGTATAATGATGGTTATAATATATATTGTTGAATGGCAATGTTTGGTATATGTTATGAGAAATTGTGTGTGCATGAGATGTGATGATGACATAGTTGGTATTGTGCATTATTGCTAGAGATATGAGTTATGTGTTAAATTTGGATGTTAAGCTAGTTGTGAAGACTATGTTTATGAGCTTTGTAGTATGAATAGGACATTCATATGCAATCTTTATTGCGGATGCATGTTTGTTAATTTGAGAAATTCATACATATGCATCATGTTGGCTTATTGAAGACTTGGTCATGTGAGGACCAAGCAACTTTTGAGTCCCGTCATGTTGATGATTCAAGAAAATCCCCATGCTTGAAAAGCATGGGCTTTAATCCCCATACTTACAGAGTATGGGCAATGGTCCCCGTGCTAGATGGCACGAGGCATGGGTGTGCATCGACGGATACACACTTTGCATTACCGGTAAAATGCAAAAGGGAAAGAGAAGGAAGAGGATCATTTTAAGCATATTGCATAGCATGTGTGTGTAAGATGATTGATATGTGGATTTGAGAAGTTTAATTGCTGACTTACATGCTTGTATGTTGTTGATGCCATTTATAATATTTGCTGAGTCTTGGACTCACCTCTTGTTGTTTGTTGTGTTTTAGGTACTTTTACGAGATCGGCATGCATGGGGGAAAGGAAGAATTAGATTTCTTGCACATCCACACGAACCACCCACCATTGAATGAAAGGAAAACCAACTAAGGGATGAATGAACTGTTTGGAGTACTCATATTAATTATTGCTTGATTGGATTAGTCCGTAATAAATAGACGTTTGGATGCTTGTGATCTATTTCTTAAATGCTTAGTTACTATGGATGATATAGTAACGAATAGTCAGTTTTGATTATGTCTTGATCAAATGGCAAATTTTGCGTTATCTTTATATCTTTTAACTATCTGTTGGAACCTCCTAGATAGGTAACTATACAAAGGAGGTTCTGTCATTAATTTTGTAAGATGTTTTAGTTTGATTATGTTTAAATTTACTTAATTTAGTAGCATTCGAGCCTTTGTTTGGCTAGGGTGTTACAGTTGGTATCGAGAGCGCGGTAGGTCAAGTGGTATTTAAAGTATTAATTTTGACACACTATGCACGATAGATGGGTTGGGTTTTTGCATTGCATATATGCTTAGATTGAGTAAATAGTTACTTTTGTGCTCTGATTGCTAGTTGATCATTGTGCTTAATGTATGATATAATTTTATATACTTATAATTGATTATATTAGTTATATATTATGATAGTTGATGTCAAGAGGTTGAGGTTGTGGTTGTGGCCCTGGGCTTTACCAGGTTACACCACCATTCATAGTAAGAGAATAGTGAAGTGGTTACCTCGGATATCTTAGTACAGGTGCAATAGTGAGTACCTTTAGAAAAGTTGTTCTCTTCTTTGAATTTGGTCAACTCTTGTCCAGTTGTGACTAATGAGTTTTCCTTAGGTTATTAGTTCATTTGCGGTTGATGGGTTGCTTTGAGAAAGGATAGTGTGTTTCGATTGGGCAGCATTTGTCCTGTAAAGCAATCATTGTTTTCCCAACCGATGAGTTATTCTTGCGGCTGGTGAACTTGGTTGATGGTCAAGTTTGACCTTTATATTGGAGTTTTGTCTTCCTCATGGGAAAACTTGATCCATTTATTCGCTTGATGTTTTTGGTTAATGAAATCTTCCTTTTGCAAGTCCTTTAGTACGTGGAGGCTTTGACTCAAAGTATCGCTTTTGGGTATTTTGAGTGCTGAAGTTTAATGTTTCTCTTTTATGAAAGAAAATGTTAAAACCTTTATCGACGTCTTGTCATGGTTAAGCGAGAGGTTACAATCAAAGAAATTAATTGGTTGTTATTTGGGTTATCAAGTTGAGTCTGTATTATGGTGCATATTTGATCTTAACTAAGATCCTTGGATGGAAAGTCGTTTAATTTGATGGTGTCTTGTAGTAGCTCTTGATGAACTGTGTTTAAGGGTATGGCTATACCCAATTGAAGTTAAAGAAGTTATTAATAAGTGTGAAATTTTGATGATTTGGTCTGATCAGTAAGATTGTAGGATTTGTTAAATTTAGTGGATAATTCGGTGTAATAGGTCCCAATGGATTAATCTATCTATAGTGATGGTTATGTTAAGGATATGTTTGATGTTGCCTTAGAGGATATTAATCCGGCAATTTTCATAAACTGGCTACTTGATTATTATACTTAATTGCTAGATTGAAACATATATACCATATTAGATGGATGTGAGGTAGTACCTTGTGAAACCTGGTGATTGAAGGAGATGATGTTAATAAATCTGTAGTTAAACTCTGAGCATAAAGTGGAATGTTGACTCTGTGTTATAAATGGATATGTGACTATAAATAGCAGTAGGACTCTACTTGCATACGTGATAAATACAATTGTCAATTGTTAATGATAATTGAAGTGGGTGTTGAGCAAAACTTATGGTTGAATGGATGAATGCATAAGTGGTCTCGGATAGTGTGCCTTGCGAAATTGTTATTTGATAGCATGATTTTGATGAAAGAGGGTTGTTTCAACCTTGTGCTTTGTGTCTCCTTGGGAGAGGTTTACGATGGGATAGTAGGCTATGAGGATTCTTGTTAATAGTGTATTATCTCATTGTTAGTGTGATTGTCAGTAAGGGATCGTGAAGATGATATTGAATGTTTTGTATAAAGGGATTGGATCGTTTGCCTGATATTGATTAAATGAAAATGTTTCTAGTTTCGCATTTGTGATCTTTCAGACCTCGTGTTAATGTGGTAGCTGAAATTGTTTTGAGCAAAGTGACGCTCTGAGAGGTTTTATTAGTTCCTAAGTGGTTTATGTGTTGTGGTCTTGAAATCTCTTCTTGTTGGAGTTGGCATGGTAATACTGTAACCAACGGAAGTCATTTCCTTTGTTAAATGAAAGAGTGAAGTATAAGTATTTGAGATTAAAGTCAAGTTTTGTAACTTGCAGTTTATCGATTTTTGCCTAAACTTTCGCTTTGCGTGAGTTTACGAATCCCAAAAGCAATGTTTTATGCTCGTTTGAGGTTTGATATTCTCTGCTTGTGGGGCGTGTGCCTTCATCTATGATCTCATCTTTGTTTTCCTAATCGGTGCTATTTGATTAATTCTCTTGATCGGGTAACTCCGTAAGTAGTAATGTTTTCCGATGTGCTGAAATTTATTTCTATTTGCCACTTCTTCTAAGAAAGGAGTTAACCAATCAGATTGCAAAGTCTTTTTCGGATGTGTTTTGGCAACTAGATAGAGGTGGTCTAGTAGATAGTTTTGTGAACCTTTAGGTGTCGGGTTGTTTGAGAGGCTTCGATTAATCAATCGATTTATTAGAATAATCCTTGGAGATGATTTGATTTAAAAAGAATGTTTGTCTTGGAGCTATCAGATTTTGTTATGCATAACTAGTAGGGCCTATAGCGAGATGTGGTCCAAGATTGGCGTTCAATTTGTGTAATATTAGAATTAGCAAGTATGGAAATCTTGATCAGTTTTTTTAGAGTATCGCAATTGGGTACTTGGTAAGATTGTATAGAAGAACTATGATGGTGTAGTTAATGAGAGTAGCAGGGTAGTGAAATCTGATAGTCGTGTTAAATGATGGGATAGCAGGGATTGTTGAGATATTGTCAAGTATGACTCGGCCTCAGTGAGTAACCCTATAGGAGTTAGATTATCTCTAAGGATAATTTGGTCAATAATATATTTAATTATTGATGTTAGTGATTGAGTATGTTTGAATTCTAGTCAATCAGTTAGGGTTTTGTGAATAGGTATATTGTGGTCAAGTAACTGCATTTGATTGGCGTGGGTTAGAGATGACCCAAGATTGGTGTAATGAATCGCATGGGGTGGTTACTTGATTAGTGAGGAATGACAACATTAATAACTGAGGTTATTGATGAGCTGTGTGAAATTTTAGTCATCAGATCTGATGGTTACCCATCAAGTATACCGGAAATTCATTGTAGGAGTCCTAGAGATTGAATTTGGGCTTTGCATTTTTATGCTAGCATCTTGGTTCCCCATGATTAGGTTTCAAGAGTTATGGTGATCTTTAATAGAATTTTTTTTTAAATAATCTATTTTTTATTTGAAATATCAAAAATATTCGGCGATATTTGTTTTTACAAAATATCGTCTGTCGCCCAATGGTTGGACGATTTGATCTGTCGTAGTAGGGTTAGCGGTAGTTCTGTCGCCATAGGGTTGGGCGATCGGTCTTGATCGCTTAATAGCCAAGGCGGCGAGAGCTAGTCGCCCAACCCTATGGCGGCGAACCACGCGCCAACCCTATGGCGGCGAGAGCTCCTTTGCCTTTTTAATTATTGTTTAATTGAGTTAATGAATAACATTTTGTAGGTTAATTAAATTTAGCAAATCCATGTTATTTATTTTGAAAATAATAGTGTTGTCACGATGTTGGTTGCTCTGTTTGTTATTTTAAGTAGAATATCATGGGTACGAAATTTGTCGGACTCGCATAATAACATTTTGTGATCGTTGTATATTGTTGTAGTCTTGGTAAATTTACATTGAATTTTGTGAGGACGATTGAGGCAATAATGATATGTAAGTACAAAGGTAAGTGATATCACGATGAAGTCGTCTCAGCGTATATGCGTATGTAGGCACGTGGTCGATGTCGTACTTTATGAAGCTTATCTGAGAATATGAGTGAAGGGGTTGAGGGCGCTCATTGTGATTATGACGATGGCCTAAAACATGGAGGATTCAATGTCGGTGCGAATGGTTCTTTACGGGATTGCGATAGAAGAGGCATACTTGCAATATAGTCTTGCTTTGATGGGTCTCCTAACGTAACTACATTACGATCCGCGTCGGAAGCATCGTTACTGCGTAGTCACATGGCATGATGGTTCGGCTAATTGCTTTAGTCATGCTCGGTAGTACTACGGTACATTGTAACACAAGCATCCTGGACTATGTAAGTATACATGCCTTTAGGGGATAGTAAAAACATGGGGGTAGGGCGTGGGACTACTACGTAATGACTGAGCTCTGCGTGGACCGGGGCCATTTTCCTTCCTTAGCGGCTTCGGCGTTGAACTCCTCGGGCCTTCCCTTCCCTTGTCGCGGAGTGTCCACGTCGGTGGTATATCAAGTCGTCCATATCCTGCGATTCCTTCATATAAGTACAAGTATATTTAAAATTGTAAGGAGGATTTACATTCTTCATAACTCACATCGTCAATCGCATTACGCCCGGCGGCCGGATCTGTTGTGGCGGGCTCACCAAGATGAGCCTTTCCTTACCCTTGTCGCGGGGCTCGCCCACGTCGGTGGTATGTCAAGTCGCCCATGTCCTGCGATTCCGTGATGTAAGGGCACCGTATAGTGAAAATCGTAAGAATGATGTTAATTCTTTGTAACTCACGTCGTCCATACGGATGACGCCTTGAAATAACCGGATCTGTTATGGCGGCCGGTCAACCGCATGAGTTTTCCTTGCCTTTGTCGCGGATCGTGTACGTCGGCCGGTATGTGGAAGTTGTGCATGTCTGCGATTGTATAGCGGATGTAAGTGCACCGTCGGGAAACCTTACGTAATAAGGATGTAAACTCTTCATAGCGGCGTCATCGATATGGATTACGCCGGCGAATCTTGGGCTCCTTCTGCCTCCTCAGCAGGTCCCAGCGTGGGGTTTCCACCGCGACGAAGTTCTCGCCCGCACCGAGTAGTTCAAAGATGTACCTGTTGGATGAATGCCTGTCGTACATCTCCGCCGTCGATCCACTAGAAGAAGTGGCGGCGCATCTCGGCCGCCATTACGTGGGGATGAAGTTAAAATTTATGAAATTGAGCGTTGGGAGAGGAAAATCGTCGTCGCGAAAAAACACTTACGAGGTGATGCCTGCGTGTGTAATACGCCCGTCTTGCGGTGGTGTGCAGGTGTGTGGATGAATGATCTCTGTAGGTTCGCCACACACACACTGCCGGGATCGGAAAACGTGGTGGTCTTGGAGCATATTTCATTGATTTATCTGGGTATTGTAGTCGTTCCCTCTTACTGCTTGAGCCACTTTTGCTTCTTCAACAACCTCGCGTAGAAGTTTGTAGAAGAGTCCATAGTCGGGTATGTGTTATGTAGTGGTGTGGAGAGTTGGGTTTGGTTCAACCCTCTTTTATAAGCTCCATGGTTGGCATGATGTCGTTAATTTCATGCGAGTAGAGAGTCTTGTTTTTAATTACGAAAAGTGAGGAGGTATAGTGTTGTCACGTCTTACTTTGCGATGAGAAGTCATGGCTTGCTTTATGAGTCTTTGTCTTATCGGTCTGAAAAATGGCGAGACAGAGTGTTTTCCGTCTTTCTTCTGAGTCTTGTCTTTTCGGTCTTAAAAGTGGCGAGGTGGTCGGGGTTGTCAAGTCAATCTGAAAAGCCTAACCTAAACCTAAACCCTAAACCGGGCAAAAGCCGTCTCGTTTGGTATTATCACCGCCCAAAGTCATGCAGTGTGGTCTTCTCGCGCAAAGTCGGCAAGTGTAATCTTGTCACCGCCAAAGTCGTCTCCTTCGGTCTTATCATCTGCGCAAAGTCGACAGTGTAGTCTTGTCCTTTGCAAGCAAAGTCGTCTTCTTCGGTCTTATCAACTGCGCAAAGTGCCCCGTGTGGTCTTCTCGGTTTACAAAAGCCCGTGTGGTCTTGTCCTTTGCAGAAAAGTCATCTCCTTTGGTCTTATTATCGCATAAAGCCGCCCGCTTTGTTAGTCTCCCTCGCGGGCCTATAAAATGCACGCCCCACGCGTTAAATTCGACCGCTCGACCCTTCAAACCGTAGGAGGAAGAACCTTCTCCGTTTCTGATAGCATACGATGGCGAGCGCCAGGGACCATCCAACCGGGTTCACCAAGCGGGACCTTCTCCCGAAAGGATGGAGGACTTGACCTAACCAACCGGTTGATGCCCAACAAGCGTGTTCAACCTAAGTGGCGAAATGCGGACACGGGGGAGGGCGCTATCGTCACGAGCCATAGGCGGCCACTTTCGATGGTGGGCGGCGTTTCTTCCGATGCCCATACTCAGGGTAAGTAGTTTTGTTTATATTCTTGGTAATACATCGACCATACTAACCGTCCTTGTAGCGGATGGCGAAATGCAACTTCACCCACCGATCGATCCTCCCCATGAGCGACTGTTGTGCGGTACTGGATGTATTGTGGAACCGAATCTTTCATTTGGAGGCACAAATTGACGATCTGTCTGAGCAAAATGGCGACCTCATATGAACAGATGCAACATGGAGGGGCAATGAGGAGGTCGTGAACATAGGAAGTTCCTATGATCCCGCATCTTCTTGTGCCAACCCTAAATTGCATATGTGCGTGCCACTACAACGACCGACCACCACCAAATACCCTAAGCGCATATGAGGGTTCGTGGCATGAAGTCGCGGCATTGCATGCCTCTCCTGAAATACCCGACAGTGCGTCGCGAAACACCTTCCACGATGGCGGCGAGGGTTGAGAACGAGGCCCCTAAGAACCCAGTTGTACACCTCCGCAAGGTTAGTGGTCATTATGCCGTACCTTGCCCGTCCGTGTCATCGGCGAGACCACTTGTCCAATGGTCAGGCCTCGATCCGATGGGAGAAGCACTCGATGTTCCTCGAGGTCCTCGCCTCGGACCAAATTTTTCGAGACTACTGCTCCTTGGTTCCTCGTGTCCACGTGTTTCTCTTGTGTTAGTCGGCGGCGCCCATAAGCGTCAAATTTATTCTTTGGTTACGCATAGATAGACCTCTTGAATAACTTCACCAAGGGTTGCTTCGAACTTCTTGAAGAAGTTGGCCCCAAATGGCGAATACACCATCCTTTCGTCATATCCGGCCAAGGAACGGCTCCTCCGGGTCTTCTGAAGTTTTTATGGCCTTGACATCGGCGTCTTGATCATGAATCACGCACACACCAGATTTAGCTCAACAACTCCCACCTCGGATGTTGAAGGAACCACAACCACCGTGAAAATTCTCACCTTCGACAAATGCGATGGCTAATGGCGAAATTTGATTGTTGCCGAAAACGCCTATGGCGATGAGGATCTGCCTTTGTATTTCCGGTCAAAAAGTCCGATCAAGCGAGATCACGGGCAAAGATATGCCTAAAAGCCTCGATCACGAGGGATCAAGGCTCTGAAGGCCCTATGCATTACTAAAAACCTCGCGAATTTTAGATGGCATGTCCTTCACAAAGAATGTACGTGCGGGTTTCTCTCTGCAAAGACCTCAAGCATACGAGGAAGGTTGTCGTCGCCGCCTCAAAAGATCCAAACCGTCTTTCCATAGCCTTCGCTTCGACGCCACGCCTTCCCATAGCCGATCTTGTACTTGAATTTCTTCTCAATAGCCACCATAATGTGCCCGGCCTCCATATCCTTCTTCTCCACTATCTCTCATACATCAAATTAGCTATGAATGTCGACGTTATGTTACGATGTTCGCACAAAACACTTCTTGAGCATGCACGAGTGCGGCTCCACCTTCGAGACAATCGGTGAGTCTCATACTTTGGTCTATCTTGCACTCGCCAAGGACAACCGGATCGCCGCATTTGATTTGTTATCTTGCTCTTAGCTAGATTTGATGACCAAACGCGTCCATTGCATAGACATAGCCCATATTTTAATGGCATCTGCAAGGATGTCTTATCGACAAACATTGAGTGCAACCAACCTCCGTGGCATGGTACTCCCACGGCGATTCGTGCTCGTCGTCGTACATAGACCCTCGGCGTCAAATCTGTTCCATTCGGGGATGGGAGCTCGATCCTCATCGGAATCGCCTCGTCGTCTCCTTGTAAAGCGTCCTCTTGACCAAGGCCATCCGGTCATCGCTTTCCATTTGATGCAATATGTAATCCCTATGCTCTCCTTCATCACCGTCTCAGTAGGCTCATCATGTGGTGCCCGATCTTCCTCTCCTATATGTAGCGTCGGGCTCATCACAAGCAACATTCTCTGAACTCTTCAGAACCTGACCCTCGGGTCCTCTTCTTCACCAACATGCCGCAACCGAAATTTTCGCAACACCGGATTATATCCGTGAGGGCCTCTGCTGCACTTCTTTTGGGCATGGTTGCACAAGTATCACACACTCATATCCACTGGCCACGACATCCTTCTATAAAGGCCTTCCACATCGCTGGTCGCATCGGTCTTCTCAACTCCCACCGATGTTAAGTGGAAGACCGCTCCAAAGCCCTTGTATGTCAACGCCAGACACCTCGGGGTTCAAAGAGAAGTCGCGGTCGGCCGATGCTTCACATCTTCGATTAGTGCATTCTCGCCGTCCGGGTGTGCAGTGGCTTCTTTGAAACCGCTCAAGTCAACACCAAGACGGACCTTCACGAACGGTGCCAACACCGTAATGCACTTTCAATGTAGTGGATACAGGCATGACTTATTGTATGGTCGCAAATATTTCCAACATTGCAATTAGTCATTTCATACGCACGATATGCAAATCTTGCTACATTGTAATTTACATTTGTAAGGCCCTTCGCCTATAAATCGACAACTACTGCGACAAAGATGATCAAGACATCATTCATTCCCTAAAGCGAGGCCGCAATGAGCGTGTGGTACCATATTGATTCAACCTAAAAACCGAGCTATTCCATAGCGAGGCATTATCAATTCGGACGCTAACTTGCAACCCAAATGCTACAAGTGGCATCCGGGTCTTCTACCAATTACCTAAGTCGGTTAGTTCGTACTAATTTACTTCTACTAATTAGTTTATACAAAGTATTCATCCTCCTTATCTTTGCTTTTTGGATGAAATTGAATCGGTTATTATATCATGGAAGCATGCACTACATGATAGGAATATTAACTATGATTGTGCTTTAGCTGTTGGTGTTGGTATTCTTTGAAGTTGGCGCTCTAAGCAATGCGACTCAAAATAAACTTTTAGAAAACTAAAAGATTAAGTGAAGGCTCGAGAGAAGATTCCCATATTGAAAGGTGAGATTCTTGGACCCTTCATCCTTCAATTTCAAATGACCAGTCCCAAAACTCAATCCAATGAATCCATGAATTGCTTATTTGTTTCCTTAAATATCAACCAACATTGCTTATTTGTTTCCTAATTTTTAATCATCTTTTACCACAACCCTGGTTGGTACCATTCAATTTCTCTTATTTATGTTTCCTTTGTGGCAAAGACGACCAAATTCTAATGCCTCGACAAAGATGTGATATCTTGCTACATTTTTGTAATCGAGCATATCTATAGAAATATTTGGTACATACATAAGGACGTTTCATATCTATGCACCTTGAACAATTCAAAAATCAAAACTACATTATATGAAATTAAAAATATTATTTTTCAAATAAGATATGAAACTGAAATTCCTTTGTAAGAGAATTTACAAACCTAAATTCTACATATACTATTTATTTTGATTATGACTTGAATGCTTACATTTTTGGAATTTGATACATTAAGGAAAGTATTGCACTAGTCCGTATTGGAAAAGTTGAGACTCTTTAACTTGTGCATTGTTAAGGATATAAAATTGTATTAGTCTAGCATTAGTACTTAGTATTGTGTTCCATGTACATTTGATTTAATATATAAATGCATCAATTGCTTCCGTCAATTCATAGCATGCATAAGCCATTTAAGCTTTTTAATAGAAAATAGTTTCAATCATCCAATGCAAAAAAAATTCTTAGATTTATCTATAAGTATCCTCTACCTCAAATGCAGACTCTTAAATTATTAATAATTAAAATCTAAAATACCAAATGCTAGTCACAAGACAAGATAACACATATTATATCACATTTTAGGAGTCAATAGATGATTTCCTAAACATACATAAATCCAATGGATTGCATGAATCTGCATCGATCGTAACTTCATCTGGTGCTAAAAACTCTCTCGTCATTATGCTCCAAAGTTACCTTTTGTTTCCTATTTGTCTTTGCGTTTTGGTGAAGGCCATCAGTAGTTGAATGTCCGCAAGATCTATTTATTTTATCTTATTACTATGCGCTTGGTGTTTGAGGATTTTCTAAAGTTTTTTATCGCCTACTTACATACAAACCAACAAATCTACTTTTTTTTTCCTAACTATAGTTTTCTCTGAACGCTACTTATACCTAGTATTTTAATTAACTAAATACCTACTTAAAAAATACAAGACAAAATAAATCAAACTTACCTCCTCGCAATCCAAATTTGTCTTCTTCTTCCTCTCCTTCTCTTTTTTTCTCCTCTCCCTTTCTTTCTTCTCCTGTCACGAACTGCTTAACCTCTGCGAACGAATCGCCCAGCAGGACCGCGATGAGGCTATATAGGTTATCCATCGATCGCCCTTGGTTGGCGGAACATGCGAACGCTCTACGCTTGGTTGATCAGATCCTATCGCCCAACCGTCTTGGCGTAATAATTACGCCAACCGCTTCGCCTCGCATGCGATTTTAAAAGCCGGACGGTTGGGCGACAGGCTTGCAGTCGCCCAACCGTTGGGCGATAGGTCCTTGTCGCCCAACCATTGGGCAACAGACGTATATTTTTGTAAAAAAAAAACGCTGGAATATTTTTGATATTTCGAATAAAAAATAGATTATTTAAAAAAAAATTCATCTTTAATATAATCTTTTGGATGCAGTAAATGAGTGTGAATGTGGTAAATTTCAAGTCGATTATCCCTAAAAGATTGAGGTGATGTGATTGTGGCGTAAGTCTATATTGAGTTGTGTTGGGAATTATTTTGTCAAAGTAATTCATTCGGTGAAGAAGTTGGCTAGAGTGTGATATTGTGGATTGGAAGAGTCTCCCTGCAAAAGTGTGGATTTTATATTCGGTTGAACATAGCTTTGAGGTTGCCAATTTAAGAGAAATGAGTTAATGTGTTATGCGATGATTTGGGATCCTATGGTTTAAGATAAAGTTAAACTCTTAAAAGGAAAATTTTGGAGAAAAGGGTGTGATCTTGGATAGTGAGATATTCTCTTAGCTCTTATTTGAACTATGAGTTTATGATGGGTGTCAATTACAAGTTAAGTTGGATGCGTTATAACTCCTTTGTTTTCAGTTGAATTCTTCGGATAAGTGAGTTGGTAGGCGAGTTCTTTGTGCGTCCCTTGTTAAAGGATATGCTACTTGCAATGGTAAAGTGATCGACTGAGAGTTGGAACAAGAGTTCCGTGTGTTTTGTGCAAACGGTGTACTTCGGTACCAAAAGGAAGTTCAACCAAAGGTGTGTTGGATAGGTTCCGATAGTTACGGGGATTTGTAGATTGGCATATCGCTAGGACCGTCTCGAGTACATGCGTGGAGTATGCAATGTCTTGTATATTCGGTCTTTGAGAGAGTACATGAGAGGTCCGGGCTTGAGATTTTGTTAGAGTTGTTGACTAACGAGTAAGACGTGCCTTGAGCCATGTCCGATTCGGTGACTCTTGAAAGGTAGGGATGAGTAATAAGGCGTAACACGTCGATTCGCCAAGGTACGAAGGTCGCAGCAGCATCGAGAGAGAGACCATCCGGGAATTGGAGTATAGCAAGCGAGAGAATATCGAAATTATTCACAGCAGATACATGGTTATGTTAGTAAGTTTCAAGTGCTTATTCTCTGGCGTAAGCGTGATTAGAATTGGGACTAATTCAGTTTAAGGGGTAGAATGTAATACTCCAAATTTATTTAAGTGAGAAGAAATAATTTAGAGAAGAACCAATTAGAAAATGGATTTAACGAAGTTTAGAGGGGTGTAATACTCAAACGTGTTAGAGAAAACAAAAAAAATAGTTAAAAGGATTTTTTTAAAATTTCTTCAAAACTGGGCCATAGATTTTTGGCCCACAAAGACTAAGGTCCAAAAGGGTGGAAACCTAATTTTGCTACAAGACCAACCCGTGCTACAGTAGCCGCCGTGCTCAGTAGACGCGGTGCTACTGATGCATCGCCCCTGCTGCTCCTCCTCTCCCAGCGCCATCCTCCCACCGCCGGCGAAGAACGCCTGGGTTCTTCTTGGCCAAGGAAGAAGGGAAGAGAAAGGAAGAGGAAGAAGGAGAGAAGGAGAAGAGAGGAAGGGAGAGAATGCGGGCTCGAGACGTGTTCTTCAAATGGTTCTTCAAGGGTACCTTCTTTTCCCCTTTGATTAGATGCGAAATCGAATAGTTAATCAATGTCGGTATTATAGTGCCTTTCGGGATGATTACGTTAGATAGACGTTTTGATATAGTTAAGTCGGATTCGATTCGACGTCTCCTAGAGTAATGTGGAGGACGCCGCTATCTTTCCGTGAAGTGCCGTAACACATAATTTGGACCCTCAGAGCGAAGTTATGATTTTATTAGTGGGACTGCTCGCAGAATTGTTGGTGTTCGGCGGTGTTTTAGTAACTGGGTGAAACGATTAGTTGAATGGGAAATCGAGAAGCTCAAGATAATAAAAGTTGTAGATAATTGTCTCGACTTTTGTAAAGCTCAAGAACTCGAGATTTGGATACACGCATCGAAAGTTATGGTATTTTTAGTGCTCGTCTAGAGAGCCCGACGAAATCGATGTTTTATTAACTCGCTTGGTAGGGTACTATTTGGCCGATTCAGAGAGGTTCACCAACTAGACTTAGTTGGATAATTTAATTAACTTTCGAAAGTCTAAGAAAACCTTAATTGGACTCCTGTGAGCAATAGATATGAATTTTAGGAATTGACCGTCCACCGGGGACAGATCGACGTGTAGGAATTGGGGTTGGGATCGAGTTAGACACTCTTGCAAGTTAGTAATTGTTGTTGTATACTTTGTTTTGGTCCGCTACTGCCATCTTACTGTGCGTTATAATAATTACTCAGGTGGTGGACCGGTCCCGGGAGCAGCACCTTCCGCGTGTCCCTCACTCTCTCACGGTTAAGACAAGTATAATGATGGTTATAATATATATTGTTGAATGGCAATGGCGCACAAGATTAAGTCCTTGACAAATTACTCAGGCGAGACTACCACAAACCCAATCCATGCTAAACCTGCACCCCTACTATCCACCAACCACTTGCCCAAGTGAAAACCATTTTGTTCAACCAAGATCCATGACTCACCCCGTGATGGTACCCACAAATTTTAACAAGAGTGGCTCTCCACCACGATTCCATATATCATTAAGTCAGGATTAAACATTAGGACACTTGTGATGATAAACCCATCGTATCTAAGCTGAACTAAGCATTAATACGCTACCCATGTTGGCAATATGAATATGTCCAACTAAAATTACCCATGCTAAGGTTACAAAGGATTCATGGCATTCAAATACTCAAAGGAGGCATAAAGACAAAAGGTAATAGCTAATCCCAAAACAATTTATATAAAGATAACATGCAATTGTATAAAACAATATACTTTTTGAAATCATAGGTTCAATATGATCAAAGGACTACGGCTTGCCTTGGAATAAATCCTGAGATTGATCTTGATCTTGGTATGCTCCTCCTTGCTCCAAGCTTCCCGAAGTATCAACGTCTAATCGCAAACAAGCAAATAAACAAAATAAATAAATAACAGAGGCAAAACAAACTTTAAAAATTAAATAAAAATCTCAGATAAATAGATCTTGAATTTAGATGAATCTAGGAATTTGAATGGACTAAATCGGAGTTCGGATGCAAAAGATATGGGCTTTGAAGGATCACATGAAATGATGAAATCCGAAATTAGATTTAAGGAATTGTTTCTCTGAAGGAAAACAATTAATTGAGTCACGCTGACATCATCAATGATTTTCAGCTAAAAGGTAAAGGAAATCGATTATGACAAGTGCGACCCACTGTCAAAGGCTTGATGCATGGTGGACTGGATCCATGAACCTTTTAGATCGGGTGGGTTTTTGATCTGCCGCATGGGCTACCACGCAAGCAAAGAGGCTTAGATGGCTGCTGAGTTGGAGATGATGACTTGGCTCAGGACGAACAGGAAGAAGCAAATAGAAGCGGCCATGGGCAGCTACTGGAGTTCGTCGGCGACGGCAAAGGAGTGGCACCCAAGGACAACCGAGAGGAGCACGGGCGTGGCGGCATCACTAGGACCATAGGGGAGGCTCGAGACAATGCAAGAGCTCACCGGAACGGGTAGATCGGAACAGCCAGGCGGCGGCCAAGGTACACTGGCACGGCGACGAAGGCGAACCAAAGCCGTCCGAGGCACATGGAGGTGAGCACCGGGTAGACCTTGTCGATGCGAACCCGTAGGCGAAGACGGCACGAGCGGAGATGGACCAACGGCGGCGAAATCCAGCGAAGAAGAAGCTTCAAAGGCGCTCGGGTTTTCAACGATTGCGGCGCAACCAAAACGAATCTGGGGCTGAGAACTTAGGGTTTTGGAAGAGGAGGGCGAGGAGATTATTTTGACACGCTCGGGCTTCTTAAATAGCACTAGAGAGGAGGAGTTTCATTGGAGGCCGGCGGCTGCAGCAGGAGTCCTACTCGGGCACGAACGCAGTCTCCAGGAGGAAGAAGGCACGATGGTGCTGTCCACATGGGGCCACCGGCAGAGAAAAGAAACAAGAAGGGAAAGCTGGCTCGGTTGGACTACGCGAGCGCACGGGAAAACGGCTGATTGGGCCTTGTTCACGTGCGCAAAAAAGGAAACAGGGAGCAGCCGGCACTGTTCGGGCTTGTTCGAGTGGGAGGAAAGAAAAGGCGGCCCACTCGGCTGCTGGCTACACACGGAGGAAAAACAAGGCGGCGGTTGGTGGCTTTACTCGGCTGAGCGGGCGACCTGGGCTGTGCGCAAAAAGGAGTGGCGGGCTGAGCTGACCACACACAAGAACAAGGGAGGGCCGAGACTTTCACGTGCGCAATGGAAAAAGGGAGCAGCCAACTCGGGCTGGGATTCCCACGCGCATGCACAGGAAGGGATGGCGGCCTGGCGTTGGCTTGGGCTGGTTCCCACGCAACAAAAAAAAACGCGAGGTGGCCTGGCTGGCTTCGGTTGGACCGTGCGCGCACAAGGAAAAATAGGAGGAAGGGAGCTGGGCTTTGGCGCTGGAAGAAGGAAGAGGCTGGTGCCGGTGATTTGGCTGGGCCGCGCAAGATTTGGCTTAGAAGAAAATGGGGAGTGGCCGGCTGAAGAAATGGAAACGGGCAAGGTGGCTGGGCTGGCTATCACGCACACGCGCACAGGAAGGAACAAGGGCGAGCCAGGCCTTGCGCGCGGGAGGATAAATGGGAGGCGGGCCAAGGCAAAGGAAAGGGAACGGCCAAGCTGGGCTGCGCCAAAGTTAGGGTTGGGCTAAGAGAAAAAGGAGCAGGCTGAGGCGGGAGAATCGGCGACTTAATCTGAGATTTTAAATATTTTTTCTTTTTTTTAAAATAGCAAATGAACTCAGAAAAATTCTAGAAAATTCTAGAAAATATATCCAAGCTCATAGAATCCAAATAAAATAATTTTTATAATAGTTGATGTTGACATTAATCACATTAAATTGTTTTTGAACTCTGAAAATTCCAATTAAGCTTTTAACTTTAACAAGAAAATTTAAATGGTTATTTTTCTTTTTAAAACTTTAATAACAGACCAAATTTTTGGGATGTTACAAATGGCAACCAAATAGCTTGAGCCCTGATAGGCTCAAACTCTGGGCGAAGATGACAGACGAAGTCATAAAGGCAAAGGCGATAACGATCCGCCTTCTACACTTTTGGCAGAGCGGAGAAGCTAGCTCGTCCAGCTAGCGCCAGAGACTGGCCAGAGCTTAGAAGAAGTTGTCAATGGAGAAGTCCTCTTAGCGAAGCGTCTCCAACTCATGCTAGAGCGAAAAGAACTAAGCATCATCGTCACGGTATCGCTCACAGAATACTCCCAGATCGACGTGGAACCACGCATCAACAATGTCTAGCCGGATGGAATCGCCGACATCGACCACTAGGATGACGCTAACACGGCCTCATCGGCACACCAAATACCAAAAGCGTCTATGGCATACCGAAGGCCTCATCGGCAAACATCGATTAGTAGCAATAAGCGGCCGTCTCCTTCTTGGCGACCTCATCTTCTCTGAGAGGTGCAAGTAGGTCAGTCTGGGAGAAAATTTGAGCCGTGGCGGACAAGGGCGGGCACCAGTAACATGTCCCTAGAGGTGGAAACCATCGAGCGTGATCTCCATAAGTGAAGACCACAACCTGTAGTTTATTCTATTAAGCTTTGTTCCCGAGAATGGGATCGCAGTTGATGGAACAGAAGTCATTGGTAGGCGCTACCGACGGTATGGCGACAAAACAAAGGTCTAACAAGCGGCTACCGACGGCGCGCATGCATTAGATCGACGTTTTTCTTTTGATTTTTTTTCTCACGTGTGAGTTGGGCCGGCTTAAAATAGCCCAGCCTGCTCATGAGGCAGGTGCCTGCACACAAGCGGGGGAACTAGGGTTCCCCTTGAGTCTCAGCGACGGCGGCGGTGGCCTCAGCAGCAGTGGCAGCGTCTTCCTCATGAAGCTGTCCCTCCTGGTGAAGAGGGTACCGCAGTCGCAGTGATACTCGCGGGTGCCATAGGTCTTGGCGTGGGCCTTGAGGTCAGCCTGGACGGCGTAGCACTTGCGCGCAATGGGAGCCCAAAGACTTCTCGCCATGCTTGCGGCGAAGTGCTTCTTGATGCCGATGAGGTCCCCGAGCCTGGGCCGGAGTGGTGCCGCAACGCACTCGAGCGACGAGACTCTCCAAAGGACCTATGTTTGCGGCATGGCGGCGAGGCGCGGCATGCACTCCAAGGTGTCGTGGCGGTGGCGGCCCGAGAAGTGGCAGCGGCAGCTCGAGGTGTAGTGGTGGCAGGATTTGGCAGCGGAGAGAGCTAGGTTAGTACCCTAGCTCTGATACCATGTTATGAATATTGTGTATATATTCAAGAGGGCCCAATAGGCAGTATATATAGGGAGTACAAAGGGGTTTGCCATATACAGATAAGGAAATACAAATAGAGTCCTATTCTAACAAGTGCATCCTGGTCCGAACATTTTCTACATCTTTGCACTGTCTTCCAGGTACTTCGGGACGACCAAGTTTTTCTTAAGAGATCCAAGTGTTTATTTGGGCCATCGTCGGTATCATATTTGGGGCATGTGATTACTTGTTCTGGCATTGCCATGGATCGGCAAAAGGTCCTTGCGGTGCAAGAATGACCGATTCCACACTCGGTGAGGGCTTTATGAGGATTTTTGGGATTGACTAGGTATTATCGTCGATTTATCAAAGATTATGGCATTTTGGTTGCACCTCTTGCTAAATTGCTGAAAAAGGAAAATTTTCTGTGGTCATCTGAGGCGTTTAGAGCATTTGAACTCTTAAAATGGCTTTGTCTTCTACTCTTGTTCTTCAATTGCCCGACTTTAATCAAGAATTCATTGTGGAATGTGATGCTTCCGGCACAGGAATTGGAGCAGTGTTACATCAAGGTACCGGGCCGATTGCATTTTTCAGCAGACCTATGGCTCTTCGCCATCAACAGTTGGCAGCATATGAACAAGAACTTATCGGATTGGTTCAGGCAATTTGACATTGGCGTCCATACTTATGGGCTCAGACATTTTTGGTCAAAACAGACCATTACAGTTTGAAATTTTTATTGGACCAACGATTGGCGACAATACCTCAACATAAGTGGGTCAATAAATTGTTGGGTTATACATTCTACGTGGAATATCAACCAAGCTGGCAAAATGTTGTAGCAGATGCGTTATCCCAATGGGATTCGGCCGGAGTAACAGTTTGTGCATTATCAACCACTAGCTTTGACCTCTTTCAACAACTGCACACTGAGTTGTTGGAGTCAGCTACCTTGCTCAAGCTACGTGACAATGTGGATAATGGCATGGCTGGAACTGATTGGAACTTTGTCGATGGGTTAATTACTTGTCACGGCCGTGTGTATGTTTCGGAATCATCACCATCTTTGCCAACCATACTTGCGGTTGCACATACACTTGGACATGAAGGAGTACAGAAAACATTACACCGGCTTCATGCTGATTTTTTTTTGTTCCTCACGCTCGCCAATTGGTTCAACAATATGTGCAAGCTTGCTCAGTTTGTCAGCAAAACAAAAGTACTCATTTACATCCGATAGGGCTTTTGCAAACATTGCCTACGCCATTTTAGATTTGGGAAGACATATCCATGGACTTCGTTGAAGGTTTTCCAAAAGTTAATGGTAAAGCCGTTATTTTATCAGTTGTCGATCGGTTCTCCAAATATGCGCATTTTCTGGCATTGGCTCACCCATACACAGCAAGTTCGGTTGCTCGGGCATTTTTTGAAGGGATTGTGCGTTTACATGGTATCCCTTCATCCATAGTGAGTGATCGAGATCCCATTTTTACAAGTAAGTTTTGGGAGGAATTATTTCGCTTATTAGGCGTACAATTAAATCGGAGTTCTACTTTTCATCCTTAGTCGGATGGCCAAACCGAAGTGGTAAACAAAGTAATTACCATGTATTTGAGGTGTTTAACTGGTGACCGACCCCGCCAATGGATACAATGACTTCCTTGGGCTAAGTATTGTTATAATTCGTCGTTTCATACTTCGCTAAAAGATACTCCTTTTAAAGTCGTTTACAGCAGAAATCCACCAACTCTTCGCTGTTATGAGCCAGTAGTTCTAAAGTGGCAGCCGTGGATGAGTTATTATAGGACCGTGATGTCTTGATCAATGATATTCGAGATCTTTTGCTTTGAGCCCAGTAGCGTTACAGGCATTTCTATGATGCTAATCATCGTGATATGCAGTTCGCCATTGATCAGTGGGTATGGTTACGAATTCAACACAGGAAGATCGCATCGTTGGCAATTCAAACTCCCGGGAAATTAGCACCCAAATTTTATGGGTCTTATAAGATATCTGAGTGAATCAGAGAAGTATCGCATCGATTATGCTTGCCAGCCAAAACAAAAGTTCACAATGTATTCCATGTTAGTCTTTTGAAAATTATCCTCCACCGTTGCTAGCTTTGTATCATGGCAAGGTTGCTCCAACGCCCAGTGAAGTGCTGCATGCTTGTAAAGCTAGGGGAGTATGGCAGGTGTTAGTACGTTGGGATGGTTTGTCTACCGCCGATACATCTTGGGAGGATGTGCCAAATTTCAAGGAACAGTACCCTTCATTTCAGCTTGAGGACAAGTTGTTTCTTCACGACGAGGGAGGTGTCATGTGGGAGCGTACCAACGAACGCAGGCATCACAAACTGAGAGCTAATGCCACTGGATTGGATGAGATAGCCAAGTTAGCAACCGACTCGGCTGGGTCATCAGACAAGGACTTGGCTTCGGTTTCCTATGTTAATATGGCAACAGACCTCAAAGGCGTATAAGAATTGTATTCAGAGATGATCCGGTTTCTTTGCTTTATTTTTGTTTACCGAGATAGGCTAGCTATATAAGTGTATACATTGTAAGTTACATGGATAAGAAAGATATCTTCAAACTCAACTTTTATGTCTTCTATTCTGTTATCTCGCTTCCAGTATTCTGCTATTTCCGATTATGCTTCTCTGAATTTCACAACAGATCATCAAATTGATCGCGATAGCTGTTCTGGGCGTCCTCCAGTACCTCATAGCTACAACTTGCGATCATGAGACCGAGCCCGTGACATCTTGGTATCAGAGCCCATGGCTGGATCGTCTGAGATGATGGCGTTGACCGCAGATTGAATCGCAGTACTTTCGCATGGCGATAACACTGATTTTGTGCAGTATGGTTTCTCCAGAGAAGGTGTTTTGAGAGTTTTGAACTCAAGTGAAAAATGGTAGTACCGCAGCTATGGAGAGGTACGACTGCAGTTTGGTATTTCCGTTTGTTTCGTGGCGGTTTGAAAAATCCAGAAGGCATGTTTTCGGATTCTTGGATTTCCTTAGTAAACGGTAGTATCGTAGATTTAACTACGATAGTACCGCACATTGGTTCGACCGCAAGGTTGCGGTATGGATTTTCCAGAGAGCTTGCCTTGGGGAGTTTTTGGACTTTCTTGAGAATCGGTATTACCGGTGTGTATGGAGTGGTACGACCGCTGGGCGGTAGTACCAGCCCTAACATGGAGGTACGACCGATTGTGTTCTATTTGTCCACCACTTTAGGAATTGGCTAACGATGAGGTTAATTCCATGAGCTTTAGTATGTTGCATGATGTATGATAGTGTTTATGCGTGTGAGTAAGCTAATGTTTGGTTAAGTTGGAGAACTTGTGCCAGGATTCGTGTTCTTTGATCTTTGCATGCGTAGGTTGAGCGTGGAGATAATCATGGTTGGTGACGAGGAGGACCCGGACTAGGATGGGGAGATCTGAGGTCTAGGAGGTCATGGATGTCACGAGGTGATTGGGGTTGCGCTGGAACACGTGGAGATCAAATGGTTGTTGTTGCGTGGAGGAGCTCCAAGAGGTGGAGTCCTGGAGGCTTACTTCACGTGATGAGTATATGGAAGGAGTTCCATATCTGGAGTCTTAGAGATGATGAAAACCCGTGTTAGCAAAGGGTTTTGGATCCCTTGATTCATGGATGAAAAAGAGTCCGTGTCCATGTCATTGTGGTACACGTTCAAGACTCTAGGGCATAAATATATGAGAGGTTAGGTGCTAACCCCATGGGTTAGAGAGGTGTCTTTTCCCGTAGCTTTTTCAGAGAGCTTTGTGAGGTCTTCTGTGGGAGGCTTTTAGGGGTGCTTGAAGAGCACTTTGTAGACAGAACAAAGTTTGGGCAATATACAACAGATTTATTCTATATTGTTTCAAGAGCGTAGCTTTGTCCCTGCTGTGCGTGAAAGATCTCAAGGAGGTCTTCCAGAGATCTTCAAGGAGATCTTCGGGAGGTCCTTAAGGTCATCCAGAAGAGGTCCTTGGAGAGGTCCTCTAGGTAGTTCTCGTGGTGATTCTTGAAGAGGTCTTCAAAGAAGTTTCCCAAGGAGATCGTGAGAGGCTCTGTGCACAGAACTACAGTTTGAATTGGAGGTCTAATTGCTACAATCATTCACCCCCCACCTCTGATTGTCATTGTCGATCCTACAAGTGGTATTGGAGCAAGGTTGCTGTGGCTTCAGAGAGGTATGTGAATCGTCCTCCCATGTTAGATGGTACTGATTTTGCTTTCTGGAAGTGTCGCATGCAAGCCTACATTGAGGCTCAAGGTAATGATGTTTGGAGAAAGGTTTCTTGTCCTTATGAGGTTCTTGCTACTGTTACTAATTTGAATAAAGCAAATGTTGATTTAAATGCTCAAGCTCGTAACTTATTGTTTCAAGGAATCTCTCGCAAAGAGTTTGATCGTGTAGCTCATATTAGCTCTGCTCATTTAATATGGAAGACTCTTTGTGATTATCATGAAGGAACCAATAAAATCAAGAAAGTGCGCAAAAATCTTTATCAAAAAGAGTATTCTGATTTTGCTATGAAGCCTGGTGAATCTATTGATGATATTTTTGCTCGTTTTGAAAAGATACTGAGTAATTTGCGTGGTGTTGGTGTTATTCCAACGGATGAAGATAATGCAACTAAGATATTAAGGTCTCTAGGTTCTGAGTGGTTGATGGTTGTCACAATTATCAATCAAACTATCGATCTAGATACTTTAACCATGGATGATCTCTACTCTAGATTGAAAACCTATGAGATGGAAGCTTTGCCATCTAAGAGTGATAAATCTTCATTTTTAGCTCTTATGACTAACCCTATGCAGGTTGTTTCTTCGAGCTCTTGCTTGTGTCTGCTTTGACTACTTCCACAGATGAACAGTTAGAGCAGATTCCAGAAGAGCAACTTGTACTCTTCTCCAACAAGGCAATTAACAACTTCAGATCAAGACGGAGAGGTGGCCCAATTAGATGCTATGAATGTGGTGAACTAAACCACATAAAGATAAACTGTCCCAAGCTAAGGAGTTAGAAGGTCAAAGATGACAAAGTACCAACTCAACGCCCTAAATTCAAGATTGACTCAAGCAAGAAGCACAACTATCGTAAGGCAGTCCACAAGGTACTCTCAGCACTTGATGAGATTGATTTAAGTGATGTTGATTCTGGAAGCGATGATGAGAACAACAGCAAGAAGGAAAAAGAGGTGGATTTCACAGGAATGTATTTTATGGCAAGCAGTGAGGAGCTTAGCAATGAAGATCTCTACAATGATCCTGATGAGGTAAAGCCCTCTTATACAGATTTATCACATGCTGTGCTTAGGTTGACTAATGAGCTCAAAAAGTATAAAAAGAAAATAAAGAAACATGATATTGTTGTTGAGAGCTTAAAATCAGAAATTGATAGACTAAGAGCCTCTAGTCCTGATGATGAATCTTATGAGTCTTGCCAAGTTTTGTTTTCTAAATTAGAGACTGCTAGGTCAATTCATACTAAATTTGATGAGTTAAGACTAGCACATGACTCTTGTGATGAAAAACTATAACTTGCATATGATGAAATAAAAAAGCTCAAGTCTAGTTCTACTTGTTTAGAGTCAAGTATGTCAAATGCTCAAACTAAAACTTGCTCTAATTGTGAATTGCTAGAAGCTAGACTGAATTCATCTCAGGAATCCATTCAACAGATGCTTTATCATGAGACACTCTCTTGCACTAATTGTCCTAAGCTTAGCACAGAAATAGAAGCTTTGACTAGATAACTAAATGAGTTTGTTGAAAAAGAAAGATTGGCTCAGTCTAGTGCTTCTAAGAAAACCGTGTATGAGTCTGTTAAGTGCACAACTTGTCCTACTTTAGCTAAAGAAAAATGTGTATCTTAAGGACACTTTAGAGAGATTTTCTTTTAGCAAGAAAAAGTTGAACATGATGCTAGACAGATCAAAAGTAAGTGTTAAGAATCAAGGTCTAGGATTTAATTTTGTGAAGCATGCCAAGAATTATCCTCCCAAAATTCTTAAGCTTCTTGAACCTGGAAAAATTGAAGTAGAATCTGAACCAAAACAAGTGATGTTTAAATCTGCTGGTTTTGCTAAGGACCCGTCTACCAAAGTGAGTACTGTAAAGAGAAAAGCTGCAACTTCTTATCAAGACAAATATCAATGTACTCATTGTGGTAAAGAGGGTCATTTGGTTCAGTTCTATTTTCGGAAAGCTAAGCAAGAAAAGAAACTTAGATTAAGAAACACTGCTTATTCAGCTACGGGTTTAAGAAGTCTTGTGAATATGTCTTCTGGTCTGGGAGGTATTGCAAGTGGTTCGGCCAGATTGAAGTCTCTTTCACGGTCAGACCAATGGGTGGCTAGACCAGCACGATGCACTCAGTCTTGTCATCCAAAGGACATATCGGGTGTCCATCAATATACCAGCAGTGCTCTAAAACCAAAAGTGCTTTCTTTTTGCCTACTATTGCTCCTGTTCGTCGTGTATCTCAGTACTGGATACCTAAATCCTTACTCACTAACCCCAGTACTAAGATACCGATGATTGTTCATGCCTTGTAGATTCGTCGCAAGCGGAAGGAGAACATATGGTTCATTGACTCTGGTTGCTCTCGCCATATGACTGGAGATTCATGATGGTTCTCCTCCCTTACTCATGCCACTGGTGATGAGATGATCACTTTTAGGGACAATGCTCAAGGACAAGTTCTTGCAAAACGTACTGTGCGCGTCAATGACAAGTTCATTTTAAAAGATGTGGCTCTTGTTAGCAAGTTGAGCTATAATTTACTTTCAGTCTCTCAATTGATTGATGACAATCTTGAGGTAAGCTTTAAAAAACATTCTTGCTGCATTTTAGATGTATCTGGTGATCTAGTGTGTAAGATTACTCAATTGGTCGTTTGTTTAAAGGTGAATTTGCATATTCTTCTGCATCTGATCTTAGATGTCTTATTTCATCTGATTCCAAAGATTTGTTTCATTGGCATCGTAGATTAGGTCATATTGGTTTTGATTATCTAGCTCGTATCAGTAATATGGAGCTTGTAAGAGGAATACCTAATCTTCAAAAATGATAAAACAAAGGATCTAGTTTGTTCTGCATGTCGACATGGTAAGATGGTTTCAGCACCTCATCCACTACTATCTCTTGTTATGACTGATGCACCTGGTCAACTTTTGCACATGAACACTGTAGGTCCTGCTAGAGTTCAGTCAGTTGGAGGTAAATGGTATGTTCTTGTTATTGTTGATGATTACTCTAGGTACTCTTGGGTGATTACTCTAGGTACTCTTGGGTCTTTCTCATGGCATCTAAGGATGAAGTTTTTGGTCACTTCAGAGAGCTTGTTCTTAGACTTGCCACTGAACTCCCAGGAGCACTTAGAACAATTAGAAGTTGATGCGGCCCAACTACGTTCAGCTAATTTAACGTGTGTTCCTGTTATTCCATATGTGCTAGAGGACTACATGCGTGTGTTTACACAACACACGGGGGAAGGCAGTGCGTGCGTGCGTGAAAAAACCTAATGCATGGACATGGTACTCAAGGAGCGAGAACATGTTTGTGTATGTCAGTGCATGCGATCCATGTGTTTGGGATCCGGGAGGAGGCGAGATGAAGGAAATATTTTGAAGGAGTGCGATGCATGTGTTCCTTTCTCTTGTTTTCTTGGACTCGAACACACACATGCAATACATGGTGCATCTTCTTTACTCACGTAGGAGTTCTATTCGGATGTGTATATCACGTAGTGCATGCATATGTGAAGGAAGGCACATATACAAGTGCATACAAAATCTATCACATACTAGATAAGATGTACGTGAGGAGCAGGTTCAACCAAGGCTGGCCTTGTATTTGGTTTGGTTGTTATTCTCTCCATAATAGTGAAACCATTTTTGGCTGGTTTGCATGGCATCCATCAGACCATGTCCGAGAGGATTCTAAAGCAAGGTCAAACCGTGTGGAGCTATACAAGGAACGTGAGTTACTATTTGATTGGTTTCCTTGTTCTACATGGACTCAAGGAGATAAGATGGAAGGAGATAAAATCTGCCAAAATATTTGGAAGCCAAGGCTGCGTGAGTTTCTTTCTCTTTGTGCATGCGGGTGGGGTCCACCAAATCAAGCATGTATTACGTGACTAAATCCTTCACTCTCGATTTGTGGGTCCCTCCGTGATGAAAGCCAAACAGCAGATCAAGTTTACCTTTATTTCTCCTATTCGGTTTTGAGTTCTGGCGTGAGTCTAGATGGGTTGCTTTTCATGTGAACCATATCTCCTGTTAGTTTTTCACATATCAAGTTAGTTATTGAGTCTAATAAACTAGTTGTGTGCGTGTGCATGTAAGCCTATAAAAGGCCAAGGGGTGCGACCATGTAAGCGGACAAGTTGTTCACATATCAAGTTAGTTATTGAGTCTAATAAACTAGTTGTGTGCGTGTGCATGTAAGCCTATAAAAGGCCAAGGGGTGCGACCATGTAAGCGGACAAGTTTTGAGTTATGAATTAAAACACGTGTGCGTGTTGGCCTTCGGCCGTTAGGCTTTATCCCTGTTCTATGAGTGTTCTTGTGAATTCCAATCTCGGATTTCATCTTGGCGAGAGGGTTTCTAGCTATGGTGCTAGGAGTTACTCGTTGGATCTTTGATCCCTATTTCTCGTTCGTGTACTGAGGTGTACGCGGGTGTGAGATTTATCTATCCAAGTGCGAGTTGCATCTTGCAATTCGTACTCCACATATTATCAAGGAGATTCGTTCTAGGTTATTATTCACGTGCATGCTACTATTCACGCGTATGGTACTGTTCATCCACCGCTAGGAGAAGAAGACGACGCACTGCTGATCTTCGAGTTCCACTGTGAAAGATCGGGCAACCCACGGATTTAATCTCGCCTCGAGGTTGATCCGCATCAGAAGTGATAATGGAACTGAATTCAAGAACACATTATTTGCCTCTTTTTGTACTAAAAAAGGTTTGGATCATCAATTTTCTTCAGTACGGGTGCCTCAACAGAATGGTGTTGTAGAACGAAAGAATAGAACCTTGGTTGAAATGGCTAGAACCATGTTAAATGAACATGCTACTCCTAGGAAGTATTAGGCTGAAGCGATTTCTACTGCTTGCTATATTTCCAATTGAGTCTTTTTGCGTGCTAAATTGCATAAGACCTCTTATGAGCTTCGCTTTGGCCATTCTCCTAAGGTTTATCATTTGAGGGTGTTTGGTTGTCGGTGTTTTATTCTTAAACATGGAAATCTTGATAAATTTGAACCTAGATCCTCAGATGGTATTTTTCTTGGTTATCCTGCTCACACTAGAGGTTATCGTGTACTCAACCTAGAAACTAACAAAATTGTTGAGACCTGCGAGGTCACTTTTGATGAAGCTAGTCCTGGTATTAGAACCGACAATGCAAGTCTACAGGAAAATGACACACCCGAGGACATCTTCTATGACTCCGACGATAATGAAAGAATAACTCCACCGATGGAAAATTCACCTAGTGGCTCTGTTCCTACCTCCAATGAGGTAGAGGCCACCAATGTAACACCTCTGTCGCCATCTACTCCTCAGGCTCCATTGCATATTCAAAGACATCATCCTCCTGAACAAATGATTGGTGAGTTACATCAAAGAGTTCTTCGCAACAGGTATAACTCTAATGCCTCATATGCTCATGCTGCTTTTGTATCCTCTTTTGAACCCCAAGATGTAAGTCACGCTTTATATGATGAGTCTTGGATTAATACCATGCATGAGGAATTAGAAAATTTTGAGCGCAATAAAGTTTGGACTTTAGTATCACCTCCTCATGGTCATAATGTAATTAGAACCAAATGGATTTTTAAGAATAAACAAAGTAAGGATGGTGTTGTTGTCCAAAATAAGGCAAGACTTGTGGCTCAAGGTTTTACTCAGGTGGAAGGTCTTGATTTTGATGAAACTTTTGCACCTATGGCATGTTTGGAAGCCATTAGAATCTTTTTAGCTTTTGCAGCTTCTAAGGGTTTCAGGTTGTATCAAATGGATGTTAAGAGTGGCTATATTGAGGAAGAAGTCTTTGTAAGACAACCACCTGGTTTTAAAAATCCTAAATTTCCTGATCATGTCAACAAATTGTCCAAAGCTTTGTATGGTTTAAAACAAGCTCCAAGAGCATGGTATGATAGGCTTAAATCATATTTGCTTAAAAATGACTTTCAAATGGGCAAAGGTAGATAAAATTGTGTTTACACTCAAGCATAGCAATGATCTTTTACTTGTTCAGATCTATGTGGATAATATCATCTTTGGTGGTTCCTCTCATGCTCTTATTTCCAAGTTTTCAGATACTATGAACAGGGAATTTGAGATGAGCATGATGGGGGAACTCACGTTCATCCTAGGCTTTCAGATCAAGCAATCAAAGCGGGGTACTTTTGTTCATCAAACTAAAAACACCAAGGATCTTCTTCGTCGCTTTGACATGGGAACAAGCAAACCAATATCTACACCTATGGGATCCACTACAGTGTTAGACCCTGATGAGGATGGAGAATCTGTTGATCAAAAATAATACAGAAGCATGATTGGTTCACTGTTATATCTCACTGCTTCAAGGCTAGACATTCATTTTGCTGTTTGTCTGTGTTCTCGTTTTCAAGCTTCCCCACGTGCTTCACACCGTCAAGCGGTTAAACGAATTTTCAAGTATCTTCAGTCAACCTTAGACTTTGGTTTATGGTATTCTTCTTCATCTTATCTTACCCTTAGAGCTTATTCAGATGCTGATTTTTTTTGGGGGGTGTAGGATTGATAGGAAGAGTACTTCTAGCACATGTCACTTCTTGGGCACATCTCTAGTGTCACGGGCTTCTAGAAAACAATTATCTGTTGCTCTTTCCACAACTGAGGCTGAATATGTTGCTGCTACTTCTTGTTGCACTCAATTGCTTTGGATGACTTCCACTCTTAACGATTTTGGCTTGAAGTTGGATAGTGTTCCACTTTACTGTGATAACACTAGTGCTATTTGCATTGCTAAAAATCCTGTGCAACATTCAAAAACCAAGCACATGGATATTCGGTATCATTTTCTTAGAGACCATGTGGAAAAGGGAGATGTTGTTTTGCATTTTATTGACACAGAATCTCAAGTTGCTGATATTTTTACAAAACCACTTGATTCTGCTAGGTTTGCCCTTTTGCGAAGTGAACTAGGTGTGATGCATCCTATGGGCTTATTTTGAGGGGGAGTTTGGTTCTAAAAGTCAAGAAGCTTTTATTACAATTCATCAAGCCCACGCCATTGAAATCTTTTGAGTAGTAGAGCTTTCTTTATCATGTTTATTCATGTGTTGTGTAGCTTTGATCATTGACTATTTTTAATAATCTTGCTTCATTAAATCTAAAGCATGACATGGCTGAAAAAATTTGACTAGACTAATTATTGTTATCACTTTGTGATGTCCATCAAAAAGGATGAGCTTGCTTGTGAGTCATATTTTAAATCTTGGATTTGAAGCAAGTCTGTCTCTCAATGCAATCCTATTTTGCTCACTCAATTTAGCATGTTACAATATAAAATATACAGGGTTGAGAATATGAAAAGATGTATGCTTCAAGCATGCTATACATAGCTGTGTATTCAGAAGAACAAAACTATGCACACAAAAGTGCTCATATGAAAAGATGTATGCTTCAGGCATGCCATACATAGCTGTGTATATTCAAAAGAAAAAAATTTGCACACAAAAGTGCTCATATGAAAAGAAGTATGCTTCAAGCATGCCACCCTTGAAAAGAAGTATGCTCCAAGCATACCACATGCAAATAAGAATTGAAAGTGAAGCAATAGGGTGTTATATGAGATTGCCAGCTCATCTAGATTTAAAGGTTGACTCATTGTTAGGCTGTAACTTTTTGGTGATATCTCTTTTTAGGCTATTTATAATCTGTTTAGTCATTGTTTGAGATGCCAGTCATGTATTTAAAATTACTTCATCATCCTACAAGTGGTACAGACTTGTCTTGATTTTGCTACATGATACATGATTTTATATGATCTTGTTAAGCTCTACTCAACAAGATGGCTTGGTTACTTCATTAAATTGATTTGCTTAATCTACAAAGCTTCTTGATTTTTAATCCCATTGCTCCCTTCTTTTGAGAATTACTATCTCTCTGAAGTTCTTGATGATTACATTGCCAAAGGGGGAGAAAAATGGGAGAATTTGAATGTTTTGAAGCTTTTTGCATTTTCCTATTACTCATCATGCAATCTTGAAGTATTGTCAATGTATTCATCAAGGGGGAGATTGTTAGACCCAGATGTCTTAGTCGTGGTATTTAATGATGAATACATTGCCATGAGGACATACTTTTGATCTTAGGTGTTGACACATTTGGCAATAGCATTTTCGTTTTGTTAAAATTGTGGATTTGACAAGTGATATTCATCAAGAGTATCGGCATGTTAAGTGCGAACTACGAGAGGTACTACATAAGTATGCAATGAACAACCGCAAGTCACTTGGTCTGAACGGATTCTTTGTGACGTCCGATTGAAATCGGATGGTCCAGATCGCGTTGAATGTTCAGACCGTCCGAACGTGAAAGGGCTTGTGATTCGTCCGATTGAAATCGGACGGTCCTAAACCTTGTGAATGTGGAATGGTAACTCCTTCACGCCGCCTGGAAGTGTGGCTTCCAGAACTTGTCTCACCAAGTCGGACCGCCTTAGGGGGACTCGGACACTTGGAGGAAAAACTCTCGTCGTGTTGTGAGTCTGCCTGGGTATAGACCTGATTGTGGTCGGATTGACCCTTGTCCTTTGAAAGAATTGATTCCTCCATTGGACATACTGTTGTGGGGGATAAGGATCCCTCCTCGACTCTATCAGTGGCATGGTCTCCTAGATCTGCGGAAAGATCCCTGGAGGCAGCAACACCATCGGATGAGTCGATACTCGGTTCGTAATCGAAACCGGCATCCATGTCGACGTCTGCGTAATCTACCAAGTCAAACCAGTTCTCCTCGTTCCATTCTCCTGCCATGAGTGCATGAGATTTGGGAAAAAGAGAGTATGTTGACAAGAGATTACCGGAAGATCCCCACGGTCGGCGCCAACTATCGGTGTTTTAGAACTGATCTTATGTAAAGATTATTTGATTCGGGGGGTCTCCTAGAATGAAATCACGCAGAGAGATTGACACGGGTATTTTTATACAGGTTCAGGCCTTCTCCAGAGAGAAAAACAACCCTACTCCTGTGTGTGTATGGTATTGAGTGTGTGATCTTACAATCGGGAGAAACGACTAAGGCTAATACAGAAGATAGTATCTGACTGTCTTCCTGATTGCTTGTTGTCTCTTCCGATCCGCCCCTTTCCTTCTCTGATTTATGCCTTTATATAGTCGTGAAGGAATAGCCGTTTTCTCCTGTGAAGAGGCGCCTCATCGAATCCAGTAACAGGCGCACATTTGTGGTTTTATCCGTAGAAGAGAAGATGGAGCGCCTAAAGGTAATCAAGGGTTGATTTTATCCTTAGGACTTTAGAGTCGTAGAAAAACTTACGACTGGGTAGTGATCGTAGAAAACTTTGCGATCAAGGAAATATCGTAGAAAAACTTACGACTAGGTAGTGATCGTAGAAAACCTTACGATCAAGAAAATGTCGTAGAAAAACTTACGACTAGGTAGTGATCGTAGAAAACCTTACGATCAAGGAAATATCGTAGAAAAACTTACGACTTAATACTAGTCGTATAAAATTTTACGACTGGTCGATAATACCTTTCTGTTTTTATAACAGAAGGTGTGCATGGAAAACCATCAGGACAACCAAGAGGTTGAACTGATAACCATCGGCGCAGGGATGACAGCGGAAAGAAGTCCAGCTCCTCCATCTAAGAAGCGTCGACTCGCGAAAGTCGCCGACAAGGGAGGAGCAAGCTCGAGTTCTTTTATTTCGACCGGATCCTCTGCAAAGTCTGCGGCGAGATATGGGCTGCAGCAGAGGCTAGGAGGTCGAAGTCTGCTTTGGCCGAGGAGGCCAAGCAATTAACCTCTTAAACGCAAAACCCGCAAGGCCAAGGTACCCTTCTATTATGACAAGAAAACCTTCGTAGTTTCTGCCTCTCCTAGTTTTGTCAAGCAACTAGAAAAGGAGAACTGGAAGGACTTTATGTCTTTTGTGAAGGACAACGCTGATCCAGCAGAGCCTACGGTTGAGGGTAGCACTGCTCTTGGAGTGGTCGAGACTGATCTCGGCCGTCCGGAAAGTCAGGAAACCAGAGAGATGGTTCCTGTTTAAGATCCACGACCAGATGTGGTCGTGGCTGAGCCCATTCTTCAACTTGAACTCCGACCAGACGTGGTCGTAGAAAAGAAGTCGAAGAAATCTTCCGTTGGGAAGATGACTCCTAAGTTCCTGGTTAGGTCCAGGGTGCAGAGGTATATGAAACAAACTAAAGTGTAAGAACAACATTTACCTTTCGTTTTTCACAGAATCAGAAGACGAGGAGTACTTCAACTTCTGTGCTGATTTCTTTGGGCCTGCTACCATCGTGGGGTCTTCTGCTTTTAGATCTCGCGATCGAGTCCCTCATCCCAAAGATATTCCAAACAGAGGGGAAACTTTCGACAACGAGCGTCTCGAAAAGGTTTGGGACCAAGTCGCGAAGATAGACAAGCTGAAGAGTCCAGAGATGGTTTTTTCGATGTTTGCTCGGACGACCATGAATGTAAGTATTTAAGGATACTTATATGTGTGGCCTTCCTTTGCTTCTTACCGTCTTTCTTTTTACAGAAAGCTCTGGAACAAATTGCCACTGTTGGTGAATATCACCGACAACTTATAGAGCTACGACAGGAAAAAGCGGAACTCTGCGAACAGGCAGAGAGGTGGTAAGTCACTGTTATTCGTAGTTGTTTTAGCATTTGACTACTTATACAATGCTTGTGAGGTTTATTGTGGAAAAACTCACGACTAGGTTCTAGTCGTAGAAAACATATGACTAGTTAGATAGTGCTTATGTCTACCTTTAACCTTTACAGGTTAAATAGCGACGAAAAGACCCTAGCCGACTTGCTTGATTATGAAAAAGAGGAGTCGAGAAAGCTAAGGGAAGAAAAAGAAGTCCTCTTGAAGAAGCTTCAGGAGGGTAACTCTGCAACTGAAAAATTGCAGGGTGAGATAAACAGTAAGTGCTGAACTTAAGACTGTTTATGTTGTTGATCTTTACCTTTTTAACTCATTCTTCTTTTCAGAAAAAGAGGACGAAATGAGAAGGCTTCAAATTGAAGTTAAAGATAAAACTTTGGTCGTGCACGAGATTTCTCGTATCGCCAAAGATAAAGATCAAGAAATTGAGAGGCTGAGATCTCGACGAGCAGGTAAGCAATTCTTTACCTATAGTCTTTTGCAAGTTCTTTTCCTTTTCTAACTCTCATTTCTTTTTAGAAATTGAGCTCGAATCGAAGGCTCAAACTAGGGATCGTGAAAAACCATGATCCTTAACTTGACCGTCGCATTGCCAAGGAAAATGCAAAGGACATCAAATTATAGGAGAAGCGACATGCTGAGACCATTGCTTCCCATAATGAAGAAATCAAGAAGTTAGATTCTCGACTAGTAGGTAAGGAATTCTTTTACTTGTGTTTATTTTTTTTTTCCTCCTCTAGGAGTTTATTTTTGCTTGACCAGTCTTATTCTTTTTAGAGCAAGTGGTCAAAAATAAACAACTCCGCGAGGCTTCGACTCGTAACCAACAGGAGATGAAGTCGATGAAGATTAATCTTCAAGGCAACATCATGCTCTGAACAATATACTTAGTGAGCTATGTAGTGAGGAAAAACTCCTCAAGATGATCGATAGTCAGCTCACATAAGTACTATTGGGGAACAAGTTGGGACTTTGCAAGAACTGGTGACCACTCTGAAGGCCAACCAAGCTGAGTCAATCAAGAAGGCGGTTGAAGGTGCAATAAGTTATGCATTGGCAAACCTTAAAGCTCATGACCCCAGCCTTAATGTGCAACCAATCGAAGTCGACTTTGACTGCCCTGAGGCAGAAGCAAGTCGACTGATAAAAGAAATGCAACCAGTTGGCAGGAAGGTCTCGGAGGAGATGCGACTAGGCTCTCCCTCTTCAGAGTAGTTTGTAAAAAACCTATGAAAAACAAGCTTTTGTTGATGTATTATATAATTCATCTTGTTTCCTTCAAATCATCTTGTCGAGTAGTTAGTAACTCAAAAGATAATTAACGAAAGAAAGACTAAGAATTGAAGTCAAACTAATAACTTTATCCTACCCCCCACTATTTGCTTAGTTTGTTTAGACAAACTAAGTAAATAGTGTTAAAAAGGGTTTCTGAAAACAGAGAGGTTTGGTTAACTTGTAGTTTTTGGTCACGATTGTCATGCACTGGTCGAAAAAATGGGAACGAATCGAGACTAGGAAGTTCCTTCTAGTGGGCAGGACCACGTGCAGAGAGGAAAGGCTTCGACTAGGTGATGTTACCATCTCCGACCAGTTTAATCAAATCGAGAATGGCAACTTGAGTTAAGCAAACGTCTAGAGGACTTTAAAAAATTCGTTCGCCCTTCCTTTGGAGGATTCGATAAGTCCGTTCTGGTAGCAAAAGTAGAAAACTGAACAATGCTAGGAAGTTCCTTCTAGTGGGCAGGACCACGTGCAGAGAGAAAAGACTTCGACTAGATGTGTTTCTTCCTTCGACCAGTTGAGATGAATCGAGAACACCAAAGGCAGTTGAATAAATCTAAGAAAGTGCACTCTACTTAGAGTATTTTTCAAAATAACTGAAGAAATAAACTAAGGTGAAAAGAGCTGGCTTTAAAAATATTTCGACCAAATAGAACCCGAGCTCTTTGTATTGATGGCAAAAGTGAGTAACGAGTCGACACTAGGAAGCTCCTTCTAGTGGGCAGGACGACGTGCAGAGAGGAGAGGCTTCGACTAGGTGATGTTACCCGCCTTTCGACCAGTGTAAAGAAAACTGGGTGTTTGGAATGTAGTCGAAAGATTATGAAAGCACTACTCGAAAGTAAGACAATAGAGGTAGAAAGAACCTGAGTCTTTATTGTCTGAATGGTTGGTTACACATAAAACTTGCGTAACTGGTCGATGTTCCAAGAATTCGAGAGAACCTGGCCGTCTTCCATTGCCAATCGTAATGACCACGGCCGTAAACCGACCACTGTGTAAGGACCTTCCCACTTGGGAGAAAGTTTGTTCCGATTAGACTTGGATTGGCAGAGCCTCAATACCAAGTCACCTACAGCAAGACTACGAGGTTGGACCTTATGATCGTAGTATCTGCGTAGGGCTTGTTGGTAGACTGCTGAATGGATTAAGGCCTGGTTTCTCCTTTCTTCGAGTAGGTTAATGTCATCCGCTCGAAGTTGTTCCTGGTTGGAGTCATTGAAAGTTTCGACTCGTGTTGACCGTGTCTTTAGTTCCGGAGGAAGCATGGCTTCAGCTCCGAAGACTAGAAAAAAGGGTGTTTCACCTGTAGCCCGACTAGTAGTCGTACGAACTGCCCATAATACGGAGAGTAATTCTTGTAACCAAGCCCCCGAGCGCTTGACGAGCTGGTCGAAGACTCGGGTTTTAATTCCGCGCATTATTTGGTCGTTCGCACGTTCGACTACCCCATTGCTTTGGGGATGGGCCACAGAAGCATAACATAACTTGGTAACTAACTCATCACAAAATTTCTGAAATTTTGCGCTCGAAAATTGTTTACCATTATCTGTAATTATTCGACTTGGCACTCCAAATCGAGTAATTACGCATCTCATCATGAACCGTTTCTTTGCTTCGTTGTTATCCTGATTCTGAGTTAAACCGATCCATTTTGTGAACGTATCAATAGCCACAAAAAGGAACTCGAAACCTCCTGAAGCTTTGGGGAACGGTCCTAGGATATCGAGACCCCAGGTCGCAAAAGGCCAAGACAGAGGTATCGTTTGTAATGCTTGAGCTGGTTGGTGTATTTGCCTGCTATGAAATTGGCATTGGACACACTTTTTAACCAACTCTTTAGCATCATATAGGGCTGTTGGCCAGTAAAAAACTTGTCGAAAGGCCTTACCGACCAGCGTTCTGTAGGAAGCATGATTTCCACAGATGCCACCGTATATGTCGTGAAGGAGTGTTAATCCTTCGCTCTGCGGAATGCATCGCATGAGCACCCCTTGAGTACCTCATTTATAGAGGACTCCTTCAACCAAAGTATACATTTTGGCTTTTCGGGATAAGCGATCTGCCTCGGGATCATTTTCGGGTACGGAACCCTTCTGAAGATACTCATAGATGGGAGTCATCCAGGTATCCTCGTATTCTAGAGAGGCCGTCTCAATAGGAGGTGTCTCTGGTTCTTCAACTAGGGACGGCTTCTGGAGTTGTTCCAAGAAGACTCCTTTTGGTACTGTAGATCGGGAAGAAGCCATTCGAGCAAGCTGGTTTGCGAGGAAATTATCCTTTCGAGGGATGAATTGTGCATCGAAACCTAAAAAATGCTTTTCTAGCTTATGCACTTCCGATAAGTACCAAGACATTGTCAGGTTAGAGCACTAGTACTCTTTCCCGACTTGATTCACGACTAGTTGAGAGTCTCCTCTCACGAGTAGTCGGCGAATCGAGAGCGCTTTCATAGCTCGTATGCCAGCTAGCAAACCTTCGTATTCTGCCACGTTGTTAGTGGCCTGAAAGTTTAATTGTATGGCATACTTTAAGGTCTCTCCGGTAGGAGATACTAGGACCACCCCAGCCCCCGAGCCACTTAAAGTAAGCAACCCGTCAAAGTACATCGTCCACTGGTCGTGGGAATCGTACTGGGGATCCTGAACAAGTTCAGGATTTGTCCATTCGGCGACAAAGTCTGCCAAGATCTGGGATTTAACGGCCGTTCGGGACACGAAATGGAGGTCGAACTCCCCAAGTTCGACTGACCATTTTTCCATGCGTCCCGCTGTTTTCCTATTCTGGAGGATCGCTCCCAAGGGAAACTCAGACGATACAGCTATTTTGTGCGCTTGAAAATAATGCCGCAGTTTCCTCGAAGACATGAGGAGGGCATATAGAAGCTTTTGGACCTGAGGGTAACGCTCCTTAGGCTCGTATAAAACTTCACTAACGTAGTAAACTGGTCGTTGTACATTTTCACGTTCTATGATCAGTACTGCGCTTACTGCATGTGGCATGGCAGCTAGGTAAATTAAGAGCGTTTCTTCTGGCCTCGGAGAAACCAAAATAGGAGCACTCATAAGATACCTCTTGACATCCTCAAAGGCAGCGTTTGCTTCGTTCGACCACTCAAAACCTTCATGTTTCCTTAGAAGTTTAAAGAAAGGTAGTCCTTTTTCTCCTAGTCGTGTGATGAAACGACTTAAAGCCGCCATGCACCCTGTGAGTTTCTGGACTTCTTTCTTTGTGGTTGGAGGGCGCATTTGGAGAATGGCCTTTATCTTTTCGGGATTTGCTTCGATTCCCCGTATAGATACTAAGAATCCAAGCAATTTTCCTGAAGAGATTCCGAACACACACTTCTCAGGATTGAGTTTTAAGCGATGTTTTCTGAGGTTGTCGAATGTTTCTTGTAGGTCAGTGATATGATTAAGTCTCTTCATGCTTTTAACAACTAGATCATCAACATAGGCCTCCAGGTTTCGGCCTAGTTGAGATGAAAAAGTCGATTGCATCAAGTGTTGAAAAAAAGCGCCGGCATTTTTTAGACCAAATGGCATTTTGATATAGCAAAATATACCAAACGGTGTAATAAATGCGGTCTTTTCTTCATCATCTAGACACATATTGATCTGGTGGTATCCAGAATATGCATCTAAAAAACTTAACATTTCACAACCTGCAGTAGAATCAACCAACTGATCGATACGAGGTAAAGGAAAATCATCTTTTGGACAAGTTTTATTAAGATCAGTGAAGTCTACGCACATACGCCATTTGCCGTTTGACTTCCTAACCATTACAGGATTAGCCAACCACTCTAGGTGGTTGACTTCTCTTATAAAGCCTACTTTAAGTAGCTTATCCAATTCTGATTTGATAGCATCTCGTCGATCAGGGGCAAATCTCCATAATTTTTGTTTTACGGGTACTTTGTCAGGCCGTAAAGCTAGCCTGTGCTGAAATTACTTGGTGAACCAAATGTTAAAGGAAGAGAAACTTGGCCAATAGGCTTGGCCGAAGACCCCGGTACGATCCCATGAAAAGAGTATCGTACTGGTCTTACCTTAGTTCTGGGTACTTGCATCTCGTCCAGGGCACTTGTAAACAAGATGTTTAATGAGCTGCCACCATCAACTAAAACTCGATTGACCCGACAATTGTTGATGGTGGGTTCGACCACGATCGGATATCGACCTGGTCGAGTCAAAGGAATCGGGCAGTCACCCCTCTCGAAGGAGATGGTGACTTCCGACCACTTCGGCAATTTATTGACGAGAGGAGGATCTATGGAGTTTACCTCACGTTCGGCAGCTTTAAGCTGTCGCTTTGATTCGTATGCCAATGATCCCCCGTAGATGTGTTCGACGGTATGTTGCGGATCCTGGAACGGCATCTCCTCATCGTCGTCTGACGACTTATGGCCACTCGTTTGTCTTACCTGTTCGAGAGTGGGAAGTGGTCATTTGCCGTTGTAGTAGTCCTCGAGCTTTTGTTGGAAGACCCAGCAGTTGCGAAGGTCATGTCCTTCCTTTTTATGGAAAGGACACCACCTAGGCTTATCATTCTTCCGATCGGGGCGCTTACCTTTGCCTCGGTCGGAGTGCGGCTTGGAGGTTCGTGGCTCTTTATCATTTACAGCCAAGACCTCCTTGGAACCGCTGGCTTGGGGTTTTTGACCATTCGCCTTGTTCTTGGACTTTTTTGCTTTCTTATCCTTTTTCTTACCAACTTCGCCTGGCTCTCGAAAGGTATTGTCTTCTCGATCGATTGTGTTGTTCCACTCGACCGCCTCGAAGCGATCGATATCGATCGACCATCTCAAAGAGTTCGGCGACGAGTGGGAGGATTCAAAGCGATATCTTCGTTATCCTTCTACTACGGACTCCTTGCTTGAAAGCCACGATGACGATGAGTCGAAATTTAGGAATTGAATTACTTAACTGACTAAAGCGCTTGATGAATTGGCGCAAGGTTTCGTGGTCGCTCTGTCTCATCGATTACAAGTCGTCCTCCTTCCTGTAGGCGATTGTAGGTGCCTTGGAAGTTCGCCAAGAGAAAGTCGCAGAGGTGTTGCCAAGAATAGATCGACTCGAGTGGTTGATTCAAGAACCACGATCGAAAGCGGACCCTTCGAGCACGCTTGGAAGGTAATTCGCCATTACATGCTCTCCTCCTCCTGCTGCTTTCGGACAAATTGTTGTATAAATTTGAAGGAACTTCGGCGGGATTTTGGGATCCATCGAACTTCTCCATATTCACCGGTCGAACACGAGGTGGCGGTGAATACTCGGAGGTCGAGCAAAATGCCCGACATCTGATAATAACCTCCTGACGCCTCCTTTGCAGGAAAGAAGGGTTGATATCACCAGGTGATCGTATTCAACGATACCCAGTAACAGGTTGACCGGACTTGTAGTAAGTCTCGGTCCTACGAGGGAAATACTCCTCGTATTCCATCTGCTGCTGCAGATTTCCACGTCGGAGTGGTGAGTGATCACCTCTCCGAAGAGCTTGTTGATCATCAGTCGTTTGAAAGACATTTCTCCGAGTAAGAGATCGATGTGACTCGTTGTTGCACCGATTTCTCCGCGGTGTTATATTTGATCGACTGGTAGCTGAAGAAGTCGTATTGCTATGACTTCCTGAATAATGTCGGCGAGGTGCTTCCAGTCTTGCCATCGTGGTCCGAAACCTTTGTGCGATCTCTTCGACAAAGAGATCGTAGCCTAGCGCTCGGGCGAGCTCTCGAGTAGGGTTCTCGAGCAAGTCGTTGATGTGCTGGAGTTCTTGAGCTTCCTCTGATTGATAGTGGATGCGCCTAGGCAAATTTTTCTGGGCTGCAATCTTCTTTCGTCGAATAGCCTCAAGATCTTCCATGTCAGATTCTTGAGACTATCTCAATGGAGTGCGAGTATGTCGAGGATTTCCCTCACGCTCATCAAGGTGTTGGTCCTGTCCGTCATCGGTGGTGCCCTTGCCATTGCCACGAGGGGGCGTAGTGCGTGATCTTCGAGGAGTGTCCCTAGCTCGGTCTCTAGAAGAGTGACCTTGATCTGAGGGAAGGATGAAGACCTCCCGTTGATGATTCTCACTTGCACTCGAGGCCTCCCCGCTCGAGGAGTAGTCGAGAGACACCATCTGGCGACTTGGAGTAATCCCCTCCAGGAAGGGGAACTCTAGGTTATAACCGTCTCCATCTGCAGGTGTGATCTGCGGAGAGATGGTCGAATTTGCAGGAAAAGCATGCTTGATCCCGCTCTCTCTGGGGTCATCCGGAGAGAGAGGACCACCAGATGCTGGTGAAGTCCTGTGGCTTCCAGAACTTGTCTCACCAAGTCGGACCGCCTTAGGGGGACTCGGACACTTGGAGGAAAAACTCTCGTCGTGTTGTGAGTCCGCCTAGGTATAGACCTGATTGTGGTCGGATTGACCCTTGTCCTTTGAAAGAATTGATTCCTCCATTGGACGTACTGTTGTGGGGGATAAGGATCCCTCCTCGACTCTATCAGTGGCATGGTCTCCTAGATCTGCGGAAAGATCCCTGGAGGCAGCAACACCATCGGATGAGTCGATACTCGGTTCGTAATCGAAACCGGCATCCATGTCGATGTTTGCGTAATCTGCCAAGTCAAACCAGTTCTCCTCGTTCCATTCTCCTGCCATGAGTGCATGAGATTTGGGAAAAAGAGAGTATGTTGACAAGAGATTACCGGAAGATCCCCACGGTCGGCGCCAACTGTCGATGTTTTAGAACCGATCTTACGTAAAGATTGTTTGATTCGGGGGGTCTCCTAGAATGGAATCACGTAGAGAGATTGACATGGGTATTTTTATACAGGTTCAGGCCTTCTCCGGAGAGAAAAACAACCCTACTCCTGTGTGTGTATGGTATTGAGTGTGTGATCTTACAATCGGGAGAAACGACTAAGGCTAATACAGAAGATAGTATCTGACTGTCTTCCTGATTGCTTGTTGTCTCTTCCGATCCGCCCCTTTCCCTCTCTGATTGCTACCTTTATATAGTCGTGAAGGAATAGCCGTTTTCTCCTGTGAAGAGGCGCCTCATCGAATCCAGTAACGGGCGCACATTTGCAGTAATCATCGGAATGGTAACTCCTTCACGCCGCCTGGCAGTTACTTGTCAGAGATAATGGGGTATTACGTGCTATTATTTCGTATAATAACGGTATGTTGTTCGCTTGGATTCCTTAATCAATTGGACCCACTCACTTTGAGGTTTTATTGATCATAAGGTGGTCGTAGCTAACCTGGTCGTAAAAGAACTTACGACCATAAGGTAGTCATAGCAAGACTTACGATTATGGGGTAGTCGTAGAATAACTTACGACTGGGTAGTGATCATAGAAGAACTTACGACCATAAGATAGTCGTAGCAAGACTTACGACTATGAGGGTGGTCGTAGAAGAACTTACGACCACCTGGTAGGCTTCTCCCTTGTAAGTGTAAGGGGTATACCTAGGGACCACATGACATCATATTTATCCATAATGAGAATTACGGATAACAGATAAAATGAGGATTATTAGGTCCTCGTCATATACATATACGTATACATATACCTATACACACACATATATATACATACATATATATATATATATATATATATATATATATATATATGTGTGTGTGTGTGTGTGTGTGTGTGTGTGTGTGTATATATATATATATATATATATATATATATTGGTGAAATTTGTCGGATCTCACGCGACAATTGGGATCTGAGCAGGTGGGATGCCCTCATCACTTATGCGATTTTGACCCCCTCCCGAGGTCACGTTTATTTCGCAAAAAAACATCGTTGTCTCCCGTACCCCTTCGTCTTCTCACGCGGACGCACAAGCGCCGCCTGGCCTCCCGCGCCTCCTCGCCGCCCTATCGCTGTCCCCACCAATCCGCCTCCGCCCCCCGGGCAGCCGCCTCCTCCTCCTTCCCTCCTATCACTCCTCGCCGCCCGTCATCACCTCCTCACAGCCTTGGCCGCCCCCTCAATCACTGCGCCTCTGCCCCCCTCCAATCCGCTTCCACCCCCTGCATCCAAGCGCGCCACAGCCTCCTCCTCCTCCCCTTCACCACCTCCTCCTCCCCTGGTGCCCGGGTGCAGTGCCGCCTCCTCGCCGCCCACTGGCCACCCCCTCCAATCCGCCTACGTCCCCCGCGCCACCTTCCCCCTCCACCACCCTTCCAGGCTGGCTCGCCTGCCTCCACGACCCGGCCACGCGGTGCGGCGCATTGGTGTTCCTTGGCGCGCTCCGACGGTGGGGAAGCCCTCCACCACCCTTCAAGGTCGGCGCTCCCATAAATGTTTTTTTTATGGAAGATCATAATCCATTATGTTGAAGACCATCATGGTATTCTAGATATATAATTGTTTCAATAGTGTGTAGAGATATATAGATAAGAACATGATGGCAGCATTTTTTCCTCTTTTCAGCTGAGCCAAGCATGAAGCCGTTTTCAGCATCCCAGAACTACTATATGGGTCATCTAGAAGTTATTGATTGCAATCTTGCATTCATTTTTGCACCCCGACATTCCCTAAAGATAATCATTATGTTGCTCATCTTACTAAGTATCCAGGTCTCTTAGTCTGACCACAAACCATAATATGAATTGAATTGAATAAGATTTTCGATATGCTGCTTTTGGATTCAGAATGAGTTACACCATATCTACGGTTTTCTAAGATGTCAAATATTTGATGTACCAGGTGTGAAAGACCCCAGTGCAACTTGCGACCCACAGAAAAGAAGAAGCGAGCCAGTTCCGGAAGAACGTTCTCCTTGACCGTGTGCTCCCAGCAAAGGCCAACAAAAGCAGTAGCACAACATGTTGAAGGAGGCTCGTATCAGATTAATCATGGATTAATTAGCATTTAGTACAAGCAACGATTCACCATCTTTTCTTGTTGTAGTGAGTTAAAACTGAGTGAATGTATTCACTTTATTGATTATCAGAATGTATCTTAAGCACTAGTACTTAGTAGCAGTGTGTGAGTATGAATTCGATGGTATCAGGTTGATGATCTGTGACAGAATAAAGTCTCAAACTTTAGGGTTCTTGGAGATGTATTAGAGTCTATTTGAAGCTTGCAGGTCTGAAACTTTGTGCCTGTTGGAGATGTAATGGAGTAAGTTGGAGTTTGTTTGCTTTGCAAGTTTAAGACAGAGATGACAAATGACAAATTGTACTGTTGTTAAGACTGAGTGAATGTATCAGGTTTCCAAATTGTACTATTGTTAAGACTGAGTTAATGTATCAGGTTTCCAAATTGTTGTTGTCTACAAGCATCAGTGAGAATGAGAAATAGCTTTCGAATTGTTGTTGAATGAAAATAGCCCATTGCTGTCTTTTTTATAATACCATGTCTCTTGATACAGGTTCTTATGCAATAAAAAAGAATTAAGAGATGACATGAATCATGTTGAATGCAAATAGTTGTTGTCTCTTGATACAAGTTCTCATGGAACAGTAAGATTGACCTATAATAAAATGTTTAAAAATCCAAAGTCCAAATAAGCTGACTTGAATCCTTGTCAAACTGAGCCCAACAAGCTTATCTCTGTATGTTGCAGATAACGACATAAGTCAAAACCACCATGCATTCAGCTTTACAAAAGACACTGTAATCGTTTTCAAATGTCATCCTACGACCATAAATAAGCCCAACAAATGCCAACCATGGAGAAGGTACATAAATCTCAAGTTTCCATCCAAATACTACAGCAATATCATGATGGAATCTAAAATACCACTGAACATACAAATAGTACTTTAACAACAAATTCAGTAGTTAGTGAGGACGACAAATATCCAATTGCAAGCATTTCAGGACCATGTCTCCATCCCCACAAGCACATCATTTTCTTTCTGATTTGGCCTGAAAATTTAACTGGATTAGTTAGTATTAGAGCAACTACTTGTCCATCAACGATAAATCAGCAATGTACAAAATGACTATTACATACAGAGATGGGCTCCTGCTAGAGTAAGTGACAAAAACAGATTTTACAAAGTATCGTTGAGAAAACTCATAGAAGAATGTTAGACTCAATTTGCTGCCATCCTTAAAGGGCAATTGCGGCTGTCATGGTACATGATCTCCTTGCATGACCTACACATGCGTGGCACCCTTGTTTTGTTCTCCACATTCTCGTCTTTCTTCCCATTTGTCTTTACCTTTTGTCCTGGCTTTATTCTCTTACACCTACCGTTGGAGTTAACATCGTTTGGTGGCTTTATGCTGACTTCCTTAGGGATGGACATAATTCTTCCGACATGTACTATCCACCCAAAATGCATGTACCAACCTACCCTTGTCATTAACAGCATAATCAAAGTAAAATGAAGGATTTATGTCATTCTTCCTACAAAGGTTGTCAACAAATATCTGAGCATCCGATGACTTAACACAGCTTCTCAGCTCTTTATGATAATTCTACAAGTCTCTCCTCATACATCCTACATTCCCAAATCCGCACTCACTAATACGGAGATATCTATATGCCCCGCTTGTGCCAATGCCTCCTTTATGACATGTGATTAATGCATGCTTGGCCTTCTCATTTACTTTCCTATTAGACCTTATCAACTGTTGTTTGCTAGGTGATACCAATTTATGTGTGTGTGACTCAACCAATGTCGCCACCCTAAACTTATTGTTGCAAGTGCGTTTTACAGCTAAAATTGCCTCGCAGCCACACCTAGTTAACTTCCTGACATATTTCCTTTTCTTTAACTCCACGTTGTCCTTAACTTGTTCAGACTGGAAGCCTTCTCTTGAGCACATCCATCGCTTTCATCTCGTAACACCATTGATAACCGTATGCGGGCCAACACGGACTCCAAACCCGGCTGCATGTGCATACATCTTGTAGAATTCCTCAACAACATCCAAGTCATCAAATACCATCCCTTCAAATAGCTTGATAGTTGGGTCAACACAAGGTGTATAAGAAGAACCCTGCAATGCAAATGATTAAGTGTCAAGCATGATGGAACGACCGATAGAATCAAACACATGCCCACAACACGATACTTACCTTCCGCTCTTTTCCGAGGTACCAAAATGAATTAATTGTTGGGGAGGTTTACTAATTTGAGCAACAGAGTGTGCATCAAGTCTTCCTTGTCTTGGCAAAGTCAATGCCACGCTCTCATCGGCCATAGATTCTATGCATGCAATATTGTGCCAAACACACAAAACGAGACTCATATCTTCAACTATTCGTCGTAAGCTTACACACTGAAAGATTATAGTCATAGAGGAAGAACTCAGAATGAAAGATTATACACTGAAAGCTCTCGCAGACCTATCTTGTGCTATCTGCATCACTTCTATTTATTTTGCGTATGGTCAAGATTAATAAAATTAGACCTTAAGGCCTGTTTGGTTGGTTCTCTGACATGGAACCTGCAAGAAGTAGGTGATTTTAATAAAGTGGAACCTAATATGTTTGGCTCTAATCACTTTGGTGATTAAGATATCCAGTTCTAATGAATGTCAAGTGGAGCCATTGCCGAATCAATGTTTTGGAGGACACTCACTAGTTTGAACTAAGAGGATAAAAGGAAGCATGCTGATGTACTTTCATTGAATCAGTAGGATGCATCACAGAGGTAGAAAGCGCTCTAGCAAGACCTCAAACTAAAGCAGACTTATCTTGTGCTAAACATTGAAAGCTCCCGATAGACTTATCGTATGCTATCTCTATCTGTATCATTTCTTATTTATTTGCATATGGTCAGGACTCAAGATTCATAAAATTTAGACCTTAAGGCCTGTTTGGTTGGTTCTCTGACATGGAGCCTGCAAGAAGCAGATGGTTTTAACAAAGTGCCAAAGTGAAACCTGATATGTTTGTCTTCAATCGCTATGATCATTAAGATATCATGTTCTAACGAACATCAAAATGGATTAGAAATAAGATACGACTTCGGTTTTCTATCTCTGTTTCTGCATTGAATCGGAAACTCAAAATCGGACATCAACTAGACAACCTACAGTATCCAAAATGAAAACAGACAGTAAACTGAAAACTAAAACCGACGGACTTCTGAATCACCTTCTACATTGCGATCCAATTATAAACCTAAAAAGAAAGTAAAACTAAGCTTTAAACAACAAGTTTTAGTCTAACATCAAACATCAGTCAGTACTGAAAAGTACACTTACCTTCTCTCTGAATGACGGAGGTCGACCAGAATGGGAGCGCTGGCCTGGAAGGGTGGTGGAGGGGGAAGGCGGCGCGGGGAGCGGTGGTGAATTGGAGCGGTGGCGGAAAATTGGAGCAATGGGTCATCCGTCGGTCAGGGAGGAAGGCGATGGGTCATCCGCCGGCTCGGGAACGACCGTGCGTGGCGAGGAGGCGGCACTGCAACACGCAGAGGAGGGGAGGAGGAGGTGGTGATAGGAGGGAAGGAGGAGGAGGCGGCTGCCCAGGGGGCGGAGGCGGATTGGAGGGGGCGGCGAGGAGGCACGGGAGGCCAGGTAGCGCTTGTGCATCCGCGTGAGAAGACGAAGGGGTACGGGAGCCAGCAGTGTTTTTGGTGAAATAAACGTGACCTCGGGGGGTTGGAAAACTAGCATAAGTGATGAGGGGCATCCCACCTGTCCGCGTGAGATCCGACAGCCCATGGCAATGTTAGCATGTTAGCACTGAATAATCTGTTTGCACTAGATATGTTCCCTATATATAACATGCCAAATTGAGTGAACATAAAAAGATTTCAATAAGAAACATATGAGCCTCATAGCCAAGATATAAAATAAGACTCACAATCAAGCTAATCCTCTTCGATGAACATCGCAAAGTAATAACTATAATCAATCTAATCAAAGTATTCCGCCATGTCATACTTTAGTTTAAATGTGGCAAAGTAATTATAACCAGTCATGATCAAAGCTACACAGCACATGAGTAAATATGATAACGAGAGCTTTACACCTCATTTGATTTCAATGGCTTGGACTTGATGAATTATTTGACAAGTATAATAAACAAAGCTTCTGAAAATTTAAACAACAAGCTCCCTCTCAGAATAATCCCATAGGATGCAACACACCCAACTCACTTCGCAAAAGAGCAAACTGTGCAGAATCAAGCGGTTTTGTGAGAATATCAGCAACTTGAGAAACTATATCAATAAAATGTAAAACAACATCTCCTTTTTCCACATGGTCTCTGAGAAAATGATACTGAATATCAATGTGTTTAATTCTTGAATGTTGCACAGGATTTTTAGCAATACTAATAGCACTAGTGTTATCACAGAAAAGTGATACACTATCCAATTCTAAGCCAAAATCCTTAAGCGTAGCTGTCATCCAAAGCAATTGAGAGCAACAAGAAGCAGCAGCTACATATTTAGCCTCAGTAGTGGAAAGTGCAACAGACAACTGTTTCCCAGAAGCCCAAGAGACAAGAGATGTGCCTAAAAAGAGACATGTGCCAGAAGTACTCTTCCTATCAATTCTACAACCCCCAAAATCCGCATCTGAATAAGCTCTAAGGGTAAGACATGTTGAAGAAGAATACCATAAACCAAATTCTAAAGTTGACTAAAGATACCTGAAAATTCGCTTAACTGCCTGACGATGTGAAGCACGTGGGGAAGCTTGAAAACGAGCACACAGACATATAGCAAAGTGAATGTCTGGCCTTGAAGCAGTGAGATACAGAAGTGAACCAATCATGCTTCTGTATTCTTTTTTATCAACAGGCTCTCCATCCTCGTTAGGGTCTAACACTACAGTGGATCTCCTTGGTGTGGAGACTTGTTTGCTTATCCCCATGTCAAAGCGATAGAGGAGATCCTTGGTGTACTTGGTTTGATGAACAAAAATACCCAGCTTTGATTGCTTAATCTGAAAGCCTAGGAAGAACGTGAGTTCTCCCATCATGCTCATCTCGAATTCTCTGCTCATAGTATCTGAAAACTTGAAAATAAGAGCATGAGATGAACTACCAAAGATGATATCATCCACATAAATCTGAACAAGTAAAAGATCATTGCCCTGCTTGAGAGTAAACAATGTTTTATCTACCTTGCCCATTTGAAAGTCATTTTTAAGCAAAAATGATTTAAGCCTATCATACCATTCTCTAGGTGCTTGTTTTAAACCAGATAAAGCTTTGGATAGTTTGTAGACATGATTAGAAAATTTAGGATTTTCAAAACAAAATGGTTGTCTTACATAAACTTCTTCCTCAATATAGCCATTAAGAAAAGCGCTCTTAACATCCATTTGATACAACCTAAAACCCTTAGATGCAGCAAATGCTAAAAGGATTCTAATGGCTTCTAATTGAGTAACAGGTGCAAAAGTTTCACCAAAATCAAGACCTTCTACTTGGGAAAGTCCCTAAGCCACAAGTCTAGCCTTATTTTGAACAACATCATTCTCACTTTGTTTATTCTTAAAAACCCATTTACTTCCAATAACATTATGACCATGAGGGGGTGAAACTAAAGTCCAGACTTTATTACGCTCAAAATTTTATAATTCCTCATGCATGTCATTAATTCAAGACTCATAAGATAAAGCGTGACTTACATCTTGTGGTTCAAAAGAGGAAACAAAAGCAGCATGAGCATATGAGGCATCGGAGTTATACTTGTTGCCAAGAACTCTCTTATCTAACTCACCAATCATTTGTTCAAGAGGATGACGTCGTTGAATATGCAGAGGAGCCTGTGGAGTCGTTGGTGACATAGGTGTAGCAGTAGTGACCTCTACCTCATTGGAGGTAGGAGCAGAGCCACTAGTTGTAGGCTCTATCGGTGTAGATATGTGTGTCGAAGTGTGAATCGGGGTTACCCCTTCACTGTCGTCAGAGTCATAGAAGATGTCTTCGGGTGCGTCATTTACCTGTATAACTGCATTGTCGAGTCTAGTACCAGGACTAGTCTCATCAAAAGTGACCTCGCAGGTCTCATCAATTTTGTTAGTTTCTGAGTTGAATACACGATTCCCTCGAGCGTGAGCTACATATCCAAGAACAATACCACATGAGGATCTAGATTCAAATTTATCAAGATTTCCATGTTTAAGAATAAAACATCGACATCTAAACACCCTCAAGTGATAAATATTAGTAGAATGACTGAAACGAAGTTCATAGGAAGTCTTATGCAATTTAGCTCGCAAAAATACTCTATTAGAAATATAGCAAGTGGTAGAAATAGCTTCAGCCCAATACTTTCTAGGTGTAGCATGTTTATTTAACATCGTTCTGGCCATCTCAACCAAAGTTCTATTTTTACGTTCTACAACACCGTTTTGCTGTGGCACACAAGCTGAAGAGAATTGATAATCTAAACTTTTTTTAGTACAAAAAGAAGCAAATGATGTGTTCCTGAATTCAGTTCCATTATCACTTCGAATTGCTCTAAGTGCCCCTGGGAGTTTAGTGGCAAGTCTAAGGGCAAGCTCTCTAAAGTGACCAAAAGCTTCATCCTTAGATGCATTATCTTCATCCATGGTTAGAGTATCTAGATCGACAGTTTGATTGATAGCTGTGACAACCATCAACCACTCAGAACCTAAAGATCTCAAAATTTTAGTTGCATTATCTTCATCAGTAGGAATAACATTAATACCGCACAAATTACTCGATATTTTCTCAAAACGAGCAAAAAGATCATCAATAGATTCACTAGGCTTCATAGCAAAATCAGAATATTATTTTTGATAAAGATTTTTACGCACTTTCTTAATTTTAGTAGTTCCTTCATGATAATCGCAAAGAGTTTTCTATATTAAGTGGGCAGAATTAATATGAGCTACACGATCAAATTCTTTACGAGAAATCCCTTGAAATAGTAAGTTATGAGCTTGAGCATTTAAATCAACATCTCCTTCTCCACAGCTCCTCCGCAAGCAGCCTCGAGCCGCTGCCACACCGTGATGCTGCCGCTCTCGGCCACCCCTGACCTCCCCCTCGAGCCACCGCCACCGCTTCGCTGCACCACCCGGGCCCCCGCCAAGCCACTGCCTGTACTGCCGCCATGCCCTCGTCTCCTCTCCTCTGCGCTTCCGTGTCATGCGGGGACCTGCATGTAACCCAATCAACTACCAGTCTGCTCCCGTGTGACATGGTCGTGGAGGTCCACACATGACAGGATGGCGGCGGCCGGCGGAGCGACTAAGGAGCGACGATGGTGACGACAGTTCCGAGCTAAGGGTTTGCTTAGGTTAGGGTTTAGATAGATTGACTCTGATACCATGTAAGATTTCAGGGAATAATTGTATGAGTTATCCCATAGGACCCCACACCCTTTATTTATAGTCTCAAGATACAATCCAGTCTAATATAACTTTTAATCCGACTCTAATACAACTTCTATCTTAGACTTTAATACGAAATCTCCAACACAAATTTTATAGTGTGGACAGTATGGTAGACATTTTATTAAGTTTTGACACCAACAAAGTGTGTTCGATGAATGAGAAATAAATGCGAACTTTCCAATTGAGCATCGTAGAAATTCAGATGCATGTGTGCCCCTGTCTCTCAATAAATCATAGCATCAAACGTCACTCGGTTGTTCGACACAGTGCTCTCGCATGACCACATCATTGCCCTCGCATCTTTGTTCAAGATCCCAGTCCCGGATACATTGCCTACCAGTGTGGTAGGGAAGGCAGCTGCTATGTCGGCCCCGGGTACAATTGCAGCCACCTGAGTTTGGGGGCCCGGATCCCTGGTCACCTAGCTCTATGCATGGATGTTTGTAATATCAACTTCATTAGTTGGAATGTAAGGGGGCTCAATATGAGAGCCAAACGTCATGTAATCAGAGAAACAATAGTTGATGCTTGTGCATCGGTCGCCTGTATCCAAGAAACTAAAATCAGCGCCTTCGATTCCGTGCTTGTAATGGAAACCCTCGGGGCCTCTTTCGACGGTTTCTACTACCTTCCGTCTTCCCAGTCGAGAGGAGGCATTCTGTTATCTTGGATGTCAAGTAAGGTCACTTGTTCGGCGCTAAGTATAAGGAACCATTCCATAACAGCAAAGGTCACCCTCCCATGTGGGTCGAAATCTTGGCTATCGGTCGTCTATGGTCCATCGGATGAGGCCTTTAAACCGGTGTTTCTGTAGGAACTACGCGACATCCAAAATTGCACCTCTGGTCTGTGGATCATTCTTGGAGATTTCAACCTTGTTCTGAATGCAAGTGATAAGAATAACGATCGCCTGCACAGAAGGCGTATGGGTAGCTTCCGTCGGGTGATTGATGACCTGGACTAGCGCTAGGGAGATCCCTACCCTGGAGCGCATTGATCGGGTTTTTGTCTCTACGAAGTGGGACATGATGTTCCCAAATTGCTTCCTTCGAGCCCTCCCCTCCACGGCTTCGGACCACTACCCCTTGCTATTCTCAACGACCTTCTTGAAGGAATCGAAGAAACGATTTCGCTTTCAGTCCTTTTGGACTAGGATTGAAGGGTTCAAGGAAGTGGTTAAGGAGGCTTGGAAGGGTGTCAATCTTCAATGCAATGTTGCTGCTTTCCCATGCAAATATCTTGGATTGCCTCTCACCTTGAAAAACCTTCCAGGGCAGACTTCTAACCTCTATTGGATATGGTCGCTAACCGTCTTCAAGCTTGGCAGGCCAAAATGATTTCACAAGGGGGACGGCTTATTCTGGTTCAAGCGGTGTTATCAACGATGCCGGTGTACTCTTTCATGGCTCTTGACCCCCCCCCTCGGTGATTAAAGAAATCGAAAAGAGGCGGCGAGCGTTTCTTTGGAAAGGGTCACAAAATGTCACAGGAGGGCAATGCTTAGTGGCTTGGTCTACAGTCTGTCGCCCTCGTCATCTTGGGGGGCTAGGCCTTCCAAACTTGGTCTTGCTTGGATGGGCCCTTCGCATCCACTGGCTTTGGCTACAACGGTCTTGGTTGGTGAGGCCTTGGGGGAGACTACATACCGAGCTAAGCCGTATGGAGGAAAACATGTTTCGGGCTTCAACGGTGGTCATTCTTGGGAACGGGGAGAACTCTCTCTTTTGGGAGGATCGCTGGTTGGGCGGCAAATCAATCCAAGGTCTGGCGCCTTCCATTGTCAACATGGTCAAGCCTTCAACTTGGAAGCAAAGAACGGTAGCTTGTGCCCTTACAAGCAACAGGTGGGTCTTTGACATTTTGGGCCAGCCTGAAGACGTCAACATCCCCGAATTTCTGCGGCTCTGGGATGCTTTGTAGTCAATTCAGCTAGCACTAGGAGTGGTCGACAATGTTCTTTGGAGATGGGAACCTTCGGGATGCTACTCCTCTAAGTCCGCTTACGCAGCTTTCTTTAGTGGATCGCTGAGGTTCCCTTGCGCCGAGGCCATCTGGAAGTCACGTGCTCTGCTCAAATGCAAAATCTTTATCTGGCTCGCAATCCACCGTCGTTGCTGGATAGCCGACCGCTTACAACGTCGTGGATTGCAAAACCAAAGAGTTTGTGTCTTCTGTGGGCAAGGGCTGGAAACCATCGACCATCTCCTTGTGGGGTGCGCGGTGACAGCACAGGTTTGGGGGCGCTTCTTATCCAAGGTTGGGCTTAACTGCGCCATCCCTACTGGTCAGGTCACTCTCCAAGACCATTGGATTTCCGCCAGGAATTCCCAACCTAAGCATCGGAGGAAGGATATTAATTCTAGCATAATTCTGCTCTCTTGGATGATCTAGAAGGAGCGTAACTAGATGATTTTCAACAATGTCACTTCTACCATTGACCAATTCCTTCTTCGTATTATTGACGAGAACTATCATTGGCACTTGGCAGACAAGACTTTGGTGGAGGCGCCCAGTTGACTAATTATAGTAGTTCTTTCTTGGGTCTTCGATCTTCACTGTCTTGTGTTGGCCAATTAGCTTCGGCAGCCTTCCCCCCCCCTCCAATTAGATCGTGGTTTGTAGCGTTTGCCTAGCATGTCTTGTGGTCTTTCTCTTGTGGGCATTCTGCTTTTGCTCTGTTTGTAGCGTTTTTCTGGCTGGCTCCACTCTTATACAGTTTTTCCTGCTCTCTTAATGAAAAGGTGCAAAGCTTTTGAACTTCCTTAAAGCAAAAAAAAATTCTGCACAGGATGCGAAGTTTTTTAGGACCCAGGAACTGTGCATTGAGCCATGTACTGGTGTATCAGTATTCAGTAGTACGAGATGGCGGGTAACTCCTAAGGCATCGCAAACATAAAAAAGAGGATTGGGGTTAGTTAGAGGCATACCTCACCTCGGGCAAAACTCTGGACTCTGGAGGTCTTAATCTCGACCGCGGCGGTCTGCCACCCGGGACGAAGCTCTCCGGACGCCGGCGCGGTTACTCCTCTCGGCAATTCTTGCCCTCTCCGGTGGTTGGGTGGTGGGGCGAACGAACCGGCAAACACGAGGAGGTAACTGGTCGATGGGCCGGATGGGCTCGGTCTTCTTCTTCTTTCTTGAAATAAAAACTTATTTGGCTGTCTTGGAGATCTGCACTTGCATGCATGCATTAATTAGACGCCCGTGCGGATTCTTTGTTGCCGATACCTGGAACATGACAGCGTGATGTAATATAATTAAGCCTAGTTAGGAACAACACGAATTCTGCACTAGAAAACTGTACTGCACGCGGATCAGCTCGAGATTGCAGCTGAAACAAGCCAGTGGTGCTGCGCGAAGGCTATTATGAAGCCATGCATGGTGATGGTGTATGTTGAAGTTGAACCACCATCAATCAGAGCCAGATAAGAGCACCGTGTTGGAGCCTGGAGGTGAGGTCAACTCCTGCTTCCACCAGCTAAGTCACAGTTCTTCTCCTCTCATTTCATTGCATGCAGACCGCACGTACGCGCTCGTGCAGATGATCTTGCCTGCAGTAATCGAGACATGACAGCCTCTTTTACACATAAAAGAAGCAGAAACTTGTCGTGGAGATGGGTGGCTTAATTTGAATATTTGATGCGGCACAGCATTTCATTATCCATGAGATTCTTGCTGTCTGTTGGTTCGGCACAGCACTTCATCTTCTTCTTTCGTTATATATAGAGGGAAGCCATAGCCGGGTATACACCATCGCAGCACCTCGACTTCTCTTCCATTTCCAGAGAAAAAGATCACTACGCAGCTTCCATTACAACCATGGCATTCCACCTCAGATCTGCGAGTGTGCCTTCCAGCCCTCGCTCCAGCGGAAACAATGTCGAAGAACAGCTGCAGAGCCTGAATGCGGCCATCTCTTCACCCTCTGTAACCATTGAAACAATGGTCGATGGCTTCAGGAGGCTTGGAGGTGTGTACAGATGCATCGAGGAGATGATGTGCTTTCCTAGCAGCCAAGCTAGCCTCTGCCACTCACACCAGAGGAAAGCAGCGGAGGACGAGCTGGATCGCTCTCTCGTGCTGCTCGACCTCTGCAACGCCATGAAAGATGGCTTCGCGGAGCTCAGGGCGAGCGTCCAAGAGCTACACATGGTTCTCAAGAGAGGAGAAGACGCGGCTGTCCAGGCCAAGATCCAGTCTTACGCCCGCCTGGCCAGGAAGGCGCAGAAACAGTTCAGGAAGATCTGCAACAAGTCCGCCTCAGCCCGTCAGGAGAGCTGCAGGGTGGTCAAGCTGTTGGCTGAAGCTAGAGAGATTGCTCTCTCGATGCTTGAATCGACATTGCATCTCCTGTCGAAGCAGATCGCGATGCCGAGTTCTAGCAAGTGGTCTCTTGTCTCCAAGCCATTCCAGAAGAAAAGGGTTACATGTGAGGAGGAGCAATTGCAGGCATTGGAGTTGGACCTTGTTGATCTTGAGAGCGGAATCGAGACTTTGTTCAGGAAACTGATCCAGAGCAGAGTTTCTCTTCTGAACGCTCTCAGCTTATAGATTAGGTCATACACCAACTCTGAATCCCCTGTGATTAGCGTCCGCTTTTTAGAGGATTTGCCGATCATCGAAACAATTTTTCGATGTATATATGAGAGAAAGTGTACAGAAAATCACTCAATTGAGAAAAGCAAAGTTTTTGGTCCATGTCCTGTCGTCAATTCACTGTTTTTCCTCCTTACTTTTCTTACTTCACACGGGTGGGTGGCAACTAAACAAAATCACCGGAAATTTGGAGCGCTTCAGTTGTGGTTTGTTCAAGGGGCAAGAACGTAATTTACTTAGAAGATGCTCATCATCATTGGCTGTTACAGAAGCAATTAGTACTTAGTAGTAGTACAAAATTCAAGTTTGTTTTCTGCAAAGCTTCACCATGAGATGGAACTGTGACGAAACTCTGATTTCGGAGAAAAGGAAACTCTACTTTACACTACTACAAAAAGGCTAATACTGAACGCCTCATCACAGACGGTTGACCAAAACCGTCAGTATTACATTCAATCACAGACGGTTTTGGTTTAGAGACCGTCAGGCATCGTAACTGCGCTTAAAACCGCTCGTGAAGAGGTAATATCACAGATGGTTCATGTTAAAAACCATCTGTGAAGTATCACAGATGGTTCTAAACAAGAAATGGCCTTCCTGGTCGCTGGCATTGATGGCCTTCCTAGCCGCACTGTACGAGCACCTCTCTCGGTGTAAGTTGAACTGTCTGCGGAAGAACACCGCTTTGATCAACAAAGTCTTCACTCCTCTACCGGCGGAGAATTTGCCGGAGCAGGTGACGGCCACCTTCCGCCGTCTTGACATCCTCCTCCGCATGTCTTCCGGGTGATCTCCCACTTTCAGCGAGTTTACCGCGTCATCGACGTAGTCCTCCAAAACGGCGTTGCACGTCTCGGGAGGCTTGCCGTCGCTTGGACCGTAATCGAGGCGGCAGAAGCAAGTCGACCGTGCCGAGACCCTCAAGTAAGGGAAGAGAGCCTATGGGCTCAATTCTTCTTAGTTCAACGATCGAGGGTCTTGGAGACACTTTCGAACGAAGGCGTCAGCGGTGGGCGCATTTCAGCTTCGTTCACGATGATCGAGAACCGTCCGATGCCGACAATGCCGCCTATGAAGTATTGCGAGATGGAGATAGCGACCTACCAACGCCACTAGAAAAACCTTGTTTAATTATAGGTTTACGCTTTTTAATATAAACATGTAATTTCTTCATGTCATGTAAGTGTATATACAAGATAAATATACTTGAGAAAAACCATTTCACGAGCGGTTCCATTATGGAACCGTCGTGATATGAATTTTTTCGAATGCCCATTATGGAACCGCTGCGTGATATGGGACATATCACGAGCGGTTCCTAATGGAACCGTCCGTGATATGGGACATATCACAAACGGTTCTATTATGGAACCGTCTGTGATAATTATCACTGACGGTTCCATAATAGAACCGTCTGTGATAAGTCTCTTTATAAGTAGGAGGTACCCAGCCGGCCGCTAGGGTTTGCGCTCTAACTCGTCACTCCCCAGCGGCCTTACTCTCGTCCGTTCCCCTCCCCACCTCGACGCCGCCATTCTTCCCGTCGCCGACGGTTGTGGCATACGGTGATACTGCAAAAGACACTCGTACGATAAGAGTGTCTTTTGCGGCCACCAAGTAATGCCACAACTCTGATAACGCCCAAACTCGTCACTCCCGGCTCCGCTTAGGGTTTGCGCCCGCCTAACTCCGTTCCCCTCCCCACCTCGGCGCGCGCTCAAACCTGCGTCGCCGTCGCCGCCCGACCCCTTTGCGCCCCGCTAGGGCCCTGGCCGGGCTTTGCTTTCCCCATCCTCCCTCTATTCTCCTCTAGATCTGTTAGCTTAATGTCTTTTGTTGAGTTTGATTTTTATGCATGAGCCTTAAGTTGTGTCCTGATGTTTGTGTGATTTATGCAAGGTAAAGGAAATGGATGAGGGTTGTCTTTGGTGGTGGGTCGCCACCGTGGTTCTTGTTGTACTAAGGTCCCTCTCTGTCTCTACCCCCTTGCTCTGTGATGAAAATGGCTAGCTAGTGCTCTGCGATGGATGCCGAGGGCTACTCTCGGTGTGGTGGGTTTGGACACCCTTGGTCTTGTTCTCTTGCTGTCGATGAACTACTCAATGATGTTAATAGCCTTATGCTGAAATTGAATTGATAATTAGTTCATATTAATAGTCCCCTTGCTCTGTGATGTAATGATGTTAATAGTCTTATGCTGAAATTGAATTGATAATTAGTTCATATTAATAGTCCTCTTGCTGTGTGATGTAATGATGTCAATAGTCTTATGCTGAAATTGAATTGATAATTAGTTCATATTAATAGTCCCCTTGCTCTGTGATGTAATGGTGTCAATAGTCTTATGCTGAAATTGAATTGATAATTAGTTCATATTAATAGTCCCCTTGTTCATGCCGGTCAAGTTCTCCTACCTCTTGCGTACCAGGTAATAGTCCCCTTGTTCATGCCGGTCAAGTTCTCCTACCTCTTGCGTACTAGGTACGTCCTACCCTTCCATTCATAATCTCTTCTCTATAAAGTCTCCAAGCGTTGGTCGCTTGTGCCATTAAACCGGCATCATATATATATTATATATATATTATTAAGTGATCCTCGGCCACTTTAGGAAGTCGTCCACGCAAACATGAGAAGAATGAGACAAGTATCCACGGGCAACCTTATTGAGCCTGTAAGTTTAAAAAGTATGGATGCAAGGAGAGCGTTAGGACATCCAATTACCTGGATTGGATGTCGATATGTTCAGAAAGTGATGTTGATGCGCAACTACTCCGACTGGGAAGTGGCATCATCTATTAGCAACCAACAATTCTTGAGCATGTAATTGTCTTTAAAGCCAACAAGAACACCAAGCAACAATTAAAGATGATTACATGTTCAAGAATGGTTGGTTGCTAATACATAATGCCACTTCCCAGTCGGAGTATGTGCGCATCAACGACACTTTCTGAACATAGCCACGTCCAATCCAGGTAATTGGATGTCCTAACGCTCTCTTTGCATCCATACTTCTTAAACCTGCAGGGGCTCAATAAGGTTGCCCGTGGCTACTGTCTCATCCTTCTCATGTTGCGTGGACGATCCCCCCAAAGTGGCTGAGAGACTACGAACAATATATATATAATATATATATGATGCCGGATTTAATGGTACAAGCAGCCACTGCTTGGGGCTTTATAGAGAAAAGTCATCACAGACGGTTCCAGCCACAAGCCGTTTGTGATATGTACTTATCACAGATGGTTTGTGGCTGAAACCGTCAGTGATATATATTATCACAGAGCGGTTTGTGGTCAAACCGCTCAGGATATATATTATCACGAGCGGTTTGTGGATGAAACCATCTGTGATATTACTTATCGCAGACGGTTTGAACCACAAACCATACGTGAAAGTATACATCACGAGCGGTTCAAAACCGCTCATGATGACCTCATGTCATCATTGACCCATAAACTCAGACGGCTCACGAAACCGTCTGTGATGACGTTTTTGAACCGTCTATGAAAGCCCTTTCTGTAGTAGTGTTACCTCCATGCCCTTATTTTACAAATCTCAGTGCCGATATTTTTTTTGAATCAAATATAATTAAATAATATTTAAATTTTAAATTTTTCAATATTTTTATTCTTTTTTTCAAAAATTTGGATTTTGGAGCGGCTGGCCACCACCTGCCGCGCCCGAGGCCGGAGGCAGGAGCCTGCCGCGCCCAATACCCGTGGTACCTACACTGTTCACATGCCATTTTTGCAAATTATGGTAAAAGAGGGCTATTTTTGAAATTAAATTTTACTATAGGGTCAAAACAGTAAAAAAATTCTAAACAATCACCGGAAATTTGGAGCGCTTCAGTTGTGGTTTGTTCAAGGGGCAAGAACGTAATTTACTCAGAAGATGGTCATCATCATTGGCTGTTACAGAAGCAATTGGTACTTAGTGGTTTGTTACTTTGTTTTCTGCAAAGCTTCACCATGAGATGGTCGTGCTACTATTAACATGAGATGGTCGTTCTACTATTCACATGAGATGTACCTCAACAAACAGGCACAAGATCCTTGTGCAGTGGATCTTGCTCTCCATATAACTAATTGTTGCTAATTGCTCAGCAACCAGATGGAGGAACACGCATGGCACCAATACTACTCGGTTAGCCATCTCCAGTAAATAAGTGTTAAGAGCATGCTGATTCTTGCTGGCAATAATTGGAGCATGGCAGTGTGGTTCAGTTAGACCTAAAGGCTAATGCACCAGTAGAAATTTGGGCTGCACGTGGATCATCTCGAGATCGCAACAGATGCTAAATGCTGTAAGCGCGGCAGGCAGGGGAAACATGCCACCGATGCTGCACCGATGTTGCGTTGGAGCCTGGAGAGGTGAAATCATCTGTTCTTGTCATTGCAATGCATGCTCACCGATCTCACGATCTGGACCTGCACACCCGTGCAGATGAGTTTGCCGCCAATAATCGAAACATGATAGTATCATAAACCTCAGCTTGTCGTGGAGATGGGTGGCTTTTGTTGCAGCAGCACAATACTTCATCATCGGCGAGATTCTTGCTGTCTACAGGGTCAGCCATGCCATGGCTTCTGCTTCATTCGCTATATGTAGGGACAAACCATAGCCAGAGGTCGACACCATTGCAGCACGATTTCTCTTCTCTTCCATTTCCAGAGAAAAAAAAAGATGACCCCCGAGGAAACAGAAGAGTGATCAGAACCAGGTAAACACAGCGTTGCGTTGGAGCCTGGAGAGGTGAAGTCAACTGTTCTTGTCATTGCAATGCATTGCGTTGGACCTGCACACCCGTGCAGATGAGTTTGCCGCCAATAATCGAGACATGATAGCATCATTGTTCGAGAGTCCGTATTAGATTCTAATAATGAGTTGTATTAAATTAGGACTCTACTTTGAGACTATAAATAAAGGTTGTGAGATCCTACGGGATACACACAACAATTAATCCCCGAAATACAATATGGTATCAGAGCCATCCCCCACCACCCAACCCTAACCCTAACCGTACTCACCTCAGATCCAATCCCGCCGCCGCCGCCGCCGTTCGTCCTCGTCCTCGTCGTCTCTGCCTCCTGCGAGCCGCCGCCGCCGCGTCGCTTCAGCTGGCGAAGCCTACTAGTCTCGTAGCGTGAGCACGTCTTTGCGGGTCGCGGGCTAAGGGGAGCACGGACTCGGGCCGACGACGCGACTCCGGCATCACCGCCTCTGGTCGTTGCCATCGTTCTCCATCGCCGTCGCCCGTCGTCGCCACCTCTGGTCGCCCTCGCCATTGCCGCCTAGCCGCTTTCGGTGGAGGAAGATTCGGGAGCCGGGTCGGTGGGAAGAAAGAAGGAACAGCCGAACAGATCGGGAGAGCCGGTGGAAAGGAAAAAAAACAGAAGAATGAGTTCTGTAAGGTAAAAAAAAAATTAATGTTGCCGGCCTGTATGGTTTGGGTAACCGTAAAGTCTCAGTCATTCAGGTTCGGCAGAATATTGATGCGTGAAGAACTGCCGTGATCGTGGAAGATACGCGCGGCATATCTTGGTAGTAATTGGCATTGCTCTGGTTGTTTGAAAAGATGACCCCCGAGGAGATTGAGGTTGCGAGGAAGGAGGAGGAAGAAGCCGCAATGAGGGCGGTAGAAGAGAGAAGGAAGGCTGTTGTTGAGACTACTTCCTCGCTCGTAACTCAAGGTGATATGAGAAGCATGTTGCAGGACCTCTTCACGATAGGTATGATAGGTCCGAGGGCTGGTGCAGGGTCATCTGACTTAAAGCTGGAGCTGATGCCGAATGATGTGAAGTTGGAAGGAAGTAAGAATTATCTGAGTTGGTCTAGAAGAGCACAACTAATTCTGAGGACGAAGGGGATGGAGCACTACCTACGAGAGACTTGCGTTGAGCCTGCAGACAAGGCGAGCATGGATTGGAGGATATGGAACACCACCAACTCTGTTGTGGTAGCTTGGTTGCTAACTTCGATGTCTCCATCCATCGCTCAGATGGTGGAGATGATGCAGAGTGCACCGGCGATATGGAAGACGTTGAGTAACATGTACTCCGGGGCAGGAAATGTGATGATGATGGTGGAGGTCCAGGGCAAGGTGGAGGCCCTGAAACAGGAGGAGAAGACTGCCTAGGAGTATGCTAGTGAACTGCAGCAACTATGGGCAGATTTAGATCACTATGATCCATTGCAGTTAACATGTGCTGGTGATATTGAGGCTGGCAAGGTGTGGCTACAACGCAGACGGGTTACACACTTTCTAAAGGGACTGAACCCAAAGTTTGAGAGTAGAAGGGCTGCCATGTTTCACTTGGCAAACCTACCTACTGTGGAGGAGGCTATTTCGGCTATGGTGCAGGAGGAGGTTCGACTACGAGTAATGGGGGACAACATCCCGGTCAGATCTGCATATGTCGACTAACCACACTCACTACATATGAAATATCAGGTCTTGTATGACACAAATAGATAAGACGCGCAACAAGCCTTTGATAAGCTTCCTTGTCAACTGGATCTCCTGACTCAGCACATAGCTTATGATTCCTATCAATAGGTGAAGCAATAGGGCGACACCCAAGCATACCTGTTTCTGCCAGCAGATCAAGAACATACTTCCTCTAGGAGAGAACTATACCCTTTTACCAGATGATAGAGAGTGCTACAACTGTGGAATAAGAGGACATCTGAGCCGTGCTTGTCCTTCTCCACAGTCTAGAGGTCGAGGTGGAGGTCGTGGTGGTCGTGGAGGTGGAGGTTGAGGAAGGGGCCGAATTGGCCCCAGGGCTAATGTGGCCTTGACAGAAGAGATTACGTCTGTTACTCTGACAGGCGAGCAAGCTATGCAGTGGGAGAAGTGGCAGCAGGGAAAGGGAAAGGTATTGGAAACTTCTCATGATTCCACCTCCTTTGGTAACTTTGCAAACTATGCCCACGTAGGCGAAGGTACTCAGGCACATGCACTTGCATCCACATATAAGCACTCTCATATTGATTGGATCATAGATTCAGGGGCTCCAAGCATGTCACAAGTTCACTTAGTGCTTTTGCATCTTACACCCCGTATACTCATTCTGAAACTGTCCAAACAGCTGACGGAACCTCCCAGCTCATTCAAGGTGTAGGATCTGTAGAGTGCACACCATCTATTGCTTTATCATCCGTCTTGCATGTTCCCTCCTTTCCAGTCAACCTTCTTTCAGTTAGTTCTATCATTGACCAATTCAAATGCATCACACATTTGATGAGGATTCGTGTTTGTTCCAGAGAAGAGAACTGGGAAGAGGATTGGGACTGGAATAAGGCGTAATGGGCTATGGTACATTGATCAGGTTGATGCGGCATTGGCTGTGGCTGTAGGAGGAATCGAGAGAGAAGTTTTGTTACATCATCGTCGCTTAGGACATTTATCATTTGAGAATTTAAGTCAGTTATATCCTGATTTGTTCAAAAGGGTAGACAAGAGTAAACTTGTTTGTGATGCTTGTGAGTTTAGAAAGCATACACGGTCTACATATAGCAGTATTGGTCTTCGGAGTTATGAACCTTTTATATTAATACATTCAGATGTTTGGGGTCCGTGCTCAGTTACTTCTGTGAGTGGTTTTAGGTTTGTCACATTTATTGATTGTTATACTCGTATGACTTGGATTTATATGATGAAGCACAAGAGCGAGGTCCTTCGATGTTTTCAGGACTTCCATAGGATGGTTGCTACTCAGTTTGACTCCAAGGTTCGGATTCTTCAAACAGATAATGGAACTAAGTATGTTAACAAGGAGTTTGCAGCGTATCTATCAGAAGAGGGGATACTTCATCAGACTACTTGTCCAGGAACCCCCACCTCAGAATGGAGTGGTTGAAAGGAAGAATAGACATTTGTTGGAGGTAGCACGTTCACTCATGTTTTAGATGAATGTGCCAAAGGGATTGTGGAGCGAGGCAGTGATGACGGCAGCGTATCTCATCAATCGCATGCCGTCTCGAATACTTGGGATGGGGTCTCCAGCTGAACTTCTTTTGGGTCAGCAAGAATTCAAGGTGCCTCCCAAGGTGTTTGGTTGTATGTGTTTTGCACGAGATCACAGACCAGCAGTTGGCAAGTTGGATCCGCAGGCATTGAAGTGTATCTTTATAGGCTATTCGTCAAGTCAGAAGGGCTACAGATGCTGGAACCCAGTTGAACAAAGGTTGTTCGTGAGTATGGATGTGACATTCCGAGAGTTTGAGCCTTACTACACGAGTGGAGGTACTCTTGATCAGTATTTAGAGATCTCTCCTATCACTGAGGGTAACAGTCGAGAGGGGGAGAACAAAGAGAGTCAACGAGAAGAAATTATTGTGGGGACAATTCCATGCCCAAACCTAACGGAATATGCGAGAGATGTGATAGCCCCAAAAGAATTGAAGGTTTATCGTGAAGACGCTTTGAGAAGCAGGGGAGAAGCGAGAGAGACAAGCAACAAGACTGAACCACCAACGAGCTTCAAACAACCGGCCTTGTCACGGCTGAAACGACCCTCCGAGCATGGCCTTGCTAGTTGATCCAGTCCCAAATCCCTCCTCAGGTCTTTCTCGATCAAGTTCCTTGCCTTCCCTTGGGGCGAGTGGTAATGTTCATTCTAATCACTCCCATCTAGAATTACCACTTGCACAACGTAGAGAAACTAGAGCTAATGCAGGAAAGCTTCCAGTCCGGTATGGTTTTGAGCATGACATTGAAAATTTCATATCATATTCTCATATCTCACCTGCATACAAAGCATTGATTGCATCTCTTCAGACAGTGCATGTTCCAAAAGATTGGCGAGCTGCTAAACAGGATCCTAAGTGGAAGGATGCTATGAAGGAGGAACTTAGTGCGCTTCAGAAGAACAAGACATGAGATCTTGTTCCACTTCCAGCAGGAAAAAGAGCAGTAGGATGCAAATGGGTGTTTACAATTAAACAAACTCCTGAAGGCAAGGTAGAGAGATACAAGGCACGGTTAGTTGCAAAAGGTTACAGTCAAACATATGGGATAGATTATGATGAGACCTTTGCACCAGTGGCAAAGATGAGCACAGTAAGAACGTTGATCTCCTATGCAACTAACTTCAGATGGCCCCTACATCAGTTGGATGTGAAGAATGCTTTTCTACATGGTGATTTACAAGAGGAGGTATACATGGAGATTCCTCCGGGCTTTGAGAACATGCTGATGAGAGGAAGGTGTGTAAACTCAAGAAGTCTTTATCTGATGCAAGCGCTCTCAAGGCGTGGTTTGATAGATTGAGACGTGCGATGCATAGTATGGGCTATTCTCGATTGCAATGGAGATCATCTTGTATTTTATAGGCATAGAGGATCACATATCACTATATTGGCGGTCTATGTTGATGATATTGTGATCACTTGGAGATGATCTTTGAGAAATCAAGTCCTTGAAGAAAAGATCGGGAGAGGCATTTGAGGTGAAAGATCTTAGAGCTCTTGATACTTTCTTGGGATCGAAATTGCTCGTTCTTCAAAGGGTATAGTTCTCTCCCAGAGGAAGTATGTTCTTGATCTGCTGGCAGAAACAGGTATGCTTGGGTGTCGTCGCCCTATTGCTTCACCTATTGATAGGAATCATAAGCTATGTGCTGAGTCAGGAGATCCAGTTGACAAGGAAGCTTATCAAAGGCTTGTTGGGCGTCTTATCTATTTGTGTCATACAAGACCTGATATTTCATATGTAGTGAGTGTGGTTAGTCGATATATGCATGATCCCAGAACAGGACACATGGATGTTGTCTATCGAATCCTGCGATATTTGAAGAGTAGCCCTGGGAAAAGCCTTTGGTTCAGGAAGAATCAACATCTAAATATGGAAGGGTATTGCGATCTTGATTAGGCGGCGATGGATGATGAAGGTCTACTTGGATATTGCATCTTTGTGGGAGGTAATCTTGTGTCATAGAAAGTAAGAAGCAGGAGGTTGTGGCTCGATCTCTGCAGAGGCAGAGTACAGAGCGATGGCATTGAGTGTGAGTGAAATGATATGGATGAAGGATTTATTGTCCGAGCTTCGGGTATGGAGGAATAATTTGCATTGTAACAATAAATCTGCAATCAACATTGCTAACAACCCAGTTCAACATGATCGTACCAAGCATGTTGAGATTGATAGGTTTTTCATCAAGGAAAAGCTCGATGGTAGAATATTGAAGTTGGAATATGTCAAGTCTGGTGAACAGTTGGCTAACTGTTTTACTAAAGGGTTAGGTCCTAGTGAGGGTGCTACAATATGTAACAAGATGGGCATGATTGATATCTTCAGCCCATCTTGAGGGGGAGTGTTGGAGAGTCCGTATTAGATCCTAATAATGAGTTGTATTAGATTAGGACTCTACTTTGAGACTATAAATAAAGGTTGTGAGATCCTACGGGATACACACAACAATTAATCCCCGAAATACAATAATCATAAACCTCAGCTTGTCGTGGAGATGGGTGGCTTTTGTTGCGGCGACACAATACTTCATCATCGGCGAGATTCTTGTCGTTTCTGAGGTCGACCATGCCATGGCTTCGCTTCATTCGTTATATGTAGGGACAAACCATAGCGAGGTCGACACCATTGCGGCCACGGTTTCTCTTCTCTTCCATTTCGAGAGAAAAAAAAGAGAAAGAACTACAACTTCCATTACAACCATGGCATTCCACCTCGGATCTGCGGCGTGCCTTCCGACCCTCGCTCGTGAAACCAATGTCGAAACAACAATTTGCCTTTAAAGGCAACCACCTCTTCACCCTCTTTGACCATCGAGACAATGCGCGATGGCTTGAGGAGGCTTGGAAACATCTACAACTGCATCGATGAGCTCACATGCTTGCCCAGCAGCCAAGTTCTACTTTGCAAGTGTTAGACCATGTGGTTAGGTTTAGTATATTTTAATTGATGAATAATTGACAATATTGGGTATTGATATTATTTGAGACATGTGGTGTGTGTGGACTAATGTCGGTCAAGTTGGGAAGAACATGTGCCGGGACAATATGTTGTTTTGGTCTTTGCATGTGCAGGATAACTCGGAGGCGATCGTGGTCTACGGCGGTGACCAGGAGATGACTTGGTGCGAATTCATGGTCCAGAGGGTCGAGGATGCTAGAGGAGACGGTCGAGCTTGAGTTGGGGCGCATGGAGATCAAAGATGGATGATGCGTGTTGAAACCACGGAGGTGTATTTCGGAGGCTACAACATGTGACAATTTTGGAAGTGTCCAAAATTAGAAAGCTGAAAAAAATTAGGAAATCTCTGTTTGTTAGGATTAGATTAGAATTATGAAACCGTGTTGGATAAGAACACGTTTAGGGTGCAGGGCTAGTATATATATCCATATACAGGACGCAGTTCTGAGCGCTGCAGGAAAGAAAAGGTTAGGGCCGGCGGCAGTACACAGGCTGATTGCAGAGGAGCGGCGGCGACTGCACATGCGCGTGTTCCATAGACATATTTCGAAGGAAGCAAAGTCTGCGTCCTGCATCTGCACAAGGATCGTGCTAGCACCAGCTTTTGAGCTTGTGTCGTACATGCAGGTTTGGTAATCAGTGTAAACTCCAGGATATACATATTGTTTTTGGTGGCCTTGGGTTCTGTGCATGAGAACAATACTTTGGCTGTGTGCATTAATTGAAAAAGTTTTTTGCTGTTTTGATATTTTGGGTTGACTAATCTCCAGAAGAACCTTGTGGCAGCGTTTGAGTTATCTTCAGAGCATCTTCAGTGTTTTTGTCCTGCACGAGTTATCAATTCAACATCATCTACTGTAGCAACATTGCCGCATCAGTAGAACAGAGAACTGATCTGGGAATTTTTGGTGTGTGCAACGCCATGTGATCCTTTCTCCCAGGATCGAGTATGAAAAATCTTCCACAATCATTCACCCTCTCTGATTGTCATTAACGATCCTACAGCAAACCACAGCAGAGGAAAGCTGTGGAGCAAGAGCTTGAGCGCTCTCTCGTCTTGCTCAACCTCTGCAACACCATGCAAGAGAGCTTTTCTGAGCTCAAGGCAAGCATCCAGGACATGAAGTTGGTTATCAAGAGAGGAGATGATGCAACTGTTCAGGCCAAGATTCAGTCTTGCATCCGCCTGACCAAGAAGGCGCAAAAACAGTTCAAGAAGATCAGCAAGAAGTCTTCTTCAGCTGATCAGGAGAGCTGCGGAGTAGTCAAGCTGTTGGATGAAGCTTGAGAGACCGTCATCTCAATGCTTGAATCCTCATCACATCTCCTGTCGAAGCGAATTGTGATGCCGAATTCTAGCAAGTGGTCTCTTGTCTCCAAGGCATTCCAGAAGAAAATGCTTACATGCGAGGAGCAATTGCAGGTGCTGGAGTTGGACATTGTTGATCTCGAGCAGAGTCGAAACTTTGTTCAGGAGACTGATCCAGAGCAGAGTTTCTCTTCTGAATACCCTGTGATTGGCGTCCACCTTTTAGAGGATCTGCTGATCACCATAACAATTTTTCAATGTGTATACATGAGAGGAATTGTACAGAAATATACTCAATTGAGAAACAAAAATACATTTTTTTTGCCCACTTCCTGTTGTCGACTGCATTGCTCATGCATGCTTTGATACAATCACCTAAGTTTGGGGCGGTTCATTCAAAAGATTTTTTTCTTCAGAAAAGACAATTTACTGAGAAGATGCTTATCATTATTGACTATTATAGAAGCAGTTAGCACAGATTGTTCAAGTACATCTTTGAAATGCTTACTATGAGATAGCCATGTTATTCAGATGCCATGTGTTGAGTGCTTACTATGAGATGGCCATGTTATTCAGATGCCATGTGTTGAGTGTTGACCCAACGACAAGCAAAGCGTCCTTGTGCAGTGGATCTGGCTACCGTAGCTAAAACAAGCCAGCTCCAACGCACGAGGTTGAGTGTGTAAGCAGCATGAATTGTGCATAATAAAACACCTACTGAAATTAGCAATTGCACAAAAACTAGATAACTGTAGGATCGTTAATGACAATCAGAGGAGGGTGAATGATTGTAAAAGATTTTTCTCACCCTACAGTGTTGAATCCGATCGCGTGCTGTTTTCTGGAATTCACACGCGAGAGCAATGCCTGGCTTGGCTTCTCGTCGTCTTGGAAGCTCGGATGTCACGGCGTGCCGCTACAAATCACTGTTCCTGTCTATAGCAGTCGATGTCCACGCACGACTCAGCGGCAGGGGAGAGCTGTCCTTCCCGAGCCCCTCATTGGATTGAACACGTACCAAAGCACCAAATCTACTTGACGTATTTTCTTAGGAGCTCAACCACCAGCCAAAGCTTCCATCAACTCACGTCAAATCACAAGCAAAAAAGTTGCAGAGGCTAGCAGTAAACAAATCTCCAAAAAGCAAGCCGCTACAATCAGCACATGCACATCAATGCTGTTCACCTTGGGTCAAAACACTATGCAGCCATCTTTTTCATTAACTCAACGAAAAAGTGGTTTTCTTCTTACAGATTTGATGACGACAGCCACCATCAATTGCTCGTCTCGCCCAGCACAACCACAAGTCACAGCCGCATGCAACTGGATATGTGATATGTGTTCTGTTCGGCAGGACACCCCCCAGGCACAGCCGTCAGCCTTTCCTTTTTATCTCACGCGAAGTCTCATCACACCAAAATCGACTAGGACTCCAATACCTATACTGCTATACAGCTCAAGCCGCCCACACGACAAGCCCATTATGCAGCCCAAAATTCTAGTTTTCTTAGCCTTCTAATTTTGGACACCCCAAAATTATCATGTGTCGCAGCCTCCGGACCGCACCTCCGTAGCTCCAACACGCATCATCCATCTTTGATCTCCATGCGCCCCAACTCGAGCTCGACCGTCTCCTCCAACATCCTCGACCCTCTGGACCATGATTTCGTACCAAGCCATCTCCCGGTCACCACCGTAGACCACGATCGCCTCCGAGTTACCATACACATGCAAAGACCAAAACAACATATTTTTCCGGCACAAGTTCTTCCCAACTTGACCGACATAAGTCCACACACGCCATACGCCTCAAATAATCATCAGTACTCAACATTGTCAATTATTCATCAACTAAAATATACTATACCTAGCCACATGGTCTAACAATCTCCCCCCTTGATGAATACATTGACAATACTTCAAAAGTTGTGAGTTGAATTTTGAAAGAAAAGAAATTTGCAAAAAGAAAATTTCAAAGCTGCAAAGCAAGCTTCAAAAACCACAGCTAAAAAACTCCCCCTCAACACAAGGGAAGCAAATTTCTCTCAATTTTTTCTTTTCAAATTCTCCCATTTTCTCCCCCTTTGGCAATGGAATCATCAAGAACTTCAGAGAAGGAATAATTCTAAAACAAGGGAGCAAGAAGAGTAAAAATCAAGAAGCTTTGAAGATTATCCAAGTCACTTCGCATTGATTTAGTAAATTAACCAAGCCATCCTTTTGAGTGGAGCTATCTAGATCATATAAAGTCATATACCATATAGCAATGTCAAAAACAAGTCTTTTGGAATGATTATGCAATTTAAATTCATAACAGGCATCTCAAACAATGACTAAACCGATCATAAGCACCACAAAAGATATCACCAAGAAAAGTGAGAGCCTAACAGTGAGACACAAGTTAAATCTAGATGAGCTAGCAGTCTCATATAACACCCTATTGCTTCACTTTCAATTCTTATTTGCATGTGGCATGCTTGGAGCATACTTCTTTTCAAGGGTGGCATGCTTGAAGCATACTTCTTTTCCTTTTAGCACTTTTGTGTGCATATTTTTCCTTTTGAATATACATAGCTATGTATGGCATGCTTGAAGCATACTTCTTTTTATTTGAGCACTTTGGTGTACATATTTTTCTTTTGAATACACATAGCTATGCATGGCATGCTTGAAGCATACATCTTTTCATTTTCCTTTTCTCAACCCTTTCTCTTTTATAACATGCCAAATTGAGTGAGCATAATAGGATTGCAATGAGAGACATACTTACTGCAAATCCAAGATTTAAAATAAGACTCACAAACAAGCTCATCCTCTTCTATAGACATCTCCAAGTGATAACAATAATCAATCTAGCCAAAGTGTTCAGCCATGCCATGCTTTAGTTCTAATGTAGCAAGTTTATTAAAACCAGTCAAAATCAAGGCTACACAGCACATGAATAAATATGATAAAAAAAGCTCTACAACTCATTCGATTTCAATGGCTTGGACTTGATGAATTTGTTTGACAAGAATAATAATCAAAGTTTCTGAACTTTTAAACCCAAACTCCCTCTCAGAATAAGCTCATAGGATGCAATACACTCAACTTACTTTGCAAAATAGCAGATCATGCAGAATCAAATAGTTTTGAGAAAGAATCATCAATCTAAAAATTAAACTCAACAAGGTGAAGATCAACATTACCTTTTTCCACATGGTCTCTCAGAAAATGAAATCTCTTGGAAGCCATCAAAGAAAATGAAGAACCATCAAGTGATCCAATCAATCAATGATGCAAAAGACTGGAATCAAAACAAGCCTATGTTCTACAACCTCGACAGTTGTTCTTACAGCACAGGAAACATCGGTCTCAAAGTACTGGAGTTTGTGAGATAAGATTTAGAGATCCAATACTGAGATACATGATGAATAGGAGCAACAAAACTAGAACTGGAACCATGTGTGCGTGAGCGATCAGTACGCCAAAAAGTGGTTTGTCTAACTGCCCCTTTAAATGCAGGCAATGCTGGACAAGATTTATTTGAATGATAACCCAAACCAGCATGTGAACCAGATTTAAAATCATCATAAAAGTTCTTTAAAAACCTAGCTTTCACATTAGTTCTAGGAACAACAAAAGTGGATGCACGTTTTTGCTTAAGGCATTCAATCTTTCCTTTTTCTCTTTTTTAACACGCCTAAAGAAAAATTCACGCAAGTGCCCATCTCTACCACAATAGGTGCAATGAAATTTAACATAAGTATATTTCTTTTGAGATGATGAGCTAGCACCCACAACATTAGTAGAAGAGTTTTGCACAAAACCAGTAGATTTAAATATAGTTTGTTTTGGTTCAGATTTTACTTCAAATTTTCCAGATTCAAGAGGCTTAACAACCTTAGGAGGATGGTTCTTGGCATGCTCAATAAAATTAAATCCTAGACCTTGACTTTTAAGACTCACTTTTGACTTGTCTAGGATCATATCCAAGTTTTTCTTGCTAAAAGAAAATCTCTCTAAAGTGTCCTTAAGGTACTCATTTTCTTTAGCTAGAGTAGGACAAGTTGTGCATTAATGATTCATTCACAGTTTTCTTAGAAGCACTAGATGAGCCAATCTTTCTTTTTCAAAAACTCATTTAGTTGTCCGGTCAAAGCTTCTATCTCTATTGTAAGTTTAGGACAGTTAGAGCAAGAAGCTATCTCATGATAAAGCATCTGTTGGATTGTTTCTTGAGAAGTATTGAGTCTAGCTTCTAGCAATTCACATTTAGAGCAAGTTTTAGTTTGAGTATTTGATATACTTGACTCTAAACAAGTAGAACTAGACTTGAGCTTTTCAATTTCATCATATGCAAGTTTTAACTTTTCATCACAAGAGTCATATGCTAGTCTTAACTCATCAAATTTAGTATGTATTGACCTAGCAGTCTCCAATTCAGAAAATAAAACTTGACAAGACTCACAAGATTCATCATTAGGAATAGAAGCTTTAAGTCTATCAATTTCAGAATTTAAGCTCTCAACAACAAGATCATATTTCTTTATTTTCTTTTTATACTTTTTGAGCTCATCTGTCAACCTAAGCACAGCATGAGATAAATCTGTATAAGAAGGTTTTACCTCATCAGGATCACTGTAGAGATCATCAGTGTTAAGCTCCTCACTGCTCGCCATAAAACACATCCTTGTGAAATCCGCCTCCTTTGCTTTCTTGCCATTGTCCTCATCGTCGCTTCCAGAATCAACATCACTCAAATCAATCTCATTCAGTGCTGAGAGTACCTTGTGGACTGCCCTATGATAGTTGTGCTTCTTGCTTAGATCAATCTTGAATTTAGAGCGACGAGTTGGTACTTTGTCAGCTTTGACCTCCTTACTCCTCAGTTTGGGACAATTCATCTTTATGTGATTTAGCTCACCATATTCATAGCATCTGATTGGACCTCCTCTCCGCCTTGTTCTGATGTTGTTAATTGCCTTGGTCACTCTGTTGGAGATGAGTACAAGCTGCTCTTCTGGAATCTCCTCTAACTGTTCATCTAAGAAAGAAGACAAAGCAGACACAAGACAAGAACTCGAAGAAATAGCTTGCATGGGGTTAGTCATAAGAACTAAAGATGAAGATTTATCAATCTTAGATGGCACAGCTTCCATCTCATAGGTTTTCAATCTAGAGTAAAGATCATCCATGGTTAAAGTATCTAGATCGATAGTTTGATTGATAGTTGTGACAACCATCAACCACTCAGAACCTAAAGATCTCAATATCTTAGTTGCATTATCTTCATCAGTTGGAATAACACCAACACCACACAAACTACTCAGTATCTTTTCAAAACGAGCAAAAAGGTCATCAATAGATTCACCAGGCTTCATAGCAAAATCAGAATACTCTTTTTGAAAAAGATTTTTACGTTCTTTCTTAATTTTAGTGGTTCCTTCATGATAATCGCAAAGAGTCTTCCATATTAAGTGAGCAGAAGTAATATGAGCTACACGATCAAATTCTTTGTGAGAGATTCCTTGAAATAACAAGTTACGAGCTTGAGCATTCAGATCAACATCTGTTTTATTTAAATTAGTAACAGTAACAGGAACCACATAAAGACTAGAAACCTTATTCCATACATCACTACCTTGAGCCTCAATATATGCTTGCATACGACACTTCCAAAAAGCGAAATCAGTACCATCTAGCATGGGGGACGGCTCACATACCTCTCTGACGCCATAGCAACTTGGCTCTGATACCACTTGTAGGATCGTTAATGACAATCAGAGCGGGGTGAATGATTGTAGAAGATTTTTTTCACCCTGCAGTGTTGAATCCGATCACGTGCTGTTTTCTAGAATTCACACGCGAGAGCAATGCCTGGCTTGGCTTCTCGTCGTCTTGGAAGCTCGGATGTCACGGCGTGCCGCTACAAATCACTGTTCCTGTCTGTAGCGGTCGATGTCCACGCACGACTCAGCGGCAGGGGAGAGTTGTCCTTCCCGAGCCCCTCACTGGATTGAACACGCACCAAAGCACCAAATCTACTTTATGTATTTTCTTAGGAGCTCAACCACCAGCCAAAGCTTCCATCAACTCACGTCAAATCACAAGCAAAAAAGTTGCAGAGGCTAGCGATAAACAAATCTCCAAAAAGCAAGCCGCTACAATCAAGACATGCACATCAATCTTTGTTCACCTTGGGTCAAAACACTATGCAGCCATCTTTTCATTAACTCAACAAAAAAGTGGTTTTCTTCTTACAGATTTGATGACGACAGCCACCATCAATTGCTCGTCTCACCCAGCACAACCACAAGTCACAGCCGCATGCAACCAAGCCGCCGCTTGCACTTTACAAGATTGCGTCAAGCCTCCGAGTCAGCCCCTCATACCCCGACGTGATATGTGTTACTGCTCAAGAGACACACCCCAAGACAACCGTCGACCTTTCCTTTTTATCTCACGCGAAGTCTCATCACACCAAAATCGACTAGGACTCCAATACCTATACTGCTATACAGCTCAAGCCGCCCACACGATAAGCCCATTATGCAGCCCAAAATTCTAGTTTTCTTAGCCTTCTAATTTTGGACACCCCAAAATTATCATGTGTCGCAGCCTCCGGACCGCACCTCCGTTAGCTCCAACACGCATCATCCATCTTTGATCTCCATGTGCCCCAACTCGAGCTCGACCGTCTCCTCCAGCATCCTCGACCCTCTGGACCATGACTTCGTACCAAGCCATCTCCCGGTCACCACCGTAGACCACGATCGCCTCTGAGTTACCCTACACATGCAAAGACCAAAACAACATATTTTCCCGGCACAAGTTCTTCCCAACTTGACCGACATAAGCCCACACACGCCATACGCCTCAAATAATCATCAGTATTCAACATTGTCAATTATTCATCAACTAAAATATACTAGACCTAGCCACATGGTCTAACAATAACGCACATGCCACCAATAATATTCGGCGAGCACTGCATTAAAATAATCTCTAAAGCATGCAATTATGTCAAGATCCACCAGTAGAGTGAACTAACCTGCTGGTTCTTGCTGCCAATAGTTGGAACATGACAATGTGATAGTACATTGGGAGGATAGCTAGTGCACTAAAAAAATGAACTACATGAGTGATGCAAGTGAAACAGATTGCATATGCCGCTGCCAGATCTTGAACCTTGATAGACAGCATCTGGGAGATGAACTGGCAGTATTCTACTTGTCTACCATCCAAATGATGCTCTCTCATATACTTCCTCTGTATAAATAGGCCTCAGCAGAAGGCTAGACACATCAAACCAAAATTTGCTCTCTCCTTCTCATGTCCTCAAACTCAACACAGAGAAAAGAGTTTCAGCAACAGATATGGCTTGCCACCTAAGATCAATTAGCTTGCCTTCTAGGCCTCACTCCAAAGTTGAAGAGGAGATGCACAGCCTAGAGGCATACATCTCTTCACCCTCCATGAACATTGAGACAATCTCTGATGGTCTAAGGAGGCTTGGAGACATCTACGGCACTATTGAGGAGATCATGTACCTGCCTAGCAACCAAGTTTGCTCCTCCCAACAAAGGAAAATGTTGGATGGAGAAATGGAGTGCTCCCTTGAGCTACTAGACCTGTGCAACGCTATGCATGAGGACTTCGCCGAGTTGAAGGCCATCATCCAGGATCTGCAAGTGGCTCTCAGAAAAGGAGATGATGCAGCTGTTCAAGTCAAGATCCAGTCTTACACCCGCTTGGTGAAGAAGGCGAAGAAACATTTCAAGAAGACTGCGAAGAAGGTTACTTCTGACAAGGAGGATTGCAGGATGGTCAGGCTGTTGAGCGAGGCTAGAGAGATCACTACCTCTCTACTCGAGCTAACATTGCACCTCTTGTGCAAGCAAATTGCAATGCCAAAATGGTCTCTCGTCTCCAAGGCGTTCCAGAAGAAAAATGTTTGCAAGGAGGAGCAGTTGCAGGTGCTAGAGTGCAGTATCGGAGATCTTGAGGCCGGAGCAGGATTTCTGTTCAGGAGATTGGTCCAGAGCAGGGTTACTCTTCTAAACATTTTAAGCTCGTAGATACTCCACAAGATTTGTCACTCTTGACACCATGTGATTGGCATCCACCTTTTAGAGGATTTGTCGATCGTTATATAGTTTTTGCAATTGTAAACTTGGGCAGATGTACAGATATTTGCCAAATGAAAAACCAAAGTTTTGATCTAGTTCATGTTGTCAATTTACTACTTCAGGCATGCTTCCAATCTCATTAGTATCACAGCGATATTGTTTGCTCCATGGCTAAAAGCTATAGATGATACAACGAATATACATGATATTTGAGCTGATCAAAATACATAATTGAAAATGCTGCATATATTTTAGTCACAAAGTAAATTCTTCATCTTATGGAAAATGCTTATTTTTGTGCAACTGTTTGGTATGGTTGGCATGTAAATATTATTTTCAAGAATACAGAACAAATGCAGCTTAGTTGTTTAATTTTTCATATAGCCATGTTGCCTCAATACCTGTTTTAAGAATGCAGTTTGTACACTGATACACTCCATGTCCGGTGGATCTGACTCTATATAGGAAATATGCCAGCTCCAAGCCGCAAGGTTTATTCTTGTAGTTAACACACAGCTGGTGCTAACAGAAACCTGATCTGTGTCAATAATTGCCTGAAAACCGGCTACACCACATGTATCAGGAGGGGGCGCTCAATTTAAACCCCCGAAGTAATAAGCTAAACATTCAATTAGATTATTTCTGCAGTAAACGGAACATGAGAAAGTGAGGAACACACTTGAGACTCATAGAGCAGAAAAAACATGTGCTGCTCATGGCTTCTTTCAAAAAAGAAAATGAACTTTCAAGATCTGTTGCAACACAAATCTGGGACTGGGAACTTAATACACAAAATCTAGGAGATCAAATAGCAAGGTTATGTGTTTACCATTGTGTGGATATCATGGGGATATACCCATGATCTTAGGATGATAAAATAATTGAAAATATTGCTTTTGGTTTGAAGTTTCAAGCGTTTTCGACAAAGTTTAAAATTTGTCGGTCATTGGCGGTCGACCGCATTTTGAAGCGATCGACCGCCAAGCCTTAAGTGAAATTCTGATTTAGTCCCAATGGCGGTCAGACCGGCCAATCCGACGGTCAGACCGGCCTTGTCTTCAATGGATTTTCTGGTTTATTCCCAGGGGCGGTCAGACTGGCCAGAATAGCGGTCTGATCGGTTTTTGAGAAGATTGATGATGTTAGTGGTGAATTGATTTTCGATTAGGTCATATCCTTGTTTGATAATGCATATGTGTTGCATGTTGCATGTTTTCACTAACGTGGGTCAAGTTGTGAAGAATTTGTTCCCGGATTCGTGTTTGCTTTTCTATTGCTGTGCAGGTGGCTTGGAGGTCAACGACGGTCAATGGCGAGGAGGATCGGGACTAAGCTTGGAGAGCTGAGGTCCAGAACAATCATGGATGCCGGGTGAGGTCGAGTGACTCAAGCATGGCGCAGAATGGATGAAGATGATCGGATTCGGCGGTTCGGTCGATGGTTGGATCAAGCGATGCGGGTCGGTGCAAGTGCCAAGGTGGTCCGGTGGGAACCGGATGAGAGAGACTTGCCGACACGATGAGAGCCGCTAGATCAACCTATACGTGGCGAAGCATGGATGTGTTTTGCGCAGTTTGGACTCGGTCTTCGGAAAAGATCGAGAAGGGGTATTTTGGTAATTTCACCAAATACCGCCTTGGTGACCTAATGCTAACCCGCAGCGCAAGACGGTGCGTCAAGAAGTGGATTAGGTCAAAAGAAGTGAAGACGGCACTTTGAGATGCGTGCGTGTGTGACCCATTTGTATTGGGCCTTAACGGGAGCCCATTAGGGTTAAGTCTTTTAGAAGCTAAGCCTCTCATATAAATAGAGATGGGGCTGTTCACAGCAGTAACCAAGCACTTGATTGAAAACTCTAGTTTGTCTTAGGGCTTAGGAGAAAGAGAAGAGGCTTAGGGTTCTAGGGAGTTGTGTTGAGTTGTGTGCTCATGGATTGAGTTTTGCCCTCCTTGAGGGAGTGGCTGTAACCAGCAACTAATCGTGAATCAATCCATGGATGATTGTTTAAAGATGAGTCTTCTTGTGTTTTCCCTTCTCTTTTGATGATTTTGGGTGCTTCCTTGATCCTGTGGTTTTTGGTTGGTTTCTTTCCCTCTTTTACCTTGCTATGATGTGTGGGAATACATCTAGGATCATCTAGATCATCAATCTCCCACGAGCAAGTTTTGGATCAAGATTTTCGTTTTTGCTCGGTTTTGAACCCTCCTTCGGTAAAACAGAAAAAAGTCGAAACTTTGACGTGGATCTACTCAATCTCTTCTTGGAATAGGTTCCTAATATCTTTAGGAAGGTGTGTTCCAAATTTGGGCAAATTTGGTCGTGTAGATCAAAAGTTAGACCGATTTTTGTCTCGGTTTTTCAGGCTGTCTGTGCTGTTTTTGCTGTTCATAGTCAGGATCGGTCTGACCGCCAAAATCAGCGGTCTGACCGCTAGGCAAAACATTTGACCCACCAATATTAGAGGTCAGACCGCCCAACACTTTGAGATTTGAGTTTTTGGTAATTTTAGGTGTTTTTCGTCAGGGTTTCGATTGGATTCAATACAAGTCTTCCACTGTACTTGTATATTGATCTTCATAGCTTTTATAGCTATTGGAGTGAAATTAGTATTGAATTCAATTAAGGTGAAAAAGTGTTCGTGCTCCTATTCACCCCCTCCCCCCTAGTCGCCTTTCCGGTCCTACACATTGGAAATTTGCCATGGTCTCATTTGCTTCCTGTTCATAGGCAGGCCTTCTCCAAAGGGCCATGGCAATCACCCCTTTCTTTCATTTTTATCTAGTTGTTTTCGTTTAGTTGGAACAGTGCATATTATAAATTTATTCATGTTTCAGTCGACTCTAAACTAACATCTTTTGGTTGATTAGTCATGCTATAACTCATGATTTGAGAACAGCATAAGTTGACTGTGAATTCATGAATTTTAGGTTTGTTTGCACAAACTTGAGGTCATTGATAGCCCAAATTGTTGAGATTCTATAGACATTAGCTAATAGCATTGCAGTTTCTTGCACACACCACAATGCAAATAAACAAGAAAATTTGTAGTCACTCATCTGTGTTTTGATGCACAGATCTGCATCAGAAAATATTTCCACAGGTTCGTTGAAATCCGTCTTCTCAAAAGTATATGTCGGTTTGCTTGGACTTCGCCTTGAGACCCTTCAATTTCTTTAAGATGTTTGTGAAATAATCTTGCAAGTACCTCTCTAAGGTGAGGATATCCTTCGCATCCACCCCAAGAAGCTGGTATGTCTCATTCATTGGAACTGAGAAAACTGTGTCACTGGAATGTAAATCCTTCTAGTTAGCTTTCACAAGCTTCGACATATATGTTACCATTACTGAATTACATGTACGCTGCAAATAAAAGGCCTAGATGGTAACCTCTGAAAATGACAGCCTGTCAGGCACATCATTTGTCCACTGGAAGAATCGTGTCAATTGGCGAGTAAAGCTCAAGACTGCAACAGGGACAGTAGTTTCATTGGCATCTTGCCCAGCCAACCTCTCACACAATGTAATCACCTGAAGAGGCAAAATAAAATAAAAGGATAAATAATACTATTCCAACTCACAGAAGCCATCATCTGGTACATTCTCGAAAACAAAATGAAACGCATGAAAGACAAGATAACATTCCCTATGAAAATAGGCATGTTATACTGAAAATTCTCTAAAAACCCTTAGCTTCTTAGAAAGTCTAGAAAACAGGATTTCTTTTTCTCTTCCACTGACGGGTGGACCCCACCCATCAAGCTTTCTTCTTCGCGCAGCGGCTGCCTAGCTCACTGCCACGACCACGTGGCTGTTTGCCCGCGCCAGCTCATCAATCTCGTCGTCGGTTTTGGGCAAGCCGCCCACGGTTTTGCCCACATCACCGCGCCCATACCTTGCCCATGCGCACCCATGCCGCCTTGACCTCGATGCCACCCGAGTGCATGTAACATCCTGGCTATTCGGAAGCCAAGATGTTACCTAAATAATCTAACATACAACCATAATACAGAAGAATTTAAGCATTATCTCATCTAATGACATAAAGAGATCAAAATTAAATAGAACAATGGCAGAAAAATAGTCTGAATCCAAATAAGTATATCAAAGGGGTGATCAATGATCACAAGCTGTACTTAATCAACCATAACATAGAGATAGATATCAACCACATCTAACTTTAATTATTATAGTTCATCTCTTAACGAATGAAAGACATAACCAAATTCTATTATTGAAACTAGAATATGGTGAAGTGAATGATTAGTGCATGTCTACTTCCTCCCAATAGAGCCTTCATCTCTTAACGAATGAAAGACATAACCAAATTCTATTATTGAAACTGGAATATGGTGAAGTGAATGATTAGTCCATGTCTACTCCCTCCCAATAGAGCCATCATCAACGTTCACCTAAAATAAACAAACAAAACAAAAATGAGTCCGAGACTCAGCAAGTACAGTGAATAATTAGACATACAACAAATATGAACAAGACAACATCTTTAAAGAATACGAACATAACACCGAATGAATATCTGAATGAATGGAATGAATGGATTAAATGAAATGAAAGGACTGCACACATGCTTATACCAGTATAGCTAGTGACACACCCGTCGGTGTTCACTTAAACCCGCATTTAACAAAATATGGGGATCCAAATTCCGTATGAAGAACGTTTCATACGGGTGTCCAAATCTTCCCACATTGGAATGGTGGGTCTTACGTGCCCATACTGGAATTGATGGGTCTTTATAATCCACTCCCGTGGATGAAATATGAATAATGGATGTATGGAATGAAATATGAACAATGAAAGACATCATCTCTACACATGGAAACAACACATAGGAAAAGAACATAAACATTGAACCTTCTCATGGATCATAGAAAAACACAATACGAATATCAAGCATTCAGAATTCACAAATCTCAAGAATATTAATGTACTTGTCTTTCGCATTGCGACGTGTTAGTAGGCAACGAAGGTGCCCCTAAACCCGAAGCCTCTCCGCCTACACAAGTAAGTATTCAAAATAAGAACAACATGACACAGGACACTACCAACAACGTTCCACCACACCTTCCCGATAACTCAAGAATTAACTATTAAACCAATTCTGAAAACAGACAACTCGATCACAGAAACGAATCTGGACAGCAGCACGGAAAAACTCATAACTATTGATCTGGGACTCAAAAGGAGGTGAGTACAGATCCTATGGAAACTTAACGAACATAACTACAAAATCCTAGTTGACAAGATCTCCCAATTCGGCCAAAATAAAATGCTAACAGGTGGGTGAAAGAACAAGACAGATTCTGTCTGGACGAACAGAACAGCAGTAAAGAACAGATCACAACTTTTGATCTACAACTCCGATTAGGGCGTTTTTTATCATTCTGGAAGGGTTATGAAAAATTATAAAACAACCTAGTTGGGTGGAAACCCTGAATTTTCCTTTAACTTAAACATATCTTAAAAGACAAATTGACAGATCAATCATGTTAGAATTCTGGACAGCATGAATGAAACTATCATAACTTTTGATCCGTACGTCAGACTTAGGTGTTCTTGGCGGCCACAGAAAGCTAAGAACATTATCTAAATATCTCTAGGAGATAGAAACCTCCAATTCGGCCTCTAAGAACCCAAAATTAGCCACGCAATCTACTGGACAGAACTGAACTCCAACAGGACTAATTTGATCCAAACCAACTAATCTAATTTCACATCTAATCATCATCAAACAGCGGGGAAAGCATCCCGTTACCCTTGAAGACCCTTAGGAGGATGCGGATCAAATCCCCCACAAAGAAGTTCTCCTTCCACTCCCTCTTCCTCCCTTCCGATTGGATGGCAATCCCGCAGCCTTCCTTTCCTTCCTTCGCGTTGGCCGGCAGCAGGGAGCACCAAAGGCAGGAGGGGTAGCACCAATGGAGTTGAATTGCCCAGGGTAGCTACTGGTCGTAGGGAGGGGGTGCGTCCATGAGGTGGAGTGGTGGTGGCAGCTGCCAAAGGGGAGAGGGGAGGCGCACAATAGAGGGGAGGGGGTGTTAGGCGACTAGGGTTAGGAGGAAAGGGGTGGCGCCCTCCCTCTATGGCCAGCCCCCCTCTTGGGCCTTCTGGGCCTTGGCCTGGGGCCCAAGTTGTCAAAATTTTGCAAAAAAACCCTTTCCAATTGATTATTCTCTCTTTTCTTTATTGCGATTACTAACGAATATTGAATAAATTTCCCTCTCCGAATGAAATTCTCCCTAATTGATATTCGGGGTATTACAGTGCATCCCCATCTTGTGCTCTCCGCCACCCATCCCTCTTCTACCTATAATAGGCCATCATCGAGCCACCCTCTTCATTTCCCTACCTCCCTCTCCATTTCTCTATTCTCCAAAGCTCAAACCGAGCTCCAAGACCGAATGCTGTATTGCAATATATTTGGTCTTTAGAGGCATAGAGAGAAAGAAATGCAATTGGAGCTTGCATAAGCTAAAGGGGAGAGAGATGACAAACGAAAAGATGACAAGACGGAAAAGAATCATTTGTGTGTCAAAGGAGAAGAAATAATTTTCAAGAGGAACCTTTGTGTAAGGGGGAGTTAGTTCTTTATGAAAAACTTATTAAGTATTTTGGGCTTACTTAAAAGGAGGTAAAGTATTAATATTGGGAAAGCTATTTTACCTATTTTCCCAAAATGATTTATGAATCTTGTGAATGCATGTTTTTTATTCTCATTTGCTTCATTTGGTTTTTTTTTTTGGAGTGAGATTCTCCATGATATGCAAGTTTAGCCTTTTTAAAGAGCCACTTTGGTCAAAAGTCAAAAATCTTGCTTAAAAGGATCAAATTTATGAAAACCTAGATAAATGTACTTAAATATATATTTCAAATGTTTCCCAACACTTTTGGAGTAAAAATTCCTATTTTAGAAACAAAGTAGCAAATTTGGCGCCAAAACGATCTTGTATAATTTTGATTTTAGATTAAATGACATATTTCCATAAATCAAAATATATTGAGTTTTTGAAAAAGTTTTAAATACCAAACTCGTAGAGTTGCTCATTTAAAATATATCTCTAGTTCAAAGTTTTTACAAAAGATCAACCGTTGAAAAATTAAATTCATTTGAAGTTCAACGAAAAACTAGTTTTGACCCAAAATGACCTATTCTTGCATATAGTGAGTTTTGCTATCCAAGTCGGATTTCTTTGTGTATCTTGGTTTGAAATATTATTTCTAACTCATACAAATCCATGAACGTGAAATTCAAATTGGTTTGTATTTTGAACCTTCAATGCAAAATCATTCTCTTTATGTGCCTACAAAACGCTTTTTACCATATCTTTTGAAAGAAAATTCATTTTTCAAAAATTCTTTCTGGGAAACATTTCAAGTAGTACAAAGTTAAATTCTGGAAATTTTCAAAGTATTTGGATTTCATTTGAAAAGGTTTTGCCTTTTCTTCTCTTTAGGCAAAAATCTTGCAAAGAAAGCGCATTTTGACATATCTTTTGAATGGACATTCTTTTTTCGAAAATTCTTTTTCAAAAAGATTCCTAGGAATGTAAAGTTTGTTTATGCATAATGTCAAAGTATTTAGACTTGATTTGAAATTTTTTTGACTTTTTCTCTCTTTGATCAAATGATGAAAATTCAGAATTTTGCATGTTTTAAGCTAATTTGTGATTTTTGTATCTCCAAATGGATTCATAATTTGAGGAAGATATAATTATGAGATTTTATCCTCTATATTTTATATTCTATGCCAAATTTTATCAGATTTATTGGAACTAATTTATCCAGTTTTTCAACTATCTTTTGAAGCTCAAATGGAATGTAAAATCTGAAAAACCTGAAATTTTCAGTTTTCTTCAAAGCGGATAATATTTGGTTGATCCTCCCAAAATTAAAAGTGTGTGTATTTACAAGGACTAGCTCCATGATTTATCTCAGATTTTTTGGAGCATGTTTCCATACATTTTCAAATATTTTAAGAAAGTTTTTTGCTCAACATGATTTCTAATTTGTGAAAATGAGCATGGTGTCCTCATGAAAAATGTTTATTGAGGAGATTTCAAAAGTGCCTTTTTTTAATGCATTCCAAATATCATTTCCTTTAGTTAAACTCCAATATGGCCTCATTTCGAGTTGTTTTGGTCTTTTCGGCCATAAAAGGGGAGCTTGTGACCTATTTTAGTTTTCCTAAAATATCTTTTAAAAAAAACTTACTTCAAAAGGGAAAGAATATTTCAATGATCAAAATAAAATGAATTCAATTGCCAAGCTCATTGTTTTACAAAAACTCTATGTTGGCTTAGATTTGTTTTGGATTTTGGTGATTAATTCCAAAAGGGGGAGAATATTTATATGATCAATATATTTCCATTTGGATTCTCTCTTGTTTTTCCACCTTTTCATGGATGTCTCATTCATATGATTAAGAATACATTATGTGCAGAAGTCCTAAATTGGTTAATGACATTCATTGATATAGTTCAATAGCTTAAATTCTTCACTTATGTTAATTTATATCTAAATGTTGTTATTAATAATAGATTTGTCATCAATCACCAAAAAGGGGGAGATTGAAGAATCTAGACCCACTATTATAAGTTAATGGAGTATTTTGGTGATTAATGACAAATCTATATGTGAGACTAACACTTTTATTAACATACCTTTTGTATAGTCTTATTTGGATGAAAAGGTGAACATCATGGAGGTATGCATTCGACATCATATTCTTATATCTTGTTGCATTCCTCGGATTCAAAATATAGGTTGAACTCCACTAAAAGTCTAACTTGAATATGTGCATATGTTTTTATTACGCATTCATGTATGCACACATTTAGGGGGAGTTCACTCCATGTTTTGTGGTTTCATTAGTATTGATCCATATTTCTTTATCCACATATATTGGGGATCTCTACTTTGAAACATATCCTTTGAGTATATAAAACTTGTGTAGTTCGTATATACTCTTATTGCATTATATTCAATTATTTGCAATTGTGTTATAGGACTAATGTGTGTGCTAAGTTGCTATAAAGGCTTAGTCCCAGTTTATGGATGGCGACATGGTAATAGAAATGCAAATACAATAGAGGAATCATGGCTAGTGGCTTAAAGATTATTTTGTGCCATTTTTATTATGCATTGCATTTGTTTTCCTTCTGGAAATCTGTTCAACAATTTCGGTATGACCGCAAGTATTGAGCGGTATTATCGCAGGTCGGTAATGCCAAAGTTTACATGGCGGTATGAATTTTCCAGAGAGAAAGTTTTTGGAAGTTTTCTTGAAATCCCAAAGACGGTACAACCGCATTTGATGAGCGGTCTTACCGCAAGTCGGTAGTACTGAAATCTAGTTGGCAGTATGTTTTTAATAGAGAGGTTGTTTTCGGGAGTTTTTCTTGAAACATGAAAATCGGTATGACTGCATTTCTTGTGCGGTACTATCGGAGTGCGGTAGTACCGAGTTTTACATGGTGGTATGATTTTTTCAGAGAATGTGTTTTTCTGTGTTTTTTGAACCTTTGGAAATCGGTAGTACCGCATATGAGAAATGGTACTACCGGAGAGCGGTATTACCGGATTCTAGTTGGCGGTAATACTGCATCTGGCAGTAATGGCTATATTTTGGTAATTAATGATAATCACATTGTGGGACTAATATTTTTGTGAGTTGGATGAATAGATTATGCTCCACGATGGTGGAGACTTTGGATGACATCATGAGTTGATTGTCATCAAGTCAAGGTTCAAGAAAAGGATGCGTCATGTGTTGATGCATATCAAGATCTTGAAGAGTAGATGATCATGAGTTGATCATCAAGTCAAGAGAAGACCCATCAAGTGTTGATGGAGGGCACGTGAAGGATGCATCATGGGTTGATGCATATCAAGACAATAACCCGAACTTGAAGTGAATATGTGCGTCATCAAGCTTCAAGAGGATGCTTAAGGCAAAGGTATGACTAGCTACAGCTAAGGATATGTTTGGTTGGAAGATGGGATTGCTAGTATAGGATTCCTGGTACTATGAAGAGGGGTCTTGTCTAGTAGCTTGAGTCTCATCATGTGTTGATAGCTCAATCTTGCTTGATCTAGCTCTCTGTGGCATGATGCTATTATTTGTGCATGTGTTTTGCAAATAGTTGAGGCTCATGCATTTAAACCTTGTAGCATGTGACTATACTTTGCAAATATGTTTTGCAAATGATTGAAGTCCATGTACCTACTCCTTGTGGCATGATCTAAGTTTGCAAATGTGTTTTGTAAATTTTTGGGATTTATGCATTTTCCCTTGTCATGGTCTAAGATTGCTTGTTGCTATTTCTTTGGACTTAGACCATGGTAGTGGCTCTTTGGACTTGTGCTTTTTTATTTGATCAAATTTTTTTGAGATCAATCAATAGGTCGGTTGTGTATGATACGGGGTGGCCCGATCTTCTCGAGTAGAACCGTGGATAAATAGTGCTTGACGACGAACAACTCTCAGCTGTACACCACGTGCCAGTGCATGGACTTACAGCTCTATAGATATTCGCCAACACGCACCAGGATGATCGCCGCTAGACCACGAGCGGAGATCGCCAAGCCCTCAATTCCCAGCGGAAAAGCAAACTTGACCTTGATTTGCATAACAAACAATAGATCGCCTAATTCTCTCTCAAAAATCCTCGCATGAACTCTGGAACGAAAGAACAAGCAAAAAGCTTTGTTTCAATTCTTTGCATAAACGTCGTCTGCCTTTACAACGGGGGTCTACCCCTTAATATATAGTCTTGGCCTAAGAACTATTTGGTACTACTATTCATGGTGGTACTACCCCTTAATATATATACCTGTTACTATTCACGTGCATTGTTCATGTCCCATTACTATAGCACGGTTACTGTTCACGACCGGTGTTGTAGCGTTGTTACTGTTCAGAGCTCGGTTACTGTTTGCGCCGCGTACTTGGGCTTCCTTCCTGGTTCCTCCATATAGGCTTTGTGCTTGACTGCTTGGGCCTTGATCCCTCGCTTGGCCGCATGGACCTTGGCCCTCTCCTCCTTGGCCGAATGGACCATAGGCCAGCGCCTGGACCTCCTCATTTGATGCCCTTTCTTGGATGACGACCGTATATCCTTCATCTCCGTCCAACGCTGAATATTCAAACCTGAGCACAAGCAAAGTACTGTTTTTAGGTAGTATAAAATTCTCATTAAAATCAATGACATGTTCATTAAGGAGTAAGCTCACCTGAGTTTGTAGTTTCTTGGCATATGATCTTGTTATTGGTCATGTCGGCAGCTCAAGGCGTATATCATGAGCATTAGGTGGAGGAGAAGAAGGTATCGTAGGGATGCCCTCATCATCCTCCCCCTCTTGAAAAGGTATCATCCTCGACGCTAGATCATCAGCACCGAAGAACAGCGAAAAATCAGCAACGTAGAATGTCGAGCTCACGCCATAGTCATCTCCCGAAAGCTCAATTTTGTATGTATTATCGTTAATCCGCTCAAGTACTTTGAAAGGTCCATCTCCTTGTGGCAGCAATTTCATTTGCCTCGATCCGAAAAGTGAGGTCGGGTTGGCAGCATCGCTCCCGGAATCAAATCAATGTGATGCTTTATCCCGCGGATTGGTGGCAAACCATCGGCCACTTCCTCCGGAAAGACGTTGCTAATTTCCTACAAAACATGAGAGACACAACTAGGAAGAGACGTCAAGTCATCAGTCGAAAGCAATACATCTTTGTACAAAAGTACAAAGTGCACCAAATTATGATTCTTACAAAAAGCTCTCATCTTTGATTTAGTGGCTAACATTACTAAACCTTTCTCTCCCTCACTTTTCTTTTTACCGCTCAATTTTGGCTTGTGGCTCTCACTCACCGAAGGTGGAATCTTGCTATTTGGTGTACTCTCAATTTTCACCTCAACTTTCTACTTATCAGCATTGACTATCTCTGTCGGCGTAAGTGGATACAAAATCACATCTTTGCTGCTCCACTTAAACTTGTAGCAGTTTGTATGTCCATCATGATAAACATGGTGATCAAATTGCCATGGACGCCCCAATAGCAAGTGACAAACTGACATGGGCACCACATCGCAAACAATGGTATCCTCATACTTTCCAATCTTGAAGTGCACCTTCACCATATGACTGACTTTCACCTCGCCCACATCGCTCAACCACTGCACATGATAAGGATGAGGATACGGTAAATATTTTAAGCCCAATTTTGTGCACATCTCCTTGCTTGCCAGATTATGACTACTTCCTCCATCAATTATGACTTTGCACACTTTACCGCCAACTGTTGCCCATGACTGAAACAAATTACACCGTTGTGCGGTAGACTGGCTTTGTGACACGCTAAGGACACGAGGTGAGCACACTAGCATATGCTCTCCATTTGGTGACCCCGGCTGACAGCCCAATGTCTCATCCTGTGTGGGATCCTCTGCAAAATCAACAAACGGAGTAGTATCGTCCTCATCACTAGCTGAAATATACCCATCATCAGTAAGTATCATAACTTTATTATTTGGGCAATCTTTCTGAAAATGACCAACTCCCTTGCACTTGTAGCATGTCACATCACGTGATCGGCCTGTAGAACCCATTGAGGATGTCGCGCTAGCGGTGGGCGCCGATGGTCGGCATGCCGGTGGCGGCGTACTATCTATCTTCCTTTGTGCTGAACTGCGCGTCGCTGAATTGCCCTCGGATGGGGCGGACTTGCCTAGCTATCCCATGTTGTACGGTGGTGCCTGATGCATCAACTCAACCATTGTAACAGCCCAAAATTTCAAATTTAGTTAAAGTTTAAAACTTATTTGAATTGGTGAATTTTCTGAATTTTAAAAGCTTTCCTTTAAATTATTTAAAGCCAAAACAAATTTAAATTCAAAATCTATTACCAACTTTAGGTTGGGAATAATTTTATTAAGTCTAAAATGTCTCTAAGGATTTATGAGAATTTTTGTAGAATTTTTGGAATCTGCTTGCTATTTTCTAAGCCTAAAAGGAATTAATTAGATTATTTAAATTAGAAAATCAAAATAAAGCCCTAAACAGTGCTTGGGCCGAAAGTCTCCGGCCCACTTCCTCTCTCCACGCTGCCCAAAGCCTGACCCACCTACTCCACTCAAACCGCCACCCCTTCTCTCAACCGTCCGATGAGCATCGGACGGCCAAGAAACGCCCACGTCACCCGTGTTTCTCAGCCATCCGATGCCAATCCAACCGCCCAGGGTCATCTTCCCCAACCCTTCTTCCCTGTGCCCTTGGTCTTGCGCAACCGAAGCCGCCATTGAAGCTCGACGGAGCTTCGCGTGGACGCCTCAACCGCCTCGCCTTCTCGCGTCGGTGCGCCGATCCGCGCCCCCGCGTTCCCTCGCCCTCTCTCCTTTTTTCTCGCCACGTCGCCACACGCGCCATACCGGCCAGACGACCCCACGAACCCTCGCGCCTGGAGCCCCTCTACCCCTATAAAAGGGATCCTCGGGAGCGCCTTCCTTCCCACATCACCACACCGCCACCCGGTGCCACTCCTCTCTTCCGTAGCGCTCCAATTTCAAGGTTTTCCGCCGGCGGTGATCTTTTGGTTCGTCTCCGATTCCGGCGCCATCGTCTCCGTCCAGGCCTCGTCGTCTACATCTTCGACACCGTAGCGTCACCGCGAACACGGTGCGCACACCCATTTTGCCCCAAGACCCCCGGAGCACCCTCGTTGACGACGCTCGTACGCCGCCGCCGCTAAACCTCGACTCCGACGAGCTTCCGGTCACGCGCCGCCGCCGAGGTGGTAAGCATTGCGTTCAGCATTCCCCTCTCTCGATAGCACCCCTCCGCACCCCTCGCCAAGGCGTGTAGCGCCGGCGAGGGTGGTCGCCGGAGCCTCGCCGGACTCGGCCTGCGTGGCCTGGCCACCTCGGCGCCACTCGGCGCCACGCCACGCCAATCCCACGTGGCGCCACGTGGCGACCACGCGTCGGTCAAGCCGCGCCACTCACCCGTGAGCCAAGCCCGTGGACCAAGTCCACATGGACCGTGTCTCTGACACGAGGGTCCCACCTGTCAGTTTTTAATTTTATTTATTTAATTACCGAAAACCTCAGGGCTGACGTCACCATGCGCAATAATTAGAGTTTCCTTTAGAAAAATAATTCGGGAAATCCTTTTAAATTGCAGATTTAGGTTTAAATTTGTAAAATTCATAACTTATTCATCCTAGCTCCAAAGTAGATGATTCAAATTGCTAAATTCTTAGAAAATTATGATCTAACTAAATAAAATATAATTATTCAATTTGGAGTTCAGTTTAGTCCTGTTTTAGAATTTAGAAATTCATTTAAATTCCAAATTTAGGTTAAAATTTATAAAATTCATATCATCTGATTTCCAACTCCAAATTTAGTGAATTAAATTTCTAAAATTTTATAAAAAGATTATCTAGCTTAATAAATTAGAATTAGTTTATTTGGAATTAGTTTAAATTGTCATTTTAAATTAAACTATTTAAATTGCAAATTTAGGATTTAAACTTGTAAAATTCATATCTTTTATTTCCTATTTCTAAATTGAGTGTTTCAAACTTATAAAGTCTTATAAAATTATTATCTAGCCAGATAAAATATAATTATTTTATTTGGAGTTAGTTTGAACTATTGTCTTGTTTTTATTTGAATTTCAATTGATTGTCGTATTTCCACGCTTTAGATTACTGACGATTAAATTTGATTCTTCCAAGCTTTAGAATTTCAAGACTTCAGCGAAGGCAAGTTACACTTTGACCATGTTGCACCTACTATTTTAAAGTTATTTAATTCAGTTTTTAGAATTATTATTGCATGCATATTTTTAGTCAATTATTTTAATACCCTGTTTAAATGCTTAGCTATTCCAATTGTTATTGTATGGCCAATTTTGTATATTGAAATGCCATCCCTTGTCACCATAGGTAAAATTGTTTGGAAATGCTTAGCAAATGTTTAGACCATGATTTTGAATTTGGGAGGATTTAGCCAAATCATTACAACTTGTTTAAAATCAAATCTATGGTATTGTTTTACCATAGAGAGTTTGTAAAGGTGGTTTACACTAAAATAAAACTAAAATAGTTTGGACTTGGGCGAAACGGATGAATGGTGGGTGCAGGTTTATGCACGGGTTTAATCTGGTTAGGATTAACACCCAGGGTTTGATTTTGAACGACGCCCAAGTCGATTAAGGACCGGTCTTGGAGCCGCATCTTGCTATGCCCTACCGTACCACCACACGCCTTGTCAGGCAAGACTTGGCTTAATAATTTGGGACACCTCGTAGATATTCGTGCCATTTTGTATGAGTGGGTGTTGGTTAGACAATAGTCCCACCTGGGGCAAGAGGGGGCTCCCGGAGGATGGATAGTCCAATGGAAGCGAAACCTTAGCGGGCATGAGTTCTTTGGGGTAGACCATTGTAACGGCCTCGTGATAATTGCTTTGTCACACGCCTTAGAAGCGTGGATTGGCCGACACAAGGAGCAAATTATCTCGTGTGGGTAAAGCTGCACAAACTCTGCAGAGTAGAAAACTATTCGAATAGCGCGTCATGATCATGGACATGCTAGCAAAGCCACTTTGAGTTAGACTTGTTTTTGGTTTTGAAATGAATTCAACGGATGTTTTCAGGATGGTTAGTCCTGTGGGAAAATTGGGCGGTTAGCCATTGTGATTGGAGGATATCCATCACCTTTATTGGAGGTTATCCACATTATACATTTGTCATTAAAATTATGATTTTAAATATGGTATGAAAATGGCCTTGCAATCTATTATGACTATTTAAATTCAAACTGCTGCTTTACGCAAAATAACCCTGCCATTGTCCTTTGTTTACCCTATGCATGCATTACAATTCCATATTGGGTGTAACTTGCGAGCACGGTAGTTGTGCTCATGCTTGCTTATGCAACCAAATTTCAGGAGAAGACTACTATCAGGACGGTGAGGACACCGACGCCTAGGCTACGCCCCCAGACGATTGCCTGTGGCGGATCGTGCTGGCCTACCACTATCTTTTTATTTCCGCTGTGTTATTTACTCCTTTATTTGGCTTCATGCCCAATTGTATCAAACTCTGATTTACTATTAATATGCGAGACTTGGTTATGTTATCATTTTTGTAACTGTGTACACCGGAAATCCTGGACTGGTGTATGAACACAGAGGGTTCGGGATCTTTCGTTCCTGGGTCCGACAACCATATTGTTGTATTGATGATGATTAATGATCCGCCGAATAGCATAATTCATCCTAGCAAGAAAGCGAGCCATCGCTTGCTCCTTATTCTCATGCACGTCAACATGTATGATAATCTGCTCCATCTCTTTATAATACTCATCAATTGATTTCAACCCCTGCCGCAACCCAATTAGCTTCTCATGTAGCGAGCGCATGTAATGTGTAGGTACAAAGCGCGAGCGCATCTGTCGCTTCAGCTCGTCCCATGTGACAACACGTGGCTCGTGTCGCTCCACATCTTTGTTGCACTGCGCCCCACCATGTAGCAAAGATATCCGTCCAAAGCGAAGAATAAAGAAGATCCAACTTACGCTGATCAGAATAGCGGTTCATGCAGAACAACTTATCAACTTTCAGCTCCCATGCAAGATAAACCTCCACCTCTGTAGTACCTTCAAAAAACGGCATTGTGAACTTGGGCTTTGCAACAAGATCATCGGCATCCTCATCGTGCCGACGATTGCGTGCATACTGATTATGTTGACGGCGCGGTAAATAGTCGTCGAACACGGCCTCATCGCCGTCGATGTCAGCGTGGCGGTTGCCATGGCCTCCTCCATGGGCACCATAGTATGCACCCCAAAGACGCCATCATGCGCGCCTCCATAGGCACCATCGTGGACGCCATCGCTGGCGCCCAGGTAGGCACCGCCTCCTCCTACGCCATTGCCACGGCCGCTGTAGGATCAAGGATAACCGACTAGAGGGGGGTGAATAGGAGGTTTTTAAACTTTTTAACAATTTATCAATTTAAGCCAATTAATAACTTAGTCTAAACAAGTTATACTTCTAGCTAAGCAATTCAATACAAGAAATAAGCTAGAAATGTAAATGCGGAAAGAGTAAAGACTAGAAATAACCACAATGAGATAATGATGTTTTTCTCGTAGTATCGAATACTTGCCGGTCTTCACTAGTCCACGTTGAGGAAGCTTGACAACTCAAGCCAGCTCCACGAATTAAGCCTTCCCTCGATCACTATGGTTGTTCTTCCTCCTCTCTGGAGATGGTGAACACCAAACCACTCACAAGCTTACACCGGGTCTCTTCACAATCTTCTTGAAGAGATCACCGTGCTCTACCGCCAAGGCCGTCTAGGAGTTTGGCAAAACTCCAAGAGTAACAAACCAATGACCTTCGCTAGACGGTGCTCAAGTGCAATAGGATCAACTAGGAGAATGAATGCACTTGAATGAAACTCAACAACCTCACAATGAATGCTCAAGAGAATTTTGGTGTTGAGTGAATGCTCAAGACTCTCAAGGATGTTAAATGAACTCACTTCCACACGTCCTTGATCTGGTGAGGGGGTATTTATACCCCCACCAACAAATACTAGCCGTTGGGACAGAAAGCCACAAAAATCAGCGAATTGCGGTATTACCGCCGGCTAAGGGTCGATACTACCGCACACTTGTTAGAGTTCTGTAACGGTTATAATAGAGGCATTAAAACATTCCGACATAGCCGTTGAAATCGCGGCGCGGTACTACCGCCAACTATCATGCGGTATTACCGCTCAAGTCGGTCGTACCGCTCCTAAGTGCGGTACTACCGTTCCAAGCAAATTCAAACTCAGCTGAAAAACACACTTCTCTGGAAAACATATATCGCTCTACTAAAAACGGAATAACCGTAGAGCGGTAGTACCGTTCAGACAACGCCGGTACTACCGTTCGCAGGGTTTTGCAAATCTAGCCAAAATGGAGCTTCTCTGTAATTTTATACCACCTCAAAATAATTGGAACAACCGAGAAACGGTAGTTCCGCTCAGTATATGCGGTATTACCGCTACACAGTGGCGACCAGAGAACTTAGCAAATCTTAAACTGGACACGTGGACGGCTCAGATTAATTGGACCGTTCGGACCACCTTTTTAACCACATGATTAAGGATGGTCCGAACAGCCCATGGTATTACCGTCAAGTAAAATGCGATACTACTGCTCTCCGGTAGTTCCGCTGAAATCTCCGGTATTACCGTGCTACGGGAGAGCAACCAAGTCCAGAAACGTGTCACACTAGATTTTACGTACCACCAACAAACAAACGGAAATACCGTCGCACGGTACTACCGCTTGAAACTACGGTACTACCGCAACACAAAAAACTTAGACAGCGCACTGGATTGAACTAGCCACGTGGACGGCTCAGATCAATTGGACCATTCGGACCACCTTTTTAACCACACGATCAAGGACGGTCCAAACAGCCCACGGTAGTACCGCCAACTAATATGCGGTCATACCGCTTAGCGGTAGTTCCACCAATAAACTTCTGGTACTACCACGTGTGCTGTCAATCTTCAGAAAACTCTCCAATTCAAATCCAACAACATATTCAAATGCATGCATGATCCTAAATTGATCCAAAAGGCACAAGAACATACTGTCAAGCTACTAGTCATGATCCCTCTTAGTAGTACGGTATTTAACCTATAATCCGGTCTTCCAACCAAATCTCCTAAGACTGGTAAAATACAGAAAAGGATCCTAGACTACTTGTACCTTGACCTTAAATCATCTTGATCTTCATGTAGCCCTTCAGCATGCATCTTTACATCATCAAACTTACCAATGGGACTTCTCCTTGTAAAAACTCAATAAACATGTTAATCCCATATTCACATATTATCATTAATTACCAAAACAATTTTTAGGGGCCTAGATGCTTTCAGCCGCGCCGCGACCTTAGCAACAACACGGCGCTGTTGCGCCGCCTCGCGTACATGCGCTTGTTCATTGAATTGTCGTTGGCGTGGTTAATCCTCGCACTGCCGTCTAGCGGCAGCTTCCGCATCCGTCTCGTCGCGCAGCTCATATAGGAGGTGTACACTCCCCTCATCGCCACATGTACCCAGCTGCATCGAAGCGGTGAGCTTGGCAATAGCATCGAGCAGTACCTTGTGGTTGTTGTCAATGGTCACGGACAGCTTCTGGAAATCTGTCCCTAGACCGTCCAAGTTGTTTTGGACACGCCCAAAGTTGCCGCGCACCAAGTCGACCTCAGTCCGAAACTCGTCCCAGAGCGTGGCACGAAGTGTTTGGAAGGACATCTTGGTAACTGGATCAGTAAGGTTGCTGTCCAGATCCTTGTCCTGCTCGCTTCCTGACATTGTTATAGTAGCAAAAATACCAAGTGACAATATATGTGAAAAATAAGTGGGAATCTCTCAACTACTGTTCTGAAACAAAGCAAGTTGTACCATTCCGAAGTAAATTAAGAGCAGCAAAAACTTATGTTTGTAGCAACCAACGACCAACCAAGATTGTGCGAGCGAATATCAAGAACAACAGTCAATACGTGACACGGATGTTTTTGGTGGAGCTAGGTGAGGAAAACAACCTAACAAATTCAGAATTAAAGATTGTCGAGCTAGGTAGCAATCCAAACGAGACTCACAATGCCTAATTACTGATCGATAAATATAAGTGAGGAATAAACAACAACACACGCACAATGATAACGGGCCTATTGCAATCAAAGGAAGGAGCGAAACAAAAAATAATTTTGTATGGAGGCGAACGCTTGTATTGCAACAGTTCAAGGAGTGACGCTAGCTAGTGCTCAAAAATTGGATATAAGGGTACAAGATTGCTCAAAATTATGGTACGCGAACAGCAGCGGATACAAATATATAAAAATTGCTCCAACAAAAGAATGTCGTCCCCCCCCCTTTTGTTCTCTTTCTTTCTTTCTTGTTCTCTTTGTGTTTTTTTTTCTGGTGCTCTCGCTTTTTTTCACGTTTTGTTTGCCAACAACTAACAGCAATGCTATTTTTTTGTTTTGAACTCATGTTGTCTCACGGCCAATTGCTGTTAAACTACTAACAGCAAGGCTGTTTCACGGCCAAGCACTAATCGGCCTTGCTGATTGCTTGTGGGAACTCACGGCCAAGCACAGCTAATCGATTGTGTGAACTCACAACAAACCTTCTTTGTTTTTGCTGTGGAAGTCACAAATGAAGCGCTACTAACGCTCACGCTACGAAGCGCCATAACTAGCGGGCGAAAACAATCTTGTGGTGCACAAGTTTTGATGAGCAGCCCCGGGAGCAAAACAAAAACTAGTCTCGATAGGATTCAAACTTTTCGCAATGGATAGATTGGTTTACGAAGAAGAAGAAAAAATTGCAATCCACTGAATAGAAAACATGAATTGGATGGGAAAACAACAAGTGACATGAACGGAACACGACTAGCAACTAAACACGATGAAAGAGTGGATCAAGACCTAACAAAACACACTAAAAATACTGAATTAAACTATAGTGAAAGACGATATTTTTTGTGGCTTTTTCGGTGTATAGGACTGAAAAATAATCTACTAAAATATGGGTAAAAAGAGATTCTACCGAGTGGCCTGGAATCTGATACCACGATGATACGGGGTGGCCCGATCTTCTCGAGTAAAACCGTGGATAAATAGTGCTTAACGATGAACAATACTCAGCTGTACACCATGTGCCAATGCACGGACTTGCAGCTCTATAAATATTCACCAACACGCACTAGGATGATCGCCGCTAGACCACGAGCGGAGATCGCCAAGCCCTCAATTCCCAGCGGAAAAGCAAACTTGACCTTGATTTGCATAACAAACAATAGATCGCCTAATTCTCTCTCATAAATCCTCGCATGAACTCTGGAACGAAAGAACAAGCAAAAAACTTTGTTTCAATTCTTTGCATAAACGTGCTTTGCCTTAACAATGGGGGTCTACCCCTTAATATATAGTCCTAGCCTAAGAACTATTTGGTACTACTATTCATGCGCGTGTAACTGTTCGCGCGCATTGTTCATGGACCCATTACTATTCATGTGCACTTTGCTCACACTGTTATCAGAGCACGTACGTCTGCTCATTCTGACCCGATGATGTAGCGCCATTCTCGTTCATAGCTTGCTTCTTGTTACAGGCCATGACTTGGGTTCCTTTCTAGTTTCTCCATATGGGCTTTGTGCTTGACTGCTTGGGCCTTGATCCCTCGCTTGGCCGCATGAACCTTGGCCCTCTCCTCCTTGGCTGAATGTGCCATAGGCCAGCGCCTGGACCTCCTCATTTGATGGCCTTTTTTGGATGACGACCGCATATCCTTCATCTCCGTCCATCGCTGAATCTTCAAACCTGAGCACAAGCAAAACACTGTTTTTAGGTAGTATAAAATTCTCATTAAAATCAATGACATGTTTATTAAGGAGTAAGTTCACCTGAGTTTGTAATTTCTTGGCACATGCTCTTGTTATTGGTCCTGTCGGCAACTCGAGGCGTATATCATGAGCATTAGGTGGAGGAGAAGAAGGTATCGTAGGGATGCCCTCATCAGTGTATCTCTCTGAATAAGCTTTCTATAGAGTCCAAGATCACTCAATTCCGACATCGGAGTCAAAAGTTATCTCCTTTTTTTCCCGAGTGTCGCTCAGGTTGAAAATGGCTCAGTAATACCGCCCGAGATCTTGACATGACCACCCAAAGATGAGTATCGGTTTGTATCTGCGGTACTACCGCACTAAACTTTAACGGCTAGCTTTTGAGCAATTAATGCACCCATTCTGACCGTTGAACAGGAAAAACGGTAGTACCGGGTTTGTACAGTGGTACTACCGCAAATTCTGATTTTTAGGGATTTCTGCTCCTAATGGCTAGTTTTTGTGTGTGGGCTATAAATACCCACCTTGGTCGGTTGGGCAAAAAATTTTGGCACTCTATTTCACTCTCTTGAGCTAGTTTGAGCTTCTCCTCTTAATTGTGCATGTGTTGCACCTTGTGAGCAAGGAGAGAGGTCTCTAGTTGCATGTGTTGCATTTAGAGATGGATTTCGTATCCACTTGAGCTTGTGCATTCGTTGCACGTGGTGAGAGTCAAGCAAAAGGCTTGGCTTATTACTCTTGGTGTTTACCGACACCAAGACGACGTGGAGACGTCGTGGACCGATGATCTTCTCAAGAAGCTTGTGAGAAGGCCCGGCGTATTGTGAAGGTTGGAGCTCATCTACCCAGAGCGGGAAAGAGCTACCACTAGTGGGATTGAGGTGTTTGGCTTAATTCGTGGAGCCGGTCCAATTAGTTTGGGCTTACCTCAACAAGGATTAGGAGAGACCGGCAAGTCTCCGAACACCATGGTAAAACGTCCTTGTGTCATCGTGGTTTGCTCTCTTATGATTTACTTTGTGCAATTTACATTCCTAGAATTAAATTACTTACATGCCTTTGTTTGTTTGCTATCATTATCAATAGTCTTATGTTGTTGGTGCACTTAATCGAGACTAGTTGATTTAGGTTTTAATTGAGCAAAACTGAATTGATTTACAATTTCGCATAAAACTCGATTTTAGCCAAAAGATTTTTAAAACCGCCTATTCACCCCTCCTCTTGTCAGCCACCTCGATCTTACACCATTGCGCAGGCTAAGGAGCCTACATCCCATCAGAAGTCCGAGCATATACTCAGGCGTTATCATCTTATTCGCGAATTGGTGGATAGAGGAGATGTTAAAATATGCAAAGTTCACACGGATTTAAATGTTGTTGATCTGTAAATAAAGCCTCTCACACAACCAAAGCATAAGGTACACACAAGAGCTATCGGTATTAGATACTTAAATGATGGACTCTAGTGCAAGTGGGAGACTACTGAAAATATGCTCTAGAGGCAATCATATAGATGATTATATTTCGTCATGTTCATAATATTGGATGATATGTTATCTTGTTCCTGGAATAATATTGTTAATATTTATTATCAAGTATTTGACTTGATTGTGAAACTCTGTATCTATGCCCAGACTGTTATGTCAGAAACTGAGAAACTCAACCCAGTGGCTAACTTGATTCAGAAATTACTGTTGCAGTATCAGGATGTATTTGAAGAGCCCCAGCAACTTCCTCCTAACAGGCATTGTGATCATTCTATCCCTATCATTCCAGGAGCTAAGCTAGTGAATTAGAGACCTTATAGGCTTCCCCACTATCAGAAGGATGCTATAGAAGGATTAGTTGAACAGCTCTTGAGATCAAAGACCATCAGACCTAGTGTAAGTCCTTATTCCTCACCTGCTATCTTAGTAAAGAAGAACTATGGGTCATGGAGGATGTGTATTGACTATAGGCATTTGAATTCTAATACAATCAAGAACAAGTATCTCGTTCCTATCATTGAGGATCTATTGGATGAACTGCATGGAGCTAAAGTGTTTTCAAAGATTGATCTCAGATTTGGTTACCACCAGATAAGAATGAGGTGTGAGGATATTGAAAAAACATCATTTAGTACTCATTTGGGGCATTATAAATTTGTAGTTATGCCCTTTGGGCTCACTAATGCACCTGCCACCTTTCAAGCATTAATGAACATAATCTTGAGTAAATTTCTGAGGCAGTTTGTGCTAGTATTCTTTGATGACATCTTAATTTACAGTAAATCCATTAAAGAGCATCACACTCATTTGGCCACAATGTTCGACATCTTGCGACAAGAGAAATTATATGCAAAGAGGAGCAAATGTGTGTTTGGGCAGCCTCATGTTGAATACCTGGGACACAATATTAGACGTAATGGTGTAGCCACTGACCCAGTAAAGGTTGATGCTATAAGGAAATGGCCAAAGCCACATAATATAACACAGTTGAAAAGCTTTTTGGGGTTAGCAGGATACTACAGAAGGTTTGTGAAAGGATATGGCATCCTTTGCAAATCCCTCTTCACAACACTTAAGAAGGATGGGTTCAATTGGGGAGTGGAACAGAAAATAGCATTTGAGAATGTCAAAACAGTTATGTCCTCAGCTCCAGTCTTGGCACTACCAGATTGCACTCAACCATTTGTCTTGGAAGCTGATGCAAGTGGATATGGACTTGGGGCAGTGTTGATGCAAGGTGGAAGACCAATATCATTTATGAGTAAATCCATTGGACCTAAATCTGCAGCTCTATCTACCTATAATAAGGAGGCATTAGCAATACTTGAAGCCCTTAAGAAATGGAAACATTACTTTGCAGGATCTACATTGGTTATCATAACAGACCAGTAGATTCTGAAATATATTCAAGAACAAAGATTAACTGAAGGAGAACAACATAAATTGATAGTAAAAATATTGGGATAAAATTACAAGGTAGAGTACAAGAAAGGAAGAGAAAATAGGGCAGCTGATGCTCTTTCAAGGGTTAAATGTGATGATCAGCTTCTAGCAGTTACAGCAACCACACCTGTTTGGATCAATGAAGTGATAGCAAGCTATAATATCCCGTTTAATTAAATAAATAATTGAGAGATATGACGTGGTATTTAATAGTGAAATTTCAAAATTTAGTGAGTTGAGGAGAGTAGTGGGCCGTCGGCCCATAGCCCAAGTGGGGGAGCCCAACTTAAGAGGGAGGGAGAGACAAAACCCTAGCACTGCTCTGATCTGCCGCCCACGGTACTACAAATAAGCACCACACTATAGCACACGGGATACTGTAGCAACCCCACCTACTGCTTTGCCAAGAGGAGAAAGGAAGGAGAAGAAGGAAGAAGAAAGGAAGAGGAAGAGGGAGAAGGAGAAGGAAGAGGAGAGGAGAACCTTGCAGTGATTTCAGTGAGCTTTCACGTGTCTTCTAGGGTAATCATTCATCTCCTTACTGTTTGATTCAATTAGTTTCTATGGTTAATGTCGTTTAGTGATCGTGGTTCCTACTGAAATTGACTCGGTATTCTGCAGTCTTCTTGTTCGTCAGATTAGGTCTAGATCAAGGCGAAATTTGAGGTTTGGGCCTCCTAGATAATTGTGGGGATTATCTTCAGGTTTCTATAGGTTCTAAGATCACTTAATTCGGAGTTATAGTTTAGGAGATACGTTAATTTCTTTACTGTTGTCCAGAAACCATGTCGAATTAATAGATAAGGTTTTGTTAATGGCTGATTCAGGGGGTCTCCCAACATGACTCCCGTAGGAAATTCGCTTAGCTTTCCAGATTGTTAAAGAACATAAATTTTGGTTCAGCCAATAGAATGTTATAGTTTTTCTTGTGCTGCTCTCCATTTCGTCTGTCAGTTTTTGACAGAAGGTTTTCAACTATATGTTTGATTCAGATAAAGGCGGTATTAGAGAATCTCGCCAACTAAGTTATTGTATATAATTTTGTTATCTTTCTAGAGAATCTGAGAATTCATTTTTTATTATTAATAGAGAGGAAGTTATGTATTTTAGAAGACCGCTGTCCAGTGGTAGTTTTCTGCTAGCTCGTCGTCTTGTTTGAGTAGAATAAATATTTAAACCATGGGTCTTGGGAATGAGTTGGAAAGCGTTGCGAATAGTGTCATATTACCTGGTCAATATTGTTTTGAGTAACTTAATTGTTGTAGGAGGAGTGACTCCGGGGTTAGAGGCACCTTCTTTACCTCCTAACGTGTCGCAACGTGAAAGGCAAGTATAGATTGAATAATCTAGAATGTATGTTCGGTTCAATTCAAGAGTATGAGTATGTCATGGTTGAATTCTATAAATGATGAGTATTACCATTCTTACATGATTATGTGCATTGGTGATATCCTTTTGCTTCTATGAGAGAATGCAATTAATGTTATTCATTTCATTTCATTCATTCATGCCTCGTCCATGGGAGTGGGTAATGAATGTCTCATCATTCCAATATGGGCAAAATAAGTTTCATCATTCCAATATGGGTAATTGGATCCCCGTTTGAAAGATTTCTTCACACGGACCTTGGATCCCCGCATTTTGGTAATGTGGGCCTGAGTAAACACCGGCGGGTGTTCACTGGCTATACCGGTATATGCAGAAGAGAAGTGAATGCATTTTAGTACTTGCATCCATTGCATAGTTTTCTTATATTTGAAACATTGAGAATGACCTATGTTTGATTCGTTGTTTCTTATGTTATTCAATTACATTTGCTGAGTTGTGGACTCATTCTTGCAAGTCATGTTTTGTTCTAGGTAAACCTTGAGGACGACTCGCTTCGGGAAGGGATTAGACCACTTGATGAATTTCACTACATCACATGATTCACAGTTTAGATATTAAGTTTGTGCTCTTCTTCATTTGAGAGTTATGGATTGTAATAATTGGTTTCATGTTACTTTCTAATGTTCGTCTTAAGACTTTACTTGCGCTAGTTGATTTCTTAAGTTTCTTTGGATATATTCATGATTTTGTTCCCTTGAATGTTACATTATAATCGGAAAATTTAGAGTTTATATGCTTGTTGAAATTTAGGTTATCTAACATAGTAGAACTTTTGTGTGCTGCAATATTGTTGTCATTAGATGTTAAAATATTAGCAATATCTTTTATTGTTGTTTTGTGTTAGGAGATTAGGTGACATCTTGGCTTTCGCATAGCTAGGGTGTTACAGTTGGTATCAGAGCGGGCTTTAGGTCCGTGGTGAATATGTTAACAACTTAGGTAACTTAATTTGTTAAAATTTGTTAATGGTTAATTAACCTAAAACTTGACACACTGGTGCACAGTTGGAGGGGATGGGACAAGCAATGCATTTCCGTTTCTGTTATGTTGCATTGTTAATATATGATATGATATGATCTTCTATACCTATGAATTTATTTAATGATTGTTATGAGATGATCTTGTATACTCATAATTGATTATATTGGTTATGTGTGATGATAGTTGATGTCGAGAGGTTGAGGTCGTGGTTGTGGCCCTGGGCTTTGCCAGGTTACACCACCGTTTGTGGTATGGGAATAGGGAAGTAGCTACCTCGAGTACCATAGTTATGTGTTGAGGGTGAGTTCAAGGTTATTAAGTCGTAAAGTCGAGTCGAGTCGCAAGAAGGGCGACTTGTCGACTTGGCCGACTAGTCGACCGACTAGTCGCGACTAGCCACGACTAGTCCACAGACTAGAAAGTATTTAAACATGGCATGTAATATACTAAGTTGTATAACAATTAAACACATATACATATTGTAAATCATGAAATAGAGAAGAACAACATAATCACGATGATGAGTTGATGACTTAATCGTTTTGATCGTAACAAATATTTCTTGATGAATGATTTTCTTTGAAATTGAAGTCGGGCAGCTAGCAAATCTCGATTAGTCGCGACTAGTCGCCGACTAGTCGGCAAGTCGGGCGACTAGCCCTCCTAGTCGAGTCGATGACTCTAGTCGGAGGTTGTGTACCAACTTGTCGACTAGTCGCGACTAGTCGCGCGACTTAATAACAGAGGGTGAGTTTCTTTAGAAAGGTTGTTCTCTTCCTTGAGTTTGAATTTGACCAATTCTTGTCCAGTTGTGGTTGTTGAATTTCTCTTGGGTTTCAATGGTTCTCTAATTGATTCTCTGAAACAATTATTGTTTTTCCAACTATTGAGTTGCTTTTGCTACTCATGAACATTGTTAATCAGCGAACTTATTATTTCCATGGTTGTTCCTTCTTTCCTATTGGAGAACATGACTCAATTACTCATTTGATATTTTGGATAATGAAAGTTTCCATTGTAAATTCGTTAGCATGTGAAAGCTTTGGGCTCTATGTATTTTTTTTGGATTATTTCGAGTGTTGAAGTTCCATACGTCTCTTTCTTAAAAGCGAGTATTAAAACTCTTTTGTGGTGTCTTGACATGTTTAAGTGGGAGGTGGTGATCATATAGATTAATTGATAAGGTATGAAATATCAAGATGGGACTTTTGCGTGTGGAAGTGTAGTTGATTAATTTGATGTTGTCTTCTAGTAGTTCTTGATGAGTTATGTTTATGAGTATGGCTATACCTAATTGGAATCAATAGAGTTATTAAGAAGTATAGAACATTGATGAACTAGTCTGGTCATTAAAATTGCTTAGTTTGCTAAACTTGTTGGATTAATTGGTCCCAATGGATTAATCTAAATGTGTGGAAAGGGAAACTGGAGGAGATGCTAAGTTATTGTCTTAATAGATATTATTCGTGGGGTTATCTTTTCTGTAGATACTAGATGATCATTTTTTTGTTGCTAGATTTACATATTCCTCAGTATGATTAATTATTGGAATTATGTACAAAAGGTTGAAGGGATTGAATATCGATGGATCTAGAATTTACGGGAGGAGTTCTGAATAGTTCTTCTATATAGAATGATGGGATGAATTTGGTTGTAGTTTTGTTGATACTTTTGATCGATGGAAGATTTCGATTCTTGAAGTTTTTGTGTGATTTTGCTCAAATCTAAACATGAGGAGGAACAATTGAATATGTGTTTGTAAATATCCATGTGACTTGGAAAGGAAAGTAAGTAGCAACTAGACTTTATAATGAGGCCAGTTGATAACAACGTGGTTGGAGTGCAATTGTTGTATGTTGAAGTTTGGTGTTGAGCACCACTAAGAGTTGAACTGATATGATTTAATAGGTGACTTATGCCCACATGATTGTGGAATCGTCGGATGATATCGTGTCCTGGATGAAAGGGTTTTGGTAGGACCTTTTCAATTGTGTAGTATATTCCTTCTAAAATAAAGTGGTTGTTGTAGTGAGGTTGTATGGTTTAGTATACTCTCAATTTGAAGATGGGATGAAAAAAAGTAGTATGGAACAATTTGGTGAACCTTTGGGGGCTTTATAATGGAAGAGTTGACGATAAAGATTCGTGTTAAGAGGGTATTATTCTTGAAGTTAGTAAAATTGTCTACAAGGGATTGTGACTTGTAGGTGTGGTGATGATTCTTTTAGAAATAAAGTAATTTGGTCGCCTTCTGTTATATCGGTTAAATGAAAAGTTTGGAGTTTTGCATTCATGACCTTTGGTAGTTCATGAATTATGTGATAGCTAAAATTTGTTGAGCAAAGAGACGTGTTGGAAAGTTCTATTTGGTTCTTGAGTGGTTCATGTGATTTGATCTTAAAGGCTCTTTTGTTTGAGATGGCAAAGTGAAGTTATAATCAAAGATATTGTTTTCTTTGTTAAAAGAAAGAGTGTAGTAGAAGTATTTGAGGGTGAACTCAAGTTCTGTAGTTTGTGGCTTATTGAAGCGTGCTTAACCTAGTTGTTTGGCTGCATAAGAGCTTCTCAAGATTCAAACGCGATGTTTTATTCTGATTATTAAGGTTTAGTATTCTCTTCTTGTAGGACTTGTGCCCTTAACTGTGGTGTCGTCTTTTGCCTTTCGAGATCATTACCATTGGACCATCTCTCTTGGTCTTGTGTACTACAAATGGTAAACGTTTCATGTGTGCTGAAAATTATTGTTATCTACCTCTTCTTTTGAGAAAGGAATAATCGATTTGTTTTATAAAACCTTATAGAGTGTTTAATGGCAACTAGTTGGTGGTGATCAAGTGAATGACTTTGTGAGACTTGGGGTGTCAAGTTGTTTGAGATACATTGGGTGATAAACTGATTCCCTGTAATACTCCTTGGAGAGGATTTGACTTAAATACAATGTCGTTCTCTAGAGCAAAACTGATTGCATTGATGCAACTAGTAGAACCTATAGTGATTTGTGGTCTAAGATCTTTTGTTCATATTGAGTGGAACTTTAGAATTATCGAAAGTATGAAAAATCTTGGTTAGTTTATTAAAGTACCACGATTGGGTACCTTACACGGTTGTGTAGAAGAATTGTGACGGTGTAGTTTAATGAGGATAGAATTGTGAAGAAATCTAATCGTTATGACAACTATTGGGATGGTAGAAAATTTTGAGTTAATGTCAGGTATGACTAGGCCTTAGTGAGTAACCCTCTGAGAGTTAAAATCTTTCTAAAGATAATTTGGTCCTGAAAATATTTCTATGTTGATGTTAATGATTGAGTATGTTTGGATTGTGGGAATTTTAGGGATTTAATCTGAGGATTTCCCTGTCTTTTATATGAGAAGTTCGATATAGGAGTCTTGAAGGTTAATTTTTGGGCTTTGCATTTTTATGCTAGAACTTTGATCGCCCAATGATAATGTGTAGAAGAAGTAGAATAAGGGTGGATTTCGAACAGTGGGATGATCATTGATAGAACTCTTTTGATGAAGTACATAAGAATGTGTGATGTGAATTCCAAGTTGTTCATTTTTAAAGGATTGAGGTGACATGATTACGTGTGAAGATATATTTTGGGATGCATTTGGAAGTCATCTGTCAAAGTAATTCCGTCAGTACAGGAGTTGGCTAGAGTATGTTTTTGTGGAAGTCATTAGAGCCTCTCTACAGAGGTGTGGATGGTGAATTCGGTTTGAGCATAGTGTTGAGGTTGTCAATTTAAGAGAAATGAGTTAGTGTGATATGCAATAAATTGGAATTCCATAATTTGAGAGAAATTTTATTCCTAAAAGAGAAATTGAGAAAAGAATATTTCCTCGAGTAGTGAAACACTCTCTTGATTCTTGTTTGAGCTATGTGTTTATGGCGTATGTCTTTCGCAAATTGCGTTTGACTTTATGATTGGTATGTGTGGTTCTTATCGGTTTAGAAAGAATAAAGGAAAATGATTGTTTTGGTCCTTCGAGTGATTTCGCAGTTATCTTATGTGGTGCTTTTCTCCAATTGCCTACTTGGAAAGTGGAAAAGTTTTCATGATGAATATTTTGATTTTGGATTGAAGTCTTTTGGAGGGAAGTTGGTTATGAGTGGGTTGCATTGTGAATCCTTTATTTTTAGTTGGGTTCTGATTATAAAGAGTTTGTTTAAAACAAGTTCATTTGTGTGTCCCTGGTTAAAGGAGATGCTCCTTGTTAAGATGAATAGGTCAATTGAGAGTTGAAACTAGAGTTCCATGTGTTACGTGCAGAGTGTCTGGTTTGGTACCACAGGGAAGGTTGGTCCAAGGTACATTGGTTTGATTTTGGAAGCTAGCATTTCACTAGGACCGTCTCTAGTCCATGCGCGGGGTACATAATGTTTTGTATGACCCAGTGTTGAGAAAGTATTTAAGAGTCTGGAGTGTGAGATTTCGTTAGGGACGATGAACCAGGAGTAAAACCTTACGTTCGAGTCCCATCCGTTGAGTGTACCTGATAAGATCAAGACGAGTGTTGTGGTGTAAGATGTTGGAATCCATCAAAGTGATGTGATCTCGTAAGTCCGAGAGGGAAGCGACTTGGGAGTTGGAGTCTCGCACGCGTGAGCTATATTCAGAATTTTTCACGTCGGGTACGTGTTACTTGTGATTAACTTCTGTTGTGATTGTTCTTTTCGAGTAGAGCGGTGAGTAGAATTCGGGGTCGAATTCTGTATAAGTGGGTAGAATGTAATATCCCGTTTAATTAAATAAATAATTGAGGGATTTTAAGTGGTATTTAAGAGTGAAATTTCAGAATTTAGTGAGTTGAGGAGAGTAGTGGGCCGCTGGCCCATAACCCAAGTGGGGGAGCCCAGCTTAAGAGGGAGGGGGAGACAAAACCCTAGCACTTGCTACAGTACCACTCTGGTACTGTAGCACACCGCACTATAGCACATGGGATACTATAGCAATCCCCCCCTATTGCTATGCGAAGAGGAGAAAGGAAGGAGAGGAAGGAAGAAGAAGAAAGGAAGAGAAAGAGGGAGAAGGAAGAGGAGAGGAGAACCTTGCGGTGATTTCAGCGAGCTTTCACGTGTCTTCTAGGGTAATCATTCATCTCATCGCTGTTTGATTCAATTAGTTTCTATGGTTAATGTCATTTAGTGATTCGTTGTTCCTGCTGAAATTGAGTCGGTACTCTGCAGTCTTCTTGTTTGTCATATTAGGTCTAGATCATGGCGAAATTTGAGGTTTGGGCCTCCTAAAGAATTGTGGGGATTATCTTCAGGTTTCTATAGGTTCTGAGATCACTTAATTCGGAGTTGTAGTTTAGGAGATACGTTAATTTCTTTACTACTGTCCAGAAATCATTTCGAATTGCAGCAGTCGTTTTAATTAATAGATAAGGTTTTGTTAATGGTCGATTTAGGGGGTCTCCCAACATGACTCCCGTAGGAAATTCGCTTAGCTTTCCAGATTGTTAAAGAACATAAATTTTGGTTCAGCCAATTGAAAGTTATAGTTTTTCTTGTGCTGTTGACCATTTTGTCTGTCAGTTTCTGACAGAAAGTTTTCATCTATATGTTAGATTCAGATAAATGCAGAATTAGAGAATCTCGCCAACTAAGTTATTGTAGATAATTTTGTTATCTTTCTAGAGAATCTGAGAATGCATTTTTATGATTAATAGAGAGAAATTTATGTATTTTAGAAGACCGTTGTCTAGTGGTAGTTTTCTGCTAGCTCATCGTCTTGTTTGAGTAGAATAAATATTTAAACCATGGGTCTTGGGAATGAGTTGGAAAGCGTTGCGAATAGTATCATATTACCTGGTCAATATTGTTTTGAGTAACTTAATTGTTGTAGGAGGAGTGACTCCGGGGTTAGAGGCACCTTCTTTACCTCCTAACGTGTCACAACGTGAAAGGCAAGTATAGATTGAATAATCTAGAATGTATGTTCGGTTCAATTCAAGAGTATGAGTATGTCATGGTTGAATTTTATAAATGATGAGTATTACCATTCTTACATGATTATGTGCATTGGTGATATCCTTTCGCTTCTATGAGAGAATGCAATTAATGTTATTCATTTCATTTCATTCATTCGAGTGGGTAATGAAAGTCTCATCATTCCAATATGGGCAATTGGATCCCCATTTGAAAGATTTCTTCATACGGGCCTTGGATCCCCGTATTTTGGTAATGCGGGCCTGAGTGAACACCAACATGTGTCCACTGGCTATACCGGTATATGCAGAAGAGAAGTGAATGCATTTTCATACTTGCATCCATTGCATAGTGTTCTTATATTCGAAACATTGAAAATGACCCGTCTTTGATTCGTTGTTTCTTATGTTATTCAATTACATTTGCTGAGTCGTGGAGTCATTCTTGCAAGTCTTGTTTTATTCTAGGTAAACCTTGAGGACGACTCGCTTCGAGAAGGGATTAGACCACTTGATGAACTTCACTATAGCACATGATTCACAATTTAGATATTAAGTTTGTGACTCTTCTTCATTTGAGAGCTATGGATTGTAATAATTGGTTTCACGTTGCTTTCTAATGTTCATCTTAAGACTTTTCTTGCGCTAGTTGATGTCTTAAGTTTCTTCGAATATATTCATGATTTTGTTCCCTTGAATGTTACATTATATTCAGAAAATTTAGAGTTTATATGCTTCTTGAAATTTAGGTTATCTTACGTAGTAGTACTTTTGTGTGCTGCAATATAGTTGTCATTAGATGTTAAAATATTAGCAACATCTTTTATTGTTGTTTTGTGTTAGGAGATTAGGTGACATCTTGGCTTTCGCATAGCCAAGGTGTTACACAAGCTATGAGAATGATGAGAAGTGTAAAGAGCTAATGACCCAGCTTAGCATCAATGCCAATGCCCAACCCCAATACTCTCTAAAGCATGGAATCTTGAGGTATAAATGCAAGTTATATGTGGGTTCTCAGAGGCTCAGCCTACTCTTCCGTTGGCCCAAAATGAAGCAAGAAGTAGAAGATTTTGTCAAAAGTTATGTTGTATGTCAGAAGAATAAATCTGAACATGTTTCTTATCCTGGACTGCTACAGCCTATTCCAATACATGACATTGCTTGGACCCATATTTCAATGGATTTCATTGAGGGACTACCAAAATCTGAAGAAAAGGAGATAATCTTAGTTGTGGTGGATAGGTTCACAAAATATTCACATTTTATTGCCATGGGTCATCCATTCACGGTCCAGCATGTAGTCAAGATATTCATTGACAATGTTTTCAAACATCATGGACTACCATCTGTCATTATCACTGATAGGGACAGTATCTTCACTAGTAATTTGTGGCAATATCTATTTAAAACCTTAGGGGTTAAGTTAAGACTCAGTACCTCATATCATCCTGAAACTGATGGTCAGACAGAGAGAGTTAACCAATGCCTAGAGAGCTATTTAAGATGCATGGTATTTGCTAATCCAAAGAGATAGTGTAGTTGGTTGTCTACAGTAGAGTGGTGATACAATACTAGTTTCTATACTGCATTATAGATGACCCCCTTCCAGGCATTGTATGGTTTCCACCCCCTCAAATCACTGAAGTAATTCTGCCAGATTCCCAGAATGAAGAGGTAAAGGGATTACTACGAAGGAGGCAATTGGCTATACAAGTGATTAAGGACAACATGACCAAGGCTCAGAACAAGATGAAAACATACGCTGACAAGAAAAGAAAAGAGAGAGAATTCCAAGTTGGGGATATGGTATATTTGAAGATTCAACCATACAGACACACATCCTTGAGCATACATAGGTCACTGAAATTACATTCCAAGTTCTATGGACCCTTTAGAGTATTAAAAAGAGTGGACAAGGTTTTATATGAGCCAATTGAAGAAGCATAAGGGTGCAAAAGCAGTACCAAACTGTGAGCTCCCATTGATTGATAGTGCAGGCAACATTAAAGTGGCCCCAGTGGTAGTTCTGGAGAGAAGAGTGATTCCCAAGAATAATGAACCAATAGTTCAATGGTTAATACACTGGTTGAATCTACCCCCTTCAACTGCGACTTGGGAAGATGCAGTTTTCATACAAAAGGTATTTCCTAGCTTCATTCCTTGAGACAAGGAACTTAAGAAGGGGGGCTTTTGTCAGGAACTGAAGTCCTGGATGTTGCTAATCGAATCGGTATCTGAACATGAATGGCTAGGATGGAAGCGGAAGATTGATGACGATCCTACAGTGGAACTAAAATTGAGTATCGGCGCCGACTTCACTCACATGAAGGAGCAAGACTAACTGAAGCTGACCCTTAGGTCGCGATCCAACGGCCAGCGTCAAAGTCACAAGAGTTACCGCGCTAAAACACTGTAGACAGTCATTTTCGCTACTGTTACTCGTAATATTGCTGTCATTTAGTTTTTCACTGAACTCCGGCTATAAAAGCCATGTAATCCAGCAGGTGCTCACTATCTTTTGATCAATCTAAACCTTAGCCGCAATAGAGTAACCCTAGTTCTACTTTTTCTTGTTTCCGAGCAAAAATCCCCAAATTAGCTTTGATTTGGCGCAGATTTCTGGTTCTGTTTGTGCATGAACCTATTTTGCCTGTATTTTTCTTGAAATAAAAACTTATTTGGTTGTCTTGGAGATCTGCACTTGCATGCATGCATTAATTAGACGCCCGTGCGGATTCTTTGTTGCCGATACCTGGAACATGACAGCGTGATGTAATATAATTAAGCTTAGTTAGGATCAACATGACTACTGCACTAGAAAACTGTACTGCACGTGGATCAGCTCGAGATTGCAGCTGAAACAAGCCAGCGATGCAGCGCGAAGGTGTATGTTGAAGTTGAACCACCATCAATCAGAGCCAGATAAGAGCACCGTGTTGGAGCCTGGAGGTGAGGTCAACTCCAGCTCCCACCAGCTAAGTCACAGTTCTCCTCTCATTTCATTGCATGCTCGCCGATCTCACGATCTGGATCTAACATTAAACCGCACGTACGCGCTCGTGCAGATGATCTTGCCTGCAGTAATCGAGACATGACAGCCTCTTTTACACATAAAAGAAGCAGAAACTTGTCGTGGAGATGGGTGGCTTAATTTGAATATTTGATGCGGCACAGCACTTCATTATCCATGAGATTCTTGCTGTCTGTTGGTTCGGCACAGCACTTCATCTTCTTCTTTCGTTATATATAGAGGGAAGCCATAGCCGGGTATACACCATCGCAGCACCTCGACTTCTTTTCCATTTCCAGAGAAAAAGATCACTACGCAGCTTCCATTACAACCATGGCATTCCACCTCAGATCTGCGAGTGTGCCTTCCAGCCCTCGCTCCAGCGGAAACAATGTCGAAGAACAGCTGCAGAGCCTGAATGCGGCCATCTCTTCACCCTCTGTAACCATTGAAACAGTGGTCGATGGTTTCAGGAGGCTTGGAGGTGTGTACAGCTGCATCGAGGAGATGATGTGCTTTCCTAGCAGTCAAGCTAGCCTCTGCCACACACACCAGAGGAAAGCAGCGGAGGACGAGCTCGATCGCTCTCTCGTGCTGCTCGACCTCTGCAACGCCATGAAAGATGGCTTCGCGGAGCTCAGGGCGAGCGTCCAAGAGCTACACATGGTTCTCGAGAGAGGAGAAGACGCGGCTGTCCAGGCCAAGATCCAGTCTTACGCCCGCCTGACCAGGAAGGCGCAGAAACAGTTCAGGAAGATCTGCAACAAGTCTGCCTCTGCCCGTCAGGAGAGCTGCAGGGTGGTCAAGCTGTTGGCTGAAGCTAGAGAGATTGCTCTCTCGATGCTTGAATCGACATTGCATCTCCTGTCGAAGCAGATCGCGATGCCGAGTTCTAGCAAGTGGTCTCTTGTCTCCAAAGCATTCCAGAAGAAAAGGGTTACATGTGAGGAGGAGCAATTGCAGGCATTGGAGTTGGACCTTGTTGATCTTGAGAGCGGAGTCGAGACTTTGTTCAGGAAACTGATCCAGAGCAGAGTTTCTCTTCTGAACGCTCTCAGCTTATAGATTAGGTCATACGCCAACTCTGAATCCCCTGTGATTAGCGTCCGCTTTTTAGAGGATTTGCCGATCATCGAAACAATTTTTCGATGTATATATGAGAGAAAGTGTACAGAAAATCACTCAATTGAGAAAAGCAAAGTTTTTGGTCCATGTCCTGTCGTCAATTCACTGTTTTTCCTCCTTACTTTTCTTACTTCACACGGGTGGGTGGCAGCTAAACAATCACCGGAAATTTGGAGCGCTTCAGTTGTGGTTTGTTCAAGGGGCAAGAACGTAATTTACTCAGAAGATGCTCATCATCATTGGCTGTTACAGAAGCAATTGGTACTTAGTGGTTTGTTTTCTGCAAAGTTTCACCATGAGATGTATCATGTACCTCAACAAACAGGCACAAGATCCTTGTGCAGTGGATCTTGCTCTCCAACCAGATGGAGGAACACGCATGGCACCAATACTACTCGGTTAGCAATCTCCAGTAAACAAGTGTTAAGAGCATCCATATATCTACAAGAGTAAACTGCCATGCTGATTCTTGCCGGCAATAATTGGAGCATGGCAGTGTGGTTCAGTTAGACCTAAAGGCTAATGCACCAGTAGAAATTTGGGCTGCACGTGGATCATCTCGAGATCGGAACAGATGCTAACTGCTGTAAGCGCGGCAGGCAGGGGAAACATGCCACCGATGCTGCACGAACAGAAGAGTTCTTGTCATTGCAATGCATTGCGTTGGACCTGCACACCCGTGCAGATGAGTTTGCCGCCAATGACCGAGACATGATAGCATCATAAACCTCAGCTTTTGTTGCAGCAGCACAATACTTCATCATCGGCGATCGTCAAAACTTTGTTCAGGAGCTTCTCTTCTGAATACTCTGAGCGTTTAGATTAGATCATATGCCAACTCTGATCCCCTGTGATTGGCGTCCAACTTTTAGAGGATTTGCTGATCACCATTACAATTTTTCAATGTGTATACATGAGAGGAATTGTACAGAAATATACTCAATTGAGAAACAAAAATAAATTTTTTTTTGTCCACTTCCTGTTGTCGACTGCATTGCTCATGCATGCTTTGATACAATCACCTAAGTTTGGGGCGGTTCATTCAAAAGATTTTTTTCTTCAGAAAAGACAATTTACTGAGAAGATGCTTATCATTATTGACTATTATAGAAGCAGTTAGCACAGATTGTTCAAGTACATCTTTGAAATGCTTACTATGAGATAGCCATGTTATTCAGATGCCATGTGTTGAGTGCTTACTATGAGATGGCCATGTTATTCAGATGCCATGTGTTGAGTGTTGACCCAACGACAAGCAAAGCATCCTTGTGCAGTGGATCTTGCTACCGTAGCTAAAACAAGCCAGCTCCAACGCAAGAGGTTGAGTGTGTAAGCAGCATGAATTGTGCATAATAAAACATCTACTGAAATTAGCAATTGCACAAAAACTAGATAACGCACATGCCACCAATAATATTCGGTGAGCACTGCATTAAAATAATCTCTAAATCATGCAATTATGTCAAGATCCACCAGTAGAGTGAACTAACCTGCTGGTTCTTGCTGCCAATAGTTGGAACATGACAATGTGATAGCTCATAGGGAGGATAGCTAGTGCACTAAAAAAATGAACTACACGAGTGATGAAAGTGAAACAGATTGCATATGCCGCTGCCAGATCTTGAACCTTGATAGACAGCATCTGGGAGATGAACTGGCAGTATTCTACGTGTCTACCATCCAAATGATGCTGTCTCATATACTTCCTCTGTATAAATAGGCCTCAGCAGAAGGCTAGACACATCAAACCAAAATTTGCTCTCTCCTTCTCATCTCCTCAAACTTAACACAGAGAAAAGAGTTTCAGCAACAGATATGGCTTGCCACCTAAGATCAATTAGCTTGCCTTCTAGGCCTCACTCCAAAGTTGAAGAGGAGCTGCACAGCCTAGAGGCATGCATCTCTTCACCCTCCATGAACATCGAGACAATCTCTGATGGTCTAAGGAGGCTTGGAGACATCTACGGCACTATTGAGGAGATCATGTACCTGCCTAGCAACCAAGTTTGCTCCTCCCAACAAAGGAAAATGTTGGATGGAGAAATGGAGTGCTCCCTTGAGCTACTGGACCTGTGCAACGCTATGCATGAGGACTTCGCCGAGTTGAAGGCCATCATCCAGGATCTGCAAGTGGCTCTCAGAAAAGGAGATGATGCAGCTGTTCAAGTCAAGATCCAGTCTTACACCCGCTTGGTGAAGAAGGCGAAGAAACATTTCAAGAAGACTGCGAAGAAGGTTACTTCTGACAAGGAGGATTGCAGGATGGTCAGGCTGTTGAGCGAGGCTAGAGAGATCACTACCTCTCTACTCGAGCTAACATTGCACCTCTTGTGCAAGCAAATTGCAATGCCAAAATGGTCTCTCGTCTCCAAGGCATTCCAGAAGAAAAATGTTTGCAAGGAGGAGCAGTTGCAGGTGCTAGAGTGCAGCATCGGAGATCTTGAGGCCGGAGCAGGACTTCTGTTCAGGAGATTGGTCCAGAGCAGGGTTACTCTCCTAAACATTTTAAGCTCATAGATACTCCACAAGATTTGTCACTCTTGACACCATGTGATTGGCATCCACCTTTTAGAGGATTTGTCGATCGTTATATGGTTTTTCCAATTGTAAACTTGGGCAGATGTACAGAAATTTGCCAAATGAAAAACCAAAGTTTTGATCTAGTTCATGTTGTCAATTTACTACTTCAGGCATGCTTCCAATCTCATTAGTATCACAGCGATATTGTTTGCTCCATGGCTAAAAGCTATGGATAATACAACGAATATACATGATATTTGAGCTGATCAAAATACATAATTGAAAATGCTGCATATATTTTAGTCACAAAGTAAATTCTAAATCTTATGGAAAATGCTTATTTTTGTGCAACTGTTTGGTATGGTTGGCATGTAAATATTATTTTCAAGAACACAGGACAAGTGCAGCTTAGTTGTTTGATTTTTGAAATAGCCATGTTGCCTCAATACCTGTTTAAGAATGCAATTTGTACACTGATACACTCCTTGTCCGGTGGATCTGGCTCTATATAGGAAATATGCCAGCTCCAAGCCACAAGGTTTATACTTGTGGTTAACACACAGCTGGTGCTTACACCACATGCATCAGAGAGTGGGAGGGGGGACGGCTCAATTTAAACCCCCGAAGTAATAAGCTAAACATTCAATTAGATTATTTCTGCAGTAAACGGAACATGAGAAAGTGAGGAACACACTTGAGACTCATAGAGCAGAAAAAACATGTGCTGCTCATGGCTTCTTTCAAAAAAAAAAAAAAAAAAAAAGAACTTTCAAGATCTGTTGTGACACAAATCTGGGACTGGGACCTTAATACACAAAATCTAGGAGATCAAATAGCAAGGTTATGTGTTTACCATTAGAAACTTGCCATGGTCTCATTTGCTTCCTGTTCGTAGGCAGGCCTTCTCCAAAGGGCCAAGGCAATCACCCCTCTTTCTTTCATTTTTATCTAGTTGTTTTCGTTTATTTGGAACAGTGCATATTACAAATTTATTCATGTTTCAGTCGACTCTAAACTAACATTTTTTGGTTGATTAGTCATGCTATAACTCATGATTTGAGAACAGTATAAGTTGACTGTGAATTCATGAATTTTAGGCTTGTTTGCACAAACTTGAGGTCTTTGATAGCCCAAATTGTTGAGATTCTATAGACATTAGCTAATAGCATTGCAGTTTCTTGCACACACCACAATGCAAATATACAAGAAAATTTGTAGTCACTCATCTGTGTTTCGATGCACAGATCTGCATCAGAAAATATTTCCATAGGTTCGTTGAAATCCCTCCTCAAAAGTATATGTCAGTTTGCTTGGACTGCGCCTTGAGACCCTTCAATTTCTTTAAGATGTTTGTGAAATAATCTTGCAAGTACCTCTCTAAGGTGAGGATATCCTTCGCATCCACCCCAAGAAGCTGGTATGTCTCATTCATTGGAACTGAGAAAACTGTGTCACTGGAGAGCACCTGGATTATAAAAATGTAAATCCTTCTAGTTAGCTTTCACAAGCTTTGACATATATGTTACCATTACTGAATTACATGTACGCTGCAAATAAAAGGCCTAGATGGTAACCTCTGAAAATGACAGCCTGTCAGCCACATCATTTGTCCACTGGAAGAATCGTGTCAATTGGCGAGTAAATCTCAAGACTGCAACAGGGACAGTAGTTACATTGGCATCTTGCCCAGCCAACCTCTCACACAATGTAATCACCTGAAGAGGCAAAATAAAATAAAAGGATAAACAATACTATTCCAACTCCCAGAAGCCATCATCTGGTACATTCTCGAAAACAAAATGAAACGCATGAAAGACAAGATAACATTCCCTATGAAAATAGGCATGTTATACTAATTATCCATTCATGTGAAGCCAACATTAAATTGATTCACCAAACTTTCCTGAACATAACATACACTTCATTTCCTTAAAATGCTATATAGTTCATTACCTCTTGAGTTGTCCAAGCACGTGGTCCAGCAAAAGTTAAGAGTTTCTTGCTAACCTTCTCGTTCCGCATAGCAATAAATGTCAGTCGAGATACGTCCTATAATCACACCAGAGCAGTTGCATCAAAGGAAAGCCACTTTGGAGAGAGACTGGTACAAAAAGATCCACGATTTCATTTTTCAGTGAAGGACAAAAGATAACCTGGGTATCCATGTAAGCAATCCGAGTGGGAGCATCAGTTCCCCAAACCGACTTCTCTTCTAGTATAGGCACAGCATATTGCCCAATTAGGCCCTGTCGCAACCAACATTTGACAGAAATTCATTTCTGGAAATAGCAGGCAAAAATGACTAGAAGGTGTACGAACTGTCAACTCTAAGTAACATCATTGCTTTCACTTTTACTTGTTTAGGTCTATGGTGATTTATGAACAATACACAGTTGCTTTAAAAAGGAACTGCCTTTTGCAGCCTAACATCAGCATATTTCACTAGGATCATTTATATTCTGAGAAAGCAATTTCCTGACCAAATATATAGAACCTTAGGGAAAGGAACACATCTACCTGCATGAAACCACACAAACGGATGATGATGTAATCCAGACCAGTATCCTGAATAAACTTCTCTGTACAATGCTTGATTTCCATCAAGGGGACCTCGGGATGCTTGTCGCAATTGTGGATGGAGTAGAACACATACTTTTGAATCCCCATGGCCTTAGCACACTGTATTAGAGCAACCTTTCATTCCCAATCTACCTAAATAGAATAACCATGAGAACAACTGAAACTAAAATCGTTTAATGGGTCAACGGAACATATGTCACAATGAAAGCAAACCACTAGAAATGATTATGAGACGGATTTGCAATGTGGTACCCCCAAATTCCATAAAGCAGGAAGAATTGACCACAGTGCAAACCTACATTGACCACAGTGGCACCCCAGTCCCGGAGGAAATCGGCGGGCGCCGGGCGGGGCCTGACGAGGCATCTCACGTCGTAGCCCTCGTCCAGCGCCCTCCTGACCACCTGCCGGCCCAGCGTCCCGGTGGCGCCGACCAACAGTATGCTCGTCGGCCTGACGGGCGTCCCCTGCGCAATGCTGGTCGGAACCACCGCCTGCGCGTTGCAGGTCACCACCAGCCTGCAGCAGGATCCACCTGAAGAACCAACACACACTGTGTTACCTTACAGAGTCCGTTGGTTCTTGGGAGGCAAAAGAGGCTACCTTTTGGTGGGCGACAGAGGAGTTGAGGGCGCGGCAGCGCGCGGGTGGTCCTGGAGAGTACGCGGCGGCCGGGGGAGGTGAGCTGCGAGGGCAGCGCGGCATAACATAATTTCTTCATATCATATACACATGATAATATAGTTGAGAACGACTATACAGTTCTATAATGGAACCATCTATGATATGGGACATATCACTGACGGTTCTAATCGTTTGTGATAAATCTCTTTATTAGTAGGAGCCCGGTCACTAGGGTTTGCGTCCACTCTAACTGGTCACTCCCCAGCGCACATACTCTCGTCTGTTCCTCTCCCTACCTCGAAGCCGTTGCCCAACCCTGTCGCCGTCGCCGCCCTTCTTCCCGTCACCGTTGTGACACCACTCTGCACTGCACAAGACACTTGTATGATAGGAGTGTCTTATGCAGTGTTAGGGTCGTGCCACAACTATGGTGACGTCGCCACCTACACCTACTGTCTGCCTGCGTCCATGGCTTGGTTCTCCAGCGCGGCCCGCACCTGCTCGACCTCCTGCGCTTAGGCCCTGGCCTCCCTGGCTTTACTTTCCCCATCCTCCCTCTATTCTCCTCTCTGTTAGCTTAATGTCTTTTGTTGAGTTTGATTTTTATACTTGAGCCTTAAGTTGTGTCTTGATGTTTGTGTGATTTATGCAAGGTGAAGGAGATGGATGAGGGTTGTGCTGGTGGTGGGGTCGCCGTCGTGGTTGCGTTGTACCAAGGTATCACCCTATCTTACTCCCTCTCTGTTTCTACTCCCCTTGCTCTGTGATAAAAATGGCTAGTGCTCCATGATGGATGCCGAGGGCTACCACTAGTATGGTGGGTTTGGATATCCTTGGTCTTGCTGTTGAACTGCTCAATAATGTTAATAGTCTTATGCTGAAATTAAATTGATAATTAGTTCATATTAATAGCCCCCCTTGCTCTGTGATGTAATGATGTAATTAGTTCATATTAATAGTCCCCTTGCTCTGTGATGTAAACTGAGGACTATTGGTGTATGTGCATTTTGTGCATCTTGCTTAGATCATGTTGTGGGTTCAGATTGACAAAAATGAATGGGGCAAAATGGTGGGTTTAGTTAATGCTCTCTAATGAATACTGAGGGTTATTGATATCGGTTCTTTGTGCTTGGTTGGCTTACATGGGATCGATGTGGTTCGGATGGGCTAATTTGTAACCGTGTTCATGCTGGTCAAGTTCTCCTCCCTTGCGTCCCAGGTATGTATACGTCCTACCATTCTATTCCTGATGTCAAGTCTAATTACCTGTCGACGACATCCAGGTAATTGTATGTCCACGTTCTCTCCTTGCAGCCGTACTTCTTGAACTCGCAGGCTCGATGAGAGGTTGCCCGTGCCAGCTGTCTCATCCTACTCACGACCCCCCATGCAAAGCTCGAAACCGCTCATGATGACCTCATGTCATCACTGACCCATAAACTCAAACGACTCCGAAAATCATCTGTGATGATGTTTTTGAACCGTCTGTGAAGACCTTTTCTGTAGTAATGATAGAGCGATAGATTTTCCTGAAAAGCTATAAAAGAATAATATGATAAACATGAATTTGAGAGATTTATGAAAAATGTCCAGAGGGGTGTGCCTTTGTTATTTTGTATGAAAATAAAAATGCAAAACCTAGTTTTCGACGCAGGCGAGTTATATTATATTCTGAAAATAGTGATAAATGAGTCTCACTGGTAAATTGGGGGAGATTTTTGCTCGGGTCAATTAAGGACCGAACGACAGCAAATCTAATATAAGACCTAAGCGTACAACCATATGTGCTAGTATGGGATGGTCGTAGCTAACTAAGTCATTGAAAACTAACCTTACACGTAGGTAGGTCATAGAGTGCGAGCATGACCGAATGACCGGCATGCCCAAAGGAGCTCCCTTCACCAAGGTGTTGGGAACAAAGCTTGCGACACAACTGCAAATGTTTCACTGAGATGGTGGTGTCCTCGGGTTCAGTGAGGATAAATATTCACTGGGCTAGTGCAAGGATAGGACTAGATGATGTAAATGCTTCGTCACGTGCTTTAGACTGCTTACTTACGGTAGTGAGCAATGGTATCGACGGATGTCGAACAAACTAGAGAATTTGTGTACTATGGGTAAAGTTGTACACCTCTGTAGAGTGTAAATATATTTAAATAGCCATGCTTGCGGTCATGAGCATGCTTAGTGCGGACGATATGGTTTTAGCGTTGATTTTTACAACAACAAAAAACACTGTGTTATTTGGAAAAAAAAACATGAGCAATGAATTGTGGGATTTTATTTCAGTTAACTACCATGTTCTGGCTGAACATAAAATGTGGCTCGCATTCGAGGAGAGTTGCGAGTTGTTGTTATTATTATCCATTCAATTACTTACTTATTGTCCTGTGTCTATTTAACCACTCTTTCAAATTCAGTTGCAAAGTACTACTTATGAATATTGCAAATAAAATCTGCTTAATGCAAATTAACTTGTAGGGTAGAGCCTTACCCTTTGATTAGCCTTGCATTTATATAAAATTTGTGATGCACTACAAGTCTTGCTGAGTACGTATTGTGCTCAGTCTTGCTTACATTGTTGTTTAGAGTATGAGGAAGAGCCAACGCTAGACGACGCTTTCTTCGCACCCGAAACCGGAGGGTTCGATGACGGGTCTATCCAGGATTTGTTCCTTGTCGGTTGCCTTTGGGTTTTTCGATGGGCATGCCACTGGGACTTGTTTATTTTCACCACCTTTACGTCAACTGCTATTTTGATAATCTGTTGGTACTTGTTTTATTTGGCCGGTCGGCCGTTGAAGTAATTATTGTAATCGCTTAAGTACTGTTTTGTTTTACTTTGTATATGTGAATGTATGGATGTGAATGCCAAATGTTGTGAATGCGTGTACTAGCCACTGATCATGGGACTAGTACAGTATACACATAAGTTCTTTGGGTATTCCACGCCCAAGGGTCTGACAGCGCTTGGTATCAGAGCCATACTGACTGTAGGACAAGCCCTAGACAGAATGGTCGATAGTTAGAAAACTTCAAAACTTATTTTATATAGTAAGACAAATAAATTGTTCTCTCCTCATCTTGGTCGTCTATCTATCCTTAGCTTCTTCATAGCAATTCTTTCTTACATAATCCCCTCTTCACCATTTTACAATGTTAAATGGATCATCTTTCCCTTGAAAATTTCTATAGGTGGTCACACGAATATCAACCCTAATGATCAAGACCACGAGGCATGAATGTAACACCCTGGTTTTCAGAGCCTTTTTGAAGATTTTAAAATAAAAAGAACCATTTTGTTTTGATGAGAATTCAAAGCTTAACTTAAAATTTCAGAATGGATTTAAATTGAATAAGTCATACTTTAACTAAAACTCTTTGATGGCTGTTGAGTTTGTTGGGGCTTTGGTGATTTTCCCCTTTTTCTGTGCTTGCTTTGCTCTCCTTTGGGCCAGACCTCCTTAGGTCTAGACCTCCCCAAGTGCTTGTACCCTCCCTGGTCTAAACCTCCTTTGGTGGTTCCTTCCCAAGTTTAGACTTTTCCAAGTCTAAACCTTTCTCAAATCCATTTAAACTCATCTCTGTATCTATTGAACCTTACAATGTCCATTCGGACTTACCTCCTTTGTTTTAATCCTTGAAACTTTCTCCGTGGAAGCTTTCTTACATGCCACCGGTATTACCGCCTTCAAATCATGCAGAATACCGCCCGAGGAAAATTGAGAGTCCAGAAACAGGTGTTCTGGAATTTCCTTACCACTTTGTAGCAATCGGAACTACCTGATAACGGTAGTACTGCCCCCAACTCATGGTATTACCGTTTTTTCAGGACCTCCCTATGTCCTTCAGGACCTCCCTGTGTCCTCTATGACCTACTCTTTCCTTATTTGGACCATCCTATGTCTTGCAGGACCTCCCTGTGTCCTCTAGGACCTCCCCTTTTCCTTATTTAGAACTTCTCTTGTTCTCTAGGACATCCTCCTTGTCTATTTGGACCTCTATCGCTTGTGTACCGTCCGATTTGCATTGGACGGTTTGATCTTGGTGAGACGTTCGGATGGTCCGAACGTCCCACCCTCTCTGAGCCCTCAGATCTATGCTGGACGGTCCGATTTGCAGAGACGTTCGGATGGTCCGAACGTTCCAACCATTTTGGACCGCCCGATTCAGTTCAATAGCTGAGATCTAGCGCTAGCTCTGATGGTCTGAACGGCCCAATCATTTTGGACGGATCGATTGGAATTCAATAGCTCTTGCTTCTCCCGCTTCTTATCTAACCGTCCAGACCTCCTCCTTTGTAGATCTAGCCGTTAAGACCTTCCCTTTGGAGATCTTAACCGTCCAGACCTCCTTCTTTGTAGATCTGGCCGTTAAGACCTCCCCTTTGGAGATCTTAACCGCCCGCACATCCTCCTTGAAGATCTCGGCCGTTAAGACCTCCCTTTGGAGATCTTAACCGCCTGCATTCTCCCTCTTGTTAATCTGGCCGTTAAGACCTCCCTTTGGAGATCTTAACCGTCTGCACCTTCCCTTTGCAGATCTCGACCGTTAGGACCTCCCCTTGAGATCCTAACCGTCTGCATTCTCCCTTGCAGATCTCGACCGTTAGGACCTCCCTTGGAGATCCTAACCGCTCGAGACCTCCCCCTTTGTAGATCTGACCGTTAGAACCTCCCCCTTGGAGATCCTAACCGTTCAGACCTCCCCCTTTGCAGATCTGACCGCTAGGACCTCCCCTATGGAGTTCCTAACCATCCAGACCTCCCCTTTGCACTTGATCTTGGTCGTTGGACCTCTCTTTCGGAGATCCAACCATCAGGACCTCCCTAGTGGGTGAGGACCTCCCCTTGTTCTTTGCGGGACCTCCCCTTGACCTCTGCAGACCTCCCCTTCGGGCCTTGACTGGTCCCACTTATCAGTCTCGGCTCCTTTCCTTACTCTTTGACCATGTCCTATGCACCCGGAAGTCTTCAACATTTAATGCCGGTTGTGTTGCATTAAATACTACCACCTTTTTGCAGCACTGCGTTACCTTTTGTCTTATCTTATACCAACTCCTATCATTTCCTTCACTCACTTTTGAGCCTGAGAACTCTTGGAAATATCGGCAGCTCAGGTTATATACAGCTTGGGCAGCCCTTCCTCTCTCACTTTTTCCTCATTTCCACTCTCCAACTCAACTGACCAGCTCTTGGACCTCCCTTCAAGCTCTCTGGACCTCTCCTCCAAGCTTCGGATCTCCTCCAGCAAGCTCTTTGGACCTTCTCCTGATCTCCCAACCTCTCAGTTGGTTTTACATTGAAGTTTATTTGGAGTTTCTTTGGATCTTGCTTAAGCTTTATTTGAGTTATTTTGTTTTCCCCACCATATAGATTGCGACGGCAGTGAGGAACAAGGGTCCCTTGAAGAGGAAGAAGAAGCTCAAGACTCTGAGCAAGACAAGTTACACTCTTGATCATATTGCACCCATTATTTCAACCTATGTATATGTCCTTTCAAATGATAATGCATGCTTACTTCACTAAGTATTTCAACACCTGCTTTTACAATCTTAGTTATGCCTAAAATCTCTTGGTATGGCCACTGTCACCTTTGAAGCGAACATGTTGTCACCCTAGGCAAAACCTGTTTTTACGCAATGATGAGGACCAGGACCTTTGAAAAATTAAAGCTTAGCCATACTTAGAAAAAGAATCTTGATTTGGGAAGTTTTGGCCAAAAATATCACATCACTAAATGATTTGAGCCATGACATTGGTGTGTCATGAAGGCTGTTCTAGACCGTGACATTGGTGTGCCATGGAGATTTTATAAAGGGCTAATTCCTTATATGCCATCGAAAGTTGGCCTCATCCCTTATATGCCACTCACTGTGTCATTGACGTGTGGGGCTTGACCCCACATGTCAATGACACAATCAGGGATTGAGGCTAAATTTCAGTGGCATATAAGGAATTAATCCTTTTATAAATATCTTGGTTAAACAAAGAATAACGGAAAATGGTTTTGGACTTGGGCGGAGTTGGTTGTTTGATTGGTGCAAGTTTATGCACGGGATCGTGCCTTTATGGTTGATCGATGCCCTTGGGTTGTGGTTAGCCGCCCGGGTCAGTTGAGGACCGGTTTGCGAGTGTATTTTGCTATGCCCTTATCGTGCAACCACATGTCCTGTATGGGCGGGACCTGGCCGAATAATTTGCAAAGTTTCATCGTGGTTGATCCGGCTGAGGGTGGGTGGTCTTTTATGGCATGTCTTTTATGACTATGTAATTCCCACATGGCTCAAGAGGGGGCCCTCGATCTCTACGGGTTTCTATCCGTAGGGTGGGGTGAAACCTTAGAGTAGGGTGGATTGCGATGGAATAATGCATTGTAAAGGCCTTGTGGTAATCCCTTAGTTGCACACCTTCGGAAGTGTGTGAATAGACAGTATAAGTGGATTGCCTCTTGTGGGTAAAGCTGCACACCTCTGCAGAGTGTACAACTATTCGAATAGCCGTGTCCGCGGTTATGGACATGCTAGCAAAGCTGCTCAAAGTTAGATCTTGATCTGGTTTTTGAAAAGGAATTGTGGAAATGATTTTTGGATGTCGATCCAAATGGGTTTGGCAGGGAGCCTGGTGTTAGGAGGGTATCCTTCACCATCATATTGTTCAATGTTATCCAATTGAAAAATGAACTTTGAAAATGAATTTTAATTATTGTTATATGCTTTGGAACCTATTACATGTATTTGAAAAACAAACTTGGCTTTACGCAAATCAACCATAATATGCCTTCCTTTGATACATCCACTATGCATGGCATACTGTTATTTGACGGGTGTAACTTGCGAGCACGGTTGTTGTGCTCACTCTTGCTTGATTAACCATTTAGTAGGAGAGGACTGTGAGGAGGAAGATCCACAAGATGAGTAGGTCGCGCCCTCCAGCCAATCACCTGTGGTGTAATGGATGGAGTCTATCCTTTTGGTTTTTCGCTGTGTATTTTGCTCTTGGTTGTTGGAGCTTGTAAGCAACCCCTTGTAATCAACTATCTTTTGCTGTTAATAAAGCTTTTGTGGATGTGGTGTTATCACTTGTTTTGCTGTGAGAACTAGTCATTGATCCCTGGGGACTGGTTCGGATCACAGAGGACATGAGGCATTTCCAAGCCCACAACCTCTTGGAGTTTGGTCCCGTAAGGACCTCCCTTCAGGATGTGCCGAGCGGTACTACCGGGTCTCCTTGCGGTAGTACCGGAGGGGCATATGGGGCTGGGAAAGGTCTCAGGTCCAAAGACCTCCTCGGGTCGGGATCTCAGACCTTCGAGCAGTCCTACCGGACCTCTCAAGAGGTCTGGGCAGTCCTACTGAGAGGCCCTACAGGATGTCCTAGGAGGTCCTAGCGGACTTCCCAAGAGGTCTTGGAGGTCCTCTCGGGTTAGCCCTGGGCTAGGTCGCCACAATGAAGCTGTCAAGGGAGCATCGTCATACAAGAATTATCAAAGACCGTTAGCCGAAGATCGTGATATCAGCTAAGCCATATAGTCTAAGTTGGCCAAGACTCCTTCTGTGTGTTGAGTCATTTCCTCATCTTAAAGGTATCAATCGAGTAGACGATTTGCTTTGAGATTATTTTCAGTTGAATTTGGTTTTTACAAAGTAATTTGGATTTTGTGAGTTGTTGCAACCTCCCTAGTTTCCCTCGTCCCTGCTTTCTCCCGTGTCTTCCTCTAAGCCCAGCTACCACTTCAGATGGCCAGCAACAACATCGACTGCGGCGGTAAAAAAACATCTAATGACAAAGTCGATCTCAACACCAATGCCACTTCCAATGTCAGTGCCGAAGGCAGCCAACAACTACCAGCTGTGATACTTCAGAATTTGAATCAGTTTGTTGTCACCCAAACTCAACTAATGCAACAGATGAACAACAATAATGAGTTTCCAAGGATCAATCCATCAGAAGTATCTCATAATGATGACAGGAGCCATTTTCTTCCTGAAAGTCACCATCCATGGAAGTATGTTATCTGTTACAGATGTGGTGAACTATGACACTTCGCTTACGGATACCCACAAAAGGGAAAGCCAAAACAAGAGATTCATTGTGTTAACTGCAATAGCACCGGACACAAATTCACCAAGTGTTCCAAGAGGAAGGTGATCCAGTATCAAGTCTGCAACTACTGTGGCGAGAAATGACACTTTGTCAAAAGATAGGAAATAAATGATCATAACAATCCAATCTAAAGAATATAGAAATAACTAAAGATAACTTCTCTAAACTTAAGGTATAGATGATGGGGTTTTTTTTGCCACCAAAGGAAATAATTGCTGTCACATTGGTATATTGTTGTATCCTATAGTAAACTCAAACCAAAATACTTTCGTTGCAATGTTTAGTTGGTGAAATACTGTAAACTTGCACCTTTTGTTCTATGCGCAGTGATGTGAAATGTGTACTGCTTGATGCGTGAATTCCTTCAAATGAGCACATTTTCACCCCATTTCAAGATGGTTATTTTCCTTTTTTATTGATCTAGCAGTGCACCTCCTACCACCTATATGGGATGATGGCGTTGACCGACCAATTTAACCTTTGTGATTACACTAAGTTGCTTTTGCGCTTTCTTAATCCAGCATATATCTCCTTGACCTTATCCTTATGGTTTTTAGAGGACATGGGCTGTTCGGCTCAACCTTGAATGATGAGCTGATTCTCCGTCCGCCCCCCCCCCCCCCCCTCATGGCGCCCTTGTGGATTTTTTTTGCATTTATGGCTCTCTAATTTTCTGTATTTTCAAAACCAGCCCTCTCCTGCTGTAATTTGTACATGTAGCCGCTGTCCAGTGCACCTACCATGGTTCCCAGGCGCGGCAGGACACCTGCCCTGGGTGGCGAGAGCGGCAGCCTGGTTCCCATGCGCCGAAAGCTATTTTGGCTCGTTGTGATTTTTGTTTTTCCTTCCTTTACGTCGCATCTCGTCGAGTCATTCTCTGTCTACGTTTCATGCCTATTTAAGGGATCGCGCAGCCGACTTTCATGAGCGCTCTCGTTCCGATTAGATTAGCTAAACAAATTTCGATCGTTCGTTCGCTCGCCCGCGGTATTTAATATTTTTGTTATTGTATTTTTTAGAGTTAAGTACTTACTTAATAATGCACGTGCATTAGATCAGTCGCAACTGTTACATGCATAATTACTGTCAATTTGCCATGTAATGTATTTGCAGCAATGGCATGTAATCTATCACCTAAATGAATTCGCCAATTATGAGTTGTTCTCTATGTGCAGCAATGGCATGTAATCTACCACCCCTACTTGAGGAGGCATGGGATGTCCAGCTCGGAAGGAAGGACAAATGGCCCCGGTCCACCTAAAGGAAGGAAAAAACGAAAATCACAACGTGCCAAAATAGCTTTCGGCGCATGGGAACTAGGCTACCGCGCCCGGGGCTAGGGGCAGGTGGCCTGGCGCGCCCGCCACTAGGCGGTGTGCCTGCTGGCGCTGGGCCGGTAGGTCACCGGCGCCACATTTGGGCGGTGTGCCTCAAGGCGTCCGGAACTACGGTAGGTGCAATCAGTCTGATGGCTATATGTGCAAATTACAGCGGGAGAGGGCTAGTTTTAAAAATATAGAAAATCAGGGGGCCAGAAATGCAAAAAATTCGCACTTGTGCAAGTGTTTTGTACATTAATAATGTATCTGTTTTACTGTGTACTGACTAATTTGAAACTTCTGTAGAGTGCTGGAACAGATTCAACTGTCAATTTATGGTTGGCTAAAGTTGGTACTAATGGTTCTGGACCTGAAAGGTGTTGAGTAACCATCGCTGGCGAGTCCAGTCCGAACGATTACCTCTTAGACAAACGTAGAATCGCTTAGAACAATGCAAGAACAAAATAGTAGATTGAACACAGAGATGTAGGGGGCTTCTTGCTTCTCTTTATTCCATCATCAATCGATCAATCGTTTACAGTGAATAGCACCCCCTATTTATAGGCTAGAGACCCTGCTAGGGTTTGGGATGGGGAGCCCATACATGGGCTTCAGGCCAGCCCATAGTTTCCTAACACTCCCCCTTGGGCACCCATCCTTACATGTTCATGTCTCATCAAAACTCCATAAAAACCCAGTGGGAAAATTTTGGAGAAAGAGCACATGATACAAGTTCTGCTGCGTTGCACGAATTGCCTCATTAAAAATCTTAACCGAGAAAGTTCAGGAAAACTCGTCAAGGGAAAAAGAGTACAATCCACCCAATTTCATTTAATCTCCAAGATTTACTCTTTGGGCACTCGATCTTCGTGATCAAGTTTCAATAATGAGTTCGTGAAGATTCTCCCCGACTCGCACTTCTCTGAGTCTCGTCATTACAATTCCACATATGCACCTTTCAAAGCTAGATGCTGGAAGTAACTTAGTGAATAAATCTGCAAGATTTTCACATGACTTAGTATGCAGTACATTAATTTCGTCCATCTTTTGCAATTCATGAGCATAGAAGAACTTGGGGTTGATATGCTTTGTGAGATGACTCTTCACATAAACCATATGTACTTGTGCAACACAAGCTGCATTATCTTCATAGATAATAGTGGGGGTTTACGCGGTATTCAATCCACACGACTACTGGATGTGGTGAATCATTCGCCGAAGCCAAACACATTCTCGTGAGGCCTCGTACAATGCTATGATTTCCAAGTGGTTCGTTGGAGTCGATACAAGACTCTGCTTAGATGATTTCCATGGAATTGCAGTTCCACCACATAGGAAACATAGCCTGCTTATGATTTGGTCAGATCTGGGTTCTACAGTGCAGACATCTGCATAGCCATTCATATTCAGGTCTTGGTTCTTTCTATAGAATAGACCAAGTTTTTTGCTTCTTTGGAGGTATCGGAAGATGTTCTTCATTCCCTACCAATGCCTTTGGTAGGTTCTGCACTATACCTTGCTAATAGGTTAACGGCAAATGCAATGGTCGATCTAGTACAATTTGCTAAATACATGAGTGCTCTTATCGCACTTAAGTATGGGAATTCCGGTCCCAGGACTTCCTCCCCCCCTTCTTTAGATCTGTACGGGTCTTTGTCTTGCTGCAAAGATCTCCCGACCATTGGCAATTTCAAAGGGTATGCCTTTCAAAATCAAACCTTTCTAACACCTTCTGAGTGTAGGTTGACTGATGTACTAAAATCCCTTCAGGGGTATGCTCAAGCTGCAAGCCTAGGCAATATTTGGTTTTACCCAATTCTTTCATTTCGAACTCTGACTCAAGGTAAGAGCTTGCTTTCTTAATACCTTATAGGGTTCCAATGATATTCAGATCATCTTCATACACTGAGATTGTACAAAATCCATCCTGGGATCGTCGTATAAATACACAGGGATTATTCTCATTGTTCGTGTAGCCTTTCTTGCATAGAAAGTCGCTTCAAGCAATTATACTACATCCTGTCTGATTGCTTACGTCTGTACAGTGACTTTTTGAGTTTCACACTATACAGATTTCTATTTGCTCTGTCTTGGTTCGGGACAGGGATACATTCAGGTATCTTCATATAAATGTCCGAATCCAATATTTCATAAAGATATACAGTTACCACATCCATCAATTTCAGTTTTAACTTCAAGTTTACTGCCATTGAGATTAAATATCTAAATGGTGGTTTCGCCCATGACCAGGGAATATGTTTCTTCATAAACAGCTTCTGGATGTTGAGTGAAACCTTGTGCAACAAGCCTTTCTTTACTTCATTATTTTCATTTCTCTTTTGAACAAATACCCACTTATGCCCTACAGGGTGCACATGGGGAGGCAAATGGCTTACAGGCCCAAACACCTTTCTTTTATTCAGAGATAATAATTCTGCTTCTATTGACTTCTTTCAATCTTTCAAATCTGATCTTTTCTTTCATTCAGCGAGCGATACAGGCTCTCGATCAAGATCGATGATTGTGGCAATTTTCTTTGCAAAATCAATATCGACATTGGCTGTTGTCTTATTAATAGATTCTCCCGAGGTCACAAAGTTTATAGCTATTTCTTCAAGGGGCGATTCTTCTAATGCTTCTACTTGCTCACCGCTGCTTTTAATTACAGGGGCAAGTCCCTTTAGTGTTTTAGCTCCGATGTGTGCGCACACATCCATGCTGATGTCTCCCTTCATGGGGATGTTCAATTCTAGTATGCCTTTTCTGAAGGTTCCATACTGGTGTCAGGTCTCAACTGGCTCCCCTTCTGGCTCTGAGGAACTTCGGTGATCGGCTGTGTCAAGTCCTTCTTATCCTTTTTCGCCAGGCGTCCCTGGTTACTTGGGATTCGAGAGGCCAGAGTTCTCGTCCTTTCAGAGGCCTTAGGACGGGATTAGGGATACCTTCATCGGTATTTCAACCCTCTCCGGTGCATTGCGTACAGGCATATGCGACTTGGCCACGCCCTTCAAATCACTAAAGTGGTTGGGCAGTTGATTCGCTAATGCTTGCCAATCAATTATCTTCTAGACTTCAATATTTGCTTCACTAGTGCGCGGGTCATGTGCATGAATTCAATTATCTTCTAGACTTCAATTATCTTCTGGACTTCTCTATTTCCCGACATTTTCATCAAGGGGTTGATTTCCTCCCTCTAATGACGGGAAACTAGTCTCATCTAATATACTATCAGCGAATCGGGCTGTATGCAAATCTCTCATCATAGGTTCAAAATACCTGGTTATGGATGCTGTCACATAACCAGCGTATATCCCAGACTTTCGGAGAAGACCCATTGCAGTTCGCTGTGGTAATGGTATAGGTATATAAACCTTACAACCAAACCTTCAAAGATAAGAAGTTTTATGTGCTGACCCTTGCGCTAGTTGCATAGGTGAATCGATGTTATATACCGGTGGTCTAAAATTGATGAGAGTTGCTACGAGCAGGACTGCATGTCCCCAACATGCAGTTGGTAAATTACAATTCTTCAAAGGTGACCGGGCAACAAATTTACTCCTTGTAATTAATGCCTCTGCTAGTCCATTCTGGATGTGGACATGCGGTATGACATGCTCAACGTTAATTCCCATTGCCATGCACTAATCATCAAATGCCTTTGAAGTAAATTCTTCGGCGTTGTCCATTCTGGTGGACTTCACATGATGATCAGGGAAATTATTTCTAATTTTAATTATCTGTGAGATTTAGCTTTGCAAAAGCGTAGTTTCTCGTAGACAATAAACATACATGTGACCATTTTGGGGAAGCATTGATGAGCACCATAAAATACCTAAATGGCCCTTACAGGGGCTGTATAGGACCGCAAAAAAAGGTCTCCCTGGATACGGTTCAGGAATATAGGGACTTCATCCTTCGCTTTCAGAGCAGAAGGTTTAGTATGCGGGGCACACAAAATCTTCCTGATTCGGGAAATTCTTTACATTAACATTATGTCCCTGTGAATTGTTAATTATATTTCTCATCATTCTAAGACCTAGGCGGCATAATCTATCATGCCAGAGATAGAAAAGGTTCAGAGCTTCTAAATACGGTTTTCAGGGCAGTATAGGCTGCAGATGCCTTAATATTAGTGTAGTATAGCCCAGTTTCAAATGAAGGAAGTCGTTCTGATACTATTTTTCTACTTTCTTCACACTTTATAATGAGCAGGTATTTCTTACCATACTCTTCTTCAGTCTCTACGTGGAAACTATTTGTGCGAATATCCTTGAGAGTTCTAGTCGATTCTGGGTACAACAAGGCTTCAATGACCAAAGTTGTGCCCATTAGGGGTATAATTGAGGCCCTTCCTGAGCCTATTATACAAGTATCGCTGCTTGCGATTGTCGTAAGACTACCAGCATTCTTGCTGATCGACCGAAAGATTTTCGTCTCTCAAGATGGTATTTGTTATGCTGCTACCGGCTAAGCACACTTCCTCTAATAGAGCGCCACACACGTTCTAATATAATGTACTTTATTAATATGTAGCAGAAAGCAAGCAACACATAAATAAAATACTTCAAACATCAGAACATAACTTGTTATTATAAATACGGGAATAAGTCTTGCAGGACTCGTCATAAGAATTTAATGCTTTGCTCTACTAGAGCTTACAACCATTATTCAAAAATAATTCAATGTTTTGCTTCAATTACAAACGCAAGTTACTATGAAAGATCCAAGTGCAATGCGTGCACTAGATCGAATCGTGAAGTATTCAAAACTTCGCCTCAATCGCTCCATGGAGATCTTCTTCTTTGGGCAACTACATACCGCGTCACGCGATGTCCAAATGAGGGATAATGGGTCACATTAGGTCAGTCCACATCCATGAGTGCAACTAATGGGTGTGGATCTTCCGCGCCTGCAATGGCGAGGTGTGCCTCATGCTGTCCTATGCCCTTCTTCTTAGACTAGAAAGCATCAATAACGTGCGACTCATGACCTTACCCTTCTTACTCCTCTCCTTCGTGAGAGGCCTTATCACCTTGTAGCTGCTAGCATTGGCTTCATGACCAACATTGCTACTAGGTGGCTATGAGATGTAGTTCTTCCTTAGAACATTATCTTAAGCTTCTGCAACTTGCATGGTGTCAATTAATGCGGCATACTCCATGTAGCCGTCTTGACGATAGTTGCGTGCGGATTGCACCGCATTTGGGTGAAAAGTAGAGAGAGTCTTCTCAATCTTCTGCTTATCCGTGATTACATTATCACAGAGTTGAAGACTTGTACAAATTGTGGCCATGCTGGGTCAGTTCTTCGAACTCCTGGTTCGTGATGCCAATCATCTTCATATTCATGTAAATAGTTCATAAGATTACTGCTAGTAATTTACATAAAATGGTTGCAAAATTCTTATAATGCTCTTCGAACTCCCTTGTTAAGTGATCTCGTATTTTTCTATGCATTTTCATGATTTATCGCTATTTTCGATTGAAAGCAATATAAACAATCACGTATAATCAAAACAAGAAATACAATAAATAAATTGCATAGAAATAATAATAACAAAGTTAAACATGCTTCAAATGCAAAAAATTGATTCAAAATTTGAATTCCCGAGGCCTTTTTCTGCTGGAAAATGAATTTTCGGCAAATTCTACAATTTCAGGGGTTAAATCGCGAAATTTCTGTTCAGAGGAAACTTTTCGCGTAATTTTGAGATTTTCGCAGGGCCTTTTTCCAAAAACCAGATTTTCTTTTGCTTTTCCCGATTTTTTTCTTTCCCATGTAACCGGGCCGCTTAATAAACGGCAAGGCCGGCCCATTAGGCCCATCCGGTCGGCACCAAAAATGCACGGGGTAGGGTTTCTACCCCGGCTCCAAGTGCCCCGACACCGTGTGTGCAGTGGTGAATACCCTAATAGAGGTGGGTATGGGCGTCTTTCTTTGCCCACTGTATAAAATCAGGCACAATTCCTTACCCATCTAAACCAAGGCGCATGGGTAAGCTCCACATGCACTCGCTTGGCCTGACATCCGCTATCTTACACTAACACGTGGGACCATAGACACTGTACATAAAACCCTAGCCTCGCTGGTCGCTCTGCTCGGTCAAGTACTCAAGTTCACAGCGCCCCCAAACCCCCAGCCGCCAGCCTCCAGCCTCCAGAACTTCCCATCTCCTCCAGATCTCCTCCTGGCTCCCGACCAACCGTGGCTGGCGCCTCCCGTCCGGCCGTCTTCCTCCAGGCCAGCCGCCCTCCTCCCGGGCGCACTCCTCCCGGCCAGCCCTCCTCCTGGCCGCACTCCTCCCGACCGCGCTCCTCCCGGTCGGCCCTCCTCCCGGCCGCCCTCCTCCCGACCTCCCGGCCGGCCCTCCTCCCGGCCGCCCTCCTCTCGGCGCCTCCTCCTGGCAGCCCCGCCCTCCCGGCCAGCCGCCCTCCCGTCCTCCTCTGGTGAACCGCCCCCCCGTTGGCCCGTCCTCCTCCTCCCGCCTGGCCTCCTCAACGCCGGTGGCCTCCTCCTGGCGAACCGCCGCCCCCTTTGGCCCGTCCTCCTCCTCCCGCCCGGCCTCCTCAACGCCGGTGGCCTCCTCGGCTCCTCCTGAACTCAGGTACTAAAATCTGGAGTAAGAAATTGAATTGAATATTACATACATGTCAAAGAAAGTCTAGAGCTTGGCATCAAACCCTGGATCAGAGAGCTACTCCCAGAACTCGCAGACCTGATCCTTGGTTAGCTCCTAGAACTCGTGGACCTGATTAGGCGGTTTTTAATTATTGTTAAGAGAAATGCAAGAATCACCAAGATGCTATTGAGCTCACCAATGCACTGGTCGAACCGTGACATGTTCCATTTTGTAGTGTTTGCTGCTGCTAATGGTCTGCCAAGATATTTGTTAATTATCCATTGTAACATTTGTTGATTTAGTTTCTACTGCTTTTTTTTTACAGGTCTAGTCATGCCTTTCCTTCCTTCACTAGGAAAATTATGTGGTTACTTAATAAGCGTATAGCTTATTTAAGTGATGAGGCACTATCCTACCAAAACGGTGGACTGCTGAGGTTCAAGCTTGATGTCATATGTATGGAATACTAATTCGAACCACTTTTATATTTAGGTAGCCATCCTTTCAAGATCTTGAATCCGTTATTTCCAATTGCATCGACATTCGGATGAATTTTGATAGTTTGTTTGCTTGGTTGTTTCTCCAATTGATTTCCCTTCGCTCATTGTATTGAGTATGGACCATATATGTATTGACTCATAGCAATCTCGATATAAGTATTCTTTGGTCACCGCCATGAATGTAAGTTTGTATGCATTAACATAATAGATAATAACTTGGCATTAATTATTAAAAGGTAGTTTCGCAAGAATCGTATTTCAAATCACAAAGAAGCATGACAAATGTGACAAAGGTCCATTTGGACTATTAGCAATTTTATTAAGGTTGCGATTTTACGATTATCCATTGGTTTATCATTGTTGTCGGTTTCTTGACATCATACTTACATGTAGTTGTGTACAATTGTTTGTCAAAGTTGGCACTTTGGTATTTGCAAGATCGCTTGATTTTAATATGGAATACCTAATATTTGTGCATGTCTATCGAGAGTCAAGAGAAGGCACCCATAACTGGATCTGAAGGAATCTATATTTAGAGAGGTTACTTCTCCTATTTTGACAACAACTAAACGGCACGAAGGGTACCAAACATTGTGGCGATTTGCTATGATATCGGTGATCTGCTTCTCCTCTGCAATCTTAGGGTACAAGGACATGACCATATCCCAAATTTGTCTCAGATTATCTTTGTACTTCTTGAACATTGAGTGCATTATGTAGGAGATAACATATTGTCTTTTTAAATGACCTAGCATATAAGATTAGGCTATTCACTTTCCACCCAAATCTGTTATAGGGCATGGTTCTTATGCTGATTTTGTGTTACAGCATGATAGTGTAGGACCTCATGGGGGTTTCAGTTTCTACGTTTTCAAACAGCTAGTCAACAGATGCCAGTACGCTAAGCTGCTAAGGATGTGTGCATTGTTTATGTGTGATGAGTACGCCAGTGGGCGATGGGTACCCATGGGCGGTAGTGCACTGTTCGTGGGTAAATGGGCATGCCCGCGGGCGACGGGTATAGGCGAGGTTTTTCGCCTGTCGTCCTTCGCGGGCATGTCCGTGGGGGAAAATTGGGGTCACGGGCATGGGTATGGGTGAGCACTACCCGTACCCACCGCGCCCAATTGCCATCCCTAGGCATCGGCGAAGCGACGGTGGTGCCGCCTTATGAGGCGGCGGCCGAAGGAGAGCTTGCGGCGCGGGGGGCCGTTCAAGCGGCCTCTGGCGGTGGCGGCCTACCAGCGCGGCGCAGAGGTAGCCGGGCGCAGCAGCGCGGTCTGCAAGTCGCGACGCGCGGCGGCCATAAGCGCGACAGCGTTTTCAAGGCGCGCGCGGAGGCGGCCATGGGCGCGGCGGTGCAAGCGGCTTCTGCGAGGCCGGCGAAGCGAGGCTGGCGTCCGAGGGCCGGACCGGCGAAGGTGGCGGCGCGGCCGCGGGCGGATCGGCGGCCGCTATGGGCGGCGAGGTGGCGCGGGTTCGTTCGGCGCGGGCGGCAGCGGCTCGTCGGCGGAGTCAACCGGCGGCGGCGGCGCTGCCTGCCGCGACGCTTTTGTCACGACGGCTCCAGCGGCGGCGCAAGATGGCTCCAGCCTAATAAAGACGGGCCGGGCGCAAAATATATATTTTTCATGCAATTACTGTTTATGCGATGTGCGATGCGATACAATACAGTGCAATCAACATCGGTTCTTGCGTGTAATCTACCCATCGATATTGTGTCGGCGACTTCAAGTCGGCTCACGGTAGATTAGAACGGATTTGCAACTTCCAATCTACGGTACAATCGACATCCAATCTTTCATGCAATCTACCCATCGACATTGTGTCGGCGACTTCAAGTCGGCTCACGGTAGATTAGAATGGATTTGCACCGTAGAAAATCAATCTAGAAAGTGAATTTGCAGAATTGAAAGCGATCTAGAAAGAAGACAATTCAATATACGAGTGTCGTTCATCGACAGTTACCTTTCGATCCGAGTAAAGTAGGCCTAGAAGTAGGCCGGAGTCGATCGTGCTGATAACGTGTTAAGTAACCATCGCTGGTGAGTTCAGTCCGAACGATTACCTCATAGACAAACGTAGAATCGCTTAGAACAATGCAAGAATAGAATAGTAGATTGAACACAGAGATGTAGGGAGCTTCTTGCTTCTCTTTATTCCATCATCAATCGATCAATCGTTTACAGTGAATAGCACCCCCTATTTATAGGCTAGAGACCCTGCTAGGGTTTGGGATGGGGAGCCCATACATGGGCCGACTTCTGGACCAGGCCCATAGTTTCCTAACAAAAGGTTTCTATTCTTTTCGGGCTTTCTTGTTACATTACTTTGTTTAAAGTTGTCATTTTGATGCCCCCAATATTGTTTTCTCAGCCCTTCTGGTCCACCCCAAAGGCAAGAAGAATCATTACTCAACTCGCACACTGACTATGAAGATAGCATCTACGGTACCCTCAAACCTCCCTACTTGTTTACTTTATAAATTAGAATTTTGGCGAGGAATCACATAGCTAATTAACATTGTAGGTATTGCATGGAGCTCCTATGACCCGTCATTATTGAATTTTGGGCACTATTGCCCCCTGTTTATCCCAAATTCCAAATATAGTCACTCTTACCCGTAATTTCCACCTCTAGCCCTCTTCTCCAATCTGTCATACTGGGAACGCATAGCGACTAGGTGCTACGCTGTGGCGGCCAAAGCAAATGCCAATGCGCCAGTGGCACCACAGGCGTGGCGCCCACTGCCGCGCCCCGCCCGCATCACCTTCCTCCCTGCTGCGTCCGGTAGGCGCGGACCTCCTTGTTGTGCGAGCGATTGCTGCGCCACGCTTCGGCCCGTGCTCGCGCCCGTCTTTGCATGCCATCGTCGCTCGTAGCGCCCACCCTGTCTTCGCTCACGCTGCCGCGCAGACATCGCTGCTCCGCGCCCGCCAAGACGCTTTCCTCGCTTTGCATCTTGTTGTGGTGGCTATAGCGTCTTGCAGCATTGCTGGTCGGCACGCCCATCGCCGCCTCCCCCATGCAACGATAAAATGAGCCCAACACCATCGCTTTCTCCCATGCGCGATTATTTTCAAGTTGAGGCAGGAAGGAGAGAACCAGAGATGAAGAGAAGGGAGAAGCGGACTAGAGAACAGCTGAAGTTTGCGGAAGTTGTGCATCGTCTTGTGAGCACCAAGAAAAGGTAATTATCATCGATATGCGGCTATAGGTTTAGCAATGTGATTAGCACATAATTAGTTGAATGGTAGTTTCTTATTATAGCAAAACAATAGTTAGGGTTGTGTAGTTGGTGTATGCCCGTACTTGACTTAGAAGACTTAGTGTTGTTAGTGTGGTAATTTTTTACTCAGTGTGGGCAATTACATGCATGATGTATATGTGCTTGGACGTAAAATTATAGAATGACCTATACAATATCAGGAACTTGAACATAAAATTTCAAAATATTTCGAGGTCATTAAACGTGTAATTCAAATGTGCATGAGACGCAATAGAAATAGAATTGAAAATATGGAGTATGAAAAGATGGTGTAAAGTGGGCATGACAAAATTTATAGAAGAATTTATTTGAAAAACCCACAAATATGTTTATATAACTGGAAATAAAATTTTGAACAATTTGGAACATGTTGTCAAAACGATTTAAATGAAAACAATGCCTAGTACACATAACAGTAGATTTCCTAGATTTTTTGAGAAAAATGTAGAGTACATTAAATTATGAAGAAATTACACAATGACCTGCACAGTTCTCGTAAATCTTAGGACATTTCTGTATGTATGGTTGCATGTCCCGCAAGATTGCATCTGCACGAGTGCATTTTTATGGTAGTTTGTGGTACAATACTTTATATGCTCAGAATAAAGTGGTTACACCTGAAGAAAGCCGCTTGATGTACGATAGCAGTTGCTAGATGGTACGAGCATTGCATATAGGTGGTTTCATATGCACTTGTGTTAGGTACTTCATGGCGGAGATGCAAGATCTGTTCGTGTTCCATAGGAACGATCTCGTACGTGGCGGACCGTACGGGGCGGACCTATCAAATTGTGACCGGACCGTGATCCGGGTGCCGGGTCTGAAGGACATGAGCCTCTTGGAGCTAAGGTGGTGCATGCGTTCCATGTTCGATCGCGCCACTGCACGGAAGAAGCTACGCATCGAGGCGTTGTATGCCTCAGGGGTGGGTGGTGCAGGGGAGACTGTTTGACAACTTATAAAGGTGACAAAGTGACGCTTCATGGGCCAATTACATGGAGGTTGTTTGCAACCCTACTGCTGCGATATATGCACGGTTGATGGTCTATGTTCAGTTCATGGAGAGGATGGGGACATCCGGCGTGGGTGGTTCCAGTGAAGCTGCTGGTGAGGAGAGACACCTCGGTCATATGTTCTCTTATTGTATGTGTTGAAATGTGTATGACATATCGGGTGTGCGTATGATGTTATGCACGACCCTAATCTATTTACATTATAATACATTCGAGAATGGTACGCACGTCTTGATCTCCTGTCATATGTTTTGCTTTTCGTTTGTTGTACATCTTGTTTTTACTGCTACGGACTAAAATGTTCTTTCACTCTCGGCAAGAGATGGCGTAGCCTCCAGTTGACGCCACGTATGAACTTCTCAACACACGCTGGGATGGGTGACACCGATGCCTGGCATGGTCGTCCGGCGTCGTCCCTTTGAGCCTGGTCCTGAGGTGCCATAGAGAGCACTGGCCTCTGGACGAGCGGTATGTCCCAAAACTATGGGACACCAGTCTCCTGCCCATTGCCTGCACACGTTCCAGTTTGACACGACACTTCTATCTGCGCTTGTGGACCGTTGGAGACCAGAGACTCACACATTCCACTTCTGGTAGGGGGAGATGATTGTAACTCTGCAGGACGTGGCTATGCTTACAAGTCTGTCGTTGCACGATCTTCCAGTAGTGCCACCTTCCAAGCGAGTAGACTAGAAGGTGCGTATGGCTGATAGATTCGGTCACTCGATCCTTGACAACATATTGGGTGTGCCACATTCCTGGCTACGGGAGTACATAACCTGCCCCGTGCATGCGACTGAGGAGGCAGTGAGGACACACCTCCTCGCGTACCTGTTGTTCCTGTTTGGATGGATCTTATTTTCTACGACTTAGAAAGAGTGCGTGTACCCTAGCTACATCCATCTCGTATAGTCTTTGGTGGATGTCTGGCCCGACGAGGTGCCACAGTACAGTTGGGGCTCTGCACTACTTTGCGCCACGTACCGAGGGTTGTGCGATGCCTCTCAGTGCAGTACGGGTGGGGAGCCAGGCCTCACGACATGCTACACCATGCTATAGCTATGGTCGTAGGAGCACTTTCCGGTTGGCCGACTGTATTTTCAGAGCACCATGCACCCTTTCCAGTTGAGCGTCGAGTTGTACGGTCATGGTGGAGGCAACGACCCCATCGACGGGCCTACAATGGGTACACATTGGACACGTGCTACGCTAGGGTGGGCCAGGGAGAGACCAAGGCATGTGTACCCTGAATTCCATAACCTATTTGAGACTCTACATGAGGACGAGGTCATCTGGTGGCCATGGACTGCACAGTTCCTTGCAGACACGGCCCCCTACGGATTGTCCTCGCAGTGCACTCAGGACCACACGCACTGGTTGATGACCTGCCACCTGGTCTTCTCCCACATGGTCGAGCCGTACAACCCACAGCGGGTCATGAGACAGTTTAACCTTTACCAGCAGGTGCCACCACCACCAGGACCCGACGAGTCTACTTCTTGCAGAGATGTGACACACAGCTGTGCAAAGCTGCCTCGTCGGGTTAGGTCGTCCTGACGTGTGGGACTGCCTTGACATCTACAAATTGTTGTTACTTTTGGACACTATGGTGATGTTTTTCTGTTAACGTGCGAGTTACTGTGATGCAAAGTCGTTGAAGCAGTAGTAATAACTTGCAACCGTCTATTATGGTAAAGGCGTGGGCATGCATTGTACGGACACACACCATATAGAGGAGTGCACATAACGACGCAACAGTATTGAATACATCATACGTTAACTTGTGGTACATCTGCCCGGCGCTTGCCCCGACGGCGTAGCTGATCCTCAGGGAAGGTGAGCATGTTAGGGGAGCGGCGTACGCCTCGAAAGTCGTAGTAGGGGTGCTGCATGGGAGGCGGGGCTGCTAAAGCATCTAGACCCGCCATTATGAGTTAATGGAGTAATTTAGTGATTAATGACAAATCTATTTATGAGACTAACACCTCTATTGTTATACCTATTGCTTAGTCTCAATTTGATAAAAAGGTGAAAATCAAATAGGTATGCATTCGACTTCATATTCTTATATCCTGTTGCATTCCTCGGATCCAAAATATAGATTGAACTCCACTAAATATTCTTATTACACATTTGTGTATGCACACATTTAGGGGGACTGCACTCTATGTTTTGTGGTTTCATTAGTATTGATCCATATTCTTTCTTCCACAAATATTAAGGATCTTTACTTTGAAACATATCAAATGAGTATACAAAACTTGTGTAGTTTATATATACTCATATATCCTTACATTCAATTATTTGCAATTGTGATGGTTGTCATCAATTACCAAAGTGGGAAAGATTGAAGTATCTTGTCCCACTATTATGAGTTAATGGCATGTTGTGGTAATTAATGACAATCACATTGTGGAACTAACATTTTCCATAAGTTGGATGATTAGGTTATGTTCCATAGTAATGAAGACTTTGGATGACATCATAAGTTGATCGTCATCAAGTCAAAACTCGGGATGAAGGAAATCATCATGTATTGATGATGTTGAAAGTCAAGAACCCGAACTTAAAGTGAAGATGTGCGTCATCAAGCTTCAAGTGGATGTACAAGGCAAAGGTATGACTAGCTAGGGCTAAGGATGTGTTCCTAGTCTTTTACCGGTCTTGGTGTTTGGTTGGAAGACTAGATTGCTAATATAGGTTACCGTACTATTAAGAGGGGTCTTGATTAGTAGCTTGAGTTTGTCATGTGTTCATAGCTCGTCGTGCTTGCTCTAGCTCTCGTTAGCATGTTGCCAATATTTGCAAATGTGTTTTGCAAATAGTCGGAGCTCATGCATAATCCTTGTAGCATGTGACTTTAGTTTGCGAATGTGTTTTGGAAATGGTTTAAGTCCATGTACCTTATTCCTTGTGGCGTTGATTCTAAAAGTTGGCAAATGTGTTTTGCAATTTGTTGAGAATCTTGCCTTTAACCTGTGGCGACCCAGCCAAGGGCTAACCCGAGAGGTCCTCCAAAACCTCCCTGGGAGTCCATCAAGACCTCCCAGGAGGTCCAAAGGATCTCTCGGGCAGTCCTCCCAGGCCTCCCAGGAGGTCCAAGGAACTAACCCGATGAGAGGTCTTGAGACTCAGGACCTCCCCAAGAGCCACGACCAGACCTGAGGGAGGTCAAGAGACCAACCCGAGGAGGTCATAAGACTTGGAGAAGTCCTAAACCTCCTGTGATCCGAACTAGTCCCCAAGGATCAATGGCTAGTTCTCATAGCAAATACAAGTGATAACATACATCCACAAAAGACTTTATTAACAGCAAGGGAGTTGATTACAAGGGTTTTTCTTACAAACCAACAAGAGCAATATACACAGCGGAAACAAAAGTCAAGTCCGTCCAATACACCACAGGCAATTGGCTGGAGATCGGCCTAGTCATCTTGAGCTTCATCATCCTCAAAGTCCTCTCCTGCTCAATGATTAATCAAGCAAGAGTGAGCACAACAACCGTGCTCGCAAGTTACACCCATCAAATAACAAAATAACATGCATACATGGATATCACAAGGGAAAGCTTATATGGTTAATTTGCGTAAAGCCAAGTTTGTTTCAAATACAAGTACTAAGTTCCAAAGCATATAACCATAATTAAAATTCATTTCCAAAGTCTCATTTTTTAGTTGGATAACATTCATCAATATGATGGTGAAGGATACTCTCTTGTCACAAGGCTCCCTGCCCAACCCATTTGGATAGAAAGCCAAAACCATTTTTAACCACCCATTTTGAAAACAAACCAGAGGTCTAACTTTGAGCAGCTTTGCTAGTATGTCCATAACCGCGGACATGGCTATTCGAATAGTTTTACACTCTGCAAAGGGGTGTAGCTTTACCCACAAGAGGTAATCCACTTATACTGTCTACTCACACACTCTCGAAGTGTGCGACGAAGGGATTACCACAAGGCCTTTACAATGCATCATTCCACCGCGATCCACCCTACTATAAGGTTTCACCCCACCCTATGGATAGAAACCCGTAGAGATTAAGGGCCCCCTCTTGAGCCATGTGGGAATAACATAATCATGAAAGACAGGCCATAAAAGACCACCCACACCCCAACCGGATCAATCGCGATGGAACTTTGCAAATTATTCAGCCAGGTCCTGGCCACACATGCCATGTGGTTGCACGATAAGGCATAGCAAAATACACTCGCAGACTGGTCCTTAGCTGACCTGGGCGGCCAACCACAAACCCAAGGGCATCGGTCAACCATAAAGGCACGATCCCATGCATGGATACGCACCAACCAAACAACCAGATCCGCCCAAGTCCAAACCATTTTCCATTTCTTTGCTTTTCAAACATGTTTTCAAACCTCCATGACACACCAATGTCATGGCCAATTGCAAACCTCCATGACACACCAATGCCACGGCCAATTCATGCATATGCATCTTTCCCAAGACTTATAGAGTACTTTATGTACTCACGTGTTACACTCAAATTAAATCTCAGAAGCTTTCAATGACACGGAAGAGAACTATGACTATTTCGCCTGTGACTTTGATGAAGGGCATCCGAAGTATTAGGTTGCGCTCTCTAGTCGAATGCCGGTGGGCAATTTGATGGGCCATCACTCGGAGTTTATTATTTGTTGTTTTCGCTGCTGTAAGACTTGATGTCATGTGACCTTTATTATAATAAGCGGCCTTAAGACCGGTACTTTGTTATTACTTTTATGTTGAATCGTGATTCGAACTTGTTGTCAATGTTGTATCCACTGTGTATACTAGCTACTGATAAGAGACTGATGCAATAATACACAGAAGTTTCAGATTCAGAAATCGATCCAACAGAAGGAGACAAACACAATGAACTGCTTGGGGATCGCATGCTTTGAGTACGGACTAACTACTAACTCCTGACTGTTCAAATAACAAAACTAGTAACTCTTGACCAATTTGTTTTTGAAAAAATTGCCAGATATATTGGGTCATAATTTATGTTATAGAACTGATCAAATTTCTTGCTCAAGCTCATTTTAGAATAGGACCATGAAATATCTAAAAAGGGCTAGTTTTTCCCAATTTATTACAACCCTTTATTAGCTAATTTTGTCATGAATTTTGGTTCGTGTCTTTGAGAATTTTTTATATTAAATAACATTTTTTTTAAATTTTATTTTAAAGTTAACCTCGGCGTACTTTATTTCCAAATCTGACCCTTTTGGTCACGCTACCACCCATGGTGTGACAAAACAACACTATCACGTTAGGGCAAACTCTTGTCACGCCATGGGTGGTGGTGTGACAGTGTTGTTTGGTTACGCCACGATCAGTGGCGTGACCAAAAATGCTATTTTGCAGACTTATCTTGTGGCGTGACAACGTTATTTTGTCACGCCATGGGTGACCAAAAGGGTCAGATTTGGAAATAAAGTGTGTCGGAGGTTAACTTTAAAATAAAATTTTAAAAAAGGTTAATTAATAAAAAAGTTATGCCTTTGAGTATATCACACACACTACCTCCAGCATTTTTTCCCTATCTTTCCGAATGTTTTAACAATGCTTGCAAAGCAATTCATATTCATGCATCATTAGCCTGGCGGTGTATCCGGTGAAAATGCGAATTGGTGGGAAATCCATAAAAATCAAACATAAAAGTTTTCAAAATCCTCAAGATAATTATGAGATATAGGGGAGGGTAAGTTATATACCCCTGCGAAGTTTCAAGATTAATCTCAGTCGCATTTGCGAGATACAAAAAACCAACCTGATGAAAAGTATTTTCAATGTGTTTGGCTAAGTATTTGTATTTTTCGCATATCATACCTACTGAGTTTGATCTTGAAACATAGGACATACATTTTTTTGTGATATTTATTAGAAACTTCTAAATTTGGTGCAAAATTCACATTTTCGGCTGATATTTCTCCCATTAATTGATAATTCTCCCATAAACCTATTCCATACTGTACTATGTATGGCCTTATTTTGATAGCGAGAATTTCATAGAAATCTCATAGGAATTATACTGTATTTTGCGAAATTCTGATGATCTTTTTTTGCATTCTATCCTAAATATTGGTAATCTTTTGGTAAAAAAAATCTTATAAATGCATTGCCATCGAGAGATTAGAAAAGTGAACAGACAAATTCTGCGATCCAGTTATTAATGCACTCGCCGAGTCGCCGTACGCTTGTATAGCACACACATGCCGCCGCCGCCTCGGCGACCACCGCACCACAGCCGTCGCCGCGGCACTCCCTCCCAGCCCTGAGGTCTCTGGCGGCCGGAGATGGCCAAGCCTCGACGGCGCGTCGGCCACCACCCGTGCCCGCGCCGCGCCGTTCTGCCGGCAGCGGCGCTCCTGCTGCTCTTCCTCGTCGCTGCCGTCGTGTTGCTCTACGTCTCCCCGCCGCCACTCTCCGACCACCCGGTCCTCGCCTCCTCCCGCCGCCGCGGCCGCTCCCCCCATGCCCTGGTATTGCGCTAGGACCTTAGCTTCTTCCTCTTTTACTCCACATCTCCCGATCTAACCCGTCTCGCTTATGCGTATGGGCGCGCGCGCGGGCAGCTGAACAGCTCCGGCGGCGGAGGCATGGCTGAGTCCGAGCGCCGCGAGATTTCCCGCGTTCCGGTAAGTATGTGCTTCTCTGGTTAGATTAAGCGCACTAGTTCGTCATTTTATTAACCGAACCAATTGGTTAGGTGGTTGTTTTGTTCAGTCTGTTGCAAAATGAGTTAGTACACTGCATTGCTTCCTGTTCCAGCGACTAATTGATCAGTTTGGGTGATGGTTGCTCAATTTGGTAGGTAAATGAATTAGGCACCATTTCATGTGCCAATTTTAAGTAAATGAGATGGTGGCAAGCTATTGGATTGAGCTCCCTTTTATTTTATTTCTGGAGGAGTTATATTTACATGCTCTATTATATTACAACTTCTTCTGATGGGGTTGTGGAGGTGTGAGTTAAAATGGATTTTATTTACGGTGCCGCAGCATTTTTTTTAAGTGCAGACCTTCTCCATCTGAGTAAACAATGTGGTTGTTAGTATTCTAAATTATAAAATCTGTGTTCTTGTTTGATTAATTCATTACATTTTCTCAAAATGTAGAGAAGTGGTTGGACCGTGGCAGATGACCTCTGGGGTTCAAGGCTTGCTAAAAAATTCTACGGATGCAGCAACTCAAGCAGCAAGTTCCTTGGTGCGCAGTGTTTTTGCCATTGACTATTGGTTATAATTTGTCATAGCCATATAGGGTACTGTAGATCCTATATATTTGTTCTACTATTTTAAAATGCTTATGAATGTTGTGTGCTTATGGTTTTGCTAAGGCATCCTATATTCTGGAAGTTACTTTTGTGGTACATTTTCTTTATTGTGTTGGATTAGTTATCTTTGTACCTGAAGTAGTCAATGTTTCAAATTGTGCAGATTCAAGTGTTATTACACAACCAGACCGTTATTTGATGATTGTTACAAGTGGAGGCCTCAATCAACAGAGAACAGGGGTAAGATGTGTGCCACATTGTTGCTGTTCAAATATTATGATGCATGTAGATGGATAGGACAAAGAATGTAAGCAATCAGTTTGCACATGTATACAGACAGCTTTATGGTCTTAATGTCCTCTAATTGCACTAGCCTTGGAGCTATTGAATTTGTAATGAACATTGTCATTTACTATAATCTTCACCAGAATACTGATGATCCTTAAGATATCTTGATTTGAAATCAGGGGAACATATTTTTTCAAGTGGCTAAACTATACTGGATTCATTGTTAGAATTGACCTGAAATCTTCTGATGTAGGAATACAAATGCATAAAGAAGCCATCTTATTGATACACTCAATACACATGTTTGCTAGGTTCTGCCAAGTTTATGTCATTTCCAGAAATTGAAAAGATGAGGTTTTGAAAGCATCATCCAACGAATTAATAGGTATCGCCAGTTGGTACTTATAACAGTCTGTGTTATTGCTTAGAAGGCATTGACTCATGAGTGATGATAATGAGGCACCTCCTGTGTAGTGTATGAGAATGTGTCGAAGCCCCCTTGAAGTTATAGGTCCGCCTCCTCATTTTTGCTATGACATTGAATAAGAATCTGCAGGAATGATTCACTATGTCTCACAGCAAACTCTTTAGTAATTATGTGGTTCTTCTGGTTATATATTCATAATTATGTTCATTAACCTAATTAAGGTATGTGACGCTTTTCAGATAATTGATGCTGTTGTTGCTGCACGCATTTTGAATGCCACACTTGTTGTTCCCAAGCTGGATCAGACATCTTTCTGGAAAGATGCGAGGTTATTTCGAGTGCCAAGCACTTCCAACCCCTAATCTTCTAAGTCTGTTCATGCTTCTAAGACGACTTAAATGTGTTTGGTTTATATTTAATACCATTTCTGCTGCAGCAACTTTTCTGAAATTTTTGATGCCGACTGGTTCATCTCATTTCTATCAAAGGATGTAAAGATTGTGAAAGTGCTTCCAGAAATAGGAGGTAAACTGTGGGCTCCTCGTAGAATGCGTGTCCCCCGAAAATGTACTCAGCGATGTTACTTGAACCGTGTGTTGCCTGCACTTCTTAAGAAACATGTAAGTCATTGTACTGTAGCAGTCTTTCTTACTGAGATACATTAGTTTTATCTGCCATTATAATTTGCCTTAACGTATTTTATCCTCATTTGGATGATATGGATTCAAGAATAGAGTTACTCCATATATTTGGTAGTCAATTGCCTGTTCTTATATTCTAAAGCATTGTTATTTAGTTCTGTAAACACTTCCTGAACTATAATTTTTACTCATTTTTAAGTACCCCATAGATTTGAAATTGTTTTTGTGAATACGTGATTATGTGAAAGATTTGACTTTCATCATTCAAATATGAAAATACCTTATATCACTTCTTTCACCTGATGCAGGTTGTTCGACTAACGAAATTTGATTATAGGTTAGCAAACAGATTGGACACTGACCTGCAAAAGCTGAGATGCAGAGTTAACTATCATGCATTGAGATTTACTGTCCCCATACAAGAAATGGGTGAAAAGCTAATACAAAGAATGAGGGAGAGGAGCAAGTATTTTATTGCTCTTCATTTACGGTACTCACATTTCAAGTTCTCATGGTTCAGCTTGCATATTACATTTTTTTATGTGAAATGATAGGAATCTTAGTGCTATATGTCCTGTTATACACATTTTATGTCGACAAAGAACATAGTTTCTTTATGTCAGGGGATACTTGAAATCAGTTTTAGAGCGTAGGGGGCACTTTCACCACCTTAACTAGGATGGGTATACTGTTGGGCTCCTTAGCAAGTATTTTATTGCTACTATGCGGTACTGTATTTATACCAAGGAAACCCTGATTGAGCATAAACCAGAGGGAGGGTGCGCAAAGGAGTGAAGGGATATGTCTAGATGTTGTTGGCCAAACTGTTTTAAAGTAGTGAATGAAAGTATATTTGGCCTTAAGATGACCACTTGTGCATGCTAGTAGAACACCATTAGTTACTTCAGAGTGGCACCTCGGAAGAGGGCCCTCATGTGCTCCAGCTGTGTATTAAGTTCAATTTTGGTCTCAAATGTTACAAATAAATGGCAGTTGGTCCTATTAATAAAGAGAGAAGGGTATCCTGTAGCATGCTTTTGTGTGGAACATGAACAGTAAGGTCGGTGCATTTGTAACTTTTGCTTCATATATGGGCATTTATACACTTGACTGCCTAGATTCCTGGGATCAGTTGGGCTAATAGACCATTAGGGTAGAAGTACACATGTGTTCTTGGTCTGAAGTTAATACTAGTTTTCTACTTTTCTTGTATCAAAGCTACAAATACTTTGCCTCGATTCCTATAGTCTCTTCAGTTCTTTAATGGCGTCATTCATTTTTCATTTCCCTAAACACTGTTCCTTTTGTGATGCCAGATTTGAACCTGATATGCTTGCCTTTTCGGGGTGCTATTATGGTGGTGGAGAAAAGGAAATGAGAGAACTTGGTGCTATACGGAAGAGATGGAAAACGTTGCATGTACGTATGATATCATTTAACTAGTTAAATAGTCACGATTAAATTGCCTAATGCAATCTCTGCTGCTATTGTATGTCAGGCTAGCAACCCAGAGAAAGAGAGAAGGCACGGTAGATGCCCACTATCTCCTGAAGAGGTAGGGCTGATGTTGAGGGCACTGGGCTACAGAAAAGATGTCCACATTTATGTGGCTTCTGGGGAGATATATGGGGGTGCAAGGACTTTAGCACCGCTGAAAGCACTCTTCCCCAATCTCCACACGAAAGAAACAATATCAAGCAAAGAGGAGCTGGCTCCATTCTCTAAATACTCGTCTCGTATGGCTGCACTTGATTTCATCGTCTGTGATGAAAGTGATGCTTTTGTGACTAACAACAATGGTAACATGGCTAAAATTTTGGCCGGGCGAAGGTATCCTTTCCCCTTGTTGTATCGCTCTGTTGTCATCATGTTTTCCTTCCGTGGTATGTTATTAGTTCTGACCGTCTCTTGGTGCTCTTGGCAGGAGATATTTTGGGCATAAGAGAACAATCAGGCCAAATGCTAAAAGGCTATATTCCTTATTTTTGAACAGAGGAAACATGTCATGGGATGCATTCTCCTCAAAAGTGCACTTGTTCCAGAAAGGATTTATTGGAGAGCCCAAAGAGCTCAGGCCAGGAAGGGGGGAATTTCACGAGAACCCCTCGACCTGTATATGTGAAAAGACAGATCGGAAAACAGTAGCCAAATCTAACCCTCAAAACGAGCAAGGCTCGAGTAATGGTACCGAGAGAGGCAAAGCCATTGGTGAGCCCACGGTTCCTATTTATGCTGATGAAGAGGTGGGGGGATCCGATGCGGAAGAAGATGATGTTCCTTCAGAGAAAGAGGAGATAGTTGACACTGAATCGGGTGATGATGCGTTGGTCGGACCAGAGGATCCTGAGCTGGAAGAGGTTCTTTCAGATTAGATAGGTTATCCAGGTCGTAGATGTTTTGCCAGCCAATTTTTTGGTGAGCCATTCATGAATTTTGCCCTTCAAAATTGTACATATTTTTTTGCAGTGTAAATGTACATGCTCTGCTCTACTCTAGCTCATAGTGTATCTTTTCTTTTCTTTCTGGGTCTAGTAGTCGACTGTCATGGCGGCGATTGAACTCTTAGTTTGTAACACATGTGGTTTGCGTCCATATGGCTTGTAGAATGCTCTTGTTTCTGTCTAATTGTTTTCTGCCACTCTTTTTTGTGGTGTCTAAAATGCATATCTTTGACTTATTTTGCAGCAAGTGCGTAAGATGGCTTGCTGTATCCAACCACGAGGATCTCCGGGTCGCATTCTGCTTGGTAGATAGGATCGTTGATGGGACATGTTGGCAATGAGGCGATTGTCTGCAGCTGAGGCGGCAAGTTCGTTTCCGGTGAGGGCGGGTCGACCTGGAGGATGCAACCTTGGTGACGGTACGCTGACGGCGGCGCATACGCTTCGGAGGAGAGCGATGTTGTCAGATTCCTGTAAGTCTGAAGTGGTTTCAGGAGTTCAAACATACAGCTGTGAAGAGTAGATACCGGTTCGGTTAGTTCAATCGTCGGGTGGACATGGACGTGGACTCGAGGGAGGGCCAGCCTATGAAGATCGTGTGGACAAGATTGCAAGATGACGTTTCGCTCAGATCCAACGGCCGGAATCGATGGAGTACTTTACTGTTAGTCGTAAAGAGTAGTTACTCTCACTGTTTACCGTCAAAACTTTACCACCTTGTCGTTATTAGCTGGCTTTGTTGGCAGTATTGATATATACAACAATCCTTGTAATCGGAAGGTGATCATGAATGAAAAACCCTAGTTTTTTCATGCCATTATTTTACCTTTCTATATTGGCTACCTTATTTCGCATTTTACATTGAAGTTGGCCAAAATTGGGTTGTTGAACGTTGGGGGCGCATTTCTGTGGGTCCTGGCATTTGGTAACAGAGCCAGGTTGATTCTCGAAAATGGGTGGATTGTGAGTGGTTCTTGAATAGTGAGGGTTGAGGAATGGGGTTCCTCAGTAAAATTCCTAAGCTAGCTCAAGAAGACTTCAATATACGAAAAGGGAACGGTGAGCGGATTTTAGCAGTAAGGGTTGGGAAGATTTCCTACATCTTCTCGTCAAATCCCCAAAGTGCTAAGGAGGTGAGCGACGGGATCAGAAAGATGTCGAAGGTTGGTAGATTTGGCGAGGAGTTCGGGTTGACGGTAATGGGAGATCTTGAGGCTATGAAGAAGGAGATGGCATGTATGCAGCAACAAGTAGATGAACATTCGGAGAATGTTCAGATCTAGATGGGGCAGTTTCAGGAAAAGGTTCAAGAAAATTCGTCCAAACTGGATCTGATGATGGAGATGTTGAAGTTACTGATGGAAAAGAAAGGGGACAGAGAAGTGGCGAGTAATTTGGCTGCTGTAGAAGGTGATGATAGTTGGTTGCGTGGCCATCAAGATGTTAGACCACCCACTTTAGCTTGATATCCTTATGCTACCCCTGGCAGTGGGCATTTAGTTGTTCCTATCGCGAACACAAGCCCCTTAATGCAGAGTACATTTCCTATTCCTTTTAGTATGCCATTGACACCTGATAGTAGCTCCCTGTTATTGCATCAATCTTCGCTTGGAAATGTGTCCAGTTGGAAGGCCACATAGTTAATGGACACCCACCAAATGTAGTTAATGGAACTTTTGGAGTGAGTATGTATCCTATGGTTATAGCAAATAGAACCTTTGCACCTCAGTACATCAGTTCCAATCCACCATATTTACCACCCTACAAACTGTTGGGTCACGGGGTAGGCTACGATAGCTACAAACAAAATTTCTACCACGCAAACCAGGAAGCCATGCAAGTAGATGATCATAGATCGTTACCACCAGACGCTTGTAGCAATGGAAGAAGGGTTGGAGCAACCAGTCCAACGAAGAGCGCGTCGATGTAGTGGTCGAGTCGATCGTCAATGTCCTCACGAGTCGATCGTCTCCTCCAAAGAACGTCTGCGGTTCCTTGTGAAGATCGCCGATCGCCCTCAAGCGCAACAATCGTAGTAGCGCCTCTCGGTATCCACACGCCCGTGGAAGGAACAATCGATGCGCCGGTGTGCGGCACCAAGTCGCACGGTGGAGCTCTCAAGGAGAATGGCGGCTAGGGTTTCGGTGGTGTTTCACGCGCATCTCCCAATAGCCTCATGCACCTCCTTATATAGTGCTCGTGACGGATCCTATCCGGACACGTTTACGAATCGTATTCGTATTTGTTTGTTCCAACCCGCTAAGTGTGACCACAGGGTTCATGTGTAGTTCGGTTGTGACTCGAAACCCTTTCCGACCACGAGTCGTAGCGGCTCCTAGCAGAACATATCGATTCCCGAATACACACAAATTATATCGGACGAACCTTAATGCAATATGATCTACGATCAGGTCTTCATCACCTACGACCAGGTCCTATCGGTATACGACCAGTTCGTATGTGGTTACGACCAACTCGTAACTCCTTACGACTTGGTTTTGACCACTCTGTGATCAGGTTCGACCAGTCTATGACTTGCTTGTATCTCCATACGACCAAATCTGTTCGTCGATTCGACTGCGACCTACTGTGTATACTCCCTTTGCCTCACGATGTCCGGTTGAACTCGGTGAGATGTTGTGTCATCCATGGATATTCAATACTTTCTCGATCGAGTATCGATAACTTTACGTGGTCGAACTCTTCGACTACTAGTGGCATGGCCATGCACTTTCTTTATCCGATCACAATGAGGGGCCCAGACATCTCTCTGTTATGTTAGGAGGGCAAATCCCATATCCGACCAAATCACATTCCTCTCCATGTTTCAGAGCATACCCAAAGCTACCTTTATAACTACCCGATTCACGGTGTAGCGTTTGGCAACCCCTAAGCGTGCTCTTACACATGTAGGAAACCATCTTGATCTTAGGTCTAAGGATTATACATCATCATTGCTTGAGACCAACTAATGACACATAGATTCATAACAATCTCAATAGTGCCTCAAGGTGGGTCTTATCCAACATCATGTTCTCTAACATGTGTCCATATTATTGGTTTGATATCTCCATATCTATGACTCGTGAAACATAGTCATCAACCAATACATATGCTAGTCTATTCATATGTGTCCTCATATGTTTACGACCGAGGATCGATAAGAATAATTATTGCGTAAATATAGAGTTTCACAACCAAGTCACATACTTGATAATAAATATTAACAATATTATTTTAGGAACAAGATAACACATTATCCAATGTCATGAACATAATGAAATGTAATCATCTCTATGATTGCCTCTAGGGCATATTTCCAACAGCTCCCACTTGCACTAGAGTCAATCATTTTAGGTATCTAATACCGATAGCTCTTGTGTGTGCCTCATGCTTTGGTCAGTGAGAGGCTTTGTCAACGGATCAAGAATATTTAAATCCGTATGAACTTTGCATATCTTAACATCTCCTCTATCCACCAATTCATGGATAAGATGATAACGCCTTGAGTATGTGTTTGGACTTCGATGGGATCTAGGCTTCTTAGCTTGAGCAATGGCTCCATTGTTGTCACAATAGAGATCCATTGGGCTCGAGGCACTCGAACCATTCCCAATTCAAAGAATGAAATTCCTTATCCAAACACCTTCTTTTGCGACTTCGAAGCGCAATGTACTCGGCCTCTGTCGTGGAATCAAGAACCATCTCTTGCTTGAACTTTTCCACTCACCGCTCCTCCATTCAAAATGAATACAAAACCAGATTGCGAACGATAATCATCTTTGTCGGTTTGAAAGCTTGCATCGGTGTAACCATTTACAACGAGCTCTTCATCACCGCCATAAACTAGGAACACATCCTTAGTCCTTCTTAAGTACTTAAGAATGTTTTTCACTACCGTCGAAGACATTCACCGGATCGACTTGGTATCTCGCCAGAACACTTAGAGCATATGATACATCTGATGTCGTGTACATATCATGGCGCATATGATAGATCCAATGGCAAGCATATGGAATATCACTCATTTTGTCTCGCTCATCGCTGGTCGAGGACATTGATTCTTGCTAAGATTAATGCCATGCGCCATGGGCAAGAATCCTCTCTTGAATTTTGCATGTTGAACCGATTCAACACTTTGTCTATGTACATTTCTTGGCTTAATCCAATTAGCCTTTTAGATCTATCTCTATAGATCCTTATTCCCAAGATATATGTTGCATCTCCTAAATCTTTCATTGAGAAACTTTTCCTTAATGAAGATTTAATGATTCTAGCATCGGAATGTCATTTCCACCAAGAGTATGTCATCTACATACAAGATCGTAATAACAAGTGCGCTCCCACTAACCTTCATGTAAACACAAGGTTCTTCTTTGTTCTTGATTTAAACCAAACCTTTTGATCTCCTCATCAAAACGTATATTCCAACTCCGAGATGCTTGCTTCAATCCATAAATGGACTTTTGAAGTTTGCATACTTTACTAGCATTGTTTGGATCGACAAAACCTTCAAAGTTGTGTCATGTACACATCCTCATCTAGATTTCCATTAAGGAAAGTTGTTTTGACATCCATTTGCCATATCTCATAGTCGAAATATGCAAAGAATTGCTAGAATGATCCAACAGATTTAAGCATCGCCATCGGTGAGAAAGTCTCATCGTAGTCAACTCCTTGAACTTGTCGAAAACCTTTTGCGACTAGTCGAGCCTTATGAATGTGAACATTTCCATCCATATCAATCTTTTTCTTATAGATCCATTTGCACTTAATGGTTTTGACACCATCAAGTGGATCGACCAGGTTCCAAACCTGATTTTCTCTCATGGAATTTATTTCGGATTTCATGGCTCCAAGCCATTTGTCAGAGTCTGGGTCCATCATCGCTTCCTCATAAGTCTTAGGCTCACCATTATTCAATAATAATACGTCATGCCCATACCTTGTAGGCAATTGACGCGGCCTTTTAGATCTACGTGGGGCTGGTGCCTTATCTACAGGTTCAACAACAATTTGTTCATCCAGTAGAGGTTCAGTAGGAGTTGAAACACTTTCAGATGTTTCCCGAATTTCTTCGAGTCGCACCTTTCTCCCACTGACTCCTTTTGAAAGAAACTCTTTCTCCAAAAAGACACCATTTCGGGCAACAAAAACTTTGTCTTCTTCCCGGTTGTAGAAATAATATCCTTTGGTTTCCCTAGGATATCCTATAAAGAAGCATTTATCTGATTTGGGTGTGAGCTTATCAGACGTCAAACGTTTAACATAGACATCACATCCCCAAATCCTTAGAAAAGACAAACTAGGACTTTTCGGTCCACATCTCATATGGTGTCTTATCTATCGATTTAGATGGTACCTTATTTAAAATGAAAGCGATAGTTTCTAGAGCATAACCCCAAAAATACAATGGCGAGATCCGATTGGCTCATCATTGATCGAACCATGTCCAACAAGGTCTGTTCGCCACTCGGACACCCCATTCCATTGTGGAGTGCCGGGGTGGTGTAAGTCAGGAACAATTCCACATTGTTTCAAATGATTACCAAACTCATGGCTCAAAACTCACCTCCACGATCGGATCGTAAAGATTTGATTGTCTTGCCAAGTTGATTCTCACTTCATTACGGAACTCCTTGAACTTTTCAAAGGATTCCGACTTGTGCCTCATTAAGTAGATATAACCATATCTACTATAGTCATCGGTGAAAGTAATGAAGTATCTTGAAAACCACCTCTGGTCGTGCTTATTGGTCCACATACATCAAGTATGTACGAGTTCCAATCGGTCGTATGCGCCCTTTCACTACGACCGATGAAAGGCGTCTTGGTCATCTTTCCGACCGAGCAAGACTCGCATGTTTCAAATGATTCTAAATCAAATGAGTTTAGAGTTCCATCATTATGGAGCTTTTTCATGTGTTTCTCACTTATGTGACCCAAACGACAATGCCAAATAAAAGTGGAATTTATTTCATTAGGTAAAGCCTTTTAGCATTAATATTATAGACCGATGCATCATCAAGATTTAAAATAAACAACCCATTCAAAATAGGTGCATAGCCATAAAACACTTCATTCAAAAATATAGAACAACCATTGTTCTCTATAATGAACTTATAACCCTCTCGCCATCAAACATGAGGCGAGATAATGTTTCTACTAATGGTCGAACGTAATAACAATTATTCAATTCCATAATAAATCACGAAGGCAAAAGCGTTGGCATAGTCCCGACGGCTAATGCAAAGAACCTTTGCTTTATTCCCGACGCGAAGATCCATCTCGCCCTTGCAATCATCCTACTTCTTGTTAGACTCGCATCGAATTGCAAATATGAGCAACCGATCCGTTATCAAATACCCATGAGTTAACAGAAGAGTCAAGAAGAAAAACTTCTATAACATTAATACCGTAGTGGAAGTTTTAGTCCCACCATTCTTTTTACGATCGGCCGGTATTTCTTGCGGTTCCTCTTCCAAAGGCCTAGTTCTTTGCAAGAAAAGCATTCATTCTCTTGAGTCGGGCCGACTTAGTCTTGGGTTTAGGTTTGTCGGTTTGGATCTCATCCAAACTTTAGCCTTGCCCTTTTCTTGACCCAAGTCTTAGCCTTCTTCTTGAAGCTTGTACTCTTTTGCACCATCATCACATGATTGTTGCATTTCTTAATCTTGCCCTCTCATTGTCTTAAGCATCATATGCGATTCGGTGAGATTCTTGTCTAAGTCGTTCATATGGAAGTTCAAAATGAACTCGCCATAGCTTTCGAAGCGAAGCAAGAATCAAATCAGAGCCAATTCTTGGCTAAGTGGAAAACCAAGTTTTTCCAAGCTCGTGTGTAACCAACCATTTTGATTACATGAGGGCTCACCGAACCACCCTCAGCTAGCTTACATCCAAACAAGTTCTTTGAGATCTCAAATCTCTCAGTTCTTGCTTTGGTGTCGACGATCGAATCGCCGATCTTACGAAAATAAACGAGGAAAATGACGTGGAATATCCTGGAATGGAATGGGGGTCGCTCTTTATTGATATGAACTGGATTTACAAGATGTGGCTAAGTACTACCCTGAATTACATTGAATGGAGGAATGTTAACAAGACAATCGGACTTAGAATATGAGTCTAAGGCTGATTATCTAGCTTCTAATTCCACCGCTTAGGCTTCTGTGCATATCTTTGCCTTGGCCTTGTTTTGTGTGTCACCTATCCTCTCCCTTCTTGTCCCTTGTGCTTCACCTTTAAATAACTTCCGAAGAGGTGGCAGTTACTCCTGGAGAAGACGTCCCTGGTGAAGCGTTACGACTGGTCGGAACGGTAGAGAAGTTAGCAATGTGCTAACTTCCTTGCGGTTGCTTGTGAAAAGCTTAACCGTAGGGTGGTTAATAGTCAATGTCTCAGGGTTGTACCATCGCATGGTTTGGAACATTATAACGTGTTCCATTCATCATACGATAAGAAATACCGATTCAAGAATTTTACTGGCGGTTATCCGGTGAGGATTAGGCACAAAGCCTCATCCCACCGGTACCCATAAGTAACCTCACGGAATACTAACGACCGTGGAGGTCGTCGGTCTTAGGGGTTACGACCATGAAAACGTATGGTCTTTTATTATATATTAAAATAATACATAGATGTTTTAATCCTCGTCACCTAGCCCTCGAACTTTAAATGAACTGGTCGTGTATATACCTTTTCCGATGAAATCGTATCGGCGGAACCCATTTAATATCATGGTATCTGAAGTGGTCTCGTGTTCACTTTAAAGTTGAGAACTTGCCTTGGGAAGCGAAGAGTTCCTCTGTCTGTTTGAACAAAAAGAAGCTTTTTGTCGGTTGGACTTTTGTAGAAATCCTTGAAAGTATCGGAAGGTTATAAGATCTCCTCTCATTTGGGCTCTTAGAATTTTTATGCTTCCGAATCCCCTTCGATCCTTTAGCTTCTCACCAAGAAATCCTCCGAGTCTTTTCTGTTCTTCCCACCACAAAGTCTCCAACTTTTGCTACTCATTCTTGAGGTTTTTCACCATGTCGGAGCAGACACAAAGTGGTTGCCTTGAATTGGGCAAGAAAAACTTCGAGGCCTTGAAGAAGATGGGAATGCTCCCAGATAGGAATCTGATTAATTGGAGACCGGTGACTGGAGAGCATTTTTCGAGCCGTGAAGATGGCGAAATCCCTGTTTTTCTTGCCTACATCGAATGTGGGCTGAGACTACCGGTACACAAATTCCTCCTCTGCGTTCTTGAACATTATGGGGTGGAATTGGTGAATTATTAAATTCGATCGCAAATATTAGTATTTTCAGATATTTGTGCGAGGCATACACAGGAATACAACCGAACTTGAAGCTCTTTAGTTATTTCTACCGCATGGTGATGGGAAAATCTGCGGCAAAATCTGAGGCGCGACTCTGGGGAATGCACATTGCGTCTTCATGACGGGAAGGCCGATGAGTACATCTTCATGTACGCGAAATCTTCGTGGTCGTCATGGAAAAATCTTGGTTTTACATGACGATTCTGAAGACGATGGCCTCTACTTGGCGGAACTAGAGCAAGTGAAAACTCCAAGTGGAAGGAAACCGTAAAGAAGACGAGGATAGTCAAGAGATGGGTGGATGCCATCTCGACTTAAGTAGTCGAGGCTTGACTTCGTGGCATGTGGTGAAGGATTTTACCCTTCGCCAGATTAGCCCATTGAAGCTCCGGACTCATTCCCTGCTCTGGTGCCTTGATCGTGATGAAGCTACCTCAGAAGGTGGTAAGTCTTTGAGATAAATTCCGATCGGTATTTTGATTTGATAAATGTATTACCTTAAAATCTGTCTATTCTTCCTTCAGTTAAAGTTCTTACCCACGGGAAGTTAGAGAACGAGTCAGTGATCTGCAAGGGGAGCCCGGAGAAAAGGTCAATGCCCCAAGATCTTAGCCGCAACTCCTATTGAAGGAGATCGCAAGGCTTAAGGTAATTTATTAAATTCCTTTTACCATGTATATACATATATTCACCAGATCTCCAATCGTGCTCTATATTTGCAGTCGATCGGATTGCGAATCATACAATCTGGTGAGGATTAACGTCCCACCTTGGTTCCGACCGAGTCGTGCCTCGAGGCACTTGAAGGAGATGAATCCTCGAGGTAATAGAACATTTTGGAGTCATATATGTACGAAATTTTTTTAGATAAAGGATTTCTTCACCTAATCAAATTTGTTCTTTGATTTAGGTGGATAAGCTGAAGGCCCGAGAATGTAGCTGCATGGAGGTCAGAACTCAGTGGTGGTCGCCGCGACCTTACGGTTATTCTTGAAACAAGCGATCCGGAGATTGAAGAAACCACTCCCTCAGGCCGGATAGTCGGGAATGTGGACCTTGACGAACCGGTCGAGGACATAGCTTCGACATCTTGTTGGAGGATGTGAGGGTTCAACAAACCTGTTTGGTCCGAACCAAAGAAAATTGGAAGAGAAGAAAAGGAAGGCTAGCGGCACAGATTTCTCTCTAGCGCGTTTCAGAGTCAAATCCCGGAAATTAACAAGGTATGTACAAATGAAAGCGATCGTATAAGTATGTATCTTTAATAATTCCTTGATGATTTGATATTTTGAACTTCCCATCTTCGGTTTGCATAGGTCTTCTGGTGTTCCGGTCATTTCCGACCAGGTTCTTCCTGAGGACCTGGCACCTGTGGAAGTTCCCGACCAGAGCACTTCTCAGGACAAAGTTCCTGAGGAAGTAGTGGTCGAAGAAGCCCCGGCGGTGACAAGGGCAACGGCCGAGTTGGATCCTTTGGTGATTGAAACCCTTACGTGGAGGTAGATGCCTCGAGAGGTCTCAACAGTTCCGATCATCGCCGATAACCCTTCCCAACCTAACAAGTTCCTTTTAGCCCCGATTCATCGAGGATAAGGAGCTTGATGAGGCGTGGCGAAAGTATCGGATACTCGGCTCAAGATGCACCTGATTTGATTTTTGCGGTTGTAATGACCGAACAATTCGTAAGTATTCTACGACCGCCACATAACTCTTTTTACAAAGTTTATAAGGAACTTAAGAAAGAGAATGCTAATTGTGTAGCATTTGGTCGAGAACTTTCTTTGTGATCGGAGGATCGACCCAAATGAGTTAAGGACTTGGAGCAAAAGCACTCGAGTTGGAAAGTAAGAACTTTTCCTTTTAAACTTCGCTTCTTCTTCAATACTTTGCTCCTCTACAATTATTCTCCTTATCGCATTCGATAGATCTGGAGAAAATAAAAGAGGAGGTTGTGGTGAAAAGCCAAGACGACTTTTCTTGAAGAAGAAATAAAGCTAAGGACCGATCATTTCTCAAGTAAGTTCACTAAGGACCGGTTGATCGTTGAAGCAACGACCAAATATGAAACACTTAGCAAAACAAATAAAGGTAATATGTCGTAAACTTGATTTTCCTTCAATGATGCTTGTGTTCATTAATCGATTTGTTTTTGCGAGCAAACGCAAATGCTAAACAGAGTAAAGAAAACTCAAATTTGAGCAGGATAAGGAGGCTCTTTGCTCAAAATATTGATGAAAAGATTCATACTTTGAACAAGATGATCTTTGATTTGGGATCGAGATCAAGCGTGCCTATCTTAAGAGATCCAATAGAAAAATGAACTATTTGGGTCAACTTCTAGGGATCTTAAAGTTCGTCAAAACTACTTGGACGAATTATGCCTGTGCCCTAAAAGCAGTGTTGCAAGTGGAGTTAGTTTTGCTTTGGCAAAACTGAAAGCTTCCGACCCCTCCATTGATCTCCAAGCTGTTAAAGATGACTTCAACTGCCCACCTGAGGAGGCGACCAAGTTCATGGAAGAACTCAGGCCACTCGGAGATATAGTTGTAGAGGAGATGGAGGTCGAATCTCCGACAAGCAGTAGTTAAGCAAGGAATATTTCTTAGAGTAGGTTCCTGCAAGTGTAAAAATATTTGAATATCTATGAAAACTTACCTTTTATGTCATTGACAAAGCTTTTGTTTATCCTGTTTGACTTTTTAAAATTCTCAGATATTTCCTAGCCCCGATCGCTTGATAGTAGAAGAACGCTTGTACAAGCGGTGAGCCAAGAAAGAGAATAAAAAGAGGTCATAACCATGTATGTGAGTTTTGAAGGTATGTTTGGACATGTAAGACAAAAGCGATCGTTGCGAAGATTAGGAAATCAAATGTGGTCAGACCGGTATATGATTTCAACTAGTTATAGATCTTTGTTTGTCATAATGGAAATACCAATCAAAAACACTATATATGGTCGGAAAAAGACTTTGTCAAACTTGACATAAGAAGAAATGCAAATATGTATGCAACAAATTATAAGTGAACTTTGTTTATATCTATTGTCCCATAATCTGTGGAACTAATGCTAAGACACGAAGGCATACGACACATTTCTTGAAACGTGTTCAAATTACAGATTCGATCGGTGGCGAGGATCGAAGAAAAGAACCGTCGCTAGGAAGCTCCTTCCATTAAGGTGACCACGTCTTGCGAAAAAGGAGAGACTTCGACTAGGAGGCTTTCCGTGTCCCACCAATGAGCTGACAAGAATAGACCGAATCGTGAAATAATGAAGCATAATCTTCAAAATCGTAAGCATATCATTCATGAGATAGGTAGTTGTGTGGTGCTCGATTACTCATTTTCTTAAAAAAAAAAAGTGTAGTCGCTGCGGGGAATCATTTGAAAAAATGCTCACGACTAGGACCATAGAGTATCGTGAGATCCTTATAAAGGATATCGGAGAGAAAAATGTCTTCTCCCACTGCACTAACAATAATAAACGACTGTAATGTAGGTGTATATATATAAGCAAGGTTGCACTTCTTAATTAATTAATGAATTTAATGAAATTGAAATTGAAAGAAATGAAAGAATGAAAATTAAACATAGAACTTACGCAATTGATCGATGTTCCAAGAATTTGACAAAATTTGCCCATCGACATAGCCAACAGACGGAACTCGGTCGGGTTACTTCGACCACGGTGTAAGGACCTTCCCATTTAGGAGAAAGTTTATTGCGATTTGTTTGGCTCAATTTTTCGAGAACCAGATCACCTCTGACAAAAGGTCATGAGGTCGCACCTTACGACTATGGTACCTTCGCATGGCTTGTTGGTAGACCGCCGATCGTATAAGGGCTTGGTTTCGCTCGTTCTTCAAGGAAATCGACGCTGCCGAAGTCGTCGCTCATTCTCGATCATTTTCGTCAAAACGATCGATTCGGCAGAGCCAATTTTGAGTTCTCGAGGAAGCATGGCTTCAAAGACCATAAACCAAAAAGAATGGAGTTTCACGGTCGCACGACCGGTCGGTGGTTCGAACGCCCATAACACGTAGGGAAGTTCTTTAACCCAAGCGCCCGACCGCTTGATTAATCGGTCAATACTCGGCGCTTGATCCTCGCATAAGGATACCATTAGCCGCTCAACCGCTCCGTTGCTATGCGGATGTGCAATGAAGCAAAATGAATTTTGACACTAAGTTCATCGCAGAACTCCCGGAATTGATCACCGGAGAATCGGGAACCATTGTCCGTGATGATACGACCGGGTACACCAAATCGCGTGATCACATTTTTCAAGAGAAATCTCTTAGCGGCCTCGCTTGTTATTTTAACAAGCGGCTCGGCTTCAATCCATTTTGTAAACGTGTCAATCATGACGAAAAGGAATTGAAGCCCCGGTGCTCTTGGGAAAGGTCCCGAATGTCTAGTCCCAGGTTGCAAAAGGCCAAGAAAGAGGAATTGTTTGTAAGGCTTGTCCGGGTGATGTACTTGTCGACTATGAAACCGACATTGTACACACTTCGTCACAAGCTCTTTTGCATCATGAAGGCGCTTGGCAAGAATAGCCTTGCCTAAGGCTTTACCGACCTGTGGTTACAGAGGAATGGTGTGCTCCACGACGCCTTCATGGATTTCGGTTAGCAATCTAATGCCATCCGCTTGAGATATGCATCTCATCAACACTCCATGAGATCCTCGCTTATACAAGATACGCTCGATTAGAGTGTATGATTTGGCTTTTCGTGCTATCGATCGGCCTCTACATCATCTTCTGGAATTGTGTCATGTCAAGATAATTGTCGATCGATGTCATCCGGTCTCTACGTGATCGTGATAAATACCAATCGTCAACGACACATGGAGCATCCATGTTTCCTTGATTAGTTTTTCAACTTGCAAAGAATCATGTGTGTTCTCGGAAGGCTCAACTACCGAGGGTGAATTGAGTTGCTCGAGAAAAACTCCGGGCGGGATTCGGTCGACCTCGTGGAGGCCATCCGTGCTAACCGGTGCGCCAGAAAGTTTTCCTTTCTAGGAATATGTTGATCCGAAAACCAAGAAGTGCTTTTCAAGTTTTCGTACTTCCGCCAGATAAGATGACATCTTGGTACCCGAGCATTGATACTCTTTCCCCACTTGATTCGCTACTAGTTGAGAATCGCTTTCACTAGTAATTGCGAATCCCGAGCGAACGAGCCGCCGAGTCCCGCCAAGAAACCTTCATATTCGCCACATTATTGGTGGCGGGAAAATTTAACCGGATGGCGTGCTTGATGTGTTCGCCAATGAGGGATATCAAGACCACTCCAAATTTCGATCCTTGTAACATCAAGGAACCGCCGAATACATTGTCCACTCGTCGTGGTGTTCGTACTCGGGTCCTTGGGTGGGTTCGAGGTTTGTCCATTCGCAATGAATTACGCTATTGCACAGGACTTTATTGTCGTTCGTGAAATAAAATGGAGATCGAACGCCTCTAGCTCGACCGCCCATTTGGCTATTCGTCCCGATGATTCCTGTTTCAAGGACTTGACCAAGGGATATCCGGAGGTACGCACCACTTTGTGGGCTCGAAGTAGTGCCTTAGCTTCCTTGAAGACATAAGGAGGCCATAGAGCAACTTTTGTACTGTGGGTATCTTTCCTTTGGTCCATGTAAGACTTCGCCACGTAATAGAACGGTCGTTGGATATTAATCCTTTCTACAACCAGTACACCGCTAACTGTCTGGTGGTGTTGCTGCCACGTAAATTAGCAATGTTTCTCCCGATCTCGGAGAAACTAAGACCGGGGTACTCGTAAGGTACTTTTTGAGTTCCTCAAAGGCATCGTTTGCCTCTTTAGTCCACTCGAAACTCCCATGTTTCCGAAGAAGTTTAAAGAAAGGTAATCCTTTTTCCCCTAATCTTGCTATGAAACGGCTTAACGCTGCCATATAGCCAGTTAGTTTTTGGACTTCCTTCTTCGTGGTCGGAGGGCGCATCTGGTCAATGGCCGCAATTTTTGCTGGATTAGCTTCAATACCTCTAGTCAAACTAGGAAACCAAGCGCTTTTCCAAACAGAAACTCCAACACACACTTTTCCGGATTTAACTTGAGGTTATGTCTTCTCAAGTTGTTAAAGGTTTCTTGTAAGTCGGGAATGCGGTCGCCACTTTGGTGGTCTTTACGACCGATCGTCAACATAAGCTTCTAGATTCCAACCGATTTGTGGACTAAAAGTTTTTGCATCAACCTTTGAAAAGTTGCACCAAAGATTTTTGAGACCAAATGGCATCTTAATATAACAAGAAGTACCATATGGGGTGATGAAGGAAGTTTTCCCTCATCTTCTTTACACATACTAATCTGGTGGTACCACGAATACGATCTAAAAACTTAGTAACTCGCACCCGTAAGTAGAGTCTACTAGTTGATCAATGCGGAAGGGGAAAGTCATCCTTCGGACAAGCTTTATTAAGATCTGTAAAGTCGATACACATTCGCCATTTCCCATTATTTTTCCTAACCATTACAGATTAGCAAGCCACCGTGGGTGGTTGACTTCACGAATAAATCCTGCTGGAGAAGCTTGTCAATCTCCGATCGATTGCTTCCTTCCGATCGGGTGCAAAACGTCGTAGTTTCGCTGATCGGTTTTTATCGCCGAGAGCAAGCGTGCTCGATCACCTCCCGGGGACTCGGCATATCGGACGCTTGCCAAGCAAACACGCCTTGATTTGCTCGGAGGAAGGAGACGAGCGACTCTTCCTATTTAGGGTCGAGTCTTGCCCGACCGTAATCTTGCGGCGGTTGGATCTGGTTGTCTGACCCATGTGACGACTTGACGCCGTCGGAGAAGCGCTTTTGTCGAGTAGTACCTCCTTGGTCCAGTCGGATGGTTTGGGCGTCATCTTTGGCTTCGAGTGCTTGACTGCATGGGAGACGGATTAACCTCTCGGTCGGAAGTTCATCAACCAAAGGCAAAGGATTTCGATCGCATACGTAAGCCATTTTCTCGATCTCCTCGACCAGATGACTCCTTCGCCCCGGCATTTTCAAACTTTGATAACCGTAATGCGTGGCTATCAAGAATTTTGCTAATCCGGTCGATCGAGGATTCCGCTGTATCGGATTCAAGTTTACTACATCAAACGGGATCTTCTCTGCTCGAAATTGTCGTTTTCCAAACGCCACCGTAAGGAAACTTGTCCTATCGGTTTAGCGGTAGAACCCTAACTATGCCATGAAAAGCATATTTCACGTGTTTCACCTTTGACATGGGGACTGCATTTCTTCTAAAGCTCCTACAAATAATATATTCAAGGAACTACCCCATCCACTAAGACCCGATTAACCCGACAATTATTAATAGTTGGTTCAACGACGATGGGGAACCTACCCGCCGAGTCGATGGGATGGTGCGATGTCTTTTTGTGAAGGAAATTATGGTGTCCGACCACTTCGAGTGCTTGATTACGCTTGGAGATTCGACGAGGTTGACCTCCCGCCCATGGCCTTCAGATGACGCCCGACTCGATGAAGAAGATCCTCCAAAAATTATGTTGATGTGTGTTGGGGATCCTGTACTCCATCTCCTCGCCGCCATCCTTGTCCTTTTGGAGCTCGCTTTCTCCATGTTCTGTAGATCTTTGAAATGGTCCTTACCCGCATAATAATCCTCCGCTTTCTTACGCCAGACACGGCAGTCGCAGATCATGCCCTCGTCACCGTGAAGTGGACACCACTTCTTATTCGTCTCGAATCCTTCTGTCGGAACTTTTGCTTTGCTTCGACCAAGATAGTCCTTCTTGCCCTTCCCGATCTTGTCCGAACGGCGAGGACTTCTTTGTTGTCGGTCTGCGGTTCTTTTTCTTCTTGAGAGACATCTTGTTCTTTTTCTCCTGCTTGTCCGCACAGGTGGGAATCTTGTCTTCCGATCGATGGCTTCACACCACTCGATTGCTTCACTAGCGATGGCATATTTGTCCGCCATATCAAAAAGCTCAACGGTTGTTCTTGGAGGGTTCATTGCTATGTCCTCCGTAAACCGCCGATTCCTTAGACCTGTTTTAAAAGCTTTGAATAACGAGAGGACTCTGCGACTTCGGTATAGAGTTACGAACCCGGCCGAACCTCTTGATATATTGACGTAAAGTCTCATCGATCCTCGCCGGATTCGTGGAGATCGTCCTCCTTCCTGTATGGTCGACGCACTCGAAGTTGGCAATCGAAGATCACAGAGTTGTTCCCAAGTATATATGGATCCGACCGGTAAGTTTAACAACCACGACCGGCGCACCCTTCGAGCATGGTGGGTAAATAGTTGGCCATTACATTCTCATCGCCACCAAGAGCCACGATAAGCGGTGGTATATATTTGGAGAAATTCCAATGGGTTTTGAGTTCCATTGAATTTGTCCAAGTTGGCCGTCGGAACAAGCTAGGCTAACGCACGCCTTGGAGCCCAAAGCAGAGAAGGCTCGACAACCTGTGATTGATTCATGGCGTCTTCTCCGGGAAGGTGCGGATTGTAATCGGCCGGAGACCGATCCCTAATATTGAACGCTGGAACTCCGGTGTAGTCGATCCGTCGTGGACATTGATATGATGTCCACGATCGCCACTTGGTTCAAACGATGTTGGAGATCGTTAGGTCCTAGTGGTGGTTCTTCTCGACGCAGCGGGGGAGTATCCTCTTGAAATAGCCTTCTCCTCGTGACTCCTTGGTCGGAATCGCCGAGGAGGTCTTGGTATCGATCGCTCTCGGTATGACCATGCTGCCCCTACCGAGGAGGAGCGTTGGGACGAAGTCCTAGTCCGACTTCTGAACCCCTCTGTTCTCGATCGCTTCCTCATTTGCATGGTCTGCTTGGAGAATTTGGATACCGACCTCGAGTTGTACAAAACTAGGCGTTCTGCTAGAGCAAGATCGAATTATTTAACATGTTTTGAATACGCCGCAAGTTTTGTACGATTCTATCGAAGGTCTCGTGGTTCATCGGTCGAGGTGTATGCTGTCTCAACCTTCCCCGACCTTCGGATTTGTTCGGTCTGTCGCTCACCACTGGGTGGGGCGGTGCGGCGAGTTAACCGATTGACGCCGATTAGTTCCGTTGCCTCCGGAAGTTGGTGCTTGACGGCCCGGATCATCTCTAACAACACGTGATGGCGTGGTAGAGAGTGTAGGACCGCAGGCATCTTGATCTTCATCTCCGATCGCGTTGACCTCGTGCTTCCAAAGATTGATCTTCCGATGAGCTTCCATCGTAACTAATGGAGAGCTTGTCGCTTATACGCGAAATTTTCCACGATGGAGATCGGTCGGAGATGAGCACTTCTCGAGGTCTTCACCGATCCGATGAACCGCCGATCGATCTTCGAGTGTGATCATCCCCACATGGCCTCGACCGATGGAGGTTTTATCGACACCGCTATCAGTGACGGTTGACTCGGAATTGCCGTGGCGAAGGAGAGTATCTTTCACCATGATTTCATCAATGGTATATAGTTTTCCGGTGATGAGGTGAAACTTCTCACTGCTTTACGGCCGAAAAGGCCGGGCTTGAGAGATCCTCCGCATTCGAACTGGTCGGAACGGCCGTTTCTCTGGTTGCGCCACCGGTGTGGCGCGATCTTCATCCATCCGACGACCTCGCTAACGCCGGCGACGCGGCGAGCCGGCGGAGGAGGATGAGGAGGATGACTGCCATTTTCTTCCATGGCGCGATACATCCTTCCATGTCGAGGTTGGCGAGTCCGCCAAATCGAACCGCTTTCCTCATCCCAAACTCCGCATAGTCGCATGAGCGATTGCGAGTTTTTGGGCGAGATTTTCTTGAGCGAAAAAAAATTTCTTCAGAAACTTACGCCTTCTTCCCCACGGACGGCGCCAAATTGTCGACGATCGAATCGCCGATCTTACAAAAATAAACGAGGAAAATGACGTGGAATATCCCGGAATGGAATGGTGGTCGCTCTTTATTGATATGAACTGGATTTACAAGATGTGGCTAAGTACTACCTCGAATTACACCAATGGAGGAATGTTTAACCCACAATCGACTTAGAATATGAGTCTAAGGTGATTATCTAGCTTCTAATTCCACCGCTTAGGCTTCAGGCATATCTTTGCCTTGGCCTTGTTTTGTGTGTCGCCTATCCTCTCCTTCTTGTCCCTTGTGCTTCACCTTTAAATAACTTCCAAGAGGTGGCGCTACTCTGGAGAAGACGCCCTCGGTGAAGCGTTACGATCGGTTTGAACGGTAGAGAAGTTAGCAATGTGCTAACTTCCTTACGGTTGCTTGTGAAAAGCTTAACCGTAGGGTGGTTAATAGTCGATGTCTCGTGGTTGTACCATCGCATGGTTTGGAACGATAACACGTGTTCCATTCATCATACGATAAGAAGTACCGCCAATAATTTTACGAAGCGGTTATCTGGTCGGGATTAGGCACAAAGCCTCATCCCACAGTGGTACCCATTAAGTAACCTTCGAATACTAACGACTGTGGAGGTCGCTGGCCTTAGGGGTTACGACCATGAAGACGTATGGTCTTTTATTATATATTAAAATAATACATAGATGTTTTAATCCTCGCCATTTGGCTTCACTTTGCTAGAAGACTAGTGAAAACGGTAAGCAACCTTGCTAATCATATCCACTATATGACTCTTGTTGTTGGGCAAGATCTCAGATGCTTCTAAGACCCAACCTTTATGCCCCAAGGTCCACAACCGTTATGATAACCTTGTTAAGTTGAACCAATGCCGCCAGCGTAAGTGTCCGACACAAACCCATCTAGTCAAGGAGAGTTAATGGCACTGCTTTGAAGACCTACCATTAAAAATACATGACTTTTAATGGTGCGGCATATTTGGGAGGGCATCAATTTAACTTAATATTAAGTGAGGGAATGTTAGTTCTATCATGTTAAAAGCAATTAAAGCAAAATAACATGTATAGAAATAAATGAATGAAATGTAAAGGCATTCACAGACAATCAAATTGCATTGTGATATAGCATGACCCTTCTTTATGGTAATCTCCATCGCCATGCATCCTGCTCACCATGTCTTCAAGTGGTGGACTCTCTCAAGCACTCCCACTAAGCCATTATTTCTAATAGCACTAGTAATGAAATACAAGGAGTAAAGAAGCATCACAAGTCGACACGCAGTCAAGTTATACAATTATAGACACCTTGGTCAGCAATTAACATGACACGCAGTCATGAATATTACAAGCATACATGCATCTCATACATGAAACAAGATGGGTCATACTATTCACATCAATCCTCGCAAAAACAAGTTATGCATGTAATCCAATTCTAACGGATGACATGAGCACACACTACCTATAGCGCATGTACGAATACCCAAAGACGAATTCGACCGTAGGAGTGATATGCGATGCGTCGTGGACAAGTGCAATAAACCATCCGGTCCTTATAGCTCATACCTCCTCGTAAACCCATCTACTACCACCGAGAAACCGACGATCTTATCGACTGTGGTCTAGGTCGCTCCATCTATATGAACCGATCTAGGTTACCAAAATCGACCAAGAATAGATCCAATCTACTACTACCACATATCAAGTATATGCGATCGATCCAGATAAAAAACTACGCAGATGGCTCGATACCACCAAGGTCACGGGGTAGGCTACGATAGCTACAAACAAAATTTCTACCATGCAAACCAGAAGCCATGCAAGTAGATGATCATAGATCGTTACCACCAGACGCGCAGTAATGGCGGAAGAAGGGTTGGAGCACCAGTCCAACGAAGAGCGCGCGATGTAGTGGTCGAGTCGATCGTCCAATGTCCTCACGAAGTCGATCGCTCCTCCAAAGAACGCCTCGCGGTTCCTTGTGAAGATCGCCGATCGCCCTCAAGCGCAACAATCGTAGTAGCGCCTACACAGTATCCACACGCCCAGGGAAGGAACAATCGACGCGCGGTGCAAAGACTAAGTCGCACAAAGGAGCTCTCAAGGAGAATGGCGGCTAGGGTTTCGTGGTGTTTCACGCCATCTCCCAATAGCCTCATGCACCTCCTTATATAGTGCTCGTGGCGGATCCTATCCGGACACGCCATTTAATCGTATTCGATTTGTTTGTTCCAACCTCTAAGTGTGTGACCAGAGGTTCATGTGTAGTTCGGTTGTGACTGAAACCCTTTCCGACCACGAGTCGAAGCGGCTCCTAGCGTAACATATCGATTCCGAATACACACAAATTATATCGGACGAACCTTAATGCAATATGATCTACGATCAGTCTTTATCACCTACGACCAGTGTCCTATCTCAGATACGACCGGTTCAGATGGTTACGACCAACTCAGAACTCCTTACGACTTGGTTTTGACCACTCTGTGATCAGTTCGACCGCCTATGACTTGCTTGTATCTCCATACGACCAAATCACATCGTCTTTGTTCGAGCTGGCGACCTACTTGTGTATACTCCCTTTGCCTCACGATGTCCGGTTGAACTCCGTGAGATGTTGTGTCATCCATGGATCTGCTCAATACTTTCTCGACGAGTATCGATAACTTTACGTGGTCGAACTCTTCGACTACTAGTGGCATGGCCATGCACTTTCTTTATCCGATCACAACGAGGGGCCCAGACATCTCTCCCGTTATGTTAGGAGGGCAATCCCATATCCGACCAAATACATTCCTCTCCATGTTTCAGAGCATACCCGAAAGCTACCTTTATAACTACCTAGTTACGTGTAGCGCTTGGCAACCCCTAAGCGTGCTCTTACACATGTAGGAAACCATGCCGATCTCGTGTCTAAGGATTATACATCATCATTGCTTGAGACCAACTAATGACACATAGATTCATAACAATCTCAATAGTGCCTCAAGGTGGGTCTTATCTAACATCATGTTCTCTAACATGTGTCCATATTATTGGTTTGATATCTCCATATCTATGACTCGTGAAACATAGTCATCAACCAATACATATGCTAGTCTATTCATATGTGTCCTCATATGTTTACGCACCAGGATCGATAAGAATAATTATTGCGTAAATATAGAGTTTCACAACCAAGTCACATACTTGATAATAAATATTAATAATATTATTCTAGGAACAAGATAACACATTATCCAATGTCATGAACATAATGAAATGTAATCATCTCTATGATTGCCTCTAGGGCATATTTCCAACACAAACCTACACAGAACAACAACTCATATTGTCCAGTAGGTAGTGCTCCACCACCTAGAAATGAATTTTCGAGATATTACCCATGGCCAAGTGCCCCAGAAGTACACTACCCTAGTCAGTACCAGTGTCCGGCAAGCCTAGGGAGAAATGGAAATCAATACAATCAGCAATTCAGCAGGGGTCCTAAATTGGACTTCCCTAAGTTTGATGTAGAACAGCCTGAAGCATGGATCAGGAAGGCTGAGAAATATTTTGAGCTGGCTAAGATTCTTGATGAGCAGAGGGTTTTAATAGCAGTATATCTTATAGGAAAAGCTGATCAATGGATCAGTAGCAATGAGATCGATACTGGACCTCTATCATGGCAGCTTTTCCGCATAATGATCAAAAAGAGGTTTGCAACAGAGACGAGATATGAAGTGACAAAGGCATTTAGAGGATTGAATCGGGAGGGAACAGTAGAGGCTTACATTGACAAGTTTGAGAACCTGATGATTCTAGTAAAAAGAAACAATCCAACACTCAGAAGGGTATTTCTTGGAATATTTCGTGTCAGGATTGAAGGGTTACATCAAAACACCTCTGAAATCATTGGATCCCAAAACTCTAGTGGAGGCTTATTCCTATGCGAGGAATTATGAAAATAGTCCATCATACAAGAGAAATACGATCTGGAATTGTAGTATCAATTCAAGGGGACCAAATCCAGGTAGCACTCAAAACAAATGGAAAGTTGCAGGAGCTAAGCAAGAGCCTAGTGATAAAACCACTGTAGGCGGTGGAAGTAAGTGGAATGGAGGAAAATGTTTTAAATGAAGTGAACCTTGGGTACCCGGTCATAGTAAGATATGCAAATTTCAGAAGCAGCTTCATTTGATCACCATTGAGGATGAGGATGAGGATGAGGATGAGGCGAGTGAGGATAATATAGAAGGGGTTTTTGCTACACTCCTAGAAGTCCTAGGCACAAGAATGAGGGTGAGGAACTGCATGTATCAATACATGCCATATCTAGCACCAGTTCAGGAGTAAGCACTTTGACATTGAAGGTAAAAGTAGGAAAATTCAATGCCATAGCCCTGGTTGACAACGGAAACACTGCTATGTTCATGACACCTACGGCTGCCCTCAGATCTCAATGTGAAATCACCAATCATACCCAAATCAGGGTGGCAGTGGCAGACGACAATATACTAAACAATGATTCGCAATGCCTTGGTTGTTCATATGAAATACAAGGGGAGAAGTTTCAAGCTAATTTTAGACTATTGGAACTTAAGGGGTATGACATTGTGTTTGGAAGCGACTGGATTTATGATCACAACCCAGTAAATCTCAATTTGAGAACTAGAGAATTCAGCATTTTTAAGAAGGGAAAGAAGATAGTGAAGTTTATTGATGAGACTTATTCAAGTGGAAATTGTGTTATCAATGCAATACAATTGAAAAAGATGATTAACAAAGGAGTGATTGGGGCTGTCATCTACTCTCATGTTGTTTTGAAAACTGGAATTACAGTACAGGGCAAATCCTCAGAGATTCAATCAATTCTGGATAAGTTTATCGATGTATTCCAAGAACCGAATCAATTACCTCCTGTGAGAGATTGTGATCACACCATTCCCTTAATATCTGAGGCTAGACCTGTGAATTCAAGACCCTCCAGGGTACCTCACTACAAGAAAGATGCTATGGAGGGGTTAATTGGGCAATTATTGAAGAATCAGACTATTAGGACCAGTGTAAGTCCATATTCTTCCCCGACCATTCTAGTAAAGAAAAAAAAGATGGAATGTGGAGGCTTTGCATTGATTACAAGCAACTGAATGCTAATACAATCAAGAATAAGTATCCTATTCCCATTATTGAAGATTTATTAGATGAGTTGCATAGAGCTAAGTACTTTTGTAAGATACATCTCAGATCTGGTTACCATCAGATCCGGATGGAGCCTTCTAACATATTTAAAACTACATTCAACACCCACACACGCCACTTTGAATTTCTTGTGATGCCTTTTGGGTTGACTAATGCCCCTGCCACATTCCAAGCACTCGTTGACAAGATTCTGCAACCATTCCTCAGAAGATTTGTATTGGTTTTCTTTGATGACATCCTTATTTACAGTTCCAATATGGAAGATCACAAGGAACATCCACAACAAGTGCTGGAAGTATTGAGAAATAATCAGTTATATGCCAAATTAAGAAAATGTGTATTTGGACAATTACAAGTGGAGTACTTGGGCCATATAATTAGTCAAGCTGGGGTAGAAACAGACCCTCAAAAGGTGATAGCAGTTAAAGAATGGCCACAACCTGAGAACATAACTCAGCTGAGAGGATTCTTGGGGCTAGCAGGTTACTATAGAAGGTTTATCAAGGATTTTGGATTGATTTGTAAACCAATGTTTAGTGCCCTAAAAAAGAATGCTTTTCAATAGGGTGATGAACAACAGTAATCATTTCTCAAAATCAAGGAGGCTTTGATCAATGCTCCAGTATTAGCTCTACCTGATTTTGGCCAGCCTTTTGTTTTAGAAACCGACGCAAGTGGCCATGGAATTGGAGCTGTACTCATGCAAAAAGGAAGACCCGTCTCTTTTATGAGCAAGGCAATTAGGCCAAAATCAGTAGCAATGCCCATTTATGATAAAGGGGCACTAGCTATATTAGAGGCTATTCAAAAATGAAAACATTACCTCATGGGTGCAAGTCTAATCATTAGAACTGATCAACAAAGCCTAAGATATATTTCTGAGCAGAGATTGATAGAAGGAATTCAACATAAACTTATGATCAAGTTAATGCGATACAATTACAAGGTGGAGTATAGAAGAGGGAGAGAGAACAAAGCTGCTGATGATTTATCCAGAATCCCTTGTGCTGAACAAAATATGGCTATTACACTGGCTATTCTAGTGTGGATCTCCGAAGTTACTCAGAGTTATCAGAATGATGAGAATTTTCAAGAAATTGAGAGAAAATTGAGGATTGATGCTAGCAGTACTCCCCATATACTCTGTAGAATGGGATATTGAGGTATAAGGGAAAGATCTTCATTGGTGCAAGCACAAACATTCAGAAATAGATATTAAGTTCTTTTCATGAATCAACACTGGGGGGGGGGGTCATTCTGGAGGGAAAGCTACATATCATAGGTTGAAATTGCTGTTTTATTGGTCTGGAATGAAAGCTGAAGCTATTGCATTTGTGAAAGAATGTGCAGTATGTTAGAAAAACAAGTCAGAGAATGTCCCATATCCAGGATTGTTGCAACCTTACGTGACATGGCTTAGGCTCACATAACCCTGGATTTCATTGAAGGACTACCCATATCAGAAGAAAAAGATGTGATCATGGTTGTTGTAGACAAATTCACGAAATATGCTCATTTCTTGTCTCTAAGGCATCCTGTGGATATCATGGGGATATGCTCACGATCTTAGGATAATGATACAATTGGCAATGGCGTTGAAGGTTTGTCGAAACACGCTGCTGCAAAGTTCTTGTGTCAGTCGAGTCTCAAAGTGTTAGACCGCCCAGTGTGGTGGTCAGACCGGCCTGAGTGGCGGTCAGACCGACCATGCCTTAGGTAAAGTGGATGGTGGTCAGACCGGCCTTTGGGCAGCGGTCTGACTGGCCAAAATAGACTTTCAATTTTAGAGCTGGGCCAAAAATAGAGGGTGTAGCCAATAGAGGGGTTTTTTCTACACTTGGTCTCATAATTTTTGGAGCTTCTAGTCAAAAGATCTATTCGTTTGAAATTTCCAGAGAAGTCTTAGATTTCTAAGTTAAAATTTTGGCTAAGTCCTAGCTGGGCGGTTAGACCGGCCAACAGGTGGCGGTCAGACTGGCCATTGTGTGGCGGTCTGACCGGTTCTCACTTGTTCATCGGCCAACTTGGTGGCGATGTTTGTTTGGCTAGGTTAAGTTCATGGGTTTCAGTGCATATGTGCTGCATGATGTATGTTCTGACTAACGTGGGTTAAGTTGTGAAAAACTTGTTCCCGGAAACGATTTCTTGGTCTATTGTTGTGCAGGTTGCTTGGAGGTCAACGACGAGGATGATCAGGACTAGGCTTGGAGAGCTGAGGTTCAGGACGATCGAGGATGCTGGGTGAAGTCAGTGGATTCAAGTATGGCGCAAAATGGACAAGGATGACCGAATGGGTAGTTCGGTGCAACAGGTTGAATCAAGCGGCGCGGGGCTCGGTGCAAGTGCTATGGTGGTTTCGGTGGGAGCCGAATGGGAGAGACTTGCTGACATGAAGAGAGCCGTTATCAATCTACACGTGGCGAAGCATGGGATTGCTTCATGAAGATTGGACTCGGTCTTTGGAAAAGGATCAGAAGGGGTATTTGTTGGAAATATGCCCTAGAGGCAATCATAGAGATGATTATATTTCATTATGTTCATAACATTGGATAATGTGTTATCTTGTTCCTAGAATAATATTGTTAATATTTATTATCAAGTATGTGACTTGGTTGTGAAACTCTATATTTCTGCGATAATTATTCTTACACGATCCTCGGTCGTAAACATATGAGGACACATATGAATAGACTAGCATATGTATTGGTTGATGACTATGTTTCACGAGTCATAGATATGGAGATATCAAACCAATAATATGGACACATGTTAGAGAACATGATGTTGGATAAGACCCATCTTGAGGCACTATTGAGATTGTTATGAATCTATGTGTCATTAGTTGGTCTCAAGCAATGATGATGTATAATCCTTAGACCTGAGATCAAGATGGTTTCCTACATGTGTAAGAGCACTCTTAGGGGTTGCCAAACGCTACACCGTGAATCGGGTAGTTATAAAGGTAGCTTTGCATGCTCAAACATGGAGAGGAATGTGACCGGTCTGGATATGGGATTTGCCCTCCTAACATAACAGAGAGATGTCTCTGGCCCCTCGCAGATCGGATAAAGAAAGTGCATGGCCATGCCACTAGTAGTCAAGTGTTCGACCACATAAGGTTATCTCGACACTCGACGAGAAAGTATTGAATACCCATGGATGACACAACATCTCACCCGAGTTCAACCAGATATCGTGAGGCAAAGGGAGAATACATGAGAAACATTTAGTTCGACCACCACCGACCGGGTCGTATGGAGATACAGCAAGTCGAGATCGGTCGAACGTAATCACAGAGTGGTCGAAACCAAATCGTAAGGAGTTACGAAGTTGGTCGTGATCAAATACGAATTGGTCGATAGAGATAGGACCTGGTCGTAAGTGATGAGGACCTGGTCGATATCATATTGCATTAAGGTTCGTCCGATATAATTTGTGTGTTTTCGAATCGATATGTTCTCGCTAGGAGTCGCATTTACTCGTGATCGGAAAGGGTTTCCAATCACAACCGAACTACACATGAACCTGCTGTGGTCACACACTTAACGGGTTGGAACAAACCAGTACGAATACGATTCATAAACGTGTCCGGATAGGATCCGTCACGAGCACTATATAAGGAGGTGCATGAGGCTATTGGGAGATATGCGTGAAACACCACCGAAACCCTAGCCGCCATCTCCTTGAGAGCTCCACCGTGCGATTTGGTGCTGGCACACCGACGTTCGGTTGTTCCTTCCCTAGACGTGTGGATACCGTAGAGGCGCTACTACGATTGTTGCGCTTGAGGACGATCCACGATCTTCACAAGGAACCGCAGACGTTATTTGGAGGAGACGATCGGCTCATTTGGACGTTGATCGATCGACTTCGACCGCTTCATCGACGCTTCTTCGCTGGACCGCATCGCTCCAACCCTTCTTCCGCTGTTTCTCCGCTCATGGTAACGATCTATGATCATCTACTTGCATGGCTTCCTGGTTTGTGTGGTAGAAATTTTTGTTTGTAGCTATCGTAGCCTACCCGTGACCCAACAGTATTTTGGTAACTTCACCTAAATACCACCTTGATAACCTTTTGCTAACTCGCGGTGCAAGACGACGCAAGGAGAAGCGGTTTAGGTCAAGAGGAGGTGAAAACGGTGCTTTAAAATACGTGCATAAGTGAAACTCGTTTATGTGTGGGCTTAACGTGTGCCCATTAAGGAAAACCTTCTAGAAGCTAGCCTCCACTATAAATAGGGGAGGGTGCTGTCCAGCACCTCCTTAACCCTTCATTTTCGAAAACCCTAGTTTGTGTTTTAGGGTTAGGAGAGAGTAGTGGAAAGGTTAGGGTTCTAGAGAGTTGGATTGATTGTGTGCTCATGTGTTGAGCCTTTGTCCTCTTGGATGGAGTGACTGTAAACCAACATCAATCTCATATCAATCCAAGCAAGTTTCCTCAAGATGAGTTTCTTTGTGTTCTTGCTCTCTATTTTGTGATTTTGGGGCTTTCTTTGATTCGTTGGTTTTTCCTTGGTTTCTGGCCTGGATCTAGCTTGCTGTGACATGTGGGAATACATCTAGGATCATCTTGATCATCAATCACCCATGAGCAAGTGTTTGGATCTCGTTTTGGTTTTGACTCGGTTTTGAAGCAACCTTCACTAAAACGGAATATGGTCAGAACTTTGTTAATGACCTTCACGATCATTGATTGGAATAGGTTCTTAACATCCTAAAGAAGGTATGTTTTAAGTTTCGTGAAGTTTGGAGTTGCAGGTCGAAAGTTAGACCATTTTGTGATTTTGAGTTTGGGCTGATTTTACTGTTCATTGACTTGGAGGTTAGACCGCCCATGGTGACCAGTCAGACCGCCCTGGTGAGAGGTTAGACCGTCCAACTCTGAGTTTTTTTGGTAATTTAGGTCTATTTGCTTCGGGGTTTTGTTTGGGTTCAATATAAGTCTTCCACTGTGCTTGTATATTGATCTTCATAGCTTTCATAGCTATTGGAGTAAAATTAGTATTGAATCTGATCGAGGTGAACAAGTAATCGTGCTCCTATTCACCCCCCTCTAGTCGCCTTTTCGGTCTAACAAGTGGTATCAGAGCCCGGTTAGTTCAATCTTGATCTTAACCGGTCACTGAACTTGGCGATAGAGAAGTACTCCACTAAGCCGCATATCTTCGATGGGCTCGTCTATGCCTATTAGAAGAATCGCATGCGTGGCTTCTTTCAGAGCGAATGACCAGCCATATGGGAGGTTGTTCGAGCCCCGCTCGTTTTGCCCGAGGTTGCTACACCGGCTTCAGCAGCCCTCTTGGCTAACAACCATAAGGCAAAGAATCTCCTATATGCTGGGGTTGGTCGACAGGAGTATGACAAGATTTGCAATCTTGAGACCACGCATGAGATTTGGCACAGCCTCGAAACCTACCATGAGGGTTCGTCCTAAATCAAGCAAGTACGCCAGACGATCTTTAAGCGTGAATACAACAAGTTCGAGATGCGTCTTGGAGAGAGCATCGATGATGTATCTAGTCACTTTAACAAGGTGATTAATCAGATGAGAGCAGTCGACATCGAGTATTCTCAGTCTGAGAATGTCACCCACCTCTTGGCTGCAATCAACACCAAGGAGTGGGAGATGAAGGCTACTGCAATTGAGGAAAATGTCAACCTCTCTGATCTTACTTTGGAGCTGCTCTATAGCAAGCTCAAAACCCATGAGATCAAGAGAGTTGATCATCCTAAGAAGGAGAACATGGCTTTGGTTGCTGAAGAGAACTTCTGATGATTCTTCTGAGTCTTCCTCTGGATTTTCATTTGCCTGTTTATCTGCAATCCATGAAGAGGAACTTGAGAGTATTCCTGAGGATGAGTTAGCCCTTCTAGCCAAAAAAATCCACAAGGGCCTACAACAATGTGAGAAACAAGAAGAGAGGCGGCCCTGTGGCATGCTATGAGTGTGGAGAGCTCTACCATATCTGGGCGAACTGCCCCAAGCTAAAAGGGAAGAGCAACCACAAGGAGGAGAAGGCAGCTTGGAGGAAGCCTCAAGGGAACAAGTCCAAGTTTGATGTCATAAGCTCAGAAGGTCGCCACCGGTCCTTGCCTCTTTTGGAAAGCAATCCATGAGCGATGTGGACTCTGGGAGCGAGGAGGACAAGGAGGAGGAGCTCCCTCAAGAGAAGAAGAAAGGGAAGGCAAAAGACTTCACCGGAATGTGCTTCATGGCCGATTCCGTCAACATTGATGACACCGATGAGGTGCCTCCATCCTATGATGTTCTCTCTACTAGATGTGATACCATCTTTGAGCAACTGCTTAATCAGGATAAGGCTTTAGAGTTCACCATGGCTAAGAATAAGGACCTAGAGTCACAAGTTGATAATCTGACATTAGAACTTGTGAATGCTAAGAGTCTTGATGCTGATGAATGTTTATCCTGCCATGCTTTACATTCTGAACTTGCTAAATTGTAAACTGCTCATGATGTTGCCTTGCACCAACTAGAAAATGTTAGGACTGAGTTAATTGAAGTTAAATATGCTCCTTGTGAAAAATACTTAGAATCTAGCAAGTTGGTTGTTTCTGATAAGGCTGAGTCTAGTTTTTGCTCTTTCTGCTTAGAACGTGAACATAAAGTAAAAGACATAATAGAAGCAGTTAGAGCTAAGTTTGCCAAGCTTGAGGACAAAATTGATTCTGCTCCTTGTGCTTCATGTGAAGCCTTTAAGTTTGAAGTTGCTTTTCTTAAGGAGAAACATGCTAGAGCCATTAATGCCAAAACTTGTGAATCATATGCTAATCTTGGAAAAGAGAATGCTTATCTTAAGGATACATTAGAAAAATTATCTAAAGGTGAGAAACAGTTAAACATGATTATTGACAAGTCTAAAACTCCTTATACGAAGTAAGGGTTGGATACAACTTTACCCAAGACAAATCCAAGCCAAATGTCATTCAAGTCTTGGAAAATGGGTTAGTTGAGTTCAAAACCCAACCTACAAAAACCATTTTCCAAATCTGCATGTTTTGCCCAACCATCTTTTGAGCCAAAATGTGCTTCTCCCAGTGGTACCAAGTACCATTGCACCTATTGCAAGAAGGGTGGGCATTTACTTGAGTTCTGTTGGCGTAGGTTGAAAAATGCTAAGAGAAATCTTGCTAGAATTTCATCTCATCAACCTAGAGCTTTCATGAAACATGGTCATTTAGAAAATAAGAAACCTAGACTAGGATTTGTTTCACATGCTCATCATCATCATGTTCCTAGACAGGATGCTTCTCATGTTCGTGTAACCATTGCTCATAATAGAACCTCAAGTAGGATCAAGGATAGCAATTCTGCTTTGTATACTACTCGCAGATGTGTGTCTCAGTACTGGGTTCCTAAGTCATGTTTAACTAACCCCAGTATTGAGACACATCGATCTTTTGTGCCTTGATTTTCAGGATCGCCGCGGAAGGGGGAAGAACACGTGGTTTGTCGACTCCGGCTATTCACGCCACATGACCGGAGATTCAAGATAGTTCACCTCCTTCACACGGTCGATGGGTGATGACATCATCACCTTTGGAGATGATACACAAGGGCGGATTGAAGGAATGGGATCAATCAGGGTGAACGATAAATTCATCCTGAAGGACGTCGCTCTTGTGGACAAGCTGAGGTACAACTTGCTTTCTGTCTCGCAGTTTCTTGATGATGGCTATGAGACTAGATTTAAGAAAAAAATGCTTGTCGGGTGCGTGATTCAGCTGGTGAGCTTATTTTTGGGATCTCTAGAGTTGGTAGGATCTTTAGAGCTAATTTTTTTGAATCTCTTGTTGGATCTCTCAAGTGTTTAATTGTATCTTCTTTTGAGTTCTAACTTTGGCAATGACGTTTGGGGCATATTGGTTTTGATCATCTGACGCGAGTTAGCAGCCTTGATTTTATGAGAGGTTTGCCCAAACTCAAAGCCATCAAGGATGCTGTATGTGCGCCCTGTAGGCATGGCAAGCAAGTTGCCGCCTCAAACCCTTCATTGACTATGGTCATGACTGACGGACCATGACAGTTGCTTCATATGGATACTGTTGGTCCTACTAGGGTTCGGTCAGTCGGTGGCAAATGGTATATTCTTGTCATAGTCGATGATTTTTCAAGATAATCTTGGGTGTTCTTTCTTGCTTCGAAGGATGAAGCTTTTGATCATTTTCATGATCTTGTTCTTCGCTTGGCTTCTGAACTCCTTGGTGCCCTGAGAGCAATTCGCAGTGACAATCACTACTACAGAAATGCTAATATCGACGCCGATCACGCATTTGTTCATCGAAACCGCTCAGATAAACACAATCTCGACGGTTTTTGTTTACCCACCGCCCGTGTTATTCTCCGCGCTTAAAACCGCTCAGGAAGATGTCATATCACGACGGTTCTCACCAAAACCGCTCGTGATATTACCCAATATCACGCACGGTTTTTGGTCGTAACTGCTCAGGATACTTCACGCACGGTTCCAAACATGAACCGTCGTGATATTACAAATATCACGACGGTTTTGTTAAAACCGTCCGTGATAATTAACTCATCACGCATATATATATATATATATCTCCCCGCCAACAGAGTCTTCTTGATCTCCATCTCTGGCGCCACGGTAGGTCCATCGCCGCCTGCGTCTTGGTTTGAGTATCGCCACCTCACCGAAATGGCTTTCGTCCATTTCAGCTATGTATCGCGCCGAGGAGCTTGTCATTGCCGCTCTGTTCACCGACGACGATGTACCACCGCTTTGAGCTTCCCGACTTTCTCGTGATCGAGGTGAGATAATCGAGCATAAGCATCCTTTAATTTGAGTAGTTTCAGCGCTACGCCAAATCGCTAGTTTCAGCGCCCACGGACATCACCGCTCGGTTCGCCTCGAAGCGACCTTAGGCCGAGCCACGACTATTATAGCAATGCGATGTCACCCTAAGCCCGCTTTGAACTTCAAATCCTACTGCTTTTAATCATTTAGTTAATAAACTAACGAGTCTATGACATGTGGGATCGCCATAGATTTTATAAATAAAATCATGAAATAAAAATGAGTCATTGACAAGTAGGGCCCACATGTAAGTTAATAAAATCCGAAAAATGTAAAATGAAAAAGCGTAATTAAGCCTCGTAAAATACGCCGAAAGTCATCACCCTTTTATTTATTTTCGTGGTTTTCAATACGAACCGTGTGATGGACCGAAGTCGATGTACACCGAGAACCGTGTGAGTGAAGAGTACATTAATGGCGGTCTGCTTACAAGAGCCGCCGAGGAGGATATGTTGAATAAGGGGCGAATATATGTATCGTCCATGCATTGATCGCGAGAATCTAAAGATGTTTAACAACCGAGCGCAGATCGAAGCACACTTGATTCAAGGGGTTTCAAAAGGGTTATACATGTTGGACCACCACGGTGAAGAGCATATTATACAGAAGTCAACGATATGCATATTATACAGAAGTCAACGATATACCGCCGAAAGATGTCGATTGTGGTTCCGATTCTGATAGGCCGCACGATGACAATCTAGATCGATGCTTCGCGATGCGTAGGGAACCGTGATGAGAGGGAGTATGTTCAATTCGGGCGTGATGGAGGACTCAGAGAAACCTTTGTTCCCGACCGCAAGTCGGAATACACAAGGTTGTCATCCGTGCTTAAACCGCTGAAATTGAAGGCAAGCAACGGTTGGTCCGACAAGAGTTTCACTGAGTCATAGGGTCTCTTAGCGTACATGCTTCCAGAGGGAAACGAGTTGCCCAAAACCACCTACAAAGCCAAAAGGTTCTTTGTCCATTGGGAATGGAAGTAGAAAGAATATATGCATGTCCGAACGATCAGATCCTCTACCGTAACGAGTATACAAACATGCATGTATGTCCGTGTGCAACGATCCCGATACAAGCGTAAGAAGCAATCGATGACGACGAGGAATCGAGGTGAAGAAAGGACCTCCTGCTAAGGTGGCGTGGTATCTTCTTGTAATTCCCGCTTGAAGCGGTTTTTATAACCCAAAGAATGCAAAAGCTCAGATTGGCACTCGAGGAGCGTAAGAATGACGGAAAGTTAAGACACCTCGCCGATTCCGCCAAAGGAGAAACATCGATAGGAGGTTTGCGACTTCAAAAGGAACCGAGGAATATAAGGTTTGGATTGAGTACAGATAGAATGAATCCTTTCGGTAACATGAGCAATGACATAGCACTTGGCGCTGGACGCTCAGATTCTACAACCTTCCTCCTTGGTTGTGTATGAAGCGGAAGTATATTTTGTTGTCGATACTTATCCAAGGGCCAAGCAACACGGGAATGATATTGATGTGTACCTAGCACCATTGATGGAAGATCTAAAAATACTTGTGGATTGAAGGGTGCAGTATGGGATGCGTATAAACGAGAGAACTTCACTTTACGCTCCTTGTTGTTCTCGCACCATAAATGATTATCCCGCCTTTGCTAATCTGGCGCCAGAGTACAAAATGGGCCAAAGCCTCAGACTCACCGCTTAGATGATACCGAGAGTGTGTGGCTGAATCACTCACAAAAACCGTACATGCGTCATCGTAGGTTCCTTCGGAGGGCTCACCCATACCGCAGGATGAAGAAATAATTCGACGGAGAGAAGGAGGACAGTTCAGCTCCAAGGCATTTAAGCGAAAAGAGGTCTATGATATGGTTAAGGATTTAGATGTTGTGCTTGGAAAGGGATGTAAATCGAGGACAAGTAAGAAGAACATGTGGAAGAAGAGATCAATATTTTGGGACTTACCTTATTGGGAGCACCTAGAAGTTCGCCACTACATCGACGTCATGCATGTAGAGAAGAATGTATGTGATAGCTTGATTGGTCTCTTCTTCAACATTCGTGACAACACAAAGGATGGTGTCAACGCACGGCTTGACTTGGTTGATATGGACATCGACTGAGTTAGCACCAACAAGGACCGATAAAGGATGAACGTATCCTTCCCCGCTTGTTACACTCTGTCCAAGGCCGAGAGAACCGAATCGCGCTTGCTTGCATGGTGTGAAAGTTCCGTCCTGCATTCTCCAACATGAAGAAACTTGTTTCGATAAAAGATTTGAAGTTAATTGGCATGAAGTCTCATGATTGTCATGTGTTGATGACACAAATGCTCCCTGCTGTAATTAGAAGTATTTTGCCGATCAAGGTCCGAGAGACAATCATGAGGTCGTGTTATTTTTTAACACAATTGCTCGTAAGGTCATCGATCCCGGGACTAGATGCTCTGCAGACGAGGTGGTGACGACTTTATGTGATCTTGAGATGTATTTCTCCGCTGCTTTTTCCATATCATGGTCCATCTCATTGTTCATATTGTGAGGAGATAAAGATGTGCGGCCCGTGTTCCTACGTAGCATGTACCCGCTCGAGAGGTTCATGGGAATTCTCAAGTCATATGTACGGAATCGATCTCGCCGAGGGCAAGATCGTCGAAGGTTATGCAACCGAAGAGGTCATTGAGTTCTCGCCGATTACATGGCTCAGTCGAACCGATAGGTGTGCCTCGATCTCGCCATGAGGGGAGGCTCGAGGGTATCGGGACCATCGGAAGGAAAGCAATCACTCCAAATATGGATGCGTATGCTCAAGCCCATTTCACGGTCTTGCAACACATGACCAAGTGTCCTCAGATATCGACCAAGCACAAGGATGTGCTTGGCAATGTAATCCGGTGCGGCCGGATGTTTGGATCACGAGACAACACAATGCATAGCTCAACCAATGGTTGAAGGAGCGACTTGCTAGGAGCTCATCAAGTGATATGTCGACATGGTTGGCAAAAGGTCCAACATTTACAGCTTGTAACGTGGCGAGGATACTGACATAAATGGGTACACATTCTATACGCAGCTCGTGATATAAAAAGCACTAACCGTAATAGCGGTGTCCGTGATAGATGCATTCAAGATCGATGGGCCGAGGAGCTCCTACTATGGGCAAATAGAGGAGATATGGGAGCTCGACCACGTGCTTTTCAAGATTCCCTATTTCGTGCCGTTAGGTCCATCTCCCACAGTGAAGGTCGACAAGTGCAGGCGTCACTACCGTGGACCTCGAACGTGTTCGGATACAAAGACGAACCATTCGCATTTAGCTAACCAAGTTGTTCAAGTCTTCTATGTTACCGACCCGGCAAATAAGAAGCGCCACGTAGTTCTTCATGGAAAAAGGAGGATTGTCGGAGTTGAGAATGTAGTGGACGAGGAAGAATACAATCAATTTGACGAGTTGTCTCCTTTCGGAAACGACATAAGGGTCGAGGAAGAAGAACTTGACGAAACTAGCTACATACGCGTCGATCATCATGAAGGGCTAATTTTTAAAGATTAATTGAACAATGTGTGTATATGTATGTACATTCTGATGAATGGTTAATTTTAGTTCATTTGAGTTAATTAATTGATTTGTACTGTGAAATGGATGTGATTTGTTTCTCAAATGAATGTGAATTGGATGTATATACATGTACTTGTTGTCTTTTCTGCTTGTTTCAGAGGGCATGGCTAGCATTTCCTGAGGCTAGCCAATAAACAGATCTAGATATTAACCAATACAAAATAATATCACAGACGGTTTGAACTACAAACCGTCTCACATGTATATCACGAGCGGTTGTTTATTAAAACCGCTCATGATACATGTATATCACGACGGTTGTTTATTAACACCGCTCGTGATACATCACATATCACGACGGTTCTAAGTGAGAACCGTCAGTGATAGTAGTATCACAGACGGTTCTAATTTAGAACCGCTCTGCGATGTCCATCCCTATTTACATTCGGACTCTAGCTAGGGTTTGTCGCGCTGGCCACTCTCAAACGATTAAGTTTGTCAACTCCTCTCGCTCCTCCTCCCCGAGCCTGCCGCCGCCGTCCTCGACGCCTCGAGCCCCAAGACGACTCCTCCCGACCCCGCCGACGCCGCCTCCTCCTCCATCCCGGCGCGCCTCCCCCTGAGCCCGCCGAGCCTCCTCCTACAGCCCGGCGCGCCTCCCCCCGAGCTCACCGCGCCTCCTACCCCGAGCCCGCCTCCTCCCTCCCTCCGAGCCCCGGCGCCCCCCTTCGACGCCGCCTGCTTTGCTCGATTGCTCCTGCTCGTCCTTCTCCTCGACGCCTAAAGGTAACCAATGCCGAAGTTGCCGATCGACCCCACGCCTTTCCCTAAGTATTTCTATCAATAATCTGTCATGGTCCTTCATGATAATTGTACTTGTTTTAGGAATTTGTATTTGTTCTAGTCGATTATTCATATGGTATTTGTTTTGATATCGCCATCGAATATATTGCAATGTGGTGTGGTGGGCTTGAGATGAATGCTCTGTGATGATAATAGTCTTGTAATGAAATTGTTTTGATAATCGGGTTTGTACTTGAGCTCTAATTGGAATGCTTACTCTACATCCGATAGCAATATCAAAATGTTAAATCTTAGCTTTATGTCGATTTCATTTGTTCACATGATGTTCTATTTCTTGTGAAGATGTCTTCCACTCATTCTCGAGTCAACGCCGCCATGTGTCTCGATGATGCACCATCCTCTCGAACAATATCCAACCGCGATAGAAGAAGAGGAATATCGAAAAGGCCCACGGCCGATTTACCATCACGGAGGTCGATCGATCACCGGACCCCTATCAATCCTCGCCGAAAGCAAAATTCCGTCGCATTCCGGAGAATGGTCAGAATAGTTGCACGGGAACGGGTCAAGATCACCTACGATTCGTGGAAGGTGGTGCCCAAACCACTAAAAACTGCTGTGCTGGCGGAAATTCTCGCATCGTTCGAGATCCCGGTAGAACACCTAGACTCCGTGCGACGACACACGTTGCTACAGGCGTGCAAAGCGTGAAAGAACTTCAAGAGCACGCTTGTCAAGAACTACGTGGAGAAGGATCTGAAGCCGAAAGAAGGAAATCACCGGTAGGTTTCCTTGACCCACACATTGTCTCCGAGCAAAGCATCACGGCGAATGTAACATTCGTCGAGAATTACGTTATAGATTTTTTCATGGCTCACCGCAACAAGGAATTCATACCTTTGCCCTACAACCAGAAGTAAGTAGTGTTGCACTACTGGCTATACTTGTTGATTTGTACTTTATAAGCAACACCTAACTTAGGTTTAATGACCATGCCGACATACCCGTAGGTACCATCGATTCTAATTGTAATTATACCAAAACGGAAATACGTAATATACCTAGATTCCCTACAGAGGTCCACTCACAACTTCACAACTATCCGGAATTTAATCATCAGGTAAACACATTTCCTCCATAGAAACTCTATTGTAGTCTTTCCTTCCTTTGCAATGGCTAAGGCTAACTTCTTGGAGTCACGTAGGGTGTTCGACGTGTTACATGCTAGAGGATGGAATATCAAGGGAAGGACGCCGGACATGATAAAAATTCGATACTTGCTAGCTAGTACACATTAATTCTATATAACACTTCGTAGCAATGCCTCTCGAACTAACCAATTCTATTTTTGCGGTGCCACCAAAGAAATACCGGGTCATAACGTCTCAGGATACTATGTTTGCCACAACATGCAACTACTCATCGGTTCGCGATCACCAATGATCCTCGGGTTTGTCAATCTTTCAACAATTATTTCATATATACTTACCAATTTATATAAGCCTAAATTTAACCTTCCTATCGATAGGTTAAGCACCATTCATTGTCAAATCGTTGGAACAGAGCGAGCTCATAAAAATTCGATCACAAATTATGCGCCATTCCCTAATGCACGTGTCATAAATCCAAATAGGAGTTTCCACAAAGGTAGATTGAACTTGATTGGGATAGATTGAACATAATGGTACATGTGTGTAAATTAATGTACATTAATGGTTAATTTTAGTTAATTGATTTGTGAATTGGATGTGATTGTTTCTGAAATGAATGCAATTTTGATGTGCTTCAGAAATGAATGAGAATTGGATGTACTTGTTTCAGAGGGCATGGCTAGCATTTCCTGAGGCTAGCCAATAAATAGAAATAGATTTAGCAATACAAAAGACCACCATGCATTTCGGTGCAGAGATGAAACCGCTCAGGATATCGACTTACACAGACGGGTTTATAGATGAAACTGTCGTGATAGTCGACATCACGACGGTTTCATCTACGCACTATCTGGTGGTAATCGACATCATCACGCATTTTCATCTACGCACCGCCCGTGATAGATATTACATGCATTCGGTTCAAAACCGCTCGTGATGACCTAATGCATTACTGACCCATAAACTCAGATGGCTCACGGAACCGTCTGTGATGGCGTTTTTGAACCGTCTGTGAAGGCCTTTTCTGTAGTAGTTAATGACACGGAGTTCAAGAATGCCTCTTTTTGTGCTAAGCGTGGCATTGAGCATCAGTTCTCTTTTCCACACGTCCCTCAACAAATGGCGTGGTTGAAAGGAAGAACAGAACCTTAGTCGAGATGGCTAGGACGATGCTAGATGAGTATAGCACTCCGAGGAGGTTTTGGGCTGAAGCTATTGCTACAACTTGCCATATTGCCAATCGTGTCTTCTTGAGACCTTCTTTGGGTAAGACTTCTTATGAGCTTCGGTTTGGTAGAAAACCCTATGTTTCTCATTTTCGAGTTTTTGGAGCCAAGTGTTTCATTCTCAAGACAGGAAATCTAGATTAATTTGAGTCAAGAACTTCTGATGGTTTATTTCTGGGTTATCCTGTATATTCGAGGGGTTTTCGGGTTTTTAATGTCGAGACTAATGTTGTCTAGGAGACATGCAATGTCACTTTTGATGAGACTAGCCCTAGTGCTAGATCAGACGTTTCAGGTAATACACAGGCAACGGAGAGTATTTTTGTAGAGGAAGATGATGAAGTCGATGATGCTCTCCTACCTGCTGCTGATGCTCCTATTCCAGCTCAAGAACCTGCTTCAACTACTTCACCTCAGTTGAGGCTTCTGCTGCATCTTCATCATCAGCAATACCTACGGAGGTCAAAGAGATGCTATCTCCCCTGGGCGCTCCACTTCATATTTAGAGGCATCACCCTTCGGATCAGATTATTGGCCAGCTTCATGAGCGAGTCACTCCCTCTAAGTATCATGATCTAAGTCTCTACTCTCATTCTACATTTGTTGCTTCTTTCGAACCCCGCGATATATCACATGCTTTATCTGATTCTAGCTGGGTTAATGCCATGCATGAGGAGTTAGAGACTTTTGAGAGAAACAAGGTCTGGAACCTAGTAGAGCCTCCTAGTGGTCATAATGTGATAGGAATCCGTTGGGTGTTCAAAAACAAACAAAGTGAGGATAGATCTGTGGTTAGAAACAAGGATAGATTGGTAGCTCAGGGTTTTAGCCAAGTTGAGGGGTTAGATTTTGATGAGACCTTTGCTCCTGTTGCTAGATTAGAAGTCATTCACATCCTGCTTGCATTTGCTGCATTTAAGGGTTTTAGGCTGTACCAGATGGATGTCAAGAGTGCATTTTTGAATGTTTACATAGAGGAGGAAGTGTATGTTAGGCAACCCCCCAGACTTTGAGAATTCCAAGCATCCATATCATGTTTTGAAACTATCCAAAGCCTTGTATGGTCTTAAGCAAGCTCCTAGAGCCTGGTATGATAGACTTAAAACCTTCCTGCTTAAGAACAATTTTGAGATGGGTAAGGTAGACAAGACTCTATTCGTTCTTAGGCATGGCAATGACTTCTTGCTTGTTTAGATTTATGTGGATGATATTATCTTCGGTAGTTCTTCTCATGCTCTTGTTTTCAGTTTTTCTGAGACCATGTCCAGGGAATTTGAGATGAGTATGATGGGAGAGCTCAACTACTTTCTAGGGCTTCAAATCAAGCAATGCAAGAAATGGATCTTCATCCATCAAACGAAGTACACCAAGGATTTGCTCAAGCGCTTCGAGATGGGTGACTGCAAGCCGATCGCTACTCCCATGGCGACTTTGACTGTTTTGGATCCAAACGAGGAAGGAGAAGCCGTGGATCAACACGAGTACCGCAGCATGATTGGCTCTCTCCTTTACCTGACGGCCTCAAGACTGGACATCCACTTTGCGGTCTGCCTCTGTGCGAGGTTTCAGGCGTCTCCGAGAACTTCCCATCGCCAAGCCGTTAAGTGCATTTTCAGGTACATTCACTCTGCCCTCCAGTATGGCATTTGGTATTCCTGCTCTTCTTCCTTGTCCATTCGGGGGTTTTCTGATTCTGATTTTGCTGGCTGTCGGCTAGATAGGAAGAGTGTCTCATGCACTTGTCACTTCTTAGGCACTTCTTTTGTCTCTTGGTCGTCTAGGAAGCAGTCCACTGTTGCACAATCCACTGCAGAAGCTGAATATGTAGCTGCCGCTAGTTACTGTAGTCAGATTTTATGGATGGTGTCCACTCTTAAGAACTTTGGGTTAAATTTTGCTAGTGTTCCTCTTCTCTGTGATAATACTTCTACCATTAATATTGCTAAAAACCCAGTACAACATTCTAGGACCAAACACATAGACATTCGCTATCACTTCCTTAGAGATCATGTTGAGAAGGGTGGTATTGTGCTACATTTTGTGGAGTCTGAAGCTCAGTTAGCTGATATCCTCACCAAGTCTTTAGACCCAATGAGGTTTGCCACCTTGAGGAGTGAGTTAGGGGTAATTTATCCCTATGAGTTGGTTTGAGGGGGAGTTGGTTCTTTTCTGAACTTTCCTTGTTCATCTAATCTTTCCTTGATCTTTTTCTGCTCTTTTTGATCTTTTTAGGTTTTTTGAGCTTTTCTTGCATCTCATTGTATCATATTGCATTCATATGAAAAACACAAAAAGATGCATTGTAATATAAGCTCTACTGCTTGTCTTTTAAATTGATGAAGCTTTACTTATCACCCTCTTGAGCTTTAGTATTTCAATTTTTGCTCAGTGTCATGTCTAGTTCCTTGACTTGCTAGAATTATCATGCTTTCACATGTGTAGCTAAGTCTTTGCTAAAAGTACTAGAACTTTAAGACAACTTGAACTAAAAACAGCAATTTGTGGATCTTTTAGCTAGTTGCGCAATTAGTGCTCCTTTTGTGATATTGGCCCTGTCAAAATTACTTTGTTAGCTCTTGAATCTAGAATTGATCATTACTTGAGCTTCTTGTTCGTCTGTAAATCTAAAACTGTTCTTGTGCAAAATGAAAAATCAATTTTTAAGATTATCTTGTGGTTAAATTATGCCAAACTACTCTCACGAGACTACATGTCAAAGACATGAACTTGGAGATAGTTTAATGATCTAGATGATCTCATGGGGACTGCTTGTCAAAATTGACATGAACCTCAAGATTTGTCGCCCTGGTTGAATTTTAGGAAGAGTTTGTGGATGACTTCTAGTTCAGGATCTTCTTCACTAAGATATACCTTTAATAAACTTCTGGTCGAAACTTAGGAAGAGTTTATGGATGGCTCCTAGTCTAGGATCTTCTTCACTAAGATAGACCTTTTATCAACTTCAATATTCATTGCAAATGAAAACTGTTGTAAAAATTGGGCGTTTAAGATAATTTGAGCAAAATTATTCAATTCAGGACCTTTTTGTCTGTTAAGTGGTCATTGTTAGCTTCTTGATCTCACATTGACATTCTGATATGGCCATTATCAATTTAGGATCCCTGTTGATGAACTTGCTAAGTTTGAAGCTTTGCTTAAATTGTTACAACTCATCGTTTTATCTTGAGTCTTCTAGTTTAGCTTTGATATATATATATATATATATATATGTTTTAACATGATCTTGCTAACGCTTTCAGGCTTGATATGTATTGTGTAATAGTAGAAATGCTAGCTTGTTCTTTTGGGTAATCTCCAAAGGTTTTTGTACTCAAAAATTGAAAAATACAACAAAACGAAGCCACTCCATTACATTTCATGCGTGCTATTTCTTATGCTTTTTTCTCATTTCTGCATTTGTCATCTCTAGATGAGAGGAAGGCGTGATTCCTTGATGACTCCATTGTCAAAGGGGGAGAAGATGTAACAAAAATATTAAAAGGGGAGCTATTTGGAGAAAAAGGGAAAAAATAAAATTTTCTTGAAAAAATGATGATCATAGTGAGGGAGAGCATTTAATTTGCATTCTTATGATCTTATTGCCTTTTCTAAATTTGAATTGCAATTCTGGGAACCTCACAATGATCAAAGGTCAAATTGAACAATTGTTCTTTCATATGGACCTTAAGTGAGAATTTTGACTCCTTTTTGGAAATTGAAGCTTTCTTGCTTTCTTTGACTCGGTCTCACTTGCATATGCTATTCTGAAGCCAACTTGGTTATTTCTATTGCTTTCTCTTGTATTTGGACCAAGTTGTGCCTTTGCGCGAAAACGTGAGTATTTTCATTCTCAAAACTTAAAACTTACATTTTTGGGAAATTGCCAATGTGTTCATTGTGAGAACCAGGGGTATTTAACTTGTAATACTTAACCATCAAATTGGTCCTAGCATTACAAATCAAATATCCCGACTCTCAGCGCATATGTACTTCCCAGAATTGCAGTACACATACCCCATACAAAAATTAAGCATCCATTCCATACACAAGTCATTACAAGCGTACCACATAAAGGAAATACAAGTTCATAATACAAGACTAGGGCTGACCGGCCAAATAACACGGTACATAACTAAGTAGTAGCGGAAACATAAGCCATAAGATGGCGATAAACAAAAGCCAAACGGTTTGCCATTACCCACAAGGCAACCGACCGGGCCGCCAAGCTAGTTGTCGAAGGCAAAGTCGAAGTCGGTCTCACAATAGTTAATCCCTTGGGAATCAACCTTCTCTGCAACAATCAATTAAGCAAAGCAAATGAGTACAAAAATGTACTCGCAAGACTTACGTGTAGGGTAACAGGCCTATACATAGCTACATGCAAGCTTATTTTAGTGGAGGAGGCTCTAGACTCATTTTCAGCATAAAGCAAGTTTTCATTTGCAATAATATAATAGATTGAAAGCAGTTTTACAATCTGTTTTTATTGGACAAAAACAGCGAGATACAAGTAACAACATCCTGGAAGTGGCTAACCCAATAGCCACCACAACAATAACATGAATTCCCCATTCATACCACCTGCATCAAGTTTTAATTAAATGTTATAGTCTAACGCTTGCAAACCCTAACCAAGTGTGTCCATAACCTAGGACGAGGCTATTCGAATAGATTAAACCCTGCAAGGGTGTACAACTTTACCCACATGTCAGACCGCTCCTTATGCCACGCGATAAAGCACACTTCCGAAGGTATGCCGGCAGAGCTGAGTCCTACGAGACGTTTCCAATATTGTGTATTAACTACGAGTCGCCCATATGGAAAAAGCCCATATGTGTGATACGGAGTCATCAAAGATGCTCACCGCCTTTATAAAGGACGATGCTCCTTGTAGTGGATAACCTCCACCACTGCTCACCCAAATGCCCACCATGCAACCCGGAGCTAACACACGCCAAAGTACTAAGTCAAGAGAGGTCCCATATCCCCCTCATATGGTTGCACGCAAAAATGCCTTGATAGTGTGACACAAGATGTTCGGTCCTTGTTGACTTAGGCATACCACCACATACCAGATAATCACACCATCAACCATATGCTCTAAAACATTTCATTTCCAGTTTCAGTTTTTGACTTTACAAAGTAACAAAGCACAAAGTGCTGAGCATAATGATAATAATAATTTTGTGTGATCAAAGTTATCGACAAAGCCGATAACCGCCCAATTCTACCGGTAGCTAAGCATTTCTAAGTATGATACCGTAAAGACAATAAAAGAGATTAATTCAACCACCGGGCTCTAATTCACCGGCGAGATTAATACCTTATGTTTAGTGGCAGGAGATGAACAATTTAAAGGCAACCATGCAATAGGAATAACTACCTCTAATCGGGAAAATAACTTTGATACAAAAGCATGCATACATACAATTTGTAAACAAAGTATTAGACTTGAAAGTAACGGGATATTTATGATCAAACTGCTTGCCTTGCTGGGGATGACTTTCTTGCTATAGAGGATCACTCGCGTCATCAATAAATTCGGCGGAACCTATCGAAAGAATCGAAAGCACAATAAGAACAAATAACACCGAAAAGACCCAAAAATTCAAATCATCCAAAAATCATGAAAAATTCACATAAGGTGGATAATGATTTTATGTGAATTTAGCAACAAGAATCAATTGATTTGGATGTTCTATGCAAAAGTTATGGCCGTTTGAAAATGAGATTTCTGGAAAATGCTGAAAAATTCACTTCTGTTACTGTTCATCCTATTTTAATTATGTAGTGAAATTTTGTAGGATAGTGGTGGATATAAGAATTACATGGTTAGGTAGAGAATAAAATTTTAATACTAAAACAAATTGGTTCACCTCATTTGGAGTTCATATGAATTACTTACGAATTTTTAAAGTTAATTCAATTTCTAGAGTAAAAATAGTTCATTCCAGAAATTAATTCTAATTTCGAAATTTTCTAGGCATTAAAATGTTTCAAACCTATTCCAAGTTAAATTACATTAAGAATGAAAACCAACAAAATTGGTTTCACTCGTTTTGGAGTTGATTCGAATTAGTTATGAATTTATCCTAAGTATGTACTAACGATTCTTAAATTCTAAATGCTTTACCAATATTTACCAACCAACCCAAAGGCCTAGTGCTACTAAAGCTGCTGTCATAACCAGGGCATAAGGTTATCGCCACTAGATAATTTTACTCTTTTAATCACAAACCGAAGGCACAACCAACTTAAACTTAACTAACCATCTATTACTATTTGATTTACCAACAGTCTTACTTATGATTTGCCCTTGCACTAAAATGGTGACAACTTAGAGATTATTTCTAATTAACCTCTAACTACTTAACTCAGTAACTAATTGATTTATTAAGGAGAATTTGACTAATTGAGATGCTACTAACAGACCACTCTATTATTTGGACCCTAGACCCAAAGTTCATTTTGAATAAACACCTATCAGCATGGGTCCTCAGGTTGTTTCTCTCTTTTAGCCTAGATGTTGTCAACTTGAGCAAAAATCCTAATCTCAAATATTTCTCAACATATTAATTCTTCACCTAACCAAAACATTCTCAGTTTGTTATGGTTATTCATACAAATGCTTATTTTATTTTTATTTTTATTTAGATTTGCTTGCCTCAGCTAGCTTAAAGTCCAAACTTAATTGAATTGATAAACCTTCTAGGTTCTTGCATTAAGAAATGTCATTAGCCTATTGTCACACTAAAGAATTCTCGATTTACCTTCTCTGTTCCATATTTCCTCAAAAGATTTTACTATTTTGCCATCTAATCTTCTCACTAATTCAATTATCCATTTGTACACTTAACATGCATGAAAAATAAATGCCATGCTTAATATAATGATGCAACATGCATAAGTAATATAGGAATGTGGTACGGGATTTAACACTAATGATTTTACCATCACACGTGCTAAGCGTGCGACTACCACCGGACGTCATCTTCTTGGTGCCTGTCCACGTCCACCGTAGTCGTCGCCGCTCTCACGTCCGTTCGGCCACTCGTTTGCGCACAAGTCCACATCTGCGTCCCGCCATGTGCATGCACACATGTGCCACCGAATCACTGTTCTCGCGCCGCCGCTCCGCCGGCCTTGCCTCCTCGCCTCGGCCACCCCGGCGAGCCGCTGCCGATGCCACCGCTGCATGCATGCAGCGCCTCGGCATTAGGCTCCGCCTCGCCGTGCTCGTTACGCCATTGGATAGCACCTCGGTGCCCTCGTCTTCGCGCCGGGCTGCAGCGCCTCGGCTCTCGCTGCCATGCCATTGCAGCTGGCCACTCCACCTCCTCTTCCTTGCCGCGCCTACGCGATGCGCTGCTCGGCCTCATCTCCAAGGATGCTGCCGAGGTTGAGCTGCATGCAACGAGCTGCTGCTCCATGCCACTGCATGTACTGCTAGCTGCTACTTCCTGTGCACTGGCCGACATAGCACAGCACAGTAGGTGCTTCATCCACCTTTCTTTGCAAAACCCTCAAATAAACTCGCATGGGAAAAATACTAGTATGGATTGGAAGCTTATGAGATGGGGAACACCATGGCACAACATGCATGAGCAGATTTTGTATTCATGGGGGTGATTGGAAAGAGAGAAGGGGTGGGAGATGAATTAGTGTTAATGGTTGGGAAGAAAGAAAGACTAGAATTGCTATGCTGGTTGCTCTCGGATGTTTGGGGAAAGCAATGACATGGGGCTAAAAGAATAAGGGAAGATGGCTCTGGTGGCTTTGGTGGTTCGGCTGGGAGTGAGAAGTTGGAGAAAAGAGCAATGGGGAGGGCAGTGAGGTGCTTCGGCTGGAGCAACAAACAAAAAGTGTTAGGTGGTGGGAGGAGCAGTGCAAAGAGTAAATAAACAAGAGATGGCATGGGGTGGCGTTCGGCTTGGGGACGAGAAATGGCAGGAAGGAGAAAAAGGGGTTCGGCTGGGACTGAGACAGAATAAAAGGGAATTGGCAGTAGAATAAATAACAGTGTATTTCTCCCCTATTTTTCAAACTTGCGCAAACGACCTTGCATGCGGAAACCGCTTGCGAAAATGGAATGCTTGCGTGATGACGAACGCAATGGTATAACATGCGTCGCACGATTTTAGGTTTTTAGTTGTGATTGCGAGGAGAGAAGTTAGGGAAAAGAGTGAACACACAGGCGTTTCATCTGCTACCTATTCTCCCTTTTTGCGAACTCGCTCAAACTGCCATGCATACGAAATTTTTTTGCAGAAATGGGTTGGTCGGGCGATGACGATCGCCGTGGTATGACATGCATGGCTTGGTTTTGAGTTTTTGGATAAGATTTGAGGAGAGAAGCGAAAGGAGTTAGCAGGGAGGAAAAAGATGGATGACCGGAAAAGACGGAACATGCATGCGTTTCGCCTGCGGTCAGTCGAGACGGAAAAGAAGAATGATGATACTAATGCATGCATAATGACATGATTTTTGTGATGCATGCGAAAACAAGAAAACAAAATAATTAAATTTAAATGCAGCCTTTCAACCATTTGATTTGATATTGATTATTATTACTTGATGTGAGAAAATTGCAAAAACATGCTTTGATTAATTTCTCAAATTATATTTAGAACATTTATGTTGTGTTTAGATTTTTATTTATCAACTTTCATTTTCATTTGTTTTATTTACCTATTAGTTTTGTGTTTTAAATTTAAATTCAAAATTTAACAAGCAGATTAATTGGGAACCAAATAACCTCCAATAAATTCCAGAAAATCCAAACAAGCATAACAGAGAATATAGAATCCAACTAAAACATTCACACAATTGAAACCTATTTGCTTCAACAAAAAGTTTTAAAAAGTCCAAAATTTTACAATTGCACATTAAATGCTTAACTAATCCAACTTAGGGATTTTGGGCTGTTACATTCATTAAGGAGGAGATTGTGGATATCATGGGGATATGCTTACGATCTTAGGATGATGATACAATTGGCAATGGCGTTGAAGGTTTGTCGAAACACGCGTTTTCGGCAAAATTCTTGTGCTGTCAGGTCTCAGGCGGTCAGACCGGCCTAGGTGTGGCGGTTAGACCGGCTTGAGTGGCGGTCAGACCGCCAACACTGGCGGTCAGACCGCCAACACTAGCGGTCAGACCAGCCATGCCTTAGGTCAAGTGGATGGCGGTCAGACCGGCCTTTGGGCAGCGTTCTGATCGGCCAAAATAGACTTTCAATTTTGGAGCTGGGCCAAAGATAGAGGGTGTAGGCAATATAGGGTTTCTCCTACACTTGGTCTCATAATTTTTGGAGCTTCGAGTTAAAAGATCTATTCGTTTGAAATTTCCTGAGAAGTCTCGGATTTCTAAGTTGAAATTTTGGTTAAGTCCCAACTGAACGGTCAGACTGGCCAGGGGCGGTCAGATCGACCATTGTGTGGCTGTCTGACTGGTTCTCACTTATTCATCGGCGAACTTGGTGGCGATGTTTGTTTGGTTAGGTCAAGTTCATGGGTTTCAGTGCATATATGTTGCATCATGCATGTTTTGACTAATGTGGGTCAAGTTGCGAAGACCTTGTTCCTGGAAATGATTTCTTGGTCTATTGTTGTGCAGGTTGCTTGGAGGTCAACGACGGTCAACGGCGAGGATGATCGGGACTAGGCTTGGAGAGCTGAGGTTCAGAACGATCGAGGATACCGGGTGAAGTCAGTGGATTCAAGTATAGCGCAAAATGGACAAGGATGACCGAATGGGCAGTTCGGTGCAACGGGTTGAATCAAGTGACGCAGGGGTCGGTGCAAGTGCCATGGTGGTTTCGGTGGGAGCCGGATGGGAGAGGCTTGCTGATATGAAGAGAGCTGTTGATCAATCTACACGTGGTGAAGCATGGGATTGCTTTATGAAGATTGGACTCGATCTTTGAAAAAGGACTGAGAAGGGGTATTTTGTTAACTTCACCAAAATACCGCCTTGATAACCTTTTGCTAACCCGCGGCGCAAGACGACGCAAGGAGAAGCGGTTTAGGTCAAGAGGAGGTGAAGACGGCGCTTTAAAATGCGTGCGTAAGTGAAACCCGTTTATGTGTAGGCTTAACGGGTGCCCATTAAGGAAAACCTTCTAGAAGCTAGCCTCCACTATAAATAGGGGAGGGTGCTGTCCAACACCTCCTTAACCCTTTATTTTTGAAAACTCTAGTTTGTGTTTTAGGGTTAGGAGAGAGTAGTGGAGAGGTTAGGGTTCTAGAGAGTTGGATTGATTGTGTGCTCATGTGTTGAGCCTTTGTCCTCCTAGATGGAGTGGCTATAAACCAACATCAATCTCATATCAATCCAAGCAAGTTTCCTCAAGATGAGTTTTTTTGTATTCTTGCTCTCTATTTTGTGATTTTAGGGCTTTATTTGATTCGTTGGTTTGCCCTTGGTTTCTGGCCTGGATCTAGCTTGCTGTGACATGTGAGAATATATCTAGGATCATCTTGATCATCAATCATCCATGAGCAAGTGTTTGGATCATGTTTTGGTTTTGACTCGATTTTGAAGCAACCTTCACTAAAATAGAAAAAGGTAAGAACTTTGGCAACGATCTTCTCGATCGTTGATTGGAATAGGTCTCCTATTCACCCCCCTCTAGTTGCTTTTCGGTTCAACACGTCCATTCACAGTGCAAAATGTGGTGGATCTCTTTTTAGATCACATCTACAAGTTACATGGCCTACCAATAGTGATCATATATGGCAGAGACACGATTTTTACTAGCACTTTGTCGCAATAACTCTTTAAAGCCTTGGGAGTCAAGTTGAGGTTGAGTAGTGCATACCATCATTACCGAAAGGGTAAATCATTGTCTTGAGAATTATTTGAGATGTATGACCTTTGCTACTCCAAAGAAATGGCATTCTTGGTTATCTCAAGCCGTGTGGTGGTACAATACCTCTTTCCACACAACTCTGAAAATGGCTCCATTTGAGGTATTATATGGCATGAAACCACCTCTTGTTATTGAAGCTATGTTTATAGAGAATATAAATGATGAAGCAAGGGATAGGCTTTAGATGAGGAGGGTTGCCTTTGAAGCCATCAAAACAAATCTAGAAAAGGCAAGTTCCAGGATGAAATACTTTGTTGACCAACACTGAACTGAAAGGAGTTTTGAAGTGGGAAGGATGGTATACTTGAAGATGCAGCCTTACCGACATAATGCTTTGGGAGTGCATAGAACTTTGAAGTTGCATTGCAAGTTTTATGGGCCTTTTAGAGTATTGGAGAAGATTGGTAGAGATTCATATAAGTTATTACTCCCTGGTGGTTGCCCAATTCACTTGATCTTCCATGTCAGCCAGCTAAAAGGACACATTGGCTCGAAGGTAATCCCTAGCAGAGAATTACCATTGGTAGATGAAGGACACATACTATTTGAGCCGATTGTTGTTTTGGAAAGGAGGGTAATTCCAAGGAATCATGAACTTGTAATTCAATGGAAGGTCCCATGGGCAAATCTGCCCCTAGAAGTAGCAACTTGGGAGGATGCAGATTTCATAGCTCGAATATTTCCACAATTTCATCCTTGAGGACAAGGATATGAAGGAGGGGACAATTGTCAGATTCCTGGAAGTCTGAAGTGGTTTAAGGAGGAGTTCAAACATTTCAGTTATCGGACGGCTGTGAAGAGTAGATACCGGTTCGTTTAGTTCAATCGTCGGGTGGACGTGGACCTGAGGGAGGGCCAGCCTATGAAGATCGTGCAAACAGGATTGCAAGATGACGTTTCGCTCAGATCCAACAGCTGGAATCGATGGAGTACTTTACTGTTAATCGTAAAGAGTAGTTACTCTCACTATTTACCGTCAAAACTTTACCACCTTGTCGTTATTAGCTAGCTTTGTTGGCAGGAATGATAACTATCCTTGTAATTAGAAGGGGATCATGAGTGAAAAACCCTAGTTTCTTCCTGCCATTATTTTACCTTTATATATTAGCTACCTTATTTCACATTTTACATTGAAGTTGGCCAAAATTGGGTTGCTGAACTGAATTGACAGGGGCGCATTTCCGCGGGTCCTGATAGATTTGCAGGTCCCGCTCGCGTTGACGCTGACGGCGGTGCAGACGCTTCAGGGGAGGGCGATGTGTAGCTGCAGGTGGTGAGGGGCGGGAGATCAGTCGAGTAGAGGACGACGTGGTCGTGGAAGCACAGGAGGCGAACGCGGATGAAGGCGCCGGTAGAGAGGTTGAAGAAACGAACGTACCTGCGGAGCCTGTCGTGGCCGGGGTGTAGGCATAGTTTTGATTACCATCCGATAATCAACCGAAAATCAGGATTATCAGTTATGTTGGACCCCGATAAAAGTTCAAACTCGCTAAAATTAGCCACGGCAGTGCGGGCTGACGGTGCCGAACCACCACCAGGAGCAAACGACGCAGAGGTGGACATAGGGCATGTTTGGTTTATGACCCCAGGTAGCCATACCAAAATTTTGGCAATACCAAAACTTGGGCAAAAATGGTGTTTGGATCGTAGCCATACCAATTCGCGGGCAATGCCAAAATTAGGGTACAAATTCATGTGTTTGGATTGCAACCATACTAAAGTTTGCCAAAATTGTGAGGATGGCACATGGCATCTAATTTTTTTTGCACCAAAAAATAGCTAATATGGGGTCATGTTTTGTTGACTAAATCATAAGGAATACAATGATTCGAACGGATCACAAATCGGTTACACGGTGTAGAAAATATGATCATTTCAAGCTTGTTAATCAAACTAATCATACAATTAATGCAACCAACCACAACACGCCACGTCAACCAGCCATGCTACCAAAATTTTGGTGAAGGAATTTGCCGCCCAAAAGTTGCCCATGAGTTGTCTTAGGACACTTTGGCTTTACCAAAATTTCAGGGGCAATGCCAAAATTTGGAACCAAACCAAACATTAGCCAAATCTTGTTGGTATTACCAAACTTTGATAAGGTAAACTGGGGCTATAAACCAAACATGGCCATAGTCCCGCAATCGTCGAGGACCTGCCACGTGATCAAGCGCAACTTGTCTACGTTCAGCGTCGCCCAGGTGGACGACAGTTGCTCCATGCCATCATCGGTGGCGACAGGAGCATTGAGGCCTAGTATTGCATGGGATCATCGCCTGCTACTGTGTGGGAGAGCTTTTCTGAGTTGGGGCCATAGCGATGGCGCCACTGTTCCCAAGTCGCAGATCAGCGTACGGGGACATATCGGAGGAGAAAGGGTTCAGACCGATCGAAGAGAGAGATGACTTAATTAGCTAGTAGCACATCCTAGTTGGTGTCGAATAGGGACATGCATGGTTTCTGATAGTTTTATTGCTCCTGATTGGCGGCGTCCTACAACGTCTTCATTCGCTGGGCATCCACCCCGACGAGCTTCTGGCCACCAACCTCCCGAACGAGCTCTAGGCGTGGTGTCTAACCTCCTTGTTTCTACTTGAGCAGGCCACCGCTGGCTTGCATCGACATTGATTCATGCCAACACCTATGAGATGTTTCAACCGGCAAGTCCGCCGAATGTTGCATCTATTTGTTTTTATTGTAGCAACAGGTCATCCGAGATGTTGCGACTGTTACGGCAAGTCCGCCAAATGTTGCATTTATTTGTTTTTATTGTAGCAACAGCTCATCTGGGATGTTGCAACACGTTTTTTCAAAATGTTATGATGATTATTTCTGATCTCCAAAATGTTAGGGCTGATTTAGTGGTTTTTAATTTTTGTTCGACAATGTTTCAATTTTGTTGCAGCAAATTCTTGTATTTGATGCAACAATTAGTTGTTATTAATCTCCTAATTAATCACCCTAAGGAACCAAATCCATAAAAAATTAGCCATAGTGATCTACTAGTAGTACCTTAAGTCCTCCTATATCAAATCATTAGCGCCATCCTGAATGACACAGGCACAAAACAACACGTCCATGACCGTGCCCCAATCCCATCACAAAGAAGCAGCCGCTGCCATGATGGGGGCGGCGGAGAAGGTCGCCGTGTCGCAATGGGAGAGGAGGAAGGAGATTGGGCTTGGAGAGATGCTGGAGAAGATGGTGGTCTCTAGCAAGGACTAATCAAAGATCAACTAGGATTTCTGCCATGATTTGTTGCTCCTAAACCATTCTAGATCAAAGACAAGTGGTTTTCTGGCTGGGCCGGGCCGCATGGAAGTGGGAACGGGAGGCGGTTGGAAAATGGTCCAATTCGGCCCAGTAAAAGCATTATCCTTTTGTTTTTTTGTTTCTCCTTAAAGAATCAAGGAGTAATTAGTGCTCGGACGATGTCTCATCGTATGCTTTAGTACAACATTCGTATACAATATATGCAACAATTTTAATCTATGTGTGCAAAAAAATACGCAAATAACAATACAATGCCAAGAAAAAAGATTAGAAAAAATATCATATTCTCACCAAAAAAAAAGCATGAAACAACTAGTATAGAACCTAGTCGTGCTTTAAAACTAGTTCAAATATCCCGATCAACAAAATTCGATGTTACAATATTGCAGCATTTGAAAATAATAGTGACAACATCTAAAAATTACTGTTGTAATATTTTTTGAAGGGACTGCAACAAACCAGTATGGATGTATGGACCATGGAGGAAATTTGGGGATGAATCAGAACTACCTACACAACATCTAAAACCATGGGTGAATGAATGAGGATGAAACAATTAATTGGATCCGATGCAACAACAAAAATTTAGCAGCGCAACAATTAGTTCCTAAGCGTGCAACAAAACTTTGGTCCTGATGAAACAAACACGAAATCGGTAAAAACCAAAAAATATGCAACAAAGTTGAACTATTTAGGCAACAAATACAAGAACCTATTGCAACAAAAAACAAACCTTGTTGCAACAACAGAGAAACCATCTAAGCATCTTCAACTTTTGAGTGTGACATATTACAACATCCAAAAATAGTAGCCACAACAATACAACTTACTGATTGTGGCATTGTTTATTATGATATCGAGGAGGAAGCAAGGGAGGGAGAACAAACGGCTGAGGCTGGGACCGACCTTGTTGGTGAACGAGATGAGGTTTCCAAGTGCATTCTCGGTCTGCTTGGCGCTGAGACGGAGGTAGGTAGGGCTCTCACGGTCACGTTCACTAATCTCATAGACGTACAACTCCTGCACCTTGGCTGGCCTTGTGTCCTTTGCCGTCGCCGGCTTCGGCGAGAACAACGACACCCTTCCTACCCCCGCTCACCCTACCACGGAGCCTGGCCCTCAAGACCGCCGCGATCGGCGCTTGGCGAGGGATCTTAGTGAAGCTCATCGAGCTGGAGGCCGTGGGCTTGAGAGAGATGGGGAGAGGGCAATTGCCATGGTGGTGGTGGCGAACTGACGACGGTCGGTGACTTGTGAGTTCTTGGACTAGTCTTTGCCTTCTTTCTCGATCTGCTTTGTGATTGATGATGGCTTGGTGGGCAAGAGGTGGGTGGGGTGGTACTGTGCTGGAATGGGGAGAGATGTGACATTTGACTAGATAAGGCATGTGTGGACATCTGATAGAGAGAAAGACAAATCTATTTGGTAGAAGAAATAAAAGACAAATAGGGAGGGGGACTAAAGCATGTATAGTGGGGTGAACGTGGCATCTGATGTATCGGATGTCCTCACCGTATCAATTCCTAAGAATTAAATAGCAGAGCTTTTGCTATTCACTAAAAAAAAGCATTATCCTTTTTCTTTCTTGAGACTAAAGCATCATCCTTTTTGTTTAGTGGGCTTCTTTAAATTGCAAGTTTTTTTCTCTGAGAGTGGGAGCAATTGGTTTAGTGTAGTGGTCTTAAGGCTTTGTCAACATAAGATACAACATGGCACCCGACTAGACTATCCAAGGTATGCCATTTAAATTGCAAACTGATCGACTGTGACAATTTTTTGCTCTTGAACTGAAGGTTTGTTCGTGGATCATCATCAATGCAAATGAAGACTGACAACGCCCTCCAAATCTAACTCAATGAGACTAACTGACGTACGTTCTTTGTTTTTTTAGCCCAATCAAGTGCCAAACGGTGACCTCCTTTAGCGCCAGTAATACTATTTGCAGGCGTTGTTTGGAAGCTCCTCTTGGCATTGAATTTTTCATGTAACTTCCATGGACGTCAGTAACAAGTTTTTGGCTCTTTTGTCACTGTTGAGCTTCGAATTATCAAATCTAGCTCCCTTCGGAGAGAAAAGCCAAAAATGGCACCGTGGACGCACCGGCAGGCGACATGTCGCCTGTCGCGCGCTCGCCGCCTGGATTTGGCCGTGCGCTTGGATCCCCCTACCGCGTCCTGGGTGTCTGATCCCCCCTACCGCACCCTGGACGCCCGAACTCGCCCTTGCTGAGCCCCGGGTGCCCGGAGACCCCTCTATCGCGTGCTAGGCGCCTGGATTCACCCTCTACCATGTGTCAAGCACCCGGATTCCCCCTCTGCAGCGTCGTCCCATCGCCCGGTCGCTTCGCTGCCCTCCTGGATTCCACACCGATTGTTTATTGATTTGCGAATATAAATGGAGTACAATGAGTATGAGCTATGGTGTGGATTGAACCATTTTTGGTACATGTGATAATACATAGAAAGTCAGGCGTACAAAGAAAGTGCATGATTTCATGTTCCCTATTTGGAATGTGAGTTTTTGGCTTATTTGTCATTGTTTGGCGTCACAATAGCAAAAATAGCCCCCCTCCGGAGCGAAATGACAAAAAAAAATTGGATTTAGGGTTGGCACACGCGCTATTGTCATGATTATAGTGTTTGCAAAACCGCTTCCTTTTAAAAAAGAATGAAATTTGAAATAAACAAAATATTTGGGAATTAAATTTGAAAGACTTCATAATGTAGTTGCGAATTTCATGGCACGCAGGGTTTGGTTACATGCATTAGAAACGACAACATGCACAAATCATCAAACCAATCTACACCTAGGATACATGTGCGCCTTTTTGGAATCGGGAAAAAAGGTGGATCGAAACGAAGCTAGTCTTGACGGCCCATTGGTGTCTTCCCCTTGTCTCGTGCAGACCCACGGGCGCTGCCAGTCCTGAAGGCAGTCCTGTACTATGAGATGGGCTAGAAGATGGAATGATGTTAGCAGAACGTAAAACCAAATCAATAATCATGACGTAAATTGAACATAACTTACCTCTTCGATCCGCAGTGCGCCTGGGCGACGGGGAGTGCTAGGAAGACAATCAGTCTCACTAGCAGGAGCCTTCCCTTATACGCCACACGCTTGGCCCGATCATCCTTAACGTGCTGTTCGACACTCTTGGGCTCTATCGCCGTGTTTCCCTTGTCTTCCCCGCTGTCGGGTAGGTAAGGTTGCCAGCAGTGGAAGACATCGGGTGGCAGCGCGTAGTTGAACATGTACTTCTGCTCAACAAATGACCTATCGTATTTGTCTGGGCCGTCGATCCATTGGAAGAAGAAGCAACGCTCCTCCGGCATCCATTATGCATGGATAAAGTTAGCAATGTGTGGAATGCAACGTAAAATACAAAAAACGATGTGTGTGTGAGGTTATCTTACGTGGATATCCTCGCACATGTAGTACACCTGGGCGACGATCGCTGGGTGTATGGATCGAATGATCCAAGCCGGGTTTTCGCAGTCGCACCACGGGCGTGGAAACTCCAGTGGTACAAGCACATTCTTCATCGAACAATTCGGGTAGGTTCTCGCCTTCCTGGAAAGCCACTTGCGCTTCCACAACATCTCCACATAGCCTGACATCTCCAATGCCGACCTAATGTTCTCCTCTAGCTCACTCTCTTCTCCCTCCTTCCTCTCTGTTGTATGGAACAAGTTGGAGTGAAGTGTTGGCTATGGTAGTGTAGTATTCTTCTCTAGCTCTCTTCTCCCTCATTTTATAAGAGGATATGGTGTAGTGCTGAGGGTGGAAATTATGATGAATGATAGGGTGTGATGGCTGGTGAGTGGTGTCTACTCATTGCAAAAGGTTGGTCTGTGTTGCCATTTCGGTCTGGAAAGGTGTAGTGGTAGGGTTTGGTTAATTCATTTTGAAAAGGTGGGATGGCTGGTGAGCGGTGTCTACTCACTGTAAAAAGCGGGTCCGAGTTGTTAATTCAGTCCAAAAGGTGGGATGGTTGGTGAGTGTTGTCCACTCACTGAGAAAAGCTGGTCCGGGTTGTCAATTCGGTCTGAAAAGGTGGCGTGACAAGGTGTGGTCTATTCATTCTAAAAAGCTGGGATGACTGATGAGTGGTGTCTACTCACTACGAAAAGCTGATCCGGGTTGTCGTTTCAGTATGAAAAGGTGTTGTGGCAGGGTGTGGTCAATTCTTTCTCAGAAAGGTGGCGTGACAGGGTATGGACGAATGTGGGTTGTACTGTTCTGGTATTGTAATGTGAATTGAACCTGGCTTTATAGATTAATTTCACTTTGGTATTGTAATGTTATGGCATTGTTATGTGAATTTTGGTATTGTAATGTTATGCAAAATATGGTACTTGGACTTAGGTTGCTATTGAATTGTTGTAGTGTAATGTTTTGGGTCTATACTAAATATTGTAATGCAACTGTCCCTAGTCATGTTATGTGCATAAAAATCTAGTTGCTGAAAGTTAAAGACATCTTGCAATTCATACAAATCTGGTACAACATAAGCGTACAACATCCTAGATACATACACACATAATGTATACAATCTGATTACATACAGACTGATACGAAGCAAGTACATGCGCAATGCATAGAAGTACAATAGTACACTACGGGCTACGATATGTCTCACTCGTTTGAGCCATTCTGTGCTCACTACGTCTGGGTCCGCGTCCTGGTCTTGCGTTGAGCATGTCCTATGGGGTACGTCAACCGGTCCGGAGAGCGTGTATCTGTGCGGAGAACATAGGGAGACCGTTGAGTTGACTGAGGTGCTTCAGCAAGCTAAGTCTGCCCAAGATAAGTGTCATTAAGCTGAGTCATGCCTGACTGGCTACCACCTGCAATCATATAAGTAATGAATGACTCCATGAATCCACCCCCGGAGCCACGGCCCCCTAGGTACGATGTACGAACAGCCCTCGGTGCGGTGGAGCTCTGGTCGTGATGGTACGATGTACCAACGGCCCTAGGTGTGGCAGAGCTCTATCTGTGCTGGTATCCAGTAGTTGCATCCTTGTCATGCTGATGCGATGTGTCACCTTGGTACGCACCTTCGAACTAGTCATCGTACTACTCACTGTAAGCTAGGGGCTACAAAATAGAATGATGTTAGCACAATGTACGGCGAAATCAATAACTTGAACATAAATTGAACATAACTTAACTCCTCGATCCGCAGTGGAGATGATCAACGGGGAGCACTAGGATGACCACCAGTCTCACTAGGCCGTGCAGTGTCTCCTCCATCTGCGGGCAGTCGTATGGACGTTGATTGCACCAACGATGCATCTCGACAGACGTGCGACTAGAAGATGACATGATGTTAGCACAACCTAAGGCAAAATAAATAATGAGGACGTAAATTGAGCATAACTTATCTCTTTGATTCGTAGTGCGGATGATCGATAGGGAGCGCTAGGATGGCCACCAGTCTCACTAGGCCGTGCCGACCTAGGCAGGGAGCTAGGTCAGTCCATTCAGTGAGCAGCTTGAAGCATGTCGTCTCTCGTCGGACCGCAACTCAAGTTCGTGACAATCTGCGTTGCAACGTCGTAAACGGACTTCAGCACCCCGAGAAGCACCCCAACGGTGTGACCGCTCCTACGAAGGGTGGACCGGGATGCGTGTGAGATCTGCTGGGCCTGGTTGAACTGAAGTGACATAGAAGAGTTGTTGAGTAACAAACAGTAAAAACTACTAATCCTTACAACTAATTAACTATGACTAACTAATTATGACCTAATTAATTACGACTTATTAATTATGACTAATTAATTACAAATAAATTAATCACAACTACTTAATTACAACTACTTAATTACAACTAGTTAATTGTGACAAATTAATTACAAATAAATTAATTATGACTAATTATACTGCCTAATCAGTGTCTACTTAATAACCTGCCATAATCCTTAACCGTTTACACTAGTAAATTAACATTTTGGAAAGTTAATTTAACATTAATTACATAGTTAATAAACATAATGCATGCGGAAAAAAATACATCTTCTAGAAGATCTTCGCTTGATGTCAAACTTTCTGTACTAATACGACTGCTAAACACTGCTCTAAACACTCTCAAATCAGCAGTGAAATCGAAGCTAATTTCGACCGATCGCGCTACTTGTCGCTCGCTCGATCCTCTCTGTCTCTCTACACTGAGCGAAATGGTTGGTGTGGAGGATGAGAGTGATGTGTGATGGGTTTTATAGCCGTGGGAAAGCACTCAGCCGATCGCGAAGCAACGCGAGGGTGATGTGGACACAACGTGCGACTGGACAACGCGTGGTAATTTTTTTGCTTGTGGGAGACAGAGGGACAATGAGGCGACCAGGTGACAGGATGGCTCGACAGGGGGAATCTAGGCGCATAGCACACGGTAGAGGGGTCCGGGCGCCCGAGGCACGACAAGGGCGGTTCCGGGCGTCTCGTGCGCGGCAAGGGGGGTCCAGGTGCCTGGGGCGTGGTAGGGGGGATCTGGGCACTTGGTGCACGGCAGGTGATGCCTGTCGGCGCATTCGCAGTGCTATTTTTGACTTTTCTCTCTAGAGAAGACTACATTTGCTATTTCGATAGTAACAGTGGCAAATAAGCCCAAAATTCGTCAGTAACCGGCCAGGTAAGGTGTGGTTCTGACCGCCTAACCCTTGTTCTTTCCACAATAGTTCAGTTTCATATACCAAACTCTAGTTTTTTTTTTCCTTTCCCCCTTCAACCCAGTTACAATAAGTTGCATATATACAAGCAGCTCTCCTTCAAGAAGGCGAGTTAGGAGACCTCCTGCTTGTTCTCAGTCTTGTGAGTTTTCTCCTCCCTTTTTTGGGTTGCTTACTTCCCCTGTTTAGCTTCTGCAAACTCTACGCTCTTGTGATCCATGGCGCTTGTAATTTCTCGGGTGATTCTTGCTCATTTTTGTCCTTACCTCTTGCTGCATCATGCATGCATGCCCTTGGGTGTTGTTTCTTCCTACTTTCGATGATCTGCTTTCGCTCGAGCTACATGTCCTCTGAATGAGGATGGAACGCATATGGTCGAGGTTTCGAGGAAAAGATATATTTTCTTTGATCTGTTACAGACTTATAGGGTACTCCAGATCTTTGGCATAGAAGAAAGCTTTTGGCACGGATTGGGCTGCAATTCCTGTATCCTTCGATCTGTTACAGGGTACTCCAGGTCTTTGGCATTTGACTCTCTACAAGTGAACATGTCAGAGAACCTGAAAATAATTCTCCAGCAGAGTAATCCATCCATCCATGGTGGATCCACGTTGCTGGTGCTCCTCCTGTGGTGGTGTTCTTCAATTCCTGGAAGAAGAGTCCAAACACTTTCCCCAAAGTTAAAGTTTTCCTCTTCCTTTCCACCTATGTGCCTGAGCAGACGGCATGTCAAATTGTAAAGTCCGCAGACGGCGACACGTCGAACGCGGTGTGGTAGCTATCGAGATCCACATGTCAAATTGTCGTTGCTCCCAGCACCAACTTTGTCTGTCTTGTGAGATGACTCAAATTAATGTGCCTGAGCCCTGAGATTAACCGTCTTCTGGTTTGGTGCAGGGTTGAAATAACATACTACTACTTCTTCAATTGGTTATTGGTTTATTGCTTTTTTGGAAGGAATGTTATTAGTTTATTACAACCACTGATGATCTTGATAATCTTTGGTGTTTCTGCTCTCATTTTTTTATTTGTTTAACTACAAGCATGGAAGACTGAATGCACACAGATAAAAAGTCGGTTTCATGTTTTGTTTGTTCTGAGCTCTTTTATGTAATAGCAGCTAACAACATCTCTTAATTGCAAAACATATATCCTTTATCCAAACATTCCAACAACCTCATGGGTCTAATCAGTGTCAACTCCAATGTATTAGCAAACCTTGAAGCAGTAGCATCTTTGACATGTTTCTTTTGCTGCAGGTCACTGTATTCCATATTCCATCTCGTCTCTTGCAGGCTCCAACCAAGTCTGAAGGAATCATCCATCTCGCAGTACACACCAAGTGTACCGACCAACAACCAAGAATTATAGAGACGGACGGTGTCATTGCCATCCTCCTCCTTCTCCTTGGCTTCAACTCCACGCATGCTTGCTTTCCAAACCAAGGGATAACCACCCATGTAAGGACCGCCACATTCTCCAAGTGCAGCGAGCACACACGCCGCTTGAAGCAGTGGAACAAGTGATTGATTGATCCATCCATCATCTCATGGGGACACTTAGGTACTACTACAGCTACTATTACAAATGCAGCCCATGCCCATACACTTGGCGTTGCCAATGTTGTGTTTCAGACTTTCAGTCAGCCAGTTTCTATATATATACACGCGTTGTGCGAGTTTCTTGGCTCTCATGCATGCGTCCATCTGCCTGAAGCTGGAAGAACCTTGTGCCTTGCTGCATGGGCCCTCCACGGGCGGCCTCGCCGGCCGTCGACGCCACCGCCGGCGTCAAGGTTAAGGTCAGCGACCGATACGTAAGTGCTGGTCTGCCTGCCTGCAATGTTAATCTGTTGTGTGAGGTTACAGGATTGAATTGATCCGTGCGAACAATGTGGATGCGTGTGCGTGTTGCATGCATGTGCAGGTTGAGATAAAAAATGACATCTTCGAGCTGACGCTGTCGAACCCCGACGGGATCGTGACCGGCGTGCGGTATAATGGTGTGGATAATCTGATGGAGATTCTTAACAAAGAAGACAACAGAGGGTACCAATTTCGCTTACATATTTTCTTCTCCTATTCTATGCTTAGTTGAGTACAACTGTACAAGAGCTACTTGGATTCAGGGTTAACAATTTCGTTTTTGAAAAAAAATTCGTTGGTGGCTGAAATAGCCGAAATTTTGGAATTTCGGTGGGTTTTCAAACTTATTTGAATCAAATTTGAATTTAAAATTTTAAAAAAATCGCAAAATTTAGTGCGATGGGTGGGATTCAACCCCGGGTCATCAGGGAACATGCACTCAGGCGCTGCCACCAGGCTACGGCCGGCTTCATGAATTAATACTAGTGTTTACTCCTTTTAACCTTGAAATTCCCTCCAAATTCAAACGCACCGAAAATATTTCAACAAATTGAAATTCTTTCGGGACCCAGCGAAACGAACGAAATTTCGACGAAATTGATAACCCTGCTTGGATTTTGCCACAACTATAAGTGTACATTTGTTCTTCACTTAATTTGTGAATTTTAAATTAATCAAGAACCCTTTTATTTCGAGAAATACTATGGAGCACTATAGCGTTGCAACGGTATATGTTCTAGTCGTCCGATTCGCCCCCCACCCCACAAATCATAAGTCCGCGTCTCCTTCACACCCCTCTCTCTCATTTCTCTATCTCTCTCTCGTATCCCTCCCTCCTTGATCTCTCTCTCCTATGTCCGGCCGAGGAGTGCGGTTGGCGAGCCGACAGAGGCAAGCGACCATCCCCTCCTTCACTTCCAGCGCTACCCCCTCCTCCTTCAACTCTGGCTCTGGATTTGGCATGGGCGGCGATACGGTGTTTCACCTCTAGCTCCGGATCTGTCGACGGGTAGTGGCAACGCGGCTCGAGACGGCTAGATTCGGCGACGGCATGGTGCGGAGCTCGGACCGGAGCTGGGAAAGAGAGGGAGATGGATGCTCGGCACGAAGCTCAAGCACAGATTCGGCGGCGGACGGCATCGTGACGACCGTGGTAGTTGGGGTCAAAGTCGGAGAAGAGGGTGCATCGGCGGTGGATGGTGTCGGGCGGCTCCGTGGCGGCGCAGCACTACCGTTGTGGCCATGTGAGTTGGCCAAAACTTGTTGAAACCTTCTTAAAACTTTGATTGAAACTTTTGTTTTGAAACTTGTTGAAACATCTCAAAACTCTCTGGCTGAATCTTGTGTACCAAAATTTGAAACTCATTGGAACTTGGTTTGAAAATTTTCTTGGAATCTTCTAGAAACACGCGAACTCGCTGAAACCTGAAACTTTTAAAATGTTCTCACAAGACTTCTTGAAATATCATGGAACTTGTTGCTACACCGTTGCAACGCTATAGCGTTCCTAGTTGCTTCCTTTTATTTCCCATGCAAATAGATGCTGCAACTGAGGTGAGTAAGAGTAATGTTACTATATGTTCTGTCAGGTACTGGGACATTGTTTGGAATCTACCTGGAGAGAGAACTGGCATATTTGATGTGTAAGAGCTCTTAATTCACGAATACCACCTTTTTTTTTTGCAAGAGAAAGCCCAGATGTATCTTACATTGAACGTTCTCACGCAGGATCAAAGGCACAGAGTTCCGCATCATATATCACGATGAAAACCAGGCTGAGGTCTCCTTCACCAGAACATGGGATCCTTCTCTGGTAGGCAAAGCTGTTCCCTTGAACATTGATAAAAGGTGATTGATGCACAAGCATAACAAGTTCATTCCATAAAAGGCAATTATGTTTAACGGAGGAAGCATGCCTGTACAGGTTCATCGTGCTTCGTGGCTGCTCAGGATTCTACACCTATGGAATCTATGAGCATAAGGAAGGGTGGCCTGATTTTGGCTTGGGAGAGACCAGGGTGGCTTTCAAGCTTCGGAAAGACAAGTTGGCCTAGTTCCCAAATTTGAGATTTTTTGCTGTTCATTGAATTTTGCTGTCCACTGATTCTATGTTTTGGTGCAACTAATTGCAGGTTCCATTACATGGCATTGGCTGACGACAGGCAGAGAATAATGCCGATGCCTGAAGACCGATTGCCTCCCCGAGGCCAGCAATTAGCATACCCTGAGGCTGTCCTCCTTGTGGACCCAGTAAATCCTGAACTCAGAGGGGAGGTAAGCTGATAGTTATCCATGATAAAGATCTGACTATATTCTGAAGAATCTGAACAATGTTGATATCTTTGTCAAGGTCGACGACAAGTACCAGTACTCGTGTGAAGACCAGTACAATAATGTCCACGGATGGATATCATTCGATCCTCCAATTGGCTTCTGGCAGATCACTCCGAGTGACGAGTTTCGGACCGGAGGACCTCTCAAGCAGAATTTGACCTCTCATGTCGGACCCACTATGCTGGCTGTAAGTTCAGACATTATGATGGTCAGGATTCAGGAATCTACAAAGAGACCGAAATTGAACTCAGATTATTTGATGATATGCGATTACTTCTTCTGAAAGTTTTTTTTTCATCTGATTTCAGATATTTCTGAGCGCTCATTATGCAGGGGATGACCTTTCACCCAAGTTCACGAATGGAGAATATTGGAAAAAGGTTCATGGACCAGTCTTCATGTACCTTAATTCCAGTTGGGATGGAAGTGACCCAAGTCTACTCTGGGAGGATGCAAAAGTTCAGGTGATTTCAGATTAATTAAGTGCTTAAGGATAATACAAGTCTGTTTTCACACAAGCTAATGACACTCATAACATATCGAATTAGTAAACTCTCAGTTCTCGATTACGGTTGAGTGACTAGTTCTCTTGTCTAAAGTGTTATGAACACTTTCTCTAAAAAAAGTGTTACAAACATTAAAGTAACTTGGTACTTACTTTTCTCTCTTTTACCGTGGGAATCAGATGATGATTGAGAAAGAGAGCTGGCCATATTGTTTTGCACTTTCAGAGGACTTTCAGAAGAGTGAGCAGAGAGGTTGTGTCTCTGGTAGATTAATGGTTCGAGACAGGTATTGAGTAATGACATTTCCCAGTTTTCTACAGCTATAGTAGCTTAATTTTTTTTATTTACCCCACATGTAGTTCAGTATCATAAACATCTCTTAGTAATTAATTCACATGTCATTTAGGTATTTAGATGACGAGGATCTTTATGCCACAGCAGCCTATGTCGGCTTAGCCCTACCAGGAGAAGCTGGATCCTGGCAAAGAGAGTGCAAGGTGATGCATGCTCGTTACACTTTCTTCTTTTAGAACGAGTTGCACTGTATATTGGACTATGAAGTTTATTCTCGCATACTGCAATGCTGCAGGGATACCAATTCTGGTGTAGAGCAGATGCAGATGGGAGCTTCTACATAAGGAACATTGTAACTGGGGACTACAACCTTTATGCGTGGGTTCCAGGTTTTATAGGGGACTACAAATTGGATTCTACACTAACCATATCTTCAGGTCAGCATCTTAACCTGACTGGCATATAAACTACCTCTTTCAAGTTGCAACTTTTAGTGTGATGTCCTGAGATACCCAGCTTTCCTGTTCAGGGGATGATATTTATCTTGGTGACCTTGTGTATGAACCACCAAGAGACGGTCCGACAATGTGGGAGATCGGAACTCCTGATCGATCTGCTGCTGAGTTCTGTGTTCCAGATCCTAACCCCAACTATGTCAATAGATTGTACATCAATCACCCTGACAGGTGAAACAGACTGGCTACCTACTGACTTCTAAAACATCTACTAATCAAATAACCATTTCTTATCATATGGTGTTCTGATTGTTTGTTACAGATTTAGGCAGTACGGACTTTGGGAAAGGTATGCAGAGTTGTATCCAGACAGTGATCTGGTATATACAATTGGCGAAAGCGACTATAGCACCGATTGGTTTTATGCTCAAGTTAACAGGTGGTGTTTGTTGTTTCATTCAGATATCACACAACTCTTCGCACAGAGCTACATGAGCTATTGGTCGAGTGCTAACATCTGTGTCTGTCTCGACTGCAGAAGAACTGATCAGAATACTTACCAGCCAACCACATGGCAAATAAAGTTCAGTCTTGACAGTGTCACTCCTAACAACACCTACAAGTTCAGAGTGGCGCTTGCATCTTCCACGCTTGCCGAGTTGCAGGTTCTTTCAGGACCCCCCAAAAAAAAGCTTGCTTTGCTTCAAGTTTTCTTATCAAATGTCCCCATTGAAACAGCTCCTGAACAATCAATCTTATTCTTCAGGTTCGTTTCAACGATCAGGACAGGAGTTCTCCTCACTTCACAACCGGGCTGATCGGCAGGGACAACACGATAGCGAGGCATGGGATCCACGGGCTGTACTGGCTGTTCAACATCGATGTGAGGGGTGCTTGGCTTGTTCAAGGGGTGAACACCATCTATCTGAAGCAGGCCAGGAGCCAGAGCCCGTTTCAGGGAGTCATGTATGACTACTTGCGTTTGGAAGGACCTTGTGGCTGCTTGTCATAGTCTCGCTATATGGGCCGTGGGCCAAGGAAGTGGAGGAAGGCATATTCGGTCTTGAGTACAAAGGGGCAACTGGAGAGCAACACCAGGCATCAAAGAAAAACACAGAACCGACATCTTCCTTCCAGCTGCTGTTCTTCCCCGTCCCTATTCTGCTACCTCCCCCAGCCTCCGTTCCTCTGATTTCCCCAACCTTCTCTTGCTGATTCCCGTCTCCCATTCCTCTTAGTCTTGATTCCATTTTCCCCAATTTGTAATCCCAAAATACTTGTGAACTGAGTGATATTGGCAATATAGCATTTGATCTTGGAGAGATTGAGTGTTCATTCTTGTTCTTCCCTTTGGGTTCGTAACAATATGGTATCAGAGCAAGCGATTCGTGGGATTTCGAGCAAGAGGATAGTGGGGGCGACTCATGGTGGCAGCAGTTGTGGTTGGCATCCGGATCTGTACAGTGGTGGTGTCTACGGAGGAGGCGCTCGTCACCTGTTCGATGAAACGCCGAGCCACAGGGAGGCCACCACCGGAGATGTTCTCCGCGTCACCGTGAGCCATGTGCTCTATCCGGTGACGGAAGGGGTGCTGCACCAAGTCTTCGATTTGTATGGGGCAGAGCAAGTGGTGGTGCTCGAGAGGGCAGACCATGTTGAGGCGCTCGTTCGGTTTCGATCGAGCCGCGACGCGGAGCGGGCTCGAGATGTCACCCATGGGCGCTGCGTCTCGACGATTCTTCTTGGCCGGGCGTCCCAAGACATGCGATCGATCCCGATGGCAACATCGTGGTGATGCCCGTCACATGTTCGACGCTGGGACTGAGCCCCAACACCGACGTGTCGATGGCCACGACTACCTCAGCGGCGACGACACTCACGACCTCGACCACCTCAGCAGCCGCAACAATGACTTCCCTTGTCACCAGAGCTAGGGAAGCCCCACGTGACGAGCTCAAGGAATTGGCTCCCGTGGAGACATCGAAGGAGCCGAAGAAGACGGTCAAGGAGATGTGCGAGAAGATACTAGCCACACTGAATAGCATGATCGAGGGCGGCCGCGACATCAACCTCGACATCACCTCCAATGTCGTTGAGGCCGCTGGCTACAATGTGGTCTCCTTGCCGACGTTTCCCACCACCGTTGAGTTGAGCGACATCATCGTCTCCAGCCCCATGCCACCGGTCATCGCTGATTCAGTGCTTGACCAGGACTCTGCTAGTCACAAGGTACTCGAAGAAAGATCTGACATGAGTACAGTGGTGCTGTGGCCACCACCGATGAAGTGGGACGAGCGGCAACTATGGCCGCCGCCTTCGCGAGTGGTGATCAAGTGCATTGTGGGCAGCAATCTAATTCCAATTGCAAAATCCTTGTTCGGTCTTTCTTCAGGATCATTGTTTGGGCTTTTGACATTTAGCAGCAAGAAAGGATTATATGATGTTCAAGGTCCAATACCGATTGTGAAGAATGTTTCTATCCCTCCTGATTCTGATGACATCTTACTTGTCAACCTTGAAGATATCATGCCACTTTGTTATTTTTGGGTTCCTGTTGACAGTTGCAAAAATCGCATTGCTGAAGCACTTGACACAATTAAACCAATATCTTCCTGGGAAATGACAACAACTGCATCACAAGTTCAGGATCATGCATTGGATCATACTCGTGGTTTTGGGGTAGTAGTGGATGCTCTTGTGAACTATCTAAGTTTGGAATATGGAATTATGTTTGAACTTGCTAGGATATTTGCGTTTTTATCTGGTCCACCAAATTATGGGGCTGGTTTATTTGCGTTTCAAGAGATGAAGAAGGCCGGTGTTAATTCTGATGTGTACACGTACACAATTTTGATTGATAGCTTTTGTAAGGCTGGTTTAATTGAACATGCCCAGAGCTGGTTTGATGAGATGAGGAGTGTGAGCTGCTCCCCAAATGTAGTAACATATACTGCATTGCTTCATGCTTACCTGAAAGCTAAGCAGCTACTTCTGGCTAATGACATTTTCCACAGAATGGTTGATACTGGCTGTTGTCCAAATGGTATTACCTACAGTGCACTAATTGATGGCCTCTGCAAGTCAGACACCATTGCTCCTCATGTTGTCACCTATGGTGCACTCATAGATGGTTTGTGCAAAGCTCACAAGGTAGCTGATGCTCATGAATTGCTAGATGCTATGTTATCGGTTGGCTGTGAGCCCAATCACATTGTATATGATGCTTGGATAGATGGCTTTTGCAAAGTTGGAAAAATTGATAATGCTCAGGAGGTATTTCTGCAGTTGACTAAGTGTGGGTACTTGCCTAGTGTGCATACATACACCTCCTTAATTGACAGAATGTTCAAGAAGGGATTTCACAGTGACATCTTGAAATCTACAAACAACTTTGATCAGGATAACGTCATTGGCTGTGGTGGTTTTGGTCTAGTGTACAAGGCAACACTACCAGATGGAGCAACGATCGCCATCAAAAGACTATCGAGTGATTTTGGTCAGATGAAGTGTGAGTTCAAAGCAGAGGTGGAGACTTTATCAAAAGCTCAACACCGTAATCTTGTGCTTCTTCAAGGTTACTGCAGGATTGGCAGTGATAAGCTCTTGATCTACTCTTACATGGAGAATGGCGGCCTAGATCACGGGCTTCACGAAAAGTCGATGGTCCATCTAGATTAAGCCGGCAAAGAAGGCTTCGAGATAGCAAAAGGAGCAAAGAAGAGGTCCGCATACCGCACTTGTCATGCCGACCGCACATACTCCAACGTGACATCAAGTCAAGCAACATACTTCTGGATGAGAAGTCTGAAGCTCATTTGGCTGATTGTATTGAGTCTGCATGGGTTGCCAATCCTGTCCAGGCTTCACAACCAACTCAACTAGGTTTTGATGCTGATCCTATTGGTGATGTCACTGCAGTTAAGCTAAAGAATGGCAGAGTGCTTGAAGTGGATATTGTTGTGCTTGGCCAGATTTTTTCACGCTCTGCACCTGTTCATGACAAACATTTACAAGTGCTATGAGATCCCGGTGGCGTCAAGTTCATCTGCTTGCATTTAATTACAGCGGCTTGGGGACAAGCCTCATTTCAAGGAGGGAAGAATGTCATAGTCTCGCTATATGGGCCGTGGGCCAAGGAAGTGGAGGAAGGCATATTCGGTCTTGAGTACAAAGGGGCAACTGGAGAGCAACACCAGGCATCAAAGAAAAACACAGAACCGACATCTTCCTTCCAGCTGCTGTTCTTCCCCGTCCCTATTCTGCTACCTCCCCCAGCCTCCGTTCCTCTGATTTCCCCAACCTTCTCTTGCTGATTCCCGTCTCCCATTCCTCTTAGTCTTGATTCCATTTTCCCCAATTTGTAATCCCAAAATACTTGTGAACTGAGTGATATTGGCAATATAGCATTTGATCTTGGAGAGATTGAGTGTTCATTCTTGTTCTTCCCTTTGGGTTCGTAACACTGCTAGTCTAAGCAACGTACCTTACCTAGTTTATCTTTCCGCCTAGTAGAGCTGGTTGAGCTATATGTACTTATGTATGATTTGGCAGTATCCATCCACTAATTCAGTAATACGTAATTTAGTACATTTTTTATTTTATGTTGCAAAGCAATGTGGCCTTCTTCATGTCTATCTATGCCTGCATTGTGGTACCTGCTTTTCTAAGGTAGCTGGAAAGTAAGCTGCCAAAATTGGTCACAGTATAAGGATCCATTAAAATATAACCAAAACTGATGACATGTATTGGGAAAAGAAATCCTCTATTGTTTAACAGTACCTTTTTTTTTTGTCTTGAGGGAAATTATTTCATACTGACTGAATCTTTACAAAAATGAAACCCACTTGAAATCATGTTGCACATCATATATATAATTGCGAATGTCGCATTGGAAGATCTAAGCTGCTGCTGCAATCTCCAATCAGTTGTCATCTCCCTCCCTACCTTGCATCCCTTGAGGATGGCCACTGGAGCTCTGCATTTGTATCCCCTGATGAAACTAGTTTTGGCCAGGCTCTTGATAGTGCCCTCTGTGCATCTGATAAGCGGCGGCTTTGTTGGTCTGACCTTGATCGATCCTGAAAGGCGCATCCATTGCTGCCACACGCTGTGCACTCTGCTCCACTGAAATCTGCTGCGTGGCGCCTGCAGAAGCATTCGCCGTGGCATCTTCAACCCACCTGAGGAAGCGCTTGCGCACACCCAGCCCAAGAACCATCAAGGATCAAGGACAGAGGAAGAAGCTCCGCGAGCACCACAAATCTGTAAACCGCGCGCACCACTCCTTCGTGGCCGACGATCTCCCGAGGCGGATGTCAAATAAACCAAGCGCACTCCGCCGCCGGCGACATCGATCGGCAAGAACGCGACCACGGCGTGTAGGGTGTTGCGCGACATCGATCGCAGTTGCCTGTGGGCGGCTCGGCGGGGAGCTTCACGGGACGACGGCTCAGGGCAGAAGGAAGCTGCTCACTGCGTGTGGGCCCGGAGGGGACGTTGACTTGTCAGCTTCTCTCGAATGGTGCCTGGACACTTGCAGCCCTTGGATGTTCTTTGAGATCAGTGGTTTGTGATCTGGGTTGTTGGGTTCTGTGCTGATGTGAGGCTTCGTGGCTCCCGATGACCAGCGGGGTGGCTGAGAGAGGGGAGAGGTTTCTAGGTTGATAGATCTGCTCTGTTTCGTTGTTGTTTTGTCGATACTATGTAGCTAGGGTTGAAAGATGATGAAGCATATGTTAGAAATTTTAGATTGGGGGTTGATTTATTTGTGTGTATTTGCTTGTCTTTGAAGTGAAGTCAAGTTTGGTTACATGGCCAGATCTGGGTATCATGTTCGTAGCATTAATAAATTTTATGTTGTGTGTTTGTCTGAAATGAAGTAATGGGTTGGTTAGATGATCAAATCTAGGAGTTAGGTTCTTGATCTTTTGATTTGTTGGAGCTACTACTTACTATGACCATTTGTGAGATGATTTTGTTCTTCTTTTGGGCTGATTATCTTATCTGAAGTGTGTTGTAAACTTAATTTTTTTGACTTATGCTTTAGTGGAATGTTGATACTCTGCTGCTCTTTTACATTTTGTTAGGTTCATGTTCATATGTATATATCAGTATTACTACTTTGGTGGAGTCCGATGTTGCTGATTGCTGAATGCATGTAAAGTTTTGTGTTAGTGAGTGAATATTGTGTCAATGCAATTGGTTGGCAGCATTTCGGGGTTTAAATTTCTAAAATCCCCTATGTGATATTTCTTATCCTGTAATGGACACAGCATTTCCCCATGAATTTGGTGGGGAAGTAAAACTCTCAAGCCCATGCTTGTCTTTCACTTGTGTGAGAACCCGCGTTTTTTAGACTTAATCGCGTAGCAGTAATCAGTAATTAGCGGTATTTAATCTCGACTTAGCGGTAAGCTAACGATAGTGTTGTGATTGTTGTTAAGCGGCTAGTTTGTCGTCAGCTCGTTGGTTTAGTTGGGTTTCGTTTCGTGAGCATTTCATTTCTAGTTAGTAGAACCATCATTTCATCATTCCATCATTCATTCAGTCTCATCATTCAAGCACAAGTAGTCATTTGCATTCAATCAATGCAACAGTAGAATCAAGACAGTAATTAAATCGCATTCTCATTCTCATTAGTTAAGCAAATTAGTAAGTACATTGTCTGCAATGAAGTTTGTACATCAGTCAAGTTGAACTCTGTATCATTCAAAGCAGCATCACCAGTACCTCTATATTCCTTACATCCTCTTCTTTTCGTAGCATCAGCAGCAGCAGCACTCAGTCCTCATTCATCTCCCCTCTTCACCGCCTCCAAGCTCTGAGCCACTCACTCCCCCCAAGACAAGGCACAAGTCACAACAAAGACACCCAAAGCACCGATTCATCCCCCCCCCAATCCCCCTCACAGGTACCATTCAACCATCCCATTGCCTTACCTCCAGAAGCCTCTCCTCCAACCAAGTCCAGAGCAGCAGCAAGCCAAGAAGGAGCGAGCCAAGGAGCTGGGAGCACGGCGACGCCAAGGCAAGAGGACGATCGGCAGCACCAGCACCATCCTGCACACCGCCATCCTCACCAACTCGAGCATCGTCGACCACCCCTGCAAATCTTTGAACCCAAATCCAACTCAATCTTCACTTTTCAGGTAAAGATATTGGCATGTTAAGCTCTAGGTGAGCTCTTACCTTGGTAGCAGTAGCAGCTTCTCCAGTAGCCCTTTCCACCCCCAGATCCATCCCCAAGCCTGCATTCATGCATCATTCAATCATCAGCACTTGATCCATCAGAGCATATCTAGATGAGCATCTTAGCTAAAGATTAGAGTAGGGATTAGGGAGAGAGGTTTTTGTGCACGGCGTCGGCGGCCAGGAGGCCGAGCCGGCCGGGCCAAAGCCCTCAAAACCTGTAGATCGGGAGCTGTAGGAGACCGGGTGGCGGCGCTGGCCTTTCACCGTGCTGGGAGGAAGGACCAACCGGAGGAGGAGCAATGTCGTCGGCGCGGCTGGGCCGGCCGAGCTGACCGGTGTCGGCCAAGATGGAAGCGGGAGGCGGCGGCATGTTTGGTAGCGCCGAGCCGAGGGGAGAAGCAGCGACGTCGGTGGCGTGAGCTGATTCAGTGCGCGTGAGGGCGACGAGGGCGCGGCGACGCCGGATAGAGGCGCCGGGCCACGGCTGAGTGTCAGGACCTGATTGTTCAGAAGATTTTGAAGTTAACTGAAGAAGATAACAGAAGGGCAAGTAGAAGCTGAAGTCGGCAACGAACGTACCTCTTCGTCGATTTTCATTTTCAACCGTTAGATCTGATTGTGCCGATCGGACCACTTTTTAAGCCATTGGATTTACAATGGGCTGATCAGACCACTTTTTGCGCCATTGGATCTTCATAACGCGCCAAAACGTTTTCCTCTTCAATGTTTGTCTTCGTGAATCACAAAGTCAATCGGACGGCTCTTATTACTTTTCATAGTTACTGTTGTCGTTTTGCTTGGTCGTATCTTAACACTGAACTCTATGTGCTGTAAAGAACGTATTTGCTTTCCCTGGATATAACTAGTGGCTTGAGAATGAGAAGGGCATCGAACTTCAGCATATTCGTTTACTCTCGTTGTTAGCTTTAGAACCCTAACTTACTTTCCCCTCTCGCGTTTCTTCGGTGATTTTCCCGCCCAATTCAGCCTGGATGGGTCTCTGAATATTTAGAGCCCGTCATTTGGTATCAGAGCAAGACACAATCCTTGGAGTGGAGGTCTGCGTGAGCAAGGGTTCGCACGATCGGTTGAGTTGCTGCCGTAAAATTCCTCAGTTCGATCAAATCTGTAATATCTTGAAGGTCGGCGGTGAGATCCAGTCAAGGGGAAGAGGGGAGAGGTTGGTAGCCACTCAGCTGCTAGTAAAATCCCTCGAGCCATCCTTGTGGATCTGGTTTAGATGGTGGTAAGAACTCGTTCACACGGATCAATTGAAGAGGAAGATCTCGAAATGGAGAACCGGGCTGAGATTGTCAAGATCCAGGAGAAACTAGCTGATTTGGATATTCTGAAGTTAGATGTAGCAGCTATTAAAGCGTTGCTATTTGCCAAGTTCGCTCCAACTTCAGCATCAATCACAGATGCGGGTACTTCAGGAATCAGTAAGGAATGGCCAACAGTGACTGAAGCAGGTATGATTTCACATTCACATGTTAAACCTGTAGATTTATCTTACAGTTCAGTGCTTCAGACAAATTCAACTGTAGTGAAGACAGATTGGAACCATGGGCAGCATAGGGGGGTGGGAACTTCAGATCCATTTTTTGTGGAACCAAACACGATAACTCCAAATTTCATTCCTGTATTTTCACTGGCAATCAGAACTGCTGCTCAGGCGGACGGACTGGTTCGGCCAGAGGTAAATCAACTGGGACATCAACCAACAAACTTAATTCACCCAACAGCTGCGCAAGGATTCAGCCATGGTGTGGGTCTGAATACAGTACCTCCATGGAATTGGCAGTCCACCAGTCAAGTACCCACAACACAAATGTATTTTCATCCCACTTTGAACACAAACCCAGGCCAATCGACAGTTTGGAACCTAGGGGGACCGAGTGGGAGCATGGGTTGGAACATCAATAGCAATGGGCACCAATACACCGAGGCTGTAATCATAGGGCCAAAGTTAGAGTTACCCTTATTCATGGGTGAGGAACCAATTGGATGGTTGGAGCAATGTGAAAAGTATTTTGAAATGGCCGGTACTCCTAGGGAGCAATGGGTGAACATTGCAACAGGACACTTCGCCAGGAGGGCTAATACTTTGTTTAAAGGAATTGGTATCGCTTGGCAAGTACTGAATTGGCAGCAGCTAAGCTCAATGTTAACCGATCGTTTCTCTGAAGCAAGTGTGCATGAAGCGGTAGAAAAACTGCAGACTATGAGACACATTGGAACTGTTAGCAAGTACATTGATTACTTTGAGAAGTGTGTGGAACTAGTAAGAAGGGATCATTCTTATCTTCAAGAAGCCTTCTTGTTGAGTTGTTTTATTGGAGGTTTGAAGGATGAAATCAAGTATAATGTAAGTAGCCATCAGCCTAAGGGGTTACTTGAAGCTTACTGGTTTGCTAAACTGGAGGAAAAAGCAGCAACCGCCAGAAGATCAAGTCAGGTTGGAGGAATAAACAGGAACAAAACCAGCATAGCTAATACCCGGTTAACATCAGTTAAGGGAATTCAGCCTGGAGAAACTGAAAGAGGAAAAACAAATACACAAGAGTTCAACAAGAGAACTTGTTGGCATTGTAAGAAGCCTTGGACTCCAGGACATAATTTGAAGTGTGAGGTGAGGAAAGCATTGCATGTTATACTGATGCAAGGAGAAGAAGACACAGAAGAGAAGGTTGAAGAGACTGAGTTAGCTGAAGAAAAAGGCTATGCAACTGCTCCTGGAAGTCTTGTAGATGTGAGAGACATTACTGGAAATGAGCAGCTGATGATGATTTCCAGCCATGCCGTTAAAGGAAGCACCGGACCTACTACCTTTTCGTTAATGACTGTCATCGGAGGTAAAAGAGCAGTAATGTAGGTGGATAGTGGGAGTACAAACTCTTTCATGGATTTTGAATTTGCTATAAGGAGTGACTGTGTACTGAAGTACAGACCATCGAAGAGGGTGGTTGTGACAGGAGGAGGAGAATTATGCATTGATGCTATGACTGAAAGTATTCATTTTACCGTACAAGGATGCTCATTCACCAACTCTTTTCAGCTGTTGAATATCAAAAGCTATGACATTATTTTGGGAACTGATTGTTTATACACCCACAGTCCTATTGGTCTAGATCTTAAAACCAGGGAATTGACCATCAACAAGGAGGGCAAAACAGTTACTTTCAAGGATTATACTTACCCTGATAAACATTGTATTATGGGTGCTAGTAAATTAGAGAAGATCATGAGGAAGGATGTACTGGGATATATGATTCAAGTGAATTGTATTCAAGATGAGGAACTCACAGCATTTGGAGATATACCAAGGGAGATCCAAAGAGTACTACAACAGTATGAAGTAGTATTTCAAGAACCAAAGGGACTGCCTCCAAGAAGAGACTGTGATCACTCTATTCCACTGAAATTTAATACAGACCCTCCCAACATCAGGCCGTATAGAATTCCTCACCATCAGAAAGATGCTATGGAAGACATTATTAAGCAGTTATTGGAGTCTGAGGAGATCAGAGTTAGTATGAGCCCATATTCCTCTCCAGCTATAATGGTCAGAAAGAAAGATGGTTCTTGGAGGATGTGTGTGGATTATAGGTAGCTTAATTCCATGACAATCGAGAATAAATTTCCCATGCCAATCATAGAAGACTTGCTAGATGAATTACAAGGGGCAACTATTTTCTCAAAGTTAGACCTCAGATCAAGGTATCATCAGATTAGGATGGTTGAAGAAGACATTCCCAAGACAGCATTTAGAACTCATTTAGGCCATTATGAGTACTTGGTAATGCCATTTGGGTTAACCAATGCACCAGCCACCTTTCAATCACTAATGAACCAAAATTTTGGGCAGCACCTGAGGAAGTTCATTTTAGTTTTTTTTGACGACATCCTTATATATAGCAGAAACCAAGAGGATCATATCAAACATTTACACACAGTCCTACACATACTGCAACAGAATCAGCTATCAGCAAGGAGGAGCAAATGTTGTTTTGCTATGGCTGAGATTGGATACTTGGGACATATCATCAGTGGATCTGGAGTATCCACAGACCCGACGAAGGTAGCTGATGTGATGAAATGGCCGGTTCCCACTACTGTAACCAAACTGAGGGGATTTCTTGGTCTGACGGGATATTATAGAAGATTTGTGAAGGGCTATGGAAAGATATGTAAGCCTCTATTTGACTGCTTAAAGAAGGAATCATTTATATGGGGTGAAGCTCAGTTAATAGCTTTTGAAGAACTAAAGAAGGTAATGACTACCTGTCCAGTATTAGCTTTACCTGATTTTTCAAAACCATTTACATTGGAAACAGATTCTTGTGGGACTGCACTGGGTGCAGTTTTGATGAAAGAGAATAGGCCAATTGCATATTACAGCAAGACCCTAGGGGTGAGAGTAGCAGCACAATCCATATATGATAAAGAGGCCATGGCTATCTTGGAAGCACTTAAGAAATGGAGACATTACTTGTTGGGAAGTCGACTAGTGATAAAAACCGATCAAAAGAGTTTAAAATACATCACCACACAGAGGTTAGTAGAAGGAATACAACATAAGCTACTTCTCAAGTTATTGAAATTCGATTACATGGTGGAATATAAAAAAGGAAAAGAGAACATTGCTGCCGATGCTTTATCCAGAAGGGACCTTAATCACATGGAAGAGGATGAGGGATTTAATGCCATTGTCACTATCATGCCGGAATGGGTAGAAGATGTCAAGGGCAGTTATGTAAATGATGCTCTATATGAGAGGTTGGTGGACAGCAATCAGACCAATGAAATGACTGACAACAGTTACACAATAGAGTCTGGATTAATTAGATACAAGGGCAGAATATATGTGGGAACAGGAAATGAAGTCAGACCCAAGATTTTGGAGTCTTTTCACTCATCTGCCATCGGAGGACACTCCGGAATGAGAGCAACTTATCACAGAGTTAAGAAGCTATTTTACTAGCCAAGACTTAAAAGAGATGTAGAATTACTAATTGCAGAATGCCCAGTATGTCAAATAACAAAATCTGAGCATACACATATTCCAGGATTACTTAACCCTTTGGAAGTACCAGATATGGCATGGACACACATCAGTATGGACTTCATAGAGGGATTACCCAAATCAAGAGGTAAAGAGGTGATTCTGGTAGTAGTGGATAGATTCACCAAATATGCCCACTTCCTATCATTAGCACACCCATATTCAGTGCAACAAGTGGTGCAAGTTTTCATGGATCACATTTTTAAGTTACATGGTCTTCCAGTTGCTATAGTGACTGATCGTGACAGGATTTTCACTAGTCACCTTTTCCAAGAAATTTTCAGAACTTTGAGAGTATCACTGAGGTTGAGCAGTGCTTATCACCCTCAAACAGACGGGCAAACCGAAAGAGTGAATCAGTGTTTGGAGTCTTACTTGAGGAGTATGACCTTTCAGGAACCCCGAGAGTGGCTATCTTGGTTAACACTTGCGGAGTGGTGGTACAACACCACATATCATACCTCATTGAAGATTACACCATTTCAAGCTTTGTATGGTTACCCTCCTCCTCAGATTGGCGAATTAACAATTCCTTGCAACATATCAAAAGAGGCTAAGGTAACAGTGGAGCAAAAGGAACACATGTGGGAACAACTTAAGAGGAACTTGCACAAGGCACAAGAGAGAATGAAACATTTTGCAGACAAGTTTAGGTCTGAGAGAAAGTTTCAAGTCGGAGATATGGTTTATCTCAAGATGCAGCCATATAGACATACAACATTTGGTATACGGGGGTCTTTGAAGCTGAGATCAAAGTACTTTGGACCATTTCGGGTCATGAGCAAGATAGGAATCGTAGCTTATAAGCTGCAATTACCCGAAAATGCTGCTATTCATCCTATTTTCACGTGAGCCAACTAAAGAGGCACTTGGGGTCTCATGCTGTACCACTTCCAGGGTTGCCTTTAGTTTGAGAAGATGGCAAAGTGAAGACTGAACCTGCTGCTGTCCTGGACCGAAGAATAATTCCCTATAGGAACAAACCCATGGCTCAATGGCTAATCTAGTGGCTGAGTTTGGGACCTGAAGATGCTACTTGGAAAGACGTAACTTTCATTCAAAACACCTTCCCAAATTTCACTCCTTGAGGACAAGTTAGAATTCAAAAAGGGGGAATATTGTCAGGACCTGATTGTTCAGAAGATTTTGAAGTTAACTGAAGAAGATAACAGAAGGGCGAGTAGAAGCTAAAGTCGGCAACGAACGTACCTCTTTGTCGATTTTCGTTTTCAACCGTTAGATCTGATTGTGCCGATCGGACCACTTTTTGCGCCATTGGATTTACAATGCGCCGATCGGACCACTTTCCTGGCCGTTGGATCTTCATAACGCGCCGAAATGTTTTCCTCTTCAATGTTTGTCTTCGTGAATCACAAAGTTGATCGGACGGCTCTTATTACTTTTCATAGTTACTGTTGTCGTTTTGCTTGGTCGTATCTTAACACTGAACTCTATGTGCTATAAAGAACGTATTTGCTTTCCCTGGATATAACTAGTGGCTTGAGAATGAGAAGGGCATCGAACTTCAGCATATTCATTTAATCTAGTTGTTAGCTTTAGAACCCTAACTTACTTTCCCCTCTCGCATTTCTTTGGCGATTTTCCTGCCCAATTCAGCCTAGACGGGTCTCTGAATATTTAGAGCCTATCACTAAGGCAGCAGAAGAGGCGGTGTAGGCCAGGCCGAGTTGGGCGAGCCTGGAAAGCACGACCCACGATGGCATGAAGGAACCGTGGAGGCGGCGGGCTCGGCGGAGGCGGGCCGTGCGTGGCGGCCGAGCCGTGATGTTTCAAAGCGGTGGCGGCGATTTGAGAGAGAGAGAGAGAGAGAGAGAGAGAGAGAGAGAGAGAGAGAGAGATCTAGGGGTAATATTAGGACTTGGGTAGATTCTAACTGTTGGTTGCGATTACTATCTATTTCTGTAGCTTTGGTCAGTTAATTGTTATTAGCTGTTTAGTTCTTGCACCTAAATAATTTAACTTGGATCTAGTCAAATTAACCAACTTAAAATCAATCTGTGGTTTAATTGCTAGATAAGTGGTGTAGCTATTATTTCGATTGTTAATAGACTAGTTTGCATGCGTAGCAGTCATGTGCATCGCTAGCATTTAGCTGGGCTTTTTGAGTTGTTTAATCTTGTTAATTTAATTAGTTAAGTGGGAACCTCGAGTTTTCAACCTTAGCGCGATTAGATAGTAGAACGACTATCTTAGGGAGTGCTAACTTAGTCGAGATCTCGAAAAGTTTTATTTAAATTAATTTGTGCTAACAATTAGAAGTTACTAACTTATGTATCCATTATACCACTCAAAATCAACTATGTATTTACTTATATTACTATTCATGCTACCGTATTGCTACAGAGGACGAACCAGCACCGACAGGAGTAACTGATACCCCTGCACCGACAAGAGTAACTGATACCGATTTCATCGACGACAATCTCTTCTGCAATTCTGCAGACAAGCGATTCTCTTGAACATAAATATAGTTATCTTAAATGTAAACCGTATTTTGCTGCATTATATGTTTATTGCATCAAAATTATTTTCTCAAAACTTAAATCAATGATTGAGATGAAAATGATTAAGATGAATATGAAAGAAATGAGAATGAGGAAGAAAGGAAGAAATGAGAGTTAATAGTGGGTAAAAGGGGGCCCTAGCAAGGGGAACGCGACGACGATGGTGATGATGAGGTAAGAGGTGGGCCCCTTTTTACATATGGTTATAATATAAGGACAAACAAAACTCTTACTCGGTCTGAAGCCATAAATTCAGTACCAACCATTTTCCTATTTCGGTGGGCAGAAAATGCTACCTTGTTACGTAATTATGATCTCCACAATGGGTCACATTGGAGTGTTGGGCACGGAAGAGAGCCACCCCAAGGTAGAGTGTTGGGCATGGACGAGAGCCGCCCCAACCAACATTACTGGAACTTGGTGTATGACAAGGTCAGCAGCGTGATTAAGTCAGCACCGACGAAAAGTAATGGGTGGAGACTTGATCACATAACCTGGAAAACGTTTTGTATTCTGATCTCGAACCCGCATCAAAGGAAATGCGGCGAACCCAGTTCAGAGAGAGCTCAGAATAGCTATGGGTAAAGTAGTACAAAGCCTGCGTAGTGCTAAACAAAATCATGAATTCATTCTAGTCTCCTGGATTGGAGTCTACGGGAACCACTGGGGGTCTTTCTTCCCTCCGAGTGACAAGTAGTGTTTTCAGTATTAAAAATTGCCACCTAATGTTTTAATAAATTATTTTCAGAAAAGAGATGATATAGAAACTGTGATAGCAAATAGAGATAGTTCATTCAGTGCATTATTTGCTATTAATGCTTGCTGAGTACACTCGTGTACTCAACCTTGTTAGTATTCTCCTTTGTAGATCCTAGTCCTGCCGGGAACTATCCCAAGTGGGATGACGGACATGCAGGTACCAATGCAACCGCGGGAGGAGAAGGCACCGACTACGAGGACCAGGGCAAGATGGGCGCCATCTTTGATGCGTGGGGCGAGTGGAAGACCGATGGGGCAACGAAGGCGAACGAGGGGACTTAGTCCCGTCTACCAGTTGTAATTGCTATGTAAGAAACTTAGCCTTGCGTGGCTATTACTGAAATAAAGAGGTACAGTTTCTATCTTATTGTCCTACTGCGTAACCCTGGTAAAGGCTTACTATTTGTTGGAGCAGTGTTTTACTGAGCAAACGAATAGTAATCCGTATGCCTAAGTGTGATTACCCTTGGGGTAATGACACGGGGCGTCACAACTTGTCATCTATTTCTATCTATTTTTGGTAACAAGATGTATGATATTTGCATGTATAAATCCTTACTTCCTTCGAAGCAGATGTCTGAATTAGTGGTATCCTTTAGCCTTTTTTTTATGTAGTTTAACCTACTGATATGTGTCAAGAATAATCTTTAGGCTATTCTTAAACCAAATATGTGTACCATTTGATAGACTATATTTTAGATTGTACATTTACTTATTTGTGGTAAGAATATTAGGTTTATGCATGCTATTTATAAATCAGTGTCAGGCTTAGTGCCAATTTTGTCAGTGTATCTTCTTTTGGCAAATCATATCAGTGTTTATGTTTGTAAAATCCTTTGTTTTTGTTGCATTGACTTTTTTATATAGTGTTATATTACAGATATAGCACTATCCTCCAAGTAGTACTAATAGCAGCAGGCAGCAACTCAACTTTAGTTATCCTCTTCAAAACTTTGGGTTTAAGCCCCATTGTAGTTGTATATGATGTACAAATTTGTATACTGCCATGTGTATTTATATTATTATTTATGGTATTGCTAATTCTCTGTTGCGTGAATTTTTGTTATTTTTAGTCACCATTTTTACCATTGGATGAGCTTTAAGATACATGTGATGGTTGATGTGATTAACAGGCCTGGCCTATGATAGACCTTGAGTTTTGTACGCCCGACCCATAACTGACTTCCTGTCGAAACCTCCTAGTCCTTCCAGGAGCAATGGTTCAATACTCTAGTCACACACATGTACGCATATACTCAGTTTGAAATGATTTTATAACTAGGATATTTCTGTTGTCGCCTCCATCCTTTTCAACGTAGTCTTTTTGTTCATACAAGACTATGGATGCTTCATTAGCATAGGAAAACCCACATAAAAAAATAGTGAATATTCATGTCAGCAAATCTTTTGTCTTCTTTAGAAATTATTGTCCTCTTTCTAATTCTGAAGGGGTTCACCAATCCCAATTTGTTTTGTCTAGCTTAGAATAATTTATATCTTTCTATATCTGTAAGGGGTACACCAAGCCTAATATTTGTTTTGCCTATCTTATAAAGTTAAGCTTTTTTCTTTCTATTTTCTAACACTGCATTTGTCAGTCATCTAAACAATATATGCGATTTGTCTAGTTTAGAAATAATTAAGTGTATCTCAACTTGGACAACATCTAGTCTATAAGACTGTAACCTCAATCTACGTCATTCTAGGCTGATCATTCTTTCATGCTTTAGTCCTTACATAAGGAGTGAAAACTGAATGCTTTAGCCTAGGTAGCTTTTTGTGTTGTTTTTGCAAGTGAGCTCTTGGCTTCTTGCCATTTAAAGTTGACTATAAGTACCTGAAATTTCTGTTACTTCTGCAAATTAAATAGTAAAAGTTGGGTGGACTGTCTATAATGTGCTTTTGATGAACAACTTGACCCTAGGGTGCATGGTCGAAGTTTGGCCTTTATTGGTGTTGTTGCCATTGGTTATACACATATTACTACACTCCTATTGTAATGCATTGTTGTTTTTTTTCTGTTCATTATAAATACATATTTTAAATGACATATCAAAAGTTAGTGTCATATTTATGTAATCAACTTGCAATTTTAACAACATTTAATATAACTAGCATGAAAGGTGACGAGACAATATTAAAGTACAAGTTTATTTTTAGAAAGTGCATGTTAAATATAAGCACACATCAAAAGTTGCACATAATTTTTACAGAAATTTCATATAACCTAAAACTGCAAATTTAGTTGAACAACTGGTATGCAACTAATAATTAAATTGATTATATATATATATATATATATATATATATATACCGGGAGTACATACTACCACTTCGAATATACCACATAAACGAATATGCTATACTTCTTTATCATTCTCAATATACTTAAATACCAACTATAAGATACTCCTATGCAACTTGATTGCAAAATTTTCATTGGAGTCCTTTATGTTTGCTATATACCATTTTTCATATATAAAAGAAGTATATACACAAATTTTGCTATAAAACGTGGGCTTTAACAAAAATTTTCATAGAACTTGTCAACGATCGAGTCGCCGATCTTACGAAAATAAAAAGAGGAAAATGACGTAGAGTATCCTGGAAGAGAATGGGGGCTGCTCTTTATTAATATGAATTGGGATTACAAGACCTGACTAGGGACTATCTCTAATTACACTGAATATATTGAATGCTACTGCTTCGGCTTCTGAGTTGCCTTGCTTTGCGTGTCTTCTGTTGTTCGCTGTTGTCCTTCTCCTCGTCTTCTACGTTCCACCATTAAATAACTCCCGAAGAGGCGGCAGTTACTCTTGGAGAAGGCGTCCCTGATGAAACGTTACGACTGGTCGGAGGTTTAAGGTAGTTAACAATGTGCTAACTACCTTGCGGTTAAGTACTTGTGAGAACCTTAACTGTAAGGTGGTTTATTGTCAGTGTCTTGCATATCATCGCATGGTATGGAGCGTTTTGCACGTGTTCCATTCATCATACGGTTAAGGGTGCTGTTCATAGCTTTTAAAGAAGACTACGGTGAAGCCTAGTCCGACCGTGGTACCCATCATGTAACATCTGGAATCCTTACGACCCGGTGAGGTCGTTAGCTTTAGGGTTCGACCATGAAGACGTATGGTCTTTTATGTATTTAAATTAATGCATAGAGGTTTTAATCCTCGTCAGCTAGCCCCCGAACTTTAAATGAATAGGTCATGTGAACACCTTCTTCCGATGAATTTGTATCGGGCAGACCCCCATTAAATGCCATGACATTCGAGGAGGTTTGTGTTCATTTTAAAGTTGTGGACTGGCCTTGGGAACTGAAGAGTTCCTCTGTTCGTTGGGTGAAAAAGAAGCTTTTTGCCGTTTAGACTTTTGTGGATAACCTTCGATCGTGATTTAAAGATTTGAGGCTATAAAATCCTCATCGCTAGACCTTTTGGAGTTTTTATGCTTTCAGATCCCTTTTCTGATCTCCTTTGCCGAGAAAAAAATCTTTATCCTTCTTTTCTTGTTCTTCCGACCACAAAATCTCCTACGAAATCTACTCATCCTTGAGGATTTTCACCATGTCGGAGCAAATCACAAAGTGGTTGCCTTCGGAATTGAGCAAGAAAAAGCTTGAGGCTTTGGAGAAGATTGGGATGCTCCCGGACAAGAATTTGATCAGATGGAGACCGGCGTTTGGAAAGCATTTTCCAAGCCGCGAAGATGGAGAAATCCCTGTTTTCCTTGCCTACATCGAATGCGGGCTGAGGTTGCCATTACACAAATTCCTTCTCCGCGTTCTTGAGTTCTACGAGGTGGAATTGGTGAATTTAGCCCCAAATTCTATCGCCAATATCAGCATCTTCACATATTTGTGTGAAGCATACCTGGAAGTGCCTCCAAGTTTGAAGCTCTTCAGGTATTTCTACCGAATGGTGATGGGGAGAACCACGGAGACTACTGGAGAATGTACATTGCGCCTTTACGACGGGAAGGCCGATGAGTACATTCATATGTACTCGAAATCTTCGTGGTCGTCATGGAAGAAGAACTGGTTTTATATGACGGTTATGAAGGATGATGGCCTCTACTTCGCCGGGATGAGAGCGAATGAAAATCTCAAGTGGAGGAAGACCGTGGAGAAGACAGGAGTGGTCGGACGATGGGTGGATGCCATCTACGACCTGCGAGTCAAGGGCTTGACCTCTTGGCATGTGGTGAGGGACTTCACCAAGCGCCAGATTAGTCCACTGAAGCTTCGGACTCACTCCCTGATTTGGTCCATTGGTCGTGATGAAGCTATCTTAGGAGGTGGTAAGTCTTTGAGATAAACTCCGACCAATATTTTTATTTGATTAATGTACTACCTTAAAACCTGTTCATGTTTTGTTTTCTCTCCTTTCCTTTTAAAGTTCTTTCCTTTGAGGAAATTAGAGAGCGGATCAGGCTGATCTGTGCAGGGGAGCCTGGAGAGAAGGCTGGATTCCCCGAGATCTTGGCCATAGTTCCTGCTGAAGAGAGACTAACAAGGCTTAAGGTAAATAAAAAAAAATCTTTTATCATGTATACATATTCTCCGATCAGATTGTTGATCACGTTCTATTTCTGTAGTTTGTCGGGTTGCGAATCGCACAAACTGGTGAGGCTAAACATCCCACCATTGTTCCGACCGATTCGTGCCCAGACGCATTGGAAGAAGATGAATCTCCTGAGGTAACAGAACATTTCAGAGGAATATATATGTAGTTTAGATTAAAAAATTCATCACCTAACCAAATTCATTTGTTGGTTTAGGTGGAGAAGGCTGAAGGCCACCGGTGCGCAACTACGGAGGTCGCCAACCTTAGACCGGTTGTTGATGACCGGACAGTTGTTACTGGAACAACTGGTCTGGAGGCTGGCGAAACCACTCCGCCCGACCAGATGGTCAAGGACATAATCTTTGACGAGCTGATCGAGGGCATCGCTTCCGACATTCTGTTGGATGATGTAACGGATTGGTTAATTTCGGTTCGAACCCAGCAAGATCGTAAGAAAAGAAAAGGAAGGGTGACGGTACAGATTTTACTCTTCCGCGTTTTAAAGTCAAATCTCGGAAATTAACTAGGTATGCTCAAATGAAAGTGGTCGTATAAGCGCATACCTCTAATAATTTCTTGATGATTTGATATTTTTAAACTTCTCTTCTTTGCTTTGTATAGGTCCTCTGGTGTTCCGGTTGTTTCCGACCAGACTCCTTCTGAGGACCCGGTCCTTGTGGAGGTTTATGAGCAAACCATTTCTCAGGACATAATTCCTGAGGAAAGAGTGGTCGGAAAAGCCCTGAGCAGGCTTCAGGGCCAACAGTCGAGTTGGAACCATTGGTGGTTTTAACCCCTTCTGCGGAGGTAGATGCCCCTAAAGGCCCTCAACAGATTCCGACCATTGTTGATAATTCTTCTCAACCTGACAAGTTCCCTTTTCACCCCCCGATTCATCGAGGATAAGGAGCTTGACGAGACATGGGGAAAAATATCGGATCATCAAATCAAAATGCATCCTGATTCAATATTTGGCGGATATAATGATTTGGCGATCCGGGTAAGTATCTACGACCAGTTTCATAGTCTCTCCGAAAAAAATCTTTTATAGAGAATTTTTTAAAGAGGAAAATGCTATTTAAGCAGCACATGGTCGAGAATTTTGCTTTGTGGTCGAAGGATGACCCAATGGATTAAAGACTTGGAGCGAAACACTCGAATTAGAAAGTAAAACTTTCCCTTAACCTTTTCTTTCTTCAACGCTTAGCCCTTTGCTAATTATTCTCCTTATCGTATTTGATAGATTTGGAGAAAATAAAAGAAGAGATCTGGTGAAAGCCAAGACAACTCTGCTTGAAGAAGAAATCAAAGCTAAGGACCGGTCGATCGCCGAAGCGACGACCAGCAAGGAAGAACTTAGCAAGAAAATTGAAGGTAATAGGTCGTAAACTTGACTTATTATTTTCCTCCAATTATTTTTGTGCTTATCACCTGTTTTACTCTTGTAGAGCAAAAACAAGTTTTGGACAGAGTAGAAAAAACTCTGAAATTTGAGCAAGACAAGGAGGCGGCTCTCGTTCAAAGTCTAGATGAAAAGACTTTATTTTTGAACAAGATGATCTTTGATATGGGATTAGGATCAAGCCTGCCTGCTTTAAGAGATCCAGTAGAGAAAATAAACTACTTGTGTCAACTTCTAGAGGATCTTAATACTCTGCTCAAGACTACTCGGAAGAACTATGCCTAGGCCATGAAAACAGGCGTTGCTAGTGGAGTTAGTTTTGCTTTGGCAAAACTGAAAGCTTCCGACCCCTCCATTGATCTCCAAGTTGTTGAAGATGACTTCAACTGCCCACTTGAGGAGGCGACCAAGTTCATGGAAGAACTCAAGCCACTCGGAGATAAAAGTTGTAGAGGAGATAGAGGTCGGATCTCCATCAAGCAGTAATTAGTCTGGGAATATTTCTAGAGTAGGCTCCTGCAAAAAATGTAAAAATATTGAATATGTATAAAACTTACCTTTTATGGCATTAACAATGCCTTTGTTTATCCTGTTTGACTCTCTTTTTTTTTTAAAAAAAAATTCTCATACACTTCCTAGCCTCCGACTGCTTTATAGTAGAAGAATTTTACTATACAAGCAAGTAGCCAAGAAAGAGAATGAAAGTCAAAACCATCGTTTTGAAGGTATGTGCCGATATGAAGTCAAAACTGATCGTAGCAATACTAGAAAATCATTGTGGTCGGAACCAGCTTATGACTTCGCCTAGTTATAGATCTTTGTTTGTCATGATCGAAATACCAATCAAAAGTTATACATGGTTAGGTAAAAGACCTTGTTATTTGACATAAGAAGAAATGCAAAAATGAATGCAACAAATTATAAGTGAACTTTGTTTATATCTATTATCCTAAAGTCTGGTCGGAAGGAATGCTTAGATCTGAAATCATATAACATATTTCATGAAACGTGTTCAAGCTCTCTATCCGACTGGTAGCGAGGATCGTAAGAAAAGAACCATCGCTAGGAAGCTCCTTCTCTTCAAGCGGGACCACGTGCGAAAAGGAGAGACTTGACTAGGAGGCTTTCCGTGTCGAGCTAGTAGCCGGACAAGAGCGAAGCGAGAATCTTGAAATAATGAAATATAATCTTCATAATCTTAGGCATATCATTCAGTATAAAACGTTATTTGTATGATGCTCTGATTACTCATATATTTCCTTAAGAAAAGAGTGTTGTCGCACGTGGAAAAAATGCTCACGACTAGGACCAATACGGCGTAAGACTTAGAAGTCATTGCCATAGAGTAACAGAGATCCTTGGAAAGGATATCGGAGAGAAAATTGTCTTCTCCGACCAGTTTAAATTAACAATCATGAACGACCAGCCTATAGGTATATATATATATATATAAGCAAGGTTACTTTTTTTAATGAATAAATGAATTTATTGAAATTGAAAGAATTGAAAGAATGTAAACAATAAATAAACATAGAACTTACGCAATTGATCAATGTTCCAAGAATTTGACAAAATTTGCCCATCAGACATAGCTAGTCGTACGGAACCTGGTCGGGTGACTTCGACAACAGTGTAAGGACCTTCCCACTTGGGAGAAAGTTTATTGCGATTTGCTTGGTTACGAATTTTTCGAGAACGGATCACCTCTGACAAAGGCTGCGAGGTTGCACCTTCGACTATGGTACCTTCGCATGACTTATTGGTAGATCGCGATCATACAAGAGCTTGATTTCGTCGTTCTTCAAGGAAATTGATATCGTCGAGTCGTCGTTCATTCTGATCGTTTTCGTTAAAACGATCGGTTAAAGCAAACCAATTTTGAGTTACGGAGGAAGCATGGCTTCACCCGTAAACCAAAAGAATGGTGTTTCACGGTCGCGACGATCGGTCGTGGTTGAACGACCCATATCTGAGCGGAGTTCTTGAGCCCAAGCTCTTGACCGTTTGATTAACTGGTCGAATACTCAGCGTTTGATCCCTTGCATAATGATACCATTAGCTCACTCAACTGCTCCATTGCTCTGCGAATGAGCAACAGAAGCAAAATAAACTTTGACACCAAGTTCATCGCAGAATTCTTGGAATTGACTGCTAGAGAACTGGGCACCATTATCTGTGATTATACGACTAGGTACACCAAATCGTGTTATCACATTTTTCATGAGGAATCTCTTAGCGGCCTCAGTTGTTGTTTTAACAACCGGCTCGGCCTCGATCCATTTAAATGGCGTGTCAATCATGACGAAAAGGAATTCAAAGCCCCCGGGTGCTCTTGGGAAAGGTCCCAGAATGTCCAGTCCCTAGGTTGCAAAAGGCCAAGAAAGAGGAATTGTTTGGAAGGCTTGTCTTGGTGATGTACTTATCGGCTATAAATGACATTATCGCGCCGTCACAAGTCCTTTTGCATCATGAAGGCGATTGGCGATAGTATCCTTGCACGAAGGCTTTACCGACCGGTGTTACTGTAGGAATGATGTGCTCCACAGACTCCTTCATGTATTTGATTGACAACTTAATGCCATCCGTTTGAGATATGCATCTCATCAACACTCCATGAGATCCTCATTTATACAAAGTGCGTTCGATTAGAGTGTATGATTTGGTTTTTCGTGCTATCGATCGGCCTCTACATCATCTTAGGAATTATGTCATCTTTGAAGATAATTGTAGATCGATGTCATCAATCTCTACCTTGATCGTGACAGGCGCCAACCGTCAATGACACATGGAGTATCCATGTTCCTTTGATCGATTTGTTCAACTCAGTAAGAATCATGTATGTTCTCGGAAGGCTCGACTCTAGGGGTGAATCGAGTTGCTCGAGAAAAACTCCCAGGCGGGACGATTGACCTCGTGGAGGCCATCCGTGCCAAGCCGGTTTGCTAGAAAGTTTTCCTTTTAGGAATATGTTGGATCTGAAAACCGAAGAAGTGCTTTTCGAGTTTCGTACTTCCGCCGGATAAGATGACATCTTGGTACTCGAGCATTGATACTCTTTCCTACTTGATTCACTACTAGTTGAGAATCGCCTTTCACTAATGTCTGCGAATCCGGCGAGCAGCTTTCGAGTCTGCCGATAAACCTTCATATTCTACCTCATTATTTGTGGCAGGAAAATTTAACTGGATGGCGTACTTGATGTGTTCGCTAGTAGGGGATATCAGGATCAATCCAGCCCCCGACCCTTTTAACATCAAGGAACCGTCAAAGTACATTGTCCACTCCTCGTGGTGTTAGTACTCGGGCCCTTGGGTGGGTTCGAGGTTTGTCCATTCGCAATGAATTTTGCTATTGCACAGGACTTTATTGTTGTTAAGTGAAATGAAATGGAGGTCAAACGCCCTAGCTCAACCACCCATTTTGCTATTAGTCACGATGATTCCTGTTTCCAAGGACTTGACTAAGGGATATCCGATCGATGCGACCACTTTGTGGGCTGAAAGTAATTCCTTAGCTTCCTTGAAGACATAAGGAGACCATAGAGCAACTTTTGTACTGTGGGTATCTTTCCTTTGGTCCATGTAAGACTTAAACTACGTAATAAATTGGTCGTTGGATGTTATCCCTTTCTCGACCATGCACCGCTTCTTGTTTGTGGTGTTCTTTGCCACGTACATTAGCAGTGTTTCTCCCGGTCTCGGAGAGACTAAAACCGGGGCACTTGTAAGGTACTTTTTAGGTTCTTCAAATGCATCGTTTGCCTCTCTAGTCCACTCGAAACTCTCATGTTTCGAAGAAGTTTAAAGAAAGGTAACCCTTTTCCCTAACCTTGCTATAAACGACTTAGCGCGCCATCTGACCGGTTAGTTTTGGACTTCCTTCTTCATGGTGGGAGGGCGATCCGGTCGATGGTCGCTATCTTTCTTGGGTTTGCTTCAATACCTCTAGTCGAGAATAGGAAATCGAGCACTTTTCGGCAGAAACTCGAACACACACTTTTACGGATTCAACTTGAGGTTATGCCTTCTCAAGTTGTTGAAAGTTCTTGTAAGTCGAGGATGTGATTGCGGCGTTGGTGGTCTTTACGACGGATCGTCAACGTAAGCTTCTAGATTTCGACCTATTTGTGGACTAAAGGTTTTTTGCATCAACCTTTGAAAAGTTGCACCAGCGTTTTTGAGACCAAATGGCATCTTAACATAACAATAAGTTCTATATGGAGTGATGAAGGAAGTTTTCTCCTCATCCTCTTTACACATACTAATCTGGGGGTACCCTGAATACGCATCTAGAAAACTTAGTAATTCGCACCCAGAGGTAGAATTTACCAGTTGATCAATGCGTGGAAGGGGAAAATCATTCTTCGGACAAGCTTTATTAAGATCTGTAAAGTCGATACACATTCGCCATTTCCCATTATTCTTCCTAACCATTACAGGGTTGGCGAGCCACTAAGGGTGGTTGACTTCACGGATGAATCCAGCCTTGAGAAGCTTGTCAATCTCTGACTGGATTGCCTCCTTCCGATCAGGTGCAAAACGCCGTAGCTTCTGTTTGATCGGTTTCTTATCAGGCTGGAGAGCTAGCTTGTGCTCGATCACCTCCCGGGGGACTCCGGGCATATCGGATGCCTGCCAGGTGAATACGTCCTGATTTGCTCGGAGGAAGGAGACAAGCAACTCTTCCTATTTAGGATCGAGTCTTGCTCCGACCAGAACCTTGCGAACAAGTGGGCCAGCATTTTCTAGCCCAGGTAGTGACTTGGTGCTGTCCGGAGAAGCGCCTTTGTCGAGTGATACCTCTTTTGACTGGTCGGAGGGTTTGGGTGTCACATTTGGTCTCGAGTGTTTGGCCTGTATGGTAGATGGATTAGCCTCTCTGGTCGGAAGTTCATCGACCAGTTCAAAGGATTTTCGGTCACATACATAAGCCATTTTTCGATCTCCCCGAATAGTGATGACTCCCTTTGGCCCTGGCATTTTCAAACTTTGATAACCGTAATACGTGGCTATCAAGAACTTTGCTAACGCCGGTCGACCAAGAATTTCGTTGTATGCGGATTCAAAGTTTACCACATCAAACGAAAATTTTTCCATTCGAAAGTTATCGGGCCTTCCAAATGTAACCGGTAGGGAAACTTGCCCTATTGGTTTAGTGGTGGAGCCAGGAACTATGCCATGAAAAGCAAATTTCACTGGTTTCACCTTTGACATAGGGACCTGCATTTCTTCTAAAGCTCCATAAATAATATATTCAAGAACTACCTCCATCTACTAAGACTCGATTAACCCTACAATTATTAATGGTTGGTTCAACAACAATAGGGAACCTACCGTCGAGTCGAAGGAATGGGGCGATCGTCTTCTTTGAAGAAATGCGATGTCCGACCACTTGATTGCTTGATAATGGTCGGAGATTCGACGAGGTTGACCTCCGCTCCATGGCCTTGAGATGCGTTTGGATTCGTATGAAGAAGATCCTCTAAAAATCATGTTGACTGTGTGTTGGGGATCCTGGTACTCCATCTCTTCGTCGCCATCCTTGTCCTTTTTGGAGCTCATTTCTCCGGGTTCTTGTATTGCACAAAATGGTCCTTCACCTGCATAATAATCCTCTAGTTTTTTGCGGACTCGGCAGTCTTGAGATCATGTCACTCTTCACGGTGAAGTGGACACCACTTCTTCTTTTTCTCGAATCCCTCGGTCGGAGCTTTCGTCTTGCCCTGACCGGTGTAGTCCTTCTTACCCTTCATGAATTTATCAGGAATGGCTAGGACCTCCTTGTCGTCGGGCCTGCGGTTCTTTTTCTTCTTGAGAGACTTCTTATTCTTTTTCTCTGGCTTGTCCAGGCCAGGCTGAGGAATCTTGTCTTTCCGATCAATAGTTTCATACCACTCGATTGCTTCGCTAGCGGTGGCATACTTGTCGGCCATGTCAAAAAGCTCAACGGTTGTTCTTGGAGGGTTCATTGCTATGTCCTCCGTAAACCGCTGATTTCTCAGACCTGTTTTGAAAGCCTGAATAACAGATGACTCTGCGACCTTGGGTATAGAATTGCGAACCTGGCTGAACCTCTTGATGTATTGACGTAAAGTCTCATCAGAACCCTGCCGGATTCGATGGAGATCATCATCCTTCCTAGGGCGGTCGTACGTACCCTGGAAATTTGCAATTAGAAGATCACAGAGTTGCTCCCAAGTATAGATTGATCCGACCGGTTGGTTCAACAACCACGACCGGGTAGACCCTTCGAGCACGGTGGGTAGATAGTTGGCCATCACATTCTCATCGCCTCCAGCAGCTCTGATGGTGGTGGTATAGATTTGGAGAAAATCCAATGGATTTTGAGTTCCATTAAACTTGTCCAAGTTGGCTGGTCGGAACCGGTTAGGCCAACGCCGACTTGAGCCCTACAAAGAAGGCTCGACAACTCGTGATTGATTCATGGCGCCTTCTCCGGGAGGTGCTAGATTATGTCGATCGGAGACCGGTTCCTAAGATTGGAACGCTGGAACTCCGGTGTGCCGATCCGTCGTGAGATATTGGTATGATGCCTTGACCGCCTACTTGATTTAGACGATGTCGAGATCATCGAGGTCAGCGATGGTTCTTCTCGGCGTGATGGGGAGTGGCTTCTGAAATAACCTTCTCCTCGTGACTCCTTGGTCGGAATCGTCGAGGGGCCTTGGTATCGATTGTTCCCGAGCATGACCATCTTGTCCCTATTTGAGGAGGAACGCCGGGATGAAGTCATAGTTTGACTCCCTGAAACCCTTTGTTCTCGGTACGCTTCCGTGCGCTGCATGGTCTGTTGGAGAATTTCGGATACTTGACCCACGAGCTGTACAAAACTTGAAGTTCTCGCTAAAGTAGGATCAGAATTATTTAACATATCTTAAACAAGTCGTAAGTTTTGTATAGTTACCAAAGGTCTCAGGGGGTTCATACTGGTCATAGGTGTACACAGACCTGAACCCTCCCCCGACCTTCGGATTTGATCTGTCCTATCAGTTACTCTAGGTGGGGCAACGCTAGGCGAGTTAACTGATGGATGTCAATCAGCTCCGTGGACTCCGGAAGTTGGTGCCTGATGGCCCGGATCATCTCTAACGAAGCGTGATGGCGTGGTAGAGAATGTAGGACCGTCGCGGGTATCTTGATTCTTATCTCCGTCGCGTTGACCGTGCCTCCGGACGCGATCTTTTGATGAGCTTCCATCGTAACTAATGGAGAGCTTCTTAGTGCTTCATCGAAGTTTCCTGACGGAGGCGGTCGGAAATGAGCACCTCTGAGGTCTCCTCGGCTGATTCGGCGTACTACCGATCGTATCTTTCGGCGTGATCATCCCCACATGGCCTACGACCAGTGGAGGCTTCATCGACACTGTTACCAGATGTCGGTTGACTCCTGGAATTGCCAGAAGCCGTAGGAGAATATCTTTCAGCCATGATTTCATCGAGGGTATAGAGATTTTCGAGTAGTGGTGCTGAAATTTCTTTACCTGTTTTGCCGGTCGGAAAGACCGGGCTTGAAGAGGTCCCCTGACATTCCGAGCTGATCGGAATGGCGGGTTCCTCTGATTGCACCACCGGTAATGGTGGCGCATCCTCGTCCATCCGGTCGATCTCGCAATCGTCGGCGACGTGCGAGCCGGCGGAGGAGGAAGAGGAGGATGATCTGCCATTTTTCTCTATGGCACGAATGCATCCTTCCATATCGAGGTTGGTGTAGTCCGCCAAGTCGAACCAATTCTCCTCATTCCAAACTCCGGGCATATTCGCATTAGCGATTGTAGGAACTTGGGCAAGAATTTGTATGAGCGAAGAGTTTCTTCAGGAAACTTACATCTTCTTCCCCACGGACGGTGCCAGCTGTCGACGATCGAGTCGCCGATCTTACGAAAATAAAAAAGAGGAAAATGACGTAGAGTATCCTGGAAGAGAATGGGGGCTACTCTTTATTAATATGAACTGGGATTACAAGACACGACTAGGGACTATCTCTAATTACACGAATGTATTGAATACTCTTTGCTTGACTTCGAGTTGCCTTGCTGCGTGTCTTACATTGTTATTTGTTGTCCTTCTTCTCGTCTTACGCATTCCACCATTAAATAACTCTGAAGAGGCGGCGATTACTCTGGAGAAGGCGTCCCGATGAAAGCGTTACGGTGGTCGGAGGTTTAAGGTAGTTAACAATGTGTTAACTACCTTGCGATTAAAATACTTGTGAGAACCTTAACCGTAAGGTGGTTTATTGTCGATGTCTTGTATATCATCGCATGGTATGGAGCGTTTTGCACGTGTTCCATTCATCATACTGTTAAGGGTGCTGTTCATAGCTTTTGGACGACTACGGTGAAGCCTAGTTCGACCAGGGTACCCATCGTGTAACCTCTGGAATCCTTACGACCAGTGAGGTCGTTAGCCTTAGGGGTTACGACCATGAAGATGTATGGTCTTTTATGTATTTAAATTAATACATAGATGTTTTAATCCTCGTTAGAACTCACAGTGGAGTATCTTATAATCATTATTGTAGTATTCTCAAATAGATAAAGATGTATCATCATAAGATTTAAGTGGTATATGAGAAGTGGGAGTACGTACACCAAGGAGTACCATACCATTTTCATATATATATATATATATATTTGGGGTCATAAATCTTTAATTGTAGTACACCACACCTGTATGTGTGTATAGATTATCATAGAAGTCCTTATATTTATTGACTTCTTGCTTATCTGTATGTGTGAAGTGTCATATTAGGATTTTAAAAACTAGTGTTGACTATTTTAATCCTTGCTTAGTCTGATATACTCACAATAATGCCTTCAAGCTCTATGCCATCTTTTTGTACATCTCATATTGTCCTTTCCATGATTGATATCTACATATTTCAAAAATGTTAGATTGGATTTTTTTTTTGCATGGTTGACTCTTATAAAGTGTACATATACATTGGGAGTTAACATGTACACATCCTTTGTTGTTATGTACTGTTTATTAAAATTATACCATAAAACTTGCACACTTGTTGAACTAAAGTTGCAGTTTCAGGTTATGTGCAATTTTTGCTAAAAAGGAGTGCAAGTTCACTTAACCTCCTCAACGACAAAAACCGGTGTTTTACCCCCCTAATCTTTCAAAACCGGGTCAAATAACACCCCGAGGTGGTTTGGCTGGCGGATTTGCATACGTGGTAGGAATAAATCCATTTTACCCCCCTTAAACATTCCAAAAAGTCCACTTAACCCTATAAACTACAAAACCTACCTTTTACCCTCTAGTATTTCAAAATCAGGTCAAATAACACCCTGAGGTGGTTTGGCTAATGTGGTTCGTATAGCCCACCTGTCACACACACACACACGCGTATGTGTGTACGTATACGTATATATATGTACATACGTATGTACGTATATGTATATACGTACGTATACACACATGTACGTATATACGTATATATATGGACTCACATAGATGAATATGCTCACCTCCTTTTTGTCCCTCCCTCTCCACTATTGCCGCCGCCGCTCCTCTTCTTCCCTAGCACCAGCCGCCGCTGGGCCTTGCACCCCCGCCTTTACGGGCCATCTCTAGGAGCAACACTGGCACCCCTTGTCTCCCCACGATCCCAAGGACCCATTTTGGTCGCCGCCGCACGTCCTAGGGCACCGCTAGCCGTCGCTGCCGCCTCCAATGTTTCCAATGCTATGCTCTCTCTCTATTCTCCCTTTGTGTGTTGTTTTCTCTCTCTCTCTGTCTCTCTCTGTCTCTCTATATGACAAGTGGGCCCTAGGAACCACATTAGCAAAACCACCTTAGGGTGTTATTTCACCTGATTTTTGAAATACTAGGGGGTTAGCATGGCTCAGGATGGAGCAAGCACAAGTGGTAGGGTGGTATCGGTCCAGGAAGGAACAACGCACGGGAGTGCAGGTAAAAGAGGAAGACTTGGAAGTTCAAAATATATGAGAAGATCAGGATGATCAAGATGGAGTGATTACTGTTTTAATCTTGTTACAAGATTAGGGAGTGTGTTGGGATTGTAATCTTGTACAAAATTAGATAAGAGTTTGAGTCCGAATCGTTTGCGAGAACGAGTCCGAGTAGGATACTCACGTTGAGTCCGTGTCTTAGTCGATGAGTGTAAGAGTATATAAGCAGGGGGAGATAGTAGTCTTAGATACCAGAAGCAAGAAGTAAGAAAAGATCAAGAGGAGTCGAAAGTTTAAAAGTAGTCATAAGTTGAGTTTTGGTCGTGAGTTGAGGAGTCGTGAGTTGAGATATGCAATAGAAAAATACAAAAAAGACTGCGATTGCAGCACCTCAAAAGAGCCCTGTCTCGTTTGCTGATTTTTGAGCACTGTTCATTACGACTACTGTTCATTCGAGCACTGTTCATTTGAGTACTGTTTATCTGAGTGGCTGGTCGAAGGCACCTAGTCTTAGGTGGCTGGTCAAAGGCTTGTGGTCGTAAAGGACTTCGACTGCACGTGATCGTAGTGGAAGACTCGACTACATGACTGGTCGTAGGTGGTACGACCACAGCCTGGAATTCTATTCTTTGTCAATCTTGTTCATGATCGTGAGAGTTGTTATTTTCTTGGTAGATGGGAAGGATAAACTGTCATATGAGGTCAATTTTAGTTAGAAAAATTGAGATGGGCTTTTTACAAGTTCTCTCTGTATTTTGATTGCTGGAATGGTGTTTTGCTTTGTGTTGGCTACTAGCAAGCAGGCCCTTGACAAGCGGCCCATGAGCTTGGCCTTTAACGGGTTAGCAACTGCAAAATCCCGGCGCAATAAGCAACTGAAACAGCCCACGAATAGAAACAGCACGGCAACTGAAACAGCTCAAATGGGACATCGGCCCCTATGTTTATCTGTCCACTGTGGAGCAAATTCCACCTACCAATAACTTTTTCAGTACTCATACCGCGTACCATTAGAAGTCTTATCGAATCTACTTTTTAAAGGAGAAATTGTAATGTACCTTCTACTAGTAAGTATACGGTGGTGCTATAAATAAAATCTGATCATTGATTTGTAAGTGCATAATTTGTATTTTTCTTTGTATTTATAATTTTTTGTGAGGATATTATGGACTTTTTCAATTAGGGTTGAAAATATTACTCTTATGGTATGTGATCCTTACATAAGCAATTATAATTCTACTACCCTTAGGATTCTACTACTCATACTATCAGGTGTAGTATAACTAAATTCTAACTAATACAAACTATTGGATGAAAGAGAACGATAGCCCGTATTAAATTGAATGTACATAAAAGAGCCCTTTTAAAGCGCCAATCACCACATCATTTGAAGCTCCGTGTAAAAAGTTTTAGCCGTCTCAATGGACACTGCTCAAGTTGCTAGCTCTAATTTGACACACATGAAATCTCAAGCAGTGCTGATTTTTCACCGTAGTGGACTCGCGGTGATCGACGTGTACACTAGCTGCATGCCTAGTTTTTCTAGCTGCGTGGCAAGCTGCCGAGTGGCAAGATGGAACATGCGACGACATGCAGTAATCGTCCTCGCCACACACCCCATCCACCCGCGCGCCAATCGCAGTAAAGGTTAAGATTTCCCAAGATAAGGGCGTGGCCCCCTCCCCTCCACCGCGTGGCTTGGTATTTAAGGCTGCTCCTAGTGCTCCACCTTAACTGATATATTAAACTTGCTATATAAGCAAAATGATGATGTGACATCATAGTTAATGAAGAGAGATGGTACTCTAGTATCTAATCTGGATACCGGTTCGGTCTCGAAATCCAACGCATAAAATTTATTATGATCGATCCCGTGTATTGGGAAGATCATGCATGTATTGCTTTAGTACATGCCACAAATATACCACAATGTTCAAATACTAGTAAAGATCATGCATGTAATTAAATGAAACAATCTAAGATACTACACCATAAGGAACCATGTATTAGGAAGATAGTATCCTAGTACTCCTCATACACTAAAAAAACTGTACTAAGATACTGTCGCAGCCTAAGCACCCCACTCACTGCCTCTCTCTCCACCACAGAGATCGCACCAAGTAATTAGTGAAGCAGCAGCAGCAACGTTGGAGTTGTTTCACACAACTCCTACCTATCTTGGAAATCACTAACTGATTTCCCTCGCACACACAATTGGAAAAGGCACTCACTGGTTTTCCTCTCGCTCTACTTGTTTCTATCAGAGACACATACATACGTGCATATGAGATACACACACGCACGGGAGCAACTGGACTCTCCAAATGGCTCATTTATTTCAACCGCAAGAGCAGCTACTTATACAAGACTACAAGTAACGCATTTGCTATAACTACTTGAGTAATTCCACTACTAACTCCACCTCTCCTGCATGTTGGCGTCAACTGAACGATTCTTCAGGAACCCCACCCACCAGCTTCACACTTGTACCTTGGCTCGATCCACAATTCACGCCACGCCTCCACAGGAAGTGTTCCACTAAGGGCATGTACAGTGGGTGACACCAGCAGCCTATAATCTTTGCCATGTAAGATTTTTAATGACGTGGATGAGAGAGAACAAGGAGAGAGAATAAAGCTGTCTAACATGCAATAAACAGTCTATAAAACCCTTATAGACAACACAAAACACCATTGTATGAGTTGTTGTCTATAACAAATATTTTTTCCAAGCAAAAACTAAAAGATTGTGGGATCTCATATAGACAACTTAACAGACAACTCATTATATGAGCCGTCTTTAGTGCTGTTTATAGGTGACATGGATAGCTAATATAAACATCCGTTATCTGTACCCTAACACAGGTGCATGCATACCATCGCGTACACCTACTGCATGGCGCGTACAGCTCCGTACATACGACTAGCTCATGCTTCCACTAACAATTTTGTTGCAACAACCTCCTAGAATCAACGTGCACATCAACACAGTGCCATCTAAACACATGCAACAAGATTAATATCTAACCAGCAATGGCAGCCGCCACCATGCCGCTCAATGGGCGACACCCCCGTCAAGGTCGCCGGCGCCTCCTCCGTCCTCGGCGGCGCCCGCATCACCATGCGCAAGACCGCGACCAAGGCGACCACCTCCGGCAGCCCCTGGTACGGCCCCGACCGCGTCAAGTACCTCGGTCCCTTTCTCCGTCTAGCCCCCGAGCTACCTCACCGGCGAGGTCGCCGGCGACTACGGCTGGGACACCGCGGGGCTCTCGGCCGACCCCGAGACCTTCGCCAAGAACCGCGAGCTAGAGGTGATCCACTGCCGCTGGGCCATGCTCGGCGCGCTCGGCTACGTCTTCCCCGAGCTGCTCGCCCGCAACGGCGTCAAGTTCGCCGAGGCCGTCTGGTTCAAGGCCGGTTCCCAGATCTTCAGCGAGGGCGGCCTCGACTACCTCGCCAACCCCAGCCTGATCCACGCTCAGAGCATCCTCGCCATCTGGGCCTGCCAGGTCGTGCCTATGGGCGCCGTCGAGGGGTACCGCATTGCCGGTGGCACGCTCGGCGAGGTTGTCGACCCGATCAGATCTACCCCGGCGGCAGCTTGGACCCACTCGGCCTGGCCGACGACCCCGAGGCGTTCTCCAAGCTCAAGGTGAAGGAGATCAAGAACGGCCGCATCGCCATGTTCTCCATGTTCGGATTCTTCGTGCAGGCCATCGTCACCGGCAAGGGCCCGCTCGAGAACCTCGCCGACCACCTTGCCGACCCCGTCAACAACAACGCATGGGCGTACGCCACCAACTTCGTGCCCGGCAAGTGAGAGGTTGCTCCAAGGAGTACTCTCGAGTCTGGACCGATGTAGTGTGATCGAGTTGGGTTTCTTGGGAACTTAATTGGGATGATAAGATGGTATTTGTACACTAGCAAAGATGTTTGCAATTAAAAGTGGTTAAGACGAGGATTATCAATGCCATTGGCTTGGTCTATCTGTTGATGTGATGCACTGATGCCTAGACTTAATAGTGTTATCTACGTCCGTGTCTCTATGACTGAAAGTCGGGGACATCCGCATACTCAATAACACCCATCATCAGTACTTAGATTTCATACAAGTTATATCTGTAGTGTTATTGCTTTGACATATCAATATGCCCAATACATAACTAAAAACTAGAGTTGTTTGTCACTTAATTTGCCACACTTCTTCTTTTTTTCAAGGAAAAGGAGAAATCTTTGTTGATTACTTAATTTGCTACACTTATATTGCCAAAAGTGCGGCAAGCAACAATTTTTGTGGAGGTCAAACTGTTCATCAAACTTTCTGCAATTTTTGGTAGAAAACGTGTATATGACAGCTGTAGTCGGGGCTAAGAAAGTGTAGAATGTTTTTTTGTGACTAAATTGTTCGCACTTTTGGCAAGCTTTGGCTGCAAATTGCGTTTATGACAATGGAGGCGAAGGCTAACGAAGTGTTAACAATTTGCTGCATTTAACAATAACAAAATCATCTCGCCCAAAATTACAAAGCTGCTCAATATGCATAACACTTGCGCGAGCTATAGCTAAAGCATAAACCTTTCCGCTTTGCAATCAGTGTCAAAAGTTCATAAAAAGAGTATTTTACAGAGGTCTGCATGCACTCATTTGTTGTCTGATACACCCTGCAGATATGGATGCAACTGCCTATTACACAACTTTAAACTACCAGCGATTATTGTTGGTGTATTATGAATAATCATGTCAGGACCTAATTGCACTTTGTTCCTCTATAAATAAAGGGCTTAAGGTCCTACACGACACACACACAATTATTCTCAAAATATACATGGCACATCAGAGCCATCTCCATTCCTATCCACCGAACCCTAACCCTTGCTTACCTCAGCCGCATTCGTCATCGTCCTACTTTTCACATCGTCGCTCCCGTCACCGTCTCTCCTCGTGGGTGAGCACAACATGTAACCACACCGCCTTGTGGGGCTGCCGCCGTGCCTTGGGCTGTGGGTGCATGCCTCGTGACTAGCGTAGGCACTCACCGCCACTTGAGTGGCAACAGATCTGGTGCTGATGCCTGAGGAGGAGTAGAAGAGAGAGAAAGAGAAGGTTGTTACTGCTGTTAGGCTGGAGAGGAGAAGAAAGAAAAAACAATAAAGAAAAGAAGAGAATTGGTGTTGTTGCGCTGTGCAGTACTAGTATTGTTGTGCTGTTTGTTGCGTTGTGATGTGATGCACACTGTGACGGTGACGGAGGTAGCCGAGGCGGTGAAGAACATTGATGCGTGAAGGATTGTCGTGATCGTGGGACATACACGCAACATAACTTGGTGGTGAGTGGCATTGCTCTAATTGTTCGAGAAGATGACTTCTGAGGAGATTGAGACTGCGAGGAAGGAGGAGGAAGCCATGATGAGGGCGACATATTAGGAGAGGAAGGCAGTTGTTGAGGCTACTTTCCCGTTGGTCACACAAAAGGTGACACGAGGAGCATATTAAATGACCTCTTAGCGATGGGTATGATTAGTCTGAGGGCTAGTGATGAGTCATCTGAATTGAAATTTGAGCTGATGCCAAATGACTTAAAGTTGGAAGGGAGCAGGAATTACTTAAGCTAATCTAGAAGGGCTAAACTAATTCTAAGAACAAAAGGGGTGGAGCATTACTTGCAGGGACTTGTATTGAGCCTGTAGAGAAGACAAGCATATATTGGAGGGTGTGGAAAACTACCAACTCTATGGTGGTGTCTTGGTTGCTAACTTCAATGTCTCCATCCATCTATCGGATGGTGGAGGCAATGCAGGGTGCAACAGAGATATGGAAGATGCTAAGCAACATGTACTCTAGGGCAGGTAATGTGACGATGATGGTATAGGTTCAAGGTAAGATGGAGGCTCTAAACATAAGGAGAAGATCATCCAATAGTATTCTAGTGAGTTGTAACAGCTATGGGTTGACTTGGGTCACTACGATCCACTCCAGTTGACATGTGTTGATGATGTTGAGGTTGGTAAGGTGTAGCTGCAACGCAGGCAGGTGACACACTTTCTAAAGGGGTTAAACCCTGACTTTCAGCGTAGGAGTGCTGCCATATTTCACTTGGCAAACTTGCCTACTATGGAGGAGGCTAACTCTACCATGGTGTAGGAGGAGATTCGATTACGAGTAGTGGGGGGGGCAACAACACAGTCAGATTTGCATATGCCAAACCTAACGGCAGGGAGTGCTACAACTTGTGGGGTAAAAGGATACCTGAGTTGTGTTTGTCATTTCCTACAGTATGGTGGAGGTTGCGGTGGAGATCGTGGTGGCCTTGGTGGCTGAGGCAGGGGTAGGGGTGGTCCTAGGGGCAATGTGGTCGTGGCAGAGGAGAGCATGTCTGTTACTCTGGTAGGAGAGCAGGCTATACAGTGGGAGAACTGGCAGCAAGGCAAGGCATTGGAGACTCCTCGTGATTCCACGACCGCAATTACAACCTCCTTTGGTAACTTTGCCAACGACGCCCACGTGAGCGAAGGTACTTAGGCATAGGCACTTGCATCCATATATAAGCACTCTCATATTAATTAGATCATAGATTCGGGGGCATCTAAGCATGCCACAGTTCCATTAGGGCATTTGCATCTTACACTCCATATACTAATTCCGAAACTATCCAAACAGCTAATGGAACCTCCCAGCTTACTCAAGGTGTAGGATCTATAGAGTGCACAACATCCATTGATTTATCCCCCGTTTTGCATGTTCCCTCCTTTCCAATCAATCTTCTTTCTATTAGTTCTATCATTGATACAATTCAAATGTACTGTCTTATTCGATGAGGATTCTTATTTGTTCCAAGAGAAGAGAACTGGAAAGAAGATTAGGACTAGAATTAGGCGTAATGGGTTGTGGTACATTGATTAGGTTGGTGCGATTCTCAACTAGTAGCGAATCAAGTCGGAAAAGAGTATCAATGCTCAAGTACCAAGATGTCATCTTATCTGGTGGAAGTACGGAAACTCGAAAAGTACTTCTTTGGTTTCCAGATCCAACACATTCCTAGAAAGAAAAACTTTCTAGCAGATCAGTTGGCACGAATGGCCTCCACCAAGTCACCTGTCCCGCTTGGAGTTTTTCTCGAGCAACTCAATTCACCCTCGGTGGTCGAGCATTCCGAGGACATAGATGTTCCACTAGAGGTTGTACAAATCGATCCTAAGAATATGGATTCTCCACAGGTCGTACAGCACGATCACGGTAGAGATTGGATGACGTCGATCTACAATTATCTTCAGCATGACATCATTCCTGAAGCTGATGTAGAGGCTGACGTATAGCTCAAAAAGCCAAATCATACACTCTGATCTAAAGTACCTTGTATAAACAAGGATCTCATGGAGTGTTGATGAGATGCATATTTCTAACGGATGGCATTAAATTGCTATCCGACATTCATGAAGGAGTTTATGAAGCACATCATTCCTACAGAACGTTGATCGGTAAAGCCTTCAGTCAAGGATACTACTAGCCAACTGCCCTTCATGATGCAAAAGAGCTCGTAATGAAGTGCGTACAATATCAATTTCATAGTCAACAAGTACATCAGCCGGCACAAGCTTTGCAAACTATACCTCTTTTTTGGCCTTTTGCAACCTAGGGATTAGACATTCTGGGACCTTTCCCAAAAGCACCCGGGGGTCTCAAATTCCTTTTTGTCATGATTGACACGTTTACAAAATGGATAGAAGCCGAGCTAGTTGTTAAAACAACAACTGAAGCCGCTAAGAGGTTCCTCACAAAAAACGTGATCACACGATTTGATATACCCAGTCGTATAATCACAGATAATGGTACCCAATTCTCTAGCAAAAATTTTCAGGAATTCTGTGAGGATCTCGGTATCAAGATGCATTTTGCTTCTATCGCTCATCCGCAGAGCAATGGAGCAGTTGAGCGGGCTAATGGTATCGTGTGAGGACCCCGGAATATTGGAGGTTTATACCGAATTAACAATCATGCCAAAAGCATAATTCTTAATCAAGAACAATCTATTCTTAATTAAAAATCATACTAGAAGCATAATTCTTAACAAGGTACAAATCCAATATTCAGGTTCCTGGATATATGTATCACAATAGTTCCCAGGTTCCAGACCATTGCACATATATCCTCAAACAACATTGTATCATACATACAAGGCATACATTTACATAATTATACATAGCATGTTACAGTTCGGTTTGGAATTCTACAATATCAAGTGACCTTAGGCCACAACAAAAGTTAGCAGCGGAAACACAACTAAACCGCAAAAGACCACCAATGGCCCCATCATCCTCAGGCTATTGAGTGGAAGTTAGAACTAGCTTCACTCGTTAGCGTCACCCTGATCAGCGCTAACGGGCATCTCATACAAATAACCATCCTCACCTGCAACAAGAGGTTATAAAACCTGAGTACAGAGGGTACTCGCAAGACTTACGCAAACTATTAAAAGAAAGTGTTTGAGAGATTCTATACAAAGGATTAGAATTTTGTACATGCATAAGGTTAACAACAGGAAGGTTATAATGTTTTCAATTCTTGCGTAAAGCAATACATCTTAATCCTACACTTGCTACATTTTGGTAAGGCAGTTTTATAAATCAATTTGGACTAAAACAGTGAGTAAAAGAGAGCATAATCTTAAACAATAATCACATTAAAGTGGCTGTCCACTAATCATTAAAAAACATTGCATGAATAGCTCTCATGCCGAAATAGTATTCAAAATCAAGTGGTAATTCAAAATCTATACAAAGATCTATTCAACTCAAGCGCTGTCCATAACTGTGGACACGGCTATTCGAATAGTTTTAACCCTACAGGGGTGTACATCTTTACCCACACGACTTAGCTAGCCCGTAAGCCATCTAGAATAATAGCACACTGCCTTTGGTATGCTGGCCGGGTAAACTAAGATTTGGTCTTTTTCAACAAGTTAACACTATTGAGCTGGAATACCCATGTGTGACTGATCCCGCTTAGTTCAGGTTACTAATAGAACCTGCCAACCGAGGGTCCACATGTTGTCTTGGGAATCCGAGCCGATCGACAAAAATTAAGTGACAGAAAGTAGAGCTGTGCTAACTGCACATATTAGATCGCAATCGGAGCCCTTGAGGTACGTACATGTGATGGAACGCATGTACGTCCTCACCCTCTTAAGAACATATGATATAGATATGAAATCAAACACATATGTCCTTACTTTCCTGTTTTCCAACTCAATAGTATTAACCTTTTACTTAACCAAACAGTGCCCATACACTGCGTGTGGAAGTACGTTGGAGCTTGAATCGTCCAGTTAATGTTCAGTCCTTAATCAATCCAGACAAGACATCCACATTTCCCACTCTCGTGCACGAAGGCACCATCACTAGCATCCACTTGTCCAGATTTATGATCAATGTAAATAAACAAAATTTGCTTTCATTTCAGATTTAAATAGACTGAACAAGAATCAAAATAAATGAATTTCATTTAAATGTTTCCAAGTGTGGTAAAATAAACTTGACAACACTACAGACTGCATGGCTAAGCAATAACTGAAATAAGCACTTTATTATAGAAGCACTACCTTAAGTTTGAGTGTATGATCAGATTAAAGATAAGCCTCAAGTGTTAGGTGGTAAGTAACTATTAACAGATCACAAATAATTTTTTAGGAAACTAGCATGCAACAGTGTCACTGTTTTTAGAAATCTACAGTACAAAATTTGGGATCAATATGGTGCAGAGAGGATGCTTGCCTTGATAGTAATAAACCTCTTATTCAGGTTCTTGTTGCTCAGTAATAGATTCAACAACTTCAGAAGAACCAGAATCTAAAAGAGAAATAAATATCCAATGAACAGCAAGAAAATTTGGCAGAGAACGAAATGTAGAAAATAATGCATGATCAATATCTGAATGCATACTTTAGCAACATGCATAAGCTACATCTAACTCAAATAAGGCTAATACCTCATTTTAATGCATACTGACATTAATTATCAAGAGTAGGGTTTGATATAGAGTTACAATTTCAGAGTTGTAAAAACTGAAACAGGACAAACTATAAACAAAAGGTTTCTACTTAAGCTTTAACTAATTTGGGTAAAATTAGGAGTTTAGTTTAACACTTGACATTATTAATGGATAATGATAAAAGAGTGAAGGCCTTTCTTTGTTTTATTGTTGGTTTGACCAACGACCAATGAAAGAACACAAGGTTGCAAAATGATAGTTCTTGATCTGAATCTATTATAAGTTAAACATTTTGCTTACACTAGAAGTATTCTTAACTAGGTAGTAACTTAACTCATCATTTGATCAAGAACTGACAAGAAATAGAAGAGGGAAATGGTACTGTACATGTTGTCGGGCAGACTGACAACAAGACAGCAAAGTGCAAATTGAGATTTAGGCCGATTTGAAAATATCTAAAGTAAAAGATTTATTACTAGGATTAAATATAATCCTAAGAATAAGTAAAACCCTAAACCAACTCCTGGTTAACTCTAATTGGCATGGTTAACAGCAAATGGACACGCTACAGTTCTTGTCGGTTCATCCGACACAGCAGCAGAAAAGGGTTTGATCCAATTAGCCGATTTAAAAGCATCTTGGTTCAACAAGATTACTGCTTATGCTATTAGGGTTTAGGATATAGCTTACTATACCGAGAAGTTGCATTAGAATAGTTTGGATGGCTCAGAGTCTGGAAAACGATATGAAAGACCGAAAAGTTATAAAAACAACTTTTCAGTAAAAGCAAGATTTGAGCATTATATGCACAAGTGAGTGATTCAAGTGGTTTACTGAGGTTCTTGGGAAGCTCAAGATGAAAAGAATGGAGGTCATAGCTTACCAGCCCGAGTGGGAAAGGATGTAGTCAAGATTTTGGCTGAAATAAGAAAGATGCAAACTCTACCTCACCTGCCCGGCCAAGAACGAAAATAATGAAGGGCTTAAGCTATTAGGATTAGCCTAATTTTAATAAATAGTAATTATATGCATTTCATATTATTTCTGGAAGCATGTGCATAAATTATGCATTTGAAAATTTGTAAACCAAATGTAAACCTCTAACTCAAACTTAAGCCACAAAAGAAATTTGAAATAAAAACTCATAAAAATCTATGGAAAACAATTTATTTAAGTACTAGAATAATTATCATGAATAAAAATGAATTTTACCAAAATTTTGGAATCCAAATTAACCATGGGAAAAATTCAAACTTAATACATAAATATACACTTTAAATGAATTTTAAATAAGTGAATAAATCATGAATGTAATTTTTAGAAAAATATATATATAACATAAAATCCTCAAACAATTGCATAAAAATTTACAATATATTAGAAACCTTCTCGGAAATTTTTTATGATTTTTGAAGCCTGATAACTGTATTTAACAATTCATTTATCCATCAATCATTTGTTTGAAAATCTGGAAATTAAACCTGAGCGCATGCCACGCCGCCGCCGTCTTGAAGCTTCTTGATTCATCTCTAGGAGCAACATGCCTCATCTTTTTCATTCTCCTGCCTTTCCCCTCCTCACCCATTGGGCAAAATCCCCATGCCGCCACCTTCCACTGTCTGTCCGATCCACCTCCGCTCGTCTTGGCGTCTCCTCCCCGCCGGCCTCGGCGTGCCTCCCGCCCTCTTCCGTGCCGCCGCCGCCTCCCGGCTCACCCGACGGCGCCGCTCCGTCTCCTTCAAGCCTCCGGCCCGAGTAACGCCGATATATACCTTGGCCGGTCACCACCAGGCACCTCGGCTCCTCCTCGACCTCAGGCTCCCTCGCCTCCGGCCGCCGTCCCGGCTCCCTTCCCGGTCGCTCACGCAGTCGGCCACCAAGACAAAGCCCCTCCCCGGCTTTCCCTCTCCTAGCTCCTCTCCTACCTCCCCTACTCCATTTCCCCTCTTCTAATTGCTGTTATGACCACAGGAAACCTGACGGCGCCATCCTCTTCCTCGGCTCCGGCCAGAGACCGCCGTTCGCGTCGCCCCTCCCCATCGGAGCTTCTTCGGCTCAATTCTTCGCGGAGGGAGCAAGTCGTGGCCTTCCCTGGGGCTCCCCACCTCCGGTCCGACCTTTCTTCCACCGGAGCGTCACCTCCATGGCGCCCCCGTCATGCCGGCCATGGCGCACATCACCGGCCTTCCTCGGACCACCTCCGCCTCTACCACTGGCTCCGGTGAGTTCCCCTCGTCCTCCTGTTGCTCATGCTCATCCTAACATCTCCCCTCTTCCACCACAGCGCCGACATACCGTCAGCTCTTCCACGCCTGACCGCCACCATCGTCCCCATCGCCGGCAACAAGTGCGCCTGAGCCGCCCCTGAGCCTTCCCTGTTCGGCCCCTTCTCTACCTCTGTGCTTCCTTTCTTGTTTCCATGATAGGTGAGCCCCTCACCATTCTCTGTAGTACTCGTGCTATTTGAGATGTAAGCGAAATGCTAGCAGATGTATAGAGCCAATACAAGATTAGAATTAGACAATGAAAATCGATGAAATGATTGAACAAAGAAGGCATTAGATGATTACTTGTTTTATCGATGGGTATAATCTAGTGTTTGTCATTGATCTTCTATTCTCTTGTGAACCTTAGTCTATGTATGTATGAGAGGCAAGGGACTAGTGAATACATCACCCACTTAGTGCTAACTAACATAGTGGTGATGTTTCAAACCACTCAATTGATCTGCCAAAAGCTTGTAGTTTGAGTTAGTATGAAGATTAGATGTTAACTTTTTAGTTGAGATTGCTGTCCTATTTTTGATATATGAACAGAGGTAGTATGAGATTAGTTCAAATGGTTTCACTATTTTGAAAGTTGGTTTTGTAGATGGTCACTAGCAACACCTCCTTTTGATAAATAGTTGCATAGAGGAGACAAGTTGATATTTGAGCTTGGTTACTATATGTTGTCATTATCTGCTAAGGCAAATCTGAACTAGAGGCCATCCTCATAGCTAGCTAGTGGTTACGTAGTGTTCTGAGATAAGGTATTGCATTGTCATATGTATACCTAGCACTATGTCTCTTTTAGTCGGTGCTTAGATGATTAGTTAGGTGATTAGTGAAATCTTGTTGCATTTGTCAAGTACTTTAGTGAATCAAGTCGATAAAGGATTAGTAGAGATGGTTAGTGACATTTCATTTAGTACACATTAATTGTATAATTAGTAATGAATTCAGGTAGCTAAATCAAGGAATTAGGTAGAATGTTGTAGTAGGTTTTAGTTGTCTTGTACCCCCTTTCTCTGAAGATTAGCTTTAGCTTCAATTTAGAATCATTTGCTTAGTGTATTTCCAAATCGGTCTAGAACTTCAATTGCTATTTTGCTATTTTGCTACCGGTCAACGACAAGCATTCCTGACCAGATTCTTGATTTCCAATTCTCATCACTTAGTTCTAATAAATGATAAGTAGACTTTAGTTTAACTTGTTTAGTTGCAGCTTTAGCAAGAATATTACCTTGATCACACTTTAATAAAACAACAACTTCATTTTTTCTTTGCAAGCGCCATCGCCAAATGTAACAGCTTTTTGCTTTTCGGTCGTAGATAGTGCTCACAGCAGAGCTTTAACTCTTTAGTTCTTGTCAATTGATGCTAGTAAATGATAAGTTAGTTTGATACACTAGTTAGGAATACTCTAAATTAAACATAGCACTTTACTTGTGAGTGTTTAGAACTAGCAAACCATTTTTGTAATCATCTGCTTTTTGATTTCAAAATCAAAACTTCTAGATTCAAGTAAGCCTCAAATTTTGATAATTAGTAGTAACTGATGCTAAATGATAAGTTAGGCTTTAAGTTTTGCTCATTAACAAGTAACTTAAGCAAAATCATTAGTTTGTTCACAATGCAAAAGTCAACAAACCATTTCCTTTCAAATCTGTCCAAATTTCGGTTTTCCAAACTCAAAAGCAGTAAAAAACCGAACCAACCTCTCAATTCTCCAAAAAAACTGGTTAGTAAGTTTGTAAGTATTAAATTAAGCTTTTAGCTTTACTAATTCAGTTGTAACTTAAACAGAAAAATGATATTTTTACTCATAATATGAAGCAGCCACTCTTCTTTTTGCCCTGCTTTTCGGTTTGCTCTAAATCTGAAATTGTAATTCTAGATTGGACTTTAAATTGTGACAGACTAGTAGCAATAGAAGATAACTGGAAGCTATTGCTCTTATTTAGATTAGATGTAGCTTAAACAAAAGTATTTTACTATTAGTGTTTTAAAGCAAAATCAGCAAACTCTTTGTTGTAACTTGTCCTGTTTTTCGGTGTTTGAAATCCAAAAGCTAGCATCTTTCGCTAAACCCCAATCTTGACAATTAGTATCGAGGCATTGAAAGCGGGTTATTATTCTTACTTAAGCTGGTGGTGACTTAAGCATGTTGCTAAGTATGCATTAAGACCTTGATCATGCATTCTTTTCTATATTTTGTTCTCTGCCATTTTCTTGTTGTTCATTGGATTTTTGTAATTTTAGATTACGGTTCTTCGAAGTGGTTGAATCTGTTATTGAGCAACAAGAACTCGAACAAGAGGTTTCTTACTATCAAGGCAAGCATCCTCTTTGCACCATGTTGATCCTGAATTTTTGAACTGTAGATTTCCAAAATCTGAGAATCTTGTTGCATGCAAATTTTCTAAAATTATTTATGATCTGTCAATAGATAGTTACAACCTAACACTTGAGGCTTACCTTTAATCTGATCATACACTCAAACTTAAGGTAGTGCTTCTATATTCAAATACTTGTTTTCCGTTATTGCTTAGCCATGCAGTCTGTAGAACGTTAGTGTTTGGCAAGCTTACCTTGTCAAACTTGGGAACACTAAATGAACTTCATTTATTTTATTCTTTGTTCAGTTTATTTAAATCTGAAATGAAATCAAATATTGTTTGTTTACATTGATTTTAAATCTGGACAAGTGGATGCTAGTGATGGTGCCTCAGTGCACAAGATTGGGAAATATGGTTGTCTTATGCGGATTGATTAGAACGAACATTATTTGGGCGATTCAAGCCCCAGCGTGCTTTCACCGCGATGTATGGGCCTTTGTTTGGTTAAGTAAAAGATTAATACTATTGAGTTGGAAAACAGGAAAGTAAGGACATATGTGTTTGATTTCATATCTATATCATATGTTCTTAAGAGGGTGAGGACGTACATGCGTTCCATCACATGTACGTACCTTAAGGACTCTGATTGCGAATTAATATGTGCAGCTAGCATAGCTCTACTTTCTGTCATTTAATTTCTATTTTTTGAATCGGCATTCCCGGCACAACATGTGGGCCACCGGTTGGCAGGTTCTATTAGTAACTTGAACTGAGCGGGATCAGTCACACATGGGTATTCCAGCTCAATAGTGTCAACTTGTTGAAAAACACCAAATCTTAGTTTACCCGACCGGCATACCAAAGGTAGTGTGCTATTATTTCGGAGGCTTACGGGCTAGCTAAGTCATGTCGGTAAAGATGTACACCCCTGCAGGGTTTAAAACTATTCGAATAGCCGTGTCCACGGTTATGGACAACGCTTGAGTTGAATAGATCTTTGTATAGATTTCGAACTACAACTTTGTTATGGGTACTTTCGGCATGAAGGGAAATCATGCATTGTTTTATTGGTGGTAAATAATTGTTGTTATTATTTATGATTACATTCTCTTTGATAATTGTTGTTATTATTTATGATTACATTCTCTTTTATTTACTGTTTTAATCCAAATTGATTTATAAAATTGCTTTGTCAAAACTTAGTAAGTATAGGACTAAGATGTTTCGCTTTGTGCAAAATTGAACCCCTTTGTAGCCTTTCTTTTGTCAATCTTAAGCATGTATGAATTCTAATCCTTTGGATAGGTTCTATCAAACACTTTCTTTTCATAGTTTGTGTAAGTCTTGCGAGTACCTTCCGTACTAAGGTTTTATAACCTCTTGTTGTAGGTAAGGATGATTATTTATATGAGATGCCCGTTAGCGCCGATCTGGGTGACGCTAACGAGTGAAGCTAATTCTAATCTCCACTCAATAGCCTGAGGGTAATGGGGCCATTGGTGACTTTTGCTGTTTACTTCAAGTTTCCGCTGCTAAATTTTGTTGTGACCAAAGTCACGCTGTGAGGACCCTGGAATATTAGAGGTTTATACCGAATTAACAATCATGCCAAAAGCATAATTCTTAATCAAGAACAATCGATTCTTAATTAAAAATTATACTAGAAGCATAATTCTTAACAAGGTACAAATCCAATATTCAGGTTCCTGGATATATGTATCACAATAGTTCCCAGGTTCCAGACCATTGCACATATATCCTCAAACAACATTGTATCATACATACAAGGCATACATTTACATAATTATACATAGCATGTTACAGTTCGGTTTGGAATTCTACAATATCAAGTGACCTTGGGCCACAACAAAAGTTAGGAGTGGAAACACAACTAAGCAACAAAAGACCACCAATGGCCCCATCACCCTCAGGCTATTGAGTGGAAGTTAGAACTAGCTTCACTCGTTAGCGTCACCCTGATCGGCGCTAACGGGCATCTCATACAAATAACCATCCTCACCTGCAACAAGAGGTTATAAAACCTGAGTACAGAGGGTACTCGCAAGATTTACACAAACTATTAAAAGAAAGTGTTTGAGAGATCCTATACAAAGGATTAGAATTTTGTACATGTATAAGGTTAACAACAGGAAGGTTATAATGGTTTCAATTCTTGCGTAAAGCAATACATCTTAATCCTACACTTGCTACATTTTGGTAAGGCAGTTTTATAAATCAATTTGGACTAAAACAGTGAGTAAAAGAGAGCATAATCTTAAACAATAATCACATTAAAGTGGCTGTCCACTAATCATTAAAAACATTGCGTGAATAGCTCTCATGCCGAAATAGTATTCAAAATCAAGTGGTAATTCAAAATCTATACAAAGATCTATTCAACTCAAGCTGTCCATAATCGTGACACAATTATTCAATAGTTTTAACCTGCAGGGTGTACATCTTTACCTACACGACTTAGCTAGCCCGTAAGCCATCTAAAATAATAGCACACCGCTTTTGGTATGCCTACGTAAACTAAGATTTTGTGTTTTTCAACAAGTTAACACTATTGAGCTGGAATACCCATGTGTGACTGATCCCGCTTAGTTCAGGTTACTAATAGAATCTGCCAACCGGGGGTCCACATGTTGTGCCGAGAATGCCAATTCGACGACAAAAATTAAGTGACAGAAGTAGAGCTGTGCTAATCGCACATATTAGATCGCAATCGGAGCCCTTAAGGTACGTGACATGTGATGGAACGATGTACGTCCTCACCTCTTAAGAACATATGATATAGATATGAAATCAAACACATATGTCCTTACTTTCCTGCTTTTCCAACTCAATAGTATTAACCTTTACTTAACCAAACAAAGGCCTATACATCGCGTGGAAGCACGCTAGCTTAAATCGCCCAGCTTAATGTTCACCTTAATCAATCCGCATAAGACATCCACATTTCCCACTCTCGCACGAAGGCACCATCACTAGCATCCACTTGTCCAGATTTATGAACAATGTAAATAAACAAAATTTGCTTTCATTTCAGATTTAAATAGATCAACAAGAATCAAAATAAATGAATTTCATTTAAATGTTTTCAAGTGTGGTAAAATAAACTTGACAACACTGCAGACTGCATGGCTAAGCAATAAGTGAAATAAGCACTTTATTATAGAAGCATTACCTTAAGTTTGAGTGTATGATCAGATTAAAGATAAGCCTCAAGTGTTAGGTGGTAACTAACTATTAATGATCACAAATAAATTTTAGGAAACTAGCATGCAACAAAGGTCACTGCTTTTAGAAATCTACATAGACAAAATCTGGGATCAATATGGTGCAGAGAGGATGCTTGCCTTGATAGTAATAAACCTCTTATTCAAGTTCTTGTTGCTCAGTAATAGATTAAACAACTTCAGAAGAACCAGAATCTAAAAGAGAAATAAACATCCAATGAACAGCAAGAAAATTTGGCAGAGAACGAAATGTAGAAAATAATGCATGATCAATATCTGAATGCATACTTTAGCAACATGCATAAGCTACATCTAACTCAAATAAGGCTAATACCTCATTTTAATGCCTACTGATATTAATTATCAAGAGTAGGGTTTGATATAGAGTTACAATTTCAGAGTTGTAAAAACTGAAACAGGACAAACTATAAACAAAAGGTTTCTACTTAAGCTTTAACTAATTTGGGTAAAATTAGGAGTTTAGTTTAACACTTGACATTATTAATGGATAATGATAAAAGAGTGAAGGCCTTTGCTGTTTTATTGTTGGTTTGACCAACGACCAATGAAAAGAACACAAAGTTGCAAAATGATAGTTTACTGATCTGAATCTATTATAAGTTAAACATTTTGCTTACACTAGAAGTATTCTAACTGACAAGAAATAGAAGAGGGAAATGGTACTGTACATGTTGTCGGGCAGACTGACAACAAGACAGCAAAGTGCAAATTGAGATTTAGGCCGATTTGAAAATATCTAAAGTAAAAGATTTATTACTAGGATTAAATCTAATCCTAAGAATAAGTAAAACCCTAAACCAACTCCTGGTTAACTCTAATCGGCACGGTTAACAGCAAATGGACACGCTACAGTTCTTGTCGGTTCATCCGACACACAATGACGAAAAGGGTTTGATCCAATTAGCGATTTAAAAGCATCTGGTTCAACAAGATTCTCACGATGCTATTAGGGTTTAGGATATAGCTTACTATACTGAGAATTTGCATTAGAATAGTTTGGATGGCTCAGAGTCTGGAAAACGATATGAAAGACCGAAAAGTTATAAAAACAACTTTTCAGTAAAAGCAAGATTTGAGCATTATATGCACAAGTGAGTGATTCAAGTGGTTTACTGAGGTTCTTGGGAAGCTCAAGATGAAAAGAATGGAGGTCATAGCTTACCAGCCCGAGTGGGAAAGGATGTAGTCAAGATTTTGGCTGAAATAAGAAAGATGCAAACTCCACCTCACCTGCTCGGCCAAGAACGAAAATAATGAAGGGCTTAAGCTATTAGGATCATGATATACGCCCTTGACAAGATGAGAGTGAAGAAAATCTCACCGAGCAAGAGATTTAACCAGTGATACTCCAAAGGCTCGGTCAGCGAGGAGTGACCACGGGGTTACAACCTACAAATGATACCAAACTCACATCACCAGGTGACTTAAGCACCAAGATGGATAATCAAGAAGTGAGAGCAAGGGATACTTCACTGGAAAGGAACAAGATGAAGGAAGCTATCTCGGTCAAACATGGCAGTGAGCTCAAAAGTAGGGTTTATATAGGGCTTGATCTCCTGGAGCAAGTGAGAATTCTCCAGAATGATGCGGTGGCAATTTTTGATGCCAGGTGTCCACGAATATTCGCATATTCGCTGTGCAACACCACCACTCACCGGTAGTAACATCGGTGGCGACGCCCAGGCGAGAGGAGGAAGAGATATGCCTGGCGGCGATGTGGACCCCATTGTCGATTCTTGCCGCTTATGCTTGTGAAATGCTCAAAAGAACAACCGCCGACCGATTTGAAATGGGTGGTGGCGATAAGATGGACAATATAACCTCTAACCAGTATCTAGCCATGTGGACCGTGCGATTTCAATCCGACGGCCACAGCGAGATCCGGGTCCTAGGTGCAGGCGGGTTAAAGCGGCGCCATACGATTTAAATCCAACGGCTAGAGGATTACGCGCCTATGAGTTTTGAATCCCAGAAAGGAAGACACGTTGGATCTGAAATCAACGGCGAGGATTGCTGGGATGTTGAGGTGGTCCGAACGGCCCATCAATGCAATCCGTGCGATCAAAATCCAACGGTGGAGATCGATGTGGGGTTCGGACGGTCCGAACAGCCCACAAGATCTGGCCCGCTCATTGAGGATCCAACGGCTCGCACATATCTCAGCTCCTGCAATCTAAAAATGGCATGGCCCGATAATTGTGCGCCGCACGATTTAGATCCTACGGCCAATATTGCATGGCTCTTCGGGATGGTCCGAACGGCCCAAAGAATCTGGTCCGTTCGTTGAGATCTGACGGCCACGAATGGAAGGCGCGGTAGGATGGGGATCTAACGGTGGAAATCGCGTCGTGTGCTTGGATGACCTGCACAGCGCTGCAGATCTCGTCCGTTCGCGAAGAAATCGATGGCTCACGTTCGCTAGAAGTTTGAGAACGCCTTAACGTGATGAGCCGGACATTGTGCCTTTGGGTTGGACCCAACCACTTGGCTCGGTTGCTTTCTGATTACAAAGGTTTAAATGGAAGAGTTAACCAACTCATTTTAAATCCTCAAAAGTTTGACGATTAGCTTTAGAAATAGCAAATAAATTTGTAAAAATATAGAATTTTTCGAGGATATTCTGGGATAATATATTCCCCAAATAAATTTTGAAACCACTGTTTCTCATTTTCAAATACATAAATAATTCATTTAAACCGAATAGGTTTATTTAAAGACAAATATTTTTCTCAAAGTCAAAATAATCTTTAAAATTTAACAAAAAATATTTTTGACCAAGATGTTTTATCTATTTTTTTTAATAAAAATATTTCTGGTCTTAATACCAATATTGATTGGTATTTTCTTTTGAAGCTTCAAACAAGTTTTGGATTTTGACTACAAAAGGAAGGTTTTAGTTTGTAGTAAAATGCCCAAGTTTCAAAATAAACAGTGATGTTACGAAAAGCACCTTATTACTGTTTATTAAAACTGGGGCTGTTACATCGCGGCAAAACGACAAAAGAGTGGACACTACTACGGAAAAGGCTTTCACAGACGGTTCAAAAACGTTATCACAGGCGGTTTCGTGAGCCGCCCGAGTTTATGGGTCAGTGATGACATGAGGTCATCACAGCGGTTTTGAACCGTCTCGTGATGTATACTTTCACGAGATGGTTTGTGGTTCAAACCGTCTGCGATAAATAATATCACGACGGTTTGACCACAAACCGCTGCGTGATAAGTACATATCACGAGCGGTTTCAACTACAAACCGTGCGTGATAAGTACTATCACGACGGTTTGTGGATGAAACCGTGCTGTGATAACTTCTCTATAAAGTCCCAGCGGTGGTACGCTTGTACCATTAAATCGGCATCATATATATATTATATATATATTGTTAAGTGATCTCTCGACCACTTTGGGGGATCGTCCACATGACATGAGAAGGATGAGACAGTAGCCACGGGCAACCTCATTGAGCCCCTGCAAGTTTAAAAAGTATGGATGCAAGGAGACCGTCAGGACATCCAATTACTTGGATTGGACGTCGTTATGTTTAGAAAGTGTCGTTGATGCGCAGGTACTCCGACTGGGAAGTGGCACCATGTATTAGCAAACTAACCATTCTTGAGCATGTAATCGTCTTTAAACCCAACAAGAACACCAAGCAACCATTCTTATATTTCAAAAGAATTCTCAACTTATTGCTGGGTGTTCTTGTTGGCTTTAAAGACAGTTACATGCTCAAGAATTGTTGGTTGCTGATAGATGATGCCACTTCCCAATGGAGAAGTTAAGATCAACATCACTTTCTGAACATAGCGACGTCCAATCTAGGTAATTGGATGTCCTGACGCTCTCCTTGCATCCATACTTTTTAAACTTACAGGGGCTCAATGAGGTTGCTCGTGGATACCGCCTCATCCTTCTCATGTCAAGGTGACTAAAAGTGGTATGATAATATATATATGGAATGGCACAAGGACATGCATAGAGAAGAGATTATGAATGGAATGGTAGGACATACTTAGGAGAACTTGACCGCATGAACAAGGGGACTATTAATATGAACTAATTATCAATTCAATTTCAGCATAAGAATATTGACACCACTACATCACAGAGAAAGGGGACTATTAATATGAACTAATTATCAATTCAATTTCAGCATAAGACTATTAACATCATTGAGCAGTTCATCAGCAAGAGAACAAGACCAAGGGTGTCCAAACCCACCACACCAAGAGAGTAGCCCTCGGCATCCATCGCATAGCACTAGCTAGCCATTTTCATCACAGAGCAAGGGGGTAGAGACAGAGAGGACCTTAGTGCAACAACCACGGTGGCGACCCACCACCAAAGACAACCCTCATCCATTTCCTTTACCTTGCATAAATCACACAAACATCGAGGACACAACTTAAGGCTCATGCATAAAAATCAAACTCAACAAAAGACATTAAGCTAACAGATCTAGAGGAGAATAGAGGGAGGATGGGGAAAGCAAAGCCCGGCCAAGGCCCTAGCGGGGCGCAACGGGGTCGGGCGGCAACGGCGACGAGGTCGAGCGGCGGCGTCGAGGTGGGGAGGGGAACGGAGTTAGGGCGGGCGCAAACCCTAGCGAGCTGGGAGTGACGAGAGTTAGGGTGTCACCGTGGTTGTGGCTGCGGTGACACTACAAAAGACACTCTTATCGTCGAGTGTCTTTTGTAGTGTCACCAGATGCTACAAACCGTCGGCGACAGGAAGAATGGCGGCGTCAGCAGCGACGGGGAGGGGAACGGACGAGAGTAAGGCCGCTGGGGAGTGACGAGTTAGAGCGCAAACCCTAGCGGCCGGCCGGGCTCCTACTTATAAAGAGACTTATCACAGACGGTTCTATTATGGAACCGTCAGTGATAATTATCACAGACGGTTCCATAATAGAACCGTCTGTGATATGGGACATATCACGGATGGTTCCATTATGGAACCGTCTGTGATATATCTATATCACGACAGTTCCATAATGGAACCGCTATGCGTGAAATAATTTTTCTCAAGTATATTTATCTTGTATATACACTTACAAGACATGAAGAAATTACATGTTTATATTAAAAAGCGAAACCTATAATTAAACAAGGTTTTTCTAATGGCGGAGGTAGGTGCTATCTCCATCTCGCAATACTTCATAAGCGGCAGTGTTGGCATCGGACGGTTCTGATCATCGTGAACGAAGCTCAAATCGTCCACCGTTGACGCCTTGTTCGAAAGTGTCTCCCAAGACCCTCGGTCGTTGAACCAAGAAGAATTGAGCCCATAGGCTCTCTTCCCTTCTTGAGGGTCTCGGCACAGTCGACTCGATGCCGCCGCCGCCTCGATTACAGTCAAGTGACGGCAAGCCTCCTAGAGGCGTGCAACGTCGTTTTGGAGGACTACGTCGATGACGCGATAAACTTCGCCGAAAGTGGGAGATCACCCTAAGACATGGCGGAGGAGGATCTCAAGGCGGCGGAAGGTGGCCGTCACCGCTCGGCAAATTCTCCGCCGGCGGAGGAGTGAAGACAACATTGATCAAGCAGTGTTCTTCCGCAAAGACGGTTCAACTTACACCGAGAGAGGTGCTCGTCAAATCGGCGGGAAGGCCATCAATGCGGCGACAAAGAAGAGGCGGACATTTACTTTTTTATAAGTATGTGGGGATGATCATCTTGGATGGCGGATGATCCTTTTATAAAACAAGGAATAAATTGGGCGTGAGGCGAAGAGACGCATCGAGGCGAAGTGGATCGATGCGATGAAGAGACGATCGGGAGGCCGAGGCGGATGGCGGCGAAACGAGCGCGACGGCGATGAAGAAACTCACTGTGGAGTCAGCGATATTATCCTGAGCGGTTATTGTTAAGAACCGCTCGTGATACTAATAATATCACGAGCGGTTCTTGTTGTAACCGTGCGTACTTTCCTGACGGTTGTGTTTTAAAACCGTGCGTGATACTAATTAATATCACGCAGCGGTTCTTGTTTAGAACCGTCGTGATACTTCCTGACGGTTTTCAACATGAACCGCTCGTGATATTACCTCTTCACAGCGGTTTTAAGCGCACCGATGCCTGAGCGGTCTCTAAACCAAAAGCTATGCGTGATTGAATATATCTGAGCGGTTTTGGTCAACCGTTTGTGATGAGGCGTCCAGTATTAGCCTTTTTGTAGTAGTGGGAGGTCGTGGCCTCAAGGGGAAGGTCGCGGCAAAAGACCCATAGAGGGTGGTCTTCGCAAAATGACCACGAGGGGTGGTCTTGGCAAAAGACCACGCGGAGGTCCAGAGGACAGGGAGGTCCAATGGACAAGGAAAAAGGCGCGATGAGGCAAAACCGTTCGATCCCGCAATAGGGGAAGGGCGCAGCGCTGGATCAGACCACGCGAAGGAAAAAAGGGAGATCCAACGAAGAGGAGGATCTAACGGAGGGGATAGATCAAGGGGAGGTCTTGACGGTTAAGATGAGATCAAAGGAGGTCTCAATGGCCAAGATGGACTCAAAGGAGGTCCTGAATGGTTCAGACGAGCTAAAAGGAGATCTGGACGGCCAGGATAACCCCGAGAGTGGTCCTGACGGCCAAGATGAGAACAAGGGGAGGTCTCAACGGTCAAGATGAAAGCAAAGAAGATCTCGATGGTCAAGACCAATACAGGCGAGGTCTTAACGGTCAAGATGGAAGCAAAGGAGATCTCGACAGTCAAGACCAATACAGGGGAGGTCTTAACGGTCAAGATGGAAGCAAAGGAGCAAAGCGGTAGGGACGTTCGGACCAGATAAATGCCAACAAGATCGGGCCATCCAACACAAATCGAACGGTACACAAGCGATATAGGTCTGGATCAAGCGGAAGGCTCGAACGGACGTGAGGGAGGTCCAAATAAACAAGGAGGAGGTCCTAGAGGACATGGGGAGGTCCTGAAGGACACAGGGAGGTCCAAGTGAACACCAAAGGGTTCCAAAGACCCGAGAAGGAGTTCAAATGATTATGAGGGGAGACTTAGGCCTGGGGAGGTCTAAGCCAGGGGAGCATCAAAGAGGGAGGGTTTGGACCAGGGGAGGTCCAAGCACTTAGGAGGTCTAGACCTGAGGAGGTCTGGACCAAAGAAGAACAAAACCAGCGTAGAAAAGAGGAGATCACCAAAAATTCCCCAAACCCAAATGACCAAATGCAAGTTTTAGTTGAAGTTTGATTTAATCAATTAAAATCCATTCTGAAATTCTCAAGTTAAGCTTTGAATTCTTATCAAAACAAAATGGTTCTTTTTATTTTGAAAATTCAAAAAGGCTCTGAAAATTAGGGTGTTACACTCACGAAACCGTCTGTGATGATGTTTTTGAACCGTTAGTGAAGACCTTTTCTGTAGTAGTGGTCCCTTGAAAAAAAAGGAATGGATGCGTACACAGCAACCAGGATTTTTTTAAGAGGATAAACCCTGTTTTTATAGAAAGCAAATATAGAGAAGATACAAGTAAGTCCAAACGAAATATCAGGCTAGGAATACCAGCAACAAAAAAAAAGACCACTGCAGGGAAGCCCACACGCTTCCACAGAGACACTCAACCTTGCTACAGATTACAAAACAAGGACTATAACACTAAAGTAATCAACACCGGATTAACCAAGATATGAAGCAGTTAATCATCCATTCAAAGATCGGAAGCTTCTCAGCCAAGGCACCGACGCATCCAACATTTCTTCTAGTTTCTTTTGATCATCTTTTCGGAGAAGAATGCGCCATCGCTGCAAACACGATACAAGGTTGAATACAACTTCAAGTGGTTGTTTAGTAAATGTGTTCTCAATTGCTCCTTTGTTCTTGCATTTTCAAATTGTCCAAGTAAAGGCTGCGAAACTGAGTAAGCCAAGATGATAATCATTAGCACCCCGATTATCCAGCTATCCAAGATGTAAATCATCAAGAGACTCCAAAAGTCTCTTCCACAGAAAAGTCTCTCTGAAGCAAGACCAAACAAATCTAGCCATTAAGCATTGAAAAAAATAAATGGTTAGCGTCTTCTAGCACCCCACAAAGCCACCATTTGTTATCACCTTTCCAGTGTCTTAGCACCAGTTGATCTGTAGTTTGAAGTCTATTCAAACAAATCTGCCACAAGAAAATCTTAATTTTTAAAGGAATTCTACTAGTCCAAATGTTTTGTAATCTCCTGTCTATAACACCCCCAAACACTAGATGTCTATAGAGAGATTTGACAGAGAACTGTTTGGTTTTTTCTAGACACCAGACAGCTCTATCATTCTCCTCATTAAGCACCACTCCTTGCATTAACTCGTTCAAATCTCTCCAAATCACCTCCTCATCAACACCTAAGTTCCTGATAAACATGATATTCCAAGTTCCATTCACCAAACAGTCTGAAAGCTTTATATCAGGACTAAGGCAGGTATTATATAATCTGTTAAACCTAATATAAAGAGGACAGTTACCTAACAAACATCTTTCCAGAAGAAGATACTTTTACCACTACATGCATGATAAGAAACACCCCGATTGAACAAATGCTTGATCCTGCACAGAGCTTTCCAAAACTGAGAGCCTCTCGAATCTAAAGAATCTCTAAAGTCTCCTTGAGAGAAATATTTAGCTTTTAATAAACGAAACCAAAGCTCATCTTTATCTTTAGCTCCACTTACACAGCAACCGGGATTAATGAGCACCACCATGTAATTATACAATGCAAACCAAGAAACAACTAAAACAGCATACGCAAATGTGAGTGTGTGTGTGTGTGTTAATGCCATAAGCTTATGATTGGTTGAGTAAAAGAGAGGAAGCGTGAGCAGCAAAATTAACCCATCGACTTGACTTACTCCGATGGTGTCGTTCCAGTGCGCATCGCCCCGGCGGCCAATTCGCGGGTCCATTGCTGATAGAGCGGAGCCTCATCTGTTCCTGCCTAGGAGCCTTGAACTTGGACTCTCACCCGGTCACACCAGGCAAGGGCGGCGGCGGCGGAACAAGAAGGGCAGATAGTCGTTCGATGTCCCCAGTGGAGAATCGGAAGTTGCTACCGAAGAGCAGTTCCATGACAGCAGAGCTGGTGGCGATGCCGGACTGGGCGAATCGCGCCAAGGCCTCGCAGTTGGGGTGCTTGGCAGAGACCGCCGCGGCGTAGTAGTAGTCAGCGGTGTCACGATCAACGGGTGCGAGCTCGCGGGAGAGACCGTGAAGGAGCCCCGCTTGATGCCGTCGAGGACGACGACGTCGACATCGGTGTGGGCGGCGGCGAAGCGGGCGGGGAGGACGGAGGAGGCGACGTGGAGCCAGACCGTGTTGTCGGCGAATTCGGGGAGCGGGCCGAAGCACTGCCCACCGGCGAGGAGGGCAGCCAAGAGGGACGGCATCGTCGGCGCGCCGTCGGGGCAGTTGAAAGGGAGGCGCGCGAGAGCCCGCAGGTAGGCGTCGTGGATGGAGCTCGTGAGGGCGTGTTTTCTTTGCCACTCCTCGTCGCCGGCGCCACAAGCACCGACGCGGCCGCCTTCCGCTGCGGCCCATGATACTTTCAGCGGCAACTAGGGATGGGAACGAGCCGTGTCGGCCCAAATATATTTTGCCTGGGAACCATGTGGCCCATTGCAGGTATTAGGCTACCGACTGGAAATTTTTTTTGGGGGGGAGGGGGGGGGCGCTAACCGGAAATTTCGGCCGAAATTTTCAAAAAAAGATTCGAAATTTTGGGATTTAAATTTTTTAAAAATCAAATTTGAACAAAATTCAAGAAAATTCGATTTTTTTTTATAAAATTCGTCAAAACCGAATTTTACGGAGCAAGTTTGAATTTTACCAGCGGTCACCAGTAACACCGGTTACCGCCGGTAACCGTCGAAATTTCGGCGAGAAATTTTTCACTGGCCCATTGGGTAGTGTGGGCTGAACCTCAAAATCATATGGCTAGTATAAAATAGTGGTCATGTGTGAATAGATATTTAAAACGACAATGAGTAGAAAAGAATGGATGGATATAATATAGAGAAGTTTTAAGCTACATTCTACTAGTAGTGTCGTAGGAGCGGTCCATCAGTCCTAGCGACCCGACGAAGACCACAAGAAGCCGCCCTGCCCCCCGAGGGCCACTAGGGTCTCTCGAGAGGACCCCCTAGTCCCCTCATGGTAACCAGGGTCCCCTTTTCTTTACTATCCTGTTGCTACGACAAGTAGTATATGATGATAGTATAAATCAAATATGATCATTGATTTGTTAAGGGTATATAATAGGCTTTTCTTTGTATTTATAATTTTTTTTGTGAGGGTAATATGGAGATTTCCAATTAGGGTTGAAAATATTACTCTTGTGACATGTGATCCTCGCATGGGGAATTACAATTCTATCACCCGGGATTCTACTACTCATACTACCAGGTGTAGTATAATAAATCATAATTAATATAAACTATTGGACCAAAGAGAATGAACGGTACATATTAAATTGAGTGTACCGTAAAAGGGTTCGTAATATAACCACTGTGCTTATTTTCTGTACGCCCGTGCGCAAGAAAAGAAATTCCCAAACATTACATATTGGCCCGTGCAATTACAAAGCTAGACACTTGTTCTTTCGTAGTTCAAATTAAACTTAACAGATCTCAATCGAAGTTGTTTATAAGATTTGGGTTCTCCTTATCTTTTTTATGTCTTAACAAGCCAGGATAACATCCAAATGGCCTGGACTTTTTTTAAAAAATAAAAAATAAAAAATCCTAAATGGGCAGAATTTATAGCACTCATGTCAATTAAGGGCATAGATTCGATTCGACGTTCCTTTTGGAGAAACTAACCTAGAACACACATTCCATCCATCCACTTTCCCGGTCGGGGACGAAACTAAACGCGACGCAGGTGCAGCGTCAGTACCCATGTATGCTTCCCCCGCGCAACCAGCCAACCGCGCCGAGCCAACACACCAAAGACAAGGCCCGTGTGTGCCGTGTGCGTGCGACCACCCCATATCACGCAGCCAGCTGTGGCCGTGAGCAGGGCAGAGCGCACGACGAGCCGCTCAAACAGATCGAACGCCCCCTGCGCCGAACGGACGGCTGTACGCATGCGTGCGCCAGTGCTTGCACGGCCGACCGGGCGTCCACGTACGCACGTGACCATGGGCGCCTTTTATCGAGAAGCGAACGAGCAGCGTTGCAGGCGGGTTTATAATAAGATAGTATGAAGCGATCGCTTATAATAATAATTTTATCACCAGTAAACCAGATCTTAAAGCAAAATATAATAAAGCAGACGGTTCTGCCGTCTTTTTAGTTATCTTTATAGAACATAATCTTTTAATACTTTTCTTGTTTCTTGTGCTATAGTCGGCTACAAGATTGTAAATAACATCTTTCACTCTCTTCATTCTCTTTCTTCTACATTAGCAAAAATTCTACATGATAATGATTATAGCCGGCTAACATAAATCCATTGTTCATGCTCATATTGGCAGACAGATGCATGTCAGTTTTGGGCGGTAGACAACAAAAGGGATGTGGGATCTTGGATCTCGTGCGCGCATGCATGACGCCCCGCCGGCATACCCATAATTCCGAGTAAATGCATGCGCACTGTTTTGCATGCCATGCCACTAGGGGACTTGAGAGAGAGAACATGCAAGGTGCTACTACTTACTACTACTATGCATTCTAGGGTCAACACAAAGACTCAGGTCGAGAATTTGGCACAAGATAAGCGTCACTTTCAATACAGCTACCGGTGACAAAATGCAGTGGAGTTAGCTCTCTTACGTACGAGTACACGACATATGTATTTGTATATCTACAAACAACTTGTTAGATTAAGAGCTTTTTTTACGGTACACTCAATTTAATGTGGACCATTCATTTTTTTTACCCAATGATTCAGATTAGTTATGATTTAGTATTTTAGTTATACCTGGTAGTATGAGTACGTAGTAGAATCCCGATAAGGTAGAATTGTAATAGCCAGTGTAGAGATCACATACACAAGAGTAGTATTTTCAACCCTAGTTGGAAATGTTTATAATACCCTCATGAAAAAAAATTATAAATACAAAGAAAAATCTATTATACTCTTAACAAATCAATGGTCCGATTTGATTTATACTATCACCATATATTACTAGAAGAATTTACCGCAAAATTTCTCTAGATTAAAGGTCTCTTCCTCGTTTTAGAGGGCCAGAAATCCCCACAATAATCCTTAAGCTGGAAAAAAGCAAATTTCCTAGAAATTCTCTCATTAATCGGAAGAAAAAGAAGAAAAAAACTTACGCGTCCATTAGATGGCCCACCTGTAAGTATAACGGTGAGCATCCTTCACATATTTACAGATGTTCTGTTTTTGAGCCCAGATATAAAAAGAGTTGTGTTACAAATACAATTTACGTGGTGTGTCATATTACTAAACTTAATTCTCGGTAGAAAGGGCCTACAGTGGCGGTGGACACGTCACCCAGATAGAGATGAGCCGTCGGATGTGAAGCGGGCATCCACGATGGCGTGAGGATGGGCGACCTCCTGCGCTTGGTCCGAACGGATGCCTGCGCTTGATCGCCTGGTCCGAACGGCCTCGCCAGCTACTACGGCATCGCGAAGCTTCATCCCACTTCTCCTGGCCTTTCTTCTCGCGTCTTCTCTCCCGTTCCCCTCTCCTGTTCCCCTTTCCCAAAAGCACGATCCTCATCCTCCACTGCTGCCTCGTGCCACCGCACACTGCCACCGTTCCCCTCGCTCTATTCCCCTCCGTCTCCTGGCTCCTCCCCTCACTGCTTCCTTCGCTGCTGCCTCGCGCCACCCCGCTCTGCCGCCCTTTCCCTCCATGCACTCCCCTCTCACACAGAGCCATGCCCACCTCACACTTCTTCTTCTCTGCACTGCAGTCCCTCCTTCCTCCCAGTAGCTCCTCCCTAGCTTGCTTCCCCTTGTTGCCTCGCGTCACAACCACTCATGCTTCCCTCAGGCCTTGCCTGGCCTCTCTCCCCGCCTCCGTTCCCTCTCTCCATGCAACGCCTTAGCTCTCCTTCCTAGTCTGCATCTTGAGCCTGCGTTCCCCCCGATCTCCTTTTCCCTTCGCCTCCTATCCTTACCTCTACCGCCGGTCATCCCTTCGAGGTTATGTTTTTCTTTAGAATTTTTGCGCTGTTGCTAACTGAGAATCTGATTGTTCTTGCAGATCTGCATGAATATATTCATCTTGGAGGGGGGGGGAGTCCAGACTTAGTAGTTCCCTAATTCTGAAGTAGTATAAAGTAAAGCCAACGTATTGACGGAATCTCTATCACTTATTCTACTTTTTTTAACAGAGGCAAGCAAACCGATAATTTCATGCAGGGTATAGCAAGTTTGAAAATATCCTATTTTGATTTTGTAGTGCCACAATGTAAGCCAATACAATTTTCATATGTTTCATTGCCTAAACTCTAAGCTTACTCGTGTGGTTTGTTTAGTAAAATGATATTACCATCGCACAGTCCTTTGGTTTTTACCATTATGTATGGGATGTGATATTACCTACTACTGGATTTTCAACTGGTATTTGAGGATTTACTAATTAATTAATGATAGAAACCATTGTTCTCATCATTGCATTATTTTTTTCGTGTGCTGCGTCATCTGCTCCCAGCCACCGCCTGCGTGCCCGGCCCCCTCCCCTCCACCCCCACGCCTGGCCTCCTCCCATTTGGGCTTTGGGCCGAAGTGTACTCGCCTTGCTGCCATAGTACTGACGTCGGTCACCGCAACGGCGATCCCTCCCTACTTCTGCTGCTACTCTACTCTCAGATAAGTGTCAAAAATACTTCCCCTCTCTCTTCCCTGCTACTACTGTTTTTGCAAGTCTTAGAAATTGGTTAGTGATGGTCTGTTCTAGATTAGTAGCACGTCTAAGTGCTCTAGCTTGATTAGCGTTGCTTATGTAATCAGTTCTGCAATGGTGTGCTTCTCCTGTGTAGTCAATTCTGATTATGCATCTGTTTAGTCAATTCTGATTATGCATCGATGGAATGTTGAATGGATGGATGAATGTATGTTTTAATTAATGAATGATGCTACAGAAATGCCAGATGGTGATTTGAAGCCGTAGTTCTCTGTCACGCTAATCTGGATGAATGCTAAATCCATGTTTGTTGCTGTCATACTACATATTTAGACTATCTTCTTGTGTACCTCACATTTCCTCACCTTTTTTTTTTGCTAAATGGTGCCAGATGGTGATTTGAAGCCGTATTTCTCTGTAACGCTAATCTAGATGAATGCTAAATCCATGTTTGTTCCTGCCATACTGCATGTTTAGACTTTTTTTTGGTGCTACGTGCATTTCCTCACCTTTTTTTTGTGCTAAATGGTGTCTCTGTCAAAATGGTGTCTACTTGTCCATGCTGCTTTGGTGTGTCTTGCCATGTGATGCACACAATCTAATGGTCTAGCTAAATATCTGTTTTAGTTGACCAACTATGAACAAGAAAAATTTCTTACCGAAAAATATCTATTTTATCTAACCAACTGTGAACAAGAAAAATGTATTACCGTAATTTTCAAAGCATTGGTTATGAGGGCTGAAGTGAAATGGTCGTAGTAACATGTTGGGTATTGAAATGTGCAGGTTATCAGAAGATTTGCTCCAACTAAACGTTGCATGCTATTTAAGTTTGTGACAATCTGTTCCTGAGCTCCATTGCCTGGATTCAAGTACTTGCAGCCTTCTTTCATAATTCATAAGGTTTTCTTACAAAAAAATGTGGATTTTTTAGATCATCATGGTTGATATAGTTAGCTATATGCATCGATTGCATTGTTTACTTTTCAATTTGTCGAAATGATGTGTCATTTGCTTAGGTTCCATGTGATATATCACGTAGGCCTACAATCGCAGGGCACAACATGGATCGTCTTCCAACTGCTTCCATGCGCTATAATACACACAAGGTACTATATCATATCGCTATCATCTTTGCGCCCTACTGCTGCTATAATAATTTGTCTTACTTATTCTTAATCCGACAATCCTAATTTCTCATAAAAGCTTCCCATGAAGCTGAACACAGCACACTACCTTCTTTTATAGTTTTTTTTTCCTTTTGTTACCTTGCAGCTTCCAACATACAAGCAGTCAAGTATGCTAAGGATAGTTGTCGTCTTTGTGCCCTACTGTTGCTATAATAATTCGTCTTACTTATTCTTAATCCGAAAATCCTAATTTCTCATAAAAGCTCCCCATTAAGCATTGATGACAGCCCGCTACCTTCTCTTCCAATTTTTTTGGTTCATTCTATTACCTTGCAGCTTCCAACATACAAGCGGTCAAGTACGCTGAGGAGCAGGCTATTGTACGCAATCAGCTCAAATACTGGGTTAGTCCCAAACTTATGGGACGTGTATTGGGGATAGGTTGGAAACCATCTATTAATCCGCGACTGTGTTCTCAACTTATGGAATGTGCAACATGATCGACCTAAATGTTACCAGTATGCTATATGTTGCATGTGGCTAAATATATTCGCTTGGTTTTCTTTTGGAGCTATGCTTATTCAGGATGCAGCTCCTCTATACGAAAAGTAAGAATCCGAGCTCCTAACCAGTTTTCAGAGCCCAGGCGTGATTCTCTTATTTATTAGGTTTGCCGTTGCCGTCAAGTTGTCCTTTTCATATAGATTGTTAGGTCGTACTCTCACATAGACTATATTTTTGCCGATCATGGTGTCTCCTTTAGATAGTTGTGCCACGTTCTGAGAGGTTGGTATCTGAATCTGATACTAATTTTTATCCCCTTTACATCGGTACGCATGTAAGCCCTCATGTGCACCTATCTAGATTGACTATATTAATTCTTATAGTCTATTTGTTTCATCATGTACAAAAAAATCCCTACGAGCAAAATTTCTAGATTAGATTATGGAGGTGACATTTGCCATGAAAATATTTACAGCATTGTTCAGCTAATTGGTATTGTGGTATAATCTGTCAGAAATAACAGACCCTTTATTAAGATATTGATCTTCCAAGATTTATTTTATGCTACCATGAAAGTATCTATTATGCATGCTATTCTTTACCTAAATTTTTTTTAAAAAGGACCTATTTTAAGACAATATCTATTTGCAGCATTTTTTCACCATACTATTCTTTATCTGAACAAAAATACTATTCTTTACCTGAGGATAAAACTTACAAAAGCACCATGACGAGGATTAAAACTTCTATGTATTAATTTAAATACATAAAAGACCATACGTCTTCATGATCGTAACCCCTAAGGCTAACGACCTCACTGGTCGTAAGGATTCCAGAGGTTACAGGATGGGTACCCTGGTCGAACTAGGTTTCGACCAGGTAGCTGCTCGAAAATGCTATGAACAGGCACCATTAACCGTATGATGAATGGAACACGTGCGAAACGTTCCATACCATACGATGATATACAAGACACTGACGATAAACCACCTTACGGTTAAGAGTCTCACAAATACTTAACCGCAAGACAGTTAGCACATTGTTAACTACCTTAAACCTCCGACCAGTTGTAACGTTTTATCAGGGACGTCTTCTCCAGGAGTAACTGCCACCTCTTCGGGAGTTATTTAATGATGGAACGCAGAAGACGAGGAGACACACACACATAACAGCAAACAACAGAAGGCAACACAGAAGCCAAAGCAGTAGTATTCAATACATTCAGTGTAATTGGAGATAGTCCCTAGTCAAGTCTTGTAATTCCAGTTCATATTAATAAAGAGCAGCCCCCATTCTCTTCTAGGATATTCCACGTCGTTTTCCTCTTTTTATTTTCATAAGATCGGCGATTCGATCGTCGACAGCTGGCGCCGACCGTGGGGAAGAAGACGTAAGTTTTCTGAAGAAACTCTTCGCTCATACAAATCATCACCCAAGTTCCTGCAATCGCTAATGCGAATATGCCCGGAGTTTGGAATGAGGAGAATTGGTTCGACTTGGCGGACTACGCCAACCTCGATATGGAAGGATGCATTCGTGCCATGGAGGAAAATGGCAGATCATCCTCCTCTTCATCCTCCGCCGGCTCGCACGTCGCCGACGATAGCGAGATCGACCGGATGGACGAGGATGCGCCACCGTTACCGGTGGCACAATCAGAGGAACCAGCCATTCCGATCAGCTCGGAATGTCAGGGGATCTCTTCAAGCCCGGCTTCCGACCGCAAAACAGTGAAGAAATTTCAGCACCACCACCGAAAATCTCTATACCCTCGATGAAATCATGGCTGAAAGATATTCTCCTACGACTTCTGGCAATTCCAGGAGTCAACCGACATCTGGTAACGGTGTCGATGAAGCCTCCACTAGTCATAGGCCATGTGGGGATGATCACACTCAGCATACGATCGGCAGTACGCCGAATCAGGCTAAGGAGACCTCAGGAGGTGCTCATTTCCGACTGCTCTCCGTCGTGGAAACTTCTGGCAGAAGCACTGATAAGCTCTCCATTAGTTACGATGGAAGCTCATCAGAAGATCGATGCTTGAGGCACGAAGTCAACGCGATCGGAGATGAAAATTAAGATGCCCTGCGTGGTTCTACATTCTCTACCACGCCATCACGTGTTGTTAGAGATGATCTGAGCCGTCAGGCACCAACTTCCGGAGTCCACGGAACTGATCGACGTCCATCAACTAATTCGCCTGGCGTTGCCCCACCTAGAGTAGTTGATAGGGCAGATCAAATCCGAGGTCGGGAGGGTTCGTGTCCGAGTACACCTCGACGGTCTGAACCTCCCGAGACCTTCGGTAACTGTACAAAACTTACGACGTGTTCAAGATATGTTAAATAATTCTGATCCTGCTTTAGCGGGAACTCCAGGTTTTGTACAGATTGTAGGTCAAGTATCCGAAATTCTCCAATGCACTATGCAACAAGACGCGAAGCGACGGGAACAAAGGGTTTCAGGGAGTCAAACTACGACTTCATCCCAACGTTCCTCCCTCAGCAGGGGATAGCATGGTCATGCTCGGGAACAGTCGATACCAAGGCCTCCTCGACGATTCCGACCAAGGAGTCACGAGGGGAGAAGGTTATTTTATGAAGCTACTCCCCCATCACGTCGAGAAGAACCATCGCTTGGACCGGATAATCTTCGGCACCATCTGAATCAAGTAGGCGGTCAAAGGCATCATACCCATGTCCACGACCGGATCGGCACACCGGAGTTCCAACGTTCCAATCTTACGAACCGATCTCCGACCGATTACAATCCGGTACACTCCCAGAGAAGGCGCCATGAATCAATCACGGTTGTCGAGCCTTCTCGCAGGCTCAAAGTCATGCGTTAGCCTAACCGTTCCGACCGCCAATTTGGACAAGTTTATTGGAACTCAAAATCCATTGGAATTTCTCCAAATCTATACCACCGCCATCAGAGCTGCTGGAGGCGATGAAAATTTGATGGCCAACTATCTACCCACCGTGCTCAAGGGTTCCGCCTTGGCCGTGGTTGTTGAACCAACCTGGCGGATCGATCTATACTTGGGAGCAACTCGTGACCTTCTAATCGCAAATTTCGTGGTGCGTCGACCGCCCTAGGAAGGAGGATGATCTCCACCGAATCCGCAGGCTCGATGAAACTCTACGTCAATACATCAAGAGATTCAACCAGTTCGCAATTCTATACCCGAGGTCGCAGAGTCATCTCGTTATTCAAAGCTTTCAAAAGCAGTGCGAGAAATCGACGGTTTTGAGGACATAGCAATGAACCCTCCAAGAACAACCATTGAGCTTTTTGACATGGCCGACAAGTATGCCACCGCTAGCGAAGCAACCGAGTGGTGCGAAGCTATTGATCGGAAAGACAAGATTCCTCAACCCGCCCTGGACAAACCCATGAAAAAGAATAAGAAGTCTCTCAAGAAGAAGAAGAACCACAGGCCCGACGACAAGGAGGTCCTAGCCATTCCTGATAAATTCATGAAGGGTAAGAAGGACTACACCAGTCGGGGCAAGGCGAAAGCTCCGACCGAGGGATTCCAGAAAAAGAAGAAGTGGTGTCCACTTCACCAGCAAGCAGGGCATGATCTACGCACCTACCGAGTCTAGCAAAAGAAACTGGAGGATTATTATGCAGGTGAATGACCATTTCCCGTAATACAAGAACCCGGAGAAACGAGCTCCAAAAAGGACAAGGATGGCGACGAAGAGATGGAATACGAGGATCCCCAACATACAGTCAACATGATTTTTGGAGGATCTTCTTCATACGAATCCAAACATCATCTGAAAGCCATGGAGCGGGAGGTCAACCTCGTCGAATCTCCAAACATTATCAAGCAATCGAAGTGGTTGGACATCGGAATTTCCTTCAGCAAAGACGACTGCCCATTCCTTCGACTCGACCAGGTAGGTTCCCTATTGTTGTTGAACCAACCATTAATAATTGTAGGGTTAATCGAGTCCTAGTAGACGGAGGTAGTTCTTTGAATATATTATTTGTCGGAGCTTTAGAAAAAATACAGGTCCCCATGTCAAAGGTGAAACCAGTGAAATATGCTTTTCATGGCATAGTTCCTGGCTCCACCGCTAAGCCAATAGGGCAAGTTTCCTTACCGGTTACGTTCGGAAGGCCCGACAACTTTCGAACGGAAAAAATTTCGTTTGATGTGGTAAACTTTGAATCCGCATACAACGGAATTCTTGGTCGATCGGTATTAGCAAAATTCTTGATAGCCACGCATTACGGTTATCAAAGTTTGAAAATACCGGGGCCGAAGGGAGTCATCACTATTCGGGGAGATCGAAAAATGGCTTATGCATGTGACCAAAAATCCTTTGAACTGGTCGATGAACTCCCGACCAGAGAGGCTAATCCATCTGCCATGCAGGCCAAGCACTCAAGACCGAAGGTGACACCCAAACCCTCCGACCAGTCAAAAGAGGTATCACTCGACAAAGGCACTTCTCCGGACAACATAAGTCACTACCGGCCGAAGATGCCGCCCACCGCCGCAAGGTTCTCGGTGAGCAAGACTCGATCCTAAATAGGAAGAGTCGCTCGTCTTCTTTCTCCGAGCAAATCAGGACGTATTCGCTTGGCAGACGTCCAATATGCCCGGAGTCCCCCGGGAGGTGATCGAGCACAGGCTAGCTCTCCAGCCTGATAAGAAATCGATCAAGTAGAAGCTGCGGCATTTTGCGCCTGATCGGAAGGAGGCAATCCAACGAGATTGACAAGCTTCTCAAGGCCGATTCATCCGTGAAGTCAACCACCTCGATTGGCTCGCCAACCCCGTAATGGTTAGGAAGAATAATGGGAAATGGAGAATGTGTATCGACTTTACAGATCTTAATAAAGCTTGTCCGAAGGACAATTTTCCCCTTCCACGCATTGATCAATTGGTAGATTCTACCTCTGGATGCGAATTACTAAGTTTTTTAGATGCGTATTCAGGGTACCACCAGATTAGTATGTGTAAAGAGGATGAGGAGAAAACTTCCTTCATCACTCCATATGGCACTTATTGTTATGTTAAGATACCATTTGGTCTCAAAAACGCTGGTGCAACTTTTCAAAGGTTGATGCAAAAAACCTTTAGTCCGTAAATAGGTCGAAATCTAGAAGCTTACGTTGATGATCTGGTCATAAAGACCACCAACGCTAGCAATCACATCTCTGACTTACAAGAAACTTTCAGCAACTTGAGAAGGCATAACCTCAAGTTGAATCCGGAAAAGTGTGTGTTCGGAGTTTCGCTAGAAAATTGCTTGGTTTCCTAGTCTCGGCTAGAGGTATTGAAGCAAATCCAAGAAAGATAGCGACCATCGACTGATCGACCTCCGACCACGAAGAAGGAAGTCCAAAACTAACCTATCAGATGGCGCGCTAAGTCGTTTCATAGCAAGGTTAGGGGAAAAAGGGTTACCATTCTTTAAACTTCTTCAGAAACATGAGAGTTTCGAGTGGACTAGAGAGGCAAACGATGCCTTTGAAGAACTTAAAAAATACCTTACAAGTGCCCCGGTTTTAGTCTCTTCGAGACCGGGAGAAACACTGCTAATGTACGTGGCAGCAACACCACAAACAGTAAGCGGTGTACTAGTCGTAGAAAGGAATAACATCCAACGATCAGTTTATTACGTAAACGAAGTCTTACATGGACCAAAGGAAAGATACCCACAGGTACAAAAGTTGCTCTATGATCTCCTTATGTCTTCAAGGAAGCTAAGGCACTACTTTCAGGCCCACAAGGTGGTCGTCTGATTGGATATCCCTTGGTCAAGTCCTTGGAAACAGGAATCATCAGACGATAGCAAAATGGGCGGTTGAGCTAGGGCGTTCGACCTCCATTTCATTTCACTTAACAACAATAAAGTCCCGAGCAATGGCGTAATTTATTCTTTGAATGGACAAACCCTGAACCCACCCAAGGGCCCGAGTACGAACACCACGAGGAGTGGACAATGTACTTTGACGGTTCTTTGATATTAAAAGGGTTGAAATGGAGTGATCTGATATCCCTCTCGCGAACACATCAAGTACACCATGCAGTTAAATTTTCCTGCCACAAATAATATGGCAGAATATGAAGGTTTACTGGCAGGACTCCGAGTAGCTCGTTCGCTCCGGATTCGCAGATTACAAGTGAAAGGCGATTCTCAACTAGTAGTGAATTGAGTAGGGAAAGAGTATCAATGCTCGAGTACCAAGATGTCATCTTATCTGACGGAAGTACGGAAACTCGAAAAGCACTTTTTCGGTTTTTAGATCCAACATATTCCTAGAAAGGAAAACTTTCTGGCAGACCAGTTGGCACGGATGGCCTCCACGAGGTCAACCGTCCTGCCCGGAGTCACTACTACAAAACAGGCTATAGTAGACGCCCCATCACAGACGGTTCCTTTGGAACCGCTCGTATTGGGTCGTCCAAACTCAAGCGGGTGGGCGCGAACAACTATCACAGACGGTATTTTTAGAACCGCTCGCGTGATAGTCATCTATCACTGACGGTTGAGAAATAGAACCGCTCATGAATTATCACGCACGGTTCTATTCACAAACCGCCTATGATAATCCCTAATCACGCAGCGGTTTTACGTTACAACCGTCGTAGTATCACGACGGTTCTTATTTAGAACCGCTCGGATATTTTGTTATCACTGACGGTTCTAATTAAGAACCGCTCGGATATCCTCCCACTACCGCGATCTGCTGTCCCTTTCATCGCCGCTTGCGCCGCATGAATACGCCGCTCGCCATCGCCGCGAGGGAGCAACCCGCCGCCCCCGCCACCGGCTCCAGATCAACATACCTACACACTTCAAGACCGATGGGATGAGGGCTCTTACTATGGGCAAATAGATATAGTAACTTCACCTCCAAACTTTTTTTTTCATTTTGGAATTTTCATATATATAGCCAAACAACGTGGCGATTAAACATAAAAAGATTAAAAACTAGAAACCTATCTAGTGGCGGAGGTAGGTCGCTATCTCTGTCTTCAATACTTCAGAGGCGGCGGCGTGGGGCGGACGGTTCATGATTGAATGAAGCTCGAATACGCCCACTCACGACGCCATTGCTCGTTCAGTGTGTCCCAAGACCCTCAGATCGTTGAACTAAGAAGAATTGAGCCCATAGGCTCTCTTCTTTCTTGAGGGTCTCGGCCGTCGACTCGATCGCTCACGCCTCGACATAGCGATCAAGTGACGACAAGCCTCCGAGAGACGTGCAACTTCGTTTTGGAGGACCACGCCGACGACACGAGAAACTCGCCGAAAGTGGAAGATCACCCGAAGACACGGCGGAGGAGAATGTCAAGACGGCGGAAGGTGTCCGTCACCCGCCCCGCAAATTCTCGACAGAGGAGTGAAGACATTGTTGAAATAGTGTTCTTCCACAAGACGATTCAACGTCTGTGAGAGAGGTGCTGCGTCAAAGGCGTGTCTGTAAGAGGAGGCACCATTAATTTCTATTTTTGTGGAGAAAGGGGATCAAGGAGGTTGTGTGAAATACATTGTAGAAGGGACACATCTATATATAGAACAAGTTCTAAAGCCGAACGGAGACGAAGAGATATTTGGGGAGTCAGAGCGACGTTGGAAAATGAAGAGATGAAGCCGCCCGACTGTGATCGTGAGAGGAAGCTAGAGCATGCAGGAAAATGAAGACGAAGAGACAAGCGGGAAAATGAAGAGTTATCACGACGGTTGCCTGCTGTACAACCGCTCAGGAAAAAAATCACATACGGTTCTATTTAAAACCGCTCAGGATATGCCCATATCACGAGCGGTTGTAGTTAAAAACCGCTCAGGATACGTTTCCATATCACGCACGGTTCGCTTATAGAACCGTCATGCGTGATATATATCACTGACGGTTCTCGTTAAAACCGCTCGTGATATACTTTTTATAAGGCGGAAACGCTAGGGTTTTGCTCTCACTTGTCACTTTCTCTCCGCGCCCTTAGGCTCTCGCTCGTTCGCCTCCTCTAGGGTTTAGGGCTGCCTGTAGTTCACCGCCGACCACGACCTCGGCCGCCGCCCGACCTCGGTGCTGCCGCCCCAACCTCGGCGCCCGACCTCGGCGCCTTCAACCTCGGTGCCACCGCCCCGACCTCGGCGCCCGACCTCGGCGCCTTCGACCTCGGTGCCGCCGCCCCGACCACGGCGCCCGCTCACCTCCTCGTCAGAAGCCCCGACGCCGCCTCCCGACCTCGACGCCATCCTCCTCCCGTGTGGGCCTCCTCCTCTGCAGACCTTCTCCCCGCCCGTCCTCCTCCCTTTGCACCGCCTTCTCCCCACGCCGCCCTCCTCCCGTGTCGGCCTCCTCCTTGCACCGTGAGTTCTTGTGCGGCATCCTCTCGTGAGTATTGCTCCTCTGTGGCGCTTCGGCTTTGTTGATCGATGGGCTTTGTTGACATGCTCTGTGATGAACTCTGTCTTTATATTGAGATTGAATGTGATAGTTAGTTCATACTTGAGCTCTATTGTATTACTTACTCTTGTCAATATGATCTATCGTTAATTGGTTACTTTCGGTTGAGCTCATCGCTCATTGCAAATTGATCGATGGGCTTTGTTGACATGCTCGTGATGAACTCGCCTTATAATTGAGATTGAATGTGATAGTTAGTTCATACTTGAGCTCTATTGTATTACTTGCTACCGTCAATATGATGTATTGTTAATTGGTTACTTTTCGGTTGAAAGCTAGTTATTTTGATTCTTCATGTTCGATTCTGTTGAGAGTATTCGCCGTTGGTAATCTAATGACTAGTTTGTGATTCTTCTAGTAGTCTCAGATGAGCTCATTCAACTTTTCATTTGCCATCTTGATCTCTATAGTCAACCTCTGCTTGATCGAAGTTTAATCTGTTTTAGTTAGCTTTGAGATCATTTGACAGTTAAGCAAAGTATTGTTTAGAGCTCATAGTTTGAATTTATATTATCATATTCATTTAATGAAGAGTATAGACAATTGGATTGAGATGGCAAAGATTTGTTCTTTAGCTACTCTCCTTCTGAGAGCACATAATATCATCAATCCAGAAAGAAAGTTTTACTTGATTCTATTTTGTTTCTATGTCTTCATTAAAGGCTAGTCTTCTCGTACATGAAGTATTAAACCTTTGCTTAGCATTTTCTTAAATCGATCTGACACACTTGAGTGTACCTTTGCTTCTTGCCAATCCTCCAAGGCAAAAAGCAAATGGTGGCAAGAAGCAAAGGTACACTCAAGTGTGTCAGGGTCGATGAAGTAGGCTCGGGCAAAGATAGGCTCGGGCAAAAGATTTGTATCACTAGTTTCTATCTATGCAAAGATCACAAGATCAGTGGGCTTTGTTGACATGCTCGTGATGAACTCGCCTTTTATCTGAGATTGAATGTGATTGTTAGTTCATACTTGAGCTCTATTGTATTACTTGCTACTGTCAATATGATGTAATGTTAATTGGTTACTTTCGGTTGAGCTCATAGTTCTATTGCAAATTGATAGTTCTATTGACTAGTTTGTGATTCTTCTAGTTGTCTGTATGAGATCATTCAGCTTTTCATTTGCCATCTTGATCTCTGTAGTCAACCTCTGTTTGACTGGAAGTTTAATCTGTTTTCGTTAACAGTTGAGATCGTTTGACAGTTAAGCAAAGTATTGTTTAGAGCTCATAGTTTGAATTTATATTATCATATTCATTTAATGAAGAGTATAGACAATAGGATTGAGATGGCAAAGACTTGTTCTTTAGCTACTCTCCTTTTGAGAGCACATAATATCATCAATCCAGAAAGAAAGTTTTACTTGATTCTATTTTGTTTCTATGTCTTCATTAAAGGCTAGTCTTCTGTACATGAAGCATTAAACCTTTGCTTCGTTGATTAAGGAGTGTTAGGAGTGTTAGAATAGGAGCAGGGAGGCGGCGAGCCCTACAGGATTAAACCTTTGCTTAGCATTTCCTTCGTCGATCCTGACACACTTGAGTGTACCTTTACTTCTTGCCAATCCTCCAAGGCAAGAAGCATATGGTACACTCCAGTGTGTCAGGGTCGATGAAGAGTATAGACAATAGGATTGAGATGGCAAAGACTTGTTCTTTAGCTACTCTCCTTCTGAGAGCACATAATAGGAGCAGGGAGGCGGCGAGCCCTACAAGATTAAACCTTTGCTTAGCATTTTCTTCGCCGATCCCGACACACTTGAGTGTACCTTTGTTTCATACCACCTCCACCAAGATGAAACAAATGGCACACTCCAAAGGTGTCGGCCTCGATGAAGTAGGCTTCCTTAGAGAAGCTAGTGGATTAAGGAATGTTAGTACTGTATGAGCTCATTCAACTTTTTATTTGCCATCTTGATCTCTATAGTCAACCTCTGTATTTCTTCCCGAGATTAATTGTTTCATATTTATCTTGAATTATTTATGATTATTTGCTAATATTGCACATGTTGAGCATATTATTAAGTTTAAATGCATATGTTAATTTGGGACACTTGCAATCCATTTTATTGCATATGTAACTTATATAGATAGCAAGTGTTTAGATGGCAGAGGCATCGTCTTCGCCACCACCGACGCCTTGAGATGGAAGAGGCGCCGACGAGGTCACGCCGACACCGACGCCAGAGATGGAAGAGGCGCCGACGAGGCCGCCGTCACCGCCGATTTATAATGACACTAAGCGAGATGGCAGAGGACAATCGAAAATGCCTACAGCCGATTGGTCATCACGAGGTCGATGACTTTGGGGTCCCTCTGAGTCCCAAGAGATCGTGGCGAGATTCCGGACCATCTGCGGGATACTTGCAAGGAACGGGTCCTCATCACCACACCAACGTGGAAGGACTGACGAAAGAAGCGAAAGCGCTGTGGGGATGAACTTTCGAGAAGTTCACTATTCCGTATACATGTGGCACGCGGCGACGGACGGACGGCGATGCTCACGATGGGTAAATCGTGGAGGACCTTCAAGAGCATTCTTGTCACGGCACGTGAACACGGTCAAACGCCTTCGCAAATACAAATTCTTGACGCGGAAGCATGGGACACCTTTGTGGCTATGAAAACGACGGCCGAATTTAAGGAGCAAAGTGCGGCGCACAAAGCTCTCGGACATCTAAACACTCACCAAGATAGACTCGGCACCACTGGGTATCGCGGTAAATACGAGGAATGGGCGGAGAAGGAGAACCCGCTTCGATGTCACGGACCCGCGCTCCCTAAGCCGGTTAAAAGCGAGGGCACAAGTCTCGTCTTGGGCAAAGATCTCCTTCACAAACCCTACAGATCGAAGTGTCCCAACGTGTGGTAATATGTCGAACTACTAAGTTGTTAATAAGTCCATAACTTCATAGTGCCTATAATAATATGATGACCTCTTGCAACAAGTGACTTGATCGCCCAAGCTTCCCAAGGCTCCTTCCATGCGAGATAGGGAGAATGATATACTATCTACGGCCTTGGGAAACAAGGAGCACCTGGTCGCACGCGAGGCCTTGGGGTTAACGAACCTTGGAGTCATGGATTCGCTGACGACTCATGCAGTATAAGACTAGGAAGAGATCCAAGGCGAGCACGACAACCGGTTAGTACAGATGATTACTAACCAATTTCAAGTAGAGATGGTAGCATTGCGAGTCAAATGGATATACTCATGAGCCGTGATGCAAGCCGCCTCGCTAATTCGGGAGGCGCCCTCCTCGACGTCGGAGTAGCGTCGCGTCACAAGATAATTGTGAACATGACGACGTCCGACACCGATAGACGACATCAAGGTAACGTACATCTATGGAATGCACCAAAGATAGACCTATAGGACGCCTTAGCTAATTGCGTGATCGCTTTGTAGGAGCCAACGCCTGTAAGCTCCAAGTGAGGATGGATGGGTCCTTTGTATTGAGGTCACAGGGGATGGTGTATCCATACGAGGAAGGGCAAGGCAAAGACGGTGCCCCACCGGGCGATGGTTACGCCAGGTCTAGGTGGATATGGTACATGTCAATTTCGAGCCGCCCCGTGAAGATTTGCCCAACGAAGAGATCACAACACTAGGGATGCCGTCCTCTCTTTTATCCAAAGGCCCAAGAAGGACATCGCTCGACCCAAAGAAGGCCGCGATCCGACACGACCATTCCTCTCCAACGGTACCCTCGATGACTCCATCTCATGTTTCACCTCATAAGGCCACCTCTTGATTCCCATGGAGAAGACGCCAAGGAACAAAGAAAAAAGCGTCCGTCAGATCCGCTCCCGAAGTCGCCTCACAAGAAGACGCCGCCAATCGCTAAGGCCAAATTGAAATCCACAAACGCATACGCCTCCCAAGTCCGGAAGTCCGCGATACCCGGGAACTACATCATCGGAAAACCATTGTGCTCCGACGCAGTAGTAATGCACGCTGGATATGCTTGTCAGGCTTTGCATGCCTGGTACTTGGCGAAGACCCAAAAGAAGGGGTGCGATACTGGAATCACCGTCAGATACGAGGACAAGCATTTCTTCAACGGGACGAGGTACTTCGTCGTGGGCTTCAATGACTTATTTGAACTATTCAACCTCATTGGCCTCGACGTCTCGCTTCTACGATGTTGGACACTGTAAGTGCGTACAATCAAGTTCTACATTCATGTAATACCAATAAATATCACAACTCATTGCTTATGTATAGATACATGCTGAAAAATGTCCGGGAATGGAAAGAACCAGTGGGTTTCCTCGACCCACATGTGGTATCGCTAAACCATCCAACAAGACTCATCCTTCGCCGAGAAATACATAACGAGGTCATTGCTTCGCCGATTTAACATGAAGTACATAGTGGTGCCCTACAACCGGGGTAAGTGTCACTACTTGCTATACAAATTTCATTTGTACTTTATACGCAAAGACTTAACTTAGGTTTAATGACTATAGCGACATACATGAGTAGGTACCACTAGATCCTTTTAGTTATTATACCCAAGAGGAACCATGTGATATACCTTGATTCCCTAAACCGCAACAAGCACGACTTCAAAGACTCTAAGAGGAATACTCGAGAGGTATGCTCATTTCCTCCTTACATAACTCTATTGTAGTCTTCATTCGCTTGAAATGGCCGAGGATAACCTTTTCAATCATATAGGTCGCTCATCAATTATGTTGCCAACAAAGTAATATACAATGGAAAGAGCGCCTAACTAACACACACAGATGGATTTTCCTAGTATCGCTACAACACGATAATCCCATATCATACTTCATAATAACGCGTCTCGAATCGACTATACCTATATATGTAATTCTATTTTTGCAAAGGCCGCCAAAGAAAAAGATGATGAGTTATGTGCAATCTACGCTCGCTATCATATGCGCCTAATCCTTCTGACTAGGAAGAAGGATCCTGAGGTTTGTCAATCTCGAAATAATTATTTCCTAATTATAAATTTAAATATATATATATATATATCTTACCACTTTACTCTTGCTAGCGGCAGGCCTTGAATTTACAATGTGATTCACTCGTTGCGGAAGAGATCAAGGACATTCGAGGGAAGCTCTGCGCCTTTATCAACACAGAAATCATTAACGACAACGGAGAGTTTCACTCCGTCGCCAACCCAGAGCATCACCCCACTAAAACCTCTCAACGCAAACAATTGTAATCTAGTTGTAACTATAGCGACAATACTTGAACAAATGCGATCTTTTGTAATTTATTTTGAGTAATGATCACTTTGAGTTGTCATGGCTGCTTGAATCTGTTTTTGTGAATGCTTGAATCTGTTTCTGTGAATGCTTGTTTTCGGAGAGCATGGCTAGCAATTCCTGAGGCTAGCCAGGAAAACAGCAAATTATGGGCAGGGGGTGCGAGCTATCACAGACGGTTTTTTGTTAAAACCGTATGTGAAGTCAAGTATCACAGACGGTTTCGACTGCAAACCGTCTGTGATAGGAGAATATCACAGACGGTTTTACACAAAAGCCGTTTGTGATATTCAGAAATCACAGACGGTTTTTATTTAGAACCGCTCGTGATATTCTCCTATCACGAGCGGTTTTTTTTACAACCGCTCGTGATATTCTCGAATCACGACGGTTTTCGCTTGAAACCGCTCGTGATACTTGAATTCACTGACGGTTTTTAATAAAACCGCTCAGGATATTTCGTATCACGAGCGGTTTTGTACCGCTCGTGATAATATCTGTTATCACAGACCAACAAATATAGACGGTTCGGAAACCGTCTGTGATGACGGTTCCGAACCGTCTGTGATGTCGGTTCCTGTAGTAGACTAGTAGTGAGTTTTTCTCGAGCAACTCGATTCACCCTCGGTAGTCGAGCCTTCCGAGAACATACATGATTCTTTACAGGTCGAACAAACCAATCAAAGGAACATGGATGCTCCACAGTCGCGATTGACGGCGGGTATTTGTCACGATCAAGGTAGAGATTGGGTGACATTGATCTACAATTATCTTCAACATGACATAATTCCTGAAGATGATGTAGAGGCCGATCAGATAGCACGAAAAGCCAAATCATACACTCTAATCGAACGTGCCTTGTACAAACGAGGATCTCATGGAGTGTTGATGAGATGCATATCTCAAGCGGATGGCATTAAGTTGTCGATCAAATCCATGAAGGAGTCTGGAGCACATCATTCCTCTGAGAACACTGGTCGGTAAAGCCTTCAGCAAGGATACTCTCGCCAACCGCCCTTCATGATGCAAAAGAACTTGTGACGGCGCGTACTATATCGGTTTCATAGCGCATAAGTACATCACCAAGCACAAGCCTTACAAACAATTCCTCTTTCTTGGCCTTTACAACACAGGGACTAGACATTCGGGACCTTTCCCAAGAGCACACAGGGGTTTCAATTCCTTTTCGTCATGATTGACACGTTTACAAAATGGATCAAGGCCGAGCCGGTTGTTAAAATAACAACTGAGGCCACTAAGAGATTCCTCATGAAAAATGTGAGCACACGATTTGGTGTACCTAGTCGTATAATCACAGATAAATGGCGCCTAGTTCTCTAGCAGTCAATTTCAAGAATTCTGTGATGAACTTGGTGTAAAAGTTCATTTTGCTTCTGTTGCTCATCCGCAAAGCAACGGAGCAGTTGAGCGAGCTAATGGTATCATTATGCAAGGGATCAAACGCCGAGTATTCGACCAGTTAATCAAACGGTCAGGAGCTTGGGTTCAAGAACTCCCGTCAGATATGGGCCGTTCAACCACGACCGATCGTGCGGCCGTGAAACACCATTCTTTTTGGTTTACGGGGCTGAAGCCATGCTTCCTCCAGAACTCAAAATTGGCTCTGCTCGAATTGATCGCTTTAACGAAAACGATCAGAATAAACGAAGACTCGACGACGTCGATTTCCTTGAAGAATGACGAAACCAACCCTTGTACGATCAGCAGTCTACCAACAAGCCATGCGAAGGTACCATAGTCGTAAGGTGCAACCTCGCAGCCTTGCTGTAGGTGATCTGGTTCTCAGAAAAATTCAGAGCCAAGCAAATCGCAATAAACTTTCCCCCAAGTGGGAAGGTCCTTACACTGTGGTCGAAGTTACCCGACCAGGTTCTATACGACTGGCTATGTCTGATGGGCAAATTTTGTCAAATTCTTGGAACATTGATCAATTGCGTAAGTTCTATGTTTAATTATTATTTACTTTCTTTCATTTCTTTCAATTTCAATAAATTCATTTATTCTTTTTAACAAAAAATATAATAAGTAACCTTGCTTATATATATATATTACTATAGGCTGGTCGTTGGTGATTGTTAATTTAAACTGGTCGGAGAAGATAATTTTCTCTCCGATATCCTTTCAAAGGATCTTTGTTACTCTATGGCAACGACTTCTAAGTCATACGCCGTATTGGTCCTAGTCGTGAGCATTTTTTTCACGCGCGACAACACTCCTTTCTTAAGAGAATATATGAGTAATCTGAGCATCATAAAAATCACTTTCCATACTGAACGATATGTCTAAGATTATGAAGGTTATATTTCATTATTTGAAGATTCTGCTCTGCTCTTGTCTGGCTACTGGTCAGGACACGGAAAGCCTCCTAGTCGAAGTCTCTCCTTTTTCGCACGTGGTCCTGCCCACTGGAAGGAGCTTCCTAGCGACGGTTCTTTTCTTACGATCCTCGCTACCAGTCGGATAGAGAGTCTGAACACGTTTCGCGAAATATGATATATGATTTCAGATCTAAGCATTCCTTCCGACCAGACTTTAGGATAATAGATATAAACAAAGTTCACTTATAATTTGTTGCATTCATTTTTGCATTTCTTCTTATGTCAAATAACAAAGTCTCTTATCCAACCATATGTAACTTTTGTTTGGTATGTCGATCATGACAAAGAAAGATCTATAACTAAGCGAAGTCATAAGCTGGTTCCGACCACAATGATTTCCTAGTATTACTACGATCAGTTTTGACTTCATATCGGCACATACCTTCAAAATGATGGTTTCGACTTTTTGTTCTCTTTCTTGGCTACCTGCTTGTATAGTAAAGTTCTTCTACTATAAAGTAGTCGGGGGCTAGGAGGTGTGTGAGAATTAAAAAAGAGAGTCAAACAGGATAAAACAAAGGCATTGTTAATAACATAAAAGGTAAGTTTTACACATTTTCAATATTTTTTACACTTTTTGCAGGAGTCTACTCTAGAAATATTCCCGCACTAATTCTTTGCTTGATAGGATCCGACCTCCATCTCCTCTACTACTTTATCTCCGAGTGGCTTGAGTTCTTCCATGAACTTGGTTGCCTCCTCAGGTGGGCAGTTGAAGTCATCTTCAACAAATTGGAAATCAATGGAGGGGTCGGAAGCTTTCAGTTTTGCCAAAGCAAAACTAACTCCGCTAGCAACGCCTGTTTTCATGGCCTGGGCATAGTTCTCCCGAGTAGTCTTGAGCAGAGTATTAAGATCCTCTAGAAGTTGACCCAAATAGTTCATTTTCTCTACTGGATCTCTTAGGGTAGGCAGGCTTGATCCTGATCCCATATCAAAGATCATTTTGTTCAAAAAAACAATCTTTTCATCTAGACTTTGAACGAGAGCCGCCTCCTTGTCTTGCTCAAATTTCAAAGTCTTTTTTACTATGTCCAAAACTTGTTTTTGCTCTGCAAGAGTAAAACAGGTGATAAGCACAAAAATAATTGGAGGAAGATAATAAGTTAAGTTTACGACCTATTACCTTCAATTTTCTTGTTAAGATCTTCCTTGCTGGTCGTAGCCTCGGCGATCGACCGGTCCTTAGCTTTGATTTCTTCTTCAAGCGAGGCGCCTCTTGGCTTTCTCGGCAGGGATCTCTTCTTTTATTTTCTCCAAATCTATCAAATACGATAAGGGAGAATAATTAGCAAAGGGCGAAGCATTGAAGAAAGAAAAAGACTAAGGGGAAAGTTTTTTACTTTCTAATTCGGAGTGTTTCTGCTCCAAGTCTTTAATCCGCTGAGTCAGTCCTCCGACCATAGCGAAATTATCGACCATATGCTGTTCAAATAGCATTTTCCTCTTTAAAAGTTCTCTTTAAAAGATTTTTTAGAGATTATGAAACTGGTCGTAGATACTTACCCGGATCGCCAAATCATTATATCCGCCAAATATGGAATCATGATGCATTTTGATTTGATGATCCGATATCTTTCCCCATGCCTCGTCAAGCTCCTTATCCTCGATGAATCGGGGGCGAAAAGGGAACTTGTCAGGTTGAGGAGAATTACCAACAATGGTCGGAACCTATTGAGGGCCTTTAGGGGCATCTACCTCATGAGAAGGAGTTAGAACCACCAATGGTTCCAACTCAATCTGTTGGCCCCGACGCTTTGCTCGGGGGCTTCTCTGACCACCCTTTCCTCAGGAACTTTATCCTGAGAAGTGGTCTGCTCATGGACCTCTTCAAGTACCTGGTCCTTAGAAGGAATCTGGTCGGAAACGACCGGAACGCCAGAGGATCTATACCAAGCAAAGAAGGGAAGTTAAAAAAAAGGGGGCATCAAATCATCAAGAAATTATTAAAGGTATGCGCTTATACGATCACTTTCATTTGAGCGTACCTAGTTAATTTCCGAGATTTGACTCTAAAACGCGGAAGAGTAAAATCTGTACCGTCGCCTCTCCTTTTCTTTTCTTCCGACCTTCTTTGGTTCGACCGCGAGATTGGCCAAGTCTGTTGTATTATCCAACAGGATGTCAGAAGCGATGTCCTCGATCAGCTCGTCAAAAGTCACGTCCTTGATCATCTGGTCGGGCGGAGTGATTTCACCAGCCTCCATACTAGTTGTTCCAGTAACAACTGTCCGGTCGTCAACGACCGGTCTGGGGTTGGCAACCTCCGTAGTCGCGCACCAGTGGCCTTCAGCCTTCTCCACCTAAACCAACAAATGAATTTGGTTAGGTGATGAAATCTTTTATCTAAACTACATATATATATATATATATATTCTTATGAAATGTTCTGTTACCTCGGGAGATTCATCCTCTTCCAGTGCATCTGGGCACGAATCGGTTGGAACAACGATGGGATGTTTAACCTCACCAGTTTGTATGATTCGCAACCCGACTAGCTACAAAAACAGAGCATGATCAAAAATCTGATCGGAGAATATATATATATGCATGATAAAAGAGATTTTTGATTGTTTACCTTAAGCCTTGTTGCTCTCTCTTCAGTAGGAACTATGGCCAAGATCTCGTGAATCGGCCTTTTCTCCAGTTCTCCCTGCAGATCGGCTGATCCTTTCTCTAATTTCCTCAGGAGAAAGAGCTTTAAAAGAAGAGAGAAAATAAGACGTGAACAGGTTTTAAGGTAGTACATTAATCAAATCAAAATATTGGTCGGTGTTTATCTCAAAGACTTACCACCTCCTGAGATAGTTTCATCACGACCAATTGACCAAATCAGGGAGTGAGTCCGAAGCTTCAGTGGGCTAATATGGCGCTTAGTGAAATCCCTCACCACGTGCCAAGAGGTCAAGCCCTTGACTCGCAGGTCGTAGATGGCATCCACCCATCGTCCGACCACTCCCGTCTTCTCCACGGTCTTTCTCCATTTGAGATTTTCATTTGCTCTCATCCCGGCGAAGTAGAGGCCATCATCCCTCGTAACCGTCATATAGAACCAGTTCTTCTTCCATGATGACCACGAGGATTTCGAGTACATATGAATGTACTCATTTGCCTTCCCGTCATGAAGACGCAATGTACATTCCCCGAGAGTATCCGTGGTTTTCCCCATTACCATTCGGTAGAAATACCTGAAGAGTCTCAAACTCGGAGGCACTCCCAGGTATGTTTCACACAAATATGTGAAGATGCTGATGTTGGCGATGGAATTTGGAGCCAAATTCACTAAATCCACCCCGTAGAACTCAAGAACACGGAGAAGGAATTTGTGTATCGGCAATCTCAGCCCACATTTGATATAGGCGAGGAAAACAGAAATTTCCTCATCTTCGCGACTTGGGAAATGCTCTCCAAATGCCGATCTCCATCTGATCAAATTCTTGTCCGGAAGCATCCCAATCTTCTCCAAAGACTCAAGCCTTTTCTTGCTCAAATCCGAAGGCAACCACTTTGTGATTTGCTCCGACATGATAAAAATCCTCAAGGATGAGTAGAGTTCGTAGGAGATTTTTGTGGTCAGAAGAACAAGAAAAGAAGGACGAAGATTTTTTGTCTTGGTAAAAGAGATCAGAAAGGGGGATCTGGAAGCATAAACAATCCAAAAGGTCTAGCGATGGGGATTTTATAGCCTCAGGTCTTTAAAATTACGATCGGAGGTTATCCATAAAAGTTTGAATGGCAAAAAGCTTCTTTTTCACCCAACGGACAGAGAAACTCTTCAGTTCCCAAGGCAAGTTCTCAACTTTAAAATGAATACAAACCACCTCGAATGTCACAACATTAAATGGGGGTCTGCCCGATACAAATTCATCAGAAGAAGGCGTTCACACGACCTGTTCATTTAAAGTTCGGGGGCTAGCTGACGAGGATTAAAACCTCTATGTATTAATTTAAATACATAAAAGACCATACGTCTTCATGTTCGTAACCCCTAAGGCTAACGACCTCATTGGTCGTAAGGATTCCAGAGGTTACACGATGGGTACCCTGGTCGGACTAGGTTTCGACCAGGTAGCTGCTCGGAAATGCTATGAACAGGCACCATTAACCGTATGATGAATGGAACACGTGCGAAACGTTCCATACCTTACGATGATATACAAGACACTGACGATAAACCACCTTACGGTTAAGAGTCTCATAAATACTTAACCGCAAGGTAGTTAGCACATTGTTAACTACGTTAAACCTCCGACCAGTTGTAACGTTTCATCAGGGACGTCTTCTCCAGGAGTAACTGCCACCTCTTCGGGAGTTATTTAATGATGGAACGCAGAAGATGAGGAGACACACACACATAACAGCGAACAACAGAAGGCAACACAGAAGCCAAAGCAGTAGTATTCAATACATTCAGTGTAATTGGAGATAGTCCCTAGTCAAGTCTTGTAATCCCAGTTCATATTAATAAAGAGCAGCCCCCATTCTCTTCCAGGATATTCCACGTTGTTTTCCTCTTTTTATTTTCATAAGATCGGCGATTCGATCGTCGACACACCTGTATACGCTTATTCACTAAATGCTTGCATTACCTAAAAACAGGACCTATTTTAGGTTACGTTTACTGATTGTACTTACTTACTTACAGCTATTCAGTGTACTACTACCATCTAGCTTACATGCATAAAAAATATTAAAAACAATATATATTTTTCATATAACTTTCCACCCACACATATATCTAGCTCTAACAGCTACATACATTATATTAATGCATCCTTATAATGTAAAAACAAAAACTCTTTTACAACGTATCTGTTCATTAAGCATATATAGACACAACTATCCAGTATTCCACTACCACCTAGCTTCCAAGGTATACATATATTAACATAACAAGCTTCTAAGCAAAACTTTCTACATATTAATACTTATATCTATACCTATTATACATTCTTTAACATACAAAGCTTTCGATTACTTACCTATACTCAAGATCCATTCTATCTTTAGCTTTTTACAAATACCTATTATAGCTCTTCTAATTACAGATACAACACCACATAAAACATGATGCAAAATCAAAAGCATCGCCAGATAGAGCTCCATCTTTTGCAGCTAAAAGGTATATTGATAACATCTCGGTTACATATTGATAAAGATCTAAAATAATATCTTAGATTATATATAACATTTCATAGATTTAGTAATTGACTTCCTGCACCATAATACTGCAACTTTAACCCCAACGGCTCAGTCAAACATTAACACATGTCTCACACATCACTTTAAATTATCCATGCCATTTCATAGGTTTCACTTATCATTTACTGCAACATAATACTTAAACATATTTACCTACATAGATCTGCATCGCCGCCTATCCACAGTAGAACCGAACCACCATCAAAGAAAACTCGCTCAGCTACCAAAAAAAAACCCTGGATGATTTCCATACTCTACTTACCACTAGACTCAGGTATACTTCTAAACCATTCGCAAATGAAAAAAAAATTGCTTCTAACTAGCTTCTACTTTATACAGGCTTTACAGACAACTTTTCAGGCCACCGCAGCAATCGCTACTTCCCATCAACAGATTGTGCTTTTCTCCACCCGTTTTAGCAATACTCTATCAATATTGTACATTACACCACCTATCTAAACTAAGTTACTACTCCTGCAAACCCTGTTTTGTAAACAATTACAACTCACCTAGGTCCATAAGTGACTTCGGTTTATATGTACATTTACTTTCACTGCTTCCTCGCTCTATTTTGTAAACATTTACATCTCGCCTAAGGCCATGAATGACTACAGTTTCTATATACAGATGCTTCTCTTCATGTCGATACTGCAGCTAACAGACATTTTTTTTCTCTTAGCAGCTAGTACACTTAACTTCATACCTACACAATCGATCTTACATAGCTCTATTTGCACTCACTATTAAATACACTACCAGACCATTAACGCCGGTGCCATATGGCGCGGGTTATCTTCTAGTAATACTAATTCTGGTAAAGAAAATAAAGAAAGAAAGAAACAACCTTGAACGTCTCGAGGTAAGAAACCAATGATGGTGATCTCCAATGCAAAGTTTTGTCTATTATATTATTATTATTTTGTTAAAACAAGATAAAAATAAACTATCATGTTTCTCTCTCACTCGACGGCTAAAAATTATCATGTTAATCAAAGTAAAAAGAAGATGAAATACACCATCAAATTTGATGGGTTCGGATTATAACAATACAGATTTATAAGGTAATTAAATGAATACGTAAAAATACGAACTATATATAAGCCTCATATAGGAACATACAAATCGGCACTGGCGTCCAGAAAGAAAATCTTTGGGGCTATGGCTAAATACCACATGGTACCAGACGAGCGGCGTTGAAGCAATTAGCTAGGGTGCCCAGCCCTGCTCATCTAGGTGGCAGCGGGTGTGCAGCCACATCAGCGCCCTGATCATCTAGACTAAGCAGTCAGGTAGCCGGGCGCAGAGACCATATGTTCGTATATGCATTGGAAGAGTCCAAGCAAGAAGATGCATGTGAGGTCCGAGCGTTAGCTCGGGTGGCTGTGTTGGCTGTGTTGTTGTACGGACAGCCCATCCGGGTTCCATCCTCGGATTGTATTTCGGTGTGTCTTACCAATTTATTTAAGACACGAGCACGCATGTGTTATGCCCACGCTACGTGTAGTCCTGGTAGTTTTGCAAAATTCCTAGTGTGTGTAATAAGGACGCGCACATACGTGGTGGTATGAATTGCATGTGTGTTGTGTGTGTGCGGCTATCTTGTACCCTCTCAAAAAAAAGATGCACGTGCAAGTGCACTTGCCAGGATTAATGATAAAGCATGCAGGAGTGGTGCAGTACTCAATCGGAGTTCAAGGTGATTGTGATAATTAATTTAGCTTTGAGATAATTAATTAAGTTTGGAACAAAGCAAGTCGGTGAGATAAATGTTAAACAAACAATGACGAATCAAAAAAAGAGGAGACAAAATCAAGCAATTCAAGTGATGCATGCCGTGTTGGAGCCTGTTTCGAAGCTACCACGGCAAGCTTGAGAGTTGGAGTGAGATGACCAGGACCTATACATTACATGCGTGTGGACCATCTAAAGCTAGAGAAAATTCATTACACTAGAAGCTCACCCGCGCCAGCTGGCACGGGCGTCTGGAGCAGCACGGCGAGCGAAGTGAAGTCGAGCGCATGGCGCGTACGGCAACGGACACCCGTGCGCATGATAGGACGGGCACCGTCCTCCCGATGATGTGGCATGGTTTCCTCCAAGCACACGCGCGAGACCGGGTGACGTCACACAAGCGGATGGGCAGCGGCCGTGCATCCACGTGTACGTCCCCTGGAGCGCTGAGCCTTGATCGGACGGACGACGTGCCCACGCAGGCCACCCCGGCGAGCGCGCTTTGCACGGCGCGTGCGGATAGGCGACTGACCCCACGCGGCGTTCGGGAAAGATCCGACGGACGACACCTTTCGGGCTGATGTAGCCTGTGCGAGAACGTGCGCTTTCTCCCGGCTTTAATAGTTAGTAGCTAGAAGACCACCCGCGCTGGATGGCATGGGCACGTACGCGCGGTACCAGGCCCCACACGGACGCGCATGTCGCGGAGGGCGTGAGCACGTGACGCGCTTCACGCGTTCTGCCTAAGCACAAGGTTCCAGGGTCAACGAGCCGTTTGGACGCGCGCGAAATGCTTGCTCGCACGAAGCGCTCCGCCGAAATCCTACGGGTGTGAGCCGATCTCTACGCGATTGCACGGTCGGCGATTTGGAGGCGACGTGGCTAGACCGACTGGGGGCAATCCCACACAGAATTAATATAGGTAATACTTAGGCTGCCAAGTAGTTTGCTCCGCGAATGATTTGGAAGATTCAAAATATACATATCTTTAGAGATCTAACGGTGAGCAGAGTCCGGTAGGAACAAGAAAATTGATTCTAGTTCTATTTGCGTCTAAGTGCAACATGATTGCACATGGATGGCTGCACGCGCACAGTTCAACAATTCAGAGATGCCCATGTTGAAGCTAGAGGACAATGGGTTTACAACACCAAAATCAGTTCGTTGTACAAAGTAGCACACGCATTAGGCTACCAAATAGGCTAGCTAGGTGAAAGATTGTAAAGTCCAGAGCGTTAGGAAACTTTCAATATATGCATTGAGGGAAAAAAGCTATATTGGGGAAATATTTTCCTACGTACATGCAAACAAGTTTTCTCCAATTCTTTCAATAGGTTGGTATACGAATTAATGTATTTGTCTTTCTAAATGTGTAACATCCCAAAAATCCAAACTTGGGTTGTATATACTGTTAATAAAGTGAGGAAGCATTTTTAACATGTTCTTGAAATTTTCCATCAACCAATTATTGAATTTGCATACAAATAGCAACTTAAAAGAATTTTCGATAAAAAACAGAACAAATAAAATTCTAGACAAATTACACAATAAACTACACTATGTCAGCCCCCCACAAATTGGTACATAAATTTTGGAGACCGTTCGCTACGTTTAAAAATTTGGCAAAGGTTTCACCGATTCTTCCTATAGGTTGATATAAGAATTAATGTATTTGTCTTTCTAAATGTTTGGTTCCCAATTTGTTGTTAATATAAATATTCAGGTTTGTAGGACCGGAATAGGCGACAAGAGGGGGGTGAATAGAAGCACCAAATCTTTTTTTGCAAAGATAATGGATTCAACTCGCAAATCGCAAATCACTCCAATAGCTATGAGAGCTATGAAGATGAAAGCTTAAGCACAGTGGAAGACTTGTTAGGAATCCACTCCTAAACCCTCAAAGCACAACAGCAAACTCCCTGAAGAAATCCTGAAAAATCAGGGACAAAGGTACTACCACTGTTGTAAGTGCGGTACTACCGCATCGCGGTACTACCACAGGCAAAAGTGCGGTACTACCTTTTAACCCGACGATGAACAAAACAGCTTGAAAACGAAATCGAAAATCAACGTAACTTTTAAACCGCAAGGCCAAACTCCACCAAATTTGGAACTCACCTTCCTAAGGGTATTAGGAACCTATTCCAAGTGGCGATCATCCAGATCTACGTCAAAGTTTAGATCTTTTTCAGTTTTACCTAAGAAGGGCATAGAACCGAGCAAAACGAAAAACTTGATCCAACTCTTGCTCGTGGGAGATTGATGATCTAGGTGACCTTAGATACGTTCCCACATGTCACAGCAAGGAGTAAGAGTGCACAAGAACAACCAAAAACCATAGGATCAAGGAAGCACCCAAAATCATCAAAAGACATGGAAGAACACAAGAGGGGAGTTCATCTTTGGAAGAACATCCATAGATTGATTCATGATGTTGCTGGTTACATCCACTCCCTCAAGGAGGACTAGAGCTCCATCCAAGAGCATACACATCAATCCATCTCTTTAGAGCCTAAGCCTCTCTTTTCTTCCCTAAACCCTAAAAACCAAACTAGGGTTTGTAAAATCAAGTGCTTGGCTGCTGTGAACAGCACCCTCTCTATTTATATGAGGCCTAGAGCTTCTAGAAGACTTAACCCTAATGGGCTCCCGTTAGGCCCAATAACAAACGGGACACACACGCACGCATTTTAAAGCGCCGTCTTCACTTTTCTTGACCTAATCCAATTCTTGGCCTTGCCGTCTTGCTTGCGCCGCTGGTTGGCATTAGGTCACCAAGGTGGTATTTGGTGAAATTACCAAAATACCCTTCTCGATCCTTCTCCATGGACCGAGTCCAATCTGTCAAGCAATCGCCGCTTCCGCCACGTGTAGGTTGATCAACGGCTCTCATCATGTCGGCAAGTCTCTCCGTCCAATCCCATCGAACCTCCAAGGCACTTGCACCGACCCCCGCCGCTTGATCCAACCAACACATCGAATCGCGGTTCGATCACCTTCATCTATTCTGCGCCATGCTTGAGTCACTTGACCTCACCCGGCATCCATGATCGATTACGGACCTCAGCTCTCCAAGCTTAGTCCCGATCCTCCTCGCCGTTAACCGTCGTTGACCTACAAGCCACCTGCTTAGCAATAGACCAAGAAATCGTCTCCAGGAACAAGTTCTTCACAACTTGACCCACGTTAGCTCAAACACATGCAATATGCAACATATATGCATTAACAAATATGGAAATGACATAACCCAAAAACAATTCTCAAAATGAAATAACATTCAGCTCAAATCATTCCAAAAACGGTACTACCGCCAAGTATCCATCGGTATTACAAGACCAAGGTCATACCTCTCAATCAATCATGGTCGTATCAGCAACTCGGAGAAATCCAAAACTCTCCGAAAACTACTCCTCTGGAATTTGCATACCGCAAAACAACGGTCACACCGAAGTGCGGTATTACCGACAAGCAAGATACGGTCAAACCGCTCCACAAGGAAATCCAAGACCATTTTGCATTCGTTCTGGTTTTTCCATACCGCTTAACAACAAACGGTCGTTCCGCAAAGCGCTATTACCGCGGTTAACACGCCGGTACTACCGATTGTCCTGACAGTTTGCTGAAACTTTCTGATAAACATGAAATCCAACAAACCTTCAACCAAATTGCCAATTGTATCATCACCTAGGATTATGAGCATATCCTCAAGGTATTCACAATCTCCCCCTTGATGAACACATTGGCAATAACCCAAAAATGAATGTTTTGAGATTTGAAAGTAAAAGAAAACAAGTTTTCGCAAAAAGGCACAATTTGGTCTTTTAGCAAGTAAAAGCAAGGAAGGTGACCAAATTGGCTTCAGAAAAGTTTCAGCAAGTGAGATAAGGCAAGGAAGGCAAAGAGAGCTTCAAATTCCAAAGAGTAGCCAAAAATCTCACTTTGGTCCAAAAGAAAGAACACTTGTTCTATTTGACCTTTGATCATTGTGAGTCTTCAAGAATTGCAATTTAAATTCAGAAAAGGCAAATAAGACCAAAAGAATGCAATAGAGATGATCCCACTCACTATGATCACCAAAGTTTCCAAAAAGTCTCATTTTCTCCCTAAGACTCCAAAAAACTCTCAAAAACAACATTTTCACAAATCTTTCTCCCCCTTTGACAATGAATTCATCAAGGTGCATGGAAGAAGATAGAGCATGAATGTAATGGAATGGCTGCAAATTTGTAATGTTTCATTTTTTTAGTTTTTTTTTTGTTTTGTTTTGTTTTTAACTTTGAGCAAAAGGAGCCATGAAGATTATCCATGAAGACTGTACAAGTATTATACCAAGCCATATTATGTGAAGAAGCTAGGTTCGCTAAGGCCAAAATAGCAATAAGCTGAGATTAAATGAAATGAAGGTATGACAAGGTGCTCAAGATCATAGTTTAACTATAGGTATCCAAAAATGAGTCAGGCCATGTCTATATCAAATTGGAGACCAGAAACTAGAAATTGAGTCAATTTTGAGCATTTTGAGTTCAGTTTTGAATCAAATGGTTCAAGCATTTAGAATTTAGCACTTTGAGCACTTTGCTGAAAATGATTGGTTTTATATAGTAAAGCAAGTCCTGGACTAGGAGCCATCCACAACTGCCTCCTAAGCTTCAACCAATTGCCAATTTATTTTCTTAGCATTGTGCTAGATCTCAAGCCTCACTCGACCATCCCAAGCAACAAAAGCTTAAGAGAGTGGTCAGGTCATCCAAAACTCCCCGAGTTCATGCCTAGTGCAATGGCAAGCCGTCTCATGAGAAAGAATTGGTGAGATCAGTTTTTTCGCACAGAAAAAGCTCATTTTTATTTGCTTGACTTAAGAATTATCATAGCTCGATTTGAAACTCAGAATAAGTTCAAGACTCAAGTAAGCCTATATGACATGGCATGAATCATGAAAGGATCACTAAGGCAAAACTAGTCACAAGATCCAACAAGTCATGTTTTGATTCAATTTTCTCACATATAATAAAGCTAGCATGGCAAAAGCTAAGCTATACATAAAAAGCCATAAAAGAATTCTAGCAGACTAGCACAAGACATGGCAGGGTATAAAGTATGAATTCAAGTCATACAAGGATAATAATCAAAGCTCCACAAGATTATATTACAATGCAAGTTCTTTGAATTATAAAATGCATTATGATATAATGAATGCAAAAGAGCAAACTCCCCTCAAAGCAGGCCTAGAGAACTAATAACCCCAACTCTCCCGCAAAGAAGCAAAACGAGAAGAATCAAGAGCCTTAGTGAAAATATCCGCAACTTTCTTGCTCCGGACTCAACAAAATGAAGCACAACATCACCCTTCTCAACATGGTCTCTAAGGAAATGATATCTAACATCAATGTGCTTAGTCCTAGAATCTTGCCTTTGGGTTTTTGGCAATGTTAATGGCGAAGTGTTGTCACGAAAGAGAGAACACTACCCAAGGACAACCCATAGTCCCGCAGAGTAGACAAGATCCAGAGAACACGAGAGCAACTCATCGGTCATACTACATACTCGGCCTCGGCGATGGATCAGGCAATGTAAGACTGCTTCCTAGATGACCAAGAGATAAGAGATGTGCCTAAGAAATGACAAGTCCTGTAGTACTCTTCCTATCCACTCTACACCCATAAAATCAGCATCGAAAAAAGCGCGAATGGAGAGAGCGAAAGAAGAAGAATACCAAAGTCCAAAGTCAAGAGTGTCCCAAAGGTACTGAATATGCGACGACCGCTGACGATGAGAAGCTCGAGGGGAAACTCGAATCGGCGCCTGACACACCTGGCGGTTGTATGTCCTACCGACGGCTGTGTGAGGTAGAGGAGGAGCCAATCATGCTACGGTACTCCTTCGGTCCACAGGCTCTCCATCCTCATCTGGTCCAAAGACGGTGGTCGTGGCAATGGGAGTAGACATTGGTCTCTCGCTTCCCATGTCGGCGGCGAAGAAGGTCCTTTGTATACTTACTTTGATGAATGAAGGTGCCTTCTTTCGGTTGCTTGACTTGAAGACCAAGGAAGAAGGTCAATTAGCCCATCATGCTCATCTCGAACTCCCCGCTCATAGAATCAAAAATCTAGACACCAAAGCATGAGAAGAACCACCGAATATAATGTCATCCACATAAATCAACCAACAAAAAGTCAACGCCATGCACGAGAGTGAACAAGGTTTTATCAACCAATCCCATTTTGAAATCATTCTTAAGCGAAAAACTCTTAAGCCTATCATACCAAGCTCTAGGGGCTTGTTTCAATCCATACAAGGCTTTGGAGAGTTTAAAAACCCGGTTTGGGAATTCGGGATTTTCGAAACCAGGTGGTTGCTTGACAAAGATCTCTTCTTCTATGAAACCATTCAGGAAAGCACTTTTGACATCCATTTGAAAAAGCTTGAAGCCCTTAGATGACGCAAATGCTAGCAAAATGCGAATGGCTTCCAATCTAGCTACAGGAGCAAAAGTCTCTTCAAAGTCTAAGCCCTCTACCTGGGAATAACCTTGAGCTACAAGTCTAGCCTTGTTGCGAACTACCAACCCATCCTCACTTTGCTTATTTTTGAAAATCCATTTTGTTCCAATTACATGTTGATTAGGTGGAGGTTCAACTAAGGTCCAGACTTGGTTTCTTTCAAAATTTTCAAGTTCTTCATGCATGGCATTGACCCAAGAGGCATCGAAAAGAGCATGGGTGATATCTCGGGGTTCAAAAGAAGCGACAAAAGCGAGAATGTGCATAAGAATCGAAGAAATGAACCCGAGCGAGTGACTCGCTCATGAATATCCCCAATAATCTGCTCGGTGGATCTTTGTCATTTGAATGTGAAGAGGAGCTCACAGTGCGAGTGGCCTCTACCTCCTTGGCGGTGGAGGTAGGATCGAGCCACTCGATCGTCGGTGAAGGTAGGAAGAGGTCGCTCATCCAAGTCGGTGTAGTAGAAGCGAGCTCTCCAACCATGTCGAAGGGACTTGAGGATGGATTGGGTCCTCATCCTCGAGTCATCATCAACGAAGATGCTCTCGAAACACCTGTACTGCATTATCGGGTCTAGTACGGGACTAGCCTCATCAAAAGTGACTTCGCAAGTCTCAACAACTTTGTTAGTGTCAAAATTAAATACACGATAGCCACGAGAATGAGCAGGATATCCAAGAAATATGCCATCAGAACATCTAGATTCAAATTTATCAAGGTTGCCATGTTTAAGAATGAAGCACTTGCAACAAAAAATTTTGAAATGAGAAACTTTGGGCTTATGACCAAATCTGAGCTCATAAGAAGTCTTACCAATTACAGATCTCAAGAAAACCCTATTAGAAATATAGCAAGCAGTAGAGATCGCCTCAGCCCAAAACCTCCTAGGTGTGGAATGCTCATCTAGCATGGTCCTAGCCATCTCTACAAGGGTCCTATTCTTCCTCTCTACCACACCATTCTGCTGGGGGACTCTAGGTGATGAAAACTGGTGCTCAAGCCCCCTATCAGAACAAAAAGTGGCAAAGGAAGAATTCTTGAATTCTGTCCCATTGTCACTCCTAATGGCTCTCAAAGCACCAGGAAGATCAACAGCAAATCTAAGGACCAAATATCTAAAGAAACCAAATGCCTCGTCCTTAGAAACCAGAAAATAAACCCATGAATACCTGGAGTAATCATCCACAATCACAAGCACATACCATTTCCCACCGGCTGACTGAACTCTAGAAGGACCAATAGTGTCTAAGTGCAAGAGCTGACCAGGTCCATCAGTCATCACTAGAGTAAGAGGTGGATGAGAAGCAGAAACCATCTTACCATGTCTACAGGGTGTGCACACAAAGTCTCTAACAACCTTCAGCCTAGGCAAACCTCTAATCAAATCCTTGCTACTGACTCTAGTCAAGTGATCGAAGCCTATGTGTCCAAGCCTACGATGCCACAATACTAGATCATGAGAGTCAGAAGCTACAAGACACCTAGGGCTAGAAGCAGAAGAGATACTGAAATCAGCACAAAAGATCCTCTCAAATCTAGAGATCTCAAAGACAAGCTCACCAGAGGAATCTAAAACCCTGCACTCACCACTCTTAAATCTCACTTCTAGACCCTCATCAGCGGTGAGAAACCGAAAGCAGATTATATTTCACTTACTTACCAAAGCGACGTCCTTGAGCATGAATTTGTTGTTGACGCCAAGTGCCTCTTTGTCATCACGGTCCCAGAGAAGCATCCCCAAATGTGATCAATTCATTGCGGATGCACGTGTGAGGAGGAGAACCATTTAGAATCCCGGTCATATGTCGAGAACACCCGAGTCAACAATCCATATGTCCTCCTTCCTCGCACGAAACCTAATGAGCACGAGCAGAAACATCGTGCCTCGATCTTTGGGTTAGTGATAAAAGACTTGGAAATCGATCTTGAGTCACATGATGCTTAGGCAAAAGCAGAGAAGCGGCGATAAAAGCGGTTAGGAACAAAATCATAAGAATGCACACGTGAAACACCTAGACCTCTCCGAAATGATCTACCAAAAGATCGGTACTCCCCTGTCTAGATGCTACCCGTGGTCTCTCCTCATGATATCCTAAACCAGAGCGCTGCCTAGAGCCACCAAAAGAATCAAAGAAGTCATCTACAAACCTAGGCCCATGTCTAGAAGGAAGAACAGGCTGCCTGGCTCTAGAGACTACAGTAGGTGCAAAAACTCCTCTAATGGACCTCAAAGCACTCATCCTCTCCTTTCTCTCAATTTTGGCTCTACGAAAGCAGAACTCAACAATGTGACCATTCTTCTTGTAGAAGGTGCAATGGTACTTGACCTTTTGAGGGGTCTGACCTGATGAAGCACAAGCACCTGTCTTACAAGAAAGAGTTTGAGCAAAACCAGCAGACCTAAAGACAACCTTAGATGGCTCAGGGGGTTCTACCTCAAACAAGCCACTTTCAATAACTCTCGCAATCTTAGGTGGATGATTCTTAGAATGCTCTAGGGTATTAAAACCTAGCCCACTATTTTTCACACTCACCTTAGATTTGTCTAGAATCATGTTGAGGTTCTTCTTCCCACCAACAAATCTCTCAAGAGATCCTCTGAGATAGTCATTTTGTTTGGCTAGTTCAACACAAGAACCACACTTATCTGACATGCTAGCCCTATCAGACTTTTCCTTATAGTGAGCTACCTCAGCTTTCAAAGCCTCACAAGACACACAATAATCATCTCTAATCCTATCCAACTGCTCTTTGAACTTAACTCTAAAAGCTTCTTGTATCTTATCTACATTATGCCCAATTTCAATGCAAAGATCACAAGAACTAGAATCAACAACTTTCTTGGAAGCAGTCATGGACATGGATTGTCCAATTTTAGCTTTCTCCTCAAGAGTCTTGTTTAAGGCATCATTCTCAATTGTGAGTTTAACACAGTTTTCACATGAAGCAGTTTTAGAGTAAAGAACCATTTCAGTCATCTCTTTCATTTTGACCTTATTATCCTTACAGTGAGAGCAAGTATGACTAGGGTCAAATTTTTGCAAATCTTTTGTAGCGCTATTCAGTTTTAATTCAAGCAAAGCACAGTTTGAACAGGGTAAAGGAATAGCATCTACAGCAGTCATATCACGAGCAATGGCATTCATGCAAGTAGAACTAGACTTGAGAGATTCCAATTCATCAAGAGCATCTTTCAATTGATTTGTAACAGAGGAATGAGCAAGTCTTAGAGTTACCAATTCATCATACATTCCAGAGCAAGCATCACAAACATCTTCAGGACTAATTGTTTTGAGTGTAGCAACTTCTAGTTTCAAGTTATCAATCATGATGTCCTGATTCTTAAGCATTCTTGCTTGCTTATCTAATTTTCGTTCAGAAATAACCAAAGCACGTTTCATCTGAGCAGGTGAGGGACATACCTCATCGGGATCGCTGAAAAGGTCGTCGTCATTGGAGGAGTCGACGTCGTGGCTGTCCTTGGCCATGAAGCACATGCCGGTGAAGTCTTGATCCTTCTTCTTGCCATGAGAGTCGTCGTCGTCCTCCGTCCCCGAGTCAACATTGCTCATGTCAACAGACTCAAGAGCGATAAGGACCTTGCTGACGAACTTGCGATAGTTCGGCTTCTTGGGCTTCGCATCCTTAGCTTGAGGACGCCTCCGAAACTCCTTCTCCATCTTGCCCTTCAGCTTGGGGCAACTGGAGCGAATGTGGTTTGGCTCACCACACTCAAAGCAAGTAACAAGGCCACCTCTCCTTCTGTTCCTCACTTTGTTGAAGACTCTCAAGAATTTGGTGGTTAGGAGGGCTAAATCATCCTCAGGTATTTTCTCTAGCTGCTCATCGCTCAAAGAATGCAAAGCGGACAAAGAAAGACCAGATGAGCCAAAATCCAAAGAATCAGAAGAGCTACCCTGAGATAGGGTCAACCACTAAAGCCATCGACTCTGTCTTGGGGAGTCGCGAGATGAAATCAATCTCATGCGACTTCAACCTCGAGTAAAGCTTATCCATGGTAAGCTCACTCATGACAGTGTTGTCATTGATGGATGTGATCTTCATTCCCCAGACTCTCACATCAAGAGCACCCAAGAACCGGCGTGCATTCTCGGACTCGATAAATGTGAGACCTCTGAAGACGTAAATTATGAAGAATCTTGGAAAACCTTCCCAATAACTCATCCAAAGATTCACCAGGCTTTTTTTCGATCTTTGAGAATTCTTTCTTGAGTTGGTTCTGTCTCACTTCCTTGATAGCTGTAGAGCCCTCGTGGTAATCACAGAGGGTCTTCCAGATCTCATAAGCAAACTTCAGATGAGACACACTCTCAAACTCAGATCGACTAAGCCCTTGAATCAAGAAGTTCCAAGCCTTGCAGTTAGCCTCTACATCAGGATTGATTACATCTTCATCGGTCGGCACAACATAAGCATTTTTGACCTTAAGCCAAATTGCGTGCCCTTGAGCCTCGATGTAGGCTTGCATGCGAGCCTTCCAGTAAGCAAAATCAACTCCATCGAAAATATGAGGTTTAAGTGAATACTTGTCAGTCGCCATGGCTCCAAAGATCGGTTAAGATCTATGAGAAGAGCTAACCGAGCACTGATACCAATTGTAGGACCGGAATAGGCGACTAGAGGGGGGGTGAATAGGAGCACCAAATCTTTTTGCAAAGATAATGGATTCAACTCGCAAATCGCAAATCACTCCAATAGCTATGAGAGCTATGAAGATGAAAGCTTAAGCACAGTGGAAGACTTGTCAGGAATCCACTCCTAAACCCTCAAAGCACAACAGCAAACTCCCTGAAGAAATCCTGAAAAATCAGGGACAAAGGTACTACCACTGTTGTAAGTGCGGTACTACCAAGATCAAGGGTACTACCACAGAAAAAGTGCAATACTACCTTTTAACTTTGACGATGAATGTAATGTAACTGAAAACGAAATCGAAAATTGACGTAACTTTTAAACCATGAGGCCAAACTCCACCAAATTTGGAACACACCTTCCTAAGGGTATTAGGAACCTATTCCAAGTGGCGATCATCCAGATCTACATCAAAGTTTAGATCTTTTTCAGTTTTACCTAAGAAGGGCATAGAACCGAGCAAAACGAAAAACTTGATCCAACTCTTGCTCGTGGGAGATTGATGATCTAGGTGACCTTAGATACGTTCCCACATGTCACAGCAAGGAGTAAGAGTGCACAAGAACAACCAAAAACCATAGGATCAAGGAAGCACCCAAAATCATCAAAAGAGATGGAAGAACACAAGAGGGGAGCTCATCTTTGGAAAAACATCCATAGATTGATTCATGATGTTCTTTGTTCTGACCACTCCCTCAAGGAGGACTAGAGCTCCATCCAAGAGCATACACATCAATCCATCTCTCTAGAGCCTAAGCCTCTCTTTTCTTCCCTAAACCCTAAAAACCAAACTAGGGTTTGTAAAATCAAGTGCTTGCCTGCTGTGAACAGCACCCTCTCTATTTATATGAGGCCTAGAGCTTCTAGAAGACTTAACCCTAATGGGCTCCCGTTAGGCCCAATAACAAACGGGACACACACGCACGTATTTTAAAGCGTCGTCTTCACTTTTCTTGACCTAATCCACTTCTTGACGCACCGTCTTGCGCCGCGGGTTGGCATTAGGTCACCAAGGTGGTATTTGGTGAAATTACCAAAATACTCCTTCTCGATCCTTCTCCATGGACCGAGTCCAATCCTATCGAAGCAATCTCCTGCTCCGCCACGTGTAGGTTGATCAACGGCTCTCATCATGTCGGCAAGTCTCTCCCGTCCGAATCCCATCGGAACCTCCAAGGCACTTGCACCGACCCCTGCGCCGCTTGATCCAACCAGCTGCATCGAACTGCCGATTCGATCACCTTCATCCATTCTGCGCCATGCTTGAGTCACTTGACCTCACCCGGCATCCATGATCGTTCTAGACCTCAGCTCTCCAAGCTTAGTCCCGATCCTCCTCGCTGTTGACCGTCGTTGACCTGCAAGCCACCTGCTCAGCAATAGACCAAGAAATTGTCTCCAGGAACAAGTTCTTCACAACTTGACCCACGTTAGCTCAAAACATGCAATATGCAACATATATGCATTAACAAATATGGAAATGACATAACCCAAAAACAATTCTCAAAATGAAATAACATTCAGCTCAAATCATTCCAAAAACGGTACTACCGCCAAGTATCCATCGGTATTACCGCACTGCGGTGATACCTCTCAATCAACTGTGGTCGTACCGCAACTTGGAGAAATCCAAAACACTCCAAAAACTACTCCTCTGGAATTTGCATACCGCAAAACAACGGTCATACCGAAGTGCGGTATTACCGACAAGCAAGATGTGGTCAAACCGCTCCACAAGGAAATCCAAGACCATTTTGCATTCATTCTGGTTTTTCCATACCGCTTAACAACAAACGGTCGTTCCGCAAAGCGGTATTACCGCGGTTAACACGCCGGTACTACCGATTGTCCTGACAGTTTGCTGAAACTTTCTGACAAACATGAAATCCAACAAAACTTCAACCAAATTGCCAATTGTATCATCACCTAGGATTATGAGCATATCCTCAAGGTGTTCACGAGGTTATTTTTCCAGAATATGATAAAATTACACTAAATTCTTTGTGAAGAAACGATAATGAGTCTAGACGTGCAATTACGTTGGCCATTCATTCTTATACTATATCATATAATTTCTATTAAAACAATGTCAAAACATCCTTCCATCTTCGCTCTAAGTGGCTACTCCCTCCGGTCACAAATGAATATCGTTTTGGACATTGACACGCTCCATAAAACACAACTTTGACCAATAGTTTTGGTTGTAATATATTTATAAAACTCAATAATATACTTTTCGAGATAAATCTACACACATGATTCTCATATATCAAATCTAAATATTTTAAAAGATATCGATAACCAAAGTTTCAAAATTTTGACTATACGTATCCTAAAATGACATTCTTTTGTGACTATGGGAGTATAAATTTGTAATATCCCAAATTCAAATTAAAAAGAATTTTGTTCGGGAGAGGGAGTTTAATCGAAAATTCAATTCTCGGGGAAATCTTTGGAACATGGGTCTCGGCCAGAAGAGGGGTGAAATGCTCCCAAGATGGGCCAGCCAAGCCGCCCCACCTCCTACCCTAAACCCTACCCAAACCGCCCCCTTCTCCTCTCCCTCCCCTAAGCCGCCACTTCCTCTTTCTCCCTGCCTCGGCCGCCATCTCCTCTGTGTTGGGCCTTGCCCCCCCCTAGGTGCCGCCAACTTTGCCTCTTGAGCCGCCCCACCCTTTGGGTGTTCGTGAAGGAAGGAGAAGGAGGAACTATGGACTCGTTGGCCGAAAGGAGGAAGGGACGAGGGATCTTCTTCGTGGGTTTCGTTCAGTGTCTTCCTGAGGTTCTACAAGGGTAAGAATGGATTCCCCTCGCTGTTTGATTCAGATTAGATGCGAATTCGATTAGGTTTATTGGATCGAATTCCTAATAATAGTAGATTAGTTCTGTCCAGAATGTTGTGCGGTCATTTTCATGTTCTTAGAAGCTGAATTTGAGATTCCCATCTCCTAGAGACATATGGGAATTGTTCTTAGCCTTCCGTAGCCACCAAGAACACTCAATTCCGATTTACGGTTCAAAAGATATGGTAGATTATTTCCTGCTGTCCTGAATTCTTGACGTGAATTAACTGTCAATTTGTCTATTAAGTTATGATTAAGTTAAAGGCAGTTTCAGGGTTTCCACCCAACTAGGTTGTTGTAGAATTGTTGTTAACCTTTCCAGATTGATAAAGCACACTCAATTTGGATTTGTAGAACAAAAGATTTGACTAATTCTCTACTGCTATGTGGTTCTGTTAGACAGATTGGATGTTTGACATTCATAGGATTGTTAACTTAGGCTTTTGGCCGAATTGGGAGATTTCGCCAACTAGACTTTTGTGGATATTTTTGTTATGTTTTCTTAGGATCTGAGCTCACTCCGTTTCGAGTCTCATATCAAAAGTTATGATTTGTTTAGTACCGCTGTCCAGATTGTTGTCCTGTTAGAATGTCGGTTTAATTAAGCAGATTTACTTTGTTAACCTTGGGTTTAGGATGTTGCGATTAAGTGTTTTGAGTGACGTCCTGTTCATGTGGTTCCTTATTCAAGTATTTAATTTGTGTAGGAGGGGGATTTCAAGTGTAGCGGCATCCGTCTTGCCTCATAACGCTTCGTAGAGCGGAAGGCAAGTACCTTGTAATTCTTATTGTTGGTGAATGCTGAGTGCTTGATGTTCATACTGTTATTTCTATGATTCATGAGTAGATTCAATACTTCATATTCATTAATCCATGTTTAACGAGATGATGTCTTTCATTATTCATAATTCATTCCATTCATTCATTGTTCATGTTTCTTGCACGGGAGTGGAAAGTAAAGACCCATCAATTCCAGTATGGGCACGTAAGACCCACCATTCCAATGTGGACAGATTTGGATCCCCGTATGAAACGTTCTTCATACGGGCCTTGGATCCCTGCATTTTGTTAAATGCGGGCCTAAGTGAACACTAACGGGTGTGTCACAAGCTATACCAGTATAAGCAGAAGTGTAGTCCATTTATTCCATTTATTCATATGTTTCTTTCAGTTCTATGTTCATATTCTTAATGATACTGTCTTGTTCATATTCATTGTAGTTCATACTATTATTCTTTGTACTTGATGAGTCTTGGACTCTTTATTGCCTGTGTTTGTTTATTCTAGGTGATCGCTGATGATGGCATTCTTGGGAGGGAGTAGACACGTATAATACCTTCACTTCACAATATTCAGTTTTCAATAATATGAAATTGTCCTTGTCTTTCATTTGTTAAGTGATGAATTGTAATAAATAGAGCTTGATGGTGGATGATGTCTTTTTCTATGTTAAGGTTGAATAAATAACTGCTTGTGATCCCTGATTAGTCTTTTGATAGAATTATCTTAGTTGATTCAGTAGACTTGAATAATTGGAATTTGTGGTATGTTGCTGGATTCAGAGTTTATTCCTGCATTCGTACTATTAGATGTTGATCTTTTTACGCTAATAGTTGAGATATTGTTGATATTATTTTCGTATTATTGTTGTATGTTAGTCTTTTAGGTAACATCTTGGTTTCCGAATAGCTAGGGTGTTACAGTTGATATCAGAGCGGGCTTTAGGTCCGTGGCAAATAAAATATTAAAATGATATACTGTGCACAGTAGGTGGGGTTAGGTAATTCAATGCATCTGCATTTCTAATGGCATGTTTCATTTGTTGAGCAGTTGTTGTATTGTTTCTGTGCTTCTATTATACTGTTAAGCTAAATGATTAGCTTTATATGCATTGATGTTTATAGGTGGCGAGAGGTAGAGGCCGTGGACGTCCGACGGGCCGTGGCCGTGGTCGTGGACACGATTGGGCTATGTCTTCATCTTCGTCTGAGGATTCTGCTGGTGCTGCCGCTGAGGAGGTTGCCTCAGCTGCTCACCCGGCTGAAGAAGCTCAAGCTACGTTAGCCGTTATCATTCATAATCTTCAGAGGGAAATCCAGCAACTCCCTCAGCAAGTGTAGGCAGCCCCTCTTGCGGCAGCTGCACCTGTTGCGGAACCGGTTGCTGCAGCAGTTCCACCCTAGGCTAGGATGAGCCTCCGCGAGTGGATGTCGCTTCGTCTGGACACCTTTGACGAAGCAGGTACTCCGGTTCAGGCTGCAGATTGGTTACGATATATGGAGAGGCAGTTCGGTGCATTAGAGATGACTTCAGCACAGAAGGCGCGGTTCGTGGCCTTTCAGCTGAAGGGCCAAGCTGATATCTGGTGGGAAGGGGTTCTATCAGCTAGGACCCTAGTTCAGGGACCAGTCACTTGGGAAGTATTCGTGGAGCAGTTCAGAACCAAGTTCTATTCAGATTCCTTCCTTGAGAGGATGGAGCAATCACTGCTGACATTTGTTCAAGGAAAGATGTCAATGTCAGAGTATGAGACTGGATTCAACAATCTGGTACGCTTTGTACCAGCAGTGGCTAACGATGATCGGGAGAAGGCCAAGAGGTTCTGTAGGGGCCTCAATCAGGAGTATCGCCACGTTCTGGTGGTGATTGGCTTGCGACTTCAGCTCTGTGGTTGGGCTGGCCAGGGGAATGGAGGAGAGAGATCTTTCTTTGCAGAGGCATGCTTCTAGTGGCCCTGTTTCTGCTGGTGGTTCTGGTAGTGGCGAGAAGCGAAGTTTTGGTGGGGGAGGCGGGTCTTCTCAGCGACCCATCCCCAAGAGGTTGCAGGGGAGTCAGCACACTCGTCTTGTTCAACAGCGGCAATCTACTTCGTCGGCGCCACATCCTTTCTCATCCACACCACAGATGTGCCCTGCTCCAGGTCAGGGTATGATATGCTTTAGGTGTGGTGAGGGGCACCGTGCTTCATAGTGCTCATTCAAATGGACATGTTGTCAATGTGGCCGGGAAGGCCATAAGTTGTCAGTATGCAAACAAAACCCAACGAGCATCATCAAGTGGGAGTCAGTTCCAGCAGCGTCTCCTTCCAGTGCTCCTCGGGGTTCAATTTAGACTCTAGTTGTTGTTCCTGCACCTCAGTTCTCTTCAGGGTGGGTTCCTCCTGCAGCGTTTGCTCCTGCACCTCCTGCGGGGTTCTACTGGAACCCTGTATTGTCTGCACCGCCGTCGTTCACTTCACCTGCAGCAGTTCCTGTACACCCTTCGCAGAGTGTCAGTGTATCCTCTGCTTCGGCACCTCCGGGAGTCTACGCCATGCCTACTCATGAGACTGTGGGCCATCCTAATGTGGTTACAGGTACCTTGCTAGTCATGAGGCTTTTATTCTTTTCGATTCAGGGGCTACTTATTCTTTTGTGTCTCTGGAGTTTGCTAGAAGGGCGAGTTTGAGTTTGCAGCGTATTTCTGAATCCGTTGTAGTCAATTCTCCAGGGGGGGGTCTTATTTCTAGCTCTACAGCATGTCCAGGCTGTTCTATCACTATTGATGATGAGAATTTCACTGCTAACCTTATGGTAACTCAGTTGTCACCTTTTGATGTTATCCTGGGCATGGACTGGTTATTCAGTTCCCGTGCCAAGATTTGTTGCTTCTAGAAGACGGTGACTTTGCAAGCCCCGTCCGGTGAAGAACTAGTGTTTCAGGGCAGTGCACTGTCTGATTCTTTGTTCATGTTGGCTAGTCTGTTTCCCAGTCGCCGGGCCTCAACCATTGGGTTGCTTTGGTATCTCAGCATGAAGGCTGATTCTTCACTGCGCCTTGAGGAGATCCCTGTGGTGAACGAGTATCCTGATGTCTTTCCTGCGGAGCTTCCTAGGATGCCTCCAAAACGGAAAGTGGAATTCCGGATTGATCTTATTCCGGGGACTTGGCCTATTTCAATGTCTCTGTACTGGTTGGCACGACCCTTCTAGGAAGAGTTGAAAAAGCAATTGGACGATTTGTTGTCCAAAGGTATGATTCGGCGTAGTGTTTCGCCGTAGGGAGCGCCTGTTCTATTCACAAAGAAGAAAGATGGCAGTTGGCGTATGTGTGTAGACAACCGGGCTCTTAATTAGGTGACTGTGAAGAATAAATATCCTTTGCCCCCGCATTGAGGATCTCTTTGATCAGCTGAGTGGAGCTAAAATATTCTCCAAGATTGACCTTCAGTCAGGTTATAATCAAATTCGAGTTCGGGAGCAAGATATTGAGAAGACGGATTTCTCTACGAGGTATGGCCATTATGAGTACAAAGTTATGTCTTTTGGATTAACAAATGCTCCTGTAGTTTTCATGGAAGCCATGAACAGTTTGCTGCACTAATACCTTAATGATTTCGTTGTGGTATTCATTGATGATATCCTGATCTATTCCAAGACAGAAGAGGATCATGATCAGCATTTGAGGTTGGTTCTTGAGACTTTAAGAGAGAACCAATTTTATGCCAAGCTGAAGAAGTGTGAGTTCTAGATTTCTGAAGTTGGGTTTCTGGGCCATGTAATCAATCAAGAGGGCATTTCAGTTGATCATAGCAAGATCTCAACAGTGGTAGAATGGAAGAGGTCAACCAATGTCAAGGAAGTGAGGAGTTTTCTGAGTTTAGCTGGTTATTACCGGCGCCTCGTGGAGGGTTTCTCTACTATTGCTAGACCGATGTCTCAGCTGACATAGAAAGGTGTCAAATTTTAGTGGTCAGATGCGTGTGAGCGCAGTTTTTGTACCTTGAAGGATAAGTTGGTAACTGCTCCTATTCTTACACTTCCTGGGCCTGGGAGACATTTCACTATTTATTCAGATGCATCTAGAGTTGCACTTGGATGTGTGCTCATGCAGGAGGGCAAGGTGATTGCCAATGCATCGAGACAGTTAAAGAAACATAAGCAGAATTATCCTACTCATGATTTAGAGATTGCTACAGTAGTTCCTGCTTTAAAGATCTAGCGCCATTATTTGTATGGCGAATCTTGTGATATATTCACTGATCATAAGAGTCTGAAGTATATCTTTACCCAGAAAGATTTGAATCTGAGACAGAGAAGATGGTTAGAATTGATAAAAGACTATGATCTCACCATTCAGTATCACCCTGGTAAGGCGAATGTGGTAGCAAATGCTCTGAGTCGCAAGGTGACACCTCCTACTCTCAGTTGTCTCATTGCTGATTTTGAACGTATGGATATCTCTTTTTACTTTGCGGGTACCGCCCAGACTGAGACTCGTTTGCTTCTTGAGTCAGCCATTCCAGATCGAGTGCAGGAAGCAAAACAGCATGATCAGATGCTCCAGCGAGTGAGGAAGCGCCTAGATGAGGGCAAACAAGGCCATTTCAGCGTAGATGATTCTGGTGCGTTGCGATTTAAAGGCCGCCTGTGTGTGCCATAGGAGGCTCAGGTCAAAGATGATATTCTAAGGGAAGCACATCGTACTGCATATACCATACATCCTGGTGAGACCAAGATGTACAAGGATTTGAAGAAGAGTTTCTGGTGGAAAAGGATGAAGGTCGATATCGCTCAGTATGTAGCATCTTGTGGAGTTTGCCAACAGGTCAAGGCTGAGCATAAGCGACCAGTAGGTTTGTTGCAGCCCTTGGAGATTCCAGTTTGGCCATAGGATGACATCTCCATGGATTTTGTAGTTGGTTTACCTCGCATGCAGCGAGGGAAGGATGCTATTTGGGTCATAGTGGACCGGTTCAGTAAGTCTGCACATTTCATTCCTATTTGTACGACCAATTCAGCGAGTGATTTGGCACCTCTTTATGTGCGAGAGATAGTGCGGTTGTACGGTATGCCCAAGACCATTGATTCTGACCGAGATGCCAAATTTGTCTTCAAGTTTTGGGAGAGTTTGCAGGGTACTTTGGGCACACAGCTTCGTCCTAGCACCGCGTTCCATCCCCAAACAGATGGTCAGTCTGAACGCATAATTCAGACACTGGAGGATATGCTCAGATGTTGTGTTATGTCTTAGAAGGGAGGTTGGGAAGACCACCTAGCTTTGGCAGAATTTGCCTATAACATCAGTTACCACGCTAGTATTCGAGCTGCACCATTTGAGGTTCTATATGGGTGAAGGTGTAGATCCCCATTGTGCTGGGGTGTAGTTGGAGAACGGGCAGTTTTGGGTCCCGATTAGGTTCAAAAAGCTGTGGCGAAATAGCGAGGATTAGGAAGAATCATTGGTCGCTCAAAGCCGGCTGTAAGAGCTATCTTGAGATGTGAGAAGGCGGGATTTGGAATTCGAAGTGGGGGACAAGGTTCTTTTGAGAGTATCGCCTACCAGATGTGTAGTGCGGTTTGGTATCAAAGGGAAGTTTAGCCCGAGGTACGTTAGACCATTTTCAATCATGGCACGAATTGGGAAATTGGCTTATCGCTTGGACCTTCTTGAGTCCATGCGCGGAGTTCATGATGTGTTTCATGTATCCATGTTGAGGAAATTTTTGAGAGACCTAGAGCATGTTATTCCATTGGAGCCGTTGAGTATTGAGTAGGATCTTACTTTTGAGTCCCGGCCAGTGAAAATTCTGGAAGAGTCAGAGTGGGTTCTGAGGAACAAGACTTTGAAGTATGTCAAAGTTCTTTGGTCTCATCAGACTGAGAGAGAGAGGCCACTTGGGAGCTAGAGTCTCGCATGCGCGAGCAATTTCCAGACCTGTTTACTCCTGGTACATGTTAAATTCCTTGTTTCCAATTCTGTGGCAATTTTGTTCTTGTGTTCAATTCAATGGTTAGAATTCGGGGTCGACTTCTGTTTAGGGGGTGGAATGTAATATCCCAAATTCAAATTAAAAAGAATTTTGTTTGGGAGAGGGAGTTTAATCGAAAATTCAATTCTGGGGTAAATATTTGGAACATGGGTCCCCGGCCCAGGCTCTGGCAGCCTGGTGGCCGGCTCTTTGTGGGCCAGAAGTGGGGAGAAATGTGCCCAAGATGGGCCAGCCAAGCCGCCCCACCTCCTCCCCTAAACCCTACCGAAACCGCCCCCTTCTCCTCTCTCTCCCCCAAGCCGCCACTTCCTCTTTCTCCCTGCCCCAGGCCGCCATCTCCTCCTGTGTTGGACGCCGCCCCCTGCCCTAGGTGCCGGCCACCCTGCGTCTTGGAGCCGCCCCTTCCCACTACCGGTGTTCACGAAGGAAGGAGAAGGAGGGACTGCGGACTCGTTGGCCGAAAGGAGGAAGGGACGAGGGATCTTCTTCGTGGTTTTTGTTCAGCATCTTCCTGAGGTTCTACAAGGGTAACAATGGATTCCCCTCACTGTTTGATTCAGATTAGATGTGAATTCGATTAGGTTTATTGGATCGAATTCCTGATAATAGTAGATCAGTTCTGTTCAGAATGTTGTGCGGTCGTTTTCATGTTCTTAGAAGCTGAATTTGAGATTCCCATCTCCTAGAGACATATGGTAATTGTTCTTAGCCTTCCGTAGCCGCCAAGAACACTCAATTCCAATTTACGGTTCAAAATATATGGTAGATTCTTTCCTGCTGTCCTGAAATCCTGACATGAATTAACTGTCAATTTGTCTATTATGTTATGATTAAGTTAAAGGCAGTTTCAGGGTTTCCACCCAACTAGGTTGTTGTAGAATTTTTGTTAACCTTTCCAGATTGATAAAGCACACTCAATTTGGATTTGTAGAACAAACGATATGACTATTTCTCTACTGCTGTGTGGTTCTGTTAGACAGATTGGATGTTCGACATTCATAGGATTGTTAACTTAGGTTTTTAGCCGAATTGGGAGATTTCGCCAACTAGACTTTTGTGGATATTTTTGTTATGTTTCCTTAGGATCTGAGCTCACTCCGTTTTGAGTCTCATATCAAAAGTTATGATTTGTTTAGTACTGCTGTCCAGATTGTTGTCCTGCTAGAATGTCGGTTTAATTGAGCAGATCTACTTTGTTAACCTTGGGTTTAGGATACTGTGATTAAGTGTTTCGAGTGACATCCTGTTCACTTGGTTCCTTATTCAAGTATTTAATTTGTGTAGGAGGGGGGATTTCGAGTGTAGCGGCATCCGTCTTGCCTCATAACACTTCGTAGAGCGGAAGGCAAGTACCTTGTAAAATCTTATTATTGGTGAATGCTGAGTGTTTGATGTTCATACTGTTATTTCTATGATTCATGAGTAGATTCAATGCTTGTAACATCTTGGTTTTTCTGAGCCTTTCTGAATTTTTAAAATAAAAAGAACCATTCGGTTTTGTTGCAGTTCCAAAAGCTTAACATGAGTTTTTAGAACTTGGAGTGTTTAAAATGACTAAGCTAAACTTCAACTAATCCTAAAGTTTGGTTCTTTGGAGCTGTTAGAGCTCTTTTGTTGATATCCCTCGCCTCAGCTTGTTCTGCTCTTCCCTTGGCTCAGCCCTTTCTCTCTAGATTTCCCTCTTGATTGGCCTCTAGTGCTGTTCTCCTTTTCTCGTCTACTCGGACCTTCCCTTGCCTTTTGGAATTCCTCTCTGTCCAGACCACCCTCCTGGTCCAGACCATCCTTTGGGTCAAGACCTCTCTCTTAATCTCTTTTTGGTGGTTTGGACCTCCCCTGAGGTTCAGACCTTCCTTTGTGGTTTAGACCTCCCCAAGTCTAGACCCTCCCTCTAGACCTCCTCTCTAGTTTTTCTCTGGTTCAGGCCTTTCCTCTTGTTTGGGTATTTCCTTATGTCCAGACCTCCCTTCTGTCTGGACATGCCCTTATGTCCAACTTCCCCTTGAGTTGGACATTTGCCCACGTCTAGATCTTTCCTTCTTGATCAAGCCTCACTTGACCCCTCTGGACCTCCCCTCATATCTTTGGTTTGGATTTTCCTTAGTCCAGATCACCTCTTTGTTGGTTTGAATCTCTTTATGATTCAGACCTCCCCTGTGGTTTGGACCTCCCTCCTTGTCCAGACCACCCCTTCGGATTGACCTCCTCTTGGGACACGTCGACCCCGTGGTGTTTTAGCTCAGGTGTGTGTTTCAAATGTCCTTGATTTCGAATATTCTAATTTTGGGGTGAATTTCCCCTTCGTTTGAACCTCCCTGAGTTCATTTGGACCTCTCTGAGTTCATTTGGACCTCCTTGTGCCCATCTGAACCTCCTTTGAACCTTCCCCGTGACCGCTAGGATTCTGCTGCTCCGTGCCCCTTCCATCTTGACTATTGAGACCTCCCCTTTGTTAGATCTGACCGTTAAGACCTCCCCTTTGGAGATCTTAACCGTTCAGACCTCTCCTTTATGAGATATGACCATTAAGATCCCCCCTTCGGAGATCTTAACCGTTCAGACCTCCCCTTTGTTAGATCTGACCATTAAGACCCCCCCCCTTTGGAGATCTTAACCGTTCAAACATCCCATTTGTTAGATCTGGCCGTTAAGACCTCCCCTTTGGAGATCTTAACCGTTCAGACCTCTCCTTTGTTAGATCTAAGGGTCTAGACCTCCCCTCTGTGGATCTGACCGTCAGGACCTTCCCTCTGTGGATCTGACCGTCAGGACCTCCTCTCTGTGGATTTGACCGTCAGGACCTCTCCCTTGTGGATCTCGTTTTGGAGATCTAACCGTCAGGACCTCCCCTTGCTTTTGATCTTGGCCGTCAGGATCTCGTTTTGAGGATCTAACCGTTAGGACCCCCCCTGCTCTGAATCTTGACCGTTGGGATCTCATTTTGGAGATCTAACTGTCAGGACCTCCCTGTTGCTTTTGATCTTGACCTTCAGACTTCCCGTGAGTAGGTCTTTTGGACCTCTTGTCCATAGGACCTCCTGTCCATAGGACCTCCTCATTGTTGTGTCTTTGGACCTTCGGTCCTGTGCTTGGACCTCCCCCGTGGGTGAGGGCCTCCCTTGACCTCTACGGGACCTCCTCTAGGTCTCCGCAGGACCTCCCCTTGAGCTTTGACCGGTCCCATTTGTCAGTCACGCCCACTTTCTTTATCCTTTGACCATGTCCTTTGCACTTTTAAGTCCTCAAAGCATTTAATGCCTGTTGTGTCGCATTAAATGCTACTACCTTTTTGCAGCACCCCATAGTAATTTGAAGTAAAGGGTTCCTTGAGGAAGAAGAAGACACTCAAGCCTTTGAGCACGACAAGTTGCACCCTTGACCATGTTGCACCCTTTACTTCAAATTACTATGTTCTGTTTCAAAGGTTTATGCATGCTTACTTTACTTACTTATTTCAATACCAGTCTTTAAGTTCATAGTTATGCCCAAATCCTTTGTATGGCCAATCTTGACATTGAACTAAATATGTTGTCACCCTAGTTGAAAACTGGTTAAAGGCAATAGCATGAACCAGAACCTTTTGGAAAGGAAAAGCTTAGTTGTGCTTAGGGCAAAAGTATTTGATTTTGGGAAGTTTTATCTCCATCGACCAACTGTTGTTTAAAAATGTTTTGACCATGGCATTAGGTTGTCATGGAAGTATGAAAATGTTGCTGGGGAAGCAAGGAAAAAGGAAAATGGATTTGGTCTTGGGTGGATTGGTTTGCTGGTTGGTGCGTGTCTATGCACGAGCTCAACCCGGGTAGGGTTGAGGCCCAGGGTTTTGTGGTAGCCGCCCAAGCCAGTCAAGGACCGGTCGGTGAGCCACATCTTGCTAGCCACCATCGTGCAACCACATGTCCTGTGTGGGCGGGACCTGGCCGACTAATTTGCAAAGATCCATCACGGTTGATCCTGTTGGTGTGGTGGGTAGTCATGTTACGACCTTCGTAGTCCCACCTGGTGCAAGAGGGGGCCTGAACCCTGCGGATGGGTAATCCAAAGGGGGTGAAACCTTAGCAAGGGTGGACCGCGGTGGAGCGATACATTGTAAAGGCCTTGTCATGTGCTCTCAACCTCTCACTAAAGGAAGTATGAGGTGGCGTTGACGAATGCCAAACAAACTAGAGAAGACATGTCATGTGGGTAAAGTTGTACACCTCTGCAGAGTGTAAATCTATTCGAATAACCGTGTCCACGGTTATGGACATGCTAGTAAAGCCACTCAAAGTTAGATAGTGGTTTTGTTTTTAAAAGGCTTTGGATAAACTGTTTTTGGGATTTCTATCCCATGGTTTTAGGCGGGGAGCCTTGTGATAGGATGGTATCCTTCACCACTTGTGATGAATGTTATCCAACTGAAAACAGAGATTTAGAAAATGAATTTTAACTATTGTTATCTGCCTTGGAACTTAGTACTTGTATTTGAAATAAACTTGGCTTTATGCAAATCAACCATATTAAGCCTTCCTTTGAGATATCCATTTATGCATGTCATTTTGTTATTTGACGAGTGTAACTTGCGAGCACGGTTGTTGTGCTCACTCTTGCTTGATAACTGTTTTGAGTAGGGAAAGAAAGCCTTGTGGTGATCTTGCTGTGGACCTAGAGGTCCTGGACTACTAGGATGCACCCTCCAGCTGATTGCCTGTAATGTATCAGATGGCCTTCTTGTTTATCTTCTGCTGTACTTTGGTTTGTTGGCTTGTAAGCCTTCCTTGTAAACAACTCTGTTGATATTAATAAAGCTTTTGTTAAAGTTATGTTACCACTGTGTATACTGGCCGAGTTAGCTAGTGATCCTTGGGACTAGCTCGGTTGCACCAGAAGCATTGGGGTGATCCCCCGACCTCCACGACCGCCCTTGGGTCTAGTCGTGGGTGGTCCTTGGGGTGATCCCGGCCCTCCACGACCACCCTCGGGTCTAGTCGTGGGAGGACCTGGGACCACCTCCAGTCTCACGACCTCCTCAGAAGTGGTCTCTCGACCACCCCTGGGTCAGTTCGTGGCCATTGGGGTCCTCCTGTGTCTCACGCTTACCTTGGGACACCTTCGGGTCTGATCTCCAGACCTCTAGGTGGTTCTACCGGACCTCCTGGGTGGTCCTAGAGATCCCCTCGAGTGGTCCTACCAGACCTCCTGGGAGGTCTTGATGGACTTTCTAGGAGATCCTAGAGGACCTCTCGGGTGACCCCTAGGTCGGGCGTTATAATGCTTCATGTTCTTTTCATATTCGTTAATCCATGTTTAACGAGATGACGTCTTTCATTATTCATAATTCATTCCATTCATTCATTTTTCATGTTTCTTCCACGGGAGTGGAAAGTAAAGACCCATCAATTCCAGTATGGGCACGTAAGACCCACCATTCCAATGTGGGCAGATTTGGATCCCCGTATGAAACGTTCTTCATACGGAACTTGAATCCCCGTATGAAATGTTCTTCATACGGAACTTGGATCCCCGTATTTTGTTAAAGGCGGGCCTAGTGAACACTGACGGGTGTGTCACTAGCTATACCGATATAAGCAGAAGTGTAGTCTATTCATTCCATTCATTCATATGTTTATTTCAGTTCTATGTTCATATTCTTAATGATACTGTCTTGTTCATATTCATTGTAGTTCATACTATTATTCTTTGTACTTGCTGAGTCTTGGACTCATTCTTGTCTGTGTTTGTTTATTGAGTAAATTCCTTATTTGCCATTGGAAGTTGGCGAGCTCCCTAAAATGCCATCGAAAAATTGCTCATCCCTTGTATGCCACTCGTTCTCAAATTTAATCCCTTCTTTGCCACTCCGGTCAGTTGACCGTGGATTTGACCGTTGACTTGAACGCGAAAAGATGATTTTGCCCCTTAGTATGCTAAGATCTTTAGGGAATTGTTTGACATAGTAATATAGTTCCAAAATTATGAAATTTTTATGAAAAGTTCCTCACATAGTGTATATTGTTCTGTAATTTTTATAGGGTTTTATTTGCAACATGTTTGCCTGGACCCCGGAGCGAAGCCCTAGCCGCCAGGACTCGCCGAGGAAGCTCTGTGCCGCCGTAACTCCGTCGAGCTCATCCCCCGCCATTAAAGCCGCTCAAGCCTCGCCGCCGTCTTCTTCGAGTTCGCAAGGACGAGGGCTACCTCCTGGTGGCCTTGGATTCGTCGGAAGCTCACCGAAGCCCCAGATCCGTCGAGCCCGAGATCTCACCGTCGCCTAATCCTCGCCGCCGGTCGCTGTGTAGGTCTCCAAGCACCCGTGCGCACCTTCACGTGATCACCATCGCGCCCTCTACCTCCCCGTGCTATCTGTCGCCGCCGGAGAGCCGCCGTTCGCCGGGACCGTCAGGATTCGAGCGCCACCAGCCTCGCTGCCAGTGCCGCGTCACCGCCAGGTCATCGCCGCGTCAGCCTCTGAGCCCCCATGTCACTCGCGTGGCGTCCCTGTCAGCGCCCGCGTGGCACAACCACCCCTAACCCTAGATCCAATCTCCTTGAACCCGGTCCATGGTGCACCGTCCCTATGACAGTGGGCCCCACTTCAAAATCAATTTCCTTATTATTCTTTTCAGCCGAAAACCCCTTGATGATGTCAGTGCCACGTCATAGTCTCGGATTTTCTTTTGAAAGATAATTCGGTTAAATCCTTTTTAGGGTTTTCTTTTAGATTCAATCTTCCAAAGCTCGTATCTTTTGCATCCGAACTCTGATTGAGTCCATTCAAATTCCTAAATTCATATAAATTCAAGATCTATTTATCTGAGATTTTTATTTAATTTTTGAAGTCTGTCTTGCCTTTGTTTTTATTTATTTGGTTTATTTGCCTTGTTTGCGATTAGACGTTGATACTTCGAGAAGCTTGGACCAAGGAGGAGTCTACCAAGATCAAGATCAATCTCAGGATTTATTTCAAGGCAAGCCGTAGTCCTTTGATCATATTGAACCTATGATTTCAAAAGTATATTGTTTTATACAATTGCATGCTATTTTTATACAAATTGTTTTGGGATTAGTTATTACCTATTGTCATTATGCCTCTTTTGCTTATTTGAATACCATGAATCCTTTGTCACCCTAGCATGGATAATTTTAGTTGGACATATTCATATTGCCAATATGGGTAGCGTATTAATACTTAGTTCAGCTTAGATACGATGGGTTTATCATCACATGTGTCATAATGATTAATCTTGACTTAATGATATATGGAATCGTGGTGGTGAGCCACTCTTGTTAAAATTTGTGGGTACCATGACGGGGGGAGTCGTGGGTCTTAGTTAAACAAAATGGTTTTCGCTCGGGTGAGTGGTTGGTGGATAGTGGGGATGTGGATGTAACATGTTGTGGGTTTGTGGTAGTCTCGCCTGAGTAACTTGTCAAGGACTTAATCTCATGCACCATTGAACGGGCCTTAACAGTACAACCACATATACGGTATGGGGCGAACACGCTAACTAATTAGCAATGTCTTAATTTCGGTTACGTCGTGGAAAGCGTGAGTTATGGGAAAGCGTTTCTTCACGGAGGCGCAAGAGGGGCCCTGTGCAGTCGAAAAGACATTCAGTGTTGAAACCTTAGCGAGCAGAACTGGGTTAAGAAGGAGCTTTGTAAAGGCCTTGTCACGTGCTCTAGACTGCTTACCTAAGGTAGCGAGCGGTGGCATAAATATATGCCGAACAAACTAGAGAAGTCGTGTCATGTGGGGAAAACTATACAACCTCTGCAGAGTTATGGATGTGCTTGGGGATTTCACACGGGAGATAGAGTATTTTATAAAATGAGTCGGAGTGTGGATGGGAAGTTCACTTGATGAATATAATGTTTGTTTGGTGAACAGGTCATTCACTTGGGGGTTTGTGTCGATTGGTGAATTGGGGATTCACTTATCTTTGGTTTGGGTTGGGAAGTGAATGGGAAGTTCACTAGTCATTTCAAAGAAATTGTTTAATTTTTTTTATTATTGTTTTCAACTACGCATTTCAATCTATTTATTGTATTTATCGCAAATGCCGCTTTCTGCAAAAGAACCATACATCTAACCTTTGTCAGGCCGTGCATGAATACTATTTGCATACATTTCCCTACGGTTTGCTGAGTACATTCAAAAATACTCATGGCTTGTGCCCTCTGTTTAATCAGAAGTTGAAGAATATCAAGCTGCCCATGAGTTCTTTCAGAAGGAGGACTATGAAGGTTTTGCGGATTAGGATGCGTTCTCCACTCGATTGCCTGTGGGCATGTTGATTGGCCTTTTGAAGAAGTTTTGTTCCGCTGCAAGAGTTTATTTGTTTCTTTAGCCCTATGTGGCAAGTTAATTAAACGTTGACCATAAGGTCCAGTTATTATTACTATTTGTACTTTGAGATCTTTTTAGTTAAATCGAATAAATGGATGGTATTTCATCACTGTTTCCTGTGTGAGCTAGCTCTTGATTTGGGACTAGTTAGGAAAACAGAGGGTTCTGAGATGCATTTTGGGTCCCGACAGAGATGGTATCGAGCCATATCATTGTGGGGCCTTAACCTTAGTTAGCATGGTCGTTTTAGCTAAAAGCTTCAAAATTTTATGTTCTAAATCAAATCAACTTAATTTGATTTAAGTTGTTGTTCTTCTCTCGTCTATTCTAATTCTTTCTCATCTCAGTCTATTCTATTCTTATCCTATTCTATTTCTTTTCTCATCTTGTTCTATAAATATTGTTCCTTGTTTATGCTGAACGCTGTTTTATAATCTTAAATTGACTTTCTCAGCTCATTAATTTCTTTAGTTCGGAAGAAAAAAAAAAGTCAAGTCATCAGCAATCGTCACAAGTACCTTCGTCGCTTCGTTCCAGTTGCTTCAGAAGAGTTTTTCGTCGTCCCATTCAGAATAGGGGCCGTCCTATTAGAGTCTTTCATAGCGTTTTAGATCGTTGTTGCAATAGGTCTTTATTTGTGTTGTGTGTAAGTGGGAGCTGCAGTTTTGTTGTCAAGCATTATGTTGCAGTCACACTAAGGCTTTAATTTGAAGAGTTATTGGTGCTTTCATAGCGTTTCAGCTATGTCTTCTTTGCCTTTGGGTATAATCTGTTTCCCCTAATTAGGTTGTTTCCATCTTTTCCATCCTATTCTATCTCGTCTTTGATGCTATTCCCTCTCATCTATATTGCTTTTCTATCTTACCTACTAAAACCTGTGGAAAATCGTCACAGATGGTTGACATTCGCAATACTTCGAGCCGTACTCAGTCAGAGGATGCTAATGCCAATGTCAATGCTAGTGGCTAGTCACCAGTACCTGAAGCTGCAGAACCAAATATGGCACAACTTCTAGCAGCTCAAACTCAATTCATGAGTGCAATGATGCAGAACATGATTGCCATGATGACCCAGCAAAGCCAGACCGCCATTGCAATAGTCAACTTGTTGAACTAGAATAGTCAGAGTAATCAGAATAATCAAGCAGCAGCCGTTCCGCCGCCGACCCATCATCATTCCAAGCTATCAGAGTACATGAAGACTCGTCCACCTACGTTTTCTCATTCATCAGAACCTTTGGACGCAGAAGATTGGCTCCGTTCAGTAGAGAAAAAGCTCGCTATTGCTCAATGCAATGATCGTGAGAAAGTTCTTTATGCTTCACATCGGTTGGAAGGTGCTGTAGCAGTGGTGGGAGAACTACACATGACCCATGAGAATTCGCATGCCATTACTTGGGAGGAATTTTCAACGACTTTTAAATCAAGCTCATGTTCGAGATGGTATTGTGAAAATGAAGAAGAATGAATTTAAGTGAACTCTGACAAAGAAACATGTCGGTGTGTGAATATCTCAACAAGTTCACTCAACTTTCTCGCTATGCTCCGGAAGATGTTGCTACAGATGACGCATGTCAGAAGCGATTTAAGCATGGACTCAACCCTATTTTGAAAGTGCAAGTTGTTGGAAATAATTATGTGAATTTTCAGCATATGGTGGATAAAGCCGTACTCATAGAAGATTCTCGTCGTGAGTTAGACGAGTCTCGCAAAAGGAAGATGATACAACATGGAGTTCAAAAGAATCAGCTTCAAAGAGCCAGGACCAATGCTCAGCAGCCTTCTCATCCCAATAATTCGTTTGCCGGATTTAGAACCCTAGCACCAGTGTCGCATGCAGGGAACACAGGAATTCCCAATGTCAACAACAGCAACAATAATCAACCTCAGAGGAACCCCAATCATGGCGCAGGAGTTACTTGTTTCAATTGCCATTAGACAGGTCACTATGCTAACAAGTGTCCGCAGAAGCAAGGCCTGACACCAATTCCTTTCAATTTGGGAGCTACACCAGCCAGGACTTCGTTGCCAGGAGTAGGAAGAGGAGCGCATCAGACTCCAAATCAAGCCACCAGGACTCCATCAACTGCAACAAGAAGGGAGCTGAACCACATCATTGTAGAAGAAGCTCAACCAGTTCAGAACGTCATTTCTGCTAAGTCTTTAGGTTAGACCCGTGTCAGTTGCAGCTTTGTTTACTCATAAGAGAAATCTTTTGGAAGAGTGAGCAAGGTTTGGTTTGAACCTATTCTTTAGTCAGCCCGAATCTCGGGGACGAGATTCATTTCAAGGGGGGGTAGGTTTGTAACATTCCAAAAATTTGGTCTGTTTTAAAGTTTTAAAAGAAAAATTTGGGTCTTAGTTAAACAAAATGGTTTTCGCTCGGGCGAGTGGTTGGTGGATAGTGGGGATGTGGATGTAACATGTTGTGGGTTTGTGGTAGTCTCGTCTGAGTAACTTGTCAAGGACTTAATCTCATGCACCATTGAGCGGGCCTTAACCATACAACCACATATGCGGTATGGGGCGGACTGGCTAACTAATTAGCAATGTCTTAATTTGGTTATGTCGTGGAAGCGTGAGTTATGGGAAACGTTTCTTCACGGAGGCGCAAGAGGGGGCCCTGTCGTCGGAAAGACATTGGTGTTGAAACCTTAGCGGCGTAATCGGGTTAAGAAGGAGCTTTGTAAAGGCCTTGTCACGTGCTCTAGGCGCTTACCTAAGGTAGCGGCGGTGGCATAGATATATGCCGAACAAACTAGAGAAGTCGTGTCATGTGGGGAAAGCTGTACAACCTCTGCAGAGTGTAAAACTATTCGAATAGCCGTGTCCGCGGTTATAGATGTGCTCGGGGATTTCACATTGGAGATAGAGTATTTTATAAAATAAGTCGGAGTGTGGATGGGAAGTTCACTTGATGAATATAATATTTGTTTGGTGAACAGGTCATTCACTTGGGGGTTTGTGTCGATTGGTGAATTGGGGATTCACTTATCTTTGGTTTGGGTTGGGAAGTGAATGGGAAGTTCACTAGTCATTTCAAAGAAATTGTTTAATTTTTTTTATTATTGTTTTCAACTACGCATTTCAATCTATTTATTGTATTGATCATAAATCTTTGCTTTACGCAAAAGAACCATCTGACTAACCTTTGTCGAGCGATTGCATGAATTCTATTTGCATACATTTCCCTACGGTTTCTTGAGTACATTCAAAAGTACTCATGGCTTGTGCCCTTTGTTTAATCAGCAGTTGAAGAATATCAAGCTGCCCAAGAGTTCTTTCAGAAGGAGGACTATGAAGGTTTTGGGCATTAGGATGCGTTCTCCACTCGATTGCCTGTGGGCATGTTGATTGGCCTTTTGAAGATGTTTTGTTCCGCTGCAAGAGTTTATTTGTTTCTTTAGCCCTGTGTGGTAAGTTAATTAAACGTTGACCATAAGGTCCAGTTATTATTACTATTTGTACTTTGAGATCTTTTTAGTTAAATCGAATAAATGGATGGTATTTCATCACTGTTTCCTGTGTGAGCTAGCTACTGATCTGGGACTAGTTTGGAAAACACAGAGGGTTCCTGAGATGTATTTTCGGGTCCCGACAATGTAGTAGACATTGGCTGGGGATTAGAGGCATATTGAGAAATTGGAGTCTTGACTTTGGTTCTCAGTACTTTGCGGGTAGAAGGCCTCGAAGGAGCTGAGATCGGAGTCGGAGTTGAAGCAGGTGGTTTTGGCAGAACTAAGGCCGAAGCTGGTGCGGGCTTCATCTTCTTTGATGCACCAGGAGGCTTGGAGCTTGTCCTTGCACTCTTTGCCGAAGGAGGGGTAGAGCTCGCACCGACATCTGAGATGGGACGTTTCTTCGATGTCGTCTTTTCAGAAATACACATGTCAAACATAGGCAGAATGACTTCTTATGTTTGGCTATTCTTACAAATACTTACCACCATGCGGTCTCTCCTAAGTGATAAGGTATCCCTAATCAGGCTTGGGGGCTCTGCTTCTAAATCGATCTGTTCCTTTTCTAGATTCTGATTCTTCAACAGGACTGAGGCCCTAGCCGGGACCTCATCATCCAGCAGAACTGCAATATGATAAGAAATAACAATTATTTTACCTCAACTACGAAATTCAGTTTTGAGTAAAAATAATAATAAACATATTATTACCATCTTCTGGGATGTCAAAATCACAAGATAGTACTTCCCTTTTTTGGAGGGGGAAGAGTCTGTTCTTGAGGAAGTTATGGACGATCTTTTGTCCAGTCAAACCTCTCTTCACCAGGTCATTGATCACTAGGACCACGCTCTTTTCATCATTGGTGAGCCTGATCTCCTTGTTAGCGACCCGGTTTTCTATTCAACACTCCAGTGATACATTACGACTATTAGTGATCCTACTCTCTCTCTCTCTCTCTCTCTCAACAGCGGAATAAAACTAATCTTTGCTCCATGTTTGGCTAGCATCCTTGGTAGCCAAGAAGGGGAAAACCCTCTTGTTGGCATTTTGAAGTTTAAAGTAAAAGGAGCCCAAAGATCCAACAGCTTTCTTGTTGCGAATGATTTGGTAGTAAAACCTAAACAAACGCAAACTAGGGGCTATTCCCAAAAACGCCTCAAACATGTGGACAAAAACACTAAGTACCAAAATCGAGTTTGGTACAAGGTGAACTAGTTCTATTCCGTAATGATTATGAACTCCTATCAAGAAATTGCTCACGGGCAAGCAAAAGCCTGCCCGGAGATAAGGCACGAAGAGTACCATAAAGCTAGCCGGGGGGCACGGCTCAATCTCCTCCTCTGGCGCATGCCATTCAATGATGGCTTTCTCTGGTAGATACCCGTCTTGTTCCAACCCTTCGAGCTCCTTCGTACACAGTATCGATGACTTCCATCCCACCATTGCCTTGATTTTGTGATAGTTCTGAGGAAGGCAGGGGCTTCTTCTCTTTGAAGGCTTGAGAAAGACGAAGGGCTATCGATGAATGAGGAAAGTGAAAATGATTTGAGTAAATTGTGCCTAAGGAGGGGCAAAAAAATCCATATATACCCTTAGCGCATTTAAAACCCACAACCTCGAGGACGTGATAACTGCACCCCGGCTAGTGCTGACATGACAACTAACATTCGGTCAAGGAAGTTGGTCTGTGCGTTAGAGACGTGTGAAATGAAATGGTTGAAAGCTTTTTTCTCTTTCCCCGAAGTTATCTTTATACCGGGATCATTACAAGTAAAAAGTACAAAATCTTTAAAACAGAAACCGCCTCGACATGTGCTTCGAGGAGATTTGAAACCTTGAAAGAGAATAATATAATATCTTTAAGGTTTGGGGGTTAGCTGATGAGAATTGTTGATTGGTCAATTATCCAGGTATATCTTTATTTTTCTATTGTAAATAACCCAGATCTTCTACTAGGTCCAAGTTAGCTTGTTGGGCCCGAGGTCAATCAAGCGGACAGGAGGTGGGCCCGGGAGTCTTTCCTTAGACCACCCTCGGACCTCTTCCAGAAGTCCTCTTGGACCTCCCTTGGAGGTCTCTCGGATCATTTTTTTGTGTTTCGCATTTTGCCTTGTCTTGCTATTCTCCTTGCTCTTGGGAGTGAAGCCAATTTCACTCTTGTCTTACAAGCTTCTTTGCTTGATCAATACATTATCGAGGGTGGCCTTCCCTTTGAAGCTTCTTTCCAAGTCAATTTTTAATTTCTTGACTTGGGTCTTCAGCTCTTTGTTTTCCTCTACAAGATTAGTTTCAATGAGCATAGAGGAAGAACTAGCATATAATTTTGAGCTACAAGGAGCATATAGCAAGTTATCACAAGAAGTGGATATACTAACCTTAGATGCAATGCGAGGATTAGCAACTACGCATGGCATATCTAACAAATCACATGTTATGTCTATATCCACCTTTGAGCTAGTGATTTCCTTAAGAAAGAGAGACGTGTGCTCCTCTTAGCACCTCATGAGTATATTGAAGAGAGATGAACTCCTTCTTTAAAACTTTGAATTTCATCTTCTCTTTTCCAAGATATTTATTTAGTTCTTCTAGCATATCCATCAAATTATCATATGAAAGCTCATCATCATTTTTGACCTCATTTTTACCTTTTGCCATGAAGCATGTAGATGAGTAAAATAACAATGGGGCCTTATGAGCATTTAAGTTGTTTGATGGATCAACTTTTATGGCTAGCCCGGCAAAATGACTTCTTATCCCATCATTCTTCTTTCTTGATAATGATTTGGGATTCTCTTCATCTTCCTCCACATAAAGACACTTTGAGGCAATATTGGAAGATGGGCTTGAATTATTATGTTAGTCACGTCTCATCATAAGATCTTCCATTTTACCTATGAGAGTGATCATTTCTTCTTTGGTGTCATCATCTTCCTTGTTTTGGCATTTTTTATCCTCATCTTCACTTGAATCATGCTTGGCATTGAAGGCATAAATTCTTTTGCTTGAAGTTGAGGCCCTCTCTTTGAGCTCATCTTTGTCCTTTTTGTGCATCTCATTTGTGATGAGATTGTCCAGAAAAACGGTACAAGTCATCCTTGGCAATTCGGATAAATTGAGGAATAGTGTCAGCAAGGTTTCATATTTGTCCGGTAGAGCCCTAAGCATCTTACGCACAATATCAAGATCGGTTAAATCACAAGATAGGCTTTTTGAGCTTATTTACTATGTAGTTCAATCGAGAATACATCTCATTTATGCTCTCATGAGGCAACATGGTAAATGACTCATATTTGAGTTTTAACCTATGCAATTTAGCTTCCTTGACCATGGAAGTTTCCTCATGAATTTCCATGAGAGTTGTCCAAACATTATGAGCATTCTCAAGATTGCTCACTCAGTTGAACTCTTCCACACTCAAGGCGTTATATAGAGCATTTAAAGCTTTAGCATCGAGTTGTAAATTTTGATCTTCCCTTTGAGAGGGGTTTTGTGGATCAATCGGAGTAGCAAAACCTGTATCAACAATTCTCCATAGGTTTAGGCACATGGCCTTAATATAGATGGTCATTCTAACTTTCTAATAAGCATAATTTGAACCATTAAAGTGTGGTGCCCAACCGGGGTGCATACCCTCCATAGTCGTCATCCTTTACTCTCTAGACGGTTAGGTCTAATGAATGAGAGAACCTGCTCCGATACCACTTGTAAAATCAAGGAGGCCAACTAGAGGGGGGTGAATAGGCAGTTTTAAAACTCTTTTCGCTAAAACGGAGTTTTATGCGGAATTGTAAAACATTTCGATTTTGCTTAATTAAAACCTAAATAAACTAGTTTTGACTATGTGCACCAACAAGTTAAGACTAAGGCAAAGAAAGCAATCCTAAGGGGACAAGCAAGCAATTTAATTCTATAAATGTAAATTGCAAGAAAGTAAAGCTCAACAAAGCTAACTACAAGAACACTTGAACTTTTTCCCGTGGTGATCGAAAACTTGCCGGTTTCCCCTAGTCCACGTTGAGATAAGCCCAAACGAACTAGACCGGCTCCACAAATTGAGCCTACACCTCGAAGTCACTCGAGGTTGCACTTCCTCCACTCTGGAGATGGCAAGCACTAAGCCACTCACAACCTGTAACATCCCAAAATTTTGGTCTATTTTGAAGTTTTAAAAGAAAAATAACCATTTGAATTTTTCTAGTAAAGGTAAAAGCTTAATTGGAATTTTTAGAGTTCAAAAAAACAATTTAATATGAATAATATCAACATCAACTTTTATCAAAATTATTTTATTTGGATTCTATGTGCTTGGATATATTTTCTAGAATTTTTCTGAGTACATTTGCTATTTTCTATTTGTTATTTGGATTTTCACTATTTTCTAAAAAGAAAAAGCAAATAAAATCTTAGAAATAGTGTTGGGCCGAAACCCAACTCCTGTTCCAGTCTGGCCCAGCACTGTGCAGCCCAATCCACCCCGCTTTCGGCCTGTTCCCGCAAAGCTGCACTGTTCCTATCTCAGCCCGTGCGCGTGCATGGCCCCACCTACCAGTCTCCGCCAACTCATTTGTGACGCGTTCGCAGCCGAGCCTCTCTCGCTGCCGACTGGGCCCCACCTCGCCACATCATCGTCATCTTCCTCTCGGACTCTCCATCTTTCCTTCTTTGCGCCGCTGCGTGAGATCTCCTTACCGTAGCCACCTCGGACTCCTCCTGGCCACCCGTATAAAAGGAGATCGGGAGCCCGCAACCTCCGTGTCCCATACCCGGCCGCCTCGACCCCGGAGCGAAGTCCTAGCTGCCGGTTTCTGCCAAAGGAGCTTTGTGCCGCCGCGAACTCCGACGAGCCACTTCTCCGCCGTTGAAATCGCTCGTGCCTCGCCTCCGCCTTCCTCAAGCTCGCAAGGACGAGGGCTACCTCCTAGTTACCTTGGTTCCACTGGAGGATCACCGGAGCCCTAGATCCGATGAGGTCAAAACCTAGCCGCCGCCTAAACCTCGCCATCGCCGCCACGATCGTCCATGGCCACCTGTGAGCACCTCCACGTGATCGCCGTCACCTTCTCTACCACCCCGTACCACCCCGCCGCCGTTTGCCGGATCCCTTGGGACCCGAGCACCGCTCCCCTCGCCGTCGAGCCATGCCAGCACCAGCGTCAACGGTTGTGCGTACGTGGCAGCTGTGTGTTGTCCGCGTGGCCACCACGTCAACGCTGACGCAGCGGTTCAGATCCAAACCTCAAGCCCGGTTCGGTGGACATTGTTCAACGTGAACCGTGAGGCTAACATGTGGGTCCCACATGTCAGATATTCTTTTTATTTTTTTTATTCCAGAAAATCCCTCGCTGACGTCAGCGTTGCGCATTAATCCAAATTTTCAATTGAAAAATAATTCAGAAATTCGGATTAATCTAGAATTGGGGTTTTCTTAGGGTTTCAATATTCCAGAGCCCATATCTTTTGCATCCAAACTCCGATTGAGTCCATTCAAATTCCTAAATTCATCTAAATTCAAGATCTATTTTTATGATATTTTTATTTAATTTTTGGAGTTTGTTTTGTCTCTGTTATTTATTTATTTGGTTTATTTGCATGTTTGTGAGTAGACGTGGTTACTTCGGAAAGTTTTGAGCAAGTAGGACATCACCAAGATCAAGATAAATCCCAGGATTTATTCCAAGGCAAGCCGTAGTCCTTTGATCATATTGAACCTATGATTTCAAAAGTATATTGTTTTATACAACTGCATGCTATCTTCATACAAATTGTTTTCGGATTAGTTATTACCTGTTGTCGTTATGCCTCCATTGATTATTTGAATGCCATGAATCCTTTGTCACCATAGCTTGGATAATTTTAGTTGTACATGTTTATATCACCAACATGGGTATCGTACAGATGCTTAGTTCAGCTTAGTTACGATTGGTTCATTATCACATGTGTCTTAATGATTAATCTTGACTTAATGACATATGGAATCGTGGTGGTTAGCCACTGCTGTTGTCAAAATTTGTGTACCATGACGGGGTGTGTCATTGGTCTTGGTTAAACAAAATGGTTTTCACTCGGGCGAGTGGTTGGTGGATAGTGGTGGTGTTTCTACACGTTGTGGGTTTGTGGTATTCTCACCTAAGTAACTTGTCAAGGACTTAATCTTGTGCGCCATTGAACTGGGCATTTTCGTACAACCACATGCCTAATAGGACGGGCCTAACTTAGTAGGTTATGGAGTTTTGGCTTTTGACATCTCAGATAGTTTGTGGGTGGAGGTGTGTATCCTTTTCTAAGGTCACATCTATGGGCGGCATTTTCACCGTCTCCAGGTCCAACGTTGTACGTCAACCACGATGAAGTTTTGGGTGGCTGTAGGTACAAAGGGAGAATAAATTGTTGAGATAAAATTCCTGAAAGGTTTTATTGTGGTCAACTCTGATCCGGTTGATTGCATCTTGTGGGTAAAGTGTACAACCTCTGCAGAGTGTCAATTGATCTATTCGAATGGCTGCGTCCTCGGTTATGGGTATGTCCAGAGATTTCACACGGGAGATAGAGTTTCTTTAAAATGAGTTGGAGTGTGAATGAGATGTTCACTTGATAAATATAATGTTTGTTTAGTGAACAGGTAATTCACTTGGTGGTTTGTGTCGATTGGTGAATATGGGATTCACTTATCATGGATTTGGTTGGGAAGTGAATAGGAAGTTCACTGGTTATTTCAAAGAAATTGTTTACTTATTTATTATTGTTCCCAACTACGCATTCCAATCTATTTATTGTATTTATCGTCAATGCTACTTTCTGTAAAAGAACCATACAGCTAACCTTTGTCAAGCCGTGCATGAATACTATTTGCATACATTTCCCTGCGGCTTGCTGAGTGCTTTATGTACTCACGACTTATGCCTTTGTTGATCAGTTGAAGAATATCAAGCTGCTCAGGAGTTCTTCCAAAAGGAGGACTATGAAGGTTTTGCGGATTAGAATGTGTTCTCCACTCGATTGCATGTGGGCATATTGATTGGTCTTTTCAAGAGTTTCGTTCCACTGCAAGAGTTTATTTGTTTCTTTAGCCCTGCGTGGCAAGTTAAGTAAACGTTGACCATAAGGTCCAATTATAATTATTATTTGTTACTGTGAGATCTTTTTAGTTAAATCAAATAAATGGTTGGTATTTCATCACTGTTTCCTGTGTGAGCTAGCTACTGATCTGGGACTAGTTCAGAATACACAGAGGGTTCCTGAGATGCATTTTTGGGTCCCAACACAACCGCTTGGGTATTCTCACAACCTTCTTTGAGAAGATCACTGATGCAACTCCTCCAAACCATCTAGGTGTCGACAAACAACAATAGTAACAAGTCGAAGACGCTCACTTGAGCGAATCAAGTGTCTAAGCTCAACGGATAGTGAATCCAACACCTAATGCAATACATACACTAGGATTTTGCTCTCTAAGCTCACTAAGTGCAACAAGAGCACAAAGCAGAGGAGAGGGCTTGCTCTTTGCTTTGAGGGAATGATAAAAACACTAGCCTTACACCCACAACCGGCCACAAGGGGTATTTATACACCCACACACAAAAACTAGCCGTTGGAGGAGGATCTGTGCAAAAGAAGGAATGCCGGTCAGACCACAGGCACATGGCCGGTCAGACTGGACTACTGTGTAACAGTAACATATGTAGTAATCATTGCTACAGTGTCTGTCCATTAGGCCAGGTCCGGTCAGTTCGCCCACATAGGGTCCAATTAGACTGGGTTCAAGGATTTTTCAAACCAAAGGTAAACATGCCACTGGAAAAAACTGACCGCGTCAGTCGGTCCGGGGTTCTGGTCTGACCGGTTAAAGAACTGCGGTTAGTCTGGCAAGGCAAATTAACAGCAAATCCCAAAAAAGACCTTCTTTGGAAAAAGCTGACCGCGCCAAAGACCCGAAGGTCCAATAAGTGCGGCCCTCCAACTGTGATCAGTACGGATAGCAGAAATGCATAACAGGAGCTCTCTGGAAAAACCTAACCACCCAACTCAGACCGAGGTTCCGGTCAGTCTAGGCTACCAACTACAGTCAGTCCGGACAAGATGAAAAAAGCATATTTTACAAAACGCTTCAACTTCAAATTTACAAAACACATTTGCAAATTCATTCATAATGCAATCAAGGGATGAAGGCAGGATTGTCAACAAGTTGCAAAACACATTTGCAAACTTCTAGAATCATGTCACAAGGAATAAGTGCATGGACTTCAACCATTTCAAAACACATTTGCAAATTATAATCTCATGCTTCAAAGATTATGCATGTGCTTCAACTATTTGCAAAACATATCCGCAAATAATAGCTCCATGCCTAGAAGAGCTAGAGCAAGAGAGATTGAGTTATCAACACATGATTAGACTCAAGCTACTAATCAAGACCCCTCTTAATAGTACTGTAGGATCGTTAATAGCAATCAGAGAAGGGGGTGAATGATTGTAATCCCTAGCAGAAGCTTTTTCCTCAAATCTACTGTCTTTTGGTTTTTCAACACGCTAATCTGATGAAGAACAAAAACAAGAAGACAAAGAAGCAAGTTTCTCCGTCTTCAGAGCAAGATGGGCGCTCATCATGCGGCGTCAATTCTTGTCGCTCTGATGCATATTCTTATGTGAATTAAATAAGCGTAGATTTAGCTTTCTTTTATTGCTCCAAATAGCAATCGGCTGCTGCATTTGACTTGTGCTGCTGCATTTGGCCAAGGAGATGTGCATGCGATTCTCGGTAGTCTTGTGAATCAAAGAAGGACCTCACCTAGGTGTCGACGATGGCCTCTAAACACAAACAATACACAAGATCGCGCCACCACTAATCACCAAAAGTGTGGTCGCTAGCAATAAACAATCTGGCGCAATCGCTATACGCAAACACACAAGCCAAAAGCACGACAGCCTTTTTCTATTCTCTCTTGCTCATAATCACGCACACATCAAAGATCAAGCCACTGCACACTTAAATCTCCAACCTCTAGTACATGCTACATGCAACGTCAGTGCCCAAGAGAGAATCTCCAGCGTACCTCACGAAACACCTTGTCTCCTCCAAAATCAAAAGCCCTAACACCTAGATCGGTTTTCTGCAGGGCACGCAAATAGCCGCCGTCGCCTTCTATTTTCTGGACCTGCCGCGACTACCCTCTGCCAAGAGTATTTATACTAATCCTAATGCCTTTCAACGTTGGAACCTAAACCCCCACGTACGGCCCAATAATCCTAGGCCCAATACGTAGACTTTTACACCAGATTACAAAACTAATTTTGGACACCCCAAAATTATCATGTGTCGTAGCCTCCGGACCGCATCTCCATAGCTCCAACACGTATCATCCATCTTTGATCTCCGCACGCCCCAACTCGAGCTCAACCGTCTCCTCCAGCATCCTCGACCCTTTGGACCATGACTTCGCACCAAACCATCTCTCGGTCACCGCCGTAGACCACGATCGCCTCCGAGTTACCCTGCACATGCAAAGACCAAAACACATCTTTTCCCGGCACAAGTTCTTCCCAACTTGACCGACATTAGTCCACACACACCGTACGCCTCAAATAATATCAGTACCCAACATTGTCAATTATTCATCAACTAAAATATATTAGACCTAACCACATGGTCTAACAATCTCTCCCTTGATGAATACATTGACAATACTTCAAAATTGTGAATTTGAAAGAAAATAGATTTGCAAAAAGAAAGTTTCAAAGCTGCAAAGCAAACACTTCAAAACCACAGCTGAAAAACTCCCCCTCAACACAAGGGAAGCAAATTTCTCCAATTTTTTTTTTTCAAATTCTCCCATTTTTCCCCTCCTTTGGCAATGTAATCATCAAGAACTTCAGAGGAAGAGTAATTCTAAAACAAGGGAGCAAGGGGAGTAAAAATCAAGAAGCTTTATAGATTATCCAAGTCACTTCGCATTGATTTAGTAAATTAACCAAGCCATCTTTTTTAGTAGAGCTATCTAGATCATATAAAGTCATATACCATATAGCAATGTCAAAACAGGTCTGCATAATGATTAAGCAATTTTAACTCAATGACAGGCATCTTGACAATGACTAAACCGATTATAATACCACAAAGAGATATCACCAAGAAAAGTGAGAGCCTAACAGTGAGACACAAGTTAAATCTAGATGAGCTAGCAGTCTCATAAAACACCCTATTGCTTCACATTCAATTCTTATTTGCATGTGGTATGCTTGCAGCATATACTACAGAAAAGGCTTTCACAGATGGTTCAAAAACATCATCACGAGGCGGTTTCTGAGCCGCGAGTTTATGGTCGATGATGACATGAGGTCATCACGAGCGATTTTGAACCGCTCAGTGATGTATCTTTCACGAGCGGTTTGTGGTTCAAACCGTCTGCGATAATAATATCACGAGCGGTTTCATCCACAAACCGTCGTGATAAGTACATATCACTGAGCGGCTTGTGGTTTGGAACCGCTGTGATGACTTTTCTCTATAAAGCCCCAGCGGTGGTTGCTTGTACCATTAAATCGGCATCATATATATATTATATATATATTGTTACGTGAGTCTCTCGACCACTTTGGGGATCGTCCACATGACATGAGAAGGATGAGGCGGTAGCCACGGGCAACCTTATTGAGCCCTGCGGGTTTAAGAAGTATGGATGAAAGGCGGCGTTAGGACATCCAATTACGGATTGGGCGTGGCTATGTTGAGAAGTGTCGTTGATCTTGCGTACTCCAAGCGGGAAGTGGCATCATGTATTAGCAACCAACCATTCTTGAGCATGTAATCGTCTTTAATTGTTGCTTGGTGTTCTTGTTGGCTTTAAAGACAATGACATGCTCAAGAATTGTTGGTTGTCGATAGATGATACCACTTCGATCGGAGAAGTTAGCATCAACGTCACTTTCTGAACATATCGGCGTCAATCCGTAATTGGATGTCCTAATGCTCTCCTTGCATCCATACTTTTGAAACTTCTGAGGGCTCAATGAGGTTGCCCGTGGATCTTGCCTCATTCTTCTCATCTTTGCGTGGGCGACCCCTAAAGTGGTAGGACTACGAATAATATATATATATATATATATATATATATATATATATATATATATATATATATATATATATATATATATATATATATGCCGCTTTTAATGGCACAAGCAATCCTTTAATTGGAGACTTTATAGAGAAGAGATTATGAATGGAATGGTAGGGCGTGCACTGTACACAAGAGGTAGGAGAACTTGACCAGGTATGAACAAGGGGACTATTAATATGAACTAATTATCAATTCAATTTCAGCATAAGACTATTGACACCATTACATCACAGAGCAAGGGACTATTAATATGAACTAATTATCAATTCAATTTCACATAAGACTATTGACATCATTACATCACATAGCAAGAGGACTATTAATATGAACTAATTATCAATTCAATTTCAGCATAAGACTATTGACATCATTACATCACGAGCAAGGGACTATTAATATGAACTAATTATCAATTCAATATCGAGATAAGACTATTAACATCATTGAGCGGTTCATCGAGAAGAGAACAAGACCAAGGGTGTCCAAACCCACCACACCAAGAGTAGCCCTCGGCATCCATCGTAGAGCACTAGCTAGCCATTTTCATCACAGAGCAAGGGGTAGAGACAGAGAGGGACCTTAGTGCAGTGCAACCACGGTGGCGACCCCACCACCAAAGACAACCCTCATCCATTTCCTTTACCTTGCATAAATCATACAAACATCGGGACACAACTTAAGGCTCATGCATAAAAATCAAACTCAACAAAAGACATTAAGCTAACAGATCTAGAGGAGAATAGAGGAGGATGGGAAAGCAAAGCCCGGCCCGAGCCCTAGCGGGCGCAAAGGGGTCGGGCGGCAACGGCGACGAGGTCGGCGGCAGCGTCGAGGTGGGAGGGAGCGGAGTTAGGCGGGCGCAAACCCTAGCGGAGCTGGGGAGAGACGAGTTTGGGCGTCACCGTGGTTGTGGCTGCAGGTGGTGTACGCTGCAAAAGACACTCTTATCGTCTGAGTGTCTTTTGCGGTGTCACCAGAGTCTACCTAACCGTCGGCAACAGGAAGAATGGCGGCGTCGGCGATGGATTTCGGAGCAGACGAGAGTAAGGCACTGGGAGTGAGCGAGTTAGGAGCGCAAACCCTAGCGGCCTACCGGTAGCTCCTACTTATAAAGAGACTTATCACGAGACGGTTCTATTCTCGGAACCGTCAATGATAATTATCACGAGATGGTTCTATTATGGAACCGTCAGTGATAATTATCATAGACGGTTCCATAATAGAACCGTCTGTGAAATGGTTTTTTCTCAAGTATATTTATCTTGTATATACACTTACATGACATGAAGAAATTACATGATTATATTAAAAAAAGCAGAAACCTATAATTAAACAAGGTTTTTCTAGTGGCGGAGGTAGGCTGCTATCTCCATCTGCAATACTTCATAGGCGACAGTGTTCACATCGGACGGTTCCTGATCATCAGCGAACGAAGCCTGAAATGCGTCCACCCGTTGACGCGCTCATTCGAGTGTCTCCCGAAGACCCTCGGTCGTTGAACCAAGAAGAATTGAGCCCATATGCTCTCTTCCCTTGCTTGAGGGTCTCGGCACGTCGACACGATGCTTCTGCCGCCTCGATTACGGTCCAAGTGATGGCAAGCCTCTGAGGCGGCAACGTTGTTTTGGAGGACTACGTCGATGACGCGATAAACTTCGCCGAAAGTGGGAGATCACCCGAAGACACGGCGGAGGAGGATGTCAAGGCGGCGGAAGGTGGCGTCACCGCTCCAAAGCAAATTCTCCGCCGGCGGAGGAGTGAAGACACTGCTGATCAAGCGGTGTTCTTCCGCGACCGCGGTTCAACTTACACCGAGAGAGGTGCTCGTGACAAGTCGCGGCGGAAGGCCATCAATGCGGCGACAAGGAAGAGGCTGCCATTTCGTTTTTTATAAGTATGTGGGGATGATCATCTTGGATGGTGGATGATCCTTTTATAAAACAAGGAATAAATTCGGGCGTGAGGCGAAGAGAGACGAGGGAGCGAAGCGGATCGATGCGATGAAGAGACGATCGGGAGCCGGGCGGATGGCGGCGAAACGAGCGCGCCGGCGATGAAGAAACTCACCGTGGATCACAGACGGTTATTGTTAAGAACCGCTCAGCGATCTCGATTAATATCACGAGCGGTTCTTGTTTAGAACCGCTGCGTGATACTTCCTGAATGGTTTTAACATGAACCGTCGTGATATTACCTCTTCACTGAGCGGTTTTTAAGCGCGACCCGATGCCGAGCGGTCTCTAAACCAAAACCTTCTGTGATTGAATGTAATACCGACGGTTTTGGTCAACCGTCTGTGATGAGGCGTCCAATATTAGCCTTTTTGTAGTAGTGATACTTCTTTTCAAGGGTGGCATGCTTGAAGCATACTTCTTTTCAAATGAGCACTTTTGTGTGAATATTTTTCCTTTGGAATATACACACCTATGTATGGCATGTTTGAAGCATACTTCTTTTCATTTGATCACTTTTGTATGCATATTTTTGTTCTTTTGAATATACATAGCTATGTATGGCATGCTTGAAGCATACATCTTTTCATTTTTCTTTTCTCAACCCTTTATTTTTTTTATATGACATGCCAAATTGAGTGAGCATAATAGGATTGCAATGAGAGACATACTTGCTATAAATCCAAGATTTAAAATAAGATTCACAAACAAGCTCATCCTTTTCAATAGACATCACAAAGTGATAACAATAATCAATCTAATCAAAGTGTTCAGCCATGTCATGCTTTAGTTCTAATGTAGCAAGTTTATTAAAACCAGTCAAGATCAAAGCTACACAGCACATGAATAAATATGATAAAGAAAGCTCTACAACTCATTTGATTGCAATGGCTTGGACTTGATAATTTGATTTACAAGGATCAACAAAGCTTCTGAACTTTTAGAAACAAGCTCCCCCTCAGAATAAGCCCATAGGATGCAACACACTCAACTCATTTCGCAAAATAGCAGATCATGCAGAATCAAACAGTTTTGAGAAAGAAACAGCAACTAAAACTGAACAAGGTGAAGAGCAACATCACCTTTTCCACATGGTCTCTCATAAAATGAAATCTCTTGGAAGCCATCAAAGAAAATGAAGAACCATCAAGTGATCCAATCAAGTAATGATGCAAAAGACTGGAATCAAAACAAGCTCATGTTCTACAACCTCATCAGCTGTTCTTACAGCACAGGAAACATCGGTCTCACAGTACTGAGGTTAGTGAGATAAGATTTAGACATCCAATACTGAGATACACGTTGAACAGGAGCAACAAAACTAGAACAAGAACCATGTATGCATGAGCGATCAGAACGCCAAAAAGAGGTATGTCTAACTGCCCCTTTAAATGCAAGCAATGCTGGACGAGATTTATTTGAATGATAACCCAAACCAGCACGTGAACCAGATTTAAAATCATCATAAAAGTTCTCTAAAAACCTAGCTTTCGCATTAGTTCTAGGAACAGCAAAAGTGGATGCATGTTTTTGTTTTAATGCATTCAATCTTTCTTTTTTCTCTTTCTTAACACATCTAAAGCAAAATTCATGCATGTGCTCATCTCTACCACAATAGGTGCAATTATATTTAACATAATTAGATTTCTTTTGAACAGATAAGGTAGCACCTACAACATTAGCAGAAGAACTTTGCACAAAACTAGCGATTTAAACACGCTTTGTTTTGGTTGATTTTACTTCAAATTTTCGAGTTCAAGAAGCTTAACAACCTTAGGAGGATGATTCTTGGCATGCTCAATAAAATTAAATCCTAGACCTTGACTTTTAACACTCACTTTTGACTTGTCTAGGATCATGTTCAAATTTTTCTTGCCAAAGGAAAATCTCTCTAAAGTGTCATTAAGATACTCATTTTCTTTAGCTAGAGTGGGACAGGTTGTGCACTTAACAGATTCATTCATAGTTTTCTTAGAAGCATTAGACTGAGCCAATTTTTCTTTTTCAGCAAACTCATTTAGTTGTCTGGTCAAAGCTTCTATCTCTATTGTAAGTTTAGGACAGTTAGAACAAGAAGCTATCTCATGATAAAGCATCTGTTGAATTGTTTCCTGAGAAGTATTGAGTCTAGCTTCTAGCAATTTACAATTAGAGCAAGTTTTAATTTGATCATTTGACATACTTGACTCTAAACAAGTAGAACTAGACTTGAGCTTTTCAATTTCATCATAAGCAAGTTTTAACTTTTCATCACAAGAGTCATGTGCTAGTCTTAACTCATCAAATTTAGTATGTATTGACCTAGCAGTCTCCAATTCAGAAAATAAAACTTGGCACGACTCACAAGATTCATCATCAAGAATAGAAGTTTTAAGTCTATCAATTTCAGAATTTAAGTTCTCAACGACAATATCATGTTTCTTTATTTTCTTTTTATACTTTTTGAGCTCATCTCACAACCTAAGCACAAAGACGAGATAAATCAGTATAAGAAGGTTTTACCTCATCGGGATCCTTTGAGAGATCATCATTGTAAAGCTCCTCACTGCTCGCCATAAAACACATCCCTGTGAAATCCCCCTCCTTTGCCTTCTTGCTATTGTCCTCATCGTCGCTTCTAGAATCATCATCACTCAAATCAATCTCATCAAGTGCTGAAATTATTTTGTTGACCACCCTACGATAATTGCGCTTCCTGCTTGGGTCAATCTTGAATTTAGAGCGACGAGTTGGTACTTTGTCATCTTTGACCTCCTTACTTCTTAGATTGGGACAATTCATCTTCATGTGGTTTAGCTCACCACATTCATAGCATCTGATTGGACCACCTCTTCGCCTTGATCTGATGTTGTTAATTGCCTTGGTCACCCTGTTGGAGAAGAGTACAAGCTGCTCTTCTGGAATCTCCTCTAAATTTTCATCTGTGGAAGAAGACAAAACAGACACAAGACAAGAGCTCGAAGAAGCAGTTTGCATGGGGTTAGTCATAAGAGCCAAAGATGAAGATTTATCAATCTTAGATGACACAGCTTCCATCTCATAGGTTTTCAATCTAGAGTAAAGATCATCCATGGTTAAAGTATCTAGATCGATAGTTTGATTGATAGTTGTGACAACCATCAACCACTCAGAACCTAAAGATCTTAATATCTTAGTTGCATTATCTTCATCAGTTGGAATAACACCAACATCACGCAAACTACTCAGTATCTTTTCAAAACGAGCAAAAAGATCATCAATAGATTCACCAGGTTTCATAGCAAAATCAAAATACTCTTTTGATAAAGATTTTACGTACTTTATTAATTTTAGTAGTTCCTCATGATAATCACAAAGAGTCTTCCATATTAAGTGGGCGAGCTAATATGAGCTCATAATCAAACTCTTTATGTAGAGATTCCTTAAAACAACAAGTTACTGAGCTTGAGCATTTAGATCAACATCACTTTATTTAAATTAGTAACAATGGCAGTGAACCACATAAGGACTAGAAACCTTATTCCATACATCACTACCTTGAGTCTCAATATATGCTTGCATACGACACTTCCAAAAAGCAAAATCAGTACCATCTAGTATGGAGGGACGATTCACATACCTCTCTGACGCCATAGCAACCTTGCTCTGATACCACTTGTAGGATCGTTAATAGCAATCAGAGGGGGGTGAATGATTGTAATCCCTAGCAGAAGCTTTTTCCTCAAATCTACTGTCTTTTGCTTTTTCAACTTACTAATACAGTAAGAACAAAAACAAGAAGACAACAAGCAAGTTTCTCTATACTGTAGCAAGATGGGCCGCGCACTATAGCAGCATCAATTACTATCGCTACAGTGCACGTTACTGTAGCGAATTAAACAAGTGCATATTTAGCTTTCTTTTATTGCTCCAAATAGCAACCGACTGCTGCATTTGACTTGTGCTGCTGCACAGATTTGGCCGAGGAGATGTGCATGCGATTCTCCAGCCGTGCGCGAATCAAAGAAGGACCTCACCTAGGTGTCGACGATGGCCTCTAAACACAGCAAGACACAAGATGCGCCACCGCCACTAATCACCAAAAGCTGTGGCTGCTAGCAATAAACAATCTGAAAACTGCAGCTGCTACTTCTGCAAACACACAAGCCAAAAGCACGACAGCCTTTTTCTATTCTCTCTTGCTCATAATCACGCACACATCAAAGATCAAGCCGCTGCACACTTAAATCTCCAACCTCCAGTACATGCTACATGCAACGTCAGTGCCCAAGAGAGAATCTCCAGCGTACCTCACGAAACACCTTGTCTCCACCAAAATCAAAAGCCCTAGCACCTAGATCGGTTTTCTGCAGGGCACGCAAACAGCCGCCGCCGCCATCTATTTTCTGGACCTACCGCGACTACTCTCTGCCAAGAGTATTTATACTAATCCTAATGCCTTTCAACGTTGGAACCTAAACCCCCACGTACGACCCAATAATTCCAGGCCCAATACGTAGACTTTTACACCAGATTACAAAACTAATTTTGGACACCCCAAAATTATCATGTGTCGTAGCCTCCGGACCGCATCTCCGTAGCTCCAACACGCATCATCCATCTTTGATCTCCACGCGCCCCAACTCGAGCTCGACCGTCTCCTCCAGCATCCTCGACCCTTTGGACCATGACTTCGCACCAAGCCATCTCCTGGTCACCGCCGTAGACCACGATCACCTCCGAGTTACCCTGCACATGCAAAGACCAAAACACATCTTTTCCCGGCACAAGTTCTTCCCAACTTGACCGACATTAGTCCACACACACCATACGCCTCAAATAATATCAGTACCCAACATTGTCAATTATTCATCAACTAAAATATATTAGACCTAACCACATGGTCTAACAAGTACGACAACCTATACTAGCAATTCAGTCGTCTACACCAAACACGGAGACCGGTAAAATGACTAAGAGACGAATCCTTAGCCTATGCTAGTCATACCTTTGCCTTGAGCATTTATCTTGGAGTGATCACTTGATGACAAATATCTCCACTCTAAGTCCGGGTTCTTGACTTGATAATCATCAACACATGATGATTTCCTTTACTTGAGGATCTTGTCTTGATGCTCATCAACACATGATGACATCCTTCATCCCAAATCTTGACTTGATGATAATTAACTCACGACGCCACCCAGAGTCTTCATCATAATGGGACTGAACCTGTTTTACCAACTTATGGAAACTGTTAGTCCACATGACGATTGTCATTAATTATTAAAATACTTCATTACCACATGATGGCGGGTCTAGACTCTTCAACAACACAACCGGCCCAACTAACTAAATGGGCCTTGTCGTGCTGGCCCATGGGTTGAGGTGTCGACCCAGGCACGACACACCAACCTCTCGAGTCGTGCCGGGTCGGCCCGGGCACGATAAGCCCAACTGGCCTTGGCGGGCCCGGCTGCAGCCGCCACCTTCGCACCCGGATGTCGCCTCCTCCTCCTCTTCCTCCGTCGTCGATTGTGCCCCGCACCATGCGGTGCCTAGCCCAGCACTAGTCGTGTTGGCCTGCTAGGCCGGGGTGTCGATCCAAGCACGGCACGTCCGGTCGGACCATGCCGTGACTAGGCCGCGCCAACAGTCCCGTGATTCAAGCCGACCCAACTATCATGGCCCATTTGGCCACCTCTAAGTTTGATTATTAGTTTCTATTGTAATATATTTATAAAACACAATAATATTCTTTTCGAGACAAATCTGCCCATATGATTTTTATGTATCAAATCTAAATATTTTAAAAGATATCGACAGCCAAAGTTTCAAAAGTTTGACTATACGTATCTCAAAATGACATTCTTTTGCGACTACGGGAGTATAAATTACCATAGTAATCACAGAAAAGAAAAAGAACAATCGACATCACTTATTTTGGTGAGTCTAGATTATAACGGTGCAGATTAATCATGTATATTTATGATCATGAGAACTATTACATTTGTGTAAATATAAACTCTATTCTCACACGTATAAATTGTAGTATCTAGCCGTGCAATTTGTGGGTCATCTGGCTAGTATAAATAATATGGCCAGGGATGGTTTGCTTTGGCTGAGCCAGAGTTCACTTTGTTGGTTGAAGTTCTGTTTAGCTCGTTCCCTGTAGATGAATTGCTTCCCTAGAGAATTTTTTTTACAGAAATATACTCTTGTCACCAAACCGTTGAGCAACTGGACCTAGTCGTCCAACGGCCAAGCGACATCGAAGTTAGCGCCCAACGGTTCCGCGATATTATTGCAGTCGCCCATCGGATGGGCGTTAGGGCATATCGCCTAACTGCACGGCGACAGAGTCTTCCAGTCACCCAATGCTTTGACGACTGGATGGCTATATAAGCCACGCGCGCAAGCCATTGGGCGACAGGAATCCTGTCGCTATGCGTTTAGGCAATATGTCCTAACGCCCATTCGTTGGGCGACTGCCATAACGTCGCTGGTCCATTGGGCGCTAACTTCAGTGTCGCTTGTCCGCAACGGTTCGACGACAGGAGTATATTTCTGTAAAAAAAATATTATCGAAGGTGTAATGTTGTAATTAATAATAAAAAATAGATTGTTTTTATAAAAAAATCTTCCCTAGACGCGTGCAATTATTGTGCCTGTACGGTACATCTGATTGGATCGATGACACATACGTACAAGCTAAGCCGCCTTATGTACCGGCCGGCGAGGATGTGGACTGGACGTCCAAAGGAACAGAGGCCAAGGACAAGAGCAGTTCATCACAAGCCTAAGCTAGCATCCGTCGGCTTCAGCAGCCAGCACAGAACAATTAGCCAACACGCGTACAATCACCTTGGTTTCACCAATTGTTTGGGACCAAGCGGCTGCAAGAGCATCTAGTGCCACGGCAAGTTGAAGTTTTCGATCGAGCACGACCCAATCGAGCAGTACTGTTGTTGGAGGTACGTTTTAATTATAGATTTTATTACGAGCTAAATTGTAACATCTCAATTTTTTTAAGTTCTTAAAAGTTTTTAAAATAAAAAGAACTATTTGGTTTTGATGAAAGTTCGAAGCTTAACTTGAGATTTTCGGAAAATCGAGTGTTTAAAATGACTAAATCAAACTTCAACTAATCCGAAGTTTGGTTTATCTGGAGTTGTTCAAGTTCTGGTCTTGTTTTCCTTTCTCTCTGTTTGATCTGACCTATCTAGACCTCTCTTAACCTCTTCAGACCCTTTTCCCCGTTTAGACCTCTTTGGATCTCCCCTTGTGCCATTTGCTTGGACTTTTCTTTAGCCCAGACCCTCTTCAGGCCTCTTTGTTGGTTTGAATCTCTTTTCAGTGGTTAGACCTCCTTTTGATCTAAACCACCTTCTCTATTTAAACCTCCTTGTGGTCTAGACCTCCTTCTCCGTTTGAATCTTCCTTTTGTTTTGACCTCCCCTTTGGGTCACGACCACCCTCGACGTGTTCCTAGCTTGGGTTTGTGTTTCAAACATCCTTGAACTTCGAATTCTAAATTCGGGTTGATTTCCCCTTTTCTCTCGGACCTCCTCGTGTTCATTTGAACCTCCTCGTGTTCATCTGGACCTTCCCGTGCTCCCTTGGATCTCCTTTGGCTCCATCTTGACCGTTGAGACCTCCCCTGTGTTGGTCTTGACTGTCGAGATCTCCTTTGGGTCCATCTTGACCATTGAGACCTCCCCTGTGTTGGTCTTGACCGTCGAGATCTCCTTTGGCTCCATCTTGACCGTTGAGACATCCCCTATGTTGGTTTTGACCGTCGAGATCTCCTTTGGCTCCATCTTGACTGTTGAGACATCCCTTAGATTGGATCTAAGGGTCCAGACCTCCATTCGTTTGGGATCTAAGGGTCCAGACTTTCCCCAGTCTAGATCACTCCGCCCATCAGCTCTTTTCTCTCTCTTCACGTGAGCGCGCCCAGTTGAACCATCCGATCAAAATCGGACAGCTCCGCTTCGCTGCACGTATCCTTCCTTGAGCCCGCGACCTCCTCTTTTTGTCGTGTTGCCGTGACCTCCCTTGAGCCCGTGACCTCCTCTTTTTGTTGTGTTGCCGTGACCTCCCTTGAGCCCGCGACCTCCTCTTCTTATTGTGTTGCCGCGACCTCCCTTGAGCCCGCGACATCTTTTTTGTCATTTTGCCGCGACCTCCCATTGAGGCCGCAACCTCCTCTTCTTGTCGTTTTGTGACGACCTCCTTTGGTCGGGACCTCCCTGTGGTCTTTTTGTAAAGACCATCCTCCTTGGTCTTTTGCGAAGACCACCCTTGTGGTCACGACCTCCATTGTGGTCAAGACCTCTCCTTTGGGTCACGACCACTCCTCTCGGTCGTGATTTCCCTCTTTTTCTCTGTGCGACACGTGCATTAAATGTTACCATCACCGTATCATGCGCATTTAAAATTGCTGCCTCCGTAGCGACGTGCGCATTTAATTCCGTTGCCTCCGCTGAACCCCACCAAGCCCCCGCAAGTCTCGCCGCCTCGTCCGGTCGCCCGGGGCCCCATTTTCTGCTATAAATAGAGTGCTTGTGAGCTCTTTTTGCCTTTCTTTTTGCTTCCTCTGACTCACTCTCTTTTGCTCTCCGGCCACCCTTGTTCAAGCTTTCTTTTGAAGTAGTTTCACCTCTTTCCTTCGTCAAAATCTTTGCTTTTCGTTTAGCTCTGGTTTGGTGAGTTCTTTGGTTTTCTTTTTGAAGTTGTTTTTTTGACTTGGCTCTTTTTGAAAACGTGTAGGATCTGGCTGTTCCGAAGACATCCTGGACCCAGCTTTCTCAATAGAAGAAGCCCAGTTCTACAGCGAAGGCAAGCCATAGACTTTTGATCATGTTGAACCCATTTTTGCAAAAAGTATATTGTTTTGTTATAAACTTGCATGGCTGGTTTTATAAAAATGGTTTTGGGAGTAGTTAAGCATCACTTGCCAGTATGACTCCTTGGTATGCTTGAATACATCATGTTGACATGTACCCTTAGATACCTGTAGGATGGGTTATCTTAGTTGGATGTCTTTGAATACAAACAGGGGTGCGTTTTATTGCTTAGCCATGCTCTAGTAGACGTTGGTCTCGTAATCTCATGACTCAAAGAATGTTGAACTTGACTAATGAGCTATGGAACCGTGGCAATGCCACTATTGTTAAAATTTGTGCGCCAAGACTAGAATGGTCATTTGGCCGGGTTGAACCAGAAAATGTTTTATGCTCGGGTGAGTGGGTGGTAGTGAGTAGTGGGTGCTATGCACGCTGGGTACTGAGTAGAGTGAAAAATCTATTCGAATAGCCGCGTCCTCGGTGATGGACATGCTTGGTTCTTTCATGCAAGGGGTAGATCTTTCAAAAGTTGGGTTTTGTTCCGAGTGGGTTGGCTCATGACTGGGTGGTCGTGAGTAGTCTGGGCACATGGCTGGGTGGTCGTGTGATGTTTCCAAAGAACTTGTTTACTTATGTATTATCTTTTCAACTTGTGCTTTGCAATCTACTTATTGTATTTCCAGTAAATGTTGCTTTCTGCAAACTAACTATACAGCTTTTCTTTGGCAAGCCTTGCATAAATGTAATTGCATTCATTTTCCCTATGGCTTGCTGAGTACATTCAAAGTACTTATGGCTTATGCCCTCTGGTTAATCAATAGCCGAAGATCTCCCCGGGTGCTCCGAGCACTATGAGGAGGAGTTCGTTGAAGACCTCGTGGACTAGGGGACGTCCTCCACTCGATAGCCTGTGGCTCACCGAGTGGCTCTGTGCTGTATTTTGTTTTCCGCTGCAAGTGTTCTTTTGTTGTTTGCCCTGCGTGGCACCTTATAAACAAGCTTGACCATAAGGTCTTTTGTCTATAAATATTAATTTGTCTGCTTCATCTTAAGTTTGTTGTATGGTTTTGATGACACCGATGTTGGGTCTGTGCGAGCAAGCGATCTGATCCTGGGACTAGCTCATTGTGCACAGAGACTGGGACCTTCGGGTGGTCTTGGTGGACCTCCGGGTGGATCTTCGAGTCCTCCTGGGTGGTCCTAGAGGCTCTCCAGGAGGTCCTTGTGGACCTCTTGGGAGGCCTTGGAGGACCTTCCCAGACCTCCGGGTGGCTCGGTTGGACCTCCTGGGTGGTCCTGGGAGATCCCTCCGGGTCCTCTCGGGTCGGGTCCTCACACAAATATCATAAATAACTACATATGTATAAATCAATACTAACAGCAGGCAACACATTGTACTTCGAAATATACTTAAGAACATAATGTAATAGAGTCGATCGGTCACACGAATGACTTACAATAGGGCTTGATAAAGAACAGAAAGTAGCGCTGACGTGGTCGTGAAAGTAGACAACGTCGAGGAAGAAGTTGAGCGGTCACGCCAATGCGTAGCCCAGAAACCTTATTGCCGCCCTATTCAGGTACTCTCTGTAGTAACGGTCCGGAAATAGCCGCTCTCCTCCCTTCCCGGTGCACATCAAGGAGGAAGACTGGCCTGGTACAACAGCTCAACGCCACAGCGCAATTCACAAGAGGAGGTAGACGAAATAACAAAGAAATGGAGAAGTTCTTCTTATGTTCATTCTGGACATCTCCAAACTCTTATAGGGAAAAAGCACTTACTCTCTAGTAACTGCTATAATGAACCTGAATTAAGTCACTAGTAACTGCTAATTCAAACCAATTAATGGTATTTATGCAGTGTTTAATGGCACCCGACCAGTTCAAAAAATGATAGAGAAATGCACGATGTAACATCCTAATTTTCGAGCTTTTAAAATTCTTTTGTGTAGTTTAGTCCTCTGAAAAATTTCACAAACTTTATTTGAGCTAAATAAGCTTAATTAGACATTTTAGAAATTAAAATGATTTATTGTGAAAAATCCAAACATCAATTAAGTCCAAAACTATTTTATTTGAGTTCCTCGTGCTTGGAAGTATTTTCCTGGGAATTTTTCAATTTCATTTGCTAATTTTTGTGGCCTTTTAATTCCTTCTTCTTGTATTTTCTAAGAATCAAAAACTAATTAAAATTTTGGAGGCTCACTGGGCCGCATTCCTTCTGCAGCCCACTTTTCTCTCTTTCTCCGGGCCCATTCCCCCGTCCACATGCTAGCCCAACTGACCCAACCGGCATCGCCACCACGTCCCACCTGGGTGCGCCGTGTGTCCCCACACCACCGCTGTCACTAATGAATGGGCTAGGCACTTTTCTTCGTCCCCGAGCCAGACTCAAGTCTGACTCCGCGCCGCTACCGTCTCTGTTTCTTATGCTGCATGCCATCGGGCTATTTAAGGCCTCAACGTCTGCATCGAAATCCAAGCCACAAACTCGACCGCCAAAGCCCTGAACCTGGAGCTCGAAGCCGCAGTCGTTTCGCCGAATTTGGAGTTGAAGCCTGTCAGGACCCAAATATGCAAATCTGGACCCTCTATGTATAATATACTAGTCTAGGATCATGCTAGTGCAAACAATGTCAACATAGATGAATATTATTCCACACAAGACGAATATAAGAATAAACGACTAATTTGATTGATATATAATGGTTGTGACATTATGGTCGAGTTTACACTTATCTAGCCACGTAGGGCTGACACTAAGTAAAAAGACGGCAGTGGAACAGAAACAACTTCAGCGGAAACCCATCGACTTACCACAGACAACCGACTGGGATCAAGGCCCAGCGACCAACCTCCTCGTAAAACTCCTCCTCGAAGGCAGGTGAAAACTTCTCCACTTCAGTTGAATTATTGCAGCAAGAATGAGTACTCTGAGTACTCAACAAGTTATACCACGGAATACAATTATAGATGATGGCTTATTTCAAAGAAAATGGCTTCTACTGTTATTTTGCAAAAAGCGACACTTGTAATTGAATACAAATAATAGATTGAAAGTGTAATTTGAAACAAATAAACAATAGTAGTTTAACAATTATCTTCACAAAGAACACAAAGCTTAATCAATTTCTTTCACACAACCATATGAGTTTAAGCACACAGTTGTCCCTTCCCACATGTTTTTTATGAAAATCTACCCCTCGTGTGAAATCCTCGAGTATGTCTATGACCGCGAACACGGCTATTCGAATAGATTGATTAACACTCTACAGAGGTTTGTACACTTTACCCACAAGATGCAATTAACTTGATTGGGGCTGATGACAACAAAACATTTCTAAAACTTCATCTTAACAATTGACCTTCTCGATGTGTTTTATCATCATACCAACCCTAACAAAGTGCTTTGGTCCGACGCACATCGTTGGACCTGGAGATGGAGACGGTGAACCGCTCATAAGTGTAACCCGACACAGTAGTACACACATCCACCCTGACACAGTCTAACCAACATGCCTGAGTAGTCAATACCAAGATTTCGTAGCTTACTAAGTTAGGCATGTCCTATACCAGACATGTGGTCGTACAGTTATAGCTCAGTTCAATGGCGCACAAAGTTAAGTCCTTAATTGACCAAGGCGAGATTGCTCAATTTCTAACCAAATTACCAAGATTTATATTTTTTTTCCAAGCACAAAGTTCCACCATATCACCATTCTTTCCACTCGCCTCAATCTAAATCTTTTTCCACCCTATTGGTTAAGTGTATCACATGCCATCAACGGGTAACAGAACACATCACATGGTTTTTACACAAAGTTCCGTAATCACTTAGTCAAGTTTAGATTTACAACTCAAAATGATATCAATAACCCGTTGCATGGCTAAGCAGACTATTCGTGTCTAACCAACTCACGTTGGTGCTATAATACTGCCAACTAATAATTAACCAAGCTAGGGTGACAAAAGATTAGGATAATACAATGAGCAAAGTGGATATAATCAAATAGGTGTATAGCTAATACCAAAATATTTAAATAATTAAATACTTGAAGTAATATGCAATAATTTAAATCAAAGTAGTTTTGGAAAACTTGGTTCAACATGGTCAAATGTACAACTTGCCTTGAAACAAGTCTTGGTCCTGATCTTGAGATTGATCAACTCCCTCTTCCTTAAAAGCTCCCAAAGTATCAACGTCTACTCGCAAACAAAAGCGAAACCCAAATAAATATAAAACAGAGCAACAAATAAACTCTAAACATTAAATACAAATCTCATGAAGGTAGGGCTTGAATTTAGAAATTTGAATGGGTTCAATTGGTGTTCGTCTGAGGAAGAATGGGCTCTCGAAAGTTTTAAATCTTAGAAAAAAAAAAGAAAGAAAATACTATTTCAAATTTTCAGTATTTTCTTTATAAAGGAAATTCCGAAATATTGCATTAGCATGATGTCAGAAACGAATTTTGAAATTAAAAAAAATCCCAAAAATAGGGAAGAGATGTTGATAGGTGGGACCCATAGTCTATGGACCGGGTCCATAGAACAGTAATATGTGTCTACTGCTACAATGCCCTGCACTGCAGTACGCTGTAGCCAGTGCTGTAGAAACAGCTGCGATTTTGCTGTGCCTGAAAAAATACTGTGGTGATTTCGGCTTTAATATGAGTCGTTCCCTATCTAATACCACCTGTACTTATGTACCTCTACAGTAGCTAGTTGCTATAGCGGAGGATCCGCTTCCCTCCTTTCCAGGATTCGGAGGTCGAACCGACAGTAAAAGATAACAAGTACGCAGTAGCTAGCTAGAGCACCCCTACTCCCCTAGCTACAAGACTGCACAGGACGTACGGATGGATGGATGCTAGTCAGTCACACACTCACATGTCTCGGTTGACACATTAGATTGGTTTGTGTGTGTACGTTTCAGCTAGCCTTCCAGGCACTAAGGGTAGGACAGGCTCACTTTGCAAGGCAAAACGCAGGGCAAACGCCAGGAAAGTTCTGACTTGTCTAGACACCTAGCTAAAAATTTCTGGTCGATTACATTCCCATCGATCTCTCAATCAACAGTAAGATTAAAATCTACACCTCATGAGGTGTTATGTTACGACCCAAGTGGTGCACTCCAGCCCAGCCTATTGGCATGACCAAGGGTCAGCTTCATTCAAATTTGATTAAAATTCATTCAAAATCTAAAAGAAACCATCGGTATCTCGTTTCCGGCCACCCTCCGGTAAACGGTTACCAGTCGGTAACCGCCGGGATTTCAATTCCTAGGCATAACCTTCTCAGAAAGCAGCCATCACATTCAGATTGATCAAAGCCGCCTGCCTGTGTGCAACAGCACACGCAGACCTGCCTGCACTGCACTGAACTGAACGATTTGCATTGCATGCATCCCTCTCTCTCCCCCCTCTCTCTCTTCACGTGGAAACACCTTCAATTCAACCCCTGCTTCTACTCTAGCACTCAGCTAGCTTGTGTGCTAAACTTGTCCCTGTGTACATCACAGTTATTTTACAAGAAAACAATGTAAATTAATCACTCAGAATCTCTGCATGGTTCCTGCATTCCAAGCAGGGGAAATGGGTGAAAGCTCGGTATCAAAATACAGCTTCAAAGATGAACATAAGAGCCAGTAGGCCAGAATAATTAAGTATGTAGATTCAGGGGCTGCCGCTCGATTCCCCCTCTCTGCATGATTCGTTCGTTCGATCCCTACTTCATCTCTGGCTCCAATGAGCCCATGCCAAGACCGCCGGCGCCGTGCCGAAGCGGCAGCCCCGCCGCGCCGCTCATGCTCCGCATGACGCCGCCGCCGACGCCAAGGAAGTCTCTCGTGCTCAGCTTGCTGTCTTCCACGCCGGGGAAGCCGCCGCCGAACACCGCGCCGGCTCCGCTCCCGGAGGCCGCGAGGGTGTTCATGAGGTCCCGGAACTGGCTCTCGTTCTCCGCCTGAGAAGAAGTGCTCCTCGACGAGCTCTCCCCCGCCACGAACCCAGCTCCGGTAGGTTTCCCGTTCAAAGCGCCGCCGCTTCCGAGCCCTGTGAGCAGCGAGTTCACGCTGCCGCCTTGGCCGCCGCTTGTGGTCGCGCCCATCTGAGCCGCCTTCTGCAACAGCGCAGTCGCTGACATCTGCGGTGGCGCGACGTTCTCGGAAGAGTTGTACAAGGACGAGAAGATGGTGCCACCGGCCATTTGGTTGCCCATCATGTTCCCGGAGAAGATGGTCACCGACTCGGTGTTAGTACTGCTGTTTCCGTGCTCGCCGCCACCGGAGCGGCCGTTCCCGGCCGCGGTACTGTTGAAGTTGAACTGGTCCGGGAATACAAGGCGCGCGTCCTGGCCGCCGCTCGCACCCCAGAAGAACCCCGAGTTGGGGAGGCTGTTATTCCCTGGCTGGTGCTGCTCCGGCAGTTGCATCAAGCCGTGGAACGCCGGTTTGCCGTGGAGCAGTGAGGTGTGGCAGGGGCCGGGCTGGGTTTGGCCGTCCTCGGCGCTGCCAAGGTAGAATGGCGAGGACGCCGACGAGGTCGGTTGAGCGGGGCGGAACGCGGGGGAGCTGACGGGAGACGGCATGAAGTGCTCGAACTGCGATACCGCCGCGTTGCCGCTGATAGCGGTGGCGCCCGTGGAGTGCGCTTGGTCTTGGAAGGTCGGCAGTTGGGAGGCGGCCATCCCGGAGAGCCCGAGGGCCATGCTGACGGAGCCGTACAGGCCGGCTCCGATCGGCGGCATCCTCGCGCTGTCCTGCGCCAGCGCGTCGCAGAACGCGCGGTGGGTGATGAAGCTGTCCCTCCTGTAACGCGCCCATGCAGAGGGTCAAACCCAAGAAACACGTCAACCTGTCGATCCTTGTAAAATTTGTGAAATAACAAGTAAATATGCTGTTGCCTTAAACTTTTATTCACCCTAGCTAATTGTATGTATAATCGTTTTTAGGAAAAAAAAAACCACAGTTTTGCCATTTGTAAGTTGTTTGATGCTTTGTTAAAACTAATTAAGTTGATTTTCCTAGCCGTTGGACTAGCTTTGAGATGCTTGCCACGCGTGCCAGATTCTAAATTTGATCCAATTGTTAAAAAAATGCATGAGAACTATAATTAAGAAAAGGCAATCGACTTCTACAAATGCATAGACAACCCTTTACAAAAAAAAATTACGTACTGCGTACACATGTTTGTTGTTAAAATGCACATATTTGTCGCATATGTACACGTGTTTTTAGGGTCTATGAAGTTTTTTGGACTGGCAATCTCATGTTGTCTGGCCTTTAATTACTCAAGGAAATCCTAAGATCCTTACAAAAGAAGGCAACCTAAGAGAAGCAACACAGCATTATTGGTTAAAATCGAGTAGCAATTATGTGGTAATATTTGTCAAATACAATCCCAGACAATACTACGTATACAGACTACAGTAGTTCTTCTTAGCTATAGGTACAAACAACTAATATAATTCACAATAAATTTGTGAAATAACAAGTAAATATGTGCTTACCTAAAACTTTTATTCACCTGAATTGTATGTATAATCATTTTTTTTTGGGAAAAACAAGTTTTTTTTTTCATTTCTAAGTTGGTAGATGTTTCGTTGAATCTAACTAAGTCCATTTTCGTAGCCATCGGACTAGCTTTGAGATGTTTGTTGTGGTTTATATTATGATTTTTGATCTAATTGTTAAAAGATGTAATCGATACTTAAGAAATAACCTTACTATACATTGACAATTCCCGTTACAAAAATTACATACTCCGTAGACCTATTTGTTAGTTTCTTAGAATGAACATATTTTCTGTACTGCACGTGTTTCAGGATCTATGAAGTTTTTAGGCCAGGCAATCTAGCTCATGCATGTTGTCGATCTGTCTTTTAACTAGGCAAGGCATGCATGCATGCAATCGTAAGAAGCAACGGTTGTAAAATGTATAGAGTTTATAAATTTATTTAGAATAATAGTTTGGAAAAATGATACCATTAGGTTTTTTTATTAAAAAAATCAAGTACTTTCAGAATATAAATGTTTTTACAATTGTTTTTGCTGACATATTATAGTATTAAAAGATCAAGTGAAAGTTGCGTATTGAAGGCCATGTCAGGCAATGCAATGTCCAAAATGGCAGTTTTATTTTAACGAAGGAATCAAGTAGCTAGCTTTCACTAGTGCTAGGCTGCTGGCTTACTGATATGACAGCACTGAATTAGGGGTGGAATGTACAAACTGTAGCCCATGAAAAGCATACAGTTAGCCAGAAATGGAAAGGAAAAGCTAACGGAAGGGATGTAAACGTAATGCCCAAAGACTGCCCCTTCCAAACCGCATACACAATTGCAAACTAGGTTCCAATTTCCAAATACGGACACAAGTAGCACAGCACAGGCGCCATCAAAAGAATAGATAGCTGTCGCTGCATGCATGCATCCCATCCGTCACATGGGAACAAGCCTGCTGCCATGGCCTTGCTAATGCTTGCATGGGGATGGAGAGAGAGAGAGAGAGAGAGAGAGGTGTGAAGAGTGAGAGGAATAGCTAGCCAGGAGCGGATTCCGAGGTGAGAAAGAGGAGTGCCTTTAGTTTTTTGAGCTCTCAAAGTGACAATGGCAGCATGGAGAAGTGCATATCTCCCCTCCAGACAAGAGCAAAATTCACAGGGGACCAGCTCGATCCGCTCTCTCATTGGTGCAAAGGGAATCCAAACAAGAACCCTAACCCTAACACCCACGCATCAAATCGCCTCCGTTTCATGCCTTCCCGTGCCATCTCATGAGTGAATTCATCATGACCCAATCATCGTATATACCTTACCCCCACACAAAACGATTCAAAACACTAGGCGGCAGTAAATCTGATTTCAAAGAAACTCTTATGTGGAATGAAGTTCACAAGAACCAATTAAGAATCGTATCCATAAGAGAGAGACTAGCAGTAATCGATGAGGTTACGCACCGGGAGAAGAGCGTGCCGCAGTCGCATCGGTACTCGCGCGTGCCGCAGGTCTTGGAGTGCGCCTTCCAGTCGGACTGGACGGCGTAGCGCTTGTTGCACTTGTCGCACTTCCACTTCTTCTCGCCGTGCTTCCGGCAGTAGTGCTTCTTGATGCCGGTGAGATCGCCGAGCGCGCGGGACGGGTCGTGGTGCACGCACGTCGGCTCCGGGCAGAGGTACACGCGCCGCCGCGTCTCCTTGGGGTTCTTCTGCTTCAGCTTCCACGGCAGGTTGTGCCCTCGCCGGTGCAGCTGCAGGTTCTGCTCCCGCTGGAACCCCTTGTTGCACACCTCGCACACGAACCGGTTCGTCGCCAGCAGCGTCCGGGGCGACATCGCAATCACCTCAGCGTCCGGATCTAAATCAATCAACCAATATTTATCAATCCACAATTATCCATATAATTGATCGATCCACAGAAAGAGAGAGAGAGAGAGAAGAACGAAATCTTATACTATCTTTTTGAAGGAGATCTAGCAATCAAGGAAACTACTGAATTAGGGTTTTTTATTATAATTGAATAATTAACCAAGGATATGGAATTGGAAGGGGGTGGGAGTACTTACTCGGATTGCCGGGCTGATTCCTCTTCTTCTTTGGCGCCGGCGTGCCCGTGGCCGCAGCGTCAGGGGCAGAAACCACCTGCTGCGGTGGAGGAGGCACCGTCTGCTGCGGCGGCGGCTGCATCTGCGCCTCGCCGAGTCCGAAGAAGTGTGCGGACGAGGCAGCTGCCATCTATCGCAGAGTTAGCACAGCACACGCGTACTAGCTAGCTGCTATCTGCTACTGATATCCGCGCGCGGCCGCTACCTTGTGTTGTTCTCTTATGGCTTCAGGTAATAATAAGCATGGAAGGCAGTTACTGACCAGTCCAAGTCACGCAGTGGCAACTATGCGTGTGTGTATCTTGGACAGTAGTCTACCTGACTTGGTTAGCCTTTTCCTCCTCCTCCTCCTCCTCCTCCTCCTCCTCCTCTCTCTCTCTAGCTTCCGGCCTCTTCTGGACGATCTAAAACAAAGGAGGGAAGGGGCAAATGGTGTTGAGGTATATATGAGTATGACCAGAATGATGCAAGTTGTAGTACATGGCTACATGCATGAGAGCATGGATGGATCTGTGTGCCACAGGACAAACCAGCTCCTCTCTACAGAGTACAGACTACAGACCAACAAATTAAAGGAGGGGGAAGGAAGAAAGAAAGAAGCAAGGCAGCTGAAAAGAGAGAGGAGAATCGGAGAAACGTACAAGCAAGCTAGGGAGAGGACATGGAGAATTTGGGAGAAGGAGAAGAGAACAGGATCGAGTTGGAACCAAAACAACAGCAGCAGAACAGCATCTAAGTATTAACTACCAAACAAACAGATGAACTAGCTAGATAGAAAGAGTTCCCTTTCTGAAAACACGAGCAAATAATTAACAAGAAAATTACAGGCGAGACACACCACACATATAGAGGCCAGCAAACACGTACTCCAGCTGCTATCTCCTCGTATTGCTCTTCGATTCTCTCCAAGTTCTGGAGCGTTCAGGAATGAGGATGTGCTGGGAGCTAGTGTGCAGCAGGGAAGGAGGAGCACCGCTGAGTCGAGCGAGCCAGGGACGGTGAGGCCCACCGGGAGATGCTCATCCCGTGCATATGGTCTCCCTCCCTCTCTCTCTCTCTCTCTGCTGTTGCAGATGCGGGCAGAGGGGGTGGGCTTTTGGCTGGATGCCTGGATGCTTACCTGATGTTACTTGCTCGGCTTGCGTCTCAGGACGAGTAGTATAGTAAGACAGTAAGTATAGGGCCAAATGCAACAAGGTGGCAATATTCCAAAAAAAAATTCATATGAGCCATTGATTTCGTGTGATCGAACGGCTGATATTTACTGTTACCTCTCACTATGTAAAAGGCTACCAATGACTCTAAAGGGTTAATATCGACTTTGCACTTCATACAAATGAGGAGGTAGATAAAAATATCATTAAAGCACAACGGTAAATAAGGAACAAACATCTGCTCCTCTCTGGTCAATGGATGATTAAGATTAAATACTCCTCTTTCCCCATACACTACCAGAAAACCTGTATTCCCTGACGGTTTATAAATTTCCTGACGGGCCCGCAGAAACCGTATGGGATTAGCATTTTACTGACGGGAATTATAAATACGTCAGAAATATTATGTTTTTTACTGACGGGTACCGTAAACCATAAGCAAAATCTATTATTCTGACAGGTAAAACACAACCATCAGGAAAACTGAATTTTTCTGACTACCTCACCCCGTCAGGCCTATAGGTTAGCGCTTTTGGGATTTTCGAGCCAAGAATTTGCCTCACGCCCGAGATCGCGCCTATTTTTACTATGCGAATTTTCCTGACGTGTACAGTGCAACGTCAAAATAATGCTTGGGGAAATCTATACGCATTTCTCCCCCTGACGCCTCAAAATCCCTAGGCTAGCTTCCTCATCCATCTCTACCCACCTGACCCCGCCTTGCTGCCGCCTGCTCCACCTCCCACCTCCTCCTGCCTGCCTCCGCCGCCTTCCCCGCCTCCACGCCCACGCCGCCTCCGCCCCCCGCCTCCCCGCCCTCCCTCACGCCTCATGCCTCCCGCGCCACCACGCCTTACACGCCATCTCCTCGACCTCACCTCGCCTCCCGCTCGCCTACGCCTTTCACGCCTTCTCTCTCTGTTGCGCTCGCCTCATGCGCCTCCCAGGCTCGCCTCCCTCCCGATAGCGCCTCCTCAGACCTCCACCAAGGATCGAGCCTCCACGGTGCGCTCAGGCTCAAGCCATCTCAAAGAAGAAGCCCACCTTGCCTCCTTCCTCGATCTGAAGGTAGCCCAAGATTTGTGTGCTTGATAGCTTCATGCTTCATATAAATTTGGTATAATATAAATTATTTGCATATGCTTAATGTGCTTTATTGTGTATCATTTGTCCTTGAAAGAATCCATGTTCTTCACTCTTCCTGCAAAGCATTAGCTCAATGTAGAAATGCCACTTGCAGCACCTGACCAAAATTAACTATCCTTTTTTTTATAAACTATCCAACCTTTGTTATACATCCCAGTGGAAAAAGTAGTCTTCTAAGCTGGGACTGAGATAGATGCGAGAGGAAATAAGTTTCATCCTTGACCTGAAATAACAATCAGGGGTTGCAAGGTGATTTCAGCAGAACAATATGGAAATCAAATGAACTATCTGAGTTCGTTTCTTTGTGTCCCAAATTTCCTAATAGGATGAAGAGCAGAACTCAATTGACATCAAATTCGATAGCATAGAAACCAAACAAACCATTTTAATTTACATAAGCTGCACAGTAGCTATTCAATGAAACAACATGCTTCAACTGAAATTTTTGAACGATACCTTGTCACCGACAAATTGTGCAGAAGATACTAATGGGGGAGGTGTATGGACCTGGAACCGGATATGTTTGCCATAATATATATGTGATACTGCACTTAGCTTCTTGGTTCCTTTGATGCGATGGTGATGGTTTCAACTTTCAAATGCAAGTCTTGTGTCTGTGTGCTGTGCTCAGGATGGTGTGCTTGATACTTTGATGGCTTTATTTATAGGATACATGTCAAAACTGTGCCAATGTGGGTGGCTTATGTGTTTGTTCATTCAATTGTTTAATTAGCAGTTGAATAGCTATTTTGTTCACACCACACCAATATCTTGTGACAAATAGTATATATAATCTTGATCGTTCAATTGCCAATAATGCGAGAGGGATATATAAGAAAACAAAGGAAGCATCCTGTGCAATGTTTGAAGTTGTTGACGTTAACTTTACTTGTACCCACATGAACTTATTATGTGTTACTAAATGTCCTTGAACATTATTTTGTTCGTGCGAGTGCGGATGATGATGATATTATAAAAGTAACTAGATCGGTGGAGCAGATCCGGAGGGTAATTGTCCCGGTGATCTCAGATGTAACCCTCAAGGTTCGTCTTCTCCCCATTTAGTAGTTCTACTAATGACCAATGAATGAAGATAAACAATCGGCCTTCATAATTCTATTCTTTTTCCGTGTTCGTGAGGATCCTCAGATTCAAGAGAGAGAAGTGATATTCATGTAGATGCTGTGTTGAATTTGACTCAGGTAATTTGAGGCTTGTTCCTATGTCTGCCCCCTATGACTTTTTTATTTGTCATGACGCAGTTAAATGAGTGTACAAGGTGAACAGCCTTCTCAGTGCTAACATGTGAACTCCGTTATAAGCCATCCAGTCAATATGAGAACAGATCGTGTTTGCTGAATTTGTTCTTGGGGCACTATTGATATCAGCTTCACTTGTGATGCTGTGGTGGTACTATCTGTAGCGACTGAAGAACTTTTTGACAAATTTGAAGGCCCTTATTAGTCATACCAAAGAATCTTGCAGTTCCCTATGTACAAGAATTTCTCACATTGATTTTATTCCCATACCTAGCGTAAAGAACTGTAACAATGCAAGATAACCAATAGTGCTAAAAATTTGCATTCCATGGTAGCTAGATACAACTGCTTTTTCATCTGAGGGAAATGTAAAAGGCTGGTGATGGTGCTAGCATTGATATATATGTGATACCTAGATATAGTTTTTCCCCTTTCATATATACTTCACATGATCGCGCCTAGCATCGAAAAGTACTAGCTACTAGCTAGAGTTACAAGCTGAACTAATAAGAAGTAAGAACTGTAACATTGCAAGATATTTTGCTAGTTTGCTAGAGCAACAGTGCTAAACATTTACATTTCATGGTATGTAACTGACTTTTCATCTGAAAAAAAATTGTGAAGGGTGATATGCATGCATGATACCAGCATCGATGCCCATATATACAGATTCAACGTTTTTCTTTCATATGTATTTTCACATCTACCATGGAACTGTACTTAATATACAACGTACTAATTAACTAGAGTTACAAAAACTACAAACTTAACAAGAAAATGAAGGGCGCGTAGTAAGTTAAGTTGACAAGCAATTCGTTAGGTATATTAGTTTGCATGCCTATAGCACTACATATCTCCTTTTTGTTCTTGACTTTGGGTGTCTGAGAAGACTCTTACTTAAAGATGCATGTCATATGCAAATTTGATGGTTCCAAGTGACAAAATCAAGGGACTTTATGTAGTACCCCACTTGTTAGAACCGAAAAGCCACAAAGAAGAAAGGAGTTGGATTTGGGATTTGGATTAGCTATGGATGAATCGATGTATGGTCTTTCTCCTTTGTTTGTGCTATTGCAAAGCGTACCCACATCTGCACATCCGCAACAAGGAGTTCCACGGGTATGGATTTTCTTTCTATATTGTCGTGCATTCATTTGGATACTTGAACACTTGTTATTGTAATGTTCTTTGATTTGGTTGGTTGCTTGAAATGATTCCCTTTGATTATAAGTGGAGTGGTGGATCAACACATGCATGTGGATTGTTGTAATGTGTAATGTGTTCATTTGCATTGGTTTAATGAGTAATATAATGCATTTAACTATGTGCAAATGTTCTAATCCTTTGTTTGCTAACAACTATTATTGGTAAGCTCCTTTCTACTCTTCATTGATTGCTAAATTATTAATTATGTGCAAATGTTCTAATCTTGGTAATCACGAGAATAAGATTGATATTGCTTAGTCAATCGGGTCATAATATAGAATCTTGTCTAATAATTTGCTATATGCCATGGTGGTTTAATCTTAAATTGGGCTCAACACTATAGGATATTTATGCAGAGATGATGCAACATACCTAGTTTTAATAAAAATAATTTTGTACCTAATATATTCTTGTTGTACACACGCTGTTTTTTATGGCGCACCATGAATGGATGTATAGTGGTGGCGGCGTGGTAAAGCTCCCTCAAATGAATGGATTGAACAAACTACAGTTCTTAGATCATGCGTTCTCAAATCCTAGGAAGTTGAAGGTGACACCATTAAGTGTCCATGTGCAATGTCTTGAGAAGTATTTTAGGCACAACAGCAAATTGTAGAGTTGCACTTAAGTAAACATGGGTTTAGGTCAAACTATCAAACATGGACAACACATGATGAACACGACCCTTCAATAGATCACGAGGAAATCAATGAATGTAATCGAATGGACAATCTGTTGATTGACCTAGGCGGTGACCATCCACCGGGAATCGATGAGGAGCCAACGGCCTCTGCCCAGGCTTTCTATAGAATGGTCGCTAGCGCTGACGAACTAGTCCATGAGAACACAACACACTCAAGTCTGTCTGCTGTCGCTCGTTTGCTAGCTATGAAGTCACAATACAATATGTCAATTGCACACTATGACGATGTATTACAGATAATTCATGAACTTTTGCCTCCAGAGTCTAAGTTGTCCGAGGACTTCTACCGTTCAAAAAAGTTGTTAGAGGGTCTCGGAATGCCTTATGTGAAAATTGATGTGTGCTATAATAACTGCATGCTTTACTGGAAAGACAATGAGCATAAAGACAAGTGTGACTTATGTGATGCCTCTCGCTACGAGGTAGGCCATAATAAAGTCCCACGTAAAGTATTACAGTACCTCCCCATTATAGATAGACTACAAAGGTTGTATGCACACAAGGAGACAAAGAAAGCTAATGCGGTCACATAGTCAGTCAACGTCTGGTAAGATGGTGCACCCATGTGATGGGGAAGCTTGGCAACAATTTGACGAGGACTTCCCAAACTTTGCAAGTGATCCTAGAAATGTGCGTCTTGCTATAGCAACTGATGGTTTCACACCATTTAGTTTGGGTGCAGCTCCTTACTCATGTTGGCGAGTGTTTGTGGCTCCATTAAATATTTCACCGGGCATGCTCTTGAAGCCGAGTACATATTCCTTGGCCTTGTTATCCCCGCCCCAACATCCCGGAAAAAATTAAATATTCTATTACAACCTTTAGTTGACGATCTTATCAAGTTGTGGGAGGGTACAAACATGGGATGCTTCACTTAAGCAAAACTTTACAATGCGGGAGCATATCTATGGTCGGCCATGATTTCCTGCATATGGTATGTTTGTTTGGTTGGAGCACACATGGTTCGTTATGCGTGTCCGAATGCTTGTGTGACGGTAAAGCATTTCAACTCCGTAATGGTCGCAAGGCTTCTTTGGTTTGATTGTCATAGACGCTTCCTACCTAGAGACCATGAATTCGAACCCAAGGTAATGCATTTGAAAGAACACAAGAGTGCTTGAGGAGGCATCTAGGCATTTAAGGGAGAGGAAGTCGAAGCCCAAATAGACAAGTTTGTAGGTGATCTGAAAAACTTTGGTAAACTTCACCATTGGACACACAAAAGTTGCTTTTGGCAACTTCCATACTTCAATAAATTAAAGCTTGACACAACATTGATGTGATGCACAATGAGAAAAATGTTCTTTGAAGCTATATGGAACACATGCTTTGACATACCCGACAAGACCAAGGATAATGTGAAGGCCGGACAAGATTTAGTGAGATTTGTCACCGTCCTTCACCGCACTTGGAGTTGAAGAACAATGGGAAGTGGCACAAGCCTAGGGCACCTTTTGCATCAATAATAATGACAAGACAACCATCCTTAAGTGGTTTCAAATATTGAAGTTTCGATGGATATGCATCCAATATCGGTAGGTGTTAACCTTCTACAAAGGAAGATATTTGGCCTCAAAAGTCATGACTTCCATATATTCATGGAACGTTTGCTACCAGCTTGCATTCCGTGGCTTCCTTCCCGAAAATATATGGCTATGTTTGGTGAGCTAAGTTTTTCTATAGGAAGTTGTGTGCTAAAGAGATTAGCAAGGATGACATAACCTCACTAGAACGGAATGTTGCAGTGCTTCTATGCAAACTAGAGAAAATATTTTCTCCTGGGTTCTTTAATCCTATGCAACATCTAATCATACATCTTCCTTATCAGGCTCGACTAGGAGGCCCCGTCCTGGCCCGCTGGATGTACCCATATGAGTGGTAAAATAAGTAATACCACTATTTTATCTTTCTATCCTAATGATATATGTAATTAATTGGTTTACTCTATGTAGGTACATACAAAAATTAGGAAGAAAGTGCGGAATAAGGCTCGAGTTGAGGGTTCTATTGTTGAGGCTTACCTAGTTGAGGAGGCTACAAATTTTCTATCACTATATTTTAACCCTAAAGTTCGGTCAATTAGAAACAAGACACCTCGGTACGATGATGGTGCCTCCACATTTCAAAGTTTATGTGACCTTGTCATATTTCAATACCCGGGTCGATGCATTAGCCCTCGTGGCTGTCGTGATCTCACAACAGAAGAGTACAAGGTTGCTTTCTTGTACATATTGACAAATGTGCCAGAGATGGATGATTACTTCGTGTATGTGCTGAAATTATGCAACCCAACTCACATTTCTTTAATTATATTTACGTAATTATAACTAATTCTTTTTATGTAGTAAATTTTGTAAAGAACATTGGAAGAGCAGAATGAAACCAACGGAAAAGCAACTTCGGGATTTAAGGTTAAATGGTTGGAAATCGAGCACGCCCTATGCATCCCGGGCCCAATTTTTTGATTGGTTCAAAACTCAAGTAATTATCGTCAACACTGGAGAAACATCTTTGTAGCAATCTGAAATCACCTAAAGCTAATACAATTAATTGTCTATTTGCAGTGTATGAAGTTATCTACTATTTCTAATACCTTACGCCAAATGTCTTACGGTTTTCGCACAAGAGTTGCCACTTATGGATGCTATGATGTGAATGGATACAGATTTCGCTCATCAAAGTATGAGAGCGGGAAAAAAGGAGGTTACGATTGCTCACACCAGCTTTATTTTGCTGCATACCTTGTCGTGGTTAATTCCTGTGTAGGCAATTCAAGTATACCAATTACCAGCCCAAGAAAGACTACACATATCAAGCACAGCTTGGAGTTATTCTCAAACATGAGTACCCGGTGTTGTGGGCGACAAGGATGAGCACTACTATCTTCAATACCCGTCTGCATTAACATGGGATGATTATTATGTCAATGAAGACGATGAGGAATAACCGCCGCAGATCGAGTAAAGCGAGAGTTTTGGGTAACTAATATTTACTTGTTAGTTCATATCGTAAATACTTTAGTCTACTACTAACTAGTAACTACCATTGTCCCTTATGTAGCATTTGTTTGAAGTCGGCATAAACGACAAGGAAGAAGCAGATCTTGTGTTCGAAAATTATGTTGTGGACCGTGTGAAGCGGATGATGTATCAAGCTCGTGTTGATGCAAATCAGGAGTACTACTGAAAAAACAAGGAGAGGATATTGACGACGTGTTGGCACGTCCAAGGAACTCGAAGATGAGCAATACTTGGATGGCAAGATTTGGTGGTGCAATGACATAGTATGGCCACATCTTTGTCGTAATTGGTGCACCGAGCAATTCAAGACAAAAGCGAAAGAGAGGCCAGAAGCACGGTTGAAATCGACGATCTTTGCTCAAAATCGAGGAGGTTAGCGACCATACATGGAGACCCAACAATACCGGTATGAATCAAGCTTTTAGACCATGACAATTAACAAAACATGTCGATTACAACTTATACCGGTATGAATCAAGGCTATAACCTAGAGTTTCACAATATTGTAGGAACACAAATATGGACCATGTAGGCTACTTGGCTAAACACATATCTTTGTGATGAAGTCGGGCATGAAAAATGTGGATAGTAGTGGTAGTAGTGGTCGGTCGGCTGACCACAAAGCACAAAAATACATTGTAAGTGCTCCTTGTTTGTATTCTTACAAGTGAACTTAGCTTTGGAAATATTCTTAAATGTTGCTTTTGTTCTAGAATGATTATTCTGCTGCTGCTGCTCAATACGAAGATGATTGGGAGCGGCGACCACTCGATGGAAGCATATTGTACAACATCAACGGTGGCATGCCCCATGGCCGTGTACCAATAGCGAATGGTGCTATCAAGAAGAATCTTTGTTCTAGCAAATTGCCAAATCAAGAAACATCGGGCCATCCAATTCCACCGCTTATCGAAATGTGGTTCGACATAATCAAGAACTACTCCACACAAGAAGTTCACCGCCAGATGATCTTGGTAATAATGTCCACCTCCCATATTTCCATTGTTAACTCGTGTTGTCAATATGTTTACCTTTATACCTTGATCACAGATAATTCCCAGTAGTATTTTGCTTGAAAAGTTTTCTTCCTAATAATAATTGCATGTGTATATATAGTCATGGAAGTCTTGTTCGAGTGACACAAGTAAAGAAAAGAAGAAGTTTTGTGCGCTAAATCATTGAACACACAGCATATACATGACAACAAGTAGGGTCATGTGCAAGCTCTGACAGGTTTTGATAACTAGCACCATAGCATACTACCATGTGAAAACCTATGTGTGTATCTATCTATCTATCTATCTATCTATCTATCTATCTATCTATCTATCTATCTATCTATCTATCTATCTATATATATGCAAATCCTGTGCATACATTGGAGAAATTAAATATGCGTATATGTTGCGAAAAAAATCTTATTGTATATATATTGACATATACATTAATTGATAAGCTAGCTTATGTCTATTGGAGTAGACAAGTGGAACATCACCGTACATTGGAAGGAAAAAACACGAATGGAGCTATCAAGATCACTATTATGAGTCGCATCATTGGAAAACACGATTGCTCAGTGTCAACAATTTATTGCTACAGTTCATTTTGTACAGCGATAACTATTAAAAACCGAAGGTAGTATGTAGGAGTTTTATCCTGTAACTAAAACGTATGACAAAGCTTTCCTAGTTACCCCAAACCGATATGGAGTATACTCCTAATTAGACAAAACCAACAAATTAAATTACAATGAGATATAAATCGCTCCATATTTCCATATATATATGTACTTCTCTTATCGGCTAGTTGAAGTTGAAGAGCACTCAAGTTTCGCACTCAGATCCTTCTGTAATGGATCTCATCGATTCTGTCTCGCCTCGTAAAAACAAACTAGGAGTGCTAGTGATTCTTTCAATTGCAAATTAATCCGTATTTGTGCGGCTCAAGACAATTTAATGTATAGCTAAGTATTAGCTGCACTGAACTGTGGCACTTTAATCTTAAAGTGTATGCGTACACATACTTAGTTAACTTTACTCATCATTCTTCAGGTGGTTTAATCTTAGTTAACTGTACTCATCATTATTCAATTCCTTTAATAGGTATATTAGCTTTGCTTTGCATGGAAGTATATATATATCAACATCTTATTGGTTTGGAGTGGGACATACCATTTCATTGTGATGTATTCATGATATATGGGGATAATAAAGCTTAGCTGTAATGATTGATGAATTTTCTGAAGATAACGAGGTCACTTGTCTTGCTGATCAACATTCTGAACGGTTGTAGATTTTTTTTCCTAAAAAAACACATTCTGAAAGGGTGTGGTCGATGTAGAACAGATTAATTTATGGCATATGCCGATATGTATGTGTCATAATTATGTGATTATTGGTATAGTACATATAGGTTTTGGGGTGAATTTCAGAAAATATTTTTAAAAAAACACGGTTTTCTTCTTTTAAAGACCTTTCAATTAGAAGCAACCAATTCCCTTTTGTCCTGTCCTTTTCCTTCGAGGAACCACACAATTTTTACATGCACAAATGCCATGTTAGTACAGATTGTACATATATGTCTTTGCATTGTATGGTTAGTACAGATTGTATAGTTCAACTTCAAATGGTACTTTTCAACTGTAGATGCTTTTTGAGAAGATAGGCGAACAACCACGGAAGAGATGCTACTGCGTGGAACACCTACACAAGCACGTAATATCGTTTAATACCTACAATTATTGCGTTGTGTACAAACAAAATTCCCTCTTAACTATTATTTTGCCTTGTTGCATAGTTCGACTTCAAGTGGTACTTTTCATCATCACCTTTGTCATATGGAGGACCATTTGTACTAGATAACTAATATTTTTGGTGTGTCGATCACAACAAGCAAAGATCAAAGAAGGAGCGAGTGGATTCATGTTGAATGTTCTAAACATGGGCATAACCTGAATCGCATTTACTTATAGTTGATGGTAAGGTGGCAAATGATTTTTGTACTAGTTAGTACACCCATACTTGTGAGTTGTTTACGAGGCTAAACTAATCTTGAGTAAATGCCAAGTGTCACATGTTCTTAAGCTGACTATTTTAACCTTACATATTCTTGAGTAAAGGTTTACTGGTGCTTTTGAGATTGATGCTTCAAAATATTTCAGAACAAGCACTCCATTTTTAGGTGATGGTACTAGTAGTTTACAGAGGAACTAGGACACCAATTAGCAGGCTGTTAGTTGATTTCATACTCAACTCACTACTCAAGTTGACATAATGTTTTCAACTTGCAGCAAGGGACTGGGACTGGATCCTCCCATGCGGGCTCACAACCGGATGACGGTGCTGTCGATGGTAACGCTGATGTGAGCAGCGAGGGACAACAACGATGGCGATATTGATGGCGACACCAACCATGCTGCTATTCCGTGACTTTCAGCGATCTCTTGTAGTTCTTGACTAGTTGAACTTGAATGTAATGGAAATGTGGACTTTTGTGACTTTTGTATATGGTACTTCACTTTAGATGTCTTTTGGACGGATGAACCAATTTGGAGGTGTACTTTATGAATGTTGGTATGCATGTGCTAGTGAACATGAATGCTTGTTCATTAATTATAATGTTTGATTAGATGGTGTTGTGATTTGATTATATGATTCGGATATCCATTTTATTATCTGCTATTTTCTATCTGCTGCTGCCTATCAAATTTGTTGTTTACATAAAAACTGATTATTTAATTAATTACACAATTGATTAATATTACATGCATTTGATTTTGTAGTGCTCTTTCGGATATATATTGGAGTCAAGTAGCCGAGTTGTTTTTCGGTATGTTGAATTGCCCAACTTTGATATCGCCTCGATGCTCTCAACACCTTCAAGGTAAATCCAATTTTTCAATTTGTATTTATATTATACTATTATTTGGCTTTATGTTTGGTTCTCCAAGACTGATATTTGTTGTTGACAAGATGTTTGCGATTTGCTCACCAAACATGAAGTCTGCGATCTCCGAGTTTCGAGCTCCCATTACGAGCAAAGTTAGGTGAGGAGTGATATCTTCATGTGAAATGAGTGAACTACACCATGTTCATGTCAACGTTAAATGGCCTTTCCCCCTACCCTTTCCATTGTATTTTTCCATGCCATCGTTTGCATACGTTGATTCTTGTCATTATGAAATTTTGTTTGTTATATTGTTAAATCTTGAATATTGATCCATACTTTGTGTTACTCTGATTATGTAAACATGTGCGCTTCTTTGAACTCTACACAAGGCTTTTAACTTCAACTAATTATGTGACAAGAAGACAATGCATGAAGGTTAGACTATTTTGGATTACTATACTACAATTTCTTGTCGAGCACCGAAAAAGGAAACTTAGAAGTGTTTTTGCGTCATGTCGGTTTCTTTCGAGTTTACATTGGAGGCCCCAAATTCTCAAATAATGAAGCGGTACATTTTGGAAGTTCGTTACTTAAATATTATGATTGGCTGCTTGAAGGTATTAGATTATTACTTATATATTTATTGTTTACGCATTCATAAATCATTGATGAGTGATATATTTTTGGCATTCGCAATCAATTTTCTGACGGTATAAACCGTCGAGAAAATACATTTTCTATGACGGTATTGCGAGCGGTCAAGAAAATCTAATTTTCTTGACGGCGCAAACCGCCGATTCAATACATTTTCTTGACGGTATTACGAACGGTCAGTAAAATATCTAATTTCCTTGACGGGCGCAAACCGTCAAGGAAAAACATTTTCTTGACGGGTCATCAGAACGGTCAGTAAAATAGGTAATTTTCTTGACGGGTCACATAACCGTCGGTAAATACATTTACTCACGGTTTGGCCCTCGGAAAATTACCGTATTCTTGACGGGTAAAACCGTCGTTTAATTTCTGACGGTTAACCGTCAGCCAAAGTGAATTTTCCTTACCAGCTAGGGCTGAGAGGTTTTGCCTGACGGTTAACCGTCAGGAAATTAAAACCTGACGGTTTTTTGTATTTTTCTGACGGTTTTTAACCGTCGAGAATAAACGCTTCGGTAGTGATAGGTGGTAAGTGGAGCACTGTATTGACTTGTAGCAAAATTAACCGTTAGGTTTGTTGTGGTTCCATGATTTTAGGAATGTGTTGAATGAGAATTAGACCAAAAATATATTAGATTGAGAATAGATATGGACCAGATCAACCACTATTAAGAACCGCCAATGATTCTTCAATAGCCCGCCACTGATTTATTCTTTGCACGAATGCCCTTGCATGCACCTTGTAGTGATATAGGCAATCTGCCAAGCTAGCTTGATTTATACCTTATTCAAAGCTGATTTAGCGGTTGATATTAGATCAGTTCTCAGTCTCGTGTTCTAATGGTACACAAAAAATCCATTATATATACGCAATTCAAACTTTAGGCTTCCCGTCATGCATATGTTAGCAATCCGATCCGTTTGCATTTACTTAACTTATTGGATATGACATATATAATTACATTTATGTCAAGAAAAGGGTAAAGCATGCAGATATTTATAAAATTAATAAATAGTGAAGGAGATCAAGTTGATCAGATCGAGAGCTAGCCAGTGATCTCATGAAAGTTGTTCCTCTGATGTGGTGTTGAATAACCTCCAAAAATTAATGTGAAAATAATTTTTAATATGCATGCAATGGTTTTTGACATTTTCATTAATGTTTGGTGGTATCTAATATTTTTGCTTGTAAATATCTAGCATATTCCGCAATTTACTGTTTAACTAAGCAAGTGAAAAAACGGAAAAGCATAGAAGTACATGAACTCAGCGCAAATTAGGGAAAAAAATGTTTTTGTACCACGATGTATTGTAGGTACACAGCCAACTCAAATTAAGCTTATACGAGTACTTTTTTCACGACATTAATTCTTTGTCATGTACCTTGCTTGTCAAGGGTTAGCGGACCACATGTAACAATAAGATACTACTTTGTAAATTCTTTCTGATATGCAATGCATGATTGCATGTGATATGTACGACCCATCTCGAGAGCAAAAATTGAGGACAAAACAAACATATATTAACCAAGAAGAAACAGAAATGTGTCTGTACATATGTAGATGTGCGCACATGTGATCAGCTGGTCATTTCGTCTCCCCAGAAATTCCAATGTTTAGGAGATGACGGTGTATAGGAAGCATCGTGCATGACGATTCGTGCACCTCTAAGTTGAGGATGATGTTTTTCTTTCAGCGGCGGTATACGAGGGCATCTCCAATAGTTAAAGATAACTTTGTCTCTAATATATGCTACATCATCTTTAAAGACAATATTTTCAATAGATAGTCTCTAGCACACTCTCAAATATTTGTATTTTATAATGTTTTCTTGAAACGGTCTTACATGTCAATTAGAGTAGATTAATGTATCATGTCTTGTTTCACGTGCACGACCATCTCTTCAAGAAGAGATGACCTATGCTCTCTCTCCTCCCCCTTTCTCCTCCACGTAGGATTTTGTTCGTGACATAGCTAAGAAACGGCAATAAATACACTATTGGATATGCCTTGAGTGGATTGAATAGGTTTCAGCGCAACTACTCAATTATAGAATTAATCGATCAGATAAAAAAAAAACCCTCAAACTTTAACTATATCTTAGTCGAGTATGATGTCGACGACTAGCGAGTAGAAGAAGAAATCAATATCGCATGGCCAATTGCCACCCATTTGGACCGATCTTATCTTGTTTCCTCATGGCTTATCTGGTTTTGGTAATTGAAAGAGCGTGTAATGAATTATGTAATCTAAGAGAATTGCAAGTCTATTTGTACTGGACCTGCTTTAGTGGTTGGCGATGGCCATTCGAAATTGATTAAAAATTGCAAAAAGGAATATTTTTTATGGCATATTTTGTCGGCCTTGTGAGGTTAGGTAGCCTTGCGTCCACGCTTGGTACAATCACTCGACCAAATATATGTGTACTTAAAAGAATCTCCAAAAAGATCTAATAAACTAGCGAGCTAGTGGCAATTAAGCTCCAAGCCTGGCAATCAACACCGAAAAGGATTGACCCATATAAGAGTTTTTTTTTTTTTGGATAAATGGGGAAGAGAAAGCATACCTTTAATTTGCATGTCTTGGAATAGCTAGGAAGGACATGTGTTGACTGAAGAAGTTTGATCGAAAGGAAGATATACGTTACTACAAAATAAGCTCACCAACGGTTCTATTAAAAAATCATCTGTGATATGTGCCTATCACAGACGGTTTGTAATAAAAACCATCTGTGATAGGTTGGCAATACAAATACTTGGTCCCGACAGACCGTCCCTGCCCATTCCCATTTGAGCCGCCGCCACCAGGTCCTTCCCCATTGCGCCACCTATAGAGAGGGAAGGGAGGAGAAAGAGAGGAGGAAGGGAGGAGAAGGAGTGGATTCTCGAGAGATAGTTAGTATTTTCGTTGTGAGCTCCGAGGGCAACAATCTATAACCTTTTATATTTGCTATAAATTAATCGCTAATCAATTTAAATATGTTTGGTAAATAGGAAGCCCATTGCGCCACCGACAGAGAGGGAAGGGAGGAGAAGGAGAGGAGGAAGGGAGAAGGCGAGGATTCTCGAGAGATATTTAGTATTTTCGTCGTGAGCTCCGAGGGTAACGATCTATAACCCTTTATGCTTGCTATAAATTAATCGCTAATCAATTTAAGTATGTTTGGTAAATAGGAAGAGTACGTACTTGCGGTTTATTAATCTAATTTGACATTAACTTGTTACATGCGTAGCGTAGATGGACCGAAACTGGATGTACGGTGTGAACTGTGTGAGTCAAGAGTACATTAATGGCGTGGTTGCTTTTAGAAGAGCCGCTGAGCAGGATATGTTGAAGAAAGGGATAAATTTTATGTACTGTCCATGCATTGATTACGGTAATCTGAAGATGTTTAACAACTCGGTGCAGATCGAAGTGCACTTGATTTTGAAGGGGTTTCAAAAAATGGTATACATATTGGACCAGTCACGGTGAAGAGCAGATTATACCAGAAGTTAATAATGACAACATTGCCGAGGAAGTCAACGATGTGCCGGATGTGGACTGTGCTTTTGATGATGATAGGTCGCACAATCACAATCTGGATCAGATGCTACGCGATGCGGAAGAGAACTACAGTGAGAGAAAGTTTTATAAATTCGAGGGCTTAATGGAGGACTCGGTGAGACCTTTGTTCCCGAGCTGTAAGCCGGAATACACAAGGTTGTCAACCGTGATTGAACTGCTTAAATTGAAGGCAAGCAATGGTTGGTTCGATAAGAGTTTCACGGCGTTGTTGGGTCACCTAGCGGACATCCTTCCGAAGGGAAACGTGTTGCCCAGCACCACCTACCAAGCAAAGAAGGTTCTTTGTCCATTGGGAATGGAAGTAGAAAGAATGCATGCATGTCCGAAAGATTGTATACTCTACCGTAAAGAGTATGCAGACATGTATGTATGTCCCGTGTGCAAAGCATCCCGATACAAGTGTCAGAATACTGCTAAGGTGAAGCAAGGACCTCCTGCTAAGATGTCGTGGTATCTGCCTGTGATCCCACGTTTGAAGCATTTATTTGCTAACCCAAAGGAGGCAAGATTGCTGCGTTGGCACTCGGAGGAGCGTAAGAGAGATAGAAAGCAAAGACACCCTGCTGATTCTGCCCAGTGGAGAAACTTCGATCGAAGCTTCGAAGAGTTCGGTGCAGAACCGAGGAACATAAGGTTAGAGTTGAGTACGGATGAAATGAATCCTTTAGGTAACATGAGCAGCCGACATAGCACCTGGCCCGTGAATCTATGTATGTACAACCTTCCTCCTTGGCTGTGTATGAAGCGGAAGTACATTTTGATGTCACTACTTATCCAAGGGACGAAGCAACCTGGGAATGATATTGATGTGTACCTAGCACCATTCTTTGGAAGATCTTGTGACACCGTGGAATGAAGGGAATGCAGTATGGGATGCGTACAAATGAGAGAACTTCACTTTATGCGCCATGTTGTTCTACACCATCAATGATTTTCCAGCCCTTAGTAACTTGTCGGGCTTCAGTACAAAAGGAGCCAAAGCACATTACGCCTTGCTTAGATGCTACGGAGAGTGTATGGTTTGAACAACTCAGCAAGAAAGCGTGTATATCGTCACCGTAGGTTCCTTTCCAGGAGTCACCCATACCGCAAGATGAAGAAACAATTCGACAGAAATAAGAAGGACGATTCAGCTCCAAGGGCGTTTAGAGGGAAAGAGGTCTATGATATGGTTAAGGATATCGATGTTGTGCTTGGGAAGGGACGTAAATTAAGAACCCGTGAGAAGAACATCTGGAAGAAGCGGTCAATTTTTTGGGACTTGCCTTATTGGGAGCACTTAGAAGTTCGCCACTGCATCGACGTCATGCACATAGAGAAGAATGTATGTGATAGCTTGATTGGTCTCTTACTGAACATTAGTGGAAAAACAAAGGATGGTGTAAACGCACGATGTGACTTGGTTGATATGAACATAAGGACCGAGTTAGCACTGAAAGAGACCGATACAGGACGAACGTACCTTCCCCCAACTTGCAACACTCTGTCCAAGGCTGAGGGAAATGAACTGTGCCAGAGCTTGTATGGTGTGAAAGTCCCGTCTGGTTACTCCGCTAACATTAAGAAACTTGTTTCTATGCAAGATTTGAAATTAATTGGTATGAAGTCTCATGATTGTCATGTGCTGATGACACAAATACTTCCTGTTGTAATTAGGAGTATCTTGCCGAACAAGGTCCGAGTGGCAATCTTGAGGCTGTGTTATTTCTTCAACTCAATTGCTCAGAAGGTCATCAATCCCCAAGAACTAGATGCTCTGCAGGCCGAGGTGGTGACAACTCTATGTTATCTTGAGATGTATCTCCCTCCGTCATTTTTCGATATCATGGTCCATCTCATTGTTCACCTTGTGAAAGAGATAAAGATATGCGGCCCTATGTTCCTACGTCATATGTACCCGTTCGAAAGGTACATGGGAATTCTCAAGTCCTACGTACGGAATCGATCTCGACCGGAGGGCGGCATCATCGAAGGTTATGCAACCGAAGAGGTCATTGAGTTCTGCATCGACTACATGGCTCAGGTGGAACCGATAGGTGTGCCTCTATCTCACCATGAGGGGAGACTGGATGGTATCGGGACCATCGAAAGGAAATCAATCACTCCCGATCTGGATACGTACGCTCAAGCCCATTTAACGGTCTTGCAACACCTGACCCAAGTGTCCCCGTACATCGACGAGCACAAAGACATGGTATCTAAGCGAATCCGCACCCGGTCGGAGGTTTGGATCACGAGAGAGCACAACCGTCGGTTCAACGAATGGTTAAAGGTGTGAATCACTAGGAGGTCATCAAGTGATGATACGTTGCTATGGTTGGCACAAGGGCCACAATTTACAATTGTCACATGGCAAGTGTCGGTGTTTTAGAACCGAACTTACGTAAAGATTGTTTGATTCGGGGGGTCTCCTAGAATAGAATCATGCAGAGAGATTGACACGGGAATTTTTATACAGGTTCGGGCCTTCTCCGGAGAGAATAACAACCCTACTCCTGTGTGTGTATGGTATTGAGTGTATACTGAACAATCAGGAGAAAAACTAAGACTATTACAGATAGTGCTTGTATTCCTGATGGCTCGATCTTTTTTCCCTTTCTCTAGTTGCCGCTTTTTATTGTACGTGAAGGAGCGGCGTTACTCGAATAGCGGCGCCTCATCACCTCTATGTTGGCGCATGTTGGTAGTAATTACGGTGTATTAATTCCTCCACGTCGCTCAATAGCTATATACGAGAGATAATGAGGTATTACGTGCCATTATTACGTAGAATAACGGTATATGATATTGTTTGAATCCCTTAATCAATAAGACCCACTTGTCTGCGGGTTCATTTGATTATAAGGTGGTGCGTGGCGACCTAGTCGTAGAGGAATCTCGACTATGAGATAATCGTAGCAAGACTTACGACTATGGGATAGTCGTAGCATAACTTACGACTATGGGGGTGGTCGAGAAGAACTTCGACCATCCATTTGGTTCTTCCTTCATAACATTAAGGGTACACTCGGGGTTCACATGACGTCATACTTACCTATAATAAAAATTATAGATAAAAGGTAAAATGAGGATTATTATATCCTCGTCATCTAACCCCCACTTCAAGTGAAAGCAACTTACTTGGTAAAGGGTTCTAGATGGTCTTATGATCATGAGAGGATCGTGAAAATAATCGAAGGAAAAACTCTTCGATTGTATACTACTTTGACGAAATGTGCTTGGTCAAGAAAATTACTTACGACTATCAAGTGGTCGTAAAAGCATTTCTCGATCACAAGGTGGTCGTAATATAGTGATCGGAAGAAGGAACTTTCCGATTATCATTTCCTTTGGTTGAAAAGATCTAACCAAGGAAGTAATTTAAGCTTGAGATGTAGCATAAACTGAATTTCTCGAGCGGACACCTTTGGGAATCTCAAGCGGCGCTTTTAGCTTTATCTGTTGAAGCGGTTCGAGGCGGTGGCGACCCTTGGAATATCACGCCTCGGCTCAAGGTGCTGCGGTTATATATACTCACCGGAGGTAAAACCTAAGATCTTACTTTTCCCCAAATTGCTCTCTTTGTTCTTCAAGCTCTTGCCTTCTCACTTGCCGAAGTCGTTCTTGCCTTCTCATTGCCACTCCAATTGTGCCCTCTTTTTCGACCCAAAATTTCTGTTTCCGAGAGAGATGGCTAGGAAAGTTTCGAGTGGGAAGAGTCGGAGATGGATCGCGAATTCAAGCCCTAGTTGTCATTTGGGAAGATTCGAGAGAAGACTCTTGTGAAATGGCTTGAGCAATTGGGCGACATTGGCCGTCGAGGAGAATGGGCAAATTCCGTCTTCGGGCTTATTGTGAGTGTGGCCTTCGATTGCTGCTCACTCCTTTCTCACCGTTGTGCTCGAGCATTTTGGGGTGGAGTTAGTGAACCTTGGTCCTAACTCCATCACCATCTTGGCGTTTTAAATATTTGTGCGGCGTGCACAGGAATTCCGGCGGACCTTGAGCTTTTCCAATATTTCTATGGAATGTCTCGACAAGCGGGATTCTTTGAGTTGTGGTCTAAAATCCTGACGGAAATCGAGGAATATATTGAGTTTCACCCGGTCTTCGTGGCGGGATGGAGGAAGAGGTGGTTTTACTAGAAAGTCACCTCGGAAGACGACCTCTCTTTAGTGGGAAAATTCTTTGAAAAGAAATCTTCATGGGATTCGACTCACGAAGATATCGGTAGGATTGCCCTTATGTCCAAGCTATCAAGGACTTGAAGAAGGAAGGGTGGCCGGATGGCATGTGGTGAAAGATTTCATCACCGCTTGAATTAGTCCTTTGAAGAAACGAGCATCCCTATGTGGAGATACTCGGGGCTATGAGACAATCGGGGACTACAACGAGGGTAAGTGAATTTTCGACTTAGCTCTTAGTTTGGTCTTTACGCAAAGTTGTTTAAAAGATGCCTTTATCTGTTTGAGCAGATCTTTCACCGTGAGATTTACGTTAGAGTCAAACTTCGTTTGTGAGAAGTCTCGCCACTTAGTGTGGCGGTTCCTAAAATCCTTGCGATCGTATCCATGAGAGGAAAGGATGGTTCGCCTAAAAGGTGTCGATAGTTGATTTTATCTTTAAGACTTTATAGTCGTAGAAAGAACTTACGACTAGAGAAATGTTGTAGAAAAACTTACAACTTAGTCATGACCGTAGGAAATCTTACTGATCGAGGAAAGGTCGAGAAAAACTTACGACTTGATCTTGGTCGTGAAAATCTTACGACCGGTTAGTAATTCTTCTCTTCTGTTTTGCTTCTGAGAAAGTAGGCATGGAAAATCGTCGGGATGATGAAGAAGGCATCTTGATAACCATCGGTGCGGGGTTGACAAAGGACAAAGGCTCGGCTCCTTCGTCCAAGAGGCGTCGACTTTTAAGGGGTGACGACAAAGGAGGGCGAGCTCGAGTTCTAGTCCTTGACGGATCCTCTGCAAAGCTTGTGGCGGATATAGAGCCTTATCAAGCCGAGGCTAAAATAGTCAAGTGGAGGAGGTCAAGTAGTGAACCTCTAAAGCGCAAACCTCGCAAGGCCAAGGTACCCTTCTATTATGACAAAAAATCTTTCGCGAGCCGCCACTCTGGTTTTGTTAAGCACTTGGAAAAGGAGGCTGGAAGGATTTTATGTCTTTGTGAAGGATAATACCGCTCGATGAGAGCCTATGGTGATGGCAATCTTTGCTCTTGGAGTGGTCGAGACCGATCTCGGCCATCGAGAAGTCGAGAGACGGAGAGATGGTCCTGTTCAAAATCCACGACCGGGGCGTGGTGGTGGCTAAGCCCATTCTTCAACTCGAACTTGACCCGAAGTGGTCGTAGAAGAAGAAATCTTCCATTAGGAAAGTGACTCCCAAATTCTGTTTAGGTCCAAGGTGAGGTATGTGAAATATACTAAAGTGTAAAACAAATTTACCTTTTTCCTTTTCACAACCTGAATTGCTTTCCTTTTCTTTGTTTTAGCCCGACTCCTTGACCCGAGAATGCTTCCGTTGAGAAGCCTATTGCTACCTCTCCAATTCTTTGGAGAGACAACAAGGAAGTGGTCGAGGATCATCCTCGGCCGAGATGGTAGAGTAAGTCGTGGCGCTGAAGTGGTTACGACAACCAATGAGGTACTGTTGTACCCGATGAGTAGCGGCTACAACCACAAGTAGCGGCGGTGACCACGAAGATGGTCGTGGAGACTCGGCGAAGCATGCGACCATCGAGATGGTCGTGAAAGCTCGACAACATTGCGACTCTTGGCGGTCGCTTCGACCACCGAGATGGTCGTGGATAGAACAGAGCGGTGCGAAGCCTCTGGTCAAGATGGTGGCGGTTACGTCCCACCGTCTTGGGAAAGGAGATCGTTCTGACGTTCCTCCCAAGCCCAAAAGCGAAATTCTGAGTAATCGAAGAAGAAGAGTATTTCAACCTGCTACGACTTCTTTGGGCTGCTTCCATCGTAGGGTCTTCGCTTTCGGATCTCGCGATCGAAGTCCCCATCCCAACGATATTCCCAATAGAGGATACCTTTGATAATGAGCGTCTTGAGAAGGTTTGGTGGGACCAAGTCACGAGGGTAGACAAGTGAAGATCCGGGAGCTGGTTTACTCGATGTTTGCTCGATCAACCATGAATGTAAGTACTTAATCGTACTTATATATCTGAGTATAATCTTCTCTTGTTTCTCCTTTGTCTTTTCATCTTGCGAGAAAGCCATAGAGCAAATTCTTTGTTGTCGGTGAATATCATCGACAACTTCTAAACTGCGATAGGAAAAAGGAACTCTGCAAGCGAGCGAGAGAGGTGGTAAGTCATTTGCTATTCATAGTCACCTTGGATTTGACTACTTATATAGTGCTTACGGGTTTGTCATGGAAAAACTCACGACTAGGTAATGGTCGTAAAAGACTTATGACCGATGGCTTTGTCGTAGAAGAACTTCGACTAGGTCAATGGTTGTAGAAGAACTTACAATCGATTGACCCATGCTCATGTCCTTTGTTATCCTTGCGGGTTAAGCGGTGGCGCTAAGACCTTAGCCGACTAAACTCGATTATGAAAAAGAGGAGTCGAAAAAGTTTAGGAAGAGGTATTAGACCTCCTAAAAAGCTTAAAAAGCTAACTCTGCAACCATGAAGTCGCGGGGAAAATTAAGCGATAAGTCTTGAACTTAAGACGCTTATATCTTTGATCTTTACCTAACTCTTGCTTCTTTTCGGAAAAAGAAGGCGAGGCGAAAAAGCTCGAGAATGAAGTTAGAGAAAACTTGAGTTATTCACGAGCTTACTCGTATGTCCAAAAATAAAGATCAAAACCTTGAGGCCGAGAACTTCGAATATCAAGTAAGTAATTCTTTACTGCGGTCCTTACGAGTTATTTCCTTTTCTCACTTCCACTTCCTTTCTAGCAATGGGCGTTAAATTGAGAGAACTTGAGGCGAAATCGTGGATAAAGCCGTGATTTATAACGAGACCGTCCTTATTGCAAAGAAGAATGTAGAGGATATTGTATCATGGGAGAAAAAGTATCTTTGAGACCGTTGCTTCCCATAATGAAGAGGTCAAGAAGTTGGATTCTCAACTAGTGGGTAAGAAATTCTTTTACCCGTGATTATTTTTGTTTTCTTTTTCCTCTAGGAGTTTATTTTTGTTTGACCAATCTTATTTCTTGAGCAAGTGGTGAAAACAAAAAGCTCATGAGCTTCGACTTGTACCCAACAGGAGATGGAAGCAATGAAGATTAAACTTCAAGGAAACATCACGCTCTGAACAATGTGCTTGGTGAGCTACATAGTGAGGAAAGACTCCTCAAGATGATAAAATAGCTGCTCACACAAGTACCATTGGGGATCAAGTCGGGATTTTGCAAGATCTGGTGACCACTCTGAAGGCCAACCAAGTTTGAATCGATAAAGGAGGCGGTCGAAAGCTGCGATAAGTTATGCATTAGCAAAACTTAAAGCTCATGACCCCAACCTTAATGTGCAACCACTCGGCCGACTTCAAGCGCTCTGAAGCGAAGGAAGGCGTCGATGGAGGAGATGCTGTCGGTTGGTAGGAAAGTTTGAGAGGAGATGCAGGTTGGGCTCTCCTCTTGAGTAGTCTGTAATGAACTTGTGAAAAAGCAGTCTTTTGTTGATGTAATCCATCTTGTTCCTGCAAATCATCTTGTCGAGTAGTTAGTAACTCAAAAGATAATTAGCGAATTTAAAGACTAAGAAATGAAGTCAAATGTAATGACTTTATCCTAGCCCGACTATTTGCTTAGTTTATGAAAACTAAGTAAATAGTTTTATCTCTACAAATCATCTTGTCGAGTAGTTAGTAACTCAAAAGATAATTAACGAAATAAAGACTAAGAATTGAAATCAAATTATCCTAGCCCCGACTATTTCTTTGAGTTTGTTTAGACAAACTAAGTAAATAGTCTATAAAAAGGTTTACGAAAATAGAGAGGTTTGTTTAACTTGTAGTTTTGGGTCTCAATTGTCATGCCTTTGGTCGAAAGGGTGGTAACGAGTTGACACTAGGAAGTTCCTTCTAGTGGGCGGGACCACGTCTTGAGAGGAGAGGCTTCGACTAGGTAATGTTAACATCTCCGACTAGTTTAATCAAATCGAGAACGGCAACTTGAGTTAAGCAAGCGTCTAGAGGACTTTAAAATATTTACTCGTCCTTCTCCGGTGGACTCGATAAATCCGTCTGGTAGCAAGAGTAGGAAGCGAACAAAGCTAGAAGCTCCTTCGATTAGGCGGGACCACGTGCGAGAGGAGAAACTTCAACTAGATGTGTCTCTTCCTCCCACCAGTTGAGATGAAACGAGTACACCCAAGGCGGTTAAGCAAATCTGAGAAAGTCGCTCTTCTTAGAGTATTTTTCAAATTAATCGAAGAAATAAACTAAGGTGAAAAGAGTTGGCTTTCAAAAATATTTCGACTAAATAAAACCGAGTTCTTTGTGTTGGCCATAAGCGAGTAGCGAGTCGACACTAGGAAACTCCTTCTAGTGGGCGGGACCACATGCGAGAGAGGAGAGGCTTCGACTAGGTGATGTTATCGCCTTCCGACCGGTGTAAAAAGCGGGTGTTTAAAACATAGTCGAAAAATAATGAAAGCACTACTCAAAAGTAAGACAATAGAGATAGAAAAAACACGATTCTTTATTGTCCTAATGGTACAGTTACACATAGAACTTGCGTGGCGGTCAATGTTCCAAGAATTCGAGAGAACGTGGCCGTCTTCCATTGCCAATCGTCTCGACCACAGACGAGTAACCCGACCAACGTGTAAGGACCTTCCCACTTGGGAGAAAGTTTGTTCGATTAGACTTGGATTGGCAAAGCCTCAATACCAAGTCACCTCTGACAAAGTCTGCGAGGTTGAACCTTCACGATCGTAGTATCTTCGAGGGCTTGTTGGTAGATTGCCGAGCAATTAGGGCTGGTTTCTCCTTTCTTCAAGTAGATTAATATCATCTGCTCGAATTTGTTCTGGTTGGAGTCAGTGAATGTTTAGACTCGTGTTGATCATATCTTTAGTTAGGAGGAAGCATAGCTTCGACACCAAGACTAAAAAGAAAGGTGTTTCTCCTGTGCCTGACCGGTAGTTGTCTGAATCGCCCATATCTGAGGGTAATTCTTGTACCCAAGCCCCGGCGTTTGATGAGTGGTCGAAGACTCGAGTTTTAATTCCTCTCATTATTTGGCCGTTTGCGTTCATTGCCCCATTACTCGGGGATGGGCCACGAAGCATAACATAACTTGGTACCCAACTCGTCATAAAATTCCTGAAATTTTGCGCTCAAAATTGCTTACCATTATCTGTAATTATTCGACTTGGTACTCCAAATCGAGTAATAACGCATCTCATCATAAACCGTTTCTTTGCTTCGTTGTTATCGATCCACGAGTTCGCTTCAATCCATTTTGTGAGCGTATCAATAGCCACAAAAGGAACTCGAAACCTCCCGGAGCTTTAGGAAGCGGTCCCGAGGATATCAAGACCCAGGTTGCAAAAGGCCAAGATAGAGGTATTGTTTGTAATGCTGAAATTTGGTTGGTGTATTTACTGCTATAAACCGCCTTTGGACACACTTTTAACCAACTCTTTAGCATCGTATAGGGTCATTGGCGATAAAAACCTTGTCGAAAAGCCTTGCCGACCAGCGTTACGTAGGAAGCATGATTTCCACAAATGCCACCATGTATGTCGTGAAGGAGTGTTAATCCTTAAGCTCTGCGAATACATCGCATGAGCACCCCTTGAAATACCTCGTTTATAGAGAACTCCTTCGACCAAAGTATACATTTTGGCTTTTCGGGATAAGCGATGCGCCTCGAGATCGTCTTGGTCTGAAACCCTACGAAGATAATCATAGATGGGCGCCATCCATGTATCCTCGTATTCTAGAGAGGCTGTCTCAATAGGAGGTGTCTCGGCTCTTCGACGAGAGAAGGCTTCGGAGTTGTTCAAGAAGACTCCTTTTGGTACTTGAGATCTGGAAGAAGCTATTCGAGCAAGGTGAGTCTGCGAGAAATTATCCTTCGAGGATGAATTGTGCCTCGAAACCTAAAAATGCTTTTCTAGCTTACGTACTTCCGATAAGTACCGAGACATTGTCGGGTTAGAAACCTTTGGTACTCTTTACCAACTTGATTCACGACTAGTTGAGAGTCTCCTCTCACGAGTAGTCGGCGAATCGAGAGCGCTTCATTGCTCGTATACCGACTAGCAAACCTTAAGATGATACGCCACATTATTAGTGGCACGAAAGTTTAATTGTATGGCATACTTTAAGGTCTCTCGGTAGGAGATACGGGACCACCCACCCAGAGCCACTTAAAGTGGCGACCGTCAAAGTACATAAATCCCCATGGTCGTGGGAATCGTCTTGGGGATCTGAGCAGTTCAGGTTTGTCCATCGGCGACAAAGTCTGCCAAGATCTGGATTTAACGGCCGTTCGGGACACGAAATGGATGTCGAACTCCCCAAGTTCGTGACCATTTTGCCATCGTCCATTGTTTCCCTAATACGGAGGATCGCTCCCAAGGAAACTCGGGCAGCCTGACTAGTTTGTGCGCTTGAAAATAATGCATGATTTCCTCGAAGACATGAGGAGGGCATCTGAAGCTTTTGGACTGAGGGTAACGCTCCTTAGGTCCGTGTAAACTTCACTTACGTAGTAAACTGGTCGTTATACATTTTCACGTTCTACAACGATCTTCTTGTTGTTGCACTGTGGCGTGGCGACTAGGTAAACCAAGGCGTTTCTTACGGCCTCGGAGAGACGAATAGGAACACTCGTAAGGTACCTCTTGACATCCTCAAAGGCGGCGTTTGCCTCATTCGACCACTCAAAACTTTCGTGTCTCCTTAGAAGTTTAAAGAAAGGTAGTCCCTTTTCTCCCGATCGTGCGATGAAACGACTTAGAGCATCCATGCACCCAAAGAGTTTGGACTTCTTTCCGTAGTTGGAGGCGCATTTGTAAAATGGCTTTTATCTTTTAGGGATTGCTTCAATTCCTCGTATAGATACTAGGAATCCAAGCAATTTCCTGAAGAGATTCCAAACACACACTTCTCGAGATTAAGTTTTAAGCGATGTTTTACGAGATTGTCGAATGTTTCTTGTAGGTCGATAATATGATTAAGTTTCTTGATGCTTTTGACAACTAAGTCATCAACATAGGCTTCTAGATTTGGCCTAATTGAGATGAAAAAGTTTCTGCATCAAGCGTTGAAAAGAAGCGCCGGCATTTTTAGACCAAATGGCATTTTGACATAGCAAAATATACCAAATGGTGTAATAAATGCGGTCTTTTCTTCATCGTCTAGACACATATTAATCTGGTGATATCGAATATGCATCTAAAAACTTAACATTTCACAACTGCGGTAGAGTCAACCAAGCGATCGTCGAGGTAAAGGAAAATCGTCTTTTGGACAAGCTTTATTAAGATCGATAAAGTCTCGCTTTATCGCCATTTGCCGTTTGACTTTCTAACCATTACGAGGTTAGCCAACCATTACGGATGGTTGACCTCTCTTATAAAGCTTTGCTTTAAGTAGCTTATCAATTACGATTTAATAGCATCTCGTCGATCGGGGCAAATCTCCGCAATTTTTGTTTCTGGTACTTTGTCGGTAGTAAGGCTAGCATGCTCGATCACCTCCTGGGGACTCGGGCATGTCGGATGCTTGCCACGAATACATCTGCGTTAGCTCGGAGGAAGGTGATGAGGCGTCTTCCTATTTGGGGTCGGAAGTATCCCGATCTGAGCGATCTTGAGGGCTCCCTGCATCGAGAGGAACCTCTTTGACTTTGTCGTTCGGCTTTGGTGCGACTTTGAGGCTTCAACTTGCTAGTCGGTGACTTTCTTCTCGAGTTGGTATTTGTCCTACCATCTCAAGGGATCGGCGATCGCGGTATCGCCATCTTCTTGTCACAATGGATTGTAATTACTCCTTTGGGACCTAGCATCTTAATACATTGATATCCATAATGAGTAGCCATTAGGAATTTTGCCAAAGTTAATCGTCCGAGTATGGCGTTATATCTTGTGTCGAAATCGACCACATCAAAGGAGATTTTCTCTATCACGAAATTACTTGGTGAACCAAATGTTAAAGGAAGAAAAACTTGACCAATTGGTTTGGCGAAGATCGGTACAATCCATGGAAAGAGTATCGTCTGGGTCTTACTTTGGTCTGGGTACTTGCATGTCATCGGGGCACTCGTAAATAAAATATTTAACGAGCTTCCACCATCAACAAAACTTCGATTGACGACAATTGTTGATGGTGGGTTCTACCACGATTAGTGTCGACTGGTGAGTCGAAGGATCGGCGATCACTCTTCTCGAAAGAAATGGTGACTTCCACCACTTGATAATTTATTGACGAGAGGAGGATCTATGGAGTTTACCTCGCGTTCGTGACCTTGATTTGTCGCTTTGATTCATATGCCGATGATCCCCATAGATGTGTTCAATGGTATGTTGCGGATCACGAGGCAGCATCTCCTCTTCGTCATCGAAGATTTATGACCACTTGTTTGACCTACCTTTCGAGGGTGGGAAGTGGTCCTTCTTGGTGTAGTAGTCTTCAAGCTTTCGTTGGAAGACCGGCGATTCTTGAAGGTCATGCCCTTTCTTTTTATGGAAAGGACACCACCTAGGCTTATCATTTTTCCGATCGGTAGCTTACCTTTGCCTCTGTCGGTGTGGCTGGATGTGCGTGGCTCTTTATCATTCACACCAATACCTCCTTGGAACCGCTGGGTTTTGACCCTTCATCTTATTCTTGGACTTTTTGCTTTCTTATCCTTCTTCTTACCAACCGCTTTGGCTCTCGAGATGGATTGTCTTCACGATCAATTGTGTTGTTCCACTCGACCGCCTCGAGGCGATAGCATATCGATCGGCCATTTGAAGAGTTCGGCGACAGTAGGAGGATTTAAAGCAATATCCTCTGTTATCCTTCTACTACGGACTCCTGGCAGAAAGCCACGATGGCGGATGAATCGAAACTTCGGAATTGAGTTCTGAACTGGTAAGCGCTTGATGAGCTGGCGCAATGTCTCGTTGTCGTTCTGTCTCATCGGTGCAAATCGTCCTCCTTTCGAGGCGATTGTATGTGCCTTGGAAATTTGCGATGAGAAGATCGCGAGAGATGTTGCCAGAATAGATCGACTCGAGTGGTTGGTTTAGTAACCACGATCGGCGGATCCTTGAGCACGATTGGAAGGTAATTTGCCATCACATGCTCTCCTCCTCCTGCTTTGCTCGAGCAATTTGTTGTGTAAATTTGAAGGAATTCGATGGGATTTTGGGAACCATCAAACTTCTCCATATTCATCGGTCGCAAACGAGGTGGCAATGAGCAGCTCGGAGATCGGTGAGAATGCGGACATCGATAATGACTTCTTGGCGCCTCCTTTGCGAGAAAAGAAGGGTTGATATCATCGGTGGTCGTACTCGGCGATACCCGATGTGAGTTGACCCGACACATGTAGGTCTCGGTCCTCTGAGGGAATACTCCTCGTAGTTTATCTGTATTCTTGATTTCCATGTCGGAGTGGTGAGCGATCACCTTTCAGGAGCTTGTTGATCATCGGTCATTTGGAAGACATTTCTTGAGTAGGAGATCGACCGACTTGTTTATTCGCCGATTTCTCTGCGGTGATATGTTGGATTGGTAGGTAGCGAAGAAGTCGTATGGATGCGACTACTTGAATGATGTCGACGAGGAGCTTCGGCTTTTTCATTGTACTCGAAGCCTTTGTGCGATCTCTTGTGAAGAGGTAACTGGCGTTCGGGCTAGCTCTTGAGTTGGATTCTCGAGCAAATCATTGATGTCTTTGGAGCTCTCGAGCTTCCTCGATTGATATTGAATATGCCCGAGCAAATTCTTTTGAGCTTCAATCTTCTTCCTTGAATTGCCTCAAGATTTTCCATGTTAGACTCTTGAGATTGCCTCAATGAAGCGCGAGAATGTCGAGGATTTCCTGGCGTTCATGAAGGCGTTAGTCGTGTCCGCTTGATGGTGGTGTCACAGCCATTGCCACGAGTATGATGTGTGACCTTCGGGAAGGGTCTCCATCTCGGTCTCTAGAAGAGTGATCTTGATCGAGGAAGAGCGAAGACCTCCGTTGATGATTCTCACTTGCGCTCGAGGCCTCTCCGCTTGAGGAGTCGTCGAGAGACACCATCTGGCGACTTGGAGTAATCCTCCAAGTAGGGAAGTCCGGGTTATAACTTAGTCTCCGTCGGCGGTGTGACTCATGGAGAGATGGTCGAATTTGCGAGAAAAGCATGCTTGATCCGCTCTCTCTGGCGTTATCGAGAGAGAGAATCACCAATCTTGGTGAAGTCCCAAAATTGTGGCTTCTAGAGCTTGCCTCATCAAGTCGGACCGCCTTAGGGAACTTGGACGCCGAGGAAAAACTCTCGTCGTGTCGTGAGTCCACAGGTGTGATCTGGTCGATTGACCCTTGCCCTTGAGAGGGTAGATTCCTCTCTTGGGCGTCTTGTTGTGGGGATAAGGATCCTCCTCAACTCCACCGGCGACATTGTCTCTGGATGCGTGGGAAGATCCCGGAGCGGCAATGCCATAGGATGAGTCATCACTCGGTTAAGTAACGAATCCGGCATCCATGTCGGCGTCTGCGTGTCTGCCAAGTCGAACCAGTTCTCCTCGTTCCATTCTCCGCCATGAGTGCATGAGATTTGGAAAGCAGAGAATGTTTGACAAGAAATTACGAAAGATCCCCACGATCGGCGCCAAGCTATCGGTGTTTTAGAACCGAACTTACGTAAAGATTGTTTGATTCGGGGTCTCCTAGAATAGAATCATGCGAGAGATTGACACGGAATTTTTATACTGAGTTGGGCCTTCTCAGGAGAGAATAACAACCCTACTCCTGTGTGTATGGTATTGAGTGTATCTTGAACAATCGGGGAAAAACTAAGACTATTACAGATAGTGCTTGTATTCTGATGGCTCGATCTTTTTCCCTTTCTCTAGTTGCCGCTTTTTATTATGCGTGAAGGAGCGGCGATTACTCCGAGTAAGCGCCTCATCACCTCTATGTTCAGCGCATGTTGGTAGTAATTACGGTGTATTAATTCCTCCACGTCGCTCATGACTATATACCGAGATAATGGGGTATTACGTGCCATTATTACGTAGAATAACGATATGATATTTGTTTGAATCCCTTAATCAATAAGACCCACTTGTCTGCGGGTTCATTTGATTATAAGGTGGTCGTGGCGACCTAGTCGTAGAGGAATCTCGACTATGAGATAATCGTAGCAAGACTTACGACTATGGGATAGTCGTAGCATAACTTACGACTATGGGGGTGGTCGTAGAAGAACTTACGACCATCCATTTGGTTCTTCCTTCATAACATTAAGGGTACACTCGGGGTTCACATGACGTCATACTTACCTATAATAAAAATTATAGATAAAAGGTAAAATGAGGATTATTATATCCTCGTCAGCAAGGATACGACATAAATGGGTACACACGCTACAACAGAAAAGGCTTTCACAGACGGTTCAAAACGTCATCACAGAGCGGTTTAAATGAGCGTCTCGAGTTTATGGGTCGATGATGACATGAGGTAATCCGAGGCGGTTTTGAACCGTCATGATGATATATACTTTCCTGAGCGGTTTGTGGTTCAAACCGTGCTGCGATAACTTTATATCACGAGCGGTTTGACCACAAACCGTGCATGATAAGCACATATCCTGAGCGGTTTCATCCACAAACCGTGCGTGATAACTTTATATCACCGAGCGGTTTGTGGTTTGGCATGCGTGATGACTTTTCTCTATAAAGGCCCAGCGTTGGTACGCTTGTACCATTAAATCGGCATCATATATATATTATATATATATTGTTACGTGAATCTCTCGACCACTTTGGGGGATCGTCCATGACATGAGAAGGATGAGGCGGTAGCTCTGAGCAACCTCATTGAGCCCTTGCAAGTATAAAAAGTATGGATGCAAGGAGGCGTTAGGACATCAATTACGGATTGGGCGTCGCTATGTTGAAAGTGACTTTGATCTTAACTACTCCATTGGGAAGTGGCATCATGTATTAGCAACCAACAATTCTTGAGTATGTAATTGTCTTTAAACCCAACAAGAACACCAAGCAACCATTCTCATATTTCAAAAGAATTCTCAACTTCTCAACTTGTTGGATTTAAAGACAATTGTTCTTGTTGGTTACTAAAAGTGGTTCGAGGATCAAATAATATATATATAATATATATATGATGCCGTTTTAATGGCACAAGCAAACCACCGCTGGAGACTTTATAGAGAAGAGATTATGAATGGAATGGTAGGGCGTGCACAGTGCATAGAGGTAGGAGAACTTGACCGGCATGAACAAGGGGACTATTAATATGAACTAATTATCAATTCAATTTCAGCATAAGACTATTGACACCATTACATCACAGAGCAAGGGGACTATTAATATGAACTAATTATCAATTCAATTTCAGCATAAGACTATTGACATCATTACATCACACAGCAAGAGGACTATTAATATGAACTAATTATCAATTCAATTTCAGCATAAGACTATTTACATCATTACATCACAGAGCAAGGGGACTATTAATATGAACTAATTATCAATTCAATTTCAGCATAAGACTATTAACATCATTGAGCAGTTCATCAGCAAGAGAACAAGACCAAGGGTGTCCAAACCCACCACACCAATAGTAGCCCTCGGCATCCATCGCAGAGCACTAGCTAGCCATTTTCATCACAGAGCAAGGAGGGTAGAGACAGAGAGGGACCTTAGTACAGCGCAACCACCAGCACAACCCTCATCCATTTCCTTTACCTTGAATAAATCACACAAACATCAGGACACAACTTAAGGCTCATGCATAAAAATCAAACTCAACAAAAGACATTAAGCTAACAGATCTAGAGGAGAATAGAGGAGGATGGGGAAAGCAAAGCCCGGCCGGAGCCCTAGCGAAGCGGGCGCAAAGGTCGGGCGGCGGCAACGCGACGTCGTCGGCGGCGTCGAGGTGGGGAGGAGCGAAGTTAGAGGCGCGCAAACCCTAAGCGGAGCCGGGGAGTGACGAGAGTTAGGGCATCACCGTGGTTGTGCTGCGGTGGCCTTCTAAAAGACACTCTTATCGTCACGAGTGTCTTTTGCGGTCCACCAGTGCTACCAACCGTCGGCAACAGGAAGAATAAGCGGCGTCGGCGGCGGCGGGGAGAGCGGACGAGAGTAAGGCCGTTGGGGAGTGACGAGTTAGGCGCAAACCCTAGCGGCGGTGGGCTAGCTCCTACTTATAAAGATACTTATCGAGAGCGGTTCTATTATGGGCAAATCGGTGATAATATCACGAGCGGTTCCATAATAGAACCGTCTGGTGATATAGACATATCCTGAGCGGTTCTATTATGGAACCGTCCGTGATATGGGACATATCACAGACGGTATAATTATGGAACCGTCTGTGATATGTACCAGTGGTTTTTTCTCAAGTATATACACTTACATGACATGAAGAAATTACATGTTTATATTAAAAAAGCAGAAACCTATAATTAAACAAGGTTTTTCTAGTGGCGAAGGTAGGCTGCTATCTCCATCTGCAATTCTTCATAGGCGACGGTGTCGGCATCGGACGGTTCCTGATCATCAGCGAATGAAGCCTGAAATGCGTCCACCCGTTGACGCGCTCGTTCGAGTGTCTCCCGAACACCCTCAGACTGTTGAACCAAGAAGAATTGAGCCCATAGGCTCTCTTCCCTTGCTTGAGGGGTCTCGGCCTGGTCGACTCGGTCGCCTGCCGCCTCGATTACACATTCCAAGTGACGGCAAGCCTCCTGGAGACGTGCAACATTGTTTTGGAGGACTACGTCGATGACACGGTAAACTCGCTGAAAGTGGGAGATCACCCGGAAGACACGGCGGAGGAGGATGTCAAGACGGCGGAAGGTGGCCGTCACCTGCTCTAGCAAATTCTCCGCCGACAGAGGAGTGAAGACACCTTTGATCAAGCGGTGTTCTTCCGCAACTGCAGTTCAACTTACACCGAGAGAGGTGCTTATGCAGTGAGGCCGGAAGGCCATCGATCTGCGCGACAAGGAAGAGGCGACCATTTACTTTTTTATAAGTATGTGGGGATGATCATCTTGGATGGCGGATGATCCTTTTTATAAAACAAGGAATAAATTCGGGCGTGAGGCGAAGAGCGCATCGAGGGCGAAGCGGATCGATGCGATGAAAGAGCGCGTCGGGGCCGGCGGATGGCGGCGAAACGAGCGCGCCGGCAATGAAGAAAAACTCACGCCGAGCGATATTATCCGAGAGCGGTTATTGTTAGAAGAACCGTGCGTGATATTAATAATATCACGAGCGGTTCTTGTTGAGCCGCTGCGTGATACTTCACACGGTTGTGTTTTAAAACCGTTTGTGATCTTGATTAATATCAAAAGCGGTTCTTGTTGAGCGTGCGTGATACTTCTGAGCGGTTTTCAACATGAACCGTCGTGATATTGCCTCTTCCTGAGCGGTTTTAAGCGCGGCCGATGCCTGAGCGGTCTCTAAGCCAAAACCGCTCGTGATTGAATATATCTGAAGCGGTTTTGGTCAGCAAATGCGTGATGAGGCGTCGATATTAGCCTTTACGTAGTAGTGACATTTTATATGGCAGCTCGGATAGGAAAACACGATCTAGAACGGCGGTGTCCACCACTACACCATGGCACAATATTAAGGGCAATGCAAGCTGTCGGGAAAAATGGCTTTTCGGCAATTTATCTGCCGAATGTGTATTCCCTGCGATTATTCTGCCGATAAAAATCTTCTTGGAAAGACATTTCACGGCGAATATCGTATTCAGCGATTAAAGTGCCCTAGATAAGTTGGTTTTCCCGTGATTAGAGTTTCCCGGCGATTAGATTTTTCGGCGATTGGAGTTTTCGGCGATTATATATATTGCGGCGATTAACATGCCCTCGGTTGTATGTTTTACGGCGATTATCATGCCCTCGGTTGTATGTTTTGCGGTAATTAACATGCCCTCGGTTGTATGTTTTGCGGCGATTAACATGCCCTAGATAAGTTTGTTTTCCTAGCAATTAGACTTATTCGGCGATTAAGCGCCTAGATTGTGTATTGTCCCTTGAGAATAGACACCTATATACATATAAAATACCAATATAATTTAATTACTTATTTGTCAAGATATTTTCTCAATAGTTTGCACCATTCAACGAAATTTAGAAAATATACAATTTTCTCGATCTTACCACTTATAAAATATCACATCAACAATCAAATCTGACTTCAACACATTGATGAAATTCGGATGATGCAAAATACATAAACACGAAATATGATATTTTTGATAAGCATAACGATACATGTGCGATTACACCATACACATGCAATTTCAAATTCTTAGCATTCTAATATAGCCACGATCTCCTTGGCATGTATGCTCCAACTATATATGTCTGAGTTCGACTTGGATAAATTAATCCGGTTGTCAAGTATCACGCTATTATTTGATCAGTTGGTACTTAAATTCGAGCAAATCTTTGGAGCACTGCAAGTAAAAAGGATTCTCATCAACAAATCATGTGGTTGTGCGGTTGATTAAGGATTTAATAATAATATAATTATTTGTCAAAACAATTCTAGAATGATAAAATTGTCAATTTCACTAAGTCGACCAATAAGTTTAGCGCAAAGGAGAAAGTCGCATCGTCTTGCAAAGTTACAATAACACAATTTAAGGGTGTAGCTGTGTAAGTTAATTGTACATACCTTTGCACGACTTTGAGAATACCGATGCCAAGTTGCATGGGTATGCCCATGATAATGCATTCACTAACTCCCTCTATCGATCCTCGCGACCCTTTGTAAAGCATTAAAGAGATGTTAGATGTTTTCTCAAATGAAGCCAAGATCAACACCTTTGCTTTCATTTTTACAATCTTTGTATCTAGTAATGCCGAGAATCTCACCTGCTCGAGCATTAACACCGAAGTATGTGCATAAGACTTGAAGGATATGAAGCGGATGAAGGGTTTTAAGAAATAATAATCATGGTAAAATGGAGGTCACATGATAATTACTCTACCTTGTATGTCATCAAATCGCCAAAAGCATCATATGTCCCTAATCAATGTTCATACCATGACTTTTCATCGTTATCTTGAATTTCATCAATAATAGACCTCCTTGCGACTTCAATCCCAAGTGTTAGGTTCACTTCCATGATGTGATTACTTTTTGTTTTCATAGCATCAACCGGGAGTACCCATTCTTGCCAAGAGGTTTGTTACTGTAATTACAAATTTCTTTAATTAGCATATATCATGTCGGACAAATCTGCGGAAGTCACAGTAAGGCTTATAAAAATATAAGCAGTTCTAAGGCCTGCAATTCTAGTTATTCACTAAAATTGTTTAATACACCAATATTAAAGGCTAAAAAGCTCTCTACAAACTAGAAATTTCATCTTGCTAAAGCTATGGATAAATAGGAACTCTTACCCTTCAACCAACAAGTTGTATCTGTCACGAGTTTGTTGATATGACTCTTTCAGCGGTTGGAATGCCTGAATTGGTTAGTAGAAAGGTCGGAGATAGCATCATAATGGCGAGAAAATCTAACATTGCACATCTTGTTCACCTTCACAATCACTTTTGGAAGCATGGATTTGAGTTTATGCACTCATCTTGAAGTTTGCACTTATCGGTTCTAGTGGATATATTCTCAACTTGGCTTTATCGATGACACGAACATCTTGTAAACAATAAATATGATCACGAGAGATAGTGATGTCACAACATATCAAGCGCAGAGCTTTGTTCATACCTCGATTTCAACTTTATTTTTGGATGATTCAAAATTGGCAATTGCATGAGTCGAAGATATTCCCATGTGCGCAGATCAAGTTTGACAACCAAGTTTAGTGACATGATTTCAAGACAATCTTTATGGTCTTGCCATCTGCTCAACACACAAGTCATCCATCCAAAAGTGAGGGCCAAGAAACACTTTGTAAAATTTATTTCAAGATGCCTTGCAGTAAAATCTACACATGACATAGATGAAGCAAATTGGGAGAATATAGAATAACATGTGTTCTGAGAATCAAGTCAAGTGCTCTCCCTTAAAAATTTCTTGCCAAGCGCTCTCCCTTACAAAATTTATCGGTTGTACCTTTGGATATCATTTTTATAATTAGGGCTCATGTAGAACAAAGAGATACTACACAAACCAAAACCAAGACAATCATTGAATAATTTCAACCTCAAACCAGCATAGTACTGTGATTATGGCCTCAATTTCACAAACAAAAGTACAAGACTTGCTGTTGAACCAACAGATTGTTGCTACTTGAGTCCGAAAACTCATACAAGAAACAAAATACTTCCGTTATATTTTTCTATTATTTAATATCATACAAACATAGCCAAACAACAGCATCAATAGCAAACACTAAGGCGATAGAAAATCTTCCTCAATTATGTAAATTGAGTAATCTGGTAAATGTGGTGCATGTAAATTTAATGCCTGGGACAATATGAAACGACCAATCATAGTAGCTTGGTAAATGTAGCAAACACTAAGGACATTAATATAGTGAATTCGATATCATATTTCTCTATTTCTAGACTTAAATGCGCCATATCTTGTGCTAAATCAACAATGACTTGGTGGAGGTACAAAAGTTCTTTGTTCAAATTCTTGATAGTTTCATATTATTTTTCTCGGATAGTAAATCATAGTAGTGACCCTCTGAAGTAGAAAAATTCTAGAAACTAAGCTAAAACATCCTAATTGACATGTTACCATGACGAAAAGTTAACTACGATATTTTCCACAAATATGAAATATGTAGTAAAAGGATACTCATGCTAGCTTTTAGGTGCAGGAAGGTTGTCATTTCAAATCTCTATGTTGGATTAAGCGAGTGGAAATTTGGAGCAATCGAGCAAGCATGTGACAAGTTGCAAGACTACATAAATATCTCTTATGCTAACAAACTAATGCTACAAAGAGTAAAATTTAGCGTAGGTCTTTCTCTTGAGATCATCTACTAGTTTTGTCATAGGTCTTTCTTGAAGTTCTTTCTTTAACTCCGTTAGAGCATTTACCTACAAATGGAAACTTAATTAGCGAAATAATAAAGATAAAAGTGAAGTGTAGTTGCATAGAAACAAATCATTCCAAGAACATATGCATGGTAAAATGGCTAATAGATGCAATGGAATAAGTAACATATTTTTTTCTTATGATTACAAGGCAATAATCATATATGCCATTTCAAAAGCCAGTTGACTTAACAATCTGCCAATGTATATACCATAAAGAATCTTACCAAACACCACCCATCTGTTCAGCAATCCATCCAGCTGCATTTAACTTAGCATCCATTCTAGCAGCAGCTATACCATGGCCATTGTCCCTCAATCGATTCTGTGTTGGAAAAGCATTAGATAACCACATTACATGCATGCATATGCGGTCTAAATCATAAAGATATTAGTTTAGTACCTCCATTCACCTTTAGTACCTCCATTCCTGCAAATACAAGATCGCGAGCTACATGACTAGGGCAATTTTCCTAAAGAGAGATGCAAATTAAGCAGACGAAGCATGTCTTCTGCACCCTGTCATTGCCTTTGGCACTATGGTCTACACAGACGAAGAAAATGATGACCTGACCCTGGTCTTCTTTGTTATTTTTTTGTTGTATTGAAGGAATGACAATTAGGTGGTATCCACATTCAAAATATTTCTTTAATTGATTGAACTCACTTAATAAATCTATTATCTGTTGTGAAACCCGCTACCTCTTCTCTGGAGTCATTAATGCAAAAGTTCACCAATATTAAGTCGAGGTGCAGTTCAAGGAGATAGTCGGATATAAAAAGATCAAGTTGTACTTGTGCATCAAAGGTACATTAATTTCATAATTTTGAGTGCACACTTATCAAAGATGCAAGTCATTGCATTAAGTCGGCAATCTCACATGAGAGTGTGTTTTAACTTGAAAGCTAATGTTAGTTCACAAGTTGATAGTAAGTTTAGGCGAGATGGCATAAACTATGTGTATAAATCAATGACCCCCGATATGCATCAACCATATGGTAAAATATGTCCTTCTATCCTAAATACTTGCCTCTGCGGCATTGATAATCGGGAGTGGATATATGGGTAATCAACAAATTTGACTGCTATCATTTTTGTCCCCTTTGCGAAAATTGAGGTTTACTTCCTTGACCAACAGATATATTACTAACAAGAAGTCTTGTTGCAATTCGAGCCCATCGGACCACCACCAAAAACAAAGAACTTTTTGTATTTGCCTAGGTTTTAGTTGAACACCGGTAACACACGCACCTATACAAAATCCTTTGTAAGAGTCAGACAATGGCATCAAGCTATCCATAACCAAAAAAGGGGCGAAACAAAAAGTTGGCAAATTAAATGGTGTGGCTGCAGCAATTTAGCTTTAATGCCTTCCAATATAGCTTATTTTATCTTTTAGCGTACTTAGTTAAGGTTTTGTAGCATATTCTGTAACATGGTAGCTTGCATGGTAGTATAATTTAACAGTTATGAAAAATTCTCATCTACACAAATAAATAGCTATAAAAGTGAATGCTTGAGGATCTGATGTTATTTTGGATCACAAGGAACAAAAGGGAAAATGGTTGCATAAGTATTAAAAAGTTCAAAGCTTAACAATTTGTTCTCCATTAGACATTAGTAGAAATAAATTAAGCCAGGTTACTGTCAATTCAAAAGAACAGGCTGTAGCGCTTAGGCATCGTAACCATTTCTAAAAGATAAAAAACATTGGAACTATTTCTAAGATAGGTTAATGATTAGATACAAAATCGAATCATGCAAAAAGGTAATTATACTTTGGAAGGCAACCTTTGTGGTGGAACGTTGGGCAAAGAATACATGGACAAGGGACCTTGATGTTGTTGATAGCACCAACTCCTTGAAAACCTTGGCTTCCTGCATTTATTCAGGTATGTTCAGTAAATAGTAGTACATGTATAAGGTATAGTAAACAACAGAAGAAACAAAGAAGTATTGATCATTACTACATGGAAGTGTGTTATTATTTTCAAGTCATCCAGAGCACTTATCCCAACACAAATATCAAGTTAATTTGTTAATCGAGCACTTGGTAAATCTGGTGCCCACTAATTATATAGCTAAAAGAAGTGAAAAAGTGTACATACTTCTTGCCTCGGTTCCTATTTAAAGGACACAAGCGGATGACGATGGGAGATACATACCTTCACAACACCAAAGCATGGCCTCCAAATAATACCCTTCTTCAATAACATCTAGGCGGGCTGGTGTTTGTGGCATGTTTGGTGCAACCTTTTTAAGCTTGTTGTCTTGCCATACTTAGTGCAGACGAGCTTGAGACGATGAACCAAGCCTATCTGTTACGCCAAGAGATCTTATCCAAGGTTTACTGATGATTAGCAATCTCGAGCCCAAAGCCGTGCCATCTTTATCAACTCATCGAGGAGCAAAGCGCATCAACAAGACCATGCTCTTTCCTTCCTTTGCCGTAATGAACTTTGATTCTTTGAAAAAATTATAATGAATACCACAATCACGACATGCCAAAATCCATAATAGAACTACTACTTGAATCGTACCTTCACCTCCTTAAAGTTTCCAAAAGTCCCAATCTCATGTTGAATCCTCATCCTCTTCATCCAAGTCGTCCTCGCCTTGCAACACCACTAATGGTCGACGCGGCGGCACTCCCGATCACTGCAGTTGCGCCATGTGAGACGCCTCGAGGGCACTGTCCTGACCCTCTCCACGGCCAGCCGCCTCGGCGTGGGAAGGCCGAGCAGTGAGGCCAAGCCGAGGGGGAGCTTGGCGCTTAGGCGAGAGCTCCCGGACGGCGAGCTCCCTCCTCCTCGCCGCCGCCAAATCCTGCTGCGCAGCAAGACTTGCTGGAGCACGGCCATGGGGTCTTCGTCTTCATCATCGTGGCGAGAGCGAGTGAAGGAGGAGGGCCTTGTGAGGGCGCGGGTGGGGCCGGGGGTAGAGATGAGGAGGGAGGTGAGGGAGGGAGGCGGCATGTGAGGAAGGAGGGAGGCGAGGGAGGGAGCCGGAGGGATGGATCTGGGATTTGGGAGGTCTTGTGAGTGTAGAACTGGATTTGGGAGTTGGGGCCTTGAGGAGGGAAGGAGACGCGGCGGCGCGAGGAGGGAGGGAGGCGGCCATGGTGAGGGTTAGGGATTTGGGAGGAAGGGAAGGGGCGGCGGCGGCGGCGAGGAGGGAAGGGAGCCGGACGTACCGAGGAGGAGAAGGAGGAGGGCAGCGCGGGCGCGGAGGAGGAGGGAAGGTGCCGGGCGCGCCGACAGGGGGGCGGGGGGGGCTAGGAGGGAGAAGGACGGGGAGGGCACGGGGATTGGGGAAAGGATGAGAGCTGGGAGAAGAGGCAACCGGGAAGGAATTCGGGAATTTGGGTTGCGTGCCTTACTCCAAATATTTTTCGGTTGCCCGCCCAAAGCATCGCTATTATTCCCGGTAGATACCCCGACTTAGATGACCTTTTCTAGGGCAGTTACACTGTAGCTAATATAAAAATATTGTCGGCACATAAATTGCTCTAGATAATAATTATTTCCGGCAGATAACAGGACCCTAAATCTCTTGAATATTGCCGGCACATGTTTTGCCACTAATCCAATTTTTTCCCGGCAGATTATTGCCCTTAATACTATGCCATGGTGTAGTGCACATAGATGCATTCGGTACCGATGGGCTGAGGAGCTCCTACTATGGGCAAATAGAGGAGATTTGGGAGCTCGACTACGTGCTTTTCAAGATCCCCCTATTTCGGTGCCATTGGGTCCATCTCCCATAGGTGAAGGTCGACAAGTACGGCGTCACTACCGTGGACCTCGAACGTGTCGGATACAAAGACGAACCATTCGTACTGGCTAACAAAGTTATTCAAGTCTTCTATATAACCGACCCCGCAAATAAGAAGTGCCACGTAGTTCTTCATGGAAAAAGGAGGATTGTTGGAGTTGAGAATGTAGTGGATGAGGAAGAATACAATCAATTTGATGAGTTGCCTCCTTTCGGAAACGGCATCAGGCTCGAGGAAGAACCTAGTGAGGAAGCTAGCTATATGCGCGTCGATCATCATGAAGGGCTATATTTTAATTAAGAATTTACTCCATTGTAATTAATTTATCCCATAACATCATGTGTTATGGACTTATAATCTCTCATATATTCTGATGTCAACATGAAATTGTCATGTGTTAATGTGTTATGGACTTGTCATCTTTGATATTGATGTCAATGTAGACGTTCATTGCAATTTTGGAGTATCAAAATTGGTTTCACTTGATTTGGAGTTGAGTTGAATTAGATATGAATTTTTTAATTCAAATGTGTTATGAACTTGTCATCATACTTGTCACCAGGTTCATATGGACTTGTCATGATTGTCATCATACTTGTCACCAAGTTCATATGACAATCACTTGTCACCAGGTTTTGTCAAGATATCACAGATTGTCATCAGGTTTTTAGGCTATCACAGACGATTCTATTATGGAACCGTTTGTGATAAGGAATCACAGACAGTTCTTAATAAGAACCATTTGTGAAACTCCCATATCACAGACGGTTCTTATTAAGAACTATCTGTGATAGCCTTTTTATAAGGAGGGAACTACTAAGGTTTTTCCTCTTGCTCATAACTTCCACTACTCCTGCGCCCCTTAAGCTCTTGCACGCTCGTTCGCCTCCTCTAGGGCTCATGCCTCCTGCTCAAACTCGGCCGATGGCCGGCCGCCTCCTGCTCAAACTCGGCCCGGCGGCCGGCCGCCTCCCTCCTCCGACTCCAGCCCGACGAGTGGCCGCCTCCCTCCTCCATCGCGCGGCCTCCTCCGACTCTAGCTCGACGACCGGCCGCCTCCCTGCTCTGACTCCAGCCCGACGAGCGGCCGCCTCTCTCCTCCGACTCTAGCCTGACGAGCGGCCGCCTCCGTCCTCTGACGCAGCCCATCGCCTCCTCTTCCACTACACATCACCATCCTCCTCTCTGGCCTGTCACCGGCTTCCTCCTCGCGCCGGCTCCAGTGCCTCCTCCGGTACTCCCTCACGCCTCCTCTAGTATACCACTCTACTCGCTCTATCCCGTTCTCTCCCTTGCTCTGTGATGGGTTCTGTTGATGCTCTATGATAATAGTCAAAATCTGAAATCAAATAGATAATTAGAAACAGACTTGAGATTAATCATATTGCTTTATATGGTCAGTTATAATTAGTAGCCTTTATACTTTCTGTTTTTAGTTATAGCTAAATTAAGATTACACTTGTATGTTACGTGATCGATTGATCTTCTATGAGATATTTGCATTTCTATTCTCAATCATCAATTAGGCTTATTGTTGATATAAATTTGTGAATTATCTTGAAGGCATATGATCGGATGTTACATTTCTGAGAATGCTTTATGTGCTGTTTTTGTGATTTAATTTCACTAAAATAGTTAAATTGTAATCTGTTGACTGAAAGTTTAACTGCTACTCTGAGATAACTTGACATATGAGAAAGTTGTAGTTTGAGCTCAAGATTTGTTTTGTAATTATCAAAATTGATTGGTGAAGAGATTTTGACAGAGGACTGAGATTGCAAAGACTATGTCTTATGCAATTAGTCAATTGAGAGCAATTGAGCAATCTTATTTGCTTAGCTTTATGCTGTTTTTAGTTGTTCTCATAATGAATATGTTGAGCATATTCTTCTTTTTAAATGGCATTGAGAAATTTCATATACATGTGGTACATGTTTTGCATTTCAATCAATTTAAATGACTTGAATGATTTACATTTGATTATGTTAATTTGGTCCTCCCTCGTGCCTTGTTTGGAATTAATTATGCAATTTCATTCATATACATGTGGTATATGCTTAGCAGTTTAAATGACATGGAGATACTTCATATGTATATGTTAATTTGGGACACTTGCAATCCATTTTATTGCATATGTAACTTATATAGATAGCAAGTGGCGAGATGGCAGAGGCACTCTTATTTGCCATCATTGGCCCAGAGATGGAAGAGGTGTCGTATTCACCGCCGTCACCGACGCCACAGATGATACAGAAGCGAGATGGTAGAGGAAAATCGAAAATGCCTGTGGGCCGACTGGTCATCACGGAGGTCAGTGACTTTGGGGTCCCTCTGAGTCCCAAGAGATCAATGGCGAGATTCCAGACCATCTGCGAGATACTTGCAAGAGAACAGGTCCCCATCGCCACACCAAGGTGGAAGGATCTGACGAAATAAGCGAAAGGCGCGCTGTGGATAGAACTTTCAAGCAAGTTCACTATCTCAGGAGCAGACATGGCATGCGTGGAACGGACGGTGATGCTCACGATGGATAAATCATGGAGGACCTTCAAGAGCATTCTTGTCACGAAGTACGTGAACACGGGTCAGACGGCCTTCGCGAAGTATGGATTCTTGACGCGGGAAGCATGGGACGCCTTTGTGGCTATGAAGATGATGGTCGAATTTAAGGAGCAAAGTGCGGCGCACAAAACTCTCTAGACACGAAACACTCACTCGCACAAACTCGGCACCGCTGGGTACACGGGTAAATATGAGGAATGGGCGGCGGAGGAGGAGAATGCAACCAGGCCATTTGCTGACATCACAGACCCGTGTTCCCGAAGCTGGTTACAAGCAAGGGCAAAAGTCTCGTCTTCAGGCAGCATCTCTTTCACAAACCCGGTAGACCAAGAAGTGTCTCAACGTGTAGTAAATATGTCGAACTACCTAGTTGTTAATAAGTCCATAACTTCATAGTGTCTATAATAACATGATGACCTCTTGCAGCGTGAATTGACTGCCCAAACTTCCCAAGGCTCCTTCCAAGCAGACAGGGAGAAGAATATACTATCTACGGCCCTGGGAAACAAGGAGCACCCGGGTCGCACGCGAGGCTTTGTGGTTAATGTACCTTGGAGTCATGGATTCGCGGACAACTACTGCACGTATAGGAGTAGGAAGAGATCCAAGGCCAAGCACGAGGACCGGTTGGTACAGATGATTACTAAAAAATTTGAAGGAAAGCTAGCAGCATTGCAGGATCAAATGAATCAACTCCTGAGCCAGTCGCAAGCCACCCCTGTTAATTTGGGAGCTAGTCCTACTTGACATCGGAGTAGCGTCGTGTCCACGCATAATTTTGAACATGACGACATCCAATTACCGATAGATGACATCAAGATAATGTACATCTATGGAATGCACCAAAGATAGACCTATAGGACGCCTTAGCTAATTGCGTATCATTTTGTAAGGGCCGACGCCCTGCAAGCTCCAAGTGAGGATGGATGGGTCCCTTTCTATTGAGGCTACGCGGGGGATGGTGTATCCATACGAGGAAGGCGGTCTGACCACGATGCCACGGTGGCGAGGTTACGCCCGGTCGAGGTGGATATGGTACATGACAATTTCGTGGCCGTCCCGCTGAAGATTCGCCCGAACGAAGATATCAGAACACTAGGGGATGTTGTGCACACTTTTATCCAATGGCCCAAGAAGGACATCGCCCTGGACCCAATAGTGTCGCGATCTGGACACGACCATTCCTCTCCAATGGGACCCTCGATGACTCCACCTCTTGTTTCGCCTCAGAAGGCCACCTCATCGGTTCCCATAGAGAAGACGCCGAAGGAACAACAAAAGCATGCCGCCGTATCGGTTCCCGAGTCGTCTCACAGGAAGACGCTGCCAATCGTTAAGGTCAAATCGAAATCGATGAACGTTAAGGCACCTCCCAAGTCCGGGAAGTCTGGGATGTCCGAGAAGTACATCATCAGAAAACCGTTGTGCTCGACACAGTATGAATACGCGTTGGATATGCTTGTCAGGCTTTGCATGCCTGGTACATGCAGAAGACCACAAAGAAGGGGTGCGATACTGGAATCACCGTCAGATACAACGATGATCATTTCTTCAACGGGATGAACCACTTCGTCGTGCGCTTCAACGACTTATATGACCTATTCAACCTCATTGGCCTCGATGCCTCGCTTCTACGATGTTGGACACTGTAAGTGCGTACAATCAAGTTCTACATTCACGTAATACCGATAAACACTACTACAAAAAGGCTAATACTGGACGCCTCATCACAGACGGTTGACCAAAACCGTCGGTATTACATTCAATCACGAGCGGTTTTGGTTTAGAGGCCGCTGCGTACTCTTAACTTTCGCTAAAAACCGCGTAAAGAGGCAATATCACGCAGAGCGGTTCATGTTGAAAACCGTCAGTGAAGTATCACGAGCGGTTCAACAAGAAAGCGTCGTGATATTAATCGATATCACTGAGCGGTTTTAAACACAACCGTCATGTGAAGTATCATAGAGCGGTTACGAACACTGGCCGCTATGCGTGATATTAATTAGTATCACTGACGGTTCTTAACAATAACCGCTCAGTGATAAGATCGCTCCGGCGTGAGTTTCTTCATCGCCGTCGTCTCGTTAAATCGCCAATCCGCCGTCTCCCGATCGTCTCTTTATCGCATCGATCCGCCGGCTCCCGATCGTCTCTTAAATCTCACGCTCGAATTTATTCCTTGTTTTATAAAAGGATCATCGCCATCCAAGATGATCATACCCACATACTTATAAAAAACGAAATGGTTTGCCTCTTCCTTGTCGCCGCAGCGATGGCCTTCTGGTGCCTTGTCTGAGCACCTCTCTCGATATCGTTGAGCCGTCTTTGCGGAAGAACACTTTGTTTGATCAACGGTGTCTTCACTCCTCTGCTGCGTAGAATTTGCGGGCGGTGGCGGCCACCTTCCGCCGTCTTGACATCCTCCTCCGCCGTGTCTTCGGGTGATCTCCCACTTCGGCGAGTTTACGCGTCATCAACATAGTCCTCCAAAACGGCGTTGCGTCTCGGGAGGCTTGCCGTCACTTGGATCAGTGAAATCGGGCGGCGGCGCATCGAAGTCGACGGTGCCGACCCCTCAAGCAAGGGAAGAGAGCCTATGGGCTCAATTCTTCTTAGTTCAACGATCTGAGGTCTTGGAGACACTTTCGAGCAGCGCGTCAGCGGGTGGGCGCATTTGAGCTTCGTTCGATGATCGAGAACCTTCCGATCTGACACCGTCTCCTATGAAGTATTGCAGATGGAGATAGCAGACCTACCTTCGCCACTAGAAAAACCTTGTTTAATTATAGGTTTCTGCTTTTTTTAATATAAACATGTAATTTCTTCATGTCATGTAAGTGTATATATATACTTGAGAAAAACCATTTCACGAGCGGTTCCATTATGGAACCGTGCGTGATATATCCCATATCCTGAGCGGCTCTATTATGGAACCGTCGTGATATTCACATATCACGGGCGGTTCTATTATGGAACCGTCGTGATATTCCTATATCATGGGCGGTTCTATTATGGAACCGTGCGTGATAATTATCACCGCGGTTCCATAATAGATCCGTCTCGATAAATCTCTTTATAAGTAGGAGCTAGCCCGGCTTGCCGCTAGGGTTTGCGCTCTAACTTCGTCACTCCCAGCCGCCTTACTCTCGTCGTTCCTCCCCATCGCCTGGCCGCCGCCATTCTTCCGTCGCCGGCGGTTGTAGCATCTGGTGACCTTGCAAAAGACACTCGTGCGATAAGAGTGTCTTTTGCGGCGTCACCGTTAATACCAACTTCTGATGACGTTCAAACTCGTCACTCCCGGCTACGCTAGGGTTTGCGCCCGCCCTAACTCCGTTCCCCTCCCCACCTCGACGCCGCCGCTCGACCTCATCGCCGACGCCGCTCGACCTCGTCGCCGACGCCGCCCGACCCCGTTGCGCCCTGCTAGGGCCCTGGCCGGGCTTTGCTTTCCCCATCCTCCCTCTATTCTCCTCTAGATCTGTTAGCTTAATGTCTTTTGTTGAGTTTGATTTTTATGCATGAACCTTAAGTTGTGTCCTGATGTTTGTGTGATTTATGCAAGGTAAAGGAAATGGATGAGGGTTGTCTTTGGTGGTGGGGTCGCCTCAAGTGGTTCTTGTTGTACTAAGGTCCCTCTCTGTCTCTACCCCTTGCTCTGTGATGAAAATGGCTAGCTAGTGCTCTGCGATGGATCTTAGGGCTACTACTTGCGTGGTGGGTTTGGACACCCTTGGTCTTGTTCTCTTCTTGATGAACGCTCAATGATGTTAATAGTCTTATGCTAAAATTGAATTGATAATTAGTTCATATTAATAGTCCTCTTGCTCTGTGATGTAATGATGTAAATAGTCTTATGTGAAATTGAATTGATAATTAGTTCATATTAATAGTCCTCTTCTTTGTGTGATGTAATGATGTCAATAGTCTTATCTTTGAAATTGAATTGATAATTAGTTCATATTAATAGTCCCCTTGCTCTGTGATGTAATGATGTAAATAGTCCTATGCTGAAATTGAATTGATAATTAGTTCATATTAATAGTCCTCTTCTTTGTGTGATGTAATGATGTCAATAGTCTTATCTTGAAATTGAATTGATAATTAGTTCAGTATTAATAGTCCCTTGCTCTGTGATGTAATGGTGTCAATAGTCTTATGCTGAAATTGAATTGATAATTAGTTCATATTAATAGTCCCTTGTTCATGCGGTCAAGTTCTCCTACCTCTTGCGTGCAGTCGTCCTACCATTCCATTCATAATCTCTTCTCTATAAAGTCTCCAGCGTTGGTTTGCTTGTGCCATTAAAACGGCATCATATATATATATTATATATATATTATTAAATGATCTCGGCCACTTTAGGAATTAGTCACATGACATGAGAAGAATGAGGCGGTATCCACGGGCAACCTCATTGAGCCCTTGTAAGTTTAAAAATATGGATGCAAGGAGGCGGTGGGACATCCAATTACAGGATTGGGCGTCGCTATGTTCAAAAAGTGGCGTTGATCTTAACTTCTCCGGTGGGAAGTGGCATCATGTATTAGCAACCAACAATTCTTGAGCATGTAATTGTCTTTAAAGCCAACAAGAACACCAAGCAACAAGTTGAGAATTCTTTTGAAATATGAGAATGGTTCTTTGGGTGTTCTTGTTGGGTTTAAAACGATTACATGCTCAAGAATGGTTGGTTGCTAGTATATGAAGCCACTTCCCGCCGGAGTATGCAAGATCAACGATACTTTCTCAACATAGCGACGCCCAATCCATGGTAATTGATGTCCTAACGCCTCCTTGCATCCATATTTTTGAATTTGCAAGGGCTCAATAAGGTTGCCCGTGGCTACCGCCTCATCCTTCTCATGCCGCGTACGACGATCCCCCAAAGTGACCGAGAGATTCGAACAATATATATATATAATATATATATGATGCTTTAATGGTACAAGCGACCACCGCTGGTCTTGTGGATGAAAAGTCATCACGATTTGTTCGTGATATAAACCGTCATATATCTATCACGGCGGTTTGTGGATGAAACCGTGCGTGATATAAAGCTATCACGCAGACGGTTTGTGGATGAAACCGTCGTGATATAAAGATCGCAGACGGTTTGAACCACAAACCGCTCAGGAAATATACATCACGAGCGGTTCAAAACCGTGCGTGATGACCTCATGTCATCACTGACCCATAAACTCAGATGGCTCACGAAACCGTCTGTGATGACGTTTTTGAACCGTCTGTGAAAGCCTTTTCTGTAGTAGTGAAATATCATAACTCAATGCTTGTGTATAGATACATGTGGAAAAAAGTCCAGGAATGGAAAGAACCGGTGGGTTTTCTCGACCCACACGTGGTATCTTTACAAACCATCGAAGAAGACCTGTCCTTCGTCGAGAAATATATAGCGGCGGCATTGCTTCATCAAGTAGACAAGAAGTACATAGTGGTGCCCTACAACGAGGGGTAAGTGTCACTACTTGCTATACAAATTTCATTTGTACTTTATACGCAGCACAAACTTAGGTTTAATGACTATAGCGACATACATGAGTAGGCACCTCTGGATCCTTTTAGTCATTATACCAAAGACGAACCATGTGATATACCTTGATTCCCTAATCCACAACAACCACAAATTTAGGATTCTGAAAGGAATACTCGAGAGGTATACTTATTTCCTCCATACATAACTCTATTGTAGTCTTCATTCATTTGAAATGGCCGAGGATAACTTTTTGGAATCATGTAGTTCGTTCATCGCCTATATTGCCAATGAAGGAATATACAATGGAAAGAGCGTCGAACTAACACACAGGACGAAATTTTTGGTACGCGCTACAACACGATAATCCTATATCATACTTAATAATAACAGCGTCTCGGCCGACTATACCTATATATGTAATTCTATTTTTTGCGGTCTTGCTTGACAAAAAATGATGAGTTATGTGCAATCTCGTTTGCTATCATATCAAACAAATCATTACAACTCTGAAGAACAATCCCAAGGTTTGTCAATCTCGAAATAATTATTTCCTAATTATAAATTTAAATATATATGCTTACCACTTTACTCTTGCTAGCGACAGGACTTGTTGATACATTTGGATGGGCTCGTTGCGGATGAGATCACGGACATTCGAGGGAAGCTCTGCGCCTTTATCATGTCAGATATCGTTAAGGACAACGGAGATTTTCACTCCATCGCCAACCCAGAGCATCACCCCGCCGACACCTCTCAACCACCTGCAAACAATTGACCCAATTGTAATCCAATTGTAACTATAGCGACAATACTTGAACAAATGCGATCTTTTGTAATTTATTCTGAGTAATGATCATTTTGAGTTTGTCAACAATTGATTATCTGTGATGTATCTGTTTTTGTGCATACTTGTTTTCAGAGGGCATAGCAATTCTGAGACTAGCCAAAAAAAGCGGCAAAAATGTAGTTAGGATAATGAACTATCACAGTGTTTTTGTTGAAACCGAAATGCATGAAGTCTAGTATCACGAGCGGTTTCCATTAAAAACCGTCGTGATATTCTCGTATCACGAGCGCTTCTCTTTAGAACCATCGTGATACTAGACTTCCTGAGCGGTTTTAACAAAAACCGTTTGTGATAGTGAGTATCCTGAGCGGTTTTGAACCGTCTGTGATAATGCTGTTATCACGAGCGAACAAATATAGATGGTTGAAATAAATGCGTGATGACGGTTCCGAACCGTCTGTGATGAGGTGTTCCCTAGTATATATGGGCGATATGAGATCTGGAGGCAGTTTGTGGTTGTTGCATTATGTTGTACGTGATGTGCTATCTAATCCAGTTAGTGCTTTCAAAAAGCAAACGCAATGCCGAGCCTAGTCATATTCTCTTCTCAATTACATATACTAGTAGGGTACCCGTGCGTTGCAACGAAACTTTAAATCTTATAGAAATAATATTTATCTATAACACATGAAGTAAATCAATCAATTAAAAGATGGTGATACATACGAGCATCACATTAATGCAATACGATAGGACAAGAATAACAAATGAAGTGCTATATATACAGCCCTAGCAAAAAGAAAAAACTATACCTTATTTATGAACTGTTGAATAAAAATTAACTGTTATTAACTCAGAGAAAAAAAATATGAGCTGGTATATATAGCCCTAGCAAAAAGAAAAAACTATACCTTATTTATAGGAGCCAACAAAGTCCTTTTTTACATGACATTAGCAGCATGACCCGAAAAAAAGGCAGCACATTTCAAGTTTCAATCATAGATGACATAACAGTTTACAGCAAGGGAAAATAACCATCAAGTGACCAATTGAGCCAATTACGTAAAACAACTTGATTACCTCTTACAGTTCACCAGCTGTCATGGAGTAATTCCCTTGCTATCAAGCGCACCTGCTCCTGACCTCACAGTGGCGACGGAAAAAAATTAAGACATTTCCTTCTATTAGCTCTGTTACTGCATCACAAAATCCCAAATGAGTGATTAAAAATCATGAAGGAAACACAAAAGTTAGATATCTAACAAAAAGATCAATTATGTCCTCAATTATCTTCAAAGAAGCAACCTTATCATGCCATGTAGATCTATCACCAGATAACAAATGAACGGTCTAGATCGAGCATCATAGTATCAAGAGCACAATAAAAATACATTATTTCTACAGTATTTTGTGTACTACTGTAGAGTGTTGTCCACATAGTCTCAAAACACTATCTACCACACAGTATTCTCGATCCAAAGAGGAAACGCATCATAGTATCAAGAGCACAATAAAAATAGATTGTTTCTATAGTATTTTGTGTACTACTGTAGAGTGTTGTCCACATAGTCTCAAAACACTATCTACCACACAGTATTCTCGATCCAAAGAGGAAACGCACACTGCCGATTGATTACGAGGAACGTCATCCATGACACTTTTGACACAAGAATCTAATATGATGAGCTGCCTACGTCATACAACGAGATGAAGCCGACCAATTGTGATTGTGATGTATCTCTCACTACTACAAAACAGGCTATAGTAGACGCCCCATCACAGACGGTTCCTTTGGAACCGTCTGTGTTGGGTATTGCTTGAACTGCGGGTGGCGCGAAAGCCTATCACGAGGCGGTATTTTTTAGAACCGCTGCAGTGATAGTCATCTATCCTGAGCGATTTGTAAATAGAACCGTGCGTGATATTACCGACGGTTCTATTCACAAACCGTGCGTGATAATCCCAATCACGAGCGGTTCTATTATAGAACCGTGCGTATATCCGACGGTTCTTAATAAGGACCGCTCAGCGATTAATGAGATTATCACAGATGGTTTTAGTGAGAACCGTTTGTGATATTATCTGACAGTTCGAGCGAGAACCGCTCAGTGATAACAATTATCACGAGCGGTTTTATTAAGAACGATCTATGATATCCTCTGGTATAAATTGGCGCGACACATCCTCTGCCGCCTTTGCCGCCGCCAGTCCTTGCCGCCTTTGCCAGATCGCCTCTGCTCGCTGCCTTTGCTGGCGTGGTTTGGATAATCAACGGCCCTATTGCTAGGCTCCACTTAGATCTGCTAGCTAGCTTCCTCCCAGTGCGAGCCACTTTCTGCCTAGCTTCTCCAACTGCGGCTCCTCCTCTAATTAAGCAGATGAAGTATCTTGATTATCCTTTATCCACTCTATTGATTATTGAATTTCCTTATTTTTCTACTCGTACATAGACCCTAATGTTTTGTTTTCTTTGTTGTATTCCTTAATCGGAAGCATAGGGTTTAAGTTTCAATTAATACTACTTGATGGGAAAAAGGCAAAGCGTACATCTAGCTCTCAATTTGATGGACCCTAATTCCGAAAATGAAAAGCAAAACATGTAGCCTTAAATTAATCTGGTGTAATTCCTTTGTGCAACGATGAGACAAAAGCGAGTAAATGCGTGCAAAGAAGTGAAAGTCTTAATCGAGAACTAATTTCACGAGTAGTTTTCTAGAACAGTTAAAAAGAAGAATTTATGACACACCAAGATAAGTCACATGTGCAATGATCTATTTTATATTTCCTCCATTTATATCCATGAAGAAAGCGTCATCACGGTGGTTTATTGTTTCAATTATATCAAAAGCGGATACCGCATAATCGCTTGACCAACTGCTAGTTATTAGGATCTTCCTCTTGTCTTTTGTCTCGTATCTAATCAACAATCATGCGGATAATCAATAATTATCCGTTCTTGACTTAGAGAGGAGAAGGTTGGACCCTTGCCCTAAGCGCCTCCAACACCCGCCGTCTCCTCCCCATTGCACCACCTTAGAGAGGAGAAGGAAAGAAGAGGAATCGTATTTTCTTCGTGAGCTCCGAGGGTAACGATCTATAACCCTTTATGTTTGCTATAAATTAATCGCTAATCAATTTTGACACTAATTTGTTACATGCGTAGTGTAGATGGATCAAAAGCTGGATGTACAATTGTGAACCGTGTGAGTCAAGAGTACATTAATGGCGTGGTTGCTTTTAGAAGAGCATTGAAAGGGATATGTTGAAGAAGGATAAATTTTATGTCTTGTCCATGCATTGATTGCGTGTCTGAAGATGTTTAACAACGGCGCAAATAGAAGTGCACTTGATTGAAGGGTCTCAAAAAGGGTATACATGTTGGACCGATCACGGTGAAGAAGCGATTATTACACATGAAGTTAGTAATGACGGCATCGCCAAAAAGTCAACGATATGCGGGATGTGGTATCTTGCTTTTGATGAGGATAGGTCACACGATGACAATCTGGATCGGATGCTCTGCGATGAAGAAGAGAACTACTGATGAGAGAGAGTTACGTAAATTCGAGGGCTTAAGGGAGGACTCGGTGAGACCTTTGTTCCTGGTTGCAAGCGGAATATACAAGGTTGTCAACCGTGCTTGAGCTGCTGAAATTGAAGGCAAGCAATGATTGGTCCGATAAGAGTTTCACGGCGTTGTTAGGTCTCTAGCGGACATCCTTCCGAGAAAACGTGTTGCCCAAAGACCACCTATCAAGCAAAGAAGGTTATTTGTCCATTGGGAATGGAAGTAGAAAGAATACATGCATGTCCGAACGATTGTATCCTCTACTAGTAAAGAGTATGCAGACATGCATGTATGTCCCGTGTGCAAAGCATCCGATACAAGCGTTAGAATCTTTGCTAAGGTGAAGCAAGGACCTCCTGCTAAGATGTTGTGGTATCTGCTGTGATCCCTCGTTTGAAGCGTTTATTTGCGAACCCAAAGGAGGCAAGATTGCTGCGTTGGCACTCGGAGGAGCGTAAGAGATGGAAAGCTAAGACACCCTCTGATTACGCGGTGGAGAAACTTGATCGGAGCTTCAAGAGTTCGGTCGCGAACAGGAACATAAGGTTAGGGTTGAGTCTGATGGAATGAATCCTTTTGGTAACATGAGCGTGAGCGACATAGCACTGGCCCGTGAATCTATGTATGTACAACATTCCTCCTTGGTACGTGTATGAAGCGGAAGTACATTTTTATGTCACTACTTATCCAAGGGCGAAGCAACTTGGGAATGATATTGATGTGTACCTAGCACCATTCTTTGGAAGATCTTGTGACCTTTGTGGAGCGAAGAGTGCAATTATGGGATGCGTACAAGCGAGAGAACTTCACTTTACGCGCCATGTTGTTCTCGCACCATCAATGATTTTCCTACCCTTGGTAACACAGTCAGACTTCAATACAAAAGGAGCCAAAGCTTTGTCCGCACTACTTAGATGCTCTGAGAGTGTATGGCTAAACAACTCATAAGAAAACTGTGTGTATATGTGTCACCGTAGGTTCCTTCCTCAGAGTCACCCATACCGCAAGATGAAAAAAACAATTAACGGAAATAAGGAGAACGATTCACTCAAAGGGCTTTTAGAGGAAAGAGTTCTATGATATGGTTAAGGATATCGATGTTGTGCTTGGGAAGGGGCGTAAATTAAGAACCCGTGAGAAGAACATCTAAAAGAAGCGGTCAATTTTTGGGACTTGCCTTATTGGGAGCACTTTCGAAGTTCGCCATTTGCATCGGCGTCATGCATGTAGAGAAGAATGTATGTGATAGCTTGATTGGTCTCTTCTTTGAACATTAGTGGCAAAACAAAGGATGGTGTTAGCATGCGGCGTGACTTGGTTGATATGAACATAAGGACCGAGTTAGCCTTTGGAAGAGACCGTCTGAGACGACGTACCTTCCCCAACCATTGAACTTGTTATGGACTTGTTATGGACTTGTCATCATACTTGTCACCGGTTAGAATTCATATATATGGACTTGTCATAATTGTCATCATACTTGTCTCACCGGAGTTCACTATGTTTTGTCGGGATATTTATGTCTCACCGGGTTCACTATGTTTTGTCGAGGATATCATAAATTGTCATCGACTTTTGGCTATCACGAGCGGTTTTATAATTCAACCGTGCAGTGATAATAATATCCTGAGCGGTTTGTAATAAGAATCGCATGATATATAAATATCATCACGACGGTTCTATTCTAGAACCGCTCAGTGATATTTATCCTGAGCGGTCCTTATTACAAACCGTCTGTGATATACTTTATAAAGGCGGAAGCGCTAGGTTTTCCTCTCACTTCTCACTTCCTCTCCGCGCCCTTTACGCTCTCGCGCGATCGTTCGCCTCCTCTAGGGTTTAGGCTCGCCTTCACGCCGACTACGACCTCGGCGCCGCCGCCCGACATTGGCGCCCCACCCTCTGCGCGCCACGCCCAAACCTCTGCCTTGCCGCCGCCGCCCAAACCTCGGCGACCCGACCTCGGCGCCTTTGACCTCGGTCCGCCGCCCCGACCTCGGCGCCCCCTTCACCTCCCGGCGATGGCCAGCGTCCACCGCCGACCTCGGCCGCCGCCGTCCTCCTCCTTGTGTCGCCGCCCAGACATTGGCGCCTCCGACCTCGGCGCCGCCGTCCTCCTCCCGTGTCGGCCTCCTCCCTCTACACCGCCTTCTCCCTTTGCACCGTCCTCCTCCCGTGTCGACCTCCTCCCCACCTCCCTCCTCCCAAGATCGGCCTCCTCCCCTGCCTGGCCTCCCCTTGCCGTGAGTTCTTGTGCGGCATCCTCTCTGTGAGTATTGCTCCTCTGTGGCGATTCGGTTGATCTTTGCATATATATATATATATATATATATTTGCAGATGCTAGTTACAAATTGATCGAGTGGGCTTTGTTGACATGCTCTGTGATGAACTACATCTTATAGTAAGATTGAATGTGATAGTTAGTTCATACTTGAGCTCTATTGTATTACTTACTCTTGTCAATATGTTGTCTTTATTAATTGGTTACTTTCGGTTGAGCTCATAGTTCTATTGCAAATTGATCGAGTTGTATTGACTAGTTTGTGATTCTTCTAGTAGTCTGTATGAGCTCATTCAACTTTTCATTTGCCATCTTGATCTCTGTAGTCAACCTCTGTTTGTTGGAAGTTTATCTGTTTTAGATTATGAGTTGAGATCATTTGTGATTAAGCAAAGTATTGTTTAGAGTTCATAGTTTGAATTTATATTATCATATTCATTTAATGAAGAGTATAGACAATAGGATTGAGATGGCAAAGACTTGTTCTTTAGCTACTCTCATACGAGAGCACATAATATCATCAATTAATATGTTGGAATAGTGTCTACGTGCACCGTGAGTTCTTGTCGGCATCCTCTCTGTGAGTATTGCTCCTCTATGGTAGTTCGGTTGATCTTTGCATATATATATATATATATATATATATATATATATATATATATATATATATATATATATATATATATATTTTGCATGCTAGTTGATACCTTGATCTCGTATTAGTTACGATTTACGAGTCTATCTTCAAGATATTACAAATTGATCGATGGGCTTTGTTGACATGCTCTGTGATGAACTACATCTTATCTTGAGATTGAATGTGATAGTTAGTTCATACTTGAGCTCTATTGTATTACTTGCTACTCTCAATATGATGTCTTTGTTAATTGGTTACTTTCGGTTGAGCTCATAGTTCTATTGCAAATTGATCGAGTTGTATTGACTAGTTTGTGATTCTTCTAGTAGTCTGTATGAGCTCATTCAACTTTTCATTTGCCATCTTGATCTCTGTAGTCAACCTCTGTTTGATTGGAAGTTTAATCTGTTTTAGATTAACAGTTGAGATCATTTGTGAGTTAAGCAAAGTATTGTTTAGAGCTCATAGTTTGAATTTATATTATCATATTCATTTAATGAAGAGTATAGACAATAGGATTGAGATGGCAAAGACTTGTTCTTTAGCTACTCTCCTACGAGAGCACATAATATCATCAATCAATATGTTGGAATAGTGTATGCATACCTTTGTTAATCTCTAGACCTTTTATTGGTGAGAGTTTAATCGAGCGGTTCTTATTAAGAACCGTCTGTGATTCCTCGCATTTCCTTAGAAAGCTGGTGGATTAAGGAGTGTTAAATTCTTTAGGAATTATGCTTTAATGCTAATTAATTTTGTTGGGATTAATTCTGAAATTTTGCTAAAAGCGCATTTTTACAACAATCCAAAAAGAAAGTTTTACTTGATTCTATTTTGTTTCTATGTTGGGATTAAACTTTTGCTTAGCATTTCCTTAAATCGATCATTTTACTTGATTCTAGTTCTATGTCTTCATTAAAGGCTAGTCTTACGTACATGAAGCATTAAACCTTTGCTTAGCATTTTCTTCGTCGATCTGACACACTTGAGTGTACCTTTGCTTCATGCCAATCCTCCACGGCATGAAGCGGATGGTACACCCGGTGTGTCGAGGCTCGATAAAGTAGGCTCGAGCAAAGATAGGCTCGAACAAAAGATTTATATCACTAGTTTCTATCTATACAAAGATCACAAGAGAAGTTGGTGGATTAAGGAGTGTTAGGAGTGTTAGAATAGAAGCTCGTGGATTAAGGAATGTTAGTAGTCCTGTATGAGCTCATTCAACTTTTCATTTGCCATCTTGATCTCTATAGTCAACCTCTGTACTTCTTCACGAGATTAATTGTTTCATATTTATCTTTGGAATGTTAGTAGTCTGTATGAGCTCATTCAACTTTTCATTTGCCATCTTGATCTCTATAGTCAACCTCTGTACTTCTTCACGAGAGCAAGTAAGCGAGATGGCGGAGGCACTGTCTTCACCGCCACCCAACGCCGCAGATGGAAGAGGCGCCGATGAGGCCGCCAACAACGACCCATGAGATGGAAGAGGCGCCGACGAGGCCACCGTCACCGTCGGCGATAATGACACTAGGCGAGATGGCAGAGGACAATCGAAAATGCCTCACGGGTGTTGGTCATCACGGAGTCGGTGACTTTGGGGTCCCTCTGAGTCCCAAGAGATCGTGGCGAGATTCCGGACCATCTGCGGGATACTTGCAGGAACGGGTCCTCATCACCACACCAAGGTGGAAGGACTGACGAAAGAAGCGAAAGCGCTATGTGAGCAGAACTTTCGGAGAAGTTCACTATTCGAGCACATGTGGCACCGTGCGACGGACGGCGATGCTCACGATGGGTAAATCGTGGAGGACCTTCAAGAGCATTCTTGTCACAAATGCGTGAACACGGGTCGACGCGCCGCGCGCAATATAGATTCTTGACACGGAAGCATGGGACACCTTTGTGGCTATAAGCGACGGCGAATTTAAGGAGCATAGTCGGCGCACAAAGCTCTCGGACACGAAACACTCACCCGCATAGACTCGACACGGGGTGCAGCGGGTAAATCGAGAATGGGCGGCGGAGAAGGAGAACCCATTTCTGATGTCACGGACCCGTGTTCCCTAAAATGGTTAAGCGAGGCACAAGTCTCGTCTTGAGGCAGCATCTCCTTCACAAACCCGCGGAGACCGGAAGTGTCCCAGCGTGTGGTAAATATGTCGAACTACTAAGTTGTTAATAAGTCCATAACTTCATAGTGCCTATAATAACGTGATGACCTCTTGCGGCGTGACTTGGTGCCCAAGCTTCCCAAGGCTCCTTCCATGCGAGCGGGGAGAAGGATATACTATCTCGGCCTTGGGAAACAAGGAGCACCAGTCGCACGCGAGGCCTTGGGGTTAACGTGCCTTGGAGTCATGGATTAGCGGCGACTCTTGCGTATAGGACTAGGAAGAGATCTAAGGCGAGCACGACAACCGGTTAGTGCAGATGATTACTAACCAATTTCAAAATACAGATGGCGACATTGCGAGTCAAATGGATATACTCATGAGCGGCGGTCACAAGCCGCCCGCTAATTCGGGAGGCGGTCCTCCTCGGCGTCGGAGTAGGCGTCGCGTCGCAAGATAATTGTGAACATGGCGACGTCCGATTCCGATAGAGCGACATCAAGGTAGCGTATATCTATGGAATGCACCAAAGATAGACCTATAGGACGCCTTAGCTAATTGTGTATCGTTTTGTAGGAGCCGACGCCTGTAAGCTCCAAGTGAGGATGGATGGGTCCTTTGTATTGAAATTGCTTGAGGGATGGCGTATCCATACGAGGAAGGCGGTCTGACACGGTGCCCGGTGGCGCCGCAGTTACGCCAGGGTCCAGGTGGATATGGTACATGTCAATTTTCGAGCCGTCCTGCTAAAGATTTGCCCGAACGAAGAGATCACAACACTAGGGGATGCCGTCCTCTCTTTTATCTAGTGGCCCAAGAAGGACATCGCCCTGGACCCAGCGAAGTGCGATCTGGACATGACCATTCCTCTCAACGGGACCCTCAATGACTCCACCTCATGTTTAGCCTCGAAGGCCACCTCTTGATTCCCGTGGAGAAGGCGCCAAGGAACAACAAAAGCGTCGACGTGTCGGTTCGAGTCGTCTCACAAAAAACGCCGCCAATCGCTAAGGCCAAATCGAAATCAACGAACGTTAAGGCGCCTCCCAAGTCCGGGAAGTCCGCGATACCCGGGAACTACATCATCGGAAAACCGTTGTGCTCCGACGCAGTATTAATGCATGCTGGATTTGCTTGTCAGGCTTTGCATGCCTAGTACTTGGACAAGACCCAAAAGAAGGGTTGCGATACTGGAATCACCGTCAGATATGAGGACAAGCATTTCTTCAACGGGACGAGGTACTTCGTCGTGGGCTTCAACGACTTATATGAACTATTCAACCTCGTTGGCCTCGACATCTCGCTTCTACGATGTTGGACACTATAAGTGCGTACAATCAAGTTATACATTCATGTAATACCGATAAATATCACAACTCATTGCTTATGTATAGATACATGTTGAAAAATGTCCGGGAATGGAAAGAACCGGTGGGTTTCCTCGACCCACATGTGGTATCGTTGCAAACCATCCAACAAGACTCGTCCTTCATCGAGAAATACATAACGAGGTCATTGCTTCGTCAGACGAACATGAAGTACATAGTGGTGCCCTACAACCAGGGGTAAGTGTCACTACTTGCTATACAAATTTCATTTGTACTTTATCTGTGACACGAACTTAGGTTTAATGACTATAGTGACATACATGAGTAGGTACCATTGGATCCTTTTAGTTATTATACCCAAGAGGAACCATGTGATATACCTTGATTCCCTAAACCGCAACAAGCACGACTTGACATTCTAAGAGGAATACTCGAGAGGTATGCTCATTTCCTCCTTACATAACTCTATTGTAGTCTTCATTCGTTTGAAATGGCCGAGGATAACTTTTTCGAATCATGTAGGTCGTTCATCAATTATGTTGCCAATAAAGAATATACGATGGAAAGAGGGTCCAACTAACACACATGATGGATTTTCCGGTACGCGCTACAACACGATAATCCTATATCATACTTCATAATAACGCGTCTCGAATCGACTATACCTATATATGTAATTCTATTTTTGCGGTCACTTGACAAAAAGATGATGAGTTATGTGCAATCTACGTCTGCTATCATATCGACTAATCCTTAGAGCTAGGAAGAAGGATCCTAAGGTTTGTCAATCTCGAAATAATTATTTCCTAATTATAAATTTAAATATATATAGCTTACCACTTTACTCTTAATTGGTAGCAGCGGTCTTGGATTTACAATGTGATTCACTCGTTGCGGAAGAGATCAAGGACATTCAAGGAAGCTCGCACATTTATCAACACGAAATCATTAACAACAATGGAGAGTTTCACTCCGTGCCAACCGAGAGCATCACCCATGACACCTCTCCGCGTAAACAATTGTAATCCAGTTGTAATTATAGCGACAATACTTGAACAAATGCGATCTTTTGTAATTTATTTTGAGTAATGATCACTTTGAGTTGTCAACAATTGATTATCTCTAATGAATCTGTTTTTGTGCATGCTTGAATCTGTTTTTTACATGCTTGTTTTCAGAGGGCATGGCTAGCAATTCTGAGGCTAGCCAGAAAACAAAGAAAATTGTGGTAAGGGAATGAGCTATCACGAGACGGTTTTTGTTAAAACCGCAGTGAAGGCAAAAATATCACGAGCGGTTTCTCTGGCAAATGCGTGATCTGAAAATATCACGAGCGGTTATCAAAACAAACCGTGCGTGATCGCGCTATATCACGAGCGGTTCTAAATAAAAGCCGTGCGTGATATTCACAAATCCTGAGCGGTTTTATTTAGAACCGCTCGCGTGATATTCTCGGATCCTGAGCGGTTTTAGTCCAAACTGCTGCGTGATACTAGCTTTTCACATACGGTTTTTAGTAAAACCGTGCATGATATTAAATATCCTGAGCGGTTTTTACGTCTGTGATAATATCCTATTATCACGCACCAACAAACATAGACGGTTCGGAAACCGTCTGTGATGACGGTTCCGAACCGTCTGTGATGTGGCTTCCTGTAGTAGTGTCTCTCTCTTGATTCTTAATCATGATGATTGCAAATTGAAAGGCACCATGTTTATCATAAAACATGGATCAGTCTTAAATACTTGAATCTTGTTTTCGACCAGAGGAAACTGAAAGAGTTACAAATGAACTGTACTGAAGATTAGTACTACTTACATCACGAGGATTAGCTCAATAGTATGGAAAGTTTAGTTCTTACTCTTATTTGAACTTCGAACTAAACTGTATTGAAGATTACAATTAGTTTACAAAATCAGCGGGCTAAATAAATATTACAACAGCACTTGTTGCAAAATAAAAGTATGCACAGACAACACCATACGGGTATCAATTTCAAGGGAGTTACAAATAACAGCAAAAACTGCAGAACCATTTTATAATTTCCTGCCCTTTTCCTATGATTCATTCAAGTAGCTCCTTTTGGTCCTTGAGATTCTACTCAACATTTCAACTCATTCCGGTGTTTCAGCCTTTGGGCTTGGACTCCTGGTTGATCTTCCATGGAATCCAAATAGCAGTTGCAAACCAAAAGCGGAACCAGCTTCTGATATTGTCAGTATATAATGAGTTAATACTCCAACATCTCAAACAAGTTATTCAAACCTGTCGTGAGAAGATAACTTCAATTTCTTTGAAGAACATTCCTTATGTTTTTAAGCATACACTGGAATGCAGGTGATGGTGCTAATGTTTTAAGCATCTTTTCATGCCATTCATAATTTGTTCCGGAATTCTTAACTACCTTCCATCCCCTTGTACAACGTGTTCTACTATTCCACTACCTATCTCTATATTGATGTACTATGCTTCCATCTTACTCCTCACCAATCCTTTGAAGAAATCAAAGCTGAAGTGCAGGAAAAATGTGTCGGATTTCTCGACCAAAATGATATGTGATAGAACATTACATTCTTGACAAACATATGTCGGGATATAAGCATCAGGGTGATGTATGAGAAAAATCTTAGTGATGGGTAACAAATGGGCAGCACACCAGCACCTATTGCCATCAGGGTGCAGCTCATAGCTTTTGCCTTCCTCGCCAATAGCATACAAATACCCAGTTTGTGTTAGTCTCTGGAAAAGTTTAGTCTAGTTAGAAAAGTGGAAATATCTACTCAATTATGGTACTTAAGTTCTGTGCTAACATGAATAGTGACCACACTATCTACAAACTGGCCTTCATGCACATCTTGTGCGATGACTCTTTGGCCACTACATAATAGTGAAGATTGCAAAGCTCTTTCATATGAAATGATGAATACCAAAACATATGAAAAGCAACATGATTCCTAGAAGTTAAAGCATATTGACTTCCAACCACTTGCTTTGGTTATTCTGGCACAAAAGTACCATATGATTAACAATTAAAGTCAAGTGGTAGTGGATACAGACTACAGTTCAGTAAAAAAATTTGGTAATGAAGGTCTAATGAACCAATATTGATATACTACTCTGTACCTATGAAGCCATGAGTTGTAGTATTGCTCCCCAAGAGCCTGAAATCCTGCAATGGAAAATTAAGAATATTATGGTATCCAATTTTACCACCAAAAGTTGGGAAATTTAGCACTCACTAAGGCAAAGGAAATGTATCATGAATTCATCTTACAAATAAGAAATAGGGATTCATGAATTCATCAATCACTAAGGCAAAGGAAATGTATCTCATAAGGTAAAATAAGCAGCAAAAAAAAATCCTCTATGCACACACATCAAATATCACTGTGCTAATGAACATATGCTCCAATACTAAAGTAAAGGAGGGGAAATAATGACACCGAAGTTATCTTGATTTGAGAAAAATCTCAAAAAGAACTTCAACCTTTACTTCTTGAAGTGCGGCATTCAAACATGTTGTAGGCTTTTCATTGTCGACATTTAAACCAATACCTAAAAAGAATAAAAGGAAATCAAGTTTATCATACCGAATGTCTTGAAAACTGCCTTACCTGATATTATTTTATCCTCAATGTTTAGTATCAAGTATCAACAGCATTCAAAATGCATGCTTACCAGTACAAATATTTGTAGATTTTTGGTTGATATGATGAGGTACAAAGGACACTATTAACTTTTAGCCCTTTCAGATAGAGATCATTAGGCCATTTTATCCTTACATCAAGCTCTGGTAGTCCCTGCGTTTTATCACATAGATAATATATGATGCCATAACCAAGTAGTCGGCCTCAGGGAAATAATCATAATGCAATCAATGGACAACACATGTGAATATCAAACAGGAAACATGATGATACTGCTCTAAATCCTCACCTTAGCACAGCACAGTTCTTTGATGGCTTCAGTCATGGCAAGGCAAATGACATATTGCATAAGAGGCCGCTTCCGCACATCCCCCATCTACGATGTGAAAGAGAACATGAGACATCCTGGTGGCGATTCCCACATATTCTTTGATCAGCCTGCATAATTCATTAGGAAATATCAGATTTTGACCTAAAGCTACCATACATTGGCAAACTGGCAATAACCAAAAGGACAAACAAAACACTCTTAAATGCTTAACAGGGTATGGTTTTAAATTAAGCATACATAAGTACGTAAACCAAGGAATTTCCACGGGCACACATAAGTACTAATTGATGATAACATGAATATATTTCAATTTGCTTGATTCCAAAGTTGAATTGGCAGGTTTCTCCATCGCTAACAACTGAGAAGAACAAATGACCAAATCGGGAACACCTGATTTGATACATCAGGAAACTCATTCCCTTTGCCTATTCTCCAAACACATGAAACCATATCTAAATTAACACATACCAAGATGAGAAATAAGATTGGGTAGCAAACATGGACTATGGAACAAGATTTAATTCCCGCATTCCAGAACTAGTTGAAGCTCTTAATTGTTAGCAAAAACAGACGACGGCAAACAAAACATCCAAATTTTCCACATTGCAAAAACCAAGTGTTCCTCTAATTGTCGACATATATAATTCCCTAGGAAGCACCAGTGCACCACAACTAATTGTGGACAACCAGACTACCAAAAGGTACCATACGGTCCTTAGCGCATACACCTAATTCCCAAATCTGCAACACCATCGCTACTCCTCCATTCCCACTTCCCAGACAGTCCAACATCCAAAAAGGAACTAAAATTGCGAGAAACTATGACAGAATTGAACCGTGGGGTTAATATCGTTGATCCTCTCGATGGACTACCAGCCAGCAAAACACTGTAGTATAGAGTAATAATCATGAGCCATCAATCTCAATTTGCTATCTTATGTCAAATTGAAAGATCACCCAGAGTAGAATACATGGGAATACTACAAGAAACACAATAGGAAACGACATGAGTCTCCAACATCCAGTACATGTTATCTATCTAGCAGCTTTTACAAACAATACATGATGCTTGCTAACTGCCTTGCTCAAACATTGTCTTTAACTACCAGATCTAGTTGGTACCACCAACAGTAGCCATTTCAATTTTAAGTTTCACAGTTCTAATTAATAGTACTTTTCTATTTCTCAACAGTCAACAGTTATTATCTACAAGTAGTGCCTGTGAGAGCTGCTCTATGGAGCAAATAAGGCTACCCATCAGTTTTATCAAGGTATAAGTCTCTCATCCTCTTGAATAATACCGTAGGTATAAGCTTCTCATCCACCTGAATAATACCATACGAAAGCACAACACAAGCAAATTTGAAAAAACATATAGCACCTGACTATGTCTTTACCAGCACACCAACAAACAATATGATCAGTGGACCATCTCTAGAGGCAACCAGAAAATGTGCAACCTATGCAAAGAAGCATAAAAGCATAATGAACAAAGGATGATAATGAGCTCTTGAGATTAACATGGATAAAATTGGTTAAATCATTTACCTGAATTGAACTAAGTTCAAGATAAAACTGTTAATTACCTCAGCGGGATGAGCATCCAAATTAGATTACGGTTGCAAGCCTGCAACTACCATTTCATCGATCTGTATTATAGTAAAACAATTATGTGATTTTTTGTAGCCATTTTGCTCCAGCCACAGGCAAAGATCACTTGAAATCAAGGAATTGTTGCTTGTGGAGATGAATATAAGGGGAAAAAACGGGGAGCATGTGCATTGAACATATGCGAAAGGAACGAAAACATGACTCCATATCGAAGTGGTCGATGATGTCGTACCGATGGAGGAGGAGGTCGAGCTCTGAGTACCAGGTGTCAAAGCCCAAGTTCCGCACGATTGCATGGTCTGATCCTCCCCACCAACGACCAAGAATCTCCCAGAAACTGAGATCGTACAATAGGAAACTCTAAAAATCGCAAAAAAAAAATCAAGGCTAGAAGTCAATCTTGGGGGCAGAAGAGTATAGATCTCGCACCAAAACTTAGAAACCCTAGGCAAGAAGAGGAGAGAGAGAGAGAGAGAGAGAGAGAGAGAGAGCAGTGAGAAGGGAGAGGAGGACATGGAAGGGACCTGGTGGGTGACACAGATCTGGCGCGCGATGAGCTCGTCCATGGTCATCTTCTTGCCGAAGGAGCCGGCCGGGGAGAGACCCTTGGGTGGCGGCGGCTGGGAGGAGCGCGCGTCGGGCGGGTTGGAGTGGTAGACGAAGGAGCCGTTGGGGAGGTTCAGGAGGTGAGCAGATCGGAGAGCGGCCATGGCAGGTGGCGACAGTGGCAAAGGAGGATAGCCGGTGAAGAGGATGGTGTGGGAGCCGAAGGGGATAGGGAAGGGGAAAAGAAAATGGGGTGCGTGAGGTGGTTACCGTATTTTCGTGCGAAGCAACGAGGTGGAGCGGTTCGCGTACGGGCGCGTGTGAAGGGGTGGGATGATCGTCCTTGCGGGGTAAACTCTGAATTATAGTAGTTAAGATAAGCGGAGGCACATGACAATTAATGTATTAAATCTATATCGAATTTAACAGTGAGAGAGAGAGAGAGAGTGAGAGAGAGATGAGAATTTGGCTCGGTTTACATGGTCTAAGTTTGGTACATCCACGCATGTTTCAGTCCAAGTCGACGACTTTTCCACTTGTGAAATCAATATCACTTTTGCGTTGATCACGTACGATTTCATGGTAGAGTCCTAGCTAGCCAATCGTCAACGCCGGCTCTCGTGTAGCTCGATGGAGCTTAATCGCGGATCGGTCGTACGCTTTTCAAATTGCCTTTAATAACAACCGAGCCGCATCCCAATAATGCATGCGCCGCCTGTCGGGGAAAAAAAGTGGCTCCTCTTGCATGCCGCGAGAGCTCCAACAATTCATGGACCAGCTAGTGCTACTGTTCATGCAGCATCTGTACTGTGATCTGATTCTGAGCTACTGATAGGGCACTAGCACAATAGTTATTATTCCATTTCACATGGATACACAAGTCCTCGTGCGCATCTTAACCGTAGTATAAACCTTGAATTGTCAATTAGTGTGTAATTAGTACACATGTGCAGAGTATAACAAAGTTTTAAACTTAGCTATTCAGACCTCAGCACCTCCATGTGTGATTGTTTCATAAAAAATGATGATAGTTTCCACCTTTTGGTAACCACATATACAATATATTTATATAGGAAGGATAAAATGAGATAATGATGTTGGGCTATCAGCGGGCTGGACCGCTGGAGTACATGTGTGTTTGTACATATAGGAAAATGGTATCGTACTCCTGGGAGTACATATTCCCACTTCTCATATACCACTTAAATTGTATAATGATACCTCTTTATCAATTTGAGTATACTCCAAAAATGATTATAAGATAACGAAGTATAATATGTCCGTTTAAGTGGTATATTGAAAGTGGGAGAATGTACTCTTGGGAGTAACACGGTAGGTGAACCACCGATATTCACTTTCTCCGTTCCGCAAATATATATAAGTCCATTTTTTCTGGAAGTGTTATTCCGCAATGTTTTTTTTTTTTGATAAAAGGGCATAAACCACCCCTATCTTTATTAACAGAAACCATGTTACAAAGGTTCACCTGACAAACTAAAAGCGAAAAAACAAGGAAGTAACCAGCAGATGCTATCCAAAGCAAAACAGATAGAGCTCAGAAACTGCTATTACAACTAGTAAAGAAGCTACCAGCAAAACAACGAAGCGATAGCAGGAACTGCAACTAACTAACTACAACCATGATCAACTCCAGCCTTCAGCTTCTTAATCCATGGCATCCATCTTCTTCTTGCTCCAGAAACTTCCATCGCCAGTTATTCCGCAATGTAAGTCGATCCATTAAAGGAAATCTGTGTCTTTTTGGTCTAGGCGGATAAGGACCTTGGACTAATGCTATAAAACGGACGGAGCACGTTAACTTGGTGGCCTGATCTACATACAAAAGTTAATAAGTTGGTGTGTTTATGAACCGTGCACAAGTTTACCCTGGTCGACGGAGGGCGATTTGGGAGGTGGGGGCCAGGATGGGAGCCGGGGGGGATCCAAAGGACGACAGTGACGCAGCACCTTTCCAGAAGTCATCTGGCATCACCTTGGCGCCACCGGGGACAGTGATGTTGCACCTCCTCAGCTAGCAGCTATCTATGGGATAGCTAGCCCCTGCCTGCAACTGCGTGTGTCAAATTGTAAAACCAAAACACATGCAGTGGGACGTGGTAACTCGATTACTTACACTTGACAAGCTAGCTAGCACCTTTCTAACTCAACTCGATCACATCATGAGGTACGGTGCTTATATTATATCCATCGATCTCAGGGCCACGTGCATGCATAGCTTGTACTGTGTGTGCATGCATGCATGCATGTAACAGCCCAAAGATTTTAAATTATCGGCTGTTTATGTTTAAAATAGTAAGTTTTGTATTCCTGGGCTTTTCTCTGCATTTTTGGCTATATATTAAAAACCTCTCTCTAATTAAAAAAAAACAGCAACAAAAGAATTTTAGAGAAATATTTAAGGCTAGTAAAATACTGTGAATAATTTTTCTAAATATTACATGGCACGAGGGGCCTCTCCAAAAAAATTCATAATTTTCAAAGCTGGTTTGATAGTTTTTAAAATTGAAAGTCGTTTTCTGAATAAAATTAATTAGGGGAGGAATTAAATTTCGATTCTCCTTCTTGAGTTGTAACAGTAGCCTCGGTCCAGTCCATACTCGCTTTCAACCCATTTTAGGCCCACGCACCGTCCTCGGCCGAAGCAGCCTCCTTCCTCTCCTCTTTCCGTTTTCTCCGCGAGAAAATGTATTTCACCGAGTGCGCCTTCTTGATATATAACTTTCTCGCAGCCGCTGACGCATGGGCCCAAGACCCCACACATCAGGACCCTTCGTTCACCCTCACGCCCCCCCGCCCCCCCTCCTTCGTTGACATGGCCACGCGTGCCAGCGTGCAGCGTGGAGAGGGGCTCCGCTCGCCCATCGCCGCCCGGTGGACCCGGTCGTCGCCACCTCAGTTCGTCACTGCCCACTGCTGCCAATCCACTTGCGGTTAAGTGTCATGTTTCCGTTACGACCGTTTGACCGAAGGAGACACCCTCGCCCTGTTGTCCTGTCCCGTCGCCATAGTCCGCATTGTCTCTTTTGTCTCCTTTGCTTGTCATGCATGGACCGGAGAGAAAGAGATATCAAACCAATAATATGGACACATGTTAGATATCAAACCAATGATTATATTTCATTATGTTCATAATATTGGATAATATGATATCTTGTTCCTAGAATAATATTGCTAATATTTATTATGAAGTATGTGACTTGATTGTGAAACTCTATATTTCTACGATAATTATTCTTATACAATCCCTGGTCGGAAACATATAAGGACACATATGAATAGACTAGCATATGTATTGGTTAATGACTATGTTTCACGGGTCATGAATATGGAGATATCAAACCAATAATATGGACACATGTTAGAGAACATGATGTTGGATTAGACCCACCTTGAGACACTATTGAGATTGTTATGATTCTATGTGTCGTTAGTTGGTCTCAAGCAATGATGATGTATAATCCTTAGACACGAGATCGGCATGGTTTCCTACATGTGTAATAGCACTCTTAGGGGTTGCCAAACGCTACACCGTGAATCGGGTAGTTATAAAGGTAGCTTTCGGTATGCTATGAAACATGCAGAGGAATGTGACTGGTGGGATATGGGATTTGCCCTCTAACATAACAGAGAGATGTCTCGAGCCCCTCGTTGTGGTCGGATAAAAAAGTGCATGGCCATGCCACTAGTGGTCAAGTGTTTGACCACGTAAAGTTATCGACACTCAATCGAGAAAGTATTGAGCAGATCCATGGATGACACAACATCTCACCGAGTTCAACCGGACATCGTGAGGCAAAGGGTATACACGGTAGGTGCTTAGTTGACGATTCTGATTTGGTCGTATGGAATCTGAGTGGTCGTGGATCGGTCGAGCGTAATCCTGAGTGGTCGTAACACAGTCGTGGGAGTTCTGAATGGTGCGTGACCAAATCTGAATTGGTCGATAGAGATAAGACCTAGTCGTGAAGTGATGAGGACTTGGTCGTAGGCGGTCGAGCGTAATCCGCAGTGGTCGTAACTTTGATCGTAAGTAGTTCTGAATCGTCGTGACCAAATACAAACTGATGCGTATAGAGATAAGACATGGTCGTAAGTGATGAGGACACGGTCATAGACCGGTCGAGCGTAATCACAGAGTGGTCGTAACACGGTTGTAAGGAGTTCTGGTAGTGGTTACCAAATACAAACCGGTCGTATAGAGATAAGACACGATCGTAAGTGATGAGGACACAGTTGTAGATCATATTGCATCAAGGTTCGTCCGATATAATTTATGTGTATTCGGAATCGCTATGTTACGCTAGGAACCGCTTCGACTACGTGGTCGAAAAGGGTTTCCAGTCACAACCGATTCGCATAAACCTCTGGTCACATACTTAGCAGGTTGGAACAAACCCGGATGAATCTGATTAAGTCAAATGTGTTGGGATAGGATCAGTCACGAGCACTATATAAGGAGATGCATTAGGCTGTTGGGCGTCACAAGTTTTTGACACCACAAAAACCCTAGCCGCCATCTTCCTGAGAGCTCTGCCATGTGACTTGGTGCTAGTACACCGACGTATGGTTATTCCTTCCCTGGACGTGTGAATACCGTAGAGGCGCTCTGCGGCTGGCGCTTTGAGGGCGATCGCGATCTTCACAAGGAACTACAGGCGTTCTTTGGAGGAGACGATCGACTCGCGAGGATGCTGGACGATCGACTACGACCACTACATCGACGCGTTCTACGTTGGACCATGCTGCTCTAACCCTTCTTCCGCTGCTCTGCGCGTCTGGTGGTAGCGATCTATGATCATCTACTTGCTTGGCTTCCTGGATTGCGTGGTAGAAAAATTTTGTTTTTTGCTATCGTAGCCTACCCGTGTCCCAACAGATTATGGGCACATATGGCAACTTACGATAGATAGTTAAGAGTCGTGACAGTTCAAGACTCAACAGAGGAACATACGTGAAGATACGAGGTGCCTTTAGCGGCCTTAGCTGCCACCCCTTCAATAGCTATAAAGGGGATAGCACACGTATTCTATAACAAAACAACTCTTAACGTAGTCATTACGCTTTTAATATCCTCATTGTATCCTTATACACTCATTCTGTCCACGACAATAAAAAAAGCCTTCGTCTAGATTGTGCTCTCGTATTTTTTTCCCGGTAAACTCGATAGAGAGGACCTCATCGACAGACTTCCTTACTCGACGCGTGTGTCCTTTCTCGTATGGAGCCTCGCTAACACCATCCACATGCTTGCTCTTGCAGCTGAAGCTGTGGAAGGCTAGGTCGGCTTCGTCTTCCTTGACTCTAGCGAGCGCGTCCGTCACCACCACCTTGTTCCTGTTGCTCTGGTGAGCCCCAATGTCTTCCTTCCATGTCACCTTACGCCATTTTACTCCCTCAACTAAAACCCTCACTTGATTTTCTCCCTGCTTCAGTGATTCACCAGGAATGTGTCATCGTCGTCGTCTCTGCACCACCAACTTTTTTATTTATTGTCGTCATCCGGTGACTCTCCGGTCGATTTTGTCTATTTTCACCATCTCTTGCATGTGTGGAAGCTAATATCGTGGTCCTTGTAGCTTTTCTCCTTGTTGTGCTCGCTGGCACCATGAAGTCTGTCGCCGCCACCCCTCCTCACCTTTGTCCCACCGCTCGAGACCTCCTCTATTGGCATCAACACCATCGAAGTACCCCTCGTGAGCTCATGCTCATTTTGCGTTGCTCACCGATACGCTTTTTTGTTGTTTTCTTAGTCGCCACTGTGGCCTTGCCCAGCTCCGCCGTGGTCATTGTTACGGTGACCATTAGTTCCCTCTATCTTGCGTTGTGAACTAGCTCGCCCATTTTGCTCTCTCACGTGAACGCCGTTGCACGACCGAGCCTACCCGCTGCTTAGCACTTCCGTACCACCGCCTTCGCCCTCCATGCACCTCTCCAACCGCCGTCACCATCGATAGGCTCGCCGTGAACCCATATTTCCATTTTCGGGAACTTCAAGGTCGCGACGCTCTTCCCTCGCCACCAGCAAGCTCGGCAACGAGCTCGGCCTCCTTTGTTCTGCTCTCCTTTCTCTCCAGTTCTCTCTCTCTCTCTCTCTCTCTCTCTCTCAAGTCGGCACGAGGGATTAGGATTAGATTAGTGCTAACGATGGTAGTTAAGAGTAGCGAGTTGCAGACGAGTAGGACCGATCGATTAATTAATCAAGATTTTTATTTAACTAAGATTTAAAATTTGAGTCAATGACATGCGGGACCCCTGGACCGTAGACACGCCCGTGGACTCGGCCCACATACATCTGACCCCACCTGTCAGCCTAATAACGCAATAAATCCATATTTTCCTTTAGGAAGAAAATTGGAAATTAAAAACAAAATCCGTGCATATTGTTTTCTCTTTTCTTTTTCTTGATTTTCTTAGCCGAACCAACTTCAAATTGTTGTAACCTTTTTCGTTTGAACTCCAAATTGAGTGAAATTTGTTTCTAAAATTTTATAAAATCAAGAAATTTCAAAATCTGCAAAAAAAAAATTTGAATTTTCTATCTGTTTGAATTTTTTGGCTCTTATTTGTGCTACTTAGCTTTTACTGATTAGATACCAACGTTCTGGAAATCTCTAAAGCTAATCCAGAACAATACCAAGAGTTCAACGAGCAAGGAAACCACCCACTTTGACCATATTGACCCCATATTTTCTTTGTTATGTATGTTGTATTGAAAAATTATTATGGATGCACATAATTTAGGTAAAATTGTTATGATGGTAAGGTTGGTAGTTATACACAACTGTTGCATTGATCATACCTTGATTAATTGGTACCCACGTTGTTGTCACCTTAGTGTAGTTCTGCTAGGTTGGAAAACTTGATAATTGGCCAATTATGGTAAACACTTGTATATATGTTCAGAGGAGGTATCACTGTTATTTTTGTTAACAAATGGAAACTAACAACTTGTTTTAGACTTGGCAGAGTGTATTTTGAGACCGGTGTAGGTGCACAAGATTTTTCTTTGTGGTTGTCTCGCCCAAATTGCCCGAATTGCTAAGGACTGATCAATTGTGTCATAGACACAAGTAAATTCGCACAACTACACATGCCCATATGGGGAGGCCATAGCATAACAAGTTATCGTGTTCTGGCAATCAACTGCAGCTGGTAGATTGTAGGTTGAAATTGGGCTAGTGCAGGCATGGTAGAGGATCTCCATGTTCGTAGGGGCTTTGCGAGGACCCAAATCTTTCCAACACAACGTATGAGTTCTTAAAATTTTGGAGAGCTCTCCATATCTTAAGAAGGTATCATAGCGTTGTTTGTTGTTAGGATCGGTAATATTGTAAAAGTTTTGTCATAAACTCTCAAATCAGGTACCTTTGGTGTCACATGACATGGTTAACATGGTAGGATGTTTATGTCGTGTGGGTAAAGTTGTGCAACCTCTGCAGAGTGTAAATCTATACGAATAGCCATTTCCCCGGTTATGGATACCACTTGAGTATATCCCGCAATAATTAGTTTTATGTTTGCAAAATGGTTCGGGTAATGTATGGATAGGGAATCCATGCATAGCTTGTACGGCAAAAGGGTTTTGCCACTGTTTTGACTTTATGGCAGTGAGCCACTTGTTTCATCTATGCTATTTGTGCTTTATTATTATTTAGTTATCAATGTCAGATACTTTTACACTTATTGATTGCAATCTGCTACTCTCTATTGCTAATGAAAACTTGCATTGTGCAAATTTAACCAGATAGGCTAGCCACCTTTGACTTAGCTTGCATACTATATAATATTTGCTTAAAAGTCTTGTAGAGTACAACTTTGTACTCATAATTGCTTGTTGAACAAATTCAAAAGATGTGGATGATGACCCGTCCATCGGATACTTTTACGCTGCGGGTTTTGGCGATGATGACGCCGGTTACTAGGGCTTAACCCCAGTCGGTTGGCTGTGGATGAGCTGAGGCATAATTGATGGTTTTTTGTGCCTCTTTCGTTGTTATTTTCGTTGCAAACTTTATGATAGTTTTTTGTTTTGTGAAATGTGATATATGGTATAAATGCCCATACATCATGTTTTTGTTTTGTGAAATGTGAGTCTCACGCCTAGATGACGATATGATGGAATGCTTTTCTCTAGCTATCTCTATGTGAGGTCCAGCGCAGCAGAGGGCATTCATAAACTAGACACAAACCGCCAACAAACGAATGCACATCGATGGGCGCCTAGCTCAAGTCGATTCTGCACTTGGTTGGTCGCCAGGCTCAGCTCAGGCCTGCAGGCAGAAGCAGCGCTGTTGCTGTTACTGTTGCTCTTCTCTTTCTTTCGATCGATTCTTCACTTGGCGTTTCCCCTGCCCTTTCGACGGCACACACTACTGCATGCGCGCGGCGCCGCAGTTAAAAAGGGAAGCTAATTAAGTTAAGAGGCTGCAATGCTGACTGAATGGCAGCCGCGCGCTGTGCCTCTGCTGCTGCTGATATGTATTGTTCACGAGACATCGCTCAGATGCAGAGATTCAGAGGCCGGGGGAGAGAGATGTCTGAATCTGATGGAGTTTGACGGCTACCCGGTGGAGGGACGCGCGGTTGCGCTCCAATAATTTCGAGTGTGGCAGTCAGGGAGGCCCAGGCTAGAGCCCACGGGTACATTCCCACGTCTTGTCCATGCCGTCGAAATCTGAGCCTGCAGCTAGCTAGCTAGCTCCTCTACACACGCGCTGCTGTAGTAGTCTAGCAGATGCATCAGAGAGAGAGAGATAGAACTTTTTTTTATTAATTAACTTTTTCTTTAAAATTAATCCCGACACACTTTTTTTCTAATTCTGACTTCTTTGTCACGCCACGGATGGTGGCATGTCACGCGTCAGAATAAGTCCCTAAAATAACACTTTTAGTCACGCCATTGGTTGTGGTGTGACTAAATAACACTGTCACGCTACCAGTGGCGTGATAAAACAACACTGTCACGCACCAGGATAAGTCCCCAAAATAGCACTTTTAGTCACGCCACTGATTGCGATGTGACCAAATAACACTGTCACGCCACTTCCAGTGGGGTAACAAAAGTTTGACCAGAAATGAGCTGGCGTGACAGTATTATTTTGTCACGCCACTGGTAGTGGCGTGACCAAAAAGGTCAGAATTGGAAATAAAGTGCGCTGGGGGTTAACTTTAAAATAAAATTCAAAAAAAAGTTAATTAATAAAAAAAATTCAGAGAGATACTACTCCATATGATCAGATTGAGGTGAATACCTCGCAAGCAAAAAAGAAAAATATAAAAAAAGAAAGATTGAGGAGAAGATGGATAGCTGATGCATGCATGATCGAGCTCGTAGCCCCACGCAATGCATGCGTATGTATGGGTCACACTAGCTAGCTACTGGTTGACATGCATGTTGGGATCGATCAGAGAGAGCAGATGTCAGAGCTAGCCAGGCCTGCAGCTATAGGCCGGGGAGAAGACTATGCAGGGCTGCGCAGTAAACAGTAAGGTGACTCATCAGCCCTGCATGGATTGCATTGCATGTATAGATCGATACTGTTGCTTCCATAGATTGGTAGATGGATTGCCGCCTCCGGAATGGAAAGTTACATGCATACCCACGTACCAAATCTGGCCTTGCAACTCCACCTACTTCGATGCATGTAGGATCATACATACCATACCCACTACTACTATAGTCCTAGATAGGATCTGGTCCACAATTTCGGTGAAATTTTACCAAAATTTTGGAAATTTCATTACCCTTTGAAAGAAAATGGTTTCATTCAAATTTTTTCGTTTTGTTTGAATTTAGAGGATTAAAGGAAGTAAAACTAGTGAATGAAAGACAAGACAAACATAGCCTACTGGTAATGCCCTACCCGTGTCTTCTTGAAGATCTGGAATTGAACGCCAACTCCAGTCTTTATTTTTTGGAAATATTTAAATCTTAAAATTCAAATTTGATCCAAACCGTTTGAACGAAATTCGTCCAAAATCACCGAAATTTCGGTCATTCCGGTCATTTCGCTGCCCACCGAGAAAAACACACCGAAAGAGTTTCCCCTGGCTTGGACATACTACATTGCATGCAAACCAGCAAGAGAGTCCTATATATGATCATTCCAGTGCTATATATGGCTAGCTGTGCGTTGATGGTTCGTTTCAACAATCCAACACTTAGTTTAGTTGATTTGGTACTAATATATACTCCAGTGCAGGGCGTAGGCAGGTGGGGTGTCGTATATGCCTCGTCACACCCGAAAAATTTGCAAGCAAGAATATAGTATTTATGCATTTATAATTGGATTGAATATAGTGTGAACTGCGGAACAAGATGTTGTATCTTGCTTTGTCTCTTATTTTGTTCAATGGTAAAACTGTGAAGATGATAGCTTTGTGAGAGAAGGTTTTATTAATTGGAGCAGACATGATGCAGATGCACTTTGGTATGAAGTGTGTACCACCATTAAAAAAACTCTAGCTCCGCTGCTACTGCTCCAGTGTACCACATCTTCTTTTATACAAAGAAAATGCAATGAAATAAGCAAGTTCTGACCAGTTCTCCCGTGCTTGTACGGATGGCACCTCTGCGGTCAAACACGGGCAGAGCTAGCTAGCGGCAGAGAGAGAGACATCTCCATGTATGTTGAAATTAATTGAAGGCTGGCCTTTTGAAAAGAGAACAATCAAAGCAATCAACAAGTCCTTGATGCCTATGTGTGACTGATGTGATTAAATCGAGTATATAAAAACGGAAAAGGCTGAGGGGAGGTGATGATTGGGCCTTCATGATGCCTGCCGGGGACGGTAGAAGCAGCCGACTGAGGTGTGAGGGCGTCAAGGACAGAAAGCCCACAAAAAGGTCTCACAATGACAACTTTCCCCTGGCTAGCCTCTCTCTCTCCCCTACCTAAAGATGGTCAGTTTGACTAATTAAGCTCACACAAAAAAAACTTGTTGGTGAATGAATTTACTTCTGTCAAAATCTTTATCTCCAGTGAAGCCGAGCGTAAAACGGAGCTAATTGATTCGGTAGAACTCCTGCCTTCGTCTCAAAAACATGTCATCACAGTGTCCCTCTACCGTCCAATCCCAATCAAACGGACACAAATACAGCGACAAAAAACAAAAAAGAGCACTCAATATCCATACATCTATAATCTACTAAAATGACACTATAGACCATAAATTTTAAGGAACAATATAACAAGAAAATTAAATGCCTCGTTTAAACATTTCGGTCCATCACTGATAATACAAAATTTGGCCACACTAAATTGCAAATGTGAAATAGGATTTCCGCAACAACGCGCGGGACCAATCCTAGTGGGTATTGTGTTTGTAATTAACACACACAAAAAATGTTTGGCGCATGATGTATTGCTACATGTCATCGCTAATTTCCTGACCATTTGATTTTCCCTAGCTGACCGTAGGCTTGCATGGCACTATGGCAGACAAGTATGCAATTCGTGGTTGATGCATATATAGAGCCTGTTCGGATTGCGTCCTGGCGCTGATGTGCCACGCTGGGAGGCTGCTAGGATTCTGCTGGTGGCTCGTTTGGTTGTCGACCTGGCGATGCAACAACCCACCTGGCCCGAATACTTCTGGCAAGTTAGATAGCCCGAGACAGGCAATCGAATTCGAATGCTTGAGCTCCAGGTCTCACTACCAGAAACAGGATATTTCCCGAGTACCAAAAACACTCGGGAAAACACTCGGGAAACTTCTGAGCACTCGGGAAATTAGACGATTCTGGTAGTGCCTGCAGCATAACAGCTTGCTAATGACACTTAGCACGTGGTTTGATCTCTTTAGCACATGGCTTGACCTCTTTAGGTCCGAGTCTCTAACCAAATACCAAGTCTGGCTAGACAAAAATCATCAACTTTTCAGATTACTCCCAGACACCATCTTTTCCAATGTATAGAGCCCAGGGCACCAACCAAACAAGCCCATACTCTATATTTTAGTTAGAACAAGGTGTTGTACATATGACATTGGTGTTGACAAATATTAGACTATAAGCCTGACCCAGGCTCTTCTCCGTGTTCATGTATGTTTTCTAAAACCGAAATCGAATTCTTCAACGCTAAATTTTATGCTCCAATTATTGTGCAAAAATGACTTGAATCGTGGAACGAATCTGATGGCTCCAGTGGATCGTCGCGTGGAAAATTTTCGTGAGCTAGCGAGCAAGGGCTCCTGGCGGCTCCAATGCGGAGGAAACTGGGGAGCAATTCGGCCCAAAAACAAACGAAACGTCCAAACAAAACGAAACGCCCTTCATTCCAGCCCATTTAACGTTATGCAACCGTTGTTTTGTTTTCCCCGTTCACCGGTTTTTGCGACGGGCTACAATGTAAACCGGTATAACTAGGATCATCGCTGATTTGCCACTAAATTTAAATTTATATGTAATTGATAATTTGTCATTTCAAGTCTCAATGATCCGTAGGTTCTAAGGCTACGTGTTAGTGGGATATGGAGTGACAAATTATCAATTGCACATTATCTGTTATGGTAAATTATCAAATCCGTGTATAACTACGGGTTACGACAAGGTGTAGCGTATCAATGAGTAGACCAGACTATAGATGGATAAGAAAGTATGGTATAATACCACTGTGATTTCGAAGCAAATATTAGTCTCATTCAATTAAACTTGTGTAAGCCAGATGTGGTGATGTTTAGCGAACACCCTCGTTGAAAATTGTTTCGGAGACAGGACAAACTTCCGCGTTGCATGTGCACGATTACAAGTTTTTTCCCCATGTCAAATGGCCTAACCAACCAACACCGACACACCTCACTGACCCATCCAGATGCCAATTAACTACCGCGTTGAGAAGGAAAAATAGAGAGTAAATTTCACTTTATACCACAACAATGTATTAGGTTTTGCAAATATTTTTATTTAACACCGTGTCTTTTTACCACCTATTACACATTCCACCGGCTAAATAACCTGCTACATGCTGCAACGCTAGCTCCGTGCTGGCAACGAAGGGAATTAAAAGACTCATGTGTAGCAGCGGATTTTATGGTCAAAATTTACATAGTTTATCATGTCGGGCTTAAAAGACAAATAGAACTTTTGCAGCAGAAATAAGATAACTTGTGGTAGTCATCCGACATGTCCACAGGCAATCGAGTGAGGAGCACATCCTAGTCCGCGTAGTCTTCAAAATACTCCTCCTCGTAGAATTTCTGGATTCCCGTATTCTTCATCAACAACTGATCAACAATGGCATAAAACTGTGATTACATAAAGTACCCAGCAAGTCGTAGAGAACAATATGCAATTAATATCCATGTAAGGCTTGACCAAGGAATAACTGTATGGTTATTTTGCATAAAACAATATATATTGACAGTAAATACAGTAAATAGATTAAAAGGCGTAATTAAAAAGATTATATAAATAAAGTAAACAATTTCTTTGAAACAACCAGTGAACTACCTGTTTACTTCCCAACCAACAGCCAGTGAACTACCCGTTCACTTCCCATCCATTCCATCATCCAAACATTTTATGAAAACTCTATACCTTGTGTGAAATCCCCAAACACTATTCATAACCGGGGACACAGCTATTCGAATAGTTTTAACACTCTGCAGAGGCTGTACGGCTTGACTCACAAGAGATAATCAACTTATAATGCCGGCCATGACATGCTTCCGTAGGCGTACAACTAAGTGATTATCACAAGGCTTTTACAAAGTTATGTCTTAACCCGGTTCTGCTCGCTAAGGTTTCATCACCGAAGGGTTACATCCCCCACAGTTGGCGGGCCCCCTCTTGCGCCATTTGAATCTACCCGTGTAAATCCCGGAACCCACACCACACATGACAGAACCAAAATAAAGACATTACTAATTAATTAGATAACTCCATCCCATACTAGACATGTGGTTGTATGATAAGGCCCAGATCAATGGTGCACAAAGTTAAGAGCTCGTTGTATAACTAAGCATGACTAAGCATACTACGTCACCCATGTTGGTATTACAATTATGTCCAACTAAAACCAACCCTTCCTATGGTGTCAAAGGATACATGGCATTCACAATATTCAAGGTGGCATAAAGTCAATTAGGTAATTAGCTCCCCCCCCCAAAAAAACAATTGATATACAAATAGCATGCATGTTGATATAAAACAATATATTTTTGCAATAATGGGTATAACATGATCAAATGTCTACGAATTGCCTTCGTCAAAGATTAGAGTTACTCCTGCAGGTTGATCCGAGTTGGCTTCGGCAACACCGGATTCTATACGCACAACACGAGATGAATAAATAATGATAAATCCAAATAAAATCCAAAAATATAAAATAGATACTGATAGAGATATATTGAATTTAGACGAATTTAGAAATAAGAATCGATGGAATTGGAGTTCGTATGAAGAAGAATGAACATCCAGAAGTTTGTCGGGATAGAAAATTACTGAAAATTGATAAGGAGGGAATATTCTCTAGAATATTCCTTTTCAGAATTAATACACAAATCAATTAGACTTACAACTGCCCCGCATGCAAGTGAGCCAAGAATGACAGAAAGAAAACAGAGCAGAAGCAAAGGAAGGAGGAGGCGGCTCGAGATCGCAGCAGCAGCGCCGGCGGGTTGGCCGGCAGCCAAAATGGGTCACCGGGACACCGTAGAGGCGATAGGAGGGGACGGTGTGGCCAACAACGCATGGCGGTAACGCACATAGGCTGCTGGCGACATTACGAGGCAGTGCGTGGGGCGGCGGGCGGAGGTGGCATCGCGCGAAATGGGTCGCACTGGGGAAGTAGCCGGTGGGATTGGGGTGGCTCGGGGCAGCCAAGGCTGCGGCAACCAGCGGTAGGGATGGAGGTGGTGGCGGAGGCGGCTTGCTCTGGCGATGGAGGGACCAAATTGAGACGGGGGATGGGTAGAAGATGACCGGGAACACGACGTGACACGTTCCACTCGGTGGGAAGCTCACCAGAGATGGAGATCGATGCGTAGGCGTTGTGGTCGGACTTGAGGAAAAAGAAGATGGTGTCACATGTTTTGGCCAAACGAAGACGAGATAGAGGCTGGGGTTTGAGGCGAAACAAAGAGGGGAGCAAGGGGCCCATGGTGCTCATTTTATGGGGCAAAGGTGGCGATTGAATCAACAGGGAACGCTCGTAGAATTTTGGGCAACGTTCGGTTCAGAGTTGAATTCGTGCAACCGACAGAAAACAACAGGGAATTGAATGCATGGGCGATGATGGTGTAACAACCCAAAATCCCTAAGTTGGATTAGTTAAGCATCTAATGTGTAATTGTGAAATTTTGGACTTTTTAAAACTTTTTGTTGCGAAGCAAATAGGTTAAAACCTGGTCTTCCAAATCCTAGTAATGAATTTTCTAAAACAAAATAAAATTTTGTTAAGATCTTGAAACTTAGTTTAGAGTAGGATATAAACTTTATGTTGAAAATCCTTTGATTTTTGAAGACTAGAATTTAAACCTATAAATCCAATACTCCTTCTCCAATTCAAAAGCTCAATTTGAATTTAGGGCAAAACTAAAAAGGTTTCGAGTATGGGAATGTTTATTTTGGAATTCAACTTATGAACAGTAAACCCTCAAAGGCTCCTAGAATGCTTGAGGTCATTTCAAAATAAATCACCAATCCGAACTTGAAAATATATCTTCTCTAGCTCAAAAATACAAACTAATTTTTATTTTTGGATTTATAGTAGAACTCAAAGCTAGGAATATTTTATTTGTACTATATCTGCTCTGTTATGCTTGTTTGGATTTTTCTGGAATTCTTGGAGGTCATTTGATTCCCATTTAATTTGCATGTTCAAGTTTGGAATTGAATTTAAAATACAAACAACTCATGTGAAAAGTGCCTGGAAATATTTTTCCTAGGTTCTGGAACAACTAAGAAACTCACCTACAAAATCTCACAATTTTTAGAATTAATTTGCCACTTTTAAACAGTCAGTCAAACTAGAGGGTCAAAAGTCAAATACCAAAACAGGAACTTAAAATAATTATAGAGAAACATTCAGTACATGAAAAACTCTGGAAAAATTATTCAATGATATACATAGTGTCTGGAACTTCTCCTAAAAATTTCTTAATTTTTGGAGTTAGCAAACCCTATCTAAACATCCCTAAACTCCCCTCAGCCTTTCTACAAAATCAGAAAAGCCAATTTTCTCTCACCTCACTGTTACTCAGGTCGAGCCAGTCGAACCGCTGTTGTAGCCAGACCAGCTCCGCGCGGTCCTCCTCTCCCTCTTCCACTGACCTGTGGGCCCCACCCGAAGGTCATCTTCTCCACGTGTTGGTTCTCCTCTGCCGAGCGCGCTCACATGGGCGCCACCTCGCCTCGGCCTCCTCCGTCCAAGCCTCTTGACGCCGTCGCACCACCGCACGAGGCAGCCAACCGATGCCCTTCACCTATCAATGCTATCGACCTTCTTGCCGTCTAGCACATGGAAAAGACGCATGTGCCCTCAGACCCGCACCGCTTCTTCCTCCCTAACTCTCTCTATGGTATAACTAGTCACCCCATTTCCACCTCGTCAGTTTTGCCTCCTCACCCTGTCCAAACCACTCCATTAGAGCAACTCCTGTCATTGACTACATCGTCCAGAGCGAGAGCGCCGCTCTCAGCGCCAACAAGAGCATCGCCAAGGCCGCCTGTCTATGTTCCGGCCAACCCAGCGATCCTTTTCCATGTCTATTCGCGTCAAAATGTGTTCCGGGACAATAGTTTTCAATCCCTAAATCAATTTAGCTTTTCATCCACAGGAACCATCGCATTCGTGCTTCTTCTTCAACTCCGGCCGATAGCGCCCTTTCTCCCTCAACTTCGGCAACAGTGAGCCATTTCCAAATTATTCGCTCTGGCACCATCTCCTTGACTCACTTGATATTCCCCAACATTCTTTTTCTCTCCTCCTTCCTCAGGGCATCTCAACCATGGTGAAGCCATCGACGCCGCCACGGGTCCTCGCTGCCAGCCCAACTCTGGTCACCTCGGCTCCCTCCAACCTCTCTGGTGAGCTCCAACCACTTACCTCATTCTCATGCTCCCATTAATTCGGCCCCTACTCCATCCGAACGCCACCTCCACTTATCACATCCACGGCCGACCACCACTCGCCCTAGCCACACCACCACAAAGCCACCCGTGCCACAAGGTCACCTCCCTTAACATCCCAGAGCATCCTAGCCTCTCATGCGCTCACTTCTTAGCTCTTTGCATTGCTTTGTCGTCGATTGGCATTTTGGCCAAAGCACCCCGCCGCCAAGGATCACCACGCCGCCACTACGATTCACCGAAACCCTTGCCATCGGTACCTTTAGGCTCGCCCTGGCGAGGGGTTTCAATTTTAGGCTTGATCCAGCGCCGCCATGCCCCTAGTCGCCGGCGACGAGCGCGGCAAAGACACGGCCACGAGCTCCTCTACTTGTCTGTTTAGGACCAGCACTATAGCGTGTCATCATTACTAGAATCACGATCGTTAGGTTTAACTAATGATTAGCTGAATTAAATGACCACATTAAGTTCTACTCTGAGTCAATGGCAAGCGGGCCCGGTGAATAGAAATTGAGGGGAATTAAAACCCGGTTTTCCTTTATAGTCTTTGACACGTGGGGCCAATCTACACAGTGAACCACACCATGGTCTATGGACCAATGCACTGTTCTGTGAACCTTTAGTCCACGCACTATTCTCATGAACCTAGACTATGACAGTGAGTCCCACTTGTTAGTAAGTATTTCCTTTAGGAATTTATATGGAAAAGAAAAGAAAATACTCAAGGGTCCACCTATCATTCTCTGGTACAATCCTAAATCTGAAATAAATCAAAAAAAGAAAAGAAAAGGCCGCTATGTGCACTCACATATAAAAAGTATTTAATGTGTTTAGAAATTCCGTAACAAATTAAATTTGGACTGAAAATTCTAATAACTTTGAAAATTCATAACTAATTCAAATCAACTCCAAATTGAGTGAAACCAATTTTGTTGGTTTCCATTTTTAATGTACTTTAACTTGGAATTGGTTTAAAACATGCTATTATCCCAAAAAATTTCAAAGTTCGAATTAATCTCTGAAATGAATTATTTTTACACTGGAATTTGAATTAACTTCAAAAATCCATAAGAAATCCATATGAAATCCAATTGGGGTGATTCAATTTTTTATGTTCATAACATTTTATTATATTCCAAGCCATGTAAAATTTATCTGCACCACTATCTTGGAAAATTTCACGAAAAGAATTAAACTCAGCTACAGTACCGATATCCATTTTCTGGAATTTCTTCCCTAGAAGAAATCGTTTGGGGCATAACTTCCACATACAAACTCCAAATCAATTAATTTGTATTTATAAATTCATATAAAATCATTATATATCACCTGTATTAATTTCATATTTTTTGGAGACTTTTGGAATTTTAGTGCTTATTCGGTGCTTTTGCTTTGTTGATTCTTTTCGTTAGATGACGGTGATTCGGGAGTGCAACGGAGATATTCGTGAGAATGTCCAAAGTACTAGCAAGCAAAGGCAAGCACCCATCATTTGATGCATGTTGATCCTATTATATTCAAAACTATTATCTTGTGTTGCAACTGTATGTATGCATGCTTTAATTGTCAAGTTATTTTGTCGATTAGAGGTAGTTAATCCTATTGCACGAACTCCCTAAATTATTCATCCCCTGCCACTAGCCTAAGTTAATATATCCACTGGTGGATTAGAGCCCGGTGGGTGTTATATTGTCTATTTATTCTTATTCGATATGATGCTTAGCAATTCTTAGTTTTCGGTAGATTGGGCAGCACATAAATCATTTTTATTATGCTATGTTTAGTACCCTGTGCTATCATATTTGGAAAACTAAAAGTGCAAATGAAACGATTTGGACTAGGGCACATGGTTGAATGGTGTGTTTGTCAGGTGTGTGGTTGTGTGCCCAAGTCAACAAGGACCAAACATCTTGCATCACTGATCCAAGCACTGTTGCGTGCATCCACATGAGGGTATTGGGAACCCCTCTTGACTTAGTACTTTGGGGTGTGTTAGCTCTGAGCCGCAAGTGGCAGTTGTTAGGGAGAAAAATGTTTTGCTGTTGTTGGGATTGTGTGGGGTGGGATCCAATTAGGTTCTCTCGCCTGAGGGGCATCGATAGTTGACTAAGGCATTACCCCGAGGGGTAGTTGACCGAGGCTTTACCGGTGACTCCGACACAACATATGGGTGCTCCGTGGGAGCCCCATCTACACACACAAGGGTGGTTCACGGAGGGTTTCACCCATATGGGCGGCTCTTAGTTAATACATTGCATTGGAAAACATCTTGTAGGACTTAGCTAGCTCTGCGGCATACCTTCAGAAATGTGCTATATAGCTTAGCAAAGGAGCGGTCTGGCGTGTGGGTAAAGTTGTACACCCCTGCAGGGATTAATCTATTCGAATAGCCATGTCCTTGGTTATGGACATGCTTGGTTAGGTCGTGCGAGAGTTAGACTCAACATTTTAGAATTTGAACTTAAAACTTGATCAGGTGGTATTGAGAGTGGTTCTCATGCTATGTTTGTGTGCTGCAGGGGCAACCACCTCTAGATGTTAGTTGTTGTCTGATATTAATTACTCACTGTTATTTGAAGTATTAAAAATATTTGCTCACTTGCGATTTAAATCTACTACTTGTATTTCAATCGAAAGATTGCTTTGTGCTGAAAATGAACCCTATAGCCTTTTCCATTGAGTAGAGCTTGCATGTAGCTATGTATAGGCTTGGTAAAGTCTTGCTGAGTACATTTGTGTACAAATTGTTTGCTTTTATTTACTAATTTGGACAACAGGTGTTGAGGTTGAATCGGGTAAGAAAAGATGTGCAGGAAACATCGATTTGCTAAGGTTTAACCCCAGTCGGTTGCCCTGCGGGTTATGGCATGCTATTGAGATTCTGATACTGGTTAATTCATGGTTTAATTTCAGTTTATTCACTATTTTCCACTGCATACTTGATTTTTAATCTTGCTATTTAGCCGATCGACCCTTCGTATAAAATCTAAACCTTGTATGTTATTATGTTGTAAACTATGAAGACCTCGGTATTTGTAATAATTTGTGTATGGCATTGATATATGTTTCTGAAGGTGTATGTGTACCGCTCCAGGGAGGTACACAATACACCGAGAGTGGGATATTTAATTTGTGATGCTAGGACCATTTGGAAGGTTAAGCATTATAAGTTAAATCTCCCGGCGGCTCTCATAGATGGCGTGCATTAATGATGGGCACGACGTGGGTGACGGTCATGGGGACGGGGCTCAATCGATGGGAGCGGGAATGGCGCAAGGCGTGGCATGGGCGGCATGGCGCTAGCTCGGGGAGGTTGGGGGCGTGCACAGCGCAGGTGGCATGGCGCAGCGGGGAGCCGGGAGGCGGTGTAACACCCCAACCCGGGGCCACCCGAGTAGTCCTCCTGGACCTCTTGAAAAGTCCATCAGGACCTCCCAGGAGGTCCGATAGTACCGCCCGAGGGGATCTCTAAGACCGCCCAGGAGGTCCGGTAGGACCGCCTGGAGGTCAGGAGATCAGACCCGAGGGAGTCCCAAGGGAAGTGAGAGGCACGGGAGGATTCCCCACAGCCATGAACCAACTCAGGAGAGGTCGAAGGACCAATCCTGAGGAGGTCGTAATACCTAGGGTGGCCCAAGTCCTCCCACGACTAGTCCCGAGGGAGGTCGTGGAGGGCTGGGATCACCCCAAAGACCTCCCACGACCAAACCCGAGGGTGGTCGTGGTGGTCAGGGATCACCCCATGCTTCCCCATGTGAACCGAGCTAGTCCCAAGGATCAACAGCTAGCTCATCACAGCATACACAAGTGGTAACAACACTTCAACAAGATCTTTATTAATACCAACAAAATTATTTACAAAGGAAAGGCTTACAAGCCAACCAACCAGAACACAGCGGAAAGTAACAATAGGCCATCCGATATACCACAGGCAATCGGCTGGAGGGCGCATTCTAGTCGGTCCAAGACCTCTTGGTCCACAGCAAGGTCTTCACAAGTCGCTTCCCTGCTCAAAAGACAATTTCAAGCAAGAGTGAGCACAACTACCGTGCTCGCAAGTTACACCCATGGATTAGCAGAATGACATGCATAATGGATATATCAAAGGAAGGCATAATATGGTTAATTTGCGTAAAGCCAAGTTTGTTTCAATTACAAGTACTAAGTTTCAAAGCATTTACAATAAGTAAAAGTTCATTTTCAAAACTCAATTTTCAGTTGGATAACATTCATCAACAAGTGGTGAAGGATACCCTCCTGTCACATGGCTCCCCGCCCATTAACTATTTGGATAGAAACCCAAAGCCAATTTCATAAGTCCTTTGAAAACCAAAACCAAGACCAAGAGCTAACTTTGAGTGGCTTTGCTAGCATGTCCATGACCGTGGACACGGCTATTCGAATATATTTACACTCTGCAGAGGTTGTACACTTTACCCACATGACATAAATTCTCTAGTTTGTTTGGCGCCCGCCGACGCCACCTCACACTTCCTTTGGTGAGAGGTCTAGAGCACATGACAAGGCCTTTACAAAGCATTACTCCAACGCAATCCACCCTCGCTAAGGTTTCACCCCCTTTGGACTACCCATCCGCAGGGTTCAGGCCCCCTCTTGCGCCAGGTGGGACTACAAAGGTCGTAACATGACTACCCACTGCATCCACAGGATCAACCGCGATGGAGCTTTGCAAATTAGTTAGCCAGGTCCCTTTGCCCATTTCTTAGGACATGTGGTTGCATGATGGTGGCTAGCAAGATGCGGCTCGCAGACCAGTCGTCATATGGCTTGGGCAGCTAACACAAACCCCTGGGCCTCAACCCTACCCGAGTTGAGCCCGTGCATACCCTGCACCAGCCAAACAACCAATCCGCCCAAGACCAAATCCATTTGTCCATTTCTGTTTTTCCAAACCATTTATCAAAACCTCCATGACAACCCAATGGCATGGCTTTGAAAACATTTGATATTTTGGTCTGTTGGAAGAAATATTTCCCAAATCCAAATGTTTGGTCTAGCAAGACTAAGCATTCATCTTTAAAAACCCTCTGGTCCTTATTATTGCAAAAACCAGATTTTACCTAGGGTGACAATGGAGTTAGTTCAACATAGACAGTGGCCATACAATGGAGCTAGGCATAGCTACGAACAGAAAGATAGACATTGAAATAACTTAGTGAAAGTAAGCATGCATACAGCTTTGAAACAGAACATAAGTATTTTGAAATAATAGGTGCAATATGGTCAAGGGTGCAACTTGCCTCTTGCTTGAAAGGCTTCACCGGTTCTCTTCCTCACAGCGCTCGGGTTCTCCAATAATGTCGAGGTCTACACGTTTAAAGAAACTCAAGATCAAATAAAGACCAAAAGGAGATTCAACTAAACTCCAAATAAACATTAAATAAGAACCACAGAAGGGTTGGCAACTTGGAGGAGGTCCAAGGTGTTGGCCAAAGGAGGTCTGATGGATTGAGGAAGAGGTCCAGAGAACTTGGAAAGAGGTCCAAGAGCTGGTCGGGTGAACCAGGGGGTGGAGAATGAGGAAAAAGGTGAAAGAGGAAGGGCTGCTCAAGCTTATATTGCCAGAGCTGCTGGGAGGTCCAAGGGCACACGAGGTCAAGAGCAGGTGAGGAAAAGGTGGGAGCTAGTACAAGAAGTGATACAAAGATAGCACGGTTGCTGCAAAAAGGACGGTAGTATTTAATGCGACACAACAAACATGACATGTGGGGAGACTCCCATGCGCAAAGGACATGGTCAAGGATAAAGAAAAGAGGGTGTGAATGACAAATGGAGCCAGTTAAACCCGAAGGGGAGGTCCAAGTGCACAGGACTGGAGGTCCTAGCCACCAAGTGGCCTCAACCCGCAAGGGAGGTCCTTGCAAAATGGACAGGGAGGAGAGGTCCTGTGATCAAGGAGGTCCAAAAGACTCAACAATGGGGAGGTTCTAACGGTCAGATCAAAAGCAAGGGGAGGTCGGGACGGTTAAGATCTCCAAAGGGGAGGTCCTAACGGTCAGATCTAACAAAAGGGAGGTCTGGACGGTTAAGATCTCCAAAGGGGAGGTCTCAACGGCCAGATCTAACAAGGGAGAGGTCTGGACGGTTAAGATCTCCAAAGGGGAGGTCTTAACGGCCAGATCTAACAAGGGAGAGGTCTGGACGGTTAAGATCTCCAAAGGGGAGGTCTTAACGGCCAGATCTACAAAGGGGGGGTCTGAACGGTTAGGATCTCCAAGGAGGAGGTCCTAATGGTCAGATCTAACAATGGGAGGTCTGGACGGTTAAGATCTCCAAAGGGGAGGTCTCAACGGCTAGGTCTAACAAGGAAGAGGTCTGGACGGTTAAGATCTCCAAAGGGGAGGTCTTAACGGCCAGATCTAACAAGGGGAGGTCTGGACGGTTAAGATCTCTAAAGGGGAGGTCTCAACGGCCAGATCTAACAAGGGAGAGGTCTAGACGGTTAAGATCTCTAAAGGGGAGGTCTTAACGGCTAGATCTAACAAGGGAGAGGTCTGAACGGTTAGGATCTCCAAAGGGGATGTCCTAATGGTCATATCTACAAAGGAGGAGGTCTGAACGGTTAGGATCTCTAAGGGGAGGTCATAACGGTCAGATCTAACAAAGGAGGAGGTCTGAACGGTTAGGATCTCCAAGGGGGAGGTCCTAACGGTCAGATCTACAAAGGGGGAGGTCTGAACGGTTAGGATCTCCAAAGGGGAGGTCCTAACGGTCAGATCTATAAAGGAGGAGGTCCTAAAGGACATGGGGAGGTCCTGAAGGAGGCGAGAAGGTCCAAATAAGGAAAGTGGAGGTCCTAGAGGACACAGAGAGGTCCAAATAAGGAAAGGGGAGGTCTTGAAGGATGCGGAGGGGTCCGATTGCGTTTTAATGTGGTTCAAGGATTGAAGTGAAATTGCTGGTAGCGGTAGTACCGGGCTTACGAAGCGGTACGACCGGAGGTGGTCCTGACGGCCAAGATCCCCAAAAAGAGGTCTTAACGGTCAAGGCCTGATCAAGGAGGTCTTGACGGCTAGGATCTCCAAAGGGAGGTCCTAACGGTCAAGATCCAATCAAGGGAGGTGAGTGTTAGCGAGTTAAGAGGCGGGAGGAACAGGAGCGGTTGGGTTTCAATCGAACGGCCTAGAATGGTTGGGTCGTTCAGACCAAGCGAACAAGCTAACTTGGCCAAGCCGTCCGATATGGATCGGATGATCCACACTCTAGGGAACGTTCGGACCGGCGAACGTTACACCTAGATCGGGCCATCCAAAATGGATCGAATGGTCCACATGTAATACTGTGCAAAGCACTGGATTGGACCACACAAAGGGGAAAAGGAGGTCTAAGCCCAAAGAAAGATCCAACGAAGGGGATTCACGAGGGAGGTCTAGACGGTCAGGATCTATAAAAGGGAAGATCCCGACAGCTGAGATTTTGATAGAGGTTCAAGGAGGTTCAACCACGGTTTTGAGGGTCTCCACGGAACGGTAATACTATGGCTTGGAGGCGGTACTACCGCGATCCGGTAGCACCGTAAGCAATACTGTGGTATAAAAACTCCAGAACATATGAAAAGGGAGAGCTAGACCTCACGTGGAGCAGTATGGCCGTGGGTTGAAGGGCGGTAACACCGAATGGATGTGGTATGGATTTTCCAGAATGCCTATTTTGAAACTTGATTTCCTCCTGGAGCGGTAGGACCGCGAGTTGAACAGTGGTAGTACCACGTGGTGGTAATACCGTGCTGAAGCGGCAAGGAATTTCCAGAGAGGAAACTTTACAGGGATAAAAGCAAGGAGAAGTTCAAATGGACACAAGGAGGTCCAGATGAACTAGAGGAAGGTTCAATGGAGTTCGAAGAGGTTCAAATGAGCAAGGAGGGAAAGAGGGTTGAAGCAAAAAGAGATTCAAGCCAAAAAAGAGACCCAAAGAGATCCATACCAAAGAGAAGGTCTGGACCCAAGGAGTGTCCAAATAAGAGGGAAGGATTAAACCACAAGCATAACCTAGTCCTCAGAGGAGGTCTCGTGGCAAGGACAAACTAGGCCTCAAAGGAGGTCTAATCTACAAAGGTAAGTCCAAACCTCAGAGGAGGTCTAAACTACAAAAAGGAAGCCCTGATAAAAAGGGTGATCTGGACCTGAAGAGTAATCTTTACAAAAGACCACGAAGATGACCATCAGAGTGGTCTGAGGTCTAAGTCAAAGAGGAGATCTCAACAGAGCGGGATTTCCAAAGAAAAGGGGAGATTCGAATGGACAAGAAGAAGGAGAACAGCACCAGAGGCCAAACAAGAGGAAAGGTTTGAACATAAAAGAAGGTCCAAATAGGATGGAGGAAAGGAATTCCTACCATGAAAAGGAAAGACAGCTCCAGAGAGCTAGAGCAACACCAAAAGAACCAAGCTTTGGATTAGTTGTACTTTAGTTTAGTCATTTCAAACACTTCAAATTCTGAAATTCTCAGGTTAAGCTTTGAATTCTCATCAAAACCAAATAGTTCTTTTTATTTTGAAATTTTTTCAAAAAGGCTCAAAAAATCGAGGTGTCACAGTGCGTCAAGGCGACAAAGAGTCGAGGCGACCTGCAGCTGCACTACCTAGGTGCCAACTCGGGACCTGATGAAAACGAGGGCAAAGAAAAGAAGCCCGGAAAGAAAGAAAGAAAAAGGAAAAAGAAGAAAAAGGGAAAAAGAAGTGGGAAGGAGAAAAAAGAGTTGGGTTCAGCCCAAAGATAAATCACCGAAAAATTCAAATAATAAAATTTGAATTTGGATTTGGAAACGAGAATTGAATTGAGAATTGGAATTTGGATTTGAGATGGAGGTTTGAAATTCGGATTTGATTTAAATAATTGCAGAAACTCAGAAAGAAATCCAACACTTTTAAATAAATTAATTAATTAAAATTAAATTTGACAACAAAGATAAGAAATTTTGGGAAAACAAAAGAGAAATAAATTAAATTGAACTCAAAGAAATAGCAAAAGAACTTGGGAAAAACCATGAAAATCCAGAAAATCAAATAAACCAGTTTTGAATTTGATTGAAGTTTGATTATTCATATTAAATTATTTTGATTTTTAAATTTCAAATTAAGCTTTAAACAACTCAATAAAATTCAACTGATTCCTTTTATTTTGAAATTTTCAAAAGACCCGAAAATTGGGATGTTACAGAACATGACTTCACATTCATTAGTGAGAACTGAGAGGCTAAGAGATATAGCTTCGTGCATTGCTAGTGTAGACTACTGATGGGATCCAAGGTGTGAGCTACAAGCTACTGTGCACCTTTTTGTAGCATCTCCACCCCTACAATGCGCTGTCATCGAGAGCTTCCTTCGCGCCGCCACTGCTCAATGTCGCCAAGTCACTTTGGTCATCCCATGACGCCATCAAGGACTTTGGTGAGCTTCTAGCAGTCCCCTAGAGCTATTGTGCATGTTAGATTGAACGATTAGCTATCGTAGCATAGAATTCATCGTAACTGATCATGGCGCCACCGCAAGAAGTGTTGCCGCCACCGCTCCGGTGACCATTGGTCCTCAAGCCATTGCGTGTGGCATTGTTGTAGCCACCCAAAGCCAATGCAAACCTTCTCTTGCCACTGATTTGCCCCAATCGCAAAACCCACCTTGAGCCCGAGGAGCTCTGTCACTTTTCGCCGGCGTATCACCGCCTCTGGTCATCTCTCTGCTTCTACTACCACCTGGTGGCTTCGCCGTCGAGAGTGGAATCCATTTTTTCCCTTCCCAAGCCTAGTCGTCGCTCCGATCGCCGACGACAAGCTTGCCATGGTGCTCGGCCATGAGCGCAGCTCCCCCTGTCTCTTCCTCTCTCACTACCAGTGGGCCCAAGGGATTAAATGATAATTAGTGCTAATTATCAGAGTTTAAATGTTACCAGTCTATGACATGTGGGACCAAGCCAAATGGGTTAAGGAAAATCTAATTTCAAACGTTATCTGTAAATGAGTCACTAACAAATAGGTCCCACGTGTAAGTTAATAAAAATCCAAAAAAAAATGAGAAAGCCGCCTTTAGTTCTGAGGAAAATACGCTTTCTCTGTTAGCAAGCGTAAACCTAAGTAAAACACAGGGAAGAATACACTTTCTCTATTGGAAAACGTAAACTTCGAAAAAAATACGCTTTCGACGTCACATTTTCTATTTTCTGGAATTTTCAAACCAAAGCAAATTAAAACGTTAATAACTTTTGCATACGAACTCCAAATGAGATGAATATTTTTTATAAATTCATATAAAATTATTATCTACCTGAATATGCAAAAATATTTGGATTCTGTGACTATTTAAATTATTTTGCTATATTTAATTTGCTTCCAGCTCTTTTTGAATAGACGTTGATTATTCGAACGAACTTCAAGACGATCCTTCACTTTCAAATTCAGAGCAACCAGAGCAAGGCAAGCACTCCCTTTGACCATGTTGATCCCACTATTTTAACTATCGTACTTCTTTTTGAAAAATCTATTATGCATGCGTGTATGTTTTATGTAACATGCCAAACTCGGGTTTGTATTTCAAATGTATAAAGCTAAGGAGAATTTAAAACTTTTGATTGCATCATGTTGTTATTTGAATTTTCTAGAATTTCTTTCAAAGGTTTTGTTGATTTTGAAAACCTAATGCTTCAATTGACTAGAAGCATAATCCTTTAAAACTTTTAAAACAAATCTTGTGATCATCCTCTAGAATTATTTTTTCTAGGTTCTAGATCATACTTGTGACTACTCTAAAAAATTTCAAAATTTTAGATTTTATTTGCTATTTTTAAGTGGGCTAGTCAAAGCAATTAGATCTTTAGTCAAACCCTAGGATAGAACATTGAGAAATTTCTAGAGAAAAATGCATTACATAAAAACCTCTAAAAATTTTATACAAGGTTAATCATAGAGTCACTAATCTCCCATAAAAATTTTAGAATTTTTAGAGCTTCGAAACTTTCTCTAAAAATTCACAAGCCATCTCAGCCTAACTTCCAAAAATCAACCAAACACTGTTTGGGTTTAGGTCAGACCTGAGTCACTTGGTTGAACCCAACTGTCTTCACGTTGGGACCAGTCCAAACTGATGTAAAGCTATTTGGACCGTCCGATTTGATATCAACCGTCCGATTTGATCGGAGCCGTTCGGATCGTCCGAACGAGTGACGCGCACGGACCGTCAGATCTCGATCGGACCGTCCAAACCTGTGGTCCGATCAGCCCTCTGGTCGGTCCGAACATTCTGACCGAGCCAATTGATCCAGCCCAACCATCTAACCGCACTGGTTCGAACGTTGTTCTCGCGCGCGTGTGTGTGTCGCTGCCACGCTAGGCCCCACTTGTCAGCTTTGTCTCTTTCCTTTCGTTGGCTCGCGCAGAGCGTGTACGCCACATCGCCGCCGCATGCTACGTCGTCCCATCAACATCGTGAGCCACCGCCCAAAACAACCACTCCTGGTGGTCCTCCATTTCACGCCGCCTCCACTCCGTTATCTCCCCGAGCATAAGTCACCTCCAAACCCTAGCAACTCCTCACTTCTCCTCTTTTCGGCCGAGGAGAAGGAAGCTCATTTGTGCTCATTTCTTTGGTAAACTCCTCACCACTGAGTCCCTTAGCTTCCTTCTTGCATGCGATTTCCGTTTTAGCTTATTGGAGCCTCTGTGGTTGCTTGTAGGTTCCGAGTCATCTTTGTGCCATTTCTTAGCTCCGAAGTGCGCACCCGAGGGCATCACCGTGCTAACTTCGTGCTCGGTAAGTATTATCCTCGTTCTTGCACGTCACATCGTGCCTTTGAACATGAGTAAGAGTTCCCCTCATCTAATTTGGGCAATGCACCGCAGGAGCTCTCGGATTTCAAAGTTTCTCTATTGTCGGCCAAAAACCCTATTCATCATCCTAGCTCCGACCGGTAAAGCATTTTTCAATTCCTTGCTACTAGAGCATCCTCTAATGATCTTTAAGCTATCCCGACCATTCCTCATCCTTATGGTTGCCTAGGAAGCCTTCTCCTCGTTGAACTGTGCCACCCGCCGTGGACTTCTTCGTCATCGACACGACTCCAGCCAGCTTCGAGCTTCTCCAAACCTCTCCTAGCTTCAGGTAGCCTCCTTATAGCTCTTAGACGCTCGGGCACCCGCTGGACTGGACAATGTGGAGCTCTTTTGTGCATGCACATTTTGGCCGTAGTGCACCGCCGCTCCACTCCGGCTCGCCGCCGTTCTAGACTGGCTTAGCAACCGTAACCACCCCCAAGAGATGTGCAATACTATTAGAAATCCATTCACGGTCTTGGTTCATGCCACCGTGGACCACATCGCTGGCGGTGAGCTCGGTTTTGAACCACTGCGTTTTTGGTTTTGTGTCGAAAGTTTTGACTGCAACTGTAGCATCATGATTAGCTTTTAATTGCTATCCAAAGCGCGTCTTGCTGTGTAGATCTAGTAATAACTGCGCTGGTGTATCACTTACATGCGGGTCCCGCCTGTAAGAATATGTTTTCTTTAGGATTTTATTTGTAAATGGAAAGGTATCTTGGGCCCTTACTGGCAGTGTCTATGGCTGGGTAAGCTTTGGAATAAAAAGTATTAATGCCTTTATAAATACCGAAATGGTTTATTTGTGTACTGGAAATTGTTTAAACTTCAAATAGTTACTTGAACTGTAGGTAAACATCCATCCTTTACCACTGAGTCTAGGTTTATATCCGCTATGATTTAGAGCTCGATGGATGGGCTCTAGTCACTTTATATTTAATATGCGAGTTGTTGTCGCTTAGCCATGCCTAGGACGGTAGTCTGGGGATCATCGCTTCGGCGATGGTCATTCTATCATCACTATAAATACTTGGGTCAGGGTACTCATGTATATAATTTAATTGGAAAACTAAAACTGAAAATAAAATATTTTAGACTTGGGCATATTGGTTAGATGGTGTGCTATTGGGTGTGCGCTTGGTGCCCGAGTCAACAAGGACCGAGTTACTTGTATCACTGATCCAAGCACTATTGCGTGCAACCACATGAGGGCATATGAGAACTCTCTTGACTTAGTACTTTGGCATGTGTTAGCTCCGAGTCGCAGGTGGTGGTTGTGTGTTGTGTATAAAAAGAAATGTGTTGTTGATGTTGGGTGTGCGGGGGTGGGTTCCTGTCTAGGTTCTCCACACCTAGGGGCATTGTAGTTGTCTGGGGCTTTACCCCATAGGGTAATTGATTTTCGGCTTTACAATGACTCCGACACAACGTATGGTTTCCATCCATACAGGTGACTCGTAGTTAATACATAATATTAGAAAACGTCTCGTAGGACTTAGCCTTACCGGCATACCTAAGGAAGTGTGCTCTGTAGCTTGGCAAAAAGGCGGTCTGACATACGGATAAAGTTGTACACCCCTACAGGATATAATCTATTCGAATAGCCTTGTCCTAGATTATGGACATGCTTGGTTAGGTCGTGCAAGAATTAGACTATAACCTTTTCATGAAAACTGAAATTGGTGGTACAAACGGGTAATTCATGCTATGTTGTGGTGGCTATTGGGAAGTCACCTCCAGGATGTTAATTATGATTATAATTGTTATCTCGCTGTTATTTAAACGAATAAAAATAGTTTTGTTAAATTGCCTTCAATCTATTACACTATTGCAAATGAAATATTGCTTTTTGCTTAAAATGAACCCTATGGTCTTCTCCTTTGATTCAGCTTGCTTGTAGCTATATATAGATTTGTTATTCGTAAGTCTTTTTGTACTCAACTGCATTGTCTATTTGCTGCAGAGGAGGTTGACCCCCAAGGGGTTAACTATAGTGAGACCGACTTCGTGTAGGACGACTAACTTAGCGGCCCGGTCGGTTGCCTTGTGGGTAAGGGAAAACCGGTTGGCTTTTCTTTATCGCCATCATATGGCTTTTGTTTCCGCTGCTACTTTAGTTATTTACCTTGTCACTTGGCCAGCCGACCCCTTTTGTAATAACTCTATTATGTGTATGTCTTTTGTGTTGTAACTATGTCATTAACGATATTGTATTACCTTGTGTATGGAAGTGATGCTTTAAAGTTTGTGATGGTGCATGTGTACCGCATCCTGGGAGGTACATGTTGCACCGAGAGTCGGGATATTTGATTTATAATGCTAGGACCAATTAGATGGTTAAGTATTACAAGCTAAATAACCCGAGGACTCTCGCATTTTATATAAAATTGATATGTTTGGGATACGGTAGTTGTAAATCATATTCGATGCATGAGCCTCCTTGAAATATTGATACCCTTTTTGTTGTATCCATTAGGATTATGGTTTAGACAAACGAATGATGTCAACTTGGGTTTTCGAATGCGAATCTCGCATATCTGCTTAGTCAGGCATTAGTCTTTACTAAAATTTGCTAAAATGGACGACATGATAATTATAAGTTTGGGAGTTTTTGAAATGATGATCCAGAGAGGTTTACCTCTGTTATTTTGTATAAAAAATAAAATGAAAAACTTAGTTTGCGACGCGGGCGGGTTATATTATATTCTGAGAAGTGTGAGAGAGGAGTCTCACAAGTAGATAGGGGGAGATCCTTGCCTGGGTTAATTAAGGACCGAACACCGGTATATCCAACCTAAGCGTAAGCGTGCAACCACATGTGCCGGTACGAAACAACCTTAGCTAATTAAGTCATCGAAAACTAGCCTTACATGATTGGTAGGTAGTAGTAGTGCGAGCATGTGTGATTGCCGACACAATGGCGAATGCCTCATTGAGACGGGGGAACCCGGGTGAAGTGAGGGTGTTCATTCAACGGGCCAAGTGCAAGGTTAGTACTAGATGATGTAAAGGCATCGATGCATGATCTAGACTGTTTACCAAAGGTAGTGAGCGGTAGCATCGACGAATGCTGGACAAGCTAGAGAATTCATGTGTTGTGAATAAAGTTGTACCCCTCTGTAGAGTATAAATCTATTTAAATAGTCGTGCACACGGTGATGAGCGTGCTAAGTGTAGTATTGCCGGGTATAGTCTTGATTTTTCACAAAAACAGTTTTGATCGAAAAACGCGGGAAAATGGTTTGTTGATTTATATTTGAGTTGAGTGTCATGTCTATGGCTGAAAATAAAATATTTCTCACAGCCGAGGAGGGTTGCGAGTTGTTGTTTATTCGATTACAAAATTGTTGTCCTTTTATCTATTAACTGCTCTTTAAACTTCCGTTGCAAATTACTACATATCAGTATTGCAAATAAAACTTGCTTGATGCTGAAAATAACTTGTAGCTTAGAGCCTCCTTGTTTGTTAGTCTTGCATTTATATAAATTTTGCGATACACTACAAGTATTGCTGAGTACGCAATGTACTCAATCTTACTTAAATTGTTGTTCAGATTTAGATGATGAACCAACACCAGACGATGCCTTCTTCGCACCTGGAACCAGTGGGTTCAGCGATGGGTCATTCTAGGATTTGTCTCTAGTCGGTTGCCTGAGGGTTTGGATGGGCATGCCACTGGAATTTTGAACTCTTATTACATTTTGCTTCCGCTGAATTTGCTATCTCTGACACTTAAGCTTTTATTTGGTCGGTCGGCGCTTGTGATGTAAATATTGTAATTGCTTAAGTTATGTACCATTTTTGCTTTATTTTGTATGGATGTGTTCATCAATGTTAGAGCTGTGTGTACTAACCACTGGTCATAGGACTAGTACGGTACAGATACGAGGGCTTCGAGTATTCAAAGCCCAGGGTCCGACACCATTGACCTGCCCAGATCCGGATCCTCCCACCCCTCTGATCCACGTGGGCGCCGACGATGCTCCGCTGGGCCACTGCGGTGCTCGTGGTGCTCGTCACAGCCGTGGGCTTCTATCTCCCCGACGTCAAGCCCAACGACTTCCCGAAGGTTCCCTTCCCTCCCTCCTAATGGTTATGTGTTCCTTCTGTGTTGGATCTCGACAACCGGGTCTCGGGGGTCCAAATCTTTCTCTAGGTAAACTTGTGTTGTTCATAATCATCGATGCCTGCGTCCAATTGCTTGGTTTGTTTGTCTAGTTGGAACCGTTGTGTTGGTCGGGGATCCTAACATTCTGGGTTTTAGTCCTCATTACTGCGAATAGATATTGTTGTTTACTCACGTAATGAAATTCTGGAATCTGGATAGAACATTAACATTTGATTAGGCCCCTTATTTGAAATTTCAATGTCGAGGCAAAACAGTTTATCAAAGCGAGGAATAATTCAGTTAATTCTACAACAAGCCTACCGTACGGTACATTATGTACATTGCCTTTTGAAATATTTTTCACCTGTATTCAAACCGCATTTATTTTTTTTCAAATTTGGTGCATCGAGTAGTGCCACTTGGTTCCAAGATCTCAGATGATACATTATACACGATGCTTATATTTTGAGTTTGGAAACAACATGTAGTATTTTCTTCCAGTCTAGACCTTTGTGTTCCGAACCCCAAGGTCCTTTTCTCTTGTTGGTTGTTGCCTGGTGTAACATGTGAGATCCACATTAGTTTTTGACAGTCGCATGTGTGTCCATGCAACACTACGACTAATTGCACTTGTACCGTTGATGTGTTAGCCGTTATGTTCCAATCCTTAGGTGTTATTTGTAAGCATGTTTGTGCTACTAGGTATGTTCATGGTTATTACATGTTTATTTTATCTGTTACACACTGTGATGCTTAGAAAGCAAATATCAAGAAGTTGCATGAAAATCTTTCGAGGTTGTGAAGAAAAGAAATTATATTCCTCTTACGAACGGAACTTTACATTTACCTCTTGCTTCATAGCCTTTTAATGAACTTATGTGTTGCATGTGCTCTAATGGGTGAATAAGCTGACATCCACAAAGACAGCTTCCCTACTCCTATTACCCCCTTCCTTTCTGTAAGCCTGGCACAATAGTTGACAGTGCAGAAAACCTTGGAGAAGTTTTACGTGGTGATCGCATTGAGAACTCCCCTTATGTGGTTAGTACTGGTTTGCAGATTGGCTGAGCCTGTGTGTAGTCACCTATGTCATGTGCCTAATTACGAAATTACGATTTCTACTTTGTTGTTTGGACTATAGTTTGAGATGAGGGAGCCGAAGATGTGTCAGATCGTTTGCAAAACAACCATTAGCGAGAAACAAGCAAAGGATCTTAAGGAAAAGATAGAGGATCAGTATCGAGTAAACATGTATGGATTGTTAGTAATAATCAAGTGTACGTGCGAGCGTTAGTAGTGTGTGAGTGCGTGCATTAAGTGTTGTTAGTGGTAATACGTTAGTGTTGCATACTGTTAGCTATTTACCCTGCACTTCTTGTTATCTTCAGTTGAGCCAAACAGAAAAGAGAGAAGAATAGAAAGAAAGAAAAGTAGCACTAGGCAGTTGCAATGCTACGCAAAATCTTCTGTGTGTTCTTCCTCTCCATGAGTTCGTCTCCCTCACCTGTGAAAGTGTGCGTCCATGGGTAGAATTTCCAACAATTGGTATCAGAGCTGGTGTTGTGATGGCGATGATGGCGAGGTCGTTGTCTCCATTGACATCGTGGCATGTCGTCGATGACCTAGAGGAGGTGGCCAGCGGCGGCATGCATGTGGCTAGCGGCAGCGAGCAGGTGGCTTGCGGTAGGCCGTTGGTGTGAGTCGGGAAGGAGGAGAGCGTCACGCTCTAGTACCCGTTGTTGACTAGTAGCAACTATACTGCATGGTCAATGAAGATGCAAGTGTACATGGAGGCGCAAGGAGTATGGGATGCCGTTGAAGAAGACGACGTCGAGAGGCGCCAAGATAAGAATGCACTTGCGGCCATCTACCATGGTGTGAGCGAGGAGACCCTTCTTGCTCTTAACAGCAAGAGGACAGCGAAGGAGGCATGGGCGACTCTCAAGTCCATGTATATTGGAGTTGAGCATGTGACGAGGGCCAAGCTTCAAACCGTCAAGAAAGAATTTGACAATCTTCATATGCGCGAAGGTGAGTCAATCGATGCATTTACCATGAGGGTCACCATCGCTCTCAGCAAGATACGAACGCTGGGAGAGAGGGTTGAAGTCTCTTGTGTGGTGGATAAGATGCTTCGGGTCTTGACACCGAAGTTTCTGCCGATCGTTTGCACTCTCGAGAACCTCGAGGACTTGGATGTGATGTCGATCGAAGAAATGTTCAGGCGGCTAAAGGCGTTCGAGGAGCGCTACATGATTGGTAAGGAGGAAGGTGAGCATCTGCTTCTCACCCACACCCAATGGGAGTCCAGGGCCAAGAACAAGGAAGGCGGCTCCGACTCCGGCTCCGGCAAGAATCATAAATTCAACAAGGCTAAAGTAAGATGCTACAACTGCAACGACTATGGGCATTTTGCTTCCGAATGCCGTAAGAGGGAGGAACAGGCGCATCTCATGGAGGCAGATGCCGACGATGAACCGACGCTACTGTGAAGCCATCTTGATTAGGGAGAGATTGTCAGTAATAATCAAGTGTATGTGTGTGAGTGCGTGCGTTAGTAGTGCGTGCATTAGTAGCGTGTTAGTGCATGCTTAAGTGTTGTTAGTGGTAATACGTTAGTGTTGCATGCTGTTAGCTATTTAGCCTGCACTTCTTGTTATCTTCAGTTGAGCCAAACAGAAAAGAGAGAAGAATAGAAAGAAATAAAAATAGCACTAGGCAGTTGTAGTGCTACGCAAAATCTTCTGTGTGTTCTTCCTCTCCGTGAGTTCGTCTCCCTCACCCGTGAAAGTGTGCGTCCACGGGTAGAATTTCCAACATGGATTGTATATGTCACTTTGAAGTTTAGCTTGTATGATGAATTCTGGAGTAATGTGGTCAAATCGCTTTATAGGATTCTTGACAACCTCCCACTGGTTGTTCCTATAGCAAGGCAGGATAAGGATGCTATTGTTTATCAGGGTGGATATCATGTTGGTGTCAAGGGCCAATATGCTGGAGTAAGTCTGTGTGCTCAGCTGACCTTTTGGTTTGGAACATGACTATGTAATGATCTCATTACAAAATATATTTCGCAGAGCAAGGATGAGAAGTACTTTGTCCATAACCACTTGACAGTTTTAGTGAACTATCACAGGGATGAAAATTAAGATCTCTCGAGAATTGTTGGGTTTGAGGTCAAACCATTTAGGTTTGTTTAACTTAAGCTTTTCATCTTGGATTTATATAATGTCTTTTACATAAAGGCAGTGGCAAACCTAGGATTGAAATTTAGGTTGGGCGGAATGAACTAATACTATTATCCAATAACAAAGCAAGGCATATATAATACACATTGCAATCACTTTCAATAGAGCATATGACACTAAATGGATCTCAAAACTACAATTTGCATCATGTGAACATACAAAGACATGACAAATGTAGAAAATATCCCTCATCAATGAAGTTTACAGAACAATTTGCCACCAAAATACCAAATTACTGAATTACTAGTAACAACCTGTCAAAAGTAGATGGATGGTGAGTATTCAGATTAATCCATCATAAATCATAAAAAATAATTGAACATAACAAACAGAAAGACATACCATTAAAGTACTAATTACATCTAGGAGGCTGAGGCAATTTCATTCTCTGAGATTTCATGGCTTGAAATTGTTTCTTAATTTTGTCATGATCAAATCCTTTAAATATCTCCCGCTCGATGTAGCACACCATCAAGTCATTGAGCCACTCATCGGATAGTCTATTGTGCAAATCGGTCTTAATAATATTCATAGCCGAAAAGACTCTTTCAACTGATGCTGTTGCCACCGGTAGGAGCAATGCTAACTCAATGAGGCGGTAGACCAATAGAAAAACAATATGTCTTTTTGTTTGAACCATCTTGATGGCTAAACTTGCAAAATCATGACAAATAATGAAATCATCAATTCTTCGGACATGAAGAATGAAGGTTTCAAGTTGATCCCTTATAGTTGCATGATCAGCAATGGAGAAATCCATATCATAGATCTCTGCAAGATGAGCAATCTTATCCATATCAAACTTAGAGAATGAGTCTCTTGGATCAATGTAAGAAAAGCAAACAAGCAACTCCGAAGATACATCATTGAAGCGATGATCCATCTCTTTATTAATAGCATCAACAGCATAAAAGAAAGTATCAACATGATAATGGTGGTCTTGAGTGACCGTGACCCCATCTAGCCTTGATCGGCCCCATCTTTGTATCGCTTCATCCATATTTGATACTGGAATCGTGTTTGCATCACAAAATATTTTGACTTATGCAAATAGGGCTCCCAACCATGGTTCCTCAAGCTGATCAAACATGTTTTCATATCAACAAGCAATGATATGGCCTGAACAATATTTTGATCCTTCCTTTGCAATACAAGAGATAACTCATTTTTAATGCGAAATACTTTCAACACCATCTTTATAATGAACACAAAGTTAAAACTCTCCATATGCTGCATCAATCCTACTGCTGGACCTGGTTGACGCCCATCTTCATGCACAAATTTCAGCACCTCCACCACTGCCTCCCGCATTGACTCAATGCGGACTAAAGTTGTGTAATGAGAGCTCCATCTAGTATCTTCAGGTCTGCCAAGACAGTGTCTTGATGCTTCCCTCTTCCTGTAAAGATCTCACCACTCTCCAGCCTATCCAAAATATTCTTATGATGCTTCTCGGTCAATACATTCCTTCTCTTGCAAGATGTACTAGTTGTGGTCACAATCAAAGTCACATAGTTGAAAAAATCCCTAATAGATGAACAACAACTTCTGACAGCAACAACTACCAACTGCAGCTGGTGGGCAAAGTAATGGACATAGAAAGCACACGGGTTGATGTCATGAATCTGTCTTTGAAGGCCATTGAATTCACCTCTCATATTGGAAGCTCCATCGTATCTCTACCCTCGTATTCTAGCAATAGGTAAATTATGCTTACCAAGCAAAGCAACCAAAGCTCCCTTCAATGCATCTGCAGTTGTATCTTTAACATGTTTAAGACCCAAAAATCTTTCGATGAGACTTTTCCTTTGTTGTTCACAAACCTGTAGGAATCATGATACAACTAGTTGAGATACATGGTACAATTAGTTGAGATAAAAATAGAACACATAATTAATAACTAACCTTACAATCATGGCCATTTGCTCTTTGATTGATATATCACGAGATTCATCGATAAGAACAGAGAAAAGACTACATCCAATCTCATCCAAAATCACCTTGGTGACCATTTGTGCACAACATCTTACAAGATCCTTTTGAATCTTTGATGAACACATTTGGGCATTTAATGGACATAACTCCTCAAATGCAACCCTCACTTTTTCCTTTATTTATTTGTACCAATCAATCAAAAATTGCCTTTGTTTATTGATGAGGAAGATTCATTATGTCCACGAAATGAATGACCTTGCATTAATAGATATCTTGCACAATTTAAAGAAGTAGTCAAACCGGTTTCATATTTCATTTTAGAATCTTTGCTGTGAGACTCCATCTTATGAGATACACTTGCCCTTTGATTCTTAAAACATCACTACATCTCCTTGCATTGTTGTGAATACTATTAACCCCACCAACATGAAGAGGTAGTGATGCATATGCATTCTTCTAGTTGTTGTACCCTAATTTAGTGAAGACATCATGGCCAAATTTTTCATATAAGGGTTGCTGCCTAAAAAGAAAGTAATAGAAGCAATAAACAGCATCCTTCTCTACACTATATTCCAACCAGTCATGCCTCTTAAACCATATTTCATGAAAGCACCTAAAATCCTTTCCATATTGTTTGCGAGGAAAATTGTGACCAAAAGGTTGAGTCGGACCCTTCAATAAATAAGCCCTTCTCACTTGATCTTTAATATCCAGATGGAACTCCTCAATTGGTATATGAAGTACTGGATCAGCAACAATATGAACATCCGGGTTAAAATCCTTAATACCTTCAGTTTCTTCCTGCGGTTGTGGTCGTTGTGCTACCTGTGCATCTTCAACATTGACAGTTTCAACCGGTAGTACTTTCTCTTCTGTAGCTACCACAGCGTTCCCGCTTGCACCGATTCTTGGAGTCGACCCACTCGGCGACGATGCAATGGTAAAATAGCTATTCAAATCTAGCAAATCAAGTAATCAACCAATTACAATCTAATTCACCATCAATTATACATCAGTGTGACAATGTCACCAATTCACCATGACGCTATCAAATTCACACATCATCATATTCATTCATCAATAATCATTTATACATTTATAAATTATAATCATTTTGAGTATCACACATGACACATCACAAATTCACAGTATTCACCATTCAAGCATTCACAATCCAATTCTTACCTTTTCCTTTCGACTTAGGAGGAGCCATCTTGAATCTTGATTTCTATTTTCTACCTCTCTGGCATTCACAAGTCTCAAGTCTGGACATCTGGTTCTGGGGTCTGGGCTTCTAGCCACGCCCACGTGCGCCCCCTTTTGACGGCCTCACCTCACGACTCCTCCTCCCTGCCGCCACCTGGCCCCGTGTGCTCATGCCTTCTACTCCCTGGTTCCCTAACAGCGGCTGTGGCCAAGACTGCCCGACCCGCTTCGGCCAACCCGGCGCTTTCGGCCCGTCGCTTCTCGTGTTTAAGCTTGGTGTGGCCCTGCGTCTGCTTTCGGCCAAGACTTGGCCACTGCTCGGCTTTGGCTCGACTAGAGCTCCTCCCGACACTGCAGCTCTCTCTCCTCTCTGCTTGGTTCCCCCACCTTCCGGCGTCGTCCCCCTGCGTGCCCCCCTCTCAGCCCTCTGGCCTCGCTCGCAGTCACAGACGCACCGTGCACTTGTTGGCCCGTGCCTTCACCCTACCCCTGCCAGCCTGCCGGAGTGCGGCGAGTACCAGGTGCCAACCTGCCGCCTACCACTGCCGCCTAGCCGCCTAGGGTTGGAGACTTGGAGTTTTGCAAATTGGGGATTTGGGGGAACCGGCCAACTGGGGAAGAAGTGAATCGGGGAGATGTAATGAGATGTAGATGGGCTTAGCTGGGCATGGGCCGTAGGCCTTCCTTTGGGCTGTGGTCGCTGTGGCTTCCTCCTCTGGACTCTAGAGTGGAAAGGGCCGATGGCACTGGCCTATGGCCGTCTGTCGGGTAGAAGCAAGGTAGTAGCAGTGGTCGGCGCCCGAGATTGAGGGAGGGGGGTTGCCGGCGCCGGCTACCTCGAGCGGTCGCCTAGCCTTGCCCGATTGCTAGGGCCGCCCCTGCATATCGAGACTATTTTTGTTTACTCCCTTACGTATCTTTGGTGAATTTCCTAGGTCAGTGTTAATCATCAATTTGAAGAGAAATGAAATGACGCAAACACTCGTTTGAGCATGTGTGATCCCCATGCCAACAAGCTTGTTACTAGACCTATTCAAAAGGCGGACCGGGTCGAGCTTTGGGCTAGGCTTGAAAAGCCCGGCTGAAAATGGACAGGCCCGAGCCCGGCCCGGCCCGGCCCGAAAAATCCATTTTTTATTTAAAAATAATGTTTTAATCATTTTTTAGAATAAAAAAGTGATATTTAATTCATTTTTAGAATTTTAAAAATAGATTTTTACTGTTTTTTCAGACCTTGGGCTTTGGGCTCGGGCCGGGTGAAAATCAATCGAGTTCCAGTCCAAACAGGATCGGGCTCGGGTCGGGCTGCCCGTGAACACCTCTACTTGTTACAAACTCAGATTCTCCTCAGGAGGTTGAAGCTGCAAAAGAAATCAAATTCACCTATGATGTTGGCTTTGAGGTGATATTTGTCGTGACGTTTCTTCATTTCTTTTGTACTTTTAACTCTTTTCCCTAAGAGCAACATTTTAAATGTTAGTGTTTTCCTTGCCATGGCTTTGCAGGAGAGTGATATCAAGTGGGCCTCTCACTGGGACACCAGACACCTATCTGTTAATGACAGATGATCAAATTCACAGGTTTTCTATTGTGAATTCTCTCATGATCGTACTTTTCTTGTCTGGTACGGTGGCCATGATTATGCTTCGCACTTTGTATAGAGATATCTCTAGGTACAATCAACTTGAAACCGAAGAAGAAGCCCAAGAAGAAACAGGATGGAAGCTTGTTCATGGAGATGTGTTCTGCCCTCCAACCAACTCTGACTTACTCTGTGTCTATGTTGTAACGCCCTTAAATTCTGGGAACGTTAAACTCTTCACAACCGCTCAGGATGTGCAGTTGCGAAGTAAGCAGTGTCTCAAGCAAGCTTTTGATTATAACAAAATCCAACATTTTATTACACAAGGATAAGGCTTAACAGCCAGTTTTTACACTACCACGGGCATCCAAGCCCAAATTTAATATAATACAAGACAAAAAAAACTTCAAGCCACAAGCATACTTGAGCGTGGCTGAGACCTAATAACAATAGTCGTTGCCATCCGTGGGTCCACCAAAATCCTGTTCAACCAAATCCTCTGCATTTTCCTAGGTTTCTTCTGTAGATTGTTTGCAGATTATGCAAGAATGAGTACAACTACCGTACTCAACAAGCCACATGGAAAAGCTAAATAATTACATGCAAGGAGTTCAATGGATGGTTAGGGTTTACCTTAACAGGCATATGTGGATGCAATTTGCAGTTAATGCAGTTTATATTTAAAACAGTAAAACAATAATAAATAATAACATCAGGGGTTTCTCAACAAACTCTAATACCAACTTACCATCTCAAAACTCTACTTATGCCTCATGTACTGGAATCACCCATTAACACAGCTTCATTAACCGGAAGCACGGCGTATTCGAATACCTTTAATTATATACTCTGCAGAGTTGCCCAACTTTACCCACAAGATATCTCATGCTCATACTGTCAAAACATAGACACGCAACATGTTAGCGTGCGACTGAGCTGAGATAACAAAGCCTTTTCACTGCTTATCCTTTTTAGCTTCTACCCGGTAGGCTCTAACCCATCTGACCCTCGAAGACTCCACCGCCCTAGTGGATCTTGTGCCCGATCTTGTGACGGACCATACTGTTGTGTAGACCAAATGAGTGTCCCTCGAGCCCACCCTGTCTCATTCTCGACATGTAGATATTCAATCGGAAGCGATGTACTAAGCCGAGGAGTAATGACCACGCATGTGGTTGAGCGATTTTCTGTGTCTGTTACTGTGGCACAAGGTTCTTGTCCTTACTTGTCTCTAGTGGGGAAGTGGACTGACGACCAACTTGTGGCCTTCCACCCTCTTGGCCCCACCTTTGACTCACTTTTACCACAAGTCTATTGAGTTATCCAACTTCCTGGACACAACTCTCAACTTTCCACCAAAACCATTGGCGAACCGCCAATACTGCTTTTGATTTGATAAACACATTTGTGACAAAGCTACTTATATAGCTAATATTTTATGTGAACTTGTCAATGTGAATATGGCCTACAAGTGTTTGGTGGGTTTGTTTGTGGGGTAATAGGATTTATCTAATTATCATGTCATTCAAAAGTATTATTTTGATAATTAAAGTAATTGGCACACACACAATAATGAAAGTAATAATAAATATATGAAATGTGGGTTCAATATGTTCAAGGAATGCAACTTGCCTTCTTGCACAAAGTCCTATGGATACTGGTCTTGTCCGGCGTCTTCTGGAGTCTGGTCGTCAAGATCGTGACCTAACGAGAAGCAATACAATAAAAAGATAAACCAAGAAAAAACTAGCTCGACAAGGAGTGAGCTGGGAACAACATGCAAGTAAATAAAACCAGAAAAGAAACTTAAAGAAAGGTGGTGTGGGATGGTGGGGATTTATCTGGTGCTTGATTGGACTGAACGGAGTTTGAGATTCGGATCCAAGTACAACAAAAAATATTGTAAAGGATTAAAGAAATCTATAGAAAGGTGAAAAGATTTATTTGGAGTTTGGTATAGCTGAACGGAGTCAAGAATGTGTTTTCTGGGATCAAGACGGTCTGAAAGGACATAAAATGAAAAATTAGGGTTTCAATGAATAGTGACCAATTTACTGTTCATACCTATGAATTAGATATAAACAGTAATTAACCACTAATCTAGGCTTTAGGAACAGTAATCAATTTACTGTTTGAACAGTGTTTGGGCTGATTTTAAGGAATGAATAGTGTTTGCTGGTTTTCGGGTGAACAGTGAATAAAATTACTGTGCAAATGAACAGTGAAAGGCCGGCTTTTGGATGAATAGTAGAAGGCGTTCTTTATCTTGACCCATGGCCTGTTTGGCCGGACCTTAAGAGGACAGCCTTGTGGCCAAAGGCGGCGCCTCTACAAGCGAGCTTAACGGAGAAAAGCGGGCGAGGCGGCGGTGCTCTGCACGGAGAAGGGAGAAGGCGAGGGGCCAGCGGCCGTTCGGCAGCGGTGGCGACCAGCGATGGTGACCGGCGGCGCAAGGAAGGGCGGTGCAGGGAAGCTCCACCGAGTAAGTCTTCTTACCTTTGCTCGGGCTGGGGTTTTTTTGGGGGGGTTGCAGTGGGAGCGGTGAAGGGGAATGGCGGCAGAGGCGGCGGCTCTTGGCCGACCTTGGGGAAGAAGGTGGGTGGGGAGGGGGAAGGGTTTGGTGCGAGTGTTGAAGGCCGGGCGGGGGTGGCTTTTATAGGCGGGCGGAGGCGGTGGGAGCAGGGCGCGGCATGGGTAGCGACATGGGCGACGGCATGGGTGGTGGGCGAGGTGGCGCTCGGGTTTGAGCGCCGCATTGAAGGCGAGCAGCGACGTGTGCGGCTGTGCGTGTTTGGGTGGCCGCAAGAGAGGGAGGCGGTGGTAGTGCCCCTCACTGGTGCAGGGCGGGAGGCGGCCTTGACGGTGACAGGGCGTGGGCGGTCTTGTGTTTAGGCGGCAAAGGCGCGTGAAGAGGGGCAAGGTGGCACGGGAGGTGGCCGGGTTCTCCCACTAGCGTGAGGCCAGGAGGTGGCGCGGCTACGATGGGATGGGAGCGGCGCGGGAGGTGGCAGATGACGGCGGTCTTTGGTGGGGAACAGGGGTGGTGGCGGCTTGAAGCCGCTTAGGGAGGGAAAGGGATTTGATGAATTTGGGGATTTTTGTTGAATTTGGTTGAAGTTTGCTAAACTGAGATTTGAAAACGAAATTCAAATCAAAACTCAAATTGATTTTGAATTTTTGAAATTTGCAGATGTTTCATATGTTGGTACTGGTGTTTAGTTCTTTGGTATGCTGCTGGTCACCATGATTTTTGCAGTTTTGGGTTTCCTTTCTCCATCAAACCGGGGAGGATTGATGACGGCCATGCTACTCATTTGGGTCTTGATGGGGTTGCTTGCTGGATATGCTTCTTCGCACCTCTGTAAGATGTTCAAAGGATCAGAATGGAAGAGTATCACCCTGAGGACTGCTTTCCTGTTTCCGGGGATTGCTTTTGGTATTTTCTTTGTGTAGGATCGTTGATGACAATCAGAGGAAAGTAAATGATTGCAGAGGAAGCCTTTTTATTCAAACTAACTCTCTCTAACTACTGTTCCTCCCAACATGCATGCATACATGCAAAAGATGAAGCAAAGGCTTTGCTAGCAACTAGGAAGAGAAAACAGCAAAAGAACAGCACAACATGCACCTCACGTCATGCAAAGAAAATAAGATTCTGAGTTGTACAGCCGCCATAAACCCTTGGCAAACTTCCTGCCGAGAGCCTCATGCCTCACGTATGCTCTGCACCAAAGCAAAGCCAACAGAGCAGCACCTAACCAATCTACTGCCACCACCAGCACAGCACCCAGCCGGCAGCACACCTACCGCCTCAATGCAGCCGTTGCACCAAAGCGTCCTTGCCAAGAGACAAAACTACCGAAAGACCCCAAAAAACCCTACAGCCGTCATAGCCTTTTTTTTATTCTTTTCAACGCCAGCCCTTACATCCAGCACCTGATCTCTTTCCACCAAATCACATCTACAACCGCCAGGACATCTCACGTCATGTAGCCTCCCAACCCTAATCACTTTCCTTGTTGGCACCAAATCACCCTAACCAAAAATTTGTAGCACACAGACCTTGCCACATCAGCCTGTAAGGCATGCAGCCTGCCCATCATGCATACAGTGCGAGCCCATCAAGCATTTTTATCTCTGCTTTCCAATTTTGGACCCCCAAAATTGTCACGTGTCGTAGCCTCCGAACTGCACCTTCGCAGCTCTAACACGTATCACCCATCTTTGATCTCCACGCGCCCTAACTCGAGCTCGAACATCTCCTCTAGCATCATCGACCCTCTGGATCATGACTTCGTACCAAGCCATCTCCTAGTCACTGCCGTAGACCACGATCGCCTCTGAGTTACCCTGCACATGCGAAGACCAAAATAACATATTTTTCCGGCACAAGTTCTTTTCAACTTGACCAATATAAGTCTACACACACGCCACACATCTCAAATAACATAAGTAAATAATATTATCAATTATTCATCAATTAAAATAAACTAGACCTTGCTCTTGTATGGGGGAAGAAGTCGTCAGGTGCTGTTCCTTTCTCCACAATGTTTGCATTGGTCCTCCTTTGGTTTGGTATCTCAGTACCTCTTGTATTTGTTGGGAGCTATCTTGGGTTCAAGAAACCTGCAATTGAGCCACCGGTGAAGACAAACAAAATCCCAAGACAGATCCCTGAGCAGGCTTGGTACATGAACCCTGCCTTCACTATTCTTATTGGTGGTATTCTTCCATTTGGAGCAGCTTTCATTGAGCTCTTCTTCATCCTCACCTCAATTTGGCTTCAGCAATTCTACTACCTCTTTGGCTTCCTTTTCCTCGTGTTCATTATCCTCATCATCACCTGTGCGGAAATTGTGATTGTTCTATATGCTATTTCCAACTGTGCAGTGAGGATTACATGTGGTGGTGTAGGTCCTACCTTACATCAGGAATCAGGATCATCTGCAGTCTATCTATTCCTGTATGGCTGTATGCTGGGTTCTACTTCTTCACCAAGCTTCAGATTACTAAGCTGGTGTCAGGCACACTGTACTTTGGCTACATGCTTCTTGCCTCCTATGCTTTCTTCGTGCTCACTGGCGCAATTCGTTTATGTGCTTGCTTCTGGTTCACGAGATTGATTTACTCGTCTGTGAAGATTGTCTAGGCAAGAACCTGAGCAGAGTTGGTAATATATTCGGCTTTCGGATCTACTGTATGATCATTGTGAGACGAGGATCATTTTCCACTTCGTGGTTACCCGATTTCTCATGGAATTTCTACTTTAGATTTTAGTTTATAAACCATTCATGTTCACCGCGGTTCAGATGACAGGTCTTCAATACGGAGTTATGCAAGTCTAGGACACAAGTAATAGTTTCATATGCCGCATTTTTTTCCTCATTTTCCGATGGACTACTGTATAAATTTAATTTATATGACTACTCAAAATTGTTTGCCATCCTTTCTACTTGTGCATGATGGATCTTGATAATGTGCTCGGTGAATTTGTCCCCAAAAAATCGTTTGCCTCAAGTTTTGTGATTTGTTTATACTCCAGCATATTTGCTGGTCAATCTATTCTCCATTTTCGACACAGTGTACAGTTTCATACTCTGACAAACGCAATTGGGGCATGCATGTGGAGAATTTATTTTTAAAATAATCTATTTTTTATTCAAAATAACAAAAATATTCCGGCGATAATTTTTTTACGAAATATACTCACAATCGCTCAACCGTTGGGCGATCGACTAATCGCTTCAATGATCGACCAATCATTGAGCGATCGTTCGATAGCTCAACCGCTGAGCGATCGAACACTTGTCGCCAATCGGTTGGTCCTAATATGCAGCTCACTTATCTAGCCGGGCATGCATAGTGCCCAGTCGCCCAACGACTGAGCGACAGGAGTATATTTCTGTAAAAAAAATTATCGCTGGAATATTTTTGTTATTTTGAATAAAAAATAGATTATTTTAAAAATAAATTCTGCATGTGGAGCTGTTACTGACCACGCACAGGACAAAAGACCAGGGTATTATGACCGACAATCATGGTTCAAAATTTCGGCCGATTTTCACTGGAATGTTTCTATCGGATCATCAGTAAATTTTCAAATCGGTTTCGAAAATTTTATTTTGCATGAATTTTGTCAAATATAAAAGAAATTTGTGCCAAAATTTATTTTCAAAAATTTTGGCCGATATTTTTATATTAAAAAAAAATCAAAATTTGATTTGAAAATTTCGGTGAGACAATCCCTCACTCCTCGTTAAAATCTTTGAAACTGGTATCTGAACCCTGCCCACAACACAGAAGACAAGAAGATGAGGCAGCCGGCGATGCTCCGACGATACAATCCTACGGCCCACACACGGCTACACGAGTCAACCATAAATCAACACCGCCAAAAGCGACAGCCACCTCCAATTAATCGTGCAGTTGTAAGGTTTTAGGGCCCGGTTTCCCTCATAAACTGAGTCAACTCTCTTCTCTTAATATATTGGGCCCAGGAATTTTCCTTCCGGCCCGTCGAAAAAAAAAGCGACAGCCAGCGACACTAAAGCTAGTCTTCCCCATCGTTCTCGCCGTCATCCACCGCTAACTTCTCCCGTTCGTCTCGTATGTGAGGCCCTAATCTTGCATCCACTCCGACGAGACAGACGGCGATGCTCCTTAGTTGTGAGGACCTCTTCTCAGGTTATGCAGGGGAGTCCCGGAGGACCATTTTTTAAAAAAACGGTCGGTACTACCGCAAGAGGAACTGTGGTAGTATCGCAGCCAATACTACTGCGAGAGGAGCACTGGTAGTACCTCACCACAACCGGTACGAACGCGACAAGAAGAACTGCGGTAGTACCGCACAGCAAAACTTGAGGGAAGGTCCGACAGGGACTCTCAGGAAGATCCCGCAGGACCACCTAGAGCTCCTACCTCTATGCACCAAGCTAGTCCCAGGACACCAGATACTAGCTCGCATAAGATCACTTCAGTACAATCACAACCACAAGGTCAAGACAAGAGATGAAGCAGACAAATTAAACTTAGTATTAACCAAGACCTTATGGTCCAAGCTTGCTTACAGAAGGTTTGCCACATGGGCTTACAAACCGACAAGGTTTGCCACATGGGCTTACAAACCGACAACAAAAGAACCTTGGCAGCCGAAACACCAAAATGCATAGATGCCAAACAGCAAGCCCACAGGCTGTCGAGTGAAGGACATCCTAGGCAGTGGGATCATCAAAGAAATCATCTTCAAAGAGGTCTGAGCTTCCTTGCACTTGGTCATCTTCTTGCACTGCTTTGACACAGGGCTTAAAGCCATGAGTACTTTTGAATGTACTCAGCAAATCACAGGGGAGCATCATGCAATTAATAATCATGCAATGGCTTACCAATGGAGAGTTGTATGGTTAGTTGTGCAAAGCAATATTTGACGGGAAATAACATAATAGATTGTAAGGCAACAAGTTAAAACAATACTACATAATTACATTTGTTTGAAAAGAAGGGAGTGAGCACCAACTCACATCCAAACCACTTGGGGGAGGTCTGGTGGCACCCACAGTCAGGACCTCTCCCAAGGCCTCTCTAGAGCACCAACTCTAGAGCTCAAACCCAGCACCTGGACCACATCTCGAGCCAGCCATGACCCCTCTAAAGCTGGCCAAGGTCTCTTCGAGGCAGAGCCACGACCTCTCGCAGAAGTGCCCAGGCAACACCAGTTTCACAAAAGCTAACCCTTGCGCCATTTTCACTGGGCATTGTCCATGACCAAGGACTTGGCTATTCGAATAGATTTTACACTCTGCAGAGGTGTACAACTTTACCCACAATCCACGATTTCTCTAGCGGGACGGGTTCCGGAAAGACCCTTGCTCACTTCCTAAGGTGAGCAGTCTAGAGAGCGCAGCAAGGCCTTTACAAAGCTTTGAACTGACTCAGAGCTGCCCGCTAAGGTTTTGCAATTCCCCCCTGTCGGGTTATCGGATGCCCCCTCTTGCGCCAACGCCTCACGCGCTCGACCGCAACAGCACCGAGTCAGCACATTGCTAATTATTCAGCCCAGACCACCCCCATAAAGTGATCTTGTGGTTGCACTGATCGGCCCAGATCAATAGATCATAAAGTTAAGTCCTTAGTTGTGCTCAGGCAAGACTTCCACAATCCCATGTGCAAAGCACCCACTTCTCACTCCCTGCCTTCCTGCCCAAGCAAAACCAATTTGGTGATTGACCCTGCCAAAAGACCACCCAGCCTTGGCACACAAATTTTAACAAAGTGGCCTCACACCACAGTCAACACAACATACGGCATCATGCCGTAGCTGCTTAACAGTGGCACCAACCACAGGTTACATAGATCATTAGTCAAGATTATTGATTGATGAGGCATGATTCACCAGACCCACGATTCTACAGCAAAACTAAGCATAATCTTACGGTCCCATGTTGGCAATATCAAGTAATACCAACTAAAATACCCAACCTAGAGTTTCCAAAGGGAGCATGTCAACATGTCTAGCAACAAGTCCAAAGGAGGCATAACATCAAATGAGGAAGACTAGCTACTGCCCAAACATTTTCATATAAAAGTAGCCAAGCATGATAAAGTAAAACAAAATATATTTGAAAGACTAGGCTCAATATGATCAAGGGCTGTGACTTGCCTTCGTCAAGCAGTACTGGTCCTTCTGTTGAAACTGTCGGGTCCAAATACTCCTCAAGCTCGGGATCTACACGATCGCAAAGAACCAAATAAGCAAAACTACTCTAGGCAAAAGAACTCAAATAGACTCAGAAGAACCAAAGCACAACTCAACCGAAAAACCAGGCAAACAGAAGGCCCAAAACGAGAGGGGAGATCCAAAGCAAGAGAGAGTGGTCTCTAGGTGAGAGTACAGCAAATATTGCAGGGAGGCCTCCTGGCAAAGAAGGGAGCAGCTCTCACGGTTGCACACGGTGGAGCTTCGAGCTCAAGCTCAGAAGGAGCTAGGCAACGGCAGGGAGGCTAGCAAAGGAGCAAAAGGTTATAAAGGCAAGCCCACCCATGCTATTTATAGCCGGCAGGTGGAGAGGGCAAGGAAACTGCTTAGGCAAACGTGTCAATGATCGGTGTGGTTAGGACAGGGCATGTCCTAAAAAGAAATAAACAATGCACCCTAGAAGTGACTGCATTTAATGTGCTATGACAGCCATTAAATGCGCACAAAGATTTGAGGCGGAAAGAATGATATATGGTGAGTGTAGCTGACAAGTGGGGCCAGTCAAAGAGGTGCACGACTAGCCAAGGAGGTGGTCCCCACACACAACTTGTCTTTGCAAATAGACCACGGGGAGGTCTTGTGGACAGGAGGTCCAAGGCACTAGGAGGTCTTGGACAAGTGGTCCAAAAGACACTGAAAGGAGATCCTGGGCAGGAGGTCCAAGGACATTAAGAGGAGGTCCTGGACAAGAGGTTCAGAGACACTAAGAAGTTCAAAAGATGGACACGATATCAGCGGCGGCGGTAGTACCGTTTTCAAAAAGAGGTACGACCGGATAACAGTAGTTCCGGGTTTAGGATGCGGTACAACCGCAAGCTGGAAAGGGCCTTGACGGCTGAGACCAACAAAGGAGAGGTCTCAACGGCTTAGATTCTCAAAAGGAGATCCTAAACGGTTAAGATCAAAGGCAAGGGGAGGTCCTGACAGTTAGATCTCCAAAAGGGAGGTCCTACGGTCAAGATCAAAAGGGCAAGGAGGTCCTGACGATTAATCTCCAAAAGGGAGGTCCTACGGTCAAGATCAAAAGGGCAAGGAGGACCCGCGAAGGTAAGAAGACGCGGGGAAACCCAGGGCCGTCAGATCGCAGAGCGAAGGTCTCAACAGATTAGGGCCGTCCGATACAAATCGGGTGGCTCTTAAGGGGTGAAATATTCGGACCGTCTGAACGCACCTTCAAGATCGGGCCATCCAAAAGCATCAACGGTCCTGAGGCAAGGAAGGTTAAACCCTAGCGGTACAACCGCAAAACAACAGCGGTAGGTCCGCAAGGACACAAAGGAAGTCTTCAAGGAGTCAAGGGAAGCCCTTTGGACTCTGAGGAGGTCCAACAGGCAAGGGAGGTCCAAAAAAGCTCAAAGGAGGTCTTAACAAAGACGGTAATACCGCACCCTTGCAGAGGTACGACCGGAGGTCGGAAGTACCAAAAATAAATAACGGTAAAACCGGAATAGGATGTCGCAACTCAACCGAATGGTACGACCGCTAGAGGGATGGTGATAGTACCGCAACCCGAACTGAGCCATCCTTGAGGGAGGTCCAGAGAAAGGTAAGCAAGGTCAAACTTGGCTTTGAGAAATCAAAGGAGTTTTGAAACACAAACCTGAGCTTAATCCTCAATAAGCGGTCCAAAACGAGGGAAGGTCTGTGACACCCTGAATTTATTTTAGAATCTTTTTTGAGTTTTCAAAAATAAAAAGAACCATTTTATTTTGATGAGAATTCAAAGCTTAACCTGAAATTTCATAATATATTTAAGCTGCCTAACTCCAACTACAACTAAAAGTTCCTTGTTGGTTTATTGAGTTATTGGAGCTTTGCTGGTCTTTCCTTCTCTGTCCATCTGTTACCCACCTTTGGCCCAGACCTCACCTTTGTTAGGATCCAGAGGTTCGGACCTCCTCTATGCAGTCCTCCTATGGTCCAGACCTCCTTAGGTCTAGATCCTCCAAGCACTTGGACCTCCCTGGGTCCAATTCCCCTCTCGGGTCCTCCCTGACTCGCAATCTTCCCAAGTCTGTGCCACCCTTGTGTGTATTTGAACTCCTTTGGAACCCCGAGGACCTCTCTATGTCCTCTGGGATCTCCCCTAACATTTGTCTGACCTCCCCGTGTCCTTCAGGACCTCTCCATGTCCTCTAAGACCTCCCCTTAACTTTCTTAGACCTCCCTGTGTCCTACCGGACCTCCCTAGGTCCTCCAGGACCTCCTCCTTGCCCATTTACATCTCAATTGATTGTGAGTCGTCCGATTTTCATTGGACGGCTTGATCCTGGTGAGGCGTTCGGGTGGTCCGAACGTCCCACCTCCTCTGAACCCTTAGATCTTCATTGTATGGCCCGATTTGCTGTGGCGTTCGGGTGGTCCGAACGTCCCAATCATTTTGGACCACCCGATTTAGTTCTAAGGCTGTGATCCAGCGCTAGCTCCGTTGGTCCGAACCTCCCACTTTCTCTGAGCCTTTGGATCTCCAGTGGACGATCCGATTTGTTGAGACGTTCGGACGGTCCGAACGTCCCAACCATTCTGGACGGTCCGATCGAAATCCAGTGGCCCGGACCTCCTCCTTACACATCTGAACCGTTAAGACCTCCCCCTTGGAGATCTTAGCCGTCCAGACCTCCTCCTTGTAAATCTTGACCGTCCATACCTCCCCTTCTTGGCAGATCCGATCATTAGGACCTCCCCTTGGGAATCCTAACCGTTCAGACCTCCCCTGGATTGGATCCTACGGTTCTAGACCTCCTGTGCGGGTGAGGTTCTCCTTTTATTGTTGTGGACCTCCCCATATGTGTTTAAATCTTGACCGTTGGACCTCCCCTTTGGAGATCCAACCGTCAGGACCTCCCTTGCGGGTAAGGACCTCCCCCTTGCCCTTGCGGACCTCCTCTGGTGCGCTTGATCTTGACCGCTTGGACCTCCCTTTGGAGATCCAACTGTTAGGACCTCCCGGTGGGTGAGGACCTCCCTTGTTTATGCAAGAAGATCCTCGAGGTCCTTGCAGGACCTCCTTGGCGGGTCTTGGCTACCCCACTTGGCAGTCAAGCACCCAGTTTCTTATACATTTGACTATGTCCTTTGGGCAAGGAAGTCTCCGCAGCATTTAATGCATGTTGTATCACATTAAATGCCCCCACCTTTGCAGTACGCATGTCACACTGATTGTCATGTTCCTTGCCTACCTTCCTGTCCTATTTACCAACTCTTGTTGACTCATCCTGGGTCATGTGCATGGCTTCCCCTATATATATTTTGGGAAAGCCCTCCTTTATCACTTTCTTCCTCATTTCTGCTCTCTGCCTCAACCGAGCCACCATAGACCTCCTCACTCTTAGTCTCTGGACCTCCTCCAACAGGTCTTGGGACATCCTCTCTGGAGCCCTAAGACCTCTCTAGCAAGCTCCTTAGACCTCCTCTTGACCTCCCAGCTTCTCTGTTGGTTTTGTCTTTAAGTTCATTTGGAGTTCTTTGGATTCTTGTTTGAGCTTTGTTTGAATATTTGGTTCTTCACGTGTAGATTGTCAAGACCGTGGGGAGCCTGAGATCAGTGAGGGAGAGGAAGCAGCTCGAGATCTTGAGCAAGGCAAGTTACACTCTTGAACATATTGCACCCAATATTTCAAATTACTTATGTCGTTTTTAAAAATGTATGCATGCTTACTTTACTAAGTACTTCAATGCCTATCTTTTAATCCATAGTTAAACCTACTGTTTGGTATGACCTCTATCCATGATTGAATCAACCTCCTTGTCACCTTAGATAAAATCTGGTTCTTACAATAGTGAGGACCCGAAGCTCTTGAAAAATGAAATGCTTAGTGATGCTTAAATCAAAATATTGATTTGGGGAGTTTTTACCAAAAACATCAAATGATCAAATGTTTTGAGCCATGGCATTGGTGTGCCATGGAGCTTTCGGCCATGACATTGGTGTGTCATGGATGTTTTACTTGTGACCTTGGCATTGGTGTGCCATGGAGAATTGTAAAGCAAAGTAAATGAAAATGGTTTTGACTTGGGCGAAGTTGGTTGTATGGTTGGTGCATGTCTATGCACGGGGGTCGTGTGATCCGATGCCCCAGGGTTGAGGTTTGTCGCCCAAGTCGGTTAAGGACCGGTCTTTGAGACACCACTTGCTAAGCCTATAATGGGCTATGCCAAAATTGTGCAACCACATGTCTCCAGTATGGGGCGTGGGACCTAGCTAACTAATTTGCAAAGCTCTATCGTGGTTCATCACGCGGACGCGGTGGGTTTGTCATGTTAAGACTAGTTGTAGTCCCACCTGGCATAAGAGGGGGCACCCCATTACCCCGGCGGTGTTTCTACCCAAAGGGGGGATTGCGAAACCTTAATGGGGTGGGTCATGTGGAGCAATGCATTGTAAAGGCCTTGTCATGTGCTCTAGACCTCTCACCAAAGGAAGTGTGAGGTGGCATCGACGGATGTCAAGCAAACTAGAGAATTCATGTCATGTGGGTAAAGTGTGCAACCTCTGCAGAGTGTAAATCTATTCGAATAGCCGTGTCCACGGTCATGGACATGCTGGCAATATCACTCAAAGTTAGCTTTGGTTTTGGTTTTCAAAAGGTTATGAAAATGGTTTTGGTGGTTTAACCAAAATGGGTGTGGGCAGGAAGCCTTGTGTAGGAGGGTATCTGATGAACCCTAAGGTTCTATTTGTTGGCCCGATCTTTCGATGAGAATGATAAGTTCGGTAGGTGTCGCTCAACCCTGACGATCCTGGCTACGAACACGCAAGGCTCGAAACCATGCAATCGCTGAACTGATTGACTAGTCGTTATCAACCGTGCACGAATACCCGGTTGACCTGACCACGAAGGTCGATTCCTGCATACACCGAAGAAGCACGCAAGAACAAGGTAAAGCAATCTGAAATTACGAATAAAGATTGAAATATTGAATTTGGGATTTTGATAGCGGTATTCAGGGTTGGTCTAGCCGACACAAGCCAATACACGAGTTGCGTTGTAGCTAACTTTTGACTCAACAAAATCCAAGGAAAACTAAAGGGGTACGGCCTCCTTAAATAGGAAACGAGGAGCCACAAAACTAACGAACTAGCGAGGTGGTACTAACGGTCGGGGGTTACTGTTCACGTGAACAGTAGCCACGGCCCGGGGTGGGCCGTCGGCAGATGGGCCAAGTTTCAGTATGATTACAAAGCCCGGTTGGCCCAAATAAGTGATATGATGTCTTCTTTTGATGATTACGATCAGTCCAGAAGGAGTTTGGAGGTGAGGCCGGATCCGTTGGAAAGAGGACGAAATCATCTTTCCATCAAGTACTCGTGGACCTCCAACGGACGTCGTATGTGAAAGTTATGGGCGTTTGAAGTCAGTGTTGTTAGGCTGATTCTGGAGGACGAACTGGATTCCAAAACTTGTTCTGCATGAACTTGGCACGTGGAGTAGCGGTCGTATCCGGCGGGTCGATGTCCTCATCATCCTCTCTTTCTTGCATTTGAGTCGTCCTCGACTCACGCTCATCCTCCAATGGCGAGAGGAGCTTTAAAACTTGTAGCGATGCATTCTCATCTTTCTGCAAAATGTTAGTAATAACAGGTGGCAAAGAACTAGAGAAAACTTTGGAAATTAAATGTGATTGTGCATACATGAAATCAGCAAAGGTATATTTTTCTCATAGCATTCAATTTGCAACTCAATTTGCATGTATAAGTGAAGTATATAGTAGAGTTATTCATTGCTCTGTGAATGGGCAGCACAGTAATTGAATTCAAAGTGCACAAGTCATTTATATAATCATCTTTCAATTGAGCAATAGCAAATTCATCTAGCAAGGGTGCAAAGATTTGTAGGTTCTTCCATAATTGAACATTGCTATTCAGACTGTCCATACTAGATAGTGCAATATAAGGTGAACACATAGGCATTGGATGAGCACTAAATTTTATTTTCCTCTCAGATTGAACAAGGTTCAGCACATAAGAATTGTTGTCCAAAGCAACAAGTTTCAATTCATCCATGTGAGCACAAGTTATGCATATTCGATAAACCAGAAATTGGTTGTCGATACCATAATCTCTAATTAATTTAAAATAGTAGGTGGAGGTGCTAGAAGGAGAATTTAGAGATGAAAGTTCAAAAACTTTCTCCCTAGCACATTCCAAACTAACGGGCTTATTAAGCATGATATAGCACAAAGTATCAGCAGGGGATATTCTATCAAGTACTTCCTTATGTGTAATTAATTCGACATGTGCAAAATTATGATATTTAAGGTCAGCACATGGTTCGTTCAAGTCAACATAAGGAAAATCAAAAGATTGCACTACAGCAGGTATATACTCACAAGGTGGCTCTATGTCTTGCTGTAGCACCAAATCAGTACCCTTGTCATTGTCATCCTCATCAGATACTGTAGATACCTCAAATTTCTCCTCAATTGACTTAAGATGCACCAAATCATCGTTCATCTCTTCAAGCGTCTCGGCGGTATCTGGAGATGGAGTAGGAGCCAAAACAATGTCAGCATTTTTAGTTACCTTAGGTTGCACTTCACTTGTGACTGTAGGTGCTGGAGGTACAAAACGACGTTGCAATTTCCTCTTCATCTGCTCCCATGTGTACATGAAGTGGTACTCTAGATTCGACCACCAATGTTGAATATCACCGATCAGTGCTGTCCTTGCCATGCTCATCTTCTCATAAGGATCAAGGTCCTGTTTTTCAAAGTAGATATCTAACATATTAACCCATATAAAGTAGTCCAACGACGTACTCTCAGCGGTGAGTGGTAACATGTATGCAGGTAGTTGTTTCCCTTTGAGTTCAAATCTGCCCGCGATGACATCGTAATCGGCCATCTTCAACCAATCTGTCATTATTAGTAGAAAACAAGGAAACAAATCACAAGTATATGTTCCTATCAACTACTAGGATCTGGAGTTTCACAAGTCACTCACACTCAAGCTTATACCCAGTTCTTACAAGTTCTTACCAATGCAAAGAAGGAAGTGGTACAACCGTGGTCGGTTCGTGATACTCTCACTTGCGATCAGCCCAACGATTGCGAGGAACGACACCTGCTGAGTTAGTAGGAAGTGGAGCTCGGAAGGCTAATATGTAGCAAAGGGATAGCAATTATTCAATTCAGTATGCAAAATTGAAAAGCAGTTCAAAGTACTAGTCACAAGTGCTGGTCCTAGTCTAAACCAAGCCTAGCTAGAGCAACTCGCAAAGAACGACTAGTAGCAACAACGGAAGGCCAAACCGAACAATCGACGCCAACGAGCGAATGGATGACAAACCCAAATTGACAGCCCTGATTTTTTTTTCTCTGTCTTGTTTTTCTTTTTCTGCCTTTCTCTTCTATTTTTTTCCTTGAAAACGCAAGCGAGCTTCCCTTTTTTGTCTCGGTTGCTCTGATGGCGAGTACACAGAGCAAACTTTTTTTTCCTCTCTCTCTCTTTTTCTTATCTTTTATACCTCACTTGGAAGCCTCTGGACACAAAAGACTTGTCCCTTCTTCAACACCAAGAAAGCAACAATGGGACAGAGACTCCAAGCAAGCCGGCGATTAGGCGGCCTTGGCCACGGCGGACGGTCTTGGCGGCCGGCGCAAGTGGCGATCTTGCAACACGGCGGTGCTTTGTGGAGATGGCGGCCGCAGAAGAACGAACGGCAGCGGCGGCGCAGGGCGGCAGGCGTGGCGGGCAACAGGCGGTCTTGGTGGAAGGCAGCGCGCGGAGGGAGGCGTGAAGCGGCGAGGCGGCTCAAGGCGAACTCTGCGCGCGGAACCGGATCGGGCGGCGGCGGCCAGGGCGGCGGGCGCTACGGCGGCTGGCGCGCATCGCCGCAAGACGGCAGGGCCGAAGCGGCGCGGAGGGGCCGGGCGGCGCGGCTGAGACCGGTGGCGCGACGGACCGGATCTGAGCTTCATGGCGTCGGCCACGCGTCCGCAGTGGCGGCGGCCCGAGAAGGGTCCGCGGTGGTTGCTGGAGCCGGTCTTCCTCGACGCGCGATGAGGGCGGCAGAGGAGCGCTCGTCCCTCGCTGCTGCTGATGTTGACTGCTTGTGGCCGGCAGATTGGATCTGCTAATTTTTTTGTGTGTATGAATGCGTCTGCTGATGAACTTGGATCTGCTGCTGACTGCTTGCACTGTTGTTTTTTACTGCTTTGCGGCCGACAGAATCTCTGTGTATGATCCTGCTGCCTTTGTTGTTTCGCGATGGAGCCAGCCAAACGAATCTGCTATATTTTTTTTGTGTGTTTGTTGTTTGCCTCTGTATGCTGCCGATTGTATGAATCTTTCCACGCCGATGGACGTATGTTAAGCCCCAATGCCCTAATGCCCTCAATGGATCTTCCTTTGTGGACTAACGGTGGCAGTACTCATGGAACCAATTTTTTTTTTTGACGCTCAGACAAGACTAGGCGAACGACAAGAAACCATAAACTAAACCAATCTAAACAAGAAACCAGCACTACGACTCGACGATGCAACGACAATTCAATAAAGCAAAACTAAAAAAAACAAATTGTGAAGGCACAAATTGGCTTGGACGATGAACTAAATCTATTTTTTTTGGCTATTTGGACTGTAGGAAAAAAAATTCTCACCGATGAACTGAAGCTCTGATACCACCTGATGAACCCTAAGGTTCTATTTGTTGGCCCGATCTTTCGATGAGAATGATAAGTTCGGTAGGCGTCACTCAACCCTAACGATCCTGGCTACGAACACGCAAGGCTCGAAACCACGCAATCGCTGAACTGATTGACTAGTCGTTATCAACCGTGCACGAATACCTGGTTGACCTGACCACGAAGGTCGATTCCTGCATACACCGAAGAAGCACACAAGAACAAAGTAAAGCAATCTGAAATTGCGAATAAAGATTGAAATATTGAATTTGGGATTTTGATAGCGGTATTCAGGGTTGGTCTAGCCGACACAAGCCAATACACGAAGTTGCATTGTAGCTAACTTTTGACTCAACAAAATCCAAGGAAAACTAAAGGGGTGCGGCCTCCTTAAATAGGAAACGAGGAGCCACAAAACTAACGAACTAGCGAGGTGGTACTAACGGTCGCGGGGATACTGTTCATGTGAACAGTAACCGCGCCCCGGGGTGGGCCGTCGGCAGATGGGCCAAGTTTCAGTATGATTACAAAGCCCGGTTGGCCCAAACAAGTGATATGACGCCTTCTTTTGATGATTACGATCAGTCCAGAAGGAGTTTGGAGGTGAGGCTGGATCCGTTGGAAAGAGAACGAAATCATCTTTCCATCAAGTACTCGTGAACCTCCAACGGATGTCGTATGTGAAAGTTATGGGCGTTTGAAGTCAGTGCTGTCAGACTGATTCTGGAGGACGAACTGGATTCCAAAACTTGTTCCGCATGAACTTGGCACGTGGAGTAGCGGTCGTATCCGGCGGGTCGATGTCCTCATCAGTATCCTTCACCATTGCTATGTTGAATGCTATCCAACTGAAAATGGTTTTCACAAAAATGAATTTTAATTATGGTAACCTGCTTTGAAACTTAATAATTGTATTTGAAATAAAATTGGCTTTATGCAAACCAACCCGAATATGCTGTCCTTTGATATACCCCCATGCATGTCATTCTGTTATTTGACGGGTGTAACTTGCGAGCACAGTGGTTGTGCTCACTCTTGCTTGATTCATGAATTGAGCAGATGAAGACTCCTATGATGATGAAGATGACCAGCTCAATTAGGCCGCACCCTCCAGCCATGTCACCTGTGGTGTAATGGGTGGACCTTGTATATTGTCTTTTGTTCTCCGCTGCGTTTGTATGCTCCCTGTTGCTGGAGTTGTAAGCAACCCTTGTAAACAAACCTCATTTTGCTGTTAATAAAGTCTTATGGATGTTTATATTATCACTTGTTTGCTGTGAGAACCAGTCGATGATCTCTGGGGACTGGTTAGGATCACAGAGGACTTCAGGCTTGCCCTAAGCCCCACGACCTCCTCGGGGTGGTTCCCTTCAGACCTCCCTCGGGTGGAGGTGTGGAGTTTTGGGGGAGGTCTGAGGTCCAGCGACCTCTGCGGGTCTGGACCTTCCAGACCTCCGAGTGGTCCTCTCGGACCTCTCGGGAGGTCTGTGCGGTCCACCGGGATGTCCTCTCGGGACGTCCTGGGAAGTCCTTTGCGGACCTCCCAGGAGGTTCTGAGGGACCTCTCAGGACGTCCTGGGGGCTCCTCTCTGGACCTCCCAGGAGGTCCTGAGGGACCTCCCGGGTGTGCCCTAGGCCGGGTCGTTACAAGGTCTAAGTGGAAGGGTGAGATTTAAACAGAGAGGAGGTTTAAATCTCAAAGAGATACAAGCCAACAAAGGAGGTTCAAAGAGAAAGATTAAACCAGGAGACACACAGAGAAGCTTAGGAGAAAACCAAACCAAGGAACACTTAAGAACAACAAAGAGCCCTAACCAGCAGAGAACACCAACAAAGGACTTAGTTCAAGTTTGGTTAGGTCAAGTTAAACTTTCCAAATTTACAAAATACCAAGTTAAGCTTTGGATTCTCAACAAAACCAAATGGTTGTTTAAAAAAAAACTTGGCAAGGATCCTAGAACAACAGGGATGTTACATTAGTCTGTCTTGTGGCCTGCGCATTTGCCTTGATTTCACGGGACCGCCTCGGTGCCCACACTAGACGTGTTGATTCACTTGCACCCTGTAGACAGCAAAGTAAAATAAGCAATTCGGAGGCTAAATCCCAAACAAGTTAGGATATGCAGGTAACGCTGGGCGGTTCATGTTTTAAAGTCCCTTTTGCAAGGACGGCATAGCATGCAGGGGTGGATCTAGAATCTTATCAGCGTTAAAGTCTATAAAAATCTCTTTAAAAAATAACTAAACATTCAAGTTTGATCCAATAACAGCTGGTCTAGCCCGAGACTTAGCTCCGCCCCTGATAGTAGGGGGAATTCACTATTTGCCCTCCCTTTAGTTGTGTTTTCAGATTTTGCCCTCTTTCCCGACCTAATACATTTTTTGCCCCCTCCTTTGTCTAATTCTTTAGATTTTGCCCTCTTTGCATTATTTTATTCTTTTTTGCTCGTTTTCCTGTTACATGGCATGCGAAATGACTCTTTTGCCCCTCGGTCGACCTGGCGTTCCGTCGCGACCCACCAAATCCTCTCGATCGCTTGCGCTTCGCTAGGGTTCATCCTTTTCTCCCCAACCCCTTCTCTTCTCTATCTCGCTAGTTGAAGGCGGCGGCGCGTCACGCGAAGGTGCATGTGGGCGTGGCTCCCCAATCCCCTTCTCGTGCTCGTGCTCTCGATGTAACTTGAAGGCGGCGGCGGCGGAGCAAGCTAGTAGGGCGCCATGGATCCCAAGGAGATCCCAATGGGTATGTCCCCATTTCCGCCGTCCAGATCCCTTTTGTTGTGCTTGATGCGTGTGAACAACATAGCTTGCAACGATGAGTGATGATATTTCTGTTTTTTCTTTGCACTGCCTTCTGTTGTGCCATTGTCGTGTAGGTATGAACTACTGATGAGTGATGAAATTTTGTTTTTCTCTGTTGCAAATCCGGTGAGGATTGACCCTGAATTGGCGTTTAGGATAAGCGTTAGAGTTGGAGCTTACATTGCCGTGTTGAGCGATGGTAGCACAACGGCTATGCCACGTCTGAATCTGGAGTGGATAATAAATGTTAAGGGTTACACGATTGACAAGTTGTATCTTGATCTTGGAGAGAGGATTATTTGGGGACCTTCTCGGGAGGCATCGCATACGGAGTTGACAAGATAACCAATGAACATGTCAAGTTTCAGACACACATGAGTTGCAAGAGGCATTAATGGATCGATGGAACCTTAAATATTTGTTCTTATTTGTAGAGGTTGTCCCCAAAGTCGGATATCGGTCAATCGGTCTAGTGTGACTGCCTTGATGAAGTTTTTAGTGGTAATGACCGAATTGCAGCAAGAATTGATATCGGTCAGATGGTCCTTGTGCCTCCAATGCACCTCATTCTCCTACTCCCATTGCCCGTATCACAACCAGTTGGAAGTACTTCCAATAAGCCCCGCAACGCTTGGGCATCGAAGGTACAATGGATTGGACAACTATTGAAATCACACAAGGTGCTCCATCTGCGACGATGATAGAGATGTTGCTATGGGTGAGGATGACATGTATGTCTTACTTGGCTTGAGAGTCGATGATGATGCGAGGGTTAATTCTAGAAGAACAACACCAATGGCAAGTCCTCTTCCATGTGGAATTGAGGAAGAATTTGCTTAGGCGGCAAATTGCGATGGATGATGACATACCTGGAGAGAGTGGGAATGTGTTTGATCAGGATAATCCAACGATGAGTGTTGGCGACGTCTTCCCTGACATGAAAGCATTCAGACTGGCGGTCCGAAAGTATGCAATTAATGAGCAATTTGACATCCACACCATTAAATCTGACAAAACAAGGTTCAGGCGCAGATGCAAGGATGTGTGCTGCCCATGGACAATTAATGCTCATAGCACCAGGAAAGGAGAAACCATCGTGGTACTAACTATGTTTGATATGTGTAGCTAATCATCATGTTTGCTATATGATGTTGCTAATTGTCATGTTTGTATTTGCGGTGACCAAGAAGCCATTTGAACACACATGTTCATCGACTAGTAGGGTGAAGACCAAGATGGCATCTCAAGGTTGGGTGGTGACGACAGGTTATGGGGACCTTGAGGAAGCACCCACATCTAGGGGCCAAAGAAATCCAAGAGAGGTTGCAGGATGAGTACAAAGTCACTTTGCAATATGAGACGATTAATGAAATTTGGTAGGCGTAAGGCAATGGATAGGACATTTGGTTCTGGGAGGACAGCTTTTGAGGAGTTGTATAGATTCAAGGCAGAGATTGATCTTAGGTCACCCGGTAGTATTATTGAGATAGCAAATAGACAAATAGGTGACAAGACATATTTTCATAGATTTTTCATGGCTTTGAAACCATGTATTGATGGTTTTTGAGAGGTCAGCAGACCATACTTGAGTGTTGACTCACTTGACTCTGAATGGCAAATGGAATGGACTGACTAGTCTGCGGTGGATCGCTCTAGATGGACATAATTGGATGTTCCCGTTGCTTTTGGTTTTATAGAATCTGAGACAACCGATAACTGGACTTGGTTCATGCAAAGAAGCTTGAAGAAAGCAATAGGTAATCCTCCCACCCTTGCTATATTCTCTCGATGCTTGTAAAGGTCTAGAAAATGTCAGTGTAATGTATTCCTGCAATGAAAGAGAGAGAGTGCTTTAGGCACCTTATGCAGAACTTTGTGAAGAAATTTCATGGTCCTATTTTTGGTAACATGTACCCAGCTGCTAGGGCATACAGAGCAGACAGATTTGACCATTACATGAGCAGAATACTTGAAGCAAGTCCTGAGGTTGGAGTCTACTTGAAGAAGCACCATAATTTGTTATGGATGAGGAGCAGATTCTCAAAGGACATCAAATGTGATTACATCAACAACAATCTGGCTGAGAGTTTCAACAGTTGGATTAAAGGGCTGAAGGACTTGCCTGTTGTGGAACTAGTCGACAAGCTAAGAGAAAAGATAATGGAAATGTTTTACAAGAGGAGGAGAATTGGAGAGAGGTTGCAGGGGAAATTCTCCCAGCCATAATACACCAACTCAATATGAAGACTAGGAATTTAGATCATTTGAAGGTGGGTACATCATCACATGAATCAGCAGAGGTAATCGAGGTTGACAACAATCATGAAGTTCACAGACATGTTGTTTACATCCTTGCACATGAGTGCACATGTGGGAGTGGCGCTAACAGCAAACCATGCCCTCATGCAATGGCATTTATTACAAGCTGTAAGAAATGCAAATATGGAGGATATGTACACAATTACTACTCGGTTGCCAAGTTCAGAGCTGCTTATGAAGGGGTTGTTCACCAATAACCTAAAACCAATGGCCAAAAGTTGACACAGGATTTAAGTTGTTTCCACCACTTGGGAAGAGATCGTGAGGAAGACCTCGCAAGAATAGGTTTCCATCATTCCCGGAGAAGGGAAATCAAGTAGAGCAAGAAGGCAAAGGCAAATGCAAAGGTGTGGGGAGTTTGGCCATCGTCTTGACGGTAGTCTCAATGCAAACAAAAAAGGTAACATCATGAGGCCTTTATACCTTTTGCATTACATGTTTCCTTGTTGCCTTGTGTAATCTACTTGTGTACAATAGGAAGAGAACTGCTAGAACAATAGGAAGAGAGGCTACAAAGAAAGGAATTGCAAAGGGTGCGTCTGCTTGTACACCCCCTGTCACATTGCAACCAGCAGAGGGTGCGTCTGTTTGTACACCCCCTGTCGCATTGCAACCAACAGAGGGTGTGTCTGTTTGTACACCCCCTGTCGCATTGCAGCCAGCAACACTGAGCAACAGCCCTGGTCCTGTCACTAGGAGGTATGGACTTGCATTTTTTTCAATATGTATGGACTTGCATTTTGTCAATATGTATGGACTTGCATTTTGTTAGTATGTATGGGCATCTCACAATGGATGTAATATGTATGCAAAGTGACTAGCACCGACAATGGGAGAAGGTGACACCAAGACACTACTCCTAGGAAGAAGTTTGAAACTCCTGTGAAGAAGGTCACTACTAGTCCTGGGAAGAAGTTGACACCAATCAAGAAGAAGAAATGAGCAAAAACAGCAATTTGTGTTCTAGACTTGTTTGCATGGACTTGTAGCCATTTCAGAATATTTTGTCAGTATGTTGTGTTCTGCAGTTTTTTTGCAATGTATGCCTATGGCTGAGAAATGGACCATATTTCCTATGTTGTGTTCTCGCAGTTTTTTTTGCAATGTATGCCTATGGTCGAGAATGACCATATTTCCTATGTTCTAGACTTGATCTGCAGCAGTGTTTGTTCTGATGAGCATAATGTCCGGAAGAATTTGATGATCTTGATGAATTTGATACCGCTTGTTTGAGTTTGTCGGATTTACACTACACTTGGCTTTTTGAAGATCGATTGCATCTTGTCATAGATGTGAACACTATCGATTTAGGAATTCTGCAGTGCGCAGGTTATCTTCTTTCACATCATAAATCTCTATTTTTTTTGTGTGTAAACTAGCAGTTTATATTGTACTTGACCATATTCTAGTACTTGACCATATTCTAGTACGAACAGACAAGTATATGGTACAAAATGCGTGCGAAAAGTGCCTTGTCCTCATCTTTGTTTGTAACGTCTTTGTGTTGATAGTGAGCTTTGAAGGGACAGTGATGCACCAAAGGAAAAGTTCAGCCCACTAAATTTTGTTGAGCTTGATTGAAAAGTAATAGGTTCACCAGACTCATGAGGTCTTCTGTTCTATAGGTGTTCTCTTCGCATCTTAGCATTCTGCCCTGTCAGGAAATGCACATCCTTATGCATTGTCTTCCAGAAAAGGGGCCCCTGCAGAAAATGCACATCCAAAGTTACTCGGGCACAAGCTCGGTATGACATTATGCCTTCACGAGCTTGCTATCTTCGACTCTTGATCCGGACATTTGATATTAACACACATATACAAAAGAGATAAGAGTCATCATGTCACATATGTTATGATCCACATAATGCTTGCCATTTTCAACAGATGAAATTACACATAATGTTCACTTTTGCAAACAAAATGATCACCACCTTGTCGACACCAAGCAACTAAAATGCCTCAACTAAGATCAAGCACCTATTACACATCAAGTTGAGTTTCCATTTCAAAACAAAATGAGACTACTACTAGGTACAAGTGACAAACTACTTCCCGATACAACAATTACAAACCATTACAACTAAAGCAACGACCAACAAGTTGAGAGCACCAATTGTGATAGAAACTCTCCTTGCTTCAACACCTTGTACATGGTGGCATCGATGTTACCATTGAAAGCCTTTAACCCATGAGCTCTACTTTCATAGCCTCAAAATCAGTCTTTAGAGTAGATGTGGCTTCAAGTAAATCTGAATTGCATCTTGAAGAAGGTGTCCTCTTGAATCACCCCTTCTTGGTTAGAAAATCCATATATTCTTCGGTCCACATGAAGAAGGAGCAAGTCTTTCGCTCCTCGACAAACCAAACAACAAAGGATCCCAAAATCAAATGAAGCAACCCTCCCAACTTGAAACCCAAATCGAGCAAGGACTACTTACGTTCTATTTGGTTCATAGGACACTTGTAAAATATCTTCCCGCATTTGTACCCTTCCCGCAAGTGAGTTCGAGCAAGGCGGCCTTCTTGCGATCCGCACTCCACAAGGGAAGTCCGGTGTCGCCGAAGAGAATCGTGAACAAGTTTATCATCGATGAACCCGGAAGTGTACACAGGACCATCCTTGAACGCTGGAGGAACCGCCGATTGCGACATGCCGCCCTTGCCAAGGCCAACCCGCCGCACTCTATCGTGCTAAACCCTAAAGGGATTGGGGGCAATGGGGAGAAGAAGGAAATGGATGAACCCTAGAGGCCAAATCGCGGTCACGAAGAACAGAGAAGAGGCGTGTGGCGTGCACCAGAAGTGGAAGAGGAGGAGGACAACAAGCGCGCGATGGCGTCGAGGGCTCATGGCGGCAAGGCGAGCAACATGAGACAGAAGAAGAGAAGGGGTTGGGGAGAAAGGATGAACCCTAGCGAAGCGCAAGACAAGAGAGGATTTGGTCGGGCGACGAACGAACAGGTCTTGACCGAGGGCAAAAGAGTCATTTCGCATGCCATGTAACGGGAAAACTAGCAAAAAAGAATAAAATAATGCAAAGAGAGCAAAATCTGAAGAATTAGACAAAAGAGGGGGCAAAAAATGTATTAGGTCGGGAAAAAGGGCAAAATCTGAAAACACAACTAAAGGGAGGGCAAATAGTGAATTCCCGCCTGATAGTGTGGTTGCCAACTGAGTAGCTGCTAAATTATCTATTGACTCTTAGTAAGATGTATCAAGCAAATTAGCTAGGTGTCTCTGGCTATACTTTGCAAATTATCAGAGTGCTATTCAATGTCTTGCACAATATGAAGACCAAACATAATGTCGGGAATCTGAATTTTACACCAGCTTAAGGGCAGAAAAGCAGCATCAGCACGGAGGCTTACTTCATCATTCTTCTTTGCTGCATGCAGGCTTATATGGGGGCAAGCTCATTCAGGTCTCCTGGATTCCCATCCAAACAGGCGATAAATCTTGCTCTGAAATATCATTCAAAACATGAATCGATTTTCATAATGCAAGTACAAATGTTTACAAGCGTATCGGCAACACTATGCTAAATTGCCTATGCGGACCGTACGAGGCAGCACTTAACAAGAACACCATTATGTCGAATTGGATTGAGAAAGAATATTGGTATGATTTAGAACAGGGTTTGAAAGATGTGGCTGTTTCCATGGTTTGGGCATGACTACACGGTAATTTCACCATGAAACAAAACAACCAGAGAGTGCAGATCGAACTGGAGGACGCGACACACCGCGTGAGAAGATCAGACCCGCCTCGGTCCAAGTCAAAGCCGGCGCGCGGAAGACTTCAAATCAACCGCATTGACCTCGCACGCTCCAAGCTTAATCATCTTCCTCCTCCTTATCGCCTTCTACCCTGGTGCGTCGCGTATGTGAGTGAGACTGAGACCCCAACTCGGCATCCGCTCGGCCCCGATGAGGCAGCCGGCGACGCTTCTGTGCGCGGCGGCGCTCGCTGCGCTGCTCCTGCTCGCCTCCGCCGCGCCGGCCGCGGCTTTCTCCATCTCCGGCGGCTTCGGCCCCAACGAATTCAACAAGGTTCCGGCTTCCAATCTGAACTCTGAAGCTCATCGGCATAATCCGTTTCCTGTTTCTTGATCATTTCTTGATAGCAGTAACCTGTTTACTGATGGTCTAATCGTCGATGCTTCAGCTGCACATGATGCTCCTTGTTATACTACTGCATTCGTACCAGCTCCTCGAATTCACCCTAACTGAAAGAGTCCTCACTTTCCACAGGGAGATGAGCTTTTTGTGAAGGTGAATGAGCTGACATCCATTAAGACCCAAATTCCCTACTCATATTACACGCTCCCCTTCTGCAAACCGGACGGCGTAGTCAACGGTACTCCGGGTCTTTGGGAAGTTCTAAGTGGTGACCGCGAGGAGATTTCTCCTTATGTGGTACAGTATCTTTGATCCATTCATCTGTATCTGATAATGATGTGCCTAATTATGGATTCATGATTGGCATTGGTGCTTCAACTTTCAGTTTGAAACAGGACTACCCAAGAAGTGTCAGATTGTCTGCAGGAGGCTTATCGGGGAGGAAGAAGCAAAGGAGTTCACTGAAAAGATGAAAGACGAATATCGAGTGAACATGTAAGGATTCTAGAGATGATTTTTTTTCCATGTTCTGATATGATAGATTCCTGAGAGACGCGACTGAGTTGTTTTACTTTTACAGGGTTCTTGACAACCTCCCACTGGTTATCCCTATAATAACAAGATGGTGGGGCAATGGTGATATTTTTTATCAGCGCGGGTATCATGTTGGTGTCATTGGCCAATTTGCTGGAGTAAGTACATCTTCGCGATTGATGCTCTTGTTCTTGTACATGTGAGCTATTATTACAGTACACTCATGCAAGTATGTTTTGCAGAGCAATATTGAGAAGTACTTCATCCACAATCACTTATCCTTTTTGGTGAAATATGAGAAGAATCCCTCGTCAGGTGCCTCTAGAATAGTGCGATTTGAGGTCAAACCATTCAGGTTTTGTTTCAATTTTGCTTCAGAAATTTGATTAAGTGCCATGAATTCTTCAACGAGTCCATTGCCTATGCCATCTTCATGGTTCTTCTGCTCTTTTTGTGTCAGTGTTAAGCATCATATTGAAGGGAATTGGAATGGTGTAAACACTCGGCTGAGCACATGCGGTCCTCATGCCAACGATCAGCGAATTCTGAGCTCAGATTCTCCTCAGGAGATTAAAGTTGGTGAAGAAATCATATTCACCTATGATGTTAGCTTTGAGGTATATCTTTTCCTTCCCGGCCCCCTTCTACAGAATAAGCTTTCAGTAAAACTCAATGTGTATGATGGTAAATATGGTACGCTTTCTATTTTGTTTCTATGTTGCAAATGTTTCTTTGAAAGCTACTTGACGAATGTTAGATATGTTTTTACGACAATTTTCAATTTTCATGGATTATTTTGCTGCTGTTCTACAGGAAACTGATATCCAGTGGGCATCTCGCTGGGACACCTATCTGTCAACAACAGATGATCAGATTCAGATGCGCTGGTTTTCAATTGTGAACTCACTTGCCATCATACTCATCCTTTCCAGCCTGCTGGCCATGACTGCGCTTCGCACTCTTTATAGGGATATCTCCAAGTGCAACAAACTCGAAGCTCAAAAAGAGGCCCAAGGGGGTACAGGATGGAAGCTTGTCTATGGAGATGTTTTCCGGCCTCCGTCCAACCCTGAGTTACTCTGCGTCTACGTGGGGACAGGTGTTCAGCTCGTCGGCACTTTGCTAGTCACCATGATTGCTGCTCTCCTGGGCCATTTTTCTCCGTCAAACCGCGCGACGTTCAGGACAGCCATGCTGCTCATCTGGGTCTTGATGGGGTCAATTGCCGGCTACGCTTCTTCCCGTCTCTATAAGATGTTCAATGGTTCAGAGTGGAAGAAGATCACCCTGAGAACGGCTTTCTTCTTCCCGGGGGTTGCTTTTGCAGTTTTCTTCATCTCAAATGTCCTATTATACAAGGACAAACACTCATCAGCTGCTGTTCCTTTCACCACAATGTTTACACTGCCCCTCCTTTGGTCCGGCATCGCGGTGCCCCTCGTGTTCGTCGGGGGCTACCTTGGGTTCAACAAACCTGCCATTTTGCCTCCAGTTGAGACAAATGATATCCCGCGAAAGATCCCCGATCAGCGGGCTTGGTACATGCACCCGGCCTTCACCGCCTTCATCGCCGGCATTCTTCCATTCGGAGCAGTCTTCAATGAGTTCTTCTTGCTGCTCAACTCCTCCTGGTTGGGCCAGTTCTACCACAGCTTTGGACTCCTCTTTGCCGCCTTCGTTATCCTCGTCGTCACCTGCGCCGAGACGACCATCCTGGTTTGCTACTTTCAGCTGCGCGGCGAGGACTACAGGTGGTGGTGGAGGTCTTACCTCACCACAGGATGTTCTGCATTCTACCTCTCCCTATATGCCACTTTCTACTTCTTCACCAAGCTGGTGATTGCTGAGCCGGTGTCAGCCATGTCTTACTTCGGCTACATGCTGGTCGTCTCGTGTGCATTCTTCCTGCTTACGGGTACGATCGGCTTCATGGCTTGCTACTTGTTCACCAGGTTGATCTACTCACAGGGGGCGTTTGGATGAACCTGGGGTATTGGAGGGGAATCCTCTTTGACACTGATAAATTATAGGCAACTTCAAATCTTGGTTTTCGAGGGATGATTGCAAATATCGATCGAAACTTGAACCCTTGTGTAGGTACGCCATTTTAGAAGGCACAACAATGGAAATGGGTAGTTGGTGAGATTGAAATGCCATTTGTTCCACTCCAGTTCCTGCAAAACTAAGAATAGTTAGTAGAGTACAGCTGATGTGAAGTGGCAAATTTGTACGAAGATTTTGTACATTTGCAACTGATTCTGAAACTACCGCATCATAGTAATAAGGTTCCTTCAAGATTGCAATCATTTTTCCTTAATTTGTATCAAATTTTTTGTGCTTGAAGGAGTAGGAGCTCTACTCTTTGTGTGGTGTGCTTTGGTGACATCAAGAAATGGCTGTGAGAAGTTCAGTAACCTTGGCCGCCATGCCGCCGCAGGCGACATGTCTGGACGGATGGAGGACAAACGCCAATACATGGCGGCGCGCTGCACGCCTCGCAGATGGCCGGCGATGTCGCGGCGGACGGCAGCTGGGCATGGGCGTGGGGCCGAGGCGGCTAGTCGGAGGAGCAAGGACGGCCATGCGCACTCGAACAAATTGGTGGAGCGTAGGCCGAAGAGTCGAGCGGTGGTCTGACGAACCCACCCCCGAGGCTCGCCGGAGCTCCGCCGCCTCGTCGACGGGATGGGAGATGGGACATGGGAGAGAGTATTTTTTGGGTGGGGGGGGTGGGATTTGATTATTAGCCACCGAAAAAAAGGTGCAATTCAGGTTTTGTCACTCATATGATTATAACATATGATCCTAGGATTCACGTGCCATAGACACCTGAAGTGGTAAATCCTAAATTGGAGTGGCAAATAATCAAAAAAAAATTAAGACGGAAGAGGTGAAAAGGAGACTAACAAAAACATAATAGCGCAAGGGTCTTTTCTGCAAATAACTCCACCTCAATCCAGGCCACTCACCTTTATCCAACAGCTATGGAAGCTCCGACACTGGCAGTTTGCAAAATAGCCACTTTTCGATCGCACTTAATCTGCGCGATCATAAATTTACATAGTACCGCCTATTTTGATCGTGATTAATCTGGGCGATCATAATAATTTTCAATCTAATCCCTATTTTCGATCGGAATTAATTAATTAGCGCGATCATGAAATTATGCATAAAAGCCCTCCTATAGGTCGGCTTCTCATTGCGCTCTCGCTCTCTCCTCCTCCTGCCCGCCCCGCCGAAACCACCATGGCTCCTACCTCCCGCCCCCCCGACGCCGACGGTCGCCTCGTCGTCGCGGATAGACTCGCCATCTCTCAAGGCAGCACTTGCCATGGCCCTCATCCACTACAACCGCCTCCCAACCAGAGCCACTGCCACCTCATCATCATCATCATCCCCACTATCAGAACTCTAGTTTATTTATCGAGAAGAAATCAGAAGTTCGGAGCTTTCAGAGGAAGAAGAAGACAGCACAGGAGGTTAAAGGAAAAGGAAATCTGACAATGGAGACTATAGGATACCCCTTCGGACAAGATCAACGGACTCGAAGTGTCTCAGTAATTATTGTTTATATAATTTGGTTTGTCTTACAAGCAACAGTGAAGCGGTGGTTAATTACCGTTGTTCAGCTGTAAAACTCATTTACATTTATCGTCTGTAATCCTATATAAACCTGAGATGGAATGAAAACGACAGATACCATTTGCCAAATATCTAGTCTTATCTTAGCTTTAGAATTAGTGATACACTTTCCCCAATCTCTGATTCCATTGCTCGAGATTTGACAAATTGGTATCAGAGCTATGCCTAGAAACAATGTCCTCGTAACTCAATGGTTGGTAAAGTGGGCTAATTTAACCCCAGAAAATGCTTCATGGGAGGATGCTAATTTCATCAAAGGAACGTTCCCAAAATTCTATTCACAAACGATTCATTCGTGTTTTCCAAATGACAACACTTGAGGACAAGTGTTTGATTAAGGGGAAAGAAATGTCAGCACTCTAGTCTGTTTACCGAGAAGAAATTAGAAGTTCAGAGCTTTCAGAGGAAGAAGAAGACGGCATAGGAGGTTAAAGGAAATCCGACGGTGGAGACTATAGGATACCCCTTCGGACAAGATCAACGAAATCATATATTGGGGAAAGTGTATCGCTAATTCTAAAGCTAAGATAAGACTAGATATTTGGCAAATGGTATCTATCGTATTTGTCAAATCCCGAGCAGCGGAATCAGAGATTGGGGAAGTGTATCGCTAATTCTAAAGCTAAGATAAGACTAGATATTTGGCAAATGGTATCTTCATTCCTTCTAGGTTGATGATGTATTCCTAATAGCCCTTGCAACAGTGATTCCACTCGATTCATCTGAGATTGAATACTTTGAACTTGATTTTGCAAATCTCCGATCTGTTTTTGGACTGATTCTACTTTGTTCTTTGCCTTCATCGCTTCTTGTCTCACCGACACTGTGAGGACCTCTGGGTTATCTCCTTAAGACCGAGACTAAGCATGGTCTTATGGACATAACTCTGGGCCTCAAGTAAATCAATTCCAACTTAACCCCATCTAAGCAAGAGGCTTAATTGAAAACTAGAGCCCCGACGATCATGTGCGCTGCTCCTCTACGAGCACTACATGATTATCGGTTCTCTAACAGTCCAAGCACTACACTTAGTGAGTTAAATGGGAAGCCATGAATAGCGAGCATGAAATCATATTGGCTCCCAAGATCAGTGACCAATATGCTCATACTCTCATGCAACGTTGATCACATCCATACGACAAGCATATATTAATAGTTCAAAAGACATACATCATAATAGTTTAAGTCTACAACTATTACAAGTGGCCGACCGGCCAAATTCAAATAAGAGTATAAAGTAGCAGCGGAAGCAAGTAAATAAACCAAAAGTCCAGCAATGGTATGCCCATATCCCATTGGCAACCGACTGGGAGTTAAACGATAGCACTATTCGTCAGTGTCGCCTAAATCAGTGCTAACGAGCTCATTGAGCTCGTAACCTTCCTCACCTGAAATTGCAACAACCGGGTTGAGTACAAAGGTACTCGCAAGTCTTACACAAATAAAAATTAGTTATGCTAGAGGTTGTTCCAAAGGATGGCTCATATTGGCTTAGTTTTGCAAAAGAGACGCAACAATTTACAACCTACACATACTAGTTTTTCAAGTGCCATTTCGAAATCAAATTTGAAGTAGAAGTAAATCATGTGATAGAGTAATAACTTAAATAACAAATGAATCAAACAAATGACAAAGTGGCAGCCCACTTTGATATAACAAAATGCATGAACATTCTATTCATGTTGAATACCGAGATTAACCACAATTTAATTTCAAAGTCTAACAATAGTAACTTCCGAACTCAAGCGGTTGTCCATAACCGTGGACATGGCTATTCGAATAGATTTATCTCTGCAGAGGTGTACTACTTTACCCACATGACTCGACTAGCCCGTAAGCCTCCAGATGCCTCCGAATAATAATAACACACTTCCTTAGGTATGCTGGTCGGGGAGAATCGAGATACGGTTGTTTTTAGCAAGAAAATCATATTGAGCTAAATCCCCCTTATGAGTGGTTCCCATACCCAGTTCAAGTGACATATAGTGTTTGCCAAGCGGGCTCACAAGTTGTATTGAAAATACCGATGCAAGGAAAATGATAATTGATGCTAGCTTGCACACTATAGAAAATTGCACAGGCTCCTAAGAACAAATGATCAACACAAATGCCCTTACACCTCCATGAGACTTAACGCAATAAAACCTTCCCCCTACTTAACTGTACAGTACCCATATACCGCGTGTGATAGCACCAGTTTTACTTGAATCAACGACGTTACCAAAGTTCGGTCCTTGTTGGTCCAGACAAGTCAATCACTTACCCAATCTCGTGCACGAAGGCACCCTCACTAGCAAACACTTGTCCAGACCCAAAATCCCTTTTAAAATGATAAAATTTAACTTAATAAACAGATACAAGGATCTGAAACAAAATGAAGATAAGTAATTGAGTGTTTCCCATAATTGTCGGGTTATTCCCGACAATCAAACTACCATTTCTAGACTTGCATGACTAAGCAAACCCGAAAAATATATTCCAATCAATCTAACTTAAGCATGTGATGCTGGAATAATTCAAGGATAACTTCAATAAATAGGAGATAACTAATCTACACATCACAAAAATAGCGACATTGTCAAAATAGCATGCAAGCAATTATCATTGCACTAACTTAACAAAACTTGGGATCAAATATGATGCAAAATAAAGTTCAAATGATACTTGCCTTGCTGGTAGTCTAATTTCTCTCCATCAGTAGCGTACAAGTCAATATCGATAGGCTCGGAATCTATACAAGTACAACACCGAATAAACATCGAGAAATACCTCAAAATTAAAAATGCTCAAAAATGTATGATTTTTCTACAGTATGTAAGTCATGATTTTAGATGAATTTAGGTGAAAGAATTATTCCATTTAGATTTAGTATATGAGAGTTATAGCAATTTGAATTTTAGATTTCCAGAAATTCCAATTTGATACTATTCACCTAACTTAATTATTTGGGAAAAATTTGTAGAATAGTAGTGGGACAAAGGATAATATGGATAGATAGGGAATATTATTACAAGTCCAAAACAGTTGAGTTTGCCTCAATTGGAGTTTTCATGATTCAGTTATGACTTTCTAAAGTTATCACTTTTTTCTTTTGTAAAATAATGGAGTTAATAGATCAATTTCCAAAATAATATTTTCTGCTATAGAGACAGGGTTGAGACCAATTTTAATATAAAGTTCACTAAGAATGAAAATTATCAAAATTGGTTTCACTGTTTTTGGAGTTAAAATTAATTAGTTATGCATTTTAGAAGTTATTTATATTTTTCAGTAGGCAAATAATTCGTCTTCGGACTTTCAAAACCATTTACTGCCTTTCTTACCAAGCCACGCACTAGCCACAGTCGTTGACAAGCGGGACCCGATGAATAGTGCGCTTTCCATTTTAACTCAGATTTTAAATACCGAACTGATATGTGGGGCCCGTCTGTCAGTGACTCTATTCCGCGGACCTGATCTACCGGTGCACGCTCACGGTGCACGGGGTTTAAGGCCTTGGGCCCACATGTCATCCACTCTACCCTTTTCGTTTAACCCTGTTGTTTCCTATGTGAGGGCCCACACGTAAGTGGCTCATTAGGACGGCTAAGACAGCGATTAAATGTTAAATCGATCATTAGGTGTTAATGATGGTCATTTGCCGTAAACGGAAAGCTATAGTAGCTGCCGCGTCGACAACGCATACGCGATTGTTCGGCTGCCGCCAATACCACGCGCCACTACAGAGCCGGCCAAAAGGGTGAACAACAAGCAATAGCAAAGACGCACCTATAGGAAGGGATTTAGCAACTAAGGTTGACCGTGCTGGCAGCAAGCCAGAGAGGGGCAGTGCTGCCGTTTGGCCAAAACATGCATGCACAAGTAGAGCTCCGCAGCGTCCATACAAGCGGGTGCCTGAGGTCCTAAGGGCTGTAAGGAAGCTACCTGAGCGACGATGAGTGCTCGGGGAAGCTTGGAGCAGCTGGAGCAATGTCGGAGCCGAAGAAGAGGACAGTAGCGGCACGGCTTCACGCGGAGAGATCAACTGGAGCAAAATGGAGAGGAATGAGTGATATGGATACCTCACAGACCACATAAGAATGTTCCAGTAACAAGGAATTGAGAAAAGGATTACCGGATCAAGGTGGGAGGTGAAAGGTTAATTCTTCGGCCAAAATGGGGAGAACTTTAATTCACCACGAACCTATCGTGCACTGACAAAATTAGTTGAGGGGAAATGCTCAGTAGGCCTAAGCATGCAATGTGACCCACAAGAGGGAGGAGAATACTCACCAGAGTCGAGGATGACAAGGTGAGGTCTTCAGGAGCACACTCTGGACAACAGTGAGAGCTTGAAGATGAACTGAGATCTACAAGCAATGTAGAGGCTGAGATTAGTTAAAAAGGAAACGACATCGAATGTAGAGTTGAGAGGAACCATGCGGAGGAAGCTCACTCGAGAGATGAACACACACAAGCTTCCCTTTCCTCAACCGAAAAGAGGAGAAGTGAGGGAAAACTAGGGTTTGGAGGGGTATTATGCTCGAGAGATGACGACAATGAAAGCGGCGTTAGATGAGGAAGCTCCAGGAGTGGCCAACGGACGCGGTGGATTGACGGGGTCACTAGCGCCGTTCTGTGCGCGTCGGAGCATTGCGGGCGCGTGGCGCTCATCTTCTGCGTGTCGCAGCGGGAGGTGGGAGATGAATCCGACAAGTGGGACCGGCATGGCAGCGACTCAGCTACGTGCGCAAGAGCCCGAGTGCATGAGTCCACGTGGATCATTGGATCTTGATCGAACGGTCGACGTCGCGCGCGCCTGTTTGGATTGGGCCGAAAGGGTACGCAATCTGGGCCGTTGATTTCCAATCGGATGGTTCACGTGCGGTACGGTTAGGGGGTTGGGCTAAGTCAATTCGCTGAGTCGGACTCGAGTCGGTCCAATAGTGTTTGAATTGAGTCTAGGGTTTGACTGAGAATTAATTTGTTTTCTCAACTTTGATTGGGGCCTTAAAATTAGAAATAAATTTCCCAAAAATGTGAAATAAATCACAGAGGTTTTTGGGAAGGTCTAGTGTTTATAAAAATTATTAAACCTCACTATTTGTGTTATATATTGTGCAGTTTAAATTCAAACTTAAAATGTGACATTGAATTGTGTTTGAATTTTCTGAGAGCTGAAACAAATCCCAAAATTTTGTGAAAAATTATATTAATTCATGATAATTAATATAGTATCTGAATAAATTATTTCTAGAGTAACTTCAGTAGCATTTGTTTTAGTTTTTCTTTTGGAGTTCAAATTTAAAGTGTATGTTTAATGATTGTTTTGAGATTTTCCAAGTGCAATACTTAAAGAAAATGTTTCAAAATATGATGCATGCTAATGAGATGCATAGTAATCCTCTTAATTAATTTGGAGATGTGACAGACACCAGATCTGAAGGTTCATACTCTTGACGTGCCATAGTCTGTCATTTGGCTCTCTCACTCACAGATCAAGAACTAAGCTCAGGAATTTTACTCAGGAGACCAGCCCTGAACCCTTACTCGTTCTCGATCTCTACCACCGCCCAGATCCGAATCAATCAGGGATTTTACAGCGACCTCAGTCAGCCAACCCAATCTAACAAGATCCTTATTCGCTGGAACTAGTTTGTCAATTCTCCATGGCTTTGAACCCTTACTCGTTCTCGATCTCTACCGCCGCCCAGATCCGAATCAACCAGGGATTTTACAGCGACCTCAGTCAGCCAACCCAATCTATCAGGATCCTTCTTCTCCGGAACCAATCGCACAGCTCTGATACCAATTTGTTAAATCCCGAGCAACGGAATTGGAGATTGGGGAAAGTGTATCGCTAATTCTAAAGCTAAGATAAGACTAGATATTTGGCAAATGGTATCTTCGTTCCTTCTTGGTTGATGATGTATTCCTGATATCCCTTACAACAGCGATTCCACTCGATTCATCTAGGATTGCATACTTTGAACTTGATTTTGCAAATCTCCGATCTGTTGTTGGACTTGATTTTGCAAGTCTCAGCCCAAGCAATTCAGGGCTTATCCAGAATAACCACTTACACATTGTTGATCAGTGTTGGAGGAAAAAGGGGAGTTGCTCTATTGGACAGTGGCAATACTCACACTTTTATAGACTTAAAATTTTCCATCAAGACTTCATGTAAGATCAAGAACAACAATCTACAGAAGGTGATAGTTGCTGGAGGAGGAACAATACTCACTATTCACATGTCCCAGAGATGGACTATGGTATCAATGGACAGGGTTTCTGCAATTTGTTTAAAATCCTCAAATTGAAGGGTTATGATGTTGTGTTAGGGTGTGATTGGATGTACCAACACAGCCCTGTGAGTATAGATTTAAAGACAAGAAGGATGCCAATTATGAAACAAGGGAAATTGCTATGATTTTGGATGATAAATCTATACCTGAATCACTACTACTGCTGAGTCCCAATGAACTGAACAAATGGTCGGCAAAGGGAATAGAGGGGTATGTAATTGAATTATAGATCATGAGAGAAAAGGAGGAAATTAGAACAGCAAAACCACAGTATCAAACTCTGATTCAGTCTTACCAAGATGTTTTCCAAGAACCTCAAGAATTGCCTCCTGAGAGAAGCTGTGATCACACCATTCCCATCAAAGGAGGTTTAGAACCACCTAATGTCAAGCCCTATAGGGTTCCTCACCAGCAGAGAGAGGAGATGGAGCAACAGATACACCAATTGCTAGATTCTTCACTCATTGGACCTAGTACCAGTCTTTATGCCTCTCCAACCATTCTTGTCAGGAAGAAAGATAGAACTTGGAGGCTTTGCATTGACTATAGGAAATTGAATTCTCAAACTATCAAGAACAAATACCCCATTCTAGTTATTGAGGACTTACTTGATGAACTTTATGGGGCTAGTGTGTTTAGCAAATTGGATCTAAGGTCTGGGTACCACCAAATTAGAATGAACAAGAAAGATATCAGTAAAACAACATCCAGTACTTATTTGGGGTATTATGAGTATTAAGTAATGCCCTTTGGACTTACTAATGCACGGGCTACCTTTCAATGCCTTATGAACAACATTTTTGCTCCATACTTGAGGAAGTTCATTTTAGTGTTCTTTGTTGACATTCTAATTTATAGAAAGAGTGAAAATGAGCACAAGGAGCACCTAGTTGTTGTGCGGGAATTGTTTAGAAAGCATCAACTCTTTGCTAAGTTCACCAAGTATGTAATTGCAGCTCCTCAGGTGAATTATCTGGGACATATCATTTTAGGACAGGGAGTAGCTACTGACCCTAACAAAATCAAGGCTATCAAGGAATGGCCTAAGCCTCAGGATGTATCTCAATTGAGGAGTTTCTTAGGTATGACAGGGTACTATAGAAGGTTTATCAAAGATTGTGGGATCATTTGCACGCCCCTACATGATATGCTGAAAAAGGACAGATTTGATTGGAAGAGTTAGCAAGATGAAGCATTCGTGAAGTTGAAGCACTCTCTAACAACCACTCCAGTTCTGACTCTACTTGACTTCTTTGAAGTATTCACACTGGAAATCGATGCTAGTGGCACTGGGATTGGAGGAGTTTTGAAGCAGAGAGGAAGGCCCCTTGCTTATTTCAATAAGACACTGGGAGTTAGAGCTGCAACCATGTCCACCTATGACAGAGAAGCATTGGCAATTATTGAATCCTTGAAAAGATGGAGGCATTACTTTTTAGGAACTCAGTTTATTATCAAGACAGGTCAACAAAGCTTGAACTTTATGACTGGCCAAAAGGTTTCAGAGGGAATTCAACATAAGCTAATGTTGAGACTGTTGGAATTTAACTACCTCATTGAGTATAAGAAAGGAAAGGAGAATAGGGTGGCTGATGCCCTATCTAGAAGAAGCACCAATGTGATGGCAATTTCCATTGCAGTATCCACTTCGATAGAGGCTATGGAAAACAGTTACCTTAATGATACACATTGCAAGGAGCTAATGGAGCAATTATCACTGGCTCCAAATTCATAATCTGGTTATACATTTCATTCAGGAGTTTTGAGATACAATGGCAGAATTTATATTGGGAATGATCCAGAATTAAGAAAGATCATCATATATTCACTCCATACCTCAGCTATAGGGGGGCATTCAGGGATAGTGGCAACATACCAAAGAGTGAAAAACCTATTTTATTGGCCAGGCATGAAGGAAGAAATACATATTATGGTGCAAGAGTGCACGGTATGTCAACGTTCAGAAGTTGAACATTGCCATTATCCAGGGCTATTGGAACCATTACCAATTCCAGACATGGCATGGACTCATGTTTCCATAGATTTCATAGAAGGGTTGTCGAATTCAAAGGGAAAGGAGGTAATATTTGTAGTGGTTGACAGGTTCACAAAATATTCCCACTTCATTCCACTCTCTCATCCCTATACAGTACATCCAGTAGCTCAGGCCTTCATTGACAACATATTCAAACTACATGGAATTCCAATTGCTATTGTCTCGGATAGGGATAGAATCTTCACAAGTAAACTTTGGTAAGAATTGTTCAAATCTCTGAAGGTGCAGCTCAGATTAAGCACTGCGTATCACCCACAAACGGACGAGCAAACCGAGAGGGTAAATCAATGTGTTGATTCATTGTAACATCCTAATTTTCTGGTCTTAAAAATATTTTTTATTGGTTTAGTATTTGGAAAATTCACCCAATAGTTTATTTGAATTTTAAATACAGCTTAACATGGACTTTCAGTATCAAAACAATTTAATATGATTAATCTCAACATCAATAATTGTCAAAACTATTTTATTTGGATTCTATGTGCTTGGATATATTTTCTAGAATTTTTCCAAGTTTATTTGCCATTTGCATTTTCTGGTATTTCTAAAATACAAAAACTATTATTAATCTCAGAATTCCATCGGGCCGAATCTCCTTGGCCCAGTTTCCTTTTCTCGCATGTGGCCCGCTTTGTGGCCCAATCGCGCGCACAAACCAGCCCGCTCACCCGCTCCCTTTGCTCTCGCTGACCGGTGGGCCCCGTCTGTTAGGTCGTCTTTGTCCTCGCCACTTTCTTCCTCATGTGAGCTTCGCTCACTGCCGCCATTGCTACTTCTAGAAGCTCCATCCAACAATGGAGATTCTAACAAGAAGATCTTGCGCAAACCGCGTCATTTGATCTCCCTTATCTCCTCGCATCCATATCTAAAAAATAATATCCCGTATTCCTTTCAAACTCCGATTTTGTCTCATGGCCGAAACGGACTCCACCATCGATACGCCACCTCAGCCACGCCCAGGCCCTATAACAGGCACCACCGGGTTCGCCTTCGTCCCCGCATATCAAACCCCCGATCCACTTCACCTCTGAAGCCCTAGCGCCACCGGAATCAAGCTTTTAGGGTTTTGGCTGTAGCTTCGGGTTTTGCGAATTGTGCCATCGTCGTCCACGCCTCATCGACATTGACTGCACCGTCGAGTCCGCTGTCGCTTGGGCTACCTCCAACAACCATCCACGCCGCCAGAGCATCACCGGAGCTCTTTCCCGACAACAGTCGGACCTTCTCCGTCGCTTGAACCTCATCGTCGGTCGCCATCGTCGTCCTCGTCCACCAATGAGCACCTCAACGGATTCGCAATACGTTCTCAACCCACTAGTACCACTCACCACCGACGAAGCACCACCGTTCGTCAGATGCACTTGGGACCCGAGCCCACCGCCTCGCTGTCATTCGTGTCAGCCGCCAACTCAGCCCAGTGCCTACGTGTCAGCCTACGTGGCATCACTATCAGCGCCACATGCGTGTACGTGTGGCAGACCCAAACCCTTCGCCAGATCGAAAACTCGTAGATTGAATCGACCGTGAGCCGAGTCACCAATAGTGGGTCCCATTGTCAGATCTACTGTTCTGCAGACCCATGAGCCCGTGGACTTGTGAACCATTGCGTGGACCCAGTCTATAAACCGAGGGGCCACCTGTCAGTCTCAAACCCTTTTTCTACTGATTTTCTTTTATTTTCGAAAATCAGGGCTGGCGTTAGCTTGCGTCATAATCCAGATTTTTCAATAGAAAAATAATTCGGGATATTCTAGCAATTCCAATTTTGCCTTTTTCTTTAGATTAGAACTTCCAGAAGCCATATCTTCTTCATCCGAACTCTGATTGAGCCCATTCAAATTTCTAAATTCGAGCTCTATTTTACTAAGGCTTTCTGCTGAGGCTGATGAGTCCCTTGCTGAGCCATTCTGTGCTTACGGTTGTTGTCACGACCCGAACCTCATGGAGGTCGCGGGCAGTCAGGAGCACCCTGAGAGGGAGGTCCTGTGATGGCCCGGACTCTTGGGAGGTCCCAAAGTCACAACCGGACCTGGGATCACCCAAAGGCACGACCACATGGTCGGACCTGGGAGGTCCCGAAACCTCTGTGCACAACCGAGCTAGTCCCAAGGACCAACAACTAGCTCACACAGTGAACAAAAAGTGGTAACATCCATCAACGCAACTTTATTAAAATAACAACAGAGTTGATTACAAGGATGGCTTAAACAAAACACAGCGGAACGAAAGCGGAGTGGTCCACACGATCTGCCGTAGGCAATCATTTGGAGGTCGCAGCCTAGTCGTCTTGGAGGTCCTCTGGCTCATCAAAGACGTCCTCTCCTGCTCAAACATGTCAAGCAAGAGTGAGCACAACAACCGTGCTCGCAAGTCACATCCGTCAAGTAACAGATTGAATGCATCCATACAAGGATGTCCCAAAGGAGGTCTTATAGGGTTGTCTTTGCATAAAGCCAAGTTTCTTTCCAAATACATATACTAAGTTCCAAAGCAGTTATACAATAACTAAAATTCATTTTCCAAATCAATTTTATAGTTGGATAACATTCATCAACAAGTGGTCAAGGATACCCTCCTATCACAAGGCTTCCAGCCCGAAACCCATTTGGATAGACATCCAAAACCATTTCAAAGATGTCTTTTGAAAACAAGACCAGCATCTAACTTGGAGCAGCTTTGCCAGCATGTCCTTGACCGTGCACACGGCTATTCGAATAGTTTACACTTTGCAGAGGTGTACAGCTTTACCCACAAGAGATAATCAACTTATAATGTCTGCTCATATACTTCTAAAGGTGTACGACTAAGTGATTATCACAAGACCTTTACAATGTGCCATTCCACCGCAGTCCCCCTTCGCTAAGGTTTCGCTTCCTTTGGGCTACAACCCGTAGGATTTAAGGCCCCTCATGCGCCAGGTGGGAATAAATAAAAGTAGGTCATCAAGACACCCACACAATCGGATGGAACGACCATGGTGGAACATTGCAAATTAGTCAGCCAGGTCCTTCCCATTTAGGACATGTGGTTGCACGGTGAGGCATGGCAAAATACACTCAAAGACCGGTCCTTAACTGACTCGAACGACTTCCACAGAACCCCAGGCATCAACCATAGAAATGGATCGATCCTGTGCATGAACATACACACATCCAAGCAGTCAGTTCGCCCAAGTTTAAACCAGTTTTCCTTTGTCTTTGCTTTTCAAAAACATTTGCAAACTACCACGACAACCCAATGTCATGGATGAAAACATTTCGACACCATTGGTCTTTTGGCGGTAAAACTTCTCAAATCAAGATTTTTGGTCTAAGCATGACTAAGCATAGAGTTTTGCAACACGCTAGTTCATACTAATATACCAACTAGCGCTTTACTATGGTGACAAGGGGAGGTCGAAACAATAATCAAGTTTGGATATACAAAGGAATCAGGAATAATTATCAAGTTAAAACAAGGATTTAAATTACTTGAATTCAAATAAGCATGCAATAGTAATTTGAAACAGAAATTAAATAATTCGAGATACTGGGTCCAATATGATCAATGGTGTAACTTGCCTTGCTCGAAAATTTGAGGGTCTTCTTCGCAGAACTCGGGCTCCCCGGAGTCTTCAAAATCTACACGTGAAGACGAAGCGAATCAAATAAAGACCAAATAAAATCCACATAAACTCCAAACAAAATGAACTAAGACCAACAGCAAGGAACAGGCTCTCATGAGGAGGTCCAACTAGCTAAGAGGAGGTCCTGAGGAAATGACAAAAGGATACAGGAGGTTTTGAGGAGGAGGTCCTGAGGAGAATACGACTACTCAAAGTGGTCGCACGAAGAATACAAGGAATATGACTATCTGACATAGTCGAAGAAGAATCTGACTCACATAGCGTGAGTCGTAAGAACAAGGGAAAGAACAGGGCACAGAGAGACTCACCAAGGCTGAGAAAGAGAGAGAGAGGGGGAGAAAGAGGCCGGAGAAGGCTAGAGGAGGGCGGCGGCGACGATGATTGAAGACGGCACAACACTCCGGCGAACCCTTGGCGGCGAGGCAGTTGAATATGGCGAAAGCTTCAACGGACTCCTTAGCGATAAAGCTTGAAGCACGGGAGGACTAGCGAGAGCAAGAGAATTGGCAAAGGTGATGATAGAGGACTACTCAGGCTTATATAGCCAGGGGAGAGTCACTAGAGGACTCAGAGGTGCACACGATCAAGGACACGTGTGACAGGACAAAGCATGCTGAGCAGGTGAAAGAGATGATGGGAGCAGGTGCTGCAGAAGACAGCATTTAATGCGACATAACAGCATTAAATGTGCAAGGACAAATGTGTTAACAATGACACGACGAGAGGAAGGAGAAGGTGAGCAAGACTAACAGATGGGGCCGGTCAATGCTCAAAAGGGTGGTCAAACCAATGGGGAGGTCATGACCAAGAGGAGGTCGCGACAAAATGACAGAAGAGGAGGTCGCGGCCACAGAGGGAGGCCGCGGCCAAAGGAGTGGTCTTGACCCAGGAGGGTGGTCTTTGCAAAAAGGGTAGGAGGGTGGTCTTTGAAAAAAAATACCAGGAGGGTGATCTTTGCAAAAAGACCAGGACAGTGGTCTTTGCAAAAAAAGACCAGGAGGGTGGTCTTTGCAAAAAGACCAGGACCACCCAGAGGTCTCCTCTGAGAGGGAGGTCCAAACATAAGGGAGGTCTGGACCCTCAGATCCAAACGAAGGGAGGTCTAGACCCTCAGATCCAAACGAAGGGAGGTCTGGACCCTCAGATCCAAACGAAGGGAGGTCCAAAGAAGAAAGAGCTAGGCCGAGGGGAACACGGAGCGAACAGAGAAAAGAAAGAACTCTAACAAACTCAAAAGAAACGGAACTGATTTAGTTGAAGTTTGGTTTACTCATTTTAAACACCTTAATACCAAAATCTCAAGTTAAGCTTTTGAACTCTCATCAAAACCAAATGGTTCTTTTTATTTTGAAAATTCAAAAAGACTCGGAAAAAACCAGGATTTCTTGAAGCCGTGTTCCCCTTGGCCCAGCTCTTTCTTCTTTGGACCTCCCTTCGTTTGGATCTGAGGGCCCAGACCTCCCTTTATTTGGATCTGATGGTCCAGACCTCCCTTCGTTTGGATCTGAGGGCCCAGACCTCTCTTATGTTTGGACCTCCCCTTCTCGCCTAGACCTCCCTCTCAGTGGAGACCTCCGGGTGGTCCTGGTCTTTTTGCAAAGACCACCCTCTTGGTCTTTTTTCAAAGACCACCCTCCTAGCCTTTTTTGCAAAGACCACCCTCCTGGGTCAAGACCACCCCTTTGGCCGCGACCTCCCTCTGTGGCCGCGACCTCCTCTTCTGTCGGTTTGTCGTGACCTCCTCTTGGTCACGACCTCCCTATTGGTTTGACCACCCTTTTGAGCGTTGACCGGCCCCATCTGTCAGTCTTTCTCACCTTCTCCTTCCTCTCGTCATGTCATTGTTGACACATTTGTCCTTGCGCATTTAATGCTGCTATGTCGCATTAAATGCTGTCTTCTGCAGCACCTGCTCCCATCATCTCCTTCACCTGCTTAGCATGCTTTGTCATGTCACACGTGTCCTTGATCGTGTGCACCTCCGAGTCCTCCAGTGACTCTCCCCTGGCTATATAAGCCTGAGCAGCCCTCTATCATCACCTTTGCCAATTCTCTTGCTCTCGCCAGTCCTCCCGTGCTTCAAGCTTCATCGCCAAGGAGTCTGTTGAAGCTTGCACCATCTTCAACCGCCTTGCCGCCAAGGGTTCGCCGGAGTCTTGCGCCGTCTTCATTTGTCGTCGTTGCCGCCGCCGCTGCCCTCCTCCATCCTTCTCCAGCCTCTTTCTCCCCCCTCTCTCTCTTTCTCAGCCTTGGTGAGTCTCTCTGTTCCCTGTTCTTTCCCTTGTTCTCATGACTACGTTGCGTAGTCGTATTCCTTCTTACGACTACGCTGCATAGTCGTATTCCTTGTATTCTTCGTGCAACCACTTTGAGTAGTCATATTGTCCTCAGGACCTCCTCCTCAGGACCTCCTATATCCTTTTGTCGTTTCCTCAGGACCTCCTCTTAGCTAGTTGGACCTCCTTGTGAGAGCCTGTTCCTTGCTGTTGGTCTTAGTTCGTTTTGTTTGGATTTTATTTGGTCTTTATTTGATTCGCTTCGTCTTCACGTGCAGATTTCGAAGACTCCGGGGAGCCCAAGTTCTGCGAAGAAGACCCTCAAACTTTCGAGCAAAGCAAGTTACACCCTTGATCATATTGGACCCAGTATCTCGAATTATTTAATTTCTGTTTCAAATTACTATTGCATGCTTATTCGAATTCAAGTAATTTAAATCCCTGTTTTAACTTGATAGTTATTCCTGATTCCTTTGTATATCCAAACTTGATTATTGTTTTGACCTCCCCTTATCACCATAGTAAAGCGCTAGTTAGTACATTAGTATGAACTAGCGTGTTGCAAAACTCTATGCTTAGTCATGCTTAGACCAAAAATCTTGATTTGGGAAGTTTTACTGCCAAAAGACCAATGGTGTCGAAATGTTTTAATCCATGACATTGGGTTGTCGTGGTAGTTTACAAATATTTTTGAAAAGCAAAGATAAAGGAAAACTGGTTTGGACTTGGGTGAACTGGCTGCTTGGATGGGTGCATGTTCATGCACGGGATTGATCCATTTCTATGGTCGATGCCCAGGGTTCTGTAGAAGTCGCCCAGGTCAGTTAATGACCAGTCTTCGAGTGTATTTTGCCATGCCTCACCGTGCAACCACATGTCCTAAATGGGAAGGACCTGGCTGACTAATTTGCAATGTTCCACGATGGTCGTTCCATCCGGTTGTGTGGGTGTCTTGATGTCCTACTTTTATTTATCCCCACCTGGCGCAAGAGGGGGCTTAAATCCTGCGAGTTGCAGCCCAAAGGAAACGAAACCTTAGCGAGGGGGGACTGCGGTGGAATGGTGCATTGTAAAGGCCTTGTGATAATCACTTAGTCACACACCTTCGGAAGTGTGTGAGCAGACATTATAAGTTGATTATCTCTTGTGGGTAAAGCTGTACACCTCTGCAAAGTGTAAACTATTCGAATAGCCTTGTCCACGGTCAAGGACATGCTGGCAAAGGTGCTCCAAGTTAGATGTTGATTTTGTTTTCAAAAGACATCTTTGAAATGGTTTTGGATGTCTATCCAAATGGGTTTCGAGCTGGAAGCCATGTGATAGGAGGGTATCCTTCACCACTTGTTGATGAATGTTATCCAACTATAAAATTGATTTGGAAAATGAATTTTAGTTATTGTATAACTGCTTTGGAACTTAGTACATGTATTTGGAAAGAATTTTGGCATTATGCAAAGACAACCCTATAAGACCTCCTTTGGGACATCCTTGTATGGATGCATTCAATCTGTTACTTGATGGGTGTGACTGGCGAGCACGGTTGTTGTGCTCACTCTTGCTTGACATGTTTGAGCAGGAGAGGACGTCTTCGATGAGCCAGAGGACCTCCAAGACTACTAGGCTGCGACCTCCAGACGATTTCTTGTGGCGGATCGTGTGGACCACTTCGCTTTCGTTCTACTGTGTTTTGTTTGTCGGCTGTTAAGCCACCTTTGTAATCAACTCTGTTGTTATTTTAATAAAGTTGCGTTGATGGATGTTACCACTTTTTGTTCACTATGTGAGCTAGCTGTTGGTCCTTGGGACTAGCTCGGTTGTGCACAGAGGGTTCGGGACCTCCCGGGTCCGACTGTGTGGTCGTGCCTTTGGGTGATCCTGGGTCTGGTCGTGACTTTGGGACCTCTCAGGAGTTCGAGCCGTCACAGGACCTCAATTTCGGGGTGCTCCTAGGACTGCTCGCGACCTCCATGAGGTCCGGGTCATGACAACAACCGTAAGCGCAGAATGGCTTAGCAAGGGACTCATCAGCCTCAGCAAAAAGCGAGAATAGTTCCCCAACAGTTCACTCATTTTCCATCGCAGAACTCGTTCAAGACGCCTGCACCTGCTTCAGCACCTCGTCCAGCTTCTCAGAACTTTCGTAACACTACCCCAGTCAATCCCAATTCAGGAGGCAACCAACAGAATGGAACGAGAACCAGGGCATTTCTCTAACAATTGCCCTCAGAAGGGAACCATGACGCCCATTCGCTTCAACCTTGGAGCCACACCAGCCAAGACTCCAGCACCAACCATCAACTGAGGAGCCCCTGAAGTCGTCGGTCAAGCCAGAGGAGCACCACAGTCTGTGGTTAGAGGCCGTGTCAACCACGTCACTCTGGAAGGAGCCCAAGAAGCACCCGACATCGTACTGGGTAAGTTTCTGGTTAACTCAGTACCTGTATCATTTTTGTTTGATTCTGGAGCTTCACATTTATTTGTTTTTCGAGTTTTTGCAACCAAGAACAATTTGGATGTTATGCGTCTTACGCATATTCTGTTAGTCTAGTTTCCTGGAGCAAAGATAAGTTCTAAAATAGGATGTTTAGGAGCTAAGTTACTCATAGCTAGAGTTGAGTTTCTAGCCAACCTTATTTTCTTAGAAGATCAAACCTTAGATGTCATTCTTGGTATAGATTGGTTATCAAAACACAAAGTCGTGCTAGATTGTGGTCGAAGAGCCGTAACAATCGAAGGTTACCAATGGAAAGAAAGTGGAGTTTCTAGCCACCTCAAATGCGTGATGGACATCTGTTAGTCAATAGCTTGAAGACCATTGCTTTGGACGATGTACCCATTGTCAGAGAATATCTAGATGTGTTTCCGGAAGATTTGACAAGAATGCCACTAGACTGTGACATTAAATTCGTTATTGATTTAGTGCTGGGAACAACACCAATTTCGAAGAGACCCTATCGGACGCCAGCCGATGAGTTAGTGGAAATGAAGAAGCAGATAGAAGAGCTTCTTGAGAAGAGTTATGTGAGACCTAGTTCGTCGCCGTGGGGAGCGCCAGTTTTGTTTGTCAAAAATAAGGATGGAAGCATGAGAATGTGCATTGATTATCGTGCTCTTAATGAAGTCACCATCAAGAACAAGTATCCACTGCCCCGAATCGATGACTTGTTTGATCAGATGATAGGATCTAGAGTATTCTCCAAGATCGATCTGCGATCAGGGTACTATCAGTTGAAGATTTGTCCGAAGGATATATCGAAGACTGTTTTTTCTACGCGACACGGACATTATGAGTTTTTAGTCATGTCCTTTGGTCTAACTAATGCCCCTGCATACTTCATGAACATGATGAATAAAGTAATCATGGAATATTTAGACAAATTTGAGGTAATATTCATTGATGTTATTCTGGTTTATTCCAAGTCAGAAGAACATGCAGAACACCTGAGGCTAATCCTAGAGAAACTCAGAGAGCATCAGTTGTACGCTAAATTCAGCAAGTGTGATTTCTAGAAAAAGGAAGTCGATTTCCTTGGGCATGTGATGATAGTCGAAGGAGTAGCAGTTGACCCCGATAAAGTTAAAGCAGTGTTACATTGGGAGCAACCCAAGACAGTAACTCAAATTCACAGTTTCTTGGGAATGGCAGGATATTACCGCCAATTCATCGAAGGATTTTTGACAATTGCTAAGCCTCTTACACAGTTATTGAAGAAGGAGAAAAAGTTCACTTGGACCCCAACTTGTGAGGAAAGTTTTTGAGTTGAAGAAATGTTTGACTTCAGCCCTAGTATTGATTCTGCCCGATATCCGGAAGGATTTCGATGTCTACTGTGATGCTTTGCGTCAGGGATTAGGATGCGTCCTGATGCAAGAAGGAAGAGATGTTGCTTATGTGTCAAGGCAATTAAGACCCCATGAAGAGAATTACCCTACTCATGATATAAAATTAGCTGTCGTAGTGCATACTTTGAAAATTTGATGTCATTACCTCATTGGCAACCTCTGTGACGTATACACAGATCATAAGAGTTTGAAGTATATCTTCACTCAGTCTAACTTGAACATAAGATAGAGGAGATGGTTGGAATTAATCAAGGATTATAATCTCAGAATCCACTACCATCTCAAAAAAGCTAATGTCGTCACAGATGCCTTAAGTCGTAAGAGCTACTGCAATGCTTTGGAAGTAAAAGAGAATTGCCTAGAACTCCATGAGGAATTCCAGAAGCTTAAGTTAGAAGTGGTATCAGAAGGATTCGTAGCCAGTTTGGAGGTACAGTCTACCTTGGAGAAGCAGATTCGTGCTGCCCAACCAAAGGATCCTGTAATTGCAGACATCAAGCTCAAGATGAAAGAAGGAAAAATTCAAGGACTTCACCAAGGACAATCAAGATATACTTTGGATCAATGGACGTATCTGTGTGCTAGACATCGATAGATTGAGACAGCTAATCTTAAAGGAATCTCATGACTCAAAGTATTCTATTTACCCCGGAAGTACTAAGATGTATCAGGATGTCAAGAATAAATTTTGATGGCCAAATTTGAAGCGAGAAGTCGTAGAGTTGTTGCTTTGTGTGATGTGTGCTAGAAAGTAAATGCAGAACATCAAAGACCAACATGATTGTTGCAACCCCTGCAGATTCCAGAGTGGAAATAGGAAGAGATCGGAATGGATTTCATTACCGGTTTGCCCAGAACTCAATCGGGTTACGATTCGATTTGGGCAATAGTTGATCATTTGACTAAAGTTGCACATTTCTTGCCAGTCAAAACCACTTACTCAGGGGATCAACTTGCAGAGTTGTATATGTTAAGGATTGTCAGTTTGCATGGTGTGCCCAAGAAGATAGTATCAGATCGTGGATCTCAGTTCACCTCTCGTTTTTTTGCAGAGTCTGCATGAAGCTTTGGGAACTCATCTGAATTTTAGTATTGCTTATCACCCACAAACGGATGGACAGACCAAAATAGTATATCAAATATTGGAGGATATGATGAGAGCTTGTGCTCTAGCTAATGCTACTAGTTGGGATAAAAGTTTGTCGTATGCAGAATTCTCGTACAACAACAGTTATCAAGCCAGTTTGCAAATGTCACCATTTGAAGCTTTGTATGGTCGTGCCTGTAGAAGCCCTTTGAATTGGTTAGAATCAGCTGAACGTTTGGTATTTGGACCAGATATTATTCAGGAAGCAGAGGATCAAGTGTCTATGATCAGGGAGAGATTAAAGATAGCTCAGTCCAAGCAAAAGAGCTATGCTAATAACTGCCGTCGTGATCTCAGTTTTGAACCAGAAGATTTTGTTTATCTTTGGGTTACCCCGCTTAGAGGTGTCCAAAGATTTTATGCCAAAGGGAAGCTTGCCCCTAGACATGTTGGTCCATTTAGGATTTTAGATCGCCGAGGAGAAGTTGATTATTAGCTTGAGCTATCACAGTCGTTAGTCGGAGTGCATGATTTCTTTCATATCTCTTAGTTGAAGAAGCGCATTTGTGTGCCAATAGAACAAACTCCCTTGGATTCAATTGAGTTGAAAGATGATCTCACTTACAAGGAGCAACCAGTCAGAATTTTGGATGTCGTAGAGCCTCGGACCAGAAGCAAGACCGTTCGTTTTTGCAAAATTCAGTGGAGCAACCATTCAGAAAGAGAAGCAACATAGGAGTGTGAAGAGGAGCTAAAAGCTGAGTTTCCTAGCCTTTTCTCTAGCTAGCCTGAATCTCGGGGGTCGAGATTCCTTTAAGGGGGGAGGTTTGCAACATCCCAATTTTCTGGTCTAAAAATCTTTTTATTGGTTTAGTATTTGGAAAATTCACCCAAGAGTTTATTTGAATTTCAAATAAAGCTTAACATGGACTTTTAGTGTCAAAACAATTTAATATAATTAATATCAACATCAATAATTATCAAAACTATTTTATTTGGATTCTATATGCTTGGATATATTTTCTAGATTTTTTTTGAGTTCATTTGCTATTTTCTATTTGCCATTTGCATTTTCTGGTATTTCTAAAATACAAAAACTATTATTAATCTCAGAATTCCATCGGTAGAATCTCCTCGCCCGCTTCCTTTTTTCCACACGTGGCCGCCAGGGCCCAATCACGCAAGACGAGCCACCCGCTTGCATTGCCGGGACCCCTAGATATGCAACCTCGACCTCTCGTATATCTTGAACTAGTCTCATAATCAGTAGCTAGCTCACACAGTTGCAACCTAGATGAAATCATATCCATACAACAAAATTAATGATGAAGACAATTAATATTACTTAACAGCAAAAGGGACCTTACGGTTAAGGTTTTTACAGAACTTTGCCTCGCAAGGCTAAAGTCAACAGAGTACAACTTGCAGCGAAGAACGAAACAACTCATGGAGGCCATCCGACATGCCCACAGGCAATCGAGTGGAGGACGTGGCCTAGTCCGCATGATCTTCGAAGTACTCCTCCTCGTAGAACTCCGTGCTCTCTAGTTCCTCTTCGACGATTGATCAACAAAGGGCGTATAGCCGTGAATACAAAAAGTATTCAGCAAGTCATAGGGAACAGTATGTGTGTAGTATTCATGCAAGGATTGATAAGGATAGCTCTATGTTTAATTTGTGGAAAGCAATACTGACAGTAAATACAGTAAGTAGAATGTAAAGCATAATTTGAAAGATTAATACATAAGTAATCAAGTTTCTTTGAAACAACTCGTGAACACCCTTTTCACTTCCCAACCAAAGACCACGACCAGATTGCTTCCCACGACCAGGTCAACTACTCGAAACCAACCACAACAATATTTTGAGAAAATCTACCCCTCGTGTGAAATCACCAGACATTGTCTATAACCGAGGACACGACTATTCGAATAGTTTTACACTCTGCAGAGGTTGTACGGCTTGACCCACAAGAGATAATCATTTTATACTATCCGCCCACACACTTCTAAGATGTGCGACTAAGAGATTATCACAAGGCCTTTACAAAGCTCCGTTTTGACTTGGTTCTGCCTGCTAAGGTTTCACCATTCTGGACCCCCTCTTGCGCCATGTGAATCCCTCCGTAAACTCGGAGATCACACCACCACGACATAACTAACCCAAAACATTGCTAATTAGTTGGCCAGGTCCACCCCATCCTAGACATGCTGTTGTACGGTATGGCCCAGATCAATAGCGAACAAAGTTAAGTACTTAGTGGTTGCTCAGGCGAGACTACCTCGTCCCAATGTGCTTCCTGCACCCACCTTCACCACCGACCACTCGCCCAAGCATAAATCATTTTCGTTCCACCTGGCCAAATGGCAACCCTTGCTATGGCACAACAATTTTTAATAACAGTGACCGCGCCACAATTCCATATATCATTAAGTCAAATTTATCATCAGTGAATCCTGTGATCGAGAAACATCGCATAACTAAAGCAGGACTAAGCATAATACGCACCCACGTTGGTATTACAATAATGTCCAACTAAGATTACCCAACCTATGGTGTCCGAGGGTACATATCAACATGTCGTTCACAATTATTCGAGGAGTCATACTGCCAAGTAGGTGTTTAACTATTCCCAAACTATTTTTATACAACTAGCCATGCATGTTAATACAAAATAATATAATTTTATAAACTGGGTACGGCATGATCAAAGGTCTACGACTTGCTTTTGTTGAAGAGTTCAGGTGCTTCGGTCGAGGCCGTCGGGTCCAAGAACTCTTTAGAGAAGCCGAAATTTATACATGCGAAAAGTGCCAAATAAATAAAACAACTCCAAATAAAAATCCAAAAAGATAACCAAACTAGAACCAAAGGGAAGGTACTGAATTTAGATGAAGTTAGAAATTTGAATCACTCAAATCGGAGTTTAAGCGAAGGAGAATGGGCTCTCAAAAGATTTGAAATCATAAGGTCGGAAGGAGGTTCAACGACCTGGTTGAAAGAGGTTCGACTGGTCGGAAGGAATGATTCAACTACTCAACGTGCTTGAAAGAACACGAGGGAGAACAGAGCACAGGGAACTCAACAGGACCGAGAGAGAGACTGAAGGAGGGGGCTGGAGGAGGTCGACGAACGACGAACGGTGGTCGAAGATGGCGCGGGCGCTCCAGCGAACTCTTCGGCAGCAAAACTTGAAGCACGGCGAAACAGGGCAAGAGCGAGAGAAAGGTAGAGTTAAGGGGGAAACAAGAGGAGGCTGAGGGCTTCCTGGTGCTCCATTTATAGAGGAAGGAGAGGGAACGGGCAACAAGATGGAGCGGTAAGATTCGCGGCGGCGCGGCATGGGCGCATGGCCGGCAGGTGAAAGAGGGGATGGGGGCAGGTAAGGGAGGAGACAAGAGAGGGAACAGGCGCGTCGGTGGCGATAACATTTAATGCGAAACAACGACATTTAATGCGCGCGGACTTTTACGATGGGAGGAAGAAAAGGGTGAGCAGGGGGCTAACCGGCGGGGCTGGTCGAAACCAAGAGGCTGGTTGTAATCGAAAGAGTGGTCGTGACCGAGAGAGTGATCGTGACCGAGATAGCAGTCGTGGCCAAGAGAGTGGTCATGACTGAGAGAGTGGTCAAAAGGAACAGGTCGACGGGAATTCGGAACAAATAGAGAGAAGGGACTTCAAATACCAGAGAACTCCAACAAACTCAAAATAAGCCAAATTCACAGTAATTGAAGTTTGATTAATTCATATTAAATCGCTTTCGATTTCCAAAATCTCCAAGTTAAGCTTTAGCAATTCAACAAAATCAAATGGTTATTTTTATTTTGAACATTTCAAAAACTCCTAAAAATTGGGATGTTACACCCGCTCCCTTTGCTCTCGCTGACCGGTGGGCCCTGTCTGTTAGGTCGTCTTCATCCTCGCCGCTTTCTTCCTCGCATGAGCTTCACTCACTGCCACCATTGTTGCTTCTAGAAGCTCCATCCAATAATGGAGATTGAGATTCTAATAAGAAGATCTTGTGCAAACCGCGTCATTTGATCTCCCTTATCTCCCCGCATCCAAATCTAACCAAATCATATCCCGTATTCCTTTCAAACTCTGATTTTGTCTCGTGGCCGAAATGGACTCCGCCGTCGATACGCTACCTCAACCACGCCCGGGCCCTATAAAAGGCACCCCCGGGTTCACCTTCTTCCCCGCATCTCAAACCCCCGATCCACTTCACCTCTGAAGCCCTAGCGCCACCGGAATCAAGCTTTTAAGGTTTCGGCCGTAGCTTCAGGTTTTGTGAATTGCACCTCGTCGTCCACGCCTCGTTGACAGTGATTGCACCGTCGAGTTCTCCGTCTCTTGGGCTACCTCCAGCACCCATCTACGCCGCCGAAGCATCGCCGGAGCTCTTTCCCGACAACAGTCGGACCTTCTCCGCTGCTTGAACCTCGTCGCCGGTCGCCACCGTCGTCCTTGTCCGCCAGTGAGCACCTCAACGGGTTTGCAATAGTGTTCTCTACCCAAACCCTTCGCCAGATCCAAAACTCGTAGATCCAATCTACTGTGAGCCGAGTCACTAACGGTGGGTCCCCTTGTCAGATCTACTATTCTGTGAGAGCCGCTGGGCGATTTAATTTGTAATGCTTAACCTTTCCATTGGTCCTAGTATCACAAATCAAATTTCTCCGCTCTCGGTGTACTGTGTACTTCCCAGAATAGCAGTACACATACACCTTACCAAAAATAAGCATAAACTCCATACACAAGTTATTACATTACCGAAATCTTCATAATTTACAACATATTCAACATATAACTAAGACTTCTTACAAAAGGCCGACTGACCAATATAACACAAAAGATTAAGTCTACAGCGGGAAGCATAGGCCATAAGATGGCAGTAAACAAAAGCCAACTGGCTACCCTTACCCACAAGGCAACTGACCGAAAATGTCGAGCTAGTCGTCGAGAGTGAAGTCAGTCTCACATTCGTTAACCCCTTGGGGGTCAACCTCCTCTGCAGTAAATAGACAATGCAGTTGAGTACAAAATTGTAGTCGCAAGACTTACGATTAACAAACCAATACATAGCTACATGCAAGCTTGATTCAATGGAGATGGCTATAGAGTTCATTTTCGGCACAAAGCAACATTTCTTTTGCAATAGTGTAATAGATTGAAAGGCACGCTATTAAAACTATTTTTAGTTGTTCAAATAACAGTGAGACAACATTTATAAACGTAATTAACATCCAAGAGGTGACTTCCCAACAGCCACCACAACAATAGCACGAATTACCCATTTGTACCACCCGATCTCAAGTTTTATCAAAATGTTATAGTCTAACTCTTGAAAGACCTCACCAAGCGTGTCCATAACCAAGGACGTGACTATTCGAATAGTTTAAAACCCTACAGGGGTGTACAACTTTACCCACATGTTAGACCGCCTTTTTGCCAAGCTATGGAGCACATTTCCTTAGGTATGCCGGTAAGGCTAAGTCCTACGAAACGTTTTCCAATGTTATGTATTAACTACGAGCCGTCCGTATGGATAGAAACCCATACGTTGTATCGGAGTCATTGTAAAGCCTCAGTCAACTACCCCTTGGGATAAAGCCTTGGACATCTACAATGCCCCTCAGTGTGGAGAACTTAGACATGAACCCACTCCCGCACACCCAACAACAACAACACATCACTTTTTAAACACAACACACAACCACCGCCTGCGACTCGGAGCTAACACACATCAAAGTACTAAGTCAAGAGGGGTTCCTAATACCCTCATGTGCTTGGATCAGTGTAACAAGATGTTCGGTCCTTGTTGACTCGGGCACCAACCACACACCCATTAACCACACCTACCAACCATGTGCCCAAGACTAAATCTTTTTGTTTTCAGTTTTAGTTTTTCTAAATATAATACATACTTGAGTACCCTGACTCAAGTAGTTAAAGTGATGTTGACATAATGACCATCGCCGAAGCGATGATCCCCATACTACTGTTCTAAGCATTGCTAAGCGACAACAACTCGTATTCTAATTATAAAGTGACTAGGGCCCATCCATCGAGATCTAAATCACAGCAGATATAAACCTAGGCTCAGTGGTAAAGGATGGATATTTACCTACAGTTTAGGTATCTAATCAAGTTAACTATCGCGAACTGAGAAATTACACATCAACATAGCATGCATACATACCGTTGAAATTAAAATATTATCATGCGAACATAATAGGATCAACGTGTATCAAAGGAGGAACTAGTTGCCTTGCTGTATACAGTCTTCTTGCTGCTGCAGATCACTCTCGTAAGTACCTAACTCGTCGAAATCTATCGATCGAGCAAAAGAACGAATAACACCAAAAATAAACAAAAATTCAATTTCACCTAACATGCATACACAGCAGGTATAGTATTATTTTTAAATATTTTAGGTGAAATTTTTAGTCCAAAAGGAATTTATTTGGATTTTCTAATAATTTAACAAGTTAAAGGCATAATTGTACAAATAAATTAATTACCAAAATTTTATGAGACGGAAACATAAATCAAACTTATGCCAAGTTAAATTACAGGGAAAATGAGAATTAACAAAATTAATTTCACTCAATTTGGAGTTAAGAAGAAATACTTATGAATTTTTTAAGTTTAAACAATTTTCTAGTGTAAAAACAATTCCTTTTAGACATTAATTCAATTCCAAAATTTTATGGGACAGAATTATACTTAAAATCTATTCCATTTACCAGTACACTAAAAATCAAAACCAACAAAATTGGTTTCATTCAATTTGGAGCTAAATTGAATTAGTTATGAATTTTCTAAGTTAATTGAATTTTCAATGCAAAAGTAATTCATTTCGGAATTTCTAAAGCATTTAATACTTTTTACACGCGCGTTTAGCTAGCCCACGGTCACTGGCCAGTGGGACCTGAAGCACGGTTGACCATGTCAACTTTGACCTAGCTTCGGTCGAACGCGACGTCGAAGGCGTATTCGATGAATACGTCTTCAGTTTACCAAGACGTAACTTTGATCTAAGCATATAAGGAATATGCTTTCCTTAAGAGAAAATGTACTCAGCCACTTTACACAAACCCTTAACCGGCCACATGGGCCCACATGTCAACAACTCTGAGATTTAAATGGTGAGATTTAAACTTCTAAACGTGTTTAGCCTGGTGGGATCCATATGCCACACAAATAGTTAAAAAGATGATTAACACTAATAGGGGGTTATTTACTTAACCCACCGGCGGCTCACCAGAGCTTCGCCGCGCGCGCGTGAAGAAGGGGATCCAGTGAAGAAGGGACGCTCCGGGCTCGGGACAGCCACGTACGGGTGCACACGGTCCTCACGAGCTCGTTGGTGGCAACGCGAAGGCCTAAGGTTGCTGGCGGCGAGCTCGCGGTGGCCGGAGGCAGAGCCGAAGGGATGGCCTCCGTGGAGAAGACGCCTCGGTGGTTGAGAAGCCTCGGGAAGGAGCGCGTCGGGATCACCTTGACTCCAGGAACAAGGCGCCCAGGACACGATGACGATGGATGACAGAGGTGGCCGGAATCGAGGCGGCGGTGCTTCACCGAAGCCAAAGAAGAAGGGGTCGTACGCCCTCGTTGAAGCACCAAAAACAAATTAGCTTCGCCCGAATACCCTACTAGATGTGGCAATCACAACGAACCAGACGAAGCGGAGTAAGGCTCACCAGAACGCCTGCAAGAAACCGGGTCGTGTCCGCGCGGAGTTGAGAATGACGATGGTGTTCCCAACGATTCCCTGGATAGAAAGAGCTCGGGCTAGGCAAAATGAGCGTGGCGTCGAATGGAAAGCTCGATAGTGGGGTCGTGGGTTTGAGGGTGACACCGAGGTGGATGCTAGCTTGGCATCATCTTCCTCGGCCGAACCCAAAACGAGGTCGGAAGGAGCAAGAAGAGGCGAGAGAGAAAGAGTGAGTGGGCCTAGGAGCTTCGTGAAGTCTCAGCGATGCTTCAAGGCCAGTCATGGAAGAATGAGGTGGCGAGGACGACATCGTGCCACGCATGCGCGAGCGCCAGCACCGCTCGACTTAAGCGGTGCGAGGAAGACGGCGGTTCTGACTAGTGGGGCCCACTGGTCAGCAGCAGCAACGAAAGGTGGCTCAAGCCAGTGCTTGGTGTGGTGCGGTGCAAAGGGGCGTGATCGAATTGAGACAGGTCGGGTGGTCCAGTCGGGGTTGGGTTCGAGTCAGAGTTAGGGTTTGAATTGGATTTCATTTTGACTAAAAAAACAACTAATTTGACTTGGCAGTTTAAAATAGCAATTAAATCCTAAAACTTCTGAAAATTTTTGTGAGTGTTCTCATATTCAAATAGGACTTAGGAAAAATGGTTGCAGCTATTGTTCATGCACAAACTACCAGATTTAAATCCTTTTTCAAAACTGCATTAGAGAAGTGGTTTGGATTTTTAAGAAGTAAGATTCACTTCTAAAAATTTGGAAAATTTTATATTAATTAAAGATAATTAATCTAGTATTTTAATAAATTATTTCCAGAAACTTTTATATACATATTTTTTTGGAATCAAATAGAACTTGAATTCAAGTCAAAAGTTTGAAATTTCAAAGCAACCTTTAGAAAACCAAGTGCAAACTCATGAGATTCATCAAAAGTTTTTTTAAAAGCTCATACTTTTATACATTTGAATTACAAACCTAAGTTTGGGTTGTTACATGTTCTGTAGACCCATGAGCCCGTGGACTTGTGAACCATTGCGTGGACCCGGTCTATAGACCAAGGGCCCACCTGTCAGTCTCTAACCCTTTTTCTCGTGATTTTCTTTTATTTCCAAAAATTGGGGCTGACGTCAGCTTGCGTCATAATCTAGATTTTTTTTAGTAGAAAAATAATTCGGGATATTCCAGTAATTCCAATTTTGCCTTTTTCTTTAGATTAGAACTTTTCGAAGCCATATCTTCTTCTTCTGAACTCCGATTATGCCCATTCAAATTTCTAAATTCATCTAAATTTGAGCTCTATTTTAATAAAGTTTTTATTTATTTTTTAGAGTTCTTTTTGTCTCTATTATTTATTTATTTTGTTTATTGCTTTGTTTGCGAGTAGATGTTGATTCTTCAGGGAATTTTGAATAAGAAAGAGTTCACTTAGACCAAAACCAGTACTAGGATCTATTTCAAGGAAAGCTATACCTTTGATCATGTTGAACCCAGTTTTCTAAAATTACTTTGATTCAATTATTGTATTTACTTTAAGTATTTTATTTAAGTGCTTTGAGATTAGTTATTCATCCTAATTGTTTATATCCATCTTGTCTACTATTATGTCATGATCCTACCCTAGCTTGGTTAATTATTTAGTTGGTATTATCGTAGCACCAATGCGGGTTGGTTAGATACGGTTAAATTGCTTAACCATGCAACAAGTCAATCATTATCATTTGAGTTGCAAATATAATTTTGACTAAGTGATTATGTAACTTTGTGATAAATCTGTGAGCTGTGTGTCATTACTCGTTGATGGCATGTGTTGCACTTAATCAACAGGGTGGGAAAGGATTTAGACTGGGGCAAGTGGTGGATATTGTGTGATATGGTGGAGCTTTGTGATTGGGCATGTTAATCTTCATGGCATAGTTAGAAATTGGAAGTCTTGCCTTGGTCAATTAAGGACTTAACTTTATGTGCCATTAAACTGAGCCATAACTGTACGACCACATGTCTGATGGGACGGGCCTAGCTTAGTAGTTTACGGAATCTCGACATTGACTATTTAGGTAGTAGGTTAAGCTCCGTGCTAGGGTGGAGGTGTGAACTATCAAGTAGATCAAATTTATGAGCGGTTCGCTGTCTTCAGGTCCAACGGTGTGTGTCGTGCCAAAGCTCTGTGTTAGGGTTGGTATGATGGTAAAGCACATTGGGAGTGTTAATATTTGAGATGAAGTTTTTGAAAAGTTCTGTTATGATTAATGCTTGCTACACTGGTTATATTGTGTGGGTAAAGTGTACAACCTCTATAGAGTGTTAAATTAATCCATTCGAATAGTTGTGTCCACGGTCATAGACATACTCGGGGATTTCACAGGAGGGTTAAATTTTCATAAAACATTTGGGAATGGAGCTGTGTGATCTAAGTCATATGGTTGTGTAAAGAATCTGATTAGGCTTTGTGTCCTTTGTGAAAGAAAATGCTAAATTATTACTGTTTATTTGATTTGAATTATGTTTCAATCTATCATTTGTATTCAATTGCAAATATTTCTTTTATGCAAAAGAACCACATAAATCATTTCTTTGGAATAAGCCATCATTTATAAATTGCATTATATGGTATGACTTGCGAGTACGATTGTGTACTCATGCTTGCTGCAAGCATTCAACAGAAGTGGAGGAGTCATTGCCCGCTTTTGAGGAGAAGTTCTACGAATGTGTTGATCGCTAGGTCTTGATCCCAGTCGGTTGCCTGTGGTGAATTGATGGGTTTCCGCTGAAGTTTATTGTTCCGCTACTATTTATTCTCTGTTAGCTCAGCGAGGCTTAATAAATGTAAACTCGACTATAAGGTCACAACAGTTATTTATTATCCTAATTAATCATTTATTCCATTATTTGTCTTGTGTGGATCGATATTCATCTATGTTTATACTGTGTGCACTAGCGTGATCTGGGACTAGTACATTATACATAGAATGTCCAGAATTGCATTTTGGGTCCCAACAGCCATATTTGCGGTGTATGGCAATGCATGAACCAAATAAATGGGTGAATTGGTTAACGTTAGCTGAATGGTGGTACAATACTATGTTTCATACCGCTCTGAAAATATCTCCATTTCAAGCACTATATGGTTTTCCCTCCTCTGATCAATGAAGTGGCTATTCCTGGTCCGGAGGATAAGGAAGCTATGGACTTTTTTTGAGGAGAAAACAAACCATGCTAAGAAGATTGAAGGAGAATTTAGTTCAAGCTCAGGCAAGGATGAAAAAAATATGCTGACCAGAACCGTAGTGAAAGGCAGCTTGCAGTGGGCGACATGGTGTACCTTAAAATACAGCCTTACCGAACTCCAGCTTTTGGACTTAATCAAGCTTTGAAACTCACTGGCAAATTCTATGGACCATTCAAAGTGTTGCAGAGGGTGGGCAATGTAGCTCACAGATTGCAACTTCCAGACAAGGTCGGAATCCATCCTGTATTCCATGTCAACCAATTGAAAAAAAACATTGCGAAAAGATTGCTATTCCTAGCCCTGATTTACCAATGGTGGGAGAAGATGATAGTATTAAAATGGAACCTGCGCTGGTGCTAGAAACCAGAGCTATGCCCAGAAACAATGTCCTCGTGACTCAATGGTTGGTACAGTGGGCTAATTTACCCCCAAAAAATGCTTCATGGGAAGATGCTAATTTCATCAAAGGAACATTCCCAGAATTCTATTCACAAGGGACAAGTGTTTGGTTAAGGGGAAAGAAATGTCAGAACTCTAGTCTGTTTACTGAGAAGAAATCAGAAGTTCAGAGCTTTCAGAGGAAGAAGAAGACGGCACAGGAGGTTAAAGGAAATCCGACGGTGGAGACTATAGGATACCCCTTCGGGCAGGATCAACGGACTCGAAGTGTCTCAGCAATTACTGTTTACATTATTTGGTTTTTCTTACAAGCAACAGTGAAGCGGTGGTTAATTACCGTTGTTCAGCTGTAAAACTCATTTACATTTACCGTCTGTAATCCTATATAACCCTGAGATGGAATGAAAACGGCAGGTACCATTTACCAATCTCTTTCCCCTAATCTCTGATTCCATTGCTCGGGATTTGACACCCGCCTCTCCTCCACTAGAAGCGCAAGGTCCCGTTCCTCCCACCAAAACCCTCCTCAAACCGTAACACCGACTCACATTCTCTCCTCTTCTCCCACCCCGGCCAAGGACCGGAAGCGCGAGATCCTCCGCCTCCGCGAGGAGCTCAAGCGCCTCCAAGGTAGGCCCTCGCCAATCCGTCGCGTCGCGTTCGTTCGATTTCCAGCGCGCGATTCGTATAAATTCCATGCGTTGCGGGCTCAGATGGGGCGCGCGGGGAGGAGATGGAGCCACTAGAGGCGTCGTGCCAGTGCCACTTCTTCGACGAGTGCGGGGACCTGCCGCCGCCGTCGGGTGGCGATGGTGAGGAGCATTGGGTCGACGACGTGCTGCGGAGGAGGTTCCTCAGATTGATATCACATTGATGGTGAGGAGCTCCTCCAAGGTACGCCCTCGCCAATCCGCCGCGCCGCGTTCGTTCGATTTCCAGCGCCCGAAGCGGCGGCGAATGGATAGTTCTCTTCCTAGGAGTGGATTGATGGGTGGGTGTTACTTAAGGGCTTGTTTGGATGCTAGGGGCAAAATCCCAGGAAAGAAAAACCCTTGAGCAAAATCCCAGGGAAGAAAATCCCTTGAGGGGATTTTGATGGCACATAGAATCCCCCTCAACATGGTCGGGAAAAAATCCTTGTTGCCGTTTGGAAACAGGAGGGATAAAAATCCTGGAAAAAATCAACTTTTTTAAAAAAAAAATCTGTAGATTCCAGAAAAAGATTACATAATTTAAAATGATAGAACATGTGTAGAAATATAAAGTACCACAGACATCACAACATCATGCAAAATATGTACAACTTTAGCACCACCAAAATAATCTGAAAAGCACTTGGCGTCCAAACTAGCTGACATAATTATCAGCTTTAAAGGTGCAGATTTTATTCACGACAAGTCTTCGTGAGTAAAATTTTGAGAGTGATCTTGTCTGTCGTGCAAAGCCTTTTCATTCTTATTGGCATAAATAGATCTCCAATGTTGCACTTTTTTCAAAGATGCCCACTAGACATCAAGATGGGACAGTTCTCTCATGAGCCTCATCAACAACTATAACACTATATTTAGACAAGAGGGATCCGTAAGTGCTTCCACGAAAATCCAAAGCAACACTTCTAAGAAAACACTCACACATCGTAACAAAAAGAGTCAAATATAGATTAACCCATGTCGATTATTGCCACACATAAATAGCATATTTATCATACTTTAACCTGATAAGATATAATTAAGACTGAAATTTTACTTCAGAAATTTTCAAACAAAAAGATCTCAAAAACAAGGAAAGACCACATTAATAAAAGTTACACAGTCCGTAATTAAAAAAAATCAAAATAAAAAAGATGCAATATACAAATGTGAAGCAAATAACTAAATGATAGTTGAATTTTATTCTCGTGCTCAGTCCATGCAGATGTAAGGATAGCCACTGTCACAAAACTATTAAAATAGAAGGCATAATAAAAGGAGATCTGCAGTACCACCGACTATGAGAAAGATAAAATGGAAGTGTTCATTTATGCCTTTTATTCTTTTCTTCCTCTCGATTCTAACTCATAAATGACTTACTCATATCATTTGAACATCCTCCAAAAACATAACCATCATGCTTTGAAAGAGACCTTCAATGATGTATCCTCAGGGAATTAAAATATGAAACACTTTATCTGAGGAATCTAAATAACATCATATCAACAATTAAGCCAAAGAGAGATAACAAAATGAAACCTTCTATTCTCGGATCAGAAATAACAGGCAAGAAGCATATCACCGAAAGTCGAATCAAAGAGCTACATACAACACAATGATAAACCACACAATAATAAAACAACCAATGATATGGTTCAGTATATACAACATTACCTTAGAAGCAAATTATCATACTTGACATCACTGGATCATACTTGATATCTTTGTTTCCTTTTCTTAATTAAGGTTAAACTATTGTTGAACGTTCTTAAAGATTTTTTATAACATGGAACATGAAAGAAGATGAAGATTAATCAAAGTTGCCCTCAATATTAGGACCAGCACCTCTAGATGTTAATGATTATATAAAAAAAACTAACAGAATCACAAGGTTCTACATCTGCACTAGCATACGGAGCAGCTTTTGGAGAATCAAAGAACAAGAGATGAATTTTAGGTTGTAACATGCAACGGGTTTTCTCCTCACCAAGGAATTTTTCAGATCCATCACAATCGGATGAGCTAATTTCACAAAATTTCAAATCCAAACACATTCCTGTGGGGCTAAAAAAATCAGATCTGAGCCAAAACTACAAGAGGATGGAGGGGTTCTTACTTTCAGCCGTCGGGCGGAGGGTGATTGGCGGATGAAGGGTGGCCTGTGGGCGGAGTGCCGTCTGGACAGCGCGGCCATGGGTCGGCATCGGGAGGCAGCCGCGCCGTGGATGCGCTCGACGGGAGCGCCATCGGGGGAAGGAGCGCAGCGCAGGGCGGGGGTTCGTCTGGAACGGGAGGAAGGCGATTGGCGGCCGGAGGGCCGTCTGGACGGCGCGGCCGCGGGTCAGCATCGGGAGGTAGCCGTGCCGTGGATGCGCTCGACGGGAGCACCATCGGGTGAAGGAGCGCAGCGCAGGGCCGGGGTTGGTCTGGATCGGGAGGAAGGCGATGCGGAGGGAGCCAGGGAGGAAGGCGTTCGCGATGCTGCAGGACGAGGAGAATTATTCCGGTGTCTGGACACGCTGATTTTTTTCCCCGTGGAAACGAGAGGGATTGATCCGGGGAATTCGTCGTTCGCAGTGATCCAAACACCGAGTTCGCTAGCTCCGGGGAATTTTCCCATGTGAATTTTGATCCAGGGGATCGGACGGGGATCCCGGCTGGGAATCAAGCTCCCAAACAAGCCCTAAAACATATGGTTCTGCTTTACTATTTTAATCATTTCACTGTTACTACTCCCTATTTCAGATATTCATAGGAAGAGTTTTAACCGCTTGAACCTAAGCTTCAATTGTTCAATTGTGCACAGTTCAACAGCGAGGATGAGATACAACATCTTAGCTTGTCGATTGATTCTCTGGTGGAACTTTCAGATGGCATTTTTGCCAAAGTAAAATTCTGTGATCTCATTGTAAGTAAGATCCCACATTTTGTGCTTCTAAAGTTGGATTCGCTTGTGCAGAGAGAAGTCGGCTCCTCATTTGTGACATTTTGTCACCAAGCAGTAGACTTCATTTTAGGTAAGTTAGACCTGTGATGTTTGTGGGATCCACTGACCTCTGAAGAACGTACATCTACTAACTTGTACCACTCAAGTGCTGAGTCGGGCATGATTTTTTTCATTCAGATGACATGTCTGATTGTGCATATTGCTCTATCTCTGAGATTGATATCACATTGGAAATCAATCATGATGAGCACTGACATGCCTGCATTGATGGGTACTGATGCGAAAGAAATTACTATTGTCAAGATTTCTTTGCTTTCTATTGTTCAACATTGCTGCTTTTATAATATTTGAGGAGAAAAAATGTTAGCTTATCTACATTCCATATTCATCATTCTACATTCCATTGTGCTCTACTGTCGCTATTTGCTCCGTATATATATTTCCATAATTGAAGTACGGAGTATATAATGTTATGAATTCATGAGAGCAGGCACGTGTGTGGTTGAGTGAAATACTCAATGTATGATACACTCAACCCATGTTTCGACTTGCACATCCTGATCGTATAATATAAAGTTTTGTAGTACCCTAGTAGTTACCAATTCAAGTAGCATAGAATCCAGACGCATCATACATGTGCAGAAATAATTATGGTGCTGATAGCCAGCAATGTTTTGACATGGCAAAACAAGGATATGAAGTTAAATGCAGGCCAGGTCAATGGTTTGATTTTCAGCAGTTATTTATATGGCAAGTTGGTGGAACCTCAATTGATCCTGTGCATTGTCTTTTAGTTGGAACATGACTTAATGAAGTTACTTCCAGCCTTACCTTTCAGTTTTATTATGTTTGGTGCTACTATACAGACAGACATACAACACTAAAGCATGAATCTCCAAACTCAAAACTGCACTGCCATACATTTTGTTTTGTTCATAATTTGCCATACAAAATTACCAATATATAAACACACAATTTCCTTTTTTATGTTATCTATTCAATTTATATTTGATTGAGACAACCATGGGTAATCAATTAGACAATTAGTAAGTACCGTTTTTTTCAGCTTCATTGAAGAACATTCTATGATTGGAAAGGGAAAAGGACCTGGTTGAGGAGATAATCAATTGTTTAATGGCGCGTTTGATGAAAAGGATGTGCACCATTCCTGAAAATGCTGGTACTTCAGATTCAGGTAATACTTATTTAGTTATTTGATATATTCCTAAAATACTTTGGATATTTTGTCTATATTCTTCCAGAAAAGTACATGCAAAGTGATGGAATGTCAGTCTTGAATTGACGATGAAGTGATTGAACGTGGGTTGTAGTTATGCACGGGATTGGAACCGAGTCCAGTCCCTCGGCGTCGCGGCTGAGGCGCCGTGATGGACGCAGCCGCGCGGCCGAGCTCTGGAAGGCTTGTCGGACGGACAGACAATGTGATAGATAACATAATAGGGAAGCAGAAGGGATTGAGGCAGTTTTCTAATCTTTTCTTGATGAAAGCAAAGCAGTAGCTCTCCTTTAAATAGAGAGAAGACCTAACTGAACGAACTAGGATTACAACTTGAATTCGAATAACAAAGTAGGATAATATTCCAAAATACTAAGAACTGGAAAGGAAACTGCAAACTATTCCTAATCTGACAAAGCTACTAAACTGCTGAAGCATCCTGACCGAACTTCTCCTGAGCAACGTCCTTCGTTTTCTTCGCCCTCCGCTAGTACTTGATGCCCCCACATGACATCTCTCCCCTCCTTTGAAAATATCTCGTCCTTGAGCTTAAATAACGAATAGAGTTGCTGAAATTGCTCCAAATCCTCCCATGAAGCACTGGTTTCAAGTGCATTTTCCTATTGCACCAAGACTTGAAGGCGATCATGAGCTCGACGGGATTTAAGCACTTCGGTCGATACAACACTGTAACACCCCGACCCACCACCTGGGCCCGGAATGCTACCACCACACATAATATAATACAAATTTTTGCGCAGCTAATTTAACAATTAAACATCTTACAACAAAAGATGAATTATCTAAGGAGAAAGAGTTGCCAAATTAATAATTAAACATAATACAACCACAAAAGTGAAACATCTTGGGAGAAAGGTTTGCATGAGAACTACGTGTGACGTGGATGATCTATTCTCCCTTCCCGAAGCATATCATTTGCAACGATCACCTAAAAAAACATTGATAAGCAAGAGTGAGTCCGAAGACTCAGCAAGCACATAATTAAACGATAATCATTGCCACTCAAACATAAACACATCCATTTCATTATTTCCATCCTAACTTTCCTTTAGTGCAACGCACCACCATTCTACATACTTATTTGCTTATTGCATTGCCCAAGTATGCAAATGCACCATCATGCTCATGCTCATATGCATCTCATCAGCTGATACTGATATCGCAAGTGTTCACCCATCGATGACACACTCTTCCTCCATCTTCGTTAGGATGGGATCCTTATATTGTCGGACTTTATCTAGTCCCTACAGATGTAAGACGTCATCTAGAGCACATTGGACTAGTCATGTAACTTTCTCGCCGACCTCACCGGATTAGTTACATGACTTTTTTACCGACCTGGTTCATGCATTCTTGCCATGATGCAAATGTAACACCCTGATTTTCAGAGCCTTTTTGAATTTTCAAAATAAAAAGAACTATTTTGTTTTGATGAGAATTCAAAGCTTAACTTGAGAATTTCAGAATGAATTTCCATTGAATAAATCAAACTTCAACTAAAACTCGCTTTTGGTTATTTGGGTTTGTGGAGCTTTGGTGATCTCTTTTCTGCGCAGGTTTTGTTCTTCTTTGGTCCAGACCTTCTTAGGTCTAGACCTCCCAAGTGCTTAGACCTTCCCTGGTCTAGACCTTCCCTCTTTGATGCTCCTCTGGCTTAGACCTCCCCAGGCCTAAGTCTCCCCTCATAATCATTTGAGCTCCTTCTGTGTTCTTTGGAACCCTTCGGTGTTCACTTGGATCTCCCCGTGTCCTTCAGGACCTCCCTGTGTCCTTTAGGTACTCCTTATTTATTTGGACCTTCTCGTGTCCTTCAGGACCTCCCCATGTCCTCTAGGACCTCCTCCTTGTCTATTTGGACCTCCCCGTGTCCTTCAGGACCTCCCCATGTCCTCTAGGACCTCCTCCTTGCCTATTTGGACCTCCCTGTGTCCTTCAGGACCTCCCCATGTCCTCTAGGACCTCCTCCTTGTTTATTTGGACCTCCCTCGGGTCCGTTCGAGCCCTCCGCTTGATCCAGACCTCTATCGCTTGTGTATCGTTCAATTTACGTTGGACGGTTTGATCTTGGTGAGACGTTCGGATGGTCCGAACGTCCCACCCTCTCTGAGCCCTCAGATCTTTGCTGGACGGTCTGATCTGCAGAGGCGTTCGGCCGGTCCGAACGTCCTAACCATTTTGGACCGCCCGATCCAGTTCAATGGCTGAGATCTAGCGTTAGCTCTAGATGGTCCGAACGGCTCAATCACTTTGGTCCATTCGATTGAAATCCAATAGCTCTCGCTTCTCCCGCTCCTTATCTCGCTATCGCTCACCCTCCCTCCCCCTTGTTTAGATCTTGACCGTTAAGACCTCCCCTTTGAAGATCTTAGCTGTCAGGACCTCCTTTGTTTAGATCTTGACCGTTAAGACCTCCCATTTGGAGATCTTAGCCGTCAGGACCTCCCTTATTTAGATTTTGACCGTTAAGACCCCCCCCCCCTTTGGAGATCTTAACCGTCTAGACCTCCCCTTTGTTAGATCTGGCCGTTAGGACCTCCCCTTTGGAGATCTTAACCGTCCAGACATCCCCTTTGTTAGATCTGGCCGTTAGGACCTCCCCTTTGTTAGATCTGACCATTAGGACCTCCCCTTTGGAGATCTTAATCGTCCAGACCTCCCTTTTGTAGATCTTAACCTTCCAGACCTCCCCTTTGTTAGATCTGACCGTTAGGACTTCCCCTTTGGAGATCTTAACCGTCCAGACCTCTCCTTTGTTAGATCTGACCGTTAGGATCTCTCCTTTGGAGATCTTAACCATCCAGACCTCCCCTTTGTTAGATTTGACCGTTAGGACCTCCCCTTTGGAGATCTTAACCGTCCAAACCTCCCCTTTGTTTGATCTGACTGTTAGGACCTCCCCTTGAGAGATCTGACCGTTAGGACCTCCTTTTGATTTGATCTGACCGTTAAGACCTCCCATTTGGAGATCTTAACCGTTCAGACCTCCCCTTTGTTAGATCTGATCGTTCAGACCTCCCCTTTGGAGATCTTAACCATTCAGACCTCCCCTTTGTTTGATCTGACCGTCAGGACCTCCCCTTGAGAGATGTAACCGTCAGGACCTCCCCTTGATTTGATCTGACCGTCAGGACCTCCCCGTTGTTGTGTCTTTTGGACCTCCTCTCTGTAGGACCTCCCCTTCGGGCTTTAACTGGTCCCATTTAGCAGTCACACCCATTCTTTATCCTTTGACCCTGTTCTTTGCACATGGGAGTCTCCCCACATTTAATGTCTATTGTGTTGCATTAAATGCTACCACTTTTTGCAGCACCCGTGCTATTCTTTTTTCCCATCTTTTGCCTGCTCCCATTGTCCTTTTCACTAACTCTTGAACACCCCTACCTTTGGAAATCTCGATAGCTCCAGCTATATAAGCTTGGGTAGTCCTTCTCTTTTCACCTTGTTCCCCATTTCTACTCCCCAGCTCAACCGACTAGTTCTTGGACCTCCCTCCAAGCTCTCAGGACCTCCTCTCTAAAGCTTCGGACCTTTCCCAGCAAGCTCCTTGGATCTCCTCCTGATCACCTAGCCTCTTTGTTGGTTTTGTTTTGGAGTTTCATTGGAGTTTCTTTAGATCTTACTTGAGCTCTATTTGAGTTGTTTTGTTTCCCACCGTGTAGATTGCGAAGGCAGTGAAGAACAAGAGTTTCTTGAGGAAGAAGAAGACACTCAAGCCTTTGAGCAAGGCAAGTTATACTCTTGATCATATTGCACTAATTATTTCAACCTATTTATGTCCCATTTCAAAGGTTAATGCATGCTTACTTTACTAAGTTATTTCAATACCTATCTTTAAGGTTGTAGCTATGCCTAATTTCTATTGTATGGCCACTGTCGACATTGAACCAAATCCATTGTCACCCTAGATAAAATCTGGTTTTTGCAATAGTGAGAACCAGAGGCATTTGAAAAATGTATGCTTAGTTTTGCTAGACCAAAATCTTGATTTGGGAAGTGTTTCTAGTAAAATACCAAAGTATCCTGTGTTTTAAAAACCATGACATTGGGTTGTCATGGAGGTTTTGGCAAATGTTTTTGGAAAAACAGAAATGGCAAATGGATTTGGACTTGGGCGGATTGGTTTGACTGGTTGGTGCATGTCCATGCATGGGCTCAACTCGGGTAGGGTTGAAGCCCAGGGTTCTGTGGTAGCTGCCCAAGTCAGTTAAGGACCGGTATGCGAGCCGCATCCTGCTAGCCACCATCGTGCAACCACATGTCCTGTGTGGGTGGGACCTGGCCAACTAATTTGCAAAGTTCCATCGCGGTTAATCCGGCTGGGGTGTGGGTGGTCTTTTATGGCCTGTCTTTTATGACTATATAATTTCCACTGGCTCAAGAGGGGGCCCTTGATCTCTACGGGGTTCTATCTGTAGGGTGGGTGAAACCTTAGAGTAGGGTGGGTTGCGGTGGAATGATGCATTGTAAAGGCTTTGTCATGTGCTTTAGACTTCTCACCAAAGGAAGTGTGAGGTGGTGTTGACGAATACCAAACAAACTAGAGAAAACATGTCTTGTGGGTACAGCTGTACACCTCTGTAGAGCGTAAAACTATTCGAATAGCCATGTCCACGGTTATGGACATGCTAGCAAAGCCACTCAAAGTTAGCTCTTGGTTTTGGTTTCCAAAGGACTTATGAAATTGGTTTTGGATTTCTATCCAAATGGTTTATGGGCGGGTAGCCTTGTGACAGGAGGGTATCCTTCACACTTTGTTGATGAATGTTATCCAACTGTAAAATTGATCTTTGCAAATGAATTTTAATTATTATTATCTGCCTTGGAATTTACTACTTGTAATTAGAAACAAACTTGGCTTTATGCAAATCAACCATATTATGCCTTCCTTTGATATATCCATTTATGCTTGTCATTCTGTTAATTGACGGGTGTAACTTGCGAGCACGGTTGTTGTGCTCATTCTTACTTGATTGATGAATTGAGCAGGAGAAGACTTCTTTGATGATGATGAGGACCAGATCAACTAGGCCGCGCCTCCAGCCAATTACCTGTGGTGTATTGGATGGACATGGTTTTGCTTCCACTGTGTATTTTGCTTTGTTGTCGTGGCTTGTAAGCAACTTTGTAATCAACTCCCTTGCTGTTAATAAAGTCTTTTGTGGATGTATGTTATCACTTGTAATTGCTGTGAGAACTAGCCATTGATCCTTGGACTAGCTCGGATCACTGGAGATTTAGGATTTTTTCAAGTCCCATGACCTCCTCGGGTTGGTCTCTTGACCGCCCTCAGGTCTGGTCGTGGCTTTTGGGGAGGTCTTGAGTCTCAAGACCTCCTCGGGCTAGCTCCCTGGACCTCTAGGAGGTCCGGCAGGACATCCTGGGAGGCCTTGGAGGACTGCCCGAGAGATCCTTGGACCTCCTGGGAGGTCCTGGTGGACTCCCAGGGAGGTCTTGGAGGACCTCTCGGGTTAGGCCCTGGCCGGGTTGCCACAGCAAATGCACATGTCCATTGTCATTATCATGATTCATCATTGACATCATTAACAAGGTAGTGTCATTGCTCACCTTGTCCCATCATTATGGTCATCAACATGTAGCCATTATCATGTAAGCATCACCATATAAGCATTATCATGTACGCATCATCATGTAACCATTAGCATGCAGCATCATGTGACCATTTCCAAGTAAGCATCATCATGTAAACATTTTCATGTAAGCATCATCACATAAGCATCATTATGAGAACATCATCATATCACGCGAACATCACATTCTTTTTAGCATTTACAAGTTATCGCTTTACTATACACTTGCCTGTTAACCAAGCGGAGCAGAGTAACGTGCGGACGACGCCGTTCTCGAACCTCCACCTAAACAGGCATTCAACCAGACTCAATACATTTGGCAATACATGCACACACACACGGGCGGCGTTGATCCTACGCGCAAAATGACACGATTAAACCTCTCTCACTGGGCATTATTCCACTAATCCCGGTGCCAACAATAAATCATGTTAATAGGTTAGAGATTCGCGTCGTCAAATTTTTGCGAATAACAAATTTAGGTGCGCGCCCCAAATTCTTTCTTTTCTTTCTTTCCTTCTCTTTTTCCTTTCCCTTCTTTCCTTAACCCCAGGCCGAAGCCACCCCTTCGGCTACTACCTCCTCACTTCCCCCTTCCTCTCCCACTCATACTCTCTCTCTCTCTCTCTCTCTCTCTCTCTCTCTCTCTCTCTCTCTCTCTCTCTCTCTCTCTCTCTCTCTCGGGTTCCCCTCTGGCCGAAGCCGGCGCATGGCGCCGCCTCCTCTGCTTCACCTCCGGTTGAGCCACCACCTACTGGCTCCCGGCCTAGCGCCACCGCCGCCTGCTCGGCTCGCCCCCCCAGGCACCGCTCTCGCGCCTTCCGGCTCCTCTCCCATGCCGTCTCCCTCCGGCTCGCGCTCGGCTCCTCCCGCTCGGCCTCGGTGGTCGCCTTTCCCATCACAAGACAGGTCCGGCTCCCCGCCCTCTGTCGCCGCTGCCATGGTTGCGCCGGCTCAGCCTTCGCCGCCACCGCCTCCCTCGCGCGCCCCCACCTCCCATGGGCTCCACCCCTAGGTACACCATCTCCCACCCCTCCCTCTCTGTGATGCAAAGCTCATGGGGTGGGATTTGGATCTGGCAAGACTAAGAATGGGGGAAGAACGTGGGTTACCTGATTTGGTCGGTTTGAGGACAATGGCGATGAGGCTTGACTCAGCCTTGGCGGCGGCCTTGCTTCCTCCTGTCCTCCTTGCTTCCCCAGCTCTTCTTCTACCGCTGGCTGCTTGTGGCTGACTGGGGAGATGAAGTTGGGATGGGCAGTGTGGGGTGTTGGTTTGGTTCTTATCCCCTCCTCTCTCTCTCTACCTTTGTCTCTCTCTCTATCTCTCCTGTTGATTTCCTTCTACTATGGGAAGGTAAAATAGTAAAGTGCATTTCTTTTTTTTTACTTCCCTTCCCTTTCTATTCTTATTGGCATTACATTCCACCCCCCTTAATAGAATTCGACCCTGAATTCTGGCGTTCGACTATCCACACATCAGAACAAAAATGAAACAATTGTACATAAAAGTAGCTCTAACTCGTACCCGTAGTGAACAACTCTGGGTACTTCTCGCGCATGCGAGATTCCAATTCCCAAGTCGCTTCTCGCTCAGTTTGATACGACCAAAGCACCTTAACATACTTTATCGATCTGTGCCTCAACACCTTCTCTGATTCCTTTAGAATCCGAACTGGACGGGACTCGAAGGTGAGATCTTGCTTAAGGGACAATGGTTCTAGCACAATCTCATGCTCTGGATCCCTTAAATACTTTCTCAACATAGAAACATGAAACACATTGTGCACTTCTCGCATGGACTCAAGAAGGTCCAGACGATATGTCAACTTTCCAATTCGTGCTAGAATTGGAAATAGCCCAATGTACCGCGGGCTAAGCTTCTTTTTGGTACCAAATCGCACAACTCCTTTAGTAGGAGACACTCTCAGGAGCACCTGATCCCCCACTTCGAACTCTAAGTCGCGCCTCCTCACATTCTCATAGCTTTTCTGCCTACTCTGAGCAGCTAACAGATTCTGTCTTATCTCCGCCACTCATTCCACTGTTTGTTGGACCCAATCTGGACCCAAAACAGCCTTCTCGCCTACGCCTAACAAAGTGGTGATCTACATTTCCGTCCGTACAGAACCTCGAATGGTGCTACCCGAACACTGAAGTGGTAGCTGCTGTTGTAGGCAAACTCCACGAGTGCCAAATGATCCTCCCAGCTACCTTTCTAGGACAGAACATAGGACCTCAGTATGTCCTCTAGTGTTTGAATGGTGCGTTCGGACTGCCCATCCGTCTGTGGGTGGAAAGCGGTCTTCGAATCAAGCTTCGCCCAAAGCATCCAAAGAAACTCTTCCAAAACATGGAGACAAACTTGACATCTCTATCAGAAACTATCTTCTTGGGCACACCATGCAATCTTATTATCTCACGCACATAAATGGGTGCCAAGTCACTTGCCGAGTTCGTTGTGCGAATAGAGATAAAGTGCGCGGATTTACTAAATCGATCCACCACTACCCAAATTGCGTCCTTACCTCGCTGGGTACGAGGTAAGCTGACTACGAAATCCATGGTAATGTCATCCCATGGCCACTAAGGAACATCCAAAGGCTGCAATAGCCCAGCGGGACGTTTATGCTAAGTCTTTACCTACTAGCAAACCCCGCAAGATGCCACACATCGAGCAACATACACCTTCATTCTCTTCCACCAGCTCTTTTTCAAATCCCAATACATCTTGGTCTCACCAGGATGTGCTGTGTACGGGGTACGATGAGCCTCTCTCAATATATCATCCTTGACCTGAGCCTTTTGTGGCATGCAAAGGATGCCTTTAAACCGCAATACGCCCGACTTATCAAGGCTAAAGTCCCCCCTTTCCCTTCATCAAGGTGCTTCCTCACTTGTTGAAGTAACCGATCATGTTGTTGTGCTTCTCTCACCCGCTCCGGAATCGCCAATTCCAAAGAATTGCTGATTCACCGGTGGTCTTTCAAAGATAACAATAAGATATCTCCATTCGATCGAAGTCAGCAATAAGACAACCTAGAGTGGAGGGTGTCTCCTTGCGACTAAGGGCATCCGCAACCACATTCGCCTTGCCCGGATGGTACTGGATAGTGAGATCGTAGTCCTTGATCAGTTCCAGCCACCTTCTTTGCCTCAAATTCAACTCTTTCTGCGTAAAGATATACTTGAGACTCTTGTGATCAGGAAAGATATCACAAGACTCTCCATACAAATAGTGCCTCTAAATATTTAGAGCAAAAAACCACTGCGGCCAGCTCTAAATCGTGAGTAGGGTAATCCTGCTCATGCTTCTTCAACTGTCGTGAGGCATACGCAATTACTTTGTTGTCTTGCATGAACACGCAACCCAGACCCACTCGAGAAGCATCCGAGTAGACCGTGAAGCGCTTCCTTGGCTCAGGGAGGATGAGAACAGGGGCGGTAACTAACGTTTCTTTCAAAGTGCAGAAACTGCACTCGCATTCATCGGTCCACTGGAATTTCACGCCCTTCCGCGTGAGCTGAGACATTGGCTTAGCAATAATTGAGAAGTCTTTTACGAAACGCCGGTAGTAACCAGCTAAGCCCAGAAAACTTCTCACCTCTTTGACATTAGTTGGCCTCTTCCAGTTCACTACAGTTGAAATCTTGGATGGATCTACTAAAATACCCTCTTGGTTAATCACATGTCCCAGGAAGCCCACTTTAGAAATCCAAAACTCGCACTTCTTTAACTTGGCAAAGAACCGATTCTGCCTCAGAGTCTCAAGCACGAGCCTCAAATGCCACTCATGCTCTCCCTCCATCTTAGAATAAATCAGGATATCGTCGATGAACACAACCACAAAGTCATCAAGATACTTATGCAGCATGTTGTTCATCGTCTCCATGTAGATAGCAGGGGCATTCGTTAGTCCAAAGGACATAACCTTATACTTATAGTGCCCATACCTTGTAGAGAAAGCGGTCTTTTCTATATCTTGTTCTCGCACTCGAATCTGATTATACCCAGATTGCAGATCAATCTTGGAGAACAGCTTGGCTCCCTTCAATTGATCAAATAAATCCTCGATATGAGGCAAAGGGTATTTATTCTTGATGGTCACCTGATTAAGAGCACGATAGTCGACGCACATACGCCAACTCCCATCCTTCTTCTCAGTGAATAGGACAGGGGCTCTCTAAGGTGACACACTACGACGAATCAACCCCTTGGACAACAAATCATCCAATTGTTTCTTCAACTCTTCCTGGAAAGGCCGTGCCAACCGGTACGGGGTTAAGGAAATGTGTCGTGTGACAGGAACAATATCAATCCTAAACTCCATATCCCTTTCGGGTGGCATTCCCGGAAGCTCTTCAGGAAATACATCGGGATACTCACATACCACTGGAATATCCCCAATGCGCAAAGGTGCGCTCGGCTTCTCCGCAAGTGCTAGAAGCGAACCAGATTTCACCATTCGTCGGCCAGGAAACAGGTTGGCCAACACGAAAAGAGAACACGGAGGTGCATTCCCCTGAAAAGTTATCTTCTCACCGGAAGGAACTTGCAAGGTGATTGTCCTCTAGAAGCAGGAGATCACAGCTCGGTAGCAATGCAACCAGTCCATACCAAGAATAACATCAAAAGGTTCTATATGTATAACCATTAGGCTGGCAACAAAATCCTCACCATACAATGAGACCACGCATCCAGGACATACCGTGGAGCCAGCCATAATTCCCCCTGGAGAACTAACTATAACAGACTGCGAGATCTGCTGCATACTCAACTTTGCTTTTCTAGCAAACTCGCGGGACACAAAGGAATAAGTAGCACTAGTGTCAAAAAAGAACAAAGGCATAACACGAGTCTACTAACAGGGTACCTGTCATCACGTCTGGTCGTCTTGCGAACTCAGCGGCAGGCAATGCGTACACTCCATGTGGCGCTTTGCGACGGAAGCCACGACACTCGGTGACCGAGACAGAATCGAATGGTGGCGGCACGATGTCTTTGAACTAGAGCAACTGGTGTAGGGTGCCAATAATACCCGGCGGGTGGTGCCCAGGAAAGAGGAGGCTGTGGTGTAGGGGCAGCCACCATCATCTAGACATACCCCCGAGGCGTAGCATGTGTCGATGACGTAAGCGTCGGCTCCTACTTGATGATACTAGAGGGGTTCTGACGACAAACCTTCTCCATGTGGCCCGACCGACCACAATGCCGACACTCTCCCGTCCAGGAACATTCAGCGGCACGGTGCCCACCATCGCACTTGAAACACATCATGCCCTGCCCTGGAACAGGACGATAGGCTGGGGTCGCTGATGACATACAAGGCGCCGCAGAGGACGGCCTTGAAGATTTGGACTTGGATGATTGCGGGGGACGCTGGCCCCACTTGGACTTCTTGGGAATAGGTCGCTAAGATGACCCACCCCCTCACTAAAACTCCTCTTCTGGTCACTACCAGAAGCACTTGGACCACCAGAGGGTTGCAGTCCTTTAGTGAGTTGCATTTCCATCTCCATCTCTCTGCTTGTTCTACCACTAACCTAAAATCACGTGGCTCCCATAACATGCCGAAACTCAGAGTTGAGCCCTCAGCGAAACCTTTTAGCCTTCTCTAGATCATTACTCGCGACCGATGATACGAAGCGGATCAGCTTGTTGAACCCTGCTTCGTACTCAGCTACGGTCTTCTTCCCCTGCACGAAGGTCGACAAGGCAACCTCCATACTTTCTACAAATGATTCCGGGTAGTACTTCGCTTTGAACTACTCGACGAAGATCTCCCAAGTAGCGGGACCCTGGGTAGGGGTCCTAGCTGAAAGGACTCCCTCTCACTAGATGTCCGCCTGACCCTTTAGCTGGAATGCCACATAGCGAGCTCTCAGCTGCGAGCTCATTTCTAGGGCTTTAAACTGCCTTCCCATATAACACAACCAATCCGCAGCTTGGACTGGTGTACCTGCCCCATCGAAAGTGTCTAGACGTAATGCCAACCACTCACGAAGACTCATCCTTGCCTCTGACGTGGATGGAACTGTTGGGTCGCGGGGTAGGCTACGATAGCTACAAATAAAATTCCTACCACGCAAACCAGGAAGCCAAGCAAGTAGATGATCATAGATCGTTACCACCAGACGCGCAGAGCAGCGGAAGAAGGGTTGGAGCAGCCTGGTCCAATGAAGAGCGCACCGATGTAGAGGTCGTAGTCGATCGTCCAACGCCCGACAAGTCGATCACGGTGGTCGAGTCGATCGTCTCCTCCAAAGAACCTCTGCAATTCCTCGTGAAGATCGCGGATCGTCCTCAAGCGCAACAATCGTAGTAGCGCCTCTACGGTATCCACACATCCAGGGTAGGAACAACCATACGCTGGTGTGCTAGCACCAAGTCGCACGGCAGGGTTCTCAGGAAGATGGCGGCTAGGGTTTCGGTGGTGTTTTCACGTGTACCTCCCAATAGCCTCATGCATCTCCTTATATAGTGCGAGTGACGGATCCTATCCGAACATGTTTACGAATCGTATTCGTACTGGTTTGTTCCAACCCGTTAAGTGTGTAACCTCAGAGGTTCATGCGTGATCGGTTGTGACTCGGAAACCCTTTCCGATCACTAGTCGATGCGGCTCCTAGCGTAACATAGCGATTCTTGAATACACACAAATTATATCGGACGAACCTTAATGCAATATGATCTCGACCAGTTCCTCATCACTTACGACCAGGTCCTATCTCAGATATCGATCATTAGAGTATGTATGCACGACGATTCGAACTCCTTACGACCGAGTTACGACCACTCTGTGATTACGTTCGACCCTATCTCGACCAGATTCGTATCTCCATCGACCAGAATCGATCGAATCGAGTGACCTACTCGTGTATACTCCTTTTGCCTCACGATGTCCGGTTGAACTCGGGTGAGATGTTGTGTCATCCATGGATCGCTTAATTCTTTCTCGATCGAGTGTCGTCGATAACTTCACGTGGTCGAACACTTCGACTACTAGTGGCACGGCCATGCACTTTCTTTATCCGATCACAACGAGGGCCCGAGACATCTCTCTGTTATGTTAGGAGGGCAAATCCCATATCCGACCAAATCACATTCCTCTCCATGTTTCACAAAGATACCCGAAAGCTACCTTTGTAACTACCCGATTCACGGTGTAGCGTTGGCAACCTCTAAGAGTGCTATTACACATGTAGGAAACTATGCCGATCTCGTGTCTAAGGATTATACATCATCATTGCTTGAGACCAACTAACGACACATAGAATCATAACAATCTCAATAGTGTCTCAAGGTGGGTCTTATCCAACACCATGTTCTCTAACATGTGTCCATATTATTGGTTTGATATCTCCATATCTATGACTCGTGAAACATAGTCATCAACCAATACATATGCTAGTCTATTCATATGTGTCCTCATATGTTTCCGAGCAGGGATCGTATAAGAATAATTATCACAGAAATATAGAGTTTCACAACCAAGTCACATACTTGATAATAAATATTAACAATATTATTCTAGGAACAAGATAACACATTATCCAATGTCATGAACATAATGAAATATAATCATCTCTATGATTGCCTCTAGGGCATATTTCCAACAGGAACAACAGGTACAGCAACGGGTATAGCCACAACAGCGGCTGTCGGCACTTGTCGACGAAGCGCACGGACATCTTTCATAAACTCTCGCAGCAAGGCCGAAGACCTTGCACGATTCCCACTATGGATCGCCAATGAAACAACCTCTGATCGGTGCTTCTTCTCGAGCCTCAAGTGGTGGCTCCGCTTGAGCACGACCATGGCCACGACCGCAACCTCTACCTCTACCACTCGGCATTTCTGTTAACCAAGCATTCACATAATCAATTCACAAAAAATTACCTCAAAACATTGCACATCAACAACATACTAGCTAAAGCATAAATGCAACGCTTGACCCGAAAACCCATCCTACTGTGCACTAGAGTGTATCAGAGTGTATCAAGTTTAATTAAATCATTTGGCCTAGATCAAATTTTAGTAATTAACCAAACTAGGTCTACAAATTTCTTTTCACCACGGACCTAACGCCCGCTCTGATACCAACTGTAACACCTCGACCCACCACCTGGGCCCGGAATGCTACCACCACACATAATATAATACAATTTTTTGCGCATCTAATTTAACAATTAAACATCTTACAACAAAAGATGAATCATCTAAGGAGAAAGAGTTGCCAAATTAATAATTAAACATAATACAACCACAAAAGTGAAACATCTTGGGAGAAAGGTTTGCATGAAAACTACGTGCGACATGGATGATCTATTCTCTCTTCCCGAAGCATATCATTTGCAATGATCACCTAAAAAAACATTGATAAGCAAGGGTGAGTCCGAAGACTCAACAAGCACATAATTAAACGATAATCATTGCCACTCAAACATAAACACATCCATTTCATTATTTCCACCCTAACTCCCCTTTAGTGCAACGCACCACCATTCTACATACTTATTTGCTTATTGCATTGCCCAAGTATGCAAATGCACAATCATGCTCATGCTCATATGCATCTCATCAGCTGATACCGGTATTGCGGAGTGTTCACCCGTCGATGATACACTCTTCCCCCATCTTCGTTAGGATGGGGTCCTTACATTGTCGGACTTTATCTAGTCCCTACAGATGTAAGACTTCATCTAGAGCACACCGGACTAGTCATGTAACTTTCTCACCGACCTCACCAGATTAGTTACATGACTTTCTCACCGACTTGGCTCATGCATTCTTGCCATGATGCAAATGCACATGTCCATTGTCATTATCATGATTCATCATTGTCATCATTAACAAGGTAGTGTCATTGCTCACTTTGTCCCATCATTCTGGCCAACAACTTGTAGCCATTATCATTTAAGCATCACCATATAAACATTATCATGTACGCATCATCATGTAACCATTAGCATGCAGCATCATGTAACCATTTCCAAGTAAGCATCATCATGTAAGCATCATTACATAAGCATCATTATGAGAACATCATCATATCACGCGAACATCACATTCTTTTTAGCATTTACAAGTTATCGCTTTCCTATACACTTGCCTGTTAACCAAGCGGAGTAGAGTAACGTGCGGACGACGCTGTTCCCGAACCTCCACCTGAACAGGCATTCAACCAGACTCAATACATTTGGCAATACATACACACACACACACGGGCGGCGTTGATCCTACGCGCAAAATGACACAATTAAACCTCTCACTGGCCATTATTCCACTAATCCCGGTGCCAACAATAAATCATGTTAATAGGTTAGAGATTCACGTCGTCAAATTTTTGCGAATAACAAATTTAGGTGCGCGCCCCAAGTTATTTCTTTTCTTTCTTTCCTTCTCTTTTTCCTTTCCCTTCTTTCCTTAACCCCAGGCCGAAGCCACCCCTTCGGTTACTACCTCCTCACTTCCCCCTTCCTCTCCCACTCATGCCCCCCCTCTCTCTCTCTCGGGTTCCCCTCTGGCCGAAGCCGGCGCATGGCGCCGCCTCCTCTGCTTCACCTCCGGTTGAGCCACCACCTACTGGCTCCCGGCCCGGCGCCACCGCCACTCGCTCGACTCCCCCCCCCCGCGCGCCGCCTCCGCCTTCCGCTCCTCTCCGCCGCCTCCCTCGGCTCGCTCGCTCCTCCGCTCGGCCTCTGTGGCTGCGCCTTCTCCTCTTCTTGGCACTGCCTCGGCTCCCCACCCTACTGCTGCCCATGGCCATGGCTGCTTCGGCTGACCTTCGCCGCCGTGCACCTCCGTCGCACGCCCCCGCCTCCCATGGGCTCCACCCCTAGGTACACCATCTCCTACCCCTCCCTCTCTGTGATGCAAAGCTCATGGGGTGGGATTTGGATCGGGCAAGACTAAGAATGGGGGAAGAACGTGGGTTACCTGATTTGGTCGGTTTGAGGACAATGGCGATGAGGCTTGACTCAAAGCCTTGGCGGCGGCCTTGCTTCCTCCGGTCCTCCTTGCTTCCCCTGCTCTTCTTCTACCGCTGGCTGCTTGTGGCTGACTGGGGAGATGAAGTTGGGATGAGCAGTGTGGGGTGCTGGTTTGGTTCTTATCCCCTCCTCTCTCTCTACCTTTGTCTCTCTCTATCTCTCCTATTGATTTTCTTAGTTTTTTTTTACTTCCCTTCCCCTTCTATTCTTATTGGCATTACAAGCACAAACCCGACCATGTACCAGTATTGGCAGGGACGGAGGTGAGGATGGCGACGGACCAATAAATGGTTTTAGTAAACTCACTTGAAAGACATTGTGGATCTTTGCACGAGCAGGTAATTGTAAGTGATAAGCCGCATAACCCACTTTCTAAAGAATTTGATAAGGTCCAAAGTAGCGGGGTCCCAATTTTCCTTGTGCAGGCTGCGACAAAGAAGCGATAGGCCGTTTATGTACACGAAGCCACACCCACTGCCCTTCCAAAAATTCTAGCTCATGATGACCTTTGTCGTAATACCGTTTGTAGGTTTGTTGGGCGAGCAGTAGACGATCATGAATTTCAATCAAGAAAGCATCCCTTTCCTGTAACAGTTGTTCCACTGCCGGCAACTTGTTGGCCCTATTTTGTTACGAATGCAAACTCGGTGGATCTCGACCATAGACCACTTTAAACAGTGAAGTCTGAAACGAAGTTTGAAAAGATGTATTATAACAATACTCAGCCCAAGGTAACCAACGGAGCCATTGTTTAGATCGATCTCCAGTAAGGCAATGTAGGTACATAACGATAATCTTGTTCACCACTTCCGGCTGACCATCTGATTGGAGGTGAAAAGCGGAACTAAGGTGAAGCTGAACCCCGACTAGACGAAAAAGTTCTGACCAAAAAGTGCTTGTAAAAACTGGATCTCTGTCACTGACGATGGATGTCGGAATACCATGTAGGCGAACAATCTTAGAAAAAAAAACACTTGAGCCACGGAATATGTTGTGTACGGATGAGCCAACGGAATAAAATGGGCAAATTTGGAAAAACGATCCACAACTGTAAGAATGACGGTTTTACCATGAACACGAGGAAGTCCCTCGATGAAATCCATTGATATGTCGGCCCATACTATGAAAGGTACCTCCAATGGTTGAAGTAAACTGGCTGGATGTAATTGTTCACTCTTATTGTGTTGACAAACATCACAAGCGCGTATGTAGTCTTGAACGACGGCCTGAGCATGAGGAATATGAAAATCGGTGCGGAGACGGTGAAGGGTTTTCTGAAAACCTTCATGTCCTGTACCATGTGCAAGTTGTATAATGGATGGTAAGCATGCTGCTGTGACAGGAACATACACTCGGTTTTTGAATGCCACTAGCTTGCCCGTTATTGCCCACGGTCCCGTTTGAAGTCCAGCGGCTATGTTAGCGTGTAGCGATTGTATGGCCGCATCCTCCCGAATGTTATTATGCAATTCATCAAACAATGAGAAATGTGGTGCTGATAGAACCATAGCAACGGCGGGAGAGTCGGCATCTTGACGGGATAGAGAGTTGGCCACCACATTAGTGCAGCCCGGTTTGTATTCAATGGAGAAATCATATCCCAATAATTTACTAACCCATTGATGTTGCGGAATTGTCGACAAACGTTGATCAAGCAAGAATTTCAAACTATAGTGATCAGTACATACCAGAAACCAACGTCCCCATAAATAAGGGCGCCAATGTCAAACTGCTTGGATGAGACCGATTAGTTTGTGTTCATAGGCAGCAAGGGAAACATGTCGTGGTGCAATTGGGCGACTAAAAAATGCTATCGCACCTGTGCCTTGATGTAAGACAGCACCAAATCGAGAACCAGATGCATCACACTTAACAATAAAATCACCATTGAAGTTTGGTAACTGTAAGACTGGAGCTTGTGTGAGTGCTGATTTGAGGCATAAAAATGCATCTTGAGCTTCTGCTGTCCAAATAAATGCCTCCCGCTTGAGCAATTTAGTTAATGGAGCCGAAATAATACCAAGTCCCGAATAAATTTTCTGTAATAGCCGGCCAACCCAAGAAAACCACGTAGCGCCCGGACTGACGTAGGGGATGGCCATGTCGATACGGTGCTGATTTTTGCATGATCCACTGCCACTCCTTGGGCTGAGACGACGTGACCTATGCCATCGAAGCCTCTCCAAATGAACATTTAGAACGCTTCAAAAACAAGCGATGGCGTTGGAGGCGTTGTAATACTGTGCGAAGATGTTGTAATTGTGCTGATCACGTAGGACTGTAGATGAGAATATCATCAAAGAAAACCAAGACATAGCGACGCAGAAAGTCCTAAAGCACAGTACTCATAAGAGTTTGAAATGTTGCTGGGGTATTAGTAAGGCCAAACGACATGACAAGAAATTCAAAGAAACCCGAGTGAGTACGAAACGTCGTTTTCTCAATATCATCTGAATGCATAAACACTTGATGATATCTAGAACGTTAGTCCAATTTCGAAAAAAAATTGGCACCACGAAGCTCATCAAGTAACTCATCAACGATTGGAATAGGAAATTTGTCCTTAATCGTTTTGTCGTTGAGATGTCGATAATCCACACAAAAGCGCCAAGAACTATCCTTTTTGACCAATAAGACTGGTGAAGAAAAAGCTGATGAACTGCGACAGATGGTACCTTATTGGAGCATAGTTGCACATTGACATTCAAGCCCGTCCTTCTGTAACTGTGTGTAACGGTATGGTTAGACGACAATAGCATCAGTCCCCTTTTTGAGATGAATACAATGGGCAATCTCGTGTACTCGCGGGAGACCATTGGGCTCCACAAAAAGGCCATTGAATTCAGTGAGAAGATCCTCCAATAATTATGTTCCCGTGCATGCAAGCGCATAACTTGTGCGTGGAATCATTGGTAAACCAGTCCATGTGACTCGTTGGCCCTATCGAGCGAAAGACATTGTCATATTGGAGAAATCCCAAGTAATAGGGCCAAGCGTACCGAGCCATTGAACTCCTAATATCACGTCAAATCCATCAAGGGGCATGGCATAACAGTCAAGAGAAAACTCCTCGTGTCCAATGCGGATGGCCATGGCCTTGCACAAACCCAAACTGGCGACCCGATCTCTATTAGCTACTGTTACGCTAAGACCAGACCGCGAACGTACCGTGACTCCAATAGCAGCCACAATATCACTGGCAATAAAATTATGTGTTGAAACCGAGTCGAGGAGAGCAATGACTGTGCTGCAGCCGATTGTGACCTGATGGCGTATCGTCTAACCAGACCGAGGTTGGATACCTGTGAGTCCTACCAGAGAAATTTCTGCTTCATGGTCATCCTGTGGGCACTCATCGTCACTGTCCATCTCAGGCTGAATTTTGATCACGAAAAGGCGTTTGCACTGGTGGCCGGCAACAAACTTCTCGTCACAATGATAGCATAATCCCTGAGTGCAGTGACATTCCAACTTGGCTGGAGACAAAGTGCAACGAGGCAAGATTGCCATAGGTGACACGGTGCTGCTCCCAGGTTTTGTAGTTGGGCCATTGCCAAATCCTGCAGGTGAAGAATCTAGACCCGCCATTATATGTTAATGGAGTATTTTGGTGACTAATGACAAATCTATTTGTGCGACTAATACGTTTATTGATATACATATTGCTCAGTCTCAATTTGGATAAAAAGATGAAAATCAAAGAGGTATACATTCGACATCATATTCTTATATATTGTTGCATTCCTCGGATCCAAAATATAGATTGAACTTCATCAAAAGTTTAACTTGAATATGTGCATATGTTTTTATTACACATTCGTGTATGCACACATTTAGGGGGAGTTCACTCTATGTTTTGTGGTTTCATTAGTATTGATCCATATTTCTTTATCCACATATATTGGGGATCTCTACTTTGAAACATATCCTTTGAGTATATAAAACTTGTGTAGTTCATATATACTCATATTACTTTATATTCAATTATTTGAAATTGTGTTGGGACTAACATGTGTGCTAGGATGTTTAAAGGCTTAGTCCCAGTTTATGGATGGCGACATGGTAATGGAAATGTATGACAATAGAGGGATCACGATTAGTAGCTTGATAGATTTTTTTTGTGCAAATTGGATCGATTTAGGATCATGCATGCATTTGAATTTGAGTTTAAAAGCTCTAAGTGCATTTGTCAAAAATTGGTTGTACCGGAGTTAAACTGGCGGTTGTACCGATTTAAGCGGTATGACCGCACTATACTTGGCGGTACTACCAGGGTTTTGACTGGTTCTGCCTACTGAGCGCTAATGCGGTACGACCGGCTCTTTGAGCGGTACAACCGTATTACGGTCGATCCGATTTCTAGTTGGCGGTTTGATAAAACCAGAACCGATGTAATTTTGGCTCGGAGCTCTCTTTGATAATCGGTTGTACCGCGTTTGTGAAACGGTTGAACCATGTTGCAGTCGTACCGATTTTTCTGAGGCGGTACATATTTTCCAGAGAGCATGTAATTTCAGCGGATTTTGGAAACTCTGAAATCGGTAGTACCGCACATGAGAAACGGTACAACCGGAGAGCGGTTTTACCGGATTCTAGTTGGCAGTCGTACCGCACCTTTCTGCAACGACTTGTTTAGAAACATTATTGCAGGTATATCTTGGTAATCAATGTTAATCATTATGGGACTAACATTTTCCATGAATTGGATGAATAGGTTAGGTTCCAGGGTAATGGAGACTTTAGATGGCATCATGAGTTGATCGTCATCAAGTCAAGGTTCAAGAAGAGGATGCATCATGTGTTGATGCATATCAAGATCTCGAAGAAGAGATGATCATGAGTTGATCATCAAGTCAAGAGAAGACTCATCATGTGTTGATTGAGGTCAGGTAAAGGATGCATCATGGGTTGATGCATGTCAAGATGATGACCCGGACTTGAAGTGAAGATGTGTGTCATCAACCTTCAAGAAGATGCTCAAGGCAAAGGTATGACTAGCTAGGGCTAAGGATGTGTTTCTAGTCTTTTACCGGTTTTGGTGTTTGGTTGGAAGACCAGATTGCTAGTATAGGTTGACGTACTATTAAGAGGGGTCTTGTCTAGTAGCTTGAGTCTCATCATGTGTTGATAACTCAATCTCACTTGCTCTAGCTCTCCGTGACATGATGCTATTATTTGCAAATAGTCTAGGCTCCTGCATTTAATCCTTGTAGCATGTGACTATACTTTACAAATGTGTTTTGCAAATGGTTGAAGTCCATATACCTACTCCTTGTGGCATGATATAAGTTTGCAAATGTGTTTTACAAATTGTTGGAATTCATGTATTTTCCCTTGGCATGGTATAAGATTGCTTGTTGCTAATACTTTGGACTTAGACAATGGTAGTGGCTCTTTGGAGTTGTGCCTTTTGATTTGATAAAATGTGTCTGAGATCAAATCAAATAGGTGGGTTGTGTAGCCCTCTGAATAAGCTTTCCATAGAGTCCAAAATCACTCAATTCCGACATCGGAGTCAAAAGTTATGACCTTTTTACCGAGTATCGTCTGTGCTGATTTTGAGCTGTGGTTCAACCGCCATGTAAAGAGCGGTACAACAGCTCAGAACGGTTGAACCGGCCCTTGTGAGTACGGTTCGACCGCACCAAGTCTGTAACGGCTAGTTTTTGGCTGTTTCGTCTCCCAATGGCTAGTTTTTAGTGTAGGGGTTATAAATACCCCCTTGGCCGGTTGAGAGGCAACCTTTGGCATCCCATTTCACTCTCTTGAGCTAGTGTGAGGTTCTCCTCTCAATTGTGCATGTGTTGCACCTTGTGAGCAAGGAGAGAGGTCTCTAGTTGCATGTGTTGCATCTAGAGGTGGATTGCGTATCCACTTGAGCTTGTGCATTCGTTGCACGTGGTGAGAGTCAAGCAAGGGGCTTGGCTTATTACTCTTGGTGTTTGCCGACACCTAGACGGCGTGGAGGCGTCATGAACCAGTGATCTTCTCAAGAAGGTTGTGAGAAGACCCGACGTGTTGTGAAGGTTGGAGCTCACCTACCCGGAGCGGGAAAGAGCTACCGCTAGTGGAATTGAAGTGTTTGGCTTAATTCGTGGAGCCGGTCCAATTAGTTTGGGCTTACCTCAACGTGGATTAGGGGAGACCGGCAAGTCTCCGAACACCACGGTAAAATGTTCTTGTGTCATTGTGGTTTGCTCTCTTGTGATTTACTTTGTGCAATCTACATTCCTATAATTAAATTGTTTACATGTCTTTGTATGTTTACTATCATTATCAATAGTCTCATTTTGTTGGTGCACTTAGTAAAGACTAGTTGATTTAGGCTTTAATTGTGCAAAACCGAATTGATTTACAATTCCGCATAAAACTCGGTTTTAGCCAAAAGATTTTAAAAACCGCCTATTCAACCCCCCCCCCCTCTAGTCGGCCTCCTCGATTTTACAGCAGGAAGCGAGCTGCCAGGGCACCAGGGATGTTAGGACAGTGGTGGAACCATGGGCGCTGTGTGCGGCGTTCATATGCTTGAGCTAAGCTCAGCTGATTCCAATGACTGCGGCGCATGCAATTCCACATCTGTTTGCAGCGGTTGGCCGAGACCGGCGGTAAACAATTGAACCTGTCGGCGTTCTGTCAGTGGGTCGGTGCGGCACAAAAGGGTGAGAAACTGGTTTGAGAAATCACGGATGGTGCCTTGTTTACGGAGAGCAATGAGTTCGTCGAGCGAATTGGTTCGTAATGGAGGTCTGAAGTGAGTGTTAACAAGCTCGACGAAGCGGCACCAGGAAGGTGTGCAGGTGTCGCGTTCCAAGCGATGATACCACAGTTGAGCTGAACCCATCATATGGAATGTGGCCAACCAAACTTTGTTCTCCTCCATCATCTGCTGCCCCCGGAAGAACTTATCGCAACGGTTCAACCATGGCAATGGATCGTCTTGCCCGTTGAACATGGAAAATTTAATTTGTAGAACCGCAGAGCACTGCCATGTTCGACATGATGGCCATCGGCTGGCAAGCGTGGGGGTGCGGGTGCATCCCTGTCGGCATGGCGTAAATCCATCACGGAGGCAGCTGGCAAAGCATGAGGTAGTCGATGAGGGTTGGGAAGGATGCCCTCAGTTGCTCGAAAGCGTGCATCGGTGATGGTGTCGTGGTCAGCATCCCCAAGCAGGTTGATGCGCCCATGTTCCAGCCGGTTGATTGCAACATGATGTGCTCGTTGTTGGTGATCAATATCCCAAATGGTGCCGGCTAGATTATCAGTCTTCTTGTGAAGCTCCACACGATCGGTTTCCATCTCCTGAAACAACAAATCGAGTTTCTTGCCGATCGCTTCGATGTTGTCTCCTTCTGACATGTTGGATGGCGCAACGACTTCTGATACTAAGTTGTCAGTCTTGAATTGATGATGAAGTTATTGAACGCAGGTTGTAGTTATGCGTGGGATTGGAACCGAGTCCAATCCCTCGGCGTCGCGGCTAGGGCGCCGTGATGGACGCAGCTGCGCGGCCGAGCTCTGGAAGGCTTGTCGGACGAACAGACAATGCGATAGATAACAAAATAGGGAAGCAGAAGGGATTGAGGCAGTTTTCTGATCTTTTCTTGATGAAAGCAAAGCAGTAGCTCTCCTTTAAATAGATAGAAGACCTAACTGAACGAACTAGGATTACAACTCGAATTCGAATACCAAACTAGGACAATATTATGAAATACTAAGAACTGGAAAGGAAACTGCAAACTATTCCTAGTCTGACAAAGCTACTAAACTGCCGAAGCATCCTGACCGAACTTCTCCTGAGCAGCTTCCTTCGTTTTCTTCGCCCTCCGCTGGTACTTGATGCCCCACATGACATGGAATGATGTGACCTTCTATTGCCTTGATTTGGATTTTGGGCACCCAAGTTATTCTTTGTTGATTTATGTTGTTTGCTTTCACATTTCACAATATTTTGTTGTGGCCACAGGCCCAGGCCCTTTTCTTTTGCAATAGTGTGCTTGACGCTCCAAGCATATCCTGGTAGTGTTTATTCAGGGCCATGGCTCACCTAAGGAGACTGTTAAGTTAAAGTGTTAAACTTGTTGTCATTGATGATCTGATCTGGGAGATATTCAAATGTGAAATAAGCTATGCTTTCCTTAGTATTTTTCAGTTTACAGTAGACTAGGGAGCATAAAGCTTGCAATTTCCCTCTCAACTTAGAGATTACTATGAAGAGTTTATGTGTACATTATAATAGGCTGTTCACAAAGTAACATCGACAACATCTTATGTACCAAAACTGGACTTGTACTCCGTGTGTAATTGCTAGCAAGTATGATAAATTGGTTGGAGCCTTCATCGTGTTTGCTTTACATGATTACTTACTGCCAAATCTTATAAATGTTTTTTTTACATGATCACTTTGAATCACGTTTTATTTTCATATAAATGTTTTTTTACATGATCACTTTGAATCACGTTTTATTTTCATCACATCTGCTTTGTGGTCACATCTTATAGTTTTGCTTGGTTACATTTGATCATTCGATTGCAGAGTGCACCACATTGAACAGATAAACTATGAGCACTAAACTATGAATTTTGACAGTCATGTGTGTGCGCTTCTACTATCACCAATGACATATCCATTTGTCTTCCATTTTGTTCAATATTTTGCAGGATCAGTATACATTTGACCTCTTTAGCGTTGAATTATGGATGAATAACTAATCAGCAGTTTGCACAGGGCAACTATTTCCCCTTGCGCAATAGTTCATAGACTCCTTTAGTGTTAAATAATGGGTGAAAAACTAGTCAGTAGTTCGAGCAAGGCTATGATTTCCTGGTGCACAATAGTTCATATAGATACAGTGTCAGACTGTCAGTAATCTGGTTTGTAGTCTATAAGCTACAGGATTTTCTTTTCTGCCAAATTTGTTGTACTTTCAGTTGAGATGCATTCAATTATCTGCATCATAGTTTTTTTTTTGTCGGTTGGCTTATTAGTCATAAATTTTTACCCAACACAAGCTATAGTCTGATATTTCCAGTTACATCATTCGTGAAGACATTAGTCATGAACTCATCACTCATGATGCATCTAGATTGCTTGACCTTTCAGGCTCATTAGAACTATGATTGCCATTATGATCTCCGTTACATCATTCTTGGAGATATTTTCTGTTGATGCATAATTAGTAGTTGTTTATCTGGATCGGAATACTTGTTATTTCCTACAAGAATTCCCTTTTTTTTTTGTTACAGTAGGATTCTAACTGCATGACTGTATCACTGAACATTGTGCATGCGCATTCTGTTTATATGTTGCAGGATTCAATTAATCGTGTTCCTCATATCTGATTACATGAAAAATTGGCTATGCTGCGAGCATTTTGACAAAATTTAGTGCCTTCTTGCCCCTGACAGCCCTGTTTTCTATTTATTACACTATATGAATTGTGTTGCATTCAACATGAAAACATCAACTCGTTTGAACTGAGGAAATTGTGTCTTATCCACATCTATTTTTGACTTCACTGGATTCTTCTGCTTCAAATGTTTGCAGTAGAATACCTTTGGTTTCTATATTGTACTTATGAGCTACACTTTAACACCTGATATTATGTAATTACATGTTATATTTTAATTGACAGCCACAGTCTAGAAAGTACATCCATTAAAATTGTAGATATCATGGGGATATACTCATGATCTTAGGATGATGAGACAATTGGCAACAGCTTTGAAGTTTTGTCGAAAGTGTTGTTTTCAGCAAAGTGTCAGGAAAATCGGTTGTACCGGCATTAAAGGTGCGGTAGTACTGCAATGCGGTAATACCGCAGGTTGTGTGGCGGTAATACCGTTTGATGCATGACGGTAGGTAATTTCCAGAGAAGATGTTTTGTGGAGTTCTGGTCTTCATTGAAAAGCGGTACGACCGCAGTGCGGTAGTACCGCTGGTAACACGACAGTTGTACCGATTGTGTTGTGAATGTTGACCTTTTTGGAGAATTGGCTTCGGGATAGGTCAAGTTCATGATCTTCAGTGCATATGTGTTGCATGATGCATGTTTTGACTAACATGGGTCTAGTTGTGAAGAACTTGTTCCCGGAATCGATTTCTTGGTTTATTGCTGTGCAAGTTGCTTGGAGGTCAACGACGGTCAACGGCGAGGGCGATCGGGACTAAGCTTGGAGAGCTGAGGTTCAGAATGATCGAGGATGCCGGGTGAGGTCAATGGACTCAAGCATGGCGCAGAATGGACAAGGATGACCGAACGGGTAGTTCGGTGCGACGGGTTGGATCAAGCAGCGCGAGGGTCGATGCAAGTGCCATGGTGGTTTCGGCGGGAGCCGGACGGGAGAGACTTGCCGACATGATGAGAGCTGTTGATCAACCTACACGTGGCGAAGCAAGCGATTGCTTCACCAATATTGGACTTGGTCTTCGGAGAAGGATCGAGAAGGGGTATTTTGGTAATTTCACCTAAATACCGCCTTGGTGACCTTTTGGCTAAACCGCGATGCAAGACGACGCAAGGAGAAGCGGTTTAGGTCAAGAGAAGATGAAGACGACGCTTTAAGATGCGTGCGTGAGTTAAACCCGTTTGTGTGTGGGCTTAACGGGTGCCCAGATTGGAATATTCTCTAGATGCTAGCCTCTAGTATAAATAGGAGAGGGTGCTGTCTAGCAGCCCTCAACCCATGCATTGTGAACCCTAGTTGGTGTTTTTAGGGTTTTGGAGAGAAAGATGAGAGGTTAGGGTTCTAGGGAGTGGATTGATTGTGTGCTCCTTGGTTGAGCTTTGTCCTCCAGGTTGGAGTGGTTGTAAACATCCATCTATCTCAAATCAATCCAAGCAAGTTTCCCAAAGATGAGTTTGTTCATGTTCTTGCTCTCCCTCTCTTTGATGATTTTGTGTTTTTGATGTCTTGTTGGTTTTCCCTCGAGTTTTTGTTGTGATCTGGCTTGCTGTGACATGTGGGAGTGCATCTAAGACCAACTTGATCATTCTTTACCCACGAGCAAGATTTAGATCATGTTTTGCTTTTTGACTCGGTTTTGAACCAATCTTCGTTCAAATGGAAAAAGGTTGAAACTTCGACATGGATCTTCTCAATCTTTGATTGGAATAGGTTCTTAATCTCCTAGAGAAGATATGTGTCAAGTTTCATGAAGTTTGGAGCTGTTGATCAAAAGTTACGTCAATTTTTTATTTCGTTTTTAGGCTGATTACTATTCATTCACCTGTTTTTACTGTTCACTGCGGTATAGTCGGCACTGTTCATCTGTACAGCCGGTACTGTTCGTCAGCAAGTTTTTTTTGTTTTTTGCCGTTTCTTTTGGGGGTTTGGAGTGGATTCAACATAAGTCCTCCACTGTGATTATCTATTAATCTTCATAGCTCTCATAGCTATTGGAGTGAAATATGTGTTGAATCCAATCTTAAAAGAAAAATTGATTGTGCTCCTATTCACCCTGCTCTAGTCGCCTTTTCGGTCCTACAATTGGTATCAGAGCACGGTTAGCTCTTCTCATAGATCTTAACTGGTCTTTGGAGCCATGACGACTAACAAGTATTCAACCAAACCACTGGTGTTTGATGAAGTCGATTTTGCTTACTGGAAGGCTCGCATGCATGCCTACATCGAGGCTCAAGGGCACGCAATTTGGCTTAAGGTTAAAAATCCTTATATTGTGTCAGCCAATGACGATGTGATCACTCCAGATGTGGAGGCAAATATCAAGGATTGAAACTTCTTGATTGAAAGGCTTAGTCGATCTGAGTTTGAGCGTGTCGCTCATTTGAGGTCTGCTCATGAGATCTGGAAGACTCTCTGTGATTACCATGAGGGCTCTACTGCGATCAAGGAAGTGAGACAGAACCAACTCAAGAAAGAATACTCAAAGATCGAACAAAGACCCAGTGAATCTTTGAATGAGTTGTAGGGAAGATTCTCAAAAATCCTTCATGACTTACATGATGTGGATCTTGTGTTCACCGAATCTGAAAATACACGTCAGCTCTTGGGTGCTCTTGATGTGAAAGTCTGGGGAATGAAAATCACTTCCATTAATGACAACAGTCACGAGTGAGCTCACCATGGATAAGCTCTACTCAAGGTTGAAGACGCATGAGATTGACTTCATCTCGCGTCTCCTCAAGACAGAGTCGATGGCTTTAGTGGTTGACCCATCTAAGAGTAGTTCTTCTGATTCTTTGGATTTTGGCTCATCTAGATTTTCATTGTCCGCTTTACACTCCTTGAGCAATGAGCAACTAGAGAAGCTACCTGAGGATGACTTAAACCTCCTATCCACAAAATTCACGAGAGCCTACAACAAGGTGAGGAGCAGAAGGAGAGGTGGCCCTGTCACCTGCTTTGAGTGTGGTGAGCCAAACTACATTCGGATAAATGCCCCAAGCTGAAGGACAAGGAGGAGAAGGACTTTCGGAGGCGTCATCAAGCTCGGGATGCGAAAACCAAGAAGCCCAACTACAGGAAGTTCGTCAACCGGGTCCTTGCCGCTCTTGAGAATGTTGATATGAGCTATATGGACTCAGGGACGGAGGACGACGATGATGATTCCCACGGCAACAAGAAGGCCTAGGACTTCACCAGCATGTGCTTCATGGCCAAGGACAGCCACGACATCGACTCCTCCAACGACGACGAGCTCTTCAGCGATCCCGACGAGGTATGCCTCTCACCAAATGAAATGAAACGTGCTTTGGTTGTTGCTGAATGAAATCTGAAAAGGCAAGCTAAAATGATTAAGAAACAGGATATCATGATTGACAATTTGAACCTAGAAGTGGTTAGGCTCAAATCCATTAATCCTGCTGATGATTGTGATTCTTGCTCTAGTTTTCATGATGAATTGACCAAACTGAATTATACTCATTCCTCTATTGCAAATCAACTTAAAGATGCTCTAGATGAACTAGAATCTCTCAAATCTAGTCCTGCTTGCATGGATGCTATTGCTCTAGATGTGACTGTTGTAGATGATATTCCTTCACCTTGCTCAAATTGTGCTTTGTTTGAATTGAAGTTAGATAGTGCTACAAAAGAATTGCTGAAATTTGATGCTAGTCACACTTGTTCTCATTGTGAGGATAATAAAATTAAAATGAAAGAAATGACTGAAATGGTTCTTCATTCTAAGACTACTTCGTGTGAAAATTGTTATAAACTCACAGTTGAGAATGATGCTTTGAATAAGACTCTAGAGGAGAAATCTAAAATTGAACAATCCATGTCCATAACTGCTTCCAAGAAAGTTGTTGATTCTACTTCTTGTGCTTTTTGTACTGAAGTTAGGACAAATTTAGATGAGATACAAGATGCGTTTAGAGTCAAATTTAAAGAGCAAGTGAGTAGGATTGAGAATGCTTCTTGTGTGTCTTGTGAGATTTTAAAGGTTGAGGTAGCTCTTGTTAAAGAAAAGCTTGCTAGGACAATCAAGTCAAATAGGTGTGTCACCTGTAAGGACCTAGCCAAAGAAAATGATTACCTCAAAAAGACTCTTGAGAGATTTTTTAGTAGGAAGAAGAACCTTAACATGATCCTTGATCAATCTAAGGTGAGTGTGAAGAATAGTGGTCTGGGATCTAATTCTTTGGAGAATTCTAACAATCACCCACCTAAGGTTGTGAGAGCTGTTAAGAGTGGCTTGTTTGAAGTAGAACCCCCTGAGCCATCTAAGATAGTCTTTAGATCTGCAGGTTTTGCCCAAACCCCTTCTAGCAAGGCAGATGCTTCTAAGTCAGCAGATCAGACCTCTCAAAAAGTCAAGTATCATTGCATCTTCTGCAAGAAGGATGGCCACAGTTGAGTTCTGCTTTCGTAGAGCTAAAAATGAGAGGAAGGAGAGAGTGCGTGCTTTGAGGTCCATTAGAGGAGTTCTTTCATCTGCGAGTGTCTCTAGAGCTAGGCAGCCTGTCTTTCCTGTTAGACATAGGCCTAGGTTTGTAGATGATTTCTTTGACCCTTTTGGGAGCTATAGGCAGCATCTTGGGTTAGAATATCGTGAGAAGAGACCACGGGTAACATCTAGACAGGGGGAGTACCGACCTTTTGGTAGGTCGATTCGGAAAGGTCTAGGTGTTGCTCGTGTGCACTCTTATGATTATCCCACTAACCATTTTATTGCTACTTCTTCTGCTTTTCCTAAGCATCGTGTGGCTCAGTACTGGATTCCCAAGTATTTTATCACTAACCCCAGTACTGAGGCACATATGTTCCCTACTTATGCCCTGTAGGTCCGTTGTGCGAGGAAGGAGGACATATGGCTTGTTGGCTCTAGGTGTTCTCGACACATGACTGGAGATTCTAGATGGCTCTGCTCCCTCACACGTGCATCTGGCAACGAGTTGATCACGTTTGGGGATGCTTCTACCAGGACCGTGACAGCCAAGGGCACAGTGCGCGTCAACAACAACTTCATGCTTAAGGACGTCGCTTTGGTAAGTAAGCTGAGGTATAATTTGCTATCTGTTTCTCAGCTTCTTGATGAGGGTCTGGAAGTGAGGTTCAAGAGTGGTGAGTGTAGAGTACTTGACTCCTCGGGTGAGCTTGTTTTTGGGATCTCTAGGTTTGAGAGGATTTTTAGTGCTAATTTCAGTATTTCTTCTGCTTCCAGCCCTAGGTGTCTTGTGGCTTCAGACTCTCATGATCTAGTGTTGTGGCACCGTAGGCTTGGATATATAGGTTTCGACCATTTGACCAGAATCAGTAGCAAAGATTTGATTAGAGGTTTGCCTAAGCTTAAGAATGTTAGAGACCTTATGTGCACTCCCTGTAAACATGGTAAGATGGTTTCTGCTTCTCATCCACTTCTTACTTTAGTGATGACTGATGGACCTGGTCAGCTCTTGCATTTAGACACGGTTGGCCCCTCTAGAGTTCAGTCTGCAGGAGGGAAGTGGTATGTGCTTGTGATTGTGGATGACTTCTCTAGGTATTCATGGGTATATTTTCTAGTTTCTAAGGATGAGGCTTTTGGCTGTTTTAGAGAGTTGGCCCTTAGACTAGCTGTTGACCTTTCTGGAGCTTTAAGGACCATTAGAAGTGACAATGACACAGAATTCAAAAACTCTTCCTTTGCCACCTTCTGCACTGAGAGAGGACTTGAGCACCAGTTCTCTTCACCTAGAGTTCTCCAGCAGAATGGGGTTGTAGAGAGGAAGAACATGATTCTTGTAGAGATGACTATGACCATGCTAAATGAGCATAGCACACCTAGGAGGTTTTGGGCTGGGGTGATTTCTACTACTTGTTATATGTCCAACAGGGTGTTCTTGAGATCTATCATAGGAAAAACTTCTTTTGAGCTTAAATTTGGTTATAGGCCTAAAGTCTCTCATTTCAAGATTTTTGGTTGCAAGTGCTTCATTCTTAAACATGGCAACTTGGACCAATTTGAATCAAGATGTTATGATGGTATTTTTCTTGGATATCCTGCTCATTCTCGTGGCTATCGTGTATTTAATTTGGATACTAACAAAATTGTTGAGACTTTTAAAGTCACTTTTGATGAGGCTAGTCCTGGTACTAGACCAGATGCTGCAGGTACACAGGTTCCTGATATTCGAGAAAACATCTTCGTCGACGATGACTCTGACATAGAGGATGAAGGTCTCATCCATCCTCCAATCATCTCTGAGATGGTTGGAGAGCCTGCTTCTACTTCTCCAGCTTCAACTGAGCAGCCTCTTCCTATTTTTACCGGTGATTTGAGTGGCTCTGTTCCTACCTCCACAGCCCATGAGGTAGAGGCCACATCTGCTCCAGGACTTCTTCTTCATATTCAGCGACAACACCCAACTAAGCAGATAATTGGGGATCTTTATGAGCGAGTTACTCGCTCTAGGTTTATCTCTCCAGATTCTCATGCACATTCTGCTTTTGTTGCGCCTTTTGAACCCCGAGATGTCACCCATGTTTTATCTGATTCCTCTTGGGTCAATGCCATGCATGAAGAGCTTGAAACTTTTGAAAAAAACCAAGTTTGGACCTTAGTTGAACCTCCACCTACTCAAAATGTTATTGGAACAAAATGGATTTTCAAAAATAAGCAAAGTGAGGATGGGTTGGTAGTTCGCAACAAGGCTAGGCTTGTAGCTTAAGGTTTTTTTCCAGATAGAAGGCTTAGACTTTGAAGAGACCTTTGCTCCTGTAGCTAGATTAGAAGTCATTCGCGTATTGCTAGCTTTCGCGACATTTAAGGGCTTTTAAGCTTTTTTAAATGGATATCAAGAGTGCTTTCCTTAATGGTTTCATAGAAAAAGAGGTCTATGTCAAGCAACCCCTTGGCTTTGAAAATCTCAAATTCCCAAACCATGTGTTTAAGCTCTCTAAAGCCTTGTATAGATTGAAGCAAGCCCCTAGAACTTGGTATGATAGGCTTAAGAGTTTCTTGCTTAAAAATGAATTCAAAATGAGAATGGTAGATAAAACCTTGTTCACTCTCAGGCATTGCAGTGATTTCTTACTGGTTCAGATTTATGTGGATGACATCATATTTGGTAATTCTTCTCATGCTTTGGTGTCCAGATTTTCAGATTCTATGAGCAGGGAATTCGAGATGAGCATGATGGGCGAACTGACTTTCTTTCTTGGTCTTCAAGTCAAACAACTCAAAGAAGGTACCTTCATTCATCAAAGCAAGTACACAAAGGACCTTCTTCGGCACTTCGACATGGGAAGCAGCAAGTCAATGTCTACTCCCATTGTCACTTCTACCGTGCTGGATCCTGATGAGGATGGAGAGCCCGTGGACCAGAAGGAGTACCGCAGCATGATTGGCTCCCTCCTCTACCTCACGGCATCAAGGTCGGACATACAGTTTGCTGTGTCTGTGCGCTCGATTTCAGGCTTCCCCTCGTGCCTCACATCATCAAGCAGTGTGTCGCATCTTCAGGTATCTCCAGGACACTCTTGATTTTGGACTCCGGTACTTTTCTGATTCTACTCTCTCCATTCGAGCTTTTTCTGATGCTGATTTTGCGGGGTGTAGAGTGGATAGGAAGAGCACTTCTGGCACTTGTCATTTCTTAGGCACATCTCTTATCTTTTGGTCATCTAGGAAGCAGTCTTCTGTTGCACAATCCATCGCCGAGGCTGAGTATGTAGCTGCAGCCAGTAGTTGCTTCCAGACTCTCTGGATCTTATCTACTCTACGGGACTATGGGTCGTTTTTGGGTAGTGTTCCTCTCTTCTGTAATAACACCAGTGCCATAAACATTGCCAAAAACCCAGTGCAACACTCTAGGGCTAAGCACATTGACATTCGGTATCATTTCCTTAGAGACCATGTAGAGAAGGGTGATGTTGTGCTTCACTTTGTAGAGTCTGAGCAGCAGGTTGCGGATATTTTCACTAAGGCTCTTGATTCTTCTCGTTTTGCTTCTTTGCGGGGAGAGTTGGGGGTTATTAGTCCTCTTGGCCTGTTTTGAGGGGGAGTTGGATCTTTTGCATTCATTGTACCGTATTGCATTTTAAAATCAGCAACTTGCATTGTAATATAAAATCACGGAGCCTTGATTATTATCTTTGTGTGACATGATTTCATACTTTATACCTTGTCATGTCTTGTGCTAGGTTGCTAGGTTTATCATGACTTTCCATGTGTAGCTTAGCTTTTACCATGCTAGCTCTATTAATTGTGAAAAACTTGAATTAAAACTTGACTTGTTGGATCTTGTGACTATTTTTACCATAGTGATCTTCTCATGATTCATGACATGTCAAATAAGCTTAGTCTTGAATCTAATTTGAATTTTAGTTTGAGCTATGCTAGTTTCTGAGTTAAGAAAATGAAAAATGAGTTCTTCTGTGTGAAAAAACTGATCTCACCAATTCCTTCTCATGAGACGGCTTGCCATAGCACTAGGCATGAACTCAGGGGGAGTTTTGGATGACCTAGATCACTCTTTTAAGCTTCTTGCTTAGGATGGTCGCGGCAAGACTTGAGACCTAGCACATGGCTAAAAACAAAACAAATTGTGAAAATTGGTTGAAGCTTAGGAGGCAGTTGTGGATGACTGCTAGTCCAGGACTTGCTTTGCTAAGATAAAACCAATAAAAATTTTAGCAAGTGCTTAATGTGCTAAATTTCAAAGTACTTGAACAAATTGATTCAACATTGACTCATAGCGCTCTACATTGACTCTTTTATAGCTTCTTGGTTCCATTTAGTTTATTGACATGGCTTGACTCATTTTTGGATATCTTTGGCTGAACTATGATCTTGTGCACCTTAACATACTAAACTTTCATTTAATCACAGATTATTGTTTTTTTTGGCTTTAGCTTTACTATATATGATTTGCTATCATTTACAATAGCTTCTTCACATAATATGGCTTGGTGTAATACTTGTACAGTCCTCTTGGATAATTCTCATGGCTCCCTTTGCTAAAAATTGAATAATTTAAATTGCAGCCATTCCATGTCATTCATGCTCTATCTTCCTCTATGCATCCTGATGAATACATTGTCAAAGGGGGGAGAAATGGTAAAAATGAAGAAATAGGGAGAAAATAAAATTTTCAGGATGATCATAGTGAGGGGGAGCATCTCATTTGCATTTCTTGGTTCCTCACAATGATCAAAGGTCAAATTGAACAATTGTTCTTTCATATGGACCATAAGTGATTTTTTGACTCTTCTTTGGATATTGAAGCTTTCTAGTCTTCTTCTGCCTTATCTCACTTGTCGTTACTATTCTGAAACCAACTTGGTCATTTCCATTGCTTTCTCTTGCATTTGGACCAAGTTGTGCCTTTGCGCGAAAACGTTGAGTTTTTCTTTCTCAAACCTCAAAACTTACATTTTTGAAAAATTGCCAATGTGTTCATCAAGGGGGAGATTGTGGATATCATGGAGATATACTCAAGATCTTAGGATGATGAGACAATTGGCAATAGCTTTGAAGTTTTGTCGAAAGTGTTGTTTTCAGCAAAGTGTTAGGAAAATCGGATGTACCAGCATTAAAGGTGTGGTAGTATCATGAAGATCTTGTAATACCATGGTTTGTGTGGTAGTAGTACTGCAGTATGGTAATACCGCTTGATGCATGACGGTAGGTAATTTCCAGAGAAGATGTTTTGTGGAGTTCTGGTCTTCATTGAGAAGCGGTACGACCGATGTTATTGGAGCGGTACGACCGCAGTGCGGTAGTACCGTTGGTAACACGGCGGTTGTACCAATTGTGTTGTGAATGTCGACCTTTTTGGAGAATTGGTTTTGGGATAGGTCAAGTTCATGAGCTTCAGTACATATGTGTTGCATGATGCATATTTTGACTAACGTGGGTCAAGTTGTGAAGAACTTGTTCCCGGAATCGATTTCTTGGTCTATTGCTGTGCAGGTTGCTTGGAGGTCAACGACGGTCAACGGCGAGGATGATCGGGACTAAGCTTGGAGAGCTGAGGTTCAGAACGATCGAGGATGCCGGGTGAGGTCAATGGACTCAAGCATGGCGCAGAATGGACAAGGATGACCGAACGGGCAGTTCGGTGCGACGGGTTGGATCAAGCGGTGCGAGAGTCAGTGCAAGTGCCATGGTGGTTTCGGCACGAGCCGGACGGGAGAGACTTGCCGACATGATGAGAGCTGTTGATCAACCTACACATGGCGAAGCAGGCGATTGCTTCACCAAGATTGGACTCGGTCTTCGGAGAAGGATCGAGAAGGGGTATTTTGGTAATTTCACCTAAATACCGTCTTAGTGACCTTTTGGCTAAACCGCGGCGCAAGACGACGTAAGGAGAAACGGTTTAGGTCAAGAGAAGATGAAGATGGCGCTTTAAGATGCGTGCGTGAGTTAAATCCGTTTGTGTGTGGGCTTAACGGGTGCCCAGATTGGAATATTCTCTAGATGCTAGCATCTAGTATAAATAGGAGAGGGTGCTGTCTAGTAGCCCTCAACCCTTGCATTGTGAATCCTACTTGGTGTTTTTAGGGTTTTGGAGAGAAAGATGAGAGGTTAGGGTTCTAGGGAGTGGATTGATTGTGTGCTCCTTGGTTGAGCTTTGTCCTCCAGGTTGGAGTGGTTGTAAACATCCATCTATCTCAAATCAATCCAAGCAAGTTTCCCAAAGATGAGTTTGTTCATGTTCTTGCTCTCCCTCTCTTTGATGATTTTGTGTTTTTGATGTTTTGTTGGTTTTCCCTCGAGTTTTTGTTGTGATCTGGCTTGCTGTGACATGTGGGAGTGCATCTAAGACCAACTTGATCATTCTTTACCCACGAGCAAGATTTAGATCATGTTTTGCTTTTTGATTCGGTTTTGAACCAATCTTCGTTCAAATAGAAAAAGGTTGAAACTTCGACATGGATCTTCTCAATTTTTGATTGGAATAGGTTCTTAACCTCCTAGAGAAGATATGTTTCAAGTTTCATGAAGTTTGAAACTGTTGATCAAAAGTTACGTCAATTTTTGTTTTCGTTTTTAGGGTGATTACTATTCATTCACATGTTTTTACTATTCACTGCGGTACAACCGGCACTGTTTATTGGGCACAAACGGTACTGTTTATTAGTACTGTTCATTAGCACGTTTTTTGTGTTTTTGGTCGTTTCTTTTGGAGATTTAGAGTAGATTCAACATAAGTCTTCCACTGTGATTATCTATTGATCTTCATAACTCTCATAGCTATTGAAGTGACATATGTGTTGAATCCAATCTTAAAATAAAAATTGATTGAGCTCCTATTCACCCCCCCCCCCCTCTAGTCGTCATTCCGATCCTACAAAAATTGTGCATCTCTAATTACAAATATGAATAGACAAATATTCAAAAATTCATGCTGATAATGCCACTGCAAATAGAGCTCCAGTGCACCATACTTTAACATTTCACAAGAGATCGATCAAACTTAAATAGAAGCATACAATAGTTCAGGACTTTTTGAAGAATGGACCCTATTCTCAAGGCACGCAAGGACTTGGAAGTCCTGGACAACATGAATGGGCTGTATGTAGTGTACATTGAGCGAGTGGTCGGAAGGTTGGCAAGGGAGGTGGCTCCTGCTGCTCATCAGGGGAAGCTGGACCTAGAAGTCTTCTCCAAACTGTTGTGCTGAGAATGCCCAGCCTCTGACTTGCCAATGTATTTACTCACAAGTCACTTGGATGACATTTTCTATAACCTATTTGCTTGTACTTCACAAATTAGCTTATCAAAGTCTTGGGGGGGGGGGGGGGGGGCGCATGTCTTGTTTTTTTTTTTGTTAGCAACTCACATACTCGCCTCTCACTTTCTGCGATTCGATTTCAGGATGATTAGCTACAGAAAGATGGTCCGGCAAGCAGGTGTCGGCATGTCTTGTTTTGTTGTTAGCAACTCACATACTCGCCTCTCACTTTCTGCAATTCGATTTCAGGATGATTAGCTACAGAAAGATGGGCAAGCAGGTGTTCTGTTCTCCATTGAACGGCCGGGAACCAATGCGTTTTATTAACTCTATCTTGTGTGAATGAGTATTCAGTGCAAACTAGTTTGATGGTTTATAAGAGAAACTTTCGAATCTATCAATGTATTTTACCAGCTAGGATGCACGGACACGCGTGTCGGACACGACACATATCGGACACGGGATTCGCCATTTTCTAAAAAATGGCGACAGGAGACACGGCTATAATATATACATATACACACATATATATAGGAAAATGGTATAATACTCCTGGGAGTACGTACTCCCACTTCCCGTATACCACTTAAATTGTAACATCCTGATTTTCTAAATCTTTTTAAATTCGTAAAACAAATTAAAATTATTTTGTTTTGTTGAGAATTTAAAGTTTGGTTCAGTTGGAGAGGCTTGAGTTGTTGTTACCTCCTTTTTGGTATGCACGGTAGATCCTTCCTTAACCTACCTCTTTTGAGTTATGTGAGGTTTAGACCTTCTCTGTGGCTTGGACCTCTCCAGGGGTTCTTGAAGTTAGACCTCCCTTGGGGCTCAGACTTTTCTCCCTTGGACGTATCAATATGTCCAGACCCTTCTCTTTGAGTTTGATCTCTTTGGATCTCTTTGTTGGTTTGAATCTCTTTGGTCCAGATCTCCTTCTTAAGCTCAGACCTCCTCTTGGTTAGGATGTGCCTACATGTTCAGGTCGTCCTTGACTTTAATTTCTTTGGACTTCCTACTGGGGATCTTGGACCTCTGGACCTCCTTGAAACCGTATAGACCTCTGTCCTTTGGACCTCCCCATCCATTGGACCTCCTTCCTCGCTTAACTTAGGAGCTCCTGACCTCTGAAGATCTCCTCCCGAACCTCTAGGACCTCCTATAATGAGATCCTAACCGTTAGGACCTCCCAATGTGGAGATCCTACCGGTCAGGACCTCCTTTTTGCAAGGATCCCCTCCGCTAGGACCTCCCTTGATGAGATCCTGGTTGTCAAAACCTCTCAGCCACGTGGACCTCCTCCATGTGTATTTGGACCTCCCCATGCTCGGGCCTCCTTTATGTATATCAGGACCTCTTAGCCTCCAGACCTCCCTCCTTGAACATCTGGACCGTCAAGACCTCCCCATTGGAGATCTTAACCGTCCGACCTCCCTTCTTTGGCAGAATCGATCGTTAGGACCTCCCCTTGGGAATCCTAACCGTTCAGACCTCCCCGTCTGGATTTGATCCTACGGCTCTAGACCTCCCTTGCGGGTGAGGTTCTCCTCTTACCTTGTGGACCTCCCCGTTTGCATTTAATCTTGGCCGTTTGAACCTCCTCCTTGGAGATCCAACTGTCAGAGCCTCCCTCCTTGACCCCACTGTTTCTAGAGTTGACTGGTCCCACCTGCCAGGCTGACCCATTCTTATTTTCCCCCGCCACACTTGTACCATGGGCATTTAATGCATGTCTTGTTGCATTAAATGCAGCCTTGAAAGTGGCTGTTTCCATTGAATGGGGTCATTTTGGGGCACTATTGGTGTCTTTTGTAGTCTCCTCCCGTAACAGTACACAATGTCCTTTATTATTTTCCTTTGACATCCCCGTACCCTTTTGCCTATTTTTCATGCTCACCAAGTCATGTACGCATTGAATGATCTTTTCACTTTCTTTGACTATAACTAGCCCCGGGAGCCCTTCATTGCCACCTTTTTTCCCACGCTCAACACCTTGGCTCACACTCAGTAGCTTCCTGGAGAGTCCTTGCTGCCAAGAGCATCGCCAGGAGCACCCCTCTTCATCGTATTTTCACCTTTGGAGGCTCGACAGGAGCTTGGGCGTTGATCTTAACCGCCCATATTGCCTTCGACCTCCCTTTCACTCGTCACCTCTTTCTTATTGCTGGTAAGCTTCCTTGAGTATTGATCTGTTCTTGCTCTTATCGCCACAATAAGAAATTATACCTCCTTCAGGACCTCTTCCATTGGATTCTCTTCGGAACTCTATAGGTTTTGTATGAGGATCACCCCTCTGGACTCTGCGCCATCCTCATCATCGTGGTCTCTTGCTAAAAGTCACCCCTCTGGTCTTTTGTGAGGACCTTTCTCATTGGAATTTCTCCCGTAGGTTAGGACCTCTCCCACAGAACCTATTTTGTGTGTGAGGTGCTCGTGTTGATCGAGTGTTGGAGTTTCTTTTGAAGTTCTTTTGGCTCTTTATTTGGAATTTGGTTTGAGTTTGTCTCCTTTTCTCTCGTATAGATCGTGAAGGCACTGAGGAGCTTGAGTGCACTGAAGAAGAAGACTCTCAGGACAGTGAGCAAGGCAAGTTATGCTCTTGATCATATTGCACCCAATATTTCAATTTATTTATGTTCAATTTTAAAGTATAATGCATGCTTATTTCTACCAAGATATTTCAATACATGTCTTTAAAACACATAGTTATGCATAATTCTTTCATATGGCCAACTTTGACATTGAACCAAATTCATTGTCACCTTAGACAAAATCTGGTTGATACATTAGTGTGAACCAGGAACAATTGTGAAACTCTATGCTTAGTCTTGCTTAGACCAAAAGTATTTGATTTGAGGAAATCTTTACCTTCATGACCAACTATTGTTTAAAATGTTTTGACCATGACATTGGGGTGTCATGGGCGTAAGAAAATACTGCTGGGGAAGCAAAGAAAAGAAAAGGAAAATGGTTTTGGGCTGGGGCGAACTGGTTGCTTGGTGGGTGCAATGTATGTGCACGGACTCTATCCTGGGTAAGGTGGAGGTCCAGGGGTTTGTGGATGTCGCCCTAGTCAGTTGAGGACTGGTCTTTCAGCCGTCAATGCTAGGCCTATCATGGGCTACGCCAAAATCGTGCAACCACATGTCTCTAGTGTGGGGTGTGGGACCTGGCCAATTAATTTGCAGAAATTCCACCGCAGTTGTTCCATTGGATGTGTGGGAGGTCTTCTATGGCCTATGGTCTTTTATAACCTATGTTCCCACTGGCGCAAGAGGGGGCCCCGATCCTACGGATTTGTATCCAAAGGAGGCGAAACCTTAGCGAGGAGGGGCTGTGGTGGAACAATGCATTGTAAAGGCTTTGTCGTGAGCTCTAGACCTCTTACCTTCGGTAGTGAGAGGTGGCATTGACGGATGCCGGACAAACTAGAGGACTCATGTCGTGTGGGTAAAGTGCACATCCTCGGTCGAGTGTAAATCTATTCGAATAGCCGTGTCCGCGGTTATGGACATGCTGGCAGCGGCCACTCAGAGTTAGATATTGGTTTTGGTTTCTAAAAATGTTTGATAAACTGTTTTGGGATTTCTGTCCCATGGGCTTTGGGCAGGGAGCCTTGTGCCAGGAGGGTATCCTTCACCATCTTGATGATGAATGCTATCCAACTGAAAATCAAGTTTTGAAAATAAATTTTATCTATTAAAAACCTGCCTTGGAACTTAGTATTTGTAATGGAAAGAAACTTGGCTTTACGCAAATCAACCATATTATGCCTTCTTTTGTATAACCATGTATGCATGTCATTTTGTTACTCCACGGGTGTGACTTGCGAGCACAGTGGTAGTGCTCACTCTTGCTCAATGTAATCTTTGCCAGGAGAAGACAATAGCAGTGAAGAAGAGAGCCAAGACGCATAGGTTGTGCCCTCTAGCTATTTTGCCTGTGGTATAGTGGATGGATATTTGCTTCTGTTCTTTTGTAAGCTTGCTTTTGGCCCAAGGCCACCTTTTGTAAACAACTCCGTTGGTATGTGTAAATAAATACTATGTCGTGGATGTTACCAATCTTGTATGTTGTGAAGAGCTAGTTTGTGATCCTTGGGACTAGCTCAGTTCACGCTGGGAATCAGGGGGTGATCTCTTAGGCCTCACGACCTCCTCAGGTCAGGTCTCACGACCTCTCCTAAGCGGGCCGTGACAATTGGGACCTCCCCATGACTCCCGCTCCCCACGGTGGTACCCTCGAGTGGCCCTGTGGGAGACTCGATTGGTACTACCGGGGGCAGATCCTACCCAAGCCTCGAGAGGTGCTACCGGACCTCCTAGGAGGTCCTAAGGGACGTCCTAGGAGATCCTGGGAGGACCTCTCGGGTACCCTAGGGCGGGGTCGCCACATAAATCGTATGATGATACCTCTTTACCTATTTGAGCATACTCCAATAGTGATTATAAGATACCCCAAAGTGAGTTTCATAAAAAAAAAATCATTGAAATCCACTTTTTATAGCAAAATTTGTGTACATACGTCTTTTATATATATAAAAGGTTATATAACAAAAATAAGGGCCTCTAATAGAATTTTCTAAGCAAGTCACGTTGTAGTATCTTAGAATTGGTATTTAAGTATACTGGTAGTGATAAAGAAGTATAATATATCCGTTTAAGTGGTATATTGGAAGTGAGAGTATGCAATGCACTCTTGGGAGTACGAAACGGATGTCATATATATATAATATAATATAATATCCATACGTATTATGTGCGCGATTTCAATTACTATACATATTTAAGTATCTAGTTCTCTGTTTTAGACATCCAAAGGAGTGATTTTTTGCAGAAATGATATTTGTATTCCAGTTGGCTTTACATACGGATAGTCTAGTACTATGCACAACTAGTGGCTTTACACTTCAATAATAGTAGCGTATCCTCAGCTAGTTACAATAGCAGCGGTATGACATACTGATGAAGGCGAAATACTGATGCATGACATACTGATAAAGTGATAAGTGATACTATGCAGTATGCACAAGTAGCGGCATGACATCAACAGACAGCAATAGCAGCGTATCTTCAAGAGGAGAACAAACAACTCACCGAAGCAAGTCCAAATCGGCGACGGGGAGAAGGGGAATTGGGCGTTGTCGGGGACTCGGGGCTAGAAGTAAGGGCGGCGTCGAAGGGGAGTCGCTCCCAGGGAGCAGCAGGGGCGTCGGCGACGAGGAGAAGTGGAATCGGAGCTGGCGACGAAGTAGGGAGAAGCAGAGCGGCGTCGGGGCTGCAGGCGACGTCGAAGGGGAGAAACAGAGCTGCGTCGGTGAAGAATCTAGCCCGCCATTATATGTTAATGGAGTGTTTTGGTGATTAATGACAAGTCCATTTGTGAGACTAACATGTTTATTGATACACTTATTATTTAGTCTCAATTGGATATAAAGGTGATAATCATGAAGGCATGTATGTGTTTAATGATAAATCAAATTCATTGGATAAACAAAAAGGAAAATCCAAACAGTCTCGTTTGGATATAAAGAACAAAAGAGGTATGCATTCTACTTTGTATTCTTATACCCTGTTGCATTCCTTGGATCCAAAATATAGGTTAACCTTCACCAAAAGAATTAACCTAAATATGTGCATATGTTCTTACTACATATTCATGTATGCACACATATAGGGGGAGTTCATTCTATATGTTGAGGTTTCATTAGTATTGATCCATATTCCTGTTTTCCACATATATTTGGGATCTTTACTTTGAAACATATCCTGTGAATATATTTAACTTGCATAGTTAATATATTCATATGAGTATATAAGACTTGTGTAGTCTAAGTATACTTATATGTGAGTATAACATAACTTGTGTAGTTCATGTGCACTCACATATCCTCGAATATATTTAACTTGTGTAGTTAATATATTCATGTGTGTATATGAGACTTGTGTGCTCATATATTCCTTGAGTATATACAACTTGTGTAGTGCCTATATACTCATACCAATCTACATTCAATTACTTGCAATCGAAGTGATTATCATCAATTACCAAAGAGGGAAAGATTGTGGTATCTTGTCCCACCATTATGAGTTAATGGTATGGCATGGTAATTAATGATAATCATATTATAGAACTAACACTTTCCATGAGTTGGATGAACAGGTTGAGTTCTATAGTTGGAGACTCTAGAAGATCATCATGTGTTGATGATATTGAAGTCAAGAGCTTGGTGTAAAGGATGCATCATGTGTGGATGCGCATCAAGTTCAAGATGAAGAAAATCATCGTGTGTCGATGATGTTCATGAAGAGGAGATGATCATGAGTTGATCATCAAGTCAAATGAAGATCCATCATGTGTTGATGGAAGTCAAGCGAATGATGCATCATGAGTTGATGCATATCAAGTCAAGAACCAGGAGTTGAAGCAAGGATGTGCGTCATCAAGCTTCAAGTGGTTGCGCAAGGCAAAGGTATGACTAGCTAGGGCTAAGAATGTGTTCCTAGTCTTTTACCGGTCTTGGTGTTTGGTTGGAAGACCGGATTGCTAGTCTAGATTGCCGTACTATTAAGAGGGGTCCTTGACTAGTAGCTTGAGTTAGTCATGTGTTGATAGCTCATTGTGTTTGCTCTAGCTCATCTTAACATGTTGCCAATATTTGCGAATGTGTTTTGCAAATAGTTGTGGCTCATAGATAACCCTTGTAGCATGTGACTTAAGTTTGCGAATGTGTTTTGCAAATTGTGTAAGTCCATGTACCTTATTCCTTGTAGTGTGATTCTATAAGTTGGCAAATGTGTTTTGCAACTTGTAGAGAATCTCAATTGAATCCTTGTTTGCATCACGCGTCAATTTGGCAAATGTGTTTTGCAAATTGAGTTGAAGCGGAATGCAATTTGAGGCATTGATTCTAAAAGTTGGCAAATGTGTTTTGCAACTTGTTGATAGTCTTGTCTTTAACCTTGTGTGCATCTTGCATCAAATTAGCAAAGTGTATTTTTGCAAATTTGAGTTGTGAAAAGTCAAAATGCACTTGTTGGCTGCTGGCGGTCTGACCGCCATTATCAGCGGTCTGACCGCTTGTGGAGCAGTCTGACCGGCGTTGTTGGTGCGGTCTGACCGGCCATTACATGGCGGTCAGACCGGCCGTGAGCTCAACGGCTAGTTTTATAGCCGTTGGAGCCAAGGGCGGTCAGACCGATTTTGTCCAGATTCTCTGGAATCTTTCCCCAACGGCTAGTTTTTGAGTGTGGGCTATATAAAGCCACCTTGGCCGGTTGGGAGAGGTTGCTGGTTGTGTGCTGGTGTCCCTAGACTTTCCTTTGAGCAAAGAGCAAGCCTCTCATTCTCTTTTGTGCATGTGTTGCACTTAGTGAGGTTAGAGAGCAAACCCTAAGTGCATGTGTTGCCTTAGGTAGTGGATTTCGTATCCATTTGAGCTTAGACACTTGATTGGTTCAAGTGAGCGTTGAAGACTTGTTACTCTTGGTGTTTGCTGACACCTAGACGGCGTCGTTGCGCCGGTGAGCTTCTCAAAGAAGATTGTGAGAAGACCCGGGCGGTTTGTGAGTGGTGTGGTGCTCGTCATCTCCGGAGTGGAGGAAAAAGCAAGCCTAGTGGAGCGAGGTGTTGGTTCGGTTTGGAACCGGTCCAAGTGATTGGACTTACCTCGGAGGCGGATGTTCATTTTGTGGAGCCAGTCCAATTAGTTTGGGCTTGCCTCAACGTGGATTAGGGGAGACCGGCAAGTCTCCGATCACCACGGGAAAACATCGCCGTGTCATTGTGGTTTGAGTACTTGTGCTTTATATTGTGCAATTTACATTACTTGTATTTAAATTGCTTAATTGTATGTGTATGATTGCTATCATTTTTATAGTCTCATATTGTTGGTGCACTTAGTTGAACCTAGTTGATTTAGGTTTTAATTGTGCAAAACCGTATTTGTTTAGCTTCCGCATTAGAAATCGGTTTTAGCCAAAGAAGTTTTTAAAACGTCTATTCAACCCCCCCCCCTCTAGTCGGCCACCTCGATCTTACAGTCGGGAGCATGGAAGGGGCGACGTCTGGAGGGAGAGGGACACCGCCGGCCGTCCGACGCATCTAGCAACGCAACAGGGGGCGGGCGGGCCCTGTCGGGGGCTTGGGCTAGAGGCGGTGTCGAAGGGGAACTCTGCAGGCAGCTCAACTCGGGGCTAGGTTAACAGGTTATGAGGAATGGGCTGGTTACCGTTTTGGGCCGAATTGAATGGGCCCAAGTGTCCAATATGTGTCCGATTTTTTTTTTTTTGCAGCTGTAATTTTCGACACGCCTGCAATACATGTCCGAGCCGTGTCTGTGTCCGACACGGACTTGACACATTTCAGACGTGTCCGTGCTTCTGAGTTTACCAGTGTGCCATCGCATCGTTTGATTTGTCAATAGATAAGTGGAGCACTTTTCGCTCCACACCTTTGCTAGTTGCTATAGAGATGCTTTGAGCCTTTTACTATTCTATCTACACATTTAAGTACGTCTAAGATTTGTGTGCTTTTGGTCTTTCATTCTCCACAGGTTGTGCAAATATTGTTGTCATTTTGGAACTATAGAAAGAATAAAGAAAATACAACATTACTTTCTGTCGATTCTCAGATGCTTTATAAAAAGAAGCAAGCTTTTTACTCCGATACGGTTTTGTCATATTGAAAGGTATACATGACCATGTTTTATCTGCTTTAAAAAGGGAAGACAACTTTTCTTAACTTAGAACACTTAGGCCCATTTGTGTGCGCAGTGCAAAGGGCGCTGTTGTCTGTTACTCTTTGATGTGTATGTTGGTTTCTTCATTTCTAGATGTGATGTTGAAATCACGGTGTCAACTCGTGAGATCAAGTTAAATGACTAAGCGTGTTTTGGGTGACCTTACTGAACAACTTATTGCAAATCGATCAATAGACTGATTTTTTTGTGTAACTTAGATAATCTAGCAATCTGGCACCCGTACGTATTCTATATATCCAATTAATGTTCACGAAATATTATAAGTTCATAAGACAATCAATTGTGAATCGAGCAGTTTAATGCTCCGCCGGGGGGCGCTACATTAGTTCTAGAGTGCTAGCTCCAATTCTGTTGCAGTAACATGGTGAGGACGACAAACGCCATGAAAGATCAGGGAAGGGTTTGATCATGCTCAAAGAATATAGGATTTGAGAAATAAAAAGGCTAAATCCCAAAAAATATCAGTGTTTTCACTCTCCTTTTGGGAAAGAATGAGCGTGCAGTCTTCACCCTAAGACAAGGAGATAGCCCATCCTAGCTTTACTTGCCAAATTAGTGTTTGAGGAGTTACATCACCTTCTAGTCAGCAGCTATGATCGCTCCCTTTCTCTACTGGTATAACAACAACTCCTCTCATGAAGAGAGAGGATAATTAATCTCAGGCTCTTTCAAGTCTTTTATCTTGGTTAAGCTCAACTGTCCTCGTCATCCCATTGACAAGTCCTCTATGCTTTTATCAATGCGAGGTCCTTTTCATGGAGGCCAATACCATCCAGCATCTTGCATCAGTTCCAATTAACAGGTGACGTGCACCGCCGCTCCGGAGTCTAAATCTGGCCTTCTTCCTCGACGGTGAAAGATCTGAATCCCAGGTTTGATTTATCTTGCACTCATCTTCTTCTTACCTTTTGAACGCGAATGAACAGAACAACGAGTGCGCGTTGCTGCAAAGGTTAGCTCGCTGTCGGGCCAGGCTAACTAGGGGATGGGTGAAAGAAAGAAAGAAAAAAAACCAGTTTCAAGAATCAATACCAGATTACCCTTGAAGGACTCCCTGGTGTTAGGGCATATGCAGTGGGTGACATCAGCAGTCTATAATCTTTACCACGTAAGATTTTCAATGACGTGGATGAGAGAGAACGAAGCTGTCTAGCATGCAACAGACAGTCTATAAAACCCTTATAGACAACACAAAACACCATTGTATGAGTTGTTGTCTATAACTCATACAAATATTTTTTCTCAGCAAAAACTAAAAGATTGTGGGATCTTATATAGACAACTTAACAGACAACTCATTATATGAGCCATCTTTAGTGCTGTCTATAGATGACATGGATAGCTGATATAGACACCAGTTGTCTGTACCATTGTATATACCCGTGGTTTTCTACGAGCGCTAAAGTAAAACCATCTATGGAAATATGGCTCTTTTCGTGACACGACAATTGAGATCTTACCGTGTAAACTTACATATTGTTTGCTTGGCCTCTAAGACCTCGGTGCGGTTATCATCGCTAGTTAAGGTTAAGGTCTTGTTTAGAACGCAGGAATTCGATAGAGACCATGTGACAATTATAAAATTCCTGTGTTCCAAAACATGCCCTACCTCAGAAAAAAGAAGGCTTAGGTTGTGTGCTTGAATTCTCTTGTATTGAGTTGGATTTGGGGGTTTTCTAGCTAGTCCAAATTCTAAAATCTGCGTGTATCCTGTATGACAAGAACCGTTGGAAACACCCGGAGCCAGGATATGTAGCACCAAGCGGCGTAGATTCTGGTAGCGTAGCTCAAATTCTCAAGAGAAAAGTTTTGAGAAACCCATAACAGTTGCTGCCAACCGTTGGCCAACCCAAGCAGTATGGGTTGTGGCACTTCGGCTTTCTAGCCGAAGACTAGTTACATTCCCACTGACCACGCGTGAATTTCGACCGATGAAAAGTAATTCATAGTACGTGCTAGAATCTGTACTTAACCATGAAACATTATGGCCAGGTATTCAAATTTCCCTAATTTTCGCTGCTACTAGTTATAGCTAGCAACCATGGGATAGCTTAGGGTGCACAGAACACTGGGTCTAATTTTATTTTATCTTATCAAAGTCTTTGTATATATATATGTACATCCCGCAACTAAGCTTAATGATCCTATACACATGTGATAATATATATGGACACCCGGTTGTTTTTCTCCCACTGCTAGCAACCATACGAGATTAGTTAACACGTACGTACAGATTATGATAAGCTGATCGTGGCAAGTCGAAATTCCCCACCAGTTTGTCCAGTTGCCTCATACGACGGCAGCATCATGTGGTCCTTGAGATATCTGAGGCCCCAAGAAACCAGAACAATAGAGGTTGCAACAAGGAGAGAGAGAGACGCATCCATTCTTGCATATGCTTGTGAGAGGATATTTGGAGTAAAGTCTATTACCGGTCCTTAAACTTTTTATGCTGTGTCATCCCGGTCCATAGACTTTCAAAGTGTGTCATCCCAGTCCCTAAACACTGTTTGGGTCTCAAACATAGCCCTCTTGCTTAGGCACAGTAATGGCACACTTTGAAAGTCTATGGACCGGGATGACACAGCATAAAAAGTTTAAGGACTAATTTGAGACCCAAACAGTGTTTAGGGATCGGGATGACACACTTTGAAAGTCTATGGACCGGGATGACACAGCATAAAAAGTTTAAGGACCGGTAATGGACTTTACTCGGATATTTGGCTGTACGTGTTTGTCACCTACAAGAAACTTTTGCTTCCGATATTAGCTGGGGAGTGGTGTTTAGTGCTTGCACGTCAAGACGCGAACATGAGAGAGAAGGATGATGCTACATGTGGAGCTCTGAGCGTTGATGAAGCTATGCTAATTGGCGACAAAGAATCAATTGGACTTTTGTTCAAAGTGGTTGCTTTAGTTAGTAGAGCATGCCTGCATTGCCCTTAATTCCGTTGTGTTTTGTTAACCACATGCTAGCTCTGAAATGAGCGACTAGAGAAATAGGCTCTCAAATCAGGTCTACTCTGTATGGTACTTGGCGTCCTTGTCCAAATGCAAGAGACTTTTTCGCATGAAACTCTTGAATTATACATTGATCATTGGATTCATTGCATTTGCATGCATGTTGTGTGATTAGCACAAAAGTACCTGACAAAGACGAGGAACCCACTAAGTAAAAGTCATACATAGCAAACTCCATCTAAGCAACTAGCTGCTGCATTCTCTGACGCATGGGCGGATGGACCCGTTGATCGATGCAATTGAAAGCTACAGGAGTAGTAAACAAGATCGTGTAGCCCCGATAGGTAAGTGAATGCTTGCTAGCTGATCACATGGAGTGTCCTATTGAATTGCAGATGCCCAAAGGAAGAGGACAGGAGAATGTGAAGTACATCACAGGTGTTTTAGCCCCCATAGTTTCTGCCAAGGATCACATGCATATGCGCAGGTCGAGCATACCATGCATGGATTCAATTGGCATCTGCGTTCTGAATTCCGACGTACCTCCTCCTGTCATGTGTGCAATATGCGTTCTGTTTACTAGGGTGGATATCGAGCTAGATACGCGTCTTATCGAGTTTTTTCTACATAGTTTGGTTTAGTATTATTTTATTTATAGTTTGGAAGTATTTTTAGAACTGAGCTAACGAGCCAAACCAGAGTGAAATTCAATTTCATTTGAAATCGACTCATTTTAATGTTTAACCAATTAACAAGTGTAATCGGAGAAATTTTGAATCAAGCCATCGAGCCCTACTAACGAGCTTTTCTTTCCACCCCTATCTGTTACTGTCACTACTACAGAAATGGTCTTCACAGACGGTTCAACGCCATCACGCACGGTTTCGTGAGCCGTCCGAGTTTATGGGTCGATAATGATATGGGTCATCACGAGCGGTTTTTGAACCGTCATGATAGAATATCACGAGCGGTTACGAATAAGAACCGTCGTGATAATACTATCCTGAGCGGTTCTTGTTGAGCAAATGCAGCGATAATCTATTCCGAGCGGTTACGAACAAGAACCGCTGCGTGATAATATTATCACGAGCGGTTCTTATTCAGAACCGTCTGTGATAGTTTTTTCTATTGCAAAAAAAAATCGGATTTGAGCCAAACCAATCAATTGCTAGATAGTAGTATCCATATGCAACCTCTAGCAAGACAGCTAAAATCCAATTAAAATTACGATGGCAAACATATTATAGGAAAGGGAAACCAAAAGGTTTCTAGCGTCCCCTTCAATGGAAAAAAATAATAAAGTTACAAAGTTAAACTAGCTAGAAACTATCTATATCTCCAAGCTCTGAAGAACTCATCGGCTTCTTGGATTGGTCTTGTGAGCTCCTCTTTGTACCTCACCACATATCACAAGAAGTTCTTGCATGTCGTCGAATTCAACTCAAGCTCAATCGACAAGGAGACAAGACCGAAAACCTCGGTGGCGCTCAGGCCTTAGATAACACAAAATTAAGATAATTTTCTTTACAACAAACGACCAACAAATTGTGTATGTTATGGGGATGTACATGTACCTTCCAGTGATCTACCTCTGCAGGCAGACAAGGAGCTCCTCCGCATCCCTCCTCCTCGTCGTCGGTTGTGTCTCCTCATTGAACCATGACGGGAATCGAGGTGGTCGCGGGAGCTCAGGTGTGGGGAGGGAGAGGAGAGACTAATAGAAAACAAAGGTGGGGTGGCTATAATATATAAGGGCAGTGCCAAAATATTTTGCCTCCGCGCGTTTTAAATTTTTCGAACTCCCGCGCTGCTAATCACAGACGGTTTCATACAAAAACCGTCTGTGACGACATATCACAGACGGTTTTTAATACGAACCGTCTGTGATAAGTACCTTATCACAGACGGTTCGTATTAAAAACCGTCTGTGATATATATCATATCACAGACGGTTTGTATTAAAAACCGTCTGTAACTTGCAATTTTACCATGGCTTAAAATCACTAACACTCCGATTTTACCATGGCTTCAAATCACTAACACTCCGATTTTACCATGGCTTAAAATCACTAACACTCCGATTTTACCATGGCTTCAAATCACTAACACTCCGATTTTACCATGGCTTCAAATCACTAACACTCCGATTTTACCATGGCTTCAAATCACTAACACTCCGATTTTACCATGGCTTGGAGTCACTAACACTCCGATTTTACCATGGTTTCAAATCACTAACACTCCGATTTTACCATGGCTTAAAATCGGAGAGTTAGTGATTCCAAACTATGGTAAAATCAGAGAGTTAGTGATTCCAAGCCATTGTACCATGGCTTAAAATCGGAGAGTTAGTGATTCCAAACTATGGTAAAATCAGAGAGTTAGTGATTCCAAGCCATTGTAAAATCAGAGAGTTTGTGATTTCATTTCAGGCCATGGTAAAATTGGAGTGTTAGTGACTCCAAGCCATGGTAAAATCGGAGTGTTAGTGATTTGAAGCCATGGTAAAATCGGAGTGTTAGTGACTCCAAGCCATGGTAAAATCGGAGTGTTAGTGATTTTAAGCCATGGTAAAATTGCAAGTTACAGACGGTTTTTAATACAAACCGTCTGTGATATGATATATATCACAAACGGTTTTTAATATGAACCGTCTGCGATACTTCACAGACGGTTTTCAACACGAACCGTCTGTGATATTACTTCTTCACGAGCGGTTTTAAGCGCGACCCGATAACCTGAGCGGTCACTAAACCAAAACCGTCTGTGATTGTATTTAATACAGACGGTTTTGGTCAACCGTCTGTGATGAGGCGTCCAGTATTGGCCTTTTTGTAGTAGTGTGTATTGTAATTTATGGGTACAAGTAGATTTGTAGATGCATGGTCAACCATTTACCCAACCCTCTAGGTGATCCCATGATCCTCCATTGGTTATTAGCAGCCTTCAAAGATATAGGTTTGACATAATTTGACGAGTTTACCACTGTTAATTTGGTGATCAATATTAGCTACTTCGCTTTTTAAAAAAACGACATAGATATATACATCCCTATTGGTGAAACCACGTGGTACTAATATAGTACACACTTTCGTAACTTTTTAAGAAAAACTCACATTACTGTTAATTTGGTGCATGCGATGTTAGCATCTTGTTAATTTCCTAAATGTGACACTACAGTAGTCCTCATGTGATCATAATTGCTTGCCATCGTGTCATGGCAAATCAACTTTTGGTTGTCAAACCATCGCATAGTCCAATGTGTGCCACTTCAGCTCATTGACCAACGTTTAATTCCCAAAAACTACAGATTGGGTGGGTTATTTACCTGGATTTTATCACTATTATTTATGTGGACTCGGTCACTGTGACTATTTGATGTTTGAACGTGTGACCTATGGATTGTGAGGCTTAGCATGACTACACTAGCCAATCCAATTGTCCTCACATACCCTTGAAAAATATCAACTTTTGGTTCTTGCCAGCTTAATGATATGTCAAATGTTAACACTCACAAGTTAAAACTGTTCTTCCATTCTAAAGCATCTGATGTTTTTTAGACGTAAGTCGAATTTGCTAGCCATTATATGAGCTTCAAGATGTGTGTGCTTCAGCTGATAAATGCTGATATGGTGGACAAAAATTCAACCTAACCACACAAAAAAGAAATAATATCAGATGCCTGATCCATGTTCCTATATGATCATCAAAAGCTTCAAAGGATGATCAAGTAGCTTGGAAAATAAGCAGCTTGTGCAGAAGGGGAATCCTGCATCAGCACAGTAAGGAGTCAATTAATTAAGCAACACAGTGCCTGACGGTCGAAACCAATCATGCAGGATTGCCTCTCTTGCATGTGCTAGCTCATAATTAAACACACGTACAGTACTACTACTTGGAGAGAATTCCCCACGTCCTGTGTACAACACCGATGTGTGACGATGTCGATACACGCGTACGGTGTGAGATCCGATCGATCCATTGCATGATATGGAGCTAAGAACTTTTTTTATTAATTAACTCTTTTTTAAATTTCATTTTAAAGTTAACCTTTGGTACACTTTATTTTCAATTCTGACCTATTTTGTCATGTTATGGGTGGTAATGTGACAAAACAACGCTATCACACTATAGGATAAGTCCGCTAAAATAACACTTTTTGTCACGTCACTGGTGGTAGCGTGACCAAACAACATTATCACGTCAGCCACTGGTGGTGGCGTGACAAGAGTTTGCCCAAATACGGGCTGGCGTGACAGTGTTATTTTGTCACGCTACAGATAGTGGCGTGACCAAAGAGGTCAAAATTGAAAATAAAGTTCGTGGGAGATTAACTTTAAAATAAAATTTAAAAAATGGTTAATTAATTAAAAAAATCGGAGCTAGCTGATGGGCTAATGCTATAGCTTTAATTCCTTTTTTACGCTACCGGAAATTTCTAAAATCATCGATTGTGTCAACAACATGTAGAGTCTGGGCCTACATATAAGTGATACAATGAGTGTTATATAAAAGATGAGCAGAGCAAACTTTCAATGGCAATTTATACGTACTAGTGTTAATAAGTGTACTAATCAAACAAACAGACTGGAAAGCCAGCATTTCACAAATCCAAGAGATGAGCACTCTTGCGATCGACTTGTCTTCTCCGTCCAAACGTAGTATCATGCATGCACAGCAACGTACGGACACTAGTGTCCGTACTGGTGCGTGGACGGCGGCGCACGAATGCACCTTACAGCTTCAGCGACAGGTCGATGTCGTCGGCGTCCTGCACGCGGTACCCGTACCTCCGCCCGCCGTCGGCGATCCAGCTCACGACGGCCGCGGCCGCGGCCTCCCCGGCTCGCGGCGGGTACCAACTGAAGTCAGACGGCGGCGCGGTGGAGGAGATGACCGCGCCGACGGCGGAGAGCTCGCGGCTGCGCTTGGCGAGGCTCCGCTCGAGCTTGTGCGCGTTCTGGTGGCCGCCCAGCGCCTGCGAGCTGTAGAACTTGCGGCGGCAGTAGTTGCACGAGAAGGTCCGGTCGGGGTCGGCGGCGAGCGGCGGATGCCCGGCCGCCGTCGAGTGGATGAGCGGCAGGTCGAGGTTGACGTCGCCGGCCGGCGTCCTCGCGCTCACCTCCTCCATTTCTTGGTGGCGAGAGATCGATGAGCATGGGATTGTGAAATGCAGTGATGCCATCGGAGGCGGCCGGTGGTGCGCGACATATAAAGAGGGGACTTGGAGTGGGGTCGACATGTCAGCAGCTGACTCCAAGCCTGGACTACTGCTACTATGCGACGACTTCGTATGGGGTTTCGTTACGTACGCTCACGCAATTATTGCAGCTTCTGGTTAATTGCATGGTGCCAATGGCCGGCGATGGAGACTCCTGCCTAGTTTTGAAGAGAGAACAAGGGTTAGTGTCACCGGGGAAAACTCTTTCAATCTCGAATTTATTTCGTTAGGGGGTGAAATTTCGGTGAGTTTTCAAACAGACGCTTGAAATCTAGACGGAATTTGACCTAATTTTGTGCAAATTCAAATGTTGCTGAATTTAGGATGTGATTTGTCCAAATTCAAATGTTTCCGAATTTTTTTAATGAATTTCAGAGGGTAACAAAATTATCGAAATTTTGGCGAAATTGTGAACCCTAAGTGTCACTACATGCTTTACACGGTGGGACGGCCTACTGGAACGAGGTCCAGTAGATGAAATGACAGAGCTTCTGCCTTACCATTCAAACGAAAAAAAAGATGAGGTCCAATAGTACGTTTTTTTTGGACTGAAAAAAAATTGTCTTATTAATGTATGCAGAACCAATCCTCTAATGTTTGTGCTTCTAGTGCTTAAGCTATATGGCATGAAAAGGGGAGAAATCATCGATCGTATATGCCATCTAACTAATCTTTGTGGTCATCCTCGTTTAACTAAACTACTAGTAGTAGTTAAACGCGGGAATTTCGTAGGAAAGGAAACATCCATCCATCCTCACCGGATACAAGTTTTCTTACAAAATCCAATCCTCGTCCTCCAAGTTCCAAATGGTGCCTAAATGGACAGGACGCAGACAAATCTGGAATTTTTTTAAAAAATAATCTATTTTTTATTTGGAATTACAGAAATAATACCACTTATTTTTTTTACAGAAATAATATCTAGTCGCCAAACTGTACGGCGACTTGGGTAAATCGCCCAAACAACGTGCAACACATATTCAAGTCGCTCAATAGAATGGCAATTTAATGGTTTGAGGCATCGTCGCTTGATGGAATGGCGACTTTCATAGAGTCACCATACGGATGCACGAATTGCTCGAAGCTGCGCCCAAGTCGCCCAATTGTATGGCGACTCTAGGCGCCTATAAAACCCGCGCACGGCCGAACCGTCGCCATTTCAGCGAGCGAAGCGAGCCGAGAAGAGAAGAAAGGAAAGAAAGAGAGGAGAAGGAGAGGGAAAAAAGAGGAGGAGGAGGAGGAAAAAGATATTCTTCGCTTCGCATCGACGACTAGGACGGTGAGTTTGTAGTATTATTTTGTACAAGTGTATTGTTGAAACCATGGTAGGTTAGTAACGAACATCATATGTAGTGACATATTGTTAGCAAATATTTAGAGATAGCATGATTAATTAGTAACCATGATAGGTTAGCGAGCAACATCGTGTGTAGTGACATATTGTTGGCAAATGTTTAGAGATAGCATGATTAATAAAATTAGTTTAGAAGTTCGTATGAAGGAAAAATGAGTCGGTGAAAATAAATTTAGTTGTACTATTCCGTGTGCTATGCTAATTGCGTACGGGCTAGATGAGTGATAACATGTTACTTTTCTATTATATAAACATGTCGCTAACCCGTGTATTCGCAAATGCTAGTTTATAGAATGTTAAATATATGTATTTATTTGCACAATAAAGAATTGATAACATTTAGTTCATAGTTTTGGTTAGATTAAGGAATCACAGATACATGGTTCCAAACACGTAGGATTCTTAAACATGTGAAATTTTGTATTTTTTTCCTGAAAGGTTCAACCACTATAAATATCCATAGTAACGATGATGTTTTAAATATTTCGCAATCCATAGCAACCGGTACAGGTGTTAACGTAATGTAGACTTTTGTAGGGAAAATTATGTGTTTACCACGTGGGTTTGATGAAATTGTATATGTATTACCACTGTGTTCGAGCAAAGTGTTTAGGTGCCACTAAGAACATATCAAATATGATTTATGTGCCATTGGAATATAATTTAAATGCTTAATTAATATGAATGCTTTTAATTTCTTAATTTGCATGTATGGCTCACGACCCTAGTGGTTCGGACTGGTATTTCGGTCTACTGGACCGGTTAGTCGACGCGCAGCACCGCGTGAGCCGTCGTGTGCCGCATCCGGTTCGTGGGGACGATGCGGCTGGCTTGGGGGTGGTTCATACGCGGACACCCCGACGGGCTTGGAGACTGGACCCACATTGGGTAGAGAGGTTTGTCCGCAAGCTGTGCCACTTTTTAGTATCATATGCCTACTAGGCCACTATATACTTACTCGTTCGTGCTTTGTAGGCTGAGCCGTGCCGGCCTTCTACCTCTCGCACGGATGGTGGAGGCCACCAAAGAGGACAGCGGTCTGGTCGACGACGACAGGGAGGTCCAGGCCGGTCCGGAGCAGTCACGACGATTCCCGTTTGACCGGTCGCTCCTAACTACCCTGGTGGACCGGTGGCGGCCCGAGACGCACACCTTCCACCTTCCTTTCGGAGAGATGGCCCCTACTCTGCAGGATATCGCGATCTTTGCTCGGCTTTATCGCGGAGCCCTCGCATTCCCGGACGCTTGTTGTCCGATCGCGGCACGCTGTTGGCGAGTTTGAGGTTCTTCCGTGAAGGCCGCGCCTCCGTGCCGACTTCTCGGGCGGCAATGCATGGCCCGCCCCTACGGTGGCTTTCACAATTCCGGGTACGTATACTACCTATTTTCCATGTTTAGCGATGCATTGAGGTCTAGCCATATGACGGGCTTACTAATTATTTGTTTGTGCGTATGTCGAGCGGATGGTCCCGTAGCCCACCGCTGACTAGGTGTCGCGGCACCTCAAGGCGTACCTACTGTGGCTCTTCGACTGGGTATTGTTTACCAGCAGCCACGGTGACTTCATCGACGCCCGTCTCGTGGGGTACGCGAGGGCCATCGCCGATGGCGAGGAGCTAGAGATCAGTTGGGGATCAGCCGTACTTGCCGCGACGTATCGCGGCATGTGCGATGCGTGCTGTAGGACGAAGCCCGCATCTATCCTCACAGGCTGCCCCCTCCTGCTGCAGTTGTGGTCGTTCAAGCGCTTCTCTCTCGGACGGCCCATGCTGGTAGACTCCAGTCCGTACGGTGCGGACATGTACCATGGGGACATAGTGGACCAGTCGACTGTAGGGTCCCTTTGGTGCCGTAGATGGGTACATACTTCCCTATATTTTTAATTCAGTCGTATTACAGGTAATTCTTTGTAACCACTGTTGTGGCTCGTAGCCACAGTATGCACACGTGCAGGTCATACGTGTTTACGAGCACTTTGTGGAGCAGCTGGACCGTCTCACGGTGACGACGTCTTACCAGAGCGTACTTCGATCGAGATCGGAGGCCCGTGCTCCCGTGGGTTTGTCTTCACTCTTTGGGCGCGACAGTATGACATGACGCAAAAAGCTCATCTTCGATGTGTTCATTGAGGACTACACGGTGCACAGGGTGATGTGCCAGTTCGGCCTCCGCTAGGTTGTTCCAGTTCTCGTCGAGACAAGGGTGCCTAGCTCGACCCACGCGTGAGTTACATACAACACATGTTCACATATGTTTTTGATAGTTCTGTTACGGCGACTTCTAATTGCAGTGGTACGTTTCGCAAGCATAGTAGGAGGGGTGGCACCAGGACGCAGTGGCCGGCCAAGATGGAGCCGTGGGTGGCGCAGTGGACGAACGCCCACGAGGATCATCTGCCGAGGATCGGCCAGATGACCCGAAAAGTCGTCGACGAGTACCTTCACCGTATGCGCCCGCAAACACGCACCAGGCTGGTGCATGTCGTCGACCCTCCCCCGCTCGCATCAGCGCCGACCGACTCGTACCCTCTACACTTCAAGCGGAATGTGCACCTCACGGTACGTAAAATCGTGTTTTAAAATGTCTGAGTACGGTTACCAGAATTATAGGTTTGACGCTTTGACATACTCCTTGCGCATGCACATCAACGCCGAGGTTGCGAGGGCGAGACGATCAATCTGGACAAGATCGGCACTGGTGCGGAGGTCACGCGCGACGAGCTAGTGCAGTTTGTTCGTCGGGCCTGCAGTGCGACGAGGCGATGCGTAACCCTAACGTCGTGTGCCGCCACGTCGGCACATACGTCGAGGCCGCCACGTCCTACAGCCCAGTCAGCAGGCTTAGGAGGGGCATGTCCACGTGCCCCGCCTGCGCCTGGGCCTTTGCAGGCTGGAGGCTCCGGGTGGGCACGTGGGTACGCACCGCCACAGCCACCGCCACCGGCGTCGTTCCAGGACACCTACCAGAGAGTGTTAGGGCAATATGTTTTCGTCCCCGACCCGTCTGCACAGTACGGTGGGTTTTACCTCTCGCGCATCGCCCTCGACGACGGTACGTTTCCTCTCTTCAGGTTTGTGATCGTCGATATCTTGTAGAGATTAACATTATTTGTCGTGCAGGTTTGATGGTCCAGCTGGCACCTAAGTTCTCCCCGTACGAGGACGTGGAACAGTACTTTGCGGAAGCACCCGGGGAGGTCTAGGGAGCAGCTGAGCCTGCACCCATCGAGGTTCTTTCCGGGTCATAGCTTAGCCGGCCCCCAGTGATCATGCAGCAACCGATGGAGTCGACCCCCTTGGGAGCACGGATCAGCAAGGCTCCTGAGCGCCTTTCCCTGTCTGGGCCTCAGCCTAGGCACCCCGCGCTTCGGAAGCCCAAGCGGGGGCGTATTGGTGGGCGCGGACCGGGTATGGAACGTGGCGACGACGGAGGAGGTGCTGCGGGTGGCGTAGCGGGTGGCCAGTAGGGGGTTTACGTATTCTGTGTTTACGTATTATATTTCGTAGGTAATATGACATGGTTGTCTATGCATTCCCTCTACCATTGTTGTATAACTTGTATTATGTGTCGACGTATTCTCCTTTGTAATTACTTTGACATTCTTGTCTATGCATTCCCTCTAGCATTGTTCTATTACTTATTCATATATTATTTTCGAATCGTTCGTGACCTAGTCGCTAAAGCATTCGACGACGTGTCGCTCAACTGTTGGGCCTACAAGTCGTCCAACGGTTCAGCGACTAGTCCATGTGTCGCTCAACCATTGGGCCAGTACTTACTGCCAAGTCGTCCAACAGTTCAGCGACTAGGCCACGTGTCGCTCAACCATTGGGCCAGTACTTACTGCAAAGTCGTCCGACGGTTCTGCGACTATCAACCGTTGGGCCAGTACTTACTGCCAAGTTGTCCAACGGTTTAGCGACTTGTCCACGTGTCGCTCAACCATTGGGCCAGTACTTGCTGCCAAGTCGTCCAACGGTTGAGCGACTACACGGTCATATAGAAAGCCAGCCCTGGTTCAGTTATGGTTTCTTTCACCATTTCTCTCGGCAGACAAGCATAGCAGATCGGGAGAGGAGAAAAAGAGGAGAAGGTAGGGAGAGGGAGAAGCAGAGGAGCTCAAGAGAGGGAGACAAGAGGAGGAGAGAAACTTGGGAGAGGTACACAAGGGGAGGAGCAGAGCTCGGGAGAGGGCGGTTTGGGAGGAGAGGAGCTCGAGACGTGAAAGAGAAAAACGAACGAAGCTCGTTGATACGAAGAGCAGGTCTCCGCGTGAAGGTAATGCTCTTATTTGTTCTTATTCTCGGCCGAATGTAGGCGACGTGTAGCTACTTGTTTGTTTAGCACATATATGGGTAATGTATGTCGAGAAATCACAGGTTGCAATGTTTGTAATATTTGTAGCGATAAAATCAGTCATATCGGAGCCCACAAGATTGAAAGTGCATTACAGTGTTGGTACGGTTCGTGAAGGTCCGTACGGTGTTGACCTAAGTGATTTCCGGCAAGTCACTTTGGTACACCCGAACTTGGAGAATGTCCGAATCAAAGAAGGACGACAGGCAGAGGCAATGGGACCAGATCCGTGAACTAGCAAGAGCTGCTGGGGAGCGAGACAACCGAGCAAGGGCTGCTAGGGCTCGGGTCGAACAAGAGACGCGTGCCTACATGACATCTTTCCGTAATGAAGCCCCCCGTAGCAGCAACCCCATACCGAACGTTCCAACCAAGCATTCGCCGCAACAACTGCCCTAGGGGGAGACGCCGCCCCTCTGTTGGTGCAGGGACAGATGCAAATTCTTAAAGTCCAAGCACCTGCTCAGCCTGGGCATGCGTTACTGGGGTTGCGCGAACTACTCCAGTGACTATTCCAACCGACGTTGGGACACGAGCAGCTATCGGCAGCCGGTAAGGACCAGTTACAGTTTGTTCTCATACTATTTCTCTTTCAAAGTATGCACTAACAGCCTCTTCCGTCTACCTGTAGTCCCCGGATCCGCTCTGTGACTACCGCAAGTGGATCGACCACGAGATCCACCCATATGACCAGTGGTCTCTTGACTTCGACGAGTGGAGTGATAACAAAGACCGCGAGATGCAGGAGGAGCGACGCCGCAACGATGAGCACAACGAGCGCATACGTTGGGAGACGCAAGCTTATCTTGAGGCGTGCAGGCGCAGGGAGCACGAGGCTCACGAGAGGGAGCGCGAGAGGAAGAGGGAATTGGCGGCCAAGGCCAAAGAGGCTAACGAGGAGTTCAATGACGAGCTAGCAACGAAGGAAAAATAGCTGCGGTCTACGCAGTAGGTCGGACCATTCTGTACTAGTCACCCGTCGAAGGTCCAATCTATTTCTATTCCAAAAAGGCGCATATGTATCGTAGGAGTACTTCGGTTTGTTGTATCGTGTATGATGCTGTTTGTTATGCACGTAACCAAACCCTATGTGCCATGTTATTTCCAGCTTCATTATAAAGTCTAATTTAATTCACAACATCAAATCTCCTCGTCTTTTCACATTCCATTCTTCCGTGTTATTCCTAGCATCATTATAAATACATCCAACAACATGTATCACTGCTGGGCAAGATCTGAAAATATTGTTTGTGAATGATATATACGCTCAAGTTTCAAAGGTTATCAATCCACAAAAAAAAAGTGCCTCCAACCATCTGTCACCCCGTATTATTCCCTAGCGCATCGTAATATCACTTACCTTTCTACTTACAGCTCTTTACTATCTCAATCGTCCTCACAAAATTCTACAGAAATTAAATGCACTACAACAATATACGACGATCATAAAATGTTATTGCAAGTCTGACAAATTGCGTACCCTTGATATTCTACAAAAATAACAAACAGACCAACCAACGTTGTCACAACACTTTTAACTTTTCAAAAAATAACATCATACAATATGATTTGCTAAATGTAATACATAAAAAAATGTAATATCTATTTTAACACAATTATTCCAATTGGATTTGCATAATAGGAGGGGTATTAGCTAAAATCGCCTATTGGTTGGGCGACTTCATCTAAGTCGTCTAACCACTGCGCGACTTAGCCAACTCGCTCTACGCATGGGCGATTCTAACACATGTCGCACACCAGTTTGGCGACTAAGTCCAGCGACGCTAAAGTCACCGTTCCATTGAGCGACTTGTATATGTGTCGTGCGTCGGCTGGATGATTTGCCCGAGTCGTCACACCGTACGGCGACTAGAAATTATTTCTGTAAAAAATAAATAAGTGGTATTATTTCTGTAATTCTGAATAAAAAATAGATTATTTAAAAAATCGACAAATCTGCTGGGCATGCACATCTGCGTATCTCTCTGAGTACGTGCTGCGTACTGCGTCTCTGTGCTGATGGGATGCAATCCAGTGAGTCGAACAGCAGATCCACCGATCTGAAGAGAGGTGGCATCTATGCTCAAGCGAGTTCCGTTTGACGGCTATGGTCTTCTACGCATATACGTAAGGTACGGATGAAATTAACATCTATTGATTCTACGTATTCCCTTTCTACTCGATCAGCTTGGATGCATGTCCCTGACACAGGATCAGAGCATGCAAGTACACCGTGACTTGGACTGCATACACGTATGTATGTGCATTCAGATTTTTCAGGAATCAGATGGGTAAAGCCCATTCCTAACTGTCCGGACTTGTCTGCAACCCAACGACAAGGCACTGTACTGTAATCTGTAAACAAAGCAGTAGGATCCGGTCGATTATACAGCGCTTGCTCGAATGCTTGATGCGTGTGTACATTACATACAGTGTCTAGCTGCATGCATTGCATTGCATCGCAAGCCCCTTCATGAGAAAACTGACCATTCACCCGATCTGCTTACTCTGCTATAGTGCTATACTGCTATGGAGAATTTTTTTTTCAAATAATCCATTTTTTATTATTAATTACAATATTATACCTGCGATAATATTTTTTACAGAAATATACTCTTGTCGCTCAACCGTTGAGCGACTGGGTCCAGTAGCTCAACCGTTGAGCGACTGGAACACTTGTCGCTCAACGGTTAGTTCTAGTGTGCAGCTCACTTATCTAGCAGGGCATGCATTGTGCCCGTTGGGTGACAAGTGTCCATGTCGCTCAACCGTTGGGCGACTACCAGTCACCCAACGGTTGAGCGACAGGAGTATATTTCTGTAAAAAATATTATTGCAGGTATAATGTTGTAATTAATAATGATTATTTGAAGAAAAAAAATTCCTGCTATGGATCTATGGGCGGTCACACGTATCTGCAACTAGCTAGGGGCTTTAAAATCTGTAAAAAAAAAAAGAAGGAATTGCTATATAATTTCCGATAGTTTTTTAAAGTCAAAAATGTCACTTTTCAGTTCGTTAGATGTGCTATAAGATTCATGTTGTTGATGCTTTGAGATTTGCAATTTTTCCTATCTGATGAATTGGGTCCGAATTTATTATGATTTTTTATTCGGAACATAACGGGTTCACTACATTACCGTATTTTGTTGTTATATAATTTTATTTTTTATCTTTATTTTTTATTTTAACCTCTCAAAGTACATGCGAAGAAGATAATGAGTTCACCATATTGCCATATTTTGTTGGTATATATATTTTTTTGTCTCTGTTTTTGCACAATATTTCAAAGTATATGTGAGATTTTGAACCATGTGATGGAAATATGAGTTATTAAGACTTTCAAGAATAATTACAGTGATCAAGAACCAAAATTACATAAATAATGCACTGTAATTTATGTATAATGGAGTCGTAAATGTACTTTCAAAGTGATCAAGAACCAAAATTACATAAATAATTTACTATAATTTATGTATAATGAAGTTGTAAATGAACTTCCAGAATGTGACAATTTTTTACAGAGAAAACAGTCGAATTCTGTGTAGACAGATCCAAAAAAAAGAGGATGTGTGTGGACCTATAATGGTAGGGTTAGGACCTGGATCTGCTTCAGTTGCTACTGCAGAATTCTGGTACAGACTATGCCTGGTATTTGTTATCGAGGGTAATCTTGGGTGACGGCTTTTGATCCAAGGATTTCATTGTGAGTTAGGGATGTACCGTCGCAAACGTTCGTATTATAGAAAATACCATTGCAAAGGGATCAAGTTGGCTAGTACCATCGAATTTTTTATATTAGTTAACCCTTTTTAATTTTATTTTAAAGTTAACCTCCTGCGAACTTTATTTCCAATTCTAACCCCTTTGATCATACTATCACCCGTGACGTGATAAAATAACACTGTCACACCAGTCCGTATTTAAGCAAATTCTTGTCACGCCACCACCGGTGGCGTGACAGTGTTGTTTGGTCACGCCACCACCAGTGACGTGACAAAAAGTGATATTTTTGCGGATTTATCCTATAGCGTGATAACGTTGTTTTATCACGCCACCACTCGTGGTTTGATCAAAGAGATTAAAATTGAAAAATAAAGTACTCTGAAGATTAACTTTAAAATAAAATTTAAAAAATGGTTAATTAATATAAAAAAAAGTTCAGTACCACCCCAACACGAGAAATACTGAAAAATACAATCACCGTCACCGAGCCGTTAGTGGGGGATGTAAAATGACTGTTTTACCCATGCCCCCATCTCTTCTTTGCCTTCTAATCTGGACCCACCTGTCATCCTTTCTTTGCCTCCCCTTTGCTCGCTGACGTGTGGACCCAACATCTATGTCGGCAATCAACACACCACTGCATTCCACCACGGTGCCCACCACCTTCTACTGATGGGGGACACGGCCTAACGGCGGCGCACCTCGACCTCGTCGTCACAGCGCGTGAGGGGAGCTGGGGCCGCCGCTGCGGCGGTGAGCCTGGAGAGGCCAGCAAGCGGGGGCCGCGGGGCAGCATGGTGTCGGCTGTAGCCGCGCGCCCCGCTACCTGTGAGGACGACGGTGGATATCAAGAGCAACACACAAACACCAACGATTCGAAATCAAAGGTCGGAGCAAGCATGGGCAGACCAAGAGCACTATAGTGGTATTTGTCATACTTTTTCCTTTTGCTATAGTGATTACTATAGTGTCGTGCTATGTTCACTGTAGCAGATTTATTTTACTGTGGGTATGGCTCTCATCTGCAGTAACACACGGACCCGGTTCTAAGGGTTCATATCTAGGGCTACAATATCTGTGTCCTTGAAAAAATAGGTACTTTCTACTTACTAGTTACTACAGTGGTTTGCTATAGTGTCGTGCTGTGTTTACTGCTCATCTGCAGTACACGCGGCGGACCCGGTTCCGAGTGCCATGCTTTGTTTCCAAGACAAGCAGCACTGCACGGTGAGATGAGATGCTCACATGCACGGTAAGTGCGGGTACTGTGTACTAAGAGCCAGCTATACACTACTAGTACTAGACTACTCTAGTACTACTAGCAGACCAGTACATAGTAGTCTTCGATTCACTCTCCTCTGGGATCTGGCTAGCTGGATCTCATGTACCAGTATACCCACAGTTCGATATCCTAGATGCATGTGATTCAATTTATTTGAGATCGATGAGACCTACTGTACATGCAGTGTTGACGTGAGTTGTGCGTGACAATTGTTAGGGATATGTATTAGAATTTGGATCATAAGTGTAGAGTCACGTTCATTCCTTGAATTCTGAAGTATGCACGCATGGGTGTATATTCGCGTGTCGGAAAGGAGGGTGAGTGGATATCTTCGAACTATAACTGTAGAGAGTACCTGCACGGGACGGCAATAAGGTTTATGGTCATCGTATCTGCACGACTGCTCGCTTTACTGCTCCATCTACGTTCTGCATTGCATCGAGTCTGCGCTGCTTCCTGTTTTTCATCAAGCCTGATTGTAAGTTGATTGTGCGACCAAACTACTCTGTTATAATCCTATTATTGTGTATGTTTAGAACTACAATGAGTTGCATGTTATTAGCATTGTGTTATGCATCTCTAGCATTGTGTTATGCCTCATAATAAAATCTGGAATTAAAATATTGTCCATATTTCCAACAATATGCTCTAAGAGGCAATCATAGAGATGATTGTATCACGTTTATGTTTACAGAATAAATATTATTATGTTCCTTGGATGAATTATTATTTATAAAGATGAGCAAATATGTGACTTGTTAGTGAAGCTTTTTATTTGTTGTATCATATCATTCTAAAAGGATCCTTGGTCGGATGTCACTAGCCGAGACACAAGTGACTTATATATCAGCACATGTATTACTTGATGACCATGTCTCACTGGTCATAGATATGAGGGATATTAAATTAATAGTGTGAGCACATGTTAGAGAACATGATGTTAGATTGACACACCTTGATATACTATTGAAATTGTTATGTTTCCATGTGTCATCAATTGTCCTCAAACAATGATGATGTATAATCTTTAGATCTGAGATCAAAATGGTTTCTTACATATGTAACAATACACTTAGGGGTTACCAAACGCTACTCCGTAACTGGGTAGAGCTTTTGGGTATGCTATAAAACACGCAGAGGGATGTGACTAATCGGATATGGAATTTGCCCCTCCTAGCATAATATGAGAGATACCTTTGGGCCTTTCGATGTGGTCGAATAAAGTAAGTGCATGGCCGTAACACAAGTGGTTGAAGAGTCAACCACACGAAGTTACCCGTCACTAGATTGAGAAAAGATTGAACAGTTCATAGATGACATATATCTCACCTGCAGTTCGACCAGATATTGTGAGACAAAAGGAGAATATGCAAGCAGATCGCTTAGTCCGACCAGATAAGAACTGGTCATATGGGGATACGGACTGGTCATGAGCTGGTCGAATGTGATCACAAACTAATCAACGAATTAGTCGTAAGGTGTTACGAACTGATCGTGACCAGATGCGAACTGGTCGTAAGTGGTGAGGACTTGGTCGTAGATCATATTGGATAAGGTTCATCTGATATAATCTTTATATACGTGTATTCAGGAGTTGCTATGTCAAACCGCTACCGACTTATGGATCGGAAAGGAGTTTCCGGGTCACGGCTGATCACGCATGAATCTACAGTGTCACACACTTAATGGGTTGGAACAAACTAATTCGGATTGGATCTGTTATGAGCTATTTATAGAATTTTGGACTGTTTTGGCCCTATAGCGCAAACTAATTCCAAAACTAGCTCCCTTAGCGTCAGAATTCCAGATTTGGCCCCCTCCTAGCACGTCTTTGCCGTCGAGGACGGCAAAGAACCGAAGTTCATACTATCGCTGCTTAGCGACCAAGGTGTCTTTGCTAGTGCGGTGCAAGACCCAAGGTGCTGCCATCCCCAAAAGCAGCATCAAGGTGCTGCCGACGGCGATGACAACACCTTGCCCCGCCCCGCCGTCCTACGCTGAAAAGGAAAAAATTTTAGGGTTTGCAGAAATGGGGGAAAAAATTAGGGTTTCGAGCGGAATGGAATTAGGGTTTTCAGTTTGGGTTAGCGCTTGTACGAATACGAATTTTTCTTCAGTCATTTCAATTAGGGTTTCAACGGGCACTGATATTTGTAAAAAAAACATTCATTAAGAAATATGGGCACTGAGGTTTGTAAATTAGGGTTTCATTTTCTACAAAATCAGGGTTTCGTCGCGGTTTTAGCACTATTTGTAGTAATTTCAAAATATAGGAAATGAGTTTAGAAAATTATGAAACTTTTTGTGGAGCCTCCCATCACAGTGTTGTTGCTTCTGTAATTTTTCTATTATTTTATTCGTTCTGAGAAAGGATGATTGATAAGCATATCAGACGAGGTATAACCTTGGTGATGTCGTCCAAGCAAACTTTGTGTGCTGAAATACTCGTTGTCTTTTAGAAGTGGGATAAAAAGGGACCAGTACTATTGGAGTCTCTCCTCGATGAAGTCGTCTGAATGTATACACGTATATAGCCAGGCAGTCGATGAAGTACTTTATGAAGATTATACAGAATATGATTGAAGGGGCTGAGAACGCTCATTGTGATTATGAAGATGCCCTAAAACATGGACGATTCGATGTCGGTGCAAATGGTTGTTTCTGGGATTCCACTAGAAGAGGCATACTTGCAATATAAGCTTGCTTTGATGGCTTAGTAGAGACACGGAACCAGAACTACATTAGAGTCCGCGGACAGAAGCACGTTACACGTAGTGACATGGCATAATGGTTCGGCTAATTGCTTTAGTCATCCTCGCTACTACTACGGTACACTACGACACAAGCATCCGGACCATATAAGTATACATGCCTTTAGGGGATAGTGGAAAATATGAGGGGTAGGACGGGGAACTACTACGTAATGACCTGAACTACTGCGTGGACCGGGACCATTTTCCCTTCTTTGCTAGCTCGGCGTTGAATTCCTCGTCGGCCTTCCCCTTCCCCTTGTCGCGGGAGTGTCCACGTCGAGCTGGTATATCGAAGTCGTCCATATCCTACGATTCCTTGATATAAGTGGACCGTATAGTAAAAATCGTAAGAATGATGTAAATTCTTCATAACTCACGTCGTCGATACGGATTACGCCCGGGCGACCGGATACGCTATGGCGGGCGGGCTCAGTCGCATGAGCCTTTCCCTTGCCCTTGTCGCAGGACTATCCACGTCGGGCTGGTATGTCGAAGTCGTCCATGTCCTGCGATTCCATGATGTAAGTGCATCGTATAGTGAAAATTGTAAGAATGATGTAAATTCTTCATAACTCACGTCGTGGATACGGATTACGCCCGGACGACCGGATACGCTGTGGCGGTCGGGCTCAGGCGCATGAGCCTTTGCCTTGCCCTTGTCGCGGGACTATCCACGTCGGGCTGGTATGTCGAAGTCGTCCATGTCCTGCTATTCTATGATGTAAGTACACCGTACAGTGAAAAACGTAATAAGGATGTAAATTCTTTATAACTCACGTCGTCAATATGGATTACACCAGGGCGACTACAGGGCTTTTTCGGTGCCTCCTCAACAGGGTTCGGTACGTGAGGTTTCAACCGCACGAAGTTCTCGGCCCGCACCGAGTAGTTCAGCATGTACTTCTGCTGGATGAATGCCCTGTCATACATCTCCGAGCCGTCGATCTACTGGAAGAAGTGGCAGCGCATCTCGGGCTGCCATTACGTAGGGATGAAGTTAAAAATTTAAGGAATTCAACGTTGACGAAAATCGATGCGCGCGAAAGAAACGCTTACGAGGTGGTGCCTGCACGTGTAGTGCGCCCGAGCGGCGGTGTCTGGGTGTGTGGACTAAATGATCTCTACCGGTTCGCCACACACACACTGCGGGATCGAAAAACATGGTGGTACTGGAGCATCTTTCATTGATTTATCTGGGTATTGTAGCTGTTTCCTCTTCTGCTTAAGCCACTTTTGCTTCTGCAACATCCGCGCGTAGAAGTTTGCCGAAGAGTCCATAGCTGGGTATCTATTGTGTAGTGTTGTGTAGTATTGGGTTTGGTTCAACCCCCTTTTATAAGCCCCATGGTTGGCATGGTGTGGTTAATTTCATGCAGAGTCATGTCTTTTAGTTCTGAAAAGCTGAGGAGGTAGAGTGTTGTCATGTCCATCTGAAAAGCTGAGGAGGCATAGTGTTGTCACGTCTTACTTTGCAGAGAGAAGTCATGTCTTGATTTGCAGAGTGTTGTCTTATCGGTCTGAAAAGCTGGCGAGGCAAAGTGTTGTCACGTCTTTCTTTGCAGTGTCTTGTCTTTTCGGTCTGAAAAGCTGGCGAGGCGGTCAGGGTTGTCAAGTCAATCTGAAAAGCCTAACCCTAAACTACGCAAAGCTATCTCATTTGGTCTTATCACTGCACAAAGTTGCCCCGTGTGGTTATGTCACTACGCAAGGCTGTCTCCTTTGGTCTTGTCATTTATAAAGTCATCCCGTGTGGTCTTGTCACTTTGCGTAAAGCCGCCCGTGTGGTCTTGTCACCGCAAAAAGCTGCCCGTGTAGTCTTGTCCTTTGCATAAAGCTGCCCGTGTGGTCATGTCACCATAAAGGTCGTCTCCTTTGGTCTTATAAGCGCGCAAAGTCGCCCGTGTGGTCTTATCTCTACAAAGCCATGACCGCCCGTCTGGTCTTGTCATCTGCAAGCTAATACATTGCCCGCTTTGTTAGCCTCCCCCGCGGGCTATAAAATGCACGCCCCATGGTCCAAAAGTAGGACCAATAGACCCTTGAAATCGTAGGAAGAAGACCATTCTCCGTCGTGCAGCAACATACGATGGCAGACGCCTAGGGACTAGTCCAACCGGGGTCGCTGAAGGCAGACCTTCTCCTGGAATAGACGTGGTTCTGTCTTCGGACTCTTATGTACTTGCAATATAGGCATACTTCTTCTGGTTCCGTGCAAGCCTATATTGCAAGTACATTAGAGTCCGAAGACAGAACCACGTCTATTGCAATTATGCCTCTTCTAGTGGAATCCCAGAAAGAACCACTCACACCGACATTGAATCCTCCATGTTTTAGGGCATCTTCATAATCACAATGAGCATTCTCAGCCTCTTCAACTGCATTCTGTCGAAGGTCCATAAAGTACTTTGCTTTAACTACACCATAGTGAAGTAACGTGATCAAGAACCGTAGCGACCAAGATATTATTTTTATCTGCTCTCACGTTTTTCAGAGTCTTTCAGAAATGAAAAATAATTTAAATTAATCAAATAAACTTCAATTATATTCAAATTTTTTTAATTAAATCTTTTCATGTTCCAAGTTTTTTTTAAAATTTTCTAATTTTTTTTTATAATTGGTTTTTTTTCACTTTTCTTTTCTTTCTCTCTCCTTGTACAGATTTCGAATTAAAAGCTAATCACATTGCTAACTACTAAGTCTGCTAAGTCAATAATTTTACATTGCTGACTACTAAGTCTTAAAATATTTCCTAACGCCCCCGATTATTTAATTAATGTAGTGAGTTTTATTGGCGATTAATTTTCTTATATATACTGTGATTAATTTTACATTTTATTTATCCCACACTAATTATCTATCGTCGGCCTACTGCTATTTGACTCGTACGTGGCTTAATTAAATACGTTGGTCTAAAAAAATACACCGCGTCGATATTTAATTTTACTAGTGCCTAATTATATTTGTTACTACTAAACTGTTAATAGTATTACTAATTTGCTACTTCCTAAACTTCCCCTTCTCACCTAATCTCATCCTTAATCCTTCCCTTTACTTAATCCCCTTACTCTAATCTTCTCCTCACCTAATCCCTTCCATTTATCTCTCTCTTATCTCCTCACCACCGAAATATCCTAGCTGCCATCCTTCCTTCCCCATCGTTCTTTCCTTCCCATTCCTCCTCCAAGGCTTCTCTCCCCTGGAGTTATCTCCTCACTGGAAGGTACATTGCTAACTCTATTTAATTTACAACACTAACAATAATAAGTCTGCTAAGTCAACTAATTACTAGCTAATCACATTGTTAACTACTAAGTCACACTAAGTCTTCTAATTTTATGTCCGAACACTAAGTCAAAAAATACACCAACTACACAACTATAACTACTTAGTTGCTACAATAAGAAACTACAAATCATCTAATTATATCCTAATGACATTGCTAAAACTATAGCCGGATGCGAATGACACTTACCTTTTCTAGGTCCTCACAACACGATGCACAACTTCCGTAACTGAGCGAACTTCAACTTCTTCGGTTGCCTTCTCCCTTCTCTTTCGCAAGCTCTGTTTCTCTCTGGCTCTCTTCCTCTCTGCCTTGCTTCCTGGCTTGCAACTGGAAATGGCGTCGCTGAGCTGCTACGTTTGCGTTCTACTCGATTTATCGAAGAACTCGACCTTAGGGCAACCATTCGACCAAAACAACGCGACCACCCGGCTGCAGCAGCGTGTGGCGGCGTGCGTGGTGAGTGTCTTGTGAGGGCCAGCGCGCAGCGCGGCGGGTCCGGCGAACCGGCGGGAGGCGTGGCGCGTGGCAGGGCTAGCAAGGTGCTACCATCCCCAAGGGCAGCACCTTGCTGCTGCCGAGCCGGACCGCAACATCTTAGATGCTGCCATACGCGGTGGCAGCACCTAGGTGCTGTGGTTCCGGACCGCATGAACTCGGTTGCTGTCGTCCCAAACGGCAGCACGTGCTAGGAAGGAGCCAAATCCGGAATTCTGACGCTAAGGGTGCCAGTTTAAGAATTAATTTACACTACAGGGCCAAAACAGTCCAAAATTCCTATTTATAAGGGGAGGCGTGGTGTTGTTAGGAAAAAGAATTGTATCACCCACCGAAACCCTAGTCACCACCTACCCGAAGGTCCTGCCGTGTGTGCTAGACGTGTGGATACTGTAGAGGCACCGCTGCGATTGTTGCTGCGTTGACCGAGGACAACTCGTGGCATACGTAGGGAATGCGGGAGGTTGCTGGAGGAGACGATCTACGACCAAGAACGTTGGACGATCAACTACTTCCACTACATCGATGCATACGATCTTGAACTAGACTGCTTTAACTCTTCTTTCACTGCACTGCTCGTCTAGTGATAACGATGTACAATTTCTTACTCGCATATTTCATGCTTCGTGGTAAAAAAAATTAATTGATCGACAGTGTAGCTATCCGTATCCAGGAATAAAGTAGCTAGTCAAATCGATTCTCAGTCGATCCATCGCGTTCCTTCTCTGTCCATGTGAGAATTTTATATTCTGGACTCACTTTGTTTCCATGCTGCATTGGTTCAAACAGCAGAGTAAAGATATGATATATGATCTGAATCTGGCAGAGATTTGCCCCGCATACTTGCATATATCTGCATGATGGAGACCAGGCACGTATGGTCGGGATGCATCTACAACTTCGAGGCTGATAGATAGATAGATAGGATAGACTATCGCAAGATATTAGCTGCAGGACTTCGCGATCGACCAAGCCATCCATGCTCAACCTCGCTCCTCGACCGATTATTCCCTTATTTGTTATTATTTAATTTAATAATAATGGAGAGATCGAAGCCTATATCGATGGACGTGATGTTTCTTCTCAGCCAGTATACATGTACAGCAGCGGATGCGCGAGGTAAAAATATTATTATTATTATTATTAGCTCGTTTAGCATCTTTTTAAACGAAATAGCAAAAACAACCTGCGTCTGAGAAGAGAAAAATAACACCCATACCACGCTAATTTACTGCGGAAAGTCACATGTCCTGCTCCCAGACCGCGGTAGCCGACATATCGCGCTCCCAGATCATATTAGATGACCTGCTACGGTCTGGGAGCGGGGTATGTGGCTTTCCGTGGCAAATTAGCGCGGTAGAAGTGTTGTTTTTGACATTTCGGATGCAGAAGACTAGTCTTGCTATTGTAAATAAAAAAGAATTGCTATGAAATGGTATATAGTTTTGCACGAAATCGAAGGGGGTAGCAAACGCTCATTCGATCGCACCTTGTCGCACACATCCTAAAGCTCTCCAGCCACCGAAATTTCTCAATCCCAATTCGACTCCACTATCTCTCTCGCTCGCCATCTTCGACTAGGTTTCCGTCGCAAGCGAGCCCCTCCTCTTGGCGGATGATGCTATCTTGACCAGCGACCACATCTCGACGACCAACGTGCGGACGCGGCGAGCGAACTCCACGGGCGATCTCTCCTTTTTGGCACACTCCTGCCTGACGACCACATCTCGGCAACCGACGTGCGGATGGGACGAGTGAAACAACGCAAGCGAGCCCGTCCTCCCCGACGATTCCCATCCCTGTTGTCATCTCTCCCATTGCTCCAACACTAAAGCTCCCATACAACTGTTGTTTATAGGTAATCATTCTTCATTGTACTATTGCTCTTATGTACTGTACCACTGTTGTTTCTAGGTAATCCTTGTGCTTCCCAGAGTTTGATACCGGACTGGTCACGCAGTGAACTTATAAAGATGGATTAATCAAAGTATTCACTCAATTGTTTTGACAAGTGTCATATATGTTTCAAGAAGTTTTGTTAATTTGGATAGTTCCTTTCAAGTTTCAACAAAAATCCCATATAATTTTTGAATATGTTTTCTACACGCTTTAAAGAAAATTCATTAAGTCTCATTTACAAGTTTTAGACAATCCCGTTTTAGGAGTTTCAATCCTAGATTGACTAAGTTTTAGACAAGTATCAATAGTGACATTCAAGTTTGAGACAAGTTTCATTAAGTATCATCAAGTTTCAAACAAGTAACATCAAATTTTAGAAAAGTCTTGGTAAGTATCAATAGTGACCTTCAAGTTTCATCAAGTTTTATTAAGTACCATCAAGTTTCAGACAACTTTTATTAAGTATGTGTGGATATCATGGGGATATGTGCACAATCTTAGGATGATGTTACAATTGGCAATGGCGTTGAATGTTTGTCGAAACACGCTTTTTCGGCAGAGTTAGGATTTTCGATAGTACCATCAAGTAACGTGCGGTATGACCGCAACACGGTATGACCGGCAAGTAAGTAGCGGCAGTACCGCAGGGCAGTAATACCGGCTTTTAGTTGATGGTATGGTTTTTCCAGAGAACGTGTTTTCTTGGATTTTTGGTCTCCTTGGAAAGTGGTACGACCGCAGGTTTGGGAGCGGTACTACCGCAGTGCGGTAGTATCGGTGCATACATGGCGGTATGACTGTTTGTGTTCTGAATGTTTGCCGACTTGGTAAAATGGTGTTGGGTTAGGTCAAGTTCATGGGTTTCAGTGCATATGTGTTGCATGATGCATGTTTTGACTAACGTGGGTCAAGTTGTGAAGAACTTGTTCCCAGAATCGTTTTCTTTGTCTATTGTTGTGCAGGTTGCTTGGAGGTCAATGACAGTCAACAGTGAGGATGATCGGGACTAAGCTTGGAGAGCTAAGGTCTAGAACGATCGGGGATACCGGGTGAGGTCAATGGAGTCAAGCATGGCTCAAGAGGGACAAAGGTGACCGAATGGGCAGTTCGGTGCGACGGGTTGGATCAAGCGGCGCGGGGGTCGGTGCAAGTGCCATGGTGGTTTCGGTGGGAGTTAAATGGGAGAGAATTGCCGACATGATGAGAGCCGTTGATCAACCTACACGTGGCGAAGCATGAGGAGTGCTTCACGAAGATGGGACTCGGTCTTTGGAAAAAGATCGAGAAGGGGTATTTTGGTAATTTTACCAAATACCGCCTTGGTGACCTTTTACCAACCCGTGGCGCAAGATGAAGCGGATTAGGTCAAGAGGAGGTGAAGACGACGCTTTAAAATACGTGCGTGAGTGAACCCATTTGTGTAGGCTTAACGGGTGCCCAATAGGAATACTCTTCTAGAAGGTCTAAGCCTCCACTATAATTAGGAGAGGGTGCTGGCCAGCACCTCTCAACCCTTTCATTGTTTTGAAACCCTAGTTTGCTTTTGTGCTTAGGGGGAGGATAGTTGGAGGTTAGGGTTCTAGACAAGGTAGTTAGGATCGCGATCCAAGTCTTAAAGTCTTACGACTCTACGAACCCACGACAGCCTGTCGATCCAAGTCTTACTGCCGATCCGATCCTACTCAAGGTAGGTAGGATCGCGATCCTACTCTTAGAGTCTTACGGTTCTACGAACCCACGACAGCCTATCGATCCAAATCTCACTGTCGATCCTACTCGTAGAGACTTAGGGCAATTTTTTTAGGGGCGGGCTTTGCGATATTTTGTTTTAGAGCAAAATTTGTTGATATTAATTTCTGAGAATGACACTATAAATAAACAAGGAGCATGCAAAATATTGTATCGATGTGGTAATGCTAGTACAAATATCTATATTATGGCATGAGCAATCTTGAGCTTGATAATGATAAGCTATTTTTATTCCTGGAGTATGTCTAGCTACTTTTAAAGAACATGCAAGTGGTAAACCATATAACAATCATACAAACTTATAGTATAGATGTTAAATATGTGTATTTTTACAAATCCGTAGAATCGACGATTCTACGATTCGATACTACGATTCGATCCTACCGGAGGCAAATTGATCCGACTCGGGATCTCGACTCTGACTACCTTGGTTCTAGAGAGTTGGATTTGATTTCGTGCTCATGTTATGAGTCTTTATCCTCCTTGATGGAGTGGTTGTAAACCAATACCATATCAAAATCAATCCAAGGAAAGATTCCTCAAGATGAGTTTATTTGCTTTCCTTCTCTCTATTTGGTGATTTTGAGTCTTTCTTTGATCCGCGAGTTTTTGCTTGGTTTCTTGCCTTGATCTAACTTGCTGTGACATGTGGGAACTCATCTAGGATCATCTTGATCATCATTCACCCACGAGCAAGTCTCTATATCATATTTCGATTTTAACTCGGTTTTGGAGCACCCTTCGTTCAAACTGAAAAAGATAGGAACTTTGGCATAGATCTTCACGATCCTTGATTGGAATAGGTTTCTAATATCTTATAGAAGGTGTGTCTCAAGTTTCGTGAAGTTTGGAGTTGCGGATCAAAAGTTACGTCAATTTTTTATTTCATTTTCTGGCTGTTTACTATTCATTTGCCTGTTTTTACTGTTCATTACGGTACAACTGGCACTGTTTATCCGGTTATTCCGATTTTCTGTACGGCTGGCACTGTTCGTCTGGTACTATTTATCAGCGTGTTTTTTTTGTGTTTTTGGTCATTTCTCTTAGGGGTTTGAAGGGGATTCAGTACAAGTCTTCCTTTATTCTTATATATATTGATCTTCGTTGTTCTCATAGCTATTAGAGTAAATATCATGTTTGAATCCGATCAAAGCGAAAAATAGATAGTGCTCCTATTCACCCCCCCTCTAGTCATCGTTTCGGTCCAACAAGTGGTATCAGAGCCCTGTTAGTTCAATCTTGATCTTAACCGGTCACTGAACTTGGCGATGGATAAGTACTCGACCAAGCCGCATATCTTCGATGGGCTCGACTATGTCTATTGGAAGAATCACATGCGAGTCTTCCTTCAGAGCGAAGGACAAGCTATATGGAAGGTTGTTCGAGTTCCGCTCATTTTGCCCGAGGTTTCTTTGCCGGCTTCAGCAGCCCTCTTGGCAAACAACCATAAGGCTAAGAATCTCCTATATGTTGGGCTTGGTAAACAGGAGTACGATAGGATTTGCAATCTTGAGACTACACATGAGATTTGGCACACCCTCGAAACTTACCATGAGGGATCGTCCTAGATCAAGCAAGTATGCCAGACAGTCTACAAGCGAGAGTATAACAAATTCGAGATGCGTCCTGGCAAGAGCATCGATGACGTTTTTACTCGGTTTAACAAGGTGATCAATCAGATGAGAGCTCTTGACATTGAGTACTCTCAATCTGAGAATGCCACCCACCTCTTGGCTGCAATCAACACAAAGGAGTGGGAGATGAAGGCTACTGCCATTGAGGAGAACATCGATCTCTCTAGTCTCACTTTGGAGCTGCTTTATAGCAAGCTCAAGACTCATGAGATCAAGAGAGGCAGTCTTCTTAAGAAGGATAACATGACTTTGGTAGCTGATCCTCTGAAAAAAACTTCTGATGGTTCTTTTGAGTCTTCTTCTGGATTTTCTCTTGTGTGTTTACCTACAATTCAATAAGAAGAGTTTGAGAGTCTTCCTGAGGCTGATTTAGCTCTTTTAGCCAAGAAAGTCACACAGGCCTATAACAATGTTAGAAACAAGAAGAGAGGTGGCTCTGTGACGTGCTATGAGTGTGGAGAGCTATATCATATCCGGGCAAACTACCCCAAGTTGAAAAGTAAGGGCAACCGCAAGGATGAGAAGCCTGCCTAGAAGAAGCCTTAGGGGAGCAAGCCCAAGTATGATGTTGCCAAGCTTATGAAGGCTGCTCACCGAGTCCTTGCCGCTTTTGGAGAGCAATCCATGAGCGATGTGGACTCCGGGAGTGAGGAGGACAAGGAGGAGGAGCTCCCCCAAGACAAGAAAGGGAAGGCCAAGGACTTCACCGGCATGTGCTTCATGGCCGACTCCGTCGACGCCGATGACAACGATGAGGTACCTCCTTCCTATGATGTTCTTTCTGCTAGATGTGACATCATGTTTGAGCAACTCATGAGTCAGGATAAGGTCTTAGAGTTTACCATGGCTAGGAACAAGGACTTAGAGTCACAAGTAGATAATTTGACTTTAGAACTTGTAAATGCTAAGACTCTTGAATCTGATATATGTTCATCTTGCCATACTCTACATTCTGAATTTGCTAAACTGCAATTTGCTCATGATATTGCTTTGCACCAACTTGAAAATGTTAGGACTGAGCTAATTGATGTTAAATCTGCTCTCTGTGAAAAATACTAAGAGTCTAATAAGTTGGATGCCTCTGGTAATGTTAAATCTAGCTTTTGCTCTTTCTGCTTAGAATGTGAACATAAAGTTAAAGACATTCTAGAAGTAGTTAGAGCTAAATATGCCAAGCTTAAGGACACAATTGAGTCTATACCTTGTGCCTCATGTGCAGCCTATAAGCTTGAAGTTGCTTTTTTTAAGGAGAAACATGCTAGAGCAATTAAGGCCAAGACTTGTAAATCATGTATTAACTTTGGAAAAGAAAATGCTTACCTTAAAGACACACTAGAAAAATTCTCTAAAGGTAATAAACAGTTAAACATGATTCTGGACACGTCTATAGAGTTAGATTTGATTTCGTGCTCATGTATTGAGTCTTTGTCCTCCTTGATGGAGTGGTTGTAAACCAATACCATATCAAAATCAATCCAAGAAAAGATTCCTCAAGATGAATTTATTTGCTTTCCTTCTCTCTATTTGGTGATTTTGAGTCTTTCTTTGATCCGCGAGTTTTTACTTGGTTTCTTGCCTTGATCTAACTTGCTGTAACATGTGGAAACTCATCTAGGAGACATGTGGGAACTCATCTAGGATCATCTTGATCATCATTCACCCACGAGCAAGTCTTTAGATCATATTTCGATTTTGACTCGGTTTTGGAGCACCCTTCGTTCAAACTAAAAAAGATAGGAACTTTGGCATGGATCTTCACGATCCTTTATTGGAATAGGTTCCTAATATTTTAGAGAAGGTGTGTCTCAAGTTTCGTGAAGTTTGGAGTTACGGATCAAAAGTTACGTCAATTTTTTTATTTCGTTTTCTAGCTGTTTACTATTCATTCGCCTATTTTACTATTCATTGTGGTATAACCGGCACTGTTCATCCGGTTGTTCCAATTTTCGGTACGCCCAGCACTATTCATCTGGCACACCGGTACTGTTCATTAGTATTTTTTTTTTTGCGTTTTTTGTCGTTTCTCTTGGGGGTTTGAAGGGGATTCAATACAAGTCTTTCGCTATGCTTATATATATTGATCTTCGTAGTTCTCATAGCTATTGGAGTCAATATCATATTTGAATCCGATCAAAGCGAAAAATAGATAGTGCTCCTATTCACCCCCCTCTAGTCGCCGTTTCGGTCCAACAGTATGTTCAAGTTTCAAACAAGTATCATCAAGTTTAAGACAAGTTTCATTAAGTATCAATGGTGGCCTCCAAGTTTTAGACAAGTTTCAGAAAGTTTCAAATAAGTTTTCATTGGGTATCAACGGTGGCCTCCAAGTTTTAGACAAGTTTCAGAAAGTTTCAAATAAGTTTTCATTAGGTATCAACAGTGGCCTTCAAGTTTGATACAAGTTTCACTAAGTTTCATTAAGTACCATAAAGTTTGATTAAGTATCAGTAGTGATCTTCAAGTTTCATTAAGTTTCATAACAGATTCACTAGTTATCCCCAAGTTCCACACAAGTCCCATGAAGCTTCAAACAGATTCAAGAAGATTAAGTCTGACAGTCTTCAACAAAGTTTCAAAGAGTTCCATACAAGTTTCATCGAGGATTCATTCAGTCTTACACACATTTTTTTTCAAAATCTTCAGATATATTTCAGTGACAGCACACAATTTTCATAGGTTTTAACATAGAATTCCAACATAGTAACACCATTTATGAACATAGCATTACAAACAAACAAGCTTTGCAAATTTGGAAAAAAATCAATCATAAAGTTCATAAGCACCAAGCTTAGGTGTATAAGCAGTCACAATGTGGCAGTTTCCTTTTGTGAGACTTGACTGGGCTACTTTGTTGTTTGCTTTGCTGTCGAGTTTTTCGTCGCCTTTAGATCAATCTTTTGTGCAGGAGTCAACCTGCATGACGGCTTGTCATCATCCTCGCCCATGGACAAAACTAGCTGCACACAGGTGGACAAAAAAATAGCACTAGTTTCTTATTCAAAAAATCCAACAAGGGAAAGTAGTCACATGTTTGCAAGCAAGTCATCCAACATGTTGCATGCACTAGTTTCTAACTCAAAAAAAAATCCAACAAAACGAAACATCTAAGTGAAAGAATTTCAAAAGACAACAGCCAGCTATTTTGTCGAACAGGTTGCACGCAACAATCAGGTAGCACATAGGGACCAAAATAAGAAACTTGCCAGAGACACCGATGTTCCAATACACACAAAGGGGAGACAACAGAGATGTTTCTTATACCCTGATGCCAGAGACATGTGATGATGTTTCAAGTTGTAGACTAGAAGTGACGAGACAAGGCAGTTGGACGATGAGGTTTTGCTCCGAGGAAGACAGCATCGCTCCCACTCCGCACGCGTGACGGAGGACGATGACGTGGTTTGTCGATGAGAGGATGCGACCGTATGGCGGGGTTTCACACGTGTTTGCCGACAAGAGGATGCAGCCGGGCGGCAAAGTCCAAGGAGGACGACATCGCTCACACTCCACATGCACAACGGAGGACGGAGCGGTTTGGCGACGACAGGATGTGGCCACACGGCGAGGTTTCACGTGAAATCAAGGAGGACGACAGCGGCGGGCTCCCTGGGCTTGAAAGGAAGGCGACTGATTTCAGAAGTTGACGATGTTTGTGTTTTTTTACGAAGGAAAGAAACTAGGCATGTCCGATTAGGATGTGAGAATCCGACGACTGGATGCTATACCGTTTGAAGCATAGTTGGTGGCGTGGTGTAGCCACATCCTAAATAAAAACGTGTCATTTCAGAAGAAAACTCGTAAAAATATGTAGCGCTTGTTACCTGTTGGTGTAGCTTTGCTTTGAGCCACTCCTCCTCTATATGGGCCGGGCCTCCTTCAGTGAACAGCATTTTGGCCCAAGCAAGAAAAGGCCAAATTCTCAAAGTGCTTGTTCGTCGGCGCGGCGAGCTCCTTGCCGCCCTCGGCCTTCCGCCGCAGCTGCAGGTTCAGCATCCACCGGTGCTGGTAGCGCAGAAAGAGCCAGTTCGTGGTGGCCTTCTCCGACTCCGACGCCCACCCAGCGAACGTCTTGCAGTCCACCATCCGGTGTGGAGCCTACACGATTTCCTCACGGATTTTGGTCACTTGCACACGATTCCAAGCTCATGTGTTCGCAGGACGGTTGTGATTTGTAAATACGCTTCTTCAGCCAGAAAGCACTAGCTCTCATCGCGTAGGCTGACATCCAGAAAGCACTAGCACAAGATTCCAGTCATTGTAACAGCTGACAATCAGGAGTAGCGACTAGCTAGTGTGCAATTACAACTCAACACCTGCCAAAAACTACTCTTATCAAGTTCTAGCAGAATTTGGCGAGCACCAAAAGCAAATTCTCGCATCATGACTGATCATACACATCAGTAAGTCTCACAACTCACAAGGTCATAGGAGTACAGGACAGGCAGAACATATTTTGCCGTAGGCATATACGATTATTCAGTTATTATTATTCACTTATTATCATCACCAGGTCACCCAAATAGAAGCTACACAGACACATATTTGGTTCAGACATTATCCAATCAATAAGAAAGTACCAAGACAAAGGGGATAAAAGAGGATTTTACTGACCAAAGAAGAATGGCCTTATTCATCTGCGATCGAACGGGGAAATTTACAGAGGCTTGCACAAAAACTGCAGCTCTCCTTCAAGGCTAGCCACTAAGGACTCATCATATAACGCAAGGAAAAGGTGGGCAATAGCAAGAGAAGAGGACAAGAAACAAAACAAAAAAAAAGTAAAGAGAAACTATTGAAGGAACTAAGCTTCCATCCATGCTTGGCAAAGACCTATCCTAGTGTACATGCTTGACCAGAAGCGCAAGAAATCCTGTTCCCCATGTCTTAGTATTCAGCAGCAGCAGCCATTTTGATGCACCCCCAACATTTTGATGAGGAAGCACATGGGTTCTATTTTCAGTAAAGCCAAATCATATTGTCATCAAGAGATTCTACGCTAAACCGCTCTCTTTAACTTCCACAGGCTTCACAGCAACAGATGAATCCCCACCAGCACCTTTCCCGGCAGAAGGGCTCACGTTCTTGGCCTCGCCAAGCCGCACAGCCTGGGCAAAACTCTTTGTGATATGGCCCACCAGGTCAGTGGGCACAGTTAAGGGCTTTTGGGGCTCAACAACAGTAGAGCTTGATAGCTGTTGTTGCTGATGCAGGCGTGTCTTATTCTCCTGCAGAGCTTTCTCGCGCTCCTCATAAAAGTCAAAGTCATCAAGGATGGAGGCATCCTCCTCATGGTCCTTGAAGATTTTCAGCATCTCCAGTCCTTGCTCCAGTTTCACCTACATTATGCTCAAACATTAAATAGTTGAAGCCAACACATTCCTAATATTAATACTGATATCAATATTAGTAGCTGCAATAAGCCATGTATGCTATATACCCTAACCACTTGATGAGTGATATCCTTATGGATCAAAGAGGTCTACTCAGAAGAATTAAATGTGCAAATTAAGTTAAGGAAGAAGAAAATATATAAAAACTATGTACCTCTTGTGTGTCCCGGCTATTGGTTACAGGTTTGTTGTCGTTATTTTCAAGAATTATATGGCGGAATAGATTATTTGGAACATCCTTCACTATGTGCCACTTAACAGGTAACTGACCGGTCCACTTATCTTGCTGCCAGTAATCCACACTCTTCTCAAAATCCACTGGTCCAATCATCTCTGCAACACCGCAGAACTGTGCACTAGCATTTACCTATATATATTGTTCCAATTTTCAATTCTCAGCCAGGAATAACAAAACACAAAGTACAAATAACAAAAATATAAGGGCCTAGAAAAGAATAATAAGAAAGCAGGATGGGGATTAAATTACCGAAAACAACAGAAATATGGGACAATGTTCTTCCTTCTCTTTCGCCTCACGATAGGCTGAGTCTAGTTTCTTGTTTCCATTTGTGGTGCTAGCCCAAACACCATATTTGATGCTCTTGTGCACATTATCTTCACTGTATGATTTTATGATAAAAAATCTGGCATTTTTGTACTCTGTAACAAAGTCAGGCCTGTTGTATGACTCACGATCAACTCCTGTAGAAGGCTTTTCATCCTTGCTGTCATCCTCTGGTTGCTTCTTAGGCCTAGTGGAACGTGGGCCCCGGCTTTGCTCATTGAGGAAGTCAAGCGAACCATTACAGCTGCACAGCATAGCATTACCCCTTCCTCTCCTGCGCCCTTTTTCAATCGGAATAGAACTTCTACCATTCAGGCCAAAGCTAGGGAAAGGACCCCCGTAATTAGTGGCCTGTGGGAAAATCCCACCATGAGAGAACCCTCCTCCATAAGAGTCACTGGGGTTCCAAAACCATAGTAGGACTTCTGGTGAGGCGACGTCTGAAAATAGAAGGAAAAAAAAACAAAACAAAATGTCAAAAGGTAGATCAAACATGCTCATGTAGTTGTATAATGATATTCCTGTCCTTTTATAATTGATAGATGTCTTTTTGTGGTATATCATATGCATCAGCATAAAAATAGCAACTTGGAATTCTAATTAAATGGTGTGTAATCCAGCAAGCAATGACAGCTAAATGCAGGCACATGCTTGCAGAGCAGAGTTTGAATTGCAGCTGGAGGCAGAGCAACCAAAGCTTGAGTTTGAATTACAACTAGAGACATCTTTGCAATGTCAGGATCATTTATTAATTATTACACGGTCTGGCCAGTTTTTTCTCATCATGATATGTCAGGTCACAAGTGATTACTTCCAAACTTAGAAATGAAAATATTTAGAAACAGGACTATATCTTGGAGTTTCATGTAATTCTGAGAAGCATGAGTGAATTAGGGCTTACAAGTTTACATTATAACAGAGCAAGAGTCACATCAGAGAATTCTTGGACAGCTAACCGTTCAACAATCAACATGATAATGACAGAATGTGCTGTCCTGGCTAAAGCATTTTTCCCCGTGTGCACATGTGTGTCTATTTCTTAGAAATAAATGCAGAGCAATTTTCATTACTCCAGGGACTATATTATTCTTCTATGAATTAAACTTAAGTAAGATTTGTTTTTACTGAATGGATTAACCCCCATATTCGTAAGACATATAGTAGCTTATGCAACAGAGCAGAATATGTAAAATGCCTGAACCAGAAAATTTATATTTGAGGAAAGAAATAGACAAGAGATAGCATGTGAAAAGAATACCATTCCAGAAGCCATAGGAAAGTTGCTTTGTCCAAAGGCCCCTGAAACCCCACCAACAGGTTGAGGTGAAGCTGCAGGTGATGGAAATGACCCAGTTCCTTCTGACGATCTGAACCATTCTGAAAAATATCATCACAAGACACAAAGTTAAAATCTCACCTAAAACATGGGACACCTAAATCATCAGCTAAACAAAGCACAAGATAGATAATAACCAGGTCTTGGCCCAAAAAGGAAGCTGTTTGGACTCAGAGTGTCAGCGAAAAGAGCTCCTTGTGTTGGGTCAATCGGCATCATTGTCTCACCCTGTGATATTGGAGTAGGAGCACTTAAATATGGCATGCCAGGTGGTACTGATTGCTGGTAGTAAGGAGCCGAGAAGGAGAACTGCTGAGGGGAGTAGAGCTGACCATCTCCACTAACAGCAGCCGGTACAGGCGTTGTAATAGGGAATAATGGGCATAAGGGTCATAGCCATAGCCACCATGGAACATAAATGAAGGGTCCTCATTGTATACAACCTTCAATAAAAGTCAAATTTAGAAAAGGTGCTTCGTCGAAAATTTCTGATGCCAAAAAAAGAAAAGAAATACTTACCGCTGGACCCACTTCCAATCCTTCAACATTCACATAAGGAGGGTATGCATCCCATTCATTTGAAGGGATCTCATATCCTGGACCTGCTCATAGAAGGTAAATTATGTTAAGGACACAGAAATATCATTCATCAACTCAAGAGAAAATATTAAAAATCTACAAGTCATTAAAATTCTGATGGCATGAAACATGCCCTCTCCAAAAAGAAAAAAAAATCTGAAGAAAAAGAAAATAAGTGAATTTAGTCTACTTGCATACGCCATATATAAAAGAAACACCAAACAGAATCTATGTTCTTATTATTTGGTCATTGAAGAGCACAGGTGATTCCTGGTAAGTCATAGGTAATTTCATAACAAATGACAGCTCAAAGAGAACCTCCTGATACATATATGCCATGGTAATATCAAATAGTGCCTCTTCAATTATTTTTTTCTAGTTTAGCCCTTCATTAGAGGAACTATAGATGTCAGTGTAAAATATATTTCCCTTCACATATAATGGCATGAAAATGTACAAAATTACAAATGAACATTATGAGCTGTGAAGAGGCATTTGGGTATATGCAAGAAAAAGTGACCTGACCTTGGTAATAGAATGGTTGTGCCTGAGAAGCATACTGGTTTTGTGGATATGCAGCATTATGTCCCCCACCTATGTTGGATGTGCCAGCTTGGGATTGTCCTTCACTTGATAGATTGATAGCATTTGAATCAAGTGAAATGGTGGGTGTAACTGCTTTCTCATCCTTACTAGGAATGGGCTGAGGACATAAAAAAATAAATACGACAATCAGCAACAAAAGGCAAAAGGTGAATAAACAGACAAAAGGTTGTATAGAATATGTCCAAAAAAATATTATCAAGTATTGACCTGCACTTTAGGGTTATCAGCGAGAACAGGTTTTTTCTCAACCTCAACTTTTGGCTCCTGCGAATCCATAGAGCCTGAAGCAGCAAGATTCAACAAATCAGCTCGAGTTTCAAGGATAGTAAATCAGTAAGCCTATTCAATCTAAAGTAGAGAAAATGATTAGGTACATTCTTTTGCCCTGCCATTTTCAAACAAAAAGCTCAAGCACAAGTGCACAACAGACCTATGATGAATAAAGCTAAGCTTGCATAAATGGCCTGAAGCAGCAAATAAAGACAGCTAGTTTCCCAGCATATTTACATCTAGATACCATAGAATCCTATCATTCAGCTCGTATATGTACCCACTGTTTTAAACAATCACATTCATCGCAGATGAATTAAGAATACAAGCACAAGGCGTTAAGGGCACCAGCACTCCTAATTCTTGTACTTAGTAGCTAGTACTTGGCCACTTATTCTAGCCTACATGGTTACGAGGCTAATAACGCGCAATTGTGCATAATAAAGATGTGTCATTCCCATCATTCAGTACCGTCCTATTATTTGGTCAAACAACACCAAATCACAATTGTGGCCTCTCCAGGCAATCGGGCCTCACACTTGGATCACTGGGTTTCTGTTATGATACGGACAGACATCCTACCACTTCCCTCTGCATTTGTACAGCCCTGCACCAACTGTTCACGAGACTCAGGCTTGAGGCATAATTATGTAGCTCTTCCAGGTACACGAAACCATGCCCGACGCACCCGAATAAAGTGCACATTGCTGCACAAACCATTAACATGTGGACACAATTTCTATCTGACTCTGACAGCAGCATCGTACCCAACCAATGAAGTGCCTATTGCAACACATACACGCGACCCACAGTAGTCTACTCTACACACCTGCCATTATTCCTACATAGTAGAAGAGGAAAAAAAAACCCCGGCAAATGCGCAAGGTTGAAGCTTGAGCAATTCCACCAGGCCTTGGCTGCTCGAATCAGCACTTCACGCCAGGTGAAGCAAGCAGCGTCACTCATGGATTAGATTGCAGACTCCTCAGCCTAGAACACTGTCCACTAATATGCTCAATATCTCAAATACTAGCATAAGATATGGCATCGTATGGTATTCACTATTCAGACATTAATAACGTAAGAATTCACCCGTAATAAGGCGACAACTCGCACCAAGATCTTACACATCAGTACACTTGCACCGAGATCTATCACAGGAAAACACCGTAACATCCCAGACCCAGCAGAAACAACAAGAAGCAATTGCATCAATATCACATCCTCCCAGATCAGCAAACCCAGCCCCGGCCACTCCCAACCAAAAGTAAAACCAACCACGAAAGAACCCAACAACCGGATCCAAATCTCCCCGGCCACTAAGCACATAAAGATCAAAAATTTCCGCGGGGCACGCACTCACCGGGCCGATCCGATCCGCTGTGCGCCGATTCCATCAAGGATCCGTACGAGCGCGAAGCCTTCGAGGGAAGAAACGGGGGCAAAGAGGGTCAATAGAGCGCCAAATCCCGCGCTTCTTGGGTTGAATTGTTCAGCTCGGATCCCTCCTCTCGATCCGCGATCGGATCGGGATGGTGCTCCTGGATTGGATTCGATCGGGCTCTCTCGCTCACTCTCCGTGGCTCGTGATCTGATGAGAGGAGGAGACGGGACGTTGATGCTGCTTCCCTGTAGAGGGAGCGAAACAAATGCGCTCTTTTATTATTGTTTATAGGGTGGGGTTCGATTTGGAAACGGCGAAAGGTGGGAGGGTCCATTTGCACATTTGGCCTACTTCCAGGGTTGGATTAGCAATTTGCCAGGCGCTAAATGTTGAAATCCAACGTGGTGCTGACCTGGCACGGCAGGTGCAAGGCAAGATCCATGCACACAGCACACTAGCAGATACAATATTAACCTTATCTTTCCGTCACCCAATCTAGGATGAAAATAATTTCTCTACGAGTGCGATCAAACAGTGGGGAGAGGGGTCTCACGTTAAGACCTCCCTCCCCTAGAGAATTTATTTCTATGTAGGGTGAATCGGTGCAAGTGCTCGGTGACTTGATTTGATTAAGCTCTTGTGGGTCGTTGGAATAGGTCTGTTTGGAACGCAGAAATTATTGCGTCGTATGCTATGAATTTCTCGTGAAATTAGTGCGTCGTATCTTACAGATTTCTTGTGAAATTACTCGTCCGGGAACACGTGCATTCCATTGGAGGCATGGAAAATCCACGTCAGAATACCTTGCGAGGTGTACCTAGGACGCATACGTTTGTACGGCAATTGTCTCACCAAACGCACAAGAAGAAACCAAAAGCGACCAGATCTTATCTGGAGTGGAGAGTGCAGGGCATGAATGATTGTGTGCCGTGTAGTATTGCTATCTGCACTGGCATTTTTGGGGGGCAAGACTCACTGCATCTGCATTTTTTTGGCTTTATGTGTAGTCTCAGACCGTGGGGATCCTTGTACGGATCCGGTGGCGCCAGAATTTGTACTGCGCAAAACTAAGCGCTCGTCGTTGCTCTCTAGGCTATCAAACTCATCTATCTTATTCTGATTTTACTCTCTCTTCCTACCAGACATCGAGTCCCACACCAATCCCTAATCAATTCCCCAACCCCTATCATGACGAACCCTAGTGACTAGCGCCGCGATCGGTGTGCAAGTGTGAGTTTGGATGTGCTAGGCGCCTCGCGTAGGCATGAGGTGCAGCGACAACCGGGGAACGCTGCGTGGCACAAACATGTGTGCAAGTGACGGTAAACAGTGGGTAGATAGCGGCAATCGGGTGGCGGGGTTGCGTGGCCGAGTAGACAGTGGCGGCCGAACAAGCGACAACGTCCCATAAACACCCCTAAATTTTAGTCCTCGGTCTGTCACGGTACGGATCCATTCCGACCAGGGAGGGTTAGGCTCCTCTTGGATTTGTTAGTGCAAACAACATAGCAGTATACTCCACACCTGTCATGATCCACACCTTCAGCCGCCGCCGCTGTGCCCGCCATGGTCATCGCCTCCTTTGCCTCTCGTCTCAGCTTCGATCGGATCAGATTGTTACCGCAGGTCTTGGGAAGGGACGTGGGCTCCGTGTTGTCTCCTGTTGTAAGACATCGCACATCCAGATATTTGGGCCAGGTTCATCTAATGAAGCTTTGTTCCCAAGAATAGGATCGCAGTTGATGGAACGGAAGCTATCGGTAGGCGGCGCTGGACGGCGCAACAACCAAGTCAACAAAATCTAACAGGCGATGCTATACGACGTGACGGTTAAATCGACGTTTTGTGTTTTTTTTTTGAAACGAACTTCTTTTAAAAGAGAACTGTCGGTGGTTTCCTTAAACAAAAAAATCGGCTCAACCGAACCCAAGCAGCAGCGGCGGCGACGGCGGTGCCGCCAAGGCAACGGCAACTTTTCGGAGACGATCACTTCGTCCTCGGGTCAGGCGTGGCTTGTCTCTGGCGCTGGCGGCGGCGGCAACATGACTGGAGTAAGCGAAGTCGGGAGGAGAAGGCCCGCCGTAGCAACAGCGACGCGATTCGGGGCCGAGCTCATCTGAAAAGAGTCGGGCGAAGCGAGCGCAGAGTAAAGCGAGGCTTAGGCGAGGCAAGAGCGGCGGATCTGAAGCGAGAAAGAAATTTCTCAATGGCCTGGCCCGCAGCGATGTTAGAGACGCAGATCCGGCGGGCGGCGGCGAAGCGTCGGGTCGCCCTAACCTCCGAGCTCTCGTCTCTGGCGGCAGAAGGAAGGAAGCAAGCGATGTCGAGTGATGGCGTCGCGTCGGGGGGCAGCGCACTGATTCCGACGGCAACGGCCTTCGACGATGACAATGGACGTGGCAGTGGAAAGATGTAGGTTAGTGCCCGAGCTCTGATACCATATTATAAATATTGTGTGTATATTCATAAGGTCTAATGGACAATATATAAAGAGAATATAAGGAGATATTATAAAGGAATATATCATACGGATATAAGAAAATACAAATACACGTAAAGATATAAAAAAAAATCCTATCCTAACAGAAACCGGCCGTCAGCTGCAGCCGCCCAATTCTGACTACTAATCTCGTCGTCAGCTCCAACAACTCCACCCTTCCCCGCCGGCTCCGACTCTTCACCCAGTACAAGAGGCGGCGGACGAGCGCAAGGGAAGGGAGCTAACTGTCTCCATTACTAGATCGACCGGTCCATAGTTTCCACTCCAGTGCGGAGGGTACGCCATGGCGAGAGAGGAGGAGCCGATGGGCAAGGGCGACAAGCTCATCCTGCGGGGGCTGCAGTTCCACGGCTTCCACGGGGTCAAGCAGGAGGAGAAGAAGCTCGGCCAGAAGTTCCTTATCGACGTCGACGCCTGGATGGATTTGACCGCCGCCGGTGAGACCGACAGCATCTCCGACACCGTCAGCTACTCCGACATCTACAGGTCAACTCAACCCGTCTCTGTTCCAATTGAATCGTGGTACATTCATGTTCTAATCAGGCGATTAATTTCTCTAATAGTATATGATTCTAGGACCTTATTCTGCATTAGGCCTTCTTACCAAGGTTTGGAAGTTGGAACTTACTCTATCCATGGCAGTACCCCATCTGCTGCTGCAATTTGCTTCCAGAATTGCGATTGTTTTGCATCTCCGAATGATCCTTTTTCGGTTGGTAGTAATTATAATTAGTAAACTAAACCGGGGGTTTGATTTTTTCGAGCTGAAACTAGGCCATCATATGCATTCCCAGGGCTAAGCTACGCTTCTTTTGTAAACCTCTGCTGGTTTCCCTCCATTCTACCCCCTCTAAAAAGATTGATTTTGCTTCACTTGCAATGGATCATATCGTATGGTGTAATACTGTAATTACAGGCAAGTTTGATATGGATTAAATCAGGTATTGGCCTTTTCGAGTAATTTAGTTAGTGGTGTAAACGAGATTCAACTTCTCGACATATATACAAGTTTTAAATGGGTCTGTTGTAATCTACTGCATTTGATTAGGCATTTTTTTGCCTGCTTTGGAGAGGATATATGTGCCCTTCAGAGTTCAAACATAATACTAAGTTATGTCTTTTGGGGGGCACTCTGCAGGATAGCCAAGGGTATAGTTGAAGGCCCACCGCATAATCTTTTGGAGTCAGTGGCTCACTCAATTGCGAACTCCACGCTGCTCAAGTTCCCTCAGATCTCCGCCGTTCGAGTGAAGGTTGGGAAACCTCATGTTGCGGTGCAAGGCGTTGTTGATTATTTAGGAGTGGAGATAACGAGGTACAGGAAAGCATGCAGCAATACTTCTTCAGAAGCTCAACTGAGCTGATTTCTATGTCTTATCTACACACTTGAAGCAAATCTGGTGTTGATTTTGTTGTTGGTCTCGATGCTATTGTCGCGAATCACGCAATGTGCGCCGTGAACAAGAGGATTTGCCAATGCAACAAGGTTTTGCACAAACCGGAATAGGAACCATGTTCTCGCGTACATGCATTCTCTGATTTTTCGAGTTGGTTCGAACTCCTGTGTACAACTGTAAATTCGTGTGAGATTGCAGCATGTGATCCATCTGCTATGTCCTGATCTTATCATGCAGTTGATATACACATTGGACGACACTAAACCTACAGAATTGTTGTGTAAACTGAATCTTTATTTTCTCTGCTTAGTTCAAAAACATCCGGAATCAGCATTCACATCAAGAACCTGAAGGAACACATTTGCTTTTTCTGAGACGACTGAAGGGCCACGAATTGATAGAAACATCCATGTTACATTGCATCATAGGTCCAGATGAAGACCAGAAGCAGGGTAATCCTTATTAACCATGATTGATCTACAGAAACACACACACCGCTAAGCATATATTTTTTATTTCAGTAGTAGTAGTAGTACTTAGTAGCACGCATCACCAATCTGTGTCCAAGCCTCTGGATGTGAAAAGCTCGTCGATGTAGCGGATGACCACAGTGGACGCGTCGACGTACTTTTGCATCTCAGCATTCGCAGATTCTTCTGCAGTAGCAGCATGAATGAAGTTGGTAATTGTTGGAAAGCAAAGCATATGCATATACGATCGGCTCTGCGGATGAAGTGGTGATGAACAGCATGCATGCTCGCCTGTCTCGTTGATCATCCTGTAGAAGTCGGCTATGGACTTGACCGGGATGGCGCAGATGGAGTCGGTGATGGTGCTCTGCACGCTCTTGCCGTGGTACCGTGCGAACACCGCGGCGTACGCCATGGACACCAGCCCGTCGAAGGAACCCCTGATGATGAGATTTCAAGTGAGATCGATCGATAGCCATGCAATCAGAGCAGCAGCCAAGTCTGGGTATGTGCGCACTGGTTGTGGGTGGTGAGCATGAGCTGGAAGAGCGCCCGCTTGAGCTCGACGCCGCGCTTGACGCGGACGAGGTTGCGCGAGTGGCTGCCGGAACTCCTGACGCAGCCGCCGGCGACGTCGCGGTCGACCAGCTCCTCCACCGTCCCCGTGCTCTCCGACGCCTTCTCCAGGTCCACAAGCTAATAGCAAAAATAATTACACGCGTCAGTACAAGCCTACAACTCGATGGTACAGCACGTTTATACCCTCTCGACGAAGTCGGCTTTCCAGAAGTGGGACTCGACGCCGAGGAGGTCGAAGAAGGCCAGCGCCTGGTAGCACGCCTGCACCAGCGGCTTCACCCTCATCGGCGCCGCCTCCGAGCTCTCGCTCAGGCCGCGCAGCGCCTCCGCGTATTCGGCCAGCGGCCTCTCCAGCTCAACTCCCTGCAGCTCCTCCATTGTTGACCAACCGTGCAGTGCAGTACGTACGTGCTAGCTAGCCAGGTCTGCTCCAGCCCATACCTGTACGTGCGTATATATAGACTTTTTCTGCTTCTGTTCCTGCCATAAATTAAGTCATGCATGCATGTTAATTAGCACGCTAGTTAGAGCATCTACAACAGTCCACGTCAGCTATTACTAAGGGGTTATCACATCAGCATTTAGATGATGTGGAGGAGAGAAAGTGATGAGAGAAGGTGAGGTTGTTTCTAGATGAAAAAACTAGCAAATTGTTAATACCAAGACACAAGAAACAACCAAATATTCTATTGGAACTTACTTGTTACCTAAAAAACGTGTTTTGTGGGTCCCACTGTCTTAAAGCAAAATATATACTAGATCATTTGTGCAGCCCAACTTCATTATTAATATGATAAATGAGCTAAAACATGTAGGCCACAAAGTTGTACTTCATTATTGATCATTAAAGAATCATGCACACTTGTAGCAATTAAAGTTTTAGACACAAACTCAAGAAACAATTCATTGGAAGACTTGTTTCTTTTTATTAAATTGAGTACTCTCTCTCCTTTTAGTAATAAGCTTAGAAACAAACTATTGTAGATGCTCTTAATTAGTCCGTGACCAACTGATCAAGCATTAATTCGATCTGGAGTATACAGCTAGTTAATCTCAGATACCCTGATCTGAGACGTTATTGGATCGGTGCATGTCGATCGTGTTTGACAATTAATGTTTATACCCTCGGTTGCTCTTGACTAAGATATTGTTTAGTGCTGTAGTTGGCCAAGTCGCCGTCGAGACTAATCTCACTGGCTAACCACTGCCGGTTGATCTTAATTAACATGTCTATTATTCACAACTAGCTAGGCCGACGATCAAGTCAAGCCCTCAAGTTTTTTTTAATAAAAACAAATTAAAATCTCCAATCATTCGCAACTGAGTGACGAATTTTGCAGTTATATTATGGGAATTGCTAAATAACTTTCACCAATTTTTTTAAGGCAAAACAATCATTTTTCTATTTGTTAGATGTGCTCTCGATTAGTACGTGTTGTCACGCAATGAACAGGTTATAGTCTGTGACTTAGGTAGCATTTAGATGGGTGAACGAAGTTGGATAGAATGAGATGGTACATAATGGATGTGACGAAGTTGAATGGGATGGTACAAGTAGGTGTTTGGTTGGTTGAACGTGATGATACAAGATTTTGTTTGCTTGATTGGATAGGATGGTCCTGAATAGTTCTAGTTGGTGTTTGGTTTGATGGATGAATGTCGGGACCGGATTTCTACATCCGAACTCTCTGTGTATGTCTGCACCAGTCCCATGATCAGTTATTAGTGCACACAATAAAAACATTGTTGATAACAATTTTGAATCACGAATAATATTAATAAATAACTAAGTACCGGCCTTATGACCACTTATTACAAAAGAGGTTAAAAAACCTTGAGTCTTACAGCAGCAGAAACATCAAAAATTAAACTCCGAGTGATAGCCTATCAAATTGCCCACCGGCATTCGACTGGGGAGCGCAACCTAGTACTCCGGGTGTCCTTCATCAAAGCCACATGCGAAGTAGTCGTAGTCCTCCTCTCTGTCGTTGAAGGCTTCTGAGATTTAATTATGAGTGTAGCATGTGAGTACAAAAAGTACTCCGCGAGTCTTGGGAAACATGCATATGCATAGCTTTAACAATTGGGCTTATAGGGTTCATTTGCACAAAAAAAATTATTTTAAGTTTAAACAGTTTTCATAAAGCATATTTGACAAAAGTAGTTTCAATAAATAAAATAATTGTATCACTAGTGGAGGTTCTAGCTACCAACCACTAGCATCGGCTCTAGCCGCCAAGGTTTAAAGGATAGGGCTCAGCTGCCCAACTGGCTCTAGCTGCCAGAAAACTATCCAAGAGTCCCAACTGCTCCCGGTTCCCAAAATTTACTCTTTAAAAATCAAAACCAAAATCTACCATGTGAAAACGCACCTTGCTCACCCTTGACCGCGGGCACGGCTATTCGAATAGTTTTTAACACTCTGCAGAGGTTGTACAACTTGACCCACACGAGATAATCACTTTGTAATGTCCGTCTAACACACTTCCGAAGGTGTGCGACTAAACGATTATCACAACGCTTTTACAATACTTTATCCTAACATTAGCCCGCCCAATGAGCTTTACCCCAAGTCATGGACGTCATTTACCATCGACCTGAAGCTCACCGTTGTGGGGGATAACCTGCTCGGACTTGGACGTCTATTACCAACGCCCGGCACAAGCCCCGACAGACATGGACGTCATTTACCATCGTTTGCACTAACCAGGTAACACCTACCATCTACAGCCTGCGAGCGTAATGCTAGAACATAGTAAATTAGTTGGCCAGGTCCGTTCCTATTTTGGACATGTGGTTGTACGGTTTTGCTCAGTTTGGATAATCACAAACGTCGGTCCTTAATATGACTTGGGCGGAACTTACCACATTCCAAGTTCTCGTGCTCTAGCTGCACCCGCCTGATCTTACCATCCACCCAAGTCTAAAACATATTTTCGGTGTTTTATTTTATTTTCCAAATATTGACATTACCTAATGTTATACATTTCAAAAAGGATTTGCATAAAAGATAATAAGAGTTTTCTCCCAATGGGTGATCCAGACCGATAAGCATGTCTAAGCAATTCTACCGCGTTAAACTATTCCACAATGTTGTAATCAACATCGTGGATTTGCTATGCTAGGGTGACAATGGATTATGATAACAATATCAAAGGAAGACATTAACAATCTTTTAGGTTTAACTAACAACCTACAATTTAAATTCATCATTTTATGTAAATAGCAATGCATAATACTTTTAAAAACAGAAAACACAATTTAAAAATCATAGGTACAAATGGTCAAAGGAGACTCGCCTTCGGTGATGATGAAGGTAAACGCTTCCTGTTGATCCAAACTTGCGTCGGCGATGTCGGTTTCTACACACGCGCAACGGACCAAATAAATAACGGAAAATAAAATAAAATCCAAAAATTACAAAATAAATACTGGAAGTAGAGAATGAATTTAGATGAATTAAGGAGAAAGAATCGTTAGATTTGGAGCTTGCATGTGAAAGAACAAATTTTTAGAAGGAATGAAATGTGTATGTACAAAGCTCTAGCAGGATTATCTAGTAGTGTACTGTTCATCTTCTTTCAAAAAATGAACAGAATGCAAAGCTTGCAGCCGAATGAAGCATAGAAGCAAAACATGCTAAGAAGTGAAGCAAAAGCATGTAAATGGCAAGCAGCCAATCATGTACAAAGTATCAATCTGAGCATCTAGTTGCATGGCACTAATCCTTTTCCATGCAACAAAGAACAGAAACATGCATGGCACTAATCCTTTTCCCATGGCAGCATGCATCCGAATAAGAATGCAAACAGTCTAACAAGAACAACAAGCAAGAGCTTCGGCTAAGGCAGAACAAGGTGGCAGAGGCTGGCCGGTGGTGTGGGTGGGGATGATTCGAAGAATAGCTCACCTAAAAGAAGTTTATTTGGAATGGTTGAAGCAACTGTTGATGAATGAAGCTACTATCAATGAAGGAAGCTATTGATGAATCTAGAACTTGGAGGGGGTGTAAAGAGGATCGATGCAGAGGTAGCATGCCCTTTAAATAGCTGCAACTGGGAGCTGAATCAACGGGAAGACAAAGAACACCGGCGTCGGTTCAATTTGGCAACTGAAGAAACGCAACGGGTCCACTTGATGGGCTGCACAAAGAAGATGGGACATCGTGGGAGAGGTTATTGCAGCTGTAGTGCTTCAAACGGAATCGAATTAAAGGCTTTGAATGGAGAGGAATGAGAGAAGAGAGAAACGGCTGCCATTAATGGTGGAGGAAGCTCAATGGTTCGGCTGGGATGGGAGAGGAGAAGGGAGGGTGGCGTGGTGGAGTGGGGCTAGGGCGGCGCTGCCGGCGGTGGTGGCCGGCCGTCCGGCGAGGTGGTAGGGAGGCGCTGCCAACCATGGAAGGCAGTTGGCCACAAGAGGTTATAGAGAAAACGAATCCAACAGAGAAGAACGCTGGGAGGAAGAAGGCTGCGTTGGGAGAGAGAGAAAGAAGAAAGGATAAAACAATAGGAGGGAGTATATTAATCAGTTGAAACCAAATGGCCCACTGGCCAGTGCATGCAACATAAGGTGTTGGCTGTTTGGTGAGGATCCTACGGGAGCAAAGGATGGATCGGTGACTGATCGGGAAGATGGATATTTTTATTTTTATTTTAATTTTCGAAATTCAGTTTAAGCAATAATTCAAATAGTTTTTTTTAAGAAGATAGCAAATAGAGGCCAAAAATCTAGAAAAAATCACAAAAATTTCTAGAATTATTTTGAACTTAATAAAAAGATTTTCAACTTATAAATGGCAATTGATTTTGTAAATATTTTATTTTATTTTTAAAGTTTCGAAAAGGCTCTTTGAAATAGCAAGAACTTCAAATTAAAAATCCAAATCTTTGAATTAATTATTTTGACATAAATTTTTGAAAGGACCGAAATTTTGGGATGTTACAATGAAGGTGGGTATGGTAACCTTCTCACTAGAGGTGGTAAGTTTACCCTTCAAATAGTAATTCTGACAATTCTCATTACGTTCGAGCAATCGTAAGTGACGCAAGTGAAATTTCAGTTGTTCGAGAATGCAATCCTAATTATTTTTTATTGAATTTAATTTTATTTAATTTTATTCATTTAAAATGTTTTTCATTTTCCGGGAACACGGAAAAATACCGTAAAATTCAAAGTGCTAAAATTTTGTAGAACAATGGTAGAGATAAGAATTACATAGATAAATATAAAATAAAATTACAAGACCAAAATAACTTGGTTCACCTCAATTGGAGTTCACATGAATTAGTTATGAATTTTCAAAGTTAAAAGCATTTTGTAGTGTAAAAAAATTTTGGTTTTGGATTAATTTCAAAAACTATAATTTCTAGGATAGAGATAAGTTTGAAACCCGTTCCAAATTGAAGTTCACTTATAAATAAAATTATCAAAATTGGTTTCATTTGATTTGAAGTTACTTTGAATTAGTTATGCATTGTTGAAGTTATTCTATTTTGGACCGTTCGATCGCGATTCGACGGTCCTGATTGAGTAAGCTGTTCGGACGGTCTGAACAACCCAATCTACGCGGAAGGCCCGATTAAGATCTAACGGTCCAGATCACGTTGGTCGTTTCGGCGGTCCGAACAACCCAAACGATCTAGACAGTCCGATTCAAATCGAACGACTCGTGCGCAACTCAGATGATTCAGGTTTGAGTAGCGAGTTGAAAACAGCAAATAAAATTATAAAAATATGAAAATTTTCACATAAGCTACTGGGATGATATAGGAATTTTTTTTTAAATAATCTATTTTTTATTCGAAATATCAAAAATATTCCGGCGAATTTATTTTTTACAAAAATATCGTCTGTCGCCCAATGGTTGGGCGACTTGAGTATCATGTGATTTAAGCGACCAAAATGTCGCCCAACCGTTAAACTTTAAACTATCTGAGGCGGCGGTTGGCGAAATTATTACGATCGCCGCCGGTTGGGCGATAGGTTCGATCGCCAACCGTCTGACAATGGATGTTCGATCGCCTAGCGGTCTGGGCGGTTTTTGCCTATATAGGCACCAGCATGTCCCAGCAGGCGAAATCGTTCGTGGCATAAGCGATCCGTCTGAGGAAGAAAGAAGGAAAGGAGAGGAGAGGAAAAAAGAGGAGGAGAGGAGTGAAAAAGGGAGGAAAATAGAAGGGGGAGGATTGGGAGAAGAAGAAATTTGGATTGCGAGAAGGTAAGTTTGATTTATTTTGTCTTGTATTTTTTAAGTAGGTATTTAGTTAGTTAAAATAGTAGGTATAAGTAGCGCTAAATAGAAAGCGTAGTTAGAAAAAAAAGTAGAAAATCGAAATGTTGTTGATTTATCGTAAGTGCGATTAATAGTGTAATGTAGTTGATTTGTCGTAAGAAAATTTATTCCCGTAGGAAATTGTAGTTAGAGAAAAAAAATAGAAAATCGAAATGTTGTTGATTTGTACATAAGTAGTAGCGATAAAAACTTTAGTTAGAGAAAAAATTGTTTGTGAGGGAGTATTATTAGTCTTTGTTTGTGAGATGTATTGTAGTAGTGTTTGTGTGTGCGTGCTGACTATTCTTGGAGTGAATAATGTGTGACCGGCGCATAAGGAGGATGAATTATTTGTATAAACTAATTAGTAGAAGTAAATTAGTATGAACTAAGCGACTTAGGTAATTGGTAGAAGACGGAATGCCACTTGTAGCATTTGGGTTGCAAGATAGCGTCGAATCGGATAATGCTGCTATGGAATAGCTCGGTTTTAGGTTAAATCTGAATATAAATGCGACCGTTCATTGCGGCCTCTGCCTTAGGGAATGAATGATGTCTTGATCATCTTGTCGTGTAGTTATCGACGATAGGCGAAGGGCCTTACAAATGTAAATTACAATGTAGCGATACTTGCATGTCGATGCGTTGTGAGCTAAGTAATTGCAATGTTGGAAATATTTGCGACCATACAATAAGTCATGCTGTCGCACTACATTGAAAGTGCATTACGGTCTTTGGTACCGTTCGTGAAGGTCCGTCGCGGTGTTGACTTGAGCGATTTTCGACAAGCCACTCTGGTACACCGGACGGCGAGAATGCACGAATCGAAGATGTGAAGCCTTGGGTGACTGCGGCTTCTCTTTGGACCACGAGGTGTCTGTGTCGACATACAAGGGCTTTGGGCCGGTCTTCCACGAACATCGGTGGGAGTTGAGAAGGCCGATCGCCTGGCGGTGTGGAAGGGCTTTATAGAAGGATGTCGTGGCCGTGGATATGAGTGTGTGATACTTGTGCAACCATGCCCAAAAGAAGCTATCACGGGGCCCCATGGGATATCATCCGGGTGTTGCGGCAACTTCGGGTGCCCGACATGTTGGTGTAGAAGAGGACCGGATGGTACGTATTCTGAAGAGTTGAGAGAATGTTGCTTGTGATGAGCCCGACGGTACATCTGAGAGAGGAAGATCGGGCACGCATGGTGAGCCTCTGAGACGGTGATGAAGGAGAGCATAGGGATTACATATTGCATCAAATGGAAGCGATGACCGGATGGCCTTGGTGAAGAAGCTTTACAAGAAGACAACGAGGCGATTCCGATGAGGACGGAGCTCCCATCCGGGAATGGAGCAGTTGTGTGAGGTCTATGTGCATACGACGAGCACGAATCGCCGTGGGAGTACCATGCCACGGAGGTTCGGTTGCACTCAATGTTTCTTGATAAGACATCCTTGCGAGGATGCCATTAAGTATGGGCTATGTCTATCGTGGACGTTTGGTCGTCAAATCTAGCCAAGAGCGATGCCGTCAAATCGAAAGGGCGGTTGTCCTTGGCGAGTGCAGCGCATAGACCGTCACGAGACTCACTGGATTGTCTCGAAGGTGGAGCCGCACTCGTGCATGCTCGGCGGTGTTTTGTGTGGAACATCGTAACATAACGTCGACATTCATAGCTAATTTGATGTATGGAGAGATAGTGGAGAAGAAGGATATGGAGGCCAAGCACATTATGGTGGCTATTGAGAAGAAATTCAAGTACAAGATCAGCTATGGGAAGGTGTGGCGTGCGAAGCGAAGGCTATGGAAAGAGCGGTTTGGATCTTTTGAGGCGTCTGACGACCTTCCTCGTATGCTTGAGTCTTTGCGGAGAGAAACCGAACACGTACATTCTTGTCACGAGGACATGCCATCTAAAAATCCATGAGGTTTTTAGTAATGCATAAGACGCCGTAGCCTTGGTCCCTGCATCGAGGCTTTTAGGCATATCTTGCATGTGATCTCGATTAGCGGGACCTTTTGGCCGGAAATACAAAGGCGGATCCTTACGCCATAGGCGTTGGCGAAACAATCAAATTACGCCATTGGCCATCGCATTTGTCGAAGGTGAGAATTTCCACGGTGGTTGTGGTTCCTTCAACATCTAAGGGTGGGAGTTGTTCGAGCTCGTCTGGTGTGTGTGTGATCCATGATCGCCACGCCAGGGATGATGAAGGCCATAAAAACTTCAGAAGACCGGAGGAGCCGTTCCTTAGTCGGATATGGCGAGTAGATGGTGTATTCGCCATTTGGGGCCAACTTCTTCAAGAAGTTCCCGGCAACCCTTGGTGAAGCTATTCAAGAGGTCGGCTATCACGAGAACCAGCGGCAAGAATTTGTCATGTTGTCCTTTCCGTCTGAGGTCTTACTATATTTTTCGTTGTGCAAAGGTCGAGCAGATGGACCCTCACGCGGACGACCAGCAGGTGTCACGCCACCTGGAGGCGTACTTGTTGTGGCTGTTTGGTTGGGTGCTGTTCACCAGCAGTCACGGCGACACCGTCGACGCGAGGCTTATCGCATACGCCAGGGCCATCGCCGACGGGGAGGGCCCCCAGATCAGTTGGGGTTTGACCGTACTTGTTGCCACCTATCGCGGCTTGTGCGATGTGTGCCTCAGGTCGAGACCGAACTCCATCCTCACGGGGTGTCCTCTCCTACTGCAGTTGTGGTCGTTTGAGCGCTTTAGCCTCGGACGGCCTGATGAGCGATAAGCGCATCGTACGGGCTGGAGATGTACAACGCAGACGAGGTGGACCGGCCGACGATGGGCTCTCTCTGGTGCCGGCGACGGGTACGTACTCTTTCCCGTGATTAATTTCTTCATATTACCGATCGTCCTGCCTAATATCTTGTGTTCGTTGCGTAGTGCAGTTCGCGCCGCGTCACGGTGACCGCAGGCGTCTGGCGTTCGTGGAAGCGATTCGGCCGCCTCACGGCGGGCGGCGTTATTGAGGAAACCATACTCGCCTCGGGAGTTACTTTCGCGCTCCCCATGGCTTTGTCCTCGCTGTGCTTGCGAGGCCGAAAGTATTGGTTCACCGCGAGTGCTGTCTTCGGCGTCTTCGTGGAGGACTACGGGCGCATCGTGTGATCGCCCGATTAAACTCTGGCGAGAGGTTCGATACCGATTAGGCGTCCGGTGCGAAACGTGCACTCGTGAGTACTCGGCGGACATGAGTTGTTTTGTTGTCGTCTCTTCGCACGCATTGCTAACTACATGTTACGTCTTGCGACTTTAGTAGGAAGAGTCCGCCGCGCACGAACCGGGGAGTAGGATGGGCCGTGGGTAGCGCGGTGGGAGGGCGCACTACGAGGACCGTGTGCGGAGGACATCCCCTCCACACGAGCTATGACGAGTACATTATTTGATGCGCTCCGCAGACACGTACCGAGCTCGTGCTTTCCTGGCGACGAGCCCGCACCACGTGTCTCGGCACCGGCGGACCGTACCACTGTGCATTTAGCGCGGGGCGTACTGTAGCGGTATGTTACGTCCAACTCCGAAAATTTACGCTTGTGTTATCCGCCATTACGATTTTCACCGTGTGTTCTTTTTCGATGTGGCGGGCATGGTTCTTGAGCTTGCGATGGATTGCGACTTCGTGGGCTGCGAGGTTCCGCGGACGGTGTGGAGGGTGCACGCGAGACACGGCCCGAGTTTTCCGTCATTTTCGACAGCAGTGCGGACGTATTTTTGGCCTGTTGTCGTGCACCAGGCTCCCGGAGGTTGGCACGCTCCAGCCTGGTTCACACTCCGTCCGTCCGCCGGCCCGTCCGGCAGCACCACAGCGAGCGGGAGGTCGGCCGGACCACGTCCCGACATCGCAGCGCCACGACCGGTAGCACGGCGGACCACCTCCCACAGCGCCCTCGAGGAGGCTGGGTCGGCGGACACGTCCGAACCGAGGCGCAGCGACGAGGTTGGCTCGGCGAGCACGTCCGACACCGGCAGCGTCGCACTACGTCGTGCCACGATTCGTGTAAACAGACTTTGTACACGCCATGGCGCTAGCCGAGGGTGCGTCATGTCTCTGTTGGTCGAACGCTTGGCGTTTTTATTTATTAAGTAACAATATTTTCTTTGTGCGGTACATTGCCATATGACGATGTGGGCGCGCATCACGTGGGCGCTATTTGGACGAGGACCTTATTTGGGCGAGGCGTCAGGACTTTTTGGTGGACGAGCGGCCGACACCTCGGCCCACACCTCCGCCCACACTGCTGAGGTTCGTCAAACTCCGGCTTCTCGGTGCGCCAAGACACCACACACCAGTCTTTGTCCACCTTTTGCCGCCTCTCGGTCCTCGTCGGTCGGGCTCAGGACCGTCTTTCCCTCTCGGGCCGAGACCCGACACCAGTATGAGAGGAAGGCGCCAAGCGAGCCCGTCGGGGAGGACGCGGAGGTGGGCCGGGCGGTCTTAACGCGGGAGGGGATCTTTGGGGAGTGCGGTTGAAGGTAGTAGGGCCGTCTTGTTGCCTTGGTATACATTTGTTCTTTATGTGATACTTATATTTTGCACTTAATATATGATGCAGGATTACTTTTGCGTTCTTCAGATATACTCTTTCATATAATGAATGTTTGTTCAATGCATATCAACGCCTATAGCTTAATGCACACGACACCTCGATGCAAAAGTCAACTCGATAAATGGCAACTGCAATGACGCGTCCACCATTTACTTACATACGTTACGATTGAACGTAATTGCGACACATCGATACAACATGTCAACTCGATAAAAGGCAACCGCAATAACGCGTTCACCATTTAGTTACATGCTTCATGAGATTCAACATAATTGCATACAAAAGGGGCGATGGCGACGTCTGAGCTTCTCGCCTCCCTAATTGTAGAAGCGCCTCTCACAACCCACATAGAGTGTTCTCCAGTTGGGCGCCTCGGACGTGGCTGGCTGTCGTTGTAGTGACACGCACATATGCAGCTAGGGTTGGCACAGCAGCATGCGGGATCATAGGAACTTCCTATGTTCACGACCTCCTCATTGCCCCTCTCGCGCTGCATCTGTTGGCGGAGGTCGTCATTTTGCTCATTCAGATCGTCAATTTGTGCCTCCAAATGAAAGATTCGGTTCCACAATACATCCACGTACCGCACAACAGGTCGTTCATGGGGAGGATCGATCCAGCGGGTGAAGTTGCATTTCGCCATCTGTTATAAGGGACGGTTAGTATGGACGATGTATTACCAGTAACATAAACAAAACTATTTACCCCAGAGTATGGGCATCGGAAGAAACACCGTCCACCATCGAAAGGGCCGTCTATCGCCTGCACGATAGCGTCCTCCCCGTGTCTGCATTTCGGCCACTTAGGTTGAGCACGCTTGTTCGGCATCAACCGATGGTTAGGGCCGAAGTCCTCCATCCTTTCGGGGAGAAGGTCCGCCGGTGAACCGGTTGGGCTGGTCCTGGCGTCTGCCATCGTATATTCTTGTAAAACGGAGAAGGTTCTTCCTTCTACGGTTTGAAGGGTCAGTGGTCGTAATTCGAGCGTGGGCGTGCATTTTATAGACCGCGAGGAGACTATCAAAGCGGGTTTCTTGCAGATGATAAGACCACCGCAGGCAGCTTTGCAAACTCACAAGACCACACAGGCGACTTTACTGCGATGATAAGACCAAAGGAGACGACTTTCTGCGGTGACAAGACCACACAGGCGGCTTTGCAAGCCCGACAAGACCGAAGGAGATAGCTTTCTTGCGATGACAAGACTACGGCCCGACTTTGCGCGATGACAAGACCACCGCGGTGCGACTTTGCGCGATGATAAGACCAAGCGAGACGACTTTGCGCGGTTTAGGGTTTAGGTTTAGGGTTAGGCTTTTCGGATCGACTTGACAACCTAACCACGTCGCCGATTTTAAGACCGATAAAACAAACACTCCATAAAGCAAGCCATGACTTGTCCTTTGTAAAGTAAGAGGTGACAACACTATGCCTCGCCAACTTTTGAGACCGACTTGACAACACTCTACCTCGTCGACTTTTGAAATTAAAAAGCAGGACTCTCTACTGCGCATGAAATTAACCACACCATGCCAACCATGGAGCTTATAAAGAGGTTGCACCAAACCCAACTCTACACAACACTACACAACACATACCCGGCTATGGACTCTTGACAAACTTCTCGCGAGGTTGTTGAAGAAGCAAAAGTAATAGCGAGAAGAGAATCGATTACAATACCCAGATAACTCAATGAAAGATGCTCGATACCACCACGTCTTCCGATCCCGCGATGTGTGTGTGGCGAACCGCGAGAGATCATTGATCCACACACCGGAACACGGCCGCTCGGGCGTACTACGATCACGGGCATCACCTCGTAAGTGTTTCTTTTCACAGTATCGATTTTCGTCTCCCAACGTTCAATTCCTTAAATTTTAACTTCATCCCCACGTAATGGCGGCCGAGATCGCCGCCACTTCTTCCGATGGATCGGCGGCCGGAGATGTACGACAGGCATTCATCGGCGAGTACATCTTTGAACTACTCGGTGCGGGCGAGAACTTCGTCGCGGTGGAAACCTTACGTCATCGGACCTGTTCAGAGGCACCGGAAGCCCAAGATCGCCGGGCATAATCCATATCGGCGGCGTCGATTATCGATATTTTACATCCTTATTACGTAAGATTTCCTGTCACGGTGTACTTACATCCATCATACAATCGCGGGACATGGACAACCGACATCTGGCCCGACGTGCATAGTCCCGCGACAAAGGCAAGGAAAGGCTCATCGCGGTTGACCGGCCGCCACAGCGTATCCGCTTCGCCGGCGCGTAATCCGTATGGACGGCGTGAGTTCTGAAGAATTTACATCATTCTTACGATTTTCACTATCGGTGCCCTTACATCACGGAATCGCGGACATGGGCGACTTCGACATACCGGCCCGACGTGGGCGATCCGCGACAAGGGCAAGGAAAGGCTCATCTTGGTGAGCCCGCCCACACAACAGATATCCGATCGCCGGCGTAATCCGTATCGACGACGTGAGTTATGAAGAATGTAAATCCTTTTCACAATTTCAAATATCGGTGCACTTACATCATGGAATCGCAGGATATGGGCGACTTGATATACCGGCCCGACATGGACACTCCGCGACAAGGGAAGGGAAGGCCGTCGAGGAGTTCAACGCCAAGTGGCAAGGAAGGAAAATGGCCCCGGTCCACGCAGATGGTCGTCATTACGTAGTATTCCCCGTCCTACCCCATGTTTTTACTATCCCTAAAGGCATGTATACTTACATGGTCCGGATGCTTGTGTCACAATGTACCGTAGTAGTAGCGAGGATGACTAAAGCAATTAGCGAACCATCATGCCATGTAACGTGCTTCTATCTGCGATTCTAATGTAGTTACGGTTCGAGACCCATCAAAGCAAGACTATATTGCAAGTATGCCTCTTCTAGTGGAATTCCAAAAGAACCATTCGCACCGACATTGAATCCTCCATATTTTAGGCCATCTTCATAATCACAATGGCGTTCTCACCCCTTCACTTATATTCTCATATAAGCTCCATAAAGTCGACATCGACTACGTGCCTACATACGCATATACGTTAGACGACTTCATCGAGGAGAGACTCCTCGCGCATCGTAATATCACTTACCTTTGTATTTACATATCATTACTGTCTCAATCGTCCTCACAAAATTCAACAGAAATTTACCGTACTACAACAATATACAACGATCACAAAATGTTATTGCGAGTCTGACAAATTTCGTACCCATGATATTGTACGAAAATAACAAACAGACCAACCGACATCGTGACAACAATATTATTTTCAAAATAAATAACATCATATAATCAGATTTGCTAAATTTAATTAACCTACCAAATGTAATATTCATTACAACTGAATTAAACAATAATTAAAAGGGAAAAAGCAAGTGGGGGCTCCTATCGCCATAGGGTTGGGCGACTGGACTCCTGTCGTCATAGGGTTGGGCGATGGACTGCCGCCCGTGTTAAGCGATCGGCGCGCAATGCAGGGAGGTGAACGATCGCCCAATCATATGCGACATAAACCACGCCTAACCGTTCGGCGATCAAGATTGAAATCGCCAAGCATTGGGCGACAGACGATATATTTTTGTAAAAAACAAATTTGCCGGAATATTTTTGATATTTCGAATAAAAAATAGATTATTCAAAAAAAAAATCGATGATATAGATCCCATATAAATTTTGAAAACTTCTTGTTCATGATTCAAATACTTAATTTAAAATATTTAAACCGACTAGGTTTAAATAAGGACATACAAATTTCATAAGGTCAAACTGAAAAGTGGTGGAGATAAGAATTACATAGATAAATAGAAAATAAAATTATAAGAACAAAATAACTTGGTTCACCTCAATTGGAGTTCACATGAATTAGTTATGAATTTGCAATGTTAAAAGCATTTCGTAGTGTAAAACAATTCGGTTTTGGATTAATTTCAAAAACTACAATTTCTGGGATAGAGATAAGTTTGAAACCTATTCCAAATTAAAGTAAAAAAAATTATCAAAATTGGTTTCATTTGATTTGAAGTTACTTTGAATTAGTTATGCATTGTTGAAATTATTCTATTTTGGACCGTACGATCGCGATTCGACGGTCCTGATTGAGTAAGCTGTTCGGGCGGTCCGAACAGCCCAATCTACGTGGACGGCCTGATTAAGATCTAACGGTCCAGACCGCGTTGGTCGTTCCGACGGTCCGAACGGCCCAAAGGATTTGGACAGTCCGATTCAAATCGAACGGCTCGCGCGCAACTCAGATGATTCTGGTTTGAGTAGGGAGTTGAAAATAGCAAATAAAATTATAAAATTATGAAATTTTTCAAAGAAGCTACTGGGTTGATATAGATCCCATATAAATTTTGAAAACTTACGGTTCACGATTCCAATACTTAATTTAATATATTTAAACCGACTAGGTTTAAATAAGGACATACAAAATTCATAAGGTCAAACTGAACAGTGGTGGAGATAAGGATTACATAGATAAATAGAAAACAAAATTATAAGACCAAAATAACTTGGTTCACCTCCATTGGAGTTCACATGAATTAGTTATGAATTTGTAATGTTAAAAGCATTTCGTAGTGCAAACAAATTCGGTTTTGGATTAATTTCAAAAACTACAATTTCTGGGATAGAGATAAGTATGAAACCTATTCCAAATTAAAATAAAGAAAATTATAAAAATTGTTTTCACTTGATTTGAAGTTACTTTGAATTAGTTATGCATTGTTGAAGTTATTCTATTTTGGACCATCCGATCGTGATTCGACGGTCCTGATTGAGTAAGTTGTTCGGGCGGTCCGAACGGCCCAATCTACCCGGACAGCCCGATTAAGATCTAACAGTCCAGACCGCGTTGGTCGTTCCGGCGGTCCGAACGGCCCAAACAATCTGGACAGTCCGGTTCAAATCGAACAGCTCGCGCGCAACTTAGATGATTCAGGTTTAAGTAGGGAGTTGAAAATAGCAAATAAAATTATAAAAATATAAACTTTTTCAGAGAAGCTATGTGGATGATATAGATCCCATATAAAATTTTAAAAATCACTGTTCATGATTCAAATAATTAATTTAAAATATTTAAACCGACTAAGTTTAAATAAGGATGTACAAATTTCATAAGGTCAAACTGAACAGTGGTGGAGATAAGGATTACATAGATAAATAGAAAATAAAATTATAAGACCAAAATAACTTGGTTCACCTCAATTGGAGTTCACATGAATTAGTTATGAATTTGCAATGTTAAAAGCATTTCGTGGTGTAAAAAAATTCGGTTTTGGATTAATTTCAAAAACTACAATTTTTGGGATAGAGATAAGTTTGAAACCTATTCCAAATTAAAGTAAAGAAAATTATCAAAATTGGTTTCACTTGATTTGAAGTTACTTTGAATTAGTTATGCATTATTGAAGTTATTCTATTTTGGACCATCCGATCGTGATTCGACGGTCCTGATTGAGTGAGTTGTTCGGGTGGTCCGAACAGCCCAATCTACGTGGATGGCCCGATTAAGATCTAACGGTCCAGATCGCGTTGCTCGTTCCGATGGTCCGAACGGCCCAAACAATATGGACAGTCCTATTCAAATCGAACGGCTCGCGCGCAACTCAGATGATTCAGGTTTGAGTAGGGAGTTGAAAATAGCAAATAAAATTATAAAAATATAAACATTTTCAGAGAAGCTACTGGGATGATATAGATCCCATATAAATTTTGAAAACTTACTGTTCATGATTCAAATACTTAATTTAAAATAATTAAACCGACTAGGTTTAAATAAGGACATACAAATTTTATATGGTCAAACTGAACAGTGGTGGAGATAAGGATTATATAGATAAATAGAAAATAAAATTATAAGACCAAAATAACTTGGTTCACCTCAATTGGAGTTCACATGAATTAGTTATGAATTTGCAATGTTAAAAGCATTTCGTAGTGTAAAAAAATTCGGTTTTGGATTAATTTCGAAAACTAAATTTTCTCGGATAGCGATAAGTTTGAAACATATTCCAAATTAAAGTAAAGAAAATTATCAAAATTGGTTTCACTTGATTTGAAGTTACTTTGAATTAGTTATGCATTGTTGAAGTTATTCTATTTTGGACCATCCGATCGCGATTCGACGGTCCTGATGGAGTGAGCTGTTCGGGCGGTCCGAACGGCCCAATTTGCACGGACGGCCCGACTAAGATCTAATGGTCCTGATCACGTTGCTCGTTCCGACGGTCCAAATGGCCCAAACGATCTGGACAGTTCGATTCAAATCGAACGGCTCGCACGCAACTCAGATGATTCAAATTTGAGTAGGGAGTTGAAAATAGCAAATAAAATTATAAAAATATGAAATTTTTCAGAGAAGCTACTGGGATGATATAAATCACATATAAATTTTGAAAACTTACTGTTCATGATTCAAATACTTAATTTAAAATATTTAAACCGACTAGGTTTAAATAAGAACATACAATTTTCATAATGTCAAAGTGAACAGTGGTGGAGATAAGGATTATATAGATAAATAGAAAATAAAATTATAAGACTAAAATAACTTGGTTCACCTCAATTGGAGTTCACATGAATTAGTTATGAATTTGCAATGTTAAAAGCATTTTGTAGTGTAAAAAAAATTCGGTTTTGGATTAATTTCAAAAACTACAATTTCTGGGATAGAGATAAGTTTCAAGCCTATTCCAAATTAAAGTAAAGAAAATTATCAAAATTAGTTTCACTTGATTTGAAGTTACTTTGAATTAGTTATGCATTGTTGAAGTTATTCTATTTTGGACCGACCGATCGCGATTCGACGATCAAGATTGAGTGAGCTGTGCTGACGATCCAAACGGCCCAATCTATGCAGATGACCAGATTAAGATCTAACAGTCCAGATCGCGTTGCTCGTTCCGACGATCCGAACGGCCCAAACGATCTGGACAGTCCGATTCAAATCGAACAACTCGCACGCAACTCAGATGATTCAGGTTTGACTAGGTAGTTAAAAATAGCAAATAAAATTATAAAATATGAAATTTTTCAGAGAAGCTATTGGGATGATATAGATCCCATATAAATTTTGAAAACTTACTGTTCATGATTCAAATACTTAATTTAAAATATTTAAACCGACTAGGTTTAAATAAGGACATACAAATTTCTTAAGGTCAAACTGATTTCTAAAAATTTGGCAAAAAATATTTTAATTCAAGATAATTAATCTAGTATTTGATTATATTATTTTCCAGTGTTGTTTACAAGCATTTACTTTAGTTTTTCTTTTGGAGTTTCTTTTCAAGTGAGAATGAATCCCTTCTCATTAGGTTTGGTTATTATCATTTACTCCATCATTCACAAGAGAGCTGAGTTTCATGCATTGCCGATGTATCACAATGTACAGAAGGCTTTAGCCATCAGTTTCATGCATTCCAGATGTATCACAATATATAGAAGGCTATAGCCATCTGGAATTCCGAATGAAGAGAACCTGAAGAACAACTGAACAAAGGATACATTATTAAGACAGTGAGCAGTGGAAACATCTGACACAAAAAGGAATTCTGATAACAGAGACATATATTTCTTAAACAAGCAGAGACAACAGAGATGTTCAACATTGGCATACAAAAGAAGTCCACACATATAGGGACTATCACACTAGTCATACTTCAATCACTTAAATAGGTTGACAACCGCATACATAGATTGACTCATTGACACCAAAATAAGTCCTACTGCAATTGGGTATAGCTAGTTCAGAGATTATTGTTACTAATGTACCTAGCAACCCAAACAACCTTGTTTGACAAGCTCAACTTGTTGAATGCACGGGCAAGAGAAACATTCTCACACAAATGAGCATAGTAGTGCGTGAGATGTGCTTCCTCAAATCCTGGCAGATCCATCATATTGTCCCAATGGTCTTCAGGAACATCAGTATCTACAGTACCGGCCTTCTCAATGGCTTTAGCAAGCCTTTCTATGCTAGTGGTCATGAAAGAATACAGATCATCATCAGTAGATAACTTGGCCCTCTTTAGTGGTTTACTTGCCGATGAGTCACCTCCACATGTAGCAGACATTGTCACCTCTTCGACATTACCATGTCCAGCAGCTCTTTTACCTTTATCATCAATTGGAGCCTTTGGTGTTTCATCATCCGAGATTTCGTTAATATCTGTACCAATAGGGTCATTTGCTCCTTTTGCATACTTTCCGGTAGCCATGGTATTCCCAAATATAGTGCCATCTCATGATAGTGCTCAAGGGGAGTGTTCAAGTAGTTAGCATCACCGCGGTGATCCTACACAATAAAGTAGATTTGAAACTAGGTATGATAGGAAAATAAGTTTGATAGACATGAACGTACATAAATTACCTTGACATGACTAGTGTAATGTCCATGCTCAAGCCTGGTAGCGTAGGTGTTTTCATCCCAAAAGGCACCACTTAGGTTTTGGAGCTTGCCTATCTTTGCCCAAATTTTTCTCCACTTTCTCAAGTGGTTTTAAACCTGATCTCCAGTAATATCCACCTTTAGATAGTCATTTAGGGCCCTAGCACAATTGTTGAGGTGCACTTTCTTGAAACCAGTGCATGTTCTACTGCCACTAGCCACAAGATTAGCCAAGTGGGTCAACACAAATGCAGACATTGCATTTGTCCAAACAACCCCACCACCAGTGTTACCCCCCATGTTATCCCCAGGTTTCGAGTCCATTTCCTATGAACCACAGAAAGCACCGAAAAATAAGAAGTAACATAAAACATTTTTAAGTCCATACATGGTTCACGCACAACTCATCACAAATAATAGGTTCCCATATCATTCATCACAATTACATGCATTACATATTTAATGGTTCTAGTAGTTTTGACGTGCTTCCCACATTGCGTTGGCAAGAGACTGCCTTTGGTCAACCGTGGCTCTATGATCAATAGCTTGCTCCCTCGCTGTTCTATGGGGGTTTGGTGTCCAAGAAGTCTCCGGTAGAACGAATTTGTCACTTCCTTGAGAAAGAACCTAGTTATGCAGGATGCAGGAAACTATGACGACATCAACTTGAGTTGAGAAGGGGAAGAATGGAGTGGCATCATCGAGGACTTTGAACCTCCTCTTGAGAGATCCAAAGGCGCGCTCTACACTTAATCGTAGAGAGGAGTGCCTAAGGTTGAACAATTCCTTTTCATTCAGGGGAGGGTTGTTCCCCCACTCATTCAAGTGGTATCTCACACCACGGAAAGGGAGGATGAAGCCAGGCTTGGCTCCATATTCAGCATCTACTAGGTAGAATTTCCCTAAGAGATGATGAACACATTGATGGCATTGGTTTTTCATCGGGTATGGACATATAATGCTATGAAGATGATATTTACCTTCAAGGATGCATAGCCCATTCTCACGCTCTATGGCATCAGCTAACACCGCAGCATCATGAGCTGTCCCCTCCCAACCAGCCAACACATATGTGAAACGAAGATCGAAATCTACAGCTACCATGACATTTTGCATAGGAAATGACTTCCTACCACGAAATGCGGCCTCCATACACTTACTCACATAAGCCCTTATATGTGTACCATCAATGGCTCCAATACAATCCTATTTGGTAAAGAAATAGGGAAAAATTACTAACCAACAAATGCCCCCCCAACAGTCCCTGAGGTATACTTGTTATATATCATACCTTGAAGAATGGATTCCATCTTGGGTTCCTGGCAATTTTGCTTGGGATCTCCAAAGAAGGTGGCCTAAGAAGTTCATTTCGTAGCTCACCTATGGCATGGAGGACACGTGCAAAATATCGGCTAACTATTTCACCTGACCAAGTGAAATTGGCACCAACTAACCTATTTCTTAAGTTATGGCCAATTGTGTTTAAGAACATGGCAACTTGCTCCTCAACACATACATGTATAGTGTCACAAAGCAAGGATAGCTCTCTCAAGACTTCACACAACCGAAAGAACGGAGTTCGCTTAAGCCTAATTGTGTTGATACAAGTGGTTTCATTCTTCCAAATTTTAGTATTCAGATAATCAATTCTAACCCTATACCTATCCTCGATAGTGCTATATGTAATACGATCCCTCGTATTCCTCAGTCTAGACCATACATAGAAAATGGTCATACAAGCAGCCATGTATGCAGCAACGCCAAAAAACAACATCTTTCTCCTTTTAAGCCTCCTCGTGTCCATCTAGAAATCATAACAGTGCTAACTATATTACGGATATTCTAGTGCTGACTATGCAAGCATACATTCACATGAATATTCAATACATTCAAAAAAATGAAAGCATAATATGTACTAATCAAGGAAGTCTCGAGTATAGCCAACATATATGTATCAACTATGTACTACTGATGCATTCTAGGTACACATAAAATTGGAGCATATGTTTGAGTCTGAATCTTTAGACTTCAGATGCTGGTAGTTTTTATCAGAGAGAAGCCTAGCCTGGGACAAGAAGATTCTAAATATAGTTGATGGCTGAAAGTCTCAAAGCACAATGAGCAATATTTGCACATTTTAGTTAACTTGCACAAACAATAAGCATGAACATTGCCAATATTTCACTACACATGTTGATGCACAATCAATTTTTCAGGTGCAAGCAATTTTTCCCCTAGACTCAAAGCCTCTAGACATGTGCAAGCTATTTTTCCTATAACAGATATCCCAACAACAGCAAACAAAAATTCAGAAATGCAAGCAACAACAGCAAGGCAAACTTAACATTTTTTCTGCATGTCGAAGCACAGGACAACGGGGTCTATCATTTTCTCCCATAAAAACATCTGTACCGGCTAGATCTACCAAAAAGGACACCAATCGGATGAAAATATGTGCGATTTCGGGGCATATCTTCGGATCCCGCGACAACTTCACACCGGGTTGGGGGAGGGGAGGTACATCGGGATGGGAAGAACCAGGAGATGGCAAATCACAGTAAAATCACAGAGACCAGGGGAGAGGCGGCACCTTCGGGGTCTCCGAGAGCCATTGGCGCAGAGACCAGGGGCGGCGCCGTCGATCCGTGCAAGAGGATAGAGGGGGAGCTCGGGAGAGTGAGCGCAGCGCTGCGAGAGAGAGCACAGTGGGCGAGGAGGTTCAGGACGGCGTCGTTCGACGTTTTTCATAGAATGGAATGGTGCGGCATCTTCCCAGCATATTAGCTTTTGTCGAACACTATGATACGGGATGGCTCGGTTCCATTCACCCAGCCAAACGGATGAACACCTTCTTTTCCCGAACCGACTGGTACATGGATCACGGGGTTCACTCATCCAAACACTACCTTATTTGAGAGGTTATTTGGCTGCACTTTAATAGTCTCTATAGTGCATGCATGATGTATCACACATAGCACTTTAATCGTCTTTTGTCAAAATAGTTGAATTTTCATCCGTCCGATATGCATGCTTTGAGATTTGCACTTCTTCTCATATGATGGACTGGGTCCGATTTTATTATGATTTTTTCTTCAGAACATAATGGGTTCACCACATTGCTGTATTTTGTCAGTAGAATTTCTTTTCTTTCTTTTTTTGTTTTTGCTCAATCTCTCAAAGTATATGTTAGATTTTGAATCATGTGATGGAAATATGAGTTATTAAGACTTTCGAGAATAATTATAGTGACCATGAACAAAAATTACATAAATAATTTACTGTAATTTATGTATAATGAAGTTGTAAATGAACTAAATCCACATCCAGATTAACTTGTTTAAAGGGGGAAGCGGACCCGTTAGGAATGGGCTATCATTGATCATCTAGTTGATGGGCTTCATACAAGAGTTCATCGTGTGGTGTAGGATCTGACAGATTTTGACTCACAGAACAGTCGAATTTTCAATAGATAGTCCCTTATATTATTGGGTCTCTGTCGCGTTGACATCTACAGTTGCACGAAAATTACATGCTCATGGGCCTTGGTGTCACGCCCATCACTAGCTGGCTAGTCAAGTCTAATGGCACAGTCAGATCTATCGGATCCTCTTCGAATGGCTCAGATCTCGGTTGAATCTTCAGTTACATCTGTTTTTATCTTGAGCTTTTTTACGAGAAAGCCCTGCCCTGTGTTCGTCTACTCTTCTCCCATCCTCTTCTCCTTCTCCTTCTCCCGATCCAAAAACTAGGGTTTCCTCCACCGCTCCTCCCAACCAGCGACGGCCGCCCCTCCTCGTTGTCTCGGCCCCTCCCCTGCTACCGTCACTGCCCTAGGCTCCCAATTGCTTACTCTTGCCCTCCTCTCCTACCACGGGACATGAGGTGCGCCCGGTGCTACTCTATGATGTCCGGATCGCATAAGGGATCGAAATCTCACAAATTAGTACTAGAAATTGGGGTAATATGGGGGCAATTTGGGAAAATAGGGTGAGGAATCAGAGAAGGAGGTGAGATAACAGAAGAACAAGATGGAGGAATTTCACGAGTTGTTTGGATCTCAAGTTTTATCAAAAACTTGTTTTAGTTAAACACGGTTGAGGGCCTAAAAACCTAAAATCATGTTTGGCAGGAGAGGATAAAACCAACATAACTCAAACCCAAAATTCGAGTTTTGTGAAAAACTACTTGTACATGTTTTTAAGAAAATCAATTTTGTGTATCCATGTTTTCAACAACTCAAGGGCACCCCTAATTTTCAGCCACGTGCAGTTAGGAGTTGCATGGTGTGTCGAGTATGGAATATTTTGTGTTACGTGACCTGGTGATTAGCAAACAAAAGACAAAACACATATATCGAGATTAGCACAACCACCAAAGCCGCCATCTAAACAGTCTTCTTCCCAGTATTCCATACCTTCCATCATAACCTCCGATATTGTCACCACCTAACCTTCCTCCACCACCGTCACAAGCTTCCACCATAGCAATCGGCAACAACCTAATAGAAAAATCCATCACCAAGCAATAACACACACCACACCTCGCAAAAAACAATATCACACCAGATCCTGCCATACCAGATCATACGAGATTCTATCACCAAACCACACTAGATCTTGCCACACTAGATCACCAGACCACTAGGGATGAAAATGGATCGGATAATTTTTGACCGATCTGGATGAAAACGGATTCGGATTGTCTCGGATTGGATTTTTCTCGGATAATTTTTGGATCGAAAATGAATTCAGATTTTTTTATCGGAAACGAAAACGGTAGACATACTATCCGATGAATGCGAATACAAATACGGATTATCCGAATAAAACTAAGTCCGGATATCTAGAATTTTAGCCCACAACCGAAATCCACGGCCCGGCTGTAAACATCATTTTGTAAAAAAACTCCCTTTGATCAGAAAGGAGGTAGGAAGCACAGCTCCTCTACTACACCAACAAATATTTATAACTTATGTTTCAAATTCAAGATCCGATGGTAAATAACAGGGATGCCCCAATTGTCATAACATGCTTAGTTGGGGCGGGCAGCTGGGCACCACTCCTCATTTCCCTTTAACCGCTTGAAGGATCATTGTTCTACAGAGCTGCTCACAGGCTGTTTTTAAAGCCCTCGCTTCCGTGCACTCGTCCTCTCTTGGCGATGTGGGACTAAAAACCTCTGTATCTCATGCTGGCTACTGCTAGGCACCTGCCATGGGCTGATCACTTGATCAGGCCCACACAAATGGGCCGACTAAACCATACCTCAGCCTCCATCTAGTGCAGGCGTGCAGCTTCTATCCTTTGTAGTTTGTACCAAGTCATTTGTTGCTCCTCTAGCTTATTACGAGCCCATCAACTTTATTACTTGTCATTTGTCAACTAGTTGCAAACTATATATATACATATACATATATCCATGCTTTGTTGAAACGATTGCATGCTAAAATCCAACACAGCCGATTCATAGCAAATATCATATTTGAGTATTTACAAAAATTAAACAGGAATAGTTAGTTCTCTGAGCAGGTATTTACAAAAACCAAAATCTAGTTGCTCAATCCTTAAAAAAAATCGGGTAATCAAGCACGACCAAGCATTTATAGTGAATAGTCAAGTAAAAGTAGGATGTATGATAACTTATGAGTTATGAACTAAATGTGATAAACTAGGTGTTATGTTTGTGATTAACTAATTAATACAACTTGCTAGTGCTAATGTTACGTGTAGTTGCTAAAAATATAAATAATTCATGAATGTTTGCATCAAATAAACTAGTTATATGTTTTCGTTAATTTCTGGCATACAATTTAAGGGGTTTCTATGTTCTGAAAAATATTCATGACCGTATTCGTTTCGATTTGTATTCGCTCCATATTCGTATTCGACATTATTCGTATCTGTATTCGTATCTGAGGTATCCGTATTCGTATCCGCATCCAGGAAAAAAATATGAAAACAAATAGAGCAGTGTCATTATCCGTCGGTATCCGATCTGTTTTCACCCATACATACCACACTAGATCCTGCCACACTAGATCACCAGACCACACCAGACCAGTCTCTCTCTCCTTTCCCCATCACAACACACGCAGCCTCACAGCCTCTCGATATACACATCCTAATCACCAAATTATGCCGCGTGTCTTTCCCACGATCACGGCAACACCTCAATCATCAACAAACAGCAACCCCGCAGATAATAGCAAATCCCAGCCACACAACACCACCAAGCAGAAAACAACAACAAACAATCCTAGCAAACAGCAGATTCCTCTGATTCCCCTTCTCTCTCTCTCTCTCTCTCTCTCCCTTCTCTTCCTCTACTCCTAACTCACAGCCAGCGCCAAATCCGCCAACTCGGGATTGGATCCCCCTGATCCTCCCCTCTCTGGCTCTCCTTCTCCTTCAGAAGCACGGCTAGTGGCTCACCCCTCCGTACCTCCTTCACCCACGGACTCACCTCCATCCTCGTTCGATTCCCACGAGGTGCAGGCATCCTCTGCTCCCTCTTGGTGCTCCTCCTCCTCGTGCTCTCCTTTGTCGGTGATGCCTCCTCCCTCCTCGCGCACTCCTCGCTTGTCGTACCCAGAGTCCTCTTCCACCCCCGCCCCCTGTCCTCCTCTGCTCAGCTCCTCATGGCGCAGCCGCCTACCACCGGGCCGCGCCTCTTCACGCCACCCCAGCTTGCCCGTGTGGCCGCCGGCTCAAGCGGCGGTGGTGGCTCGCACACCTGCCCATAAGGAGCGGTGGCGGCGGCTAGTGGCGGTGATGATGAAGATGGTGGTGGTTGGGTGGATCGAATCTAGATCTGAGGTTAGTTCGCAAATCAGAGTTTGGCTCTGATACCATGTACAATTTTGGGAATAATTGTATGTGTCCCTTAGGACCCCCATGTCCTTTATTTATAGTGTTAAAATTACAATCCAACTCGCACACAATTTGGACTCCTATTAAACTCTAATACTAACTCTCCTTGTTCACCTAAAATTATTTCAAGGTATGGCACTTCGCGTTTAGAACCTACAAGATTGCTTGCACTAGATTTTTGTTTCTATTACAAGTACTATTGATTTTTTGTTCGGTGATTACCTACTTGTGCATGGGATTGTAATGTCAAGCTGATTGTGTTTACCCTTTGTTTTAGAGGGAGAGATGATTGTATTTGACCTGATTAATATTTTACATAACTTCCCCCTCAGTTGAAGATTTTTATCTAGAACATGCTTTTAGTTTTCATCAATCAATTCCACTTACATTAATCAATCCCCTATTACCACGAACTTTTAAAGAAATTAACATGCGGGGCAAATTGGCACATGATATGGCATCTATGTATGTCACAAAAAAAAACACACTAGTGAGAATATAAGACAACCTTCTCATGGCATCATTTGCATTAACTTTAGACTTTAGGTTTATCTTTGGTGTCTCATAATTTTTTTGCATTTGATTTCAATTTTATCATTGAAGAATGGAACTTCCTTTTTTAAGGCCTATTCTTTTTGGCTAGGTAGTTCTTTCTTCCTACTATGCAGCATGGGTTATAATCCTTTATCAACTCTAGCCATCTCCTCTGTCTCATATTCAGATCTGACTGAGTGAAAATATATTTCAAGCTCTTATGATCTGTGTATACCTCACAGCGATTACCGATGAGGTAATGACGCCAAATCTTCAAAGCATGCACTACGGCAGCTAATTCCAGATCATGGGTAGGGTAATTTTCTTCATGCGGCCTTAACTGCCTTGACGCATAAGCGACCGCTCTTCCTTCTTGCATCAGGACACATCCTAATCCTTGACGTGAAGCGTCACAATAGATATCAAAATCCTTACGAATATCCGGCAAAATCAGCACTGGGGCTGAAGTCAAACGCTTCTTCAATTCTTGAAAACTTTCTTCACAAGTCAGTCCGTAAACTTTTTTTCTTCTTCAACAATTGCGTAAGAGGTTTAGCAATTGATGAAAATCCTTCAATGAAACGGCGATAATATCCTGCTAATCCCAAGAAACTGCGAATCTGAGTGACAGTCTTGGGTTGTTCCCAATGTAATCTGACTTTAACTTTCTTTGGGGTCAATCACATTTCTGCAAATTGTCATTACATGACCAAGAAAATCCACTTCCTTTTTCCGAAATCACACTTGCTAAACTTGGCATATAACTCGATGCTCTCGAGCTTCTCTAGAATTAATCTCAAATGTTCAAGATGCTCTTCTTCCGACTTGGAGTAAACCAAAATATCATCGATGAATCGACTACTAAACTTGTCCAGATACTCCATGAATACCTTATTCATCATGTTCATAAAATAGGCGGGGCATTAGTCGGACCAAAGGACATGACTAGGAACTCATAATGTCCGTGCAGCGTTGAGAAAGCGGTTTTAGGTATATCCTTAGGACAAATCTTCAATCGATGATAACCCGATCGCAGATCAATCTTGAGAACACTCGGCTCCTTCATTTGATCAAACAGATCATCTATCCGGGGCAATGGGTACTTATTCTTAATGGTGACTTCATTGAGAGATCGGTAGTCGATGCACATTCCCATGCTTCCATCCTTCTTTTTGATGAACAAGACTGGCGCTCCCCATGGCGACGAACTAGGCCTCACAAAACCTTTCTCCAAAAGTTCTTCTATCTATTTCTTCATCTCCACTAACTCATCGGTACCGGCATCCGATCGGTCTCTTCGAGATGGGTGTTGTTCTCGCACTAGATCGATGACAAACTCGATGTCACGATCCGGTGGCATTCTGGTAATTCTTCCGGAACACATCCGGATATTCCTTGACGACCGCACATCTTCCAACGCGATGGTCTTGGTGCTATTGACTATCAAATGCCCATTACGCCTTGAGGTAGCTAGGAACTCCACTTTGTTTCCTTTGGTATCCTCGATTATAACGGCTCTTGACCACAATCCAAAGACGGCTTTGTGCTTGGTTAACCAATCCATGCCAAGGATGACATCTATGGTTTGGGTGTCTAGAATAATTAGGTTAGCTAGAAACTCAACTCCACTATGAGTAACTTAGCCCTAAACAACCCACATTAGAACTTAGCTCTGCTCGGTATTTCGACTAACAGAGTTAAGCTTAAGAGGCATAACTTCCAACTTATTCTTAGTTGCAAAAACTCGAAACAAACGAATCGAAGCTCGAATCAAATGTAATGGAAGCAGTCTTGAATTTACTAGGAACTTACCCAAGATTACAACGTCTGGTGCTTCTGGCTCCTTCAAAGTGGCGTGATTAACACGACCTCGACCCGACCGAGGCGTTCCTCTGGTTGGTCGGTTCCTGAGAAACTCCTTGGTTGTTCTCTGCTTTGGGGTCTTGGCGTGTTGCTCCAAGGTTGAAGCGAACTGGGTGATAGTTCCTTCGAGGACACCGATTAGCAAAATGCTGGCCGACGGCAATTGTAACACACTCTTGGTTCATTTTGCGGTTGTTGTTCCTGGGTGGGGTTGGTAGTGTCGGGTTACGAGAATTCGAACAAAAGGACGAGTCTTGAAGGTGGTGCGGTGTCTGAAAGAACTCGAGGTGAAAACGATTAAGCTATTTGTGGCACTATCCTTGCCCTCTGCTTTGTTGTGGTGGTGGCTTCCTATTTGAGCCATTCTACGCTATGGTGGTCCTCCAGTTCTTTGCGTTTGTCCTCCATGACCAACGCCTTGTTAATCAACTCTGAAATCAGGGAAGGTGTGAGCAAGTAGATTGACTTGCGATCTGAGTTCAATCCTTCAAGAAGCGACTCTGGCGAGACACAGCCGGGCGACATCCTCTCAAGCATAGCGAGCTAGTTGGGAGAACTTATTCAGTAGTCGATCATCGACATAGTCCCTTGCTTAAGAGCACGGAACTCATCCTTCTTGAGATCCATAATGCCTTGGTACATGATCTTGGCGAAAATTGCAGTGAATTCTTCCCAAGTGATATTCTGCGGTGCTCCATGGGTCACAGCTTGAAGTTTTCCCACCACTCGCCAGCCTATGGCCTCCATCGATGGGTGGCATACAAAACCTTCTCATGATCGCTGCATTGGGTGATCGGCTTCCTCTCAATCACGCTTGAAGCCAATCATCCGACCTCTCGGGCGTGACATGTCCAGAGAAAGTTGGCGGACGGGTTCTCATGAATTCAGCCAACTTGGATGGTCCCTGATGACCATGAGCGACTGAGGCTCCTCCCTGATGATGGTTGTGGTTGTTGTTGTTGTTCATGGCCTGCATCTGGTTCATCATGGTGTACATCATCTGCGTCTGTGCTGCCATGAAGGCTCCAAAGTTCTGCAAGTCCAGGGGTGGTGCTTGGGTGGCACTGTTCACGCAGGGGTTTGCTCATTGCCTTCTGATCCTTGGGCTCCGGATCCACTTGCGGCAAGATGGCGAGTCTGAACCATCTGGTGAGGTTCCATAGGTTAGATAAGGTAGAAACACGAGGTGAGTTAAGAACTAGACAGGGGGATAGATTAAACCCAGCAAACACAGCTCAAGAAACTTCGAACGAAAATAATCTTCATTAATAGCTTAATAGCATGGCTGCAACAAATGCCTAAGGGCCTTTGCAGCTCATACTTGCACACAGAAAAATAAAGCGAACCTAAACACACAAGCTACCGCCTAAAGGGCGACTCTGAAAAGGAAACTGGCTAAGCCTGACTAAACTGGAACTTAAACGAACTACTCGAGAAAGCCTCCAAAACCACGACGACGCTCCCGCCTGGTGTAGACTCTGAAGTGAGCTAGCATCCTCGCGAACCGGTTACGATGCCCGGGCTGGTCGGCAACAGAGCAGTGTCTTTGGGTGCGAGTGTAGCTGGCTCCTCTGGTGCTCTTGAGCTCGGGATCCTCTGGAATCTCCTCTGGATCCTCTTCGACTTCTTCTGGATCTTCCTCTTGATCATCTTCGAGCTCATGCTGACCGTAGAGAGCGTGTTCTAGGACGGCGATCGTTTCCTCGGCTTCTTCCCAGTTCGATAGGCGCACCTCACTCGGTGGCGGCCATCTCCAGCCGACTCCTCTGGCGGTGTGAATCGTGCAAGATGCACCACTGTGGCATTGCCTTCCCCGTTTGTAGACGGAAAGTGCGCAGATAGCTCCCCTGAAGCAGCTCTGGGATGGTAGCGGAAGACGGTGTTCTGCAGTTCTTCCGCGTAGATGTGGCAGACTCGGAGCATGGCCAAGCGTGACGACTCCTGGATTCCTTGCGTGAAGGTGATCCTCCCGACCGAGATGTCCAAGGGCGGTGCCTCTAGTGTTCCTCTGGCGTGACCGTCGGTGGCGGACCACACCACTATCTCGTCCGTTGACCATGTACTTGCTGCCACGGTACATTGGGCAGTCGAAGCTTCCAAGTGTCTGCAGCAGCTTCCACAGCTCTGCGGCAAGTCCTCCGTTGCAATCTCCGAAGGTCTGAAGGTAAGGCATCTGCCACGAAAGACAAGAGGTAAGAACCACGTTAAAACAAATGAGAAGAAAGAAATTACAGCAATAGATGAGTCAAGAGAGATATAAGAGGAGTTAAGCAATTCCTTTAGTCTTATAGATTAATTTTCTTTTTAGAAAATAATTTGGACACCTAAGCGGCCAATCTAACTAAGGTCTAGTCCTCAACAAGATGGCTCGATACCACTTTTGTCGGGACCCAAATTATAATTCAGACCCTCAGGTTCAACGACTAGCCGGGATCACGCTAGTGCACACAGTGGTAACAAAGGTGGAAATCGATCCATACAAGCGAATAATAGCATAAACGAATAACTTTGATTAACAAATAATGGTTTTGACCTTAAGGTCGGGTTTACAACTATTGAGCCACGTAGGGCTAACAGAGAAATAAAGCAGCAGCGGAAACAGAAACGGTAGTGGCACCCCATCGGTTCGCCACAGGCAACCGACTGGGATCAAGACCTCACGATCAGGCACCTTCGATGTACTCGTCCTCGAATCTTTGGTGAAGACTCCTCCTCTGCTTGATTCGTCAAAACAAGCGTGAGTACACACCGTACTATAAGCCACACCACGAGATGCAAAATATATATATGCTGGCTTTTTACAAAGGAAGGCATTATGTGGCTCTTTTGCATAAATGCAACTTTTGCAATTCAATACAATTAATAGATTAAAGACAGGTAAAACAAATAGACAATAATAATTTTAACAAGTTATTTCACAAAGACACACACACAACCCTAACAAAGTTATTCACATAGCTAGATGATTTAATCACATAGCTCCTTCCCACACAGCTTTTATGAAAAATCTACCCTAGTGTCAAATCCCGAGCATTGTCCATGACCATGACGTGGCTATTCAATAGATTAAGTTACACTCTGCAGAGTTTGTACACTTTACCCACAAGATACAATTAGTGTAGCTAACACTAATCATAACAAAGCATTTCAGATACCTTATCCTACTATGCTAGGCCTGTCTCAAAAGCAGGCATGTGGTCGTGACAGAAGCTCAGGTTCAATGGAGCACATGGTGAGGTCCTTAATCGACCAAGGCAAGACTTCCAGCTAACTAAATCACATAGACACACAGATTATTATAGTTCACACAGTCCACACAGTTCACACAGTCCACCCTTTCACACAGTATCCACCCCTTGCCTCAGTCCAAAACCTTTTACCACCCCGGTTGATTTAAGTGCAACATATGCCACAAAGACACATAGTACACACAGTTTGTTCACACAGTTTCATATTCACTTAGTCAATTTATAACAGCAGTATACATGACAAGTGAGTCGTGGCATGGCTAAGCAATCTAATACGCAACTAACCAACCCACGTTGGTGCTACAATATTTACCAACTAATTATCAACTAGGGTGACAAGGAATCAAGGCTTAACAATTACGCAAGGGAGGCATATCAATTTGGAATTAACTCATCGCACCCAAAAGCTTTTAAATAAATACTTGAATTAAGATGCAGTAATTTGAATTAAAATACTTTTATAAACTGGGAAGCAAAATGGTCAAGGGCATAGCTTGCCTTGAAAAGGATCTAGGAATTGATCTTGGTCTTGGAAAGGTCCTTCTTCTTCAACTCTTCCAAAGAAATATCGAAGTCTACTAAAAACGACACAAACAAACAAAACTAAATATAAAAAAACCAGAAGCAAATAACTCCAATAAAATAATTAAAAATCTCCAATAGATAGATCTGGATTTTAGACGAATTTAGAAATTTGAATGGATGGATTTGGAGTTAGGATTCAATTATTATGAATTTTACAAATTTTAACCTAAATTTGGAAATTAAATAAATTCTAAATTCTAAAACTAAACTGAACTCCAAATTACATAATTATATGTTATTTAATTAGACAATAATTTTCTAAGATTTTAGCAATTTAAATAATCCAATTTGGATTTGGGATTCAAAAGGTATGAATTTTACAAGTTTTAACCTATCTCTTGAATTTTAAATGAATTTCTAAATTTAAACAAAAGTCAAATTTAAATAATTTTGATTTGATTAGCTAGATCTTAATTTTATATGAATTTAGAAATTTGAAACACCCGATTTGGAGTTTGGATGCAAAAGTTGTGAATTTTACAAATTTAAACCTAAATCTGTTATTTAACAATTTCCCGAATTATTTTCTAAAGGAAATTCTAATTATTGCGCAAGGTGACGTCGCAAGGATTTTCGAAAAAAATGAATTAAAGAATTAAGCGACATGTGGGACCCACATGTCGCTGACCCGCTCCTGATGGACCAAGTCCACCGAGCCATCGATTTAAGCAGTCTTTGGCGTGGCGCCGCTGCTGCGTGGCGTTGACGCGGCGCACACGTGGCTGACACGCACGCACGGAGGGTGAGGTGGCAGGTGACGTGGCGTCCACGTCGGCGAGGACGACAACGACGGCGGCGGCACTGGACCCGATGGTCACCGGCGCTACAGTTGCTGTCGTCGGCGAGGGTGGGGGTAGGGCTTGTAGCGGACGCTATTGCGAACACGATGAGGACCCTCCGGTGGTTGAGGTGGACGGTGGTGGCCGGCGGCGAGGTCGGAGCGGCGAAGCAGCTCGGGTTTTGTCGGGCGGGCGCTCCGGTGAGGCTCTGACGAAATGGGTGGCTCCGGGAGGTAGGTCTGGTGACAGCGAACACGGCGGGGTGCTCCACGACGACGCGGCGGCGACGACGGCGGCGCAATCGAAGAAATCCCACCGGCGGCGAGAAAGCCCTAGAGCTCGAATTGGCGGCGATCGCGAGGTTCTCGGGTGGAATTGAGCGAGGGTTAAGGAAAGGGGCCGCAGCGATCCTCGGGTGGCTTTTATAGAGGTCGGGAGGCACCGGGGCGTGGCGACGTGGAGGTCGTGGCGGCGACGATTGCGGCTTGTGGGCGTAATCGCCGCGGGGCGAGGGGTCGCGGTGGTCGTGGCGTCGTGGCGCCGTCGCGACGACGACAGCGAGGCGGTTGGGGCGTCATTGTGAAGCTTCGGCGTTGACCGCTCATGGCGGTTGCTTTCGCGATTTAACGCGCGGAGACGGCGACGACCAGAAGAGCCCGCTTAGCGCCGAGACGGGAGGCGCCCACCGGCAGAGGGTGAGGCGAGATGCGGGGCGAGATCGCCGTCAACTCGGACGAACGGCTACGAATGATTGGTAGAGATGAACAAAGGTTTGGTAGGAGAGATTTAGCCCAACGATCTGTTTGGAGATTTAAAATAGGTTTTTCCTTTTTAGAAAATAGCAGAAATTCAAATAAGCAATGGAAATAGCAAATGAACTTGGAAAAAAATTCCAGAAAATTCCAGAAAATATATTCAAGCTCATAGAATCCAAATAAAATAGTTTTGACTATTGTTCATGTTGGATTTATTCATATTAAATTGTTTTGTTACTAAAGTCCAAGTTAAAGCTTTTGAACTAAATTCAGATAAATCCAAATGGTGAATTTTCTCTCTACCAACTATTTAAATGATTTTTAAAGCTCTAAAAAATTGGGATGTTACACGTCACAACCGCCGCCATGATGCCCCGCCCACGATCTCCTCCTCTCCTCCGCCCCGGCCCCTATAAAACGGAGCACCGGGTGCGGCTTGAGCTCCTCAACTCGGTGCCGCCACTCATTCCTCCTCTCCCCTCCTATTTTCACCGGATTTTGAGTTTTCTTGTCTTGTACCATGAAAGCACCTTTCTTCTTCGATCCCGGCCGACGCCGCCTCGCGCCGCCGCCAGTACCCTCGAACGGCCGCATCTCGCCGTCCCCGTGCGCTCAACCGTTTGTATTGGGAGCCACCGGAACGCCGCCGTCGCTACAAGGCCGCCGCCGACGCCGCATTCTACCTCACCACCGGTCACTCCGTCGCGCCCGCTCGCGTCCAAGGTGAGCCCTAGCTTCCACGTCGTCCCCTCTTCGCGTTGAGCCCCTCGGCGGAGCTCGCCGTGGCGCGTAGCGCCGGCGAGCTCGACACCGAGCGCCACCACCACCCGGTGCCGACGTGGCAGTGCCACCTCACCTCCACGTAGGCGCCACATCGGCTAAATATCCCGCGTGTCATGCCCACGCGGCACATTGTGCCACATCAGCGTCTAGCCCAAAGAAAAACCCCGGGTGGACTTGGTTCATGAGAACCGAGCCACTTGCAAGTGGGGCCCACATGTCAGTTTTTATTTTAAAATTCCGAAAATCTCAGGGCTGATGTCAGCATCGCGCAGTAATTAGAATTCCTTTAGGAAAATAAATCAGAAAAAGGTTTAATTGGCACATTTAAGTTTTAAACTGGTAAAATTCATATCTTTTGATTCCTAACTCCAAATTAAGTGATTCCAAATTCTAAAATCTTATAAAATTAATATCTAGCTAAATAACATATAATTATTTGATTTGGAGTAAGTTTAAACTATCTGTTTGAATTTGAAATGATTTAAACTACAAATTTAGGATTTAAATTTGTAAAATTCATATCTTTTGAACCCTAATTCCAAATTGGGTGTTTCAAATTGCTAAAATCTTATAAAATTATTATCTAGCTAAATAAAATAAAATTATTTCATTTGTAATTTTTTTTAATTTGTATTTTTGTATTTATTTGAGTTTCATTTGAATTTATCGTACTTTCGCGTATAGACTCAATTTATTAGGAGAGTTAGATCCTTCGGAGGATTTAGAGAGTCAAGACTTCAACGAAGGCAAGTTATACCCTTGACCATATTGCTCCCAGTATTTTAAAGTTATTTAATTCAATTTTTAAAATTATTATTGCATGCCTATTTTTAGTCAATTATTTTAATACCCTGTTTAAATGCTTAGTTATTCCAATTGTTATTGTATGACCAATTTTGAATATTGAAATGTCATCCCTTTGTCACCATAGATAAATTGTTTGGAAATGCTTAGCAAATGCTTAGACCATGATTTTGATTTTGGGAGGATTTAGCCAAACCATTACAAAATTGTTTAAAATTAAATCTATGGTATTGTTTTACCATAGAGAATTTGTTAAGATGGTTTTTACTTAAATAAAATCAAACTGGTTTGGACCTGGGCGAAATGGATGCTTGGTGGGTGCAGGTTTATGCACGGGATCAATCCGGGAAGGATTGAGGCCAGGGGTTATTTGGAAAGTCGTCCAAGTCAATTAAGGACCGGCCTTTGAGCGTTCCTTTGCTATGCCTATAATGGGCTATGCCTCACCGTACAACCACATGTCTCCAGAATGGGACGTGGGATCTGGCTGATTAATTTGTGGAGTTCCATCGCAGTTTATCCTATCTGTACGTGGGTGGTCTTTCATGGCCTGTCTTTCATGACTATTTTATTCCCACCTGGCGCAAGAGGGGGCCCTGAACCTGCGGATGGTTAGTCCAAAGGGGGCGAAACCTTAGCGAGGCTAGACTGCGGTGGAATGACGCATTGTAAAGGCCTTGTCATGAACTCTAGACTTCTTACCTTAGGCAATGAAAGGTGGCATTGACGGATGCCGAACAAACTAGAGGGATCATGTCATGTGGGTAAAGTGTACAACCTCTGCAGAGTAGAAACTATTGAATAGCGCGTCATGATCATGGACATGCTAGCAAAGCCACTCGAGTTAGACTTGTTTTTGGTTTTTAAAAGTGATTTCAACAGATGTTTTCAGGATGGTTAGTCCTGTGGGAAAATTTGGGCGGTTAGCCATTGTGATAGAAGGGTATCCTTCACCATTCAAATATGGAGGTTATCCATACTATAAAATTGTTGTTTTAAATTCTGATTTTAGATATAGTATAAAAATGGCCTTGGAAATTAATATGGTTATTTAAACTTAAAAATGCTGCTTTATGCAAATAAACCCTGCCAATATCCCTTGTTTACCATATGTATGCATGTCATTCTGTTAATTGACGGGTGTAACTTGCGAGCACGGTGGTTGTGCTCATACTTGCTTTATGCAAACAAATTTCAGAGGAGAAGGACTTCACCATCGGTGTGGATATCGACGACTAGGCCGCTACCCCAGTCGATTGCCTGTGGTAGATTAACTGGACTCTACTACATCTTCTTCTTCTTCCGCTGTGTTCTTTATTGTTGGCTTGTAAGCCTCTTTTGTAATAAACTCTGATTTACTATTAATGCAATGCGAGATATGTTTATGTTATCATTTTTGTAACTGTGTACACCGGAAATCCTGGACTGGTGTATGAACACAGAGGGTTCGGGATCTTTCGCTCCCGGGTCCGACAATATATTGCGCAGTTTGTTGTATATTATTCATCATATGGGCAATTGGCATGACATTCTAAAACATCTTTTCACAGCTGTATCATATGACCCTATCATAGCACCTTCAGTCAATTTGTTGTGGTTACCCATCTAATGAAGACAATAAGAGTTAAGCTCATGTTCCCACAAGGGTTAAACCTGGCATTGAATATGAGATTTTGGTGCATTCACTTAGCTCATAGTTGGAATTGTGGTGACTACTGGGGTAGACATGTTGGTCTTTACCAAAGTCAGTAATTACAGTACAAAAGCGTTTAATTATGTGGGTTGCATGAATCGGTAATGTTAATTCTGATTGCAGTTTTGAGGACATGTACATAGATAGATAGATACTTGCTCTATTATAGGTTGTGGAATAATACTTGACGTGGTGTATTGTTTTCTAATCGTAGAGACAAACATCACTCGAATGAGCAGCACGCAAGACTAGCCAAAGCAGATGCACAACAGATGATAACTTAGGGCCTTCAAGGGGCTGATCCAGCACATGAAAAAGTCCTTTATGGCTTCAACCCATCTCCCTACTTTTCCCTCCTTCTTCGTGGAGGAGCACCATTCTGGATTCTCGACCGCCCTCTTACCGGAATAGTAAAGGATGTCTTTCTTAGTGACCGTCATGTAGAACCAGTTTTTCTTCCATGACGACCACGAAGACTTTGAGTACATAGAAATGTACTCATCAGCTTTTCCATCGTGGAGGCGCAAGGTGCACTCTCCAGGCGTCCCGGTCGTCTTCCCCGACTTCGCCATCTTATAGTAGTACTTGAAGAGATCCAGAGTTGTGGGAATCCCCAAGTACGCTTCACAGAGATAGACGAAGATGCTAAGGTTGAAAATGGCATTGGGAGTAAGATTCACCAGTTCGACTCCGTAATGCTCCAAAACTTTAGGAAGAAAGGAGTGAACTGGGAGCCTGAATCTGCATTCAATATATGCGAGGAAGACAGGAATTTCCCCATCTTCACTGCTCGGAGAATGCTCTCCGGCTGCTGATCTCCAACAAATCAGGTTCTTATAGGAAGCAACCTGATCTTCTCCAAGCTCTCAAGCTTCTTCTCGCTCAAATTAGAAGCCGACCAGTTGATGATACGATCTGACATGGCGAAGATTTGGATAGGCGAAGAAAGGAGGTCGTAGAAAGTTGTAGACAAAGGGAGGTCAGAGACGATTTTTCTCTCAAGAGATGAAAATGGAAAACAAGAAGCATAAAAACCTAAGCCCCATGCTAAGGGATTTTATAGCCACAATTCTTTAACTGAAATAAGAAGTTACCCAAAAAGTCCAACGAACAGAAAAACTCCTAGGGTCCCGAGGTAGTTTCTCAACTTTAAAGTGAATACAGACCACCTCGAGCATCACGGCATTAAATGAGGGTCAGCCCGGTATGACTTCATCGAGAGATAGTGTTCGCACGACCAATTCACTTAAAGTTCGGGGGCTAGCTGACGAGGATTAAACTCTTGATGTATTACTTTAATACATAATAAAAGACCATATGTCTTCATGGTCATAACCCCTAAGGCTCACAACCTTCGTGGTCGTAAGGATTCCAGAGGTTATTTCGAGGATACCCTGGTCAAACGAGGGCCTGTACCCAGTCCCCGACCAGATGACTGCTCGTAGAAGCAATGAACTGGCATCCAGATCTGACTCCGGGTATATTCCATACCGTGTGATGAATGGAACATATGTCATATTTGGTCCATACCACGCGACATTTCATAATCTAAAGACACTGACAACAACCACCTTACGATTGTGTGTCTCACAGGCGCACAACCATCGAACGGTTGATACTTTGTCAACCATTGCCTCCCTTCGACCGGATGTGTCACTTCCCAACAGGCGCCACTCCCAAGAGTAACTGCCGCCAGTTCGTCAACTACTTAAAGAAGAACACAAGCGGTAGAAAAGGAGGGGAGATCGAATCCAATTTGGAAGATCAACAGACGATTGGATTTTAATAGCATAGCAAGCATTACACTCAGTGTAATTAGGATTAGTCCACCACCTTGTCGAAGGCACCCCTTGTAATAGCCAGTTCATAGTAATAAAGAGCAGTCTCATTCTCTTCCAAGAACTCTCTGCCATTTTCCTCTTTTCATTTCGTAAGATTGACGACTCGATCGTCAACAAATCTGTACCTAATGACGTCATTACAACTAATGAGTGAGCTATATTGCTCTATAGTGTCTCCCCCCCCCCCAAAATCCAACCGGAGTAGGGGAGGACGCCTAGAGCACGCTCTGGCCATGCTCGACGCCGGTGAGCTGAGCCTCAAGAGGGTCTCGGGTTGCCCAAAATGGGACCCCACGACCATGACGACTCTAATGGTGCCGACGGCGAGGGCAATGGTGGCCTGTGGTGGTGGTGGTGCTCGGGCCTATGGCGGAGCCGACTAACTGGTGTTTAATCACACCAGGTGGCATGCACATTAGCACCTACTCCCCAAAGGGGTTCTAGGCATACCACCCACATGGCTTAAGGAACTCCACGCAAGCCCGTCCACAGCGATCAGTGCTAGGGATGAAGAAACTTCGGTGCCGCGGCGCCGTGCTACTACTTTTTCCTCACCAAGCAATGCTCTAGCTACCTCTACCCCTAGAACATGTTATGATGCAATCACTTACATTGATGCAGCTGGGAGGACGAAGTTGGGCGGTGGAGGTGGAAGGCGGCGCGACTAGGGCTTGATGGTGTCGAGGAAGAAAGCGACGTGTTTCAAGCAGTTCTACAGGAGATAGGGTTGAAGATGGTGAGCGTCTAATGGAGGAGTCCAAGGAAAAGCTAATAGACAAGGTGGCGAGGTCAAGGCTCACCCGTGGAGTTGGTGTGTCATGGAGAAGCGGAATGGCGCGGCCGGCTTGATCGTTGGAGAAGAAGAAGACGGGCGACAACGATGACCCTTGGAAGAAGAGGGCGAAAGGGGATGAGAAATTGAGCATAAGGTGGAAGAGGGTATTGTGGACCCGAAGCCTCAACTTGGGGCGGTAGGGACTCACCCGGGCGACAGAACGGGGGAGGCAAACAGAGGTGGCCATGGAGGCAAAGCTCGCAGGCGTTTTATCTCACTGGTGCTCTAAGGGGAGAATGGGAGCAAGGGAAATGCAGTGGGGGCGAAGGTGATCTCAATGCGCGGCTTATATAGCCGCAGGGGCAAGGAGGGAGGGCCAAGGCGACTGTGTTGCATGTGGCGACGGACATGATCGAAAGTCTGGAGTTGAAGGCCAACCCTCCTTTGCAGCGTTGTGGTGGTGTGGGTGACCGAATGCATAGTGGTGGCATGGCGCCAGGGAGTCGGGCGGCGTGTTGGCGTGGGAGCGAGAAGGGATAAGGAGTAGGTGGCGTGAGGCCAGGCGGGAGGAAAATGTGGGTCGAAGGCTAGGCCAAGAAAGAAAGAAGGGAGTTGGGCGACCCACTTGCGTGAGAGAGTAAAAGAAAGAAAAAGTGAGGAAAAAGGAAGAGAAAAGAAAGTAGAAAATGGGAAAGATGTGTTGGGTTTCGGCCCAAATGGAAGTCTGGGTTTTGTAGTTTCTCTTTTTGATTTCTCCAATTTTCAAATTCAATTTTATATTTAAATTTCTAATTCGAGGCTTTTTTTTAATTAAGCTTATTTTTAATTGTGCTTCTGATTTATTTTTCTTAGCCTAATTGCACTTTAATCATTTTTTTGGGGGAATTTTCCAAAGCACAAATAATTTCAAATGACTCTGAAAACGTAAATGAGGCAAATATGTCATCAACATGCAAATTTTTTTAAAATCCCACGTTTCCAACCTTGGGATTCTTGGTTACAATTTTTGGGGTGTCACAAATGGGCGGCATATCTCCTGCACATAGCCTTATTTGTGCACATATGCACATGGGAGATCCCAGCCGTCCAAAACAAAACTCACGGCCGAGATCGAGGAGCCAAGATCCCACCTCCTCCCGTGCTATTCATCTTTGCGAAAACCCCCCGCTCGGTCGGCCATTCCCATCGCCCCCTCCTCCCATGCTAGGGTTTGCTGGCTCCTGCGCCGTGCTCCGCCCCCTGCGCCACTCTACTCCAACCCGAAGCGCCTCTGCCGCAGACCGCCATTCCTCCTCAGCACCACTCGCTAACGCTGAGCCGAGCAGGTGCACCGCCACCCTTGCGCCGCCCGCCCGAGCAGGTGCGCCGCCGCCCCCTGCATTGCCCTACGTTGACCCTTGTGCCACCCGCCTGAGCCCCTGCGCCGTCGCCCGCTGCACCACCCACCTACGCTGAGCCGAGCCATCCCCCTGTGCCGCATTGTGCCCCTCCTCCCCCTTGCTCTGTGTCGCACCCCTCTCGGCTCCTGCTCCGTTTCCTTGAGGGATACAGGGCGGGAAGAAGAACAAACAAGACAGTGGGTGCTCGGCGATGTACATTCTCATCTTCGTAGTTGTTGTTCTTCTTGTCCTGGTGTATTTTTCTGGGCAAGGCGAGGAAGACCACCTGCCAATACAGAGCCCATGAAGACTAAAGGTGTAATAGCCATTTGTGCAAGATTAAACTCAATGAATTCCTACAGCAGGATATATTGTGTGTTTGTGAACCAAGACATGTACTTCTGTTGAGGTGTTGACTGCTTGTATTGGTTCTTCCATGAACCTGATACTATTCTGAATTTGTAACTACCTAGTTCTGAATTTTCTTTTTGGTAGCAGTGAGTAGCAGCTAGCACCATCTTGTAAATGTATGGAGAAATGACAAAAGGTTGAATGGGGATTGAATGCTTGCTGTCTGGTGCCATTTGGAATTTTTGAGTTTAACAATTGTAAAATTTCAGTTTAACATTTCTATTTTCACTTGTTGTACAACATGGTAATGAATGGGAATGCATTATGTTGTGTCAAATTGAATTTGACTAGTGTTAGATTGGATGTTTGTGAAATTAATTCAAATGTTGAACAAATGAAATGAATTCATAATGTTCAGAAATGGTGCTCTAGTTGAAGCTCCTCCTCAGTCCTTGAATGCACTTGACACTCGATGCTTGATCCTTGGATGTTTTGTGAATGTCCATATTGTATTGGATCGCATTTGTTGGAGAAATTGCCTACTGGAAACATGTACTAGTAGTGATATGTGGAATCTAGTACTGCTATGTTAAGTTATGAAAAAAAAATCATTGTAGTTTGTAGTTTGAAGTTTTTTTTATGTTTTGGAACCTTGTGGCTAGAAGATTCTTATGTATTGCAACTTTGATGTCTTATTCCCTTTATGAAATGCTATTATTGTTGCATCTTGGGAAAACATCAAACTTGATGTTGTGTCGGAATCATGGTTGTTGTTATGCAAGTGTAGCCATTTTGGCTTAAGTATGGTCAAGAGAAGAATATGCAAACATTGTTGCTGCAGCCTTAAAATGGAATTTCTGTTGAGGTCATGTAAAAGGGAATTCTATACCTTCGTTCTAGATCCTACAAAGGATTCCAAGCTGTCATTTTAATGTTGATGAATATATTGCACAAAGAATTCCAAGCATCTACAGGTAGCAGGCAACAATAGATTTAGATCATCAGTGTCAAGCTTGCACAACCTAATTCTGTCAACAAACCTACATCAAGCTTGCACTAACGAAAATACATGTCCATAACTCTAGAAATCTGAAGCTCAACATTTCTGAAATTAAGAGTATTACATGTCCATGACTGCAGAACAAAATTGTTAGTTCTCCTTCTCCAGAATATCTTGATGTGTGCAGGTTTGGTCAATTCTTAGTTCTCCTTCCCCAGAATTTCTTGGTGTATCCATTCAGAAAATTGTATCAGGTTTTTGCTAACAGTATCAGGTTTTTGCTAACATTAGACATTAATGACTAAAGAGGCAGTACACAACCACATTCCAATTCTCAGTTGTTAGGAACATGAAATGGATAGAAAAGCATGAGACAAACCTGTACACATACACTTCTTAGGAAAACAAATGACTTGCATAATCTAGTAAGAATTGAAAGTGCAGCATTTCAGTGTACTAAAAGTGCAGCATTCAGTCTAATTTCAAACATTTCAGTCATCATTTAGTCTAATTTCAGTCTAATAGCATTACTTTTTCTCAACACAAATTGCTTTCACAACTCTAAAAATTCTTTGATCTGAACATGACATTTTTAGTTAACAAATCAACCACACACATTGCAATGAAATATGATCACAACCAGATAGCATTCACATCCAGTATCAACAATCATGGTAGCATATCTAATTAAAGACATCAACCATTTCAGAAGAAGAGAGAGAGAACATTCTAGACTATGGCTGCATTGGTACTTCCACAAACACAAGAGCACTCAACTTAATTTATACAATATCTCATTCCATTCAATGATTACACAATACACATCAATCAATATAGTGTCACAGTACAACTACAAATACAAAAGCACTCTGCTGCATCTAAAATGTTTACTCCTTTGTATCTGTTAACTTGCTGACTGCATGCTTTTTCAATCCAACATGGTGTTTTTTCATTGTTTGCATTCAGTACCATCCTCACCATCAAGACCAGGCAAGTCTTGGATAACTTCAGATTTAGTCTGTAGGAGCAAACCTCCCAATCAAGGTGGTTGAGTGCGGTTTAGATTCAACAAGATAGATACTGCACTCCAAATATGGCAGTTCTTTCGACTGTATTGGAGGAAAGAGTCGATCCCTCAAGGCACTGCAAAAGAGAGTATTTTAGATTGGTATAATTCAATCAACACAAGGTGTGCAACATTGCCTTGGTACCATTATAGTACAAGAAAATCTTCAAGTGATATTGATACTGATCACAGGTATCGTATTTCAGTAAGAAATTACGCATGGAAATCCAATGTTCATATAATAGTTACCTAGTCAGCGAGTACTCCTTAAAGCCACTAGCAATCTAACGTGCCTCCCAGGTTCCTACGCATCCCCAAAGGAGGCTCGGCGTGGCCACAGAAGTGCCTCCCCTCCACTGCAAGCCCCCCCTACGTGGAGACCGCCGCCCAAAGACGCCGCCTGCATGGAGGCCACCCTAACGCGGCGGCGCGGTGCAATGGCAACGGTGAACCCTAGCGCGGAAGAGAAGGAGCTCTGCGAACAGAGGACTGGGGAATCTGGAAACTGCATTGGCTCGTTCGTTCGGGCGAGGGAGGGGAGACTTGGTGGGAGGGAGGAGGCGTCGCCGACGGAGCACAAGGGGGAGGCGCTCGCCATGGTCGCCTCAGGTGAATTGGCCTGAGGGATTGGAAAACGCAAATGATTCGGTGCTAAGTGTGCGCAGGGGTGAAAATGCAAAAATCGTCGGCACTCGCTCGGCGCGCGCGCTCGCCCTGGGCTATCAATTCCGCGATGAAGAGCTCGGATGGCTTATGTCCATACGTGCATAGAATGGTGTATGTTCACCAGAAATGCCGCCTCACAAATGCCCTCTCCAATCATTCCCATTGCATTTCATCTATCTGTACCTCCATAAACTATACATTACATTACATACTCTACTCCTGATTAATTGTTCTCTCTGCTAAGGAAATGAGATAATCATTTCCTAATATAACACTTGATGCGGGGGATACCCAATCTTCACGACGTAGGATCGATGATAATTTTGGATCTGTACAACCTGACGAACCGATGGCGCCAACCACTGTCAAAACAGCAACCTGCGACAAAACAATTCGCCCAACCACACGCTCGTGATCCCATCTACTCGATCACACAAAGTAGACGTGTCGCTGCTCCTGCAAAACACAAGGATTCACAAGAACGATGGAACAACACAACAGATTGGAACTCCCTATTCTAGTGGAGGCAATATTGCTCAAACCGTATAATCAAGAGTATATTGAAAATCTAAAAATATGTTGTCCCCTTTCCTTGCAGCGCCGCCTCGGCTTTAATAGCCGGAAAAACATGCGGCCACGTCCAAGACGGACTCAAGTCTAATTTACATGGCCGAAGCCAAATTGTATTCGGCCCAAGAGCATGCCGCATGTGGTCCAAATAGACAGCAGCATAGAGTATTTAATGTTGGACTTTGGAGCAAGCTAAATACACCACATGCATGCACATATATGAGCACCACATGCATGCACATATGTCAGCACTCCACGTCACCACATGCATGCACATATATGAGCACCTCCTCCACGTCATTATTCTTTTCTTCCTTGTTGCATGCATGCATCTATGCATGATCCCGTCATCAAACATAGGTTCGTATTAGCAGCAGCATCTTTGCTCCTTCGTCTTCCATGCTTCTATACGTATAAAACTGCACACACACAATATGAGACTATTAGGCAGTAACATATATTCATTAGAATTAAGATTAAAATCAATTAAGAGCGAGTTCACTTGTTGGTTAATTAATTTAGCCCTTGCTCGTGTAATTGGTCCAATCGGCAGAATGTCCTCATTATCCTCCCCCTCTTGAAAAGGAGTCATCCTCGACTCTGATTCTTCCGGCCCAAAGAATGGTGACAAATAAACAACATTGAATGTATAACTCACAGCATAATCATCACCCGTAAGCTCTATCTTATATGCATTATCATTGATCTTATCAAGTATTTTGAATGGACTATCTCCTCGAGGCATCAACTTGGACTTACGCTTGTCCGAAAAGCGTTCTTTGTGTAGATGCACCCAAACTAAGTCACCCGGTTCAAATAGCATCTTCTTTCTTGACTTGTTCGCCTTCTCAGTATAGTAACGCGTCTTCTATTCAATTTCTTCTTTAGTCTTGACATGAATTTGCTTCACATATTCAGCACGCTTTGACGCCTCCATATTAGCATGTTCATGTAGCGGCAGTGGCAGCAAATCAGGTAGCGTGATTGGTTTAAAACCATACACCACCTCAAATGGGCACAATTGAGTAGTAGAATGTACCGCCCTATTGTACGCAAACTCCACATGCGGCAAACAATCTTTTCACTCTTTTAGATTCTTCTTGATCATCGTTCATAGTAGCATTGAAAGTGCTCTATTCACCACCTCCGTTTGTCCATCTGTTTGTGGGTGACAAGTTGTTGAGAATAACAACTTTGTCCCAAGCTTGGCCCACAAAGTCTTCCAAAAGTAGCTCATGAACTTGACGTCACGATCTGAAATAATCGTCTTCGGCATGCCATGCAATCTTACAATTTCCCTGAAAAACAAGTCAGCTACATGCGACGCATCGTCACTTTTGTGACAGGGAATAAAATGTGCCATTTTAGAGAACCTATCCACAACTACAAAAACTGAATCTCTTCCCCTCTTAGTCCTAGGCAGTCCTAAAACAAAGTCCATACTAATATCCTCCCAAGGTACACTAGGAACAGGAAGTGGGGTATATAAACCATGTAAATTAAGTTTAGATTTCGCTTTGTGGCATGTCACACATCGCTGTATAAATCTTTCGACATCACGCCTCATTTTAGGCCAATAAAAAGTGATCGCTTAACATTATGAAGGTCTTTTCTCTCCCAAAGTGTCCCATCAATCCACCTGCATGAGCTTCCTGCAATAAAAGCAAATGCACAGACGAATCTGGAACACATAATTTGTTAGCACGAAATAAGAACCCATCATGAACGTGAAACTTGTCCCATCCTTTCCTATCTTTGCATTTAGAATATGGTTCTAAAAATTCACTATCAGAAGCACATAAATCTTTCAAACTCTCTAATCCGGGTACCTTTACTTCCAATTGAGTTAAAAGCACATGCTTTTTAGATAAAGCGTCGGCTACCACATTCTCTTTTCCTTTCTTGTACTTAACAACATATGGGAAAGTTTCAATCAATTCTACCCACTTAGCATGTCTACGGTTCAGTTTAGCTTGGCTTTTCAAATATTTCAAAGCTTCATGATCAGAGTGGATAACAAATTCTCTAGGCCATAGATAATGTTGCCAAGTTTCAAGCACACGTACCAAAGCATACAATTCTTTATCATACACAGGATAATTCAATTGACCACTTCCTAGTTTTTCACTAAAGTATGCTACAGGTTTTCCTCTTTGCATCAAAACACCACCAATGCCTATCCCACTAGCATCACATTCAATTTCAAAAGTCTTAGTGAAATCAGGCAAAACAAGCAACGATGCTTCAATCAAACGTTTCTTTAGTTCTTGAAAAGCCTTTTCTTGTGGTGCACCCCATTCAAACGCAACACCCTTTTTAGTTAACTCATTTAGTGGGGCGGCAATGGTACTGAAATATTTAACAAAACGTCGATAAAAACTAGCAAGACCATGAAAGCTTCTGATTTGACTAACATTCACAGGGGTAGGCCAATTCTTAATTGCTTCAGTTTTAGATTCATCTACCTCAATTCCTTGTCCAGAAACAACATAGCCTAAGAACACAACTTTATCAGTACAAAAAGTGCATTTGTCAAGATTAGCATACAGTCTCTCATTTCTAAGCACTTCTAGTACTTGTCTAGTATGATCAATGTGTTTATCCATCGTTTTGCTATAGATCAAAATATCATCAAAGTATACCACAATAAATTTACCAATGAATGCTCTTAAAACATGATTCATCAATCGCATGAATGTACTAGGTGCATTAGATAAACCAAAAGGCATGACTAACCATTCATACAATCCAAATTTAGTCTTAAAAGCAGTCTTCCATTCATCACCAAGTTTCATCCTAATTTGATGGTATCCACTTCTCAAATCAATTTTGGAGAATATAACAGCACCACTAAGTTCATCTAGCATATCATCTAACCTAGGAATAGGATGATAATATCTAACAGTGATATTGTTAATGGCACGACAATCAACACGCATTCTCCATGTACCATCTTTCTTAGGAACAAGAATTACAGGAACAGCGTAAGGACTAAGACTTTCGCGTACATACCCTTTCTCAAGTAGCTCTTGCACTTGGCGCTGAATTTCTTTGGTCTCCTCCAGATTGGTACGGTATGGTGGACGGTTTGGTAGTGCTGCGCTGGGAACTAGATCAATTTGATGCTCTATCCCGCGCAATGGTGGAAGTCCCGCTGGTATCTCCTCTGGAAACACATCCTCAAATGCCTGCAAAAGAGAGGAAATACCACTAGGAAGAGAGGTTAAGTCGTTAGTTGAAACCAAAACAGTTGCATCTTTGTACACAAGCATAAAGTGCATCTTTGATGGGTCATTGCTCATATCTCTCAAATCTGATTTTGTGGCTAACATAACCAACCCTCCCCCACTCTTACTTTTTCCTCTCATATTTGGCTTGTGGCTCTCACTCACCGATGGGTGGAAATCACTCTTTTCTTTCTTTTTACTCTCATTTTCAGCAAGCTTCTTTTGCTGAAATTCAACATGTATTTGACTAGGAGTCATTGGATGAAGCTCCTTTGTCTTTCCCTTCCACTTAAAAGAATATCTATTGGAACGGCCATCATGTTGCACACTTCTATCATATTGCCATGGCCTTCCCAACAGCAAATGACACACGGTCATAGGCACCACATCACACTCAACAGTGTCCTCATAATCACTAATCTTAAAAGTAACATGCACCACATACTGAACCTTCACATCCCCACATTCGCTAAACCATTGCACATGATATGGATGTGGATGTTTCAGCTTCTTTAAACCAAGCTTCTCACACAATTCAACGCTAGCCAAGTTATGACAACTACCTCCATCAATAATAAGTTTGATTACCTTATTGTTTACCTTGGCTTGTGTTTGAAACAAGTTGAATCGCTGCGGATGTGCATCTCCTTCTTGTGCAAGCATGCTTAAATTTTTAGTGACTACTAGTGCCTCTCCCGTTTCATAACTCAACACATCAATCCCATCACTGTCATCCGATGCATTTTCATATTTCTCCTTTTCATGACTGAGCTCAACCTCATCTTCGCTTGCGGATTCAAACTCTCTATCTTCCGTCACAAGCATGACTCGGTTGTTGGGACACTCTCTAACTATATGCCCATGCCCCAAACACTTGAAGTATTGAATTTCTCTACTCTTTGTTGTAGCATTAATTGAAGATGTAGGGGATGGAGCCACCTTCTTCTCACTAGATGTAGGTGCTGATTTTGCAATCGAGGAAGAACGAGCATTATTATTTGAACTAGTACTAGCTGAAGATATACTTCGTCCCAAACTGAAACGTGTTTTGGTGGCATTAGATGAAGATGATGGAGCTTTCAAGTTGAAAGATGTTGTCCTTGGTGTTGGTTTCATATCTTCTAACAACTGTTTCTCCCCCTTTATCGCTTGATGCACCAAGTCAACAACAGTATTGTAGGGCTGATATTGCACTATGCGTTTAATGTTTTTATTTAGGCCAAACAGAAAACGCGCAAGTGTTTGCTCTTCATCTTCGTGCACATGTGCCCGAATCATAGCTTGTTCCATCTCCTTGTAGTATTCCTCCACCGAGCGACCTCCCTGCCTTAAATTCTGTAATTTATCAAAATGATCATGTTTATAAGTGTTAGGAACAAAACGTGCTATCAGCTCTTGCTTCATTTCAGCCCATGATGCAACTGGTGGTTCTCCATTATCTTCTCTTTGGTTCAATACTTGCTCCCACCAAATCAACACATACCCATCAAACTCAAGTGACGCCATGTGTAGCTTCTTCTCTTCAGAATAATTGTGCATCCGGAATATCTTCTCTACCTTGAGCTCCCATGTGAGATATGCATCTGGATCAAAAGCGCCTTCAAATTTGGGAATATTGAACTTGAGCTTCCCAAATTTTTCCTCCACGTGTTGCTCATCATGACGATGGCCATGGCGTTGATAGTTATCATTGCGGTGTAACCAAACGTCATCGCCAAAGTCCTCAATGTGGGCAGCACCGCCGCGTCCACAGCCACGCCCACGGCCACGGCCTCTCCCTTGGCCATGGTCAGCGCCCAAAACACCTCCCCCACGCCCGGGAAGGGGTGGACGTACCGCGTTGGTAGCGACTCGACCCGCTTGAGCTTCTTTAGCGAATCGTGCAACCCTCTCCTCATCAGTCTCATCAATCTCAACGCCTTCTTCATGTACACCAACTGGATCCCGCTCTTTGCGAAGCTCCTCTAGTATCTCCCTCCTCAAGACGCTCATGTTGTCATTCAACTGAGTGTTGAAATCATTTGTGAGCTTCTCAAGGTCAGCTTGTGTAACATATGCAGGTTCTCCTTCTTTCGCTGACATGGTCAGTGCAAACAAAGAAAAACTATATATGTGGATGTGGAAGTTTTTATTTTTGGAAATCACTCAACCCCACCTTCTCTTACCGACCGAAGTTCTTATGCGTCCTTGATGTAATTGAAGAGCTGCACGCACTTTGGTGACGGTAGACAACACAAGGTGGTAGATTAAGCGAATTCAATTGCACAAGCAGCATCGCCGACAATGGCTTATTTGTGGAGCTTGGAGGGAAAAGTGTTTACCTATGCAATCTGAAATTTCTAGATATTGTAAAGCTAGGTAACAATCCAAACTAGAATTCAATGCCTAGTTGCTGATCCAAAAGATATAAGCGAAGAACGAAGCAACTCACACGCAAAGATGATGGAACTTAGTGCAATCAAAGGAATGAGCTAAAAATATAAGTGATGGACAACTAACTCGTATTGCACAAGTTATAGAGAGACGCTAACTAATTGCTCAATGATATAAAATAGGACACAAGATTGCTTAAAACAATGAAATAGCACAATCTGAAAATAGGTACCAGTTAGGTGTGCTCTCAAAACAATGTCGGCCAAGCACTTTTTTTTGGGTCACTGTCTTTTTTTTTCTCTTTTTTTTGTACTCGGCCAACAAAAAGGTCCACAAAGAGCAGCACAAGCCCTTTAGGTACAACAAAAACTCACAAGCTAGATTGTGTAATGAGATGAAAACGAGCAGCCCTAGAGCAATATCAACAAACTAGTCTCAAATAGGAGCAAAATATTCGCAAAGGATTGAATTGGCTCACAAAAGATATAGGCGAAGGGTTTTTTTGGGCACTGGTACTGTAGTACGTACAGTAAAATCACCACACTGTAGCAATTTCGGTACTGTAGCTCTGTGGTGCGTGAACAGACTGATTTTTTTTTCCAGCGCCGTGGAGTAGCACGCGATCAGCTTCTTTTGTGCACTGCTACTGTAGCTTCATGTAGCGCGACTGTAGCATGTTACTGCGGCTGACAATTTTTACAATGCACCGGCTTTTTTTTTGTTGGTGCGGCTGTTGGCTGCGGGCTGCTGCAGCGATCGGTGCAATCTGGAGCACTATATGCGCGCACACGCTACAGTACATTTTTTTTGCGCCGACTAATAGATTAGAATCACGACCAGGCAAACCTATTCAGCGGCGCGCGGCTATAGATGTAACTCGGGAACAGCAGGTGCGCACACAATTAATAAGGGCTAATCGAAACATGAACAGATCGGAAAGAAAGAAAAATCAAGCTACGCAAAGGAACAAAGATCAGAAACTAAATACAGTTTCTAATGGATTGAGATCTAACTAAACTCACTAAGAAAAAATCAGATCAAACTACGGGCTAAAGGATTTTTTTTTGTGGCTTTTTATGTATAGGATAGAAAAATAAATCTAACTACAGGTAAATTGATCCTACCGTGGCAACCAATACTCTGATACCAAGATGATGCGAGGAATGCCCGATCTTCACGGCGTAGGATCGATGATAACTTTGGATCTGTGAAACCTGACGAACCGATGGCGCCAACCACTGTCAAAACAGCAACCTGCGACAAAAGAATTCGCCCAACCATACGCTCGTGATCCCGTCTATCCGATCACACAAAGTAGACGTGTCGTCGCTCCTGCAAAACACAAGGATTCACAAGAACGACGGAACGGCACAACAGATTGAAACTCTCTATTTTGATGAAGACAATATTGCTCAAATTCTAGAATCAAGAGTATATGGAAAATCTAAAAATATATCATCCTCTTTTCTTGCGGCCCCGCCTCGACTTTAATAGCCGGAAAAACGTACAGCCACGTCCGAGACGGACTCATGTCTAATTTACATGGCCGAAACCAAATTGTATTTGGCCCAAGAGCATGCCGCATGTGGTCCAAATAGACAGCAGCATAGAGTATTTAATGTTGGACTTTGGAGCAAGCTAAATACACCACATGCATGCACATATATCAGCACTCCACGTCACCACATGCATGCACATATATCAGCACCTCCTCCAAGTCATTATTCTTTTCTTCCTTGTTGCATGCATGATCCCGTCATCAAACACAGGTTCGTATTAGCAGCAGTATTTTTGCTCCTTCGGCCTAATATAGTCTTCCATGCTTCTATACGTATAAAACTGCACACACACAATATGAGACTATTAGGCAGTAACATATATTCATTAGAATCAAAATTAAAATTAATTAAGAGCGAGTTCATCTGTTGATTAATTAATTTAGCTTTTGCTCGTGTAATTGGTCCAATCGACAGAATGTCCTCATTAACACTCCTGTACAATTGTCTCTATCTTTCTTTACACCCCAATTGCCTAGGACTCCATAAACGGATCGGATTGTCAATGTGTTACAGCTCTGGAGGGCATGATTCGATGCATGCTTTCTGGTCAAGCAACATTATTATTTATACTCCATCTAGTGGAGTATTAACTGGTTGATTAGTTCAGTTCACCCGTTTATTTATACGGAAACCTACGTGAGTACTCCATTGCCAGTGCTCACATTATCACATTTCATGATTTGAAGCCGGCCGGTACCAAAAATTCGTAAGTAGGAGTAGTGGGTAGGGAAATAAAGTGTGTGATGGTTGGGAGCTTTGCTTGCATACATGTGCGCCTATCCGACCGCACAAATTTATACTCCACGGCAACATTAAAGAGTACCAGCTGATTTTGGCACATAGATTGCAGATTTTTTTTAAAATAATCTATTTTTTATTCGGAATTACATAAATAATACTATCATTTCTTTTGTCAGAAATAATTATCAGTTGCCGTACCGTTGGACGACTGGCCATAGTCGTCCAACCACAGAGCACCAAGCGTTAGAATCGTCGGGTAGTTGAGCGACTTCAATAAGTCGCCCAGTGGTTGAGCGACTTACTTAAAGTCGTCCAACCACTAGGCGATTTGAGGTAGAAGATCTGTTGTTTAGTAAATCCGATTGGAATAATTATGTTGGAATAAACGATACATTTTGTAGGTATTACATTTAGGAAATCCTGTTGTATGATGTTATTTTTTTTGGAAATAAAAAGGTGGTGACAAGGTTGGTTGGCCCGTTTGTGATTTTCGTAGAATCTGAAGGATACAAAATTTGTGAGACTCACAATAATATTTTGTGATCGTCGTATGTTGTTCTAGTGCGCTTAATTTCTGAAGAATTTTGTGAGGACGATAGAGGTAGCAATAATTCGTAAGTACGAAGATAAGTGATATTGTGATGCGCCAGGAAATTCATACACGGTGAACTTTGGAGAAATAGTGCAACGATAACAATACGACCTTTGATCTGACAAGGGATTACATGGCAAGCAAGCTAACGAACCAAGGACGGTACACGCATGCCTTTAGAGAATTAGAAATACATGGGACATATGGACGAAGAGGGTCGGACTATTATGTGGACCGAGGCCATTTGCCCTTCCTTGCGAGCTCAGCATTGTACTCCTCGCCGGCCACCTTGGCCTCGGCCGCTAATTCCATCTTTTTCTCGTGCTCCCTCTCGCGAGCCTCGCGCTCCCTACGCTTGCACACCTCTAGATGGACCTGCGACTCCCACTAGATATGCTGGTTGTGCTCTTCGGTGCGGCGCACCTCCTCCCTCCGCTTGCGGTCCCTGTTGGCATCTCACTCATCGCAGTCGAGAGTTCACTGGTCGTGTGGGTGGATCTCTAGGTCGATCTACTTGCGATAGCCACATAGCGGATCCAGGGACTGCGGGTGGATGGGTGTCGGGATCCAAAAAAATACAATTCTAGACCCTCTGTGTATGATGCACTAGTCCAAGATCATGATAGTGCACACAGTGTCCACATAGTTGAATATCGATCCACACAAGATTATTAATAACATAAACGAGTAATTTGATTAACAAATAATGGTTTTGATCTTATGGTCGAGTTTACACTTATTAAGCCACGCAGAGCTAGCAATAGATAAATAAGCAGCAGAACAGATAACTTCAGCGGAATCCCATCAATTTGCCACAGGCAACCGACTGGGATCAAGACCCTAACAATCAGGCACCTTCGTAGAACTCCTCCTCGAATGCATGCGAAGACTCCTCCATTTCTGTTGATTGATTATAGCAAGCATGAGTACACAACCATACTCGCAAGTCATACCACAGAATGTAATTTATAAATGATGGCTTATTCCAAAGGAATGGCTTCTATGGTTCTTTTGCAGAAATGCAATATATGCAATATGAATATGAATAATAGATCGAAAGTATAATGTAAAACGAGTAAACAATATTAATTTTAATAGTTTGATTTCATAAAGACACATAGCCTAATCAAGTTATTCACACGACCATATGACTTAGATCACACAGCTCCCTTCCCAAAAGTTTTATGAAAACTACCACTCGTGTGAAATCCCCGAGCATGTCCATGATCGTGGACGCGGCTATTCGAATAGATTGATTAACACTCTGTAGAGTTTGTACACTTTACCCACACGATACAACTAGTGTTGCAAGCACTAATCATAACAAAATGTTTTAGAAACTTCATCTCAAGCATTGACACTCCCAGTGTGCTTTATCGTTATACCAACTCTAACACAGTGCTTTGGTATAACACACACCGTTAGACAGAGAAGCAACGAACCGTCCCGCGATGCGACTACTTGGTAGCACACACCTCCACCCATCACCGAGCTCCTAACCTAATCAATGTCGAGAATTCATAACCAACTAGGTTAGGCCTGTCCCATCAAGCATGTGGTCGTACAGTAAAGCTCAGTTCAATGGCGCACAAAGTTAAGTCCTTAATTGACCAAGGAAAGACTTCCAATTTCTAACTATGTTGCGGAGATTACCATTCTCATTCACAAAGCCCACCAATTCACACAGTGCCACTTGCCTTCGTTTAAATCTTTTTTCACCTTGTTGATTAAGTACAATACATGCCACCAACAAGTAATGACACACAATACACACAGTTTTATCACAAAGTTTTATAATCACTTAGTCATGTTCATAATTGCAACTCACGTGAGATGTTGACACGTGGCATGACTAACCAATCTACTCGTATCGAACCAATTCACGTTGGTGCTATGATAATACCAACTAAATAATGAACCAATCTAGGGTAACAAAAGATTATCACATAACAATAGACAATGTGGGTATAACAAATGAGATTAATAACTAAACCCAAAAGCATTTAAATAAATACTTAAAGTAAATACAATAATTTGAATCAAAGCAACTTTTAAAAACTAGGTTCAATATGATCAAAGGTATAACTTGCCTTGGAATAGGTCTAGGTACTGATCTCGCTCTTGAAGCACTCCTTCTTCAAAGTTCCCCGAAGTATCAACGTCTACTCGCAAACGAAACAAATAAATAAAATAAATAAATAACAACGGCAAAACAAACTCTAAAAATTAAATAAAAATCTCAGATAAATAGATCTTGAATTTAGAAATTTGAATGGGCTCAATTGGAGTTCGGATGCAAAAGATATGGGCTTTGAAAGTTTGAATCTAAAGAAAAAAATACCCTAATTTGGATTTATCAAAAATTCCGAATTATTCTTCAACAGAAAAATCGAATTATTACGCAATGCTGACGTCGGCCCTGAGAATTACGTAATTAAAAGAAATAAAAAGAAAACTGACATGTGGGACCGACATGTCAGCGAGACGGTGCATGGTGAATCGGGTCTATGCACGACTAAATCTGGTGAAGGGTGAACCGTGCCACGCACGCGACACGTAAGTGCATGAGCTGAGATGGATGCCAATGTGGATTGCCACGTTAGCTCAACGGCGGCGATGGCTCGATTGCGCACGACAATAGTGAACGGCGGTGCTACTCCGGTAATGAGTGGTACCAGAATGTTGCTGAGACTAATGCGAACCTGATAGTACACTCCCTGGTGGTCCGGGTTAACTGAGGTGGCTGGCGGCGAGCTTTTGGCGGCAGTGAAGGGTCCTTGAGGGAGCTATGGTGACGGCGAAGTCGACGATGTACTTCACGGAGGCAGGGCGTCACCGGCGGCGGCGCATTCGAAGAAACAAAGCTCCGGCCAAAAACCCTAGAAGCTAGATTACGACGGCGCTAGGGTTCTTGGTGCGGGCAACAATGCGATCCCGAGGGTCCTATTTATAGGGCCGGGTCGTGCACGAGGTGGCGTGTAGGCGGCGGAGTTCAAAAGAGTCTAGAATGAAAACGCGAAGAACTCGGGGACAAAAAGGAAATCGGGATACGATTTTGATTCGAACAGATGCGGGAAGGATGGAGAAAAGATTTGACGTGTTTTCTAGAAGGGGTTTAGTTGAATATTTTGCATTGTCATACCGAGCTCAAAGATGCGACATTGGAGGCCGTGGCTCAGGCTCTCGCGAGGATGAAGGCGACGCGGTGAAGACGACGAAGGCGCGGGCCCACGAGTCAGCAGGTGTGGGCACGCGTGCGAAGATGGGCCGAGAAAGCGAAGGAAATGAGCCGGATGGAAGGAATTCGGCCCATGGAGTTTAACTGAGATTTTAATTACATTTTATTTTTAGAAAATAGCAGAAAATCCAAAAGACAAATAGAAAATAGCAAATGAACTTGGAAAAATTCTAAAAAGAATCTAGAAAATATATCCAAGCACATAGAATCCAAATAAAATAGTTTTGATAATAGTTGATGTTGGGATTATTCCAATTTAATGGTTTTGGTACTAAAATCCTAGTTAAGCTTTTGAATTAAATTCAAATAAATCCAAATGGTGAATTTTCAATTACTAACTAATCAAAAGGATTTTTTTAAGACTAAGAAAATTGGGATGTTACAACGGGGGAGGTTGTTAGTGCGGACTTTGAAAGAGAAATGGTAGGGGAACATAATGCTACCTGTCCTTATCGGCTGCCAATAGCATCTCGTGTCCCAACGGCGGTCGGGATAATCGCTGGAGTAGTTTGCGCAACCCCAGTAACGCATGCCCAGGCTTAGCCGGTGCTTGGACTTGAAAAACTTGCATCTGTCCCTGCACCAACAGAAAGGCGGCGTCTCCCCCTCGGGTGGGTGTTACGGCGAACGCTCGATTGAGATGTTGTGGTAGGGGTTGCTGCTACGGGGGGCGGCGTCATTGCGAGGAGGTGGCCTCCTGGCACGCTCCCTTTCTTCCTCCTGGGCCACATACTCCCTTTGTATTTCGTGAACCTCCTCCCAGTGCTTGTCCATCTGAGCGAGATTGTATTGAACTCTGGATGCAGGAGAACCTGGCGTGGAAGGGGTAGTACTTATATGCTGAGTCGGCGCTGCGTATGCGACTGAATTGTAATTCAATTGAAAGAAATTCACGTCCGCGAGGTAGCGTCCCTAAGAAGACTCGTTGGGTCACGTCGTCCTGAAAAACTGAATCGTCGGGTCACATTGTCCTTGAAAGCTGACTCGTCGGGTCACATCGTCCTGAAAGGCTGCCTCGTCGGGTCACATCGTCCTGAAAGGCTGCCTCGTCGGGTCACGTCGTCCTTAAAGGCTGCCTTGTCAGGCCATGTCGTCCTGAAAGGCTGCCTCGTCGAGTCACGTCGTCTTGCAAAGCTGACTCGTCAGGTGACGTCATCCTAAAAAGCTTCCCCATCGGGTCACATCTTGCTTTGTAGAGAGTGGTCACGTCCTGCTTTGCAGAGAGTGGTCACATCCTGCTTTGCAGAGAGTGGTCTCATCCTGCTTTGCAGAGAGTGGTCGCGTGGTGTGCTACCGAGCAAGGTCACGTCGTGCATTGCAATTAAGACGAGAGATTGACACTTCAAATAAAGTTAAAATTTACAATTACGATACAATTAGTTTCATAGTGCTTACAACAAGAAAAGTACTGACTGAAGTACAATTTACAACATGCTGAAGTACAAGTCGGTATTTCTACGTGTCGGCAGGCGCCTTGCAAGTTCTCGCAGTGTGGCCTTCCTGGCGGCAGCGGCCGTAACATCTACCCGCCGCTCTAGCTTTCCCTTCATCCATATAGTTCCTAATGCGACGACTCTGCCGACTGCCCTTTCCCCCTTCAACAGGTCTAGATCCGAAATCTAAATCCTCTGTGTAATATCTAACGTGGCGAAGTTGCCCACAACCCTGAAGCCCCTTAGCTCACCGCACCACGCTTGCTGCACCCTCTCCTTCATGAAGTACTCTGATATGAAGTTCGATAGGTCCATGTGGATGGTGCCACACGCGGCGAGGACATGAGAGCATGGCTTGTGAAGGAGCTTTAGCTTGTTGCATGTGCAGCTAGATTCATTTACATGGTCTCCAAAGCATACCTCGTAGGTAACAAGAGACCGAGTCGTTCCAAATCTGGCTCCGTCTCGAAGGACAACGTCGAATCAATGCTCCGTATTGCCCATTATGAAGACCGTGTGCGACTGAGCCTTCTAGGTCTTGACCTGCATGTACACTGTAATCTTCAAGCAGTACGGTGTAGTGGGTTGGCTACATGAAGTGCCGCATTTGCATGCCTTTCTCTAAAATATCCGATTGTACCGTGCAGAATGCCTTCTACGATGGCGATGAGAGGCTGAGAACGGAGGCGCCTAATAACCCAGTTGTACACCTCTGCATGGTTAGTGGTCATTATGCCGTACCTTGCACCGTCCATGTCATGCAGCAAGGACCACTTCTCCAATGGCTCGACCTCAATCCAATGAGAGAAACACCCGATGTCCCTCGTGGTCCTCTGCGTCAAATGGGGAGGGTTGAGCTCTCGCAGTGGTGTGAGGCGTTCGGGCTGCGCAACCCCAGAAATGAGCGGATGCTTGTTCCTCCCAATGATATGCTTCTTGGTGTGCTCGTCCAACATCTCCCACAAACGCATCAAATTTACACTGCTGGTTCTGCATAGCAAGCCTCTTGAACAACTTCATCAACGGTTGCTGCCTGAACTGTTTGAACAAGTTGGTCCCCCAGATGGCGAATGCACCATCTGTTCCTCATGTCTGGCCAAGCGAACGGCTCATCGAGATCTTGCTGAAGTTTTCAGATGGCCTTCATCATCCCGGGGTGGCGATCATGGATTATGCAGACATCAGGACATGCCCCAGCTACTCCCTCCTTCAGATGTCGAAGGAACCACAACCAGCTGTCGAAATTCTCACTTTCGACGAAAGCGATGGCTAAGGGCATAATTTGATTGTTGCCATTAACGGCAATTGCTGTCAGGATCATGCCCTTGTATTTCCCAATTAGAAACGTCCCGTTCACTGAGATCACGAGCAATATGTGTCTGAATGCATCGATGTAGGGACCGAATGCTAAGAAGGCCCTCTGCAATACCATAAAACCTAGCGACGGTCTTTTGGATGGCTTGTCCTTCACAGCAATGTATGTACCTGTGTTCCTGTCCTACAACACCTAGAGCATACGAGGAAGGTTGTCGTAAGACGCCTTGAAAGAACCGAGCCTCCTTTCCAAAGCCTTCTGCTTAGCACGCCAGGCCTTCGTGTAGCTAATCTTGTACTTGAATTTCTGCTCGATAGCCACCATGATGTGCTTGGCCTCCAGGTCTGTCTTCTTTACTATCTCTCCGTACATCACATTGGCCATGAAGGTGGACGTCAGATTGTGATGCCTCGGCAAAACACTACTGAGCAAGCAGGAGTGTGCTTCCACCTTGGAGACAATCCAGTGAGTCTCGTACTTGGGTCTCCGTGCGTGCACACACCAAGGACACCCAGCCTGCTCGCAGATCATAGTGTACTGCTCCTGGCTGGATTTGAGTACACGAAACAGCCGCTGCATGGATAAGGCCCACAGCTTAATGGCATCTTGCAGTGATCCCTTATCAGCAAACATTGCACGAAGTCGAACCTTCGTCCTATGGTACTCCCACGATGATTCGTGCAAGTCGTGCACAGTAAGACCCTCAACGTCCACCCTATTCTATTCCTACAGGATGGGACCTTCGTCCTCCTCAGAAGAGTCATCACCATCCTCTTCTAAAGCTTCCTCCTCTACCCGAGCTATCAAGTCATCAATCTCCATCTGACGCACTATGCTGTAGACATGCTCCCCTACATCTGCCTGTGCACTGGGTTGAGCGTGCGGTGTGCGATATTCCTCTTCTACCTCAGCAACATGGGTCACCTCATCCTCTTTTGCCTCCGCAACATCAGCCACCGCGTCTTCTTCGTGAACCACGTGCTCCGCGTCTGAGCTGCTCCCACCAACCCGACGATAGCCATCGGAAGGGCCTCCGACGACTCCCTTCGGACATGGTTGCATGAGTAGCACGCACTCGTAGCCACGGCGCCTGCAACCTTCCAGAAATCCCTTCCATGCAATCGTGCGCATCAGTCTGGTCAACTCCCACCGAATGTGCGTGGCAGACCGACTCCAAAACCCTTGTACGATGACACTCCACACCCCCAGTGTCCAAGGAGAAGCTTCTGGTGAGCTAGCGTAGGACATCTCTGATTCAGGCATTCTCCTCGTCCGGGTGTACCATAGTGACTTGCTGGAAACCACTTAGGTCAACACCGTGTGGACCTTCATGAACCGTATCAACACCGTAATGCACTTTCAATCTTGTGGGCTTCGACATGACTGATTTATCACTGCAAATATTTCAAACATTGCAACCAGCGATTTCTCAACATACATTCCCAAAATACGTGCTAAAGCAACAAGTAGCTACACGTCACCTACATTCAGCCAAGAACAAGAACAAACAAGACTATTAACTTCATGCGGAGACCTTCTCTTTCTATCAACGAGCTTCCTTCGTCTTTCTCTTTCACGTCTCGAGCTCCTCTTCTCCCAAACCACCCTCTTCCGAGCTCCACTTCTCCTCTTGTGTACCTCTCCCAAGCTCCTCTCCTCCCCTTCTCTCCCTCTCTCGAGCTCCTCTACTTCTCCCTCTCCCTACCTTCTCCCCCTTTTCTCCTCTACCGATCTGCTCTGGTTGTCAACCGAGAGAAATGGCGAAATAAACCATGACGGGACCAGGTCTGGCTTTCTATATGGCCTTGTAATCACTCAACCGTTGGACGACTTGGCAGCAAGTACTGGCCCAACGGTTGAGCGACACGTGGACTAGTCGCTCAATCGTTGGACGACTTGGCAGCAAGTACTGGCCCAACGGTTGATAGTCGCTCAACCATTGGATAACTTGGCAGCAAGTACAGGCCTAACGGTTGAGTGACACGTAGACTAGTCGTTCAACCGTTGGACGACTTGGTAGGCCCAACAATTGAGCGACATGTGGACTAGTCGCTCAACCGTTGCACGACTTGGCTAGAAGTGGGCCACTTTTTCCTGCCAAGTCGTTGATCGGTTCCGCGACTAGGTCACGAACGATTCGAAAGTAATCTATGAATAAGTAATAGAACAATGCTAGAGGGAATGCATAGACAACCATGTCATAGTAACTACGAAGTAAAATACGTAAACACATAATACAAGTTATAGAACAATGCTAGAGAGAATACATAGATAACCATGTCATAGCAACTACGAAGAACAATACGAAAACACATAATACAAGTACATAGAGCACAACGAAGACCCCCTACTAGCCACTCGCTACGCCACCCACAGCACCTCCTTCGTCGTCGCCACATCCCACACCCGGTCCGCGCCCACCAATACACCCCGCTTGGGCTTCCAAAGCGCGGGGTGCCTGGGCCGAGGCCTAGACAGGGAAAGGCGCTTAGGAGCCCTGCTGATCCGTGCTCCCAAGGGGGTCGACTCCACCTATGGCTGCGTGATCACTAGGGGCCCGCTAAGCTGCGACCCAGAAAGAACCTCGACGGGTGCGGGCTCAGCTGCTCCCCTAACATCTTCCTCTCCTCTCTTTCTCTTTCCCTCTCCCTCTCCTCTCTTTCTTTCTTTCTTCCACTCTCGGGTCGCTCTTCCAAATGGCGACTGTTCATGGGCCGCCGCGTGCGCGGAATATAACCACCCTAAGTCGCCCAACAGTTGGGCGACTAGGGTCCAGCGTCAAAGCGACAGGTGTCCTAGTCGCTCCACCGTACGACGACTAGAACTGAGTCACCCATCCGTTCAGCGACTAGGAGGCGAAGGATTGAGTCACTTCACTGTTAAGTGACATATGTCGCACACCGGTTGGGCGACTAGACCAAGTCACCCAACCGTGGAGTGATACGTGATTATTTCTGACAAAAAAAAGGTAGTATTATTTTTGTAATTCCAAATAAAAATAGATTATTTTAAAAAAAATCTAGATTACATGCATGCTCTATAATTCAATGCAGAGGATCTACAGTGCCACACATTAGAAGCCGATCTCTATCGTTCGATCAAAAAACAAATATTCAGATCAATCGCTATAGTGTTTTTGCTACATTAGCATGTTCCACTGTTTCCTACTTGATTACTGACGTGTACTGTGCACTCACTCACATATCCTCAGATATATTGGACTACTAGTACATTAACTTTGTTGTACTTTTTTGTGCGAGGAACTTTTGTTGTACCTGATGCAAGGTGAATTTTAGTAGCAGTATTATTTAATTTTTCACTTAGTGCTTGTGCGTAAATGAGTGAAAATTTGTGTTCCGGCGCTATCAAGATTAGTAAAATCCTGAACCGAATGTTGCACGGTTTTCCTTTTGAACATTGCTGGTATGAAATTGATTGCTAGGTGAGAGAAAATTTGTGAGTATCGAGAAAAAAAGGTTGATGGAACATCATCATATGCCATATACGTGTCCAGAACTGTACACCGAGGAGTTTACTGTTTGTTTTACACCGAGGGAAGCAAATGTAGAAGCTCATTTATGTGCTAAACAAGTTTCTGGTGAGTGTCAAAGGTGCAGTTGGATTGATTATCGACCTGTTGACAAGGTCTTTGTAATCATGATATGAATTAATGAAAATGAGCTCCTTGGTTCTAAAACAAAAAACTGGTGTTTGTTTACTCTGGGAACGGAGGAGGGCGAAAAACCTGCAAAAAGCCAGAGCAGAGAGGGAGGAAAAGGCAACCCTATTCCACATCGAGCAGTTTCAACTTTCAGGTCCCTACGGCAGAGCATGCTCTGTGCTTGCACAGTTTCAGGTCTGAATCTGACACTCCCTTCCTTCCTTCTCTTCATTAAGGAATCGTCGATAGCGAGTTCAGTTCGAACGATCATCTTATAGATAAACATAAAATCACATCAAACAATGCAAGAACACAAGAACATAATAGTAAATTGAACACAGAGATGTAGGGGATTTCTTGCTTCCCTTTATTACTCTTCAAGCGATCAGCCTTTTACAATGACTAGTACCCCCTATTTATAGGCTAGAGACTCTGCTAGGGTTTAGGATGGGACGCCCATGCATGGGCCGACTGCTGGGCCAAGCCCATGGTTTCCCAACACTCCTCCTTAGGCACCCATCCTCACATGTTCATGTCTCGTCAAAACTCCATAAAAATTCAGTGGGGAAAATTTAGAGAAAGAGCACATGATACAAGTTCTGTTGTGTTGCACGAATTGCCTCATTAAAAACCTTAGCCGAGAAACTTCACGAAAAACTCGTCAAGAGAAAAAGAGTATAATCCACCTAATTTCATTTAATCTTCAGGATTTATTCTTTGGTTACTCGATCTTCGTGGTCAAGTTTCAATAATGAGTTCGTGAAGATTCCCCCCATCCCGAATTCTGCACTTCTCTAAGTCTCTTCATTCCAATTCTACGTATGCATCTTTCAAAGCTAGATGCTGGAAGTGACTTAGTGAATAAATCTGCAAGATTTTCATATGACTTAGTATGCAGTACTTTTATTTCGTCCATCTTTTGCAATTCATGAGCATGGAAGAACTTGGGGTTAATATGCTCTGTGAGATGACTCTTTACATAACACATCTGCAATTGTGCAACACAAGCTGCATTATCTTCATAGATAATAGTGGAGGTTTGCGCGGTATTCAATCCACATAACTATTGGATGTGGTGAATCATCCGCCGAAGCTAAGCATATTTTTGTGAGGCCTCGTACAGTGCTATGGTTTTCGAGTGGTTCGTCGAATTCGATACAAGACTTTACTTAGACGATTTCCATGGAATTACAGTTCCACCACATAGAAATACATAGCATGTTTGTGACTTGGCTATATGCGGGTCTGACAGGTACCCAGCAGCTGCATAGCCAGTCATAGTTAAGTCTTGGTTCTTTCTGTAGAACAGACCAAGATCTTTACTTCCTTGGAGGTATCAGAAGATGTCCTTTATTCCCTGCCATTGTCTTTTGGTAGATTCTGCACTATACCTTGCTAATAGGTTCACGGCAAATGCAATGTCCGATCTAGTATAGTTTGCTAAGTACATGAGTGCTTCTATTACACTTAAGTATGGGAATTTCGGTCCCAAGACTTCCTCCCCCTCTTCTCTAGGTCTGTACGGATTCTTGTCTTGTTGCATAAATCTCCTGATCATTGGCACTTTCGAAGGGTATGCCTTTTCAAAGCCGAACCTTTCTAACACCTTCTGAGTGTAGATTGACTTATGTACTAATATCCTTTCAGGGGTACGCTCAAGCTGCAAACCTAGGAAATATTTGGTTTTACCCAAATCTTTCATTTCGAACTCCGACTCCAGTTAACAGTTTGCTTCCTTAATTTCTTCCAGGGCTTCGATGATATTCAGATCATCTTCACACACTGAGATTATATAAAATCCATCCTGGGATCGTCGTATAATTACACAGATACAATTCTCATTGTTTGTGTAGCCTTTCTTGCATAGAAAGTCGCTTCAAGCTATTATACCACATTCTGCCTGATTGCTTAAGTCCGTACAGTGACTTTCTGAGTTGCACACTGTACATATTTCTATTTGCTCTGTCTTGGTTCGGGACAGGGATACCTTCAGGTACCTTCATATAAATATCCGAATCCAAGTTTTCATAAAGGTATGTAGTTACCACATCCATCAATTTCATTTCTAAATTCAAGTTTACTGCCATTGAGATTAAATATCTAAAGGTAGCTCCGCCCATGACCAGGGAATATGTTTCTTCATAATTGACTCCTGGTCATTGAGTGAAACCTTCTGCAACGAGCCTTGCTTTATGTCTTACAACTTCATTATTTTCATTTCTCTTTCGAACAAATACCCACTTATGCTCTACGGGGTGCACAAGGGGAGACGTGCGGCTTACGGGCCCAAACACATCTCTTTTATTTAGAGATAATAATTCTGCTTCTATTGCCTTCTTCTAATATTCCTTCTTCCAATCTTCCCAATCTGATCTTTTCTTACATTCAGCGAGCAATGCAGGCTCTGGATCAAGATCGATGATTGTGACAATTTTCTTTGCAAAATAAATATCGACATTGGTTGTTGTTCTATTCATATATTCTCCCGTGGTCACATAATTTATAGCTATTTCTACATGGGGCGATTCTTCTAATGTTTCTACTTGCTAACCGCTGCTTCCAATTGCGGGGGTAAGTCCCTTTAGTTTTTCAGCTCCGATGTGTGTGCACACATCCATGCTGATGTCTCTCTTCATAGGGATGTTCAAATCCTGTATGCCTTTTTCTGAAGGTTCCATACTAGTGCCAGGTCTCAACTGGCTCCCCTTCTGGTTCTGGGGAAGTTCGGTAATCGGCTGTGTCAAGTCTTTCTTATCCTTTTTCACCAGACGTCTCTGGTTATTTCGGATTCGAGGGGTCAGAGTTCTCGTCCTTTCTGAGGACTTAAAACGGGATTAGGGATACCTTTATTGGTATTTCAACCCCTCCGGTGCATTGCGTGCAGGCATATGCAACTCGGTCACGCTCTTCAAATCACTAAAGTGGCCAGCCAGTTGATTCGCTAATGCTTGCAAATCAATTATCTTCTGGACTTCTCTATTTGCTTCATTAGTGCGTGTGTCATGTGCGTGGATTTCAATTATCTTCTGAACTTCAATTATTCCCTGACATTTTTCATCAAGGGGTTGATTTTCTCCCCCTAATGACGGGAAGCAATCCTCATCAAATATGCTATCAGTGAAGCGGTTTGTATGCAAATCTCCAGTCATGTGGTCCAAATACCTGATTATGGATATTGTCTCATAACCAACATATATCCCAGATTTTTTTGGAAAGGACTCATTTCAGTAAGCTGTGATGGGGGAAAAGGTATATAAACCTTGCACCCCAATCTGCGAAGATGAGAAATTTTTGGTGCTAACCCTTGCGCTAGTTGCATTGGTGAATGGATGTTATTTGCCGACGGTCTAAAATTGATGAGAGTTGCTGCGAGCAAGACTGCGTGTCCCCAACATGTAGTTGGTAAATTACAATTCTTCAAAGTATGCTAGTCCATTCTGGTTGTGGACATGCAGTACAGAATGCTCAACGTTAATTCTCATTGCCATGCAATAATCATCAAATACCTTCAAAGTAAATTCCCCGGCGTTGTCCATTCTGGTGGACTTCACATGATGATCAAGGAAATTGTTCTTAATATTAATTATCTGCGAGATTAACTTTGCAGAAGTGTGGTTTCTCGTAAACAATAAACATACGTGCGACTATTTCGAGGAAGCATCGATGAACACCATAAAATACCTAAATGGCCCTAACAGGGGCTATATAGGACCGCAAATGTCTCTCTGGATACATTCTAGGAATGCAGGGACTTCATCCTCCACTTTCAGAGCAGAAGGTCTAGTAATTAATTTCCTGGTGGCACACGCGGGGCACATAAAATCTTCTTGATTCAGAAAATTCTTTATATCGATATGATGTCCCTGTGAATTGTTAATTATATTTCTCATCATCCTAAGACCTGGGTGGTCTAATCTATAATGCTATAGATAGAAAAGTTCAGAGCTTCTAAATACGGTTTTCAGGGTAGTGTAGGCTGTAGGTGCCTTAATATTAGTGTAGTATAGCCCAGTTTCATATGAAGGAAATCGTTCTAATACTCTCTTCTACTTTCTTCATGCTTTGTAATGAGCAGGTATTCCTTACCATACTCTTCTTCAGTCTCTACGTGGAAACTGTTAACGCGAATGTCTTTGAGAGTTCTAGTCGATTCTGGGTACAACAAGGCTTATTCAATGACCAAAGTTATGCCCATCGGGAGTATAATTGTGGCCCTTCCTGAGACTATTATACTAGCATCACTGCCTGCGTTTTTTGTAAGACTACCAGCATTCTTGCTGATCGACCGAAAGAATTTTGTCTCTCTCAAGATAGTATTCGTTGTGCCGCTATCCGCTAAACACACTTCCTCCATAGGGCGCCATACGCATTCTAATATAAGGTACTTTATTAATATATAGCAAGAAGCAAGCAACGTATAAATAAAATACTTCAGATATCAGAACATAACTTGCTATCATAAATATGGGGAAATAAGCCTTGCAGGACTCATCATAAGAATTTAATGCTTTGCTTTTCTAGAACTTACAACCATTGTTCAAAAAATAATTTAATGTTCTGCTTTAATCACAAACTGCAAGTGACTGTAAAAAGATCTAAGTGCAACTACGGCTGCAGCCGCTATGATGTCTAAAGGAGGGGTGATAGGGGCTGCTATTGGGCTATCCACATCCATAAGTGCAACTAATGGGTGTAGATCCTCTGTGCCTACAATGGTGAGGTGTGCCTCATGCTGTCCTTTGCCCTTCTTCTTAGACTGGAAAGCATCAATAACGTGCTGCGACCCACGACCTTACCCTTCTTGCCCCTCTCCTTCGTGAGAGGCTTCCTCACCTTGTAGCTGCTAGCATTAGCTTCATGGCCAACATTGCTACTAGGCGCTATGAGATGTAGTTCTTCCTTAGAACATCATCTTGAGCTTCCGCAACTTGCATGATGTCAATCAATTCGGTATACTCTTTGTATCCGTCTTGACGATAGTTGCAAGAGGATTGCACCGCATTCAAGTGAAAGGTAGAGAGAGTCTTCTCAATCTTCTGTTCATCCATGATTACCTTACCATAGAATTGAGGACTGGTACAAATTCTGTATAAATTCTGGCCATACTGGGCCAGCTCTTCGAACTTCCAGTTTGTGATGCCAGTCATGTACATATTTATTCACATAGTTCATAAGATTACTATTGGTAATTCGCATAAAATAGTTGCAAAATTCTCATATTGTTCTTCGAACTCCCGGTTCATGATCCCGTATTTTTCTATGCATTTCTCATGATTCACTGCTATTTTCAGTGATTAAAAGTAATATAAACAATCACAGATAATCAAAACAGTAAATACAATAAATAAATTGCATAGAAATAATAATAATAACAAAGTTAAACATGCTTCAAATGCTCAAAATGATTCAAAATTTGAATTCCCGAGACCCTTTTCTGCTGGAAAATGATTTTTTGGTGAATTCTGCAATTTCTAGTGGTTAAACCACGAATTTTCTATTCTGAGAAAATTTTTTACATAATTTTTCAATTCCTGAGGGGTTATTCTACAAGAATTTCTTTCCCAAAATACTTCCTTGTAATTTTCAGAGCTTCGAGGGTTTATTAGCAATTTTTCAGTTCTGAGAATTTTTTTTTGCGTAATTTCAGAAAAATTAGAGGGCATTTTTGCAACATTTCCTTATTCTTTTCAATTTTCCTTTTTTTTCTTTTCCCTGAATTTCTTTTGGGCCGGCCTTTTCCTTTTCGACCCATAAAGGCCTAGCCCGGCCGGGTCAAGAGCGGGGGCAGGGGAATGCTAAGGTTCCCCCTTGCCCATGTGCGCTAGTGGCGGCGATCGTGGTCCTTCACAAGGCGGCCGGCGGCAGCGGAAGCGAGCGACGCGGTGAGTGGTTCGGCGATGGCGGCTCGATCGCATCTGAGCCTGAAGGAGCCGATGTGGCGTCTGACGGTACCGGTCTGCGTGGTAGTCTTGAGACGAGGCCGTGGCCATTCGAGGTCACCATCATGAAGCCAGCTTTGTCTGCGAGAGGGCAACGCATGCGGCGGCGGCGTAAGCGTTTAAGCGGCGCTTCGGCGCTGGTTGGCGGCTATGCAGACCGGCAAGTGGCGACCTGTAGGGCGCGACACAATGGTGCGGCTCGGCAGCAGCTCATGTGGCGAAGCAATTGCGCCGGCTCGAGGCACGCACGACTTGTGTGCTGACCATCGAGAGGCCCACGAGTGCGACCATGGTGCGGCGTCGCGGCCATGCGGGCGGCGGTCGGTCGGCTTCAAGTCTTGCGCGGTGGTGCCATGCGGATCTGTGCGCTGCGAGCGGCGGCGCGTGGCCATCGGGGCCCATCGTCGGGCGGGCAAGGCTAGTGGTGGCGTGGCGGACTACCCACCCTTCCTCCCTTTTTTCCGCTTTCTTCGAAGGCGGTCTGGTCGGCATCAGGGGCGTGGGCGTCGTCTGTGGGTGGCCGACTTCGGGCGGTGCATGGCGGGATGGCGCTGGAGCCGGCGTGGCCATCTTGGGCATTATGATGGCGACCGCATGTGGTCGGCGCTCTTTTTTGTGTTCTTGTCCACTCGAGCACTGTTCATCCGAGCACTGTTCAACGTTTAATCTATAGTGCAATCATCATCTACTCTTTCATGCAATCCACCGATCGGCTTGGCCGGCGAGCGGTAGATTAGAGCGGATTCACATCGTAGAAAAAACTTTTGAAAGCCAAATTTGTATAATTGAAAGAGATCTAAAAAATGTGATTCGATCTATGAGCGTCGTGCTACGACGGTTATCTTCGATCTGAGTAGAGTAGGCCTAGAGGTAGGCTGGGGTCGATCGTGCTGATAACGTGTTGAGGAACCGTCGCTGGTGAGTCTAATCCGAACGATCACCTCGTAGACAAATATAGAATCACATCAAACAATGCAAGAACACAAGAATAGAATAGTAAATTGAATACAGAGATGTAGATGATTTCTTGCTTCTCTTTACTGCTCTTCAAGCGATCAGCCTTTTACAATGACTAGTACTCTCTATTTATAGGCTAGAAACCATACTAAAATTTGAGATGTCATGCCTATATATAGACTGACTGCTAGACCAAACTCATAATTTTTCAACACTCTGCACCCAAAAAAATTCCAAACACAATAAGATTCCTAAATCCGTGTTCACGGCTCACCCCTTGATTGATCCCCAACTAACCACACCAAAAAAGCAACGGAAATAAACATGGTAAAAAAAATAATCACCAGGAAATAAGGAAGAAATGAAGGAGGAGAGGAGAGAGAGTCAGAGAGAGTCAGTTTTTTTTAATATATAAAATCTCCAGCCTTGTTCTGTCCCTCAAGTCTTGAACTACCCTCAAGAAAGCAGGGGAAAGGCCTTCCCTTTCGGTGCTACTGCTACTGAGAGAGGGAGAGAAGGGGGAAGGGAAGGGAGGCCATGGTGAGGAAGCATGGATGGCAACTCCCAGCACACACCTTCCAGGTGCAATTTTGATGACTTCTTTCTCTTGTTCTTCCTTTTTGTCGTCCTTCATATGGTTTATGGGATGCAATGCCCGCAAGAAAATTTACTTGGAGAATCCCTTGCGGATTCTCTTCTTACAAGGGCTGCAAGAAAGTTGCAACCTTCGTTTCTATTCTGTAGATCAGTTGGGAGAATTCAGTTACTAATGGGTTTTTGTTTGTCTTCTTTTATTTTGAACTTCCGTTCTGTATGCGCTTGGAGAGATAAATGCCTAATGTAGTCTTACGAAGTTTAATCTCTAGGGTGCAATGCTCGCAAGAATGATGCTGGTAATTCTTGTTCCTAATTTTTAGGAAAGCGCGATTGGGGGGGGGGGGTGGATTAGGGTAAATTCTCTTAGGTAGGCTACCTTTTGTTCCTGATTCCTGCATCTACCAGGCATTGGCTGGAGTGTCTTTTCTAATCTTCAAGTGGAAATCCGAAATCCCCTTTGGCTAGAGAGATTCCTCCTTTGGCATGATCCTAGTTTTCTAAATGGTGGAAAGGACGGAGTGATGGACTACTGGAGAGGATAGGTTCTATTTGTACTGAAATGGCTGCCTGAAGGGATGGCTTGGCCATGCCAATGGTTTGTTTGGGGAATGCACTGTTGCTTGACGACCTAGTCCCTATTTTTACCCTATTGACTGTGGAATCTTTCATTCTTTCATACATTCCACGATTATGAAGCAATGTCATATTATGGATAGCTTCAACATTTATCTAGTTAGTCCCAATCTTGCAGTCATACTTATAGTGCTGACAGCCTGACAAATGTATAGACGTTTGATTTTCAATATGACATTCCTGTAGAATTAAATAAAAAATGTGACTGCAAGTATTCTAAAAGAGGATAAAAAACGTGCGGAGTTATACTGTGCCTGTAATACACTCCAGATACATTACCGTCGTGTCAGAAAGTAATTATTTTATGTCAAATTGTTTGGTGCATTTTTCTAAGTTCTGCTGTCAATCAGCAGTCTTATGCAGTTATCTTCACCTCTACACAAGTTCTTATTTTTTGCCCCCACTTTTTGTGGTTCATCCTACACTGATAGAAATTCCAAATTTGTCTCAAAGTTGCCAGCTTTTGTGTATTTTTGAACATTTGCATGATAAAGTTCTTAATCTCTTTTTAAACAGATTGTTGCCATTACGGTTTTCTTCCTTCTGGTGGTTGCATTTTATGCCTTCTTTGCACCATTTCTGGGAAAGCAAGTCCTTGAGTATGTCGCGGTTGGTATATATACTCCTGTGGTAAGACTGCGAAACAGCACCTATATTGCATTTCTTTCTCATCATTCAAGGACATTTATTTGTGCTGTGCATTTACCGTTTCTCCTCCTTGTGGCAACTCTTTCAGGCATTTGCTGTTTTCATCCTTTACATCCGGTGCACTAGTATAAACCCTGCAGATCCTGTGATCATGTCAAAGTTTGAGGATGGCTTCATGAATGCACCAGAAAGTAATGCTGGCTTGCAGGGCACAAATCTGCCAGCAAAAGCTGATATTGCTACTGGAACAAACTCCCCAAGATCTACTACTTGCAGGAGCTCTCTAGATGGGCATTCTAACCATGGAGGTTTAGCTGCTGGAGATACAGATATAAATTTAAGCTCACAACTGCCAAGAAGAAGCTCAAGGTGCTGCTTACTTGGAGGGCTTATTTGTGCTTTGTTTGTTAAGGATGATTGCAGGAGGTTTGATGATTCAGAGCATCAAGTTGATGGAGAAGATGCGTTGTTTTGCACATTATGTAGTGCCGAGGTACGCTCTATATGTGGCCGGTCAAATTTTAACTTTTAACTACATAACGACTCTTGTCTCGATTTTAGTCAATAGGTCCTATCTGTTTTAGCTGCTGCACCAACTTTGGTAAAAAGTGAAAAACTTGTGTTTTCAGATCTTGCTAATTTACAAAGATAAACTTTCAGGTTCACAAATTCAGTAAACATTGCAGAAGTTGTGACAAGTGTGTGGATGGATTTGATCATCACTGCCGGGTATTTCTTACACAAAAAACTGTGTTTGCCTTCAATTTTAATTTGCGTATCTGATTATTGCATCTACTGCAGTGGCTAAATAACTGTGTTGGGCGCAAGAACTATTTCACATTTATTGCTCTGATGACAACCAGCCTTCTCTGGGTCTGTAAAGTGACTCTTAATTAATCTCCATTGTAGGACAGATTCATGTACACATTCAACTGCTTGCTAAACTAAATCTATTTATATTCTCCTGTATGGCAGCTTGCTATTGAATTTGGAGTTGGCGTTGCTGTTCTTGTTCTATGTTTCGTCAACAAGAATGCAGAAAGAATTATCCAAGACAGGCTTGGGAATGGTTTAACTCGTCCTCCCTTTGCAACTATTGTAGTAAGTTGTAGCCGAAATTGTCATATACTTTATTAGTGTAGCTACTAAATATCACAGGTCATGTTTAGACGCCTAGAGCTGTATAGTTCTGTATATATATTAGTGGACAATATGTATGCTGGTGTTGGTGCGGGGGCTATGGCCTTCCGTCGGTGCAGCGGAAGTCGAGACCGCGAGAAGCAATCCGACGACGAACAGCCTAAACAGCCACGGCCACGATTCTTGATCCAAAGAAGATGACGATGTTGCTATTTGCTCGCTACTTTTTGACGACTACAATTGGAAGGAGGCCACCCCCGGGAGCGAAGATCGGTCCTCCCGGGGGCAGTGGCGCTACAGTAGCACTAACCCTAACCTTTGCTCTAATGTCATGTTATGAATATTGTGTGTATATTCAAGAGGACCCAATAGGCAATATATATAGGGATGTATAAGAGGGGTTTCCATATACAGATAAGGAAATACAAAAGAGTCCTATTCTAACACTGTTATTTGACTGAATGTAAATTTCTTATGTGCAGGCCATATTTACTCTTCTTTCTCTGGTTGCTTGCATACCTTTAGGAGAACTTTTCTTCTTCCACATGATATTGATCAGAAAGGTTTGTCTCACAATTCCCACCAAGTGTACTAATATGTATGCAAAGGTCATGTTGCTTGATTGTCTTACTATATTGCTTTTATTTGTTCTTCATCAGGGGATCACAACTTATGAATATGTTGTTGCAATGAGAGCTATGAGTGAAGCACCGCAAGAGGAAGAAGAGGAGGGAGTAAACATTATTTATTCCCCAACGAATTCAGCGACTACTGGATTTAGCGGTGCAAGTTCACTTAGTCTCCACTACATGGGTGCATGGTGCACACCTCCAAGGATTTTCATTGATCAGGTAGTTTTGAATGGTCAGCAGACTACTTTGAGAATTTAGAGCCTGCTAAACGATCACATATTATATATTCGAAAGTTCAGTAAGAAACTGCAATACGCAAATAATATGTCATAGATTTTTTGGATGCGTCCTTGCTAAATTTTGTTGTACTGCCAACTTTGAACCAGGATGAGGTGATCCCACATTTGGAGCCTGGCATGGTACCATCTACTGTCGACCCTGATGCTGTCGGACATGCTGAGAGAACAAACAAAGCCAAGAAGCAAGTCAAAATCAGTGCCTGGAAGCTTGCAAAGCTGGACAGCAGCGAGGCAACAAAAGCTGCAGCCAAAGCTCGGGCATCATCCTCTGTCCTCCGACCCATAGATGCCCGCCGGCGCCGGGGTCATGATGCTGACCTTAGCTCTAGTGGCAATGCCAGTGTGAGGAGCAGCATGAGCGCTGATTACAGCTCCACAAAGGAACAAAGGAGTGACATGAAACTGTCTTCTCTTCAGAACTCATATGCTGAGAGTCTCGCGACCCAGGATGACTGTGAGACAGGCACACGGAGTGCTAGCAGCATAAGCAGCCCTATTCACATCCACAAGCTCGCACCTCACACTCAGAGTATTGTGCCGCCTCGTCCACCTCCACCTCCTGAGAGGCCTGCAGCAGTGATACCGAGGCCGCCTGTTCCAACTACGCAGATAACCAACCCAATGTTCCAGTCAGCCACGTCTTATGTTCGGGAGAACCGAAGAGCCTCGGTTGTTTGGGATCAAGAAGCTGGTCGGTATGTGTCGGTGGCACCCGCAGCTGCAAGACCAGGAGCTGGTGGTGCTGATCAACCAGCGAGAACACCGCGTTTCTTGGCAAACCCAGGTGGTGAGCCAAGTAACCGCGGCAGAAACCTCACTCCCATGAATGCCCCTTCATCAGCATTGCCATCTGGACAGTCGTCTGAGAGACTGACGTATACTGGGCAGTCAATATTCTTCGGTGGACCCCTTCTGGCTGCTGCTGCTGCTGAATCTCGAAGGAATGAAGCGAACACAAGAACACAGCCAGATGACAGGAGGGAGCTCAATGCCCACCAGCACGACGCAAGGGGAGAGAGGGTTCGAACTGCGGAGTCCTTCCCAGTGTTTGCTCCTGGAACCTTTCAGAAGAACTCGCCGTTCAACAGGTGAACTCCTGGCGCACATTTGCTGGAACATTGCCGCAGCATGACTCGCCAAGAGCTCTGAACAAGCAAAGGGGCATTTATCTGTTGGTTTTGCAAAGACTCCAAGCAGAGAAGAGGAGCATCTGAAAGAACATGTTGAAGAGCCTGTAAAGGAGGGATCTTTACCGTGAAGTTTGCATCTGAGCATAACCTTTTTCTCGGAGGGTTGAGTGACAAGTGAACAGATATCTATGTGTGCATGTGTCAGGAACGCAAAAATCGGAAGCACAAAGTAGTAGAAGAGCCAATCGATTTTGATGTAATTTTTTTTGCTCCTTTGTTGTTAGTAAAATTTTATTCCTCTCTAGTTCTCGAAAATAGCCTTGTTTAGTAGCAAGGAAAAGCTTGAGATATGATTGAAGTAAGGCTCTTGTTACACCTAAGAATGAGAACACTACCGGTACTCTCCCCTCTATAAAAGGCAGCTCCTCGGTTGACTTTTGTTTGACCGATTGTTTGCCGAATAGAAGAACTGAAGAGGAGTGGGAGAGCTAAGGCCTAAGAAGGGAGGCAGGAAGCCATGACCGCTGCTGGTGGTGGTGGTGAGCGAGAGCGACGTTCCAATCCCATCCCACACCCCAGCGTGAATTCAGTCTTACCTCCTTGTTAGTTAGAGCCTCAGTCTAGGAGTCAGAATTTACTGTAATCATCGTTTGTTGAATCAACGCTTGCTTTAAGAGTTATGATTTGTCTATTTTCCGCTCAATCTGGCACTAGTTTGTACAGCTCTGCATGCAGAATTGTGATGATCCTCTCTAATTTATCCTCAATTTGCTAACCTTACACATGTTTCTGTACATTATTGTGTAGAAAAAACAGACTGTATATTTGCAGCATGACATCAAATGGTATTGGTGTGGCTTGCAGGTTGCACAAGAGTTTGCAGAATGCATTTCATTGCCTGATGGAACAATAGCACAGTTGAGTGTAGCTCGCTCTCTGGCCAAAGCTGACTCGGTCAGTATAGAACCCTTCAGTGAGGATGATTGGGAGATACTGGAAAGCCGTGCTGATTTGGCTGAAGAAACAATCTTGCAGCAGGTATTCTTTATTTTCTGTATCAGTTTGTTTGTTTGATGTGCATAGTGATTTCATCTCAGGATGGTTGCTATTGTTGAATCACGGGTAGGCTACGTTATCACAAATTCAAAAATCTACCGCTTAAATAAGGAGCCTCCGCTAGCAATAGATCATAGGATTACCACCAGACGCGCAGACTCGTAACGAAAGTAGAGTTGATGTAGCGTGTTGATGCGGTCGTAGTCGTAATAGCCGCACGTCTCCTCCTCCAACTCCTTGTGATCGTCACAAGTTGCGGATCATCCTAGTGCTGATGTTTCGCATCAACACCCCCCCCCGGCGGTATCCACACGTACAGTGCAGGGACACCACGCGCTAGAGTGCTAGCGCCAGCTGCGTGGTATTGGATGAGGAAGGTGTGACCACTAGGGTTTCGGGAATCCCTTATTCCTCTGCCACCGCCCCTCTATCTATAGGCATCCATGATGGGTCTCGAACTTTGAGGCCATTAGGAACTCGTGGCTCATAAGAATTCAAATCACCATCCAAATTAAATCATAGCCCTTTAAGCGTGTGACCCTATAGGTTCACGTACACTTGGACATGACCCGAGTACTCCTACTCGTCCACTAATCGGTAGCGGCCCCTAGCAAGACATGCCGATTCCCAAGTATACATAAAGATCATATCAGACGAACCTCAACAAAACTTATATGCATTTCCTTTTGCCTCACGATATCAGTCAAGCTCAAGGCGAGTACGTGCCATCCTTGTTGGTTAGCTTGACCACTCTTTCTCGATCATGTGACTCAAATTCTCTGACTACGGTTAACTCTTTAACTGTAAGTAGCATGATTATGCATTTCTAGAATCCAATCACTCGAGAGGCCTAGAGATATCTCTCCCATTGCATGGAGGGGCAAATCCTATCTTGATCGACCATGTCTCGTTGCATGCACCATGACAAAATCCGAAAGCTACCTTTATAACTACCCAGTTACGGAGTAACGTTTGGCAACCCCTAAGTGGGTGAGCCATTACGCATCTTGAGTATGTGCGACGACCTCAAGTCTAAGGACATAGCATACGCATTGTAAATGAGACTAACTGATGACATGTAAGAATACAACGTTCTCGTAGTGTCTCATGGTGGGCCGTTCCAACCCCATGTTCGATAATATGTGTTCATATTATTAGTTTGATATCTCCATATTTATGACCCGTGAAACATGGTCATCAACAAATACATATGCTAGTCTATTCATATGTGTCCTCATATGTTTTCAACTAGGAAACATTTAAGAATAATTATCGTAGAAATATAGAGTTTCACAATTAAGTCACTAAATATTAATGATATTATTCTAGAAACAAGATAACATATTATCCAATAAATTATGAACATAACAAAATATAATCATCTCTACGATTGCCTCTAGGGTATATCTCCAGCAGCTATCCTATTGGCTATTGCCACTGATTCATGATGAAGTTTTGAGTTCTATCGAATAATATATTTCTTTCCTAATCATTTGTTGCTCCAACTGTTAATTCAGGTTTGACAATGAACTAAATGATTGCGGGGTATTCCCTCTGTACAATGCACTTCAGTATTTTCCGTATTGCTTATTTACAAATCCATTTTCAGTTCTAATGCATAAAATTTAAATTTTGTTCTTGAAACTAGGTCGGTATCGTTTACGAGGGCATGAAATTCCCACTGTGGTTGGACGGCCATAATATTGTGAAGTTTGTTGTGGTTTCATCTAGTCCCAAGAAGTCGGTTGGTATGCTTCCTTTGCTTCATTCACTTGCACATTACTTGTCCATCTAGTCGGTTGTATGGTCCTTTCAATGCCCTTTTACATATCACTGTGTTCATAGGCAGTATTTTGCTCTTCCTATTTATATATAAAGTCAAATATTGTACATTTTTTAAGGGAGGCTCATGTGCACTTGGTAATGAGTGATTTCACTGTACTTATTGTAGAAAGTAACCTTAAGCTGTGTGTATTACCGAAAATAATAATGAAGTCACTCTTCTTATAAAGTAATTTGCATTGACAGGATTCTGTTTTGATGGTTTCTCATGTAGCAAATTAAGTATGTCAGTATCTTCTTGTCCATTTCCCCATTTTCCCGGGAAAATGACACTTGGTGATCCTTCAGTATCCTAACTCCTAAGACTAGCTTACTATAGCACCTATTGTGGGAGGCTGCCAATCTACATCATAATTCATGCATGGTTCTCAACCAGAGTATGGTATGTGAGGTTTTATGTTCGTTACTTAGTTGGAACCAAACATTAGCCCGCTTAGTTTAACTGATCTTACTAGTGAGTATTGCTTCTAAGCTCTCCCAAAAGCTAAATTGCACAAATCCTAAAGCAGTATTGTTAGTAGTGCAAATCAGGCCATTAATGCCCTTTAAAATTTTGCAAATTATGTAACTACATTTTCAAGATTAGGTATATATCGGTGAAATCTCAAACTAGTTCTATTAATATCTCGCCTCTTATAAACAAAATATTATTCTAGTTCAAAATCATGATATCAGCAAAAGTAGGGTATGAATTTTTATAAGTTCACCCATATATAATTTCTAACCAGTCTCATTAGTATTTAATTTTAGCCTCTATAACTAGCTAAATTCTTGCTATAATTTTAGCTGTTCTGTACTGATTGTTTTGAAACTTTTCTAGGACACTACTCCATTTGACTGTACCTAACGTAATGTCTTCTGAATAAATCCTAAAGATAGTTAGTTCTAGGGCATCATGTGCCTTGAAACTTTCTTTGCCGCACTGCACTGTATTAAGTAGTGCTACTTATCTCCTAGTAAAAATTCTATTCATGAAATGCCTCTAGTCTTTGAAGTCATGCTTTCCAGATTTATTTCCTTCGCACTTATTTATAATGATCCATCGTGCCTTTCTTTCTTTTAGTTCACTTGTGCCAGGAACTGAAGTTGTTGTGGCACCCAAAAAACGTAAAGAGAAATACCAGGATGTGCAAAAGCAAAGTTCACTGAAGGAACGGTTATGAATATTGTGTGTATCTATTCAAGAGGTCCAATGAGTAATATATATAGGGAGTACAAAGGGAGTTGCTATATACAGATAAGGAAACCATATACAGATAATGAGATACAAAAGGAGTCATATTCTAACCCACCCCCTCTCAAACTCATGGTGGATCACACACACTGAGTTTAGAGAGAAAATACAAATGTCAGCAACCTGTAACTCTGATGGCATAAACTGTAAAGCAAGTACTCCATCCTGCACCTGTGAGCGAGTGTATAAAGCATCCACACTAATGTGCTTGGTGAACTCATGCTTCACTGGGTCCCGAGCAATACTGATAGCACCTATACTGTCAGACAAAAGAGTCATAGGTCCCATCACGGGCACTTCAAAATCTGCAAGTAGCCACCTCAACCAAGTAATCTCTGCTGTCACTGCTGCTATAGCTCTCAACTCGATCTCGAGTTCAAGCGAAGCTGCGATGCGCTTAGTCTTCCAGGCAATCAGGGAGGAGCCAAGAAAAACACAGTAAGCAGAAAGAGAACGACGATCAAAAGGATCACTAGCCCAGGTCGCATCGGAGTACGTCTGAAGCTGTAGTGAGGTAGAGCTAGGGAAAAACAAATGACGAGAGATAGTCCCACGCAAGTAGCGAATAACACGAAGAAGGTGACTGTAGTGAAGATGGGTAGGGCGCGCCATGAACTGACTCAAGATATGAACGTCATAAGCAATATCAGGACGAGTATCACAAGGTACATTAAACTCCCAACAAGATGGCGATATCGAGTAGGATCCTCAAGAAGATCACCATCAGTGGCACGAAGCTGTAGGGATAGCTCCATAGGAGTATTAGCGGTGCGAGTGTCAGTCAGACCAGACCGATCAAAAAGATCCTAGACATACTTCTGCTGGGAGAGGTAGTAGCCCTCAGGCATAGAAGAGACCTCAATCTCAAGGAAGTATGTAAGAGAACCAAGATCAGTCATCAAAAACTGCTCACTGAGATGCTTCTACACATACGTGATGAATGAGGAATCATCACCAGTGATGAGCATATTATCAACATACAGAAGAAGCAGTGTCCAACCCCGAGATGAGATATGGACAAAAAGAGCAGGATCATGGGAACTGCCAGTGAAACTGATAGCAGTAATCACTGAGGTAAAACGTGCAAACCAGGCACGGGGAGCTTGTTTGAGGCCATAAAGAGCACGACGAAGACGACAGACGTGCCCATTAGGAACAGAATACCCAGATGGTGGTTGCATGTAGACCTCTTCATGCAAAACACCATTAAGAAAGGCATTCTTAACATCCAGCTGAGAGATAGACCACCAGCGAACAGAAGCAATCGCAACAAGAGTGCGAACAGTGGTCATATAGGCAACAGGGGCAAAAGTCTCATCATAGTCACGACCGTACTCTTGTTGAAAGTCACGAGCCACAAGACAAGCCTTGTAGCGCTCGATAGTACCATCAGACTGGGTCTTAATCTTGTGCACCCACTTGCACGTGATCGGACGAGCATGCACAGGTGTCGGTACAATATCCCAAGTCTCCGTACGTCGAAGAGCATCAAGCTCCTCTGCCATAACGAGCTGCCACTCAGAATAAGGAGCAGCCTCACGATAAGAACTAGGCTTAATGACAGAGAGAGCATGAGCTATCAGAGCAAATCCAAGACGATTAGGAGGTCGAAGGGATGTCCGGTCACGAAGGGCGTAATGAGGAGCATCAGCAGGAGGATCAGATGTGGGTGTCGGCAAGATACCAGGAGAGGAGGTTGGTGAAGGATGAGGACGCCTGGAGTAGTGAACACCAGAGTAACGAGATGGTGGTGCTGCAGGAACAAGAGGCGGTCTTTGCGCAGAAGCGCACACTGAGGGCGAGGTACGAAGGAACCACTGGAGACAGACCAGGGGAAGACTGTGATAGTGGAGAAATAGATGAAGAGTCAGAAAGAGACAACCATGAAATTGACTCAACGGTGGAAACAGGAGGAGTCGAATCTCGATAGAAGAAAGGTCGAGATTCGTCAAAGACATCTCGTGAAATCCTGATCCGTCGAGCAGAAGGATCCCAACAACGATAACCCTTATGCTCAGAACTATAACCAAGAAACACGCACTCAAGCCGATGGGCCGATAGTTTAGTGCGTTCACGAGGCTACTATGAGAACAAAACAAGTCTGACCAAAAACACGGAGGTGGGTGTCTTGGGGGCTCGAGTAAAGACACTCTATAGGATGACACCCTTAAGAGCGGTGGAGGCTCAGATATTGATGAGATATGCAACAGAGAAACGATCTCGACCGAACTATGGTGGAGCGTGAGAGGCAAGGAGAATAGTCTTGGCGATCTCAATCGATGATAGCGATGTTTGCGCTCAAGAACCCCATTCTGAGCATGGGCACCAGGACAAGAAGACTGGTAAAGAGAGCCCTTCTCAGAAAGAAACTGTCTAAAAGCACAAGAACAAGATACTCACCAAAGATAATCACAAATAAAAGTACGGATGGGAGAATCAAACTGAGTACGAACCATCGTTGCAAAGCTATGATAGATCGCAAGAAACTAACCATGATTAGATATAGGGAAAATCCATGTAAAACGGGAATAATCATCAATGAAGATCACATAAGATTTATGCCCGCCTTTAGAGATAATAGGCGCAGGTCCTCATACATCTAAATGAACTAAATCAAAAGGGCGAGAAGACAAGGACTCACTAGAATGATAAGGAAGTTGGAGCTACTTGCCCAACTTACAACCCTGACAAAATATGGACGTTTCAACAGGAACACGTCCAAGAACACCCTGACGAACTAATGAAGAAAGACGAGACCCACACAAGTGACCTAAACAATGATGCCACTGCGCAAAAAATCCAGAGGTGGTGGCAGCAGTGGCAGTGGATGTAGAGGTGATAGGAGCAACTGAAGTGGACGGAAGGTGGAGACGGTCAAGAATGTAGAGACCCTGACGATCCCTACGGCGCCGGCCAGTTCTAAGTACCGTCCCTGTCTGTCGGTCCTGGACAAAACAGGTGTGAGAGTCAAAACCAACCCTACAGTCGATATCAGTTAGCTGACCCACTGAGAGAAGCTGCATGGTAAGCTGAGGAACATGAGAAATAGCTGGAACAGAAAAGTCAGTGGACAGGAGAGTGCTCTGACTGCTGATAGACAGAGGAGTACCGTCGGCTGTCTGAACTGAGATAGGAAAAACAAGAAGTCCTACTGAAGTGAGAGATGTGGAGTCTGGTGTCATGTGGAAAGAGGTACCAGAATCCATAACCCAAGAAGTACCTGGAGGAGACGTCTAAGCTAGACTAGCGTAACTCGCTTGGCCGAGAGAGCTTGAAGTAGAGCTCGTAGAAGCTGGCTGAGCGAGTCACCTCGTGAGAAGATCTGACGTCTTTGATGCATCCTCCTGTCAAGGAAGGTCCTCCCTGTCCTCCCTTAGAGCGTCCAACTTTACGCGCCTTATTCTGCTTTTTCCGCACCGCACAACGCTGGTAGTCGTGCCCGAAGTTCTTGCAATAATTGCACTGAACTCCAGTTGGTGCAAAATCAGGAGCAGAAACAGACACCTGAGGAGGGATTGTAGTCGAAGTAGAAACCGTCGGTGTAGTCGAAGAAGAAGGGGTACAACCGGAACAAACTGCGCTGCTAACCCGCGGCGAAGCTCCTTAGCACGAAGCGTCGAAAGAGCCTCGGTGACTGTCGGTCGTGGTGAGCGGCTCAGTAGTTGAGCCCTGACAAGCTCAAACTCTAAGCGAAGACGATAGACGAAATCATAAAGGCGAAGGCGATCACGATCCGCCTTCTGCACTTTATGACACTCCTAGCAGAGCGGAGAAGCCAGCTCGTCCAGCTGGCGCCAGAGACTGGCTAGGGCTCGGAAGAAGTCGTCAACGGAAGAGTCCTCCTGGCGAAGCGTCTCCAACTCACGCTGAAGCGAAAAGAACTGAGCATCACTGCTCTGATGGTATCGCTCGCGCAAGTACTCCCAGATCTAACGAGTAGCACGTAGACCAATAATTTCTGGCTGGATAGAGTCGTCAACGCTGACCACCAGGATGGCTCGAATACGGGCCTCATCAGCACACCAGTGCTCAAAAGCGTCTATGACATACTGAAAGGCTTCATCAGTAGTATCAGCGGCGGCGGCGGCCTCTGCCTCCTTCTTGGCGGCCTCATCTTTTGTAGGAGATGCAGAAGTAGGCTGTCTGGGAGGAGGCTGAACCGGCGACGGCGAACAAGGTTGGGCACCAGTGACATGTCCCCAGAGGCGGAGACCATCGAGCGTGATCTCTATGAGTGAAGACCACAACCTGTAGTTCGTCCCATTAAGCTTTGTTCGAAAATAGGATCGCGGTGATGGAGCGGAAGCCATCGATGAGGCGTATTTGGGACGGCCTGGCGACCAAGGCAATGAAGTCTAACAGCGACCTTTGGGCGGTGGCCAGTTAGATCAACGTTTTTCTTTTTCCTTTTTCCCTTTTTTCCTTTTTTTGTTGGTAGATTCACACACTAAAACCGCCCAAACCAAAACCAAATACAATAAATAGAAACAGCGAGGGGGACTAGGTTTCCCCTGGCGGCGGCAGCAACGGGGCGGCGGCGGCGGCAATGGCCGATCCGGCGACACGGATGAACCGGCGGCGACGGCGACGGCTCTTGATCCGGCAATGGCGGCGATAAACTCTTGATCTGGCGGCTGCGGTAGCGCAAGTCCCAAGCGGCAATGGCGGGTTGGAGTCTCGGCGGCGTCGTTATTCCAACGGCGGCATCTGGGGCGGCGGTGGATCCGACGGCGGTGGCGGCCGATCCGGCAACGGGTGGCGGAAGTCCCAAGCGGTGGCGCTTGGTCGAGGCGGCGGCGTCCTCGGCGGCGCAAGAATTCAAGCAACAATAACAACGGCAACGGTGGCGGTGCTTCTTCTCGGTGGAGGACCAAGTGGCAACGGCGTTGTTGCGGCGGCTTCCTCGACGGGAGAAGAAGGCGGGGGTGGTCGCCGGGCCAGATGCGATGCGGCGAAGGCCCGAGTTGGGCGACGGCACGTGCGTCGGCGTCGAGAACGAATAGCGTCGGGCGGTGGCAGCGTAAAGCTAGGTTAGAGCCCGATGCTCTGATACCATGTTTTGAATATTGTGTGTATCTATTCAAGAGGTCCAACGGACAATATATATGGGGAGTACAAAGGGGGTTGTCATATACAGATAAGGAAACCATATACAGATAATGAAATACAAAAGGAATCCTATTCAAACAGGAACAAGTCATAACAAAGGCACTCTTGCGTGTTCAAGCAGCAGATAGGAAGTATGTGATAAATTCAAATGTAAGGGTATCGAACTGGGGGTGGTTCTCAGCTATGCTGTGCTGATACATCCAGATACAGCTGCAACGACTTCAGTTGGCAATCTCCAGTTGGTCATTATTTCTGTGAGATTGGATTAGGCACAACGATAGTAAATTGATTATCAAAGATAAGAGGTTACACATATATAGGCAAGGATGACCCAGGTTTATAGAAACAGAACCAGCGGTGATCCTTGCCTTATAGATATCAATCTATCTATCCTAACCAAATAGGCACTAGGCCTTAATAGGATGCGCAGGCCCAATAGGGTTGCAGCACTCTCTGTCTAACACGCCCCCGCAGTCGAAGCGGCAATTTTGGTGACGTTGAGACTGGACCTGAACTCATCGAAGACGGAACCGGGAAGCCCTTTGGTGAAGATGTCGGCGTACTGCGACGTGGTGGGTACATGCAGAACCTTGGTGTCACCAAGAGCTACACGCTCACGAACGAAGTGGAGATCAATCTCAATGTGCTTGGTGCGTTGGTGCTGAACGGGGTAGGTGGACATGTAGAACGTACTGATGTTGTCGCAGTAGACAAGCGTCGCACGGCGAAGAGGCGTATGAAGTTCAAGTAATAACTGACGCAGCCATGTGACCTCCGCAACGGCATTGGCCACTGCACGATATTCTGCTTCAGCGCTGGAGCGGGACACTGTGGGTTGGCGCTTGGAAGACCACGAGACGAGGTTATCGCCCAGGAAGACTGCATAACCTGAGGTAGAGCGGCGCGTGTCTGGGCAACCAGCCCAATCAGCATCCGAGTAGACCACCAAGTCGAGCTGTGAAGACGGCCGAAGGACGAGTCCCAAATCCAGAGTGCCCCGAACATACCGGAGGATGCGTTTGAGGGCAGCAAGGTGAGGTTGGCGAGGATCATGCATGTGAAGACAAATTTGTTGCACGGCATAGGAGATATCTGGTCTGGTGAAAGTCAGATATTGTAAGGCGCCAGCCAAGCTGCGGAAATCGCTGGGGTCCTGGACAGGAGCACCGGAGGCTGCAGGAACCTTCGGCTTAGTGTCAACAGGAGTACTACAAGGTTTGCAGTCAGCCATACCAGCCCGATCAAGAATGTCCAGCATATACTGTCGCTGAGAAAGGAGTAGTCTGTCACCGTGGCGCTGAACATGCATCCCGAGAAAATGATGAAGCGGTCCTAGATCCTTCATAGAAAACTCGAGCTGCAAAGCCTCGATTATCTTGGCAAGCGAGGACGGCGAGGAGGTCAGGAGGACGATGTCATCAACATAAAGGAGCAGTACATCATGACGTCCGCGGTTGTAGATGAACAGCGATGCATCAGACTTGGCCTCTGTGAAACCCAGAGTGAGAAGATGAGCAGCAAAGCGGCTATTCCAGGCCCAGGGCGCCTGTTTCAGACCATAGAGGGATCTGTTCAGACGGCAAACGAAGTCAGGGCGAGCTGGGTTCTCGAATCCCGAAGGTTGTGAGCAATAGACCGTCTCGGAGAGCTTCCCGTGAAGAAATGCATTCTTGACATCAAGCTGGTGAATGGGCCATTGTCGGGACAAGGCCAGGGTGAGCACAGTGCGTACTGTTGCCGGCTTGACAACCGGGCTGAAGGTTTCGCCGAAATCAACGCCAGGTCGCTGAGTAAATCCGCGAAGAACCCAGCGTGCCTTGTAGCGCTCCAAAGATCCATTGGCCAGGAGTTTGTGCTTGAAGATCCATTTCCCGGAGACAACATTGGCGCCAGGGGGACGTGGCACCAATTCCCAGGTGTGGTTGTGCAGCAGGGCAGTATACTCCTCCTCCATAGCTGACCGCCAATTGGGGTCGGCGAGGGCACTACGGAAGGTCTTCGGGATCGGGGAGAGGGACGAGGCGTGATACAGGGCAGGAATGCGATATCCGGCCTTGCCACGAGTCGTCATGGCGTGCTGGTTTGCCACCGGAGGGATAGGGACAGCACCCGCGGGTGCTGTGGCAGTAGCGGGAACTGAAGGAGCAGACGGTGTCGAGACTGCAGGAGCAAGGCCCGCTGTGTTGTCTGCGCTTGGTCGATCGCGCGCGCGGTCGCGTGAGTACACGGCGGAATTGCTACGGAGATGCCGCGACCGGCTGGGCAAGCATATAGCCGTCTGGGCGGTCGGATCAGATGGTCGCCGTGGCTACACGTGGTGGTGTCTGCGGATCGCATGGTCGCCGTGGCCGCACGTGGCTGTGCAGGAGAGAGAGCGGCGTCGGGCTCCGCCTCCGCCGAGGGGAAGGAGGAAGTCACGGGCAAACCTGCAGGATGCAAAAAACGAGCCGGGCCTATGGGCAGCGGCACGACATTAGTAAGTTCATCCAAAAAGGAGAGGTCTGCAGGAGTGTGAGAGGCAGACTGAGTCGCAAAGGGAAAACAATGTTCATCAAAGATGACATGCCGAGAAATGATGACCCTGTTGGAAGTAAGGTCAAGACACCGGTACCCTTTGTGATTATCAGAAAAACCAAGGAAGATGCACAATGCGGAACGCGGGGCCAACTTATGGGCGGCAGTGGCGGAGAGGTTAGGATAGCAGGCGCAACCAAAGACACGAAGATGATCGAACGCAGGGGCGGAGCCGAAGAGAGCTTGGTGCGGTGTGGAGTGGTCAAGTGTCTTAGAGGGCAGGAGGTTGCGGAGATAGGTGGCGTGATGCAAGGCCTCGACCCAGTAGGAAGGCGGAGCAGAAGCCTGAAAGAGCAAGGAGCGAATGACATTATTCAGAGAGCGAATCATACGTTCGGCCTTGCCGTTTTGAGCAGAGGTGTAGGGACATGACATCCGGAGGTGGACGCCATGGCTGAGGAAGAAAGTGCGGGCGCTAGAGTTGTCGAACTTCATGCCATTGTCGCATGAATCGCTTTAATGGTGGCGCCAAACTGGGTCGAGACATAAGCAAAAAAGGTAGAGAGAGTATAAAAGGTGTCAGATTTGAGACGCAAAGGGAACGCCCAAACATAATGAGAGCAATCATCTAGGATGACGGGTAATATTTGTAGCCGAAATCTTGGCAACAGAGAGGTCCACAAGTCACAATGAACTAGATCAAAATTATGTGTTGCTCGGGACATAGAAACATGAAAAGGAAGACGCAGTATGACGTCCAAGTTGACACGCATGACAGACCGAACTGGTGTCTTTATTACAATGTGGAATCAAGGAGGCATGCATAAGACTGGAGAGGGCGTCGGGGCCAGGATGGCCGAGACGTCGATGCCACAGGGACGCGAAGGTGGAGGCATGAAGAGCACCCGCAGCAGGAAGGCGCAACGGGTAGAGGGGCCCGGAGCTATTGCACCTGACAATCTCGGTCCGAGACTGAAGATCCTTCACAGAACAACCAGACGGGTCAAATTCCACAGAGCAATTGTTGTCAGATGTGAATTGGCGAACGGAAATAAGATTCTTAATAAGGTTTGGAGATACAAGGACATTATTAAGATGAAGGTGACCTGGGAGGGTGGTTGCGCCAGTGGAGGTAACAGGAAGAAGAGAACCGTTACCGACAACAATTGAAGAGGGAACAGGGTACCGGGGAGGGGAGGTGTGGGAAAGATTACCGGCATCGGAAGTCATGTGTGACGTGGCCCCCGAATCGAAGTACCATCTGTTCATTTCTTTGTTACAAACGTCATGGTGTTGAAGGATTGGGCGAGGTCCGACTGGTTCCATCCTGGGGCGGCCCAAGGGTTGAAACCCGGAGGTGGAGACGGTACCCAGGCGTTCGAAGCACCAGCGAGAAGAGCGTGAGGAGGCGTCGTCTGCTGGAAGTGCGTCTGGGCAGGAGCCTGTTGAGGCGGCCCGGTGGGGATGGGCGCAAGAGGAGGACGGGGTCCATACATCTGTATGGAGCCTGCCCACGGGTGGAGGTAGGAGGGCCAGGGCACGCCGGCCCTGGAAGCACCGTGGCCACCATGGCCACCGGAGCCACCTTGACCGCCGGTGGATGCAGCAGAGGGCTGCCCACCCCGTTTGCCGCCCCGTTTGCCCCGCCGATTGTTGGGAGGGGCGCCCCCGGAGCCGGCTGAACCCGAGGACGGTGGGGGCTGCTGCTCCTGACGAGGAGCAAGGCCGGGGAAAAGCAGCCAAGCCGGCACCACCAGACAAGATGGGCGTGGACGACCGATGTGCTGGTTCGATTCCTCCAAAGAAGAGTCATTCCGGCTTCGAGAACGTGGGGAAGGGACGGCCGCGCTGGAGGTGAAGGCCGATGGAGGCAAACTTCTCGTTGAGGCCGCGAAGCAGGGTGAGGACGAGGGTGCGGTCAGGGACGTGTTCGCCGAGGTCCTCGAGGGCGTCGGCCATGCCCTTGAGGCGTCGGCAATAGTCGGTGACGGAGAGGTCCCCCTGGGCGAAGGTCCGGAACTCAGCGTCGAGGTGAAGAGCGCGCGTCTCCAGGTTCCCCAGGAACTGTGACTCCACGGCCAGCCACACCGAGCGGGCTGTGGAGCGGGAACGGGGCACCATGTCGGATAGCTCGGGAGAGATAGCGCCGTAGATCCAGGACTTGACCACGCAATCCATGCGCACCCAGTCCGAGAAGGTGTAAGATCGAGGTGGCCGACTAGAGGGGGGGTGAATAGGCGTTTTAAATTCCTTTAGGCTCTAAAAACCGATTTCTAATGCGGAAGCTAAAACAAATACGGTTTTGCACAATTAAAACCTAAATCAACTAGGTTCCCCTAAGTGCACCAACAATACAAGTCTATTAATAAGTATATCAATTAAGCATATGACTTGTAAGCTAATCAATTCTAGCAATGATGAATAGCACAACGAACAATTGCAATCATACACAATGAATAAGCAATTTAATACAAGGTATATAAATTGCACAATGTAAAGCAAGCATTCATACACAATGAATGTAAATGCAATAGTAAGGCACAAGGATGCAAACCACAATGGACACGGTTATGTTTTACCGTGGTGAATCAGAGACTTGCTTGTCTCCCTAATCCACGTTGAGGGAAACCCAAACTAATTGGGCGGCTCCACGAATTAAGCCTTCCTCCGAGGATCAAACACCTCGCTCCACTTGGGTTGCTCTTTCCTCCACTCCGGAGATGGCGAGCACCACGCCACTCACAAACCGCCTGGTCTTCTCACAATCTTCTTTGAGAAGCTCACCGGCGCCTGACGACGCCCACGCCGTCTAGGTGTCGGCAAACACCAAGAGTAACAAGACTCTAACTCTCACTTGAACCAATCAAGTGTCAAAGCTCTATGGATACGAAATCCACAACCTAAGGCAACACATGCACTTAGGGTTTGCTCTCTAACCTCACTAAGTGCAACACATGCACAAAAGAGTATGAGAGGCTTGCACTAGCTCAATAGAACTCAAAGGGGCACCAGCTACTTGCCCTCACACGGCCAAGGTGGGTATTTATAGCCCACACACACAAACTAGCCGTTGGGACAAAGTCTGCTGAAAAAGTTAGGAAATCGGAACGACCGCCGTTATGGGGCCGGTCGTACCGCCCTTCCTCCAACGGCTATAAAACTAGCCGTTGGTCACCAATCGGAACGACCGCCAACCAAAGTCCGGTCGTCACACTACTAAACAGTACAACCGCACAAACACCTGCGGTCGTACCGCTCCACAAAGGAGCGCCAAATGCGGCTAAGTCCCACGAACACCTGTTCTGGAAATTTACAACCGCCACAAAGAAACGGTTGAACCGCAGCGCGGTCGTACCGCCAAAACACCTGCGGTCGTGCGCCTCAAGGGTTTTCTCAAAACAAAGATATGCAACAAATGCATCTTCTCTCGAAAACTTGAACCGCCAACAAATAATCGAACGACCGGATTGTGGTCGTCATTGCCAAGACACGCCGGTACTACCGCTCCTCAACCAGAGCAACGCATGCTCAATCAGCGATTCTTGGTCGTGCATCTCAGACATGCGCCGATGACCGCATCCGGTCGTCATCGCCATAACACGTCGGTTCATCCGATTTTCTGAGAAAACACGATTGCATTCGCTTCAACTCAAATTGCAAAACACATTTGCCAATTTGATGCGTAATGCAAACAAGGGTTCAAAGGTAAGATTCTCAACAAGTTGCAAAACACATTTGCACACTTTTAGAATCATCCCACCAATTGCACTTCGCTTCAACTCAATTTGCAAAACACATTTGCGAAATTGACGCGCTGATGCAAACAAGGATTCAAGTGAGATTCTCAACAAGTTGCAAAACACATTTGCACACTTTTAGAATCACACCACAAGGAATAAGGTACATGGACTTACACCATTTGCAAAACGCATTCGCAAACTTAAGTCACATGCTACAAGGATTAACCATGAGCCACAACTATTTGTAAAACACATTCACAAATATTGGCAACATGTTAAAGTGAGCTAGAGCAAACACAATGAGCTATCAACACATGACAAACTCAAGCTACTAGTCAAAGACCCCTCTTAATAGTACGGCAACCTATACTAGCAATCCGGTCATCCAACCAAACACCAAGACCGGTAAAAGACTAGGAACACATCCTTAGCCCTAGCTAGTCATACCTTTGCCTTGCGCAAACACTTGAAGCTTGATGACGCACATCCTTGCTTCAACTCCGGTTCTTGACTTGATATGCATCAACTCATGATGCATCCTTACTTGACCTTCATCAACACATGATGAAGCTTTACTTCGGGATCTTGACTTGATGCTCATCAACACATGATGACATCTTCCATCCCGAGTCTTGATATGCATCAACACATGATGCACTCTTCACTTGACATCCATCAACTCATGATGGGTCTTCACTTGACTTGATGATCAACACATGATCATCTCTTCTTGACTTGATGACTATCAACACATGATGTCATCCCAAGTCATCAACCACCTGGAACATAACCTATTCATCCAACTCATGGAAAATGTTAGTTCCACAATATGATTATCATTAATTACCACAACATACCATTAACTCATAATGGCGGGACAAGATACCACAATCTTTCCCTCATTGGTAATTGATGATAACCACTTCAATAGCAAATAATTGAATAGAGTTTGGTATGAGTATATAAGTACTACATAAGTTATATATACTCAACATGAGTGTATACTGAACTACACAAGTCGTATTAACTCAAGAATACATGAGCATATATGAACTACATAAGTCTCATATACTCATATGAATATATTAACTACACAAGTTAAACATATTCAAAGATATGTGAGTACACATGAACTACACAAGTTATGTTCTACTCACATATAAGTATATATAGACTACACAAGTCTTATACACTCTTATGAATAGATTAACTACATAAGTTAAACATATTCAAGAATATGTGAGCACACATAAACTACACAAGTTATGTTATACTCACATATAAGTGTATATAGACTACACAAGTCATATATACACACTTGAATATACTAACTACATAAGTTATATATATTCAAGAATATGAGCATATATAAACTACACAAGTTATATATACTCACATGAATATATTAACTACACAAGTTAAATATATTCAAGGATATGAGTATATACTGAACTACACAAGTTATATATATACTCATATGAATATATTAACTACACAAGTTAAATACATTCAAGAATATATGAACTACACAAGTCTCATATACTCATATGAATAAATTAACTATGCAAGTTAAATATATTCAAAGGACATGTTTCAAAGTAAAGATCCCAATTATATATGGACAAGGAAATATGGATCAATACTAATGAAACCACAAAACATATATTGAGCTCCCCCTAAATGTGTGCATACACAAATGTGTAGTGGAAACATATGCACATATTCAAGTTAGACTTTTGGTGGAGTTCAACCTATATTTTGGATCCGAGGAATGCAACAAGATATATGAATACAAAGTAGAATGCATACCTCTTTTGATCTTTATATCCAAACGAGACTAAACATGATATAACAAATAGAAATGTTAGTCTCACAAATAGATTCATCATTATGAATGCATACCTGTTTGGATTTTCCTTTTGTTTATCCAATGAATTGGATTTTTCATTAATCACATGCATGCCTTCATGATTATTACCTTTTATATCCAAATAAGACTACACAATATGTATATCAATGAAAGTGTTAGTCTCACAATTAGATTTGTCATTAATCACCAAAACCCCATTAACACATAATGGTAGGTCTAGATTCTTCAATCTCCCCCTTTTTGGTGATTGATGACAAATCCTTTATAAATGACAACATTTGGATATAAGTCAACATAGGATAATCAATTAGGCTGTTTGACTATATGCATGCATTGAAATGACAAGAGAATCTTGGTAAACTCCCACTTTTGGCACCACAAGATTCTCCCCCTTTATTCTCCCCCTTTTAGGCAACTCAAGAGATCAAGAGAATAACAAATAAAGCTCATACAAATTAACATCCAAATGTAGCTCATACAAATTCTCCCCCTTTTGGCATTAAGCACCAAAAACCGAAACAAATCTTAAGCAAAAGGAGAGTCTTTGCAAAACTTATGAGCTAGGAAATAAACCTCATTTTATTTTGAGCAAATAAGCATACTCCCCCTTTTGGCATAAAACAACAAAAATCCAAAGTAAAACAAAGCCATAAGGGAGTCTTTTCAAATTGGTTTTCCCATATAATGATATACCCATTTTAAAAATCAAAACATTCTTCAATTAGGTTTTCAAAAACTTTTTAGGAAAACTCCCCCTTACACAAAGGTTCCTCTTGAAAACATACATTCTTCTCCTTTGACACACAAAGGTTTTCTTCGTCCAATCCATATATTTGCTTTTGACGCACAAAAACTCCCTTTATCCAATTATCTCCCTCTTTGTCATCCTTTTGAAATATGTCCATCCAACACTTAAGGTGACTTCTACTTCTTCCACTTGATCTTTGATTTGCATCCAAAAACTCTCTTTTGACATTAGGCACAAAAGCATTCTCCCCCAATGTCTTTATGTGTATCCACTTGTAAAATAATCCTTGAACATCACTTGTAGATACCATGAGTCGACAATACCACTTGTTGGTAATACATGTAGATACCACTTGTAAATAATACTCGTAGATATCACTTGTAAATCCACATGTTGATACCACTTGAAGAAAACATCGTCGACAAGGCTTGAAAGCAAAGATGATACCAACTAATAATTAATTCCACTTGTAGATACTTGGTACCATTTGGAGAGATAAGACTTAGATAGATACCACTTGAAAAGATATATCATGAAATGAACGTATCGAGAGATACCACATGAAAAGATATATCATGAAATTTAGGTATCGGAGAGAGCTTGGTTTGAAAAGAATTGATTGGCAAGGATTGAAATAGATATCACTTGTAGGTGGGTATAAGAAGTATACCACTTGAAGGATATCACTAGAAAGAATACCACTTATAAAGACAAGATGATATCATTTGAAGAATACCACTTGTAAACATAAGTAATATGAATTCCATGCCTAGATCAAGATGATCAAAAGGTGCTACCACTTAAAGGAATACCACTTGAATGATAAACATATCACAAGGATCAAAATGGTATTTGGAGTCAACAAAGCATGAGTGGGTAGCTTGCAAGGATAACAAGGATCAATCTTGACATGAGGAGGCAAAAAAAAGATTTAGAATTGAATAGAATTGAAATGGAATCAATTGACTGCAAAAATAGCAAAATCGGTACAACCGCAGTTCAATTGCCGGTCATACCGTTCTTCGGTCGTACCGCCGTGCAAAGGCCGGTCGTACCGAAAATCGGTTGTACCGCGCGAATAACTCCGGTCGTTCCGATTTTCCGAAAGCTTCGAAATAGATCAAGGAATAGGAAATTTTGCAAATGATCCTTTGTTTTAATATTCAAATAAATGTTACTTAGGATCCTTATGCATTAGATTGGAGATAGTAAACTTCAATGAATATAGTTTTTATGAATTAGTCTTTTGAATTTTCGAATAAAGCTCATTTTTGAAAAACTTCTATACAAGAAGTCAAATTTGAGCAAATGAGGAAATTAAAGCATCAAATTTCATGTGTGAGTTATGAATACCATTATGGACCTTTTTATGTGAATAATTTTGGTTCATATGGCAAAACTCACTTAAGTGCTAGAAGGTGACCACTTAGGTCAACCTTGAATTTTGGATGAGTTTCAAAATCGAATAACTTTTGATAGGTTGGCCTTTTGGAAATATTTTGAATACCAAAATTGTTTAGAATAGCCAATTCTATCATTTTCATTTTGGGACAAAAGTCAAATTCCTTTTAGAATAGATTTTACACAAAAAAATCTAGTTTTGGTCAAAAACAAGATACTAAGATCTAGAATTTTGGCTAGAAACTCATTTTCATTTGAAATAGGTTTTTCTTGAGCCAAAACCTTTGCGAAACATTTGGAAATCATTTGTATACATTTTGCAACTAGTTTTTCAAAGTATATACTAATAATTTCAAGATTTTGACTTTTGGCTAAATGGCTCATTTTGAAAACCATTACTAGCACTTAATTAATTTGGGCACACTTAGGGATGTGATATACATGATCATGATTTAGCACTCCCCCTTAATGTGCCACTTCTATCTTGCTCAAGAGATCAATAAACAAGCTTTAGCACAAGAGCAAGAACAACCATTTTTAAGATTTTACATGAATGCAACCTACACAAGGTATAAGGGCTAGATACTTCAATGTAAATACTTGTTACCGAGATAGCATTGGTTTATGATACGAATTTATCTTCCTCAAGCTTGGCTCCAATTTGTATATGGTGGAATCCACCTCTCCATGAGTGAGCCAAACCTCCAATACTTCTCCAAGTACCTATTAATCATTTAAGCATCTTTTGGTACCCACACTCGGTTGGGTCCTTGAATGTTAGTCACAATAGATTTGGGCACCCAAATGGCCATAACAATAGTTTTATGTGAGTTAACATTCCTAGCAAACACATTGCCATTTCTATCCTTCCTAAGCAAATAATGATCATTATAGATGATAGGCTTAGGAGTGATACCTTTGGGACATTCTTTACTAAAATGTCCTTTCTCCCGGCAATTGTAGCAAGTAGGGCTTTTGCTTCCCCTTGATGTCTTCTTATCTTGCTCAATTCCGGCTTGCCTCTTCTTTGAATGTCTTGACTTGACATCCTTTTGATTTGGACACACCGAGGCAATGTGACCATTCTTCTTGCATCCAAAGCACTTGATATTGTTGACTTGTTTTCTATCTTGCTTTGGAATGCTCTTCACCTTCTTCTTGGCGGTGAGACCAAGTCCTCCTTTGTCATTCTTCTTGTTAGGGCATACGGAGGCAATGTGACCCTTCTCATGACAATTAAGGCACTTAATATTCTTCATGTGTCTTGCATTGTGCCTCATTTTGCTATTTTCCTTTTTCTTCTTGGGAGTAAATCCAATGCCACTCTTATCTTGTAAGCATATTTGCTTGCTCAATATTTCATCGAGAGTAGCCTTCCTTTATAGCTTCTATCCAAGTCATTCTTCAAACTTGAGACTTGGGCCTTGAGCTTTTGTTTTCCTCTACAAGGTTAGTCTCAACAAGTATAGAGGAAATAGGTACATCTAATTTTGAGCAACAAGGCATATCAATTAAATCATCACAAGAAGTGGATACATTAATTTTAGATGAATTGCAAGGAGTAGGAGCAATACAAGGCAAATCATCTAATAGATCACATGTAATTCCTATATCCACTTTAGAGTTAGTATAACTTTTAAGAAGGAGGGTTTCATGTTCATTTTTAAAACATCATAATTTTCTTGAAGCAAGTTAAATTCTTTCTTCAAAACTTTGAATTTTGAAACCTCCTTTCCCATAAAAACATTTTGTTCTTCTAGCATATCTATCAACTCATCATATGAAGGTTCATCATTATCATCATCATTATATACCTTCTTTTTACCTTTTGCCATAAAGCAATGAGGCGATGTAGATGGAGTTGATGTGTCATCATCGTCGGAGCTAGAAGTTGATGTGGAGGACTTGTGGACTCTTCATCGTCGGAGTTAGAGATTGAGCATTCTTCTCCGACGTCCACTTTTGTATGCAATCCTCATTAGTTGAAATGGACCGTTCATAATATTCTTGAAGATAAGTCCACATCTCATGAACGTTCTTGAGATCGCATATGGCATCAAACACACCTACACTCAAAGCACTAAATAAGGCGTTAATTGCTTGAGCGTCGAGATGTAAGCATTTCTCTTCCTCAATTGTTGGAGCTAGTTGATCCAATAGAGGAGAAAAGCCAACATCTACAATCCGCCATATATTTAGGCCCATGGCCTTAAAATAACATGACATGCGGATTTTCCAATGAGCATAATTTGTGCCATCAAATTTAGGTGCTTCACTAAGGTGCACTAAATCTCTAGTCGCCATCCTTTACTCTCTAGACGGTTAAGTCTAATAAATGAGAGACCAAGCTCTGATACCACTTGTAAGATCGAGGTGGCCGACTAGAGGGGGGGTGAATAGGCGTTTTAAATTCCTTTAGGCTCTAAAAACCGATTTCTAATGCGGAAGCTAAAACAAATACGGTTTTGCACAATTAAAACCTAAATCAACTAGGTTCCCCTAAGTGCACCAACAATACAAGTCTATTAATAAGTATATCAATTAAGCATATGACTTGTAAGCTAATCAATTCTAGCAATGATGAATAGCACAACGAACAATTGCAATCATACACAATGAATAAGCAATTTAATACAAGGTATATAAATTGCACAATGTAAAGCAAGCATTCATACACAATGAATGTAAATGCAATAGTAAGGCACAAGGATGCAAACCACAATGGACACGGTTATGTTTTACCGTGGTGAATCGGAGACTTGCGGTCTCCCTAATCCACGTTGAGGAAACCCAAACTAATTGGGCGGCTCCACGAATTAAGCCTTCCTCCGAGGATCAAACACCTCGCTCCACTTGGGTTGCTCTTTCCTCCACTCCGGAGATGGCGAGCACCACGCCACTCACAAACCGCCTGGTCTTCTCACAATCTTCTTTGAGAAGCTCACCGGCGACGACGCCCACGCCCGTCTAGGTGTCGGCAAACACCAAGAGTAACAAGACTCTAACTCTCACTTGAACCAATCAAGTGTCAAAGCTCTATGGATACGAAATCCACAACCTAAGGCAACACATGCACTTAGGGTTTGCTCTCTAACCTCACTAAGTGCAACACATGCACAAAAGAGTATGAGAGGCTTGCACTAGCTCAATAGAACTCAAAGGGGCACCAGCTACTTGCCCTCACACGGCCAAGGTGGGTATTTATAGCCCACACACACAAACTAGCCGTTGGGACAAAGTCTGCTGAAAAAGTTAGGAAATCGGAACGACCGCCGTTATGGGGCCGGTCGTACCGCCCTTCCTCCAACGGCTATAAAACTAGCCGTTGGTCACCAATCGGAACGACCGCCAACCAAAGTCCGGTCGTACCGCACCAAACGGTACAACCGCACAAACACCTGCGGTCGTACCGCTCCACAAAGGAGCGCCAAATGCGGCTAAGTCCCACGAACACCTGTTCTGGAAATTTACAACCGCCACAAAGAAACGGTTGAACCGCAGTAGCGGTCGTATCATAAAACACTGCGGTCGTCATCGCTCAAGGGTTTTCTCAAAACAAAGATATGCAACAAATGCATCTTCTCGAAAACTTGAACCGCCAACAAATAATCGAACGGCCGATTTGTGGTCGTACCGCTCATTCACCGGTACTACCGCTCCTCAACGAGAGCAACGCATGCTCAATATTCGCGGTCGTATCACAGACATGCGCCGGTATGACCGCATCCCGGTCGTATCGCCATAACACGCCGGTTCATCCGATTTTCTGAGAAACACAGACAGTTGCATTCGCTTCAACTCAAATTGCAAAACACATTTGCCAATTTGATGCGTAATGCAAACAAGGGTTCAAAGGTAAGATTCTCAACAAGTTGCAAAACACATTTGCACACTTTTAGAATCATCCCACCAATTGCACTTCGCTTCAACTCAATTTGCAAAACACATTTGCGAAATTGACGCGATGCAAACAAGGATTCAAGTGAGATTCTCAACAAGTTGCAAAACACATTTGCACACTTTTAGAATCACACCACAAGGAATAAGGTACATGGACTTACACCATTTGCAAAACGCATTCGCAAACTTAAGTCACATGCTACAAGGATTAACCATGAGCCACAACTATTTGTAAAACACATTCACAAATATTGGCAACATGTTAAAGTGAGCTAGAGCAAACACAATGAGCTATCAACACATGACAAACTCAAGCTACTAGTCAAAGACCCCTCTTAATAGTACGGCAACCTATACTAGCAATCCGGTCATCCAACCAAACACCAAGACCGGTAAAGACTAGGAACACATCCTTAGCCCTAGCTAGTCATACCTTTGCCTTGCGCAAACACTTGAAGCTTGATGGCGCACATCCTTGCTTCAACTCCGGGTTCTTGACTTGATATGCATCAACTCATGATGCATCCTTACTTGACCTTCATCAACACATGATGAAGCTTTACTTCGATCTTGACTTGATGCTCATCAACACATGATGACATCTTCCATCCCGAGTCTTGATATGCATCAACACATGATGCACTCTTCACTTGACATCCATCAACTCATGATGGGTCTTCACTTGACTTGATGATCAACACATGATCATCTCTTCTTGACTTGATGACTATCAACACATGATGTCATCCCAAGTCATCAACCACCGGAACATAACCTATTCATCCAACTCATGGAAAATGTTAGTTCCACAATATGATTATCATTAATTACCACAACATACCATTAACTCATAATGGCGGGACAAGATACCACAATCTTTCCTCATTGGTAATTGATGATAACCACTTCAATAGCAAATAATTGAATAGAGTTTGGTATGAGTATATAAGTACTACATAAGTTATATATACTCAACATGAGTGTATACTGAACTACACAAGTCGTATTAACTCAAGAATACATGAGCATATATGAACTACATAAGTCTCATATACTCATATGAATATATTAACTACACAAGTTAAACATATTCAAAGATATGTGAGTACACATGAACTACACAAGTTATGTTCTACTCACATATAAGTATATATAGACTACACAAGTCTTATACACTCTTATGAATAGATTAACTACGCAAGTTAAACATATTCAAGAATATGTGAGCACACATAAACTACACAAGTTATGTTATACTCACATATAAGTGTATATAGACTACACAAGTCATATATACACACTTGAATATACTAACTACATAAGTTATATATATTCAAGAATATGAGCATATATAAACTACACAAGTTATATATACTCACATGAATATATTAACTACACAAGTTAAATATATTCAAGGATATGAGTATATACTGAACTACACAAGTTATATATATACTCATATGAATATATTAACTACACAAGTTAAATACATTCAAGAATATATGAACTACACAAGTCTCATATACTCATATGAATAAATTAACTATGCAAGTTAAATATATTCAAAGGACATGTTTCAAAGTAAAGATCCCAATTATATATGGACAAGGAAATATGGATCAATACTAATGAAACCACAAAACATATATTGAGCTCCCCCTAAATGTGTGCATACACAAATGTGTAGTGGAAACATATGCACATATTCAAGTTAGACTTTTGGTGGAGTTCAACCTATATTTTGGATCCGAGGAATGCAACAAGATATATGAATACAAAGTAGAATGCATACCTCTTTTGATCTTTATATCCAAACGAGACTAAACATGATATAACAAATAGAAATGTTAGTCTCACAAATAGATTCATCATTATGAATGCATACCTGTTTGGATTTTCCTTTTGTTTATCCAATGAATTGGATTTTTCATTAATCACATGCATGCCTTCATGATTATTACCTTTTATATCCAAATAAGACTACACAATATGTATATCAATGAAAGTGTTAGTCTCACAATTAGATTTGTCATTAATCACCAAAACCCCATTAACACATAATGGTAGGTCTAGATTCTTCAGAAGGCCGGGTTGGGGTCGTCTTGGAGGACATGGTCTTTGAGGGTAAATTTCCCCAAGGCGAGGAGGAAGAGTTCGCGCCACCTGGTGTACTGGTTGGAGGAGAGATCGAGGACGATCGGTACAAGAGTGCGGATATTCTGGACGCCGACGGCCTGCGAGTGGAGGTTGACGATGACCGCGGATTCATGAAGAAGCAGAGCATCGCGGAGGAGGAGGAGCAGTGGCTGGGCGAGGTTGGTCGCAATGGCCTCATGCCAGCAGCCTGCTTGGCCTTCATGGCGCGCCTGGCGATCCGCGGCGGCGAGACGCTCTGGCGGCGTCCTCGGCCTCCCGTTCGGCGGCGGCGCAAAACAAGAGCGTCGCGCTGCAGCAGCGGCAGCCTTCGCGCTTCAAGGCGGCGGCTGCGGCCTTCGCCCTCGGGATCGACCGGAGTGGAGGGGGCTGGGGGGGTGATCGACATGGCGGCGATCGGTGGAGGAGAGGGCGCAGCGCGGAGGCGCGCCTAGGCAGCGGAAGAGGGGCCGGGAGGAACCCGGGCGACTGATACCATGTGAGATTGGATTAGGCACAACGATAGTAGATTGATTATCAGAGATAAGAGGTTACACATATATAGGCAAGGATGACCCAGGTTTATAGAAACAGAACCAGCGGTGATCCTTGCCTTATAGATATCAATCTATCTATCCTAACCAAATAGGCACTAGGCCTTAATAGGATGCGCAGGCCCAATAGGGTTGCAGCACTCTCTGTCTAACAATTTCATCTAAATCATCACCGAAGGGACTTATTCAAAAAGGCAAAGAAGTTGCACAAAAGAAGGGTGTTTCAGTACCCAAAGAAAGGGCCCGAGAAGTGGTTGCCTATATCTTATTCTCAAACTCTGTTACTTATGCTTCCCCACTCTATTCGCCAGTTCATAAGTGCAGACACACAGTCATGTGAGTTCACAGATAGGTATTTCTTCCATGTATAAAGAAGCAACCAGCTGTACTTTATGAATTCTGAATTGAAATAGAAGCATTTATCAATAGCTACTTGTGACGCCCCGTGTCATTACCCCAAAGGTAATCACACTTAAGCATACAGATTGCTATTCGTTTGCTCAGTGTCACACTACTTTGCCCATCTGTTTTTAGTTTTTTACATCTTCTCTGTCGTTTAGTTTACAGTTATCTGAAATGGTGTTTGTTCGTCCCAGGGGTTTATGCGACGAAATGCCCTACCAATGTAAAAAAGGATGAGCCTGTAATGACCGATATCTCCTTTACATTTTAAAATGCATGGCAAAGATGCCCATGAATCCATGATAGCAGCGAATTAGGCAGTCAAGAAGCAGATACTTGGAGGAAAACCAGCATTCCTTCAGAAAATGGTGATTCTTTTCAGGAAGCTCGTTATGGTAACAATGAAGATATTCTGAGTGCAGATGTTAATAGCATTTCTGAATCCATATCAGAACAGAATATTCTTATTAAAAATTGGCTTATGGGGCAACTTTAAGAAACTGGCTTGCACGTTGGAAATTCCGAGATTAGTCTAGTAGTTTTACCAACCAAAATTTTGCTCCATTTTGAAGCAGTAGATCAAAAACTGAACGGAGGAGTTGGATTGCTATACCTGTTAACAGTTGCTTTTGAAAATTCTGGTTACAACAATTCGCAAGGCAATGTTGAGCTTGCTTGGAGTGCTCGAACTGATGATCTAGAAAGTTTGGAACTAAATTTTGGGAGGTTGGAGCTATGTGAGCCTATATCTTTTGATTCCATAGTGGATGATGGCTTCAGCAATGGTTTCAAGCTGACTAGATCTTTAGGCTGGATGGAGAATGCAATGTCAGATGTGACAACAAGTATTTTATTTTTTAACTACATGTGCAGATAGTTCCTTTTCTTAAATTTTAGAGTAAATATCACTAAACCACAGGTTTTGGGGCAGTTGTTACTCAAAACCCCAGGTTTTGACAAATTTATCAGAAAACCCCTCCGTTCAGTCCGAACACCACACATAACCCTAGTTTTATCGTTTTCCCGTCGCACACCAGTTGCACACCCGTTCCACCGTCTGGAGGAGGTCCCGTCGCGCGCCCGTCGCCCTTGAAGGCGCGAAAGGATGCGCCTCGCCGACCAGCTCGGGGAATTTTTTGGTTAGGGTAATGTATTGGAAGGAGATTCTTACTGATTTTGCTTATAATGTTTGCATTTGTTCCTGAATTGAAGTTCTTTAGTTGATTCAATCTGGGCATTGAAATCTTGTTTTTTGGGATTTATATTCGGTCATTAGTTCCATTGCAATGCAAATGGCAGGAGCGAATTGGAGGCCTCCGCGGCAAGGTTCCTCTGTATATGGAGGATTCTGATTATTGTGGGGAGGAGTTGGGCACACAGTTAAGATGCCGCCATGGCCTGAGGCCGAGAAGGAGGGTTGCTTGGGAAGGAGGAGACACTGGAAGAAGGTTCTTAGGGTGCCCAATGGAGGTTAGTGTTGAGCGATTGTGTTAATTGTGAGCAACTTGTGTTACTTGAATGCTATTGTGTTGTTTCTTTGGTTGTAGGAAGAGAAAGACTGTGATTTTGTCCAATGGGTTGATGCAGAATGGCTAGCTAGAGTTCAGAAGACCTTGGAGTAGATGTGGGACATAATGGATCTCAGGAATAAGAAGTATGAAGTGCAGCTTGTAGACTGGTACCACACTCTCCAGGGCAAGCTTAAGACTGAGGAAGCGAAGATGAAGCTAGAGCTTGAGATGGTTGATCGCCTAGACAACCTGGAGATGAATTATGCAATCAAGGTGGAGAACATGGCAATACAGTTGATGTGGTGCCTTGGTGTCATAGTGGTGCTTTTGCTTGTGCTCACATCTGTGCTAACTACGTAGATGAATCAATATTGAGTTTGTATTTTGTTTTGGAATTGTGTTACCTCCAAGTAGTAGATGAAGATGTGAAATTGTATGAAATTTGTTACCTCCAAGTAGTAGATGAAGACTTGCTAATTCTTGTACACTAGTGGTTTTTGTGGAATTATGCTGCTATTCTATAAGAATGTATTGGTCATATGGAATTGTTAGATTTGTCAAACTAGTACTAATAATTCATTATTTTGTTCCGTGTATGTGTGTTGTCCAAAAGTTCCAATCATGCTTGATGATCATCACTATCTCTGGAATTGTGTTACAGCGGTTGTCATAATGCAGTGTGTGCGTGCATGAATTCTTGAATGCTATTGCCTGTTTGTCGTAGTGCAAGGGTCACCTTATGACTGAATTAAGGTTCTAGAATTGCAGGTTCTAGAAAATAGAAAATTGAACTGAGAACTGCAGGTGCTAGAATTGTAGGTTCTAGTAAATTGAACTGAGAACTGCATTGAACTGAGAACTGCAGGTTCTAGAAAATAGAAAATTGAACTGAGAGTTGCATTGTGTAATTCTGGAACCTGTCATTGAACTGAGAACTTGATTGAGAACTGAGAACTGAGAACTTGATTGAGAAATAGAAAATTACACGTTCTAGAAAATTACAGGGCTAGTGACACAACTTGATTGCAGAATTGCAGGTTCTAGAATTCCAGTGACACAACAGATTTACAGGTTGTAGAATTGCATAATCAAGTCCCAGATTGCACACACAGACAGACAACAAAATTACAGATTCCAGAATTGCACACCAAATTACAAATTCCAGAATTGCACACCATGCAGACACAGATTGCACACCATATTCAGTCCAATGACAGGTTCCAGAATTACACAAAAAAAAGACACAATGCAACTGAGACTGAGAACTGAGAAATGACAGGTTCCAGAACTGCATTGAACTGAAAAATGAGATGTTCCAGATTACACACCATATTCGAAATAAGTAGGAAGTTACATGACATAACTTGAGGCTAGCATAACATCCTCAATGACATAACTTAGAAATTACAGTGCTTGAGACATAGTGCAACTAAAAGGTAAAGTGGTAATACTTCTATTTGGCATCACATGTTAACCATTTGCAGATTGTTGCATGGTTAAGTGTGATGACCCTAACCAAAATATGTCCAAAATGCTATCTTCTATTTGGCATCACATGTTAACCATTTCCAGATTGCTGCATGGTTAAGTGTGATGACCCTAACCAAAATATGTCCAAAATACTATCTCCATGAAGTAACTATCCCATACAGTGATGTATATGTTGTTGTCATTCACAAAAAGAAACCCCAAAAACTATCACCATGAAGTACCTATCCCATACAGTGATGAATTTACAATGCACTAACCTATGAAGGGCCTGCAACCATTCATGAAGCCTCCTTTCTGTGCATTGAGACATATGAAGAGGCTGTGGAATCTAGGATTAAGTTTAGGCTGGGGATTCATAATTGTAGTTACAATGCATCTGCTACTTGGGTTATGGTTTAACACTATCTGCAGGTAATCCCTAATCTTTAGATATTGCTGCTTGTGATTCCCTAATACCACCTCAGCAGTTTTCCTTCTTGCCCTGTAAGCCATCATCTTAGGAACTTCCACCCCATATTTCCTCATGGCATCATCCATCAATGCAGTCACTTTCCAGTCTGGATCACTTCTTATTTCCTCCTCATAAACTTTGCTCAGCCATGAACTATTAACTCTAGTACTATCCATGGTGATGCCACAGGTGTGAGGATCAACCAACTTCCTTACAGCAACAATAGGCTCTCCGACAATTTGTGATGCCAACATAGAGAATGGACAAGTTTTATGCACACAACACCCCTTCACTCTATCCTTGTCATTCCTCAAGTACTTATAATCTCTACTCTGAACTATATGGTAGCTCTTTGGTGCCCTTCTGAACTGATGAACATCCTTAAAGCACATTTTCTCACACAATTGATCATGTGAAAGAATCCTGGATTCATCAAACCAAATTCTCTGTTCTCTAATCCTTTTTGCTCTACTCTTTCTCTTCTGGGGGGGCTTCAAAAGGTGGAGCTTGGTAGCCATCATCGTCACACTAGAGCACAAGTCCTCATCACCACCTTTACTGTCTGGATCAGATAGTACCAAATTGCACACATTAGCTACTAATAGGAATGGGTCTTCCACATCGGTGCCCCCCTCGCAGTGCTCCATAAGTTCCATGTGATCCTCCTCAAGGTCTGCCTCAAGGTCATCCTCCTCAAGGTCTGCCTCAAGGTCCTCACCCCCAGAGTACAATTCCAAAGCTTGCTCATCATCAATCTCAACGATGCTTTTACCCTGCTCCTTGTAGCCACCAAACAAATCAGCATCCATCCTATTGAACACACAAAAAAAGTGAGCCTGAGGTGTTCATCGTTTCAAACAGTACAGCAGAAAAAAAATTCACATGGACCTCAATTCCTAGATACTTTCACTGCATGCGTGCACCGAATGTGCCCTTCCCATATTAATCTATGCGGTGCGGTTCCGCAGCATACAAATTCCTGACAACATAAATCGATTCTCGGTCTGTGAATGTGCCCTTCCCATACCGAATGCCCAGACCGCATCTACCAAAGCACTTGAATTCAGAAATCCTAAATTACCAAATGTTGTGTGATGGAAGCAAATTCAGAAATAATCCCCCTCCCATACATTACCCTATCCAAAAATTTCCCTCCAAATCCGTCCAAACTAGAACCCTAAATTACAGAAGAAACAAAGAACACACCTTCCTCGTCTGCCGTGCGCGCGAATCCGGCCAAGACTTCAACGTGCGAATGGGCTCCCGCATCGCTGGTCTGGCTCACTCCGCTCAGCTCAGTCTTCCTCTTGCATCGCCAGGCCTTGTGCCCTCTACCGAGCCTTGGCCGCACGCGCGAACTGACCGAGGAGGCCGTGCCTTTCGCGCCTTCAAGGACCAAGGGCACGCACTGCCTCGGGATGGATGGGTTAGGCGGTTGGACGGGATAGCTATGGCTGTGCGGCGGGAAACTCAACGGAAAACGTCAAAACTGGGTTACGTGTGCTTCTTTGCCTAAAGAATGGGGTTTTCTGATACAAATGTCAAAACCAGGGGTTTTGAGTCACAACTGCCTCAAAACCTGTGGTTTAGTAATATTTACTCTAAATTTTAATTGTTTTCTAGCTATTATGTAAAAGTACTGCCTTTCTTATTTTTCACTTCCATGTTTTGCATGCTTTCCTTTGTGAAGGGCTATCTGTGCTCTTATCATCAACTAGTCAAGCTAAAGTTCCCCTTTCCTGGACACGTTCTCGTCCATGCGCCGCGAGTAAGTAATAGCATCCAGTTTCTGCTGTAAAACTTGACATTATATTGGCATACCCTTTTTGTGTGTGGGTCTTTATGATTTTGAATTCTACTTGAGCTTAGGGATTGTGTTTTGTTCTTTACAAGTTTATTTAACTTTATTTTCTGTTTCAGGGTTCTGGGAAAACTGCTTTAATTAGGGCTGCTGCAAAATAGTTTGAAGACCATAAAGAGATCTTGGCACACGTATAAACCATCTTACAATCTTTTTATTCAATTTTTTTTTGTTTTGAAAGAAAGCTTACTGCACCTTAAATTATATCATTAAAAGCTTGATTTTGTTGTTAAGAGCAGAATATACATAGACTGTTCCAGACTTGCACTTGGTAAGGCTAAGGAGACAAGGCAAACCATTCAGGACAGCATTTCCCAAGCTCTACTTCATTCACCTTCAATTATCATATTTGATGATCTAGACAACATAATTTCAGTCTCTTCAGATCCTCAAGTATCTCAATCGTCCAGTTCTTCTGATTCTCTAGTAAGATACTTGGCGGACATTATGGACGAGTACAAGGTGAGAAGGTGTTATCATTTTTTTTTTCTTTATTCACATTGTTATGATATAAAAAAAACTTGGATACCGGTCATCTCAATACTTGTATGCTGTTCTATTTTTTTTGTGAGAGTAGTTGTGCGTTCACTTGCCTTGCACGACCCTGTCCCTGTCTACCAACACCACCCCCGAGGCACAGTCCGAGGCTGGCGGCTTCCGCTAAAAACCGTGTCCCGCCGGCTCAGCGCACGCAGCTCATACTGGTGGCGGCGTTGGGGGTTACGTCGGAGTGGGAGGCACAACCAGGAATCCTCGGAGCCCCGCCGTAAATACGCGACGGAGTGCTATCGGCCGAGGACTCCTTGAGGGGCAAACCTGCTTTCCCAAATGAGCTCACCAACCCCTCCCTAGCCTCCGTCGCAGCGCGCCCTGTGGCCCTCGGTACAGCGCCGGTCGCGAGGGACGCACCACGCTTTGCCGAAGACGGGTTGCTTGATCGAGCGTACGCCACCCGCTTCGGAGTCCCGTGCGCCACCCTCTTCCTCGGCTCCTCCGCTCTGTCCACCCTCGCAGAAGAAGGGCCGCCCGCACGGTTCAAAGGGGCTCATGCACAACCAGTCTACGCTTCGCGTGCTCGTCACCGATATAGGGGCCCAAAAGTTGCTCCTCAGCACGGGCGGCCTCGTCAATAGGCGCAACTGCAGTAGTACCAGCAATGTGTGTGTGTGTAGAGAGAGAGAGAGAGAGAGATAAAAGTTCAGGACAAAGATCAAAACCTTTGCGCTCAGCTACGGTGATGGTGGGAAGCCCGCCCTTAGGGTCCCCAAGCTTCACGCTCCAACCCTACGCCAGAGGTTAAACCCCGAACACGCAGAACTCCTCCACGAGGTCCCGCGTGGAGAGCCTCCTCGTTGCACTCAGCAATAGATGAAGGAGGGCCTCCTCCCACGAGGTGAACGTGATCTCCGGGGTTGTTGGATCAGCCCTCCGCTAGAGTGAAGACCGTCACACATACATCTGGCACCGCGCCTTGGGCTGGAAATTGACGCTGTCGAAGTTCAGTGTCTCGGCGGTGCTTTTCTTCTTCTTCTTCGGCTGACAGCGCCCATCGTGTAGATACGCGAACAGACGTCCCTCCCCCCTCGTCCCAGCGGATCGCATAATCCACTCGAAGACGGCTAGCTTCACGAGGGAGTTGGGCGTTAGCTACACCAACTCCACCCTGTACAGCCGAAGGACCCATGCGACCAGTGGCACACACGGCATCCGAAGACCAGCATCAAAGAAGGCGACGAAGAACACGGCCTCGTCCGACCGAGGCGTCAGTATCGTCTCCACCCGGGGACTCGCACCTTCTCGAGGCTCTCGAGCTTCTCCTAATCCAAAAGGGCTTGGAGAACCCGCTCCGTCACGGTAGACCAACCAAGGTCACTGGTGTAGACCACGTTGCTGCCTCCCTCTTTGTTGCGCTTCGTCGTATTGAAGCTCCGAAGGTCGCACCACCCGAGCCTCGAAGGTCCAACTTAGCCTCAAAGGATAAAAAGCCCAAAACGACGAAGGAGGGAAGCTAGTGTTTTTAAGCGCGAAATAAGGAAATGACTGGGGGTCACCCCCTTTTTATAAGCACCAGGACTACAAGGGGACAAGGCGTGGAAGCCGAAGAGACATAAGCCGGTAATCCGGTGGCACATGCCCCACGCACACAGCATACCCCCTCAACTGTCGCGCGATTCGAGGGGGCACCATTACTACCAACCACTGGCATTATGGTGCACGCCAACCACCGGCGGCTTGCGCAGTTTGAAGGAGTGTCATTACTGCCAACCACCGGCATCATGGCGCGCGGCACCCAACACGCCATCATACCAATAGGAGCGATCCACGCACCGCAGGAGGGCCCGCACAAAGCACGCTTCGCCACGTCGAAGGGGACGATGTGCCTAGACCCTTCGGGAAAAAGGCGTTTGTTTCAGCCATGACAAAATAGGACCGTGACCGCGAGGGGCTTATCGTACGTAGGGGTGGCCCACCGGCCCCACCGACCCGACGAAGATCGCAAGCCCCCCCCCCTCTCCCGAGGGCCATGAGCCGGAGGCGCGGCCTGGGGCTCTTAGGGTGTCAAGTACGCCTTTGCGAGGGCCCCGAAGGGCGTGCGAAGGCCACCAACACCAGGAGACCCACGAGGGCCGATGGCTGGAGGCGCGATTAGGAGCCCCCGGAGGGTACCAGGCATACCTTCGGGGAGGCTCTAGAGGAGGCGCGAAGGCCACCGAAGTGCTGCCGAGCACCACGGATCCAGAAACAAGGAGACCCCCGAGGCCACCTCGGAGGCACCGAAGGGTGTCCGGGGTCCCTCGGCCCAGGAGCACCCCGCACGATGCGAAGGAAAGAGAGTACCGGTGGACCAAGCGTACCAGCCGGATGGACCAAGACCAGGAAGGTCCACTATAGATCGAAAGTTATGCATAGGGAAAGGAAAAGCCTCTACGGCCCCTATAGGCATAGAGACGGCCCCTGTAGGCATAGGGCCTGTTTAAAGGTAAATCTGTAATCTCATGTACCCCGGTCGGAATGCTATGAATAGTCACATTCCCATGTAATAGAGGGGAATTTTTTCGAGGCAATTAATACACATTTACTTCCCTTACATCGGTCCCCCTCTTCAAAGATCCTCCGGTTCCCCTCATAGCAGCCGAGGATCCTTTTTTCTATGTTGTCTAGTTCTTTTTGCTACGACAATAGACTACTCTGGAATTTCAGGCTCGTGTAATCTTTCATGTCAGTATGGAGGGATCCATTTCCATTGTTCTTGGCGTTTCAGCAGGGATGAACTACCCTGTCCAGCCAGCCAGTCATTGCAGTTGCTGAGACGTTCAAATTTGATGTCCAAGGTTGCTGAAATATGGTGTATTTGTTCTCAGAATTACCGTACTTGATGTGGTTAAAATATGTTGAACATGTTGATTCCAGTCTCAGTTCTTTCTTTATTATTTTTAGGATTCTCAAGACATATAAGTAATGTATAAACCTTAGCTGCCATGAAACACAAAAAGATCAGACCAAATCAGTTGGTAACAATTCATAAAACAAAAGTACAATATTAAGAATAGTATTATTAAAGACTCAGGAACAATGCTACAGAAGTACAGCCTAAAGGTCCATATTTTTCAGACCACATGTTATTTCAACTAAGCTGGATGTACAACAGTGCTTATCCCCAAGCTAACCAGATAAATTTGAATGAAACAACGAGGGAAAAATAACTATTTTTCATCTCGCATTATTTTGCTGCTTATATGAATTGATCACCAAACTATATACAACACAAAGGACTTATTTTCAGTCCCAGTAGCTCCTAACCAGTTGCTAACTCCTAATGCAGAACGCTGAATGCCCAGCAGAGACCATTATAACATCATTGAAAGGGATTTGTGAATCTGACGTACTTCACGTCAAAAAATAATCAAATATGCATCACTGATTTGCTTTCAGCACATATCTTTTGCTGTTAATGCAGACTCGGAGGCGCCAACCACTGAAAAAATATGTTGGCAGCTGCCAAGTGCATCTGGAACTGACATGAAGAGTTCATGTTCTCCCCTATTCTGGACCAAAATAGCAGTCTTGTATTGATAGCCGATCAAAAGCATCAAAATTTGCCTTTAAACTAACAAACTGGCTTCCTAGCTGTGCACACGCAGCATGTGGCCATCTGCACCCTTCTCTGGTGCGGAAGGGGCAGAGCGACTCACAAACTTTTTATTCAATTTTTTTTTTGTTTTGAAAGAAAGCTTACTGCACCTTAAATTATATCATTAAAAGCTTGATTTTGTTGTTAAGAGCAGAATATACATAGACTGTTCCAGACTTGCACTTGGTAAGGCTAAGGAGACAAGGCAAACCATTCAGGACAGCATTTCCCAAGCTCTACTTCATTCACCTTCAATTATCATATTTGATGATCTAGACAACATAATTTCAGTCTCTTCAGATCCTCAAGTATCTCAATCGTCCAGTTCTTCTGATTCTCTAGTAAGATACTTGGCGGACATTATGGACGAGTACAAGGTGAGAAGGTGTTATCATTTTTTTTTCTTTATTCACATTGTTATGATATAAAAAAAACTTGGATACCGGTCATCTCAATACTTGTATGCTGTTCTATTTTTTTTGTGAGAGTAGTTGTGCGTTCACTTGCCTTGCACGACCCTGTCCCTGTCTACCAACACCACCCCCGAGGCACAGTCCGAGGCTGGCGGCTTCCGCTAAAAACCGTGTCCCGCCGGCTCAGCGCACGCAGCTCATACTGGTGGCGGCGTTGGGGGTTACGTCGGAGTGGGAGGCACAACCAGGAATCCTCGGAGCCCCGCCGTAAATACGCGACGGAGTGCTATCGGCCGAGGACTCCTTGAGGGGCAAACCTGCTTTCCCAAATGAGCTCACCAACCCCTCCCTAGCCTCCATCGCAGCGCGCCCTGTGGCCCTCGGTACAGCGCCGGTCGCGAGGGACGCACCACGCTTTGCCGAAGACGGGTTGCTTGATCGAGCGTACGCCACCCGCTTCGGAGTCCCGTGCGCCACCCTCTTCCTCGGCTCCTCCGCTCTGTCCACCCTCGCAGAAGAAGGGCCGCCCGCACGGTTCAGGCGGGGCTCATGCACAACCAGTCTACGCTTCGCGTGCTCGTCACCGATATAGGGGCCCAAAAGTTGCTCCTCAGCACGGGCGGCCTCGTCAATAGGCGCAACTGCAGTAGTACCAGCAATGTGTGTGTGTGTAGAGAGAGAGAGAGAGAGAGAGATAAAAGTTCAGGACAAAGATCAAAACCTTTGCGCTCAGCTACGGTGATGGTGGGAAGCCCGCCCTTAGGGTCCCCAAGCTTCACGCTCCAACCCTACGCCAGAGGTTAAACCCCGAACACGCAGAACTCCTCCACGAGGTCCCGCGTGGAGAGCCTCCTCGTTGCACTCAGCAATAGATGAAGGAGGGCCTCCTCCCACGAGGTGAACGTGATCTCCGGGGTTGTTGGATCAGCCCTCCGCTAGAGTGAAGACCGTCACACATACATCTGGCACCGCGCCTTGGGCTGGAAATTGACGCTGTCGAAGTTCAGTGTCTCGGCGGTGCTTTTCTTCTTCTTCTTCGGCTGACAGCGCCCATCGTGTAGATACGCGAACAGACGTCCCTCCCCCCTCGTCCCAGCGGATCGCATAATCCACTCGAAGACGGCTAGCTTCACGAGGGAGTTGGGCGTTAGCTACACCAACTCCACCCTGTACAGCCGAAGGACCCATGCGACCAGTGGCACACACGGCATCCGAAGACCAGCATCAAAGAAGGCGACGAAGACCACGGCCTCGTCCGACCGAGGCGTCAGTATCGTCTCCACCCGGGGACTCGCACCTTCTCGAGGCTCTCCAGCTTCTCCTAATCCAAAAGGGCTTGGAGAACCCGCTCCGTCACGGTAGACCAACCAAGGTCACTGGTGTAGACCACGTTGCTGCCTCCCTCTTTGTTGCGCTTCGTCGTATTGAAGCTCCGAAGGTCGCACCACCCGAGCCTCGAAGGTCCAACTTAGCCTCAAAGGATAAAAAGCCCAAAACGACGAAGGAGGGAAGCTAGTGTTTTTAAGCGCGAAATAAGGAAATGACTGGGGGTCACCCCCTTTTTATAAGCACCAGGACTACAAGGGGACAAGGCGTGGAAGCCGAAGAGACATAAGCCGGTAATCCGGTGGCACATGCCCCACGACACAAAGATACCCTCAATCGTCGCGATTTCGAGGGCACCATTACTACCAACCACTGGCATTATGGTGCACGCCAACCACCGGCGGCTTGCGCAGTTTGAAGGAGTGTCATTACTGCCAACCACCGGCATCATGGCGCGCGGCACCCAACACGCCATCATACCAATAGGAGCGATCCACGCACCGCAGGAGGGCCCGCACAAAGCACGCTTCGCCACGTCGAAGGGGACGATGTGCCTAGACCCTTCGGGAAAAAGGCGTTTGTTTCAGCCATGACAAAATAGGACCGTGACCGCGAGGGGCTTATCGTACGTAGGGGTGGCCCACCGCCCCACCGACCGACGAAGATCGCAAGCCCCCTCTCTCCCGAGGGCCATGAGCCGAGGCGCTGGGGCTCTTAGGGTGTCAAGCACGCCTTTGCGAGGGCCCCAAGGCGTCTGAAGGCCACCAACACCAGAGACCCACGAGGGCCGATGGTCGAGGCGCGACTAGGAGCCCCGGAGGGTACCGAACATACCTTCGGGAGGCTCTAGAGGAGGCGCGAGGCCACCGGAGTCTGCCGAGCACCACGGATCCAGAAACAAGGAGACCCCCGAGGCCACCTCGGAGGCACCGAAGGGTGTCCGGGGTCCCTCGGCCAAGGAGCACCCCGCACGATGCGAAGGAAAGAGAGTACCGGTGGACCAAGCGTACCAGCCGGATGGACCAAGACCAGGAAGGTCCACTATAGATCGAAAGTTATGCATAGGGAAAGGAAAAGCCTCTACGGCCCCTATAGGCATAGAGACGGCCCCTGTAGGCATAGGGCCTGTTTAAAGGTAAATCTGTAATCTCATGTACCCCGGTCGGAATGCTATGAATAGTCACATCCCCATGTAATAGAGGGGAATTTTTTCGAGACAATTAATACACATTTACTTCTCTTGACATCGGTCCCCCTCTTCAAGAATCCTCCAGTTCCCCTCATAGCAGCCGAGGATCATTTTTTCTATATTGTCTAGTTCTTTTTGCTATGACAATAGACTACTCTGGAATTTCAGGCTCGTGTAATCTTTCATGTCAGTATGGAGGGATCCATTTCCATTGTTCTTGGCGTTTCAGCAGGGATGAACTACCCTGTCCAGCCAGCCAGTCATTGCAGTTGCTGAGACGTTCAAATTTGATGTCCAAGGCTGTTGAAATATGGTGTATTTGTTCTTAGAATTACCGTACTTGCTGTGGTTAAAATATGTCGAACATGTTGATTCCAGTCTCAGTTCTTTCTTTATTATTTTTAGGATTCTCACGACATATAAGTAATGTATAAACCTTAGCTGCCATGAAACACAAAAAGATCAGACCAATTCGGTAGGTAACAATTCATAAAACAAAAGTACAATATTAAGAATAGTATTATTAAAGACTCAGGAACAATGCTACAGAAGTACAGCCTAAAGGTCCATATTTTTCAGACCACATGTTATTTCAACTAAGCTGGATGTACAACAGTTCTTATCCCCAAGCTAACCAGATAAATTTGAATGAAACAAAGAGGAAAATATAACTATTTTTCATCTCGCATTATTTTGCTGCTTATATGAATTGATCACCAAACTATATACAACACAAAGGACTTATTTTCAGTCCCAGTAGCTCCTAACCAGTTGCTAACTCCTAATGCAGAACGCTGAATGCCCAGCAGAGACCATTATAACATCATTGAAAGGGATTTGTGAATCTGACGTACTTCACGTCAAAAAATAATCAAATATGCATCACTGATTTGCTTTCAGCACATATCTTTTGCTGTTAATGCAGACTCGGAGGCGCCAACCACTGAAAAAATATGTTGGCAGCTGCCAAGTGCATCTGGAACTGACATGAAGAGTTCATGTTCTCCCCTATTCTGGACCAAAATAGCAGTCTTGTATTGATAGCCGATCAAAAGCATCAAAATTTGCCTTTAAACTAACAAACTGGCTTCCTAGCTGTGCACACGCAGCATGTGGCCATCTGCACCCTTCTCTGGTGCGGAAGGGGCAGAGCGACTCACAAACTTGGTTGCTTGGTGTCTCTGATACTAAACTGCCCGCAATTGCAGAGATGGATACAGAAAAGTCGGCATTCTCATCTTCCTGGGCTCCACTGTCTGTGTCACTTTGAAATGAATATGACAGCCCCTCAGTTTTGTCCACTTGGTTTCCGTTCATCGAGAAATTAACCTTGCATCCCAGAGTTTGTATTGCCCTTTTAATAAGAACATTTTCCCTTTGAGCACTTTGAGCCATGGCTAAGGCTGAACTACTTACACGCCTCTCCCTCTTCAAGTCTGCTAGCATAGATTCCATCTTCATTTTAATATCTCTTGTTCTTGATTCAGCTATACCCTTTACCTGTCCATTACATGAGAAAACAAAACAATTAGGAAACATTACAAGGGATATCTAACACACAGCCATTTACAAACAGAACGCCCTAATATTCATCTCCTCTTATGGTTAACCTATCTTCAGCCATGAATTTATTGGTCTTTGGTCTTGCTCCATCAAAATTTCCAAGAACTCCGTAATCAAATCAAACACTTACTGATGACCCTGCAAACCTCAACAAAATGGTCAAAGGATGAAATAACAAGGTATACACAAGTACCTTCATTGCTTCCGCGTATTTTTTATTCATGGCACGCCATTGGGATTCAAGATCGCCACCTTGTGATTCCAGGGGGCATGTCCATCTCAAATAAAACTGGGGCCAAAGGGTTGGAGCAAGTGCTGCAGCAGGGGGCACCAGGGCACGATTATGCTTTGCTGGATCATAGAATGGATTATAGTGCTCATGGAAGCTGCCACCAGACACTCGGAGATCAGCCAAATACGTCCACATGCAATAACAGGAGTTTGTAACACCGGATTGCTCCCTTTCCCGCTCACTTGCATTTTAAATCAGAAATCAGCTATGCAGAATATTTTACAATCAAAATAAATCAAGCAGTACAGGAGATGAAAGGAATCAAACACTTTCTTTTACCAAGAGATGTGCACATATGGGAACAAAAGAATATCATGGTCTGGACTCTGGACAAGCCCGTTTTGTGGACACACAATCAATAGAAGTTCAAACCGCTTCTTGTGGATTACACAGTTTAAGAATGAGTGAATGACGGACGGGTTGATTACCGGGCAAACTAATAGCTATATTGTCCACATGTATCCTGCTGATACTTCAAGAAGATTGAGCACCAGACATGCATTAGTAGATAATCAAGTAAAACTTCAGAGGGCCAACTGTAGCATAGCCTAGCGGTGTGGTACCTAGCCTCTCTGGATGATAACCAGACTTTGATTCCCACCAACCATGGGTTGTGTGGATTTCTACTTTGATTGTCCAGGATTTGAACCCGTAACCTGTGGGCTGTGAGCCTTAAGATGAAACTTCAGAGGAATAGACCAATTCCTCCGTTAGCATGACTTTTGTATATTCAACCATACTCCTTCATGAATCATGATAGATGCTGAATAAATACAGCATAGAGCCTATGGCGTACATGACATCATGGAAAACCGTAGAAGCATACAACTGTAATCTGAAATGTGAAATCGTGTCTCCTTACAGAGGTTTAGTTTGATTCAATGCATGCCTACTTTAATTCTGAAAATCAATATCAACATAAAAGAAATCCAGCCCTTGGAAATTTCCTACTTATAACTCTCTCAAACACTGCTGCATTCCATATTTCCATTTACCTACATGCGTCACTTATGTCCAAAAAGAACTTTCATTCACATTCTGGACAAATCAAAATATGAAAGGCATGTCAGGAACAAAGACATGCCTTTGTTTCCTCCACTCATTCACTAAATCAAAAAATGCACATATTAACAAAATACCCAAGGTGCGGACTCTAGATCAAATACCTATTGCATAAGAAGTTCCCAAAGCGGCATGATAACACACAATCCATAAAGTCAACTAGGAATTTCTGCAACAAAAACAGTTCAGAATATGAACATTAACAAAGAGGCTTAGTTTCAACGAACCCATACAGTTGCAGAAGAAAAGAAGACTTACAGATGAGAACTCAAATGCAGATGGGTAAAGACGTAACAACTGAGAAATACAATCTAGCCACTGAAAAATAAGACATCATATTACAAGGCAATTTAAAACAAGTTCAAGTAATTTAATTAAACAATGGATATATCCAAAACAAACACAAATATATAAAAACATAACAGTACAACCAAACTATAAAAAAGTGTAAAAACAGAGTTTATTCAGAAGGAAGAATAACCCTTATTCCATTGAAAGGCCAGCATGCAGTGTTGTTCTCAAACTCTCCAATTTCATTGGTAACTGATGTAATTTCATTAAAAAATTATGAATGCCTCTGACATGCATGATTTGTGAGGGGTTTGTTGCACAACCTAATCCTAAATGCTGATCAGCATTCAGCCATACCCAATGTGTACAATCCATAATCCAGAAGAGTATAGCTTATAGGCAATAAGGCAACACTAATAATAATTAGTTAATTACAGAATCCGAACAAGTAATTCGGTGTGAACATATAAAAGAAACATATTATCATTTATTCATTGAACCCACCAGTTGGTAGTTGCCGAGAAGGTGTATTTTACAGAGCGGAGGTGCAAGGGCAACTCTTGTTATTTTTTAATACAATGTGCGCAAGAAGAAAAAAAATGGAAAAATAGCACTTGTAGGCTACCTGTAACAATATGGGTGAACAGTTGCTTGAAGTCTGGGATTGAACTGAAGCATTAGAGGACGATCCTGATGGTCCTAAAGAGCTTCTGTTTGGCGAACTGCTTAAATTCCCAAGAGAAGGTTGCCTCAGTAGCTCAAACTGTGATCCACCATTCTCAGTTACTGTCGGAATTCCCATTCGTTCTGCAAATGGATGACCAAATGCTAGCCAATCCTTTTCCACAAGGGCCTAAAACAGTGTGGAGAAAGAGTGTTATATACCCAAAACTACGTCAGCAATAACAAAGTGACAAATTCCAATGGCATTATTGAAGTAACACAATTGAAATAAGTCAGCAGTTAGAAAGTATCAACTATCAAGTACTAGCCCAGCATGAATGTTCAAATGTTCAATTAATTTTGATGCACAGATGCATATCATCAAATGTAAGAACATAGACACAAGCTACAAAGACAAAAAATAAACTGCAGTTTTAATCTATAAATAAATAAAAGTACACCTATCATGTGAAGAGACGCATGCACCATTTCCATTTTAACAACAAATAGATAAGTAGACATCAAAATTAATGTTAAAATAAAACTAAAAGCTTTTTATTGAAGGACAAATGAAAGAAAAAAGAGGAATCAACTATTTCGCCACCCGCAGTACATTACAAACTTTTTAATCTCTGTACCTGGAACCCATTGAACGTTCGGTAATAGGGATCAAGCAACAAACAAGCAAGTGCAACCAACTGGGTTGTGCGGTCCCATCCATCACTGCAAAAACAAAAGAGCAAACAACTGAAATTCCTTCAGCAGCTGTTTAGAAATACAAAGCAACAAAGCTATAGAGATTAGAGACCATACAACCTAACATGACATCCAAAGGATCATTACTTAACTGCATGAGATGTGAACCAGCCAACCAGGGTTTGGAGACCCGCCAGTTCCTAGTAGGGACCGATTTGGAAAACTGTCTGGTCTTTATTAATTTATATTTAAAATTTTGGATCAAGCTCCCAGAGGTAATTGGACACAAACTGTTTCTCAATTCAAATTTGTGTTTAAACTTGAGTTATCAATCACCCATGTTTTCCCCGGTTTCCGGAAGGAACCGTAGCAGCCTACGCACAGGACTTCTTTTTCCCATAACCGATTATGTAAGTTCGACAATTAGTGGTAAAGACTTGGGATACATATAAATGCACATCTTAGGATCCACAGTGCAAAAACAACCCAACATAGTAAACTGTCGAGCTATTCCATTATGAAGCAAGGTTTTCTATCACACAAATTACTTCATGAACATCAGCAAAAGGTCGTCTGTTGTTTTGCTGAGTTGATATCGAGTAAATATGTTAGGAACAAGTCTAATTTCCCCCCTAAACTTTGGGGTGGTTGGGGGGGGGGGGAATAGGAATAAGTCTAATTTACCCCCTTGAACTTTGGGGATGCGTCTAATCTACCCCTTGAACTACAAAACCGTCTAAATAGCCCCCTGACCTTTGCACAACCATCTAAATAACCCCCTGAGGCAGTTTCAACGGTGGTTTTGCCACTTTGACAGTGGTTTTGTCACCGTGGTAAATGACTTGGGTGACAATCATTGCCAAATTGCCAGTCAAGTCATCCGCCACAGTGGCAAAACCATTGTGGTATTGCCACATTATCAACCATGTCATCTGCCACGATGGCAAAACCATCACCACAGTGGCAAAACCACCGCCAAAACCATCTCAAAGGGTTATTTAGACGGTTTTGCATGGTTCAATGGGCTATTCATATGTTTTTATAGTTTACGGGGTAGATTAGACACACCCCCAAAGTTCAGGGGGTAAAATAGACTTATTCACAGAGAATGACAAACCTTCCCTACACATCCACACAAAAACTTGCATGCAAGTCCAAACTAGACGCCAGGTCGACACGCATAGATGCAGAAAACATCTTCATCCACGTCTCCATTTACCATAATAAGTGAATTAATTCAATTAACGCATCTTAAAGATATTGCGGAAGAAAAAAAAACCTGCAATGGACGAGAACTGAAGCTGATTCCTGGGCAATTTGTGCAGCAATCCATGAAGCGCCAACCAGGATATTCTGGACATGGTTTAGCCATTCCCCCAGCATTGAAGAAAATTGTGTCATGCTATTCAGATTTCCTCCACCCCAGGTTGATCCACGATTTCTCTGGAAAAAAGATCAATAAATCGTCAATCGCTCCTCTTTTTTTGTTTTGTTCTCAACAAACTTGCAGACATTGCAGTATGATAAAGTCAAACACTTCACATCTGTCCGCCAAAAAGCAATCTCTTTCTATTTTAGACCAAAAACTCAGTTTTTATTGTTCATTTAGCACAGAAAGAATATTTGCACAAGAGATATGAATATGCAATATTCAAACGAAGCAAATAGAAGTATGTATGAACTATGAACCAAGTAGAAAGGCTTAAGTAGCTCAGAGCTACAAGGCAGTCGATGTTATCCAAACCAACTTTCTCATAATTTTGCAAACAACTTTGTTGCCATTCGATATTGATAACCTGCATATTAATATGGAGGGGGGCAAGCATATTGCAGTTGCATGCCTTAGGTTAGTCCAAAAGCTCGGAATGCCTACTACATTTGTGTCGATTCAGAAATAAGTCAAATTATTTCATAATTAATCCATAGGCTATAGGCAAAAAAAGAGTCCTAACTGAAGCAGCTGCTTCACAGTATAGAACAGAACGATATAACTTATGCCTGGGAAGGCAGATGCCAGATGGTATCAGATACAAAGGAAAAGACAACCATATGACCCATGCATGGAGAAGCTTGAACCTGACACCAAGCCTGTCTATTTACAGTAGATGTAAGTGGAAAATATCACCAGAAAAGGAAGGTGGTGGTGATCTGGATGTTAGATGTCATGTCTGTGTATAGTGACATTGGTGCTTAAAATCAAACCCTAAACCACCCCGGAGAGTTTCTACAAATGACCCCCATACCTAAACTTTGCACATAATTTTCAATGTGGAAGTTTTGTATATATTTTGACCCCACTATAAAAAGTTCAGCCTTCACCCCTGGAAATAGGTAATATAACTACTGTTTCACAGCATATTGGAAATCTTCATTGCCAGCGATTGGAAGCTACGATCATGTCCTCCATGAGACCACATATATTGTAAACAAAGTTAACATATGCACAGAGACACAGAGTGCATGCTGGGAAATGGGGAATAGATGCCAGGCCTCAAAAAGATGTATATTCCATAAGGTAGTTCTCAAAAAGGCAAACCATAAACTTACCCGATCTCCAACGAGGGATACGGCTGAAGAGGTTCCGTTTGATGGTATTGTACCATGGCCATGGGCATCAACATAGTCCCTAAGGCGAGAAAGACTCTCTCTCATTGTGTGGATGTTTTGTATTCCTAAAAAGAGAACCTGGTCCCGGATCCAATGAATTAAAGAGGTAAAAAGAATTATAAAGCAATGCTATGGAATATATACACCAGTCAATTTGTACATATATTACTACCTCAGATTTTGGATAGTTCGAAGATGACTCTGAGCCACCTCCCTTTGCCCCATTTGCTAAAGCATTTGCTCTTGGCCGGGCATCAACTATGTATAATTTCCTATTTCATTGGAAGCAGAAGAAATGTAACTTGAAGACCATTGAGACTTTGAAATGGATATGTATCAGAAAAGGTCAAAAGGTATAAAGAGATATTAACAGAGGGGCGTCAAAAAAACAATGGCTCAAACTTAGCTATCATCTGCGCAGATTACTGTGCTGATTCCCATTGTTAAATACAAAAGTAGGAAAATTTCAATATGTTAAGTCATCTGCTACAGAAGTATACCCTCAGCCTCAGTAATTCTACAGATATACACTTCTTAGGTCAGTATAGACCTTTTAAAGTAGTTCTTACTTCTTAGTGCTCATGCAAAAAAGAGGGTAAGGAAGCAAGAAGACAGTCAATAATATTAGCAACACCTTTCACATGCATACAAGTTCTTTTTTCAAAGGAAAAATCGCATGGCACAACTAACTTAAAACATTGCCAGTAAGTGAAAGAGTTGACAGAGTATAGCCACATTATAGGAGACAATACTTCAATGGATGTCAAAAGAAAGAGACCAACCAACATAGAATGAAATGCATACTTTGATTACCTTGGAGACCCAGTGGCATCAATAATTTGGGTGCAAAGAGCACAAACAAGCTTTTCATCAACATTGCTGCAGAAAATGACCTTATAATTAGACCAATAGCATTCAAAAGTCAGCATATATATATATAATCAATTTAGATGGATACGAGCTCACTTCCTAAAATTCATCATCAACCCCACCAATGGCTGAGATGACCTTGCCAGAACAGCTCCAGACCCTGTGATGTAAACAAGTTCACATTTTTCTGCATATTATTCAAGACAACTGAAACCAGATGCTTGCTTTCCTCCACAGTTCTCTTTATTACCGGTATTACCCCAAATTTAAAGTATCTGAGCATTTTTTAACCACCAAAACATGCAATGTTTACCCTATCAACAACATGAATACAAAATAGAGATTTGGTGTCCAGCAACACGAAAGAATCTCTCAATAGTTTTTTTTAAGAATATCCATAAAACAAAACACAACTTAGATTTCCTTTAGCTGCTCGTGGAATATAAGAACGCAGAATATCCTCTTTCGTCCGTGGCACTGCAACTCCAAATTATATTGCACACAATGGGCTCAAACTAGAAACAAGGTTATCAGAATACCAGGAAATTCCCAGTTCACAATACTACAATAGCTACTTTTGGGGATGCCATTTAGCATTTGAACCAAGAGAAGCCCAGAACTAGATGCCAAACCAAATGGAATGTCCACGTTTTGGGGTGGGATTATGCTGTCTGTGCATGAGCACAACCAAGAGTTGCACATTATAATAGTATAATTGACTGGTGGGATAGACTTGCAAGTTGCAACTGTGAAAATACTAACAATAGTGATGGTGGTGGCAGACTTGTAGGATGTAGGAAAGCAATAACTAAACAACTATAAACAACTATGCACTATCAACTTACATGCATAGAACCACTTTCCAATAAACACCATACATGCATATCAACATTTTTCCAATAAATATAGGGAGCATAAGATTACAGAGAGAGAGAAAATTTGATGGCAAACAATAAGAAAAACTTTTAGCATACACACCGGGGTCACACCACGAAATAACAGGCAAGCGTCTGCCGGATCGGAAAGTAGAAGCTTGCAATAAATCTTCATCACTAATGGATAATGGAAAAATGATAATATTCATGACTTGTTGAGGTTTAAGGGAATAAAATTACCGCATGATGTTGTCAATGGTATAAAAGTACCTTATGCTCCTTGGTACAATCAATCGAGAGGGGTAAGTTGAACATAATGAATAGCTCGAATTTACTTTGGTTACCCTCCACCAGTCGTTACACAAAGAATCATTTTCAACTTCGGACCCACTGCTCTGTAAACGTGGAAACCATTTCCCAAAAAGACGATGGTATTCCTTCCAGAGCCGTGACTTTGGATCGGATTTCGTACCAACGGCGGATGGATCACAAGAAAACGCATATAGATCCCACAGATGAGCAGGTTTAGTGTATTTTCTCAAAGCTTCAAACACTTCATTTTTCTGAAAAGATAAGTATCATAAGTAAAATTAAAAGATTCAAAATGCTACCGTTTATCTGATGAACAAAGTACGAGCGCATGTGAAGTCAAAATGAGATATTGCCCAACCTATAGAGAATACGAAGAAAAGAATAGCACAAAAAAAAGAACAAGGTAATCAATAAGCAAATGTAATATAACAGTAGATCAGAATGGAACAGGATATCTACCTGCTTAGTTTTAGGAAGAAAAGCAAACACAATGACTCTCATGTCTTTACCTGAACGAAAAATAGATAAGTAAAAGATAAGGTCATTGCAAAATGCATTTCCAAACTTTTTAATGTTAAACAAAATCCTCAGAAGATAGAGTGCAGATCCACCAACAAAAATATCAATAAAGTAGTTAAAGAACATGGAAATTGTGATTATCCCATGGGGAAAAATCACAAAACGTTAAAGCTGAGAACTGTGTTTTGATCCAAATCTCGTGGCCAGAAAATAATTGATGTGGTTACAAGACAATATGTAAAAGAGATCCCTGACATCAGTAATATCTTCTCAAGACAGATCCTTTCCATTCTTCCACTAACATATGTTATGAATAGCGGCGACGGCAACAGTAAAACCCTAACCCTAGTCTGGCTCGGATACCATGGTATGAACAGTGCTTATATTCATTATGAGGCCAATGGCCCTATATATATATATATATATATATATATATATATATATATGCAGGTAACCCCTTATACAACAGGGAAGATACACAGGTGATAATACACATCTAACAACATATACTCAACTTCATGATTAAGTAGGATTGTAGTTAGACAGATAATTGTGCTCATAGGTGACTCCGTACAAAGCACAAACTTACCAATGACTTGAAGAAGTTCACGAGACTGGTACTTATCATACTGACGGGGCAGGGATTGAAGCTTTACGTCCTGAGACAAAACAAGTCTAATCAATAATTTATAAGAACTGTTTGCAAGCATTAGGGCAAATAAAACAGCGTTTACGTACCCCAAATAAATAAACAAACTTGAAAAGAATAAGTGCCCCATGAAGGTAACTTCTAGACTTACCTCATTTAACTTCTCAATTGCAGTTAGCGGGATGGTACCCAATTCTATTACGCTTTTTGTTGCTTGGCTCTGCAAAAAGGACCGCATTTATTAAAAGAAGAATAAGAGTAGGATGGAGAGGAAGAGGACAGGAGGGGACGCGGTGTCTAGCTGCATGATGAGTACAAATAGTTCAAAAAAAAGGCCAATATACTAAGTTCCCATTCAAATAGCAAATTAAGTCATTTTCCAGATTCCAAATCAATGGAACAAAGTTGACGGAACAAATAAGGAACAAACAAAAGAACAATAACTAAAAAATGAATGTTACATGGTAAAATGAATCTGTATTGAAGTGTAGGAGGCATCCAAATAATGTAGAATTATTTTTTAATAACCATGATAAAATAATGATATGATTGCTTACCATAAAGAGAAGTCGGAAATTTGTCACTGAAAGAATGCCAACCACATCTGTGTTTAGTAGAACAACACCATGGCCCTAAGAAAGGAGAGGTGAGAGGGATCAAATTCGAGATGGATAAATGGAAATTAAGACGCATAGGCGGAACTAGGGCCAGCCCAACACAGCCCATTGATCCTTGAAGCACCCAGCATAAGTTCTCATTAGGACTTAGCCCTTTATTGATACTCTTTTGAGCTGCGCATGGTGGAGTGGTGCTCTAGCACTACTGCCAGTTTGAATACGTGTGGCAATAAAAACCCAGCCCAGCCGGGATTGAGATGGCATGGTGCCCATGTAGGCAGCACAGGTAATTATTCATTGACACGCATAAATATCAGTAAAAACTGGTTTACCGTTTTGGTACCTCTTTTTTTCCCTCCATTTTACATTCATTCCATATATTTTTTGCGGCATTATATAGTATTTTAGTTGGGAATCTCGATCCTATTAGTTAGGAACTCAATTACGATGCGTCACGTGTCCGCCCGGTCATTGTGCATTTCTGGTCCCATCACTGTATAGCATGGTTATTAAGACGGTAAGGCAAGGCGAGGCGACCCACCCCCCTCACACCTTTTAAGCGCTAAGGCGCAAGGTGAGACGACGCCTTACACACATCCTAAGACGCGAGAATTACTACCGAGATGTATATTGTGCGTGTGGCTTGGGAGTTTGAATTCGTCCACGCTCATCTCAAATAATAATAAAAAAGTCGTCCACAGTAGTAGGCCTGGACCATACACTATCAGGCCCACCAATCCAAGCTCCAAAGGCCCAGCCAACCCATATTGACACAAGCATTATCAAACCAATGGCCGGGATGCGCCCGATCTGGCCACTAGAAACCCTAGCCCATCACTCTGCCGCCGCCACCACACATAAAAACTCCCCACGCCGACGCATCGGCTCGCGAAATCCCACATACTACTCGCGCATGACCCTCGACTTCCACACGAACAAGAAGGTGCTGGAGGAGGTGTCCATCCTGCCGTCGAAGAGGGCGACGGGCGACAAGCGACGGGGATGGGCTGGAGAGGGCGACGGGTAACGGGGATGGGCTGGAGAGGGCGACGGGTAACGGGGATGGGCTGGAGAGGGCGACGGACTGGAGATGGCCATGCAGATCCGCCGTAGCCGGAGGCCGGAGCTGCAGGGAACCCTAGGCGGCGAAATGGAGGCGCCGCCGCCTAGGGTTCTAGGTGAGTCTTTGGCTCTTCGCCCTCTCCTCTTTCCCCTTCTCTCTCTAGTCACTCAGGCTCGGGTCGCCTTAGGCATGCGCGATAGGGCAGACCCTGCTGTATAGCTGATCATGTTGCACCCGCTATATCACTGCTACACACTGTTAGGTACATTGTTGTTTCTGTTAACTCCAAAAGAAGCCGCATAGCGCACCCTTTGAAGCTTGAATACAAGGAATTCACTGGAAGTCTTGAAGGACGCTTTATTCCTTTTGGTTGGTGCCGCTTTATATGTTGGTGGGGAAATACCAGTTCTACTACTCCAATCAGATAATAACATATGTACCGCTCTATTGTGACAGATTATACCGCCCCACTTGCCTAATATATAATTTGTGAATGGCATATGCATTATTAGTTACAGGCAACAGATGGCCGCATTTCAATCGGGCTAATCTGGCAGAGCCATCCCAAGCAGTGAGCAATGCATATCATCTGCTAACCCAAGGACAATCCACACAATCGTTCGTCATGTACCATGTTATTGCGAGGTCGCCAAATGACCACGTCACGCAGCTAAATTCACCAATCCCCACAAGAGATTTCCGATTTCGTCTCCAATGAAATCTACGGCAGCCAAACATCAGAACGTAAGGAATTTAACGCAATGGAAGGGAGGCGAACCTGGGCCAAAACCTCCTCGTGCTCGAGCAGGAACTCCTCCATGCCCTGTGACAACCTCCGCGACCTCGGATCCTTCAAAGCGAAAAAACGCAGCACCGCATCAAATATCAACCCACAACCTAACCCTAGCTCCCAAAATACACTCGCACGCGCGCGCGCTTATCGGGGAAAGGGACAGGGACGCGGAGGAGCGGCAGGAGGGAGCGCGCGCGCGCGCTTAACCTGGGCCACACGCACCGCATCAAATTCCGAGCCCCAGCCCCGCATCCCGCACATACACGCACAGGTGAGGAGAGGCGCGCGCGCGAGGGGGGAGAGAGGGACGGGACGGGGAGGAGCGGCAGGAGGGAGCGTGCGAGCAGGGGAACCGTACGAACCTCGATTTGGTTCCATTCGATGGCGTCCCAGCTCCCCGAGTGGTCCATCTCCGTCGAGCGGCGGGCGATGGAGTCCCAGCTCCCGGAGGGGTCGTCCATCTCCCCGTGGTTCCTTGCCGCGGCTTCGCGTTGTCGCGGCGAGAGAGAGCGGTGGGGGAAACGTCTTGTTTGCCTTCTGTATGTGGCGTGAGGCAACAACAATTTCCTTCCAAGTGATCCTTCGTTCGTACAAGTTTCCCCCTGCTTCCCTGTAGCGTAGGAAACGTGTGTTTGACCGCTATTATTGTTGGCAGCATATCAGGTAAACATGGTCTAATCGATGAACATATGTATAAACTCACTTATAGCCCTTGGATTTGATCTGGACGGCCGAGATAACAGGTGGAGCTCCCCCATTCCACTCGTGCATTCTTGCAATTTACCCCTTGTGCTCTCTCGTCATTTCCAAAAATAGCTTCTTCCCCCGATCATTCGTCCCATGGCAGAGCCTCCTCCATAGGACATAGCAGCGCGTCCTCCCAAATCTACATAGGGTTGGGGTTTGGTACACGCCGGTGCTGCCCCACCTGCGTTCTCACATCTGCTTCATCTTCAAGCTTCTCGTCGGTGGCGCGGCGGAGCCTCCTCCCAAATCTTCCCCCGAAGCCGAGCTGTGCAATGGGGATGACGATAGTGACGGGGTCTGCACGGGGGTGTGGCGTGGGTCTGCAGCAACTCGCCTCAACCCATGGCCAAATCCAGATCTGATTCTCATTCCGGCAGGTGCGCGTGTCCTGTTGTGTTGAGGCAAGCAGATTGAGTGTTCAAGTGTTCTTTGCTATTGTGCTCATGCGATTAGGGTTTCAAGGATTTCTATGTGCTGCAGGATTACACCTTCCTTGTCAACCGTGGCTTTATTCCGATGCCCGAAACCATCTTTGAGACCAGGCTGTGATGTCTGATGTGATGATCCCTCCCTCCGGAATCCCCAAGAAAATCTCGTCCGATGGATACACCTGCGCCTATCATCAAAGCATCGAAAAAAGGACAGAGAAGAGATCACTTGACGAGCAGGCTTGTTTTACCACGCAAGTGTATATTTGTTTCCAGTGAAATTTGATGTATCATGCATCTCCTTACAATCCGTAAGAAAATAGTACTCATGTTTTGTAACAATGCTTCACTTAGATATAATAAGTCTATGAAAACTAACATGACATGTCAAAGTTGACTGCTAAATGGATTTAAACTAATTTCATATGCTAAATGGGACTACAATATATCTAAGTCTATGAAAACTAACATGACATGTCAAAGTTGATTGCTAAATGGACTTGAACTAATTTCATATGCTAAATAGGACTACAATTCCTCTTCTGACTTAAGTTTCTTGTTATCTTATTTATACCAGATTATGTGATGAAGCATGAGAAGCATTTGGATGGAAAGGAATGTTAGAATTGGCAGAAGGTGGGGAGCAGTTTGTATTGATAAGTTGTTCTAGTTTTGTTCATGTAAGAGCTGGACTTGATTGGAAGAAAAAAGGAGATATGTTGATGTACCCTGGACTTGTTTCTGTTTCTAGTTTTGTTCATGTAAGAACTGGACTTGTTCATTGGTTTTGTACCATGAACTTGTTTCTGTTTCTCAATGCAAAGATGCACTTGATTGGGAAAAAAAAGGAGATATGTTGATGTCCAAACTAAATCTGTGTGAACATGCACTTGGTTGGAAAAAAGAGAGAGATGTTCATGCCAAAACAAGCTTAAGGAAATTTGACCAAAAAGAGAGAGATGTTCATGCACCTGATACTATTCACGCATGCCACAAGCAAGTACCAAACCTGATACTATTCAATGCAATTACCTGCTGCTCCACTTTTCCTACAAATTCCCTACATAGATGCTGCTAGCTCATGCTACAGCATCAGGTTTGTCTTTACATTTTTCCAAGTTAGTAGCAGCATCACACACCACATTAATTCAGAAACATTTCCTCATTCACGGATCATCCAAACACATTAGTTCAGAAATAGTTCCTCAATCACTATTTATACATGAATCATCCAATACATTCAAGGCTCAAGTACACCCAAGGATCAAGCATCGAGACGTCTAGTGCTACTCATAATCATGAAATTAAATATATGTTACACTAAAACTTGTTTGCTTTGATATATAACAGTTTTGTCTCTGACTCTTCTTCTTCCTCCCCTCTTCTTCTTTTCCACCACCATCCTCAGCCCGCGCCGTCGACACCCTCCTCCTTCCCCTACTGCTGCCAGCCCGCGCCGTCGACGTCAACACCCTCCTTCTTCCCCTGCCTCCACCAGCCCACTCCTTCTCTGCCGTCGGCATCCTCTAGTGGGTTCTTGGAATCTTGGATAGCTAGTGGTTAATGGTCAACTGCGATGTGGCGGGCTGGCAGCTATCAACATAGCAAAAAATTCAGTCCTGCCATAGATTTACCATGTGGTGTTTTTAGTTCATTAAAGGTCCTTGCTTTACAACCATGCCTGCACAGTATAATGTCATGAGAGGAAAAGATAGACCGTTAGTCTTTAGATCATCATTAAGAGGCCAAACTTATTAAATGTTAGGATTTGGAGGGGAGGGAATGCAGTACCATTTGGCTTCTCAACAGGCAATGTAGTAAAAACCAATGTGGAGATTAAGATATATCTATGATACATAAGAAAATTCAGGTAATTGACCATTAAACTCAATTCTTGACAATAAGCGGCCTTTTAGTTGGGCTTGAAACACGACATGCGGTGATATGACTCTGCGAAGATCCTTTTTAATGGTGCTTCACATTGAAAGGAAATCTAAATAGGTACTTCATGGTCATTAATGCATGGTCATCAACTGTTTCGCTCTCACCATAAGAGAGGATAGATGTGTGCTGTGCTCCATGAGCCCTGCATTGCCCAAGAAAAGCCTGTACTTTTCAGCCCTTGAGGGTGTCTTAATCTCTGAACTAGTTTGCATAACGAGAGTTCAGCTCCATCATGGATATAGACTACTCAAATACCACCCTTCTGACTCCTGGACACTGAGCACTGGGTTTCATATTTGCATTTAGTGCATTGACCAGCTTCCACAAATCTTGCCTCATTCGGACCTTGCTCCAGTGCTTACATAAAGCTTTCAGGAATAAGACTGCAAATTCTTGTTGGCTGCTAACATCCAGCCATCAAAATAAAGCCATGGAATAAAGCCACGGTTGACAAGGAAGGTGTAATCCTACAGCACATAGAAAGCACATAGAAATCCTCGAAACCCTAATCGCATGAGCACAATAGCAAAGAACACTTGAACACTCAATCTGCTTGCCTCAACACAACAGGACACGCGCACCTGCCGGAACGAGAATCAGATCTGGATTTGGGCATGAGTTGAGGCGAGTTGCTGCAGCCCCACGCCGCACCCCTGTGCAGATCCTGTCACTATCGTCATCCCCATTGCACAGCTCGGCTTCGGGGGTGGCAGGGGGTGACGCCACGACCGGATGGGGCAAGCTGTATGCGATTTGGGAGGAGGCTCCGCCGCTCCACCAACGAGAAGCTTGAAGATGAAGCAAATGTGAGAACGTAGGTGGGGCAGCGCAGCGTGCACCAAACCCCAACCCTATGTAGATTTGGGAGGAGGCGCTGCTATGTCGTATGGGGGGAGGCACTGCTATGGGAACGGATGGTCGGGGGAAGAAGCTGTTTCTAGAAATGACGAGAGAGCACAGGGGTAAATTGCAAGAATGCACAAGTGGGATGGGGGAGCTCCACCTGTTATCTCGGCCGTCCAGATCAAATCCGAGGGCTATGAGTGGGTTTGTGCATATGCTCATCAATTAGGCCATGTTCGCCCGATATGCTGCCATTATTGCTAGGGTCTCTCTGTATAAGATTCGACTGTTTTTAAAGCCTAAAACAGTTAAGTTTTAGTATATTTACAACTTTCTTATACATAAATTATAGTAGTTTATTTATGTAAATTTTGTTCTTAGTCACTGTTATTATTCTCGAAAGACTTAATAACTCATATTTCCATCACACGATTCCGAATCTAACATATACTTTGAGAGATTGAGCCAAAATATTGACAAAAAATGAAATTATATACCAACAAAATACGGCAATATGATGAACCCGTTATGTTCCGAAGAAAAAAACATAATAAATTCAGACCCAGTTCATCAGATGAGAAGAAGTGTAAATCTCAAAGCATGTCGGATAGATGAAAATTCGATTATTTTGACGAAAGAAAATAGTCGGATGTTATTTAGCAAAACCGTTATTATTATTCCCTTTCGCATCCGATAGGGGAAGGAGAGGGGGCCGACAGGGATCAAGCCCCTCTTCGACAATTTTGTGCTATGACTATGTGTATTTTGATAAATATTGTTATCGTTAGTGCTATTTGGTCTCCTTCATTCTTAAATCCTGGCTCCACTCCTGTTCGTATCACACGGTTGTTACTCTCTCTGGGTTCTTTTTTACTGCTGGTGCTTTGGTAATTAGGATTAATTAGACCTTTTAAGTGATCATAGTGATGAGATGATGCTGTAATGGTTTTTTTTTTTGGTATAATGAGGTGAGATTTTCATGTGGCTGTGAGTTATGTCCCAATGGTCTGACCTTATAAGGGCATCAAATTGCAACAATGTTAAGATAAAGAAGTCTGAACATCAAGTATGTAACATCTAATAGTTAACATTATCTTGTGAGCAGCACCTTGTACCACAAATTTAAGGCATGTAAACTGGATGTCGGTACTTGATGTAAGCTAGCATGAGTGGAAATAGAGAAAACCATACGTAGATGATCAAAGCGGCGGCGGAGTCTAGCGGCGGAGCTGGACCAAAGATCAAGAGGGGCCACTGATATTGAAAGACCAAACTTTGAACTTATAAATTGATGGACTAGAGGGGTAAAACTAATTATTTTTTAGCCTAATAATCAGAATTACTAGCTTCTTAACGATGCATATAGAGATGTCAAAACGAAAAGGGGCCACGACCCAGGTTGGCCTGCATGAAGCTCCGCCCCGCATGATTCATAACAAAAAAAAAATTTCCAAGGAGTTCGTAAAATGAGGAAGCATCTAGGGAGAATCATGGAAATACACAGTGCGTAGAGCAATTTAGCGGTTAAATACGCAGAGAGAGAAGAAAAGTCTTGGAACAAAATAAAAAAGCAATCAGTAAGCGACCACGATGGGACTCGAACCCACAATCTCCCGCTCCGGAGGCGAGCGCCTTATCCATTAGGCCACGCGGTCGGTGTTGCAGCGGTTGAGTCCTGAAGCTATATAATCGTGTATATCCATCTATTTGTAGCAAGAAGCGAAGAATTCCTTTTGTTAATTTGGATCGATTTGTCCACGGTGGGCCTAAAACACGTAAATTGTCTGTCAACCTTCTTCCTCGTTTGAAAAGGGCAAGGCGCAATTATAGGCCCCGAGATACCACCGACATAATCCCTAGGCCATAGTATCTAATCTCATCCAAATTGAAGCCCATCATAGAGCACTCTCTCTTTCTCCACCCAGGCCCATTGTAAGCACCAAGTGAAAGTAAAACAGCAGCAGCACCCTATAAAAAAAAATGCTTACTATTTTTTTTTGTCGTATGCGCCTCCGATGACCTGGCTGTGCGCCACGCCGCCCTGGCCACATGGCCGCACCGCCGCGCCGGGCCGCTCGCCTCCTTCTCCTCTATAGCCCGTCGCGCCTCTCCTCCTTCGCACCTCTGCCTTTCTTTGCCTTGGTCGCTGTCGTCATTGCGTCCGTGCCGCCGGTCCCCCAGCCCGCCACATGTGTCGTACACGTGTACGACCATAAATCGTCGTGTGTATAGCACTGCCGATAAAAAAAGACAATTTTATCTATAGCACAAGTTTGAGTTTGGTGCTAAAAAATGCCACAAACGAAGTCTAGTTTCGACCAGTGGCACATGGGTGCGCAAATCTCTCATCTATACCACTTCTGTCAACTTCGTTACCTATTTTTGTTTTGATTAAAAAAAAATTCCAAACTTGACCACGCGAGATGACGAAAATACCCTTTGAAAATCACTTTTGTTTCAAGATTGGATTGTTCCACACCTGCTGCATCGCTGGCTGAACCACTCCTGCTGGCCGTCGAAGGACGACGACCAGCGTCTTGCAGTGCAACTCGCAGACCTTGTGCCGCATGTCGTACTCGCAGCACCGCCTGAGGTCTGACTAGCACCCGTCGACCGAGCAAAGCCTTGGCGCCGCTGCCGCCTGGCGTGCGCGCCGTCCTCACTGTCGGTGCCGGCCGGTCACGCTAGACTAGGGATGATAATTGTACCCGATTACCCGCGGGCAATTACCCTAATGAAGCTGGGTATGGAGGGCTTCTTTTGTCCACGGGTATAAAAATAGGGGCAATCCTCTGCATATCGGGTAAACGGTCGTAGGCATAGATGAACTCTACCTGCGTCCGTTTACCCTGTCAATCCACGCTGATAGGTGGGCCCATCCATCTCATCTCTCCATAGCTCCAGCCGACAGCGGCTGCTCGCTAGCATCCCTGACCCAGCCCCAAATCCAATCCAATCTAACCCATCTCATCTCATCTCCCTCTCATGGCCGCTGTTGCCGCTCGCCTCCTTCCCTCCATGGTGGCCGTCGCTGCTCGCATCCCTCCCTCCAGTGGTCGCCGCCCCCGCTTGCATCCTTCCTCCCGTAGTGCCACCGCCGCCGCCTCCTCCTCCAAAGTGCCGCCGCCGCATCCCTCCTCCCATGGTCGCCACCGCCGCGATCCTCCTCCACGGTAGCCGCCGCTCATCCTCCCTCCCATGGTCGCTTCTGTCGCTCGCCTCCCTGGCGGGTACATAGGCATGCCCGTGGGCGGCGGGCATGGGCGAACTTCTCTGTCTGTCGCCCTTCGTGGGCATGCCCATGGGCAAAAAAATAGGGTGGCGGGCATGAGTATAGACAAGCACTACCCTTGTCTGCCGTGCCTGATTGCCATCCCTACACTGGACAAGACCGGTGGAGAAATCTTGGAGCTATGTTACGGCGGCGACGGAGGAGGACAACCTAACGAAGGACAACATGGTCAGACTGGAATCAGACGCTGCCCTCGTGCACCCAAGACGACGCCTTGGTAGTCGCTGCCCAATCCATGCCGACCAAGAAATGCTCTCAATTCTTGCAATCCACGTAAGAAATCGAGCAATAGGGTGTCCAATTCTTGCCTTCCCAAGGCAAGAACTACTCATGGCAGCAAAGCTTATCAAGATATGCAAAGTGCATAGTATAAGAAGCAGAGACAGAAGAGGCGGCACATACGATAGGATGAAGGCGAGGAAGCAACAGCACAGTGAAGAGCAGGGAGCAGGTGCGCTGCGAGCAGGAGCGCTTGGAGGCTCGCTGCAACGAGGACATCTTCACTTAGCTCGCCGGCTAGGGGTGTAAGTGGGGCGGGCTGCGGACAGCCCGCGCTCACCCCGCATTGCCTGCTTATGATATGCGGATGCTAAGAGGCTACCCACAAGGCCCGCATGATGCTAGGCGGCTGCCCGCAAGGCCCGCATGGCTGCCCGCAAGGCCTGCTCCATGTATCAAGTAGCAGATGCATGGCTGCCCGCAAGGCCTGCTCCATGTATCAAGTAGCAGATGTATAAATTTCATCAAAATATTTTGTCCAGCACAATATAGAATCAAAATATTTTGTCGAGCACAATATAGAATCTCATCTCGATTATACCAAACTACATCAAAACATTTGTACTTGGGTCTACATCAATATGAATGTATAAACTTCGATTCACCAACACGCATGGTAGAAATCAAAAACAAGGTCCGCTTCACAAAAGGAACAAAGAATGATAAATTCACCTACATCCCGATCACCAATTGATCTTGATAGGCATAAACCACCGCCAAAATCTAAGGGGCCAATCTGATGAACAATGATGGAAACAAGTGTCAAGCAAGAGATGTGAATCGATCTACAAACAAAGTGATGGTTTTGTAAAGAAAGGCTTATGAAGATATCGACATACATAATTATGAAAATGCGCAAGTGCAAAGTTTTGAAATGAACCACTCAACGATCAATCGTAATGTACAATGAGCAGACATTAATTCCATAAGCAAACCAAATCTGGTTCTAAACCAAAAAGGTAATCATAAGTAACTTGATTCATTAGTCCCACCAATTCAAATTTAAAAGAAACAAACATAAAGGATAGTAGTTGCAGAAGCATAGATTTGTCAGTCAATTCAAGAACTTCCTCCGCCTACCATCGGCATAACTTGAAGTAACAACAAAGCGAGGTTTCACCTTGATTTTACTCAAACCATCCTACAAAGACAAGATGCTACCATCGAAACAAATAGCCGAGGCCAGCGGAATGGTGCAAAGCAAGCAAGATAACAAAGATGTTGATGCTCGCAAACACTTCTTGAGATAGATAAAACACTAACAAGGAGTAGTAGGTAGCGATGCATACCCAATCGAACCAAATTAAAAAATTATATCAAGAAGCGGTAGCTAGCGCTTTGTGTGCTCTTGAATCAATCTTTCCTATATCAAGGAGTAGTAGCTAGCAGTTCATACGAAGACAGAGCCTGAAACATATGCTAGTATATCTGAGAAATTATGAGAAAATTACCTCAAGTAATAAATTAAAGGCGATCATACGAAGTAATAAATTAAAGGAGATCATCACCATCTCGAATATCACTTCTTGTTGTGTTGTCATTAGTGTCTGAAATATTGAAAATGAATCAATATGCAATTACACTAAAAAAAGTATTTAGCATAACATAATCTAGAATTTTTCGTAGAGAAGAATACATGTACCATTTGCTCTTGGAGACAAATAAGAGCTTCAACAGTCTCACTGGTCAACCTGCTCCTATAGTCACTTATAACCCTCTCTCCAAAGAGAAAATGCAGGACTCAGATGCCATTGTAGATGCAGGGTCGCCAACAAATCATGTGCCATGCGAGCAAGTGTAGGATACTTGGTGGAAAACATCATCCAATCAGAAGATGTCAAAATCAAGCTGTTATGGGGACAGCTTTCTTCTTCCAAGTATTTATCAAGCTCACTTACTCTATTCCTTTGTTGTGCATTGAGATGTTGCCCCCAATCAGCCCATGGGTTACTTTCATCAACAATTGTCTCAGCATTACTTTCTTCTTGTGCATTCCCAATACTTGAGTCTCCAATTTGTGAGGAATACTCATCAAAGAGTTTTCTAATTGTCTTCTTCACTTTGGAAAGGTATCCATATGCTCTATCCCCAAATCCACGGCTCATACGATACTCAAGAAAGCCCAACTTGAACCTAGGATCAAGAACAACAGGAACACATATTTTCAAAAATGATAGGTCCCAATATTTCTGAAGTTTCCGCTTCATTTCATCCACCATACATGCAATGACACTGTCTAGATTCAAGGACTCCCTTTCCAACATTTTCTTCACTTCCCAAATCTCATGGAAGTAACAGCTGGCAGTAGGGTATTTTGAACCTGAAACTATTAGAGTGGCATCATAGAATACATTCAACATGTTGCATAGTTTATCTGCCATTGTCCATTCTTCAACTGAGGGCACATGTATATCTTGGGTGTCCTCCCGTACAAAGCTTCAAATGCCCTCCTATACCGCAAGGTGAATTAAGCATGAGATAAGTTGAATTCCAACAGTAGATACATCAAGGGGGCCAAGCTCACATGATATACCCACTAGATCAAGGATGGGGAGGGCGGAGGGCGGCGACCCATGGCGGAGGATGGGGGAGACTATGGAGGATGGGGCGAGGCGGCGACCCAAAGGAGGATGGGGCGAGGCAAGGATGGGGCGAGCGGATGATGGGGGCGATAGCGGCGATCATGTGGCTGGCGGGTTTAGCGGGCCTACTGCTAAGAAAATCTTGTTGCTTGGTGGGTTTCATGGGAAACTTATGTGGGCTGATTTTGTGGGGTAGGCGGCGGTTTAGCGGGCAGGCCCGCCCCACTTGCACCCCTATCGCCGGCGATGCGGTCATGGGAGAGAAGGGTGTTACAAAACACACGACAAAATAATAGAGAATCAAAGGAACATTAGACACATTTAATGTGAAAAACCTTTTCAAAAAAATCACGGACTCACGAAAGCGAAATTCACTATATGATGAGAAATTACAAGCACAAAAAACTCCAATGTGTCTAACCATGCAACTACATGGGTACATATATAGGCTAAGGAATAAGAATCCCTAACAGAGAAGGAAACCGAGTCAAAGTCGGTTGCACCCCTCGACGTCATGTATAGCACCAGTCGGCATGTGTGTTGCGTCCGATACAGACACGGTGACAAATTCGTATCATACTTTAACAATCTCTACCTTGAGACGAATTTGCTCATGTAGCTAAAATATCAAATCTCCTCTAAATAAGTATTCATCAATAGACCTTTTGCTCTGAAATTCCACAAGACTAATCTCAACAAGCTAGACTGGAACAGACTTATCCAAACAATTCTCATGAAACCAAATTGAGCAAACCATCAACAGGTCCAAACACATAGCTAGCAACAAAGCATATGAACAAACCTAGGTCTTTAATAATTTAAAATCCCAGCAAAGTCTGAGTCTGTGCAACTGACCTCCTGAAACAGATGCTCAATCATCAAACGACATAAGTCAAATCATCACCTGTGGCACTGGATAGAGAGCAAAGAACTTATCTCATAGATATTTGACATGCTCCACCTGAAACACAAAACTGGGCAAAAAAAATGCTCATTGAAAGAGCAACTTGCACACGTGGTCATCACGTGCATCAAACTGTCGACTTCAAAGGTAATTGAAATCCATGATACGATCAAAATTGTTCCTGTAAAATTGTTCGGATAAAAGTAACTCTTGTGCCGTCAATGGAGTAGAAACTGCAATAGACCCCTCATATCGAGCTATGACAACTGGACAAACGTTATAGTATCCACACAAAAACGAATTCCTTCTTGCGCTTAAATCCTTCATCTCAAATTGGAATTGGAACAAAACCTTCACTTTCAAACAACAAAACTCTGGAGAGTATGATGCTAGCTACCATCAGGGTGTCATCAAATTCCTGCAAATTAATATTGCTAAAACCTCATAATGGTCGCGTAAGCAATCTAGATTGTAACATATAAAACGGTGAATAAAACACCAAATTCAGCTGTCCTGACAAATGACATTAATTTTTTTCAATACCTCAAAATCCAGATACCTACAAATCGCCCCCTTGGATTCCACATGTGCGGATCTTGCCACAATAACTCGTCAAAAACAGGAGATCGTCAAAGAAATGGTCAATGATTAATCCCGCATGGATGCCACCAATAATAGGCACAATGCCCTATGTTGCAATGAGCTCTACCTCTAACAAAAGAAATTAAAATAGAACTAACGAACATGTTCTTGATGGAAGGCGATGATCAACTGAGACGGAAGATGGTAGACGAAGTTGGTGTAGGATGGCGCCTGGGCATGACGCTGGGCTGCATGGGCAAATACGGTGTTAGAACAATCCTCAGGAAGAGCGCGGATTAGCGCTCAGTATGGCGCGGGTCGGCGTCAAGTCGGAATCGAGTGGCAAAACGGAGTCGAAATCACCGAGTTGAGGCTGCCAAAACCTCGTGATTCTTTTGTGCGCGTAGCATGGGCTTGTGAAAAACTTGGTAAACTTCCGTTGCACGAAGCAGTGCAGATGGAACCTCCTGGTAGGCATGTCGTGTGCACGTAGCGCTTTGGGCTGAAAATATCTTTTCCTGTTTGTGTGGCTCAATCTCAAGAGATAAAAGGAGGTCGGGAGGGGTGATGGAGGGGCGGGCCACGTCAACGCCTGGCTTCGTCACCGTTCGATTCCGTGCGAGGTGCTACGCGCCCCTCCGATCGCCTCGCCAAGACGCCTAGACGGGTGCCTGCTCGATCGCTCGATCCCGCGCCATTTTCATCGCTCGTTCGATCGGCAAGCACGCGCGTAGCCTTTCGCTCCGCGTGGACACACGGCTCGGCCGAGAGGCCAGCGCATTCCTCGGCGCGTAGGTACAAAAACACACGACAAAATAGTAGAGAATCAAAGAAACATGATATACTGATTTAATGTGTAAAACCTTGCAAAAAAACACAGACGAACGAAGATGGAATTCACAGTGTGAGGGAACTTTAGTGTATCTAACCGTACAACTACAGAAGTACATATATAGGATAGGGAATAAGAGTCCCTAACGGAGAAAGAAACCGAGTACCTTGACGCTACGTCTGGCGCCACTCGATGTGTGTGCCGCGTTCGATATAGACACGATGACGAATTCGTATCATACTTTAACAAGGAGGAATTGAGGGAGAAGTGAACTTGAGAGAGAACGTGCATTTTGGTTTTTTTTTAACCCTGTTTGCCCCCAAATTAACGCGAGTGGTATAGACGGGAGATTTGCGTCTCCTCTCCTAAGCTACAGGTTGGAATCGGATTTTGTTTGTGATATTTTTTAGTACCGGCTCAAACTTGTGATGTAGATAAAAATTTATCTAAAAAAAGGTGAAAACAGCAGCACATGCCTTCCGGTGAGCGTGTCCCGTCTTTGATATGAAGTCCTTTACGAGATTTCACCAAACGATTAGCATAGTGCAGATGCAGATGTTCTATAAACTAGACTAGGCTGAAAGCGCGCTATGCCGCACCGACGATTGCAAATTGGTTCAATAACTTTTTTTTCTAATGTACATAAAACCATAGTGGAACAATAAAATGTAACAAAGTTTAGGACGAAAGCGCGTGTTACGCTACGCCGGTGAATTAAGAGGTGGAATTAATAGATGTGGACATCGTAGATGATAAGTATCTTGCAAAACCCTAACCTTAAATTTAAATGTCTTGGCTAATATGGTACCAATGGGTTTATCTGCATGTATTTTATACTACTTGGATAGAAACAAAACTGTGTATGGTTCGACTCTTCTACACCCGCATCGACATGCTCGGCAATCTATATGGAACCATGCACTATTGGTAGGACGAAAAGATTTTGCAATACAGCAGAGAAAGAAAGAGGAGACATGTACCTTAAGCCCGGTCAACTAAATTGGCGCCCTTTGTGGCTTTTGTTCGCAATCAGCATCTCTGCCTATGAGGCAGGAGGACTGGTGAAAATTCATATTTATGTTACTTGCAACACTATTGTTGACAACACAGCCTTGAATTTTAGATCTTTGTCATTAAAATTTGCATAGTAGTTTTAATTGCACAGTTTCCTTTTCCAACATAAAGTGTGAAAATGGTTGCAACTGACAAAGATTACATAAATGTAAGAATTGAAAATAAATACCTCCTCAAAAGCCCAATCATCATGTTCATTATTTGAATCACTACCTCTCAAAGACCAAATCAACCCTTCTATCATACCACTAAACTTGTTTATTTTATCTCTAAGCGCAGATAGTTGCCGCCAACCTCTCTGTCCTTGCATCATTTCATCCATTCTGAAGTGGCACAACAACAAAACTGGTCATTATCACCTCTATGCTGGCAGTAATTTCAAAATAAATGCCGAAGCTTTATAATGACTCAAACCTGAAAAAAAAACCCTCTATGAACAACATTGCCTAGGTCAGCAGTAGAATAGGCTTCACTTTTGAGAACTTGAGTGTGTAAATATTTTACACAGAATTTGGCAACCACCCTTCCTGAGAAAAGCAAGGAATATGAGGAAGTTCAACATCTGAAGTACTTGTGGTTTACTGATATGTGCAACATTTAAAGTACCAGTCTACTAATACATATCTTTGCAAGTAAAATTGGAAAACATGAAAAACACATATCTTTGTTTGCAAGTAGTGCTTACCTCCGTGGCCATCAAAAACACCAAAGAATGCAGCCTCTTTGTCAATATCTAGCGATGCGGAATGCTGCAGAATCGCACATGACATTAAGCATTGCGTGAGAGAAGGATTTCAGAAAAGTATGGTTAAATGAAATCAACAAGACTGCAGCATTTATATGTCTACGAACAAATACAATGCATTTTATAGTGCAATATAGCAGTTCATATCACTTTGCTAAAGCACCAGCATAAATCAAAAGCATCTCAGCTCTTAGTGCAATAATGATTCATTGAATCATCAAGCATCTCAGCTCTTAGTGCAATAAAGATTCATTGAATCATCTCTAAAGTAAATTAACAAATTATGGACAAATTGATAAAGGAGAGCTTACGCATCCATGATAACGATGGTTATAAAGCTGAAACTATGACAGATTTCAGTTCACTGAATTAACAGCTGTGGATATTAGAATTGGTTCTCTCTTTTCTGGACAAAATTAAACTCCTGTGTCACTTTTTTATGTGCCCAGATTTACCATAGGAGGCATCGCAAAGTCACTGCAAAAAAATACATAGTAATGCTTCTATGCTCTCTCAGGAACTAAATTGCCGAAATCATAAAGCAATGCTGTTAGAAGTGGAGTAGTGGGTGGTTGCAAAATTAGGCCTTTAATTTAATGTGTTTTAGAATGTGCATTTTGCACTTTTGGGGAGAGGCACTACTCAAAGTTCAAATCTAAAATGTATGTCCCTACCAGCCTCAAGGGTATCAGCATTATTTTTGAGGAAGTTACTACGATCATGGTAAGAGTTGGATCATGTTATCAAGGTTTCCATTAAGCAAACGAGCTCAATGCTCAATACTGTTAAGTGATGTAGCGCTATAAGGAGCTTTACATGTATGGCTTTCCTCCTTTCGAGTCCTAAAATTTGAGATCATGAATGAGTGACCATGAAAATTTTCTAGAAGATGTGCTGCAATGCCTCTGATGTGTGCTTAAAAGTGGCCATCTTCCAGCACTTTCATGGAGAAGCACCGATCAAAAACTGAAAAAAAAAATATAAGCTATATGTGTCAAGCATATGCCACTCTGTACTGAATTTAGCTATTCAACTAATGAGCAGAAAATAAAGCATTTTTTAAGGTGACAGAAACTGAAACAATTTATCTCATTTAAACTATAATAAGCAAATAAATACGTATGCTAAAAGGGCCACCCACCACTGTATAACTCTATTGACCCGAAAATTCTCTGAATATAATTATTTTTAAAGCCATCTTGTGCTATGCTCTGCACAACTCAATTCAACATGTCAACTATACTTAAACCTAGCAATCAATACCATATCAATCAAACTGAAGCCTCTTTCTTTTATTAAGCTGCTAGGGCAAAACAAATTTGTCTAACTGAAACAATTTACTTCATTTAAATTTTAATAAGCAAATAAATATGTATGCTAAAAGGACCACCCACCAATGTCTAACTCTATTGGCCCGGAAATTCTTTAAATTATTTTTTAAAGGCATCTTGTGCTATGCTCTACACAACTCAATTCAACATTTCAACTATACTTAAACCTAGCAATCAATACCATATCAATCAAACTGAAGCCTCTTTCTTTTATTAAGCTGGTAGGGCAAAACAAATTTGTCCATTGCAAGCAACAAAACGCACAACAATGCAAAGGAAAGAACTCCATTACCGTATATGTTGTCTGTGCCGAGGAGCAGTCCGTCGTGCGGCCTCTTACAAAATAACTTCTGGAACAGCGTCATGGCTTAGCCAAATCAACAACTTCAATCCGTGGACCAATTTTGGTAAGGAAGAACTCCAATAGCTGTTGGACTCCAACAACGTGTCGGCTAGGTGAAAAAGATGGGTAGGGAAGAACGAAGGTGGCGGCGCGAGTGGCGCGGGTGGCGCGGCCGAAGGGGAGGAGTCGGTGGAGGGGGAGCAACGTCATGGCTCGGCCAAATCAACAACTTCAATAGCTGCTGGACTCAAACAACGCGTCGACCAGGTGAAAAAGATGGGTAGGGAAGGAGGAAGGTGGTAGCACGGGAGGTGCGGCCGAAGGGGAGGAGTCGGTGGAGGGGGAGCTGGTGCCGCGGGTGTGGCCGAAGGAGAGGAAAGGGGTGTGGCGGAGTTGCGCGGTGAGGACGGCGTGTCTGAAGGGGACGACGCGGGGGCGGGGGCCGAGGGGAGGAAATGTGGGCGGCGCAGGTAGGGGTTCGGGGGGAGGGCACGGCACGGCAGTGAGGGAGAAAGGTGAGCTTAGGGTTAGGAGAAGAGGGTCACGAAGGCCGACGGTGAGGGAGAAATAAAACCCGGAGAAAGTGAAAGCACGGACAAACGGGGGGAGTCGAGCGGCAAGAGGGGCGGCGCAGGCGGGGGAGGAGGGCGGCGCGGGCGAAGGGGAGGCGCTATGGTGGAAAAGTTGCTGCGCTGCGGGCTACGGCAAGAGGAAGGAGGAGAAGCGAAGCAAGAAGACGAGAGGAGAAGTGAGGCAGAGCCGCGCCGAGGAGAGGAGAAGCTAGGCAGGCAAACGCGCTTGCGCCGCGTTCGTAGAGCCCGTGTGGCGCAGAAGATCCTTGGAGCCACGAGCGGCATCGATGAGGTGCGATCGGACGGACCGGGCGCGCTAGGCGAGCATGGCAAAGAAATCTTGGAGACACGCGTGCGCACGTGAATGGGAGAAATTCGATGGGAATTGCGGAGAGCACGCCAATTTGTAGCGCTATAAGGAGGGGGTTATGTGCAATTAGTCATCATTGTTGTTATGAATAGCGCCTATATTCATTATGAGGCCAATAGACCAATATATATGCAAGTACAGGTGGACATATATGTAGGTAACCCCTTATACAATGGGTAAAATACACAGCTAATAATATACATCTAACACTCCCTCTCAAACTTATGGTGGATCAACAACATGAAGTTTAGAGAGATAGAAGTTGTGCTGGGCTCTGGTCTGCGCCTTTGTGAAGAAGTCTGCCAACTAAAGTTCTGAAGGCACATACTAAAGAGCAACAACCTGGTCCTGCACCTGTGTTCGCATGTAGGAAGCATCAACACCAATATGCTTAGTAAGCTCATGCTTCACCGGATTGGTAGCAATGCTAATGGCCCATGTACTGTCAGACAAAAGAGGAGTGGGTGCTGAAACCGAAACACCAAAATCCTCAAGTAACCACCGTAGCCAAGTAACCTCCGTTGTCAACAAAGCTATAGCTCGCAACTCACCTCGACTAATCGAGCGAAAGCTAGCTGCGCTTTTAGTCTTCCAAGCAATAAGAGAACCACCAAGAAAAACACAATAAGCAGAGAGAGACCGGCGATCAAAGTGATAACTAGCCTGTGGCATCGAAATATGCCCGAGTCAGAAGAGCTAGAGCGAGGGAAAAACAGACGACGAATGATGGTTCCACAAAGATATCGTAGAACACGAAGAAGATGACTATAGTGGAGCTGAGTAGGAGCAGAAACAAACTGACTCAAGATATGCACATGGTATGAAATGTCAGGACGAGTGACACCCAGATAAACAAGACTTCCAACAAGGTGACGATAGCGAGTAGAATCAATAAGAGGCTCACCATCAGTGGGCCGAAGATGAATATTAAACTCCATAGGAGTCTCAGTGGTGTGTTGATCAGTAAGAGAAGCACGATCAAGGAGATCCTGAATATACTTTTCTTGTAACAGATAGAAGCCCTCAGGAGTAGAAATAACCTCAACCCCAAGAAAGTAGCGAAGAGGACCCAGATCAGACATGAGAAATTGCTCATTAAGACTCTCTTTCACAAAGATGATGTACTGAGAATCATCTCCAGTAATGATCATATCATCAACATATAAAAGGAGAAGCGTCCGACCACGAGGCGAGCAACCCATCAAGATCTTGGACGTGTCGGAAAGAGTTACAAGGAGCAAGACCACCAAGCTATGCAAAGTGCAATGGAGCAACCACTCTGAAGTCGAAGCAACATGGGAGCGTGAAGAGGACCTCAAGAAGGAGTTCCCCCACCTATTCTCTAGCTGAGCCTGAATCTCGGGGTCGAGATTCTCTTAAGGGGTGAAGGTTTGTAACGTCACGTTTCTCTTAGGTTCTTGCTCAGTTTTCAAAATAAAAAGTAACCATTTGGTTTTGTTGAGTACTCAAAGCTTAACCTGATATTTTGAAAAATTTAGAGAGTTTAACTTGAATTAATCAAACCTTAACTAAGCTCCTTGTTGGCGCTCTCTGGGTCAGTGGCTCTCGGTTGTTCTTCGCCCCTTGGGTTGTTTTCCTCCGTAGCTTCTCTGTGTGCCTCTGGGTGTATCTCTTCTCTTCTAACTTCCTTTGTTGGTTTGAATCTCTTTGAGGCTCGCACCTCCTCCTGCTCGACCTCCCATCGCTTTGGTTTTCCCGCCGAGATCCACTCGGGTTTGTGTTTCAAAACCCCTTGATCTCTCAAAGCCGAGCTTGGCTTTGTTTCCTTTGGACCTCCCCGCGGACCTCTCCACGTTTATTTGTAACCCCTCCTGAGTTCACTTGGGCATTTCAGAGTTCCTTTAGGGCCTCCCCTCCTCCCCCTTGTTGAGATCTGGCTGTTAGGACCTCCTCTCTGGAGATCTTAACCGCTCAGACCTCCCCCTTGTTGAGATCTGGCCGTTAGGACCTCCCCTCTGGAGATCTTAACCGCTCAGACCTCCCCCTTGTTGAGATTTGGCCGTTAGGACCTCCTCTCTGGAGATCTTAACCGCTCAAACCTCCCTCTTGGAGATCTTAGCCGTCCAGGTCCTTCCTTCGTTGGATCTAAAGGTTCCGACCTCCTTAGGTCTAAGACCTCCTTAACGCTTGAACCCACCGTTGGCTCATACGGCCAAACCGCTTAAGGCTTTGCCTTCCTCACCTAAGGACCGTTCGATGCTGTTCGGATGGCCCGATCCTAAGGGCACGTTCGCTAGGTCCAAACGTCCCCTTTCCCTTCTAGCCGTCCGATCTAAATCAGACGGCCTGGTCTCGTTAACCCGTTTGTTCGGTCCGAATGGCCCCTTTGTTTTGTGCCATCCGATCTGGATCTGACGGCCTCAGCCTTTCCTCGCGTATCCTTGTCTCTGCGGACCTGCCCTTGCCTTGCAAATCTGGACCGTTAAGGTCCTCCTTTTTGAGATCTTGACCGTTAGACCTCCCTTTTGGAGATCTAACCGTCAGGACCTCCCTACACCCTTTGATCTGGACCGTTAAGGTCCTCCTCTTTGAGATCTTGACCGCCCAGGACCTCTTCTTGGCTATTTTGCAAGGACTACCTCCTTGATCCCTGTTGGTCTTTTTGTAAAGACCACCCTCCGAGTCCAGAGTATCCCTTTTGATCAGGACCTCCCCTTGAGTGTTTTGGACCTCCTGTCCAGGACCTCCCCTTGAGTGTTTTGGACCTCCCCGCCCAGACCTCCTAGTGGTCTTTACTTGAGTTAGCCTCAGTGGTGGGGCCACCCTTTGACCAAGAGTGCACCCTTTGACTGGCCCCACATGCCACCTCACCCAACCTTGTTATTATTGTTTTGCCTCAGAACTCAGGCGCATTTAATAGGTGTCGGGTCACATTAAATGCAATCACATCCGAGGTACCTTATTTTAATTCTTTTAGGGCAAGCCCCGCCTAGCCGCCTGATTGCCAACACGCCATTGAGCCTCCTCCCGGTGCACTCTACCAACTCGCTATATATAGCCAGGGTGTTTTCATTTGCCACCTTTGGTTCATTTCTTGCTTCCTTGCCTCCTTCGCCTGGTTCTCTCCTAGCGCAGGACCTCCCCTGGAGCTCGTTGAGGCTGTGCTGGGCCTCTTGGTTTTCCTTTCTTGCCGAGTTGGTTTAAGTTCCTTTTTGGTTCTTTTGAAGTTCTTTGGCCTTGTGTGGTTTTGCTTATTTGATTTTGCGAACGTGTAGATCACGAGTTCGAGGAGTTCTTGGATCCAGCTCTTCCAGCCGAAGGTTCTCCACTGTGAGAAAATTCATCAATAAAAATTATATAATATCGATGACCTCCTTTCAAACAAAAGGAGCCGCACTTCATACATCGTAATGAACATGATCAAAAGGACGCTGTGTGACACCAATCACCGGAAGGATAAGGAAGTTGAAGCTGCTACTGCTTACAACCCCGACAATTTAGAGAAACATCACCGCATTACGCACCTAAAAGACCATGACGAAGTAAAGAAGATAGACGCGACCCACAAAGATGTCCCAACGATGATGCCATCGAGCAAAAGACGAAGGAGGATGCAGCAGAAGCGGCAACGACAATGGAGGCGATAAGACCGGCAGGGCAGCGGAAGGAAGACGGCTTGATCAAGCTCCTAGAGACGCCAGGAGTCACGGCGGCGAGGGCCAAGACCAACCAGAGTCTCCGTAAGGCCGATCCCAATACAACAATAATCAAAATCGAGAATAACACGACAACCATAATCAGTGAGCTGACCGGCAGATATGAGCTGCATGGTTAGTTTGGGAACATGAGAAACATCAGGAATATGAAAAGAGGAATTCGAAAGAGTGCCTCGTCCTGCGACAGAAAAAGGGGTACCATCTGCTGTCTAAACAATGATAGGAGCAGCTAAAGGACGAATGGAAGTGAGACAGATGGAATCAGATGTCATATGAAAGGAAGCACCAGAGTCAAGAATCCAAGGTGATATACCTGAGGATGAAGTAGAAGGTGGTCTCTCACTAGAAAACTGTGCAACAGAACCGGACGGTGCAAGAGCAGCCATGCAATGCAGCAGTATGAGAAACTCCTGAGAATCAGAAGCACCAGAGCTCTTCTGAGAGGAGGAACCACCAGTACCCTATGGAGGACGGCTACCACGACGTAAATTCTTCTTCTTCTTGTAGCAGGTATGCTGTATATGTCCATCCTTGTTGCAGTAAGTGCAGTGTAGTCCCCTACCAACAGCAGCTGTCACTGGTGAAGGCACTACTGGTGAAGGAGTAGCTGGACACGTAGCGGATGTAGAAACTAAAGGAGCTGCCAGAATCGAAGGAAATGACGGTGACAGCAACAGACCCACAACACAAAGGCGAATCTCCTCAGCACGAACAGCGGCAAAGGCCTCCAACAAGGTCACACGAGGGTGGTGTGCTAGCAACTGAGCACGAGTCTGCTCATATGCATCCCGGAGACGGGTCAAGAAGTTGTAGATATGACGAAGCTCCAGGTGAGACTGCTGATGCTGACAGCACTGACATGTGTGGCAAACATCTGGTCCCAAAGAGTCAATCTGACACCATACCATGGACAATTGGGCATAAAACTCGTCCACAGTGGCATCCTCCTGCTGTAGCGATCGCTCCTGATGCAGAACAGAAAGATACAGCGAATCACCAGACGGCTCATAGCGGTTGTGCAGATGTGTCCACATCAACTGCGCTGAAGCTAGACCAACCACATCCCCAGTAAATTGTACCTCTATGCTAGCAACCAAAATAACAGAGGCATGAGCATCCTCATCAATCCATGTCTTATAGGCAGCATACTGAGTCTGAAAAGTCTCCATGGCATCCTCAAAAACCTCAAATGCCTTTGTATGAGCATCGTCGGAAGCATGTTTCGGGAGTACAAGCTCAGCAGGCAGAGCAGGGCGAGGCGGACATGGCGGCTCGATAGTAAGAAACTCCCAAAGACGCTGACCACGCATGTGGAGGCACATATGCTGAAACCAATCCCGATAATTGAGATTATTGAAGATCACCGGGCAGCGAAGAATAGAAACGGTGCCCATTGGTAGGCGGCCGACGGCGCAAGAACCAAGGCAACGGCACGACCGATTTTTTTTTCCTTTTTTCCTTTTCCTTTTTTTTCATCGGGCGGACCGGTCGTCAACACTTAAAGGCCCACGTGAGCTGAACTAGGAACTAGAGCCCTAGTTCCCAGCGGCACTCTTGGGAAGCCAAGCGGCGGCGGTGGCAGGTGGAGCAGCCCCGAGCGACAGCGGCGGTGGCGGTGGAGCGCCCCGAGCGACGACGGCGGCGGCGGGTAGAGCGCCCCCGAGTGACGGCGGCGGCGGTGAGCAACCCGAGCGACGATGGCGGTCCGAAGCGAGACCCCGAAGCGCCGGCGGTGGTGCGGGCGAAGACGAAGCGGCGATGCGGCAGTCGACTCACGCCGAGGCGAGGCGGCGTGGAAGCCGTTGGATGCACGGCTCTCCCGCAGGCGGTGTTGATACCGACACAGCACACGCGGAGGCGGCGCGGAAGCCGAGGATCCAATCGGGAGATGTCGAAGATGACGACAAGGCGGCGACCTCCAGACAAGAGGCAACGCCGTCGGATCCGAGAGGCGGTGGCGGGGCGACAAGCGAAGCGACGGGAAAAACCCTAGATACGCTCTGATACCATGTTATGAATAACGCTTGTATTCATTATGAGGCCAATGGGCCAATATATATACAAGTACAGGTGGACATATATACAAGTAACCTCTTATACAATAGAAAAAATACACAGCTAATAATATACATCTAATAGTTGTTTCGCAACTGATACCCTGTCGATTCGTTCATCTGAGCTTATCTGTGTCTGTGTGCTTGCTCTGACTTCTGATCATCACATATGTTACGTCGCTTTACGTATCGAAACACTTGACGAGAGATATTTGGCTTGACTTGTCAGGGATCCCACAATGCTGTGAGCCTGCTTGGCCAACTTAGAGCATCTGCAATGTGCATTTTAGCCGGTTCATAGCCGATTCATAAGAGGTTAAGCATCGGTTCAATACGTTGAAGCTATCGATTCCAACCAAAAAAATTTTGGAACCGAACCCAAATCAAGCATCGATTCGAAGCATTAAATAAATCGCCACATGGCAGGTGTGCACCAGGGGTGGTCACTACGACGTCGCTGCAGGACGCGCGGAGGGGTCGCCGCCGGTGCTCATCGTCGCCGGGGTCGCTGCAGGACGCGCGGAGGGAACAAGCAGCCAGCACCACTCACCACGGCCGACCACGCCGGAAGCCCTTCATCTTGGCGAAGACGAGGTCGCCCACCTTCCATCAAGGCATGGCCGCGGCCGCCGTCGCGAAGCTTCCTCCCGGCGGGAAGCCCTTCATCTTGGAGAACCGGCGGTGGAGAGGATTGAGCGGTGAAATTGACGGAGAAACAAAGGGGATGAGTTGGGAAGGGGAAAGTTGGGGGTGACTCGCGGAGGAGGCGAGTAGCGGGGCGAGGCGAGCGGCGGCGGCGGGGGATGGGCGAAGACGAGCAGCGGGGATGGGGCGAGGTGAGCGGCAGAGAGGATTGAGCGGTGCGGGCGTGAGGAAATGGAGAGGATTGAGCGGTGCGCCGGTGCGGGCGTGAGAAAGTGACGGAGAAAAAATGGGTGAGTTGGGGAAGGGGACCGATTATTTTATTCTGCGGTGGGTCCCATCTTGAGTGTGGGTTTGATTCAATACATTGGAGTAAAATACACTTGCTTTTGAACTTGCTGACATGTCATAGTTTTGAACCTACGTTGATTCAATACATTGGAGATACTCTTAGAGATACAAATACAGACAGACGTGTGTCGTTGTTCTGAATGTGTGGCATGATCACCAGATGTGCATCGTGTCTCTGTTGCTTATTTATCATGCCTTCACTCTGGGATCTGAAGCGTAGCCTTGATTGGTTTCGTGTCACATGAAGCAATCCAAGATATTGGGAGCTGCCTGGCTAGGAGGCCAAGCCCCAAGTGACAACGATGCATTTAGAACTTTTTTTTTTTTAATCCAAGCAAGCAAGCTGATGCTTCCAAACTTTCCATTGCTTGAGAATTTTATCTTCCGAAATCACACTCATATATTCTTCTTCCACTTTATTTTTTTTTTGTTTATAAAATGGCCGAAACTGTACGTGCTTACCTGCTTTAATTTTAGGTGTGGCATCTGAAAGGCAGCTTAGGCCTAAACATGCACGGATACGAACGGACTTAATCAATGCCATTCATGCGTAAAGCTTGGTATTGCACATTGTACTCCTAACGGCAAAGAGTAGTGCATTTGCTCGTATAATCTCACTAAAGAGGGAGCCATTTTCATTGTTACCGTACCAGCTGTTAAAATTAGGTCTGCTTGACTAGGACTTGATCTTGGTACCAATCCATAATGATCAAAGTATGCAGGGGTGGAGCCGACCCAAGCCTCAGGCTGCCAAGCCCGTATTTTAATGATTTTTCAAGGTATTTTTATGAGTTCTTGATCCTAAGTCTCGAGTTATTGCCCTAGCGACCCGAGTCACAACTTCTCCCTGGACAGTATGGCATCCCGGTCGCCATCCAATAATGAAATGAGCGCGGGGAGTGACACGCTTCCGTAATTGTTTGCTGTTACTTGCCGAGGACATGTTAGAAGAAACATCACTCTTCCGGCCTCCCTTGACTGGGGCGTTAATTCCTCTACTGCGTCAATTAATTAATCCTCTCTGTTCACGCAATTCTGCAGCTCAGATGCACCTGATGTATCTCGGTTCTCTGTTCCTGGAATTCTGCAATCTGCTGCACAAATTCAGGTTTGGCAGCAGGGCCCAAGCACTGAAATCTCTGATTCAATGGACGCGACAGAAATCTGAATTCCAGAGCTGGATCGGCGATCGTGTTTTGTACATGGCCGTAGCGTAAACGCCTCGCTAATCAATGTACCAACACACACTGACACTGTACGTATCGATCGGCAGTTCGATGCTTAGTACCAGTTTGGTCGATCCGTCGTGATTACTACCTGCTCAATCACAGCGCAGCGTGTACGCGCCTAATTACTTCAGTTATTATTCCTTACGATACATTGCTTGCGCATACTGCAAGCTCTAATTTCTGGTATATCGATATGAATCTTAATTTGGACGTGTCCATTTTTTCATGTACGGATGTACGTAAGAACGTGTATTAATTGGAATCTCATAATATATGAAGTGCCTGACCACTAATGAGTAATGACTATGGTGTTGCCCGCAAGCAACATGCATCTGAATTCTTGCACCGTGCAGCATCCAGCCACTTATATAAGGACTAGCTGATCCCCATGGCTGCCACCACCATCTCACAAACACCAAGAAGCTAACTAGAAAGCAGCTAGTACGTATACACGCTCGACTCGAGAGCTGCAATGGGGAGAGTACTCGTGCTTGCAACAACCATGGCTGCTGCGGCGCTAGTGGTGGCCATCGGGCTGGCCACGGCGCCGGCGGTGAGCGCCATGGACTTCACCGAGAAGGACCTGGCGTCGGAGGACGCACTGTGGGCGCTGTACGAGCGGTGGCGCGGGAAGCACACGGTGGCGCGCGACCTGGGCGAGAAGGCGCGCCGGTTCAACGTGTTCAAGGAGAACGTGCGCCTCATCCACGAGTTCAACCGCGGCGACGCGCCCTACAAGCTGCGCCTCAACCGCTTCGGCGACATGACCGCCGACGAGTTCCGCCGCGCCTACGCCGGCTCCAGGGTCGCCCACCACCGCATGTTCCGCGGCGACCGGCGCGGGGGCGGCGGGTTCATGCACGCCGGCGCCCGCGACATCCCGGCCTCCGTGGACTGGCGCCAGAAGGGCGCCGTGACCGACGTCAAGGACCAGGGGCAGTGCGGCAGCTGCTGGGCCTTCTCGACCATCGGGGCGGTGGAGGGCATCAACGCCATCAGAACCAAGAACCTGACGTCGCTGTCGGAGCAGCAGCTCGTGGACTGCGACACCAAGACCAACAGCGGCTGCGACGGCGGCCTCATGGACAACGCCTTCCAGTACATCACCAAGCACGGCGGGGTCGCCGCCGAGGACGCCTACCCCTACAAGGCAAGGCAGAGCTCGTGCAAGAAGTCGGCGTCCCCCATCGTGACGATCGACGGGTACGAGAACGTGCCGGCGAACGACGAGGCTGCGCTGAAGAAGGCGGTGGCGAACCAGCCGGTGGCCGTGGCCATCGAGGCCAGCGGGTCGCACTTCCAGTTCTACTCGGAGGGCGTGTTCGCCGGCAGGTGCGGGACCGAGCTGGACCACGGCGTGACGGCGGTGGGGTACGGCGCCACCGTGGACGGCACCAAGTACTGGATCGTCAAGAACTCGTGGGGGCCGGAGTGGGGCGAGAAGGGATACATCCGCATGAAGCGCGACGTGAGCGCCAAGGAGGGGCACTGCGGCATCGCCATGGAGGCGTCCTACCCTGTCAAGACCTCCCCCAACCCCAAGCACCTCCCCATTGCTGCTGCTCACCAAGGGGAGGAGGAACACGGCTTCAAGGACGAGCTCTAAACAAATCACTGCGACACATATGATTGATCTGAGCAGCGGACGCGCGGATGACATCGATTAGGGGATTATATGTTATTACAAGGGCGACGAAGAAAATAAAGAATCATGCATGCATGACGAACACATCACATTTATTTAGTACTTGTAATGAGATCGATTTATCTTCAGTACACGTTACAAAATTCATGCCACGTATGAAATCTGTTATGCAAATGCCATGAATGTTAATTGGACCGAATTTTATATATCAACTTGCTATTGTCCTTTTTCTCTTCGAGGATACACAGGAGTGCTGCACAGGACAGAATTCTGATGGGTAGAATTAGTATGCATGTTTTGTGTTGCAATATGACTCAAAACTGGTTCGTGTTTGTCATGGGCAAATAGCATTAATTCTGCTATGGAGTTGCAGAGAACTCCTGTTAACCATGACACATGAGCTGCCTTAGGATGAGGGCGACATATCATATGCACATGATCTATTCTTTGCACATATGTACATAGAGAATCCCGGCCACTACTACAGAAGTTTTATCACGACGGTTCGAACCGCCATCACGCATTTATTTCGAACCGCTCAGATTTGTATGTCTGTGATAAGAGAGGGTTATCACAGACAATCTTTTTATCACAGACAGTTTTTATCACGCATGCTTAAAAACCGCTCGTGATACGTAATAACACGTATGGGTTTTTTTGTTAAAACCATTCAGGAAGGTACGATATCACGCATTTTCCATTAAAAACCGTTTGTGATACGAGAAATATCACAGACAGTTCTATTTACGAACCGTCTGTGATAGTATCCATAACTCCAAGGCACTAGGGAGAAGAACGGGCGAGCCCTAGTGGTTTTTATAAAGACATATCACAGACGGTTCTGTTACGGAACCGTCTGTGATTACTTATCACAGACGGTTCCAGTAATAAACCGTCTGTGATAGTCTAGCATATCACAGACGGTTCTAGCATATCACACACGGTTCGTAATAAGAACCGTGTGCGACTTATCACAGACGGTTCCAATAATAAACCTGACGAGGATATAATAATCCTCATTTTATCTTTTATCTATAACTCCTTAACCAAGTAAATATGACGTCATACGGTCGCTGAGTATACCCCTTAAATGTTATAAGGGAAGAGCCTACTGGATGGTCGTAAGTTCTTCTACGACCACCCCCATAGTCGTAAGTTATGCTACGACTACCCCATAGTCGTAAGTCTTGCTACGACTACCTCATAGTCGTAGGTTCTTCTACGACTAGGTCAGCTATGACCACCTTATGATCAATTAAACCTACAGACAAGTAGGCCCAATTGATTAAGGGATTCAAACAGTCATCATACGCTGTTACTCTGCCAAGTAATAGCACGTAATGCTCCATTATCTCTGGTATATAGCTGTTAGGCGACGTGGAGGAGTTAATACGCCGGTGATTACTACCAACGTGCGCCCGTTACAGGATGTGATGAGACGCCGCTTCACCTGGAGAAACTGCCGCTCCTTCACGTACTATATAAAGGCGGCAATCAGAGAGGGAAGGGGGCGATGAGAAAGACAAGCACGATCATCTGTAATAGTATGAGTTTTTCCCCTGATTGTTCAGAATACACTCAATACCATACACACACAGGAGTAGGGTTATTATTCTCTCCGGAGAAGGCTGAACTCAGATAAAAATCCCGTGTCAATCTCAGGCGTGATTTCATTCTAGGAGACCCCCCGAATCAAACAATCTTTACGTAAGTTCGGTTCTAAAACACCGACAGTTGGCGCCGACCGTGGGGATCTTCCGGTAATCTCTTGTCAACATACTCTCTGCTTTCCAAATCTCATGCACTCATGGCGGAGAATGGAACGAGGAGAACTGGTTCGACTTGGCGGTCTGTGACGCCGACATGGATGCCGGTTTTGATTACGAGCCGAGTGATGACTCATCCGATGGTACCGCCGCCTCCGATGATTTTCCGCAGATCCGAGGAGACAATGTCGTGATGGAGTTGAGGAGGGATCCATATCCCCACAACAAGACGCCCAAGGGAGGAGTCTACCCTCTCAAAGGACAAGGGTCAATTTGACCAGACTACACCTGTGGACTCACAACACGACGAGAGTTTTACTCGGTGTCCGAGTCCCCTAAGGCGGTCCGACTTGGTGAGGCAAGTTCGAAGCCACAATTCGTGACTTCACCAAAGATCTGGTGATTCTCTCTCTCGGATGACGCCAGAGAGAGCGGATCAAGCATGCTTTTCCTACAAATTCAGCCATCTCTCCAGATCACGCCGCCAATGGAGACTAAGATAACCCTGACTTCCCCACCGGGGATTACTCCAAGTCGCCAAATGGTGTCTCTCGACGACTCCTCAAGCGGGGAGGCCTCGAGCAAGTGAGAATCATCAACGGAGGTCTTCGCCCTTCCTCGATCAAGGTCACACTCCTAGAGACCGAACCGAGACCTCCCAGAAGATCACGATCGCGCCTCATGACAAGGGCAAGAACACCACCGATGGCGACACGACCAACACCTTCATGAACGCTAAGGAAATCCTCGACATACTCAAGACTTCATTAAGGCGCCTCAAGAGTCTGACAGGGAAGATCTTGAAGCTACTCGACGAAGAAAGATTGCGGCTCAAAAGAGTTTACCTGGGCGCATCCAATATCGGTCAGAGGAAGCTCAAGAACTCCAGCACATCAGTGATTTGCTCGAGAATCCAACTCGAGAGCTCGCCCGAGCACCGGGGTACGACCTCTTCGTCGAAGAGATTGCACAAAGGCTTTGGTCTACGATGGAAAAGCTGGAAGCACCTCGCCGGCATCATTCAGGAAATCGTAGCAATACGACTTCTTCAACTACCAGTCGATCGATCATATCACCACAAAGGAATCGACGAAACAGTAAGTCACATCGATCTCCAACTCAGAGAAATATTTTTCGAACGACTGATGATCAACAAACCTATCGGAGAGGTGATCGCTCACCATACCGACATAGGAGTCTGCGAACAGATGAACTACGAGGAGTATTCCTCAGAGGACCGAGACCTATTATAGGTCAGTCAACCTATTATCGGGTATCGCCGAAAGTACGACCACCGATGATATCAACCCTTCTTTCCCCGCAAAGGAGGCGCTAAGAAGTCATTCTTCGATGTCGAGCATTCTCGCCGATCTTCGAAAGCGATTATTGCCACCTCGCTTTCGACCAAGAAACATGGAGAAATTTGATGGATCCCAAAATCCTATCGAATTTCTTCAAATCTACACAAAGAAATTCCGAGCGGCGGGAGGAGGAGAACATGTGATGGCAAATTACCTTCCAACTGTGCTCGAAGGGTCCGCTTTCGATCGTGGTTATTGAACCAACCACTCGAGTCGATTCATTCTTGGCAACACCTCTGCGATCTTCTACTGGCAAACTTTCAGGGCACTCACAATCGCCATGGGAAGGAGGACGACTTGCACCGGATGAGACAGAACGACAACGAGACCTTGCGCCAATTCATCAAGCGCTTTAATAAGGTTTGTAATTCAATTCCGGAAGTTTCTGATTGATCTGTCATCAGGGCTTTCAAGCAAGGAGTCTCTAGTACAAGGATAACAGAAGATATTGCTTTAAATCCGCCTACCACACATCGAACTCTTTGAGATGGCCGATCGATATGCAATCGCCTCGAGGCGGTCGAGTGGAACAACACAATCGATCAAGAAAACAATACCTCTCGAGAGCCGTGATATTGGTAAGAAGAAAGATAAGAAAGCAAAAAGTCCAAGAACAAGGCGAAGGGTCAAAACTCCAAGTCGCTAGCCCAAGGAGGTCTTGGTGTGAATGATAAAGAGCCACGCACCTCAAGTTACATTCCACCGAGGCAAAGGTAAGCGCCCGATCGAAAAAATGATAAGCCTAGGTGGTGTCCTTTCCATAAAAAGGAGGGCATGACCTTCAAGAACTACCGGTCTTTCAACGAAAGCTTGAAGACTACTACAACGACAAAGGACCGCTTCCTACTCTCGGCGGTGTAGGGCAAACGAGTGGTCATAAGACTTCAGATGACGAGGAGGAGATGCCGCCGTGATCCGCAACACACCGTCCGAGCACATCTACGGAGGATCATCGGATATGAATCAAAGCGACAACTTAAAAGTCTGCCAATGAGAGGTAAACTCCATAGATCCTCCTCTTGTCAATAAATTATCGAAGTGGTCAAGTCACCATCTCCTTTGAGAAGAGTGATCGCGATTCCTTCGACTCGACCAGGTCAGATCCGATCGTGGTCGAACCCACCATCAACAATTGTCGAGTCAATCGAGTTTTGTTGATGGTGGCGACTCGTTAAATATTTTATTTACGAGTGCCCCGGACGAAATGCAAGTACCGAGATTAAGGTAAGACCGGCACGATACTCTTTCCATGGAATCGCATCGATCTTCGCCAAACCGATTGGTCAAGTTTCTTTCCTTTAACATTTGGTTCACCAAGTAATTTCGTGACGAGAAAATCTCCTTTGATGTGGTCGATTTCGATCGGACATATAACGCCATACTCGGACGACCAACTTTGGCAAAATTCTTAATGGCTACTCATTATGGATATCAATGTATTAAGATGCCAGATCCCAAAGGAGTAATCACAATTCATTGTGACAAGAAGATGGCGATACTGCGATCACGATCCCTCGAGATGGTTGGACAAATACCACTCGAGAAGAAAGTCACCTTCGACTAGTAAGTTGAAGCCTAAAGTCAGCACCGGCCGAACGGTCAAGGTCAAAGGGACGCAGGGAGCCCTCAAGATCGCTCGCATTGGGGAAACTTCCGACCCCAAATAGGAAGACGCCTCATCACCTTCCTCCGAGCTAACGCAGATGTCTTGGCGTGGCAAGCATCCGACATGCCCAGAGTCCCGTGGAGGTGATCGAGCACATGCTAGCTTTACGGCCGACAAAGTACCAGAAAACAAAAATTACGGAGATTTGCCCTGATCGACGAGATGCTATTAAATCGAATTGATAAGCTACTTAAAGCGGGCTTTATAAGAGAGTCAACCACCCAAAGTGGTTGGCTAATCTGTAATGGTTAGAAAGTCAAGCGGCAAATGGCATATGTGCGAGACTTTCTTGATCTTAATAAAGCTTGTCCAAAAGACGATTTTCCTTTACCTCAGACGATCGGTTGGTTGATTCTCTGCAGTTGTGAAATGTTAAGTTTTTAGATGCATATTGCGATACCACCAGATCAATATGTGTCTAGACGATGAAGAAAAGATCGCATTTATTACACCATTTGGTATATTTTGCTATGTCAAAATGCCATTTGGTCTAAAAATGCTTAGCTTCTTTTCAACGCTTGATGCAAGCAACTTTTTCATCTCAATTAGGCGAAATCTAGAAGCCTATGTTGATGATCTAGTTGTTAAAAGCATCAAGAGACTTAATCATATTATCGACCAAGAAGAAACATTCGACAATCTCAGAAAACATCGCTTAAAACTCAATCCTGAGAAGTGTGTGTTCGGAATCTCTTCAGGAAAATTGCTTGGATTCCTAGTATCTATACGAGGAATCGAAGCAAATCCCGAAAAGATCAAGGCCATTCTCCAAATGCGCCCTCCAACCACAAGGAAAGAAGTTCAGAAACTCACTGGGTGCATGGCGGCTTTAAGTCGTTTCATCGCACGACTGGGAGAAAAAGGACTACCTTTCTTTAAACTTCTAAGGAAACACGAAGGTTTTGAGTGGTCAAAAGAGGCAAACACTGCCTTTGAGGATGTCAAGAGGTACCTTACGAGTGCTCCTATTCTGGTTTCTCCGAAGCCAGAAGAAACGCTCTTAATTTACCTAGCTGCCACGCCACAGCAAGAAGTGCGATCTTGGTCGTAGAACGTGAAAACGTCTGACGACCGATTTACTACGTGAGTGAAGTTTTACACGGGCCTAAGGAGCGTTACCCTCAGTCCAAAAGCTTCTATATGCCCTCCTCATGTCTTCGAGGAAACCGCGGCATTATTTTCAGCGCACAAACTAGTCAGTCTTGCTCGAGTTTCCCTTAGGAGCGATCCTCCACAATAGGGAAACAATGGGGCGATGGCAAAATGGTCACGAACTTGGGGAGTTTGACATCTATTTCGTGTTCCGAACGGCCGTTAAATCCCAGATCTTGGCAGACTTTGTCGCCGAATGGACAAATCCTGAATCTGTTCAGGATCCCCAGTACGATTCCCACGACTAGTGGATGATGTACTTTGACGGGTCACTTACTTTAAGTGGCTCGGGGGCTGGGGTGGTCCTGGTATCTCCAACCGGAGAGACCTTAAAGTATGCCATACAATTAAACTTTCGTGCCACTAACAACGTGGCGTATCTGAAGGTTTGCTAGGCGGCATACGAAAGCGTGGCGCTCTCGATTCGCCGACTACTCGTGAGAGGAGACTCTCAACTAGTCGTGAATCAAGTCGGAAAAGAGTACCAGTGCTCTAACCCGACAATGTCTCGGTACTTATCGGAAGTGCGTAAGCTAGAAAGGCATTTTTTAGGTTTCGAGGCACAATTTATCCCTCGAAAGGATAATTTCCTCGCAGACCAGCTTGCTCGAATAGCTTCTTCCCGATCTGAAGTGCCAAAAGGAGTCTTTTTGGAACAACTCCAGAAGCCGTCTCTGGTCGACGAACCAGAGACACCTCCTATTGAGACGGCCTCTCTAGAATACGAGGATACATGGATGACGCCTATCTATAAGTATCTTCAGAAGGGTTCAGTACCCGAAGACGATCTCGAGGTAGATCGTTTATCCCGAAAAGCCAAAATGTATACTTTGGTTGAAGGAGTCCTCTATAAACGAGGTACTCAAGGGGTGCTTATGCGATGCATTTCGCAGAGCGAGTGATTAACACTCCTTCACGACATACATGATGGCATCTGTGGAAATCATGCTTCCTACAGAACGCTGGTCGGTAAGGCTTTTCGACAAGGTTTTTATTGGCCAACAGCCCTTTACGATGCTAAAGAGTTGGTTAAAAAGTGTGTCCAGTGCCAATTTCATAGCAGGCAAATACACCAACCAGCTCAGGCATTACAAACAATACCTCTATCTTGGCCTTTTGCGACCTGGGGTCTCGATATCCTAGGACCGTTCCCCAAAGCTCCAGGAGGTTTCGAGTTCCTTTTTGTGGCTATTGATACGTTCACAAAATGGATTGAAGCCAACTCATATTTCGATAACAACGGAAGCGGCAAAACGGTTTATGATGAGATGCGTAATTACTCGATTTGGAGTACCGAGTCGAATAGTTATAGATAATGGTAAGCAATTTTCAAGCGTAAAATTTTAGGAATTTTGCGACGAGTTGGGTACCAAACTGTGTTATGCTTCTGTGGCCCATCCCCAAAGTAATGGGGCAGTCGAACGTGCAAACAGCCAAATAATGAGAGGAATTAAGACTTGAGTCTTGACCAGCTCATCAAGCGCTCGGGGCTTGGGTACAAGAGTTACCCTCCGTGTTATGGGCGATTAGACGACTACCGGTCGAGCTACAGTGAAACACCCTTTTTCTAATCTTGAGTCGAAGCCATGCTTCCTCGGAACTAAAGATAAGGTCAACACGAGTCTAAACTTTCAAAGACTCCAACCAGAACGACTTGAGCGGTGATATTAATCTACTTGAGGAAAGGAGAAACCAAGCATTAATCCGCTCGGCGGTCTACCAACAAGCCCTCTGCAGATACTACGATCGTAAGGTCCAACCTCGCAGACCTTCTGTCAGAGGTGACTTGGTATTGAGGCTCGCCAATCCAAGTCTAATCGGAACAAACTTTCTCCCAAGTGGGAAGGTCCTTACAAAGTGGTCGGGTTACTCGTCTGTGGTCGATACGATTGGCAATGGAAGACGGCTGTGTTCTCTCGAACTCTTGGAACATCGACCCGATTCACGCAAGTTTTATGTGTAACCAATCATTCGCACAATAAAGACTCATGTTCTCTCTACCTCTATTGTCTTACTTTTGAGTAGTGCTTTCATAATCTTTCGACTATATTCTAAATACCCAGTTTCCTTTATACTGGTCGAAAGACAGGCAACATCACCTAGTCGAAGCCTCCTCTCTCGCATGTGGTCCTCGCCCATTAGAAGGAGCTTCCTAGTGTTGACTCGTTACTCACTTTTGCCGCCAACACAAAGAGCTCGGGTTCTATTTAGTCAAATATTTTTAAAGTCTCCTCTTTTCACCTTAGTTTATTTCTTGATTCTTTTGAAAAATATTCTAAGTCAAGTGCACTTTCTTAGATTTATTCAACTGCTTTTGGGGTATTCGATTAAATGCGAACTTGTCGGAGGAAGAAACACATCTAGTCGAAGTCTCTCCTCTCGCACATGGTCACGCCCACTAGAAGGAACTTCCTAGCATCGCTTCGATTTCCTATTCTTGATACCGTGACGGACTTATCGAGTCCTCCAAAGAAGGGCTAACGAATTTTTGAAGTCCTCTGGATGTTTGTTTAACTCAAGTTGCTGTTCTCGATTTAATTAATCTAGTCGGAGATGGTGACATCACCTAGTCGAAGACTTTCCTCTCTGCATGTGGTTCTGCCCACTAGAAGGAACTTCCTAGTGTCGATTCGTTGCTACTTTTTCGGCCAGTGCATGACAATCATGACCAAAAACTACAAGTTAACCAAACCTCTTTGTTTTCAGAAACCCTTTTTAATACTATTTACTTAGTTTGTCTAAACAAACTAAACAAATTGTCGGGGGCTAGGATAAAGTTATTAATTTGACTTCAATTCTTAGTCTTTCATTCTGTTTTTCATTCGTTAATTATCTTTTGAGTTACTAACTACTCGACAAGATGATTTGCAGGAAAAAAAAGATGCATTATATAATACATCAACAAAATCTTGTTTTTCACAGGTTTTTTACAAATCACTCTAAAGAAGGAGAGCCTAGTCGCATTTCCTCCGAAACTTTTTTACCAAGTGGTTGCATTTCTTCAATAAGACGACTTGCTTCTGCTTCGGGGCAGTCGAAGTCGACTTCGATTGGTTGCACATTAAGGCTGGGTCATGAGCTTTAAGTTTTACCAATGCATAACTTATAGCACTTTCGACCGCCTCCTTGATGGACTCAGTTTGATTGGCCTTCAGAGTGGTCACTAGTTCTTGCAAAGTCCCGACTTGTTCCCCAATAGTACTTACGTGAGCAGCTATCGTATCATCTTGAGGAGTTTTTCCCTCAGTACGTAGCTCACCAAGTACATTGTTCAGGAGTGTGATATTGTCTTGAAGATTAATTTTCATCGCCTCCATGACCTGTTGGGTACGAGTCGAAACCTCGCGAAGTTGTTTGTTTTCGACCACTTATTCTGACAAGAATAAGACTGGTCGAGTAAATAAACTTTTAGAGGAGAGAATAAAATAGTCACGGTAAAAGAATTTCTTACGCTAGACGAGAATCTAACTTCGATTTACGCATTATGAGAAACGCAGCGGTCAAAGATGCCGCTCCTTCCATAACTTGACTTCATCTACGTTTTCCTTAGCAATGCGGACAGTCTCGTTATAGATCAAAGTCTTATCCCTAAGTTCATTTTCGAGTCTTCCCAGTTCAAGATCCATTTCTAAAAGAGGAAACGAGAATTAGAAAAGGAAGAGAACTCGTAATGGACTACAGGAAAAGAAATGCTTACCTGATCGGCGAGATCTCAACCTCTCAATTTCTTGATCCTTCTCCTTGGATATACGAAAAAGCTCGCGAATAACCACAGTTTTTTCCTTAACTTCATCCTGAAGCTGTCTTGTATCATTTTCTTTTTCTGAAAAGAAGTGACGATCAGGTAAAAATCAACAATATAAGCAATCCTAAGTTAAGCACTTACTGTTTATCTTTTCCTGCATTTCTTTAGTTGCAGAGTTAGCTTCTTTAACCTTCCTCAAGAGGAATTCTACTTGTTCACATAGATTTCTCGACTCCTCTTTTTGATAATCGAGCGAGTCGGTTGAGAGTCTTTTAATTAAGCTTTTAACCCGTAAAGGTTAAAAGTGGACATGAACATTATTAAATTGGTTGTAAGCTCTCCTACAACCATTGATCCATCAGAAGTTCTTCTACGACTATGGATCTAGTCGTAAGTTCTCCTACGACTAAGCATCCGTCGTAAGCCTTTTACGACTAGTACCTAGTCGTGAGTTTTTCCACGACAAACCTGTAAGCACTATATAAGTAGTCAAGTCGAAAACGACTATGAAAAATAATGACTTACCACCTCTCTGCTGCTTGCGAGTTCCTCTTTCTGTCATAGTCTAGAAGTTGTCGGTGATATTCACCGACAACGGCAATTTGCTCTAGAGCTTTCTGCAAAAGGAAAGACAGTAAAAAACAAGGGAAGATCACATATATAAGTATTCTTAAATACTTACACTCATGGTTGATCGAGCAAATATCGAGTAAACCAGCTCTACATGCTTCAGCTTGTCTACTCTATTGACCTGATCCCACCAAACCTTCTCAAGACACTCATTGTCAAAAGTGTCCCCTCTATTGGGAATGTCTTTGGGATGAGGGACTCGATGGCGAGATCTAAAGCGAAGACCCTACTATGGAAGCAGGGCCAAAGAAATCGTAATGGTTGAAGTATTCCTCATCTTCCGATTCTCAAATTGCAAGATCTCTTTGGGTACCGTGAAGGAGGTCTCGCAACAATTTCCTTCCCGCACGGGTGGTCGGTACATATCCACCTTGGGCAGAGACTTCTGCGACTGCCTCTGCTGGTCCTACGACCACATCAGTGGTCATGGCAGCTATTTCTGTGGTTGTAGCCGCTACCTGAGTGGTTATAGCCGCCACCTCAGCATTTGTGGCCGCTACCTCAGCGGCCATGGCTACAACTTCAGCGGTTGTGACAACCGCCTCGGGAGCCACGACTTTTTCCACCACCCGGGCCGAAGATGATCCTTCGACCACTCCCGCTGTCAGCTCTCCTATCGCTGGAGAGGCGGAAATGGGCTTCTTGATAGAAGCCACCTCGGGGACTGAAGAAGTCGAGCTAAAACAAACAAAAGGATAGCAAGTCAAATTGTGAAAAGCAAAAGGTAAATGATGTTCTTACACTTTAGCCTGTTTCACATACCTCTGCATCCTGGACTTGATCAGAAACTTTGAAGCCATCTTCCCGATGGAAGGGTTCTTCGACTTCTTTGCTACGACCACGTCCGGTCGTAGCCTCAAGTTGGGGAATAGGCTCGGCCCACCACGCCGTCGTCGTGGATCTTGAACAGGACCATCTCTCTGGTCTCTGACTTTCCGGAGGGCCGAGATCGGTCTCGACCACTCCAAGAGCAGCGCTACCCTCAACAATAGGGACCGGATCAAGATTGTCCTTCACAAAGACATAAACTCCTTCCAGTTCTCTTTTTCTAGTTGCTTGACAAAACTAGAAGTGGCGTAAACTGTGAAAGCTTTCTCGTCATAATAAAAGGTACCTTGGCCTTGTGGGCTTTGCGCCTAAGATGTTCTTCAACCTCCACGGCCTCCTCACCGCAATGCTTCTCGACTCTTCCATCGTGGGTCATGTCCTTGGTCTTCTGGTCTTGCGTATAAGAGGTTCTTCATCCTCCTCGACTTCGCTTGTTTCGACTTGATTTACTGCTGCGACTATGCGTCTCAGAGACCTTAACGAGGACCTGGTCAAACGAGGGACTTGAGCTTGATTCTCCTTGTCGATTTACTCTTGAAAGTCGGCGCTTTTTACTTGGGGAGCCGAGTCCTTGTCCATCGTCGCCCTTGCGCCAACGGTCATCGATTCGACCTCTTCGTCGTCCGGCGGTTTTCCATGCCTACTTTCGTAAGAAAAAGCAAAAAAGAAGAATCAATGACCCGTCGTAAGTTTTTCTCGATCGATTACCTAGTCGTAGCTTTTCTCGACATGTCACGATTGTAAGATTTTCTCGATCACTACCTAGTCGTAAGTTCTTTCTACGACTATAAAGTCCTAAGGATAAAATCAGCTTTTGATTACCTTTAGGCGCCAACCTTTTCCTCTGCGACAAAAGCGCAAGGATTTGAGGAACCGCCATTCCGGTGGCGGGGCTTCTCAAAGCGAGTTTGACTCGAGCGTCAATCTCTGCAGGAAAGATCTCAGATGAACAGATAAAGATACTCGATTAGATAATTACGAAGAAGACCAAACCGAGAGTTAAGTCGAAAAACTACTTACCCTCCTCGTAGTCCCAGGTCGGGTCTTTTAGCCCCGTGTACTTCCACATAGGAGGTACTCATTTCTTCAAAGGGCTAATTCGACGTGTGATGAAGTCCTTCACCACATGCCATCCAGTCAACCCTCCTTCTTTCAAATCCTTAATGGCTTGAATATAGGGGGCAATTCGACTGATATCTTGGGGAGTCGAATCCCACGAAGATTTCTTTTCGGCAGCCTTCCCCTGGAAGGTAAGGCTGTCTTCGGAGGTGACTTTCTAGTAAAACCACCTCTTCCTCCATCCTGGCCACGAGGACCTGGTGAATATCTGAATGTACTCCCTCGACTTCCCGTCATGGAGCTTCAGATCACAACTTCGCTATTCGACATTTTGTCGAGCCATTAGTACAAATCTTGAAAGAGCTCAAGGTCATTTGGAATTCCTGTGCACGCCTCACGAGATACACAAATCGCTCGGATTGTGACGGAATTGGGACCAAGGTTCACCAATTCCACCTCAAAATACTCGAGTATAAGTGTAAGAAAGGGGTGAGCATGCAATCGTAGTCCACACTCACAATGCGCTTTGGAAGGCGGAATTTGTCCATCCTCCCAAGCGGCCATTCTTTGCTTGTACGCCGAACCACTCCACGAGAACTCTCTCGAATCTTCCGTTGACAAGGGCTTGCATCTTCGCCAGATCCATCTCGGACTCGGCCCACTCGGAGACCCTCCCGCCATTTCTCTCGAAGGGGAGATTCTTGATTGAGTTGGTGGCGGAGAAGACAAGAACTTGATGAGCAATTGGGATGATTTGAGGAAAAGTGTGAACCCTAAGTCTTACCCCCGGTAAGTATTTATAACCGCGTGCCTTGGGCCGGAGGCGCGGTATTCCAAAGGTTGCCACCGTCTCAGGAACCGCTCCAACGGACAGGCTAACGGGTGTCGTTTGAAATTCCACAACGTGCCCGTTCGAGAAAATCAGGTTTGCTTTTACACCTCAAATGAAATTACTTCCTTGGTTAGATTCTTTTTAACCAAAGGAAATGTCAATCGGAAAGGTTTGTCTTCCGATCACCATGCTATGACCACCTCGTGATCGTAGAAATGGTCTACGACTATTTGATAGCCGTAAGTAATTTTCTTGACCAAGCATACTTCTGGTCAAAGTAGTACACTAATAACGAAGAGTTTTTCCTTCGACTATCTTTCTCGCCTCTCGTGGTCGTAAGACCAACTATAACTCCTTAACCAAGTAAGTTGCTTTCACTTGAAGTCATTAGATAACGAGGATATAATAATCCTCATTTTATCTTTTATTTATAACTCCTTAACCAAGTAAATATGGCGTCATATGGTCGCCGAGTATACCCTTAAATGTTATAAGGAAGAGCCTCTTCGGATGGTCGTAAGTTCTTCTCGACCACCCCCATAGTCGTAAGTTATGCTACGACTACCCCATAGTCGTAAGTCTTGCTACGACTACCTCATAGTCGTAGGTTCTTCTCGACTAGGTCACTATGACCACCTTATGATCGATTAAACCTATAGACAAGTAGGCCCAATTGATTAAGGGATTCAAACAATCATCATCTGTTGTTACTCGCCAAGTAATAACACGTAATGCTCCATTATCTACGGTATATAGTCATTGGCGGCGTGGAGGAGTTATCGCGCGGTGATTACTACCAACGTCGCTTAATTACGAGATGTGATGAGACGCCGCTTCACTTGGAGAAACTGCCGCTCCTTCACGTACTATATAAAGGCGGCAATCAGAGAGGGAAGGGGGCGATGAGAAAGACAAGCACGATCATCTGTAATAGTCTGAGTTTTTCTCCTGATTGTTCAGAATACACTCAATACCATACACACACAGGAGTAGGGTTATTATTCTCTCCGGAGAAGGCCTGAACCTGTATAAAAATCCCCGTGTCAATCTCTATGCGTGATTTCATTCTAGGAGACCCCCCGAATCAAACAATCTTTACGTAAGTTCGGTTCTAAAACACCGACAAAACCGTCTATGATAGTCTAGCATATCACACACGGTTCGTAATAAGAACCGTGTGCGACTTATCACAGACGGTTCCAGTGATAAACTGTCTGTGATAGTCTAGCATATCACAGATGGTTCGTAATAAGAACCATGTGCGACTTATCACAGACGGTTCCAATGATAAACCGTCTGTAATAGGTACGTATCACAGACGATTTCTTTAGAACCGTCTGTGATAATAATAACACAGACGGTTCCAAATGAACCATTTGTGATGAGGCGTCTTCTATACCCTGTTTTGTAGTAGTGGGCCATCCATCTCATAATCGACGGCGTGGCGAGCTGCGTCGGCGGCAGCAGCGTCTTGCTATTGGACAATTCGCGTTTGCCCCCACCCAATCCCCAATCCCTGATCCCCCAATCCCTCCCAAAACGGCGTTGGAGGCGACCATGGCGGCGCCAGTCGACTAGCCTGTGAGCGCCGCTCCGCCTCCCCCCTTGTGCTCCGTTCCCACCGCCTCACTCCCACCAGGTCTCCCCTCCCCCTTGTGCTCCGTTCCCTCCGCCTCACTCCCACCAGGTGCGAGTCTAGGGTTGGGGGTGACCGTGGCGGCGCTGGTCGACTAGCCCGTGAGCGTCTCTCCGCCTCCCCCCTTGTGCTCCGTTCCTTCCACCTCACTTCCACTAGGTCTCCCTCCCCCTTGTGCTCCGTTCCCTCCGCCTCACTCCCACCAGGTGCGAGTCTAGGGTTGGGGCCTGTGGTACGCCTCGACCAACAGGCAACCCTGGGCGTTGGCGCACCATGGAGAAGCAGAAATCTCGTGCGGAGACGCACTCCGAGTGGTCAACGTCAGGCCCTAGCGGTGGGCTTCCTCTCGTCCCATGCCCAAAGTGCCACGCGACGATGATCTAGGCTGTGTCCGGGAGCTCAGAAAATCAAGGAAAGGATACTACAAATGCCCTAGAAACGACGGTGTAAGAATCGACCTTTCCTCTTGATTTTGATGTTAAACCTAGTCTGCAGTTTGATGTGGAATTGGTGCCAGTAATGTTTTGTTTTGGTCCAGATGTATTCCAAACAATGCGACTCATTCATGTGGAAGGACCAATACAAGAGCCTTTTGAGTGGGATGCATCCGGTGGAACAGGAGAGAAGCCAGCAGGAGCCTTTTGATTGTCCTGTGAAGTTGATCGACCACCATGTTTTGCAACATTTAGCTGCTATGAAAACATCATTGGATCAGATTAACGACCAGATCACCAAGTTAATCCAAAAATCCAGTGCTGCAGATGAGAAGTTAAAAATCATTTTGTTGCATTTATTTTCTTGCTTGTAGGAATTTACATTGAGAAGATAGGGAACTGAGTTGGTAATTTAGTTGTGCAGTAGTCTCATGTAATGTGGTTGTTGTCTGAATGAACTATTGAATGATGTTTGAAATATGACTATCTGAAATTTGTAATGTTGTATGAAATGTTGCATGTCATTTTTCACACTCTGGAATGTTGTCTAAAAGCTGTATCTTCTCAATACTACATGGTTCTGCTGTTGATTGGGTCCAGATGCCTGGGATGAAGGTTGGTTGACAATTTTGGAGGCTCTGTAGTCCATGACTAATGTTAATAACTACATGGTTGCCGTGGTGTTGCTGCTTGTGCCTGTGGTTCAGTCCAGAAGCATGAATGGTTTGCAATCTGAATGGTTTGCATGGTTACCATTTCAGTCCAGAATTCAGATTTGCATGTATTCAACCTGAATGGTTTGCAATCTGAATGGTTTGCACGCATCCAATGCAATTTGAATGGTTTGCATGTATCCAATGCAATATGAATGGTTTGCATGTATCTAATGTATCATATGTATTTAACCTAATACTGTAGCAGAGCACATCAAAGAAATTCATATTTCAATATTGCATCAAAGAAATTCAGTATTTCAGTATTGCATGTAATCTGTCCAGAATTCAGAAACTGTCCAGAAATTCAGAATCTGTGTTGCTTGATCACCTACTTTATAGCTAAGAGACATGCATCATTATCATCTAAAAGAGTGTAATGGTTATAAACTGCAAAGTTATGCGTTAAATGTGCATATTCTTTTTGTTGTTGAAATAGTAGTTTGAGCAATCCGTGCACGGTTACTGATGCAAAACTAAGCTAAGGCATCAGATTTCAGGAAACTGACATGGAATGGCACATGTGTAATCGCTAGGGCTAGTTAAAATTTATGGTCCGAGATCTGAATCTGAGGTGCACAAATTTTCTTTTAATCAAGAATCAATCTTATGTTTGCATACGTGTCTTTGCTCATCTTATAATTTTGTTCACCGCTCACTTGCATAACACCTCACCTCCAAATGAAACCTAAACTTTTGATCACAGAAGAAAGGTACATTCGAGCACAAGACAAGTCGCATGGAATCAAATAAGGTAGTCACTCAAGACAATTCCACCACGTAAAGAAGACAATCAATAAGAAATAGCAAACCGATCAAAACTAATTTCCCCAAGGTTTTCACAAAGAAGACTGTTATCTTACAAGAGCCTCACAACTTCAAACCAATTCCGAGAAAGCGAACCATCTGACCATCATGTTCATATTGCAATGGAAGCATGAAACACTAGAACATTCATACCTTGCATAATTACAAAGCCGGCCAGATCCAAAACAAAGACCAAATTCATGTCCTGGATAACACTTTAACTTAACAGAACATATCATCTCTGGCAAATAAGGTATATTACACTTAAATTTAGATGAACACATAATTCAGAAATTGTCCAAAATTCAGTATACAAACTTGAGAATTGAAATCGTCCATAATTGAAATCGCCCAAAGAAATGAAGCATGATCGGACCATTACAAATCGACATCTTGTTTGACCATTACAAACATCACCATTCCGCATTGAAGCGTCCGACATGAAGCATGACTGGGACCATTACAAACTGATACTATTTGACGATTACAAACATCACAAACATCACCATTCCAGAATTCAGAAACTGTCCAGCAGTATGAAGCATGACTGGGACCATTACAAACTGATATTGTTTGACCATTACAAACATCACCATCCCAGAATTCAGAAACTGTCCAGCAACATGAAGCATGATTGGGACCATTACAAACTGACACTGTTTGACCATTACAAACATCACAAACATCACCATTCCAGAATTCAGAAACTGTCCAGCACACAAACCCCTACCCTCATTTTACTTCACAACCGAGAGAGAGAGAGAGAGAGAGAGAGCACAACCCACTGCTCTCCCAAAACCAAAGCCAACACAAACATCAACAAGTCCTTTTGCATTACAAGTCCATAAGTTCGTACAACGTATTACTGCAGTAGTGCATGCAAAATACAACAAATTACAAGTCCACACAACATATTACAAGTCCATGTCCAGGAATTCTAAACAATTGAGCATGTGAACAGTATCAAGTCCTGCTTAGCCACCTCCTTTGCAGCCACCTACAAAGCAAATATGAATACTAAACATGTTAGACAATGAGTACTATAAGAAAATATCAATGGAATGCTATATAGTGAGTACAAGTCATACCAGAATTCCGTATGGGCATGATTATTTTGCTTGCTTCCTTAAAGGGCAGTTGCGGCTGTCGTGGGTGCCGATCTCATTACATGTCCTACACATGCGAGCGGCCTTTCCCTTAGACTTCTGCTTGTTCTCCCCAGGCCGATTCTTCTTGCATTTCCCTCTAGTGAGTTTGTCTGTTGGCAGCAATATATCGATCTGATCAGGGATGCCACACCCAAGATACGCTTCAACCTCCTCCACTCTACTTTGCTGGCAGATAGGAATTTCCTGGATTATCTCATGCATAAAATTTTTAAGTTTCCCTCTAGCGTTCTGCATGTAAGGAATTGAAGGTCTAGCTCGATGTATCAAATCTTCCAAGTCCTTTCGCATCTCAGCTGCCAACTTTTTAATTTCTTTCTCTGTGGGATCTTTGGGCTTCTCCTCAAGAACATTGCCATTCTCATCAAATACAACCTCTCTCTTGCAGTTAGCGGTCCATCTTTTTAAAACATAATAACTAGGAAGCTCATTCAGCAATGCACCTCGTAAAACAAGGATAATGTGGCGGCAAAAAATTCCATGAGTACCAAACAACATGTAGGAGCACTACGCAATCATGGTGTTAGTGTCACATGTGACTTTTCTAACCTTATTGCCATCCTCATTCACCGTTGTTACTTTAAGGTCGCATACTTGTGTTGTGCTCTCAACAACACAGTTGTCCCTAGCAGCAATAGCCTCCTTCTGAAACTTTGCGAACACCTTATGTGTGAAAACTTCACTCCCATGCAACTCTATTGGCCATGGTGTCTTCAACTAAGGCTTCGTTTGAAAGGTGGCATTGTCTTCTCTTAGCTCCTTTTCTCTTTGTTCGTCGACTGCAATGTCGAGGCGGATCCAGAACTCAACCAAAGCATGTTTGTAACCTATAAATCGATTGAAAAAAGAATTAGCACTCTCAGACCTTGAAGTTGTTCTAAGGATTCCTGTCAGGGGTATGTCCATAAAATAAGAGGGTACCCAAGATGCCCTAATACTATAACGACCATCCAACCACTCATTATCTTCCAAATGGAACTCTGAAATAATATTAGCCCACTGCGACTTGAATTCTTCTGGAGTTTCTGAGGGATACACACATGAATTGACACGACTCTAAAATATTCGGTTATCCCTCAAATCTAGCCTAATCTTTGTTGGGAGTTTGTTCAATATGTGCCACATGCATAATCTGTGTGTTGTATTAGGGAATACATCTTGAATTGCCTTCTTCATGGCCGCATCTTCAGTAGTTATTATAAGCCTAGGGGCAGCACCTCCCATACATCTTAAGAACGTACGGAACAACCATTTGAACGTTTCAATCGTCTGATCGAGTAGCAATGCAGCCCCGAATAGAACACATCCCCCATGGTTATTCACTCCCATGAATGGTCCAAATATTATGTCATATTGGTTTGTATTATATGCTGTATCAAATGAGAGCAACTCCCCAAAATGAACATAATTCTTCCTGCTGGTTGCATCCGCCCAAAACACATAGACCAACCTTCCCTTGCCGTCAATGACATAGTCAAAATAAAATGCAGCATTGTTCTCGTTCTTTCTAGCTAGATTATCAAGGAACATCTTAGCATCTGATGACTTTATACTCTCTCTCAAAATGCGGTGATAATTTCGTGGGGTGGAGCTTCCGCCCATGGTTTTACTGGGCAATAGCGCTCCAGGACGCCCAAGAACTCATCCAGCGCTGCTAGGAGTGCCAATGGGCCAGTAGGAACACAAAAGCACCCGCTACAACCCCTACCCCTAGTCTGGCCCTTCGCGCGACGGGGACTAGATATCATCGGACCATACCCGATAGCTAAGAGCAACATCCACTTCGCGTTCGTCGCCATCAAGTATTTTTCAGATGGGTCGAAGCTAAGCCAGTCGCCAAAATAATGGCCGCAGCGGCACAGCGGTTCTCATAGAAGAACATCATTTGCCGATATGGGTTGACACACGACATCGTCACCGACAACGACACCCAGTTTGACTCAGCGGCGTTCTGAACATTTTGTCAAGGCCTAGGCTTAACAATATGCTTCACATCCGTCGGACACCCCGAGTCCAATAGAGCAGTCGAACGTGCCAATGGCAACTTGCTAGAGGGGTTGAAAAAACGCCTCGTAGGCTTGCCGAAGGGTCTTTGTGTGAGGAAATTCCTCGGAATATACCACCCGGATTTTTTTTTGCTCCGGTACTACCGCATGGAGGAGCGGTAGTACCACCCAGTACGTTCCAAAGGGAGGTCTTCCAGGACCTCCCAAGAGATCTCAAAGACCTCCTAAGGGTCTTGGCCCTGTGCACCGAGCTAGTCCCAGGATCAGATTGGCTAGGTCGCACAGATTCCACATCAGTGTAATCAATTCCATACAACAAGAACAAAGATGAAGTAGACAAATTAACACCCATATTATCAAGGGACCTTAAGGTCAAGGTTTGTACAGGGGTGCCTCTCAAGACTAATAGCAAAAGAGAACAACAACACATCGGAAAACAAAACCATTACAGGGTCCATTCGGCAAGCCCACATGCTACCAAGTGGAGGACGTCCTAGTGCGCAGGGTCTTCAAAGAGCTCCCCTCCTAAGAGCACAAGACCTCCTGGATCTCCCACCTCTGCTGATTAAAACAGAGGGCACAAGCCAATGAGTACTTTGAATGTACTCAGCAAGCCGTGGGGACAATATATGCAAGTAATATTCATGCACGGCTTGACAAGGTGAGCTGTATGGTTAGTTTGCAAAAAGCAACATTTGACAGTAAATAACATGTATAGATTGCAAAGCTCAAGTTAAAACAATAATACATAAATACATTTGATTTCAAAAAGGAGGTCGTGAGCACCTACTCACTCCCAAGGCACCAACCCAGACTTCTCTGGAGCACCCACTCTAGAGCTCTACAAGACCACCCCTAGACCTCCACGGACAACCGTGGTCATCACGAGTACGTCGGAGCCACCCAGAGCACTCATCGATTCCCACAATCAACCGTGGACCACTTCTAGGGTTCACAAGACCTCTTTTGAAGAAACGTCTAACCCTCATTCAAAATCTCCGGGCGTGTCCATAACCGAGGACGCGGCTATCCAAATAAATTTACTCTGCAGAGGTGTACAACTTTACCCACAAGAGGTAGTCGCTTGATATTACACACGTTACCTTAGACATGTGAATCAAGTAGAGACCACCACCGAGTTTTTACAAAGGTCTGTCCCGACTCAGTTCGGCCCGCTGAGGTTTCGCTTCCGGTTGGGTTGCAACCTCCACCGGATCGTGCCCCCTCTTGCGCCAGCGCGCCAACGCTCCACCACAACAGAACCAAATCAGAACTTCTCTAGTTATTGCACCCGGTCCACCCCATAATGGACATGTGGTTGCACGGCATGGCCCAGATCAATGGCTCCTAAGGTTCAGTCCTTAATTGGCTGCTCAGGCAAGGCTATCCTCAACTCAATGTGACCCCATAGCACCAACTCTGGGGCACCCAGATGACTCCATAGCACCAACTCATGAAACACCCAAGTGACTCCATAGCAACAACTCATGGAGCACCCACTACTCGCACCTTGCCAACTTGCCCGAGCATAAAACAGTTTTGGGGTTTCACCTGGCCAAAGGACCACCCTGGTCCCGACACTGCAAATTTTAACAAAGGTGGCTTCGACCACAACCAACACAACTGGGCTCCAACCACAGTTGCACAGTAGTGGCACCAACCATAGTTCCATAATTTAATTAGTCAAATCCAGCAATATTGATTCCTGAGGAGACCAGCGTCTATTTGAGCATGGCTAAGCAAGCACGATACCCATGTTGGCAATAGCAATATGAAACCAACTAACAGTACCCATCCTAAGGTGTTCAAGGAAACATGTCAACATGTGGATTGCCAAAGAAACAAGGAGGCATAAAAACAGGTGGGTATTTAACTAGAGCCCAAACCATTTTATACAAATAGCTATGCAGGTTGATAACAAATCAAAGTACTTTTTGTAAAGATGGGTTCAAAATGATCAAGGACCACGACTTGCCTTCAGTGGCGAGCTGCTGAGCTTCTGAGAAGGCCGCTGGATCTTCAAACTCCTCCGCACCAACGGAATCTACACGATGCAAATAAAACAAATAAATAAAGCAACCCAAAAAGAAACCGAAAAAGAACTAGGCTAGAACCAAAAAGGGAAGAGGTCCATTGGAAAGGAAGGTCCGACAAGGGGGAGGTCCAACTAGAGGAGCTAAGGGAGCTCTCTAGAACTGAGAGGGCGAGGAGGAGGAGGTTGAGTGAAAAACAAGGAGGCAGTGGTCGCTCTGTGGTGCTCCATATAAAGGAAAAAGGAGAATAGGAACGCCATCAAAAGGAGTGACCAGGTTCAAGGCATTGGTACAAATGTACACTACAAACAAGTACCAAAAAGGACTAGAGCAGGTACGGGAGGAGACAAAAGGTCAAGGAGGAGGTGACAACAATAAAAGGGCGCACACTTTTGCAATGGCAAGGACGTGACAAAAGATAGAAAAAGGTGCGCAAGGTACAAACAAGAGTGACAATGTTACTGGCTAAAAAAAGGAAAAGGTCCTATGAAGGTCAAGGGGAAGTCAAGAAAGGAGGTTGTAACCCACGAGGGAGGTCTTGACTGCCAGGGTGGCCTTCGCAAAAAGACCACGGGCAAGTCCTAAGGGCAAGGAGGCCCAAAGGCAGGAAGGTCCTGGAGACAGGGGGGTCTAGAGCCAAACAAAGAACCAACAAAGAGGTCCATACCAACAAAGGTTTAAACCCAAAGAGGAGGTCTAGACCAACTGGGAGGTCTAAACCACAAGGGGATCTAAACCTCAAAGGAGGTCTGAACCACAGAAGGGTTCTGAACCTCAGAGGAGGTCCAGACTATAAGGAGTGAAGGAATTCGAGGAGGCCCTGAGGGCAAAGAGGTCCAAAAGACACACAACAAGGAGGTCCCATGGACACGAGGTCCAAAAGACACAACCACAGGAAGGTTCTATGGATAGGAGGTCCAAAAGACACAACAACGGGGAGGTCCTGAGGGTCAGATCCACAAAGGTGAGGTCCTGACGGTCAGATCCGTAAAGGGGAGGTCCTGACGGTCAGATCCACAAAGGGGGGGGGTCTAAACGGTTAAGATCTCCAAATGGGAGGTCCTAACGGTCAGATCTAACAAAGGGGAGGTCTGGACGGTTAAGATCTCCAAAGGGGAGGTCCTAACGGTCAGATCTAACAAAGGGGAGGTCTGCACGGTTAAGATCTCTAAAGGGGAGGTCCTAACGGTCAAATCTAACAAAGGGGAGGTCTGAACGGTTAAGATCTCCAAAGGGGAGGTCCTAACGGTCATATCTAACAAAGGGGAGGTCTGGACGGTTAGGATTTCTAAAGGGGAGGTCCTAACGGTCAGATCTAACAAAAGGGAGGTCTGCACGGTTAAGATCTCCAAAGGGGAGGTCCTAACGGTCAGATCTAACAAAAGGGAGGTCTGAACGGTTAAGATCTCCAAAGGGGAGGTCCTAACGGTCAGATCTAACAAAGGGGAGGTTTGAACGGTTAAGATCTCCAAAGGGGATGTCCTAACGGTCAGATCTAACAAAAGGGAGATCTGAACGGTTAAGATCTCCAAAAGAGAGGTCCTAACGGTCAGATTTAACAAAAGGGAGGTCTAAACGGTTAAGATCTCCAAAGGGGAGGTCCTAACAGTCAGATCTAACAAAGAGGAGGTCTGAACGGTTAAGATCTCCAAAAGGGAGGTCCTAACAATCAGATCTAACAAAATGGAGGTCTGAATGGTTAAGATCTCCAAAGGGGAGGTCCTAACAGTCAAATCTAACAAAAGGGAGGTCTGAACGGTTAAGATCTCCAAAGGGGAAGTCCTAACAGAGAAAGAGGTCCAGACCAAAGGAGATCTAGACAGAGAAGAAAGTTTAGACCAAAGAGGAGGTCTAAACACAAAGAGATTCAAACCAACAGAGAGGAGGTCTAGACTAGAGGAAGTCTAAACAAAAGATACAAGGGAAGGTCCAGAGATCAAAGAGGTCTGAAACACAAACCCGAGCTAGTCTAAAACCAAAAAGGGAGGTCTTAGACCAACAAAGGAGTCTGAGCAAGGGGAGGTCCAACACAATGGAGGTCTGGACTGAGAGAGAAAGGGGTCCAGATACAAAAGAGGTCCTGAAAGGGAGAAACCAAGCTGAAAGGCTGACAGAGCAAAAAGAGAAAAGGAAAACTTCCAACAAACTCCAGAAAAAACCAAACTGATTTAGTTGAAGTTTGGTTTAGTCAATTAAAGCTCTTTTAAAATCTCAAGTTAAGCTTTGAACTCTTGACAAAATCAAATGGTTCTTTTTATTTTGAAGACTTCAAGAAGTCTGGACAAACGGGACGTTACACTTTGGCCTGAGGAATTCTAAAAGGCTCTATGGGCACTCCGAACATCACCAACAAGGACTACAGGCTTATCTCTATTCAAGCTCCTCTTCAGCGATGAAGCCACGACCCCAGGGGAGTTCACGGCTGTAACATCCCAAAAAAATTGGTTTCTTTTGAAGTTTTAAAAATAAAAATAACCATTTGAATTTGTTGTTAAAGTTAAAGCTTAAATGGAATGTTCAGAGATAAAAAAACAATTTAAAATGAATAATCTCAACATCAACTATTATCAAAATTATTTGAATTCTTTATGCTTGGATGTATTTTCTAGATTTTTCTAGAATTATTCCAAGTGCATTTGCTATTTTCTAGTTGCTATTTGTATTTTCTGCTATTTTCTAAAAATAAAAACTAATATAAATCTCAGATAATGGCTTTGGGTCAAATCTCCGGCCAAAGCCCACCATCATTCAGCCGGCCCACTCCTGTTCTTTCTGTTCCCCACTTGTCTTTGGCCATTGGTTCGACCAAATTTCAATCGCACCTTAGCAGCGCTTCCTTTTCTTGGACTTTGGCTCACCGAGAAGCCGTGTGGCGCTGCTTAGCCTTCCCGTGAAGCCAGCCCAAGCCGCTTCCGCTTTCCTTGCCTTCTTGACCGAGGCCCAAATGAGCGGATCCTTTTCCTTTTTGACATTTCTCTTCTGGGTGGACCAACAAGACGCGTGTCTTCTTCTTTGTCTCGAAGGTGGACTCTTGTGTCTAGCTCCAGCACGCCATGGCAGTGCCGACCTCCTCTTGGTCTCCCCATCTGGCCCTATAAAAAGAGTCAACCGTGTCAAATTGCTTGCCCGGAGTCCCTCTTCCAAAACCCTAATTCTTTCGCCCGATTTCGTCTCAATGGCGCCGCCATCGCTGAAGATCCGAATGCCATTGAAGCTCCTTCCTCGCCGGAGTTGTTCGCCGTCAGTGCCTCTCCACCCGTGCTATCTTCGCCTGCGGGTTCGCATCGACGTGGTCTACACGGTGACGCCATCTTCTCCCTCGGAGCTTCATTGAATCGCTGTCGCCATTGTTGCCCAAATCCGGCCGCCGCCGCTCCATTGCCAATCTATCTCGCTGGTGAGCTTCTATCCCTTCTATGCGTGTCACGTCGTGCCTTGACTCCTCCTCATTTACCCCACCTTCTCTTGGCTTCTCCATCACCGAGGTACCTTGCCGTCGAGCTTCTTCTCCATCACACCCATGTCTGCCGTCGAGCTTCTTCTCCGTCACAGCCATGTCGTCACCGCGGCCGACGAGCTGCTGCCGCCATCGCTGAGCCGCTGCTGCCCAAAGCTTCCCTGTGACTTTGGCATCTCGTTGTTCCACTTCGCCGGGGTTCCTTCGCCGTCTCCAACGAGTTCAAAACCGTCGGCCATGTATTTCCTATCTTTTCCTCCTTTTATCTCTCTGGTGACGTGGCTAGCCATCTCATCATCCACTTCACCTTCTTGGCCCATGTGGCATGTCCATCAGTGCCCTTGTTGGCAGCCAAGTGGCAGACTAAAACTCAAGCCTAAGGCCAAAGCCCATAAACCCAGTTCACCATAAACCTATTCAATGCCATGTGGGACCCCTTGTCATCCTCTCTCTTTATCTCTATATCTCTCTAGTAAACTTGGCCCACTTGTCATCCATTGATTTCATCTCTCCCTCACTTACTAGTGGACCCCACTTGTAAGTCTCCAATTCTTTTTATTTATTTTAATCCGAAAGAATATTCTTTGGATATTCTTTTCTCTATCAATTTCATCATTTCATATGAATCTTCCAAAGCCCATATCTTTTGAATCTGAACTTTGATTGAGTTCATTCAAATTTTTAAATTCATCTAAATTTGAGATCTATTTATCTAAGATTTTTATTTAATTTTTGGAGTTTATTTTGTCTCTATTATTTATTTATTTGGTTTATTTGCTTGTTTGCAAGTAGACGTTTATACTTCAGGAAGTTTTGAGCAAAGAGGAGTACACCAAGATCAAGATCAATCCTAGGATTTATTCCAAGGCAAGCCATAGTTCTTTGATCATATTGAACCTATGATTTCAAAAGTATATGGTTTTATACAACTGCATGCTATCTTTATACAAATTATTTTGGGATTAGTTATTACCTGTTGCCATTATGCCTCCATTGATGATTTGAATGCCATGAATCCTTTGTCACCAAAGCATGGATAATTTTAGTTGGACATATTCATATCACCAACATGGATATCGTACAGATGCTTAGTTCAGCTTAGTTACGATGGGTTCATCATCACATGTGTCATAATGATTAATCTTGACCTAATAAAATATGAAATTGTGGTGGTTAGCCACTGCTGTTATTAAAATTTGTGCACCATGACAGGGTGTGTCATTGGTCTTGGTTAAACAAAATGGTTTTCACTCGGACGAGTGGATGGTGGATAGTAGGGGTGTTTCAACACGTTGTGGGTTTGTGGTATTCTTGCCTGAGTAACTTGTCAAGGACTTAATCTTGTGCGACATTGAACTGGGCCTTTCGTACAACCACATGCCTGATGGGACAGGCCTAATATAATAAGTTGTTCAGTTTTGGCTTTTGACAACTCAAGTAGTATATAGGTGGAGGTGTGTATCCTTTTCTAAGGTCACATCCTGGGACGGTTTGCCGCATCCCTATCCAACATTGTGCGTCAACCCACAGTGAGGTTTTGGGAGGGCTGTATGCACAACAGGAGAGTCAATTGTTGAGATGAAATTTCTGAAAGGTTTTGTTGTGGTCAACTTTGATCCAGTTGATTGCATCTTGTGGGTAAAGTGTACAATCTCTGTAGAGTGTTAATTGATCTATTCGAATAGCCGCGTTCTTGGTTATGAACATGTCCAGGGATTTCACACGGGAGATAGGGTTTCTTATAAAATGTGTCGGAGTGTGGATGGAAAGTTCACTTGATGAATATAATGTTTGTCTGGTGAACAAGTAATTCACTTGGTGGGTTGTGTCGATTGGTGAATTGGGGATTCACTTATCATTGGTTTGGTTGGGAAGTGAATGGGAAGTTCACTGGTTGTTTCAAAGAAATTGTTTAATTATTTGTTATTATTTTCAACTATGCATTTTAATCTATTTATTGTATTTATCGTCAATGCTGATTTCTACAAAAGAATCATACAACTAAGCTTTGTCAAGCTGTGCATGAATACTATTTACATACATTTTCCTACGGCTTGCTGAGTGCTTTATGTACTCACGGCTTTACACCTTTGTTGATCAGTTGAAGAATATCAAGCTGCTCAGGAGTTCTTTCCGAAGGAGGACTATGAAGGTTTTGTGGATTAGGATGCGTTCTCCACTCGATTGCCTATGGACATGTTGATTGGCCTTTTCAAGAGTTTCATTCCGCTGCAAGAGTTTATTTGTGTCTTTAGCTCTGCGTGACAAGTTAAGTAAATGTTGACCATAAGGTCCAGTTATTATTATTATTTGTTACTTTGAGATCTTTTTAGTTAAATCGGATAAATGGATGATATTTCATCACTGTTTCCTGTGTGAGCTGGCTACTGATCTGGGACTAGTTCAGAATACACAGAGGGTTCCTAAATCGTATTTTTGGGTCCCGACAGAGGCCAAGTCCCTCCGAGCAACAGCAGAGGCTGACCCAGTAGGGCAGGAGATCTGTCTCGACCTCCTCGAAGAACAATGCGTACATGCCATATCAACCATGGCCAAGTGCAGTGAAGGCGTCGCACAGGCATACAACAGAAAAGTCAAGATTCGCCCCCCTGGCACCAGACGGCATGGTTTTGAAGCGAGCCGCGACTCCTGCGACCATGGGCAAGCTGGAGTCCAAATGGGAGAGGTCGTACATCATTACCCACAGCACACGGGTTGTCTCCTTCTACATCACGACACCGGAGGGACAACAGTTAGACCACATATGGAATGCCAAGAGCCTCCGAAAGTTCTATCCTTAGGGCTATGTAAAACCGGTTGTACCCGGGAAATCGCCACCCACCGTCCTTGTACGGCAGGGGCATGTACAAAAACAAGTGTACGACCTTTCAACATTTTTCCCCGGTTCAATAAAGGAGCAGCAGCAAGCCACAACAAGCAGTCACCATGCATGGCCTTGGGCCCCAGTGCACACCGAGACTCTCCGCAGACACGAGTGTATAAACAAAGTCACCATGCATGGCCTTTGGCCTCGGTGCACACCGATGCCCTCCACAGGCATGAGTGTATAAACAAAGTCATCGAGCATGGCCTTTGGCCCCGGTGCACATCGATGCCCTACGCAGGCATGAGTGTATAAACGAAGACACCGTGCGTGGACTTCGGCCCTGGTGCACACTGATGCCCTCCGCAGACATCAGTGTATAAATAGACATCGCGCATGGCCATCGGCCCCGGTGCACACCGATGCCCTCCGCATGCACGGGTGTACAAGCAAACACCGTGCACGACCCTCGGCCCCGGTGCACATACATGCCCTTCGCAGGCACGAGGATAAATCGAACCACAATCACGTAGCATCGGTGTGCAGGGACCCCCACAGGCACACGTGGAGATGAAGTCACCGCGCATAACTTGGAACCCATCACGACACAACTGGTCCGTAGCACCAGAGGCGCACCGAGGGGGGATATGCTGGACTTCACCTCCCCCTCGCAAAAAACTTAGGGCTCCATCGGAGCCCTATCTAAACAAGTATGGGGGATGGTACTAGGCTTCGCCTCCCCCTTGCAAAAAAAGTCAGGGCTCCGTCGGAGCCATATCTAAAAAAGTATGGGGACAACGTTGGGCTTCGCCTCCCCCTTGCCAAAAAGTTAGGGCTCCATCGGAGCCCTATCTAAAAAAGTATGGGGAACGGCGCTAGGCTTCGCCTACCCCTCGCAAAAAAGTCAGGGCTCCGTCAGAACCCTATCTAAAAAAGTATGAGGGACGGCGCTAGGTTTCGCCTCCCCCTCACAAAAAGTCAAGGCTCTGTCGGAGCCCTATCTAAAAAAGTATAGGGGACGATGCTAGGCTTCGCGCCCCCCCGGGGCAAAAAATCAGGGCTCCATCGGAGCCCTATCAAAAAAGTATGGGGGACAGCGCTAGGCTTCGCCTCCCCCTCATAAAAAGTCAGGGCTCCTAAAAAAGTATGGTGGATGGTGCTAGGTTTCGCCTCCCCCTCGCAAAAAAGTCAGGGCTTCGTTGGAGCCCTATCTAAAAAAGTACGGAGGACGGCGCTAGGCTTTGTCGGGACCCAAAAATACAATTCTGGACTCTCTGTATATAATGCACTAATCCAGGATCACGCTAGTACACACAGTGTCAACACAAGTGAATATTGATCCACACAAGAAGGAATAATATAAGAAACAAGTAACTTGGATAACAAATAACTGTTGTGACCTTAAGGTCGAGTTTACATTTATTAAGCCTCACAGGGCTAACAATAATTAAATAAGCAGCAGCAGAACAAATAAACTTCAGCGGAATCCCATCAATTCGCCACAGGCAACCGAATTGGATCAAGACCTAGCACTCAGCACCTTCGTAGAACTCCTCAAAAGCAGGCAAATACTCCTTCACTTCTGCTGATTAATTATAGCAAGCATGAGTACACAATCGTACTCGCAAGTCATACCACAAAACGCAATGTATACATGATGGCTTATTCCAAAGGAATGGTTTCTGTGGTTCTTTTGCAGAAATGCAACATTTGTAATTGAATACAAATAATAGATTAAAACATAATTCAAAACAAATAGACAATATTAATTTAACAATTGGTTTCACAAAGAACACAAAGTCTAATCAAATTATTCACATAGCCATATGACTTAGATCACACAGCTCCATTCCCAAGTGTTTTTTTTATAAAATCTAACCCTCGTGTGAACTCTCCGAGCATGTCCATGACCGCGGACGCGGCTATTCGAATAGAGTTGTTTAACACTCTGCAGATGTTGCACACTTTACCCACATGATATAACCAGTGTTGCAAGCACTAATCATAACAAAACGTTTTAGGAACTTCATCTCAAGCATTGATAGTCGTGATGTGTTTTGCTGACAGTACTAATGCCCATAGAGGAAATTAGTCCATCGCACACCATTGGATAGGGAAGTGGCGAACCGTCCCACGATGTGAGTCGCCACAGAGACTGAAACACACCTCCACCCTAACACAGAGCCTAACCTACAACCTGAGTAGTCAATGTCGAGAATCCATAACTTACTAAGATAGGCCCGACCCATACAGGCATGTGTTCGTACAGTCGTGGCTCAGTTCAATGGCGTGCAAAGTTAAGTCCTTAATGGACCAAGGCAAGACTTCGAATTTCTAACTATGCCACGAAGATTATCATTCCCATTCACAAAGCTCCACCATATCACACAGTATCCACCACTTGTCTCAGTCTAAATCTTTTTCCACCCTGTTGGTTAAGTGCAACACATGTCATCAATGAGTAATAGCACACAACGCACACAGTTTTATCACAAAGTTCCATATTCACTTAGCCAGATTCATATTTGCAACTTACATGTAATAATGACTCGTGGTATGGCTAAGCAATCTACTCGTAACTAACCAACCCACGTTGGTGCTATGATAATACTGACTAAATAAAGAATCATTCTAGGGTGACAAAAGATTATGACTGTAACAACCCAGTCCAACATAGAGCCTAGGATGCTACCAACTACTCTACAGAACCATTTCATTTCAATTTAATAATAAACTTTCAGTAAAACATTCAACTGAAAGACACAGTTCTAATCATCGAGATCTAGCACCATCTATAATTAAACAAGGTAAAGAATGACATTTATCAATTGTAATTAATCTAAGCATGGATCTTTAACTTTATCAACTAAATCCAAATCAAACGTCTATGCTATTCAATCAAACTGAATTAAATAAATCAACAACTGAGGTCTAAAAGCATAAACAGATCATCCACGAATACAATTAAACCAACCACCACGAAGGGTGGACACAGTCTGAATCTCAAGGAATTATCATGAACTCAAAGTTTAGATAATTGAACTACTTTATTTGCCATTAATAGTGTAAGTGTGATGTGTATCAAGTTTACCCCTTCCCATGCATGTCGCTGCCTTGAGAGGTACCTAGAAAAAACAACACAACAAGTGTGAGTCCACGAGTTAGTAATGTACAACAGTAATAAAAACATAACCAATAACGTACAACAATAATAAAAACATAACCTCACGACCAACCAATGAAGATATCAAATCTTCTTATGAACATCAGCAAGCAATCATAAATGAATCTCTTATGCTTGAATGCAATGCATATGTCAAGAATGCTCTTTCTTTCTTCTTTGTAATTACTGGTAACGCGGAGTAGCGCATCCGTCGATGCATACTCAAGCATGTGCCCTCAGGCACAGGGACCTCATGCCCACACTCCATGAGTGTAGGGACCCAAGCCCGTCCAATGCATGATGGGGATCTCAAAGAAACAATCCTTGGCTACCACGTAGTCCAAGGTTCAGAAATGAATACCATGATGCAAATTGAAACTCACATTCTCAATCCATCATGAAAGTATAATGTTCAGCGATATTATCAAAACATAAAACTTCATAAGTAAACCATGGTAATTAACATGAATGAAATATCATAATTCATTCTACACTGCTTGCACTTGCCTCAACCGTGAGACGGATGACGACAACGGAAGAGCTCTAGCCCCGGTGCTCACCACCACCTGGCAGCCGTAAATTATACTAAGTATATCAACCAAAAGTGCGCAGCATTGCAATCGAACAAAACAAAATCAATCGTTCCTAATTGAAACCCAAAAATTAACCGATATACTCCCAAAATCCAAATCTGTCTAAATAGACAGCTATCAAAAGCAAATCCATAACTTTTGAGCAAAACTCCAAAAGCTATGAATCCAATTTTCCTGGAGTCTAAACAAGCATATCTACAACTTATCAAGTGACCGAAAGATCAAATTATCATATCTAAGCCTTTGTTTTTAATCCTGAAGACCGTTCTGTCATCTTCGGTATTTCTGACTTGGGAATTTCATAACTTTTATTTGGTACCACCAAACCCATTGTTCTAAGACTCTCTAAAAACTACAGAAAACTAGCTTTCTCAATAAATTCATCACAATTATCCCCACTGTGCAACAAAGGATGCAAACAGCCAAGTATTGCTCTACTGTCCACAACAGAAGGACAGATTACAGCATTAACTTCAAAAATTCATATCTTTCATTCAAAATGTCTAAAATTTATGAACTCTACCTTCCTGAAATCATCATAAATATATCTACATATCTCATGTAGATCAAACGACCAAAATCATCCATCTCCAACCCCTAATTCACAAAACTAAACTCGTTGCCCGAATCGAGATACTGAATAAGTATCTAGACTTGTAAAATTTATAACTAATTCATTTTTTATCCAAAAATTATGAATTAATACTTTCTGGAAAGCTAACGCAATTCCCCACGTATCTCCAGGAGACGCTAACCACTGAATCTGCCTATAACTAACCCAATCTCGCGAATCAACAGATCTACATAGACTTCGATCTACAACAGCAGGTACAAAACTGAAATCTAACCACAAATCACATGGAAAAGAAGTGTAATTGCCATAGGGGATCATGGATTTACCCATGAATTCCCCGCTAGAACTCGCTGAAGTCTCGCGAAGATCCTCCTCCTCCTTTTTCTTCTCCCTCTTCCTCTTCTTCTTTTCTCTTTTCTCTTCCCTTCCCTTCCTGCTCTTTCCTTCCTCCTTCCCTTGGCACCACAGAATGTTGGCAGCACAAAAGATTAGTAGCACAGCAAGTTGGCATGCAGCATTGGTGGTGCTGGCCTGCATGCATGAAAAAGGGCAGCACTAAGCAAAGCTAGCGGTTGCACATGCATGCAGATTGTTGGCAGCACATGCATGCAGAGATAGCGCAAGAGGCAGCAGTACACAATGCATGAGTTCTATCTTTTCCTCCTTCTCTCACATGGCAATGCAGCACTAGCAGCGCATGCAACATCATGCACAGGGGAGGCAGCAGCAGGCGCAAGAAAGGATTGGCAGGTGGTGTTGCAACAAAGCAGGGAGGTGCGGGAGAAACAAAGTTGGCAGCTACTACCAAGAGGGAGGCGCAAGAATGGAAGGAGGGAAAAAAACTAGGGTTCCTGTCGCCCCTCCTAGTCCCTACTAAGGCCGATTCCCCTCATGGGCTCAGCACCGTGGACCGGAGGCTTGAAGCCCAAGTTCTCACCTTTTTGCGAAAAACTCCTCTTCCTCCTTCTAATTCTCCATCTAAAGTGTTTTCCTCTCTTAGAACAAAATCGGGGTATTAAAATGACATAACAATAGACAAGGTGGATATAAACAATTTGGATTGATAACTAAACCCAAAAGCATTTAAATAAATATTTAAAGTAAATGCATTAATTTGAATCAAAGTAATTTTGAAATCTGGGTTCAACATGATCAAAGGTACAAGTTGCCTTGAAATATATCTGGGTACTGTCTTGATCTTGATGCGCTCCTTCTACTTCAAAATTCTCTGAAGAATCAACGTCTACTCGCAAACGAAACAAATAAATAAAATAAATAAATAATACAGAGAAAAGAAACTCCAAAAATTAAATAAAAATATCAGATAAGTAGAGCTCAAATTTATATGAATTTTGAAATTTGAATGGACTCAATCGGAGTTCGGATGAAGAACATATGGCCTTTGGAAGATCTAATCTAAAGAAAATACTCAAAATTAGAATTTCTGGAATATCCGAATTATTTTTCTATTGAAAAACCGGATTATGACGCATGCTGATGTCAGCCCTGGAATTTTTGAATTGAAATAAATCCAAAGAAAAGACTGTGAGGCTGACAGTGGGACCCACGGTCTTTAGACCAAGTCCACGTAAGGGCTCACGGATCTACAGCGCACGAGTCTATGGCACAACGGCTCTGACATTGGGGGTCTCACTGTCATAGGCTAGGCTCACCGTAGATCAGATCTACCGAGAGTTGGGTTTAGCGTTTGGGTTTGGATTTGTTACGCAGGCGCTGACGCAACTGACTCCGCGTCACGTGGGTGACACGCAAGCACAGAGGTTGAGGTGGCAGGCTGACTCAGCATGCCACGTCGACAAACGACGGCGAGGCTCGGGTCCCGAAGGTCATCGGCGATTGACGGCGTCTCATCGACGGTGGGTGGTACTGATGGGTACAGGGGACTCAATCAAACTCGTGAAGGCGCTCACTGGTGCACGAGGACAACTGAAGCGGCCAGCGGCGAGGTCGTAGTGGTGGCGGAGTCTCGGGCTCGATGGGATTGGATCTCTGATGATGCTCCGGTGGAACTAAGGTGTCAACGATCGAGTCGCCGATCTTACGAAATAAAATAGAGGAAAATGGCACAGAATTCTTGGGTGAGAATGGGACTGCTCTTTATTGATATGAACTGGCTATTATAGAGGGTGCCTACGATTAGGCGGTGGACTAATCCTAGTTACACTGAATATGATGCTTGCTATACTATTTAATCAGACTTGGAGCGTGAATCTAATGCCGATTACACTACTCTAATCTGATGCAAGGCGATCCTCTAATCTGATGCCCGATCCCCCTTTCGTCCGCGCTTCATCCTTAAATAACTTCTGAAGAGGTGGCAGTTGCTCCTGGAGAAGACATCCCTTGTAAAGCGTCGTGACTGGTCGGAGCGAGGCGGTGGTTGATAAAGTATCAACTGCTCTGCGGTTGAGCGTCTGTGAGACACTCAACCGTATGGTGGTTATTTGTCAATGTCTTAGGATTATCTAACGTCGCGTGGTATGGAGTATACAACACGTGTTCCATTCATCACACAGTAAAGAATATACTTGAAATCAGATCCAAATACCAGTTCATAGCTCCTACAAGCAGCTACCTGGTTGGAGACTAGGTACAGGATCTTGTCCGACCAGGATACCTATTATGTAATCTCTAGAATCCTTACGACCAGTGAGGTCGTTAGCCTTAGGGGTTACGACCACGAAGACGTATAGTCTTTTATTATGTATTAAAGTAATACATAGAGATTTTAATTCTTGTCAGCTAGCCCCCGAACTTTAAATGAATAGGGAAGTGATCGAGCACATGCTAGCTTTACGGCCTAACAAAGTACCCATAAAACAAAAATTACAGAGATTCACCCCTGATCGACGAGATGCTATAATGTCAGAATTGCACAAGCTACTTAAAGCAGTCTTTATAAGAGAAGTCGACCATCCAGAGTATTTGGCCAACCCTATAATGGTTAGAAAGTCTAACGGCAAGTGGCGAATATGCGTAGACTTCACTGATCTTAATAAAGCTTGTCCAAAAGATGATTTCCCTTTACCTCGTATCGATCAGTTGGTTGACTCTACTGCTGGTTACGAAACATTAAGTTTTCTAGATGCATATTCTAGCTACCATCAGATTAATATGTGTCTAGAAGATGAAGAAAAGACCGCATTTATTACTCCATTTGGTATATTTTGCTATGTCAAAATGCCATTTGGTCTAAAAAAATGCTGGCGCTTCTTTTCAACACTTGATGCAATCGACTTTTTCACCTCAGCTAGGCCGAAATTTGGAAGCCTATGTTGACGATCTAGTCATAAAAAGCATCAAATGGCTTGATCATGTTTCGGATTTGCAGGAGACGTTCGACAACCTCAGAAAACACCGCCTGAAACTCAATCCTGAGAGGTGTGTGTTTGGAGTCTCTTCGGGAAAATTGCTTGGATTGCTAGTCTCTGTATGAGGGATCGAACAAAATCCCGAAAAGATAAAAACCATTGTTCAAATGCGCTCTCCAACCATGAAGAAAGAAGTCAAAAAACTCACAGGGTGTATGGCGGCTTTAAGTCATTTCATATCACGACTGGGAGAAAAAGGACTACCTTTCTTCAAACTTCTAAGGAAGCACAAGGGTTTCGAGTGGTCAGAAGAGGCAAATGCTGCCTTTGAGGATGTCAAGAGATATCTTACGAGTGCTCCTGTTTTGGTTTCTCCGAAACCAGAAGAGACGCTCCTAATTTATCTAACTGCCACGCCATAGGCAGTAAGCACAGTACTAGTCGTAGAACGTAAAAACGTCCAACGACCAGTGTACTACGTAAGTGAAGTTTTGCACGGACCTAAGAAGCGTTACCCTCAGGTCCAAAAACTTCTCTATGCCCTCCTCATGTCTTCGAGGAAACTACAGCATTATTTTCAAGCACACAAGATAAATGTATCATCTGAGTTTCCCTTGGGAGTAATCCTCCAGAATAGAGAAGCAGTGGGACGCATGTCTAAATGGTCAGTAGAACTTGGGGAGTTCGACCTCCATTTCATGTCCCGAACGGCCATTAAATCCCAAATCTTGGCAGACTTTGTCGCCGAATGGACAAATCCTGAACCTGTTCAGGATCCCCAGTACGATACCCATGACCAGTGGATGATGTAATTTGAAGGGTCACTCACTTTAAGTGGCTCGGGGGTTGGGGTGGTCCTGAAATCTCCTAACGGAGAGATCTTAAAGTATGCCATACAATTAAACTTTCAGACCACTAACAATGTGGCAGAATACGAAGGTTTGCTAGCTGGCATACGAGCAAGTCGAATAATCACAGATAATTGTAAACAATTTTCGAGCGCAAAATTTCAGGAATTTTGCGACGAGCTGGGTACCAAGCTGTGTTATGCTTCCATTGCCCATCCCCAAAGCAATGAGGTAGCCGAACGAGCGAATGGCCAAATAATGCAGGGAATTAAAACTCGAGTCTTTGACCAGCTTGTTAAGTGCTCGGGGGCTTGGGTACAAGAATTACCCTCAGTATTATGGGCAGTTCACACAACCGCTAGTCAGGCAACAGGCAAAACACCTTTTTTCCTAGTTTTCGGTGCTGAAGCCATGCATCTCCCAGAACTAAAAATTAGGTCTGCAAGGGTCGAGAGTTTCAATGACTCAGCCCAAGAACAACTTCGAGCGGATGACATTAACCTGCTCGAAGACAAGAGAAATCAGGCCTTAATCCGCTCAAGCAGCTACCAAAGAAGCCCTCTGCGCATAAATACTATGATCGTAAGGTCTAACCTCGCAGCCTTGCTGTAGGTGACTTGGTATCGAGGAAAATTCAATCCCAGTCTAATCGGAACAAACTTTCCCCCAAGTGGGAAGGTCCTTACACAGTGGTCGAAGTTATGCGAACAGGTTCGGTACGACTTGTAATGGAAGACGGCCGGATTCTCTCTAATTCTTGGAATATCGACCAGTTAAGTAAATTCTATGTGTAATCGACCAACATTGCAATAAAGCATCAGGTTCTTTCTATCTTTATTGTCTTACTTAGAGTAGTGCTTTGACAATTTTTTCTACCATACCCTGGTCGAAGGTCCACCTACGACCAGTTCCTAGTTGTGAGCTTTTCCACGACAATACACTGGTCATACGGCATTCTACTACCGGTACCCAGTTTATCTTTACACTGTTCGAAAGTGTAACAACCCCAGTTTTAATAAGCAGTAATAAGATGCTTTTTGTAGCATCACTGTTTATTTTGAAACTCGGATAGGTTGTTACAATCTAAAATCTCCATTTTTTCTAGCCAAAATCTGATCCCGACCACCCACTTCATATCGGACGGCTGATTTTTCTTTTTGAGTCATTTGCTAAAATTTTCTTCAGTTGCGACAACAGAGCTCTCGTATGGGCGTCTCTCTCTTCCTTCTCTTGCCTGGGCGCCGTCGCCAACCTTGCTGCCGGGGAGGGGCGTTCCACTGGGAGCTTGTGAATAATCATTTGCCACCTGGCATCAAATCGCCATCAAGATCGCTCCGAATCCTCTCGGTTTCTCAGGAGGTTCAAACACTATACAAACCCTAACCCGTGCTTATCCTCCATTGATGAAGCAGTGGAGCTTTGTCTCATTTTGGCGGTGGAGCATTTCTTCACTCTCTTCCGGGTTCTTTAGATCTTCTGAGCTTAAGGACTAAAATCATTTTCCTTAATTCTATCTTTTGTCAACAGAAAGCTTGAGGAGTGATCACTTTCTGTTTCGGCCGGTTTTGCAACTTCTTCTTCTCCAACTTTGCTCTGGTGAGCCATGTCCCTAATTCTTTCCTTCTTAAGCTTCTTAGGGACCTCAATAGCTGATCTGAATCACTCACATGTGCATGTGATGCTCAAATCAAATTATCACTGAAAAGTGTCTTTTTATAACTTTTCGGTCTTTCATATCGTTTTCGAGTTCTAGGGTTTGTCTTGTCATCTTTTCAGCTTAATTAGGTCTTTACTAAACCCTAGTAGCATAAGCAGCAATTTCTTTTACTAATGATGTTTCCAAATCAGCTAGAGGGCAAAAATCCGTTTTTCTGTTGGCTGTTGTCGGGCAGGACCGACAAGAGCTGTAGCTCCTTTCTCTCTGTTGATCTTTGTTGGATAATGCTAGCAGGGGTTGTGTTAGGCTTTTATCCTTTCTAAAGATCAACTTTAAACTCCACAAATATCTTTACTTAAGCGTCTCTCACAATCACAAAACAAAGAAACTTCATTTTTTTTGTAATCATGCAATTTCCGTTTCTTACGAAGCAAACCGGTTGCTCCTCTTTTTCGTAATCTTTGTGGGTTAATGTTAGCAAGGGTTGGTCGGTGTATTGTCTACTCAAAATCAGTTTTAGCTCCCGCTAGAATCTTTTGCTTAGTGTGTTTCCAAAATGTACCAAAATCAAGAATCTGTCCGATTTTCGCTTTTCTAAAACACGAAATTGCAGCTCTAAACTGAATCTTAATTCTTGAACAATTAGTATGAACAAGTATTAATATGGGTTATTATTCTTCCTTTAGGTTAGCTTAAACTCCAGCAAAAATCCTTGTTTAATCGTGCTTCACAATCATTAATGGAGCAACCTACAGTGCTCATTCTATTGTCTGTTAAACCGACGGTCAAAGAACCTCTTAAATCTTTAACTCTTTAATTCTTGTCAATTGCTGCTAGTAAATGGTGAGTTAGCTTGCTACCCTAGTTAAGAATACTCTAAACTTAAGTATAGCACTTTACTTGCGAATGTTTAGATCAGCTTTTGTAATCTGCCCTGTTTTCATATTTCGAAATCTGAAACTACAGTCTAGTTTAAATCGAAATTTGATAATTAGTATTAACTGATGATTAAGTGATAAGTTAAACTTTTAGTTTTACTTATTTAGCTGAACTTAATCAAAAATATTCTTTTGTCATAGTATAATGGAACAGCAAACTATTCCTTTGCAATCTGTTCAATTTTCGATTTTTGCTAAAACCTGAAACTGTAGCTAACTGAAGCTCAATTCTTGTCTTCTTTGCTATTCTTTGGTCATGCCGACAAAGATCCAAAGAAGATGTTGGCCCTCTATTCCTTCTAGTAAAGTGTATAAGTGATAAGTTAGGCTGTTAACTTCACTAATTTAGCTATAACTTAAACACAAAAATAACCTTTTTACTCTCATTGTGGTAAGCAGCCAAATTGTCTTGTTGCCCTGTTTTCAGTTTGCTCTAAATATGAAATTGTAGTTCTAGATTGAACTTTAAACTGTGACAGCTAGTAGTAACAGAAGCTAACTGGAAGCTATTGCTCTTATTTAGGTTAGATGTAGCTTAAACAAAAGTATTTTACTATTAGGGTTTTAAAGCAAAATCAGCAAACCCTTTGTTGTAACCTGTCCTGTTTTCAATTTTTCAAAAAGCTGAAACTGTAGCTTTAGACTAAACTCTAATTTGTGGCAGCTAGTATTAGCAAGAGCTAATTGTGGGACCTTGTCCTTATGTAAGTTAGATGTAACTTAAGCAAAATCATTATTTTGTTCATAATATAATAGTCAGCCAACTATTCTTTCTGTAATCAGTCTCATTCTCAGTTTTTCTAAAATCTGAAACTATAGCTTTAAGTCAAACCCTAATTTTGATAATTAGTATCAGTAGGCGTTAAAAATGGGTTATTATTCTTACTTAATCTAGAGATAACTTAAGCATGTTGCTAAGTATGCATTAAGACATTGATCATGCATTCTTTTCTATATTTTTGCTCTCTGCCATTTTCTTGTTATTCATTGGACTTTTGTGTTTTAGACTCTGGTTCTTCTGAAGTGATTGAATCTGTTACTGAGCAACAAGAACCTGAACAAGAGGTTTACTATTATCAAGGCAAGCATCCTCTCTGCACCATGTTGATCCTAATTTTGAACTATAGATTTCTAAAACCCAGTGACACTGTTGCATGCTAATTTCCTAAAAATTTATTTGTGATCTGTTAATAGTTAGTTACCACCTAACACTTGAGGTTTACCTTTAATATGATCACACACTTAAATTTAAGGTAGTGCTTCTATACTAATTGCTTAGTTTCCGAAATTGCTTAGCCATGCAGTCTGTAGAACGTTAGTGTTTGGCAAGCTTATCTTGTCAAACTTGGGAACAATTTATGAACTTCATTTATTTTTATTCTTGTTCAGTCTAATTAAATCTAAAATGAAATCCAATTTTGTTTGTTTTCACTGATTTTTAATCTGGACAAGTGGATGCTAGTGATGGTGCTTTAGTGCACGAGATTGGGAAATGTGGTTGTTTTGTCTGGATTGATTAAGGACTGAACATTGACTGAACGATTCAAGCCCCAACGTATTTCCACACGCAAATGTATGGGCGCTTGTTTGGTTAAGTAAAAGGTTAATGCTATTGATTTGGAAAATGCAGAAAAGTAAGGACATATGTGTTTGATCTCATATCAGATCATATGTTCTTAAGAGGGTGAGGGCGAGATGCATTCCATCACATGTACGTACCTTAAGGGCTCCGATTATAATTAATATGTGCACTAGCATGCCTCTACTTTCGTCATTTAATTTTTGTCTATCGAATCGGCATTCCCAACAACATGTGGGCCCCGGTTGGTAGGTTCTATTAGTAACTTGAATCGGGATCGATCACACACATGGGTAGTCGGCTCAATAGTGTCAACTTGTTGAAAAACACCAAATCTTAGTTTACCCTACCGAATACCAAAGGCAAGTGCTATTATTCCGAGGCATACTGCTAACTAAGTCGTGTGGGTAAAGATGTACACCTCAGAGGGTTAAAACTATTCAATAGCCGTGCCTACTGCTATGGACAACGCTTGAATTGAATAGATCTTTGTATAGACTTTGAAATGAAACTTTTTTTGGATACTGTTTCGGTATGCGATATAATTATGCAATGTTTTTGCTGTTTATGGGCAGCCACTTAAATGTGGTTACTGTTTATGATTTTGTTCACTTTTACTTACTGTTTTAGTCCAAATTGGTTTATCAAAATTGCTTTATCAAAACTTAGCAAGTGTAGGCTTAAGATGTATTGCTTTATGCAAGAAATGAAACCAATATAACCTTCCTGTTTTTAACCTTATGCATGTACAAATTCTAATCCTTTGTATAGGATCTCTCAAACATTTTCTTTTAAATAGTTTGTGTAAGTCTTGCGAGTACCTTCTGTACTCAGGTGCTATAACCTCTTGTTGCAGCTGAGGATGGTTATTTGTATGAGATGCCCATTAGCGCCGATCAGGGTGACGCTAACGAGTGAAGCTAGTTCTAATCTCCACTCAATAGCCCGAGGGTGATCGCCATTGGTGGCTTTTTGTTTGTTAGTTTTGTTTCATTTATTAACTTTTGTTGTGACCCAAGGTCACTTGATATTGTATAACCAAACCGAGTTGTAATATATTGTGTTTAATTATGTAAATGTTTACCTTGTATGTTTGATACAATGTTGTTTGAGGATATATGTGCAATAGTCACTGATCCTGGGAACTGTTGCTAGCCATATATCCGGAAACCTGAATAATGGATTTGTACCTTGTTAAGAATTATGCGTCTAGTATGATTTTTAATTAAGGACCGGTTGTTCTTGATTAAGAATTATGCTTTTGGTATGATTGTTAATTCGTATAAACCTCCAATATTCCGGGGTCCTCACAGAAAGGATGGTAACATCACCTAGCCGAAGCATTTCCTCTCTGCACGTGGTCCCGCCCACAAGAAGGAACTTCCTAACGTCGACTCGTTCCTCCCTTTTTGCTGCCAATACAAAGAGCTTGGGTTTAAAACACGGTCGAAATAATGTCAAGCTGACTCTTTGAACCTTAGTTTATTTCTTCATTCATTTTTTTGAAAAATAAATTAAGCTGAGTAAGCTTTTCAAATTTGCTCGACTACTTTTGGTACACTTGCTTCATTTTAACTGGTCGAAGGAAGTTGCAACACCTAGTCGAAGACTTTCCTCTCTGCACATGGTCCTACCCACTGGAAGGAACTTCCTAACGTCGTCCTGTTTATAACTCTTGCTACCAGAGCAAACCTACTGAGTGCACTAAAACAAGTTAAACAAATTTTTAAAAGGAACTCCAGACGTTTATCTAACTCAAGTTGACCGTTCTTGATTTGATTAATCTGGTCGGGGATGGTAACATCACCTAGTTGAAGCCTTTCCTCTCTGCACGTGGTCCTGCCCACTAGAAGGAACTTCCTAGTGTCGACTCGTTCCTACTCTTTCGACCAGTGCATGACAATCGTGATCGAAAAACTACAAGTTAGCTAAACATCTCTTTTTTAAGAAAACCCAATTCTCACTATTTACTTGGTTTATCTAAATAACCCAAGCAAATAGTCGGGGGCTAGGATAAAGTTATTAACTTGACTTCAATTCTTAGTCTTGCTCTTTTTCCATTCATTATCTTTTGAGTTACTAACTACTCGACAAGATGATTTTCAGGAAGAAGGAAGGGATATACATATCAACATCAACAAAAATTTGTCTTTACAGGACTCAGGACTTTGGTACATACTACTCTGGCGAAGGAGATCTTATTTGCATATCCTCCGTGACTACATCGGCGATCGACTACATTTTCGTCATTAACTGATCGGCTTCTGCTTCAGAGTATGGGAAGTCGTCTATGATGGGTTGCAGATTAAGGCTGGGGTCACGAGCTTTATGTTTTGCTAATATAAATCTTATTCTCTCTTTGACCGCATTCTTTATCGATTCGAATTGGTTAGCCTTCATAGTAGTCACCAATTCCTACAAAGTTCCGACTTGTTCGCCAATAGCACTCGAGTGGGCAGATATCGTGTCTTCACGAGGAGTAATCCCCTCAGCATAAAACCCACCGAGTACATTGTTCAAAAGTAAAACGTTGTCTTGAAGATTGATCTTCAAAGCCTTCATTTCCTCCTGATCGCGAGTCGAAGCCTCGCGGAGTCATTTTATTTGTACTGCTTGTTCTAAAAAGAATAAGACCAGTCAGACAAAATGACCTCGAAAGAAAAACACAATCAATCGCAGGTAAAGATTTGCTTACCAACTAGTCGAGAATCTAACTTCTTGACTTCTTCGGCGTGAGAAGTAGCTTCCATTATGTAGCGCTGCTCCCACGTTTGGATCTCTTGGTCTTTTTCTGAAAAGGAATGAAAGTCAGAAAAAGAAAAGAAGGTCCTAAATGGTCTTAAGTTCAGCACTTACCGTTCAACCGTCCCTACAACCTTTGGATTGCAGAGCTTGCCTCCTGAAGTTTATTCAGGTGGTCTTCATTCTTATCACTTAGCTTTTTCGTCTCGGCTTTCCCATAGTCGAGAGAATTAGCTAAGGTCTTCTCGTCGCCCTTGAACCTACAAAGGGAAAGAGTAGACGTCAGCATAAAACAAGTGGTTGTAAGTTCTTCTATGACCAAGATCTAGTCGTAAGTCTTTCTACGACAATACCCTAGTCGCAAGCCTTCCTGCGACCAGTACCTAGTCGTAAGATCTTCTACGACAATGCCCTGGTCGTAAGTTCTCATACGATCAGAACCTAGTCGTAAGATCTTCTACGACAACCCTAGCAACTACTGTGTAAGTGGTCGAAACACAAAAGACTACGTAAAGTAGTTACTTATCACCTCTCTGCCTGCTCGCCGAGTACCACTTTTTCCTGTCGCAGTCGGACAAGTTGCCTATTGTATTCTGCAACAGTAACAATTTGTTCCAACACTTTCTGCATTAAGAAAAACAATAAGAAGCGAGAAAAGACATGTATGTGAGTATCGAATTTCAAGTACTTACATTCATGGTCGTCCGAGCAAATGAGGACACCACCCTCGTGGGGCTCCTCAGTTCATCAATCTCTTCGACTCGCTCCCACCATACCCTTTCAAGATGCTCGTCGTCGAAAACATCCCCTCTGTTGGGAATATCCTTAGGGTGAGGAACACGATCACGAGATCTGAACACATGAGAGCCCACGACGGTGTCAAGAGCGAAGAACCCAAAGGAATGGTCGAAGAATTCAAACTTTTCTTCTCCTCCCGAGGTTGCAGCATCAGTAGTTCGACCTTGGGAGCCAGGAGGAATGTCTGCAGCGATTTCCTTCTCCGCGTGGTGATTGAATATTTCACCCCTGTGGCCGGATGCCTCCGCCGCTACCATCTTCACCTCTGGCTCTACGACCGCTCCAGTGGTCGTAGCCGCTTCGGCACCAACGGTGCCTTCCACCGCTCGGACGATGGACGACCCTTCGACCATCGCCACTGTCATTCCTCCGTCTGCCGGAGAAACATCAGTGGGTTCCTTGATGGTGAGAGGAGTCGGGCTAAGATCATAAAGGAAAACATGATTAGGCGGTAAAAAGCAAAAGGTAAATGATGTTCTTACACTTTTGTCCCTTTTTACGTATCTTCGAGTGTCGGACTTGATCTTGAATTTGGAAAAAGCCTTCCCTAAGGAGGGTTTCTTTGACTTTTTCTCAACCACGTCTGGTCGAGACACAAGTTGAGGAACGGCCACGACCACGTCTGGTCGTGGGTTTTGATCGGGCGCCATCGCTCCTTGAGCCTCTTGGCTCTCCGGATGGTTGAGACTAGTCTCGACCACCTCAAAGGCAACACTGCCCTCGACCACAGGCACTGCTGGTGCAACAGTCTTCTTCACAAAAGACACGAAACTCTTCCAGTTCTCTTTTAGTCTGAGTAAACCGATAGAGGCGTAAATCGCTGCGAAGGTTTTATTGTCATAATAGAAGGGTACCTTGGTCTTAGGGGCTTTGGGTTTGAATACTTCAGCTACTCCTGCCGCGATTGCTTCCTCTGCAGCAACTATTTCCGCTGCAAGTTTAGCAAGAGGTGCAGACAAAGTAGCGGAACTCGAACTTGCGCCCTCCTTGTCAACAACTTGTGTGAGCCTCCACCTCCTGGTCTGAGGAGCATCTGCTTGCTCAATAGCAGAGCTCGAGCTTGCTCCTCCCTTGTCAACGACTCGCACGAGCCGACGTCTCTTGGCCGGGGAGAAACAAGTTGCTCTACGGCCGCACCGACGACCATCAGTTCGACTTCTTCGTCGTCCCGACGGTTCTCCATGCCTACTCTCTGCAGAAATCAGAAAGAGAGATATTATAAAAAAAAGTCATAAGTTCTTCTACGACCATCACCATGTCGTAAGCTTTTCTACGACAACCCCCTGGTCGTAAAATTTTCTATGACCAGAATCTGATCGTAAGCCCTCCTACGACCAGTACAAAGTCGTAAGTTCTTCTACGACTACAAAGTCCTAAAGATGAAATCAGTTCATGACTACCTTTAGGCGCTCCACTCTATCCTCTGCGGACAGGTCAGCTAGGATTGGAGGCGCCACCACATGGGCTGGGGGTTTCTCACAGATGAGCTTGACCCGAGCATCAATCTCCTCTTATGAGAGGTCTGCAGGGACAAGAAAACTTTCAATAAGCCAATTTCAAAATTAACAGAAAAAAGGCTAAGCTTGAAGTTTACTTACCCTCCTCGTAGTCCCTGGTCGGGTCTTTCGGCCCAGAGTACCTTCACATTGGATAAGCCCTTTTCTTCAGAGGACTTATGCGGCGCGTGACAAAGTCTTTCACCACGTGCCATCCGGTAAGCCCCTCTTCCTTCAAGTCTGCAATAGCTCGAATGAAGAGGGCGATCCGACCGAGATCCTTGGGAGTCGAATCCCAGGCAGAGTTCTTCTTGCCCGGCTTCCCGGCGAAGGAGAGGCTGTCCTTGTTGGTTATCTCCCAATAGAACCACCTCTTCTTCTACCCCGACCACGATGATCGGGTAAACATCTGAATGTACTCCTTCGACTTCCCGTCGTGGAGCTTCAGACTACAACTACCGGTGACTCCGGACAGTCTGGTCATTCCATAGAAGTACTGGAAAAACTCTAAGTCGGCCGAAATCCCCAGGTAGGCCTCGCACAAGTAAACGAACACTCTCAGCATTGTAATGGAGTTGGGAACAAGGTTCACCAACTCCACACCGAAGTGTTCGAGTACGAGTGTGAGGAAAGGGTGAGCAAGCAATCGAAAGCCACACTCACAGAACGCTTGGAAGACAGGGATTTGCCCAATCTCACCCGACAGCCAATGCTGCCCAGCAACCTCGATCCACTTCATGAATTCCTTCTTTGGGATCTTCTTGGAGTCGACCAAAGCCTTGATTTTGGCCGTATCCATCTCCGATTCGACCCACTGGGAAGCGGTTCCTATCATTTCTCCCAAAAGCTGAAGGTTTGAGTTTGGAAAGATTGGGGAAGAAGGCTCGATTTGGTCGGCGGCGGAGAACTCGAAAGCGTGAACAGTGAGAACAATTTTGGGGAAGGTAAAATACCTTATTCTCACCCACGGTGAATATTTATAACCGCACGACTGAAGTTAAAAAGACATGGCTACCCAATGGTTGCCAACACTTCGGGATCCATTCCAACAAACAGATATGAGGGAGTCCATTTGGATTCTTAAATTTGTCTGCTCGAGGAAATCAGGCCAGTCTTTACACCTCAAGCGAAATTACCTTCTTGACCAAGTCTTTTTCTGGTCAAATGCAACAGCGATTGGAAAGATTTTGCTTCCAACCACGGTTCTGCGACCACTCGGTGTTCAAAATATTTCCTACGACTACCTTGTAAGTCGTAATATTATTCGATAACTTTCTTGACCAAGTAAATTTCTGGTCAAAAGAAACGCTAGTCGAAGAGTTTTTCCTTCGACCATTTCTCTACAACCACTTACTGGTCGTAAGATCATCTTCTGTTCCTTTCCCAAGTAAGTTATTTTCGCTTGAAGCTAGGGGACTAGATGACGAGGATATAATAATCCTCATTTAACCATTTATCTATAATTCATATTATGGATAATAATGACGTTATATAACTCTTGAGTATACCCCTTAATGGCCATAAGGGAGAAGCTGGAGGTCGTAAGTTCTTCTACGACCACCCCATAGTCGTAAGTCCTACGACTACCCCATGGTCGTAAGTCCTTCTATGATCAGCATGTGGTCGTAAGCTCTTCTACAACCACCTCCTGGTCATAAGTTCGTCTACGACCAGTCCCTAATCAATAGGGCTCACATACATGTGGGCCTAGTCGATCAGGAAATCTTCTGTACTGTATCCAAGGATATGAGCAATTAATTATGCTGTTATTCTCCAGAATAATAACACGATTTAAACTCCCTGTTATGGTGTTAACTTCCTGGCAACGTGGGAACGTTACTACTCCCACAATAACCTCCAGTAACGGCTCCGCGATCTGGAACATTAAGGTAGCCTTTAGACTGGAGGTACAACGGTGCACTTCGAGGACTGTATAAAAGGCGGAATCATCAGGACAATCGGGGAGATCCGAAGAGCAATCAGAGACACAATACTCTAGTCTTTCTTTTGATCTTGTAATCCAGCATACTCAATACATACACATAGGAGTAGGGTCGTTATTCTCTCAGGAGAAGGCCCGAACCTGTATAAAAATCCCCGTGTCTCCCTCTCTGCTTGATTTTGAGCCTAGGGGAACCCCCGAATCAAACAATATTTACATAAGTTCGGTTCTAAAACACCGACAATTGGCGCCGACCGTGGGGATCTCGAGTCATCAGCTTTCCTTCGACTTTTCCAAACTTCCATGCTCTCATGGCACGAGAGTGGAACGAGGAGAATTGGTTCGACTTGGTCGATTACGCAGATATCGATATAGATGCCGATTTTGACTACGAGCCGAGTGATGCATCATCCAATGGTGATATCGTCTCCGGGGATCATTCTCTAGGAGACCATCCCATCGATGGAGTTGAGGATGGATCCTTATCCCCCGCAACGATACGTCCAAATGAAGAACCAGCTTTCTCAGAGGGCAAGGGTCAATCCGACCACATCAAGGACTGTCCCAAGGCAGGCTCAGAGTATGACGAGGGTTCTCCCTCCGAATGTTCAAATCCACCTGAGGCAGTCCGACCTGGCACGACAACTCTTGGAAGTCGTAATTCCAGATCTTCATCAGCACCTGGTGGTTCTCTCGCTCCGGCTAGTCCAGTCAAGGATGCGATCGAACACGCACTCCCTATGAGTTCGACCATCCCAACGCAGGGCTCACTTACGGACGAAGATGGCTATAACTCAGAATTCTCCTTCCTGGAGGGGTTTGCTCTAAGTCGCTAGATGGTGTCATTCGATGGCTCCTCAAGCGAGTAGGCCTCAAGCGCAAGTGGAGATCATCAGTGGGAGGTCTTCGTCCTTCCCTCAGGTACAAATAACTCTCCTAGAGACAGGACTGAGGACGCTCCCTGACGATCACACCCTACGACCGCTCGTGGCAATGACAAGGACACCTCCGGCGATGACCAGAGTCAATACTCTAATGAGCATGCGAGAAATTCTCGAGATCATCGCACTTCACTAAGGCAAGCTCAAGGATCAGGTATGGATGATTTTGAAACAATCCGACGGAAACGAGTTGCAACCCAGAGAAATTTGCCTGGGCGCACTCAATACCAGTTGGAAGAAGATCAGGAACTTCAACATATCAACGACCTGCTCGAGAACCCATCTCAGGAACTTGCCCGAGTACCTGGCTACGACCTCTTCGCTGAAAAGATCGCTCGAAGGTTATGAAGAACGATGAACAAGCTCGAACGTCCTCACCGACATCACTCTGGAAGTCGTAGCAGTACGACTCCATCAGCTTTCAGTCGTTCAAATAACTCACCGCATGGAGATCGACGCAAATTGCATCGTTCCCCAAACTGGAAAAGGGTTACTCGAACGCCTGATGATCAAAAAGTTCCTAGGAGAGGTGATCATTCACCACTCCGACCAGAGGTCTGCAACAGCAGATAAAATAAGAGGAGTATTACCCTCGTAGGATCGAGACTTATCATAAGTCAGGTTCACCAATTGACGGGTATCGTCGAGTACGATCACCTAGCGACGCCAACCCCTCTTTCCTGCAAAGGAGGCGTTACGACGTGATTACCGGATGTCGGGCATTCTCGCCTGACCTCCGAGCAGTTCACTGGCCGCCGCGGTTTCGACCAGGGAACATGGAGAAGTTTGATGGATCTCAAAATCCCATCGAGTTTCTTATACACGACCGCTATCTGAGCAGCAGCAGGAGGAGAGCGCGTCATGGCGAATTACCTTCCAACTGTGCTCGAAGGGTTCGCTCGATCGTGGTTGTTAAACCAACCACTCGAGTCGATCTATTCATGGCAACACCTATGCGACCTTCTACTTGCCAATTTTCAGGGCACCTACCATCGCCCCGGGAAGGAGGACGACCTGCATAGGATGAGACAGAACGACCACGAGACACTACGCCAATTCATCAGGCATTTCAATCAGGTTCGCAACTCAATTCCTGAGGTTTCTGACTCATGACCACTGAATCCGGGGTTATGTGCTACAACTACAAGCGATGCAATCCGGGGTTTTCTACAACTAGGATAACAAACCAGAGTTCTATGAAACTAGTAGCCACCTGCGCGCGTTTGCGCCACGGAAACATTGCATGCATGATAAGCGGGTCCTACCTAGAAGTGGTGGGAAAAAGAAAGAAGAAAAGGCATAGCAAAGCAGAGAGCAGAGCAGGTGTTTCTGCTGGGTGGTGGCGCTGGCGAGGGGCACCGCGGAGGTTGGCGGCGACGGACAATAACTCAAACATTTGATTGTATAAAAATGTAGTTGGACACACTGGAAGCTCTAAATCTCCTGCAACTCTCGAAGGAACAAGATGCATCATCGGTAAGCACTCACCAAAAAAAAAAAGATGGATGTACTCAAACTCATCACCTATCTCCCAAACACAACAAAATAAGGACTAACTATCCCGAAAATAGGATTCTATGCCATAATGTAATAACAATAAATCCTAGATGGCAGGTAGCATAGGCATAGCATGGTCAAATGGCACCACCGAGAACTCATGTACTGTGTAAGAGTAAAACAATAATGTTTTTGAACCATAAAGCACGTATTACCATGATGGGCTAAAACTATGAACGACAACTATTACCACCATACATACACACATCTTGTCTTCAAGTTCCATCATTCCGATAAACATTTCGTAAAGGGCAGCTACATGTACCGACACTCAATACACACTAAAGAAGACACTATATCAAAGGGAAAAAAAAGATAATTTAGACGCCTCCATTATATAATCATGCTTCAAATAGCACATCTACTGTCATTTAGCGTCACGGTATGAATTTGCAGGCACACACACAAATACAAAATGGTGATAAAAACATGAATCATTCATCTGAACAAAATTATTGTTCCAAGCAACAGCGGGACCGACCCCATATTTCCAGAACAGCTAGCCTGCTACCTCATGTTTTTTCATCCATGAAATTAGCTTGATCATGTAAGTAATTTTGATAGTAGGAAAAACTATTATAATGGTCCAATATAACATGATGAGGTATATATGCATGTCTGCAGGCTAGTAACACTATGCCAGAATACTCGGAAAACACTAATTTTCTTTGTTTACAACTGTAAGAAGAAATCTGTTATCATGATAGAATAAGAAGAAACACACTGAAGTTTCCATCTAATTCGTTCAAAAGAAATAATCTATATCAAACAATCGAATAGAATGCTCCCTTGGCCTGGCAATGGTACATCAAATATGTATTAAGCAAGCAACAAACAATGTGGGATGCAAGACAATCAAATCTAAGATCACTAAAATTGTGATGGGACACAAATAAAAATAAAAAGACATTTGGCAGGCTCTAACCAATAGCTCATAGAAAAGATATTTAGGCCTCCTCTTTGCACACTACAACCAGAAAGTTGTACAAGAAAATATCAAATCTAGTATATATAACTATCCATGCCAAATTCATATATGCAACACATGTTTTACATTGCGTTTTTTTTCTTCACAACCCAAATTAGACTTATCAAACAATATAAACTATTTGAGCATAAGAATGACAAGTTTGTGCATCTGCTCACCTAACGGCTGTGCCGAAGAGGTTGATTTAACATTGGAGACATCATAGACGAATTCTGGCATGGCTTGAGCCTCTCTCCATTGGTTCACCAACATTATCCTGTACCACTGAACAACAAAATTCACCCAATCAAGAAAAATAAAACACTCATTAAAGAAATGAAGAACTAAGTCTCTCTCCATCGGTTCACCAAGATTCTCCTGTAACATTGAACAACAAAATTCACCCAATCAAGAAAAAGAAATGAAGAACTAAGCAGGAGGAAGAGAGGAACAGACCTACGATGCTAGTAACCCCTTCTATGTTAAGCCGATCAACTTATTCCTTTTTCCTATATACTCTGAGATCTCTTCAAACCCTAGCTTTGTAGCATATTCATAGACATCATCTCTATCTTCTTATGTCAAAACAAAAAAGGTCATACATTCGTTCTCGAGCTGCAGCTTATAAAGATAAATGCCTAGAGCATTACCAAAGGCGCCATCATCCTCATCCTCAAGAAATCGAAGCCATCAGCACCGACCAAGCCCAAGACGGATCCAACTCCCCCATCATGCATATCAATCAACCCACATCAGGAATAAATCAACAAGAACCTGAATCTAAATCAAGCACCGTTAGTGGCGAAAAAAAGAAAGAGGGGAAAACCCAAGGCCGAGCCACAACAAGCACACAAAGAAGCCGCGGGCCGAGCCAGAGAATGGTGTGTAGGCGCCTGATCGTGGGCGTCTTGGAGGCCATGGCCGTAGGGGTGCAGGACGCGGGCGGTGGTGGGCTGACAAGCCGAGGTGTCGACGTCGGGCCACCATGGAGCGATAAGAGGAGGAGGCGCTGGCGCCTGAGCGCTAGTGAGGCGGAGGCGTGGGGAGAAGCGCAAGGGCTGAACCCGGAGGAGGAGCCACGTTGAAGGGCCATGGCGCAGGGGTGCAAGACGCGGCGGCGGGCGCCGAGCGAGCAGAGGTGGCGGCAGGGCCACCATGGAGCAAAGAAGAGGAGGCGCCTTGAGCTTGACCAAAGAAGGAATCACTAGGGGAGAGAAGAGATGGGGAGACGAGGAAGAATGGGGAAAAGCAATAGGAAGGCAAGAGGAAGAAGGGAGCTCAGGCACGTCGAATCGTGTGAGAGCGCTATGCCCGGAATCATCAAAGCGTCGACGAACGAAGCGAAGCGAAGCATCGAACGGCTCATAGACGTTGAGGCAAGAGCAGGCGAGCGAAACCGCAAATGAATCGGACGGCTAGAAAGGGAAGACGCGTTTGATCCGACGGACAAAAAAAACCGCGCGATGTGGCCATGCCCAGGAGCGGCGGAATCCACCAGGCTTAATAAGATGTAAGATTCACTTTTTTTTTTCGCAGTGCTTGGAGAAAGATTATTCTTTGGGTGTACGTGGGTGTAGTATACGTGGCTGATGGTCTTCCTGTTAATCGAGAAAGAACCCAGAGGCTCGGTGCTTGATATAACAAGATTCCGGTGTGGTTTTCTGGCGCACAGCAACTGGCCAACAAACAGCATCCGGTTCGATCGCTCCCCGACCCTCTCTGGAAGCCTCCATCCCTCTCCCCACTGCAGCATAACATCTTCCTCCTCCAGGGCAGGGTCCAGACTCGCCTCACCCCCAAAGAATCTTTCTTCCTCCTCTCATCTCTCGCCATGGAGGTACTCCGTACCATCTTTTCTTGTTTCTCCTCATCCCGCTCCGTAAGTTTTGTCTTGTTTTCTTGTCACAGAATTGTCATTCTGCTCTACCTACTTCTTGATTTGGTCTTAATATTCTCGACCCCTAATCTGACCGCAGTACGGGTAACTCTGCGGATGCTTGTGTTTTGGGTCATATAATCTTAAATATTTGTCAAGCGCAATCGCCACCTCCATCTGAATCGACGAGTAAAGATAACGATATGTCGAGTTTGAGCAGAATTGCAGGGGCGTTGGATTATTAACATACGCTAGTATTTCCTTCTCCTAGTGGATATGTCATAATCTGTAAATTTCAGTTGACGAGTCGAATCATAGAGGGCCAGTTTAGTTCACTGAATCTGCCACATTTTTACAATGGACAAGGGGACTGATTTCACATGCTTCGTGTTGCTGTTGGTGGTGACAGCACCGACTGTGGTCGAGCGGAGCCAACGACAAGAACAAGGCCATGGTTGAGCAGCTGCGGAGGTACGGGGTAATCAAGTCGGGCAAAGTTGCAGAGGTGATGGAGACCATCGACAGGGGGCTTTTTGTGCCTCCCGGTGGCTCTCCCTATTTCGACAGCCCGATGCAAATTGGCTACAATGCAACCATATCTGCGCCTCACATGCATGCTTCTTGCTTGGAGCTCCTGGAGAAGCATCTTCAGCCTGGAATGCGGACTCTAGATGTTGGATCAGGTCTTTTTGTCATACATTCAGCCGTGTCCATTCAGTTCAACTATCTTATGCTGTATCTCAAAGTCTTATTCTGTTTTCTTATTTAGCAACTATATCTAGATTGGCATTTGTTTTAGATTTTCTGTTACAATTATAGTCAGCTAAGAGTAATATTGCGTTGACTGGTTTTAAAGTTATCCCTTGTTTCAAAATAAAACACTGGTTTCTGTTGGATCTCATGTTTATGTCGTACTGATATATGGATCTAAGTGATGATACTAGTAGCTTGTTTTAGTGGCTGAAATGCTTAACTCCTTTGGTCTATATGTTTGTTGCTAAACTCACTGTGGTTGTTTTTTTTTTGGATAAATTTGACAGGCACTGGGTACCTAACAGCTTGCTTTGCGCTCATGGTTGGACCAGAAGGGCGAGCTGTTGGTGTTGAACATATTCCAGAGTTGGTTGCTTCTTCTATTGAAAACATCAAGAAAAGTGCAGCAGCCCCACAGCTGAATGATGGATCCCTTAGTATTCATATTGCTGGTAGGTAGAGCAAGTCTGAATTCTGAAATTCTCAATTATCTACTTGCTTCTCCAGTCTCCACTAGTATTTTCCACAACCATGTTAAAGTGGCAAGTTTTCAACTCAAGTTACATCCTGGACTTTGAAGGATACGGGCTTAGTTGCAGATGTTGGAACGAGAACTCTTGATCTATTCCAATGGGTGGGCCAAAAGGCAAATATAACATATACAAGGTTGACAATATACAAAGAACACCCTAAGCTAATATACATATGTAACACCCCCATCAAACTCATAGTGGATCAATAACACTGAGTTTGGAGAGGTAGAAACTGTGCTGAGCTCTAGTCTATGTCTCCGTGAAGAAATCTGCTAACTGAAGCTCCGAAGGCACATACTGAAGAGCAATAACTTGGTCTTGTACCTGCGATCTCATGTATGAAGCATCTACTCCAGTATGTTTGGTGAGCTCATGCTTCACTGGATCTCGAGTAATGCTGATCGCACCAGTATTGTCTGATAAAAGAGAAGTCGGCGCAGAACCTGAAACAGGGGCGGTGGCAGCGCGCTAGCCAGGAATAGGGGCGGCGGGCGCATGACATGCGGGTATGCTACTGGCGGCGCCAAAAGGTAAAGGTGTGGCACCGGCGACCACGAGATCTTCGCCACTTTCAGACGGGCGCCGGAGTCTGCGTGGCGGAGGAGCGCGCACACGACGAGTGCGCCCGGTGGGAGGTGTCTCATGAGCACGCGGAGCTGGAGGCGACGCACGCGCACGGAGGAGCACGGGGCGGCGACTACTATGCTTGGGTGGATCCAGAGGCGAAGGACGTGGATCCGGCGGCGGGGAAGCTTCGACGGCGGCGCACGAGATCTGGCGACGGGAGTGAAAAATAGAGCAGGGAAGAAAAAAAGAACAACGAAAAACACAGGGTCAGCGACGGTGATGACAGCGGTCACAGAGGAAACCCTAAACCTTGCTCTGATATCATGTTGAAATGAGAACTCTTGATCTATTCCAATGGGCAAAAAAGCAAATATAACATGTACAGGGTTTGGCAATATACAAAGAACACCCTAAGCTAATATACATATGTAACAGCAGAGGGCTGAGTTAAGAGTTCAGATGAACATAAACTGTGCAATTTTCAGGTTTTTTTTATTTAATAAAGGAACCTTCTTTAGCTATAAGGGTACTTCTGTTGGGTCTAACATAGTAACAAGTTCTTTTATTCTTCAAATTGAATTTCTTGTTTGCCCATACCACACGATGGTTCTTCTACATTTATGTTGCATGCTTCTCCTTAGATGGGAACCTGCAGCAATTGCGCCCTTCTTACAATAGTGTATCTGAAACTCAGATTGTGCCTCCATGTGAATCCAGCAGCACTTGGTTTTTTTTATGTACATCATCTAACGTACTAGCCGATGTTTACAACTGATGCAGATGGCAGGGAAGGTTGGCCAGAGCTCGCACCCTACGATGCCATCCATGTTGGAGCTGCAGCACCGCAGATTCCAGAGGCGTTGATCGAGCAGCTGAAGCCCGGCGGCAGAATGGTGATCCCAGTCGGGACTGCCTTCCAGGAGCTGAAAGTGGTGGACAAGAAGCTTGATGGCTCGGTCAGCATAAGAGACGAGACGTCTGTCCGCTATGTGCCCCTCACTAGCAAGGATGCCCAATTGCGTGCCAATTGATTGCCGTATTCCGCCAAATGTTACCTTCAATGTCTGAGAGCTCAGACCACCTTATCAAGACGTTACCATTGTACATAAATTGATCCTACTGTATCTGTAAGACGCTTGGGTTTGTCGACAGTGTAGGATGCTGGCTCATTATGAAGTCTGTGTTTGTGTTCAGCTTCCTCTTGTCCTTAGTAGCATCTGTTTAGCGGTGTTTTCTCAGAGCTACTGCTCTAAAATGAAATGCTTGTGATTCTGGTAAATTTGGGTTGGCTCAGGTGGATGTATCCTGTAAATTTGAACAACTCTACATTTTCTTTGGACAACCTTGGTTTCCTACGCGTTCTGTAAACAATGTCAGTTTGCAAGAAAAACATGTTGCCAGCAAAGTTCTGTGAACAATGTCAGTTTGCAAGAAAAACATGTGGCCAGCAAAAGAGCACAAATAACGTGACCAACAAAACCTTGGATTATCATGAGAAAATACACTAAGGGCATCATCACAATAGCCTACTTGAAAAGTTGAACTCATGTGTAGACAAGAATTTAACATAACATCAGCAGCAAAGAGAAGCATAAAAAAAAGATGGGATGAGAGAACCCAACATCAGGAAGCTAATGCAGGATCTATAAGTTTCAGCATCAGCTTCCACCTCCCGGAGAACATTTTAGCATTGTTGTTCTGATGTGTGCTAGTCACCGCATCAAAAGCCTCGCTGTGGTCGCTCCGCTGCAACATTCACTCGAAGTGGGCGACCATCCAGTTCCTACGGTTCATGATACGATAAAATTAGCATTAGCTCACAGCTTCCATGTTTGCCTTACACACAGTGATGTTTGACTAGTCTTGAGAAAAGATTTGCTTCCTCATGTAATTGTGTTAGTGTACGCTTTATGTAAATGACGCTGTCCTCACCTGTCCATCAAGGGCAGAAATAGCATCGTCCAGTTCCTCCTTTGATGCCATAGATACAAAACCAAATCCTCGTGAACGACCAGTTTCTCTGTCATAGACGACCTTGGCATTAACTACTTCCCCGTGCTCACTGAACAATTGCATCAACCTTGAGTCATCCACTTGCCATGGCAGGTTGCCGACATAAGCCCTGAAAGCAGGTGAAAATTGTCGAGGTGGTCTCTCCATACGGGAGCCCTTGGGAGCTGCCCTGTTTACATTCAGAAGCCTTCCGCTAATGTCCTAATAAATAGAAATCAAACAATCAACTGTTCAGCAAAATATGCAAGCTTAAACATTCTGTTCTACTAGGTACAGAAATATCTTTATCTTCAAGTGCATTTTACTGACTTGTTGATCAAATATGGGTGCATCTATACTCTATAGAAGCTCTTCAAAGTAGTTAACCTCTGTCCCTCTGCAATCTAAGCCACAGAATGAAATGATATATGCCCAACAGTATCCCCCTTCTATCAGATGACGTGTTTGAGTCATCTCAAATTCTCAAGGTACAGCAAATTTCTTGTGTAATAGCAGCGTATGAAATAATAACTTCGAGACATGCAAATGATGAAAGCTATAAAATACAGTGGATTACCTTTAAACTCTAGATAGTAAAATGACAAGATAGAAATGCACTCACGTAACGGTTGAACATCTCAATGGCTTTGTCAGCTTCCTCGATAGTACTCATGGTAACGAACCCAAATCCACGGCTCTGTCCTGTCTCTATGTTGTAAATGACCTAGACATCCACAAAGCAACGTCAACATAACAAAAACAGTCAAGCCAAGCACAATCACTCAAGGAATGTTTATTAGAAATCTAGGCCGTCAGAAATAATGCAACTTCAAAACATTAAACAATAGAAAGCAGGAAAAAAAACCATGACTCTACACTTACAGAAAACAACCCATTTCTCGCAATTGGCAAGATAAGATGGCAACATATTGGGAGCTATGACTTTGACACTGAAGACTACCCACACATTGTAACAATTATCAAGTGAACCGAAATATATACACATACCAAACAAACAAATTAACAGCAGATGACTACATCGACAGAAGTAGAAGGTAAAATCCCAATCTTTTGGGATTTTACCTTCTACTTCTAGCTGACGAATAATCAAATATTAACAGTAACCACAAACAGTTACTGGGATTCAAGCTTTTCGCAACAACCAACTTTAAACGTACCTAATTATACCTAGAGCGTTGCACCTGAATACCGTACTATACCAGTTAAGCACAGGATAATCAAATTCATCACACCAAGCAAAGCAAATGCCAAATTTAACGCATAACCTAACCAGGGAACGATGAAATCGCATCTGCGCATTGCTCATTTTTGTTTCTTCAATTATTTTGGGCCTGCGGCGGTAGGCTCACCTCGGCGACCTCGACGACGCCGGCCTGGTCGAAGAGCTGGGCGAGGCGCTCGCTGTCGACGTCGTACGGCAGGTTGCCGACGTACACCTTGGCCTCCTCGGGGGGCTCCACCGCGTACCCCTCCCCAGCCTCCCCCGAGGCAACCACCACTCCCTCCCCTTCCTCCTCCTCCCCCTCCTGGAGCGGCTCTTCGGCTTCCTCGTCGGTCCAGTCGATGCCTGCCTCGGCGGCGGCGGCGGCGTCGGAGGAGGCGACGAGGGGCGTGAGGGGGAGGCGGCGGGTGGAGCGGAGGAGAGGCGCGCGGGAGAAGAGGATGGGGAGGGGGACGGCGGCGGTGAGCTTGTGAGGAGGAAGGGAGGCGTCGGTGGGCGCGGCCACCGCCATGGAGAGGGAGCGGAGGGACACGACGGAGGTGGCCATGGGAGAAGGGGAGGGGATAAGGGAGGGAGAGACGCGAGGAGCCGAGGAGAGGAGGGGATTCGTTGAGGCTGGGGTGCTCCGTGCTCTGCTCCCTTTATACGCGCGAGTGGGCTCTAGGTGGCTTTCCCGGGCCGCGAGTGGATTTCTCGTGGGCCCAATTTGGGCTTTCAGTCGGGAGAAGCCTCGCCTCCTCCCTGTCCGTCGTCCTCAACGCCCTCGCCGTCGACCCGGGGAGGCAGTGGAAAGGCCCTTGTAGCTGGTTCCACGAGCCCATGCTCGGCTGCGGCAAGGTGGTCAGGTCGCAGGGCATCACCGTCGGCAAGCTCTCCTGCCTCGCGCCGGTGCCAAGGTCCAATCTTTCCGCGCCGACCAGCCCAGACCACCACCCCAACACTGCCATTTGACCCACAGGAAGCCATTCAATTCAAGCAGGTTTCCTTTTTGTTTGGCATTCACGCTCTCCCCTGAATCCCTAATTGAAGTGCTAATTAGATTATTGCTCCTCATCCCATCCCATCTCTTACTGTTAGTTTCTTACATGTATAATGCGGTGTGCTCGTCAATGGACGCAGACTGGAAGGAACCGGACATTCCTCACCAATTGGCGAAAAGACATGGCGCTCATCTTGTTCGTCTCATCATCGCATCGCTGGACGAGCGGTTTCAGACAGCCAAGTAAGACAACAGTGCTACTGACTGCTACAACATTTACACAGGGCGAGCGGTTTCTGACAAGTTTTGATGTGGACATTCCATGCATATATACACCTACACAACCAACACTTACGCATACACATGGTGATTCTAGTTCGGCTGAATCAAAGGAGAAAGTATACGACGGTCCAATTACTCGTAGCCGCGCTAAACAAATCCAATCACAGGTTAAAGCTAACTTGAGTTTAATTTTGGATTTAAATGATTTAGCAGTGCTACCCATGTGTTCTACTTTTGTGTTACTTAGGTACATGGGTGAGGAGCCAATGCATGCAGAGGCGGGCCCACTTGTATTCAATGGTATTCAGTTGAATACCCATTATTTTTGCAAAACAAATTCATATATATATAGTGTATTCTAGGTATATCATATGTATAGTGTATTACGGCAAAAAAAATGAAGATCCTCTCGCCACTACCTCACAGCTCACTCGGCCCACAGCTCACCAATCACCAACTACCACTCGGCCCGCTCGGCCCCACTCTCCACGGCCTCACAGGCCTGCGGGCGCCAAGACGCACCACGCACACGCCAATCGCCCGATCGGCCACACACCCACACATCCAATCCACATCTGGTAGGCGACCAGCGGACCAGTGGCTCTGCTTGAACCCTAGCGGCGGCATGCGCATGGCAGGCCGGCGGGCCGCGAGCGAGCTCGGCAAGAGGAGGGGCGGAGCTCGGCTGACATGGCAGGCCGAGCTTAATGGCCGGGCCAGGCGCATGCGCCATCAGTGAATCGTTTTGGGGCCAATATGGTGGTCAGATCCACGTATAACGTGTGCGTCTGGAAGCTTAGCTTTATCCGCCTATGTTGACAAATATGGTGGCTAGACCCTTATCCTGAAAAAGATCATTGCAACCATCTTACATCTTTGTCTTAATATCGTAGTTTTCTATCTTGTCTTAATAAAGGATTCATACTACAATATGGATATTGCATGTCTAATTCGGTTTGTTACTTGTTCCCAAATTACTACTCTTAGGGATAGCAATTTGTCCCCAAATTACTTAGTCTAGCCTCTTGATTTAATTTTAGGTCTCAAGTATGAAGAGAAAAAGAGTAATACCACAGATCTGAGGAGTTTTTTGCAACGAGTCGCTACAAAGAAGAAGCATTCACAAGATGAGGTTGAGCAAGAGGTAGAGGAGGTATTCCTCTACTAATCGAGTTGTATGCAATCGGTTGTTTTTGAAGGGCGGTGATGGCGATGGTCCAAGCATAATTTCACCGAACCGAAGCGGTGAGAGTTGAGGCCGAGCCTCTGATAATAGAAGATGATGAAGTTATATCCCTAAATGAATCAGTTGTAGTGATGAAGACAATCTTGACATGTATCAAATTGAGCATGATCTGGATTGAGGGTTCCTATCTCAAGCTATGATGTGAATGATCAAGATTCAGTTAGAAGGGCATACATTGCATTGGGGCCATGTGAACCAAAGATGAAGAGGATTCTTTTCCGCAACATGATTGTGGAGGTATCGTCGCTTCAACATAAGTGGTTTCTTTGAATTCAAGTGGATTGAGTACAGTGTGGATAAAGATCTTGATTTTGCTTTGTTTGCTATTTGTTCAAAGATAGCCGCAAATTTCTGGTGGAGATGCTTTTGTTAATGAAGGGTTTAGAAATTGGAATATGAAAAGGAGAATTCATAGGCATGTTGGTGCTATCGATAGTGCTCATAGTGAAGCTGAAGAGAAATATAGATTGTTCATGAGACCTAAGGTATCAATCCGTGAATCCGTTGCATCAAACACTTGCACGCTTCAAGGCTAAGTATCTAGCTCGCTTGACATGGTCACTTAAGTGCATAAGATTTACATTGCGTCAAGGCTTGGCTTTTCGTGGTCATGATGAAACAAAGGATTCACTCAACAAAGGTAATTTTCGGGAACTTTTAGCATGGCTGGCAGGAAACTTTGAAGAGGTTAATCTGGTGGTACTAGAGAATGCACCACAAAACTGTCAGATGATAGATCACAAGATCCAGAAACAACTCATTGATGCTTGTGCTCATGAAACAACCAAATTTATCATAGATTTAACTTGGTGATGAGTGTTTTGCAATTCTTGCCGATGAGTCAAGTGATGCATACCTACAGAACAATTGGCTCTTTGTTTGCGTTTTGTCAATAAAAAGGAGAACCAGCTTGAGCGGTTTCGGTCTTGTCCAAGTTGAAGATACTACATCATTGACTCTTAAAGAAGCAATTCATCTTTGCTTATCAAATATCAATTGCCCCTATCCAAGGTGCGTGGTCAAGGGTATGATGGAGCTAGTAATATGAAGGGTCATGTTAATGGTTTGAAGAAACTAATTATGGATGAGTCCCTTCGCTTATTATGTTCATTGCTTCGCCCATCAACTTCAACTAACACTTGTAGCGCTTGCTAAGGAGAATCTTGATTGTGATTGGTTCTTTGGGCAACTTTCATATTTGTTGAATGTTCTAGGGATGTCTTGTAAAAGATCCGCATGCTTCGTGTTGCTCAAGTTTGAATACATGATTGATGCATTGAAATTGGGTGAAATTGAAACCGGGCAAGGATTGAATCAAGAGATGGGCTTAGCAAGGCCAGTGATGATACGATGGGGATCTCACTCTGAGCTGTAATGCATGTTATGTTCTTGTATCCTTCAATCAAGAAAGTTCTCTTTAGGATTGGGAAGGAAAGTAAAGGGCCGAGGCTAATGGAGCTCAAACTATGCTCACGATATTTAAGTCCTTTGAGTTTGTTTTCTGCTACACTTGATGAATGAAATATTTGGATACACAAATGACTTGTGCAATGCTTTGCAAAAGAGGGAGCAAGATATCGTAAATGCAATGGATCTTCTGGAGTTCACAAAGGTAGAACTGAATGTTTTGAGACAAGATTCTGGATGGCAAGAATTTCTTACCAATGTCACTTCTTTTTATGAGAAGCACAATGTTAAAGTGGTTGACATGAATGGAAAGTATATTCCTATGCAAAGATCAAAGCAGTTCTACAGAGGTGCCATTAATTATCACCGGTTTCATGCTGATATGTTTTTGGGTGTCATTGATAGGCAAGTTCAAGAGCTTAATAATAGGTTTGATGAGGTAAACACAGAGCTACTTAGATGCATGGCATCATTCAATCCATCAATTCATTTCTTTGCTTTTAATGTTGAGAACTTGGTTAAGCTTGTTGGGTTCTATCCACATGACTTTGAATTTGAAGAAATGAACCACTTCGTTTTCGGTTGCACCACTATATCAATGATGTCGAAATGATGAAAACTTCAAAAATTTGAGAAGTCTAGCGAGTTGTCTATGATGCTAGTTAAACAAGGAAAGGTTGCTCGGTATGAAATTGTTTATAAACTTCTCAAATTGGTGCTTGTTCTCCTGTTGCAAGGTAACCGGTGTTGAGAGGGTCTTTTCTATAATGAATTTGATAAAGAACAAGAGAAGAAGCAAGATGGGGCATAAATATTTGAATGGTTGTTTGGTCACATTGATTGAAAGGGAATTCTTCATGCAAGCTAAGGATAAGGACATCATCGCTCATTTTCAAAGCATTAAGGATCGGAAAGTTGTCCTCAGAACTTGTAAGTTGTAAGCTTTGTTACCATTTTGTTTGTTTTATCCTCTATTTATTTCATATGTTGCCACTTTGATATGTTGATCATTAGTAGCCGGACAATTTCAAGTTGTGATCAATTTTATTAATCAATGATGCTGCCACTTAATTCTGTGTTATAAAATTATAATTTAGGTTGTCAAATTTTTTTTCTTGCTATCTGCAATTTTGAATACCCATGGTCCAAATCCTGCGCCCGCCTCTGAATGCATGAGAACTTTAGCGAAGAGAAGAAGAGCTGCTATACACTTATTTGCTTGCAGTTAAACCAGCCTAAGGTGGATAAATAAGCTAGCATGGCCCACATGCAGGCCGAAACAAATGGGAAGGCTTGCTACATGCGCAAGGAAGAGAAAGGCTGTCCATCTTTCTCTCTCACGCATGCATGCCCAAGTCCAAGTGCTGCTGTTCTCTCTCACGCATGCATGCAAAATCTGTGCCCAAGTCCAAGTGTTGGTTTAGAGATAGGGAGAGAGAATAAAGGGAGGATTTGCATGCATGCAAACCACCCAGTTATGGTGCGGTTGGAATAAGGAGACCAAGTCCAAGAAGGAAAGCACTCCATGTATTCGGTTGCATGTTTTTGTTTTTATTTTTTTGGTTGCCATCTATTCTTGTGGAACTTTTTTTATTAAATAATCTGTTTTTAACTTTTATTTTAAAGTTAACTTCCGGCGCACTTTATTTTTAAAAATAACCTCTTTGGTCACGTCACCACCCATAGCGTGACCAAACAACACTGTCACGCTAGGGCAAACTCTTGTCACGCCATAGGATAAATCCGCAAAAAAAACCATTTGGTCACGCCACCACCCATGACGTGACCAAACAATACTGTCATGCCACCACCCATGGCGTGACCAAACAATACTGTCACGCCACCACCCATGGCGTGACAAGAGTTTGCCCAGAAACAGGCTGGCGTGACAGTGTTGTTTGGTCACACCATGGGTGGTGACGTGACCAAAGGGGTTATTTTTAAAAATAAAGTGCGCTGGAGGTTAACTTTAAAATAAAAGTTAAAAAAAGATTATTTAATAAAAAAATCATTCTTGCGGTTGCCATATCTTTTCTGGAGGACTGCAGTGACATGCTATATGTGGGTTGCGTCCCGAGGGAGGAGGGGTTTTTTTTCAAACTACAACTTTTTTCAGATTGATCTATTAAGAACAATGAGAGTGTTCTTGCTTCCCGTGTTCTTGTGATTCCCCGCGGATCGCACCTAGGCTTGTGCCTCTACGCCATCGTGCGTAGTTGTGTGAGTTAGTATTCAGATTTGTGGACCAGCGATTGTCTCGGAAAGCAGGCTACGGTTGGTTTCCTCGTCGTTGGGTTACAAATTCCCCAAAGTACCGTTCTTGATCCTACGCCGTGAGATCGGGCAAGTCGGTGCATTGGCTCTCACGGGCTAGTGCGCATCAAGTTTTGCGTATACAGAGAACAAGAAAAGATCGTCCAAGCGCCATGGAGGAAAACTAAAGGAAAAGAATCATGAGAATCGCTTCACCGCCGCTCTACATCGATCGTCAATGCCCCACGACCTCCAAATGCATCACCTTCTGCAAAGACGCTGGCGGCCCATAGGATTGACTCAAAATAGTTGTGAGAACCCGCGTAATTAGACCTAATCGAGTAGCAGTAATCGTTAGTTAGTGTTAATTAACCTCATATTAGCGATGCGCTGTTGATAGTTTGGCGATCGTTGTAAGATCATTAATTAGTAGTCAGCATGTTGGGTTAGTGGTTTTCGTTCGCGAGCGTTACCCTCTCTAGTCGCAGAACCTATAATCCATCATCGCATCATTTCATCAGGCATTCATTTCAATCATCCATTCAATCTCAGAAATCAATCGCAAGCAACCATTTGCATTTATCATTGCAGCAGTAGCATTAAGTCATATCTAATTTCGCATGTCCATTTCATTAGATAAGTAAATCAAGAGCATCATTTACAATAGAATATTACATTGACCATTTTGAGCTTTGTAGCACTAGATTGACCGCATTGCTCAGCAGCCACCATTCAAACCCCCTCCCTGCGGTTCTTCTTTCCCTTCTGGTCCGAGTACCAATTCCCAGCAGCCCTCAGCCTTCCCAGCATAGCAGCAGCACCAAGGAGCCTCCAGAGCGGATACCATTCAGCCCCCTTTCACTCTGCCCAGCCTCAACCCAGCATAGCAGCAGCAGCCTTACAGCAATAGCTCGCAGCAGCCCTGCAGCAACTCCATTGCACGGGTGCAGCTCCCCTCAGCATCACAAGACAACAGTGCTGCTGACTGCTACAACATTTACACAGGGGAAGCAGTGGAAAGGCCCTTGTAGCTGGTTCCACGAGCCCATGCTCGGCTGCGGCAAGGTGGTCAGGTCGCAGGGCATCACCGTCGGCAAGCTCTCCTGCCTCGCGCCGGTGCCAAGGTCCAATCTTTCCGCGCCGACCAGCCCAGACCACCACCCCAACACTGCCATTTGACCCACAGGAAGCCATTCAATTCAAGCAGGTTTCCTTTTTGTTTGGCATTCACGCTCTCCCCTGAATCCCTAATTGAAGTGCTAATTATTATTTTTTTTAATGAAACCGGCAAGAGGGTTGTCCGTTATATTAATAAAGTAGAGGCGGACAAAGGCCGCAAAGTAACAGAAAGGGGAGACTAGGCCTTAATTACAAAGAATTGAAGAACTCCAAGCTTCTGGCCCCCGCGAGGTACCAGGCTCTACCCTCCTCCTTAATCTTAGCTAGGAGGTCCAGAGGCGATGTGGCTCAGTTATTGAAGATTCTCGCGTTGCGTTCCTTCCAGAGCTCTCATGAGATTAAAATCATGGTCGTTGTCCTCATCTTCCTAGGGGAGCCTGCCACGTTTGCCACACAGGACCACCATTCTAGGAGGCTTGGGCATGTGGGCCAGGTGGAGGGTTGAAATCTTTCTGTTCCCGTCCAGTCCGCCATGAGCTACAAATACGACCAGAGAAGCGACAGAGGGCGAGGAGGTGGAGGGTTGATTCAGGGGTGTGTCTACAGAGGGGGCAATAGCGTTGGTTTGGTCACCCCCTTGCTTCAAGTCTGTCTGAGGTCCAGAGTTTATTTTGAATTGCCAGCCAAGCAAAAAATTTGCCCTTTGGAGGGGCTTGGGATTGCCAAATCAGAAGTTTGAAGTTGGTCGAGATGGATCCCAGAAAGTGTAAGGTGTAGGCGGATCTCGAAGAATAGGATCCAGCCGGATTTTGCTTCTAAGAAATCTCGTCCGGGGTGCCGGGATTCAGCTGGATTTGACTGATTTTGGTCCAAAGTCGTACAAATTGCGCGATGGGGGGATAACCCTCTCGTGGTATTAATGTCCTGGACCCACCGACCGTTCTGTAAAACCTGAGAAACGGTATGACTCTTGCCTTTGGAGGCTTCAAAAATCTTGGGAGCTAAATCTTTAAGGGCTTCTCCATTGAGCCACGTCGAGTATCAGAATTTGGTCGTCTTACTGTCCCCCAGGGAAGTGCTAATTAGATTATTGCTCCTCATCCCATCTCTTACTGTTAGTTTCTTACATGTATAATGCGGTGTGCTCGTCAATGGACGCAGCCTGGAAGGAACCGGACACTCCTCACCAATCGGCGGCCATGTTGGCCGAAAAGACATGGCGCTCATCTTGTTCGTCTCATCATCGCATCGCTGGACGAGCGGTTTCAGACAGCCAAGTAAGACAACAGTGCTACTGACTGCTACAACATTTACACAGGGCGAGCGGTTTCTGACAAGTTTTGCGTACACAGAGAACAAGAAAAGATCGTCCAAGCGCCATGGAGGAAAACTAATGGAAAAGAATCCGCAGCGGAGAATTGCTTCACCGCTGGTTCTACATCAGTCGTCAATGCCCCACAGCCTCGCCAGCTGCATCACCTTCCTGCAGTACGCGGCGGCGCATAGGATTGGCTCAAAATAGTAGTAACGCACGAGGAATCAGATCTTATGAACATTGGTGTGTGAGATGTGGGCAAATTACAAATGCATGTTTAAACTACTTCAGGTTCAGGATGTGTACCTGCTTCGAGCTCTGCCCTGATTTGGATGGTCTGCTCACATATGGGGCAAATGTGCGTGTTCTCGCCGCATCCACGACAGGTCTGCAAGAAAGCAGGTTGCAGCTGCAGCATCAACTCAGTAGAACAATGCTAGGGAATGGAGGAGATTTATTTTAATCTACACACTGATGACTCCTTCAGTGGCTTCACATATAAAATTACAGCTAGAAGGCGCACATGCTCTTCTTACCTCATGTCCGCAGCCAAAGACCATATCATTAACATTCGACAAGCACACTGGGCAGATCTGTTCAATGGAAAAGTGAGTTGCACACTTGTGTATCAGCATGAGAAGTGGTTTTCAATGCAGACGATTCTTGTGAAACGAGAGACGTTGCAGATGTTACCTCGTGGTGAAGTACAGCTTCTGGCGGATTGTACGTAAAATTATCCTCGTATACAAAGTGAGGCAACCATATAGCTCCAGTAGCATTTCTTGAAGGCGGGGGAAGAGTTGCCCTATACCCCAGTTGTAGTTTTGTTGTTGCTTTATACTGTGAATGTATGGCCCTCAATACTGCAAGAGCAAATTGTGCTTCCTTTCTTGGTTCAGGCGCGTCCATTGACATGATATCGGTAAAATTGACGAACTGAAGAGAAATATATTTTATGCTGTTAAAGAGCAAGGGATGATGGCACATTCGAAAATGTGAAGATGATGAACATAGCACTTGCCTCGAAATTATTGAAACGTCGTGGTGGCAGGGTGCTTACAAACTGCTCCATTTGATTCCATGGACCATCCCCAACTCCAACAAGAATGATCGACAAAGGGAATTGACTACAAGATCAATGACATAAATTGCAGAAAGCCAATTCAATGAATGATTGCTTGTCAAAAAGGCAAGCACCGGAAAAGGAAATCAGATAATGATTATGACTGAGACAACATTAATTAATTGTCCTGTCAGTGTTACCTAGCATTCACAATGGCTTCAACGGTTTTTTGTTCCTGGAAGCTCCAACAGTCAGAAGAATCATGGACTCCTGTAACCTGGAGAAATACAGGCAAGCAACTCAAATTTAGGAAATCACTGCAACTAAATTTATATATTTGGATTCAAAATTTCTCATTATTTGCTTTCTGTCTCTGTTCTAGACCACTTCTAATTATGAGTTAATTTTGTTCAAATTTGTTGAACAGTGTGGTAACTGTTATGAATATTATGTGTATATTGAAGAGGGCCAATAGGTAGTATATGTAGGGTACAAAGGTGTTAAGGGTAGTAGTGTAATAGTCATGTAGGGGTAGTAATGTAATTGTAGTCTACCTAGGGTTTCTAGTCTAGAGTTTCACTTATACACTATATATAGCCCCTTGGGCTCTTGCAATACAATCAAGAATTCAGCCCTCATTCTTCTTCTCTCCTATAATCTAACAAAAGGGACAAGTCTAAACCCTAATACAATAGAAAATACCATAAATACCCTTATATCCTTAACACTCCCCCCTCCCCTCTCAAATGCAAAGCGAATGCAATAGCATTGCATTTGGAAATGGTTGACACTAAAAAGGGAAAATCCAAAATCTGAGTCTTCATAATGTCATCGTAGTATGCAGCTCTTGGAAAATATGTCGATAAAAGATCTCCTCCTATTCGGGGTCGTGCGGCAGCTCATAAAACACAAGGTGCATGAGCAAAGTCGACCGCGGCAACATGACGAAGAAGATGATGAAACCGACAAAATAGAGAAAGCTGTCAAATCAAGCTGAATAGGAATAGATAGAAGCATGGCGGCGCAGATCGAAGCCTAAGGCAATGACGAGAATGCACAAGAAGCATAGCAGATGCACAATGCAAAAGAAGCGGCACAATGCAATGAAGCGCAATAGAGGCATAATCTGAAAAAGCACTGCACAATACACGTAAGTACAACGAAGACGATTACAGTACGACAAGCGCTGACCTTAAAAGTTTAGGCGGTGGATCTCAATGACTCGAAGAAAAGAACAACGGCTGCTGCCATGCAAAGAAATTCCTATGCTTCTATGACTGACAACAAATTTGTGGACTCACATGGCTGACGAACTCTAAGGATAGAGTTTTACGAACTTTGATGGACATAGCGGAAGAAAAACAACACAAATGATAGCTAACAGTAGCAGCAAGAATAGCTAGCAGTAGCGGTAGCAGCAGCCAGCATAACTAGCAACAGCAAAAGACTCGCATAACTAGAAGCAGCTAAAAGCATAACTAGCAGTAGCAAAACAGACTCAAGCACTATCTTCTAACAGCAAGCAAACTAGACTAGCAGCCATATTGCTCATCGCATAGCAGTTGGAGGGCAAGTACATATCAGAAGTAGATACTTAGGAGCTAGCAAGGACCACGTGCAGCCCAAAGCACCCAGCATACCACTGACAGCCGCACACCAATTGGAGAGCAGGCACCTCTGCACACCAAAACAGCCCTTGCGCACCGATCACCAAATCAGCCACAGCCAATAGCCAATGACCATCTCCCTCTCTTCTTCCCAAGCAGAAGCCTGCTCCACGTACAAAGGAGCCGGCGCCCGAGACCGAGAAGAAACCGGCGGAGAAGAAGCCGGCCGGCGAGGAGAAGAAAGGAGGGATGCGGCGACGGCTCGGGAGACCTGGCCGGGGGCGAGCTTCGGCGGGGGTGGTGGCTGGTGGCGTCGGGGACGATGAGGCGGCGGCGGGATCTAGCGCAGTCAGCGCGGGGAGGAGGCGGCGGCGGGGCAGCCGGATCCGAGGCAGGATGGAGCGGTCTCGCTTGCCGACGGAGAAGAAGGCGGCCATCCCCGAGCCCACCGCTGCAGATCCGTTCGGATCTGGTCGGGGAGGCAGCGCTCAAGGGGCCGTGGAGCCCCAAGGAGGACGACGCGCTGCAGCGCCTCATCGCGTCGAGGTTGGTGCTGCCACCCTCCATGGTCGGGATCAAGGAGGCGGCGGAGAGCGTCGGGGCTCGGTGGCGAGCTTCGGGCGGCAGATCCACTCGATGCAGGGCGGCGGCTGCACAGGCGCACACGGAGAGGAGGCCACTTCGACCGGAGAGGAGGCCACCTCCGGGAGGGAAGATCGATCCTCCCGGGGCAGCGGCAGCGGAAGTCGAGCGGCGGCTAGGGTAAACCTTATACCTAACTCAGGTTTGATACCATGTTATGAATATTGTGTGTATATTGAAGAGACCTAATAGACATATAGAGTACAAAGAGACAAGTCTAAACCCTAATACAATAGGAAATAGCATAAATACCCTTATATCTTTAACAGTAACTAGTTTGTTTAGATATTAACATTCAAAGTTTTCCAATGATATCATGGATTGTCTGAGAATATGGACAAAATTCAGTTCACCTGTCCATCAGCAATTATTAATAGAACATGGTAATAACCACTCCGTTTTACAGTGTCAGCAGCCATTTCAATTATTGGGGCAAATGATGTTGGTCCTGCATAATACGAAACATGGAACCAAAATTAAGACTGCTAAAATAATTCGGTCACTGTTGGAGACTTGCTTCAGTACAGTATACCTGACAATCGCAGTCCTGACACGATTTCTTCATATCGCAGTAGACCTTCTGAAATACCATTGCATGGCCTGTGGTCCGGGTAGAAACTGAACACACCACGGTCGTGTGTAGATGCTGAAAGACTACAGATTTGTCAGATCATGTATGTAAATAGCATTTGTACGTTCTGTCGAAGACGTTACCATCTCCAAATCCGAAGAAGGGGATTTCTCCGTCCTCGTCAAATCTGGACAATGTTCTGTTAATGATACCGAGTACTTGTTGATAAGGATTTGGAGGGCCGCTGATGTCATGCAAGCACCGCCTCCCAAATGAGATTCTCCCTATCACTCAAACATTGGCTGTTTTTGAAAGAGGAACGAAAGGAATGCTTTATCATGTGAAATGACAAATGATGATTTACCTGTCCATTCGTTGCTTTTGGTGAAGTCCACTCCAACTATGAGATTGCACGACTCAAGACCAATCTTTTCGATAGCCTCAGTAACCTGGAAACATACCCCAATATATGTAAAGATAGAATGAACTTTCAACACTCGCACAGAACCAGCAAAGTTGTTGCAAAGCTGATACTTATAATGATCACATATGCTTTTCTCCCCTTCTTTGGACCAACAAAAGCCATGAAATTATTCAATAAACTTTAGGGAATTGTTCTTGGTTTCTGTTAATGTAAATTATTGAGAAAATAATCATAAGGTCAGGTGGGTGGGAATAGGATTTGGGTATGTGTAAGTTTGCAAAGGTTGCACTTATGCACCATTATCTTCAGAAAGCTGATGTCTGCATATTTGTAACATCAAACAAGAATCATAACCTTATGGGGAAGTAGAAAAACATAGCTGTGCAGATCATTTGCAAAACATAACAGTGGGTATATGAACAACACAACTTGGTTAGTAAGGCCCGGTCCACAGTTAGTACACAACTAAAATTTGAGTTTTTCATGGTAAAGGTAATACTATTGCAAGGTCCGGGAACACCATTGCAGTTCGCAAGGTTCAAACTGCAAGCCCGTAGAATCAAACCGTCCTTATGAATTCAAGCAAATTTCAATCAATACCTGCTCTACACTCTCGAAGTGACCATCTCCTCGGGACCTCTGACTAGAGTTGCTTCGAACTTGGTATGCCGCCTGCTGCAAACTGGTACTGTCCACTTGCCCCCTAGAAGTAGAAAGTAGTCCTCCCATTGAAAGAAAACAAGAACAGAAAAGAGAGATGCAGAAAGAGTGATAATGGCAGTTTTGAAAGCAACGCTCCAACAAGAGCAGGACTAACTACTATTATAAGCAATCCTCCCTAGTCCTACGAACTGCATGTTAAGGGTGATAAGCATAAGAATATCCTGCGACCTGCTGACTTGACTCATACTGGCACTAGTACTTCTCAGTGAAGTAATCGGGCAAAAGAAGAAGAAGAAGAAGAAGATATGGTAGGATGCTTCCAATGAAGTATTGGCAAAATTAGCGAGGAAGGTGAAAGAATGTTTCTATGTAATACCCTGCATTATCATATCTTTTGGCCGTGATGGCCTTCTGCGAAACTTTCAGGGTTTGTTTGGGAACGTTGATCCCGGCCGGGATCCCAGGCGATTCCCAGGGAAAATTCACCCGGTGATAAAATTTCCCCGTCCATCCTGTAGCGGCATTTGGGTGACATCGGGACGTGGAAATTTCGCCCAATCCAAGCGAATCCACGGGAGAAAATCGCCACACCGAGGTCGGGTTCGTTCTCCTCGTCAGCTTTCGATCTCGCCTCCCGAGTCCGAAGTTTCTTTCTTCCGTCGTGCTTCGATCTCGCCTCCCGAGTCCGATCGCCTCCTCCCGACCAAGCCGCCTCCACGCGTTCTTCCTCCTCCCACTCCGGCGACGGAGCTCACTGGTAATGTCCCTCGCCTCTCTTCCTCCCACTAGGTTCCGCACCTCATCTTCTTTTCTCGAGATCTCGGTGGAGACGGCGAATGGAGGGAAGGCGGAGGTGGAGGTGGGTTGTGACTTGTGGGAAGAACACACGAGGCATAGATAGGGTTTGAGAACTTCCTACCAGGTTCGAATCGTACCCCTCCTCTTCTCTGTTTGGTTTTGAGTTTTGGCATGAGATCTGGTATCACTGCAACCCGATCCGATGATCTGATGCTTAGGATGATCTGATGCAACCCGATCTGGTTTCTTGTGCACAAGTTTGTGCTGCATGACGATAGATCTTGGTTTCTTGTGCACAAGTTTGATTGTTGTACCAGTCTATTTGTTCGGATGCCTGTAGAGATTTCAGATTTATGCAATCGTGTTGTTTTCTTCAGCTTAGTTTGTTGTAACCAAAGCTGCAACTCAAGGCATTGGCTAGTTTGATACATGTTAGACAGGTATTGTGATAGTAAATCTTTTCTTCCACTGCATTGTAGTTTGATATTGGTGGCAAATTTCAGCGTTGATTGTTATTCAACTAATTAGTGATTGTTTGTTAGCTGTTACAATCTGCAATTTTTTCTGGGTAGTGAGTTGGAAAATTAAACAAAAACGTCTAGTACCCATGGTTGTTAAAGCATACAAAATTGTTCTACTCGGTAGAATGTGCTACACAAACCCATGGCATACAGTCAAGATTGGAGTAGTTCGTCACTAAACTACTCGTGGCTTGCATACATACGCCTGCAATCTGCACTTTTAGGATTACGCTTGATGGATCCATGAGCACGAGTCATGTTTCACTAAAAGGAAAACACCTTTTTAGTTTTTACCATATACTGCTCTGCTTATCCTTTCAAGCACTATGAAATTTTAATTTGTTTTCTTCCTGTTTGTATTGAGGTCTGCATGTTGTCCTTATAATGTTCACAGGTTATTTGGTCGGATTTGCTGCTTTCAGGGCTTTGTTCAACAACAGTCCTGTAATTATTGCTTGATCTGCAATAATGGAGTGACCAATGATCAGTAGAGTAGAGGAAAACGCGAACTTTGGTTAATTGCAAGACCATGGAAAGACAACAATCTGTCACTTGTGGAGTATGAACTTGTCAATGTTGTTGAAGAGTGAAGATCTCGTTGATTTCATTGTTAATCAGAAGAATTGCTTTACAAGCCTGTTGGTCAAATTCTACTTGTTGAGTTGTCAAGAATGTGAAAGATGGAGGAGCTTCAAGTTAGATTGAGCTGTTGACTTGCACTTGTCGCAGGGTAGTGGTTGTAAGAACAATGTGATGTCCGAAAGAGATTAATATGTTTGGTGCATTTTGAGCATCTAGAAGGATTGCCGCATTTGAGGAGATATTTAGTTTGCATTAGTTTCTGATTTCTCGTGTTAGTATCATCAATCCATATCAGCAAGTTTGTAATATTTTCCTGGAATACTTCATATTTTGCACGTTGTTGTGATGTCTGCAATACTTCATATTTTGCACGATGTTGTGATGTCTGCAATACTTCATATTTCTACATATGTTCTATCATTTTTAAAGTTTGTAATATTTTTCTAGAATTTACAGATTTTTTTTAAATTTTTTTTGATTTTTTTTATGGTCGGGATAAAATCCCTGTTGTTTCCAAACAGTAATAGGGATTTTTTTCCCGATCGGGAAGAAATCCCCTTATGTTGAAGGGGATTCCATGTGCCATCAAAATCCTCTCCTGGGATTTTCTTTCCTGGGATTTTGCTCTCTAGCATCCAAACAAGCCCTCAATGTCCAAAAGTCCACACGCACGCATGAAGGCTAGAGTTTTCTTTGAAACAGACAAGAAAAATAAAAGAAATGAAGAATAGAGACGATAAGAGGAGAGAAGGAATGTCATTGTGACAATCGACTGACCTGATTCAGAGCTTCCCAGTTCCCACATACACGCCTCTCAGCGCGGTTCTTCTTGCGCGCCACTAGTACTTCTCAGTGAAGTAAGCGGGCAAAAGAAGAAGAAGAAGATATGGTAGGATGCTTCCAATGAAGTAGCTGCATTGGCAGAATTAGCGAGGAAGGTGAAAGGATATTTCTATGTAATACCCTGCATTATCATATCTTTCGGCCGTGATGGCCTTCTGCGAAACTTTCAAGGTCCAAAAGTCCACACGCACGCATGAAGGCTAGAGTTTTCTTTGAAACAGACAAGAAAAATAAAAGAAGAGTAAATATCACTAAACCACAGGTTTTGGGGCAGTTGTATTTCAAAACCCCTGGTTTTGTAAATTGTATCAGTTAACCTCAGGTTTTGTAGATTTATATCAGGCTTAGGATTCAGAATTGTAGTTACAATGCATCTACTACCTGGGTTATGGTTTAACACTGTCTGTAGATAATCCCTAATCCTCAGATATTGCCGCTTGTGATTCCTAAGCCTAATCTAAATCTATAAAACCTGGGGTTAACTGATACAATTTACAAAACCTGGGGTTTTGAGATACAACTGCCATAAAACCTGTGGTTTAGTGATATTTACTCATAAAAGAAATGAAGAGTAGAGACGATACGAGAAGAGAAGGAATGCCATTGTGACAATCGACTGACCTGGTTTTTTCCAGGATGCATTCTAGTATCATTCATCCTAAGAGAACCCGTCTCCTCCCGTCTGCTCACCACTCGTGGCGGCGCCACATAAACCTCCCACGGCGCTGGCCGAGAACCCGTCTCCTCGCCTCCCCGCCTCTCCGTGACGGTGACCCTTAGCCCTTTTCAGCGCCAGCCGCCCCTTTCCTCCCCATGGCTCCCTCCGAGCTGCGGTGCTCAGGAATCTTACCGAGAAGGAGCGCAGGTGGCTGGACTGTTAGGACCGAAAGATTCAGTTTGCCTGACAATCGGAAAATCGGATCGGTATTCAGCGATGGAGTAGGAGATAGCGGGGAAAGTACTTTAGGGTTCTAACAAACTAAGCTAGAGGCTAATATGAGGTCTTTTTTTTCTTCTCATTTCCCATCCAAACTGGTTATATAACCCAGTCTTAACTCAAAGGTTTTCTGACCAATGGATGATAATAAACCGCTTCTTAATTACAAGTTCTAAGATAAGAAGAAGATTTACAACAAGGTTGACGCCTCTGAAATTACGAAATTCATTCTGGGCGGTCGGATCTCCTATTATAAGGTCTCTGGACATCCTGGCCTTCCCTTGGAGCTTAAGTAAACTCGACGAAGCGTTGTGGTTCTTGCCAACTTCTTCAGTTGCGTTGAAGTTGAACTGAGTTTCTCGTTTTCAGACTTCTCTGCTACTCAAGTTACTGACATGGACTCCTCCCTCTCCAGCCCCGACTCGATCGAGTCCCGGCGTCGGTCGCCGCCGACCAGGGCTCCTTCCCCGGTCGTTGCTCCTTCCCCATCCGATAGGGTCGGCTTGTTGCCTCGCTCTCCTTCCGCTACCGAGGTGGGACCTCTCGGCCAGCGGAGGGGGTAGTACCTCCTCTCCACTGGCGGCGGGCTCTGCCGAGCCACGAGGTCGTTCTCTCATTGCCGCCACAGTCCCGGTGTCGCCTACCCCGCCAAAGTCATGAGCGGAATCTTGGCAGAAGTGCGGCGCCGCCACTCTGGCGCGACAGAGAAATTTCATCGCCGCCAAGCTCCCACGACTAGGCCAGTTTCGCGCGACCTCATCGGTCTGTGCTTCAATTGCTTCGCTCGCGACCATGTCGCCGCGGCGTGTCGGAATCCCACTCGTTGCTTCCGGTGCAAAGGCATTGGCCATACCTCCACCCACTGCAAACGGCCTCTTAACCCCCAATCTGCTGGCGGACCTGGACGGCTTCTAGCTGGAGTCTCCCCCTCAAGCCTGCCAATGTCGGCTGGCCACCAATGTCGGCTGGCCATGGATCACTTCGTCGCTCACCATCCCCTACTGCCGATGACTCTCCTGCCTCGCCGTCGCCGCAGCGTCGCCGGGTGGCTCGTGGAGGCTCTCATTTCCAAGGTGCCGCTGCGGTCCGGGAGCCTCCTCCGCCCGCGCAAGGGGCTATCAAGGCGGGGTCGGGTCGGGTGCTTGTTAGCGATACTCTTCCATATATAGTTATCCTGTTTAGATAGCAACATATCACTGATATCATGCTGATTCTCTTGGTTGTAATCCCGTGATTCACGCCTCTAATCCCTTGTGATTCATGCCTGTAATCCCGGCTGTAATCTCTTGTATCATCAGGATATATAAAGCATGCAACCCCAGCCTTTCATGCTGTGCGGTGCTTTCCAAACCATGTTCCCTGTTTTACATGGTATCAGATTAACTCCGATCCATCTCTTCCGCTGCCCTCCCTCCTCCAACTCGCCATGGCAGAACACAGCACTATCGCCGCTGTAGCCAACGTGGCACCACCGGTCCTCATCAACCCCTTCAGCATCGTTGCCGTCAAGACGCACGTCCCGATCGCTTTCGACCTCACGTGCTCGAACTACACCAAGTGATCCTTCTTCTTCAAATCGATGTGTGGTAAGTTCGGGCTTCTTGCCCACATCGATGGTCCGCCCCAGCCAACCCAACCGATGCTCTCTAGGTACAGGCCGACTTCTCCGTCCTTAGCTGGTTGTACGGCTCTGTCAGCGACGACATTCTCGACGTCACCATGGAACCGAACCAGACTGCTCGCGCTCTCTGGGTTGCCATCGACGCATTGTTCAATGCCAACAAGGAGTCCCACGCGATCTTCCTCAGCAACTAGTTCCACTCCATGGTTCAGGGAGATCTCTCCATCTCGGAGTACTGCCAGCGTCTCAAAATGTTGGCAGATTCCCTGCGCAACGTCGGCCACGCCGTCTCCGAACCGCAGCTCGTCCTCAATCTTCTCCGCGGCCTCAACGCTCGCTTCTCCAACACCGCCGATGACATCGCCAACGCCGAGCCCTTCCCCACTTTCGCCAAGGCACACTCCATGCTCACCCTGAAGGAACTCCGTTTGGCCAACGAGAGCAAGGGTCGCTACCGGCACAGCTCTCGTTGTGTTGACACCGCCACGGACCGGGTGGGTGCCGCTCCTCGGCGCCCAACGCAGTGACCGGCTCCACGAGTGGCGGCAATGGTCGCGACTTCAAGCGTGGCGGGAAGAACCGCCACAGCAAGCAGAACAAAGGCGGCCAATCATTCTCGTCGCGCGCGCCCACTTCACAACCGATCGGCCCCTGGGTTTGCTTCAACCCATAGGCGCGCTCTCGCCTTGGGCGAATCAAGGCCCAGCTGGCGCGGCATCCTCGGACCCGCCGGCGGCCCTCAGCGCATAACACCACCTTCACCCCGCTTCAGGTGTCGGAGCCCGGCTCTCCTGCCGTGCCACAGTGGGACCAGGCCAGCCTGATCGCCGCGTTGAACGGCCTCTCCACCTCCTCCCAGGCAGGGTGGATCATGGACTCCGGCGCCACGTCTCACATGGCATCCGAGTACGGTATCCTCTCCTCCCTAAAACCTCTACCCCATCCGTCTATAGTCACTGTTGGTGATGGTTGTTCCCGTTATCTACCACGGCCACACGCACCTCCCAACCCTTTCTTCCAACTTTGTTTTACACAATGTTCTTCTAGTGCCTTCTTCGATAAAAAAAATCTCATCTCTGTCCGCAAATTCACTCGTGATAATGCGTGTTCCATCAAATTTGACTCATGTGGTTTCTCTATCAAGGACCTCAGAACGCGGCACGTGATTCTTCGCTGCAATAGCGACAGGGACCTCTACACCATACCCGCAGCCTCTCCATCTTCATCGCACCACGCCCACATCTCCGTCGCCGCCCCCGCTACTCTTTGGCATCAACGCCTTGGTCATCCCGACCCTACCGTCCTCAGCACACTACATAAGTCTAGTTCTATTTCGTGCAATAAAGTAGATCGCACTCTTTGTCATGCGTGTCAACTTGGCAAGCATGTCCGTCTACCATTTACCACCTCTACGTCCTCTACTTCCGCCCCCTTTGAGTTAATTTATTGTGACTTGTGGACATCTCCAGTCTTGAGTAATTCAAGGTTTCAATATTATTTGGTTATTATTGATGATTTTACTCATTTTTGTTGGACTTTTCCTCTACGTCGCAAATCTGATGTCCACCAACATTTTCTAACCTTTCACGCATACGTTTTAACTCAATTCAATCTACCCATAAAAAACATCCAAGCTGATAATGGCACCGAGTTTGTCAATTCTGCTAACTCTGACTTCCTTGCGCATCACGGCATCCTCCTTCGCTTATCCTGCCCATATACTTCACAACAAAATGACAAAGCTGAGCGTACCATCCGCACCATCAACAACATCGTGCGAACGCTTCTCCTCCATGCTCACATGCCACCTTCCTATTGAAATTTGAGGCTTTGGCGTTCGACCTACCTCCTAATCGCCGGTAGTCACCCACCACAAACAACACCACCCCTTCCACAAACTCCACCACAAACAACCGTCCTACACACATCTTGGGTTTTTGGTTGTCTCATGCTATCTTAACATATCTTCCATCGCTCCCCACAAACTCTCGCCCTTTCGGTCCCTGCGTGTTCCTTGCTACCCAAGCTCGCACAAGGGCTATCGGCGCCGACATCTCTTCGCAAGGTTATCACCTCATGCCATGTTGTCTTCGACGAGGCCGTCTTTCCGTTCACAACACATAGCCCTCGTGCTCCAACAACCTCACTTGACTTTCTTCTTGATGAGGCCACAGCTGCCTCTGTACCTCCATTTGTGGTTGCAGGTACCGGGGGCTCTACAAGCGCCGCGACTCCACTCAGCATGCAGGGCCGTTCCGTCGCTTCCACCCCCCCTCCGGACGCCCCACAAGGTGGCCCCCCATGGCGCGGCGGCATCCTCAGTAGCCACCGCCCCCCTGGCACAACGGCGGTGGCCTCCCATGGTGCGGCGGTGTCCTCAGTAGCCGCGGCCCCCCTGGCACGACGACGCCCCTTCATGCGGCTGGGCGCTATGGGTTGAGGACCTCCCGCGATGCGGTGGTGTCATTCCCTGCGGCGGCCTCCAATCACACGGCGCCCCCCGTAGCCGCGGCGCCTCCAGACTTGATGACGCCCGTCCGTGCGCCCTCTCCTCCAGGTGCGACGGGATCCCCAGGCGGCTCGGCGTCTCCTCCAGGTGCGACGGGATCCCTAGGCGGCTCGGAGTCTCCTCCAGGTGTGACGGGATCTCCAGGTGGCTCGGCGCCCTCCGACGGCCCGGCTGTGCACTCAACCCCCGTTCCAGTGCTCCGGCCGGCACCAGGACCTCATCCGATGGTCACACGGGCCAAATCTGGGATCGTCAAGCCTATGGACTGTCTCAATCTCTCGGCGATTCACTCCGGTGTCTCTACACTGCCAAAGACATACAAATGTGCTCTTGCTGATCCTCTGTGGCATCAAGCCATGGCCGACGAGTACCAAGCACTCATTGACAACGAGACCTGGTCTCTCATTCCACGTCCACCTGATGCCAATGTTGTCACAAGCAAGTGGATTTTCAAGCACAAGTTTCATTCTGACGGGTCTCTTGCTCGGCATAAGGCATGTTGGGTTGTGCGTGGCTACTCTCAACAGCCTGGCATAGACTTTGATGAGACCTTCAGCCCGGTCGTGAAGCCATCCACCATTCGAATTGTGCTCAGCATCGCCACCTCGTGCTCATGGCCTCTATGCCAACTCGACGTCAAGAACGCTTTTCTTCATGGCACTCTTGATGAGACGGTCTATTGTCAACAACCGGCCGGCTTTGCCGATCCAGCCCGTCCTTCACACGTATGTTGTTTTGTGACGCCCCGTATCATTACCCCAAGGGTAATCACACTTAGGCATACGGCTTACTATTCATTTGTTCAGTGAAATACTGCTCCAACGAATAGTAAGCCTTTACCAGAGTCACGCAGCAGAACAATAAGATAGAAACTGTACATTTTATTCCAGTAATAGCCACGCAAGGCTAGGATTCTTAGTACAAGTATTACACAGTTACCAAAAGGAACTGCTCCGCTTTTCTCGCCAACCCTGAAGTCTCGGCCATCTATTCGTCCCACGAGTCAAAAATGGCGTCCATCTCGCCTTGGTCCTCGTAGTCCACGCCTTCTCCTCCTGTGGTTGCTTCAGTACCTGCAAGTCCGTCATCCCACTCGGGAAAATTCCCGGCCGGACTAGGATCTACAAAGGAGAATACTAACAAGGTTAAGTACACGAATGTACTCAGCAAGCATTAATAGCAAAGGATGCACTCGATGACTATTTCTAGTTGTTATCACATTTTCTAGGTCATCTCATTTCTGAAAATAATTTATTAAAACATTAGGTGGCAAATTTTAATACTGAAAACACTACTTATTACTCGGAGAGAAGAAAGACCCCTAGCGGTTCCCGTAGACTCCAATCCCGGAGACTGGCATGAATTCATGATTTGTATAGCACTGCGCAGGCTTGTACCACTTTACCCACAATTATTCTGAACTCTCTGAGCTAGGTTCACCGTATTTCCTTTGATGCGATTTCCAGTCCAGAATACAGGACGTTTTCCAGGTTACGTGATGAAGTTTCCACCCATTACTTTCCGTCGGTGCTGATTTAGTCATGCTGCTGACCTCGTCATACACCAAGTTCCAGTAATGTTGGTTGAGGCGGCCATCGTCCGTGCTCAACACTCCTCCTTGGGCCGGTGCACTTCCAAGCCCAAACACTCCAATGTGTCCCGTTGTGGAGAATCTTAATTACGTAACCAGGTAGCATTTTCTCACCTTTAAACGGAAAATGGTTGGTACCGAATTCTGACGGCTGCATCGAGCAAAAGTTTTGTTTGTCCTTATATTATAATCATATGTAAAAAGGGGCCCACCTCTTACCTCATCATCATCATCGTCATCGTCGCGTTTTCCCTGCCAGGGCCCCCTTTTACCCACATATTAATTCTCATTTCTTTCTTTCTTTCTCATTCTCATTTCTTTCATATTCATCTTAATCACTTTCATCTCAATCATTGATTTAGGTTTTGAGAAAACAATTTTGATGCAATAAATATAATAGTGCAATATACGGTTTACATTTAAATTAACTATATTTATGTTCAAGAGGATAGCTTGCCTTTGGAGTTGTATGAAAGATTGGCGTCCATGAAACTTTGATCAACTGCTCCCGTCGGTGCTGGTTTGTCTTCTGAGGCAATACGGCAGTACGAATAATAATATAAGTAAATACATAGTTGATTTTGAGTGATATTATGCATACATAAGTTAGTAGCTTCTAATTTGTTAGCAAGATTTAATTTAAATAAAGCTTTTTGAGTCCTCTGCCGAGTTAGCACTCCCCACTAAGCCGCTCTACTGTCTACTCACGCTATGCTCAAAAACCCAAGGTTCGCGCTAAAACAGACAAAAGAAAAAAAGAAAGGAAATACTACTCGCACTCACAATTAAAACATATAATCAATTTTAATCGCACAGAAAAGCCTAATTGATTTTACTTAAGTCTACCCACATTTAATTAATTCTTTACACATGTTTGGGGCTACTTTAATTAAACTACCATGATTAAAGCAGTTCATTTTGTCCAACTAAACGACAGCTGCGCACAGGTTTGCTTCGTATGCAAAATGACTTATTATTAACAGAACTAACGGCAACTCAAGTTATTTTAATAATAAAATTAACAGATTGATTTTAAGTTAGCTAATCCGAAAAGACCCATGTTCAATCATTCGAGCGCAAAACTAAACAGCTAAACTCGGCTAATTTAGTGCTAGAGGCTAAAGCTACAGACATAGAATAAAATAGGTTATTAGCACAAGTTCTAGAAATCTAATTTTTCCTAACTTCCCTCTCCTTCTCTCTCTCTCTCTCTTCACTCGGCCGGCCCCAACCCAAAACACCCCCACGCACACACGCACACACACAACCCACACTACACAGCACACACACAACCCCACCTTCTTCCCCCAACTCAACTCCTCACTCCTCTCAAATCTCTCTCTCTGTCCTCATCCATTAAGTAGGGGCGCCTCACGGCTGCCACCAGCCCTTGCCGCTGTCTCACCCTCTCATGGCGCCGGCCACTTGTCTCTCGGCTTTGTGCTACCACTCATACCACGGCCAGCACTGCCACGGCGGCTCCGCCTCTAGGTCGCCATGGTCACGACGCCTCCGCTTACTCACTCACCGCCTCCCATTCGCCCGGTGCCGCGCCGGTTCATCAAGAACCGCATTGTCAATCACGCCTAGGTCTGCCCGGCCCGGTCATTGCCGCTTCGGTCCGCGCCTCCCGGGTCCCTCTACGGCCCGATCCTCTACTCGGCCGCCACTTCCTTACTCCAGATCCGGTCCGAAGTCACACCGACGGCGGCACTTCCGCCCTCGACCTCCTCGCTGGGCCTTCTAAGAACCCGGCCCTACTCAGGCTGTGCCTCTCCGTCTTTGGTTGGGCCCACTGGCTCCTCCCTCCGCCGCCTTCTCCACTAGTGCCGCCTCTGGCTCGGTTCTTGCGCTTGGTCCCTCTAGGCTGGTCGTCACCGACGCGCCTCTTCCTCGGCCCGCCTCTGGCAAGATTTTGCTTTCAGCCGGCTCGGCCTCTGACACCGGCTCTTTAGCCGATTGCTCCTCTCCTCTATTCCCCTCTAACTACTGCTTTACCTTGATTTGTTTAATTTTTGTTGATTGCATTCACTGATGTGGGTTTATTGCTTATGCATGAGAAATGAGTGCTGAGGTGGCTAAGGAGCTTGCTAAAGATGGTGATGGTGGTACTGCTGAAACTTCGCTCTATGGTATACTCCCCCTCGCTCTCTAACCCAAACCCTCCTCTGCTCTGTGATGAAATATGAACTGAGAGCTATCTGAATGTTATGATGAGATGCTTTATGGGTGAATGATGTGCATGTGTGGAGCACTGAGATTCCATTGCGGGTTACCTCTTGTTGAGCTAAGGATGGGGAAGGGGGTTGTAGTGCCGGTTCTGCGCTGGTGCTCTCCTCTTCACCCTTGCTGCGGTTGCCTTACAGGCGATGATGAGGTGGACTCTGAGCCTCCTCCTCCTCCTTGTGGGCTTGATGACTAGTAAGGCGACGGCCTTGAGTCTGCAGGTCCTTGCTCTTCTCCCTTGCTCCCTTCCTCGGCTCCCTTGGCTCCCTGGCTTCCTTCTTCCTGGACTTCTTGCCTCCCTTGCTTTGTGCTGGTTGTTGTGGATGTGGCTCAAGTGTTGCCTTGGGGAAAGAGGTTTGGGTTGGAGCTTGTGAGTTTTGCTGGTGGGGGAAGGGCTTGCTCAGTGTGGTCTTTTGCTCTCCCGGTTATGAATGAAATGAAAGCTTTTGATGCTTTGCTTGGCTTTGGCTTGTGCTAGCTGTGGTTGTGCTCGAATGAAAATGGGGTGGTGGCTTGTGAAGGGCCAGGCTTTAAGGGAAGGTGGCTTTGGCTTGTGCACTCTCTTGCCCACGCACAAAGACCATCTTGCCCTTGCTTTGATCCTCATGGCAAGATTTTCGTTGGGGGCTTTTTGGTCTGTGTTTAGGAAATCACTATGCGTGTGATTTTCTGTGGCTGAGTACTTCAAAATACGTGGGTGTCGGATTAAATTAAACGCCGGATGATGAAACCCACGAAAGCAAAGAGGTGCCGGTTAACTCTAGCTAGTCTGGGGACCTTGACGATTAAGGGGTTGGCTAGCTTGAGTTGATCAGGGAACCCTAGTGTGCTTCGGAAAATTCTAACGGCCACTTCCAACCTTCTACTTTCTTTTTTCTATTATCCACTTGGCTTTGACTTGCTAACCGCTTTCTAATTTTTTTTAACGAGCCATGGAATGGATCGTGAGATGGCTATATGGACTGGTGCTCAAGGTACAAGGTGGCAAGGATATCTAATGCTACAAGAATGCAAGGAGCGATTATGATTTAATTAATTGTTGTTATAAGCATTGCAATTGGTTGTAAAATTAATTTTCAAACAAGCAATGGGTTTGTAATATATTACTTTTTGTACTCGGATTGATGCAATGTTTTCAGGGTTGCCACAAGGGTGTATTCTTTGATTGTGTTGGAAAGTGCAAATATTCCAGAGTTCGCATTAATGATCCACTCATGCATGCAATGGATTTATTTTTGTAATTGACTCTTGGTTGATAACGATATTAGATAATTTGCTTTTTATAACCCTCTTGTTGCCAGATGTAACGATTATGCGCTTGATATTAACTCTGAAATTACTATTTGTTCTGGATTTAAAGAATTTTAATTATCGCTAATTATCGATTACTGTTAGTTAGTTTAGGTTAATTTTGCGGGTTCTCACACGTTTGAAGAAGTCGCTCTACGGTCTCAAGCAAGCCCCTTGTGCGTGGTACCAACGCTTTGCCACCTACCTTCGCATCTTGGGCTTCGTTGCTTCAGCTACCGACACGTCTCTCTTTGTCCTCAAGGATGGTCCACACCTTGCCTACCTCCTTTTGTACGTCAATGACATCATATTGACGGCATCATCACCGGAGCTTCTTCGTCGACTTTTCCAGTGGCTTCATACCGAGTTCTCTATGACTGACTTGGGGGATCTTCACTTCTTCCTGGGAATCTTCGTTACTCGGACTACTACGGGTGTTTTTATCCCAAATACCAATATGCCACGGATCTTCTTGATTGTCAAGATGGTCGATCGCCACCGACAACGACTCTGTTGACACCCGCTCCAAGCTTTCTGCGGATGGACCTCCGTGTCCGATCCGACCGAGTATCGAGCATGGCGGTGCCGTCAAGATCTCACTCACTCGGCCCGACCTCGCCTCTGCCAGGCAACAGTCCGCCTCTTCATGCATGACCCTCGGGGACCCCATCTCGCCCTTGTTAAGCGGATTCTTCGCTATGTCAAGGGCACCATGGACTACGGTCTTCAGCTTCACGCTTCACTAGTGACCACGTTGACCGCCTACTCGATCTCGATGGGCGGTTGCCGGACTCGCCGCTCTACTTTGGATCTCGTATACCTTGGTGATAACCTTATCTCATGGTCCTCCAAGCGGCAATCTACAGTCTCCCGCTCTAGCGCCGAGGCCGAATACCGAGCCGTCGCCCATGCAGTTGCTGAATGTTGTTGGCTTCGCCAACTCCTACAGAACTCCACCAACCCCTGATACCGCCACGCTTGTTTATCAGGACAATGTGAGTGCGATCTACATGTCGTCAAACCCCGTGCAACATCGCCAACCAAGCACATCGAAATTGACATCCATTTTGTTCGGGAAAAGGTGTCTCTCGGTCGTTCGCGTCTTGCATGTCCCTTTGTCCCACCGGTTTGCGACATGATGACTAAAGGTTTGTTGACCCATTGTTTCATGCTTTTCGATCCAGCCTTTGTTCGGCAACCTCACGATGAGATGCGGGGGATGTTAGCGATACTCTTCCATGTATAGTTATCCTGTTTAGATAGCAAGATCACCGATATCATCTTGATTCTCTTGGTTGTAATCCTGTGATTCACTATCAGAATCCTTGTGATTCATGCCCGTAATCCCTACCGTAATCTCTTGTATCATCGGGATATATAAAGCATGCAACCCCACCTTTCATCTTTGTGCGATCTTTGAAGGATCTAGACCCGCCATTATACGTTAATGGAGTTTTGGTGATTAATGATAAATCTAAATTGCAAGACTAACATTTCCATTGTTATATATAATGCTTAGTCCCATTTGGATATAAAGGTGAAAATCAAATAGGTATGCTTTTGACATCATAATTCTTATATCTTGTGGCATTCCTCGGATCCAAAATATAGGTTAAACTCCACCAAAAGGTTAATTTGAATATGTGCATATGATCCCATTACACATTTGTGTATGCACACATTTAGGGGGAGTTCATTCTATATTTTGTGGTTTCATTAGTAATGATCCATATTATTCTCTTTCCACATAATCAAGGATCCTTACTTTGAACATGTCCCTGAATATATTTAACTTGTGTAGTTAATATATTCATATGAGTATATGAGACTTATGTAGTCTAAGTATACTTATATCTGAGTATAACATAACTTGTGTAGTTCATGTGCACTCACATATCCTTGAATATACCTAACTTGTGTAGTTAATATATTCATGTGTGTATATGAGACTTGTGTGCTCATATATCCTTTGAGTATATACAACTTGTGTAGTAGTCATATACTCATACCATTCTCTATTCAATTACTTGCAATTGAAGTGATTATCATAAATTACCATTTTGGGAAAGATTGTGGTATCTTGTCCCAACCATTATGAGTTAATGGTATGGTGTGATAAATAATGATAATCATATTGTTGGAACTAACATTTTCTATGAGTTGGGTGAAATAGGTTATGTTCCATGAGGTTGACAATTTGAGATGACATCATGTGTTGATGGTCATCAAGTCAAGAGCTTGGTGTAAAGGATGTATCATGTGTTGATGCGCATCAAGTTCAAGATGAAGAAAATTATCATGTGTCGATGATGTTCATGAAGAGAAGATATGATCATGTGTTGATCAAGTCAAGAGAAACTTCATCATGAGTTGATGAAGGGCAAGCAAAGAATGTCAACATATGTTGATGAGCATCAAGTCAAGAACTCGGAGTTGAAGCAAGGATGTGCGTCATCAAGCTTCAAGAAGATGCTAAAGGCAAAGGTATGGCTAGCTAGGGCTAAGGATGTATTCCTAGTCTTTTACCGGTCTCGATGTTTGGTTTGGAGACCGGATTGCTAGTATAGGTCGCCGTACTATTAAGAGGGGTCTTTGTCTAGTAGCTTGAGTTAGTCATGTGTTGATAGCTCATCTTGGTTGCTCCATGCTCTTTAAGGGATGTTGCTATTTGCGAATGTGTTTTGCAAATAGTTTAAGCTAAGTGCTTATCTGTTGTAGCATGTGACTTGTTTGCAAATGTGTTTTGCAAATAGTGGTAGTCCATGTACTTTATCCTTGATTAACATGTTGCCAATATTTGTGAATGTGTTTTACAAATAGTTGTGGCTCATGTTTAGTCCTTGTAGCATGTGACCTAGTTTGCGAATGTGTTTTGCAAATTGTTTAAGTCCATGTACTTATTCCTTGTGGTATTGATTCTAAAAGTTGGCAAATGTATTTTGCAACTTGTTGAGAATCATGCCTTTGTCTTGTGTTTGCATCACGTATCAATTTGGCAAATATGTTTTGCAAAATTGAGTTGAAACGAATGCAAACTTTGCTTTCTGTTGAAAATCGGTTGTACCGGCATGTGTTTCGCGGAACTACCTCTCCGCGGTATGACCGGTGGTTCCTTGGCGGAACTACCGCATCTGTTGAGCATGTGTTGCTCTGAGGTGGTGTGGTAGTTCCGGCGTTGATATTGCGGAACTACCGTGGAGCGGTAATACCGGCGTTGTGTGCGCGGTACTACCGCATGTCGGTTGGTCCGGCGTGTTGGAGTGGTATGGAAATTCCAGTAGCGTTGCATTTTGGTCTTGGCTCGCTCTGGAGTAGCGCGGTAGTACCGGCACTTTGTGCGTGGTACGACCGGCTCACGGAACTACCGTTCATGTGTTGGCGGTACGTATTTTCCAGAACCGATGCATTTTGGTCCTTAGCCGATTTCGTGAGCATGAGTTGCTCTCTTGGTTGAGCGGTAGTACCGTAGTGCTTTGTGCGGTATTACCGTTCAGCGGAACTACCGCGTATGTGTTGGCGGTAGTACCGAAGCCCTTTGCAACGGCTAGTTTTATAGTCATTCTTTGCTCATGTATGTAGTACCGACCATTGGTTGGCGGTACTACCGATTGTCCCGTTATTTTCTGGGACTTTGTTTCCAACGGCTAGTTTGGTTGTGTGGGCTATATATACCCACCTTGGCCGTGTGTGGAAGGTTGCTGGTTAGATTGTGAAGGACTTGGCATGTGTTGCAAGTGCCTTACTCATTCCCTTGAGCAAGAGCTGCCCTCTCTACTCTAGTGTGCATGTGTTGCACTTAGTGAGTGATTGAGAGCAAAACCCTAAGTGCATGTGTTGCCTTAGGTTGTGGATTCCGTATCCATAGAGCTTTGACACTTGATTGGTTCAAGTGAAAGTTAGAGATTTGTTACTCTTGGTGTTTGCCGACACCTAGACGGCGTGGTGGCGTCGTTGCACCGGTGAGCTTCTCAAAGAAGATTGTGAGAAGACCCAGGCTGTTTGTGAGTGGTGTGGTGCTCGCCATCTCCGGAGTGGAGGAAAGAGCAACACTAGTGGAATTGAGGTGTTTGGCTTAATTCGTGGAGCCGGTCCAATTAGTTTGGGCTTACCTCAACGTGGATTAGGGGAGATCGGCAAGTCTCCGATCACCACGGGAAAACATCGCCGAGTCATTGTGGTTTGATCTCTTATTGCATTTATATTCATTGTATATGAATGCTTGCTTTACATTGTGCAATTTATATACCTTGTATTAAATTGTTTTTTCTTCAATAGACTTGCATTGTTGGTACACTTAGTTGAACCTAGTTGATTTAGGTCTTAATTGTGCAAAACCGTATTTGTACTAGCTTCAGCATTAGAAATCGGTTTTAGCCAAAAGAATTTTAAAACCTCCTATTCACCCCCCTCTAGTCGGCCTCCTCGATCTTACAGGTGCTTTCCAAACCACGTTCCCTGTTTTACAGTGCTCTACGGCGACGTCGACAACGTCTTCCCGCCCGAGGACGCCCTCCATCGTCCTGCCAGTGAGGTCTGCGTTGTGCCCTTCTTCCCCGCAATGCGAGACATGGAGCGCTGCCTCGAGCGCGCAGTGGTCGTCTGCGTGGGAGGGACTAGACCGAAGGTCACGTCTGCTGAGGTCGCCCTTGCGATCGTTTCAGAGCAGGGGTTGCCTCAATCCTGTTTTTCAGTGCACCCCTTCTTCCCAGAAAATCTGCTGATCTGTAACTCTTTCGCCAGTAAAGAGCACCTCCTTTGCGGCGGCTCCATCAAAACAAGCCGTTTCCTTCTCCTTCTCCAGCCATGGTCGAGACTAGCGCAGACTGTGAGCAGACCTTTGTATTTTCGGGTTTCGATTTCTTTCGAAGGTCTCCCAATTCATGTATGGAGTCTGGTGACGGCCTCGACCATTCTCTCACCTTCCTGTTGGATTGAATCCTTTGATGAACTTTCCACGTCGCGTCAAGACCTCTCTTCCTTCCGCCTTGTGGCTTGGTCGCTCAACCCTAGCGCTATCCCCAGGGTAAAAACTGTCGTCATCACTGAACCGGACTCGCTTCCGGATGGATCAGTTCTTGATCATGGAGCGTAGGTCTTTCAAAAACCGTCCGACTCCAGAGAATTGCGTGAGGCTTTGGCATACGAAGTCCTCATCCACATTCATTCGGTTGATGACTTCCCTTTTGCAGCTGTCAAGGACAAGCGTTTTGCACCTTCTAGTGATGACTCCGGATTTGGGGGCCTGCTAGAGGACGAGTCGGAAGAACGCAGTCCCCGCCGTCATGTCTTCCAAATTCAAGCTGGCAAAGTTGATGGCTCAAGCCTCACTACCGGAGGCCGGGACGATGCAACGAGCGGCCACGCCGGGTCTGGCCGGGGAAGTTTGCGCTCCTGGAGACTGCCTCACATGTCAGAGGTGGGTCCCATGGCTTCGGAACCTAGAGCCTCGATTCGTGTTCCACATTGGGGGACGTCGCGCCAGAGTGGACTCCTGGAGACTCTTGTGACTACAGGCCTGCCTGTAACCTACGAGGCGCTACACCCCTGGCCATCTGTCAATGAGAAAAGCAAAAGGGGGGCGCTTTAAATGCCTCTGCCACCCCCTTCGAATCCCCAGGTGGCCCCCCGCTGCATCTTCCACCTTGCCGTTTCCAGCTCCCACGCCTAGCTCTCTCCTCACTCGGAGCAAAAGGTGCATCTGCTTCCTCCCCTCTTCCGGAAGGTCAACTTGTACCTCCTAGCTCCACTCTCGGCAAGCTCTTTGCCAATCCTCAACCAACTGCTCAAAGCCAAGACCCGGTTGTCGTTGGCCCAGATTCCTCAAGCAGCGCTATGCTTAGGCCCACCAAGACCCAAATGATACCACAGTTGTCGAAGCCACCATCAATGAAACAACTTCACTGCCAGGCGCCTTACCTTTGTCAGTTGCCACGCCAGCTAGCTGCCCAGACCCCAATGCCTCTGGTGGCATGATCGCATGCAAGAATGCTAACCTGCAAACCTACTGCCGACGGGCCCAGCTCCGTATTGCTGCGCCCATTTTGCTTCCTCCAAACGTTCAGCGGCTACCCCGACTGCCTAATTCAAGTGTCCCTCCTCGCCGTAGTGTCCGCTTGGCAGCTAAAGCAAAGAAGGTCGTGTCGGAGGGGAAGCACACACAGATCTTCTTGCCAGAAACTTGGTTTCACCCAGGACGATGATGTTGCCTCGACCAAGTTCAAAGAGCTATTTGACGCCAAGCTCTCCAGGGAGCATGTCACTGCTCTAGCTGGTATTTTCAGGGTACCAGTTCCGGCCGCCTTGCCGCCAGAGTTACCAGAGCTACCAGAGGCGAACCCGGTTGAGGAGCATCCAACGCCAACGTCGCTGCCAGTCTGCTAGAGCACAAGTGCCCAAGGTCATTGGTCGTCTAGTAGTAGCTTCATTGTATCCTAATGGCCCATCCAAATATTAACTTCCTTAACTGGAATGTCCGGGGGCTTAACAACAGGGCTAAAAGGTTCGTCGTTAGAGATACGGTGCTCTCCTCCCTCGCTGCAGTCGCTTGCTTTCAAGAGACCAAACTCGATGTAATTGATAACAATATTGTAATAGAAACCCTTGGCCCCGCTTTCGATGGGTTTTGTTACTTGTCAGCCACCCAAACCCGGGGGGGGCATTCTGTTGGCTTGGAACTTAGCTAAGGTCGCTGTCTCCACCACCAGCACTAGGTCGCATTCCATTACCGCAAAAATTGTCTTCCCTTGTGGGTCATTCTCCTAGCTTTCGGTTGTCTATGGCCCTTCAGATGATGGCCTCAAAGCCGAGTTCCTCCAGGAACTAAAGGACATCAGTGCGGCCCTCGTCGGTCCTTGGATTCTGTTAGGCGATTTTAACCTCATTCTTCAAGCAGCAGACAAAAGCAATGCCCGCTTGAATAGGCGGTAAATGGGTTGCTTCAAGCGGGTCATTGATGATCTTATGCTAAAAGAGATTCATCTGAATGGCAAAGCTTTTACTTGGAGTAACACGAGGGAAAGTCCCATCTTGGAGCGCATCGATAGGGTCTTCGTATCGGCAGCTTGGGAAGCTTTATTCCCATACTGTTTCCTTCGCACTTTGCCGTCAACAGCCTCAGACCACTGTCCGCTGCTCCTGTCCACGTCGTTCATTTTTGCTACCTACAAGAGATTCCGCTTTGAGGCGTTCTGGTTCAAACTAGATGGGTTTCAAGAGGCGGCGAAAGCGGCGTGGTGCTGTGATGCCGCCATCCGAGACCCGCTCCGCCGCTTGGATGTGCTCTTTAAAACCACAGCCAAGGCCTTGCAAAGTTGGAGCCAGCTCCATTGTGGCAATGTGCGCTAGCAAATCAGGATGGCAAATGAGCACTTGTGGCGATTTGATCTGGTAGAAGAAAAACGGTTGTTATCACCTTGGGAGCGTTGGCTCCGGTCGGTGCTCAAGACGAAGCTTCTTGGCCTTTGTTCTTTTGAGCACACAATAGCTCGGCAAAGGTTGCGTATCCGTTGGCTGCGGGAAGGAGATGCTAACACACACTTCTTCCACCTTTATGCCAACCACTCCAAGCGCCGCGATTTCATCTCCAAGCTCAAAGTCGATGAGGATTGGATTGAGGGGCAATCACAAATTTAGGAGGCCTTTAACTCGCATTTCATCAACCTCATTGGAAAGCCGGCCTTCCGTGCTCACACTCTGGACTTGGAGTTCCTCAACGCCCTTTCCATCAACCTTTTGGCGTTAGACGCTACCTTCTCTGAGCAAGAGGTTTGGGAAGCCATCAAAGACCTTCCGCCAGGAAGGGCACCGGGCTCTGACAGATTCACCAGCAATTTCTACCAGCGTTGTTGGGACTTCATAAAGCCCGACGTGATGGCGGCTTTCCATGGCCTTGGTCGCATGGCCGGGGGTAGTTTCGGGCTACTCAATCAAGCATTACTTACTCTTCTGCTTAAGACGTCGAATGCTAAAGAAGCCTGTGATTTTTGCCCTATTAGTCTGCTGCACAGCTTTGCTAAGCTTTTCTCCAAAGTCCTCGCCAAGAGGCTAGCCTTGCATCTAGCCAAGGTCGTTTCGCCTAACCAGTCAGCTTTCACAAAATCGAGGTCAATTTAGGACAATTTCCTTCTGGTGACACAGTCCGCGCGTCTCCTCTACCAGCAAAAGAGAGTAGCTTTCCTATTCAAATTGGATATTGTGTAGGCTTTTGATTCCGTATCTTGTCCTTTCCTGTTAGAGGTGCTCACGCGCAAGGGGTTCGGGCCAAAGTGGCGTGAGTGGCTAAGCATCATGTTCAAATCAGGCTCCACTAGGGTTCTCATTAATGGTATCCCAGGTCGACCAATTTCGCATGGTCGGGGGCTGCGTCAGGAAGATCCTTTATCGCCCTGTTGTTCATCATCGCCGTGGATGTCCTGAACAACCTTCTCACGGCATCTGCTTCCTCGTTTATCCGGTTTGTGGGTTCATGAGGCATACCGCACCGGCTGTCCCTCTACGCCGATGACGCGGTGGTCTTCCTCATCCCGGTCGCCTCCGATCTGCAAGTCATCAAGCAGATCCTGCTACTATTTGGTGAGGCGTCGGGCTTACAAACCAACCTCGCCAAGAGTTCCATTTTGCCAATTCGGTGCAACACTGAAGAAGTGCAGCTCATTGCCAATGAATTGACATGTGCAATTTCATGCAAATATCTTGGGCTGCCACTGTCCTTGAGACGGCCATCAAGAGTAGATTTTCAACCTCTAATCGACAAGATGGCGAACCGTCTTCAAGCTTGGCAAGTAGGCATGCTATCCCAAGGAGGGCGTTTAGTGCTGGTCAGGTCGGTGCTGACTTCCATCCCAGTGTATAGTTTCATGGCTCTTGACCCACCCCTCGCTGTCATCAAAGAAATCGACAAAAGGAGAAGAGCTTTCCTTTGGAAAGGCACAGAAAACGTGACAGGAGGTCACTGTCTAGTCGCCTGGCCGTCCGTCTGTCGACCCCTCCAGTACGGAGGACTGGACTTATGCAATCTGCATGTCCTAGGCAAGGCTCTTTGTCTTCGCTGGCTTTGGCTTCAAAGGACATGGCCGACACAGCCTTGGAATGGCCTGTTGGCGCGAGCTGGACGCATTGAGGAAGACATGTTCAATGCATCGCTCACCGTGCAACTTGGCAACAGCACCAACACATTGTTTTGGTCGGACTGTTGGCTCAATGGTCGTAGCATCCCCTCCCTCTTCCCGCACTTGGCAAAGGCGATCCCAACACGCTTGCAGAAAACTAGATCAGTCGCCCAAGCTCTTCACAACAACAGCTGGATCTTGGATATCAGGGGGCTAGGCCCTCACTGTGTCAGCGAGATACAGCAGCTTTGGGGAGCTTTGCAACCCTTTAACCTCTTCGAGAGCCAGCAAGATAGGATCATGTGGCGTTAGGAAGCCTCAGGATTCTATTCCTCCAAGTCGGCCTACAAGGTTTTCTTCTTGGGCTCGAGTAGTCTCCCAAGCGCGGAGGCTATCTAGCGCGCGCGGGCTCCTCTGAAGTGCAAATTTTTTGTGTGGTTAGCAGTTCATTGACGTTGTTGGATGGCGGATCACCTTCAACGCCATGGACTCCCAAACCAAGGAGCCTGTGTCTTCTGCAGTCACTCCCAAGAGACTATCCACCACGTCCTCGTCGGCTGCGCCATTACCTCTCAGGTCTGGGCGCACTTTCTCACGCGCATGGGTTTGCTTGGAGTCGCTCCTATTAGGCGCCTTTATTTCCAAAGATTCGTTGCCCGCCTGGTGTCCTATCTCCGCAGGCAAGAAAGGATCTGGACTCTTACGTCATTCTTATTTCCTGGATGCTTTGGAAGGAGTGGAACAACAGGATATTCAAGAACGAGACGAGTTCCTTGCACCTTCTGTTGCAGCGGATTCACAATGAGTACCGTCATTGGCGCATGGCGGATGCTAGCAGTCAGGAGGTGCCGTCTGCTGGGAGTGGTTCCCCTTAGTTTTGTTCTGTGTCTGTTTTTGTGTTTGTTCTTGCTCTAGTTTCTAGTTTTTGTTTTGTATATTTTGTTTGTTCTCGTTTCCGTTTAGCCCATCGGGGTTCGTTTCCTTGTAGCTCCGTTTTCTTTCTTTTTAATGGAAGAACGTGCAAGGTTTTTACACGTTCTTAAAAAAAAACAATCGACTGACCTGATTCAGAGCTTCCCACATACACGCCTCTCAACGCGGTTATTCTTGCGCGCCACTGGCTGGTGATAGAGACGACGACAATGACTGCTACCACCTTGGTCTTCCAACACAGTGCCCACGAAAACAAAATGATGTGGCTGGTGATAGAAACATCACATTTAGCATGATAAGATAGATTTAAGACCATTCGGGTATCTATCGGCTTCTAGCATCTGCGAATGCCCTGCGTGTACTGTTCTTCAGCAACAACTTCTGAACTTCAGTGCTGTGCACAAGTCTATACTTCTTCCAGTTACATTTAGCATGATCCAGGAACTCATTTACGTAATAAAGCATGCCTGTCGAAGAACTCTCTTAATGATTTGTGGTCAATTTTTTTTATTTAAAAAAATGACTACAGGCATTCTAAAATGACAAGTAAAAAGGAATCGAGGAAGTATATGGAAACTGGATGTTTACATTCATCTCCAAAAAAAAGTTGGTGTATGTTGATTTGTAGATTGTGTTAGAGTTAATATTGTTTTTGGTTTTTTTTTGTAAGCTTTCCGTTTTTAGAATTTCTAGTGTTGAGTTGTGAGTCCAAGTAGATATTGAGTCGGATGTTGAGTCCGAGTAGTAGTAGTATATTGAGCCTTTATAAGGACCAGCAGGCATGCACTGTAAGAGTCAAGAGTTGTGGAGTTGAAGAAAAGAAATAGAGAAAAAGCAAAAAAAGAGGGCAGTGCTCCCGAACCAAACGTTTTGTGTTTCGTGTGGTTTGATTGCTTGTCTCGACGGTTGTTTCTCCAGTGAAAGAAGCTTCAAGCAAAGACAGATGTGTTGCTGTACATGAAGCAGATAAGTCTTTGTTATGCGTGAAGAGTTCACGGATTAGAAGAAAAGGAGGCGAGAGGTCGCCACATCGAGGACAAAGGGTCGCTCCAAATTGAAGATAGAGAGCTCTCGAGTCTCATGTATCTAGCCAGTGCTTCCACCACTTCGAGCAAAAGGTAAAGAAAAATTCTAACAATTGGTATGAGAGTGTTACGATCTTGGCGGTGCTCAAGATCGTGGGCGATAAGGTGAAGACCCGGATGGGCCGATTTCTCCTATATCCTCGCCCCGACGATCAAAATTACCCTGTGGGCTATGAAGATAAAGATTTAACATGCGCGCCAGGAGTCTGGGTGCGATCAATCCGGCGAAGGACAAGGAGGTGGATTTATAGGTGGACCAGACGGCTTTGGCCATCATCTACCAGGCGGTGCGAACTCCATGATGCAACAACTCATCGGCAAGGAGACAAAGACGCGAGGCGTGGGTGACGCTTCAAAAGATGCACGAGGGAGTTGATCGTGTGAAGGAGGTGCGGCTCTAGAATTTGCATACCGAGTTCGAGAATCTCCAGATGGGAGAAACCCAGTCGGTGGACAAGTTTGCCGGTAAGTTGTCTTCATTGTATAATCAGATTGTCTCTCTCGGCGACAAGATGGAGGAATCTGTGGCAGTGAAGAAATACCTGCGCGTGCTACCAGAAAAGTTTGTACCTGTCGTCACCACGCTCATGTACTCCTCGGATCTAGAGGAAAAGAAGATCGAGGAGATCACCGGTTCCCTCAAGGCGCATGAGGAGCTCTTGAAGGGTATCAACTCAGAACGAGCAAAGGTATCGATCCCATAACGAAAGTTCTTATGGTAAAGGAGATACAAGAAACGATGGCAAACGATTTGGCAGAGATGGCCGTGAAGACAAGGTTGGGCAAGGCGATGGTGACAGATCCCGTGATAAGTCACATATCAAATGTTTTAAATGTGATAAATACTATCACTACATCGCCGGAGTGTCATGACCACATAAAGTGCTTCAACTGTGACAAGTATAAGCACTATGCTTCAATTGTCAAACAAGAAGAAGAACGAGGAGGTAAACCTCATCCGGTCGTGTGAAAATGAAGACGACGATCCTACCCTGCTTCTCTCCTTATGTGTCAACAAGGCGCCGATCATGGTGATATTGAACGAGGAGAACGTACTTCCTAAACTACGCACGGAGGGAGGAAATCACGATCATACTGATGAGTGGTACTTGAACAGTGGAGCAAGTAATCATATGACGGGAGATCGCTCTATGTTCCATGAGCTCGACGAGAAGATTTCAGGAGAAATCAAGTTTGGCAACGGCTCTACGGTACAAATAAAAGGCAAAGGTACAATGTTGTTGCGATGCAAGAACGGTGATCAGAAAATGCTGCCTGATATTTACTTTATACCAAGTTTGTGCAACAACATACTCAGTCTCGGGCAGTTGGCAGAACAGGGGTGCAGGGTGGAGCTGCAGGATGAGTTCTTGCGTGTTTACGATAAGAACAAAAATCTGTTGATGAAGGTGAAAAGATCACCGAACCGGTTGTACAAAATTTCCCTCAAAACTTGTAAATCGGTTTGTGTGAAGGACAGTCTGGAGGAGCCAGAGTTGAATTTTAGTATTAAACCAGAACATGGTGGGACCGAGGAGTGGCATGCAGTTGGCGCAGGACGCGCAGCAGGCGGAGCCTTGGGAGATCCAGATGGCGTGCAGCAAGGCACACAGGGCACTGTGGGGGGCGGCGAGTCCCACGCACATGAAGGGCGCATCATACATGAAGTTGACGCAGGAAGGAGAGGCGGTGTAGCCTCAGCTAAGGTGTACACAGGGAAGTGGACAGACTTGGTCCAAGAGATAGGAGCGAGAGGCTCAGGTAATGGCGAATCCAAAGTGGTCGTGGGAGCATGTGCTCTAGTCCAGGCGGTCGTGGGAGCAGGTGCTCCAGCCCAGGTAGCTGTGGGAGCAGGTGCTCCAGCCCAGGCGAGTGTGCAAGGAAGGACGAGTTCAGTCCAGGTGCGAGGCACGGCAAGCATTAGTTTGTGCATGGCTCAGGATGGAGCAACTACAGGCGGCAGGGTGGTATTGGCCCAGAAAGGAACGACGCATGGAAGTGCAGGTAAAAGAGGAAGACTTGAAAGTTCAGATAAGAGAAAAGATCAGCGTGATCAAGGTGAAGAAACAAGATTAAGAGAGTGATTGTTAGAGTTAATCTTGTTTTTGGTATTTTTTGTAAGCTTTCCGTTTCTAGAATTTCTAGTGTTGAGTTGTGAGTCCAAGTAGATATTGAGTCGGATGTTGAGTCCGAGTAGATGTTGAGTCCAAGTAGTAGTAGTATACTGAGTCTTTATAAGGACCAGCAGTCATGCATTGTAAAAGTCAAGAGTTGTGGAGTTGAAGAAAAGAAATAGAGAAAAAACAAAAAAAAAGAGGGCAGTGCTCCCGAACCAAACGTTCTGGGTTTCGTGTGGTTTGGTTGCTTGTCTCAACGATTGTTTCTCCAGTGAAAGAAGCTTCAAGCAAAGGTAGATGTGCTGCTGTACGTGAAGAGCTCACGTGATTATTAGAAGAAAAGGAGGGCAGAGGGGCTGCCACATCAGGAGGACAAAGGGCTGTTCCAAATTGAAGATAGAGAACTCTCGAGTCTTACGTATTTAGCCAGGTGCTTCCAGCCACTTCCAGGCAAAAGGTAAAGAAAAATTCAAACAGATTGCACTGGTTCCTTTGATTGTAACGTTGTTGCAAGAAACAATGCTCGCATTGGCACCAAGCACTAGCAGTAAGCAAGAGAGCTCGTACACAGTAACACATGCAGCAGCAGGAAGCTAGCTCACTCGGGGAAGGGAGAGCAGCATGCCCGTGCTGGCCATCCTGCCGGAGCCGACGAGCGCGAGCCTGCCGGGGAACACGTCGACGCGCCCGAACGCGTCGGTGCCGGGCGGGCACTCGAGGGCGGCCTCCAGGGTGCGGTGGTGCACGCCGCGCGCGTCCACGGCGTACCCGCCCTTGTGGTCGTGCCCGGCGAGGCACGCCACCACGCAGCCGTGCCGGTGCACCACGGCCAGCACCTCCTCGTAGTTCCACATCAGCCCCGCCGGCGACGCCGCGCCGGGGTGCAGCGGCAGGTGGCTGCACACCACCACGCACTCCCGCCGCCGCGACGCGCGCCGCAGGGCGCCGTCCAGCCACCGCAGCTGCTCCTCGCCGACGCCCCCGTTGAACATCACGAACCGCCGGTCCGCGCCGGCCAGGCCGCTCGGGCTGTTCTTGTCGGGGTTCGGGTTCCGCTCCTTCAGGAACCTCCTGGCCGCCGCGGCCACCGGGTGGTCGCGCGGCCAGCCAACGGCGCTGAAGTCGTACGCGTCCAGCACGACGAACCTGTACCCGGGGCACGGCGAGAAGTCGTAGTAGGCGCGCCCTGACGGCGCCGTTGTTGGGATACGCAGCACGGACACCAGCTTGCTCCGGGGGAGGTTGTAGAGGCAGTGGTTGCCGAGCATGTGGTAGGCCGGGCCGTGGAACCTGTCGAACTCCGCGACGACAGCCTGCACGGCGGGCAGCGACCTGTCCTTGGGGCAGAAGCCGTCGACGATGTCGCCGAAGTTGATGCAGAACTTGACGCCGGCCTTGTGGGTGTTCCACGAACGCACCGCCCTCTGGAGGACGGTGATGCTGTGGCGGTAGTAGCGGGGCACGCCGAGGAAGGAGCAACCGTCGGGGATGTCAGCGTACTGGACGTCGGCGACGACGCCGAAGGAGAAGAGGGGCTCCTTGGCCGCCGATGCCCGGACCACCCCGACCCCAACGCCGTTCGGGTGAGCCAGCATGGATTAATTAATTGATATTGCTGGCCGGAGCTTGAGGTGAAGGAGAGCTACCTATAGAAGCAGAATACTCCTGCAGTTTGGTTCATGGGAATGACGAGTGAGAGCTGAGAACTCAACTGTTTGCATGGCGTAATCGATTCAGTCGCCATTTCCGCTTTCTCAGGATACAGAAAGCATCAACGCATCACGTAGGTTATCGATACAAAAAGAAGAAGGAAGGAAATAGAATCCAAAATGGCGGAGTATTCTTGCTCTCGCTTTGAGTGAGTTGCTTGCAAGTTGCAACTGACTGACTACGTAAGTATAGTTGATTAAGCAGTAAGATGGGCAAGTAAGTAGAAGGAACTCACCGATGCGACAGCACGACTCGCCGCAGACCTAGCCAGTTTCGCCGTCACGCATGGCTCAGCGGAGTTCTTCCTCCTCTCCGGCGAGCGCGCGCGCTCTCTCTCTCTCTCCCCCCCGAAGCATGCAGCCCCGGAGAGAAGAAATTTAGGATGGGATGGGAAGCAGAGCGCTCTCTCTCGACTCGAGTATCCGCCCCCGTCCGCCTCTCGTTTCCGCTCATTACGTGGCGCAACTCTACCGCATAAATTAAATTAGATTAAATCTGAAGAGAAAGATAAGAAATATCTTTTTTTAGAGGAACGAGAATATACCGGAGCGGATACCCTCGGAAATTGCTCATCTTCTATCCTGTCCTATTTTTTTCTTTTCAGAATCAGACACAGGTAATATTGGATACCAATTTCTTTACCCATATTCGCTCCACGATCTTTCGGTTGATTGGTTTTAAACGGATATTATCCGCTTTTTTTGTACCATCAGATAGGACATTGGCAGTATAAACACAATCAGAGCGAGCGTAAAGAGACTAATTAATCATCTGCCTACTTAGATATAACAACTTACCTATCTATTATCATGTTCCAAAAAAAAATAACAACATGTTTTATGTTTTTCTTGTACTATCTGATATCAATTTTTTTGGTTTCCGCTGATTACGTGGCACAACTCAACGGCATAAATTAAATTAGATTTAACCTGAAGAGAAATATCTTCTTCTTTTTTTAGAGGAACGAGAAGAGATAGAACTTTTTTTATTAACTAACTTTTATTAATTTTTACTTTAAAGTTAATTCTGGCAAACTTTATTTCTAATTCTGACATTTTGGTCACGCCACGAGAAGTGACGTGACCAAAGGGATCAGAATTGAAACTAAAGTTCGTCGGAGTTAACTTTAAAATAAAATCAAAAAAGGGTTAATTAATAATAAAAAATTCGAAGAGATATCCAGAAGGAAATATGAACTAGTATCCGCTTGGTTGGGCCTGCATATCTTAAATGGGCCGAACCCTTCGAAGGCCCATCCAAAACTCTCGGCTAAGGGGGCCCCACGTGTCAGTGGCGCGCGCCCTAAAAGACCGGCTGACATCGCCACAAAGCCCAACACCCCCCACCTCCTCATTCCTCCCTCGCCACCAGGAATCAATCCTCCCTGCGCCGCCGCTCGCCGGAGCCCCGCCTCGCCGTCTCCGCCCGCGCCCCGTCGGTAACCGCGCTACGCCCCTTCCATCGCCTGTTACTCCTCCCCTCTCCTCTTTTACATACCTAGAGTCTCTGATCTGGCGATCTGCTCCGGTCGTCGCGGACTGCACGCCGGCGAATCGGTTTCGGTCTTGGGGGCGCGGGCATCAAGCGATTGGATAGACCATGGGGTTTTCTGTGCGAATCTGATCGATCTGTGCGGTACCGCCGCGGGTTTCGAGGTCTCATACCATATCTAATCGCGCGCGCGTCTTGGGTTAGATCTATCAGGGACGCCAATTGCGCGTAGGGTCCGAATGCCAATAGCTGAGATGTGGTACTTGTTGTTTGCGATTCATAGAGGGACTTACCGTGTGATTGGGTGAGGGGCCTGCAGTTTGGGTCATTATAACTGTTTTTTCATGTGGAGATTATACTGTGCAGGCACCCAGTGTCTACTCAAAACTTCTGATGAGTTTTGTTAGTTGTAATATAAAATAGCAGTCCCTTGTTTCGTTTTGGGATTTGGGGTTTACATTCTGACACATATCAGCAACAAATCCTGGTGATTTTGTACTTCCACAGTGATTTTGCTCCAATTCACTCCACTAGGATGGCTTAGATAGTGTAAATGCAACCGCAACGTTTCAATTTACCACCACTATTCTTCACAAGTTTCATCTTTGGTTTGCTACTGCTGTTAGTGACTCATACAACGGCCCTCTTTCATTCTGTGACAAATATGTCAATATTCAATGTAGAGTCCTGAATGGCTGCCAGTAGGGGCATTAACCAGCTTCTCAGGAGAACTCTCCATAACCAGTCTTCTGTAAGTGTTTCTATGAACTCTTACTTCTGTATGTGGCCGCAGCCTATTCAAAATGAGTCCATTTCCAATCTTCTTATTATTTGCTTTAGATTCCACGGCTGTACTGAAGTTATGGTACACAATTAGGCGTACATAATTGAAGTGTCATGTGAAAAGATATCATCTTGCATCATCATTGCATGAAATGTGCTGAATGGGTTTTGCTACCCATATGAATGGAACAAATCCCTGTTGTCATGCTTAGTCTGTTAGAATCTGCATGCTATGTTTTCCCTGACAGAGAAATCAGTTCTCACACAAAATGCTGCATGTTTTCCTTTTTTGAGGGTTCATGTTTGTCAGGATCTACCTTATCCTATTGTATAAGGTAGAATCGAATAGTTCTCAGTGCGCTGCTTTTCAGTTATATGTCATGGACTTGCCTGGGCTCGGTAATGGGATGGGTTTCGGCAATGACTATGGGCTCAATGGGCTGGGTGTGGTCCGTAGAAGTCAGTGAATGGCAGCTTAAAAGTGGTAGTAGCACCTTGGCAAGGGACCGAACAGAATAGATCGGCCTTGGCCTCCTCCATGTCCTCTGTCTCGTCCCAGTCCCCTGCTTTTCTTCCTCCCACCCCACTGATTCCTCTCTAATTCTCCCCCCAAATCCAAATATATTGTATCCCAGTTACCAATTCCAGTGCTATTCATATCAAGTGATCATCTAGGACGGTAACAATTGGTATCAGAGTGACCCACTTTGTTCTCCGCCAAAGCGTAGATTCCAGACATGGCCGACTTCTTCGACGAGTGCAGAAGGGAGCTGAGGGAGTGCAAGGAGTTGTGCTAGAAGTTGCTGGCCATGGTGAGTCGCCCGAAGTCCTCCCCACTGTCAGCCGCGGCCGAGGATGACGACCCTGTCACCACCTCTGCCACGCCCACTAGGTGCTCAACAAAATTTCTCGACCATGATGATGGCGGACTGACGGCTACGTCCGCCCCGGATGCAATTGCGACCCCGTCCTCAACCGCCTCCACGGCTGTGGCCTGCTCATTGTTGACCAGCGTCGCTACAACCCCAACCAGTGTCAAGGCCACCCCACGTGTCGCCAACCTCATTGTGGCCAACAACAGCGGAAGCATCGCCCGCAAGGCCACGACCTCGGGGCAAGCCGCCAAGCTCATCCATGGGAGCTCCGCACCCGCCGTGCTAGCCTGACCAGCCGTGGCAAGCATGATCGGGTGCTACGGTTCTCTGATTCGGTGAGCCATCCACCGTCACGACCACCATGGGCTATTTTCACGGCCTCGTGTCTTCCGCTTGAGCCGCCACATCCTCCAGATCAACTCGGTGCACACCAAGTGTATGACATAATACCTGACAAGACTGGAGTGCCTGTGAGCAAGGGCACACGCCATAGCATCATCAAGTGGGTGCCTGGGGTGCTCATACGGCATCGCCCTGTGCGGTGGATTCCGAGGAGCAAGCAGCACGACTCACCGTCTACACTGTCGCCGCCCACACAAATGTGTCCTCATGATTTGTTGGGTGCCGTCCAAGAGCCTCCTCCACCTCCATGCCCGTCCTCGCACATCCGGACCTCGACGCCAAGTATTACGCCTATCGTCACCAACACTCAACCTATCACAGCTTCCCAACCCACTGTCGCCTTCATCAGCGCCCACGAGCTCAAGGTCGTCACGACAACAAGCTTCATAACCATATTTTCCACCGGACAAGACGACATTTGCTGGTTGCTCAGGAACGACCCTAGTTCAGAATATGATGCAATGCTCCTCTCGTGGTTGACCTCCAAAGCGTACCTCTCGGTTGTTCCTTGTTGTCTGAGGTCAAGCCAGGGCACATCCATGGCTATGAGTTTGTCGACTTGGGCAGTTCCACTGGAGTGCAACTAGTGTTTGAGGAAGTGGCGCCATGGAGTCGAAGTTCCTTTAGCCTGGGAAATGTTGGCACAACAGATGTTTGTCTGGTGTTCATGAATTTGACAGCATGGAAGCTTGGCGGGTTTAGCCTGGGAGCAAAATTGCTAGGTCCCAAAATATGCTATTGTCCGCGAGTGATCAGGATGGGTCTCTTTCTCTTTTCTATGTCATCAGTTCCATGGGGAACTGGTGTGGTCAGGTTTGCTTGCTTAATGGGTGATCAAGTGCGTGACTTAATTCCAAAGGATAGTGAAGAGCAATCAGGAGATCCTTATGAATTGCAGAAGCCCTTTTTGGTGGTGATAATTGATCCTGAGCAATGGAAATGCATTAGTTGCAAGGCAGTGCTGGTGATATTGACAAAGGCTCTGATAGACCACAAAGTGTGCTACCTCCTCAACTTCGACTCTGATGTTGCTTTTGACATGTTCAATGAAATGCCTGCCAAAACCGATGGATTCAGTATTTTCATAACATCCAAGGGTGCTGTGGGGTTGCAACAGCCATCGCTTTACCTGATGCAACAATTGAGAGCTCCCACTTTGAGTACTACACTCAGGTATGACATGGTTGAAAAATTAAAGGATGCAGTTGGGCAAGCTGGTTGATCATGTGTGGTGGTGAAGAGTAATACAACTGAATTGGTTCCTGTGATCATTAATTGTCTTGGACTACTGAAAACACCGGAACATGTGTGCCAAAGAGGTGATGTGTTTTGAGTGCTTAGACAGTGCCTGTGATGTTACATATCAGCTTCTTCACTCTATACCATTTCTATGCACTGTTGATGGATCACTTCCTTACATTCAGAATACAATTAGTGATGTTGGTCTCCCGCTAAAGGAAATGCCAATGCTTCAGTTTTATGTGGTGACAAAGCTGTTGTTAATGACACTGTTATTTCTACTTTGTTGGAAGCATCGGAATGAGTTACATGTATTGCCTGGGAACAAAAGCCATCTTGCACGATGTGAACAAGCAAGAGATGGTGATCAGTCTTATATTGCTCTTACCGAAAGGCCTTTTGCACTATGTGAACAAGCAAGAGAGAAGGCTGTCCTGGTAATCGATGGTAGAATCATTAACAAGCAGAATATCAGCAACGAGCTATTGAGAGAAGCTGGTTACATCTGGGTATATTTTTGTGGCCAAAGTGTAACTGAAACAAACATGCAAACGCCATATGGGTTTGCGATTGAATTAATGAAGCCATATGTAAGTGCACATTACAGTGGAGGGGGATACTCACCAGATCAATGTGCCAAAGAGTAGGCTTGTTGGTGATGGCAAGTTCCCGTTTGGAGTTAAGGTACAACTACCATGGGATCCCAGTGCCATCGGCTTGGGGACAAGCTGAAATTCAAGGAGTGGGGAATGTCATGGACTTACCTAGGCTCGGTAATGGGATGGGCTTCAGCAATGAAATGGGCTCAATGGGCTGGGTGTGGCCCATAGAAGTCAGTGAATGGCAGCTTAAAAGTGGCAGTAGCACCTTGGCAAGGGATCAAACAGAATAGATCGGCCTTGGCCTCCTCCGTGTCCTCTGTCTCGTCCCAGTCCCCTGCTGTTCTTCCCCCTACCCCACTGATTCCTCTCTAATTCTTCCCCCAAATCCAAATATATTGTACCCCAATTACCAATTCCAATGCTATTCATATCAGGTAACCATCTAGGACTGTAACATTATACTGACTGGATCAAGCCATCAACAGGTTATCCTAGTTTTGTCGAAATTGATAGGTATGAAAGTTAATTTGCTGTTTAGAAGAACAAGTTTATTAGTTTCAGTAGCCAAGGTATATTTTTGGGGGGTTATTGTTAAGGGTATTAGTGGTATTTCTAATGTTAGGGTTAGTCTTGGGTCCCTTTGTACTCTATATATTGCCTATTGGGCTATTGCAATACATACACAACATTCATAACATGGTATCAGAGCAAGGTTAGGATTAAAGTTTCTTACCGCCGCTAGGAGGAGCAATCTCACTCCTGGGGCAGCCAACCTCTTAGCCATTAGTTAGGCAAGAAGGACAGAATCAAGGTTAGGGTTAGGGTTAGGTTTTGCCGCCGCCGCCTCCCCTAAGAGGAGCAATCTCCGCTCCCGGTGGCGGCCACCTCTTAGTCTTAGTTGTAGTCTCCTTCAGCAGCAGCAACTAGATCTTAAGGGGAGAGGCAGTGAGGTCAGATCTGGTGGCCAGAGGGGAGGAAGAAGACGGATCCGGGCCGCTCATGCTCTGCCGCCAGATCCTGTTGGATGTGGCGCAGGACGATGCATGTCTTCTTGTTGTCCCTCGCGGCGTTCCCGGCCAGCTCAAGAACCTCAGCAGCCAGATACTCGAGCACGGCGGCGAGGTAGATCGGGGCACCGGTGTTGACCCTCTCGGCGTACTTGCCGACCTTGAGGAACCGCGCGATCCTGCCGACGGGGAACTAGAGCCCGACCTTGGAGCTATGCGACACGGCCTTCTTGGCGGCGCCTGAGCCGATCGCCTTGCCCCTCCTGGCCATGGCTTGCTAGCTAGGGTTACGAGGAGAAGGACGGAATCAACGAGGGGAAGCGAAGAAAGGCACGCGAAGACTGGAGAAAGTGTGGAGGTAGAGAAGACTCGATCTGGTTTAACCAGATCAGGCCGGAGCTGCTCCGGCTTCGGTTTTTCTGATTTGGCTTCTCCGGATCCAGCTTCGGTTTCTACTTTGACTTCTCTAGCTCCGGCTTCTTGCAGCTTCTTCCGCTGTTAAAGCTTCCTGCTTCTAGTTATCCTTTGAGTCCTTTTTCTTCCATTGCGTCCATCCAAGTTCATAACACTCTATCTTTGAGTTCGTCTAAGCTATACGAGCCAACAAATTCATTGTTAGTCAGCCGATTGCTTTCTGGCTCACTTCTTACCTTTCGCATGGCAGCAGTCGCCGCTTTTCTCTCTGAGCCGCTACAAATCGTAGAAATAGTTATGATGCCGCCGCTTCTTCTCGAAATACCCTCTGAGCTTCTAAGGTTTGCCGCTTCTTCTCAGATCGCTCGCTCACTACGCTTTTTGTGCATCAAGTGCCATTGTCTTGGGCTTCGATCTGCGCCGCCATGGTTCTATCCATTCCTCTTTGGTTTGATTGACATCTATTTCTATTCCTGTTGGTTTTATCATTTTTTTGTTGTGTTGTCGCGGTCGACTTTGCTCCCGCTTGCCTCTATTTTCTTAACCCCTGCACTTTGTGCTTTATGAGTTGTTGCACGACCCCAGATGGGAGATCTTTTGATACTCGACATATTTTTCAAGAGCTGCACGCTACGACGACATTATCAAGACTCGGACTTCGGATTTTCCCTATTGTAGTGTCAACCCTTTCCAAATGCAATGCTATTGCATACGCTTTGATTTGAGGGCAGTTGTTAAGGGTATTAGTGGTATTTCCTAATGTTAGGGTTTAGTCTTGGGTCCCTTTATACTCTATATATTGCCCATTGGGCTATTGCAATACACACACAGCATTCATAACAGTTATGATTGTTCTTTCTAACATTATGATCATTTATTCTAGGGTTCATCTCTGCTTTCTTCATTCCGGGTAAAGCATGAAGAGTCCTCTGCTGGACTGAGAGCGTTGGCTCTTCTTGGAGTTGGTGCCTCCGGTCTTTTAAGTTTTGCTACGATAGCATCTGCAGATGAAGCTGAGCATGGTTTGGCAGCGACAGACTATCCCTGGCCACATGCTGGCATTCTTAGCTCTTATGATCACGCATCGTAAGTCAACCATATTTACTTCTTTTTTAGAAGTTTTCTTCCATTTATATGGCTATGTGTTTGTGTTTACAATTTTACATAAGCTCATTGCACAGAAATTAATATAATGGACAATAGACCTATTGCACTAATGTAGTTTCCCAGTAAGATACTGAAAAGAATGTAATAATGATGCTATCTGTTAGTTGTTTTGCTACTAAGACCTTCTCCAATGTTGTGTTTTAGTCGGTTCAAATGAGGAGAGAGAAGACATTGAATCGATTCAATACATTGGAGGGGTCGATTCCAACAAAAAAAAATGCATGAAACCGGACCCTACTTAGGAATCGATTCAAAGCATTAAACAACTACATAGGAGAGAGTGCGGTTGAGAGAAGATATTATTATTTTGTGAAACGTGGGTCCCAGTTATTAGTAGGAATCGGTTCAATACATTGGAGAAAAACAAGCTCGGTTCCTAGAATGCTTATGTGGCATGACTTTGAATCGACGTCGATTCAATACACTAAAGATGCTCTAAGGCATTCTATTTGAATTGCTAATACCTTATTTTTCTTGTGTACTGCTAATACCTTGTATTTGGAAAATTCTACGAGCAGAATTCGGCGTGGACATCAAGTTTACCAGCAAGTGTGTGCCTCTTGTCATTCCATGTCATTGATTTCGTACCGCGATTTGGTAGGGGTGGCCTATACTGAAGAGGAAACAAAGGCAATGGCTGCTGAGATTGAGGTGGTTGATGGTCCTAATGACGAGGGTGAAATGTTCACACGTCCTGGCAAATTGAGTGACCGTTTCCCGCAGCCTTATGCAAACGAGCAAGCAGCCCGATTTGCAAATGGTGGGGCATACCCCCCAGACCTCAGTCTTATCACAAAGGTAATAATACTCCCTCCGTCCCACAATATAAGTCCATTTTGGTTTTTCACGGTCTCCGTAACACGACTCTGATTTTGTATCATGATATACTAGCAAAAATAATAAAAATAATATATTATGAAAGTATTTTGCAAGACAAATCCAATGCCATTATTTTTATGTAGTCAATTTATATACTATAACATATATTAATGGTCAATGTTTTAAAACCTTGACCACACTGATCCCAAATGGACTTATATTGCGGGCCGGAGGGAGTGGCTCATGGCTTTGCATTGCATTGGTGTAATCTTTCATCTCCAGCTCGTAACTTACTGTTTTCAATGTATATGTTCAGGCAAGGCACAATGGCCAGAATTACGTGTTTGCTCTTCTTACTGGTTATCATGATCCACCTGCTGGTATTCAGGTAACCCTCTCTTGTATTTTTTTTTGTTTCTATTAGGTAGCTTGGCTTTTGTAGTTGCTTGGCCTTGGTGTATTCTCTCTCTTAGTGTCTTCCTTTACAAATGGTCGAGTACCACCTCTTGCACATCGTTTGCAATCACCTGCATCACACGAGTACACTATACTGACACCCTATTTTGCACTGTTTTATGTAAGAGTGGTCGTGCTGGACCTTGGAAGTGCTGAATTCTTGATTGTGATGTCTTAACTGTTTATATGTGCATTGTTGGTTTAGCAATATTTCTCTCCATTAATCTTTGATCAATTAAGCCTCTCATTTTGGTCAATTGTTGTTGTGAATCTTACCACATGGGATCATTCTTTGATTCAAGAATCAGGATTTTGGAGTCTGAAAAGTCATATTAACCTGTCCTGCAAATGTTGATTTATTCTGCTGAATATTCTACAAATGGATGCAGTATTTAATACACTTCCAGAAAAGCCTTTCTTGTGAATCATCTAGAGACAGCTTACTTTATCCGTTGATGTAATCTTTCATACTGTTTGCTTTTTGTTATTTGCTTTCTGCTGTCTTATAACGGTATTAAACTGTTCTCTGGTTGATTTAAATCTAGATTCGTGAGGGTCTGCATTACAATCCCTACTTCCCTGGCGGCGCCATAGCCATGCCCAAGATGCTTATTGATGGAGCTGTTGAGTATGAAGATGGTACTCCTGCAACTGAAGCCCAGGTTGGTCTTCTATCCTTTGTGGGGCCCTTTAGGATTATGTTGTTGCCTTGTTGAGCTAGCACTAAAGCATGATTCATTTCATATTTTTATCGCAGATGGGTAAGGATGTCGTGTCGTTCTTGTCATGGGCAGCTGAGCCTGAGATGGAAGAGAGGAAACTGGTAACTACCTCACAGCTCACTCATTTATATGTCACAACATTTTAGCTGGCCATTGTTCTGATGCACCTAATACCAACTTACTCAAATTTGTTCTAGATGGGAGTCAAATGGATCTTCCTACTGTCACTTGCTCTTCTCCAAGCTGCATACTACCGTCGCATGAGGTGGTCGGTCCTCAAGTCTCGCAAGCTGGTCCTGGATGTTGTCAACTGAGGACTATTGTTTCTTCTTTTTATCACAGCGTTGAGTTTTTAAGCAGAAGCATTCGAAATAATGAGATTGCGATGTACATTTTGCCACTGGGGTTGTGTCCCATGCCTAGAATTTATCTTGTTTTCTTCCTCTGCTGCAAAAGCATTTTCTCCAAGGGAGCAGTTATCTTCATTTTTTGGGATCTGTTAATGCCTGAATGGTACCAGCAAGCTTCTAACGTAACAGTTAATGAAGTTAATAAATCCTCCATAATTTGAACTCTGCGTCATTCGTTTGTCTTGCTTCTGTCAGTTCCAGTTTCCCCCCACTGGATATGAAAAAAATAAACTGTACTTATCAGTATAAGTAAAAACTTTGCAGTCACAATCAGGTGGCCAAACAACACTCGGTTAGAACTGTGATATTTAGACATAAAGTTTTAGGGTGTATTTGGAACGTAGAAAACTGACAAGCAGTGCAATTTTTACTGGAATCAACGTTCCAAATGAGGCCTTAAGATATGCAACACAATTTAAAAACATAAATGAGATGCAGATTGCTCACGGCCGCTTCCCAGACAACCTGGCGACCTGGGAACATCAAACCGCAAAAAAAAAAAGCAATGCTCCAGGTCAAGATAATGTTTTATTGCATGTTATGATGTAGTAAGATCTGAAGAGACAGATGTACAGAAGAGCTAAGCCGCAAACATCAGGTAAAACTTTCTATTTCACCATTAACTAATGTCTAATGCTACAGTGATATTTACAGAAATATCAAAGGTGTGAGGATTTACAAAATGCTGCCACCAGTGAATTCTGAAGTTTTGAACGCCGGGTCCATCTCTACATATTTGATGTTACATGGTCTGAAGATATAGGAGAGCTAAGCTTGAGACAGCGGGTAAAACTTTCTATTTCATCATCAACTAATGTCTAATGCTACAATGCTATTTACAGGTATATCAAAGGTGCCAGGATTTACAAATACTGCCGCAGGTACATTCTGAAATTTTGAATGCCGGATCCCTTGCTTCATATGTGATGGATGCCATGGTGGGAAAATTGCCCCTCCTGGAGACATACGAAGCCAGTTAAAAATCTGTGCCAGTAAAGGTTACACTAACAGTTTCGCACATGTTCAAATTAGCAAATTAGTTTTCTGTGATATCTACAGAAGAGAAATCAACAGATATCTACAGAAGAGAAATCAACAGCACACCTTTCATGGTGATGCTTAGCTTGCAGATAAAGGTTTCTAAATGATAGATAAGCTAATACTGTCATACATGATATAGAGTCCAGCAAAAAAAAAACAATAATACTGACATTTAGAATAGCAACAAATTGACAAATGCAGCAGCTGAGCCTGACAAAACACTAAAACTTTATGCGAATGGAATGAAATCTAAATGCTTCAAACTCCAATACACCATACTGAATACTCACAGCGAGTGAAAATTCAAAGTGGAAGCATTTCTTGAAAACTGTGTTAGCAAATGCATAGTTCTGTACTTAAGAACGTCTTAACGCTAAAGAAAAGAGTAAAGTGGTGATATTAGTATACATAACAAAGTCCACACTCTTCCCATCAAGTAGTATTGTCCAACAATTCTACATTATGAAAGACCAATCTGCCATGTAAATTTTGTAAACCTGAAATTCCGAAAATGCCTCTATCCAAGTCACTAGGAAACTGGCAGTGAGTTTGATCAAACTATAAGCGGTACTTGAGCCTTAATAAAAGGCTTCTGTCAGGACCCCGGGATCTCAAGGCGTAATGATGGGCTGTAGCAGTACGTTGTCGGCCCTGACGGCGGCCGGGTATTATCGAGTCTCTCAAAGCCAGCAGGAGATTGGGAAAACAGAGAAGAGGATGCGAAGCAAGAACTTCTTTTTATTTTCTTGATGCCCAATACAATCGGCAAGCTTACAATGTATAGGAGCAGTTTACAAACTGAGTCCGAACCAAACTCATAACCGCATCAGACTACTCAGAAAACTAGCTAAAGTAGAGACGATATTGCTAAAAGGAAAACTGTAACATGATACAAACTCTATATGAATTCAGAAACTAAGTCTTGCTTTGACGTTGATAGACTTTAACATCTCTCCCCCCTCGCGAACCAGCTCATCCTCGAGCTGAAAATTCGGATAACGAGCTTGGAAAATTGCTAATGAGATCCATGACGCATCTGCTAAAGTAGTGCCTTCCCATTGTACTAAAACATGCATTGTACCTTGACGCAATGCTGATTTCAACACTCGCAATGGTTGAGGAATGACCTGACCTTGCTGAAGTGGTGGTAATGGTGGAGGAACTGAGGGTGGAGCACCTGAAACTTTTTCAACAATCCAACATGAAAAACAACATGGATTTTCGCTCCCTTTGGTAATTCCAACTGATAAGCAACAGAACCGATATACTTGACAATTTTATATGGCCCAAAATATTTGGGTGCCAATTTCCTAGTAGAGTGATGGCCCAAAGAAGCTGCTGATCGATGACGGAGTCTCAACCAGACTAAGTCACCTATCCCAAAAGAAACTTCACGATGTTTTTTATCATAGTACTTTTTTTGCATAGTCTTGCGCCTAAAGAAGACGATCTTGGATATCATGCAGAAGCTGATCACAAGCTAACAGGGAGTCTTCCATAGCCGGAACTGTTGCTTCGCCCTTCTCATATGTGCGCAAAGATGGAGCATCTCTACCATAGACCACCTTGAAAGGTGTCTCTCGAAGCGCTGAGTGGTATGATGTATTATAGCAATATTCTGCCCAAGGTAACCACCCTAACCATTGACGAGGCCAATCACGCGTTAGGCAACGCAAATACATGGCAATCACCTTATTGACAGCTTCTGTCCGACCGTTCGATTGTGGATGGTAAGCCGAACTGAGGTAAGTACGAACCCCGGCCAATTGAAACAAATCTTGCCAAAAGTTGCTTGTAAAAACTGGATCACGGTCGCTGACAATGGACGTAGGAATCCCATGAAGACGCACTATCTCATCAAAGAAAACTCAGGCAACAGTTGTAGCTGAGTAGGGATGAGCCAATGGAATAAAGTGGGTGTACTTAGAAAAACAATCAATGACAGATAAAATTACTGATTTGCCATGAACACGCGGAAGGCCCTCAATAAAATCCATCGCAATATCGGACCATGGTTGATACGGAACCTCCAAAGGTTGAAGTAGGCCAGCTAGATGTAAATGCTCGGTTTTGTTTCGTTGACAAACAAGACAAGCCTTCACAAATTCTTGAACAAGTCGTTTGGCACCTGGAAGATGAAAATCCCGACGTAAACGACATAATGTTTTCTGTATGCCCTCATGAGCTGCATGAGCCGTTTTAAGAATCGTGTGCAAGGAAGTGGATGAAGATGGACAAAAATTTTGCCATTGTATGCGACCAGACCATCTTGAATAGACCACGGTGCACCAAGCTGTCTAGAGGCAATCTGAGAACTGGTATGCTGCAGAGTTGGATTAGCGAGAGCTTCATTGCGCAATTATGCAAAGATGGATAGAGCAGGCGAAGATATGCCCAATAAACTGGCGGAGGTGCAATCACGGTGGGATAAAGCATCGGCGACAGTATTCAAACGACCCGGACGAAATTCCACGGTGAAATCATAGCCAAATAATTTACTCACCCAATGATGCTGCGGAATTGTTGATAGACGTCGATCAAGCAAAAATTTGAGACTGCAATGGTTTGTCCTAAGAAGAAAAGGTCGACCCCATAAATATGGTCTCGAATGACGAACAGCCTGTACTAAGCCAATCAATTCTCGCTCATAGGCTGGTAGTTTAGAACGGAGAGGCACCACAGGTCGACTAAAAATGCAATTGGTCCAAGACCCTGGTGAAGAACAGCTCCAATACCCGATCCGGACGTATCACACTCAACAATAAACTGTTTCGTGAAATCGGGCATATGTAAGACTGGTGCTGATGATAATGCCTCTTTGAGTGATTCAAAAGCATGCTGTGCTGCTGGAGACCAACCAAACGCCTCCTTCAATAAATTTGTGAGTGGCGTTGCTATCTTCCCAAAATCTCAAATAAATTTACGATAATAGCCAGCAAGACCTAAAAACCCACTTAATGCTTTGATTGTCTTTGGCTAATGCCATTCGGAAATGGCTTGTACCTTCGATGGATCCATGGCAACTCCACCCTCAAAAATAACATGGCCCAAATAGGAAATGGAAGCTAAGCCAAAGGAACACTTCGATTTCTTGAGAAACAATTCATGCTGGCGGAGAAGCAGAAAAACCATACGAATGTGTTTCAAATGCTCTGACCAACATGAGCTATAAATCAATATATCATCAAAGAAAACTAGAACAAAATATCGCAAATACGGACGAAGAACTGCATTCATCAAAGCCTGAAAGGTTGCCGGTGCATTTGATAACCCAAAAGGCATAACCAAAAACTCAAAAAGACCTTCATGTGTTCTGAATGACGTCTTGAATATATCATCCGGGTGCATGCGCACTTGGTGGTACCCGGACCGAAGATCGAGTTTAGTGAAAAATCGTGCACCTCGCAGTTCATCTAATAATTCATCCACCACTGGAATTGGAAATTTGTCTTTGATAGTCAACTCGTTGAGTGCTCGGTAATCAACACAAAATCGCCATGTACCATCCTGCTTCTTAACCAAGAGGACCGGAGAGGAAAAACAAGATTGACTGCGCCGAATAATACCTCGATGAAGCATGTCATTGCACTGACGTTCCAATTCATCCTTCTGATGATGGGGATAACGATAAGGTCGCACCGAGACAGGAGCAGCACCTGGCCGAAGCATGATATGGTGATCATGTTGTCGGACAGGAGGTAGGCCCGATGGTTCATCAAATAAAACGGCAAATTCATCTAGTAATGGCTGTAGCAACTCACTGCCAGAGTGCACCAAAGCCTGCATTGGACGATCTGGAGACAATCCTTGCCATTGGATGCGTCGGCCCTCTAGCCAGAGTGTCATCGTTAAGTCGTCAAAATCCCAGAGAATTGGCCCAAATAGCTTCAGCCATTGGACACCTAAAACAACATCAAAACCGTCAAGAGGTATTGCATACGCCGTAATATCAAATTGCTCTTGATGGATTTTGATTGGCAGATTGCGACACAACCCTGCACAATCCACCTGGTCGCCATTAGCAATCTTGACGCGGAGACCCTGTTGTGGAAGCAACTGCAAGGCTGCTGCATGAATGGAACGAGCACTTAAGAAGTTATGCGTGGAACCCGAATCCACGAGAGCGATGAGATCAGTATTGCCAATGGTCACTGTAAGTTGCATTGTGCCTCTTGTGGATGTGCCAGTGAATGCATGAAGCGAGATTTCAGGGGCAGATTCCTCAGCTTCCAATGCATGTAAGCCCAACTCATCAGCTCCATCTTCTACCTCACTGCCCATATCAATGTAAGTAATGAATGGCTGTTTACAATGGTGACCCGGCTGAAACTTGTCATCGCAATTGTAGCACAATCCTTTTGAACAACGTTCTGCCAATTCCGTTGGTGTGAGTCGACGAAAAGGCTTCGTGGGACGAGGCCCTGGTGTAGAAGATGCTAGTGGCACAAACTCTTGGGAACGGGGTGCTGCCGGCAAGGGAGTGGAAGGTCGTTGTGGTGGACGCCAAGGTTGGTTTTGTGAATTGGAGGCATCGGCTGTCGTTTGTGCACACCGTTCATAAGCACGAGCCAAACTCATTGCTACCTGTAGGTTACAAGGTTGTTGAAGTTCAACGTCGGTCCGAAGTGGTTTGGACAAATCGGCCGTGAAAATCTAAACTTGTTGTATTGTGGATAACCGATCTGCGCGACATAATAGAGCCAAAAACTTGTTCTGATAATCACTGACGGAACCAATGTGCTGGAGATGAGTTAATTCTCCCAATGGATTGCTCCTGATTGGTGGTCCAAATCGCATGTGGCAGTAATCTTTGAACTGTTGCCACGTCGGCTGTCCCTCATCGCGTTCGAGTTGAAAATACCACTGCTGAGCCACGTTGGTGAGATGATAGGATGCAAGCCAAACCTTATTGTTCTCCGCTATGAGTTGTCTCCAAAAAAAACTAATCACACCTGTTGAACCAGGACAGAGGATCATCAGTGCCATCATATGTGGGAAATTCGAGCTTATGGTATCGTGGTGCGCTCTGTTGGGAAGGGTGATGACTAGTGGTCGTATGGTGGCGAGCCTGAATTGGTGAGTGTTGCGGTAGGGATGGCTGTGGAAACGAGAAGACTGGAAGTGCGTATTGATGTTGCGGGCCAAAGTTGGCCGCCGAAGCTTCATAGGCTAAAGTCGCGGACATCTGTGGAAGGTATATGGCAGGAGGTGCATCCACCGGTGGAGGAGCGGTGATCAAGGGCGTTGAGGAACCTGAGACCATGTTGGGGTGTGCAGACGAATTTGGGATTGGCAGAAGTCCTGGCGCGGAGAAGGAGAAAGCTCCCTCGGACTCCAGCGTCGCAATCTTTGCATTGGTGGCAATGCTCTGACGGGTTAAATCTGCTATTTTTTATTTCATATCCGCGTTTTGTTGAGCAATCCCTACCATCTGTTCTTGAATTGCTTGAAACATTGCGCTAACGGAACTGGTGTCTTCCCCCGAATCAGACCCAGGCATAGCTGATACCAAATTGTCAGGACCCCGGGATCTCTTAAAACTTTCCATAATATCAGCAAATGAAGGTCTTCGCCATGGCTCACTGTAATGGCATAGCAGTAGTGTGATTAACTTGTGGTTAACTTCATAGAGGAAATTATAAAAGAAATAAGAAGAGAGAAGAAGCAGACACTTTGCCCAACAAGATCCTAGTAATGCAGCCACTTGAGGATTCAGATCTTTCAGGATTTCAAGCATTCTTCCTTTGAAACCTACAGCAGCAACCACCTGTCAAGAAAAGAAAATAATAAAGAGATGTTAGTGGTCGTAGTACGCCTATGCAAGATGGTTAAGTTAGCTGAGGGAGATTTATCCGACTTTCCCCCTTTTAGTGAGATTGGAAGCTGAGCCTCTATATCCATACATAAACCTTTTTTTTTATAAAGCAAAATGCGTGCTGAACACACTGGTTGAGAGTAATGAATTGCAATCACATATTCATCAACAAACAAACCAAACTATGGACGGGAAGACCTTTGCGGCAAAGATGCCGATATGGTCGAGTCAAAGTCCCGTTTTCCCCAGTCCTTCCTTCCCCCTCAGTCCCCAACTTTTTGAATTTCACCAGGTACCTGCATCTCGCATACTATTTATTTGGGCACATTGTTTATCACTAGCTGCATACAAGTTGTTGCTTTTGTTGGCCTGCCCTTTTTACTGAGCTTCTTCTTCACCCGGGAAGAATCAAGGTTCCTGTTGTCAACCTAGGAATATTTGACCTGCTGGCTGAATTGGCATTTCTAGTTGAAGTGAACTTCTGAAATAAAACCAGGATGAGCAGCTCTCTTTTATCGCCTTTTCCGCATCCAACTCTCTAGCTCTTGCCCAGTTCCTCCGTGCTTCGAGTTTCGCCACACGGCTTGGAGCCACGCTGCCGCCTCCCGCCGCCAAGGAGTCCATCAAGCTCTGCGCTGCCTCCTCGCCGCCAAGGAGTCCGCTGAGCTCAAGGCTGCCTTCAACCACCTCGGCCAAGGATTTATTGAAGCACCAGCGCTGCTTCGATCACGACCGCCCACCGACTCCCTCCCCTTTAGTCTCTCTCTCGGCCTGGTGAGTTTCTCCGTGCCCGCTCTCTTCCCTTGTTCGTATGACCACGCTATGTAGTCAGATCCTTTCTACGACCACGCTATGTGGTCGCACTTCTTTGTATTCTTCATACAACCATGTTGAGTAGTCGATCCTTCATAGGACCTCCTTGACCTCCTCAGACCTCGACCACCCTCTCGCTTTGACCTCCTCCCCCACTGGTCGAACCTCTTCCCACTGTGTCGTTGGACCTCCTCCTGACCAGTTGGACCTCCTCCCGACGAGTCGAGCCTCCTCACGAGACCCCGTTCCTAATTCATCTATTTCAGTACCTTGTTGTTGGTTCTACTTCGGTTTGTTTTGGAGTTCGTTTGGATTTTATTTGGTCTTTATTTGAATTTGCTTCGTTCTCATGTGTAGATTTCGACGACTCCGGAGAGCCCGAATACTCCGAAGAAGTAGACCCTCAAGCTTTCGAGCAAGACAAGTTACACCCTTGATCATATTGAATCGCAGTATCTCAAATTATTTAAGTAATGTTTCAAATTATTATTGCATGCTTATTTAAATTCAAGTAATTTAAATCCCTGTTTTAACTTTATAATTATTCCTAATTCCTTTGTACATCCAGACTTGATTATTGATTCAACCATCCCTTGTTACCATAGTAAAAAGCTAATTGGTACATTAGTATGAACTAGAATGTTTCAAAACGCTATGCTTAGTCAAAGGTTAGATCCAAAAATCTTGATTTAGGAAATTTACTGCCAAAGACCTGTAACATCCCAATTTTCTGAGCCTTTTTTAAAATTTTCAAAATAAAAATAACCATTCAGTTTTGTTGAAGTTCGAAAGCTTAACTTGAGATTTCGGAATTAAAAGTGTTTAAAATGACTAAATCAAACTTCAATTAATTCGAGTTTGGTTTGTTTTGAGTTTGTTGGAGTTCTCTGGTGTTGGAATTTCATTCCTCTGTTCGCTCTGTGTTTCCCTCGGCCCAGCTTTTTCTTCTTTAGACCTCCTTTTCGTTTGAACCTTCCCTTAGGTCCAGACCTTCCCTTTCGTTTGGACCTCCTCTTAGATCCAGACCTCCCTCCTGTTTGGACCTTCCCTTTCGTTTGGACCTCCCCTTAGATCCAGACCTCCCTCCCGTTTGGACCTTCCCTTAGGTTCAGACCTTCCCTTTCGTTTGGACCTCCCCTTAGGTCCAGACCTCTCTCCCGTTTGGACCTTCCCTTAGGTTCAGACCTTTCCTTTCGTTTGAACCTCCCCTTCGGTCCAAACCTCCCTCCCGTTTTGACCTTCCCTTAGGTCCAGACCTTCCCTTTCGTTTGGATCTCCCCTTAGGTCCAGATCTCCCTCTCGTTTGGACCTCCCCCTTAGTCCAAGACCTCCGGGTGGTCCTGGAGCTGGTCACGACCTCCCCTTGGGTCACGACCTCCCTTTTGACCAGCCCCACCTGTCAGTCCTGCTCACCTTCTTCTTCCTTCCGCCACGTCTTTGCTCACGCGAAGGTCCTAGCGCATTAAATGCCATTGTGTCACATTAAATGCTACTGCTTTTTGTAGTACCCGTTCCCGCTCTTGTCTCCTCCCCTACCTGCCCCCATCTCCTCCTTCACCTACCCTTCAACTCACGTGAGCCTCTGAGTCTCCCAATGACTCTCCCAGGCTATAAAAGCCTGAGCAGCCCTCCTTCATCTTCTTTAGCCTCACTCAACTCTCTTGCTCTCGCCCAGCTTCACCGTGCTTGAAGTTTCACCACAGTCCGCTAGAGCCTGCGCCGTCGCATCCTCCTCAGGACCTCCTCCTCGGGACCTCCCTCGACCACAGTTGGACCTCCTCCCGAGAGTCCGTTTCTAATTCATCTATTTCAGTGCCTTTCTTTTGATTCTAGTTTGGTAGATTTTGGTTTTTAGTTGGATTTGTTGTATTTATTTGGCTCTTTTCGTACGTGTAGATTTTGGCTTCTCCGAAGAGTTCTTGGACCTGGCGACCTCAACTGAAGCATCTCAGCTCTTCATCGAAGGCAAGTCGTAGACTTTTGATTATGTTGAACCTAGTTTGCGAAATTATATTGTTTTATATCAACATGCATGGCTAATTGTATAAAAATGGTTTGGGAATTAGCTAAACACCTACTCGACAGTATGACTCCTTGAACACTTGTGATTGGCATGTTAACATGTACCTTTGGACCACCTTAGGTTGGGTAATCTTAGTTGGACCTCTTTGTGATATCAACATGGGTGCATATATTGCTTAGTCCTGCTTTAGTTATGCGACGTCTCTCGATCACATGATTCTCTAATGATAAATTTGACTTAATAATCTATGAAATTGTGGTGTGATACCACTGATGTGCAACTGTGGTGTGAGATCACAGTTGTGTCATTTGTGGTGTGATGCCACTGTTAATAAAATTTGTTGTGCCATGACTAGGGTGGTCATTTGGTCGGCTTTAACCCAAAAATGATTTTTGCTCGGGCGAGTGGCCGGTGGCAAAGGCGGGATGCGCGAGGCAAGGTGCAGGAGGCACTTAGGTGCACGAGGCACATGGGAATGAGGTAGTCTCGCTTGAGCAACCACTAAGGACTTAACCTTGTAAGCCATTGATCTGGGCCATACCGTGCAACCACATGTCCAGGATCGGGTGGACCTGGCCAACTAATTAGCAATGTTTTGATTTGGTTCTGTTGTGGCTGTTGAATTGGTGCAAGAGGGGGCCAGAAAGGCGAAACCTTAACGAGCAGAACCGAGTCATAACAGAGCTTTGTAAAGGCCTTGTCACGTGCTCTAGATTGCTTACCTAAGGTAGTGAGTAGGGGCATCGACGAGTGCCCAACCAACTAAAGAAGTTGTGTCTTGTGGGTAAAGCTGTACAACCTCTACAGAGTGTAAATCTATTCGAATAGCCGTGTCCCCGGTTATGGACATGCTTGGTGATTTCACGCAAGGTGTAGACTTTCTCAAAATATTGGTCTTGGTTGGTCACGAGGGGTCTGGGCAGTGACCAGGGTGGTCACGGGTTGTTTTCAAAGAACTTGTTTACTTATGTATTAGCCTTTCAACTTGTGCTTTGCAATCTATTTATTGTATTTCTAGTCAATATTGCTTTCTACAAAGTAACCATAAAGCTGTCCTTGTTGAGCCTGGCATGAATACTAATTGCATATATTTTCCTACAGCTTGCTAAGTACATTCAAAGTACTCATGGCTTTGTGTCATCTGGTTAATCAGCAGCTGAAGACCACCCAGGGATCTCCGACCTCTTCGAAGACCAGGCGAGCTAGGGGACGTCTTCCACTCGATTGCCTGTGGGCATGTCGGGCGGTTTCCACGTGTGTTCTGGTTTTCCGCTGTGTTGTAGCCCTACGTGGCAACTCTGTAACAATCTTGACCATAAGGTCTTTTGCTTATATTATAGTTAATTTGTCTGCTTCTACTATAGTTTGTTGTATAGCTGTGATCACATCGTTGTTGAACTGTGCGAACTAGCGACTGATGGTGGGACTAGTCCAGTATGCACAGTGGGTCCTAGGGGTTGCTTACCCGGGGCGTGACAAGACCAATGTTGTCAAAATGTTTTAACCATGACATTGGGTTGTCGTGGAAGTTTGCAAATGTTTTTGAAAAGCAAAGTAAAAGAAAATTTGGTTTGGACTTGGGCGAATTGGTTGTTTGAAAGGGTGCATGTTCATGCACGGGATCGATTTATTTCTATGATCGAGGCCCAGGGTTCTGTTGGAAGTCGCCCAAGTCAGTTAAGGACTGGTCTTTGAGTGTATTTTGCTACGCTCTACCGTACTACCACATGTTCTGAATGGGCAGAACCTAGCTAACTAATTTGCAACGTTTCACCATGGTTGTTCCATCCGGTTGTGTGGGTGTCGTGACGACCTACATTTATGTATTCTCACCTGGCGCAAGAGGGGGCCTAAACCCGACGGATGGTTAGTCCAAAGGGGGTGAAACCTTAGCGAGGGGGGATTGTGGTGGAATGTCGCACTATAAAGGCCTTGTCACGTGTTCTAGACCGCTTACCTACGGTAGTGAGCGGTGGTATCGACGGATGCTAAACAAACTAGAGAGGTCGTGTCATGTGGGTAAAGCTGTACACCTCTGCAGAGTGTAAAACTATTCGAATAGCTATGTCCACGGTCATGGACATGTTGGCAAAGCCACTCAAAGTTAGATTTCGGTTTTGTTTTCAAAATACTTTATGAAATGGTTTTGGATGTCTATCCAAATGGGTTTTGGGCGGGTAGCCATGTGATAGGAGGGTATCCTTCACCACTTATTGATGAATGTTATCTGACTATAAAACTGAGTTTTAGAAAATGAATTTTAGTTATTGTATAACTGCTTTGGAACTTAGTACAAGTATTTGGAAAGAAACATGGTTTTATGCAAATCAACTATATAAGCCTTCCTTTGAGATATCCTTGCATGCATTGCAATCTGTTACTTGACGGATGTGACTTGCGAGCACGGTTGTTGTGCTTACTCTGCTTAATCTAATAATTGAGCAAGAGAAGATGTCTACGAGGAGCCTGAGGACCAGGACGACTAGGCTACGCCCTCGATTTCTTGTGGCAAATCGTGTGGTCTACTTGCTTTTATCTTTCGCTGTATTTGGTTTTGTCGGCTCTTAAGTCGTTCGTGTAATCAACTCTGTTGTTTATTAATAAAGTTTGTGTTGATGGCTGTTAGCACATTTGTTTACTGTGTGAGCTAGCCGCTGATCTTGGGACTAGCTCGGTTGTGCACAGAGGATTTGGGGTGATCCCGGGTCCGACCGCGACAAAGAAGTGGTATCAGAGTCATCTTGACTGCAGGTCGTAACCTAGTAGAATGGCCGTTAGTTGAAAATTTTAAAACTTATTTTATACAACAAGAAAAATAATGTGTTCTCTTCTCGTCTTGGTCATCTTTCTATCCTTACCTCCTTCTTGGTATTCTTCCTTACCTTACTCTCTCCACACCATTTTACAATGTCAAATGGATCCTCTTTCCCTTGAAATTTCTATAGGTGGTCTCACGATTAGCTAACCTGGTATTCAAGACCTCAAGACTTGAAGTTGTCAAAAGAGCGTCGTCGTGCAGGAACCACCGAGGATCGCGAGTGTCGAGTAGAACGTTGTATAAAACTATTAAAGTTTTTGGAAAGCTTTTTGTGTTGGTTGCTTTGCTTGGGTGGGTTGTTTCGCTCTGTCCCCCTTAGTTTATCCTCTTCTTTCCTTAGTCTGTGGAGTTCTAGCAGATGGTGACTACTCAAATTCAGAGTGGCAAGACCAAAGAATCGTAATGCAGAGAATGTGCAAGAGAACCCAATTCCACCACCACCACCCCCCCTCCAGCTAAAGGACCCGACTGGAACCAAATGATGGCCAACCAAGCTCAGCTAATTAATCTACTCGCGCAATCCATTAACAACACCCAGAACTTGCAAGCGGCAGTAGCAGCTCAACCTCAAGCTTTCGCTCCACCTCCCCCAATGTAACATCCCAATTTTCTAGAGTTCTTGAAAGTTTTCAAAATAAAAATAACCATTCGATTTTGTTGATTTGCCCAAGCTTAACTTGAAGATTTTGGAAAATTTGAAGATTTAACATGACTTAATCGAACTTCAACTAATGCGAAAGTTTGGTTTATTTGGAGTTGTTCGAGTTCTGGTCTTGTTTTCGTCTCTCTCTGTTCGATCAGACCTCTTTGGACCTCCCTTGACCTCTTTAGACCTCTTCCCCGTTTAGACCTCCTCTTTGGTTCAAACCTCCTCTTCGTTTAGACCTCCTTCTGGTCTAGTCCTTCTTCTCTGTTTAGACCATCTCTTTGGTCTAGACCTCCTTTTCCTGTTCGTGTTGTGTCCTCCTAGGCTCAGCAGACCTCCATTGCGGTTCGAACCTCCCTCCCAGTCTAGACCATCCTTTGGTTTTGACCTCCCCTTGGGTCATGACCACCCCGAGGTGCTCCAAGCTCGGGTTTGTGTTTCAAATGTCCTTGATTTCCGAAATTCAAGGTTCAGGTTGAATTTCTCCTTTCTGGACCCTCTTCCTGCTCAACCTGCTTTCCTTCGCGGGCTCAGGACCTCCTTTGTGTTCATCTTGACCGTCAGGACCTCCTTTGCTTTCATCTTGATCGTCAGGACCTCCTCGTCCTCAAGACCTCCTCCTCAGGACCTCCCCCTCAAGTCCAGACCTTCCTTTCGTTTGGACCTTCCCGCCTGTTAATCCTTTTTCTCTCTCTTCGAGTAAGCGTGCTCAGTCTGAGCCGTCCGATGATGCTTGGATGATCCGTTGAATTGTGCCGTTAGAGCAGTCCGAATTTCACCTGCGGCTTGGACCATCTGATTGTGGTTGGACGGTCGGATCAGTTGAGTTCGGGCGCGCGCGCTCCGAACTATGTTGGACCTCCTCGTCCTTGTGGTCTTTTTGGCAAAGACCACCCTCTTGGTCTTTTTTGCAAAGACCACCCTCGTAGTCAAGACCACCCCTTGTGGTCAGGACCTCCCCCTGGGTCACGACCTCCCCTTTGGTCTTTTTGCAAAGATCACCCTCGTGGTCAAGACCACCCCTTGTGGTCAGGACCTCCCCTGGGTCACAACCTCCCCTTTGGTCTTTTTGCAAAGACCGCCCTCGTGGTCAAGACCACCCCTTGTGGTCAGGACCTCCCCCCGATCACAACCTCCCCCTTGGTCTTTTTGCGAAGACCACCCTTGCGATCACGACCTCCCTTTGGTCACGACCACCCTTCCAGTGGGACCACTTTCTCAGGACCTCTGCTCACCTTCTTCCTCCTCTCGTCGTGTCTCAGTACCATGGGAGTCTTCGTGCATTTAATGTTGTAGTGTCGCATTAAATGCTATCACCTCCACCATACCTTGTCTTTTCCTCTTTCGTCACCTCTTTTACCCGCTCCTTTCCCTTCATTACCTGCTCCCATCGTGTGCATTAAATGCATCGTCCTCCTCTCCGGGCCTCCCCGTGCTTATATAAAGCACCAGAGAGGCCTCTTGCCTCCTTTTGTTTCCCAATGTCTTGGATCTCCCTCGGAAGAGCTTTTTCTTCTTCGATTGGAGCTCTGACTCAGTGATTCAAGTTCCTACCATTGCCTTGATCCCGTGTCTTTCCTTTTGGCTTAGTTGGGTTCTTTTGTTGGAGTTTTTGTGGATTCGTTTTATTTACTGGGTTCTTGTTCGCCAGATAGGATCCGGTGTTCAAGACCTCCTAGACCCAAAGATTCTCAACCAAGAAGCTCGCTTTCAACAAGGCAAGTCATAGACCTTGATCATGTTGAACCCATTTTGCAAAAAGTATATTGTTTTGTTATGAACATGCATGGCTAGTTTTATAAAAATAGCTTTGGGAGTAGTTAAACACCACTTGTCAAATATGACTCCGTGGTATGGTTGAAAACAACATGTTGACATGTATCTTTTGTCATCCGTAGGATGGGTTATTTTAGTTGGATATATTTTTGTGTACCAACATGGGTGCGTTTTATTGCTTAGTCATGCTTTAGTAGACGTTGGTCTCGATCTCATGACTCAAAGAATGTTGAACCTGACTAATGAACTATGGAACTGTGGCAATGCCACTATTGTTAAAATTTGTGTGCCAAGACCAGGGTGGTCATTTGGCCGGTTGAACCAAAAATGTTTTATGCTCGGGCGAAAAGTCAGGGGGTGATTAGTGGGTGCCTTGTGCACACTGGGATGTGGATAGTCTCGCCTGGGCAGCCAACTAATGACTTAACCTTGTACGCCATTGATCTGGGTTATTACCGTGCAACCATAAGTCTATTATGGGGTAGTCCTGGCCAACTAATTAGCGAGGTCCTGATGCGGTTCTGTCTTGGTTGTCGAATGGCGCAAGAGGGGGCCCTGAATGGCTAATCCTTAACGGGCAGAACCAAGTTAGGACTGGCCTTTGTAAAGACCTTGTCACGAGCTCTAGACTGCTTACCAAAGGAAGTGAGCAGGGGCATCGACGGGTGCCCAACCAACTAGAAGACTTTGTGTCTTGTGGGTAAAGCTGTACAACCTCTACAGAGTGTAAAATCTATTTAAATAGTCGCGTCCTTAGTTATGGACATGCCCGGTCCTTTCACGCAAGGGGTAAATCTTTCTAAAAAGTTGTGGTTGGTTCCGAGTGGTTTGGCTCATGACCAGGGTGGTCGTTTGTTGATTTCAAAGAACTTATTTACTTATGTATTATCTCTTTCAACTTGTGCTTTGCAATCTACTTACAATATTTACAACCAATGCCGCTTTATGCAAACTAACCATACAACTTTTCTTTGTCAAGCCTTGTATAAATGTTATCGCATTCATTTCCCTATGTCTTGCTGAGTACATTTGAAGTACTCTTGGCTTGTGCCCTCTAGTTAATCAGCAGCCGAAGATCTCCCAGGGTGCTCCGAGCACTATGAGGAGGAGTTCGTTGAAGACTTCGTGGACTAGGGGACGTCCTCCACTTGATAGCCTGTGGCTCGCCGAGTGGCTCTGCGCTATGTTTTGTTCTGTTGCGAGTGTTCCTTTTGTTGTTTGCCCTGCGTGGCACCTCTGCAAACAAGCTTGACTGTAAGATCTTTTGTTATATATTAATTTGTCTGCTTCATCTTAAGTTTGTTGTATGGATGTGATGACACCGATGTTGAGTCTGTGCGAGCTAGTGATCTGATCTTGGGACTAGCTCATTGTGCACAGAGACTGGGACATCCGCGTGGTCTTGGTGGACCTCTGGGTGGACCTTCGAGTCCTCCTGGGTGGTCCTGGAGGCCCCCCGGGAGGTCCTAGGGGACCTCCTAGGTGGTCCTGGGAGACCCCTCTGGGTCCTCTTAGGTCAGGTCCTAACACCCAAGGGCCAATATATCAGAGTTTATGAGGTTACGTCCACTAACTTTCTCCAGTAGCGCTGAGCCAATGAAGGCTGATGATTGGCTTAGGGCAGTCGGCAGAAAACTGGATATGATCCAGTGCACTGATCGTGAGAGGGTTCTGTTTGCCTCTCACCAGCAGAACGGATCAGCGTCAGAGTGGTGGGATAATTTCACCCAGTCCCACGCTGATGCTCAAACCATCACTTGGGACGAATTTGTGCAGGCTTTCCACCATGCACACATTCCACCGGGCATGATGGCCCTGAAGAAGAAAGAGTTCTGCACCTTGCGCCAAGGCAACCTCTCAGTCAACGAGTATTTGCACAAGTTCAATCAGTTAGCCCGCTATGCACCAGAAGATGTGGCAACTGATGAAGCCAAGCAAGAGCATTTCTTGGAAGGAATAAACGATGACCTCGTAGTCCTCCTCATTGCCCAATACTACACCGACTTTTAGCAGTTGTTGAGCAAGACTATCCGTCAGGGAGGCAAGCACCTAGAAATGGAGAACCGCAAGAGAAAGAAGGCATCCCAGAAATTCAACTCTGGGGGTTTTCCCAAGCCCCGCACCACTCACCAAGCAGACACTCAACAGAGGATCGCCCATCCTCTCCATCCAAGGCACCAAAGACCACTCAAGGCCCATTCAACAAGTTTCCGAATACTTCTCCGAGGCCGCTCAAGAAGGCACCTACTACCTCCACCGCAAGAGTTACTTGCTTTTATTGTAATGAAGTGGGGCACTACACCAGTAAATGCCCAAAGAAGCAACCGGCAAAGAACCCCAACCCGACTAAATCAGTGCTTCCAAAGACTGGCAAAGACCTCAAATGTGAAGCCATCAAGATGCGATACTACGAAAGGACGTGTGAATCACGTCACAGCAGAAGAAGCTCAGAATGCACCAGATGTAGTCCTTGGTACGTTCCTTATTAATTCAGTACCAGCATCAGTTTTATTTGATTCAGGAGCTTCACATTCTTTCATTTCAAGTAAGTTTGTGGGAAAATATGGGTTATCTATCTCTCTTTTAGTTAACCCTATGTTAACCCATTCTCCGGGCTCGGAAATGAGGTCTAGTTTCCTATGCCCAAATCTTACCTTGGAAATATCAGGAGTACCCTTCTTGGCAGACTTAATAGTCTTGCACTTTCAAGGATTAGATGTGATTCTCGGAATGAATTGGCTAGCCAAGAATCAAGGCTAGATATGACTGTTCCAGTAGGTCTATCACCCTTACCAATGATCAAGGAATCCAGGTAGAGTTCAGACTCGAGACCTCTGTTAGAGCAAGCCCTATCTTGACCAGTCTGAAGAAAGTAAAGTTAGAAGACATCCCAGTGGTCAATGAATACCCGGATGTATTTCCTAAGGAATTACCCGGTATACCACCAGATAGGGACATTATGTTCCTAATTGACCTAGTCCCAGGGACAGCTCTAATTTCAAAGAGACCCTACAGAATGCCAACAAATGAGTTAGCAGAATTGAAGAAACAAGTCGAAGAATTACAAGATAAGGGTTTTATTCAACCAAACTGATCACCATGGGGAGCATTGGTATTGTTTGTCAAGAAGAAAGATAATAGTATGAGGATGTGTGTGGATTACAGATCACTCAATGAAGTCACAATCAAGAACAAGTATCCGTTAACCAGGATCGACGATCTCTTTAATCAAATGAAAGGAGCAAGTGTTTTCTCTAAGATTGACTTAAGATATGGTTACCATCAGTTGAAAATCAGACCAGAAGACATTCCCAAGACCGCTTTCACCACAAGATATGGACTGTACGAGTTTACAGTAATGTCATTCGGTTTGACGAATGCACCAGCTTATTTCATGAATATGATGAATAAAGTATTCATGGAGTTTTTGGATAAGTTTGTGGTCGTATTCATTGATGACATTCTCATCTACTCGAAGGATGATGAAGCGTATGAGAAGCATCTCAGGACAATTTTGGAAAAACTCAGGGAGCACCAGCTCTATGCCAAATTCAGTAAAAGTAAATTTTGGCTAAGCCAAGTAGTTTTTCTCGGACATATCGTGTCAGCAGGAGGAGTTGCAGTAGATCCTGCAAAGGTTGAAGCCGTGTTGGAGTGGAGGCAACCCAAGACTGTCACCGAAGTCAGGAGTTTTCTTGGATTAGCTGGATGTTACCGAAGATTCATAGAAGGTTTCTCCAAAACCGTCGGACCTATGACTCAGCTTTTGAAGAAAGAGAAGAAGTTTGATTGGACAGATGCGTGTGAACAAAGTTTTTAAGAGTTGAAGAAAAGACTAGTATCAACACCTGTGTTAGTCTTACCTGACATCGCAATGACTTTGAAGTTTTCTGTGACGCCTGTCGTCAAGGCCTTGGTTGTGTATTAATGCAAGAAGGTAAAGTCGTGGCTTATGCATCTCACCAGTTGAAGCCTCATGAAGGAAATTACCCAACGCATGACTTGGAATTAGCGGCAATTGTGCATGCCTTGAAAATTTGGCGGCATTACCTCATCGGTAATTGCTGTGAGATTTTCATGGATCACAAAAGTTTGAAGTACATATTCATCGATTCATAACTCAATCTCAGGCAGAGGAGATGGCTAGAGCTGATAAAGGATTATGACCTTGAAATCCATTACCATCCAGGCAAGGCAAACGTAGTGGCAGATGCCCCGAGTCGAAAAGGGTATTGCAACACTGCGTTGGTTCAGAAAAATCAGCCAAGATTGTATGAAGAGTTGAGGCATCTGAATTTAGAGATTATTTACCAGGGTTGTGTAAACACCTTAGAAGTGCAGCCGACTGTTCAGAATCAAATCAGAGAGAAGCAGAAAGAAGATAAAGATATCAAGAAAATCAAGAAGAACTTGAGAAGCGACAAATCCCTAGGATTTTCTGAAGATGAGCAATGTACAGTTTGGTTTGGTAACCGTATCTGTGTGCCGGATCACCAAGAGATAAAACAGTTGATTCTGAAGGAAGCCCATGAATCGCCTTACTCCATTCATCTAAACAGTACCAGATGTACCAGGATCTAAAGGAAAAGTATTGGTGGGTCAGTATGAAGCGAGAAATTGTTGAATTTGTTGTACAATGTGATGTATGCCAAAGTGTCAAGACAGAACATCAAAAACCCGCTAGACCGTTTCAACATTTGCCAATTCCCGAGTGGAAGTGGGAATAAGTAGGCATGGAATTTATCACTGGATTGCCTAGGACCCAATCGGGATATGATTCCATCTGGGTTGCGATTGACCGTTTAACTAAAGTGTCCTACTTCATACCAGTCAAGACCACTTATCAAAGTAGTAAATTGGCAGAGTTATATATAACCAGGATCGTCTGTTTGTACGGAGTACCCAAAGGGATAGTGTCTGACATAGGATCGCAGTTCACATCCAGATTTTGGAAGAGCCTGCATGAAGCCTTGGGAACCAGACTCAACTTCAGTACAGCATACCATCCCCAGACAGATGGACAGACAGAGCGAGTAAATCAGATTTTGGAAGACATGCTTCGAGCCTATGCTATAGACTTTGGGAAGAGTTGGGATCAGAACCTTATTTATGCAGAATTCTCTTACAACAACAACTATCAAGCCAACTTACAAATGTCTCCCTTTAAAGCATTGTACGGTAGACCATGTAGAAAGCCTCTCCTTTGGGATCAAGTTGGAGAACATCAGTTCTTTGGACCTGAATTAATTAAGGATGCTGAAAGTAAGGTGAGACTAATAAGAGAATGATTGAGAGTAGCTCAATCCCAACAAAAGAGTTATGCTGACAATCGTCGCAAAGATTTGTCCTTCGAGATAGGAGATTTTGTCTATCTCAGAGTAACTCCACTCAGAGGAGTAAGAAGATTTCAAACCAAAGGAAAGCTCACACCAAGATTTGTTGGACCATACAAGATTGTGGAAAGAAAAGGCGAAGTTGCCTATCAGCTAGAGCTACCGGCGTCTTTATCTGCAATTCATGACGTCTTCCATGTGTCACAACTGAAGAAGTGTCCTCGAGTTCCAACTGAGCAAACACCGCTTGAGAGCATCGATCTTCAAGAAGACCTCACCTATGTGGAGCAGCCAATCAAGATTTTTGATGTCGCGGAGCGCGTTACCAGAAGCAGGGTCATCCATTCGTGCAAAGTTCAGTAGAGTACCCACACAGAGGAAGAAGCCACCTAGGAACGAGAAGAAGATCTGAAAGCATAGTATCCCCACCTTTTTACTAACCAAGTCTGAATCTCGGGGTCGAGATTCCCTTAAGGGGGGGTAGGTTTGTAACATCACGATTTTCAGGTCTTTTTGAAAATTTTCAAAATAGAAATAACCATTTGGTTTTGTTGAAGTTCTAAAGCTTAACTTGAGATTTTAGAATTAAAAGTGATTCAAATGACTAAATCGAACTTCAACTAATCCAAAAGTTTAGTTTATTTTGAGTTTGTTGGAGTTCTCTGGTTTTAATACCCTTTCTCTGTTCATTCTGTTTTTCCCTCGGCCCAGCTCTTTCTTGTCCAGACCCCCCTCTTGTCTGGACCTCCCCCTCTATCTAGACCTCCCTCTCGTCTGGACCTCCCTCTCAGTCCAAGACCTCCCGGGTGGTCCTGGGAGACCTCTGGGTGGTCCTGGGAGACATCCCAAGTGGTCCTAGGAGACCTACGAGTGGTTCTGGGAGACCTTCGAGTGGTCCTGGAGACCGGTCACGACCTCCCCCTTGGTCACGACCTCCCCTTTGGTCACGACCACCCCTTTGGTCACGACCTCCCCTTTGGTTGGACCACCCTCCTAAGTTTTGACTAGCCCCACCTGTCAGCCCTGCTTACCTTCTCTTTCGTCCCGCCGCGTCACTATTGACGCAAAAAGTCTTCGCGTATTAAATGTCGTTGTGTCGCATTAAATATTGTCGCTTCTGCAGTACCCATTCCCCCTCTTGTCTCCTCCCCTACCTGCCCCTATCCCCTCCTTCACCTACCCTTGAACGCGTGTGCCTCCGAGTCTTTCAACGACTCTCCCCATCTCCCCTAGCTATAAAAGCCTAAGCAGCCCTCTTTTATTGCATTTTTCCGCACCCAACTCTCTAGCTCTCGCCCAGTTCCTCCGGTGCTTGAGTTTAAATGCATGCCACGGGCCGAGCTCTGGCTGTCGCCTCCCCATCGCCAAGGAGTCTCACTAAAGCTCACATCGCCTCCTCGTCGCCAAGGAGTCCACTGGAGCCCGCACCGTCTTCAACCACCTCGCTACCGAAGGATTCACCAGAGCACCCGCGTCGTCTTCGACCACCGCCCGCCGTCCACCGACCCCACTCCCCCTTCAGTCTCTCTCTCTCTCTCGGCCCTAATGAGTTTCTCCATGCCCTGTTCTCTTCCCTTGTTCGTACGACCACGTTGCGTAGTCGTATTCCTTCCTACGACCACGTTGCATAGTCGTACCCCTTTTGTATTCTTCGTACGACCACGTTGAGTAGTCATATCCTTCATAGGACCTCCCTTGACCTCCTTAGGACCCTCAACCACCCTCTCAGTTTGACCTCCTCCCGACCCATTGGACATCCTCCCGACGAGTCGAGCCTCCTCCCGAGAGCCCGTTCCTAATTCATCTATTTCAGTACCTTACTATTGGCTCTAGTTCAGTTTGTTTTAGAGTTCGTTTAGATTTTATTTGGTCTTTATTTGAATTTGCTTCGTTCTCACGTGTAGATTTCGACGACTCCAGAGAGCCCAAGTACTCCGAAGAAGTAGACCCTCAAGCTTTCGAGCAAGGCAAATTACATCCTTGATCATATTGAATCCCAGTATCTCAAATTATTTAAGTTCTGTTTCAAATTATTATTGCATGCTTATTTAAATTCAAGTAATTTAAATCCCTATTTTAACTTTATAGTTATTCCTAATTCCTTTGTACATCCAGACTTGATTATTGATCCAATCACCCCTTGTTACCATAGTAAAGAGCTAGTTGGTACATTAGTATGAACTAGCATGTTTCAAAACTTTATGCTTAATCAAAACTTAGATCCAAAAATCTTGATTTGGAGAATTTACTGCCAAAGACCAATGTTGTCAAAATGTTTTAACCATAACATTCGATTGTCGTGGAAGTTTGCAAATGTTTTTGAAAAGCAAAGCAAAAGAAAAAATTGGTTTGGACTTGGGCGAATTGGTTGTTTGAAAGGGCGCATGTTCATGCACGGGGTCGATTCATTTATATGATCGAGGCCCAGGGTTCTGTTGGAAGTCGCCCAAGTCAGTTAAGGACCGGTCTTCGAGTGTATTTTGCTACGCCTCATCAGATTATCACATGTTCTCGACCGCGTAACTCGCTAACTAATTTGCAACGTTTCACCGTGGTCGTTCCATCCGGTTGTGTGGGTGTCGTGACGACCTACTTTTATGTATTCCCACCTGGTGCAAGAGGGGGCCTGAACCCGGCGGATGGTTAGTCCAAAGGGGGCGAAACCTTAGTGAGGAGGGACTGCGGTGGAATGGCACACTGTAAAGGCCTTCTCACGTGCTCTAGATCGCTTACCTACGGTAGTGAGCGGTGGTATCGACGGATGCCAAACAAACTAGAGAGGTCGTGTCATGTGGGTGTCATGTGGGTAAAGCTGTACACCTCTGTAGAGTGTAAAACTATTCGAATAGCCGTGTCCACAGTCATGGACATGCTGGCAAAGCCACTCAAATTTAGATTTCGGTTTTGTTTTCAAAAGACTTTATGAAATGGTTTTGGATGTCTATCCAAATGGGTTTTGGGCGGGTAGCCCTGTGATAGGAGGGTATCCTCACCACTTGTTGATGAATGTTATCCGACTATAAAACTGAGTTTTAGAAAATGAATTTTAGTTATTGTATAATTGCTTTGGAACTTAGTGCAAGTATTTGGAAAGAAACATGGCTTTATGCAAATCAACTCTATAAGCCTTCCTTTGAGATGTCCTTGCATGCATTGCAATCTGTTACTTGACGGGTGTAACTTGTGAGCACGGTTGTTGTGCTCACTCTGCTTAATCTAATAATTGAGCAGATCAAGAGGTCTACGAGGAGCTTGAGGACCAGGATGACTAGGCTACGCCCTCCAAACGATTGACTGTGGCGAATCGTGTGGTCTACTTGCTTTTGTCTTACACTGTGTTTGGTTTTGTCGGCTCTTAAGCCGTTCTTGTAATCAACTCTATTTATTAATAAAGTTTGCGTTGATGGCTATTACCACATTTGTTTACTGTGTGAGCTAGCCGCTGATCTTGGGACTAGCTCGGTTGTGCACAGAGGATTTGTGGTAATCCCGAGTCCGACCGCGACAAACTTGTACTAGATTATTACTATTCTGTTATGTACTACATATCATGCTCTTTCCAGATTTAGTTCAGAAGTTGCGAACCTTTGTCATGTAATCAACTAGTCATAGTCATTGGTTGCTCTCCTGTAGTTCAAAACTATATCACTCATCGTGTCAGTATTCGATACCATTATGCTTTTCTGTTGTGTGATAAGAAGTGTTTTGCCCCTTTTTTTGGTAATAAGTAAGTGGTAAATTTTATAAAAATCATACAAACTTATAGTATAGATGTTAAATATGTGTATTTTTACAAATACATAGAATCACCGATTCTACGATTCGATACTACGATTCGATCCTACCGGAGGCAAATCGATCCGACTTAGAATCTTGACTCTAACTACCTTGAGCACTGGCGTGGCAGGACGGTCCTACCACGCCAGTGACCATGGTGTGATAGTTTAGTACTGTCACGTCAAGGGTGGCGGCGTGACAGGACTTAGCCCTAGAATCAATGGCATGGCTTGCAATGCCTCTGGAATTGTCCAAGCACTGGCGTGGCAGCATGGTTACGCCATGCCAGTCACCATGGCGTGTGATGAGGACATCGACCCTAAGGATGCAACCACTACTTCGATCACATCTTCTCCGATAGAACTTTCGGCTACTGCAATGCTATATTATCCAATTGGACCGAGCTACGTCTACACATCATGGTGCTACGTCTACATACCATGGTACTACGTCTACATGCCATGGTACTATGTCTACATGCCATGGTGGGTTTTGTTGATTGAAGTTTAGCTTTGCTACTTTATACTTTATCCTCTTGATCGGCTAGATCAACAGCGACATTGTTCTTCGAAACTCCACTTATCAATACATTCAATTCCTATTCGCAATTCCAGATTGCTTATTTATCTTGTTCTTGAGTGCTTCTTTGGTGCATGCAGGAACTGATATTCATGCTCAGGTCAACCGGGTATTTGTGCACGATTGATAACGACTTGTCGATCAGTTCAGCGATTGCATGATTTCGAGCCTTGTGAGTTCGTAGCCAGGATCGTGAGAGTTGAGCGACTACTACCGAACTTACCTTCTCATCGAAAGATCGGGCCAAAACAGGACCTTCGTGGTTCACCAAGTGGTATCAGAGCTACAGTTCATCAGTGAGAAATTCTAGTATTCTAGTAATAGATTCGTGTTTCATACCTAGAGTCCAAAAAATTGCCCAAATTTTTTTTCCATACCGAGCCCTTTGAGCCCTTGCAATTTTTCTTTTTGGTTTTTCTTGTTGAATCATTGGTTGCATCGTCGTTTCTAGTTGCGGATCTTTAGTTCTAGTTATTGTCTAGTTGGTCGTTGTCTATATTGCTTATCGTGTTTTTCACCAAAAACTGAAATTTTCATGCTGTTGTTAATCCGAAAGAAAAACCCGAGAGGATTGCTATGATCTTTTAGGAGAGTTTATGTTATTTGCGACTTGCGGCAATCCCTAGGGCTAGTCTGATAGTAGAAGGAGAAAGAGGCAACCGCAAGAACAAAAGCCGCGGTAGAAAAAAAAAGAAACACAAAGGAAAGAAAAAAAAGAGAAGAAAAACAAAAGAGATGGAGTCAATCTGTTCCGAAATTTGAAAAAGGCATCAAACGTTCGCCAAATTTGGTGAAAATTGGTGGAGCCCTTCCTGATACATCCACAAGCAGCCAGCCAAAAAAAATTGAGCAAGTTTGGCCCACGGGATCAAAAGTTATAGCAGTTTCAATTTGAGGCCGAAACGAATTCGAGTCCGTTTCCGACACACCTTCAGTAAAACGGGCATAACTTTTGCATACAGAGTCGGAATTCGACGTTTTCAGACTTTTCAGAAAGCTAACGATGGTGCGCATCCAATAAAAACTACTGTATTGCACTAGCCGCCCACCAAGACCCCCAAAATTGGCCATCTTTGGCCTTGAATTCGCGTCGTAAGTTTTCGGTTTCTGTTTTTGCCAATTCTTTCAATCTTCCTTTCGGAATTTGGGATTCGCCTCACTACAAAGTTGTAGATCTCATCAAAACCTATCAAACGAGCATATATAAGCCATATAAAACTTTGTTTTTTCATCGTTTGAGACTAGCTGTTGTTTCTACTCAATCTAGAGGGTTGTTTGCATTGCACCTATATTACTGTCTTTTGTGCTCTACGTCGTGCGAACAATCTTGTGCCCTTCACAGAAATTCGAGTAGGTGGCTAGCGTCTCTCCTAGCACTTGTTGTGAGGTTTTCCATTGCTTACATCAAGTCACATTTATCGTTGCGTGTGCGTACATACACATCTCTTAGTGGGACTTTGATTAGCTAGCTTTAATTAGGCTAGGATCAGCAACTTTGACTAGTACATTGAACAATTTTTTAACTTGCATTAACTGATTTGATTCATGATGATCCTTGCTACCATATTGAATCCTTCCGAGCTCCACTTCCTACTAACTCGACATGTACCGTTCCTCGCAATCGTTGGGCTAATTGCAAGTGAGAGTATCATAAAACAGCCACCAGTTGTACCACTTCCTTGCTATATTGGTAAGAGTTTGTAAGAACTTGGTATAAGCTTGAGTGTGAGTGACTATTGAGACGCCAGAACTTAGTAGTTGATAGGGACATATACACTGTGATTTATTCTTTGTTTTCTACTAACAATGGCAGGGTCATGGTCACAAGGGGAGAATAGCAGGTCCAACATTGAGGAAGATGCACCTCTCACGCCTCGCACGAAAAACATCATGCAACGCTTTTCACGCTTGTTGAATCAACATTCAGAGCGTATTAAGGGGGTTCTAGATCACACTAATAATGATCTTGCTGCGATTGCTACACGTGTGGAGCAGCTAGAGAGAGCTCCACCTTCGTTACGCTTCGCCACTGTCGCGCTGCAATAACTGTAACAGAACCCATCCGTTGCTAATTCATAGACAGATGAGGTGGAAGAAGAAGATGTGAACAGCTACATTGCTGATACTAAAACAGATGGAGTCAATGTGCCCAATGATCATAACCATCGTCGGCTTCATCATAATCGTCAAGGTATGGGAAGAAATCAAAGTGAGGTACGTGACCATAATGATGCATTTGGTAAAATTAAATTCACTATGCCTTCTTTTTTTTGCTGGAAAACATGATCCTGATGCTTATCTCCCGTGGGAGCTTACCGTAGAACAAAAATTTGCCTATCATGAATTCCCTGAAGATAAGAAAGTTAGGACTGCTACTAGCAAGTTTTCTGATTTTGCATCTATTTGGTGGAGTGAATATGGGCGTACTCATCAAGACAAACCTAGAACATGGAATGCTTTGAAAGGAGCAATGAGACATAGGTTTGTACCTTCATATTACTCACGTGATTTGCTTAATAAATTGCAATGCTTAAGACAAGGTAGTAGTTCTGTAGAGGACTATTATCAAGAATTGCAAACTGGTTTGTTGCATTGTGGTTTAAAAGAAACTGAAAATTCTAAAATGGCTAGATTGTGAACACCATGATGATATGCTCATGGGCCTAAGTGATGTTACAATTGGCAATTTGGTTGAAGGTTTGTTGGAATTCCTGTTTTTCAGAAAGTTTCAGCAAAGTGTCAGGATAATCGGTAGTACCGGCGTGTTAACCACGGTAATACCGCTTGGCGGAACGACCGGCTTAAGTGGAGCGGTGTTACCGAATGACTTTGGGAGAACGAGTGATTTTCTGGTAACGATAGTACCGACGTGTAAGCCGCGGTACTACCGCACAACGGAACGACCGTTGGAGGGAACGAAACTACCGCATGTCTAGGGTTTGAACGTGTGTTTTGCTCGAGTCGTTAGATCTTGATCTAACGGTCCATATTGCGTTGAACGTTCGGACCATCCGAACGGATTAGGATTTGAGAGGCGTTCGATCGAAATCGGACGGTTGGGAATCGATGGAACGTTCGACTTTGAACAGTGTCTAGATCTTGACGGCTGAAACCTTCGGTCCGATCGTCCCATGTGATCTCGAGTGTCCACGTGGCAAGACGCGTTGTTCTGAGTCTTTTGCGGATTTTCGAGAAGCGGTACTACCGCGTGTTGAGAGGCGGTACTACCGCGTACCGGTAATACCGTGTGTTCAATAGCGGTACTACCGCGGATCGGTAATTCCGTTCTCTAGTTGACGGTTGTGAAAAACCAGAACGAGTGCATTTGGTCTTGGATTTTCTTGAGAACGGTATGACCGCGTTTTATGTGGCGGTATTACCGTTTGTCGGTATGACCTTTTTGACTGCGGTATGGAAATTCCAGATAGCTTGTTTTTCGGAGTTTTTGGGAATTCTTCAAGAGCGGTACGACTGCAATGCTGAGAGTGGTACTACCGTGATGCGATAGTATCGATAGTTATTTGGCAGTAGTACCGCATGTGCACTAAATGTCAAGTTACTTTGAGAATTGTTAGGGATTGGTCATATCCTTGTTTGTTAATGCATATGTGTTGCATATTGCATGTTTTGAGCTAACGTGGGTCGAGTTGTGAAGAACTTGTTCCCGGAGACGAGTTCTCTGTCTATTGTTGTGCAGATGGCTTGTAGGTCAACGACGGTCAACGGCGAGGTGGATCGGGACTAAACTTGGAGAGTTGAGGTCCAAAGTGATCATGAAAGCCGGGTGAGGTCAAGTGACTCAAGCATGGCGCAGAATGGACGAGGTTGATCGAACGGGCAGTTCGATGCAGCTGGTTGGATCAAGCGGCGCGGGGGTCAGTGCAAGTGCCTTGGAGGTTCCGATGAGATTCGGACGGGAGAGACTTGCCGACATGATGAGAGCTGTTGATCAACCTACACGTGGCGAAGCATGGGATTGCTTCACAATCTGTGGACTCGATTCTTGGAGAAGGATCGAGAAGGGGTATTTTGGTAATTCCACCAAATACCGCCTTGGTGGCCTTTGGCTAAACCGCGGCGCGGGTGGACGCATGGTGAAGCGGTTTAGGCCAAGCGAAGATGATGATGAAGACGGCGCTTTGAGATGCGTGCGTGTGTTAACTCATTGTGTGTTAGGGTTTAATGGGTGCCCTAATGGAATATTCCTATATGCTTAGCCTCCACTATATAAGCCCTGTGTGCTGGTTCCACCAGTTGCGTGCGTTTTCCAGGAGACTCTCTTAGGGTTTTGAGAGAAAAGGAGAGCTAGGGTTCAGGAGATGGATTGAGTGCTGCTCATGTATTGAGTTTTGTCCTCCAAGTGTCGAGTGGCTGTAAACCTCAAATCTCTTTTCTTCAATCAATCCATGAAATTTCTCCAAGCTGAGTTCTCTCTGTTTTTGCATTCTACTTTGATGTTTTGATGCTTTTGATGATCCATTCTGTTTCTATTGATTCCTTTTGTTGATCTTGCTTGCTGTGACTTGTGGGAAACCATCTAAGGTCATCTTGATCATCCATAGCCCACGAGCAAGCATAAGATCAAATTTGAGCTCTTGACCTGTCTTTGAACCGATCTTTACAAAATCTGATAAAGGTCAAGTCTTTGGCATGGATCTGTTGAATAGATGATTGGAATAGGTTAGAGTTATCCTCTAAATGTTATGTTTCAAGTTTGATAGGGTTTGGTTGGATAGAACTCAAGTTGATCATTGTTTAGGTTTGAATCTCTGCTGTCAGGAAGAAAATCACGAGAAGCAGTAGTACCGCACTCTGAGATTTCATCAGTAGACCTTCATGCTTTGTGTTACTGTTTCATTGAGGGGTTGCAAAAATTGTTAAAGCTCCTATTCACCCCCCCTCTAGTCGCTTTTTGGTCCTACATAGATTTTTGGGAGGATTAAACTGTGAAATTCAGTACATACTTGATTATAAAGAATACAATTATATCACTCGCTTTTTTCATCTTACTTACAAAGCTGAAAGAGAAGTGCAGGGTCGACAATCTCGCTCTAGGGGCAATTTCGGAGGATCTGTTGCAGGTCGTCCAAGTCAGCAACATCGCATGGCACTATCCTCCACTTCTGGCCGTGATGCACCCTCCTCAAGCCGGCGATCTAGAGATGTACAATGTCACCGTTGTGAAGGATTTGGGCACTTGATGCGTGATTGCCCAAGTCAGCGAGCTCTCTTGATAAAGGATAATGGTGAGTATACTTCAGCTAGTGACATTGAGGAAGAACATGTTTTGGTTGCAACTAACAATGCAGGTGATGAAACTGAGGAAGAACATATAAGCCATGAGGCATCTGGCATGTACCAAAGCCTAGTTGTCCAGCGTGTGCTAAGTGCTCAAATGGAGCTTGCTGAACAAAATCAACGTCACACCCTGTTTCAATCAAAGTTCATCATCAATGAACATTCATGTGGAGTCATCATTGATGGCGGCAGTTGCAATAACCTTGCTAGCACAGACATGGTCGAGAAGCTTGGCTTGACCATAACTCAACACCCTCATCCTTATTACATTCAATGGCTAAATTCTTGTGGTAAGTTGAAGGTGACTGAACTTGTGCGCGTACGTTTTTCTATTGGATCATATCGTGATTATGTTGATTGCGATGTCGTACCTATGCAAGCATGCTCGTTATTATTAGGTAGACCTTGGCAATATGATAGATATACTGAACATCATGGTAGATCTAATCATTATACTTTCATTTATAAGGAAAAGAAAATCACTTTGCTTCCAATGTCTCCTGCTGCCATATTAAAGGATGAATTAGAAAAAACTGAGAGAACAAGTAAGGAGAAGACAAAAGTTGATCATAAGATTATAACTCCAAGTGAAATTAAATTGAAAGCTCATGTTATGTTAGCTACAAAATCTGATTGCATTGACATGGAAAAATATGAATCTGAATGTCATACTATGATTTGCAAAGAATCTCAGTGTCCGTTAGAAGAAATGCATGTTTCTTTGCCTCCTGTTGCTACTAACCTTTTGCAGGAGAAGAATGTCTTGGAGAAAACGAATGAGTCGAGGACGACTCAAATTCAAGAAAGGGAGGATGATAAGGATATCGACCTTAGGGATGCAACCACATCTTCTCCGATAGAACTTTCGGCTACTACAATGCCATATTATCCAATTGAACCGAGTTACGTCAACATACCATGGTGCTACGTCTACATACCATAGTACTATGTCTACATGTCATGGTACTACTCCACGTGCCAAGCAAGAGTTCAAGCTGGACACGTTCTGGAATCCAATTTGGCCTCCAGCCATAGCATGGTCTCCTCGTCACGGGAGGTCTTTCAGGACCACCCGGGAGGTCCTCCAGAATCACCCGGGAGGTCTCCCATGACCACCCGGGAGGTCCTCCAGGACCTCCCAAGGACCTCCTGCCAGGTCCTCCCTCCAGAACCTCCCCAGGACCTCCTCGCTAAGACCTCTTCCAGGACCTCCTCGTCAGGATCTCCTCCAGGACCACTTCCCTCCAAGACCTCCCCAGGACCTCCTTAGGGGCTTCCTCAAGACCACTCCAGGACCAGTCCTACGACCAGGTCTTCTAGATAAGTTATAGTATATATCTTTTGGGTGGAGTCGGTTGTAATCTTTTCATAACTGTATTAGGAAAGAATCTTTGTGTGATACGAGAGTTAGAGATAGAATCGACATTAGGTCGTGTGTGTGTGTTGGCCGCACCCTTAGGTGCCAATATAAGGCTAAGCATTGCCCATCTAGTTCTGTGGGTTTTGTTGATTGAAGTTCAGCTTTGCTACTTTATACTTTGTCCTCTTGATCAGCTAGATTGATAGCGACATTGTTCTTCGGAACTCCACTTATCAATGCATTCAATTCCTATTCGCAATTCCAGATTGCTTATTTATCTTGTTCTTGTGTGCTTCTTCGGTGTATGTAGGAACTGATCTTTGTGATCAGGTCAACGGGTTATTTGTGCACGATTGATAACGACTTGTCGATCAGTTCAGCGATTGCGTCGTTTTGAGCCTTGTGAGTTCGTAGCCAGGATCATGAGAGTTGAGCGATTACTACCGAACTTACCTTCTCATCAAAAGATCGGGCCAAAATAGGACCTTCGTGGTTCATCAGCGTGACAACCTAGTATTGGCACGCCAAGGGGTGGCGGCGTGGCAGGACTTAGCCCAGAACTAGGGGTAGGGCTTGCAACGCCTCTGGAATTATCCAAGCACTAGCGTGGCGGCACGGTTACGCCACGCTAGTCACTATGGTGTGACAATCTAGTACTGTCACACCAAGGGTGGTGGTGTGACAGGACTTAGCCTAGAACCATAGGCATGGCTTGCAACGCCTTTGGAATTATCCAAGGACTAGTGTGGCGGCACGGTTACACCACGCCAGTCACCATGGCGTGACAGCCTAGTACTGTCATGCCAAGGGTGGTGACGTGACAGAACTCAGATCGAAATAATCATAGTCTGTCATGCCACCAATTCAGACAAAAAAGACTGCACCCTGTCACGCCACGTACTCTCACCTTTGTAGGTTGAAAAGACAACACACTGTGGTGCTAGCTTTTCAGATCAAAATGGTCACCCTCTGTCTCGCTAGCTTTTCATACTGAAAAGACAACACACTTCGACGCTAGCTTGTCAGAAATAAATGACCACACTCTCACACGCCACCTTTTCAAACCGAAGTAACAACACACTGCGACGCTACCTTCTTAGACAGAAATGAACACACTCTGCCACACCACCTTCTCATACCGATGTCTTGTCTGTTCTCCCTCCACCATGAGCATTACACCATATTCGCTTATAAAAAGAGGGAGAAGAGAGATGGAGGATAATACTACACCACCACACCCAACACTTCACCAAAACTTGGTTCACACAACATAGTGGAAAGAGATGTCGGACTCGTCGGCGAACTTCTACGTGAAGATGTCGCGAAAGCGCAAGTGGCTTACTGAGAGGACTAAACCATACCCAGATTGTTCTATGAAAAATGCGCCAATACCACTGGAGTTCCCACGCCCACAATGTGCGTGCGAAGAACCGGCTAAGATCATCCAGTTCACACACCCGGCGACCGTCGCCCGGGCGTACTACACATGCGGGAATATCCTCGTAAGCGAATCTTGCACGCATAGATTTTTCACATCTTACGTTCAATTCCACAAATCCCTAACTACATCTGTGCATAATGACAACCAGAGATGCGATGCAGCTTCTTCCAATAGATTGATGGCCCAGACATGTACGATAGGGCATTCATCGAGCAAAAGTACAATTGAACTATGCGATACGAGCCAAGACTTTCAAACGTTGGAAATCTTATGTACTCGACCCTATTGAAAATGCACTAGAGGAGCCCAAAAAAGAAGGGCGGTGGTGGAAGACCCCCGAACAAGAAGCTGAGTACGACTGGGCAAAACCCGCGATGGACAAGGAGAAGGCTCCTACTAGTGAGATCGACAGTCGTACTAGCGCTCCCCATCACCCGAGCGCAATCCGGATCGAAGAGGTAAGTTATGTTCAATTTGCATCCTGATTATTAATTGGCCATGCGTTGTGTTATATTAACATCATTCAATTGTCCAGCGGCCTCGCATGAAACATGGTCGACTTTTGAGATCGCCATACAATTGCAGCAACAAGAGACAAGAGGAAGAGAGCGATGGGCTGTCAAGACTAATTAACTTCGTTCCAATCGATATTTTTTCGATACAAAAAAATGTGCACATGTATCGTAGGTGTATTTTAGTTTTTTGATTCATGCACAATGTCGTTTCTGATGCACGTATCCAAACTGTGTGTGTCATGTAATTCACAACTACATTATAAAGTCTATTTCAAATTCCGTACTATTTTTTAATGGAATCGATTCTGCAAACACTACAACCGTGACAACAGCGCTCGTGTGCATACCTTAAACCCAAATATTTTTAAGATGAGGGCGGACTTTTCCCACACACCCAATCAAGAGGAGGGTGGATTTTCCATTCAATTCTTGGCGTGGCAAGACATGCTCAACAACGTCAAACAAAAGGCAGGGCACAACATAAAAATAAAGATCCAAAATGTGTGTTCTAAAAAAAAGGCACTTAATTGTCTTCGACCCCTAAGTGATGACGAGCACCACCAATCAATGCAATGGGATGTGGCTGGCTATTCATCCATCTGTTGATTCAAAATAGGAACAACGTTGATTTAAAAAAAAGATCTATTGCCTAGGGTTGGGCATTCAATTATCACCGTTCATTTCTTGCTAACTCAAATCAGGTTTACAATTTTTAACCAATTTTCTATGTAAAATCAAATGCTAAATACGATATACATGGGCACATAAAACAGTAAACTTGTGAAGTGATTATCATGCTATGTTTATAATTGGCAGTCATGCACTTGAGGAAACTGTTCACCTTTCCACCCAAATGTTCCATGTGTATGTTTCGCAACAATCGTAAGATTTATTCATCTAGGAACTCCTTCCAGCCATATGAGCTAAAATTTGCGGCTTATATCAAATGCAAAATCAATAAATAAAAAATTTCCCAGAGCAAATCAGAGCAAGGAAAGATGATATTTTTTTCAACAAACAAATTAAAACACAACAGTGAAGAATTGCTCTCGCCTCTATCGCTATCTTGCAACAAGTAAGACATAGGCGGTCACGCCCTCGCTTTTCCCCGAAAGCTCAACAAGCTAATGTGGTTTTGCAGAGAAGGAGGCTCAAAGCTTCATACGTACATATTAGTGATATATATACATGCCAGCTCACATGACATGAACATACGCCTGAGTGACTAACAAATTTGCAGGTAATCAAATGCACCATGGAACATCAAATGCAGGTTTGCCATGCTAATGGACACAGCGCGGCAAGACTTGGCGACACAGTTTTGTCACGCCATTAACTACGGCGTGGCAAAGGATTCTGGCACGCCATTAGTACTGGCGTGACGGGACTAGGCCACACAAGCATTCCATGCTGACACATCATGCGCACAACGGCTTGCATAATAGGTTTGGTCGCACCGATGAAAGTGGCATGACAGAATGAGTTAGAATCGAAAATAAAGTTAGCGAAATGTTAACTTTAAAATATTGTTAAAAAATAATTAAATGGAAAAAAAAACTCATCGCCCCCGTGCGGCCTGTCTGCGGATTTAAAACGAGTCTCCGGTACCGAACCATCTTGGCGCTGCCGCCCGAGACCGAGAGCTCGCGCGAACCACTCACTCGTCACTCGTACACGAAGAAACCCCACTTCCCCATCCACAGATCTCCCTGCGCCCGCGAGAGCTCGTCGTGCAGCCGGCCATGGCCGGAGAACTCGCGGTGAGCTCAACCGCCTCCTTGGCTCCGAACCCGACAGCACGAGACCCGGTTAGGAGGCGCACGCCTCCTCCACTTGTCCCACTTGCTACCAGTCGTCACGGCTGCACCACACCTTTACTCACCAGTCTCCACCAGGCTCGCCCTCGCGATCCGTCTGCAAACCCTTGCCTCCGATTCGCGGCGGCGGCGGCAGCGGCGGCGGCGGCGGAGGATATGGCCGCGGCTTCGGCGGCAGCGGAGGAGATGGCTGCGGCTTCTTCGGCCGAGGCCGGCGCGAAACCCTTCGCCGTCCTCTTCGTCTGCCTCGGTAAATCCCGCAAACCCTAGCCTCCCTTCGCCTCCGCGCGTGCGTAGATACGAACTACGCTTACTTGTGTTGCAGTACGGATGGTTGCAATAGCCTTGTGCACTATGAGATTAAGAGCTTTCCTAGTTGCTCATGATATGCGTTGTAAGTGTAAAAACCAAACACGAGTGTGAGGAGGTGGTGGACGTCGGCCGTCTGAAGGACCATCGTCCACGAGGGCAAAAAAATGACACGAGGAGGATTTATACAGATTCAAGGGTCCGAGAGGACCGTCTTATTCCTGTCGGTGAGCCAACGGGGGTTACCTCCAGAGAGGGAGCCTCCGAGGGCTCACCAGTTTGAACATATTTCTTTATTGCTCAGGAGAGTTTCTCTTGAAATGGGAGATACATGGGGTATTTATAGGCTCTAGGGTGACCAAAATACCCCTTTGGGGATTTCTACCCTATGAGTACAAGTGAGGGGTATTACAGCCTTTTATGAGTATAGCTGCACCAATTGGACCCGTACGCATGTCAGTTACAAAGCAAGGCCCATTAACATGAGGGATGAATTATTCTTCCAACAATATGCTTGTCGACATAAATAGATCTACGCTCACTTGTGTTGGTGAACACAAGAATGCCAGGTTCTCACATTTTATCTCCAATGTGATTTGGAGATTTTGGTCAGTTGGAATCTGGAAATGCATTTTCTCAAGTGTTATGTGTTGCAACTTGGTTTTCATGATAGCATTCCGGCCTTCCATTTGTTTCAATCTCCACTCCCTGTTGCGTTATTCTGATCATTTGGTCAGACCACTCCGATTCGTCGCATTTGCGTGTGGTGATAGTTCAACTTTGTAGGTGCATGATGTATCAGTGCACGGGCTGTATGGTTTTGTGCCAGGTGTTCGATGCTTATGGATGTTGTCGTGTTTCCATGTTTTTGAAATGTAATGTTTGCTTTCTCACCATGTAAGATTGCACATTGCTTTCTGCATGTGTTTATTAGCCTATGTGTGTATTGGCATGCTTAGGTGTGCATTTCTCCATGCTCTTTTGATAGATGATGATAATTTCATCACACCTCCTTATCTTGGCTGATGTGGGTTATAGCGTGGAGTGTCTGATGCATACTGCATACATGTACTGTAGTTATCTGATTTCTTGTGCTTGATGTAAAATGTGTGTACAGGGAACATTTGTCGGAGTCCTGCAGCTGAGGCTGTGTTCCGAAACCTCGTAAGCAAGCGTGGGCTTGAGTCCAAGTTTCACATAGACTCTGCTGGTACCATCGGTTATCATGAGGTTGTTGTCTGTATTTACCTTGCCCATTTGTACATTTACTCAGTTCAGTGATGATATCAGCATTGACGAGGTGTTGCTTGGATTCAGGGTAACAAGGCAGACTCAAGGATGACATCAGCTTCGAAGAAGCGGGGTATTGAGGTGACCTCAATATCCAGGCCTATCAAACCCTCGGACTTCCGAGATTTCGATCTTATCCTTGCAATGGACAGGCAGAATTATGGTTCTCTCTCAGTCCCCTTATTTGTGTTTCAGAACCTCAGTGTTTTGTTGATGTATTGCTGCTTGATGCTCTTTTATTTTGAGAAATATGCAGAAGATATATTGAGCTCATTTGAAAGATGGAGACACAAGGAGCCCCTCCCCGACAGTGCACCCAAGAAGGTTAGAATGTTGGAATAATATCTTAATTTGTTTTGTGCAATCTTGACAGTTTAGAGTTCATCCTACTTATTTTTGTTTGTTCATTTCTACTTTTAAGGTTTATATTCTTACCCCTGACCCTGAGGTCTTGACAGTGGAAACAAAACATATCTGATGTAACCGGCTTCGGCAGTCGAAGGATAACGGGGATAGAAGAGAGAAATTAGATGGACAGGGAGTAGCAATTGGAAGAAAGAAGATTTATTTCTTGCTTGAGTTCAATGGGGTTACATTGCATCCTTATATAGTGGATGCTGGACTTTAGCAGATGCAAACTCTAGCACGCTCCTTTCCTAATACTTAATCATCTTCCTAATTCCTAAGAGTCCTCAAGGAATTAACTAGTAACCTACCATATCCCAAGGGATATCCTAACTTATCTCTAATAGCTAACTATGGAATTAGTCCTCCTTTGGTTCACCATATGGAAAGACATAGCGCCCCACGCCGACATTTAACTAAGGCCAACAGACACAACATTACACCCTTATGGGACAAACAAATTGTCCTCAAGTCGCAAGGTGGTGGCCACGGCTGCAATCCTTCATAGCCCCACGTCGATAAGATGTCTTGATGCTGACGATGCGTCACGTTAGAGCACAACATGTCCTTGCGGACCATTGCTTCCTCATATAGATGTGACAGCCATGCCAACCTGCTTTTAGCGCCACAAAGAACCTCCAAAGGAACATGCAACTTGATCCTTGACATGTCTATGATGTGCTCCTCTTGCGTTAGTCCATAGATTGTCTCCACAATGTGTACAATAGCTGTCTGCTCGGCTGGTTTGTCCTGCTTTATATCATTTTTCACATGCAAGAACTTGGTGAGTACGGGAGGTGGTTGCTGCTGCACAAAAGGCTTCATTTGTGACCTTTGCAGCAGCTGTGACAACTTCCATAAGGCAGCAGGCGGGTGCAAGGTACCATCACTACCCAATGCTCCTGCCTTATCTTCCAAAGTCCTCACACAGGCCTCCAAAGTTCCCGGCCGCTCCTCGAGAGCCTTGACTCGCGCCTCCAGATATGTGAAACTTTCTTTGATCTGCTTGCTCAACTGGAGCCTTAACTCGGCGATTGCTGCCATCACCTTTGACGGCTCACCGATCTTCTTCTCCGCGGAGGAAGACATGATGGTCGGCTCTGATACCAAATGATGTAACCGGCTTCGGCAGTCGAAGGATAACGGGAATAGAAGAGAGAAATTAGATGGACAGGGAGTAGCAATCGGAAGAAAGAAGATTTATTTCTTGCTTGAGTTCAATGGGGTCACATTGCATCCTTATATAGTGGATGCTGGACTTTAGCAGATGCAAACTCTAGCACGTTCCTTTCCTAATACGAATCATCTTCCTAATTCCTAAGAGTCCTAAAGGGAATTAACCAGTAACCTACCATATCCGGAAGGGATATCCTAACTTATCTCTAATAACTAACTATGGAATTAGTCCTCCTTTGGTTCAGCCATATGGAAAGACATAGCAGTCCTACGCTGATACGAACTAAGGCCAGCGTACACAACAGTATCCATGGGAGCAATATCATCCATAGTTCCACATTAAACTAAAGCATCCGTCTTACTTTCTTTCCTGTCCTTTTTTTCATATAATGAATTGATGATACAGTATGACCATATCATTTTATCTTTAAAAATGACAGAGAAGGTGAAAGAAATGTAAAATTACCATTTATTCCCGCTGCTAATCACCATTTTGATATTTCTGGGAATTCCTTAGCCTGTGCCACTTCAGTGAGGTGCAGACGTGCATTTTATGTTGGGCAAATGCAGAACACATTAATTTCCACAATATCTTGCGTTGCTTGTTGCTCCAAATGATGATGCTTATTTTATTCCAGGAGCTTGCCTGTTCAACAATATCTACGAGTGAGATTTTGTTTCCTAGTTATTCACTTATCTCTGTAAAGGGGGACAGCTGCATAGTTGCCTGATAATGGATGATGCCTGATCTAGCATTTATTCTTTGTGCTAGCCTTTTTACAAAATTGTAGTAAACTTAGTTATCTCATGTTGGTATTTGACTATCTAATTAACTTATGTGAGTTGTGAGTACATTATATCAGATGATGCTGTTATTCATGCTCGAAAACTCACATCTGTGGAATTGTTTTTTTTTTTTTGTATCCTTACTAGGTTAAGCTGATGTGCTCCTATTGCAAGCGACATGGTGAGTCTGAAGTCCCAGATCCTTATTATGGAGGCCCTCAGGGATTTGAAAAGGTAAGCTAAGAAACAGAATTTGCTTAATGGTCCGTGTCATAAGTCTGCAATTTATGTTTTCAATCTTTTTAATTGAGAATTTGTCCCAACGGGCGCGGGCATTGATGTGTGTATGAATCCACAAACCCTGTTTTCTGTTCAAGGCTTCAAGCATAGTAGTTTGTGCACGAGACAGGCGCACCTCCATGTATACCATCAAGTTTGTCTTAGTGACTAATGACCTCCATGTATGCTCATGAGCTCTGTCCAAGTATTTCTGTAGCAAGGCTTCGAAACGTAAAAAGTATCACATAAACAATTCTAAGAGCTTTACACAGGCTTTTCCAAAATCCTTACTTTTCGGCATTACCACCTTTGGCAAATATCAAGTATACCATAAACAGACCCACTTTATGTCACCGGCCGCCCTACACAATTCTTTCTGCAGTTGACAAATGGTACTATGAGAAATTCTTACCTACACAATTCTTTCTGCAGTTGACAACTGTACTATGAGAAATTCTTACTCAAAGCCATTTAGATGTAATAATCATTTTACAAGCTAGCTATGATGACACATTATATGTATCGCCGATTATATTTAGACAAGATTTACATGAAAAAAATTGTATTTTGTACATTCTGTAGTAAGCTATCTTTGGGCAATGTTTTTCAGGTACTGGATCTGCTGGAGGATGCATGCGAGTCATTACTTGATAGCATCCTGGCGGAGAATGCAAATATTTCTGCTTGATCTCAGAATGAATTGACTCGAGGCAATGTAAGCGTCAGCTATGCACCATTGGAGTCATTTGATTGCGACAGGGATCAGTTACACAGGTGTGGATTAGCTTCGTGTTCATCTTGTTAGCTCTCTTCAAGTCAGATAAGCAGAAATCATCCGAAAGACAACACTTATCATCATGTGTGTATTCGTGTCTATACAACGTCAGGCTGGATACATTTCATATTTCTCTCTTTCTATATGAACTTATATATATATCTCTCTCTCTCTCCATCTTTCATTTAATCTATACCATGAATTACACTTTCTAATAAAATCACCAACTTGAAAGAGACTGAAATGATAGCGGTTGATACAAAGAAAAGAAGTTAACACAGGCCAAACTATACAAACAACACGAAGTGCCCAAGGCCATCACCGCCGGTAGCACTGCACATGCAAGAAGAAGCCGACGGGCGACTGCGCCCTCCCCGCCGTCGCCGGCTGGTCGGCCATCCACAGCCTCCCCTCCTTCTCCGTCCTCGCCCTCACCATGAACTGCGCCCCCGCGCTGCCACGGCCGAACCACCAGTCGTGCACATCCCACATCACGTCGACCACCTCCCCATCGGCCAGCACGGCCGCGCGGTTGCCCCTGAAGCCCCACCCCACCCGCCGCACCTCCGCCACCTTCTTCCCGTCGATGCTCACCCGCACCTCCCCCTCGCCGCCTCTGCACGCGTGCACCGCCACCTCGTGCTCCTGCCCGCCCTCCCGGAACCTGCACCTGGTGGTGTGCGCGGCCGCGGCGCCGCGCAGCTGCTCGCGGCGGCTGACGAGGGAGAGGGCGGGGCGCGGGGCGGCGGCGAAGCGGCGGGAGAGGTCACGGGCTGCGTCGCCCGTGCCGAGGAGGAGGGCGAGCTCGGCGTCGGCGACGACGGCGAGGCAGTACTCGCCGGAGGGCTCCGGGGAGGAATTGGATGGGTACTCGGCCGCCGTGGTGTCCCAGTGGATGTCCACGGCCGTGCCGGTGTCGATGACGAGGGGCCGGCTCCCGCGCTTCTTATGCAGCAAGTGTTGCGTGCTCCTTGACGACGGCGACGGCCAGAGGCCCTCGCCGAAGGCGACAGCAAGGCCGGCGGCTCCGGCGGTGCTCCGGGTCCATGTCACCCGGATGAGGAGCTCCTTGCCCGAGGACAGAGCGGCGCTGTACACGCTCGTGGCCGCCGCCTGCAGCGACCGGTCAAGCGCGCCGCGGCCGGAGACAGAGGCCGCGGCGGAGACGCCGACGGAGCTGTCGCCGAAGCAGGACAAGTCCCGCATTGCTCCGCCGCGCCGCTCGATTCTATCCTTCTCTAACCAAGAGCAAGCGAGCAACACTGCACAAGGTCGGATCAGACGTGGAAATGCTATTGCATATTGGAAGCTCCAAATCTTGCGACGAGACTAGCTAGCGCAGCAGCTGCAAGAACGTGCGCGAGGAGAAGAGGCCAGAACGACGGATTTGTGAGCTTCTCGTGTGCAGTTTACTTGGTTTATATTCGCGAGGGTGTCGTGTCGTTCGGTGAGCTTACAAAGAGGCGGCATCCGAGGAATTAATAAACGCAAACTGTCAGTAGTATCTGCAGGTTTAGTCAATTAAGGATGGATGGTTAGGCAATTTGACCAGATTATACTCAGCTGTCACTCGTGTGTTGTCCAGTCGCCCATTGCTAGCCAGCAACGCACCATTAAAGTTGTATTGAGGTCGAGTTCCATGATGGCATGCTGGTAAGCGACCGGTGTTTCGTGGTGTTTGCTATCTGATATGCTTGATGCCCCAACTCCTAACCGAAGTATCCATTAATTTTCATTTCATTCTGCTCCATCCTCTAAAATACTTGCGAGGAATATTTGGTTGGCCGGGAAGATTGGTATCGATCGACATGGACTCCACAACGATCACGGCGCAATTGCGAAGCCCTAACTAACTGCTGCCTAATCAAATGGCGATCGGTCTAAAAAAACGAGAAACAAATGGCGATCGGCATAGTCCAAGCAAACTATGATGATACCGCGTCCCTGCCTACCATGAGGGGCATCCCCGACATGAAGCGAGCGCCGTCCGATGCGAGGCGCGCGGTCCGGATCGAGAGTGGGTTTTCTTTTTTCTTTTTCTTTTTTTAGCGTCCTCCCTGATCACCATCGTGCACGCGCACATAGGTGGCCAAATGAGCGGTCCGGCCCAGCACTGGCTCGATTAGGCACGGCGCGATTGGCTCGGCTAACTAAACGAGTCGTATCGTGCTAGGCCATGGGCTGGGCTACCGACCCAGGCACGTCATGCTGACCACTCGGGCTAGCCTGAGCACGATAAGCCCAACGGGCCTTGGTGGGCTCGGCCGTCGTCATCGTCACCTCCGTCTCCGCACCCGGCCGTCGTCACCACCACCTACGCCTATGTGCTTGGCCGCTGCCGTCACCGCCTCCTTTGTCATCAACCGTGCCAGCCGAGTTGGGCGTGCCTGAGTGTAACATCCCAATTTTCAAGTTTTTTTGAAAATTTTAAAATAAAAATAACCATTTGATTTTTGTTGAAGTTGCTAAAGTTTAAATTGGAATTTTAGAAAAAAAAATGATTTAATCAAACTTTAACTAATTCGAAATTTGATTTACTCGAATTTTCTTGGCTTTATTGGATTTAAAGTCAAAAGGAGTATTTTAAGTATTTTCTTGAATTTTTGGACTTGATTTACTATTTTCTAAAAGCCTATTTGGATTAGTGTATTCTCTGTTAATCGAAAATCATGATTCCTTCCCGTGCCTATTCCCTGCGCAACCACCCTCTCGGTGTCGAGTACCTCTCGGTATCGACCACCCTCTCGGTTTCGACCACCCTCTCGATGTCGAGCACCTCTCGGTGTCGACCAGACCCGCCTGTCAGCCTCCCCTATTCACCTTCGCCTCCCTCCCGTTGCTCGCCCATGCCGCCAGCACTCGCGTGCGTCACTGCTGCGACGAAAGTCGTCGCCCCGACACGAATTCCGCCCTTTTTTCCTCGGCGACGTGTGCATTAATTGCCTGTCTTTCCCCGCACCTGCTCCCCTTGACTCCGACACCCTCTCCTTTCGCCTCGTCCCATCACCGTCGTGTCCCCGACGCGCCAGCACCACGCACCTCTGAGTCTCTCAACAGCTCTCCCCTCCTCTCCTTCGTGCTATAAAAAGCCTGAGCAGCCCCCATTCATCTCTTTTCCCCATCCAACTCTCCCTCTCTCGCTCTTGTTGTTGTAGTTTGCTCGAAGCCCCGAGCTCCGAGTTTCTGGCCGTCGCGTCTCATCGTCGTTCCGGCCACCACCATGAAGCTCATTCCTCTCTACTCGTGTTGTTTCGTGTTCCAGGACACAAGGAACTTATCCCCTAACGGATTTGGGTTTGGTCCTCAGGACCTTTCAGATTTGACCTTCGTCTTCATCTCCGGCCGAAAGGGGCATTTCCACCATCACATCACCTTCGGTGAGATATTTCCAAATTACTCCCTCTCTGAGCATCTCAGACTCTCACTGGTGCTCTCTGACCTTCCATTGTCTCTCTTTTCTCTCAGGCTACATCCTCCGCGTGGAAGCACCGCCGCCACCTCGGGTTCACATTTCCGGACCATCACTGACGAGCTCCTTGACAGCTCTCCACTCCGGTATGGCCCTAGTCACCTCCAGTAGCTAGTGCACTCGCTTTTTGGTCAAAAGCATTGCCGAAACGCGGTTGCCGTTATCACTGTAGCTTCCACTCTGCTTCACTTCGTCGTGCTGCCGCTTCAGGCTATAATCAAATCTCTTTCCGACCAGTCGAATCTCTTTCTACCAGGTAGTCAAACCTCCTTCCAATCAGTCGAACCTCTTCGATCAAGTAGTCAAACTCCCTTCCGACCAGTTAAACCTCTTTCGACCAGGTAGTCGAAACCTTTGGACCAGTCGAACCTCTTTCCGACCATGTGATTTCAAAACTTCCGAGAGCCTGTTTTCCTTCGCTCGAGCTCCGATTCGAGTGACTCAAATTTCTAAATTCATCTTAAAGCAAGATCTAGCTATCTATACTAGAAGTCACTACTACAGAAATGCTAATATCGACGCCGATCACGAGCGGTTCCCATCGAAACCGCTCAGATAAACACAATCTCGAGCGGTTTTTGTTACCCACCGTCGTGTTATTCTCCGCGCTAAAAACCGCTCAGGAAGATGTCATATCACGACGGTTCATGTTTGGAACCGTCAGAAGTATCACAGACGGTTTAACTAAAACCGCTCGTGATATTTGGTAATATCACAAACGGTTTTAGTTAGAACCGCTCAGGATACTTCACGACGGTTCCAAACATGAACCGCTCGTGATATTACCCAATATCACGACGGTTTTTGTTAAAACCGTCCGTGATAATTAACTCATCACAGCGATATATAGCTCCGCCTCCCCGCCAATGATATAGTCTTCTTGATCTCCATCTCGGGCGTTCCATGCCCGGCTTGAGTACATCGCCTCACCTCACCGAGCCGGCCGGTCCATTTCAGCTTATATATTGTCGCCGAGGAGCTTGCCGCCGCCTCTATTCACCGACGACGACCACCGCGCCTTGACCTTCCCCGACTTTCATTGACACCTTCCTCGTGATCGAGGTGAGATATCAAGCATAAGCATCCTTTAATTTGAGTAGTTTCAGCGCACGCCAAATCGCTAGTTTCAGCGCCCATGGGACATCACTGTCGGTTCGCCTCAAAGTAGACCTTAGGCCGAGCCATGACTATATAGCAATGCGATGTCACACCTAAGCCCAGCTTGAGCTTCAAATTAATCATACTGCTTTTTAATCATTTAGTTAATAAACTAACGAGTCTATGACATGTGGGATCGCCATAGATTTTATAAATAAAATCATGAAATAAAAAATGAGTCAGCGACAAGTAGGGCCCACATGTAAGTTAATAAAATCCGGAAAAATGTAAAAATGAAAAATCGTAATTAAGCCTCGTAAAATACGCCAAAGTCATCACCCTTTTATTTATTTTCGTGGTTTTCAATACGAACCGTGTGATGGACCGGTCGGATGTACATCAAAACCGTGTGAGTGAAGAGTACATTAATGGCGTGTTCTGCTTACAAGAGCCGCCGAGGAGGATATGTTGAATAAGGGGCGGAATATATGTACTGCTCATGCATTGATTGCGAGAATCAAGATGTTTAACAACCGAGCGCAGATCGAAGCACACTTGATTCAAGGGGTTTCAAAAGGGTTATACATGTTGGACCACCACGGTGAAGAGCATATTATATAGGAAGTCAACGATATGCATATTATACAGAAGTCAACGATATGTCGAATGATGTCGATTGTGGTTCCGATTCGGATAGATCGCACGATGACAATCTAGATCGAGATGCTTATGATGCGTAAGGAACTGTGATGAGAGGGAGTATGTTCAATTCCGGGCGTGATGAAGGACTCAGAGAAACCTTTGTTCCCTGCCGCAAGTCGGAATACACAAGGTTGTCATCCGTGCTTAAACCGCTGAAATTGAAGGCAAGCAACGGTTGGTCCGACAAGAGTTTCATGGAGTCATTAGGTCTCTTAGCGGACATGCTTCGAGGGAAACGAGTTGCCCAAAACCACCTACAAAGCCAAAAGGTTCTTTGTCCATTTGGAATGGAAATAGAAAGAATACATGCATGTCCGAACGATCAGATCCTCTACCGTAACGAGTATACAAACATGCATGTATGTCCGTGTGCAACGATCCCGATACAAGCGTAAGAAGCAATCGATGACGACGAGGAATCGAGGTGAAGAAAGGACCTCCTGCTAAGGTGGCGTGGTATCTTCTGTAATTCCCGCTTGAAGCGGTTTTGCGAACCCAAAGAATGCAAAATCTGCTCAGATTGGCACTCAGAGGAGCGTAAGAATGACGGAAAGTTAAGACACCTGCCGATTCCGCCAAAGGAGAAACATCGATAGGAGGTTTGCGACTTCAAAGGAACCAAGAATATAAGGTTTGGATTGAGTACGATGGAATGAATCCTTTCGGTAACATGAGCAATGACATAGCACTTGGCTGCGTGACGCCTCAGATCTACAACCTTCCTCCTTGGTTGTGTATGAAGCGGAAGTATATTTTGTTGTCGATACTTATCCAAGGGCCAAGCAACTCGGGAATGATATTGATGTGTACCTAGCACCATTGATGGAAGATCTAAAAATACCGTGGATTGAAGGGTATGTATGGGATGCGTATAAACGAGAGAACTTCACTTTACGCTCCTTGTTGTTCTCGCACCATAAATGATTATCCCGCCCTTGCTAACTGTCGGCCGAGTACAAAAGGGCCAAAGCATGTGCTCACCGCTAGATGATACCGAGAGTGTGTGGTCAATCACTCGCAGAAAACCGTGTACATGCGTCATCGTAGGTTCCTTCTGAGGGCTCACCCATACCGCAGGATGAAGAAACAATTGACGGAGAGATGGAGGACAGCCACTCCAAGGCATTTAAGCGGAAAAGAGGTCTATGATATGGTTAAGGATTTAGATGTTGTGCTTGGAAAGGGATGTAAATCGAGGACAAGTAAGAAGAACATGTGGAAGAAGATATCAATATTTTGGGACTTACCTTATTGGGAGCACCTAGAAGTTCGCCAACGATCGACGCCATGCACGAGAGAAGAATGTATGTGACAACTTGATTGGTCTCTTCTCAACATTCGTGAATAAAACAAAGGATGGTGTCAACGCACGGCTTGACTTGGTTGATATGGACATCGACCTGAAGTTAGCACCAACAAGGACCGATAAAGGACTAACGCATTTTCCCCGCTTGTTACACTCGTCCAAGGCCGAGAGAACCGAATCGTGCGGTGCTTGCATGGCGTGAAAGTTCCGTCCTGCACTCGCCAACATGAAAAAACTTGTTTCGATAAAAATTTGAAGTTAATTGGCATGAAGTCTCATGATTGTCATGTGTTGATGACACAAATGCTCCCTGCTGCAATTAGAAGTATTTTGCCGATCAAGGTCCGAGAGACAATCATGAGGTCAGTTATTTTTTTAACACAATTGCTCGAAGGTCATCGATCCCGAAGGACTAGATGCTCGCAGACGAGGTGGTGACGACTCTATGTGATCTTGAGATGTATTTCCTCCGCTGCTTTTTCGATATCATGGTCCATCTCATTGTTCATATTGTGAGGAGATAAAGATGTGCGGGCCCGTGTTCCTACGTAGCATGTACCCGCTCGAGAGGTTCATGGAATTCTCAAGTCATATGTACGGAATCGATCTCGCCAGAGGGCAAGATCATCGAAGGTTATGCAACCGAAGAGGTCATTGAGTTCGTGATCGATTACATGGCTCAGTCGAACCGATAGGTGTGCCTTGATCTCGCCATGAGGGAGGCTCAAGGGTATCGGACCATCTAAGGAAAGCAATCACTCCAAATATGGATGCGTATGCTCAAGCCCATTTCACTGCCTTGCAACACATGACCAAGTGTCCTCAGATATCGACTCAAAGACAAGGACGTGCTTGACAATGTAATCCGGTGCGGCGGATGTTTGGATCACGAGACAACACAATGTATGGTTCAACCAATGGTTGAAGGAGCGACTTGCTAGGAGCTCGTCAAGTGATATGTCGACATGGTTGGCAAAAGGGCCAACATTTACAGCTTGTAACATGGCGAGGATACGACATAAATGGGTACACATTCTATACGCAGCTCGGGATATAAAAAGCACTAACCGTATTAGCGGTGTCCGTGATAGATGCATTCAAGACCGATGGGTGAGGAGCTCTTACTATGGGCAACAGAGGACATATGGGAGCTCGACCACGTGCCTTTCAAGATCCCCTATTTCGTGCCATTGGGTCCATCTCCCACAGTGAAGGTCGACAAGTACGGCGTCACTACCGTGGACCTCGAACGTGTCGGATACAAAGACGAACCATTCAGATCAAGCAACCAAGTTGTTCAAGTCTTCTATGTTACCGAATTCACAAATAAGAAGCGCCACGTAGTTCTTCATGGAAAAGGAGGATTGTCGGAGTTGAGAATGTAGTGGACGAGGAAGAATACAATCGATTCGACGAGTTGCCTCCTTTCGAAACCAAGATAAGGGTCGAGGAAGAAGAACATGACTAAACTAGCTAAATACGTGTCGATCATCATGAAGGGCTAATTTTTAAAGATTAATTGAACAATGTGTTTATATGTATATGTACGTTCTGATGAATGGTTAATTTTAGTTCATTTGAGTTAATTAATTGATTTTACTGTGAAATAGATGTGATTGTTTCTCAAATGAATGCATGAATTGGATGTATATACATGTACTTGTTGTCTTTTCTGCTTGTTTCAGAGGGCATGGCTAGCATTTCCTGAGGCTAGCCAATAAACAGATCGATCTAGATATTAACCAATACAAAATAACATCACGCATTTCGTTTGAACTACAAACCGCCTCACATGTATATCATAGACGGTTGTTTATTAAAACCGCTCAGGATATATGTATATCATGATTTATTGTTTATTAACACCGCTCAGTGATATCATCATATCACGCGGTTCTAAGTGAGAACCGTCAGGATATGTGATGTATCACGCACGGTTGTTTATTAAAACCGCTCGTGATATCAATATCACGAGCGGTTCTAAGTTAGAACCGCCTCGTGATGTCCATCCCTATTTACATTCTGACTCTAGCTAGGGTTTGCTGCTACCGCCACTCTCAAACGATTAAGTTTCTCAACTCCTCTCGCTCCCTCCTCCCCGAGCCTGTCCGCCACTGTCCTCGACGCCGCCTCCTCGAGTCTTGCCATGACTCCTCCCCGATCCTGCTGACGCCGCCTCCTCCTCCCGTGGCCTCCTCGAGCCCGCTGAGCCTCCTCCTCTGACCCGGCCCCGAGCCCAGCCCAGGCCTCCGCCTCGAGCCCGCCGCCTCCTCCTCCCCGAGCCGTCTGCCTCCCCTTCGACGCCTCGCTGCCCAGATCGCTTCCTGCTCGTCCTTCTCCTCGACGCCTAAAGGTAACCAATGCCGAAGTTACCGATCGACCCCCACGCCTTTCCCTAACTATTTCTATCAATAATCTGTCATGGTCCTTCATGATAATTGTACTTGTTTTAGGAATTTGTATTTGTTCTAGTCATTATTCATATGGTATTTGTTTTGATACTACTACTGGAATACATTGCAATGTGGTGTGGTGGGCTTGAGATGAATGCTCTGTGATGATAATAGTCTTGTACTGAAATTGTTTTGATAATCGGGTTTGTACTTGAGCTCTAATTGGAATGTTTACTCTACATCTGATAGCAATATCAAAATGTTAAATCTTAGCTTTATGTCGATTTTATTTGTTCACATGATGTTCTATTTCTTGTGAAGATGTCTTCCGCTCATTCTCGAGTCATCGCCGCCTCATGTGTCTCGATGATGCACCATCCTTTGGAACAATATCCAACCGCGTAGAAGAAGAGGAATATCGAAAAGGCCCACGGCCGATTTACCATCACGGAGGTCGATCACCGGGGACCCCTATCAATCTCGCCGAAAGGGCGTCCGCATTCAAGAATGGTCTCAATAGTTGCACGGAACGGGTCAAGATCACCTACGATTCGTGGAAGGTGGTGCCCAACCATCAAAATCGCTGTCTTGGCGGAAATTTCGCATCGCTCGAGATCCCGAGAACTCCCGGACTCCGGCGACGACACGCGCTGCTTACAGCGCAAAGCGTGGAAGAACTTCAAGAGCACGCTTGTTAAGAACTACGTGGAGAAGGATCTGCCGCCTTCCACAAGTATCTATTCTTGGAAGAGTCCCGGCCGAGTTTGTGGCTAAGAAGACGACAGATGAATTTAAGAGTGAAAGTGCGGCGCACACGCCCTCCAGTAAAAACAAGCACCCCACGGACTCGGCACCACTGGTATGCGGGTAAAGCCTCAATATGGAGGGATCAGAACAAAGAAAGCGCTTGAATCTCTCCTCGCTATTTCTCGAGATCACTAATGTGCGCTACCGACAAGGGTTATTTGCAAGGTTATGTATTCGCCTACGGGAAGTGTACTTTCCAAACCCCAAGACCGTGAAGTGTCCCAACGCCGTAAGATATCGAACTACCTAGTTTGTAATTACTCCATAACTTCATAGGAAGTGAAATGACATGTCGGGCTATATTGCGATAACGCCGAGTGCACAATCTTCCCAAGGCTCATTCCAGCAGATAGGAGAAGATATACTCTCTGCGGCCCTAGGAAACAAAGTGAGCATCCGGTCGCACGAGAGGCGCCGGTGTTTTTGTTACATGGGAACAATGGTTCTAAGCGGACTCGGATCGCACGAGTAGGAAGAGAGCCAAAGCCGAGCACGATGCAAAGCTACGAGAGGATCTTCGCATCCTCGAGATGAGCTCACCAAAAAATCAGAGCGAGGTCATCAAAAAGTCACACAGAGGTCACTCAATCCTTTGAGGAAAGGATTCGTGCGTCCGAGCAAAAGCAGATAGAGACCTTTGAGGAAAGGATTAGGGATTGCAAAGCCAAGTCGGTTGGAAGCCCCCGCCTTACTATACCGCTAGCCACTTCCAAACATCCGAGTAGTCAATGCGTCCAACCCTAACCCTACCACAATAGGTGATGACAGATTTTCATCGATGACATCCGTAATAATTATTATCTCTAGAATACTCAATCCATTGATAGGCCTCGCTGAGTAGCTAATTTTGTATCGTTATGTACGAGGTCTCTCACGGCGCAAGCTCCAAGTGAGATATGTCTCTGCTGCCCTAGATGTCGCTTGGGGCGGTGTATCCATCCCAGATCGGAGCTTTGGTGCACGTGCAAATCTAGCGCCGAAGTTTCGCAAAAGTGAATGTGGGCGTGTTTGTGCCAATTTCGAGGTCGCCCCACCGAAAATTCCCCAAACGATGAGGTCATGACTCTAGGGCAAGCCGTTGGAACATTCATCCAAAGGCCCAAGGAGGAAATCGCCGAGCTACCCGCCCAAAGGTCAACTTCACGGAATGTCTCGCGAACGCATCAAGTCCACGGACTGGACCGCACCGGCTACTCAGACCGACATGGCAAGGGCCCGCAGATCACATGCATCTACACTCGGCTCACCGACTCTTGTGAAGTCGACCTATACAAAGCGAGGCAAAGAAGGGCAAGGGCAAATCGAAGACGATCGAGACCTCTCCCGATATCCCTTCTTGCCGCTGGCGGAAAATATAAGCTAGGCGAGCCGCTGCTCGAGAAGTTAGACGACCCTACCCTAGGACCGGATTGCACGGAATTGCATACATGGTACATGGAATACCAACAAGCCGTTGATCAACGACGCTCGGGTGTCACCGCCAAGTTCAAGGAGGATCATTTTAACCACGTATCAAGACGTTGTCTTCACGGTGACTTTCGACGACTTGTTCTCTTCAACCTCGACGAGCTCGACGCCTCACTCATACGATCGTCGACAATCGTAAGTGTGTACAATCACGGTCAAAGTTCGTAATATCGATAAATGTTATATATAACTCCTAGCTTTTGTATAATAGATACATGATCCGTGAAGCCGAAAGAAGGAAATCACCGTAGGTTTCTCGACCCACACATTGTCTCCGAGCAAAGCATCACGGTGAATGCAACATTCGCCGAGAATTACGTTATAGATTTTTTCATGGCTCACCGCAACAAGGAATTCATACTTTTGCCCTACAACCGTAAGTAAGTAGTGTTGCACTACCGCTATACTTGTTGATTTGTACTTTATAAGCAACACTAACTTAGGTTTAATGACCATGCCGACATACCGTGTAGGTACCATTGATTCTAATTGTAATTATACCAAAACGGAATACGTAATATACCTAGATTCCCTACAGAGGGCCACTCACAACTTCACAACTATCCGAATTTAATCATCGTAAACACATTTCTCCATAGAAACTCTATTGTAGTCTTTCCTTCCTTTGCAATGGCTAAGGCTAACTTCTTGGAGTCACGAGGGTGTTCGACGTGTTACATGCTAGAGGATGGAATATCAAGGGAAGGACGCCGACATGATCAAAAATTCCTGTACTTGCTAGCTAGTACACATTAATCCTATATAACACTTCGTAGCAATGCCTCTCGAACTAACCAATTCTATTTTTGCAAGTGCCACCAAAGAATCACGTCCGCATACGTCTGTGGATACTATGTTTGCCACAACATGCAACTACTCATCGGTTCGCGATCACCAATGATCCTCGTGTTTGTCAATCTTTCAACAATTATTTCATATATACTTATCAATTTATATAAGCCCAAATTTAACCTTCATATCGACAAAGTTGCGACCATCACTGAAATCGTTGGAACAGAGCGAGCTCATAAAAATTCGATCACACCTTGCGCCATTCCCTAATGCAGTGTCATAAATCCAAATGGGAGTTTCCACAAAGTAGCGATTGAACTTGATTGGGATAGATTGAACATAATGGTACATGTGTGTAAATTAATGTACATTAATGGTTAATTTTAGTTAATTGATTTGTGAATTGATGTGCTTGTTTCTAAATGAATGCAATTTTGATGTGCTTCAAATGAATGAGAATTGGATGTGCTTGTTTCAGAGGGCATGGCTAGCATTTCTGAGACTAGCCAATAAACGTAAATAGATTTAGCACGTAAAGATTACCCACAGACGGTCAGATGAAACCGCTCGTGATAGTCGATTACCACTATCACGCATTTGGCAGTAGATGAAACCGCTCGTGATAGTGGTAGTTGACTATCACGCATTTCGCTTTCATCTACGCATCGCCTGTGGTAGTCAATATCACATACGGTTTCATTTACGCACCATCTGTGGTAGTCGAATATCACGCATTTGGTTTCATCTATAGACCGTCTCAGGTAGTCGATTATCACGCATTTCGCTGCATCTACAAACCGCTCGTGATAGTATGTATTACGACGGTTCAAAACCATCTGTGATGACCTAATGCATTATCGACCCATAAACTCGCATTTACTCACTAACCGCCTCGTGATGGCGTTTTAACCGCCTCAGAAGGCCTTTTCTGTAGTAGTGAGTACTCAATTTAGAGTCCATTTGAATTTTATTTGGATTTTATTTGAATTTGGCTTATTTTCACGTGTAGATTTCGACGACTTCGGAGAACCAGATTTCGATGTCGTTTCTGAACAACAACTAATTGAGCAAGGCAAGTTACATCCTTTGATCATATTTGAGCCCAGTATTTAAAATAATCTAAATGCTGTTTTAAACTATTATTGCATGCTTATTTATATTCAAGTGATTTAAATTCATGTTTTAAATTATAGTTAATTCCATTATTGTTGCACAACCAATGTTGAAATTGAAGTTGTCATTCCATTTTCACCTTAGTGAAAAAAATCTGGTCGATACACTAGTACGGCTAGAACATGTTGGAAAGCTATGCTTAGCCAAAGTTTAGACCAAAAATCTTGATTTGGGGAACTTTAGCCAAAAGTTCAACTTTGATTTGAAAATGATTCTATAGCATTGTCTTTACCATAGAAATTTATAAAATGATTTGACTTGTTAAACAAAATAAAAATTGGTTTGGACTCGGGCGAAATGGATGTTGGTTGGGTGCATGTTCATACAAGGGATCGATTTATTTCTATGATCGAGACCCAGGTTTTATTGGAAGTTGCCTAAGTCAATTAAGGACTAGTCTTTGAGCCGCATCTTGCTAAGCCCCACCGTACTACCACATGTTCTGAATGGGCAGGACCTGGCTAACTAATTTGCAATATTTCACCGTGGTCGTGCCACCCGGTTGCGTGAGTGTCTTTTACGACCTACTTTTTTTTGTATTCCCATATGGCGCAAGAAGGGGCTTAAATCTGGCAGATTTCTATCCAAAGGAAGCGAAACCTTAGCGAGGCGGGACTACAGTGGGATGTCGCTTTGTAAAGGTCTTGACGCGTCCTCTAGACTGTCGAACCCGGGAACGAAGGATCCCGAATTCTCTGTGTTCATACACTAGTCCAGGATTTCTAGTGTACACAGTCAAACAAAAGTGATAACACAAACATATCACGCATTTTATTAATAATGATCCAGAGTTTATTACAAAGGGCCTGAGGCCAAATAAAGTAAAACACCGCGGAAGCAAAGCAGTAGTAGTAGGCCACACGACTTGCCACAGGCAATCGTCTGGGGACGTAGCCTAAGCGTCTGGATCCTCACCGTCTTGGTAGAAGTCTTCTCCTGAATAAAGATTATTCAGCAAGAGTGAGCACTACTATCGTGCTCGCAAGTTACACCCGTCGAGTAACAGATTGAATGCATGCATAAAGTAAACAAGGGGTATTGGCTGGGTTTATTTGCATAAAGCAGCATTTTCAATTTTAAATAATCATATCAATTTCCAAGGCCATTTTTATACTATATCTAAAATCAGATTTTAAATGACAGTTTTATAGTGTGGATAACCTCCATATTTGAATGATGAAGGATACTCTCCTATCACATGGCTAACCGCCCAATTTTACCACAAGGATTATCCGTCCGAAATCATCTGTTAAAATCATTTTAAAACCAAAAACAAGTCTAACTCGGAATGGCTTTGCTAGCATGTCCATGACCGCGGACGCAGCTATTCGAATAGTTTCTACTCTACAGAGTTTGTACAGCTTTACCCACACGAGATAATTTGCTCTTTCAGTCGGCCAATCCACGCTTCCTAAGGCGTGTGACAAAGCAATTATCACAAGGCCGTTACAATGTCCTACCTCAAAGTACTCATGCCCGCTAAGGTTTCACTTCCATTGATCGACTGCCCTCCTAAGCCCCTTTGCGCCAAAGGGACTATCGTCTAACCGACACCCACACATACAACATAGCACAAATAACTAAGAGGTATTACAAATTATTAAGCCAGGTCCTACCCATACAGGACATGTGGTGGTACGGTGAGACATAGTAAGATGCGGCTCAAAGACCGGTCCTTAATTGACTTGGGCGTATTTCAATATCAAACCCTGGGTCTTAATCTTTACCAGATTAAACCCGTGCATAAACCTGCACCCACCATTCATCCGTTTCGCCCAAGTCCAAACAATTTTGATTTTATTTTAGTAAAAACCACCTTTACAATAACTCTATGGTAAAACAATACCATAGGTTCAAGTTTAAACAATTTTGTAATGATTTGGCTAAATCCTCCCAAAATCAAAATCATGGTCTAAGCATTTGCTAAGCATGAATAATTTCCATACCAATTTATCTATGGTGACAAAGGAATGACATTTCAATATTCAAAATTGGCCATACAATAACAATTGGAATATCTAAGTAATTAAACAGGGACTTGAAATAATTTAATAAAAGTAAGCATGCAATTAATAATTTAAAAACTAAATTAAATAGCTTTAAAATACTGGGAGCAATATGGTCAAGGGTATAACTTGCCTTCGTTGAAGTCTTCATATTCTAATTCCTCTAAAGGATCTACCTCTTTGGAATCGTCGAAGTCTATACGCGAAAATACGATAAATCAAATGAAATTCAAATAAATTCAAAAATACAAATAAAACTAACTCCAAATCAAAATATTTTAGTTTAGTTAGCTAGATAATGATTTTATACGAATTTAGCAATTTGAATCACCCAATTTGGAGCTTGGATGCATAAGATATGGATTTTAGAAGTTTAAACCCTAAATCTGCAATTAAATGAATTTTCCGAATTATTTTTCTAAAGGAAAATCCATTTATTGCGCAAGGCTGACGTCAGCCCTAAGATTTTCGGGATTAATGGAATTAAAAAGAATTTTTGACGTGTGGGCCCCACGTGTCATAAACACGAATCATATGGACCAAGTCCATGGGGCCTTTGGCTCTAGGGGTTTTGACGTGGCACACACGTGGGTGAAACGGCTAGCGTGGCGCACATGTGGTCGTGAGGTGGCGCCGAGTGGCGAGCACACGCCGGACCGACGAGGACGCGTACAAGACGCGACAAAGCTCGGCAAGGCGTTACGCTAGGCGAGCCGTCTTGAAGCGCAAGAATGGAAAGAGGGCGCTTCAAGGAGTTCAACACACTACCTTGTGGCGGCGGAGGGTGGCTAGCTGGCCGGCGGCGACGTGAGAGGCGGCGGCACAGACGGCTGACGATTTAAGTAGAGGTTCCCGGTCCTTATGATTTAACGGGTGGGAGACCGCCATGACGAGGAGGCGATGCCGACGGTGGCGGAATCGAGGGCGAAGCGTCGATGGTGGCGCCAGAATCGGAGAAGGAATGAAGTTTCACCGCCGGCGAGAAACTTCAAAATCCGGGCTCTAGAGAGAGATTGGGGAGATGCGCTCTGAGGCGTTGGGATGAGAAGAGAAGGGCGCACACTAGAGGCTATTTATAGGGGCTCGGGCAGCCTCCAGATGGCGTAACGGCGGCGGAGTTCTTTTCGGAACCGAAAGGGGATAAACGAGATTCAAACTCAATTTTGAAAAGATAAGATTCGGAATTGGTTGAGGAGAGATAAGGCTTCTAGAATGTGAGATTTACGCGAATAATTCGGGCCGAATTGTCTGTTGTCGGGTGAAGCTCGAATGGCAACAATGGCGGTCGCGCGAGGAAAGAAATCCAGCGTGAGGAAGAAAGAGAGAACGGGGACGACACACTGTAGCAGGCCCCACTTGTCGGCATCAACGGAGAAAGGAAAGGAAAGCGTGCGCGTGAACCGTCCGATGATGATCCAACGACCATGGATGTTTGGGGTGACCACGCGGTGAGTGAAGTCAGGTAGTCACAAGACGCTACGAGGAATGGGTCTGGTTGAATTCGCCCATTCATCAAGCAGGATTTCTAAATGATTTTCCAATTGATTTAATTCAGATAATTCAAAATAGCTTTAGAAAATAGTAAATAGATTCCAAAAATTATGAGAAAATTCACAGAGATTCTCAAAGGTATTTTGGACTTAAATAAAATATTTCCAACTATCTTTTGGTAATAAATTTTGCAGATAAATTTGTTTAGCTTTAAAATAATTATGGAAAAGCTTTAAAAATTTCAGAAAATCCACACAAATAAATAAGATTTAAATTTTCTCTGAAATTGAAATTTTGGGCTGTTACATAGACTGCTTACCTAAGGTAGTGAACAGTGGTATCGATGAATATCAAACAAACTAGAGAAGCCATGTCATGTAGGTAAAGCTGTATAACATATTCAGAGTATAAAACTATTCGAATAGCCGTGTCTACGACCATGAACATGCTAGCAAAGCCACTCAAAGTTAGAATTTGGTTTTTTTATTTCAAAAATGCTTTATCAAATGGTTTTGGATGGTTTATCCAGATGGGAATTGGGCAGGAAGCCATATGATAGGAGGGTGTCCTTCACCACTCTTGTGTGAATGTTATCTGACTATAAAACTTAAGATTTAGAAAATTAGTTTTAGTTATAGAGTAAACTGCTTTACGACTTAGTATGAATATTTAAATGGAAAATGTCGCTTTATGCAAAACAACCATATAAGTCTTCCTTTGATATATCTCTGCATGCATTATAATTCTGTTATTGGGTGTAACTTGCGGGACACGGTTATTTGTGCTCACTCTTACTTAATAAAATATTGTTCAGAGGAGAGGGACTTTGCAACTACTGGAGATCCCAACGACAGGCTGCTACCCTAGTCGATTGCCTTTGGCAGATTAGCTGGGCTCTACTACTTGCTCTTCATCTTCTGCTATGTTCTTATTTGTTGGTTTGTAATCTTTTCTGGTAATTAAACTATGGTATTTATTAATAAAGCTTTGTGTTTACGGATGTTACTATATTTGTTTATTGTGTGAGGTAGCCATTGATCATAGGACTAGCTCAGAAATGCACAAATGATTTGGGGGTGTTAATCCCGGGTCCTGACACTGAGCCAGGCTGTACACGGCATGGTACTATGTGTGTCAGGCCGGGGTCGCGACCCAAGCACGTCACGCCTCGTTGGGCCGTGTTGGCCCATCCTTACTACAATGTCTAGTTGTGCCGTGCCTAGGCTGGGCCAATAGTCTCGTGCTTTGGGCTGGCCCAGTTGGTACGACCCATTTGGCCACCTCTACATGTGCACATTATATGAGATCCATGTGTGGTTTCACAGTGACCGTCGGATCGAGCATTAGCAGGTCAAATCGAGGCAAGGGAGAGTGGGATAAGGACATTTGCTAAGAAACCCCCTATAGTTCCTCAATTAACACGAGCTGCCTCACCTTTTCAAAGGCCCAAACACACACAGGCGTGTTTGGAACAACTTCGGCTTTTTGCTCAGAAAAGCCAGAAGCCATTCCAAATGCCTTGCTTTTCTCCCCCACTTGTCCCTGAAGCCGGAAGCCGCTTGCAAGGAGCTTCGTGCGGCTTCCCGCAACCCTCATTCCAACTTTGCCCCTAAAGTTGAGAGGAAATTACCTGCTTTTGCCACAGAACAAAACCCCTCTTATACCTTCTCCCACGCCCAAACCCTAGCCCTAGCGTTGTCCTAGCCCCTAGCCCGCCCGCGTCCACCTTCCCTCTCTTATGCTGCCGCCCCGCCCTGCCGCTTCTCCTCGTTCTCCTGCACCGCCGCCCTACCCCTTCTCCTCCTCCTCTCCCGCCCCCCCATCCTTCCTCATGCGACGCCTCCCCTTCTCCACCCCCGAGCGGCGCCGCCCTGCCCTCCTCCTCCTCCCCCGAGCCGTCACCATCTCCTTCTTCTCCTCCAAGCCGCTGTCGCCCACATCGTCCTCGCCCTAACCACCTGCCCACCCCGTCCCTGACTGCCCCCTGTGGATATCATGGGTATATGCTCATGATCTTATAATGACGATACAATTGGCAATGGCGTTGAGGGTCAGACCGACCTTGGTGGCAATTTGACTGGCCACCTCTGGCGGTCCGACCTACCGTTGGGCAGGTCAAGTGGCTAGCGGTCCGACCGGCCATGGGTTGCAATCTGACCGGCCATATAGGTGACTTTCGAGTTTGGATCCAAGCCAAAAATAGAGGGTGTAGGCAAGAGATATGATTCTTGTACACTTGGTCTCATAATTTTTGGAGCTTTGAGCCTAAAGTTCTATTCGTTTTAGATTTCCAAAGAGGTTTCATATTTCTAGAGAGAAAATTTGGCTAAGTCCCCATGCTAGGTGATCAGACCAGTCAGGGAGCAGTCTGACCAACCATGGGTGGCGGTCTGACCGGTTTTGCCCTATTCACTGGCCGGCTTGGTGGCGATGTTCGTAGGTTAGGTCAATTTTATGGATTTTAGTGCATATGCGTTGCATGATGCATGTTTTGAATAACGTGGGTCAAGTTGCGAAGAACTTGTTTTCGAAATCTATTTTTTTGTCTATTGTTGTACAGGAGGCTTGGAGGTCAATGACGGTCAACGGCGAGGATGATCGAGGCTAGGCTTGGAGAGCTGAGGTCCAGAACGATCAAGGATGCCGGGTGAAGTCAGTGGGCTCAAGCATAGCACAAATGGACAAGGATGACCGAACAGGAAGATCGGTGCGACGGGTTGCATCAAGTGGCACGGTGGTCGGTGCAAGTGCCATAGTTGTTTTGGTGGGAGTTGGATGGAAGAGACTTGCCTGACATGAAGAGATCTATTAATCAACCTACACGTTGCGAAGCATGGGATTACTTATGAAGATTGGACTCGACCTTTGGAGAAGGATCGATAAGAGGTATTTTGATAACTTCACCAAAAAACCGTCTTGATGGCCTTTGGCTAAACCGTGACGGAAGACAACACAAGAAGAGGTGGTTTAGGTCAAATGGGATGAAGATCACGAAGAAACAGATTCGAAAAGCCTGATTCGTCACTCGCTTTGAGAACTGTGCGTGAGTGTAGTCCTGTTTGTGTGTGGGCTTAACGAGTGCCTTTTAGGGTCTTCTCTCTTAGCCTAGCCTACACTATAAAATAGAATATCCAGATGTGGAGTTCTCAAGTCCTTCCATGAGAAAAACCCTAATTTGTGTTTTGTGAATTTTGGAGTAGTTGAGGCTAGGGTTTGCGAGAGATGGATTGATTGTGTGCTCAAGTGTTGAATTTTTGTCCTCTATGGTGGAGTGGCTGTAAACCAACATCTATCTCAAATCAATTCAAGCAAGATTTTTCTGAGATGAGTCTCTTCTTGTTTTTGCTATCACTTTGGTGACTTTTGAGTTTTTGCTGATCCTTTGGTTTTCCTTCGGTTTCTTGTTTGCTATGAAATGTGGAAATACATCTAGAATCATCTTTTATCCACGAGCAAGTTTTGGGATCAAAGTTTGATTTTCCTAGGTTCTTGTGCCTTCCTTCCCTCATCTATCTATGAAATTCATGGAACCATGGATTTGATCTTCCCGATTGTCGATTGGAATAGGTTCCTAACCTTCTTGATGAGTTTATAGTTGAAATGTTAGGGGATTTGGATTACCGGATCAAAAGTTGAGTCGATCTGTGATTTTGCCTTTGTGCTGATTTCACTGTTTATCGAGCTGGAGGTCAGACCGCCCCTGTGAGAGGTCAGACCGCCAAACTCACTTGGTTTTGAGTTTTCGGTGTTTTTGGTTGATGTGCTTGGGGGTTTCGATTGGATTCAATACAAAACTTCCGCTATACTTGTGTACTAATTTTCATAGTTTTCATGGCTATTGGAGTGAAAGTTAAATTGAATCCGATCAAGGTGAAAAATAGATAGTGCTCCTATTCACCCCCTTTAGTCGCCGTTTCGGTCCAGCACCCCCGACCGGATCTGGGTGCCGCCCCACCGGATCTACGCGTCCCTAACGCCGTCGCTCCTCCCCTGAGCTGTCGCCGCCATCCTTCTCCTCCCCCAACGCCGCCACCTCAATCGTCGTCGTCCTCCTTCGCTGCCCTCCTCCTTCCCCGAGGTATCGCCGCCGTCCTCACCCCTCGCCGCCGAGCCGCAACCCTAGCCGCTGTTCCTATTCCTTTTAATTTTCTTTTGGTTTTCTGTTGTTAATTAATTATGTAATAATCTTTTAATGTAATAATGGTTTATTGTGATTATTTATGTAATAATTATTTGTTATATTTATTTATGTAATAATTATTGTTAATTGTGATTTATTGCGTTAATTGAGGTCAATTGTGTTAATTGTCATCAAATACGATCAATTGTGTTAATTGCGGTAGACGTTGTTAATTGTAGTCAATTGCGTTAGTTGCGGTAGTCGTTGTTAATTGCTGTCAATTGCGTTAGTTGTCGTTAAAAATAATTAATTGCCATCAATTGCGTTAATTACCGTTAAGTGACATCAAATAAGCCATTACTTACCTCAGAGACATTTCAGACATTAACCATCTCAGAAGCTACAACCAAGCTACCTAAAAGACACATAGCCAAACATCAACCAAACAACAAACCCTTCACAACCATTTAGAAACCGCTTTTCAGATAAACTACCGCTGTGGCTAGGAATGGCAATCGGGCATGGCGAGTACGGGTAGTGCTCGTTCATACCCATGCTCGTGACCCCGATTTCCTCCCACGGGCATGCCCGCGAAGGACGACGGGCAAAGAACCTCGCCCATACCCGTGGCCCGCGGGCATGCCCGTTTACCCGCGATGAATTAGTAGTATGGTTATCTTCTTCTAATGAGTAATGGCACGAATATTGTTAGTCGTAGCTGTATGGCAGAGGTATATACTGAAACAAAAGAGTTGATGATAAATGAAATGAGAAAGAGAGCAAGGCAACAAGGAAATGTGAATCTTTAGAACAGGGGGTTGTGTTCTCAGACCTCGCTTTACAAACGAGTGTTGAGTTGTGCTACTTATTCAATTTCCATTCGCACAACATCGATCCACTATTCAATTCCTTAGTTCAAGAATATGAAACAAATTTCAACGCCACTTTTCAGTCAGAACGTAGTTGATGCTTGCAAACCCTCTTCTTCATGTAGAGCTGGCCAAACGAGCCGTACCCTCTTCGGGCCGCACGAGGCACGACATCTTGGGTCCGGCCTGCACACGGCCCCAAGATTATTCACAGTAGGCCCAAGACAACACGATAGTTTCGGCCGTGCTCGCTTCTAAGATTTCGACGATTTGACAAGATTTTACCGCAACCAGCGACATGACCTGTGCAACGCATGGCATGACCTATTAGGCACGACACTGTTTTAATATATATATATAATTTTATTTTCATTTATTAATATTTATATGATTTTCTTTCCATTTGTAATACTTATATGATTTTATTTTGTAGTTTTTAAATTTTATATAGTTCATTTTATAAGTATAAATAAATTTAGTTTTGTTTATATATATATATGTATGTGTATATATATATATATATATATGATTGTTTTTCAATTTTTTTCATGTCTTATGAGCTAAATGACAAACGTTTTAACGAGCAAGCTATCTGAACATTAATAAAATTCTATTACATTTTCAATATGATTGTCTCGTTTTTTTTTTTTCAATTTTTATGTCTACTTCTGAATTCTACCCATTTTTCTATTTTTCTATTTTTTTGGATTTTTTATTTTTTTTTGGATTTTTTACATTCTGTCGGGCTAAACAAGCCACATTTGGCCCGATGGGCTAAACGGGCCGTGTCGGTCCCAAGACGCAAGATTTAACGGCCAATCTGTCGCGTTTAGGTCATTACCTCGGTAGTGGTAGGCGCATTCACGAATAATAGGCTTTAATAAGTAGGACCAACATGAGCTCGTGCTGTGCCGCCCATTTAGCCAGGCCTGTCTTCATTCATGGTTTCTTCCATTGCCGAGACGAACGGAACGCTACTTGAGCCATCCAACCGGTGTGTACCGAAAGTATAGCCGAAACGGGATAGCTGGCCGCCGCAGCTTATGCTGAACTGAGGCATTACCATAGCTTGACAGGTAATCAGGTGAAACAGGTATGGGTGGAGTTTACCCATGTTCATGCCCGTTTACCCAATGAGTAAGGAATTATGCCCGTTTTTATACCCGTAGACAAAAAAAGATGTCTAAATCCGTCTCCACTATAATATTCGTCTACAGGCATACGGGTAATCGGGCTAGATTACCATCCCGGCTGTGCCAAGCAGGCCCGCGGACCCAAGGTTTCCCCAAATCCCCGGAACCCTAGTAGAGCTCGAGCTCGAGATGGCGACGACGAGCGCGACGACGGCGAGCTCCACGATAACGAGCGTGACGACCGAGGGCGATGGAGAGGGCGAGCGCGAGCGCGAGCACGATCACGGCAATGGCGCGGCTGCCGCCCCCGCCGTGGGGGAGGAGGAGGGGGAGGAGATTATCGGGCCGGGTCCGGCGCCGGCGCGGCAGCGGCAGAAGCGCCCTCTCCAGTTCGAGCAAGCTTTCCTCGACGTCCTCCCCTCTGCCGCCATGTGCGCCTTCTCCTCGCCATTTAGGGCTAGGATTTGCGGGGCGATTCTTGCAGCTGCGTGGCTGACTGTAGTGGTTGTTTTTGCAGGTACGAGAAGAGCTATATGCATCGGGACGTCGTCACGCACGTCGCCGTCTCCCCCGCGGACTTCTTCATCACCGGGAGCGCAGATGGTGATCTCTCGCACACTCCCGTTTCAGTACAGTGTCTTATTTGGCGTGCAGTTGTGATTTGTGCTAGTGGTTGGATTAGCTTGTTGCAGCCTGTGTTGAATTTTAGCTGGATGCTTTGTGGGATTGGCAAGCCGTTCTGTGTTTGGCTGTGGATTCAACTCTAGGGCTTAGGCCTGTGGACCAACTTATAATTGCTAGGGCGTACTAGATTTGGTGAAGAATGTTGCTTGAAGAGCTTAGATCTATGCAGGGGATCAATTTCATTGAGCTTTTGGGGAAAGTTGGCTGGGTGCTTAATTAGCTTGCTTTTCTTTTGTCTCCCAGGACATCTGAAATTTTGGAAGAAGAAACCGGTTGGGATTGAATTTGCTAAACATTTTCGGTCTCATCTCAGTCCCATCGAAGGCTTAGCTGTGAGTGCCCACATTCTTATGTCCTCAATTCAGAAAAAAAGTTACATTCACGATACTTATCTTATTCTGCATCAAGTATATTTAGCTTGCTAGTTGCTACTCCCAGTCATTCCTCCTACCTGTGATAATACGAACAACTGCAAATTATAGCGTGATTCAGTAATGCAGGTGAGTGTTGATGGCTTACTTTGTTGCACAATCTCCAGCGACCGGTCTGTGAAGATATATGATGTTGTAAACTATGACATGATGTTCATGATGCGTCTCCCATTTGTTCCTGGGGCGATTGAGTGGGTTTACCGACAAGGGGATGTCAAGCCAAAACTTGCTGTTAGTGACCGAAATACACCTTTTGTTCACATATATGATACTCATTCTGGTTCAAATGATCCCATCATCTCCAAAGAGGTAATTTGTTGTTGCCTTCTATGTTTTTTTTTAATAATTCCTGTGAATTTAAGTAACCAATGGATATGTAATGTATGAACTTCTTTAACTGCAGATTCATGCTGGCCCTGTAAAAGTTATGAAATATAACCATGTCCACGATGTTGTGATATCTTCTGATGCCAAAGGACTCTTGGAATACTGGTCTCCATCTACCCTCAAGTTTCCAGAAGATGTGTATGTTGTTGCTTCCTTGGAGTAATTTTCAGCATCATGTAGCTTCTGATTTTGTCTTTGCCAACAACTGCAAACTTGAGTGCATGCTCCCACCTTCCATTACTTTTGCTGAAAACTTTGTAACCGGAACAATGCACCAGATAATATGTGGTTCAACCTGGTGAGATCTAATTAGATACTATTCAGTGTTCCCCTAGGCGGTGAGATCTAATTAGATACTATTCAGTGTTCCCCTAGGCGCTAGGCGCGGCCCTCCCGCCTAGGCCGCCTAGCCAATTTATCTTGCCCGATTAGGCGCTAGGCGCTGGTCTGCCGCCCGACTAGTGACTAGCGCTTAGGGGAACACTGATACTATTATGTTTAGTAAAGGTGCCCCAACTTGAAACCTTGTACCGAATCACTTCTGTGCTTGATAGTCGCCTACCTAGTTGTTTCTGGTTTGAATTGCTAATTTATCTTTTCGAATCCTGTCACTTTGTCAGCATGTTGCTATGAGCTCCTTCCTTGCGTCATAGCTATATTTATATGTGTTATGAGCTGTTCTTTTTTCCCCTTGGTAAACACATCAACTCATAGGCTTATCAATGCCTGATGTTGCTATTTGCTTTATGCAGGGTGAACTTCCGTTTAAAAACAGATACAAATCTATTTGAAATTGCAAAATGCAAGACGAGTGTGTCTGCTATTGAGGTACATTTTTACTTGGTTCTCACATGATTTGCGTATCTTGCTTCTTCATTCATAGAATTAGCCATACATTTCACAAGGAGGAGCCTGAATGTTCTGCGGCAGAATAAATATATTCCCGCTGTGCATAGACTGCTACACAACATGCTTTTGCTTGTTCTTTTCAACAGTACTTCATTTAGATGATGGAGGTATCTGAATTTGTAAGACTCGGCATATTCATCCTATATTAGTAGTTAGGGCTAAATCACATCATTCTGAACTGCTATGATGAGCTAAAAATGATGCCAATCATCTGGAAAAAAATAATTTGGTCAAATTCGTTGTCAAATCTGATATACTTTTTGGAAATGATCGCCACTCTTATTCTTTTTGTTATATACATTGAATAACTCTGCTAAATGAGCTGGTGTTGTCCAGGTGAGCAACGATGGCACTCAATTATCTGTCACATCCCCTGATCGCAGGATACGGGTATTTTGGTTCAAAACTGGCAAACTAAGACGAGTATATGACGAGTCCCTTGAGGTAAGAATATTGCTCTGTCTAATCTTTGAGGCACAGGTAAATAAGTTTGATAGTAGTTTCCAACTGAATGTTATCACTTGTAGGTCGCACAAGATCTGCAGAGAAGTGATGTTCCGTTGTATCATCTTGATGCTATTGATTTTGGGCGAAGAATGGCTGTTGAGAAGGAAATAGAAAAGGCTGAAAATGTTGCACAGCCTAATGCTGTCTTCGATGAGAGCTGCAACTTTCTTATTTATGCTACCCTTTTGGGCATAAAGGTATGCCATAGTTTCTTTCTTTCCCATTTTTTCCTTCATATATTTGGTGCTTTGTGTACTTCAGTATTACTAGTCCATTTTGTTGTTTTTGTTACATTTGGGATGATAAATGTTTCTCAAGGAAATTCCTTAATGATGTCAAAGAATATACTTGTTCTTCTGGGATTTCTTATATGTATCAATCGGCTAGTCAAACAACATGGTTACAATAGCAGCTTGTGTCACTGAGGTATCTTAGTAGTCGCTCATGTGGAGCTTTTGAACTTTTATCACACCAAGTAATCACGGTGTGCATATACGAATAATGACAATATATAATTTTGTCTGCATCTTATGTTTGTGAGCTGAAGTATTTCTGTAAGACTTATTATTGTTATCATACATATGCAGATTGTAAATTTGCACACAAATAAGGTTTCCCGTATCCTGGGAAAGGTAGAGAACAACGAGAGGTTTCTGAGAATTGCTCTATACCAAGGTGACAAAGGCAATAAGAAGGTTAGGAAAATTCCTTCTGTAGCTGCCAATGTCAATGACAGCAAGGAGCCTTTATCAGACCCAACGCTGCTATGTTGTGCCTTCAAGAAACATCGGATATATCTGTTTAGGTACGCCAGTTCAATCATCTCAGGAGAACATTTCATTGGCTGGTTGCTCACTGCTGCTTCTGCACAGTGGCTTCCTGTTCAGAATTTTGTTCATATATGTTATTTCTTAAGTGTAATGTCCTGCTTCTTTTCAATTCCTTCACACCATACAGTCGTAGAGAACCGGAGGAGCCTGAAGATGCAACTAAGGGTAGGGATGTCTTCAATGAAAAACCGCCACCAGAAGAGCTTTTGGCTGTATCAGATTTAGGAAAGGCTGCTACAACATCACTACCTGATAGTTTGGTATGGTTTCTCAATCATTTGTGTGTGGTGGTTGTTTCTCCTTTGTTGGATGGAAATTTGATATATGAAATTCTGAATTGTACATGAGGGTTAGTCTCTCAAGTCTCAATTGTTCTTTTCTGGATCACCTGAACTTATAGGTGCATTTCCTATTTCAGGTGATGCATACTTCTATGGGTGACATTCACTTGAGACTATATCCAGAAGAGTGTCCAAAAACCGTGGAGAATTTCACCACCCATTGTCGGAACGGTTATTATGATAATCTCATATTTCATCGTGTAATTAAAGGGTTCATGATTCAGACTGGGGATCCTTTGGGGGATGGCACTGGTGGGCAATCAATCTGGGGCAGGGAATTTGAAGATGAATTTCATAAAAGGTATTCGAGTTGCATTCGTTTGCTTTTTCTCATTTGCACAAATGGGTGCATTTGCTCATATTAATGTAATAATGTTCCTTTTAGCAAATCAGTGGCTATGTAAGTTTGTTACCTCGGAAAAATTCTCTATATGGTCGTGTAAATTCTGTATGCACTGTCCTTTTTGTTGCTTAAAGAGAGCACTATCTTTTATGGATATCCTTATCCCTTATTGGCTAATAGTGACAACTATGGTGGTTATCGTGCAGCTTGAGACATGACCGACCTTTTACACTTTCAATGGCCAATGCGGGACCAAATACCAATGGTTCTCAGTTCTTTATCACTACTGTGGCAACTCCATGGCTAGATAACAAACACACAGTGTTCGGTAGAGTTGTCAAAGGAATGGATGTTGTTCAGGTATTGGACTTTTGCATATTCACTTAGTTGCTTAATGTTGTCCTTTTCATTTCCTTTATTTTTATCTTCCTAACTTTTCAATTTTGTGTTTAAAGCAAATCGAGAAGGTCAAGACCGACAAGAATGACAAGCCATATCAGGATGTGAAGATCTTGAACGTTACAGTTCCCAAGACATAAGGTCCCATTTAATCAATTGTTCAGTTTTTCTTCTCTCAGGAATTTGGCACATTTTGGATTAAATTTTTCTTGTTTCCTGGCACATATGGAGAGACTTGACCACTTTTGAAAAGATATTTGATGTTAGCGGCCTGTTTTTCTGGAAAGCTAGATCTAGTGTGTTATACAATGAACTCTAATTCATTCATTGGGCCAAAAGACCAATATGTACAGCTACATAGTGGGCAAATAAGCAAATAACCCTCTATACAAGTAACTAATCACACAACTTATACAATACTCTTAACATCCCCCTCAAACTCATGGTGGATCAACACTATTGAGTTTGGAGAGGTAGAAGCTGTGCTGAGCTCTAGTCTGTGCCTTGGTGAAGAAATATACTAACTGAAGATTCGAAGGCACATACTGTCACGGGTGGTACTGTTCACGCGCGTGAACAGTATGCGTGCTACTGTAGCGGCGCGTACTGTTCGTGGTGGGCCCACGGATGCATTAGTGGTTGAAAATAGAGATAAGAATAGTTAGTTTCCTTGTTAGTTGGGTTTACTTCCTTAGATATATATTCCATCTAAAAGAGATAGTTTCCTTAGAAATAGAGATTGTTTCTTAGGGGTCAAGTCGGGTCGTCCCTATAAAAGGGATAGCATGTATCGATTATCAATCAAGCAAGAAAGATGAATTAATCTAGTCTCCCTCCCAAGGTTCTATCATCCTAGTCTATAGTCTAATCTCTTATCCCACCAAGCCGACGCCGCCCGGCCTTCTTCCTGGCGGTGTTTACCCCGTTATGAACTAAGGTTCATGACACATACTGAAGAGCAACAACTTTCTCCTGCACCAGCGATCTCATGTACGAAGCATCTACATCGATGTGCTTAGTGAGCTCATGCTTAACTGGATCTCGAGCAATGCTGATCGTATCAGTGCTATCTGATAAGGAGTCGGTGCAGGAACTGAAACACTGAAATCCTTAAGTAGCCACTGAAGCCAAGTGATTTCAGCTGTCAACGACGCCATGGCTCGCAATGCAGCCTCAGCACTCGAACAAGAAACAACAGTTTGCTTCTTGGTCTTCCAGGCAATCAGAGGAACCAAGGAAAACATAATATGCAGAAAGAGATCGGAGATCAGAATGATCACTAGCCCAGGTCGCATTAGAATACGCCTGAAGCTGCAGAGAGCTCCATCAGAGAGCTGAAGCGAGGAAAGAAAAGACGACTAATGATCTCACGAAGACATCGCAGAACACGGAGGTGATTGTAGTGGAGCTGAGTGGGAGTAGAAACGAACTGACTCAGAATGTGAACTGGGTGAGAAATGTCAGGTCGAGTGATACCAAAGTAGACGAGGTTCCCGACAAGATGGTGGTAGCGAGTGGGGTCCTCGAGGCTCACCATCAGTGGGCCGAAGGTGAACACCAAGTTCCATGGGAGTGTCCACCACGCGATGATCAGTGAGATAAGCGCGAGCGAGGAGATCCTGAATGTACTTCTCCTGGGAGAGGTAGTAGCCCTCAGACGTAGAAGTGACCGCAATCCTAGAAAGTCACGAAGAGGACCCAAATCAGACATGAAGAACTGCTCACTGAGACGCTCCTTCACAAAATTAATGTACGTAGAGTTATCCCCAGTAATGATCATATTATCCACATAGAGGAGCGTTCTGACCCCGAGGAGAGGTGTGAACAAAGAGAGCAGGATCGCGATTACTGGCGGAGAAGCCGACAACAGTGACAACAGAGTAGAAGCAGTCAAACCAAGCATAAGGGTCTTGCTTGAGCCCACAGAGAGCGGCAAATACAACAAACCATACCATCAGGGACAATATACCCAAGGGAGGTTGCATGTATACCTCATGCAGCTCGCCATTGAGAAATGCATTCTTGACATCCAGTTAAGAGATGGACCACTGTCGAACAGAGACCACAACAAGAAGAGTGCGAACAATGGTCACGTGAGCGACATGAGCAAATGTCTCATCGTAGTTGCGACCATGCTCCCACTGAAAACCACGCGCCACAAGACGAGCCTTGTAGCTCTCGAGAGCTATTCGAGCGGATCTTGATCTTATACACCCACTTGCACGTGATATGAGTGATACGCGTAGGTAAGGGCGCAAGATCCCAAGTGCTAGTACGCTCCAAAACAGCAATCTCTTCAGACATCATGAGCTGACACTCCGGGTGAACAACCACCTCACGGTAGGTGGTAGGCTCAGAAAGAGCAGCGGCTGCGAAGCCGTAGTATTAAAGTGGCGTGACAGCGCGATGATCACGAAGATCGTATCTGGGAGGAGAGGCTGGAGCAGGACCCAGCAAGGATGGAGAAGAGGAGCTAGGAGTAGGGTCCATCAAAGACGAAAGCTCAACTGGAGGAGTAGGCTGAGGATGGCGAGAGTAGTGCAGTGGAAAGGGGGAGATCTCAACAAAAGAGGTGGAAGGAACCTCCGGAGGAGAGGGAACGGGTGGAGCCGGAGGATAGGGAAGCGAAGAAGGTGAAGGCGGAACAGAAGTGGAGAGCTGAGGGTTAGGAAAGGCCAGAAAAGAGAGACTCAACATGAGAATTTGGGCCGACAGTAGAGCGACGAGGGTATTAAGGCCGTGACTCATCGAAGGTGACATCTTGAGAGATTCTCATCCGACGAGCAACATGGTCGTAGCAACGATAACCTTTACACTCAAGACTATAACAAAAAAAAACACACTCAACTGACTGAGTAATCAGCTTTGTGCGCTCACGAGGTGGAAGAGGGACGAAGTAGACAACCAAAACAACAAAGTTACTGTACTCTGGAGCCTGGTCGTAGATACGCTCGATAGGAGTAAAACCCTGAAGAGCAATGGAAGACTGCATGTTGATGAGGAAAGAAGTAGTGGAGACAGTCTCAGCTCAAAAGTGAGGTGGAACAGAAGAGGCAAGTATGAGAGCGCGAGCTGTCTCAAGTAGGTGACGTTGTTTACACTCAGAGACATCGTTCTGAGTGTGAGCACTAGGACAAGTGTAATGGGAAGAGTACCTTGCTTAGCAAGAAAGTGACGCAAGGCAGCATGCATGTATTCACCAACAGAATCGGCACGAAAGACACGAATAGCTGAATCGAACTGGGTGCGAACCATAGTGGCAAACATTTGATAAATAGAGAGAACCTAACTGCGAGAAGACGCGAAGTAGATCCAAGTATGACGAGAATAGTTATCAATAAAGATCATATAGTATTGATAACCCCCTTTCGAAACGAAGGGAGCCGGCCCCCAAACATCAGTGTGAACAAGATCAAAAGGTCGAGCGAAAACAAAATCACTAGAGGGATAGGGGAACTGTAGCTGCTTGTCAAGCTCGCAACTCATACAATGTAAAGAGGGGTCACCAGAAACATACCCAAGAACACCACGACCTACTAGTGATGACAGACGTGATCCACAGATATGACCCAAGCAATGGTGCCATTGAGCGAAGGAAGTAGTAGAGGAAGCAACAAAAACTTCCGCAGTGGTATTGGCTGATTGGTTGGTGCTTGGTGGGGATAGCGGAAGGAAAGTGCAGCTAGTTGAGCTCTCAAAGACGCCACGAATCACGACGCCGAGGGCCAGTACCAAGCAGAGTCCTCGTACGACGGTCCTGAACACAAGAGTCAAACTCAAGAACAACACGACAGTTGTGATCAGTGATTTGATCGGCCGACATAAGCTGAATAGTAAGCTTTGGAACATGAGATACTGCAAGAACATGACAAGAAGTAGAAAGGGTGCCTCGGCCTGCAATAGGAAGAGAGATACCATTTGCAGTCTGGACAGTGGAAAGAAGAGTTGCGAGACTCACATAAGTGTGGTAAGTAGAATCTGGTGTCATGTGAAAAGAAGTACCAAAATCCAAGATCCACGGAGACTATACCTAACGAGTGAGATGACGGAGGCGAGGAAGATTGCTGAGAAGCAAGAGCCAGACGAGCAGAGCCCGAGGAGTCTAAGGACGAGTCGACACCGAGACGCTAGTGCAGGGAGAATAGCTGCTGCGCGGCGTCATTGGAGGAACCTTGGCGAGAGTTGTTAGCTCATGAGTGGGAAGAACCTCCAGAGCACTTGCCCACAGAGCCCTTCGGTGGACGACTGCCATTACGGCCCTGGTCCCTCCTTTTGTAGCAGTGTTGGTACCTGTGGTCATCATGCTGGCAGTAGATGCAGTAGAGCTCAGCAGTAGAAATAGCAACCATTGGTGCCGCGGGAGCTGGAGGGGCTATGGTTGGTGCTGAAGGAACAGACACTAAAGCAACCAAGACAAGCTGCATTTGAGCGGTGGCGTAGGAGAGCACCGGCGGTTGCTCGACAGGAGCGGCGTCGGGAGGAGGAGCCGAGGCGACAGTGGCGTCTCCTGTGGTGGCGGCGACCTCAGAGAAGGCTCCCGAGGTGGCGGCGATGGAAAAGAGATTTGAGGCGGCTGCGGAATCCAAGGCAGCAAAGGCCGGATATGGGGCGGCAGCATGGGTGGGAGGAGGAAGTAGCGACTGACTAGGCGGCGGCGGTGGAAGAGGTGAGCTGGGAAAAAAAGAACCTAGGCTCTTGATACCATGTTATACAATCAACCCTAATTCATTCGTTGGGCCAAAAGGCCGGTATGTACAGCTACAAGATTGGGCAAATAAGCAAATAACCCCCTATACAAGTAATTAATCACACAGCTTATACAATGCTCTAACATCGTGTATACAATACATAGTGTTCTCTCGTGACTAAGAAGATGCACTGTTTATGAATCTGACCTGCAGCTTCAACCAATGATTATTTTTCGAATTCTACGTGTTTAGGGCTTGTTTAGAACACATGCATTTCCTCTTAGTCCTGTAGGAATTGAACTGTTTCTTGTTAAATACCTGCGATGCAAATTGGCTGTTAGCTGAGATAGATGGACCTTTTTTTCTTCTTAATTACCTGCATACGTAAAGATTGGACTATCAGTCGTGATAATGCTTGATAGAAAACTCTTAATCTTGATTAATAAATTCTGATACAATCCTGGTTTACTTTTGTGGCTTGATAGCTTATTTCAGGATGAGACCATCTTTTGTTTCTTCCCATTGATAGTATATTGTGCCCACTATGTGCAGGACAGTTTTGATTAATGTTGATTTGGTTTTTCCTTGGACGGATTTCATCTATAGTTTGTTGTGGTAGACGTAAATACTTGGAAATTTACTTTAGCAAATCAAAAGCATCTTGGGATGTAGGCAACTTGCAGGAAATCAGATCATCTTGGATGTAGACAACTTGAAAGAAAACAAAGCGGCCTGTGGTGTTTTTTATTTTCAAAAAAAAATCTTGTACATTACTGCATTGTGTAATCTCAATTTTACCATAGAATTTTATTTTTGCTTGTTTCTCCTGTGAACTGATGTGGTCATGTAATTCATTCAAGGAACGGTTCCACTTCTTTTATTTTCAGTGTTTCTCATACCATGTACCTTGTGCAGGGTTGGTATGCTATGCCGCGGTTCCTCGACCATTTGCTGACCCGCCTCAGATAAATGCACTTTCCTAGTCTCTTAGTAGAGCTGTTTTCTGCTGTTGTGGTGCGTTGAGTTTACCCTTTTCCATCAGAGGGAGCAGTGTCTCATTAGAACCATGCAACTTGTGTCTGGATGGGGTGTGTGTTGTCAAAGTTGTATTCAGCCTTCCATACAGAATCACGGGGCAAAGGGACTGTAACATTTTAGTTTTGCAAGTTAATAGGGAAGATGCAAGGGCTTAGTTGGATGAGGATACGAGGAAGATTTGTCCATGGATGGATGCAAGTAAGCTTGTAGTTTTGATTTCATGAGTTACTGGAGCGTTGACGCAATTGCTCCGGGTTATTACTGGCATGTGCTAGCTATCATCAGAGTTGGCGTGTGGACTTACGATTCTTGTCCGACTATGCCCTGTCACAGGCACCATGTTAGCCGCCGGGCAGCTTTTAGACTGGCCGGCTCATCATCTCCCGTTCTACTCTAGTCGACATGTTGATGTTGACTTGATCAACAGCCTGTCCTTGCTAGGCAAATGTCCTTCTTTGGCCGCCGGCCGGTGTGTGCGGGGTGGGTCTCTGCTTGTTGGTTTTGCAGCCTTGAACCTGGACTGTGGTGGTGGGTGGTGGTGGTGGTTGGTGGAGTCGAGGTGAGTGTTCCCATGTGGTGTGATGACCGTTCCGGCATTTTCGTAGCATCAAGCGTGAATGGATGCTAGTATCAAGATTCTAGGTGCCTCTGGATTGTTCTGGAGTCTATTTCTCTCTCTCTCTCTGTGTGTGTTTTGTGCTTGTACAGTAATCCCTACTCCTACCTCCTAGGCGGCCCTTGATTTGACGAGTGCTCAAATACGATGTGTGGAGTAGTGTAGACCAGGCCAGCCTTCTTTTCTTATCGTTGCGTCACCGACATGGGAAAGGGTCCCCCCTCAGAGGGCGTGACGTCAGCTCTTAGGTCAGCCAACTGGCGAGGCGAACGGAATGCAATCAAGCTTGCGTGGATTCAGGTCCTCTCGTGACTCGTGAGAGAGTAAACATCCTTCTCTTGTGGTACTGGAAGAGCATCTACAAAAATTCACCTCAGCTGTTATTAAGAGGTTATCATATCAACTTTTAGATGATGTAGAGAAGAGAAGGTGAAGCTGTTTCTACATGAAGAAACTATCATATTGTTAATACTAGACATAAGAAACAACAAAAAACTCTATTGAAGGCTTAGTTGTTACCTAAACACTCATTTTGTGGGTCCCACTGCCTACTAATAAGCTTGTAGTAATTAAAGTCTTAGATACAAGCTTAAGAAACAATCTATTGGAATGGTTGTTTCTTTTTATTAGATTGAGTACTCTCTCTACTCTTAGTAACAAGTTAAGAAATAAACTATTGTAGATACTCTAAGTAGTATCGTAGCGAATTTACTGTAGCAACAGAGAGGAAAAGTATTGTCGCGAAAGCGAATTTACTTTAGCGAAAATACCGTAAAAACTGCTACAATTTGATCTCAAAGAGGATTGAGCCCTTCAAGAGAGGGAGGGAATAGTTAACTATAAAAGGCGAGCGGACGGGCGCATTCCCCTCTGACCTGCCCTTCGTCTCCTCCCTCCCTGTCGCTCTCGTCCGATCCCACGCCACGCCGTCGACCAATTATTCGAGTGAGTGATCTGCTGCCTGCGCTCCATCGGATTTCCGACATGGCGGCGGAGAAGCACTTCAAGTACGCCATCCTCGGCGGCGGCGTTGCGGCGGTCCGTATCCAGTTTTTTTTTTCCTCCGTTCCTTCTTCCTTCCCCAATTTATTCCTTCGTATGCGCCACATGATCCTGCAAGTTCGCCTCTGTCTGTCTCGCGATCTCCGTTTCTGTAACAGCGCATCCTTTGGGGTTTCGAGCTGCCCTGACAAACACGGTTTCGAATCTCTCTCTGCAGGGATACGCGGCTAGGGAGCTCGCCAAGCAGGGCGTCAAGCCTGGGGAGCTCGCCATCATCTCCAAGGAGGCGGTGTGTAATGTTTACCTTGCCGCGTGATTATCGGGCCTTCTGATCGCTTGCAACTAATCTCTCTCAATAATTACTAGTTCATCGATGCAGCTTTGTCGGTATGGCTCAACTTGATTAAATTGAAAACGAACATATGGCTCAACTTGAAGATTAAATTGAAAACGAACATGGCTAGTTGAATACAACACACTTGTACACCAAACATCTCTCTTTTCGGGTCAAAATTTACAAATTCATTGCACCCAAGAAAGTATAGGCAGACTCAGCAAGAAGAACAGCACCGTAGGTATCTCTTAAGGGCCTTTTCGCATCATCTTCCCAACCGCTGGTTGTTGCGAGCTATCTGTCACTAGTGCGTGGTTGGTCAGTTTGTTTTTGCTTACAGCATTTCGTCTTTCAGGTGGCTCCTTATGAGCGTCCTGCACTCAGCAAGGGATACCTCTTTCCTCAGAGTAAGCCCTGCAGCTAGTCTGCCTATTTCCCCCTCTTTTTTTGTCTGGTGATCCGTTGCATTTCTTACTGATTCCCAATGCATCTTCTATGAACAGATGCCGCGAGACTTCCGGGATTTCACACATGTGTGGGGAGCGGCGGAGAGAGACTCTTGCCTGAATGGTACTCAGAGAAAGGTAATTTTCCCCCCGTTCCCTTGTAGTTGCAGGCTAACCCATTGCTTTTGCGTTTAGCCGCAATGGTCATCGTTTAAGGTGGATGCTGAACTATGGTACATCGGTACCTGCTATGTTTATTGTTTAATGCCAAATTTATAATTCCGTTGCCTACCTTGCTCCAAATTCACATAACCTGGTTGGTTTCTATAGAACAACACTTCTGACTAATCATCCTGTAGTTTGCTCTGGTCTACTTCACTAATCAGCCCACTAGTTTGCTACGGAAGTTTTCAATGCGAAGTGTATGACAGCATGAGCTGATATGAAGACCGATCACTTACTGAGGAAACGTTCATTCCAAGACTAAATGTCGTTTTAATTATTTTCTCCTTGATTGTTTTGGGAACAAATTATTTTATACTTGGTGATCCTTATCAGAGCATGCCACCTTATTTAAATGGGCAAAATACGTCTATCTGAAAGCTTGGTTGAAAATACGTAAAAAGAGCATCTGGTGCTTCCTCTGTTAACGTTTCTGCAGTTCTGAAAATGTCATGATTATGTCTGTTTGCAGGCATTGAGCTGATCCTGAGCACGGAAATTGTCAAGGCTGACCTTGCCTCCAAGACATTGACCAGTGCAGCTGGAGCAACATTTACCTATGAGACCTTGCTCATTGCCACTGGCTCCTCGGTGAGTTCTAAACTGTGCTTTTTCCAAAAAAGATAAAAGGATCTTCTTATATGTAAACTTTGATTGTGAACCTATTGATCTTGCTTTTGCCTGATTCATTTTTTTTTCATACTAAAGTTACTAATGATATTTATATTTGTCTGCTTGCTCAGGTCATAAAGCTCACTGACTTTGGCGTTCAAGGAGCAGAATCCAACAACATATTGTATCTAAGGGATATTGATGATGCAGACAAGTTGGTCGCAGCTATGCAAGCGAAGAAGGATGGGAAGGCTGTGGTTGTCGGAGGTGGCTACATAGGACTTGAGCTCAGCTCAGCGTTGAAGATCAACAATTTTGATGTCACTATGGTGTACCCTGAACCGTGGTGCAGTAAGTCTCCTTATTCTTAGGAAAATTTGGAAGCTTATAATGTTGTATTTTCTGAGCACTTAGCAGCAAGGAAACACCTTCTCTCTTCTCTATATAGTTGGCACACGCTTAAGATAATGTCAATCAAATCTCATATTGGAAATGTCTATCTCTTGTAGTGCCCCGTCTCTTCACTGCTGGTATTGCTGCTTTCTACGAGGGCTACTATGCTAACAAAGGAATCAACATTGTAAAAGGCACTGTAGCTGTTGGTTTTGATGCTGATGCCAATGGAGATGTGAGTACTGTGTGAAATTTCTGCTTAATAGCATCTGCTGTGAAGGCGAATACTCACATGCATCTTCAATGTGTGCTTGCTTGATAGGTTACTGCAGTCAAGCTGAAGGATGGAAGAGTACTCGAAGCTGACATTGTTATCGTCGGAGTCGGTGGCAGACCACTGACAAGCCTCTTCAAAGGTCAAGTTGCAGAGGAGAAAGGTGGAATCAAGGTTAGTTCACTTCTAGTTTGCCTCCTTACTGAAATCATATCTCACAACAGAAGCTGTCACATCTATTCATGAATGCTATCATCCAATCGAGTGACTCAGTTATTTTTCCTCTGTACGGGGACGCTCAATGAGATTGTTCTTGCTGCTACCTTAAGATTTGACATATATTCTTCAATGTTCTTCTGTCGCCCAGACTGATGCATTCTTCGAAACAAGTGTTCCCGGTGTATACGCCATTGGTGATGTGGCCACCTTCCCCCTGAAGCTGTACAACGAGTTGAGGAGGGTGGAGCATGTTGACCATGCTCGTAAATCAGCCGAGCAGGCCGTAAAGGTGAACCATCATTCTTATTTTGCATCACCATGGCTGCCATTTACCAGACCCTTGAGTTTGCATCACGGTCAAATGTTCTTAATCTACAGGCGATCAAGGCCAAGGAGTCCGGCGAGTCGATCGCCGAGTACGACTACCTGCCGTACTTCTACTCCCGCTCGTTCGACATTGCGTGGCAGTTCTACGGCGACAACGTCGGCGACACCGTGCTGTTCGGCGACAACGACCCCACGGCGGCCAAGGCCAAGTTCGGCACGTACTGGATCAAGGACGGCAAGGTCATCGGCGTGTTCCTCGAGGGCGGGTCGGCCGACGAGAACCAAGCCATTGCCAAGGTCGCCAGACTCCAGCCACCGGTGGCCGACGTGGAGGCGCTCAAGAAGGACGGGCTCGAGTTCGCTGCCAAAATTTGAGCGTTCCTACAGATGTAAATCTGTGGCTGTTTTAGGTTCATCTTTGCGATGCTTCATGGTTTTTAGTTCCTGTAAAAATAATTTGCTTCTGATTGTGATGTTGCGAGTGATGCCACTACGAAATGAGCCGACTATACTGTCTTGCATCTCTGTCTGTAGTTACCACGGATGGGATGATGTGTTTGGCACTTCACTAAATAAAATTTTGGCATTTCTAGCTTACTTTCACCGCCGTCTTTCTGAACTAGCCTCGGTCAATTCTCTGAATTCTGATGGATTTGAATTAATATGAAATGTGCTTTACCTGGTGGATGTGGATTGCTTGAATTCAAAGGGGAAGAACAGCACGGATAGTTACTTGTTTAAACAGTAATAGGTAATAACCACGGACAGGCAGAATCATGGCCACACCGAAAGCAACCAAGGATCTTCCAACCAAGCAGATCCCGATCTCAAAGGCAAGGCTGTCTGGTCGCCTCCGACAAAACAAAGGGGCATAACTACTGTCATTCTTCTCTAGTTCTTTTCTTCGTAAAGTACTGCTGTCGTTGTCTTTGGAAGAAGTAACAGATTACTACCAACTATAGTACTTGCTCCCTTTGTCACCAAAATTACACGATACCAATATTGTAAAAGTACCTTTTATAATGACTATGCTCACGACTTGTGAGTTTTGTGTGTGTATGTATATATGTTGTAGTAGTATCATGTACACAAAGTACGCTAAAAAATTAGATAGGAAATGCTATGATGTACATCTGTGTGGTCAAAATGTAGCAAAATCTGATCTGCCTCTGTCCATCTGATATATTAATTTGAGAGATCATACATCTACCTCGTGAGGAATCAAAACATGGTAGAGCAGGAAAAGGTAGAAATATAGTAGATAATACATCAATAAGTATCTAAAGTATTTAAAGTAGTTAAAAAAGTTCGGAGCTAAGGGATTCCAGAATCATGCATTTCCTTTGGAATCAAAATGCTGTGTTGGCTGGTACTTTAGATTCTTTTTACGAATAAGCATCTATCAGAAACGAAAGAGAGATATCAGTGTGGAAGTTTTGACCTATACCAGATGTAAAAAAAAACATGCAAGACACGTCATTTACTTTCAAATCAACAAATTAAGAGGCATTTTGTCAAAATAAGAATTACCATGCTGTATACAACGATAATTTGTATCTTGAGTCCAGCAATGTTCAGAATAATCATAGCAATTGTTTTTAATTGCAGCAATATACCATCCTATACTATTTTTAACTCCATATCTGAAGTACAAAACATGGTGTTTATACATCACATATTTTTTGGTTAGAGGCAATGCATACGGCTTATATAGAAAGCTATGAACTTCGTAATCAGCTCAAAATATGGTGTTGTAATAAGCAAAAGGGAAAAAAAGAGAGAGGATCTGATCTAGCACAATACTTTGCCAAGGAATCTTTCAGACATGAGAAAATGTATAGAAATATATAATGCAACCCATTTTGTAGTAAAGAAGGGAAATTATAAAGCTAAATTATTCTTGGATAGCAGGCATCAGTGGTTTAGTTAGAAGCGTAAACATAGGCAAAACAAATCAGGAATGATTACACTCTCATATCTTTTCTGAAACGTAAACATAGGGAAACCAAAGCAGGAATGATTACACTCTCATATCTTTTCTGTTTTGTGCTCAATATAATATAATATGGTAACTGAAACTGTAATTAAAATTGGATCGACCTGGAATTTTGTTGTCGAACCTATGGAGATGGGTTCAAAGTACCTACACATGCATGTGAGATTGTCTTCTGTTCTGTGCTGACCACAGTAGATGAACATCTAGCATTAGGAATTGATGAGGTAGCAGCAATTGCTGGGAACCAGTAAAGTAAATCTGGGGCAAGTACTCTCTTGCCGTAGTTTTGGCTAACTGTGGTCCTCAACTCTTCAAGATGCTCATGGTGTTCCTGGAAAGCATGAAGTACACAAAGCAGATCTATCATTGAAATGAACATGGTAATTTACCAATTCTAGAGGTGAGCTATGCAAAGTAAAGCTAGTAGCATACCTTGCCGGCAATACATCATTGCCGAAGTCTAATGTAGGACTCTTGAGCAAGTTTTCATTGTTCATATCAACATCAACTGTAATAGGTAGGCATTGCAGCATAATCATTTGTAGTTAGCTAAAAAGTCCATTGACTCTGATTCTTTCTTGCTTTCAGAAGAAAAAGTAAACGCTGTAATAACAACACTTATTAAAAAAGGAAGTTGTTTAGGCATGTGTATTATGTAGCATGTAGCAGGGAGAAATAAGCAAAACTTAAACATAGATGATAGTGCACATTAACAGGTACCATCATTACAAAAGAGTGTAGGGCACATCCACCGTGCATATATTACATGTAGTTGTTTGCGAAATATTAGAGTATATTTTACGATATTATACATTACATAAACTTGGTCTATAGCTATTAAGTGAGCGCAAAAATCGCCCGAAGTCTGTCACTACAGTTTACAAAAGCGGGCTCATATGTTTGTAACACATAGAAGGTGAAAAAACGCAAAGCACTCGATATTAGTAGGCATACTCTAAAGAGGTAACCTTACTCTGTTAACTGTGGTGATAATGTTCAATGGAACCGAGGCCTCCTCATTCATCTGATGCCTCAAGAATGGGTCTGTGCAAAAACTATTTTATTGCAAAAAAAAGGGAAAATGTAAGTAGTGGACCTAGCAGCAACTATGAATAGAGGTATATGTTTCTAGTAAATTTAAAGGAATGGCAGGAACAACCTAAAGTACAATTCTATTTGTTCAAGCACCTCTCCTTCCAACTTCTCTGCACTCAGCTGCTCTTCGGGTTTCTCTACATGCTATGCTGTTTCCGGTTCCTCTATGTAAAATTGGTTTATGAAACATAGTAAAAATAGATTTGACAAGATAATTGTCAAAGGAAAGTTTCTTTAAGATTCAAACAAGACAATATGCAACAAAGTGGTCGAATCTCACAGGGATGTACAAACTCATTTCCCATGAAGTTAAGATAGTCTTCCCCTCCTAAACTCATCGGGATAAGTCTAATCATTTTATGCAATGCTATCCGAAAGGGCTTTGCTCACAGCACGAGACCAAACATTTCATGCAAAGAAGTCAAAGCACTTTCCTATAAAGTTGCTGTCAGCGAAGCACCTTCACTACGAACTGACTGAACGGGGTAGGAAACACCCAAAAAACAAGTCAAAGCAAAATATACAAAGGTCTCTAGTCAGTTTTAGTTGCAAATTAAGATGTTAGTTGGTATATCACCGTTTTATCAGTTCAACCTATCTTCGATCTGGTTATGAGAATAAGCAACACAATTTATTAATTACTGTGTAGTTCCTTCTTTATTTCCCATGATAAAAAAGTGTGGTAAGTTACATTAATACAAGTGTAAAATATGAAGACAGCTAAGAGATGGTCAATGTGAGAAAAAAAACTTAATTAGGTGCACCACCAAATCTTGATGAGGGATAGCGCCAACCGAACAAATCTAATGCAATTAAATACGCAACAGCATTCTGGCCCAATTTGTTGCGACTACCTCAAATGTAATACTACCAATTATAAACAAGAATATACAAATGTAACCATAATAATCAAAAGCAATTAAAGGAGGCTACTCTTTTAGTCTAAGGTGTACAATATTGATAAATCTAGGACACCGCTTTGAGAAATACATGGCTATTTCTTTGGGCTTTTTGGAATACACTGAAAAAACAAGAAATATGGTTAGCGAAGTTGTTAAGGATAATGATGCAAGGTTACTACTGACAAAAGAATATCAAGTTGAGTACCAGGTGAGTAATTTAAGCCAAAAAGAACCTCTTTCTTGACTTGCAGAGAAACAAGAGAAGCTTAATTCAACATCTTAAATACATTATTCTGTCCTTGAGTGTCCTCAGCTAGTAATCACACTACTAACACAAAAATAACGATAATCAGGTACAGTATGCTTGAGTGTGAAAGCATTCTGACCTGCCAGTGATTATCAACAAAGTCAGATATCTCCCTCACTTTACTTTTCAGTTGAGACTTTCAAACACTTGGAAACCTCTGCTGAAGTGACTCGACCAACTTGTTGATACCATCTCGACATGATCTATTCACCCTAATCTGCATTGGAGTTAAACAAACAAGAATTAAACTTGTTTTAAAAAATTTATCTCCAAACAACAGAGAATAATAATGATTACTTACAATTTAAGTATCAAAAACTTAGTAGCGCTTGTCCATCTGCAGTGCAAGAAACATATAAATAACAGTAAATCAAACCAAACTTCAGAAATAAAAAAAATACAGAAGGCGATAGTAGCAACTACTAACTAAACCTTAAAATAGAACAGTGGAATTGGGGCCCGTAGGCACATAAATTAAAAGAGTTTTTTTTACGTAAATTAAATGAAATATTTACAAAAAATGAAAGGTTAAAAAAGGAGTTTCAATTTAGTGGAGTAACATCGACAACATGTACATTGAGTCAAATATTACAAACAAAAAATGTGCAATGAAATCATACATGCATATCTGTATGTTTCAGTGGTTCAAAGGGGAAGGGGACAGGGGAGGTATTGACATCTGTACACAAGCCTAATAAAGCTGCAACAATTTTCTCATCCCATCTCAATTACAATTTAGAGGGAATTCTTAGTGTGTAAATAGGGACGGGTTTTCAAGTAAAACACCATTTCTAAAGATGATGCTCTAATTGAATTAAGGGTTCCAAAAGGAAAATGCAATAAGCTCTTCAGGAACTCAAGATTTGAAGGCATACCCCAAGTCCCAACTTGAGGATATGTAATGTTCAAATCGTCACATAATGTGCTTGCAAATTCGTCATGTGATTGAAACAAAAGATAATAAAACAGTATGCAAATCTGCAACAGAAGCAAACCTTGAGGGGCACAATCTTCTCCCTGATCTGCATCTCTTGCCCCTCGTGAGAACGAAATTCAGCCAATTGCCCCCTCTTTGGAACACAGGAAACCAACATAGTAAGGCAGGAATGTAGGAAGCGAGGTGATGTTGACCGTAAGAGGAGGAATGACTGTCTAGCGGCCCTAGCAACGCTGAAGAGAGAGGAGGCGAAGCGAGAGCGAGCGCGAGGGGAGGAGGCGGCCGGGGGAGGAGAGGGAGGATGTGTGGCCGAGCGTAGCGGTGGCGGCGGCTACAGCGTGTAGTCCAGGAGAGATAGGGAAAAGAGGATCGAATCGCGAAGGGGTGAGGGGAGCAGATGGCGGCGGGACATGGTACGGTGGCCACCACGGCGGCACCATTGGGCGAGCACGGCCGAGACAACGACGGCGGCGGCTCGTCGTGTGGGAGGGTGCAGGATTGTAGGCGGCTGCGGCGCGGTGAGAGGAAGAGGTGGGACGGTCGATCTGGCTGGGCGGGTGGGGAGAGCTAGATTGCGGGTGGTGCCAGCTACGACAAGGAGGGGGCAGGGAGGAGGGGACAACGGGGGCGGCGTGGGTGAAGGGGAGGAGGCCCAACACCGCTGCCAGGGAGGGAGATCAACTGGGTGGCTGTGGAGGGAGAGGGAGGCAACGCCGACGGTGGTGGAGAGGGGCGTATTCCTGTGGCAGCGTAGAAAAGGAGCTAGGGAAAGAAAGTGAGAAGCTTCTCGCACCTAGGGGGGCCTGGCGAAGGGCACGCGACACGGCCCACACGGGCAGGCTCTTCGGTGCGACGTGGCGCGCTCGAGGCCGCTTCTTCCCACCGAGCACACCGGCGAAATCGGACGGATAGGAGCGCTTGTGGGCGCGATCAGACGGTCAGCATTTTCGGGGTGACGTGTCCGGGCGAGGAAGCTCCCTTTCCGCCCTCTTTTATATATAAATATATTCCGTAGGATAGGTAACGGTTTAGGCCATGCCATAATCCATGCTCCATTAGTCTGCTATATATGTCTATCGGCTATGACAATTGACCCCAAATCTGCTCAATGTCTAGCCCATCGTGGGACAGATCCGCACACACATTGTTAGGAAAATAGAGACAAATTTTTTTTATGTGAAAAACCCTTGCGGAAAAAAACCACGAGCGCCAACCGGCGATGGTCACTATATTAGGAGTGTTTACAAAACACAGAAGGATTACAATAAGACGTCAACTCTCCCCGTGTGGCTTACAAGAGGTATATAAAGGGGGTAAAAGGACTTAGAGTCCAAGTAAGAAATTAATCCGCTAATATGGCATGTTTGGATTCGACCGTATTAGAAATTCGGATAACATACGGATCACAAATATCAACAATCACCACCTTAAGATGAATTTCCTCTTGTAGCATAATAAAGAATCATCAATCACCAAATAACTCCTTGATAAGATAAAAATCACCGTGCGCCAACTAGTCTCTAGGACTAAACTGTAACACCAACTAAGCTTGAGCAAAGCTCAAACTTAGTAACAGGAACTGGCTTTGTCATCATATCAGCTGGATTATCATGAGTACTTATCTTGCACACCATGACATCACCTTGAGCAATAACACCTCGAATAAAGTGATATCTCACATCAATGTGCTTTGTTCTCTCATGGAATATCTGATCCTTTGTAAGGCATATAACACTCTGACTATCACAAAATATAGAAGTGCGAGAATTATCTTCACAAAGCTTAGTGTACAAACCTCTCAACCAAATAGCTTCTTTACAAGCTTCAGAAATAGCCATATATTCTGCTTCAGTGGTAGATAAGGCAACAGTAGCTTGCAAACTTACCTTCCAACTAACAGCACAACCACCAATGGTGAAAACATAACCTGTGAGAGACTTCCTCTTGTCCAAATCACCAGCATAATCTGAGTCAACATAACCAACAAGTTCATCTCTAGAATTCCCAAACTGCAAACAAGCATTAGAAGTGCCACGCAAATATCTGAAAATCCACTGAACTGCTTTCCAATGCTTTTTTCCAGGATTAGCCATGTATCTACTAACTACACTGAGTGCATGGGATAAATCAGGACGAGAGCAAACCATGGCATACATAAGAGAACCAACTGCACTGGAATATGGAACTCTAGACATGTACTCAATATCATAATCTGACTCAGGACATAAGGCTAAAGATAATCTGAAATGCGAAGCTAATGGAGTACTCACTGGTTCTGCATCATGCATATTAAAACGACGAAGGACCTTCTCAATATAATCTTGTTGACTAAGGTATAACTTGCCGGATTGCCTCTCTCTAATAATCTCCATGCCAAGGATTTTCTTTGTTGCACCTAGGTTCTTCATCTCAAATTCATTACTCAATTGTGCTTTCAGTTTTGCTATTTTTGACTTATCTTTTATAGCAATCAACATATCATCAACATAGAGAAGCAAATAAATAGCTGAGCCATTAATAGTCTTTAAATAAACACAACTACCATAATTAGACCACTTAAAATTATTAGAGAGTATAAAGGAGTCAAATATCTTGTACCATTGCCTAGGAGATTGCTTCAAACTATAAAGAGATTTCTTTAATCTACAAACAAGGTGTTCTTTCTCTCAGGTTGGTCCATACAAATGTCTTCTTGCAACTCCCCATGCAGGAATACAATTTTAACATCTAATTGCTCAAGTTCATAATCATGTATAGCAACAATACTGAGTAAAGTGCGAATAGAACTATGCTTCACAACTGGGGAAAAGACATCATTAAAATTAATACCTAGAATCTGACTATAACCTTTAGCAACCAACCTTGCTTTATACTTTGCTGGATTAGTAGGAGAAATACCTTCCTTTCTTTTGAAAATCCACTTGGAATGAACAGGATTCTTCTCCTTTGGCAATTTCACTAGTTTCCAAGTGTCATTCTGTTCAAGTGACTCTATCTCATCATGCATAGCAGTTATCCACTTGTTACAATCAGTGGAGCTAATAGCCTCAGAGTATGATGAAGGTTCTGTATTACCTTCAATTTCTTCTGCCACACTCAAAGCATAAGCAACAATATTAGCTTCTTCAATAAACCTCTTGGGTGGATTAATCTCCCTTCTAGGCCTGTCAACTGCAATGAACCGTTGTGGTGGCTGCTCAATAATAGGAGGATCCTCAACAATAGGTGCATCATGAACAACAATATTTTCCTTATCTGATGTGCCATTTGAACCAACAAAATGATCCACCTGAACACTTGAATTCTGCTCACTCTCAACAGGAACATTAGTTGGCAGTTTATCATGAAGCATAATGGATTCATTAAAGACAATATTTCTGCTAATCACAACCTTATTTGTTTCAGGATTCCACAACTTATATCCTTTGACACTAGATTTAAAACCAAGAAAGATGCACTTAACAGCTCTAGGCTCTAATTTTCCATTATCAACATAAGCATAAGCAGTACAACAAAAAACTCTCAATTCTGAATAATTTGTTGGGGAACTAGACCATACCTCAATTGGAGTCTTCTTTTCAATTGCAATAGAAGGTGACCGATTAATAAGATAGCAAGCAGTGGAAGCGGCTTTATCCCAAAAACGCCTGTGCAAACCTGTATTTGACAACATGCAATGGGCCTTAGAAATGATGGTCATATTCATACACTCGGCTGCACCGTTTTGTTGAGGTGTATGGGGAATGGTGTAGTGCCTAACAATGCCTTCAGTCTTGCAATATGATTCAAATTCATTATAACAGAATTCCATCCTATTATCAGTATGAACTTTCTTTACCTTCTTTTTGGTTTGACTTTCAACCATAGTCTTCCACTCTTTAAATACTGAAAATGCTTCTGATTTATACTTCAAGAAATAAGGCCACACTTTTCTAGAGTAATCATCAATAATTGTTAACATATAACGAGCACCTCCTAGCGATGACTTGCGATATGGTCCCTATAAATCCGAATGCACATAATTCAAAATATCTTTTGTGGTATGAACTTAAGTATTGAACCTCACCCTCTTGTGTTTGCCAAACACATAATGCTCACAAAATTTTAGCTTGCCAATGCGATGTCCATCAAGAAGTTCTCTCTTGCTCAATTATGTGAAACCAATTTTACTCATATGCCCAAGACGCATATGCCAAAGATTAGTAGCATCGGAATCAAATAATGAACTTGAAATTACAGCAACATTACCTGATATTGTAGTACCTTGCAGATGGTACAGATTGGCAGATTTAATATCAGCTTTCATCATAACAAGAGAGCTTTTTGATACCTTCAAAACTTCACCTTCATCAGAATACTTGTACCCTTTAGCATCAAGAGTACTCAAAGAGATGAGGTTCCTTTTTAAATCTGGAATGTGCCTCAAATCTGTCAAAGTTCTGATAATACTATCAAAGATTTGGTCTGAGCTGAACCAATTCCTGCAACCTTATAAGATGAGTTATCACCCATCAACACAGTACCACCTTCAACAGGTTCATAGGTGGCAAACCAATCCCTACTAGGACACATATGAAAGGTATAGGCGGAATTAAGAATCTATTCATCATTGGTCTTAGCACATCCAGCAAAGGCAACAAGAACTTCTCCATCAAAACTATCATCAGTAGCAAGGGAGGCTTTACCTTCATCACCTGGTTTACCTTTTGGCTTATAATAGCCAGTTTTCTCTTCTTTATTCTGCAGCTTCCAGCATTCAGAGATGTCGTGCCCACTTTTCTTACAATATTTGCATGACTTGTACTTGCCTCTGGATTTTGACCGGTTCTTGTAGCCATTCGAACTTTTGCCTCGAGATCCATTGTTTGAGTTATTCTCCTTTTGCCTGTCACGAAGAAACAAGCCTTCTCCTTGCGAACTTGAATTTTCAGAAGGTACCACTGTTTCATCTTATCCTTAGCATGCAAAGTTTCAGAAACTTCATTAAGATTGAGAGTATATCTACTATATAATATGGTATCTCCAAAATTTAAAAAAGAACTAGGCAGGGAACACAAAATAATAAGACCAAAATCCTCATCATCATATTTTACCTCCATCAACTCTAGGTTGGCAACGATCTCCTTAAACACCAAAAGATGATCAACTACAGATCCTCCTTCTTGCAATTTGTGAGAGTACAACTTCTTCTTGAGATACATCTTACTAGTGAGATCCTTTATCATGCAAATTTATTCCAGCTTCAGCCATAATGCAGCAGCTGTCTTCTCCTTCAAAACTTCCTACAAAATATTATTTGATAGATGAATGTGAATCTAAGATAAAGCCTTACGGTCTTTACGCTTCTCATCTGCGGTCCATGTGGTAAGTAGTTTCTCAAATCCTTCCAGCGCATCATCCAAATCCATCTGTGCCAGCACAACCCTTATCTTGACTTGCCACAGCGAAAATCTTGTGTTTCGACCCAGGAGTGGAAGATCATACTTCAAAGTCGCCATGTGGAATAAATCCTGAAATTATTGGTACTGATTTGTGTAAACCTAGCAAAAATCTTGACCTCTCTGGTACACCTTCTGTGTACACGAATCAAAGATCTTCGAATCTCCTGGTACGCTTCTCGGGTGGATGAAGCAAAGATGGCTGGAATTTGGATACTCACGTGATTCAACAGGAAAGCTTGTCTTTGGTGATTTATTAAAGTTTCTTGGGACCTGTGCTGCTGAAGAATAGGAAAGCTTATCTTTAGATGCGGGCGGCTTCAGTTTGGTCTGTTGTTGATGCTATCCACGTGTGCTGTTGCTTGCGGATGAAGCGAAGAGGCGATCTGGCTGCTGCTGATTCCACGTGCTGTCGCTCGGCTCATGGCGACACACGGACTGAGAATCGCTTGGACTGAGGCGATGAAAGGATGATGGCTCCGGATGACGACGCGCCGAGGAAACGCAAGGAAGACGCGCTGCGCGTGACGGCGGCGCTGGATTGGATCTGAATTTTTTTCTTGTATCTCTCAAAACCCTAATCTCCTGCACTCTGATACCACTTGTTAGGAAAATAGAGACAAAAGAGACACAATTTTTTTACGTGAAAAACCTTTGCGGAAAAAAACCATAGACGCAACCGGCGATGATCACTATATGAGGAGTGTTTACAAAACGCAGGGGTATTATAATGAGTAGGGGTGTTCGTTCGGTTTATTCGGTTCGGTAAATACGGTATATACGGTAAATACGATATTATTATTTCAGTATATACGGTTTTTTTTAAAAAATACAGTTCGGTTTTGGTAAATCCCATTGTTTTTCGGTACGGTATCAGTAAATACCATATTTACCAAAGTTGATGCGAATTGCGAACGATGACGTTGCGCATAGCGGCAACACTATGCATCGCACATTTGCACTATCGCAGTAGGCAGCAGCAAGCAAACAACAAAGATCAAACTACTTAACTACGGATGTCCAGCAGGTAGGCAAGTGCGAGTACTAGTCAAGCAGGCAGGTGGTTAAGTTATAAGTAGCAAAGCAAGTAAGCAGGCAAGGCAAGTGCCAAGCATCAATCATTAATGCCCAAATCCAAATGCTTTGCTGCCAGCCTGCCACTGCCAATTGGGTGATGGCCGCATGTGACTGAGATGGGCTCGCTCATGGGCCTAGTGCGAGGCGCGAGCGGTCGAGCCAGCCAGCCAGAGCTATGTGGTAGAAAAAATGGCAATTCGGTTTTTTCCGGTTTTCAGCCGGTTTTTACCAAAAAAACCAAAAAACCAAATTTAGGAAAACCGAACCGAATACCGGTCAAACCGAGTTGACCGGTACGGTTCGGTTTATTTGGCTCGGTTTATTCGGTTCGGTTTAAAAGTGAACAACCCTAATAATGAGGCGTCAACTCTCCTTGCGCGGCTTACAAGAGATGTATAAAGAGGGTAAAAGGACTTGGAGTCCAAGTAAGAAACTAATCCGCTAATATGACAACTGATCCACTAATATGACATATTTGGATTCGACCATATTAGAAATTCGGATCACAAATATCAACACACATAACACCCCACTTACACTTTCGTCACCGCTTCATGTAAAAGGGTTAACCCGGAGGTGCCATGTTTGGATCCAATAGGCATTATATACTACTAAAACTCACTTTAGACAAGCAATATGAGACTAATCCTACCACACAACTCCACATGAGCCACATGTACTGAGACAAGAGACGAGATCTCTAGAACAAGATGAGAAAATAATAGAAAATGATAACAATATAATAGACTGAGATGAGAAAAGAACAACTACTCAATCCAAATTAGTTGATTTGATTTAGAAAATAAGTTTTGAAGCTTTTGGCTAAGATGACCATGCTAACTAGGGTTGCGTTCTACAATTGATATAGCTCTGATACCACCTCTGTCGGAACCCGGATTTACACATCTAAAACCCTTTGTGTATTCTGAACTAGTCTCAAATCAATAGCTAGCTCACAAAGGAAACATCGATGAAATACCATCTATTTATCGATTTAACAAAAAATATCTCAAAATAACAAATAGTAATAATAACCTGATACGGTGCCAAATATAAGCACGACATCAAAAAGAACACAAGCGTCTAAGGGAGGTGGCCGCATGCATGCAGTGCTGGGTGCACATAAGAATATTGGTCCACATGGAGCTCGTGGGCTGGCTGGGAAGCATGACACACACCAAGAAGAGAAGGAGTTGAGTTATGAATTAAAACGCGTGTGCATGTTGGCCTTCGACCATTAGGGTTCATCCCTGTTCTATGTATGTTGTTGTGAATTCCAATATAGGATTTCATCTTGGCATAAGGGTTCCTATTGTGGTGTAGGTAGTTGCTCGTTGGATCTTGAGATCCCCTTGTCCTAAGTCGCGTGTTGTGGTGCGCACGGTTGTGGGCATTCGAATTGCATCCTGTAATTTGTGCTCCACATATTTGTTCGGAAAATACCACTGTGAAAGATTGGGCAACCTACGGGTTTAATCTCATCTAGAGGTTTGATCCGTATCAGGTGGTATCAGAGCGTGGTTGATCACGGTACCGTTATTATTTGTTTCACCGTTTGTTCGGTTGATCTGTTGTGCTATTCACCATGGTTGGATCAAATCAAAGTGTGCATGGCTCACATCATGGTGGTTATGAAGAGGTGCTGCACGTCGAGGGGGAGATGCCACCTGCTGTCCGCACGAACCTTGAGGCAAACAATCGACACTTTACGGGAAGGTGTAACGTGCTACAAGAAAGCATTGACAACATGCGTGTCCAATTGGTGGAGTGCATTGATCGGGTGGAGAATCACATTAATGTGCAGTTTATTGAACAAAGGCAGGCCAATGATGTCCGGTTCGCTGCTATAACTGACTCACTACAATGTTTGGAGTGAGCCTTAGGACCGGGAGGGGGTGCTGCTTCTCCTGTGCAGCCACCACCACATCATTGGTGCCACAGTAATCATCACATCAGGGATGAGTTCTTCAATGACAATTTTGACGAGGTCTGTTCAGATGGTGCTTTTGGTGGAAACTACTACAACCAGGAACCAAGACGTGGCTACAACAATCGTCGTGGTGTTGGTCATGCACCCAATTTTTTTGAGCATAATGGCAGAGGTGTGGGTCGCAACCGCGACAACGATGGCATTGGGAGGCTCAAAATTTCCATGTCGACGTTCAAAATGGGCGTATAGATCCGGATGTATACATAGAATGGGAGATGCGGGTGGACAAAATTTTTTATAGCCACAATTTCACTGAGGAGAAGAAGGTATGCTTTGCATCAATTGAGTTCACCGAATATGCACCTGTTTGGTGGAATTGTGCCATGCACTAGAACCTTGCACACGAAGTTGCAACGACTTCGTCAAGGTTCCTTGTCTGTGGACGAGTACTACAAGGAGATGAAGATTTTCATGATTCGTACGGGCATGAATGAACCTGAGGAGGCGACCATGGCTCGCTTATTGGGGGTTTGAATGACGATGTGCAAGAGAAGACGGAGTCGTCAGAATACAACAATCTACAAGACCTTGTGCATAATGCGATGTTGTTTGAACAACATATCTTGCAACGCCAAGCACGTGGCAGTCGCACTACCCACAACAGTATGTGGAGGCATCCACAACAGCAAGGATATGATATTGGCGCAAGCTCCAAGGTGGCATCATCACACAGGAAAGTCGGGGCTATTTTAAAGGAGGTGTCGAAAGTTGTGAGTAATGGAAATAAAGAAGCCACTAAAGCTAATTCTAGTGCATTTTCTTCTGCTCGTACTAGTAACATTGAGTGCTTCAAGTGCAAAGAAAGAGGGCATATGATGCATGATTGTCTGAATCAGCAACAGGTGTTGCTCACTGGGGAATGTTATATCACGGAGAACTCTAATAACGAGTCTGAAAACGACGACTCAGAAAAACAAGAGACCGTTGATTGCTATTATGAAACAGGGCAATCTATTGATGATTTGCCCCTTAAAAGTGGTTTGAACATGCTAGTTTGGAAGGTGCAAACTGCTGAAATTGAAGCTAAAGGGCAACGATGGAGTGTTTTCTAAATGGAGTGCAAAATCAAGGAGAAGGCAGGCAAGCTAATCATTGACGGTGGAAGTTTTAGCAATGTGATTAGCAAAGATTTGGTGTATGCTTTGGGGCTGTCCACATGGAGGCATCCGCAACCGCACTACGTGGAGTGGTTGTATAACTCTGGCAAGTTGAAAATAACTTATAAGGTGTGTGTTTCGTTCGTCGTTGGTGATTATGTTGACAAGGTAGATTGTGACGTTGTGCTGATGGATGCCTGTGGTTTGCTATTGGGTAGACTGTGGCAATATGATCGTAATGCTACACATGAGGGTCGGTCCAACACATATTGTTTTGTGCATGACGGAAAGCGACACATGCTAAAACCAATAGTGGAGAGTGCAGTAAAAGTGGATGAAATTTCAACAAACAAGAAAGCTCACAACATCACCCCAAAGACGAGGACGACTTTGCTTAATGGGGGACGGGATGATATGGTGCCAAATACAAGCACAACATAAAAAAGAACACAAGTGCCTAAGGGAGGCGGCCGCATTCATGCAGTGCCGGGTGCACATAAGAAGATTGGTCCACATGGAGCTCGTGGGCTGGCTGGGAAGCATGACACACACCAAGAAGAGGAGTTGAGTTATGAATTAAAACACTTGTGCATGTTGGCCTTCGGTCATTAGGGTTCATCCATGTTCTATGTGTGTTGTTGTGAATTCCAATCTAGGATTTCATCTTGGCGCGAGGGTTCCTACTGTGGTGTAGATATTTGCTTGGTGGATCTTGAGACCCCCTTGTCCTAGGTCGCGTGTTGTGGTGCACATGGCTGTGGGCATTATCTATCCTAGTGCGAATGGCATCATGTAATTTGTGCTCCACATATTTGTTCGGGAAATACCACCGTGAAAGATCGGGCAACCTACGAATTTTATATCATCTAGAGGTTTGATCTGCATCATAATCGGACCTTATGGTCAACATTTACTTAACTTGCCACACAGGGCTAAAGAAACAAATAAACCCTTACAGCGGAATGGGAAACTTGGAAAGGCCAATCAACATGCCCACAGGCAATCGAGTGAAGAATGCATTTTAATTTGCAAAACCTTCAAAGAACTCCTGTTCGTAGAACTCTTGAGCAGCTTAACTTTCTTCAAGTGGGTAGCAAAGTTTAAAGCAATGAGTATATAAAGTACTCAACAAATAGCAGGGAATAATATGCAATTAATATTCATGCAAGGCATGAACAAAGGAATAGATGTATGGTTTTTTTTTTTGCAGTATCTTGCTCACGCTCTCTGTCAAATTTAATCATTATTGAACATGTGATCATGAGCCTATTGTAACTAAGCATGACTAAGCATATAACGTCACCAATGTTGGTATTACTAATATGTCCAACTAATATCAACCCTTCCTATGGTGCCAAAGGATATATGTCATTCACAATTATTCAAGGTGGCATAATGTCAAATAGGTATTTAACTATTCTCAAAAAACATTAATATAAAATTAGCTATGCATGTTGATATAAAACAATATAATTTTTGCAATAATAGTTACAACATGTTCAAAGGTCTATGACTTGCCTTCGTGGAAAGTTGGAGTTGCTTCGACAGACTGGTCTAGGAAAGCTTTGGAAGCAGATTTTAATCTATCTGGCAAAAAACGAGACAAAATAATAAAGAAAAATCCAAAAATTATAAAATTAGTACCAAAAAATATTGAATTTATATGAATTTAGGAACAATAATAGACGGAATCAGAGTTCGTATGAAGGAGAACGAACACCTGGAAGTTTTGCCAGAATGGAAATTCCTGAAAAAAGAGAAGGGGGAATGTTCCAGAGAATGTTCTTTTTCAAAACTAAGAGATTAAATGATTTTGCTGACAAAGGGGTCCCACCTGGAAGTGAGACAAAAGCAAAAGAATGAAGAAAGAACAGAGCAGAAGCAAAGGATGTAGGCGATAGTGCTAGGCGGCGGCGCCGGCGAGGGGCGGCGCGGGAGGCTCGGCCGGTGGCCAAAATGGGTCAACGGTGGCCCAAGGTGGCAAATGGTGGCCAGCGGCGGCGCACACAAGGGATGAGGCGCACGGGCTGTGTGGGGGTGGCTGAGGTGGCGTGGCGGCGGCGGTTGATGGAGGAAAAGATGGTGCGGCGGCGACGTAGTGCTCCGGTGATGGGAATTCCAAAATTAAGGAAGGGGATAGAAACAAGATGACCGGGAACATGACGTGACGCGGTTCATTCGACTCAGAACCCACCAGAGAAGGAGATCGACGCGTTGGCAACGTGACCAGAGTTGAGGAAGAAGAAGAATGGCATCGCGTGTTCTGGGCAAACAGAGGGGAGATAGACGCTGGGGTTTGGAGCGAAACGAAGAGGGGAGCAAGTGACACACGGTGCTCCCTTTATATGTTGAAGGCGCTCAAATCAACGGGGAATGTCCACGAGAAAAGGGCGACGGTTTCGATTGACATTGAACGGCGACGGAAAACGGCAAAATTGAATGCATAAGGTGATTATGGCGTGCTATTGATGGCGGCACGACGTGGGCGACGGTTGTGGGGACTTGGCGCCTTAGACAAAAATGAAAATGATTATCATCGCTACGCACGGGTGGCGAGAGCGGCCGACAATGGATGGGCGCTGGGGGGGCCATGGCAAGCAAGAACAAGGGCATGGTGCGGCTAAGGCGTCACACGAGACCCAGCGAGGTGGTGGCACAAGGCAAGGGCCGGAGGTCTTGGTGGCTCGGGTCGAACATGGACGGAGGAGCCAAAAGAAAGAAGAAGTAAGAAAGAAAGAAAAGAAAAGAAAAAGAAAAGGAAAGAAAGAAAAGGGAAAAATATGAAAATTCGAAAATAAAATAAGTAAAGAGAAAAACCAAGGAAATTCCACAAAATTCCTTGGAACTTAGAGAACTTGAATAAAATAATTTTGAATTTAATTGAAGTTTATTTTAATTATTTAAAATATTTTTGTTTTCGATATTTCAATTTAAGCTTTAGTTAATTAAATAAAATTTAAATAGTTCATTTTATTTTTAAAGCTTCAAAAAGACTCTAAAATTTGGGATGTTATAATGGAGTACAAAAAATGGGGGCTCTCATTGCTTTTTGTTGCATATGCTGGTTTTTTGTTGTGCACCCTATTTCTTTTTGTTGTATCACGAAACTGTTTGTTGCGCCTGAGTTTGGGGATCGAACTATTGAGGATTTCTGCATTCTGAACATCCGATGGCCAAGACAAACGTCTGATACTAGCATTCAGATCGTACGTCCGAGCGCTAGTCGTTTCCTTAAGTAATTCGTACGAAATATAAGTTTATAGCACATTTTAAAAGGAAAACAGTAGAGAATAACTCTACTTTATAAGTATCTAGTATTCAAACTGTATATGCCGTTCACAACTCCTTGTCCAGCAGTACCTCCCGCGGGTTACTTATGGTGAATGGCACCAGGAGGCTTCCTCCAGCATTTAGTAAGTTCTTACCATCTCAATATCCCACATGCACTCATGACAAGAGATAAGCATGCACCGCATGAATGAGAAGGTGGACCCGATACATTGAACCTAGCGAAATAAAAGCTATTAAATCCATAATTGCCTGCACCTAGCGAAACAAAAGCTAGGAAATAAAGGGTATCCAATGAGACTATCCCTATAGACCCGCTAATCAAAGTATAAATTCGCCAAACAAAAAATCAATTAAAAGATAAATACTTGACTTTTTCAAAAGAGAAACAAAGCGGGGAAATAAAGGAATGTGAAACACCAAAAAAGAGCATCCGCTTCTCTCCTCCGCTCCTCTCTTTGTAAAACCATATAATTCTTGATTGACGAGAAATCGTAGAGTTCTTACTTATTGCTCCCTTCTGTCACCATTATTTTTACCATAACATGTCCATAAAGATGTATAAAAACATAATGCTATAAAGTACTTTTTACAATGGATATGGTCATTTTTGTAGCGATTATAAATATTTATAAATGTAATATTACTGAAATTTAGAATGTTTTCTGGTGTAGAGCGCGCACACACATATATCTACACACACACACACACTATTCTCCAGCTAAGCGTAGAATAACTATTCTACGCCAACCAGCCCACCGCGCGCGACCAGGCCAGGTGGGACACGCGCGTGCACAATCCTCATATGGCCGGCCCATCAACTACAGTTGACGGGCCAGAAACGTCAACTCCCGCGTGGTACTCAATTCGACGGTAATTGATAGGAGACGTCATAGTAATTCGTGTATTTTTTACTGTCTGTTTTCGGGATGCGATTATTCGAGTTCGTACGTCTGATAGTAAAACATGATGGCTAGCACAGTAATAGTGTTCCCCTTTTTACCACCGCACCACACTTGTGGATAAGCTATCTTTTTTTACAGTAAAAAGTATGCGACAAGAACAGTAAACCTTAGCTATATGTAAGGTAATCGTGTTAGTTTGTTATACTGAGTAGTTCTAATATAGTAAACGGGCATTCGTAGGACAGTAAAAGAGGCGGTAATCATAAGTGAATATGTATGAATTTTGTTTTATCGGTCGTGAATGTATTCATAACTTTTTACCAAGACTGTATATATCAAAGGCATCTAAAACATGTCATCCAGTAATCATGTTCACCGTAAACAGTAACTACAAGTCCAAACTGGATCTTCATTTGAATTTATATATCACCCAATAGCGTGGCCAGTTGCTTCTTACAAAAGATTAAAAAAAAGTAGAAACTTGAGAGATGAAGTTTCTAGTGGCCGAGGTAGAATGCTATCTTGGTCTTCAAAACTTTGTAGGTGACGTCGTCGACATCGGAGGGTTCGAGTTCAGCATAGGTAGCCCGAAACACGTCAATCCGTTGACGCGCTCGTTCAAGAGTCGCCCAGAGACGCTCCAACTCAAGAACCAAGTCGAATTGCGCCCAGAGACTATCTTTCCTTGCATGAGGGGTCTCGGCTTGGTAGACCTGCTCGTCCGCCACCTCGATGTAGGTGTCGAATCGACGGTAAGCCTCCTGGAGACATGCAACGACTTTCTGGAGGACTATGTCGATGTCAAGATTATATCGCCCAAAGCTGGAGACCATTGTGAAGACGCAGTGGGGAAGGATGTCCAGACGGCAGAACGTGGTTGTCACGTCCCCTGGCATAACCTTCGGCAGAGGTGGGAGGACATTGTTTGCACAGTGTCCTTCCACAACATCCGCTAGTGTACGGCCGTAGATGTGCTCGTACAAAATGGCTAGGTAGGCCATCAATGCTGGCGTTAGGGAAGAAGAGTGGAGAGCCAATTTTCAATTTATATTCTTATGTGTTTGAGGGTGAAGAGAGTAGAGTGATGTGAGGATTCATCTTCGGTGGATGATGGTCATTTTTATAAAACAAGGAGTAATGTCGGCACGTGAGACGAAGAAACGCATCGGGGGCTGAAGCGACATTGATGAACCTTCGTTCACACGTAATTTTTGACAGTAAAAACTTACTCCTAATATAGTAAAACCAATTAGTACAAACAGTAATTACGGAATCAACAAGTAAATAGTAAAGTTACTAGTACCTTATGTAAACACACAAGAATTTCAGTAAAAGTTATAATGTAGTAATACTGCATGTAATATGAAGTAATTTTGTACTCCAGTTTACCATGAGTAGTTGTTTGTGTGTTTTTTCAACGGGCGCGGAAGTTGTGTATATTATGTGTGTGGGGGCTGCATCGTCCGGGTGTTTTCTCGCACTACAATAGATCATATTTTCTCTTTCTAGCGGCGCGCTCAACCTTCAAAGAAACGAAAAACGTAAGGTCTCCAGCAAGCTCTACTGGCTCGCATTCCAAGCAGGAGCAGATGCGAACTTCGTTTTTAGCACCCTCTCACCCCCGCACCTCGCAAGGTCAGAGAATACACCTGTTTTTTTAGTTTGAAGTTTTTCACTCTCGCGAAGTGGATTTTTCTAGAGAATACCCATGTTTCAGATAATGGTTTCGTCTTCTTGCTACCCTGGGTGATTTTTTCCTCCCAAATTTGGGAGCGTTTTGGAATAGTTTTCTCTCCAGATTATAAGTAAAACAACTCCTCACATGCAGTAATTTACACAATCCCTTTTTTTGTTTTTTTTCTTGTATCCCCGCTCTAGTAGTAAATGAGGACATTCGACGACGCACCCTCCAAGGTGAGGAAGGTCACCATTGTGGCCAGTCAGACGACACTGGAGATTTACTTGGACCCTTCCTAGGCTCAACCCAACGCCTCAAGAACAACAGATGCACCTGTCCTAGAAGCTCGCGCTGGTGTTTCTCAGAAGAAACAGCTAAGTAAGAAGAGGAAGGCAGTGATGCTTGCGCTAGAGGACGTCGTCGGCTTGATGCCTTGTGATGAGCCCGCGCTCGAGCCTACCATGGTAAATTTGTGCACATATAACAATAAATGCTCATTCATATTACATTAATTTGATCATATCTCCGACATGTTATCTTTTTTACTTTAGCAGCAAACACGAGTTATGTTTACAGTAATTATTCAGCTACAACAGCAATAAAATCATGTTACGTCGAATGCAGGCGCCGGGTGATAGGAGACATAGACCTTGGATGATGTGCATCAGGTGTGCTCCTGTGCTTGTCGTTGCCACCATCGGCGAGTTGACATTAGGGCGGCTGAATGAGGTTACGAGGCTGGGATTCAGCGGCCTTCTAAAGTTCAACCTTGAGGGATTGGAGACGAGGGATCTTATGTGCTTTTTAATGGGCAGGATTGACCAGGTCGAGATGATTATTAGTACCGGCAGTGGAAAGAGCATCCCAATCACGCCCACGTTGTGAAGTGCATTCTCAGGATCCCTTGTGGCGGTAGTGATGCGCCGATGGTGATCCAAGGCGTAGGTACCACTGAGCAAGCCGAGCTGAAGCGACTGCCTGGGGTGCAGTAGAACTCCAATGTGAAGAACATGACACTGATAGAGCGGATAAAAACTGGAGGCACAAACTAAAAAGTAGTAACTTGTATGTTACAGATTTACTACCTCGACAACCTGAGGTGCGTCCACAGCATTGACGCCGTCGAGACCCCATGCGCCGCACACTTCATGGCTACCCTCATCAACAAGATCGCCATGGCCGACAGGGCCAAGGCCCCGGATAGGAGTGACACCTTTGGCAAGCTCAGCGTGAGTGGTCTTCTCTAGTTGCTCGTTTAGCAGTAAAACAAGATGTTTATTATAGTAATGTGCATCATATACCGTAGTAATTCACTCGTATCAAGGACAAGCAGATGACGGAAGACATGTTCATCTCGTAGTTCATCGAGTGCTTGCGCCAAGATGACGCCGACCTGAGGCCAGACAGCGATGGGTATGGGACGTTCCTCCCCATCGAACTGTCGGTAAGTTGGTTTTTTTGCAGCAGACTTTTTACAGTAAATGTTTACTCGCATAGCAGTAAAGCCTATAGTCGCCCTCGATGAGTTTTAAATAACTTTGCTTTGTCCATCAACATAAACGGCTAAACATAGAGGAGTACGTAAAAAACGAGCGGTACAACAGCGAATAGGTCGTGAGCATGCTGAAGGAGCATATGTTGGGGGGGGGTGGACATCACGCGCGTAAAGCTGGTAAGTAATTTCTTTTTATCCGACCGTGCATCCAGTAAATATCGCGTATGATCTAGTAAATTATATGTTTCATTACAGTAAATCTCATACATCGTGTAGTCCATTTTTTAATGGACATGTATTTTACGGGGGTTTTTTTGCTTGCAGCTCTTCCTCCCAGTTCTACACAATCAACACCAGTCCGTTTACTACTTCAACATAGTGTAGAAGCGCGTGAAAGTGCTGGACTCCAACTACTATAAGCAAAAGAGCACAAAAGTGCAGGACCACCATGATCCAGTGATAAAAAGGATTATCCCTCATCTATGCACAACCTTGCAATCTGTGACATGTGGGAAATTCCTCATCGTCGCAAACTGGAGGGTGCACACCATGCCGACACCGAAGTAGGTCCTAGAGAATGATTGCACGTTCTTCGTAATGAAGTTCTTGGAGTTTTGGGAAGGTGAAGGCCAAGTGCTAGCCACACGGATAGAGCTGGTAAGAAGTAATCACCTTCCCGCAACTCGCAGTAATTGCATGTACAACGTTTAACATGTGATTTTTTATAATCTGTATGAAGGAGAAGGGGAATGAGTACAAGGCCCAGTTGAGGTTTTAAATGTTGTTCCACAAGGTCAACAACGTCAAGCCCCTCCCAGACGCACTGTAGAAGTTTAGGCCGTGCAGCAAGCCGAAGTAGTTTTCCTTTTTTTTACTCCTAAATATTCCAGTAAATTTTGTTGTAAGTGGCAGTAAAGACTTTGTATTTTTACAGTAAAACTTATGATTCCTGAATGAACATTGCGTAACAGACAGAGAAGACACGTTTTCGGTGTATACGAGTAATATCCTGTTCAAACAGTAGTAAAACGTTACCACCCTTACAATAACTAACAAAAAACAAAAAGCGCAAGTGTGTTTACAGCAGTAACACGACATGCCTTCTCATAGTAATATTACGCGTCATTTACAGTAACAACGATCACCGAATCTACGATATCATGCACTGGATTAGTAACGCGACGTTCCTTTTTAGCGGTAAAACCGACATCCCGAATATTACGTCCCCATCTTTTATCGCCGAAACAGCAGTAAAACATTTTTTTAATGCCATGTCTTGATGTGTGAACATTTTGTTGTCAATTTGTGTGTTGGGACATTTTACCAAAGCTCTCTCTCTCTCTCTCTCTCTCTATATATATATATATATATATATATATATATATATATATATATATATATATATATATATATATATATATATATATATATATATATATACATACATACATATATACATATACACCACTCATTAGTTGCTTAGGATGAAGTCACTAGGAAGCTTCGGGTATCTAGTAAGTTTTTACCACCTCTACTTTTTCATATATACATTAATTGCAAGATATAAGTATGCGGTCGCATTAATAAGAAGTTGGAATAGATGCTCTTAAAGACAAAAATAAATAGATACATTAAAACATTTCTATTTGTGTATCATATCAATAATTTCACACTCAGAGAAATAAAAGCTGGAAAACAAAAGGTGTTCAATGAGGCTATATCTATAACCCCACCAAACAAATAATGAATATTAAAATTTCCACACAAAAAAACAATTGAAAAACACAAATATGTAAGTTTTTCAAAAGGGGGAAAATAAAGGAAAGCAAAACACCAAACAACAAAGAGCCCATGAGGAGCCTGAACCTATCTTTCCTCCGCTCCTCTCTTGGCAAAATCATATAATTCTTGATTAGTGCGAAATCATATACTTTCTTACTTAATTACTACTACCCACTTCTGTCACCATTATTTTTACCATAATATGTTCATAAATATCTACAAAACCGTAATGTTATAAAGTACCTTTTACAAATTTTTGTAAATGTACTATGGTTGAAATTTGGATTTCTTTTGTGTAGCACGCATAGAAAAAAATGTTTTGGAGAGCAATCGGGCATTGTATTGTCCCTTCCACGGGGCACTTACAATGTCAAGATATTGTCGAATTTGCAATAGTAGCCAATATTATCCCACGACGGTCTAGCTACATTTATTATTGAAAACTCATCTCCCCCTTGAGGGTTACCGGGTTGCAATAATTTGCCATATATCGTAGCACACGAAAACTGTATAGGTTGATGTAATATTCCTCTTGCCATTAGTCAAATATTTCTATTTGTTGGCCATATTAATTAAAAATATAAGTCTATGATACATTTTTTGGATGTTTATATAATGTTCGAATTGCATGTACTTTTTTGTGATTCCTTGTCCAATAGTACCCCTCATGATTAGTCACTTAAGATGAAGTTACCAAGAAGCTTCCGACATCTAGAAAGTTTTTACCACCTCTATTTCCCACATACACATTAATGACAAGAGGTGTGTATGTGATCGAATTAATAAGAAGATGGAATAGATGTCATTTGAATTAAAGACAAAACAAATAGACACATTAAAACCCAGTTCAATTTGTGTATCTTATCAATAATTGAAAACTCACATTGCAGAGAAATAAAAGTAGGAAAATAAAAGGTATCCAACGTATCTTATCATTTTTTTTCCACATCTGTTTTCTATATATACATTAATGGCAAGATATAAGTATGTGATCACATTAATAAGAACCTGGAATGGATGCTCTTAAAGGCAAAATAAATAGATACATTAAACCAGTTTCGTATATGTATCATATCAATAATTGAAAACTTACACTACAGAGAAATAAAAGATGGAAAATAAAAGGAATCCAATGAGACTAAATCTATAGCTAGGGTGAAAACGGATCGAATAGTGGTGAAACCATATTTGTATTTTTAAAACAAATAATACGAGTACGAATCGAATGTCATAATGAATACGAATTCAAATCGAATCCGTACTCAATTCGGTCGGATCTAGATATCCTTGTAACTTATGTAATGTGAAATTATTAGTGATGCTTTATCGTTGTATAGTCACACTTAATCACTCTAATCTATTTATTCCACCTAAAGGAACATGAATTCACATTGAATCCAAAAAACTTGTCCAACTAATTAGGTATACCGCAATAAAATACTTATATTGCTTCATCGAATCCGAATACGAATAGTTCGAATAAAATAACAATTCGGATGGGAAAATTCCATACCATATTCGTATCCATATTTTGTGCGAATTCGAATTCGAATATGGATATGAGAGAAACTGTTAAACGAATGAGAAAATCTATATCATATTTGTATCCTATTGAATACGGTAATAGAATAATACAGATAATTCGTATCCGTTTTTCATCCCTATCTATAGCCCCATGAAACAAATAAAGTACATTAAAATTTCCACACACAAAAATGAATAAATAAATAATCAACTTTTTCGAAGGGGAAATAAAGGGAAGCAAAACACCAAACAAGAAAGAGCCCATGAAGGGCCTCTACCTCTCTCTCATTCGTTTCTCTCTTGGAAAAATCATATAATTCTTGATTAGTGAGAAATCATGACTCTTACTTACTAGTACTCTCTTCCATCGCCATTATGTTTACCATAATATGTTCGTAAAGACGTATAAAACCATAATGTTATAAGGTACCTTTTACAACGATTATGGACTTTTTTTAATCAATTCTAAGTATTTACAAATGTACTATGGCTGAAATTTGGAATGTTTTTTTTGGTGTAGCACGCAAAGAAAAAATAAAAAAGTTTTGAAGGGCAATTGGATATTGTACGGTCTCTTCCACGTGGCACTTACATTGTCACGATATTGTTGGATTTGCAATGACACCGATATTATCATCAGCAGATCTAGCTACATTTACTACCAAACACTCGTCCTCCCCTAGGGCATTATCGTGTTGTAATAATTCGTAACATGATGTAGGACATGCAAACTGTATAGACGGTTGTAATACTCCTTTTGCCATTAGTCTAGTATTTCTTTTTGTCATGCTAGCTACATTAAATAAACTATATGAAATATAATTCTATGACACATTTTTTGAAAGGACTCCACCGTATATAGACATGCAGCTCATGTTCAAACTGCATGTACTGTTTGTGACTCGTCAGTCGTCATCCAGTAGTGCCACCTCACCTATCGCTTAAGATGAAGTCACCGGGAAGCTTCAGGCATCTAGTAAGTTTTTGCCACCTCTATTTCCCATATACACATTAATGACAGGAGATAAGTATGAGATCGAATTAATAAGATTAAAGACAAAATAAATAGATACATTACAAGCCATCTCGATGAGTGTATCTTATCAATAATTGAAAACTTACTTTCCAGAGACAGCTGGAAAACAAAACAAAAGGTATCCAATGGAACTATGCCTACAGCCCAGCAATCAAATCAAGTAGGAATTAAAATCATCTCACAAAAAACCAATTGAAAAATAAATAAAAACTCAACATTTTCGAAGGAGAAAGGAAAATAAGAAGGGGGAAAAGAAAAGGGAAAGCGAAGAAGCAGCAGGAACAGGAAGCAACTCCAGCTCCACCAGCTCCTCCTCCTCCTCCTCTCTCTCTCTCTCTCTCTCTCTCCGTAACCTGCGGTGGCGACTCTGGAATCCAATTCCTCTATATATACGCACCCGACCCAATCCCCCGTCCCATCCCATCGATTCCCATTCCCATTCCTGTTCCTGTTTCTGGTCCTGCACCACTCGCCTCGCTTAGCTACCGCTTCCTCCTCCCTGCTCGCTGCTGCTTCCGGAGGCACCCATGGCGGCCGCGCTTGCGAACCAGCTCAACATGCTCATGGCTAACATGTTCGCCACGGTGAGGCGCTTTACCCTGATGCTCTTGTATGCTCTTTTGTGCGGAATTCCGGGGGAGGAGGATGGGATTGTTGGTTGGGGGGTTTGATGTTTGCTTTGCTTTGCTTGGGGGTTAGGGTTTGCTGGACGAGCAGTTCCAGCAGCTGCAGATGCTTCAGGACGGGAGCGCCCCGGACTTCGTCTCCGAGGTCGTCACGCTCTTCTGCGAGGACGGCGAGCGGATCATCGGCGAGCTCGCCAAGCTGATGTACGTATGCTTGCTCGCCTGCTTATCATGTCCTGCGATCGGATCATACTTGTAGACGGATTGGATTGATTTTGTTTGGGAGATTCGGTTGCTGTGTGTGCAGGGACAAGCCAAGCGTGGACTTCGACAAGGTGGACGCTTTTGTGCATCAGCTCAAGGGGAGCAGCGCAAGGTGATGGTTTTTTCATGTCCTTTTCAATACGTGCATATGTAACAGTAGGAATTATTGTGTTTTCGTGTCTCGGCGCGCAAATTGAGCATTAGATCCCCTTGAAATGGGAGAATTTAAATTCACGGTACAAGGCGTCCGATCATATTGGGGAGAATTATCATCCGTTTGATCATTGTAGTGTTTTATGGCATAGATCCAACAAACTTGATTCATTCCCCCACGTTGATCAGACGGCTCAAACAGCATCACTTGACATTATCCCATTATTAGTGGCGCATCCGATCAATATGGGGAGGGTTGGCATCCGTTTGATGGTTGTAGCGTTTTATGATGTAGATCCAACAAACATGATGCGTTTCACACCCTAATCGGATGGCTCAAAGAGTAGCACTTCACATTCTCCCGTTTTAAGTGGCTCTTCAAATTCATTCAGGGATAGTTATCATCCATTTGATAATCGGCACCATTCCATGACAGATCTGACAAACATGCTCCATTCCGTCACGTTGATTGGATGGCTCAAAGAGCACTAGTTCACCTCCTCCCATTTTAGGTGGCCTTATACACCCATGTTGTCTTACATATGGAATCCAAGGCTAAGGCATAGCTGTTGTTGCTTGCCTACAGTCATCGACTCATCGTATCCTAGGAATCAAAGTAGGGGGGATAGGGGATACATGCTGTGCCTACAACTCGAAATGATTTGGATTACTTGCTTGGTGCCTAAAATAGGAAATTGTTCATTTTTAAGAATGCTATAGTTTTCCTGATCATGGGTATAAAAGCATGCCTTACGATTTTTTGTTGTTTGAGAAGACAAGCAGCAGCTCTGGTCTTGCATTTATATGAGTAGATCATGAAAAAAGTAGAGAATGTGTCCTAGCTTAGAGCTTGTTTGGATACATTGTGATCCGACTCAATCCCTTTGGATTGACTCGGAATTTGAACTAAAATCCCTTCCAATCTGAAAGGATTGGTTCTAATCCCTCTCTATCCAAACAAGCCCTTAGGGAGAAAAAAACATTCCAACAATACCGCTAAGCGTGTAAGCCGTAGACTGCTCCACTAGCGACAGTTCTACAGGGCCTCTGTGCCTTGGGCGCGCGAACAGGAGTAGGATGGCACCCTGCCAACCACACCTGTTTAAATGCCTGTGTTCCTTCTTTTTGTGTAATCATGGAATGGCACCTTCCTTCCTCGCGATCCCTACACAGCTATACTGAAACAGATCTTCCTAAGGCCCACAAAGGAAAATGTGCTGATGTCAGCTCTTTTCCTAGAATTTTGGAAATTTTCCTTATTGAATCAGATCCACAAAACTTATCAAACTTGCTAGGAATGTTGGCTGATTAAGAAAAACTTATCCATGTCTTCTCTTTCCAAATCCTGTTGTTTTAGCTCTAAATAGTGACTTAAATGCCGATCCTACCTTATGTGGGTAGAACAGACCCTCACAATGGAAGTACTAAGCTATATTTTATAAGGACATCAAGGTAAATCCAACCCATTCATACAGGTTAGCAGTAGTTTTGCATGCTTCACCTTCGTTTGGAAGCATAACAGCAAGCCTTTTTTTTTCCTTTTTGTTTGGGCGGGATATCTGGAATTTCATGCAGAAAATTTGCTGCAATTAAACATTAAATATTTCTCGAAAGAAATGTTATATTAGAAACTAATTGTATTATAGACAAAGAATCCCATTTTTCCTAATCAATTTAGGTTCACGTATGTTTGTGGTATCAGTGTATTATTTTATAGAATCAAAGTTTGTATGCCAATGAGTCACTATGGTTCTTCATGTCAGATTTTTAAAACTTATTCAGGAGTTATTTATTGGGAACTACCCCATCCATTACAGAAAACTAATTTGTTTTTTGTGTTCAGTAAAGCAATTTGGTGGGACCTTCCTGATTGTATATTTTTGCATGTTGCAGTGTTGGTGCTCAGAAGGTGAAGAACACTTGTATCCAGTTCCGTGAGTTTTGTCAGCAGAAGAGCAGAGATGGGTTAGTACCTAGAAATGCTATGTCCCAGTATTGCCATTTTCTATCATTTGTCTTATTGAATTGTCATACTGAATGTGATGGCCTGGTGTGCTCTACTGTCAAATATTTGCCTATTTAATTATTAATGCTGTCTATAGTATACTGTTCATGAATTGGCATGTTCATCGCTTTTGCCATTACTGAATTGGCTCATTCTTCGTAGGCTGTAAGTAAGAATTGGCTGACTCCGCTCAGCTTGTTGAGTTAGGATTGTAATCGCTCCAGTCCAATTCTTTAGCTAAATGTGTCCTCTGAAAACAAGTTCTAGTGTTTTTAACAACTCTATGCCATACCTGTGTTCAATTGAAATGAAACAGTTTGTTTCTTAGGCAGAACTTTCAGGGTTTCCAGTATTTGTAACAACTCTATGGCATACCTGTGTTCAATTGAAATGAAACAGTTGGATTCTTATACAGAACTTTCAGGGTTTCCAGTATGCCCCAAATACTATAGCATTCAGATCTGTAGAAGGAGAACTAAGTTCGCCCATCTGCTCTGTATACTGCATAACTGTCCAGTAAAGAAATCTAGAACATGTTTATCTTTCAATCTGCTAATCGATTTGCCTTTTTCATTCTGTAATATTCTAAAACAAAGGTGTTCTTTTTGTGACAATTACCCCCTTGTCTGTGTTGGATTATTGTCAGTGGAATCACTTGCTTAGCTGCTTCAAACAACTGCCTATGATATTAACACCGATGTGTCAATATTACTCGCCCAAGTGTATAATTTGGTAGGGAAGTATGTCCATGGTGACATTCATAAAGCTCCCCCTTGAGCAACCGTTAAGACAATAGTAGTGGCCATGAGCATTTGTCAATAATTACTAAACATGTGCCTTTCATGAGCTGCGAATGGAAAGGAGCTTCACAAGTTAATGACATGTTTTCCTTGTCAGGTGCCTGAAGACACTGGATATGGTGAGGAATGAATTCTACGATCTGCGCAACAAGTTTCAGACTATGCTTCAGGTATTACCTTATGTGTTTTAATTCATTTCATCTCAAACTCTTTGTCGTGTTCCAATGAACTGGAGTAGCCATCTTCAAAGGAAGTATTTTATTGTAAAGTTTCCTTGCTATGCAAAATATTAAATTGTACAGAAGATAGGATGTTAATGGAGTGAATATCATTTGTTTCCCACACTTTCTACAGAAACAGTGAAGAATGAACGAGTATATTAACTGAATGAATACCATTAGTTTGCATGGCCTGTAGTAGTTTTCAAGCATTAAATCACTAGTAATAATGGCAGTCGGCGGAAGATGAACAAGTATGGACATGGTATCTATGTTTCTATCAAAGTTGGTGAATTTATGTGGCATTTCCAGTGCTGAATTTGTACTTAGAGGTGCCACTTGGTGTCTAGAGCAGTAATTAGGACTTTTGGAAACCTTGTTTGGCTGATCAATGTTATTAGCTTCATGTAAGGATAGATCTATAGGATAGTTTCAAGGGGCCAAGAGCTGTTTGGGTCCCAACCTGGATTTTTCACTTCTAGGGGTATTAATAGAATTCATGTTTTGCTTCTACTGATTTTGGTCATTTTCTTTTCTGGATGGACATAATCATTGGTACTTCTTTTTAAACTTTTGGGCCATCAAATCTTAGTAATCTTATCTTCTTACAATGCAGACTGTTCTTACTCATAGTTATGGAACTGACGTGTTGTTCTGTTTTTCCAATGCAGCTGGAGCAGCAGATCCAGGCTTTTTACCCTAAACAGTAAACCGGAGCAACCGAGTGGAGCTGCATGTTCACATGATGACTGCGCCTTTCAAGTTGTAGAACATGCTCACTTAGCTATATATTAGCTTGGAGTCATTTGCTTCTGAGAAGTGTGTGGCTGTTTGATCATCTAGCTCTGACACCTTTGTTACTGTAGTCGTTTTTAAGTTTCTATCATGACAAAACAATCATCTGCAATCGTTTGTAGAATATCAATGGATATCTGGTGAATGCAATGAATGGATCCCTAGTAGGTTTGGCAGCATCGCTGCACTGAATGCACTGTTCAGATTTGAGGTTTAGCTGCACTGCACTGGCTGAGGCTTACTAGTGTAGGTTGTATAGCTAGGTTGGTAGAATGTGTCATGACATCAACTACTACACTTTGGAAACGTGTTCCAAATATTATTAGGAGAATAAAACGATACTTCCATAATGGAGCTAGGCAGCTGTTGCCATCGACTTAATCTTTTAGGCATCTTAATTTCGAGCTAAGCATCATCAAATTGGTTTCTTCTTGACTTTGGGGCCGGCCGAGCTGTGTCCAAAGAACTGGATAGTCACTCCTGGACAGTAGATAAAGAGTTCCCATGTCTGTCTGAGTTGGCCTGAGACAGGCAAACAAGAAGCTCCCTCCAAATGATATAGAAGTGTGCCCTTCCTTCTTCTACTTCTACGGGGGATTTCATAATTTTATTTCAGAATTTGTCCCTCATATGTCTATAATATATGGATTCAATAGGAGGCAAATCCTGAAATCCATCTATTCACTGTGGCTAGTACAATTGGTGTAGCACCTATACTATGTGTATGGTTAAAAGACATAGTTCGACTCCCGCTAACTGTGCGGTATGTGGGTTTATTTGCTGATTCTTTAGAATCTAATCCCGTGATCTTTCGGTTGCTGAGTCTTACTATAGAGATGTGTCAGCCACTCCTTTTTTTTAAAAAAAAATGTGGCTGAATTCTTGACCTTAATCCTAGTCCTCAAGTTTTGGAAGCAAAGTTGGTATATTCAACACCCCAGTTGGCAAGCAGTTGGTATTTGTAGGGATTCTGTTTCCGTGCCTGTCCAGTAATGTCAACAAATGCAATACACGCCGAGTAGGTCTAGCAGCGCTCTATATTTGCATCGCCACACTGGATTCGTGCCGACTTGACTTGTTACTGTGAACCATCCCATCAACATGAAGACATGCCACATGATCGAGCTGAAGTTGGTAGAGTGATTTGGTGTCGATCGATCGATCAGTACTGAAAAGAAAAGATATGATTCACTATAAAGGGGCCAGCTCTGATACCATCCAGGATTCAGGGTATCGGGGCATTTTTTCTAAAAGACTAGTAGGATAAATAGGTATATCATTATTTTTATTAATCATGCTCTATCTCATTCTATAACTGATGTGAGATTATCTCAACAAATCTCTCCTTCACACATCGGGTGTGTTTTCCAGCAACCGTGAGGCCTGAGATGTATCTGGGATACTTGAGCACTGATATCAATTGTTGAAACCAGCGACAACCCTTTACGCGAGAGAACAATTAAAGTAAGTACACAAGAGACACAAGAATTTATTTACAAGGTTCGCAAAGCCTACGTTCTCGAAAGCCGAATCGTGGTGGCTTCGTCCGTATGAGAAGTTTCTTCTTCTTCTTCTGATTAGGATTATAAGAGGTCATCGGTATATATTTATACCCGAATCACAGCAAACACACAGGATAAAGTCTGCAAACAGCAATATGGTTTCGTACAAGTACTCGTTGACAACTCTCTGTCACACATTGACACACGCATTCATCAAGTAATCCTTTCCTAGCTAGCTTGTTTTGCTTCAGTCTTCCTGTGTACTCTTTTCACCAAATGTAGATTGATGTATGCAAGTTGGTAAACGACCAACAGGTAGAGCAATAATCCTTGCTGCCAAGAACAAAGCACCTTTTCCATACCAAAAGATACAATAATGTGATCTGTCCTAAACCCTAAAGATTAACAATGCAGGGCAAAGTGCAGTACTACTATAATAGTACTAGAAGAACAGTAATAATCCATTGAAGGGCAACAAACATTGAAAGAGCTGTAACTGCTTCCTGCTGGAAAAATCAGGTCTGCAGATAGCAGTTGCACCCACCCCCTTCCCTTCCATCCATCCATCCATCGCCAGCCAGTGTACTTTAACACAACCAGTAGTAGTAACTAACGCAGTAACGCCAGTACATGTAACAGGCCAAAATTTGGCTCTATTCTAAAAATGCATGATTTTTATGAATTTTAAAAACTTTGATTGCATTTCGAATTTCAAAAAAAAAAAGCTTTGCCTTGCAATTTAAAATTTCAAAACAATTTCCTTGCCTCAAAAGCCGGATTTGCAAAAACTTAAATTTAATTTGTGTGTAAACCCAAAATAATTAAAACATGGTTGTTGCAAAATTATTTCAAAATTTAAATTCAAATCAAAGTTGCAAAGCAAATAAAAGTTTTAACATTTTTTTCCTTTCTCCCCCCCCCTCCCCGCGGGGCCAAAAGGCCGCTTCTTTCTTCCTTCCCCCTCTGTTCCCCGCGGCCTAGCCCTGCCAGCCCACACCGTCGCCTGTAACATCCCAATTTTCTGAGTTTCAAAAATATTTTGAGTAGTTTAGTCCTTGGAAAATTCATCAAATTTTATTTGAATTTAGTCAAGCTTAATTTGGACTTTCAAATGCCAAAACAATTTAATGTGACTAATGTGAATATCAATTAATTCTGAAACTATTTTATTTGAGTTCTTTGTGCTTGGAAATATTTTTCAGATTTTTCTGAGTTCATTTGCTATTTTAAATTCGCCATTTGGATTTATTGGTATTTCTAAAATGCAAAAATCAATGAAAATCTCAAGAAATTCCTTTGGGCCGAATATCTCCAGCCCAATCCCTGTTTTCCCACGTGTGGCCCAATTTCGGGATCCAATCCGTGTGCCTAGCCTAACCCACGCTCCCTCTCCACCCCACTGACATGCGGGTCCCGCATGTTAGCGCCTCCCTGCTCCCTCTCTTTCTCTCCTTCTCTCTCTGACGTCGAGGGCCCACTCGTAAGTCGTCTTCCACCTCCTCCTTTCTTCTTCCTCACGCCAGCACCCGATAATGCTATTGTTGGCCTTTTGGAGCTTTTTTCCGAAAACAGGCAAAACAGTCTGATTCTTCCTCGCTCTTGCTGCCATCTTTATCTCCTTATCCTCCCTCAACCAAAACAGTTTGTATATTATCACGTAATATCGTCGGACTCTGTTTTCGCCGCAATTCCGAAATAAACTCCAACAGTGTTATGCCGATTCGGCCACGCCCCGTCCTATAAAAGGCACCCCCGGACCCCCTCAAACTCCTCATCCCATTTCTGCAAACCTCTTAGCCCCTCGTCGCCTCTAGCCACCGGATTTTGATCTTGAAGATCGCCGGCCGAAGCTCTCCTCTTCGCCGATTACCTCATCGTCAATGACACCCTGCTGCTACCGTCTACACCGTCGGCTTCACCATCGTGTGTTCTACATCGCGCTCACCTCAATGTGGCCGGAGGACCGCTGGAGCTTCGTCACCGTCGTGACCTGAACCACCTCGCTGCCTTCTTCCTCGTCGTTGGTAACCCCATCACGCCCTCTCATCGCGAAGGTGCGCATTAGGTTTGTTGCAACCCACTCTTCAGTTTGCTACCCTCGTCGCCAGCCAATTTGCCGCCGTTCGTCGGAACTCTAGGGTTCCGAGCGCCACCACCGCTCGACGCTGACGTGGCAGCCACGTAGCGGCCATGTCAGCGACACCTCACACTGTTTGCCAGTGTCGGCACCCACGTGGTGCTTGCGCCAGCGCTTATGCAATGCCTCTTTACTGTTTCGTAAACCTAGCTCACCATGCACCGTTACTTGTCGTGGACCGGGTCTATAGACCTTTGGCCCACATGCTAGTGAAAGAAAAGGTTTTACCATAGGAAAATAAATCGGTTGAAAAAGAAATTCAGGGATGATGTCATGCTGACATCATAAAAGGGTTTTTCTTTAGTAAAATAATTCAGAAATCCAAAAATTCATAATTAGTTAATTTCTTTAGGGTTTAGATCTTCTAAAAGTCTGTTCTTCCTCATACAAACTTTGATTTAGCCCATTTAAATTTCTAAATTCATCTAAATTTAACCTCTACCTTCCTTCGATTTTTATTAAATTTTTAGAGTTTTTTATCTCTCTGTTTTGTATTTATTTTATTTGTTTGCTTTCGTTTGCCAGTAGACGTTCATACTTCAGGAGCTTTCGAAGGAGAAGAAGTTAATCAAGGTCAAGACCAGTACCAAGACTTGTTCCACGGAAAGTTGTACATTTGACCATATTGAACCTAGTTTTCCAAAATTACCTTGATTCAAGTTATTTTATTTTACTTCAAGTATTTATTTAAATATTTTTGGATTACCTATACATCATTTGGTTATATCCACCTTGCCTATTGTATGATCATGATCTTTTGTCACCCTAGCTTGGTTAATTATTAGTTGATAATATCATAACACCAACGTGGGTTGGTTAGATACGAATAGTTTGCTTAGCCATGCAACGAATCATTTACATCGTTTGAGTTGCAAATATAAACTTTACTAAGTGATTATGAAACTTTATGTAAAAACTGTGTGCAGTATGTTGCTACTCGTTGATGTCATGTGCTGCGCTTAACCAACAAGGTGGGAAAAAATTCAGATTGAGGTGAGTGGATGGTACTGTGTAATATGGTGGATGTGTGATGGGGAAATATGAATTTTGGTCATGTAGTTGGAAATTGGTAGTCTCGCCTTGGTCAATTAAGGACTTAACTTTGTATGCTATTGAACTGAGCCACAACTGTACAACCGCATGCCTGATAGGACTGGTCTAACTTAGTGAGTTACAGAATCTCAACATTGATTACTCAGGTAGTAGGTTAGGTGCCCAGTGATGGGTGGAGGTGTGGACTACTTTGAAAGTCACATCGATGGGCGGTTCACCGCTTACAGGTCCAATGGTGTGTGTCATATCAAAGCACTTTGTTAGGGTTGGTACGACGGTAAAACACATCGTGATGGTCAATAGTCGAGATGAAGTTTCGGAAAGGTTTTGTTATGATTAGTGCTAGCTACACTAGTTATATCGTATGGGCAAAGTGTACTACCTCTGCAGAGTGTTAAACAATCTATTCGAATGGCCGCGTCCGCAGTAATGGACATGCTCGGGGATTTCACACGAGGGGTAGATTTTCATAAAACATTTGGGAAGAGATAATTGTGTGGGATAACTTGTGCAGCTGTGTTTTAAGCCGCACTCGGCATCCTTTTCCTCTGGTCTACTTCCTGAGCATCCCCTGCATTCCCTTTCCTCCCTTCCTTCCTCCTCGAGTCGCCTCTCTTATTCGTGTCGCCATGCGTGCATCTCGTCGTTCGTACGACCGATACACCTCCCCCTCAACCGAGCGAGTCAAAACACGTTAATGAGCCTCCCCTTCATTTTCCCCTCCCAATTTTAGTGCCACACCGTTGCACTCGCCAGAACGACTTCACCCCCAATTCCGGTTGAGCCCCATCACAAGCACTGCCATTCCCTCTCCGGTAAGCCCCCCTGTGATTTCTCTCTACCAAAGCACCACCGCACCATCCCCGTTCTTCCTCCACCGTTCTCTCCCTCTCCCCCTTCTTGTAGCGCCGCCCCCACAGTGAGCCACCCGCGCTGCCGTTGGGCCCCTTCGACACTCCTCTGCCGCCATTAACCCTCCCGGTGGGTTCTCTTTGCCTCTCCCTCATTCATGCTCCCCCTGCTTTCATCCCTCTCCCTCTCTAGCACCGCCGCTCTTTTCCTCCCCCATAGTCGGCCGCCGCACACTGCCTCCATCCTGCCACCACCGTCCATGGGATCGCCTTGGCCTCTCCATTCTGTTTTTTCCGCTCACGGTCGTCGCCGTCAACTGCCTCTCCGACGTTAAGCACCGCCCAAGCCGCCTTTGCCTTCCTATATTTCGGTTGGGAACATAACACCAAGTCTCTCTCTCTCTGTGTGTGTGTGTGTGAATGCCTATGACAGGTGGGCCCCTCCTTGTGTAGCACTCTATGTTCTGTGTGGATATTGATAGTGGACCCCACCCTTTAAATGGTTAATTAGATTATGTTAGTAGGTTAGTCAAGCAATGGATATGGCGAATGGCAATTGCATTATAACTGGAGGTAATAAGGAAGTGAATAGTTAGTATAGCTTTAGCATTCAATTAGAAAAGCAACCTTAAGTAGGACTAATATACGAATATGGTTGCCTCAATGACAGTGGACCCAGCCCGACCCAGCCCATTGTTATAATAATACTAATAACATGCATTTAGAAGGCAACCATGATTAAAGGTCATGTTCGAGTATATGTACCTAAATCAATAAAAGCATTAAGAATACTTGATTAAGTTAGTGTCAAGACTTCAAATAGACACCTTGATAGGAAGTAGTCGTATAATCAAGTAAGGAATGGTTAGGTGGCTACTAACCCTAGGTCGTTAACAACGACTAAAGTGAGGGGTAGCTCATTAAATAAGCACAACCAATGAAAACATCATATAACAGGTATGCCTCACGCATGAATAGGTTTTGCTGTCGGGTCAAAGACACCAATGACCTAGACAGTGGCTAGTAATCATAATGACATAAGCTCACATATGCTTAGGTCATAGAATAAGTAAGGGAATAAAAGTGTGTGTATAGACAGGTATGTCAATTGACATATAAATCATGCTAATAGTCGATTGAGGCAACTGAGTGTAACCTCGACATTTAGAATAAAATGCCAAGAAAAAGGTAGTAATGTTAAACCCTGATGAAGGGTGGTGATAGCTATGACCTAGCTTCATACTAGTAATAGTAATCAAGACAATAGGATCGATCGCTAAGCGAAGGCTAGTAGGCAAGAGCTATAGTCCCTATTTAAATAGTAATTGTTGCGCTTAAAATAGTAGTAGATCATGCCGAAGGTCTAGGCTAGCAACTTAGTTAAAACATAAACCTAGGATAGTTACGAGGTCTTGACACATAGGGTATAGACAGTGGTTGAGGACTAGTAACATGACAATTGTATCTCATACACAACTAGGTTTTATCTGGAACCAAAATCTAAAATATAAACTTCATAATATATAAGATTACTGCAATCACGAAGATTAGCAGTAACTATGTCATGATCCCGTGCTAGTCAATTGGAGCCGAAGCCGATAGGGTAATCACTGAACAAGAAAAAGGTAGATGAAAACATATAAGTCTGTATGTAGCAGTAACCTACTTAGCTATAAGTAGTCGTTAGCAGATGTTGTAGCTAAGGGTCAACCAGTGTGCTAGGTTTACTTTAGTATATGCTAAGCCACGTAGGTAGTGAGATTTAGTTAAGGTCACCTCGTAGATAAACCCAAACCCGTAGACGCCCCTGATCAAGTTATAAGGCTGATATCTAGCCAATGCTTGGAAGTTCCAGCTAAGGCTCATAAAACTTCCTTGGTAAATAGGAAATAATGACTAAAAGAATCATTAGAGCAGCTAGGCGTCGCATGAACAATGGTGGTATGTTCCCAAATGGATGATAGAAGTTCATCCACCAAACAACATCACTTAGGCCCTAGCTGTCGTCCATCGCTATTTGCTCACGGTAGAAGTACAATTCATGATCCGAAGGTGGAACAAATGATCCCATCTAGCCAGGTGATCTCTCCCATCTAGGTAACCGATGCGGGATATTCCTATGAACATTCTCCCCTCCCGTTGGAGTCTTAACTCCTTACACCAGCGGACCTTCTGAGAGCCCGATCCCTCTCACCCTCGCTTCGGATCAAACAGGTTACCTAACCATAAGCCTGGCTATCAACCAAAGATCCCACCACTAGACCAAACGAATAGAGTTCGGATTTATCTAGCTTGATCTGAAGTATTTCCTTCAGTCCAACTATCGCAGGATGTACTTCATTCCATCTGAAGTATTTCCTTCATCAACTTCCTTTGGTTATACTTCGTCAGAAGTATTTCCTTCATCCCAAATATCCTTGGATATACTTCGTCTGCAACATTTCCTTCATCAACTCCAGATGAGTATGTTTTGGTCTCATCTGAAGTACTCCCTTCTTTCAAGATGCCGATAAGTATGTTTAGTTTTGTTTGAAGTGTTTCACTTCTTCAAACACGCCTAGGTTTGTTTACTTTCAATTGAAGAGTTTTCATTTGTTTGAATGTCTTTGAATTTATTGGATTTCATTTGGTTGCTTTCAGATGTTCTCGAGTTTAATTGTATTCTACGTAGATAGAATCTGAAGCTATAATGGAACAGAAGTCCGAGACAGAACAAGAACAAGGTTATCAGAACATTAAGGAGGAGGATTATCGGAACAGCAAGCAAGATGATTATCAGAACATTGAGAAAGGCGAGTCAACACTTTGATCATTTTGCTCCTAAATTTGAAATACAATTACCTTGTTTTAAATTATGAAATTGCATTGCTATGTTTATACATGTATGTTGCTTCAGCTTATAGATAATACCCTAACTGATAATTGTGTATAAATTTCCAATCCTTGAACTTGGACATTATCCTTTGTCACCTTAGATTAATGGAATACCTGATAGCTACTAAATACATACTTAGGGGTCGTGCTTAGCTTTGCGTAGTGACATTGTCATGTGGGTAGTAAATTGCCTCCAACATCATTAAAACATTTGAAAATGCGATTGGGCAGTCGAGGTTGGAGTCTGGCTGATATGTTGGACTAGAATAGTATTTCTAAACAAAAGAAAACTAAAAACAGATTTAGACTCGGGTGGCTGGAAAGAGTGGCTGGTGCTGGGGGCACGACAGAGTGGGTATGTAGATGTACTGCCCGAGTCAATTAAGGACCCGGATCTTGTGATGACCTTTCGTGTAAAAATAGTGCAACCACAAGTCTATAATAGGTACGACCTGGCTAACTAATTTGTCCGTCTCGGTGTGGCTTCGCCATTGGTGGGAATACGGTGTGGGTAGAGGGTAATGAAGCCACGAGAACTGCACGATGCAAATGGGAGACCTCCCGAGGGCGAGGCCCAAGGAGATGATACCTAGTGGTGTGGGGTTGCCTTGAGGTGGGGCATTGTAAAGGACTTGTGATAATTATTTTAGTTGCACACCTATGGAAGTGTGTCAAGATGGTCATTATAAGTTGATTATCTCTTGTGAGCAAAGTGTACGAAATCTGCAGAGTAAGAAAACTATCTGGATAGTCGTTCTCATGGTCATGAGCGGTGCTGAGAACTTACTTGAAGTAGCTTTCATTTTATAAAATAATTTGTCGGTGGAATAAGATAATGGGTTGGAGCGCAGTGATTGGAAATGTTGGATTGGGGCTCAGAGAGTTGAGATGGCCTGGTTGAGAACCAGTGATAAATACGAGATGTGACCCGAGCATTGAGTTGATGGAGTCACTCAATGGTATAGGAGGTTGAAGCCTCTAATAGTACTTTACAATAAAACTCAGTTTATGAAAACTTGTGTTAATTAAAATGCTAAGTCTCGGGAATTGCTACTACATAATCTAGTTCAAATTTAGCTTTGTGCAAATAAAAGAACCATGAACCTCCCTTGAATAATTGTATTGTGTGTTGGCTCGCAAGTACGGTTGTGTACTCATATTTGCTCTTTATATTCTTTTAGTCAGTAAACATAAAAGAAGGCTATATAGATAATTATGAGTATTGGTCAAGGCTGAAGATCATGAAGGTCAGAAACTAGGTCGCGGGCCTCAGTTGATTGCTTATGGGTATATCGTGAGGATTCCACGTTATATACTTTATTCCGCTTCCACCGCTGATTCTTTGAAGATATTTGAGCTGATCTGCCGTTCTACAAACGACTTAAGGTATATTTACGAACATGGCTCTAAGGACTATTTACGACCGATCACATACGTACGAACGCAGAATTCACCGTATGAGGCGTCAGTCAGCGCATTTTCCGCGTCCGGCACAGGCAGACGTGATGACGAAATCGGATCATATTTTAACGGTAGCGATGGTATTAGCCGCTTGGCATCTATTGGCCACACGTCATCTTCTCTCCTTTTTTTTTTTCTAAAACCAAATCGATATCTGTCTATAGCACATTACATTGAATGCTAGCTAGCTCCACATCACCCTAATCTTGTATGTAAGCCATTACCGCGCACCACGGCCGTGAGGTTTCTGGCTAAATCTATACATGTTAGATTCAGAGGTCTTAATCATGTTATTTACTGATGAATACATTGCCAAAGGATTATGCTTGTGACATCAGTTGTTGATCTGATTTGAAATAGCTTTTGAGTTCTTTGAATTCTGTGAAAAACAACTTTTGTCAGCATTTGCGGTAGTACCGGCTTTATAGCCACGAAACTACCGCTGGGCGGTTCAACCGATTATCAGTTGACATCTTTGAATCTCTGATTTTCCTGATTGCGGTAGTACCGATGTTGTTGTGCGGAACTACCGTATCACGGTAGTACCGCTTGAGAGCGCGGTAGTACCGCAAGTCAGTGGAATTGAGAAAACGTTCGGACCGTTCTCTTGTGACCGTTGGATTTAGTTTGGACGATTGAGATCTTGTGAAATGTTCGGACTTTCCGAAGAATCAACGGCTGATACCTTGGTCCGAACGGCTCAATTGATCTGGGCCGTCCACGTGGCCAAGGGCTTGAGTTCTGGACTTTTTCCTTGACACGGTAGTTCCGGAGTTGTTGGCGCGGAACTACTGCGAACCGGTACAACCGCGTTTTCATTGCGGTAGTACCGCAAGTCATCCAAGTCTCTCTAGTCCGAAAGTGAAATGTATTTTGATCGTTGGTTTGACATTTAACGGTGGAGATTTCGTGTGACGTTCGGACCATCCGAACATCCAACGGCTAAGATGCATGGTACGATCGGCCGACGAAATCTGGGACGTCCACGTGTCTTGGAAGTGTTTTTCTGAGGCTTTGTGTATTTTCTTGGAACGGTAGTACCGCAGTTTGAATGGCGGTAGTACCGCAATTTCGGTAGTACCGTTGTTTTAATAACGGTAGTACCGCTTTTGTTTTCCTTTGAGAAAGAGGTTCTGACATACACTGTTTGCACTATTAAGTGATTTACGGTAGTACCGCGACATGGTTGGCGGTAGTACCGCAAGACGGTAATACCGCAAGGGCGCGGTATGGATTTTCCAGAAGCAATGTTTTTGGAAGTTTTGGAAGTTCTTGAGAATCGGTAGTACCGGTGTGTTTTGAGCGGTACAACCTGCGATGCTGATAGTACCGGTACTATGATGGCGGTAATCGATTGTATTCTCGCTTTATTCATTTGGTTTGAGAATTGGCTAAGGATTTGATTGAGCTTATGAGTTGTGATGGTTGGATGATGTGTGATAGTGTTTATGGGTGTGTGTTGGCTAATGGATGATCAAGTTGGAGAACTTGTGCCATGGTTGTGGTTGCTTTGATCTTTACATGTGCAGGTTGAGCGTGAGGACGAAACACAGTCGGTGACGAAGTGGACTCGGACTAGGATTGGGGAGATCTGAGGTCGTGGTGGTCGTGGATGTCACGAGGTGGTTTGGATCATGCTGGAGCACATGGAGTTCAAAGGTGGATCACGTTGAAGCTACGGGATGGAGTCCTGGAGGCTTACGACGTGGGAGAATTGAAAAGGATAACAGATTTGGAAGGTGTTTCAAATCTGGATGGTGTTTTGAGATAGAGTCCGTGTCGATGTCGTGTTGAACATGGATAGAACTCTAGGGTATAAATAGAGGCAGGTTAGGAGCTAACCGGTGTGGGCTTTGTACGGGAGTTTTTGTAACGTGGTTTTTGGCGACGTGCGTTTGTGCCATAACTTTAAAGTTATGGTTGTGTGATCATTTTTGAGAGGTCTTCTGAGGAAGATTGTGAGGGATGCTTGTAGGGCGTCTTGTAGACACAGATCAAAAGTCTTAAGCAATATACAACAGATTGATTCTATATTGTCTTCAGTTCTTCATATTGTTCTTGCTGCGCGTGCTTTGTTTTTGATCAGTACTGATTCTGAAATCAAGGGTTCAATTGAATTAATTGGAGGTCAATCCGCTGCGAATCATTCACCCCCCTCCCTCCCTCTCTGATTGTGCCATACGATCCTACAATACACCACAGTACTCCTAAATTGCAAGTGTTGCCGTCAATTGTCATCGTCTTCGTCACCGTAGTATCAGGGGGCGTGGAAGGGAACATTCATTGTTGATTCTTGTTTGCGATGGCGACCTGTATGGTCGGCAGGCACTGTGAACAAATAGTAAATGCAGTTGCTTGATTGGCCGTGTTCAGTTAAGCTCAGCTCTGAACTGAAGTTCAGAATTCAATATCATTTTATTTTAGTTCAAAGAACCACGTACAGACATGAGCAGACACTAGCTATACGATTTTGCATCAAATTAAAGAAGCATGCATATATGGATGTGCTGGCTCTTCCATTTTGAAGATCGAACAGAGGTTAATTAAGTTTGAGAAAAGCACCGCCTGACCATTCCTTTTTGGTTGGGCTAACGCTGCGGTACAACTCTTGTTCAGTTCTCCTTGAGGGGGTTGCATGCTGGACTATTTTGATGAGCCTCCCAAGTATGGTAATTAATTAATGTAGAACAGATCATCACACTGCCAGTGCTCCTCCTACTTAACCAGTTTTAATTTATGTAGCCGACCAACCAATCCAGCCCAACCATGGATGAGTCCAAGCATGGCATGCTCTCTGTAAACGTACAGAGGAGCCACAGCCCACAGATGCCAGCACCCAGCACCAGCAGTGGGGATCACAGGCTCACACAACTTATAGGACGCCAAGCTAGCCGCATCCTTGATGTCACCATGCTCTTGCTTCTCATATAAGCAAATATTAATTGCACATGTTTACATTGTATAGTGTAGCTGTTTCACTACATTACATTCTTGTCACTTACTGCTCTATCACTAAATGAAGGTACGTTCAGATACTGTTTCACTACATTACATTCTTGTCGCTTACTGCTCTGTTACTAAATGAACGTACGTTCAGATATTAATATCTGAACGTACGTTCATTTAGTACCAGAGCAGTAAGCGACAAGAATGTAATGTAGTGAAACATTGGCTCAGCCAAGGATCAAACATATGCACACTGTGGACGTAAAGACGAAGATGAACTCACAAGACAAGTTTTTGTGCTACCCAAAAACTGCACAGCTTTTCCTCTTCTTTTCTTTACTTATACTAGTAAATAACAAGTAACTTACATGCAAACAAGTAACTTAAGCACTACATGCACCTACAGCCACCTTCCTACATTCAGGCAATTAGCGCCATCAATATTCATGACTACCAATTCAGCAATGCAAATCAAAACTGAAACTTAAACAACATTAAGTATTATTCAACAAACACTCCATAATCCTTGATGCACCGACTCACCGTTGCGGATCGCCTGCAACCTCTTGCCACGCGCAAAACACTAACTCACACCATGCATTATCTCCACTATATGGATGCATGCAGCTACTTTGAAGGAGGGCCAACTCATCTCACATGCATACCTTCTCAACTAACTCGATCACATCTAGAGCTAGTTTTACACTTGGCAACGTGTATATGCTCACGTCCTCACAGTTACATGCACTAACTACTAACACATGACTGATCCAATAACACATGCATGTGCACACAACTGTTGGCTTCACTTGACTACCGATCCGCTCACGTCGCTGCCGATCCATCCACTACGCCATGATGCCACACATGCAACTCTCTTGGATTTAGCCCACTACTATGACTCTACGGCAACTAAGCCGTGCAACATAACTAAACATGATGAACACATAGAGAACAAGATCTCGTCATTCACGTCCGCCGCCGCCGGTGCGCACGTCATGTGCGATTCTGGCACACCGCGTTGGTCGCGTGGACCTTCGTCGTCGTGCTCCTGAGCGCATTGTGTTGCAGCCGGCTAATCGACGACACCTGTGCACCTTCGCCCAAATGCTCCGGCTCTCCTCATTGTGGAGTCGCATGCTCTGCACGATGCGTCGATCGCACCGCCACGGCCACACACACGCCATCGTTCGTGGCCTCCATGACGCCGAGTCGTCGCAAGCCTTGGTCGCGCCACTGCAAGGATCAGGTTGTACCTCCCAACGCTGTGGCCAGCCACGACTAGCACCTCACCAACTGCACAGATCCGCCCAGCATGCAGCTGGCCTCCCCATCCGCAGCGCTAGCTGCGGCCGTGACGTGCGACACCATTGCATCCGCACGCACCCTGTTTGCCACCTCGACATGCTAGTGCAACACCTCCAGCACATTGGATCGCTATCTCAACGAGCGCCGCACGGTTACTGCTTCCTTTTCACTCTCGTCGTCGTTGTCATGCTGCACTAAGCCTGCCTTGCTCTGATACCAATTGATGGCTCAGCCCAAGGATCAAACACACGCATACTGTGGACGCAAAGACGAAGATGAACTCACAAGAGAAGTTTTGGTGCTGCCCAAAAACTGCACAGCTTTTCCTTTTCCTTTTCTTTATTTATACTAGCAAATAACAAGTACTTACATGCAAACAAGTAACTTAAGCACTACATGCACCTTCAGGCAATTAGCGTCATCAATGTTCATGACTACCAATTTAGCCATGCAAACCAAAATTGGAATTTAAACAACGTTAAGGATTATTCAACACAACATACACATTTAACTATTACCTTTTGCCAATTACATGTTGCTACAAGATTTCAAAAACATATTGATGTCGAAATGCTTTTAATGAAAAATCTATCAATGTCATTTCCGCATGACAAATCAAAAACACCTTTTACATGTGTATGCTAGTGACGGAAGTTTAAATTTTTAGACTGCACACGTTTTAAAATGGCATCTATTTAGGACGGAGGGAGTTCTAGCTGCTTCATGCCTTCTTTTCCTTAAGTTTTGTTCTGATTAGCTTGGACAAATGTGAGATAATGCCACTGTTTTCAATTAATCAATTGTCGTGTATGAAAGAGAGGGAGGAACATGCACAATCAGCTGTGCAAATAATTTGAGCCAGCATGACAATACATCCTAGATTCCCAGTGTCATCAATTAATACACACATTGATTGATGGTTTCTGACAGTACTGATCAGTTAGGCCAATGGGCCATGGACCGAAGTCAACAGATTAAGTCAGGCAGTTGAGCGATCAAAATCAACGGAACCGGAGCACAGATTAATTCATCAGCTGGTACTCCTTAGTATTTGTTCAACTGAAGGCAGTGTGCTTGTTTGATGTGCTTAATATTTCACTGTTACCACTGCACACTGCGCTGGGCTCTGGTGATCTTGTGGCATGCAATGCATGCGTGGTCACTGACTGACGCGGTGATTACTGAAGAGAAATTAAGAAGCTGCTGCTACGTTACATCGTCTCAGTTGGTTGCTGCATCGATCTCATCAGTTTGTACTAGTATGTACTAACCAGCCCGCTTCTACTGTGCATATGTACAGTGCTGCTGCTGCTAGCTAGCTTCTGCCGCATTGATCTTAATTTCGTGCACAGTATGCAATTATGTTTGCATCCTTTTCTCCTAGCTAGCTAGTTCACACGCTTATAGCTACACCACACTCTTGCCCCTACTGCATGCCTTGCTTGCCCTATCTGATTTGCCCAACTGTGTGTATAAATATATGTGCATATGTAACCCCCATCTGGTGTGCCTCACTGGCTACTACTCTTAGCTAGCCGCTGGTAGCACCACACACAACCTCACAAGTCTCTCTCTCTCTCTCTCACACACACACACCCACACCATCTCTCTCCCCGAAGGAGGAGGAGGAGGAGGAGGAGAAGACAGGAGGAAGAAGAAGAAGAAGAAAGATGATGATCGATAGCATGGATGCAGCAAGTATATCCGGGTATTTCAAGGGCAAGAGCATCCTCATCACTGGCTCAACTGGCTTTCTAGGAAAGAGTATGTAGTGTATCTAGTTACCACCCTTCTTCTTGGCTTCTCGATAGCTTAATGGCTGCACTAGTTACCATTAGTGTACGTGCTTATCTCACCTTGCATGCCTTGTGCTTAATTAACTTGTTCGATTCGCGGCGTTAATTGCGTACGTGCAGTTCTTGTGGAGAAGATACTTCGTGTGCAGCCTGATGTGAAGAGGATCTACCTGCTGGTGCGAGGCATCGACGCAGCCTCGGCTAAGCAACGCATGGAAGCAGAGGTGAGCGCGCGCGTGCTAGCTAGTAATTAATTAATACACGCGCATATAGTATATATACACTAATTGACTTCTCTTAACTAGCTTGATCTTAATTATCTCCAATTAAGCATGCATGCACTAGACCGATCGATCGATCTTAACTTGTTTCTGCATGTGATAGTTTTTGCCGCTGTTAATTTTTGCTTGCTCCAGTGTCAGCTTCAGCAGTGTTATTTCAGAAGAACAAAAAAAAAGTGTGTTTGTTTGTGTGTATATATGTATATATACGTATGATCTCTCTCCTCTTTCTCTCTCAAGATTGGGTAGTGCTGTCCTGTAGCTCTACTGTGGAAAGACAAAGCGAGATGTACGTTGAAGCACTGTATCTAGCTTGTGCTGGAACAAGGCATTCTGTCAAAAGAGGGCTAGCCATTAATGCGATGCTTACTAGCTCGGCCCTCGATCGATCGCAAAATCTAGTAATTGTGTGTTGCAGAAAGGAGGGTTATCACACATGGCCGGACATTCCTAATCTTCGTGGCGGCACCTACCGTGTGTCTCCGGCCAGCCACAAACCACACGCATGGTAAACCAAGTGCATGCATCTCCAATAGTGTATTTATTATCGTCTCTTGGTTATGCCACGTCAACAAAATTCTACGTGGAGGAAAGAGGGGGAGGAGATAAGAGTACATGCTACGTGTGCTAGAGACTATCTATTAGAGATATTGCATTTAAAGATGATGTAGCATATGTTAAAGACAAGGTTATCTCTAACTATTGAAGATGCTCTTACGCATATGCATCCTTGGATCTGTCTCTTGTCACCTCGGATCATCCCTGAGCTCTCCTCAGATCCGAGCCGTCCATCGTGGGGATCGGCGGCTCATGATCGGCGTAAAAAAAACTGTAAAATATTTTGGAGTTGACCTTAGTGAAGTAGTACATTGGTAGATTTCAATTTCGATGAGTAATAATTGACCCTACAGGAATGAGCTCTAGATCCGCGGTTAGGACCCAGTAGAGTGATGTTTTTTTATGCTAGCTATAAACCGTCTGACCAGCATCCAACGGCTTAGATCGAGAGAGGCGGTGAAGGTGAGGGCTCGTATATTATTTGGTGACATAGTTACCATATAAATAGTTGTAGTGCTGCCTATTTTGGCTTGTCCTAGTCAGAAAAATAACGAGCTCAGTACACATGCAGCTAGTCACACACACGCCCATTGAATGAGCCATCTGGATGGTTGGTTGATCTAATATTGCTGCCGGTTAGGTTGACGTGTGCAATTGGAATTCATTTCTTGATTTGACTAATGGTCCATCCATATATGGCCTTCAATAATTCAGTTCAAAGAGGGGTGTAAAAAAATAGATTCCCTAGTAGTGGTAAGGGTTCAGGTAAGCGGTTTCAAATTTTTACCGGGTTCCGATACAATGATTATCAGAAATCTTTGGCTGATAATCAAATTTTGAATTAAAAAAACGTCCGAAAATTGGTCGAAAATATCGGCCGAAATTTTTTAAAATAAATTTCGGCAAAAAAACTTCTATATTTGACAAAATTCATGCAAAACAAAATTTTCAGAGCCGGTTTAAAATTTTACTGGGGATCCAATACAACCGATTTTCGACCGAAATTTTGAACCCTACTGTGTACTAGTAGGTTATTACTGTGAGACGTATGCATCTTGATCCCAGCGTGATGTAAGACTCTTGTATTTGCTTTTGATATAAGCAGGAAAAACCTTTGTTTTTTAGTAATTAAAAAAAGGAAGTGTATCTTGATGCTGAGATCTTTTGCAACATTTTTGTTGATGATTTTTTGTTGGCGCCTAGTACAATATTTTTTATTTTACTTTTAATAAAGGAGTATCATTAGATGATGTGTGTTATTTATTAAATTAATCCCATATCAGTAGTGCATTGATACAACTAGCCAAGCCAGATTTTTTTAGATAACGGAAGAGAAAAACTCTCTCTCGACCTCTGCATCAAAGATACACACAACCCATTTTATTAAAGAGTCAAAAGTACCAAAAGAACCAACACTGTTAAAAGAGGCTTATAGCCTTACAACCAATAGTCGAAAGCAAATCAAACTCAATCATTATAAATCCTGCGACTAAACCGTCACCCATGAGAATTGAGTATTTGTTTTGCCACAACCTCCAACTTTATAATTCCAGTCAGCATGTACTCCTTCTGTGCTAATTTCTGTAAATTTACCCAAGCACCTAGCCAGACTCACAGCGTAAGATAACCTGAATTAAAGACTAGATATGGATGATGGTGCAGGTGACGGGCACTGAGCTCTTCTGGCTTCTGAAAGAGAAGCATGGCAAGGGATTCGAGCTGTTCATCGAAAAGATTGTACCTCTGGCCGGAGACATCATCTACGAGAACCTGGGGCTGGAGGCTCCCAGGTTGGAGGAGCTGGCCAAGGAGATCGACATCATTGTCAACGGAGCTGCAACCACCAATTTCTACGAAAGGTACTACTCGATCAGACATGCAGCAACTAACATGGTCTGAAGGAATATGGATATGCATATGACATAATTTTTTGCAGATATGATGTGGCTTTGGATGTGAATGTTTTGGGGGTGAAGCACCTGTGCCAGTTTGCCAAGAAGTGTGCCAATCTCAAGATTCTTCTCCATGTTTCCACTGGTCAGAAGTCTAGCTAGTTTGAGATCATACTGTAATTAGAAGAAGAGCAAAATGCATTCAGAATTTCAGATACTACAAATTATTAGCCTTACACTGAAACAAGACGCATATATATTGCAGCGTATGCATGTGGTGACAGGCAGGGGCTGATCATGGAGAAGCCATTCAAGGACGGCGAGACACTGAGGGAAGGCACGTACCTGGACATCGAGGCCGAGCTGAGGCTGGTCAGAGACATCAACAAGGAGCTGGAGGCCAGCGACTCGCTCGGCACACACAAGGCTCAGAGGAAAACCATGAAAGAACTCGGCCTCAAGAGGTATAATTTGCAGATGATGATTTGATCTAAAACTAAATTCGTGTTTCTGATGATGCATGCAACTGATGAATCAAAAAAAAATTCAGGGCTCGGCACTTTGGTTGGTCTAACACGTATGTGTTCACCAAGGCGATGGGGGAGATGCTGCTCGGGCAGCTCAGGGGCGACGTCCCCGTCGTCATCATTCGACCCAGCATCATCACCAGCGTCAACAAGGACCCCCTGCCCGGATGGATGCAAGGAACAAGGTAATCAAATTGATCGATCGATCAATGCCAAGTTCAATGAAGCTGATCGATTCCATTTCCTATCGTGCAGGACGATCGACACCTTCATCATCGGCTACGCCAAGCAGAACATCTCGTGCTTCTTGGGCGACCTCGACCTCACCATGGACGTGGTACGTACGTCCTACGAGTTAAATCGGTTTGCCTGCACGCAATCGCATGCAAGGGTGGGACTGGGTGACAAACTGACAATGCACGCATGTGTAAAATCAAATTCAAATGCAGATTCCCGGAGACATGGTGGTGAACGCGATGATGGCGGCGATGGCGGCGCACTCGGAGGAGAAGGGCGCGCAGACGGTGTACCACGTCAGCTCGTCGCTGCGGAACCCGGTGCCCTACTCCGTGCTCTACAAGTCCGGCCGGCGGCACTTCATGGAGAACCCCCGCGTGGGGAAGAACGGCGAGGTCATCCCCACCAAAGACATGCACTTCTTCAAGACCATCGCAAGCTTCCACCTCTACATGCTCCTCAAATACAAGTTACCATTGGAGGTCGGTCGCATCCTCGCATACATATTAGTTCTCTCTCTCTCTCTCTCTCTCTGCAGTTTTACATCTCAAATAATGGATACAACATGCAGTTGCTGCACTTGGCGAACCTGCTGCTGTGTGGCCTCTTCTCGCAGCTCTACGACGATCTCAACCGCAAGTACAAGTTTGTGATGCATCTCGTCGACGTCTACGGGCCCTTCGCCTTCTTCAAAGGATGGTACTTAATTACCAAGCTACTCCTAATATGATATCCCAATCTGCCTGACGTAAACAGTGCATAAATGGTGGCTGTAATAATCTCTTTTTCACTTCCCTTGGCTGATGAAGCTTTGATGACATGAACTCGGAGCGGCTGAGGTTGGCAATGGCGATGAAGAGCCCTGAAGATGAAATGTTCAATTTTGACCCCAAGACCATCGATTGGAACCATTATTTCTACAGGATTCACGTACCGGGTGTCCTCAAGTACGTGCTCAAGTAAACCGCTGCACTTTTCTCTAGCCCCCTTTGCCCGTCTTTTCTATAGAAGAAGAAAAACTCTACCGTGTCAGAAAATACCAATCCATTTGTTCTACTTGTATGGGGATATGATAAAGAAATGTGTCATATGTCGACTAGGCTATTGAATATTGTATTGGAGAAGCACCATATCTTATATCAATAAAATGTATGTTCGTGTTATTTAGCAGCTAAGTTCTAAACTATGCCCAGGCTTTGTGTAATTTGATGATGTCCTGATGCTGAAAAGGATCTGTAATTCTGTAATCTATATGTATTGAATTCATGTTGGAAGGCAGTACTAAACAGCGAGTGGTGCTTGTGTTATGTTCAGGTTTTGTGTAAGTTGATGATGTCTTGACGATGAGAAGGATCTGTAATCTCTATGTGCTGAATTGATATTGAAAGGCAATACTAAACAGGAAGTGGTGCTCATACGTATGTTCAGTTCAACTTCTCATTTGCCGTGTTACCTTGCATGCTACTTCCTTGTAAGAGAGAGGGTAGCAATTGGCACCTCAGGTTTAGTCATGACGGGTCAAAACAAACAATCTTGTTCCTTTGCCGGAACACACGCGAAGACAAGCACACGCAACCAAGAAACAAGAGCCCTGAGACAAGTATACAGTCAGAAGGCGTATGGGAAACTTATTTCCAGATTTGAAAGGTACAAATGTTTGAATCAATGTGTAACAATGCTGTTTTTCATACGCAGAATTTACTTCAATGTTTGTTTTCACTAGGAAGCTTCCCTTCCTCGTATGCTTGCTTCTAAGAACATAAAAGATTATTTTGACCATCAGAATTGATGCCTGCTGGTCCAAACAAACCCATCTACTCGTGTGGTATCTGAACCATTAGGCTACAACTCAAAACAATCAAAATAAACCTCTTATTCTTGGAGGATCAGAAAGCTTCCTGAGCCCTGAACCTAATTACAAGGCGGCTGGGAGAGAGACACTGCATTTGTCAAATTTGCTTGTATATCAGGAAGCACGAACATCGTTAAATGACCGCAATATCACCCTCATGGTGCCATAAGCAGCTTCTTCACGAATGCAAGAACCTTTGGCACATCAACAGTCCATGCAACTGAAATCGGTGTGTAACCTGACCATGGATTCTCTGAATTCCACCTGCATCATAGTAGGAATGGACAATCAGTAACAGTTGTGATATTTAAGTCATATTGATGTGTTTATGAGAATGTCGAAACATTAGGTAGGTCAAGCTGATATGATTTACTCCGATATAGTATGGTGTCATACTTTTTCAATCCATGATCCATCAAAGTATGGCCAGTGCAAATGCCCTGGGTCTCAACTCTCACGACACCCTTCTTTAATGTGAAGTACTCGGGATGAACTAGGGCAGTGAAGCTCACAGGATCATGGAGGAAAATTCCTGAATAGATTGCAATAATCAGTTAAAACTATTTATTTCAGACTCAATGGTAACTTTAGCAAATGCATGTGAAAAATAGAGGATTTTGATATACCATGGAAGCCGTCAGACTTGGCATGCCAATCTTTGTAGAACTTGCACATGTCACATAAGAACTGTGCATGCTTCCCTTTTGAGTTCTTTAGCTCCAAGAAGTCCTCATCTGTAAGAAAGAAATTTCACATGGTGAATTAATAATTAACCCCCACAACTTGAACTATGCAGATGAGAGTACCGAGGGAGCAAACCTGTAAAACAGACTTGAGTTGTTATGTTAATGCCCACCACAACAATATCTGCTCCTGAAGTAAAAACTATGTCAGCTGCTTCTGGATCTCCATGGATCTGCAGTGTTACACACGCATGGTTTAATACTTGCTTTACTGTCTTTGCATGTTCATATATAATGCAGGAGTCTGATGTACAATACGTATGACATTACATTTGCTTCAGCTGCAGGGTTGACATTTCCAGCTGTGAAGAAAGCTCCACCCAGTACAACTATTTTCTTCACCTTGCTTGCAAAGGAAGAGTCCCGTTTGATGGCCTAAAAAAGAATACACACAACCTCTTAGCCTCTGGCACAGCATGGTCAGCATAACAAATAGGTTTATCCTGTAATTGTAAGCATACCAATGCTACGTTTGTCAGGGGTCCCAGTGCGAGTACAGAGATCTCTCCAGGAAATTGAGAGACCTTATTAACCAGGAACTCAGCAGCACTTTCCTCAACCTTCTTAGTAGTGGGTGCAGGAAGAAACAAATTCCCGAGGCCATCAGAGCCATGAACAAAGTCGGCAACACATGGCTCTCCTCCCTAAAATACAAAGGGCATATCATTCAGCTCATCCAAATAAGTGAAATAATACACTGACTGAAACAGTAGTATAAATACTGAATAGGTAGCAGCATAGTATTCTTTAGTCTCAAGTCTGAACTCCATCTAGCATACAAAATGTGGAAGCTCATGCTACATGCCGTGCTACCGACCTCCGAGTATCAACAAGTAAACAATTCAACATGTAGTATAAATAGAAAATAAACTATTATAATAAGTCCTAACTCCCACTAGCTCAAAAACTATTGAATCTTGTACTTCCATCCTATACATTAGAAAGACAATATTGTCTTATTGTTAAATGTTGGCCTTAGCTAAATGCTTTTGATGGATGCTAATCACGTCAGCGCTCAGAGTCATAGTAAACTGATAGTACGAAATGCACACTAACATCAACTAAACAAGAATTATCGAGTTTTAAAGCTAACATGAAGTTGACATTGTGTAAAAGCAGAATGAGGACCAACATACCTTGAGAGGCTCAGGGCTGCCCTCTGCTACTGGAACCTCATGATGTCCTGCTCTCTCACACTGTCCTTTTAAGACTGAACACAGTTAGCGAAACCAAGAAACAAAAGAAACAAAATACAACCGTCTCAAATGCTCACCAGCAATAGCGCATTGCGAGTCGCATACTCTGTGCTGACATTGCCGAATATGGTTGTCAGCCCAATGATTTCCACACTTGGTTCTCCGAACGCCATTAAGATCGTCATGCTATCATCTAGAAACCGGATTGCAGAGAAAACAGATGGTCACAATAGGAATTAGCTTCTTCAAGGCAGTTTTTTTTTTGACAAGGACATACAGGTCAGGTATCATATAGCAGTATTAGTACCAGACCATAACTTTACATTGTACATACTAGTACTAACTACTAAGCTTTTGACATTGGAAGCCAGTGTAGCATTTGCAAATAATGTATATTAGTCTACTGCTAACTACTCCAATTGAGCAAATTAGTAACCAAGATTGCAACTTTTCTACTGGTGTCCATTGTAGAGAAGATGACGAACCGCCCTGACGGTCGTTGGTAGCACAGCACCATGGTTTTCATCGACAGGCAGGGTTGCAATCCCCACCCCGTGCGAGTAAATAAAGTACTACTAACTACTAAGTAATGGGTTTTTTCTAGTTCGAGAAAATATGAAACAGATTAAAAAAAGGAATTTTTTCACCTACTGCGGCCTCTCACTCTCCCCCCATAACTCCATTGTTGTTGGGAGTTTGCGTGAATTAAGTAAAAGCGGGAAAAAACAGAGAACTGCATTGGATGGAACCGAAAGAAAGAAACAATGGAGGAGGAGGAGGAGGAGGAGGAGAAAACCACCGATGCCGGGATCCGTGTCGATGATGACCTTGTCGCGGTGAATCTGGTCGTTGAGCCCCATCGATCCCGAACCCAATCCCCCCAAGCAAACACAACCTCCCTCTAATCCGACAAAAGAATCACGGCGCAGCAATCCTCCCTCCAATCTAGACACAAATCCAAGAGAGCCGAGCGCTGCAGAGGAGGAAGAAAAGCGCGAGCTAGAGGAGGAAGACGAGCAGGAGGTGTCAAGTCTCCTCTTGAATGGACAATGGAGAATGGAACTATGGGATGGATCACCCCGCCCACCCTGCGCAACTCCATCTTTATAGACGAGACGATTGAGGAGTTTCAGTCGACGAGAGTCGAGAGATGCGTGTGTGTGGATACGTGATGTCGTCAGACCGGACGTAACGAACGTGATTAGGATTAGATTAGATTAGCCACCGAGGCGACTTCCTTCCCTCGCCACCGTCGCCCAGCCACATCTTTTCTTGCGAGGAACAGTTCCATTCATATGGATGGATCATTCCTCCTCCTCCTTTTTCTGAAGACTGCACACCGAGATCATATGTATGATCATAATTATAGTGTTGAATAATTGACATCGGCGTCGAGGTGTTTGAGGATTAAACTCTCGGTTTGAGCAAATTGCAAATTTGCTATCAGGCGGCCAGCGGTTTGACTGGCTGAGGGTTGGCGATCAAACCGACCATGATCGACAAAGTGATATTTTAGGGAATGTCATCAAACACTTAATGTGGAGATGTTTGGATGTGTGTTTGGAAAATAGAGACTCGACGCAAAATTAGATAGAGTTTTGCCGAAATGTACAGAGATAGTGTTTTTCAAGACTTGGGAAGAATTTGGGGAGCGGTCTGATCGGCCAAAGGTTGGCGGTCATACCAGCCAGGCTGGCGGTCAAACCAATCGAGAGGCGGTCTAACCGGTCAGAGGGAGTTCATGCACTGGGAAAGTGGTGAACTTTGTCGAATTGACAAGAGTCGTGGGATTCAATATATAGGTGTTGCATGATGCATGTTTTGACTAACGTAGGTCAAATTGCGAGGAACTTGTGTCCGAAATCGATTTGGTAGTCTCTTGTTGTCCAAGTGGCTTGGAGTCAACTGCGGTCAATGACGAGGATGATCAGAACTATGCTAGGAGAGCTTAGGTCCATAATGATCGAGTATGTCAGGTGAAGTGGTTGGACTCAAGTATGGAGCAAGATGGACAAGAACGATCGAACGAGAAGTTCGGTATAACAGGTTGCATCAAATGGCTTGGGGTCGGTGCAAGTTCCATAGTAATTTTGGTGAGAGCCGGATGGGAGAAACTTGTTGATATGAAGAAAGTCATTGATGAATTTATGTGTGGTGAAGTATGTGATTACTTCACATTGATTGGACTTGGCCTTTGAGAATGATCAAGAAAGGGTATTTGGTATCTTCGTCAAAATATCGGATTGGTGACCTTGGAGAAACCGCAGCGCGGGACAGCACAAATGAGAGGTGGTTTAGGTCAAGAGAAGACGGATATCAAGAAGAGACGGATTCGAGAGACTCGGATCGTCATCCGCTTTGAGAAGCGTGTGTGAGTGTAGACCTCTTTGTGTTTAGACTTACGGGTGCTTGTTAGGGTTTTCTCCCTATACTTAGCCTCCACTATAAAAAAGGAGGGTGCAAGATTTGCACCTCCAACCATCCAAGCCTTGGAAATCCTAATTTGTGATTTGGAGAAAGAGGAGAAATTGAGGAGGCTAGGGTTTGAGAGTGACGGATTAGGTGCTCAGGTGTGAGCTTTTGTCCTCCATGTTGGAGTGGTTGTAAATCTATAATCCCTTTAATAAATCCAATCAAGATTGTCCCAAACATGAATTCTATCTTGTTCTCTCTTTAATGATTTTGGGGTTTTGTGTTCCAAGGGTTTTGTTGGTTTTTTTTTTGCAGTAATCTAACTTGCTAGGACTTGTGGGGTTTGATCTAAGATAATCTTGACCATTTTCCACCCACGAGCAAGCTTTTGGCTCGAATTTTAGTTTTCCTTAGTTTTTGTGCCTTCTTGACCTCAATCAAGAAATCTGTGGAACCTTGACTTCAATCGTCTTGATCGTCGATTGGAATAGATTCCTGACCTTCTTGATGAGTTATGTCTGAAATCTCAGAGGATCTAGATCACGGGATCAAAAGTTAGGTCGATTTGTGGATCCCTCGGGCGGCTATTCTTGTAGTAGGCAGTCATATCGGCCCACCGAGCGGTCAGACCGGCCAGGCAACGACGATCAGACCGACTGAGAGAGGCTTTGAGCTCAAAGTTTTCGGTTTCTACGCAATACTTCCACTGTGTTCTTGTGCCTTTGATCTTCATAGCTTTCATAGTTGTTGGAGTGATAAAGAAGTGTAATACCGTTGGTGGTGAAAAAGATAGGTGCTCCTATTCATCCCCCCTCTAGTCACTTATTCGGTCCAACACTACATGCATGGACAAATGCATACTCTCTCTCAAGCTCAGCCTGAGTTTAGTTTGCTCATGTCATATTACCCTTGTTCCACTAGCATTTGTTACATTTTGGTATTTGCATCCGCCATTGTTATGTATGTATGTATTATACGGAAGAGCTCCGTAAGTTGTAGCCAAAAAAACAATATAGACCGAGTGGGATAAGCTAGTGAATTCTTTTGTTGCTCAATCTATACATAGTAGTGGACCCAGGATGAAAATAGAGGGGCTCATGGGTCAAGCTAGTGGTGGCGAAGGACTAATACTAAACCTAGGCAAGTTGATTTTACTAAAATCATATGGATTGCGCTACACCAAATGCAAAGGCCAGCAAGCGACCGGTGGCAAGGCCCTTGCAATCTTGGACGGCTTTAGACTCCACATGTATGCCTCCTCTCTTAAGCTGGCGCCATGATTTTTTTTCTTTGTTCAAGTAGGCTTACATATAAGCTATAGATGTTATGTTCATAGGCATTTCATCAAACAACTTAGGACATGCTACTTAAGAATTTTAGGATAGCTAACGTAGAAAGCAATCTAGCATACTTTAATATTGAATCACAGCAAAACAACATCAAATAAGGAGACAAAAATTGCATCAATTCACAATGCGGCAAGGAAGCACTTATGCAAATCACACCTAGTCCTTACCTCCTTGCCATTGTCTCGGGCTCCTCATCGGCAGATCGAGCACCCCGTATCAAGGGTCGAGGGGCTTGATGCGGGGTGCTCGATCTTCTCGACGTAGGATCAAAGATAACTTTGCACGCTTGACTTGATCAATCGTAGTTGCTCACCCAATGCCAATACATGAACTTGCAACTCTTTAATTTGTCCAATCTCATGTGTACTCCACCCGGCCACCAAACGGAGTTTTATTGATTTCTCAATTCCTGATGGAAAGACATAACAATCTTGATACGGATCAACGTGTAGTTGATACGTAACATGACCCAATCTTTCACGGTACTTGAATTTCAATATTGATCAAAGTAAAGCCCTAGCTTTCCTCTTTCTTGGTTCGACCAAAACGAAGAACTAGTGTATCTCCAAAGCAAGTAATGATACTTACTTGATGTTGAATTCGAAAAAAGAAACAACACCAAACCCAAAGAACAACACCAAGCTGTGCACCTTGTACACGAATTGATGAGTTGATCCACACGAGATCACAGGGATTAGTTGGACGAAGCTCCTAAAATCCTTGCGCCAAAGTCAAGAAAACCTAGTTCGATTCTCCTCTCCTTCACGGCAAAGCCATATGCGCCACAAAAACGTAACTATATTGTTTACTCCTCAACTTACAACTTGCTTACAATGGGGGTTTACCTATGAATATATAGGGCTTCCTCTCCTCCTCAGGTGAACCCCCCCCCTCAATTTCTTAATAGGGGCCCTATTCCCTTCCCAATTCGGATTTAGGGAAACCCTTTCCGATTCAGAATCAACATCAAATTCGGAATCAGCAGTAGGACTCGGATTTGAAAAGCCCATAACTTCCACACATGGAGTCCATTTTTGGATGCACGAGTACTCGTTGGAAATCTTATTCTGAGTCCCACGTGATAGATGAGGTGCCAACCTCAGATTCTACACGTATTCCACTTGGATTTTTTTGGGGAGGGGGGGTGGCGAATTCCACTTGGTTTCGACATGTGGCTGAATTCCCTCTCTCCCTTATTTCTAAATTAAAAAATAAAAGCTACTCTAATTCAGAAATTAAACTAACCTAATTGCTGGAAATAAATAAACTTTTAAATGAAAATTCGAATAGGGATCAATCCAATCCGAATCTAATGCGGTTTGCCCTGATTTTACTCAATCCGAATGCAATTCGGATTTGTCGTCTCCTTGGCTTCTTTCTTCTTGTTTTGGCTGAAATGTAACTCTCCATGGCTTTGATCTCTCTCCTCCTCGGCCTACCCCCTCTCCTCCCTCTTTGGCTTCATGAAGAGTTTCTCCCTTTTGTTGCAAATCCCTTTTAGAGTTACTCACCATTGTACTAGATGCACCTAGGGCCTTGTCAGATCTTTGGAAGAATAACAGCCTATTCCCCTTCAAGTAATCGGCCTTCACTAACTCTCGGAAGAATCAAGCGTTGAACACTATTGATGCAAAAAAAACAATTAAAATCTTTAATCGTGGTCTGAGGTTTACATGGGGATCTACCCCTGAATATATAGGGTTGCTCTCCCCCATAGTGGCCAGCAAAGAGAGGCTCTCTCCCACTCGGATTCGGCCATAAGGCCTCCTCCAAGTTGGTTTTAGATTGAGGCTTCCCTTTTTGGCTTCGGACTAGGGGAGGGCAGCCCTTCCTTTTGAGTTTCGGACTAAGGGGAGGTTTCCTAATTGAGTTTAGCCAAGTGGCTGAAAAATACTCCCTCCTCTTTCCTCTTCTAAAATTCAGAAATTAAACTACCTTAATGCTAAAAATAAAAAGGCCTAATCTATTCCGGATTTGAAGTCCTCTTTCGATTCGGATTGGGAATCCTAATGTCATCCGGATTTGAATTCCTCATGCCCATTCGGATTCAAGAATTCAGATTTGCCCATCCTTGCTTCTTCTTCTCTTTTGGTTTGTCCCCAAAACCGCATGCATGATGTTTTTCTCATCCAATCCGAATTGGATTCGGATTCCATGTGTCCTTCTCTTGCTCTCGGCCAACAAGGTCTCTCCTCCTTCTAGGGTTTGGCCCAAGGTGGTGTGTTCCCTTTCTCCTTCTCCTTCTTGGCTAAATCCTTTTCCTTGCTAGGTTTGCACTCCTTTAGATTCCTCTCTTGCTAGGGTTTGGCCTAAAGGCTTATGATTCCATTCTCCTTGTCTTCGGCCATAATTACTCTTTCTAGTGTTTGTTCGAATTGGTGTATTCTTGGTAGTAGTAGAGGGAGAAGATGTAGTAGTGATAGGGATGTCCTCATCATCCCTCCCGCTCACGCGGCACTGCGTCTTGCCTCCCTTCTTTGCCACACACACCCGTCTCATCGTCACCGGTGCTGTGACTGGGGCCTTGGGTAGAGAGAGTCAGAGGGGGTACTGGTGGCCAGCTGTGGGGGGGGCCAGAGCCCACTTAAGCCCCCCTCTTGGGTCCACCACTGTTTGTACACGTGGCCAGCCGTGTTATTATTAGCATACTCGACAAGCATATCCACGGGAGGTCATCTCCATGAAAACCGCCAGCAATTGCCCGGCCGGCATCTACCAACTGATAGAGCACCAAACCGACAATTCTATACGCGCATGCATCATGTGCACTGTTATTTCTTCTATCTCCATAGATATATGTACATGGGATCCGGCAAGATCATAAAGTTTCCCCATGAAACACATGACGTTCGCTGGCATCTTTTTCTTTGCCAAATGGGAATAATTGCAGGCAACAACATATCCTCTGCCTGACTGCATTTCCAAGATAGAAGATATGCGTTGTCCCTGGAGATCCAAGGTGGCAGATCAAGCATATTCTTCTTTCTTGCTTACATGCTGGATCCAAGGTGGCAGATCAAGCATATTCTTATTTCTTCCCCTTAAATAATTCAAGGAGTGGATGATTAGACCAGAACCAGATCTAATTAAGCTGTGTCACCTCAGAGACAAGATCATCATCACCAATCGGATACATAATCTGTCACCTAGTAATTAACATTTCCATGTTTTTTTTTTGACATATATATAACTCAATCCAAGAACTTTGTGAATGCAGATTTTGGTGAATAAGATCATAAGAAACAGAGGGTCAGCTTCGGATTTCAGACAGAGCCTTGTTAAAAAAAAGGACTTCAGAGAGAGAGAGAGAGAGAGAGAGAGAGAGAACACGAATATATCCCCTTTCTTTAAAGAAGCCCAAAGCTACTTAAAGCCCAAACTAAAAAGGATTAATAATCGATTCGGCCCAAGAGGCCCATGGCGTCCACAGAGGGATCTAACGGCTGCGAATAGCCCAGGTGGCACCCATCCGAAGCTCTAGGGTTTTTGCGGTGCGGTGCCGACTATATAATACCGGAGTCGCCGCCTTCATCTCCTCCCTTCGCCGCCTCCTACCTCGCGCCGAACCCTAAGGTCTCCGGCCGCCTCCTCCCCCTCATCTGCCTCCCTCTCTCACCTCGATTCGTAAACTTCTCTCTTCCAATCCCGCGCCTATTTTACTTTCTTGCGCTAGATCTCGCTTCATCTGACTGTTTTTATGGTTTTTTTCCTTCCTTCAGGGAGTTGAGTTATCGACTGCAACCATGAGGTACTACTGCTAAGTTTTCTCTAGTCACTTGTCTTCCTCTTGTAATTTGTTCTTGAGATTCAGATTGGATACTACATTTTGCTAGAAGAGAGTGCACTGATGGCTAGAATAAATTGTATGTTTGTTATTATGAATTATCTGTGGGTGCTAGAATAAATGGACTTCTTGTTATTATGAGTTCTGTGTGTTGAGCTTATTTAATCCATTGCAGTAAGTTGCAATCTGAGGCTCTCAAGGAGGCCATCTCTGGGGTTGTTGCGGATGCCCAAGAGAAGAAGAGGAAGTTCAGTGAGACTGTTGAGCTTCAGATTGGTCTGAAGAACTATGACCCGCAAAAGGACAAGCGTTTCAGTGGATCCGTTAAGCTGCCCCATATCCCCCGCCCGAAGATGAAGGTGTGCATGCTTGGTGATGCCCAGCATGTCGAGGAGGTAAGGACATGCCATAGCCAGTATGTGTAATTCAAGCTAGCCGATTTACGTTTTACATGCTTGTAGTAGTTTTTTGAACAGAAACAACTGTGGTATTTTCAATTATTATTATTATTGAACTGTGATTGAACCTTACCTGATAGTAGGCTTTATTGAGTGCTGTCTACATTTAAATATATTTATGTTGTATGTTAGTAATGTGACATGTTATTTGCTCTAATGTATGGAAATTTTAAAGTTGCCCAGTATAATATCCAAGTTGTACTGTTGTTGTTAAACTGTGATTGTGCCTTACCTGATAGCAGCCTTTATTTAGTGCTGTCTCGATTACATTTCAATTTATATATGTTGTATGTTACTAATGTAACATGTAACATGCTCCACTGTATGGAAATTTGCAAATTGTCCATTATAACATCTGTCTCACATCGGGAGTGTTTCACACTAATAGTTTTCCTAATAAGATGTTTTTGTGTGACATGTGCGCAGGCTGAGAAGATTGGCCTTGACTACATGGATGTTGAAGCCCTTAAGAAAATGAACAAGAACAAGAAGCTTGTTAAGAAGCTTGCCAAGAAGTACCATGCTTTCTTAGCATCAGAGGCCATCATCAAGCAGATTCCCCGTCTCCTTGGTCCTGGTCTCAACAAGGCAGGCAAGTGCTCCATTTTCTTACATGCTAGTTTTTCTTTTCCTGTTATTGTCGTTTTGCATATGATGCAAGTATCGTGTTGGTTCATCATATGCCTATATGCCCCCATTGCATAATTTGGTTGTTTTCATCTATTTACTGTATATATATTAGAAGCAATCCTGCCAATTGCTGGGTATCTTGCAATGAATTTAATGAAACTACTACGTACTTGTTGCAAGGGAATTTCATTTCACTGCCTTAATATGCTCAAGTAAATTGTTTTAGTTTCCTCTTGGCTTTCTAAACCTCTAGTACAGACCTTAAGATAGGATTTTTCATTATCGTATACCCATCTACTCTGAGAGCTGTGTTGTTATTGTACAACTTTTGCCATGTATGATCTAATATGACTACCCTGCTAATTGAATCATGTTGATGGCACTGCAGGCAAGTTCCCTACATTGGTTACTCATCAGGAATCACTTGAATCCAAGGTCAACGAGACTAAAGCTACAGTCAAGTTTCAGCTGAAGAAGGTTCTTTGCATGGGTGTTGCTGTGGGTAACTTGTCCATGGAGGAGAAGCAGATCCAGCAAAACATCCAAATGAGTGTCAACTTCCTTGTGTCCCTTCTGAAAAAGAACTGGCAGAATGTGAGTCCTGTTCTCATCTTCTTTGGAACTATATCTTATAGTTCCCCTTTTTTAATAAGCCGATGGAAAATCCAGGCAAAAAAATGTAAGTTGCCGCTTTTAAAAAATTATCAACAGGCCATGACATGTTATTTTTGTTTTGCAGGTGAGGTGCCTGTACATCAAGAGCACCATGGGGAAACCGTACAGGGTGTTCTAAGTTGATGCGCTCCAGCTTGAAGTTGAGAAAGATACTGGGCTATTGACCCGAGCTTGTCCTTAAATTAGATTTGTTGCACTGATATCAATTTTGTGTTTGCCCAAGCGAATATCAAAGAAGTATTTGGTCATTTTTTTGTAGTGTTTTCTTCAACAGAACTCATGGGAGGAATGCACATTGGATTACGCACTTGCCTTTTGTGTGGTGATTTTTAATTGTTACGCGTCATGCTGTTTTTCTTATCGTACCCATTAACCCTGCACTACAGTGCAATGGTTGTCACGACAGCTGGGCAATTTTGATGTTGATATCAAACGTTGTAGCCCACTAATTCTGAGCTTCTGACGGCCGATTCATGCTTGCCATATTTTATGTGGTCGACAATCGTTAGTCCCTGTCTGGGACGGCTTCTCTGCCGGCTTTTTCTTCGGAAGCTGGATGCTGTCCCAAAAACTTGTGCTGTGCTTTTTGCAGGTTGGAATTAAGTTTTTGGCTTTCAAAGTTTGACTTATTTACCCACTACTACGAATAAAACCACAACTCACCCCTCTCTCCACCCTATTCGGTTCCCCACCCCTACTCGTTCGGCCCTAAGAAGACAGGAGGCAACTACCCGCACTTCATTCGCCTCCCATCGGCGTCGCCCTCCTCTGTGTCTCACCTTCAGCTTCTTCACCACCTACCTCCGCTGCCGTATTTGCCTCCTCCCTAATTGCCGTCTGTCGTCTCCTCCGGTCGAGGGCGACCTCTGCGCTGGCTGTGTTGATCTTTGTCGCATCTGCCCTCCGCCCCCCTCTCCTGTAATCGTCTTCATCAAGTGCGGTCGTCAAAGCCTCGTCCCGACCATGTTGACCTCTGACCGTCTACGCCCAACGTCGTTGTCCGTCTTCCTCCCGACTCCTCGGCCCGATGACGCCATCCTTGTCCCCAAGTGCCAGCTGCAATGTGAGTTTGGCATGAACGACACCTAATCCGTGCTTTTTGTTGGTAGATCTAGGCATGAGATAGTTTTTTTTTTGTTTGGGAATGGCAAATCTAGGACAAAATCCCCTTTGTGCTGTGGTTGTACTTGAGCAATATGAAACTTGTTAATTATGAGAGCATAGTACTAGCACCCTATTGTTTAGGGGTGGGCATTCAATTTTTCGGTCTTTCGGTTTGGTTTATTCGGTAAAAAAAATATTTTCGGGTTTTGAGAGTTAGCAACCGAATTAGCCATATTAAAATAAAAAACCGAACCTAATTAATTGAATTAAATCAGTTCGGTCAATTCGGTTTTTCGATAAGCCGAACCACACATAGTGCGGCGGTGGGACAAACTCGTCCCACTTCTCCCATTGCCAACGTGCCATCCAGGAGAATGCAAGGGAAGGGGAGGGAAAGGAGCACTAGCCAACGGTGGCACCACCGAGAGCAGAGGAGCGCCGACGAGGGGAGTCGAGGTCGCCGCCGTCGCTGAGGAGCGCCGGCGAAGCTCTTGTCGGATCCGGTGGTGGAGGGAAGAAGCTCCTATCGATGAAGCCCACCGCGACATGGTTTCCACCGGATCCGACGGTGGAGGGTTGGATCCAGTGATAGTTGGCTGGATATGATGTCACCGGGGAAGAGGCCGTTGGTGGAGGGATTCGACGCACGAGGGGCGAAGGGAGGCGGCTCTAGCGTTGATGCATGGTAGGCGGCTCCGACAGGCAGTTGTAAGATCGAGGAGGCCATACTAGAGGGGGGTGGATAGGCGGATTTAAAAATCTTTTGGCTAAAACCAGATTTTATGTGGAATTGTAAATCAATTTGGTTTTGTACAATTAAAGCATAAATCAACTAGTTTTTAATAAGTGCACCAACAATATAAAACTATTGATAACGATAGCAGTCATACAAAGACATGTAAGCAATTTAATATAAGAAATGTAAATTGCACAAAGTAGAGCAGAAGAAGAACAAACCACAACGACCCAATGATGTTTTACCGTGGTGTTCGGAGACTTGCCGGTCTACTCTAATCCACGTTGAGGTAAGCCCAAACTAATTGGATCGGCTCCACGAATTAAGCAAAACACCTCCGAGGTAAGTCCAATCACTTGAACCGGCTCCAATACGAACCAACACCTCGATCCACTCGGGGTTGCTCTTCCTCCACTCCGGAGATGGCGTGTACCAAACCACTCACAACCGCCCGGGTCTTCTCGCAACCTTCTTTGAGAAAATCACCGGCTCAACTCCTCCAAGCCGTTTAGGTGTTGGCAAACACCAAGAGTAACAAGTCGAAGACGCTCACTTGAACAAATCAAGTGTCTAAGCTCAAGTGGATACACAATCCACTACTTAATGCAACACATGCACTTAGGGTTTGCTCTCTAAGCTCACTAAGTGCAACACATGCACATAAGAGTGTAGAGAGCATGCTCTTTGTTCAAGGGAATAAATATGGCACCAGCAACATCGCCCACAATCGGCCAATGTGGGTATTTATAGCCCACATACAAAAACTAACCATTGGAGGAAAGATTCTGAAAAAAATCAAGACGAAGGTAGTACCACTGCTCATCACCCGCAGATTATCGCGCTCCCACCGACTCGCGACAAGAATGACTATAGCAGACGTATTAAAGCCTCTGAACTAGCCGTTGAATATGCGGCGTGGTACTACCACCAAACAATATGTGGTAGTTCCGCTCTTCGGTAGTTCCGTTCATATAGGGCGGAGCGAAAGATCCCGAATTCTCTGTGCACTAATATCAATTTTGTATTTGGTCATTTTTTTGTAGTGTTTTCTTCAACAGAACTTATGGGAGGAATGCACATTGGATTTCACAATTGCCTTTTGTGTGGTGATTTCTAATTGTTATGTGTCATGTTGTTTTTCTTATCTTACCCATTAACCCTGCACCCCAGTGCAATGGTTGTCACGACAGTTGGGCAATTTTGATGTTGATATCAAACGTTAATGCTCACTAATTCTGAGCTTCTCACGGTCGATTCATGTGTGCCATATTATATGTGCTCGACAATTGTTAGTCCCCGTCGGGACGGCTTCTCAGCCAGCTCAAACGGACGGCTTCATAGCCGACTTTTGCTTCTCGGAGGCTGGATGCTGTCCCAAAAACTTGGCTTTCTGGCTTTTGGAGAAGGCAAAATCCCCAAATTATTAGGAGAAGCACAATGGGCCTGGGGGTTGGGGCGGTTAGGCCTTATAGTCGAATTGGGACTGGTTTTCTTTTGTAATTTGGCTATTCGATCTCTGAGAGTGGGAAACCGAACCGAATACAGAAAATAGCTAAAAAACCGAATTGGACTCCGAAAACCGAATAAACCGACATTTCTGGTTAATTCGGTTTTGGTAAAAAAAATATGCATGCCCCTACTCTGTTCAACTTGACAATTGGGTTGTTCTACATTTGATTATAGATTCGAAGGAGAGAAAAATGAGTATGATGCTTGATACATGTCAAGGAATTGCAAATCTCGACCGAAGATGAGCAAAGGAGCATAGCAGATAAGCTGATAGCTACCACTGAAGAACAAAAGATGGGCATAGACGAAGGTAGTGGTGATGGTTCAGATGAAGTGGTTATAGATGTTTTTTGTCGTGACTTGGTCTTTTCATGTAGTTTCAACTGTAAACCGTAATCGACTGTAAAAACATACCCTTGCTTGTATGAAGAAAATGATTACATTGTGGTGTAACATGTGCATTCCTCCAGATTCCAATATGTAGTGTCACTATTATTTACTGAATAGTCAACAAAGTGATGCTTTGCCTTGCTGGTTGAAGTAAAACTTTGCTTTTTGTTTCAGAAAAAAAGAGCTTCATTTTTATCTCATAAATTGACTTGATAGTTTCTTTCCAGTTTTTCCTCTCTTGCTATACTGCATATGTTATCCTTTGATTCATTAATTTGGTCAAAACTACTATGTTGATTATCTCTGTTTCTAAATTCTTCTTCAATTGATTCATTCCTACTAATGTGTATGCTTGTATGCAACTCAAGTATGTTGGTGTTCAATTAACTATGTTTTACGTTTGACATTTAGATTTACATTTGTATGTAACATGCAAACAAAATAAATAAAATGCACTCATAATATCCTTCAAACGGCATCAAACAAGACATCATTTGCCTCAGAGGTATTCCAGACATTCCCCAACTCAAAACAACTAGTTAGGCTGCCAAACGCCAAACGTCTTCAGTCGTTCAGCCATACAGTCTAGTTGAAAGCTGCTTTTGTGTCAGATTTTATAGGGCAACCTCGATAAAACATGCCTGATTCCATACATGGACGAAATGAATAACACAGTTTGTATATCCAATATCCATAAATGAATAACACAGTTTTTATATCCAGTAATACTAAAACTGATTCTAGGTTACAAGTGCAGGTGAACATATTCAGACTCGAGCAAACTTCCTCCTGAAAGCGAAAACTCTGAAGAAGAAGAAGACGTGAAAATGGGGAGCTGACTAGCCTTCGGGATAGTCATCCTCCTGATCGATAATCGTCCTCACTGTCCTCTCTGTAAGACCGTGGGCAAAGTAGGAAAGCAGCATCTCAGAAGCATCATGCTCGTGTTTATTTTGGTTGGTGATGTTATTATTCTACTAGTACAGTTCTAGCTAGCTGTGTGCACGCCACAGTGAGTGCCAGAGCATCATGTACATTAACTCTATGAAATTTTGGGTGTGAACTTATTCAATTTTGTGTGCTTCAAATATTGAACATGCAGCTTGTAGTTTTTTTTCCTACATTTGTCTGCGTTTTGCGCCTTGAAAAAGTGTATACAACCAACAGAAGCACAACACGCACAAGGCATGCATGCCGATAAACCAACACTCATCGGCTGGAGGCTAAAATTGAAATAACTGGCATTATTTTGCCAACAAACTAACATGTTGGTTTCTAGGATAGGATCAGTAACCATTTGATAAACCTATTACACATTCATTCAATCCTTAATTTGTTTTGCATCATAACTCTAGGGGATGCGGACCCAAAAACGATACAAATCGGCCGGACGGTTTTTGAAATCCCGATTTTGGTTCATCCGGTTCAACCCCAATTTTCTTCATTTGAATTTGACTTCCATACCGATAGGCTTATAATTGCATCTAGTTTGTAGCCCAAAGTTCGAATATGCAAAAAAGAAAAACAACTTTTTTTTTTTTTTTTAAAAGGTAAAATCGGAATGCTCTCAAGCTCATGAGCCATAGACTTTACTCTCTCTTTTTGCATACTGTGACTGTGAGCAGCAGTTGGTGATATCAATCAATTCACTTCAACTTCATTTGCACGGTATTCTCGTTGTTGTCTGGCATGCATGATGGATCAAGGTGGCAGATCAAGCAAGCATATTCATCTTTCTTCTCCTTCAATAATGGAACGAATGGATTATTAGACCTGTCCAAATGGATCGGGCTTGCGAGGCAGGCCGAAGAACAACACTGTTGGCCTAGCCCAGACACGACATGGCATGGCCCAACGCACCGTGTCGTGACCTCGTCCCAGTGGCCTGGCACGACACGCATGGTGTTGTGTTTGGAACAAGACCACATTTAGGCACAACTCATTTAGCCCATTAAGCAACTGTATGCACAACATGTTAGGCACGATTAGGCCCGTTGGGCATGGTAACTGTCGGATTTTTGAATCAACCTTCACTCTCTCCTCTGAATTTTATTGTGAAATTTTAGACCCCCTTTGTGATAATTTGGCAAAATTTAAAATATTTTTGCCAAATATTCAAAATTTTAAAATCCAGCTACAGTCAGGAAAAGAGGTAACAATACTTTTTTTTTTGTAGATTTTTTGTTCTTATTTGTTATACTAGGGTGAAGTAAGTAATAGTGTAATTTTCGATTTGCAGTTTGCTTGATGAAAAATTACAACAATTTTCCTATTGGCGATTTTGGAATTTCACTGGATGATCTTGCATCATTTGAGAATGTTGTGCCTTAAACTCAAACATTAGAACAAGCTGTGTCATCATCAGGCTCTACGAGTGCCTCTATGTCTGCAAGCACCAGAGCAAAGAGAACCAGGTCCAGTACATCAAGAGTCTGGGCAGATTTCGATAAGAAATCCAAGCTAAACAACAACTAGGAAGGATTGTGGAGTAGTCGGGCTAGGAAGGATTATCTAAGCGTACTTGCTCATTATGTTAATGACATCTAGGAAATGAAAAAAAAATATAGGATTTAAACTAATTGATTGTATTATGAAAGTTTTGAAAGATTTTAGTCTTACAAATAATTTTTTTGCATTAACTTTAGACAATATCGCCGCAAACTCTAAGGCAATGGATATTCTCACCCCCGTTATTTAGTAAATATGTTGAATCCTTTGCTACATAAGCGATGCCCCTGTCATATTATTAATCGTATAGTTAAATGTGGTTTATAAAGAGGTTGGAATCGTATATTAAAGCTTTCTGCGATGCAATATCTTTCCTAAATCATTATAACCAACGAATGGCAACATATAAGAACATTTAAAAATATGGGGTTCAGGTTCTTCCTCTAGAGGTTCAGGTGCTGCAAGATCGAGTTCTGAAGCAAGACACATCGCCCACCATAGCAGTGGGGAACTATCCGCCTGTCGATGGTTTAGTATCGATCTTATGAATGAATGTTGGGGGCTCTCCTAGAGTGAAACCACAAAGACAAGGACACAAGAATTTTATATAGGTTCAGGCCTTCTCCTACGAGAATAATAACCATATTCATGTGTTGTTGTATTAATTGTGTTTACAACAAGAAGGAAGTCACTAAAACTAGGGCTTGATGACTTCTGTCTTTTGTTGTAGTTGTCGAATCTCTTGATCACTTCCCCCCATCCTCTCTTCTCATCATCCTTATATAGCACATGAAGGGGTGGCATTTGTCCATGTCAAGAGGCGCCTTGTCGTTTGATGTAATGCGCACGTTTAAGGGTGGTTATTATCAGAGACATATCTCCCTACGTCGTCTTGCAGTTATGTGAGAGACAGAAGTTTAATATGTGCAATTATCTTAGGGAATAACAACACATATTAACTACTGCGTGTATTAAACACAACGCACAAATATCCCTAGTCGATTGGGCCCACATGTCTGTAAGCTTTATCGACCATAGGGTGGTCGTAGTAGGATTTACGACTATGATGTGAACGTAGTAGGACTTACGATCAATAGGTCGTTGTAGAAGAACTTACGACTATGAGGTGATCGTAGTAAGACTTACGACCATATAGAGTGTTCATAGAATAGCTTACGACCACTACATGTATATGATCTTCCTTATTGTTAATATTGAGGGGTACATTTCTAGGTTGTATAAGCGACATTATTATATAATAATAAATATTACAGATAAATAACCTAATTAATTGAGGATTATTAAATCCTCGTCACCACCTATCTGGATAGTGATACCGTGGATTACCAGGAAGAGTACTTCGATTTTTTGCAATGGTGGCATGACCATAAGATAACATATCCATATTAGCACGTGATGTGTTAACTATTCCTGTCTCGACTATTTCTTTCGAGTCTGCTTTCAGTCTTTCTGGAAAGAATATTGGAGGAGAGAAGAACAAGTCTCATGAGTGAGATGGTGGAAATACTTCTAAGTTCTAACTGTGAAAGATTGAGAACAAGCTGATCCACGAGATCAATACTCTTTAGAAAAAACAAAGTTGGCAGCAGCATTTGACAATCTTTACCTAGACAACGACACTTAGAACATCAATATATGTAGAGATATAGGTTGTACTCTTTTTTCTTTGCCAAGGTTTTCTCATGTTGAGGTTTTACTTGACAAAGTTTTTAACGAGTCAACCATCTAAACATTAATAAAGCTTATTATTAGATTTTCAATATATTGCCTCTTTTACGGGTATAGAACTCATTTTTTTCAAATTTGTATTTGTATTTTTTGAGTGCTCTATATTTTTCTGGAATTATTACAAATTTTCAATTTTTTCGGACCGAAATGGGCTAAACGGGCCTACCCTAACCCATCGGACTAATCGTGCCCAGGTCAGCACGACACAACTCGTTTAACTTGTCGGACCAGCCGTGCCATGCCAAAACGAGCTCGTGCTAGACCGTGCCGTGCCTAAACGGGCTCGTGCCAAGCCATGTCGTGCTGCCTGTTTGGACAGGTATGGATCTAATTAAGGTGTGTAACCTTCTTCAAAGAAGGTCATCACTCATCATATATATGACGCTCCTTGTTGCACCAAGAATTGCCGGCCTCTCCGCGTTTCACTGGGAATTTCTCCCACTCGCGCGGGGACAGTTGTCCCCGAGTTTTCCTTCACGCAGCGTTGCTTTTGCATGTTGGGTTATCATCAGCCGACGCCTCTCCTCCCTTCTCCTTCTATCGTTCTCTCCGATCGTATCGAACCCTCCTGACTCCTCTCGTCCTTTCCCCTCCCTTCCCCTTTGTCCACTCCCTACTCATCGCCGCTCCTCTTCCTAGCGCCGCTGCTCCTCCACGGCGACCGTGACACCCCCTCCTCCCCTTGGCCCTCGCCACTCCCTCCTCCCCACCACCCTCGCCACAGCCGCCGCACCCGGCTTGCTCCTATCCTGCTCTCTTCCTCCCTCTCCCACGCCACCGCTCCACCAGTCAGTCGTACTCGCATCCTCCATGTCCCCTCCCACGCCGCCCCCGACTCGCTCCATCTTGCCTTTCACCACCATTCATGTTATACCATCCATCACTAGCAGCGGTAGAAGCAAATCAAATCAAGGACATTTCAGTAAACAATTCTTGGTACACCTAATCATAGGCGAGAGCCAGAGTAGGGGGCTGCGAGAAGGGAAGGGAGAAGAAGAAGCCACGGTGCTTCTTTTGCGAGCAGCTATTCTTTGGATATGAGGAACGATGGCTTCAGCTGGTGGCCTGCGGTTCCAGGTAGGGATGGTATTGGCTGGCCCGTTCGCCTTGGGTTTTCTCGGGCTATTTTGGGGGTGGAGGAATAGGAGTTTTTTTTTGGGGGTCTTGGTGGTGTTTTGTGGGGATATTTGGGATGAGCACGCGAGATTGGGAGGCGAGTGCGGGTTTGATTCGGGGAGCGGTGCGGAATTCGGGAATGCTGCTTTGCTTGTTCGTGCTGTCGCACGCGTTTCATGGTTCTTGAGGTGGGGGTTTCTTGATTCGTTTCTTTTGATGCGGCCATTTTCTCTCTTCTCTTTGAAGGTTGCTGGTGTTTTTAGAAAAGATCCATTTTTCTTGTTCTGATTTTTGGTAGCTGCTCTCGCGCTTTCCTAATTATTTTGCTACTCTTGGGAAGAATGTTATCTTGGACATGGTTTATGCAAATTTGCCTTTAAAAAGTTCTTGTTTTGATTGTATTGAAGGCTTAAATTTCGCAAGTTGTTGCTATTCTCCTGGTCGTCCTGTCGCGGATAGCCATCTGCCTTGCTCATGCGGATTCGATCTCTGTCTGTCTCCATCCCCTTACTTTTGCCAGTAACCAGTTCTCCCATTTATTGTCGCCCTTCTTTCACAGGTAATTAGTTAGAATATATCCAAAATAATGGTTTATTTCTTGATGTTTGTGAATAGTTTGCTACAACTTGAGATTCTAGAACATGGCTAGATGAATATGTTTTGCTGCAGAACTATGTTACACCACAATCTATATGAAATCCCTATTCACTTTGAGGCATAAAATAGTGTGTCTGCCGTCCCTTGTACAAGATGATAATGTCTAAGTGTTCTTAAAAAGTGGAAATGATCTTGAATTTTAGGATACCGTTTGTGGTTAATAGTATGACATGACTATGGTTGAATAAAACTTGGTTTCCTACAAATGGCTTCGGCATAGGCATTGCCATATTTCAGGATTTTTAGTTTCGTAAAAACAACCTTCCAAGATGCAATTTGCAAACTATATATGCTTTTCCAGATTAAACACAGGTTAAGAAATATTTTAAAACTTAAATATTGTGGAGAGTTGAAATTGTTTTGTTCATTTTGTCAGCAAGAATTCTGGTGGTATTACTAATAATTGGTTTTTCATATGAAACTGTTGTGACTCTTGTGACTTGTGAGAGATGGAGCTTTGTTCAGAAAGATGAAATAAGATATATGGCAATAACGAATAGTGAGAATAATACTTGGATAGTTAATTACATGTGTAAACCCTATACATTTAGCAAGCAATGATGGAATAGTTCATGGGAATGAGTGGAATTACCTAGATGAAAGCTGGATAATTGTCAGGCAGATACAATAAAAAGCTCATGATGTGCAATGATTGTATGTAGTTCACAAGAGGTTGCTGAAATGTGGTGATGGCCTTCTTATGCTAGCTCACTAGCTCCAATTATTCCAACTAAGGCTTAGTTGACCATCCTCTTGTTTGAGCTCTAACTTGCAAGATTGAGGTTTCTATTTCTGCAGTTCTAATCCTGGTCCCTTTGCACAAAATTTCCGCGTATGTTGAATTCTACTCTAGACTGCTTGATTCTGGTTGGATTTGAGGTAAGCATCTGACCTTTTAAATGCATATTCTCAGGTGAAAGGTCCCCGTGATCATGTGGACGTCGGATACAAAACTCTTAACAAGTGACTTGAAGCTTTCAAAGGCTAGAAGAACACTGAGGCTGCTCGGGATGTGGACACGCATCTGATTAGTTTGTTCATTATGAGGCATGATGTGTAACTTCCATTGCGGTTTGAACTTTCTACTGAGAAAAATGGCTCCCCCAAGAAAGGTGCTAAAGGACTTGGTTTCCACTATTTTTCTATTACAACATGCTTTACATGGGTTTAGTGGATGATGTTAGAGTTCTGTGTTCGTACTCACTAAACTAAGTAACTAACTGGGAATTGTCGCTAGATATTCCCACATATTAAGAATGTAGTTTGGAAGCCTTAAAAAATATGCTCGACAATTATTATTTCTGCTTGGTTGCAAAACTAAAAATTTCTCATTAAGTTTTGCATTGTAGTCTGTTTGTGTTTATGGTGCAAACATGATCATGTTGTGTTCACTCCAAACTTCAGAAGAATTCCACGTCACTTGTCTTGAAGAAGATGATGGCTCCAGTTTGGAGAGGTGTGTCCTTGAACCTTTCTCATCGACATGGTTTTCTGGCTCTAGGACATAGCATATTGTGTTGAAATTTTCTGACTGTCCTCCTACGATCTAGGCGTCAGAAAACTTGTAAGGTAGTGATTATGTTTGCTACAAGAGTTGATCTTCAACGTCTTGGGCATTTCCTAGCTGGAAGGCAAGCAGAGGCACCTCAAGAGACCTTGCAAGTTATTGATATTGTCCTACGTCAGCTGTCACTGAATGTTGGTAAGTCTCTCTGTCTCTCTGTGTCTCTCTCTCTCTCTCTCTCTCTCTCTCTCATGAATGCTTGTATGTATTAATTAACTGGGGTGTTATAGTTCTTGGGCACCATGGTCTAAAATAGGGAGTTTCTCTTGGGCATGTATGTATGTAATGCATTGTGAAACCATGGAGTCAGCAATAAAAATGCTGCATTTTCAATCTTGTTCTCCTGCCCATAACATTCATACCTAAGCCCTTCTAATAAATATGCAATGAGGTTGATGTCGATTGCCGAGTCAGTGTTTGACACTTCCTATTAGCAGCACATTTCCAATCTTAGCAAAGCTGGAGTTTGATTATTTTCCATGGCTTATGATTATGTCATAAAGGACCTAATAGCTAACTCATAAATATGTTTGTTTTTTACTTACTAATAGAAAGGCTATTCTCAATAATGATATTATCTTCAATATGTTAAAAACTGATATGTAAATGCATTTTAAGCTAGCCACCTAGTGTTATCAATCATAACTTTAAGGCTTTGGTGCAATTTTGAAGCTGCTTTAATAGATGTTCTTTGAATGGCAGCTATATTTGAGATGTGATGTTACTGTTATTTATGGTAGAAAGCATTCACAATTTCACATGATTTTGTTACTTTGAACTTTCTAATAGCGATGTCTCTTCGTGTTGCTTAATCAATTATCAGTATTTCATACTTCTTGAACACTCCTTCCCTTTGTCTGTCACCACCCCTTTTCTTTTGGTGGTAACCAATCCCCCTATCTTTTGTCGCCCTTGTTTGAGAAGTAGTTAGTTGGAATATACCCAAAATAACGATTTATGTCACTTTAGCTTGGTGTGCATCATGTGTCATCTTGATGTCCAAATGACTCCATATCTATCTACATTGGCCAAAAAAATAGCTGTACGTGTAAGATTTTTTCTTTCTCTAAATTATTAAGTCCAAATGTGCATATGCATACATTCTTGTCGCAATTTGTCCCCTATAGATTCATTCTGCTGAATTGGTAATAGAGAATGTTTGTCCTATGTAAACTCACCATGCCATCTTTTTTAAATTATATGACAATATCATTCTAGAATACGGTAATGACAGCTGGCTGTGTCATACTGATCAACGTTGTATTTTTCTATATTTTGGTTAAGATTGTCTAATTGTGCGCATATTTGGGCTATATAGTCGTAGGTATCTGACTTTCCTATTTCACATAAAAATATTTGTTTTCGCTTCGCTTCCACAATTATTGTTCTGCTGTTTAGGACGCTTGACACATATGTTCTTCATATCATATAGGATTTCTGCAAACTTAATTCTTTTTGTATAGTTCAAAACAGCCTCACTGGCGTGGGCGGAGCGCGCGCTTCCGTCCTAGTGTATATCATGGTTTCCTAGTTTTGCTCATTTCCGGGCAAATAAAGCTCAGGCACCCATCCAAAGCTATGCTGCATGCAAGAAGATATCATCATATCTGTCACTTATAATTATCAATTAACATTGCCATGCCTCTTTTAAGTTTAATATTAACTTCATCCAATGTAGAGTGAATTAATTAAAGCCAAGCCTAATAGGATCCTTGATTAATGCGGGCTGGAACTGGAATAGATAGTTGTCGTCGGCCCATGAGGCCCATGGCGTCCTCAGAGAGATCTAACGGCTGAAAATAACACAGGTGGCACCCATCCGAAACTCTAGGGTTTTTGCGGTGCTGTGCCGACGATATAATACCGGAGCCGCCATCTCATCTCCTCTCTTCGCCCCTCCGCCTCGCGCCAAACCCTAAGTTCTCCGGCCGCCTCCGCCTCCGCCATCTCATCTCCTCTCTTTAGACTGCAACCATGAGGTATTACTGCTGAGTTTTCTCTCGTCTCTGGTTTTTTAATTTGTTCTTATGCTAATCTGTTCATTTGACCGAATTCTTGCGATAAGTTCTTCTTTAACTGTTTGTTGTGATTTGTTGGGACTGTGTTATAATTTTGTATCCTAGGACATGGCTTGCTTGTTTCATGGTGGTGTACTTTTGCAAGGTTATGAGATCGATGTAGCCATAGCTTCCTTCTTCCTAGAGATAGAGAGGGATCCAATAGTTGTAGTCATCAACAAAGTGAAGTACTTACATGTGGATTAAGATTGTTTAAGCTTTCGAGTTATGCTTAGTTATCCACTGGGTTGCATTATTACCGTTGTAAAAGATATAACCGAATGCTAAATCATGCTAGAAGAGATGTCAGATTGGATACTATATCATACTAGAAGAGAGTACACCGATGGCTTGAATAAATGGTCTTTTGTTATTATGAATTATGTGGGTGCTAGCATAAATGGGCTTCTTGTTATTATGAGTTCTGTTTGTTGAGCTTATTTAATCCATTGCAGTAAGTTGCAATCTGAGGCTCTCAAGGAGGCCATCTCTGGGGTTGTTGCGGATGCCCAAGAGAAGAAGAGGAAGTTCACTGAGACCGTTGAGCTTCAGATTGGTCTGAAGAACTATGACCCACAAAAGGACAAGCGTTTCAGTGGATCCGTTAAGCTGCCCCATATCCCCCGCCCGAAGATGAAGGTGTGCATGCTTGGTGATGCCCAGCATGTCGAGGAGGTAAGGACATGCCATAGCCAGTATGTGTAATTCAAGCTAGCCGATTTACGTTTTACATGCGTATAGTAGTTTTTTTAACTGAAACAACTGCGGTATTTTGAGTATGTGCGCAGGCTGAGAAGATTGGGCTTGACTACATGGATGTCGAAGCCCTTAAGAAAATGAACAAGAACAAGAAACTTGTTAAGAAGCTTGCCAAGAAGTACCATGCTTTCTTGGCGTCAGAGGCCATCATCAAGCAGATTCCCCGTCTCCTTGGTCCTGGTCTCAACAAGGCAGGCAAGTGATCTATTTTCTTACATGCTATTTTTTCTTTCCCTGTTATTGTTGTTTTGCATACTAAGCAGCGATAGCTGTGTTGTGTGATTTGGTTGTTTTCATTAATTTACTCTATGCATTAGAGCTACTGCCAATTGCTGGGTGTCTTGCAATATTCATTGAACTATTTCAAACTTGTTGCAAGGCCATTTCATTTCATTTCATTAATATGCTCATGTAAATTGTTTTGGTTGCCTCTTGGCTTTCTAAACTTCCTAGTACAGACCTTAACCTAGTATCTTTCATTATCGTATCCCCATCAACTCTGGGAGCTGTGTGTTAATGTTCATGTGCGATTATACCAATTTTTGCCATGTATCGTCAAGTACGATAGCCCTGCTAATTGAATCATGTTGATTGCACTACAGGCAAGTTCCCTACATTGGTTACTCATCAGGAATCTCTTGAATCAAAGGTGAATGAGACGAAAGCTACGGTCAAGTTCCAGCTGAAGAAGGTTCTTTGCATGGGTGTTGCCGTGGGTAACTTGTCGATGGAGGAGAAGCAGATCCAGCAAAACATCCAAATGAGCGTCAACTTCCTTGTGTCTCTTTTGAAAAAGAACTGGCAGAATGTGAGTCCTGTTCTGATCCACTTTGCAACTATATTTCCCGTGTTTATATTTAATGAAAAAGAAAAAATCCATAAACAACTCCATAGGTCACCTATGTTTCCAATTTCCCCCGTATCTAATTATCGTTTACTTTGCCCCCCGTAAGTAATGTTTGCGTGTAAATAACCCCCTAGCCAAATGTTAGCACTATTTCTTGTGGTTTTCATTATTTTTGGAACTTGTTTCAGCGGTGTTAATACTTGTTTCAACTATGCTAATACTTATTTCAGTTATTTCGGTACATGTAATACACCATTTCATTACTAATGTTTCAATGCTGAAATCGTGTATCACGAGAACCGAAATCACTCGAATGATTGAAACAAGTATTGATATCATTTAAATAGTTACTAAAATCATCACAACAAGTGCCAAAGATAATTAAAACCAAAAGAAAATAGTGCGAACATACGACCTAGAGGGGCATTTGCAAGCCAACTTATGAGGGGGCAAACTAAAAAAAATGAGATATGGTGGCAAATTGAAAATGTGTGACTTATGGGGGTGTTTATGGATTTTTCCCTTAATGAAATTAATAGAGCATGGTAGTTGGTGATTTTTAAAAAACTTATCAACCAGCCATAACATGTTATGATTTGCGTTTTGCAGGTGAGGTGCCTGTACATCAAGAGCACCATGGGGAAACCGTACAGGGTGTTCTAAGTTGGTGCGCTCCAGATTGAAGTTGATGTATCTTGGCCATTGATCCAAGCTTTTCTTTAAATTAGATCTGTTGCACTGATATCAATGTTGTTTTTGCCCAAGCGAATATCTGCTCCTTTTTTGTAGTGTTTTCTTCAACAGAACTTATGAGGAATGCACATTGGATTATGCAATTGTGTCATGGTTCTTAAAATTTTCCTGCGTCGTGCTGTTTTTGTTTTAAAATTGTGCATGCTACCCTGCACGACGGTGCGATGGTTGTTACCACAGTTGGAATTTCGATGTTGATATCAAATTCTGTAGCTCACTAATTCTGAGCTACTTCTGACGGCTTATTCATGCTTTGCCATATTCTGTCTGTTGGCGACAATTATTAATCAGTTTCGATGATTTATGTGGTAACCTTACAAATGCCTGATTCCATATACGGACGAAATGAATGAGTCTGTATGTCAGGTAAAACTACATCATCAATCACAAATATCAGCCTACAAGGGATTAAGGGTAAAACCAAATGGTACATACAGGATACAGCCACCACGTCTATATTCTTTTGCACAAGCTCACACTAAGTAGAAACATAGAACTAATTTCATTTGCACAAACTCCTGGAAAAACACCCAACAAATTATAAACATAGCCGAAAAGGTTGTATAAAAAATACAGCTTGGTTGGTCTACAGACACCCGAAGAAGCTAATGCTAAGGGACAATGAAGGGAATGACCATCGACAAGAACCCGTCATAAGTAAGAGTTGCAGAGCCAGTGTAGCGCGTATCCTTCTCCTTGAATTTTTCCGTTAAACCCTACACACAGAAAAATTTATCGGTAACGACTTGAAACCATGGAAAAATATATCATCTAAATTTCACCGGTTACGGATGTTATCAGTGGGTCCGATAAATTTTATACCGGAAAAAATTGGATTTATTTAATTCATCCAAATTCAAAATTTAGTTAAAATTTGTCTTTATATCTGTAAAATTCAAATTTCAATTCAAAATTTTCGTCCGAAATATCTGGTAACTGGCAATAACCGATTCTATCGGTGGGACCCGATAAAATTTCCCCATCGATACAGTTTTCCCTGCTTGAAACTTGGCAGCTTCACTGCATGATTCGATCATAATTCACAGGCTGTGGTATGGAAGGAAGTTAACATACCTTTACAATCATCCCACACCTTCAAAATCAAAATCAGAAAGGCAAATGAAACTTTAGTAAGTTCCGTTTGTTCAGATGAGAAAATGAGGACTGGTGAGATCATTCCGTACGACAAATATACTTACTCCACAAAGTTGTCGAAGTCCAGTGCACCACGGCGGGACACACCATTGTTGTAGTTCGCTATGAGAACCATAATGACAGAAGGTGGAACTGCATATCCAAGACTGCCAAGAGCTTCTCTCAACTCATCAGAGTCAATTTTCCCACTCCGGTCCCTATCATATCTGTCGAAAATGCCCTATATGGTGCCATGAAGAACAGAAATGAGCCCAATAGTTGATTGTGAATCAAGGCAGCTAGTTGAAAAGAGAAAGCAACAGATCATAGGACATAGATTGACGAACACTACAGGCTATCCCCACCCCCACCCCCTTTTTAAATATTTTATCCACCATACAAACCCTCAATCAGTTAAATAGTAGACAAAGGGGAAATAATTCAACTACATCAATAACATAATTGAAACCAGCACTTCCATAGAGAAACAGGGTCTCCACTAGCATTGTTCTCTCTTTTTTAATAAAAATACCCAGTTGCATTATTCAACAGATTCCTCTATAACAAAGACAGGTTCGATGGGCGCTGGTGTTAGTGATATGCCCTAAGAGGCAATCATAGAGATGTTTATGTTTATGAATTATAAAATAAATGTTATTATATTCCTTGAATGAATTATCATTTATAAATATTAGACAATATGTGATTTGTTAGTGAAGCTCTTCAAATGTTGTATGATATCATTATAAAAGATCTCTGGTCAGATGTCACTGGTAGAGACACTAGTGACTTATAGACCAACACATATATTTATTAATGATCATGTTTCACTAGTCATTGATATGGGGATATAAAATCAATAGTGTGAGCACATGTTAGAGAATATGACGTTGGATTGACCCACTTTAAGACACTATTGTAATTGTTATGTTTCTATGTCTCATCGGTTGGTCTCAAGCAATAATGATGTATAAACCTTAGACCCGAGGTCAATATGGTTTCCTACATATGTAATAGTACACTTAGGGGTTACCAAACGCTACTCCGTAATTGGGTAGTTATAAAGGTAGCTTTCGGGTATGCTATGAAACATGCAGAGGGATGTGACTGGTTGGATATGAGATTTTCCCCACCTGGCATAATAGGAAAGATGTCTTTGTGCCATAAGTGATCGAAGAGTCGACCACACGAATTTATCCCTCACAAGATCGAGAAAAAATTGCACAGTCCATGGATGACATCAGGGAAAAACTTATCGGCTACAATTTTTTAACAGGGGGACCGGTAAGACCGGTTTTCGCCGAAAATCAGAAATTTTGGTCAAATTTCGGCCGAAATTTTCAAAAAAATTTTTTAATTTTTTTGGGATTTTAAATTAAAAAAAATCAAATTCGAACAAAAGTCAAGCAAATTCGAATTTTTTTGGACAAAATTCATCAAAACCGAATTTTTTTGGCCGGTTTGAATTCCTATCTGCTATCATTGGTAACACCTATTCTGCAGTGATAGCAAAAATCTCGTGAGAAAATTTTCACTAGATGACATATATCTCACCTAGAATTCAATCAGATAACGTGAGGTAACAGGAGAATACGCAAGCAGGTCGTTTAGTCCGACCAAATACAAACTGGTCGTATAGAGATATAGACTGGTCATAATTTAGTCGTACACGATCACAAATTGGTCGACGAACTGATCGTAAGATGTTACGAACTGTTCATGACCAGATGCGAACTGGTCGTAAGGAGTTACAAACTGGTCACAGATTATATTGCATAAGGTTCGTCCTATATAATCTTTATGTGTATTCGGAAGTCGCTATGCCCTGCTAGGAACCGTTACCGACTTATAGATCGAAAAGGAGTTTCCGAGTTATGACCGACTACGCATAAACCTACAAGGTCACACACTTAATAGATTGGAACAAACTAGTTTGGAATGGATCCATTAGAGGCTCTTTATAAGGGGAGATGTGGGGCTTTTGGGATAAGAGTTGCACCACTCACCGAAACCCTATTTGCCACCTCCCCGAAGGTCTTGCTCTGTGTGTTGGTGTTAGCACACCGGTACACGGTGTTCTACCCCTGGACGTGTGGATACCGTAGAGACGCTGTTGCGCTGATCCACGGCGTATGTACACGAGAGGCTGCTGGAGAAGACGATCGGCGGCCAAGGATGTTGAACGATCTACTACTTCCACTACATCAACGTGCGCGACGTTGGACCAGGCTGCTCTAACTCTTCTTCCACTGCACCACGCGTCTAGTAGTAACAATCTATGATATCTTCCTCGCATGACTTCCTAGTTTATGTGGTGTAATTGTTTATTGTGAGCTAGTGTAGACTAGCTGTATCCCAACGGCTGATACTTTGTGTATAATTTAGTGATCTAATTGCGAGTAACGTAGAGATATCGCAGGGGGAAACAATGAAAAGCATCAGAAACTAAAGTGCTGCCACAATGAGAATCTAGTAATTGTGCATTGTGTTTGTAAATTAAACCACAGCAAATAACTAGCACTCACCCGCCATTGCCCAAGACAGTTCCACAGTGACACAAACTCTGCTGGACCTGCAACATGGGGGCAACAATAATTCAGTAACATGTACATATGAATGTATGATTTTAATTTGACAACTAAAATGCTACAGCTGCTTTGACGAAACAAACACATGCATGCATATAAGTAAGCCGCACACGATATTTCAACAACTGAAGTGGTACAGCTTCAGGAGAAAGTAAACAGATAAATACTAACGTGCGTTGGCACAGAATGATACAAAGCAGAAGCTTTTACACAAAAGAGGAACAATCATTCCCATCTCCCCCTAAAATGAAAAAAAAAGTGAAGTAAGGCACTGCTTTGTACTTGCATGTTTTCATCTTTGCACTTGCACAGTAATAACTATATCAGCATCTAATGTTGTGCCATTTCAGATTAGAACTTTTCCAATACAAATTTTACGAAGTATCTTGCACCCAATTGCTCCCCAGAAAGAATCAACTGAATTGAACAAGTTTTAAGCTAATCAAGGCACCCTTTGGAACTCCCGGCCATACTCCTGGTCATTCAATACAAATCAGCAAACAAGCAGAGGGGGAAAAGAAACTTTTTTTATACAGACAATACCAATCGTTGGAACAAGAAGAAAGATTGGGGCACTATTGGGAACAGTATTGACAAATCACAGAAGCAAATTCTTGAGAAAAGAAGGAAGGAGCATCCTAGAATGGATGGAAGAGGTTGCTTACCCATGCGGGACGGCGAAGGGGAGGTGGGGTTGTTGAAGAGGAACATGAGGAGGCGGATGGTACGGATGCTGAACCGGTGGTAGGCGGAGGAGAGCGCGTCCTGCAGCTCGCGCTCGTCGATGGTGCCGCTGCCGTCGCGGTCGACGGCCCGGAAGGCGCGCTCCACCTCCGGGTGCGTCCCCGGCGGGAACGCGACGGCGCCTCCTCCAAAACCCCCCATCGGCGGCGGGTAGGGGGAGGGTGGGTAGCCGCCGTGGCCGTAACCACCGTAGCCGTAAGGCAACGACGAGGAGGAGGGCATGGGCGCGGAGGACGTGGGCATGTGCGCGGGTGGCGCGGAGGGCGCGTAGGCGTAGCCCTGGCTGTAGCCGTGGCCGTAGCGGTTGTAGTCGGCCATGGCAGGGAGAGGGAAGGAAGCGAGGTCTCTGCCTCTGGTGTGATGTTAGCCTCCTCTTGGGGGAAGGAGGTAGGTTCGGATGGTTGATGAAACGGAAAAATGGAATGAAATGACGGTAAAGTTAAACCTTTCCGATTCCCGAACAGCGAGCCGTGACACTGTGACAGGGGCAGGAGAGGGTGGTGCTACTGCTCTCCTTCCTCTCTCTCTCTCTGTATTTGTTTAGATAGGTTCTGCTCTGCTTCTTGGATTGGATCTCTTCAGTTTGTGTGTAATATAGGCCGCATCTTCTTGGTTTCTGCTATGGCTCCTCCTATCTGTGTAAGGCAATGACCGTCGTCTTTCCGTTGGATTTCCTCTTCGTGCTGCTGCTGTTGCCTTGGACCGGATAATGCATGTAACAGGGGAGAATGGTGTGAAACGCCTCACTCGACTGGAAGTTTCTTCTCGACAGGCAGCGCGTAACGAAAACAAGTGCTTCGTTAGTAAGAAGAGGCAGCAAGAGAAGAGAAGGCGTGAGCGACCTGGCTAAGGAACCACTCGTATTGGCAAGGCGCGTTCGTCCGCGCGTGCGTACGTGTGTGTCGTCGCCGTCAGCCTCCACCGAGCTAGAATAAACCTAACCGGTCGCCTAATCCGGCGGCGGCCGCCGACCGCAGTTCCATGCCATCTTTATCCATATATATATATGATCTCAATCCCCAGCTGTTAAGTCTTCGAATAGTCAACACCAGGAGGGAGAAAGAAAAAGAAGATTCCTCCTCTTTTCTTCTTCTCTGGCTTTCGTCCTGCTGATACCGTGATACGTTTCCCTGGGCTTGCCTACTGCACTTCCCTCGCCCCGATCAAGCTGGTACAAACTCGATTCTTCTACTTACAAGTGAAAGAAACCTTTTTTCCTGACCAGTTCATTCTTGCTTGCTGGCTTCTACTGTTAACAAGCCAGGCCAATAAGCCAACCAGACATGCAGGTTGAAGCGCGATTGGTTCCTGCAGCGGAATTACTCGCCGCTCAGGGTCGGGTCAGGCGGTTTAGTTAGCAGAGCAGAGCATTTTTGTTGGCAGAGCAGAGCAGAGCATTTTTTGTCGGGTTAGGTAAGGCACATGACATTATGACGAGAGAGTGAGAGAGAGAGAGCGACATCTAGGTATGTACGAGGAAGAAATCCAAATGTTTCTGACGCTGTATCACGACTCACGAGGCTTTGCCGCATGCCTGGGCAAGATTTAGTTTTGGAGTTGGTGAGCTAGGTTATCAGTAAAAGATGGATACATGGAGCGACGGTACAGATCAGGGAAGGATACAACATGAGCACACAGGCAGCAGCTACGGAGACCTCAGCTCTGTCGGCATCTTGAGTATGCAACTCAGAGACTCTATGTGTATTTTAAATTAGTTTAATAATTAGTAGCTAGTTCATATAGTTGTAATATAGATGAAATCATATCCATACAACGAAACAGCTAAAGAAGCAGTCGAAACAATAATACTTAATGGCAAAAAGACATTATAGTCAAGGTTTTACAGAGCTTACCACGCAGGGCTAAAGTCACGATCAGATCCACGATCAGATCTACGACCAGAGTAAACTTCAACGGAATAAAACAAGCTCGTGGAAGCCATCCGACGTGCTCACAGGTAATCGAGAGGGGAACATATTCTAGTTCGCATAGTCTCCGAAGTACTACTCTTCATAGAACTTGGTGCTCTCTGGGTCTTCTTCGGCGACTGGTCAACAAATGGCGCAAAGCCATGAGTACTTAGAGTACTCAGCAAGTCGTAGACAAATATATACTAATAGTATTCATACAAGGCTTGACAATGGTATCTTTATGGCTATTTTGCAGAAAGCAGTATTGGCATTAAATATAGTAAGTAGATTGTGAAGCACAATTTGAAAGATTAATACATAAATAATCAAGTTTCTTTGAAACAACTCGTGAACACCATGTTCACTTCCCAACCAGCAACCATTCCAATAACTCGTAACCATCCATGACCATGACCACATTTTGAGAAAATCTACTCCTCATGTGAAATCACTAGGCATTGTCCATAACCGGGGACACGGCTATTCGAATAGTTTTACACTCTGCAGAGGTTGTACAGCTTGACCCACAAGAGATAATCATCCTATATTGTCTGTTTAACACACTTCCGATATGTGCGACTAAGAGATTATCAAAAGGCATTTACAAAGTTTCGTTTTGACTTGGTTCTGCTCGCTAAGGATTCGCCACACATGCCCCCTCTTGCGCCATGTTGCTAAGGTTTCGCCACACAGGCCCTCTTGTGTCGCGGATCAACCCAAACAGAACCAACTCAAAACATTGCTAATGAGTTGACCAAGTCTACCCCATCCTGGATATGTGGTTGTACGGTATAGCCCAGGTCAATGGCGCACAAAGTTAAGTTCTTAGTGGTTGCTCAGGCGAGACTTCCCACATCTCAATGTGCTTCCGCACCCACCTTCACCACCGCCCACTCACCCCGAGTATAAATCATTTTCGGTTCAACCCGACCAATTGGCAACCCATGCCATGGTACAACAAATTTTAATATTAGTGGCAACACATGCTATGGCAACACATACCACAATTTCATATTTCATTTAGTCAAATTTATCATCATTGAATCATATGATCGCGAGACCATCGCATAACTAAAGCAAGACTAAGCATAATATGCGTCCATGTCGGTATTACAATAATGTCCAACTAAGATTACCCAACCTATGGTGCCCAAGGGTACATATCAATATGTCGTTCAAAATTATTTAAGGAGTCGTACTGTCAAGTAGGTATTTAACTATCCCCCAAACCATTTTTATACAACTAGCCATGCATATTGATATAAAATAATATATATTTTTTAAACTAGGTACGATATGATCAAAGGTCTATGACTTGCCTTCATTGAAGAGTTGAGATGCTAAGGTCGTAATTGTCAGGTCCAAGATCTCTTTGGAAACGCCATATTCTATCCGTGCGAAAAGAGGCAAATAAATAAAACAATTCCAAATAAAATCCAAAAATTACCAAACTAGAATCAAAAGAAAGGTACTGAATTTAGATGAAGTTAGAAATTGGATCACTTGAATCGGAGCTCGGATGGAGGAGAACGAGCTCTCGGAAGTTTGAAAACGCATGGTCAGAAGGAGGCTCAACTAGTCGGAAGGTTTTGGTGACCTGGTCGAAGGAGGTTCGACTGGTCGGAAAAAATTTCGACTACTCAACGTGGTCTAAGGAAGGATTCGACTACTCGACGCGGTCGAAGGAAGGAAGAAGGATTCGACTGCTCGACGTGGTCGAAGGAAGAAAGAAGGATTCGACTACTCGACGTGGTCGAAGGAAGAAAGAAGGAACTTACCAAGACTGAGAGAGAGGCCAGAGGAGGTCGGCGGACAGTGAACGGCGGTGGGGAAGCTCGCGGTCGAAGACGAAAGAGGACAATGAAGAAGGGGTTAGCCAAGGCTGAAAGAGAAGAGGAAAAAGGGGGCGGCTCTTGCGAAATAAATCTGAAATAGAGTCAGGGGATTGCTTCAAGAAGCTCTGGGACATGAATTGACGTGGGTAGAAGAGGAGGGGGGGCTACCTCTTGGACCTTCTTCCCGGACCTCCCTCTTGTGTGCGTTTGGACCTTCTTCAGGTTCAGACCTCCCCTTCGTGTGTGTTTGGACCTTTGCGGTCCAGACCTCCTCTTTTGTGTTTAGACCTTTGTGGTCTAGACCTCCTCCTTGTGTCTAGACCTTTGTGGTCAAGACCACCTTGTTGTCTTCAGGACCCTTTGTCCTCAAGACCTCCTTGGTTGTCTTAGGACTCCCTGTCCTCAGACCTTCTCGCATGACCTCCTTTCAGGACCTCCTCTTTGGACCTCCCATCTCCTCGCAGGACCTTCTTTCAGGATCTCCTCTCGGACCTCCTCCTTGGACTATTCCCTTTGACCAATTCGATCACCCCTTTTGACTGGCTCCTTGGCAGTCTTAAGTGCATTTGATGTGGGTGGAGTCCCATTAAATGCTGTCACCTACCTTTGTACTTATTTCTACCTTTTTGTCACATCCATAGCCCTGTTGCTGTCCTTTTCGTACCTTGTGGCAGTGTACCTTTTGTACTAATGCCTTGGACCTGGTCACTTCTTTTGGTGGTGGTTCTATTCTCTTTTTCCCTTTAAATAGAGCATCACAGAGTGGCCACTGCCTCCTTGTTCTTCATTTCAACTCCTCCTCCTCCTCCTCTCCTTCTCTCGGTTACGAGAAGCTCTTTGCTCCTCTGGGACTTCTTGGTTTTGGACCTCCTCCTTGTTGGACCTCCCTCTCTTGGGACCTCCCTCTCGGACCTCCTCCTCCCAGTGGACCTCTTCTCCTTTTCGCACTCTCTAGTTCCTTTTTGGTTCCTTTTGAGTTGTTTTATTTATTTTGTTTTCTTGCAACGTGTAGATTCCGTTGATGCTGAGAAGCTCGAAGGTCCAGCAGCCCCGGTTGAAGCTCAGCAGCTCGCCACTGGAGGCAAGTCGTGGGACCCTTGACCATCTTGATCCCATTTGCAAAACTATTTTGATTTGTAAACTTGCATTTGCTATTTGTATAAAGTTGGTTTTGGGCATAGTTATATACCTGCTTGTCTTTATACCTCCTTGTCACTTTGCATCCGACATGTTGACAGGTTACCTTTGATAACCATAGCTTGGGTACTGTTAGTTGGACATTCTTGTTTACCAACATGGGTATCGTGTTTGCTTAGCCATGCTCTAGTAGACGCTGTTCTCCTCATGAATCAATGTTGTTAATAAACTTGACTAATTGAATTATGGAACCTTGGTTGGTGCCACGGATGAGTGTAACAACCCAACCCTAGGGCACCTAAGAGGTCCTCCTGGGTCTCTAGGAAAGTCCGTCAGGACCTCCCAGGAGATCCCGAAAAGGATCTCTTGGTTAGTCCACCAAGACCTCCCAGGAGGTTCAACAAGACCTCTTGGAAGTCCAGGAGAACAAAACCCGAGAGGGTCGTGGAGCCAGGGAGCACCCCGAAGACCTACCACGGTCAGGCCAGGGAAAAACGTGGAGGTCTAAGGGCATCCCAAGACCACCCGCGACCCTCCAAAGGAGGTCGTGGAGGACTAAGACCACCCCAGAGCCACACACGTTCATTCCATTGAGTGGACGTGGAGGACTGGGCTTGCTCCAAGGTTCCCTGTGCATACTGAGCTAGTCCCAAGGATCATGGCTAGCTCTTCACAGCAATAATGCAAAGGTGGTGACATGCAGAACGCATACTTATTATAGCAAAACATCAACAGAGTTGTTTATAAAGGTGGCCTTGGGCCAAGCATAGATACAAAAGTGCAAAAGGAAGCAATGGTCCACCAGCACACCACAGGCAACTGGCTGGAAGGCACAACTTAGTCGCTTTGATCTTCTTCACTACCAAGGTCTTCTCCTGGCAAAAATTGTAATGAGCAAGAGTGAGCACAACAACCGTGCTCGCAAGTTACACCCGTGGATTAGCAAGATGACATGCATATATGGATAATCAATGGATGGCATAATATGGTTGATTTGCACAATGCCAAGTTTCTTTCAAATACAAATACTAAGTTCCAAAGCAGGTATTTAATAGATAAAATTCATTTTCCAAACTTAATTTTCAGTTAGATAACATTCATCAACAAGTTGGTGAAGGATACCCTCCTGACACAAGGCTCCCTGCCCAAAACCTATGGGATAGAAATCCCAAAACAGATTTGATAAACATTTCTGGAAACCCAAAACCAACATCTAACTCTGAGTAGCCTTTGCCAGCACGTCCATGACCGCGGACACGGCTATTCGAATAGATTTACACTCTGCAGAGGTTGTGCACTTTACCCACATGACATGATTCCTCTAGTTTATCCGGCATCCGTCAATGCCACCTCTCACTACCAAAGGTAAGAGGTCTAGAGCTCATGATAAGGCCTTTACAATGTATTGTTCCACCACAGCTCCTCCTTGCTAAGGTTTCACTTTCCTATGGATACAAACCCGGCGGAAAGCCCCCTCTTGCACCAGTGGAAACAGTAGGTTATAAAAGACCATTGGCCATAAAAGATCTCCCACACCTCCAATAGAACAACTTGTGGTAGAACTTTGCAAAGTATTCAGCCAGGTCCCACACCCCATTCTGGAGACATGTGGTTGCACGATTGTGGCATAGCCCATTATAGGCATGGCATTGGTCGCTCAAAGATCGGTCCTCAAATAACTAGGGCGACTTTCACAAACCCTTGGACCTCAACCTTAACCAGGATAGAGTTCGTGCACAAACATTGCACCAGCCAAGCAAACCAATTCGCCCCAGTCCAATTCCATTTTCCTTTTCTTTGCTTTCCCAGCAACATTTTCATACCTCCATGACAACCCAATGTCATGGTTAAAACATTTAAAATAAAACAGTTGGTCGTGTTGGTAAAGATTTCCCCAAATCAAATACTTTTGGTCTAAGCAAGACTAAGCATATAGTTTTTCAAATGATCTTGGCTCACACTATTGCATTGACCAAGTTTGATCTAATGGTGACAACATGTTCACTCCAAGGTCAACAAAGGCCATAATGAAGGAGTAGGCATAGCTATGAATTTAAAATGTATTGAAATAACTTGGTAGAAATAGGCATGCAGTATACATTAAAACAGAACATAAATAATTTGCAATATTGGGTGCAATATGATCAAGAGTGTAACTTGCCTTGCTCACTATCCTGAGAATCTTCCTCTTCAGTACACTCAGACTCCTTGGAGTCTTCGCAATCTACATGGGTAAAAGAGCAAGTTCAAACAAAGCTCAAATAAAGAACCAACTGAGATCAACAAGAAAACCAAAGTAACCCCAGAGGGAACCCAAAACTCAACCAACAGAGAGATCTATATTTTAGAATAGGTTCTTTTGGAAGAGGTCCAAGCTTACAGAGGGGGTGGTCTTTAGCAAAAGACCCCAAAGGAGTGATTTAAGCAATGTAACAGAAGGTCCCGAGAGATGGTCCTTACGTATGGCGAGAAAGGGTCAAAGGAATGTTCCTTGCAAGAAAGACCGTGGAGGAGCTCCTCCTATAAAGGCCATAAAAATCCAAAAGGAACCCACAAGACGAGGTCCCGAGAAGGACACAACCAAATTTTAATGTGGTGGCAAGAATAAGAGTAGAGCAGATCACCAAGGACTTACCAGGGACAAGAAGGAACCAATGGATGAAGGGAGGTCGGGGCAACAAGGTCTTCCCCGAAAGCCACCGAGCGAGAGCCAAGATGATGGCGTGGAGAAAGGTAATGTGGTAGGGTTCCTGGACTAATTATAGCCAAAGTGGGTGAAGAAAGCTAGAAGCATACGTATCAAGGATAAGTACAGAAATGGGTCAAAGATAGGTGAGTGACAGAGCAGGTATCACTACCACTTTGGTAAAAGGTAGGAGGAAAGGACAACATATGCTGCTATGGAAAAGAACAAGGAAGGATGTCAGAGTACAGTTAAGTGACCAAATTCAGAGTAAACGCCACGTATATAGATGCATTTAATGTCACATGACATGCATTAAATGCTCAAGATACTAACGTGGCGAAGGAAATGAGAATGATCAAGTATGGCAAGTGGGGCCAGTCGATTTAGAAACAGACGGGTCAAGAAGGGAGGTCTTGCCCCGCAGGAGAGGTCTTTGAGGAGGTCCTAGGCCCAAAGGACAGGGAGGTCTAAAGGTTGGGGAGGTCCAGACATACAGAGGAGGTTCGGACATGGGGAGGTCCTAACAGTCAGGATCAACAAAAGGAGGTCCTGACGGTTAGGATCTCTTCAAGGGAGGTCTGGCGAGAAGGTCCAGAGTCAGGTCTAAAAGGCCACAGAGAGATCTTGTACAGGAGGTGCAGAGAACTACAAAAAGGTCCCGTAGTTGGGATCAAGAGCAAGTTGAGGTCCGGGCGGTTGGATCTCCGAGAGGGAGGTCCAACAGTCAAGATCAAACGTGAAGGTGAGGTCCCCAGAGAGAAATAATGCACGGGAGGTCGGACCTTTAGATTCAAAATGAAGAGAGGTCCGAACCATCGATCCAAACAAATGAGAGGTCCAAAGGAGGGTTCCAAGAAAGAGGGATTCTACGGAGGAGATCCTCAAAAGGTGGTCCAAAAGAAGTCGCAAGGGTCAAGGTAACTCAAAAGGAGATTTCCAACCGCTAAGGTGAGGTCAAAAGTCTTGGCGGTCAGGATGAACCCAAAGGAGGTCCTTTCGCCAAGAGGAAATGTCAAGGAGGTTCAAATGAACTCGGGAGGTTCAAGGCACACAAGAGATCCAATGGTATACAAGGAGGTCCCGATGAAAAGAGGTCAGGCATAAGAGAGTGCCCAGCAACAAGGGGTCTAGACTTAGAAGAAGTCCGGACAGGAAGGAGGTCTGAACCAAAGAGATTCAAACCAACAAAGAGATCCAAAGTAATCAAACTCAAAGGGAAAGGCCTGGACATAAAGATACGTCCAAGTGAGAAAAGGTCTGAGCCCCAAGGAAGGTCTAACCTCAAGAACCACTGGGGAGGTCTAGGCCACAGAGAAGGTCTAAACCTTACATAACCCAAAAGAGATAGGCTAAAGGAGGATCTGCCGAGCATACCAAAAAGGAGGTACCAACAACTCAAACCTCTCCAACTGAACCAAACTTTGAATTCTCAACAAAACAAAATAGTTTTAATTTGTTTTACAAATTTAAAGGGCTTTGGAAAATCAGGATGTTACAAACCTACCCCCCCTTAAAGGAATCTCGACCCCGAGATTCAAACAGAATCAACGAAGAGGTAGGGGTAGTTAGTCTTGAGGTCTTCTTCTTTTTCCCATGTAGCTTCACTTTCTGGATGATGACTCCACTGTACCTTGTATGACCTGATAATAGGATTTTTGGATATTGGATCATAGCAATAAATAATTGTTGGATATTAGATGTTGGATTATAACCATATATTATTATTGGATTATTGGATATTGGACTAATGGAGGTCGGATTATAGAAATAGATTGTGGTTGATATTAGATGGATGAATGTTGGATTATTAAGGCATGATTTGTGAGTACTGGATTATTATTGGATATAGAAAGGATTGTTGACTACTGAATTATAGGGATATATTTGCTGGATTGTTGGAACCAGGATATTGAAATAGGAAGATAGATTCTTGTTGAAGATTGAATTGTGAGATTATATAATTGTTGGAGTTGGATTATTAGATTTCATCATTACTGGATCATAGGATTACATCATGATCGGATTATTAGAAATATATTATTGTTGGATTATAGAAATACCCTTATTGGATATTAGAGTATGTAACGGTTGGACTTTCATAGCAATACCTTATGTTAAAGTCTGATGAATTAGTTAAATCATGATATATGAGTAAACCTTGTGGAATTAATTTAATAATTTCGTCATGTTGGATTCATTGGATATAACCAGATAATGAAATGGGATTCAGATGTATGGTTAGTGATCGTGGGAATCTAGTATTGATACTCTGATCGGATTTAGATAATGAATAAAGCATGAGGTTGGAGTAGTATCGTAAGTTATGATTGGAATTCAGGTACATTAGTTGGATTATACAGAATTGATGAACTTGGTGGAGTTAAGGAAATAATAGTACTTGGTTGATTTATTGTTGATTGGTGGATCACTGTAAGCAATGAGGTGGTAGCGCAATGGGCATAATAGATCGATTTGGAAAGCATGATTCTAATGCAGATACTTCGATTAAACTGATCTCAGAAATGACAGCAGGATTGAAGATTGTGCGGCTTAACCAAAGGTTCAGTTATCATTTAAAATGAGGCTGTGATATTGATTCTACCATAGAAATTTTAATAAATGGTTTAACTTGGAAGACAAATAGAAGTCGGTTTAGACTTGGGCGAAATGAATATGTGAATAATGCAAGTTGATGCACACGATCAATTCGTTGCTATAATCCAGATCGGGTCTTATTGGAAGCAGCCTAGGTCAATTAGGGATTGGTCTTCAAACTGCATCCTGCCTTTAGCAGTCGCAAACCACCCAAGGAGACACGTGCAATGCCATCGTTTGCCACTTGGCAACACTCTGAGTTTTCAGGTATCATAGCAACAACTCAGTAACTTACCTCTAGGTCATCCTCATACCATTACACCTCAATTGCTACTGTACCAGTATCGCAGTATGCTTTGGAACGTCTGACAAGGCACGACTGCAATATATCGGAATCAGAGGTCCACCAAAACAATCTAATCTTACCTTGGCCAGCCTGCCAGCAAAGGAGATAAGGGGCATACCAGTAATGAGAGCTTTCACCGATGTACTCCCTAAGGAATTAAGTGATAGGCCCATATATCGGGAGACAGAATTGGTTATCAGCTTAATTTCAGGAACAACCGTCATTCTAGTATACATATGACACCATCCGAAACCTTCTACAGGAGGGAGAGCAGATCATCTATCCATTCGTATGAAGTCGAAGAAAGACCGTTATTGGCCCCCGAACCGGTACTAGAGAACGAAGAGAGAATCCATTTAAGTCAAGAACGGCTCAAGACTGCACAAAGTAGGTGAAAAGGGCTACGCGGACAAACACTGACGGGACCTACAAGATCAACGTCGGGGATTAAATATATTTAAAGGTACTACCCATGAGCGGGGTGCACTGATTCGGATTACAAGAAAAATGAACTCCACAAGCATGTCAGCATGTGGGACTCTTTCGGATTTTCGAGCATAAAAGCACCTTAGCTTATTGACTGAAATTATCGAGCCAAATATCGAGGACTCCCAACGTTTCTCATGTTTCACATATCAGAAAAGGGACTTAAGGGAGCTCTAGTAGCACTTAACAAAGTTTGGCATATACCCCCTTCAAGACGACTCAACGTGCAAAGAGCAGCCGTCGAAGATCCAAAAGACCGACAGCGAAGAAACCAGACCATGCATTCTTGAAGGATGCAATGGAAGAATCACCCCGTCAGCGAAGCGACATGGAAGAAAGGACAACGCGAAGTGAACCCAACCAATGCAAGTGAGAATCCGCTTTCGAGGACGAAAGCTTCCTATGGGGGGTAGGATGTGAGAACCCGTGTAATTAGACCTAATCGTGTAGCGGTAATCGTTAGTCAGCGTTAATTGACCCTCGTGTTAGCGGTGCGCTGTTGATAGTTTGACGGTCGTTATTAAGTCGTTAGTTGATAGTCAACGGGTTGGTTAGTGGGGTTCGTTTCGTGAGCGTGACCATCTCTAGTCACAGAACCTATAAACCAACATTCATCATTTCAGCATTCATCCTTTATCAATCATCCATTCAATCTCAGCAATCAATCGCAAGTAACCAGTTGCATTCATCAGTCAACATTTGCAACAATATTATCAAATCATACACCAGTTGCATTTCCAATTTCATTTGATCAACACATCAAAGCATTCATGGTCTACATTCAAGCGTACATCCATCAACTGTACATATCATTTACAATAAAATCTTGGCATCCAACAATTTAGAGAATAGTGGTAATCCCCTTTAGGGCAGCATTTCATAACAAATCAATAGCAGCTATGCATTGCTTCCTTCCCTATTCTTCTGGTCAAAACAGCAATGCACTCAACACAAATATTCATCTCCTCAAAAGCATCTCCCCAGCAGCTCGGCAACAGCCTTGTGCACGGGTTCAACCCCCTTAGCCATCACGAGCACAACATAGCAAGCTGACAACTCTTTAAAACCCCACCAGCCCCAAACCATTCCACAAGCAGCAGCACAACACAACATCCACCCCCCCTGGAAGCATCACCAGCAAAGATTCATTCCCCCCCACAACCCCTTCGCAGCAACCAACACCACCATTCAACCCCCCATGCGTCACAAGCAAAACAGCAGCACCCAGCCGATTCATCTCCCCCCACAAGCTCGCAAGTGCATCCCCAACCATTTAGCACCATTCATCACCCTTTCCCCATTTCCATTCACACATTTCACAGCCCATTGCCCAGTTCATCCAATTGCTTACCTCCCCCTTTCACTCAGCAGCAGCAAGCGGGGAGCTGGAGGCAGCGGTGACGACCAGGCGCCAAGGAGGCAGCGGATCCACGGCGGCAGCAGTTCCATCTCGACCCATCACCATCAGCATCCCTCGATCTTCGTCAACCCCTGCACAACCCCTGGACCAAACCCATCCCGGTCTCAACTCATCAGGTAATGTTCTGGCCTAGTGAGCCCGAGGTAAATCTGAACACAGGAGCAAAAAGCGAGACAATGGTGGCGCTGCCTTGGCCGCCCAGATGAAATTGAGGTCACCGAGACCGAGGCGGCTTGACCGGCTTGGGGCCGGATCTGGAGCGAGGTTGGGCGATGGCGCTAGGAGGTGAAAGCTAGCGACGCCGGGAGCCGTGGCCGGAGGCCACGCCACCGAGCCGGTTGGAGAGGAGGGCCGAGGTAGGCGGCGGCTTGTGGAGGCAATGGCCGAGGTAGACCGAGGCGTGAGGCAGCGCCGAGCAGAAGCGAGGCGACTCGGGTGGGCGGCGGCGGCGGCCATGGCGACCCCTCTGCAGCTGGCCGCAGCGACAGATTATGGCCGAGCGGATCTCGAGCGGCATGGAACCATGGCGGCAGCGTGGATGGCCGGGGCCGAGGCGGAGGCGGCTTATGGAGGCGGGAGCGGGCCATGGAGGCGAGTCAAGCGGGGAGGGCGGCAAAAGCCAAGGATCCCAAGGCAGGCAGTGAGAGAGAGAGAGAGATGTGAGAGTGAGAAGAGAGTGAGAGTTGAGAGAATGGGTTGGGGGTAGAAGAAGATAAGGCATGGCAGTGTGGGGGTTGGCTGTGCGTGTGTGTGTGTGTGTTGTGTTTCGGCCGATTGGGGTAAGAGAGAGAGAGCGATCTGGAGTAGATTAGAAATTAGATTAGGGAGGAATTAGGATTCGGTAGCCTTTATTTATTTGTGGTAATTGTTGTGTTTAATCGGTAGCTTTTGAAAGTATTTATCTGTTAGCTGTCTATTTATTGCTATTAAATAACTTAATTTAGATCCCGTCTATTTAACCAATTTGTAAGTAACCTGTGATTTAAAATTTGCTCAAATGGTCATTAATGCTGTTATTAATAAAATTAATTAGCTTGTATCGTAACTTTGTGCTTCGCGAGTACTTAGTCAGGTAGTTGAGATATTTAATTCTGTTAGTTTAATCGGTTAAGCGTGGATCGCGGGTTATCGACCGTAGTGCGCGTTGCCAGTAGAACGATTTTTGGTGGAGCGCTAACTTAGTGTAGATCCCGAAAAATGTTTATTTAAATTAATTTGTGCTAACCCTTAGTAGTCACTAACTTAGATATTATATATCACTCAAAAAAATTCACTACGTATTTACTTATATTATTATTCGTTTCCGTATTGCTACAGACGACGTTAAAACCGAAGCGGAGCAGTTGACCCGAGTTTAACATCGACCGACATGCCCCACGATACTGAAGGCAATCGATCCTCTTGAACATAAATATAGCTACTTTAAATGTAAACCGTATCTTGCACTATTATACGTATTGCATCAAAATTGTTTCTCAAAACTTAAATTGAATGAATGAGATAAAGATGATTAATGATGAACTTGAATGAATGAGAATTGATGATATGAGATCAGAATGAGGAAAGGAAAGTAATATGAGATTATTATGGCTGGTAAAGGGGGCCCTTGGCAAGTAAGATATGAGGCAAGGCAGTGGGACCCTTTACATATGGTTACAATATAAGGATCAACCAAATCTTGCTCGGTTAGAGGCCGTAAAATCTGTACCAACCTTTTTCCCGTTTCGGCGAGCAGAAAATGTTACCTTGTTACGTGACTATGCTCTCCACAATGGGTAAGTAATAGGTTTGAATGTGTGTGATGGAGGAACCCAGAACCGTGAGGAGAGACCGGAAGTGGGGGATCCAAGGCGCTATAGCGCTAAGGTGGAGTGTTGGGTGCAGGATAGAAACTGCACCCAACCAACATTTCTAGAACTCGATGGAGGACTGGGTGCGCTCAGGACACCGACGGAAAGTAATGGGTGGAGAAATTAATTCACGTAACATGGAAAACGTTCTGTATTCTGATGTCGAGCCCGCATCAAAGGAAATGCGGTGGACCCAGTTCTCAGAGAGCTCAGAGTAGCTATGGGTAAAGTGGTACAAAGCCTACGCAGTGCTATACAAATCATGAATTCATGTCAGTCTCCAGGATTGGAGTCTACGGGAACCACTGGGGGTCTTTCTTCTCTCCGAGTGACTATTAGTGTTTTCAGAACTAAAATTTGCCAACTAAATGTTTTAATGATTATTTTCTAAATTGAGATGACTTAGAAAATGTGATAACAACTAGAGATAGTCATCCAGTGCATTCTTTGCTATTAATGCTTGCTGAGTACATTCGTGTACTCAACCTTGTTAGTATTCTCCTTTGTAGATCCTAGTCCGGCCGGGAATTATCCCGAGTAGGACGAAGGACTTGCAAGTACAAATGCAACCACGGGAGGAGAAGGCGCGGACTACGAGAACCGGAGCGAGACGGATGCCATATTTGACTCGTGGGACGAATAGAAGGCCAAGGCTTCAGGGTTGGCGAGAAAAGCGGAGTCGTTCCTTTTGTAGTCAGATAAAATATGTACTAAGAATCATAGCCTGCGTGGTTATTCTTCGAATAAAATGTCGCAGATTTCTATCTTATTGTTCTGCTGCGTGACTCGGTAAAGGCTTACTATTCGTTGGAGCAGTGTTCTACTGAGCAAACGAATAGTAATCCGTATGCCTAAGTGTGATTACCCTTGGAGTAATGACACGGGGCGTCACACAGATTCATGATTTAATTAATTGTTGTTATTAGCATTGCAATTGGTTGTAAAATTAATTTTGGAACAAGCAATGGGTTTGCAATATATTACCTGTGTTTTGTACTCCGATTGATGCAACGTTTTCTTTGATTGCATTGGATGGTGTAAATATTTCTGAGTTCGTATTAATGATCCACTTATGCCTGAAATGGATTTATTTTTGTAATTGAATCTTGATTGATAATGATATTGGAGAAATTGTTTTTATAACCCTCTTGTTGCCAGATGTAACGGTTATGCACTTGATATTGACTCTGAAATTACTATTTGTTCTGGATTTAAAGAATTTTAATTATCGCTAATTACCGATTACTGTTAGTTAGGTCAGGTTAATTATACGGGTTCTCACACCACATGTTCATTATGGGGTGGACCGGGTGTAATAATTGGTCATGCTCTGATTCGGTTCCAAGGTAGAGGAGGTGTTATGGCGCACCACCAAGACAAGAGGGGCCGCCAGTGCTATCTGCGACTTGTGATGGGAAACCTTAGTGTTGGTAACTGGGTCGGAGCAAGTCCTTGTAAAAGTCTGGTGGTGGTCTCTACTTGATTCATATGTCTAAGGTAACGTGTGTAATATCAAGCGACTACCTCTTGTGAGTAAAGTTGTACATCTCTGCAGAGTAAATCTATTCGAATAGCCGCGTCCTCGGTTATGGACATGCCCGGAGATTTCGAATGAGGGGTAGAATTCCTTTTGTGAAGCTGTGTTCCTCCTGGGTGCTTTGGTGAGAGGTCATGGCTTGTGCCTCGAAGAAACCTTGGCCGGCTCCAGAGGGGTCATGGTTGGCTCACAAAGTGGTCCAGGGGCTGGTCTTGTAGTGCTCTGGAGTGGGTGCTCCAGAGAAGTTTGGTGGGTGCCTTGGGAGTGAGTGGGTGCTCACTGTCTCCTTTGCAAAATCAAAAGTAATTATGTGTTATTGTTTTAACTTGTTGCCTTACAATCTATTATGTTATTTACTGTCAAGCTTGGCTTTCTGCAAACTAACCATCTGACTCTCATTGTCAAGCCGCATAATACTATTTGCATACCTCACCCATGGCTTCTTGAGTACATTCAAAGTGCTCATTGGCTTGTGCCTCATTGTTTTGATCGTGAGAGGTTGGAGATCCAGGTGACCAGGTGCCCTCAGGAGGGGAGCTCTTTTGAAGACCTTGTGCGCTAGGACGTCCTCCACTTGGTAGCATGTGGGCTGGCCGAATGGACCTTGCTGTTGTTTTACTTCCGCTGTGTTGTGTTCTCTTTTGCTGTTAGCCTTGAGAGGCACCCTTGTACTAGCCTTGACCTTAAGGTCCCTTGCTAATATATGTGATATTTTGGTCTGCTTCTCCTTGTGCGTGGTTGTATGGATTTGATTTCACTAATGTTGGATCTGTGCGAGCTGGCCAACCTGATCCTGGGACTGGCTCGGTGTGCACAGGGCCAAGACCTCCAGGAGGTCTTGAGATCTCTGGGAGGTCTGGCGGACCTCTCTCGGACTTCTGCTGCGGGTCCTTCCTGACATGCAGACTCGATCGCTCCCGTGTTCCTCTGGACCTCCTGAGTCTGCTGGCGGTTTGCCCAACTTAGCTAAAGGACTACCGCTCCTCCGTGCGGTAGTACCGGTTGTGGTGAGGTACTACCGCTGCCCTTGTCACGGTAGTACCGATTGCAAAAAAAAAAAAAACTCGGGCAGTAAGTTTCCGAGGGAGTTCCTCACACCACCCAAAAACATTCCATAGAAGGACTCTCACAAATCCTCCTATATTTGGAAATGCTAGCATCGGAGTCGGTTACCTAAGGCAAGTGTTACAAATTGCAATTGTTTTTTCCTTCCTGATATTTTTTGTCAGGACTTCCAAGCACAAGCCTTGCATAGATTAGAAACAATTGTAGCAAATTGCAACAATGCTCATAGCACAAATATTCCTCCATCAATCACCGGTGTTGCCATTGCAATCACTATGTAAGATAACCAAGTACAGAGAACTGGCATCAATAGCCCTAGCCTCATTTGAATCCATCACAAAGCACTAACCATTCCATCACAGAGCAAGGGTAGAGCGGAGTAGAAATACCTCAAGAGCTACTGTAGCGACCCACATACCTCACAAATCACCATGCATCAATAAACTAAAATCGAAAATGAAATCGGTGCAAACATTAAAACCATAATCAACAGAGAAAGGAGAAAAGGAGGTTGAATCCTGGAAGGAAGAAGCGAGAGGCGAAGCATGTCGAAGGTCGGGAGAGTCGCCATGAAAGCGAGCCAAGCCAGCAGGCGGCGACCTAAAGCGGCAACAGCATGGGTCGAATCCGTGCCGGGCAAGCTAGGCTCGGTAGCCTGAGCCGACCCCAGGGGTGTGGGCGCGAGGAGCAATGGGGCAAGACCGAGCGCGGCCGACGGAGAGAGCAGTGGGAGGGACCCCATGGCGTCAAGAGGAAGCTCGGTCGAAGCTTTGCCAGGGAGAGAATAGGCGAATGAGAGCAATGGGAATAGAAAGAAGAAGAAAGCGAAGGAAGCGAGCACCAAGTCGGCGACAATAACGAAGAGTCGGAGACGCAGGCGGAGGCATGGCGGTGGTCGCGTCTTGTGGCAAAAGACTGGGCAGTTGCACAGCAAGCGACTACTTGCTGGAGACGCAGGCGAGAGGCCACGATGGTGGTCTTGTGGCATGCAAGAAGACTTCTACGGAGAGCGAGAGCTAGGAAGAGGGCGGCAGTGGGGCGAGGAGGCGCCAAGAGGAGGCGACAAACCCATGAGGGCGCAGGGCCAAGTGGAGGCGACGGAGACCAGCCGGAAGCGAGGAAGCGCGCGCCAGAAGAAATCGGGGAAGGAAAACGTCGGGGAGGGGTAATAGTCTAATGAGCAGGAGACCGGCGGCGCTGGGCCAGGGGAGGCGCGGCCAAGAGGAGGGCGACGAACCGGCGAGGGGCGCAGGGGCCAAGAGGAGGCGACCGGAGGCCAAGCTGGGGAGTGGGGAGAGGCGGCGTCAGAAGAAATCGGATGGTCTAATGGAGCTGGACCTTGGAGAGGAAATAGAAGGCAGAGGGGGACAAAGACCGTAGAAAGAAGAGTGCGTGCGGCGCTGCCTGCGAAAACCAAAGAAGGAAACGACGGAATCGCAGCAAAGCGAAAGGGCAAGAGAAATCAGATGAACGTGACGCGAAGCGGCGCAGAAATCTAACCGTTCACAAAAACGAGACGATGTGGATGGCCTGGCTAAGCTCAAAGCCCACCAACTATTATATAGAAAGATTCGGGTTCCACAGTAGGTGAGTGGTGCTTGGTTGCCGCGCGCGCGGGCCATGAGTGGCATTACCTGCCAGGCCACCGATATTAAGATATTTACGAGTTCCGGTGCCACTCACTCACTACCAGTACCGTACCAGGTCAGGTCCGTCCAAATCCAAACACCTCCACTCCTCGCCTCGCTCGGCTTGTCCACTGCATTCCATCCGGGACGAACCGAATCCATGGCGCCGGCCGCCGCGGCGCTCCACCTCCTGCCTCTCCTCTCCTCGCGCGCTGCCCCTGCTGCCGCCACTGCTACTCGGGGGGCCCGCGCTCGGAGCCTCAGGGTCGCCGCGCAGCTCGACGACACCACCACCTCAGCCTCCACCTCCACCTCCACCTCCGACAAGCCGGCGGCAGAGTCGTTCTCCGCGCCGCCCGGGTTCAAGCCGCCGGAGCCCAAGCGCTTCGAGGTTAAGCCCGGCCAGTCCGACAACATCGCCGGCGCCTCCTTCGCCATTCCTCTCCGCCTCGGTACGGGCGTCTTCGTCCTAGGGTACTACTTCCTGAATTCTCTCCCGCCTTCATTTCTCCTCCCCATGCTCACCCTCAATCCTCATCCAATTCAACGAAATTCCTAACCTCCACACGGGCACTCCGGTCGTCTTGTTCGTTTCCATTCCCACCCACCAATTGATTGGGAATTGGGAACCTTTCTGTGCTACGCAAGTATATGTCCAACTGAGGTGCTTCACCCACGAATAGGCAGGCAGCAATTCATTGAGTAGGCAGATAGCACATTTAACAATGTCTAGTTACATCGAGGGCTACTACTAGTATACGCACGTCTGAATTCCATCTCCTCCTCTTTAAGCTTTGGGGGGGAAAATGGCTTGTTTTATTTGATTCGTGTATGACTTCAATATATGTGCAGATACTCAGTATCACTTGTTTCTCCTGACGAGATACCACCAGATCAATATGCTTTGGATTTTCAAGGTGAATGAGTATCTCTAATGCTTTTTTTTTTGCTTAGCAAAATATATAAGTAGTTGATTCTCTTTCATATGTCAAATAACCAACAGCTTTTCCTTGTACAGTACCATTCTAGATCTTTAGTTTAAAACACAACTACATGTGTTCCTTGTTTTAGGTCGTAAGGTGAAGGAGACATCAAAGGTAGAGCAGTGCCCTCGACCAGAAAAGCCTATTGAGATATACGAGTTTGAAGGGTATGGCCTTTCTTTCTATTGAGAAACATATTGTTTATGCTGCTACTTCCTGTCCGTTACTAATTGCGCCTAATTTTTGTATCGTGCCCAAGATTTTCTGCTGAATACTCATGCTAACTTGTGCCTTTCCTTCAATTGTTGGTGCATTCTGGTTAAACTTCAGATGTCCATTTTGTCGAAAGGTGAATATTTCAAGTATTGTACATCTGCGTTTTGCAGTTGCCATTCTTCATGTATGAACAATGTTGGTGTTTATAGTCACCATGTAAAAACTTGCAGGTCAGGGAGATGGTATCCGTCTTGGACCTAGATGTTTTGTTCTACCCATGTCCTAAAGACGGCCCAACTTTCCGTCCAAAGGTTTTAGAGATGGGTGGAAAGAAACAATTTCCTTACATGGTGTGCAAGACATCCTCACTAATTCCGTCATTCTGTGGTTTCTTAGGTCACACTTGAATCTTAATTGCTACCACTGCCACTTTTACATATCTGTGAAATGTGCATTTTAATTAAATTTGACAAGCAAGCATGATCACGGCAGAATCACCATTAGCTAATATTCATTGTTTCTGGACTTATTCCCCAGCAAGATGGTTTTTCGTCAGATTGATGTAGTGTGCTACTGTGATGAGTTATGTTTTCCATTAGCAAACGAAAACAGGGGTGTTCTGCCCTTGTCGGAAAAAAAAGAAGGTTATGCGCTGAAAGCAAAATCACTTCAGTGTTTATCTTCATATAACAAAAGTCTTTATGTTGCAGGTGGATCCAAACACCGGGGTTGCCATGTATGAGTCAGATGACATCATAAAATACCTGGCCAAGAACTACGGTGTGTATTTCATGGTTCATTTTAGCATACCTTCCTTCCCCCGTGCCTTAGAAGGTTAGCATCCTTCACTTGTGCTTGCTTTTCAGGTGATGGAACTGTTCCGATTATGCTATCGCTTGGTCTATTAACAGTAAGTTACTAAGTATCCAATAATCCAAAAGTATATGCTATGTTTATTTACTTTTACCTTTGTTCAGATATAGTTCAATTTTGAATTTTAAGTGATTCGTGTTTCATGTATGGTTTTGAGTTTCTGACTGTAAAAAAAAAACAGGTTGTGCAGTTTGTGTAACTCTGTATTATTTCTTTCTGTAGACAATAACAGCAGGACTTGCTATGAGTGGGCGTAGGGGGAAGGTACATTGCTCAATAAATCAAATAACTTTGTTTATTGCTTGTAGTTCTCTTAAAGTTTTGCTCGAACGTGCTTTCAAAACAAAACAAAATTTTGCTCGAGCCATATACAGAGCTGACCCATTATTGTTTACAGGGCTCTTCCTATACTCCTTCAAAGCTTCCACCCCAGCCAATAGAGATATGGGCATATGAGGTCAGAATCCCCACTACTTCTGCTTATTCATATTGTTAGAATAGGAATCCTTTTCTATTTCCTTATCTGTCTTTTGTATTACCTTATTTGTATATGGCATACCCCTTTGTACTCACTATATATATTGCCTATTGGGCCTCATGAACATATACACAACATTCATAACATGGTATCAGAGCTAGGGCACTAACTTAGCTCCTTCAGCTGCCATCCCACCACCGTTGTCACCGTCGTCGAAGGTCGCCGCCACCGCTGCTCAGATCGGGATGTCGCCGCACCGAGGCCGCCGCCCGATGCATAGTGACCGCCGCCGCTTTTGACGCCACCTCCACGGCGAGCGTGTCCCCCCGCGTGCCCAGGAAGAAGTCGTTGGAGGATGCCCTCCACGCCGCGAGACTTCCAGGCGAAGGCCTTCGAGGCCGCCACCCGACGCACTCGCCTAACGCCACCGCCTGCCGCCAACCGCCGCCTCCTCAAGGTCGAGCGCGCCGAGGAGGCAAATCTCATAGCACGCAGCGGATTGCTAAGCGTTGGCCCAGCCTCCGCCGCTTTGGGAGATACGATTTCTAAACCGCAAGAGAAGAAACCGTATCAATTTCTTATAGAAACAACGCTTTAGGTTTTTTTAAAAGCGAAAAAAATGACAAAAAAACAAAAAAACAAATCACGTCGATCTAATCGTCGCGCCTCCTACCGATGGCTTCCGTTCCATCAACTGTCATTCTATTATCAGGAACAAAGCTTTATGGGACGAACTACAGGCTGTGGTCTTCACTCATAGAGATCACGCTCAATGGTCTCCGCCTCTGGGACATGTCACTGGTGCTCGACCTTGTTTACCGTCGTCGGTTCAACCTCCTCCCAGACAGCCTACTTCTGCACCTCCTTTAGAAGATGAGGCCGCCAAGGAGGCAGAGGCCGCCGCTGCTGATGAAGCCTTTTAGTATGTCATAGATGCTTTTGAACGCTGGTGTGCTAATGAGGCCCATGTTCGAGCCATCCTGGTGGTCAGCGTCGACAACTCTATCTAACCAGACATTGTTGGTCTGCGTTCCACTTGTCGGATCTGGGAGTATTTGCGAAATGATACCAAAGAGCGGCGATACTCGATTTTTAACCCGGCATGAGTTGGAGATGCTTCGCCAGACTCTCCGTCGGCGACTTTTGAGCCTGGCTAGTCTCTGGCGCCACCGGCGAGCTAACCTCGCTTCTGCCAGAGTGTCATAAGGTCGCGATACGGATCGTGACCGTAGCCGCCTTTATGACTTCGTCTGCCGTCTTCGCCCAGAGTTTGAGTCTGTCAAGGCTCAACTGATGAGTCGCTCACCACGACCGACAGTCACTGAGGCTCTTTCGACACTTCGTGCTAAGGAGCTTCACCGGGTTAGCGATGACAGATTTGTTCCGGCCAGCTTTGCTATCCTTCTTCTTCGACTATCTTGACGACTTACGCCGACTACGATCCCTCCTCCGGTGTGCATTCGCCTCTGCTTTTTGCACCAACTAGGGTTCAGTGCAATTATTGCAAGAACTTCGAGCATGACTAATAGGGTTGTGCGGTGCGAAAAAAGCGAAACAAGGCGCGTGGTGGTGGACGATCCAATGGGGGGCAAGGAGGCCTTTCCTCGACTGGAGGACATACCAGCACGTTAGAACCTTCTCAGCAAGGTGACTCTGTTCAGTAGTTTTGTCAGGCTCTACTTCAGCAGCTCTCTCACAGCTCAATAGGTTATGCTAGTCTAGCTCAGACGTCTCCTCCAGGTACTTCTTAGATTCAGGATTCTGGTGCCTCTTTCCACGACACCGGACTCCATACCTCTCACTTTAGTAGGGTCTCATGTTTTTCCTATCTTTGTTCAGATAGCTGACGGTACTCCTCTATCTATCAGCTGTTAGGGCACTCTTTTGTCCCCTGATTTTTCTGTTCCAGCCGTTTTCTATGTTCCCCAGCTTATCATGCAGCTTCTCTCGGTGGGTCAGCTTACTGATCTCAGCTGTAGGGTTGGTTTTGACTCACTCCTGTTTCGTCCGGGACCGACAGATAGGGACGGTACTTGGGACTGGCTGGTGCTGCAGAGATTGTCAGGGTCTCTACATCCTTGACCGCCTTCACCTCCCGTTCACTTCAGTTGCTCCTATCACCTCTACGTCTACCTCAACCGCCAATGCTGCCACCACCTCTGGAGTTTTTGCACAGTGGCATCATCGTCTAGGTCACTCGTGTGGGTCTTGCCTTTCTTCATTAGTTTGTCAGGGTGTTCTTAGACGTGTTACTGTTGACACGGTCATAATTTGTCAGGGTTGTAAACTGGGCAAGCAGCTACAACTTTCTTATCATTCTATTGCGTCTTTGTCTTCTTGTCCTTTTGACTTAGTTTATTCAGATGTATGGGGACCTACGTCTATTATCTCTAAAGGCGGGCATAAATTTTATGTGATCTTCATTGATGATTATTCTCGTTTTACATGGATTTTCCCTATGTCTAATCGTGGTTAGTTTCTTGCGATCTATCGTAGCTTTGCAACGATGATTCATACTCAGTTTGATTCTTCCATCCGTATTTTTCGATATGATTCTGCTGGCGAGTACTGTTCTGCCGCTTTTAAACAGTTTCTTTCTGAGCGGGGCACTCTTTACCAGTCTTTTTGTCCTAGTGCCCATACTCAGAATGGGGTTGCTGAGCGCAAACATCGTTATCTGATTGAGACTGCCCGCACTCTTCTCCTTGCCCCTCACGTTTCACCACAGTTTTGGGCTGAGGCTGTTTCTACGGCTGTATATCTCATCAATATGCAGTCTTCCACTTCTCTTAAGGGTGTCAGTCCTATAGAATGTCTCTACTCTCAAGCCCCCTGGTATACTCACCTTCGTGTTTTTTTGTTGTACTTGTTTTGTTCCGCTCCAGCCTCGTAAGCGCACCAAACTATCGGCTCATTCAGTTGAGTGTGTATTTCTTGGTTATAGTTCTGAGCATAAGGGTTATCGCTACTATAATCCTTCTGCTCGACGAATCAAGATTTCACGAGACGTTGTCTTTGACGAATCTCAACCTTTCTTCTATCGAGATTTGGCTCATTCTCCTGTTTCCACCGTTGAGTCGATTTCATGGTTGTCTTGGGATATTATACCGACACCTGTGCATGCTCGTCCTATCACGTGCAAGCAGGTGTACAGGATTAAGACCTAGTCTGATGGTACTATCGAGCGCTACAAGGCTCGTCTTGTGGCTCGCTTCTTTCAGCAAGAGTACGGTCGTGATTACGATGAGACTTTTGCCCCTGTTGCTCATATGACCATTATTCGCACTCTTGTTGCGATTGCTTCTGTTCGCCAGTGCTTTCTCTCTCAGCTGGATGTTAAGGATGTCTATCTTAATTGTGTTTTGCATGAGGTTTACATGCAGCCACCTCGTGCTCTTTATGGCCTCAAACATGCTCCTTATGCCTGATTTGCGCGTTTTACCTCAGTGATTACTGTTGTCGGTTTCACTATCAGTTCCCATGATCCTGCTCTTTTGTCCATGTCTCATCTCGGGGTAAGACACTGCTTCTTTTATATGTTGATGATATGCTCATCACTGGTGATGATTCCTTATTCATCATGTATATGAAGAAGCATCTCAGTGAGTAGTTTTTGATGACTGGTATTGGTTCTCTTACGTACTTCCTTGGGATTGAGGTCTCTTCCATGCCTAAGGGCTACTACCTCTCCCAAAGGTAAGTATGTCCAGATCTTCTTGATCGGTGCAGTCTCGACCGACACTGCAATCTTTGAGACTCCCATAGAGTCATCCCTACAGCTCCGTGTCACTAATGATGATCTTCTTGAGGATTCTACTCGATATCGTCATCTTGTTGGGAGTTTGGTGTATCTTTTACGCACTGTCCTAATATTGCTTATGTTCATATCTTGAGTCAGTTCATGACTCGTCCTACCCATCTTCACTACAGTCACCTTCTTTGTGTTCGTCACTACTTGCGTGGTACTATCTCTCGTCGTTTGTTTTTCCCTAGCTTCACCTCACTATAGCTTCAGGCGTACTCCGATGCGACCTAGGCTAGTGATCCTTCTGGTCGTCGTTTTCACTCTGCTTACTGTGTTATTCTTGGCTTCTCCCTGATTGCTTGAAAGATAAAGAAGCAGACTGCAGTTTCCCGTTCGAGTGTAGAGGCTGAGTTGAGAGCTATGGCGGCAGTGACAGCAGAGGTTACTTGGTTGAGGTGGCTACTTGCAGATTTTGGAGTGCCTGTGATGGGATCTACGACTATTTTGTCTGACAGTACAGGTGCTATTAGTATCGTCCGTGACCCAGTAAAGTATGAGCTCACCAAACACATTGGTGTGGATGCTTCATATACTCGCTCACAGGTGCAGGAAGGAGTACTTACTTTACAATTTGTGCCCTCAGAGTTACAGATTACTGACTTCTTTACGAAGTCACAGACTAGGGTACAACATTTGTATTTTCTCTTCAAACTCAGTGTGTGTGATCCAACATGAGTTTGAGGGGGATATTAGAATAGAAATCCTTTTCTTTTTCCTTACCTGTCTTTTGTATTTCCTTATCTAGATATATATATGACGTTCTTCCCTTATACTCTCTATATATATTGCACATTGGCCCTCATGAATATATACACGGTATTCGTAACACATATCACTGACGTCACCGCTTGCTATTTGTCGTGGTGTTGTACCAGTATTGGAATCTGACCGGTGCATGTTTTATAACCAGGGATCTCCTTTCTGTAAAATAGTACGAGAGGCCCTTGTTGAATTGGAGTTGCCACACTTGCTGCACAGGTATTTAAATGCTTGAAACTTTGCATCCATTAAATAAGTAGCCGAATATGCTGCCATAACATAATAAGTGAGCATTTAGCTGCTATTGATGGAACGCGGGAACCTTTTCAGATTCGTGCATGAATTGAACTATTATCATGTGAAACTTCCAAATATGCCCTAGCAATCTGGAACACTTGTACAAATGACTGTAGTATCACTAGTATAGCAGCTAAATGTTCACCTCTGCTGTGTATGTAAGAACATTGTCCTGTTGATGATATGCATCTTTGTAGCATTACCCAACACTGTAAGTAACAAAAATTGTTGCTGCAGCTGTGCACGTGGCAGCCCCAAGCGACAGGAATTTTTCAAGAAATACGGTCTTTTCCAGGTTCGCAGCCTTGTAGTTCATGCCTTTGTTGCTAAAGTTTCTTCACAGGATGCCTAGTATGTGACATATTACTGTCTTGACAGGCGCCTTATATCGAAGATCCTAACACCGGGGTCAAGATGTTCGAAAGCGCTGAAATCATAGAGTACCTGAGGGCAACATACGCCGCTTGAGAATCCCTCACGCCGCTTGAGAATCCCTCGTACTCTGTTTTTAGTAAACGTACGCTCATAACCTGCCATATCTGAAGTGTTCATATGTGTTCTTACGGTGTTAGATTCTATTCTTCACTAGGAAACGGTGAATCCGATCTGCGGTATGATGTAAAGGCTATTTTTCCACCTGCTCATTTTAGCGAATGGTTGGTTGGGGAGTGTCTTTGCTGCTTTCTAAGATTGAAACTCTGAAGCTTAGGCAATAGAAGAAAGAACTAAAAGTTACAGTAGAGTTGTGCTAAAATTGCACGTCAATTGGTACTGCAATTTTAGACTGAGTACTGTGCGTCTGTAGGTGACTGGTGGATAAGAAAATTTCAGGCAACTGAAAATTAGCAAATCCGAAGAAATAAAAGCTTGTTTCTGCTATGCTATTAGTTCAGATCTGGAAACATTCACCAGTTAGTAGAGGTGCAAACGGAGCGGATACGGACGGATATCGCTCATCCCGTATTATTTTCCATATTTTTTCTCGGATTCAAAATCGGACATGGACAGTGCCGGATACGAATACGAATACAGATAGTCTCGGTCATGAATACGGAGCAAATACAGGACAAACCGAATATGGATTGTCTCGGTCACGAATACTTATTCGTATATTGCGCGAAAACAGAAACCATATATGTCGCACAAATAAAGATCAATCAACCATAATACATGTCCAAAATGCAACTTGATTAGTAGTTTAACAAGCAAATTTAAATACTTCACAGGATGACAGAGGGTAGTTAACTAGTTAAGCAAGCAGTAGTAACTACTAACTAGCAACTAGTAAGTAGTAAGTATATGACAGAGGCTAGTTAAATAAGTAGTAACTACTAACCAGCAAACTACCAAAGAGCAGAACATTAGTGCACCCCAAAAGTTGGCATTCAAATTTATGTCCCACCTACTTCTATAATATTATCATCACATCAAAGTTGTAATCACTAGCTACCAAGCAATGGATTAAAGAGCAGAACCAATTGGTTATCCATTTGGAGGAACAACTTATGAGTTTTTTTTTTAATATATCCTTAAATGAACTATTATCATCTCCTATTCTTATTGTAGATTAGACGTGTACAGTTCAATTACAATTCTGTAAAACTACGGTCAGGAATTTGATAGTTACATGCTAGCATGCCCTTTTAATGAATTACTGATGTGTTTCAGTAACCTTGATGCATAGGTAATAAGTGTACTCCAAAAGTCAGTAACCTTGATGCATAGGTCATAGGTGCACTAAAAAAGTTGGTAACTTGGTATACTGCTAGTTTTCAGGATTTGCTACAATCATAACGCATAAGAAATAACAAACACGAAAAAATGTGCCCTATAATTCTATCTTGAGCATTTGTCTTCTCATGACAACATTCAAATCGATAGTAGATGTGTTTGTTGCAAGTATGCAATGTGGTGGGCGATTTTCTCGATGTCGAAATATTGATTGCTTCAAAGGAACCTTCTCTATAATAGCCTACAAGAAAGAACTGTGTCATAAGAGCCTAACAAACAAGTCTGTGCTATGAAAATATGTAATGGATTGTATAACCAAGCCAAGTTATCTATTAATCTTCCTAACATTCATTTTTTTATGGGGACCTTCCTAAGATTCATTAATGCAATATAATGTCATGAAGATCTGTTTCAATCACTACAGGAACTCTCAATAAATATACAAAATATTTTGTCACATTAGAATCATAAAACATATGTAGACTACCTCGATAACCATATCAACATCCTTGAAATCCGAATAACCCAATGCACCCTTGAGAAGTGATATGGCCTTGTTCATCTTTTCCTTTGTCAGTGAACCTCTTTTGACCAGGCCCTCAAGCTTAGCTGTGCCAAAGATCGTTGGTATTTATCAGTAACAATAACATTTAAATATAAGTAGCAAAGATAATCCTAAAGCTCAAGGATAATAAGAAAATTTCAGGTTTCCATATCACATCAAGGACAGAAAATCAAAATACCTACTGGAAAGAAATTCCCAAGAAATACAGCAGTAATTTAACAAATTTGACCTACTATCATTTTTTGTCCCCTTTGCAGAAATTGAGGGTTTACTTCCTTGACCACAACAGATATATTACTAATAAGAAGAGCTATTGCAATTCCAGAGCCCATCAGACCACCACCAATAACAGCAACTTTTTGTATTTGCCTAGGTTTTAGTTGAACACCAGTAACACCTGGCACCTATACAAAATCAACTGTAAGAGTTAGACAATGGCATCAAGCTATCCATAACCAAAAAAGGGGCGAAACAAAAAGTTGGCAAATTAAATGGTGTGGCTGCAGCAATTTAGCTTTAGTGCCTTCCAATATAACAAAGAGTGTCTTGGTTAAAAGTATATATGGTTTCATTTTAAAATGATTTATTAATACTGGATTCAGTTTAAAAAAAATAGAACAAACAAAGAAGGTTAGATGTAGCAGAAGTTCTGTAGCTCTACTACATGTCATTCTGAAATAACATTTTTCAGCAAACCTCTTCTCTTTCAACTACACATTAGCACTACATCTGTAGGACCGGAAAGGCCACTAGAGGGGGGGTGAATAGACGCTTTCTCGATTTTCACCTTAAATAGATTCAACACGAACTTTTCTCCAATAGCTATGAAAGCTAAGAAGATCAGAAAATGTACAGTGGAAGCCCTGTGCTGAATCTAATTAACCCCCAAAGCAAAAGACCCAAAATATGGAGACCAAGTCCTCTGGAGCGGTAAGACCGGCGTTCATTGGGCGATCGACCGAAGTCTTGATCGATCGGCATGTAAAATTCGGTCGACCGAATCGACTAAAGATCAAGGTTGTGACCAAACCAAAACGAAAATTGGTCTAACTTTTGATCTACACGGCCAACTGCGACCAAATTTGGAACACACCTTCCTAAGGATATTAGGAACCTATTCCAAGCAGAGATTGAGTAGATCCACATCAAAGTTTCGACCTTTTTCCATTCTACCGAAGGAAGGTTCAAAACCGGGCAAAAACAAAAACTTGATCAAAACCTTGCTCATGAGAGATTGATGATCTAGGTGATCTTAGATATGTTCCCACATGTCACAGCAAGGTAGAAGAGGGCACGAAACAAACCAAAAACTAAAGGATCAAAGATGGACTCAAAATCACCAAATATGGAGGAAGAACACAAAGAGTACTCAACTTGAGGAATCATCCATAGATTGATATGAGGTTGAGAGAGTTTACAGCCACTCCATCCATGGAGGACAAAGCTCAATCCACGAGCACACAACTCAACTCATCTCCTTAGATCCCTAAGCCTCTCCTCTTTCTCCTTAAGCCCTAAGACAAACTAGGGTTTACAAATGAAGTGATTGAAGCTGCTGTGAACAGCCCCTCTCTATTTATACTAGAGGCTTAGCTTCTAGAAGAGTTAACCCTAATGGGCTCCCGTTAAGGCCCAATACAAACAGGTCACACACGCACGCATTTTAAAGCGACGTCTTCACTTCTCTTGACCTAATCCACTTCTTGACGCACCGTCTTGCGCCGCGGGTTGGCATTAGGTCACCAAGACGGTATTTGGTAAAATTACCAAAATACCCCTTCTCGATCTTTTCCGAAGACCGAGTCCGAATCTATGCGAAACACATCCATGCTTCGCCGTGTAGATTGATCCAATGGCTCTCATCGTGTCGGCAAGTCTCTCCATCCGGCTCCCACTGGACCACCATGGCACTTGCACCGACTCGCGCGCGCTTGATCAACGGTCGACCGAATCGCCTGTTCGGTCATCCTTGTCCATTCATGCCACGCTTGAGTCCATTGACCTCGCTGACATCCTTGATCGTTACGGACCTCGGCTCTCCAAGCTTAGTCCCGATCCTCCTCGCCGTTGACCTCCAAGCAACCTGCACACCAATAGACAAGCAAATCGAATCCGGGAACAAGTTCTTCACAACTTGACCCACGTTAGAGAAAACATGCAACACATATGCACTGAAGCCCATGTCCTTAGGCTAACCCAACACGCATCGCCAACAAGGCGACGAAGACAAGTCAAAATCGGTCGGATCATTGCTTACGGCTGGTCGACCGCCGAGATCGAACGAGAAAAATACTCAAGGTATGGCGGTCGACCCCAAAATGCGGTCGACCGCCATGGGTTGACAGAATAAAACTGTCTTAAAAACGCTTGAAACGACAAACCGCAAATGTCATTGCCAATTGTATCATCATCCTAAGATCATGCACATATCCCCATGATATCCACAACATCATAATATGTGTAAGTTTATTAGCTTATATAATGTTTCGATTATTTGGAGCTATTGAATACTTCTAATTAAAGAACCTTCTAATTTGATGACGATGTATCTTCCATCTGCCAATGCATAAGTGGCCAAACAAGAAAATAAATGAATAAAATAGATATGGTTGATTGATTATAAGAAGTTAGAAGTACATCTTTTCATTTTAAACAGGACAATTATGCTGTACCATCTGATCCAATGTCCAACCTAATAGACAACTCATACATGAAAAATATAGGTAGTGACAGAAGGCACATGAAATGCTTAACTATTTTCGTATCAAGCGATGTAACACAGAAACCAGAAGAAATCAATGGAGCATCATCTGGAAAATCATCAATTGGTGCAAAGACAAGCTGGAAGGACCGTAGGAGGATCCCACAGATTTCTCATATATAATAATTAATCCATTGCTGCAAACAGAGGATGAGAAGAGACATGACTACATATATTTGATATATCAAATTAACAAGCCTTCAGCAAAAGTAGATATCTATTAGTCAGAAAGTATGGAACCACTGGCACAAAATTTTGAAACTACTAAATGCCCGCCTGTCCATTGCATAGCATATCACTATTGAAGAATACATGCAGTATTCGCTAAACAAGTAAACAGTACTAATGTCCAATGCAAAATTAAGTCTGAACTGTTTTTCTCAATATACTCTCCATCTAAAAGTTTACAAAGTGTTCATATTCAACACTCCTCCTCAAAGCTGCACTCTGGAGTCTGGAGCATTCGCAAGACCTAAATGGCTGCTCCAACTGCACTATGCAAAATAAAATTCTGCTAACCCAGCCTCAATGAATCCAAGGGAGAAGCCTGCCTTCCACAACATGTAATTGTCCCTATTGAGCTTAATGGTGAAAAAGTGGTTTACTGCAGTAAAGCGGGTTGAATGGTGGCACCGGAGGTGGGAGTGATGGGCTACAAGCAAGACCAAAACAACCGATGACATCTCCTTCTCATTTCACACTTGGCAGCAAAAATGCAGATAAATTGATTGGACAAATAGATGGCCAGTGTGTCAACAATATTGCTTGTGATGCTTTCTGAAATGAACAGCAGGAAGATCTATTTATGTGCTATACCTGGTGCCACAATAGCTAGTGCCGGTGCATTGTTCTCTTCAAGTTACGCAACCAAGGGATTCGCCTCTGCATCCAAGTTCTACATAAAAGCAAACAGATAAGATTAAGAGAAACATACACCGGAGTTGAGCGAAATGGACCAGAGAAGATTTTTGGAGAAGAGTACTAATAGATCTCCAAAGGGTTTCCAAAGGCTTGGGTTCTTGTTCAGCTCTGGTTGAGGCTCGGTTCTTGTTCAGCTCTGCAGTTCAGATTCTCCTCATGGCAAGCTTTTAGGGTTCCTTTGGAGCTTTTGGGATGTAGGTCGATGCTTCCTCTCCTCGGTCTCTGCTTTGGCAACAAGAAGAGTTACAAACAAAATTGCACTAGCACTTTTGATGGTTGTGGATGTGGTGGTGATAGGGTGGAAGGCGTGAGAGACATAGAGAACACAAGCTCAGATACCATGTAAAAGAAAATGTTTGCCACAAGAATTGCCATTAGGCATGTATTGCATTGGCCATACCCATGTAATGCCCTCTGGAGCACGACGCGTCGTGCGGCGGCCGTGATAGACGGCGGCGGCGGCAATGCGGCCGACGACGGAGGACAGCGAGCAGCGATGGCTACAGAGGATGGAGGTCAGAACCAGCGATCGGCGACAGAGGACAGCGGATCTCGAGGAGGAGGCGGCGGCGGCGAGAGAGGGAGTGAGGCGACGGTGCGAGCGAGGTGGGGCGGAGCGGCGACCATGAGGCGTGGGGAGGACTGGATGGAAGGAGGGCGCAAAGGGCTGAGGAGGAGAGGAGGGACATGAGGCCAGCGGGCAAGATGAGCCTAGGGTTGCAATTTGGAGCTCACACTGTTGTGGAGAGAGAGGCGAGAGTGAATGAGGTGAGTTTTGGCTTTTGGGGGCAGGCGGGGCCATGGGACCATGGCGTCGGCGGGCGTGGCGAAAAAATCGGATAGTGTTCGGATTGTATTCGGTAATATGCGATTTAAATGCCGGATAGTTCTGAAAAAACCGGATACCTGATTATCTGAATCCGAATTTGTATCCGGTGAAAAATACCCGAATTCGAATCCGAAAAAAAAAACTCCGGATATCCGAAAAAACAACTGAATTTTGCCCACATTTATTCGGTTGATCAGGAACTATCCGCTCCGTTTGTACCCCTACCAGTTAGACTGGAGAGGTAGGTCAAACCGTTGATTCGCTGATCAAAAAAGTTTCCTTGATCAAAAGAGTAACAAAACTCTCCACGCAAAGAATCTGATGGCAAACTCTGAAGTAGCTAGTAGGGGGCGGGCGCAGCAATCGGGACCAAAAGTAGCGCAGTCGCGCGCGACGCAGCAAGCATTCCTGAAAGGAGGCCCAATCCATCCCAAGCCATGGACAGCTCGTCATCCCCGGCGTCGCGCCGGCGCTGGCGGTGGAGCTGGGGCTCGGCCCTCGCTGGCGCCGCGGCGGCGGCTGTGGTGCTCTGTCGGCCGCGGGACCCGAGCTTCGAGCTCGTCTCCATCAGCCTGTCCACCTTCCACTTCCGGCCGCCGGCGGCGCTGGACATCGGCCTCACCCTCACCGTCCACGCCAACAACCCCAACGTCGTGCCCGTGCGCTACGGCCCCTCCACCGTCTCCATCCTCTACGGCGGCGCGCTCCTCGGCACCGCCCGCCTCGACGCCGCCGAGCAGCCGGCCACGTCCTGCCGCCTGCTCCACCTCCCCGCCCGCCTCGACGTCGTCGAGCTCGCGCACCACGCCCGCGCCATCCTCGCCGACGCCACGCGCCGCCACATGGAGCTGGACGCCGCCGTCGAGATCGCGGGCGAGGCCGCCGTGCCCCTCTGGTCGCGCCGCTTCTCCGTCCGCATCGACAGCCACATCACCGTCGACCCCGCCTCCCTCGAGATCGTCGAGCAGAACAACCGGTCCGAGATGCAGCTCTACCTAGCCTGACCAGTTTACCTGCCTGATTCTGTCTCGCAAAACCTTTATCGTTTATTCGTGCAGTGCAAGCATGCAACTCTCCCTATTCCAATTCCAACTCCAATTCCAACTCCAATGCAATGCTTCACATCATCCAAAGAATTCTGGCAGGTTCTTACGGTGTTAGATTCTATTCTTCACTAGGAAACGGTGAATCCGATCTGCGGTATGATGTAAAGGATATTTTTCCACCTGCTCATTTTAGCGAATGGTTGGTTGGGGAGTGTCTTTGCTGCTTTCTAAGATTGAAACTCTGAAGCTTAGGCAGTAGAAGAAAGAAAGAAAGAACTAAAAGTTACAGTAGAGTTGTGCTAAAATTGCACATCACTTGGTGCTGCAATTTTAGATTTAATACTGTACACCTGTAGGTGACTGATGGATAAGAAAATTTCAGGCAACTGAAAATTAGCAAATCCGAAGAAATAAAGGCTCGTTTCTGCTATGCTATTAGTTCAGTAGAGAGGAACAGTAGAGAGGAACAGGGAATGGAAGGGTTATTGAGAACATATTTACCAATTCACCTACCCACAGTAGAAGGAAAACAACAGGAGTGAGAGAGAGAGAGAGAGAGGAGGAGGAGGAAGATAAGACCAAGCCACAGCCCACTCTCTCCCCCCATCCTATTTTTCTTTCCCACCGAAGGCAACCAAGAGGACGCAAGGCAACAGTCACGGGCGGCAGTAGGAGCCAGGGCGAGGGCAAACCGGCGAGCCAGGTAGGTTCCTCCATCCCTTCACCTCTTGTCCATCCCAATCGAACCAGTAGGGCTTAGCACTAGGAAGCACAAAGTGAAAGGGGAGGAGGGCGATCTTACCATGGTGGAGCACAGGGAGGCGATGGCGCTTGGGAGGCAAGCCGAGGGAGGTGTTGCAGCAAGCACCAAGGGCGGCCGTGGCCGGAGGCTGTTTCGGCCGAGCTAGCGCGTGGGAAGAAGCCGGGAGGCGTCTTGGGCGCAGAACTGTTGAGTGTGAAGGAGCCGAGGGCGCAGCAAGGGGCGCGGACCAGCCGTCGACGCAGACACCAGAGAGGCGGGACGGAGGAGGAGGCGGAGCCATGAGGGAGAGGGAGAGAATGAGTGTGAGAGATAGGGGGAGGTGGGAAATGAAGCTAGGGACTCGGGTGGTTTCGGTCGGGGGTAAAGGGGATGAGGAAAAAAAGGGGAGAAGGAAAGAAGGGAAAGGAAAAAGAGAAGGAAAGAAATTTGGGGGGCGCGCACCTAAATTTGTTATTCACAAAAAATTGACGACACGAGTCTTTGACCTATTATTATTGTTGGCACCGGGATTAGTGGAATAATGCTCGGTGAGAGGGGTTTAATCGTGTCGTTTTTGCGCATAGGATTAACACCGCCCGTGTGTGTATTCATGTATTGCTATATATATTGAGTCAAGTTGAATGCTTGTTCAGGTGGAGGTTCGGGAACGATGTCGTCTGCGCACGTTACTCTACTCCGCTTGGTTAACAGGCAAGTGCATAGTAAAGCAATAACCTGTAAGTGCTAAAAGAATGTGATGTTCGTGTGATATAATGATGTTCTCATAATGATGCTTATGTGATGATGCTTACGTGATAATGTTTGTATGGTGATGCTTCATTGGAAATATTTACATGATGCTGCATGAGAATGGTTTCAATGTTAAATGATGATGCTTACATGATAACGGTTTCATGTTGATGGCAATGAAGATGGGACAAGGTGAGCAATGAAACTACCTTGTCAATGATGACAATGATGATTCATGTTAATGACAATGGACATGTGCATTTGCATCATGGTAGAATGCATAAGCCAGGTCAGTGAGAAAGTCATGTAACTAATTCCGTGAGGTCGGTGAGAAAGTTACATGACTAGTCCGGTGTGCTCTATATAAAGTCTTACATATGTAGGGACTAGATAGAGTCCGACAATGTAAGGACTCCATCCTAACGAAGATGGGGGAAGAGTGTTTCATCGACGGGTGAACACTCTGCAATACCGGTATCAGCTGATGAGATGCATATGAGCATGGTGCATTCGCATGTATGGGCAATGCATTGATCTATTGAGCATGTAGAATAATGATGTGTTGTACTAATGGAAAGCTAGCAATGGAAATAATGACCTGGTTATGATTTTGTTGATTTGGCAATGTTTATCGTCTCTATTGTGTGCTTGCTGAGTCTTCGGACTCACCCTTGCTTATCAATGTTTTTAGGTGATCGTTGCAAATAACATGCTTGGGGAAGGGAGATAGATTATCCACGTCACACGTAGTTCTCTTGCAAACCTTCCTCCCATGATGTTTCACTTTTGTGGTTGTAATATGGTTAATTGTTAAGTTGGTTGCGCTAAGTTTGTAATAATTCAAGTCTTTCTCCTTAGAAACTCCACTCTTGTTGTAAGATATTTAATCATTAAATTAGCTACGCAATATTTGTATTATGTTATGTATGGTGGTAGCATTCCGGACCCAGGTGGCAGGTCGGGGTGTTACAATTGGTATCAGAGTGAGCGTTAGGTCTGTGGTGAAAAGAAATTGTATACCTAGGTTGGTTAATTACTAAAATTTGATCTAGGCCAAATAATTAAATTAAACTTGACACACTCTGGTACACAGTAGGATGGGTTTCGGGTCAAGGGTTGCATTTATGCTTTAGCTAGTATGTTGTTGATGTGCAATATTTCGAGGTAATTGTTGTGAATTGATTGTGTGAATGCTTGGTTAACAAAAATGCCAAGGGGTAGAGGTAGAGGTAGAGGTCGCGATCGTGGCCATGGTCGTGCTCAAGCGGAGCCACCGCTTGAGGCTCAGCAAGAAGCACCGATCGAGAGGTTGTTTCATTGGCGATCAGAGTCAGGAATCGTGCAAGGTCTTGACCTTCTTTGCGAGAGTTTATGGAAGAAGTCCGTGTGCTTTGCCAACAATCGTCGCGGCATTGCCATTGGCTGTGCAGATCTTGATACTGCTGTTCCAACCACGTCAGAGGCAGGGACGAGTCTTCGTGAGTGGTTGGCGTTACGTCTAGACACTTTCGATGGGGCGGGTACACCAGTCCAAGCTGCGGATTGGTTGCGTTATATGGGAAAGCAGTTTAAAGCCCTAGAGATGAGCTCTCGGTGAGAGCTCGCTATGTAACATTCCAGTTAAAAGGTCGGCGGACATCTGGTGGGAGGAGTCCTTTCACTAGGACCCCGCCTGGGTCCCGCTTCTTGGGAGATCTTCGTCGAGCGGTTTAAAGTGATACTACCTGTAATCATTTGTGGAAAGTATGGAGGTCGCCTTGTCGACCTTCGTGCGAGGAAGAAGATCGAAATGAGTCTGAGCGGGTTCAATGACTTGATCTGCTTTACTACCATCGATCATGACAATGATTTAGAAGGCTAAATGGTTTCGTGAGGGCTCAACTCGAGTTTCGGCATGTTATGGAGCCACCGCGCCACATGATTTTAGGTCGGTGGTAGAACAAGCGGAGGGATGGAGATGGAAATACAACTCACGAAAGGATCTGCAACCCTCTGGTGGTCCAAGTGCTTCGGTAGTGACGGAAGAGGAGTTTTAGTGAGGAGGGTGGGTCATCTCAGCGACCTACTCCCAAGAAGTCCAAGTGGGGCAACGTCCCCCGCAGTCATCCAAGTCCAAATCTTCGAGGCCGTCCTCTGCGGCGCCTCGTACGTCATCAGCGACCCTAACCTATCGTCCTGTCCCAGGGTAGGGAATGATGTGTTTCAAGTGCGGTGGTGGGCACCGTGCCGCTGAATGTTCCTGGACCGGAGAGTGTCGGCATTGTGGCCGATCGGGCCACATGGAGAAGGTTTGTCGTCGGAACCCCTCCAGTATCATCAAGTTGGAGCCGGCACCTACGTCATCGACACATGCTACACCTCGGGGGTCTGTCCAGACGTTGGTGGCTGCCCCTGCACCGCAGCCCCCTCTTTCCTGGGCACCACCTGTCGGGTATTACTGGCACCCTACACCAGTTGCTCCAGTTCAGCACACTGCACCGCCACCATTTCAGTTACCGTCTCAGTAGAGTGTCGGGGCTCCCGTCGCCCGGCGCCACATGGAGTCTACACATTGCCCGCCACTGAGTCCGCAGGACAACAAGACGTGATGACAGGTACCCTGTTAGTACATTCGTGTGACGCCTTTGTTCTTTTTGACACTAGTGCTACTTATTCCTTTGTGTCCCACGAGTTCGCTAGAAAAGCAAAGTTGGGTATGCAACAGATCTCGCAGTCCATTATAGTTAGTTCTCCAGGGGGAGTTATTGCTAGCTCCACGGTATGCCCTGGATGCGTGGTCTCGTTAGATGGAGTGGATTTTGTTGCCAACTTAATGGTTATGCAGATAGAACCTTTTGATGTTATTCTTGGCATGGACTGGTTGCATTGCTACCGAGCTGTGATTTCCTACTTCTGAAGGACAATCACCTTGCAAACTCCTTCCAGGGAGGAGATAACTTTTCAGGGGAATGCACCTTCGTGTTCTCTTTTGTGTTGGCGACTGTTTCTGGCCGAATGGTGAAGTCTGCACGCTTCTAGCACTTATGAGAAGCCGAGCGCATCTTTGCGCATTGTGGATATTCCAGTGGTATGTGAGTATCCCGATATATTTCCCGAAGAGCTTCCGGGTATGCCACCCGAAAGGGATGTGGAGTTTAGGATTGATCTTGTTCCTGGCACAAGACCCATTTCCTTATCCCCGTATCGGTTGGCACTGCCTTTCCAGGAAGAATTGAAGAAACAATTGGACGATTTGTTGTCTAAGGGGTTGATTCGTCGTAGTGTGTCACCTTGGGGAGCCCCTGTCCTATTCACTGAGAAGAAGGATGGGAGTTGGCGCATGTGCGTCGACTATCGTGCTCTTAATCAGGCGACCATCAAGAATAAATACCCTTTGCCTCGTATCGAGGATTTGTTTGATCAATTGAAGGGAGCCAAGTTGTTCTCCAAGATTGATCTGCAATCTGGGTATAATCAGATTCGAGTGCGGGAACAAGATATAGAAAAGACCGCTTTCTCTACAAGGTATGGGCACTATGAGTATAAAGTTATGACCTTTGGACTAACTAATGCTCCTGCTGTCTTTATGGAGACAATGAACAGCACGCTGCATAAGTACCTTGGTGACTTTGTGGTTGTGTTCATCGACGATATCCTGATTTATTCCAAGACTGAGGGAGAGCATGAGCGGTATTTGAGGCTCGTGCTTGAGACTCTGAGGGGGAATCAGTTCTTTGCCAAGTTAAAGAAGTGCGAGTTTTGGATATCTGAAGTGGGCTTCCTAGGTCATATAATTAACTAGGAGGGTATTTCAGTAGATCCATCTAAGATTTCGACTGTAGTGAACTGGAAGAGGCCAATGAATGTCAAAGAAGTGAGAATTTTTCTGGGCTTAGCTGGTTACTACCAGCGTTTCATAAAAGACTTCTCGATTATTGCCAAGCCAATGTCTCAGCTCACGCAGAAGGGCGTGAAATTCCAGTGGACCGATGAATGCGAGTGCAGCTTCTGCACTTTGAAAGAAAAGTTAATTCTCGCCTTATTCTCATCCTCCCGATCCAGGCGCTGCGTTTCCTGATCTACTCGGATGCCTCACGTGTGGGTCTGGGTTGCGTGCTCATGCAAGACAACAAAGTAATTGCGTATGCCTCACGATAGTTGAAGAAGCATGAGCAAAACTACCCTACTCACGATTTAGAGCTAGCCGTAGTGGTTTTTGCTCTAAAGATTTAGAGGCACTATTTGTATGGAGAGTCTTGTGATATTTTTATTGATCACAAGAGCCTCAAGTACATCTTTACACAGAAAGAGTTGAATTTGAGGCAAAGAAGGTGACTGGAATTGATCAAGGACTATGATCTCACTATCCAGTACCATCCGGGCAAGACGAATGTGGTTGCAGATGCCCTTAGTCGCAAGGAGACACCCTCCACTCTAGGTTGTCTTATTGCTGACTTCGATCGAATAGAAATATCCTATTGTTATCTTTGGTATGGCACCGCTTGAGACGCAATGTTCTTCTTTGAAATGGCGATTCCGGAGCGAGTGAGAGAAGTACAACAACATGATCGGTTGCTTCAACAAGTGAGGAAGCGCCTTGATGAAGGGAAAAAGGGGGACTTTGGCCTTGACGAGTCGGGTGCATTGCGGTTTAAGGGCCGCCTTTGCGTGCCACAAAAGGCTCAGGTCAAGGACGATATATTGAGAGAGGCGCATCGTACCCCGTACACAGTACATCCTGGTACGACCAAGATGTATCGGGATTTGAAAAAGAGTTTCTAGTGGAAGAGAATGAAAGTGGATGTCGCTCGATATGTGGCATCTTGCGGGGTTTGCCAGCAGGTGAAGGCTGAGCATAAGCGTCCCGCTGGGCTATTATAGCCTTTGGATGTTCCTCAGTGGCCATGGGATGACATTACCATGGATTTCGTAGTCAGCTTATGTAACAGCCCAAAATTTTATAAAGGCAAAAATATGGGATTTTTAAAACTTTTTGTATAATGCCTATTGTCGTTCTGTTATTTGTATTTTTGAGAGTCACTTGTGCGCCTTTCTCTTTGCTGCTATTCTGATCCTACCAATTATCGTGAAAGTATTCCTTAAGGCGACTATCAGAATTTTAGAGAGTCTAAAATTCTGTTGTTTTGCCTTTTCCTCATTGCTTCTAGTCTTACCTTTCTTCACACTTCCCCCGCCATGTACTGATCGGCCCAAAGCCTCACCCATTCACCGCTTCCATGCTCCTCCTATCTTGTTCCTCCGACCAGCACCAGGTCCAAACCAATGGCAGCCGGACCTGCCTAATTGAGACCAGGGTAGACGTGCCCTTCTCACCCGCACGCTGCATGCACCAAGAGGGAGCTCCAGCCTGTTGTGGTCTATTGACCATTAATAGCAGACATCCAGGATGTCATTCCACCCCCCCTATGCATCCCATACCGTCAACTGCACCAACCACTCCTCCTCGTCGGTTGAGCCAAGGTGCATGTACATATTCACTCCAAGTCCTGTATTGCCTCCCTTGCCATTCCAGTGCTAACCTCATTCTCTTCATCCTCCAAGAGAGCTTGAGCTCCAGTCAAGATCAATCGCTCGTCTCTGTCGAGTGCCCCCTTTACCGCCTTCTGCAGCACCCATCTAATAGCCTTGGAGACCACTCTCCTTTCACCTCCGACCGGGACCTTCCAAGACCTCCTTGGCGGACCATCTATCTGCTTCTAGGGAGCACCCTTGAAGACCAAAGACCACCCTCTTCTCCTCAAGGTACATGTAGCACGAAGCTTCTACCATTATTGTGATCCACCATCGCCAGCGCAGCTCCGGCTAACCACTTCCCAGTTCCGTACTGGTAAGTTCCTAGTGGACAGAAACTCTTCATGGTTCGAGTCGCCTGGTTCTCTCTTGGATGATCCTTTGGTTCTCCCTTTAGCTTTTCTGCTGGTTCAACCGATTGCGACAATACTGTCTCACATTTGTTTCTTTTGATCACCGTTGTGTAATCGATCCTTTCTCTCAATCGACTACACACGGTTAACACTCCCAAGACCTCCTTCCTTACACAGACCTCCTATTTTGCAAAGACAACCCCCGTGATCGCGGACTCCTATTTTACAAAGACCACCCCGTGGTCATGACCTCTCATTATACAAGACCACCCTATGGCCGCGACCTCCTACTTTACAAAGACCACCCTCTTGATCGGGACCACCCATATAGTCACAACCTCCCTTTCTGCAAAAGACAACCCTATGGTCATACACGTCCACGACCACCCCTGGTCACGGTATTTCCATGAACTCCCACAGGTCGTACGCATCCGCAACCTCCCAGTAGCATCTCCCTTTCCCTGAATTTCCAAATAAATAGAAACATTTGGTTTTGATGAGAGTTCAAAACTTATTTGGAAATTCTATACGGAACCTCCCTTGGTTCCATCTTGACCATCAGGACCTCCCTTGGCACTCATCTTGACCGTCGGGACCTCCTTTGCGTTTATAGTAACCATCAGGATCTCCTTTGGTACAATCGTGACCGTCAGGATCTCTTTTGGTTCAATCTTGACCGTCAGGACCTCCTTTGGTTCTATCCTGACCGTCGGGACCTCCCCTCGCTTAGATCAAAGGGCTTAGACCTTCCCTCGCTTAGATCTAAGGGACCAAACATTCCTTAGTTTAGATCTAACATTCTAGATCTCCCTTCGTTTAGATCTAACGGTCCAAACCACCTCTCATTTAGATCCAACGGTCCAGACCTCTCCCTCGTTAGATCTCCCTCCAGTTCTTTTTGCAAAGACCACCCTCCTGGTCTTTTTGCAAAGACCTCCTCTGGGTACAGTGTTTCGGGACCTCCTGATGCAGTAATTCCAGACCTCCCACAGCTCTGATGATTCAGGGACCTCCCAGCTCTGAGGATTCTAGGACCACCCACATACAAGTGCTTCGAGACCTCCTGTAGATAGTACTTCCAAGACCTCCCTGTATACAGTACTTTCACGACCTCCCCTGGTCGTAATACCTCCACGGTCCAAAAGACTCGGCCCACCTATTAAGTTAGACTACCACCCCATTCGGGCGTTGTCACCGCTACTACCACTGCCGCTTCTACGACCACTGCAGTACAGCTCCTACGACCACTGTGGCTTCCCTTCGACCATTTCCTAGCCGTAAATCTCCTCATGACCAGTTCCTAGCCGTAAGCCTTTCTACTACCACCTCCTGGTCGTAAGCTCATCTACGACCGGTCACTGGTCAATGGGGCTTACAGATGTGTAGGCCTATTCGATCAGAGAGTCTCCCACGCCATATTTTAACGATATGGCCTAGTCACTCTGTTGAGTTATCCTTATGTATGTTCGCTCTCGTTCGAAGTGTTTTTGTTGGTTTGAAGGCTTTTGGATTTATTGGATTTCTCTTGGTTATTTTCAGTCATTCTGGAGTTCAATCGTATATTGCGTAATTAGCATCTGGAGGTATAATAGAACAGCAACCCCAACCAGGACAAGATTGCCAGAACCTTGAGCAGGATGAATATCAGCATATTGAGCGAGATTATTACCAGGATATCGAGAATGATGAATATCAGGATATAGAGCTTTATCGAAACATTGGCCAAGGCGAGTCAACACTTTGATCATTTTGAACCTACTTTTTGCAAATTATGTTGCTTTAAATTATGAAACTGCATTGCTATGTTCTATCAAACTAAATTGGTCTAGATCATAGTCAATGCCTTAACAAGTAATTGTGTATAAACTTCCAACCCTTGAATTTGGACGCTATCCTTTGTCACCCTAGACCTAATGGATTACATACTAGTTGATAGGTCTGTGTCTAAGTGTCATGCTTAGCCTTGCTTAGATACATTGTCATTAGGGCATTAAGTTGCCCAACCACAATCCTTAAAAACTTTAGAAAATAATTTGGGCAGTAAGGTTGGGAGCCTGGCTGGTATGTTGAAGTAAATGATATTTTCAAGAACAATAAAACCTCTCACACAAAAACAGTGCAATCACAAGTCTAATATGGGTACGACCTGGCCGACTAATTTGCTCGCCTCGGCGTGGCCTCACCATTGGAGGAATGTGGCGTGGGTAAAGGGGAAAGGGAGCCACTGCGAAACCACATGGCGCAAGAGGGGGCCTCCTAGAAGTGCTTGGCACCGGGCGATGGAAACCTTAGCGGGTGGGGTTGCGTCGAGGAATGAGCATTGTAAAGGCCTTGTGGTAATCTTCCCTTGATTCGCATGTCAAAGGAAACGTGTGTACATATCAAGACGATTACCTCTTGTGGGTAAAGTGTGCGAACTCTGCAGAGTAAGAAAACTATCATGATAGCCGTGCTCACGGTCAAGAGCGGTGCTAAGAACTTGCTTGATATAGTTTTTATTTTTACAAAACCATTTGTGATGAAAAGGGAAGGTGGGGTGGGACCCGAGTTTGAGAAAAGCACAGTGGGGACCCGATGGTAGATCTGGGATAACTTAGAGCATTGGGTGGATGAAGCCACTCAATGGTATAGGAGGTTGGACCTCCACTAGTACTTTTCAAATGAAAACTCATTTATGAAAACAGATTTGTTAAAATGCTAAGTCTCAGGATTTTCCTACTACTCATCTATTTCAAACTTGGCTTTGTGCAAATAAAAGGACTATAAAACTTCCCTTGACTAGCCTTGCATCTATACAACTGCATTGTGTGTTGGCTCGCGAGTACGGTTGTGTACTCAAGATCTGCCATTTTAATCTTTTTAGACCCATGTGATCAAGACCCCTGCGACCACTACTACCCAAAGGTTGGGCCGGATGGTATTGAAGACGATGAAGCTTAGGCCAGAACCCCAGTCGCTTGCCTATGGGCAGAGTGAATGGATCCACTTCGACTTGCTTTGCTTCCACCCTCATCTTCGTTTCTGTACTTTGGCTTTTGTAAGGTTTCTGCTTTCATGACTCCTTCTGTAAAACAATTGGCCTTATGGCCTATTATGAATATATGTATGTTCTATTATGTCATATTGTGGGTTTTGCATTATTCCTGCAAACACTGTCCCTAAGAACACTAATCGCACACAGCACGGTCCACCCTGTGTGTAGTCATACATCCTACCCCGGGTACGGTCTACAAGACCTCCTCCCGGACATCTCTAGATCTCTCGGGACCTACCTTGAACTGCTAAGAGTCTCCCAGGACATCCTCAAGATTTACTAAGACCTCCCCTAACCTCCTCGGAGACTTCCCAAGACTCCCCCTTGGACCTCCTCAGAGACGTGTCAAGACCTCCCCTTTTTGGACCTCCTCTAAGGCATCTCGAGACCTCCTCCTGGACCTCCTTTGAAACCTCTCCACGGCTTACCATTGGACCTCCTAAGATCACCCAGACCTCCTCGCAAACTACAGGACCTCCTCCCGATTCTCCATGACCTCCTCTTAGACCTCCTCTAAGACACCTCAGGATCTCCTAAGACCTCCCAAGACCTCCAGGATCTTCGCAGGACTTCCCTGGACTTCCCCTGACCTACAGGATCTCCTTAGGAACCCCCTCGACTTTCCGGATCTCACCCAGATGTCTCACGACCACCCCTAGATGGTCTAAAACCACTACTAGATGTCACACGACCACCCCTAGGTGATCCAAGACCACGACCAGATGTCTCACGACCACCCTTAGATGGTCCAGGACAACTACTAAAAGACTCACGTCACTTCTATAGGGTCTAAAGATCATTACTAGATGTCCCAAGACCTCCTCATGATCCCCTTGAACTTCCCAGGATCTCCAAGGACCTCCTCCGGATCTCCTTGATCTCCCCTGACCCCAGGACCTCTTCAGGAACATCCAAGATCTCCTGAGAACATCCACAAGACCTCCTAATACCTTTTTTGTCATGTTCTCAGAACCTTCTACTCCGGACTTCCCGCACCTCTTTTGTCGTATCCCCACGGCCTCTTCAGGACCTCTCCAGAACGTCTCTACAGTGTTGTTCCTCAGGACCTCCCCGGCGTATCTCTACAGAGTTCCTCAAGACCTCCCTAGCACGTCTTTACAGCATCCCTGAAGACCTCCCCAAGACCTCTACAGGACTTCCACAGGACCTCTTCAAGACCTCCCCAGGATCTCCTCGGGACAACTCTAGTTTCCCCTCGGGACTTCTTCAGAACTTCTCCAGGACCTTCAGGACCACCTCGAGACCTCCCTAGAACCTCTCCGGGACCACCCCAGGACCTCCTCTACAACTAGGTGTGATCGAACCACAACCATCAGCCATTACCTGATCGTTGCCCTGCCTTGGGTTGACCATGAGTACCGATCAAGGCTGAGGAACAAGAAGACTACATGGATAATGATGAGTACGAATCAAGAACCAAAGATCCAGAAGGCCAAGAACTAGGTCGCGGACTCACAGTCGATTGTCAGTGGGCATATTGTGAGGGATTCACACGCTGCGCTTTGGCGCTTCTTCCGCTGCTAACTCTCTGTGTGGGTTTGGCCTGTTCGGCCACTCCGCACGTCAAAAACCATAAGGTATGCCATGCTTTGTTTATTATTATGTAATAATTGAACAATTTCGAGATATGAATTTTGAACCAACAATGCAACTGTGTGTGTCGACTCTTGATCCAGGAATGACACAACTATACCTGATGGATCCCAAGCTCAAAATTGGGGTCCGATACTTACCTCGTACCAATGAGGTAAGGGCGCAATTTGGGTAGTCGTGGATCGATTTAGTAAATCCGCACACTTCATCCCTATTAAATGCGACGAACTCGGCAAGTGACTTGGCACCCATTTATGTGTGTGAGATAGTAAGATTGCATGGAGTGCCCAAGACGATAGTTTCTGACAGAGATGCCAAGTTTGTCTCCATGTTTTAGAAGAGTTTGCAAGACGCACTGGGCACGAAGCTACAGTTTACTACCGCATTCCACCCACAGGCGGATGGGCAGTCCGAACGCACCATTCAAACACTAGAGGACATGCTAAGGTCCTGTGTTCTATCCTGGAAAGATAGCTGGGAGGATCATTTGGCACTCGTGGAGTTTGCCTACAACAATAGCTACCACTCTAGTGTTCGGGCAGCGCCATTCGAGGTTATGTACGGACGGAAATGTAGATCGCCACTTTGTTGGGATGCCGTAGGCGAGAAGGCTGTTTTCGGTCCAGATTGGCTCCAACAAATAGTGGAACGAGTGGCGGAGATTAGACAGAATCTGTTAGCTGCCTAGAGTAGGCAGAAAAGCTTTGCGGACGTGAGGAGGCGCGACTTAGAGTTCGAAGTGGGGGATCAAGTGCTCCTGAGAGTGTCTCCCACTAAAGGAGTTGTTCGATTCTGGCACGAATTAGAAAGTTGGTATATCGTTTGGACCTTCCTGAATCCATGCGAGGAGTGCACAATGTATTTCATGTTTCTATGTTGAGAAAGTACTTAAGGGATCCGGAGCATGAGATTGTGCTAGAACCGCTGTCCCTTAAGCAAGACCTCACCTTCGAGTCCCGTCTAATTCGAATTCTGGAGGAATCAGAGAAGGTGTTGAGGCACAAATCGATAAAGTATGTTAAGGTGCTTTGGTCGCATCAAACTGAGCAAGAAGCGACTTGGGAGTTGGAGTCTCACATGCGAGAAGTACCCAGAGTTGTTCTCTACGGGTATGAGTTAGAGTTATTATCTATGTACAGTTGTGTCATTTTGTTCTTTCGTGTGGATTGTTGGACGTCAGAATTCGGGGTCAAATTCTGTTAAAGGGGTGGAATGTAATACCAGTAGAGAGGAACATGGAATGGAAGGGTTATTGAGAACATATTTACAAACTCACCTCCCCACAGTAGAAGGAAAACAATAGGAGTGAGAGAGAGAGGTAGAGAGAGAGAGAGAGGAGGAAGATAAGACCAAGCCACAGCCCACTCTCTCCCCATCCCATTTTCTTCCTCACCAAGGCAACCAAGAGGAGGCAAGGCGTGACCATGGGCGGCAATAGGAGGCCGGCGAGGGCAAACCGGCGAGCAGTGGGTTCCTCCATCCTTCACCTCTTGTCCATCCCAATCGAACCAAGAGGGCTTAGCACTAGGAAGCACAAAGTGAAAGGGGAGGAGGCGAGATCTTACCCGGGTGGAGCTTGGCGCAGGCGGCGCTGGGGGAGGCGCCGGTGGTGGAGGCGAGCCAAGGGAGGCGGTGCTCTGGCACCAAGGGGCGGTGACGGCGGAGGCTAAGCCGTGAGCCAGTGTGGCGATGGGGCGTGTGGGAAGAAGCCGGGGCAGTGAACCTGGTGGTTGAGTGTGAGGAGTTGAGGGCGACGGCAGGCGGGCAGTCTGGGCGGCCGTCAGTGAGAGAGAGGCCACGGAGGAGGAGGCGGAGCCATGAGGGAGAGGGAGAGAATGAGTGTGAGAGATAGAGGGAGGTGGGAAATGAAGCTGGGGACTCGGGTGGTTTCGGCCGGGGTAAAGGGGATGAGGAAAAAAAAAAGGTGAGAAGGAAAGAAATTTGGGGCGCGCACCTAAATTTGTTATTCGCAAAAATTTGACGACGTGGGTCTTTGACCTATTAATATGATTTGTTGTTAGCACCGGGATTAGTGGAATAATACTCGGTGAGAGGGGTTTAATCGTGTTGTTTTTGCGCGTAGGATTAACGCCGCTCGTGTGTGTATGCATGTATTGCTATATATATTGAGTCAGGTTGAATGCCCGTTCAGGTGTAGGTTCGGGAACAATGTCGTCCGCACGTTACTCTGCTCGCTTGGTTAACAGGCAAGTGCATAGTAAAGCGATAACCTGTAAGTGCTAAAAGAATGTGATGTTAGTGTGATATAATGATGTTCTCATAATGATGCTTATGTGATGATGCTTACGTGATAATGTTTGTATGATGATACTTCATTGGAAATGTTTACATGATGCTGCACGATAATGGTTTCAATGTTAAATGATGATGCTTACATGATAACGGTTTCATGTTGATGGCAATGAAGATGGGACAAGGTGAGCAATGAAACTATCTTGTCAATGATGACAATGATGATTCATGTTAATGACAATGGACATGTGCATTTGCATCATGGCAGAATGTATGAGCCAGGTCGGTGAGAAAGTCAAGTAACTAATCCATGAGGTCGGTGAGAAAGTTACATAACTAGTCCGGTGTGCTCTATATAAAGTCTTATATCTGTAACAACTAGATAGAGTCCGACAATGTAAGGACCCAATCCTAACGAAGATAGGGAAGAGTGTTTCATCGACAGGTGAACACTCTGCGATACCGGTATCAGCTGATTAGATGCATATAAGCATGAGCATGTTGGTGCATTCGCATATATGGGCAATGCATTGATCTATTGAGCATGTAGAATAATGATGTGTTGTACTAATGGGAAGCTAGCGGTGGAAATAATGACCTAGTTATGATTTTGTTGATTTGGCAATGTTTATCGTCTCTATTGTGTGTTTGCTTGCTGAGTCTTCGGACTCATCCTTGCTTATCAATGTTTTTAGGTGATCGTTGCAAATAATATGCTTCGCGAAGGGAGATAGATAATCCACGTCACACGTAATTCTCTTGCAAACCTTCCTCCCATGATGTTTCACTCTTATGATTGTAATATGGTTAATTGTTAAGTTGGTTGCGCACCACGTCCACACCATCCTCGCCGACACCACGCGCCGCCACATGGAGCTGGACGCCACCGTCGTGATCACAGGCGTGGCCGCCGTGCTCTGGTCGCGCCGCTTCTCCGTCCGCATCGACAGCCACATCGTCGTCGACGCCGTCTTCCTCGAGGTCGTCGAGCAGAACCGGTCCGAGATGCAGCTCTACCTAGCCTGACCAGTTTACCTGCCTGATTCTGTCTTGCAAAACCTTTATCGTTTATTCGTGCAGTGCAGTGCAGTGCAAGCATGCAACTCTCCCTGTTCCAATTCCAACTCCAATGGCAATGCTTCACACCATCCAAAGAATTCTGACAGGTTATTGCTGCTCCACAACATCACATAACTAGATGCTACATGTCATGGGAAAGGGAAAGGCACCGGGGGAAGCCAAGGACAAACCTAGCACAACAAGGGCAGACACCAAAGCCAGCAGCCATTTGATGCCCTAATAAGATTACAATGCACACAGAAATGTATATCAGTCAGTTGTCTCAGTTGAGCGTCGCGAGCGGCGAGCGAGGGATGAGAGACGGCTTGGGCTCTTTGCTCGATTCGTAGGGGTGGTTCTCACGGAACTCGTCCATCAGGGACTCGATCGGCATCGCTCGCAGCGACTCGATCGAGCCTTTGCTCGGGACGTCCGGCTCGGACCTCACCGGAGTTTCGCCGGTCGGCTCGTAGTCCTGCGAGTAGCATCGGAAGGGGAGTTGAGGCAAAGGGCAATGCTAGTTCACCTGGATTTGGAACTCGGGAGAGATGTTGCTAGTTCACAAGATTCTGATCTCACCTTGTAGCTGCTTTGGAACGCCTGCTCGGCGTGCGTGCTGACGCCGGCAGCCTGGCTGGAGTGGTTCTCTTGCAGCTGCTGTATCTCTACCGAATGAGCTTCCACCGTCGACACCACTCTCGACGTCGAATTGCGTGCCTCATCCAGTAGATCTGAAGCAAAGGGATGTGAACAAGTCAATGTTAGGTAGGGAACTAACTCCATGTTAGTAAATAAGCAGTCAGTTTAAGCGCTCAGAAATTACTGTCGATATCCTGGAGTATGTCCTTGCTGCTGATGGATGCTTGCTCTTCGGCCGCCGCGCGAGACGCTGCAATCTCCGCATCGTGTCGCTCGTTGCTTTCAATCGCGCTCCTGAAATATCCAAGAAAGCAGAGCTAATTAGACCTCCCAAGGTTTCATAAACATACCGGTACCAAACAGGGTACTGCCCCCAAATTCAGATGTTATGTTCTTTTGTTCTGAAATTATGCACCAACATGCCGAATTGTTACAAGAATTGCCTTAATTCAACCTGATTTAGTGCAAACCGGCATGAAAAGTGTTAGACCAGACCTCCTAACCTATCTGTACGAACAAAACCAGCAATAACTAACTCCTGCGGCCATCATTTGATCCTGCTATGAATAGCTTTGACGTGTGACATCACAGATGATGGTAAAGCGAACAAATGTACTTGCCTGACAAGCGCTTCAACTTCAGCGACTTGTTTTCTGCACATATCGTTAACAGCAGCATGTGACGTTTTCCGTTGTTGAGCAGAAGAGTCGACAGTGCATGCGCTGGACAAGTCCAATACAGATCATTAATTAGAGAAAGCCACTCAGATTAAAATGGGTCAGTGAATGAAGAAATATCTCATGCAACTGCTCAAGCATACCATTCCTGCAGAATGGTTTCCATGCGACAATGCTTAGCTGCAGAGAAGTTGGAGCCAACTTTGCAGTCATTCTCCGCCTGCTCTGCAAACATTTCCCACTTTCTCTTGGCGTCCTTCGTGACGCCCTCCATAGCAGACGTGTGCTCGTCCAAAAATGTCTTGTTTCCACGAGCAGCATCACCAAGAGAGTTTAATCTAACATCCACCTGCAGGAAACATTCATCAGGTTTCTATCATCACAAGGGAAAAAACGACGGGCAGCTTAGTTCTCGCGCTCAAGAAGTCCCATGTGAAGACCTAAACTTATGGTCTCCCTCGAAAGCACGCCTCAAAAGGTTGATCAGACTTGTTAGCATTAAAAAAATCGAAAATGGTCTGGTTTCATCACTGGGCATTGTTTTTGTGACAATCAAGGTGTATTATGATGTATTGATGTGCCTCATGAACCGAACAAAATGGCCAAATGATATCATGATAGCATGCACGCACCAGCTCTCTTTGTCGGATAATGTGTTTAGACACCAAACTGGTGATGTCCGTCAAAAGCTTTTGTTCTTCTGATTTTGATTGCTCCTGCAAGAAGTGATGGTATTAGACACACCAGCCAAATTTTGCCAGTGAGTGGTGAACAAAAGGGGGATGAATCACCTCGTAAGCCTTCTGAAAATCTTCAAGGCTTTTGACATGTGCTTCATGAGTGTGATTTGAGTGATTCTGCAACCTGGATGTTTCCTCCACATACTTCTCAAAGAGCCCAAGAATGAAGGTAGACATGTCCTTCGTCCTATCCAAGCTAATGCGGAAACTCTGCACAACAACAGGAACAAAATTAAACTTAGAGCCGATCGTAGCTAAGACACGCTGAAAATGCAGAGTGGCAAGCAGTCAGATCAAGTAACCTACATCCCTCATTTCTTTAGTGAAGTGCGCCATTTCGCTTCGGTGGTCAGCTAACAAATTCTGGATATCACTAAATATCTTGTGTGCCTCTCCCTCAACACAAGCTAGAAGCTGTCAGCAAGGATATTGCCATGAGAATAATTGAAGCAAAGGTAGGCACAAAGACAAGAACATCGAACTTTGTGTTGGTTGAACAAGCAGGCAGGTTACTTGCCTGATCAAGACTGCAACAGCTTGCGGCAGACAGGGATGATATATCCTCCAATGTAGAATTTGTGTTTGCTTTATGTAGGAGCACAACATTTTGAAAAGCTTCCATATGCGACATATATAATGACTTTGAAGCCAAAACCTTCTTCTTTATCTCCAACGTAGCCTTGGAATATTTAACCAAAAGAAATAAATAACAGATGATATGGAGCCACTGAGCCCAGACAATTATTGTGCAAAAATAGGCATGCGGATTTATGCATTAGTAATGCTTACCATGTCATGCGAATCAACACAGGACTGGCATAGATCCTCCACAGACTTTAGGTGTTTATTTTGTTGATCTATGGATGCAGTGAGGGTATCGGAGAGAATATCCAACTTTGAAGCGAGGTCAGCTTGGAATGAGTTCACCACCGACCTATTTGCAGCATTTAGTTTGTCTCGTCTAGCTGTTCCATCGTGTTAAATCATCCAGTTAGTGCAAATGACAGAGGTGATAATGAGTAATGGCACAGCACAATGACAGAATTAAGTCTAAAGTGTTTACCAATTTTAGAATAAAGTGAAGCATTGTCACGACTATATTTTTCCAGGTCTGATCTCAGAACACAAGCTTGATGCGCTAAAGCATTTTCTGATGCACAAGGATGCATTCAAATACTGTTAGAACTAATAAAACACGCTTTGCAGGAATGGAAAATGGGGTATAAAATTAACCTGCTTTTTTCTGCTCGGAGATTATGAAATCTTTCTCCTTCAGATTATAATGGGCCTGTTTCAAATCTTCTTTTGTCGTGGAGAGTAGGTTGCTTGTATGATCCAGATATTTCTGTCACAGTACAAAGATATAAGGCTTACAGTGTAAAAAGCATAAAGTAATCAGAACTAACTAATAAAACATAATTGACCTCTGTGGCTTCAAGTTTTTTGCTCAAATCAGCGGAATGTTGAAGCTCGGAATTGTACTTTTCTTGCAGATCATTAATTTGCTGAAACCCAAGCAAAAGATTGCTTTTAAACAAATAAAATATATAAGGTACAAAGTACTTTTCCTGCACAAAGAGTACTTTCGAACCTTCTGGTTTGCTTCCAAAGAAGCAGTCATCTGCTCAATTTGGTCAGCCATGGCCTTCAAAAGGATATATAGGAAAAGTTAAATGGAAGAAAGATACAAGAAAACTGTCGCAAAAGCACTTTCTACAATCATAACACTGTCAATTTCAGAACATATGATACTGATATCTAGTTAAATCTACTGGTTAGGGTCTAATATAGATATTACAGGTCTGTGAGTCGTTTCCAGAACTAAAAACGAATATCTCCCCCTTTCATTAACTTTGAAAGATCATGTCAAATACTACCTTTCTCTCATTTTCCTCCTGCTGGTACCTTTCTTTTGGGATGTACACTCCAACTTTTTCGCGGGCGGCATAGACCTCTGGGAAGGAGACAATATTTGTGAGATTATTCTGCAACCATTCTGAATTACATAGAGTTCACTGTGGATTCACTACAGACCTGCTTTAAGTCGATCGATTTCTCCATAAAGATCTTTGATTAATGTTGATTTCATCATTTTCTGGTTTACCTGCAATATAGACATATATCAGAAATTAATCCCAGGTGGCAAAGTGGAATTATTAGTGGCATGTAGTTCACCCAAAATTGAGATTATCGTGTTCAAATCCTTTCAGACTACCATTAGCAACCTACTATTTGAATTACGTTCCTGCTTTTTGATGATTGCATAGCCCACATACATACAGGGAATGCAACAATTAAGGCATTCTGTTAAAGGACACACCACACACTAGCAGTAAAAAGGCAGAGTATGGAATGCTATGGAATTAGAATTGAATGGTATGGCAATGATGCAGTATTAAATCGTAGGACAGTTTATGAGAAACATTTTTTTTCTGCATACACACCTTGTCTATTTCCATGAAGACAAACATCTTCCGAGACATTTGAAATGCTATGAATGCAAAAGCTAACTACTATGAAAAAGGGTTAAATGGGTGGCAGGTGGCTGCGTGCCTAGAGGCCTTTCACTTCCACAAATTGAAGTTCCTACTGCCTAGTATCCTAGCACAAAACATTTGAGCAAATATCTCTACAAGCTAGTTTAGCCATTTGCCTTTTCATTTAAAGCATGGAGAAGAAAATGTTCATCCCAAAATTGTTCTGCCAGAATAAGGGTAACAAGATTTACATCATCTATCATCAAAAAATTAAAAAAGCCATGAACACATTTACTTTGTAAATGTGAGAAAATGAAGCCAACCTCAGGCCTATTTTTTATGCTCTTTGCTCGGTGCGCATAATCCAATGTACTCAATGTTTCCTCGAGACAATGTACAGAGGGTGAAACAGTAGCAATAATGCAAGTCTTAGTTCTCCCTCCTAACGAATCACGGAGCAACCTGGTGAGTTTACTATCCCTGAAAGGCAAGAGAGTTTGCAGTCAAAGTAACAAAGACTAATACTGTATACAATGAGGGGTACTTGAACCACTGATGCCTACCTGTAAGGAACATGTCCAAGGTGCTCAACCAGTGCCGTGATCACACGGCCTAAAGTAAGCAAGCTTTTGTTTATTTCACCGGCCTCTCTTGCCCGGCCCTAGAATCACGAGAAAGTATCCAACTTAGATTACCACAAGATTTGACGCTTGTTAGATGAAACAGTAACATTCGAGCTAATTGTACAGTATGATACCTCCCTAGCTCCAGATCGGGAGATGTTCTCAGATCCAGCCAAGTCAACCAGATTTAACTTCCCACATTTTATTAATTCTTCTCCTTCTGGGGTTGCCTCTTTTATGTGAATGGTGATTGAGAACAGGGAGTGTGAACGACTGAAAAGTTACATATGGTAATAAGCACTTAAGTTTGCATAAGATGAACGGTTTAACAGAACACAGGGAGTAAGATTAACCTGGATTGCTTGTTCAACAGAGTCTCTGCAGTGCGGCGCTTCGCAGACCCTCTCTCCAAAAGAGAAAATATTTCACCGGCATTTGTAACTATTTCTTCCTCCAGACCTCTCACAAGCACCCCACCTTTCCCGTCCTCCATAAGAGGTAAGGGCTTTTTCTGCCGTTCTTCAAGAGCAACCTTGGATATCTCCTCTGGTGCAAGAAGATCTGTGATTTCCTCATTGTACAGCTCCAGGAACGTCACCTTAACACTGTACTCGGTATTCTGCCTCTCCAAGGTATCAAAAATTTGCTTAACTGCCCTAGGTATGACCCCAGCATCTGCAGGCAGCTGACCCTTTGCTCCACTCTGCAAGCATTTCAACAGAGGATACCAAACACCTGAGTAACCCAACCTGGATATGAACAGTATGTAAGACAGCAGCAGAAGTACAGGCTTGCCTTAGCTCTCCTGCACTCGCCTTCCATGGTGTATGTCTTCCCCGTGCCCGTCTGTCCATAGGCGAAGATTGTGCAGTTAAAACCCTCCAAGACCTCATTTACAATAGGAATAATCGCTTGGTCATACAAGTCTCTCTGCTTTGCTGTTGGCCCAAAAACCTGGGGGGAAAAAGAGGGGACTGAATATTACGCCTCTGCTGATCCCACAAGCATAAGCATTTAGAACAGACAGCACAAGCTAGCACTATTACAAAATAATAGCAGCAAGGATACATCATGAGCGCTCCAGATTTGTAACGTCCAGTGCAGTTGTTCTGATTCACAAACTGCGCACCTCCACTGCAGATTCAGCTCGTTCGGATTCTAACAAGAGTTCTTACTAACCCTAAGCACCAAACATCCCCTAATTACCATTTAATCACCAGCACCGCGACAACCACACATAAAAAAACACAAGTGGGAATTTGCTAAGCGTTCGCAAATTTTAAATTCGTCGGACTAAAACACCACTAAGCACAGCAACATCGCAGCAAAGCCAGATCCCCCTAAAAAGACATCCAGCATTTCGAACCCGCGGATCTCGGAGAGGAGAGGGTTCGAAGCCGACCTTGTCGAAGGTGAATACTCTGTCGATCTGCTTCCCGGCGATGGTCTGCGTGACGGCGACCTCCCGCTGGTAGTCGTTGCAGGTGAGCACCTGCGGCGCGTTGCTCCTGAGCTCCTCGTCACTGAACGGCCTGCGCGAGGAAACACGGCGCGATTAGGGGCGTCGGATCTGGGGAGATCTGGGAGGCTCGCGCGCCGCGCGTGGGGGGGCAAGGGCCTGGGACGTACCTGCAACGGAGGAGAACCTGGACGTTCACCGCCTTCTCCTTGTCCTGCCGCGACGACATGACGGGCGCGGCGGCGCTCGGCGTTGGCTTGGGGATTTCGAAATTTTTGCGGCGAGGGGAGTGGTGCGGTGTGCGGTGGTGTGGGGGATTTGGAATTTTTCGGGGTGGAGCGGGGGTGGTGCGGGCGAGGGAGAATTCAAATTTTGGGGGATTGGGGGTTGCGCTTGCACCCCGCTGTTCCAGCCGTTGGATCCAATCCAACGGGTCGCGACGTTCGAGATCAGCTAGGTTTGTTAATGTGGCTTCTCTTTTTTTTCCCCACGGGAAATCTGGAATGGAGAGCGTGCACTCGTGATTAGTGTTAACCAAGGTTTAGCCGTTTAGGTGCTACTCCTCAGTCGAGAAATATAACGTCTATTGTTTCAAATGTCTTGTTGATAAATATAAGACCTGTATTTTTTATTGGGCTAATTCTTTATATGCCACCGAAAGTTTGCATCATCCCTTATATACTATTCATTGTGTCATTGATATGTGGGCCCTGACCCCATATGTTAATGACATAATCAGGGATTTAACCAAAATTTCAATGACACATAAGGAATTAATCCTTTTTTTTTGACAAAAGGGAAGTCTGGTTATATAGAAAGCAACATATAAGGTTCTTACACACAAAGAAAATAAAACCTGTATTTAGATTTAATAAGGTCTTTCCTCGTATGCCCCTGTTTATTCTCTCTATCATATGCGTTTATTCATTACCACCCACACAAAGTATTCTCACTCATCTTTTCAATGCAATTGTGAAGGCTACCTAAGTCATTTTCTCACAAACATTTCTCAATTTCACACCACCTCTTTAGTCCTTGCACAAAATTTAAATGTGTCCTATATTTGTCAAAGGGATGGAGTATGAACCATTTTTGTTTGGGTGACCACCAAAGTAAAACATGGAACTTTCAGGGGGGAAAGAGGAGGTATTTTGTGTGCTTACACTTCCGGATGTGGAATGAATCTTAATTCCTCCTTTCTTTTATGGTGTGAAATGCTGGTGGTGCGTGAATGTGTTTCTTTTAGCCAGACGAGCTATCTCAATACAAAATTGATATTTGGAGAAACATGTGGGCTGTTTGGTTGGCTCCATCCGCATCGCCCTAGCCCGTCAGATGCAACAACACGTTGTTTAGTTGCCTGCAGCCGTGTGTGGATCTAGCTGGTGAAGATGAAAAAAAGGCACCTTGGGCTTGGCTCGCTTATACGCAAAGGGTGTGTTTGGTTTCTGCATACACCTAGCCTGGCATGTACGGGTTATCCAGGCTGAAGCGAGCCAAACTGTGTGGGTACAATATAGGTTGTTTGATTGGCTGTTTCTATTGGACCAGGCTGTGCTGAGATGTTATTTGGTTGGGTATATAAAGACGTTGATCGCAAATGTAGATGCAAGAGACGGTGGAAAGAAAATGTTAGCATGGCTTTAATTTTGTCTCAATATATTCTAATAGCCCTCATTTCACCTTAACCCACTCTAATACTACCTAATATGCACTGATCACCTCTTAATAACGTCATTGGCAGAGCCTGCATCTGGAGAAACAGAGAAATTGGACGTTTCTGCTCAGCCAGGTTGCTTTACGCAAGTAACCATCTAAACAAGCGAAACCAAAAATTCCAAACATTTCGGCAGAGCTAGGCTCGTCGGATGCCACATGTGAGCTTAACGATCCCTTATAATGGTGTATCTCAATGAGATACCATGGAAAGAAAAAACGAGAGAGATCACGATTGTCGAGTTCTCTCTGTTTTGTGCTTCACCGATTCATCCTAATTGTGAGATTTATGCTTACAAGGTTTTCAATTCTAGCTAACATATTCATCCACAGTCCGGCTGAGTGAGTCAGGCTCACTGGTACGCCCAGGCCGAGGGTCATGCGGGCAGCCAAACCCCCCGTAGCAACACCCCTTGTTAGAACAATATATTCGAATCTTGCCTTGCTCGTTTCAAAACATTTGGTTGGCCTTCGTCTACTTACGTTGGAGAGTTGGGGGGTTAATTTGTTCATTGTTTTACGGCGCATTAGGTTAAACAGCTCGATTCTGGATAAGATTAAGGTAAAGGACAAACCAAGGGATGCTTTGGGAATTTGACTTTAAAATGGTGATGAAAATGGGCTCCTATATGTGATCTAGTCACGTGTTTAATCACAGGGCTGCTCACACGCCATAAAACCAGGCGTGTAAGTAATTAAATATGGATCTAAAAAAACTAAAGGATTGTTTGGTTCATATCCCTAATTAAGCAAACTAAAATTTAGCATAACCAACACTTGGTTAAAGCCAAAATTTAGCAAAATAAACGTTTAGATTGTAACCAAACTAAATTTTGGTATTACCAAAATTTTGGTGAGCGATTTCATCACCCTCGGATTGCTCACGTGTGACATTGAATTTTATTAGTGCTATCAATTTTTTGTTGGCATTCCTAAATATTGGTAGCAAACCAAACGATAACCAATTTTTATTGGTGTTACTAAAATTTTGTTTGATTGACATTGGTAGCAACCAAAAAGAACCTAAGTACGCCATTAGCGCCTTCAACACGGGAAAGGTTAGAACTCGTTGTTAAAGTTGTACCCGCTAAATAAGAGTGAAAATCATGTGTTGGAAAAGAGATACGGCTGCTGAAACCTAGCGTAGCAAAACATAGAAGGAAAACATTTCGAAATGGGGGGTGTTGCGAGAATCGAACTCGCGACCTCTCGCACCCGAAGCGAGAATCATACCACTAGACCAAACACCCATCTTGGCTCAAGAATGTTTTTTAATATTTGGACCCGTATCTTTTTCCCGAGCGAAACTGACCTGATACCTGCACACCCATTGCTTAAACAGAACAAAACATTGGAATAGCGCGTAGATCCGCGCGGCTACAATGATGTGTCGCTCCTATGGCTAGAGTCACATCTTCCATGGAATTACCAAGAAAGGGAAGGCACAACAAACATCATGCTTCTATACCGTTCATCTCCCATGGAATAACCTCACTCTTTAGCCGGTTGTTCACTTGTCACTCTTCAGCTACGTCCCCTAGATTTACCGGAATCGACTATTGTCAGATACATCACATGCAGTATATCATTACAGATCCTTGGTGATATGGATGCAATCACTTAGGGCTTCATGTAAACCTCCTCCGTCTCCCTGCAGCGCCTATCCCGGGGAGGAACCCGCCATGGCCCACGTGTACTCTTGCATTGTAAAACAGTTTTCAGTTAATCAATTGAGTTTGTTTTGGCCCTCCGTTGAGCCCTAAAAGACCAACCAAATCATCGGTGATGTTGGACTCCCTCGATGAGCAAACAGTTGCCAAAGGAAGCTGAAATTGTAAGGTTCATGAGCGAGTATCTGGCTACGAGGATCTAACCAGCAGGAAAGGTCCAGAGTCCAAATAAGCTTGTTTTGATTCAGAATGTACAGATAGTCGAGGCACGTCCCCTTCTTTCACAAAGTTCAGGAAAGTATTCCAGATCCCCATGACCATATGAAACATGAGAGCGGGCCACAGGGAATTAAAGTTCAATACCCGATGACTGTGCCCAGAACATACCGGATGTACGATTTGGTGTCGAATGCACAAAAAAAGGGAAAAGGGCGAATAAAGACTTTGAACGCTCTAGCACTTGAAGCCCCTGCAAACCATCAGCCAGAGGATAAGAATCAGCGCCGCAATGCCACCACCCACCATCAACTTAAACCTCAGGTTCTGAAGCCACATCTTCCGCCTGAGCTCTCTGCCATGCCTGTGGAAGCTGTCAGCCTGAAGCAAATTTAACAACGCATCCCTCAGTCAAAGTTGCTCGCACATTCTTACCCAAATAAGAGTTTGCACACGTATACTGCATGTGTCAAAGACTATATTCATACCTGTGATTGTAAGGTTTCGGTCTTGCCCACCAAAAGTTCAATCTTCTCCCCACGATCCAATATCTAAGCAAAGTCCATTACAGTCAAGAGTAAAATCACATAATATGAAAGAGCAGAAACATAAAACGAAAAGGAAACTTTTGTATTCAGTAAAATGATATGAACTATGAAGTTGTGCCTATTGTTTGCATTGCTTGATTTCCTGCTAAATTTTAATTGCATAGGGCACTAGACATGGTTTTGTGCGTCGCTACAACTAATAATACATGCCCTGGGATATGGCAATTAACTTTCCATTCTGGCAGAGTGATGACTAATGGAATAAAAATTAAGCAACCACGAAAGAATTACAAATGTCAGGATAAAACAATGATCAGAACAACACTAATTATTTGTCAGCGCAACAACAATGGTAGGTACGTAGTCTCACAAAAAAGGGTATATCTTGATTTAAAATAGAGAACAAGATCCAATCGTTACTTCTTCAAATTGTAACTAATCACACCACCAGATGTTCATGACCTACTTCCAAAGTACTTATTTTTATGTAAAGGCACATGAGCTCTAACACACAGCAATAATATTCCACATAAACTTCATGAAGACATTGTTTCTACACCAAGCAGAAAGTGTATGCGATCAATGCACTATTGAAAAGGTTTTTACTATAGTCCACTGTTGCTCAAACACAAAAACTACATGCTTATACATCATACCCTTGTAACACGACATCCACGATTGCTTCAATAAAGAAATAGATTGTACATAAAAGAACATGCGATAGTCCCTATATGTCAATTGAATAGAACAAGGCAATCATACTTGTAGGTGTATAGAAGATAGTCACGGGGATCGCGGGTCGATGCTGTGTTCCACGTACCGGATTCATTGACCCGAGTACGATTTGTGGGACATGGTACACCAATACTATGTAATTTAGAAGGAAAAGTGGCATTCCTCGACCCACGACCCTATTCCTCAACCCGGTCGACCGACATTCCTGGTGACTATGGTATAGAATGTTCGAATTCAGAGTTTTGGGAAACCAACTCATACATTACTTGTTTCTCAGTAGTGAAATGCATGCAACATACTATCTCTCTGGAAAGAAAACGTCCATTTGAATATATACCTTCTCAATGTTGTCCATCATAATCCCTTTGACCTCTGTCAGATGTGCTTTCACCTTGGAGAGCTTGTTAATTTCCTCTGGATGATTAATGCAATACTGCATGTGATCCTTAAGCCTTGGCCTATACCCACAACATAAAAAGCACTAATCAAACACATTTCCATGGTAACGGAACATCAAAATCAAATGTAACCCAGGACACCACAATTCCATACCCAAATTCCCGGTCAAGATTGTAGGCGATGCTAAAGCGATCCTCAAGCAGAAAGTCATCCTCATCTGCGTCATCGGCAAGTGGGTGCTGCCCCTCCTCATCAATACTGGACCCATAGCGCTGCATGAAGTCTTCCCTAACCCTCTCTAGGAGCACAAACGGCACACTCCTTCCCACCGCCTCATCCGCCACCACAAGAAACACTGCACAGCACGCAGCATCCAAATGCTCCAAGTCAACTCACAGTTTTTCACACCAGGCCATGCGCGCTTTTACAAGTTCACAGCTGAGGAAATCGAGAGTATACCGAAACCACGGTCGACGAGGAAGTTGAAGGTGTGTCCATCGCACGAGTATGTGGACTTGGTGCTGTTGGGGGGAAGCTTCTGGAGGCACTGGACGGCGATGGTGCTGAAGTTGCCGGAGAAGGCTGTGTGCTCGGCCAGCACCACGGAGCCCTTGGCGACAAAGCTGTATATCAGCGCTTGCTTGTTGCCGTTCATGGCTCCTCTACCTCCCGAAATCGCGCACCACAGACGCTAGCAAGAAACCCTAGCAACACAAATTGGCACCTAAAGAGGATGGTTGTCTTGTCTACCCGGAAACTAAAGGGGACTGAATCAAATTGGCGGGGAAATATGATTTAGGAATTACCGCGCGCGCACGCACACGCAGGTGCAGCAATCGGCAAGCTGCTGCTGTCCTAGGCGCTGGTAGAATATACCAATATCAATATATACTTACTGATAACACACAGGAAGCAGCATCAGAATCCGAGCTAGAACCTAGAAAAAGTAGACGATTCGGAAACTAAACTAGCACGCGATTCGACCCCCAAAAGGAGAGAGGGGTATACAATCGAGATGTTTAATTGGATCAGATCTCGGGGTGGGGACGAGGGGTCAAACTGGAGGGAGATAGGGAGGTTCTGGAAGCTTCGAGAGGGAGGGGCGGAGGAACCTGACGAACCTTGTAGAAGCGCTGGCTCCGCTTCGTCTTCTTCCAGCGGTGGTGAGGTGAATCAGTGATGGGGTCGACTCGTCTCGTCTCGTCGCCCAATTTTGCGTAGCCTTAGTTGTGAATTAACCTTGGTTTTGACGAGTTACGAGTTTGCCCTTGCAGGTGGGCCCCGTGAGGAACGAGTTTACTGCCCATATTCTTTTTGGTTTAGGCAGCGCACGCACGTGATGTACCGAACGAACAAAACGCGCATGAGTGCCGTTTCCAAGTTTGTATATTAACTTCACCTGTAATAAGCTGTCTCTCACGAGTTATCTCTAACATGTATAGAGATAGTTGTTTGAGGAAGAGACTATTTCCTTCCCTTTTATAATTCTCTCTCTTTCATTTAGGATTTTGTTAACATGAAAGACACAGCACTATTAAAGAAACCCTCAGATCCTCTGCCGATGCTTTCAGTTATATTTGCACATCCAAACTTTTTCCTAAGGTGTTCCATACTTTCGAGCTCTATGAATGGTTCCGCTGGATCAAACAATTTTGTAAGGACAGCAATGGGACATAGTAACTGACTAGCATCCCGTGACGATGAAGAGACCCTTCTCCCGACCCGGGGCCATTGCAGGAACAGTTTTTTTTTTTCTAGATTGTGTAAATAGTACTCTGCAGTTCGGTAGTGAGTACCACGGAAATAGTGAAATGCCTTGTTTACTGTAGCAAAAATGCAGCATCTTTTGATATGATTTTTTTATCTGACGGTGAAGATTATTTCTAATGTTCTAATGCCGAGTATCAGAGATCCCCCGCATCGAGAGACCATTTCAGTCATCATCAGGAAGTCATGTGCTTGCATAGTTGCATATTTGTTCTCTGAAGAAAGGCAAGGTATTCAAGACGTCTAGCCACAGTATACAACCTGATTTTACACTACATTATCAAGAAAAAGTAGCATCCCCATCATGGAGCATGGGACAGTCATACAGGCACAGAGCTGTTATTAATCAGAATCAGAATCATGCCTCCTCTTCTGCTTGTCCTTGCGATGGCGCTTAGCCCTGTCCTCTGGCTCATGCCTCCTCTCGTGCTTGTCTCGCCTCCTCTCCTTTCCCTCAGAGTGCTTTTCTCGCTTCCGCTCTTTCTCCCCTCTCCTCTCATCACGCCGCCTTTTCCCCCTCCGATCATCCTCAGAATCTTCCTTCTTGGTTGCTGGTGGTGGTGGAGGATCCATCTGCTCAGGAGCCATTTCAGGGGGGTCGAGCTTAAAAGAGCTAGACTCTTCCTCATTGCGAGGAGCCCTGAAGCCGTGAAGACAACATGTTCATTAAATTAGTAAAACAAAATGTCCATCAAATATCAATACAAAACCTTGCCAGATTAGATTGATTGACGACCATTTTATAATAAAAATGCCATATTTCAAGGATGATTAAAGGGTTTAAACTGTCATGATGTGAACTTACTTGTATAAACCTAGACCCTGCACTTGTGCTGCTTCAGCATGGCCTGCTCCCAAGTCTTCTGCAGTTGATCCTCTCTTAATAAGCTCAGCGTATTCATGCTTATCTAATCGATTGCCCTGAGGTTGACTGCTACGCTTAGGAGCTAAGCCAAGTGCCTCGCGCATGGCCTGTTCCTCCTCTTCCTTCACTCTCCTAATTTCTTCCTTCATAGCATCTTCTGAGTCAGATTTCTTATCTCTCGTATACCAGAATAGGTCCTTCCCTGGCAGACATAGTCAGTCTCTCAATATCAATACGTAGAATTCATAAGGCTATCAATTAAAAAAATCACAGGGGTTGAGAAAGTAATATAAGGAGTGTTGACATTTCAAGCCACTTCAGAACAAGACTATCAAAACACTTGGCCGAGAGCCCGAGTCGAACCCTAAGATACAGAGGTTTTGCTACTATCAAAGGCAGTTATTGGCTATGGCCAGAGCAAGAGTGTCTACGGTACGATTACAATAGCATTGGAGCTATTAACAAAATCACACATGTCGTTATGGATATCGTGCACCACACCTATAATTTGTTGCCCACAAGATTAATATTCTTCCTGCCGATGAATAACTAGAAGGTTGAACTGTATAAATGATTAAATCTATTTGTACCTGGAAACCATCAAACCAAAAGGGACGCGGTAGCAGTTTTTTTGGGGTATATAAGTAGAGATATGTAGACTAAGTTGTTTAGTTTATGTTAGCCCAATAACTGACTGCTCATGTTGCATCGATGAAGGACTTGTCGCAATAAAACTGAAACATATTTCGGTTAAAATCTATCTAAACTCTAAGGTAATATCCTGGTTTATGTAAAAGGACCTAGCATCAACCTGAATGACAGAGGAAGGCATCGATTACTAACTTCTGATTTCTGAATATGAGTTACTAAGTGCAACGGCCATCTTTCAATCTAATAGTAAAATTAAGTGTGCCGTTGGCTAGAACTAGAAGAAAACAAATACACCACTGGGTGAGCTATGGCAAATGAAAGCATTTCACAAATGAGAACAAGATCGAGTAGGAAAATATCGTAGGAGATATGATTTTAAGAATTATCTAAACCATGTGACAGAACAGCAACAACATTACATCCAGCAGTAAATTATTGCTTCATTAGGACTTGTCAGCCAGTGCAGTCGTTGAAAATTAAGGACATGAGTATATCTACCTTTCTGCCATCTACCAACAGGAGCCTTAATGCTATGACCAAGGTAATTCTCCCTGTGCTTGTCAACCTTGACATCATCCCACTTGAATTCTGCAGGAACAAACAGAGCGAAATATTGAGTACTACAGTGCATTTTAATATTTTGTATTGCATGCCATACAATAACAAAGCTAGAATGTAAAATGCAAGAAAATGGAGATAGCAGCGCAACAAAAGAACATGTAAAAGAGTTTCTAGCAAAAATAGATGATCAAACGGTAGGCTTGTTCATGTTAGCAGGTATAGTATTTGTCCAAAGCATAATTTTCACTTTCCAGCCAGAGCAAAAATAAACAAGGTGTGCTATTGTACTTTCAGTTCAAACTGCATAATGAAGCGATAGATGTGCAACTGGGGAGCTAATATGCTTATGTGTTCATCATTTGTACTTTGTAGTACGAGAGACACATATTTATGATATTTAAATGCTACTCTCAATGCACTTGACTTGAATAGAGCAATTGTCCTGGTACTTACATGCTTAGCATACGGTACAACTAGGCATTGATGCCCGGTAAGTGATAGCATTCTCCTGAATTTATTCTAGACCATACAGCGATAGACTAGAACTAGAAGACTATAACTGAAAAACTGTTCCAAAACGAGACTGGCAACACAGATGCAATGGAGTAACTGCAATCTACCTAATGTGATTATTTTCTTGCCTTATTATTTCCTATAGCTAATTAGCAGGATTTCGCTCATTTCGCATGCTGAGGCAGCTAATCCTTAAAAGGCCAATATACAAAGAAACAGAGAGTGTTAGCTGAATGTTTTGTGCTATCCTCCAGCTTGAACAGCAAACCATGCTACTAAGTGGGGTAAATGGCTGCAAACAAAAGCATATTTATACGGTCTGCCCACAAAATTTTAAAGCATCGTACAGATTTTTGGAAAGCTAAGTCTAAATAGATACAATTGTTTGATATCAAGATTAGAGAAATACTAATGTGTGGGATCCTGTTTAATCCAGACAAACAGGTGTGGTAATGCCATCGTTGATTCAGGTAATTTGGCCCTGGTTAGCCTATCCCATTTGTCATTGTTTCAACGGGGCACAGTATTTGGGTAGCATACTAGCATTACCCTCCAAATCAATACACTGGCAACGATATTAAACCTAGAAATCACCCAACTGCCATATAATCTGCACGGACAGCACGGCTACACGTGAAAAATCCTAAAATCTAATCCTAACAAGACTGGCACAAGAGAAGCAAAAGCTAATCCAACCATCGAAGCAATTTCCCACCTCGGCGACACATTACCGAATGGAACCGGCAACCAATAAGCGCGCAACTAGTGCATGGACCGGCCGAAGCCAGACGTCCACCGCAAATTCCTAGCTACTGCGTCGAAACCCTAGCGGACGCTGCATGGAAGTAGAGTTATGCGGCGGAATTAAGCGCAACGATTGAGATCTCCATGGCGAGTGGGTCTGCGGATCGAATCAAGCTAGAGGAGGGCAGGGAGCTTACGATCTCGTCCGCCGCGGACGCCGCCTCTGGTAGGGTGATACATCTCGACTCGGATTTGGGGATTTCTGGGAAGAAGACGACGAGGAGGACTAGGAGAAGTCGCCTACTCGGGTCGGGTGCGAGTGCAAGTCATGCGACCGGTGGATCGTGGAATGGACGGCTGGGATGGAGAACAGAGCGAGAGGATACCTCAAACTGGAGTTTTTAAAAAAATAATAATAATTAATTTAAAAGTTAATTACAAAAATAGTCGATTTTTTTAACAAAAATAGGTGGCACGTAGTCTGTAATCCGAAATTAGAGAAGATAACGAAATATGAAGTACAAAACGCGAGATCGGCATCGTAATTTGGAACACGAGTTCGGCGATGCAATATCACAAATAACCCCCTTCGGAGCGAAATAAAAAAAAACAATATTCGGGTTTATAGTTGACATGCGCGTTGTTTTCCCGATTGTATTATTCGTGGAACCGATTCCTTCGAAAAAAAAGATTACGTAATATTTAATAGTCGAGATATTTGGAAAAATAAATGTATGTTCGAAATACTTCATAATTTAATTGTGAAATACATGGTGCGTTGGGTTTGGTTACGTACATTAGAAACACCAACATGCATGAATCAACAAACCGAAATACACCTACAATACATGTGCGCCCTTGTGAAATTCGAAAAAAGGTTGATTGGAACGAAATCGATCAGTCCTGAGTCCTGACGGCCCATTGGTCCTTTCCTTTTGTCTCTGGACTGCCTACGGCGGTGGTCGGTCTCAAAGTCAGCAATGTTCTACAAAACGGGTTGGACGATTGAATGATGTTAGGATAGCAGAACGTAGGGCCAAATTAATAATCAAGATGCATACTGAGCATAACTTACCTCTTCGATCCGGACTACGCCCGGGCAACGGGGAGCGCTAGGACGGCCGCCGATCTCACTACCAAGAGCTTTCCCCTTATGCGTCGCGCGCTCGGTGTAAGATTGAGGAGGCCTACTATAGGGGGTGAATATGTGGTTTTAAAATATTTTTGCTAAAACCGAGTTTTATGCGGAATTGTAAATCAATTCGGTTTTGCACAATTAAAGCCTAAATCAACTAGTTTTTACTAAGTGCACCAACAATATAAGACTATTGATAATGATAGCAGACATACAAAAACATGTAAACAATTTAATACAAGGAATGTAAATTGCATAAAGTAAAGCACAAGAAGACCAAACCACAAGGACACAATGATGTTTTACCATGGTGTTTGGAGACTTGCCGATCTCCCCTAATCCACATTGAGGTAAGCCCAAACTAATTGAACCGGCTCCACAAATTAAGCCAAACACCCCCGAGGTAAGTCCAACCACTTGGACCGGTTCACTACTCGAACCAACACCTCGATCCACTCGAGGTTGCTCTTCCTCTACTCCGGAGATAGTGAGCACCAAACAACTCACAACTGCCCGGGTCTTCTCACAACCTTCTTTGAGAAGATCACCGGCACAACTTCTCCAAGCCGTCTAGGTGTCGGCAAACATCAAGAGTAACAAGTCGAAGACTGTAACGTCCCAAGTTTTCTGAGTTTTTGAGAGTTTTCAAAAATAAAAATAACCATTTGGTTTTGTTGAATTGCTCAAACTTAATTTGGAGATTTCGGAAGTCGCAACGGTTTAACATGAACTAATCCAACTTCAATTAATTCGAGTTTGTTTGCTTTGTGTTTGATGGAGTTCTCTGGCGTTGGTTTCCTTTTTCTCTGTTCGCTCCGACCTCCCCGCGCGGCCCAGCTCTGCGCCTTCGTTTTGAACCATCCAATCCGTGTTGGACGGCTTGATCTTGTTGGCGTGTTCGGCTGGTCCGAACATCCCATCCTTTTTGAACCGCCTGATCGAAATCGGACGGCCTCGATTCGCCACGTTTCTCTTAGCCCCGCACTTCCTTCTTGTTTGGACCTCCCCCCTTTGTTCAAGATCGACCACCCCTTGAGCCACGGCCACCCCTTGTGCCACGACCTCCCCTTGGGCCACGACCACCTCTTGGTCTTTTTGCAAAGACCACCTCTTGGGCCGCGACCACCCCTTGTACCGCGACCTCCCCTTGGGCCGCGGCCACCTCTTGGTCTTTTTGCAAAGACCACCCTCTTGGTCTTCTTGCAAGACCACCCCTTGGGTCAAGACCTCCCCTTGGGTCATGACCTCCCCTTGGGTTATGACCTCCCCGTTGGTTGGACCACTTCTCCATAGTTTTGACAGGCCTCACTTGTCAGCTCTGTTCACCTTATCTTTTCTCCAGTTGTGTCACTGCTGACGCGGAGGTCCTTGAGCATTAAATGCTATTGTATCGTATTAAATGTTGTCGCCTTTTTCAGTACATGTTCCCTCTCTTGTCTCATCCCCAACCTGCTCCTATCTCCTCCTTCATCTACCCTTGAACACGTGCGTTTGTTTTAGCCTCCGCTGCTCTCCTTGTTTTCTCCAGGCTATAAAAGCCTGAACAGCCCTTTTTTATCTCCTTTGCCTCACCAAGCTCTAATGCTCCCTTGTTTTCGCCGTGCTTGAAGCCTCGTTGCCAAGAAGTTTGCTAGAGCTGCGCCGCCTTCGACCTCCTCGCCGTTGAAGAGATCACCGGAGCGCCCGCGCCATTCACCATCATTCTCCAGCCTCTCTTTTCTCTTTCTCTGTGTGTGTGTGTGTGTGTCCGGGTGAGTTCCTCCGTGCCTTGTTCTCTTTTTGATCTCATGACCACGTCACGTAGTTGTGTATCTCTCACAACCACGTTGCGTGGTTGTATCCTTGTACGACCACGTGGATTAGTTGTATCCTTTGTTGAATCCTTTGGACCTCTCTCCTAGGACCTCCCTTAGACCTCCTCCTCAGGACCTCTCTCCTAGGACCTTCTTTGGACCTCCTCCCGAGAGTCCGTTTCTATTTCAGTGTTTCTCTTTTGGCTCTTATTTGGTAGTTTTGGTTTTTAGTTGAATTTGTTGTATTTATTTAGCTCTTTTCGCACGTGTAGATTCCGGCTTCACCGAAGAGTTCCTGGACCCGGCGACCTCAACCAACGAACTTCAACTCTTCAACGAAGGCAAGTCGTAGACCTTTGATCATGTTGTTCCCAGTTTGCAAAAGGTGTTTTGCTTTATATCAGCATGCATGTCTATTTGTATAAAAATAGTTTGGGAAATAGCTAAACACCTACTTGGTAGTATGAATCCTTGGATAATTGTATTCGACATGTTGACATGTACCTTTGGACCACCTTAGGTTGGGTAATCTTAGTTGGACCTCTTTGAGAATTGAGATAACCAACATGAGTACGTATTGTTGCTTAGACCTGCTTAGTTATGCAATCTCTCTCGATCACTTGCCTTAATAATGTTGAACTTGACTAAGAGAAATATGGATTTGCGGCACGTGCTGTCTTGGCATGTGTTATCTTGGCAGGCATTGCCCTAGCATGTGTTGCCATTAATAAAACCTATTGTGACATGACCAGGGTGGTCATTTGGCTGGGTTGAACCCTAAATGTTTTCGCTCGGGCGAATGATCATACAGTAAAAGGGGTGCAGGATGCACACTGGGATGAGAAGGTCTTGCTTGAGCACCCACTAAGGACTTAACCTCGTAAGCCATTGATCCAGGCCATACCGTGCAACCACATGTCCAGGATGGGGTGTGTAACATCCCAAATCTGGGTATGTGTTTCAAATGTAAGAAAATGAGTAGAAATTAAAACTTTTCTTGCATCTTGAAGTTTTTGAACTTTTCTGTAATTCTTGTAAAGGAATTGTGGAATTCAAAAACTTGAATCTCCAATTGACTAAAGTCATGACCACCTTGTGAGAATCTTGTGTTCAACCCCTGAAAATATTTTTTTCCTTGTTTCTAGGGCTGCTGTGTGACTCCTCTGAAAAATTTCATAATTTTTAGAAATTATTTGATAATTTTTAAGAGGCAGTCAAATCAGTTTGACTCTTGGTCAAACCCTAGAACAAGCCTTGATGAATTTCTGGAGAAAAATATTATGCATAAAAACATCTGAAAAATTTACACAAGGTTTATCCTGGAGTGAGGAACCTCCAGTCCAAATTTCAGAATTTTTGGAGTTAGTTTGCTATCTCTAAAAATTCCTCCAAGTTTCAACTTTAAATTCTAAACCCTAGTCAAACTTCTGTTGGACTCAAGTCAGACTCGAGCCCAACCTTTGTTCTTGGTTCAAACCCAACCCCTTAAACGCACTCGGGTCCACTCCAAAGTGGTGCGTGCATTTGAGCCGTTGGATTTCATTTGAACGATCCAGATTGCTTGTGTCGTTCGGACCTTCGGATGGCCAAGGCAATCTCAGCCGTTCAATTCTGATCGAACCGCCGCATTGAGTGAAACGTTCGGACCACCAAACGCTTCGTTAAATCGTGGTCGTCCAATTCTGATTTGACCGGGGGAGTGTTTGGGCTCGTGCCCTTGCGGTTTGGCTTAACCCACTTACCGGTTTAGACCCGAGCCACCTTTGCTTTGTTCCTCTGACTTGTGGGGCCCGTGCCACCCTGTTGGTCTTCCCCTTCCTCCGGTCGTGGCTCGTGCGCGTGTGCCATGGCAGGGAGTGGGAGAGCAACGCCTAGTCACCTCCCTTGCGTCCTTCAATGGCTCTTTGCCGCAGAGCATTAAATGCGCCAGAGCTTTGCCCTCAAAGTCTCCTTCTTACCTGCTCCCGTCGCTCAGCTCGCCCATGGCAGAGCCATGAGCCGAGCTCACCCTTGAACTTTGCCCTAGCTTCAATCCTTGCTCCCCCGGCTATTTAAAGCCCCCAAGCTCTTCCTCTTTCTCTTTTCAAGCACCCTGTAGCTTTGCTTTGCTTCCTCTCGGGTTGCTTGTGCTCAAACCTCCAGAAATCCCCAAATTGTCATTGTCGGCCCGTGGAGCTCTTCATCGCCGCCAGTGCTTCGAGGGTTCTTTTTCACTTCTGTTCGCGTCACTTCGCGCCCCTCAGCACCTTCTGCAAATCCCCTAACTCAATTTTGGCTTGTCTTCACAGAAATCGCTTGAATTGGGTTTTGGATCTTCTTTGGCCGAGTTCACCCCCTTTCGTCCTCAACTCTGGTAAGGACCTCCTCTCTTCAATTACTTGCTCATGGACCTTCCTTGAGCCCTATTGAAGGTATTCTGATGACGTGGGCTTGTTCATTTTGCTCAAGTCGTCTTCTCCACGTCGTCTTCCTCAGCGCCGGTGCGGTTCAACGTCATCGGAGCTGCTCCGTCCATCTCCTAGTCTCCCCAGCACTCGGGTAACTTCTTGGTAGTCCCTAGAAGATGGGCACCTGCTTACTTGAACCGCTGCGGAGCTCCCTTTCGCTATGTCGTTTTGGCCGTGCGTGTCACCGCCGCTCCTCTCCGGCTCGCCGCCGTTCTAGGTCGGCTCCGCCGTCGAGTACCTCCTTTGGGTGCGCAAGGCTATAGCGAACCCATTCCTGCCTTTAGCTCACGCCGCCGTGACCGGAGTCGCCGGCGGTGAGGCCATCTTTGCATCGGGCTCGTTGTCGGACGGGGACAGTACTGTAGCGACACCATTAACGCAGAGATCCGTCATTAATTGGCCAATGATTGGTTGAGCAATTAATGGCTGTCCTAAGTTAGCCTTTGTGCCGCTGACATGTGGGACCCGCGCTCTGTAAACGTGAGTTAAGTTTGGGTCATAGCCTAATTCACTTACAGGTGGGCCCCGTGTGTTTAATCCCATGGTGAGTAGCTTAATAGTCGCTTACATATGGGCCCAGCGCCACTTAAACCCTCTCGGGTGTGTGCGCAACACTTTGTTGATCCTGGACCATCGATTTTAAGATCTACGGCTTAGATCGTGTAGAACGTTTGGACCACCGAACCTCAGCCGTCCATTTTAAGATCTACGGTTGAGATCTGCGGGATCTTCGGACCCCCGGACCTCCCCGTAGCGTTCGCCGCCCATTTCTAGATCTGCGGCTTAGATCTCATTGAACGTTTGGACCGTCCGAACTCAACTTGCGCTCTGAGCCGTCCGCTTTCATATCAGCGGCCCAAATCGATTTGAACGTTCGGACCGTCCGAACGTTTAATCGATCTGAGCCATTCGTTTTCGATCCAACCGCTGAGTTTGAGCATGGGCGTTCGCGTGTGCTATGCTCCCGTGCGCTTGGGCCGTTGGCTTCAATATCGACGACCCAAGTTTTTCCGCTGTGGGTTAATTAAGGAAATTCCCGAAAGCTTTTATTTGTGAACTGAAAAAGGTATTAAACTTCAAAATTGCTTAACTATTTTGTTTTAGCTCCTTTTCGGTTGATTCAATTTTTGTTGGTTCTGGTTTTAACTAAGCTTTAATCTAAAAATGGTTAGAGGCTTGGTTCTGTTCCAGAAAAAATTGTTAGTACATTTAATTTAGGTTTAGCTTTATTTGTTGCATTAAAAATTCAGTTAACTTGAAAATTGCATAAGTATTTCTTTGTATCTCCTTTTTGAGTGAAACAAAGTTTGTTGGCTTCCTCTGTTAGTTTGCTTAATTGTAGAATAGGTTTTAGGCATGCTACTATTTTTGTGGTTGCATTTAACTTGTGCTCTTTTTCATGTCTTTGAAAAATCATAGAAAATGCATCCTAGCTCCAAATGAGGTGAATCCAATTGTGTTGTTCATCTCATGTGGTGCTTGGTTTACCATAAAAATTTCAGGTGCACCACCTCTCTGAAAATTTGTGCTAAAAAAATTAATTTCGGGTGAACAGTACCCGAGGGGAATTTTTCAGCATTTTTCCAATCGGCCAAACTTGTTTTGGTCATAACTTTAGTATTGAGTATCCAAATCAGTTGGTTCTTATTGCTAAATTCCTTAAAAATCATGCTCTACCTGCTGTAAAAATTTCGTGACTTTTCGCTGAAGTTGGTTTTTGAGTCTTTTCGGTGTTCTTCGTTCTTATCGGTTCTTTTCGTTCTTTCGTTAGGTGCCGACGAGTTCGTTGATTACGAGAGTGATCCTCTGCAGCATATTGAGCATCTCCAGCAAGGCAAACAGTTTGATCATATCAATCCCATTACTTTTAAAAGTCCAATACTTTGTTTACAAATTGTATGTCTGCATGCTTTTGTGTCAAAGTTAATTTTCCCGATTAGAGGTAGCTATTCCTATTGCATGGTTTCCCTTAAATTGTTATCCCCTGCCTCTAACCATAAGTTATTCATCTCGCTGGTGAATTAGAGCCTGGTGATTGAAGTATGCTCTTTTATTGTCTTTACGGTGTCATGCTTAGAAATGCTTAGCTATCGGTAGAATTGGGCGGTCATCGACTTAGTCAATGATCTTGATCACATAAATCTTATTATTATTCTATTATGTCCAGCACTTTGTGCTTTGTTAATTTGTAAAGTCAAAAACTGGAAACAAATTGTTATTGACTTGGGCACAATGGATGATGGTGTGATCTGTTGGGTGTGATTGGAATGGTGCCTAAGTCCACAAGGACCGAGTTACTTGTGTCACTAAGCCAAGCGATTATTTGTGTGCTAACCACATGAGGGGGATACGGAACCTCTCTTGACTAAGTACTTTGGGGGGTGTTAATTAATGAGTCACGTGGTGGTTGTTGTATATATATTTGCAACATGGGATAGGAGGGGAGCACCCGCAGTTGCTTAGGCTGGGCCGGTGTATCCTACTCTTCGTATGGGTCCTTGGTGAGAGCCGAGGAGGCATTTCACTAAGGGTTAACCCCCATACGCACGGCTCTTAATTAGCACAATCCATTGGAAATGTCTCGTAGGACTTAGCCGTGCCGGCATACCAAAGAAAGTGTGCTTAATAGCTTGGCAAAAAGGCGGTTTGACGTGTGGGTACATTGGTGCAACCCTGCAGGGTTCAAACTATTCGAATAGCCTTGTCCTAGGTTATGGACATGCTTGGTAAGGTCGTGCAAGAACTAGACTATAACATTTTAATTAAAACTTGTTGTGGGTGGTATGAATGGGTAATTCATGCTATTGTTGTGGTGGCTATTGGGTTAGTCACTTCTAGGTTGTTGTTGTCATTTATATATTGTTACTCGCTGTTATTTGAACATTAAAAACATATTGCAAAAATTGCTTTAAATGTATTACATTATTGCAAATGAAAACTTGTTTTATGCTGAAAATGAGCCTAGAGCCTTCTCTATTTGATTAAGCTTGCATGTAGCATATGTATAGGCTGTTACACTACACGTAAGTCTTGCGAGTATATTTTTGTACTCATTTGCTTTGCTTAATTAATTGTTGCAGAGGAGGTTGATCCCCAAGGGATCGACTATCGTGAGACGGACTTGACTTTGATGACTAGTGGCGGCTTGTCGGTTGCCTTGTGGGCTTAAAGGCAAACCGTATGGTTTTGTTTATCGCCATCTTATGGCTTTTGCTTCTATTGTTTATTTAGCTCTTTAGCTTGTGATTTGGCCATCGGCCTTTTTGTAAGAACTCTATTATGTATGTCTTTTATTTGGTTAAGTTCGTGCTTTGGTTCTGTGCTTGTATGGAATTGATGCATGATTTTGTAAAAGGGTGTGTGTACCGCACTCTTGGGAGGCACACATTTTTCTAAGGCACGGGATATTTTGTTTGTGATGCTAGGGTCAATTGGAAGACTAAGCATTATAAGCTAAATAACCCCGGGGGTCTCACAAGACCTGGCCAACTAATTGGCAATGCTTCGTTTCGGTTCTGTTTTGGTGGAAGTGTGTAAGACATGGGATGAACACGCACACTTGACGTAAGAGGGGGCCAGGAAGGCGAAACCTTAGCGAGCGGAACTGAATCGAAGCAGAACCATGTAAAGGCATTGTCATGTGCTCTAGCCTGCTTACCTAAGGTAGTAAGCAGGGGCATCGACGGGTGCTAAACAAATTAGAGAATTCGTGTCGTGTGGGTAAAGCTGTACAACCTTTGCAGAGTGTAAATCTATTCGAATAGTCGTGTCCCCGGTTATGGACATGCCTGGTGATTTCACGCAAGGGGTGGACTTTCTCAAAACTTGTTGGTTTTGGTTGGTTCTGAGTGGTCTAGCTCACTGTAAGATCGAGGAGGCCGACTAGAGGGGGGTGAATAGGAGGTTTTAAAACTTCTCTGTCTAAAACCGAGTTTTATGCGGAATTGTAAATCAATTCGGTTTTGCACAATTAAAGCCTAAATCAACTAGTCTTTACTAAGTGCACCAACAATATGAGACTATAAAAAGATAGCAATCATACACATACAAGTAAACAATTTAATATATGTAATGTAAATTGCAATATAGTAAAGCACAAGAAATCAAACCATAATGACACAACGATGTTTTTACCGTGGTGATCGAAGACTTGCCGATCTCCCCTAATCCACGTTGAGGTAAGCCCAAACCAATTGGACCGGCTCCACGAATTAAGCCAAACACCTCAAGTCCACTAGTGATAGCTCTTTCCCGCTCCGGGTAGGTGAGCTCCAACCTTCACAATACGCCGGGCCTTCTCACAAGCTTCTTGAGAAGATCACCGGCTCACGACGCCTCCACGCAGTCTAGGTGTCGGCAAACACCAAGAGTAATAAGCCAAGCCCCTTGCTTGACTCTCACCACGTGCAACGAATGCACAAGCTCAAGTGGATACGAAATCCACCTCTAGATGCAACACATGCAACTAGAGACCTCTCTCCTTGCTCACAAGGTGCAACATATGCACAATTGAGAGGAGAACCTCACACTAGCTCAAGAGAGTGAAATGAGATGCCAAAGGTTGCCTCTCAACCGGCTAAGGGGGTATTTATAACCCCTACACCAAAAACTAGCTGTTGGGAGTCGAAACAGCCCAAAACTAGCCGTTATAGACTTGGAGCGGTCGTACCGCACTCACAAGGGCCGATACAACCGTTTTGGGTGGTCGTACCGCTCTTTTCATGGCGGTCGTACCGCAACCCAAAATCAGCACAGACGACACTCGGTAAAAAGGTCATAACTTTTGACTCCGATGTTGGAATTGAGTGATCTTAGACTCTATGGAAAGCTTATTCAGAGGGCTACACAACCCACCTATTTGATTTGATCTCAAACACATTTTATCAAATCAAAACGCACAACTCCAAAGAGCCACTACCATGGTCTAAGTCCAAAGTATTAGCAACAAGCAATCTTAGACCATGCCAAGGAAAAATACATGAATCCCAACAATTTGTAAAACACATTTACAAACTTAGATCATGCCACAAGGAGTAGGTACATGGACTTCAACCATTTGCAAAACACATTTGCAAAGTATAGTCGCATGTTACAAGGATTAAATGCATGAGCCTCGACTATTTGCAAAACACATTTACAAATATTAGCATCGTGCCACGGAGAGCTAGAGCAAGTGAGATTGAGCTATCAACACATGATGAGACTCAAGCTACTAGACAAGACCCCTCTTAATAGTACGGCAACCTATACTAGCAATCCGATCTTCCAACCAAACACCAAGACCGGTAAAAGACTAGAAACACATCCTTAGCCCTAGCTAGTCATACCTTTGCCTTGAGCATCTTCTTGAAGGTTGATGACGCACATATTCACTTCAAGTCCGGGTCGTTGTCTTGACATGCATCAACCCATGATGCATCCTTTACTTGACCTCAATCAACACATGATGAGTCTTCTCTTGACTTGATGATCAACTCATGATCATCTCTTTTTCGAGATCTTGATATGCATCAACACATGATGCATCCTCTTCTCGAACCTTGACTTGATGACGATCAACTCATGATGCCATCCGAAGTCTCCATTACGCTGGAACATAACCTATTCATCCAACTCATGGAAAATGTTAGTCCCATAATGATAAACATCAATTACCAAGATATACCTGCAATAATGCTTCTAAACAAGCCATTGAAAATCCTGGACCGGTACTACCGCCAACCAAGTTGCGGTACTACCGCTTGGTCCGGTCGTATCGCACGAAGGAGCGGTACTACCGATTGCAGGGTTTCCAAACTTACCAAAAAGACACGCTCTCTAGAAAAACAGTACTGGCACATAAAAATCGGTACAACCGCCGAGCGTACAACCGTTTTAAAGTCTTGTACAACCGACACAAAGAGAGCTCCGAGCCAAAATACACATGTTACGGTTTTATCTAACCGCCAATCGGAAATCGGAACGACCAAGAATGCGGTAGTACCGCTCAAAGAGCTTGCCGTATCGCATTAGCGCTCGATTAGGTGAACCGATCAAAACTTCGTAATACCGCTAAGTAAAGTCTTGATCTGATCAGCTAAATTCGGTACAACCGCCAAGATAACTCCGGTTCTACCGATTTATGACAAAAGCACTTAAAGCTTTCAAATTCAAATTCAAATGCATTTCCATTGCCATGTCGCCATCCATAAACTAGGACTAAGCCTTTAAACATCTTAGCACACACGTTAGTCCCACAACACAATTGCAAATAATTGAATATAAAATAATATGAGTATATATGAACTACACAAGTTTTATATACTCAAAGGATATGTTTCAAAGTAGAGATCCCAATATATGTGGATAAGAAATATGGATCAATACTAATGAAACCACAAAACATAGAGTGAACTCCCCCTAAATGTGTGCATACACGAATGTGTAATAAAAACATATGCACATATTCAAGTTAAACTTTTGGTGGATTTCAACCTATATTTTGGATCCGAGGTATGCAACAATATATAAGAATATGATGTCGAATGCATATCTCTTTGATTTTCACCTTTTTATCCAATTGAGGCTGAGCAATATGTATATCAATAAACGTGTTAGTCTCACAAATAGATTTGTCATTAATCACCAAAATACTCCATTAACATATAATGACGGGTCTAGATTCTTCACTCACGACCAGGGTGGTCGTGAGTAGTCTGACTCATGACCTGGGTGGTCGTGAGTAGTCTGGGCACACGACCAGGGTGGTTGTGTGTTGTTTTCAAAAGGAAACTTGTTTACTTATGTGCTAATCTTTCAACTTGTGCCTTACAATATGCTTATTGTATTTCAATTCAATATTGCTTTCTGCAAAGTAACCATAAAAGCTAACATTGTCAAGACTTGCATGAATATTATTTGCATTCATTCCCTACAGCTTGCTGAGTATATTCAAAAGTACTCATGGCTTGTGCCCTCTGGTTTATCAGCAGCTGAAGAAGACCTCCCAGGTGCTCCGACCTCTTTGAAGAGGAGGTCCTTGATGACCTCTCGTGCTAGGACGTCCTCCACTCGATTGCCTGTGGGCATGTCTGAAAGCATCTAGGCCCCTAAAAATTGTTTTGGTAATTAATGATAATATGTGAATACGAGATTAACGTGTTTATTGAGTATTTACAAGGTTAAATCCCATTGGTGATCGTATTGATGCAAAGTGGCATGCAAATGGACTACACGAAGATCTTTTGGCTCAAAGACAAGGTACAAGTAGTCTATGTTCCTTTTTCTATTTTACCGGTCTTAGGAGTTTTGGTTGGAAGACCGGATTATAGGATAAACGCCGTACTATTAAGAGGGATCATGGTTAGTAGCTTGATAGCTTGTTCTTGTGCCATATGGTTCAATTTAGGATCATGCATGCATTTGAATTTAAACTTGAAATTGAATTTAAAAACATTAAGTGCTTCATCCAAAATCGAGTAATCTGCTTGATTATAATTAACGATCGTCTGCTTGGAGCGGTATGACCAGACTTTACTTGGCGGTAGTACCGTATTTTAAAGGGAACAGCCAACTAAGTGCTCAAGCGGAACGACTGGCTCCTTGAACGGTCGTACCGCATTACGGTCTTTCCGATGTTTAGTTGGCGGTTCAAGAAAACCAGAAGCGATGCAATTTGCCTTAGAATCTCTCATGGAAATCGGTCGTACTGATGTGCGGTCGTACCGAAATTTGTGAGGCGGTTCAATAAAAACAGAACAAGTGTAAATCTGCTCAAAAACTCATTTTGGAAATCGGACGTTACGCGCGTAAAAACGGTTGTACCGCTCTGCGGTCATTCCGATTTTTACATGGCGGTATGAAAATTCCAGAACGCTTGTAATCTTCAGCGATTTGTGAAACCCTACAAGCGGTCGTATCATCGTAAATAAATCTTGAACGGCCGGGAGTTTCAGACGTCGCTTGTTAGCTCGATCGTTCGATTGGGTCGTCCAATGGCTAGTTTGTTCATTTCTAGTATCTGTTCTAGCCGCTTGGTGTGCTCGACCGGTCGGTCGTACTACTCGATAACTGCGGATGCGTTCGATTTTCATCGAAAAGTTGGGGTTTCGTCCCCAACGGTCATAATTGTTGGTGGGGGTTATAAATACCCCCCGAACTGCTCAAGTCAAGGCTACCAGTGCCCATTTAACATCCATAGAGCCTTTAGAGCTTTGAGCATTCACTCAACACTCAAAAACATTCTTGTGCATTCATTGTGAGCTTGTTGAGATACATTCAAGTGCATTCATACTCCTAGTTGATCCATTTGCACTTGAGTGTCGTCAAGTGAAGACCGTTGGTCTATTACTCTTGGAGTGTTGCCGTACTCCTAGACGGTTTGGTGGTGGAGCACGGTGATATCTTCAAAGAAGATTGTGAAGAGGCCCGGTGCAAGCTTGTGAGTGGTTTGGTGTTCACCATCTCCGGAGAGGAGGAAGAACAACCATAGTGAATCGAGGGAAGGCTTAATTCGTGGAGCCGGCTTTAGGTGTCAAGCTTCCTCAACGTGGACTAGTGAAAACCGGCAAGTCTTCGATACCACGGGAAAAACATCGTCGTGTCTTTGTGGTTATTTGTAGTCTTTACTTTCCGCATTTTTATTTCTAGCTTGTTTATTGTGATTGAATTGCTTAGCTAGAAGTGTAACTTGTTTAGTCTAAGTTATTAATTGGCTAAAATTGTAAATTGTTAAAAAGTTTAAAAACCTCCTATTCACCCCCTCTAGCCGGTTATCCTTGATCCTACAATGTTGAATGGTCTCCACGTGTATTTTGTTTTTGTTGTTCCGCTGCGACCTCTCTATTGTTGTAGCCCTCGTGGCAGACCTCTGTATAAAGTTTGATCATAAGGTCTTTTGTCGTTATTATTGTTAATTTGTGTGCTTCTTATATAGTTTGTTGTATGGTTGTGATGACATCATTGTTATATTTGTATTGGACCGACCACCGATCATGGGGCCGGGTCCAAGGTGCACATAGGGTCCCGAGGGTTGTTACTCGGGGTCCCAACAAAGACGCTCACTTGAACAAATCAAGTGTCTAAGCTTAAGTGGATACACAATCCACTACCAAATGCAACATATGCACTTAGGGTGTGCTCTCTAAGCTCACTAAGTGCAACACATGCACATAAAGAGTGTAGATTGCTTGCTCTTTGCTCAAGAGAATGAATATGGCACCAGCAACCTCGCCCACAACCGGCCAAGGTGAGTATTTATAGCTCACACACAAAAACTAGATGTTGTAGAAAATATTCTGAAACCAATTAGCACAAGCGGTAGTATCGCCGTTCATCGGCCGGTACTACCACGCTTCCACCGACTGCACAGTAACGGCTATAGTAGACGTATTAAAGCCTCTGAACTAGACGTTGAAAATACGGTGCGGTACTGCCGCCAAAGAATATGCGGTAGTTCCGTTCACATAGGGCGGTACTACCGCTTCCCTTAGAGGCCCAAAACTGGCCCTCTCTGGAGATAACGTACCGCCAACTAAAATTCAAAACTTCTGGTGTGCGGTATTTTCGCTCAGAATATGCGGTCGTACCGCGATGCGTTAGTTCCGCCAAATGAACCCCGGTATTACCGCCTTCTAGGAGAGCAGAACATGCTCAAAAGGTGTCTCTCTGGAAAACACGTACCACCAACTAAGGTTCGGTCCGACCGGGTTGTGGTAGTACCGCACCAACTTCTCGGTCATACCGTTGTGTGGTAGTACCGCCAAGAGAACGTCGGTACTACTGACTTTTCTGAGAAAAGCATAGTTGGCTCTCACTTCAACTCAATTTGCAAAACACATTTGCCAATTGATGTGCGATGCAAATAAGAGTTAAATGCAAGATTCTCAACAAGTTGCAAAACATATTCGTCGACTTTTAGAATCAACGCCACAAGGAATAAGGCACATGGACTTAAACCATTTGCAAAACATATTCACAAACTAAAGTCACATGTTGCAAGAATTATGCATGAGCCTCGACTATTTGCAAAACACATTCGCAAATACTGGCAACATGCTAACGAGAGCTAGAGCAAGCACAACGAGCTATCAACACATGATAAACTTAAGCTACTAGTCAAGACCCCTCTTAATAGTACGACAACCTATACTAGCAACCCGGTCTTCCAACCAAACACCAAGACCGGTAAAAGACTAGGAACATAACCTTAGCCCTAGCTAGTCATACCTTTGCCTCGATCATCCTCTTGAAGCTTGATGACACACATCTTCACTTCAAGACCGGGTCATTGACTTGATAATCATCAACACATAATGATTTCCTTTACTTCAAGTTCTTGACTTGAATATGCATCAACCCATGATGCACTCTTTCACTTGACCTCCATCAACACATGATGGGTCTTCTTTTGACTTGACGATCAACTCATGATCATCTCCTCTTCGAGATCTTGATATGCATCAACACATGATGCATCCTTTACTCTAAGCTCTTTACTTCAATATTATCAACACATGATGATCTTCTTCACGTGCTCTCCATCAACATATGATGGGTCTTCTCTTAACTTGATGATCAACTCACGATCATTTCCTCTTCGAGATCTTGATATGCATCAACACATGATGCATCCTATTTTTAAACCTTGACTTGATGACAGTCAACTCATGATGCCATCCAAAGTCTTCATCATATGCATATATTCAAGTTAGATTTTTTTGTGGAGTTCAACCTATATTTTGGATCGGAAGAATGCAACAAGATATAAGAATATGATGTCGAATGCATACCTCTTTGATTTTCACATTTTTATCCAAATAAAACTACACAATAGGTATATCAATAAAAGTGTTAGTCTCACAAATAGATTTGTCATTAATCACCAAAATACTCCATTAACTCATAATGGCGGGTCTAGATTCTTCACTCGACCCGGTCGTACTCAACTTCCTGTTGGGGGGTCCTCTACCACTACCCTACTCTCCTGGGCTCCTTCGGTGCCTTTTCAGTAGGGGTGGGTAATTAAGGTTTATAGCGTTTGAAGGTCCCAGCTCGCATCGCATAGTTTAACATGTACTTCTGCTTGATGAACGCTCTATCGTACATGTCCGGGCCGTTGATCCATTTGAAGAAGTTGCATCGCATCTCCAGATGCTATTATGAGCGGATGTAGTTAGGGATTTGTGGAATGGAACGTAAGATGCGAAAAATATATGTGTATGCAAGATTCGCTTATGAGGATGTTCCTGCACGTGTAGTACGCCCGGGCGACCGTCGTCGGGTGCGTGGACTGGATGATCTTAGCCTGTTCTTCGCACACACATTGTGGGTGCACATCCTTCATAGAACAGTCCGGGCAGTGATACGGGGTGGCCTGATCTTCTCGAGTAGAACCGTGGATAAATAGTGCTTGGCGACGAACAACGCTCAGCTATACACCACACGCCAGTGCATGGACTTCCAGCTCTATAGATATTCGCCAACACGCACCAGGATGATCGCTGCTAGACCACGAGCAGAGATCGCCAAGCCCTCAATTCCCAGTGGAAAAGCAAACTTGACCTTGTGAGGTAGAACGAACAATGGATCGCCTAATTCTCTCTCAGAAATCCTCACATGAATTTCTTGTATAAAAGAACAAGCAATAACTTGTGTTCTATTCTTTATCTCAAAAATATGGTCTGCTTTTACAATGGGGGTCTACCCCTCAATATATAGTCTTGGCCTAAGAACTATTCGGTACTACTATTCAATGCGGTACTATTCACGCACCGGTACTGTTCACGCGTGCTACTGTTCATGGGACGACACTATTCACGCGCGGTTATTGTTCATGGTCTGTTACTGTTCACGCGCGGGCTTGGGCTTCCTTCCTGGTTCTTCCACATGGGCTTTGTGCTTGACCATTTAGGTATTGATCTCTCGCTTGGCCGCATGGACCTTGGACCTCTCCTCCTTGGCCGAATGGGCCATAGGTCAGCGCCTTGACCTCCTCATTTGAAGGCCTTACTTGGAGGACGGCCGCATATCTTTGATCTTTGTCCATCGCTGAATCTTCAAACCTGAGCACTAGCAAAACACTGTTTTTAGGTAGTATAAAATTCTCATTAAAATCAATGACAAGTTCATTAAGGAGCAAGTTCATCTAATCTTGTGGTTTCTTGGCACGTGCTCTTCTAAATGGTCCATTCGACAGCTCGATATATATATCTTGAGCATTAGGTGGAGAAGAAGAAAGTATCATAGGGATGCCCGCATCAGGTAAGGTTTAGCCCTCTCGGCAAGCCACTTGTGCTTCCACAACATCTTCGCGTAGAAGTTCGACGTCTCCTTCCTCTCAGTTGTGTAAACCAAGTTTTGGTGAAGTGTTGGGTGTGATGGAGCAGTGATCTCTTCCAGCTCTCTTCTTGTCCATTTCTCTTATCCCTCCTTTTATAATGGACTTTTCAGTTTGAAAATGAGGCATGGCAAAGTGTGATCTTTTGGTGTGGAAAGGCAGCATCGAAGTGTGTTGTCATTTCGGTCTGCAAAAGTGATAGTTTGTGGCATGTCGTGGTGCGTTCTTTTCTGTCTGAAAAGGTGACGTGCTAGAGTGTGGTCTTTTCAGTCTGAAAGGTAACGTCGCAGTGTGGTGTCAACTCGCTCTGCAAAAGTGACAGTGTATGGCATAACAGGGTACGGCCTTTTTGGTCTTAAAAGGGGACATGGCGGAGTGTGGTCTTTTTGGTGTGAAAATGAAGCACCGAAGTGTGTTGTCCCCTCGGTCTACAAAAGCTGCAGTGTGTGGCGCGACCCGGTGCGGTCTTTAAGGTCTAAAAAGGGGGCGTGGCGAGTGTGGTCTTTTTCGGTGCGAAAAGGAAGCACCGAAGTGTGTTGTCCTCTCGGTCTACAAAAGTTGCAGTGTGTGGCCTGACCCGTTATGGTCTTTAAGGTCTGAAAAGGGGGCGTGGCGGAGTGTGGTCTTTTCGGTGCGAAAATGCAACACCGAAATGTGTTGTCCTCTCGGTCTACAAAAGTGGTAGTGTGTTGCATTACCCGGTGCGGTCTTTAAGGTCTGAAAAGGGGCGCGACGGAGCATGGCCTTTTCGGTGCAAAAAGGCAGCACTGAAATGTGTTGTCCTATCGATCTACAAAAGTGGTAGTGTTGGCGTGACCCGGTGTGGTCTTTAAGGTCTAAAAAGGGGGCGTGGCGGAGTGTGGTCTTTTTGGTGCAGAAAGGTGGCATCGAAGTGTGTTGTCCTCTCGATCTACAAAAGTGGCAGTGTGTGGCGTGACCCGGTGCGGTCTAAAAAGGTGGGGTGTCGTGATGCTGACTCCTTCATGTTGTTACCCGTAGACACAAGAACAAATAATATCAAAACACGATACTAGCATAATGTAAGTTATACATAAATTTATATTTACACGATATGACTGATATCTACAAGAACAAATATATACTCATGGGCCCTCTTGGGCGTACTCTGCCTCGCCATGGCGATTCTTAGTCTTTGGTACGAGTAGGTCAAAGGCTCAGGCGACCGAGGCACCCTACCGATACGAGTAGCATGAGGGGGTGTCGCGAGAGGGTGTTGCATTGGCTGGCTCACCCTGCGCGCACCGTGCAGCTATGAAGGCCCCATGGAGACCTGACTGCTCTCGCTGTGCGAAAGCCCATCGCCACCCTGGTCGAAATCAAAGTCCCCAGAGTGTGATTCCTCGTGCGACACCAGCTCCTCCTCCCAAAGGGGTGTACGAGCTGTGAAACAATACGTTATGCATGTAAACATGGCGAAAATGATCAAATAGTACGTTGTGAATGCAAACAAGACATACATACCTTGGTGCAGGAAGGTAGCGGATGGCTCTACGTACTCGTGCCGCATGTCCGAGTGGAACTCAAGACCTGTCAGAGAAAATTATGGTTAGTAACTAGTGGAGTTCGAAATAAACAACCAGATGTGACTGTTTCATGCTGACCTGTGAACTGTTCCGGGGTACTCCTAGCACGGTTCCACGAGGATCCGCCACGTCCAGGTGAGGAGCCATGGGGCGTGACGCAGCGTGGCTCACCGCCTGCCCACACACAAGCAAGATGTCAGCTCTATGCATCGCCTCGTCTTCTCAACGAACTAGTCCATGACCCCTCTAATCTCCTGCACCGTCATGCTGAAGCGCTCCCCAAGCGTCACACAACGCACGATGGTCGCCAACTCGTGCATCTTCGAATGTAGATTGACATGTACATGTAATTAACAAGTTAAAAATCAAAAACTTGCAAAGCAAATAATATATACAAACCGTTCAATACGTACCACGCGATGAAAAGTGGAGTCCGGCTGGGTGGGGTACATGTCGGATGTCGCGACCTCGTGTCATGGTGGGTCGTCCACGACCTTGACGCAACGAACCCTCGCCCGACAGGAGCACCACTCAATGTACTCCTCATACGTCCGAGGGTCGTAGGGAGCATCCTCCAAGGCACAGAGCCACCCCTGAACCCAAGGGAACAACCTGTCCGTCCAAGAAGTCGTAGCAGGGACTCCCTTCCTAGTGTACATTTGCAAGGCAAAACAATTGCTTCGTAGGTACGTACGATATAAGTAAAACCCTAAACTTACCTATGAACGTTTGGTGCCACCCGCTGCCCTTAGGGGGGCTGGGACCTCCTGTCGCAGACTGAATTGGCACATCACCCGTGCACGTGGTACTCCTCCACGAAGGCATTGTGCACCAAGCACCTCTGCGTGTACCAGTATGCGTGGCCTCGTGTGCATAGGCTTGACAGGCCTCGGTGTGCACGGGCGTACACCTTGTCGGGAGTGTACGGTGTCCAGATGGCATAGTAGTCCGTGTAGGACACGTGCGTAGTGATCGGAGTGAAGGTGACCTGTCGAATGGAACAACGAAAACTTAGCACAAAAAATTGAATTGCATTACAAAAAAGAACAAATCTTTAGAAAACTTACCCGTCAGCGACACCACACCGTACCCATGGTTAGCCAGTCCATGTCGGGGGTGGGGGCGTACATGGCAACTGTGTAGGTGCCCAAGTCCAGCTGTGGTCGTTCGATCTAGAAACACTCAAAGGACCACAACTGAAGAAGCAACGAGCATCCAGAGAGGATGGAGTTGTCCCGAAACTGGTGGGACGCGTCGTACAGGGCACGGTACATCGCGCACAGCACCATTGGCCCCCTAGCATAGGGATGGATCTCCTCCACTCCCCAGTCCGCCAGTTGGCGTGTGTACCAGATGAAGTGCTTGTCGACACTGTCACCGTGGGACCCTAGGAACACCACCCACCCGAACAACCACAGCAGGTAGATCTCGAAGTGCCTCCTCACCATGTGCTTGGGTGAGTCCTCTGCCATACGCTCCGGTTGTAAGAAGACAGATACACATCAGTAAGTTGCAAAAAGCAACTGAAGCAAAAGGACAAGATTTACAAAAACTTACATGGAACTGACAGATTCGCTGCAGCGACGCCCAGTGTGATGCTGAACTCACTGTAGCTGCTGTTGGGCGGCAGAACCCCCTAGAACCTCGCAAGGAACTCCGTGTGCCACGTGGCCAAGACGTCATGCATTGCCAGGGAAGCTCACACAGGGCAACCCGGTCAAGAAGGTTACGTTTTGAAGCGTCGACGCCATCTCCCCGCATGGTAGGTGAAACGTGTGCGTCTCTGGCCTCTACCGGTGAACTAGTGCCGCCAGGAGACACCGGTCGTACGAAAAACACCTCAACGTACAACCACCACCCGCGCGGTCCTAGTCGTCCTCCCACGCCACCTTTACCATCATCGCTAGTGGAAGGAGGCTTGCCGCTTTCAATCTGCATCAAAAGGATTAAGAATAAACGTGAGTCCACCTAAAGTAGTCAGACTGCAATTGAGCACACGAAGATCACAACTACACGTACCTTAGAACCTAGCATGGGTCCACCCTCCATGTCCTCATGGGCGTGCGCAGCTGCAACGCGCCTAGCTCAATCGTCGCCTCACCCTCATAGGGGAGGATGATACTAAGGCAACTACGGTGATGCGCGTCAATGACAGGGTCAAGCAACTCGTACGACCAGTGCGCAGTGTATCCTGAGTCCGTCATACATGAAAATTCAATGCATACATTGTAAATACTACGAAACATATACAAAAAAGTAATAAGAAATGACATATTTAATTATTTCAATTATTTCACGATTAGCGACACATAGGAAACTGACATGCATGCATCTGTATCAACATATAAATTTTTATAGGTATCTTGCGTGTACAGATAGAAAGTAAAATTAAGTTTACAATGTAACAACTACATTCCATATTTAGCTACTCTGGAATTTTCATATAATTTTTACAAGTACATTGCTATTTTCGTTGTTTTCAAATTATTTAGCTTGCATGATTGTAAACCAAAAATAAGTTTGGATACATACCCTATATAGCTACTCTGCATTTTTTTACTGAATTTTAATGGGTATCTTGCTACTTTCCTTGTTTAAAAAGTATCTCCAGCATTTAAAAAATATTTACCGTGAACAAATGGGAATAAAAAATAAGTTCATAATATTTTAATTCAACTCTATACACCCTACGTACCTACTCTAGATTTCTTAGAGAATTTTTATAGATGTCTTGTTATTTTCCTAGTTTAAAAATTACTTTCGGCATTAACAACATATTTAACGAGCACAAATAGAAACCAAAATTAAGTTTGGATTATTTTTTATTGAGCTCTACATACCCTGTTTAGCTACTCCCTATTTAGCTACTCTGCAATTTTTATAGATACCTTCATACTTTCCTTGTTTGCAAAGTGTCTCTAGCATTTATAAACCGGCAGGACATCGCTACGTCTCTTCTCCTATCTCCTCCGCTCTCTGTTGTTTTTTCAAAATTAAAATGACTTTTCACCGAATTTTAGGAGTTTATATAGTCAATCCCTGTCACCAGTTGAACTAGAGACAGAAACCCATAATTTTCTGTCGCCATTTGAACTGACGATTTGCACACTCTTCGATGCAAATTGCTAGTTGAAATGATGACATGCAGTTGTAACGATGACTGACAGTAAATAGGTGTATGTCGTTAGTTCAAATGGCGACAAGAGCGTATCGTCGTATTTTTTTAAAAAAAAATCGACTTTTTTTTAATTATCATTTAAATTATAATAATAATAATTTTTAAAAATCCCTGAAATTGGCCCAGCAGCCGCGACCAACCCAAGATCCCAAACCCCGACAGATTCGCGAGTGTGTGGACAGAATGGCGATGCGATCCGCGCTGACCTCCCTCCCCGCACGCCTCCGGTCCCCGTCGGCCGGCGGCAGCTGGCGCCTCATGAGCGACGGGAAGGGGCGCGTGCTCAGCGAGGAGGAGCGCGCCAAGGAGAGCGTCTACATCCAGGTTCGTCGCACCCGTATTCCCACCCAAAACCCTAACCCGCTCTGTATAATAATCCTTCTTCCAATCGGATACTTACATGGTGTTTGGATTGGATTGGGCGTTGGGAGCAGAAGATGGAGAGGGAGAGGCAGGAGAAGCTCAAGAAGAAGCTCGAGCAGGAGAAAGCCGAGGCTGAAAAGGCCAAGCCCGGCTCGTCCGACAAGGTATAATAATAAGATTGTTCCTCCGCGCGTGCCAAAACATTTGGGCGAGACAATGCTATGTGATTGCATCTACCTGTAATCTTGACTTGTAGTTTACAATTTAGACTCAACAGTCTAGGAACAATCAGTTTACACTCAACAGTCAAAGTAGTAATATGTGCGCTGCCTGGTAAACCGATAGATTTCAAGTCACTACATGACGTGGGTCATTTAAGTTGCTGCATTTGGGTGTAACAACTGCCAAACCACTTGTTGCCTGATTGCTAGACACCGAGTTGATATGGCTAGAAGGGATGGGGGTTTCTCCATCCCTGAGCAAAATTTGTAGGGACATTGCCATCATTGGGGAAACAGAAAAATGCCTCTTGGGAGGTTTAGTTATGAAGGGACTGGAAATGTTTTGATCATGCTTTATGTGCAAACTAGTTTCTCTGGTGGGGATTGAAGATGATTACATTTTGGGAATGGCTTGTTAGATCAACTGTGGCGGGGGAGATGCAAGAGTAAATGAAGGTTCTTTTGATCTGAGATGCAGTAATACAGTATGTGTTCAAGTGAAGTCTTGATGATTATGTCCCACCACCTTGTAGTTTATCTGTTTTGGTTCAGAAAATAGCCGCAGTAAGATTTGACTAAGTACTTGTTGACCAGGTTATGATGCAGTCCATTGTGTTAGATTTTAGGAGAGAAGGGAGAAATGGGGGCTGTATTATTAATTGTATTGCAAGACCCCAAGGGGCTATATATAGTGTACAAGTGAAACCCTAGACTAGAAACCCTAGCTAGACTACAATTACATTACTATTACTACCCCTACATGACTATTACACTAACATGACTATTACACTACTACCCTTAACACCCCCACTCAAACTCAATGCGTATGCAATAGCATTGAGTTTGAAGAGGACAACACTAAAATAAAAGATAAATCAAGTCCCAAGCTTGAAGACATCGTCAAGCATGCAACTCTTGAACAAAAATTGTCCTTCTATCTTCACACACGAATGTTTTGATTTGGAGATATTGAAACCGATAGAATAGAAAGATATGTCAAATCAAGCCGATGAAGAGATATAGATGAAGAAGTTTAACCAGATCCGCCCACCCAAGAAGTGAGGTGATAGTGTCGAATCTAGCGCTCGACGAAGGCAAAGACGACGGACCAGATCTGCCCACCCAAGATGTGAGGTGACGGTGTCGAATCTGGCGCTCGACGAAAACAAAGACGGCGGACTAGATCCGCCCACCTAAGATGTGAGGTGACGGTGTCGAATCTGGCGCCTGGCGGAGAGACAGTTGATGATAACGACAAAGAAGGCCATTGGTCAAGAGTCGTAGTGATGCAAAGATGTGTAGCAAGATGGCTACAAGAGAGGACCAAGAGGGCAAAGTTGCATCAACAACGATGATGTGATGACCACACTCGATCCAATGGACGGACCGCGGTAACCCGAAAAAGAAGAAGCAACCGGCTGATCGACAAAGGATATGATGAACTGGCACGACTTCGACGAACTCAAAGAAGAGAGATGTAACGGACTTGGATGGACTCGACGGAAATCAAAGGAAATAGACTAAAGATACTAGCAGCAGCATACAAGCAGCAGATACTAGTAGTAGTGAGGCAAAAGCACACATCAGCACAACAACAAAGCAGAGCACCTCAACACCCGCTAGCAAGAAGAGCAACTGAGCAAGAGCTTGGAGATGAAGATGGCGCGGCGACAACAAAACCCAAGAAGATGGCGGCCAAGCGAGTCGGTGATGGAGATGGCCACGACGACGAAGCCAAATGAGATAGGATGATCTCGCAAATGGGCGATGCCAAAATCCAACAAAGATGAGTGGCGGTGTTGATTTTGGTGAAGATGAGCCAAGAAGCCACGGTAGAAGGTGGTCCAATGAGGACGACGAGCCCAAAGAACACCGAAGCTTGAGGACGAGGAACTCCAATGAGGAGCCGAACAAAAGAGCTAACGAGGAGAGGTCGAGAGGATGAGGCCGAGCCGATGGTAGTAGCTCCTGTTGGCGGCGACTCCGACTAAGTCCGAGGAAGTCGATGGCGACCGACGGGCGAGCGGCTGGGCGATGGAGAGCTCGAACCAACCGGATCGGCGAGACGAGCTCCAGATCCCATCGTGAGATGCCGAAGCAGAGGATCCGGCGTGGGCGGCGCAGATTCAGCGTGAACGGCGACATCGAAAGCATCGAGCGTGATTCGTCGAGCGCCTCTTGAATCTGGCTTGGATTTGCCGTGGGTTGCTTGGGAGAGGTTGCTTCGAGCTCAGGGAAGATTTACCAGGGGAAGATGCGCCGCTCAAGCTCGGGGAAGATCCGCTCAAGCAGAGGGGTCGATGAAGACGAGGCGGCGGAGGAGCGACGCTGGCGCAGATCCGGATGAGGCGACACGGAGAGGACGACTCCGCGCTCGCGAATCCAGATGAGGCGAAGAGCAGCAGCCTCGGCGACGAGGATGGCCAGATCCCACCCGGATCTGGCGAAGAGGATGAGCTCCAGCTGATGAAGAGGATGCCGAATCTGGCGAAGATGAGCCGGCGGCGCATGATGCTGTCGACGACGATGGAGATGAAGCTTCTTCTTCTTCGCCGCTTGATGACGAGGCAAAGAAACTATCGCTTGCTGACAAGCTCCCGACACCGGATTCTAAGAGCAAGACTGCGAGCTCGGGGACACTTACTCTTCGATTGTAGCTCAAGCTACTCAAGAGATTATTGCTAGGCTATTGGTACTATTTGACATTAAGAAACTATAAATGCTAAAGATAAAACGAAATTAGGTCTTTGCCTCGAGAGTAGAGATTGCTCCTCCTGTATGCTTGGGTGGAAGAAGATGGGAGCTAGAGTTTGGATCTATGCTCTGATACCATGTTAGATTTTAGGGGAGGAGAGAAATAGGGGCTGTATTATTAATTGTATTGCAAGAGCCCAAAGGACTATATATAGTGTACAAGTGAAACCCTAGCTAAACTACAATTACATTATTACCCCTACATGACTATTGTACTAACATGACTATTACACTACTACCCTTAACACATTGATCCACTATACATACCATATTCCGATAAACACAACTCCTAATATTTCTTAGTAAAACTCTTTCTAATCAATACATTGATTTGTCTTGCTCACTTTTTTTGCCGTGTTTGAAAATATTGCAAAATCTTTTTTCCCTTCTACAGTGAAGTCAGATAATATGGATTATCAATGCCATTCTGTATAGATAATTCTGAAAAAAATGTGTTTACTTGAGAAGGATGCATTCCAATCTGCTGAATCAAGCTCTAAAATGTGTTCTGGTGTCCATGTTTTGTCTTGCAAACCATCTCTGTAACCGCTTCGATTTTCTTCACAATTTGGCAACTTAGCAACCACCTGACAAATTAGAAGGCACTCAAGGCAGCGTTGAGAAAGCCAAATGCTCTAATACATCGTGGGTGCATAAAAGTTAGAACAGTTGCAAATAGCAATGCGGTATTGCATAGATTTTTTTAGATGTATGTAATGTTAGAACCCTTTCTGTAGAAACCTATAGCTTCGATTTATCAGACATGTTATGCTTCTTGTAGACTTTTCAAGTTTCATAGTTTTAAGCAATTGTTCCCCTCTACGGGGATACAATTTGCAGCCCTGTAGACTTTTCAAGTTTCACAGTTCTAAGCAATTGCTCCCCTCTACGGAGATACAATTTGTTGCCTGCTGCATTTTATTCACTGCAACATAGCTTGCACCCTGTACTAATGCTTTTCCTCATCTTGCCAGAAGCCTGAGGGATCCTACTAGGAGTAATCCGCTACTTCCTGAAGACGACCTTGTTTCACTTCGCATGACTCCTGTGGACATTTGTGTCTATACAATGTCCGGAGATGGGAGAATAAATGATGTAAAACGTTGACAGCGCTAGCTTTGCTTTGTTTTTGGTTGGTCGCACTTGTTCAAGCTGGAATCCATACCTGGAGGTTCTATCGTTGTCGGACCATTTCTGCATTTCCTCGCTTCGGTGAACTGGTTGTATGGTGTTGCCACCTGGTTCTTGTTTCTTGCTAGCTCCCAGCAGTCTGGCATGTTGCACACTTGCATGGAGAACCAGTTGCCACTCGAGTCCTATTGACGGCATGGCGTGTGTATTGGCTCCCTACTCGGGTCGTCATCGTTTGCAGACTTGCAGGAATGGTGTGCTGCCGCGGTTCATCCTGAAGCTGCAAGAACAACCAGATGAAACTCTACAGTTGGAGCTTTGCACATGGTTCCTATATTTTCTCGACTTTGAACTCAGGTTAGGTATGTGCCTGCTAAACCAAATAAAAAATGAGCGTGTTTGAAACGGCTTCGGCTTCGGCTTTTTACTCAGAAAAGTCAGAAGCTGTTCCAAATGGCTTGCTTTTCTCCCCTGCTTTTCCCAAAGTTGGAAGCCGTTACAACATGCGAAAGCCGCCCGTGGGAAGCTTCTCACGGCTTCCCGCAGTCCCGTTCTGACTTTGCCCCTCAACTTGGGGGTTAATTACTCGCTTTATACCACTCAATCAAAAAACCCTCCCTACCGCCCTCTCGGCCTAAATCCTAACCCTAGCTTCCACCCGCCCCATCCTCCTCTCATTCTATGCGCCCTGTCCTCTCTCCTCCTCCTTTTGCGCCACCGCCCTGCCCCAATCCTCCTCCCCTCCCCTCGTGCCACCGCGTTCTCCTCCTTCAGCGCCTTCATTCGGTCACGTTGCCCCTCCTCCTTCCCTGGCTCCTTCTGTGCCGCTGACCGCCCTCGTCCTCCTCCCCCGACGTCGGTGCCTCCTCTCTCCTCCTACTGCCCTGACGTCTCCGTCCTCCTTCCCTGACGCAGCCGCCGCCCTCCTCCTACTGCCTCGCCGCCGTTGGCCTCAAATTGCTCCGGTTCTCCTCCTCCCGCCGCCTCTGTTTTTTCCTAGAAATTAATTGTTTTGTAATAATTGTTCATTTTAATAATTATTTATTGTCATAATTGTTTTAATAATTATTTATGTAATAAATGTTTATTGTAATATTTGTCGTTCATCACGGTTATTTCGTTAATTGTCGTTAATGCGATCTATTGCGTTAATTGATGTTAGTTGCGTTATCATTAATTGTGGTCAAATTACGTTAATGGTTGTTAATGGCGTTAATTATTGTTAATTACGGTAGTTGTTAATTATGGTAATTGTTATAAAGTGTCGTTAATTGTAGTTAAACGATATCAAACCAGTTATCATTTGTCTCAAGGGCATTTAAGATATTTCTCAAATCAGAAGCTCCAATCAGCTAACCTAAAAGTCGGACAACCAAATGCCAAATCTCTTATTTCGACTGTTCGGTATTGCATCAAAACTTTTTTCGAAAAGTCTGCGGCCATGTTACGAGGCCCAATATTAGTATGTCACGAAAATCTTTAAGCTACAAGATTCTACGACATCTGCTCATCCGAGTGGTAAGTTGGCTGACCAACATGACGGTAAGCCGAGCTACATACATCAACAACGCATTTTCTCCTTCAAACATAATGAAAGACTAGTAGCAGCTATTCGCGATTCAAGGCATACGAAGCGAGATATATGTTGAACAGTGGCTTTGAACTAAAGAGTAAAAATCCGGGGCAATGTGAGCGAAGATGTTAAAACTGAAAAGTATACGAGCAGACCATAAAGAAAAAGAAAAACAATAGAAAAAAAGAAGAAGAAAACGTAGACGATGAACTGGGACTATAATTGTGCAAGCAACAAGAGAAACACAGGCATGTGAACGTAGGTAGAGGAACGCAAGAACGAACAAAGCAATGCGGCCAAGAAATTCACGTCCTGATAAATGCGGCATACGAAACACACAAATCATGACCGAGGTAAGCGATGGAAGGAAAAAAGATAAAAAGCATATGAGCGGACCGCAAAGAATAGAGATACCGACCAAGCAATTTACATCCCTTTGAGCAAACATAATTTTATATTTTCTTGGCTAAGGCATTTCAAGGGGGTGCCAATCTGCAGTAGGTTGAATTTTATGGCCGACTATCTGTTGAATGTTTGTCAAATAAAATTTCCCGAGAATATACACTATAGAGGGGAAATTAGCTACAAGGGTACCATTCACTGATTGAAGGTTCATATTATTATGGATATACATAATTACACACAAATCATCCCAATAAAAAATATGTACCATGAAAAAAAATAGAGTATCATGAACCAAGACCAACCTAAACTATGCTTAACCATCACAGATAATTTTATAAGTAAACCTAATGGCTATGCCATGGTCATGTAAACTGTAAACTATGCTTTTACAGGCTTTATGGAGATTGAAGGTTCACCAATGCTACAAGGGCACATCATGCAACCTGGTAACTGCATGCAAGGGTTCAAAAAAAGATTAGGATATCCTATCGATTAGCCTTTCTGCTGAAAAAGGAAAGGAGATTGAAGGCATGGCATTAACGTGCCTGTACGAAACGTTACGATTTTTTTAAAGATTTACGAGTTGTCTAGTATTAAACAGGATTGCGAAGATAGCTATATATATATAGTACGATATACGATGTACGGAGCAAACAATGAGGGAATAAGATGTGTCTAGTATGATTACACAGAGCAACTAGGTCTATAATGTATCGATCATCTAATTATGTATTTGTTAAGCAAATGCTCCATCATGGATCACATTTGAAATGCATATGCATTACTGATTGCTCCATCAGGGATCAGAATTAAAGTGCAGATGCATCTTGATTACTAATAGTCTTCAAATCTCTATTGAGAAATTAAATAAAGAAACTTCTTTGTTGCTAGAAGAGTAAATACTTAATCTTAAGTACGACAAAAATATAGACACAACATTTCATAATCGTGTTTATCTTTTCACTGTCACAGTATGGGTATGGGCTAGGGCTTTCAATATGTGGTCCGAGGTTTGGTTTGTGTAGCCATGTATTAAAAACACACCACATCTCTGACAAGCTAGTTGATTTCTCCACTCAAGACTGTGCAGCAGCAGACTTTTGCCTAGCTTCGTGTATTGCTTCATGGTTAAGGGGACCAACCTTCCTAGTGTAGGGAAAGCAAAGAAAGTAAAACATGTCAAATGCAAATGGACTGTAGGCTGGAAGTATCTGATGCAATTCTAAGAACAAAAGTAAAGTATATTCCCAGCTCACCATCCATACCTATGGTAAATCATTGTTCCTTTGCAAATGAACAATATTTTGCAAAAAGGATTTGCCTGCTGCTATATAGCTTGTACCCTCTTGGACTTCAGAACGGTCATTTTCCTGAACTATTGAAACCAGGAGTTAGGTTTTAATGAACTAATAGAACATATATTACTACAGATTTTGGAACGTACTGAAGGAGTGGAAACACTGAAGTTTCTTCCTGGAAACCAAAGCATAAGCAACTAAGTTGGTTTAACATTTAATTTTTTTTAGAAGTTGTCTAGTATTAAACAGTATTGCGATGATAGCTATATATATAGTACGATATACGATGTACGGAGAAAACAAAGAGATAATAAGATGTGTATAATATAATTACACAAAGCAGCCAGGTCTATAATGTATCGATCATCTACATATTTGTGAAGCAAATGCTCCATCATGGATCACATTTGAAATGCAGATGCATTACTGATTGCTCCATCAGGGATCAGGATTAAAGTGCAGATGCATCTTGATTACTAATAGTCTTGAAATCTCTCTTGAGAAATGAAATAAAGAAACTTCTTTGTTGGTACAAGAGTAACTACTTAATCTTAAGTACGACAAAAATATAGACCAAACATTTCATAATCGTGTTTACCTTTTCACTGTCATAGTATGGGTATGGGCTAGTGTTTTCAATCCGTGATCCGAGGTTTGGTTTGTATAGCCATGTATTAGAAACACACCACATCTCTGACAAGATAGTTGATCTCTCCATTGAAGACTGTGTAGCAGCAAACTTTTGCCTACCTTCGTGCATTGCTTCATGGTTAAGGGGACCAACCTTCCTAGTGTAGGGAAAGCAAAGAAAGTAAAACATGTCAAATGCAAATGGACTGCAGGCTAGAAGTCTGCGATGTAATTCTAAGAACAGAAGTAAAGTACATTCCCAGCTCACCATCCATACCTATAGGTATGGATGGTGAGCTGGGAATGTACTAAAGGAGTAGAAACGCTGAAGTTTCTTCCTGGAAACCCAAGCATAAGCAACTAAGCAAGTCGGTTTAACATTTAATTATTATTTTTTGAATTGTGTAACATTTAATTATCTTGGAAAACTTGTTTAGCTAATAGAATAAAAGCCAACAGTTATCCAAAGTATACGTATGACTCCACAAACCTTAAACCCATCGTTCCTCACTAATATTCGCTATGATCACAAAGCGTTTAATTATGAAAGTGCATAAAGATCATTTAGAACTCTGGCACATACTTTGTATAATGCTTATGGGCTGCTGCCCCTACGACATGAACAGTAAAATGATGCTCAGAAACGAGCTCCATTAATCCTTTTGCAACATCATCTGATTCAACCATCACCTTCTCCACTTGTACCTGTGAGATATATATTATCGACCGAGCATTACCATCATGGATTAGCCAGCATGATATTCTGCAACATAAACCATGCATTTATACAATCTTGTTGCACATGATAATTTACATTGCATTATAAGAGTTTACATGTGAACACAGCTGATTGGTAGTTTATCTTATCCAGTTCTAATGTTGAAGACGGAGATAAATGTGTGAAACATGCAAACCTTTTATTGCGCATATAAGAGTAGGTATTGATCCAAACTGCCATTGATTATGTGTAGCTCCATCTTCTTGTATGCAATCAGCTCCTGCTCCTTCATCTGGCTAGTAGGAATCATGGCACCCACTGTACATAACATTGGAGCCTGAATATCTGAATCCAAAATTCTAATCAACTAACGACGAAGAACTGAACGACATTTCCTTGTGACGTTTGTACACACTTGGATTGCCCCTTTGTTAAAAGCAGCAGACACTGAGTAAAGTACGTCCTGTAATATAGGAAGCGGCAAATTTGGATGCTATTTCTATCAATACCAACTATAGCAGCCCAAAAAAAAGGAACAAAGACAACGAGACCGCAGTCTATTTCAGGTCGCGGTATCCCGCAACGGAGAGGAATCAGATGGAGTGGATACCCGCAAGGGCGGCCTCATCAGCAACACCGCAGTCGATGAAGGCAACGTCCTCGAGGAGGGGACAAGAGTTTGCGAGTGCTCCAATGGCGTCGGCGTCGACGTCGCGGAGATCCGAGAGGCGGAGGCGCGAGTGGAAGAGCGCGACGTGGCGGATGGTGTCGCTGGAGACGCACTCGAGGGGGTCGGACCCGATCTGGAGGCTCTCGAGGGCCTTGCGCTACGTGGCGAGGACGGCGAGCATGGCATCCGTGAACCCGCGGCAACCGTCGGCCATCACCTCGCGGAGGCTGGAAGAAGTCGCTACTGCCTCGTGGCCCGCAGGCGTAGGCGTAGTCGCCCTAGGCTCCCGCACGGCGAGGCGAGTGAGGGGGACACCTCTACGCCACACCGGTACGCGCAGAGGTCCAGCGCGCTCCAGAGGCACGGCGACGACCCGAGCGCCCTCCACGTCCGACACGCTGAGCGGACGGGGTTTAGGGGATGAGGAAGAGGGGCGCGAGGGAGGGTGTCGGAGAAGGGTACGGAGGAGAGAGGGAGACCTGGAGCGAAGAGCGGCAACGGGTGTGCGGGGGAAGGTGAAGGGGATGGGAGCGGAGACCGGGTGAGGTGAAGGTGGAGGGATGGAGGCGAGGCTGGGTGCGGGGAAGGTGAAGGGGATGGGTATGGGGACGGAGGTCGGGTGAGGGTAAAGGTGGAGGGGATGAGGGCGGAGGCGCGGGGGGAGGTGAAGGGGATGGGGGCGGAGGTCGGGTGAGGTGAAGGTGGAGGGGGGATGACGGCGGGAACCAGTGGCGGAACCAGGAATTTGGGAGACTGGGCGAGAATCGATTCTTGTCTTGGCTCGGCCAAGGTTGAGTCTCGATCCCGCCCGCGCCACGCCCGCTTCTGACCAAGCGCTACGCCTTAGCCTCGCCGTCCCTGCACCGCACCGCAATCTTAGCCCCACGCCACACTCACTTTGCTCTCTGACCCGAATCGCCTCGGCCCTGCAAGCGCCTCAACGCTCATACTTGCACATGCATGGCTTTATCTTTGAGACAAGCATATGGCTACTGGCAGAATCAACCAGGTAGCACGTCCTCCTCAACCTGTGCCCGTGCTGCAGGCTTCAACCCTCACGCCACGACGTAGCCCCTCAAGACGCTGCCTCAGAGTAACCCAGCGCAGCATTGCGGCAACAGACGCGGGAGTCGTGGAGCCGTGGATGGGATAGACAGAATGGTGATCGGCTCCAGTATTTGCTTGGTCCAGCAGAACATCATTTAAAATTTACGAGATGACACGTAAGACCCTAACGATGTGATCGATATATTGCGACTAAATTGCACGTGTGTGTGTGTGTGTATATATATAGGAAAATGGTATGGTACTCCTGGGAGTACATACTCCCACTTCTCATATACCACTTAAATCGTATGATGATACCTCTTTATCTATTTGAGTATACTCTAATAATGATTATAAGATACTCCAAAGTGAGTTCTATGGAAAAAAAAATCATTGAAGTCCACTTTTTATAGCAAAATGTGTGTACATACTTCTTTTATATATGAAAAATGGTATATAGCAAAAATAAAGGACTCCAATGAATTTTTTTCAATCAAGTCGCATTAGAGTATGTTATAATTGATATTAAAGTATATTGAAAATGATAAAGAAGTATAATACGTTCGTTTAAGTGGTATATTCGAAGTGGGAGTATGTACTTCTGAGTATATAAATAAATATATATATATATATATATATATATATATATATATATATATATATATATATATATATATATATATATATATATATATATATATATATATATATATATATATATAGAGATCTGATCCATGCTCCAAGATTTGCTTGGTCCAATGAGAACATCGTTTAAAATTTACGAGATGACACGTAAGACCCTAACGATGTGATCAATATATTGCGACTAAATTGCACGTATATATACTAAAAGCAGAGATACAGATCCATGCTATACTGGAAGATGCTCAGATAAGTTACTTGGCCACTAGGGGTGGGGTGGGTTCACTTTGAAACCCGGCGGCCCATTGTTGCCCGTGGTGGTTCCACCAATGGCGGGAACGCGGGGGAAAGTGAAGGGGATGGGCGCGGAGCTCGGGTGAGGTGAAGGGGGAGGCGCGGGGAAGGTGAAGGGATGGGAGTGGAGGCTTGGTGGGGCGGTGACGACGAAGAAGAAGAAGGGTGGTGACGGGAAAAGAGCGGATGGGGGAGGGGGAAGCGGGGGAAGGGAGGCGTGCGCGCAGAGCGCTGAAGCAAGGAGGAGAGGCAAACGAAGCATCCAGAGGAGGAAGCAAGGAGGAGAGGCAAACGAAGCATCCAGAGGAGGAGGACGCGAACTCACGAAGGAATCGTCTGTGAGCGCACGACAAGAAAAAAATCAAATGACCACGAATGAGAGGCTAGCGGAATCAGACGGTTAGAAGAAATCGAGGCGACATGGCCCTCTGGCCTCGTGCGAGAACTCCCCATTCAACCAGTAGGATTCCGAAAAAATGATCCACGGGCAGAATGCACTGGACCATTTGCATTCTCTTACGCAATGGAGGAGAAAATTGACCCTCCTGCCCGTACGATTATGATCGTGCGGTGTGGGTGGCGTCTCCTGGGCTGCCTAGTGTTGTTAACCCTGCTAGCCTGTAATGCCCCCGTGAGATCGCAGCCCTCCGATACGATCAGACGGTTAACACTGCACGGAGCTCGCTATATAAGTCCGTCCCATCAGGCTCTCAAAAACCCTAGCGCCGCCGCCACAGCCTCCCTCTCCTCTGCTCCCTTCTCTCGCGCCGCCGTTACCGTCCCCGCACCAGCGCCGCTTCCGAGATGGTACGTTCTCTCAGTCCCACGCCTCCCGCCATTGGAGCGGATCGACTCGCGGCGCCGTGATATGGACTCGTTCGTTCCTCGCTCTCCTCTTTGCAGGCCCCGAAGAAGGACAAGGCCCCACCGCCGTCGTCGAAGCCGGCCAAGTCTGGCGGTGGCAAGCAGAAGAAGAAGGTGACGCTGTCTCTCTCGCTCTCCCGTTGGCTTTTGTTATCTTTTGCTGGTGGTTTCGGATCTGCGAGGTTCTTATGGTGGACGTGCGCGTCGTGTTGTTGATTATTGCAGAAGTGGAGCAAGGGAAAGCAAAAGGAGAAGGTGAACAACTCGGTGCTCTTCGACCAGGCCACCTACGACAAGCTGCTGTCCGAGGTGCCCAAGTACAAGCAGATCACCCCTTCCGTCCTCTCTGAGAGGCTTCGGGTAACCTATCTCTCCTTGCAGATCTACTATTACTATACTGGCAATATGCAAAGCCTGTGCGTAGCTGAAATAGCATTTAAGTTTATATGGTAATCGTCGGTGGATTTGCGACGTGCGGTGAACATAATCGTTGATGACTAGTATGCCATTTGTGGATAGGTCATTGACCATGTTCTGTGCCTGCCTAGTTTATCTGATTGCTGATTGCTGAAGGTTGTCGTATGTTATTTAGAAAAAAACCATGGCAGTAACCTGACCACGTTCTTATCACATGTTGGCATGTTGCTTGTGGCTGGGCAGTCTTACTGTGCTGGTTATCTCAATGCTCTCGCAAACGTCGTGTTACTAGCTTTGGATTGAGCCTGCTAAATGTTTTTAGATGCATTTTGTACATGTTGCTCATGTCATTTTCATCTTATGTGTTTGTCCTATGTAAATCCAGTCATCTGTGTTCGCTCTGTATCTAGTAAGTTGTCCATGTAACCATGTTCTTGTTGATTCTTCATGTAAACAGTCGGTTGTTGCAAACGATTATTCGAGAATTATACTTTGTAGCATAAGTTTGTTTATATAGATCGATCCCTTGTGTTTTCTATTTTTAAGGACGTTCACTGTTCTCATCTATAAGACTTAATATTGCACCACTGTGCTTCTATGTCAATTAGGTTAATGGACTTGTACCAATTTCTGCAGCTTTCCGATGTTCTGCATTGTAGTTTCTTCCTTTTGTCACTGAAATTAAAGTTGTTTTTGCCATTGCCTCGCAGATCAATGGGTCCCTGGCTCGGAGGGCTATCAAGGATCTGATGGCACGGGGCCTCATCCGCATGGTCTCTGTTCACTCAAGCCAGCAGATCTACACCAGGGCAACCAACACCTAAGGGTGGGGGTGTTACTCTTCTTGATGCTCTGTCTGCGCCCCGTGTGTATGACGGGCTCCTACTTTAGAATTGCCGTTACCTTTGTCTGAGTTCGCTAATGTTTTATGTTAAATGAGTTACTTGTTATGATCAGCATCTCTGTATGGCTGAAACATTTCAGAGATTTTGGGTATTAGTTGAGTACTATGCTGGTTTGCCTTTTATAAAAATCACTACCATGTCCCAATAGCTCATTTTGGTTGATGCATTCATGGTATGCCCCCCTGAATGATAAAAAAAATTCCCATGATGAAATGGTCGACATAGGTGATGCTCGCGACAATTGTGACGATATAATAGTGGTCTAATTGTGAATTTACTCTTGTCATGTCTGTTCAGTAAAAAAAAACGAGCTGTTTTTTGCTTAACTTGTGCTCTAACTTGTGCACAATGTTATGCGGCACTCTATTCAAGAAGAGAGCTCATTTAAGATGTCGCAGCTCGTCGACCAGCCCCCCTACTGACTGACTGAAACCCAAGTACAGTAGTGCTTGGTTGACAGCAAGTGTTCTTCTGCCGTGAGGTTTTGCTGTTTGTTTCTGATGAAATAATGATCCTGAGCTAGTGAGCTAGCTGCTCTACTTTCTGTGGCGATTTCGATGTACTGTGAGGATAATGTAAGCTTAAAATACTGCACCTCGGTTACTCTGTGACGAGTAACTGCAATTGCCATTCGTTACTGCACCACGGTAAGCTATTTATGGTTTACAAGGCCAGTACCAGTAGTTGAAGTTACTACCTGCGGTTTGTTGAGGTTGATAGGATTAGAGGTAGCCAGATGGGCCGGGCTGGTCTGAGGTGTGACACTGTTGGCCTGTCCTAGTACGGCCTGCACTGTTTATAGGCTAGGCTAGTACGGCACGACAATCCGCGTTGTGTTTGGGCTACCACCCGGCACGACGGGCTACACTACACGACCTAGGCTTGGCCCGACCTGTTTATATATATATATGGAACGTATTTAGTGCTAATGGGTAATTAGGTGATAAGGTGATAATGCCAATATTGGGCGTTGGATCTGAACTGAACAACCAAGATTCGGAACCTAATCCCACCTCCAATCCACTTAAACTTTTGTCACAAAACCCCCTGTATTCCACTTCTTTCATGTCGTTGGTCCTGACCCATCGTCTCCCTGCTAAAGCGCCCGCCCATCGCCCGGGCTTGGCGCCTCCTCCCAAATACCACCCAGTGCATGCCGCCCGCCCTCCTCACTACGGCCACATGGACACCTCCGTCTTGCTTGCCCCCTATGTCCGGCCGCCCGAGAACTCATGACATGGGCCTCGCCATGCTGTAAGATCGAGGAGGCCGACTAGAGGGGGTGAATAGGCGTTTTAAAAGCTTCTTTGGCTAAAACCGATTTCTAATGCGGAAGCTAATACAAATACGGTTTTGCACAATTAAAGCCTAAATCAACTAGGTTCAACTAAGTGCACCAACAATATGAGACTATAAAACGATAGCAATCATACACATACAAATATGCAATTTAAATACAAGGAATATAAATTGCACAATGTAAAGCACAAGTAATCAAACCACAATGACACTGCGAAGTTTTCCGTGGTGATCGGAGACTTGCTTGCCTCTCCCTAATCCACGTTGAGGCAAGCCCAAACTAATTAGGCCGGCTCCACGAATTGAGCACCGCCTCGAGGTAAGTCCAACCACTTGGACCGGTTCCAAACCGAACCAACACCTCGCTTCACTAGGGTTGCTCTTTCCTCCACTCCGAGATGGCGAGCACCACACCACTCACAAACCGCCTGTCTTCTCACAACCTTCTTTGAGAAGCTCACGGCCGCCTTCGACGCCACCACATTGTCTAGGTGTCGGCAAACACCAAGAGTAACAAGTCTCCAACGCTCACTTGAACCAATCAAGTGTCTAAGCTCAAATGGATACGAAATCCACTACTTAAGGCGACACATGCACTTAGGGTTTGCTCTTTAACCTCACTAAGTGCAACACATGCACAAAGGAGAATGAGAAGCTTGCTTTTTGCTCAAAGGAAAGTCTAGGGGCACCAGCACACAACCAGCAACATCTCCCAACCGGCCAAGGTGGCTATATATAGCCCACACACAAAAACTAGCCGTTGGGGAAAGATTCCAGAGAATCGACGGGCCAGCAGTCGACCGCCATGTAATGGCTTGGTCGACCGCCTAGCTCAATGGCTATAAAATTAGCCGTTGAGCTCACAGCCGGTCTGACCGCCAACTAATAGCCGGTCTGACCGCCAACTAATGGCCGGTTAGACCACCCACCGGTCAGACCGCCCAAGAGACGCCGGTCAGACCGCTCCACAAAAAGTGGCTAAGGACCAGAAATGCACTTCTCTGGAAAAATCGACCGGTCTCTGACCGAGGTCCCAGATCGAGACTCAACCGAGCCGGTCGAGATCGATGACAAGCGGTCGATCACGATCTCGACAGTCGACCGCCAAAGACCAACAAGTGCATTTTGATTTTTCCACAACTCAAATTTGCAAAAACACATTTTGCTAATTTGATGCAAGATGCACACAAGGTTAAAGACAAGACTCTCAATAAGTTGCAAAACACATTTGCCAACTTTTAGAATCAGTGCCTCAAATTTCATTCCGCTTCAACTCAATTTGCAAAACACATTTGCCAAATTGACGCACGATGCAAACAAGGATTCAAATGAGATTCTCAACAAGTTGCAAAACACATTTGCCAACTTATAGAATCACACTACAAGGAATAAGGTACATGGACTTACACCATTTGCAAAACACATTCGCAAACTTAAGTCACATGCTACAAGGGTTATCTATGAGCCACAACTATTTGCAAAACACATTCGCAAATATTAGCAACATGTTAAGATGAGCTAGAGTAAACACAATGAGCTATCAACATATGACTAACTCAAGCTACTAGTCAAGGACCCCTCTTAATAGTACGGCAACCTATATTAGCAATCCGGTCTTTCAACCAAACACCAAGACCGGTAAAAGACTAGGAACACATCCTTAGCCCTAGCTAGTCATACCTTTGCCTTGCACAACCACTTAAAGCTTGATGACGCACATCCTTGATTCAACTCCGGGTTCTTGACTTGATATACATCAACTCATGATGCATCCTTCACTTGACTTCCATCAACACCTGATGGGTCTTCATTTGACTTGATGATCAACTCATGATCATCTCCTCTTCTTGAACTTGATATGCATCAACATATGATGCATCCTTTACTCCAAGCTCTTGACTTCAATATCATTAACACATGATGATCTTCTAAAGTCTCCAACTATAGAACCCAACCTATTCATCCAACTCATGGAAAGTGTTAGTTCTATAATATGATTATCATTAATTACCACGCCATACCATTAACTCATAATGGTGGGACAAGATACCACTATCTTTCCCTCTTTGGTAATTGATGATAATCACTTCAATTGCAAGTAATTGAATGTAGATTGGTATGAGTATATAGGCACTACACAAGTTGTATATACTCATAGGATATATGAGCACACAAGTCTCATATACACACATGAATATATTAACTACACAAGTTAGATATATTCAAGGATATGTGAGTGCACATGAACTATACAAGTTATGTTAAACTCACATATAAGTATACTTAGACTACACAAGTCTTATATACTCATATGAATATATTAACTATGCAAGTTAAATATATTCACAGGATATGTTTCAAAGTAAAGATCCCAAATATGTGGAAACAGGAATATGGATCAATACTAATGAAACCTCAAAATACAGAATGAACTCCCCCTATATGTGTGCATACATGAATATGTAGTAAGAACATATGCACATATTTAGGTTAATTCTTTTGGTGAAGTTCAACCTATATTTTGGATCCGAGGAATGCAATAGGGTATAAGAATACAAAGTAGAAAGCATACATCTTTTGTTCTTTATATCCAAACGAGACTAATCATGAGATATAACAATAAGAGAGTTAGTCTCACAAATAAATTTGTCATTACAAATGCATACCTGTTTGGAATTTCCTTTTGTTTATCCAATGAATTTGATTTATCATTAATCACATACATGCCTTCATGATTATCACCTTTATATCCAATTTAGACTAAACAATAAGTATATCAATAAACATGTTAGTCTCTCAAATGCATTTGTCATTAATCACCAAAACACTCCATTAACATATAATGGCGGGCTAGATTCTTCAATGCCGCAGAACGTCATGAGCGGATTTGAGTTAGAGTCCGTCCCCGTATACACCACCCTCACCGACGAGTTCGCGGTGTTTGACCGGTGGTTCGCCTCCGTCCCCACCTCCACGCAGCCCAACCGCCTCTACGTCCACTTCGCGACCTCCCACGGCCTCACCTTCAACGCCCGCAAGGACCTCATCCATGGCTTCCCGCAAAAGACCATCTTTGATAGCCTCGAGGAGAACGGCTTGTCCTTTGCATCTACTACCAAAACATCCCGGCCACGCTCTTCTACCAGAGCCTTCGCTAGCTCAAGCACCTCGTCAAGTTCCACCAGTACAACCTCAAGTTCAAGCTGCACGCCAAGTGGGGGAAGCTGCCAAATTACGTGGTGATTGAGCAAGGGTACTTCGATTGCGAGATGTTCCCCGCAAATGATGACCTCCCGTCGCATGATGTCCACCCGCTGCGGCGACGCCCTCCTTCCCCCTCCCGGCTGCGGTGCCACCAAGATTGAAGATTGCATTGTTTTTTTTTTCAATTTTTGTAATACAACGTTTGAGGAATTTGGTAGTAAGTTTGAGATCTATATCGGACGACTTGGTTTAGTTGGAGCGTTCGCCCGATCTGAACGTTCCATCCTTTCTGTGCCCTCTGATCTGCATCGGACGGCTTGGTCTAGATGGCTCGTTCGCTTGGTCCGAATGGCCCATTTGCCTTGCTCCGTCCGATCAAGATCTAACGGCCCTTGTCCTTCTCGCGTATCCTTGCTTCCGCGGACCTCCCTTTTGCTCTCGTTCTTGACCGTTGGGATCTCATTTGAGAGATCTAACCGTCAAGACCTCCTTGTAGTGTTTTGGACCTCCTGTCCAGGACCTCCTTGCAGTGTTTTGGACCTCCTGTCCTTAAGACCTCCTCGTGTCTTTTGGACCTCCTCGCAGGACCTCCTCTCAGGATCTCCTCGCAGGACCTCCTCACAGGATCTCCTCGCAGGACCTCCTCTTTGGACTTCTCCCTTGGACCTCTTTTTGGGTCTCCCCTTCAGGCCACCCCTTTGACGGTCTGTTCACCTCTTGACGGACCTGCTCACTTTCTCAATTCCCCCGCTTCAAGATCTTAAGCGCATTTGATGTGGGTTGGTCACATTAAATGCTGTCATCTAGCATTGTACCTTTTTCTACTTTTTGTCACCTCCTTAGCCCTATTTCTGTCCTTTTGGTACTTGCTAGCAGTGTACCTTTTGTACCAATGCCTTGAATGTGGTCACTTCTTTTGGTGGTGGTTCTATTTTCCTTTTTCTCTTTAAATAGAGCATCACAGAGTGACCACTACCTCATTGTTCTTCTTTTCAACCCTCCTCTCTATCTCTCTCGGTTCTGGAGAAACTCCCCTTGCTCCTCTAGGACCCCCTCGGTTTTGGACCTCCCCCTTGTTGGACCTCCCTTCTTGTGGACCTCTTCTCCTTTTGGCTCTATCTAGTTCCTTTTCGATTTCTTTTTGAGTTGTTTTATTTATTTGTTTTCTTGCAACGTGTAGATTCCGTTGGTGCTCAGGAGCTCGAAGATCCAGCGGCCCTTGTTGAAGCTCAGCAGCTCGCCACTGAAGGCAAGTCGTGGTCCTTGATCATTTTGAACCTATCTTTACAAAAAGTACTTTGTTTTGTTATAAACCTGCATTGGCTATTTGTATAAAGGTTGGTTTGGGCTCTAGTTAAATACCTACCTGTTTTATGCCTTCTTGTTTATTTCGTAATCCACATGTTGACATGTTTCCTCTAACACTTTAGGATGGGTACTGTTAGTTGGTTTCATATTGTTATTGCCAACATGGGTATCGTACTTGCTTAGCCATGCTCTAGTAAACACTGATCTCATCATAATCAATATTGCTAAACTTGACTAATTGAATTATGGAACTTGGTTGGTGCCACTAATAAGCTACCGTGGTTGGTGCCGTAGGTTGTGTTGTTTGTGGTGCGAGACCACTTTGTTAAAACATGTTGTGCCAAGACCAGGGTGGTCTTTGGCCAAGGTGAAACCCCAAAACTGTTTTATGCTCGGGCGAGTTGGCAAGATGTGAGTAGTGGGTGCTCCATAAGTTGTTGCTATGGAGTCACTTAGGTGCTCCATGAGTTGTTGCTATGGGGGTCACTTGGGTGCTCCAAGAGTTGTTGCTATGGGGTCACATTTGGGTTGTGGTTAGCCTCGCCTGAGCAGCCATTTAAGGACTGAACCTTAAGAGCCATTGATCTGGGCCATACCGTGCAACCACATGTCCATTATGGGGTAGACCGGGTGTAATAACTAGGGATGTTCTGATTCGGTTCTGTTGTGGTTGGGCGTTGACGCGCTGGCGCAAGAGGGGGCATGAATCTGGTTGAGGTTGCAGCCCAACCGGAAGCGAAACCTCAGCGGGCAGAACTAAGTCGGAGCGTACCTTTGTAAAAGCCTGATGGTGGTCTCTACTTGATTCACATGTCTAAGGTAACGGGTGTTATATCAAGCGACTACCTCTTGTGGGTAAAGTTATACATCTCTACAGAGTAAATCTATTCGAATAGCCACGTCCTCGGTTATGGACACGCCTGGAGATTTCGAATGAGCGGTAGAATTCTTTTTATAAAAATTGTGTTCCTGGGCACTTCGGCGAGAGGTCATGGCTTTTACCTCGAAGAGACCTTGGTCGGCTCCAGAGGGGTCATGGCTGGCTCGCGACGTAGTCCATGGGCTGGTCTTGTGGTGCTCTGGAGTGGGTGCTCCAGAGAGGTCCGGGTTAGTACCTTGGGAGTGAGTGGGTGCTCACTGTCTCCTTTGAAAAATCAATGTACTTATGTATTATTGTTTTAACTTGAGCTTTGCAATCTATACATGCTATTTACTATCAACCTTGCTTTTTGCAAACTACCATACAACTCACCTTGTCAAGCTGTGCATGAATATTACTTGCATACATTGTCCCCACGGCTTGCTGAGTACATTCAAAGTACTCATTGGCTTGTGCCCTCTATTTTAATCAGCAGAGGTGGGAGATCCAGGAGGTCTTGTGCTCTCAGGAGGGGAGCTCTTTGAAGACCCTGCGCGCTAGGACGTCCTCCACTTGGTAGTCTGTGGGCTAGCCGAATGGACCCTGTAATTGTTTTGTTTTCCGCTGTAATTGTTTTGTTTTCCGCTGTGTTGTTGTTCTCTTTTGCCGTTAGCCTTGAGAGGCACCCCTGTACAAACCTTGACCTTAAGGTCCCTTGTTAATATATGTGTTAATTAAATGCATTTCATCTTTGTTCTGTTGTATGGATTTGATTACACCGATGTGGAGTGCATCTTGAGCTAGCTAATTTGATCCTGGGACTAGCTCGGTGTGCACGGAGATCAGGACCTTCGGGTGGTCTCAGAGGACCTCCGGGTGGACCCTCAAGTCCTCCTGAGGCGGTCCTAGAGACCTCCTGGCGGCCCTGGGAGACCTCCTCAGGTGGTCTTGGAGGACCTCCCAGACCTCCAGGTGGTCTGGTCGGACCTCCTGGGGAGGTCCTGGGAGTTATCTCTAGGAGCTCCCGAGAGAGGTCCTCACAGGGCGGAGGGTGGACGCCTAGCGCCTAGCCCGCCTAGCCAGTGGTTTGTGCAGTCGGCGGCGGTCTATGCAGAGTAGTGGCAGGGAAGAAGAAAACAGATAAAAAATGAAAAGAGATAAAAAAAATGAAAAGAGAGACATGGCCCATCCAGCCCAACCGAGTCCAGTGGCGCAACACTGGCCGAGTGACTTGACCGAAGCAATCCGCTGTGCACTGCCCTTCCCCTTATCCTCTCTCGCTCCCTACGCCACGCTCTCGCTCTCCCCCGCCTCGCGCTCTCCGCCTCACTCTCGCCTCTCCCATCCCGTCGCCACCTCATCCCCCTCACATCAGCACAACAATTCGGGGAGGAGGCAGCCCGCGGAGGGGATTCGCGAAGGAGGCGGCGTGTCGTGGAGCTGGGGAGGAGGCGGGGCGCTGTGGAGCCGAGGAGGAGGCGACGGGGGGCTGGGAGGAGGAGCTGCACGACGGGGAGCTAGGAGGAGGAGCCGCACGATTGGGGGGGGGAAGAGGAGGTACGTCTCGTTGAACCACTGGTCGCGCTCCCACACGTGTGGCTGAACGCCGTGTGCCAATGAGCCCAACCCATCGTCCCGACACTACGGCGAGTCAGGGTCGTTGTCTGCAGTGGAACAGCGTTGCCTCGGTGAGGAAGTCCTGTCCTATGCCTTCCTCCGTGACGACGACAACTGAAGCAGAGTGTTGTCCCCTCGCAAGTGTTGCAATAACAAGCGTTAGTGTCAGATACGTTTGAAAGGAGTGCATGGACAAATACTGACGACAACAACCTGTGGCCCGAGACACGTCAAGGCTGAGTGACCATAGCTGCGACGACTCCGGTCGCGATGGACGTCGCGGAGGCGATCTGAGGAGTGCGGAGGAGGTGCCGGCGGCGGGGTGTGGGCGCCCTCGGTTTCGCGATCTTTGACGTGAACGTCGTTGTGGTGACCACAAGTTATGGTCCTCATTACAGCCCTCATGTCGTCGGTCATGGCGTGCACCGTGCGTAGGAGGCGATCAAAGGTATTATTGTTCCCACGGCGTAGAGCATCAGCACCCTCACGCTGGATATGATCAAGGCGGTAGTACTGCAAGGAAACTGACAATAAGTTAGAAATGTGTTGCATGACGAAAATTCTACGAAGAATGTTTTACCGTCTCATCGTGGCATGCTGCCCGGTGACGGTCGGGACCTGCTAGTACAACATCATCGTGCATGACCTCCACTGGATGTTGTGGCATCGGCCTAGTAAGCCAGCACCTGGTGCGCGAAACGTACCACCCCAAGTATGCATCATACGTCTCGATGTTGTAGCCTCGTAACTCGTGCACCACGTCCGTCGCCGTCCTCGATGCCCATAACGTCGTCCACGACTGCTGTGTCTGCCTCCAGTCGTCGCTCTTTTGGCCTTTCCTCATTTGCCTGCAATGGAATTCGGATGTCAGAAAATCAAAGTTAGACATGTGGCTGAATAGGTAGAGCGATGATACCGAAAAATGACATACCCGTGGGCCTTCGCTGGAAGCGGTCATCCCATCGTCGGTGGCACCTGTTGGTAAAGGCTAAACTGTCTCATGACCCGCTGGGGGTTGTACGGCTCAACCATGTGGGACAAGACTAGGTGGCAGGTCGTCAACCAGTGTGTCTCGTCCTGAGTGCACTGTGAGGACAATCCATATGGGGTCGTGTCTGCAAGGAACTGTGCAGTCCATAGCCACCAGATGACCCTGTCCTCATGCAGAGTCTCAAACAGGTTATGGAACTCAGGGTACACACGCCTCGGTCTCTCCTTGGCCCATCTTAGCGTACCACGTGTCCAACGCGTACCCATTGTAGGCCCATCGACGGGGTTGTCACCTCCACCATGACCGTAAAGCTCAATGCTCAATTGGAAAGGGTGCACGGTGCTCTGGAAATACGATCGGCCAACCGGGTGTGCTCCCACAACCATAACTGCAGCAGGGTGTTGCATACCTCCACGACTAGCTCCCCGCCGGTACTGCGCTGAGAGGCATCGCACAACATTCGGTAAGTGGTGCAAAGCACCGTGGAGCCCCAACTGTACTGTGGCACCTCGTCGGGCCAGGCGTCCACTAAAGACTCTGCGAGATGGATGTAGCTAGGGTACACGCAGTCTTCCTGAGTCATAGGAAACAAGATCCATTCGAACAAGAACAAAAGGTATGCGAGTAAGTGTGCCATCACTGCCTCCTCAATCGCATGGACGAGGCAGGTCATGTACTCGCGTAGCCATGAATGTGGCACACCCGAAATGTTATCAGGGATTGGGTGACTGAATCTGTCAGCCATACGCACCTTCCAGTCTACTCGCCTAGGAGGTGACACTGCTAGAAGACCGCGCAGCAGCAGACCTGTAAGCATAGCTACGTTCTCTAGAGTTACGGTCATCTCCCCCCACCGGAAGTGGAAGGAGTGAGTCTCCGGTCTCCAACGGTCCACGAGCGCAGATAGGAGTGCCGCGTCACACTGAAAAGCGTGCAGTATGTCCAACATGCGGGCAATGGGCAAGAGGCCGGTGTCCCACAGTCTTGGGACATACCACTCGTCTAGAGGCTAGCGCTCTCTGGGGCAGCTCAGGACTAAGTTCGGAGGGCCGACGTCAGACGACCACGCCCAGCATCGGTGTCACCCATCCCAGCGTGAGCAACTCATACACGTCGTCAAATAGAGGTTGTGTCATCTCTTGCTGAGAGTGAAATAACATGTTAGTCCATAGGAAAAACATGATGTACAACACAAAAAAACAAAGCGAAACATATGACAGGAGATCACATCATGCGTACCATTCTCGAATGTAATTAAAACATAAACAAAGTAGGGTCGTGATATAACCATAATGCGTTAACGTATGCCCCCAAACAACATAACATTACAGCCGTACACAATGCAATAATACCACTCATATGGTCTTGATTAACACCATACACACACCCGTATAACATAACAGTACATATGACCATAATGCGTTAACATATGACCCATACAACATAACATTAGGGTCGTACACAATGCAACACATACAACAATAGAACTCACAGAAGGCATTAAAATAAGCATGCAACATCATGACAGCGTAATTATATCTTGGTCACTACGGTGCGTTGCTTGTGCTAGGTCTGTTTGGGCAGCGGCTGATGGAGTGTCCAACCATTTTGCAAAGTCTGCATCTGGGGTGGCAAACCCGTTGCCCGCGCTGGCTGTCATCCATGTCGTTCCGGATGCGTCGTGACTAGCTTCTTCCACGGCCGAGCTGCTTCAGTGCGTCGTTCGGCACCCACTTCACCTACCCCCGCTAGAGGTCCCTGTAATGCATGTCCAAGCCGTACGAATGGAACTCGGCACTTCAAGTGCTATACAGCCGGTGGATATCGTAGTACTTAGAGATGTAACGCTCCGAGGCCTGGCGCCATGAAGCGCACGCTGCATACACATGGGAGCATGGTTTGTGGAGAAGTCGCAGCTTGTTGCAGGTGCACAACGCTTCGTCACCAATCATGCAGACCTACTTCCGATCCCCTCTAGCATGGCCTATCACGTACTTCTCCCTGAGTTGGATCTCCAACTTCTGCCTGACGCTATCCATGTTACGAGCAATGTGCGAACGAGCCTTGTTGATCTTGGCTCTGTTAACGAAGTACCCGATGGTACGGTTCTAGCTCTCCTCCACGATCACAGTGATCGGCAGGGATCGGACACCATTGAGAACACCGTTGTACACCTCGGACATGTTGGTCGTCATGATCCCATACCTTGCACCACCAGTGTTGTGCAGCAGGGACCATTTCTCCAAGTCAGGTGCATGCGAGTTAACCCACTGTGTGAATGCCCCAACTCTCACGGACCCTCCTACCACTGCCCTTGCCTCGGCGTCCGCCGAGTTCCTTAAATGCTTCCCGGTCTCCTCGTCGAGCTGTCTCCACACCGCATTGAACTTCCGCCTTCCGTTCTGCATGCAGAGCTTCTTGAACATCTTCATCAGGTCTTTCCACCAAAACCTTGTGTGGAAGTTCGCCGCGAGATGCCTCATGCGCCAACGGCTCCTGACATCGTTCCACTGGAACGGCGGCTGCGTCCCGTTTTGCATCGTGCTCAACGCGGACAGCAACCCAGCATTGCGGTCCGAGATGACACACACATCCGGCGATCTTGGACCACCGCTTTTTACTTCACACCGACAGAACCACAACCAGCTATCGGTGTTCTCACTCTCAACAATTGCAAAGACCACGGGGAGTAACTGGTCGTTCGTATCGGCTGCAACCGCAATGAGGATGGTACCCCTGTACTTCCCAGATAGGAAGGTGTCGTCCATCGTCAGCACGAGATGATAGTGCTTGAAACCTTCGATCGCCCGATGGAAGGCCCAGAAGGCCCTGTCAAGAACAAAACAATTGGACCCCTTCGTCGGATGCACCCTGTCAAACTTGTTTATGTAAGTCCCGGGATTTGATTCTGCGATTTGATGCAGCATTCTTGGGAATAGGTTGTAACCCTCTTCGAATGTCCTGAACATTCGCTTCACGACCTTCCGTTTCGCCCGCTATGCCTTCTTGTAGCTGACGTGGAACCCCACCATATTGGCAAAATCCGCCATTAGAAGCTTTGGCGAAACAGAAACATCTCCAGCGATGAGGTGGCTTATCAGGCTGGCAACATACGAGGACATCATGTTGCAGTGCCTATGAAGCGGCTCAGCTAGCTCGCTTGTGTGGTCCTTCAGCATGGTTATCCGAAAGCCCGTGGCCGCGGCCGTGAACCGCTGCGCATAGACCTTCACAACACAAGATTCATCAACACACCTAACGATGTAGGTGTCGGGGTTGGACCTCTGCACCCGATACGTCCGGCCAATGTTAACGGCGTATCTGGCAATAGCATGCTGGGCGGTGCTCTTGTTTGGGAAGCGTTGCCCTAGGAGCAGGGTGTCTTCATTGAACCCCCACCCGGCCCCCTCCGGCTGTGACAGAACCAGCGATGCCGCTGCGACGTCGTCCAATCTTGAGGGGACGTAAGCATTGTCGGTGGTCACAAGACCACCAACTGCACCTCCCGTAGCATCTTCTCTGTCTTCCTCGTCTTCGAATTTGGATGTTTCCACATCCTCCTCCTCCTCGCTTTCCACCTCTTCCGGCTGATCGGCTAGGTACTCGTGGCAATCAATACAGGCTACCCACCATCTCTCCACTCCTTCCTTAGGCTTGAAATTGTCGGCACGCCTCCTCAGATCTGCATTGCCCACTTCCTCGCCTGTGTCACCTCCAACACCGGAGACCAACGCAGGCTCCTCCTCACCAGCAGCCTCACTGGAACCACCCACGCCGGATGTCTCTGTCCTCTCCATGAACTGAACATAGACCATTGACTGCACATATATCACAGCAGTAGGGTTGCAAACAACCTCCATGTAATTGGCCCATGAAGCATCACTTGTCACCTTCATAAGTTGCCAAACGGTCTCCCCTCCATCACCCCCACTGACACATACAACGCCTCGATGCGTAGCTTCATCCTTGCAGTGGCGCGATCGAACGCGGACCGCACACACCTCCTTAGCTTCGAAAGGCTCATGTCCTTCAGACCCGGCGCCCAGATCACTATCCGGTCGCAATTCGACAGGTCTGCCCCGTACGGTTTGTCGCGTACGAGAGCGTTCCAGTGGAACACGAACGATCTTGAATCTCCACCATGAAGTACCTAACACAGGTGCATACGAAAAGAGTTTTCAGTTTTTTAAATGAATTCTTCTATTAATTTTGTCATGCCCACTTTACACCATCTTTTCATACTGCATCTTTTCAATTCTATTTCGACTACGTCTCGTGCACATTTAAGTATTTAATGTCCTCCAGGTAGCTGCCTATTTGAGATATGTTTGTTATACACCTATAATGGATATAATAAGGTCGTATAATGATTAGCATGACATAATTAATTTGTTGCTAGCCAATCGGCATATGTTCTATTGTATATATAAACATTTTTTAGTTATAAATATTACACGCTAAACGGCCTCGGATTTTTTTTTTGAAATTTTATGTTCAAGTTCCGGACACTATGCAAGTCATTGTGTAATTTTACGTCCAGGCATGTACACGGCATGCATCTAATTACCCACACTAAGTACAAATTACCACACTGACAACACTAAGTCTTTTAAGTCAAGTAAGGGCATAAACCGACTGCACATTGGTACCATTAAGCTAATTACGTGCTAATCACATTAAGCTAATTATGTGCAAATCACATTGCTAAAACTATAGCTGCATGTCGATGATAGTTACCTTTTCTTTGTGCTCACAAGACGATACACAACTTCTGTGATTGCGCGAACTTCAACTGCTCTATGCTTCGCGTCTCCTTTCGCTTCTTCTTCGGTTCTTTTCCTATTTGTTTCTCTCCTTCTATGGTTCTCTTCCTCTCTACTTCTCTCATTCCTGCCTCAACGAGCAAATTTCTCTCTGCTCCTCTCGTTGCGCTCGTTTTAATGCTGCCCGGGGGACAGGAGGGGACCAGATTCTCTCCATCGCAGGGCCCGGCCAAGGGCGTGTGGCTGCAGCACCTGCGAGTGAGCGCGGGGCTGGCCAAAATTGCATGGTGCGTGGGCGAGCACGTGGGCGCAGCGTGAGAGGCCCAACGCCTGCACGGGACAAAGATGCACAGGTGGTAGCGCTGCTCACCTCAGACCTAAAAATTCAAAGTACTAAAAATGCATTAATTTTCTACAGTAGCTAGATGATGATTTTAGATGAATTTAGGTGAAACAATTATTTCATTTGGAGTTAGTAAGTGAAAGTTGTAGTAGTTTGAAAATCAAGTTTTGTAAAAAGGCTAGAAAATCCACTTCGGTTACTATTCATCCGATTTTAAATATTTAGTGCAATTTTGTAGAACAGTCCTGGAGATAAGGATTATATAGATAAATAGAGAATAAAATTATAATACCAAAATAACTTGGTTCACCTCAATTGGAGTTCACATGAATTACTTATGAATTTCCAAATTTAAAAGCATTTTTTAGTGTAAAAATAATAATTCAGTTTTGGATTAATTTCCAAAAACTATAATTTCTGGGTCAGAGATAAGTTTGAAACCTATTCCAAATTAAAGTTCACTTAATAAAATTTTTTATCAAAATTGGTTCCACTTGATTTGGAGTTACTTCGAATTAGTTATGTATTTTTGAAGTTATTCTATTTTCGGTCCGTCCGATGGGAATCGGACGGTCCGATTAGATGGGCTGTTAGGACTGTCCGAGCAGATCCTCCGATCGAACGGTCCTACTTTGACCGAGCTATATAAAATAGCAAAAAAAAATCCTAAAATTATGAAATAAATCAGGGAGGTTCCTAGGATATCCTAATACTCAAATAAAATTTGAAACCTCACTGTTCAAGTGTTATTTGCTTAAAATAAATCCAAACCTAGCTTAGGTTGTTGAATAAAGTTTGAATTTTGTGTGGATTGAATAGAGTTCCAAAAATTTGGGGAAAATTATATTTATTCATGATAAATATTATAGTGTTTGAATAAATTATTTTTACAGAGGTCTTTATAAGGACCTAACTCTGTTTTCTTTGGAGGAGTTGTTTTAGGACTTACGTCATGTTTGACTCCAGAAATATGATTGGTGTTTCTTCATTGAATCAAATTGTAAACCCACTGCAGAATCAAAACATGAACAAAAGTTACAGGAACTAGAAAAGGATTTACCTTTCTTGTCAGAACAAGGATTTATCAGACATGAACACATTGCAAATAAATCTTCAGATGCACAATTAGAGGTGCAGAGCATAGAGAGTTAGCGCAGTGCTGCGAGAGAGAGCGTAGGTGGGCGAGGAGGTTCGGGACCGCGTCGTTCGATGTTTTCCATCGAATGGAATGGTGCGGCATCTCACCCGCATATTCCTTTTCGTCGAATGCGCTGATATGGGATGACTCGGTTCCGTTAAGCGAACCAAATGGGCAAACGCCTCCTTTTCCCGAACCGTCTGGTACATGGATCCCGGGGTTCACTCATCCAAACACTACCTAAGTTTCATGAAGTTTCAACAAGTTCCATAAAAACATGTCCTGGACAAAAAGATGAAACTTCATGAAACTCCATGAGACTAGAGACGAAACTTCATGAAACTTAATGAAACTAGGTGAAACTTGCTCTACAAAATATGGAGAAACAATGATACTTGATAAAACTTCATGAAACTTAATGAAACTAGGTGAAACTGGGTGAAACTTGCTCTACACAATACGGAGAAACAATGATACTTGATGAAACTCCATGAGACTTGGAACGAAACTTCATAAAACTTAATGAAACTACATGAAACTGAGTGAAACATGCTCTACAAAATATAGAGAAACAATGATACTTAATGAAACTTCATGAAACATATCCCAAAAACAAATTAATGAAACTATATGAAACTTGACGAGACACGATGTCACTGTTGAATACTTGTCATAGACAAAAGATGAAATTTATGAAACTTCATGAGACTTAGGGTGAAACTTATGAAACTTAATGAAATTGCATGAAACTATGTGAAACTTGCTCTACACAATATGGAGAAACAAATGATACTTGATGAAACTCCATAAGACTTGGGATGAAACTTTATGAAACTTGACGACACACGATGTCACTGTTGAAAACTTGTCCGAGACAAAAAAATGAAACTGCATAAAACTAGGTGAAACTTACTCTACACAATATGGAGAAACGAATGATACTTGATGAAACTCCACGAGACTTGGAATGAAACTTGATGAGACACGATGTCACTGTTAAAAACTTGTCCTAGACAAAAAGATAAAACTTTATGAAACTCCACGAGACTTGGGACGAAACTTCATAAAACTTAATGAAACTTAATGAAACTAGGTGAAACTTACTCTACAAAATATGTAGAACCAATGATACTTGATGAAACTTAATGAAACTTCATAAAACTGGGTGAAACTTGCTCTACACAATATGGAGAAACAATGATGCTTTATGAAACTCCACGAGACTTGGGACGAAACCTAATGAAACTGCATGAAACTGGGTGAAACTTGCTCTACAAAATATGTAGAAATAAGGATACTTGATGAAACTTCATGAAACTGGGTGAAACTTGCTCTACACAATATGGAAAAACAATGATACTTAATGAAACTCTATGACACTTGGGATGAAACTTTATGAAACTGCATGAAAATCTCTTTATTATTAGGATGAATGCATTGGATCGGTCCTAATCAAGTCCACTATGTAAGGAGCCTGATATTTTTTTTTTCATAATTTTGGACACTCTATTCAACCCACACAAAATTCAAACTTTATTCAACAACCTAAGCTAGGTTTGAATTTATTTTAAGCAAATAACACTTGAACAGTGAGGTTTCAAATTTTATTTGAGTATTAGGACATCCCAGGAACCTCCCTGAATTATTTCAGGATTTCATGATTTTTTTTGCTATTTTATAGAGCCCAGTCAAAGTAGGACCGTCCGATCGGATGGGCTGTTCGAACTGACCGAAAATAGAATAACTTCAAAAATGCATAACTAATTCAAAGTAACTCCAAATTAAGTGAAATCAATTTTGATAATTTTCTTATTAAGTGAACTTTAATTTGGAATAGGTTTCAAACTTATCTTTGTCCTAGAAATTATAGTTTTTGGAAATTAATCCAAAACCGAATAATTATTTTTACACTAGAAAATGTTTTTTATTTTGGAAATTCATAACTAATTCATGTGAAATCCAATTGAGGTGAACCAAGTTATTTTAGTCTTATAATTTCATTCTCTATTTATCTATGTAATCCTTATCTCCACCATTGTTCTACAAAATTTCACTAAATAATTAAAATCGGATGAATAGTAACCGAAGGGTATTTTTCACCTTTTTGCAAAACCTGATTTTTAAACTACTATAACTTTCACTTGCTAACTCCAAATGGAATATTTTTTCACCTAAATTCATCTAAAATCATTTTCAAACTACTAGAGAAAATTCTTGCATTTTTTAGTACTTTGAATTTTATGGTATTTCTCGGTGTTTCCAAAAAATAAAAAACATTTTAAATGAATAAAATAAACTTCAATTGAATTTAAAATTATTTTATTAAATCTATTTATGTTCCAAGGATTTTTATGGAATTTTCTTGAAATTTCTAAATTTTATTTTTCCGGATTTTCCCCCTTTCCTTTCCTTTCCTCTCTCCTCTTTGAAGGTGCTGCGTTGGAGTTAGCAGTAGGCTTGTTTGCTGTGTTCCGAGTTGGTAGCAGGTGCTTGCTGTGTTCCTTAGACGCAACAGCTTCTTGCTGTGTTTGGGTGGCACAACACCTCTGCTGCTGCGGTCACAGAACGCAGTACACTGGAGGAGACTACTTTTGGAATTTCAAAGTGAGAGTTGCTATATTTGTAATTTTCGATACACAAGAGGCCAATAGTGTACAAAATTCGAAAGAAAAAGCTGCAGTGCAGAGCGCAGAGTTGGCAGTCCACTCGGGCAGTACAAAAAGCCCTCAAACCCAAAGCGACAGCGCACGACGATGAAAGCGTAAAGGAGAAAATACCACAAAACCAAAAGGCAAAAAGGAAAAAAAAGAGGGGGCTAAACACCAAAAAGATCATCACTACTACGTCCCTCCCCTCCTCCACCCCGAAACCCTCGCCGCCGCGGCGATCACCGCTCCCCTCCCTGCGGTGCGGCGGGGTACGGCGACGGCCGCTGCCTCATGATCTCGCGCCTCCCTGCGCGGCGGCCCGCGGCCTCCAATGTGAGCTCCCCCTCCGCGTCCGCCTCCACCTGGCTCCGGGGCTAGGGTTCGAGCAGGCAAGCACCCTTGCGTGCTCCTGTTGGACTCTAGTGGAGTCGTGATCTGCCTCTTTCACCTCGTCCCCCCTTTTCTCCTGCGATTTTTGGAGCTTATTTTTGGATTCTCTGGGGGTTTTCGACACGGTGGTTTGCTGAAGTTCGGTTTTTGTTTTGCCTAGGGTTTTGGAATTTGCCTTCTTGTGTTCTTTCCCCCGAGTTTTTTGGTAAAAAGCTGCGACTTTTACGCAATTTAGAGTTAGTCCAAAGCCGCGTCTTTTTACGGTCTTTACGCGTTTTTGGCTCCAAAATTGTTCCCTTTTTTGTGTTGCGTTTTCCCTACGCTGATCTTTGCACCTGAAATTCTTGATAAACATGCTAAACCATAGCAAGTTGATTGCTGCAAATTTTCACAGAAAAGAGAGAACCAGTAGGCGACTATCTCTTCCATGGGGCAACCGGGGATAGACTCTGCCGAAGGGAGGGAGAGCAATGGCGTCGTTTCTGACCGCAATGGTGGTGTTGCCCCAGCAAAGCAGCAGTTGGATGGGGATGAAGCTTTGCGGTATGCAAACATCCTCCGGTCGCGTAACAAATTTGCCGACGCGCTCCAGTTGTACAACGTTGTGCTTGAGAAGGACGGCGCCAATGTGGAGGCCCTTATTGGGAAAGGGATTTGCCTCCAGGCACAGAGCCTACCGAGGCAGGCCATCGAGTGCTTCACGGAGTCTGTGAAGATAGACCCGGAGAATGCGTGCGCTCTCACGCATTGTGGGATGATATACAAAGATGAGGGTCACTTGGTCGAGGCTGCGGAGGTATGCATCAAGATTCATTATTTGCAGTATCTGTTCTGTCTGTTGGCTTGCTGGTTTTTGTGAATTGTGACACGTGTGGCAGAAAAGCAGGCTTTGTTTTTACTGTTTTTGTTGTGAATGCTTAGATGGAATATTGCAGAGTCCGTGGTATTCTAAAAGCAAAATATACCAATGATTTTGAAGTTAATCCCCCTGTTATACTATCACACTACTACGTTCCCAGTAGCCTCCCTTCATCTTTTTGAGCCTCAAATCTGATCTGTTCTGTCATGTTTACCTAAATGGATGATTTGATATTAGTATGTTGTGGAAAAATATTAAATTCGAGCCTTTTCGGCACCTTGCACTCCCCTAAATAACAGGGAATACAACTTAAAGCTGACCATTAATTTATAAACGGCATTGAGGACCTTTCCTTAGCCCTAAATTATTTCTAATGAATCTAACCAACATTGTGTCCTGACGCCAATCGGCTGTGCCGACTCCACCCCTAAAACTGATGTCTCTTCTTTTGTCATGTCTTTATTTCGTTTCGTGGTTCTTTTATCTTATCTTTTTTTTGGGGGGGGGGGTGGGGTGGTGGTCAGGATTGAGATCGATGTTGAGTAGTTTGGTTCCAAGAACGACAATTAGAATCAGGACCAACTAGTTTGTTAGGTTCTTGATCAAGTATAATACTGATTGGTTAATGGAATGATGGATCATGCAAGCATTAATCCATCGATGAATCATCAATTACTAATTTTTCCAGCTACAGAGTTGTTATTATCACCAGAATTGACTTATTAACACTGTAAACTCTTGTGCGATGGAATTAACGTTTTGCTGGTGGAGAGAGAATATATGGGTATTAGGTGAATTGCGGCGGATGGCAACTGTGGCAAAAATAATAGGACATGACTCGGAATTGTCAATGATTACTGTTTTGGCCCTCAGAGTTGGCAATCCCTGATTTTTGGCGGTAGTATAAAAAACTCCTATCTAATACGTTAGATTAAAAAAACTATTAGTAGGTGCCTAAAAATCTTCTTAAATTTTGTTGCAATTATTGTAATTATCGTGCTTTGTATTTTGCTTTTTAAATGTTTTAATGGAGAAATAACTGGGACAGGCGTATCAAAAAGCTCGGAGGGCGGATCCTTCCTACAAACCTGCTGCAGAGTTTCTTGCCATTGTGTTGACCGATCTTGGAACTAGCTTGAAGCTTGCGGGTAATACAGAGGAGGGGATTCAAAAATATTGCGAGGCTCTGGAAGTAGACAGCCACTATGCGGTACCATCATCAACTTTAGTTTATATCTACATCACTGTTATTTTCTTTCTGTGGACAATTTAATATTGTGATGATGTCTTTATCTGATTTGTGCAGCCTGCTTATTACAACCTTGGGGTGGTTTATTCGGAGATGATGCAATTTGATTTGGCTCTTACTTGTTACGAGAAAGCTGCATTGGAGAGACCATTGTATGCCGAAGCTTATTGCAACATGGGGGTTATTTACAAGAATCGGGGAGAGCTAGAAGCAGCAATTGCCTGTTACGAGAGGTAAGCTTGCCACTCTTTTATTCATATGAATTATGCTGACGTTCCTAAGTAATCTACAACAAGAACATGTTCAAATGCATTTTTAGCATATTTTTGTGTATCTCAGGTGCTTGACTATTTCCCCCAACTTTGAGATTGCTAAGAACAACATGGCAATAGCGCTAACCGACTTGGGTACAAAGGTGCGCACTTGTCCCTCATTATTTCAACCAGCTCAGCATATTTCTTTTTCTGCTGTCTGTTGTGTAAATTCTACTGGTTGCCTTCAGTTGTCCTCTCTCTTTTCTTTGGGTGCAATTATCAAGTTCTGTGATCGTACCTGACAGACTTTAACTGTAACTCCAGCCTTGTTTTAAACTGCAATTATTATTCTAAAGTGTTGTCCTGATCATGGGTGATAATGGGAAAACACTGTGATAAATTTAATTCTTGTTCATTGCTTGTCCACTCACCTTCGTGTTGTGAACTCTTTTTGGGGTAAGACTTACAGTTGATGCAACAAGCGGCAAGACGGCGCGCGGCAGGACTCCGGTTCGGCTGGCGCACAGCAAACCAGTCCGGCCTAGCTGGATTTACGTATCAACTCAGTGCACATAGGATTAGGAAATGTGAGATTAGTTTGTTCAGGAAAGAAAGTTTGATTAGATATATAATAATTTAGAGTTGAGTAGGAAAAGGATTTTTAGTGGTGGACTGGTGGCTATAAAAGAAGTCACCGATCAATGTAATTACCTTAAGCTAGAAATAAATATAGTGCCTTTCATCTAGTCGGCAGCTTCAAAGCCTCCTGTCACGGCCGGGGAAGAGCTTTGCCGCGGCAAGGAGGGCGATAGTTCGCTTCTGCCCTATCGCTACCCTATTCGTTCCAAACCTGAGACACACGACCTCCTTTCACCTCTCTCTAGTCCTAAGCGCCCACGCCGACGCCATATCATTCGAATGTCAGCATAGTAAAGTTGGCAATGCAGAATTAATCTTGGCTGACCTTAACATGACTTTCAACCTACGCATCATGAACTACACCTATTTCATTGCTTGAAATTTTTAGTACTTCATCTTTAGTAGAAACTCAGCTGCAATTGGCATTCTTTTGGTATACATCTAAAAATTCGTTGCATTGACATTTGGTGGTGACTGATTACAGACAAATCTATTATATTTTTGCTTATCATTTAAAACATTGGAAATGCTCAGGTAAAAATTGAAGGTGACATCAATCAAGGTGTGGCGTATTACAAGAAAGCTCTGTTCTACAATTGGCACTATGCTGATGCCATGTATAATCTTGGTGTTGCATATGGTGAAATGTTGAATTTTGAGATGGTCAGTTATAAGAAAATTTCATTGATTTTGTTGTACCGTTAACATCCGCTTTTTGCTGACATCTTCTACTTCTGAGTTTTGTGAAGGCTATTGTTTTTTATGAGCTTGCTCTGCACTTTAATCCTCGCTGTGCGGAGGCGTGCAACAACCTGGGAGTAATATACAAGGATAGGGATAATCTTGACAAAGCTGTCGAATGTTATCAAGTAGGTGAAACTAATTATGCACTTCTGTTCAGGTATTTGTAGACTAGTATTTATTTATTTTTCTATTCTCTCGTGTTGTAGATGGCCTTGTCAATTAAGCCAAACTTCTCTCAGTCATTGAATAACCTTGGAGTTGTTTATACTGTTCAGGTATGTTCCTCTATTATCACAGTTGTCTTGCACAATTCTTATTGTGATTGGCTCTGGTTACGTTGCACTTTTATCTTATAAAAATATGTTGGTCTCCACATTTAGGGTAAGATGGATGCTGCTGCAAGCATGATTGAGAAGGCCATAATTGCGAATCCCACTTATGCTGAAGCATATAATAACTTAGGTAATGAGCAATCAACCAATACCGTGTGGGACACTTAAATTCTAGTATGTCACTTAAACAATATTTTCCAGCTAAGAATTCATAATGGCTATGTAAGCACCAATTTCATTGTTTCTAGTATTTTCTTTGCCTTAACAAGGAACTGACAGTTCATCATTGCTTTCATCCTAGGTGTTCTTTACAGAGATGCAGGAAGTATTACTTTAGCTGTACAGGCTTATGAGAGATGCCTTCAAATTGATCCTGATTCACGAAATGCTGGTCAGGTACTCTCTTTGGCCTAGAGCTTGCTTACTAAAACTTGTTTTGGAACTCCTGTATGTTGTTAATTTGTCATATGAAGAATTAAATTTATTGGAGCAGGTACTACTAGTAATTGTTCTTGCCCAATTTAGTGGAAAACTGGCAGTCATATGTAAATGTGGCATATTGTGTGAGTAGTCAACTAGTCATGTATCACATGTTAACCATTATGGAGGAAAAACCATTATTTAAGCCCTGCTGCTGCTTGCCAATTGTATCTGTTCTGTTGCTGCCTTATAATTTTAGTGGAACACCTATGGTTTATATTTTTGTAACACCTAACTGTATAACTTACATTCTCCTTATGTGGTAAACTCACAGAATAACTCATTCTGCAGAATCGTTTGCTTGCAATGAATTATATTGATGAGGGCTCAGATGACAAGTTTTATGAAGCTCACAGGTCATTTTATGAACTGTATACATAGATATGCCATATTTATGTTAGCATGATTTTATATTTCCACGTGTTATAAATGTTCAGAAATATTCATTGTCTTTTACATTTTGCAGGGAGTGGGGGAAGCGCTTTATGAAATTGTATCCACAGTATACCAGTTGGGATAACTCAAAAGTCGCTGATCGTCCACTGGTCATCGGCTACGTCTCTCCTGATTACTTTACTCACTCTGTGTCATACTTCATTGAAGCTCCCCTTACACACCATGACTACACAAATTGCAAGGTGGTTGTCTACTCTGGTGTTGTGAAGGTAGAGATAATCGCTCCTTTTCTTGTTAGCTATTGTTATGGATTTTGTACATACTGTGGTTCATCAACTTATTTGGACTGACTTGCCTCAGTAGGAACCAGAATTTGTATGGAAATAAGTATACAAAATTACCCCTTTATCAAAACAGAAATTGTAACCCGGTGGTCAACAGGGTGGGCATTTGTGAATTTATTCATCTAGGAAAGGTATGTAAATTGGAAAATAACATCCAATGTGAGGCTGACAAGTGGGCGTAGTGCCACTTGTTAGTGACATACGTATTTTAATTCCCAACTTGCATGATCTTTTCATAGTGTTACTAAGAAATTAGCCCCCATTTATCTATGATTCTATGGTCTGCCTGAGTACCTAGGGCTGCAATTTATTTGAGTATACAAGTTCCTTGGTTCTCCTTGCCCTTCTTTCCTTCTTTTTTCACTTACTTTGCTCTTTATGTTGTCTGATCATATTTTATTTCATTGATAATTATTTAGGCAGATGCCAAGACCCTTCGGTTCAAGGATAAGGTGTTAAAAAAGGGTGGATTGTGGAGAGATATATATGGTATTGATGAAAAGAAGGTTGCTAGCTTGGTGAGAGAGGATAAAGTGGACATACTTGTGGAACTTACTGGCCATACGGCAAATAATAAGTTAGGAACAATGGCACGCCGGCCTGCTCCTATTCAGGTACCTTGGTGCTCCATGATGCATATCTGTGTCTTCACTTAATTTCGGAACTGTTTGCACAGGAGCAATATTATGCCTGTTATTATGTTCCACAAGCTTTTTCAGTAGATCCTATTCCTTCCATCATGATTGTCTCCTTTCTGACCCTATTAAGTTAAACCATTCAAGAATCTCTTGATCAATGATTATCTGATTATTGTGCTGAAAAGGGCTCCTTTTAACTTGGATGTGTATGTCTGTACAGGTTACCTGGATTGGTTACCCTAATACGACAGGTTTGCCAACAATTGACTACCGAATAACGGATTCATTCGCTGACCCACCTAATACAAACCAAAAGTAGGCCATATTCTTTTCCTGCGGCTATAGTTATTCTGGCATGTTGTTTTCTCCCACACATCTAGAACCTCACAGTAACAATTCTCCGCAGGCATGTTGAAGAGTTGGTGCGTCTTCCCGAAAGCTTTCTTTGCTACACTCCTTCCCCAGAAGCTGGGCCAGTTTGTCCAACGCCAGCAATTTCAAATGGTTTCATCACATTTGGGAGTTTTAACAATCTAGCAAAGGTGATATTAACACTTGAAGTCTTTAATTTATTTTCACTGAATCATTCTATTCATTGAGTTTTTCTTTGGCAGATTACACCAAAAGTATTGCAAGTTTGGGCCAGAATTTTATGTGCGGTCCCTAACTCGCGGCTTGTGGTTAAGTGTAAGCCATTCTGCTGTGACAGTATCAGACAGAAATTTTTATCAACATTGGAGGAGTTGGGTTTGGAGTCATTACGAGTTGATTTGCTGCCACTCATCCATCTCAACCATGATCACATGCAAGCATATTCCTTAATGGACATCAGGTGAGAAGTTGTGTCACATTTGACCTTCTAGGCTATATTTAAATATGTTCTTCAGGGTATGCGTTCATATGTAAATGGGTAGATCCACGGCTCCATGCTAGTAAATTTCTTACATTTTTCATAGGCAATTCCTTGTTTTCTCACACGAATATTCAGAAAATGCATTCTCCATTATTGGTGTTCCTCTAGACATCTGTCTGAACTTTGGTTTGTTTCTTTGCAGCCTGGATACGTTTCCGTATGCTGGAACTACCACGACATGTGAATCTCTATACATGGGGGTTCCATGTGTTACTATGGCTGGTTCAGTCCATGCTCATAATGTTGGTGTTAGCCTACTCACTAAAGTTGGTATGTTTCTTAACTGTGTAGTCTAACGATAGATTGAATTACCATTCATTTGCAGTTTTACACTGCTTATTCATCGGTTGTGAGTTATCTCTTTGCCTGCATGATTATTTGTAGGACCTGCATCAAAGATTCACCTTTGCACTGTCCTTTTTTTATTTTTCCATGTTACTTGTATCTACCATGGAATAGTACCTATCAAATTGATTATCGGAACTTAGATAATGTTAACCTGTGCTACCACTTGTAAAATATTTAGCTATCAAACCAAGCCGTTTCTTTTACTGTTGAATCCGACATATTATCCATGTCGAATTGTGGTTTGACAATTCGCTGTTATTCTTGCAGGGGTGGGTAGGCTGGTTGCCAAAACAGAGGATGAATACGTTAGTATAGCATTGGATTTGGCATCAGACGTCACTGCCTTACAAGAGCTGAGAATGAGCCTCCGAGAGCTGATGATCAAATCACCAGTCTGTGATGGAGAGAATTTCACACGTGGCCTGGAATCTGCATACAGAAACATGTGGTGCAGGTACTGTCATGGGGATGTACCAGCTCTCAGGCGCTTAGAACTGTTACAGGAACAGCCAGGTTCCAATAAGCAAGGCACGGAAAAGATGGCCGTGAAGCTCACTGATCTGAAAGCACAGAGAGCGAATGCCATGGTGGATGAAGATAAGCAGGCCCCCATAACGGCAAGTACCACGGTGGAGGAAGATAAGCAGGCCCCAGTAATGGCGAATGCCACGGTGGAGGAAGATAAGCAGGCCCCAGTAATGGCGAACGGTGTGAGTTCACCCGATTCTTCCGCTTCTGGCAGATGTGAAGCAAATGGGCATAGCAGCCGATGACCAGTGGGAGGCGGGCATGCTCCATTGATTCGGGCAAACACTGATCTACTGTAGTTCGAGACGCCATTGATGTGGGTGATACCATGATATGTGTGCTTACAGAAGTCGCTGCTGGGGGCCAACACAAGGTGACTCATTTATCGACACCGGTAATGGATAAGAGCACGTATGTGCCATCCCGTCGCGAATCACCGGTGACCCGTAGAAGATGCAAGATAATTCATGGGGGATGCTTGTAGAGTTTGATCTGTAGAGGTATTATCCCCTCTCTAGGTTTATGAATATGACCACTCAAGTTGCCATGTTAGAAACAAGGAGGAAGTCCATTGTTTGTATATGTAGAAACAGAACTGAGAAACAACTTGTGGAGTCAATTAACGGTCTCTCATCCATATCATCATGCTATCATATTACATTTACCTCAACGACGGCTTGGCTTCCGCTGCTCTGGAATGACCTGCCGCCGCCGCCCATCGATCTTCCCGTGCCGCGTGAACCCAACCCGCCGGAGGTCCGCGTCACGTCCTACGCCGCCGTCGGCTAGCTCCCACATCCTTCATGATCAGTGATAACCCTCCCTGCTGCAGCAGGAGGAGGCAGAGGCAGACCGGTGCTATTGTTCTTCCAACATTTTCTGTCCTTGTTTCAGCACTGGCTATTCTTTCCTTCCATTGCCGCTAGCAGCTAGATTACAGCATCCATTCCATTTGCAGCTTTGCACTGCACACTTGGATTAACATCCGCCAGTTGCTCATTTTATCACAAATGGTCACGGCCCTTTTAATTCAACTGCATCACCATTTTCAGTAAAATAAAGTGAAACGATTATCACTGATATATTCATGATAGCACCTGGATACGTAACAAGGTGAAAAAAAAACAAAGGAGGGGAGATTGTTACTACTGCAGTTTTCTACGCATGGAGATGCAGAGTGACAGTCAAGAGTGTATGTATGTATGCCCACAGCAGGATGATACATACCGATACCGGTGCCGTTCATGACCTCCAGTAGCTACAGACTGCAAGAACTACTTTTTACCATCAGACTCTGAATTTTCTTGTTCCTTAACACGACCATCCCGACCAGATTGGAACACAAGGTCCTTGAGGGACAGCGGTGACGATCCCATGGCCTTCTTTATCTGCAAAGCAAGCTCGTGGTAATTAGAATACGTAAATGTACAAGTTCTATCTATCACTAACAACGGTGAAGTGCCTTGAGGCAAAACAGTAAGCTAGTGAAACATCCACAAGTATGATGACCGCTACCATCCATCGAAACTGAAGCTATGTTGAGGATCAAAGCAAGCAAGAAACAAGTCCGAAAAAAAACATAAGCAAAAAAAGCTACAGAGCATATTTCTGGTATATGGTTAGCAATTGTGTATTAATGAAATTAAATTCGGTTTGCATGCGCTAGTTGAGTTATTTATCAAACAGCATACAAGGATTCCTCCTCACAAACCGCAAGCACTCGCCTTTTTTTAGCAGAACAGGGCAGGAAACACCCCGGCCCCATTCTGATTCTCTTGAAAGACCAACAGACGGGAACGTTAAGCACCATACAATACAAGCTTACTAGTAGTAGGGAACGCCCACAGCACATCCCTTCTACTCATGGCCTGTAACATCCCAAATTTTGCTCTTTTTCAAAAATTTATTTTAAAGTATTTAATTCAAAGTGTTGGATTGCTTTAGGAGTTTTTGCATTTATTTGAATTCCAAATCCGAAAATTCAAATCCAATTTGATTGTCTCAATTCAAAATTCATCGTCAAATTCAAAATCCAAATTTTGCTATTTAAATTTTCCCGCGAAATCTTTTTCTTTTCTTTTCTTTTCTTCTCTTTCTTTCTTTCTTCTTTTCTTTCCTCCTCTACCTAGCTCTGACCCGGGCGCACCCAGGCCGCCCAGGCCGCCGCGCCATGCAAGCCTTGACGTCACCACCTTCAATGCGTCATCACCATGCCATTTATCTGTGCAATCAAAGCCTCCGTTACCGCAGCCCTCCATCAGTGCAATTTCTGTTTTCTTCTGTTTCCAAAACCGAGCACGTGAATGGCGTCGACGTTCACTCACGTTCCCAACAATTCCAACTCCGTCCGCGACTATAAATTTTAGCATCGGCACCCCTTCTACCCCCTTTGCACTCCCTCAAAACCCTAGGGCCACCGGAGCTTCGACAACGACAAATTCGCCGTTTTTCCGAACGTCGGCCACCACACCCATTTTGTCATTCCTTCAATTTGGTAATTTTCTTGATGTCTCCACCGCATCACGACGTGTTCTCGAGCACGGTGATCAATAGCCCTCAATCAATTTCAATTTTCGTGCAGTGCATCGCCGGAATTTCGCCGTTTCTTCTTTTAGGCCGATTTCATCCCCGACGATCGAGCTCCTTCGCTAGTGAGTTTCTCGATGAATGAACCGCGTCATCGCATGTTCTCGTAGATTTCCTATCCATCCCTCACCTCAATTCGATCAATTTCGCACCGTAGAGTATCGCCATCGTTGCTCCTCCGCTGGCTGACGTGGAGCCGTCTCCTCGGCCAACCTCCAGCCTCCCCGTCTGGCCTTGAACCATCCCCATGCTGGCTCATAGCTAGGGATGGCAATGGGGCCCCATTCCCCATTCCCCGATGGGGAATTCATCCATTAGGGGCCGGGTATGGGGCTATTTCTTCCCCATGGGAATGCTAATATGCAAATACAATTCCCCATCGGGTGAAGCGGGGCCGGGGCCAGGGCCGTTCCCCTACTTCCTATCCCAGCTACCCGCATGGGGCCTTGATAACCCTATGACATGTAGGACACTAGCCCACTACTGCACTGTTTAAATCTTTAAAGGTTTGCCTGCTTATTTGATTGGGAGTTGGGACACCATCTTTAAGAATATTGTTGGAATTCTTCATTTGAAACATTGATAAGCACTCTTTAAATCATTTGGAACACTGATTCTATCATTTCTATATGTGTCTGTATAGGAGAGGTTGGGATCCAATTTTCGGGTTTGGATCCTCGTGGGGCCCCGATAACCCAATAGGGACGGGGAACGGCGAAGAATAGCACCCCAGGACGGGGACAAGGAACAGGAATGTTTCTTTCTCTCGGGGACGGGGATGTTCCACCACTCCCTGTCGGGGAATGGCCCCGTTGCGATCCCTACTCATAGCTCGTGCTCACCTCCATTGCCTCCCAGCGCCGTCGGACTGCCATCGTCGCCGCCACCACCGTGGGGTAAGCAATCCCCATGAATTTCCATTTTGGCCAGTCCCCGCCGCCGCCGTTCGCTGGCGCCGGCGCCATGGCCGAGCCGCCCAGGACGTGCTCTGTTCTTCTCTATGAATGCCTCTATTGTTTGTTCTCTTGAGTCTATGACCTCATGGTCCCACTAGTCATTGTCCCCTTCCATTTCCTTTCAATTCTTCTCTGGTATTTCACTAGCAAGTAGGCCCTTGATGCCAATCCCTCAATACTTCTGTCCTGCATGTTAAACATCAGAATAGTATGATTCTAGAATAGTCAGTTTCATTATTTTCATCATTTTATGTGAAGATCAAACTTCCGGATATTCGTTCTCCTTCATACGAACTCCGAATCCGTCGATTCGTGTTCCTAAATTCTTATAAATTCATTATCTACCTTCCAGTATTTATTTTACAGTTTATAGATTTTTTTTTATTTTTGTTATTTATTTTGGTTTGATTCGTGCGCATATAGAGTCCTCCGCCGTCGACACCAGTTTGGACCAACCAAACGCAACAACCTCAACCTACGACAAAGACGAGCCTCCTTTGAAAATTCAGTATCTATTAATTTTTAAATTATGTTTTCAGTTTTAAAGTATTAGGCATCGATATTTCTCATAAAATGATAAGTTCAAAGTATAGTTTGTTAGTTAAACCTAAAATTGTTAGTACCTTCCTTTGATGATTAATATCATATACCATTGTAACCCTAGCATAGTAATTCCGCAACTTTGATTACAACTTTGTGGAATAGTTAAACACGTTAGAATTGCTTAGACATGTTTTTTAGTCTTGATCAACCTTTGGGGGAAAATCATTATTACCTGTTATGCTATAGTTTAGAAAATGTATGACATTACATAATATTAGTATTTTGAAAATAAAATAAAATGGTGAAAATCTGTTTAGACTTGAGCGGATGGTAAGTTCAGGCAGGTGCAACTAGAGCACGAGAACTTGTATTGTGTTAAGTTCTGCCCAAGCCATATTAAGGACCGACACTTGTGACTATCCAAACTGAGAAATACCGTACAACCACATGTCCTTAATGGGAAGGACCTGACTGAATAATTTACTATGTTCTAGCATTATGCCCGCAGGATGTAAATGGTAGGAGTTACCTAGGTAGTACAGATGATGGTAATTGATGTCTATGTCTATTGGGGCTTGTGCCAGGCAATGGTAATTGACGTTCATATCCAGGCAGGTTATCCCCCACAATGGTGAGCTCTAGGTCGATGGTAAATGACGTCCATGACTTGGGGTTAAGCTCATCGGGCGGGCTAATGTTAGGATAAAGTATTATAAAAGCCCTATGATAATCGCTTAGTCGCACGCCTAAGGAAGTGTGTCACGGCCGACATTATAAGTCGACTATCTCGTGTGGGTCAAGCTATACAACATCTGCAGAGTGTAAACTATTTGAATAGCTGTGCCCACGGTCAAGGGCGAGCAAGGTGCATTTTCACATAGATTTTGGTTTTGATTTCAAAAAAGTAAATTTTGGGAACCCAGTAGTAGTTGGGACTCTTGGGTAGTTTTTCTGGTAGCTAGAGTCAGTTGGACAGCTAGAACCCTATCCTTTAAACTTTGGCGACTAGAGCCTTGATACTAGTGGTTGGTAGCTAGAACCTCCACTGGTGTTTAAATTATTTAATCTTTATTTGTCAAATATGCTTTATGAAAGATGTTTAAATTTAAAATATTGCTTTGTGCAAAAGAACCATATAAGCTCCACTTGTTAAAACTGTGCATATGCATTTTCCCAAGACTTGCAGAGTACTTTATGTATTCACATGCTACACTCAAAATAAATCTCAGAAATCTTCAATGATACCGAGGACGACTACGACTGCTTCGCCTGTGGTTTTGATGAAGGGCATCCAGAGTACTAGGTTGCGCTCCCCAGTCAAATACCGGTAGGCAATTTGATGGGCCACCACTCGGAGTTTATTATTTGTTGTTTTCGCTACTGTAAGACTCATGGTTTTTTGACCTCTTTTGTAATAAGTGGTTATAAGGCCGGTACTCAGTTGTTTATTAATATTATTTCATGATTCAAACTTGTTATCAATGATGTTTTTACTGTGTGTACTAACTACCGATCTGAGACTGGTGTATAAATACACAGATGTTCGAATTCAGAAATCCAGTCCCGACATGGCCTTCTGTGAAGTTTCAGTACTCTTACAGATAGTTTCATGTTAACCCAACTGGCAATACGAAAATGACAGTACGACAACACAAAAAAGTGAACAACAGTACATTCAATGGTGTGAATGTATCGGGGAAGTTTTTCCTTTGGGCCTATTACCTAGGCCAATCATTGTACTGAACTCTATTTCCTCTTTTCTTAATGCAGTATGGCATAACCGCATAAGCTCTTTCAGTATGCAATATCTCCAGGAACCAGGAGCCCATCACAACCATTCCAGAAATTCACAAGCACTAGCTGTTGTTTAGCATTCTGTATCCAGCTAGCTATCCACTAACAAATCACAGGTCCAACTTTGGCCACCAATGAAGGCTAACCATAGAATCCCATCATTGTGGAGAAGCCAGGCCACTCCATGAGATTGATTGCAAGCTCACAAGAACTGAGCACAATTAAGAGATCGAAGAGTGTTGCTGCTCCTAACCTGAAGTGAACCGATAACACTAGACTACTACTAGCAGGCAGCAACAATGTATGAACAACCCAGCAGCATCACCACTGTTCTTACTTCTTATGCCTGTAAGATTATGCGGCGTGCATGCTTTGTCGCAGTGATATCGTAAGTTTGGTCCCAAGTATTGTTGTTTATCATTTTTTTTAAAAAAAACCCTGCAAGATTGCAGTGATATCGTAAATTTAATTGTCCCAGCATGGCATGTGCGTTTCTCTTGCCTGGCGGGGTTTGGAGATTGACAGATTGACAACAAAAGTTTCCAGCGAACATAATCAAGCATGTCTGGGTGGTGTAGTTGGTTATCACGCTAGTCTCACACACTAGAGGTCCCCAGTTCGAACCTGGGCTCAGACATTTTTTGGTATAATTATTTTTTGAATCTTTCGTAGAACATATTTCAGGAATAAGAAACTTTGCAGTTCTTTAGCAGATGCTGACTGAAATCTTTTCATTTTTGATTCGCCCAAACACCAGCTCTGATTAGCTTAGCTAGTAAATTCATACTATATGAGTAGTCTAACAAAACATGGCTACAACAGTAGGCAGTGAGAGTCTGACATCTAAAGAATTATTTCGTTACATGATTGAAACGTTATGATTTTGCAAAATATTATAAATACAGAGGCACTATAATATTTGATCACTGCCTCACCATTCAAGCAGTCGAGCATGAAGGAATCGAAGAGTTTAAGAAACGTAATAAACCTTTATATTACAGCTAAGTGGTACAGTTTGTTTCCTCTTGTGAGAACAAGAAGGTAAAGGCTTACATTACTAGGACCATTCTAGCTTATAAATATTCTCCTTTAGTATGACAAGCAGAAACAATTTTCATTAGATTACATTACAGGAGGCTTGACATTTTTATGGCCATATTGGATCTCAGCCCTCCAACAAATGAGCTATTCAGACCTCCAGTAAATGAGCTTTCTCGTTTAGAATTAGCTTGGATCCTTCCCACAGCTCCCACAGCTCGTTCCTCAACCATGACAGGTACATGACAGGCCCCAGCGTTGATGGTACCTGAAGTCACAAACTCTTTCAGAAAGCAGATTATGCGTACCATCAACGTGAAACTGTAGCTTTACTGAAGCTGACTCAACCGTGACTCAATGCTAGGCAATGTGTGTGGCCAAGACAGGAAAACATAACTCAGTAAGACAAAACGATAGTAATGTCTGAAAACCACCAGACAACACCTACCAGGTAGAGAAGAGCAGGCTGGGGAGACTGAGACAAGGTCCCAGCTGCCAATGCAGTTACCAAGCCAACGCCATACCCTGTTAGCGCATACCATACGTATTTCCGCCGTCCTGAAGGAGACATGTCTGATGGAACAGCCACATCTTTGCTCTTCCGGTGATCTAACGAGAGTACAAGAGCCAGAAGCATCCCTGGAATGGCCTACAGATGTCACAGCAACCAAGCAACCAAACATAGAACTGATTAAATTTAAATTATCACTAAGGCCTTGGTAAAGTTGATGAGTAATGCAGAAATTCAGAAAGAGACTCAATATTCTGAGGTGTTTCCACAGCAAGAGTATCTCTGGGACTTGAGTCATGCGGCTTCACGTGAAGGTGAATATGCAAAATAAATCAATAAACAGCAGTGAATATAATGTCTATGACACACTAACTATACGATGATGCAACCTACAACAATGTAATACATTAACTATATGATGACAGTAATGTTCTTCAAGACATTTTTAGGCTACCAAACTTGTTCTACTTTTGCTAATCACATAACATCAGAAGCCATGCAGGAAGTTATAAGATTTGTACAGTGCATGCATGTGCGCCAAAACTTAATTTTGGATCAAGCTGATCGAGGAGTGTCTATGTTTAGCTTGCTGCCTTGATCAACTACGGCTTAAGAGAGAAGCCAAAAAAGAAAGTGAGCGAAAGTTCACACTGCACAAATCCTTGGATTGCTATAAGGTTCTTAGCCTTAACATTCAGGAGTGATTAGCCATCTCATCTCTATATTGTCAGTTCCTTCCATATAGCCTAAACAATGTGTACAGAGTCAACAATCCACATGTGATCTCGCAATTAACTTATTCTTGGAAACAAAACCGAGTCCATACACTGAAGCAAGACAGACAGTGTAGCACAACACAAGTTTCGAGACACTGGAATTTGGAAGTACAATTGCCAAGAGTACTACTCTTGAGTAGGCTTGAAGGATGATTATAAGAAAATCATAATTGGATCAACGAAAATAGAATCACAACACCAAGTCTGACTTACCATGTCTCCAAGGCCAAGCATCATGTAGTCCCCAGGACTGCTTCCTGGAACAATCCCGCCCATCAAATTCCTGGGAAAGACAAGCTTAACCGGAAGCTCTAGCTTCTTCGTAATCAACTGCAACCCAGGCAGGCTGAGCTTGTTTGCTACTGTGTGAACTGGATTAGATGCCTTCTGAGTGGCAACAGAGACCATAACATTTGCTCCAAAAAACCTCTCTGAGAAGAAGACCCAGAAAACATCGTACACAAACAGGCAGACAAGAAGCAGTGCACAAATCTTTATGTTGGGCAGCCTCACATGGCTGACAAATGCTATGCATATGGAAATCCCCAGTAAGTTATTTAGCAACCAATGCCCTGTTACCAGCCAGACTACCACCGTGCCTATGCAGAACAGCATCAGCAACCCTTGCAACCGGGTAAATGACTTGGAACAGCACCTCGACACGAAAGGGTCCATTAGATTGAACTGTGACTTGACGTAGGTGATGTATGGAGACAGGCAGAAGAAGAGCGCCATTGCTGAGGCCACCGCAGTAAATGCGGTCACGAGGTGCGATACAGATGAGAACAGGTAGAACATCAGCAACAGGCTGCATGAGCTTGCGAGGGGGATCATGAGAGCCTGCGACCGATCTAATGTGATGGAAGCCTCTGAAAAGTCCAAGTTCCTCTCCATCTCCTTGCCATGGTCCAGGGCACGCGATGCTGATGCATAGACAACGGAAATGGCTGTCGTCATGAGAGCAAGTGATGCTGGCTCAAGCAAGTAGGACAGCTTCCACAAGGATTCCATTCTTTCTATGAAATTCTACCACCACCCCACCTTTATTTTACACTCTGTCTCACCAAAGTTTCTTCCACCTGCTATGCCCAAACAATAGACTGTGGTAAGCAACAAGTAGGAGAGTGAAAACATCTAAAGGGAGCAATTTGTTCTTCCAATTCTTCCTTTATCTATACAGTTTTGTTTGCAGTTGCACAGGTTCCCTCAAGTTTGCAGAACACTTGCCCGCAACAGAATTTGAGAGATAACGCCCGTTTTTAAAAAAAAAACTAAACCGCCATTAGTAGCATTAGTGCAGGGTAATAAACCTTGTATAGTCCCTATCAATGGGGTGGGGGTCAACTGAGCTGAGATCGATCGATCTTGAAGAAGAAGAAAGATCTGGTTGGATTGGATTGTTCACAGCAAAGAAAAGACCAGAGCAATCCAAGAAAGCTAGGGCTTCCTTACCAACAAAAGGAATCACGTCCGGATGGATCTTCAGTAGAGGGGAGGAGGAGACCTACGAGGAGGAAGAATTCCTTCGATTCGAGGTGGCAGGCGTGCTTCAGTGGAAGGAGGACTAGAGGCGGCGGGTTTGGCGACGCGGTTTCGTCGGCCTGGCAAAGAGGAAGAATTTCTTCCACATCGCTTCAACCTCTGGATATCAAGATCCCGATGCGGCCAGTGCGGGGCTGCGGAGGAACATGGGATGTCGGGCTTGAACTCCTCCTCTTCAGACCACCGCTCCAGCGAGAAGCGCAGAATAGAAGTCGCCGGCGGCGGGCCGAGAAGAGGAGTCGCCGGGTGTGCACTGTTCTTTCCCACGCGAGCTCGAGCTCGAGGGTGAGGTGAGACGAGGGGTAGTACAGTAATTTCGTGGTGAGGCGTGAGCTAATTGAAACAAGATCTTTTTAAGTACTCGTCTCAGCACTGACATAAGCTTCTCTGTTGCTTTCTGAAAATTTCACCTCCAAATTGGTTTTTCAGATTAGATAGCTGCTGTTAGAAGAATGTCAAATGGCTAAAGGAATTAAAATCTAACTACCGGAGTTAGCCAGGCTATTAGCCATCTAACAAATCTGATAATTTTCAGAGTATTATTCATGTAACCTACAACAGCAAGAGATGACTAAACTAAAGTGCTATTGACCGGTCACTTTACTAGCCTTTCGACAAATCTGAAATTTCTTCAGACTAATATTTGCACAACCTACAATAGCAAGATGTACTGAAATAAAAAGCTATGCACTAATCCTCCTTCAACACTTAAACATCAAGATGTTTACTTTAGCTTAATTGACAATCCTAAAGTTTGATAACAGCACTGGGTTAGCTTTATACATGAGTTCCATTTTGACAAAGAGGTAATACACAGAGACGGAGCAGAGAGACCGGTACAGGGAAGCTCGGCCGTGGCTTGGAGCTGCAGACGTCGCCGGTGGTGGAGGCAATGACGCCAGCCGAATAAGGGCAAAATGGAACCGAGATGCAGAGGCGGTCCCGAGGGCGGTGGAGACACAACCGGAGCTGGTCGGTGGCAGCCGGAAGATGACAAGCGGCGGCCGAACCTAGAGAAGAAACGCAGTGGCAAGACTCAAAGTGAGGCTCAGTCTAAATAGGGGAGATGAGGACCAAAGAGAGTACAGAGCACGCCGGGAGAGGTCGAGAAAGCGGAGGTGGCCGGAGTGTCTTGACCACTGGTGACCAGATCACATGGGATGGTCAACGGTGGCGGTGACCTAAGGAGGTAGAGAGAAAAAATTAGAGGTAGAGGGAGGTAGAGAGAGGCTAGAAGGTACTCCCGTGGAAAGGAATTGGAGGAGGTGGTTGAGAAGACGCCATGGCAGGAGGAGGCTCTTGGCGGACTTGGAGAAGATGCCAAATCGCGAGCTCCAAGGGCTTAATCCCAAAATTGATTTGGGAAATAGTAGAGGAATATCGGGGCGATTCGACGCGCTCGCTTGAGGAAGGAGCTTGGCCTACGGAATGCTCGGAGGCGGTCTGGCGACGTCAAGACGGTGCGGCTTGAGCCCGCTCAAGCTTAAGGAGGTGGAGGAAAGGAAGGAGGAAGAGAATGGCGTGAGGAGGAGGCAAGGCCTCGGTGGGCCGGCCTTCTCATAAGCGGCGAGTGTCTGAGGGTGGTCAAGATATGGGCAGCGGGAGCCGTGGCAGGCATGCAAGGTGAGGAGGCTGCGCTAGCGCCGGTTGGCTGGCCGCGTGGAGGAGGAAGGCTGCAGGCGGGGCCGGGTTGACAGAGGAAGAAGGAAGACGAGGGGATGAAACCATGGGCGGGGTCAAAATCCGGGGGCGACTCCGATTCGTTGGCGCGGCGATCTTGCCACAAAAAGTGAGCGCAGATGGCGAAGGCTGGCTTAACAGGCATCTGTGTCGCAGAGCGTGGAGAAGAAGGGTCAAGGCCGGGGCCGGCTAGTCAACCGAAGAGAAAAGGGGCAAGTCAAGTTTGGTTCGGTTGGGCCAAGGGTTGAACCGGATCGAGTCAAACCAAGCGTTGACTGATGCTAAAACAAAAAGGCCGAAGGTTTAGGGATTTTTAGAGATAGAAGAGTAGCTCCAAAACTCACAAAATTTTTAAGGGAGGATCCTGAACTAGAACAAATCATTATGTAATTTTTCTAGTATTTTTCATGACTTACATTTTCCTCTAAAAATCTTTCAAGTTTCAACTTGCATGTAATTTTATTAATTGATGTGGGGAAACTTTCAAAACATGCTTGAGTTAAATACTCATCTCAGGTTCAGCATAATTAGGATAAGTTTGGGAGTTTTATTTATCACTCTTTTATGTCACTAGGATGATCCAGAAGCTAGGAAAAATATTTCCAAAGGAAGACCATAATATTTTCTTTACAAGTTTTCAAAGATGATGTTTCAAGTAAATTGAAGCATTAGATCTTGGAAAATAAGATTTCCTTTGAAAGAAATTCCAGAAATTTCAAATGACAACATGATGCAAGAAAAGTTTTAATTTCTTCTCATTTTTATATATTTGAAACACAAACCATGTTTTGGGATGTTACATGATATGAAGGGATCACTATGCTAGCTAAGCCATCAAATATGAGAGAAAAGTCCCCCTCACTATATGCAAAGATTTATATGAGAAGAACATGCATATATTTGAAAGAATATGGACAGAGTTTCTCTTGTATTTTGGGTTGAGAGAGAACAATATAATCAAAAAGATAAAAGCATTCAACCAAGCTCACAAAATGGAAATCATTATGATCACATAGTAATATCCATAAGACAAAGATAAAGAGGTTCAATAAGATCGGACAGATAACATATGAAAGTAATAAGCTTATCCTCTATCCTATTACACACATAAAATCCAGTAGACATAAAGTAGTAGCATATAATAGATAATAGCTAAAGATAGATCTTATCTTCTCTCCCTTTGTCATCAATGACCAAAAGCTAGGAGGAAGGAGGAGGAGGAGCGTCAGCCAAAGTGGAAGGAGCTATAGGAGAAGGATTCACACGATGACGACGAGAGTAGGTAACAGACTGCTCGAGGACACTCGAGTGTTGACATCGGCAATGTTGGTCAGAATCTGCCCTTGGACTGCTTGCATCTTAGAAACCCACCTAGTCAACTGATCAAGGCGTTGAAGCACGACTGCATTTGATTGATCCATGGTGGTGTGGTGTGTTTCCAAAGCCTGATAGTCGTAATCAATGGAATCCATGCGATGGTCAAGTACCTCCATGCGATGATCTATGGTGTCGATGCGAGATACAATGGTGGTGATGCCTGAGTGCAGAGTCTCTAACAAGAGAGGATCAAGTCCACCCCGCTGTTGAGGAGCTGGCTGAGGTCCATGAGGAGGATTTTCTGGAGCATCGTCATCCTGCTGTGGGGGATGCCTTTCCAAAGGCCGGTTCCTTAAATCCCTCTGATGGTCACCTTTGGGCTTGTACTGCTTGTGAGGAAAAGGAAGATGACCATTGTAGTGAGCCACTTTCTGAATAAGCTGCATGATATAGGGGGCAAAGTGCATCCACTTGCCCAAGTCACCTTTGCAAGCCGCCAACTCAGTCAAAATGAGATGCATAATATCAAATTTCTTTCCTTGCATCACAAAATAAATGACGTTCCATGCATGACCTCGAATGACGTCATTGCTGCCACTCCTGGGTAAGATAGTGGCTCTTATAATCTTATTTATGACCTTATCATCTTATTTATGACGCTTGGAAGAGGTAAAAGTGTGAGAGCCGCCGGACGATTTAATTTGTAATGCTTAACCTTTCCGTTGGTTCTAGCATCACAAATCAAATTTCCCCACTCTCGGTGTAATATGTACTTCCCAGAACAGCAGTACACATACACCTCACAAAAATAACCATCAACTCCATACATAAGTTATTATATTACCAAAATTTTCATAATTTACAACATATCCAAAATACACTAAGATTTCATACAAAAGGATAAGTCTGCAGCGGAAACATATGCCATAAGATGGTAGTAACAAAAGCCAACCGGCTGCCTTTACCTACAAGGCAACCGACCGGAAACGCCGTGCCAGTCGTCGAGGGCGAAGTCATCCTCACAATCGTTAACCCCTTGGGGGTCAACTTTCTCTGCAGCAAATAGACAATGCAGTTGAGTACAAAATTATACTCACAAGACTTACGATTAACAAGCCTATACATAGCTACATGCAAGCTTGATTCAATGGAGATGGCCATAGAGTTCATTTTCAGCGTAAAGCAACATTTCATTTGCAATAGTGTAATAGATTGAAGGCAATTTATCAAAATAGTTTTAAATTGATCAAATAATAGTGAGACAACAATTATAAATATAATTAACATCCCAGAGGTGACTTCCCACAGCCACCACAACAATAGCACAAATTACCCATTCGTACCACCCGATCTCAAGTTTTATCAAAATGTTATAGTCTAACTCTTGAAAGACCTCCCTAAGCGTGTCCATAACCAATGACGTGGCTATTCGAATAGTTTAAAACCCTACAGGGGTGTATAACTTTACCCACATGTTAGACCGCTCCTTTTGCCACCGGATAAAGCACACTTCCAATGGTATGCCGGTAGAGCTAAGTCTTACGAGATATTTCTAATATTATGTATTAAATATGAGCTACCTGTATGGATAGAAACTCATAGGTTGTGTCGGAGTCATTGTAAAGCCTCAGTCAACTACCCCTCGGGTAAAGCCTCGGACAACTATAATGCCCCTCGGTGTGGAGAACCTAGCTAGGATCCCACTCCCGCACGGCCAACAACAACAACACATTTCCTTTTTTTAGCACAACACACAACCCCAACCTGCGACTCAGAGCTAACACATACCAAAGTACTAAGTTAAGAGGGGACCCATATGACCCTCATGTGGATGCACGCAATAATGCTTGGTTCAGTGGGACAAATGTTCGGTCCTTGTTGACTTAGGCATACAACCACACACCCAATAATCACACCATCATTCATATGCCCAGGTCTAAATCCTTTTTGTTTTCAGTTTTTCCAAATATAATACATACATGAGTACCCTGACTCAAGTATTTAAAGTGATGTTGTAATGACCATCGCTGAAACGATGATCCCTAGTCCACCGTTCTAAGCATGGCTAAGCGACAACAACTCACATACTAAACGTAAAGTGACTAGAGCCCATCCATCGAAGTCTAAATCACAGCGGATATAAACCTAGGCTCACTGGTATAGAATGAATGTTTACCTACAGTTCACATATCTATTCAGGTTAACTATAGCGAACTGAGAAATTACTTATCAACATAGCATGCATACATACAGTTAAAATTAAAATATCAGCATACGAATATAATAGGATCAACATGCATCAAAGGAGGAACTGCTTGCCTTGCTGGAGACAGTCTTCTTGCTGCTGAGGATCACTCTCATATGTACTTGATTCGTCAAAATCAATCGATTGAGCAAAAGAACGAATAACACCAAAAATAACCAAAATTCAATTTCATCTAACATGCATACACAGCAGGTAGAGTATGATTTTTAAATAATTTAGGTGAAAGTTTTAGTCAAAAAGGAATTTGTTTGGATTTTCTAAGAATTTAACAAGTTAAAGGCATAATTACAAAAATAAATTAATTACCAATTTTTATAGAATAGAAACATGAATAAAACTTATACCAAGTTAAAGTACAGAAAAAATTAGAATTAACAAAATTAATTTTACTTGATTTGGAGTTAAGATGAAAAACTTATGAATTTTTGAAGTTTAAAGTATTTTCTAGTGTAAAAACAATTCCTTTTAGACATTAACTCAACTCCAATATTTTATGGAACAGAAACATTCTTAAAATCTATTCCATTTAAAAGTACATTAAAAATGAAAACCAACAAAATTGGTTTCATTCAATTTGGAGCTATTTCGAATTAGTTATGAATTTTCTAAGTTATTTGAATTTTCAAAGTAACAATAATTCATTTAGGAATTTCTAAAAGCATTAAATACTTTTTACACCGGTGCTCAGCTAGCCCACGGTCACTGACTAGCCAAAGCGTGGCTGACTAGGTCAACTTTGGCCCAGCCACAGCCGATGGTGATGTCGAAGGCGTAATCCAAGGATACGTCTTCTATTTACAAAAACGTAAACGCAATTTATGTATACAAGAAATACGTTTTTCATTAGAGAAAACGTACTCCACCAATTTGCACAATTACTTAACCGGCCCTACGGGCCCACCTGTCATTCTCTCAATTACTTAAACTGATTCAATTAGATTTGAAATCTCGTTTAGTAATGGCAGGACCTACACGTCAGCGATACAAGAATGATGATGAGGATTGTTGACTAGTCAATTATCCGAGTATATCTTTATTTGCTTATTTATGAATAAGTCGGGTTTTTACTGGGCCCAAATTAGCTTTTTAGGCTCAAGAACAATTAAGCAGTCAGAATGTGGGTCTAAAAGTCTTTTCTTTGACCGTTCTCAAAACCTCTTCCGGAGGTCCAATTGGACCTCCTCTATAGGTTACTTCGGACGTCTCCCCCACAGAGGAGGTCCTAGAAAGCGATTATCTACGTGTGGTTAATTACATCTACACGTGAAGATATTGGCGATAACGGTCATCACGAAGAGACGCGACTGTTGGCTTGAAGAGACGCAATCATTGGCGCGAAGAGGCATCACTACAACCAACTGCCAACGCTTGTAAAACTATGAATAGTTCGGTCTATGTGCCTTTGTAACACAGATTCACATCCAAGCCCTAATCCACGTGTATTCACAGTCACTTTCCCTGTAATCAGAGCATGCTCTTTGCAATACACATTAACCATTTTGAGTCCCTTGCCGAATAGATAAGTAATCTCCTTTTTTTTCCTTTATATTCTTGTTTTGTTTGTTTTGTGACGAGAGTCCCAGACGTCGACAGCTGGCGCCGTCCGTGGGGAGTGCTATCATCATTTTCACCGACTCAATTTTGGTAATGTGTTCTTTGCTCTGCTGATGAATCACAACTTGCCCGCGTGGAGAGAAGAAAGCATCCTCGATATTTCCGACTACGATGACGGCATAGAGGAAAACTTCATTCTCGTATCCGGCAACACCCATGGTTCCAACGGGGCCATTGCTGAGGCACCGTCGCCCACCAAGTCCGCATCCACTAGCTCCACGCCGGCAGTGCCTTCGTCCACAAGTACCGCTGTGGACAAGTACTATCTCGAGCATGTCTCCCTTGGAGGAGAAGATTTGGAAGGTTCCTGGAGCCTAGCAAACCATGATGATCTCGCTGGCGGCCTCCACACTGAAAGCCTAGAGAGAACATCTGGGGAGAATCTTCTCTTCACCCTACAATACAACTCGTCCTCTTCCTCAGAAAACGATGACATGTTCACCCCTTCTGCCTGTTCCGGCGGTCGTTAGGTCACCGCTGTCGGTGATAATCAACCCAATCCCAGCGATGATCTCAAAGCATCAAGGCAATGCTAGGAGCGGGAAGAACGGGAATGCCTCCAACGAGAGAAAGAGGCCCAACAAGCCGAGATACGTGCCGCCACACAATTGCACATCTCACAGGTTCGTGACCACTACTATCGAGACGCCTCTGGCTCCTCAGCGAGGGCACCACCACCGGCGATGCATACGTCACTGTCGTGGGTAACGATGGTAAGAGATCCAAATACCTTACCAACCCCTATGCAGAAGGATTCCCCTGCAGAGCGCATTCGCTACTTAGCAAGTGTCATCGCACGTCCTCCGGAAGGATTAACTACGGAGCAAGGAGTGCAAGTAATGTGTGTAATTGCACAAGAGCTATAGGATGCGGCGAAGAACATTTCTACCCGATCGCCTACTGTGCTTTCCCAAATGGACTCACACCTAGAAGGGTCCTTGATTGGACTCCGAAGGCAAAACCAAAATTATGGTACTCCTAGCCATCACGTTCAAGGCCAAGGTGAGCATGACACCCATTTTTTGGGATGTAGTAGACGTCCCAAATCTCCCGCTGGTTATAATAATCATCGCAATACACGACAATATGTTAGACCTTATGCAGGTTGCAAGGCTTTTTCTCCCTGATTAAGAGAAGTTACCTGGTCGGAGAAGTTCAAGCCAAGGAGTATGGAGACTTTTGACGGGACTCAAAACCCGTCGGAGTTCCTCCAAGTCTACACTACTGCCATTCAGGCTGCTGGAGGCGATGATAAGGTAATGGCTAATTGTATGCTCACAGTTCTAAAAGGTTCCGCTAGGACCTGATTATTCAACCAGCTTGAGAGATCCGTATATAACCGGGAGATGCTTTGTAATACATTGCAAAACAACTTCAAAATGTGTTATGTAAAGCCGAGGAAGGAGGATGATTTGCATCGACACTGCCAAACCCCTAAGGAAAATTTACGATAATTTGTAAAGTGTTTCATAGAAGTCCGTAACACTATCCCAAATGTTTCTGATGACTATGTGATTCGAGCTTTTAAACAGGCGGTGAGATATCGAAGGTTCACAGAAGACCTCAACATCAACCCGCCTAGGTCCGTGTTAGAACTCTTCAACATGGCCGACCGGTACTCTGATGCCAATGAGGCAATGGAGTGGAACTGAATGGTGGATAAGGGGGCCACCCCTCCTCAACCAGGCCTCGAGGATGTCAAAGAAAAGAAATCCAAGAGGTCCGAAGGCTCCACGAGTAACAGAGGAAAACCTAAGAAGAAGGAGAAGGGGAGGTCCAAGCAATCCACCAGGGAGGTCGCAGCAGTTGACCAGCGACCACCCTACGACAAGAACAAAGGTCCTTAGACCAAAAGAAGGTTAGGAGGTCGTTCAAATGACCAAACTGCCCCACGATCTGCAAGTACATCCAGGAGCAATGAGCGCTGGTGCCCATTGCATAAAGTCTCTGGTCATGATCTCCACAACTGTCGTACTTGGCAAAAGCAGATGGAGGATTATTATGATGGGAAAGGTCCAATGCCTGTCCCACCTGAAGATAGCGGACCACCAGTGGTCCAAAGCAATGACAAGGACACGGAAATGCTATTTCAAAGGACGTATCACCACCTCCAAGCGGCAGTACAAGGTGGCATGGAGGGACATCAACAACGTTGAAATCCCACCTGGTCGTCCGGAATACTCCAAGTGGTCAGAGACCTCCCTGACCTTCACTAAGGAGGACGTCCCTAAAGGTATGACTACTTCTTGTAAATTACCATTCGTAGTTTCCCCTACCATAAGTAATTGCAGAGTAGGGAGAAAATTAATAGATAGCGGTAGTTCTTTAGACCTGTTGTTTATTAATACCTTAGATAAGATACAAATTCCTCGTTCTAAGATTAAACCAATGACAAGTCCCTTCTATGGGATAGTGCCGAATATGTCAGTTACACCAATAGGGCAAGTAGTTTTACTAGTAACTTTCGGTACAACTATTAATTTTTGAACTAAGTTAATCACTTTCGAAGTGGTTGATTTTGAGTCTACCTATAATGCTATTTTGGGAAGACCGTCTCTAACAAAGTTCATGGCACCTACACACTATGCCTACCAGAAGATCAAGATTCCTGATCCAAAAGGTGTGATTGTGGTGCAAGGTGACCTGGTCGTCGCGCTTTCATGTGATTGTAAGTTGTTGGAACTTGTCGATCAATTACCTCTGAAAGATCTTACTTTAGAGGATACAACAGGGAAAGTCGTGAAGATCAAAGCCACTCCTCAGCCAGTGAGGAAGTAAAGGTAGTACCGTTTAGCCCCAATGACCAATCCAAGACAGTCCGGATTGTCGTGGGATTAAGTGAGAAATAGGAAGACAAGCTCCTCTCTTTCCTCCGAGCCAACTCAGATGTCTTTGCGTGGAAGTCATCTGATATGTCCGGTGTCCCAAGGGAGGTGATTGAGTAATGGCTAGCTATTCAGCCTAAGAAAAAACTAGTCAAACAAAGAATGAGACATTTCGCCCTGGATCGTCAAGAAGCCATCAGAGCAGCTCGATAAGCTCCTTGAAGATGGCTTCATTCGGGAGGTAGATCACCCCGAATGGCTTGCAAATCCAGTCCTGTTCAAGAAATCTAATGGTAAGTGGCGCATGTGCGTAGATTTTACTAGTTTAAATATTGCTTGCCTAAAGAATGACTTCCCTTTCCTCACATTGATCAATTAGTTGATTCCACTGCGTGTTGCGAGCTAATGAGTTTTCCTGATGCCTATTCCAGATACCATCAGATCAGCATGGTGAAAGAAGATGAAGAAAAGACTGCCTTCATCACACCCTTCATTGTCTACTGCTATGTCAAGATGCCGTTCGGGTTAAAGAACGCTGGAGCCACGTACCAGCGTTTGATACAGAAAACTTTCAGTAGTCAGCTGGGGCATAATTTAGAGGCCTATGTAGATGACCTTGTTGTGAAAAGTAGTACTAAATATGACCATTTGAAGGATCTCGCAGAGACCTTCGAAAATGTAAATAAACATGGAATAAAGCTTAATCCTGAAAAGTGTACTTTTGGGGTTAATTCTAGCAAGTTGCTTGGTTTCCTTGTTTGTTCTCGTGGGATTGAAGTTAATCCTGAGAAAATTCGAGTCATTGAACAATTACGACCACCTTCTACTATGAAGGAGATCCAAGCCTTAATTGGTCGAATGGCGGCTCTTAGTGGTTTTATTTCTCGATCAGGAGAACGTGGTTTACCTTTCTTTAAGGTGATCCGCAAGAGTAATAAAGAGTTACAATGGTCTAAAGAAGCTGACAAAGCCTTCGAAGGCTTAAAGGCTTATCTTTCAAATCCTCTAGTATTGGTTTCACTTTTAGAGGGAGAACATTTACTAGTTTACTTGGCATCAACGCCAAATGTGGTCAGTGGAGTACTTATCGCATAAAGGGAAGAGTCTCAACGACCCATCTACTATGTAAGTGAGGTTTTACACGGACCGAAGGAAAGATATCTTGAGGTCCAAAAACTAATTTATGCTCTTCTGATAACTTCCAGAAAACTGAGACATTATTTTTATTCTTATAAAATCACGATGCCTTCATCCTTTCGTCTTGGAAATATACTTCATAACTAAGAAGTAACAGATCGCACAGCCAAATGGACAGTAGAACTTGGAGAGTTTGGTCTTCATTTTACTTCCTGAACAGCCATAAAAAGTCCAGTCCTGGCTGACTTTGTGGCTGAATGGACGAACACTGAGGATCAACCTCAAGAAAGTCCAGGGCTAGATGATCATTGTACACTATATTTTGATGGCTCCCGCGAGCTTAAAGGCTCGGGGGCTGGGATTTTGTTGATAACATCACAAGGTGATCAACTTCAGTATGTCATACGGTTTCTGTTCCCTGCCACTAACAACATGGCAGAGTATGAAGGACTTCTAGCCGGGTTTCGAGCAGCCAAATCCCTCGAGTTCGTCAGCTTTTAGCAAAGGGAGATTCGCAATTATTCGTAAACCAGATATCAAAGGAATACAGCTGTTCCGATGAGATAATAGATCAGTACCTGGGTGAATTGAGGAAGTTGGAAAAACACTTCAAGGACTTCGAAGTCCAACATATACCGCGCAAAAAAACTCCTTAGCAGGCCAGTTATCAAAATTGGGTTCCTCACGAACGCCTGTTCCAACATGTGTTTTTCTCTAATACCTTACTATGGAGATCATGTGGATATGATCCTAATCTTAGTGTGTTGTGTTGGGTCGCGGGTAGGCTACGATAGCAACAAATCAAAATTTTCTACCACGTAAACCAGGAAGCCAAGCAAGTAGATGATCACAGATCGTTACCACCAGACGCGTAGAGCAGCGGAAGAAGGGTTGGAGCAGCCTAGTCCAACGAAGAGCGCGTCGATGTAGTGGTCTTAGTTGATCGTCTCCTCCAGTGACCTCTGTAGTTCCTTGTGAAGATCGCGGATCGTCCTCAAGCGCAACAGCAACCGCAGTAGCGCCTCTACGGTATCCACATGTCCAGGGAAGGAACAGCCATGTGCCGGTGTGCTAGCACCAAGTCGCACTGCAGAGCTATCTGGAAGATGGCGGCTAGGGTTTCGGTGGAACAACTCAACTCACGACTTTCATGTGTCTCTGCCTCATTATGTTCACCTCTTTCCCATGAAATTTCATGCATCTCCTTATATAGTGCTCATGACGGATCCTATCCGAATACGCTTGATTTAATCAGATTCAGACTTGGTTTGTTCCAACCCGTTAAGTGTGTGACCAGAGGTTCATGCGTGTCGGTTGTGACTCAGAAACCCTTTCCGATCACGAGTCGTTAGTGGTTCCTAACAGGACATAACGATTTCCGAATACACACAAATTATATCGGACGAACCTTAGTGCAATATGATCTACAACCAGGTCCCCATCGCTTACTAGGTCCTATCTCTATACGACCAGTTCTTATTTGGTCACGACCAGTTCGTAACTCCTTACGACCGGGTTTCGACCACTCTGTGATTTCGTTCAACCAGTCTACGACCACCAGATTCCATATGACCATCGTAACTAATCGAACTAAGCAACCTACTGTATTCTCCCTTTGCCTCATGATGTCTGGTTGAACTCCAGGTGAGATGTTGTGTCATCCATGGACTGTTCAATACTTTCTCGATCGAGTGTCGGATAACTTCACGTGGTCTAACACTTCGACCACTAGTGGCATGGCCATGCACTTTCTTTATCCGACCACAACGAGGGCCCGAGACATCTCTCTGTTATGTAAAGAGGGCAAATCCCATATCGACCAAATCACATTCCTCGCATGTTTCATAGCATACCCAAAGCTACCTTTATAACTACCCGATTCTGACGGCGATTGGCAACCCCTAAGAGTGCTATTACACATGTAGGAAACAATGCTGATCTCAGGTCTAAGGATTATACATCATCATTGCTTGAGACCAACTAACGACACATAGAATCATAACAATCTCAATAGTGTCTCAAGGTGGGTCAATCCAACCCCATGTTCTCTAACATGTGTTCACATTATTGATTCGATATCCCTATATCCATGATCGGTGAAACATGGTCATCAATCAATACAATGTGCTGGTCGATAGAGTCAATAGTGTTCCGACCATTGACATCCGACCAGGGATACATTTAGAACGACATCATATAAGTTAAGAGTTTCACCAATAAGTCACATACTTGTTAATCTTCATAACCAATGATTCATTCAAGGAACAAGATAACACATTATCCAATATTATGAACATAATGAAATACAATCATCTCTATGATTGCCTCTAGGGCATATTTCCAACATGTCGAACAATTTGCTATTACTGGCCCACCGCTCTACCAGATGCCACGCACCTTGTTAAGATCTGTGAGCAGTGTCAGTTCCATGCCAGGCAAGTGCACCAGCCATCTTATCAATTACAGACCATTCCCCTGTCATGGCCTTTTTCGACTTGGAGTATTGACATAGTTGGACCACTACCACAAGCACCCAATGGGTATAAATTCTTGCTCGTGGCCATTGATACATTCACTAAGTGGATAGAAGCTGAGCCAGTCGTTCGCATAACGGCTGCAGCAGCAAAGAAATTCCTAGTGTGAAGCATTGTTACAATATTTGGAGTACCCAAATGCCTTATCACGCATAACGGAGCCATTTATTAGTGACGTGTTTCAAGATTATTGTGATGAAATTGGCACTAAAATCTGCTTTGCTTCTGTGGCACATCCAGAGCAATGGAGCAGTAGAAAGGGCCAATGGTCATATTATGCAAGGTATTAAAAAGATAGTTTTTAATTGCCTTAAGGCATGCTCAAAGAATTGGATGAAATAGCTCTTCTCTGCCCTATGGGCATTACGTACTACTACTAGTAGAGCAATTGGTAAAACACTATTCGCACTAGTCTACGGTGCAGAAGCAGTGCTACCCAATGAAATTCAGCTAGGTTCCACACGAATAGACCTCCTAGATCAAATAAATCGGGAAGATTTGTGCGAAGATGGCGTCAATATGCTAGAAGAAAGACGTGACCGTGCACTATTAAAATCGGCTACCTATCTGCAAGGGCTGAGACGTTACTATAATAGAAGGGTTCATTCAAGAACACTTCATGTGGGTGACCTAGTCCTGAGACGCATCCAGAACCAAGCCAACTTGAATAAGTTGTCCTCCAGATGGGAGGGTCCATATATTGTAGTCTTTGTCACTAGGCCAGGATCAATTAGATTGGCTATGGAGGATGGTTGTGTTTTATCTAACACATGGAACATTGAACATCTTCGAAAATTCTATGTATAAGTATCTTTTTTCTATATTATATAAGTTCAGTTGTTATTTTACTGTCAGTATTATATTAATTTTTTGGTATAAATTTTTTCGTATCATTTCACATACATGATCACCATCTTTTGTAAGTGCCTACGGTTGATCAATTTTGCTCATGGGTCATAGTGTCTTTACTTATCAAATAGCCATCGGTATACATTTGAAAAATGACAACTGTTTAGACCTCTTCTATAAGCCAATTCTCATTGCATAATAGTCCAACAGTCTAACTTCATCTTCCTGAATACACACTGGTCCGAATCATTAGTTTTGTAACAGGTATATTGATCCTAGCATAGTTGTTTGCCTGAAACACTTCTCCCATTGTCGGACACAGTGTTCCAGGCAGGGGCTACACATAGCAAAATATACGATTTTCAACTTGTAAAAATTTAATTTGCAAGATATAGTCAGTCAACTTTCGACAAATAATCATAATTATCATACATCAAATCTTTTCATTATCTCATATAATTTAAAACAAAACATTTGTATCATTACATTGTCATTTTTGAACATTTGAGCTAGAAGCACTTGAGGGAAGGGAATGAGCACTAGCTTTAATATTCCTGATGATTTCCGCCACCACTGGTGTGATCTTGGCTTGGGCCACAATACCTGCTTCTTTTGTCTTAAACTTGGGCGTAGGGACAAGCTTCTGAATATCAACAGAATCCCCATAAAGGAGATATATCTTCAATAAGACTCGGTTTAAAGCTTGACTCATTGCTCTCGTCAAAGATTGATATATGGTAGTCTTCATAGCAGGTATGTGTTTTTGAATATATGTAATTTGAGTATAAATGTCATTCCGAAGGTCGTCCATGGTCATCTTGGTTGCGAGAGGAGTTACCGGAGTCTTCAGTTGCTCTGTGATTTATCGTAGAGAAGCCGAGATCTAAGAAAAGCTATTTCTCGTAACCGTAGTAATTTCCTTGCCAGCCTTCATCAAGGTATTCACCTTCTTTTCAAGTTCTTGTACGGCAGTATGACTCCGTTTTTCCACTTCATTCAAGTCTTGAATCTGAAGATCTTTGTTAGAAGAGGTCTTCTAAAGATCATCTTTTGGCTTTTCTAATTCTAAGAAATAACGAAAAAAGAGAATAAAATTTATGCATTGCAAATAACAGGTCAAATGCTCTGTAAGAAATAAAGAGAGGTTCTTTACTTTCTTTCTCCTTAAAGAGCATCTTGTTCTGTTCAAAGAGATCATGACTTTCTTTAGATTGTCTGCCCAGAATCTCTTGTAACTTCTCATTTTTCTGAGTCAAGAGGCGGATCTCATTGGTCTTCTCTGCCATGACCACTGCACTCATCTCAGATCTTTTCTCCACCTCAGATAATTTCAATATGAGAGCATGAAGTGCAGATTCAACACTTTATTGTCCAGCTTTCACCGGTAAGCACTCCCTATGAAGTAAACAGAGGCATAAGTTAATTATTTAGTTAGAATCTTACAATTGAATAAAAACTTCCTGTACTTACTTCTCTTTCTCCTCTACCATGTCAATATTGACTCTCCAGCACCTTTTAACAGATGTCATGAGGTCCTGGAGGTCCTTCTTTTTGGCACTGGGAGGAGAACTTCCCAAAGGGATTTCATCTTCAGGTTGATCCAATTGAACCAGATGAAAAACTCCTCTAGTTGTATCAGTACCAGTATTTTGTGGCTCCTAAGACATCCTACGAGTCAGATTTATACTGGTAAATTCAAAGTAAAATTACCAAGATAAAAAGCTTACCAAGGCATGATCATCTTCATCTTGAGTTCTAATGGTTCATGGACCACCTCCTCTGATCGGGTGGTCTCACGAACCATTACTTTCGTCTGATCCTCTAGGGAGGTCCCCTCTATTTGGACCTCCATGTCCAGTGGTATACTCTTGGACGTTCCAGTAGTCGTCCCCAGGATGTCTTGGACCACTTCCTTAGTGGTCCTAGGAGGTCCTTCTATTGGCAGAATTTCTTCTACCGGGGATTCCTCTGTTGCCAATACAATTGGTAGCGAAGATTGTTCTTGAGCAACCAGTTGTCCCCTTTTCGGGTCTGACGGCAAATAAAGGCTAAAGAGAAAAGAGATGATTAGTCATTTAAAGCCAAAATTATAAAATTATAATCGAAGTGCTTACTCGATCTAGAAGCTACTTTCACTAAAAAGCGACATAAAGTCCTCATTCACAGTGAAAGTATGTTCTCTCCCTTGCTCTGACAAGGAGGGAACCAAGGCCAGGGAGATCCTTGGCCTTGGAACCCTCTGACGAGGGACCTCCTCTTTGGACTCTTCTAACGATCCTTCACCATGGACCACCCTAGCCAAGAAAGTTGATATAGAAGACATTGGCTGGGAGTTAGAGACATATCAGAAAATGGAAGTCTTAACTTTTATTTTCAATACCTCCTGGGTAGAAGGTCTCGAAGGAGTTGGGAATGAAGCAAGAGGTCTGGGGGAAACTGAAACTGGAGCCGGTGTGGGTTTCGTCTTCTTTGGTGCGACAGGAGGTCTGAAGGTAATACTTGCACTTTTTGCCAAAGGAGAAGAGTTTGCACCGACATTTGAGATGGGACGTTTCTTTGATGTCGTCTGTCCAGAAACATGCAACTTAGGCATGAGCAAATCTACTTCTTATGTCTAGTTAATTTCTATGAATACTTACCATTGTGCAATCTTTCCTAAGTAATAAAGTCTCCCCAATCAAGCTTGGGGGCTGCACCTCTATATCGATCGGTTCCTATTCTCGAACCCGATCCGTTAGCAGGACTAAGGTCCTAGCTAGGACCTCATCATTTGAAAGAGCTACAGTATAATGAACAATTACTTTACTTAAACTATGAAAATTCAGTTTGAGTAAAAAGATATATAAGTTATTACCATCGTCAGGGACATCGTAATTGCAGGATAGAATTCCCCTCTTTTGGAGGAGGAAGATCTTATTCTTGAGGAAGTCATGGACAACCTTTCGTCCTGTTAAACCTCCTTCTACCATTTTGTTGATCACCAGGACTACTCTCTTCTCATCATCTGAGAGCTTAATTTCCTTATCAGCAGCTCGGTTCTTTGAGGACCACTCCGATGGTGCATTACGATTGTAAGTGATCCTACTCTCTTTCGGAACTTCAGAATAAAACCATTCCTTGCTCCATGTCTGGCTGGCATCTTTGGTAGCCAAGAAGGGAAACATTCTCTTGCTGGCATCTTAAAATTTGAAATAAAAAGAGCCCAAAGCACCAGCACCTTTCTTGTTGCGGATGATTTGGTAGTAAAACCTAAACAAACGCAGACTAGGGCTATCCCTAAAAATGCCTCAAACATGTGGGCGAAGATACTAAGTACCAAAACTGAATTCGATACAATATGAACTAACTCAATTCCATAATGATTAAGTACTTCGATCAGGAAATCACTCTCGGCAAGCGAAGGCCTGCCTGGAGGTAGGGCACGAAGAGTACCGTGAAACCGATCGGAGGGTTTGGTTCAATCTCCCTCCCCGATGCACGCCACTCGATAAGAGCCTTCTTCGATAGATGCCCGTCTTGCTCTAGTCCTTTGAGCTCCTCCGCGGACAGCATTGACGATTTCCATTCTGCCATTGTCTCGGTTCAATGGCGGACTGAGGGATCCTTCTATTCGAAGGTTCATGGAGGACGAAAGGCTTTCGGTGAAAGGGGAAAGTGAAGAGCAGCTGGGGTAAAAACATGCCTAAGGAGAGGTAAAATATCCATATATATACTCTTGGGGCATTTAAAATATCCATAACTCACATTCGGTCAAGGAGGTTGTTCCACGTGTCAGAGATGTGTAAGATAAAGTAGTTAAAAAGTTTTTTTTTCTTTTTTCAAAGTTATCTTCATCTCGTATCCATTGTGGGTGAAAAGATACAAAACCGCTTAACATAGAAGTTACCTCGATATACGCTTCGAGAGAAGTTCACGTGATCATCGGGATTTCCTTCCATCAACCCCTTGAAGACTTTAATCCATAGAGCAAACTGACTGTCTGACCACTTTAAAATAAAGGTGATCGAAAAGTCAATTTGGTCCGTGGATATTGTTTATTATATGCTCCAACCATAGGAAGAGAAATGCCAAAGCAATATGAGTTCTTTCTCATGAGAAACTTTGAGGACAGAGATATGATGGAAGTCTCTAAAGGAATGTTTCTTATTCTTGCCCTTCTAGTGGTTATTTATAAAACCAGTAACCTACGGTAGAATTGAATAAACCAGATGGAAGTCTAACAGATAAGATTTTATTAGAGTTTGTTCATAATAAATCGCTGAAGACTAAAACGTACTTGTCCCTTCGGGAATTACTCCCATAAGTATATACGGCTGATGCTCCCGCTTCTTAAGAAAAATAGTTATTTACAACTCAAGTAAAACTATCTTCTTGACCAAGTCTGGTTCTGGTCAGAAGCTTTTTCAAGGAAGTTATTTTCACTTGAAGTTAAGGGGCTAGCTGACGAGAATTGTTGACTAGTCAATTACCCGAGTATATCTTTATTTGCTTATTTATGAATAAGCCGGGTTTTTACTGGGCCCAACTTAGCTTTCTAGACCCAAGAACAATTAAGCAGTCAAAAGGTGGGCCTAAAAGTATTTTCTTTGACCGTTCTCAAAACCTCTTCTGGAGGTCCGATTGGACCTCCTTTATAGGTTCATTAGGACCACTCCAGGACCTCTCCCCCACAGAGGAGGTCCTAGAAAGTGGTTACTCATGTGTGGTTAATTACAGCTACACGTGGAGATATTGGTGATAACAGTCATCACGAAGAGATGCGACTGTTGGCTTGAAGAGACGCAACCACTGGCGCGAAGAGGCACCACTGCAACCAACTGCCGATGCTTGTAAAACTATAAATAGTCCGGCCTATGTGCCTTTGTAACATAGATTCACATCTAAGCCTTAATCCACGTGTATTCACAACCACTTTTCCTGTCATCAGAGCATACTCTTTGCAATACACATTCACCATTTTGAGTCCCTTGCCGAATAGATAGTAATCTTCTTTTTTCCTTTATATTCTTGTTTTATCCGTTCTGTGACGAGAGTCCCGGACATCGACAGATATCATCAACATAAATTTGACAAACAAAAAATTCTTCATCAATGATTTTTGTGAAATGGGTAGTGTCAACTTTTCCAATTTTGAAACCTTTTGAAACAAGAAAACCTCTAAGTCGTTCATACTTAGCTCTAGGGGCTTGTTTGAGACCATAAAGAGCCTTCTATAGTTTATAAATATGGTTAGGATTTTTAGGATCCTCAAAACCGGAAGGTTATTCAACAAAGACAAATTTGAAAATTTTGCCATTTAGAAAAACACTTTTTACATCCATTTGAAAGAGTTTTATTTCAAAACATGATGCAAATACAAGCAAGATACGAATAGCTTCCAATTGAGCTACGGGAGCAAAAGTTTCACCAAAATCCAAACCTTCAACTTGAGTATATCCTTGTGCTACCAACTTTGCCTTGTTTCTTACCACAACTCCATTTTCATCTTGTTTGTTCCTAAATACTCATTTTGTGTTAATCACGTTGTGATCCTTGAGCCTTTCAACAAGCGTCCAAACGTCATTGCGAACAAATTTGTTCAATTCTTCATGCATAGCATTTGCCCAATCCGGATCATCTAGTGCTTCTTCTACATACTTTGGCTTAATAGAGGAAACAAACAAGTAATGTTCACAAAATGAAGCAACATGGGATCGAGTTAGAACACCCTTACTAACATCACCCAAAATTTGATCAATGAGGTGATCTTTTGCAATGGCGTTGTGAATTTTTGGATGAACGTCCGGTGTTTACCCATCTTCTACTTCTTCAATTTGATCTTGACTTGGCGTAGCGGAAGTAGGAGGTTCAACTTGAATAGAAGAAGACGGATCATAGTTGTCTTCTTTTGGCTTGATATATCCTAATGTCATATTCTTTATTGCTTGTCTCAAGCTTTCATCACCTACATCAGCCAAGTTTTCTTACTCTTCTTGAGAGCCATTAATCATCAAATTGGACATCACACGTCTCCTAAACTATACCGACTGTTTGATTGAAAACACGATATGCTTTACTATTTGACGAATAACCAATGAGAAAACTGACATCAGAACAACTTTGAAATTTTGAGAGACGAACTCCTTTTCTTAAGATAAAACATTTACAACCAAATACTCGAAAATAAGATATGTTTGGTTTTATTCCAATAGGAAGTTCAAAAGATGTCTTTTTAAGAAGGCGATGCAAATAAAAACGATTTTTGGCATGACATGAGGTGTTGATGGCTTCCGCCTAAAAATTATTGGAAGTATTATACTCATCAAGCATTGTCCTAACCATCTCAATCAATTTTCGATTTTTCATTTCTGCAACTCTATTTTGTTCTGGAGTGTAGGTAGTGGATAATTCATGCTTTATTCTAAGTTCATCACAATAGTCCTCAATCTTAGTGTTTTTGAACTCGGAACCATTGCCACTTCGAATTTTCTTTAACTTAAACTCAAATTTATTTTGGGCCCTTTTTGAAAAGCTTTTGAAGATACCATAGGTTTCGCTTTTATCATGTAAAAAGAAAACCAAAGTATACCTTGAGTGATCATTTACTATCATAAGACAATAACTATTTCCTCCAGTGCTCTTATAGGTTGTTGGCCCAAACAAATTCATATGTAAGAGCTCCAATGGTCTAGAAGTGGACATGATACTCTTGGATGGATGAGAACTCACTACTCGCTTGCCGGCTTGACAATCACTACATAGCTTATCTTTCTCAAACTTCACATCTTTCAATCCCACAACTAAATCATGTTTGAATTTTTTTTAAAGTTGAATCATTCCTACATGACCAAGCTTTCGATACCAAAGCCAACCCAATGAGGTTTTTGCAATTAAACAAGTTTTGAGGCAAGAATCACTTGACGAAAAATCTACCAAATAAAGATTGCTAAAACGAAAACCTTTGAATACCAAAGAGTTATATTTTTCATTTGAAATGGAAACTCCTTCTTGAGAGAAAGTGCAAGAAAGTCCAAGATCACAAATTTGTGCAATGGATAGCAAGTCAAAATTAAGCGATTCAACTAAAGATACATTAGAAATAGAAAGATCATTGAATATAACGATTTTACCTAATCCTATTACCTTTTCTTTGCTATTGTTACAAAATGTGATCTTTTTTATTTTCTCCTTTTCCGTTTTCAAATGTGGTGAACATTTTTTGCTCTCCGGTCATGTGTTGGGTACACCCACTATCAAGTACTCAATGTCTTCCACCGGTCTTGTAATTCACCTACAAAACAAAGTTATACTCTTTTAGGTAGCTAAATTTATTTGGGTCCTTGGAGGTTAGATACCAAGGTTTTGGGCACCCAAATGGCATTCTTTTTATTTTCAAATATAGGAGTCCCAACAAATTTAGCTATAATTCTACCATCCTTTGATTTCTTAAGCATATAACAAGATTCAAAAATAAAGGATTTAGATGAGCTATGAATTGTGCAATCTTTGGCTAAATGCTCTACATCATGACATTTGTAGCATAAGTTATCATTTTTCTTTACAAACCTTGTCGCATTGTAGATTGGTCTTTTCCCTTTCTTAGGAATAAAACCAAGTCCCTCCTTGTTGTATGAGCACCTTTGCTCACTCAAGATTTTGTCAATAACAAGAGGATGATTAATTTTCAAATCCATGCAAGAAATATCATCAATTTTAGAGCTATAAGACATGACAATCAAATCATCACATGAAGTAGATATGCTAGACTTAGATGCAACATTCAAGCAATTTATGTTATCAAGAATATCACAAGTAATGCCTATATCTATGTGGGACTTTGAATGATCTTTGATAAGGAGAATTTTATGAGCTTCCTTTAGCTTCCCATAAGAGTCTTTGAGAGAAAGAAACTCCTTTTTTAAGACTTTAGATTTTGACTTCTCCTTACCAAGATATGCACTCAAATCCTCTAGCATATCCATTACCTCATCATAAGTAGGATCATCATTTATATCGTTTGTTATCTTTTGTTCCCCTTTTGCCCTGAGACAATGGGGTGTAGAAAATAATGATGGAGCCTCCTTGATGGCAATTCCGACAAACTCTTTCTTTCTTAGGGATTCGTTTTCTTCGGAGTCGGAGTCCGAAGAGACTTCATCGGAGTTCCATTCTCCAATGTGAGCTTCACCCTTGCTATTCTTGTGGAGCTTCTTAAAAAGCTTTTTCTTGCCATTGTAGTCTTTTTTCTTGAATAGCTTGGACTTTTTATCCTTCTTCTTTGGACAATGAGATACAATATGACCCTTTTCCTCACACTCATAATATGTAATGTTGGTGCAGCGATTGTTGCTTGAGGATTGGCCTTTGTTGAAATTGAAACTTCGGTTTGAGCATCTTATCATGAACTTGCTCATGCTTCTCACAAGTAGAGCCATCTCTTCATCGGAATCATCATCATCTTCACTTTCAACATTTTCATCAATTGATTCCGCCTTTGCTTTGAAAGCAATATTTTTCTTCTTAGATGCAACTTGTTCTAATAGCTCTTCCTTGTCTTTCTTGTAGAGCTCATTGGTGATTAATTTCCCAAAAGACCGGTAGGAGTCATTTTTGACAATTCAGAAGAATCTAGAAATAAGGTCACCAACGTCTCATATTTGTTCGATAGAGCCCTAATGAAAGCATCTAGGCCCCTAAAAATTGTTTTTGTAATTAATGACAATATGTGAATATGGGATTAACATGTTTATTGAGTATTTACAAGGTTAAGTCCCATTGGTTGTTTTGATGACGTAAAGATGCATGCTAAAGGGTTCAATGAAGATCTACTGACTCAAAACAAGGTACAAGTAGTCTAGAATCCTTTTTATATTTTACCGGTCTTAGGAGAAATGGTTGGAAGATCGGATTATAGGTTAAATGCCGTACTATTAAGAGGGATCGTGACTAGTAGCTTGATAGCATGTTCTTGTGCCATATGGATCAATTTAGGATCATGCAAGCATTTGAATTTGATTTTGAAAGCTCTAAGTGCATTTGTCAGAAATCGGTAGTACCGAAGTTACACAGGCGGTTGTACCGCTTGGTGCGGTATGACCGCACTTTACTTGGCGGTAATACCGAGTTTTGAACGCTTCAGCCAACTGAGCACTAATGCGGTATGATCGGCTTTTTGAGCGGTACTACCGCATTGCTGTCGTTCCAATTTCTAGTTGGCGGTTTGGTAATACCAAAACCGATGCATTTTGGCTCGGAGCTCTCTCTGATAATCGGTCGTACCGCATTTAAGAAACTGTCATACCGATCTGCGGTTGTACCGATTTTTATAAGGCGGTACGCATTTTATAGAGAACATGTCATTTCGGCGAATTTGGAAACCCTACGATCGGTTGTACTGCTCCTCTGTGCGGTATGACCGGGCGATGCGGTTGTATCGCGTTTTGGTTGGCGGTCGTACCGTACGGGGATTTTCAACGGCTATGTCAGAGTAATTAATGCCTCTGCTCTAGCCATTCTTGTCTTCGACATAGATGCTATCATCACGCTTCTACATGGCGGTCATACCGTATTTCGCTGAATGTTAGGGATTGCCTCCCCAACGGTCATATTTGTTGGTGGGGGTTATAAATAACCCTCCACCTGCTCAAGGACAAGTAGCTAGAGTTCATTTATCATCTATAGAGCCTTGAGCATCCTCTCAACACTCAAAACACTCTTGTGCATTCATTGTGAGGTGTTGAGTTTATTCAAGTGCATTTACTCATCCTAGTTGACCCTCTTGCACTTGAGTGCCGTCAAGTGAAGACCAACGATTTGTTACTCTTAGAGTTTTGCTGAACTCCTAGACGGTTTGGCGGTGATTGTACGATGATCTCTTCAAGAAGCTTGTGAAGAGGCCCGGTGCTAAGATTGTGATTGGCTTGGTGTTCGCCATCTCCGGAGCAGAGCAAGAACAACCAATAGTGATCGACGAAAGGCTTAATTCGTGGAGCCAACTTGAGTTGTAAAGCTTCCTCAACGTGGACTAGTGAAGACCGGCAAGTCTTCGATACCACGGGAAAAACATCTTTGTCTCATTGTTGTTATTTCTAGTCTTTACCATTTCCGCTTTTAAATTTCTAGCTTATTTCTTGTGTTGAATTGCTTAGCTAGAATTGTATCTTGTTTAGACTAAATTATTATTTGGGTTAAATTGTTAAAAAGTTTTAAAACCTCCTGTTCACCCCCTCTAGTCAGTTATCCTTGATCCTACACCTAAGCATTTTCCTCACAATATCAAGATCGGTTAGTGATGAACCAAGGCCTTTAATTTCATTAATTAAGTTGTTCAATCTTGAATACATCTCATTTATGTTTTCATGTGGCAACATAACAAATGTCTCGTATTTGATTTTGAGCATATGCAATTTAGCCTCCTTAACTGCGGATGTTCCCTCATGAATTTCGGAGAGAGTTTTCCAAATATCATGAGCCATTTCAAGCGAACTTTCTCTATTGAATTCATCCGCGTTTAAGGTTCTATAAAGAGCATTCATTGCTTGAGCATTTAGGAAAGCATTTCGTTCATCTAAATTGGTGAGATTGTTTGAATCAATAGGCATAACGAAACCCTCTCCTACAATTCTCCATATGCTAGAACTCATGGCCTTAAGATAAACTGTCATGCAGACCTTCCAATATGCATAATTTATGCCATCGAATTGTGGTGCCTTACCAATGGAGAAACCCTCACTAGTCATCCTTATCTCTGCAGGAAGTAAAACCTAATAGATATGAGACCAAGCTCTGATACCACTTGTAGGATCAAGGATAACTGACTAGAGGGGGTTGAATAAGCGGTTTTTAAAATCTTCCGGCTAAAAGCAGATTTTGCCAAAATAAAGCTATGAAATACAATTTCACAAATTAAGGCCTAAAAAGTCTAGAGCTTTCTAAATGCACTACACTATCAAGACATACTACACAATCTAAACAAGATAAACAAATAGCTTATAAGAATAAGTGCAAAAAGTGAAGAGCGAGAGAATAAACCACACTACGAAGACAAACAATGTTTTTTTTGTAGTTTCGGAGACTTGCCAGTGTTCACTAATCCATGTTGAGGAAGCTTGATCAACTCAAGCCGGCTCCACATAAGCACAATTTTCTCGATCACTAATGGTAGCTCTTCTCCACTCCGGATAGGCGAGCTCCAACCTTCACAAATGGTCGGGTCTTCTCACAAGCTTCTTTGAGAAGATCACCGATGCAACTCCAAACCGTCTAGGAGACGACAATCGCCAAGACTAATGAACCAACGATTCTTCGCTTGAAGATGCTCAAGTGCCACAAAGATCAAACTCTACTCAAAGCACTTAGAAAAACCCCAGCAACCTTTGCAAGATGATTTTAATGCTCTCAAAGAGTGGATGAACTAGCAAAGGGCTCAAAAATATTCAATAAGGTTCTTAAAGGCTCTCTTGCTGCAGTGGGTGAGGTATTTATAGTCTCCACCCACTGTACTAGCCGTTAGAGCACGAAACCCTGACAAATCTGCAAGTCCTGTCAAACCGCAGGTATGTGGCCGGTCAGTACGGACTAAGAAATAACGGTCACCTGCTCTGCATTTAATGCATAGAAACTATCCGTTACGACATGTTCGGTCAAATCGCCACTTGGGGTCCAGTTAGACCGGACTCAAGAAATTCAAACTAGAGAAAAAACCAAGCTACTGGAAAAGGCTAACCGCTCTAAGGGACTGGGGATCCGGTCAGTCCGGGGTAATGCCTACGGTCAGTTCGGCTTTTGAAATAGTAGCAAGACACAAAAATGCACTTATATTGAAAAAGCTGACCGGATCACTTGACCCAGAGGTCCGGTCAGTTTGTACATAGACTGGTGGTTAGTTTGGCCTCAAGCAAAATACTCAAAACTCCTTTCTCTGGAAAATGCTGACTGGTGCACTCAACCCTGAGGTCCGGTCAGTCCGGACATAGACCTACGGTCAGTCCAGCCATTGAAAACGCAGAAAGGAGCTTTCTAGAAAAAGCTGACCGCGAAATTAATCCGGGGTTCCGGTCAGTCCGACCGATTAACTGCGGTTAGTCCGGCCAAGAAAATAAAACACATATAACTTATGGCCAGACTATTCCAAATGAAACCAATATTTAAACCAAGTAAGATTGAGCATGTGTCATCATTTGCTTTCAAGCTACTAGCCATTTGATCCCTCTTCATAGTACGACTTTCTACACTATCAATCCGGTCTTTTATTCTTCGTTCTCCTAGACCGGCAAAACTAGGAAAAATGTCCTATCAACTAGATACCTTTGCTTTGAGTGAGATGAGATTCTTTAGCGCTCTTTCATCTTAATCCAAGAATAACCCTTGAAACTTCTTGACAAAACAAGTTAGTACAAAACACATGGTTGTCTATAATCATCAAAACACTGCAAATAGGGCCTAGATTCTTCAACGTGTCGGCCCATTGAGAAAACCGCACGGCGGCCATGCGGACGAGGCTCCATCTTAGCAAAATCCGGCACGACGAGAGCTATTTTCACTAATACGCCCGAAAACAGTGCCAATATGGCCAGAACTCATGAAACAAATTCGCATATTACAACATTTCAGACAATTTATGAAACAAATTAGCAGATTACAGCAATTCAGACAATTCATGAAGCAGTGCATCAAGATAATTCATGAAATCGTACATCAAGATTCAGTACAACATTGTAAATTTCATCTTTTAAGATATTATTTCAAAGATTCAGTATCGACGCGGGGCATTGCATATGTGCATTTAGAAGGTTTAGCTCGAGAACGATATTAATCATGCAAATTAACATATTGTGCGCACACTCGCACAGAATGGGATGCTGGCCGCCTTGTGAGGGGTTTTACAAAGAGAGCTCGCAACGAGAGAGTGTGCATCGGCCATTTCGGGACTAGGCACATGCGACTTAGCGCGGTGTAGACGGGGGAACTCGGCGCAGGAAGCGACGACTGAGGCCACTACTATAGAAAAGGTCTTCATAGACGGTTCAAAACGCTATTACGCATAGCCAGGAGCCGCCCGAGTTTATGGGTCAAGACGACATGAGGTCATCATGAGCATGCTTTTAAACCGCTCGTGAAAAAACTATCACAAACGGTTCTGAACAATAACTGTATGTGATAGTCAATTATCACAAACGGTTCTTATATAGAACTGTCTATGAAAATAGACTATCACAGACGGTTTTATGGTAAAAACCGTCTGTGATAGCTTTTTCTATTGCATTTTTTTTCGAAATTAGAGCCAAACCAATTTATTGTTGGACAGTAGTTTCCATATGCCCTTTCTATAGTTTGCAAGAAGGTAATTAAAAGATACTCTCTCTCTCTCTCTCAATCAATGGCTCAGTCTCTGATGTGGACGAGGTCGAGTAGAGGCGTTCATATCGAACCGAATCGGCCTCTCTTGTCGATCACAGATGGGGGTCCTTACTGAGAACGAAATCTGACAGGATGGAGGAGATAAAATCAGAGTGAGAAGGATACCTGGATGGGGATTTGGGGGCAAAACTTCATGCTCACCTGAGGCCAAGATGGGGGATGGCCAGATCTAGTGGTACTGGTCGAGCCGCAATGCCTTGCTCACTGGAGGCACCGTGAAACAGTTGGCTGCGGACGCGTGTCGGCCTCCTGCGGCAGACATGGAGCTCCTGCGTGTCCTTCCTCCCCCCTCGTCGTCGGCTTCGTCTACTCACTGAACCGTGCTAGGGAATCGAAGGCGATCGCCGGAGCTCGACGTGGGGAAGGGAGAGGGAGAAACTGATGGAAAATTGTGATTACCATTAATACTGACGGTTTTAGAAAACTGTTTGTAATGAAACGTCCAGTATTAGCTTTTTTATAATAGGGGGCGGCGGCGTGGGGCCTTTGACCCCTAGCACGCAAGTGTCGGGGGGAATAGAGGATTGGGGATGAGGTAGAGTTGGCCAAATGGGTCGGGCCTCACGGCCGACACGGCACGACATCAGAGGCTCGCCCAAGCACGCAGACGACCAAGACTGTTCATGGGCCATGCCGGCCAGGCACAAGACCCCGGTCAGGCACGGTCGCCACCAACCGCGACGGGTCGATTCGGACGCAAGACGCGAAAGGATGCAGGTCATGCCGCACGACACTCGGCATGAGCAAGGCACAGCAGACGCACAGAAGGGCGGCAGGAAGCGGAGGTCGGAGGTCCGGAGGGCAGAGCCAGAGCGCACGGTCACGGCTGCCCGTCGGAGGAGGGGAGTCGCGGGCCTCACGGTGCACGTTCTTTGCGCTAGAGTGGAGTGAGGAGGAGGCAGCGAGCATGGGCATGGTGGATGGTGTTGCGCTGCGTCGAGCGACGAGCGAGGAGGCGATGGGTCGTCGAGGCGGCGGGGTCATCGAGGCAAGCTGTGGGGAGGCGAGGAGGCGGGGTTGTCGGCGGCGCCATGGCGGGGCTATAGGGAGGCGAGGAGGCATGGGTCGCGCTGTCATGGGAGGCGAGGAAGCTGGCTTGTCGAGGAGGCGACGCCAGGAGGCGAGGAGGCGCCTGGTCGACGAGGCGGTGTAAGGGAGGCAAGGAGGCGGCGGGTCACGAGGCGACGCCAAGGCGAGGCGAGGCGGGCGGCGGCAGCGCCAGCCATGGAAGGCGAGGACCGAGGAGGCGGCAAGACGGGCGAGGTAGGCCACCTTGGCGCTGGCGAGGGGGGAAGAAGATCGCCAGACGGGCACTGGCTATGTCGTGCCGAAGGTCAGTGCTCAAGACAAAGACGTCTAAAAAACGACTGCGTTGGGGGGTTTTTGACCATTTTTGATCGTTGTGGGCTTAAAAAATTGAAAAAATTCTGAATTTTTTTTCTATAAATAGGCACCTTACCCCCCTCATTCAGTATCCCTTCATTCTCCATTCTCTATTTGAAATTGTGTTGTGCAAATTCAAATCCATGTTGAGCTAATTTGGCAAATTTCAAAAAATTTGTGCCAAATTTTGGAAATTTCAATTTTCACATCGAAGTCGACAAAAGAGGTACAATACTATTTTTGTAATATTTTTATTGTTAGTTATTGTTATGCTAAGATTAAAGTAGTAATAGTGGTATTTTTGATTTTGCGCTTTTAGTTATGGACAGATCTTCTGACGCCTTTGCTCTTAGTGAGTTCGGACTTTCATCTGATTTAAATTGCGTCTATGGAAGCATTGCGTCATTTTAAACCAACCGGAGGTTTCGCCGGAGGGGCAAGGTGGAGTTCCGTCATCAGGCTCCACGTCAGCATCATGCTCAACGGCAACTGGAGTAAAGAGGTCGAGGCCGTCTACATCGGGAGTGTGGAAGAATTTCGACAGGACAACCAAGCAAGACGTAGCGGGAAATAAGGTACCATATGCTATTTGTAAAATTTGTCGCCATGAATTGTCTACAAAATCTACAAGTGGAACGAGGCACTTGATTAGACATGCTATAAGGTGTCGAACCAAGCAAGGATTGGTGATGAGGCAGACGCAGCTGCAATACAACTCCGACGTACGGTATCTAGCTGGGACTGCTATCCTCAGGTAGTCCGCCAATCTCTCTGTCATTTAATTTCTTCTGAGGATTTACCGTTAGACTTTGACGAGTCTGCTTCTTTCCAAAATTACATTAGGACTGCGCATAATCCTAGATTTACTTCCGTTTCTAGACAGACAACAACTAGGGATCTAGTGAAATACTATAATAAGCGTCGTCATAAAATAAAAGAAATATTTAGTACGTGCACATTTTCGGTGGCTCTGACCTCAGACATATGGAGTGATCGGGCTAGGGAGGATTACCTTAGTGTAGTTGCGCATTATATTAGTGACGACTGGGTAATGGACAAAAGGATTATAGCTTTGAAATTAATTGATGTAGCACACACGAGGGAAAATATTGCGAACTGTATTATCAAAGTCGTGGAAGACTTTGGTCTTACAGACAAAATATTCACAATTACTTTAGATAACGTCGCTTCAAACTATAGGGCCATGGACATTCTTACTCCAGTGTTGAGTACATATGTCGATTCCTTCCTGCTACATCAACGATGCGCTTGTCATATTATCAACCTTATAGTCAAATGTGGTTTGAAGAGGTTGAATCCGTATATTAAAGCTTTTCGCGATGTGATTTCTTTCTTGAATAATTCTAACGTAAGAATAGCACAATATAAGACCTTCTGTAGGGCGATGAGTGTACGTCCAAGAAAGTTCGGTTTGGATATGGAGGTAAGGTGGAACTCTACTTACCTTATGCTTAAGAATCTTTTACCACACAAGAACACTTTTTCTGTATTTATTCAAATGCACTATCCTAGCACTGACGGTACTATGCTATTAATTGAGCAACATTAGTTCGTTGCTGAGAAAGTACTATCGTTTTTAGAAATTTTTTATGAGGCAACTGTTGCTTTGTCCGCTGTCTACTATCCAACATCTCCTATCATTGTGCATACTATTTTACGGATTGCTACTCAATTGAAAATGTTTGAAAATGACATAGTTTTACGTGATGCTATTGTTTCCATGAAATCTAAATACCTTAAATATTGGAGAGAAATCCCTTACCTATATGCATTTCTTTTAGATCCTAGGGCTAAAATTGATGCATTTGGCACTGTACTTGATATTCTTACTTGATCTTCTTAGTGATGCTACGGGGCTAGACTATACTGACTATTTTGCAGAAATTCGTTCTCGGTTATACGAGGTTTACCAAAGGTATGAGAATAGGTTCCGGGGAGTCCGTTGGCAACGACCTCCAGTAGCCCCCACTTCAAGTGGGAAGACAAATATGTGGGGTGCGATCTTCGGTGCCTCTTCCTCCAGGTCCAGGTCCAGGTCCAGGGGTTCTTGTTTTTCTTCTACACCAACGCCTATTCAGCCAAGACCCACATGGAGCGGAGAACTATCCACCTATCTAGACAGCGATACGGTGAATTTCAACTCAGAAGGTTTTGACATCTTGCAATGGTGGCAAGCCCATAAGTTAACATATCCCGTGCTATCTATACTTGCACGTGATGTGTTAACTGTTCATGTCTCTTCGGTTTCCTCCGAGTCTGCTTTCAGTCTTTCTGGAAGGATATTGGAGGAGAGAAGAACAAGTCTCACAAGTTAGATGGTAGAGATCCTTCTAACTGTGAAAGATTGGGAACAAGCTGATTCACGAACACAATACTCTGTAGAAAATCCAGAGTTGTCGGAGGTGTTCGAAAATCTGTACTTAGACAATGACATCGACACATAGAACAAAGATGTATCATGTATGTAGAATTGTAGAGCTATAGAGTGTACTCTTTTTTCTTTGCCAAGGTTTTCTCATTTTGAGTTTTTACTTGGTGAAGGTTTTAACGAGGCAACCAGTTGGACATCAATAAAGTTTTTTATTATATTTTCAATATGATTGTCTTATTTTTTTAAATTTTCATGTTTACTTCTGAATTCTACACATTTTCTATTTTTTCTGGATTTTTTTTGGTTTTTTTTCCTGATGGACCAAACGGGCCATATCTGGCCCGATAGACCAAACGGGCTCAGCCTGGCCCGACAAAACATAAATGCCTGATGAATTGTGCCTGAACCAGCACTCTAACTTATGAACCGATCCGACCCGACACAAATAGTACACGGATCGAAATAGACCGTATCTAACCGGACCCGTGCCATGTCAGTCCGGGCAACCCATTTGGACACCCAGGCGTATCCCTTTCACGATAGATCCGGATCGTCCAGATCCGTATGCTCACGAAATAGCGCATATCGAGGAGATATGCCGCCATATCCATCTCCAACTCTATCGCCATCTGCTCTCCTGCTCGCTCACTGCCCATCGCCACCCCCAAAACCCTAAACGGCTAAACCCCCCATTTCAAACCTCGCCGCCGCCATGCAGTCTCTCGCGCTCACCTCCTCCTCCCTCCCCGCCGCCGCCCCCACCTCCGGCGGCGGCCGCCGCCGCCTCGCGCGCGTCCGCGCCACGGCCGTCTCCGACGAGCCCAAGCTCAACAAGTACAGCGCGCGCATCACCGAGCCCAAGTCGCAGGGGGCGTCGCAGGCCGTGCTCTACGGCGTCGGCCTCACAGACGCCGACCTCCGCAAGCCGCAGGTGGGCGTCTCCTCCGTATGGTACGAGGGGAACACCTGCAACATGCACCTGCTCCGCCTCGCCGAGGCCGTCCGTGACGGCGTCCGCGAGGCCGGCATGGTGGGCTTCCGATTCAACACCGTCGGCGTCAGCGACGCCATCTCCATGGGCACCCGGGGTATGTGCTACAGCCTCCAGTCGCGCGACCTCATCGCCGACAGCATCGAGACCGTCATGGGCGCGCAGCACTACGACGCCAACATCTCCATCCCTGGATGCGACAAGAATGTGAGCTCCATTCTGCTAGTATTGCGCGGGAGATGAGCGAATGTGTGTTCTGAATATCTTCTTATCTTACCTCACTACTTGACTACCTGTGGCAGTAGAGGTTAAAACTGCACCTTTCATTGTCGTGGAATTGAAATGCTCAATATATACCTATACGCCATTGAGCTCTACATTCTGATGTATTTTAGCTCGGTGCTAGAAAAAAAAGTAAAAAACAACAATAAAAACTGGATCTTTCTTATAGTCTGCCCACCATCCCACTGGTTTGGTTCCTAGAAGTAATAAAAACGCAAGTTTTGCTGAAAAATTAGAGCACGTTACCAGGATTTTGTTTCTGGAATGGTTATATTGGCCCACCACGTTTGAAAGTAGTAAAAGATGTTGAATCTTTTCTCATTGGTTCATGACTCTTTGGTCTCTAGGTGGTTAACAATATTGGGAATTTTATCTCAGTTGGTTTTAGTTTATATTTTTTAGCCCGTCATGAACAAAGGCTGTGATAAAAATTTTCCAGCTCTCCTATGTGTTTGCTAAGTGTGTAGTTCGGTTGTTGTTGGAGATGGGCGCTGAGGTGATTGGAGATTGTGTTTTTACATGTTTAGGAATAAGAAAAATATCAAGTTTTGTAGCTTTATGGCACTTTAATTTATCTGATGTCTTCCTTTTACATGAGGGGGAGCTTGTGGGATAACTATGCAAATTTAGATGTTTGTTGCATTTGAATTTAATGGCCCTTTGCATTGCAGATGCCAGGTACAATAATGGCAATGGGACGGCTTAATCGACCAAGTATCATGGTATATGGTGGAACTATTAAGGTAATGTTACCCCTGTTCTCTCGCTGTTCAAGTGTGCTGAACTACTGATGCAGAAATGCTCTTTAGTTCAATAAAATGTTTGATTAGTTTGCAGCTGTGACTGAGAGCTATGAGATTGTTTGTACATTTTTCTGACAATTTTCTGACTTATTTTTTGTTAGTGCAGCCTGGTCACTTTCAGGGCAATTCTTATGACATAGTATCTGCTTTCCAGGTAAGCGTATCACCTTTGAACTGTCCATCTTCTTATTTACATGTACCTTCTTATGCAGCAATGTACAACTTATGCTTACTTATCTTGATATGGTATGCAGTGCTATGGAGAATTCGTTAGCGGATCAATCAGCGATGAGCAAAGAAAGAATGTGCTCCGTAACTCATGCCCGGGGGCAGGTGCATGTGGCGGTATGTACACAGCAAACACGATGGCATCTGCTATTGAGACTCTGGGCATGAGCCTTCCATACAGGTGCAAATAATATCTTGAAACTTCTCATTATTGCTTCTTAGGCAATAAAGTGTGCTTCCTTTTAAATCAATTCACTTTAATAGATTGACTAAAGTTCTTATCAATTGTGCTGTGTGTTTTATTTACCAAAGTTCTTCAACCCCTGCTGAAGACCAACTAAAGCTAGAGGAATGTCGTCTTGCTGGGAAGTATCTCTTAGAATTGTTAAAGATGGATTTAAAGCCTAGAGACATTATCACTGAGAAGTCACTGCGGAATGCAATGGTTATTGTCATGGCACTTGGTGGGTCTACTAATGCTGTACTACATTTGATTGCTATTGCCCGGTGGGTTATCATCTTGTCCACGCTTAATTGCTTAGATAGACAAATGCTGATTGATTTCTTCTTTCAGGTCTGTAGGTTTGCAATTGACACTTGATGATTTTCAGAAGGTCAGCGACCAAGTTCCTTTCCTTGCAGACCTTAAGCCTAGTGGCAAATATGTCATGGAGGATCTGCATAAGGTAAATACTTAGTGCTACAAATATTTACTTGGTTTCACTTCGTTCTGATTTGATCACACATTTAATCCACTTTAAGTGAGTTGGCTTTTGGCTTTTCTATTCGCTGGTTTTTACTCGTGCTTACACATTTGTGCTTTTGTGAAGCTCCAAGAAAAATTTAAGGGCTTAAACGAACAAAGTGAGGAAATCCAAACACTAACATTAATCTCTAAAACAAGTTTAAGTCTTTAAGAAAAAGCCGCATGCTTGCTATACACTCTTGTTGGAATAATGTTTGTTAAATGTATATATATATGCTTTGTTATTCTTCCCTAGTTTAGGGTGTTTCCTATATATTGCTCCTACTATGTACCTGTATATATTGGCACAAGAAGCCCATTCATAACATGGTATCAGGCAAGTTTAGGTTAGGGTTTCCCTTCCCGTTTCTCTCCTACCCAACTCCTAGATCCACCGCCGCCAGCCCTACTCCTTCCATTTCAGTCAGCAAAATCACCTTGTTGCTGGCCATTGGGCTCCTCTACCCCGACGGCTCATACGATGCCAAGCTCTCGGCTGTGAAGCCGACCACTGCTTTCGGGCATTGTGGATCGAGCTCTCCAAATTATGTTGTCGCCACCGCCAAGCTCTCCAGATTAAGCCATGCCGTCGTCGAGCTCAGCAACTCATGCCGACGCTCAAGCATCGGTGCTCCCGTGGTGATGCGCCACCCCCTTGCCGCTCCTCTGCTTGAGCCAGCTGGTCTTTGCTGCCATTGTTGTTTCTCCCGAGCCGGTGTTGGTCTTCTGCCCGCCCTCTTCTTTGCTTGAGCCGCTTTAGTGCTCTCGAGCCTTCTTGCTCCTCGCTCCTCTCTATTTGTTGAGTCTTGCCTCTCTTTGCCGCTTTGCTCGCTTCTCTGCTTTCAGCAACAGGTTCGTCTGCTTTGCTTGGTGCTCAGAGTCTTTGTTGCTAGGCCTCTCTTCTTTATTCTTGACCGGAACCTCGAGCACGAGTACCATCTCGGTTCCAAAGCCGCCGATCACCTTCAACGACGTCAGCTACCGTGAGTTTGTCCAGCACATGAGGATTTACCTGCGGGGACAGCGCCTGTGGGTCTACCTCATCAGCAAGCGGCCTTGCCCACCCAAAATTTCTAGACTGTTCAAATGTCGGTAGGGCTTCAACAATTCACCAAAAATCTATAGGCCCGAGTCTAGTCCTACCAAAAATTGATTTTTCCGATTAAAAGTACTATTTTAATCATTTTTCGGAATAAAAAACTAATATTTAATTCATTTTCAGCATTAAATAAATAGATTTCCCCTTTTTAAATTGATTTTACGGGATTTCGGGCCTGGCCGGGATTCTACCGGGTCGGTTTTGCAGTCCCAAGTCTTGGCGGACGGCGTCGGGCAGACTACCCATGAACAGTTCTACCTCGCCTCGGCCCCACCAACCGAGCCTGCTTTTCCTGCGATGCTCTCGAGGATGTTCAATGGTCTGTTGTCGCTTTGAGGAGGCCCTCGATGAGCACCAGACGCAGCTCCACGCCTATGAGGTGTGGAACGATGGGGATGCTAAGGCCTCCACCATCATGGTGGCCAGCATTGAGCCTGAGCACGCGTTCGATGTGCTTGGGTTGTCTACGACCAAGGAGATGTGGGATCGTCTTCGTGCCCACTACGAGCCGAAGAGCGAGGCCTTGTACCTTTCCACTCTTCGGGAGGAGCAGTCTCTCCAGCAGCAGGATGCTACCATGGAAGCCTTCTACCAGCAGTTGGCTGCGGTTTGGCGTCAGCTCGACTCTCTAGGGCCGGATGTTTGCCGGTCCTGCACCTGCTGTGCACGCCACCAGGCTCACTTGGAGACTCGTCGCCTCCGCGATTTCCTCACCCGCCTTTGTCCGGAGTATGTGGTGGCTCGCTCCTAGTTGCCGATGAGACAACCCCTTCCCTCCATATTGGAGGCTCTCACTGCTATTCGGGCTGAGGCTCGTCTTCGCCTGACGAGAGGGATTCTACAATGCCTCTTGGCCTTGGTCGCTCACACCCCAAAGATCGGTGCCCTCGCCGCCTTCGCCCATGTGGCATGCGGTCTTTGCTCCCACCACCTTCATCTGCGACTCATTACTGCTTCCGGGCACATTGTCCAAGATCTTGTCGCCGAAGGTATATTCACGGAGTGGCCGCGCATTGAGTGTGAGCCGGATCCTCTCGATCGAGTTCACGCTAGAGTTCCTTGGAGTAGACGCACCAGGAGATGCTCACGCTGCTTAGACGCCTTGCTGCTTCTGCTCCAGCACCAGGTTCTGCTGCTAGGTCTTCTGGTCCTGTGCCATCACCTCCTCCTTCAGGTATGTCATCTCGTTGGATTCTGGATTTCGGTGCCTCTTTCCACATGACACCGGACTCCACTCATCTTACTTCTGTGAGACCACCTGATCTTCCTCTCACAGTTCAAACTGCAGATGGCGCATCTCTTCCTGTTGCAGGAAGAGGCACTCTTTCCACTTCGTCTTTTCGTGTTCCTACTGTATCTCATGTTCCTAGTCTTACTATGCAGCTTATGTCACCGGTCGATCACCGATCATGGTCGTCAGATCATTCTTGATTATGACTCTTGTTGTGTTCAGGATCGTTGTATGAGGATTCTAGTTGGGACTGGTCCTAGGCGCCATGAATCTCAGCGTTTTTGGGAGCTCGACTAGCTGCATCTTCCTTTCGCCGCCTCCACCAGCCAGTCAGCCAGCACCACCGCCTTGGCTTCAGCTGCTTCTTCCACCACCACTTTTGTCCAGTGGCACTATCGGTTAGGTCATATTGGTGGTTCTTGTCTTTCGTCACTAGTAGGGAGTGGTGTTCTAGGTTCTGTTTCTGGTGTCTCTGCTTTACATTGTATGGGTTGCAAGTTTGGCAAGCAGCTGCAACTCCCTTATCCCTCTAGTGATTCTGAGTCTCAGTGTCCTTTTGATTTGATTCACTTTGATGTTTCGGGACCGGCTCCCTTCACTTCGAAAGGGGGTCATACTTATTATGTGATCTTTATTGATGATTATTCGAGATACACTTGACTTTATCTTATGTCTTCTCGCAGCCAAGTTTCCATTTACTAGCAATTTATCACCATGGTCTGCACTCAGTTTGAGTCGACCCTTCGCATTTTCCATGCAGATTTTGCTGGTGAATCTCTCCACTTCACTTCGTCGTTTTCTTGCTGAGCAGGGCACTCTTCCTCAGTATTCTTGTCCCGATGCTCATGCTCAGAATGGTGTCGCTGAGCGTAAGCACCGTCATCTTCTTGAAATAGCTCGTGCTATCTTGCTTACTTCTCATGCCCCACCTCATTTTTGGGCTGAAGCTGTCTCTATTGCTGCCTTTCTTATCAATCGGCAACCCTCTTTTGCTCTCAAGGGATGCACCCCTTTTGAGTGTCTCACTGGTTCGCTACCCAAGTATAGTCACCTTCGCTGTTTCGGTTGTGTCTGCTACGTGCTTCTTCCACCTCGTGAGCGCACCAGGCTGATTGCTCAGTCGGTCGAGTGTGTTTTTCTTGGCTACAACTCTGAGCATAAGGGTTATCGTTGCTATGATCCTGTTGCTCAACGAATGAGGATCTCTCGAGACGTCACTTTTGATGGGTCTCGTCCTTACTATCCTTGTTCCTCTGCTGCTTGCGTTGAGTCGCTTTCCTTTTTGACTTTTCCTGATTCTTTGCCTCTAGTTTGTGTCTTACCACCCTTGTCTCAGTCCCCACTGTCTCCTCCACCACAGTCTCTTTTTACCACAATCTCTCTCGTCTCCTCAGGTTTTCTCACCTCCTCCGGAGGTTCCTACCAGCTCTCCTGTTGAGATCTCCCCTTTTCCGCTGCACTACTCTCGCCGTCCAAAGTCTACTACTTCAGTTGAGCCTTCTACTCCTTTCACTACCTTGTCCTTGCTCGGTCTCGCTCCAGCCTCTCCTCCCAGGTATGATCGTCGTGATCGCTTGGACCGTCAGTCTCCCCGAGTGTTACAGCTTTCTTCAGTTGCCTCTTGTTGAGCCTCGACTTCTTGTGAGGTCAGCTTTGCTCATCCAGAGTGGCAGCAGGTGATGGCTGAGGAGATTGCTGCCCTGGAGCGCACTGGGACTTGGGATCTTGTTCCCCTACCTGCACGTGTTACTCAGATTACGTGCAAGTGGGTATACAAGATTAAGACTCGCTCCGATGGCTCTCTTGAGCGCTACAAGGCTCGTCTTGTGGCCTGTGGTTTTCAGCAGGAGCATAGACGTGACTAAGACGAGACTTTTGCGCCTGTTGCTCACATGACCATTGTTCGGACCCTTCTGGCAGTTGCTTCTGTTCACCAGTGGTCAATTTCTCAGCTGGATGTCAAGAATGCCTTCCTCAATGGCGAGCTGCGTAAGGAGGTCTACATGCAGCTGCCCCCTGGGTATTCTATCCCTGATGGCATGGTGTGTCATCTTTGTCGCTCTCTCTACGGGCTCAAGCAAGCTCCTCAAGCCTGGTTTGAGCGTTTCTCCTCTGCTGTCACTGAGGCTGGTTTCACCGCGAGTGACCATGACCCTGCTCTTTTTGTTCACACCTCTCCCCATGGTTGCACTCTTCTTCTGTATGTTGATGATATGATCATCATCGGTGATGATCCTCAGTACATCGATTTTGTGAAGAAGCGTCTCAGTGACAAGTTCTTGATGTCTGACATGGGTCCACTTCGCTACTTTCTTGGGATTGAGGTGACTTCTACGCCTGAATGCTACTACCTCACCCAGGAGAAGTACATTCAAGACCTTCTTGCTCGCGTTTGTCTCACTGATCAGTGCATAGTGGATACTCCCATGTAGCTTGGAGTTCACGTTCAACTCACTGATGGAGAGCCCCTTGAGGATCCCACTCTCTACCATTACCTTGTTGGTAGTCTTGTCTATCTTGGGATCACTCGCCCTGACATCTCTCACCCTGTTCACATTATGAGTAAATTCTTTTCAGCTCCCACTCAGCTTCACTACAGTCACCCTTTGTGTGTCCTTCGATATCTTCATGGCACCATGTCTCGTCGCCTTTTCTTTCCTCGCTTCAGTTCCTTGCAGCTCAAGGTGTACTCTGATGTGACTTGGGCTAGCTATCACTCCGATCGTCGATCTTTTTCTGTCTATCGTGTTTTCCTTGGATCCTCTCTGATTGCCTGGAAGACCAAAAAACAGACAACAGTTTCCCGCTCAAGTGTTGAGGTTGAGTTGAGGGCTATGGCGTCGTTGACAATCGAGGCTACTTGGTTATGGTGTCTCCTTTAGGATTTTGGTCTCTCTTACCGCACCGACCCCTCTTTTGTCTGATAGCACTGGTGCGATCAGTATTACGCGAGACCCAGTAAAGCCTGAACTCACCAAACATGGAGTTGATGCTTCCTATATGAGATCGCAGGTGCAGGACCAGGTCGTAGCTCTTCAGTACGTGCTTTCGAAGCTTCAGCTAGCCGACTTCTTCTGAAGGCACGCACTCTGAGCTCAAGATGACCTTTTCTCTCTCCAAACTCAGTTTTGTTGATCCACCATGAGTTTGGGAGGGGGGTTTAAATGTATATATATGCTGTGTTATTCTTTCCTAGTTTAGGGTGTTTCCTGCATATTGCTCCTACTATGTACCTGTATATATTGGCCCATTAGCCCCTTTGCAATACAAGAAGCCCATTCGTAACAATGTCCGTACTCAAACTGTTGGAATCATGTCCATACTCAAACCACACAGATAATCTATTTCTGTATTGACATTGCAGATTGGTGGTACGCCTGCAGTAATTCATTATCTTTTGGAGCAAGGTCTTCTTGATGGGGATTGTATGACTGGTGAGTACAGTCAATAACCATTCATCATATGGTGTAGGAGCTCCTTTTTTTGGGGGTAATAACACGGTCTTTCTTCTTGCCCTTCAGTCACTGGGAAAACTCTAGCCGAAAATGCTAAAATCTTCCCGCCTTTATCTGAAGGACAGGTAAATCACAATTCTGAGTTCTTCAGCCTTATCTAACTCCTTGAATGCTAACATTTACACATGTTGTTTGACATGCAGCAAATAATACGACCACTGGACAATCCTATCAAATCAACTGGCCATATACAAATACTTTATGGCAATCTTGCACCAGAAGGTTCTGTAGCAAAAATAACTGGCAAAGAGGGGTTGTTTTTCTCAGGTGTTTTTTGTTCCTTCCATTTTCAATCCTTGGAAGACTTCATATAATGTGCAGCTTTTAACTATTATTTGTCAAATGATAGGCCCTGCGCTAGTTTTTGAAGGTGAAGAATCAATGATTACAGCTATATCAGAAAACTCATCGAGTTTCAAGGTAATGTGTAAAATTGACTTTCTGAGCTCATAATTCAGAAGATGTAATTTGTACACCTTTTCACAATTCAGAAGCCTGAAATTCAGAATTTGAGACTAAAACATCTGACTGGAATCAATATCCGAACTTTTGCTTAAAATACAAGACATGGTACTGAACAAAAAACAGAAAACTGTAAGGCAAGTGGTTTGTGTATACACTAAAGAAGAATATCTAATCCCATGCTCTTAGGAATGCAGATATAATGTGAGGCAACGATCTTTATCATATTTGTTAGTGCCATTGGAAATCTCATCTGATAATTCTCTGGCCTAGTTTCCAATATATCATTTGCGCTTTCTTCCATTTCAATGCAATTGCCGATTTGATTTATTCATTTATGCCAGTATGTTCTGTCAGTATTGCTTTTCAGCAGATTGATAGTGGAATATACTAGTTCACTAGGATAAGTCTTGTACATCTTCTGATGAACTATTCTATTGCCATGATGGTTACAACAGGGCAAGGTAGTGGTGATCCGAGGAGAAGGACCTAAAGGAGGGCCAGGGATGCCTGAAATGTTGACTCCAACAAGTGCAATAATGGGTGCTGGCCTTGGGAAGGTAACACTTGGCTCCAAATAAGTGCAATAAGAACACTCCCATTTTATATCTCACCTAGTTTTTTTAAACTCTTATCTCTCACCTAGTTAGTGCCATACATTATGAATGTTTTAGAAGTACTTGGTAGTTAGGGGTGAAAATGGAGCGGATAATTCTCGCCCGGTCCGATGCTGTATCCGGAAAAAACCCGCCCGGGGTACAAAATTTTCTCTAATAGGGTTTCTTATGTTTGATTATGTTTATGGTATTAAGTAGGATAAATAATTCTCTAATAGGTATTATAATTTGACACTTTCGTTGGTGAAGTTATATCTTTTCTTTATATGTACACTATCCGTCAGGTTATCTGTGACCGATTTGAATCTGATCTGCATCCGCCTCGTGCTCGTACCCGAAAAACCCATATTTGTATCCGTATTCGGGGTAAAAATATGGGTTAGGATACGTGAAGAGTAATAACCGCCCGTATCCGACCCGTTTTCACCCCTATTGGTAGTTGTAATCAAGGATCAAAATACCGGTATCAGGTAAAATCCCGCCGGGCGGTCGGTAACCAGAAAACACGGGAAAAACCCGGTCAAAATTCGTCTGAAGAAACTTGAATTGGGGATGTAACCGCCGGGATTTTGAATTTGAATTTAAATTTGAACTTTTTTAGCCGGTTTTTAGGATCCCGGTTCCCACCGGTAAAACCGGTAACCGCTAGGATTTGGATCCATGGTTGTAATATTACGTGTACATTAGGATAGCTCCATATGTTATTTCTGATATTCTTCTTAACAGCTCCAGAAAGTGTTGAAATTTGAAAGAAAAAAGGTGCTTGAACTTTCTTAAACACATTAGCAAGGATCATATTGTTATAATAGGACTCTATTTGTATTTCCTTATCTATATATGACAACTCCCTTTGTACTCCCTATATTTATTGCCCATTGGGCCCTCTTGAATATACACACAATATTCATAACATGGTATCAGAGCTAGGGCACTAACCTAGCTCTCCTTCCGCTGCCATCCCGCCGCCCGACGCCGACTGGTTGGACCTGATCCACCACCTCGTCGTCGGCCTCGACGTCGAGTGGCGCCTTCCTTTGCTGCGGCGGCCGTCAGGGACCCGTTGCCGTCTTTGCAGATTCGCAATACTGCCGTTGTTTTGTCTCGTTGCGTCGCGATCCGCAACGACGAGACAAAGCTGAGCGACGGGTACGAGCTTCGAAGCTGGCGCTGTTGATGCCGCCGCCAAGACGCTGCCGCTGCTGCCAAGACGCTGCTGCTGCCGCTGCCGCCACACGCTGCTGCTATTTCCGCCGCCGCCGACGCTGTTGCGCTGCTGCTGCCGCTGCTGTTGCTGCCAGACGCTGTTGCTGCCACCGCTGCCAAAGCTGCTGCCAAGACGCTGCCTGCTGCCGCCACTCAGTTGCCGCCGAGCGCTGCGGCTTCGTTGACGCCGCATCGTTGTTGTTCACTTGCCGCCGCTTAGGCCGCCGCCACATAAGCCGTAACCCTAGTTCCGTGCTCGTTTGTGTGTTTTTCAGAGGTGATCTTTCCTTTTAGCCCTACCAAGAAAAAATCCAAAAAAAAGAAAAATAAAATAAAAATACATCGACAAGGCGTTGATCTAACCGCCAAGGCCGCCCAAAGACCGCTTTGTTAGACTTCGTTGTTTTGGTCATCACTACCGCCGGCCGCCGCCACCGATGGCTTCCGTTCCATCAGCTGCGATCCCATTCTCGGGAACAAAGCTCTATGGGACAAACTACAGTTTGTGGTCTTCACTCATGGAGATCACGCTCGATGGTCTCCATCTTTGAGGACATGTCATTGGTGCTCGACCTTGTCCACCATCACCGGTTCAGCCTTCTCTTAGGCAGCCTACTTCTGCACTTTCTGCAGAAGATGAGGCCGCTAAGGAGGCAGAGGCCGCTACTGCTGCTGACGCTGCTGATGAGGCCTTTCAGTATGCCATAGACGCTTTTGAGCGCTGGTGTGCTGATGAGGCCCGTGTTCGCGCCATCCTGGTGGTCAGCGTTGACGACTCCATCCAGCCAGATATTGTTTTTCCGCGTTCTACTCGTCAGGTCTGGGAGTACTTGCGCGAGCGATACTAGCAGAGCAGTGATACTCAATTCTTTTCGCTTCAGCGTGAGTTGGAGACGCTTCGCCAGGAGGACTCCTTAGTTGACGACTTCTTCCGAGCCCTGGCCAGTCTCTGGCACCAACTGGACGAGCTGGCTTCTCCGCTCTGTCAGGAGTGTCATAAGGTGCAGAAGGCGGATCATGATCGCTTTCGCCTTTATGACTTCATCGGCTGTCTACGCCCAGAGTTTGAGCCTGTCAGGGCTCAACTGCTGAGCCGCTCACCACGCCCGACAGTCACCGAGGCTCTTTCGACACTTCGTGCTGAGGAGATTCGCCGCGGGTTAGCAGCACAGTTTGTTTCAACTGTGCTTGCTACTCCTTCGACTACACCGACGGTTTCTGCTTCGACTACTGAGACCTCTCACCGCCTTTTGCTCTGTTTTTGCACCAACGGGGTTCAAGGTAATTATTGCAAGAACTTTGCACGACTACGGCGTTGTGCGGTGCGCCGCGCAATATGACGCGTGGACGATCAGGGGGGGGGGGCAAGGAGGCCCTTCCTCCACGGGAAGACATGCCAGCACTTCAGGACCTTCTCAGCGAGGTGACTCTGTTTAGCAGTTCTGCCAGACTCTACTTCAGCAGCTCTCTCATAGCTCAGCAGGTTCTGCCAGTCTAGCTCAGACATTTCCTCCAGGTACTTCTTGGGTTCTGGATTCTGGTGCCTCTTTTCACATGACACCAGACTCCACATCTCTCACTTCAGTAGGACCTCTTATTTTTCCTAGACACAAAGCGGTACTACTCATTCATCGCTTGTCGTGGCACTCTTTTGTCCATCGACTTTTCTGCTCCAAATTGCTTCTCATGTTCCTCGCCACCATGCAATTTTTCTTCATGGGTCACCACCGATCTCTACAGAAGGTTGGTTTTGACTCTCACACCTATTTTGTCTAGGATCGATAGACAGGGCGATTGGGATCGGTCGGCGCCGTGAGGTATCGCCGAGTCTCTACATTCTTGATCGCCTCCACCTTCCGTCCACTTCAGCTTGCTCTATCACCTCTACATCCATCGACACCCGCCACCACTGGAGTTTTTTGCTTGATGGCATCATCGCTCAGGTCACTTGTGTGGGTCTTGTCTTTCTTTATTAGTTCGTTAGGGTGTTCTTGAACGTGTTCCTGTTGACACGTCCATGTTTTGTCAGGTTGTAAGCTGGGCAAGTAGCTCTAACTTCCTTATCATTCTAGTGAGTTCTTATTTTCTCGTCCGTTTGATTTAGTTCATTCAGATGTATGGGGACCTGCGCCTATTATTTCTAAAGGCGAGCATAAATCTTATGTGATCTTCATTGATGATTATTCTCGTTTTACATAGATTTTCCCTATATATAATCGTGGTCAGTTTCTTGCGATCTATCGTAGCTTTGCAACGATGGTTCAGACTCGCTTGATTCTCCCATCCGTATTTTCGCTAGTGATTCTCTTTGGCGAAATCTTGCTTTGGCGCTTTTATATAGCCCTTTCGAAAGGCGGCACTCTTTACGATCTTCTTGTCCCGTGTCCCCGCCGAATGGGTTGCCGAGCGCAAACATCGCTATCCGATTGAGATCGCCAAGACTTTTCTCCTTGCCTCTCACGCTCCACCACGCCTGGTCGAGAGCTATTTCTCTACCAAGATATCTCATTAATATGCGCCTTCCAACGCTTCTTAAGGGTGTCACCCCATAGAGCGTCTCTACTCGAGCCCTCTCCAAAGTACACCCACCTTTGTGTTTTTGGTCAGACTTGTTTTGTTCTAATGCGATCTCGTGAACGCACTAAACTATCGGCCCAGTCAGTTGAGTGCATGTTTCTTGGTTATAGTTCTGAGCGTTGCTGAGATCCTTCTGCTCGACGGATCAGGATTTTACGAGACGTTGTCTTTGACGAATCTTGACCTTTCTTCTATTGAGATTCGGCCCCTCCTGTTTCCACCGTTGAGTCGATTTCATGGTTGTCTCTTTCTGAATCTTCGCCAATTTCTCCACTATCACAGTCTTCCCCTGGTTTGTCTCCAGTGGTTCCTTCTATACCTCCGCCCCCGGTGTTGCCTCCTGCAGCACCGCCTCTTGTTCCTGCAGCACCACCGTCTCGTTTCTCTGCTATTCACTTCTCCAGGCGTCCTTGTCCTTCACCAGTCTCCTCTCCTGGTGTCTTGCTGACACCCACATCTGATCCTTTTGGTGATGCTTCTCGTTACGTCCTTCGTGACCGGACATCCCTTCGACCTCCTGATCTGATCGTCTTGGATTTGCTCCAATAGCTCATGCTCTCTCTGTCACTGAGCCTAGTTCTTATCGTGTGGCTGCTGCTCATTCTGAGTGGCAGCTCGCTATGGCAGAGGAGCTTGATGCTCTTCGACGTATGGAGACTTGGGATATTGTACCGACACCTGTGCATGCTCGTCCGATTACGTGCAAGTGGGTGTACAAGATTAGGACCCGGTCTGATGATACTATCGAGCGCTACAAGGCTCGTCTTGTGGCTCGTAGCTTTCAGCAGGAGTACGGTCGTGACTACGATGAGACTTTTGCCCCTGTTGCTCATATGACCACTGTTCGCACTCTTGTTGCGGTTGCTTCTGTTCGTCGATGGTCTATTTCTCAGTTGGATGTTAAGAATGCCTTTCTTAATGGTGTTTTGCATGAGGTCTACATACAGCCACCACCTGGGTATTCTCGTTCTCGATAGGCACGCCTGTCGTTTTTAAATGCGTGTTTTTTATGGCCTCAAACAGCTCGTGCCTAGTTTGCGCGTTTTCCTGGTGCTTCTTCGCTGTCGGTTTCACTATCGCCTCGTGATCCCGCTCTTTTTGTCCATATCTCATCTCGGTAGGACACCGCTTCTTCAGATGTTGATATGCTCATCATCGGTGATGATTCCTCATTCATCACGTATGTGAAGAAGCATCTCGATGGAGCGCTTTTGATGACTGATCTTGGTTCCCTTACGTACATCCTTGGGATTGAGGTCTCTTCCATGCCTGAGGGCTACTACCTTTCCCAGCAGAAGTATGTCCAGGATCTTCTTGATCGGTCTGGTCTGACTGACACTCGCACCACTGAGACTCCCGTGGAGCTATCCCTACAGCTTCGTGCCATTGATGGTGATCTTCTTGAGGATCCTACTTGATATCGCCATCTTGTTGGGAGTTTGGTGTACCTTGTGAGCACTCGTCCTGATATTGCTTATGCTGTTCATATCTTGAGTCAGTTCATGGCTCGTCCTACCCATCTTCACTACAGTCACCATTTTCATGTTCTTCGCTACTTGCATGGGACTATCTCTCGTTGTTTGTTTTTCCTTAGCTCTACCTCACTACAGCTTCAGGCGTACTCCGATGCGACCTAGGCTAGTGATCCTTCTGATCGTCGTTCTCTTTCTGCTTACTGTGTTTTTCTTGGCTCCTTCCTGATTGCCTGGAAGACTAAGAAGCGCATCGCAGCTTCTGCCAAGCGCAGAGGCTGAGTTGAGAGCTATGGCAGCGGTGACAGTAGAGGTTACTTGGTTGAGGTGGCTACTTGTAGATTTTGGAGTGCCTGTGATGGAACCTACGACTCTTTTGTCTGACAGTACAGGTGCTATCAATATTGCTCGGGACCCAGTGAAGCATGAACTCAACAAGCATATTGGTGTGGATGTTTCATACACTCGCTCATAGGTGCAGGAGAGGGTACTTGCTTTACAGTTTGTGCCATCAGAGTTACAGATTGCTGACTTCTTTACGAAGCCACAGATTAGAGCACAACATTTGTATTTTCTCTCTAAACTCAGTGTGTGTGATCCACCATGAGTTTGAGGGGGGTGTTAGAATAGAACTCTATTTGTATTTTCTTATCTGTATATGACAACCCCCTTTGTACTCCCTATATATATTGCCCATTGGACCCTCTTGAATATATACACAATGTTCATAACACATTACTTTTGCGCTTCAAAATCTCGACTTCGACTTCTTGTTTAATTTGAACTTTCTATTGCTTTATTTAATTTTTTTTTTGTCTCTGTCGATGCCTAGCAGCACGCATGCCACACAGCTATCTTGCTTTCTTCAGATAATCAGATTAGTTGTTCTCTGCGACAGTTGATCAATATTTAACTATTATTCAATCTTCATTATAGGAGTGTGCCCTGCTGACCGATGGTAGATTTTCTGGAGGATCACATGGATTTGTTGTAGGCCACATATGTCCTGAAGCACAGGTACTGTGTTGTAGTAGTTACCATTGGCTGCAGATTAATCTATGCTGTGTAATTTTGTGCTGGTTTAGTGGTTTCTCTGGTGGCAATTCAAGGAATGGGAAAAATAATTGCAGAAAATATATTTTTTGGTTTGTATTATTCACAAAGTAAGTATTTTTCAGGAAGGAGGCCCAATTGGTCTAGTTCAGAATGGTGACATAATCACGATTGATGTTGTCAAGAGAGTAATTGATGTTGACTTGACTGAAGAGCAGCTGGAAGAAAGACGGAGGAAATGGAGCCCGCCACCCAACACGGTCACCCGTGGAGCTCTTTGGAAGGTACCACCCAAGTATCTCAAATACTAACATTCCTGATCGCGTGATGTTGGTCTTTTCTGAACATCTCCTTTCCATTTTATTCTGGCAGTACATGAAGCTCGTGTCTCCAGCGTCAAGAGGATGCGTCACCGATGAGTAGGGGTCGTCCATTGTGTTTTAGGTTGAGCAAAGCATGTGTTTGGTTGAGCAAATATTGATATTTGAGGAGCAATTTTATTGTAAGAGTGATTTTATGGTAGCGCGGCTTGAGTGTGCGCTGGTGCAATAAAATGTCAGTTTCTGGTAGCAGCTTAAGCTATGCCGAGGGAGCTGCTGAATAATCCAGTGGTGTTGGTGCGTTGGACAATTAGACACTCAGTTTCTTTCCCCCCTTGGAGTCTGTACTTGGTACACACAAGTAGACACCCATGCATCATCCATGTGAAGTGTTGTTGTTCGGTGCACTCGCTGCTGGAATGGAATCATCTACTGCATCTGGATGTTGTACTGAAATCTCGAACGAGGCTTCTCTATAATGCCGTCGGAGAAGAAGGCCCCGCTTCCCAAGGTGGTCACGCTCAATAAGGCCCTCAAGCTGGTGAGCTCCCCCTCTCCACTTCTCCTCAATTCCTCCCTCCTCGTTTCCAGGGTATCAGGAGCTAAATATTCAGAGTACACCTGGAGGTTGGAATTGTGTCGGGGACAGTGGATCCTAGTGTTTGATCAGTTGACGCTGCCTTGTCTCTGAACACACCTCTCCGATTGCTAAACATCGTTATATTTGTGAATTGGTTAAGGAACAACATTTAGATTTTGTGGTTATTCTAGAAATTGGTAAAAAAGACTTTTTAGTGGCTAGTCTTAACCATCTTTGTGATGGGCAGGATTTTATGTGGTATTTTTCTCCCCCATAAGGTTGGTCGAAGGGTATTCTTTTAGGGGTGGATCATTTGATTTTCGATATTAGCTCTATTGATACTGGTGATTTTTATGTAAAATTTTATTTAAAAAACAGATATGATGATTTCCAATGGGTTCTTATGGCTGTTTACAGTGCAGCTCAAACTCAATTCAAAGAAAAGTTCCTTAATGAACTTGTTCATGCCTGTAGGAAAGAATCATTTTCTATTTTAATTAGGGGTGATTTTAATATCATCAGCCATTCAGATGAAAAAAATAATGATAACTTTGAGTATAGGTAGCCTTTTTTGTTTAATGCTGTGATTAATAACTTGGATTTAAGAGAAATAGCTTTATCAGGTAGACAATATACTTGGGCCAATTCTTTAGATAATCCAACATTTGAAAAGCTGAATAGAGTCTTAATGAATACAGATTAGGAGTATAAATTTCCTTTGGTCACAATTAATGCGCTTGAAAGATCTTTATATGATCACACGCCGTTGCTTTTAAATGCGAGAGCGGCTTTTTTAGAGGAAGTCAGCCGTTATTTAAATTTGAATTAGGTTGGTTGTACAGGGAGGGGTTTAGGGAATTGGTGGCCGATGTGTGGAAAAAAATACCAGAGGTCATTCTGCCTTACAAATTTGGCAATGTAAGGTTAGATTTTTCAGAAGTTTTCTTCGTGGTTGGGCTAAAAATATCAGTGGGACGTATAAAAAGGAAAAAAAATAGAGCTTAACTTATTAATTGATGAGCTAGATAAAAAAAGTTGAGATTGTGAGGTTGTCTGATCATGATCTTAATCTTAAAAGGGTTGCTAATGAGAGATTGGCACATCTTCTGAGAGAAGAAGAAATTAAGTGGTATTAGAGGTCCAAAGCGAAATTTCTTTTGGAGGGGGATAGAAATACACACTATTATCAATTTATCATTTGATTGCGAATGGGAAGCATAGACGTCAAAGAATTTTTCAGCTCGAACAAGAGGAAGAAATAATTCGGGGTGATGTACAATTAAAAACATATATCACCAATTATTATAAAGGTTTGTTTGGATCATCCGGAAATAATCATTTATCTATGGTTGATACCATTATGAATGATATACCTCAAGTTTCGAAGGCGGAAAATAATTTCCTTATAGAATCTTTCACTAGAAAAGAGGTGAAGGAAGCAATTTTTCAAATGAACTATAACAAAGCACCTGGGCCAGATGGCTTCCCTGCCGAGTTCTATCAGGTGTTTTGCGATGTCATTAAATATGACTTGATGACCATGTTCCAGGACTTTCATAGCTGCTCATTACCCCTCTTTAGCTTGAATTTTGGGATCATTACATTGCTTAAAAAAGGGATGCTAAACAAATACAATAGTACATGCTTATTTGTCTTTTAAATGTTAGTTGTAAGATTTTTTACTAAAGTTGTTACTAATAGACTTATGGGTGTAGCTCAAAAGATTGTTAGACCTTCCCACTCGGCTTTTATGCAAGGGAGATTTATTCTTGATGGAATTGTTATCCTCCACGAAACCATCCATAAATTGCATAAAAAGAATTTGGATGGAATAGTTTTCAAGGTAGATTTTGAGAAAGCTTATGACAAAGTAAAATGACCGTTTTTACTTCAAACTTTGAGGATGAAAGACTTTTCTGCTAAGTGGTGTTCCTGGGTGGAATGTTTAGTTAAGGGAGGGAGTGTTGGAATAAAAGTCAATGATGATCTTGACTCATTTTTCCAAACTCAGAAGGGTCTTAGGCAAGGTGATCCTATGACGTCCCCTATTTTTTTTAACATTGTAGTGGATATGCTTGCCATCTTTATCTCACGAGTTAAAGAAGCAGGCCTTTTATCAGGAATAGTTACTCACTTGATTGAAGATGGGTTGTCAATTTTACAGTATGCTGATGACACGATCCTCTTTTTGAATAATAATTTGGAACAAGCCAAAAATCTCAAACTTATTCTATGTGTCTTTGAACAATTATCGCGTTTAAAGATTAATTTTCATAAGAGCGAGATTTTTTGTTTTGGTTCTGCCAAAGCTATTGAACCTCAGTTTACACAATTATTTGGTTGTAAAGTGTGTGTTTTTCCTTTCAGGTAATTATACACCCCAATTCACTTTTAAAAGTTAAGAAATAGTGATTGAAAAGGGGTTGAGGATAGAATTGAGAAAAAACTTAGCAGTTGGAAAGGAAAAAATATGTCTGTGGGGGGACGGTTAGTACTTATTTACTCGATACTCAACAGTCTGCTAATGTTTATGCTTTCTTTTTTTGAAGTTCCTAGAGAAGTTCTCAAAAGACTTGACTATTATCGATATAGATTCTACTGGCAGAGCGGCAATCATAAACGTAAATATAGGCTTGCTAAATGGAATTTAGTTTGCTCGCCCAAAGAGCATGGCGGTCTAGACGTTCAGAACTTAGACACAAAAAATAAAAGCTTGCTCGGAAAATGGTTATTTAAATTGCTTAATGAAGAAGGTGTTTGGCCATCGTTACTAACAAGGAAATATTTGGGTGACAAGAGTCTTTCACAGGTGGTTAATAAGCCTAGGACTTCCCCATTTTTGGTCGGGTCTTATGAAAATTAAAGAACAATTTCTTCGCTTTGGGTCATTCCAAGTTCAAAATGGAATGCAAACTAGGTTTTGGGAAGAAATTTGGTTAGGAGATTCTCTACTGAAAAGACAAAACCCACTTCTTTATAATGTGGTAAGTAGAAAGGAGGATACAATGGCAAATATTATGAGATCGACTCCTTTAAATATTTTTTTTCGAAGACCTATTATTGGGCCCAAGTTACATGCTTGGAATGAGTTAATTTTGAGATTTTCTAATTTACATTTAAGTTCTCAAAAGGATGTCTTCAGGTGGAATTTAAATAAATCTGGCATGTTTACGGTAAAGTCTTTATATGGGGCACTAATCGCAATTTTCAAGTCCCCATTAGGAAATTATTTTGGCCAATTAAAATTCCCTTAAAAGTGAAAATTTTCCTTTGGTATCTCAAAAGAGGGATCGTATTAACTAAAGATAACCTGCTTAAAAGAAATTGGAGGGGAAGCAAACGGTGTTGTTTCTGTATTAAAAGGAAACAATTCAACATCTTTTTGCTGACTGTCCCTTTGCACGTCTTGCATGGTGGGTTGTTCGATGTGTGTTTAATTTATCTCCCCCTGTGAGCATAGTAAACATGTTCAGGAATTGGCTAGCCGGTATTCCAACAAATTTAAAGTCACAACTCCTGGTGAGAGCTAGTGCCTTATGTTGGTCTATTTGGTTTTGTCGGAATGATGTTGTTTTTAACAAAAAATTATCACTAATCCCTTGAGATTATCTTATCGTGTGGATTCTGGCTGCGTACTTGGGCAAATTTACAAAAAACGGCCCAGAAGGAGTACATGTTGAACGGAAGCCTAAGGTTAGAGTTTGTGGCGAAACAAATCCTCAATTCTGATGGGTGGCGGCTTAGTCACATGATTTGCAATGATTGGGTTTAATTTTCATTCGTCTAATGGTTGTAAGGCTTCAAGCCACTTTTAACAGCATTGATTATTTTGTTACTTTTGTCCATCTAATAAATGGGTTGTGTGCATCCTTGATGCAGAGGCCGGAAGAGGTTTGTTTCTCTTCCATTATCTAAAAAAAATGTTTGCATGTTTTGATTGAAGTTTTTACAAGCTCCTGGACTTATTCAATTACCATGGGTTTCTTATATCCTGTAATGTGTAATTGCTAAATGTAAGGGGATAGTTGTGCTGAATATTGGTAATGCTTATTGACGATTCAAATTGAGAAGTTTCAATGTTGTTCTTCCGAGGTTGAATAGCCTGTGAATTCCATTTGATTCTCTGAAATTTCTACACCTATTCCAACTCCCTGTTGGAATTACATTTACTATATATCTATTAGAATTTTATTTCAGCTACTGAATTGGTTTAGATGTTACCTTATTGTATAAAAAATTTATGCATCCTCATTTCTCAAGAATGTCTGTTCAAAGGTGCAGCCAATACAGTCCATTTAAACCTTCGTTCTGAATGTTCAAATTTATGCATCATGTGATGCCGTCATGTTCCTTCCTTAAGATAAACTGTGGTACAGGGGGTTGTTTTCCTTTTTGGAATGGAAAATAAACAATATTTTGGTTTTCTGTTTTTCTTTCTTTCTTTTCCTTCCAGGGAAACCCATGCAGAAATGAATGATGGTCCTACATGCTGGTAGTTTCTGCACCATCTTGGTGCAGTAGGATGGAAGAGGACCAAGAGGAGTATATGTAGCAGACGACGTTTCTATGGCTAGGAATGCAAGGTTTCTTATGTTTGTGTAGTAGTCAGTGAACAAGGCTTCAGATTGATGAGTGAGCCCATGTTGCCACGGAGGAGCTCGAGCGGCGCGCGGCGTGGAGGACAAAGGCTCTCGGGCGCACGACGCCAGAGCAAAGGACGCACTGCGGAGGGGGCACGAGTGCGGTGACATTTGCAACGGCGGCGGTCAGATGGTATAAAGGGCTAGGGTTAGGGTTTTTATAGCTCTAATACCATGTTGGAATTAACTCATTCATCTATTCTAATAGGCCAAAAGCCAATATATCATGTATATGATATGTCAAGATGCAAATAACACCATAAGCTATATACATATCTAACAATGAAATGGCCAACAAAAAGAAAATATTCAAGGGAATACTCTATAAGTATGTATTATTCGGTACTTAGGGTTTGCTCTTTGTAATAGATCTCACCAACGCACGCGCTATTCCCTGCGCCCGAGACTTCCATGACTTCGTGCCGTCGAGCTTGGCATACCACCACGCCTAAGGGTCTTCCTCCCGCGCCTCCTCTTGCGCGCCTCTTACGTTCAGGGACGGCGCCGCTTGACTCTCTGCTTTGGATGCGCCTGGCGCCGCCAGCCATTGCCATCAAGCGCCGCCGGAGCCACTGTCCGCCGCCATCGAGCTTCGTTGGAGCCACCGTCACCGAGCTCACCACTCCGTTGAGCGTGTCGCCCGAGCTCGCATCTACTCTACCCATGGCCTCCGCCGTCGGTTCCTTCGCCAACCCCCCATTTGTCTCGACGGGATGAACTTACGGGAGTGGGATGTTCACCTGAGGATTCATCTCAACAGCCTGCGTCTCTGGGGTCACCTCACTGGCAAGCATCCCTGTTCGCCTCGCCCAACGTCGCCGGTTCTGCCTGCTCTTTCTGCTGATGCGGATCAGGCTACTCAAGAGGCCTCCACTGCTGCTCTTGAGGAGGCCTTGAAGCTCTATTAGTCTGAGCTGCATGCCTACGAGAGATGGCAGGATGCCAAAGCTCGTGCTATTGCCATCCTAGTAGGTAGCATGCCTGTGGCCATCTCTATGGATGTGGCGGAGCTGCCGATGACTCAGCTGATGTGGGAGCACCTTTGAGCTCACTACTAGCTGATGAGTGATGCTATATACCTCTCCGTCATGCACCAGGCGCATTCCCTTCAGCAGCTCAATGACACCGTGGACGACTTCTACCAACAGATGTCTGAGGTGTGGCATCAGTTCGACTCTCTGGGGTTGGATGTCTGTCGGACCCGTCCCTGCTGTGTACGGCTCTGTGGTCACTAGGAGACTCACTGTCTTTATGATTTCCTAATGCGTCTCCGGCATGACTTCGAGACTGTGCGTTCTCAGCTCCTGACTCACCATCCGCGCTCGAGCTTGGTGGAGGCCCTCACGGGTGTTCGTGCTGAGGAGACTCGTCATCATGGCGCGGCTCGGATGCATGTTGTCTTTTCTGTTTCAGTGTCTGCTCCTCCAACCCCGTACATGGTCCCTCCAGCTCCCGCGACACCAGTGGTTGCTATCTCTACTGCGGGTCTTCATTGCACCTACTGCCAACGTGACGGCCACAGGTATCATGACCGCTACAAGCGGACGAGGGACCAGGGTCGGCGGGGTGGACGTCCCCTGAAGGCTCTGGAGGTTCCTCCCACTCAGGAGCAAGCACCTCTCACCAGGGCTCCTCTGGTGATGCTATGCAGTAGCTCCTCTCTTTGCTCCAGTGCCTTGGTGTCAGTTCGTCCTCAGACTCCTCGGGTTATGTTCATCTGGCTCTTGCTTCTCAGTAGTCTTCCTCGCCTCCGCCTCCTCCCTTGTTGGGTATCTTGTCTTTGTGGATCTTGGACTCTCGCGCTTCCTTTCACATGACACCAGATTCTACCTACCTGACTTCTGTGTCCCACAGTTCTTCCTTCCACTGTTTATACTGTAGATGATGCCTTTCTTTCGGTTGCAGGCCGAGGCACCCTTTCCACTTCTTCATTTCATGTTCTTGTAGTCTCTCATGTTCCTTAGCTTACTATGCATCTCATGTCATCTGGTTAGATCACTGATCACGACTGTTGTGTTGTTCATGCGTCTGACTCTTATTATGTTCAGAACCGCCGCACGGGGACTCTGCTTGGTACTGGCCCTCACCTTTCTTCCGCTGTCTCCACGAGCCAGTCAGTCTCTAACACTGCTTCTGTGTTTGCTGCGTCCTCTACTGCTTCCTTCGCTCAGTGGAACCATCGTTTGGGTCATCTCTGTGGATCGTGTCTGTCCTTACTCGTAGGTCATGGTGTTCTTGGGTCTGTTTCTGGGGACCCCTCTTTACATTGTATGGGTTGGAATCTTAGCAAGCAGCTGCAGCTCCTCTATCCCTCTAGTGACTATATTTCTACTCGTCCTTTTGATCTTGTTCACTAGATGTTTGGGGTCCGGATCCCTTCGTTTTGAAATAGGGTTATCGATACTATGTGATCTTTATTGATGATTATTCTCATCATACTTGGATCTACTGTGAGAACCCGGGGTATTTAACTTGTAATACTTAACCATCAAGATGATTCAAGCATTATAAATCAAATATCTCGACTCTCGGCGTATATGTACTTCCCAGAATGCAGTACACATACCCCATACAAAAATTATGCATCAATTCCATTCAACACATAGAACCGAAGTACAACTAAGCAATTCAAAAGACATACATAATAGAGTTATTACAAAAGGGGCCGACCGGCCAAATAACAACTAAAGAGTTAAATAAGTAGCGGAAGCAAAAGCCATAAGATGGCAATAACAAGAGCCAATTAGTGTGCCTTTAACCCACAAGGCAACCAACCGGGCCACCAACCTAGTCGTCGAAACCACCGCACATCTCACAAAAGTGAAAAGTGGATCCCTTGGGGATCAACTTCCTCCTCTGCAACAATTTAATAAGCAAAGAAAATGAGTACAAAAATGTACTCGCAAGACTTACGTGTAGGGTAACAGGCCTATACATAGCTACATGCAAGCTTATTTAAGTGGAGGAGGCTCTAGACTCATTTTCAGCATAAAGCAAGTTTTCATTTGCAATAATGTAATAGATTTAAAGCAGTTTTACAATCTGTTTTTATTTGACAAAAACAGCGGGATACAAGTTTGAATAATAACAAGACATCCTCGAAGTGGCTAACCCAATAGCCATCACAACAATAGCATGAATTCCCTATTCATACCACCCACATCAAGTTTTACTTAAAGTTCCAAAATGTTGAGTCTAACTTCTGCAAATCCAATCCCAAGCGTGTCCATAACCTAGGACGAGGCTATTCGAATAGTTTATACCCTACAGGGGTGTACCAATGTACCCACACGCCAGACCGCCTCTTTTGCCACTAGATTAAGCACACTTCCTTTGGTATGCCGGCAAGGCTAAGTCCTACGAGACATTTCCAATATTGTGTATTAACTACGAGTCGCCCATATGGAAAAAGCCCATATGTTGATACGGAGTCATCAATGATGCTCACCGCCTTTAAAAAGGACGATGCTCCTTGCAGTGGATAACCTCCACCACTGCTCACCCAAACACACACAAGTTTCTTTTTCAACACAACGCACACAACCACCATGCGACCCGGAGCCAACACACGCCAAAGTACTAAGTCAAGAGAGGTTCCATATGCCTCTCATGTGGTTAGAACACAATTATGCTTGGTTTTGGTGAAACAAGATATTCGGTCCTTGTTGACCTAGGCAAGACATTCACACACCCGATATCACACCATCCAACCACTTGCCCAAGTCTAAATCATTTCATTTGCACTTTTAGTTTTCAAAGCAATATAGCACAAGGTGCTGATCAAAGTGTAATAAAATGATTTGTGTGATCAAAGTTATCGACTAAGTCGATAACCGCCCAATTCTACCGGTAGCTAAGCATTTCTAAGCATGACACCGAAAAGACAATAAAAGAGCATAATTCAACCACCGGGCTTGAATTCACCGGTGAGATTAATATCTTATATTTAGTGGCAGGGGATGAACCATTTAAGAGCAACCATGCAATAGGAATAACTACCTCTAACCGGGAAAATAAATTTTGACACAAAAGCATGCATACATACAATTTGTAAACAAAGTATTAGACTTGAAAGTAATGGGATATTTATGATCAAACTACTTGCCTTGCTAGGGATGACTTTCTTGCTGCAGAGGATCACTTTCATATACAATAGAATCGTCGGAACCTACCGAAAGAATCGAAAGCACAATAAGAGCGAATAATACCGAAAAGACCCAAAAATTCAAAGTCATCCAAAAATCACAAAAAATTCACAGAAGGTATAGAATGATTTTAGGTGAATTTAGCAACAAGAATCAATTGATTTGGATGTTCTATGCAAAAGTTATGACAGTTTGAAAGTCAGTTTTCCAGAAAATCCAATTAAATTGCTACCGGTTACTGTTCACCGAATTAAATATTTTGGTGAAAATTTCCAGAGGGGTGGTGCACTTGAAATTTTTATGGTAGGTAGAGCTCCACATGAGATGAACAATGGAATTTGATTCACCTCATTTGGAGCTACGATGAATTTTCTATGATTTTTCAAAGTTATGAAAGTAGTGTATAAAACATTTGTAAGATGAGATTTTTAGTAAAAAAAACATGCTCAAAACCTATTCTACAATAAACTACACTAACAGAGTATTCCAACAAAGTTGAGTTTACTCAATTTGGAGTTACAGAGAAATACTTATGCATTTTTGAAGTTAAAGCAATTTGTAATGCAACAATATTACTAATCCTAAAGTAATTTTTGCCAAAAGTGATTTACAGAATAGTAACATGATTCAACCCATTTTTATATTAAAGTACATTTAAAAAGGAAACTAACAAAGTTTGAATCATCAATTTTGGAGCTAAAATGAATTACTTATGAAATTTTGAAGTTTAACCAATTTTCAGTTCATAAATAAAGCATTCTGGATTTCATATAAACATAGAATACTTTTAATACCAAGTCTAACCTAGCCACGGTCACTGACCAGTGGGGCCGTGGTCAAAGTTTGACCTGGTCAAATTTGACTCAGCCCGAGCGAAGGTGACACCGAAGGCGTATTTTAGGTAATACGTCTACGGGTTTCGAAGGCGTACTTTAGGTTCTACGCGTATAAGAAATACGTTTTGCTTATAAGAAAACGTACTCCACAACAGACACATTCTCTTAACCAAATAAAAGGGCCCACTCGTCATTGAGACACTAGAGTACTAAGAAGGTCATTTGTTCCGATAAGCATGGATTAACTTAACCTAACACGGATTAGCACTAATCAAACCACGCTGTAGTGCGTGTCGGCCCCGTCCGACAACGGCGCTCCCGGCCGCTGGGTCCTCCGGCCAATTGTCGGCGAACGGAGCCGCGAAAGCGCGGCCGGGTGGTCAAAACGGAACCCTAATACTATGGTGCGCCTGCCGGTGTCCGGATCTTTGCTGGAGGGGAACCGGAGTGGCGGCGCGACGTGGAAAGGCGGCGGCGAGCTACGGCCAAAACAACAGAATGCGACGCAATGGCACCAAAGGCAAACCAACGCGCACAAGAGCATTAGGGAGGCTCAGTGACCTTACTGGAGTGATGTGGGCACACGGAGGAGGTCGGAGCTGAGCCGGCGGCGTAGGCCCGAGGCGGCGGGGGCGCTTCAACGTGGAGCGCACAACCTGAGGAAGGAGAGGGCAAATAGACGGTAGAGATAGCTTGAGTGAGGTCCAGAGATGGTTAAAGAGGAAAGAATTGCAGCCTAGCTCACCGAAGGTACTACAGCGGTGGAGAAGGGCTTACTGCCGGAGATGGAGAAGAAGGGACCTCCAGAGATCTCCTGCGATCGAAACACCAAATAAGTTTAGGGGAAACAATTCTTGAGCCCTAGAACGTAAGCTGACACGAAGTGAAGGAGGAGGGCTCCACGGTTGTGGCGATGACACGGCGGCGGCGCCACGGCCGCGAACCAGAGCTCGCGTTCTTCCTCGGTTTGAGCTCGGAGGAAGCAAAGGATGGTAGGGAATGGCTTAAAGAAGTCTAAAGAAGGAAGAGGAAGCTTCAGGTGCCCTTAAGTAGGGAGGAGGGTGGAGAAACGCAAGGAGGAGCGCTCGGCATGAGCTCGGTCCATGGCGGGTTGAGGTGATGTCGAAGGGATAGGGCAGGTGAGAGAGGTGACTGGGGCGTGGGCAAGCGCGGAAGACGCGGCCAACCCATGGGCACATGGTCAAAAACCGAGGGCGAGACCGTTGAAGATGACGCGGTGACGACGATGCCATGGCGCTGCGTGGGAGAGCTGGCGCGGGGGAGGCGTCCGCGTGGAGAAGAAGGTCTGGCCGGCGGGCTCCACTTGACAGCGGCTGAGGGAGAGAGAGTTGCGGAACCGCTGATTCGAGATCGGACAGCTCAAAGAGATGTGGTGCGGTGCGGGTTAGGGGGTTAGACCGAGACGGGTGGCTCAGGTCGGAGGAACAGTGCTGAGCCCGAAGTTCAAATCAGTTTGACTAATTAGCAGTAGATTTGACCAAGGCTCTAAAAATAAAAATAAAATTCCTAAAATTCTGAAATTAATCAGAGGGGTTCCTGGGACAACCTAGTTTCCAAATAAAATTTGAAAACCTACTGTTCAATATTTATTTTGTGTGATTTAAATTCCAACTTAGAATAGGTCTTTGACTTGTGTTTGAATTTTCTAGGGGTTGAATTAGGTTCCAAAAATTTGGCAAAAATTATATTAATTCGTGATAATTATCTTAGTATTTGAATAAATTATTTCCAGAGGATTATCACAAGTTTTTGCTCTTGCTTTCTTTTGGAACTTCAATTTGAGTTGTATGTTTTCTTTGTTTTCAACAATATCAAATCCAACAAATTATGCAAAAACTCCATAAAACCAATGCATGTTCAAAAGTTTTAAATTCTCCTCATTTTTATACATTTGAAATACAAACCCAAGATTAGGGATGTTACATCTACTTCAGGTCCTCTCGAAGTCAGGTTCTCTCTATTTACTAGATGGTCGCCACCATAGTTCGTACTTAGTTTGATTCGGCCATTCATGTGTTTCGTGCTGACTCTGCTGGCGAATACCTATCTACTGCTTTGCATCTCTTTCTCACTGAGCAAGGTACTCTTCCCTAGTACTATTGTCCTAGTGCTTATGCTCAGAACAGTGTCTCTGAGCGTAAGCATTGTCACTTGCTTGAGACAACTCGGCTCTCATGCTTGCCTCTTCTGTTCCACCTCACTTTTGGGCTGAGGCTATCTTCACTGCTGCTTTCCTCATCAACATGCACCCTTCCACTTCTCTTCAGGGTTCTACTCCTGTCGAGCGTATCTACAGTCGGACTCCAGAGTACAGTCACTTTCATTGTTTTGGCTATGTCTGCTTCGTCTTTCTTCCACCTCATGACCGCACCAAGCTGACTGCTCAGTTAGTTGAGTGTGTTTTTCTTGGCTACAGTCTTGAGCATAAGGGTTATCACTGCTATGACCCTGTTGCTCGCCGGATGATGATATCTCGGGATGTCACATTCGATGAGTCCCGACCTTACTACCCTCATTCCCCAACTGTCAGCTCAGATTCTCTTGTTGAGTCGGTCTTATTTCTAATTTTTCCTGACCCCTAGCTTTCCACTTCTGTTTCACTTCCGCCTTCACCTTCTTCACTTCCTTCTCTGCCGGAGTTTTCTTCCAGCTCTTTTGTTGAGATTCCACCTTTTCCCCTGCACTACTCTCGCCGTCTTCGGCTTACTCCTTCTCCAATTGAGCCTTCGTATTTGTTGGACCCTGTTCCCAACTCTTTTTCTCCGTCCTTGTTGGGTCCTACTCTGCCTTCTCCCAGATACGATATTCGTGGTTGTCACACTGTCAGGCCTCATGAGCGCTACGACTTTGCAGCTGTTGCTCTTTCTGGGCCTATGACCTACCGTGAGGCTGCTGCTCACCCTGAGGTCACCTCTACGCTCACAGGAGAAGTACATTCAGGATATCCTTTCTCACGCTTGTCTCACTGATCAGCGCATGATGGATACTCCTATGGAGCTTGGCGTTCACCTTCGGTCAATTGATGGTGAACCTCTTGAGGACCCCATTCGCTACCTCCATCTTGTTGGAAGCTTCGTCTACCTTGGGATCACTCGACCTGACATTTCTCACCCAATTTATATCCCGAGTCAATTCGTCTCTGCTTCTACTCAGCTCCACTACAATCACCTTCTTCGTGTTCTGACGATATCTTCGCAGGACCATCACTCGTCGCCTTTTCTTTCCTTGCTCTAGCTCTCTACAGCTTTAGCCGTACTCTGATGCGATCTGAGCTAGCGATCATTTTGATCACTGATCTCTTTTGCCTATTGTGTTTTTCTTGGTCCCCCTCTGATTGCCTAGAAGACTAAGAAGCAGACTGTCATTTCCCGTTCGAGTGCTGAGGCTAAGCTGAAAGTCATGCCGTTGTTGACAGCTGAGATTACTTAGCTTCAATGGCTACTTGAGGATTTCGGTGTTTCTGTTTTCGCACCGATTCCTCTGTTATCAAACAGTACCGGTACGATCAACATCGCTCGAGATCCAGTGAAGCATGAGCTCACCAAGCATATTGGAGTAGATGCTTTGCACATGAGATCGCAGGTGCAACACCAAGTTATTGCTCTTCAGTATATGCTTTGAGAGCTTCAGTTAGTAGATTTCTTCACCAAAGCACATACTAGAGCTCATCATAGTTTTTACCTCTCTAAACTCAGTATACAGCTTAGGGTGTTCTTTGCATATTGACCTATTCTGTACATGATATATTGGCCTTTGGCCTATTGGAATAGATGAATGGATTCATTCCAACATTCATAAGGTGCCTAACATTTCCATTTTCTTTCACACTGTTTCACTAGTGTATATTTATTTGTTATCTGAAATGTTCACATGCAAAAGAGTCGGAACTTGGATGAGTTGTCCAGATGACTACATAGAACTTACTACAAAACACCTTAGATGTGCGCATATATATGAAACATAGGGAGCCAGGGAAGAATGCATGTACGTAGTCTTGGGGAATCACAAGAAATTAGTCAGATCCTTATTTGCAGTAGTGCTTCTGTCCCAGGTAGCAATCTACCGTTCTGATCAACAAACCATGTCCTAGCACGAGAGGATTCTGATATGACTCGAAGTCGCTGCCAAGGCCAGCAGACGTATCTTATTCTTCTGCTAGCACTCTCTCGCTCCTTTCTTCCATGTGCATCTTCTTGCTCTATCTGCCTTGTCAACTCTTCTATCCTCTGTTGTAGCCCAGCAGATCTACTGTCAGCAAGCTTGAGGCATACATCTGCAGCAGCTTGTGCTGTCATTGCGCTGGCCGCTAATTTGTCTTTTAGCTGTAGCTTACTGTTTGCAGCTTCCAAGTCTGCTTTTACCCTTCCCAGTTCTTCTATGAGCAAAGTAACCTGAAAAGGTACCTTATTAGAACATGTATAACTCCTCTGATAAAGGGGAACGATTTTTTTCTCTCTCAAAAAAAAAAACAAAAACAAAACGAGAATGACAATATACTTTTGATATGCATTATTAAAGGCATCATCAGAAATGTTTTTCCCCCTATTGGTGTGACTGCGAACTCAAGGATTAAAACTTATGGTTTTTCTATATTTGTTAAAGTTGAACATGTTTATCCCTTTAAAATTTGTAGTATAACACTTTGAAGAAACATTATATCAATTCTCAAACGAAGTTGTGTTCTATTGTCATTTGTCAGTCTGAGAAGCACACATCATGAGTCATGACCCCAAGAGGATGACCATCTTGAGGAAGCATAGGTTGGATTACCTCCTGGTTGAGTTCTGTGATGGCAGCTTTCCCAGCTTCTACCTCCAACTCACATGCTTCCCTCCATCTTGCAGCCTCCTGTTCCACTTCTTTTATCCCTACAGTAAGCTCTTCCACCTTAGGCATTCAAAAAGAAACTTTAGGCCCTTCTCAATTACCTGGCTAGCAAATAAAAGAAACTCCGTAAATAAATAAATAAATTTGGTTATACACTGTGAACTAGGAAGCTTTCTCTTTCTTCCAAATCTTTTATGTGCAACTCATGTTTGATTATCTTCTGAGCCTGTTCAGCGGCAAGAAGCTGCAAATGATCACAATCTGACCTGTTGGAGCAATTTGGTATTGTCAATTAGCACAGATCACAAGAAGGCCCTCGAGAAGTCCATCAAAAGTTCTTATTATATCCATCTTTGGTCAATGACTTCCTTAGTTTCTTAGTTTACCTGGACTGGTCTAAGGCCTGCATTAGTTCATTGATCTCATGATGCAGGTTTTTCATTCTCTCTCCAACTATTGAAGCCTGAAAGGAAACAACTCGAAGGATTTTATTAGCTGACAAGTTCTCCAATGATGGATGATTTCAGTTGACAACCTATAAACTTAACAGGATCATGATAGTTCTAGTTGCACACAGGTAAGTGCAAAGGATTATTATCTAAGCAACAGAAATACATAAGTATTGCAAATAATGGCTTATTCGTAAATATGAACACTGATGCTAATGAGTGATGTAGAAGTAATTACCAGACTGACAACCTCCTCTTCACTTTCTCTTCCATTTGATGTATTGGCACTGGAACTGCTCATCTCCTCGCTTTCTGATTCTCCAACTATCACCTCCATGATGAAGCCAAAGCCAAGCTTCTGCAACCCCCTCTCAGCAATCTGCTGGATTGCACTTTTTCTCTGATCCCTGTCATCCTTCAATATACGAAGGCTATTCTCCGCAGCCTCCTTCTCAGTTACAGCAATCTTCAACATGCTACTAATATCCTGGTTCTCCTTCATTAAGCTTGATATCTTACTCTCCATCCTACTTTTCTCCTTTCTTTGCATCTCCATGCACCCTGAGAGCTTGAATTCTACCTCCTTTGCCAGCTCATGAATGTTATGAGCCCCCAATGCCAGAAATTTCAGCCCATCCTTTGGACCAAGATTTAAGCGCTCATAAATTTCGTCTACTTTGTCATCAAAAGCTCTGTCCAAGATATTCTCTAAGATTTCATGGGTTGAGTGGAGCGAGCCAATAATCTTTTGTAAGGCAACCTTGGGGTTATCATCCATGACTGATATCTGCAGATATTGGTGCAAGGTGAGAGAAGGGAAAATTTTCTGGGAGGAAATTAAGCATAGTATGTAGCTAACAGTCAAGGAAAACCTTGAAGAGTAGTTGGCTGGTCCACTGGCCTGCCCTACTTCTTTACCACATATACAGAACAGGGCTGCCACCCACCCATTCAGTTCTGGCGGCAGACAGTGAAGATGGTAAATCCTACTGCTGTTTGGTGCCTGACAGACTGGGACTCTTGACTCGAAGATTTTATGTTGAACAATCAGTAAGGGCTTAGGAATGATGAAGAAACCTGAAAAATAAAAGTAGTGCTGAAGATTAACAAAACAGGAACAAAATCTCTTTTTGGTTTACTCTCCATTTCTTATGGCATTTTGATTCCATGTCTGAGATCAATTTTGAAACTTTAGGTGACATTTGTTGTCTTTGAAGTATGGCGGTTCTTTAAATTTTTTTAATTGAGCCGCGTTTTTTCAGTACATGAGTACCACATCTGATTCCAAATATAAGTCGTTTTAGAATGTGTCGGTCAAACATTTTTAGGTTTGACAATTAATATGTAAAGAAATAACAACATCCACAATACGAAATTGGTATTACTATATTCATCATGGCATATACTTTCATAAAGTATAATTATTTTTATTTGAAACATCATTTTTTTTAAATATAAATTGATGGTCAAAATATCACTTTGGAGACCGTGTCCATAACGACTTACATTTGGAATAAGAGGGACTAATTGAGAAGCATGTAAAACATAGGAAAAAGTATTACCTTGTCATTCTTATGTTATCCTTCTTAGAATAGGACTCTATTTGTATTTCCTTATCTGTATATGGCAACCCCCTTTGTACTCTCTCTATATATTGCTCATTGGGCCCTCTTGAATACACACACAATATTCATAACATGGTATCAGAGCTAGGGTTCTAACCTAGCTCTCTCCATTATAAATCCCACGTCGTTGCACCTCGAGCCATTGCATGCGTTTCTCGGGCATGCGTCGCCTTGCCCTCTGTGTCGCCATCGCCATAACTCGGACCCTGACCGCCGCCCTCGAGCCCACTGGCCGCCCCTCGGTCGTCGCCATTGCGCCTCGGTCGCCACCGCTGCGCCTCGGGCATGACCATTGCATTGGCGCGTCATTCTTTGCTCCTCATTCTTTCAGTCGCCACAGCCGCCGCCTTGCCACCGCCGCCCCCTCGGTCATTGCCGCCTCGGGCGCCTCCACCGCCGAAGTTGCCGGCCGAAGCTCCGTCGACCGCTCGCCTCGCTCTCGAGCCTAACGCCTGACGCCTTGAGGAAAACGCTTACCACTGAGGTCGCCGCCATTGCTGCTGGCCGCCGCCGCTTCTGCCGCCATTGTTGAGTCATTGCTGAGACTCGGGAACTCTAGTTCCCGATTTTTCAGTGGCGGCGTGAGCAGTGGCTGTTTTAAGCCAGTCCAACTCACGCGTTTAAAAAAATAAAAAAATAAAAAAAACGTCGATCTAACCGCCGCGCCATCCAACGCCGCCTGTTAGACTTTGTTGCATTAGTCGCCGCGCCATCCAGCGCCGCCTATCGATGGCTTCTGCCCCTTCCGCTACGACCCCATTCTTAGGAACAAAGCTTCATGGGACGAACTATAGGTTGTGGTCTTCACTCATGGAGATCACGCTCGATGGTCTCCGCCTCTGGGGACATGTCATTGGTGCTCAACCTTGTCCGCCGTCGCCGCTTCAGCCTCCTCCCAGACAGCCTACTTCTGCACCTCTTGTAGAAGATGAGGCCACCAAGAAGGAGGCAGAGACCGTATTCTTTGCATCGACTCTGGCGATGAGGCCTGTCGATGCGCCATAAACGCTTTTGGCGGTGTGCTAACGAGGCCGTGTTCGCACCATCACGGTGGTCGATGTCGGCGACTCCATCGGTCGAGACATTGTTGGTCTGCGTGCCACTCGTCGATCTGGGAGTACTTGCGCGGCGATACCAAAGAGACAACGATGCTCGATTCTTTTCACTTCAAAGATGAGTTAGAGACGCCGCCAGAGGACTCCTCCGTCGCTGACTTCTTGAGCTCGGCGGTCTCTGGCGCCCGGTGGGCGAGCTGCTTCTCCGCTCTACCAGAGTGTCATAAAGTGCGTATATGATCGTGATCACCTTCGCCTTTATGACTTCGCTCGCTATCTTCGCCCGAGTTTGAGCTTGTCGAGGCTCAAGCGCTAAGCTAAGCCACCACGATCGAGCGACCGAGGCTCTTTCGACCCTTCGTCTTTGAGAGCTTATTTGTGGGTTAGCAACCAGATTTGTTCCGACTGCTTGCTACCCTTTTTCTTCGACTACACCGACGGTTTACGCCCGACTACAATCCCTCCACAAGTGTCTGTTTACGCTCTGCTTTTGCACCAACGGGGTTTAGTGCAATTATTGCAAGAATTTCGGGTACGACTACCAGCGTTTTGCGGTGCGAAAAAAGCAGAATAAGGCGCGTGGAGTTAGACGCTTCAAGGGAGGGCAGGGAGGCCCTTCCTCGGCAGAGGATGCAGAACCGGCATGTCAGATCTTCTCGGCGAGGTGACTCTGTTCAGCCAGCTTATGCGAGCTCTAGTTCAAGACTCTCTCTTAACTCGGCGAGTTACGCTAGTCTAGCTCGAACATCTCCTCCGTACTTCTTGGATTACGGATTACGGTGCCTCTTTCCACATGACACCGTGACTCCACATCTCTCACTTCATAGGACCTCCTGTTTTTCTTAGCTCGATTCGAGACAACCGACGGTACTCCTCATGCACAAGAGTCGGGCACTCTTTTGTCGACTGACTTTTCTGTTCTAGCTGTTTCTCATGTTCCTCAGCTTACCATGCAGCTTCTCTCAGTGGGTCGGCTCACTGATCTCGGCCGTAGGGTTGGTTTTGACTCTCACACCTATTTTGTTCAGACCCATGCACAGGGGCGGTACTTGGGGCCGGTCGGCGCCGTGGGGATCGTCGAGGTCTCTACATTCTTGACCGCCTCCACCTTTCGTCCCACTTGAGCTTGCTCCTATCACCTCTACATCCATCGCCATTCTTGCCACCACCTCTGGAGTTTTTGCGTAGTGGCATCATCGTTAGGTCACTTGTGTGGGTCTCGTCTTTCTTCATTAGTTCGTCGAGGTGTTCTTGGACATGTTCCTGTTGACACGTCCATGTTTTGTCAGGGAAAGCAGCTCCAACTTCCTTATCATTCTAGTGAGTCCTTGTCTTCTCGTCCTTTTGATTTAGTTCATTCAGATGTATGGGGACCTACGCCTATTATCTCTAAAGGCAGGCATAAATCTTATGTGATCTTCATTGATGATTATTCCTGTTTTACATGTATTTTCCCTATATCTAATCGTGGTCAGTTTCTTGCGATCTATCGTAGCTTTGCAATGATGGTTCGTACTCAGTTTGATTCTTTCATCCGTACTTTTCGCTTTGATTCTGCTGGCGAGTACTATTCTGGCGCTTTTAGACAGTTTCTTTCTGAGTAGGGCACTCTTTACCAGTCTTCTTGTCCTGGTGCCCATGCTCAGAATAGGGTTGGTGAGCGCAAACATCGTCATCTGATTGAGACTGCCCACACTCTTCTCCTTGTCTCTCACGTTCCACCACAGTTACTGGTGAAATTTGCTTTCTCTGTTGCATATCTCATCAATATGTAGCCTTCCATTTGCTCTTAAGGGTGTCGGTCCTATAGAGTGTCTCTACTCTCGAGCCCCCCAGTACACTCACCTTCGTGTTTTTGGTCGTACTTGTTTTGTTCTACTGCAGCCTCGTGAACGCACTAAACTATTGGCCCAGTCAGTTGAGTACGTGTTTCTTGGTTCTGATTACGAGCATAAGGGTTTTTCGTTCTTTGGGATCCTACGCTTTCGACGGATCGAGATTTCACGAGACGTTGTCTTTGACGAATCTCGACCTTTCTTCTATCGAGATTCGGCCCCTCCTGTTTCCACCGTTGAGTCGATTTCATGGTTGTCTCTTTCTGACTCTTCACCAATTTCTCCACTATCACATCATACAGTGCATCTCTAGTAGTTCCTTCTATACCTCCGCTTGAGTCTTTGCCTCCCGCAAAGACCGCCTCTTGTTCCTGCAGCACCACCATCTCATTTCTCTGGTATTCACTTCTCCAGGCATCCTTGTCCTTCATCAGTCTCCTCTCCTGGTGTCTTGCCGACACCCACATCTGATCCTTCTGATGATGCTCCTCGTTACGTCCTTCGTGACCGGACATCCCTTCAACCTCCTGATCGCCTTGGATTTGCTCTGATAACTCATGCTCTCTCTATCACTGAGCCTAGTTCTTATCGTGAGGCGGCTCCTCATTCCGAGTGGTAGCTTGCTATGGCAGAGGAGCTTGATGCTTTTCGACGTACGGAGACTTGGGATATTGTACCAACACCTGTGCATGCTCGTCCGATCACGTGCAAGTGGGTGTACAAGATTAAGACCGGTCGATGGTACTATCGGCGCTACAAGGCTCGTCTTGTGGCTCGTGGCTTTCAAAGAGAGTGCAGTCGTGACTACGATGAGACTTTGCCCTGTTGCCCATATGACCCTTTGCTCGCACTCTTGTTGTGGTTGCTACGTTACGCGGTGGTCTATCTCTTAGTTGGATGTTAAGAATGCCTTTCTTAATGGTGTTTTGCATGAGGAGGTCTACATGCGGCCACCACAGGGTATTCATTCTTGATGGGCACGTCTGTCGTCTTCGTCGTGCTCTTTATGGCCTCAAACAGGCTCCTCGTGCACGGTTTTGCGCGTTTACCTCGGTGATTACTTCTTTGTCGGTTTCCTTTGTCGGTTCCCATGATCCTGCTCTTTTTGTCCATATCTCATCTCGGGGTAGGACACTGCTTCTTCTGTATGTTGATGATATGCTCATCACTGGTGATGATTCCTCATTCATCACGTATGTGAAGAAGCATCTCAGTGAGTAGTTTTTGATGACTGATCCTGGTTTTCTTACGTACTTCCTTGGGATTGATGTCTCTTCCATGCCTAAGGGCTACTATCTCTCCCAGCAGAAGTATGTCCAGGATCTTCTTGATAGGTCTGGTCTGACTGACACTCGCACCGCTGAGACTCTCATGGAGCTATCCCTATAGCTTCGTGCCACTGATGGTGATCTTCTTGAGGATCCTACTCGATATCACCATCTTGTTGGGAGTTTGGTGTAACTTGTGAGCACTCGTCCTGATATTGCTTATGTTGTTCATATCTTGAGTCAGTTCATGGCTCGTCCTACCCATCTTCACTACAGTCACCTTCTTCGTGTTCTTCGCTACTTGCGTGGGACCATCTCTCGTTGTTTGTTTTTCCCTAGCTCTACCTCACTACAGCTTCAGGCATACTCCGATGCGACCCGGGCTAGTGATCCTTCTTATCGTCGTTCTCTTTCTGCTTACTGTGTTTTTCTTGGCTCCTCCCCGATTGCAGGAAGACTAAGCAGCATTCCGTTCAAGCGCAGAGGCTGAGTTGAGGGCTATGGTAGCAGTGACAGCAGAGGTTACTTGGTTGAGGTGGCTACTTGCGGATTTTGGAGTGCCTGTGATGGGGCCTACGACTCTTTTGTCTAACAGTACAGGTGCTATCAGTATTGCTCGGGACCCAGTGAAGCATGAGCTCACTAAGCACATTGGTATGGATGCTTCATACACTCGCTCACAGGTGCAGGAGGGAGTACTTGCTTTATAGTTTGTGCTATCAGAGTTACAGGTTGCTGACTTCTTCACGAAACCACAGACTAGGGCACAACATTTGTATTTTCTCTCCAAACTCAGTGTGTGTGATCTACTATGAGTTTGAGGGGGGTGTTAAAATAGGACTCTATTTGTATTTCCTTATCTGTATATGGCAACCCCCTTTGTACTCTCTATATATATTGCCCATTGGGCCCTCTTGAATACACACACAATATTCATAACAATCCTATCATTTGGTTGACTTGTGGTATGAAACTAGTTTGGCCAACCGGGAAGAGGACTCAAGGAGTCGCTGCATGGGTTGCAAGAGCGGGACCAAGCAGCATGTGAAGCTGAACAACTTTGATTGAGGGTAGAAAGGAGCTCAAAGTAGCTATAGAAGCTCACTGGCAGGTGGCCTAGGGTGACTTGCAAGAACCAAGAAGCCACAGAGGAGCTTTGATATATAGGCCCTGTTTGGGACGACTTCAGCTTCAGGCTTTCGCCCGAAAAAGTTGGAAGTCGTCCCAAACAGGAGGCTTTTCGCCGAAGCCGCTTTCTCATACAACGTGCGGAAGTTGGAAGCGGGAAGCCGCCCGCGGCTTCCTGCAGCCTCCATTCCCAATTTAACCTCGAACTTCGGAGGTAATTATCCGCCGAATGCCATTGCATAAACCCCCGCTAGCCACCTCCCCCGCCCGCCCCCACCCCCCACGCCCGCTCAACTGAGCTCAGCTCCCTCCTCCTGTGCGCCTCCTCCTCCTGCGCGCGCCTTCCCCTCCTCCTCCCTCTCCCTCCACCCCCGACGCGCCGCCGCCCTCCCCCCTTCTTCCCCGCCATGCACGGCCGCTCAGCTCAGCTCCCTCCTCCTCCTGCATGCGCATTCTCCTCCCACACCGGCGAGGCCACGCCGCCCTTCTCCGCCCCTCCTCCACCTCCACCCTCGACGCGTCGTCGCCCTCCCCCGTCGCGCTCCCCCATCCTCCTCTCCCCGAGCCGTCGCCGCCTTCTCCCCCGCCCAGATCTGGATGCCTCCACCTCGCTCTGGCCTCCTTCTCATCCGCTGGCTCACGCCGACACCGTCCTCCTCCCCCAAAGCGGCGCCTCCTCCCTCGACCCCTTCCTGCCCCGACGCCCAACTCCTTCTCCTCCTGCCCCGACGCCCAACTCCTTTGCCCTCGGTCCTCCTCCTCCCCTTCCATGGTCACCGGCGCCGTCGGCCTCCTCCTCCGTCGCCGGCCCAACCCTAGTTTTTCTTTCTTTTCTTCATTTTTTGTTGTAAATTAAATACTTATGTGATTATTGTTTTGCAATAATTGTTTATTTTAACAATTATGTGTTGTAATAATTGTTTTTTAATAATTGCTAACTGTAATAATTATTAATTGTAATAATTTTACATTGTAATAGTTATCATTAATTGTGTTAATTGTTTTTAATCATGGTAGTTGTCGTAAATTGCGGTAGTTGTAGAGGTTAATTGTGGTTTATGGCGCTAATTGTGCTAAATTACCGTATATTGCGATAGTTGTCGTCAAATACGACCAATTGCCCCAATTGCGGTAGTCGTCGTTAATTATCATTAAATGTCATTAATTACGGTAGTTATCGTCAATTGTGTTAGTTGTTCATTGTCTTTAAATACCGTTAATTATCGTCAACTGTCGTTAGTTCTCGTTAAATGTTGTTAATTGCCTTAAACGACATCAAACAAGCCATTACTGTCCTCAGGGGCATTTCAGACATTTTCCATCTCGGAAGCTGCAGCCAGCCTACCTAAAAGCCAAACAGCCAAACACCAAACCGCTTCAGCCAAACCATTCAAATTTACAAATTGCTCAACCTGTGACCTGACTATAAGCCATTTTTCAGGAAAGCCCAACCGTTCCAAACAGGGCCATAGTCAATCAGTTCTAAGTGGGTCGTGTGCTCTTCTGGGCCTGCTTGATGGGCCGTGTCCGTGGCCTATAGATACATCACGTATACTTCAGAAAAAGGTACATTTTTGGTCCCTCAACTATTCTTCCCGTTTAATTTTCATCTCTCATCTCCTATACCATCTAGAAGACTAGAATGCATCATCTAAATATCAAAATCATGCTAATCATGTCCTTAACAAAGTATCATGGGTGGTTTTGTTCTACGTGGCATCCAACTGGGCTCTTTGCTGACAATGCTCCACCACTTGGGCATGGCCCTACTTGTCAACCTATGCCCTTGCTTATTCTTCCACATAGCCAGCTAACAAGATAGAGGAAGAGCAGGATGATATGACATCAAGTACAACTACCACTTTAGTTTGTCATTCTAAGTTGCATTCACAGCTTGAGGTGACAATGTGTGCTGATTTGATCAAACAAACGAAGGAAGTGTTACATGTGGCCAAGAAGGTGGATGAGGAGGACGACCAAAGGGAAAGAAGACAATGCTTGCTTTTGGCCGAAAACAAGGCTAGACAAGGAAGACATGCGGTGCATGAGGAAAACACACCTAGGCCGAAGGCTATGCATGGCGTGCGGTGACAAAGTGGCCACGTCGGGGCGGGGGGGGGATAAGGTGGAAGCCAGGCGCACGGCATGAGAAGCTTCAATGGTTTGCGACATAAGAAGGCTGGTGTAAGGAGCAAAGGAAACAAATTCAGTTTTCATGTGGGACTCCTTTGGGTTCCATTTTGATCTCTATTTTCGGACACCCATCACTTTTGATTTCTAATTCAGACACTGGTCACGCGCGTGGTACTGTTCACGCGTGGTGTTGTTCACCCGAATAGGACTAGTTTGAGATGGAGTTAATTTCAATTTTAGCTACTAAATCTAAAATCCCTTTTTGCTGTTTTTTTAATTCCAAAAATAGGAGAGTCCGAGTTGTGTGCGTTTAGGAGGTTGAGTTGGTTTTAGACACTATTGATGTGTACTATTCATACTAGCACTGTTCATATAAAACCATTGTGCTTACGTGGGAGACTATTTAAGCCCCATAGCCGCACCATGTAAAGACAAGTTATGATTTAGATGAATAAAAAAAAATCAGAAAAGCCACTTGGCACATATTATGTGTTCTTGTGTTTGGGAGATGGGAGACTTGTTGTTCTTGGGAGATTGAGAGAGAGAGATCAAGAGATCAAGAGTTCAGCACTGTTCAAGTGCGGCTACTGTTTACGCGTGGACACTGTTCACCGAGGCTACTACTACTTGCAATTCAATCTATTAGATTGGTTTGTGAGTGTGTTGATTTTCTTGCAATTCAATTCACCCGAATTGGTTTGTGAGATTGCTATTCTCCCCTCAAGCCATCCTATCCGGGTGCTGTTCATGTGGCTACTGTTCATGTGCTTGGTATTGTTCACCCAAAGCAAACAGAAGAAGATGATGCATTAATAATCTTCGTGTGTACTGTGAAAGATTGGGCCAACAATTCGGGATCCTTCTAATCAGCTAGTTGGATCTTTATTAGGTGGTATTAGAGCTTCAATTGCTCATGGTACTTTGTTGCTGCGAAGATCAAGGATCGATATGGTTGACATGAAGGAGACGAAGCTGGTCATGCAATTTAGCTATACTATAGATGAATGTGAGGAGGATCCACTCCACGATCTGAGCTACATATTCTTCAATCGGTGTCGAGTGGGAACACAGATTGTGCTATGATGATAAATACGGGAAGCTTGACAAACGCAGCAAGCCAAACACTTGTGGACAGATTGAAGTTGATCATAAAGCCACATCCGGAGTCATATCTGTTGCTTTGGAGGTTCAGGCACATTCTGTTCACAAAACAAGTGGAGGTAAAATTTTCTTTGGATGGGTATACTGCTGTTGTTACTTGTGATGTGATTCCTATGCATATATGAGCATGTTCATTGGTGCATATTGGTTGGCCGAATATCACATACACTGAGTTGCATCATGTTCCGTCACGCGTCTCTCTTTTCCTTCGAGAGAAACGCGAAGGGAGATTACATCTTGGTCATTGTTGAGGTACCTTGAAGATAGACAGCGGCGTGATAAGGTCTAAGATGCCATTGAAGAGCAACGACGAAAGCTAAAGACGGAGAAACAAGAAGAAGAAAGGTTAGTTGAGGAAGAAGACGACACATTAATAATCTTTGTGTGTACTGTGAAAGATTGGGCCAACAATTGGTCGTTCTAATCAACTAGTTGGATCTTTATTAGCAAGGCAATGCCATGGGAGGTGGTGGCGAGCTCGGTGCCGATGAGAAAAGGCGAAGGCACCAGCTGGAGAGCATCAAAATAGATCATTGAAGTCAAGGTTAACTCGTGGGTGGCAAAGAGCACGATCGAAGGTGGTCTACGGCGGGTAAGCGGCTATGCCATGGTGGCAGAGTGACACTGCTACAATGACTACTACAGACTGAGGGCTAAAGCTCGAATATGAGAGGGTTGCGAGCAGCTATGGGATGAGGGGAACTTATCGGTGCAGAGGTGAAGGCGTGGATGAGCCGAGGGGTCCGACGACAGAGACCTAAGGTGGCAAGGATGGCTCATCGGTGGAGGCAATATGGGGCGAAGAGCAGCTCGAATGAGTGATTGGGGAGGAAATAGGGAGGAGGGGTGATGCTCAAATTTGTTGCCTCACAATAGAGGGAATGGCTGCGGTGGCGACGATTTTCAAACGAAGTTAAGGATGACAATGGTGTGGTGAGCAGCCGATGAGAAAATCCCTAATTAGTTGAGGGGAAACATAGAGGGTGCTTGGGAATATGTTTTGACATGAGAAGAAAGGGAAGAAGCTCACCGGTACGACGGGAACATGGAAGCGCTTGTGACGGCCGGCATGGGCGCAACGACATCGGTTCGGGTCAGGGGAGGGGAGATGGTGTAGGAGTTCTAGCCAATCCCTCTTGTCTCAAGCATCTTCTCCACCTCTTCTTTCTATCCCCATCCTCCTTTGCCTGTTTGTCACCACCACCTTCGTTCACATCTCTAGTCGTTATCGCTCGTCGTCGGCGCGCTACCAAATCACTTCGCCTGCGATGCCACCTTCCAGCATGTCCCCGTGGTCTCACATGTGTGTTTTTGTCGCTGTCGCCACCTCCTAGGCTGCCGCTCGCCGTTGCCGCCTCGTTCAGAGCCGCACCACCATGTTACTCTACTTGCCTCCTCTATCTATCTATCTATCTGCATCCAACGTAGTAAAAACTACCTGTGATACCTGTCCCTTTTGTATGGTTTTAATATTTGGAGGACATGTTCTAGACGGTATTGGAGAGGCATCTAACGTGGCAAAAACCACTTGTGATATCTGCCAAGAACTTAAGTGACGTGATTTGCATGATTTTTGTTGAGGAACCGTCGCTGGCGAGTCCAGTCCGACCGATCACCTTGTAGACAAACGTAGAATCGCACAGAACAATGCAAGAACAAATAATAGATTGAGCACAGAGATATAGAGGGACTTCTTTCTACTCTTTATTTCTCTTCTCAAAAGCACATACAATGGTTAGATGTACCCTCCTATATATAGTCTAGAGGTGGATGAGGAGCCCACCATGGGTCAAGCCTACAAGGCCTGGGTCCAGGTTTTCTAACACTCTCCATTGGGCATTTATCCGACATGTTCATGTCTCATCAAAACTCAACAAGAACCCAGTGGGAAAAATTTGGAGAAAGAGTATATGATACACGTTCTGCTGCGTTGTACGAATTGCCTCGTTAAAAACCTTAGCCGAGAAATTTCAGGAAAACTCGTCAAGGGAAAAAGAGTACAATCCACCCAATTTCATTTAATCTCCAGGATTTATTCTTTGGGTACTCGATCTTCGTGATCAAGTTTCAATAATGAGTTCGTGAATATTCTTCCCTTGAATTTTGCACTTCTCTGAGCCTTATCATTCCAATTCCACGTATGTATCTTTCAAAGCTAGACGCTGGAAGTGACTTAGTGAATAAATATGTAAGATTTTCACATGACTCAGTATGCAATACTTTAATTTCGTCCATCTTTTGCAGTTCATGAGCATAGAAGAACTTGGGGTTGATATGCTTTGTAAGATGACTCTTCACATAACCCATCTGCAATTGTGTAACACAAGCTACATTATCTTCATAGATAATAGTGGGAGTTTACACAGTATTCAATCCACACGACTGCTGAGTGTGGTGAATCATCTACCGAAGCCAAGCACATTCTCATGAGGCCTCGTACAGTGCTATGATTTTTGAGTGGTTCGTCGAAGTCGATACAAGACTTTGCTTAGACCATTTCCATGAAATTGTAGTTCCACCACATAGGAATACATAGCCTATTTACGACTTGGTTGTATGTGGGTCCGATAGGTACCCAGTATCTGCATAGCCAATCATAGTCAGGTCTTGGTTCTTTCTGTAGAATAGACCAAGGTGTTTGCTTCCTTGGAGGTATCAGAAGATGTCCTTTATTTTATGCCAATGCCTTTTGGTAGGTTTTGCACTATACCTTACTAATAGGTTCACGACAAATGCAATCTCCGGTCTAGTACAGTTTGTTAAGTACATGAGTGCTCCTATTGCACTTAAGTACGAGAATTCTGGTCCTAGGGCTTCCCCCTCTTCTCTAGGTCTGTACGGATCCTTATCTTATTGCAAAGATCCTCGACCATTGGCACTTTCGAAGGGTAAGCCTTTTCAAAGCCAAACCTTTCTAACATCTTTTGAGTGTAGGTTGACTAATGCACTACTATCTCTTTTATTCAGAGATAATAATTCAGTTGCTATTGCTTTCTTCCAATCTTCCCAATCTGATCTTTTCTTACATTCAGCGAGCGATGCAGGCTCTGGATCAAGATCGATGATTGTGGTAATTTTCTTTGCAAAGTAAATATCGACAATGGCTGTTGTCATATTCATAGATTTTTCCATGGTCACATAGTTTATAATTATTTCTTCATGGGACGATTCTTCTAATGCTTCTACTTGCTCACTGCTACTTCCCATTACGGGGCAAGTCCCTTTAGTTTTTTTAGCTCCGATGTATGCGCACACATCCATACTGGTTTCTCCCTTCATGGGGATGTTCAAATCCGGTATGCCTTTTCTGAAGGTTCCATACTGGTGCCAAGTCTCAACTGGCTCCCCTTCTAGTTCTTGGGAACCTCGATGATCGGCTATGTCAAGTCCTTCTTATCTTTTTCCACCAGGCATCCCTCCATGTGAATTGTTAATTATATTTCTCATCATCCTAAGACTTGGGTGGCCTAATCTACCATGCTAGGTACAAAAAAGTGCAAAGCTTCTAAATGTGGTTTTCAGGACAATATAGGCTACGGGTGCCTTAATATTAGTGTAGTATAGCTCAGTTTCATATGAAGGAAGTCGTTCTAAAACCATTTTTCACTTTCTTCACGCTTTGTAATGAGCAGGTATTCTTTACCATACTCTTCTTTAGTCTCTATGTGGAAACCGTTAGCGCGAATATCCTTGAAGCTTAGGAGAGTTCTAGTCAATTCTGGATACAATAAGGCTTTTTAATGACCAAAGTTGTGTCCATTGAGAGTATAATTGTGGCTCTTCTTGAGCCTATCATACAAGCATCACTGTCCATGATTGTTGTAAGACTACCAGCATTCTTACTGATCGACTAAAAGAATTTTATCTCTCTTAAGATGGTATTTGTTATGCCGCTATTAACTAAGTGCATTTCCTCCATAGGGTGCCACATGCGTTCTAATATAAAGTATTATATTAATATGTAGCAGGAAGCAATCAACACATAAATAAAATACTTCAAATATCAGAACATAACTTGCAATTATAGATACGAGAAGAAAATATAAGCTTTGTAGGACTTATCACAAGAATTTAATGCTTTGCTCTTCTAGAGCTTACAACCATTATTCGAAGAATAAATTAATTCAATGTCCGCCCTTCTTGGCTTGAGCATTGGCTTGACCTTGCGATCCACGATCTTACCCTTCTTGCCCCTCTCATTCGTCAAAGGCTTTATCAGCTTGTAGCTGCTAGCATTGGCTTCATGGCCAACATTGCTACTAGGTGGCTGTGAGATGTAGTTCTTTCTTAGAACATCATCTTTAGCTTCCGCAACTTACATGATGTTAATCAATTCGACATACTCCTTGTAGCCGTCTTGATGATAGTTGCATGCAGATTGCACCGTATTTGGGTGAAAGGTAGAGAGAGTCTTCTCAATCTTCTGCTCATCCGTGATTACCTTACCACAGAGTTAAAGACTGGTACAAATTCTGTGTAAGGCAGATTTGTACTCTCCCACGGTCTTGAAGTCAGCAAACCGCAATCGGGTCCATTCCTGCTGTGCCTAAGGAAGAATGATGTACTTCAGCTTCTCGAATCGCTTCTTCAGTACAGTCTACAAAGCTAGTGTGCTCTTCTACGCCATATACTCATTCTTGAGTGTTAGATAGAGATGGTGCTTGAGGAAGTGAAGTGCCTGATCATTTTTCTTAACAGTGGGATTGGCATCCTTTGTTGTGCCTGACCCGATAGTAGCACGGAGCTTCTTGACCCCAAGAACAATCTCGACGTTGGAGGCCCAAGTCAAGTAATTCTGGCCATGCTGGACTAGCTCTTCGAATTCACGGTTTGTAATGTCAGTCATCTACATATTTATACAAAGAGTTCATAAGATTACTGCTGGAAATTTGCATAAAATGGTTACAAAATTCTCATAATGTTTCCGTATTTTTCTATGCATTTTCAAGATTAAAAGTAATATAAACAATCATAGATAATCAAAACAGAAATACAATATATAAATTGCATAGAAATAATAATAATAACAGAGTTAAACATACTTCAAATGATCAAACGAATTCAAAATTGAATTCCCGAGGCCCTTTTCTGGTGAAAGATGAATTTTTGGTGAATTCTGAAATTTTTGAGGGCTAAACCGCTAATTTTCAGTTCTGAGAAAATTTTCCGCGTAATTTTCCAATTTCTGAGGGCTTGTTTTGCAAAATTTCTTTATCCGCGAAAAATTCCTCGTAATTTTCAGAATCCCCAGCTTGGCCGGGTCAAAAGGTGGGGGCGGTTTAGGGTTCCCCCTTTGCCCTTCCTCACAAAATGCGGCGGCGCACGCGACGTTTGGGCCGGCGGTGTTGGCGGGAGGCCGGCTAGGGTGTGCGCTGTGCGGTTTTGTGCCGACGGGCGTGCGTGGCACGGCATTCGGCCTCGAGAAGGCTTCAGGCCGGCGTGGTGCACGACGGCGCGACCTCGGGCCTAATTCGGGCGACACACAGTGGCGCATTCGTGGCGCAAGGCGCCTGCAGGCCGGGGAAGGCAGGCGCGATGCAAGGGTGGCTTGGCGTGGTGTGCGGGCGACATGGCCTTGCGGGAAGGCCGGTGGCGCGGAAGCGGCGAGTGCCACGGTGGCGTCGCGAGCTATAAGCGGCGGCGAAACCGCGATCAAGCGCGAACGCGAGGTAACCGGGCCGTCTTTTGCGCGGGGGTGGTGTTGACTTCAGGGCGGCGGGCACACGACGACTTGCAGGCAGCTAGAGGTGCGCACGATGGGGCGCATGGAGCAGCTCCCGATGGCGCAACACGTGGCGGAGGGCCGTGCGGAGGCCGGTGGTGGCGCGCTGGTTGCAGGCCGTCGGCACGAAGTTGGCTTTGGGCTACAGCGCGGTGGAGACAGTGTGCGGCGACGGCCTCGTGCAGATCCGATGGCAGCATGTCCATGTGCCATCCTGCGATCCGGCCGCCCGTCGCGGGACCCTCGCCTTGTCGGTAACCGCAACGACGCCAGACGTCGGTGGTGGTGCGCTGTCTGGCGGCGCGGCTTCGCCATGCGAAGCGATCGCGTCTTGGCGGCGTGGTGGCACGACCGCATGCAGGCGGCGTGGGATGCGGCCGTGTGTGGGTGGCACAACGGCATGGCCACATGCGGGCGCCGGCGCCATTTTCTTTTTCTGTGTTCATGTAATCTATAATCTACAGTGCAATCGATATCTACTCCTTCATGCAACCGACCGATCAGCTTGATTGGCGACTTCAAGTCGGCTCACGATAGATTAGAATGAATTTACACCGTAATAAATAATTTAGAAAGCCAAATTTTTCGAAATTGAAAGCGATCTAGAAAGACGATTCAATCTACGAGCATCGTGCTTCGACGGTTATCTTTCGATCCAAATAGAGTAGGCCTAAAGGTAGGCCGAAGTCGATCGTACTGATAACGTGTTGAGGAACCGTCGCTGACGAGTCTAGTCTGATCGATCACCTCGTAGACAAACGTAAAATCACACAGAACAATGCAAAAAACAAATAGTAGATTGAACACAGAGATATGGAGAACCTTTTATTCTATTTATTTCTCTTCTCAAAACTATGTATAATGATTGGATGTCTCTTTCTATATAGTCTAAAGATGAATGAGAAGCGACGTGACCCAGCAGACTTGGCCAAATGGGCGCTTGCCGAACCAGCACTCAAGACGGCTAAACTAGGCACGACCCATTCCGGCCCGTGTATTGTTCGTGCCGTGCTGGGCCGGCCCATGGGCTGGGGTGGTGGCCCAGGCATGGCCCGACGGGCATTCGTGCCATCCCGGGCCAGCACGAGCCCGTTTGACTCGTCGGGCCAGATGTGGCCCGTTTGGCTCATCAGAACAAAAAAAATACAAAATAAAAAAATAAAAAAATCCAAAAAAATTAGAAAAATGTGTAGAATTCAAAAGTAGACATGAAAATTAGAAAAATTGAGACAATCATATTGAAAATGTAATAAAGAGCTTTATTGATGTCCAATTGGCTGCCTCGTTAAAACCTTTGCCAAGTAAAAACTCAAAATGAGAAAACCTTGGCAAAGGAAAAAAGTACCGGCCTATAGCTCTACAATTCTACATACATGATACATCTTTGTTCTATGTGTCGTTGTCATTGTCTAAGTCTGATTTTCTAACACCTCCGACAATTCTGGATTTTCCACAGAGTGTTGTATTCGTGAATCAGCTTGTTCCCAATCCTTCACAGTTAGAAGGATCTCTACCATCTCACTTGTGAGACTTGTTCTTCTCTCCTCTAATATCCTTCGGAAAAGACCGAAAGACTCGGAGGAAACCGTAGAGATAGAATGATTAACACATCACGTGCAAGTATGGATAGCACGGGATATGTTAACTTATGGGCTTGCCACCATTGCAAGATGTCGAAACCTTCGAGGTGAAATCCACCGTATCATTGTCGAGATAGGTGGATAGTTCCCGCTCCTTGTGGGTTTTGGTGGCGAGCCTTGGTGCGAAGAAGAAGAAGACGAAGACACGGACTGGACTCGGAGGAAGAGGCACCAAGATCGTGCCCCACATACTTGTCTTCCCACTCGAGGTGGGGAGACTCTTGGAGGTCGCTATGCGGACTCCTCGGAACTTATTTTCATACCTTTGGTAAACCTTGTATAACCGAGAACAAACTTCTGCAAAATAGTTAGTATAGTCTAGCCCCGTAGCATCACTAAGAAGATCAAGTACAGTACCAAATGCACCAATTTTAGCCCTAGGATATAAAACAAATGCAAATGCATATAGGTAAGGGATTTCTCTCCAATATTTAAGGTATTTAGATTTCATGGAAACAACAACCTCACGTAAAACTAAGTCATTTTCATGCATTTTCAATTGAGTAGCAATCTGTAAAATAATATGCACAATGATAGGAGATGTTGGATAGTAGACAGCGGACAAAACAACAGTTGCCTCGTAAAAAATTTCTAAAAATGACTGTACCTTCTCAGCAACGAACCAATGTTGCTCAATTAATAGCAAAGTACCGTCAGTGCTAGGATAGTGTGTTTGAATAAAAACAGAAAAAATGCTCTTGTATGGTAAAAGATGCTTAAGCATGAGGTAAGTAGAATTCCACCTTACCTCCATGTCCAAACCGAACTTTCTTGGACGTACACCCATCGCCCTGCAGAAGTTCTTATATTGTGCTATTCTTACGTTAGAATTATTCAAGAAAAAAATCGCATCGCAAAAAGCTTTATTATACGGACTCAACCTCGTCAGACCACATTTGACTATAAGGTTGATAATATGATAAGCGCATCGTTGATGTAGCAAGAACGAATCAGCATATGTACTCAACACTGGAGTAAGAATGTCCATGGCCCTAGAGTTTGAAGCGGCGTTGTCTAAGGTAATTGCGAATATTTTGTCTGTAAGACCAAAGTCTTCCACGACTTTGAGAATACAGTTCGCAATATTCTCCCCCGTGTGTGCTACATCAATTAATTCCAAACCTATAATCCTTTTCTCCATTACCCAGTCGTCATTAACATAATGCGCAACTACACTAAGATAATCCTCCCTAGCCCGACCACTCCATATGTCCGAGATCAAGGCCACCGAAAATGTGCACGTACTAAATAGTTCCTTTATTTTATTACGACGCTCATTATAGTATTTCACTAGATCCCTTGTTGTCAGTCTGTCTAGAAACGGAAGAAAATCTAGGATTATGCGCATCCTAATGTAATTTTGGAAATAAGCGAGACTACGCCAAAGCCTAACGGTAAATCCTCGAAGCAATTAAACGATAGAGAGATTGGCGGGCTACGAGGATCGTAGTCCCACTAGATACCGCATGCTTGTCGGGGTTGTATTGCGGTACGTGGTTCGCCTCATCGCCAATCCTTGCTTGGTTCGACACCTTGTAGCATGTCTAAGCAAGTGCCCTGCTCCACCAGAGACTTTGCGAGACAATTCATGGCGACAAATTTTACAAATAGCATATGGTACGCCATTTCATTGCGTCTTGCCTGGTTGTCCTGTCGAAATTGTCCCATACTCCCGATGTAGACGGCCTCGACCTCTTTGCTCCAGTTGTCGTTGAGCCTGATGCTGATGTCGAGCCTGATGACGGAACTCCAGCTTGCTCCTCCGGTGAAACCTCCGGTTCGTTTGAGGCAGCCGCAGCCGCCTCCATAGACGCAATTTCGTCCGATGAAAGTTCAAACTCACTAAGAGCAAAGCTATCGTAAGAACTGTTCATAACGAAAACTGCAAAATCGAAACTAATATTATTATTACTTTAATTTTAGCATAACAATAATTGACAATAAAAGTATTACAAAAATAGTATTGTACCTCTTTCGCTGACTTGCCGACGAAAATTGAAATTTCCAAATTTGGCACAAATTTTTTGAATTTTGCCAAATTAGCTCAACACGGATTTGAATTTGCACAACACAATTTCAAAGAGAGAATATAGAATGAAATGGTGCTGAATCAGGGAGGGTATGATGCCTATTTATAGAAAAAATTTCAATTTTTTTTTGCTATTTTTAAGCCCCAAACCGTAAAAAACATTACTCAACGGTCAAAAAATTCACTCAACGGTCAAAAAAACGGCCGATTTTTTGAGGGTCGTGCCGTGCCGGGCATGGCCCACGGCACGACACGGCCCGGCTAGCCCGGCCGCCCCTGCCCGTCTTCTTCTCTTCTCCCTACTCCTGTTTTGCCTGCTTGCCTGTCGCCTCCGTCCTCGCCTCCTGGTGCCTGCTTGGTCTTCCTACCGCCTCCTCAGACTCACTCCTCGCCTCCTTGCAGCGCCTCCTCGCCTTTCATGGCGGCGACCACCGCCACCTCCTCGCCTTCATGGCGTCGACCCGCCGCCTCCTCGCCTCCACGCAGCGTCGACCCCACTTCTTCTCGCCACCTCATCATGGCATCTCTTCGCCTCATGCGCCCCGCCACCGCCTCGACGACTCGCTTCGACGACACACCGTGCGTCGCGCCGCTTTTGACGACCTCGCTTCCTCGACGACACTGCAGGCCAAGGCCGGCGACCCGTTGCCTCCTCGCCCGTCCACTCCGGCCAGCGCGCAAAGACTGCACTACGCCGCCCGGTGAGCTCGCCTCTCTCCTCCCTCCGCTCCGCCCGGCCAAGAAGACTGTGCCGCGAGCCCACGAGCCGCGACGACCTCCTTCTCTCTCCGCTCCAGCAACACCGCGCGCCCATGAGCCCACGAGCCCGCTGACGGCCTCCTCCTCTCCGCTCCGGCAGAAGACCGCGCCGCTTAGGATGGCAATCGGCACGGCGGTACGGGTAGTGCTCGCCCATACCCATGCCCGCGACCCCAATTTTCCCCCACGGGCATGCCGCGAAGGACGATGGGCAAAGAACCTCGCCCATGCTCACGCTCATGGTACCCGTCGTCATGGCATGCCCGCATTCCCATGAACAATGCACTACCGCCTATGGGTACCCATCGCTCATGGTACCTATCGCCCACGGGCATACTCATCACACATAAACAATGCACACATCAAGTTCATCTCAATTCACATCAATAGTGCATCACACATTCAACAACTAAGAAATTTTATCGCAAATCACACATCAAGTTCGACAAAACAACTAATCAAGTTCAACAAATAAAATAGAAATACAAACTGACATAGTTCCTCAAACATAAACAAATTATGTTTGCAACAAGAGTAGAACATATGAAAATGGTTCAATTACAACAATTCAACAAATAGATCGGTTTATCTGTACTATTTTTTTTAACATGCAAACTATGCAAGCAATCCTCTTAAATAGGGTGTCGGAGTATTGATGCTTCCATTTTGGAGATTGGAACATGTTTGCACTCCTCAAGTTCTCAAAGACACCGCCCAAAAGAATGATAAAGAATAGCCGCATAAGCTTCCCGATACACGATGATGATATATCGATACATGTAATGCCAACGCTAGCATCTTAAGCAACCATGCCCTCTGAAACAAACAAATTATAGTTTAACAGAACTAAAAATACCAACAAAATTAAATAAATAGCACTCAACCATCAAAAGGCAAGAACATCCTCGAAAAGTAGTCATCTAAATTTTGCGTTTCTGTATGATTGCCAAAATGCTAAGTTGCTAACTAGCAAAATTTCAAGATCTCCAAAAGTACGCTTATTTTCCCAAATCCCATCCGATCAAATAATGCACTTTGCAACTCGCTCAAGATTTTTTTCAATTATTGCAAGTATTAACATTCCAAAGATAAGTAGACCTAGATAGTAGCACAAATGCAACACATTCACGAAAATGAAAAACACCCTAAAAAGGTTGCTCAAAAAAAGTACCAAACATGTCGATAAATCACCATGTTTTCAGATTGTGCCGTTTCTACATTTTGATCCAAACTACGATTCCATATATCAAGAATAATTCAATAGAAAGTTTAATCGCACAATGGATTGACATCAAGTTTTGACTGGATTCGTTCTCGCTTTTGCTAATTCCCATCGCTTCTAAAAACTTCTAAAAAATCATGAAAACAAGAAAGCCCAATGTGTAGAGAATTGTACCTCATGGAGCATGCCGTCTGAAGAGCTTGATTAATGTTCCTTTTGGGAAGTGGTGAAACACCAATGTTTCCAACATGCCGAGATCAAGAGGCACAAAAAATATGAGTTCCAATTCAAACTTTGAGCTATATTGATTCAAAAGAACAAAAGAAGAAATGAGAACCTTAGAAAGAACTGGTACTTGTTGTGCTCAGAGATCCATAACAGTTCGCAAGTTAAAGGATCAAGACATAACTCAGAGAGAAGTCAATTTAGATAGGGAAAATACAAATTCGCATAAAAATAAGTAAAATAAGATCGATTTAAGTTATATGCTAAAAAACAAACCCGAAAACTAAACTCATAAAGTAAGTTGTTTATATCAGGTTTTGTCAGAAATGGAGAGCATCAGTACCAGATCTACAAAATGGAGAGCATCAGTATGATTCAGAAATGGAGAGCATCAATACCAGATCTACAACTGTATAAGTATTAGATCTACAAAATGTAGTATAAGTACTAGATCTACAAAATAGAGAGCATTAGTAGTTCAGTACCAGAGGCGGCGGACGAGAGGAGGCGGTGGATCAGAGTGAGGGCGGCGATCGGAGGGCATGACTGGAGGAGGACGCGGATGGCGGGAGGAGGAGAGGGCGACGGAGGGCGGTGGACAGTGAGGAGGGCGACACGGGAGGAGGCGGCACCGGAGGAGGACACTACAAGGCCGAGAGAGGCGGCGACGGAGGCGCGGAGAGAGGCGGCGACAGGAGGAGCCGGATTTGGGAGCCGGTGGATTGAAACAGTGGGTCTTGGCGCGGGAGGAGAGGGCGATCATGGACAGGTGGGAGGTGGCGGTGAGCGGGTATAAGGCATTGTGAGCTAGGGTTTTTTGGGCCCACCTGTCAAGATGGGTTGACAGTAAACCAAGTGGGCGAATGCAGGTGGAGCTTACCTATGCTCGCTTGCCATCTGACGGGCAGAGAATTGCCCCATTTCCATACCCATGGGCAAAGAAAGGCCCCATACCCGCTCCATTAGGTATTTACCCACGAACACGCTGTAATCGAGCACAATTGCCATCCTTACGCTACGCCCGGCTCGCTCTTCGCCTTCGCCTCTGCCTCGGCGTCTCGCTGCTGTGCAGTTGCGCTCGTGCACGTCGGTGCGTGCCCATGCCGCGTCTTGCGGTGCCCATCTTGCCGTCTGTGCACTGCACGGCCAAGATCGTTGGTCGTCTCGGCCGACCCACCGCAAGCTTGAGTGGTGGCGCCAGCACAACCCGGTCTCGTCTTGCCCAAGACGACCTATGAATAATACGATCTTGCACTGCATTTTAGACCGACTTACAATAGCGTGCTTGAACTGGCCTATTTAGCTCGACCCATTTGGCCAGCTCTATGACCAAGGTTTCTTCCAAACAATTTTAACACTTGAAGGAGTATTGAGAGCGAGAGACGAAAATTAAACGCGAGAAATAGTTGAGAGACGAGAAGTATACTTTTTCCCGTATATTTTGACCTTTCTTTCCTTTCCACGAGTAAATAAGGCATCCCCTCCACTCGCCGGCCGGACGGTGTCTCTGTCGCACTCCATGGAGGCCGCTTCGCCTTCCGCCCCGCCCAAACCAGACCCCTCAACTCGTCCGGACCACCGCCCCAGGTTCGTTGCGCGCCTCCCTCCCTCTCGCTCTCTCGGGCGCTGTTTTTTCCTCTCCTTAGTGTTGTGTGATTGCGTTTTTCCTTTTGTTTTTCTGTGGGGATTCGGAGACACTACGGTATTCGAGAGTCGAGACTAAATTATACAGATTTTTACTTGTTCCATCCTATATTACATAAAAGGGGGATCTGTGCTGCCTATACTTATCTTGATGCTACGATATGCTTTCTCCTTCCCGTGAGAAATTGCTGTCATGTCATGTGTTGCTGTATGTGCTATGGCGAGGCCGAATTTTTCCTTTTTTTGTGATGCGATGTGACCTGAACTTTCTTTTCTGTGGCGTCCTGCAGGCCCAGCGTGGCAATCTCATGGGATTCCCAAGGTACTATCTATCTATCCATCTGTCTGGTTACTCATGATCCATCTCCTACTTGTATGTGCTACTTCCCGCCCAAACGCTGCTCTGGAGCTCAAACATAGCAAACGAAATTTTCTATTCAATGTTCATCCCCGATGTCCTATATATATATATATATATATATATATATATATATAGACACACACACACACTACTTCATGGTGGAAATGAATGTAACCATGTTATTCAATGTGCAAAGTTATTACATGGAATTGTATAATCTGCCATGCAGTTCGAAAAGAGCCTTCCTTGCCGCAGGGAAAAAAACTACTTTCTTTCACCAAATTTTGATGAAATTCTTATTGGAAGGTCGGTCACAAAATCCCAATTCTATTCCACATTTGTCTTGATTGCTCAATCTCCTATTGGATGGTCAAGTACAGGTAGACAGTATACTAGATCTTTTGTGTTAAAAAAAGTGGACCCAATAGCGTCTACTCACTCATTACATTTTTTAGGGGGTTAATTCCTTATATGCCGTTGGAATTGTCAGTGACATAATGGGTGTCATATAAGGGATGATGCAAACTTTCGATGGCAAATAAGGAATTGCCCCTTTCTTAGGAGCCAATGAGCCATAGTAGGTTCGCCGCGTAGTTAGTACTTCTCTGTTTTCCTTTGGTGAAGTTATTCTGTAGCCACTTGTTTTTTGTCGCTTCTTTAGACTTACTGAATACATAAAAATGTAAATTATTTTTGGAAAGAGCACAAATGTAACGTCTCAACTGAGCATGCCAATGCCCAAACAGTTGGGAAGATATTTCTTACCATACTTGTCCCCTGGGATTGGGGTTTCAGCTCCATGATTTGTAACTTCCATGTATGTTGTAAATGATATTGTGTAATTTAAATTTCGGATTACATGCAGCGCTATGCAGGCGTGCAGAAAGCTGCGAGTTGAAGTCAAAGGCGTTCTTGATTGATCCTGCTCTGCTTCCAACTCTTGAGGGTTTACTTCTAGAAATGTATGCTATGTTGCGCCCAAAGCCTGTCGACTATGAGCAACGACATATTATGGTCGATGTCTTCAACAAAATTGCTAAAGAGATTTTTGGTAAGAGATATTTTTCGTCTGTTATCATTTGGGTCAAGGAATTATGCTCTCGAAATGTGCTCTTGCGATCATTGTTGATGATGCCTGATAGTTATTTAATTTTTTAATTTGTATGACATATATACAAGTTGAAATTATCTCATTTATGAATGGTTGCAGAACACCTATTATCTTGTAAATCATATGCACATGTGCAATCAGGTGCCTTCACAAGCAGTTCAACAATAATGCAAATTTTACTTAGTAACATGCGCACCTCATTCTTTTAAACATCTGTCAATGTTAGTAAAGTTGAATATGTGATAGCAGAATAGGGTTTCACCATGTACCTCATTTATGGATAGCTTATGCTTTACTGTAGTAGGAAAATGCATATGCTTTTGATGGTAGAAAAACACATAAAGCAAATTTCGTATTGTACATGATAGAGCATCAAGGAAAAGAAAACTACATTCTGAAATCTGAACATACAAAATTATGGACTGTTTGGATTAGGGGTATTTGGTTTAATTGTATTAAATTCCAACCCAGTCAACCTCTTCTGAGTGGTAGTTGATCAGTTAACTCCAGCATGTGTTCTTCAAAATTGCATATCTATCAACTCTTGCCAGATACTAGTATCATTTTTACTCGGAAAGCTTTGTTTTTCCATCTGAATATCTTGAATTTGCATGATGGTGTAACTTGTTTCTTGATTGATGCTTCCTTTCAGGTAAAAAGAATGGGTTTCCAGTTGTGGAAGCATTTGGATCATTCACAATGGATCTATTTACACCTAAAAGTGACCTTGACCTCTCTGTCAACTTTAACAGTGATATGAAGGGTCAATTTGCTCGCAAGGACAAAATTTCTGTTATTAGGAAGCTTGCAAAAGTTCTACTTTCTCATCAGAGTAATTATTGTCTGAAGCAGATTTTCTTCACATCTTTCCTAGCATTTGTTTGTCCGTTCATCTTTGATTGTACACTCAAGTTTGCTAAATATGCATTCTTAATTTGTGTTTCATCTTACTTGCAAAATTAAGGATTGGAACTAATAGACTGACCCAGCAACTGCAAACAGTGTATTAAGTAATCTCGAAGTGGCCATAAAATTTCGTCTGATAAAACATAGCTGCAGTCTGCAGAAGTAGTTTTAAGAGAAGCTGGTCATGCAGTTTAGGAATCTGATCTGCTACCTAGCTTGCACCAACATGTGCGGGCAACAGTGGTATCACACAGTATGGACACTGCGATAAAACATTTTTTCCAAAAATACTGACACAAAAACACTGCTATGAGCATATTAAAATTGTTTTGAAGGAACGTTAAAAGTGTAATGTATATGCTTTATTTACCTTAGATTGACGTCTACACTGAGTTTCATATTTACCCCTGCAACAACCCTAAATCTGGATTTATCCCACTGACGAGGATATAATAATCCTCATTTTACCTTTTATCTATAATTTTTATTATAGGTAAATATGACGTCATGGGAACCCTGAGTGTACCCCTTAATGTTATGAAGGAAGAACCAAATGGATGGTCGTAAGTTCTTCTACGACCACCCCTATAGTCGTAAGTTATGCTACGACTATCCCATAGTCGTAAGTCTTGCTACGACTACCTCATAGTCGAGATTCTCTACGACTAGGTCACCATTTACCACCTTATAATCAAACGAACCTCGCATAAGTGGGTCTTATTGATTAAGGGATTCAAACAATCATCATATGTTTGTTATTTTACGTAATAATGGCACGTAATACCCCATTATCTCTCGTATATAGTCATTGAGCGACGCGAGGAATTAATACACCGGTAATTACTACCAACATGCGCTATTCAGAGGTGATGAGGCGCCGCTTACTCGAGTAATCGCCGCCTTCACGCACTATAAAAGGCGGCAACTAGAGAAAGGAGAAAGGATCGAGCCATCAGAATACAAGCACTATCTGTAATAATCTTAGTTTTTCCCCGATTGTTCAAGATACACTCAATACCATACACACACAGAGTAGGGTTGTTATTCTCTCCGGAGAAGGCTTAACTCGTATAAAAATTCCGTGTCAATCTCTCGCATGATTCTATTCTAGGAGACCCCTAATCAAACAATCTTTACGTAAGTTCGGTTCTAAAACACCGGCGCTGGCGCCGCCATCGGGGATCTTCCGATAATTTCTTGTCAACATTCTCTCGCTTTTCCAAATCTCATGCACTCATGGCGGAGAATGGAACGAGGAGAACCGGTTCGACTTGGCAGACACGCAGACGTCGACATGGATGCCGGATTCGATTTAACCGAGCGATGACTCATCCTATGGCATTGCCGCCTCCCGGATCTTCCCACGCATCCAGAGACAATGTCGCCGCTGGAGTTGAGGAGGATCCTTATCCCCACAACAAGACGCCCAAGAGAGGAATCTACCTCTCAAGGGGCAAGGGTCGATCGACCAGACCACACCCAAAGTGGACTCACGACACGACGAGAGTTTTTCCTCGGCGTCCAAGTTCCCCTAAGGCGGTCCGACTTGGCGAGGCAAGCTCTAGAAACCACAATTCTGGGACTTCACCAAGATTCAGTGATTCTCTCTCTCGATAACGCCAGAGAGCGGGATCAAGCATGCTTTTCCCGCAATTCGACCATCTCTCCGCAGTCACACTGCCGACGGAGACTAAGATAACCCGGACTTCCCTACTTGGAGGATTACCCAAGTCGCCAGATGGTGTCTCTCGACGACTCCTCAAGCGGAGAGGCCTCGAGCGCAAGTGAGAATCATCAACGGAGGTCTTCGCCCTTCCTCGATCAAGATCACTCTTCTAGAGACCGAGATGGAGACCCTTCCCGAAGGTCACACATCAAGGCCCCTCGTGGCAATGGCCAGACACCACCATCGCGCAGACACGACTAACGCCTTCATGAACGCCAGGAAATCCTCGACATTCTCGCTTCATCGAGGCAATCTCAAGAGTCTAACATGGAAAATCTTGAGGCAATTCGGCCAAGAAGATTGAAGCTCGTAGAATTTGCTCGGGCGATTCAATATCAATCGAGGAAGCTCCTCGTCGACATCATTCAAGTAGTCGCACTCCATACGACTTCTTCTGCTACCAATAATCCAACATATCACCGCCAGAGAAATCGGCCAAGAATAAAGAAGTCGTGGTCGATCTCCTACTCAAGAAATGTCTTCCAAATGACCGATGATCAACAAGCTCCTGAAAGGTGATCGCTCACCACTCCGACATGGAAATCAGCAATACAGATAAACTACGAGGAGTATTCCTCGAGGGACCGAGACCTATTACGTGCCCGTCAACTCACATCGGGTATCGCCGAGTACGACCACCGATGATATCAACCCTTCTTTTACGCAAAGGCGCTGAAGTCATTCATCGATGTCGGACATTCTCGCCGATCTCGAGCCGCTCATTGCCACCTCGCTGACGACAAAGGAATATGGAGAAGTTTGATGGTTCCCAAAATCCCATCAATTCCTTCAAATTTACACACAACAAATTGCTCGAGCAAAGCAGGAGGAGGAGAGCATGTGATGGCAAATTACCTTCCAACTATGCTCGGGATCCGCCGATCGTGGTTACTAAACCAACCACTCGAGTCGATCTATTCTGGCAACATCTCTGCGATCTTCATCGCAAATTTCAAGGCACATACAATCGCCTCGAAAGGAGGACGACTTGCACCGGATGAGACAGAACGACAACGAGACATTGCGCCACCATTAAGCGCCTACCAGTTCAGAACTCAATTCCTAAGTTTCGATTCATCCGCCATCGGGGCTTTGCCAGGAGTCCGTAGTAGAAGGATAACAGAGGATATTGCTTTAAATCCTCCTACTGCATCGCCAACTCTTCAAATGGCCGATCGATATGCTATCGCCTCGAGGCGGCCGAGTGGAACAACACAATCGATCGTGAAGACAATCCATCTCGAGAGCCAAAGCGGTTGGTAAGAAGAAGGATAAGAAAGCAAAAAGTCCAAGAATAAGATGAAGGGTCAAAACCCAATGGCTTCCAAGGAGGTATTGGTCAGGAATGATAAAGAGCCACGCACATCCAGCCACACCCGGCAGAGGCAAAGGTAAGCGCCTACCGATCGAAAAATGATAAGCCTAGGTGGTGTCCTTTCTATAAAAAGGAAGGGCATGACCTTCAGAATCGCCGTCTTCCAACAAAGCTTGAAGACTACTACAACCAAGAAGGACCACTTCCCACCCTCGAAAGGTAGGTCAAACAAGTGGTCATAAATCTTCGATGACGAAGAGGAGATGCCGCCCGTGATCCGCAACACACCATTGAACGATCTACGGGATCATCGGCATATGAATCAAAGCGACAAATTAAGGTCAGCCGAACGCGAGGTAAACTCCATAGATCCTCCTCTCGTCAATAAATTATCAAGTGGCCTGAAGTCACCATTTCTTTCGAGAAGAGTGATCGCTCGATCCTTCGACTCACCAGTCGACACTAATCGTGGTCGAACCCACCATCAACAATTGCTCGTCAATCGAAGTTTTGTTGATGGTGGAAGCTCGTTAAATATTTTATTTACGAGTGTCCCGATGACATGCAAGTACCGGGACCAAAGTAAGACCCAGACGATACTCTTTCCATGGATTGTAACGATCTTCTACCAAACCAATTGGTCAAGTTTCTCTTCCTTAACATTTGGTTCACTAAGTAATTTCGTGACGAGAAAATCTCCTTTGATGTGGTCGATTTCGACATCAAGATATAACGCCATACTCGGACGACCAACTTTGGCAAAATTCCTAATGGCTACTCATTATGGATATCAATGTATTAAGATGCCAGTCCCAAAGGAGTAATTACAATCCATTGTGACAAGAAGATGGCGATACCGCGACTGCCGATCCCTTGAGATGGTAGGACAAATACCAACTCGAGAAGAAAGTCACCTTCGACTAGCAAGTCGGCTTCAAAGTCGCACTAAAGCCGAACGACAAAGTCAAAGAGGTTCCTCCGACGCAGGGAGCCCTCAAGATCGCTCAGACGGGATACTTCCGACCCCAAATAGGAAGACGCCTCATCACCTTCCTCCGAGCTAACGCAGATGTATTCGCGGGCAAGCATCCGACATGCCCGAGTCCCCAGGAGGTGATCGAGCCAAAGTTAGCCTTACTACCGACAAAGTACCAGAAACAAAAATTGCGAGATTTGCCCCGATCGACGAGATGCTATTAAATCGAATTGATAAGCTACTTAAAGCGTGCTTTATAAGAGAGGTCAACCATCCGTAATGGTTGGCTAACCTCGTAATGGTTAGAAAGTCAAACGGCAAATGGCGATAAAGCGAGACTTTATCGATCTTAATAAAGCTTGTCCAAAAGACGATTTTCCTTTACCTCGTACGATCGCTTGGTTGACTCTACTACAAGTTGTGAAATGTTAAGTTTTTAGATGCATATTCTCGATATCACCAGATTAATATGTGTCTAGACGATGAAGAAAAGGCCGATTTATTACACCATTTGGTATATTTTGCTATGTCAAAATGCCATTTGGTCTAAAAATGCCTGCGCTTCTTTTCAACGCTTGATGCAGTAACTTTTTCATCTCAATTAGGCCAAATCTAGAAGCCTATGTTGATGACTTAGTTGTCAAAAGCATCAAGAAACTTAATCATATTATCGACCTACAAGAAACATTCGACAATCTCGTAAAACATCGCTTAAAACTTAATCCCGAGAAGTGTGTGTTTGGAATCTCTTCAGTGAAATTGCTTGATTCCTAGTATCTATACGAGGAATTGAAGCGAATCCCTAAAAGATAAAAGCCATTTTACAAATGCGCCTCCAACTACACTGAAAGAAGTCCGTAAACTCACTGGGTGCATGGCGGCTCTAAGTCGCTTTCATCGCACGATCGGGAGAAAAGGGACTACCTTTCTTTAAACTTCTAAGGAGACACGAAAGTTTTGAGTGGTCGAACGAGGCAAACGCCGCTTTTGAGGATGTCAAGAGGTACCTTACGAGTGCTTCTATTCGTCTCTCCGAGGCCGAAGAAACGCTTGGTTTACCTAGTCGCCATGCCACAGCAAAACAAGTAAGATCGGTTGTAGAACGTGAAAATGTACAACGACCACTTTACTACGAAGTGAAGTTTTACACGACCTAAGGAGCGCACCTCAGTCCAAGAGCTTCAGATGCCTTCCTCATGTCTTCGAGGAAATCATGATTATTTTCAAAGACAAACTAGTCAGGTTGCCCGAGTTTCCCTTGGGAGCGATCCTCCGTATTAGGGAAACAATGACGATGGCAAAATGGTCACGAACTTGGGGAGTTCGACATCCATTTCGTGTCCCGAACGGCCGTTAAATCCCAGATCTTGGCAGATTTTGTCGCCGAATGGACAAACCTCAAGTAGACTTTGTCCCCAAAGACGATTCCCACGACCAAAGGATCTATGTACTTTGACGGTCGCTTACTTTAAGTGGCTCGGGTCAGTGGTCCCGATATCTCCTAACGGAGAGACCTTAAAGTATGCCATACAATTAAACTTTCGTGCCACTAATAATGTGGCGTATCACGAGGTTTGCTAGTCGGTATACGAAAGCAATGAAAGCGCTCGATTCGCCGACTACTCGTGAGAGAGACTCTCAACTAGTCGTGAATCAAGCTCAGAAGAGTACCAAGGTTTCTAACCCGACAATGTCTCGGACTTATCTAAGTACGTAAGCTAGAAAAACATTTTTAGGTTTCGAGGCACAATTCATCCTCGAAGGATAATTTCTCGCAGACAAATTTTGCTCGAATAGCTTCTTCCAGATCTGAAGTACCAAAAGGAGTCTTCTTGCAACAACTCTGTAAGCCTTCTCTCGTCGAAGAGCCGAGACACCTCCTATTGAGACAACCTCTAGAATACGAGGATACATGGATGGCGCCCATCTATGATTATCTTCGTAGGGTTTTGTACCAAGACGATCTCGAGGCGATCGCTTATCTCGAAAAGCCAAAATGTATACTTTGGTCGAAGGAGTTCTCTATAAACGAGGTACTCAAGGGTGCTCATGCGATGCATTCCGCAGAGCTTAAGGATTAACACTCCTTCACGACATACATGGTGGTATTTGTGGAAATCATGCTTCCTACGTAACGCTATTCTGAAGGCTTTTCGACAAGGTTTTTATCGCCAACAAATTATATACGATGCTAAAGAGTTGGTTAAAAGTGTGTCCAAGGCTAGTTTCATAGCAGTAAATACACCAACCAAATTTCAGCATTACAAACAATACCTCTATCTTGGCCTTTTGCAACCTCGGGATCTTGATATCCCGGGACCGCTTCCTAAAGCTCTAGGAGGTTTCGAGTTCCTTTTGTGGCTATTGATACGCTCACAAAATGGATTGAAGCCAACTCGGGATCGATAACAACTAAGTAGCAAAACGGTTTATGATGAGATGCGAATTACTCGATTTGGAGTACCAAGTCGAATAATTACAGATAATGGTAAGCATTTTGAGCGCAAAATTTCGTGAATTTTATGACGAGTTGGGTACCAAGTTATGTTATGCTTCGCGGCCCATCCCCGAGTAATGGGCAATGAACGCAAACGCCAAATAATGAGAGGAATTAAAACTCGAGTCTTCGACCACTTCATCAAACGCCGGGCTTGGGTACAAGAATTACCTTCAGATATGGGCGCTTCAGACAACTACTACTACTGAGCATAGAGAAACACCTTTCTTTTAGTTTTCTGGTCGGTTATGCTTCCTCCTAACTAAAGATACGGTCAACACGAGTCGAAACATTCACGACTCCAACCAGAACAAATTCGAGCAGATGATATTAATCTACTTGAAGAAAGGAGAAACCAGCCCTAATTCGCTCGGCAATCTACCAACAAGCCCTCGCGAAGATACTACGATCGAAGGTTCAACCTCGCAGCTTTGTCAGAGGTGACTTGGTATTGAGGCTTTGCCAATCCAAGTCTAATCGAACAAACTTTCTCCTGCTGGAAGGTCCTTACACGTGGTCGGTTACTCGTCTGTGGCCGATGACGATTGGCAATGGAAGACGGCCAGTTCTCTCGAATTCTTGGAACATCGACCGCCACGCAAGTTCTATGTGTAACCACCATTCTGACAATAAAGAATCGTGTTTTTCTATCTCTATTGTCTTACTTTTGAGTAGTGCTTTCATTATTTTTCGACTATGTTTTAAACACCCGCTTTTTTACACCGGTCAAGGCGATAACATCACCTAGTCGAAGCCTCTCCTCTCGCATGTGGTCCCGCCCACTAGAAGGAGTTTCTAGTGTCGACTGCTACTCGCTTATGGCCAACACAAAGAACTCGGTTTTATTTAGTCGAAATATTTTTGAAGGCCAACTCTTTTCACCTTAGTTTATTTCTTCGCTAATTTGAAAATACTCTAAGAAGAGCGCACTTTCTCGATTTGCTTAACCGCCTTGGGTGTACTCGCTTCATCTCAACTGGCCTGAGGAAGAGACACATCTAGTCGAAGTTTCTCCTCTCAAGACGTGGTCCCCGCCTAATCGAAGGAGCTTCCTAGCTTTGTTCGGGCTTCCTACTCTTGCTACCAGATGACTTATCGAGTCCAATTTGGAATGACGAGTAAATATTTTAAAGTCCTCTAGACGCTTGCTTAACTCAAGTTGCCGCTCGATTTGATTAAACTAGCTCTGAGATGTTAACATTACCTAGTCGAAGCCTCTCCTCTTCAAGACGTGGTCCCGCCCACTAGAAGGAACTTCCTAGTGTCAACTCGTTACCACCCTTTCGACCAAAGCATGACAATTGAGACCCAAAACTACAAGTTAAACAAACATCTCTGCTTTAAACCTTTACAGATTATTTACTTAGTTTGTCTAAACAAACTCAAAGAAATAGTCTGGGCTAGGATAATTTGATTTCAATTCTTAGTCTTTATTTCGTTAATTATCTTTTGAGTTACTAACTACTCGACAAGATGATTTGCAGAGATAAAACTATTTACTTAGTTTTCACAAACTAAGCAAATAGTCGGGGCTAGGATAAAGTCATTACATTTGACTTCATTTCTTAGTCTTTAAATTCGTTAATTATCTTTTGAGTTACTAACTACTCGACAAGATGATTTGCAGGAACAAGATGGATTACATCAACAAAAGACTGTTTTTTCACAAGTTCATTACAGACTACTCAAGAGGAGAGCCCAACCAGATCTCCTCTCAAACTTTCCTACTAACCGATTGCATCTCCTCCATCGACGATTCCTTCGCTTCAGAGCGCTTGAAGTCGGCCGAGTGGTTGCACATTAAGGTTGGGGTCATGAGCTTTAAGTTTTGCTAATGCATAACTTATCGCAGCTTCGACCGCCTCCTTTATCGATTCAAATTTTGGTTGGCCTTCAGAGCGTCACCAGATCTTACAAAATCCCGACTTGATCCCCAATGGTACTTGTGTGAAAGCAAACTATTGTATCATCTTGAGGAGTCTTTCCTCACTATGTAGCTCACCAAGCACATTGTTCAGAGCGTGATGTTTCCTTGAAGTTTAATCTTCATTGCTTCCATCTCCGTTGGGTACAAGTCGAAGCTCATGAGTTTTTGTTTTCACCACTTGTTCAAGAAATAAGATTGGTCAAACAAAAATAAACTCCTAGAGGAAAAAGAAAACAAAAATAATCACGGTAAAAGAATTTCTTACCTACTAGTTGAGAATCCAACTTCTTGACCTCTTCATTATGGGAAGCAACGGCCTCAAAGATACTTTTTCTCCCATGATACAATATCCTCTACATTCTTCTTTGCAATAAGGATTTGTTCGTTATAAATCACGCTTTATCCGCGATTTCAGCCTCAAGTTCTCTCAATTTAACGCCCATTGCTAGAAAGGAAGTGGAAGTGAGAAAAGGAAATAACTCAGAAGGACTGCAGTAAAGAATTACTTACTTGATATTCGAAGTTCTCGCCTCGTGGTTTTGATCTTTATTTTTGGACATACGAGTAAGCTCGTGAATAACTCAAGTTTTCTCTAACTTCATTCTCGAGCTTTTTCGCCTCGCCTTCTTTTTCTCGAAAAGAAGCAAGAGTTAGGTAAAGATCAAAGATATAAGCGCCTTAAGTTCAAGACTTCATCGCTTAATTTTTCCTCGCGACTTCATGGTTGCAGAGTTAGCTTTTTAAGCTTTTTCCTGAGGTCTAATACCTCTTCCCAAACTTTTTCGACTTCTTTTTCATAATCGAGCTTAGTCGGCTAATGTCTCAAGGCCACCGCTTAACCCGCAAAGGATAACAAAGGATATGAGCATGGGTCAATTGATTGTAAGTTCTTCTACAACCATTGACTTAGTCGTAAGTTCTTCTACGACAAAGCCACCGGTCATAAGTCTTTTACGACCATTACCTAGTCGTGAGTTTTTCCATGACAAACCTGTAAGCACTATATAAGTAGTCAAATCCAAGGTGACTATGAATAGCAAAGGACTTACCACCTCTCTCCTGCTTGCAGAGTTCCTCTTTTCCCGTCATAGTTTAGAAGTTGTCGATGATATTCACCGACAACAAATGATTTGCTCTATGGCTTTCTCGAAGATGAAAAGACAAATGAGAAACAAGAGAAGATTATACCAGATATATAAGTACGATTAAGTACTTACATTCATGGTTGATCGAGCAAACATCGAGTAAACCACTCCGGATCTTCACTTTGTCTACCCTCGTGACTTGGTCCCACCAAACCTTCTCAAGACGCTCATTATCAAAGGTATCCTCTATTGGGAATATCGTTGGGACGGGGACTTCGCCGCGAGATCCGAAAGCGTAAGGCCCTACGATGGAAGCAGTCCCAAAGAAGTCGCCACAGGTTGAAATACTCTTCTTCTTCTCGATTCAGAATCTCAGCTTTGGGTACCGGAGGAACGCTCTGCGAACGATCTCCTTTCCTAAGACGGTGACGTAATCGCCACCATCTTGACCAGAGGCTTCGCGACCGCTCTCTTTCTATCCACGACCATCTCAAAGGGTCGCAATGTCAGCCGAGTCTCCACGACCATCTCTCGTGGTCACCGCCGCATTTCAGAGGTTGTAGCCGCTACTTCATCGGGTACAACAGTACCTTATTGGTTGTCGAACCACTTCAGCGCCACGACTTCCTCTACCACCGGGCCGAGGATGATCCTCGACCACTTCCTTGTTGTCTCTCCAAAGAACCGGAGAGGTAGCAATAGGCTTCTCAACTAAGCATTCTCTGGGTCAAGGAGTCGGGCTAAAAACAAAGAAAAGGAAAGCAATTCAAGTTGTGAAAAGGAAAATGTAAATTCTGTTTTACACTTTAGTATATTTCACATACCTCTTGCACCTTGGACCTAAACAGAATTTGGGAGTCACTTTCCCAACTGAAGATTTCTTCTTCTCTACGACCACTTCTAGTCAAGAACGGGCTTAGCCAGACCACGCCCGGTCGTGGATTTTGAACAGGACCATATCTCCGTCTCCTCGACTTTCTCGATGGCCGAGATCGCCTCGACCACTCCAAGAGCAAAGATTGCCATCACCATAGGCTCCCATCGAGAGGTATTATCCTTCACAAAAGACATAAAATCCTTCCAGCCTCCTTTTCCAAGCGCTTAACAAAACCAGAGGGCGTAAATTGCGAAAGATTTCTTGTCATAATAGAAGGGTACCTTGGCCTTATGCGAGGTTTGTGCTTTAGAGGTTCACCACTTCGACCTCCTCCACTTCAGCCTATTTTAGCCTCGGCTTCGGCCATGCTATGTTCCGCCACAAGCTTTGCAGAGGATCCGTCAAGGGCTAGAACTCGAGCTCGCCTCCTTTGTCGTCACCCCTTAAAAGTCGACGCCTCTTGGACGAAGGAGCCGAGCCTTTGTCCTTGTCAACCCCGCACCGATGGTTATCAAGATGCTTCTTCATCATCCCGACGATTTTCCATGCCTACTTTCAGAAGCAAAACAGAAGAGAAGAATTACTAACCGGTCGTAAGATTTTCTACGACCAAAGATCAAGTCGTAAGTTTTTCACGACCTTTCCTCGATCAGAAGATTTCCTACTACCACCACTAAGTTGTAAGTTTTTTCTACAACATTTCTAGTCGAAGTTCTTTCTACGACTTATAAAGTCTTAAAGATAAAATCAACTACCGACACCTTTAGGCTAACCATCCTTTCTCTCATGGGATACGCATCCGCAAGGATTTAGGAACCGCCACACTAAGTGGCGAGACTTCACACAAACGAAGTTTGACTCTAACGCCAATCTCACGGTGAAAGATCTGCTCAAACAGATAAAGACATCTTTTAAACAACTTTGCGAAAGACCAAACCGAGAGCTAAGTCGAAAATTCACTTACCCGTCGTAGTCCCCGGTTGGGTCTCATAGCCCCAGTATCTCCACATAGGGATGCTCGCTTTCTTCAAAGGACTAATTCGCATGTGATGAAATTTTCACCACATGCCATCCGGCCACCCTTCCTTCTTCAAGTCCTTGATAGCTTGAACATAAGGGCAATCCTACCGATATCTTCGTGAGTCGAATCCCATGAAGATTTCTTTTCAGACCTTTCCCACTTAAAGAGAGGTTGTCTTCGAGGTGACTTTCCAAGAAACCACCTCTTTCTCCATCCCGCCACGAAGACCGGGTGAAACTCGAATATACTCCTCGACTTCCGTCAGAGAGTTTTAGACCACAACTTCCAAAGAATCCCGGCTTGCCGAGACATTCCATAGAAATATTGGAAAAGCTCAAGGTCCGCCGAATTCCTAGGCACGCCTCGACAAATATATTTAAAACGCTTAGATGGTGATGGAGTTAGGACCAAGGTTCACTAACTCCACCCCAAAATGCTCGAGCACAACTATGAGAAAGGGCGAAGCAGCAAAAGGCCACACTCACAATAAGCCCGAAGACGGAATTTGCCCATTCTCCCTCGACGGCCATCGTCGCCTAATTGCGAAGCCATTTCACAAGAGTCTTCTCTCGAATCTTCCCACGACAACTAGGGCTTGAATCTTCGCCGATCCATCTCCGACTCTTCCCACTCGAAACTTTCCGCCATCTCTCTGAAACAGAAATTTTGGGTCGAAAAAGAGGGCACAATTGGAGTGGCAATGAGAAGGCAAGAACGACTTACAAGTGAGAAGGCAAGAGCTTGAAGAACAAAGAGAGCAATTGGGGAAAAGTAAGATCTTAGGTTTTACCTCCCATGAGTATATATAATCACAGCACCTTGAGCCGAGGCGTGATATTCCAAGGGTCGCCACCGCCTTGAACCGCTTCAACAGACAAAGCAATCAAGCGCCGCTTGAGATTCCCAGCTGTGTCCGCTCGAGAAATTCAGTTTATGCTACATCTCAAGCGTAAATTACTTCCTTGGTTAGATCTTTTCAACTAAAGGAAATGATAATCGGAAAGTTCCTTCTTCCGATCACTATACTACGACCACCTTGTGATCGAGAATGCTTTTACGACCACTTGATAGTCGAAGCAATTTTCTTGACCAAGCACATTTCGTCAAAATAGTACACAATCAAGAGTTTTTCCTTCGATTATTTTCTACGATCCTCTCATGATCGTAAGACCATCTAGAACCCCTTTACCAAGTAAGTTGCTTTCACTTGAAGTCGGGGCTAGATGACAAGGATATAATAATCCTCATTTTACCTTTTATCTATAATTTTATTATAGGTAAATATGACGCCATGTGAACCCCGAGCGCACCCTTTAATGTTATGAAGGAAGAACCAAATGGATGGTCGAAGTTCTTCTACGCACCACCCCCATAGTCGTAAGTTATGCTACGACTATCCCATAGTCGTAAGTCTTGCTACGACTACCTTCATAGTCGTAGATTCCTCTACGACTAGGTCACCATTTACCACCTTATAATCAAACGAACCCGCAGCATAAGTGGGTCTTATTGATTAAGGGATTCAAACAAATATCATACGCCGTTATTCTACGTAATAATGGCACGTAATACCCCATTATCTTCGGTATATAGTCATGAGCGACGCGAGGATTAATACACCGTAATTACTACCAACATGCGCCTGCTACAGAGGTGATGAGGCGCCGCTTTACTGGGAGTAATCGCCGCCCTTCACGCATTATAAAAGGCGGCAACTAGAGAAAGGGAGAAAGGATCGAGCCATCGTGAATACAAGCACTATCTGTAATAGTCTTAGTTTTTCCCCATTGTTCAAGATACTCACGCAATTTCATTCAGATTGGTTTAAGAATCCTCAAATTAGCGTTGCAATTAGGCAAGTTTACATAGGATCGCATGCGCGCGCCCGCACAGTTCCGACATCTTGGTATCAGAGCGGCGGCGCGATGAACAGTGCGCGGTGAACAGTACCGCGCGATGAACAGTAGCGCACGGCGAACAGTAGCACGGGCAGGTTTTTGGCGCAAGGGAGATTGAGCGCCGAGCGGAGGCGACGGGAGAATCAACTCCGGGATGAGGATTGCGCCGAGACGCCGTGGTTTATGGGCGCTGATGAACAAAGCGCGCACAGGTGAACAAGACCGCGGGGTGAACAAAGATCACGCGATGAACAGTAGCACGGCAGGTTTTACGCAAGGGAGATTGGGAATAACCCAATTCTTTGCTGATTTTCTATTAACCTCTTATCTCCTATATATAGGAGTACAACTGATTGCAAATAAGTCTCTTATTCTTCCTTAACTAGGACTCTTTCCTAAAGGATATCTTTCCTAATTTAAAGGACACAAACCGACTTGGAAAGTATTATCTTTCCTAATGCAATAGTGACCGACTTGGAAGGTATTATCCTTCCTAATGCAAACTTCCCTAATGAGACTTTCCTATAGTAAACTTGCCTAATTGCAACTTCCTAATTTGAGGATTCCTAAACCGCCGCACATGACATCTCTCCTCCGTTGACAAACAACTCGCCCTCGAAATAAAAGAGAGATAAGACGCTCAAATGCGATAACATCTTCCCATGACGACGAGAACGTGAAGTCCTTCCCATTGAACCAGACTTTGCCGCTTAGCTCGAGACAAACGAGCACGGATCATTGTGGCGGCGTGGGAATAACTTGGCCATGACGAAGGCGGCAATGGCGGTGGATCTTGAGGAGGAGGTCGCCATACTTCTTCAAGAGATTCACGTGAAAAACATCTTGTAAACGTGTCGAGTTGGGCAAGTCCAAGCGGACGCGACCTCATTAATCATGGAGATGACACGATAGGGCCAAGAGCCGCCCTTCTTCTTGACCAAAAGCATAGGCACGGAAAGGCAGAGCCGCTATACCGATATCGCCTGTGCCAACTCGGCAAAGGCATTGACACTCCAATTTTGTCCTTTTGCAAATGGGTATCTATCGGTCAACCACCACCGCTACCGGTGCCCGACATGAGGTGGATGCGTGGTCGTGATCATGCGGCGATGGGAGCTCACGGGTCGTCAAGACCGGCGAAATTCCACGGGAGCTCCTCCATGAGCTCCCATGCCGCCGCCACGTGAAGGTGTGGCGCCGGTTGGGCCATCGACATCCGAGCCCTCGGCGGGCGGTGCCGACCGGGCAAGAACTCCCCTTGGCCCCTATCCATGCGGCGGTTTTCCATCTTTGTCGCCGCCTCACCGGGCGAGGTGTCCTCCATGCGCGCCAAGGATACTTCATTACGTGCTATGATACTCGCAAGAGTTTTTGCCGTATCCTGGCGAATCGGGCGATAAACCGTTGAATTTCGTCACCACCGTTGCTCGACATGGTGGAAGGAGCAACGGTTGGCTCTGATACCAAGATGTCAGGGGACGAGCGGGCGGCGCGGATGAACAGTATGCGCGGTGAACAGTACCGTGCGATGAACAGTAGTGCGCGATGAACAGTAGCACGGGCAGGGTTTTGGCGCAAAGGAGATTGAGCGCTGGGAGCGGAGGCGGACGGGGAGAATCAACTCCGGTGATGAGGATTGCGTCGAGACGTCGTGGCTTGCGGCGCGGATGAACAGTGCGCGCGGTGAACAGTATCGCGCGATGAACAGTAGCACGGGCAGGGTTTTGGCGCAAGGGAGATTGGGGAATGACCCAATCCTTTGCTGATTTTCTATTATCCTCTTATCTCCTATATATAGAAGTACAATCTGATTGCAAATAGGACTCTTATTCTTCCTTAACTAGGACTCTTTCCTAAAGGATATCTTTCCTAATTTAAAGGACACAAACCGACTTGGAAAGTATTATCTTCCTAATGCAATAGTGACCGACTTGGAAGGTATTATCCTTCCTAATGCAAACTTCCCTAATGAGACTTTCCTATAGTAAACTTGCCTAATTGCAACTTCCTAATTTGAGGATTCCTAAACTGCCGCACATGACACATACACACACAGGAGTAGGGTTGTTATTCTCTCCGGAGAAGGCCCGAACCTGTATAAAAATTCCCGTGTCAATCTCTCTGCATGATTCTATTCTAGGAGACCCTCCGAATCAAACAATCTTTACGTAAGTTTGGTTCTAAAACACCGACACCCACGAAAGCCAAAATGTTAGAAATACCCTACAAAATGGCGATATGTACTAAGCTTACCCCTGAAATGCTTAATAGAATCATTCAGCAAATTGTTCATGTTTGATATGTGTTGGATTTGTGACAAGCTGCTTAGTAGAAGCCTATCAATGCTATTGTAAATGTGATGATGTTTCCTTGTCTATTATATCTCTTATATTGTCAATTTCAGGGAATGGTCTTTGTTATGGGGTTTTACCTGTTGTTACTGCTATAGTTCCTGTACTGAAGGTTATTGATAAGGGAACTGGGATTGAGTGTGATATTTCAGTCGAAAACAAAGATGGAATGTCAAGATCAATGATATTTAAACTTATTTCATCAATTGATGAAAGATTTCAGATACTGTGTTATCTGGTATTGCATTTCTCTTTCTTTATTTCTTTGTTTTGATGGAGAATCTGAGTATCTGAGTATCTGACTAACATGAAACTCCCCATAAAGTGATCTATCTAAAAGATACGACAACAACTTTATTGCTTATTATGCAGATGAAGTTCTGGGCTAAGGCACATGATGTTAATTGCCCCAAAGATCGAACAATGAGCTCAATGGCGATTATCTCTTTAGTTGCTTTCCATTTACAGGTAAAATGAGTATGTTGTTTTGGTTCGATTTTCTGTCAAACTTTCTAATCATGAGTAGTTTGAACAGTAGCTTTACTATTCTTATGGAATTTCCATTAGAGGCTCACAGCCTGCACGAGTAGTTCGAATAGTAGCTTCACTATTTTTATGGAATTTTCATTAGAGGTTCACAGCCTGAATGTACAGGCTGGCAGTTAACTTCCTCTTTTTTTCTATTTGAACAAAGAGAAAAAAATGCACTTACTAATAGTACAATGTGGAGTGCAGACCCGGTGTCCTCCAATATTACCTGTGTTTTCTGCGTTATTGAAAGGTAGTCCCTCTATTTAAGTACTCGTCATTCTCTTTTGTAACCTTTTCTAGGATCTTTCTTCTATCATCTGACTGTAACTAATAGTAAGATAGTCTCTGACCTCTTGCAGATGGTTCAGACTTTGCAAGTATTCAGAGGAACGTCTCGCTATCCGAGGGGTTTGGGAGCAGAAATAAAGAATCTCTTGCTGAACTTTTTGTATCACTAATGAATAATGTGAGTTACTTAAAGTTCACCTTCTATTTTGTTGCAAAATTGTATTTTATATCTGGACCCATAGGTGTATGTTTTGATCATGTTCTATGTCTAGTTTCGGTTATAATCATCGCCCTTTTGGAGAATTTTTGCACTGGTTGACAAAAAGGGCTAGCTCCAGGGATCAAAATCCCGGCCGGTAACTGGATTTACCGGTGGGGATCGGGTGAACAGTAACCAGCTGGAAAATTTTAAATTTGATTTTGGATTTTTGACTGCGTAATGCACTTTCTAGGTTGGTTTAGGCATTTTTTTGTGCTAGATTACGTATTGTATGAGCTAAATATGCTTGAATTATTGTTACGCACTTTCTAGGTTGGTTTAGACTTTTTTTGTGCTAGATTACGTATTGTATGAGCTAAATATGTTTGAATTATTATTTAGTAGATGTTTCTATGTTGCCGATGATTCATCTCTTCAGGAGATTTTCTAGAGAATCGAACTCTAGTATCGAAAGATATACCTTTGCAGTAGATGGTATCCATCACCAGCATGTCTCCCCATTTGGGAAGGCATATATCACTACATATCATATTCAGGGCTATAAGTTTCACCGTATTAGTACAACCTAGTCTCTGTCTATAACTCTCATCAATATTGAAAGAGTTATAGTTAGCATTAGACTTGTCATATTTAATTTGAAGGAGAATACAAACAATGTGTTAGTCTGGTTAACTCTCATCAATTAAATTAGGTTTTCCGGTTTTTCTGTCTGGTTTTTTCCCGTAACCGGTTTTCAGAATTCGCAATTCAAAATTCAGTTCGCGAATTTCATCTTGATCCTTGGCTAGCTCCCTCCAGCACACGTCTAGAGTCAGTCTGAACTCCAGCACACATCTAAACTCTAAACTCAAGGAATGGGATGTCCTGTTCAAGGATCCAAAAACCGGAACCGGAACAAAAACCGCCCAGCGCCCATTCTCTGTTCACTTGAGCTATGTGGTTCTCTTGCACCCTTCAAAACATTATTCGCTTTATATAATTATGAATGATTTAGTGACTTGACTCTTTAATAAAGGGATCCTGTTTTCTCTGAGAACTGGGTTATATCACCTGATTATATTCATCTAATGTATAGCTAGTTAAACTCGTAGTTAAGTATTTAGTTCATTCCTTTTTATCTTTTTGGCATTGTGGCTACGTCTGAACAGCTTGTGAAAAGTACAATTATTCGCTGATGTGGCTTAGTTTGCATGCTAATTCCATAACGGCCTTGGCCTCACTCTGAAAAAAATAATCCATAACAGCCTCATCTTGACTTGTAATGGTTAATATGTAGCTTATTATGCTTACATATACTCTTGGCCCTCTCTCGTGCAGTTACTATCAGTAGAGGGTTTATGGGAGCAAGGGCTCTGTGCCAGCAATTTTGAAGGATTATGGATCTCAAAGACCTGGGAAAGAGGAGTTGGTAACTTGAGTGTATGTTTTGTATGAATTCAGGTGTGACTTTTTGATAAGTTCTGCAAAGCATTGTTTATTTACAAAACAGCAATCTATGCAGGTTGAAGACTTCTTGGACCGATCTCAAAATTTTGCCAGATCGGTAGGGAAGGTGGAGATGCAGAAAATCTGTGAATGCCTAAGGGTTACTGTTCTTAATTTGACTGATTTCTTTAGGGGTAAAATTGATGCACCTAAGCTGAAGACCCTTTTGTTTGGGCCGCTAAATCCGGATGAGCCAGTCAGTTATCCCATTCCGAAACGTGCTAAGAGGAAGGGCGACTCGATACATGACCCAGAAAACAGTCAGAAGCAGCAAAAGAGAGTGAAGCAGAAGCATACTGTACACACTGGCTGTGCTGCTAATACGACCGCTGCTGCGTTACCACCTCCCAGTCAGAAGAAGCAAAAGACAGTGAACCATACTGTACACCCTAGTCGAGCTGCTAATACGACCGCTGCTGCGTTACCACCTCCCAGTCAGAAGAAGCAAAAGAAAGTGAACCATACTGTACACCCTAGTCGAGCTGCTAATACGACCGCTGCTGCGTTACCACCTCCCAGTCAGAAGCATCAAGAGAGTGTGAATCATACTGTACACCCTGGCCGTGCTGCTAATACGACTGCTGCTGCGTTGCCACCTCCCAGTCAGAAGAAGCAAAAGAAAGTGAACCATACTGTACACCCTAGTCGAGCTGCTAATACGACCGCTGCTGCATTACCACCTCCCAGTCAGAAGCATCAAGAGAGTGTGAATCATACTGTACACCCTGGCCGTGCTGCTAATACGACTGCTGCTGCGTTACCACCTCCCAGTCAGAAGAAGCAAAAGAAAGTGAACCATACTGTACACCCTAGTCGAGCTGCTAATACGACCGCTGCTGCGTTACCACCTCCCAGTCAGAAGCATCAAAAGAGTGTGAATCATACTGTACACCCTGGCCGTGCTGCTAATACGACCGCTGCTGCGTTACCACCTCCCAGTCAGAAGCATCAAGAGAGTGTGAATCATACTGTACACCCTGGCCGTGCTGCTAATACGACTGCTGCTGCGTTACCACCTCCCAGTCAGAAGAAGCAAAAGAAAGTGAACCATACTGTACACCCTAGCCGAGCTGCTAATACGACCGCTGCTGCGTTACCACCTCCCAGTCAGAAGCATCAAAAGAGTGTGAATCATACTGTACACCCTGGCCGTGCTGCTAATACGACTGCTGCTGCGTTACCACCTCCCAGTCAGAAGAAGCAAAAGATAGTGAACCATACTGTACACCCTAGTCGAGCTGCTAATACGACCGCTGCTGCGTTACCACCTCCCAGTCAGAAGAAGCAAAAGAAAGTGAACCATACTGTACACCCTAGTCGAGCTGCTAATACAACCGCTGCTGCGTTACCACCTCCCAGTCAGAAGCATCAAAAGAGAGTGAATCATACTGTACACCCTGGCCGTGCTGCTAATACGACTGCTGCTGCATTACCACCTCCCACTGTATCTGTGCGTCCTCGTATGCATCAACTAGGTCCCACCCAACCAAGCACTCAGTTTGCGCACATATCTCAGCATCTGATTACCCCTTCAAGGTTTGCCTATGGGTTACCACCACCGCATTTGCATTCAGCTCCTCATTCTAGCCAGGGGTTGCTAGGTCAACAACAGGGTAATTTGATTCACTTAAATCCTGGGATTCAACTGCAGCAGCAAGCCCAACATATGTTTGTTCCTTCACTAGTTCACCAACCGGTGATTAATATGTTTAACCCGTATGTTTTGAATGGGGATCATCATATCCAGCAGCATAATGAGAATAGGATGATGCAGAGGATACCTTATGGAACCAATCCAAATTACTGGAGATGACAGGTGCAGTTTGGGAATGTAGCTTGCTAATGGTTTGTGAGCCAAAAGTGTAACAGCCCAAAAATCCATAAATGGAAACATATGGGATTTTTAAAACTTTTTATGTGTTAGCCAGTGTTGTTTTTCTTGATCGCATTTTTGAGAAATGTTTGAGTGAACTTTCTCTTTTGCTAGCACAAGTCCAATTAGAAATCTGTCATCTGTTAGAATCCCTCCAAGCAAGCTCAAAATTTTAGCAAGAATAAAATTCTGTCTTTCGGCTATTAATAGCCGTCGCTCCAACCATCACTCAGCGGCACTATGCTGCCCACTTCGTCAACAACACCCACCATACCTCCTTGCCGGGCTGTGCCCATCGCCTATACATAGCTGCTCCAAGCCCTTGTTGCCTCTTTGTTGTCCTTCATCGCCATTCTAGTGCTAGCTCTACTTTGTTCCTTCCGCAAGTGAGCTTGAGCTCTAGTTAGGCTAAAGTGCTTGCCTCGGCCGAGCGTTGTCACATCACCGCCATCGCCGTCGACGCCATCAGGGTCATCTGGGGCCCAGTACTTCCTCTCCTTCGACCAGGATACTTCAAGACCTTCCTGAAGGACCATCTACAGCTTCCATGGAGCTACCCTGAAGATTGAAGACTACCCTCCTTCCTCAAGCCACTGCTGTAGCGCGGAGATCCTCTCGTTGTCGCAGTCCACCGTTGTCAGCTCAGCTACGGCTAGTCGTTCCCTTAGCTCAGCACCAGTACGTTATTAATGGCTCAGATGCTCCTCCTTGTCTGAGCTACCCTGTTCTTTCTCCAATGTCTCTCTGGTTCTTTCGTTGTCTCTTTCACTGGCTCGTTCGATCGCGTTAAAGCAGTCGAAACTTTGCCTCTTTTAACTACTGTTGTGTAATCGAAGACTTCTCTCATTCGACTATGCACGGTTGAAAGCAATACCGCGACCTCCTCTTGGTCGTAGCACTTTCACGACCTCCCCATGTCGTACACTTCCGTGACCTCCCCAGGTCGTACACTTCCGCGACCTCCCGAGGTCCATACACCTCCGCGACCTCCCCTAGTCACGGTACCTTCGCGACCTCCCCTTATCACAGTACCTCCGCGACCTCCCCTGGTCACCGTACCTCCATGACCTCCCCTAGTCACAGTACCCCCACGACCCTCCCTGGTCGTAACACCTACGCGACCTCCCCTGGTCATAGCACTTCCACACAGTTCGACCACGGTGCTTTGAGCCTACAGCTCAACCACTGTGTTGTGACCATACTCAACTATACCTTTGGCCAACCTAGTCTAAGACCCTTGGTTTAACACTCTCCACATGGTCGCCAGATATGGGTGTTTCCTTTCCACGTGTCTCCTTTCATTAAATGTATTTGGATTCTATTTGAGTTCATTTGATTGTTGATTTCAAATTGATTTTCTCGGGGTTTTTTGACTTCTGGTTATTCTTGCATATATAGAAGTCAAAGCGATTGAAGGACCTCCGGTTGATCCAGGACAAGACCAGCAGAACCTCGATCAAGGCGAGTCAACACTTTGATCATATTGCACCTACCTTTTGCACATTAGGTTGCTTTAAATTATGAAATTGCATTGCTATGTTTTATCAAACTATCTTGGTCTAGCTCATAGTTAATGCCTTAACAATAATTGTGTATAAACTTCCCATCCTTGAATTTGAACATTATCCTTTGTCACCCTAGACTTAATGGATTACATACTAGCTGATAGGTCTCTATCTAAATGTTATGCATAGCCTTGCTTAGATACAATGTCATGCAGGCATTAAACTGCCCAACCACAATCATTAAAAATGTTTTGAAAGTGATTTGGGACAGTCGAGGCTGGGAGCCTGGCTGGTATGTTGGACTAAAGAATATTTTCAAAGCAAAGAAAACCTGAAAATTATTTTCGACTTGGGTGGCTGGTGCCGGGGGCACGAGAGAAGGTTGGTATGTGGATGTACCACTCGAGTCAATTAAGGACCGAATTTTGGAATGACCTCTCATGCAAAAACAGTGCAACCACAAGTCTATAATGGGTACGACTTGGCTCACTAATTTGTTCGCCTCAGTGTGGCTTCACCACTGGTGGGTGTGTGGCGTGGGTAAGGGTAAGGGAGCCACAGGAAAACCACACGGCGCAAGAGGGGGCCTCTTGGGAGCGTGGCTCCGGGCGGTGAAACCTTAGCGGGTGGGGTTACATCGAGGTTGAGCATTGTAAATGCCTTGTGGTACTCTCCCCTTGATTCACATGTTTAAGGAAACGCGTGTATATATCAAGATGATTACCTCTTGTGGGTAAAGTGTGCGAATTCTGCAGAGCAAGAAAACTATCTATATAGCCGTGCTCACGGTCAAGAGCGGTACTGAGAACTTGCTTGATATAGCTTTCATTTTTACAAAATCATTTGTGATGAAGAGGGAAGGCTGGGGTGGGACCCTAGGGATTTGAGAAAGGCCTGGTCGGGGACTAGTGGTAAATACGGGATAACCCGAGCATTGGGTGGATGGAGCCACTCAATGGTATAGGAGGTGGGACCTCCACTAGTACTTTGCAAATATGAAAATTCATCTATGAAAACAGTTTTTGTTAAAAATGCTAAGTCTCAGGATTTTCTACTACTTATCTATTTCAAACTCAGCTTTGTGCAAATAAAAGAACTCTAAAACTTACGTTGACTAGCCCTGCATCTATAAAATTTGCATTGTGTGTTGGTTCGCGAGTTCAGTTGTGTACTCAGGCTCGTCCATTATAATCTTTCAGACCCAGGCGATCAATACCCCTACGACTACTACTACCACTCGGAGGTTGCACCAGAAAATGATGAAGCTTAGGCCGGGACCCCCAGTCGCTTGCCTGTGGGCAGAGTGAATGGATCTACTGTGATTTGTTTTGCTTCTGCTCTTATCTTTATTTCTGTACTCTGACTCTTGTAAGATTTTCGTTTCATGGCTCTTTTGTAAACAATTGGCTGCATGGCCTGTTTTGTATAAATATATATGTTAAGTTGCGGGCTTGTATTACTTAATTGTTCACACGAGCACTATCCCTGCGAGCACTAATCACACCAAGCATGGTCCACACTGAGTGCAGTCACACCACCTACGACCGGGTGTGATCTCCCGGACCACTCTCCAGGACCTCCTCGAAATATCTCCAGGACCACTCCTTAGGACCACACCTTAGGACCTCCTCGAAATGTCTACAGGACCACCCCGGACCTCCTAGGAACCCTCCCAGGACCACTTCCCTGGACATCTTCGAAACCTCTACAGGACCACTCAAGACCTCCTAGGAACCTTCACAGGACCACTCCCCAGGACCTTCTCGGAACCTCTATAGGACCACTCAGGACCTCCTAGGAACCTTCCCAGGACCACTCCCCAGGACCTCCTTGGAACCTCTACAGGACCACTCAGGACCTCCTAGGAACCTTCCCAGGACCACTCCCCAAGACCTCATCAGAACCTCTACAGGACTTCTCAGGACCTCCTAGGAACATTCCCAGGACCACTTTCCTGGACCTCCTCGAAACCTCTACAGTACCTCTCAGGACCTCCTCAGAACCTCCCCAGGATCACTCCCCAGGACCTCCTCGGAACCTCTACAGGAACCCCCCCCCCAGGACCTCGGAATCTCTCCAAGACCACTACTCAGAACCTCCCGCGACCTCCTCAGGACCACTTCAGGATCTCCACAAGACCACTACAGGACTTCCTTAGGACCTCTTCAAGACCTCTCCAGGATCACCACGTGACCACTACAGGACTTCCTCAGGACCTCTCCAAGCCCTCTCCAGGATATCCATGAGATCACTACAAGACTTCCTTCAGGACCTCTCCAAGACCTCTCCAGACTTCCTTTATTAACCAAGTATGGCCGTAATATGGACCTAACCGTGGGTCTGTTTTGAGCTTACATGATTATGGGAATGGTCCAAGAATGTACCTGTGTGTGCTATCTACTAATCCAGGGAATAGCACAGTTTTACACAAAGGATTCCAAATTCCAAAAAAATGGGGTCCAACAGACTTGGTATCAAAGCCCACGACTGTAGGGTAACGGCCTTAGCTAGCTGATCGATAGAAACCTAGGACTACACACTAGGGAATGGCTTAGCAGCCCTTCAAAGTATATATATGTAATTTTATTATGGTTTCTATGGCCACTCTTTTCTCTCGGTTTTGTGGAACCCTTCTTTGGTTTAAGTGCATCTCTTTGATTTTTACCAATTGGCTTTGAACATGTTGTTTTGTGTCATGAGTATTAGGTAGACTTGTGATGACTTCTTTTCTGTTATTACTTTGTGTTGTCGCGTACTGCTCTCTAAAGAGTTCTCGTTAACAGATGCCTCCAAGGAGAGCAATGCATGCGTGGTCGTGGTCGTGGCGTGGTCGCGCCCAAAGACCAAAGATTAGCACTAGCACCACCACCTGAGCTTACCACGATGGCCCAAGTGTTGGCGCAACAAACCCAGCTACTACAAGCAATGGCCGCTGGTCAGCAAGCCGGAGCGGCCAGCCATGGGTCCAGGCTCGGGGACTTTATGCACACCAAACCACACGTCTTCTCTAGTGCAAACGAGCCACTGGAAGCTGAAGATTGGCTTTGCACTATGGAGAAGAAGCTGACCCTGGCCCGATGTCGAGAGGAAGACAAGGTAGTGTATGCAACAAACCAACTCACGGGACTAGCCGCCGACTAGTGGGATAACTACCTAGCAGCCAGGGTAGTTGAGGAACCTGAAGTAGAAGTTGCAGAAGAAGGAGCACATGCTGCAGCAGAAGTAGGATGGGCCGCGTTCCAGGAAGCCTTCAGAACCAACTTCATTCCCGCAAGTGTTATGCACATGAAGAGGAATGAATTCAGGACCTTGAAGTAAGGCAACTCCTCAGTCACCGAGTACCTTGCTCAGTTCAATCAGCTGGCTCACTATGCACAGAGTGACATAGCAGATGAAGAAGAGAAGATCGACCGCTTCATGGAGGGGCTGCGTGATGGACTGCGAGTGCAGCTGATCGTTCATGACTTTCAAGACTTCCAACAATTGATCAACAAGGCATTGCTCCTGGAAAATGAACGCAAGACATTCGAGGCCACCTGCAAGCGAAAGATGGGTACTTCTCAGGGGCCGTCATTTACTGCACAACCATCTTATGGTGCACCCTCCGGCAGTGGCTCCTGACTGACCACTCTACCCCGGTCCACGGCTCCAGCAAATCGGCCCGGTGGTGCCTCATATACCACCCCAGTCCGACCAAGTCGGTCCTCGAGAGACTCCAGACATTGTCTGCACGACCGGTTGTGCTTCAATCAGAACGAGCCCGGTGCTACGCCAAGAATCGCCCACACAAGACCCTCACACTTGTCAAGTTCAATGTGGGGAGTACCTCGGCACGAGTGTAGCACACCCCCGGGACAGCCGCGAGAGGAAGGCCCGTGACTTCATCAGCACCCGGATCAACACCAACCCAAGGGCGAGGTCGAGTGAACCACGTCATGGCTAAGGAAGCACATGGGACACCAGAAGTGCAGATGGGTACGTTTTCAGTTAATTCATCGCCAGCATGTGTTTTTTTTTATTTTGGAGCATCGCATTCCTTCATCTCCCGCAAGTTTGTGGATCGTTGGCAGCTGCCAACCTTTGTTCTCAAGAAGCCTTTAGAGCTTAGCTCACCTGGGGGACTATTATAGGCCAAATTAGTAAGCCCTAGGGTGGAAATTTTGTTAGAGGGCATAGTGTTTCCCGCTGACTTGATGGTGCTAAAGGCCCAGACCCTGGACGTCATCCTCGGGATGGATTGGCTAGCCAGGTATCAAGGGGTAATAGACTGCACCAATAGAACCGTAAGTCATACCAAAGGACCCGGTGTGGTGGTCGTAGTTAAGATGGACAAACCCTTCCGATGGAAAAGGGCAGTCTGCTATGCCATAGGCGTTCCTCTAGAGGGAATGCTAGTGGTGCAGGAATACCCGACATCTTTCCGGAAGAATTGCCAGGAGGACCACCAGATCGGGATATAGAGTTCATCATAGAGCTGATGTCTAGGACGACACCCATGTCCAAGAGACCTTACAGGATGCCGGTGAATAAACTCGAGGAGCTGAAGAAGCAAATTCGAGAGCTACAAGAGAAAGGGTTTATTAGACCGATCTCTTCTCCATGGGGATCTCCGGTGCTATTCATGAAGAAGAAGGATGGCAGCATGCAAATGTGTGTAGACTACCGGTCCCTGAATGAAGTTACTATCAAGAATAAGTACCCGTTGCCCAGGATTGACGATCTGTTCGATCAGCTCAAGGGGGCAACGAAGTTTTCCAAGATAGATATGCGTTCAGGGTATCACCAGTTGAAGATCAGGTCTGAAGACATCCCTAAGACAGCCTTCTCAACCCGATATGGCCTCTATGAGTTCACTGTTATGCCATTTGGACTAACCAATGCCCTAGCCTATTTCATGAATCTGATGAACAAGGTGTTCATGGAGTACCTAGACCGATTCGTGGTGGTATTTATTGATGACATCCTGATCTACTCCAAGGATGCCGAAGAGCACACACAACACCTGAGATTGGTGCTAGAAACATTCAGGGAGCATCAGCTGTATGTCAAGTACAGTAAGTGCGAGTTCTGGCTATCTGATATTAGTTTTCTGGGCCATGTGATATCTGTAAACGGAGTAGCCATGGACCCGACCAAGGTGGAAGCCATCCTTGAGTGGCAACCACCTACCTCGGTGACCGAAGTCCGGAGCTTCCTCGGATTGGCGGGATACTATCGCCGATTGATTGAGGGATTCTCCAAAATTGCCTGACCTCTCACCCAGTTGCTGAAGAAGGAAAGGAAGTTTGAATGACCGAAGGGTGTGAAAAGAGTTTCTAAGCACTAAAAGCTCACTTAACCTCTGCCCCAGTCTTGGTCCTCCCTGATATCCATAAGGACTTCGAGGTATATTGTGATGCCTCTCGTCAAGGGCTAGGAAGTGTGCTGATGCAAGACAAGAAGGATATAGCCTATGCATCTCGACAGCTTCGACCACATGAAGAGAACTACCCTACTCACGATCTGGAGCTGGCGTCGGTGGTCCATGCACTGAAGATATGGCGTCACTACCTCATCGGAAATCATTGCAGCATATACACAGATCATAAGAGCCTCAAATACATATTCACCCAGCCAGATCTTAACCTAAGGCAAAGAAGATGGCTGGAGCTCATCAAGGACTATGATTTGGACCTTCACAATCACCCGGGCAAGGCCAATGTGGTGGCTGATGCACTGAGCAGGAAGTCCTACTGTAACCATCTTGTGACTCATGAACGACAACCTGCTCTCTTTGAAGAACTTGAGAAGCTCAACCTAAAGATAGTACCACAAGGGAGCCTCTCAGCCTTAGAGGTCCACCCGACCTTAGAAGAAATGATCAAAGCCGCGCAAGCGGGGAACACCAGGACCAAAAGGCTCCAACAGCTCATGGAGCAAGGGAAGGCCTCCAAAATGACGAAGGATGAACAGGGCATCCTACGGTATGGAAAGTGCATTTTTGTGCCCCATCAGTCGGATCTGAAGGAGTTGATCCTTAAGGAGGCCCATGAATCAGCATACTCAATTCATCCGGGTGGCACCAAGATGTACCAAGATCTGAAGCAACGCTACTGGTGGCCCCGAATGAAGAGGGACATCACAGTGTACGTAGCATGCTGCGATGTGTGCCAGCGGATCAAAGCTGAACACCAGAAGCCTGTCGGTCTGTTGCAGCCCCTACGAGTACCTGAATGAAAATGGGAAGAGATCAGCATAGACTTCATCACTGGTCTGCCAAAGACCAGGTTGGGGTATGATTCGGTCTGGGTCATCGTTGATAGATTGACTAAGACTGCCCATTTCATTCCGGTGAAGACCACCTACAAAGGTGACAAGCTAGCAGAGCTATACATGTCTTGAGTAGTTAGTTTGCATGGGGTGCCCAAGCGAATTGTCTCAGACAGGGGTTCATAGTTCACCTCCCATTTCTAGGACAGTCTTCATGAGGCCTTGGGCACTTATCTAGCCTTCAGCACGACGTACCACCCTTAGACCGATGGTCAGACCGAAAGGGTGAATCAAGTCCTGGAGGACATGCTTCGGGCTTGCGCTATAGAGTTCGCAACTGATTGGGAGAAGTGCCTCCTATATGCCGAATTTGCATACAACAATAGTTATCAGTCTAGTCTGAAGATGTCCCCCTTTGAAGCCCTTTATGGAAGACAATGCCGAACGCCTCTATTGTGGTCCGAAGCTGGAGATGGGTACCTCTTGGGACCAGACTATTTAAAGGAAGCTGAAGACAAGGTACGTCTCATTCGAGACCGACTACTGGCGACACAATCAAGACAGAAGAGCTACGTTGACTGTTGTCGTAGAGAGTTGAAGTTCAACATAGGAGATTTTGTCTACCTAAAGGTCTCTCCTCTCAGAGGAGCTAGAAGATTCAAGGTCAAAGGGAAGTTGGCACTGAGATATATAGGACCATACCAGATCGTCGCCAAGAAGGGAGAAGTGGCTTACCAACTGGAGCTGCCTGAGCTGTTGTCCGACGTACACGACGTGTTGCATGTATCCCAGCTCAAGAAATGCCTCCGTGTGTCTGAAGAGCAAACCCGATTGGAAGACATTGAGCTGGGCAAGGATTTGTCGTATGCCGAACACCCAATCGAAATCTTATAAGTGGTAGAAAAGCAGACAAGGAACCGGGTATACCGCTTGTGCAAGGTCAGATGGAGCAACCACACAGAAGGCGAAGCTACGTGGGAGCGAGAAGACATGTTGAAAATAGAATACCCCCATTTGTTTTGTAATTAACAAGGATCTGATAGACCTCGTGCGACCACTGTAGTTTCTACGACCACCCTGTGGTCGTAGGTATCCCTACGATCACCTCATAGTTGTAAGTCTTTTTATGACCACCCCATGGTCATAAGCATTCCCGCGACCACTACCTGGTCGTGAGTCCCTCCATGACCAGCTCCTGGTTGTAAGCTCCTCTACGTCCAATATCTGTTGTATATAGGTATGTAGGCCTAGCTGATTAGGAGGTCTTCGAACCTTGAATCTCGGGGTCGAGATTCTTCCTAAGGGGGAAGGGTTTGTAACAGCCCAAAAATCCAAAAATACAAAAATATGGGATTTTTAAAACTTTTTATGTGTTAGCTAGTGTTGTTTTTCTTGACCGCATTTTTGAGAATTGTTTGAGTGAACTTCCTCTTTTGCTAGCACAAGTCCAATTAGAAATCTGTCATCTGTTAGAATCCCTCCAAGCAAGCTCATAATTTTAGCAAGTATAAAATTTTGTCTTTCGGCTATTAATAGCCGTCGCTCCAACCATCACTCAGCGCACTATGTTGCCCACTCCGTCAATAGCACCCACCATACCTCCTTGCTGGGCCGTGCCCAGCGCCTATACATAGCTGCTCCAAGCCCTCGTTGCCTCCTTCTTGCCCTTCATCGCCATTCCAGTGCTAGCTCTACTTTCTTCCTTCCGCAAGTGAGCCCGAGCTCTAGTCAGGCTCAAGCGCTCGCCTCGGCCGAGCGCTGTCACATCACCGCCATCGCCGTTGACATCATCAGGGTCGCCTTGGGCCCCGCACTTCCTCCCCTTCGACCAGGATACTCCAAGACCTCCCTGAAGAACCATCTACAGCTTCCATGGAGCTACCTTGAAGATTGAAGACCACCCTCCTTCCTCAAGCCACTACTGTAGTGCGGAGATCCTCTCGTTGTCGCGGTCCACCATTATCAGCTTAGCTCTGGCTAGTCGTTCCCTCAGCTCAGCACCGATACGTTTGAGCTACCCTGTTTTTCTCCAATGTCTCTCTGGTTCTTTTGTTGTCTCTTTCACTGGCTCGTTTGATCGCGTTAAAGCAGTCGAACCTTTGCCTCTTTTAACTATTGTGGATATCATAGGGATATGCTCTTGATCTTTGGATGATGTTACAATTGGCAATGTCGTTAATGGTTTATCGGAACACGAGTTTTCGTCAAAGGTTGAACTGCTGTCAGGTCAGGCACGGTCAGATCGGCGTTCAAGGTGCGGTCAGACCGATGTTCAAAGCGTGGACAGATCGGTCAGCGGTTAGACCGGCCATTGAATGGCGGTCTGACCGATTTTGCTACTGTTCATCGAGCAAAAGTGGCAATGAGTGTTGGGTTAGGTTAAGTTCATGGGTTTCAGTGCATATGTGTTGCATGATGCATGTTTTGACTAACGTGGGTCAAGTTGTGAAGAACTTATTCCCGGAATCGATTTCTTTGTCTATTGTTGTGCATGTTGCTTGGAGGCTAACGACGGTCAACAGCGAGGATGATTGGGACTAAGTTTGGAGAGCTGATGTCCAGAACGATCGGGGATGCCGGGTGAGGTCAATGGAGTCAAGCATGGCACAAGAGGGACAAAGGTGACTGAACGGGCAGTTCGGTGCGACGGGTTGGATCAAGCGGTGCGGGGGTCGGTGCAAGTACCATGGTGGTTTCGGTGGGAGACAGATGGGAGAGACTTGCCGACATGATGAGAGCCGTTGGATCAACCTACACGTGGCGAAGCATGGAAGTGCTTCACGAAGATGAGACTCGGTCTTTGCAAAAAGATTGAGAAGGGGTATTTTGGTAATTTTATCAAATATCGCCTTGGTGACCTTTTGCCAACCCGCGGCACAAGACGACGCATGATGAAGCGGATTAGGTCAAGAGGAGATGAAGACGGTGCTCTAAAATACGTGCGTATGTGACCCGTTTGTGTGTGGGCCTTAACGGGAGCCCATTAGGGTTAATGCTTCTAGAAGGTCTAAGCCTCCACTATAAATAGAGGAGGGAGGTGGCTGCACCCCCTTCAACCCTTTCATTATTGAAAACCCTAGTTTTGCTCTTGTGCTTAGGGAGAAGATAGTTGGAGGTTAGAGTTCTAGAGAGTTGGATTTGATTTCGTGCTCTGTATTGAGTCTTTGTCCTCCATTGATGGAGTGGCTGTAAACCAATACCATATCCAATCAATCCAAAGAAAGTTCTTTCAAAGATGAGTTTATTTGCTTTCTTTCTGTTGATGACAAGATTTAGCATCTTTAAAAAGGGGTTTAAAGACCTCTCGGGAGGTTCCGATTTTCAACGCGGTACGACCGATGTGTTCCTAGCGGTAGTACCGCATGCTGTTTGGATCGCATTTGGTTTTTGTTGAAGTCATAGTTTTCAACAAGTAATAGCCAAATCGGTAGTACCAGCAAGATAAGCGCGGAATTACCTCTCAGCGGTACTACCGCAATAATGCAGCGGTACTACCTCTAAGCGGTATTACCGCAATAATGCAGCGGTACTATCGCAAGACGTTTGATCTGAGTAGATTATTGATGACGTCCGATTAAAAAAGGACGGTCCAGATCATTGTGAACGTTCGGATCGTCCGAGCGTAAAGGGACTTATGAAGCGTCCGATTGAAATCCAACGGCTCAAAGGCAGGTGAACGTTCGAACCGTCCGAACGTAAAGAGACTTGTGAAGCATTCGATTGGCCATTTCAATCTGGACCGTCCACGTGGCAAAACACGAGTTTTTGAGGTCTTTTGAAGCATTTCAGTAACGCGGTAGTTCCGCAATATGAAGCGGTACTACCGCTCAAAGGTAATACCGCATGTTTAATGGCGGTAATACCGTTTTCTTGGATCTACTGCTGAGAGGTACTACCGCACATATGCAAAGGTACTACCGTAGGTCACTTGATCTGAGATGGATTCTTGATGACGTCCGATTGAGACCGAATGATCCAAATCATTGTGAACGTTCGGACCATCCGAATGTAAAGGTATTTGTAAAGCGTCCGATTGCAATCTAACAGCTTAAAAGCAGGTGAACGTTCGAACCGTTCTAAAGTAAAGGGGCTTGTGAAGCGTTCGATTGGCCATTTCAATCTGGGCCATCCACGTGGCAAGGCGTGTATCTCTGAAGCTTTGGAAACTTTTCCGTGGAGCGGTAGTTCCACGATGTGAAGCGGTATTACCGCACAAAGGAAGTACCAGAAGTTTTGCGGTGGTAATACCGTGATTCATTCAAGAATTTCGTGAAGACTTCAAGACAACCACCGCTATTGGGCGATGCGATCGGCTTGTTTAGTGCGGTATTATCAAGATTACGGCTGCTCGTTCCCGTTACTTGGCGGAACTATCGCGTTTGTTTGAGTTGTTCTCGGGACCTCCCGGATCTCGAGAGGATTTCTTCAAGACTTTCTGTAAAGAATTGTTATATGGAAAACTTGCGTATTTAAATTAGGGAAAGTATGTCAAGAATAGAAGGTTTAGAAGTTGTAACCGAATCATATCTTGATTAGATTAAGAGTTCTAGGCTCTTACGGCTGAGACCTGCCGCCCTTTAAAAGGGTTGAGGCCGATTGTAAAAGATATCAACCAATCGATCAAATACCAAGCGCATCTACTTTTATTCATAGTTCCTCATAGTCCGTGCCTTTCTAATCCCTTTTGCTTCCGTCCCCAAGATCGCAGGATCAACTTTGGTAAACACACACTTAGGCCACGACTAGCTCCGCCTAGGCGCTGCGCGTTGGTGATGTGATCCGGAGCACCTCATTGCTGCCGCAATCATCGTGTTGTGCGCGATACCGTTTTTGCGCGCAACACTTTCTCTCTATTAGGTGATTTGGGGTCTTTTTTTGATCCGCGAGTTTTTGCTTGGTTTCTTGCATTGATCTAACTTACTGTGACATGTGGGAACCCATCTAGGATCATCTTGATCATCATTCACCCACGAGCAAGTCTCTAGATCATATTTCATTTTTGACTCGGTTTTGGAGCACACTTCGTTCAAACTGAAAAAGATAGGAACTTTGGCATGGATCTCTGTGATCCTTGATTGGAATAGGTTCATAATATCTTTGAGAAGGTGTGGTTCAAGTTTCGTGAAGTTTGGTCGTGTGAATCAAAAGTTAGATCGATTTGTGTTTTGAACACGGCCGTTTTTTCTTCATTCATCATCGGTCCGTCGGTCCACCTTTTTTGTCACGGCCGACCGCCTCCCGTCTGTCTCATTATTTTGTCACGGATCGACCGCCCATTAGGGTTTGAGCTCCTTTGGTTTTTTGCTTTAGGGATTTTGGATTGGATTCAATACTAGTCTTCCGCTGTACTGGTATATTGATCTTCATAGCTTCCATAGCTATTGGAGTGAAATTGGTGTTGAATCCGATCAAAGTGAAAAAGTGAGCGTGCTCCTATTCACCCCTCTCTAGTCGCCTTTTCGGTCCAACAAGTGGTATCAGAGCCCGGTTAGTTCAATCTTGATCTTAACCGGTTACTGGGATGGATAAGTACTCGACCAAGCCGCATGTCTTCGATAGGCTCGACTATGCCTATTGGAAGAATCGCATGCGAGTCTTCCTTGAGAGCGAAGGACAAGCTATATGGGAGGTTGTTCGAGCCCCGCTCGTTTTGCCCGAAGTTGCTTCGACGGCTTCAACAGCCCTCTTGGCTAACAACAACAAGGCAAAGAACCTTCTATATGCTGGGCTTGGTCGGCAGGAGTACGATAGGATTTGCAATCTTGCGACCGCACATGAGATTTGGCACACCCTCGAAACTTACCATGAGGAATCATCTCAAATCAAGCAAGTGCGCCAGACGGTCTACAAGCAAGAGTATAACAAATTCGAGATACATCCTGGTGAGAGCATCGATGACATTTTTACTCGCTTTAACAAGGTGATCAATCAGATGAGAGCTGTTGACATTGAGTACTCTCAATCTGAGAATGCCACCCACCTCTTGGCTGCAATCAACACCAAGGAGTGGGAGATGAAGACTACTGCTATTGTGGAGAACGTCGATCTCTCTAGTCTCACTTTGGAGCTGCTTTATAGCAAGCTCAAAACTCATGAGATCAAGAGAGGTAGTCTTCCTAAGAAGGATAACATGGCTTTGGTGGCTGATCCTCTCAAATGGACTCCTGATGGTTCTTCTGAATCTTCTTCTGGCTTTTCTCTTGTGTGTTTATCTGCTATTCAAGGAGAAGAGTTTGAGAGTCTTCCTGAGGCTGATTTAGCTCTTTAAGTTAAGAAAGTCACATGGTCATATAACAATGTTAGAAACAAGAAGAGAGGTGGCCCTGTGACATGCTATGATTGTGGAGAGTTTTATCACATTCGGGCAAATTGCCCCAGGCTGAAAGGTAAGAGCAATCACAAGGAGGAAAAGCCAGCTTGGAAGAAGCCTCAAAGGAACAAGCCCAAGTACAATGCTGCCAAGCTCATGAAGGCCGCTCACCGGGTCCTTGCCGCTTTTGGAGAGCAATCCATGAGCGATGTGGACTCCGGGAGCGAGGAGGACAAGGAGGAGGAGCTCCCTCAAGACAACAAAGGGAAGGCCAAGGACTTCACTAGCATATGCTTCATGGCCGACATCGTCGACATCAATGACAACGATGAGGTACCTTCCTCCTATGATGTTCTTTCTACAAGATGCGACGACATGTTTGAGCAGCTCATGAGTCAGGATAAGGCCTTAGAGTTTACCATGGCTAGGAACAAGGATTTAGAATCACAAGTAGATAATTTGACATTAGAACTTGCAAATGCTAAGACTCTTGATGATGATGAATGCTCATCCTGTCATGCTTTACATTCTAAACTGTCCAAATTGCAATCTGCTCATGATATTGCTTTGCACCAACTTGAGAATGCTAGGACTGAGCTAATTGATGTTAAATCTGCTCTCTGTGAAAAATGCTTAGAGTCTAGTAAGTTGGATGCCTCTGGTAATGTTAGATATAGCTTTTGCTCTTTCTGCTTAGAACGTGAATATGAAGTTAAAGACATTCTAGAAGCAGTTACAGCTAAATATGCCAAGCTTCAGGACACAATTGAGTCTACACCTTTGTGCCTCATGTGCAGCCTATAAGCTTGAAGTTGCTTGTCTTAATAAGAAACATGCTGGAGCCATTAAGGCCACAACTTGTGATTCATGTGTTAACTTTGGAAAAAAAATGCTTACCTTAAGGACACATTAGAGAAATTCTCTAAAGGTAAGAAACTGTTACACATGATTCTGGACACATCTAAGACTCCTTATAAGAAGTAAGGGTTAGGATACAACTCTGCTCAGGACAAATCCAAGCCTAATGTCATCCAGGTCTTGGAAAATGACTTAGTTGAATTCACAACCCAACCTGCAAAAACAATTTTTCAAATATGCAAGTTTTGTCCAACCTTCTTTTGAGGCAAAAGGTGCTTCTCCCAGTGGTTCCAAATACCATTGCACCTATTGCAAGAAGAGTGGACATTTGGTGGAGTTCTGTTGGCGTATGTTGAAAAATGCTAGAAGAAATATTGCTAAAATTTTATCTCATCAACCTAGAGTTTTTATGAGATATGGTCACTTAGAAAATAAGAAACTTGTACTAGGATTTGTTTCACATGCTCATCATGTTCCTAAACAGGATGCTTCTCATGTTAAAGTAACCATTGCTCATAATAGAACTCCTAATAAAATCAAGGACAGTACTTCTACTTTGCATACTACTCGCAGGCGTGTGTCTCAGTATTGGGTTCCCAAGTCGCTTTTAACTAACCCTAGTATTGAGACACATCGTTCTTTTGTGTCTTGATTTTTCAGGATCGCCGCGGAAAGAGGAAGAACACGTGGCTCGTCGACTCCGGCTATTCACGCCACATGATCGGAGACTTAAGATGGTTCACTTTCTTCACGCGGTCGACGGGTGATGACTTCATCACCTTTGGAGATGATACACAAGGGCGAATTGAAGGAACGTGATCAATCATGGTGAATGACATATTCATCTTGAAAGACGTCGCCCTTGTGGACAAGCTAAGGTACAACTTGCTTTCTGTTTCGCAGCTTCTTAATGATGGCTACGAAACTCATTTTAAGAAAAATGTCTGTCGTGTGCTTGATTCTGCCGGTGAGCTTGTTTTTGGAATTTCTAGAGTTGGTAGAATTTTTGGAGTTGATTTTTCTGAATCTCTTGCTGGATCTCTCAAATGTTTAATTGCATCTTCTTTTGATATCTGGCTTTGGCACCGACGTTTGGGATACATTGGTTTTGATCATCTGATGCAAGTTAGCGACCTTGATCTTATGAGAGGTTTGCCTAAACTCAAAGCTGTCAAGGATGCTGTATGGGCGCCCTGTAGGCATGGCAAGCAAGTTGCCGCCTTACACCCTTCATTGACTATGGTCATGACTGATAGACCAGGACAGTTGCTTCATATGGATACTGTTGGTCCTGCTAGGGTTCGGTCAGTCGGTGACAAATGGTACATTCTTATCATAGTTGATGATTTTTCGAGATACTCTTGGGTGTTCTTTCTTACTTCGAAAGATGAGGCTTTTGATCACTATCATGATCTTGTTCTTCGTTTGGCTTCTGAACTTCCTGGCGCCTTGAGAGCGATCCGTAGTGACAGTGGCACAGAGTTCAAGAATGCTTCTTTTGCCTCTTTTTGTGCTGAGCACGGTATTGAGCATCAGTTCTCTTCTCCACACGCCCCTCAACAAAATGGCGTTGTGAAAAGGAAGAACAGAACCTTAGTCGAGATGGCTAGGATGATGCTAGATGAGTATAGCACACCGAGGAGGTTTTGGGCCGAAGCTATTGCTACAGCTTGCCATATTTCAAACCGTATCTTTTTTAGACCATCTTTGGGCAAGACTTCTTATGACCTTCAATTTAGCAGAAAACCCTATGTTTCTCACTTTCAAGTCTTTGGATCAAAGTGTTTTATTCTCAAGACAGGAAATCTAGATAAATTTGAATCAAAGACTTGTGATGGTTTATTTCTGGGTTATCCTACTCATTCGAGGGGTTTTTGGGTTTTTAATGTTGAAACTAACATTGTCTAGGAGACATGCAATGTCACTTTTGATGAGACTAGCCCTAGAGCTAGATCTGATGTTTCAGGTAACTTACAGGTGACAGAGAGCATTTTTGTTGAAGAAGATGAGGATGATTTTGATATTGCCCCTTCACCTGCTGCTGATGTTCCTGTCCAAGCTCCAGAACCTGCGACGACTGCTTCACCTCCAATTTAGGCTCCTGCTACATCTTCATCATCAGCAGTACCTACGGAGGTTGAGGAGATGATATCTCCCCCAGGCGCTCCACTGTACATTCAGAAGCAACAACCTCCGGATCAGATGATTGGTAATCTTCATGAGCGAGTCACTCGCTTCAGGTATCATGATCCGAGTCTCTTCTCTCATTCTGCATTTGTAGCTTCTTTTGAACCCCCACGATATATCACATGCTTTATCTGATGCTAGCTGGGTCAATGCCATGCATGAGGAGTTACATAATTTTAAAAGAAATAAAGTCTGGAACCTTGTAGAACCTTCTAGTGGTCATAATGTTATAGGAACCCGTTGGGTATTCAAAAATAAGCAAAATGAGGATGGTTCTGTGGTTAGAAACAAGGCTAGGCTGGTTGCTCAGGGCTTTAGGTAGGTTGAGGGGTTAGATTTTGATGAGACCTTCACTCCTGTTGCTAGACTAGAAGCCATTAGCATTCTGCTTGCATTTGCTGCATCTAAAGGTTTTAGGTTGCATCAAATAGATGTTAACAGTGCCTTTTTGAATGGTTTTATAGAGGAGGAAGTGTATGTTAGGCAACCCCCTGGCTTTGAGAATCCCAAGCACCCAGATCGTGTTTACAAGCTATCCGACGAATTGTATGGTCTTAAGCAAGCCCCTAGAGATTGGTATGATAGACTTAAGACCTTCTTGTTTAAGAATGATTTTGAAATAAGAAAAGTAGATAAGACTCTTTTCATTCTTAGGCATGGCAATGACTTCCTGCTTGTTCAGATTTATGTTGATGATATTATCTTTGGTGGTTCTTCTCATGCTCTTGTTTCCAGTTTTTCTGAGATCATGTCCAGAGAATTCGAGATGAGTATGATGGGAGAGCTCAACTACTTTTTGGGGCTTCAAATCAAGCAATGCAAGGAATGGATCTTCATCCATCAGACGAAGTACACCAAGGATCTGCTCAAGCGCTTCGAGATGGGTGATTGCAAGTCGATCGCCACTCCCAAGGTGACTTCGACTGCTTTGGATCCAGATGAGGAAGGAGAAGCCGTGGATCAACACGAGTACCGCAGCATGATCGGCTCCCTTCTGTACCTGACGGCCTCAAGACCGGATATCCACTTCGCGGTCTGCCTCTGTGCGAGGTTTCATGCGTCTCCGAGGACTTCACATCGCCAAGCCGTTAAGTGCATCTTCAGGTATTTACACTCTACCCTCCAGTATAGCATTTGGTATTTCTGCTCTTCTTCGTTGTCCATTGGGGGGTTTTCTGATTCTGATTTTGCGGGCTGTCAGCTAGATAGGAAGAGTACCTCTGGCACTTATCATTTCTTAGGAACTTCTCTTGTCTCTTGGTCTTCTAGGAAGTAGTCTTTTGTTGCACAAGCCACTGCTGAAGCTGAATATGTAGCTGCTGCTAGTTGCTGTAGTCAGATTTTGTGGATGGTGTCCACTTTTAAGGATTTTGGGTTAAACTGCTAGTGTTCCTCTTTTCTGTGATAACACTTCTGTTATTAACATTGCTAAAAACCCAGTGCAACATTCTAGAACCAAGCACATAGACATTCGCTATCACTTCCTTAGAGACCATGTTGAGAAGGGTGACATTGTGCTGCATTTTGTGGAGTCCGAGGCTCAGTTAGCCGATATCCTCACAAAGCCTTTAGACCAAACAAGGTTTGCCACCTTGAGGAGTGAGTTAGGGGTAATTTATCCCTATGGGTTGGTTTGAGGGGGAGTTGGATTTTTTTTCTGATCTTACCTTGTTCATTTGATCTTTTCTTGATCTTCTTTTGAACTTTTTGATCCTTTTGATCTTTTTAGGCTTTTTGAGCTTTTCATGCATCTCATTGTATCATATTGCATTCATATGAAAAATCCAAAAAGATGCATTGTAATATAAGCTTTTCTACTTATCTTTTAAAATTGATGAAGCTTTGCTTATTACCCTTTGGAGCTTTAATATTTCAGTTCTTGCTCAATGCCATGTCTAGTTCTTTGACTTGCTAGAATTATCATGCTTTCACATATGTAGCTAAGTCTTTGCTGAATGAGCTAGAACTCTAAAATAACTTGAACTAAAAACTGCAATTTGTGGATGTTTTAGCTAGTTGCGCAATTAGTACTCCTTTTTGTGACATTGGCCCTGTCAAAATTGCTTTGTTAGCTCTTGAATCTAAAATTGATCATTACTTGAGCTTCTTGTCCTTCTGAGAATCTAAAACCACTCTTGTGCAAAATGAAAAATGAAAAATCAATTTCAAGATTATCTTATGCTTAAATTGTGCCAAACTACTCTTACGAGACTGCATGTCATAGACATGAACTTGGAGATAGTTTGATGATCCAAACGATCTCATAGGGACTGCTTGTCAAAACTGACATGAACCTCAAGATTTGTCGCCCTGGTAGAAGCTTAGGAAGAGTTTATGGATGGCTCCTAGTCTAGGATCTTCTTCACTAAGATATACCTTTAATCAACTTCTAGTCGAAGCTTAGGAAGAGTTTGTGGATGACTCCTAGTTCAGGATCTTCTTCACTAAGTTAGACCATTAGTCAACTTCAATATTCATTGCAAATGAAAAAATGTTGAAACAATGGGCGATTGAGAAAATTGAGCAAAATGATTCAATTCAGGACCTGTTTGTCTCTTAATGTGATCATTGTTAGCTTTTTGATCTCACATTGATATTTTGACATGGCCATTATTATTTTAGGATCGCTGTGACGAACTTGCTAAATTTGAAGCTTTGCTTAAATTGTCACAATTCAATGTTTTACATTGAGCCTTCTAGCTTAGCTTTGATATATATATATCTTAACATGATCTTGCTAGCGCTTTCAGGCTTGATAGGCCTTGTGCAATACTAGAAATGCTAGTTTGTTCTTTTGGGTAATCTCCAAAGCTTCTTGTAATCAAAAATTGAAAAAATACAAAAAAAAGCCACTCTATTGCATTTCATGCATACTCTTTCTTATGCTTTTTTCCTCAATACTGCATTTGTTATCTCTGGATGAGAGGAAGACGTGATTCCTTGATGACTCCATTGTCAAAGGGGGAGAAGATATTTCAAAGATGTATAAAGGGAGAAGATATAAAAGTGTTAAAAAGGAGGAGAAAATTGGAGAATTTGATATTTTCTTAAATCTGAGGATCATAGTGAGGGGGAGTTTCTTATTTGCTTTCTTATGATCTTATTGTCATTTCTGAACTTGAATTGCAATTATTGCAACATCACAATGATCAAAGGTCAATTTGAACAATTGTTCTTTCATATGCACCTTAAGTGAGATTTTTGACTCTTCTTTGGAAATTAAAGCTTTCTTGCTTTCCTTTGCCTTATCTCACTTGCCTATGCTATTCTGAAGCCAACTTGATCATTTCCTTTGCTTTCTCTTGCATTTGGACCAAGTTGTGCCTTTGTGCGAAAACGTCGAGTTTTTACTTTTCAAACCTAAAAATTTGCATTGGTTGGAAATTGCCAATGTGTTCATCAAGGGGGAGATTGTGGATATCATGGGGATATGTTCATGATCTTTGGATGATGTTACAGTTGGCAATGTCGTTAACGGTTTGTCGAAACACGAGTTTTCGTCAAAGGTTGAACTGCTGTCGGTCAAAAGCGATCGACCGGCGTTCAAGGCGTGGTCGAGCCGTGACGGTCCGACCGACGCTCAAAGCGCGATCGATCGCTAGCGGTTAGACCGGCTATTGAATGGCGGTCTGACCGATTTTGCTACTGTTCATCGGCCAAAAGTGGCGATGAGTGTTGGGTTAGGTCAAGTTCATGGGTTTCAGTGCATATGTGTTGCATGATGCATGTTTTGACTAACGTGGGTCAAGTTGTGAAGAACTTGTTCCCAGAATTGATTTCTTTGTCTATTGTTGTGCAGGTTGCTTGGAGGTTAACGACGGTCAACGGCGAGGATGATCGGGACTAAGCTTGGAGACCTGATGTCCAGAACGATCGGGGATGCCGGGTGAGGTCAATGGAGTCAAGCATGGCGCAAGAGGGACAAAGGTGACCGAACGGGCAGTTCGGTGCGACAGGTTGGATCAAGCGGCGCAGGGGCCGGTGAAAGTGCCATGGTGGTTTCGGTGGGAGCCGGATGAGAGAGACTTGCCGACATGATGAGAGCCGTTGGATCAACCTACACGTGGCGAAGCATGGAATTGCTTCACGAAGATGGGACTCGGTCTTTGCAAAAAGATCGAGAAGGGGTATTTTGGTAATTTTACCAAATATCACCTTGGTGATCTTTTGCCAACCCGCGGCGCAAGACGACGCATGATGAAGCGAATTAGGTCAAGAGGAGATGAAGACGACACTTTAAAATGCATGCGTATGTGACCCGTTTGTGTGTGGGCCTTAACGGGAGCCCATTAGGGTTAATGCTTCTAGAAGGTCACTATAAATAGAGGAGGGAGGTGGCTGCACCCCCTTCATCCCTTTCATTATTGAAAACCCTAGTTTTGCTCTTCTGCTTAGGGAGAAGATAGTTGGAGGTTAGGATTCTAGAGAGTTGGATTTGATTTCATGCTCATGTATTGAGTCTTTGTCCTCCATTGATGGAGTGGCTGTAAACCAATACCATATCAAATCAATCCAAAGAAAGTTCTCTTAAAGATGAGTCTATTTGCTTTCTTTCTCTCTATTTGGTGATTTGGGATCTTTCTTTGATTTGTGAATTTTGCTTGGTTTCTTACCTTGATCTAACTTGCTGTGACATGTGGGAACCCATCTAGGATCATCTTGATCATCATTCACCCACTAGCAAGTCTCTAGATCATATTTCGTTTTTGACTCAGTTTTAGAGTAGACTTCGTTCAAATTGAAAAAGATAGAAACTTTGGCATGGATCTCTGCGATCCTATATTGGAATAGGTTCCTAATATCTTTGAGAAGGTGTGGTTCAAGTTTCGTGGAGTTTGGTCGTGTAAATCAAAAGTTAGATCGATTTGTGTTTTGAACACGGGCTGTTTTTCTTCTGTTCATCATCAGGTCCGGTCAATTCGACCTTTTGTCACGGCCGACCGCCCTCCGGTCGGTCAAGTGATTTTGCTTCTTGCCGTCGATCAAGACTCGGTCTCGACCAGCATAATACACGCCCCCGACCGCCCATTAGGGTTTAAGCTCCTTTGGTTTTTTGCTTTGGGGATTTTGGATTGGATTCAATACTAGTCTTCTGCTGTACTAGTATATTGATCTTCATAGTTTCCTTAGCTATTAGAGTGAAATTGGTGTTGAATCCGATCGAAGTGAAAAAGATAGCGTGCTCCTATTCACCCCCCCTCTAGTCGCCTTTTCGGTCCAACAACTATTGTTGTGTAGTCGAAGACTTATCTCATTCGACTATGCACGGTTGAAAGCACTACCGCGACCTCCCCCTGGTCGTAGCACTTTCACGACCTCCCCAGGTCGTACACCTCCGCGACCTCCCTAGGTCCGTACACCTCCATGACCTCCCCTGGTCACAGTACCTCCGCGACCTCCCCTGGTCACAGTACCTCTGCGTCCTCCCCTGGTCACCATACCTCCGCGACCTCCCTTGGTCACAGTACCTCCGCGACCTCCCCTAGTCACAGTACCCCCACGACCTCCCCCTGGTCGTAACACCTCCGCGACCTCCACTGGTCATAGCACTTCCACACAGTTCGACCACAGTGCTTTGAGCCCACAGCTCAACCACTGTGTTGTGACCATACTCAACTATACCTTTGGCCAACCTAGTCTAAGACCCTTGGTCCGAGACTCTCCACATGGTCACCAGATATGGGTGTTTCCTTTCCACGTGTCTTCTTTCATTGAATGTATTTGGATTCTATTTGAGTTCATTTTATTGTTGATTTCAAATTGAGTTTCTCGGGGTTTATTTGACTTCTGGTTATTCTTGCGTATATAGAAGCCGAAGCGACTTAAGGACCTCCGGTTGATCCAGGACAAGACCAGCATAACCTCGATCAAGGCGAGTCAACACTTTGATCATATTGCACCTACTTTTTGCAAATTAGGTTGCTTTAAATTATGAAATTGCATTGCTATGTTTTATCAAACTATCTTGGTCTAGCTCATAGTTAATGCCTTAACAATAATTGTGTATAAACTCATAGTTAATGCCTTAACAATAATTGTGTATAAACTTCCCATCCTTGAATTTGAACATTATCCTTTGTCACTCTAGACTTAATGGATTACATACTAGCTGATAGGTCTGTATCTAAGTATCATGCTTAGCCTTGCTTAGATACAATGTCATGCGAGCATTAAACTGCCCAACCACAATCATTAAAAATGTTTTGAAAGTGATTTGGGACAGTCGAGGCTGGGAGCCTGGCTGTTATGTTGGACTAAAGAATATTTTCAATGCAAAGAAAACCTGAAAATTGTTTTCAACTCGGGTGGCTGGAAAGAGTGGCTGGTGCCGGGAGCATGAGAGAAGGTTGGTATGTGGATGTACCACTCGAGTCAATTAAGGACCGAATTTTGGAATGACCTCTCATGCAAAAACAGTGCAACCACAAGTCCATAATGGGTACAACCTGGCTCACTAATTTATTCGCCTCGGTGTGGCTTCGCCATTGGTGAGTGTGTGGCATGGGTAAGGGTAAGGGAGCCACAGGAAAACCACACGGCGCAAGAGGGGGCCTCCTGGGAGCGTGGCTCCGGGCGGTGAAACCTTAGCGGGTGGAGTTACCTCTTGTGGGTACAGTGTGCGAATTCTGGAAAGTAGGAAAACTATCTAGATAGCCGTGCTCACGGTCAAGAGTGGTGTTGAGAACTTGCTTGATATAGCTTTCATTTTTACCAAACCATTTGTGATGAAAATGGAAGGTTGATCCGACAAAAAGTTTTACATTGTGATGATGTACCTGGTGCAAATCGATTTGTTGATCTGTTGTAAAAAATGAAATGTGCATTACCGTGTAAGAGCTGGGGAATTGAAGGAATGTGTAACATCATTTAATTTAGTTTAAACTAACACCAAAAGAGATAAGAAAGTGCCAGAGCCTTATTCTCATGGCTGTGCACATTGTAAGCTTATCTGAGAGTGAGTTGTTGCTCAATAGTTGTTGCATGCTAATGGTTCTTCAAATGTTAGTCATACTGGTGTCCTGGTGAAAAGTTTGGGGCAAGATTAAGTTTGCCCTGGGTGAAGATTGAGGGGTGTGCTGCAAACCTTGCATGCATTATTGTTTCAGCTTAAGTTTGTCCTGTATGGATCTGTTAAGCAACTGCACCAGCTTGGTAGATGGTCAGCATCTTGTCATTTCTCTACGGATCAACTGTTCAACCTTGTCCGGCTATTCCTATCAGAACATTATCATCGCGAAGCAAGTGCGTCGCCACGAAATGACATGACATATGCAGTAGCCGAGCCGCGTTGCTCCAATGCTGTTCCCATCTGAAACTGCGACAGGCTGACCTAACCCATTGCATCTGCCTGCAAATTGTGCCTTGTCGGTATCAGCGAACCCCGCATACGAGTAGCCGGTTGCTCCTCCCCGCCCATGGTAATCGGGGTGACGACGACGAGAATGAAAAAAACTGCATTCATCTCACTTAGCCAGGAACACGAAGCTTTCATTTGGACGTGATCTGATGGCATCGACAAGGAGCACTTTTGAACGAAAGGGGCACAATGCCATTGCGTGCGTTTCAATTCCCGGCCACATGAATGAATGAATAGTTTGGCGTTCTTGTGCAGATACCTCTGCTGGTTTGGCCGTCATGGAGACAGCATGCATGACATGAGCAATGCATGAGTGTCACTTGCACACGCTCAGGTTCGTTTCCATCAATAATAGACCAGCTAGAGGCAACAGGATGCAGTGCAGGTAGCTAAACAATTAATCATGCAGCAATGTAATGCAACGCTCCAAACTCTGAACCTGAAGTTGTCTTCATTTTTCACTCCAGGCTCGAATCTTCAGCTAGCGTGTGGCCAAAACAACTGAATGGGCAACTGCATGCTAATATTATTTTTTACGTATGTTAATTGCTTGCTTGCCTTTGGCTTGTCCTGAGAACAAAGCCTAATATACTAGCAAACTATGATGCACGGACAAAGATACGTCGACACGACACCGAGATGGGAATTCGCTATTTTTCTAAAAATACTGTTACGGCGACACGGTTATATATATTTAAATAATAAGAATAGATTACACATATGTATTATTTTTTATGTTTCTTCATACTTGTCAAACTGAAATATTGTAAAGTGTAAAGTAAATTCGGAATATGTACCTATCAAAGATGACCCTCGCCTCTTCATTCTTCTTGCAGTGAATTCACGAGTCATGATATGTTCAATTGTTCATATGAATACCATTTCTAGAAATCAGAATTCCATTAACCTTACCTAGGAAAAGAAGTAACATAACCAGCAAGAGTTGCAAGACTATAAAGATAGCATATATATTTGAATACTTGATTCTTGAACAATCAAAGCAATAGAGCAATAGCAATTGATAAGCGATAAAATGATGAAAAACAAGCAATCAATAACATATTAACATGAGAACATGCATCGGTGCATCATTGCTTTCATTTATAGTTCTCTACATGTATGATTGTATGTATTACATATTTACACTTCTCATTTTCTTAATTGCAGTTTGCAATGTTTTGTAGTTTGGACTAAGTTCTAATAGCCAACTAGCCATCGACCATCGCGGCATTGCCCATCACTCCATTAGGCCATCATCATCAAGAAGACAAGAAGATAAGAGGGAGACTGAAGAATGAAGATAAGGGGATCAACATCACGTCGCTACATCGGGGAGAGAGGAGGAGTCTTTGGGCCGTGGCGAGGAGGGAGGAGCTGGATCCGGCGGCGTAGCGAGGGAGGAGGGCGCTCAAGGGAGCTGGTGGCACGAGAGAGGAGGAGCTGGAGCCGGCGGTGCAGCGAGGGAGGAGGGCGCTCGAGGGATCCGGCGGCATGAGGGAGGAGGGTGCTCGAGGGATCCGATGGCATGAGGGAGGAGGAGCTCGATCCGATGGCACGGCGAGGCCAAGGGGCGCGACGAGGGCGACGGGCATGCGGGAGGCAGAAAGCTTCAGGGGATTTGGGATCAAGAGGGCATAAGGAAAACCTAGCACGAGGAGATGCGGATGGTTGCTGGGGCTTGGAGGTTGGTGGGCTGTGTCCTGTGCCGTGTCAGACTCACGGTCACGTCGTGTCTGACACGTGTCGGGAATTTTGAAAGTTAAAAATCAATTTTAAAGCAGCCGACACACCGTTTGGTAGATATATGCGCACTTTTGTGATTGTTATAATTCCTAAAACAATAATTGAATCGACAACAGCATATATACTAGGCATATTTGGGACTATGAATAGTCATATGATCATCAACTCAAATATATATATATCTCATATATATGCATTAACAAGGCAAAGCCTAGAACAAATATGCTGCTAACAGTAGTAGGCATCAACATCATCATATAACAAATATCTAGGAAACAAAGCCTAGCCATATGAAATGTTATCACTGTGACTTACAGAGGATAGATCCGACGAAGGTCGCGGTAGAATCTGATCTGAAGAAGATGACGCGTAGAGAAGGAAGCAGTGAGCAGTCGCTCGAACGCTTCCCAAAAACCTGATTCACCCTAACCTGTGCAGGATCGCGAGGGACGTCGGCTTCAGAGACACTGCCTTCCCCCACATCAGTGCATGCCGAGGAAGGGATGGAGTAGCCGGGTAGCACAGTAACAAGGAACCGGGCAACAACATAAAATTGAGTATGTCTATTCTGAGAGACTCTCTCTGTTCTAGTTGTGTCTGATCTGAGAGGAGAGGTCTCTTTTTAATAGAGCCAGAGTCAGTAGAAGAAACTGTCGTTATAATGCTGATTAGAAACTGCCGCTATAATGCTGATTAGAAACTACCGTCATAAATGACATTACACTATTTTAACCACGGTTAAGGCGTGCCATAAAAGCCAATTGATACAGTGTATTCAGTTTCTGATCAATGTGCATGGTTATGAGGTGAAAAAAGAAGATACAACTCCACAGCCAACCGGACACGAAATCATCGGACCATTCACTCGCACGCCGTGCGTGTGGGGGCGGGCAATGGCGTGGCGTGGTGTGGCGAGGCGAGGCGAGCGAGTGAGCGAGCGCGCACGTGTTCTCCTTTTGCTTGCTTCAACTAGGTAAGACCAACTCCACCTTATATGTTGGTCTCCTCTCACCTAGACTAGCAATATGGTACTAAACTTCCCACCTTTCACTATGCATGAGTGGGCCTTTGGGATTTTTCTAGGATTTAATTGAAATATTGTATGGGCCAAGCCCAAAATTCCAACAATCCCCCACCAGATCCCAAAAGCACCATGAATTTTCCCATTATTCCAAAGTGTTGTTGGTATACCAGTTTTTCGGTGGAGACCGGTTAAGGTTGAACATCCACCTAAAACCTGAAACTAAACTTGCCCACAACTACACAATGGACTAAGCCTTGAATTAGTATTTTTGTGCGGACAAGTTTCACCTAAGGCATTTGCTGATACTTGGCCGCCGATTGGCTACTCCTCGGGTGGAGCATATAGGTCATACCCCTGTGTTTCCTCATGAGATTCTTAGAGATCACCCACATCTCATGGACTGTGACCAACAGTTGGGCTCATATAGATGTGTTCTTGCACGAATACCCTGTAGGACGGTATTTTGCTATTAAGCCTCAAAATACATTAAGATAAAGTTATCCTGCCTTATAGTAATTAGAGTACTGCATCTCCAATGGAGTGAGATATAAAGTAAGAGTGTACTCTACTGTTACCTAAACAGTTCGTTTTTTTCCCAGGGCCTATTTTCATGGGATCTCTGATCACATAGATTTGGGTTACCACTGTGTGTAACTCACGTGGGTCTCATTCCCATTTCCTTCGATGCTATTTCAATCACATTCCATGATAGTCCCTTTGTAAAGGGATCCGCCAGATTTTTAGCTGTTCAGATATAATCCACAGCTATCACTCCGGAGTTTCTCAATTTTCTGACAGACTTCAACCGCCTTTTCACATGTCTTAAGGATTTCATATTATCCTTTGCGCTTGGCACCTTTATGATAACTGTTTGGTTATCACAGTACATAAGGATAGCTGGAATTGGTTTTTCAACCACCGGTAAATCCATCAAGAGTTCTCGAAGTCATTCTGCCTCAACAGTGGCTGTGTCTAATGCTGTGAGTTCTGCCTCCATAGTTGACCTTGTTAGAATGGTCTATTTACAAGACCTCCATAAGATAGCAGCATCGCCTAGAGTGAATACATATCCACTCGTAGCCTTTATCTCATCAGCATCAGAAATCCAATTGGAATCACTATATCCCTCAAGTACACTGGGATATCCAGTATAGTGAATTCCGTAACTCTTTGTACCTTTCAATTAAATAGCGTCTCCATCAACCCATGCTTTCAATTTTTCAGTTTCTAGTCGGTTTTCAATGTCAATGCAAAACTGACGCTGACAATCGCTCGCGTTCCTGGTGATTCAAACTCCATCTGTGATTATAAATTGGAGCACCGGCACCCCTTCTACCCCCTTCGCTCTTCCTTAAAATCTCAGGACCACCAGAGCTCCGGCGACGACGAATTCGCCATTTTCCCGAACGTTGGCCACCACACCCATATTGTGATTTCTTCAATCCGGTATTTTTCTTGGTGTCTCCACCACGTCACGGCGTGTTACCGAGCACGATGATCAAAACCCCTCAATGAATTTCAATTTTCGTGCGGTGGATCGCCGGAATTTCACCGTTTCTTCTTCTAGGCTGAATTCACCTGCGTCGATCGATCTTGTTCTCCGGTGAGTAATTCATTGAATTGACAACGTCACCATGTGTTCCCGATCATTTCCTTGCTATCCTACCCCTCAATTTGGTCGATTCATTGTCGTGGAGGGCTCCCACCATCACCACTGTCTTCCTTATCGCCGACACCGTGGCGCCACTACTCCAACCATCCTCCGGCCTCCCTGAGCAGCCTATTAGCATCCCCATGTTGGCGTGAAGCCCGTGCTTACCTCCTTTACCTTCTAGTGCCGCCGGCTTGCCACGCCGCCGCCACCTCGCTCCATCGCCGTCGCTGCTGCCCATGGCCTCCTCGACACCGTGGGAAACTGGGAATCCATTTTGGGGGTTCCCAGCTGCCGTCGTCCCTAACCTCGCCGGCGCCGCCCCCATGCCCAATGCTCTGTGTAACTGCTCTATTCTTCTCTATTGTGAAGCTCTGTAACTTCACTTTGCTCTCAATGACAAGATGGTCCCACTGGTCATTGACCTCTTCTCTTCCTTCATTTATTCTCTGGTATTTCACTAGTAAGTGGACCCATTGAGTCATTCTCTCAATGCTTCTGTTTTGCTTTGTTAAGCATCATAACGGTATGATTTTAGGAATAGTAAGTTTCAGTATTTTCCATCATTTCATGTGATAATGAACCTTCCGGATGTTCGTTCTCCTTCATACGAACTTTGAATCCATCGATTCTTGTTCCTAAATTCTTATAAATTCAATATCTTCCTTCTAGTATTTATTTTGTATTTATTGGATTTTATTTGAATTTTTGTTATTTATTTGTCTCGATTCGCACGTGTAAAGTCAGATGTCGCCGACTCCAGTTTGGACCAACCGGACGCTTCAACCTCAACCTACGACGAAAGTGAGTTTCTTTTGAACATTCTGTACCCATAATTTTTTAAATATTTTTTTTCATTTTTAAAGTATTACACATTGCTATTTCACTTAAAATGATGAGTTTAAAGTGTAGTTTGTTAGTTAAACCTAAAATTTGCCAATGTCTTCCTTGATAATTGTACCTTTGTAACCATAGCATAGTAATTCTGCAATATGGAAAACAACATTGTGGAATAGTTAAACATGGTAGAATTGCTTAGACATGCTTTCGGTCTTGATCAACCTTTGGGGGAAAAACCATTATTACCTGTTATGCTTTATTTGGAAAATATATGACATTTGGTAATTTCAGTATTTATAAAATAAAATAAAATGGTGAAAGTATGTTTAGACTTGGGCGGATGGTAAGTCAGGCGGGTGCAGCTAGAGCACGTGAACTTGTATTGTGTTAAGTTTCGCCCAAGTCATATTAATGACCGACGCTTGTAATTATCCAAACTGAGTAATATTGTACAACCATATGTCCTAAATGGGAAGGACCTGGCGAACTAATTTACCGAGTCCAAGCATTAAGCTTGCAGGTTATAGTTGGTAGGTGATATCTTGATTATGGTAACCGTACTTCCATATCTTGAGAGGTGCAGAATATGGTAACCGTACTTCCATATTTTGGGTCGTGTAGACGATGGTAAAGGGCTTCCATATCTGTCGAGGCTTGTGCCGGGCGATGGCAATTGACGTACATGTCCGGACAGGTTATCCCCCATAACGGTGAGCTCTGGGTCGGTGGTAAATGATGTCCATGACTTGGGGTTAAGGTCATGGGGGCGAGCTAATGTGAATATAAAGTATTGTAAAAGTCATGTGATAATCCCTTAGTCACACGTCTAAGGAAACGTGTCATGATCGACATTATAAGTCGATTATGTCATGTGGATCAAGCTGTACAATGTCTGCAGAGTGTAAAACTATTTAAATAGTTGTGCCCACAGTCAAGGGTGGGCAATGTGTGTTTTCGCATGGTAGATTTTGGTTTTGATTTCAAAAGAGTAAATTTTGGGAAACCGAGAGCAGTTGGGACTCTCGGGTAGTTGTTCTGGCAGCTAGAGCCAGTTGGGCAGCTAGAGCCCTATCCTTGAAACCTTGACGGTTAGAGCCTTGATGCTAGTGGTTGGTAGCTAGAACCTCCACTACTGATATAATTTATTTATTTATTGAAACTACTTTCGTCAAATATGCTTTATAAAAACTGTTGAAACTAAAATATTGCTTTTTGCAAAAGAACCATATAAGCCTCATTTGTTAAAGCTATGCATATGTATTTTTCCTAAGACCCGCGGAGTACTTTATGTACTCATATGCTACTCTCAAAATAAATCTCAGAAGCCTTCAATGATGCCGATGACGACTACGACTACTTCACCTATGGTTTTGATGAAGGACATCCAGAGAACTAGGTTACGCTCCTCAGTCGAAAGCCAGTGGGCAATTTGATGGGTCACCACTCGGAGTTTACTCTTTTGCTATTTCCGCTGTTGTAAGACTCAAGGTCTTTTTACATCTTTTGTAATAAGTGGCCTTAAGGCCGGTACTTTGTTATTACTTTTATGTTAATTGTGATTCAAACTTGTTATCGACGCTGTTTTCACTGTGTGTACTAGTTACTGATCTGGGACTGATGTAGAAATACACAGAGGGTTCGGATTCAGAAAATCTGGTCCCGACATATTTCAAGTCACTACATGATGTGGGTCATTTAAGTTGCTGCATCTGGGCACTTGCCTGATTGCTAGACACCGAGTTGATATGGCTATAAGGGATGGTGGTTTCTCCATCCCTGAGCAAAATTTGTAGGGACATTGCCATCATTGGGGAAACAGAAAAATGCCTCTTGGGAGGTTTAGTTATGAAGGGACTGGAAATGTTTTGATCATGCTTTATGTGCAAACTAGTTTCTCTGGTGGGGATTGAAGATGATTATATTTTGGGAATGGCTTGTTAGATCAACTGTGTGGCGGGGGAGATGCAAAAGTAAATGAAGGTTGTTTTGATCTGAGATGCAGTAATACACTATGTGTTCAAGTGAAGTTTTGATGATTATGACCCACCACCAGTCCTTGTAGTTTATCTGTTTTGGTTTAGAAAATAGCCGCAGTAAGATTTGACTAAGTACTTGTTGACCAGGTTATGATGCAGTCCATTGATCCACTATACATACTATAATCCGATAAACACAACTCCTAATATTTCTTAGTAAAACTCTTTCTAATCAATACATTGATTTGTCTTGCTCACTTTTTTTTGCCGTGTTCGAAAATATTGCAAAATCTTTTTTCCCTTCTACAGTGAAGTCAGATAATATGGATTATCAATGCCATTCTCTATAGATAATTCTGAAAAAAATGTGTTTACTTGAGAAGGATGCATTCCAATCTGCTGAATCAAGCTCCAAAATGTGTTCTGCTGTCCATGTTTTATCTTGCAAACCATCTCTGTAACCGCGTGGTTTTTCTTCACAATTTGGCAACTTAGCAACCACCTGACAAATTAGAAGGCACTCAAGGCAGCGTTGAGAAAGCCAAATGCTCTAATACATCCTGGGTGCAAAAAACTTAGAACAATTGCAAATAGCAATTTGGTATTGCATAGATTTTTTTTAGATGCATGTAATGTTAGAACCCTTTATGTAGAAACCTATAGCTTCGATTTATCAGACATGGTTATGTTTCTTGTAGACTTTTCAACTTTCATAGTTTTAAGCAATTGTTCCCCTCTACGGGGATACAATTTGCAGTCCTGTAGACTTTTCAAGTTTCGCAGTTCTAAGCAATTGCTCCCCTCTACGGAGATACAATTTGTTGCCTGCTGCATTTTATTCACTGCAACATAGCTTGCACCCTGTACTAATGCTTTTTCTCATCTTGCCAAAGCCTCAGGGACCCAACTAGGAGTGATCCGCTACTGCCTGAAGACGACCTTGTTTCACTTCGCATGACTCCTGTGGACATTTGTGTCTATACATGTCCGGAGATGGGAGAATAAATGATGTAAAACGTTGACAGCGCTAGCTTTGCTTTGCTTTGTTTTTGGTTGGTCGCACTTGTTCAAGCTGGAATCCATACCTGGAGGTTCTACCGTTGTCGGACCATTTCTGCATTTCCTCGCTTCTGGTGAACTTGTTTCTTGCTAGCTCCCAGCAGTCTGGCATATTGCACACTTGCATGGAGAACCAGTTGCCACACGAATCCTATTGATGGCATGGCGTGTGTATTGGCTCTCTACTCGAGTCGTCATCGTTTGCCGCGGTTCATCCTGAAGCTGCAAGAACAACCAGATGAAACTACAGTTGGGGCTTTGCACATGGTTCCTAGATTTTCTCGACTTTGAACTCAGGTTAGGTATGTGCCTGCTAAACCAAATAAACGCGGTGTTTACAATGAGTGTGTTTGGAACGGCTTCGGCTTTTTACTCGGAAAAGCCAGAAGCTGTTTCAAACGGCTTGCTTTTCTCCTCTGTTTTCCCCAAAGTTGGAAGCCGTTACAACGTACGAAAGCCGCCCGTGGGAAGCTTCTCACGGCTTCCTGCAACCCCGTTCTGACTTTGCCCCTCAACTTGAGGGGTTAATTACCCGCTTTATGCCACTCAAACAAAACCCCCTCCCCTCCTCCCGCGCCGCCGTGCTCTCCTCCCTCAGCGCCTTCGTCCGGTCGCACCGCCCCTCCTCCTTCCTTGGCTCCTCCTCCTATGCCGCTGACCGCCCTCGTCTTCCTCCCCCGACGTCGGTGCCTCCTCCCTCCTACTACTACCCCGACGCGGTCGCATGCCTCCATCCTCCTCCCACGCGGCCGCCTCCGCCCTCCTCCCTCTTGCCCGTTGTCGTCGATTAAATCGCTCCCCTGCACACCTATGTTTTTCCCTTTTTCCTGGAAATTAGTTGTTTTGTAATAATTATTTTTTGTATAATTATTCATAGTAATATTTTAAAATAATAATTTATTGTCATAATTATTTATGTTATAATTGTTTATTGTAATATTTGTCGCTTCATCGTGGTTATTTCGTTAAGTGTCGTTAATGTGATCTATTGTGTTAATTGTCGTTAGTTGAGTTATCGTCAGTGTTTTAGGACCGAAGTTATGTAAAGATTGTTTGATTCGGGGGTTCCTCTAGGCTCAAAATCACACAGAGATGGAGACACTGGGATTTTTATACAGGTTCGGGCCTTCTCTTGAGAGAATAACAACCCTACTCCTGTGTGTATGTATTGAGTATACTGGATTACAGGATGGGACCAAAGACTAGAGTATTCTGCTTCTAATGATCTCTTTTTCTTCTTTTTTTCTCTCCCTCCTTTTGTCCTGATGATCCTTGCCTTTTATATTATCTCCGGGGTGCGCCGTTGGATCTTCAGTATAAAGGTCACATTAACGCACTAGATCGTAGAGCCGTTGCCGGAAGTTATTATGGGAGTTGTAACGTTCCCACGTTGCCAGGCAATTATCACCATAACAAGGAGTTAAGTCGTGATGTTATTTCAGGGAATAACAGCGTAATTGATTGCTCATATCCTTGGATACGGTACATGAGATTCCCTGATCGACTAGGCCCACGTCTGTGAGTCTTGTCGACTGGAGACTGGTCATAGAAGAGCTTACGACCAGGTGGTGGTCGTAGGAGAGCCTACAACCACAGATCGATCGTAGTAGAGCTTACGATCACGGGATAGTCGTAGAATGGCTTACGACTATAGGGTAGTCGTAGGAAGACCCACAACTACAGGGTGGTCGTAGGAGGACTTACGACTTTCAGCTTCTCCCTTGTGAGTATTAAAGGGTATACTCAAGAGTTATGTGACTTCATTATTATCCATAATATGAATTATAGATATATAATAAAATAAGGATTGTTATATCCTCGTCATCTAGCCCCCCAGGTTAGCGAAAATAACTTACTTGGAAAAGGAGCAGTAGATGGTCTTACGACCAGTTAAGTGGTCGTAGGGAAATGGTCGAAGGAAGAACTCTTCGACTAGTGTTTCATTTGACCAGAAATTTACTTGGTCAAGAAAGTTGTGGAATAATCTTGCGACTTACAAGGTGGTCGTGGGAGATCTAACGGTCACCGAGTGGTAGTAGTACTATGGCTGGAAGCAGGATCTTTTCAGTCGTTGTTGCGTTTTGACTAGAAAAAGACTTGGTCAAGAAGGTAATTTCGCTTGAGGTGTAAAAACAGACATAACTTCCTCGAGCAGACAAATTTAAGAGTCCCAATCGACTCCCTTACCCTTGTTTGTTGGAGCAGTTCCCGAAGCGTTGGCAATCGTTGGGTAGCCACGTCTTTTCAACTTCAGGCGTGCGATTATAAATTTTCACCGTGGGTGAGGATAAGGTCCTTTACCTTCCCCCCAAATTGTTCTTGATGTTCGAACTCCCGAGTTCTCTGTCGCCAACCAAATCAAGCTTTCTTCTTCAATCTTTCCACATCCAAATCTTCGACTTTTGGGAGAAATGGCCGGAGCCACTTCCCAGTGGGCCGAATCGGAGATGGATGCGACCAAAATTCAGGCTTTGGTCGACTCTGAGAAGATCCCGAAGGAGGAGTTCGTGAAGTGGATTGAGGCCGCCGGGCAGCACTGGCCGTCTGAGGAGATTGGGCAAATCCCCGTCTTCCAGGCATTCTGTGAGTGTGGTCTTCGATTGTCCGCTCATGCCTTTCTTACATTGGTACTCGAATACTTCCAGGTGGAGTTGGTGAATCTCGTTCCCAACTCTATCACGATGTTGGGGGTGTTCATGTACCTTTGCGAAGCCTACCTGGGGATTTCGGCTGACCTGGAGTTGTTCTGGTACTACTACGGAATGACTCGATTAGTCGAAATCGCCGATAGTTGTAGTCTGAAGCTCCACGACGAGAAGTCAAAGGAGTATATTCAGATGTTTACCTGGTCGTCGTGGCCAGGGTGGAAGAAAAGGTGGTTCTATTGGGAGATAACCAATGAGGACAGCCTCTCCTTCGCCGGGAAGCCTGCCAAAAAGGTTCCCACTTGGAATTCGATTCCCAAAGATCTTGGCCGAATCGCCCCTTTCATTCGAGCCATTGCAGACTTGAAGGAAGAGGGGCTTACCGGATGGCACGTGGTGAAAGATTTCATCACGCGCCGCATCAGCCCTCTGAAGAAGAGGGCTCATCAGATGTGGAGGTACTCGGGCCCGACAGACTCGACGAGGGACTACGCGGAGGGTAAGTAAACCTTGAGCTTTAGCATTCTTTCTGTTAGTTTTAAATTAGGCTTACTGAAGGTTCTCTTATCCCTGCAGACCTCTCACTAGACGAGATAGATGCTCGGGTCAAGTTCATCTGTGAGAAGACCCCAGCCCGTGTGGTGGCGCCTCCGATTCTGGCTAACTTGTCTCTAGAGGACAAGGTGGATCGCCTAAAGGTAATCAAGAGTCGATTTCGTTTTTAGGACTTTGTAGTCATAGAAGAACTTATGACTGGGTACTGATCATAGGAAGGCTTACGATCAGGTTCTGGTCGTAGAAAAACTTACGACCATGGGGTTGTCGTAGAAAAGCTTACAACATGGTGATAGTTGTAGAAGAACTTACAATGGCTTTATAATATCTCTCTTTCTGATTTCTGTAAAAAGTAGGCAAGGAGAACCGTCAGGACAACGAAGAAGTCGAACTGATGGTCGTTAGTGCAGCTATAGAGCAATTTGTTTCTCCCCCGGCTAAGAGACGCCGGCTTGTTAAGGCCGTCGATAAGGGAGGCTCGAGCTCGAGCCCTGCTGTTGGGCAAGCAGATGCTCCTCAGACCAGGGGGAGGAGGCTTGTGCAGGCTGTTACCAAGGATGGCGCAAGCTCGAGCTCCGCTACTGCGTCAGCACCTTCTGCTAATCCTGTGACGGAAATAATTGCTGCAGAGGAAGCAATCGCGGTAGGAATAGCTGAAGTATTCAAACCCAAGGCCCCCAAGACCAAGGTACCCTTCTATTATGATAGTAAAACTTTCGCAGTTTATGCCTCTCGCGGCTTTATCAAGCGATTAGAAAAGGAGAACTGGAAGAGTTTCATGTCTTTTGTGAAGGAGACTGCTGCGCCAGCAGTGCTCGTGGTCGAGGACAGTGTTACTGTTGAGGTGGTCGAGACAGGTTTCAGCCAACCGGAGAGCCAAGAGGCTCAAGGAGCAATGGTACTCGATCAAGCCCCACGATCAGACGTGGTCGTGGCTGTTCCTCAACTTGAGTCTTGACTAGATGTGGTTGAGAAAAAGTCGAAGAAACCTTCCTTAGGGAGGGTTTTTCCCAAACTTAAGATCAAGTCCGACACTCGGAGGTACGCAAGAAGAGACAAAAGTGTAAGGACAATATTTACCTTTTGCTTTTTACCACCTGATCATGTTTTCCTTTTTATGATCTTAGCTTGGCTCCTTTTATCATTAAGGACGCTCCTGCCAAGGAACCCACTGCAGTTTCTTCGGCAGGCGAAGAAACAGTAGTGGCGGTGGTCGAAGAGTCAACCACCGTCCAAACGGTGGAGGGTGTGGTTGTTGCTGACTCGGCCACGACTACTGGAGTGGTCGTAGGGTCAAAGGTGGCTACGACCCCTAGGGTGGTCGTAGATGCAGGGGTGAAGATGGTAGCGGCGGAGACATCCGGCCATGGGGGTGAAACATCAATTCACCATGCTGGGAAGGAGGTTGCTGCGGTTGATCCTCCCAGCTCCCAAGGCCAAGCTACTGGTGCCGCCACCTCCGAGGGAGAAGAAGAGTTCGAGCTCTTCGACTATACCTTCGAGTTCTTCGCTCCTGCCACTGTTGTGGGCTCTCGTGCGTTCAGATCTCGTGATCGTGTTCCTCACCCTAAGGACATTCCTAACAGAGAGGATGTCTTTAATGACGAGCGTCTTGAAAGGGTTTGGTGGAACCGAGTTGATGAGATTGATGAACTGAGGGACCCTACGAGGGTGGTATCTTCGTTCGCTCGGACAGCTATGAATGTAAGTACCTAAAATTTGGTATTTACATCTATACCTTTTCGCGCTTCTTACTGTCTTTCTTTGTGCAGAACACGCTGGAACAAATTGTCATTGTTGCTGAATACAACAGGCAACTTGTCCAGCTATGACAAGACAAAGCGCTACTTTGCGAGCAGGCGGAGAGGTTGTAAGTAACTAATTTTCGTAGCTTTTCATGTTTCGACCACTTACACAACACTTGCGGGGGTTTGTCGTAGAAGATCTTACGACTAGGTACTGGTCGTAGGAGGACTTACGACCAGGGTACTGTCGTAGAAATACTTACGACAAGGAGCTGGTCGTAGAAGAACTTACGACCATGATATTGTCGTAGAAAGACTTACGACAAGGAGCTGGTCACAGAAGAACTTACGACCAGGAACTATACTGATGTCTACTCTTTCCCTTTGCAGGCTCAAGAGTGACGAGAAGTCCTTAGCTGATTCTCTCGGCTTTGAGAGAGCCGAGAATAAAATGCTAAGTGAGAAGGTTGAAGACCTCCAGAAGAAGCTTCAGGAGGCAAACTCTGCAAACCAAAGGTTGCAGGGACGATTGATCGGTAAGTGCTGAACTTAAGACCGCTTTCGACCTTCTTTTCTTTTTCTGATTCTCATTCCTCTTCAGAGAAATATCAAGAGGTCCAGACGTGGGAGCAGCGCCACCTAAAGGATGCTGCCTCTCACGCCAAAGAAGTCAAGAAGTTGGATTCTCAACTAGTTGGTAAGCAAATCTTTACCTGTGATTGATTGTGTTTTCCTCTCGAGGTCATTTTATCTGACTGGTCTTATTCTTTTCAGAACAAGTAGTACAAACAAAACGACTTCGCGAGGCTTCGACTCGCAATTAGGAGGAAATGAAGGCTTTGAAGATCAATCTTCAGGCCAACATTTCGCTCTTGAACAATGTACTCGGTGAGCTTCATACTAAGGGGATTACTCCTCGTGACGACACGCTGTCTGCTCACTCAAGTGCCATTGGCGAACAAGTCGAAACTTTACAAGAGTTGGTGACTACTCTGAGAGCTAACCAATTTGAATCGATAAAGGATACAGTTTAAGAGAGTATAAGATTTGTCTTAGCAAAACTTAGATCTCGTGATCCCAACCTTAAGCTGCAATCCGTCATAGATGACTTCCCTTGCTCTGAGGCAGAGGCAGATTAGCTAATGGCGACAATGCAGTCGATCACTAAGGAAGTCACGGAGGGTATGGAAATAAGATCTCCTCCGCCAGAGTAGTCTGTATCAGGGTCCTGTAAAGACAAATTTTTGTTGATGTTGATATATAATCCTTTGTTTTTCCTGAAAATCATCTCATCGAGTAGTTAGTAACTCATAAGATAATGAATGAAAAAAGAGCAAGACTAAGAATTAAAGTCAAGTTAATAACTTTATCCTAGCCCCCGACTATTTGCGTGGTTTATTTAGATAAACCGAGTTAATAGTGTTCAATGGGTTTTCTGAAAAAAAAGAGGTTTAACTAACTTATAGCTTTTCGATCGCGATTATCTTGCACTGGTAGAAAGAGTAGGAATGAGTCGACGCTAGGAAGTTCCTTCTAGTGGGCAGGACCACATGCAGAGAGGAAAAGCTTCAACTAAGTGATGTTACCATCTCCGACCAGATTAATCAAATCAAGAACGGTCAACTTGAGTTAGATAAACGTCTGGAGTTCCTTTAAAAATTTATTCAACTTGTTTCAATGCACTCAATAGGTTCGCTCTGGTAGCAAGAGTTAGAAACAGGACGACGCTCGGAAGTTCTTTCTAGTGGGCAGAACCACGTGCAGAGAGGAAAGTCTTCGACTAGGTGTTGCAACTTTCTCCGACCAGTTAAAACAATCGAGTTTGTCGAAAGTAGTCGAGCAAATTTGGAAAGTGTACTCAATCAGAACCGTCGAATCGCGATCGGACGGTCCAAAATAGAATAAATTAAAAAATACATAACTAATTCAAAGTAACTCCAAATCAAGTGAAACCAATTTTTATAATTTTCTTTTTAAGTGAACTTTAATTTGGAATATGTTTCAAACTTATCTCTATCCCAAAAATTATAGTTTTTTTGTAAATTAATCCAAAACCAAATGTTTTTTACACTATAAAATGCTTTTAACTTTGGAAATTCATAACTAACTCATGTGAACTCTAATTGAGATGAACCAAGTTATTTTGGTCTTATAATTTTATTTTCTATTTATCTATGTAATCCTTATCTCGACCACTGTTCTACAAAATTTCACCAAATAATTAAAATCGAATGAATAGTAACTGAAGTGTATTTTCCAGCTTTTTTTTTTTTTTGCAAAATGTGATTTTCAAACTGCTACAACTTTCCCTTGCTAACTCTGAATGGAATAATTCTTTCACCTAAATTCATCTAAATCATGACCTAGCTACTGTAGAAAATTCTTGTATTTTTCAGTACTTTGAATTTTACGGTATTTTTCGGTGTTTTCGGAAAATGAAAAACATTTTAAATGAATAAAATAAACTTCAATAAAATTCAATAAAAAATAATCGGGAGTGCATTCTCAGACAACTGGAATTTCACTTACGTCACTTACGACGGCTCAAATATAATGAGAATTGTCAGAATTACTATTTAAAGGGTAAACTCACCACCTCTAATGAGAGGGTTACCATACCCACCTTCATCCATCAAACCAAACACCAACTTGAACCATTCAGGACCATCATATCCAATCAATCAAACAAAATCTTGTATCATCACGTCCAACCAACCAAACACCCTACTTGTACCATCTCATTCAACTTCATTCCATCCATCCTGTACCATCCTATTTCATCCAACTTTGTTTACCCATCCAAACGCAACCTTAATCAATAAAACAAGACTCATGTTAGCATATTTTGGTGCAATATATATATATATATATGTCATGCGGGACCCATACGCCATACTGATATTTTTGGCAAATTTTGGTATGGTTACAATCCAAACACATCAATTTCGATATTGCCTATCAATTGATACGGCTACAATCCAAACATTATATTTTGATATTTTTTGATATAGTGTAGATTTTGGTATTGCCAAAATTTTAGTATGTCTGCTAGTCTAAACCAAATAGGCTTAGGCTCCCAAAAACCCTAGGGCCGCCGCCACAGCCTCCCTGTTATCTGCTCCCTTCTCTCGCGCCGCAGCCGCAGCCCCCGCACCAGCGCCGCCTCCGAGATTGTACGTTCTCTCAGTCCCACGCCTCCCGCCATTGGAGCGGATCGACTCGCGGCGCCGTGATATGGACTCGTTCGTTCCTCGCTCTCCTCTTTGCAGGCCCCGAAGAAGGACAAGGCCCCGCAGCCGTCGTCGAAGCCGGCCAAGTGGCGGTGGCAAGCAGAAGAAGAAGGTGACGCTGGTTTTTGTTATCTTTTGCTGGTGGTTTCGGATCTGCGAGGTTCTCATGGTGTACGTGCGCGTCGTGTTGTTGATTATTGCAGAAGTGGAGCAAGGGAAAGCGAAAGGAGAAGGTACACAACTCGGTGCTCTTCGACCAGGCCACCTACGACAAGCTGCTGTCCGAGGTGCCCAAGTACAAGCAGTTCACCCCTTCCGTCCTCTCTGAGAGGCTTCGGGTAATCTATCTCTCCTTGCAGATCTACTATACTGGCAGTGTGCAAAGCCTGCGCGTAGCTGAAATATCATTTAAGTTTATGTGGTAATCGTCGGTGGATTTGCGATGTGCGGTGAACATAACCGTTGATGACTAGTATGCCATTTGTGGATAGGCCATTGATCATGTTCTGTGCCTGCTTAGTTCATCTTTTTCTGTATCAAGGATACACACAGCCTATTTTATTAGCAAATTTAAAACACCAAAGTAGCCAAACTAGTAAAAATGGCATGAAACCTTACAAGTAAATAATGACTGAAATTTAAATTCAATCATTACAAATCCTGTGACTAAACCGCCACCCATGAATGCATAAAATTTGCTTTATCACAACCTCCAGACGGTTGCTTCCAGCTAGTATGGACTCCTTCTGGGCCGGTCTCTACAAATTTACCCAAGTGCTCAGCCAATGCCCGGTCAAAAAGATAACCTGCAATGGATTAGTAACAATTTTTTTAATTAAAAACGGCATCTTTCCGACATAATCAGATAGACCAACATAAGGCACTAGCTCCCACTAAGAGCTGTGACTCTAAAATTTTGGGAATACCGTTTAACCAATTCCCAAACAGATTTGTTGTACTCACAGGAGGAGATAAGTTAAATACACATTGAACTGCCCACCATACAAGATGTGCAAATGGGCATTCAATAAAAAGATGTTGAATTGTTTTCTCGTTAATACAAAAATAACATTTTTTGTTTCTCCTTCAATTTCTTTTGAACAAATTATCTTTAGTTAAAACTACCCCTTTTTTGAGATACCAAAGGAATATTTTCACTTTTAATGGAATTTTAATTATTCAAAAGTGGTTCATAATAGAAATTTGAGAACTTGTAATTAGAGCCACATAGAAAGACTGTACTGAAAAAATCCCAAACTTGTTTAAATTCTACCTGAAAACATCTATTTGAGATATCAACTGTACATTAGCGATTCTCAAAAGTAACTCATTCCACGCATGTAACTTATGCCCAACAATAGGTCGTCGAAAAGATATATTTAAAGGAACTGCTCTTAGAATATTCCCCACTGTATCATCCTTTCTCCTTACCACATTATAAAGAATTAGATATTGCCTTTTCAGTGAAGAGTCTCCTAACCAAGTATCTTCCCAAAACTTAGTTCGCATTCCATTTTTAATCTGGAATGAACCAAAACGAAAAATCTGATCTTTTATTTTCATTAAACCTGATAAAAATGGGAAGTTCTAGGCTTATTAACCATCTGCGAAAGACACTTCTCACCTAAATATTTTTTTTGTAACATAGATTGTCATATTCCTTCATTAATCAACTTAAACAACCATTTTCTAAGTAAGCTTTTGTTTTTTATGTCTAAATTTTGAATGCCTAGGCTGCCCTGCTCGTTGGGTAAACACACTAAACTCCACTTAGCATGCCTATATTTTCGTTTATGATTATCACCCTGCTAGTAAAATCGAGAGTGAAAAAAATCTAATCTTTTGAGGACCTCCCTAGGAATCTCAAAAAAGGATAACATAAACATTAGCAGACTGCTAAGTACCGAGTTAATAAGTACTTAACGTCCACCAACAGACATATTTTTTCCTTTCCAACTGCTAAGTTTCTTTTCAACTCTATCTTCAACCTCTTTCCAATCACAATTCCTAAGTTTCCTGAAGTGAATTGGAATACCTAGATATCCGAAAGGAAAGGCACCAACTTCACAACCAAATAACTGAGTATACTGTGATTCAACCTCTTTGGCATTGCCAAAACAAAAAATTTCACTCTTGTGGAAATTAATATTTAAACCTGATAATTGTTGAAAGACACATAGAATAAACTTGAGATTTTTTGTTTGTTCTAAATCATTATTCAAGAAGACGATAGTGTCATCAGCATACTGTAATATTGACAATCTATTATCAATCAAGTGGGGAACAACTCCAGATAAAAGACCTTCTTCTTTAGCTCTAGAGACTGCTGATTGCTAAAGGTTGTCGTATGTTGTTTAGATGAATACCATGGCAGTAACCTGACTACGATCTTTTGACATGTTGGCATGTTGCTTGTGTCTGGGCAGTCTTATTTGTGCTGGCTATCTCATTACTCTCACAAACGTTGTGTTACTAGCTTTGGATTGAACCTGCTAAATGTTTTTAGATGCATTTTATACATGTTGCTCATGTCATTTTCATCTTATGTGTTTGTCATATGTAAATCCAGTCATCTGTGTTCGCTCTGTATCTAGTAGGTTGTCCATGTAACCATGTTCTTGTTGATTCTTCATGTAAATAGGCAGTTGTTGCAAACGATTATTCGAGAGTTGTATTTTGTAGCATAAGTTCACAAACATCTCTTACCAAACCTTGCTCACTGACTACTTCACAAACATAAGAAACCTTGCATTCCTAGCCATAGAAACGTCATCTGCTACATATACTCCTCTTGGTCCTCTTCCATCCTCCGCATCCCAGATGCAGCACTACTGCACCAAGATGGTGCAGAAACTACCAGCATGTAGGACCATCATTCATTTCTGCATGGGTTTCCCTGCAATGAAAATAAAGAAAGAAAAACAGAAAACCAAAATATTGTTTATTTTCCATTCCAAAAAGGGAAACAACCCCCTGTGCCACAGTTTATCTTAAGGAAGGAGCATGACGGTACCACCTGATGCATAAATTTGAACATTCAGAATGAAGGTTTAACTGAACTGTATTGGCTGCAACAGACATTCGTGAGAAATGAGGATGCATAAAGTTTTCTATACAATAAGGTAACATCTAAACCTCGTCTTCAGCCGCCAGTGATGGCAACCGAGCAGCCGTCGGAGAAGAAGAAGCTGCCGCCGCCGCCGTTGGAGAAGAAGGCCCCGCTTCCCAAGTTGGTCACGGTCAATAAGGCCCTCAAGCTGGTGAGCTCCCCCCACCCCCACTTCTCCACAATTCCTCCCTCCTCGTTTCCAGGGTATCAGGAGCTAAATATTCAGAGTACATCTGGAGGTTGGAATTGTGTCGGGGACAGTGGATCCTAGTGTTTGATCAATTGACGCTGCTTTGTTTTCTCCTATGATGACGCCCCACGCCCTCCCTGAACACACCTCTCCAATTGCTCTCCACTGTTGTTGCCTCTGTGAATCCTCTTTGTGCTTAGAATGCGCCTTGTTGCATCAAATTGGGGTCGTAAAACTAAAACAGCAACGCTCTAGTTTCAATTTAGACTAGTATCTCTTTTCAGCAGCACTGATACTGTCATTAGCGAAATTTGTTGGTGTTTGATCAAATGCTTGGAGTAAGTAAGGGTTGACATCACCATGCGTTACTTGTATGGATAATAGGATATTATTTGTTCCGGCAAGAAAACATGAGCTGGCAGTGCCATCCGGAAGAGATGCCTTCCCAATTAATTTCACATCAATCACTGTTATACTTGCCCATGCCGTAAATCATTCTCAGGCTCAGACATGGGTGGACAAAATGAGTGCGTCAGAGCAAGATGAACTCAACGATAAGGATTTTGAGGGTCGTCCATCAAGGTATAATTCCTTAATTCTCCTTTTTTTAGCATTCCAAATAACCGATTACGAGACCGACAAATCGTTTGTAGGTTGGGCCTTGGTGCTAAAGTGGCACTTAATGTAAAACACATGGCCCCCACTGATCCGGTTGAGAGGAGGTTGCTGGGGAAGGTGAACGCACAAAAGAGAAAGTCTATGGAGGAGAATAAAACTGCTCAGGAGGTGAATGAGGCTAGCGATGATGATAGCGCTGAGCCTGAAAGCAGAACCGGTGCCTTTAACAAGAAGAGGACATTGCCTTTGGTTACTGCCATGCCATTAGGGAAGAAGGCTAAGTGACGAGTTGTGCGCATGAACCATCTGAATGTTCATAGTCATGACTGCATGTTTTGATTGAAGATTTTTCTCCTGGACTGATTCAATTACCATGGGTTTATTATATCCTGTAATGTGTAACTGCTAAATGTAAGGGGATAGCTGTGCTGAATATTGGTAATGCTTATTGACGATTCAATTTGAGAAGTTTCAATGTAAATTATTTTTTGAAAGAGCACAAATGTAACGTCTCAGCTGAGCATGGCAATGCCCAAACAGTTGGGAAGATATTTCTTACCATACTTGCCCCCTGGGATTGGGGTTTCAGCTCCATGATTTGTAACTTCCAAGTATGTTGTAAATGATATTGTGTAATTTAAATTTCGGATTACATGCAGTGCTATGCAGGCGTGCAGAAAGCTGCGAGTTGGAGTCGGAGGCGTTCTTGATTGATCCTGCTCTGCTTCCAACTCTAGAGGGTCTACTTCTAGAAATGTATGCTATGTTGCGCCCAAAGCCTGTCAACAATGAGCAACGACATATTATGGTCGACGTCTTCAACAAAATTGCTAAAGAGATTTTTGGTAAGAGATGTTTTTCGTCTGTTATCATTTGTATCAAGGAATTTTGCTCTCGTAATGTGCTCTTGCGATCATTGTTGATGATGCCTGATAGTTATTTAAATTTTTTAATTTGTATGACATATATACAAGTTCAAATTATCTCATTTATGAATGGTTGCAGAGCACCTATTGTCTTGTAAATCATATTCACATGTGCAATCAGGTGCCTTCACAATCACAAGCAGTCCAACAATAATGCAAATTTTACTTAGTAACATGCGCACCTCATTCTTTTAAACATCTGTCAATGTTAGTAAAGATGAATATGTGATAGCAGAATAGGGTTTCACCATGTACCTCATTTATGGATAGCTTATGCCTTACTGTAGTAGGAAAATGCATATGCTTTTGATGGTAGAAAAACACACAAAGCAAATTTCGTATTGTACATGATAGAGCATCAAGGAAAAAGAAAGTACATTCTGAAATCTAACATACAAAATTATGGACTGTTTGGATTAGGGGTAATTGGTTTAATTGTATGAAATTCCAACTCAGTCAACCTCTTCTCAGTAGGGATGGCAACAGGGCCATTCCCTGACGGGGAGTAGTAGAACATCCCCGTCCCCGAGAGAAGGAAAAATCCCCGTTCCCCATCTCCGTCCCTGTTTGGGGTGTTATTCTTCCCTATTCTCCGTCCCCGTCGGGTTACCGAGGCCCCACGGGGATCCAGACCCGAAAATTGGATTCCCAACCTCTCCTACACAGACACACATAGAGACAACAGAATCAGTGTTCCAAATGATTTAAACAATGCTTATCAGTGTTCCAAATAAAGAATTCCAACAATATTTTTAAAGATGGTGTCCCAACTCCCAAGCAAATAAGCAAGCAAACCCTTAAATATTTAAACAGTGCGGCAATAGGCTAGTGGCCCACATGTCATAGGGTTATCGGGAGCCCATGCGGGTAGCGGGGATGGGGAGTAAGGGAATGGCCCTGGCCCCGTTTCACCCAATGGGGAATTGTATTTGCATATTAGCATCCCCGTGGGGGAAGAAATACCCCTAACCCCGGCCCTCAATAGGTGAATTCCCTGTTGGGGAACGGGGAATGGGGCCTCATTGCCTTCCCTACTTCTGAGTGGTAGTTGATCAGTTAGCTCCATCATGCGTTCTTCAAAATTGCATATCTATCAACTCTTGCCAGATACTAGTATCATTTTTACTTGGAAAGCTTTGTTTTTCGATCTGAATATTTTGAATTTGCATGATGGTGTAACCTGTTTCTTGATTGATGCCTCCTTTCAGGTAAAAAGAAGGGGTTTCTAGTTGTGGAAGCATTTGGATCATCGCAATGGATCTATTTGCACCTAAAAGTGACCTTGACCTCTCTGTCAACTTTAACAGTGATATGAAGGGTCAATTTGCTCGCAAGGGCAAAATTTCTGCTATTAGGAAGCTTGCAAAAGTTCTACTTTCTCATCAGAGTAATTATTGTCTGAAGCAGATTTTCTTCACATCTTTCCTAGCATTTGTTTGTCCGTTCATCTTTGATTGTACACTCAAGTTTGTTAAATATGCATTCTTAATTTGTGTTTCATCTTACTTGCAAAATTAAGGATTGGAACCAATAGACTGACCCAGCACCTGCAAACAGTGTATTAAGTAATCTCGAAGTGGCCATAAAATTTCGTCTGATAAAACATAACTGCAGAAGTAGTTTTAAGAGAAGCTGGTCATGCAGTTTAGGAATCTGATCTGCTAGCTTGCACTAAAATGTGCGGGCAACACTGGTATCACACAGTATGGACACTGCGATAAAACATTTTTTTCCAAAAATACTGACACAAAAACACTGCTATGAGCATATTAAAATTGTTTTGAAGGAACGTTAAAAGTGTAATGTATATTCTTCATTTACCTTAGATTGACATCTACACTGAGCTTCATATTTACCCCTGCAACAACCCTTAATTTGGATTTACCCCACGAAAGCCAAAATGTAGAAATACCCTACAAAATGGCGATATGTACTAAGCTTACCCCTGAAATGCTTAATAGAATCATTCAGCAAATTTTTCATGTTCGATATGTGTTGGACTTGTGACAAGCTGCTTAGTAGAAGCCTATCAATGCTATTGTTAATGTGATGACGTTTCCTTGTCTATTATATCTCTTATATTGTCAATTTCAGGGAATGGTCGTTGTTATGGGATTTTACCTGTTGTTACCGCGATAGTTCCTGTACCGAAGGTTATTGATAAGGGAACTGGGATTGAGTGTGATATTTCAGTCAAAAACAAAGATGGAATGTCAAGATCAATGATATTTAAACTTATTTCATCAATTGATGAAAGATTTCAGATACTGTGTTATCTGGTATTGCATTTCTCTTTCTTTATTTCTTGGTTTCGATGGAGAATCTGATTGACATGAAACTCCCCATAAAGTGATCTATATAAAAGATACGAGAACAACTTCATTGTTTATTATGCAGATGAAGTTCTGGGCTAAGGCACATGATATTAATTGCCCCAAAGATCGAACAATGAGCTCAATGGCGATTATCTCCTTAGTTGCTTTCCATTTACAGGTAAAATGAGTTTGTTGTTTTGATTTGATTTTCTGTCTAACTTTATAATCATGAGTAGTTTGAACAGTAGCTTTACTATTTATGGAAATTCCATTAGAGGCTCACAGCCTGCACGAGTAGTTCGAATAGTAGCTTCACAATTTTTATGGGATTTTCGTTAGAGGTTCACAGCCTGAACGTACAGGCTGGCTGGCAGTTAACTTCCTCTTTTTTTCTATTTGAACAAAGAGAAAATAAATGCACTTACTAATAGTACAATGTGTAGTGCAGACCTGGTGTCCTCCAGTATTACCTGTGTTTTCTGCGTTATTGAAAGGTAGTCCGTCTATTTAAGTTCTCGTCATTCTCTTTTGTAACCTTTTCTAGGATCTTTCTTCTATCATCTTACTGTAACTAATAGTAAGATAGTCTCTGACCTCTCGCAGATGGTTCAGACTTTGCAAGTATTCAGAAGAACGTCTCGCTATTCGAGGGGTTTGGGAGCAGAACTAAAGAATCTGTTGCTGAACTTTTTGTGTCACTAATGAATAAAGTGAGTTACTTAAAGTTCACCTTCTATTTATGTTTGTTGCAAAATAGTATTTTATATCTGGATCACTAATTATTGTTTGAGCTTAAGTTTGTCCTGTTTGGATCTGTTAAGCAACAGCACCAGCTTGGTAGATGGTCAGCATCTTGTCATTTCTCTACGGATCAACTGTTCAACCTTGTCTGGCTATTCCTATCAGAACATTATCATCGCCATGAAATGCCATGACATATTGACATATGCAGTAGCGGAGCCGCGTTCCCATCTGAAACTGAGACAGGCTGACCCAACCCATTGCATCTGCCTTGTCGGTATCAGCGAACCCTGCATACGAGTCGCCGGTTGCTCCTCCCCGCCCATGGTAATCGGGGTGACGACGACGAGAAAGAAAGAAAAAACTGCATTCATCTCACGTAGCCAGGAACACGATGCTTTCATTTGGACGTGATCTGATGGCATCGACAAGGAGCACTTTTCGATCTGATGCCACTTGAATGAATGAATGAATGAATAGTTTGGCGTTCTTATGCAGATACCTCTGCTGGTTTGGCCGTCATGGAGACAACATGCATGACATGAGCAATGCATGAGTGTCACTTGCACACGCTCGGGTTCGTTTCCATCAATAATAGACCAGCTAGAGGCACCAGGATGCAGTGCAGGTAGCTAAACAATTAATCATGCAGCAATGTAATGCAACGCACCAAACTCTGAACCTGAAGTTGTCTTCACTTTTCAATCCAGGCTCGAATCTTCAGCTATCGTGTGGCTAAAACAACTGAATGGGCAACTGCATGCTAATATTATTTTTTACGTATGTTAATTGCTTGCTTGCCTCTGGCTTGTCCTGAGAACAAAGCCTAATATACTAGCAAACTATGATGCACGGACACGGATACATCGATATGACACGACACCGCACTACTACAGAGCGGGTCATCATAGACGGTTCCAAACCATCATTACAGACGGTTTTTGAACCGTCTGAGTTTATGTGTACATGATAACAGATAGTTATCACAAACGGTTTTTAAGCCGTCTGTGATAAGTCACAACACAGACGGTTTTTTATTGAAACCGTCTGTAAAGATCTACTATCACAGACGGTTTCGTCTGTGATATGTAGGATATCACAGACGGTTCTATTTACAAATCGTCTATGATTGGAGACATATCACAGACGGTTGTTGATGGAAACTGTCTGTGATAGTAGGTCTTCACAGACGGTTTATACGATAAAATCGTCTGTGATAGTTTGTTATACATAACTAAATTTTTTCTGATTCTCGGCTAGCCTCAAGAATTGTTAGCCATGCCCTCTGAAAACAAGCAAGCAGAAAACAGATAAATCACAGATGAATCAATTATTGACAACTCAAAATCAATTACAAAATAATATGTTCAAGTATTGTCGCTAGAGTTACAATTGAATTACAACTATTCAAAGTGAATTACAATTGAATCAATTGTTTGAAGGTCGTTCAGCGGTGTCGACAGAGTGAAACTCTCCGCTGGCGTTAATGATCTCCGTCTTGATGAAGCTGCAGAGCATCCCTCGAAAGAATGTCCGTTAGGAGACATAACAACGCCGTGAAACTCTTGTCGGACCAACCATTGCTTGCCTTCAATTTCAGCAGTTCAAGCACGGATGACAACCTTGTGTGTTCCGGCATGTAGCCAGAGAACAAAGATTTCCCTGAGTCCTCCATTAAGCCATCGAATTTACCAAACTCTCTCTCACTATAGTTCCCTTCTGCATCGCGTAGCATTTGATCCAGATTGTCATCATCCGACCTATCCTCATCAAAAGCACAGTCCACATCCGGCATATCGTTGACTTCCTCGGTGATGTCGTTATTATTTAACTTCCTGTATAATCTGCTCTTCACCGTGACTGGTCCAACATGTATACCCCTTTTTGAAACCCCTTCGAATCAAGTGTGTTTCGATCTGCGCTGGGTTGTTAAATATCTTCAAATTACCGCAATCAATGCATGGACAGTACATAAATTTTATCCCATTCTTCAACATATCCTGCTCGGCGACTCTTCTAAAAGCAGACACGCCATTAATGTACTCTTCACTCACACGATTCTCACCATACATCCAGTTTTGATCCATCTACGCTACACACGTAACAAATTAGTGTTAAATTAGATTATTAAACCGCAAGTACTCTTCTTATTGACTAAACATACTAAAATTGTTTAGCGATTAACCTAGGGCAAATATTAAGGGTTACAGATCGTTACCTTCGGAGCTCACGACGAAAATCCCAAATATCCCGCGAGATCTTCCTCCATTTCTTCCTCCTCTCCTTCTCCCTAGCTTCCTCCTTTCCTTTTCCTCCCTGCCTCCTTCCTTCCCTTCTTTCAACTCTCTAAGGTGGCGCAATGGGGAGGAGGCAATAGGGGTGGCGGCTCAAACGGGAAGGGGGTGGAGGCACCAGGGGTAGGGATGTCTGTCGGGACGGTTGGGTATATAATGGCTTCATATCACATACAATTCTTATTAAGAACCGTCTGCGACGTTTGCACTATCAGAGACGGTTATTTTGGAGAACCGTCTGTGATAATTTACAGACAGTTTTTAACAATAACCGTCTGTGACGTATGCGATTATCACAGACGGTTATTCTTAAGAATCGTTTGTGAATTATCACAGACGGTTCTAGCCAATGCTACATATTACAGGCGGTTCTTATTAACAATCGTCTGTGATAATTACCTGTGATGAGGCGTCTAGTATAGCCTATTTTGTAGCAGTGTCGACACGGGAATTCGCTATTTTTCCAAAAATACCGATACAGCAACACAACTATATATATTTAAATAATAAGAATAAATTATACATATGTATTATTTTTTATGTTTCTTCTTGCTTGTCAAACTGAAATATTGTAAAGTGTAAAGTAAACTCAGAATATGTACCTCTCAAAGATGACTCTCGCCACTTCATTCTTCTTGGAGTCAATTCATGAATCATGATATGTTCAATTATTCATATGAATACTATTTCCAGAAATCAGAATTCCATTAACCTTACCTAGGGAAAAAAGTAACATAATCAGCAAGAGTTGCAAGACTATAAAGATAGCATATATACTTGAATACTTGATTCTTGAACAATCAAAACAATAGAGCATCAACAATTGATAATTGATAAGCGATAAAATGATGAAAAACAAGCAATCAATAACATATTAACATGAGAACAAGCATCAGTGCATCATTGCATTCATTTATAGTCTCTACATGTATGACCGTATGTATTACACATTTACACTTCTCATTTCTCAATTGCAGTTTGCAATGTTCTGGAGTCTGGACTAAGTTCTAATATAGCCAATTAGCCATCGGCCATCGCGGCATCGCCCATCACTCCATCAGGCCATCAACATCAAAAAGACAAGAGGAAGACTGAAGAATGAAGATAAGGGGATCAACATCACTTACATGTTACTGGGAGAGGGTGTAAGCGTTGGAGCTGGCGGCGCGAGCACTACTACAAAAAGACTAATACTGGACGCCTCATCACAGACGGTTGACCAAAACCGTCTGTATTAAATACAATCACAAACGGTTTTGGTTTAGCGACCGTCTGTGTTATCGGCTGCGCTAAAAACCGTCTGTGATGATCATATCATTACTGACCCATAAAATCAGACGGCTCACGAAACCGTCTGTGGTGACGTTTTTGAACCGTTTGTGAAGGTCTTTTCTGTAGTAGTGGAGGGAGGAGGAGCTAGATCCGGTGGCGCAGCGAGGGAGGAGGGCGCTTGAGGGATCCGACGACACGAGTGAGGAGGAGCTCGATCCGGCGACCTGGCGAGGCCGAGGTGCGACCAGCGAGGAGGACGGCGGCGTGGTGCGTAAAGCCAGGATTTGGGTTCGAGTGGGCAGAAGGAAAACCTAGCGCAAGGAGATGCGGACGGTTGTTGGGGCCTGGAAGCTGGTGGGCTGTGTCTAGGCCGTGTCAAACTTGCGATCACACCGTGTCCGACACGTATCAGAAATTTTGAAAATTAAAATTCAATTTTAAAGCAGCTGACACACGTGTCCGCGACATGGATACGCCAGTTCAGAGGCTTATCCGTGCTTCAGAGCTAGCAAAAACAAGCACAATATAATACGCTGGCTGACTAATCTGATAGAGCTATTATATATAGGTGTGTGACGCTATATATGTTGACGCAAAGCATGCAACGAATCCAGCGCAAAATCAGAACGGGGCGCAGTGTCGTTGGCAGATAGCTAGATCAGCTGCGGACCCTGAAATAGACCAAGAAAACTGCCATCGGTAGATGCTTGTACTTCTTTATTTAGCTTGCATTTTATTAGTTTACACTACTCCCTCTAATCACAAATAATATTGACACCGTCACCAAAACATAATTTTGACCATCAATTTTTATAGCAGCATATTTGTAAACATAATAATATTATAATATTATGATTTTTTTTCCAAAAAAATCTAGTCGTACCATTTTCATATAACTAAGCTAAATATCTATAAAGATATTATTGGTCAAAGTTAAAACGGCTTGCCTGCACATGTTCTAGCCCACCATTTAGCTTTGACTAGACAGAGTATATATCACTCGCACTGTCATTCTCACCAAAATATAAAAAGAACATTGATCAGCTACAATTGATGTCAACTGTTGGGTGCCCTGCATTAGCGTTCAATGATCTCACTCACGTTGAAATTTTGGCATGCCGTGTAAATTTTCCACTTGAAGTTAGAGCGATCGATGTTTCCTTGAGCCTTTTCTGGTAGTAGTCTACGACGGCGTAGATATGTGCTTATACAAGTACAACCCTGAAGAATAGTCTCATTTTGTAAGACAAACTAATACAGGTAATTGTTTCTTTCAATGTTTTCAAATCATGTGATTGGAATGGAGTCATATACAGGGACGGATCTATAGTGATCTACCACTACACTATGACATAGCATTAAGGGTAATAATCTGCAGGGAAAAAAATAGGATGAGTGGCAAAACATATGCAGGGAATATTCAAGAGATTAGAGGTCCTATTATCTGCCGGAAATAATTATTATGTAGAACAATTTAACTGCCGGGAATAATAAAAGTTTGCCTACAATCTATCTGCCCTCGAAAAAGTCCACCAGGGCGAGGTATCTGTTGGGAATAATTGAACCTTGACGTCAAATGAAAAAATTGAAGATGGCCTTGAAGAACTTCCCGACCCCGCCCTTATCCCCAAATTCCCCACTTCCTTCCGACCTCCCACCTCCCTGGCCGACCCACCTCTCCCGGTGCCTCCTCCTCTCCCACAACCACCCACCTCTCCCCAGGCCCCGCCTCCTCCTGGCGTCCCTCGTCCCAGCGCCGCCCCTCCTCCTCGTTGCCTCCTCCTGGCCGTCCCTCCTCCTAGCGCCGCCCCTCCTCCCCCCGTCACCATGGCCATCGCTACACGCCACAGCGGCCAGCCTTGACTCGCCTCGTCCCCAGTGGCCGAAGCCGGTCGCGCCGTCTTGTGGTGTCCATGATCTGCGTCGTGGTGGGTGGCGGCGTCGGCAACCTCTACACCCAGCAGTGGCCACCACCCAAGACGACATCATCGACATGCTCGTCACGGAAGCCAGCGCCGCCTGGGGAACATCACCATGCTGTCGGCGCCCGACGAGGGTACGTCTGGGAGGAGGGACCCAACACTTCGACCCTCGACCCCATCCTCACAATGGCCGTCGCTTCTTGGTCGCTTCCCTTGTCTTCTTCCTCTTCTTGTGTTTGGAGATCTGAGCAGCGCGATTCGTCTTTGTGGGAGGGAAGCCGAGGCCGGTGCCGTCAAGCCCGTGACCGCCCTTCTTCGACCTCGTGAGCATCCCCGTAAGCTCGGGGCTGGCCTTAAGCGCTCGGCATTCGCCCGCCTCCTCCGGTTTGTGCTCTCCCGTGTTGCATTCTTTGATTCTTTTGTGAATTTGATTGTTACATTGTGTTGAACAATTGGGGAAAGCGTTTTCGCCAAGGTTTGAGGGTGTGAGGAGTCGGTGGAGGACTTTGTCTTGCCGCAACCTCGGTGCATAGGTCTTTGGCGCCTCATTGAACCTTTCTGCTTTCGGTGTTTATTGTAGTGTGCAATGGCTATTTGTTCCAATATACCTTGCGATTATTTCAATAAAAATGTAACGATTTCAATGCTAATTTTTGGTGTGTATGCTAGTGATCCTTCAAAGCTTAGTATGAAGGCTACATTTGGGAAGGTTTGGAGGCTGGAGGAACCATCAAAAAAATTAAGGAGAGGGGGAACAATCCCAAACCACCGAGAGATCCGTAAGTGAACAATGTACTTTTTTTTCGTTGCATCAATTAGCTGCTCCATTATACTAATCTATTTTCACCTCTTTTAGCCGTCTTCCGAAGCCAAAGGGGCTAACGGTTGCATCTTTCAGGAAGGGTCTTGCCATGCTCCTGAATGCTATTACATCCAGGTTTGTTCTCATTGCCTTGTATATTTACCTAATTATTCAACTACAGATATGAGATGCCGTAGAGTGTAGATTGTTCATATGGATGGGCAGCTATCTAGGTAAAAATTACTGTTGTTGTTTGTGGAATTCATTCACATACCATTGCATTATCATCCGAAGCATATGGATGGATGGCTCAATCACTTATTCAACCATTCTCACAATGTCGATACTAATTCCACCTATAATATAGGCAGATGACTCCTAGTCATCAATAGACATTCCACAAGGGCGGTTTATAGAGCATGTTAATATGTGAATTCCTTGTACATAGACACGATCATTATCCAATAAATATTTTGATGCTAGATGTCACTTAAGTACTTAACCATGTGTCGCTCGCATTTCCTCCATTTTCAAGTTGGGTAATAAAGTCAAGCATCATCGAAACAAGCATTACAAAGTCGGACAACCAGGATATGTATTAGTGTTTGAGCAAGTTCTTTGGAGGTTAGTGGAAAGTCCGTTGCTGCTTTCTATTTTAACTTTTGAGTATTTCTTGGTGTTTAATTATCTATATTTGCTACATGTACACCAGATGCATAATTTGGAATTGTATGTTCAGAGTGCTGTTGGATTCCTGATAGAGTAGTAGTCATGATTTCCTTTCCCAATATGACATGATTTAATGTGCTTTCTTTCCTTTATTTTCATAGAAAGTGCAACATTAATTGCTAACTCAATACGCAAGCCAGCTTTTGGAGAAGGAACATTCTGCATGTCATGCATTGCTTCGTGATGACAAGGTTTCATGGAGAAGCTCTTTCTTAATAGTATATTAGCAATATATAAAGCCTGTTGACATAATATCTATGCAATCTTGCATGTTGAGTATCTCTCTAGAATGTATAGGTTGACATAACTGCCTTCATTCCTATCTTCTTTGTAAAATGGAACAGATGTGCAGTGTGTTCAAGGTTTGCCATTATGGTGCGAGAATTCTTCGGTGATAAATCGTCATTTGTTCAAGGGTTATAAGGGTTTGAATAAGAGGAGAAGATCAAACGAATTCCTCGCTGGTAGCCTCATCTGAATTTAGTTTTTTTTTAACTGTATCAATGAAGTGGGAGCTCTAGTTCTTTGTTGAGCAAATATCTTATTTTAGGATACATTTTTGCGAGTTATGACTTTCTTGATACAACCAAGGGTGCTTCCATGTATACATTTGGTACAACTCCACCTTGGCGGGGATAATGGACACCATTCCATGATAGTTTTGCGTGTTGCACGGTTGGTTAATATGGTACTTATACTTTCACGAAATTGTTAGTATGTAATTTACTTTTGGGTGAGGAGCAGTTAAGCAATAAAGTAAAATTAGTTGAAGTAAAAGACTTAACTAAGAACCGGTCTACTGTACCCCTGTTGTTTTCCCTCCAAAAGAAACCTGGTGTACTGTAGCAAAAATGGCACATCTTTTACAATAACTACTATCAACCGTGCTGATTTTGGTTGCTCAATGGATCTATCTGCCAATTGTTTCAAGTTTTCTGTTCCCTGAAAAAAGCATGTCAAGTTTTCTGATGATATCTACCAAGGCTGACCTTAATTTCATCACTACCTACTACTACTAATTATGCATCTGCACTGTAGGCATCCACTGCATATCTAAAGCTTCTTCGAGGAGAGAATGCAGACATGCGCCTAGAATTTTTGAAAGAGATACCCAAAGCTGCAATTAAAATCAGGCTGGATCTCACCACTCTCCTTGATGCACTGTTCTTTACATGGACGGTTCAACTCCTCCTTCCAGTGAGTTAATTCAATTTTATTCCACAATCCCTTACTAAGCTATATCGAATTCATATGTAAGTTATTGACGAATTTAGTTCAATTGTTTTCTAGGTAATATTGACACACCTTGTTTATGAAAAGCAGCAGAACCTAAGACTAATGATGAAAATGCATGGGCTAAAGGATAGACCATATTGGCTGATATCTTATGCCTACTTATTGACCCTTTCAGCAGCTTACATAATGTTCTTCGTGATATTTGGCTCATTTATAGGTAGTAATTAACTCCATGATGTTCAACAGCTTTCATGCAGAGAACTCTCCTTGGTTTTGCAGGGCTCGATATCTTCAGATTAAATAGTTACTGCATACAATTTGTATTCTATTTCATCTATATCAACTTGCAGATTGTGCTCGCCTTTCTGCTGGCATCTTTCTTCTCATCTGTCAAGACTGCTAGTGGTCAGTAAATCAAACCTGCTATTTCCTCAATTCTGTGGCTCTTTGGATGGCCTAATCTGGATCAAGCTTTTCTGTGTTACAGTAATTAATTACATTTATGTCTTTGGCTCTAGCCTTCTTGAAGAAGCGCTGTTGCAGTTGTTCATTGAGGATGCTACCTTCCCAAGTAAGTATTTCATTGCAAATTTTTCTAAACTTTTCGATTCTGCGACTGATTTCATTGAATGCTCATCAAGTACTATTGTTTTACTTGTTTAGGGCATTGGCTTGTGACAATGGAGCTTGTTCCTGGGTTCTCACTCTACCGAGGAATTTATGAGTTAGCAGAGTATGCATCTGCAAGAAGCCAAATGGGAAAGTCCGGAATGCAATGGGGGGATTTGAATGACCCGGTCAATGGGATGAAAGATGTTTTGGTTCTAATGTCTATAGAATGGATACTTCTGCTTCCTGTGGCATTTTTATTAGATCATAGACCTGCATGGCGTCCTCTATTTATCTTTGGATTTCTGTCAACGAAGCACTCATCACCATCATGGATACTAGACAAAGTGAAGCAGAGATCCATGAGGGTCTTTGTTGATATGGCAAAGCCTGATGTTTTCCTTGAGGTTAGTTAAGCATATAACTGAACTATTTAGTAGGGACTAGGGAGACAGTTCTAAATTGTTGTTCAAAATTTTATTTTCAGCGCAAGGTGGTGAAACGATTACTAAAGGACATGGACACGAGGAATATGATCATCTACCATAATCTAAAGAAAGTATACCGTGGAAAGAATAGGAACCCTGATAAGTTTGCTGTTAAAGGATTATCACTTGCTTTGCGCAAAGGGCAGTGTTTCGGAATGCTTGGTCCTAATGGGGTAGGGAAGACGTCCTTCATCAACATGGTGGGTGACAATTCATAGTGTGCTTGTGCTTGTTTATGCTTGTGTTGCCAGACTAGTTTTTAGACAGAGTGATCATATGTTATTGATCATTTAACATTTCAACTCTCATTGAGTTCTCACTTCAGTTTCTCTCATATTCTCATTGTTTCCTCATAGTGCAACAATGTTAACATACTGCAAGTCTGCAACAATAAAGACATTTTACTACAGCAAAGAAAAATTGTAGCATAGTGTTGTAGTTGATGCTGTAGCAGTTGCTCCGTTCTTCTTGAATCAGGCTACTCAGATCGTTGCAATGTCACGATCCTGTTGCTTTCTACCATTTTCTTTGCAATGCTAGAGGATCTAAATTCAGGTGCCTTAGGATTTAGGCTGCAGGATAGTGCAACAATGTTAACATACTGCAAGTCTGCAACAATAAAGGCATTTTACTACAGCAAAGAAAAATTGTAGCATAGTGTTGTAGTTGATGCTGTAGCAGTTGCTCTGTTCTTCTTGAATCAGGCTACTCAGATCGTTGCAATGTCACGATCCTGTTGCTTTCTACCATTTTCTTTGCAATGCTAGAGGATCTAAATTCAGGTGCCTTAGGATTTAGGCTGGAGGATAATTTCTGGCCTTTTTTGGGGTGAGATCTGGAACTGTGTGCTTGACTGCTTTTAACTTTTTAGAGATGATTGCTTGGTTATTGAGCCATCTAGTCTCGTTAAGTACACGGGACAAGGATACTCAGGGGGTTTGAATGTATAGAAATGTTCCACTAATTGGAGACATCTGCAACCTTCATTAGTATCATTCGATCACTAGTATAAGATGTCGTGATCATTTGAGGGGACTCCTCTCGAGTATAAGTGATTCGATTTGAGGATTGGGCGAGGTGGTTATGATTTGAGGCAGGCTGTATGATGGTGATGATGCTGATGCTCAACCAGTTCGAGTTTGTGACAAATGCATGGTAATGTGCTTTCATTCTTTCTATTGCATTTGTAATCCTAGTTATGATTTATGTTATGCAGACCTTTTTGGTGTTTACTGTGCTTAGAGGACATGGACTATGAAAAATGAAAAATAAAACTTGTCACTTGTGTGATATAATATATACTGCATAAAAGTTGCGAGGTTAAGACACTAAATAGCTACTAGCGGTTTGACTTGAGACTTCATTGCTCATTTGAAGCATTGAGGTTAGGCTTGGAAAATGTCAGACTTATGGGATTGGAATTTGGAATTATATATGTCTTTTCTCAATAAAAGGTATGCTATTCTTCCTTATTCTTTGCCTTTGTTGGGAAATAAATGAGGAGGGACTTTCCACAATTAGTGCCTTTTCGGTCTTGAAAAGAGTGTGGTATTGTAAAGTTGTGTTTCACCAATACCTACATTTTTTAATGGAGTATCACCTTTAAGGACAAAATCACCGTGAGCTTTTAACATGAATAGTGGTATATGGTGTTCAATGTTGAGGTAGTAGTCTCCTTTTCTCTCTCTGAAGTGGCCTATCGATGTTCTTTGTCATGTTTCAGTAACATCTTTTACTATCATTATCATTTGGGGTGGTTAGATAGCATTTATGAATTATGGTTTGTTAATCCATTTTCATAACGGCGATGATAAATTGATAATGTTACAAACTAGGAACACTTGTTGATTTATGGACAAATTGAAGGTACAATTCTTAATGAGTGATATCAATGTTGTGATTTTCTATTTTCATAGGTGAAGTTTCTCAAAGACCGAACAATGCAAGGGAAGCGACAAATCGACCTATTGTTCCTGACCATGAGGATCTTGCCAAAAAACTTGGTGTATTTTTTGGCTCCTTATTTTGTTTCTTTTCACTTTTCACTTCCAAATCTTCTAGTCAACCAAGTATAACTTGTACTATTCATATAGCACCTTTGTGTGCTTGACTACTTTAACTTTTTAGAGATGATTGCTTGGTTACTGAGCCATCTAGTCTCTTTAAGCACACAGGACAAGGATACTCAGGGGGTTTGAATGTATAGAAATGTTCCACTTTTAAGTGCCCCACCGCCAAAACTTCTAGACCGTATGGTTTCTGTGATAGAAATTGTTTGATCTGACATTTGTCTGTGTGAACTATATGTAATTATGTCCCTAAAATAACGAAGAACAAATCTGACTGGTAAAGAATTGACATATGATCAAAGGGCTGTAATCTGGTTGTGCATGGTACTTGATATAGTTTGCTGATGAAATAGTGCGAGTAAAATCCATCTTTGTATTTGATTTCTGAGGTGTCTTTGTGCACTTTTATTTACCATTCTTGTTTTGCCTAACTGTGTTTAGTTAAATGATGATAGTATTATTCCCATGCATTCTAGTAATAACATAACTAATATTTTTACTAATGATTTTTGTCAAGACTTGCAATTCATCTATTTGGGCTCTACAATTGCTTTGCTTTAGATGTTGTCTTTTAAGTGCACTACAAGGTTTAGGCACTTTTTAGCTTTCACTACATTAATAAACTGATTTATCACCAACCTGCAGGATCTACTTGATGGGTCAATCAGCAGGAGCACATATCGCAGCATGCGCTCTCTTGGAGCAAGCGGTTAAAGAATCTAGAGGAGAGCGTATTTCTTGGAGTGTTACTCAAATAAAAGCATATTTTGGTATGTAAAATAGATTGGTGTTATTATATTATGATAAGGATACTTAGTTATTCTTGTTAGACTACAAGATTTTGGTATGTAAAATAGATTGGTGTCATCATATTATGATAAGGATACTTGGAGATCTCAATGCACTTTTTATTGACTTTACTTAATTTATTCATTTGTTAGAGCTCCAACATACAGTTATATCTCTAAACATCAATGGACATCTTTCGTATTTCTTTACACTAACTCGTAGGCATTTCCTACAAATATTATAGCTTATTTCCTCTTGATTGCTCACTTTAAGCTTACGTATGCTTGAAAGAGTATGGATGGCTAGGTGCGACTAGCATTTGATATTCTTTGTTAAGTGCTTGATAAGCCATGGGCCGCTTATGGTTAAATGGTGCAAAAAGACAATCGAGGCGGTTTAACTGCCGGAAAAAACTTATCTAGGGCATAGCTGCCGGAAAAAAAACTTATCTAGGGCATAGCTGCCGGAAAAAACTTATCTAGGGCATAGCTGCCGGAAAAAAAAACTTATCTAGGGCATAGCGCCAGGAAAAAACTTATCTAGGGCACTTAACTACGGAAAACATGCAATCGAGGGCAAGTTAGCTGCCGCAATACATATAACTACTGGAAAAACTCTAGCGTCGGAAACTCTAGCTGCGGGGAAAAATGACTTTTCTAGGCGATTAGCTATAGAATGCACATATCTGCCAGAAATGTTTTTCCGTGAAGACTTCTACCGGCGAGCAATAAGTCTTGCCGAATACACATTCCCGGTAGATAAATTGCCGGCAAAAGCATTTTTTTTCCCGACAGTTGCATTGCCCTTAATACTATGTCATGGTGTAGTGTACCTGGATGCACAGGACACCAGGTCAAAAAAACCATTTTCCTTTAGATATAACCATATATATAGTATGGACACCCCTAGCCCAAGATAAGATGACACCCCAAGCCAAAAAATTAAACATATGTGATATGTATGGGAAGTAGGGACCCCCGGTCATTTTCGTTCTGGATCCGCCACTGGTCATATATACTGACGTGAAGAAAGAAGAAAGGAGATTAGTACTCCATGACAGTAGCCACTGGCGATGGGTGCTATATAATTAGCTAGATAAGCAAGGCAGCTACATAACACCATAATTTTGTGGGGTTTGCTCTAGGACACCGAACAATTGCGTCTTTGGTCTAGGGTACTGTACATTTTGTGGTCCTTTGCTGTAGGATACTGAGGTCATTATTAAAATAATATTATCCTGGCTAGTAGAAAAGAGAGTATGTGAAATGTAATATTTGCAACCACAAGCACCGACCACGACCCACCCTCTGCAACTGGGTGTTGGTCCGTGCACGTGCTGTTCCTCGATGTCTGCAGCTAGTGCAGGTGGAGGTGGATCACTAGAATAGTTCGAGACGAGAGAGAGTGAGGAGTAGGGAACCAGGAGAACATGGAGAAGGAACGATGAAGAAGAAGATATAATGGCATGGAGGTCATTTTGAATTGTTTCTCTTTTCAAAACAATGAATAATATTATTATAATGACCTCACTGTCCTACAACAAACAACCATGTAATTGTGGTGTCCTGAAGCAAAGACACAATTTTTCGGTGTCCCACAACATATGCCACAAAATACGATGTCATGTAGCCAATTTTACTCGCAAATAACTTACCAGCTGCTCATCCAATGCATGTGATGTGAGAAAGAAGATCCAACTGTAAACAATAGAGTTGAATAACCAGTCAAGTAGAGAAATGACCGGCGTTTGTTACCCACATCGATCGCATGCAAGCTAGCTAGTTTAATGGGTCTGTGGTGTAATTTTTGGTCCAAGAGATCTTTGTAGGTAGGAGTAAGTTAATGGAATCTTCAGCTGAAGAAACATTGGACCGGAGTAGCATGCATGGAAAAACGGGGCGGATAATTCATACTATATTCGATGTCGTATCCTGAAAAAATATATCAGAGATACTATTTTTTAGTCTTGATCTGCATTCAATATTATCCGTATTCGTATTCGGAAAATCTTATGGAATGTACCGGTACTAGGGTGAAAACGAGGCGGATAATTCATACCCCATCCGATGCCGTATCCGAAAAAAATCTGTCAAGGGTACCATTGTTTAGTCTTGATCCGCATCCGATATTATCCGTATTCGAAAAATCTCATGGAATATGGATTAGCAATATCCAACCCGTATTTTATAGGATATCCAAAATATATCCGATAAATCAACAAGGTGGATATACGATAAGCACCAATATTCTTTAATATCCTCTATAGTTTTCTAGTCATTGACTAATATATAATATGAATTTACATTTGATTATGTTGATGTTCTTAAGTAGGATAATTAATTCTCTATTAGGTAGTATAATTTGACACCTTCGTTGGTGAAGTTATATCTTTTCTTTATGTGTACACTATCCGTCAAGTTATCCGTGACCAATTAAATCCGATCCGCATCTGTCCCGTTCCCGTATCCCAAAAAATCCGTATTCGCATTCATATCCGGCTCCGAATCCAGGGTAAAAATATACAAGAAGAGCAATATCCGCCCGTATCCGATCCATTTTCACCCCTACTAGTACAAACTAGTGAACACAGTAATTGACAAGAAGGAAATTAACAATCTGATGGACGGTATCTCCTTGTCCAATTAAGTACGCACTCTTGTGAGCTTTGATATACGCGCATGAATGCCTGTGTGCGCATAAACACAAGTGCTGATCGGTCTAAATTGACTATACTCAGGCAGCATTCTCAGCCATGGACACCATGCATCTGGGCAGCCCAATTACAATTAGCTCCAATTAGAAGAACATAAAAAAATATGTTGGTTGGAAAAGAACATCCACTTTTTTAGGTATTATAAAACTATTACGACTGATTTTTCGGGAATCGAAATCCAAAACGATGTTTACCGAATAACTACTTTCTCTCTCTCTCTCTCTCTCTCTCTCGCGGCTATAGCTGGCTGGCTACGGTCAAACGTACCGTGTAACCAATGAGTAAGTTCGATCAATTCTCAGCTAATCTCTAGTGCTATTTTTAATTTTTAATTTTTTTTTAAAAAAAGGACGTGTACGGTGGTGATGCGTCGTGGCAAAAGGCATTGCACGGCTACCACAGGTTGCCATGGTGGAGCGAATTATATATAGATGGCATCAATCGCTTACTCATATGAGCCGTACGTACACTAGATATAGCCTACACATAGCTAGCTATTCGCCTTTAATTTGGCATCTCCGTTAGCCCTTGCCGGCGCACACGTGTCGCCTGGCCAAGCAAGACGCAGGATCAGTCAAATGCGTTAGATTGTTCAGTCAGTATGCTCCTTTTCCTTCTTCGATTTTCTTTTGTAACACAAGGCGACACAAGCTAAGATTTTCTTTTGTTGGGAATCGAAGCCAGCCAGCCACTCCTAGTTTGTGGATGGTGTGTCATCCTAACTATACATTTATAAAGAAAGGCCTTTGTTTGGATGCCGCGGATGGACGTGGATTTTGGCTCACCTACACAAGGTCTAATAGGATAGGATTTTCTTTTAAAATAATCTATTTATATATTCAGAATTATAGAAACTAGTCATCAACACGGGCAACATGTTTTAAAAAATGTTTTTTATTGCTATATTTTTGTTTTAACACCAAAGTTATTTAAATGTGGATGGTAAAGTTTTAATTTTGAAATTTTACTTGTTAGATTTAATCTTGTTTTTATATTAGGAAAGATTATAGAAGTAGTAGAGCTTGTATCGTATAAGGTTTTAGAAGCCGAGTCCGGCAAGGATGTCCTAGTCCGAGTACCAGTCGTATAACTCAGCCTTTAAAAGGCCATGAAGTCATGTAACGGAGTTGAAGAAAAGAAATAGAGAAGGAAAATTTCTAACAAGTGGTATCAGAGCCATGACAAAGGATGGTTGACCCTGGAGTAGCTTGGTGGCATGGCGGCACGGCAGCGCGGCCAATGGAGCGGTGGCGTGGGCGCTACTCGACATAAGAGCGACGCCACGCATGAGCGGTGGGCTCCGTAGTGCACGGCATGAGTCTTGAGACGGCGCTCAAGCAAAGCGCCTGGGCGCAGGGGACGGCGAGTCCCACGTAGATGAAGGTGCGGCGTGCACGGTTGGCGCAGAGGCGCGGCGAAAGTGAGTCTCGGGAGGAGATCCAGACGGTCTTGCACAAGTCGTCTGAGGCTGCAGGGGTGGTGAGTCCCACGCGCATAAAGGGCGCGGTGTACACGAAGTTGACACAGGAGGGAGAGGCGGTGTAGCCTCAGCTAAGATGTATGTAGGAAATCGGGCAGACTTGGTCCAAGAGAGAAGAGCGGGAAGCTCAAAGAGAAGAGCAGGTGCTCCAGCCCAAGCAGGTGTGCAAGGAAGGACGAGTTCAGTCCAGGTGCGAGGCGCGGCAAGCGTTGGTTTGTGCATACCTCAGGATGGAGCAAGCGCAAGCGGTAGGGCGGTATTGGCCCAGGAAGGAACGACGCACAGGAGTGCAGGTAAAAGAGGAAGACTTGAAAGTTCAGAAGACGAAAAAGATGATTGGCATGATCAAGATGAAGAAACAAGATTAAGAGGGTGATTGTTAGATTTAATCTTGTTTTTATATTAGGAAAGATTATAGAAATAGCAGAGCTTGTATCGTATAAGGTTTTAGAAGCCGAGTCCGGCAAGGATGTCCTAGTCCGAGTACCAGTCGTATAACTCAGCCTTTAAAAGGCCATGAAGTCATGTAACGGAGTTGAAGAAAAGAAATAGAGAAGGAAAATTTCTAACATTACTCATGAGTTGTGAACTGTTAAAATTTAGAAAAAAAAAATCAAAGATCTAATTCTATTGTGCCTCACATTAGAATGTGATCTCCATCGTCCGATCGAAAAGCAAAGGTCCAAATCAATAGCGGCAGTGGTTTCACCACGGTGTCTTTTGCTACAGTAAAACCGATTGCTGTTCACGTGCGCACAAATCACTATTCACACCGTGATCCTCTGGATCCCTCCATCAATCTGGCCGAGATACAGATTTTCAGCGCCCGTCAAAACAGACACTTAATCACACAACATGGGCATGGAAAATAAATCAAGAATTACAATCCACACAACACAAAACACCCACCCCTCAATCTAGCAACAATTCAGATGCTTCACCCAAAAATAAAAAACAATCGAAAGGCAAAACCAATTCAAACAGATTGGAGATGTGTCTGGGCGGTCCAGGTAGATGGTATATGTGCAGCAGGTAAGTTGTCGCAGATTGCAAAAGATCACCAAGAGTTTTGCCGGATCACATCGGAGCTGTAGCCGACGACGAGCTGTTGCTGTCCGGCTTGTAGAACAGCAACACGGTGTAGATGGTCTGCATGACAGTCATGAGCAAGAAGACGGCGACAGAGAGAGACAAGAACGCCCACGGGCTCCTGAAGTAGGTGTGGATGAGGTTGGCGCACCACTTATTCCACGGCTGCTGGCAGTAGGCGTTGACCTGCCGGTGCACGTCGTCGAGCGCGCTCTCTGGCTCGAGCACGACGTCCTTGGCGATGCTATTGAACATCTTGGCCACCTCATTGTCGCTGCCTACGGCGTTCTGCATGATCCCCTTGGAGCTCAGCAGTGCCACGTCCTTGGCCGAGTCGACGATGTTGTTCATGAAGAAGACGTACGCCGTCACGTCATTGCCGGCGCCGACGTGCAGCCGCTCAAACGCCATCATGTTGAGGAACATGTACTCCGTGGAGTCGTCCACGGACACCGCCGGCATGGTCAGCACACCGTGCCAGAAGCGGATGTCGTGGAGGCTGTTCGTCTTGCTCTTCTTGAACTGGATCCCGGCCTCGTAGAGCTCCACCGCCGACCGGATGATCTCGGCGTCCGGCGCGTTCGCGGAGGTCGGGCGGAAAGAATACAGGCCGAAGAGCATGCTCCGGTGGAACATGTCGAGTGGGTGGAGCCCGAGCCAACCTCACTGGAGGCACCGGACTTCTTCCTGGCGCCGCTCGCTGCTCCCCAATTTCACACGGCTTGGACTCCCGTACATCAAGCTGCCAGATACAAAAAAAAAAAATCCAAGCCGCAGGTTGCATCATAAGCTTGAATTGGATGGTTAGATTTCTCTGATTAATATGGGAATTTTTAGCTTTTTTTCTTTTTCTTCGATTAATGTGGGAATTTCTACCCTTTTTTACCTCCTAGGATTAATATGGGGGCTTCTAGGAGAGCCTCCAATTAGTATATGTACAGATAGATAATACTACCTTTTTTTTATCAGAAATAATCATTAGTCACCATAACGTTGGGAGACTTACTCTTAGTCGCTCAACCACAGAGCGTCAAGCATTAGAGTCGCCTGGCAGTTGAGCGACTTCACTAAGTCACTCAGTGGTTGGGCGACTTACTTAAAGTCGCTCAACCACTGGGCGATTTGAGGTAGCAGATCTGGTATTTACTAAATACGATTGGAATAATTATGTTGGAATAAATGATACATTTATTAGGTATTACATTTATGAAATTCTGTTGTAGGATGTAATTTTTTTGGGAAATAAAATGGGGGTGATAAGGTTGGTTGGTATGTTTGTGATTTTCATAGAATCAGAAGGGTGCGAAATTTGTGAGACTCGCAATAATATTTTGTGATCGTCGTATGTTGTTCTAGTGCGCATAATTTTTGAAGAATTTTGTGAGGACGATAGAGGTAGCAATGATTCGTAACTACGAAGGTAAGTGATATTGCGATGCGCTAGGAAATTCATACACGGTGAACTTTGGAGTAATGGTGCAACGACAACAATACAACATTTGATCGGACAAGGGATTACATGGCAAGCAAACTAACGAACTAAGAACGGTACACGCATGCCTTTAGGGAATTATAAATACATGGGACATATGGACGAAGAGGGTCGGATTATTGCGTGGACCGAGGCCATTTGCCCTTCCTTGCGAGCTCAAGATCTTTCGCGGCCGCCAATTCCCTCTTTTTTCACGCCCCACGCCAGACGCTTATAAATGGACTGCGTCTCCGCGGATATGCTTGGTTGTGCTTTTTGCGCAGACTCTCCTCCCTCCGCTCGTCCTCATTGGCATCCCACTCCTGGCAGTCGAGAGTCCACTAGTCGTGTGGGTGGATCTCTAGGTCGATTCACCTGCGATAGCCACATAGCGGATCCGGGGACTGCGGGTGGACGGGGGAGGTTGTTAGTGCGGACTTTGAAAGAGAAATGATAGGGGAACATAATGGTACATGTCCTTACCGACTGTCGATAGCATCTCGTGTCCCAACGACGGTCGGGATAGTCGTTGGAGTAGTTTGCGCAACCTCAGTAACGCATGCCTAGGCTTAGCCGGTGTTTGGACTTGAAGAACTTGGACGTGCCCCTCCTGAGCCTCCTGACTGGGCTGTAGGACGTGGCGGCCTCGACGTATGCGCCGACGAGGCCACCTCTGGGATCTGCCCCGCGACGACATCGGTCACGCACGCCTCGCCAGATCAGCAGTCTGGCGGACAAACTGCACTAGCTTGTTGCGTGTGACCTCCGCACTAATGCCGCACCTGTCCAGGATCGACTGGGAGTCCCTGGCAATCCCGATGTTGATGTCTGTCTGCAAGGAGTACATGAAAGCGTCAAACCTATAATTGAGGTAACCGTACTCAGATATTTTAAAACACGATAGTACGTCGGTGCTAGTACGCGAGTGGGGGGAGGGTCGACGACATGCACCACCGTGCGTGTTCTGCGGGCGATTAGCGAAGGTACTTTGTCAGACGCTACTGGGGTCAGACGGCCGCCTTCCTACACATTAGCCTCGTATGCGCCACTACACCACCCACGGCTCCATCTTTACCGGCCACAGCGTCCTAGTGCCACCACTCCTACTATACCTGCGAAACGTACCACTGCAATTAGAAGCTATCGTAACAGAACTAGCAAAAACATATACGAACATGTGTTGTGTGTAACTAACACGTGGGTCGAGTCAGGCACCCTCATCCCAACGGGAACTGGAACAACCTAGCGGAGGCCGAACTGGTGCATCACCCTGTGCACCGCGTAGTCCTCGATGAACACGTCAAAGACGAGCTTCTTCTGCATCCGCCAGTACACCCGGTCGCGCCAGCACAGTGAGGACAGCCCCTCGGGAGCACGGCCCTCCGTCTCCTGATTAGAGTACGGCTCCCAACGCATGTCGTCAACGGTGAGACGATCCAGTTGCTCCACAAAGTGCTCATACACACGTGTGACCTGCACGTGTGCATACTGTGCCTGCGAGCTAGAATAGTGGTTACAAAGGATGACCTGTAATACGACTGAAGTAAAGATATAGCGAAGTATGTACCCGTCTATGGCACCAAAGGGACCCTACGATCGGCTGGTCCACCGCGTCCCTATGGTACATGTCCTCGCCGTACAGACTGGAGTCTACTAGCATGGGCCGTTTGAGAGTGAAGCGCTCGAACGACCACAGCTGCAGCAGGAGGCGGCAGCCTGTGAGGATAGATGCCAGCTTCGTCCTACAACACGCATCTCACATGTCGCGGTATGTCGCGGCAAGTACGGCTGATCCCCAGCTGATCTCTAGCTCCTCGCCGTCGGCGATGGCCTTTGCGTACCCCATGAGGCAGGCGTCGACAGAGTCACTGTGGCTGCTTGTAAACAGTACCCAGCCAAAGAGCCACAGCAGGTATGCCTCGAGGTGCCGCGACGCCTGGTTGGCGGTAGGCTGCGGGACCATCCGCTTGACCTACGCACAAATGAATAATTAGTAAGTCCATCATATGGCTAGGATAGTGCATCACCAAACATGAAAAATAGGTAGCACATGTACCCGGAACTACGAAAGCCACCGTAGGGGCAGGCCATGTCACTGTCGCTCCGAGAAGTCGTAGTACGGTGGCGCGGCCTCCGCTGCAAGAACCCTCAAACTCGCCACAGGCGCCGTGCCGATTGACGATCAGCGGAAATGCAGGGCTCCCCGCAATAGGCGTGCCGAAAGCATCGTGACATCCTGCAGAGTAGGGGCCATCTCCCTGAATGGGAGGTGGAAGGTGTGCGTCTCGGGCCGCCACCGATTCACCAGGGCTGTCAGGAGTGACTGGTTGAACGGAAACCGTTGTGATTGCTCTGTACCGGCCTGGACCTCCCTGTTGTACTCGACCGGACCGCCGTCCTCTTCGGTGACCTCCACCGTCCGCACGAGAGGTAGAAGGCCGGCACGGCTCAGCCTACAAAGCACGAAGAAGTAACTACAAAGTGGGCATATGATACAAAAAAAGTGACACAACTTGCGGACAAACATATCTACCCAACGTGGGTCCAGTCTCCAAGCCCGTCGGGGTGTTCGCGTACGAACCACCCCCAAGTCAGCCACGTCGTCCCTGCGATCCGGATACGACACACAACGGCTCGCGTGGTGCTGCATGTTGACCAACCGGTCCAGCAGACCGAAATGCCAGTCCGAACCACTAGTGTTGTGAGCCATACCTGCAAATCAAGAAATTAAAAGTATTAATATTAATTGAGCATTTAAATTATATTCCAATGGCAAATCAATCATATTTGGTATGTTCTTAGTGGCACCTAAACACTTTGCTCGAACATAGTGGTAATACATATACAATTTCATGAAACCCAAGTGGTGAACGCACAATTTTCCCTACAAAAGGCTATATTACGTTAATACCTATACTGTCTGCTATGGATTGCGAAATATGTAAAATATCATCGTTACTATGCATATTTATAATGGGTGAAGCTTTCAAGAAAAAAAATCAAAATTTCACATGTTTGAGAATCCTACGGGTTTGGAACCATATATATGTGATTTTTGTCTTAGTATTTTATAATTCCTTAATCCAACCAAAACTATAAAGTAAATGTTATCAATTCTTTATTGTGCAAATAAATACATATATTTAACATTCTATAAACTAGCATTTGTGAATGCACGGGTTATCAACATGTTTATATAATAGAAAGTAACACGTTATTATTCATCAAGCCCAAGCGCAATTAGCGCAACACGCGGAATAATACAACTAAATTAATTTTCATCGACTAATTTTTCCTCCATACGAACTTCTAAACTAATTGTATTAATCATGCTATCTCCAAACTAAGATTTTTTTAAATTAACCTACTATTATTTCATTTGCTAACAATATGTCAATACACATGATGTTACTTGCTAACCTACCATGGTTTAAAAAATACACTCATACAAAATAATGTTACAAACTCACCGTCGTGGTCGTCAATGCGAAGAAACTTTTTTTCCTCCTCTCCTCTTTCTTTCTTCGGTCTTGGTCGCTCTCTCAAATGGCGACTGTTTTCGGGCCGCCGCGCTTGCGGGGTTTATATCCATCCCAAGTCGCCCAATGGTTGAGCGACTAGGGTCCAGCGTCAGAGCGACATGTGTCCTAGTCGCTCCACCGTATGACGACTAGGACTAAGTCGTCCATCCGTTCGGCGACTAGGAGGCGAAGTATCGAGCGAGTTAGACATATGTCGCACATTGGTTGGGCAACTAGACCAAGTCGTCCAACCGTACGACGAATGATTATTATTTATGATAAAAAAATTAAGTAGTATTATTTCTGTAATTCTGAATAAAAAATAGATTATTAAAAAAAAATTCTAATAGGATAGCTAGCACAAGACCGTTGAGAGAGCCACATGTCAGCTTGTCACGTCACCATTCACAACATGTGCAGGCTCTGTTTTTGCTGGGGCAAAGGAGCACTGTGCTTGTTGGGACAAAAGAAGGGGGTAGCTTAGGTAGCAACGCAGGGGAAATGGATGGTAGCCAGGTCGATATATGTTTGTCGCACCAGATCAGCCCAGATCGATGCCAAAGATTTCCTGGGTGTGTTGGAAATAGCATGGCATCCAATTAAGGCATCGACACGGCACGCCTTTTCCGGGCACTTGTCGATCAGCGGCTCATGTGCCACGCATTGTGTTCCCACGTTTGTCCGACAAAAATCCCGACAAGGGATATATATTCGATCGTCACTCACTCGGCTGAGCAAACCAACCTTTCGAGCCATAGCTAGCATATGTTATGCTTACAAGGAACCAGTGGCTTTACCTCAAAAAGAAGAGAGGAAATTGGTATACATAAAGTCTAGTGTGTGCCTGTGTCTGTGTGTGTGAGAGAGCGATGTGCACACATATGTATTATTGGATCACACACACACACAACGCATATGACTATATCATACTTAATATTACATCGTACGGTCATTTGTTTTACAATACGGACCGGACATGCCAAATGCTTAGCATATAGTTCAATACATAAAGTAGAGGTAGAAGCGGAAACAGATAACAAAAGGTGGATCTATCGGTACTGCCCACAGGCAAGCGACTGTGGGTCCTAGCCAACACCCGCCATCGTCTTCCCCATCTGGTCCATACGCGGCGAAGTAGGCGTATGGGTCTTGGTCTGAAGGTTTTGAGTTCATTTAAAATGAGCTAGTGTGACTACACAATCGTACTCCGCGAGCCAACACATAGAATACAGTTATAATAGATGCAGTGCTGAACAAGGGAATGTCCGAGGTTCTTTTATTTGCAGAAAGCCACATTTGAATTAGATTAAATAGAAGGCCTGAGACCTAGCATTTCGATTAAACCAGTTTGAATGAAATTGAGTAATGTTGTATAATACTAGCTAAAGCTTCAACCTCCAAATATTATAAAGTGACTCCAACCACCCAATACCATCGAGTGGCTCGAACCACCTTCAAACTTTTTCATCAGGCTACAACTCACACTTTCCATTGGCTACAAATAGGACAAATCAAGCCTCAGACTACAATCAGCACTTTCCACTGGCTACAACCAGGACAAATCAACACTCCAGGCTGCAACCAGACATTTCATCCCTCCCACAAATTATTTTATAAAAGCTGAGACTAACCAAGTAAGTTATCGCGCATCACCCATGACCGTTGGTACGGCTATCTAGCTATCTGGATAGTTTTCACTCTACAGAGCTGGTACAACTTTACCCATAATAGACATCCATCTTGTAATGTCAACACGTTACCGTAGATGCGCGACTAATAAAATCATCACATAACCTTTACAATGCACTATCCCAACGCAGCTCCACCCGCTAAGGTTTCAACCGCAACCCTGCAGGAGGCCCCCTCTTGTGCCATGTGGGCCAGTGGCTCCATCCACCCCCACATTCCACTCGATGGTGAAACTAATGTTGGGGCGAAGTAAATTAGTTAGCTAGGTCGATACTATTATAGACTTGTGGTTGCACTATTAGTGTCCGAGAGGTCATCACAAGGTTCAGTCCTTAATTGACTGGGCGGAGCTACCACATTACCAATCCTAGTGCCCTTATCTGCACCTGCCCCCACTTACCATCCGCCTAAGTCTGAAACAGTGTTTGAGATTTTGTTTGGAAAATATTCTTTAAGTTTGACATACCAGCCATCTCCATCCAATGGCTGCCCAAATCCAATTTTGATGTTTGAACGATGTTGGGGAAAATTAATGCCCACATGCTAATGTATCTAAGCATGGCTAAGCATGACACTTAGATATGGACTTAATGGCTAATTAAATTTACCATTATTCCTAGGGCAACAAAGGATAGTGTCCAAGATTAAGGAAGGGAATTTAATAGACCACTTAACATTACGGCATTACACT